>CM056578.1:47718410-52718410 GCA_029721435.1 Gymnothorax reevesii | reverse complement strand
TATTTTATACAGTCAATGTCTCTGGAGGAGGGATTCACGAAAAAGGTCAGGCTGCTATTTTTGTTTGTTTTTTTTTTTCTGTTTCGGAATGTATATGTACTCAACAAAGTCGAATGTCGAGGTTTTTTTCCTGTTTAAAACGCGAACTGCCCGTGCATTTTGGTGTGGACCCCCGGTACGTTCATTGCACGTTTCTTTTGAATCGGGAGACGCAATGGATTTGATATTCCCTGAAAGTGGAGTGTCTGTTCAGTTAAAATAAGGTATATTTCAGAATTCAGATATTACTGTGTTAGTGAGGTGTACTTGCTCCTTATAAGTGTTGAAATGGGTTCGTGAGCTTTCAAGAGGGGACTGGTAGCTTTCATTACAGGGTGAATGTTCTGACCGTTTAATTAGCAGTTTATTTAATGCGTGTTTGTGCTGGCTTTGAAGAAAAATGGCCAAAACTCTAAACTTTATTATGGAGAAAAGGCATGTTTCATATTTGGAGAGGTTGCTTGTGACCACTGATATTCAACTGCACTGATATTGATAAATTCATACTAAACTCAACCAGAAAATCATTCGTTCATATTAAATTTCATGCCTTAAAGCTTTAATTGTGTTAAATACATGATTTTTTAATGATTCGACAGCAAATCATTTTGAGACTTTGGGGAGACACTTGGGTAGCTGTATAATTTGGCTAATAGCATGTAGGTAATCTAGAATGTAATTTTGAAGATGAATGCTACTTGTGCTCAAGGAGTTTATGATACCATAAATGTATAGTTTTAAGCCCCAGCAGTTTTTCAATCGTCAGAATTATTTTTTTTGCAATTTCAATGGTGAATTCTCATGAAGATTTTTTATGTTTGCTGCTCATTTTCTCTACCAAAATCATGAAAATAAACTGAAATACAATGTAATTCTAAATGCTGTAAGTATCTTTCCTGAATTGAGCCACATTTTTCCTCTTTGTGAAGCTTAAATCTTGAATTATACAGCATTAAAGTGGGTAACCCATAAATAGCCAAATTTGGCTTCTGCACAAAGGGGTTAAGCACGCAGTTACTGTATTCGACAACTAGATAGCTCCCCCAGATCAGTTATTGAATATTCACAAGCAAGCAGAGTTTGAATGTGGTTTTGAACATGAGGAAGTTCACTCCACTCCCTGTTTTTCAAGAGTTGCATAAATTAAACTCCTCAGCAAAGCCTGATGCGCAAACTGGTCAATATCCTTGCCCATAGTATGGATCCAGCAGTTTAAAAAAAATGATCTATTGCGACAGAAAAAAGTCATTGTCCTGTGTAGCAACCACTTTAGCTACAGTGAGCCAACAGTATTCCGATTAGTGGTTCAGAAAAATCAGTTTTTAAACCATAAAATTGACATGCTTGCTGTTTATTGTTCCAATAGCACTATGTGAGAAGAGCTTGCCCAGAACAAAATCAGCTCTCTACCTGCATAACTTTGCTCATAATTGGCCTTCGTGTTGGTATCACAGACAACTTTGTCAAATAAATTAGCAATTTCAAACAGCCACAGCTCGCTAATAATAACATATTTGCCATTGAAAATGTTTCACATGTGTACTGGGCATAGATGCTACACTGTAGAAATTTTTGAGCCCATGGCATTGATATAACTAGAGATATTTCCTCCTAAATATCCACTTTTATTTGACGTTGCAAAAAGGAGTGTGAAAATCACAAAACGATGCCATCTTTAGTATTGACAAAAATAAAATTAATAAAGAAGATATTTAACTTAAACTTTGCACATATCCTATTAAGTACATAGCCTTGGTGTGAGAATTGTTTTTAAAAAAATAAATGTGAGATGGTCAGATGGGCAAATTTTCTGAAATTTGTTGAATTTATATGGAATGACCCTATGCTTTTAATCTGTTCAGGAGTAAATAATGAAAAACTAGAGCTGGACTAGCGAGAGCCCATACCTCTGCCAGCATAGCTAGATTTGCCTATATCTCAGCTATACTTTAGCCTATATCTCAGCTGTACTTTGGCCAAAATTTAATCACTAGTTCCCCTTGTGCTCCTCGAACATCCTATAAAGTTTGATTAAAATCTATCCAGCCCTTTTTGAGCTATCCTGCTAAAAGACCGACAAACAAATAAAAAGTAAACTAGAGGGTGTGTCCGGAAGGCCACATCACCCCGCCCACACTCTCAATGCCACCTGAGGGTCAATGTTATGGTGCAATTGTTGTCCTCATCTATGGATTCCTATTTGTGATTGAGCATATCATAGGGCCCATCTCTGCCGTTTTCCCAGTGTTAGAGGCTCAAAGTATGAAGGTCAGCGATTTTGACCTTTCAAGGTCACTTGAAGGTCAAGGTTAGAGTGCCATTTGATTTTCCCAACTATAATTTCCTTTTTTTCTTCAACAGTAACTGTGGGTCTATCTTGCAGTGTTGGGCTGCTAGAGCACTCGGAAAAGTGGAGGTGCCGAGTTTGACCTTTCCAGGTCAATTGAAAGTGAAGGTCACGACGCGATTAGATACCCATATATGACTTAATAGTAACCATGTCTATCTCCCACCGTTTGGCCCCTAGAGCAGCCTGAGAAATGGGTGACCTTGAGTGTGACCTTTCAAGGTCGCTGAAGGCCATAGCATATGGTGGTAAAAGAACCTACATACTCAACTTCCTATCAGTGATTAATAGTGACTACATGCCCATCTCCAACCAATTTCATGTTATAAGCAATGGAAAGTTTGCCCTGTCTCCCAGCATTAATGAAATCTTCAAACTGATCCAGAATCCAGGATTTGATCCGGATCTTCACCAAAAACTTTTCATTTCTTCCTTTCCTAAGGATTGTCCCAACCAAATTTGAAGACAATCCATACAGAATTGTGGCCTGTAGAGTGCAAAGAGATACACACATTGATAAATAAACGTGACAACCACAAACACCTTCCGCAACTTCATCGCGGTGTTGCGGGCAGGGTGAATAAACAAATGGAAGCAAAACATAACCTCCTGGTGGAGGTAGCAATTTACATAAATCGACAGTCCAGTCGACTGCGACTACATGGGTGTAGCCCCTGAAAGCCAACTTCCCCACTTTTTTTGCGCATTTTTTTGGCCACTACTGTTGCCATGGCAACCGAAATCAATAGGTGTTATAAGAGAAGTATATCACATGTCCATACCGAATTAGAAAGTAATTGGTTCAAAATTGCAGGCTGTTCTGCGTCCACAAGGAAATCTCAATGTTTCACCACTAATTTATATATTATACGGCCAATACTGTCGCCATGGCAACCAAAATCTATGTAACTCATGTCCATACCAAATATGAAAATAATGTCAAAAATTGCAGCCTGTACTGTGTCCACAAGGAAATCTCTATGTTCTGCCACTCACTTGCATAGCAACCAATATCGATAGGTGTTTTGAGTGAAGTACAACACGTCCATAATAAATATGAAAGAAATCAGTCAAAAATTACAGCCTGTAGAGCTTCCATGAGAGTTTCTACAGACGTGGACGCAGCAGCGGCGGCAGTGAAGATGAAACATGTGAATCCATAGCAGCCGCCGGACATCATCCTGGGGCTACAATAACACATCAATTACACAGAAATACTCATTAAAGATGCACTTTGCAAGTTTGTTTACTTTCTGCGCGATTATATTTTTGCCTCAATTCGCCAACATCTCTCCACGATCCGCTAGCTGCCTACCACTAAATTCACAGTAAAAAACCCGGGGCCTGGAGACCGCACAGGCGTCACAAACTGCAAATAAGCACATGGGGCACAGGCTGTGCTCCATAACATAACGAACTGCCCGGCCAATCACCGGCCAGAGTTGACAGTTATGGAAGCATGGGAAGGAGGGAACTATGGGAGGGAGGGGCAAGCTACCTCTGATTTTTTTTTTTTTAGTTTGAATGTCAACAGGAGTGAAAGTAAACAAACTTGCAAAGTGCACCTTTAAGGATGCAAATCACACGCCGAATAGCTGAAAATTGTATACATATCAATTATAGCAATTATAAATGCTATTCTGGATGCCAAATGACACTGACAACGTTTACATGCAGTCAAAAGCCCTTTGATAACCGGAATATTAGCAATAACCCGGTTACGCACGGCCATGTAAACACCAATAACCCTTTTGAAAAACCGGAATATGCTCTTATTCCGGTTTCTAAAAACCCGAAAATGACCCCTGGGTTACTCCTTTTCTAAACCAAATGTTTGGTCATGCATAAGCCTATCGGGATATCCCCATTGAAAGGAACGTTAATGTGTGTTCTGTACGTGTTCTATTCGCAAGGAATCTTGGTCTTTTGTGTTTTTGGATACAGGAAGCAGAAGCGGAAATTACGCTCATTACGTCATGACGTTCTCCATGCATCGAGACGTTGTCCGTGCGTCGCTGTTTTGATTGGGATATCCCAATTGATTACAATTACCATGTATACAGGAATAACCCTGTTTGCTCACGCATGTAAATGGGTTATTCTGAATGTTTCAGAAATTGGAATAATGACCTTAACTCAAATATTAACTGCACGTAAACGTAGTCACTGCGGGGCAACACAAAATTACTGTTATCCCATATGACAAAATTGTTGTCCAGTGCAACAAAAAAAAAAAAAAATCATTTGAAACTAAATCAGACAAATGTTTTGGTAATGTATCAGTGTGCGATAGAGAGACCAAGTACTATTGTATTAAATGTATAAATTAAAATTATAAACACATTTGAATGAAAAGAACTGTTTGTTATAAAAGGATTTATAATGTTATCATCTACGAATGAGGACTTTTTGAAACAGTACCGGGGAGTGAAAAGAGTCGACAAAAACATTTTAAGTGAGACTTACTAACTTTTCAATTTATCTAGGGGGTCCGTCAGAACCTTATCAAGGAATTTCCTGTCCAATGACTTTACAAGATAAAATTCTCCATGAAATGGCACAAGATTGCTTTTTATCCTGAATGACCCCAGCCAACATCGTCCTGTTGGGACAAAAGACTTTGAATACATTAATGTAAACACACACTGAATTACGCCTGAGGGAGATGTTTCAGTTTTGATTTCATTTTCAATCAATTCAGCAGCATTTCTGCATTTCATATTTGGGTGCGCGTAATTATCACTTTTGACAATTTGCTCATTTAAAGCATCATAGCTCTTTAAATTGCGGTTGCTCTTTACAGCTGTTCACATCATTTGACTCACACAGGCTAAATGACCTTAATATTACTTCTTTAAAAAAAAGAAAGAAAAAAAACACACAGTTCTATATAAATTTGCTTTGGACACAAAAATAGACGCGTCATCTTCCCATTTACCATTAACTGAAACTAAGCTTATCCTCTTGGCGACTTTACTTAGAACTTTTGTTTTTAAGTTTCTGCTACTTGAAATGTATCACAGTGAAGCCAACAATGAAAGGAAAGGATGGACTCTGCCTCAATAAATCTCTCTTTCACACACACACACACACACACACACACACACACACACAGTTGCAATAAAAATTATTCAACCCCCATTGCAAATTAGGTTTAGTGGCAAAATTTACAAACCTTCGGCTGTTTGCAATGAAGAAATCAAACAAGAACAATTTAAAAAGCACAACACAACAAATATTACAAGGGGCTTCTCCAAATACAACACAAAATGCCACTTTTAATGACTACTGCAGGCTCAAAATTATTCAACCACTTCAAGACCAGCATCTTTAACACTTAGTAGAGCACCTTTTTGTTGCTATGACCTGCTGGAAATGTGATGCATAAGCAGATGTCAGCTTTTGGCAGTATTCCCAAGGAAGCCTAGCCCAGTCCTCATGGACAATGGCCTCCAGTTCACTCATATTTTAGGGTTTGCATACTGCAACTGCGTTCTTCAAATCCGACGAGAGATTTTTTATGGGGTTCAAGTGAGGCGCCTGTGATGGGCACACTAGAATCTTCCTAGACTTCTTCTGAAACCAATCCTTGGTGGATGTTGAGGTATACTTAGGATCATTGTCCCTCTGGAAGGTCCAATGATGCCCAAGCATCAGCTTCCCTACAGACAGCATGACATTTTCTCCTTGGATATCCTGGTACTTGTCTGAATCCATCTTGTCTTCCACACTTTGCTGATTTCCAGTGCCATAGGAAGCAAGGCAGCTGCAGACCATCAAAAATCCCCACAATTCATTATTTTAGGCAGGGTGTACTTTTCAGCATATGCTTCTGGCCAATTCCAGCATTACTCACGTTACATTTAAAGCACGGGACTCTCGAATAAAGGTGTCTCACTATTTTGTGAATAGACTAAATATTCTTATTTTTTCACCACAATAAACATAGGCCAATAAACATAGGTAAAATTCTTGGTAATGGTTCTTCCAGGCTGACTTTTGTCAGCATTCCTCACGTTACACAAAAAGATTTTTTTCGTGAGACTGGAAGCACCAATGATCGACCCCCGACCTGGTCAGCCTGGGGTCACGACCCCAGCCCAGGACAATCAGATCCGGCTCGTCCACCTGAGAGATCGGTTTCGAACCTGCACCAGGATGACTCAGGAGACCCAAAAAATCCACAGACCAAGGATCAGCATAAGAACAGTGAGTCGCCGACTTGCACAGCGAGGGATCAGAGCTCACAGGGTGTGTGTTGGAATGCAGCTTGATGCACGGTGCAGGGCTACCAGGCTTTGCTGGGCTGAAGAATATGGTCAGAGACGAGTCCCCAACCGATTCCGGAGGAATGTTTGCAGTTGAATTAACTGAGCATGTTTAAGGGGTCAGATTTAGGTTGGAAATTGCGAACGCATCGAAAACAAGGCAGTCAAAGTGGCTGGGGACCCCATCCTTGATGCCTCATAAAATCCAAACCGTTCGACTTTTGACAAGTTGTACAGTAGTTTTCATTGAGAGTGTGCGCTTTGTCATCTACTAGCATTTGGGGTTGATACGATGAACGCCCTTAAAGGAGTTTGCGTTTGCTCAAGGTCAGAATTTTGATATGCGAATTGCAAACTTCCTGTTCGATTTAGGTCAGGGGTGTTGATTGTAAATTTTTAGGTCTTGATGAGATGAACAATATAGTGTTGGTTCCATCCCTCTATGACTTTCCTACCGGTCCTGGTGGCCCTCTAAGAGCCAAGAAAATGTTTCTGGGTGGCGCTAGAGAGCCATTTTGTGATCTATGGGGATAATTTTTACATTTTATCACATTTTTCGCCAGACATGAGGAGTGTGCCAAATTTGGTGAGTTTTTGAGCATGTTTAGGGGGTCAAATTGAAGCTCAAAGAGGCGTAAGAGGAAAGAATAAAGAATAGAGATGCACCGAATTTTCGGCCACCGTCTGTAGACACTCTCATGGAACCTCTACAGGCTGCAATTTTTGAAAGACTTTTAACACCGAAACAATACAGCCGAAACAGAATGTTGTGATAACGGAAGTAAAAACTGCGGCCAGCATGCGCCTGTCTGTATGTTTTAAATCAGGGGACGCGCACCACCGTCACCACGTTATGCCACTAAAGTCCGCGAGTGCTGAATTGAAATTTCTGTTTGACACTGTCCTGATGCATAGGATAGTAGCTGGTGTTGTGTCCGTTTCGGTTGCACATTAAATACGTACCACATAAAAACACAAAGCAATGATATCCGTAAAAGGCAGAGTATTCATAGGCAATGGCAATATATTCTCAAGGCATTTGTGTAACATCAGTATTCCATAATGTAACTACAACCCCTGGAAAAATATGGAATCACCCCACACGGATGTTAATTTGCCTTTTTCATTCATAACAAAGAAGCAAATAACACATATGATATAACAAATATGTTTATTAGCTTGACATGCAGGTGTCATTTAACATTTCACTTTGAAAGTGAAGGCAAAACACGTGGCAAACGCGCCAATTGCAGGAGATGGCAGAGTATTAGAATGTATCGCTTTACAATGCTTCATCTCATCTGTGATACCTTTTACTTTCCTGAGAACAAAATGCTTCATCAGCACCCGTAAAGTTATTCTCTGCACAGTTTACGTAGAATAGAGGCAGGATAATAACTTTCTCAAGGGGAATTCGGGAAACATAATTGGACACAACGCCGTTGCTTCGAATTTCGCTACGAACAGGATCACGGACAAAGAAACACATTTCATAAATGCAGTTGCTTCGGTGAACAAACGCAACCTTGTTTGAAAGGAAAGGCAGTGCTCAGTATAATTATTAAGCTGCCTAAAACGACACACGTTGCAAAAAAACAATTTGAGGACCTGTTTCAATGATGGAAAGTGAAGCCCGTTTCCGGTGAACAAACGCAACCTTGTTTGAAAGGTAAGGCAACGCATAGTATATTTATCAAGCTGCCTAAAACAACACACGTCTCAAAACCACAATCTGAAGACCTGTGTCACTGATGGAAAGTGAAGCCCGTTTCCTAGCTATAATGCGGAAGAGAGTTGTCTATCGCAGCCAATTCTCTCTGACCAATCAGTGGGCTGCTGTTGTCCTCGCGTAACATATTTTACAATTTTTCAGCAGCCAGTAATAGGCCAGTCAGTTATAGGCCTGTAGATTATTCATGAGTGTAAAAGTTAAACATTTTATTTATCATTTTATTTTATTTAATTTTATACTCTTCCAAAAAAGAAACTATACATTGTTTTTTGCATAAATTTATTATACATCAAATGTTCTGACAAATGTGGAAAACATTGAAAAGAAAGTGTAATCAATAATTCAATATTTGTATAGTTTCTTTTTTGGAAGAGTATATTTCAGTATGTTTTCCACATTTGTCAAAACATTTCATGTACAATAAATTGATGCTAAAAACAATGTATAGTTTCTTTTTTGGAAGAGTATATATTGTGCTTTGTTGGAATGTCAGTGCTTAATAAATATTTTCATAATTTTGTAATAGATTTATTTTTTGAAGCGTGAATGTTAATTTATGCCATTGCAATGCCTTGACTTTAGTTAGGCTAGTACACAGTCATAGCCATAAATGCAATGGTACAAAAAATTGGCATAATTTCTTTCGGTGTTTCGGTTTTCGGCCAAGTGTTTCTCATTTTCGGTTTCGGCCAAAAATTTTCATTTTGGTGCATCCCTAATAAAGAATAATAAGAAACAGTACAATAACAATGGGGTCCTTGCCAAGGCCTAGCAGGCCTGGAGGCTCGGACCCCAACAAGAGCCATCTGGCAATGGCGTATCCCCCCGGCTCCCCACATTCATGGACAAGAGGCCCATGGGCCTTAACGGTCACCTGAGTATAGCATATCCATATTAAACCTTGGCCATTAGGCGTGGCCCTAATTTTGACCCCAGGGATCAGATTAATGGAAACCAGTATCATAAGCAATAGTGTATTCTAAATTGTATGTATATAACTTTATATTTTATACTTTATAACTATTTTCTTTAAGCAAAGAAGATTTCTCAAGCCATTTTGACCCTTGGGCCCTGCCCCTTAGCCCCTGGGTAAGGGAAACTGTCAAAAATATCATGATATCATCTTATTGTTGTAATGTCAATCAAGTGCGAATGATTTCCAGTAGAAATTAAACAGAATATACCCAAAAGTATCATTTTCCTATATAAACAATAGTAAACTTGACCCCCTCCCCAGGGGCAAACATGGAGCCTGGGGGTCATGAAATTCACAATTTTTATAAAGCACCTCAAGACACTTCCATCTATAAGGATAACTGATTTCCAGCATATCTAGGTATAAAAAGTAAATGCAAGACAATAGGCTTGCACTAACAGAGTTGACAATACATAGGTTTGGTCGGTGCGGTCTGTGAATATGCTCATAAAAACTTCATTTTGCGTTTAAACAAAAAACGCTTCAGTGAAAGGAAGGAATAATACCTTCATTAAAATATGTCAAGTTACTTTTCTACTTCTGAGGTAAAACCGCAACTCGCGGGGCATTTACTCCTCAAACTGTACAGGCAGTTGCCAAGTACCAACCACAGGTTGTTGGTTTTCTCCAGGTATACTCCAGTTTCCTCCAAAACCTAAACATGACACATCTTTAAATGACCCTTACTTAAGTTGTTGTGTTCACAATGTGGCTTATGATGACAATATAACAAAGGGCAATAATAACTCCATCAAATTTGATTGAATCGGTCTGGTTTTCGAACTTCTTTGAGATCTTATAGATATAAGCCAGCATGCAAAGTTTCATGAAAATTGACCAATATTTACTGAAATGATTGTGTTAACAAGGTTGTTTATGATAATAATACAATAAAGGGCAATAACTCCATCAAACATGATCGAATCAATCTGGTTTTCAAACTCAAAAGAATGTTTACAGACGGACAGACAGAGCGATAGCTATATCCCCCCGCATTATATGCCGGGGGGATAAAAAATGTGTGGGCATTCCCACAAGGCATCATACTGGTCAGAAAATGGATGTCAAAGTCATTTATCCACTTTTGAGGGGTGTGGTGTTCAAACCCTGATGGAGTATCTAGTTTGTTTATAACCATTTGGAAAGCCGAATGTAGGTATCTAATTATGGGGAAACATTTTAAAAGGCTAAGTGAGTTGAAAATGTTTTCTTAAAGTCTAAATATGGCAGAGCAAAACAAGCAAAATCCATTTTGTCAAATTTTGAGGGTCTGCTCTTACCCAGTGGTGTTATCTTGATCAAGGATTTCAATTTCACTGCATACTACACCTACTTAGGTACCACCTCACAAAATTTGGGCCTGCTAGCTAGTTTAGGCCTCGAGATATGATCTAGTAAAAGTGCAGAAAAATTTAGGCCATTTTTTTTCAGGCCAAAATTCAGCCATGCCTCCCCTCACATAAATGGCCATTTCTCAGCAAATATTAATCTTAGAACAAAGACATTTCACAGGGTGTCTCCTAAGTATCAAGGGATCATTTCATTTTTTTTTCAGAATTTTTTGATATCGAAGTGCATGGGATGTCTGGAAAATCGGTTGACATGGGATGACCCTTCTCCTTGTTTGTGCTAGGCACTGACCTCCTCTCTTAGCTTTTTGGACAATTATTTTGATAGCCAATCAAATGTCACTGTCAACAAACCCCTAGCGAGTGCAAGTATTTGTGTTCCATCTTCCAGCAAACCTGATGCATCTAATTAAACTCTTGATTTGCTGCATTAGGTGTGCTTGAAAAAGCACCTAATGTGCAAATATGCTCTTATGAGGGATTCTATTTGGGGGCTTGAATAATTTTGAAACTGCAGCAGTCAGTAAAAATGGCATTTTGTGTTAAATTTGGAGAAACCACTTGTAATATTAGTTGTGTTGAGCCATTTTAAATATTCTTGTGTAATCTATCACAAGCAGCTAAAAGTCAGTAAATTTAGCTATTAAACCAAATTTGCAATAGCGGTTGAATAATTTTGATTGCAACTATATTCTTACGCCAAACAAAACCCATATCTCTGTGCTAAACAGTGCCATCTCTGTTTGATCAATCCATAACATTGACATCCAGAAGCTTATATCTTCTTCCAGGTCAGCTTTTGCAAAGGCTAGAGGAGCTTTTGTGTGTCTGGGTTGGAGAAGTGTAAGTGGCGTAAGAAAGGTGAAGTGTTCAGCCTGAAAAACACAGTCCCAATGGTCAAACATGGTGGCAGGAGTATCATGCTCTGGGGTTGCTTTTCAGGAAATGGGTCCAAAAACCTTGTTAAAGTGAATGGCATTATGAAAGAGGACCAGTATATCCAGATCCTCAGTGAAAATATCAAGCAATCTGTCAAAAAACTTGGTCTTGGGCAGGAAGGTATCTTGCAACAGGATAATGATCTGAAACACACAGCCAAATCAGTCAAGAAATGGTTAGTGGACAACAAAGTGAACGTTTTGTGGAGCGGCCAAGCCAGAGCTTTGACCTCAATCCTATCGAGAATCTGAGGATGGAACTGAAGACCGAGGTCAAGGAAACCCTTAAACCTTTCCGATCTGGAGAAGTTTGCAAAAGAGGATAGGGCCAAAATCCCCATGGAGATGTGTAGAAACCATGAGATCAATTTCAGGAAGTGAATGCTTTTTTGCCAGCATGTTTTTTTTGTTTGTTTGTTTTTTTTACCTAATGCTTGCCGTTTTGGGGATAAGATCTGGTTTTTCATTCTTGTACTGCTGCTCTGTAAAGGGTCTGACATGAATTTCTAGTATTCTTTTTCACATACAAAATTATTTGAGATATTAATGTTAGAAATTAACCACAGCAGAGAACTACTTTCCCACTTTGCTCACAGAGAACCCAGGTGCTGAATGACGTCGACTTCAAAACTGAGCATCAACAAAACTATTCCATACACAATGCAATGCAAGCTGCAAGAAAGTCAGACAGACCTGTTCTGTTTCAATAGGTACTGCAATCATACAAAATAAATCTAAGTGACTGGTACCAAAATGGTAATTTTATTATTTTTTGCTGCAGCATCTTAAAAAGAAAGCTGCAAACATTTGAAAACTTTATGCCAGCTGATCATTGAAACTGGCTCATTGCAAGACTAAGAATCTGAAAATAAATCTGAAAGGCCTAATTGTCTTCAGAGGAGGAATGCTGAAGGAAGCTGCATTTCATGCTCAAATGTTATACATTTTGTCAAGACGATGACACTTCATCCGTGCACGCTCCTCTCCACAGGGTAATTATGATACGATGAATACAAATGCGCAAACTTTATCTTCATTTATTGATTAAGCAGTGGAATACCATACAGTTTAATATGTAATGGCCTCCATGCTGCTACTTCCAACCCTAAATTTATTATTTAATCTCATTTATTAGATTGATGATTAGATCTTTTTATACTGAATGAAGGCAGACATTGTTGGCCCACATCCAGGCGAAGCTTTAATTACACATCAAGTTCAGGCTTTAAGATCACTGTGACATTATAACTCTTTGGAACAACTTCCCATAAGCCATCATCGAGTATCACCAAAAAACTTTGTCACTACCATGACTGCTAATACCACCCTTTCCTTCTTCTGTTCATCCATCCTACTGCAGTTGGTCCCAGAGGATGACTACCAAATCACACTCCAACTGCTTGAAGTAACCGGGCGAGTTCGACTCGTTTTGTTGCCAGTCACCTTTGTACATAATCATGATCACCTGTACTAGTAGGACAAATAATTGCAAGGCAATTGGATTATTAAATTCAATGCTTCTGCCTCAAGACTCTTCATTTTATGATAAGGAACACAAATATAATTTTACATTATTCAAATATTGTCTTTTGACCAAAAAAAAAAAAACAAAAACTTTTTGCTTGGATTAAGGTAGTACATTTATTTTACGGATTAAATTTTTACGCCTCTGGTGACCCTGGCTCTTATAAGCAAAAATGAAGAAAGAATGAGCTCCATATTAGTGCCTCTCCAAAGAGAAACGCATGCTGCATTAAAGTTATTCACTATTTTGTCCAAAGCAAATGGCATATTTATCACCTCCACCCAGTCTGGTAGTTTCCTGCTCTGAAATAAAAGCATTTGCATCTCAAAGGGATAGACAGCTCAAAAAGAAGGTGTGTCAATGAATAAAGCTGGCGCAGTGCAGTTTTTGTGTCACAGAATTTGTTTGTGTTTTCACTCCCCCAAGCCTCCTTTTAACACAAACTTTGTTGCTCTATGTTAGTGCCATGGGTCTGAATCACAACCACTGGAGCTGTTCGCAAAATAAATGCATTTTGTTTCTTTCCAAATTTCATTTTTGAAATGTACCCTGTAAATAATAGCCAAAGAAAGATGTTGGGGTCCAACAGGAGGGGGAGGGTAAAGGATTTTTTTTTTTTAATCACATGAATATTTTCGTTGCGTGGGGGAAATAAAAATAATTAAATTATCTTGCTTTTGTTTTAGTACTACGAGTGCCATTTTTTTATACAGTTTCGCCAATACCTTTTCAAAGAAAAGGCAATACTTGGTGAATTGGCCTCTATTCTTCCAAATGCCTCGATGCATTTCTACATTGGAGCGTAGAAAATCTAATTAGCCTTAACCTGTTTGCCCAGAAGCCAAATACGGCTGTTTCTCTTACCCAATTTAACAGTTTATAATTCAAGATCTGAGCTTCACAGAGAGGGGGTAAAATGGCTGAAATGATTCAAGATAGTTGTTGTATTTAGAAGTACATCATACTTCTTTTCATAATTTTGGTTCAGAATGAGGGCCACAAAAACAAAAAAAAAAATCCTCATGAAAATTCAGCAATGAAATCATTAAAAAAAAAAAAAAAAAAACAGAATCGACCACTAGTCCACCTCATATGACGGCTTTTCAAAATCATCTACTCTCTATAAGCCAAATAAGACAGCTCTCCACGAGGCTGTCCATGCTGCCAGAGCCCTCAAAATCATGCACTGTCAAATCATAAAATAATTACATACTGAGGGACTTTAGTTCTGCATATATTATTTATATTGTGATTTGAGACCCATCGATGGTGCACTACAGCACTTCAATGATGGAATACTTGATCTTCCTTAGCTGACAATATTTATTGAATGTGCAATGACAATGACAAATTTTCATTGAATCAGTTTATTTTGTTCTTGAACTATCATTGAATCAGAAATCACATGGTTAATGACATGCAGAACTAAAGTCCTTCAGTATATGTTTAGACAAAAATCAACTTTCTACTCTTGAAATTCAATATGAATGAATGATTTTCTTGCAGAATTTAGCATGAATTTACCATCACAGACGTGGATAGACATCAGTAAACACTAGAAACCTCTCCAAACCAAAAACATCAATTTTTCTACAAAGCCGCATCAGCAAGCGCACGTACCTATTAAGGGAACTGCTTATTTTACTGTCAGAACGTTCACTCTGATACGGAAAGCTTGCGGTTTACAATTCTGATTATCCAAGCAAAATGCAAGCTTGAATAAATGCTTGTCACACCCTATAAGGAGCAAGTATAACTCACTAATGCAGTAATATCTGAAATATACCTCACCAAAATAGACTTTCCACCATCAGCAAAAAAACAGGCTATACGCTACCCTAAATTGAACAGAGTCGTGGGTGCAACAAATGAAGCAGGGGATTTTCAAAGTTTTTGAGCTCTTTGAATTTAAACAAGTGAAAATCCAAGGCATTCTATGTCGTCGAATGTGATATAAATTCTAAAACAGATTGCCACTTAAGCAAAATGCCAGCACGTAGTATTATTAGTAAAGTTGAACGGCTACTCTTGTTTACCAATTTGGCAAACTAGCACTGTGATCACAGTGGTAAACAGAATATAAGAAATAGCTGGCTCGAAGTAAGATAGTTACTCCATAGAAAGTCAGTTCTACTCACCCTGCAAACAGAAAAAAATCTCAATCATTGAATTTCTTCTCCAACGAATAAATGCTGTCAGACTTCCAGTCTGTTCCATTCAGAATAACCGTCATTTTCCATCTCAAAATCACATTTCCATCCCGCAAACACAACCACAAAACTCCAGGGTTGTTTATGGAAATCTTTTTTCATGCAATCATGATCTTTTCAGCTGCGCAAAGTTGAGAGCGTACATCTGAACTTACTCTTGCGCAAGTGTTTAAATACTTTTCTGAGGGTCTAAATCAATGTCTTTCAATTACTGAGGAAAGTTTACACCGTCTAGCATTGGATAATTTAAAAAAAACATGTCAATCAATACTTAATTGCCAGGAAAGTTTCAGGTGTGCGTGAACTACAGCTATGCATTACGCAGATAAGCCTGAGCAAAGCATTAAAGTCAGTGCATTTCCATGAGGGATAGTACTACCTTCTAAACGACAGCTGAATTCCTCAAGAAACGGGTCTACCTGTAAATCAACGGTAGAGAATCACGTTTTTAATATCTGATGACTATAATTGATAGTAGAATGACATGGTGTCAATATCATGTTGAATTTTTGCTTAAGTTTTTTTTGCCACTTAATTAGAATACCATTGGCTCACTATAGTTGAAGTGGTTGTTACAAAGGACAACAATTTTTTCTGGTGCAAGAGATCATTTTTTGTACTGCTGGATAGATACTATGGGTAAGTATATTGAGCAGTTTACACATCAGGCTGAGCTGAAGAGTTGAATGCAACTCCTAGGAAACGGATGGGACTGAACTCGTCTGTATTCTTAACAGTGTTCGAGCTCGGCTTACTAGTGAATGTTCAATAACTAATCTGGATGTGCCATCTAGTGGTAAAATAGTGTAACTCCTTGCGTAAATAGAACAGCTCCATGTCTGCATCTGTGCAGAGCGGTTAATGGAACCAAACCCCACCACACCTGCAAGTAATTAGTCCAACCCTTAGGACAACAGCTTCACAGCTGTGCTTTTGGCTCTTGTCACAAAATTATTAGAATGGAGTTGAATTGGACACGCCCAGTTTTGAGCAGAAATACAATATGTACTTGTGCTTACTGACTGCAGCCAAGTCACCCCCCCACTGATAGAACCACCCTTTGCCGGCAGCTAGGACATAATCGCAGCTGACCACAATGATGCAAACCAATGACAAACAAGTAAGGAAAAAAAGGTTAGAAAAGGTTGGACAACAAACGAACTGATTCAAGCAGCTCAGGAGCTGTGTTATTTGTTAGAGATATTAACTCCTTTTGGTGAGGACTTTTGACTTAGTAACTCTGACTTAGTAACTCTGCAGACATTTTACATACTCAGAGAATTTTAGAACACTGTTAGAAGAAAAAACCCTGAAATCATGAGATCTGGACTGGATATACCACCTGTTAAATGCTTTAACAAAATATTCTTAAAGATCCAGTCAGATTTTTTTGTTGCCAATGTTTGACAATCACAAATTTTCTATTTTTAAGCAAAATACAAATGAAAAAAACAAAAAAATCTTCCAAGACCAAATATAAACCTAACTAATCCCAACATACCTAAAAACTTTGCATTGCACTGTGTAAGGGCAGCATGGCAGCTTTGCAGCAAGAAGGTGGGTTTGAATTCAACCTTGGACCTTTCTGTGGACTTGATTTGTTTTCATCGGATTTGCAGTTTACTACAGGTATTTAGCTTTTCACCCTCTGTCCAAAGACATGCATGTCAGGCTAACTGGAGACTTTAAATTGTATCAATGATACTACTGTGTTCAGCTGGGTATGACTGAGGACATAGCCCTAGAAGTTCCAAAATTATTATTGAAAAATAACATATGAACAAACAGTTCTCTATATAGGATTGGGAATATGCATTGTGCCACAATACGCATCATATCGTGAAACCCACATTGCAACAAGTATCGTATTGTGAGTTAGCAGGAAATATCCAGCCCGACTATGGACTAACCAACCAGCAAACCAAAAAACCAATCAACCAACAAATTAACCAACCAACAAATGGTTGGAAAAAAACACTAATTGGTATGGCCACTGTGAAGGCATTTGTCCATGGGGTCAATAACCAGTCCTGGCTCCTTCAAAGAAGAGCCCATCCAAACAGATTCTTATTCAGAAGTCATTGATCAGTTCAAATGAATTTCTATCTCCAACTCTTTAACAGAGCTAATTGGTTTAGTATCAAAGCACATCACCAGAGCATTATGCTGGATTTATGCTGGCTGCGTTGTGTTTGTGAAGCATTCAAACTGCTGTTGGTTTAGGTCCATTGACAGAGTCCAATGTTACATTCGGCTGTCAAAGAGAGTTTAACTCATCAGCTGGCCCACTCACATGCATCTCTCAGATGGCACAGTAATGTACATCGGAGATAATTAAACCCAGCAAAGCAATTTCAGCAAATGGAGTGATCAGAAGACTGCGCACTGTCTGGAATGTTCAGTGATCCCATTAATGGGTTCCTAAAATGCAGAGTGTATGCACAGGAATAGACTTGAGTTGTACAATAAACATGAAAAAAATTTTTCCTGGGCTTTCGATTCTTTGGGGGTTCATAGGGTTCATTATGGTTCAGAGCACACCAAGAATGTTCAAGTGAAAATTTGTAAACACTTTTAAAAGTGTGTGTGTATGCATGTGTGCGTGTTTCAATGTGTGCTTATCTTACTGTGCTTCCACAAGAGAGAGATAGAGAGGAGAGAGGAAGAAAGATGGATAGCACAGGGTCACCCAAACGAAACTAGCACAACTGCTGACGAGTTCGGCCATGCATGCTTGATTGGAAGTTGGACAGCACAGAATGGGTTTTATTAAATCTTTCAAATGTAATGGTAATGTTGGAATTACCCCCAATCAATGCACATTCTTGAGTTCTTTGCCAGTGTCCCATCAAGTTTTGTTACTGATCAGTTTTCAATACCCTACAAGACGGCAGCCATTACTATTCTCCAGGTTAATCTCCAGATCTCTACACCCAGTATAGTGTGAATGGCACTTCTTCCCTGAGAATTCAAGGGCATGAGCCATTTTTTTGCCTCAATATAATCTTTTCAATTTTGACTTTGGTCGGGCTGAACAAGGCACGCATTGCTAAACACCCCTTTAGAAATTACAACTCTCTCTTTGGTTTGTGGTCAATCACGCATCCAAAGTCTGGAAAAAATTCTCCCCTCCAATTTCAAGGCCTTTTTTTCCTGCAGAGAAAATACAATAACTGCTTGAGCTTACCACATGCTTTTTCATTATAAATTCTTTTTAGCTTGCTGACTGAAAGCAATCTCTAACTGCCAAAGATGATCCTGCATCAAGTAGAGCAAAAAAGTGGGCTTACTGCAAAAGCAATAAGCTTTCACAGTCCTTACACAGAACAAGTCTTTTACTCGCATCATACACGGCATAGGTTCTGGCAAAAGACACTCCACAGAAATAAAATCTTCACCTCAATAAGTTTTTTCCCCCTTAGTCATCGTCCTTCAGTTGACAGCTAAGGTATTCCGTCTCTCGCCAAGCATGTGTAGCATCCTAATGGCTAATAGCCACTACGGGACAGCATACCCCGCAAAGAAAGGAACTGCGAAGCTTCATTCATGTCCATTGGACAAGTGATGCAAGCCCCCAGCCAATGGTCTTCAAAAGGAGGTGGAGAATCACCGCAGTTCCTGCAGCAGGTGCCGCGAGAATGCTAAGCAGTGCCGATTTTGATATTCAGCCATAGCTGAGTGCTGGGGTCCTCACTTCTCCTATTGTTCCTCAGAAGCTCTTTCCCTCTGGGAAAACGGAAAGACGGCACTGCTTGTCACAACCACTCACTTTTTCCCAAAGGCAATTCTATTTTAGCAGCAGTTATTTTGAACTCATTTTCCAAATGCCTTACATTGACATGACATCTGACCCTCACAATAAAATTAAAGTTCATACTTACGAGAACAAATAAGCACAAGGTATTATAAGTTCACTGCTTAAATGCCCTATGCTGATGTTATTCAGTCCATAGTTTGAGGACTAAATGTTCGGTGTTCGATACAGGTTTAAAAAAATGACACAAATGAGACTGAATATGGTGATGAAAAGCTAAGCCATCTCCAATAGGCTCTTAAACTTAAAAGCTTCCTGTACCTAATAAAAGACAAAGCTTAATGGACAGTAGCTGAATATGAAGGAATCTCAAGCTACCAGTTTCTCCACAGGAACAGTAGATGATATATATTGAGAGGGCAAATTCTTTGTAAACTTTTGATAGAAAGGCCTGATGAGTTTACTGGGACGTTTACTCATCGCCTCCCCCTTGCCTGATTCAAGAGTTGTTGACAAGGAAATAAGATATTGCCTGCATGGACTGTCATCTTCGATCAGTCTCCACCGTTCAGCCTAGCAAACTGACTCAAGCCCTCTTGCCCTGTAACTAGGTATATCCAAAGCAAATGAGAAAGGATGTGGGGAAACTAATGGGCTTTGACAACAGAATTTATATTTACAGCCATTCAGTCGGTTCCGATCATGCAGATTGTACAGTGCGGTTGAATAGTAAAATGAGAAGGTCTGTTACATCCGCACAGTTAGAATATTTATTTTGTTTGCAACTATTTGCACTGTAAGTATCAGCACATACAACCACTAGAATAGCTCTATGGATCCCCCAACTACTAAGAAATGAACAAAGCCACTGTAAATGGTTTAAAAAAAAAAACAAAAAACAAAAAACAAACTTCTCATACTATGTTCATCCTTCACAAAAGCACACCAACAGAAAATGGCAGTCTTTTGACACTGTCACTAACCACCTTGACTGGAAGGTTCAAAGCTAAACAGAGGCATGTTACGTTCATGTTAACTAATGCATATTGGGCTCCAGTTGTTTATGAAATGGAGTTGTAAATCTGCTTCCCATCGGCAGAAATATAACTTTGCCAGTGCATCTTTGCCTACACTTTCATTAATTTTGGTAATATCCATTGAAACAGGCAAATCATAAGGTAATTCAACTTGCTTGCTTTGGAGGATCAAATATGTTTCCCTGCCCAACCACACAGCCATGTTTCTAGCCCTCCTCCATTATCAGAAGCAGATAATCTCCTCACCTTTGCCATTTTTTTTTTTACCGTCCCCGCCATATTTGGCCGGGGCAAATAAAATTACCCTTGTCCGTCCGTACATCTGTCCATATGTATGGCACTGTATAAGGGATGCTGTCCATCAGTGGCAGGGACATCCATGTCCAAGGACACAGATTTTCTATACATCTTTCCTCTGCCTGAGTGCTAAATTCAAAATATACATCTTGTACACTGGTATCTGTGTCCTGATTTTGATTTTTCTTTTTGCTGTAGGGAGTTTGGATTTACAAGCCTCTCAACGTGAAAAGGACAGTGAGGATTGCCTTTTGTAAGTGAGCATCATTTTCCCAGACAGGATTTAGTGGTGGGCAGGTGGGATGAGGCGGTTGGGGGGAGGGTTAAAAGTTCAGAAAACCACTGTGGAGAGTAAATGTAATTTGATTAATGGTCAATGCACTTCTCCACTAATGCCACTCCATACAAGCGCCAATAATGGATTACTATGCCTTCAATTACGGGCATTAAATTATAGTCATTGGGGAAAGCTTCGGTAGATGATTAACAACAGTACACAGAGGAAAGTTCATCAGATGTTACAGAAATCATTGCAGCACAGAAGTGAAACCATCAACACTAAAATGAACAGCATTAAAATTTTAGTTAGTTGTTGCACTATGCTCTAAGCTGTCAAAAGGGATTTTTCAATGAACACACGTACTAGTTATCGCCAAAGTTATTTCTTTTCCCAAATTCACTGCTTTCATCCTTGAGATTAGCAGTAAACCGCCAGTCACCATCCTTCATAATTTCTACCATCTTCATCAATTAATTCCTTGTAATTGTAATTAGGAATTGTCTTTTCATGTTTCTAACAGGCTAGGAGGCTTTGGAACACCTTGCCTCCTAACATCCTGGTAACTACAAGTTAATTAAGTGCTGTGCATTCATCACGCTGTATGGAGGTTCATGAATGCAAAATTAGGTGAAGCCCGGACACAGATACACAGGCACTCACAAAGTTCTTTGCATGCACACTCAAATTTGATAGTGAAACGCTGTTAAAAGCCTGCCTAGAGTAGTCAAGAGAGTGTGTTAACTGTTCTGAAAATGTCCATGTAGTACAATAATCAATTTACAGCAACATTTATTACCATTCAAAAATCAAATAGCTGAAAACAAAATATTGCAATGATTTTTGAGCAAATTCTATGCCACCATTTATGTCGCGCATGTGCAAGAACTTGCCCCAAAGCCATTGTAACAATGGAGTGGAAACTGAGCAATGTACAAATGTGGGCTGTATCTCAAGGTTGGCTTAACACAGGACTGCAGCTAAAATATAAAAATATATTTAAGGGCCAATAGTGCCAAAATATATAGACACCATCTTGCAAAGTGCCATTTTTTATTTCTGAAGGTGAAAATATGAAAAATGTTCTCAGATTATTGACTCTGACCAGATGCCATCTGGCCGTTGACCTCAGAACTTGAGATGACATAAAATGGCGATTACTTTTTTGAGGGTGTGCCTCAGCTGTCAGAGGTATATATAGTCTAACAACTTCCCCATGTGAGAACATAACACACTCTTACCAATCTTGTGGCATGCTACGGGTGCAAAACAGGCATCAGGATCAAATGCGAAAACAAGGCAATTCAATTTTAGGTTCTTGCCAAAGACCAGTTAAAGACCGGATTCAACGAATCAACTAGTGGTAGATCATTTGATCGGCAGGCCGATCAATCGGGACATTTTTGCCATTTAAAAAAAAAATCTGCATCTGCCCACACACAAGAATGCTAAGCCGATTAACATGCAGGCACAACTGCGAGCAGCCCTGTGTTGTTGTGAGATCAGACGAAGTGCGGAATACACCAGTCAACATCACAACTTCCAATGAGAAAATGGTAAGACTTAAAAAAAGATAGAGAAGAATTGAACTGATTAGATATTAATTTGAGAGAAAATGTGAATACCCTTAGCAGGCTTAGCGATATTATGTGAATAATGAACAGCAGACAGAATCGCAGAATTGGCATTCCTGAATGAAATCCCAGATTTTCAGCGAATTCAACCAATGGAGAAATTATGTTTCAAACAGACACATTTTTCCTCTGAAGACGATGCCAAACCTACTGATAAACAGAAATGTGTGAAAGACAAGACGACAAATGACCTTTTGAAGTTAATGGCCCTAATTTAAGATTAAAGACTGCCGCCTTGTTTGCACAGCTGGCCAGCAGGCAAACTAGCTATTCCTGGGAAACGCTTTGTTGACTCTGATTAGTGAATTTCAACATGATCACACACTCCTGCAACCTTGATTAATCAGCATCCCATATTGGCCGTTGGCTGCCCTGATTTCTAAAAGATTGGCATGGTCATGGAAAAACCCATATAGGTCAACTTCTACAATCAACTAATCATAGTTTGACCTCATTTGACCTTGTTAAACAAAAATTAATTTCTTAGAGCAGGGATATAACAAAACTCGGCGCATTCAATGGTCCATGTACACAAGATTATAAACACCTGATCAAAGATTCATATCCAGTTTGTTGATTGCGTTTGTCTGTTAGTTAGCAGGATATCTCAAAAATGGCCACATAGATTTTAATTAAACTAAGCAGGATGTTAGAGTAGCACAAGAGGAACAAGTGAATAGATTTTGGCATATCTACAGCAAAGGATAGTTGAAACATAGGCCAAAGCACAAATCCAAGCCTTTCCAATGGGCCGGAATTCCAATTAGTGTGCTTTTGGGTTTTGCTGCCACCCGGCGGTGAAATGCAACAATACCCTACATCAGCCAACAAAAATAACTAATGCACTGATTTGCCTTGGTGTGGCGGAGGTGATGCGCACTTTGAGTGCATTCTAGTTATCACAGTGCAATGACCAGCGTTTTCCCCGCGTAAATGTGGGCTTCCTGCTGGCACTCCAGTGTCCTCCCATTGTCCAAAAACTATGCTTTGCAATTTGGAGACTCTAAATTATCCACAGGTGCAAGCAAAAGGTGTGAGAGAGGTGCATTCTTGCCTCTCATTAAAAAGTATGGTGGATCTGGGAGCTCTAAACATGACTTAGACGAGGAGTAGGACTATTGGATAGTGGGTGGCAGATTAAAACAGAAAAGCTGGGTGGAAAATTATTGAAATGTGATGAAGAGGGGCCTCCGGGTGGCTTACTTTTAAGTCATTCGTCTGAGCCCTGTGGCGAAGTGTGCGCATCCCAGCCATGCCATTACCTGCTAAGAAAGGAGGCCCGCATGAGCGAGGCAACAATTCGCGCAACCTTGCGTCACTCTTTTGGTCGGCGTCACTCTTTTGATTGGCCAGGTGCATATAGCTCTATGTGCGAAATTGTACACTGACTACGCGATCCTCTGATGGCATAGGCAGTGTGTAATTGGCAGTGCAACTGCACAGCGGAAAGAAGCAAGGGTGTTGAAGGGTTTACATGCCATGGCATCTTCCTCCTGAGCCAATGGGACCAGGTTGCTTCGCAGTGGGCTAAACAGTTCAGCTGTGTTCAGGGTGGGGAAAAAAGGGGGATATATACACTCAGAGGCAATGAAAACGCAACACCAGTTTGGATTCAAATAATTTTGAGACTCAAATTTATTTTGTTATTTCACAATTCAAATATTTTGGGTGGATTGACTTTGCCGAATTAAATGTGTTATGGGCCGATTTGGGCAATAATAAACAGACGCATTAAACACAATGAGTACAAGTTGAAAATGAAAAATCACAACAAGACTGAACGGAACACACATTTAAAAATGAATTCAAAAGAGCAGTGCGTATCGGGTGTGCCCCCCCCCGAACATCCACACAGATAGTACAACATTTCCTCATGGACCTGACTAAACGTCTTAGGTTGTCTTGGGAAGTTGTTGCAACTCTGCCTGTAGTGCATTCTGGAGTTGCTGCTTGGTTTGAGGTCTGCATGGTACTCTTGATGAAAGAGCTTGTCCCAGTTGGACGTACTTCACTCAAAACATACTGATGCTGGACGTACTACACCCAAACGGTGAGCCACTTGCCGGGCACTTACTCCTGCCTCTAGCATACCTAGGGCCCTGTTCCATTGTTCAGTTGACAGATGTGGCATTATGACACTTAAGTGTTTTTCATGTGGCTTTTATCATGCCTTAATATACGGAAGACAACCCTGCTTCATTTCAACCACTGTACTTGCACAACTCCTAATCCCATATGTTGTACTCAATATGGATCGATGAGAGTCCAACTCACACTGTTGAGTTACATGATGATCATTCGTGTGTACCGAGGTACACATTGTGACCCCAATGGTCACTTAAGAACTCAAATTGGATTGCTCAGGTCCTGAGCAGAAATAAATCAAAACTTTGAGTGTTGCATTTTCATTGCCATGAGATTGATTACACACACTCACACACACACACACACACACACACACATATATTTGGCACCACTAAAAATGCAACGGTGAAGTATGTACTGTATTTGCGGCAAATCGACTATTTCCATCCGTGCCTCACTGAAAAATAAGAAAAGCCTGTGGTATTGTAATCCTGACGAGAACGCGCCAAGCACTTCAGTAATAACAAGCATTGGGCTGTTTGTGATGTGTACAGTAACTCGACTTATTCTTTTGCGTGTGGTCAATAGCCTACAGAAAGCAAACCAAAAAAAAAGGAAAATGCTACTGCATTTTTACTGCATTCTGTAGGGGCCGTGTACATGCATGTTTTGATCACGTAAAATGTTACTTGCGCTCACCCTCAAATAATCTCAGACCTCTCGTCTCATGATCAATTTTGGTTGCTGTCCGCAATCTGTCACATACAGGCTGTAACCAGAGGTGGCGCTCTTGAGCTGCCATCATCACTCGTGGCTGCCCTAAGCGGGGTCGGTCACTGACAGTGCCTGGTGTTCCATTCTCGGATAGACAGCCGACTGATTGTTGAACGGAGACAGCGCAAATGACACACCACCTCTCGGCAGCTGAGACCTGCCCATAACATGCCAGTGGCTCTTTTTCTCTCTCCTGTGCCACAAGCCGTTCCATTTTCTTGATGCAGTAGCATCGTTTTTTTTTTTTTGTTGGCTTTATGTAGGTTTAAGTATATATGAATATTATAAAAAATACTTTACACAGTAAAATGTCCACACTAAAAGCATAGACAAACTAAGCCAATGAGAATTGTACTTCAGAATAAACAGTAATACCGCAGACTCACTGGCATTAAAACCATTGAATTAAAATACAGGTGAATATAGGAAACTCCACCAAAATGAGTTTATTTCCCCCCCACTAAATATTTGAATTGTGGGCATTGGTCTGAGTGGGCACAGCAAATTACATCTCAACAAGAAATGAAAGCATTTCCAGCCAAAAGCCCACAGCTGAGCCAGTCCTGTTTATGTAAAAGGGGGATGACACATGGTTTAAATTAATAGAACATTGCTGCTTAAGGCAAGACTGTTTGTACCTTGTTTTATCTCTGCTCATTGAAAAGAAAAGGAAAGGGCACTTCGCCTTTCTGTAAAAAAAAAAAATACAGTCAGGGGTGTCATCAGTCTGACTGGATAATTAAACGAAAAAAATAATAATGAATTTAAAAAAAAAAAAAACACAATCCATTAATGCTGGGAGACGACCACTGTTTTGATGGAGGAGGAGCTTGTTAGATTTGAGTCTTCCTCTTCGACACATTCCACTTAAACCTACCATTACATTTCTCCAAATCATCTCTTTAGTCAAAATGATAATCAAGATATTCATCACCATTCCTTCACTATCATTTTAAGAAGAGATGAGCATTGTTTGGCCATTGTTTCTGCCATTTTAAAACAGGAATTTCTCAAATGCATCCTGTTCACCAGAATTTTCAGTGCTACATTTGGTCAGCTGTTTTGCCTTCATTATCATTTCAGTATTGTTAAGATCCCCGGTGTACCAACAACTGTTTACTTGGTGAAATCTTACTATATCCTCAAACATCGAATTGCGTTTCGGGGATATTATGATTTTGGTCAGACCGCCGCTGCTGCGCTGCCCTATGCGGTAACACGATAACTTCAGTAATATTTCAATTTGAAATTTTATGTTTTGCATATAAGCATGTATCATAAAGGGGAAGAACTGATTCGATTTTAGACTATTTAAAACTCCTAGATTGCCCACCAGGGGCCAAAAACTGGAAAAAAAAAAAAAAAAAAAAAAATCACTGTTTTTATCATATTTCTGGAAATATTTGTCGGAGTGACCTCAAGTCAAGTGCAAATGAAAGGTTATGACCTGAGAATGTGTCCCACGATGACATTATACCCGTTTGGTACAAAATTTTGACACAAGGTGGAGCTTTGTCACATAAAATTTACTATTTTTGCCATATCTATGGAACCATTTGTCCAATTAACATGAAATATGTGCAACTGTAAGGTCATGATCTCACGATGTGTCACATGATGACATCATACCTGTATGGTTCAATATTCTGCCACCAGGTAGTGCTTTGTGATGGAAAATTACAATTTTGGCCATATCTTCAGAACCATTTGTCCGATTGACTTGAAATTAAGTTCAAATGAAAGTCTATTCAAGGTCTATTCAAGGATTGGGGAATTGGAGGATTGGGGGCATTCGGGGATATACCCCTAGCCATCGCCTCCGACGGCATAAGCCTAGTTATGGAATGCAGCACAAGCATTGACTGGTTAGACCACGGCTGCAAAAATCTGACCCTTGAATCCAAATCCAGCCCCGGTTCTCTCTCCTTCCAGGCAATTCGAGCAATCGTCAAAACACAAAAAACAGCCAGTTCTAGCCGTTATGCCTAAATTTCTTACACTTCCAAGACTACCACACTTCCTGTGAGCAGCTTGCTAGTGCTTAGGTCTATTGCAGGCGCATAATAACATTGAACGATAGCAATCTTATCTATATCAGCGCTTTTCAAACCTCTCCAGGAGTACCACTTCTCCTGCATGTTGTAGAGCTCTGCCTGCTCCAGCACTGGTGAGTCAAATGATCAGCTCGCTACCTGTGATGATGCTTGATAATAAGCAAATCATTAGAATCATCCGTGCTAGTGGGGAGAGATCTAAAACATGCGGGAGCAGTGGTACTCTGGGAGAGGTTTGAGAAGCACTGAGAAGCACTGATCTACACCATTGGTGATGGCAATGCCAAAGAATTTCAAGAATAATTTATCAATCACGTGAATATCGCCATGGAAGGCCCTTCTCGAAACTTTGAGAAAATGAAAGTTCCCCAGCTGAAATTTTTTTTTGATGCTCGATTTTATATGGCCAAGTGTCTGTAACCACACACGCCAAGGTAACCTTCCGCAGCGCCGCAACACTGGAGGCGACTCAGCCACGGAACTATCCCACAAAGCATCGGAAATGGGACGTGACTGCAACATCGGGGTGAATTTTTTAGTATTGACGATTGCTCAAATAAAGCGAATATTTGTTGCGACCAGTTGGCTAAACTGTCATCGCACCGGACTCCCCGGGAGAGGGAGGGTAGAATATTAGCAGCTCTAGGCCCTCGAGGACTGTGATTTGTTGAGCCTTGGTTAGACTCTTGAGTATTCAGTAAGGGTCATTCCATATTAAATCAACCAATTCTGAAAAAAGTTCCCTACTGACCCCCTGGGAATCAGCTGACTCTTTGTACAATAACGTTGCTTATGACATCAGCAGAAGGTGAAAGTTGCAAACCACACATTTTTACAAATTTTTTTTGTGTATACAACAGATTCAATTGGACCAGCTCATTTTGCTCGTTATAAGCGAAATCCGCTAAATGCATAAAACAGACAAAATCCGTTGTACACATAAGACAGTCTATGGGCTCTATCCTTCACACTTTCCTACCCGTGGCCACTACCCACTACCCGTGAAATACACATTCAGCAGCTTCTACTATCCCTAAACGGTATCTTGCGGCCACAATACCCGCTATGCATTATGCCGACACCCTTATTTGCACCAGGAGGTGTGGCCGTGGGCGTGTTTATGCGCTTTTGCACTTTCCCTACAATTGCTATCGTGACCACACACGTTATGGAAAGCGTATAGCAGGTCCTCAAACCACCTGCAACCCATTTGGGCTTTTACAAGAGTGCGCCCTGGCGGCTTCAATGCACGTCCACTTGGACACATGCGGACTAGGGCTGGGCGATATATCGATATTATATCGATATCGTAATGCAAAGTAAAATATCGTCACGGATTTTGACTATCGTAATATCGTGATATGAAATAAGTGTTGGCTTTGCTGGTTTTAAAAGCTGAATTACAGTAATCGGTTGCATTTTTCTGCACTTGCAAGACTGTTGAAGCTGTTGCCTGCACCTGTGTCATCATTATGTCAACATTACTGATAAATGGTTATAAAAAATATTATTGTGTAAATATCTTGCAAAAGCACCAACATTTGTCCCGATAATATCGGCAAAATATCGATATCGAGGTGTTCGGTCACAGATATCGGGATATTAGATTTTGTCCAGATCGCCCAGCCCTAATGTGGACATGCACATGCGGCTCCACTTCCCGAATTTACTCGCCAATAAAAAACCACCTTGCTTGAGCCTCAGTTGAACCCCTGAGAAAATGGCAGAGATAGTACTAATTTGCCTTGATCGCCAGCGCACCGGCTACCTGGGCCTTTCAGGTAAGTCTATATCGTTTATATTTTGTATCAATCATTTTTACCGCTTTTATAATATATAATTATTATACATAATATATAATATACATAATACATCATTTATAATTTTAGAATATTATACAAGTATTATTTCCCACAGAACGAGAATGCGTGACAAAACTGTGCCTCACTCGTCAGGCAGTGACGGAATGAGGTCATCTGGTTGCAGATGATGTAGACACCGCTGCCAGCTGTCCATATGCCTTGCCCTTTGCTGTTAGGGTTACTGTGGCACTATTTTTCTCTGCTTGTGGGTCATTCCAACACCCACTCAGCTCAATTGGAGCCATGACCCAATCTGCCGTAAGCTCGGCTATAACTGCAGTCACTGCCAGCATAGTCTGACATGCCAGTAGGTACATCACTGGCATCCCTGAGATACCCGAGATACAATGCAAGGTAAAGTGGGATTTTTTGGCAAGATATGGGTTCCGTAGGGTTTTGGGTGCCATCGACTGCACACACGTTCTGATTCGTGCTCCGGCTCTGAACAGTATCGCCTATATCGTAAGGGAACCCATTCCATCAACGTCCAGGTGATTTGCCATGCATGGGGTTACATTTTGAATGTATAGTCTACGCAAATCATTCTGGAGGTAGCCACGACGCTTTTATAATGGAACAGTCAGTCATTCCTGCAGTCCTCCAGAGGGACCCCCCTCTGGATGGGTGGCTGTTGGGTGACAATGGCTATCCACTAAAGATGTTGGCGTGGCACCATACACCACAAGTGCGCGAGTTCGCTTTCAATAGAAAAAAAAAAAACTCACCCGCACGAGTTGTCATTGAGCAAACATTTGGCGTGCTCAAAATTCGGGTCCGCTGCTTAGACAGGTCAGGTGGGGTCTGACAGTATGGTCCTCAGAAAGTAGCATCTTTCTTTGTGGCATGTTGTGTGCTGCACAACATTGCCCAATGCCATGGAATGATGCTGGACATGTTGGATAGATTATTACCGGAACGAAGAAGGCGGCAAACTGAGGTGCTAATATAGTGCCAGCAGTAGCAGGGACAATGAGGGACCAGCTGGCAGCTGCGACACCACTAGCAGTGGCAAGCGGAACGTGCGACCCTCCTCTCTCCATCACAGGTTACGGTTTGAGGATTTGGGATAGCGCAGCCTGCTGTTAAAGGCAATGGCACGTGGCACACTGATTGGTTTAACTGGTATAATGCCTAAACCACACCTATGCATAATATAACAGGTAGCGCAGGCATTTTCGGGATAAGGCAGGTGTGCAAGATAGCAACTTTTGCAGGGGAACGCCTTTACGCAATGCTACATCCCCAAACAATGGGTTTAGGGACTCTGGCGTAAGATAGGGCCGCATTTCTGCCATATGAGAACAACAGATTACATCCGTGATATAAATGTATGAATTTATATGTATTCTTTGTGTTTTAAGATCAAAACAACTTCATTCTTAAGTGCACATACCTACACTGCTATAAACTAACTGAATTTAACAGTTAAAATAACCAAGAACAAATGCATAAACTGTCCTATGCACATTTAACTGTGGTTAACACTTAACTTACACAGAACACTGTTGTTTACTTATTGTAAAATTACAATTAAAATAATTGGCAAAAGTGCCAGTTAAATTAACTGGCAAAAAGGTGAAAGTTTGAAAACAGTGCACTTTTTGTCTTCATTTCGGCCGTCTTTGCCCCGACACAATGGCTGACAGGATGATACTGCATGTTGCTCCAACTGGGACGGAAATCGTGCCAGTTTCAGTTTCTGCTCTGTTGCAACTGCACATGTGCAAACCAGTTTGTCTGGTATACACAACTGCTTTTTCATGGAAATGAATTGTGACAGGACTGAATATTTTGTCCGATGTAAGCGAAATCAGTTACATAAAATGTGGTATCATTGAGGTTTCTTTAATGGAAAAACATTTCAGAAAAATCTGGACTTGAGCTTTTGTCTGATATGAGCGAGTTTCCGTTTTATACGGGTACGGTTTAGACAAGTTCTACTGTATATCATTAATTCGCTCAGCATTATCATGGGCTTAATTCCCTGAGGAAACAGAATCTCAAATTTTACATTTTGCGAGAATCAGAATATGCCTATATTGGAAAACTGTTTTGACACAGAAGTTGGTTAGATGATAAGCCTTGCAACAAAATGTTGGTTAACTTGACAGCTTTCAACTCGTTTCGATCAACCACCCATCTCACATCGTAATATGACCCTTGAAAGTTTACGCAAATTGCACTTTATAAAGTTTTCTCCCATGAATTATTATAAAATATAACATACCCAGGATAGCAATGCTTGTTTCTACGCCATGTTATAGACATCAAATTGGCACAGTTTCACTTTAAGCTACTTCCCATGATACCGATGCTCAGGTGGTAATTGAAAAAACTGTAATGTTAAAGATAACTGTGCTTAAGTTATTGTACAAAAAAAAAGATCAACTGATTCTGAGGGGGTCAAGTGGGAGGCAGTGATTGTTATTTCATACAATGACTCATAAATCAGGGTGCAGGATTTGTGTCCTCATTTGTTGAAAGATCCATTTGACGGCTTATTCCAGGGTTCGCCAACGTGCTCACACTCAAATATTGTCAATATTATCATTCTGATCATTTTACAAGGCTTACAGTACCATTTCTGAGGCCATGATTCTCCACTGAATCACAGTAAGAGCTAATATTCTCCGAATTGAGAAAACTCCAAATGGAACAGGGAATAATATTCCAAGGAGAGAAGAACCAGCCAAAACTCCTCTAAGAGAGTAACAACCCACCTGGGAATTTGTTAAAGAACTCAGTGAACACCTAATGAACAGCTGGCCTTGCCCACTTCAGATATCGTCCATGTTCATGATTCTGCAATTGAGACAGAGTACGAAAAAAAAATTATATCCATGATAAAGCTACACCAAAGAAATTGCTACAGAACAAGAGTTGCATAAAGACCTGTCCCATATCTTTCAAAAACACTTAAATGACCCCCAAGCATTTTTGAATAATGGTAGTATGATGATGGAAAGTGGAACTTTGTGAAAGATTTTTTCTCAGTCTACGGAGAGAATGTCTATTCCATCCAACACATCCATATCATGTCAACTGGCCGAGTTCAGAATTGGGAATACAAATCACGAATATCGAATATCATATAAATCTGCAAGTGAACATATGCTACATGACCAAAAGTGCAAGCCAGGGCACTTCTCAGACACCTCTTTGACACAGAGAAAATTTACATTTTTAAAATTCGAAATATCTGACACTTTGAGAATACTAGGAAGGTTCATCCCTTTTCCAAGTTATGGCCAGCCCACTATAATTCCTCCAACAGTGCATCAAGACTAACATCTTAAAAACTGCAGGCCGCACTTGCTTCAGCCAAAATTGAGGAATCAGGAACACTGATAAGAAAAAGACTGGACAAAAATGATATCTATGGGAGAACTGCAAGGGGAAAAACCACTGCGTGTGTCACATTTGGCAAAAAAACATCTTGATGACCCCCAAGGCTTTTGGGATAATATTCTGCAGACTGTGGAGTCAAAAATATGAACTTTTTGGGTAGCCATGGGTGCAATTATATCTTGAGTAAGGTTAATACAGCATTAGCAAGAGCATCATACCAACAGTCAAACACTGTGGTAGTCCGATAGTCTGGAGCTGCTTCTCTGCTTCAGGAACTTGGTGACTTGCCGTAATTGATGGAACCATGAATTCTGCTCGCTCTCACAAAATTTTGAAGGAGAATGTCCTGCCCTCATTCCCACCAAAAGCTCAAGCACAGATGGGTTATGCGGCTGGACAATTCAGCAGCACACAAGAATGTCCTCTCCGATTGGCTCAAGGGGGGGGGGTTTGGAGTTGCCTAGCCAAAGTACAGACTTGAATTTGATGGAGATGTAGTGGCATGACCTTAAACAGCCAGTTCATGATAGAACGAAGTCAAATCAATTCTGCAAAGCAGAGCAGGCCAAAATTTTTCCACAGCACTGTTAATGACTCATAGCCAGATATCACCAATTTTTGATTTCAGCTGTTGCTGCCGAGGGCGGCATAACCGTATCGCATGAGTGACGTGGATTTTGAATAATTTGTTACATTCAATAAAAGAAATCATACTTTAAGGCTGCATTATTGTCCTACATTAAAATAAATCAGATGATCTGAAACATTTAAATATAACTAATAAGTAAAACCGAAGCGATAGGGAAGGGGGCAGTGTATGTGGCAAATTGCATGGCCTATTCAAATAGAATGTTGCATTTTACTTGCCTAAAATAAAAAGAATACCTTCAGCCAACCTCTTGAAACTGATTACATCCTTCATTTCTTTGGGTTATTGGAATAACTGCAAATTTAAGTGAACTGCACTTGGACTTCCTTACCAATGATTACTCCAATTCTCTGGTTTGTCAGGGAATGTTTCAGACAAATAAGCACAGGCGTAACCTTCATATATAGATTCCTCAATTTAGATTAATCCATGCTGAAGCAAGAACTGTGGATGGACAGTCAAAGGGTTTTGAAAGCTAGTATGGTATGAGTGCAATTGCAATATTGACACCTCTGCTTAACTTCATCCATGCCATATTCACATTCACCTCAATAACTGCCCTGCTTTGCAGTTGCTGCAGGTTACTATTTTTTTTAAACAAAGTGTTCACATTCAATTTTCAGACCACTTGGAAACTGTCCGATAGCATATACACAACACTTTGTGAGGACTCATATTTCAAGCATTGCCTTAATTCCAAAGAAACAGCTAACTCAGCTCCACATCATGGATTGTGTTGGGATATAATTTACCTCAAAGGAAGGATTTGCGCTTTTTGCCAGAGGGCAAAACTGGATCATGGAAGACAGGTGACATCATTCTCATCATGGGACAGGTCAGTCTAGCTGTTCATCCACATTATCTTTAAGACCCTTTCAAAGCAATATGATCATGACCACAAAGCAAGAGTGCTGCGGGGTACCAATTTGAGACAGTAATTTCCTTTTCTCTTTTAATACATTCTCTCCTTTAGTCTTCTTGATGAATTCTTGAATATTTTGGCAGCTCATAACTGAGTGTAATTGTTAATATCTATCAAAAAAAAACACTGATGTGTTCTTGCTTTTTCACAAACGGGGAGCAGAACACATGCACACAAGGCCATGCCTTATTCCCCAAAAACTGACCTGCAGAAAAAAACTACAGCACTCGGCCGGGGGCCGTGCGAGCTCAAATCTACAGCAGGAATATCCCCCTTCCCCAACACAGCCAATGGGGCCCACCCAGGGACCTGATTGACAAGCTAAAATAAGCCGTTGTTTGTGGCATCTTTCTACAGCAAGCGTTTAGGAGGGATCACCAAAAGAGAGTCGGCTATCATGAAAAATTTATATTTTTGAGCAATTTTGAGCCTCCATAGGCCCAACAAAAGGCTTTAATCACCACATTTATCAAATGTGTTCTGGTCTAGGTTCCCATCTACCCAGGTGCCCAAAATGACAGAAATTTATGAATTATTTCTTGCTCACCAGTGACAGCACCAAAATCTCTGCAACAGACATGGTGTTGGCTTTTCTCCGAACCATAGTATTCCCCGAAAGTGTTTCAGGGGGATGAAGTGGGATTGTAGATTCCAGATATTGATGAAGACAACTGATGAAACAACATATTTAGTGTCTCCTAAAATCATGACTGGTCTCTCTTTTCCACATTCAATTTTTACACAGTTTATAACCGCTCCTCTTGGACTCTCGGGTCATTTAGCCAGCAGCCATACTACTACTACAGCTGGGCGATATGGACAAAATCTAATATCTTGATATTTGTGACTGAATACCTCGATATCGATATTTTGCTGATATTATCGGGACAAATTTTAGAGTGCTCACAAAATATTTACACAATGATATTTCTGATAGCCATTTATTAGTGATTTCGAAATAATAACCAAGCAGGTGCAGGCAACAGCTTCTGTAAAACAGAAAGATTTAACCCTTTACTGTAATGCAGCTTTTAAAATCAGAAAAGCCAACAATTATCTCACATCACGACATTACAATATCCAAAATCCATGGCGATATTTCACTTTGCATCATGTTATCAATATAATATCGATATATTTCCAAGCCCTAACTACTATTACCTAATCTGCTCCAGCTACATGACTATAGCTAAGCAGGTGTGGGCCTGGTCAGTACTTGGATGGGAGGCCACCTAGGAAAACTTAAGTTGCTGCTGGAAGAGGTGTTGGTAGGCCAGTAGGTTGTGATCTTCCCTCTGATGGATTAATCCCCAATGCAGAGATGGGGACACCATCTTTTGGATGAGATGTTTAACTAAGGTCCTGACTCACTGTGGTCATTAAACATCCTATGACACCCTTCAACAAGAGTGGAGGGTTCCCCAGAGTCTTGGCTAAATTCCCAACCTTGCTCTTTTGACCTGCCACCTAATCTTCCCCTGATCTCATTGGCTGCGCAATTTGTCCTCTCCCTCTCCATCTCAACCCCCCAGGGCTCCCTTGAAAAAGAGATTTCAGTCTCAACAGAACTTCCCTGGCCAAATAAAATAATAGCTGAATGTGCTGTGGTCACAGGATGCACAGCTTATTTTGGCCTGACTTATTTTGGCAGATTTAGACGCCAGACGGACAGACCTGCTCATGTGTAAGGCCATTTAAATGGTTTGAATTGTATATGGTATACAAGTTTCAGTTTCTCTGTACTTTTTTTTTTTTCATATTTGATTTTTATATCTTTTGTATAATGTCTTGAGTAGTGGAGTCACCTAGATTCATCAAAGCTTAAATTGCACATACGAATATCTGGATGCTGTAATTCAAAAAAGTCATGAGAACTTATGAAAAGGTTAGGAGATGCACTAAAAATGCCCAAGTCCTGTTTTTTTTTGGTTGTTTTTTTTTAATCCTGTCCAAAAAAGATTCATATACAGGATATCCCTGGGACTATCAGCATTTTGAACTCTGTTTTTTTTTGCATCCCTGAGAGTGTGAAAGACTTAAATGTGCACCATGCAAGTTTGTTTATTTTCTGCTCAATTAAATGAGTGAACACAATTTGCACAGTAACACAAGTAGGTGCCTTATTAGGGGTTCAAGCCCGTAGGGCTGAAACCCTATTGTTTTTGTGCTGGTTTATTATTATTCATTTTCTTCTTCAGAAATGTTTTCGCAAATTCCCGCAAGATGGTAAATGGCAGAGGTACAGACATTCCATGGTCCAATCTCTACAACTTTCCCATAAGGACCTCTAAGGTTCTCGGTATACGTGGTATAACACAAATCAGACTATAAATCATAAATAGTTTTTCCAATCATGACAAAACTCACAGGATACATCCTCATAAGAACCTGAAAAACATAGTCTGAAAGTTCATATCGACCAGTAGGGAGTGCCATAAATGCACAAAATAGCCTCACATAACACAAATCAGACTATACATCATAAGTTGTTACTCCAATTACACTGGAAAAATAGGTCTACATAAATACCTGCCGCCGCCACGATAGTGAACGGGGGACATAGTATTCAGCTCCGTCCGTCCGTCACGTCCCGTTTGTTCTGAAAGTGATATCTCTAGAACGGTTTGACCAATTTCATTCATTTTTGTAGTCAAGGTGTATTAGTGGAGTGCTTACAGCCCACTCCATTTACGTGACCTTGCCATTATTCTAAAGGTCATTGCAACCATTTGACCACTTAGAATTCCTTGTCAACATGATATCTCAAGAACGGTTTGACCGATTCCATTCATCTTTGTTGTCAAGGTGTATTAGTGGAGTGCTTACAGCCCTCTCGATTTACGTGACCTTGCCATTAATCTTAAGGTCATTTTGACCATTTGACCACTTAGAATTCCTTGTCAACATGATATCTCAAGAACGGTTCGACCGATTCCATTCGTCTTTGGTGTCAAGGAGTGTTAGGACCAGAAGACATAGTACGTTTGTTGTGAACACGAAATCTCGAAAACGCTTTGACCGATTTTATTTATCTTTGACTTCAATGTGTAACTTTGTGATATGCTGACCCCAGTCGATTTCCGTCACCTGGCAGGGGACATGGCCACGTTTAGTGGCACCACTTGTTAATTAAGCTGTTAAAGCTTTCAACTACTAATAGTCTTTCTTCGCTTGAACCCCAAAATTGCCGCTTGCAGCTATATTTATTATAATTTCTTTTCTTCTCCAGAAATGTTTTCGCAAATTCCCATGAGATGGTAAATGATAGAGACCTGAAATTTTGCAGATTGTTTGGAAGTTGTGTGTAAATGCTGCCCAAGGCATTTTTAACTCAATCGGCCTGATGGGTACACTATAATTCAAGAAACAGTTTTTCACTTGAACGGTCATAACTCCGACGCTGCAAGTCTGATTTTCACGAAACTTGGTACAGCATTTGTTGGTCCAAACTCTACAGCTTTCTCATAAGGACCTCGAAGGTCCGCCATATTAGATTTTCAGGAATTTTGAATTTTTTGAAAAACACATTTTTGAGATCTCCTCCTAGGCCGTACGTCCGATTTCTTTGAAATTTGCTGTGGATCATCATTGGGGCAAGGTTATCAAAGACTGCATAAAGCTTGTTGAAATCTCATTTCTCATACCTTGACAGTTTCATGCAAATCAGCCTATAGGGGGCGCTACAAATGCAAAAAATGGGCATGGCATGACAGAAATCAGACTATAAATCAGCAATTGTTTGCCCAATAGCCATAAAACTCACTGGCTATATTCATACAAGTACCTGAAACATACCCTGAAAATTTCATTCAAATTGACTAATGGGGGGCGCTATAAATGCAAAACAAATCGGCATGGTATAATACAAATCAGACTATAAATCAGCAATTGTATGTCCTATAGCCATAAAACTCACAAGATATATTCATTTAAGTACTTGAAACATACCCTGAAAATTTCATTAAAATTGTCTGATTGGGAGCGCTATAAATGCAAAACAAAGCAACGTGGTATAACACACATCAGACTATAAATCATAAATAGTTTTTCTAATCATTACAAAACTCGTGGGATATGTCCATATATGAACCTGAAACATAGTTTCAATCAAATTGACTCGAAGGGGGCGCCACAAATGCACAAAACATCCTAACATAACACAAATCAGACTATACACCATAACTTGTCAGTCCAATCATTACACTGACAAAATAGGTCCACACAAATACCTATAACATAATCTTAATTGCTCCATCTGGCCATTAGCCATCCTGTTTGTTCTGAACGCGATATCTGAAGAATGGTTTGACCGATTCCATTCATCTTTGGTGTCAAGGTGAATTAGGGCCGGGGGACACACTGTTCAGCTCTGTCAGTCCATCTCTCCAGCCGTCTGTCCGTCACGTCCCGTTTGTCGCAAACGTGAAATCTTAAAAACGCTTAGACCAATTTTATTCCATCTTTGACTACAATGTGTATTTGTGTGATATGCTGACCCCAATCAATTACTACCATCACCTAGCGGGGGACATGGCCACGTTTAGTGCAAACACTCGTTCATTAGTTGAAAGCTTTAACAGCTTAATTGTCTTTGTCAATGCATTGCATTGCATATCGGTGTCAATATATCTACAAGGATGCCTCTAAGCTAGACCTTGTGACACAAAAACGGCATTATACTTTTTGAAAGTAGTCATCTTTAACAATTAACATTTCAAAAAGAACAAAATATACATAATACTGCCATTGGAATGACTACTAATACTTGTATCCCAATTTAAAGTACTGAAAAGCAAAAAACGATTTTGGCATCACCCATGCCATTTTGAATAAGAATATCTCAGTAACTACAAATATAACCCTGCTGCTTTTTTGTACAATGATAGAAGACAGATGGAACTGTGTTTTAGAAAAAGTTGGGGTCTCTGGCACCTGTCCCACATGGAGATCTTTGCCACCAGCCAATTAAAAAACTCGTCCAACTTTGGGAGCTCATAAAAATTTCCAATCTGAGGTACCTAGAAAGCTCCAGTTTGCTAAGTTATCACACAAGTTTGCGTAGAATGGAACCCAGGGGTATCAGAACACTTCTGTGCAGTATTTCTAGTACCTTTAAGGCCCCAAACCCCACTCGCGAGTATGTTTTTCTTAATTTTTGGCATTTTTAGCAAGCCCCCATGGCCTGCAGAGTGTAGGGAAACACCTAGGGATGTTTGTGGAGACCAAGCTACATGCAGAGGCCTTGTATACCACCTTACAGCTCTCTGATATGTCTAGGGGCTGAGAATTAACCACTTAAAGATGCAATAAACCCTGGCGAGGCTTTTCTTGGCTATTTATAGCCCAAATTCTGAAAATTTCAGACCCCCATAACTCTAACTATTTGAGCAACAGGCCAACAATTTTGCATAGAAAGTACTTTTGTGACTATCAAGTGGCATGTAAATTTGAGACTAATTTGAAAATGGTGCAGCAACACTCCCAAGGAATATCTGGTCCTTTCACTTGGAATGACCCTCAGGATGCCATTTATGAGAAAGAGACACAGGTAACAGAATTATAAAATGGCTACGGAATTATGTTTTCTGAGAATCTACTAAATTTATTATACTCAAAACAAAGCAATTGAAAATTGGTATCATAAATGATGTTTGTGTTGCTGACCTCCTGTTGAACCAAAATTTTGATCAACAAGTCTGGGCAAACGGAAGGCAATACATGATATTGATGAGAACAACAAGTTTTTCTACAACAGTATAATTTTTTTTCCTTAAATAGCACGACATTCAGTATGGAATACCACTCAACCTGCTAATAAGAATAACACCATAATTAAATAATTAAATTGATAGCTGAGGAAACTGAGGAAGCCTCCTGAATTAGGTGAGTCTTATTTCACAGGTGAAATGAATGAATATCTACCATCTTGAAGACTATTTTAATTTGCTTAACTAATATCAAAACTTTTATATCAGTTTTATTCAAAAATGAAACTTACCTGCTAGTTGGAGGATTGCTGATTTTCGATACTGAGCATGAATGAACGTCAGACATGGGGTGTGTTGTAAGGGTTTGGTCCCTACAACCCCTTCCCTTTTTAATTCTTTCACCTCCACCTTAATGGGCCACAGGTGGAACCCATTAGGGTGGAGGTGTTAGCACCTGCTACATTATGTCTTTCTTTTCTGTTAGTTTGTTTTCTGCTTCCTTTTATTTTTAAACCTGCTGTTTTTGGATTTTGTTTTAATTAAATTCAGTTTCTTTACTCTGGTCTTGGCATTTGAGCGTCTCCTTTTTTTTCTTGGCCCATGGTCTAAGAGCCTGCCGGATTGCTTTTGGCATCCGGCGAGAATAATACCATGACGTGCATTCAGAGCAAAGACCATTAAAGTTTAATCACGCCTAGACTCAACAAGCTTCACTGAGTAACTGACCGCAAGGGCCACAAGCCATGCTTTCCCAATCTGAAACCCCTTGTAACATTCACACATTATACATGTTATACAAAGAGATGCTGTCTTAGTAAAGCACAGTTCCAGGAGGAACAGGATGCTGGTAAAAGGGATGGTGAAGAAGACCATACTACAGAAAAAATACCCTTCCCCAGCAGGTGCTACTCCTGAACCTAACTATACTATAAATTACTAATCCTTGAATGAATAGTTATGGAAACTTAACTCCCAGGAAGAAACACTCAACTAGAGATGTCCAAAATAATGAAACACTATGCTCTATAAAGTCCTCCTGCCACCTTCCGTTTTTCGCTGGCTTTCAGAATAATTCTGTAATTCTGTTACTTGTGTAATTCTGTTTCCATGTAATTCCATTACCACAAATTTTCCAGGATTACAGCTAAGTATTAGAGACGTTAATGTCTGAAATTCAGTATAGACATAAGGAAGAGAATTCTTAATAACAATGAAATACATGTAGAAATAAGATGAAGAGAACTATACTACAATTTTGGTCATGGAATTACATTGAAAAATGACAAATTTCACAATGAGCCACAGGAACTGTGCGTTTCAATTTCCTGCAGTGACTTACAGTCTCAAATACTTTGGCAACTATGTAAATACAGTAAAAACCAGGAAATTGCTAAATATCTTTTGGGAGTTGTCAGCTTTGGAAAAATTACCTTGGATCCTTGTCCTGGAGCTAACAAAAAAAAAAACGAAATTTAAATCTATATTTTGAGAAGACCAGAGACATTTTAAAACGGTTTTCAGTGTCAGATTTGGTAATGAGTCATCTACATGAAAACCTATATATTTCTAATATAAGACACTTTAAAAATTGCCGTTTTAGCAACTCTCACATGGAATTGCCCGGAAGAACGCATTCAAATGCAAACCCATTCAAGCGTTTGAAAACTATAATTGCCATTAGTTAATCCAGCTCTTGTTCAATTGAAAATCTAAAGTCTCCAGTGAGATTCAATAATCAGCCCAATGCATTATTGACATTTAGCACACTCTCTGACTCAGAGACATTCAGCACGAAGTGCATTTGAGAGAACGAAAGTGCTTTGAACCAAAAAGAGAGGAATCATTCCAAGTACCAGAAATTACTATACATTGTAGACAGAAATGGGCTCAGTATGATACCTGTCGAACAAAGTCAAAAGCAATTCATTTAGTCATTTAGCCAACAGACAAGTTTTAGTTTTGAAGCTCTGAATGTATTGGGGGAGACATGTACAGGCTAAAGTGCTGAGTTTTAAACCTGCTCTTGCAGGTGGTCAAAGTCTCTGCTGTTCTCACCTCTGTGGGAAGGTTATTCCACCATGTGGGAGCCAGAACAGAGAAGGGCGTGACCAATAAAATTCATAATCGTTTTGTTTTCTCATATTTTCTCTACATTTTGTCCTAGTATGAGCTATCATGCTTGTTGCTTTATTTGTTTCAACCTCAACCCCAACTCCTGGTAATGTTGGCGCTATGGAATTTGCCTCTCACCAATCACACGATGGATCGCAACCCATCCCCATTTGAGATCTGACTCACAATCGCACAATTCATTATTTGAATTACCAAGTCTGATACATAATCGTATATTTGATTAAGAAATTCTCAACGAGGAAAATGACCTGGAAACCACCGATAGGCCACACTGAAAACGTAGATGTAATACACGCAATATTGTAGGGATGACAATTATGCCCGTTATTATTCCAAAACTCTCTCTGAATTCCATCTCCCATTTCTTCATTTTTTGCATTTAAAACATCTTTTCCTTCGAACCCTGTGGAACATTGGAGCCAAAAAACATCACTTATAAGCCTAGTTATTGTGTGCCATTTCATGAGTTACAGGTCATCATCAGTCCCCAAATAAACCAAAAAAATCCTATGACAAAATCCTCAATTTGAATAAAGGGATTTATCACATTAAAAGACTTAGTTGATTGAATTAAAAAATATATATATCTTCAGTGCATGTAGCTTGTCAGTTTTGCCAACATAAACACATGCAGGCAACAGGCTAATCCAATAAGAGGCATAATGATAGCCTAATAATCGTTGCCTTAGGTATCAACATCGGCATTCTTAAAATGCTCCCAAACCAGTGCTTTCTTGACATATTTTTACAGTGGGTATGTGAAAGCCATTCTCAAGCTTTCGGTAATGAGTGCATTCTCTGAAACAAAAGCTGCCGCAGAATGTACCATGATGACTCTGTCTGCTGAGTGGTATGCCTTCATGGCCCAGAAATTTAACCGACCTGAATAAATGTTTCAACACTGTCCTAGCAGTTTGCTGATCCCTAGCTACAAACTCTAATAGTATAGCACAGATTGGAGTTACTTTAAGTGTAGCTAATGCACCAAATGAATCAAAGTGCAAATCTTGCAACTCGTGCTGACCAAATTTTAGTTGCTAAATCTCCCACTCCCCCCACCAGATTAAGATAAATTTGATGTTCGGGTGGAAGAACTACTAGGGCACATTCGGCTCCACATTCCCAACCGTTCCGGACCAGGCTGACAACATGCGACCGGGCTCACAGTCTCGAATGGGAACGTGTAGGTTACCATGAATTCACTTCCGGCGTCAACATGGCACGCAAGAAAGCATGCGAAAAAACCGAGTGATCCTCGAAATCTGTGGACCCTCGAAAACAAGTACCATGACCACACATGTCTACAGACAGCATTTATTGTTGACGCATACTTAATTCAGCTTGTATCGGACTCCTTTTAATTACCCCTCAGCCCTAAAAGAGGCTGTGGGTTGTTGTCACCACACACTGCGTCCATCTGACTGTCCGTCCACATTCCATACGATAACAAACACGCCATCGCCGATCATCACGGTTTCAGTTGAGGACATCAGGGTACAGTTACTACACAAGCCTATTGATTTCGGTCATGATCCAAAATCAAATATGGCTGCCAGAGCCACCCTCTTGAATTTCCTTTCTGTGCGATAAGTGAAGAACGCCTTCGCCGATCATCATGATTTTTGAAGAGGACATCAGGGTAGAGTTACTGCACAAGCCTCTCCATTTTGGACGCAATCCAAAATCAAATATGGCTGCCAGAGCCGCCATCTTAAATTTCTATTCTGTGCGATTGTGTCTGCTTACATTAGCTGTGTTAAACACGACAGGTACACACGCTTCAACTATGCATGGGGCTGAGGGCTCCCACCTGCGTTAGTCATGATATTTCCAAAAAATATCTGCACTATCAGAGCTCAGAAACCAATGTTACAGGCATTTATATTGCTTAGATTTAAGTTTATTTGAGTAGAAGAGAGAAAGCTTGACGTACTCTCCTCAACAAGAGTGCATACTGTCCGCCATGTTGGATGCTGTTCGTTCTCGCTGCACCACCAGCCGAGGTGGTGCGAGATTTGGGAACAGGAACGCGTTCACGAACACAAACATGTTCCTGGCTGTTTGACTCATTCGAGTACATGTTCACTGCACCTGAACAGGGAGTCTAAAACGTCCCCAGTGCACAGCAGTGCTAAAGTTAGTGACCCATCGCTTCCCCCACTGTTGATGCTCTCTGCCGGACCGATACGCTTAGCTGTGGTAGTGCTGCCGCTGGCTATTTAACTGTTATTTTCTTCGCTGCCTTCACATCCATGAGTAACGCAAATGTTTTCAGTCATTTTCTTTAGTTTTCTTTGAAATATTGTTCTGAGGGGGAAAAAAAAACTAAAATCACAAATCCATCCCTTTCTGCTTGCTGTCATTCGCATTTTCGCTTTCCAGAGAGAGAGCTATCCACAGTACATAAAACTAAAAAAATTTCAACCCAAATTTTTTAAACATCCAAGATGCCATGGCCTGCAACGGCCACCAGGAGGTGCTGCGGAGGGGGGGGGGCTGACCTGTGGCTCCAGCAGCCCTCCCCTTCCCGCATCCTTGCCAGCTACTAACACTAATAATCTTAAAGGGCATCTAAAGTCGATTCTCAGACGGGACGTTGAACGTCTAATGTTCACAAACAAATGACTTGCTTTTGTAGACATCTTGCATTGTCACGACAAATTTCATTCATATAAACCAATGAATTGTGTACATGCGTAGATAATCCTTCTATTTCGGTTCGTTTGTGCAGGTGCAGTTCCCAGATAGGGCGATAAACAAAAACAATGGGAATAGACTTCAGACGCCCTTTAACTGATACTCGGAAATAAACACATGGTATCTTAGAAACGCATGAAAACAAAATGAAAATGATTTCTGTGAACACAGCCCTGTTTTCCAACCCACATACTATTTGAACGCTTGGTGATATATTTCAACTCAATATGATTTTCTTCATTTGGCAAGGAGGCCAAACTGAAATTCGACGTAGCTCTAAGACCACGACCCGGGGACCTCAGGTGAAGTAATGTAGAATGTCCTTATAGCATTGCATCAATTGCTCTACATTAGCAAAGTACTCAGGAAGCCATGACAGCGAATCCTTGGACTTGGCACCATAGGAAGACCGGCTGAGTTCAAAGGACTCGTCCCCATGTTGATGATCTCCACTGACTCCAGAGGGCAGCTTGCATCAATCCCAAATCAAACTGTGTGCAACATGGCAGAGCTTCCCAGCATGCCTCAGCACTACCCTGCAGTCGATGTTGTGCCAGCGTAATGAAGAGGCACTAAACCACTCCGTCGCCATTTGAGCTGCACTGCTTTCTGGCCAAAGAAAACTATTTCAGACATTCCCGGGGAGGGGGGGGGGATTACTGCAACAATGGACCATCATCCGATAACTGCACATTCATCATAATGTACAGGCAGATAAATTGATTGATACAATCAGCAGCCATAAAAATATAACTATAAAAATATGTAAGTGACAAGAACTTCAGTGTCACAGTATTTGTCATTTTGAGGTAACAGGACAGACAAAAACTTTGCTGAAGGCCAACAAACTTACAGTAGAACATTGTGTTGGAAAAAGCCAGTTTCATTTAGCCTTTTCAAGTTGATTTGTGATCTGTCACCAGCATGAAAAAATAAATAAATAAAACAATTAAAAAAAACCACACAACAGTGCATAATGAATAGCGATTTTATATCCTCATGCGGTTGGGATTTGAATTGATCTGTTACGGCTCCTGAATGGTACACTAACATATAATCCTCTCCTTCCTGGTGCACATGAAAAATGGTATTCACACATTCATTGTTAAATTCCTCCTTGCCAGGGAAACGAATACGTTTTTCTCTTGAAAATAGCTTGCCAAGATTACTGCTTTTCAATCGAGAAAGCCACAATGGCCACAAAAACAATAATCAGTTGCTATTCCGCCCCATCTTCAAACACAAGGGAGCCAGAAGGATGTGATGTTGTTTCACCACTACCTCTGACAGGAGCTAGATTTCAAATCTTGCCAGGTTACTGAAGTTCAGACCTTTTCGCTGTTGTTGTATAATACACTAGGTCTTAAAGGCTTGCATCAGCAATGCTTGTTGGCTACTTCAGCTTCATTACAGACACAGAGCTGCAACTGGAGCCAGAAAGCACTACTAACAACCACGTAGGACAGCAGAGTTCAGCTGAAGTCCACAACTGAAAGACCCTTAATGAGCTGTAGATGCGTTGTTGCCAGAGAGGATTTTTCTTTGGAATTGGAACATCAAAGGATGAGCCATATTAACCTGATGAGCCTTCAGAAAGCTGACATCACCAGTACCTGACATTCAGGGCAAGATTCCACAGCAGAGAGGGGGCTTCACAAACAAACACAAAAAAAAAACTTCCCACCCCTCACAGGTCCGAAGGCACACGCGCGCGCGCGCACACACACACACACACACACACACACACACACACACAAAATGGATTCAAATTCTTATAAGGGAATCCTTGCCAATTTGAGGAAGAACAAGCAATTTTGTTTTGAAAGAAATATGAATCAGACTGATTAATACTGCTAAATACAAACCACTTCTGAAATGATAGCTGCATTTTCATGAATTCTAAGGCCCCATTCGTCGCCAATGCATAATCTTCTACGCAGCACTGCAATGATAACAAACAGCAAACACAGTTTGACGTTTCTCAGCTGACAGTACTGCTGACAGTTGCTAAATACCGGGGGCAATGACTTCCACCTCTAGCTGATCCATTTTCAGTGACAATAAGCCAAGGGCAGATGTGCAGAGTCCATGAACAAGTAAGAGCCATCAATCCATGTAATTAAATGAGCAAGACACATTTTTCATTGCAACCACATGAAATCCAGGCATATAACAGAAGCTTTCAATTCACATGTTTGTGAACTAGGCAATCAACCAAAAGAAAAAATAATAAAAATTCCAGGTAGGGCCGTCACTAACTGCAACACCGCAGGAGTCTCAGCATCCTGCACAGGCCTCCCCAAATCTGGGCCCTAAAGGGCCGAGAACTGCTGGTTTTCCATCCCCCTCTCCCTGGAAGTCAGGTGAGATGACATTCTGGCCAATCTGTAGCAACAATTGTTCACTTAATAGCCTGGGAGGAAAGAAAACCAGGGCTGCATTAGGATTTGAGGCCCAGATTTGGGCAGCCTCGCTGCAGCTCTATGGCGTATAACTACACCAGCATGCCACTTTTTTTCTCCATGATTGACCATTTACTTGCTCAGTAAATGCTTGAACATGCGAGTGTTCAAATCTGTATAACAAGCTCCTTGTCTGATGGAAACAACATTTCAGATACAATTTGCTTCCCAGGAATGTTGTTGAATTCTCTGCAGTCCTGAGATGCTGGAAACAAGATTTGATGGAGGCCAATGTAAAACCAAAATGTTACTTACAGTTCCTATGTTGGCAAATATTGTCTTAATACCAAATGGAAGGGAAGCCTGCTAATAATCATTTAGAAGAGTGTTACAAATAAAAAGGTTTTAGTACAGCAGAGCTATAATCCAACCTGCAACATACTTTTCTTTATTCTTGAGATGCAGCCCAACTTCAGCAAAATGGATGACAGCTTCGAAAAATATTTACCTATGGATAAATATACCTGTACTGTACTCCGAGAGACCTTTAACATATCAAAATACGCTTGTTTATGCTTGCAATTAATGGTTCAAAAAAAAAATCTTTCAAGTCATTATTTGCAAAGGGCACATTCAAAACGGCAATTCTTGGATACTTCGCAGTAATTTAACTTCTTCCAAATCTTGGCGTGCAAGTTGCAAACTTACAAGAATGACCACAGATTTGTCATCAAACCTCATGGATATCGGACCAACAGATTAATATAGTGGTAGGCTCCAGCTGAAACTTATTTTCGGTGAATAAGCCATTTATCTGTTCTTGAAGTACACTTCAATGGTCAGAGCGGAAAATAATCTACAGCAGACCATTTAATTGAAAGGCAAGAAGAAAAAAAAAAGACCAACGCAGACTCCATTACAAATTTAAAGCGCATAATGTTAACAGTAGGCCTATCTACTGACAAATCTGGAAAGGAGCATTCAAAGTTTTTGGAGCCACCTCTCTTGAGCGCTGCGTCCGGACAACTGACAATTAAACAAACCTCTCAGTGGCTATTGCACCATGAATGCCAAGCGATTTTACAAGCAACTGCCTACCATTATTAATTATTTTTCTCAAGACAGGCTGGCAGCTTTGGCCCAGCCCTACCGATACGATGCACAACATTTTTTGAGAGCGATGCATGTCCTCAGCAGTCAGCATCAGTTCAATTCCATTATCATTCGGAAACTGCCCAGTACTTTCGGTGCGTAATTGGATTCTCTCACTGCAAGAAAAGGCGCATGAAAATATGCCAGACTAGGCCTCGAAGACATCATCTACAACGGCAATTAATCGAAGGCAATGGTTGTCAGACTACGAATATTTCTTTCCCGAACAGATTATCTTTTTACATAGCTTAGTCACCGAACGGTCTTAGAGCTTAAATGACGTCATGAACTAGCATCTGTAACCACCATGGCCCCGTTAAAGTTACAACCAATTGACATGAAGCGAACAACGTTCGCCAGTGCGATAAGTGCTATGCCATTCCGCAGCAAGTCTGCTCAGAACAAGAGCATTTTCTGTTTGAAGGATATCAGACGTTGAAATAAATAATCCATTGAATGGCAGCAACGTGTGCGTCAAATTCTAGCAGCGAGAGAGAAAAAAAAAATGATAATAAAACTTACCTTACAGCCCTCTGTACTTGATCTTACTGAATAATCCTCTGATAAATACTTGAGAAAGAGGAGATCAAACTCCTCATATTTTTCCTGAGCGTGTTGGTCCAGTCTCATGTATGCCTGGATACAGGTGCCGCAGACATCCTCGTCCTCCCAGGCGCCGCTACCCAAATCCAAAATTATATTCTGAAGACTGCAATTTAAATTTTCTGGATTGGCCATCCCCAATAGCAAATCGGAGATGGAGTACGAGTCACAAAATGAAAGGCTGAAATTCCTAAAATAAGTCAAAATCAAATGTGTCGATAATGTTGGAGTTGAAAATGAAGAACCAAGGCCCGTTCTCTGCCGATGCAATGTGGTGCAGGCGGACTCCAGATGTTGGTGGTTTTTAGCATCAGTGCAATGAGGACTTGGAGCTGCGGATTTGGTCAGATTGCTTAAAAAAATACCACACTTTTCGCCCTGTACTGAATGGTCCCCGTCAGTCACGTTGCTCCAGGATTTGCGGTAGTTCCTCTCCTTGGACCTCTGCTTAGCTCCAGCACACAACCAGAGGTGATCAGAGAGAAGGACGGTGAAAAATAAAAGGGATGCCAAAGACATTCGCCATTTCTGTGCCCTCTCGGAATCGGCGCAGGGTTTGTCGTTTTGTTTGGGTGCACAACATATTTTCAACACGGCATCATCTTCCCTTCGATACATCCAAGCACCCCTGATCATATTTTAGGGGGGACAATAGCAATCTCCAGTGGGTTATTCTCCTCTCCAGTTTTTTCCCCCAAACAATGTCACCTACCTCCTTTGCAACATGATGATGGGCTGCATATTGTCCGGCGTTGAAACAAAACAAAACATAAATCCTCTTCCGCACCTCTACGTCTAATTTTTATAACGATCCATTGCAAATGACAACAGCCAGGCAAATTCTACCCAATACACCCATAATTTTAGCATGCTGCAAAATCCTACCAGCATCCTCTGCGCCCCTTTGCCAGTACTCGGGAAACGCATACCACGCATTAAGAAGAAATCATACTTAAAACTGTCATCTTTATACCAATAGGATTCCGTTTATTTTTTTCTTCCGTCGCTGATGCAGAAAGCTGTATTTTCTGCTCATCGTCCTGATATCCCCCGTATGCTCCTGTTCTCAGTCTGTCGCCATCTTCGGCTTTATAGAGAACACCTTGAGATTTTTTTCCCTTTTTTTAATTGAGGGGGGTGGGGCGCGTGCGCGCTCGCTCGACTGCCGAGCTCGGTCTCCCCCTTCACCACCCATTAACACCAGCTTCATTCATCGTCCGACTTTCATTCATTTTTTTGCCAAGGGGTAACCCGATGTCTGGGAGTGGCATCCGATCAAATAAATCGCCATGAAATGAATGATGGAGCCCCTTTGAGAAACAGAAGCACGTTATCAAACGTGTTTCTGGTAACACGTCAACCTTGGTGCAGCTCGTCTCCGTTTGAATTCCATTCTGAATGCAATTCTCTCTCTCTCACTCTCTCTCTCTCTCTCTCTCTCTCTCTCTCTCTCTGCTGGTTTGCAGAATTTTTATTGTGTAATTAATGCTACAATGGCAGTGGGTTGCACAGAGAATACTTAAGCCAGTGTTATATGAACAAGAGCATGGTTTTATTATTGTATTAAATGGGCTCAATTCCTTTACTTATGTCCTCAGAATAAATAGTGTTGCTGACTGAATTGAGAGGGAGAAGCATTTGAGGTGACAACTAACAAGCCAAATCTGAGCTCTTCAAGATGTGGCATGTAATGCTGTATATACATCCACTGAGCACTTTGTTAGGGATGCCTGTACACCTGCTCATTCATGCAAACAGCCAGTCGTGTGGCATCCATAAAATGTAAAACACCACGAGAAACCTGTCAGGAGCTTCATTTAATATTTAAGTTGAAGAACAGAATTTGGAACAATGTGATCTTCATGGCTTTCACCATGGCAGGGTTGTTGGTGCTAGGCAGGCTGCTTAGAATATTTAGTGTCCTGGGATTTTCAGACACAACATCTCTTGATTTCACCAAGCATGGTGCTAAAAATAAAAATCATCCAGCAAGCAGCAGTTCTGCCAATGGAAACGCCTTGTTGATGATACAGGTTAGAGGAGAATGGCTAGACTGGTTTAAGTAGACAGAAAGCCCATTAGAAGGCCATTCTCTTCAAATGTGGTGAGCTGGAAAGCATCTAAGAATGTACCACACATTGAACCTTAAGTACAACAGCAGGAGAACGTGCAGGGACCGATTCCTGCACTGCAAAAACAAATCTTACCAAGCATTTTAATATTCCATTTAGACTTAAGCACTTGTTTCTATTGTATATTTTTCTACCCAGAAACAGAAATTTGAGATGATTTTGTCTCATTTCTATATTTGTCCATGCGGTAAGATAATTTCACTTACCCCATGGACAAATCTAGAAATGAGTGGGGAAAAAACACTTCACATCAGTGGCAGGATTTCTTTTACTATGAAAAAGGTAATAGAAATAAGTGTTTAAATGAAAGATTAAAATGTTTGGTAAGACTTTTGTTTTTGCAATGTGCCAGCCTGGAACAGAAATGTAAGACTGTAGTGGGCACAGACATGTTTAAGGCAGGACAATCATTGCCTTGTCTGATGAATCTCAATGTCTGCTATGAAAAACCAATTGTTTGGTCAAAATTTTGTGAACCTAACCTGCCTTGATTTGACAGTTCCGATGGTACTGGTGGCGACATTGCAAGGGGAATGTTTTCTTGGTACACTTTGGGCCCCTTTATACTAATTAATGATCATTTGAACGCAATGCACTGAGTATTATTGCTGACCATATACTTTCCTTCATTGCCACAATTTACCCATCTTCTAACTACAAGTACTACTATTTGCATGACAATGCATCAGGGGACAAAGCAATAGTCATCTCAATCTGGTTTCATGAATATGACAATGAGTTCAGTGCACTTCAACGCCCACCCCAGCCACCAAACCTGGATCTAACAGAGCTCCTTTGGAATGCGCTAGAATGGGACATTTATAGCATTAACCCATTCAATCCCAAAGTACTCTTTGCAATGTAAGTGCATTCATTTTACTCCCCTGACCCCCAAACACATAAACTGTAAGTATTTTTGGTTTCATGATGGTTAAATTCAAAATAGCATTTTTTTGCCCAAAGCCAACAATAACATTTTTAGAGCTTCTAGAAATAAAAATAAATAAATAAATAAAAATTGGTTACAAATGTGACCAGTGGGATTAAATGGGTTAATACAGAAATCAGGCTGCATTGTGCAATTTTTCACTTTTACCGACTGGTTTGGTGATTCTGTTACACATGGTGCAATGTAGAGATTAGTGTGATCAATCTCTTACCTGCTGCTGGTAGTACTTCCATAATATTTTATTGTTTTGTTATAATAAATTTATTAATTGATATTGTGGTAGATGACTGTTATAATACATGTAATACTGCACCGCTCCCATGAATGCCATCTTTGACCAGCCTCTTTTTAATTGTGGGAATGGAAACACTGACCTTGACTGAGGCGGGTGAGGACTGAAGGTATTTAGATTTTAGTTCGGGTTCATTTGAGACCTCCTTAATGAGTCGTCAATGTGCTTTTGGAGTAATTTTGGGAAGCAGACCACTTCTGGAAGTTTCATCACTGTTCAGAGTTTTCTCCATTTGGAGATAATGGCTCTCACCATGGTTTGCAGGACTTAGAAATGGCTTTGTAATCCTTTTCAGAGTGATACATGTCAAGGACTTTGTTTTACCTATGTTCTTGAACTTGTTTAGATTGTGGCTTCGTGTGCCATTTTTTTTGCCTGCTTCATACTGGTAGACAGGTTCTATTTAAATAACACTGAGATTCACTAGGTCTGGCAGTAATTATGCCTGGGAATACAGAGTGAAATTGAATCCAAGTGTCCATTCAATTTGTTTATCTGGTTGATTAAGTCAGTAAGGGGGCAATTACTTTTTCAAATACGGCTGGCTAGGGTATAGGATTGGCTTTTTCCTTTAAGAAATGAAATCATTTAAAACTACAAATTTGCATTTATTCAGGTTGTCTTTGTAAAATATTGAAATTGGTTTGATAATCTGTTTGTAAATCATTAGTGACACATATGCAAAAAAGTAAAAAATCTGGAGGGAGGCTAATACTTTTTCACAGCATTGTACCTCCACCAACACCATAATTTTTCCCTTTTCTGCAATGCTGGCCATGATCTTGCGCATTACTCAGTGAAAATGTAATCATCTTTTATTGTTGTCATATACAGCTTCCCACAGTTTCACCAAAAAATGCCTGGAACTTTTTCTATAATCCTGTATGCAAATGGACAGAAAGGCAGACAAACAAGAGTGAAAACATGACCTCCCTCTGATTTGTCGGCAGAGGTAATACAGAAAAATGTTGGAAAGCCCCATTTGACTAACAAAGAAGAAATGTACAAATCCCTCTGTCATATTTTTCAAAATATATTTGAGCCATAGTCGAACAAAATCTGAATGAATTTGCTTTTAAAATTGAGAGCCAGAGAACAAATAGACAGATTTCCATTAGTGCCATTACCTTAACAAACAGTGTCATTTGTCATTGATTCCATTTTAGTTTGTTGTATTTTTATGTTCCCCCATCCATGTTGGATACATAAGTTAACTCTTTAACCTCTGATATTTGCTCAAATTTCTGCTGTCGTAGGTTTATACTAGACAATTCCCGCAGAAATTATAAGAGTGGGTCTGGCCTCTGCAGGTCGGGACGCAGGGATGCCCTGAGATGCTGCTTGGACTACTCAATAGTCTATTTTGTCTCTGTCAATATTTTGTCTGCATTTCTTAGACAAAAAGGTGGTTGCTATGGTGTTCTGAGTGGTTGCTAAGGCATTGCTAGGTGATTGCTATGGTGTTCTAGGTGGTTACTAGGGCGTTGCTAGGCGGTTACTATGGTGTTCTGGGTGGTTGCTAGGGCAGTTGCTATGGTGTTCTGGGTGGTTGCTAGGACGTTGCTAGGCAGTTGCTATGGTGTTCTGGGTGGTTGCAAGGGTGTTGCTATGCAATTGCTATGGTGTTCAGTGTGGTTGCTAGGGCATTGCTAGGTGGTTGCTATGGTGTTCTGGGTGGTTGCTAGGGTGTTGCTAGGCGGTTGCTATGGTGTTCTGGGTGGTTGCTAGGGTGTTGCTAGGCGGTTGCTAAGGTGTTCTGGGTGGTTGCTAGGGCATTGCTAGGCAGTTGCTATGGTGTTCTGGGTGGTTGTTAGGGCGTTGCTAGGCAGTTGCTATGGTGTTCTGGGTGGTTGCTAGGGCATTGCTAGGCAGTTGCTATGGTGTTCTGGGTGGTTGCTAGGCAGTTGCTATGGTGTTCTGGGTGGTTGCTAGGGCGTTGATAGGCGGTTGCTATGGTGTTCTGGGTGGTTGTTAGGGCGTTGCTAGGCGGTTGCTATGGTGTTCTGGTTGGTTGCTAGGGCGTTGCTTGGCAGTTACTATGGTGTTTTGGGTGGTTGCTAGGGCATTGTTAGGTGATTGATATGGTGTTCTGGGTGGTTACTTAGGTGTTGCTGGGCAGTTGCTATGTTGTTCCTGGTGGTTGGCAAGGTATTGCAAGACATTCCATGGTGTTCTGGGCTTTTGCTAGAGCGTTGCTAAGCTGTTGCTATGGTACTTCTCGTGGTTGCTAGGGCATTGCCAGGCGGTAGCTGTGGTATTCCTGATGGTTGCTAAGGCATTGCTTGGCAGTTGCAATGGTGGTGTGGGTGATTGCTTGTGCGTAAATAGGGGGTTGCTATGGAGTTCTGCCTGGTTGCTAGGGAGGGATGAAAATCAATTGTTTTTCGGGAATAGTGGGAAATCCGTAAGTCAGATCGCTTCGAAAAGACATACCACACTATTCCAGATCGAGTCGCACGATTTAATATATAGTGTATGGGTTTTCTCAAATCTGTTAGCTTTTATAAGCAGCTGAGAAGGAACCAGGTGGAGATCCTCAGAAAGCCGAATGTGGGCTTTTAAAAAGGAAATTCGAGCCACATTTCGTACAGATAGAAAGCAAGATGGCAGTGTCATCACTATACCCCGCCACAATCAAGGGCCATAACTCCGTAAATAAATATGCTTCCACATCCATTCTTAAACAACGTAGATCATGACCACCTTATTAAGAATACAAAATTTGACCCATGTAACAATCATGGTTTTCGAGGTAACTTGTCTCTATTGAAAGTGTGATGGATGTACAGAAGGAGGAACGGAATGACAGACGAAACTCAATCCTATTTCCCTCACACCAGTTGGTGGCAGGGATAATAACAACTGAAGAGGGGCGGAGCAGGAGGTGGTGCGACTCAGGCAAGAGGTGGACAGGATCTCAGGGACATAGATAAGCCATAGTCAGAAGACATGACAAGTTTGTGTCAGTAAGGCAGTTCGTTGGGAACAGGGCACGCTGGACCGTGCACACTCTCCAACTCCAAGGCGAGCAGCAACTGGAAGACGCACCACTCTAGGAACAGCTGGCTCAAGGAGGAATCCCCAAACAAATAATTACTTCATTTTCTTTACTCTTACTCTTACCAAAGACGAAAGATTCAGAGCACTTGACTGAACAGGCTTAGAGCACAATAGTAAGAAACAGTTCAGCGAAGGAAAGACAAAGACCAGGAACTGTAATACATATGACAACAACTAAGAACTGGAAACAGGTGTGAGCAGGAGCACAAAAGGAAGGATGAGGCACAAGACAGAAATTATATCCCCGAAATACGAGTTTTGGGGATATCATGGTTTCACCCCATCCGCCGCGTCTACAGATTTTATCCGTTAACGCGATAACTCGCAAAATACTTTACATTGGCTTCTCATTTTGATCATATGGGTAGATATGGTAGAGAGGATGAACTGAAAGATTTTGGGCAAATTGCACTCCTAGGTTTGCCGCCAGGTGGCTCGGATCATAAACCTACTCGCAGAAGAATAATCTGCTTTAATTGTAAACCATGTCATACTCGTCCACATTGCCCAAAGCTCCAAGGGAAACGGGAGATCCCTCCAGCGGTATGGGGGGCGCTAGAGGGACAGTCCCAATTTCCCTTCTGAACACTAATCCCTGTTGAACTGACTGTGGGGAGCAAGAGAGTTATTATTGAAGCGTTCGTGGATTCGGGTGCTGTGAATTGTTTCATGGATGTTAAGTGGGCTAGAAGGCAGTCCGTTCCTACCTGTCCCCTTTCACAGCCACACTCTGTGAGAGCCTTGAACGGTCGCCGGCTTGGAACGGGAGTTATAACCGAGGTTTCTGAACCGCTAAATACTGTAGTGGTCTCGCTACTGAGGAACTGAGACTGAGGCAGGAATAGCGGTTCTCGCATCGCCTGGGACGGGCTTCGTTTTATTTTCTGTTCGGCCCTTAAAAGGGCCTTTTCTTCAGCTCTCGACATACAGCTCATTTTTTAACAACACAACACACACTTCCCTCATGCTGGCAACTCAGCCTTCTTATACCCCCCCGCCCCGGACCTGATTGGCTCTTTTTTCCCACCCGGTGCAGCCAATCGCGATACTCCACTATTTTTCTAATTTTTAACCAAACAAACAAACGAACTGGGGCAGAATCGCCACAATACGTTAATTTCCTTTGGTGGCCATTCGGAGGAGGTTCGGTTCTTTAAAATCAGTTCCCCTGCTTTTCCCATTGTTTTAGGCCATTCTTGGCTACGATAACATACGCCTTGCACCACCTGGGGGGGAACAGAATAATCCTATCGTCCACTGAGGTGCTAATTCTTAGTCCCATTGTAGAGACAATGTGACTTGTTTTCCCAGACATCAAGCTATGTGGCAGTGTGATACCTGGAGCGAATGTGAGGAGGTTATCTCACCATACCCTCCTAAACTAGAAAATAGGCCAGTGGAGGGGTTGGAATGGGATCCTCAATTTGATTGGCGCCAGCCAGTGGACGATTACCTTTTGGAGGATTTTTTTTATTCTAAATCAGTCACCGAGACGTCAGGTTCTGAACAGGGTGAAGATTGAGGGGCCACCCTGAACTTTGATTTGCCTTCTAATGTTCCTAATGATTACGCTGATCTCACCAAGGTTTTTAGTGATCAACGAGCCTCGACTTTGCCTCCTCATCGCCCGCAGGATTGCGAGATCAATCTCTACCCTAGCGCTACTCCTCCTATGGGTTCTCTATAGTCACTGTCAGGGCCTGAGTGAAAGGCCATGCGAGAATATATTCAGGAGGCTCTCGCTAATGGTTTTATTCGGCCATCAACGTCTCCTGCTGGAGCAGGGTTTTTTTGTGGGAAAAAAGGATGGCAGTCTGAGACCCTGTATTGATTATGGTGGTTTGAATATGATCACCATTAAAAACTGATACCCCTTCCGTTGATGAATTCCGCATTTGAACGTCTGCAGGAGGCATCATTCATGACTAAGCTAGATCTCCGTGGTGCTTATAACTTAGTTCGCATTTGGGAGGGGGACAAATGGAAAACGGCATTTAATACGCATGACGGACACTATGAATATTTGGTCTTGCCGTTCAGATTGGTTAACACCCCCTCGGTGTTTCAGGCGCTCGAAAATGACATCCTCTGAGAGATATTGGAGAAATTCGTCTTTGTTTATCTTGACGACATTTTGATTTTTTCTCCAACGCTTTCAGAGCATAAACAACACGTCAGACGTGTGCTTGAGGCCCTCCTTAATGCTAAGCTTTTTGTCAAGGCTGAGAAATGTGTCTTTCACACCCAAACCGTCTTGTTATATTGGCTTTATTGTTTCCAAGGGATCGGTCATTATGGACCCGGAAAAGGTGGCTGCGCTCAGGAATTGGTCCACCCCTCAAAGTGTTAAGGAGGTCCAACACTTCTGGGGCTTTGCTAATTTTTACAGGTTTATCTGTAATTTTAGCGCAATTGCTGCCCCCATTATTGCGCTCACCAGAAAAAAAATACCTCCTCAGCATTTTTTTGGTCTCCAGCAGCTGAGGCTGCCTTTCAGGAATTTTTTGCTCTGATCTCATTTTGGTTTTGCCCGATCCCTCCCTCCCATTTGTGGTGGAGGTGGATGCTTTGGATTGTGCGAATTCTCTAAGAAGAATCAAACTTTACAGTCACATTATGTAGTATAGGATACGTCCTTGTCATCAGTTACATGCAAATGTAATGTTGGAATATATCAGACATGTTTCAAACACATAAACTGTTGACAAATTACATTGTCAAAATGCACCGTGGTTCTGTGAAATATAAAAGGCTGTGAGGAGGATGCACACAGTGTCCGTGAATGTTTGCCGGCGAGGCAAAGTATACCAATAACCAAAGCGCTAGCAAAGTGTGAGTGGGCTGCGTCACTGCCAGTGGCCATGACGAGGATACACAGAGTATCCATCCATGTTTGCCAGCGAGGCAAAGAACATTAGCATTTGTGATAATTTTACAATTTTGGAATAAATGTTGCAATCAATCAATCATAAATGTGTGGCATTTAATTTGTGAAGAACACAATGTTTGTATATAGCAAGAGTTGCTCAGACTAATTGGTAGAACTGGCGAAAGTCTAATTTGTTGATTTTTATTTTGTTTATTTATTTTGAAAGCCTTGTTATACATTGCACTACGAAATTGTGGCATTTTCCTCCGCACATCAATGGCTACAAAAAATATCAATTGGTCTTTGTAATTTCTGTGCTTGTGTAGTTCTTGAAAACAACACAGATTCATATCAATAAGTTTGTGAGGCTCAGAGAGCAATAAGCCAGGAGAATTCATTCTACAGTCTGAATGAAGAGGCAGCGAAATGGCATTGTTAGGTAAGATGCACAGCTAAGTGATGGCAAATATAATTCCTGCGAAGTCAGCAAGAGTTTCAGATTTGTAGATTTTCATCCTTGCGGAGTCACATTAACGTTGCCAACAGGCAGTCACTTACCGTACAGCTGAAGCATAAAGCAAAATCAAGAACGAGTGTAAAGTACAATTGTTCAGTTCTAGCCTCTGATGAGGAAAGGTCTGGGGGATTGTGTCTCGGTAGAGTGAGACTCTTGGGCTCCCCGGAATGAGCGGGGTTCTGGTGCTGGAGCTGTGCAGGGTCGATGACAGCCAGGATTTTTTTAATACTACGAAAATATGAAACAGGGCCAAAATGAACGCGGGATGGTGAAGTCTTGCACTGTTGAAACGAACGGTCTAGTTTTTGCCTCCGATGAGGTAAGGACTGATGGATTGTGTCGGTTGAGTGGAATGGGGAGTGGCGAACTCAGTTTGGTCATACTTCTTGCAACGAGCGGGAGTCGGACATTTGAGCGGTGCAATGACGGTTTGGATTTAAAAATTTTTTCTTGCGACTAAAATATGAATGCGGAAATAGAATGGTTGAATGAGCTGGGCCAGGTCGACGTGCATACCCAATAAAATCTGTTGTCTTTACCGTGGGGGATAATGGCGAAGGGTTTAGAAGAGGCTATGAGGGGCGTATGGGAGGTAAGGCGGTGGCTAGTGTGTACTGAAACTGAGGTGATAGGAAACAGCGACGAGCCGAAGTAGTTGATGGGAGGGATGGACCTGTAGGAGGAAGCACAGAATTAGTGACATGGGAAACGGGTAAGGGGAGGGTTGCGGGGAAAGGAAGGGCGGGAGGGAAGCCGCAACAGCGGCTGCTTCTTCGGGTGTAGGTGGGTTAACACGGGAACTGCTAGAGCCTTGGAGAATTTGGCTGTGGGCAGCAGGAGAGTAGAAGCCAGGTTTCATCTGGCAGAAGTGATGGGGGGAGGGGGACGCATGTGCACAGGACAAAGGTGCAGCCTGTGAAGACAGGGAGGTCGTAGAGGTCATAAACAGAGGGGGCAGGCACGGGGGGGTGGGGTGTGGGGGTGAGAAACTGGCTGGTTTGTGGAAGGAGTGACTTCTGCTGGATCTGGAGCAGGGAGGGCGTCCCCGAGCATGATGACCTTAGCAGTGGGGACGTTGAGCGCGGAACCCGGAAGCGCTGTGTGGAACATGTCTGGTCTGCACATGAGGAGGATCAGTTACATTGCTGAAAGATAAAGTGTATAATTTTAGTAGTCTGGCATTGTTGTCGGAGCGGTAGAGAGGGACTTTCTTCTGCTTGAGTGCCCAATGAAGTCCGGCGACAGTCCGACATGGAGCCTCAGATGGGCTTGGAGTGTGAGCCATGGAAAGCCTTGCTGGGGAATCTCGGGTTTCCCGAAATAGGGAAATACCTTCGGTCGTCATTGCGGGGGAGAGTGGTCCAGTATATGGGCACCCAGCTGAGGCGAGCGGATATTGTTTTGTGGAGGAGGTACAAAGATGGCGGAGCACAGGGTGCGCGCAGGAGTATGGTGGCCCTGAAGTGCAAACCACAAAAGCAAATATCTAAACACAACAGCAAATTAAGAAACACAACGGCCACAGTTAAGGCACTGCTCTACAGTGCAGAGGTGATCACCACGTCGCGGGTTCGAGCCTCGGCGTACCCACCGGCAAGGGTCGGCAGCTTTTTCAGAGTAGCGCACAATTGGCTAGCGAGCTACAGGGTTTCAAATTGGGAAGGGACTGCTGGATTTGGGTGTTCAGCGACAGCTTTGTTCGTTGCTCCAGCGCCTCCTGTTGGCCAGACGGGCGCTCGTCAGGAAGACTCTGGGTTTGTTCACGTCCGGGTATCCTCCGCCCTCGTTCATAACCTACGAAGATTCGACCAATGAGTGTATAAGAATCAGTGGCTGACGGACACGTGCTTCGGAGGAGAGTCGTGAACTGTCTTCACTATCCTGAGTTGGCAGCAAGGGGTCGCATACGAGCAAGCTTTGTACATAGTTCACTAATTGGGCATTCCAGATTCGGGTGGGATTGGAGATGCCAAAAAAAAAGAAAAAAAAAAGAAACACAACGGCAAATAATCAAACACGACAGCAAATAACTAAACACAACAGCAAATTAAGAAACACAACAGCAAATAAAAAAACACTGCCACAAATGACTAAACACAACAGCGAATTACTAAGCACAACCGCAAATTAAGAAACACAACAGCAAATTAATAAACTCAACCACAAATTAAAAAACACAACTGCAAATAACTAAACACAACGGCAAATTAAAAAACACGACAACAAATAACTGAACACAACCGCTAACTAAAAAACACAAAAGCAAATAACTAAACACAATGACATTAACCTACTGGAAGAGGTAGGTACTGGTGGGCGACATGAGTCATTGCAGATTGGACGAAGGGCTCCCTTGTGTGTGAAGAGAGGGAGAGCGAGGGAGCGAGAGGGAGGACTTGATTGGATGAAGGCACCGTTGATCCTTTGACCAGGAAGGTATTCTGCCTTTGGCATGGTTTTTACAGTTTTTTTAATTGCTTAAGCACAATGTTGAAATCAGGGCCCGGTTTTTCAAAACACTTCACACAATTAGCACAACCACGCACCCAATAAGCAGAACACCTCACATCTTTTGCAAAATGAAACACTCTTGTAAAAACTATACACTAATTTATAAAAACTATACTTTGTTACCATATGAAACACACATCACACAACTTAATTCTGTTTGAACCAGTTCCACACTGCTGTGCTTATAGTTTTTTCTGATGGCTTAAGCACATTTTTTGTAACTATTGGCTATTTTTGCAAAACTCTTCACACAAATAAGAACCTTTCACCAAATCGGCAAAACATCGTAATTCTCTTGCAAAAGCTAAGTCATGCTTAACTCTTCAAACCTTCATAAAAATTGTATTTTTGTGTCAAACAATTAACACAAGCCATCACATTAGTAGGCACACAATGCGCCAACTACACACTGATGGTAAGAATGAAAAACACATCTGGCTTTCACTTTCTCTGTGCATAAGGTAGGCTATGTCAGTTTGAGGTCATACTTTTGTAATAGTTCTGTAAACACACAGGGATCCGAATTTCAAGTATTTTTATTCAAGCTGTTTACTGTATTTACTGTAAACATCATAAAACAAAACCGTGTTCTTTTCATGTCAAAGCATACAAAAACAAACTGTAATTTCACAGAGAGGAAAAAAAAAAAAAAAAAAAAATTTACATTGTGTCCTCTGAGTCCAGCAACAGGTTCTATGATAACATTCTCTAAAAACATTCGTAAAATGTTGTGATAACCTCCGTAAAATGTTTTCAGAAAACCCTGCTAGAACATTTTCCCCTAATGTTCTTGAAACGTTATCAGCCGGAAGTTTTTGATGTGCCAAGAATGATGCTATTTTATTTTGGATAACATGCTTTTAAATTAAAAAAAAAAAAAAAAAAAAAAAAAAAAAAAAAACCCCCCACTATAAATGTTTAAGAACAAAATATTTAAACATTATGGCAACATTCCCATTCCTATCTTACAGTTTTTTCCCCCAATTGCTAAAACACAATTTTGCAAACTAGGCTGGTTTTATCAAAATACTTAAACACAATTCACAAAACCATACACCCAAACTGCAAAATACCTCATATCCTGCAAAATGAAGCACTGCAACCAAAACTACATATAGCATTATCAAAATCAAACTTTTGTACCAAATGGCACACACGTCATTCATATTACCAGATTTGTCTAACCAATTTGGGCATAATGAAAAGCACTCTCATCTTTAGTATGCTTTGCCATAATACTAAAATAGTTCAAATTGTAGAACATTCTTCAGATTGTTGACATGCACAGAAATATTTGAAGATACACACATGCTGTTGAAACATTTACTTTTTTTTATTTTTCACCAAACAAGTCAGTGCAACATACAGTATGCACAGCAGACATTTACACTGGAGTGAACAAAAATGCTCACAAGAAACAGTAAATGGAAAGAAAATTGCAGAAAAAATGTGCAGAAAATATAGAAGAAAAAAAAAAGAGGCAAGAAAAATAATTAGGCAGCATCTTGCCGCACAGCTGGGTCTGGCCACAACGCCTCGTCCACATCACAGGCAATATCTTCCCTTGCCAGACATCAAGGGAAGAAGCACCTTGAGTGCCTTATCCATCCCTGAATCGCACCCACATCAATTTCATCACATGCCTCTTCCATGGCCTGCACAAGAGGCATGCGCACAAAGGGCTGCTGGTCATATACCTTCCACCGCCATGCCGAAAAGAACTCTATGGGGTTCAGAAATGGTGAGTATGGCGTGAGGTATTGCACGAGAAACGGTGGGTGGTCAGCAAACCAATTTTTGACTGGGCCTGCACGATGAAAGCTCACGTTGTCCCATACTACAACGTACCGGTGTCTTTGATGGTCTGCATCATTCATACGCTCTGGTGGTATGAGGATGTTGTGGAGTCTGTCCAGAAATGTGAGAATATGGACTGTGTTGTATGGTCCAAGGATGGCATGACGGTGGAGGACACCATGTGTATTAGAGATGGTAGCGCACATTGTGATGTTTCCACCATGTTGGCCAGGAACATCTATAATGGCTCTGTGGCCAATGACATTTCGTTCCCTTCTTCTGGTCCTTGCTAGGTTGAACCCAGCCTCATCTGTGAAGATTAACTCATGCATGAGCATCCATTTCCAGTACTCCCTGAAAACAAAAAAAAATAAATAAATAAATAAATGTGGTGTTATCCAGTACACTGGGAAACAGTGTTGCTTGTAGTGTTCTGCAGTCAATATTGTACTTACAGCCACATATGCTCGTCTGAGCTCTGTTTCTTTGAGAGTTTCTCTCAAAAGGCACCTTATAAAGTTGTTTCATTCTGATTTGGTTTCGCTTGAAAATGCGAGCCAATGTGGACAGACTGACTCTTTGAATATGGTGTTGTCTTGGATGATGTAGCTTTGAATTTCTCGTAATCTGATTTCATCATCATCATCATCATCTTCCAAAACCAAGTTTACAATGGCAGCTTCCTGTACCCCGGTGAACATTTGGCCCCTTCCTCCACCATGGTTGCGTCTCAGTCCTTTAGAAAAACAAAAATATAGGGCTTGGACAATGCAGCCTAAAGATATTTCCCCCACAGTAAAATTGTACAGGAAACTTGTACAGCTAATGTATGACAGCCATTCATGAAGTAAACAGGGGTCACCCAACTGATACACTATGACATGGGGTGTACTACATATTGTGAAAGAAATTTTGGCTACATACCTGTGCTCCAGTCTAAATGTCCGGATGACGGAGGCGACAGTAAAACGGCACAAGTTGGGCTGCACTCTCTGTCCAGCCTCTCCCATTGCCAGCCCATGATTGATGACATGATCAACTATGGTTGCTCTGATTTCATTTGAAAGTTGTCTTCTTTGGCCATGAACTCCTCTACCAGCTCCATCCCTACCTCTCACTCTTACTCCACCTCTCATTCTCACCCTCGCTCTTCCTCTTCCTCTCTCTGCCACCTCTTCCATTGATGTTGTAAAAAAAAGGTGCTCACCTGTGGTCTTTTTATAGTGCTTACTTCCTGATTGAAGTGGTAACAATTAACCATTGAGGTGTTTGGCCAGGTGGCACATATATTGGCCAATTAGCTCATTTAGTGTCATCTTGAATGGCAGTGTTTTGAAATGGCAAACATATGACCTTATGTCAGATTGTTGTGGCTTATGCAGAGAACCGTGTTCAGTGCATTTAAAAAGTGCCATTTTGAATTGCAAATGTGTGTAAAGCAGAAAATGTGTTTAGAGTTTTGGAGACTTGAGAAGAGGTTTTGCTCTCTGTGTGTCAGTTTAAATAATTGTGCTATGCATGTCATTTTAGTGTTTTGGCAATTGGAAAAAACTGTAAACCTAAAATTTCCTGACTGACCACTGGTTACTAGGATCACTGATAATTTATTTAACTATTGGAATTGGACTATTAACTATTGGACTATTGGACATGTAAAAGTGATATCAATATTTAACAGTCTTTCAGCAGAATTACAGCACCCTCAATTATTATTGGCACCCCTGGTTAGGATGCATTAAAAGCCTAAAAATGAATTCAATTTTTATTGCAGAAGCATACTCTCACACTGAAAATTGTACAAAAATGTAACCTTCAACTCGACTGAATTTTAAGGGGAAAAAAAAAACCCTGAATAAGAAAATTATTTTTCATAAAATCACCTCTTCCTAAATTATTGGCACTCCTAACAATGCAGAGGAATTAAATGTAATTGAAGTATTTCTGTCATTTCTACAGTAGTTTACAAAGTTGATCAGAGTATCTAGGAACATTTAATTAGTAATTCATCATTTCCTGTCTCCCTGGGGTATAAATATGATGTGACACACAGCCCATTTCTCTTATCCACTCTTCAACATGGGGAAGACAAAGGAACACAACATTCAAGCAAGGCAGATGTGTGTCAACCTTCACAAGTCGGGCAATGGCTACCAGAAAATAGCCACTCGCCTGCACCTGCCCATATCTACTGTCAGAGGAATCATTAAGAAGTTTAAAACAACTGGAACAGTAGTAAACAAGCCTGGAGGAGGACGCAAGGTTATTTTGCCTCCACGCACAGTGAGGAGGATGGTAAGAGAAATAAAAAGTTCTCCAAAGCTCACTGTTAATTTAACCCTGAAAACTCCGGGAAAATTTGCCTAAAATGCCTATGAAAAGCGTACCCAAAGTAAATTGAACGCTGTTCTTGAACCGTTTGGACTATATGGATGGTTATGGTCTCATTTGAAAGGAAACACTCTGAAGTTTTTCCCCCAGAAAAAGAAAAAGAAGAAAAGAAAAAGAAAAAGAAATACTCTAAGTGCTACTGTCATTGAGTAATCCAAGCTGGAACACACTGAAGTAGAAGGTTTTTACTCTCGCCAAAATTTTTTTTTGCAAACAGATGCCTGTAGATGAGAGCAGCTGGGACTTATTAGCTGAAAAACACAATGGGACCACAGCATGAAGTCTTACTTTGTTCCAGTTCAAATTTGATAACAATCCTACAGAAAATGAGCATTTTACAAATGTTTTTCTAAGGTCATGTCTAGGCGTTTCCAAAAATGGCCATTTGGAGACCCCAAAAGGACCCTTGGATAACCATGGTCACATACCTAGGATAAAAGGGCATAACTCTTGAACGCTTCAACCTACAGTCATAATGTTGGGCTCTAATGAAAGGTGACACTTAGAGGAATCCAATGCTATATCCAGATTCACTATCAATATTGCTGAAAAAAAGTTACTGATGCATAAGCTCAAATTTGTGCACATAAGAGTCAAAACGAGTGCCTTTATGTTAAAAAAATGCTTTTTTATATGAAAGGTAAACAAACAAATGACCTTTTACGCAGCAAACTCACAGTAAAATATTTACAATATATGATCAATAAAAAAAAGTAAAAGTTACTGAAGCATAAACTCAAATTTGTGCATATAAAAGTCAAAACAAGTGCTGTCATGTAAAAAAATGTTTTTTACATGAAAGGTAAACAAACAAATAACCTTTCCATAGCAAACTATTTACAATATATGATAAATAAAAAAATTAAAAGGTTACTGAGGCATAAACTCAAATTTGTGCATATAAACCCCAAGGGGAGGAGATTCTGACTTTGTGCTTTTACATATATCCAAAGCAAAGGAGAGATTCCTTTGTCTTCGTTCTTGCCTGTAACGAAGACCCTATGTGGCACATAGTAAAATGGATCCTATTTACTTACTTTGTCTCACTCTGATTTCTTACAGGGATGAAAATTTAAATTCCCACAACAACCAACGCCGGCGAAAAAATAACTTCCTTCCACCTTCGGTAACGGAGGTAATAATGCGTAATATGGTAATAATATAATCATCATAATATCAGCATCATATTATAATATCCTTTTCCCGTAATTATTTACACAGAATTACTCCGGTGAAAACATGACGGTGAACTCCAGTGAAAACATGACGTCCTTCCACCTTCCGTGACAGATGCAAATAATACGTAATGTAATTTTATAATAATAATAATAATTATAAATATAAATGTTATATGTTATTATATAATGAAATATAAGTTATAATATGATGCGTACTTGTCAAGAGTAATGTCATCTCCCCCGAGAAACATTTCCTCTGCTACGGAGCCATCAGGGTTTTGGTCGGATATTTCTTCCCCTGAGCTATCACTTGCACGCCGAGTGCACAGCTCTGCAGCTTCTGAGCTGAAAATGATTTTTTTCGCAACCTTTTGGCTATTTTTTCTTTCAAACTCCGTAAACAACCATCAAACATTCGCTGGAAATCTCTCTCTGCCTCGCTCTGTTTTGCGGAACGCACAGCACGCATTACGCACAGCTGAGCCATATTCTGTCCATTCTCTTACGCGAGCGATAGGCAGCGCCAGCCTTTTCGCCACCCCAACAACCTATATATCGGCGTTTCCAGAATCTCGTTGGTGTCATAATGCAACAATCGTCGTCTTGATTGGTTGCTGGTTGCTCAGGCTACACGCAAAAAAAGGAGGCATGAGCTTCGTTTCAACACAGGCACTCGTTGGCTATAGCAGGCTGTAGACAGGGCAGGGAAGCTCGTAACTGGTCGAGTGAAGTGTCAATCGAAAGGTTAGAGTGCAGACTCCATTTTGGCGCAAATGGCTGTGTACTGTTTAAATCTGTTCCGAAGCAACGACCACTAATGCAGCGAACTTTGTGGATAACCACCGATTCATTTCAAACGATGCAGCAGCTGTTCATGGATATTTACCGGTATAATAGTGTGTTTTGGACTAAAAACTTTACTTGGTTGGATTTACTGGAACTTCGTGGATGTAACAAGACCATTTTTGAGGGGATATGTCAGACTGGAAGAGTACTAGGGGGCTTCATCGGTGAGTCACATCAGTTTTGTAACTGTTCGTTTGTTTGTTTGTGGTCTGACATGGGCGTTGATTAAAGCTGCTGGGATGATTATACTTTGAAATGGTTGGCATCATTCGAATCTCAAGAATCTTAGCTTTCTGACGATATGTGGCATGAGTATCTCAGTTGCATACAAGCTGTGTAAATGACGTAGTATGTTTTCAACTTCCCTGACGGCCCGATTGCGGGCCGTCGGAGTGGTAACGGGTTAAAAAACCGCGACAAATGGGAGCATCTTGGGGTCACAAAGTCGCCAAAACAACCATTAGGCACTCTCTACTTGCCAACAAGCTGTTTGGGAGGCACGTATGGAAAAAACCTTTTCTCACTCACAATCATAAACGCAAAGGTCTGGAGTTCGCTAAGCAGTACTGGGACTTCAACTGGGACCGTGTGCTTTGGTCAGATGAGTCCAAGACAGAGCTTTTTGGCAACAAACACTCTAAGTGGGTCTGGCGGAACGCAAAAGATGAGTATGCAGAAAAGCACCTCATGCCCACTGTGAAGTATGGGGGAGGATCGGTGATGCTGTGGGCCTGTTACTCTTCCAGAGGCTCTGGGAATCTTGTTAGGGTGCATGGCATCATGAACGCTTTGAAATACCAGAACATTTTAAATCAAAATCTGGTGGCCTCTGCCCGATAGCTGAAGGGGGTAATCACTGGGTCTTTCAGCAAGATAATGACCCCAAACATGTGGCTAAATCTACACAGAAATGGTTCATCAGACATAGAATCAAGCTCCTCCCATGGCCATCTCAGTCCCCAGACCTCAAACCCATTGAAAACCTGTGGAGTGAGCTGAAGAGGAGAGTGCAGAGGAGAGGACCCAGGTCGCTGGATGATTTAGAGAGATTGTGCAAAGAGGAATGGTCAAAGATCCCTCTTTCTTTATTCTCCCATCTTGTGAAACATTATAGGAAAAGATTAGGTGCTGCTTTGTTGGCAAAAGTGGGTTGTACAAAGTATTACAGTTTTTCTCAAATGCTAAAACACAAAAGCCAATCCTCTAAACCAAATGACCAGTTGTCTAAACATATTTACTAAATCTAGCCATCATTTGCCAATATCATAAACATATTTCACACGAAGACACAATTCACAAAACACAATCCTCCGTTCTCATAAATCTAAACACCTTTCCTTGCTAAGACAAAAGTTGCAAAAGAACTCTGCTCATATTCTCAAATGAAAGCTCATGTAATGCAAAATGCTTGCTACAGTCAGCAATATTTGAACACAATGAACACACCTGGCATCATTCATTACACACAACAACTCAAAATTGAAGACACTTGTTGCTAATGCTGTGACCTCATGTATAAAAGCAATGTATAAAATGCAGAGTCAGGGGAAGAGGAATTCAAGTCAGAGGAGGGAGAGAAGCTGGCCATGGAGGGAGAAGAGCTGGCCATGGAAGAAGAGGAGCAGGCCAACGAGGAAGAGGAGTTCAAATCAGAGGAGGAAGAGGAGCAGGCCAACGAGGAAGAGGAGGAGGCCAACAAAGGAGAAAAGGTCCCGGAGGGAGAGGAGAAGGTCCAAGAGGAAGAGCAAGACAACCTCGCACCATCAATACAGACGAGATGTGAGCAACAGTCATTGACCATGTCATTGTCCATGGCATGACAATGGCTGAAGCAGGACTAAGAGTCCGTCCAAACCTGAGTAGGTTCACCGTGGCCACCATTATCAGGGCATACAGACAACACAACAGGTATTGTACTCTATTGCTTTCTTTGTCACAATACAGTTTTACAAGCCTGTGAAAGTAGTCTATTGGTTTCAAATCAGTTGTTGTAACACATGTTTCTTTCTTTAGAGTTGAAAGAATGCCACATCGAGGTGGGAGGGTTGCCATTTTTACAGCGGCACAAGAAACCCTCATTGTGGATATGGTTCATTGAGAACAACCTCATCAGACTCCGGGAGATCAGAGATAAAGTCATTGCCGAAAATGTCAACTTTGAGAGCATTGATGATGTCAGCTTGGCCACAATAGACAGAGTTCTCCGGCGCCAAAAGATGCGGATGAAACAAGTCTATTGTGTTCCCTTTGAGCGCAACTCTGCGCGACACAAAGACCTACGTTACGAGTATGTGCAAGTAAGTATACATCCATGTTCACAGTACAGTTAGTCAACATACTGTGTTGCTCAGTGGCCCACATTACTTCTGGACAATACTGTGCTACCTGATTGACTGTTATTTTGAACACCTGTGCACTTTCACATTTTCACAGAGAATGTTACAGTTGGACGCAATGGCCAGACCTCATGAGTACCTCTTTGTTGTGTTCCGTGGTCTGTGTGCCTGGTTAGTTAATTTTGGGTTTTTATTATTTTGGTATGTCAGTTTTTAGTCCATATCTTAGTGTTCACATTTCATTCCTCTCCCGTGGTAGTCCAGTCCACGTTTTACCCATGCACTGTCTTTGCTTTCTCCCCGGTCGCGTCATTGTTGGTAGCAGTTTCTGTATTAATTGATTGTGGCACTGTTTCGGGTGATTTAATGGATTCTGGGTTTCATCCTTCCTTCCCTTCTCGTTTACTAGTTTCCCCTTGCTTTCCTATATCTACTAACAATTACTAACAGTTTGTTGTTTTCTCTAAAATTACTAACCACTACTAACATTGCATATAATAATAATCTACTAACGAGCACCCAGCCCAGCCTACCCTTCCTGCTGCTCAGCCCCTGGTGCCCTTGTCCTCCAGAGCCAAGTGTGCCTGTCCCCTTCGTCGTCTCCAGAGCCAAGTGTGCCTGTCCGCTTCGTCGACTCCAGAGCCCAGTGTGCCTGTCTCCTCCGCCATCTCCAGAGCCCAGTGTGCCTGTCTCCTTCGCCATCTCCAGAGCCCAGTGTGCCTGTCTCCTTCTTCGTCTCCAGTCCCCAGTGTGCCGGCCGCCTTCGCCAGCTTCCCAGCCAACATTCCTGCCGTCTTGTCTGCCCCCCTCCTGAGGTTCTCTCTGACCCTTCTCCCGGCCAGCTGTGCCATCCGAGTTAGCCATCTGCCAGCTGGGCCCACTGTCTCGTCTTGTGCCTGCCCTCAGCTCCTGTTCCGAGTCTGCCCCCTAGCTCCTGTTCCGAGTCTGCCCCCTAGCTCCTGTTCCGAGTCTGCCCCCTAGCACCTGTTCCGAGTCTGCCCCCCTAGCTCCTGTTCTGAGTCCGCCCCCTAGAGTGTTTAGTTTTTGGATTCCTTAGTTCTCCCCTTTCAGTGTAGTTGCATGGTGGTTATGTTGGCCTGAGTGCCCCATTTTTCCCCCCTTCTCTGGTTTTCTGTTTGTTTAATAAATTATTATTTTTGGATCCCCGCTCCTGGCGGCTCTCCCCTTTTGTCTCTCCCAGTTCTGAGTGTTCCGAGTTCAGTTCCGAGTCTTGTTTCCGAGTTTTCCAAGTTCCCAGGGCTCCTAATGTTTCCCTCCCCAGATCCCTTAACACTCTTCCTGGATGAGGCTGGCTTCAACCCGCAGAAAAAAAGGCAAAGAGGCCATAACATCATTGGCATCATCATCAACATCACTGAGGTTCCTGGCCAACGGGGGAGTAATATTACTCTTTGTGCGGCCATGGGTTCGGAGGAGCTTGTCCACTGGCATGCTGTACTTACAACACCCAACGTCTCCTCACCTTCCTAGAGGACCACCAACAATACCATCCTGGGCCCGCACATCCCATTTATGTGATCATTTGGGACAATGTCCGCTTCCACAGAACAAACCAAATCAGAGAGTGGTTCACCACCAACAGTAACCAGTTTTTAAACGTCTGTCTGCCACCCTACTCCCCTTTCCTCAACCCTATAGAGGAGTTCTTCTCATCATGGAGATGGAAGGTTTATGACAGACAACCATACACTAGAGAGCACCTCCTAAGGGCAATGGAGCTGGCTTGTGTTGATATCCCAGTGGAGGCCTTCCAAGGCTAGATTCAAGGTAACCACGGCATGGAGATGAGCGTGGGGGAAGTTGAATGCAATCTTCCATTGTGAGAATGGCAACACACATACAGATGAATGTGTGGGGAAGTCATCTACGATCTTCCATAACTATAGATTGTTTGCTACGCACGGCATATAGATGTACGTGCGGGAGGTCGGTTGCGATCCTCCTCAAATCCTTTGTTTCCCTACCTTTTATGCCCAAACTCAGGAAGCGCTTCCTATGGTGGGGTCAAAGGTAATTCAAACCAGGAAAGCACCCCCTCCCCGGAGGAAATTTGGGCGGAGGCATTACCATGAGGAGAAGTAGAAGTATATTTCTTTTCATACTTACTGAATGGGCGTTTGGTACATACGTTTGGTTTGCGATTTCGGGAATTTAGTGGAGTAAAATGATACCAAACACAATATGCATGCACTACAGTTTGCCATGAAATGTCAGTTACAGTCCAGAATGACAAAGATACCTGGTATTAATGTTACCACTCAGCTAATGTCATATAACAAAAATGCACATTAGATTTGCAACATTAAGGGAGGTTAAGTATTTTCTGATGTAGTCTCTGAAAAGTCCAGTTTATGGCACTGCGCCATTCTCCCTGTCACAGTTGTGTCAGCCATTTTCGGGTGGTTTGCAAGACGTTTAATGCCAACCTTTACCCCAGAGATTGTCCATTAACCCAGAGGTAAAGGGCCGCTCGAGCTGTCGTGAATTAAATTGAACAGACTAAGTGACACATACAGACCCTAGTTGAGTCTGCTCCCATGACCCCGAAGAGTCTCTGCTAGGTGCTAGGGCCCTTAAGACAACAAGGGTCAGTTTGCGTACGTGACAAGCGCCCATAGTTTTCCCCCAGCTGTCCAGCGCGGCTTTCAACTGCTCGCAGTGGTAATGTGTAGATCTGATGCTTTCATTCAGGACATGCATTCATTGTAAACCTCCTTTTGAGACAGCACTGAAAATTTTCAGCACATTTTTTGTGCCATTATCAAATCAGCACTCGTGTCATGCTTGCATGGAAGTGAAATCAATTTTGTTCTGTTGATGCCCTATTCAGTGGAAATAAATGTGTGCATTTTGAAATTACAAGCAGGGTTCAATTATTCAAAACTTCAGAATTCATTTGAGATTCGTGCTGATTGAAGCAGACATTTTATATAGCGATTTATCCAATGCTGTGATTGGGTACGTGGGGGAAGGGCAGAGTTAGCAGGCCTGTGTGGAAATGATGGTTTTGGTGACTGGCAAATGGTGCACACCCCAACACCCATAGATACCCGATGGGTTACGAGACTCCTCCACTCAATCACAACACTGCGGAATAATCACAAGTCCTAGCCTTTCACCCCAACACATTCTAATACTGACTCATCATAGAGTGATGCTTTTTGCCCAAGCTTCAACATGCAAGAAAAATAGAGCCTTTTGGTGTGCTAATTTGACAACATTGTTTAACTCTAACCCTAACCCTAAACATCAAATCAGGGCACCAAAAGACTCAATTTTCTTTGTATATTGATGCTTGGGAAGAAAGCATCACTATATGACAATTCGGGAAGAGAATGTGATGATTAGCCACACGAGGCAGAGGAAAACTCAGCGAATCCTGGCAGGCTGTGGAAAAGTGCATGCTGCTCCAGACATGAGGGGCCAACTGCTCACACACGAGCAACCCCAATTTACGCAAGGACCTCCACCCCCAGGCAGCTCCTGTCACCTGGCGCCGTCAAGCTTTATTACACCGGCTAAGGCTGGATCTGGCGGAAACTACTTCTGCTAAAGAAATTAAGTCCTGAGGTTAAAAAAAAAACTTCAGTAGGCAAGACACATCCAATTTTGCAATATCTTCTTCAGATGGGCTCTGTAAGCACAAATAAATGAAATAATAAAAAACCTTCAGAGAGCTCCAGATGTTATGCACTGGAAGAGCACCCTAAGGCCAACAACCCCTAGAAGCCGGAATTCTGGAACCCGTTTGGAAAAAGACTAAATGAAAGGCAAAAATACACCCCAGGTTTCCTCTCTTTGGATCATCAAAGAACAGGATATGAATTCAGAAATCTTACATTGTGATAGCCAGGTCCTCTAATCGCATTCCGATACCAATTGCTTGAAAATTAACCTGCAGATTATTACCAATTCATTCCAGGAGTTATGTATCCCATGGAATCCTAAAAAGTAAGCGTGGCAATTGAAGGGTCCTGTAACTAGAAATGCCTTCTAATAACTATGTGCCCTGAATTCCTTCCTATAGAGCCTGGCTCTTTGGTGATGTAGTCAGCATGCTTGACTGTTACCCGGGAGTCTAGGGTTCAGTTCCCTGCCTGGGCCCTCCTTTGGCCTGCCACAAAAGCATGACCATTTCAAAACTGCAATTGAAAATATTGATTGGGATCATTTCCTGTCTGCAGAGAACCAAGAATTAATGTAATATAATCAAAGAATTAATATAATTTTTTTTGAAAAACTATGGATAAATGAAATAACACAAGGGTGTAGATTTAATGTGAGAATTGGTAGGGACATGTATGTGATGCAAGTGAGCGTAGCGTGCGAGCTGGAAAATTTTTGTAAATCTGAGAGTAGATATTGCCTTTACTGCATACAGAGATTATCCGAATGAGTGTTTATACGTTTTGAGTGTGTTCACAATGCTGGACATCATATGTCTAACACCAGGAGAGAACATTAAACCTTTCTATATTCCAAAAATGTCTTATTTTTTTTAGAAGTACATAACATATGCAACTGAGAACAAGAGGTGTGGAAACAATCATTTCACTGGAACTATCAATTTACGCTTCATGTTTTTTGAAAAGAGGCTTAAAATTGATATTCCTGCCACATTAGTCATCACTGAACCACAAAGCTGAAAGTTCATATCAACAAAGTTGACTTTTTGAGTTAGTTTAGGGTATGGGCGCTTCTAATAATTAATATTATTATCAAATGAAGAGTTCTTTCTCAACATTTGGTAGTTGGCATTAATGACTCCATAATTTTGTAATTTGCAAGAAGCTGCATCATTTCATGTTCCAACTAACTACAGTACAGAAAAAAGAACAAACTTCATTCAGGTTACTATAACTTAGAAGTGCTTAAGCCCTATGGAAAACATTTTGCCAGGAAGTCTACCATAAAGCAGGTTAAAATGGATTAAATATGTGTGATGGACCGACATTATGGGACACTGGACATGTAATCCACTACAAACAAAAACTATTATTGTATACAATGGACATTTAATTCAGACCAACAAAAACTTGAACACTGCGCATACATCTGGCACCCTTCAACATGACTATCTGGCCTAGGGTTCATAGACCGTTATGGAATCACATTATTTTGAATAAACACTGACATACAAATGAGAAAACAAAAACTACAGTCTAACTCTGCTAACTTCAATGACCACATTAACAGCAAACAGGTGAAACGGCACAGGTGGATCAAAATACATCTATTAATATGTCATACATATTATACAGCAGTGTTCATACCACTGTGATGGACAGACACTGTGGGACATTCCCACATTGGGAATTTATCATTTCTGGTCTGAAAGGGGACCTATTATGCTGATTCCTCTTTTAATACAAAGAGCACAAGTCGTGTTATAATTTTGGATGTCCATACTCAACCTCTGTAAAACTTCTAAAAAGGGTTTAGCAGTAATCCGAGATCATGATTTCCTGAACGTCATTTCCTCTCTGAACAGCTCGTCCTTCACTTGATCTGGGCAAAACCTGACGTCAGATTGTGCCGTCCAATTAGTACAGACCTAGCCAGAGCCAATCACGGCGCTGGACCTGCCCATCTCTGAAACTATTCTAGCAGGCACAAACAACCGCGAATCATATTATGCCTTAGTAGTGTCTACACTTTTGGAAATACAAAAGAGGAAGAAGAACCGCAGATCATTTGAGGTGCACTTTCATCAGTATCTCTCCCAAAGCTTCTCGTCTGTGTTTTTTTGGATGCAACAAAAAAAAAAGCAAAACTATTTTCTCTTCCAAAAGACGATGCCACCAGAAATCAGTGGGTAGCTTTTTTGTTTGTTGGCGGCAACCGATCACACTCGAAGGGGACGTTAACTGTGATGGATAAACATTTTGTGACGGTGCGTTCAGGAACCACATGCAAGAGAGGGAAATCCAAAAAAATTTATGTCTTTATTGGAGTCTGAGTCAAAGCCAAAAAACACTGGAATTGCCAAGCCACAATACGAAATCCAAAAACAGTATCGACTTGACAGGCAGGGGTCAGAACCAGTAAGACAGATGGGCAGAGGTACAAAAACGATACGCAAAAAGTTGTAGTTGATGGGCAAAACAAATGGTCATACACGGGGCATCCAAACACAAAACTCGTGGTCATACAAAAGTAGGTCAAAATCCAGAAAGACAAAAACAGTACAAAAAGGGCAATGGCAAGAATCAAGGTCAGACTATCCAGTAGAAGCGAAACAATAATCAATGGCATACGAGGCGCTCTGCACAAAGAAATATTGATCAACGTTCTGACGAGCAGTGGGTGAAAAGACTCCTAATATACACACAGGAAAGGTCACATGCTATACAGAGATCAGCTGTGGGGAATGAGGCTAATTACAACGGGAGAATCACATGAGGGAAACCCTAACCACGAAAATTGGCGAGAGACAAAATACGAACGGGAATCACACAAACAGCCTATTACATTTAAACAGCTCTGGTCCAGGAGTTCTACGTGCACAGATAAGGAGCAGAAGAGTAATTAAGCACGTGCGAGAGTTTCTCGCTGAACACAAAGCAAAGGACAGGGATAGCTCAGTAAGAGGCGGAGATTTGAACAGGGTGAATGCGGAGAGGTAATTAGACCATTAGTAGCGGTGCAACTTTACAAATTAAACTAGAGTGCTCATTAGTAAGTTAGTAAACTATTATATACATGGATTAGTTGGGTTAGTAGACTATAATACAAAATACAAATGTTAGTCTTGTTAGTAATCAGAACAGAAGGGCGAAGAAAGAAAATGAGATTCGAAGGAATATTTTAAAAACCGGAATACATTAAATCACCCGAAGTCAGTGAGCACGCAGACAGGGAAGACGGACTGAACCAACTAGATCACAAGACGGGGGAGAGAAGTGCAATGGAACTGAGAAGTGCAATGAATGAAAAATCATGAACACAAAACCAGCACATAAAACATGATCAAAAACCAAGACCATAACACATTTTGTGGGACGGAAAGTGCATACCTTCTGTAGTTCAGGAGCCAGTCAGAATTTTGGGGGCAAACCTTGTGTACACATTCCTTATTAGTAGATATTTCTCCCAGTATGGTACAATTACAATAGCACTCTCCAATAAGGAGAAATTTGCTGTGTTATAGACAGACACCGTGGGACGGGAAAATTAAGCCATTATCTTCAGGCTGGTTACAAAGAAAAAAAGACGTGATAATGAGAAAATGTACGTACATTCATTCATTCATTTTCTATACCCGCTTATTCCTCACTAGGGTCACGGGGGGAGATGAAACGATTCCACAAAATCTATGATGGCATTGGGTGCTAAATGAATTGACCCATATCTGCCACGAGAAGTGGATTTTAACTTCGCTAAAGCTTCAAAAAGTTGTACATTGGAATTGATGCCCAGCATTGTGAACACGTTCTTTTTTAAATTAGGCTACGCAAGGTGCCTCCAAAATTTTCATACAAAGATGCCGTACATGAACTTGCCATAACCTTAACTGACAGCTGCAAACAATGTCAGCGCACTCACGAAACTCGCTCAGATCTAGTAATGTGGAACTTGATACCAAGTGAATGGATATATATTCTATGTTTGCAAGCCAGCTCGCAATCCTCTCTATTAAGCATCTTAAAATGTGGAAACGCAATTGCAGCCGCGATAAACACCTCATAATGGACCGCTGTAAAACCTCACAAAACAATACCAAGGACGGACATTGCAGAGGCCTGAAGGTTTCACGTGTTCTTGGCTGGCATTAATTCGAGTAACTTCCTGGCTGGTGTGAATCACAATAGAATGGATATTTTTCTCCGTCCAAAGACGTGGCATAAAGCACAACGGTTACAATCAATCTGACTCCATAATACATTTAGATACCAAATTTAGTTACATCCTCGTTAAATATCTGTCTCCAAATTAGAATTAGAATTTATTGCATGAACCTCAGGGCAGCGAAAACCAGTCACTCAGACTCTTGGAAAAAATATGAAGTTGATTATACCTTGAATTCCGAACAGACAACCACCGTCGCTACATTAATGTTCCTGGGTTTTAACACTATGTTCGGATCCTATGTTCGTTCGTTAGATTAGAGGTTAGAAGTCAACCATCACTGCAATAGCCTCTGTTGGCATATATCTACAACAAACCCAGATTATATGCACGCCCAAGGGTTCCTTAAGGGAATTTTAATAACCGAATAACCGAATAACCGACTTTTCGTCCATGAGTTTCCTTCAGGCTAAAACCCCAGAGCCAACAAAACATAAATCCTTTCTGTAAGTAGATCATGGTTGTCTCTCCAACTTAACCAAACCAATTCCCGCACCGGGCCGCTGACCAGTCGTTCCTCAGTGGGGATAATACCCCTAGGTATCCGCCGAGACGGGGCTAGGAAGAATAAAAAGATTAAGAGACACAGAGACCACGCAAGCCGAACGGAATAACAATAATTTAATCACCAGGTAGGCAAAAACTTGGATCAAACAAATTAACGATCAACCAATTATCAATTACACACAATTTAGAAAGAGAGAATAAATTTGTACCTGGAAAAGATGGAGGCCACGCGAAGCGAGGCCGCGCCATGTGCCCGGGAAGAACTCGGATGCCATCCCTCTTCCCCCATCTAGATCCGTTACTTACGCACAGACCCAGGCTGGCGGAGCAAGGCGGCATGTGATTCTCCCTAATTAAAAGACTACCCATCTTTCCGCACGCCAGATCTTGAAAGCAGGCCTCTGGTTAGAATCTCTTGCCTTTAAGCCTTCAAAACCACGCCTCCGATCAAGGCGGAGGAAGGGAGGGCCGATTCGAGTTTTGCCCCCATTTGGGGTGTAATAAACTTCCTAGCAGAGAGAGGAGACTAGGGTAATTGCCCGCGTAAAATCTAACCAATTTTCAGGAGTTTCCCAGAGAGGATGAGCCATAATTTCAAGGGAAATGAAACATGCTCCATTCAACTCCTTGGATTCCCCCAAGAATAACAAGACCAAACATGATAGGAATATTTACTAATATGATGCAGTTGACATGAAAAAGCCTTAAGATAGAGTATTATAGTTTAATTGGGTTATAAGTATATAAGTGATTTCTTCTCAAAATATTGAACATAAACATATTATGAATTTCCCAGAGATTTAGATTATTTTTAACAGATTAATGTAACTGGACTTTAACTTCAGTGGGGACAGTGATTTGACTTTCTCAGGAGACATGGGACCCGCAGTGCTTTGTGGCTCCGGCCTCCCGCTGAGCAAAGCCAGAGAGGCTACCCCCACAGGCAGGCTGCAGGAACATACTAGGTTATAAAAGTTTTACCGCTGACTCTGGATTTGAGCTAAATCAACCAAATGGCCAGATTCTACACCACTGACTTTGAACTAGACAAGCCGCAAACCAAGCGTTAATCAGACTGGATCATGTTAGATTTACAATTTTGTGTTTCTTTCATTTCCCCCTCTGAGCCAAAGTTGGTTGGGACATTTTGACTTTCAAAGGTTATATTTGCTGAACATCATGAGACTAACTTTAATGCTTTCTCTTTTATTGCACAGAACAAGTCACAATTATGACCTCATCTGAAGCCCTGATGCCCCTGTATGCCCAACAGCATGCTGTTTCTCTAGCTTGCAGCTGTGGTTCCTGCATATAAAATAATTAATTAATAATGGCACCTTCGCAGGATTTCTCCACTGAAATTCACCTCATAATTTGACATATCCAACATAATTAACATTCGTTGACATTATTTTCTGGTAAAAACTAATTTAAGGTAGCTAGCGAGTTTTGACTTGAAGTAACTATCTGACTACTTAGATCACTTATTCAACCAACATTACATTTGGCATTCAGTTTAGGGAAATATTAGCAGCATGGAACGAATTTCTTTCCCTCATGCTCTCAGACAATGAAATTTCCACAAAAGTGTTACGTACCTAAGGTAATATCAATGTATGTCACAAGTTGGGCCATGGGAAAAGTGCTATAGTTTCGCAATGAAGAAAAATCTGGAACAAATGCCAAATTACGGTTCTCTTCTACAGGTAAGCCATTGCAAACACATGTAATCAAATCTGGCAATCCAGTTTTATGTCTCAAGCCCCACTTTGGACAAAAATGTATATTCATTACCTGAATAGCGTGGTCAGTTTACTATTGACTTTTAGCCTTCTCATAGCCCTGCCCTTTCAACCAATCAAATGCTAGAATGCATTAACAGGTTGTCTGGGAGACGTAGCCTCCAGAATTGAGTCTAATATGGCTTGTCTGGAAAGATGATCAGAACTAGTTCGCTGAAATATTTGTAGGGACAGTCTAGTTTCCCAAAATATTGGTAGGGACATGTCCCGACCTTCCATATACAAACCAATGTCCTTGATAAAACACCAAAATTAATGAAAGAACATGACCATACTAAAATATCTAACCATGACATAAAAGATGCGTAACATCAGAAGTTTTAAAAGCTAAAGAAAAGGCATGGGAGAGCTGGGAAAAGCAAAATCTTTCTTAAATAACTGAGGAGTAAAGGGTCACCTTTGAAATGATTTGGAATCACATTTCAGAAATGTCAGGACAAAATAAATATACAGGAAAGATAATTGAATTAAACTTCAATAGCATCCCTACAAAGAAAACAACCAATGAGGCCTTAAGCTCATACAAATCAATAGACTCATATAGTACAAATGAAAACTCACCACTTGAAAAAAGTCAATATTTAAGTACAAACGAAGTTCAATATAATTTTTATACAACAACAACACTACAGTGACGTCACCCGACATGCCAGGTGCAAGAAATGCGAGAATTTCAAGTTAACTGTAACGCTAGGCAATTTTTTGCAAAAAAACGCAACATCTTGCACGCACACCACGGGAAAAATGAATTTCACTCTGAATTTGTGCTCACATTACCTTTAAAAGCATGTGAATCCGAATAAAATTTCACTTCTTCACTGACACTTGTGAAACGTCGACATTATGCCGCGACTTACAGCCCCTGAACGGTAACGTGCCATAGGCATGCTTGAAATTGGCGCCAGCACCAGGGAAATTGCCAGACGACTACACTGCGCACACACAACGATCGCAAGACTCCATCAAAGGTTTCTGCAAACGGGGAGCACTCGGGACCGTCCTCGACCGGGTCAACAACGTGTGACAACGGCACGTCAGGACCGTCAGATCGTACGGGATCATGTCCGAGACCGAACACTACCAGTGACAAGAACGGCTGCTCAAGTCCAAGGACGACGTGGATTCATTCACCCCAACACCGTACGGAACCGTCTGCGAGCTGCAGGCCTGCGTGCACGACGTCCTTATTTCAGCCCCATATTGATGGATCGTCACCGAAACTAGCGTCTAGAGTGGGCAAACAGGCACCAGAATTGGCGACAGCGACAATGGCACGGTGTCATCTTTTCTGACGAGTCACGATTTCACTTTAGGAACGCAGATGGTCGTATACGTGTTTGGCGGAGACGTGGTGAACGTTATAACGCTGATTGTGTTGTTCAAACAGACCGTTGGGGTGGTGGCAGCGTTATGGCGTGGGGTGGAATAAGCTACGGTCACAGAACCCCTCTCTGCAGAGGAAGGGTGAACGGCGTCTAATACCGGGACCAGGTGCTGCAGAACCATGTTGTGCCGTTCTTCAACCAACACCACGATGTCCACACGTTCCAACAGAACAACGCTAGGGCACACACTGCAGGGGCGTCCTTGCAGTACCTTGCAAAGCAGAACATCCCCGTGCTTCAGTGGCCAGCTCTGTCACCCGACCTCTCCCCTATCGAGCACTTATGGGATGAAATTGGACGACGTCTTTCACGTCGACGCCAGATGGACAACATCCGAGAATTTGAGGTTGCCCTTGTTCAGGAGTGGAATGCTATCCCTCAGAGCACTATCCAGAGACTGATCAACTCCATCCGACTACGATGCACCGCATGTGTCAATGCAAATGGCGGTCACACTTGTTATTGACTTTCCTGTTTGACCCCTACACCAGTTAAACCTCTCTTGCGCATTAACATTATCGTGAATGAAATTGAATGATGTTTACATGCCTTCTTAAATCATTCATGATCTCAAATGCATCATATGTATATACTTCACATATCAATCCGTGGAGCTATTCCAGATTTTGTGAGTGGTGCGTTTTCATTTGTACTCAGTATATGCAAGGCTGCATTAAAGCACCATGGGCCCCGGAACCCCCACCTTCTACCGCTGCTGTGCCAAGTACTATCACAGTTTCACAACTGGCCTGTCCCGCCTGCTCAACATCAGCGCTGCTTACTTCCATACGAAAATGAATCAATAATCACTCACGACTGCAGTTTCACTTTATGACTGTTATGGCACAAATGCTTTTCATATAACAAAGCGAGGTTTAAATATATTCACAGTGTTTCCCAAACTGAGAGCTTCCTAGGTGTGCCACGAGAAAACTCATTTACTGTCTTTTTCCTGATAGCCTAATAATATAAAACAGCTGAACTTACCGGATATAAAAATAACAATTTGTGTCATTATCAATTCATTAAATTCAGTTTATTAAAATGACTATTTAAAATTCCTTATCGATATTTCCATATCATGTAGGGCAGGGATACTCACTCTTTTCCAGATTGAGCCGCTGTGGGTGCAGGCTTTCATTCTAACCAACCAGTCACACACCTGATTCTACTAATCAACCCTTGAGACTTTTGCCAAAGACCCGTGATTAGTAGAATCAGGAGTGAGACTGCATGGTTAGAATGAAAGCGTGCACCCATTGCGGCTCATTCTGGAAAAGAGTGAGTATCCCTGATGTAGGGGATACCGGGGCTACTTTGACATGATTTTGTATTTGCCTCCACAGTTCTGTTGTTTAAATTTAGAGAAATACCTGTATGGTATATGTGTAGTGCAGAATTTCGCCTACAAAACTTGTATTAATACAATCTCAGTATAGCATATATTTATGTCACAATATACAATTTTCGATATTTCGCAGACATGCCGAAGTAAGCCCATGCCCAGGTTACTTTGTCAGATGGGTGGGGTAAAATCGTCATAGTAGGCAATCAGCTGAAGATGAAAAAGACAGTCCAATATTCTCATAACAGAAATGGTGAGAACTCCTGAATGGATAAACTAGAAACTAAATTTTCATTTAAAATTTTGCATTTTGCAGTGAAAGTCTTCAATTAGATGAGACAAGCTAAATTAAAACTATACCCTACATTTTCTAACGTTGTCGTTGCACTAAGCTAGCTAACTACCAAAGACCTAGCTTGCTACCAAACCTGTGACAGCGGCGGGTGATTATTTTGCTGGTTACGCTATCATTATCTCACCTGCAGGCGGCTCATTTGCATCGTTAGCAGCCAGTGTTCCTAGAAACGTTGCCGGTGGAAGCTCATTAGCAGCCCCTGGATAGCCAGTGCTGCTGGAGGGTTTTCGGCCTCGTCCTCAGGGCTCACAGCTTTGAAATATCCAGTCAGCTTGGGTATTACTCATATTAGCAGTGACTCCTGCTCCTACTGCTCTCATTGATTTAGCATTTCTGAGCTCCACATAAATGAGCTCCTGCTGCATTTAAACATCTTTTGTTTCCGCTCCAGCAGCTTGGTAACAACTATGTGCACAATTAAAGGACAACAACTCATTCATTGGATAATACAAACAGGCACGCACGTCAACCATTATCCAATCACAGTGGCTTTTATTAATTCAAGTTATTAATTCCCCCCACCACCATCCAGGCCCAACAGACGTGCACAACAGTCAGCACCATATAAGCATTACTTTGCGTTTCTCCTGATGACTGTTTAGCTCTCAAGCCTTGCGGTGTGCCCTTTCACATCATCAGGCCTCTAGGCTTCAGCTCCAGTTAACCCCTGCATTAAAACAGTGCTGCATATATGAATCTGGAAAATACAGCTTCTGTATTCAAACTTGTGGAACTTCAGGCCTATTTTAAATTCTAATCGAGATCCAGAGGTTTTTACTCCCCCGCCAAATATGTCCAGCTGAATTATAGTGAAGAATCTCATCATGGCTGAGAAGCTCGATCCAGAGCCAGCAGTAAAACTTTTATGACATTCCCCAGGATGTTCCTGCAGCCTGCCTGTAGGGGGTAGCATCTCTGGCTTTGCTCAGCAGGGGGGCAGAGTCGCAAAGCCCTGGCTCTCCCAAGGCTCCTGCGAGAGTCATATCACTGTCCCCAAAGTCCTGTTACATTAATCTGTTTAAAATTATCTAAATCTCTGGGAAATTCATAATATGTTTATATGTTCAAGATCCTGTGAAGAAACTACTTATATACTACATGTATATTATATAATCCAATTAAAGTAAATAATACTCCATCTTAAGGCTTTTTTATGACAACTGCATCATATTAGTACATGTTCCTATCATGTTTGGTCTTGTTATTCTCGGGGGAATCCAAGGAGTTGAATGGAGTAGGTTTCATTTTCATTGAAATTATAGTTCATCCTTTTTGGGAAACTTCTGAAAATTGGTTAGATTTTACGCGGGTAATAACCCTAGTCTCCTCTGTCAGCTAGGAAGTTTATTACACCCCCAAATGGGGGAAAACCAAAATTCCGAAGGGTGAGTAGCCTTAATTATGGAGGATCACATGCCGCCTCGCTCTGCATGCTTGGGTTCGTGCGAAAGTAGCGGATCTAGGTAGGCGAGGAGAGATGGCATCTGAGTTCTCCCCAGGCACATGGTGCAGCCTCCATTTTACCAGGTATGAATGTATTCTCTCTTTCAAAATTCTGTGTAACTTGTAGTTGGCTTAACGTTGATCTGTTTGATCCAAGTTTGTGCCTACCTGGTGATTAAATTATTGTTATTCCTTTCAGCTTGCGTGGTCTCCTTAACTCTTAACACTTATACATTCTTTCTAGCCCCATCTCGGCGGATACCTAGGGGTATTATCCCCACTAAGGAACGACTGGCCAGCGGCCCGGTGAGAGAATTAGTCTTGTTAAGTTGGGGAGACAGTCATGATCAACTTACAGAAAGGGTTTATGTATTGCTGGTTCTGCGGTTTTAGCTTTAAGGAAACTCATGAACGAAAAGTCGGTTATCCGTTAAAATTCCCTTAAGGAACCCATGGGCGTTTTTAAATCTGGGTTCGCTGTAGATATATGCCAACAGAGGCTATTGCAGCGATGGTTGACTTCCAACCTCTAATCTAACCAATGAACCTAGGATCCGGGCATTAATGTTCCTGGTGTTAAAACACAGGAACATTAATGTAGCGACGGTGGTTGTCTGTTAGGAATTCAAGGTATAATCAACTTGAATCATGCTTTCTCGAGGGTCTGAGTAACTGGTTTTCACAGACGAGTCTGATGGCGTAGCTGCCTCGAGATTCATGCATGCTGTTCCCAAACTATCAATTCTAATTAAAATTTGGAGTCAGATATTTAACGAGGATATAACTGAATTTGGTTTCCTAAATGTATTTTGGAGTCAGATTAATTGTAACCTTTGTGTTTTTGTGCCCCGTCTTTGGACGGAGAAAAATATATTACATTACATTACAGGTTCTTAGCAGACGCTCTTATCCAGAGCGACGTACAAAAGTGCACAAGATCAGTACAAAAGTGCAGAGCTCCTAGGAGACAAGTACAAGTGCTAACAGTAAGTGACAGAACAAGTTCCATTGTTACAGATCTAAACCAATAACAAAAGGGCAAGGGCAAGTGAACAAAATGGCAACAAGGTCAAGTGCAACAGAGGCAAGTGCAACAAAGAGACAGAGTCAAGTGGAAGAAAAGGGCAATTAAATAAGTGCAACAAAAGGGCAACAGGTCAAGTGTAACAAAGGGGCAGGAAAATCAAGTAAACCGACAAAATAGGGCGCAACAAAATGAAGGGAAACCAAATCAAGCGGCAACAATCAGGAAATAAGGTAAACAAAACTTAGTGCAACAAACCAAGGAATGTAGGGACAGGATTCAGGGCAGTGGAATAAGGGAAAGGTGGAGCCTGAAGAGGTGGGTTTATAGGCGGCGCTTGAAGATGCTCAAGGATTCTTAGGCGGCGGGCCGAAGCTCTCAAGAGGTTTTCGTTAGTGAAATGATTGATCTGAGTGTAGGGAGGATGTGATATTTTAATATGAACTACATCTATTTTATATTAACACATTTCTGTTTGTTGGGAGCTGTTTTTCGGTCAGATTTTTATGAAAATGAATGTTTTGATAGTGAAACGAAACAGGCACTGCTGTAACGGGGTCCTTGCTGCAGCGCCAATCAAAACTCGTAACAACGTCACGTGACTTGATGTCCTCCAATGGCATTCCTCCAACTAGGAAGTAAATGTCGCCCTGGTATATTGACAACAATGTTCGCAATGTTGACTTTGTTCGCACTCGGTAAGGTCTTAATTCATGTAAATTCATATTGAAAATGCACGTTTACTGAACTTTACAGCATTATTAAAATGTGATAGGATGTTAGGAGTCATCAGCAGTTTATATGCAGTCAATTTTGGCTTTAGAGATTATGCAAAGTGTGATCAAAGCAATGCATAGCCTACATAGCCAGCTTACAGAGGCTAACTTGCGTTACAGAGTAACGTTAACTCCTGGTTTTGCCTTACCGTCTTTCTCAGATTGTAATCTTACATAAACATTAGTGAAAATCAAACAACCGTAAAGCTAATAATAGTTGTTTCACATTCTTGTTGGGTGTTACATTAACATGTTGTGTGGGTAGTGGAGTACCACTTACATTAAACAAGAGACCAAAGAGACGATCATAGTGGACTACTTCATATGGTGTCAAATCCTCAAAATAGACAAAGTCATATCTTGACAGCTTCTGGAATTTCAGAAAAGGATAGGACTTTTGGTGCCTCACTTTCAAGGAAGCAGATTTGTAAGAGGAAATGTCAATACCTTCGGTGTTAAGTACAGATTTCTTAAACAGGGCGGTTAACTTTGAGAGCTTGAGCACCTTCCGTTCCTTTAATAACTTCTCCTCCACCACTGTTTCAAAGAAGTGCTTGTATCCTGTTTGATATGTTCCCTGTGCTGTTGTCCTTGTCATTTGTCTTGTACAGAAATCGTGTGTAATCTCTGTAACATCTGAAATGGTACTTTGCCTAGGCAGCAACCAGATCCACCCCACGTATCTGGAGGAGCAGGTTTTCATCTTTGCGAGCCTCTGCTGCATCACGCAGCCTACCAGCTGTAAGTTTTTCACATGTTTGAAGCTTCTCCTTGACCTTCTTCCAATATTTCTCACGTCTGCATATTATACATTGGACTGGAAGGAGATGGGGTTTTTCTGTGTTGGTGGTAGTGGTTGTTGTTGAGCGGAGGAGTCTACTCTTTGGTGGTGCTGTATCATGTTCTGTTGTGTGTGCCTCTGCATCTTCTACATTTGAAAGGGAAACAAAGAGGGATGGGGGAAGGGGAGCGTAGATAGAGAGATAATGTGATGACTAACTTTACGTATTGTAGTAGCAATGCTCCAAAATTTATTGGTTATTCTTCTGTTCCCCCAGATGCTCAACCCTGGATGACACTACAGATATCTTCAAGGCCTAATCTAATCTAACCTAGCCTGAGGGGTCTGTTGTAATCTTGCAAGCTCAATGATTGAGCTGGACATCCCTGCTCTGTACTAGTTACACATCACAAAATCAACATTCTGTTGACTCCTGTCTATTCCAGGCTAGATCTGACCTTTACTCATACATGCTGTGCCCATATTACAGGATTAAGATTCTTTGTCCATGTTACAGGATTAATACACATCCCTCACACCCATTTTGTTTCTCCTGAAGAGAAAAACCAGGGCAAATTTTGCGGCCAGTCCAGTAAAATAAAATACGGTAATCAGGTGTCATATGTTTAAAGTAAAGTGCGTTTGGTACAATCCTTTTGCAGTCTTTGTTAATTTTTCCTTCCTCTTGCGGGCAGCCTCTATTTCCTTGTATTTGCAAATTGCATGTAGCATTCTCTGTGGTAACTGGTATTAGCTGGCACAACTGGAATTGGGCTGTTCTCTTTTAAGTTAAATGTTTTAACTGCAAAGTTTGCTATTTCACTCTCTGGCCCATCTAAAGTAGCCCACTGCAGTGAACAGTTAATAAATTTGACCCAACTTGTCTCTGAAAATTGTATGATTCTTCTGGGCTCTTTACAGGAATTACACACATGCATGCAGCACTCCATCTTTTAATGATCTTTCCCACTGTAAATACCTCCTCACCCTATTTAATACTAGACTGTTGGAAAATTATAGTAACCTTTTGAACTTAAGGTTGGGGGTTCATTCATTGGGTGTTGATTGTGTCATACCGGGATAGTTATGTCCTATTGGGGGGGAGTGTCTACCTTAACAGCAATTGGTGTACAATTGTAGGGGGTGTGTACTTTCAAGGTAGAGACTATCTGATAACCAGGACAGACACCTTGCATTATAGCTTCCCTCCGAGAAGCAGGATGGACACATTGCCCTAACCCTTCACATTGGAGTCTGTAAGGTCGGGCTGGGGAAAGGACATTCAGACAAGATGTGAGAGCTTGCCACCTTGCCGGTTTGTTTTGAATTATATAGCACTCCAATCTGGTTAAGACTTTGAGGCATATCATAAACCTGGAATTAAGCAGGTCGCAAAACGCTAGATCTAACGTTACTAATGTGAAGCTGAAATAGTACTTTACAAGGTATGTGAAGCTGAAATCTTTGGAGGAGATCGTTGTGTAACTTGTGTTCAATAAATATTCTGTACATGGGATTTCTGTCTTGGACTTATTCAGAAGTACACTTTCTAAGCCTTACACTAACATTAATATCACGTTAACGTTAGCCATCTAACGTTAGTTTAATAGCTCGCAAGCTCACCTGTAACGTCAGTAATATACCTGAGTTCAACTATCTTAGTAAAATTAAATGAAAACACTTCACCAATTGGATCATAGTCTTGAAAGTATTACTAAAATTGTATTGCTTCCAATGCACAATCCAGATAGCATTCCAGTCGCATCGTCTGTTTATATTTTGGGGGGTCCTTAACCTCCGTATGCAAATTCTTACTGGTTTATCAGCTAGATGTGTGCAAAGATATGTATGAGCAAACATTTCATTTAAATGTAAGATTGCGAAAAACTATGACCAAAAATTAGCCCCCAACAAATTGTTTTGGACTTAATAAGATAACTAGATATCACACACAAAGAATTGTGTACTTCCTCGATGCAGATCAATCAGGTTCACTGAAATCGCATTCGGCTCGTCGTCTATCTGCTGTTCTGACCTCGATAGGTAGGTCATTCCACCAACGAGGTACAAGGACAGACAGCAGCCTTGAGCGGGAAGGGGAGGATCGGAGAGGGGGAGGAGCCAGGCGACCAGAAGTAGCAGAGTGGAGTGCTCAGGCAGGGGTGTAAGGTCTGAACAGTCTCTGGATGTAGGCTGGAGCTGTTTTGTTGACTCCCTGATAGGCTAGCACCAAAGTCTTGAATTTGATGTAAGCAGCAACAGGGAGCCAATGGAGCCTTGTGAGCAGGGGGGTGACATGGGAGTGTCTCGGGAGGTTGTGGACCAGGATGAACTGCAGGAGTCTGGTGGCAGATGCTGGGAGGCCAGCAAGGAGGGAGTTGTCTCCCGGATGTATATAAGAGGCCTTGCCCAGAGCCAAGGGGGAGAGAAACTTGCTTTGCACTATGTGGCCAAGTTATATGGGTATGAGCAGCAAGATCACCCAGGCAGGCAGCTGGTGGAGGCGTGTTGGGAGTGGGGAGGAGGCGGAGGTGGGGAAAGCAGAAGTTTTGTTTACAGGGTGGGAGTGGAGGAGGAAGAGCTGGGCTTGAGTCGGGTGCGGCAGGGTTCTGCAATGGTCTGGCCTTCTTTTCCCCCATGGCTGTTCCCAAATGTAGAGGTAGACTTTGCAGTAGCTGAAAGGATGAGGCAGGAGGGTAGAGGAGATCCAGAGAATTTGGTGAGAGAAAGGATGCAGGAGAACTGGACAAACCACTTACAAGTGTTTACAGATGGTTCCATGGACCCCAGCAGTAAAAGGGTGGGTTTTGCAATACATATTCCCAGCCTGCGGATCACACTGAGCAGGTGGTTGTCAGATGGGGTGTCTGTTTTTACCGCAGAAGTAGTAGCCTTACTATGGGCACTAAATTGGGTGGAAGAAGTGAGGCCACAGGTGGTTATATGCTCTGACTCGGCAGCTTCTCTTGGGACCCTGCAGGGGGGGGAGGTCACGGATTAGTCCAGACCTAATTTGAGAGCTCCTAATGACTCCATATAAGGAAGGAAGGAAGGTTTTTCCACGCTATTCAAAGCAGTATCAGGGGTGGGAACAACCCTCAGGGGAACAACAGAAGAGGGCAGGTGATCGTGACAAGACTGAGACTGGACATCTAGCGTGGGGACTGGCCTGCGTCGGTAAGCATGATGAATGTGGGGAAAGGGAAACTGTGCAACATGTATTTATGGAGTGCTCCAAATATTTGGAGAGGAATATTTTGTTCTCTGCAGTTCTTGGTACTGTGCTACTGTCTATATCTTTAAGGAACATCCTCAACCTGGAGGAACCTCAAAGGGAAGTGGGGAAAGCTGAGATGGATTTTCTTTTGGACTCCGTTCTGCACCGTAAGGTGTAAAGCCGCCGAATAAAACGAGGAGTATCTAACCAAATCAGTGGGAGGCAGCAATACGCCGAAGGGCGTTTAGTCTGCCAGGAAATCAAAAGAAGAAGAAGCCAAGAGGATTCGCTGACGTGGCAACATCAGCTTGTGTCTTGGCCGACTGTTTTGTACTTCCAAAAAACGCCTCTTTCTTTTGTGTATTCGTGAACTTGAAATAATTAAAAACCCCTTGAGAGACTAGAGCCTGTGTCGCCTCTCCCACTTTTATGTTGCGGTTTGCCTCCGTTTTGTGCGGGTCGCAACATAAATTAGGCGCCCGTCCGCGAGATTTTTTATTTTTTAGAATCTTCGGGCTTAGCTGGTTCAGCCTTTTTGTTTAGTGGCTTTCCCAAGGTAAGTGTGGCAGACTGGTAGGTTTTATTTTTGTGTCTGTGTTGCGAGCACCATATCTTAGATTAGCCGGCAGACGGACATTGGTGTTCGTCATTTTATTATTTTTCCTTTTTTGTTTTTGGTGGGGTACCTGGGTGTGGGTAGGTTTCAGGGTGCGGTGGTTGGCTTAGACTCAGGTCTGCTGCCCACCTCCGAGTTCAACGTTTTAAGGAGCCTCCCGGGGATCCACTTAAGATTATAGTTTAGATTAGAGTTTTTAAGTTAGACGTTAGGGTGCATTGCAGATTGGAGCCCAGTTTGTTGCACTACCTTGGTGTCACTTTGTTTGTGCCACATTGCGCTTATTGCCAGTGCTTAGTTTAAAAAAAAAACAAAAAAAAAACACTGACTTAACTTGAGGATTCGTGTGCCTTTTTTTCCCTCTAAAGTTGCGTGCTGCGTAGAAACTGTTGGTGTTTGAGTTGCCCACCTGCATTCCTGTGGTCATTTTGTAAAGGGGTATTTTGTGGCCACTTCGTGATTGAGTATATATAGTATTTTGCGGCATTTTTGGTTTTGGTTTCGTTTTGAAATTGTCGTCTTGTTTTTGTTTAATTAACATGTCTCTCGTAGACCAATTTCTCAACGATCCGTCTGAGGATCTATTAGAAAAATTAACAAAAGAGCAGCTGATCGAGCTTGCTGCCAAATATGTGATTGTGCTGTCCGGGGCAGACAAGCGCAGTAAAGAGAGTTTATATACAAAATTTAAAGCTTCTCTTGTTGATTCAAAAGTTCTTCCTTTTGTGGTAGTGAGAGGACCTACTCAACAGCAACTGTCGTTACAAGTAGGCCTACGATTGAAAGAGCTTGAAATTAAAGAGAAAGAGCTTGAATTTGAGCGAGAGAAACTGATAGCTGAATCGAAAAAGCGTGAACTGGAGGCCCTTGCCTTGAAAAAGTTGGCTTTAGAGACAAAAGGCGAAATTCCTTTTGCACACACCGATGGCTTTGGCGTAGTCAAATACCTTCGAATGGTACCCTCTTTCAATCAACGGGATGTAGAAAAATATTTTCCACATTTTGAAAGAGTCGCAATTATGCTCAAATGGTCCCAGAATGTTTGAACGTTATTTTTACTTTTGTACAATGTGTCCTTACCGGGAGAGCTCAGGAGGTATATTCGGATATGTCGGTAGAGGATGGTCTGAATTATGAATTGGTAAAGGCTGCAATATTACGTACCTATCAATTGGTTTCCGAGGCGTACCGACAGCGCTTCTGTCGTTTCCGTAAAACTGAACAAACAACTTACATGGAATTTGCCAGGGAGAAGGAATGCTTGTTTGATCGCTGGTGCACGGCAGAGAATGTCAATAGTGTAGAACAGCTTCCGGACTTAATGCTTTTAGAGGAGTTCAAAAACTGTCTGCCTGCTGCTGTCGCAACGTATATCAATGAACAGAAACCTGCGAACATTAGTGAAGCTGTGATTGTGGCTGATGAGGTGACCTTGACTCACAAGATGAGCTTTAAAGAAAATAGAGGCAAGTCTGTGGTTTCAACCTCTGCTTCTAACAAACCACAGGAGCAGTTTAGTAAAAAAAGATCCACGAAGCAAAAGTACTGAACTGTCTTGTTTTTATTGTAAAAATGCGGATTGATTGCGGATTGTCTTGTTTTAAAGAAAAAATCTTCAAAGCCCGTTTTGACTTCGTCTAGTTGTGCCACTAATTACTTAATTACTTAATTTCCTTACTCTTAATTTCTTGAGTCTTCTTGGCTCTATTGAATGTGAGTCTGCATGTTATGAGCCTTTTATCAGCATTAGCTCTGTGTCTATTCCTGGGGAGAAGTCCATTCCAGTGCAGATTCTCCGTGACACCGGTTCCGCAGTCTTTTATTTTGGTGGGTGTGTTACCTTTGTCCCAGAAGACTGCCACAGGCAGTAGTATTTTAATAAGGGGGATTGAGATGATTTTCACCAATGTGACGCTTCATAAAATTAATTTGGTTTCCTATCTAGTTTCCGATAATGTTATCGTCGGAGTTCGTCCTTCCCTGCCTATGTCTAATGTGGATGTAATCTTGGGCAATGATCTCGCGGGACATCAAGTCTTTACTGGTGGTAGTGTGTCTCCAGAAGTCTCTCCAGTGCCATCAATTCCTGAATTTGATGACTGCAGCCAGCAGTTCCCCGATGATTTTTCATTGCGCGCTGTCACACGTGCCTTGGCTAAACAACAGAACGTTCCCTTTGACCGTGATGTGGGGTTGCACGACAAGTTCATGGTTAGCCATGAAAAACTCTTTGCCATGTCGTCCACCCCTGCATCACAAGTCGCTGTCCCAGCTCTGCAAGAAAAACTTAGAACATCATCGCATAATGACTTAATTGTTGTTCAGTCTACCCCAGTCTATCTACTTTGTTTAGGATGGTCAGATCTGACATTACTGATGAGACTGAGACTCCTTATTTTTATTTACAAGACGGAGTTCTGATGAGAAAATGGACACCGCATGCTTCTGACTCGACTGTGAATGCTGCAGACCGAATTGTTGTCCCGGCTCCGAATCGTAATGACATTTTAAACTTGGCGTATGATGGCTTAGCCGGTCATTTAGGAGTTGCATAAACTTACGATTGAGTACTACGGCATTTCTTTTAGCCTGGTTTAAAACAAGATGTAGAACGGTATTGCCAGTCCTGTCATGTTTGTCAACTTATTGGCAAACGTAATCAAGTAATCCCGCCTGCTCCGATCGTTCTTATACCTGCTGTGGGCGATCCTTTCGAACATGTAATAGATTGTGTCGGACCTCTTCCCAGAACCAAAAGTGGATATCAGCATCTCTTAACCATTATGTGTACAGCAACACGCTTCCCCGAGGCTATTCCCTCGCGGAAGATAACATCTAAAGCGATAATAAGCGCACTTTTGAAGTTCTTTTCATTATTCGGTCTTCCCCGCGTAATTCAGACCGATCAAGGCTCAAACTTCATGTCGCGGATATTTTCCCAGGCCCTTAAGAAGCTCGCTATTAAGCATAATCTAGTCAGTGCCCACCATCCCGAAAGTCAGGGAGCACTGGAGAGATACCATAAGACTTTAAAATCCATGCTTCGCTCATATTGCCTTGAACTTGGGACTGGGATGAGGGAGTACTGTGGCTACTGTTTGCTTCGCGGGAGGTTGTGCAAGACTCACTCGGTTTCAGCCCAGCTGAGCTGGTTTTTGCTCACCAAGTTAGGGGGCCATTGGCTCTGTTCAAAGACTGCTGGCTTGAAACACCCAAAGCTCACTCTGTTTTAGAACATATTAGTAATCTTCGCTCTCGTTTTTGCGCCGAGTTAGAGAACTTACCAAGAAAACTCAGATGTATGCGCAAGCTACAATGAAGAATTTGTTTGACCGCAAAGCAAGGTCTCGCGTATTTTCTATTGGCGACAAAGTTTTGGCTCTGTTACCTGTGCCTGGGTCCACTTTGCAGGGGCGCTACTCTGGACCTTATGTAGTGACAGAGAAAACGTCTGAGGTTGATTATATTATTGCCAGCCCTGACAAGCGTCAGAGTTCACGTCTCTGCCACATAAATATGCTAAAGCCCTATCATCAACACAAATGTGCTAGTGCGTTAAGTGCTGCCCCCCCTCCCCCGTGAATAAGTCTGCTGCCGCGCCTGAAGATAATCCCCGTGTTTGTCCTGTTTTGTTGTCTTCTATTGCGATGGACGATGATTCGGCTGATCCCTCGAGGTGCATAATTGAAGCACGTCGTAAAAAGTCTGAAATGCTCGTCTCTCTCCTTGATCATCTCTTTCATCTGTCCCCTAGTGAAAAAGATGACATAACTGAATTAGTACATAGTTTCCCTGAACTTTTTGGTGACGTCCCAACTAAAACTTCTGTACTGTCACATGACATAGATGCCGGATGTTCTGTCCCTATCAAGCAGCATCCCTATCGGGTCAATCCTCAAAAGCGCGAATTATTACGTAAAGAAGTACAGTATATGATGGCGAATGACATTGTGGAGCCTAGTTCGAGTGCTTGGAGTTCCCCATCCATTCTCGTGAACAAACCCGACGGTACCTACCGGTTTTGTACAGACTACCGTAAGGTGAATGCTATAACGAAACCAGATACCTTTCCTTTGCCAAGAGCGGACGATTGCGTGGAGTCGGATCTGCCAATTTCGTAAGCAAGTTTGATTTGCTAAAGGGATACTGGCAGGTCCCTCTGACCCCTCGTGCTCAACAAATTTCAGCTTTCGTAACCCCAGATGCGCTCCTAAATTACAAAGTAATGGCATTCGGGATGCGGAACGCACCTTTCACATTTCAGCAACTGGTTGACATTGTACTCTCTGGCTTGGAAGGCTGTGAAGCTGTGAATTTTGATGGCATTGTTGTTTGTAGTTTATCGTGGTCTGATCACTTGAGGCAAATCCGGAAACTGTTCCAACGGCTGTCTTCTGCGTCTTTAACTATAAATCTCGCCAAATGCGAGTTCGGCAGAGCCACTGTAACTTATTTGGGGAAAATCGTTGGAGGGGGCCAGGTCCATCTTGTGGATGCTAAAATGAAAGCTATCATGGAATACCCAAATCTTAAAGACCAACGAGAATTGCGCAGGTCCATGGGTATGGCCGGTTACTACCGGAACTTTTGCAAAAATTTTCCTTCTGTTGTCGCGCCACATGACTGACTTGCTTACCCCAAAACGTGCGTTTGTTTGGTCAGAAATATATCAGCAAGTGTTTGAAAATGTTAAGGCCTTACTGGTCAATGTTCCCGTACTCTCAGCCCCTGCCTTCACTAGCCCGTTTAGCTTAGCAGTTGATGCAAGTGATGCCGGAGTGGGTGCTGTCCTCCTTCAGCGTGGTGCTGATGACGTAGAGTACCCTGTATGCTATTTCTCGCGCAAGTTCACCCCTCCAACGCCGCTATGCCACCATCGAAAAAGAGGCGTTGGCCTTGGTGCTAGCTGTACAACATTTTGAGGTTTACTTGAGGTTCATCTCTTCCAATACTAGTTTACAGCGACCACGATCCGTTGAGATTTCTTAACCAGATTCGCGATTCCAATCAAATGCTCATGCATTGGAGCCTCATCCTCCCGCCATTCGAGCTTCAAATTGTCCTTGCCGTGAATGTGTTCAATTTAGCGGTCTCCCAGGTTCCTAATGAATAAGACGGAAACTAAAATATATTGGCGTTACCGTCCCTGTTGCCTGTTCCTGTGCAGTGGGGTAGTAGCCCAGTTATGTAACTGTTCTACTTCTGTATAGTGCATGCCCTAGGTGGAAGGCTGCCCTAATTTGCAGTTATTATGGCGACTAGAGTCACCATTTCGGGGGCAGAGTGTTTCGTCTCTCTGCTCCAATGGTGGTCCTCTGCCCAAATTGTTACTTTGTTTCTAACTGCTTTTTCTGGTGAATAAGTATTCTTTCTTTTCGTTTCCGGATGTGCACCTGCGCCGCCTCACCACCTGATGACTGCCGGACGTATATAAGAGGCCCTGCCCAGAGCCAAGGGGGAGAGGATTCGCTGACGTGGCAACATCAGCTTTTGTCTTGGCCGACCGCTTTGTACTTCCAAAAAACGCCACTTTCTTTTGTGTATTCGTGAACTTGAAATAATTAAAAACCCCCTGAGAAACTAGAGCCTGTGTCTCTCTCACTTTTATGTTGCAGTTTGCCTCCGTTTTGTGCGGGTCGTAACAGAGAGTTCATTTGTGAAAAGTGCAATGCAAATAAATTTTAATTAAATTGAATGATACTTTGCTTTCATATTTTTTCTCATTCCTTCTTTCCAGAAAGCGATACATACTTATCTATCTATCTATAGCCATTCATTCATTCATGAGACTGTATCCCAATTGAAGTGCCCAATAAAAGTGTGAAGTGTCTCCTGCCTGCTCCTCGCAGGAGCGCCATACAGTGGATGGACATTTTCCCTCGCCTCATAACTTCCAGAATAGATTTTATTCTGAATACATTTCACTATTTGCGGTTTGTATGTGCCACATTGACTTATCCCCACAGTATTGACAAAGAATTCAGCAAGTTAGTTAAGCTTTATTTCTATAGAACCTCTAAAAACCTAGTTAATAATGTGCTTCACACAAATTTAAATGTTAAAAGAGCTGAAGAAGATCCAACTCAAGCATTACAATACGAGAAAGTAGGACAAACAAAGAAATTACAACCTTCACAACAGAAGAATATAATGCACAGCTCAGGTGCAATAAAACTTAAAAATATGTCTTCAGCCATTGTCAAGCCTTTTTCTTTTCTTTTTTTTTACTTCAGTTTGCTCACCTGACGCCAAAGAGGAACTGTTTCATAGCCTGGAACCAAGGACAGCAAATGCACAGTCCCCCATTGTTTTCAGTCTTGAGCAAAGCACAACTAGCGGGCCTTGCTCAGAGGACCTGAGGGGCCTTACAGGGGCATATAGCCTCAGTAATTCATTAATATACTCAGGAGCAAGACCATTTACAGCCTTGTTGGTCAAGAGGAGCATCTTGAATTGGATCCTAAATTTAATCAGCAGCTAGTGGAGTGACATCAGGACTGGGGTGATGTGAGAGCGACTAAGGAACTGGCTTTAGAACTGGAGTTGGTCCCCGGGCGCTGCTCTGTGGCTGCTCACTGCTCTTAACTATAGGATGGGTCAAATGCAGAGGACAAATTACCCCACGGGGTTCAATAAAGGGTATCTTATCTTATGAGGTCTTGGTGAGTAATCTTGTCGCAGAGTTTTAGGCGGATACAAAAAACTTTCAGTTCGATAGAAAAGCCAGTCAAGTGCTATGCCAGATATCTCAATCCACTGTTCCTGCCAGTCATTTAGAATAATGTGGCCAACTGAATTGGTGAATTCAATAAGGGCCCAACTCTGCACATTTTCAACATGGAGTTGGGCCCTTATCAAATTAACTGATTCAATTGCCTCATATGCAGCAGAGAAATCTAAAAGAACTAAAATGGCAATGTTGCCATGGTTAACCCTATAATGCCCAGACACAGACATAATTATAGGAAAAATATTTTTGAAGTATTGAAGGGTAGTAATCAGATCCACTGTTTATCATTAGGTTTTGTGACAGCAAAATATACATTGCTGGACAGAACTTCTAATTCCAGGAGTATCATATCTGATACAGTCAAAAATCAGCAACCCTCCAGAACTCAACACTCAAAATTTCAAATTATTTATATGCTCTCTACTATCTATAGCTATCTCTTAACATGTATAAGAATACATTTTTGTGTAAATATTTACCTTGGAATGCCAAACTTCACCGCCAAAGTCCAAGGAAATTCATGAATTCCCATTCACATGGGAGCTACCACCTTGAAGTGAGTGACTAGGGGAGAGACTACTCCTGTAATATCACTTCTTCCTTCCAGGTGGCAGCACTGTGTATCACATGTGATACAGTGAGCAGTAGTGGTTGAGTTGCATCTTACCAGGTGGGCATGTTCCTTCAAATTTGTTGTATTATATATGATACAGGGGGCATTTTTGGGTTAAGTTGCATAAGAATATCATTCATGACTCTTAGCAGAGCAGTCTTAGGCCCGTATTCAGAAACAACACTCACATTAATTGAGTGTGAGTGAGTACTGAAACTTGTGAGTACTGAAAGTATCAGGTTATACTAAATGAGTCAGAGGTTGTCCTTACATTCATTTGCTTTCAGAGACCTCACTCACACTGAAATTAGTATCCCTTGCTGAGTGAAGGTTGAGTGCAGGGAACACCTCCCTTGAGCCGCACTAACTTGCGGTATTTCGTTGTCAGGGCTTTCAGGTGGTTACAAACATAAGAAACTCTGGATCATTTACAGCCACGTGCTCGACGCAATCACAACTATGCAAATTTTAACTATGATGATGATAAGGATGCTGGTAACTTGCCAACTGACCACTTAGTTTCAGTGGTTACGAACTGCACTGTGGTGAACTCGAGGTTAACATTTGTGTACCCACCAGTGGCTACTGGTGAACAGGCAAATATGGAAAGCTCAAAACTATCCCTTAAAAATAATGATTGGACATGACCTGTTTTCAATAATTTAATGAAATTGAATTTACTTGAACTTCTAAAGTCCTAAGGACCATCATGTGTCGCCAGTTCTACTTGTTAAGCTAGAATGAGCACTAATAATTCTTGCCCTGTTTTCAATTATTCATTTAAATTACCACTGGAGAAACTCCGAAAACTCGACAGTATCAAGTGTGGCCAGTTTTTGTGAATGACACATATCTTCTAACTCTCACGCATTCAAATTTCTCGTGCTTTTCTTTACTCATGGGTTAAATAATTCTGCGCTCAACTGGCTAGTGGGCTGCTGTGTGGATTGGTCTGCGCGGCTCATTTACCTGTAAGTCAAGAGCATCCATTCTTTTTCTACATTCTTAATTGCTGAATGTAGAAGGAAATGTCTGGCACGTTTCACAGCTTGTTGATTAGTGAGCCTCGCGTTTTACCATCATTTTACCAATTAGTCTGAGAAACTTTCTAATCAAGAAAAGTAAACTGCGACGGGTTTAGGTCATTCAACACTTAAGGGTGAGGATTGAGCGTCCCATTGCAGCAGCCGATGCACGGCCTGTGGTACCCAGTGCCCACTACTGTCAGTTATGCTCGAGTGACGTTTGTGAATAGCAACTGACGAGGAGTGGGACTGCTCCCTTGGTTAGCGGTAGGTCGATCTCTCTCTCACACTCCAGTTACATTTCAATGGTACTCATATATGGCGAGTGGAGGGTGAGTGTGATTGACATTTCTGAATATGGGCTTTAGTGTTGTGCTTCAGATTAAAGCTTGATCGGTACCAATCAAATATACCAATGTCTTCAATCAGTTTAATTTAGCAGGCTAGCTGTTCGGCATCCCTTAGAATCCCCCAATGTTGTCTTTCTGCGACCAGAACCAGAAACACATTTTTGACGTCAAAAGGATGACCAGAGACATTTGTACACATGCGTGCGAAAACGAAGCACTAAAAATTGGTCATGGACATGGTTTTGTTGTATGTAAATAAACATGGCGAAGAGCAATGTTAAGCAACAAAAGTTCATTCCTTTTTTCCATCTTGAATTGGTGGTCAAACTTTGGTTCTAGTTTGGCTGAAACAATGACATCATTCACGTAGAAACAAAGTCCTCTCACGCTAAGTCTTGCAAGAGAAAGACTCCGAAGTTTTGAAAGATTTGTGAGTTCCTGCACGTTTTCCTAAATGACATCCAAATAGGGCTTGCTTAATATTCTATTGAGCAAGCTTTGGGAAAGTGTGGATACTGATGTTGACAATACTGGAAGCCATCTTACAAGGCGAGGCTGTTACGCCTTGCTTGTGTACGCAAGATGGGTCTTGCTTGTTTACCCAAGACCAAACGTAGTTTAATAGTTCAAGAGCTAAGGACTTGCAGACTCTTGCTGGATCCCACAATCTTGGTGTTAGCAGCATGGCTATTGCTTTCACAGTTTAGTGGGAAACAAAGCCAGTTCAACAGCATGCGTTGCTACATCCCTGCTAATGTTAATAATGAAAGATTGTGATATAGGCTGTAACTTCATCAGTGTCATTACTGTCTCGTGAAGTTTTGTAGTTTTTCTGGATGCCAAAGATTATGTAACCACAGTGCGGTCTCAGGCTTCCATGCAAATTTATTAACCTGCCCTCCAACCAAACACTCAAATAGGTTGATTATTCATTTTCTCAGATTTACGATCCACAGGAGAGTTTCCTAAAATCGTGCCCCTACTGGCAGCAGGAAGGTACTGTTAGAGTTACAATTTCAGTCATATTTACACCTAAAATAACGGTGTGGGTAAGGATTTGGGTTTGGGTTAGGGTTAAGGTTAGGGTTAGTATTAGGATTAGGATTAGGTTTAGGTTAGGGATTTATTGACAGCGATGCTGACAATGGAAACCAGATCATAGTTATTTAAATGACCGCTAGAGGTCGCTTAATTCCTCAATGTAATTTTAGGCCGTAATAAGCTGCTTGACAAACAACTTTTCTGGGCGTATTTTATTGGAGGACAGGCTCAAATTTTATCCCTTTCTATCTGACACCAGGTAAGCCTTGAAAGTTTGCAACCTTGCAAACTTTTCTCAGCTAGTTTATAATAAATTACGCTAATTTGTATTATGTATAAAATGTAGCCTATATCATATCGCTAACAATGTTTTATTTGATCACACACACTCCACAATCACTGTATGTAAGTATTTATTGTCAGTGCCGCCATAAATAACACTATGCACATTCATATTTGTGTAAAATCGCATAACATTTCTGTATGTCAGTCGACATGGCTATGTGGCTTCTGACGTAATCTTTTCCAATTCCAAATCCTTCAGCGTGTCAACAAATGAGGATGTACCACTTTCCATTAGGGGAGCAGGGGTCAAGGCCCAGCTTGTATTTATGAGGTGGTATTGCACTGTAGGGAGCACATCTCCTTCAGCATCCTCCAGAGTCTCCTGCTGGCCAGTAAGACCATCGTCACTTACATTCTGAGCAAGGCAAGGTCAGATTTCCTCCACCTTTTTTATGAATCCAAGGTTTGAAGTTAAGCGTGAAAAGAAGTGGCAGCTGACAGACGCATGTTTTGGAGGGGAACCACAAACTGTCTTCTCTCTCCCAAGATGGCAGTATGAGTGCATACCAGCATCCCTGTTCATATTTCGTTGACTGGACATTCCTGATTTGAGTGGGATTAGCTATGCCAAATTAAAAAGAAAATGGGCATTTCTACTTCGTCTTTGTGTTACCTTAATATATTTCACAATCCAGACGCTATAATTGTCAATCTCGCCTTGGAAAATTGTCCTCCCCTCCTTCCTTCACCCCGTTCCACTTCAAAAGCTCTGCCATCACCTGCCGTCACGCCGCGCTGTGCGCTCACCGCGCCTTTTTGTTCAACTGTTTATCTTTTTCTCGAGCAAACACAGGCCAACTGTGCGTGCTTTGTTGGCAGTAGACAGGAAAGATTGCCTCTTTTGTGTCCAGCTTTGGCAAGCAGATCAAAGGTTCTGGTGGGAACATCTGTTTCAGCGGGTCTGCCCGCATACCTCCCCGTGATCTGCTCCCATCTTCCTTGAAAAGTTCAACCACCACCTCCAGGGAAAAAGGGGGGGGAACGATTTTGGGTGGAGGTCGGCAAAACGATGGTGCGGTGCATTTGCGCATTCAGGCTGATGGCCAAAAACCGGTCTGCGTATTCGTTCTGTGTTCCTGGTTTCAGGTGGTACACAGAAACAGCAGCTCGAGGATGATTATGATTGTATAGGAGTAGGTGTCACGTTCTGCCGCGATCAGATGTTTTCTCCCTCAGATGACGCAAGCAAATATATCTTCAACAGTCTTATTGTTGTGCTGTATAGCTGAGTATCACTTATCCATGCTTAATGGCCTTCTACCAATGTTATCTGTTCTTTGTGTTTCCACAATTCACCACTGTGATCCAATCAGCAGTTCCCCTTGGCCAACTTTGTGATCAATGAAATCTTGATCGCGGACGTATCTATCGACAAAATAATAAGTATTTAAAGGTACCCTTTGACAAACAGCTCTGTAATCGTGATCAGGCTGCATTACAAGTAGAGGAAAGTAGAGTGCATTGGGGTAAATGCAATTAGAGTGGTGATCAATGATACTTAGCTTTAATGAAACCTCTAAAGGGGCAGCATTTACGGTGACTCTCACTAAGCGAATTAGAGCACAACTCTTTGTTATGAGCACTTTATGAGCACTTTTTCATGTGGTAGCAACTCAGTACAAAGGCATGTTTGTTTTTTTTTTCAGTAACCAAGCGTAATGTCAGTTTTTAAATGGGCTGTGTCAACAGCAGGGCACGCGCAGTTTGGTCACGAAAGCTTATGTGAAAAAGTGACAAGGCATGAACCCATATGGCCCATGAACGCTGAATCAGTGGCATAAGGCAGGTCTTTTTTAGGTTTTACCAAGGGGTGAACACTTCTGTGCTCATCCATATGTGTTTATGCCTTTTGTCCCTAGTCTTTCAAGTGTTGAAGGTGTGTTCAGTAGAAATCATTGGTCTCCTAGTGATGGGCCTGCTCACATTTGGCCATGTCGATGCCATATTTTGTAGTCTGAACTACAAACTTTTCTATGAATAAAGCAAGCTTTCTTGCTGTTTGTGATGATTGCCTGGATAGCCAGTAAACTGGCTGAGATTTGTTTGGATTACTTTGCATCCTCTCACAATTGCATTTAGTTATAGTTTTTTGTGGCCCATGTTAAAGTAAGCTTTTCCGCCCAAACTGGGCTTGCCCTACTGGTGACACAGGCTATTTAAACTAACAATATGAAATTTTGCTTTTAAGTCACTAATACACCATCAACCTGACATGGCTTTTATAATTTGAAGTGATGGAAAGAAGGAGTAATTCCAATACAATTCATGTTTAATTTCACTGGGTAATTTCTCTCAAATTCACGTTGTTCCATTTAAAGCAAAAAATTTGCCTCAGGTTACAAGAATATTGGGGCAACAGACACTTCCACAGGTGGAATGTTGTGACAGTCTTCCCATTACGATCATCAAAGTTTTCTTTGACTTTCATTGCTTCAGTAGCCCCTTTTAGTTTGGACGAGATGGAAAAGCATGTTGAGGAGCCTTAGGTGCCTAACACCTTGTCGCCAGTTCATGGTTTGTCATGCCTTGGACCTGTTGGTAGGAACTCACCAATGCTAACTGGACATGTCGCAAGCCTTATGTCGCAAGCCTTACCTATTTGATGCATTGACTCAGTCGTCTGCTTATAATGGTTCAGCTCTTGTCAAAGTCACTCAGGCCTCATTTCCATGCATCGACTCTGAAAACTGACTGATCCCTAACTGTCCAAGGTCTGTTTCCAGGCCAGGAAATGTGCCTTTGTTTCAAAATAATCAATGTTCTTCCTTCCAACCGTGAGTGGTCATAATGTTTCAACTAATTTGTTATATATTCATTCACAGACAATGTATGCTGGGTTTTCCACCATTATCCATATTTATTATTACTACCCTACTGTTTTTGGTTCGGTTTGTTTGTGTGTTTGTGCATTTGTTATCCTGCCCCACCCGAAGGGTGAGGGAAGGGGTATTGTTTTCGTGTTGGTTTGTTTCTGTGTTTGTGTGTTTGTTTGTTAAGACTCTAGTGGCAAAACTGATGGCCAGATTCACCCCAAATTCAGTATAGGGATTGCCACTGACCCAAAATAGATCCCTATTGAATTTCATACAAGGGGCTCTAATTTCATGGCGCAGCGCAGGTGGCGTAGCGAGGCGCAGCCCGCGCAGTGGTAATTTCGTACAGCGCAGCGCGCGTAGTGGTAATTTTGTGAGGTGCGCAGCCTTCGGTAGACCAAGGTGCACCGAGATGGGTGTGGTGGCGTAGTAGGGGGAGGTGTCACATATTCATCAAGACGCAGTGACAATTTCGTAGAAAAAGTCTCCGCTGGAGTTGCGCAGAAAACTTGCCAGCTCCAACCTGGTTTAATTTCCGTGCAGTGGTAATTTGGCTGACCGGCGCAGAGTGCGCACACGTCACCGAAATCTCACAGGCAGGTTTACAGAATGTCAGGCACATTTCAATGCAAGAAATAATTACAGGAAGCACTATTTAATGTAACTATCTGAATAAGGACATAAATTATAGTATCTATATCGATTGTCCTGATGTCAGATTAAAGGCGGTTGCCACGCGTAATGGAAACTTGACCTGGCTTAATCAACGCAGCTGAATCTGTGATGCAAACTAACGACTTCACATCTTTCTCAGCCAACCACAAACTGTATATATATATATATATATATATCGAATGCTTGTGTTCTATGCTCATTAAAGCCGCTTGCACACTGGACGCGAAACAAATTTTTCGCACGACTGATTACAGACAAAGTCAATGCAAAGACGCGATAGTTGGACAGGGTTTTAATATAGCTCCGTGTCCGAAAGTCATAAAAGTTCTAATTTTTCCGAGTATTCCAGGAATTATTAGACGTGCAAACTTGGCTATGTTTGTGTTCGACCTTCACAAAATGCAAATTGATTGCTATCGACTTTTCTTGGTCTTTTCAGCCTATTCGTCTGTTTTCGTTGAAGATAGACGGAAGTCTTTATTCGGTCTTTCTTTTGAAAATTAGTCACATGGGCCGAACAGATTCGCGCTTTATTTCCACAGCAGAGACAAAATAGTGCGTGAGCAAATCAATTCCATGACCATTGACAGTGTGAAGAAATTATCGCCTGCACGATCAAGACTGTCCGACGCGAAATGCTAAATACTCCATGTCCAGCAGCCAGCAAAAAGTAAAAGTATTGATATGAGAACAGATTTTTAACGAAATAAAGTATTAAAAACCAACAAACAGGATATCCAACAAAGATGACCTGCCAATAAATAAATCGCAGTGTTCATTGGATGTTCTGTTGTTAAAATGTTTCTTTTTATTCTTTATTTCGTTATCAATCTGTTCTAATCGTCCCACTGATCTATATGGAATAACTGGATTGCTGACGTGATGCAGAACTGCATTGGGAGGATGAAGCAAGCGGAAGTGGTCGGGCGGCCATTTTACTATGCCCGGTAGTAAGCAATCGTTATATCGTATTCTATGGCAGAGAAGCGCAGATGCGCAGCCTTGCAATGCGGAGCAACATTTTTTGGGGGATGAGGCGAGACAATGCACTTGCTGTGGTGAAGACGGATATACATAAATGAATTTCAACTAATATATTGCTTATTATTGGCCACTGGCCATCTACCTTAACGGCAGATAATGTGTCAATGTTAGCCCAGCTAACGGTTATTATTGGAACTATTCAAATTACCGAAGATTACCGAACTGAAGTTAACCAGATCAATCAATGTCACACGGCATAAATGAGATAATCCAGAAAAAAACTGTTGTGTAACGCTGTCTATAATATTAGAGCAGACTAACTAGACAACAAAACCAGGTGTTGACTGGTCTAATCATTAAGGTAAATTTATGCCAGCACTAAAAAAGTCTAATGTTCCGCTGACACTCAATTACCGTTGACGGACAAATTTAATACGGCCAGGTTATCAATGAGGATGCAACGTTAGAGCTACTTAAACAGATAATGTGATTCACACTCGACAATGATTAGCAGGCAGTTTTACATACATCTACACAACGCACAACTCACTTCACTTCTCATATGAGCGCTGATTTAGCGACCTTGATTTAGTTTACATTGCGTTCTCTTCAGCGAACCCACTTTCGCTTCTTAGGAAAACGAGCTGAGCTTCATGGCAGCCTCTGAGTGAAGACAGCGCAAGAGAAAACTCAATACAAGACATCCGTTGGGAGTTAAACATGCGTTATGTGCAATTTAATCTCACGCCCAGTGTTTCTAAAATAAAGACAGCGGTTGACAAAGTGCGAGCTTACGGCTACTTTATTTTTTCATGAAGTTTTCAAATTCCCTCACACAGAATAATAATAATACGTGCAGGATTGACGTCTTGTCTTCTTCAGTCTCAATGACTTTGGACTTCAATTCCGTTGTGCCACTGTCCCACTCAGGCGAGATGTAGAAAAATCCATATAGATTTCCTACGGAACCCACTCATTGGTCTCACTGTCAAATGCTGATATTGTCCATTGAAAATGTTAAAGGCACGTACAACTGCTGCTTACTGTAGTTAAACCTGTGGTCCTAGAGGCATTTTTCGTACAGTCAGGTCGATCTGAGGACGAAACATAAAATACCGCCTCTTTCGTGTCAGTGAAAAGATATCTTCTCAATTAATGATATCTTTGGCTGTGAGTAATGTGAGTAATGTTCTGAGAGATTATAGTTGGGCATACCAATATGGCGGCACGGTTTCCTCAAAATTATGACGTCATCAGCAATCCAGTTCTTATATATAGATCAGTGAATCGTCCACTTTTTTTTTTTTTTTTTTTGGCTGTCAGACACGGAGACATTGTACATTGTCTCGCGCCAGTGTCGATTCGCTTAATTGAGCAGCTTAAACGATACATTGATTGAAATTCTCTGTACTCATCTTGAAGAACTGAGCCCTCTTATCAAAACATTCACGTTTAATATCTAAAAGAGTCAGCAGATTTGAAGAAATTAAAAACAATAATAGACTGTCGGACACGGAGATTTATTAAAACCCTGTCAGACTTTCGGACACAAGACGCAATCTGTCGAGCGAAAAATTCGTTTCGCATCCAGTGTCCAAGCGGCTTAATACTAGGCTACTATTATTGTCATTTAGGTTTTATCGTCTTCAGTGAGGGAAAGGAATACAGCCTGATTGCTATGATCTCGTACTGAGTAAAGATCACATATTGAAAATAAATGTATCACGTATCTTGCATTGTTGTCCATGCATGTTAATCCCAAAATTTAAAGCAGCAACAGTTTGTGACTAATGGGAACACGCTATCCATCGTTTCTCTTGCCAGTGAGCAAGATTTGACTCGGCTTTGTTATACCCAAACACGCCTTCTTTGCCAACTTGCGCTGGAAGCAGGGGCAGAGGCGGGACAGAGGAGTACTTGCGCCTGGCTACCTCGGGCACGAAATTGCCACATACACCTGGACACACCCCGTTGGCGCGGCGCACCCCCCATGCGCCGCGCCTGCGCCTGGTCTACGAAATTAGAGCCCAAGTAGGTGAAAGTATGTGCGAGGGGCGGGGTTTGTTGTGCCTGGCATCACTTGTTTGTTTCTGTGTTTGTTTGTTTGTTTGTTTGTTAACACTCTAGCGGCAAAACTAACGGCCAGATTCACCCCATATTCGGTTTACGGATTGTCATTGACCCAGACTAGATCCCAAATGAATTTCGTACAAGTAGGTGAAAGTATGTGTGAAGAGCGGGATTTGTTGTGCCTGCCACCACTTGTTGTTATTATTATTATTATTATTATTATTTTCTCAGGATAAGCAACATAAATCCGGTGAGATTGGAGGTTGGAAATTTCTTGCCTGTCATATCCATGTTTCACGCCATGGTTTTGCCACACACTGGGCAATACACATGTCCCAGTAGAGGAGGCCAATGCTTATACTGCTCTTGTGTTGAATCAGAGCTTTTTAAATTACCAGCTCCTGACTGGGGAAAACCTTTATCACTTTATCAACATTCGAGTCACAATTCTGAGTGGCTGTTTTAGGAAATGTCTGTCAATATGTGAGTTTCACCTCTCGGCTTTCCTTTTCACGGTGCATGCAGCATTACTTCATGCAAAAACAAAGGTCGGATTGTGTTGCTAAAATTTTAGTTTCATTTTTCATCCCACGGCAGTGTAGCACCCCCTGCAGGAGAATGCACAACTTTAAAAAATGATGGAGTTTGAACAAAAAGGCAACCACAGTAGCTGAAGCAGACATGTGGCAATAAATGTACACATACTCATTTGATGTTTCTTTGAAAGATTTTTGTAACTTTAATTTTTATTTAGTTTATTTAATTTGATTATCAGTGAGCGAGGACTACCCACCCAGCCTACCCTGATGAAAAATCACTGATTACTACTCCCCTTGATAATTTTAACCCAAGCAAACTGATAAAATTCACCAAAATTCAATGAAAATGTTTCCTTGCCTTGTGCCACTGTTCATTAGTGGTTAAGTGGCGCCCCCTATGTGCGTACATGAAAACAGTCAAAATTAAGCTGCTCACTTCCTGTTCATGTACAGTGGAGTGCAGGCATGATTAGACACCATTGCTTTGGTCTAAAAGGGGTCCAAGTATAGTACTTCTCTGAAAATGTATTGAAAAATACTACTGAAGGCAATGAGAACAAAATAAAATCATTCCCACTAGTATACTGAGGTAAATATATGTGTAATAAACAAAAACACTGAAAACAAGTTTTTATAACAATTGAATGGTGTTGCAAATTTTATTTTTGTAGACTCTTACATAGCCTGAATGCATTTTTGAAAGTTCATTACACAATAATTGATGCTAAAAAATTGTTTAAACTGGTTTGAGGCAACATTATTCTGCAAAATTACCTCTGATGGTCAGTTGTTCCAGTATATAAGGTGACTTGCACTTTGAGAAGTGTCCCAGTGTTAATTACCATATGTGATGCTGAAGATGTAAAATGCTGCCATGGCACTGTAAGGACCATCATCAAAGTTTTCAAATAGCCCAGTTCGCTGAAAACTGGTGGCAATGGAGCTGCAAAGTGGAGGTTAAGTGTATCTGATATACATTATCTGTGTATGACAAGTAAAAATAATTGGCAGTTGACAGCACAATAACTCCTTGATGAAATCAATAGCGCCAGAAGTGGAGTTATGCTATTATCAAGACCCACAACTTCCAGACGTGTGTGTGAAAACGGTCTGATTGGTCGTGTTGCTGTGAAGAGATGGCAGCATTAAAAAAATTTCAGTTTACCAAGAAATCCAAGGATTGGACATCAATGGACTGAGAACAAGTCCTTTTGACCGATGAATCAAAATTCTAAATTTTCTCACCCAAATTTACTTGGAGAACTTTTCAAAACTTGCTCTTAAACCCCTTCAGTAAAACATGGCGGTGGTAATATTATGGTTTGGGGTTCACTCTGCTCGAAAGGAGCTGGTGGTCTCATAAAAATTTACAGAATCTTGGACCAAAAGAAATATAACAGAATCCCTGTGTGGCACACCTTGCCATCTGGAAAGAGACTGATTGGTCGGGGATATTATTTTCAGCAAGATAATGAGCCTAAACACACTTCTAAGTTGTGCAAGAATTATCTCAGTCAGACAGAAACATCTGGTGACGAAAAAGTTATAATTTTGCCAGCTCAAAGTCCAGACCTTAAAGGTTTGCTCAATTAGAAAAAGGTTTGGCTATTTTTTGAAGATATGGGTCATATGTAGCAAATTAATATGCATCACACATTTGTAAAATTATTTCTGTAACTTTTTATCATTATTTGAAAACAAAAATTTGGCTGATTTGTACAGTCCTAAGCCCCGCCCCTCAAAGAAGTCATTGCATGGACCTCGTAGTCATGTGACCTGTGACGTGTGAGAAGTAAGTTGCAAACGTTCCCAGCTGATCGACCAGTGGTTTGTTCTATACTGATAATTGATTTGGCAATCCTTGAGTTAGTTGATTTTGAGAACATTCATCAACATGCCAAATAGGTGTGTTGTGGTGGGCTGTAACAAGACTCCAAACGATGGTGTGAGTTTACATCACTTCCCAAAACAGAGATGCCAAGTCTCACACATTCAGTGAAGTCTCTCAGCTCTTAGTGGCATTCACCTTCCTGTGCCGTAGTCAGCAATTTTTCAATCAACGCGCACTGGAGAACTAGTGACACGGAAATCGATTATGACTCTAGAATTCTCACGCTTGTCTTTACTGAGGGATTGAAAGCAATGGAATTGCATAAAGACGTGTCAAATAGTCTTGTTTCATTTAACCCATTTATGCCTGAATTTTCTTTTTTTACTTTTTAATGTTATTATACTTCAAAATACCACTCTAATAGTGGTAGTCATTCAAACAGGACACTTTTTCTTAACAGTCTTCATGTGAGGACGCTAGGCATAAATGGGTTAAGCAATTTAAACGATCATGAAACACATGCATTGTTTCTTTTCCCTGAGTAAAGAGAAGCACAAGATTTCCGGAGCCATGTTACTTGTGATGAGGTCCACCTTTACGCAAGTGAAACTGAAACTTCAATGCACGAGTATTTCAATTCCACGTGAGAATCTCATATAAGCTTTCATTGAATAATTGCGGACCCTTGTTCTGCTCCAGCCCGAATGATCTAACCATGGCGGTAGCACACGAGCTCCGGACCAAACTTGACGCACTCCCATCTTTCAGTGCTAGTTTTGTCCAAATTTAGTCTTGAAATTCAGCGAACTCACTTCATCCGGGTGTGTCTCCAGTGAAGGAACGTTCACAAACTAATAACCAGCTTGTTGCTAACACTCTAGCTGGGCTGGCTCCAGCAGCGTGGTTAGGATACGTCAGCGCACTTCTGCTTCCGGGTTGCACGGAAGGGGAGTTGCCCGCCATTTTGGCTCCATAGCTCCTGAGGTCTCGCAAAATTCTCACTATGCATCCCAGTGGCAAGGGACGGGATTGTGTACGCAAACGTAAATCTGGTACTGGGGCTTCCAAACCCGTGGAGAAAAGTGTTGCTCGTTCTGCCCCACAGCTCGAGATGTGTTTAATGGCTAATGTCTCTGAGGGTAAACGTCAGGAAGAGCTTTCGCTTGACTCAGAGACAGCTGCGCCCCCACCACCCACGGTGAATGAGTCACCAGGTGACGTGCTTGGGGTTGCAGTGGATGCGCTGTTGCCATTGGCCTATCAGCCCTTTCGGGCAGGGCCCCCCGGTCGAACTCTCCCACAGGGGGCGGGGTGTCGCGGGAGGGCCTGGGCTATCGGAAACCATAGAATTAACTGCTTCACCACTGACGAATCACTATCAGTCGTGGATGAGGTTGTGCGCCCCTCTTCCGAGGTGGTTGGACAGAACGGTGCGGAAGGGATACGCATTGCAGTTTCGCTGCCATCCTCCCCCATTCAAAGGCATTGTATGGGCAAAGCTCCCCGATTCCGCCCAAAGGGCGGTTGTGAAGGAAGAGGTAGACTCGCTTCTACAGAGAAAGGCCGTAAGACCGGTTCCTCTGTCAGAAGCTCAAGCAGGATTTTACTCCCCATATTTCTTGATCCCCAAAAAAATCGGGAGGCCTGAGGCCCATTTTGGATCTTTTGGAGCTGAACAATCACATTGTGCGCAGACCATTCCAGATGCTGACGGTGAAAGCGTTGCTGGAATGCGACAGGCTGTGAGACTGGGTGACGTCAATAGGTCTGACAGATGCCTATTTTCACGTCCTTTGCTTTGTGCTACAGGACCGGACCTTTCAGTTTTGCCGCCTCCTGTTCGGATACTCCCTGGCACCACAGACATAGTCCAAGTGTGTGGAGACAACCCTAGCGCCGCTTCGGCTGAGATGGGTGTGGCTTCTACCTATCTGGACGATTGGATGATCCTGGCCCCTTCCGAACAGATGGCACCGCTCATACGAAGTTGGTGATGCGGCATATTGCGCAGCTGGGCTATCAACTACGACAAACCACCCTGCAGCCCAGCCAGACAGCGTGATATTTAGGAATGCAGTTGGACTCTCGGACCATGACCGCTCGCTTGTCGGTGGAGAGAGCAGAAGCGATCCTGCCTTGTGCCCAACGGTTACAGGACACAGTCTCAGTGCGGGCAATAGCAGTCATGTCGCTACTGGGGATGATGGCTGCAGCCTATCTAGTAGTCCGCTTAGGGCTACTGCACAAGAGATCTGCAGTGCTTGTTCATACGCCTTCGGCTGGACCCGAGGCGAGACCAGCAGCGCATGTTCCACATACCATTGCAAGCATGGCGGACCTTAGCGTTTTGGGCCTCACACAGCCAGCTCCGCAAGGGAGTTCGGTTGGGGTGCCTGGCTCACTATGCCCACGCATTCGTGGATGCCTCCCTCACAGGGTGGGGCGGAACTTGTGGCCCTGCTTCGGTCGCTGGTACATGGCAGGGGCCCCCGGCGGCACATCAACCTACTGGAACTCATGGCAGTTCAGAGGGTGCTGCACCATTTTTCCCCACAGTTGGATGGGAGGCTCGTCCTGTGAGATCAGACAACACGACGACGGTGGCCTATCTCAACAGACAAGGGGAGGGTCTGATCAGTGGCCCTACACAAGATGGCGGCTTCCATCCTAATATGGGCAGATCTCCATTTGCGCTCTCTGAAGGCAACATGTTCCTGGCATCCTCAACACTCGGGCTGATGGGCTGTCCAGGGGGGCGCTGCCCGAGGAGGATTAGAACCTCCCCACTGGCGACAGCTGAGCAAATCTGGAGGCTGTTCGGGCGACCGAAGATGGATCTGTTTGCGAACAGGGAGAACGCTGTGTGCCGCTGTGGTTCTCCCTGAGGCCTACCGATAATCCTCCCCTGGGGGTGGATGCGTTGGCCCATCCAGCGTGGCCAGCCGGCTTGCTATATGCGTTCCCGCCCCGGCGGCTGTTAATGCCACTACCTTGCAGAGTGAGGGAGCAGCACCTGTCCATGTTTGTGGTGGCACCACTGTGCCTGAGTGCCAGATGGTTCAGGATCTCATCCAGCTGGCATTGGGGGAGCCCATGGGAAATTCCAGACCTCCTCATAACTGGGACTTGTGTGCTGAACGCCGTCCGCACCTGCCTCCTCCTGGCCTGGAAGTTGAAAGGGTAAGGTCAACTGAATCGGGCCTACCCGAAGCGGTAATGTCCACATTCAGTATGCGCGTGCCTCGGCCACGTCCAAGGCTTATGCGACTCGTTGGCAGATTTTTGTGGGCTGGTGTCAGGCGAGAGGCCTGAACCCATGCTCGTGCCCCCTTCAGGGGGTGCTAGAGCTCCTTTAGGGGCTCTTTGAGAGGGGCCGTGCAGCATCCACCTTGGGCATAGTCGCGGCGGCCATTGCAGCAGGTCATGATGGGTTTGACCGCTTCTCAGCCAGAAATCACCCCCTGGTAAAGCGGTTTTTGAGGGGAGTCCGCAGGCTAAAACCCCTGACGCAGCGCGTGGTTCCACAGTTTGGATCTGCAGACGGTGTTGGACGGCCTGGAAGGACCACCGTTTGAACCCCTCGACCAGGCAGACCTGCATACCTTGTCAGTCAAGACAGCCCTCCTTTTGGCCTTGGCATCAGCCAGGAGGGTGAGCGAGTTGGGAGCCCTCTCCGTGCACCCGTCATATCTGACCCTATGTGAGGACAGTGGGTCAGTGGAACTTCGCCCTAATCCGTCCTTCTGATCAGAGGTCATCATAACAGCCTTTAAATCATCTATGATCGGGTTAAGGGCTTCTGCCCTCCGCCCAATGCCACCAGTGAGCAGGAATGGATGCACAAGCTGGGCCCAGTGCGAGCACTCATGCTGTACATGAAACGCACGGCAAGCCTTAGGAAGGTGGATCAGCTGTTTGTGGGCTATGGCGGGCAGGCTCAACGGGCCCCTCTGTTATCGCAGTGCCTCGCCCACTGTATCTGTGATGCTATCGGCAGAGCCTATTCGGCAGTGGACCTCACCGCCCCGGCGGGGCTGACCACATATTCTACCCGTGGCATCGCATCCTCCACAGGGCTAATTAAGGGCGTATCCGTGGAGGAGATTTGCAAGGTGGTCTCGCGGTATTACGCATCTACCTCTGCGCAGTCATTTCTGAGGGACATGACCGCCAGTTGGTCGCGCATTCAGTCCTGGGAACCCTGTCAGCAGGGTCCCCCTCCAACTCTAACTAGTATGTTACGACACCCTGGGGCGATGCGCTCTGGGAGCGCCTCGCCTGCAGGTGTGGGGGTAGGGGCGCGTAGACGGGATATGACAGCTACAAGCCCCCCCTCCTCAGTCCTTCGTTCTTTCATTCTAGAAGGGGCCTTATCGGATGGGGCCCCGTCTAACACCGGCTTGAGTCTGGTGTTGTTTAGTGTGTCACGACCTGGGTCGGGGTACGTGGCCTGGCGGTGCCCGCCCCAGGAAAGACACGGCTTTGTTGGTTTCCTTCTAGAACTCTAGGGTGCAAGGCCACCTGGGAGTACATTCATCCCTAACGGCCTTCGCCGTAGGTGTAAACCAATAGCGAAGCCCGTTAGAGGGCGGAGCACGTACGAAATAGAACAAATAGTTACCCTGGATGTAACTCCAGTTCAATGAGTACGTGCGTAGCCCTCTAACTGCCTGCCCAGCTGGCCCCCGGATTTGAGATGCTGAGTTTCAAAGGGAAACGAGCACTGACAGCGGCGGGGCTTTATAGGGGGTGAGTATGCTACCCACTCCTACAGAGCAGGTGAGTTCAATTTTCTTTCTCAGGCGCCGAGGCGGGGCCTCGGAGGGGTAAACCAATAGCGATGCCCGTTAGAGGGCTACGCACGTACTCATAGAACTGGAGTTACATCCAGGGTAACTATTTGTTCTCGCGACTGGTTCCTGATTGCAACATTACAGTATAATCATCATTGCACACCACTTTATTGCATTGCCTGGGTGATACTGTGCCTCGGGTATCCATATGCCATGTCCAAACTGAGCCTAGAAGGGCGTTAGCCTTGGGATGGTGAGTTACTCTGGTAAGCTTGCCTGACAGCCGAATGCCAGAAAAGAGGACAAGAACAAGTTTGAATCAAAAAATTGCATGGACTTAAATAACTGTGACTACTTGTGTGCGTGTGTGTGAGAGAGAGGGGAGGCGGGGGGTGTATAAGTGTATACATGCAACTTCAATAATTTATGGAGGGGAGAGCCGCCACAATTGTAACGTTTTTCACTTTTCACTCTATTACTAAGAGTTTTACCTACATATGTTATATTTTCAGGCAAAGCACCAATACGTTTGCTATCGTAAACCACTTAAAGTTCTTCAATAGATAAAACAGGCCTTCAGTAATATAACTGAAAGCGGACGCTGTCCGATGTTACAACTGATGCGCGTTTGAGTCTTAAATGTAACCGCAGGAGTTACGATTGTAACACTGCTAAAAAGTTGCATTAAACTCATCGTTTTAAGGTCAAATCAATTATATTTCATTCAGGCAACTGTTTAATGTTTAACACTAATAATGTGATAAGAATGTCCAATCAAAAATATTGTATGTTATCAAAACTTACCAGATGTGCCAGTTGGGGTGTTTGTGTGAGTTCCTTGTAGGCATTGATTGTGCCTACAAAGTTAACGACTTTGACTGGAGTTATAAAATATAAAAATGTTATACAACCCCAATTTCTTTTAGAATATAACTGAATGACAGCTGACTGAACACAGAATATTGGCAAATATGACACGAGTTTTGTAAAAGCCCCATTCATACCTGCACTGGTAGCCCTGCAGTGTCAATTATTTAGCAATTTTACCAAAATTATTTAGTGATTTACCAAAATCACTTATTTTTTTTACTTTCTATGCTATAGAAAAACAGTCTATTTGTATTTTTAAGTTTCATTGCAAAATCCAAAATAGGCTACAATAACATTTACCTGTGGACAGAACCAAATAGGATAGCTTATTAAATTTCAAGGTGCATTTTTTAAAATGTGCATTTTTGTGGGGATATTCTGTGGAACAAACAAAAAAAGCAAACAAAGAGCAAAATAATTGGAGCTGTGCTTGCAAATGTTTGCCGTAGTCTCAACTGTAATGTGTTACAACTGCCCCGCTCGGCGCAGCGTTCATTTGGCGTTGTTTACAGAACGGACCTAACAATCATAATGGGTTAAAACCATGCAAACTAGTCACAAACACATACATACTGACACCCAAGCGGACTTTAGCTCTATAACATTAAAGAAAAAAATCCGTAGTCAAAAAATACTGTGGGAGTGAATTTTTACTTTGTGGAAAACAAACTTCTCTGGCGATATCTCCCTGCAGCATGGACAAAAAGACTTGCTACTTCCCGGGCACTTGTATTATGGTACTCGTCACATGCTGACGTGATGACATCACAACCGCATTGACCAATCAAGAGAAAACGTGCACGTTACAACTGTGACGCGTTACAATCAAGGACGTTCTCCCCTACTCTTTCTAGCTACTTTTAGGCTCAGTTGGTGATATTTAATCAGTCAGTGACCACCAGCAGCAGCAGTCAAATACAGAAATACTTGCTCCCTTCATAAAATTTAAGATTATTAGAATTTGAAGTTATATTGATATTTGGACTTGAAGATATAAGAAAAAGGCTGCATATATGAACTCTACTGTAGATAATATTCTCTATCTTAATTTCAAACATTCTTTTATTTCTTTACATCTTATTTAATATTCCAGAACAAGTACGTCTTATTAAAGATATAGGTTTCATATTTTTCTTCTCCAAATGAAATGCATGCTCATTTCAGGTCAGGTGTGTGTGACCTGGCCACACCATTACTTTGCCAGAGGAAAAATCTTCGGTTGTTTTCACAATATACTTTGGATCATTGTCCATCTGGACAGTGAAATGCTGTCCAATCAGTTTTAAAGCATTGGCTGAATATGAGCTAATAACATAGCCCCATACAACTCAGAATTCAAGCTGCTGCCTTAAAGGATTGCATACCAACATTTATTGGGATTTGGAGTAATTTATCATTCCACAGATTTAAACTCGTGCCCCATGGCAGTTGAAACTTCTCCAAAGCATCAATAAACCAGGCATTTCATATCTGCAAACATCAACTGGTCTTTAGGTTTCAATAAAGCAGCTGCATTTAATAAACCCATATCACATGGGACTTCAGAGCAAGAGAAAAAAACATTGCCTCGTCAGGGATAAGTGGTATTTTTAGCATACAGGTGATTAGAGGAAATGAGGTCGTTATTAATTTATAATTTTATAGAAAATCATAGTGAATGGAATTGAAGAAGAGAATGATAAAATTAATCAAACCTCTTTGTCTAATACAGCATAAGATTGTTTCATTGGAACTATGTACGTGGAAGAGGAAATTATGTTGTTTTCAAATACGCAATGAGCAAATATTTTGGAATTTCCTGGAGACTTACTCTAATTAAAAAATATTTTTTTATTCATGAAATTGTTCTTTAGATAGTGTACAGCTCTGAAGGTGTTCCTCCTGTAGTATATTTCAGGAATTTTTTCTACTTGACAACCTATGGATTTGACAAAGTAACCAGTAGATGGCGATATCTATTAAGTTTGTACACTGTTTGTACCTGTTCCAGCAATTCCTATGGGATCTTCTCATTGGCATAAGAAGCTAATTCATGAAAGCTGCTATCCATGACTCTGGGAAATTTTAGCATCAGAATATGTGCGCTAGAAACCTTGCTGGAAAGAGATGAATTGCAAGAAAAGTTGAATCAGAATTTATTATTTTTTTCTGTGGCTTTGAAAAAAAAACTGTCCCTGAGGTGGAAAGTGATAAATTCAGACCAAAGACATTTTTTAATTTAAAAATGTGGCCAAAACTATAATAAATTTATCTCAGTCAGACCATATTGTTAATTAATTTCAATGTTATAATTTGTATCCTGGCACCAGTGGCTTATTTAAGCAGCTGGAAACCAGGAGAGTTTGCAGGCCACATGGGGAATATGAATTCTCGGTACTCTGGTTTTACTGCATATTCCAAAATTGGAACCTATACACTGTGCATTTGTATTCTCCTCCGAAATGGCTAAAGATACAGCATTCAGACTACTTTGGTAAAACCTATTAAATTTAAAATCAAGCTGGCAAGACATTTCTCAGCCTATAAAAGCAAAATGTGCCTCATTTTCATAATTAGGAGAGCCTAAAATTCAAGCAAGCAAGCATATGATTCCTTTTGTTTACATGGCTAGGGTAATTGTTTCTGTGACTACATTTCCTTCAAAGACAGACTTGTGTGCTTCCTGAAGACCCTGTTGTTGACCGCAGTTTGGGTGGGTGTATGTTCCTGAAGACAGCATGTGGGAGAAGAGCCTGGGTAAACAGAAATCTTCTAAACACATATCCTGGCAGGTCAGTGCGGGCGGAAAACAGTGCTGGGTGGGGGGTAATCAAAACGATGGTCACAAAGCTAGCTGATATTTTTGTCAAAAATGGGTTTAACATACGGTAAATAGTGAACATTCATACCAAGTTCCATGAATGTAAATTTAAGTTGAATGGCGATTTCAATTAAAATTCAACTTCCAAAATAAATGAATTCGTTCATACATACGTATATGCTGTACATTCATTCATACATAGTATATGCATACACAAGTGCAATAAGGTTGTATAAAATAAATTGATTGGTTAACATCCCTGCCTGCCTCAGTGTCAGCCTCCCGTCTCTGATTTTTACTATTTTTTAAAATCTGTTAAAATCTCACCAAAAATTCTCAGAATCCCTGTCCTTGCAGCAGGCTATCTGTTTAGCTTTCAGTCACTGCGCTATTTACGGTTTTAGCAGATCTGATTCTTCTCTATGTGATTTGGATCTGTTGCCCTATTTGGATCTAAAACTTTTCTTATAATACAATTTAAAAAACCCTCTGCCTGCCCCTGAAAATTGACATTTGAAGGATGCTGATCACCAAATTTTTTTCGTATACACAGGTATATATGGCCTAATGGCAGCTGTCATTCATTTAATCAAGGTCGTGATGTAATGCTTTGAATGTCCATGGAACCTTGCCCTCTCTGCAAAATAAACTGAGGCCTGTGCAATCTTACAAGACAAAGATGGGGAAAGTCCCACGCCCCAATCCAAAAACAGCCCTTTGATACGAGCACAGCGGGTAGGATGAAGCTCCTCAGCGCCGGAGCATGTTCAAGTGCCGGCGTCTTTTTTTAAAGCGGGCAGAGAAAACAAATGCGTGTGTTGTGGTCAGTCGGCTTCCCTTTCCGCCCTCTCTTACCCACTCCGTCGCCAGCCGGCCGGGTCTGTATATCATCCTGCTATCAGCTGTCTGCTTGGCCGGAGCTAGGGGACGCGCTCGTGTTAAGCTCAGAGAGCCACGGCAAACAATTCGGCCATTATTCAGGGTGCGTGGAGGTTGCTGAGTCTTTAAATCTTGTGTTTTCTGGTCCCTCATGGTCCATGACAGTCCATGAATCATAAACTGGGTTAACGTGTCTGAGGCACGGAAAATTAACAGAAGGAGGGGCGTCAAAAACCTTAGAGTTTGTATCCCTCTGGGATGGGGGGCGGGGGGGTAAAAATGGACTCATTGTTGAGGAAATAAGCAGTTAATGACACAACCTCATGTCTCAGTTTAAGGACGCCGGCGTGATTAAATGAGACAATATCTGTTCCCCAGTGAACAAACAGCGGCATTATGAATTTTTACGCAGAAAATGCACATTCATTATGATTGATTATTTCAAGTAGAGATGTACAGTGCCCTGTAAATACACTTGTCCAGCATACTAAACTGACAGCATTTCCATTTTGCAGGGAGCGGCATGGAATACACAAACAAATCACTGTGATATTGAGAATTTTAAAATATCTTCGCTAGAATCAACTTATGCCTGTACAAACTGTCAAATGTGCAAATTTGCTCACAGAAATTCACTCACAGCCTTCCAGAATTATTCAAAATTACTTTGTTTTTGCCTTAGATTTGCATTTTTGCCCATGTAGATTCCCTGATGGAATTCTTTGATTTTTCTGCCTTATGATGTCTTGATACACTGTCAATAAAGGCTCATTGGACTGCATATTGAGAATTACCAGCAACAGATTCAAAATGCAAATGTCACAGTTGAGAATCAACCCTAGACCTTTGATCTGCTTACATGGAAGTACAATCAGGTGAAAATAACACATAAATGGCCACGGAACAGCTGTGCTGCCACATATCCAATTATTTTTGACCCTTAAAAAGTGGGCGACCGCAGATAGCAAGTGCTGTAATTCCTACTCTTCACCCATTTCACCCAAAGATAAACGCCCTCAAATTGAAGCTGACAGTCTGTACTTTGAGCTTATATTCATTATGTAGTTTCATTCCCGTGGTGTGATGTGGTAGACAGTTAAAATAATAACTTAGTCAATGTCAAAGAATTTATGGACCTGTCTGTATACATATGATGTTGAGCAACTGGTTAAATTTTTCACAAAACAGATTAACTGGAGACAAAATGAAGTAGAGATGAATAATGCTTTGGATAAACTTTGCCAATATTTCGGTGCGTAAAGGCAAATGATGCATCTTTAATAGTTTGAGAGTTGAGTAAGGTATAGATGCGTGAACTAGGGAAGCTTCCAGAAATGAAACAAGGTTGGCTGCTATGTCATTAAATGTCACAAAATTTGAAATTCAAACTTTTACATGTTCAGCAATGCAGTTTATTGATTTTTTTTTTTTGTTGCAATATGCCAAGATAAGCATGTATCTTGATATGCAATATCACTTCACAAATGAGCATTGGCTGATACGATGACAAATGTCATCTCATTAATAATGAATGTCGGGGATACAGTGACATCAGGATTATGCATTGGATTGAGACTAGATGTTTCCGTGAAGAGATGATTTTGATATGGAACACAGAGAGAGAATAAATATATCAAGGTGAGAAATAATGTCATGAGTTGCCATGAATTCCCTGAGCGATAAAGCTCATTATTTGCTGAGATTTGGTAAAATCATGGGAATTTAGTAAATTTGCTAAAAGGTACACGCACTTACTTAAAAGGTTGAAGTCAGCATGTTTGTTTATGTTTGCCTGGGAGCTGCGAAAAGCTCTTGCGATAAGCAATACTGGAACCTGTGGGTATTTGAGAACTTTTACAGCGCAATGCAAATGAAGCCCTGAAGGGCGACAGATGGTAATTTTGGTGATCTCACATTAGCATGTCCCCCTACAGGCAAAGTGCCCCCCCCTCCCTCTCAGGAAATAGCCGAGGAAGAACCTGCACAAACCAGTTTATACAACCTACGACTCCTTCCCTCTACCTTGAAGTCAACACCCGACCCATCAGTTTCATTGTGGTCGTCAGCACCATATCATAACACACACCTCTTTACAGGCGAGAACTAAGGGCTGAATGACTGAAAGAGGGTGTAGACGCGACGTAAATGACATCCCTTAGGAAGAAAATAAGGATCTTATCAACAAAGAGTCATTTATTCAAATGCTATATCCTGCTTTGAAACAATCACAGAAAGACCTTGAACAGCAAAAACTTCTGAGTTCACAAAAAAGGAATAGATATACAGTAGCAGTACAAAATTGGCAGGAAACCTGTCAAGTGCGGGGATTATAAACATATTTTTTAATGTGAGTAAATTACATTCACTGCTTCTGTTGGTGGGATGAAAGGGTGAATGATGCAGCCGCAGTCGTGGTGCTATTGAGTTTAGCATTTTGTAAACAACAACAACAACAACACAAAAAAAAAAAGTGGAGCATGCACACCTTTGAACAGATTTTTTGCAGGGGATTATCGAACCTGAATCTTACCACAAGAGTGACTAAAACTCATTTCTTGAGGAGGTGGAATGTTCTTGTTCATTGCAGTCAGGAGCTGACATTCAGAGGAGTTATTTACAGGAATGATGACACCCAGGTGTCAACACATCCCGCCCTCTGTCAATGCTGGGTAAGCTGAGCTACCTGTGTCTTCATTACTGATTCATTACAGGCTGTTGTGGGAGTGGCGATATTAACCCCATTCCTGTTGGTTTCAACAGAGGGGAGAAAAGGTAGTAAAGGTGATATTGAGGAATGACAATGGGAGATGGATAAAAAAAAAAGGTAGTTTGAGAATATGTAAATATTACGGGAGTAGATTTAGAGATTTGTGAATTCCCTTGTTGGAAAAACAGTAATTGGAGAACCATGTAGAATTGGTATGGGTCTTAATGTCAATATTTAATTTTTTGATATAAAAAATATTGTTGAAATCGGCTCACCATGGCATATTTTGCAGACGTGTAGCTTCAATGCATTTGCACTATTTGTCCTGTACACACTATTATTAGTGTCATAGCCATAATGCATTAAAATTAGATTACTTGTATCAAACATGACAACCAGAGTGAGCCGAACCTTACATGATGAATATGGAAAAGGGAAACATGTAAATTCAAAAAGAAACAAATTCTTTTGCTGAATATTATTGTGTCAGATGATATTTATTGTCACTAATCAGTCTACTTTTTATGGATAAGCAGATCTATCTTCTTGGAAAAAACAGTTGACATGAGATTGCGGAAAAATTGCTGAAAGTGTCCTTAAACAACAAAGAATCAATCCTTTTAAAAAAAAAAAAATTTTTTTTTGTAGCTTCAGATTCTGGGATTTGGAAAGAATGAAAAACTTTCGTGACTAACTTTGACTTCAGGATGACGCTAAAACAGAAAAACTAGGGATAGGAACTTTAACCACCGAGTTTATTTCCACATTGAGTTGAAGGCCCTAAAAAATAAGCCTGGCAGTATGTGAGTGTGGATATTCTCTGGTTTAAATCAGGTATGAGCAGGTGTATTTCTTCTCCCGCAGTGGAAGATTTTCGCATAAATCAATCTGACGGATAGAGAGATGTTGTGGGCGGGTGAGAGCGCGGGGGTGGGCTGGGCCATCTCGCGATGTCCCGGCGGGTGCGGACTGACGGGTTCCTTTGTGCTCCCCCGACCAGCTCCTGCTCAATCAATAGCAGCGCCTCTTGAAAGCTGAGATGGTTATCCATAAAAGAGGCCAGGCCTGGGGTCAGGCAGTGCTGCGGGGCAGGACGCTAAAGCCGCGACTTCAGCCCAGGCATTAACGACAGGCTAAGCTGCTAACGACAGCCCCAAGTGATGAGTTCTCGAGATGTCTTGGGTATTGTCTCACGCTGGGCGTCCTGTCACTGCGAGGGGAGGAGGGGTAGTAGAGAAGGCCTTCCATGGACAGACAGGTGTGAGATAAGATAACACTTCCTTTGAGAGCTCTGGCTGTCATTGGTCTGTTTTGGGAGCTTTGGTGAATGTGATAGGTCACAGAAGTGAAATGGTGGAATTAGGGACTGAAGAGAGCCCTTGCAGTATCTCTGTCCTCGAGGCAGATTAGAGCTCTCTGTTTCTGCAGCCATGTGGGCAGAGTGAGCCCCTCGGACAATCAATTAGGCATAACCGCCATCACCCCGGACAGACACACACACACACACACACGCACCCACATATACATGCAGACTCAAATACACTCATGCTTAATACATACAACGTACTTACAAATTTGCACACTCATAGAAATACGTTTGTATATAATCTAATGAAACTAACACGCACTGGCTTATGCAGCATATCCAGACACACAAACACACACGCATACACATTACACATTCTTAGATATGCACGTATAGAAACTTGCATAAACATACACAAACCTCACCAAAACCTGCTCACATACCGACAGACTGACAGAGAGAGACACAAAAACGCTAAAATTATTTAAATATGTTGCAATAAATACACAAAATTAGATTTTTGGTCAATTTTCGGTCAAAATAATCTTTGCTTTTTCATTTGAATGCAGTCTTACTGAAAGTATAGACAATTTGCTAATGGAGCTAAGCATAGTTCTGCCAGGCTGGAAGAGTCAGATGCATCAACTGATATCCAGCTGACTGGTCTTTGCCACACAGTCCACTCTCACTGCAGGCCGTCTTTTTAAATGTCCCACCTTTATCGGCTCGACTACTTCCTCCAGCGTGGAAGCTGCAGTGCTCTGCCAGTCTACACTTGCTTTTTCGCATGCGCTTAAGCTGCTTCTAATATAAAACTCCTCTACTACCCAAACTCCTCTCTCAAGTTTTTGTTCGACTATCCTTTATGGGCAGCACGGCGGTGCAGTAGGTAGCACAGTCACCTCAGAGCAAGAGGGTCCAGGGTGCAAATATAACAGTCTTTTTTTGTGGTGTTTACATTTTTGCTTTGTGTCGGAGAGGTTTTGCCCTATATACTCTGCTTTATTCCTACATTCAAGACATGTCATCAGTCTAGCATGTGTAATTTTAAAATCCTGAATTTGCACTGCTGCTGGATCAGGTCTCTGTACCCCCTTTGAGGACGAGAGGGTGGGATGGGGGGTTTGGTGGCTGGCCTCCCGGTCTTATCCATTTATACTCCATTTATACTGGTGGGAGGGCTTGCAGGACAGAGTCAAGCTGCCAAAGACAACTGTGTTGCTGTTTAGCTAATAAAATCTAACTGACAAAAGTGGTCCTTACTGAACCAACAGATAGTTAACTGTAATTTTACGTTACTTGACTGAAGAAGTCTAGGCTTGTTGGTCACACATGCTCCTAGAGTACCTGTCATCACCTCACTATGTTGATTTTATTATTGTCACAAGCTGGCTGCTCTTGCTAGCTTACACAGAATAAAGAAAATACCAACACAATGTCACAACCCTTGCGTGAATTCCTTTTGTGAGTCGTCCAATTCAGCAACTTGCACGTCTATTTGGTGTATGTTGCATGCAGTTGGTTTACATTGTGTGCATCTCCTCTCCCCTGGCTGCATCTCATTACATGGTTAGCTAGGTGACGGGTACCTAGGCCTTCTTCTCAGTGTTGCAAGTTGCTGGATTGTAATGTGCTTTTCAGTGCCTAGAACAGTCAGTATTTCTAGTGTAAACTCTTTATCATTGTTAAATGTGACTGGTACTTTAATAACAGGAGTTCCTGAATACCGTTTTCATAAAAAGCTTCCAATCCTAATCAGGGTACGCGTTCAAGTTAACTCAGCTCTAGTCAGTCGGTCAGTTCCAGTTTATAAGAACACGCCTTCAAACCTAAGCAAGGTTCAGGATTGGGACCACTTTCTTGTTAACTTCTCTAAATGTGTTGCCCAGTCCAGTTTGTTAGGAACATGTTCTCGATCCTTCTACTGTCGTCAGGATTGGGACCGAGTTCTCCTCAAGCTACTCCATCATCCTGTGGGACAATTCGATGCTCATGAAGACAGCACAACTGTAATCCCGAAAGTCACTGCCCAGTGACTAACAGCTCATTGTTTGTCTATAACATCCATACTGAAGTGTGCTATCATTATTTGGGGTTCCGTCCCCACTTCTTCCTCAGGGGTTCTGTCCCATTCATTACCATATAAGCTGTCAATAAGCTTACCAGTTGGATTGTACTCTACCTCCGGACTTGATTCCCAGCCCGGACCTAACAGACGAAGAGAGGCCCTTACACTGTGTCCTGTCAACCCAGGCCGCCTGGCTATTTGTTACTCAATTACTTTTTTCATGATTTTTTGACCCGATTGTATGAATTTATATACAAAGGTATTCATTTCTTGTGGTGCACCAGATCTCCATGGGAAAATGTCAAACAAATTTGCTCTTATCCTGTTTATTTCTTATTTTTCTTGGCTCTCTCCCTGCATATTGATAGCGCCGTTTGAAGAGGAGAAATATTTTGGCACAATACCTTCTCAAATGTTGACTTTTACCTCTGGTTGTTAGCTTTTATATTAGTAGCATTGCCTTGTGACACAAGCTTAATAAAATCAAATATTGATCTTTATTGTGACCATTCTAACTTACCAAAGTCCCTAATTTGGGTCATGGTAATTAGCGCTGGAACTCATTGTATTGGAGGACAAAACATACACATGAGCAGTCCTGAGTCTTGAATTGATTCATGATTGTGTTATTTCAGCATGGTTGGTCATTTCCTAGAAAATTTCCTAGTAATTGTCCTTGTCCTTTAATCTACAGTGTTCTCGCAACTATTATGAACTAAAAAAATAAATGAAATTTTAAGATTCATATTTAGTTAATGTTAGATTAACAAAAAATGTGCTGAATGTGTGAAAAATAAAGGGACATAAACATCATGAACCTCTTTCATAAAAAAATAAACAATAAGACCTGAAAATAACAATGTTATTAGCATTGTTAGTTATTCAAATGCTAAATCTATTTCAAAGATGATCACAATCAAAATTGGGAGGAGGAAAAACCAGTGTTTTGATACATTTTAAACAGTTAAACCTTCCAGCAATTTTATGTCCAGACATCATAAGCCCTTATGCATGAAAGCGGAATAGGGACACAATAGCCTATATCAGGTATAAAAAATTGTTTTACCACTGTTGCTATGCATGATCGTGTTCTGTTAGTTAAACTGTGGTATAACTTTAAACCTCAAATAGGGAGCCCTATGCACAAATATGGAATAGCTTAATCTGTGGTGTAAATACCGCAGATTTCCTGGTGTAACTTATACCAACCAAGGGGTAGGTTTAAGGAGTGGAATAAGATCATTTGCAGTCTGCTTTCAGTGGATGTCTCAAAACTGTGCCTTCTGTTTTTAGGATACTGGCGTGAAGTGATGTTCAAGGTACCCTGTATAGATTTGGAGATGTAAATTTTCAACTCATTTTATACTTGTCTTTACCAAAAAAAGAAGTATAGCTGAATGCCTAAACAAACATTCAATATAGCAATCCATATTCATTTAACCAGCGAAATGATCGGCAATCAGCCTGGCCCTGACTCGAACCCCTTGCATATTGTCCTCGACATGTTCATTTGGCTTTAACTCATCGTCCTTAGCGTCAGCGTCACCCTATTGTGATTAGGGAGTTTCCGCAAACTCCCCCTAAACGTGAACGCAAACGTCCATCTTTTGTGCGTTGACCACAAAAACAACGGTCGGCCAATAGATTGGCGTTTGTGTACTAGCTCGCACTAGCTTGTTTGAGGAATCTGTTTCAAAGAGGAAAGTGCAAGTTAGCAAGGGAGTCTTTCTCTCTTTATTTCTCTCTTTCTGTGCACGATCTGTTGCCATATCTCGTTAGCCGAGATTTTCCCTTTATTTCGTTCCAGTCCTCCTCGTGTTGCTTCCTTTCGTACCCGGACTAGATCTTTGTCCGTTGGAAGCGCGAGTCTCTTTCTCCCTTTTTGTCGGTTTGTCTCTCTTATTTTGCTGGACTTCCTTTCATTTCGGCCGCTGCTTTTGGCGTCTTGAAACACCAGCCATCGCAGTAAACAACAGCAATAAATCACTGAATAACCCTCCGACTACGGAATAGCTTATTCGCACAATAGTTATTCCGCGAATAGTTAAACTACGTATCGTGCATGCCAATTTTCTTACACCACAGGGGCTGCAATAACTATTCTCGGTATAACCTTACACCCAGCACAAGTCAGACCTCGGTCATGCATACGGGCCCATGAGTTCACTGGAGCTGGAGTACATTTTATAGGATTCACGTCAGGTCATTATTATTATTAACCTTTATTTAACCAGGTAAAACCAGTTGAGGTAAAAAATCTCTTTTACAATGGTGACCTGGCCAACAAGGCAGCAAATAATTGCACATCAGAACAAGCTGGATGCATACAATGAAATACAAAACAATATTTTTGGGCAGATCAGGGTTGCGAATATACAGAGGCCCATATAAACAAAATGCATCAAGATAAAACTGGTTATGAAGGTTCAAGAAAATGCAAACTGTTGAATCTATAAAGAATGACAACTGCGAGATTCCCAAGTCTGCCACGGAATCTCTGCATTATATGAGAAATACAGTAAATATGCAATATTAAAATAAAATACGTTTTGAATTTGTCCGTTGTGAGGAATCTCCACTTTTGTTACTATATATATATCAGCATCTGCTGAGCGAATGTGTTTAGTTAAATTCTTTGAAATGTTTCTACTAACTGCACTTTTATTCATTTACCTCAGATGAGCAGTTACATTACTCCGAATTGTGAGATGGGGTTTACTGGATTTGATAGCGATATTACAAAGCCTTGGACTTGTAGGTTCTTGAGAGCTACTGAAAAGAAATGAAAAGAAAAGCAAGCTGGTATGACCTTTGACCTCTCCGCTTTAGCAGTTTGATTCTAGCTGTGGTCGCTTTAGCGGTGACCCTGTATGACAGATTTATCTGGACACGATGGCAGCTGTGGTATTCCCTAAGGTTGGCCATGTAGTGCTTGCATTGAGTCCATAAAGTGTGGCTCCCTTCTCTTCGGCGCCCATGTTTAGGGATTACCAGCAGCGCAGTCCTCTCAAGCAGCCAGCAGGAAACTTCTGCCCTCAAGTCATAATGCTCCGCTCATTGCACAAAATGCTGTATAGAAATGCACTGCCCGTGATATTATTTGTGCCATCGTGGTAGCATGGTTCTAATATTTATGTTTGCTAAGCAACCTACAGCCATGTGTTAATTGCTGTGTTTTTTGAATAGTCAGGATATGTCATGACAGAGGCAGCTAGTGAACTGAAAATGGAGGATGCACAGAACATCCCGTGAAACTATGATTGGTCTTGGCGATGTTTTCTAAATTAGCATCACGAGAACTTGCATAATACTCGCACTATCAGGTCTAGCCAGTTCTCCTCGTTAAGGTAAGACAAGATCAACTAAGCAGAACAGCCTTTAATTCTTTTTGGTCATTTTCGTTGAATAATATGTTTTCCAATGATCAGAATTAACCATCGCCAGTTAAACGCGGCTTTCCTCTTAATGTGATGTTGCAGTGATTAGAAATTTCAATGCTGAAAAAAATTTTTATTCCCTTCGCAATAAAAGATAAAATACCCTGCTAAATTCTGTGTTCCTGCACAATCTAATCTTTGTTTCCAGCAATCTAACCTTTGTTTCATGACTATTCAATTACAAGACAGAAAACACTGATTCGTAGTAAAAATCCATGACTTACTTACCATCCATGCATCCATTTTCTATACCCGCTTATTCCTCACTAGGGTCACGGGGCGAGCTGGAGCCTATCCCAGCTGACTACGGGCAAAGGCAGGGAAGACTGACTTACCTTGAAATAAATTCAATTTTGCTCAAAATGATATGCTTTATTTCTTGCGTTACCTTAATGAGGAACACTGGCCACACCTGATAATGTTTAGAGTTTCTATAAAATTAATTTAGATGAATGATTGAATAGAGGTGAGGACCATTTATCAGTTTTCAGGGATGTTCGTGCCATCTCAATTATCAGCTCTCCAGCTGCCACTATACCACAATACAAGTTTTAAAAGCAGCAGAACATCACACAGATGACAAAATTACTTTTAAATAAATTCCGCTCTATATTGACATTGGGTGCGTCACTTAACTGATGCCAGCGTTGGTTAAAATGTTTATTAAATGTTTGGGCAGTTATTTTTCAAATAAAGGGATGTGTATATATGCTTTGTCATCGTCATGAAAGGCTGGGCAATCACAAGCCAGAAGTCCTTTTCAGAAAAAAAAAAAACAAATCCAAAGTGAGTATGTTGCAACAGTCGATGGAGAATGATAAAATATAGAAAGATAATTTCTGAGGTGCAAAAGAACTTACCATCTCCTTATATTTCTTTTCTGAGGGAAAGCTATATTAAATATGCAAATGGTTTTCAGACCTTTGAAAAACATTAACTGTGACAAAGAGTAAATTTTCCAACTGCAAATTGTTTACAAAATGCAAGCTGACTTTAAAGATATGCCTACCAGTGATATTAAAGACAGTTTAATTAACTGTAGTGTGTGGAGCATTGTTTAACGTGTTTCTGAAAGCAGTTTTGGAGTTTCCCACTGGAACAGCTGGCAGACTGGGGCGCAGAAGAATTTACAGCTTGTGAAAATCCAGCTGAACTTGGTACAAAGCTGGGTGGTGGGATTTAAACACGGATATAAACCAAATTGACACAATATAGTACGTTTTAAAATTGCCATCTTTGGCCTAATAAAACACAGGTTGAATGTATTTTGTTACACAGTCATACCTGGCACAAAGATTGTAATAATTACAGTAATGCTTCAAGATTTCACCAACTCCTTGAGCCTTAGTGAAGATTAGCTCTTGACTTCTTTTTGCTGAGCAGAGGACTGCAAAAAATCCTTAAACCAAGGGTGGTGAGGAGAGAATGTGATGACAGCCATGTTGGGTCAGGTTTTAAAACCGCAGTGTATAGTGTTTCATGGGGGTATGGAAGTATGTGGGTGCCCATGCCAAGATCCATCCCACATCTGTGCCTGCTCTTCCCCCACATCCCCTGCTGAGACTAAGCATTAACAATCGCTTTCATCAAACTCTTTATGGCAGTTGATAGTAAGCGGTTGCCACATGAATGATTCAATAATGCTTGAGCAGTGTGTGCCAACCACTCCACTTTGACATGGGCCCGTATTGTTCTAGAAGATTGCCTCGCTCCGTTCCTCTCCTGCCATCAGGCTAATTGGAGCTCTGCCACGGCGTACAGCCATATTAATGTCGGCAGTGGCGTATTCGCATTTCAGCACTGTTCACGCCTTTAAAGCGAGAGGGTTGGCTGATACGGTAAGATCATGTGACAAAATGAACAATTCAATCATTCCAAGATTAGCTTTATCTTAATACGGACCTAAAGTAGATATGTAACATGACATTAGATGATGAAAAATCCATATCACCTCTCAGTTCCACTTATAATGACATATTGTAGCTCTTTTTTTTTCCAAAAAGGAAGCAGAGTAATTATAGCTCAATGTGAGCACTCAGGAAGTTTAAGAGGGGAATAATCAATTTCCCACATAACAGGAAGTCAATTAAATATGTAAATACCACCACGGATGTCCCTGCTAAGAAATGCAAATGACTGCACAATGTTGCCACTTTTTTCTTAAGCAAGAGACACACAAAATAATCACAAAATGCTTTCTCTTCATTTTTACTAAAGTCCAGAATTATTGGAACTGTTTGTGCAAATGAAGATTAAAGCTGCAAACAAAAGACTACTCAGTTCATAATCCATTATTTTAAGTTGAAACATTGTAATACAATATACTCCTATTTCCACACATTTTTAGTAAATTCATTCAACTCTTTTGAATTTGTTTTAAAGTAATCTCATTTCTATGAAAAATCATATATAATATCATAAGCACCCATAAAAGTTACAGTAATAAAATCAAGTTGTTTTGGTTGTATTTTTTACATATTTATGTTCTTCTCAGACTTAAGGAGCAACACTATATTGTGTAATTCCACCGCTTTCTGTTTCACCGGAGTATAAAAATAAGAAAATGTACTTGGAAACCTTTTAACATCCCTCAGCATGAAAAAAGCAGAGCGTCTTAAAGTGCAGAATTGACAGATGGCAATTGACCTTCCCTAGTATTGGGTCTCAGTGGATACATTAATGGTGAAAAATATCTCTAAGGACTGCAAGTAACCTTAGAAAAAATAGGACAGCCTTTAAAACTTGGAAATGGAAGCAAACTGGCCAGAAAGAGGGTGAAAATTATAATGTTTTTTCATGCAAACGGTGAGGAAGATCGTGAGGGACACAGAAAGGAACCCAGTGATCACTGTTCAAACAATGCAGCCATTGAACAGATTTTGGGGGCACCAAATCTAAGAACAACAATACAGTGACACCTTTATAAGGATAAATGTTTTGGAAAGTCTGCAATAAATAAGCCCTTACTGAGCACAACAAACCAGATTAGAATGTGGAGTTTGCCAAGCACCATTGGAACTGTGGGCAGGAGAGTGGGCTATAGTCAGATTGGGCCATGACAGAGCTGACATCTGAGTTTTTCACAGCAAAAGAGGAATTCATACAGTACAAGGGATAGTACCTCATACCTATTAAGGAGGGAATTTATTTTTGGGCCATGTTTAGCTATCAGTTGTTGGATCAGTGGTATCATGAATTCAACCAAGTACAGAAGATATTTAAGTGGAAAATGTTGCTTGGAGAACCTGGTCAAATGTGAATTTTTTGGCGAGAGAATGAACACAAATATAGGTCAAAATACGCCAGAGATGGTTGCATGAAACAGCCCAATATTGTGCTGCGTATAAGAACTATTAAGTGTGAAGTCTCAAAATTCTAGCCGTCTAACCCATGTTATGAGGCAAATACAATAACATAAATAGTATTTCTCTTTTTTTTTAATGACAAACAGCAGCCTGAATTTGCAGCCCCTTTAATTTGATTGTGCAGCATGGGACAAATCTGCTGAAACATGTTGATATCATTGTTCTTACCTCAAAAAGGTTCAGGGATCAAGACCCGTTACAGTTTTTTATCCGCAAAAAGGGAAGCTTAGTCAAACATGACTTTGACGTGGAGACAGTACTTGTGGCTGCACGTCTTAGTGAATTTCTCCATGATAAACCTCTTAGCTGTATGAATACCTGTCCGCATATTGTAGAGTATCCCTCCAGGAACAAAATAAGTGCTCCCACAGACTATAATCTACTGTTCTCCCTGAACAGTGAGTGTTTCATTCTATCAGTCCCAACTCAAATACATCACGCAAATCAACTTCAAATTTTCTCAGCCAATTATCTGTAACTTCCAGTGGACAGATGTATTGGTAGCCAGCAGGTTAATTTATAGAACTATGAATTGTTTTAATGGTTTCTGACAAGAGGGGAATTTCTTTGCTTAAAATTCCAATATAGATGGGGGGGGCGAAGACCAGAAATATGAAGGTTGCAAAACTAATGTAAAATAAAATGCCACAGTGATGAGAAAGACAGGGGAATTTGGAGTCTCCAAAATTGTATGTTGAAAAATGCTCGAACTTTACCTAGAAAACATCTGTAAAATATTTGTTTTTGGCTGCTGTATCACAATGTTTGAAGCTGCAGTTGTTTAGTTGTCTGGCCGTGGTTTTATTGTTTTTCTCGGCTGATGAGGCTTGGTCACTGCGCCACAGGGCCTGAAAAGTTACTGAATCCTTTCTTCCACAGAAAAACGTACATATTCAGTGTTGTTAATCAATTTGAGTGACATTTGTATTAATTCTGACAGTCGGAGAGCAATCTAGCGAGTATCACCTTTCACAAGAGACCATGATTATGCCTTTAGTCAAGGAGGTTCACAAGCGGTAAACACTTTAATTTGCATGGAAATTTTCTCAGAAAACTGGTGCACGTGAAGAGGTTAAACCTCATCAAAGTCAAATAACTAGAAATCCTTTTGAACACAGTCTCTAACTGCACTCCAGATGATTGGATAAGACAGCTGTCATCTTTGCCTGAGGTGTTAGGAGAAGTAATAAACCTCCACAGTGCACAAAACTTGGGGTGCCAATAATTTTTATACCAAATGCTTTCATTCATAATACAATTACTTTATGAAAAACACTGAAACATGAGAATACAGGTGTTGAAATACAATGACATTTGTATGAACTAAATACAACTGAACTGTCCCCACAACTTAAATCTGCTGTTTATAATGTGTCTTTTTGCATTATTGTTTTCTGGGGCGCCAATAATTCTGGACCTGTCTGTCAGTAGGTTTCCCCATTGTTGACCTATATATCTTACCAAATTAGCTTTACTCCATTAAGGAGATAAATTCAGTAAACCTTTATTATGCTCTTAACCCTGTGTTTTTTACCCTGAAGCAACACAACGCAGCGCACACACACACACAGACACATACAGACATACAGCTCAAACCCCTCACACATCTGGGATTTTAGGAATTTGAGCATCGATAAGACACACAAACGCTGAGGGCAGAACTGCCTGACCAAACCCTGCCATTCAAAGTCACGCATGCAGGTCCAGCATAAGGAGGTTAAAGGTCAAGCTGTCAGTGATGAGTAACGTCTGTCGCATTAGGAGAAGTTGGCCCAATTAAGTCATACGGCATGCTGCGCTTACCTCAGGGGAGATTCCTTACAACGTTCCACAATTTAATCTTTTCCCTGTGATTGGTGGGATGTGGTCATGTGCTTCGTCCTGGGTGCACAGCTCCCGTCCTGGAGAACTAGGAGCATGCACACTGTTTCTGTGCTGAATGATTATAAATGCTGAATGTCTTAAGAGTTAAAGACCACTGCATCAGACGAAGTAATGTAGCCACCAATTACCCATGAATTCTGCTGCAGTTACTCTTGAAGAATTCAGATCAATTAAAAGCTGTAGCAACTTAATAAGTCAAATCAGGCATTGGCCAAAAATCCTGGAATCAATTTAGCATTGATTTGCACCGATGGCTTAGTCCAAAACTAACAAGTAATCCCAAAGAAAGTCCAAATCGACCATCTCTCTTCTCTTCCTCCCTCTCCACTCAAAGAAAACCAAGAAGGTACAAATTCCATCTAGAAAATTCCTGAGGTCTGGAAATACAGGGTGCATTTCATTGGGCAGACTGCGAAAAGGCAGTCGGAGTAGGAGATAAAATGCATTTCACTCAGGGTAAAAAAAAAAAAAAAAAAGACCTTTACAGCATGTGATTACGTTTCCCCAAGTGATATTTAAACTGATGAGGGTTTCCCTTCGCTCACAAGGTGAGGGAGGTGCAAGGGGATTGAGGAAAATTACACGGTGAGCCAATATTTGACAAGAGAATCTTTACTGCAAGATGGAGGCGCAGCCCACAGCCCACAGTTAAAGCTAACTTCGCGCCATTCAGAGCTGCAGCTCACTGCTCCACAGTCATAAAGTGCCCAGCTGTAGCTTAAGGGCATATATGAGGGATGCAGAAATGCTAACTCTTAAATCATGCTCAGCGGCAGTCGCAAATGGACCCTTTCTTCAAGAAGAAGTCTCTACGGTGTCAATTACTGGAGCCTGTGGGCTGCAGCCATGTACATTAGAGACCACTAGGTGACAGCAGACACTTATATCAGGCAATGCCATGCTTTGCTGGCAGTGAGCACAGCCACTTCCCGTTCCAGCTGAAGCTATTTTTCCATCCTTTTCTGAGCCTTGAATGAACCTTGGCTCATGAATTACAAATCAGCCGCCTTTTTTCTCTGAGGGTTATGAGCGAACTGTCTTCTTTGCTGTCGGTGTTTTCCTCAATTTCTTAAGGTCTCCGGCTCTGCATTTCCTATCTCAAATTAACATGACAGGAAACACAGGGCCTTTTTTTTTTTTACGTCGCCAGCCCGTTCTGCGTGAAGGCAGCAGCTGCGTTTTGAAATTGTGCGGAGAGGCGAAGGTGGAATATCCGAGATAAGACAGAATTGATGGAAGGGAGAGGCCGCACACCCCGAGCCTCTCGGCCCAACAGGATCCCTCCCCTGTGACGCTTCCTCCAATTGTGCGTGTCGGCCGTTCGGCTCCTGCTCATCTCCCTTTCATTTTGCACGCCAGCGGTTGCCAGGTTTGGTGAAGCTTTGTCCATTTCGTTTTGAGATAACTGGCTCTGGGACCCAGATCCTCGGGCCGTAGCCAGGAATTCTGGACCCCATGGAAGCATGCAGCCATGAATCCTTTTCTTTTCTGTATAACGAGAGCCTTCTCCATTTGGGGGCCCCACAGGCTTTCATTGCCTCCTATCCTACAGACAATTGCCTGGAATGCCTGTTCAGGCCATCTAGAATGTACTGTTATGATCCAGACAAGAGACCAAACACAGATTCAGGGTAGGATCCCAAAGGGAGTATTTATTAATAGGAATACGGTAGGAGTAGAAGGAAGGGCCATAGCTTAGAACAGGGGTGTCCAATCTTATCCATAAAGGGCCGGTGTGGGTGCACATTTTTGTGCTAGCCAGCAGTGCTACTGCACCTGATTCCACTGATTAACTGATCAGTGGTTTCAGTCAGGAACTTGGTGGGTAGAATCAGGTTTGTTAGTGTTGGGCGCAAACAAAAACCAGCACCCACACTGGCCCTTTCTGGATAAGATTGGACACCCCTGGCTTAGAACAAAGGAAGGAGCAGACCTGTTAAGTTGCAATGACTGGAGAGGGAAGGGGATTGTCCAACTCCAGGCCAGTGGTCGTCCCGAAAGCCAAGTGGGGAATCCCCCCGGCAGAAGCAAGACTGCTTGATTGTACAACTGAAGGGTTTAGCAGGAATTCAGTCCCAATCCTGGAGACCAATGAAGGTTTGGGAGGTGTTCCTAATAACCTGACAGAGGAACAGACAAGGACAATGTATTAACAAGAATGCTGTCCCAATCCTGGAGACTGAAATAAAGGCTTGGGATCTTGTTCCTTTTCTTAAAATTTTTCTTATTAATTAATATATTGACACACACACAGGAAGGGCTCAAGAGAACACAAACTTACACGATGGTTCAGTATGGTGTGAACCATGACAATCCAGCAACCACACTTACAAGACAATGCAATTATATAAACAGGACTTTCACAAAAGGAGCAGGGCATATAAATGATAACATCTTGGAGCAATAAATCAGTTAAAGGAGACAAACTGCAAAAACACAAGCAGACTGCTGGAACATAGGAGGAGCCAATTCATAGCACACTAGGATTGTGACAGCTCTGGGATGGGAAAAGGAGATCTCAAATGATTTACATTTGAGGAATTCAAAGTGGCTGATTGTCGAGCCAACTATGCAAGTCATAAGACTCCTCTATTGGATTACATGCATATAGTAACAAAGGAAACTCTTATATCAGTTTAGGCCAAACAATCATGAGCTGTGAGAGGGTTAACTAGGTTACTGTGCCATGCAGACATTCCCCAGTGCCATCTCATGCATCTTCCAAACGAAAGACAATGACAGTACCTCATTAGGTAGGAGGGGAGGCTCTCTTTGTTCCTGTGACTTGCAGTTGCTCAACAATGCTTCAGTACATGTGTTTATGTGCTCCTCGTTTTCCTGCTGATGGATAGCAAGATGGAAGGATAAAAGCGAACATGTCCAATGCTACTTTAAACACAGAGGTCGAATCTATCAGCTGAGCCAGCAGATACGTGCTTTGGCACCTGAGATGGCTTCGCAGACTTTCTCCTTCGAGTGCAGCTGAACTCGCTCCGTCCTACATTTTTCACTGTGACGCGAGGAAGAGAAGTCTTACACTCATGCTGGAAATACAGATGCATCTCGAAATGTCCTGCTCATGCTGCGTCACCAAGGCACAAATCTGCAATGTTTCCAAATTTAAGAATCACAATTGCTATGAAATGGGGGAGCAGGAACCACCTGCAGACCTCAAAGCCAATAAGGAGACTATAAAAGGCAGAAGACTTTTGTAGGAATTACAAAGAACACAAACAAAGCTCCCTGAATATATGCACAGTATATGTGAGCCGATAACCTGATTTTCCCTGAAAATGGGGAACATAGAAACACAAGCCAACAATTAACAATGAGGGGAAACAGGCGTGCGAATAACTGCAATGGAAAACAGGAGAGGGAATAACTGATGAGATAATAATTAAATAACGAGAATCAGTTAACAAAATGAAACTAAAACTGACAGAGACAGGTAGACTGTGTGGAAAACAATTGAAGGGCGAACGGGATGTGACACGTACTACTTTGATAGAACTATGCACTTAAAGGAGAGTTTTTGGAGGATTCATGACAGAACGTGATAGGTATTTTCAGCACCCTGTTAGATATTATGCATATAACAGTGATGCATGCCTGTGTTTTCAGAAGCAAACCTGCTCCAGATGGATAGGTAAAGAACTGGCATCGACTTGAAGAGAGAGGAACAGGATAAATCAGAGCACAAAGATAACAACTGCACGTTTTACATATTCTTTTAGGGGCGATTTCTTTGGAAGATTTTTCTGTCAGTTCCCTCTGCCTTTCGTTTTTCTCCCTTTGAAGTGCGAGGCCGTGTCGATGGATATATTGCCAGGGTCGAGGGGTTGGCTCGTCTCTCTGGAATGTTAAGCCAGTCCGGAGAGCTGGGAACATGCCCTTTACGAATTTTTGTCTTTGTCACGACAGAGTCCAAACTGGCACGCATGTTCTCAGCACACACACACACGTGGCCACAAAACCTCCTCATATCCTGACACACTCATCCTTACCTGGAGTTTAAACACAAACTTGAAGTCTTCAAATTGAATTTCTCCCTCACTGAGATGACATTCCAATCCACATTTTTCTGTATCGCATTTATGAAACTATGTGCACATACTTATATGCTGTATGTGCACACGTGTACTGTACAGTTATGCGGCTCAGAATGTTATATTTTATATATTTTTGGCTTAATTCCAACAAAGGCCGCGTGATCAAATCTGTGGCATTTCTTCCTGCAGGAGACCATTTAATGAGGCCATTCTATTAATACCCATATAGATTTATGCGCATATAAACTGTCAGAGAACTGAGAAAATATGTATGTAATATACGTGTCGTCCACCACAATTTTCATTGTTTTTTTCCCTGTCATTCTATCGGTGGGGGTCATCACAATCCTTTTGGAAAGGCATTTAGAGCTCAGCACGCTTCTCTCTATCACAGTCGCGAAGACTCAAGTTAGAAGTAAATTATAGCTTTTGCTGACTGTTCGGAGACAATCGCGGAATTGTCTTCAGAACCTGCTCAGGCGTACAACCTACCAGTCAGCCCCTCCCAGTCGACAGCGCACTTTTTTTAATAACATGCACAAGAAGAACCAGCAAAAAGGAGAATTTAAAACCCTTTGAAAAGTAAGCTTTATTTTAGTGGGTCTGTAAATCAGTGTCAATGAATGCATCAGCATTTGTTTTTTCTATTTCCTTTTTTAAACTATTGTATATCTGTATAAGAGGAGGAAGGAGAGGACACAAATGCTGGCTCCATTCAAATTAACTTAATGAGTCCTTACTGTACACAGAATATCATCGAATGAGCATCGTCTTCCTGTGTTTTGCTTTGTTGGCGTTCTCTCCACAAAGTGTTACATCGGATGGGTCAGGGAAAATGGGAGCAGCAGGGCGCTGGCTGATCAACCAACAGCTGGTGTATGCAGTGGATGTCATGACCACAGATGAACCACTCTGTGGAGGAAAAGGCTGGTCTACAGAGAGGACATCTGGAATAACACAGCAGTCAGGGCCGGACAGGACTGGCAGGAGCATGCCGGTCACACGTCCAAAGCCTCTTTAACCTGACAATCCCAAACAGAGATGTCTTATCTGGTTGTTTGGATAGATGCGCGGGGGCTGCATCTTCTTGTCCTGAATGGGATGTTGCAAACATCGGTCAGCCGGATGAGGGTCCTTCTGGACCATCTGAGTGTGTGGTCAGTCCATGCAGTGTTCGTCTTTCAAACCCTGACCTGCTACCTTTGTCACTTGGCCAAGAACAGAGGCCTCCATGTTGGTCCTTCTCAGCTCTCATCCTCACACCAAAGCAGTCTAAACAGGAGCTGCCAACCACGCCTGAGGCCAAATCCTGAACATGACCTCCAGCCCACAGTCTGCTACACCTCAGAGAAATGTAACAGAAGCCTACATGTTTCAGGCCGAGATGCGTTTCTCTGCCACAGGGGCCGTTTGTTCGCACAACTAAGAAAGTCCCTTGGAATGTATCTGCTCTTGGGAAAAGTCGGACAAAATTTCCACTTGATCCCGCTCTGACGAACGATTCATAACAAGTGGTTCCCCTCACCCCTACCTCAAATCTTTTAACACCTCTTATTATTACAGATGTTGGCCACGAAAATTCCTTGAATTACTTGTATATTTATACTTCTGCGCAAACATTTTGCGCATTAATATGAACACCGAAGAGGGGAGAGGCCGAGAAGCTGTGCTTTCAGAGCAGGCAGAGGGAAACTGTGGATGTTTCCACGGCTCGTTTGCGAAATTCAACTCGCTTATTAGCTTCAGCGTGAGGTCATTAAAAGTCAGTCAAGCGGCATCAGAGTGGAGCATGCTAGTTGGAATGTCAGCAGCAGCAAGGCCAATAAACACATTGGCTTTCAGAATGTGGATGGTGGATTTGCTTTGATTAGCACGGCCAAACTAATAACTTCGTCTCGTGAAAACAGACAGAAACCGGGGGATATTTAGAAAACGTCCGCTTCCTCCGTTAAATGTTTGGGCGGGCACCACGGCCCTCCCTGTGAACTCAAGCTCCCCTTGAGAAACTAGAAGAGGACTCAAGCTTGTCCTGTATATGTTGTGCAACAAGTATCCAGCAGATGAGCTAGTAAAATGTTTATTTTTGATAGAAGGGCTTTGGTTTGTTGCCAAAGCCTCCTGCCATTAAGTCCCTGCACTGTGTAATCTTCTGGAGGGACCAAAAAGACTTTTTCCATCCGGTTACAAGCGGCCTTACGGTCAATCGATGTTTGCGGCCACCCAGGACCGGGTTTCTCCCAGATTCACGGCACTGTGAGTTTTGAAGAGGCAGGTTCTACTTCCTGTTTCATGGCTTCACCCTCCAGAGTCCCCTCCTGTTCCCCGCAGCATGCTTAATTAATTTGTTCTGGGAGACTGAACACCTCCTGCCATTCGTATGTGTGACCGCCAAAGCAAACATAACAACAATCGGCCGGGCCGTTTTGGGAAAGTTAACCCTTGCAGGTTACATCAGCTCAGAACCTCAAGTACGTGCCATTTTTAGGACTGTTGCATTAGCTAGAATAAGAAGAGCTCATTTCAAGGAAATGACTATGTCAAAGCAAGCCAAGCAAAGCCAGGAAGGGGAAGAGCACATGCTGTGTTTGTATGAAAGAGAGTAATACATTGTGTTCCAACCCAAATCTTTGTACATGGTACTTGATATTGATTTTTTGACCAAGGGATCGTAGTATGATATTCGGGATGTTGAAATGTAAATGTGTATTTTGGCTGCATTTTAGTTAAAATCTGCACACTCATCATATCTGTGAAAGGTTTTTTTTTTGATCATATGTATAAACTTCTTATGTGTGAGAGCATGCAACTGTGTAAGCACTCTTGGCATAATATTTTTTACTGAGTGCTCATGTGGTGTGTAGACCTTAGTATAATCATCCCTCTAATTCTCAGTTGTCGGAGGCAACTTAGATGAGACTCTTACCCTCCCAGGTAGTAAAACAGTATTTTGATTGTTGAAAAAGTACGGATTTGAAATGGACAGTACACATTAAAGATTAGCTGCGAACAAACACTTCATGCTTCTTTTCCACTCTGTGGTTCTTCTGTCTAAACATCGACAGATGCCACACCCTGACCCATTTGCAGATGTCCGATTTTGGAGGCAGCGATAACGTAAACAATCTGCAAAGCACAATGCGGTTCTCAAAATTGACACAAGAATGGCCCCAGCTACTCTGCTTGGATTGTAATTTGTCCATAAATAACAGGGAATACAGAGCGCTGCCTCCCAAACACAGCTGGGTGATTTGTTTATAGTGGTGCTCAGTGGATATCTGCTTTTGCCAGGTTAACATTCCAAAGCCAATGTGTAAGATGTCAAGAGATTAGCGAAGAGACTCCTCAGGATATTTTTGTGTGAAAGCAATGACATTTGCCAATGTACTTTCAGTCAAACCAGAAAACACATGCATTTAATCTAGAATAATACAATATAAATAACAAAATGTGTAATGCCAGCTGTGTTGCGAGTGAGCATATCCATAAATGAGTGCATTCTTATCTGATGTATATTAAAAATACATTAAATATATTTAAAGTCGTGAAAGAATGATCTGAAGGAATGTGTAATGCGGTCAAAGTAATGGATAGCATTGCGCTTTAGAATATGAATATGAGAGTTTGGTCAAGTGTGATCTTCAAATAAGCCAGGTTCAGTCCACGCTCTTAAATTCGTCATTTAAAACTTTACTTCAGCCCGATATTCCAGTCAATCAGCCGTCTTTTAAAAATGTTTACGCAAACCAGATGTGAGTTCTCCCATGTTCTATCATCGTTTCATGTCGTCTGTTGAACTGCTGCCTGGGAGCATTAGCAGAAGAGCAGGAAATTCAGGAACAACAGTCCACTTCAACAGTTGTCTGCAAAAGTGCGGCGATGGAATCTCTCTGTGTTGTGCTGTCTGCCCGAAATAACTTCACCACTTGGAGTGGCTGGTAGTCTGTTCAGCGGTCAAAAAATTCAGCAGTGCTTCCCTTTGAACACATCTATTTAAGGAACTAAGCATAACAACGTGAAGGTGAATGCGGTCAAACTGCAATCTTGCTGCTTAGCTGAAAAAGACCTCTACTAAGTCTTCGATTGCGAGGCAGTACAAATGATGAAAAACACGCTTAAGTATAAAGTCGGCAATTAATCGGGCTACACTCGCCCCGAAACAAAGAAACCAAATCAAAGCAGTAGAGAAGGCATAATCGTCATTCGGTTATGAAGTATCTAGCGCTAGCTCTGAAGTTTCCTAAGCACGGCTTCAATACAGACAATGATATAATATATCCTAAAAATACCATGGTCATGAGTCACTTAAGGAGTGGAGGCAGTTGTGAGGTCGTCATTTTTGTTGTAGAGCAATTGTACGTGCAAAACATTGCCGAAAAGAAATTCAGATGCCATGGTTCTCAGATGCAATTGAAAAACGGCGTAGAGGTAAAAAACTTCCACATCATAAATCAAATTCAGCCACTTGTTGCACGCAAAGCATGGGATTGACATGACCTTCACAGTATAGTTCAAGAAAGGGTAGAGCACGGACCAAAGGAGATGTAGACTGCAACCAAACATCGGCACAAATAGAGACGTTGAATAGAAACAAGATGGCAGAGTCTCCGCAAAACCACAAAATCAAGTCTTCAAAATCAAGCTGCCTCCACCACCCCAATCAATATGACTGTTTTAAATTCTTCCAGCTGAACAAGGGTTTGTGGAGACGATGACATACACATGGTTAAAGCAAAAGAGGAACATTCCGGTGCTCTGATATCTGAGGAACTCGGCCTAGGAACTCCATCCATAACTCATGTCTGATGGGTGGCCAGGACGAGCCAACAATAAATCCCCCACCCGAAGTGATATATCATTTTTAGTGGCCACTGATGCTAACACAGTGCACTCTACGTGCCTTCACGCGCACGCAAACCCAGCGCACAGTGTTGGCTGAAATCAGACCTCGGAATCAATGATTGTTCTTTGCACTTATAGGATTTTTCTTAAGCTGCGCATACTGAGGTTAACCACTTGGTTGTTCATATTTTGTCCTTTTTGAGTTGGGACCTTGAGCTACAGTATGAGCTGCAAATTTCGGTCAAATGGAAGCATATACAGACATTTTATGTCAGATCTTTTTTTTTCCCCCTAATCAAGGCTTAATCATTTCCTTGATACGTATGCCACTCGACAGTCATGTATGGTTCCAAAATAATGATCCCTCTTTTGAGTCATAATACATACCAGATGAAGGTCTGTTTCTGCTATTGTGCTGGAGCAATTACACGCTAGCACTCATTCATTCAAGCTGCTTTTGAAAGCGGGCGAAAACTGCTCATCTTTTTTTGTGAGCAACAGGAACTGGACTGAGGGGGAAGTATAATTGGATTCTGCGGGGAGAATGTGTGCCTTTCAGTTCCATATTATTATCACATCCTGCCTTACACCTGGGTTTAACATGGTGGCACTGAGGTGAAGGCCGCCCTTCTGGGTGACACCGTTATTAAGTCTTAGCATTGATCGTGTTTCCAGACGAGTCTGGGGCTAGCCTGACAGTTCAGAGACCTGTCCGTCGAGATGACACTCGAAAATCGTTCGTTCGCTTCACCGGATGTTGAAAGCGCACAAAGGTTTCATTTTTAAAAAACCCCTGCCTGTGACGAACCCCTGATCTGACACATTTGTTTCAAAAAGCGTCATCTGTGTTCTCAAGAGGTTTTTTGTGGATTCAAAAGAGCAAGTATGTAAACCCTGAGGGGTAGAGAGAAGGGGGGTGGGGCGAGTTCAGCTGTAATATTTTAGTTTGTGCTGCGATCTGACAGGGAGATTTCCCTCCCATGAAGACATGTCCACAATGAGGAAATGTCATGCAGAGGGAGGTGGTGGGAGCGAGATGCGGAGCAGATTTGCATGTCAGCAGTGGATACATTAAACCCACAGCAGGCATTACACTCAATATGGACCTTATTTATGCTCTGTCCGACTTCATTAATGTTCCCATGGCTACAGCAGAACAAAAAAAACATGTTAGGAAAATGTCGTACTTATTTCTGAGGAAGAAGTTAAAACTAAGTCGTCACACAGCTGCATCAAAAAGACTCAGCGCTGTCTCCACCCCCACCACAGTCATGCCATTTTAAACATAAAAGGAGTTCAAAGACCCTCAGAAACATGTTTTTTCTAACACACAATGGGACAGACGGAACTCTAAAACGTCATTCTTCATTAAATGGAAGAATATTCACAGCAACACACTACAAAGTGTATGACGGGTGTAAAATTATGTCTAGTGATAAATTCTGTGTGATTTACCGGTGTTCCAGGGCCACGGTTCATCAGCGGAATGTTCCAGAGAGGTGACCTCTCATTTACACGAGGGGGAGAGGACCCTAGACTGAGGGCCTTCTTGGATGAGGATATCAGCCTCTGCACCGTAAAAAAAAGCTGACCGAACTTGAAACAGTAAGGCAAACAGCTGCAAAACATTTTTCTGTTGGTTCAACGTCAAGTTTACAGTTCTTTCAAAATGAGTTTTTGTCACTACTGAAACTTGAACATGAGCAAACACAAAAAAGCTTTGCACCAGTTTGCTTTACTTTTTTATAGTTTAATCAACTTCTTATTTTTACTGAAGAGCTGAAATTCACTTGAATTTACCAGGTTGCCACTGTGCCTGAAGGCAGTTTTGATTCAGCTAATGATTCCCGTTTGCAAGTTTGAATTGCGTGAATGGGGACACAAAAGACAGAGGAAAATATGAAAAGTCTTGAATTAATACGCGAGTCCTCTCACTTCAGCTTGTTAGAGGCAGTGCCACTGACCTCGGACACCGATATCACATCTGAGAGCTCGAAACGCAAAGAATACAACATTATTCAACATTCAGTAATAAGCATTAAAACCAATAGACTAGGCACAATGTAAGAACAAAAAGTTGACTCAACTTAAGAATATAAGGCAACCAGTTGCAAAGCACTTGAGTAGGCTCAGCTTCAGGTTGTGAGTTCTTTCAAAAATTAGTTTGCACAAAATCAAAAACTCAAAAATGCTTTGCAGCTGGTTGCCTTAATGTTTAAGTTTTATTTTTTATAGTGAAGAGGTTGCGGCTCAAAAATGGTGGGGTTTTCTAGTGGAACTGCTCTTGACTTCACCTAATTAGACCAACTATTTATAAAGTTGTACACGACTAAATAAAATTTTATGGTTGTCTACATCTTTGACAGTCAATAAATGAGGTGCTAGCAGCTGTTTTCACTTAGCTTGAATGCTCCGCAAGGATCATTGTTGGAAAAGTCTGAGCAAGGAAAATCTTATAAGGGCAATGCTTGAATTATCTACTGCTTGAATTCCTCTGAGTTGCTAAGGTTCTCGAGAAAACTTCATCGGGGCGCTATTCTGATTACAACTTACAGATGCAGGCCACATTTGCTTATCTCTTACATTTCTACTCATTCCTAGAGCAAACAAGCCTACAACTTTCCTTGTTTGCATGAAAAATGTGATTTTTTTCCTTTAATGAATCATCAAAAAAAAAGGACATTCTGTGTTAGAATGAATGACAATGCCTTTCTTCTACGGTTTCTTCTCCTTTCATTCTGAATGAATAGAAGCAAATAGTTTCTTGGGTTACATTTGAAAAGGGCGGCAACATTAATTATTTTTTTAGAGATTAATAGCTCTGCCTGCGTGCTCATGGAAACTATTATATTACTTGACTTTTATTGGATTTCGTAGCCTTTCACATCACCCGCTCACTCTACTGGTCGTCACTTAGTACCCTTTTCATTAATACGCCTACATTAAGATGAGCTCTCTCACTTCAGTAATGAAAGTACTCTGACAGACATTTGTTGGAGTGAGTAAATTTAAAGTTCATGTTCGTGCCATGGTACAAGTGACTTATTCAAAATTTGACTGTAAGCAATTCAAAGATGATGATCCTAAAGCAGAGAGAAGCCAAACCACCAACACATAAAAATCTCTCTATTTACATTATGAATGGTTTTTAGGAGTGATAACTTGACCTCGGCATATAAATTATGCATTCCATCATGTTTTAAATATGGAGTGAGACCCATTATACTGTCAGCTTCCCAAAGCACTGTTCCCAAGGACATTAAAGGAAAACTGGACTCATGTAAAATGATGTCACTAATACTATAGAGCTTCAACTGGTAGTGCCCAATGGCACTTCAAGCAATTTGGTAGGACATTTGTGGGAGTCAGCATAATTGCAATTAGTCACCAGCTAATGACTTTAGACAAGAGAATTTCTAGTCTAGTTTACTGCCTCAATGGGAGATGTTACTGATTAGTTGAAGTGGCACCAGCCAAAGGAAGGTCAGCGATAATGACAGCCAGCAAAGGGGCATTTTGTTAAACCTTCCTTCAGTTGAACATGGCAACTCCCGGTATCATGGCATTATCAATGAGCACAGTTTTAGTGTTTAGTGTTCACAAAGCTTTACCTTCTTATTTTGGATGAATGATTCCAATAAACTTATGACTGGGGGTGCAGTGGGTTGCACTGTTGCCTCTGACCATGACCCGGAAAAATGTACTCAGCTAAAAATTAGAGTATATAGTAACAAGTAAAGTTTGATGCTGCTATCAAAATTAACATTGGTGCAACATCTCACAGGGTTTTTCATAAACAAATTTGATCTACAGGCCCCCCTGGAGATGAAAAGCTTTTCAACCAACCACCATCATTACATAATATTTCCCCTTTATCTATGAAGCACAATTCGGAAAAAACAAAAACGAATAGGATTGTGAATTCCAAACAGAAATATAGGCTAGATAATAATGGAAAACATAAAAGTTAGATTACATTAATTCTGTTTGAATTGTGTTTATGCTGCGCTGAAAATTTTAGAATTGATCTTAGCCGCAAAAATGGTAATGACATTGCAATTGCCCTCATTGTGATTTTAAAATGCCGTCAAAGTAAGAAAATATTTATCCTTGCTGTCACAGTTCTTGTAACATAGAATAATTTGTTTATGAATTACAGAGGTATTTTGCAATGTTAACCGATTGCTGTCATGCTATTTTTTTGCAGGAGTTGCAGTACTGTTATCTACCACTAGGAAGGAACTTATTTCTTGAAGACTCATTTAAAATGCGTGGGGCTTGGCTGTTTCTAATGTGCATTAAGTACGGTGGAGGGGAGACATGATGATGTACCTATGAATCAAAATGTTTGTTCATATCAGCGGTCTGCTCCATTGCAAGGGAAAAAACTGCGTCGATGGTAAAGACATCAAAAAGCACATTATCTGCTGTTCAGGACTTTTGTTGGGTGAGCTCGAATCAAACGGTCTATGCATTAGTCACTTAGTGTGCTCATTAATCATTACTGCTCATGGGAGATACAATTCTTTACATCTGCTGTTATGCAGAGAAGAATATAATCCTATGATTATTTCCCATATAAATCATGACATTCTGGGGACTATAATGACAGGTTTGATCTGTAATATCTTTGATGGCCTCAGGAGAGCTTCCTGCAAATTTGCAGCAGACGGGAGTTGTTTTTGAAGAAGGAGCTGTGGAGTTGGAATGTAGTGGTGCAGAGGATTGCTCGCAAGACAGTCTGGAGTTGACCCAAGAGAATGCTAATAACTGAGGTTGGCGATTCAAGGTTTAGCAGAAGCGAGGGATTGATATTTTAGGGACAAAGAAGGATGTAATGGTCTGGACTTGAAAAACAAAGAAGATCTATGGATCTGCAGTTGTACTGGAGAGAACGATCTGCAAGTTCAGTCAAGAGTGAGATTTCAGGATCTAGAGTTAAGAGGGAGAGATGGGAGATCCTGGAGATCTAAGATTGGATATCCGTGAGTTCAGAAGTAGATAAGAATCTGGTGGTTGAGTTGAAGAGGGAGATTTGAAGATCTAGAGTTCAGCTTGAGAGAAGGATCTGAACATCCACTGAGATGGAAGAGGACTCTGATTAAGCCTCGATCCCAATCTCTGACACCCTGGAGCCAGGCAGTCAGCAGGACACCCTTCGTCCTCCCATTCACCCTCAGCAACAGCACTCTTCATTAAATCCCTCAACCTCCTGCTGAGGTGGACCACAGTCAGGTGAAGTCACCCCCAGCCCCCCACGCTCCACCGTCCTCCTCTGACAGGCCTCAGTGTTTCCCTGGGAACCTCAGGAAATGAGGAGCCAAGTCTGCGGGACCCCAGACCGGTAAGTTGCCAGACTAGAGACACACAGCTGCGTCCCCACCCTTGAAGTGTCCAAACAAAGGCCTGCTTGTAAAACTTTGGCCTTTTTTTCTGCCAGCCCTCAGCCGCCTACTCACTGTTCGCCGATATGTTTGCCTTGTACAGATCCCACGGTGTGAATTTTGTTCTTCTCTTTTTCTGTGTTGAGTACTTTTGGATTGTGTTCTCCAGTCTTTTAAAGCAAAGCCCATGCATAACCTGGGTATTAACGTCAACACATGCTGAGCAAAGCAGCGCCCTCATGTTTAAATAAGATATAGAGCAGACAAACGTTTGAATAAACAAACCCTTAGCTTCACCAAAGATATGGCTGGGATGGGGGACTGTCTGAAGTCAAGAGGTTACGAGATTTCCACACGTTGTGACCTCTGCACCCAGGGTATAAATACCTTGCTTATCTCTAAATGAAGTATGCATTGAAGGTTTAGACGTGGTGGTTGGTTATCCTGAGGAACAGAAGCTGTTAAGCACGTGTAATGTGATGAGGGCGAGGTGATGTTTCTGTGATGACAGATCCACCCAGCTGAGGACGTCGAGCTCCCTGCTGCTCTCTCAGAAACACTGCAAAAAAAATGCCTGTCTTAACAAGTCATCTGGTCTTAAAATAATACCTAACTTCCTAGTTTTTTTCTCTCAAGTAGAAAATATGAACTTATTTACCGTTACCATGTGTTTGACAAGTGAAATTTCCTTATCCCATTGGTAAATCTTGAAATAAGTCAAAATTGTCTCACCCCATTGGCAAATTTCTGTCTATCTGAGAAAAAAGCTAATAGAAATAGGTGTTTTTAGCCTTAATACAAGATTAAACTACTTGGTAAACTGGAATTATTTTTCAGTTTTTGTAGTGAAGCATTCATCTTTTGTCCTGTTGGGGTCCCCACCTCACTCCACTTGTCTTGGCCCTCAAAATACATAAGTGGCCCCACTGAGGCGTTCGCATCCTCGTGGCAAAGGCAAAAGACTGAGATAAACTTGCTTAAGAAAATAAGTTATTTTTCCTCTTTTTTTCAGATTGAGGACCAACTATTCTGATATGTTGCCTCGGGATTCGTTTCCACCGTAAATTCTGCGGATTTCATAGGAGTATGTGCTCGGCACCCCCGCCCCCCCAGTTCAGATGAGAGAAGCAGAACAGAGTACACGCTGAAGGGGAATTGTAACCCCCTCTTTAATCTCACGCTAATCCTCCTCTCATGGGAGGCTTGGGTAGCAGGGAAGATTAAAACGCCAAACCTTGAACCTGGGGGGCCGACTATTTTGCAACAGATATATACTTAAAAATGAAACACATGTTCTCCCATCAATTTCATTGTTGTTTCAGCTCAGCCTAGATTTTCTGGCATAATATAGACCTCACCGCAACAAAGCGAATAGTCTTGCATTGTCTTTCTACTGCAGTTTATATTGCGAATTCTGCAGTGAAATGAAGGTGGTCAAGCGATGAATGATTTAATGAAACTGAGAATATCTTTTCATTAAAAATCAAACAAACCCAAGAATCCTAAGAGGTACAATTTAACATGTCCAAGATAAGTATGTTGTTCCTGCATATAAACAAACATAGGATCACAAATGTTTCCAAAAAGTAATTATAACATTGCAGATGCATTTTAGGCCCGGTGCAGGGTTTGCTTATTCCAGCGCTGCAATCAATGTGAAGTTACAAACAGTAATGAGTGGGAGGTTAAATTACACAGAGGCGGTTCTGCTGTGTTTATGCGAGGGACACAGGAAGGAGTCATTTAGTAGTTCTGATGTAATTTGGATTTTGACTGAATGGAAGATTCCGGTCAGATTCATGTAAGCAACGCAAATGTTTGTGGTGGGACAGCCTTGCAGCTCCCTCCCAAGATTTGTGCAGATTACAGCAGAGATCGGAATGACTTCCAGTTCAGTGTGGGAGTCTCCAGCAAAAGAATCATAGCTTGAATATGTGGCAACAGGATACATCCCAAAAGCTTGTAGGCTCAATGATGAAAGCAATACCATTAAAAAAAAAAGAGCTGGCTAATTAGGGAACTATTCAAAAGTTGTTTTCTTTATAAATGAACTGCGAACATTCCATTTCTCTCCGAAGAATCTCTGCAGAGGGGAGGGTAAAAACAATATTATCTCATCTTCAGTCATTTAAAACTCTGTTTCAAACATGCTCTTAAAAATGCTCCCCCTGCTCCTTGTTTCATTTCTTTTAAAACATAAGTACACAGAATTAATTGGTTACTTGGTGTTTTGTTACAAAACATATTTATCGCTAGAAGTACTATTGTTGAAAATGAACTCATAAACTGAACTCTACCAATAAGTGAGACTAAAGGTTCAAATTTTAAGTTAGGAGAAATATATATTCTGAAGAAAACAACTTGGTTTTCACCATGATCAGCATCTGGCTCTTATTCTGAAATTTGTGATTGAATATTGTTTTTAGTCAAAAAATGTAGATATGAGGATGTTTCTATGTCTGCATGGACGTTGTTCTAGTTTAACTGAGCATTTTTTGATTTGTCGAAACTGGACCTCTCGTTATAAAGAAAAATGCAGAAAGTCAATGACACTCTCTCACACTTTTGTTAAAGTCAAGAAAGTTTCCTCAATCACCCCATCTCATTAGCATCGCTAATTCTTCCCCAGTTCACCGTTTTAGACCCCCCGCAACAACCGTCATTTACTTATGGTTATTCAGGGGTTTTTAAGGTGTAAATCTTTCCCCCAATGGTTTTATGAAAAGTGGAATCAATGAAAATGACATTTCCGAATATAAATTTTTATCAAGGATACGGAACTGTTTATTGCGTAATTAGCGTTAAACTGCATGGTGTACTGTATGATACGGTATGCTGTGAGTGTTCAGTGTACTAACTTTGAATGTACTAATTCCTGTTCAAGGCCTAGTTTCCCGAAAGCATTTTAACGCAACGTTGACCATAAACCATCCTACGACGCATTTTATGTTTAAGGAGTGTTTCCTAAAATAATTGTAACTTAATACGCTCTCAGAAATCGTCGTAGATCTACGAGTGCTGAAGACCACTCTAAGGGCTGTACTTTGCACAATGATGCTGTGTACAGAGGACCGGAAGTTGACGCCTGGACTCAGGTGCAAGGATGGACTTGGTTGTACTTACTATGCCTACTCCACAGCAGGAAGGCACACAACGAGCAACGCGAAACATAATAGGAAACGAGGTTCCTGAATTCCACTATTAGTAATACCGACACTGGACTTTAGCTACAGTAACAATGTATTACAAATAGGAAAAGAAAAAAGGAAATGAGGTTCCTCAGAAATAAAGATAAAGTGCTGCCATAAACAATAAACAGCACAAAATTCAAGAGTGAGAATATACACACGCAATACGCAGGGAATAAATCTATTCAACACAGAAGTTACAACACAGACATGTGGCTTACAAGACTTTGCAAAGACCAAGGGCTCTAAATTCATTGACCAGGCGCAGGCCGGACACAGGCGTGGTGAATAGGGGGAGCGCCGCACCAACGGGGTGTATCAAGGCACATGTATTCACGTCTTTGCATTTACTTTGAATTTAATCAGTCGTGCAAAAAATTTGTTACGCGTCCAGTGTGAAAGCAGCTGAAGGACGCATACCCACATAACCTACACACGCACTCACGCGCCCACATGCACTCACATCTCTCTCTCTCTCTCCTTGATCTGACATCAGGACAATCGATATAGATGCTATAATGTATGTGCTGATTCAGATAGTTACATTAAGTAGTGGTTGCTGTAATTATTTATTGCATTGAAATGTGCCTGACATTCTGGAAACCTGTGTGTGAGGTTTCGGTGACGTGTGCACTGGTCAGCCAAATTACCACTGCACAGAAAGTAAACCAGGTTGGAGCTGGCGAGCTCTCTGCGCACTTTCGGCGGAACCTTTATCCACAAAATTGTCACTGCCTTATGATGAATATGTGACGCCTCCCCCTACTATGCTGCCACACCCATCTCGACGCACGTCCGTCTACCAAATTGACATAGTGGCTGCGCATGGTGTTGCACTGCACAAAATTACCACTGCGCGGGCAGCACCGGACAAAATTACCACTGCGTGGGCTATGCTACGCTGCGCCACCCTGCAATGTGCCAATAAATTAGAGCCCTGAGTGCGAAGCTTGGTCTTAAATAGCCCAACACAACCACACAGTGGAAATGAACAGCAGCTGCATACAATGATAGTGGGGCTGGGAAAGCGGTCCAGGTCTTAATTGACTGGTGAGTTTGACGGCGTGGCCTTGATGTGTTGCTGCAAATTCAAAATGAGCTAATATTTTTCATGAAATAGTAAGATGTCTCACTCTCAACAACTGATATGTTGTCTATGTTCTATTGTGAATAAAATGTGGGTTTATGAGATTTGCAAATCATAGCATTCCGTTTTTTTTCACTTTTAGTTGTCCCAACTTCATTGGGATTGGGGTTTGTATGTGACAGTAGTGATAGTCATTAAAACAGTGGTTCAGTTTCAAAAAAGTTACTGAAATATCAGACTTGTCCAAAAATTGAACAGTACCCTTAATGTGCTAAGCAAGCTCATTGTTTAAAAATTGATCCAGTTCTCTCTGTTGGTGAATATAAAAAAAAACACACAAAAAAAAAAACAGTAGCTGTGATTAGCTAGCTAGGTTAGGTAGCTAATGCTCTTCTTTCTACAAAACAAAAATACCCATTTGAGAGAAAATCAAAGCTATGTTAAAAAAGTAAAAATCTATGATCATATCACTTCAAAAATGGCATGGCAATAGGGAGGAGAAAAATATGCACGTTTCTTTGAATTTTGAGGGTCTAAACACGAAAACAAAAGTTATCTTTTAGCGCTTTTCCACAACATGGTACCGCCTCTACTCTACTCAACTCTACTCAGCATCGGGTACTTTTTTGGGGTTGCTTTTCCATTAGAGGATGGTACCGGCTCCGTGGTACCTGCTTGTCGTTGTGACGCAGCATGTTACTGCCGCAACGGCATCCTCAATTATATTAAGTTTACTTCTATTCCATCGATTTTGTTAAATATTTATGTGTTTAAATCAGGGCACACACACTACCGTCACCACGTTATGGCACTAAAGTCCGTGAGTGTTTAATTGTAATTTCTGTTTGACATTGTCCTGGTGCATAGGATAGCAGCTGGTGTTGTGTCTGAGTACCACCTAAAAACGCAAAGCAATGATATCTGTAGAAGGCATAGAGTATTGATACAAAAAGGCAATATATTCTCAAGGCATTTCTGTACCATCAGTATTCCATAATGTAACTACAACCCCAGGAAAAAAATATTGAATCACCACTCACCAACCCCTAGAAAAAATAATGGAATCGCCACACACCGAGGATGTTAATTGACCTTTTTTGCCATCATAACAAAGAAGCAAATAACACATATGACAAAACAATTATTGTTTATTATCTTGAAATTCAGGCTTCACGAAACATTTCACTGTGAAATTGAAGGCAAAACAGGTAGCAAATGTGCAAATCGCAGGAGATGGCAGAGTATTAGAATTTATTGCTTTACGATGCGTCATCTCATCTGATATAACGTTAAGAAAAAAATGATTCGTCAGCACCCATTAAGTTATTTTTCTGCGCGACTTTCTTTAAACCGGGGTAGCATCACATAATTTTCTCAAAGGGAATTATTTAGGGGAATATAACTAGACACAATACCATCACTTAATTTCACGACGAACGGGGCCACAGGCAAACAGAAATGCATTTCATGAATGTAGCAGCTTTGGTGAACAAGCGAAAACGTGTTTGAAGGGTAAGGCAATGCACAGTACATTGAACAAGTAGCCAAAAACAATACAAGTCGATAACCATAATAACTATGTTAATCTTGAGACTCGTCAATCTAACTCAAATGAGATGTCCCAAGGTCAACTATGGAGTCGTCTTTCACAGTGATGATTCTCTCTTACCAATCAGTGGGCAGCAATCTTGAACGTCACATTTTTGTACCTACAAGTATCTGGTTAGCTGTTTTTTGGAATCCTAGGAGAGCAAGTACTAGTACCTACTAGTACCTGGTGCCAGGTATGTTTTTCCTAATGGAAAAACAAAAAAAGTGAGTAAAGCCGGTATTGTGTAGTAGAAAAGCGCCATTTGTTAAGGTGAATCCATTAGCATGCATGTCTTTTTCAGAGTATCTGATGTCATAATCTGCTCTGACTGCTCTCATAGGGTCCCATTGTATCTTTTGAAATAAAACTGTGATTTCTAAAAAAATTATAAAAGCGAGCAAAAAGTTTACTGCCACCCGTTGAAAGTTTTAATTACATTTTTGGCTGAAAGAATAAAAGAGTGGGAAGACTTCAAAAAGGGAATCTTCTTGTCATTGAAACAAAGATTTAAAATTTTTAAAGTTATTGATTTATCCTTTATTTAACCAGGTAAAAAGTCTTACTGAGATTAAAAATCTTTTCTAAGAGTGACCTCACTGAGAAGGCAGCAAAAAAAGGTTAAATATTTTAAAAATCATGAAATATAAGAAAGTTGGAAAATAAAAAGTACAAAAATAAGGCGAGCATTTTAAAATTTGAATGGAGTTTTTGGAAGAATGTACCAAAAAACTGAAAATGTTGAAAAATTTGCAAAATCAGTTGAAAATAATTGAAAATGACAGCATTTAATAGGGCCAAAACTGATTTTTAAAAATTAATTTAAGAAAGTATGGACAATAACGAAAATCTGTATTGATGCAACGTAATCCTTAATTACATGAACAGTATCAAAACCTGCAGCTTGGAAGGAGTTTCACGCAAAAATTTGGCAGGAGAAAATAATCAATAATGATAAAGAAGTTTGCAAGCGTGTTGCATACAATAACAAACTAACTTCCATATTAATATATCCAAAAATTCATCATGAAAAAAATTCTCTTTACTAATACCAATGAAACACAACAGGCACCATGAATGAAACTCCTTTCACCCCCCAGGTCATCTTGTTCCAATGTTCAAGTAAATTACACCGTTTTTACAGTCATTCATAAACACAATCCATCTTCAATGATAAGGGAATCCATGGATATCTATATCTTAAATATTTATAGCTCTTTTCATTCATGGAATGTGTTTCGAGAAAGTTAACCATACCATAATAAAGTATTTGCGTTGGGGGGGGGTTGAATTATAGCATACGTGCGGAGACATATGACAATATAATCACGTATTTTGTGCTTCTCTTATTCTGTGGTTTTATGGATGTTGAATCTTGGGGGGGGGGTTTGCGGCAGGGCTCTTGGGAGAAATGAAAAGGTTACAGATGGGGGTGAGTTCTCAGATTTGTGATTCTTCTCCGTAACGCAGTGGTGCTGCAGCCAAACTGAGTCAAGCCTGAGACGCAGGAGCCTGGGAGATGTACATTTCCCTGGACAGAGCTTTGACAGTGTCCTGCAGCGTCCAGCCAAAGCCTCACCTCGGAGTGTCCTTAATCCCCTCCTGTCATGCACACGTAAATCACCAGTCCTCGCAGGAGGCGTTATTTATGCCCTCCACTGGGCTTTGTTCTGCCTTCAGAAGCTGCAACTTAATATATAGCAGATATTTAGCAAAATCCCACTGTTTGAGGCCCTGATAAGGGCAGACTTTTCCCTTGGCGTAGGATGGGAGACTGATCACTGAGTCTTTGATGAACCAGCGCATTGCGCCTGGCCTGTGTGCCCTGTACTCTCAGCCCCTTGGCAACAAAGTATTTGGAAGAGCAAAGGATTTATCATTTATCATTCTCTTAACGAGCTTTTTCAACCACACATGCTGAGGGTCAGCTAGGCAAGAGCTGGGCAGATAGAAGATTAGTGCATTTCAGTCACAGCAGTTACGGCAATTCAGTTTTGAGGTAGGCAAAATTACAACTTCCAAATGCAATGTGTCAGCATACTATAAACAAATGCAAATCATGCTCTAATTCGGTTTTTTTTTTTGGGGGGGGGGGGGGGGCATAGATAACACTTGTAAATATAATGCAAAAAAAAAAGCAGTAAAACAAATGTAAAGATGTCCCTCAAGGGGCTTTTTTGGGGGCTCATAATACAAATACTCAAAATATTTATGTGTCATCCTGTTGTATTTAAATTAAAGAGACAGGACTTTGCCTCCGGTGTAGTCTCCTATTTAAATTGTACAAATATTCTCCCAAGAGTAAAATATGATACCGCAGCCTTGTTTTGGCAGCTGTCTGGAAATAGAAAATAGATTACATTTGTCCTAATTAGCACAGGATACATGAATAAAGCAAATACCAAAGAAGAAAGTGGGTATTTTTTTTGCAGGGGTAGACAGATGCTAACTCATTTGCGGTCACAGTCAATGGTGTTTTCATTTCCAAGAGGATAACCTGGGGAAACCTGACACAATTGCACCGTTGCTGGAGTGCAGATTCTTCGCTGCTCCACGACTCTCTAGAGGAAAGAGAACATTTCTCACTAATGCATAAGGGCAGTAAAGTGACCCAAGATACAAACTGACATTTCAAAAGGATTTTTAAAGCACAAAGAATGAAATGAAAATTAAAAGTTCACTGAGCAGTGTTTTGATTGTAATGAAGTCTTGTCACGTCTTGCTACAGTTGTGAAATTATTATCTGCTAAAAGGAATTTTGGTGCCCCTTCGTCTGTACAGTTAACGCTGACCTTTCCTATAAACTCTCTGGGCTGTCCTTAATTCTGCCTTTCTATTCCTCTTTTTCAACTAATTTTCGACTGTAAGTATTCACCATTTCACCAATTATTCAGTTGATAATTTGAGCCACTGTCCTGAGGGTAAAGATACTATTGTGTTTTAAATGCATGTGGTATTTGGAACAGAGCGTTTACAAGTCTGGAAAGTCTATCAAGGAAGTGGATGAAAAGATTATGTGCATATTATTATTATTGATTATAAATGTATTCATATTTATATTATTATTGATGTAGAATTTCTTCTAATGACTTGGGAATGGGAGACTTGTCTACTCCTGGGAGACATCAAAGTTCAACTTAAACAGTGAAAAACTGACTTTTCATAAGTATTTTAACTAGCTGTTCAAGCTTTAAAAGGATAGTTAGTGAAATTTTTCTCTGAGCATTTCACCGCTCAAGTTTTGCCTTCCTCTAGAGTATCTTTAGACTGAAGGAATACACTGTCAGCTGCCTCTTGTGCATCTATGTCTCAAAATTGATTATTATACGTATGTTGTTTCAATAACCTCAGAAGAATTATTACAGATGGCTTCCAAATGATTTAGTGCATGCCCCAAAAATTCTTTTACGGCTATGCTAAAATGTATTTATTAGAAAAATGCTCTGTCAGCACAGTTAATGCATAATCATTTTTCACAATTATTAGGCTCTGCAATGAATGAGAGTTCATCAAGCATGCAAGCATTATGTCATCAATCCAAGGGCAACACAGTAAATCTCGGACGATGGGATCTGTCTACACAGGTAATGTATTTTTTATTTTTGTCAAAATATGCAACCAGTAAATTTTGCTTAATATAAATACTGTGTTTTTATGCTGAGGGTAGCCACTGTGAATAATAAAATTGACAGCTATGGCCTTGTGTGCTGTCTGTTCTGTAAGCACTCCCTGCATGCCGGTTTCTGTCTGTTTGAGATATGACTGGTTTAAAAAAAGTGAAATCATAACAAACAGGAAAGGTTAGTGGTATAGGAGAGGGAATAGGTGTACATTATGAGATGTGAAATGCAATAGATCCATTTCGAAGTATTTGTATTTCATGAACTAATGCGTTCAGTAGATAGAGAATAAGAACATATAAAAAAATGCATTGAGAAAAAAAAAACTTATTCATGAATATCCCCTATCCCAAACCTCTGCATAGTGTAGAACTGAACATCAAGAGACCCATTTATGAAAATTTGCGTAAATTTCTTACTAAAATGATGTGAACGTGTGAAACAAGAGATGGTGTATTGTCAAAAGTATCCTAATTCACAAAGTCATTCACAAAACTACTCGGAATTTTTTCTAAGCATAAATCACAATCAGCTTGAAATTTGCAAAGCTGCTCAAGCGTGCTTACTGAATAAGGTTTTTGAAATAAAGTTTTTTTTTTTTTTGATAAATCCAAACCTACAGGAGAATGAGGTGAATGTATCTTTTTCACTGGTACACACGGTTTATAAATGAAGCCCCAAGAACATTGTAGAGCCGGGAAAAAATGAGCAATTCTACACATATGAATTTTTTACAGTAATCAATCATTTTCTATAACTGATGTGTGAGTGGACTATAAGTGAACTAAAAATGAGACCTTCCCAAATTTTCTTGACTGCCTTAAAAAGATTTTTTTTTTGGACTGATTTTTATATGGAGGTATCAGGACATTTTCCACAGAAAATCCGAAAGAGGTGATGTTGACATGCACTCCTGAGTGTCTGGTCTCTTTTCACCCCCTATAGTTATGATCCAGACCAGGAGTACCATCCAATAGTAGAGTTTACTGATAGTAATATGGTAACAGTGGGACGGAGCCAAGAAGAAAATAGCATAGTTCAGAGCAGATGTTATAGGCAAAGCCGTGTAGGTGTTGCCAATCTCTGGCCAGTGGCTTTCTGGGATTATTGCCAGATGGAGTGCACACCTCACCAGAGCCTAACTGACTGAAGGCAGGATGGGAAAGCTTAGGAACTCTATTCCAATCCTGATGACTGTAGAAGTGTGACGGTGCGTTCAGGAACCACACGCGAGAGAGGGAAATCCAAAAAACGTATGTCTTTAATGAGGTCCGAGTCAAATCCAAAAAACACAAGAATTTCCGAGCCAAAATACGAAATCCAAAAACAGTGTCGACTAGACAGGCAGGAGTCAGAACCAGGAAGACAGATGAGCAAAGGTACACAGACGGTAGGCAAAAAGTCGTAGTCAATGAACAAAGCCAAGGGTCATACACAGGGCATCCAAACACAGAAATCGTGGTCATACAAAAATGGGTCAAAATCCAAAAAGACAAAACAATACAAGAAGGGCAATGGCAAGAATCGTAGTCGGACAAACCAGTAGAAGAAAAACAAAACTCAATAGCATACCCGGCGCTCTGCACAAAGAAATATTGATCAACGTCAGCACTGCAGTGAGGACTCTTTAATAGACGGGAGGGAAGTCCTATGCTATGCAGGGAGCAGGTGCGCTGGATCAGACTAATTACAGCGAGAGAATCACATGTGAGAAACCCTAACCACAAAAACTGTTGAAAGCTAAGACACGGACGGGAATCACACAGACAGCCTATGACATTCAAACAGCTCCGGTCAAGGATTTCTAAGTGCACAGATAACAAGTGCAGAAAAGTAATCAAGCATGTGTGAGAGATCTCACAGAAACGCAGGGGGAGACAGGTAAAGCTGAGCAAGAGGCGGAGACTAGAACAGGGCGATTGCTGAGAGGGAATTAGTATAAATTAGCAGCGGCGCAACTTTACAGATTTAACTAGAGTCCTCGTTAGTGAGTTAAAAATATATCCATGCAGGCTTTCATTCCAACCAAGCACTTACACTCCTGATACTACTAATCAAGCTCATTAGCAAAGACTCTTTGGGTTGATTAGTAGAATCAAGTGTGTGACTGCTTGGTTGGAATGAAAGCCTGCACCCACACTGGCCCTTTCTAGCTAATGTTGAATAGCCCTGATGTAGTTTTGTGTGAGCGTGAGCTACATAATGCAGACCGTAGTTCACTTAATGGCCACTGGTGTCAGTAATGATAAGGAATTCATGAAATTTGCCCATAAAACTTTCAATATTGTGCTTCATTTGAAAATAGATCACTGATTTGGATGTTAAAGCCTTCAAATGAAATCTGACAGTCTGTACTTTAATCACATGAAATTTCATCTTGCTGGAGGACAGGGCCAAAAATGTCTGTTGTCATCCAAAAATTACAGGCAACACTTCATATAGTACATGTGTTTGGAAAGAAACATGCGTTGCTGTAGAAAAAGGGTTCTACGGGCATCTGATCACAAACTTAGGCTGAATCAGGTGCTCCTCAGCTGGTAGACAGCAAAGGTCAATAGGACTAAAGGAGACTGGAGCTCACTGATAAATATGCATTACAGTAATCAAGTTTAGTAAATAAATTACTGTTGGTCAGGTTTAAGCTAGGGTAGCTCATTCTAGAACACCATACACTTCAAAATTGAAAGGTTATGGACTGCATCTGGTGGCAGCGGTTGACACAGGGAGAGCATTTTAAATGGCATTTTGTATAGCGCTGGAAGGAGAGTCCCTGTGCCTTTTACAGAGCATTAGGTTCTGAGTTAAAATCTGGAACTCGTCTTAGTATTTGAAGGCATTGTTACCAACTGAAATGCATATACATTATTTTCTCTGCTTATAACTTGGGTAAAAATAAAACCAGGAATCAGGAGATCGTGTCTTCGTGCCCTGCTGTGCTTTTTACCTGCTACATTCGTTTTGTGAATAATTAAAGACTAGGGGGAATAGGAACGCATCAGCCACTGAGTCTCACACCTTTAGTGAAAATTCAGAGAGCGAGTGAGAGAGAAGGGGAGAGCTCGAGCGAGTGTTTGAAACCCTGGCTCGCCTACTTCTGTCATTTTGCAGAGGTTTCCGGGTATATAATTCGAGTCGCATAAAGGAAAGCTGTCAGAAAAAGGTGGGTGACTAAAACAAGGCCTGATTTGCTTTTCTGAAAATAGCACTAGTCCTCCTGGGATGGGCAAGGCATTCACGGACAAAAGCACAAAAAAAAAAACCATGGGGTGTCTGTTTTGATTTAAACTTTTCTGAGACTTTCGACCTGTTTTAAAGGAACTTTAAAGACTTTTGAGAAACTTTTAAACCAGAGAGTTTTCAACAGTGGTTAATTGGATATGCTGTATGCCCTGATAAAGCATTATGATCGCTAACAGGCAAGGGCGGGGGGTTGTTAGCCCTGGGCATTCCCGGTTGAAGCCCCAAATTGGCCAATAGCCCTGGATCTCCCGTCCCCCCCCCCCACCTCCCCAATCTCACCTCCTAGTGTCAAATCACTTTGGATGGCTGACACACTGATGCGGAAGTAGCAGTAGCAGGAATAAATGCGAGGCATGATCACAAAGGCCAGCCATATGGGGCAGAGGCACAGAATCATGTGGATAAATAGTTACAATTTCCAAGTTCAACACAGGGCGGTCTTTACTGCTCAGTGTTACATTTGTAGGCAGTTCAGTAGTTGCATGCTGGAAGCAAGGGTTAAATTACTTGCTATTTTAATATTAACATTAATTAATACTTATCACTGACATGGACATCAGGTGGATCTCTGAGAGAAAGGAGAAAGGCAAGGGAGCCAGAAGCGGCAGAGGAGTTATCGTCCCCTGACTACCCCCCCCCCCCGACCTTAGATAATGCTTCAACTAGCTCAGGTTCATGAAAAACACATGGCAAGCTAGGTAGCTTGTGACATGCTGGACTGGGTTCTAGTTAGTGTCTGTCATACAGCGTGATCACATGTGATTGAAGACGTAACCCCCAGCTTCTAACGATAGTACCTCTGCCATGGTCCAACTAATGATGTGGAAGTGATCAATGCAAACCATTGCTTATTCAAACGCGAAAGTAATGGCTTGATGGCTGCGCAAGTTAGCAGAGTGATGGCGTCTGGTCTGTGGTAGCATATATTGGGAATTAATTTGCGGGCCCTTACAGAAATTACGTTTGTTTCATAATAAATTCAGTTATGTGATAAACAGAATCTTATACTCTCAGTCGTGACCTGATCAAGCCACTCCTATAGCCTCGATAAATAAAACAATTGGAAACGTGTATCACGATCAGAAAACCTCTGCAGTTACGGCCCTTCATCTCTCCTTATCTGATTCGACAATTTCGTTTGTAGAACCTGAAAGTTTGATTTGGCTGGATTTTACTCAAAATACGTGTCAATTCATATTGTTGGAACACAGGCACATTCCATGTGTAAAATTTGGTTGATTTAACAGCAAGCTTATACGACCTGGATGCTCTGTTGCCTGCCTCGAATCTCCTTTGTTCTGCCCAGCAGGGGGTTTGGAGCCATTTGCTCTGGCCCTCTGAAACTCACAGACCTCTTCTCAATTAAAGTCAGGATCAGTTACTTTTAAGCTGCTTAAAACGATTTTAACCTCTATCAAATTCATAATATATTTCTGTTCAATATCCTAGGAAGGAACCTGTTATATATTGATAACGCAATTGGGCTATAATATTCCATCTTAAGGCTTTTCCATGACAACTGCATCATTTTAATACATATTCATAGCATGTTTGGTCTCTTTACTCTCGGGGGAGTCCAAGGAGTTGAATGGAACATGTTTCATTTCCCTTGGAATTATGGTTCGTTTGTAAGATTCATTCAAGCAACTACCCTAGTCTCCCTGTGCAAATTATCTTATCACCTAGGCCAGTAAAACTCTGATTCGGCCGACCTTCCCTCTACCTTTTTTGGAGGCGTGGTTTGGAGTCTTTAAAGGTACGAGATCCTGAGGGGGCGGGGGCTTCTTTTCTTGGTCTCTTCTTTTCAACATCTGACGCGCTTAGGTGAGTTGGGGAGGGGTCACATGTTGCCTTGTTCCGGAGCGGGGGAACATTTGAGTTCTCCCCGACCACGTGGAGCGACTTTAGCTCCGCGTGGTCATTCATCTTTTCCAGGTATGAAAATACTCTAAATCCTTCTAAATTATATGTAACGGTAATTGGCTTATCATTGATTTGTTTGATTCAAGTTGTGCCTACCTGGTAAATTAAATTATTGTTATTCCTTTTCCAGCCTGCGTGTTCTCATTGTAAATTCTTTCTAGCCTTGTTGCGATTGGGACTTAAGGGGAGACTCCTACCAAGACATGTGTAGGTAGCGATACTTCTAAGTTAGATTGAGATTGGGTTCTACCTATTAAGGGGAGATGAAATTACCGGCTCTTAAGATTTAGCTATTGGTTAATCTTTCTAAGGGGCCCTTTGATATGCATAAACCTAGGTTCGTGGTACGTTCATACTCAGAGCCATTTGCCTGATGTTGCTACCATGACAGTCTCTTCTATCCAATGGATTTATCGTCGAATTAGACCAGGCAGAGACGCCTAATTTAACCCTAGGGGGTGTTCTGCTTAGTGACAATGGTTTTCACAGACAGAGTTTGGGTGCGTAACTGCCCTGAGATTCACGCATGCTGTTTCAAAATTATCAATTCTAATTCTAATTTGGAGTCAGATTTCTAACGAGATTATTGCTAAATTTTGTATTCTAACTGTTATATGGAGTCAGATATCGTAACCATTACGCTTTCATGCCCCGTCCTCGGACGGTGAATAAATATCCATTATATTGTGATTCACACCAGCCAGAAGAATGCTCTAATTAAAGTTAGACTAAAAGAACACGTAAGGCCTTCAACCCAGGCAACATCCGCCTTTTGGTTATTGCTTTTTTGGGGTTTTACAGCTGGTGACCCCGCGTAAATAGTCTAATAATTATTAAAAGTGTAATTTGTCGTTTTGAGAACCTTTGCATCTTGCGGCGTAATGGCTTGCGTACCATACTGGCGAAGCCTATGGTCGTGAGTGCATGGTTCTACATCCGAAGTGATCCTGGTTTGTGCGATCCGGACGGCTCTACCAGTCATCCGAATTCGGTAAGTAATGCAGTGTTTTTTGCTTCGTTAAAATTCACCGCATAAAAGACCGATGCTAAGGGATCGAGATATCCCCCATAGGCCTGGGACCGTAGAAACCAGACACGTTTTAATTTTATCTTTCCGGGATCAGAGAATGAGGTGAAATAGAGGAAATGTTTGTATAAACTACGTTGTTTTCCGTTATCTCTTGACTACTGTGTCTTCAGAATCATTTGGGCCATTTGGTATTTTCGTGCTTTAAGTAGAAGGTTTAATGGCAAGTTGGAAGTGATTGGATTTCTGTGTGCAGTCGGAGGGGATTGAATACTCTTGACTTCTACCGGAAAGTGGTGTAACTATATTGCGTTTGAAGGTTTGCGTAGGGGTACCGAAGGTAATCGGCAGTTGTATATGTTTGATTGATTTGGTGCAAGGTCTTGTCGGAATTGTCCGGGTAATCTTGACCCAATACTGGAAGTTATTGTTTGAATGAATCTTGTTTGTAGGGGAAGCGAAGTGTAGCTTCGAAGTATCATTGGTTTTCCGTATTTTTCTTAACTATCGCAGGGTAGTGGCAAGTATGTTTGTTAGTGCTTTAACTCGCTCATTAGTTCGGTTGAGTTGGCGAATGTTTTCCATTCTCTTGTCTTGTTAAACTTTGTGCAAAGTTAATACGATTTCACTGCCCCGTGGGTGCGCTCCTTTGACTAGCGCCTTGAGAGCTGCAACGGCATCCCGAAAATTGTAATTCGGATTCAAAGTCTAAATTAGGTTGCAGCCTGCATCATGAGGGCTTTTGAAGTTAAGTAAATTCGATAAGTTTTCATGCCGACAGTCTTTCGGGACACGGACAGTGAATAGATTTAATTCTTGAATAGGTTTGTTATGCGGCTTTGCGCAAGCAAGATATTCAGCAGCTTCCGTGTGAGCTAAGGCTTGTTGTGCTGTGACACGTCGATTTTCAGGTCGCCGAGTGTTTGTGCTTATGCAACTGGGCTGGGCGGTTTGGGCATTTGTGTTAAGCATAGCGACGCAGGGGCTTATCACTGGAGATGTTGAATATTTTTGCAATTTACGCCAAATTGAGCATTTGAAATGGCAGCTTTGAAATTCGCTTTAAATTTGAGCTTCTCTATAGTATACATTGAAGCTGCCATATTTCCTTTGCACAAAGGGTTATCAAGTTGAACGGCCCGCCATTTTGGCTCGAATTCCTGGGGAATATGACGTGGTTTCATCTGGGAGTCGCCATTGGTCGAGTTTGCATGTGGGCTGGTTCTTCCTCAGAGGGGGAAGTCCTGGCCGGCCGACGGGGTCACGTGACTATTCGCCGGTGAGCTGGTTGGCTGGTACAGCCCCCATGCTAATCCGTGTAATGGGGTGACGTGACCCGTAGCCTGTTAGCTGGTTGGTTGACACAGTCCTCATTCTAAATACGAGCAAAATGGCGCCCTTTGAATTGGCCAATCACTGCCACGTTTCTGGGTTGCTTCCGGTCGTCCTCCCGAGAGGAAGGAAAGGCGGAACCAGCACTAAGTTGCACGTGGTACGACAAATCGCCTGCCTTCGACCGCCATTTTGAGTGAGGCTTTTCACTGACAAACTTACTTGCCGTCTTACTTTATATTTGAACTAAACCGATTAATCTGATTGCGTTTTGTGTGGATCCAACGTACCACCAAATGCATTGCTCTAAATTAATATTTTTTGACCATTTGTATATCGTCATTGCCTCTGTGTATCAGATAACATCTGAAGTTTTAAATACCTAATGGGACTTTAAGTCTATATTGTCTGCCTTCACTGGAAGAGCAATTTATAGCCTTATTGAAGTAGGTAATTGAATTTTCAATTGCTTACAATGTATTATCTTTTGGGAGATGCATTTTCCTCCCGTTAAAATTTCATTTAATTTACATTTATCCCAGGGTATTGGAACCAGGTGATTTTGGTCACTTTTGGCAATGATTGGTATATTTCTATTAATTACTTTTTCTTTATAGCATGCCTTTCCTCTACTTCTGCCTTCTCTCTGATCCCCTTCACTCTTTTTCAGAGTCAGCTATGTTCAACAAGAACATAGTGGACGTAAAGTTTGGGCCTGCGTTCTGACAAAACGCATGATTTGATTTCTTTTTTTTGTTTTTCAACCATTTCAGGCTTAACTATGCAGACAGTCACCCTGCATAGCTCTTTCTTTTACAGTCTTCACACCTGAGAGCATCAGGGGGTGGACGAACATCCCTATTGCGGGGCCATAAAACACCCGCTCTTGGCAACAGGCCCCCTCAGACCCACTTTACAGCCGTCATTCACACCCCCACGCGCACGCGCCCACACACACACACACGCGCGCCCACACACACACGGGTACCCTCATCTACACCACTTACACTCCTCCATGTTTGTCTGTGGTTCGTCCTGGTGTGAAAGGAAGGCCATAAAGCATTGTTTCATCTAAAATTGTGGTATTAGCTACATCTGTTTTTCCTCTTTTGAAGCAGGGGTGATGGGACTTCTGGTGTCACTCGCACCTCCTCAGTCACTGTTCTCCTTGGAGCGTCGTATGGTTGCACAGACGGGGGAGATGTGAATTGTGGGGTGACTACAGGCATTGGGTCTAATTTATCTATTGCTTCCCTACAGGACAGTTTGCTGGCTCAGGGAGAGTTCAACTCGCACTGAGCACCTCACACCCAAATGTTTTCAATTAACTAACATTTTCTGATTCTTGCAGGTGGAGTAATAACATTGCTTTGGTCATGTCGTGTTTTGATCTTGTTGTGTATGTGGCGGGATGCTTCTAAGTTTCTCTATACAGGCACCAAAGATTCAAGGACCGGACTTGGCCAAACTCACCTGAGGAACAGAAACTCCATAATGCTTTCGACTAACTTTGATATCAGGATCTTCATCTCAGACAAAACACAACCCATTCCTCCTCTGCTCAACTGAAAGGACACACACTCTAATCTCAACTAACATGTGCACCACCGTGAGCGGCCGCTGAAGATTCGGACTACATCTTCACAATGGAACAGTACAGAGGACATTTTCATATGGACGGACTGCAGTTGTGTTTGTGGTTGATTTGTGAACTACTTGTAAAGAGTGCGGGTTGGTACAAGAATGGGTTGTGAGGAATCAATTAAATTCTATTTTATAATCTGGCAACTAATTGGGCTGGGGCATATAGGTTCCTTACACTTAAGGCCAAAGATGGTGTGCCTTATGTTCATTAAAGTAAGGTAAAACTACATATGCAATGATCCAAATTAGTCTAAGTCTTCTTTCTACTGTTTTTCATAATTTTATCGGAAATTCTTTAAAACTGCTTCTGAGCAGCCTATTATGTGTGTCAACCCCACTCTCTCAGTTGATCGCAAGATCATATCATGTAACAGAATTGCTGAATGTCTATGATTTGCAAGTTCTCCTTTTATCATACCACATCATACTTTCTCATGTAAATATTCAATGTTTTTTGTCTTTGACTGTGTATGTTTACATGGCACCTTAATCAGACCCTATAATGATTTGATATTGTAACCTCCATTGGATTTTTTCCCACTGGGTTTTTCTAATTGGATGGTTACTTAGTTTTAGCAGCGCATACAATCTTTTTGCTTTCCCTTGTCAAGAATGGGAAAGTTTTTGGTTTATGTGCTGGTTTGTTCTGCGATCTCTATTGTTCATGATTTTAGGAACAAGTACTTTTCACATTTTCATTTATTTGGCATAATAAAATTGATTCGGTTAGTACATCAACTAATTTCAGAACATAGACTCATAGAACAAACCTAGATATTACTTTTAATTAAAATACTTCGTTCTTGTCTTGTGCCAATTTTTCCATGTTTTATGTTAAATTCCCCGGTGGTATCTCTTTCTTTTGGGGTCCCAAACCACACTTCTCTAAATTTTCAATTACATTGCATTAAACGGAAACAATCCATTTTTATTAAGTGATGCAACTGTCATGAAAAACTCAATCACACTCAAATCTGGAATCAAATTTCTTCTATAGTTTAAAATATACTTAATACTCACGTTTTTAATCTATCGACCATTCAAATAATCCTTTGTGGCCCCATGGGTGGATTTGTGTCCCCTGGGGCCAGGGGGTGGATTTGTAGAACCTGAAAGTTTGATTTGGCTGGATTTTACTCAAAATACGTGTCAATTCATATTGTTGGAACACAGGCACATTCCATGTGTAAAATTTGGTTGATTTAACAGCAAGCTTATACGACCTGGATGCTCTGTTGCCTGCCTCGAATCTCCTTTGTTCTGCCCAGCAGGGGGTTTGGAGCCATTTGCTCTGGCCCTCTGAAACTCACAGACCTCTTCTCAATTAAAGTCAGGATCAGTTACTTTTAAGCTGCTTAAAACGATTTTAACCTCTATCAAATTCATAATATATTTCTGTTCAATATCCTAGGAAGGAACCTGTTATATATTGATAACGCAATTGGGCTATAATATTCCATCTTAAGGCTTTTCCATGACAACTGCATCATTTTAATACATATTCATAGCATGTTTGGTCTCTTTACTCTCGGGGGAGTCCAAGGAGTTGAATGGAACATGTTTCATTTCCCTTGGAATTATGGTTCGTTTGTAAGATTCATTCAAGCAACTACCCTAGTCTCCCTGTGCAAATTATCTTATCACCTAGGCCAGTAAAACTCTGATTCGGCCGACCTTCCCTCTACCTTTTTTGGAGGCGTGGTTTGGAGTCTTTAAAGGTACGAGATCCTGAGGGGGCGGGGGCTTCTTTTCTTGGTCTCTTCTTTTCAACATCTGACGCGCTTAGGTGAGTTGGGGAGGGGTCACATGTTGCCTTGTTCCGGAGCGGGGGAACATTTGAGTTCTCCCCGACCACGTGGAGCGACTTTAGCTCCGCGTGGTCATTCATCTTTTCCAGGTATGAAAATACTCTAAATCCTTCTAAATTATATGTAACGGTAATTGGCTTATCATTGATTTGTTTGATTCAAGTTGTGCCTACCTGGTAAATTAAATTATTGTTATTCCTTTTCCAGCCTGCGTGTTCTCATTGTAAATTCTTTCTAGCCTTGTTGCGATTGGGACTTAAGGGGAGACTCCTACCAAGACATGTGTAGGTAGCGATACTTCTAAGTTAGATTGAGATTGGGTTCTACCTATTAAGGGGAGATGAAATTACCGGCTCTTAAGATTTAGCTATTGGTTAATCTTTCTAAGGGGCCCTTTGATATGCATAAACCTAGGTTCGTGGTACGTTCATACTCAGAGCCATTTGCCTGATGTTGCTACCATGACAGTCTCTTCTATCCAATGGATTTATCGTCGAATTAGACCAGGCAGAGACGCCTAATTTAACCCTAGGGGGTGTTCTGCTTAGTGACAATGGTTTTCACAGACAGAGTTTGGGTGCGTAACTGCCCTGAGATTCACGCATGCTGTTTCAAAATTATCAATTCTAATTCTAATTTGGAGTCAGATTTCTAACGAGATTATTGCTAAATTTTGTATTCTAACTGTTATATGGAGTCAGATATCGTAACCATTACGCTTTCATGCCCCGTCCTCGGACGGTGAATAAATATCCATTATATTGTGATTCACACCAGCCAGAAGAATGCTCTAATTAAAATTAGACTAAAAGAACACGTAAGGCCTTCAACCCAGGCAACATCCGCCTTTTGGTTATTGCTTTTTTGGGGTTTTACACGTTCCACGAAATCTTTCGGAAAATGATGAACAATAAGATCAGCGCGCAATCTAACATCCCCATTACACTGCAGGACACAACAGAAACGCAGCATTTTGGCATTTGAATGCATGGTGTGCATAGAATTTAAGAGTGGTCCATAATCACCGCGTCTCTGGGTGGTATGTATAAACTCAGTTCTATATTTTGAAATTCTGAAAAAGTGTCACTTCAAAGTCAAACATTAGTCGCAAATTAACGCTGGTCGCCATCATACTTAGGTCAACTCAGCTGAGCTCTTAACTGTGCACTTAGTACAGTATTTAACCAAAAGCGACCGCAACTTTTAGGCAATATAAAGAAACCTTCCCAGTAAGCCATATTCCCATATTTACATGCTCGGTGTCTACGGATTTCCCTAAATTTAAACTTTTCAATTATCTTGATATAGTCTTTCATTTTTGATTCAAGACTACAATCACAATCAATTTCCCCCCAAGATAATGTGTTTGAACAAACTGAAGTTTTAGGAGCCTGAGAATGTTGAGAATGCAGCGATCAGATGAACGACGTTGAGATTTTAAGATGTCGTACGGTGTATGACGTTACCATCACATTTATTTCTCTCCCTTCCAAATTGCTTGGGCTGGCATAGGGAATCTGACGCCACTGGACTGGGAAATTGACACTACTGCATTTATAGACACACTCACGCTGCAATGTGAAACACCTGTTTAATTTTGTCATAAAATATGCACCATGGATATTTGTGTATAGTAAAATTTCCAAAATTCTGATACCATGGAATTGTTTTGTTTTGCACTGGACATGTTTTTGAAACAAGTGGCACACTTAGCCTTCAGAAAATGTGTATTGTATTTGGAAACTTATTGAAAAGAAAAACAAGTAAAATTAAGAATGAAAATGATGGGTTTAATTTCGCATAATTACATTGTTTTCTATCTTATCACGTATTTCCTAATGACACCCCCCCCTTGCCCCCCCGCAGACTAATTATTAATCCCCCCTGTGCCACCCAACTTTAAAAATCCTGGAACCTTCCCTGTTCGTAAGTGAGGTTGTCCACTTGAAATTGCCTACATTAGTGATCAGGGCCCATATTCACAAAGAATCTTGGCGCTAAAAGTAGGTCCCAACTGCCAGATTTAGGAGAAACTCCTAAAAAAAATGGCCGTGTCAGTCGTAAATTTAGGACTTTAGGAATTAGTAAATTATTTTTGCTAAGTGTTATTCACAAAGCATTTTAGGCCTAAAAGTAGCTCCTAAGTCTGGGAGAGCTTAAAAGTAGTGAAGAGGACTCCTAACTCGTTAAAACCTATTCAGAAAGAATCGGAAAACGGCTTCTGCTGTTGAAAGACGGAGTGACTTGGAAATTCTGAATGATGCGCAGTTGTTGAAAAGATATCAGATTGACCGTGAAGGGATTTTAATTGTTGTTGACTTGGTGAGGGAGAGAATTACGTCTCCAACCATGAGAAACATACCAATAAGCCCCAAAATGAAATGTTTGACAACACTTCATTACTTGGCCTCAGGAAAAATGCAACTTTGCTACGCGGACAATTAGGGATTTCACAATCATCTGTCAGTCGCTCAATTCAACAAACAATCAATGCGCTCTGTGAACCCCATCATCCGACAGTTTATCCTGTTTCCAATGGACATTCGCCAATAACACAAAATCATACTTGAATTTATGCACATCTCAGGTATGCCCGGTATCATCGGTGCTATTGACGAGACCCATATTCAAATTATTTCTCCGACCCAAGATAAAGGGGTGTTTGTAAATAGAAAAAAATTTAATTCCATCAACACCCAGATAGTATATGATGCCGAATAAAATATTTTGGACATTGTTGCGAAATGGCCAGGCTCCACGCACGACTTGCATTTTAATGGAAAACTGCCCTTTTATAGGCAGCAATCTCGGACCTCATCTGCAATTGCAGCCCATATCACCACTTCTCGCCGTCCGAGACACTGGGGAATGCAGCATTGATCTGTAGGCTGATACTATCCCACGCATCCCGCTTGGATTTGCTGTTCACCCTCGAGCCAAATTTCCCTTTGATTAGGCCACATGCTTTCGCTTCAACTGACCCAGCAGCAGTAACCGGTCGTGGCTCCAGTTGGGCTTTCGCATCCTTTTTTAACTTTCATCCATGACAGTTTAGGGCAAACAAACTTGAACAGCCCAAGATTTAATGTTCACAACATATTCTCATTGCGTAATAAGTAGCTAATTATTGGGGCAAATGACGCATTTTATTGTTGACTCATTTTATGCTATTGGCGTTTTTACAACTATCTCTTTCCTATATATGTTTATTTGCCTAAAGCGTGATATGTGGGCCTGTGCATAGTGCATTTACAGGAGTGCTCAAGATGTTATTATTTTATGAGACAAACCAGCCGCTTGGACTACCTCCTAATTTTTTCCTCCATGGGTTGTACGTGGGATATTTTTTTCAGTGGGCCGCCCTGTCACCAAACAACCAATCACCTTGCTCATTGTTCCAAGACTCGTGCAGGAGAATTGACGTCATACATAGCGACGGAGATTTACTCCCACCTATCTCTCTCCTACTCTAGGAGTTAATAGTTTTCTAAACTAAAAGTTGCTCTCAGCAGCTTTGTAAATAACTTCTAAGATTTTACTCCTACATAAAATGTTTTAGCGCAACTTAGGAGTACTCCTAGCGGTAAGATAAGATGCTTTGTGAATACGGGCCTTGAACATTATGCCTCATTGTAAGGAACCAAGAAAGTCAACTAAAGCACAGCGAAGGTCATGAAGTGACAAAGGGTATTAGCCTGTGTCTGGCCATACAGTGTCGCCTCGTCGTCCAATGTAAAAATAACGTTTCTACTGAGCAAAGTCATGGCTTAGCTACCTCAACATTTTCAGTGAAGTGCAGGCTGAGAAGAGCTCTCATTCACTCTAATCCTATAGGCGGATATAAAGTTCACTTATCTTACGGCAGCATGGGCACTGTTTGCGTTTCAAAGTTCATGGTTTTGAGTCTCGGAAAATTGAGCCCACCCCAGAGTTGCCATTATTTATCATTCACTTGTGTTCACTGTTCAGCATCAAGCTGTTTATGGCCCAAATTACAAGCAGTGATTAAGTTAATGCACGGCGCTTTCCTGAAGAGTTCACGTCGGACGCAAAAGTACTGAACGGCCAAGTCAGGATAGAAGCTAGTCTAGCTAAGCTAGTGATGTATAGGAGTGCTCTCTATCCTTATCCAGCTACGTTAAAATTAAGCCTTTAACAGCAAGATTTTCAAAATTTTTCAGGGGGAGAAACCCCCGGACCCCAAAAAGTGCCTGGGTCATGGGTGTTGAAGCCTACAATGTTTTCAAGTCCTAACAACGCCCCTGGATGAGGAGAATATTGTTTGATGGTCTGACAACAACAACAACACGTCAAAAGGCTGCGAACAGACATTAGATGGTATGTGAGCAGTTAGTTCATGTTGTTGTTTGTTGAAGGCAGATTAAAAATGGACCCGAGTGTCTCTGACAAGGGCTAAATGGTTATGGCCAGACAGCTGAGTCAGAGCATCTCCAAAGTGGCAAGACTTGTGGGTGCTGTCAGTCAGTGGTCTGTGGAGAGATAAACCAAACAGGTGACAGTAGAGCGCCCAGTTTTTTTTTAAATGTGTGCAGGCAAGGATAGCTTGCAAAAAATTACTACTGTGGTCTAAGTTGCAGAACATTTTTATAACAATTACGTGAGGAATGTGTCACAACTCACAGTGCATCGCATCCTGCTGCTTTGTTGCAGTAAAGACGAGCTCATGGAAAGTTTGTGAAGCCACACTTTTAGGGAATTTGCTGAAGGCTGGTGAACTAATCTGAGGTCCCTTATAAGTACATAATAAATCACATTATGTAGTGAGAGCTGCAAAGATGGCCAACTTACTGTGTCAATAATTTGAAACCCCTTATATCTTATTTATAAGCAAATCGACACATTTCTTTCAAGCTCACTGCACCCTGGAAATGTACAGCTAACACAAGAAAATTAATTTCAGTGGAGGAGTGAAATTTATCGAATTCTCACATACATTCCTAATTGCCTTGTAGTCTTTCTGGCTTGGCATATAAGATGAAACACAGAGAAAATGGCACTTTATCAATGTACATATTGCACCTTATCAACAAACTGTTGTTTGCATAAACTCACAAAAAGAACACATTGCCAAACGTCAAACAGACCATGTGAAAGAACACAGTGCTGTTCAGTACGCATCAATATTATTTTTAAAAGAGAGCAACTCAAAAAGAATGCACGCCTTTCATGGAAAAGAATTCCTTTCGTTTATATGCTTCATATTCAAATAGAAAATTCAGGAAATGCTTGCTTAAAAATGAAAGTAAACATTGGCACTCATGATGCTTACCAAGGTTCTGGCTTGGTTTTACACATGCATGAACACTGAGTTCATCTATCTTTTACCTCACAATTTTTTTTGTTCATTTCAACTATGATCTGGCAAAGAAAAGTTCAACGCTTGGCTTTAGGATCAAAAGCTCAAAGGCCTTTTCTCAGCTCAGAAGTCAAAGGTGATGTGAAGGTGGAAGACTGAAGGCTGTTTGCAAGATCGCTTTTTGAGTCTGTATTTTTGCTGCCATTTGAATAATTCACAGCAAGCTACAGGCACGAGACAATGCTAACAGGTGGGACTCATTGTAAATGATAACATGGTAAGAGAATGGGTGGTACTCGTACACTCTTTTATTTCACAACACCCCCTTGTTAAATCTTTCTGAAGAATGTGTCTAGATTTCTCAGAAGTGCAATTTTAAAGTAATTTCAGTTTCCAGTCAACACGCACTCAAAAGCCCAGAGTTCGAGAATATCTCAAGGGAACATAGGTCACTTCCAGTCCATTCATGCAATAAAAGCCTCACCCTTGTCAGGCACTTCTTCGGAGAGGCAGCGCAGCTGACACTACAAGTTTATTATCAATGCGGTCAACAGACATTAACTTCCTCTGAGATATATTATTTTCCTATGTTTTCCCAGAAATACAAAAGCCAAAAAAAAAAAAAAGCAAAGCATTCTCATGAAGACCGTTCTTTATGGTTGTGTATCTGGCAGAACACACTGGAGGATATGATCAGATTGTGGGGAAAAGGACTGATTAAAAATATATTGTGTGTGGATGCAAAACTGCAGAAGAATTCGGCCCAGACAAGCAAAGATGGAATGCAGCGGTTTTGTTGGGCTGAAATAAGCGGCTTGGTTTCCCCAGATCCATGGTGTGACCGCAGTGCAGTTCATCTCAACAGAACCCCACCAATAATGCTTTTTCAAAAAAGAAAACAAAAGATATAAACTTAGAGACAAATCTTGGCACACACAGCCTCATTATAAAGTTCAAGTTCTGATCGAACCTTGGGAGTAGTTCCCCTGTTTTCCATCTGTGAAAAGACAGGGGACGGGACGAAAAAGACCAGATGTCTCAGAGCTAGAAATTAGCAGTGTTCTTGTAAAATTACACTAATAAAGATGTATAGGGCAAACTGCTACAATGGACAACACCTGAGAGGCATTATTCATTTCCTAAAATGAAAATCACATGAAGCTCACGACCGAAGGAAAGCTGCAACTGAGGATTCTCCTGCCTGCTGCTCACCTCACCATTTGTAGTGAATCTTTCACTGACGGACTGTCCACAAAGGGAATGTCCCGGTTATTATTAGTCTGGCGTGTGCTTTGCCACTGGAGGGGCCCGGAGGACTCGATATAATAACAGTTTGGTCAGCAGAGTCAGTGGGGAAACAGGAGAAGAAGAGTTTACATCACTGTCTGCTTTGTTTGTGCCACCACACATGCAGACTCTTCCTGTCTTCTGCGAAGCCCTGTTTATTTTCTCGTCTGAAAACAATGCCAATTTCAATGAGCACAAATAAGCTAGGCATTCAAAAAAAAAAAATCAGTTTCAGTTTTTTTTTTTCCTTTAAATTGATGTTTCTGCAATGCTTTGTTTGAGATTTTGATACTGATACTCTACACTGGAGGACTTTGTGCTTTGCATTATTAACATAGTGCAAAAAAGGGATAGCGGCAGTGATGCAGGAATGGGCGGGGGGGGGATTTACATGTTTGGCTTCTGTGGTGGTAGAGCATGACCACGGCTATGACAGAAAATTTAGCCATGCTAAAACACTATTGTGTTTCATATACTGCAATGTCATTGTGTGTTATTGGATTAAGATTTCCCTTTAGTCAGTGGCGAATTTTGGCGTAGATGACCCAAGGAATCGTCGAAATTACGACTCGAAATTATGGACTGGGGGCACATCAGTGCACTACTTATCTGCACTCAAGTGTTCATAGTCACTGTGCAAGTAATGAAGCACGAATACTGAGCAACACCTAGTGCCTTTGATCATATTGCGCGCACAAACAAATTTCACTCAGCCATCTCATGTCTAAATTGTTAACTGCAGGACAGCACTTTAAACTGCCCGCATCACTGAGAGGCAGAGAGGAGTCAAATATGATCGGAAATGCTACAGAGTACTGAGGTGGCTGCATCATTGCTAGTTTGCTTATGGTGTATGAGGTCAAATCTCTATTTTACCAAAAGTTCATCTTGACAGTACCTCATACTACTGCACACATATTTCAATGACATTTAATGTGCTTAGCTTACATTAGCTTGTGCATCTCCCTTGAAAATAAAGCAATAAAGTATCTAGGGGATGTAACGCAACATCACGAAATCGTTGGCAGCCTGAAAATAATAGGAAGTACTTCAATAGCGATTGTCTGCCTGAGCTGTCTTGGCCAGCTCCAGCCCGTATAAAAACATGAGGACAAGTTTGGATAGTTCTGCTCCCTGACTGCCCAGAGTGGCAAGGCTACTACAGCACGCCGATATTAAGGAGTAAGGGATCAATTAAAGATCTGAACAGCTTGCTGAAGAGCTTTGCATATTTAAAGCACCAATTCCAATTGCAGCAGAGTCAAGCATATAAATAACAAATAATGTGCTGCTTGATTAGGCTACTCAGTTTCTTAATTTTAATGCTGTCAGGAGGTAATATGTTTTCATCAGAATTTGTTTATTTGTTTGTTTGTTTGACAGTTAAGCTCATAACTCAAAAAGTTACAGACGGATCTCAATTAAATTTTGTTTGTTGATAGATACTGTGGAAGGGAGGAAGTGATTACATTTCGGTGAAGATCCGGCTCATATTCTTCATACACGAGTTGATAGAATTTCTATGCTCATAAAGATGGCACTGTTGAGACTCGTTTAACACTCAAGCTCAATAATAACGCAATCCAAATCCATCTCCCTTTGCAAACTTATTTCAAAACGGTGGAGGAAATGCGCTCTCCAACTGCCTTTTCGCTCGAGTGGTGATGCTCATTTGAAAAAGGGTTTCCAGAGCATCAATAAATAACAGTAAGCTGAACTTCAACTAAATTAGTCGGCCGTGTTGTGGAATAACGGTATGTTGAATTGCGGATGCCTCGCACTGTATTGAGTCTCCCAGGGCACCAACTGAATCAGGACCAACATCGCCTCCTGTGGAGCTAAGAAACCCTGCTCAAATCATTATAAACAGCTCCAGGCAAGCAGTGTCTGCTTACTTTTGGTCTAGATGTGTATTTCCTTATTTTTATATCTGACATTCCATAGTAGTGTCATCCTAAATTGAACAGTTTTTTATTTGCACGTCAAAAAGCAATCAATGCAATGCACTCAATTTTATGAATATTAAAACCTGATTGTAAAGACCATTATCCTGATAAAAACATATTTATTGCTGGGTGTGTGCTGTGAGCAATGACAAATCTGTTTTTTAGGATTTATATTTGCACGATGAACTATGAGAAGCTATTAAAAAGCCCTTTTCTTTTCTTTGTGGGAATGTGTACAATACTTTGAATGATTAGAATCAGAAAATGAGATGAAGTGTTATATGTTTACAGCGCAATCTGTGCGCACTAGCTTGAGATTTTTGTGGTGTGCCTCAACTCAGCCTCAAGAATGCACCTAAGCATTTCACTGAGATCCATTTTAGAAAGCAGGGCTGAACAATGCACACTGTAAGCTCACTTGAAAAAGTACTCAGAATAAGAGTTGTTATGAACCTAGCGTTCTGAGCGCTGGAGTGCTATGGGGGCACAGAAATGTAATCGAAAGGCTTGAGATACAAAACTGGCTAAGTTTGGTTTATTTATGCTTTCAGTGCAGTAATTAAACTATTTTCTTTATATGCTCTGCCAGGGGACTCTGATTGAATATCATAAGGACTGACTGTTTCTGAAGATTTCAGTTCCCGACAGTTACGATAATGGTTTAATTTGTTGCCATGAAAATCCAATAAAACATGTTTCTCGCAGACCATACTTACTTTGTGGAATGTGAGCTTGGCTGCTGAAAAATCCTGTCCATCAATATTTTGTCATGTGTACATTCTGTAAAAGTGTTGAAAAATGGAAATTAAATGCTTTGTTTAAGGTCAGTCTGAAAGGTAATTTGTGATTGCAACTTTAATACCCCTGGTAAGGATTACCACATGAAAAGCTGACTCCACTCAAAAAATGTGTGTTTCCCGTTGAGAACACAGTGTATTTTATTTTCACATAATGGAACCTAAATATATCAAACAATGTGAAATGAAGGTCAATGTAAACAGTTCTCACATTAATGAAAATTATTCAATCATCAACAGCATTATTAATTACGCTCATCACGGTGGAACTTAATGTTGTGTTGAACGCAGAAATCATGTAGGATTAAAAGTGTTGCCAATAAAAACAGGCAAAAGCGCGCAGTCTTTAAGTTCTTCATTTTGTCAGTCGTTCTCGCCGGGAATGAAATAACAGCTGAAAGATGCCATCTCAAACTTTGACCAATTACATCATGCGCAAGTTCCTGGAGGTGCTGTAAGAGTCCTTCATCAATAATATTTACTGCACCTCTAAGGGGGAGAAGGCATGTTCAGAGATATTCAGACAAGGCCTCTCTGTCTTTATAATAACGGGGAAGGCAGCAGGATTTCCCCAATGGTAAATAAATCAGAGGAAAAAGGACTGATTGGGACTTTCTCTGGCCATTTTTGTCATAAATTCTAGGATATGTGTTGAAATTAAGTTCCAAGACAAATGTAATTAAAATTAATTCCATCTTATTCAGTATTCACTGCCAAACTCAAACTCTGCCTCACATTTCTGCTGTCTGGTTTTTGCTTTTTTATTGGCTTTCAAAGCAAAAGAAGAGCGACTCCACTGCAACACCCCGTGCCATCGCAAGCGCGTGACATCAGCCAGAGTGCTAAAAGTAGAATAAATATATGCTTAAATGAACATTGACTGAAACTGTGTCCATCTCATCATTTCGGGAAAACTATTGCATTCTTTCTTCATTAGATATTCCGAGCATTTGCACCTTCACTGCCAGTGCAGTGGTGCCCTAATGTTGTTACAACAAACAAACAGTGCAAGAGTGCAATATGTTAGTTAGCTTGGTACACACTGTTCTGCTGAGATAAGGAGTAGAAGCGTTACCAGCTCTCCAGTTTCTTATTTTCAGAGGAGAAATATGTTTACTGCTGAGCTGACAAAAAGGGCTCTTGTGGGACTGGATTCTGAGCGAGGTGGCATTAGCCAAACTGAATTCAGCAAACCAAATTTGTGCAAAACCCGTGACTGTCGAAGAGACAAGCAGTTAGCAGAATTAACGGCCTCGCAAATTTTTTTCTCATGGTATTACTGTAACCGCACCTCCCTGTAGAGCTCTATTTAGTTAGTTTTGGATAAAATGGGGTGTTACTCAGTGCTTGGAAAGTGCCTTTATCGCCAGCCTTCTCTTATCAAACTAAACGGAAATCTACAGCAAACAAAGCTAAGATGCAAGGCCAGCGTTTACGCATGTCTTGATATATAACATACAGTATTTTGAATGTTTATGGACTACTGCTATAATTCATCTATTTTGGCAAGATTCTATGATGTATAATGCTTTATTATGTAATACATACATCCATACATTTGCATAAAATCAGTATGATGTGAGATATCAGCCTTTGGAATTGCCTTCCAAAGCTGGGAAGTTAAGGGTTAACTTTGGTTTGTCCTGGCTCGCAGAACAAATTGGATATCATTCAAACTGGCCATTAAGATAACAAGCAAACACAATAACTGCATTACACAATATGGTGAGGACAGTGCTATTCACTCCACCCAATACTAAAGCAGCGCAAAATTACATTTCAACAAAGTCAATAAACATTGCATGCACTGCTATAACTTGAGATGACCACCATGTCTGTAAAATCCTTTTGTGACTTCCATACTATTGATCCAAATGTGGCCTAGCCAGACCAACTGGGCTTTTCTGTTGATACCTTCTGTGTACCTCAGGAATTTATACTTAATCATTGCATGATTCTCTAAAAATAACTGTGCTACTGAATAGATGGGAAACGCCTGTCTCTGTTTTTTTCTCTTTCGCTTTAAACTGAGTCGTAGTTAGACATAAATAATTTCAAAAACAAACTGCCAGCTGAAAAAATTAATTCATAAATTTGGAAAAAGAGAGTGCCCATACATCATACATCCTCATCAGATTCATCATTCAGCTTCTGGTCAATGGGAATTGAATCTAAGAACGTATGATGTAATGTCTACCATAATGATCAAAAGCAATATGTTATTTCCAAATATTTTTTACCAGTTTAATTTTTTTTCCAACATTCTTTTAAGGAAAAGGTAGAAAGCTTCTATTTGCTGTGATTAGTGTAGTTTAGTGACTTCTGCCAGTAACAGCACATTGTGTTCAATCTACCAATTTTTCAGACTTGAAAAATTCAAGCTGATTCTCTGGCACCCAAACGAATATTGAGTCTTACCAGTTTTGACAAGCAGGCACAGTTAAAAGATTAGAGGAGCGGTTAAATATCTGAACAGAGTAGGAGTGTGTGGGCAGATATGGAAGCTCGATGCCTTAAAATGTACCTTATTTTAGAATTCCTCTGAGGAAGGTGCCAGGCTATGTCATACCCTGTAATAAGGGCACTGGTGGAAACCATATGTGTTTGTGTGTATGTGTGTGTGTGTGTGTGTGTGTGCGTGCGCGCGTGTGTGTGTTGATTCACGGTCCAGCCGAAATAGCTGGCTGTAGTATTAGGGAATGTTCTCCGATAGCCTGGCCCAGCAGGGGATGTTCTTGGAGTGATTATGGGACTGTCACCTCGGGTGAAATATGGGCTTCTACCAGGTGGTACCAGACCGGAACTGTCAGCCAGACCCAAGCTTACAGCAGAGCCTCCACAGGTGGCGAAACATCTCCGTAAACAAGTTTGGCAGATGCGACTGCGATAATGTCTCCTTCTTCTCTGGAAGGCAGGAGAGAAGTTGTTTGTCTTTCATTAGCCAATCGGCAACATCGTTTAAACAGCGGAGGAATTCATCAAGCCGAGGCCTGGAGCTCCCTAGAAGGGGTGAGCGAGGACAGGCCTCGAGGCACAGAGGTGGCGAGTCTCCTTTAGTTAAAATTCATGAGGTTGAAGCACAGTTTTAGAGGCACAGAGCTCCAGGTGAACCCTCCCTGGTAATGAACCTCGACCCGAGCTCTAAAGGGTTCATTCCCTTGACGCAACCCTGAAACCAGCACTCGACCAGTTTTTAATATACTCCTGACCTTCGCTTGGTGTGGCATGCAGTGCACTGGGCATCACTTCAGAGGTCTTGACAAAGGGGAGTGGAGGGCCCTTCAGCCATGTCATCGTGTGCGACGCGTCGAAGACCCCCACTGCTCAGGATTTAATCTCAGGCTGTGTAACCAGCCATCATGCGCTCCTGAGAAAACACTCCTTTCTTACATCTCTTTCCCTTCAGCTGCTTGGCCAAGGCCAGCCTGATTTAACGTTACTGCAGCCCGCCTTCCTGGAAGCAAAATAACAAACCATCGCCTTGGGCTGGAGTTATAGTCAACCAACTGGGATTCGCAGGGTGTCATTAAGAAAGATTAGCAGGATTTTTATTTTTCTGCCATAGGACTACAGGAAGAATATAAAGACGAGACTGTTTTTGTATTATCATCCCAGAAAATGTGAAATACTGAAGTCTTTGTAGCGTATCAATTCACATTTTATGCATGTTTGTGTGTATATAGTGGTGGGTGGTAGACTGTTGGTTTGAATGGGGTGTTATTTTCCTCCACCATAGCAAGTGGAGCAGGGGATATTGAAATGAAGCTTGTCTGTTCGTCCATCTGGATAAGTGGGGACAAGTTTTCTCAGAAACTACTTGACCCATATGAATGTAATTTTGTGTATGTTTGCCGCTAGACTTGACTTTGATTGGGTCTGAAATACTTGAATAAATACTTGATAAAAGTATGTGTCATACTTTATCAACAATGGCTGATGACAAATTTGTCATCAATGATTTAAATGGTTAAATGAGTCTGATCCCAGGCAGGTAACTGGTTTTGTGCACATAAATATGGTCCTGAATCAGTGCAGCCATACAAAATCAATAACTGCGCAATATTTCATGAAAACAAATGCACATCACATTAAGCGTTCTTCTTCCAGTGCCTTTGAACTTTGGCGCTGCACTGCTGCTGACCACAACTCCTACGCAGTAAGATCTGAAAATTACCCCACAGGTTCAAAAAAATATAACTTATTAATCATTTCCCCTCGGCGTGGATAGTATTTTGCTGCTACCTGGCAGTTTGCGGTGATGGATGAACAGCTTGCAGTCACACAGTCACAGTCTCATCCATTCAGTGGTTTGAAAGGTGCTGAACCACTACTTTGAGAGGCTTTTGAACCGGTATATTCGGCGAGTTCTGAAATGATGCGGGTGAGCAGGTGCTGCTCTGGGAGTGTAATCACCAGGCGACAACCTCTGTTCCAAAAGGCTTTCACTATTGGAGGTGGCTGAATACACTATCCATGACACCTAGAGCTTCCTATAGAGGCATCTCAGTGGGAGAAAGAATGATCGGTTAAAGTAAGGGTTCAGTTTATTTCTTTGTATAAGTATGCATGGGACTTTTAACAAATTTTAAGGTAATTATGCAGGGGCACTTTGTAATGGCTATGTGCATTATGTTTTGAGAAGCTTTTTTGAGTGATTCATCTGAGAATTCCAGTCCGTTTGCATATTTCTGTATTTCCTAGTTTACTTTTTGCACAGTAATTTATTGTTTAATTGAAAAATTTGAATATGCAGTGAAGTCTTTTATCCTGGTTTCCTCTTGGTCACTCATTCGAATGTAAAACAAAAACAATGCGGGACTTTATAGATGCAAGGCAGTGTTGTGGCTATAAAGACATAACACTTACTGTTTACCCAAGAATTGGTTCAAAGTAGTTCAGAGTATCCTTGCCTCAACCCTTTGGGTTCAGACATCCTGTTTGAATTTTGTCCCAACAAAGGCTCCTCAGTAACATGCTTACAGATCCATGTCCCCGCCAGAACCCTTTTCATCAGTATCGAGGTTTTCATGATGATTTTTTTATGTATACATCAAATTTGTTTTTCTTTCGCCAGAGTTGAAAAGGATGTTCTCGGCTGGTCAGGGGGGAATATAAGACAATTTTGCATTCAAAGGATGTAAAAAAAAAGTAGGGAAAGATGACTTAAGCAAAGCAGGGAGGAGAGAGACGGGTAGAGAGGAGGCGAAAGGGAGTGAATGAGAGAGAGAGAGAGACAAGGGCAGTGATAAAAGACTTAAGGAGGTAATATGTTCCCTGCAGAAATTAGGGACGCTCTGATGTGTATGGGCTTCTTATAACTATAAGCCGACATCCATGCAGCAGCTTTCGATCTTTAATGAGGATGATTCAAGCAGCCAATGGTGAAGTAAATTAATACATTAATTAATTGATTAATTAATTAACATGATGAACCATCTAAAGCCCCCATCACACTTATTCAAAATCAGCAGGAATCAAGCAGAACCAGCCGGAATGAAGAATTTGTGCAACATTCGGGCAGGAATTTCCAATTGAGCACGATTTTCACAGCTTTGAAAAAGCGCCATTCGAATACTTAGAATGCGCTTCGAACCCGCCTCAAATGATTCTTGCACATTCTGGGATTATTAGCTCTCGAATGCAGCTTGAATGTAGTTGGAATACAGTAGGAATATTTAGAATGCTGTCAGAGTGCACGCAGAATATTTAGAATACACTTAGAATTTCTGCCTGAACTCCACCCAAAGTCTGATTGGAAGGTGCCTCAAATGCTGTACGAATTCACCTCGAATGCAGTCAGAACGCACGGGGAATGGCCGCCGAATATGGTTGGAACTTCCAAGAATTCAAACAGAATGCAGCTCCAATACTCAGAATGTAATTGGAATGTAACATGAGTGTCCCATATGCGTTGATTGAATAATTTCTAACTACAGCAGGGGAACGTAAATATGCCACTAAAACTGTCGCCGAATGCATGAGTTAAAAGTTTTGCGTTATTAATGAAAACTGGCCACATCTGATAATGTTGAGTTTTTCTGGAGTTTCTGTAATAGTAATTTAAATGAATGATTGAAAACTGGTCATAACTGGTCATTAAGCCAGTTCACCAGCCGCCACTGATTCCAGCAGCAATCAAAATATTCCAACGGCATTCCAAGCTCATTCCAGCTGAATTGTTTTAATACCGAAATAGATTCCTGCAGCAATCGAAATGCATTCAAGGGGCATTCTGGCAGGATTTGACGTGCCATGCTGTTTTGATTCTCCCTCGAATGCAATCAGAATGTTTTGAATGCTGTTGGAATGCTGTAAGAATATTTATAATGCAGTCAGAGCGCAGTTAGGACTCACTTTGAATGCCGTTCGATATTTCTCCGCTTCGAATGCACATGGAAAGTTTTGAGCATGAGCAAAACATTTGGGCCGGCCACATGAACGGGCCAGAATATTTGGAATGCACTGAGAATGCAGTCAGAATTTTTAGAACGCGCTTCGAATATCTTATTCCGCCTGTAGTGTGACTTGGGTTTAAGGCGATGTTTCCCAAAAGCTTAGTTGCTAACTAACAGTCAGAACCATTGACTGTGCATGTTTGAATGTAAGTTGCCAACTACGCTGTTGGAAAATGCAGCCCAGGATGTATAGATATGGGAAAAAGTTTTGAGTAGTGGGGCGTGTTTAATAACATTTTATAGAGATGGAGTAACAGGCATCTCCCGGGCGGGCATTGTTACACGTGATGGACATAATATGGACAGTGCTTCTGAAAAATGGCTTTATCTTTGAAGACCTGGCCCAAAAGTAACAGCGGCAGGTCATTCCAAATTGATTTGAATGCTGATTAGAAACATGTTCTTTGTTGGGTAGGTCTCCTTGGATGAATGAGGCTGGTAACATAGCTCCAATGGAGCCAAATAGTTGGTGCCCAAATCACAGGTGTGTTGGTCATAAAAACTGCAATATTTTTTAAGGTGGGACGGGGAACTATGTAAACAATTACAATAAAGTGCCAAATTTACATCACAAGCAAAATATAACAGTGATCACAGGTCAAAGTTCTCCGACCGACAGACACTTGGTGGGATGGTTTCTAGTCACCACAGAGATTGAATCCTAGAAATCCCCTTAGAATTGAATCAATCCATGTCTGAACCTGTTACAAAGAAAACAGGACATTTTGAGCTTCCCAATGCTTCTATCAATGGCAGTCATTCAAATCCTGTGACCCACCCCTGCATTTGGACACCGTAGTACAGGCCACACTTGTTCTGACAAAATAAGCAACTGAAGGGGTGAGTGGGTTTGCTTTCTGTCAATTATGCATCTCAGTTCTTTTGAAACTAATGTTTTTTGAGCAATTAAAGCCCACATTTGAGTCTGCAATTCAAGGAATGAGGGAGGAAGGAGAATAGCTAAATAAGCTTGTGTGACTTTTGACATAATCAGCCTCCATCTGCCAATGTTTCTGCTCCTTTAAACACAGCCAATGTTGTTTTTCTGAATCTCATAAAGCAAACATTGTCGCTTCTGGTTTCCGAGTTATCACAATCACTGACTCTGAAACTGTTACCCTCTCTGGCATTGCGGCAAGCAGAATGAGTAAGCAGTGCCGTGTTTTGGCTCTAGTTCGAATTCTTTTGAGTTCACCCGGGTACAATGTATACTTTCAGCTTAAAAGATATAGGAGACAGAGAGAAGTACATTGGGAGCAAGAGAGTAAAAGAGTAAACCAGAGAAGAAGAACATCAACAGAGGAAATCTTGAATAGCAGAATTTGAGGAATCACAATTAAAATTCCAAAATTTGCCACCAGAGGTGCTACTGCTATTCTAGCCAAATCATAGCATGTGATTAGCTAACGCGCAGGAGGTTAATTGAGGCCAGTTCTCTGTGTTTGAATGTGCACTTCTGGTAAACACTCTGGTAAACGATTTTGTACAACTATGGCATTTGCTTCACTTGAACATATACGATTTTGTCTCCAAAATTGAAATAGATTAACAGTTCCAAAATTGTGACTTGCCTGCATTGCCAGTGGCATGAACATACAAAGGGAAAACCAGTTTCATTCTCTGATACTATTAGCCGTCTCTCTATTGTTATAATTGGTGGTAACTCTCATGACACAAATATTCTCAATTCATTCTCGCCAAGTTTTGGAAATTTAATCGTGATCCCTCAAATTAGCCAGTCTCAGTAATATACCGAAGTCTATGCCAAGCACCTACTTCTCATTCCTGCCATTTATTACTCAGCCAAGAGTGTACACATCATACTAAATAACCAATAAATCCAGAGCTGTTGGCTCAGAAGCAAATACCGATGGCACAATAAGGCCATCTTTGCAGTGGGGCCAGTGATATGTCTGAGATGTTTGTCAGTGGCACATCAGGAGGCAGTTTGCTGCAATCCTTCAGATCAGGGGTCCCCAAACTCTCCCAGAAAGGGCCGGTGTGGGTGCAGGCTTTCATTGCAACCAAACAAATACACACCTGATACTACTAATTAACCCCTGGACTCTGTGCTAATAACCTTCATTAGTAGCATCAGGTGTGTAGCTGCTTGGTTGCAATGAAATCCTGCACCCACACGGGCCCTTTCTGGGAAAGATTGGGGACCCCTGCTTTAGATGATTGAGAAATAGCTTTATAGAGGGAGCAGGGCTGGACAGGGCGACTGGGGGAGTCATCTCCAACCGCTTTGCATGGTATCTGAAGGCTAACTTTGAGGATTTGTGCAGCTAAGGGGCTCACCCTATGACCCCGTGTCAAATAATTCAATACTCTGTTTTCCTTTCTTTGTTCCCAAGGCTATGAAATTAGCAACAGCTAAAGAGTAAAGTCTCCTTGACTGTGTGCATGTGTGTTTTTCAGTGTGCAATTTTGTTTAAGGAACTTGCCTTGCTTTAGATCAAACACTCACAAAAGTGCTTGTCTTGCTTCAGCACTCAGGGTTACAAGGGAAATATCCCTACCGCTCAAAATTTTACTGCTTTCCTGTTTTTAAATGGTGAGCTATTTTGGAAAATCAACACATTGTCCATTCTAAAAAAGAAATTCGCTCATTGTGAGGTGGACTTTTCCTGCATGTTATATCATTTTAGTCCCCCATCTGTATCGGCTTTGATTCAGACTCAGAAATCAATTTTGATAGAGCAGATAGAAAGATCAGAATCCCTGGTCTTTTAATCATCATTCTTGCTTGGATGAATGTCTCAGCCTCTGCCCACATTCAGGGAAAGACTGTGAAATTGAGGCCTGTGCAGAGGTGTACTGGAACAACTCTCGGCTCTTTAGGCAGTTGATAATGCCCTTGGGTTTAGTTGCGGTGGTGGATAAAGAAAAGATACTGTAATACCTTAGAACGTGTTCCAGTCCATGAATATGATTTTACTAGTCACTGGAGATGTACTTGCTCTGTCCAAGTTTAAAACCCTGTGAAAAGGAGGCGAAAGCAGACCAGACTTCCGTGTCATGACATATATCTGAGCAAAGAAAACCTTTTGCCGCAATATCAATGGGAGGTGAGTGGCATTAATTGGCGTAAAATGCAGACATGCGTTCTGAACTGCCAGGATTTGAACATCCACGAAAAACTGACTGGAGTTTGTGCTGAACAGGTTAGTGTTTATGCAGCTTGTGGGCCCCACTGGTTTATTTGTCCTCCCCGCTGGCCGATCCGCAGACCACAGCCAAGGGAAAAGTTTGTTCATGATCCAAAGTGACCCCATTGTTTAGTAATAACTGCATATTCATGGGAAGAAAGTTGCTAACTAGCACCTTGGACTTTCTGGGATGCGCAAAATTCCACAAGCAACATGGCATCAACCAGTCTTATTCAGTGTTCATGATGCGTTTGGCTACCCACAATTCCACATCTCAGTCCACTCCATTTTACATGGATGCACTCATACAGATAACCGTATTGTTGATGTGTTGTTTAGCCAAACATAAATATTTTTTTAACTTCTTACCTTTTTCTTCGTGTTCAGCTTTTCGGTCTTGCTTCCAACTTCGGACCAAAGGACTGCTTATTGGTTTTCTTGTTACCTCTATTTCAACCTGATTCACACTTATTTTTGCAAATAAACTTAGGCCCCATTGCTTGTAATGTTGATTGAATTATGTTGGATTTGTTTGTTAAATTGAATGAACCAAAATCTTGGGTGGCACGGTAGCACAGTGGTTAGCATTACTGCCTCACAGCTAGAAGGTTGTGGGTTTGAATCCGGCCTGGGGCCTTTCTGCGTGGAGTTTGCATGTTCTCCCCGTGTTGCGTGGGTTTTTGCCGGGTACTCCGGTTTCCTCCCACAGTCCAAAGACATGCATATCAGGCTAATTGGAGACACCAAATTGCCCATAGGTATGAGTGTGAGAGTGAATGGTGTGTGCGCCCTGCGATGGACTGGCAAGCTGTTCAGGGTGGGTCCCTGCCTTTGCCCGTAGTCAGCTGGGATAGGCTCCAGCTCGCCCCGTGACCCTAGTGAGCAATAAGCAGGTTTAGAAAATGGATGGATGGATGGAACCTAAATCTTGTTGCATAATTTGGGAATTGCCTGAAACCAAATGGCAGAGCAGTGCCAGCGTAATGCCCCGCCTCCTGGGCATTTCTATTTTCCCCGGCTACCTGCCTACTCTTAATGATCCAATAATTCCTCTGCTCTCTGTTTAATGGTTACCCCTGTTTCTAATTAGTTAATTATCATTCCCTTTTATATATGTATCACAGTTCGTGCCCTCAAAGGGAGGTAGCCTTACATTGTAGCACCTTTTAGTTTAGAGCACTCCCGGTTGGTATCTTGGTTACATCCCTGTGAAGTTTTATTATTTTTTACTTTTATTATTTAATAAATATCACATCCTTGCACTTGGGTTCTCCACTTTTTTCACTCTTCTGGTACCCTTATGACATCCCCGGGCACCAGGACCATAACAGATAGTGTGTTCAGGTTTCATTAATCGAGAGTTAACTGCTTGACACTTGCATGTTTAAACGTGTTTTTATCTTGAGGTAACAATGCACCTTTATCAGTCCTGTTAAACTCGTTTTTGTATATCTATCATCTCTAGCTTTCATTTGAATCAATTCTGTATAGACTATGCTTGTGAATGTGTGTGTCTGCGCGTGCGCGCGCGTGTGTGTGTACGCTTGTTTAATAATGTCTCAAAATTCAATTTCATATTTCTTGCAAATTTTGACGAATAAAAATCACCAAAATGAGTGAGGCCTGACAAAAATTCCTGTAAATTGCTGAGTCCAGTTAAGGGCCTGCGGCCAAACCACAGATAACAAATCATCTACAACGAGCAGACCTCTGCAGATATTATCAAGTTTCGGTAATCTGTGGGAATCCAGCAGCACTACATGTCTAATTTAAGGGGAACATTAAATTGACAGATTCATATAATCATCATGCCAGCTGGTACTTGATGTTTTCTTGACAGCAGAACCTTTTCTCCATTAAATGGAAACAACCTTCAGTATGAAAAGATACCATTTTAACTATTTCATTATTGTTTTGAAAGATGTTTCAAATGGTTATTCAGGGAAAATTTAACCCTTTGATGCAGGGGGTCAAAAACAACGCAGCTGTGTGTTTATTTTCGATTATCCCTCACAATGAGCCGCGTCAAGCACCGTCGTCCAATGAACTGTCCTACAAACCTTTTACTTAGCAGTCAGTGCAGGATGGGTGAACCAAATAAAATGACTGGTGAGATTATATGAAACCTAATGTAAAAAGTAATAATGTGGGAAATGCTACCATCGCTGTGCTGTCACTTGGCATGTCAAAATGTAAAAATATGTTAAGTTTTGAGTCTTGATTGAAATAATGAATTAAGATTATATAAATGACCTTCTTGAATTAAAAATCTATGCACATAAATTTAATTGTCCAGGTAATTTTTTACATAACATTGCATTAATTGGTCTCTTAGGAGCCAAGGCATCTAAAGGTCATTACTGACAGAAAAATGTATAAAATAAGGACAAGCAATTTAAAAATGGATCAAATCAGATGAGAATATTTCATCCCCTGATTAATATTTTAATTACGTTTCCTTGCTTGCTCTTCAGTCATATAGGAAATGTTCTAGAATAACTATCCAAGGTGCTTTGTGAAGGGTTCAGCTTTGAAGCCCATCATGCAAATTCTGCTCATTTTAGCCGACTACACACCAGTATAAGGCTGAGGGATGGTGGACTAAAATACAGTCTTTTTATTTTTGTCACGGTCAGTAAAAAAGTAGTTTAACCAGACTCTGGAGGTGGACAGAGAGACAAGAATCACAGGCCAAACACATGACGGAATCCCTCAGCAACTATTAAGCTGCCATTCACGGACCGCTGTTGCATTTCCTGCATGACAGGCCAAGGAGAAACGGGGCAGAGATCAAACCGGTTTGACACAGAACACAGGGGTGAGAGGAGGAAGTTGGACTTCACCAATCCTGATGATGACGGATGAGGAGGAAGGGGCACCATGGAGTCGAGCACTCTTGCCATCGAAGCCCCTGCTCCGCCATGGCTCCCTGCTGCCATTTCTGGAAATTTGAACGTGCGCCACGCAGGTGGTCTTGCACCGCAACAGCTAGCCAGGACTCCTTATATTGAAAGCTGATGTGAATGAGGGAATGAATGAAAATGGACAAGAAGAATGACCCTGGCGCATTTTGGTAAAAGAGCTACACCCTCAACCCAGGGACAACGGGAAGTGAAAATAGATTTGCCGCTGACCCTTGTGGTAACAAAAGCTTTTTTCAAATTGCTGGGCTAAGCAGACAAAATTTAGCCTCTTTCTGGACTGTGGAGGACTATATTGGCAATGGAGCAACGTCGACCGCAGCCCAAACACGCAGTTCTGCGGAAACTACAAGAATTCGACACCGTTCTGAAGTCTCTAACTTCAGCATTCTGTCACAGACGAATCATAATACCATGCTATAAATCAATGACACAAGATTTCGTGACAAATTGCATTCACATCATCATCATTTATAGTTTTGTTTTGGCATCTCAAGAGGGCTTAACTTCAGTATTGAAATTCAGTCTTCATATGTCCATGGGCACAGTACAATAAAGTATGAAGTCTCATAAATTCAATACGTTTTACAATATCTTTTATGCTCGAATGGGGTGTGGGGGAGAATCCTGAACAGTGTTATTTGAGACAACACCTGTTTTCCCATTTTCATTTTTTTCTGCCATGGCGTAAAGTCTGCTGCTTGTTTGGGAGTATTTTGTTTGTTTGGAGCGATTTATGGAGTCACTCTCATGCAGGCCTTTTGTGAATAAATTTATTACTCTACTGCATACCTCTTTGGCACCAATTTTCACAAACCACGACAGGAAATGCAGGGTTTGCATTATTTTGGTGTTTTTTGGCAGTCAGCAGAGCTATGCCTGGATATTATAAGAATGATCTTCTCATAATTCAGAATAAAATAACCATATTTTTACTTTTCTGGAATTGAAAATGCGTATGCTAGTGTTTAAGCAGGGAATGCAAGACTTATTCCATGGGCATAAGTACACACTGTGTGAATGATACAGGGAATGTAGCCCCTTTATACAGTGGGACTATCTAAATAATAATGGACTGCCTGTTGTAACAATGGGAAATTTACTTTTCAGGAGTGAACAGTGGCCTCACCTCTCAGAATATACAGAGGGAATGTACAGTGTAATTCTACACGCGCATTTACACAAATTAATCATGTTCCTAATTGGATTGTGAACATTTACTGTGCAATTGGGCAGAGCTATCCCAAAGCCACAGTGCGTCACGTCAGCTCTGCTGCTCTCGCGCTCTGTTAGGATTGGAGAAATGCGGTATGGAAAGCAGTAAAACCTCTGTCAGAGACACAGTGCTGTGGTGTTTATAGTTGTCTGATCCCTGATTCAGTTGGGCGGTTCACTTTATGGGATCTGCTGTATGGAGAGAGAGGAGCACTAATGAGTTCCTGAGTGACCCTTCAGATTCAGCGTGAGGCCTTGTGAGCTAGTTACTGTAAAGGAAGATGCTTTAATTGGGATGGGTGTGTGTGTGTGTGTGTGTGTAGGTGCGCGTGTATGGGGTGCATTTTATGCCAGCAAACTATACTAAAACGCCTTAACCTCGTCGCCTACGCCTGCATTAAGACTGATAAAAACGCGTGTGTACAGGCACGCGTATTGCAAGTACACCAAATAATGAAGGGGTGACGGGTGACGAGTGTCATGCCTCGCACGAACGCAGCGGATGCCTGTGTGCACGCTCGTCTCAATGTACAAATAATTATTAACTTTATGATGACGAATTATGAGTTTAACAGCTGCTTCGCTTCACAATTCAAGCAGTCCATGTTTACCAAGAGAGATCGATGACACAGTTTTGGCTATTTCAGTCCGCACGTGCACACATTTAAGGCCTCTGAAGCACTCGCTTTAGTACAACAGTGACACACGAGCTAACGCCTATAACATGTGAATGCGTATAACAGGATGTTGAGGTATATCAGGGACTGTAACATTGCTTAGGCGCATCATCGCATCATTTTCTCCCTCATCATCTGGTTCACCATCTCAGAGTCAGACCAGAGGCTACTAACAGGTACATGTAGGCCTACCTTCTGTCAGTTCGATATTTCGTTTTAACCAAAAAAAATATTTATATACATGTATATAGTCTAAGAGGTTACATTTGCCAAGTGATTCTTTAATTTATCTGTTTTTTTCCACAGGACGTAGCCTATAGCTACTCATTTTAATTAGTTTTAATTTATAATTCCCGTACGTCTTATAACGCCACTATCTCACGTTTTGCGCATCATGACCGCTTATTTCACTATAGTGTCTGTCGTTGTCAAGAATTAAAAAAAACAAAACAACAACGGGACGACCAGGGGAATCCCGAGTGACGTCATGCTCCCAAGGAAATCCCTCTGCGCCGCTGCTTATCCTGGAATTATTTACATGATCTTGTTACAACAAGGTACTGGAAAAAAATAACTAAGTAGAAGTACCATAACTGAAAGTTAATTTGGTAAAAGATGAATTCACCCATAAGAAAACTATTTGTGTAAATGTCCTATTAAATTCACTGAAGTACCAAAAGTATTCTGTGAAAAAATTAAAAGAGGAAGGACACCAGGGTGAGAAGCTCTGTCACCTGGGAAGAGCTCAGAGTAGAGCCGCTGCTGCTCCACGTCGAGGGGAGCTAGCTCGGGTGGCTCGGGCATCTATATCGGATGCCCCCTGGATGCCTTCCTGGGAAGGTGTTCCAGGCATGCCCACCGGGAGGAGGCCCCGGGGAAGACCCAGGACTCGCTGGAGGGACTGTGTCGCTCGGCTGGCCTGGGAACACCTCGGGATACCCCCGGAAGAACTGGAGGAAGTGTCCAGGAAGAGGGAAGTCTGGGCATCCCTGCTTAGACTGTTGCCCCCACAACCCGGCCCCAGATAAGTGGAAGAAGATGGATGGATGGATGGATGGATGGATGGATGGTGCTCTTTAATCAATTTTCAGGTGAATGAAAGATACAGTATTCAAAAAACACTCCGGCAGTCTCTATCAGTTGTAAATTTTCAATAACTGACCCCGTGGGGTGGCACGGTGGCACAGTGGTTAGCACTGCTGCCTCACAGCGAGAAGGTCGTGGCTTCGAATATGGCCTGGGGCTTTTCTGTTTGGAGTTTGCATGTTCTCCCTGTGTTCACGTGGGTTTCCTCCAGGTATTCCGGTTTCCCCCACCCACAAAAACATGCATCATAGGAACACTTCAACCAGCGCCCCTGGCCAAGGAACTGGCTTTAGAACTGGAGTTGGTCCCCGGGCGCTGCTCCGTGGCTGCCCACTGCTCCTAACCATAGGATGGGTCAAATGCAAGGGACAAATGACCACACGGGGTTCAATAAAGTATATCTTATCCGCACGAAGATGTTCTCGAACATGCCAAATCCAGATAATCCATACATAAATTAAATTCATATTTTAATTTGAAACGAGTAACTAAGTTGCCAGTGTCAAAGTAGCGACATGAAAGTATACTTTTTATCTTTTAAATGAAGTAGAGTGAAAGTCCCGGTAAAAAAAAAAAAACTTCAGTAAAGTACAAATTCTCAATAAAAAAAACTATTTCAGTACTGCAATGAAGTACATGTACTTCGTTACTATGCACCTTTGAAAACGGTGACGTGATAACCTACACTGCACAAAGAGGATACGAGATCGATATCTCTCTGTCTCTCTCACCACACACACACACGCGCGCAATTTCCTGAATAAACGGGCACAGTGAGGAGAAAAATAGGTGGGGAAAAAAAACAAAAATTCAGGGACAATTAGCCAACAATTAACTCGGACCTTGTATTTAACAGTCACGCGTAGTCTTCATGTCACGTATTTGAGGCAAAATTCACCCGTCACGAAGGCATACGGGCAACAACGCCTGTGCAGCGTTTGCGCGACGCCTACGTGACGCTCGTCTGTCCATTGAAAGTGAATGGAATTTACACGCGCACTTTAGAAGTTTGATGTCATCACATAGGCCCTGTACACGCGTTTTAGTATAGTTCGCTGGCATAAAATGCCTCCTATAGTGTCTGAGTGCACGTGTGTGTATGTGTGTGTGTGTGTGTGTGTGTGACCGTATGTGTGTGTGTGAATATTTATATATATATATAGCCCCAATCCAAAAAAGTTGGGATACTGAGTAAAATGTAAATAAAAAAAGAATCTCTCATAAACTGACATTTTATTCACAATAGAACATAAACATCATATCATATGTTGAAAGTGAGACATTTTACCATTTCACGAAAAAAATTTTTGCTCATTTTTAATTTGATGGCAGCAACACATCTCACAAAAGTTGGGATAGGGCCATGCTTACCATTGCCTAGTGTCCCCTCTTTTTTAACAACAGTCTGCAAACATCTGGGAAGTGAGGAGACCAATTGCTGATGTTTTGGGAGAGGAATGTTGTCCCACTCTAGTCAGATGTAGGATTCAAGCCGCTCAACAGTCCTGGGTCTTCTTTGCCGGATTTTTCACTTTATGATGCACCAAATGTTTTCTATTAGTGAATGGTCTGGACTGCTGGTAGGCCAGTTGAGCACTCAGACTCTTCTACTGCAAAGCCATCCTGTTGTGATGGATGCAGTTTGTGGTAGGCGTTGTTTTGCGAAATATACAAGGCCTTCCATGATATAGACGTCTGGATGGAAGTATACGAAGTTGTAAAAACTTTTGAATAAAACCTTTTCAGCATTGATGATGCCTTCTCAGATGCGTGAGCTCCCCAAGCCATCGGCGCTAATGCAACCCGATACGATCAGAGATGTAGGCTTTTGAACTGTGCGCTGATTACAAGCTAGATGGTTGCTCTCCTCTTTAGGGCCGGCTCATACTCCACGCAAGGTACACGAGCGAACGTGAGCACAGGTCCGTTCCATTCCATTCACAGAGAAGCCTGAACACGCGTCCCTTGCTGCGCTGGGCCTCCGTAAAAATCAGTACATTGCTCATGCAATGTGTTGAACACAGCATATGGTGCATTATTTGCTTTATCCCCCCTATTGGAATCTCACAGAAATACACGCGTCGATGCGTCGCGTTACAAAAATTTGGACGACACACTTTGCTACGCAAGGACGCAGGATGGCTACCTTGTGTTGCTCGATGCGTTGCCTTGCGTTCGCGCTCGCGTACGTTGCATAGAGTATGAAGCGGTCCTTAGACTGCATGACACTTAGGTTTCTTAAAAGAATTTCACATTTTGATTCATCTGACCACAGAACAGTTTTCCATTCTGTCTCAGTCCATTTTAAGAGCCATTCCATGAGAAAATGGCACTTTTTGAAGAAGCTGAGGAGTTCAATTGAATGAAAACTGGGCACATAGGTAGATATGGTAGTCTCATGGAAAAAGCCAAATTTTTAGGTTCATATCTTAGTTTGCCAGTGGCGCCACCTGAAAGCCACTAAAGTGGCTTAGTTTTGCTTTTGACACCACATTTTACATCAATTAGTATGAGTTAAGGGTCCACAGTACCAGATGTGTTATACTTTTATCGTGACCTGTGACTCTTCAAGTCTGAATGGACATCAGCGCCAAGCTGGGTAACTATGTTAGTGAGCCGGAATTATATGAGAAATCATAATAAAAATTGAAAATGGGAATGGGAATGAAATAATATCCCAGACCTATACCAATCAAGAGTGCTTTATTATGTGTTTAATCACCTCAAAGCTGTCATTTTTAGTTAGTAGTACCCTGGTATCTTGCTCAGTTAGTGCAATGGATGGCCAGAAAGATGGTCGAAATTGATTTTCGGTGCATGTTTGAGGTATATTTTCTCAGTAAACCAGACATGTTCTATAGTGATAAATGTCGCATTTTGTACTTTTGGAACTATATTTTCAGGAATATCAAACATTTCTTTGGTAGTATTTACGCGTACCATTTCATAGCAGATTGTGCGTATGTTTAGGGGGGATTATTGTTTTTACGCAGCAAGATAGAGATCTGAACTTCCCTGGATACACAGTCCCTTTGGGGTAGGTTACAGCATTAGTAAAATTTCAATGGTACAATTTTCAGTGTAGATGATATTCAACATCAAAAGTTGGAAAATTTCACCCCCAGGGGGCGCTGTAGGTTGTATGCAAATACTGACTATCCCCAGCAATGAACCAAAGAAATAGTTTTTAAATTGTTATACACACAGCTAGTTTTCTCTGAAAATAGAGTTTAGCTTGGCACTATGCTGGTTGGATAGGTATCTGAACAAAGGTGGCGCCCTAAAGAGCTAAACTTCTACTTACCTAATATTCCATATTCCAAGACATATAACACAATTCAGTCTTTTGACGTATATAAAGTACATGCACAGTTGTACATAAAAGTTTTAATCACTTTGATTTAAAGCTGGGTTGGTCGTGAATAGGAAAAGATAGCTGGTTGTGATTGTAGCAGATTACCAGTAGTCAGTACAGAGTACAATTTCGTAGTGTTGGTGCATTTTCAAAAAAATCACAAATGCTTTTTTGATTTGCTATTAGAATTAATGAGCAGGCTTCAGTGTTAATTCTAGGATTTCCTAAGGGCAAAACGATTGGTTCGAAAAAGGGCACAGCAGTTGCATCGAGCGAGTGGTTGTCCTGAAAAAGCATAAAATTAATAGTAAGCAAGCAGCAGCCTGCCAAGATAAGGGCAGTTAATTTGTTCTGGTAACTTGCATGCCCTCATTCCTAATGCCAGCCCATGATGTCCAGCCTACAGGATGCCCCCTGGGTGGGAGGGCGGGCTTTTTTTTTCAGGCTTTCCATTTTGGTGTGTACCAAGCCATGGGTGTTGACCACCAATTGTGCCATATAGGCTGTGGCCGGCTATTTAATTCAGAGACAGACAAGCTAACTATCGATGGGCCCTGTAGAGACCCAGGTTCTAGCGTAGTAGGGCTTGCCTAGGGCTCAACTAGCTCCAAGGGTAACCTCGACCTGGATCGAACAAAGAAGGCCTTGGATAGCTGCTCAAGGCCAAAGCTAAGGAGCACCTCTGGCGCTCAACACCAAGTGCCACCAACACACAGTCCAATTCCAAAAAGTTCAAATTATGGACCGTTATTTTACACAAGTGTACGTATACTGTTTAATTCTCTCTTTTATCATGTATCCTATAAATCAGGGGTAGGGAACCTCCTCCAGAAAGAGCCACTGCGGGTGCAGGCTTTCATACCAACCAAGCTGCTACACGCCTGATTCTACTAATCAAGGCCCTTAACAAACACTCCAGGGATTGACTAGTAGAATCAGGTGTGTAGCGGCTTGGTTGGTATGAAAGCCTGCACCCACAGTGGCTCTTTCTGGAGAAGGTTCCCTACCCCGGAATGAATAATGATTGTGGGGTGTAATGGCAAGTGGAGGGTTTGGAGGTATTTTCACACATACAACAATTTAACCGTAGTCTCCGCCTTGTATGAATATCGCAAGTGCTGTTTTGTATTCGGTTTAAATCCCCCACATCTTTTAAGACAGAATGCATTACCAGGTGAATCTTCCTCCATTCCCCCTAACACATCCATGCTCTTCTTGGAGGATAGAGGCAGATATGTTCTCCCCTGGTATGAGGGGCTCCCTGTTGAATACCCTTCCCTCCTCTCCAGCAAATCTGGTCTCCTACCTGCTTGACCTTAGCTTTCACTTTCCTCTTTACCTCATCACTGAACGGCTTACTACATCGGACTGCAGTTCTCAAAGGACTGGGCTTCGCCAGCATTGCAAGCTTAAAGCTGGTTCTTCACCAACCCTGCTGCTGGAGTGCTCAAGCCCTGCTAATTTTAGAGGTCACCCTGATTTAACACACATGATTCAACAGGACAGTTTAGTAGTATAGCATTTTATGAGCTGAACTGGGTGTATGAGAGCAGGGAGACATATAAAATGTGCAGGGCACGGGAGCTCCTGGCACAGGGTTGTAAATTGTAGTGTTAATACACTGGTTTTAAAGGAAATGACAGCCGCTGATTTGATTGGCCCTAATGGGTCCAAAACCCCACCATAACCACTGGTAATTAATTCATTTACGACCAACAGTCTTGACAATGGAGCCATAATTATGCAATCACATCATGTCCAAAAATGTATGGAATGAAGTAAGTTTTGATCTGCAATACCATTAGCACTTGCCTTTGTTGGCTACATTTAGGTTGTCAAATTAGAGCCCATTTTGTTTATTTTTAGGTATTTACATCATTGGCTCACTAAGCTAGTCAGTCATGCCTCCAGTGTTGACATCAAGAGCAAATCTTTGTCTGGAGTATAGCAGGGTAACTCATCTCCTTTTTTTGGCCTAATGTTGCAAAGACATTCTACTTTTCAGAATTATGATTTAATGTGGTGTTCTAGCTCTGGTTCAGGGCGTAGGCCGTTCTTCGCTGATGATGATGGTTAGGCCCGGTAGTGCTGTTTATGGTAGAGTCGAGCTAGATCACAAAGTCTTTGTGTTAGCCAGCAAACAAGCTTACATGAATGTGGAGGGAATATTTAGTGGGTTTAAACAAACTGGAACATTCACTTAGCAGAATTGACGCACTGGCACCATTATAAAAGGGTTGACAGGGCTTAAAATGGATGACTATTTATTAACTGTACAGTATATTCAACCATTGAGATGATTTAATTGCTTTTTCCAGTGTTCACTTAATTTGATCTTTTCATGAACAGATGAAAGGAAATTAAACTTTTTTTTCCCCCATGAGGTGTTGCAACATGTTTCAGTGGCATCTGTGACATATCTCTGAAAAGATTAACTATGCCTATATTTGATTCTAAATGGAATATAAAAATATTCCATGTATTTCGCAAAATTATGAATAAAATATTGCACTGGAAATTTGGGTAAATCACACGACTTCAATTCCGGCACAACCACTGCATGTACATATCATATACTGTACGTTATGCAACATTCCTACTTATTTATTCATTTGTTTGTTTGTTTATCCTCGAGGGAGACTTCAACAGGTTTTAGTGGCGTCTCTGATATATCTCCGGAAAAATTAAACATGTCCATATTAATATTAAATTAAATATTAATGGCATGATGCTACATACGTATAGCATATATTTTGCTAAATTAAGAATGAATATTGCCATGGAAATTTTTGGGATGAGCAGATGATTTGAATTACAGCACAACCACAGCATGTGCACATCATATACATTATATAGCCTACCAATAATTGCTCGACCAAAACTTCATTTTAGTAGGGAATAAAGAAACAGACTGTAATTACAGCAATGACTCATACATTTAAGGCGGTAGTAAAAATTAAAGATGTAATTGCAGCCGAACAAATGAATATGACAATCAGAGACTCTCCTTCGCCAGGCTGAGTATTGCATTTAGCTCTGCAGTGCTATGCCACAACTGAATATTAATTTCAATCCTTTTTAATTTTAAAGAATAATGAAAGCTGTCAGAATTCATTATTATGACATGCTGCAGTATAAACATGGCAGCCAAAACATTATGAAACTTTGAAAGCTACTATTAGGAGGTTGTTTTGGTGGGGGGTGGTTATTACATCCCATTTCATATGTTATTCTCGACGCAAACAAAATTAGCTGATGGGAAAAGTAGAGCTGAAAGAGGTAATAAAACAGATTAATAACCTGTGATATCTCAACGACGATCAAATCGGAACATGCTGGCGGACTAATTAGCTTTTATCTCTTCCTGAACTACAGACCTAGTTTTAGATGTAACATCCAAGATAAACATGGGACTTTTAACCCATGCTGTTTTCAACTGTGCATCAAATATTTTTGCGGATAAATCAGATGAGTGGCTGCAAGGAGACCACATTGATAATAAAATGAAAACCCCACTTAATGAGCTCAGAATATTCCATCAGAAATCTCAGCTTACAATGCACATGACTGAAAACGGATACTTATCTTTCATGAAATGATTGCAAATGTATCCAGTCAGCCTCCTCCGGACTCAGGCCAAAGTATTTATGGGCCATATAAGGTATCAGAGGACGATATTACAAATTAAATTCCAGTCCAATTAAAACCTTTTTTAAGACTACTACACAATGTAGTAAATGCACTGATTTGAGACACACATTTGGAAGAGGTGAAGGAGCAATGCTGAATCTCAAACTGGTCGAGCGCAGGATGGGCAATTTGCTGGAAAAGTTACACTGCTGTGCTCTTCATTAAATTCCCTCAACTAAGGACTTTAATTAGTTTCTCGCAAAATAACGACACTGGCTGAATCAGTAGTTTAATTGCATATGAAATCTTTGTGTTTATTTTAATTTTGTGAAATGACTTTTTCTGCGGAGGAGGAGGAGTTTGTACGCTAAACAGAGCGGTGTTCAGTTTCCCAAGCTTCACACGAAACTAGGAGGGGGGGAAAGCCATTAGAATAAGGAACATGTTTCTATGGGGATTTGTTTATGAAGAAACAATTATTTTCTTGTTTCATACTTGATGGATTTGTTCTGTCTCCGTCAGTAATCAAGCATTATTGTATACCTTCAGATGACTTAATCAGGGGCGCGTTTCCCAAAAGCGTAGTTGCTAACTAAGTTAGCAACTTACATAGTTCGTCCATTCACGGTCAATGAGCCGAATTATGTAAGTTAGCATCTGTGATTACGGGAAACGCACCCCTGACTATTTCTCTGTTTCCCATGTTACTTGTTCGGTAACAGTGGAACCAGCTCTCCTGATTGGTTGATGCTAGAGAAGCAGCATAGTCCTGGCTTTGCCTCTTTTCAGCGGCTGGGTGTCATTGCAACATGTACTTTAACGGGGATGCAATGCTTTGGTTCAACTATGCCCTTCTTCTCTGTGCGGGAACTACTTTTCTATTTTAAAATTAGACTCAAATTCCTGACTGAACTCTTTTATGTGTGGTAAGTCGTTATCCAAATGCCACTTTTCACTAGACGGTATGCCCAGAGTAGGGGGGGGGAGTCTAAATATTTACTCTGAAAACACAGATAACGTGATAGTGACATGTTTATACGCGTTGCATTTCTTTTTGACATTGGGGGCACAAGGGTCTCTAATATTTATGTTGAAATTATAATTCCATTTAAGATGTGTTGCTTTGAACTGCTGAGGCTGTGGGCGATGGAGTGTTATTGAAAATGCATGAATAGAATATTATTTATGAAGAGAGCACAAAGGGTGTAATATACAATATCATTTTCCTTCTCTGAAGAGGGAGGCCTAAAAGGAAGCACTTGGCCGTGAATTGCATGCGCACCAGCAGACAAACAGAAATGCCTTGGGGTCTCGGAGGGCCCCGTTAGGCGGTTATCAACTTCTGAGAAAATAAATAATGGAGCAGGCAGAATCAGTCAGCGCCGATGGCAGACGTGATGGAAATCCAGTCTAAGCCAGACAGGAAAAGCCACGGCGGCCTGTTGCATATCCTGCTGTGACGGGATCATCAGCGAAGCCTCCATGCTTTGTGGACATGGGCGACTGAAGGAAGGCAGTGATCCAGTCTTCAGTCACCACTTCCACATTCTGATTGCAGGCATCTCTCCTACATCTGTGACGGAGCGAACCAAGCTCATTATTCTGTATGTCCCCACTGTTGATTCCTGTAGTCAGGGTCCCCAAGCAAATTATTTGTATGGATATATTTTAACAGCATTATACAAAGAAAATACAAAAAATCCACTCAAGCGTTTTGGCGCTTACTGTACCTTCATCTTGGGGTACAATAGATGATCTTTATTATCCCCCGCCGCGCGATTACTGCGAAGCGGGCTCCGTTCGTCATAACACGTAAAATTGAGGTGGCGGGGGATACTGCCATGTTAGTGGCAAACACTTGTCATGGGCTAATTTAGATCTGGGGTGTGCTTCCCTGAAGTATAGTTGCTAAATATGTTATATTTATAGTGGGCAGTCATGAGAGAGTCAGAGAAGCAATGTCAGTGTGTTCAGTCAAATTTAGTATGCATGCTGTTGGGTTTACTCCTTTCACCTTATATCCAGCTTCTAGTCCGACCTCCTGCTCTTCTTCAGACGGCCCGTTAGTTCATTTGCTGGACAAACTTCAGCTGCTGCCCAGCATTCCGATAAGAAAATCGGAATAACCCCTCCCGCTTCACTCACAGCTTCCTGTTATCCTCACAACATCCTCCTACAAACACTAATCTGCTCCAAGCAGAGAGGTAAGGAGAGAGAAAGAGAGAGAGATTTAAAGAAAAAGATTGAATCCGGCACAGAGTGGAACAGTCAGAGAAAGAGCAGGATTTTGGCCTGTCTATTTGCAACGATTCACCTCTCCAATTACTGTCCATCTTCAAGAGCTGCCTGAAGATATCTCTGTATCCAGAGGATGAGTAAGTAGAAGAAGAAGAAGAAGTAGACAAAGTAAAAAATACTGTGAAAACAACAAGAGTGAACAACAAACTGAAGAGTGGAACCACATCATAGCGCTCGCAACTTCCTCTTTCCCCTTGAAGAATGCTTTCAGTGGCTTCTTTGAAGTCCTGCTGTTTGCAGGGCTCTCATCCTTCGGCTGACCACCGTGTCCATCTCCTAAAGCAAAGATTCAGTATTCTCTCCTGCCACCGCACCATAAAGGAAGACCAAAAGGGTGAGTTTCTTTAGCATTCAAGCCGAGAGCTGCTGTCGTCAACGAGCAAAGGCAACGCCTGTGCAAGTCCTGTCAATCACGTGCTGAAACCGAACGCAGCCTTAATTAAACTGGATTAAGGCCCACGCTTTTGTTCTGCTATAATCTCCTCCCTCTCAATCCGTCTTTCAGTCGGACTCGAGGAGACGGGGCTGAGGCTTGCACAATCACCCCCGTCCCCCCACGACTCGCCCCATCCCTGACGTGAAAGCAGTGTTTGACCGAGCGTTTGACAGAGAAGATGTGTGGGCCAAAATAATGGGCTGCTTCCAGAGGCTTGAAATCTCCAGCCTAGCAACCAAATGACACATACCACCTCATCATATAAGCATACATTCACTTTTTTCTCAGCGTCAACAATATGCCAAGACAGCAAAATAGTGCTATCTATCCATATTTGAATATAGTCTGTGAGACTTTTGGGTTTAAAATTTTTTCAATAAAAATTACTTCTGAGACACTCTGCCTCCCTAAAACACTCAGTCATGTTACTGACCTATTGCTAGTTGAAGGTCCCGTATTATGCTGTGTTTTGTCATTTACAAAATGTTCAACGGGTCTTTAAAATAATGTTAAGAATTCAGTTACAAAAAACCCCCACACACATCGTCTTTTGGAAGAGAAAATAGTTGTGCTTTTTTTTTCTCCTCCAAAATAACAAGTACGAACAGTTTTGGTAGACATATTGATAAATCTACATGGTAAATGATTTGTACTCCTTTGTGTCTGATAGAATAGATTCCAGAGTGGGCAGGTCCAGTGCCGTAATTGGCTCTGGCCAGGTCTATCCTGACTGGACGCAACAACCTGACGTCAGGTTTTGACCAGATCTCGTGAAGATATCCAGACAAGCTGTTCAGAGAGGAAATCACGTTCAGGAAACCATAATCTCGGATTACAGCAAAACCCCTGTATCTTATGTTTTGAAACTTTGCAAAGGACGTCCAACCCTATAACATTACATGTATGTATTAAACGAATTGTCAGCATAATAGGGGACCTTTAACCTAATTAGTTGTAAAATACTCCTCCAGCTGTTTTTTTATTAGTACCTTTTACTTTTCCAGCCTTTTGTTTCCCCTGACCCAACTTGTTTCAGATGTGTTGCTGCCATCAAATTCAAAAGGAGCTGATATTTTTCATGAAATGGTAAATGTTTCAACATCATGATGACATCAAAACATCATAAATGTGGGTTTATGAGATTTGCAAATCATTGCATTCTGTTTTTATTCACGTTTTGCACAACATCCCAACTTCATTGGAATAGGGGTTTGTAAAAGATGTGGATTACATAACAATGTGCCACTGCATGGACTAAGTGAGAAGACCAAGTCAGGCAGCCTAGCGGTAGGTTGCTTGAGTGGTAACCAGTGAGGGCTTGGGATTCTTACTTGGTATGGTGAGAGTAAGTTAAAAAAAAACTATGCTGTTGGGCCATTGAGGAAGGCCCTTAACCCCAATATTGCTACAGGGACTTTACACTGCTTTAAATTCACTGAATTTAATAGTTAAATTAAGGCATTGTCTTCTTATTATTTTAACTGTAAGTAGAGTCCTGCGCACATTTAACTGTGGTCTTCAGCTAACATACACTGAACCTCTGTTATAAACTGATTGCAAAATGACAGTGAAAATAACTGGCAAAAAAGGTACCTGGTATAATAACTGGCAGAAAAGGTGCCAGTTTATAACAGTGTACCCCTCTTTCTCTCTGTCCCTCCTCACTTGCAACTAGTCTATTTAGATTTTTTTTTCCTCAGGGGCATCCTCAAAATGTCCCTGATTACAAAAAAATTAAAATAACAACACTGAATTAGCAGATTGTGCATGTTAGCAAAACCAGAAATAGATATGGAAAAACAAAAAACTGTTGCCTCACTGCAAGATTGTGGGTTTGAATCCCTCCCAGGACCTTTATGTGCGAAGTTTGCATGTACTCGTTTGCTAGGGTCTCTGGGTACTCTGGCTTCCTCTCACAGTGCAAAGACATGCATGTTAGGCTGATGGGAGACTCTACGTTTCCCATTGGTATGAGTGTGTGAGTGAATGGTGCATGAGCCGTGCGATGAATTGGTGAACTGTTCAGGGTTTGTCCCGGCCTTTCGCCCATAATCAGCGAGTACAGACTCCTGCTGCATTGTGGCCTGACTGAGGAGGAGGTGGTTTATAAAATCGATGAATGAATGATAAATGAGTAAATGTACAAAAAAATAATGGAAATGAAAAAGGAAATAAGGAGATAAATGGACAAATAAATCAAAAATTTATTTGACGAAACACATTTAAAAACATTTTTTTTAATTCTTCTTAGCATTTCCACGTTCATGAATTCTTTCCTTCATGTATTTATCCCTTCTAAATGGTCATATTTCTGTGTATTATTTTTATCATTCTTTATATTAGGACTTATACGTATTCACTATTCTATTTACTTTTTTTGTGGCACTTTGAATATTTCATACTAAATTGCCCAGCATGGATGACAAAACTATTTTATTCAAGAAGGCTTCCGGAGACTGCATTGCATATAATGCACCGTGAATTACTAAACTTTAAAGAGCTGCCACTGAGGATTTTATATTTTCATGAAAGATAAAATCAGGTCTCTTGGCTCCTTTTGCCTTTGTATAAATTTCCCGAGCAAAGCGCCATACATCCTATTTAATCAGTGCTCTTTCCTTCCTTTTTCTTGCTGAACTAATTTGCACCAATTTCAATCAATTAGCCTATTACCCAGTGCTTGTTTAAAGTTCACAATCCTCTAATTCTGGGGGATTTGATTAATATCTGAGCCTGGGGTTTTCAGCTGAGTTAACATCATAGTACAATAAACTATTTTTTTTTGTTGAACATTGTAGACTATTTAATATGTTCTCACTAGACTTCCTAATGAAATTGCAATATATCAGATAGACCATGGTCTTTGTATATCCTTGTATATGACAATTATGCACAAAGAGGCTCAAACAGGCACCTCGTTTTAATCAAGACTGCTGGCTTGCGAGCTGGAATTGACTGTATGTTATGATTTGGTAATCATTTTCTTTGTTTGAGATGCCATTTTGTAAGGTAGTCTCAGGCACACCTCCAAATAAAATAAACTATGAGCCCATCTCACGCTCTAGGCATCATATATCATATAATGTTTGGGCAGATGCACTGGTTGTTACAACACAACAACAAAGGAGTCCTTTCACGTGTCTTTTGAATGTCGTAGGTGTCTGAATACACTGAAATACAAAGCCAGCAGTGTCAGTATTTGACAATAATGGTAAACATGAAAAAGAAAAATGTATTGGACACGGCTTGAACCCCGATTTTGATGCCTACAAGACAACCTTAGCCAGTGCATCATCACAGTTTCCAGCAGGAAATCTTTCTAAGATGTGAGCAGGTATATTCCACAATATTTCCTAACTTAACTAAGTAGTTTTGGTGCCTAAACCAAACCAAGTAGTCTTGGTGCCGACACCTAAATGTTCACCAATGTCTTAAAATGACAATGGCAAAGGATTCCATCAGCGTTGTATATTGACATTTTGTCCAAGCGTCACTACAGTGTCACTATCTGTCGAGTCAGGATGAGAATATCCTGTCTTATTCAAATCTTGTTTTTAACCCAATACTACAAGAATCACTATTTAGAAAACAACGTAATAAAATATAGCAGTTCACACCAACAGCCACACAACTGACCTCAAACATGGATTTCAGTCTTGGTGTGAGTAGGGCCAAAACACTGCAATAGTGACATTTTGTGCTCGGCCTGGTCTAGGAAGATTACGAAGGCACAACCTTTCAGGTCTAAGTCTTTCTTTATTGTTTTTTACACAATTTAGCTGCCCTTCTTAGTTTTTGCCCTCTGTTTCTCCTATTTAGTTCTTATTATTTAATTACTCTCCCTTCTCTATGTGCCCCTGGTCTCTCCTGCTTTCTATCATTAATTGTTGTTGTATGCATTTCGGTTCCAGGTCCATGTCTTTCCCTCGCAGGATTTTGTATCTTCATGATGATCTAAACCAGTTCTGCTCAAAGCATTACACTTCCTGCCTTAGGTTAATTTTATCATGATAACTAAGTAACCATTTTATGAAGGATACCTCCCTTTGCTGTCCGCTCAAGATTCACGAGTCTGCCAGTTCCTTCAAATCCTGGAGTTGCTGAGTAAGCACTATCTTGCATGCCCTCTAGCTCTGGATTGCTGTCCTGGTGCTGACCTCAGACCAGTGTCTGACCACAACTTACCCCAACTTACCACATCCCCTTGAATCTTGTTTGCCCCTCGTCTGACTCAGACTGCCCCAGATCACTCTTCTGCCTGAGCTTTCTTTCGTTCTTATGTATTTATTTGTGCCAACTGCAGCTTAAGTTATCATGATTAAAGTGCCAAAAAGCTTTTCCATGGATCTGAACTTGACTCTTTCCCTGAAGTCCATGACACGTCTGCTATATTGGCATTTAGAGGTAATAACAAGACTGAACAGGCTAAAGGGGCAAGTATGTGGTGAGTTGTTACACAGTTGGTTTTTAATAATAAGGTTTATGGATTGGAAGTGTCAAGTGTCGAGCTGTACCATGGACTGAAACATGACCACAGAAAATAAATTAAAAAAAAAGAAATACAGATTTTAATCATAATCCAATTGATTCGGTCAAGATAAAAGCAAATCAGCTTGAAAAATGTTTAATTGAACACATAGCTGGGTCCATAAAATATTTCTTTCATGGGCTGGACTCTCAATATAGGCCATCATTAAAGCAAATCACTCACAAAAGCACTTTTTGTGTCAGAAAATCACATTTCTCTGCATACATATTGAACAGCAGCCAAGTTTTTACCCCACAGTCATTTTTTCCTCCCCAGAATGATTAGCAGTAATGAATGCAGAGAATCGGATATGCCAGTTCCAGTAATTGCCGTGCTTAAGAAGTGTACCAGTGCTTTGGGTGCCAGCTGGATGGATTCGACTCACATCAGATCAAAATGCACTTAAGCAAGATGCCGCAGTCTGACATTTCTGTATAGCATTTCCCTGCAAAAAAATAGACAGATGCTCTATTAAGTCGATAAAATGTGGTCTTGGAAAATGAACATTTGTTTTAAAATAGAGACCAATTGTTGTTTTAAGTTCTGGACCGGTTGCAGCTAATTCTGAGAAGATTTGGCATAACTCGACAAGAATGGTTATGAAAAAAAATCATGTCAGTAATGGCTATTCAGATAAAACAATGTACTGCAGCTGATCACTGATGCCGCAGAGGTAGTAGCGGAGTTCAACAGTGCAGATGACATTTGAATCTGGAAACATCAGTGTGGTCTGAATTGATGTGGAAAGGGCAGCACTTCCTCACCAGTCAGAACTGAGTGCTTGCATCTGCATGGCTATAGACATGAAAATGGAATGACATAAAGTGAAGCAATGGAGGACTCCCATGGATAAGTACCAGTCTCACAGATCACTTTACAAGGTCACTGCGCTTTATTGCCAACTGAGTGTGCTCCTACTTTACAACTCGGAAGTCTCAGTTACAGTGACCAAATTCCAAGCCTAAATGACCTTTCCTGCACTCTGGAAAAGGAAATCTGTGTCACTGGCAGAAGCATTAAGGAGCTGAGATCGATTACATGTGACTGTGAAATGGGCTTGAATGCATCAGTCATGCTTCTTAAATGGTCACCTTCTGACACAGAGTCAACGTTCCTTTTCTTCTGATTTGAAGGGGATCCGTCAGTCATGTCTGCTGCATGCAAATACTTATTTGTACTTAGCACACTGCCAGAAGATTTATATTGAGCCTCACATCGGGTCAGGCTAGCTTGCTAATGCCACGGTCATCTGGAGAATCACGTTTTTTTTGTGCTCTGATTGTTCCTCGTGTGTTGACTCTTATGGCGTGATTAGTGGAAACAGCAGCTGGGGAAAGCCCTGTGTCATTAACAGTCACATCTGGACAGAGCTGGTCACCATCTGGGTATGTATAAAATTTGTCTTCCTCTGTGATTCACATCCAGAAGTCACTAGGTTTTATAATTCCAATGTTTGCATCCAGGGCTGGTGGATTAATCAAGCAAACAGACTCGCGAGCGAGTGATTAGTCACCCGGTATGACTCTGTTTGACGTCCAGGCTTTTGCACCATAATATCTTTCTCTTATCATTTCTTGCAGATGCAGACACTTATAATTAGCAGGAAACTGGCGGAAGCTGTGTTCTCATCTCCACTGCAGCAGTTCGCTCGCTTGTCATGAATAAAAGGGACACTGAGTGGGAAAACGTGGAGAGAAACTGCCACCCATGGCCCTGAAACCACAGCATTTTCCTGCTCTATAGTCCTGCTGTTCTCACTTAGCTTTGAGCTGCTCTTGGACCCTTCGTGGGTTTTACGTGCCTTGCTCTGGAAATGGGATCCTTGAAGCTTTGTATCACATCAAACAAAATCAGCCGTGGAGGCGGACGTGTTAAAAATGAAAAACAAAATCAAATGAATAAATAAGACATTTTAAAATGTTTTACATATATGATATTTAAAACAATGTAAAGGCAGGAGGAGCATTATTGTATCTATTGAACTAGTCAGTCTTTCAACAGCTATTCACTGTGCATATTTAAGTTTTTCCTCAAACCTGAAATCCTGAATAAATCTGAAACTGGATGGCAACCTTGCAAAAAAAAAAAAATTTATGCCCCATTTTCCTTAGTGACCAAAGATTGGTGGCATATCTGACATGATTTAGAGGACTGTCGCAAAAAAGTGGCGTAGCTATGGAATGACTGGACAGTCCGGTCGCCCGTAACTGCATGGGTGTAGCCCCTGAACGCCCGCTACTCCCCTTTTTTGTTCCTTATTCAGCCAATACTGTTGTCATGGCAACCAAAATTGATAGGTGTCATAACTGAGCTATAACACATGTCCATACCAAATATGAAACTAATCGGTCAAAAATTACAGCCTGTACATCGTCAGCTAGGAAGTGTCTATTGGCACGGACGTGGCAGTGGCGGAGATGACAAGCATGAATCCATTCAAGCCGCCCAACTTTGTCTGGGGGATACAATTACGCAAAAATGATACGCATGTTAGGATGCTAACGAGTGTGGCAACAGAGTCAGGCTTTCCTTCTGGGCCATTGGTCGGTTGGACAGCTCCACTGGGAGTCCTTAGTGCTGCTGTTGGATCTGCTTGTCTCTGGTTCCTTGGAAAAGTGACCAAGTGAGTATAACTAGCTCAAAGAGTATGGGAAGAATATTATTAGATTACAGGGAGAGCTCATCAATGCACTAAAAGACAATGTAACAGCGTTACCTCTGATTCATGGTCCCCATCATTTCAGGGCATTAGGATGGTTGGTGCACTCATGGTTAGTACCGTATTTTGACTGCTTGAAGTCTAGGACCAACTTTGTGTTGAGTATCTTCTCTGGGGCCGCCCTGCCGGGTCGGTTCTCTATATATTTCATTTGGTTGCCATCAGCAGCAGCATTAGCATTGAAAACAAGAGAGCCAAAATCTGCAGCTGCCCCATCATGTCCTAACTAAAACATCCCCGCCATATTTCACAGATGAAGAGTTGTTTAGGATTTTGGGCTGTTCCCTTTCGCAGGGTTTCTGCCACCACACCACCCAGGAGATTGGGATGATAAAAGTGCCTTTATGGTGTAATATACTGTACAGCATATAATGTTCATGCATGTTTCCTTTTCCAGCTTTACTTTTACTGACATTTGTAGTTATTCCCTGAGGACTACAAGTTTGGCTCAAGTGCACATTGAGTCAGAAACCTTGGTACTGTGAAATGTATAAATAAATCGCTTTTGCCTTAAGAGAGCATTATTTTACTGTAATTTATCGAACACAAGCAAAATAAATTGTTAATCATTTCGAAAATGCCAGAAAGATTTCTGTTCTGACTGCTCTTAATTCTTGGGGTTACGCATGGTTGGTCCACATTGCAAGATGACCTTTAACAATCTGAAAAGTCATAATTTTTCCACCTCCCTATGTTCACCCGATTCTCACCCCGGTCATCTCATCCTCCCCTCAGAAGTGCCCTTGACGAGTGTTGATGCAAACTGACATGTCACTGCAGAGAGAAACTTTATCTGTTTCTCATGTGTTTTACTCCCAAACTCCCACTGTGGACTGAGAATGTATCCACTTCGAGAACAATAAGATATTTGCTGAAGTGGTAATGGTTCTGCCTGGTCTCTGAAATGAAACGTAGAAGAAAGTAAAATAAGTCGTGTCTAATATGTGTTTAAATGCGTAAATAAATGTGAGTAAACTCAACTTGAAGCTTTACTTCAACTCACAGTTAGTGAAAACAATGGATAACAATGGATAATGGATAAATTTTAAAGACTTATGAACTAGAGTTCAGCCTCAAAAACTTGTCATGATAAGTGGAAATAAAGAGAAGAAGTAAGTTGACATAACTTAATGGGGCTATCAGTTTTTTACAGGAATATTGAGATTTTCAACCTAAAATTTGGATTGAATGAGGGTGCTGCTTTGCCATATATATATATATATATATATATATATATATGGCAAAGTAGCACCCCCATTCAATCCAAATATATTCTATATATATATATATATATATATATATATATATACTTTTTTTTTTTGTTTGTTTTTTGGCCTTCTGAATGACAGATAATGTAGCAGCATTGATCAAAGCCAGCATTCCTTACCATGTCTTATGTGTAGACAAAGGCATCTGGGAAAAATTATCTGAGAAGATTATTACCGACACTTAATTACACTCTTTTTCTTTACAACACTGCAAACGGTGGGTTTTCAGCTTTCTATCCTGGATGCCAGCCACCTGCCATTTCTGTGCTAATTTAAGTAGAGCTACCACAACTGACTGCACATTTTAGGTTTACCCAATAAAACCGTCCCATATATGCGTCTGTCAAATGCAGCTGCACTATTGAAACCTGTGAAGCTTCAGATCTATTTTAAATTCTAGAGGAGATCCCAAGGTTTCCAATGAACCCAAATATGCAACGATCCCAAATATGTCATGCTGTATTACAGAGAAACGCATTATGTGATGTACAGGATTGAAATATTTTCAATTTGATGTAATGCTGTGGCCATTAAAAAAACATTTGAACATTTCTCTCAATGCAAGTGAGATGTAGCTTTAGTGAACTTTCACTGTAGCTTCAGCGGATACAGAATACGTATGTGAAATGGTCTTACAATGTGAAAAAAAAACTGCTTCCTCTGATTTGAACCTGCTTCAGGGAAAATTTAAGTTAAAGAATAGAGTTTAAAGGGTTAATATAAGTCTGTACTGCAAGGTCCTGATGTAATCATCATAAGAAATGTCATAAACTTAAAACTGGGACATATTGATAGCACACTTTTCTACCTGCAGTGCTGCATTGATAGCCTTAGAAAAAGACAGAAGCCCCACTTAAGTCATATAAAGCAGACATCACTGAAACAGACAAACCATTACCAGACATGAAACCTGCAAAATGACCTATCAAGGGAAAGTTAGGATTAACAGCCAACTCTATAGCACGCTGACACTGCTTAGACTTTCAAGGACAGATAGCCGCTGATGATAGATGGTGCTGTTGATTGAAACTTGTTGGACTGGTTGGAGTGAACATCATGCACCCGCCTTTCTATTAGCTTAGCGGAACCAGATAACAACAGATGTGTCTTTATCAGTGCCATGTTCTGCCACAGACATTACAAGCACAGACAACAGTGGACCCCCACCCACTGGTGTCAGCGCATTCCACTGGAGCAGATTGATGACCGAAGAGTTCCACCCTGTCCTTTTCATTGGTGGAGGTGGGGGGGGGGAGTCATTCCAAACTGGAGAATTGGTGGCATCTGTCAGAACAATGAGCTGGCGCAATAGCAACATGCTAAATCACTGTCTCAGCACTCGTGGCCGGTCATCTGAATTTGGAACGAACTGCGCGACCCATTTCAGCACCCGCGGCCAGTTTTTTTGACCTCCAAACAATGCCTTTCTCTTTTTTGGACGATTGCGCCTTGACCTTTGGGAAGACCGAGCCTGTGCTCCTCACTCAAGTGCACGTGCTCACTGAACAATCTCCCTTAAATACAAGCACAAAGCCCCCAGAAATTTGTGCTTCCGCTCCCTGGCCTCATCAGCTTTTAAACCTCCGCCGAGGCTTGTAAAAACATTCAACTGGATTCAAATACGGACACGCTACTTTTACCCTGTAAGCTCCAGTCTGTGGGTTGTAGGGAAGAATTTAGAGCCCTTATTATGCAGAAAAATTGAGATGAGTGTTTTTGTGGCGCCGTTATCGCAGACCTGTGGACTTCAGAGTTGTTTTCAGTCAGGGCAAGAACTGAGAAAAAGCAGCAGGTAGAAATAAGATTACCTGCAGTTTCCATTGATACCAAATTATTTTTGCTTAAATTCTCTCTAATGGTAGAATCATGGACATTTGGATTGTTTGAGAATATTCATACACTGTAAACCCTGACAAGTCTGGTGAACTCACATGTTTTGTGGAAACCGATTACCTCAAAAAAATTGAGTACGCCAACTTAATGATCATGTGTTCTCAGAGCTTAAAAACGTAAAAAAAAAAATTTAAATGACCTTATTTTCTTTAAGTTCCCTCTACACAATGCAATTTAGTTGGCTTACACAATTTTTTTGAGGTAATCGGTTTCCACAAAACATTTGAATTCACTCTATCGGGGTTCACAATGTAGGGTGACCACTCCAGGCAAGAGTCAGTACAGTTATGAGTCTTTTTTATTTGGAGATGTGGTTCGTTGAATTCCCAGAGCTTTATAAATGACATGGAATACCTTTCCGGACTGATATATTTGAATTTATCACACTCAGAGGCCATGTTGTTAGTCACTTTTCCCATACTGGCCACCTTTCTAATTCTGTCGGCCATCTCCACTGAGGTTCGGCGAGTTGCATGCGCACAGATGCTCTGCTGCATGGCACTGTTATACTTGTGGCTATTTTAGTTGTTGTTGCCTTCCTGTTCTCTCGATCCTGTCTGGCCGTTCACTTCTGACCTCTCTGATTAATGAGGCCTCAGGCCCATAAAACTGCAGCGCATGGGATGACTTTTGTTTTCCCAGGAAATCTCTGGAGATTATTGTGTGTGAAACCTCCAGATCCACAGTTTCTGAAACTTAAACCGACCTGAGTGTCACCACTAATCATCCCATGTTCTCAGTCTCTGAGACCACATTTCATTCCCATTCTGATGTTTGCTCAAAAAGTGAAACACTTGCCCATATGTGCATTTTTTAATTTATTTATATTATATAAGGTTATTTCATTTTTTGTTTGGTATGTAGTTGGATCTCACACAAAGGGCCGACTGTAAATTAGCAATAACAAGAGATTTGCAGGTGTACCTATTAAAGTGCCCACTTAGTGCATATGGTGTTTCACCAATTTTCTTCAGTCATTTAAATAGTCATTTAAGAACTGTATGTTGTGTTTATTAACGTTGTGTTTGTCATGTTAAATCTTATTTGAAGATCCCAAACAATTAAATTTGGCAAGTATGCAAAAATAGAGAAAATCAGGAGGGGGGGCGAATACTTTTCATGGCACAAAAAGTATTCAGACCCTTTTTTCAGTACTTTGCGGAAGCACCTTCGGTAGACTGACTGAACTGAAACATTATTCAATTATGAATGAACATTCAATCCGTATTGTGTTCCATCATGTGACGCCGCCCTTTCTCACTCTGTATTGATCAGAAACACACAGCTGCACACAAGGTCACTGCTAAAGGCACAACCACCATAAGTAACAATGGACACCAGCACAGAAGTACAAGAATTTGAAATATTCAAAGAGGTAATTTTAACGAACAATAGAGAATGTGGAAATGTGACAATACACTATCAGTAATCATTTTACTAAGTTTTTCTACTGTATTATACATTGTTAACACCACACAACGAAAGCATGACAGGGAAAAATTCTGGCACTTTCTGGAGCAGGAGGCTTCCTGCTCAAACCTGCTCAAACCGTGCATTTTTACAATATTTTCTCTTTAATTTTCAAAGTGTCTGTCTCTGCTAAGTGACACCAGAGATATCAAATCTCCAGACAAATTCAGTTTTTCGTTTTTTTTTTTTTTTTTTCATAACAAAGAATTCTAAAATTAGAGTTGATGAGCTCCAAAGTGTAGTTGGGATGTGCAGTTTTTGACCATCAAATGATACTATACACTCTACAAAGAGCAAAAACATTTCCCCCAGCTATGCAGTCTTAAGAGAAGTACATAAACCTGCCATTCTTCCCCAAATAAATGACTAATTTTGTCCTTTCACTAGGCAGTGTAATGCTGTATTGTGCTCAGACATGCCTGGCCAACATTTGTTTAAGAATTAACCATTTAGAAAGCTGAGAAATATAGTGCCACAGAATTAACACAGAGAACTGCTCACGCAATCAGCAAAAGTCATATTGGGCTAATGAGAAAACATAGACGGTTAACTGGTTCACGGGTTGGACTTACTGTTAAAAATGATAGCCCCATTACTTTACACAAACTTATGTCTTCTCTCTAACACCACTTGTCACAGGTTCTAGATATTGAACTCAAGTTGATAAGTTCAAAAGTTTAACTCAAAGTTATCCATTGCCTTGGCTAATTGTGAGTTGAAACAAAGCTTATCTTTGAGTAGACTTAACTCACATTTATTTGTCTTATCTTGAATTTTTAAGGCAGCTGGTGAACTTTTGTTTCTTAGTTAAACCAATTTGAAATGTATTACAGTGTTTAGACTGAAGCCTTAGCTCAAAGTCTATAGTGGTATGTCTTTTCACAGGAGTAGAGACCTGTTAATAAACACAGCTCCTGAAAGACCTCACAAGGGTCTTGCCCTGAGGTTATGCAAATACTCTGTTACATCAACAGTGGGTCAATGCTGCATATCTTTAGACACACAGAACCCGTTCAAATGGGTTTAAGCGTCATATTTTGAAAAGTTTATATGCTGTGTCATTATGCAGGAAGTCTTACACGCTCCATTCAGGAAAACACACTTGTGTCTATAATCATACCACACACCATGCTTGCTTAACTGCTAAAGCATTCAAAGACTGCACTGTTGTGACTGCTCAACAAAGAATGCCGCAGTTTTTTTGAGACAATGGCATTGTTTTTCTTTTGCAGACTTGCAACGCAACGCACATTGTTTGGACAGTTGGGAAAAAGGGGGTTTGAATGGCTTGTTGGATTGAGTTACACAAGGTTTTTCTTTTATCTTATCATTGAACAGCTGCAGAAAAAAGGCCAGACTGTAAATCAATGGAAGGGACTGGCTTGAAGTGAAGGGCTTCAGTTTTCACCTGTTGTTGTGAGTGATTCTTGACAAGAGAAAAGCTTCCACTAAGGGGCAAATGAAAGAAGAAAAAAAAAAACCAAACGCACCAACTCAATATCAGAATTCTGTCTGTGACCCGCACCCATTTTCTGCAGTTACTTCATTTCGCTGATACCAACATGGATAAGATCTCTTGGTCTTTAATTCGTATTTATATATTTATACTTTTTTTGCACTCAAAACAAGTTTGACAGTAAACTTTTCTGCCATCATATCAAAGCTCACAAGCAGTTGCCTGACAGCTTTGAGTTACCCATCAACTGAGGTGCTTGCGGGATAAACAAAATGACTCTTCACAGAACTTACACCTGTTCTTTCAAAGACACGTCCTTAACTGAAGAGACTACAGAAAATTTTAAAATGCTTCAAAAACTCAGCATTCCTCCCGGCAGAAGCCGTTACAGGTCAATCTTTGCCAGCCAGGCAGGGGTTCCTCGATTACTTTCAGAACTTGAAGGTCTTTGGCTTTACCAATGGTATTCTCATTACATCTGTGCCAAGACATCGCTGGTGACTGGAAGTGATTCAGAATACACATACTCCAGGGAGATTGGTGTTTGTTTCAAGTGAATCAATCCTGCTCACCAGATGAGTCAAATGATGTGTGCAAGAATGGCTCATTTACCCCAATCCTCCAGCCCTGTCATTCTCTCTCCACCTGACTGTTCTTGCCATTGACCATAATACTACATAGAGATACTCTGGATTGTCCTCTATTTAACAGGCCAGCCCAACACAGAAACAGAGCCTTGTGAAAAACAGTCAGCAGACAAGTCATAGGTGTCCGAAAATAACACCGATATCCAGCAGCTTAAAACAGGATAACAAACACATGCACACACACACACACACACATGCGCACAATATATAAACACGAATATGCACACTCGCTCACAAGCACACACACACACACACACACATATGCGCATATTTTATGCACACTTTATATAAATATGAATATGCACACACGCTCACAAGCGCACGCACGCACCCACCCACACACACACACACACACACACACACACACACAGACAATCTTCAAGTCAAATCAAAACAACAACTGGCTGTGCTGACATCCACCTGTCAGACTCAGCTGTGCTCAAAGCTACAGAATTGTATATAAATATGGCAGCAAGCAGTTCCTTCTTTCCTCAGCTTTTAGGAACAGGCACCTGACATCTCTTCTCCGTATCCATCAATCATATTCCAATATTGCATTCTGAACTCCACGTGCCAACGGCAGTGCTGTGGAAAGGATATTACTTCATATTGTCAGACCTATTGATACGACAAGAATATAAGAGGAATACATGGATATACTAAGCAACTGACGGTTGAAGACGCATCTCTTAACCGATGGCATGGCTGGTGCTCAAAAAAATGTGAGAGTTAAGGGTGATGTTTTATAACTGATTATGTTATTTACTAATCATATTGTTTGTTGTACTATGACAAACAAGATATGGATGAAAGACAGTTGGATTGAAATATTTCTTATGCTGAGTTGGACTCATCATTTCCGATGAGACGTTAAACCTAGAGCCTGACTCACTGCGGTCAATGCGGATCTCACGAAAATTTGAAAAATTGCTAAATCGGGGAGGGGAGCAAATCAATTTCTGCTATCCCTGCTGTCCTTGTTTCTCTCAGTCTTCACTTCCAACCTCAAATGACATATCACTGCCACAAACTGCCTCTACTGTAAGAACCATAATGGCTGCCACAGGGCTGTTGTGATCTACATTGTTAAATGTATTATAGTCGGTCCATATAAATGTTTATATTCGCAAAGAAATGCACTTCCCTTTCAAAACAAAGCTGAGAAAATCAAAATTGCTACCATTTCACATGTTGCTGGTGGAATACTCTGTTTATAATACGGGATGGATGAAAAACGGAAATACTTCTGGAAGTGGTTGTTATGGTGGGAATGTGTTGGACCTGTTTTTGTCAATTTAGCTCAGCATCAGTGCAGAAAAGAAACCATTGTATCTTGGAGCAAATAATGCATTACACTGTACCAGACTGTGCCTGTGGGGAAATGAACAGTATAGTGTTCTATAACCTATATTATAGGCCACCTGAGCTACTCACCTGACCAACTGAGATTTATTTTTGTATAAATGCTTGAAATACTCAATCTCCACCGCAGAATGGCAGATATCCGGCCTGAAAGCAAAATGCTGAGGAGAGACAAATGTATGAAATATGTATGAAATAGCACCTCAACACATGATATAAACAAGTATGAAATAGCACCTGAACACAATAAGATGTAGCCATATATTACATTTTTGAGAAATATGAACAGTTTAGGAGTACGGGCTAGGAAAAGAACAGGATGGCTGATATCTAGCCTGGAAAATAAAACCAATGGTGGAGGGAACGACAGACACACAGATGGATGGAAGTATGAAAAGGCACAGCCACACAATAAGATGCAGTCATGTGGAAACGAAAGAACACAATCTTTCAGTTCTATAGATTCATGTATCAGCACATGATCAAAAAAAATAGCTGGTCCTTATTAGGTCCTAAAATTATTTAAATCTAACCTCAGGTGTAAGACAACACACAACAGATTCCACCGCGCCATTATTTATTAAACAAATATTCAGCCAAAATGTAAAAGCCATGTGTGGAAAACTAAGTACACCCTTACTGTTTCCATGAGAATTTAGCTGCCAGGTGTTACTGACCAAATGTAGTGGATTATTTGACCATCAGCAAATGTCACCACCTCCAGAAAAGCAGAAGTTGACGCATTGCTGGTGTTTGAGCATTTAGGTGTGTGCAAAGACAGCGCTAAGGCGGAAAGACATCTGTAATGATCTTTGCCTATCAATCTGGGAAGAGTTATTATGCCATTTCAGAAAAATATAATCCTTCCACAAAGAGGAAGGTTACTCACAAGTGGAAAACAATCACGACTGATGCCAGTCTTCCCAGGAATGGATATCCCAGCTCATTCACCCCAAGGTCAGACCGTGCAATGCTCAGAGAAATCGCACAAAACCCAAGAGCTACATCTAGGACTCTACAAGGCTCAGTTACCATGTTAAATGTTAAAGTTCATGACAGTACAATTAAAAAAAAAGATTGAACAAGTACACCTTGTTTGGAGGAGCTTCCAGGAGAAAACCTCTTGTTTCTAAAAAGAATATCAGCATGACTAAGGCTTGCGAAGTTGCATCTCAATGAACCACAAACCTTCTTGACTAATTTCCTTTGGACGAACAAGACGAAAGTGGAGATGTCTGGCCATAATGCACAGCGCCACGTTTGGCAGAAACCAAACGTCACATATCAGCACGAACACCTCATACCAACAGTCAAGCACGGTGGTGGAGGGGTGATGATTTGGGCTTGTTTTGCCGCCATGGGACCTGGGCCCCTTGCAGTTATTGAGTCGACCATGAGCTCTGTCTGTATACGGAAGTACTCTAGAGCCAAATGTGTGGCCATCTATTTAACAGCTAAAGCTTGGTCACTATTGGGTCATGCAAGAGGACAATGATCCCAAGCATACCAGCAAATCTATTTCAGGATGGCTGAAAAAGAAAAAAAAATCAAAGGTTTCGCAATGGTCAAGTCAAAGTCCAGGCCTCAATCTGACAGAAATGCTGCAGCAGGACAGCTGAGAGTTGTGCATAAACAAATTCCCTCAAACATCAATGAACTGATGCAATGTAGTAAAGAAGAGTGGGCCAAAATTCTTCCACCATGATATGAGAGGCTGATAAAATCATATAGAAAACAATTGCTTCACAGTATTGCCGCCAAAGGGGGCTCTACAAGTTGCTGAATCATGGGGTGTGATACGAGATCAGGTAGACACCAGGAGCGAGGTGAAGGGGAATAAGGAATTTATTAAAACAAAATAAAACAGGCACAAGGGCCAACAAAAACTTGGCCCAAAGGGTTGCAAAAGACAAACTAAGGTAAGCTACACAGAGCAAAGAACTAAAGAGCTAAAAAGGCAAAAACAAAAAACCACTGGAAACTCCAGGCAGAAATCCAAGAAAAATAAATAACAAAACTATGGCTATATTTACAAGGGCTATGAACAAGACTTGGAAACAACAACTTGAAAGCGTGACCATGAGCGAAAACTTGAACATGAAACAAGACTTGACTAGAAACAAACTTGAGACACTGTCTGCCAGCCAACTTCCACCGCATCCAGATAAAGGGTGAGAAATCAAGACATGAGGGCAACACCTGGAGAAGGAGAACAAGAGGCAGGGCAAGATCATTGGACATGGACAGAGATTGGATGACAAGACTTGCTCATTAAGAGAATGAGCGTGCTCAGCTTAAGTACCAATTAAGTATGCAGTTTGAAAGCAGCATGAATGTTCAGAACAGAAAAGCACAGCAAGATCTTGAAAAAGCAAAGCAGGAATCATGACAACAAACTCCCTGTCTAAATTAGTAATATTAGTAATGTGCCCATCTAAGAATTACACCAACCCAGTGAGTGTTAGTAAATGTTAGTAATTTAAAAACAGTAAATTGCCAATTAAGCTTAGAGAGCCCCGAATCAGCACAGCACAGAAGGAAGAGGGAAATACCAAAGCCAACCCAGAGCTCTGAAATGTGCAACAACGAAGGCACGGGGCGGAACGCAGACAAGCGGTGGAGTGGCTTGGCAGACCTGGCGAAAACAAAAACATGGAAAAGTAAAAAACATGGACAATAAACATGAATAATGTTTGTTACTATGTTACTATGACCATGAAAATGAACTATGAAACTATGAAACCTTGAACATGAAACTGTTAAAACCATAAATGCTGTCCTGCCCAAAGGCCAGGACCCCAGAACACAACAGGGTGTTCTTAGTTTTCACACATAGGTTTTGCATTTCAGCTGAATATTTGTTTAATAAATGATGGCACTGTGGAATCTGTTGTGTATTATTTTACACCTGAGGTTAAATTTTCCTTCGGAGGTTTTGCAGGGTATAGGCAAATTTGCCCACAGCACAATTTGAACCCTTTTCTGGTTATATGTACCTACTTATGTCCAGAAAATAGATTTGAAATGTGATATTTGCATACAGAAAATGAACGATGACCTATTTGGTGATTTCAAGATTTCTGTGGGGCAAGGCCGCGAAAAGTCCATATTTAAACCCATATATGATTGTTCTGAAAAACCAGATGATTTTTAATGGCTACACAACAACATGACGGATATTTTGATAGCAAACATAAGTACTGTATATATGTGGAAAAACTGAAGAAGTTTCGGACAATTTTCTAGTGAAAAATGCATCTGTCTTGATGCAAAACATAAAGTCCATCTTGAAAAACAACTAGGTTCTTAAGAAAACACACCGAAGATATTTTCGCAAAAGTTTCCTCATATAGTTGGCTAAATAATGTATGTGTCGTTAAATTGCGAGACCGGTAACATGGTGTATTCAAGCTATTTTTATTATATACTACATATTTCCCCCGAAAACCCATTTAGATATTTTCATGAACTGTTGTGCATTGTATAGGTAGTTAACAGACCTTGTGGATTTTAGGATGTAACTAGAAAAGCACTCGGAGAGCGCAGACCTCTGCCAAGCACAACATTTCCCTCCATATTGTGACTTCCACCATAGATATTAGTCTTACATTCATTTTATCTTCATTTTTAGATTCCCTGACCATGAAAACATGGCAATTTGATTCATAATGCTATAACAATATTAGTTCCACAGCGTCTTGGCTGTTTAAAGATGTCTGTTGCATGTTTCTAGCTTCATTAGTTTTTTTTCTTATGATGCAACATTTCCCCTCATGTTGCGATTAACACATAAATATTAGTCCTACATTTATTTTATCTATTTTTTCAGATTCCCTGACCAAGAAAACATACCATTAGCAGCTGAATTCATAATGATATCAATATTAGTTCAGTAGTTATTCGCGAAAATCTAATTTTCCGTAATGGTGGTTTTCTTCTGGATCTAGTTCCCTGGCTTTTGAAGATACAGTAAATCCGGTGACACCGTCCTAATTCTGAAATATCTTGGCTATATAATGGTGTTTGTGCATGTTTGTAGCTTCATTTGTTCTCTTCCTATAATGAAAGTTCCGAAGGTCCCCTACTTTTGTATTCTGGATCATAGTATCGTAGTATCCGGAATTATTCCATTTTCAGGATCAGTCTTTGATATATTGTAGAACAAGTTTGAAACTTGTCCTGTATTTTTTTTCCAAGTGCCCTGACCATTTTTTGTGGAGTTATATGCATAAATGTCGAAAATGGCCCTATCTCCCTATGTTAAAGAATCCTTTAAAAAATTTCTGGATCCAGACGGAGATCCGGATCACTTCCAAAATCTAATCATTTCTTCCTTATACCAATCTGTACAATCCCTGGAAATTTCATCAAAATCTGTCCATAACTTTTTTGAGTTATTTTGGAAACCGACAAACAAACATACAAACAAACAAACCCAGGCAAAAACATAACCTCTTTGGCGAAGGTAATTATAGACTCTGAGAATTTTCGAGAAGCCACTTGAATTGTTAATCGTTGGTTATTCTATTGTTTACAAAAGAAACACCTTCGAAGTGATGATGCTTCATACATTAAATCAACAGTTGGACAGGATACATTGAGAGGATTTCCTTGGATGAGGTCTTCCTCATCTGCCAAGATTTCCAGAAGAAACAGTCTCTGTTTCATCAATGTCATTGTTTGATGTAGTAACATCATCTGTTGTGTCATTGTCATTGTCTTTGTCTGGTTTTGGTCATTTTTTGACATATTTGAAATAACATTTGCTGCATATCTTGTCACCATCTTGTATTGCCATCCCCTCATTCACCAATAATGAGTATAGCCATTGATTTTGTTGTCAATTTAGGGAACGAGGACCCTTACTTCACTTTGCACTATCTTTGAACCTCGTAGTGCAATTGTTTATCTCACATTTCTTTGGCCTAATTGGTTACACTTTACTTGAAGGTATCATCATAAGAGTGACATGACACCGTCATAACTGTTGCATCCCTTACGAAAAAAAAATGTATTCAAGTGTGCTATTAGTACACTTCTTCTTTTTGTAAACTAAAAATAAGAGAGTATACTTTCAGTTTACTTTTAATGTCCTTATCAGAGATATACTTAGCAAAGTAATACTAAAGTATACTTAGCTTATACTGAAAAGTACACAGAAAAGTAAGTATATTTGACTAATACTTGTACCTAAACTTTTGATTATCATACTTTTCTTGAGTATATCTCAAAGTATTAAAATATTCATGCGTAATGTTCAAGTTTACTGGCTTGCAGTTAGGCTACTATTGTTGTGATTCTGCATTTCAGCCATGTCTTTTGTCTAGCCCCATGTTTAAGTTCTGTGCCTGGCTTGCCATGTATGCCTTTTGTGTTTTAGTGACCACTGCCTGCCTCTGACCATCCCTAGGATTATGTATTGTGTTTTGGTTGTTTGATTTCATGTTTTATTATTTTTCTTGTTTTGTTATCATTTACGTCTTTGCCATGTTTCTTAGCCTTGCCATGTTTTATAGTCTTGTTTTTGGTTCTAGTCCTGCACTTCGTTTACCCTGTCTTGTCTTGTGTAGGTCTTTGCCCACGGTCCCTTGTCTGACGTGCCACTCATTCGGGTGATTTCCTGGTTTCTGGGATTTCAATCTTTCTTCATATCTCGTTTTCTTCCTTCCTCTCTCTTTATGCTATCTACTAACCCTACTAACAGTTTATTGTTTTCGATAATTACTAACCCCGATTAACATTGTATATTCATACTAACTGACTAACTTGCACTCGGGATTGTATAGCTGCACATACTAATAGACTAACGATCTCTCAGCATTCGCCCAATCTGTATCTCCGCCCTCCTTGCCTATCACTAATTATCTCTACTGCAGTTTCCATTTATATCTCAGGCTTTCTCTTTTCTTTAGACTATACACTTTAGTACTCCTTAACCGGAGCTGTTATTCGTTCATAGGAATGTCTCGTTATCCCTGTCTGCGTTTCGGCATTCGCCCGATTCATGTAATTAGTTTTCCTCATGTGTCACTCCCATGTCATTGATTACACCTGTTTACCCTAGTCATGTGTTCACCCCGGATGTGTATATAAGGTGTCTGCACTTTTAGTTCCTTGTCAGATCGCCTTTACTCCTTTGTCTTGTGCTACGTTCCTCGCCTTGCTCACTGTGATATTTTCTTTCTGACTGGATTGCCCGACACTTGTTTTTTGGTTTGCCCTTTTGGATCTGATTGCCTTCGTGAGTTTTGACCTATTTTTGCCCGACCACGTCTATTGTCTTTGCTGCCCTGGTATTTGGATTCGGACTGTTTACGGCTTATGAGTTTGTCTCTCCACCAAACCCACGCCTGTGTACCGAACCATTTTTGCCTGACCTTGAGTTTTGTTATTGGTGCCCTGGTTACAGTTTTGGACTTTGCCCTTTGGATTCTGTTTGTGGATTGTGGACATTGTACTGTTGCCAGCTCTGTTGGGGGGTTTCCCCCTTCAGAAATAAAGCCTCCATTTTGCATTTATCTGGTTTTCGCTCTTGGCTCATTTCGTAAAGCCTCACATTACGATCTGACCATGACGGAGCCAGCGTCAGACCAGTCTCTGCAGGAGGCAGTGCACCAGCAGGGCACTCAGTTGGAGTTTCAGGAACGTCAGCTCCGTGCTCTGATGCAGCACATGCAAACCATGAGCCTCCAGATGGCGGACCTCACTCGCTCAGTACAGGAGGCGCAGCAACTACAGTCACCCCAGCCTACCGCCTATACTCCTCCTGCTCCCGCTTCCGCTCCGCCCCTACCCAGCTGCGAGCCACGTCTACCACCGCCGGAGAGGTACGACGGGAACCCGGGAGCATGTCGGGCGTTTCTCACCCAGTGCGAGCTCATCTTCAGCCTGCAGCCTTCGTCCTTCCCCACCGAAAGAGCGCGAGTTGCTTTCATTATCACGCAACTGACGGGAAGAGCTAAGCAGTGGGCTACAGCGGCTTGGGAAGCTGATCTCCCCTGTGTACAGACTTTTCGTCTACTGGGTGAAGAGATGAGGCGGATCTTTGATCGCACCAAGTTGGGTCACGAGGCAGGACGAGAGATCCTGCACATGCGACAAGGTGGGCGTCCCGTAGCCGACTACGCCATTGATTTTCAGACGTTGGCCACCAACAGCAGATGGGGACAGAGAGCTCTGTACGATGCCTTCTTCGACGGATTATCGGAAGCACTTAAGGATGAACTAGTGTCGCGGGATTTACCGGAGAACTTGGACGACCTTGTCGACCTGGCTATTCGCGTGGATTCGCGATTGGAGGAGCGCCGACGCCTCGCTTCCCGCAGACGACCATATCCAGCTCCCCAGAGTACTCCGCCTCGATCACCCCCTACTGGCAGCCGCTCCCCTGAGCCTGAACCCATGCAATTGGGACGTACGCGCATTCCTGTGGAGGAGAGGGATCGCCGCCGCCGTGATGGGGCCTGCTTTTACTGTGGCAAGGGAGGACACCTTATCGCTCAGTGCCCTAACAGGAAAAAAAAAAAGAAGAGAAGAGGTCCTCCTGGTGCCCGCATAGCGACAGTAATAGGGGTGACGCCGGGACAGGAAACTAACAATCGCACATGTGTTCCTGTAACTTTGGAATGGGGGGGCGAGAGCAGATCCACCGAGGCTCTCGTGGACACCGGAGCGGAGGAAAACTTAATTGATGTGGAGCTGGCCCGGAAATGGGGCGTTCCCACAGAGAAGATCTTCCCTGATCGAGTGGCCAATTCGCTCAGCGGCCAGAGGATCGGCCAAATAACCCATACGACCAGCCCCGTCAAACTCAAGGTGTCAGGAAACCACCACGAAACCATTCAGTTCCTCCTGTTACACTCTCCCCATGCTCCTATCGTCCTGGGCCATCCATGGATGGCCAAACACCTACCGGAGATCGACTGGCGCAAAAATGAAATTAAGGGATGGAGCCCCAACTGCTCCCTGACATGCCTCCGCAACGCCCTCGACCCTCTACACAACCCATCTCCTCCGGAGATTCCAGACCTGGAAAAGGTTCCTCTTGAATTCCATGACCTCAAGGAGGTTTTCTCAAAGTCTCGGGCCACCAGCTTACCACCTCACCGACCCTATGACTGCACCATAAACCTGAAGCCAGGTACTATGCCCCCTAGAGGCCGACTCTACTCACTCTCCAGACCAGAAAACCAAGCTATGGAGAAGTATCTCTCAGAGTCTCTCGCTCCTGGCCTTATACGCCCGTCATCATCCCCTGCTGGTGCGGGTTTTTTCTTCGTAGCCAAGAAGGATGGATCATTAAGACCCTGTATTGATTACCGGGGCCTCAACGAGATAACTATTAAGAACCGCTACCCACTTCCCCTCATGAACACCGCTTTTGATCTCCTGCAAGGAGCCAAGATCTTCACTAAGCTCGACCTCCGGAATGCATACCACTTAGTGCGAATCAGAGAGGGGGACGAATGGAAGACCGCCTTTAACACTCCCACGGGGCACTGGGAATATTTGGTTCTTCCTTTCGGGCTTACCAACGCTCCAGCAGTGTTTCAAAACCTCGTCAATGACGTCTTAAGAGACATGTTAAACAAGTTTGTTTTTGTCTATCTTGACGATATTCTGATTTTTTCTGAATCCCAGGAGGACCATGTTCAGCATGTTCGTCAAGTGCTCCGTCGCCTCTTGGAGAACCGCCTTTTCGTAAAGGCCGAGAAGTGTGAGTTTTTTGTTGAAACCACCACCTTTTTGGGTTACATTATTTCTCCTGGCACCATTCGCATGGACCCAGTAAAGGTGGAGGCAGTTACCAAGTGGCCCCGACCAGAGGACCGTAAGTCACTCCAACGTTTCCTAGGATTTGCCAACTTCTACCGGCGGTTCATCAGGAACTATAGTTCTGTTGCGGCTCCTCTTACTGCTCTCACCTCCTCCAAATTCAAGTTTCGTTGGTCGGAGAAAGCAGAGGACGCCTTTAAAGAATTAAAGACCAGATTCACATCTGCACCCATCCTCACTATTCCCAACCCAGAGCTCCAGTTCATCGTCGAGGTGGACGCCTCCAATATTGGAGCTGGAGCCATTCTGTCTCAGAGGTCCACGGAGGATGGGAAAATCCATCCATGTGCCTTCTTCTCTCGCCGCCTCAGCTCAGCGGAGAGAAATTACGACATCGGCAACCGGGAGCTGTTGGCGGTGAAGTTGGCCTTGGAAGAATGGAGGCAATGGCTGGAAGGATCCAAGGTTCCCTTTATTGTCTGGACTGACCACAAGAATTTGGAGTACCTGCAGACAGCCAAAAGACTCAATCCGCGGCAAGCCAGGTGGGCGTTATTCTTCTCCCGCTTTAACTTCCACATTGCCTACCGGCCTGGAAGTAAGAATGTGAAACCTGATGCCCTATCCCGATGTTTTGAGATCCAGGAGGAGGAACTTAACAAGGATACTATCCTCCCTAAGGAAGCGTTTTTCAATGCCATATGTTTTGACATAGAGAGAGAGGTTAAGAATGCCCAGACCAATGCTGCTACCCCTAGTGCGTGTCCCACTAACTGCTTATTTGTTCCAGCTGCCCTACGCCCCAAGGTCCTGGAATGGGGACACGCATCTAGACTGTCCTGCCACCCTGGGATTCGACGCACTAAGAGCTTCATCCTCCAGAGGTTTTGGTGGCCAGAACTTAGCCAAGATGTCCAGGGTTTCGTTACAGCTTGCTCGGTCTGTGCCCAGGCTAAGTCCTCTCACCAACCACCACAAGGTTTACTCCAGCCCCTTCCGACACCACATCGTCCCTGGTCCCACATTGCACTAGACTTCATCACAGGTCTTCCCCCATCCAACCACCACACCACCATTCTCACTATTGTTGACAGATTTTCCAAAGCCGTTCACTTAGTTCCCCTCACTAAACTTCCCTCCGCTCAAGACACCACCAATCTGGTCATTCAACATGTCATTAGGCTTCATGGCATACCCACCGACATCACTTCTGATCGTGGTCCCCAGTTCACAGCACTTTTTTGGAAAGCGTTTTTTAAAGCCCTAGGCACGTCAGTCAGTTTATCCTCAGGTTTCCATCCCCAGACCAATGGCCAGACCGAGCGAGCTAACCAATGTGTGGAAAGTGTTCTGCGTTGTCTCTGCATTAGGAACCCCTCCTCCTGGAGTTATCAGTTGCCATGGGTAGAGTACGCCTTGAACAGCCACACCTCTGCTGCCTCCGGCGTCTCCCCCTTCAAGGCCTGCCTGGGCTACCAGCCTCCGTTGTTCCCGTCCCAGGAGGAGGAGGTAGCTGTTCCATCTGCCAGCGAGTTCGTCCGTAGGTGCAGACGCACCTGGGTCACCACCCGCCAGGTCCTGCTCAGATCGGTCGCCCGGATGAAGGAACTGGCCGACAAGAAACGCACAGCGGCTCCGGCGTACCGACCTGGGCAACGGGTCTGGCTGTCTTCTAGGGACATCCCCCTCAGAGGTAACGGGGGTAAGCTTTTCCCCAAATACCTGGGCCCTTTCACTATCGAGAGGGTCCTTAGTCCCACTGCCATTCGCCTCCGTCTCCCCCTATCCATGCGACGTATACACCCAACTTTCCATGTGTCACAAGTAAAACCTGCTGTAACCCACCACCTGTCCTCTGGACCTGATCCCCCTCCACCCGCCCGGATCATCGACGGAGGCGAAGCCTACACGGTCCGGGCCCTCCTGGACTCTCGTCGACGAGGCAGAGGTCTACAGTACCTCGTCGACTGGGAGGGTTACGGACCAGAACACCGCAGTTGGGTTCCTGCCCGACACATTCTGGATAAGACTTTAATAAGAGACTATCATGCTGCATCACGGTCTTCGAATTGAACGCCAGGAGGCGTTCGTTGGGGGGGGGGTTCTGTTGTGATTCTGCATTTCAGCCATGTCTTTTGTCTAGCCCCATGTTTAAGTTCTGTGCCTGGCTTGCCATGTATGCCTTTTGTGTTTTAGTGACCACTGCCTGCCTCTGACCATCCCTAGGATTATGTATTGTGTTTTGGTTGTTTGATTTCATGTTTTATTATTTTTCTTGTTTTGTTATCATTTACGTCTTTGCCATGTTTCTTAGCCTTGCCATGTTTTATAGTCTTGTTTTTGGTTCTAGTCCTGCACTTCGTTTACCCTGTCTTGTCTTGTGTAGGTCTTTGCCCACGGTCCCTTGTCTGACGTGCCACTCATTCGGGTGATTTCCTGGTTTCTGGGATTTCAATCTTTCTTCATATCTCGTTTTCTTCCTTCCTCTCTCTTTATGCTATCTACTAACCCTACTAACAGTTTATTGTTTTCGATAATTACTAACCCCGATTAACATTGTATATTCATACTAACTGACTAACTTGCACTCGGGATTGTATAGCTGCACATACTAATAGACTAACGATCTCTCAGCATTCGCCCAATCTGTATCTCCGCCCTCCTTGCCTATCACTAATTATCTCTACTGCAGTTTCCATTTATATCTCAGGCTTTCTCTTTTCTTTAGACTATACACTTTAGTACTCCTTAACCGGAGCTGTTATTCGTTCATAGGAATGTCTCGTTATCCCTGTCTGCGTTTCGGCATTCGCCCGATTCATGTAATTAGTTTTCCTCATGTGTCACTCCCATGTCATTGATTACACCTGTTTACCCTAGTCATGTGTTCACCCCGGATGTGTATATAAGGTGTCTGCACTTTTAGTTCCTTGTCAGATCGCCTTTACTCCTTTGTCTTGTGCTACGTTCCTCGCCTTGCTCACTGTGATATTTTCTTTCTGACTGGATTGCCCGACACTTGTTTTTTGGTTTGCCCTTTTGGATCTGATTGCCTTCGTGAGTTTTGACCTATTTTTGCCCGACCACGTCTATTGTCTTTGCTGCCCTGGTATTTGGATTCGGACTGTTTACGGCTTATGAGTTTGTCTCTCCACCAAACCCACGCCTGTGTACCGAACCATTTTTGCCTGACCTTGAGTTTTGTTATTGGTGCCCTGGTTACAGTTTTGGACTTTGCCCTTTGGATTCTGTTTGTGGATTGTGGACATTGTACTGTTGCCAGCTCTGTTGGGGGGTTTCCCCCTTCAGAAATAAAGCCTCCATTTTGCATTTATCTGGTTTTCGCTCTTGGCTCATTTCGTAAAGCCTCACAACTATCAAAAGAATAAGCACAATAAAATATTTTTACCATATTTGAAGTATACTGCACTATATTTTTACTCATTTTTCACTATGTCATGGACTTACATATTCCAAATGTACGTTTGCAGTAACAAGTCAGCTTTGTGGCAGCATAGCAGAGTAAATAGCACATGGGTGGAGCTGATTTTTATGCAGTGTTATTAACCCCCAAAAAGATAAATAAATTAACCTTGATTTAACCAGGGAAGTCCTGTTGAGATCGAAATCTCTTTTTCTTTTTTCAAGCCCTGGGGGTTGAGGGCAATTTGCAAAGCCAATTAGATCAGGAGATGATTAAGTGGCAGGTTGGGAGCTCAGCCATGACACCGGGGAACCCCCTGTCATAGGATCTTTAATGACCACACTGAGTCAGGACTTCGGCGTAACATCCCATCCGAAAGACGGCGTCGCCTTCAGTATAGTGTCCCCGTCACTGCACTGGGACATTGGGGATTATTCCACCAGGGGCTCACCAACTGGCTCACCAACACCTCTTCCAACAGCAGCTTGCTTTTTCCCAGGTGGTCTCCCATCCAAGTACTTACCAAACCCACACCTGCTTAGCTTTAGCCACACAGCTGGAGTAGATCAAATAGTGGTATGGCTGCTGGCATTTAAGAAAAAATTTGACAACTATTCCAGTATTTACCGAGTTGCTACATACTCGTACAGAAAAAGTATACTTCAAGTTTAAGCAACATAAACTTAAAGTACCCATCTAGTTGACATCTAAGTTTTATTTTGTACTGCAAGTACACTACAACTTTTAAGTATACTGTGACTAAACTAGTTGTATACCTCGAGCATACTTTTCTATTTATGAAAGTATACATTTAAGTATACTGCAAGTAAACTTATAGATAAACAGCTATTTTATTAGTTGTATACTTCTAGTAAACTTTTTAATTCATGAAAGTATACTGTGAAGTATGCTGCTAGTAAATTTAAAAATGAACTATTAGTTCACTAGGTATATACTTCTCGCACAATTTCTAGTTTATAAAAGTATAATTTGCAGGATACTGCAAGTAAACTTACAGATATACCTCTAGTTTATTAATTATATACTTCTAGTAAACTTTTTAGTTCCTGAAAGTATACTGTTTAGTATACTGCTAGTAAACTTAAAGAACTATTAGTTCACTAGTTATATACTTCAAGCACAATGTCTAATTTATAAAAGTATACTTTGAAGTATATCGAAAGTAAATTCAGATGTACAACAACTTTACTTATTATATGCTTCAAGCCAACTTTTTAGTTCATGAAAGTACACTTTGAAGTATATCGAAAGTAAACTAAATAGGTAGACTACTAGTCCACTAGGTCTATACTTCAAGCCCTCTAAGTTTAAATTTAGTTTTATACTTTCAGGGAGCTAAAAGTTTTTTTGTTTTTTTTTTTACTGCAAGTATACTTCAAAGTCTTTTTTAAGCTAACTCAACATCATACTCACAGCTTATGATTATTGCAATCTAAAATATATTACTGTTGCTATTCAGATGTTATTTAACATAAGTAGACGAGAGGTTACCTTGTACTCTACTTGTAGACAATGCTTAAGTGCATTCTGCTTTACTTTACAGATGAAGGTACTTTTAAGAATTTACAAAGAAAGACATACTCAGGACTGAGAACAGAAGTGATTCCTTTATAAATTAAATTTTCAAACTCAATATTGTATTAGATGCCAAAGTATAAGAACACAGCAATGGCAACTCTTCTTGAAATCCCAATTCAAAACAAAAATAAAAAATACCTCTTTCTCTCATATGGAACCAGAAATATGCATAAGATATTAATTAGTAATGCCTATAGGCTGAAGGACTTAAGCAAAGGCTGATGAAATATCCCAAATAAGTACACCGATGAGCTGTTTTTTGGTTTATGGAGTTCTGTATCACAGTCAAAAATATGACCAACTAAAGAAAAGATGCAGCAGTGCTGCAATACTTGAAAGATGGTACATTCTGTTTAATAAATGATTGAATCATTTTTTAACAAGAGTGTGGACATCAAAGCCCTGCATATTGTACCTGTACCAAACATTGATGTGTTTAAGTTGAGATCTTTTATAAACTTAGAAATGTTCAGTTTAGTCCGAAGAAGTATTAAATGAATATACTTTCTAGTACACTACAAGTATGTTGTCCATAGTATACTTGCTAAACTTATACTGAAGTATACTTAATCAAATAAACTTCAAGCATACTGCTTTTTGCTAAGGGATGACACAGTCATGAGTGCATCTTAAACATTATGTCAATTTCATTAACGTTTATGACTGTTGTCATTCGGTTTTTGTAATGAGAAGTTCACATTGTTTGGATTGTCTTGAGTCATAAACGTTCATGACATTGACATAATGTTCATGACACATTCATGACTGTGTCATGTAACAGTTATGACAGTCATGTCACTCTTATGACGATACCTTCAAGTAAAGTGTTACCTTGTGTTTTTGCAATCCGATTGCACTATATAAATGATTTATAAAATATCACATGAAACAGTGGCGGTATGTATAGCTTGAGCAAACAACAGGGGTAGGGAACCTTCTCCAGAAAGAGCCACTGTGGGTGCAGGCTTTCATACTAACCAAGCTGCTACACACCTGATTTTACTAATCAACCTCTGGAATGTTTGTTAAGGGCCTTGATTAGTAGAATCAGGTGTGTAGCAGCTTGGTTGGTATGAAAGCCTGCACCCACAGTGGCTCTTTCTGGAAAAGGTTCCCTACCCCTGGCATACAGCAACGTTGAATGCTTTGTGGTTCACAAAATCATTGAAGTGTGACCACAAGCGCAGACTACGCTTTGCTCAGTGCAGTAAAAACCAGGCCTGGGAGAAATAGAACCTATACCATGTACAACAGTTTATGAAAACATCTAAATGGCTTTTCTGAGAAATATGTAGTATATAATAAAAATGGCTTGAATACACCATGTTACCGGTCTGGCAATTTAACGACACACATTATTTAGCCAACTACATGAGGCAACTTTTGTGAAAATATCTTAGGTGTGTTTTCATAGGAACGTAGTTGTTTTTCAAGTTGAACTTTACATGCATCAAGACAGATGCATTTTTCAGTGGAAAATTGTCTGAAACTTGTTCAGTTTTTCTCATATAGACTTAGGCCTATGTTTGCTATCAAAATGTCCGTCATGTTGTTTTGTAGCCATTAAAAATCGTCTAGTTTATCAGAACAATCATTTATGGATTTAAATATGGACTTTTTGAGGCCTTGCCCCACAAAAATCTTGAAAACACTAAATAGGTCACAGTTCACTTCCTGTATGCAAATTTCACATTTCAAATTTATTTTCTGGACAGCCCACAAGTAGATACATATAACCAGAAGATGGTTCAAATTACGCTGTCGGCAAATTAGCCTATACCCAGCAAAACCTCCTTTTAGGATCTGATGAGGACCAACTGATTTTTTTATTATGTCCTGATATGAAAAGCCATAAAACTGAAAAAGGGTGTACTTTCTTTTTCTCATGACTGTACATCCATTGACTAAAATTCGTTTAAAAATACTAATGGTTTAGGATTTCTGGCTGGAAAAGAAGCATGATGGACAGATGGACAGATGGAAGGACAATACTCATTCCTATATCCTCATCAGCTTCATTGTGGGGGATAAAAAGGCCCTTGTGATACATGTTGCCTTCCAGACCTGTGCATATGCAGTATGCACAATGCGCATGCACGCACACACACCCAGGCACACACACACACACACACACACACGTGCGCGCGCACACACACACACTCACACACACACACACACATACACAATGAGAGTAATCTGTGAGAAACTGACATAAATGTATTGGTTTATGAGCTTTTTATCTTCCATTTTATGTCGAATAAGAGGCTCCTGACAGAACATTCATCTTGAAAGAAGTCAAACTTACACAACATCAATTTGAGACCAGTAAGAAAGAAAATGTCATTGCTCTACTGTCAGCTGAAATAAAAGACTTCAGCCTCCCCGTTGTTTTTTTTTTTTCCAAATGCGTTCACTTGTTTGTTAGTTCATTTTGTATTTTAATGCAAATCAGCAAAGGCTTAAGCTAAAAGTATTTAATCTTCCCATTCTTTCATCCTTCAACATCACTAGCAGTGCCTCTCTGCCTTTGTGTTGACAGAGAACACATGATAGCACTGGACGGAACATTAAAAAGCAGAGAAAAAGATGTCATGTACAATTTTTTGATCAGCACAATTCACTTGAATAAAACGATCTGAAGTAAACCTTTATATGTACTTTCTCTATTGTTCTGATTCACACACTCGTTGGCGCTTCATTTTTGGGAACCGCTCATCATGATGACAGGAAATCAACATAATAGCAACCTTAATCGTACCTTCTAAAGCTAGGACTAACATGAAGGCTCGTTTAATTACATTTTTTGTTTTTTTGGAGATCCAGACAAAGGAGAAAGAAGAAACGCAATTAGAAGCTCAGAGAAGTTAAATTAATCCACTGGCAGGCTCATTTCTTTCAATGTAAAATGGGAAACAATACGGTACACAAAATTTGAGTACTTACAGAACACAAATGAGGGAAAAAATGGTGAACTAACTTCTAGTAAACTATTAGTTAATGGGCAGTTCTTCAATAACTCTGAACCAAATTTTATGGCTAATTATTTGTTAAATAGGGTAAAAATAAAATGCTAAACCACATTCCGTGTAAAAAGAGAGCACAGGTGTTAGATTGGCCTGCCTGTCATCCTGACCTGTCTCCGAACAAGGATGAATGGTGCTTTAGGAAAAAGCTAAATACATGGCAGTGAAGGCTCTGTGCAATAGCACAGCTGAAAACCTGCACAGTGGAAAATTCCTCTCATTATGCTTGACCCACTGGTGTCTTCAGGGTCCAAATGCTTAGTGAGTGTGATTTAAAGACATGGGGATGTTACACAGTGGTAAACAGTCAACTGTGCCGACTTCTTTATACTCTGGTGCAATCATGATATTGTATACTTTTAAGCCAAGCACAAAAACCCTGTTTTGACTGAACCATTTCATGAATCTTGAGCAGATCGGATAGCAATCAGACAGCGAAAAAGGTTGTTTTAAATGGGTTCAAGACACATTTAGGCTAGATTTAAATCATATTTCTCAAACCATCTCGGGAAGAGTCTTCAGACACAATGCAGCTGCAAAGTGGTCAAGGGTAAATGGATTCGTCTACTGTGACCACAAACGTCAACACTGTACTTCTCCCAAAATATTGTGTCTCCAGCTACGCCACAAGCGTGCAGGCAGAAGCAAAACTTTTTTTTCCCCGCCTGTCAATCAACTTGTATATGCATTTTGTGTGGGAAACTGCAAATCGGATTTGTATCTGTTTGCGAAGACACATTAATGTGGCTGAGTGTGAACTGAACGTGGATAAATCACATCAGGACATTATCCAGGGAGAAGATGCATGAAATTACCAGTGTAAAGAAAGCTAAAGTCAATATTTTCAAACACAATGGCTTTCACTTGCCAGATCATTGCTACATCACTATTTGAATGATCAGGAAAGAACATAGTAATCAGGTAATTGAGATATTACTCCTCAAAGTGTTATGGTGCAGGCAGGGCAAAGTTAGACAAGTGCTGGTGCATTTTAACAGCCATGTCCTACACAGTGAATCGTTGATTATGCTCATTTGCATGACACACTGCCGAATCAACAGTAGAGGATGCATGTTGTTAGTGTTTTGAAAATCCCCCCCTGGCTCCTTTGACTCCCTATGGAGAGAGAACAAAGGGTTCGCCTATGATAGTATTCCCAAACCCCCCCATTAGTGTTCTCTGTGAAATGATGGATCTGTCACACCGTTCCACAATTTCATGGACAGTTTATAGTTTCCACAGGGGTCCTATTTGTTATAGAGGGGGAAGATGCACTCTTTCCGCCTGCTGTCAACAACAACTAAAAAAAACTGTTTCGTGAAGGGGATGATCCCAGAACATATGCTGTAACATGCCCACCCACCCCCTTCCCTCTTATGATATAAAGTTTGGCCTTAGAGTGGCAAGTCTGTGTGTCCCGGGTCACTGTTCTGATTGATGCCATGGCAGATTTAATTACACTTTTGAATTTTATTTCTAAAATCAAGGGAGTCAAGCATAGACCGGGCCTGTTGGGAAATTAAATCATATTTCCTTCAGCTGCTGAACCGACACCACTCCAGTCATACAGTGCAAAAATATCTATGTTAATTTCAACTGCAATACAGTTTATATGAGTCTATCTCAGCCATCTTGGACTTAAATAAACACTATTAGAGTTGAATTATGATTGGTATTTTTCCTGTCACTATGCATGAACTGTAAGAAGAATACCAGTGGTGCCCTGTGGCAGATGATGCTGCCCTTTGGACTAAAAGGTGCTCCGTGGTTCCAGCAAGACCAGTGAAACCTAAAAGTATTGTCAAATGGGTGTTGCCCTCTTCCCACAGAGTATGGCCACAGGGCACAACCTCAATTCAGGGTATTCACCAGCGGGGCTCTGCAATTCATATTTATTTCCTCCACACAAAGCTGCTCACTGGAAATAAAGCCTGCTGCTCAGCTCTAATGGGGTTTAGAAGTGGAGGTGTGAAATGTGCCCATTACCATGAAAGCTCATGTCAGGCTCCCCACATGAGTCATTCAGCATGGCAGCCAGGGGAGGTGTCCTTAAGAAAGGAGCTGATTTTAGTTTTCTGAGAAACAAGTATTGCCTCTACATTCTTCCCCCATTTCAGCTCAACCTGCTAGCTCAAATGAAGAAAAGTACCTCCCCCCATAAGAGACCTTAATTGAATGCTGTAGTTTTCTATACCGCTGATATTTTTCTGGAGGCTTAACATGTGAAACACAGCACGCAATGGTTTTTTCACAGAACTGCCAAATTTTCTGGCTTTAATCTTGTCACGAACGAGTTGCATATTAACTTTGTTTTTTTTAAATCAATTAAACTTTTTGACAAGTGAATCCCTGAACCGTTCTGCTCTGAAAACAATAAATAATTACATGGCATTGCTGATTTGCTTTCACTCAGTTCAATTTGCACAGCGTGCATTATATGTTCTTACCATTCACACAACTGGATATCAACTTATTTACTTCTTACCAGGGGGCATGTTGTAATTTTCTTTTTTCGAAGTACAGCAAGCCAAGTCCCTTTATTTCCTGTGCGATGATGTCATCAGTTTTATTCATATCCATGTGCAGTCAGCACCATAATTCATAAAGGTGTGTGTCTGTGTCTGTGTGTGTGTGCGTGTGCGTGTGTGTTTGTGGGGGGGTGGCAATGTACACAGGTGCCGTCAATTCTAAACAGTTCATTGGATGAGGATGTAATCAGCCTCAAATTAAAGCTGACTGCCTGGACTTCAACCTCTTTCTCATTGTATCCTTTCAAACTAAAAGTGCTACTATGCACGATCGAAACGAAACATGGCACTGTCCAGTAGATGCTGGTAACTGTTTGCTACAGCAGCTGTGGTCTAAATTCACAAAATAACTGAGGTTTGATGAAACAGGCAAGCCAGAGATGACGCATTGCGCAGCTGCTCGGCAGAAAAATAAAAGTAATCAAGCCATATCTTTGAACTTGCCACTCAAGGTAGCTTCCGGCTTCCTGTTATAGTTTCCCACAAGTTGCTATTTCTGACCTCAATTGTTGGAAGTGCTTCCCTCAGCTGGAACAGAACCAGTTTAAATAACATGATCCGCCAGCTAATCATGGACTGACAAGCAGGGCTGCCAAAGACGCCCATGCTTAGAGGGGACTGTGGGAGGGGCAGTACTTCATGAGAAGCAAAGATAAGTTTTCAAGGACTTCCTTTGCAGCATGATGTAGTGACCATGCCCGGAGATGTGACCTCACTCTAAGTTGCAGAGGTGGCAAGCACTGAATTAGTGTCATTTATCATCGTGAAGGAGCAGGTCAAACTCCAAAAGGGTTTTCCTTTCTAATGTATGTAACTTAACAGTGGATATTTTGAATATGGGAGTATAATGTGCTCTTTCCAGACAAAGAGCACAACTAGATACAAAGCTGATTAATTTTATTCTGGATGATGTTTTTTGCTTCGCAATGCAGAGTGGAAAGGAAGCACTACATTAGTTAATGTGTTTCTGTCAGAATGCTATTTGCTTGTTGCGATGACAGAATGGCATTATGAAGATCAATGAATATGAGGGAATAACTGCGTAAATTGCAACAGAACTCTTATGCTCTGTGTAATGAGTCAGCTGAAGCCTGATGTCCTGGGTCAAAAGGCATTGTGGTTAGAGAACAACAGTAATTATCAGTCCTAATACATACAGAGAGCTCCAACATTTTTGAGACATAAAAATGGTTTTGTTTGATTGGGCTTTGTATTCCACGGTCAGTTCACGCATGATGAATAAGAAAAATTTTTTAAACAGTTCAGTTTTTTGCATTTTTCTTTATTTATGGGACACAGTCACTTGACCCCCCAGTCATTACATGGGCTTATTTATCACAATAACATTATTATTTACATATGAAATGAGTCAATATAGCATAGCACAAACATAATGGAAATACTTGAAGTACCCTTTTCTTCTTTGTCCAAGAACTGAATTTCAAGATATTCATGAGGCAAAAATTTTGGAAAAAGGATCATTTACAAGCATCAGGCTTAAGTTGGAATGTGCTATCCAGCAGCTTGTCACATCAAATAAGGCTAACCATGGTTGGCAGCACAGGTCACAGTGCCAGGGAAATGCCATCCTCTACCTGCCCTGCAGTACAACACAAACAGACTCTCTTCCCAATTTCAAGATTTTTACATCTGCTTGTTTCCATTGCCAGAGAGAGAATTCCACTGTGGAACCGGGAAAGAAGTGACATATTTGACCTAATCATTTCACTAATAATATGGGACTCAGTCCAGTGTTAGTCTTAACTTACATCACACAACCTTAAACATGACAAGGCTTCAAATTGCTTGGAAAATACAATATAAATAAGTATTGTAAATAAGTATTGATGTGCAGTACTTTGACGCCTATCTGTTGAATAGATTGAATGTTTAAAGTCTGCTAAACACAGACATAACCAGGTATGTTCTTTGGCGATTCTCTCCCAGGCCTGAACTGCAGCCATCTACAGCTATTGTTTGTTTTGTGTGCTGGTAGCCTTGAATTCAATTCCTGCAAAAAAATGCTTGTTCAGGTGTGCCTCTCAGGAATTATTTTTTTGTTGATTTACCATCAGTTCTTTGCTCTGTCAAATGAAATTGTGGAAAATCTGTTGTATTCCATTGGATGTGAAGGTTCACAGCATATTCTTAAATTAGAACTTACATCATCAATGACGACATGTGAGCCAGTAACCGTCAATAGCATTTAAATAAAGGTGCTGAAATCTGTAAATTATGAAACCAAAATACCATAAATAAAAGCTGAAAGAATAAACAAACCATGCAAATCGATACATTCATGTAAAATTGCCAAATCAAGAAAAAAGAGATCAGTGTCCAAAGCATTTTGGGGCCTGCTTTAAGTAAAAAATGGGATTGAGAACTCACTATGGGCTCAAAGTGATTTCATTTAAGGTCCAATTTTATGCTTTTTTACAAGGTATTATATTCTTGGATGTATGAACAAAAAACCTAATAAAAATGCATAAAATCTAGGCCATTCGCTCCCTGTCACTGTCTCCCCGCTGAAAAAACAGGCGTCCCCTCCCTGATAATGAGCTTTGCTCTGATAAAGCCAGCGAAGAGAGCTAATTGTGGAAAAAAAAGTACCCTTAGTACGCCAAGGGAGAGAGAGATGTCGAGCACGGCTATGAGCGGGAGCAGGGCACACAGGCAGAGCTGGCTGGTGTGAACTACAGTGCTGTGAGAAGGCATTTGCCCCCTTCCCAATTTCTTCAATTTTTGCATATTTTTCACACTTACAAGTTTCAGATCATCAAATTAACTTTATCATGGTACAAATGTCACCCAGGTAAACATAAAATACAGTTTTCAAATGTTGATATTAATAGTTAAAGGAAAAAACTCTGCCTGGCCTCACTTGCATCAGTTAAGATATTCATGATTCCACCATAAGACCAGGCATCCATGTGAGACCTGAGGGGTGAAAACCACTGCTGACCAAAAAGAACTCAGAGGCTTATCTCACATTTGCAAAAAAAAAAAAAAAAAACATCTTCTTCTGATACTGTTGCCATAACATTCTGTGGATTTATGAGTCAAGAATGTAACTTTTTGGAAGACATGGGTCACAAAACATCTGCAAAAAGCTAACATAGCATTCTACAATAAAAACATTACATCTCAAATATGGTGGAGGTAGTGTTATATCCTGGGGCTACTTTGCTGCTTCAGGATCAGGGTAACTTGCCACAATTGATGGAACCATGAATTCTGCTTTTAACCAGAAAATCCTAAAGTAGAGTTTCCCCATCAGTTAGCGACCTAAAGCTCATGCACAGTTGTTTTTTGTGGTAGGACAGTAATCTGAAGCACGACTGGTTCAAAAGAAATGAAATGAAGGTTTTGAAGTGGTCAAAACAAAGTCCTGATTGGAATCAAATGAGATGCCATGGCATGACTTTAAACAGGCAGTTCATGCTCAAAAACTCTGCAATGTGGATAAATGAAAACAATTCTGCCAACAGGAGTAGGCCAAGTTCCTCCATGGCAATGTAAAAGACTCATTGCCAGTTATTGCAAACTTTTGATTGCAGTTGCTATGCCAACGCTGGCACAAACAGTAACTGTGTTATGATTCTGCCTTTTGTGTGCTGTCTTTGCGTTTATTTGTGCTTGTGCTTTACTTACATTTTATATTTCAGCTTTCATTTCTGCCGTCTGACGATCCACTCCCTCAACTCCAGCGAGCCTTCAGCATGCTTGCGTCTCGTCGTCCAATCACGTTTCCTCTTTCGGTTTCGGCTCTAGTATTTCATTCATTGCTTCCACCTGTGTTTAATTCTGGGTCTTGCGCAACTCTGAGTGAATGCGTTCTCTGATAGGATAATTACTAACCCGTACTAACCAGCACTTATTTGAGGGTGATTGTAAATATTTTGTCACGCAGTACTAACCTTAATTAACTCATTAGGGAGTGCGTGTGTTTCTGGCTTTAGTAAATTCTGCCTAAGCTATCCCTGATACTGCTTTAAAAGCTGTGCTTCCCTTCGCTTCTCTCGTGGTGCTTTTTACTCGTCACGTTTAGATCACCTTAATCTAAACTGTCTAGCTTGATTGATGGTCTCAGCGTCTTGTCTCGAATCATTATTGTTAACCCAGTTTTCGTGTAATTGTTTATTAATCCCATGTGTTTCTGTTTCCAGTCGAAATTGCATTCGGAGTCCCCGCCTCCTCTCGTGACTATGTAGCAGAGTGGGAAGGAGCCGTCAGACGGAACCTTGTGTTATGACTCAGATCCATAATCTCAGCTTCTTGTGCCTTCCGAGTACATGAGTACTTTGTATGATTCTCGAGTCTTGTCTGCCCTTTGTTTAAGTCTCCCAGTGTGTCCGTCAGTCTTGTTAGGTTCAGTTTTTGTTTTTCTAGTTTATCCACTCTTGGAGTATTTCTGTTTTCCCCCTGCCTTTGGCAGTGTACTTCAGTTCTCCCAGTTGTTCAGTGCTTGTGCTCAGTGTTTTATTTCTGGCGTGTCTGCCAATTTTCTCTTAGTGTTTTTTGTTTAATAAACACTTCTGGATCCTGCATCTGGTGTTCTCCTGACCTCTTCTTACAAACTGGTTTCAGGGGGCAATCATTTTTTCACATGGGTGATATAGGTTTTGAATAACTCAACCTTACATAAATGAAATGATGATGTCAAAGCTGGATTTTGTGTTTACTTGGGTTGTCTTTTCCTTATATTAAAATTTGTTGGATGAACTAAAACATTTCAATGAGAAATAAGCAAAAATTGAAGAGATCAAAAAGGGGCAGATAGGTTTTCACAGTGCTGTATGAGTGAGAAGGTCTATATGTGATGTAGAAAAAAGCCGGAATTTCAAACGGTGTCTTTTGAATGCTGAATCGAAAATGAGATTCCTGAGGTTTAGCGTCTTCATAGTCAACCTTTCCCAGACTATTTGATACAGTGGATACCACTGCACTAGGTTTTATTAGTGCTTTCCAAAATATGGGTCCTTTAAGATCCAATTATTTGCTGTTGCCCCATGCCATAAGCACAGGCCTTGATTTCCAGTGTATGTGATTCACACGGCATGCACAGGCATGAACGAACTTCACCATACGCACATACATTTTCTTCAGGGTTCTTTGTTTTGTGAACCTATATCTTCCAACGATTGATATCATGGGTTGCATATCAGAGTATGATGTCTCGAGTGGGTTCCGTTTTTTCAATTTTTAAAATATTTCCCACTGAATTAAAGCATTCTTTGAATCAAACTGTGAAGAAAAGTAATTGAGCTGTAATGATATCTTCTCTTTTCGCCTGTTCCCTCTGCGGTTGATTTTTTTGAAGGCTTCAAATAGCTTTATGTTTTTAATGCACAGGCACTAAAATGGGCAGCCACAATGCATCTGCAAATTTGAGAGATGCTGTTTTCGCCATTACATTAATACGTTCAAGTTTCTACAAAAACAGTGACTCATTTCATGGGAAAAGGGGCAAGCATGCTAGCTAGTGAATTGTTCATCCCATTGACTTGAGTAAACCGCAAACTAGAAAGAAATGATAATGATGATTACCACTTCCTAGCAGAAGGATCGTTAGCATTATCATGTTTGCCAATGAAAGGAATCTGACGAATCACAATGCGAGAAAGCTGTATTTTCACGTGTGTAATACCAAACCTGTATCTCACAGGTTGTATCACTTCAATTTTTCATCTACAAGCCAAAATATTTTCAGAATTTGGCTGGTTTTTCTTAACTTCTTTAGCCCTGTGTCACTTTTTCGAAAATGGCAAGCCCAAAATGAAATGAATATATCTCTGAGACTGCTTGGTCCATTTGAATAATCTTGGTATCTTAATAAAGGTAAAACCATTTGGGATTTCTACCCTGGTGTAAAAATCACTATATATGTCACTGAGTCAGAGTAAATGGAGATGGAAAACAGTCTAAATGAAAGATCTAATTTTGCGCCTAACAAAGTTTTACTTCTTTCCCTTGTAAATTTGTTGAGTTGCAGTCTGAAACATCTAAAAAATTACAGCACAGAATCTCATTATTATCTGTGCCAAAATTTATTCTGATCAGGTAAATCAGAGTAAAATGAGAGAGGAATATCTAGGTGGCTTCTCCAATTAGGCAATTTAGGTACCTTGTGTTCTATTTCAGATTTCTCAGATACCAAACTGTAAAACTCGTTTAATTTCACTTATATATTACTACAGGCATCCATGCCATCCAAATACAACATTTTTTAATTTTTTGAATAAAAAAAAAAAAATTATTATTATTTCTGCCATTTTTGTTGTCTATACAATTTCCAATTCAAAGATAATACATGCAATGAAAATGAAGTTTGACTCCACTGGACTGGAGTTTGTCCTACTGAAACACTAAGTTCAGTCAGGAAAACTCACTTTTGAATAAAATAGAACGTACTTTGGCGGCAGTTCTGCTCTGGAGGAATGTCCTACCTAGGCACAGCAAACTTTCAAACATAGCCATGAACAGAGATCAAAATCCCCCCCGATGTGAGCAGAACCAAACAGGTGGAGGCTGGGGTGGAGGTGGCCGGCAAAAAACCAAACAGCATGTTGCATAGCATGAAAAGTCATTGCAAACAGCAGAAGAAAGTGAGCTTGACGTCTTTCAAATAGACCGCTGTATGACCTTGTGATGTGTATCCTCCAATTGTGTGCCTGCTGATGCTGACGTGGCTGGTAGCTTACCAGGCTGCTGTCAGCTGATGTAGCTCTTCTCGAGTTTCCTGCCTGAACTAGTTACACTCATTTCTGACCAACCAGTCTTTGCCCAGAGGGAATAGCATGGCGTTGGAGGATGGAATGGCATGCTTGTTTATTCATGGCGCCCTTTAATTCTATGAGATCTCCAACATTTTCTCCAGTGAAACACCCCGTGTCTCAGGGTACTGATACAGGCTAAGGAGGGATATGTGTTGAAAGTAGAATTTCGAGTTGAATTTTCATGTACAGTCGTTGGCTAGCAACATTTTTAGTCAATACCGGTATCTGTTTGGTATTTTGTGTGCATTTGTCGCTCAAAATTAACATTGAGATGACGAAAACCAAATTCTGAAAAATGCGGGATGTTCGTAATGTTTTGGCCTGTAGTGTACTTGGTAGCAAAATCCTTTGCAGACATAGATTGCCTAAAGTCTGGATGCTATAGACATAATTTTTTTCCCTGGTGATGTTCTGCCAGTATTTCCCTGCAGCTGTCTTCAGTTCCTGCCTGTTATTGCGGTATTTTTTTCCATCAGTTTTGCATTCGGCAAGTGAAATGCATACTCGATTAGATTCAGGTTGGGAGACTGACATGGTCATTGCAGAATATTCAACTTTTTTCTGTTACAAAGTATTTGGTTGCTTTCACAGTATGCTTCAGGTTAGTGTCCATCTGTTCTGGGAAAAGCCATCTTGAGAGTTTTGCGGTGCTTGGCTGTATCGGAGTAGATAAATTATCTCTGTAAAGAAAAAAAAAACTGAATTCATCCTGCTGCATTTGTCAGCATTTCCATCATTAATAAATGAAGCACAAAAGAGCCAGCTCCACTGACAGCTGTACATGCCCCTGACACAACACTAACTCCACTATAGTTTAGAGAAGAGGTGGTATGCTTTGGATCATGTGCAGTTCCTTCCCTTCTCCATACTCCTCTCTTTCCATCATTCTGGTGCAAGTCTTTGCGTTATCTATCCAGAGGGTGTTATTCCAGAGCTGCACGTGCGTGTTTGTAGAGATTTTATGGCAAACTCTCATCTGGTCTCCCCGTTTTTCGTGTTTACCATCATGCGGTTTAAATCTTGCAGAAACCCTCTGTATTTACTCTGAAGTCTTCTCTGAATTGTTGACTTGGACACAGATACACTTACCTTCTGGAGGGTGGTCTTAATCTGGCGGATTGTTGTAATGGACTTTTCCCTCACCTGGGAAAGAATTCTCCTGTCATCTACCAAAGTAATTATACATGGTCTTCCTACTCTCTCTGTTAGTCCGTAACCAGTGCATTCTTTCTTTTCAATAATGTACAAAGCAGTAGCTGCAGGTGTGGTTTCCTTCATCATTCAGATTTTTCAGGCAAATTATGGTTTGCTTCTTCAGCTCTCAGGGCTTCATATTGAGAATTAATAGCAATATATTCCAAATAATAATGCCTGACCATACATCAACTTAACAACAGTAATTTGTTTACTTGCAAATGAAGGAATAGCAGCACCTGTTCAATTGTCCAATTACGTTTTGTGTCCTGAAAAGGGGGGAGGGGACTGCATATAAAAAGTGGTTCACCATTCACCCAATGTGAATACATTCAAATTAAAGCTAAAAGTCTGCATTTTTAACTCGTATTCTTATTTAATTTCAGCCCCAGTATGTTGTGGGGTACGAAAATAATAATTTTGTCCCTTTCCAAATCCTTATAGTCCTGACTGTGTACACTGTGATATTGGATCCCTAAATTAATAACTTAACGCTGTGTGGGCTGAATGATAATTTGTGCACAAGATATGCAGTCCAAGGTAACACAATGAAATGATAAAAACGTACCATGCTTAATGGGTTTGATAAATCCACAAGTGCACTGTGTAGTCTGGAGTGAGAGGACACTTCACTGAAACCTATTTGACATACATAGAAAACTGAGATTTTTTAATGATTTATACCTGACATTTAAATTGAATTTGGAATTAATTGGTCACTATGACCTGATAGGACAAACATTTAGCCTTCATTTTAAGTTACTGCAATTAAAGCCTGCTTTACCAAGAGGATTTTGTAGCACTTTTTGTCCCCATTCACCCCCTCTCTTACTGAGGGCTCCGTTGAAACTAACTGTGGGTGTGAAGGGGGCTGAGAGAATGTGTATGATTTCAAACAGTTTCAACATATTTTCATGTTTCAGATCAGTGTTCACATACTTTTGGCCACATAGTGTGTCCACTGGTTTTCATACATCCACCCATTTTCTAACCCACATATCCCTGCTGAGGGTCTCAGAGGGCTGGAGTCTATTACAGCATCTGCTTGTTGAAAGGCAGCAGCACAGCTCAGACAGTTTGTCAATCCATGTATCAATCACTCAACTGTCATTCACAAACACATACCTGTGGACTATTAGAGTTTCCAATTTGCCTTGGTGTCTAAGGGAAGCCCTAAATACAATAGCGCAATACTGGCATAACCAAGTCATACCAAAATCAGCATGAGGCAAACCAGAAGTCATAGAGGTTTGAAAATAGCCGTCTGAAAAGGGAGTGCAGGCCACTGCAAAACTTTCCATCACCAGAATCAAATAAAAATCAGCAGAAGTGAGGTGTTGCTGTCGAACTGACAATCGGATGGAATTCTTTCCACAGGAGCGCAAAATAATCACGGAAAGGTATGCGTTTAATGAAAAAGTGTTTTTTGTGCATTTTCCCGATGTTTATGGGTGCTTTATGACTGGCAAAACTATAAAGGAAAGCCACTTTGTGTGAAAATAGTACTCAGCGTAAAACACTGTTTTCCCAAACTTTACTGAAGTCTTTTTCAAGGGAACATTTTATCTCCTCTGTGTATAGCGTACTTTCAGCAGTAAGCTTCAAAATTTTCCTTGGGAGATGTGCTTGTCTGGGCCAGATCATTGTCCCTACTATAATTGCCACCCCCTGTAAAATCCTATTAAAATACCCAGTTTTTTTATTTCATAATGCGGTTGTCATGGTATTGTTTAATCTCACCTGAAAGCCCGACATTAGAGCCACAATGGCTTCTTTTGATGTCATGCTTTAAATATTGGACAACAAGCAAATTGCTCATTCTTGCTGTTTCTAAATAATTTATGGCATATTTTCCACCCTATAATTACACAGGCCCCAGGCTGGAGCCACAGACTATAATAAACTGTTTCATTTTACAGCCTCCCGGTCCACTTTCCAACAACTACACTATTCTTCCATTCTGTTTTGTGCAATGTAACAGTAACGGCGACCGTTTTGTCATAATATCACATTGTCACTACTCATAAAAGATGCAGTCCCTCTGTAAATTTGCTGTATTAGAAATATAACCTATGCTGATCGTCAGTCATTACCTTAGTATTGGCAGAAAATTCAATACTTCCCTTTCCTTGTGTTTCATAAAAAACATGAAATTATGAAAATGGTACGGATATTGACTTCCTGGCATCCAATCTCATATCCCTCAGCAGCTATGACCATATCAATTTACTGAAGAATAGAAGATGACAACTAAGGTAGGTGATTGTCAAGGGCATGTCAGTACTTCGATATTCGCTAACTTTTAGCCTGAATTCATATACCTGCTCCGTGATTTTTCATTATGACTGGGGAAATTTGTTAAAGAATTCATTTGCCTTTATGTTCATACGAAATTCATGACATTAAAGATATGGAAACAAAAGTGCTGTAATATAGTATGCATAGTGCACTGCAGAACAATGTGTTGCTGATTTTACATGCCACAATATGAATTATTTTATCTGTATTTTGTGCTGTATTATCTGAATGATTTGTGACACTGCAGGAACTTTCAAGAAATTTCCTGAAAGTGACAAGAGGGTTGGTGTGGGGGTTTGGGGTGTCAATCCAGTCCTTTCATAACTGGAGTAAATACTACCTTGTAGTTTTGTAATTCATTTAAGTGTCCGATGACCACTTTTAATCGCTAAAAAAGTCTGTATCCTGATTTTTCCTCTGATTTCTATAATTAATGCCGCAGTGATTATGATCATGACAAAGGGATCTCGGCTTGTTTGCATGAATGGACAAATATCAGAAATACTCTTGAAAATGGCTTTTAATTTTAAGCTTCAAAACCACAACTACAAAAGCGCCCACACTGATTAATATTAATTTGATTCATATTCATTTCAATACTAATTAAAGCATGTGTTTTCCCACAATAGGTCTAATCAGTAGCACTTTGCAAGGTACATATTTAAAGTTAAAATAAAAAGTGGAACTATGTACTGCAGCAGTGTCTCAACATATCCTTGGTGTCGGAAGAAAACCTTGCATACAGACGTTGCAAGTTTAATAGGAGAAAAAAAAAGTCCTGGTTTTTGGGGTGCCTTTGATTTTGGTGGAATATAAGATAGAAGGTTTTTCATTTTTTGAAAAACTATTTATTATTATTTTTTTTTTTGCAACAAATCACACAAATCCCTTGAAAAACTTTGTCCTCATCCAGATCTGAGCTTATGTCACATGACATTTTTCTCTCCTTCCATTAATTCTTTTGTCACGAGGTTTTCACAGTAGTTGCAATGGTTATTTCCGCATCTATTGATGTGAAAATCTCAAAATGGCTAAAATGTCATTTATGAGGTTTTCATTCAACATCAACAATACGTCCGGCAGCAGAAAACAGCGACAGTGAGAAAAAACTCTGGCTGGAAGTTAAAGCTCTGTGCCAGGGCCAGATGGACACTTTGATTGCTGCTGAATACCACAGAAGTACACTTCTAGGAATGACCCTCAGTGTTGAATCAATCCATATCTGAACACATTAGAGACTATCTGACGCTGGGATCACAAAGGCCACGCCCCCCATTTTCAATTCCAATCTGGATATTCTCTCAAGCCATATACCTACGACGTTTATACAACTTCCAGCATATTGTTTAAAAATTCTCAAACAGTTCTAATACACCTACAATCCCCATTTCCAACCCTGAGCTAGATATTTACTCAATCCATATGCCGACCGAAATTCAGCAATCGTTCAAAAGTTATCAAACGGACAGACAGACAGACAGACTGGCAAATGGATTCTTAGTATGATACCCAGGATGATATGTAACATTGATTTCTGGATGACAGATCTAAGCATAACACAGCCTTTCTGGGAGGCTGTAGGGCACAGACAGCGAACAAGAATTCCTAGCCTTTTATCGCTCAAAGAACAGGAGCCTGTCCTCATGAAATGCGGGCCAATGTCCTATTTTACACAACTCCGATGTTACATTATAATTAAATTGTGCAACTGTGCATCTGTTTTGAAGGCAAAGGGTAGGCCTTCTTATCACTTACTAGATATTCAGTTTTCATGTTTCTGATATTGCGTCTACCCAAATGTATCAGAGCACCGATATGTGTGTTTGGAAATATGTTGTAGGTGTCGACGTTAGTCTTCTTCCCTTTTCATAAAGAAAAAATTTAGGCAATATGGAGCTAAACTTGTTCACCTGGGAAAAAAGGACATCACGATGACCCTGTTTGGAATGACCACTGTGCAATGCTTGATGCTTGCTCTCATTAATCAGCCAATGTATGCTTCAATACATCACCATATTTGTGGTAAGCAGCAATTCTTCAACTAAATTATTATTATACAAAACACATTTCTTCTTTTGTCCTCTTGAGACTAATGAAATAAAAGCTCCCTTTAAATAATGTGGAGTACTACAACATTGTAATAAAAATACATAAATATTAAAACTGGCTACAGAAACAGATATACATTCATTCTCTGTGTGAAACAAATATTTTATTTTAGTGTGGTTAAGGCAATTAAAAATGTGAATATTGTTTTGCCTTGTTTATAGATTTCCATAATGAATGTCCCACTATGCAAAGCTAGCTTCATTACTTTTTAGTCAGAAAAGAAAAAAAAAGTGCTCCCATTTTGTGACTGCTTGGTGGCTTTTGGTGTATGAATTCCCAGAATACTAGGCACTGTCTGAAATTGCAGGAAAGAAAACATTACCTCCACCAATAATAGCACTTACAGTTGAATTCTGTGAAGCACGAGACAATCAATCATAATCTCAGGGTGCTGTAACTGGCTTTATGCTATATGAGGAATGTAATTACATCTCTGAGTCTCCCTTTCATATCCCTCTATGCTTTACTACATTGTTGAGCCTTAAACACTATCTCTGAACCTGTCAAAACCTTGACTTATTCTCTATTCCCAGGGAAGAAAAAAAAAACTATCAATTGAAATGCAAGATATTCCATTTATTCAGATCATAATAGTATGCAGTAGGCTTGTGTTTGCTCACCAATGGGGTATAGGACTGAACAAATTTTAAATCTCATGCATTGAAGCTCAAAATCTGGCAAATGCGCCATGTTTGAAAAATGCAGCTTTCGTGAAATATAGAACATCGTTATGAAAAATTGTGAGAGATAATTGGTGAATGCATTACCTTTGTTCCAGAGCAGGAGCCAGAGTATGATCCAATGGAAGGGTTAACTGAAAGAAATATAGTATTGACAGAGATATAGAGCTCAGAGCTGGATGACATAGTTCAGTTCAGATGGTACAGACTGAGTCCAGAGGTGTGTCCGTGCCCAGCCAGGGGCATCCTGGAACGGCAGCCTGACGGAGTTGACACTTTGCCAGAGCAGAACTATCAGATGGCTGGACCAGAGAGTTTCGCTGGAACTCAGTCTCAATTCTGATGACCACAGAAGGCTTGGGAGGTTGTCCCTAATAATCTAGGCAGAGCAACAGACTGGACTATGATTAAATGGAATCCCGTCCCAATCTTGGAGACAAAGAGAAAGGCTTGGGATGTTGTTCCTATTGGTAAGGCAAAGAAGAAAACTTCTGTATCTACCTATCATTGGAGATTGTGAATAGTTTCCGAAGATGATTAAGCATTACAACTTCCAAAGAAAAGAAAATATTACATTTTCCAAACACGATAAACTTTTCCAAGATACTGACTGGTGGCTGAAGGCAAGTGCAACAGTCCAGCAACCACATTTTCAAAATAAGGAATCTTTGTACTCCAATACACAACTAAGGAAATAAAAAACCTGAATGCATAACAGCTGGCGAAGAATGCGCTTGAGACGTAAACCAATCACAGGAGAGAATATGCAAATTATGACAGTTCAACACACTCACAGTTCTTGTTTCATGCCTGAGCAAAAGGAAACATGTGGCAATAACATTACCACACTTTTGTTCATCACAAAGTGTATTAGCTACAAAAGTACATAGACATCCAAACAAGCTACTCTTGGATTTCTGCTTAAATATTAACAAAGTCAGAAATGCTTACATGTCACCTTGAAAAGAAATCTAAGCCACCACTTTGTCATTTCTTCCAACACAAGCAGAAAATTGAGACATTTAATGTTAAAAAAATGGGAATGACTGGTTGCTCTGGATAACACAATGGAGACCAAAATTTTGTTGGGTGCTCTGGGAAAATGGGCAAAAAGGGTACGACAAAAACAGAGGCGATCCAGGCATTCCAAACAAGACATCAATAGTGAGGAAGGAAATATTAAAATTCTTTATTGAAGTGGCTTAATCATTAAAAAGAGCCATCATTTTAAAAGCCAATGTTTTGAGCCTTAGGTCTTTATCAGGGCTTCAGAGCCCTGTATCAGCAGTATAGCTGTCAAGGAAAATTTACTAGCATAACGGATTTAAAAAATATATAGTATTTGTTGAATTACTGACATAATTTTTGTATTCTTTATTCATTGTCAAAGGCGAGACCGAGAGGCTTGTTTTTATTGTGGAGGGATGAAAGATCTGCTCCTATTGCCTCATGATCCAGAAAGCTCAAGCTGACTTGCTTTTATACTTAAAAAAACTCTGACATGGCAATCTTCAGGATGTGTTAAAGTCATAAATATCCTGTCATATGATCATGACTGTGACAAATGGAACAATAAACACTACTTGTCACGAAGAAAATAGTGCTCAAGTGAATTTACATGCCAGTGCCCTTTGTTGTGCCTGTCTTGTGTCAGTGCACTTTGTTGTGCTAGTGTTGTGTCGGTGCCCTTTGTTGTGCCATTGTAGTGTCAGTGCCCTTTGTTGTGCCATTGTTGTGTCAGTGCCCTTTGTTGTGCTATTGTTGTGTCAGTGCCCTTTGTTGTGCAGGTGTTGTGTCAGTGCCTTTTTTGTGCCAGTGTTGTGTCAGTGCCCTTTGTTGTGCCAGTGCCCTTTGTTGTGCCATTGTTGTGTCAGTGCCCTTTGTTGTGCCATTGTTGTGTCAGTGCCCTTTGTTGTGCAGGTGTTGTGTCAGTGCCCTTTGTTGTGCCATTGTTGTGTCAGTGCCCTTTGTTGTGCAGGTGTTGTGTCAGTGCCCTTTTTTGTGCCAGTGTTGTGTCAGTGCCCTTTGTTGTGCCATTGTTGTGTCAGTGCCCTTTGTTGTGCCAGTGTTGTGTCAGTGCCCTTTGTTGTCCCAGTGTTGTGTCAGTGCCCTTTGTTGTGCCAGTGTTGTGTCAGTGCCCTTTGTTGTGCCAGTGTTGTGTCAGTGCCCTTTGTTGTCCCAGTGTTGTGTCAGTGCCCTTTGTTGTGCCATTGTTGTGTCAGTGCCCTTTGTTGTGCAGGTATTGTGTCAGTGCCCTTTGTTGTCCCAGTGTTGTGTCAGTGCCCTTTGTTGTGCAGGTATTGTGTCAGTGCCCTTTGTTGTGCCAGTGTTGTGTCAGTGCCCTTTGTTGTGCCATTGTTGTGTCAGTGCCCTTTGTTGTGCCAGTGTTGTGTCAGTGCCCTTTGTTGTGCCAGTGTTGTGTCAGTGCCCTTTGTTGTGCCATTGTTGTGTCAGTGCCCTTTGTTGTGCCAGTGTTGTGTCAGTGCCCTTTGTTGTGCCATTGTTGTGTCAGTGCCCTTTGTTGTGCCATTGTTGTGTCAGTGCCCTTTGTTGTGCAGGTGTTGTGTCAGTGCCTTTTTTTGTGCCAGTGTTGTGCCAGTGCCCTTTGTTGTGCCATTGTTGTGTCAGTGCCCTTTGTTGTGCAGGTGTTGTGTCAGTGCCCTTTTTTGTGCCAGTGTTGTGTCAGTGCCCTTTGTTGTCCCAGTGTTGTGTCAGTGCCCTTTGTTGTCCCAGTGTTGTGTCAGTGCCCTTTGTTGTGCCATTGTTGTGTCAGTGCCCTTTGTTGTGCAGGTATTGTGTCAGTGCCCTTTGTTGTCCCAGTGTTGTGTCAGTGCCCTTTGTTGTGCAGGTATTGTGTCAGTGCCCTTTGTTGTGCCAGTGTTGTGTCAGTGCCCTTTGTTGTGCAGGTGTTGTGTCAGTGCCCTTTTTTGTGCCAGTGTTGTGTCAGTGCCCTTTGTTGTGCCATTGTTGTGTCAGTGCCCTTTGTTGTGCCAGTGTTGTGTCAGTGCCCTTTGTTGTCCCAGTGTTGTGTCAGTGCCCTTTGTTGTGCCATTGTTGTGTCAGTGCCCTTTGTTGTGCAGGTATTGTGTCAGTGCCCTTTGTTGTCCCAGTGTTGTGTCAGTGCCCTTTGTTGTGCAGGTATTGTGTCAGTGCCCTTTGTTGTGCCATTGTTGTGTCAGTGCCCTTTGTTGTGCAGGTGTTGTGTCAGTGCCCTTTTTTGTGCCAGTGTTGTGTCAGTGCCCTTTGTTGTGCCATTGTTGTGTCAGTGCCCTTTGTTGTGCCAGTGTTGTGTCAGTGCCCTTTGTTGTCCCAGTGTTGTGTCAGTGCCCTTTGTTGTGCCAGTGTTGTGTCAGTGCCCTTTGTTGTGCCAGTGTTGTGTCAGTGCCCTTTGTTGTCCCAGTGTTGTGTCAGTGCCCTTTGTTGTGCCATTGTTGTGTCAGTGCCCTTTGTTGTGCAGGTATTGTGTCAGTGCCCTTTGTTGTCCCAGTGTTGTGTCAGTGCCCTTTGTTGTGCAGGTATTGTGTCAGTGCCCTTTGTTGTGCCAGTGTTGTGTCAGTGCCCTTTGTTGTGCCATTGTTGTGTCAGTGCCCTTTGTTGTGCCAGTGTTGTGTCAGTGCCCTTTGTTGTGCCAGTGTTGTGTCAGTGCCCTTTGTTGTGCCATTGTTGTGTCAGTGCCCTTTGTTGTGCCAGTGTTGTGTCAGTGCCCTTTGTTGTGCCAGTGTTGTGTCAGTGCCCTTTGTTGTGCCATTGTTGTGTCAGTGCCCTTTGTTGTGCCATTGTTGTGTCAGTGCCCTTTGTTGTGCAGGTGTTGTGTCAGTGCCTTTTTTTGTGCCAGTGTTGTGTCAGTGCCCTTTGTTGTGCCATTGTTGTGTCAGTGCCCTTTGTTGTGCAGGTGTTGTGTCAGTGCCCTTTTTTGTCCCAGTGTTGTGTCAGTGCCCTTTGTTGTCCCAGTGTTGTGTCAGTGCCCTTTGTTGTCCCAGTGTTGTGTCAGTGCCCTTTGTTGTGCCATTGTTGTGTCAGTGCCCTTTGTTGTGCAGGTATTGTGTCAGTGCCCTTTGTTGTCCCAGTGTTGTGTCAGTGCCCTTTGTTTTGCAGGTATTGTGTCAGTGCCCTTTGTTGTGCCAGTGTTGTGTCAGTGCCCTTTGTTGTGCCATTGTTGTGTCAGTGCCCTTTGTTGTGCCAGTGTTGTGTCAGTGCCCTTTGTTGTGCCAGTGCCCTTTGTTGTGCCATTGTTGTGTCAGTGCCCTTTGTTGTGCCAGTGTTGTGTCAGTGCCCTTTGTTGTGCCATTGTTGTGTCAGTGCCCTTTGTTGTGCCATTGTTGTGTCAGTGCCCTTTGTTGTGCAGGTGTTGTGTCAGTGCCTTTTTTTGTGCCAGTGTTGTGTCAGTGCCCTTTGTTGTGCCAGTGCCCTTTGTTGTGCAGGTGTTGTGTCAGTGCCCTTTGTTGTGCAGGTGTTGTGTCAGTGCCCTTTGTTGTGCAGGTGTTGTGTCAGTGCCCTTTTTTGTGCCAGTGTTGTGTCAGTGCCCTTTGTTGTCCCAGTGTTGTGTCAGTGCCCTTTGTTGTCCCAGTGTTGTGTCAGTGCCCTTTGTTGTGCCATTGTTGTGTCAGTGCCCTTTGTTGTGCAGGTATTGTGTCAGTGCCCTTTGTTGTCCCAGTGCCCTTTGTTGTGCAGGTATTGTTTCAGTGCCCTTTGTTGTGCCAGTGTTGTGTCAGTGCCCTTTGTTGTGCCATTGTTGTGTCAGTGCCCTTTGTTGTGCCAGTGTTGTGTCAGTGCCCTTCGTTAAACATTGATTGAGTGATCAGAGATGTTGGGGTACTGGCCCCAAGTCAATGAAGTTCCATTCAGTGTTATGATCCTGATCTGCCTGACCATGTTTTTGTTTCTGACTTTGGGTGATTTAAATGAATTCCGGCGTCTAATATATTCCTTCGTTTCTCGTTTACTTCCTCCGTCTTACTGTTCTGATAACTAACAAGACTGACATTTGTATTTGGTATCATAGTCTACTAACACAACTAATCCTTCTATATTGATGCGAGATCAGGTAGACACCAAACGCAAGATGGGGGAATGGGGAGTTTAGTAAAAGAAAGAAAAACAGGCACGAGGGCCAACAAAAAACTTGGCCCAAAGGGTTGCAAAAATTCAAACTAAAGAAAGCTTCACGCAGCTAAGAAATAAAAGATCAAAAAACGACCAAAACAAAAGCCACTGGAAACTCCAGGCAGATAAACCATTAACAGAAAAAATAATGATACTAGGATTTCAAAACAAGATTTTGCAATGACAAGATTCGTGAAGGCTACTATACACAAGAAAAGACAAGAACTGAGATTGTGAAAAGCGCTGACAAACTTGGACTTGAACTTGAACCTGTCTGCCAGCCAACTTCCACTGCCTCCAGATAAAGGAACAGAGATCGGGACACATGAGGGGCAACACCTGGAGATGAAACAATGGGCAAGGCAAGATCATTAAACATGGACAAAGATTGGTTGACATGACTTGCTCATTAAGAGAATGAGCGTGCTCAGCTTAAGTACCAAAGTACTGAAGTATACAGATTGAAGGAAGAATGAATGTTTCTAGAACAGAAAAGCACAGCAAGATCTTGAAATAGCAAAGCAGGAATGACAATAACTCCCTATCTAAATTAGTAATGTGCCTGTCGCAGAATTACACCCCCCTATGAATGTTAGTAAACTTAAAAACAGTTAATTGTCAATTAAGCTTAGACAGCCCCGAATCCAGCACAGCACAGAAGGGAGAAATACCAAAGCCAACCAGTGATATGAAATCAGGTAGACACCAGAAGCGAGGTGAAGGGGAATGAGGATTTATTGAAAAACAAAACAAAACAGGCACGAGGGCCAACGAAAAACTTGGCCCAAAGGGTTGCAAAAGACAAACTAAGGTAAGCGGCACAGAGCAAAGAACTAAAGAGCTAAAAAGGCAAAAACAAAAAACCACTGGAAACTCCAGGGAGATAAGCAAGAACAGAAATAATCAACGATACTAAGGCTATATACAAAAACGAGAACAAGGCTTGGGAACATGAACGTGAGCATGAACTAGAGAGCGGATTTGATCATGTGGCTGGTAGAATCCAATTGAATTCAATTCATTTAATATAGTGCTTTTCACAGAGACTGTCGCGAAGATGCTCTACATTGAAACGTTAAATAAAAGAAGGGGCAGTGCTCAGCCTAATCCCCACTACAGCAACGAGGGAAAAAACTCCCAGTAGGGAGAAAAATCCTCAAACAGTGGTGAGAAAAAAACTCCCCAGTGGGAAGAAATCTCAGGAGGAGCCCGGCTCTAGTAGGGAAGCCCAACCTCCATGGGCTTGCTAATTAATAATAAAATAAAGTACTAGTAGAATAATTGAACTCGATTGCCATTATAAAGTCCATCTAAATAGTGGCATCAATAGCTCCAGAAGCTGCATGTGGAGGATGGAGCTGAATTAGATCAGGGCAGCAGCAGCCAGAGCTCATGGAAGGACAGGACTTGGACGGTCCAGGACTCAGGGTCTGGGCATTTTTCAGATGGTGCTGGGGAGGAGGAGGGTTGCAGAGCGCATCAAGACTTGTCGACAGCTGAATGACTTCAGGGATAGAGCAAACTTTTAAGGTTGACGGCAAGCAGGTGATTGGACTAGCGACGTGGTGTAAGACTCTGATTGTTTAATAACAGGCCAGTGTAATTAAAGGGACAAGCTGGAATCTATGCTGTAGACTTACAATACATGTGCAGGGAGATAGTCTTCCTGCTTGAATTTTCGCTAAGCTACATTAGTCTGATCCAGTTCACCTGTTCCCTGCATAGCATGTGACTTCCCTCTTGTCTATTTAAGCAGTATTTTCACAGCCAGCTCCTTGTCAGAACGTTGATCAATATTTCATTGTGCAGAGCGCCTTGTATGCCATTGAGTATTGTTTTTCTTCTACTGGTTTGTCCAACTACGATTCTTGCCTAGACCTTTTTGTTCTTTTTTGTCTTTTTGGATTTTGACCCTTTTTTGTATGACTACGATTTCTGCGTTTGGATGCCCTGAGTATGACCCTTGGATTTGCTCATTGACTACGACTTTTTGCCTATCGTTTTTGCACTTTTGCTCATCTGTCTTACTGGTTCTGACCCCTGCCTGTCTAGTCGACACTGTTTTTGGATTTCGTATTGTGGCTTGGCAATTCCTGTGTTTTTTGGCTTTGACTCAGACTGCATTAAAGGCATACATTTTTTGGATTTCTGTCTCAAGCGTGTGGTTCCTGAACTGTACCTCACATTCAGTTTCTTCATATTGTGTGTAAACAGGCCATAAATAAGCCACAGAAAACTCAGCAATATTGATGACTATGCACCACAAAGTTGAGACATATTTAAAAAAGCCTAGCCTATGACCATGGCACAACATACATTCAGCATTCCTGCTGATGAAAACAGACACTCCCTTCCAAAAAAAAGAAAAAAAAAACTAAAACCACAACATGTAACAGAGATCACGACACATAAATCTTAAACATATAACTGTGAGTTACAGTAAACATTAACCTAACAGCGCAACAGCAGAATGTATCTGGGTAGCAACCCGGTCTTGATGGATTGTTACAAAATGTGACAAACAGCATCTGGAACTGTCTAGAACAGCAATGGCAATTGTGTTTCAAAGGATAACATGTAATAAAGAAAGTGCATGCACTGTTACGCCCTTATCTAGGGGAATGCGGACGCAACACCAAAGACTATGACCACAACGTGAAAGCAAAAAGGGAACGATTTTATTTTTACTTTTCTTTTTCTCACTCTTTAACAATCAGGGAAGCTTAGCTTCAGAGCGAGCTCAGGCCAAAATAATAAATAAAAAAAGAACTAACTTCCCGATTCGAAATATTTTACGCGAGAAAAAAAAAACAGAAGAAATATACATATATTCGGACTCCCTGATCTAGCCAATAAACAGGAGAAAAGATTTCAAATAAAATGGCAGCTCACTCCTACAGCTTCACTATAGTGAAATAACAGTGTAACCAACGGAGGTCTCACAGATTTATAGGTTAACAACAATACAGTGAGCAATTTGTGGTTTTGTCAATTAACAGAAATGCGGCTACCAGGTCTGGATCACAAGTTTACAAGTTAATAATGCAGTCAGCCGTTCAAGATGATATAAAACAAATGCGGGGTGTTAGAACACAAATCTACAAGTTAACAACAATGCAGTTAGCAATCCGCAATAAGCTTTTCTCATTTTTCCATCCAGATAGGCACTATACAGAATGAAACAACAATTATTACCGGACACAAGTTTTCGAGATCAAAACACATTTCATAGTTCACACTCAATGACAAATGGTGTTAACCTAAAAAGTGAGCCCCAACGCCAAGCCGCCTGCATTGAGTCTGCGGGTTTCCTGCGGATCCAGTGGTTATATAGCCAAGCTGCCAGAGACAGCCAATCCGTGACAACCACACCTCTGCAGCTCAGCCAATCTGCGCTGGATCCGTACCTGGCAATTAGCAGACTGCAAGCATTGAGACAAGATCTCCATTTTGTAATAATAAACTGGCAAATGAAAAAAAAAAAAAAAAAAAACCCAAAATACGGCCAGGGTCGTAACAGCACTATAAATAGCCTGCCATTCTTCAAAGTGTTTGATGAATGAAAATATAATTCACTCGTTTGATTCTTGACACCGAAAAAGGTCATGATGATTGGGGGGAAGAAAAAAAAACTTTTTAGCTGTTTTTCTGTTGGAATTATTGAACCCCTTCAAAAACCTAAAGCAATCAAATGAATGAATGAATGAACACACAAACCAGCAAAACAATAAAATCAAAAACTTGCTGCATTAAGATAAACTTTTTCACTGATCAAATTTTTTTCTTCCTCAAACATTCTTAAGGAAATACACGGGGAAAACACAGAACTGGGGGGAGAGACACCATATGCAGGGGAATACCAAATTTTAATGAAAAAACTCAAAAACTCGGGGAGAACAAAAACATGGCACGCAGGCCAAAACAAACCCCCGTGATTCAAGCACTGAAACGGGAAAAAACTCAGAAACTGGCATTTACAAAAAACTGGGGCACTCAGGAACACTAGAAGGTTGGCACAGACTGGGGCACTCGGGAACACTAGAGGGTTGGCTTGGACTGGGGCACTCGGGAACACTAGAGGGTTGGCACGGACTGGGGCACTCAGACACAGGAAGCTCGGGGAAGCACAGCTGGCAGATGGCAGACTCGGGAGGCACAGCTGGCGAACAGGGCTCTCGGAAACGCAAGGGGGTAGCACGAACTGGAACACACAGACACATGAAGCTCGGGGAAGCACAGCTGGCAGATGGCAGACTCGGAAGGTGCAGCTGGCAAACAGGGCTCTTGGGAACACAAGGGGGAGCACGAACTGGAACACACAGACACAGGAAGCTTGGGGAAGCACAGCTGGCAGATGGCGGACTCGGGAGGCACAGCTGGCACAGGTGGCAAACTCGGGAGGCACAGCTGGCGCAGGTGGCAACTCGGGAGGAACAACTGGCGCAGGTGGCAACTCAGGAGGCACAGCTGGCGCAGATGGCAACTCGGGAGTCACAGCTGGTGCAGACGGCAAACTCGGGAGGCACAGCTGGCGCCGAAGGGTCGAGAGGCGCAGCTGGCGCAGATGACAACTCTGGAGGGACAGCTGGCGCAGGTGACAACTTGGGAGGCACAGCTGGCGCAGGTGGCAGACTCGAGAACCACAGCTGGCGCAGGTGGCAGACTTGGGAGGCACAGCTGGTGCAGGTGGCAAAATCGGGAAGCACAGCTGGCAGACTCAGGAGGCACAGCTGGCACAGGTGGCAAATCGGGAGGCACAGCTGGTGCAGGTGGTAACTCAGGAGGCACAGCTGGTGCAGATGGCAACTCAGGAGCCACAGCTGGCGCAGATGGCAACTCTGGAGGCACAGCTGGTGCAGACGGCAAACTCGAGAGGCACAGCTGGCGCCGAAGGGTCGGGAGGCGCAGCTGGTGCAGATGACGACTCTGGAGGCACAGCTGGCACAGATGACAACTCGGGAGGCACAGCTGGTGCAGGTGGCAGACTCGGGAGGCACAGCTGACGCAGGTGGCAGACTCGGGAAGCACAGCTGGCGCAGGTGGCAGACTTGGGAGGCACAGATGGTGCAGGTGGCAAACTCGAGAATTACAGCTGGGAGACTCGGGAGGCACAGCTGGCGCAGGTGGCAACTCGGGAGGCACAGCTGGCGCAGATGGCAACTCGGGAGGCACAGCTGGTGAAGACGGCAAACTCGGGAAGCACAGCCGGCGCCGAAGGGTCGGGAGGCGCAGCTGGCGCAGATGACAACTCTGGAGGCACAGCAGGCGCAGATGACAACTCGGGGGCACACCTGACGCAGGTGGCAGACTCGGGAAGCACAGCTGGCGCAGGTGGCAGACTTGGGAGGCACAGCTGGTGCAGATGGCAGACTCAGGAGGCACAGAGATACTTGGACGCAGAGAGCTCGGGAAACACAGGGACACTCGGACGCAGAGGGCTCGGAAAACGTCTGCCAAACTGCATAGACTGCACTGCACTGCACAGGACTGATCTGTACCGAAGTCAAGCCAAGCCAAGATCTGACTGCGTCTGCTGAGCCGGTAAATATAAAGGGAGGGGGCACGGACAGACACAGGTGCTGAAAATAATATAAATTACAAGGGGTGGAACACGAGGGAAACCTAATTACATGAAACAGGAAAACACCAACACATGGACAAGGATCACAAGACTCTCCCATAGACAGGATAAATAAACTGGAAAAGACTTCTAAGTGCACAGAGTGAGAGGCAGGACAGAGATGAGAAAGTTTGCAGAGAATCTGCAAGAAACACAGCGAAGGAGGCGGAGACCAGAACAGAGCGAATGCGGAGAGGTCGTTAGTCAATTAGTAAGTGCAGCTGTACAATCCCAAGTGCTCGTCAGTATGTTTGTCTTATATACAAAGTTAGTTTTGGTTAGTAATTTATAGAAAACAACAAACTGTTAGTAGGCTTAGTAAGATAGAAAAGCAAGGTGAAGCAAGAAAACGAGATTGGAAGGAAGGCTGAAACCCAGAATCCATTAAATCACCCGAAATAGTGACACAATCTATTAAGACAGAAACGGCAACGAACTTATCACGCGACCGGGGAAAAAACTAAAACCGTTGATGGGTAAGATGTGGACCGGAACAACGTGGGAGAGATACGAAATGTGAAACACTAAAACTGAGACAAAAAACAGACATAACAATAATTTATAAAACCTAATGTTAAAAATGGAACATAACCCTAACCTAAAAAGACGAAAGACACGGACAAACCGAACCAAAACACGGAAATTCACAGAACACAACAAACATGGACCACAAATGACAGATTTAAACATGTATTCTGTATCAGCTTGACTGAGGGCTTTTTTGGGAATTTGAATATGATTAACATCGTTTTGTTCTTGCTTTTCTTTTGCTCTGTTTCTAAACACTGGCCAGGCCTTCTTTAACCCTGTAACTGCCTCAGCCATTTGGTAGAGCACACTTTGAGTCACTCTGTCGCACTGAAAGATGTGTTGACCTGAACTAATGCTAACTGAGCTATCTCTAACACTTGATTGTGGCATGTTATGCTGAAAAAATCCAATCAGTTAAGTATAATGTTGAGCACATAAAGGGCTAAAGACATCAGCTATTTTTTATTTTTTTTTGTTTGGACATTGAGACAGATTTGCTCTGATGTTATAGGGCAACATTGCTCTATGCAGTCTGAAAATGAGTCAAGCAAAATATATGTAAATTTAAAAATTGTGGTTTTAAAGATATGAAAGTGTCCAGTCATTTGGGAGGGTTTCACTCATGTCACGCTCATATAAACAGTATATGTATATATATATGTGTGTGTGTGCGCACGCGCGCGTGTCTTTTCACCATACTAAGTAACAAAAGTGTGACCATGAAACAAGCAAGAAAATGCCAATTCATACTGAATTTTGAAAGTCGTCATCACTGCTTACATGTGACTTCAATTGTATTATTAATGAATGCGATGCTTTATGGAAAAACTTTATTCTGTAACATACCTTACATCAAGAAGGATTACGGTTTGAGTGAAATGGGAGCCGAATGAATCCGTCACTGCATGGTAAGAAAACGCTCTATAACCAAAAAATATGAGATCAATAATGCAAATTATGCAGAGAAGTCATGAAAACCGCAGTCAGTAACGTCTCACCTTCTGGGAGGAAGACCAATTGCTGAAGAGTAAGGATGGATTCAGGCGATGTTTACCATAATTCCCTTTCCACTTAACAGTTGTTGCTGCTGCAAAATTGTGGACACGAAAGGTATGATCACAGAAATCAGCCGACTCACCGCAGCACACGGGAAAACTTTCATTGCCGATAAAAAGCGTGCCCGGTGTCATTCCATAGGATATGAAAAATCAATAAATTAATGCATATAATTAAAGAATTGAAATCAAAATTTGTTTTTGTAAATGGTTGTGATTTTTACTAGACACGACATGATTTTTTTAGTATTGGAGTCAATATTTTTCAAAATTTTCGATGAAAATAGATGGTCAAGAAGTTGGTTTATTGGCGAAGGCAAAGTCAGTTCTTCTGTGGAGTGGCAGCAAATTCAAGCAGCGCCAGTAACTCAAGATCTGCCTGGTCTGGTAACAGTCGTTAGCACAGCGCCACTCACTCAAGACCTGCCTGCCCTGGTAACAATCGTTAGCACAGCGCCACTAACTCAAGACCTGCCTGCCCTGGTAACAGTCGTTACTATGGTGCCACTAACTCAAGACCTGCCTGCCCTGGTAACAGTTGTCAGCACAGCGAACACGTCGGCCAATGACCATAACCCGATAATTTCAGTCTGATGTCGTCTGATGTTTTGACTAGAAAAGTGGAATTTATTCACTGGACTGTTAAACAAATAACTTTCATGATACTTCCTAATTTTAATTTCCTTTCTCATCACTTTTGATAAAGACTTATTACGATGTCACATTTTGGGGTCTTTATTTGACCCTAAAATCATTTCAATTAACTTAATTATAAAAAAAACTAATGAGGGTCAAGTGGTAGTCTTATCCTCACTATATCTCTTGTGTGTGCTGAGCAAAATGAACATAAATTAAATGCATCAATCATTCTCTGCTAATCATAAAACAATGAACAATAACTTTTCCTGAAATCTCTCCAGTATTGTGAAAACACACACGCACACGCACACACACAGGCACACACACACTCACGCACATGCGCACACACAGACACACACGCACACACAATGTGTTTGCGTGTGTGTATTTTGTATTCGGACTTTTTATTAAGAATAAATTTTCAAAATCATTCCATGAAAAGAGATATTTAATTCCAACTTTATGACCAAGAGTGTGTGTGTGTATATATATATATATATATATACACACACGCACACACACACATACCAATAACATTTTCAATGTAGCTGAAAGAAAGAAAAGATGAATACAGCAGCCAATAAAACACCCTAAAGCTGCTGTCAGCAGGTGATATAGCATATGACTACATACTTATTAAATTACTTTTTGGAGGGTTTGGAATGTAAAGAGAATGAGAAATTTCAAAGCAGTTAGTAAGCTTCAGGAAATCTTCAGGAATTTTGGTCCACTGGCAGTAGCCATTGCAGAATAACAAAATGTGTGCCTCCCGATTCAATATCCGTTTCAATGGTTGGCCCCTTTGGCAGCAAATGTACCAGTTTTGATTCAATAAAATAAATGAAACAAATCTGTATTCCCTAGTTAATGTATGTGTATTACTGATTCCTGTTGCTAAAGCACATGTTTCTCCATTAATCCTCTCTTTCAGATAAAAACAGACTTAATATTTACACATACTATCAGTTTGTAAGGTTGGAAAAGAAGATTGTGTATCTACTGACAACATGGAGTTTTGAATGCCCCGAGGATGATTGTAAGCAGAGCAACCATGATAACATGAGGCTCTGAAGCAATAAAAAACAGCATTTGAACAAACATTGCTTGACAGTGTTGGTGTAAACAAAAGAATGAAAACAGTCACCTACCAAGCCATCAAGTCTGCATTTATTGCTAGGTCTAGTATTATGATCTGTGAAATGTCTGTGATAATTCTCCTCTATGCCTGACACAGTTTGGGATGCCGTGTAGTCCAGAAGCCATTCGGTAATCATAAACAGATGTGAGTCTTTCTGTTGGTGACTTTTCATTGTCAGAGAGACATTACTTCATAGTTTGCATCTCTGGAACGACTCTTCCCCTGACCTAGCGATGAATTAAACACAACGCTGTCGGTATGTGCTAAAGTTCATCACATGTGGGTCAGTCAGAATAATGGCGGGGGTTCTGTTTGTTCTGTCGGGAGAGGTTTTACTGGAATAACTTGTTCACAGTCACGGGCTAAATCAATCCCTTATTTGATGAGAATAAAAACCAGCAGTTTTACTGGCTTTGAGAGCCATGTGGCTAAACCTCTCCATGTGCCAGCAGGGCTGTTTCAAACGGATGGCGAAGGCACTTGGGTTGCCAGCAAAGGTGGCTGACTGTATGTAGCCTCACTTATATGTAGTCATGTATGTAGTCCACTCTTATACGTTTTTATTTTAAAACAGCATTTTAAAACCAAACCGATCTTCATCCACACTAATATGCAATATTGGAGTTTTCAAACTAAAAGGTAACAATATATAAATGTTTTAATCAAAATTCAAGGTTAAAATGTCAGACTTGTTGGACTTATTTTTCATTTTTCGCCTTATACTCATGATATCATTATTAACCCTATTGAAATGGCAGCTATCCTCCTCCTGCAGAGTTACAATGGAGTAACCAGCATTTTGGAAACATGGCTAATAAAAAAATCCACAAACCCAATTTACAAGTGGAACTAATTCATTGAAGTTGGGGACTCCATATTCCAGGGTTAGTATTCTATTTCAGAGATGTGGCATCAGAGCATTTTTTTGAGAAAGCAGTGCCCAAAGAACCACTAATGTAATCTGAGCTCCCAACATTTACGGCACATACAGAATGCTCTGCTGTTTCGCCCCACATCGAAACAGTTTGATGCACTAACACACTTTCCTCATGGCAATACCGCAAAATCTGTCTCAGTTACCAGCGTTCAGTCACTAAATCATTTCAGGACTGCTCATTTCAGAAGTGCCTTTGTATCTCATTTCTCTTGTTTCTCGTAAAGCACACTTACATATACACTGACTTCCAAAAAAAAGAAAGAAAAAAAAAACTGACAATTTTAGTACCTTGCTCTACGTAAGGCAAGCAAAAGGAAATTATTAACAATGTTTAACTGATAATTATGGAAAAATACATCCCATAAAATGACTGATAATAAGAACAAGTACTAAAAATGAAATTATTTATTCTGTCATTTTCAATGGCAATACCTCCCTTCTTGTACAGAGTGCTAATATCGGTTTGTACTTACAACATTATGCCGAAAAGACCCTTTAAAAATCACAGAAGCTTGAAATGTTATGTCCGTATTCTCTTAGTTTGCCTTTTATGGATACAGTAGTGTGCAGTGATGATTATACGCCACCTCTGTTGTCTCAAAGGGGTCCTAATATATTACTTCTCCAGAATGTTTTGCAAAAATGTACTAAAAATACTATTGTAAGCCATGAAAACAACAACAACAAATAAATTCCCAAAAGTATATTAACATAAAATATGGATAATAATCAAAAACAGTGAAAACATCATTTTTTTATACAATAATTGGAATAATTGGAGTGTTGAAAATTTCATTTTTTTGACTCTTGCATAACCTGAATGCATGTTTGTAGGCTCCACCCGTGATCATTGACACTAAAAAATTTGTTTAAATTGGTTTGAGGCAACCTTATTTTGCAAAATTATCTCTGATAGTCAGTTTTAACAGTAGATGAGGTGACATGAACTTTGAGCAGTGTCATAGCATTAAACACGATGGAACAACTGAAGGGGCTCTCTGGGATTGTTCGTAGCCCCATTATGGCCTCTCTTGATGCTGAAGACGTTAAATGCTGCCACAGCACTGTGAAGAGCTGGCAACATCAAAACAAGACTTGAGTTTGCCAAAAAATTCAAGGATTGGAAATCAGTGGACTGGGAACAAGTCCTTTGGACTGATGTATCAAAATTTGAAATTTTCTCAGCCTAACATAGAGTTGGAGAATATTTCAAAAATGACTATTTAACCCCTTCAGTAAAACATTGAAATGGTTATATTATGGTTTAGGGTTCAGTCTGCTCGAAAGGAGCCAAAGATCTCAAAAATCAACAGAATCATGGATCAAAAGCAGTATCACTGCATCCTTGTGAGGCATGCATTGCCATCAGGAAAGAGGCTGATTGGTCGGGGATTTTATTTTCAACAAGATGATGACCTTAAAAAATCTTCTAAGTTGTGCCGCATGACCTCAATTGGAAAGGAACATCTTGCAACATACAAGTTATGACTTGGCCAGCTCGAAGTCCAGAACTTAATCCGATGGAGTAAATGTGTTGTAACATTGAAAGATTGTCATTGGAATGAAATTCAAACCAGATAGAATGGTTTAGCGAATGTAGAAAAAAAAGGGGAAACCATGCTTGAAAGATTAAATGCTGTAATCAAACCCAAGGGTGGCCACACTAGATATTGACTTTTTCTCTAAAAAAGAGATTATTATTTTTGTTTTTACTATATATTGCTATGTTATCTGATCATCGATATGATCCAATATTACATGAAATAAATACTTGAATAGTACTTGGTCTCTGATTTATCTTCATTTTTTAAGTGTATAATCATCACTGCCCACTACTGTACATACATACTGTCAGATCCATAGGTACATGGACAGAGCTTTACATTTCGCCACAACAGTTTTGCAATAAAACAATTTATATGCGCTTGAAGTGTAGACTTTCAGCTTTAATTTATGTTTTTTTTTTACAATATTGAGTGAACAATTTAGTTAGTAGTACAACCAATTTTATGCACAGACCCTCCATTTTAGGGGCTCAAAAGTAATTGGACAAACATCATCATTAATTAAATTGTCATTTTACTACCATATCGCTAATTGTTCTTTCTCCTATTTATCCATTTTCTGTTTGTCTCATCTATTTAAAAAAACCCTCCCCACTTCAGGAAAGCTAAGAAGTCAAATTTACACCTCACAATATTGCCACCACACTAATATGATGTTCTGGCCTGGAAATGTCGAGAGGAGCTGGTCCTTTGACAGTATCTTCGTCAACAGAATTCAGCACGGCTGCAAAACCAATCAGAGCCCTGCGAATATACTCTCCGCCTCATGACACTTCCGCCCTTTCTCCACAACCTGGCACCCCTCCCCCGCAGCCCCTTCCTTTGCCTGCTGACACCCTCACCCCGCACGGCCACTGGCCAGGCAGAGGAAGCCCCCAGGTAAAACCTTCCCTTGGTTGCCTTGGTAACCACGTACAACCCTGCCGCAGTGGAATGGCTGGCACGGATTTTCAGAGCTCATTCTCAGTCGCTCCCTGGCTGATGCTCACTTGGAAGTAAGAACTCTGTTGAGCAGGGCAAACACTGCTTTCCAGTTCAAGGAACAGATCAGCGGTAAAGGTCAGGTGGAGCGATGCCATTCACTTTCAGCAGTGCCTCGGACAGTCCTTTACTCTCTGTCTGTGGTCATCCACCTTGCGTTGTTGAGAGAGGCCCTGTAGTGAGGATACAACAAGACATTGTAAGGAAAGTTTAGCCCCACCTTTCTATATCTATAAGGTATGAAAATCTCTGCTGTAACTCGCTGCAACAAATTTAACTCACACGGCACAGGCAATAAGCAATTTTTTTGAGTTGGTTGCTGATACTGCAGCTTTAAGAAAAGGGTCACTGAAATGCTATGGTCATAAGAAAAATCTAATTTGAATATTGGAAAATAATTCCAAGCAGATGAATGTTTTAGCAAAGTAAATGAAGTGGGATACATAATCTGAAGGGTATATCTGACTTGCATGTGAAGGTATTGGTCCATAATGACAAATTTGGAGACATGCAGATGAAAAAATAACCACTCATTAGGTTATTTTTTTAATCAGCCATCTGCCAGTCATCCTGCAGATTTTAAATGGAGCATGAAGGTATATTTTAATACAAGAATAATGTATTGATATGCAAGGTTTAGGTTTTTCAGTGAGCAACGATTATTTGTGCCCCTTTACAGAATCTGCTTGTGTCCTGATTATAAAGTACCATTACTGTCTGAATTTATATTGTTTTAATTGAATTGCAAAGCCTGAGTTTGGACATTGAAATTGCTACAGTATAATACTTGTTTTAAGCTGCATTATGCCAGGGGATCATTCTTGAATTAAAAAGAAAAAAATGAACAAACAAGAGTAAGAAAAAAGAACAGACAAGAAGTCTTGAGACCGCTTCAGTTATCCAGGATGGAGAACAACGCTTAGACTCTCGGTAGAGGGCGACATTGACTACTGTTAAAAATAATTTAATTTTCAAATCACCCAGATTAGCACAGGCTTTATCCAATTATAAATGACGACAAAATCTGTTCACGATTTCTAAACCTGCTTAAACCGAACAAGTAAAAATATTACATTCATTATGTTTACTGTGATTTCAAAACAACCGCAGCAGTAACAAGAATTTCAACAAAAACAACAACAACAAAAAAGACACCGCTTTCCATTGTTGCTGTGAACTGAGTTTGCTTAGTAGCATTAATTCTTGGCGACTTCGATAACTGATGAATGACTTTTCAGAAATGTTAAATGTCGCGCGGAAATTAAGATGCTTGGTCCATTCAGGGGATAGATTAAAGAACAGCACCAATAAACAGCACTGGGGCGGGCATTTTGCGTTCATTATCTGACGATGTGACTGGGTGATATTGTGCATATAAACTGCATAATACATTCGAAAGTAGCATGGAATATAAGTCACATTAACATCCCGTGAGGTTACTTTTAGAATTGCTGCACAGCACAGTGCGTTCGCCACAGATATTATTGGTGACTGGATGAGGACCCTCTAAGTTTGCTATGATTGGTTCGGAGTATGGGGCTGTCCTCCGCTTGCCTGAGCATCAGATTACACTGGCAGTTTGACCAAGGAGGGGCGTAGTTTCAGAGTCTCACGCTGGGGCGCATTGCCGTAACTAGAATCACAGCTCTTGAGCGGGATCACCATCCAAAATTGAGCATTGGATACTACTTTTTCCTGCTCTTTGTACTATTTTCATGTGAAACAGGACAACCTACCAGAACCATATCACTGAATGAATCCAGACCAGTACTGCCTTTGGAATACGCAGGACGGTAAAGACTCAGAAATTCACCTGCAATACTCAAGGCATTACGGAGCGGACCATGTTTTGAAGAATTTCCAACGATTGACGTTTTGGTGCACGAAAACCTGGAAGGATAACGATTTCTGAAACTTGGAGCCAATAACAGTCTCAGGATTCGTCGCGCCTAGTAAAGTGAAGAAATGTTCTAATGGAGCAGGTCAGACCAGCACAATACTTCAGACCATCATAAAGTTCGACCTCAACATTGCAACAGAATGGATGTGTGTTTTACAGTATAGCCGAAAGATTGAAAGCCATTGACAGCCCATAATCTGTCCAATAAAACGATAATTAATAACCCGCAAAAGACGGAGTCGATAACCATTTTATACGATTTACAGCAAAGGAAGGAAGATCTGCAACAGAACGCACTCCAGCGCAAGCAATCGTGCTTCTGAATTAGGAGCGCACACGCTACCGGGCTCCGAGTCCAAATCCAAGCATTCCACTGTGAGCCAAGAGGGCTGGCAACTCGATACAAAAAAATCAATCCCAGTTGAATTGGTTGATATTAACACAACTGTATCGCTACATTTGCTTAAAAGCCATCCACTGTATATTAAAACAAATAAATATATATTGAAGCCTATGCGGACTCCAGCTGCTTTTCCGTTTGCGTTGCGCTTGACAGAAGGACGCGCATACAACAAGGGAAGTGTGCAATAAACGAGACTTTTCAATAATTGCATTTATTGTCGGTTGGTTGGCCCTTGGCACCTATCCACTGGTAGCGGACACTCTTCTTCATGCGACGTTAATGCTGTTTTGGGCTGAAATCTAGCGGGATTTACATTACACCCATTGTTTTGAATGGTCAAGTCGCGTAGTTGATTTGCTGCAAAACTACGGCGAGGATGGCAGGCAGCGGGTGCTGTTGGAAGTATTACCTCTGGATTTTAACAGCCATGTGCAGATATGCGTTACCGGCAGCAAAATCACTGGAATCGGTGATCTGGAGCTCGCAAAATCCCAAGTAAGTGGAATCGGTGTTATTGGTATTTCCATGGTACAGGTGGACTAATGGGCTGTTCGAACTGTGAGTTATAAAGTGTGCTTCATCTCAGCCTTCTTTCCGTCAAATCATTGTAGGCCTATCAGTGGATGCAGAAGCAAAACAGCCATAACTTCGTAACCTTAATTTATAAAACCTAGGTGGCGATCAAAGTTGAGCGCAAGCGGTGACGCGAGATGTTGGCTCATCCGAAGTAACCTACAATCTGCTTCATTGAATTTAACGACTTGCTGAGCCTCTATAGGCTGTTCTTAAGAAAAAAAAAATGGATCGATTGTTGTAAAATCCTTCATTTAGAGTGAAACCGAAGAGGGATTTTGTTTCAAGTGTTCAAGCGCCGGTCGTTAAGTATGTAGCGCTTCCAGTTTGTCTGACATGCTGTTTCAGACCGATAGAATGGTATCATCCTAAAAATTAAAAAAAAAAATCTGGGTGAAATGTAATGTCATCTAGATCCGATTTACACCCTTCTCATGTACCTTACGGATACGAATTAAGGATGTAAGGATAGGTGTGTTTAGTGCGAGATCAGGTAAATAGCGTGCGTATTTGTAGCCATTAAAACTCGCGAGTAGCCTAGTCTTCAGCTGTCCACCTGAAAACTGTCCACGGTTTTTGCCTCTTGTAGATTGATATTTAAAAAAATAATAAATAAAACATTAGGTAGGCAGTAATTTTACACATTTCTCTTGATAGTTTAATGGATATAGGTTACAATGCCAGTTGCAGTGCAATCACGGTGCTGCTGTCCTGTCTGTAGTCGTTCCTACACGGTATGAATAGGCTACATGTCAATGACTGGCGCATTTGCTGACCGACTGAACATTTTCTGTGCGCAAGACTTCAGGAAGGAACCCATTTATTTATTTCACAATCTACCAAAGGCAGGGAAATCTCTTACAGATTTATATACCACTGTTGCTTAAATGCAACGTGAAGAGTGGCTAGTTGGCTGCCGAAAAAACGAAAGGCTGCGTCAGTTCGGTTCTTTTAGCTACTGCAGAAGTTCAAGTACAGATTATTTGGGTGTAATTATTTCTGCAAGCATGCGAGCTGATTAATAGTGGAATGTCTGTTATTTTGTATTGTGTGCGTGTGTGAATACGCATATATACATATAATATATATATATATATATATATATATATATATATATATATATATATATATATATATATATAAGGAATGGCTTTCATTTTACAGAAATTAATTCATTTTACAGAAATTAATTAATTAATCGAAATAGCTACTATTTGCAGAAGAGCATTGCTCGCATTTTGTCTCTGCAAGGCCGGTCAAATGGTTTTATGAGTTCACTCCGGCTGAAGTTTTTGTAGATGCGCTGCATGTGTGGTTTGCTTCCCCTTGACCTTTATGCTCAAAAATTCCTTACTTATCTTCAATTTAATGCACTTATCGGTAAATCGAAATAATTTGTGTGCCAGAGATGGCTCTATTTCGCCAGAGATGGCTCTTTTATGAATAGCAATATTTTGGACATTAGCCTTTTGAAGTAAATCGTTAATTTCGACTTCTGGCTTTTCCGTCTGCTGTGTGTAATCAGAGGGTATTCACCAGAGTTAAACTGCTTGAATTTAGCTGAAAATTAAGTTGTATGAAACGGATAATACACTCCAAACTTTTGAATGGTACTGTGTATAGAATTATGTGTGTATTAAACTTCTCCTCCAATCTATCATATATATATATATATATATATATATATATATATATATATCATTTTTTTGAAAAAAAAAAAAAACTTATGTATCACAGACTATTATTAAGCCAATTAAGATTACATTATTTGACATAATCCATGCAATTTTAAATATTACTTGACCTGATAAAATATGTTGGGGATTTTTTCCACTGTGAAAGCAAACCAAAGGAGTATAAATGGGCTAATTGAACTCAATGAAGTTCAGTCTATGTTTAACCTTTTGTTCTTGTATTATAGTCTATCAAACCAACCTAATATTATGATATTACAATTTTAGTCATGCCAAAATCATAAATTATTGAACCACTGCTGTTGCCATTTAAATGGCTGGATTCTAGAACAAAACTACAAAATAGGCTGACTTAAACAATCTAATGTGCATGATTTCAGTTTTTTCAGTTGGCAAACTAAGTTTTTACCACCCGAGCAGTGACATTTGGGAAGCCTTGTGAGTTCTGATATGTATATATATATATTGCTGTAAATGTATTTAAGGGTCTCAACTTTGAAGCTTGGCAAGAACCTGTTGTCCGTTGAAGGAAAACAGGTGTGAAAATAAGGGCAGTGTTATTAAACCAGTTGGTGGCGGTTTTCTCAACTAGCATGTTGTTTATTTGCTTATCCAACAAATGGTGTTTCTTAGTCTCCTAATAGCTTTACAGTCACTAGATCTGGGGTACGTTTCCCAAAAGCATAGTCGCTAACTGTGGTAGCAACTTACATAATTCTCTCTTTATGCCTTTGGTTCAATATGTAAGTTGAAGTTTTTGGAAAATGTACCACTGGTTGATTTTGGGCCTTCAAAAGTGTTCATTGCAATTGAAATGATGGTGACCCGATGACCCGAGTAGCAATATAAAGTAAAACATTCAAGGCTATTGAAATGTTTGGTTTTGGGAAAATAACATGCTTTTTTTTTTTTTTGTCAATTTTTAAAAATTTGTGGCCTCACGCAAGCCTCAATTCACTAGTTATTTATGACTTTATACATATAATGTTGTAAGGTCTTCATGTAAATGAGAGACTTTCATGTTGTTTCTTATTTTCTTGTTCATTTTCCAGTCAATTTTTCACAATCCTTTATGAATGTGCTCAAGTACAGCTTTGGTGTGCTTTCTGGAATGTATCAAATGGCAGGTTTGAAGTTTTTTCACTATAATTATTGCAGTTTGTGATCAAGTGAACGGAGGATTAGTGGTGAACAATGTTAGGTGCGCCCATGAAGTCAAAAATAGCTCTTGATTCTCAACTCTTAAATTTGTGATGCTAAAATATAGCTTTTCAGGAGCGTTTACTGAAGGCCTACTTTTTTTTTCCACTGTGATAGTAACTTGCTTGCTCATAAGTTAAGCCTCATCTACACATGCCAGTGACTGCTTCAGTTATTTATTGTGGTGCATATTTCAGTCCGATGGTCGAATGATCACTCCTCGGAGTGAGTTGTGAGCTCAGTCAAGGCTTACTCTTTTTAGGGAAGCTAAGTAAACATCGTTTGAATTCCTGTTGGCTGTAATGGTTTTACGACTGAAGGTGATGGTCTTGTCGAGGAGTCTTATAGATGTCTGACTCTAAAAGAGACACATAGAATAACACTGTCCTCGTGCTCAGCCTGGTAAATCACTCTGCAAAGAGGCTTATGACGTTTTCCACTGTAAGTCCAAGCAGATCAGCTGTCATGTTTATTTATTTATTTCTTTCTTTCAATGCCAAAAAGCATCTTTCCCTTACTGGCCCTAATATTACAATAATAATAATAAAAAACCTTGCTCCAGTTTTGCTGTGTAGGCCTAATTTCTCAATAGCTCAATATTGTAGCTAATGAGAAATTGTGGTGATTAAAAGCCCAGTGGCTGGGAACTACTTTCATTATTATCTAATTAAATATTTCAGACTTGTTGTTAGATGCTCCCTCAAATAATCTATCAGCATTGCACTGTTAATTTGGCCATTTAACCATCATATTTTGATAACATTAAATTCACTGCTATCTGGATTTGCAGGTATATGCTTTGGTGATGGTTATGTTGAAAAAGCTAACTGCCCTCAAATTTTAAAATAACTGGTGGCGTACTCATGTTTATTTCCTGAAGTACCATGGTCATGCATTTTGGTGTCTAATACTAATGTCTGAGACACAATGTCCACATTTCAGGTTTCCTTCATATATAGGCCTCTTGACATGGAGAAAATGAAACTGCATGTCCACCATGACAGTAGAACGACATTTTCTGGGAAAATTATAATGGAAATGATTATTGTATGGCAATTACTTTCTATGTCAGTGTATGTGTTAGTAGCTGCGCTTCAGATGTCTTATTTGTGCTCGTTCTTAAAAACGGCGTAGATGGTCTGCATTAGCTTGCGGTTATCAACCCAGCACCTTCCTCACAGGAAATGAAATTTGTTGAAAATGAAATGAAAATATAAACTTTCAATCTTTTAGATCTCTTATTTGCATATTAGTCTCATAGTTTTATTTTATGAAATGTATTCCTCTTGCCATGCTTGCTGTGTTCAGGAGTCACGATAAAGGAATCAGTAATCATGATCTGACTAGAACTTTTCAGCTGTGTGAGCGACTGAGGGATCTTGTTGAATGGTCTCAAAGGCTGTCTGTTGCATATTATTTAGGATGCTTCATTTCATTCTATACTTATCCACTTAATCATCTGAAACTCTTGACGTTTACAGACTATATGCTTGACTGTCGGGCTAAGAAACACCGCTGTAGGACTTGTTTGATTTGAAGGTGTTTCTTGTTTTAAGTATTAAAAAAATACTGGAAATATTTTTCTTTTAATTGCCAAAGTACTCTATATTTTCCAATAGCAGCGGTTCGAAATTAAAGAGATGACTGTGTGCTGGTCCTCTATGGCCAGATAAGAAAGTTGATTTCACTAGCGTGTTCTAAATTATTTTTTTTACCGTGACAAAAGTTCGCCAGTGTCTCAGCTAAAAATAATGGATTACTTTTTGCTTTGTTTTTGTAGAAATAACAGTATATTTTGCTGAAACAGCATTTTTCAGCTGAACCTAAACAAACTGAGGCCTCATGATAACAATGGACATATTTCCTGATGTTGACTATTTCAGTGTTTTATCACTTTTGTGCTAATCAGAATGTTTCAATACCTACAGACACACATTTTACATTATGAACAGCCTGTTTCTGATTTGATTGAACTCGGAGAGGTTCTGTGCTAAATAAATAAATAAATAAATAATAAGTAAATCAGAGTATGGAAATGGAGTTTCTGATTGATGTCCAAACCTAAATACATTCTATTTAATTTCTCTAGAGATATACGTTAAAATGGGTAGGAGAATCTTTATTTTATCATCAAATGAAATTTGGTAAGTTCCCAAATGAGTCAAGTTTGTTAATGACATTAAACTGATTTATACTTATTTAAGACTGCCACTTTAAAAGATCTAAAGACCTCGTTCTATTGATACATCTGCAGAAATTATTGTTCTCTTGAGCTGTTGACCTCGCTTTGGAAGTTTATCAGCTGTTCTCTGGCAGGGATTAAGCACAACTGCATTAATAAGTACACTGACAATTATTTATTGTTGTGTTTTTTGATGTGCTCTCATGATCCCTGCGCTGCCCTGGTCATTATCTCCCCAGAACATGAAGAGAGTATCTGAGGCTGTCGTGTAGATTTACAATGCTGCAGATCCAGTTCCTGCTTTGCAGACCAGTGCTGCAAAAACTAATAAATTTACACTGCCATCTTTGGCCCTCTCGAGAACAATAACAATACATTCCTGCCCCGCTCGCCCAGATTCAGGTCCTGAAATATGTTTGAGGATGTTGAGCAGGTGTTGGCCACTTTAGTTTCTCTGAGTCGGCAAGTTAGTTTTTTCTCTCTTGGCAATTTCAAAAATATTGTCTCCACCACATTATTTTTTGTGCAAATCTCATATTTGCAGAGACTTCAATTTGAATGCTTCTCACCTGTTTGTCAATACATATATATGTGTTTTTTTTCACCAGGCTGGTAAATTGAGTTGCAGGAGAATGAAAAGCAGCTCCCTAAACTCTGTACATTAGAAACCTGCTCTGTTGCAAAATTACAACATTTCATTTGCCATTCAAAATTCTAACATTAAATCCTCCTGTTGGTGCAAGGCCACACAATCAGGCCTGCCAAATATCCAATTCAAATTGGCAACAAATATATTTTTTACAGTGTTTATCGGGAGCTTTTTTAGAAAATGACATACTATATATTCCACCTATATTCACGGAGTTAATCCAAGAACCAAGATAAATCAACAGATAATTGAGCCTAATTGTTTATTTTTATTCATTTTTTTTGGCACAGAGTTATTGAATTTAAATCTCTTGTGGTGAACCATTATAACTGTGCAACTGGAGCTGACTGTATGCATAACTTATGGGAAAAGTGATGTTGAATATTTGATCTTGAGAACCATTGAAAATCCGCAATGCAAATTAATGCAAATGCATTACCTTGCTTAGCAATCACAGAGCAGTCTCCAACAGTTATGTCCCATGGTGGCTTGAAGGAGCAAACAATATTCAGTCCTTGGTTGAGACTGGAACAAGGAAAAGTTTAAGTTTCCCTTGCAAATGAAATAATTTTAATTAATCTTTGATCTATCCTAACATTTACATCTCATGTGATCAGCTGCTGTTGCCTGGTGGATAATAAGCTTTCTAGCAAGCTTTAAAAACATTGTGTCCAAAGACTTGCTAACACTTAACTAGTTCTTTGGCAATCACGAAAATTCCAAGCATTGATACCAAAGTTGCTGTTCTTGTTCATGTACTTGTGAGATCTCACAAACTCATGCCACTTAGGGACAGTGTGTATCTTTGTAATGCTCCTTGCCAATTTTCCATCCAGTGGTTTGGTCTCCTTGAGTGTTTGATTGTTCTTGCTTATTCAGGCAGCAGTTTCAATGCTATCTGTTCATAAAATAGCATATTAATTGGTTGAATCGTGACTATAGTAACATCGGAGGGGTAATTAAAGTGGCCATTTTGAGTAACCAAAGCATGACATGTATTGCAGGAGTGAAGTAGTTGTTCTGTTTGAGAGCAGTTTTACTGCCATAGTGAAATGCATAATATGCTGTAAACTAGTTTGTGATCATTTTAATGGCTTTTTAATGAAAATTAATTGCATTTACCATTGAAATAGTGGTTAAAGATCCAGATTAAAGTTGCTTTTCATTACATACAACCATAGGGAGGTTGTATGTAATGAATATAGAATTGTATAGAATGTATAGAATTGTTTCCTTCTGGTTTCAGTTCCACGTGGGAAATTTGGGAAGTTGTTCTTCATGCCAGTGGTTCAAGTTTTAAAAATGGAGGTGCAAGATGAACTGTAAAATGAAAGTAATAAAAATGTCCTGGTTTTAATTTACTAATGAACTGTTAAGAAACAACTCCAATTTGACTCAAATTTAAAGCTCAGCTTCACCTTGTATTGATTCTGCCTGTTCTGAGTCCTGATCGACTCGTGGCTGACATTTTAAAATGAAGCTCATTTAGTGGAGTGATTTTGATTTCAGTGGATTCTTTTGCCATTTTTCATCTTGTTACCTCTGCCAATGAAGTTGCGCGGAGGTCATGTTATCATCTGTTTGTTTGCCCATTTTTAAGTAGGAGTATGGAAATCCTATCAGTTTACTATATATATGACAACAGTAATTTTTGCTGAAAAAGCTCAAAGGTGAAGATCAACATTGCAGAACAGTTGAAAACGATGGTGCAGGAAGAGGCGCCTGCACTACTTGGAGCCTTTCTAGTTACTTTTTTTTTTTTTAACTTGGGCCATTTAGTAAAAAAGCTATATTTCAGAAATTCCCTCTTGGGCTCAAAATCCAAGATGACCTTTGCAAACTTTTTTATCAGATTTTTCTGCATCTTTTGTACAGTATGTATGCAGTCGTCACAATAATGTGTCGATCCTCAGAAATTCAAGGTCAGTGAATATTACAGAGTAGTTGTCTTCACATTTCTGTTTCATATTGACCTTGAAATGTAAGATGTGGACTATTAATGATACAGAGAGTCAGAGAGCAAGTATCTTGAAGGAGATGGAAAAGAAAAATGAGGTGTCTCTTTCTGCGAATTTCAGCCAAGGAAATATGAGCAATTGTATTTAATTTTTGTGTGTTGGAGCCATATTGATTCTTGACCCAGAAATCCAGGATGACAGTTGTCACAGAAAAATGGGTTTTTCTGAGATGAGCCTTTTTCATTGCATTCAACAAAAGTTTTTAGTATGTTGTACAATTTCATTATCCCCCCGGTATATAATGCGGGGGGATATAGCGATCAGTGTGTCCGTCCGTCCGTAATAAAATTGTTTCCGGACCAGAACTCGAAAACTATACCACTTACAAACACCAAATTTGGTATGGAGCTTCTCCTTATGATCTAGTTGTGCCTTTTGGGGGAAGCGGTCCGTCCGTCTGTCCACACAACCTGTAGGTTACATAACCTACAGCCGGGGGGATCCGCCATTGCCAGATGGCTCTTGTTTTGAATGAAATTGTAAATTGCATTTATTTACTTTTGGTCCATCAGTTATGATCCCTCTTCTTGACGGATACATTTAATATTGTTGACAATTGTAAACAGCTCAAAATCATGTTGAAATAATCAATATTGCATTTAAGATTAGTTTAAATAGTGACTTTTGATGGTGATATGTCTATCTTTTGCTTCATTTTAGTAGAGGTAGGTTGGACAACTGGACGAAAATTGATTAGACAAAAGCACAGTTATGAATTTGACTATTTAGCCAAAAGTAAGTAGATGCCAGCTTCCACATAAGTATTTATGAGGTTATGCCGTGATGTTTCCTAATTAAGCCCGACTAGAAGTTGGCTTCCTAGTCAATCAGTTGTTTTGTAGAGTACTTTATGGGACTGGGGTCAGGCCAGTGAAGTTTGAGACTGATTTGGTAGTCCCCTTTCACCCTGATCGTTTTACGATATTGTATCATACTATGAGACACAGTAAGCAGTTCATTTAATGATTCACACATTCATATATCCATCAGGTTTTTTTTCCAGAGCCCATGCTTGCATCCAGTAGGCAAAAGGCTTGAATGTACCCTGGACAGTTTGTCAGTACATTACAGGGCACACACCTTCACCTGCACAATTATACCTATGGACAGATTATTTCTCTTATCATGCATGCATGGACTATGGGAGAAAACTGGGATTTCTGGAGGAAACCTGTTTAACTATGGAGGGAACAAGCAAACTTCTCACACAAAGGCCCAGGGGTACATTTCCCTTAATGTTAGTTGCTAAATATGTTAGCAGGTCACTGTCTGGTTCAAACTATGCAAGTTGTTAAAGGGGACCTAACATGCTGAGCCTTCTTTTAATACAAATTAGTAAAGTTACAATGTTGGTTGTCCATGCTCAACCTCTGAAAAGTTTCTAAACATAAGATGCAGGGATTTTGTAGTAATCCAAGAGCGTGATTTCGTGAGCGTGATTTCCTCTCTGAACAGCTCCTCTCAAGATCTTCACGAGATGTGGGCAAAACCTGATGTCAGCTTGTGCCTTCCAATTCGTACAGACCTAGCCAGAGCCAACCACTGCACTGGACCTGCCCACACCGGAAACTATTCTAGCAGGCCCTAACAATAGCAGATCATACAATGCCTTAGTAGCGTCTACAGTTTTGGAAATACAAAAGAAGAACCACAGATCATTTGAGGTGCAGTTTTGTCAGTATCTCTCTCAAAGCTACTTGTCCATTTACTTTTGGATGCAAAGAAAAACAAATATTTACCTTCCAAAAGACGATGCCACCAGAAATCAGTGGGTAGCTTTTTTTGTTAGCTGGCAGCAAACAGCCACAGCCAAAGGGCACGTTAGCGGTTTGTGCTCAGCATTTCACCAAAGACAGCTTTGTCAATAAAGGATAATTTGACACAGAACAAGTGTTTCAGCTGCTTCTCAAACCTGAAGCAGCTGCATCGATCAAGCGCTCAGAGCCACAAGCTGTAAGTAACCAAATAATAGCAAATAATGTAAGTGAAGCTAACTTGATCCGGGTGGCTAGCAGAACTGCTAGCGATAGTTAGCACTAACAACTGGCCTCAAACGCAGGCTTTCCAAAATATCTGAAGATAAAGCCTGTATTGGTCGCGAATGTCTGACTCACAGACACAGAAGACGTAAGTTGCTTTTACTAAAATAGCCAGTTGATTGTGGCTGTTGCACAGCGGCTAACATAGCCAAGTTACTCATGCTAATGTTTGTGTCCTAAATATGCAAAAGTGATATCAGGGGAAATTCTACAGAAGGTGTGTGGACATAAACCTCATTTGAAGCTAACTTTTAATACTTGTTTGTAATTTGGATGCTTGGTACAACTGTTCACAGTAACAGAACTTGCTGTCTCTAAAACCTGTATTGCAAGGTTTACCTCTGTGGTTATGACCGCTCGATTACCAGCCACTGCATGTTATTTTGCATGCCATGCTAATTAAAAATGCTCCTGGTTAACTTATATGCAGTAATTCTCATCGGTATGCTTGTGTTACTTTGGTAAGCATCAGTGTGGCAGTTTCATCATAATGTTGCCCGATTGTACAGTTAGTGATTGCTTCACTTATCCATGACTGGGATCAGCCGGATACTTCACAAATGTCTGAGCAGGCTCTCTGTTGCTAGCATGAAAGCAATGCGAAATGCAGACGCTCTACCCGTTTACAAATGATTTCTCTGCACTACCTTGACATAATTTCATTCCCCTTTAGAAATTGTTGTGGCTAATAAAAAGCAGAAAAAGGTGGAGATTAAATAGGTAATTCTTTCTTGTAAAAGTGATCATTCGCTACCTCCACATAAGCAACTAGTCCGTGCTAACGGAACTTACGGTCTGCAAAACCTGGATTATGTTCATAGCATAACTGAGCTCTCTCTAGCTGTCGTATACTATTCATAAAGCTGCTTTCACATCAGACACGAAACAAATTTTTCGCAGGACAGATTAGCTTACATTCAAAGTCAATGGAAAGACACGAATACACGTTACGGGTGCGTTAAGCAGCTTTCACTCCGGACGCGAAACAAATTTTTCGCGCGACAGATTACATTCAAAGTCATGACTGCTTATCAGCTACTGCATGCTAGTTCGCGTGCTCTGCTAATTAAAAATGCTCCTGGTTAACTTATATGCAGCAATTCTGATCAGTATGCTTGTGTTGCTTCGGTAAGCATCAATGTGGCAGTTTCATCATAACGTTGCCTGATTGTAGCCACTACGGTTGAAGCTAACCGGAGAGGTGCTGTATTTGTCTGCCGAGTTGGGCTGCAGTTAGATCAGACATAAGTTTTGCAGAGCTTGGGGTGTGTTTTTGGGTGCTTATGAAACGATCGCTTTACTTATCCATGACCGGGGTCAGCCTGATACATCTCCAATGTCTGGGCAAGCTCTGACACTATTGGTTAAAGCAATAGGGAAGCGCACAGGCTATGACGTGTTCAGAATAACAAACACTGCATTGTCATTGATTGAAAATCAAATTCTTTCCTGTAAAACTGATCGATTCGCTAACTTAACATAAGCAACGGTTCACGCACACGGAACTTACGGTCTGTAAAACATGTATTATGTTCATGACATAACCGGAGCTCTGTCTAGCTCACGCACGCTATCCATAATGCGTATCCATAATAAAATTTCCGAAAAGGCCGTTTAGCTCGAAGCTTTCTCCCCTCCGTCATATATCAGCGCTGAAGCTGTTCGTTTCTCCACGCTAACAACACACCAAAGCTATGCACATGAACCAGCAGGTCCTAATACACACCGAAGCAGTCCATAAGCTGTTGATCCACTTTTAGCTGCCCCTCACTCTTCATGTTTCCCTCTAAACTCAGACCCACTGGATTTCTACGGTCTCCGGTCTACACTTGGGCATGTCGACTCATTCTACAAATGTGTCTATATGGAGTGGATTCTAGCTTTCCCTGCATCCTAGCTACGGAGTAGTAAGACTGCTGCACTCACCAACTGTTGCCGTAGCAAACTGTAGCCCATTGCAAAATTGTGCTTGAGCTGCAGACTTTCCCACTGTGTCCTCCACTTTCGCCGTTGCGTTTATTAGAACAAGTTAATTTCATTAGATCCATACGCATGCACTGCGTTAGATTGCAGAATGTGCCCATCGAGTCCTTCGGGAGGCGCGTCAGTTTCACTTTAGAGCTGGACCAGGAAAACTGTGGCCTGCTGCGTTGTCCCGCCTAGATCCGCCCTCAACAGAGCTGGCCAGTCAGAAGAAAGTGGGCACATGAGGAGTGGGGGCCATAACGGAAGAGCCACCCCAATGAGGCGTTTCAGGCAGAGACTACTATGGACTACAAATGGGGTGTTTTGAGGATGGCAGTACGAGCGAAATAAGTACCCTTTTTTTACTTTGCACAATCAGGAGTACTCTGAGGGAGTCAAAGACCAAAATATAAACTTGGAAAAATAGCATATTAGGTCCCCTTTAACATATAACTAAGATCTGGGGAAATATACCCCAGGCCACATTTCAACATTTAACTGTGTTGCTATGAAGTTATACTGCTACCCACTGGAGTACTCATCGGTTTTTGAACACCAGCCTTCACCATGCTCTCAAAAACTGCCTTTATTTAACTACAAAAATCTACATCATTTTAGATTGAAGAGATTCCTAACCTGCAACTGCCATCCTGGATTTGAAGGTCAAAATACTCCAGATTACAAAAATGAAAACCCCTCTCATATTTCTTGACCCAGACTTAGTAGAAAAAAGAAGGCTCATTTATTTTTCTTGCCCATCTGATTCCAAAGATTGATTTTTTTGTGTCTACAATGTCTGCCATCTTGGATTTCAAGGTCAAGATGAACTTGACGCACAAAAACAACCACAGTGCTGCATTTGAGAACCAAGAATGATGAAATTAGCTCTAAATCAACTGTCTAGTCAAATATGTATATAAAATGATACATCGGGTATATTTTGACAGTTTGGTATATTTTGAGCTCCCATAAGAATTTTCTGAAAAAGGGAAGTTTCGGGATGTTTACAGAGGGGTTTTTATGAAACATTCAGATCAACAATTGAAAGCTATGGGTAAAAATGGTCTCAAAATCCTCCATACTGACTTAGGTAATTTTCTTGTACAAATGGTTTCAGTGTAATACTTCTCCTGCTGCATGTCAATTGAATGGTTTGATTTACCAGAAGGAAAAACAAAACACTTATGAACTGGCTTAATTTATAAATGGGCACAGTGATGCTTTAAATTGCTATTTTTTATTTTTTGATGAACCCATTGCTGAACAGTTCAGTTTCATCTGCATTTTCTGTCATAATGCCCACTCCTGTGTGCAAATCCGGAGAACAGGAAAAAGGGAAATATGTGGATTTGCACACAGAATTGCAGCTCTTATCATTAGACCCCCTTGGATTCATCTCTCTGCACTCAGTTTATTAGTACTGCATCTGTGGACTCCATTTTGAATTACTGAACCATTACTTCACCAGTACTCATAGCTACACGTGTGTAGTCAAAAAAAGAGCAGTTGTTAGCGATTTCTCTCAGTTAGTGCTCTAATTGATCACTTACATGGAGTCTGAGTCTCCTTGGTGTTCCCATTAGGAATACTTCCCTCCGTCTTGGATGCTAACTGGCCTTGTGTATAATGAATGAGGGAGATATTGAATGTATTGAGAGTTTAATGCATTGAAGTCACCTGGAAAGGGAGAGGTCCCTTGCTTGGAACTATGCCGTTTGATCAATGTTCCTGTGATTAAAAGCGACAGTCACCGGATTAACTTTGTCACTGGGTAAATAGGCAGTGCCAGCCTTCTAGCACTTTAATAAACCCTCCCATCACACTGAGTCCAAGCAGTAGTTTACACAAGAAAGGCACTCCCTCGAGAAGCATCCCTAGAGGAGTTTTTTTTTTTCTTCTTCTTTTTTTGTACTGCCATTTGGCTGCCCTTCATGCACTTTCTGATTCTGTCCCGTAGTTTTTGAGATTTATCACAAAGAGTGTGGGGTGTGGGGGATTAGACCTACCTCTGGATGGCTAAATTCACAAATAAAGGAGGTGAAACCAGCCATTTTGGGATTAGGCTCCCTTAATATTCTACTGCTGAAAGGCCACTGGTCCGTCTGCTCCAACGATCATCTGGGCATGGCTTTCTTTTTCTTTCCTCTTTCACGCTTCTCTTATGTTAGCTGCCTGAATATAGCACTGATTTGGATGTTTGTCATAAACATGAGCCAATGGCCGGCACTTAACCCTTTAAAGTTGTGTGGTCAGTGGTCACAAATGTGTGATTACAGTTTTGTTTACCCCATATAACCTACGGGCCCTTGTATGGGTCTGTCATGTGTAACTGCTGTATTCAACTGCTGTGGCACTTCAGGCCTATTGTAAATCCTAGCGGAGATACTGAGGTTGCCAACAATCACAATTATGTCCTGCTGAATTGCTGGAAAATGTGTAAAAATGATGTACAAGGTCTAGATGTTTTTGGTTTGATATACTGCTGTGGCCATAAAAACATGGCGTCCTGGGTTTGAATATTTCTTTCAGTATAATTGTGATGCGGCCTCTTTGAAGAACTGCAACCAGCTAATTTATTCAGAATATGTATGTGACACTCTCCAACAATATGAAAAAAAGCTTTTTCTGACTTTGACCCTGCTAATTGGAAAACTCAAGTGAAAAGTCTGAGTTTCAGGGGTTAACTAAGTTGATTCTAGTTGTATTTGCGGACATTAGAATTGTAGAACATTGACAATGTAGCCGACCACAATTACCTACTCTTCTAGGGCCTAAAGTTGAACTGAGCTTGGAGGCTGGATTATTTTTCAAAGCTACGTTAGGGAGAGATTCCTGTTATGTACAATCTAATTGTGTTACAATTCCAGTTTTGTACAATCTGATTGCCTGTGTGGCTCACAATGGAAGTAGTACCACAACTATGTTAGGAAAAATAAGCATGCAAGCTGGATGGCTGGTGGGCACTTGGTTTCAAAGTGGCTGGTATTGAGAGTAACTGACTGTAATTCTCTCATCCTGTAGCTGCATTTGAGCCGGTTGTTCAGTTCCTTGCTGGTCATTTAGCCCCATAATGGCCTGGATAGTTTCCAGGCTGTGGGGTGTATGTCCTGGAATTGCATGTTTACTGGACAAGCCCTGCAGCAACTTCGACGGAATGGGTGTTCAACCCTAAAAGGGCTGGTATGATTGCTGGTTCCTGTTCTAGCCCAGCGCTGATACACCTGATTCTACGTATCTTGGTCATGATCTAATATTCTGGGGTACGTTTACCCAAAGAATAGTTGCTGACTGTGTTAGCAAAATAAGTACTTCTCTGTGCATGGTTCTGGTTCAAACATAGTTAGCATCTAGGCCTTTGGGGAACTTATCCCTGGTTTGAGTAGAGTCAAGTGCGTAATGTTGTGCTAAAATGAGAACCTACACAAATACCAGACCTTAGTTTTGCATCCCAACTAGACGGGGCTTCCTTGAGAGTCTGTGGACCTGGCTATTGCACCATAGAACACAGAGATGTTCATTGAAAAAATGGCTACATTTTTTGTCTGTCATCGATCCCTCAGTTTCGTAAGGCTTCAGCTTATAACTGCATTGCCAGACCTTACGTAATGTACGTATTCTGCCGTATGCTGTGTATTCACAGTCGATTCTGTTCTAATTGTTCAATTCATTTACTGAACAGTATCATCAAAAATGTTGATGATAAAGAACATTGTGAGTAATTAATGTAATACTGTGTATTATTACTGTGCCTATGGTGTATTTTTTCATGATCTATCTATAAACACAGCATATCAAGTCTTGCATGATGCTTAAGATAGCAAGATACAAGCCAAATAGATTTATAGAATTGATCACACTTGATTGTAAGATGATGGCGTACTGCAGAATTTTCAAGACCTTACTGTGTTTTTGAAAGAAAAACTACCAGGTTCACACAAATACAGCACAGCTGTTTTTTCAGTCCTAAAATGAATGACCGGTTGAGTGTAAATGCTAATTTGTGCATCATGTGAAATATTACAATAAATTCAGTGCTATTCCTGCATTCATTGGAGGTTGCGAGGAAACAACTCTTGTCACCAAATGGTGGTCTGAAACTGTGGAGACAAAAACATGTTGCCCTGGGTTTTTTTTTTTTTTTTTTGGTCTTTAGATTAAAATTCCTTACGTATGATTGCTTTCTTTCAAGATACCTGCTGGTAGAACTTCAATAGCTGTTTCTACTTTCATGTTGATGTGCAAATAAACCTATCAAAAGCTGGGAAGGCAAAGGGCAGGTTGATTATCTCGGGAATTTGTTGTCTCGGGTCAGCTGATAAATTCCGTCAAGGAAATGTAATTATTTGGCAGAAGAGTAAATATTATGGAATGTAATTTTTCTTGTGAAGTGGATGCTTAAATGAAGGCTGCAAAGACAAAATGGCGCATTGGATCTTTTCTCTGCAAGTTGGTGCTTTTTCTGAAAGTCAAGACAGTCAGTGAGTCTTTGTTTAATGCGTTCTCTAAGTACTTAAATGGAGCTTTGTTTCCCTTTCACTGAAGTGGTGACTCAACCTTTTTTAGTTAATTATCAAACATCTTCTCATTATTTATTCATGTCAAATTGTCCATGTCAGCAATTTGAAAACTGCAACCTGTTGAAGTTCTCTGATGAACTATTCCGTGGTGTATGGCATGCTGGAGAAGTTGGGAGAAATGATTTTTGCAATGCAAAATTAGTCCACTAGCTTCCATTTCTCCTCTTCTCCCACAGGTTTCATTGGAGTATGCGTTTCATTTTTCTCTGTTTTTTCATGGGAGAACCAATAAGAGATGTCGAAACTTGTTCGGTTTTGAGGGCTCATCTCACCCGTAAATACAAACATCTAAATAGTTTTTTAAATTTGGATTTATGTCTCCCATATAGTCTAATGTCAATACACTCACTTAAAAAGTGTTTGAAAATTCATTTATTTAATTTATATTTATTTCCTTGAGCAATGACGTGCATTTTTTTCATTGTTTGCCAGTCGGTTTTCTGTGTAACTGTTGTCTCCAATATTCTTACCTGCCATAGCTTCGTCGCAAAATGGTGTCTACCACTTTGTGGAGTATAGCTTAAAAATACTTCTTCCTGTCTTTCTGAACATCCAATTTAACCATCTATTAACCAAACCCATTTCGAATTGTGTAAAAATCATTTCCTTAGGCAAATATGTTGATTATGGGCCAATATTTGAAAAAAATAGTTTAAAAAAAAAAAAATTTACCCTTTGGCCCACTTTTCCAATATTGGGTAATGCTGTGAATGGAAAAATTAAATTGACTCTTAAAATTAAATTGAATTAAATTCAAGTTATTCTCAAATGTTTATTTGGCAATAAGAAACAAAACCAGCAGGGTGTCCAGGCTGTTTGAAGAGCATTGTCTTTCAGTGTACAGACCTTACTATTTTATTTTTGTTCATTCTTTCATTGTCCTGCACCTGTAATTGAGTGGATGTGCATGCTTTATTCTCTTAATGTCCAGGCTGTTAACCCTTTTACTTCATGTAGCAGATATGCTACGCTGGGTAACAGAGGGTTAAATTGACAGTGTGTCTCATTACTGTAGCAAGCATGTCCTTTGAACTGTGTGCTTGATCTATACAGTTAAACTGGCCAAAAACTTTATGTGGGAATTCTTTCTTGATATTGTTATATCAGAACTTGCTTAACTGAATCCGAAAACAATTTTCCAGGCAAATTACATTTAACTTTCCGTGCACTTAAGCCAAGGTTGTAAAACTTCTTGGGAAACTGAATTAAAGTATAGAGTCGGTAGCAAACTGGAAGCAGCGTTAACCAGTCAGTATAAAGTGCTGATCCACGTCCATTTCAAATCCATTACTTAGTTTCGCCATGCAATCGGAGGATTTGGATGCATAACTGTCCAGCACCCGCCTCCATAGTGGGTGTATATTCGATGAAGAATCCTGGCTGTATGACGCATCTCGCTGAAGACAACAGATGTTGGCATGGAGGAGATGGGGATCAGGCAAATGGCCACTTCATTGGACTGCAATACTCAAAATTGGATACATAAGTCTGACAACTGTACTTCCCATCATTTATATTTAACATATGTCCACCCCACTCCCCCCCACCCCATGACACATTTTTATTGTGATACAATCTGTAGTCTGTCAAGAGGGCAGTCCACTGTGCATCTGTTTTTTTTTCCCTCAACATGCGCGATTCAGCGTGCATTACGGCAGACTTGCTCTTTCGTATTCGCAAGGAATCTCTGCTATATTTCGGCCTGGAGAAATGCCTGGTTTATTTCGATGAGTGCTGACAAATCGAAAGCTGAGGTGCCGAAAGGCTGCGGTAGAACATGCTCTGACACTGCACCTGTGCAATTTAAACCTGCTCTTCCCAGATTCACAGTTTTTCAGGTGGGGTGGGGAATGACTGGATTTGGATGCTTCTGGACTGTGGCACCGTGAGACAGGCCGACAGATGGACAAAAATAGAGGGAGATTTGATCTTTGAATGGAAAGGACAACAGTCAAGGATTCCTTGCTTCGCCCTGCGTGCCCGCGTAAGGAAGCTGGGCAGTGGAACGGATGGATGTGACAGCCATTCCAAAACCCATTAGATTCCGCATTTCAGAGCAAATTTAATTGAATGGATGATGCAGTTCCTGCTGGGGCCCGTTCCTCTGTAAGTGTGTCACGGCGCCAGATGGACGCTTGCTCACACATTTCTAATGATTAATTATAAAACGGCCCTTAACTACACACACTGCAGAAGTATGGTAAAAACGAAAATGCAGGCAAAGGCAGTCGAAAATACCCGCAATTTCCATCAACGTACCCCACTAGCGATAAAATTTATTGTAATTTTTTTTTTTCAAACACCCGTTTTCAGGGATTCGGTGTCTTTTAAGTGCGTATGCACATCGGTTCGCCCAGTGTGAGTTTGATTTATCATAGTGGATTTCTTGCTCTTTTGTCCCGTCGAGCCGCTAAGCCAGGCCCCTTCAGCACCGTAAGCGGGCCTGACATCACAATAGTCGGCGTTCCTTCGCGTCTGTAAAGCCAGAGATCCCTTTCTGCTGCCTTTAACCCTATTCTGCCTGCTTCAAATGCCCTCACTCCTGTTTGGCGCTATGCTAATGCTTAGCGTGAAAGAGGTACCCCAGCCTTTTGCAGAGGATGAAGGGTGGTGGTGGGGGGGGGGAGTGGATTAAAAGTCATGCTGTTAAACACCCCCGGCTTGGCTCACGAGGATCAGCGAATCCGGGCCGCCGAGCCCTACGGGAGCAGTGAAGGCCTGCTCAATAGCGTCACTCCGGGAAGCCGTAGCTGATCTGCTCGACGTCTTTCACAGCTCACAAGCCCAGCAGAGCGTACCCTCAAAACTCAGCCCAGAAGCTCATTTCTTTGCTTGCCTCTGAACACCTGTTCACAGACTTTTGTGCATTCTTACTTGTTATACCCTAATAAAAGTTCAGCAACAAGCCAGCATAGCTTAACCCTTTTATTGGTCAATTTTTTTTCTTCCAGCTATACAGTACCACTCAGCATTTTTTTTTTCTTACAAATAAAAAAAAACAAAAACATTCCAATAATGTTACAACAATTCCTCTGTAAAATGAAATGGCATACATTTTTTTATTAACGGCTTATTAACCATATCTCTGGTTACAATAAAGACTTCAGTAGTTGTACAAATAAAGGTACCCCACTAATACAGTGACATAAATGTGCCCAGTAGAAGGGTTATAATATATTATAATCTGTCATGTGCACTATATCTGTAGTGTTGTGCACGAGATGCAACAAAGCAGTATTGTAAAGAAAATTTGTTGGAAGTACTTTTGCATTATTATTATTTATTTTTTTATTTTTTTCATCTCCTGGCTCCATGTGTCTGCTGGCAGAAGTACATGGGATGTAATCCTGGGAGATCAGACATCCTGTTACTGAATAATGTTTTTATAATCTTCATGGATGGAGTCAAACATCTGCATATAACACGTTTTTGTTTGCATTGCTGACATTCATTTTGGTGATGGCCGTTCTGGAGGAGTAAGATGGCAGACTCCAGCGATCAGAGAGGTTATTACTGCAGACATACACACGCATTTGTTTTGACAATGCTGTGTGCTGCCAGGTTAAAGTTTCAGGAAGCTTGCCAGTATAGTCTTAAATTTCCCCCTGTTACAAAGGGAAAAGAATCATAAATAACCGGACAGAATTTCCCCAGAGGTTGTGTTGGCATTGTCAGTCCTTCTGCATAGAAACTGGATACATTGGACTTCGCTGATGGCACTGCTCATCATTGTGCTCAGGAAACGTCTACGTCTTACAACAGTGAAATTAGACCGGACTTTGGATTTACCATCATCAAAACACACTTTTGGCTGAACTGGACAAAAATAGTTTGACCCATGGTCATTTCCATTTGCTGATGGAATATGCTTCGTGTTTGAATGAATAAGTGTCAGCACGATCCCTAGCGCAGAATGACGAGGAAGATAATTATTCATCAATCGTAGCTCTTGGACAAGCATGTGCGTAACTATAAACAACATCAAATAGGCAATTGAAATGATTGAGAACTGCTGCTGTTTGACGACTGTGAACCAGGCCTTTTTGAGCAGGCAGATTGTGATCACACCTTTGCCGATTTAGGCACCAGACCCGCTGTCGGGCACGCAGCGTTCTTGATGCATTCAGCAGGTTAATCTCGATGCATTTTGTTTTACATCTGTAATTTCAAATTACAGTACGTAGTCAATTACTTAACCATAGTTCTGTAACTATAGTTCTGCATTCGAAGTGGAGAAATAATGAGCGGCATTGGAAGTGTATTCTAACTGTGCTCTGAATGCATTACAAATATTCTTACAGCATTCCAACAGCATTAAAAACATTCTGATTGCATTCGAGGGAGAATAAAAATGGCAAGCCACGTCAAACCCTGCCAGAATGTCCTGAATGCGCCTCGAATGAGCCAGAATGCACCTTGAATGCATCTTGATTGCTGCAGGAATCTATTTCGATATTGAAACAATTCAGCAGGAATGCACTTCGAATGCCGTTGGAATCTTTCTATTGCCACTGGAATCAGTGGTGGCTGGTGAACTGGCGATAGAGGAGGCTGAAACCCATCCCTTAAAAATAATGACTGGTCATGACCTGTTTTCAATCATTCATTTAAATAAACATGACAGAAACTCCAAAAACTCTGAACATTATCATATGTGGTCAGTTTTCATTAATAACGCATACATGTCAACTCTCACGCATTTGGCGTCAGTTTTAGTGGCATATATACGTTCCCCTGCTGTAGTCAGCAATTACTCAATCAATGCATAAATGGGACACGAGCTGCATTCTGTTTGAATTCTTGGACGTTTCAACCATATTCGGCGGCCAATCCAGGAGTGTTCTGACAGCATTCAAGGTGAATTCGTACAGCATTCGAGGCACCTTCCTACCAGACTTCAGCTGGTGTTCAGCAAGCAAATGAACCGCACTCGTATACTGCTTTCGAAGTGTATTCTAAATATTCTGACTGCATTCTAAATATTCTTACTGCGTTCCAACTAAATTCAAGCTGCATTCGAGAGTTAATTCACCCAAAATGTGCAAGAATCATTTGAGGTGGGCTCGAAGTGCATTCTAAGTATTTGAACGGCATTCTTTCTAAGCTGTAAGAATTTTGTGACAATTTGAAATTCTCGCCTGAATGTTTGCGCGAATTCTTCATCCCGGCTGGTTATGCTTGATTCTTGCTGATGTTGAATAAGTGTGACGGGGGCATTAATGAAAATAGTATTGGCGGATAAAAAGCTTATAGGCTTTAATTATATATGCTTTGTGCTATGAGTTGAGATATCTGTTTGGCATTGGCTAGCTAGCATGTTTCTCGCTAATATATACTTGTTTGCTGTTGCAAATAAAAGTCGTCGTTTGGCAAACTTGTCTTTTATGGTTCCGTCATCTCTGAGGAATGATTTACTGAGTAGGGAGGGTTTAGAATCCAAGATTTGTTACATTTACAGAATTATAAGGACATATACAGTTCAATAGTTACCCAGTACATTCAATATGTAAACACAGGGCCTGAGCAGATCTGGCAAGCCAAGCCAATTTGGTACCAGCACTGACTCTGATGTGCACTGGTCACTCATATGCTAGAAGGTGATCAAGTTGCTCTTTGGTTAACTGCACCTACACCCACATTCCTTAATCCAGTTCCCCAGGACACAACTGTTCAAGATGGTTAATATGTTCAAGATGGTTAATATTAATTAATGTTCACCAACATATTCAGCAATTTCTCTTGCCGTGAACATCAGCTGAAGTTGGCTAACAAGCTTAAAAGTTAGCACGGTGAAAGGAAAATGGCTGCCAACTGGGGAAGACACGTTAAGAACAATTTGGCAATCAGACAATGCATTCAGAATGTTGCACACAACAATTTGTGATTGAAGTAGATAGTCAAGTGCCAGGAATACGTAGAAGTTCAGTGATGAAAGCTCTTAAGGACTGGTCGATTTCCCGTGCTGTCAGCTTTTTCCGTTCAAGAATCAGGCCCTTAATTAGCATGTCAGAAAGTGCGTGCTGATGTCCCTTGGGGGTGTAGTTTTTTTTTTTAGGTTTTTCCACATATTCTCATTATTCCAGAATTCCTCCACCTTGACCTGAAATATGGCCTGTGGCTTGGTTCCACAGGGAGGGCACTTTTTGACAAAGCCCCATCTCACCTCCCTAACCTGGGGCACAGTGAAAGACCTAACCCTGGATATATTTGAGAGTTAAACCAGGTGGTAACAGCAGCAAGTGTTTTTTTTTAAGGTAATGCCATATCTGATTCATGAAGGTATTTTGCTACTCGCTTAATAAATTGTTTGAACATGACTATCATATTACCACTGATATGCACAGAAAAAAAAACTATTTAGAAATGGTACAAAAAATCTTTTTTTATTACTCACAAATTAATAATATCAATTGTCATGTCACCCTTTGTATCAAATATGTTAGAAATATTCAGCAAATTTGCCTAGAGCCATATAACACCATGCAAACGTGCCTAAATTTTCGTATAATGACCAGTATGGAGTTGTATATTGCGCTTGCATGTGCCATGGTTACAGCACATATGCATATGTACAGTATATCTAAAGATATGATTTCTGAAACTTATTCTGAAAATTGTATTCATGTACAGACAATTCGCTTTTGCACTTTTAACTTTATTGCTTGGAACAGCCCGAGTTGCTACCTGAAAAAGTGCGTTCTCTTTTACCTTTTCAAATTTGTCCCTGAACAAGCTCCAGTTGCTACTTCCATAGCATCATAGTTCCTCTTGGGAGTTGTCACATTGGGTTTTGTCCCAGTTGTCAATGTCAGCATATTCACCCACGACATTAAAAGTTATCTTGGAAAACTCAAACATGTTGTTTTTGTGCTTCGCTTCACAAGTATTTAATTTCACCATACAAAGAGCCAGTTAAATTTTGCTCGAAATTCAGATGTGGCTAATTGACACAAAGTTTCGAAAGGCTAACATTCCAGAGCTGCTTCGTAGCTGTGCATTTATACAGAAATAATCTTCACCCAAATGGCTTTCAGTGTTGTGCATATTGTACATTTACTGAATATGTACATGAGACAATTAGTTTATCCTGCTATCCTGTCTTAAGTTCACAATGCATCATGCTGTTGGTGATTATATGGTTGGAGGGTATGCCTCTACATCGACAGAGGTAGATTACCGAAGATTGCAGTGGACATTTTGTTTCTGGGATATTACATTTCTCATTGGTCATTTGGAACATTGGCAGATTGAGACAAAAATGAAAACAAAGTGTAGCACTGCTGATACATTTCGCTGTAAAATAAGAGCTGCTGTGAAATGTTCTCTGCTGTCCAGTCCGTTCCTCTAATGGGCCCTGCTCTGTTAAATTGAGTTCTACTGAATAATTGCTTTATAAAGGAGAGGGACATATCTCTGAAAACCTAAGTCGTTCGATACATTGTGTAGGCTCAGAAATGCCAGCTGCTTGCCAAGTGCTATCATTGTACGTCAGCATTTTCCATTACAGGGGCTGATTTGAAAAATAGCCCGAGTGCGTTGTCTGGCTCAGTACCCTAAGAGACCGCTCAGTTTTGTGAATCGATCCTCTCAACCCTTCGGGCCTCTAATATTCTTCACCGCGCGCCCAAATACAGGATATCGCATTTTAGACCGGCAGTGTGCTCACTCTCACGCATGCGATTTAAGTTTCTAAATGTGTTTTTCCCCCAAGTATGATGCATGTGTGATATGGAGTCAAGGGAACCTCGTAAACAGAAAGGCGTTTGAGAAATTTTACCTGTTACCTATAAACACCAGACAAACTGTGCGCTTGAGACCATATGGAGAGTATTTTGTGTCGTGAACATGCATCTGTAGTGTTGAAGCTATAGGTTTCATGTATGATCTCCTGCGTTTATAAATATGAACTTGAATTTTAAGTGCTTAGGAAATATCGTTATGTCTGTGCAGCTTTCTAAACACATTTTGAATGTTGACTACTAGGAAGTTGTAAGGATTTCTCTTCGGATTCGTTTGTTCTGTAGATTTTCGTTTGGTGGTTATTTGGAGAGCAGAGGTTTTCTTGACACCACAGATACCCTCTAGTCATTCTCTACCTGTTGTTTTTATTCTAAACACCTTCTTGTCTGCCTCAAACCTGCGGTCACCTGTGAAATCCCATGTGGAACCGTACAGCATTTGAATTGATCTCCAGTGGAGAGGCATTTTATAGGAAGACTGGTCACACTCATGGGCTATTCCAGTGTGAATTTGATTTTGTTAGGTTTGTAAAGTCAACATTAAAAAGCAGCGATACTCCTCAGACCCTCGCAGCTTCTGGCTATGCTTCAACTCCACTTACATTTTTTTTCTTTTTTCGGGAATGGCATTTCTCCAAGTGTGAAATGAGCTTCAGCTTCAAAGCCCCGGTGCTTGTTCTGAGATTATGGACGAATAAAAGATGACCGGCACTGTATGCTTCACGGGAGCAGGGTTGGGGGGTGGGAGACGGGCAGGAAATGATCGAATCTGACTACCTTTTAGACTTCTAATGCAAAGCGGCCTGTTCAAAGGCAGACTGCGGGGGTCACGGGCTTCCAGACACCGTCTTGCTCTCCACTTGACGCGACGTGACTTTGAAAGGGGAATATCACGTGCGCAGCGCATGCTATTCACTGCACTAGGATTTCTATTCTTCTCCTTCCTGACACAGTGGCCACTCTGTGTTCTGGTCAAGTGGTTTGGAATAGCGCGTGTGCAGGCGCACATTACGAGGCAGGGGTTCAGCTGTTTCCACAAGGAGGAAGGCGGAGAGGTAGGGGGAGTCTCCGGTGTCAGCTCTGCTGAGCTCCGGCGAGATTAAGGGTGAGTATCGGTTGCAGATGGAGTTAATAGTGATAATATATTGTCCTTAATAGCACAACTTTGCCTCTGTGCTCCTAAGCTTTTCTCCAGCTGTCAGTCCAAAACAAAAACAAATGTCTTCCTGCAAAGCGTGGCGAGCAAAAATCTGGAAAAACTAAAAAAAAACAAAAAAAACACACAACCTGGCTGGGAACGTTGTCAGACATAAAAGAATGGAAAGATAAGTCTGTTTCAGGGTTTTTCTATGGAACATTAGATCTAAGTCACCTAGGTGTCAGCTAGGTGTCGACTAGTTTCACTCAGGGAATATTTTAAGAGCAAGCGTTTGTACACTAGAATATAAGGCCATGAATATTACTGGCCTCTGTAAAATAGCAGTTAACTAACTGTGTGTAATAGTAATAATACTAATGATAATATGTAAAAATGAATCAAAAATTGACTGGAAAAAGTATTTTCTTTTTTTGAGCCCATTTTCCTCTCATGAAATTTTATTGGTGATATTATGTATGGATTTTGTTTCAATCTTATGGTATTATTTCAGTCACTTGAAAATGTGGGGCACTGTATTTAACCAGAAAGGGGTTTCTGAGGGTGTATAATTTGGATTTGCGTGAAAAATGGCCACAGCATGGCTCATTAATCCTTTTAGAGCTCATTTTCCTTGTATAACAGTGTAACGGTTTTGCCTCGTACACAGATCAGATGCACGGAGGACAGGAAGTTGAGCACTGGACTCAGATGCAAGGATGAACTTGGTTGTATTTATGTCTCCTGCACAACAGAAGGCACAAACATTGCAGTACAGAACAAAATGGAAATGAGGTTCCTTTAAATGAAGTGCCCGGAATAAAACAATAAACGGCCCTTGGTTCAAGTTTATGAATCATACGCGCAGAAAATATGTCTACAAGACTGACAATACAGCACCGGGATGCATTTACACAAGACTTTGCAATGACTAAGTGCGAAGCTTGGTCGTAAATAGCACACAGCTACTGCACAGTGGAAATGAACAACAGGTGCAGGTGATAATTGAATAATGAGGCGTAGTGCAGTCTGGGTCTTAATAGACCAGTGGGTTGAGAGCTGGTGGCGAGGCCTCACACAGTGATTTTTTTCTCCCGTCTGATAGTGTGGAAGAGGAGATCAGTATTCACAACTTATTAAAAGATATTAAATCAGAACTTCAATTTCAGAGGAATTGGGACCATGTGTAAAATTTAAAGAAAAACAAGCAGGTAGCAAATTGCTAATCGTTTAACCAATAGTTTATCAAAAAGTTCACAGACAAAATGAGTAAAGGTTTTATCATCAACTTCATTGTTTATTAAGGGTAACTGCTATTTTGAAATTTAATGTTAGCTACTCTTTCCAATGAAATTGCTACTGTGTAACATCACCTATCATTTTTATCGCAGTCGCTTTGGAAATAAAGACTCTAATTATGAGTTTCGAAAGCAGAATCTGTTCCTGCTCTTGTCTGATATAGGAATTTAGTTGGTCAGCAGTCTGGGGTCCCCAGGCTAAAGACAGTACCCACACTCTGTGTCTACGAAGCCATTCTGTTGTAATTCACGCGTAGCCTGCTTAAAGGTTCTCGGCTGGTCTTTTAGCGGTGTTAAGTCTCAAATTTGATGTTCCTGTGGCACGCGGTCAAAAGTTCGGGGATTGGGGCAATAAAAGAGAATGAAAGCCTGCCATGGTCTTTGTAAGATTTGAGTATCTCTGTTCATCTCTGAAAGCAAAATACTGATGGGTCAATTTAGATGACATGACCGTGACACATGTATAAACTAACGAGGCAAGAAAAAGCCTTGTATATTCAATTCTGCACGGCATCACCTGAGAATATAGATCACACGGATCCTCTCAAAAAGCCGTAAATATTATATCTTCAAGTTGCTCAAGAGTCCTAGAATTGAAGGCAGAGCAAGAGTTTGCAATTAGGAGTTAAATGAGTGGCAGAGATGCTCTGGCTGTGCTGCCTAATGGCTACGGAAAAAGCCTCTTACTCAAGCGGAAAGGGAGGCAGAACTCAAACAATATAAAGACCATTGCAGGCGCGAGCCTCGCAAGCTCGGCTAAAAATTGCCTTCAGCTACTTCTAGTGGCTGTTCACAGGCTACTTCGTGTGTGGCTCAACATTATTTTGTTCGAACAAGCAGGGACATTCCTGACAAAGAAGACATGGAAGGCACTATTTTTGCTCCCAAATGCACGGTTACTCTGCTGCATCACGTTTGGCCTCACCGATGTGCGAATTGCCCATGCACAAATCTAACATGAGTGCTGGCAAATGCTTGCTTTTGAATATGTTGCTGTTAACAATCAGGATGGTCCTTCTCCTCTTTGGCCCTAAGAATATGATGCGGTTTATTTTAAAGAGCAGTTTGGAAGATGGACTTGTCAGGCCACGGCACTTTTTTACGCTTCCCTTCATTACATTTCAGATGAGTTTGAGCCCAGAGATGTCGCTGATGCTTCTTCATCACGCTGATGTATCGCTTTCTCTTTCATTGAGTCTTAACTTGCATGATACCCCGGCAAGTTGGTTCACTGACACAGGTCTTCTGAATTATTTATGACGTGGTTATGTCCATTAAATAAGCATTTCGGTTTTTATTGCAGTATCTTCTGAGGCTCAAAGGTCAGTGCGGTCTGGTATTCAGCCTTATCTGTTACACATGGAGATTGCTCCAGTTTCTCTAGATTCCTCGAATTTTTTCACTGTCGATGGTAAGATCCCAAAAATCTGTGCAATCACACATTGAGAAGGGTTGTTCTTAAACTGGGTGACTGTTGGCTCATGCAGCTTTTGGCAAAGCGGCAAACCTCGAGCCATTTTGTTGGTGAGTGGTTGTGCCTTTTGTGACTGCTCATGTTACACCCAATCATAATTGAATCTCCTTTCATCTGTTCACCTTTTTACGTGTAGAATGTTCCAAAAGGGTTTTTTGTGAGGACTCCACAACCTATCTAATTTCTCCAGTCTCTTGTCCTAGTTGTTTTGGAACCTTTTTTTCTCCTTGTTGTTCCAACTTTTTGAATGTTGATGGAACATTATTTATGTATTACTTAATTTTATTTTTATCAGCAGCTTACTTTCTTTCCCAATTATTGGGGAATTGAAGGTGTTCAGTAGAATGGATTCTAAAAATAGTATAGCAAATGAGAAAAGTAAAAACAATGCGGAAGAGTTTACCAAGATGTCTGCAGAAACAAGTAATATCCCACACACTTTTGCAGAACATCTTGAGTAACTTATTGAAATGTTTTTGCTCTACAGCCTCTATGTATTTAGAGAAATTTAAGAGCCTAGAACGAATGGAAAAATGAGTGTTTTTCATAGTTATAATTACGTTTAGCTTGCGTTATCATTTCCTGAAACCACCATAGGCATTAAGCAGTGCCAGATATTGTGTGCTGTGTGTTTACTTGTGGCCATTGCCGAATTTTTGGCCGCTTGGTATTGTAAATAAGCATAATTGCCCCAAACTTCAATCCCTTTTCCATCTTGAAAAGGTCAAACTTTTTTTTGGAATTGCCCATGTATTGCACTTCCTGACCTGGCTTGTTTCATTGAAGGCTGGAAAGCATATTACCATTTATATGGCAGGGACTGCACCTCTGTCTTGATTGTTGCCAAGAAAGAGAGGCTGTAGGCTTTAGATAACAAAAAAATTAAGAAAAATTGAATATGTGAATGAAAAGGGATTGCATTAATTTCTATTTTTTTATGTAACTAGTAGCATCTGCATAGTCTTTGCAGAATAACAATTTGCTAGACATTGGCTTCTTGCCTCCAAGAACAGATAAAGTTGTCTCTCGCGGTAACTGCCTGTCACTGAAGGCTCATTGGTCTTTGGTCATTATGTATGGTCATTGTGCAGATCTGCTCAGGCGTTGCGATGCTCTGAACGTGCTGTTTACATTTTAATAATGTGCAAGTCCTGAAAAACCATTATCACTCAGAAATGAAAGTTCTGTCTTTTTTTGCGACCTGTCCAGGGATGTAAAGATATTTCCTGCAAAGAAAGTGGAAACAAATCAACTGCAACAAACAAAAAGCTTTGTAGTTTTGAGATTTACTTAGCAACATCAGCTACAACCCAAGCCCAGGAAAAGTTGGACACTCTAGAAAATGAACATAAAAGAGAAAGCAGTGATCTCCAAATTTACCTTGACTTGTATTTCATTGCAGATCGACGGAAGACAAGATGTATAATGTTTTGTCTTGTCAACTTCCTTCTGTTTGTACATATACGTCAATCGCTGCCAATCAGGCCGTCAAGGCATTTCAAAAGAAGTTGGGACGGGAACAATTTGGACTAGTAATGTGGTAAAAAATAAATAAATAAATAATATTTTTTTTCTTTTTTTTTTTTCTTTTGAAGAATGATGTGATTTGAAACAACTGATATCAGCTGGCGATTGTAATCATGATTTGGTACGAATGCTGCATCTGGGCAAGGCCTGGGCCTTCAGCAGCAAAGAAGGGCTGAGGATCCCCAAATCGCCCACTCCTGCATGAGAAAATCTTTGAAAAGTTAAAAAAAATTGTTTCTTGAAAAAAGATAGGAAGGTGGGAAGGGACATGGATATTTCAATAACTGTTGCGCACAAAATAATTAAATGTTTCTTGACATTTCTGAATTTCTGTCTGTAAAGGTCAAGGGCACAGCCTGAGATGAAAACCCAAGAGGGGGAGACCAGGTGAAGCTACTTTCTACCACCAGGGTTGAAAAGCCGGAGTAGGCTCAGTCAACGAGCCTTCACTTCATTTTCTCAGTCTCATCATGAGAACTACATTTTTTTCCTGACACAGCTCTAACATAGGAGGACTAGAAAAACAGTCTTACTCACAGGCGGGTTTGTGGCAACACTTGCGGCATGTGAATATAATTCTGAGTGCTCGAGAATGTAAAACAATATTATGTTTGCAGAGAAAATGGGCTCATGTTTAGAACTGGTTTTAAGGCAGCCATTTTCCTTTACTTTCGTGGTATAGTTTATCTCATGGGCTGATGACTCTTATTGTAAATATCAATCTTTTTTTTTTTTCGTTCTCAGAGATAAATGTGTAGCTACTCTGTGTCGACTTCTGGCTCATGTAAGCAAAATTATATTTTCAAGGTAACTAGCTATAACTTGTTGAGAACCAGGTAGTGAGCCTCAATCTTTGAGTCTGATGAGATGTTAGTAAAATAACCGATTGGAAGGGAGTAACCTTGCCCTCATTTGTCTTCAGGGGATCTAATGATACCGGAGGCCACATCATTCTCATTTTAGCTCATATCTGCAGACTAATTAATTCCATCTTCCGGGCTTGTACATTAATATCCCCTCGATTCTTCTACCCTGGGATATAAAATGCGATCAATGATGATGATTGCGTCCCTGTTATTTTCACATAAACCAAATGACATCCCGGCGGACAGAGTGGCTGTTTTTGGGAGATTTGGCAGGCCAGGCTTGTTGGAACAGGTCGACGGAAAGGGAAATATGTAAATTGCCCCCTTTTTTAGGAGTAGCCCCCTGTTTGTGGTGCTGTTAGCTGTGTTATATTAAAAGTGCTCTGGCAACTGAAAACCCCGCACAGGAAGGCGTGACATTTTAAAGCTCGCCTTTCAGGCTGCACAAGTTCTCTTTTTTTTTTTTTTGTCTTCTGCTAGTTGGCCGGGTCAAACCTGTTAATTTTACTTTTGTTATTGAGTGCCTTCATTTATACGGTCTAGGCAAGCATAGCATGCTGGTGCAAAACACTTTGTCAAGGAGGCTACAATTGTTCCCACAAGAGACAAAATCCAGGACGACTCACTAAATTTGGGCAGCTCAATCTCCTTAAATATTCATTGCAGTGGGATGTCAGAGAACAAAATTAAACACGCTTTATCATCTTGAAAGGTCTCTGTCTGCCTAAAGCATGATTGAAACATTTGTCAGAGAATGCAGAAATCTGTAAATTACGTTTATCTCTCTGCCGTATTCCGGTGGATAGCATGTTGAAACATGAAAGAATTAAACAAGCAAAGTGATTTGACAAAAATTTCTTCGTGATTGGGGAGCGTCTCACAACTTTGCTGGTGGTCATATATCACTTCATTTGACTGTTATGACATTTTTGTTCAAAGTGTTGCAGAGAATAAAAGGCACTGTCACATGATCCCAGTTGGAACAGTAGCCTATGGGCCAGATTGAAGAGTGATTTTCTGAGGTGTTGATATTAATCTCCTGTCACTGATGTATCGATCTAATTCTTCTTCATAAAGTGGTGAAATGGTTCTTTCTCATTATCAAATAGGTCAAAGAAAACTTGATCAATTGTAGTCCTTCTGTTTTTACCTGTTGGATTTAATAAAAAGGAAAAAAAAATCATTTCAGAATGCTTGTAGATAAAACTAAACAGCTAGTGCAATGTGAGGCCTTTTCTACCATGCCTGTGTGTATATACTTCTGTATTGTGTTGGCAACCACATTTCCTTTTTCTGACTTGCATTCCATAACAATTGAATATTCATGATGATGATTAATTATGCAGTAAATATTGTATGGTTGCTGGATTAATGGTTCTCTGGAAACAAGAGAGCCATTTCTAATCAATTATACTAATCAGCAGCTTCAAAGCGAACTAACTTTTCTCTGATTTACTCAATTTAACCCAGTTTAACCCTAAAACTTGGAGGGAATAGCTCATTAAATGTATTTTATTTGTTTCTTTGGGCCTGGTTTAAGGACGATTAATTTTTATCCAAGATATTTTCTTTAATTTGAATAAAATGTCAAGCGTCCCGCATAATCCAGCTTGAGTGTGGTCCAATTGAAATATTGGCTTGGTTTGGGTTTTAGTACCAAGATGCAAGTATAAATTTTGTGAGAGTTTGGCTCAGATTCAGTCAACAAGAATTGAAAGGAATTGTATTCTCAGTCTTCATAAAGACTGTTTGGCAGATTCAGCAGTGCCAGTCTAATTGTGTGCTGTACTAGCCAATCTAATTGTGCGCCACAAAGGTGTAATTTTATGTTTACTTTTTAGGCAAAGTTAAACTGCAAGTTTCCTCAAAGCAAAGGTTATTTCATCAAATAGGCCTTCAACGAATTTTTTTTTTTTTTTTTAACGCGAGCAAAACTTGGTGATCCCCGCCCTGGGATTGCATGAATTCGAAAGTGAGAAGGACTGCTCTTATGTGCCCTTAGCATTTTCACATCATCGCCCGTTTCTCGTCCAAAAAAAAATGTTAACATTTCTTATCCTTAGTCTGAACATGTCAGTTGAATTGGTTTTCTGTGGATCCTTTGGCATGGAGCGAGCAATGAGTTCACAGTCTGACGTTGGGACTTTCTCAGAGTCTAAGCCCCTTCTCTTTGTCTTGTTTTATTGGCTCGTGGCCTTTGCTCTCTATCTCTGCGTGGGAGGACGATGGCCGAGTGAAGGGAGAGGAGACGTATCTGAGGAACGTGGACCAGGAATGCCGAGCTTCTTCTAGAGAGCGTGGGGAGAAAAAAAAATATTTGTGACAGTTCATCTAAGAACAAAGAAAGACAAATATTGAACACCAGCTGAGAGGTGAAAGGGAATAAATATAAGTGTTATTCTTCTCCCTTACAGTTTGCTCAGTTGGATAATAAATCTTGCCATTCTGTGAGTCTATCTTGTTTTGTGCTAAGCTACCAGCGCCGCGTTGGTGCATATGGGAATTGTCCTAAGGTCATATGTGTTCTTGTGAGTTATTGCTTGCTAAGGCTTGCTTGTGGCCTGCCAGGCATGAGAAAGACAAATTGTGGTACCTAGCCAGAATCTCACCAGCTAATTACCATCCCCCAATCTCTCAGGCAGCGCTGGGTATCGAAAGTGGGAAGGCTAGAGCTTACGAGCTTGTTAAAGATGACAGCTTCAGAGATCTCAACTCTGAATTTTTAAAAAGAATACCCTGTGTATCTACCTTGTTAAATTTGTCATATGATGGCTCTTGTGTCTCTTATTTCAGCTGTATCGCATCACTCTTGAAAATTTCTTCTGAAATGCAGCAAAAACGTAAACTTTCCTCGTAATCCTACACCACCGCACTGTTAGGATTGCACAAAAGCTTTATTGCAATGTTCATTGCATTCTGTGCTGAGGCCTCCATTTTGAGAGCTAACAAAGTCTGTGGAGCACATACTTTTGTAATTATAGCTAAACACACGCTGTCTGTCTCTGCGCGTAATTGAAAATGTGTGATTGGAAGCAAACCACATTAAATGCTTGTTCTGTAGCTAAGTATTATGACGAGTGCAAATTTTAGGACCAGGGCACCCTTGGAGATAACAAACAGACAGGGAGCAGGCTAACAGATGGCAGAGTCATTTTTAGTCAAACTGCCATGTATATCCACCACAACAGTGTGTAAATCTGGAGCAAAATGACTTGAACCAAGAACCTCACAAGTAGTCTTGATTAGAACAGATTCTGGGAAGTGAACAGATCATTTGAGTGGGACTTCCCTGTGGTTTTTCATGTTGTCTCTTAGATGTCTGAGGATGCATTTCGAGAGGGTGCGGTAGGTTGTTGAGGGCAGCTTGATGAGTATAACCCTGCAAGCTGGCTTTGTTATTGCCTGCCAGTCTGTCTTACTTTCACTGTCACTCTAGTGGTGAAGAAGACGATTGCCATATTTTATTTTGGGTTCCTGAAGATTGATTGCCAGGTCATATATGTTCAAGTGCTGCACTCACTTTAGTGATGTCCATTCCTATTTTCAAAGGAAAGAATCAGTCACTGTCTGGCTATCTCACCCTCCCCTCCCTCAAAGGTGGTGACTTCCTCTTTTAAGGCTTTGGGCTCAAGTAAATAACTAGATTAAATAAGTGAATGTCTCATTTTTGGTTCTGAACACGTAGGAATCTCACCTTCTGGTGGAAATATTACCTCGCCACCCCGCAATATGTGCTCTATCGATAAGCAGTGGATCCTGGTGGTCTACCCAGGTAGTTTATATTCTTCAAAGAAACAGGAATGAAAAAGTTCTGAGGACAGTGGGTGGTAGGAGAAAAAAAAAAAAGCTACCTCGTTCCCCGTTGACTCATCTTTCGCGAATACATTACCAGTGCGACTCGCTCGCTCGGTCTCATCGTCTTGTTGGAAGTGAGCTGGGAGACGAATGAAGTGGGGGAGGGTGTTATTGGCGGGGTAGTCAGACATTGGGAAGACTACCCTACACTTGTCGAAGAGGGGGACACACCATCAATCATGTTCTGCTTTTGTTAACTGGAATAATAAGTGTAGCCTGGATCTGTGCAGCAGCTGGTAGGGAGTTACTAGATAAATATTGGGCCGGTAAATTCTTCCCCAGTCCACCCCTCCTTCTTCTGTACTCTGTTCTCGCCTTGTTACACATCAATAATGAGGGCATTTAAAAGTTTGGGGGGGCCCCCCGCTCCCCTGGTCTCCCGCCCCTCAGACGACTCAATTTGGGCTGTCAAAAAAGGAAATGCCGCCCGAGAAGATGGACTCCCTCGGTCTCCAGCGCTCCCTCCCTCTTTTGTCGTCCAGCTACACGTGTTTGTTTTTCGCTTTGTGTTTCTGATAAACAGATTTCCCCGGCTTGGTTTGGTTGCTTAACATTTAAATTGAGAGAAAGTTAAAAAGCATTTCATCATGTCTGTGGAGATTGAATGGATTTTTCTATACGGAATTATTCATTGATGTAAATGTAATGAGTCATCTTCCCCGTTAATGAGAATCTGCATTTTCATTTTAAATTTAACAGCGTTGATACTGAACACCATAGCCCCTGGCAGCTACAGTTCAGAATGAAATGGAAATATTTTCACACAGGAAAGCTGGAGTGAGGCAGAAATGTAGAATATTTGATTGTTAATTTTAAGCGATTTGGGTTTCAAGTCGTAATCGATGTCATCGTTTTCTCAATGTTCACATGCTCTGGTTAGATTCTGTGCCAGCTCGTTACACGTACCGGTGCGTTGCAATCTAAATTCAGTGAGGGACACGTACTGTAGACACCTCACTCTTGGACGTAGATTGTGAACAGTTATTAATAATCTTCTCTCTGTGTGGGTTTACCTCCTTTCACTGTCAGTCGAGGTGGAATATTTTCTCCACCTTGCATAAAGGAACCAACAGTTCTTCAGCAATGTACTCAATATTGGCTGCAGCACTAGCCCTAGCTTCATTGCTGAGTGGGACTTTAACAGCCAAACCTTTATCCCCATCCTCATTGTCTTCATATTTCAGCCTATACCCAGTAATGGTGCTTTTCTTTCCCCCCTCTGGCCTTAATAGGAAGCCTGTTTCATCACAATATTATCTGTGGCAGGTCAGTCTGAAATATCCTCATTAGGCAGGTGTATTATACTGCTGGGCGTGCTGCAGAGGGAGACTGGTCAGGGAGCGCCATCTCTCTTGTCTCTCTGGCTTGCAGGTACTTTTCATCAGCAGGGCATTCCTGGCTGAGCTGCCTCCTTGGCTGGGGTGCGGAGTGGCTCAGGTCCCGCTGGATGTGGGATCTTCAGCCTGCCACGGGGTGCAGGGAGCGCATCCATGTGTGAAAACACCAACCCGTCCTCTAATGTTGGACAGTAGCCTGCTCCTACCTAGCTCCTCGCGGGAAAACCTCAAGGAAGCGTCTGTTTGGCATGTTCATCGAGTATGGCACAGTTCAGGTTGGAAGCACTGTTTGTTTTTGCTGGACATCTCACTTCGAAATCGGGGCGCACGAGTTCCCCGCCGCACGTCTGCCAGCTTCCCTGGTTTGGTGCCGGTGTGAATGTGAATGATGACGTTGGATGAAAGTAGCTGCTTTCTGCTGCAAAGCTAAGGGCACAATTTGTCTACAAAGTTGTTTCACTCATTGTGAAATACCTACATTTTATCTTTCTTTTTCATAAAAGAAAAATGAAAACTAAGGGCCTGGGTCTCAGCGTGAAGTGGTGGTATTCTTGCACACAACTATGGCTTCTCCTTTGGGTATTGCTTTGCCACGAGCATTGAATTCACTCACACTTAACCATGCTTCGGAAAAACAAGGTGAGATATTTTTGTGGCATTCTTTTCAGAAATCGAAGAAAAGCTTCAAAATTCCACATGTAAACATGAAACCCCTGGGAACAGGCCCCGACGGTTCCTGCTACTCACTGAGAATAAATGAGCACAGAATTACATTTTTTAGATTCAAGGGCTCTGTAATCAGTGATTTGATGGCATGTATTTTTGCTGTATTCACAGGAACTGACTCTCCCCCCTATTTATCCTTTGTTTAGCTCATACCTGCAATGATTGGTGTCATTTATGATTTTAGGCACCTTTTGAAATCAAATCAGTCTTCGTGTCCTTTGGGAAAGATGTCTACTTAAGCGTGAAAAGGGAAGTTGTACCCAAAGGACTGTCAGTTTGGACTGTTGTAAATTAGACATGAAGGATGTGATGTGCGTATTTGACCTGATCCCCTTCTCTTACTGGTAGGATGTTGCCTAATATGCAATGAATTTGTTTTGACAGTGGCAAAAATGCCATATTTTTTACTGACAGTGCCTTCATTACCCTTTGAGACAGATATACTACATTAACCCGTAGACTGGGCCTGTTTAACTGTTGCGGGAATTGACTTTCACAATGTCCCCAGGCCCGAATAAAAACAAAAAAACACATTTTGCTAATTCATCTTGAACTTGGCTCACATTGCATATAGATTGTTCTTGAAAATGATGACTTAAATCGATACATGTATTAACTATTATATGAACCAGTACAGCATTTTAATTTAGTTATTCCTTCCAAGGATTGTGCGGTACACAATAATTGGAACAGAACATGAAAACAAATGATAGTATCCCTGCAAATAGGTTTTATTTTCCATAATACCGCAGAAAACTATCACTGTGCGGCATTAAGGAGAACCCTGCCCTGCCTTTTTCCTTTGTTATGCGCACTGACCCATTCCAGGAACCTTCAGACCAATATGATGGTAATTGGGATCATTAGATAATTCACACAGCCATGTCTGTAGCCCTGTCTGGAGCCCCGCGAGTGCTGCTACTTAAAACCAGGTCCTTCATCTGGAGAAGACGAGTCGGCTGTGCAATTAGTGTATCTCTCATAATCTCTGTGTCCGCCCTCAGCGACCAGAATAGAAGCCAGAGGCGGAACACGTGTAATGGGTTTAATCCACTGATGGCTTGGCTCTCTCCGGTCGACTCGGCTTGATAACCCCCGGTCTGTTCGGGAAAATTTTTGGTGTTAATTCAACACTAACCGAGCACATATGCTTCCAATCAAGACCAAATGTTCCCTTTACGAGTTGATTTTTAACTGTAAATTTTATTGCAAGCCTACGGGGTGTGTCCCACCGTTTGCCCACTGGGGGCACTGTGTACTTTTTGGGGGGAGTCTTCAGCTACTGAGATATGCAATTGTTGGTTATGAAACCCTGTGAACATGTAGTGGCTGCAGTATTTGAGTCCTTGTAAATTTGGTTGGACCAGAATGAGCCGGATTTGCACACGCTGTGCTTAGTGACAAAAACAAGCCATTTTACTGTACAGCACTTGGCGAACAACACATTATTTTGCAACCTGACACACTAGATTGGATGCAGGTGTGAACCAGCATCGTGTAGGTAGAAATTCTTTCGTACCCCATTCTTTCTGTTCGCCCTCTGTTATTATATTCACCCCTCAAATCAGGAAGTGCCCCGATTTCACGGCTTTTTCACCCCTCATTTTATAAGTAGTTCAATTGAAAGTAAAAAAAAAAGCAATGTGTGTGGGTATGTGAAGAAAGGGCTGTGAATCATTGCCACATATAAAAGACTCTTCAGAACTCTACAGTGATAAGTGTTCACTTTGTAGTACTGGCTACCCCTTGACATTAGATTCCTAGCAGTAAAATAGCTTACTTTGATAATCAGGCAGAATGGCTGTCCTATACATGACTCTGAAATCACTGAAAGGTAAAATATTTTCAGTGTTAATGTGGGTTTTATTTTTATTTGATGTCTGTATCCAACATTGACTGCTAGGCTAACTCTGTTCAAAGTTTGCAGCACGGTGAGTTACTGCACTACATATATTTCATTTAGCCATGAGCTTGTCCGCGTTTTTTGCTCTTGTAACAATTCCTTAGGGCAGCCAGGTTCACCTACTCTGAACCGGGTCTTTGGGCGAGGAGTCATCGTTCAGCGGCTGCCTAATTACGCCGTAAAAATAAAGGAAAATAAAGTACCTGAAATCGCCATCCTGGCAGGGTCGGTATTACTCCAGCGGGGATAAATTAGCTTGTCTGTGGGAAAAACTTTATTAATCTGAATTGAAATATGGCCTGCTCATGCTGCTTTTTGGTCTCCAAAATCAGTTTATTACAATTTGCCCCATATGGGTTTTCTTATTCAGCAGTAGCTGTGCAGGGGATGTCCGCAGCTCACAAAACAGGCTTTGAATATTTCTTTACCTCATAGCTAGCATGAGGCCCATTGGGGAAGATATGAATGGTGACAGTTGAAAGCCCTAGCCTAGCCGGGCCTGGTACTGCAGCCTGCCAGTGCACCCCGCTATTCTATTGTATCCCCCCCTCAAACGCGGGGGTATTTTTGGCTGAGGGTGGATGCCAAGTCCGAGTCATGTGCTTGTATTCTCTTTTGGAATTTGTTAAGGGGAGATGGGTGGAGTAAGCCTGGGGTGCCTCTCATGAGAATTTTGTTGGGGGGGGGGGAGAGTTAGTGCTGAAGAGTATTGTCACAGCATGAAAAAATGTGAATGAACTTCATTTGCATATCCTCAATAATGAGTAAACGTTTTCTTTAATTGGTTGCATTCAAGTTGGTCTTAAAACCGAGTGTTCGTTTGTAAGAAAAAAAAAGAGAAGGGGACGACGAGGCAGGGAAGGGGGGGGGGTTTATAAATGTGACCCCCGACCTAACAACTCCCACCCCTTCGACACGCATGCGTTTCATGGTCCAATGAGGAGCTTAGTAGCACCGAAACCTGTCGTAGCAGTTTATTTTTCGGTCCTTTGAAGAGATTTCTCTCAGATGGGGAGGGTTGTGATCTTATTGCAGCGATGTCAGATGAATGGGGCCTGCTCTGGTCCGTTTTGACATATTTATTCCCAGAAAGGCATTCATAAATGATTAACGATAATTTGTGCTGCTATGGCAGAAAGGTTTCTAAATCTGCACTAATGGTTTTATAGGTGGAAACTTAAAGTAATGGTTATTGAGTTAATAATAAAAAGCTTTTCTTTCACTCCATGGAAAATTCTGTTCGATAATTTCGTGGTTTCAGATATATATCCTCACTCATTTTGTAATTAAATATTACGGATAATCATGGGCAACAGAAGTTTATGTAAGAATTGGATAGTAGCATCTTTTTTGTTTTTGTGATGTGCAAAGTGATTTGAAATTGTGTTCCATGGATTTGTGTTGGCGAATTAGCTCTGGGGAGTTTTATTAATTATCTTTATTGTGAGGCATTAATGACAATTGCATTGTTGGTCCAGAACACTCAGATGTTTGTCGATTGCACACATCGACACGTGCGCTGTTCATGGACTTCTTTGCGTTCTACAGAAACTTTGTCATAAATATCTGCCAAGATATTGGAGGAAAATCTGGCGACCCTAACCACTTCACGAGACAGATATTTGAAAGAATGAGCAAATATTGCCCTACCTAAACATCAATGTGAGCTCTGGTGAATTACAGTGGTGAATTACCATGGAGCAGAGCTGTGTATCGTACATTTGTATGAGGTTACCAAAGCTCACCAGAGAGAGTGGGAGAGGGAGGGAGAGACCAGCAGTGAAACCTGATGTTTCTATGGCAACTTGTTTATGCCCGGCTGCTGAATCTTGTAACTCCAATTGGAGGGAGAATGAGCCCTTGTCTTCACCAAGGCCTGAATAGGCCCAAGAGTGGGGAAAAAGCAGGTTTAAAGCGTGCTGGAGGCCCAAATAACTGAAGAGGTGGGAACAAAAGCCATGTTTTTTATTTTTTTCTTTCATTCTTTCCTCCTTTCTTATCTCACGGAGTTTATCAATGGGGATCCGTTAGCCTGGAACAATAGTCGAGGCCTCAGTCGTAGGGACGATGAGTTTGACCATATTGCAATGCTATGACCCAACACCTGGTATGTTTTACATAATTTCATTAAATATTATCTCTCGCGGTGGGAAATGTTTGACTATTTGCATGTGATTTGATTAGATCATCGCGCCGGCATTTCTAACAAAGTTGCTCCGTGGAAGGGTTTTCCTAAAAGGATTCTTCATTGACGCGGGCAGAAAAGGGCGCAATTCAATGTATTGTAGCATTCATTACCAGGCATAAAGGAAAGATATGGTTGTCAAGGCTTTGTCTCAGAAAAGTTGTTTTAATGCAAATCTGCTTCATGTGGCAAAGGTAGCTCATTCAAAATGTGTTGCTGGCTCCTGTCAAGTCAAACAGTCACTGGAATGCTTTAATTCAACCTTTATTCATTGCTTTCTCATCTGGAAAACTATGATAATATATGTTTTAGAGTTTGTTTTCTCTTCAGGGAGGTAAATATGTTTTATCCAGGCTTTTGGAAAAACATCATTATATTTAGCTGCGGTAGCACACATGTGCTCGCAGTATTCTCTAGATTATTTAATTGAAGGAGATGAGAATTTGATTGAGTGCCCCAATCAACATATGTCTCTTGTTTTGAAGTGTCTACTCAGACTGGGATAATTATGTTGTTGCATGCCGGGCAAAGATGGGGTGTAGGACCAGTACTTTATTAAATATGCAAAACAAAATCCCAAAGGCTTTGAACACTTCAGACTCCGGCTGTTCATAGCATGGGATTTTAGGCATCCCATGAAGACCGTTGATTAAACCATTAATTAAAAACAAATGTAATTTTCATTTTATTTTATTTTATTACACGTGTTTCAGCATCAACTGAATTGTTCTTACAGGCTCCAATTCTAGTTCCTTTACAGTGACGATGCAGTTCTTTGTGGGGGTTCTTGATTCTTTCCATAGATGCTCTTTATTGTTGGTGAAGGCAGTTTGAATATATCAATTTATTTTATCTTTTGCTGTCATGGATCTTTGATATTGAAACCCTGAATCAGAAAAAAGTTGCAATTAAAAGTGACAGCAGAGATTGGTAAATTATCATTGACCTCAATTATTTTGAACACAATCCAACAGCACATTTTACCGCTTGAATATATGGATTTTTCATATTCAACAATTATTTCCATTTTGATTTCAGGACATATTTCAAAAATTTTGGGATATATAAAGTATTTTTACTTTGTCATGGTGTCATCCCTTTTCTCAACACATAATAGATTTTTAGCGACTGAAAACGTAGGGTTTTCTATGCATTTCAGCCCTTCATCCACATGCGGACAGCCTTTTGGGCAATTGAAAATGGACCTATTTGGAAAACGACTGTCAGGAAGATTTGTACAAACCCCATTTTCTTTGTTTATTCGTAGACAAGGGCAACAGAGTTCTAGGCTTGTGACATCACGGTGTGCGCCTTATAGTGACTTTTTGAGGCTTTTGATTGGCCTACATGCCCTTGCATTAAATTCTGTCATCACCGCTTGATGGTCTGGCATGCTCTTGGTGTTTTACGCCCAAAATGGTGTTTTCATGGATGGAGACTTGGAAAACCAAGGAAAAAAAATCTCATTTTGAAAAATATTTGCATAAGTGTGGATTAGGTCTAAGTGTCTCAGGTGTAAATTGGTCCAATTCTTCCTGCAAAAAAGTCTTGGAGTGTGAAGCAGTGCGGTGTCTTTGTTGTCACATTTTGTTTTTCAAAAAGCACCACATGTTCAGTATGAGGGACAAGTCAGGCCTGCTGGTTGGCCAGTCCAGCACCCACATTCTCTTCTTATGCAGCCACAGCCTGCCTTTGTAATCTGCTTTTGCCTTATCTTAATATACTAATGGAAATGATATTGTCTTGAAGACAGTAAGATTGTTCTGCACCAAGATCTCAGTGTGCATTTCAGCATTAATGGTGGCCTCACAAAAGTGCAATTTTCCCTCCCTAAGGGCACTGCCTCAGCCCCATACCATGATGCGGCATGATTTTTTTGCTGGTACCTAGAAACAGTTTGGGTGGTCAATTTTTGGTCCAGAGCTCACAGCTCATTGGTTGGAAAATTGGGGGTCCTTGGTCCATCTTTGCTCCTGAAAGACGAGGCCTTTTCTTGAAGCTGTGTGAGGACCAAATCACGATTACAGTCACATGATAACATCTGCTATTTCAACATACATCAATATTTACATTTTTTTCAACCTCATTACTGGCGTTAAATGGAAAAGGCTAGTATGTCACATTTCAGACATTTTGAGAAAAATTGGGAAAACATATCCAACTCTGGCCACAAGGCCATGCCTTCTGCCATTCCTTTCTTTGGTATTTTTCGGAAAACTGTGCATTATTTCTATACAGTTCCAATATGAAATGATGTGGAAGAAGCCAATAAGTCCAAAGTAACATCAAAATCATTTTCTTGAGAAATGTTACTTAATAGCTTTTTCCATCCTAAATTCTGTCCTAAATTGGCTGTGTTCGAAGATTTTTGGAATGTATTGTGTGAGCATGGATGCATATTTCCAAATAAAATGGACCAGACTAAATTTTAAATATCTTATCCTCATATTGTTTGCAATGAAATACGAGTCAAAGTAAATGTATAAATCACTTCTTTGTGTTTTATGTGCATTTGCAATACCGTCCAAACACTCACTGAGTTGGGGTTGTAAATTTAAATTCTGGATGCCAGAGAGATTATTCTTCTGCATATGAATGAAATTAAAGTTTCTTTTATAACCGGGTGTCAGAATTCCTTCTTAGTGTTCAGCATCATTTAACAAAGGGACTTACTCTGCTGTCTGTTATGTTGCAGTATGAGTGTGTCAGATTGCCATTATGCCGCAAGAAACACTGTGGAATCATGACAGTTCCTGAACTCCTTATTCTCGACACTTCAGTTAATATCCTAATAAAACCGATCTCTCTTCTTATTTGTAAGATTGTGCCATTATTGTGGCCTGATAGTTACCATCAAGTCACGTTCAGCGAGTGTGCAGTCTGCTCAATGTAATTCTGATCTTTTTGATAACTGAATCCTGTGTTCTCCCTGAGTATAGACAGTAACACCATCCTAAAACCCTCGCTGGCAGCAGATAAAGCTGTAATAATCACGTTCTTCCGCAGAGGAGAAATTTCTATTGAAAACGCATAAAAGGATTTGTTAGACGGCTGGGTGAATGAGATGGCTACCGTCGAGCGTGCCTGATGGATATGCTAATTTGGCTGATTAATATTCATTACTTTCTAAAACACACATAATACCCTACTGTGTCTGCTGATTTTTCTTGTGAAATAATTGTAATAAAGGAAAAGGAACTCTGACTGCCGTGCCAAGCTGTCAATCGGGAAGCGCATTTGCAAAAGAAATTGGTCAGAGATGCTCAAAGCCCAGACTAATAGCAAAGATGACCTTTAATCTGTTGTGTTTGTGTCTGTCTGGAAGTAGTGTGCCGGTGCTTATCATCGCAGTCCAACAGTTTACCACACTACTGGTTCTGTTTGTTTAGTCTCTTTGATAGATGTCTATTTGCTTGGTTTTCATTGTAGTGATAGTGTTTTTTTTATTGACGATTTATTTGTGTATGTGTGAGCTTGCCGTTGCAGGGTATTTCTACGAGAGCGACACAGTCCTAGAGCTCCCTAATAAAAGTGCCAGCAGTGAAAATTCCTGTGTGCTCGTAAAAATGTATGTGTTCTCTCTGGGTTCCGACATACACTAATAAACATTGATACCAAATCGGTGGGAGACGAGGGTTATTTGATTTGTCAGCATGCCAGTGTTCGGCCTGAAATGACCAGGGTAAAAATGCTGATCGTTTGTTTTCCGTTCTCATTTTTGGATTGGCTGTCCTTCCCTTGAGCTGAGGGACTAAGTAGTTTGGGCTTACGAGAAAGACACGCATTGCATAATTTCAGCAGAGGGCGCTAATGAGTGAGAACCAGAGTGGCTCGAGTATGCCTCTTCTGCAGTGAAGAAAGGTGTGGCCGTTTTTGTGGCTCAAAAAAAGCCAGTATTTGTTTAAACTTGAGCGTGAGTTCACTCAGAGGCCGCGTAAACGCATGTGAATTGTTTGGTGAGGGCTTTTCTTGCTGAGTGCCGTGTTTAAAACACTGTACCCATTTTGCCCAACAACATGGTGGTGGTTTCAAGCTTGTTTAGGTTTCTTCCTCTTCATTTCTTCCCTGCCCAGTCCTCATATTTCACTTTAACTACCAGTCTCTTCCATACGACAATTTAGACGGCAGGAGGCAAAGCGTTTGTTTGGGGAAAGTTAAACGACGGAGCCGCACTGTTTACTGTCTTTGAAGAGTCTGTTTTCATCGGCCTGCTCACCTTTCCCACCAGAAAAACACCTTCAGAAACAATGAGGAAACCAAATGCCGTCACCCGATAGTCTTCTTATGAAGCCTCGGGATAAGGGCTAAGTAAAGCAGACAGGTTTGTGTGGCGAAACAGAGAAGTCTGTGTTATTCAGGAAAAAAAAAGATTCAAGAATGAAAGAAAGAAGAGAAAGAGAGGTGGGAAAAGAGATAGACAAGGCCTCGACTGACAGTCTGTGGTGATCCCAGGCCTCGCATTGTCTCCTATAATTTTCGACCGCTGCATGTGATCGTCTTCCTCCAGACAGGGACTCTGAGCAGGGCTTTGTATGTACAACATATAGTAACATGGCTGCTGTTCAAAAGATCTGAACTTCCACTTTCTCAGTTTTTCTACTGACTCCTGGTGATCAATATAGCTGTACATCAGTGCTTATGTAGTTTCCCATACTCGTCTGCAATCCGAGGTTTAGACATAAAACGCATTATCCAATATCGTGGTGAAATGTCATTTGAACACAGTGAGGTGCATGTGTTTTTCTGCGGAGAGAAAGTAGTTCTCTGTCAGAGTCCGCATCAGCTACTTTGAAAGTGTTGTTTTTTCTATTATTAATCCTCTAGGAAGAATGCTCTGTTTGATCAGATCTCTTGTCACTCATGTTGAACGTTTCCGAGATGGATTACACGATTGATTCTGTTTAAAGATGTAGACTTTGCCCTAACCCTGCACCGCCTTTCATTTTCTTGAGAGGCAATGCTTTATTCCATTTTCCAAATGAAAACTAATGACATAGAACATGAGATGACTTCAAAGATTAACCTGAAGGGAGGAAGTGGGCTTTTGAGAATTTTTAAAGCCAACAAAAGGAAATCCGCAGTGGTTATTCATCATTTTTCTCCAATTACTATCAATTGGACCCTTGGCACTGGGTAGATGGGTTCCAGAGTAAAGCGATAAGCTATATGCTTATTCTCATGGACTTCTTAATGTGTTAGAGTTGGTCAAATATTTATATTATTTTGAAAACTGAAGCTACTTTCCTCATGAAATCCTATAAAATTGCATTTCTGCAGTTCTTTTTAATAGCAAATTATACATTCACGCTTACTTTGAGGGATGATACACCTAATGTGTTCTAACAATCATGCGGTTTTATCTACTGCACTGTGGTGAAGCTGGATTTCAGTCTGTGCTACAAACAGTCTAAGCAGTGATTTTTCGCATTTGCCCAGGTTTGGCTGACTTTTTTGACTTCTACTTGAATGCCTGTGGTTGCAGGACTGCCAGATGTTCTCGAAAAGCTATACTTGCATCATGCTTTTGATATGAAATATGACAGTCTTTAAGTCCAGCTATGAATGTTGGCACAGTATGGCAAAAAAAAGAGACTGGAGCCAGATGAGAAATAACATAATAAAAACATTTGAATTCTATTTCTGGCAGATGCTGTAAGTTGTGGACAGAAATAGGCCGAGTTGGCATGGCTCCGATGGTTAAAGTGAGGTTGGAAGTGGTTTGCTCATTGAAAGCAGTGACTTGACCTCCGGTTATTAAATACAATGCTCACTTTGCATGGGCTAGGGAATTGGACCAGTAATTGTGAAATTTGTGATTACTAAGTGCGCTTGGGAAAGCAGGAGCAACAAGGCATACTATTAAGTTCATCGCGCAGGGCACAATAATGTGCTTACTTTGAACTTCTCGGGCAAGGTCGTCGGTCTTGATTGTGTCAGTGCAGTGTGTCCCACACCTGGCTCTTGTGTCACTTGGTCTCCCGTAATTTGTGATCACGCAGACAGTGTTACTTCCAATCAGTGTCCTCCAAGTAGCACCAGTCAGCTGAACGTTGTTTTTGAAGAAGGGCCAAAGCTTCTGTGGGCCGTACCGGCTTTCCGCAGCCTGCGGTCCAGTCCGTATGTTTGCCATTAAAATATTTGGTTTAACAGGCTCGGTGACTGGGTCTCAACATTGTTCTCCACTCTGAAAAAGGGATTTTCCAAGTTGCAGTTATCGAACGTCTTGAGGTCGCTTGTGGCAAAGGCATAGTTTGGACAATGAATCTGTCAAAAGGTGGTATCGTGAAAAAAATGCGAAGTGGAAAATGAAAAGCTCCTCTTTCTGCTGAACATGCTGTATCACCCTGGAATTAGAGTTGATAATGAAAATATGAAGTGTGAATATAAATATGAGAGTGTAAAGTCAGTAGTTATCCAGGTTATCATCAGTTAACTCAATGTTAGCTTCTGGGAGCACATTTTAGCTTCTAGTGTGTATTTCCTATGAGTACAGTCTTTCATCTCATTTTATCAGATGCAGCATTAATTAGTTGGGGCGTTATACTACTACCATCACCACTACAATTTCTACTTCTACTACTACTGCTACTAAATAATTATAATAATAGTGATAGTAATAAATATCAGCATAATACTCATTCAGACATAAAGAATGAATAGGAAACAAAGCCTTGTCAATAATTAACAGAGCCAGTTAAAATCCTGGATTAGTATGCGGCGGAGCATGCCGTTTTGAATTAGAGAGAAGGACATTTGAGTAAAATTTGAAGATGAGGCATGGAGGTGCCATCTGCCTGTCAGGACGGCCATTTTATCATCTATTTCACCTCTGGAACCGCAGATTAAGTGCAATCAGTGCCAAATCGGAGGGCATTTCACAAGAGCAAAAAAATTTCCTGTCAACATCCACGAAGGTTGTATTTGCTGTAAAGTCATTAAGATTCACCCACCCACCAATTTTTGTTTGCGCCGTTGAAATGTTATTGCTGTTGAAGGACTGGTTATTTGATTTCATTAGGGTGGAAACCAGCTGCATTGTTGATTTTCATTTGCCATATTAAATGATCGGTTGGAAAGTGATACCATGTGAGAGAAAGCATGTTTTTATGATTTCAAGTTGTAAGCATATTGTCTTTGAATCATATTCAAAATACACCCAGAAACGTAATATAAGGCGCTTTGCAGATAATGAGTGTTTCGACTGGAGATTAGGGGTGCACTAGCGGTCTTTATGGTGATTTTCCTCTGAAAAGGAAATTCAAGCAGTGCAATTCCAAAGCCATGCATTAATTCTTTAATTGAAGTAGTGGGCAAATTGTCTATCTTAATTTTACTCATCGGTCAAAGTTCTACAACCGAAGTGCCTGTTTCCTGTTGTGGTTTTAGCTGGCTGGCCTTTCTGGCAGTGAATTTTGAAACCGGACTCTCTGAAGATAGGATGACTTACATTTAAGTTTCATTTAAAGCAATTATGGTGTTAGGATTTATGCAAACTCAACAAGTTCTGTGACGGCAAGTCAAAATAATGACTAGCTAAGATGATTCTTTTGAAACAGCAGACTACATGGCACATCCAAGTACATGATATTGAGAAAATATACTCATGCAGTTTTCTGAAAACTCGACTGTGAACTTGGGGGGGAAAAAATGATTAAAACCATGTCTCAACATTATGCACGCTTCCAAGTTGTTAATGGTTTGATTCACTCTGTTACAGGTTTGTTTCAGGGAAAGGACTTGTCATTTACCCCGAGATTGGAGACAAGCTGGATATTATCTGTCCCAAGGAAGAACTGGGGAGGCCTTATGAGTTCTATAAGTTGTACATGGTGAAGCGAGAGCAAGTGGACTCCTGCAGCACTATCTTGGACCCCAATGTCCTGGTTACCTGCGACAAACCTGAGAAAGACATCAAGTTTACCATCAAGTTTCAGGAGTTCAGTCCGAACTACATGGGCCTGGAGTTTAAAAGGAATATCAACTATTTTATTACATGTGAGTCGCTAAATATTCTCAATCTTATTCTTATTATGCTTCATCATGAAGGGCATGTGATAATAATGTGCGCATGTATATGATTGTCTTTGCTGTTTATTGCTTTATGCACATACGTAGGAGTTCATAATCAATCCTTTGCTGACGCATTGAGGTTAATATAAAGTGCAGTCCTTTCTGGAAGCTCCAATACACTGCTCTGATTGTTTTTTTATGAATACAATATGGCTTACAGCAGGATATGTATGCAACAGGACTCTAAAAGACCTTTTCTCTTTGGATCTCTGATGTTTGTGTATTATCTCAGAGTTACTTTCTCTGAGCAGAAAGCGTAGCATCATTTGGTTCACCGAAAGCAAATGCCACCATTTGATTTTTGCAGTTTGAAAAGGTTGGAAATCCCATTTGAATTCTGTAAAATTGAGTTCTGTGAATATTTACGTATGGTAACTGAGCTAATCTGCGTCCTGCTCTTAGCAAGACAAAGGTGCAAAGGCGCCTATTGCATGGGGTTAGCATGTGGTTAATTAACCTTTCATCCTGAAGCTGGTCTCTTCGCTATTTTAAGCATATTTGCAGGATGCTGGGTGTTGGAAAACTCATTCCTTCTTCACCTTAAAATCATATCAGTCTGTCGCAATAATACCCTAACTAACTCATGCTGGTCATTTATGTTACGCATCCCTTTGTCCAACACATTTATTCTGACTTAGTCACATGGTCTACTGCTTTACCTGGCACCACGGTCCCCAAAGACTACTGTCCTAACTTCTAATGTGGGGCGGTCGTTTTACAGGGACATCACAGCCATGGTGGGATGCTAAGTCCTACCTTCTATCCCACATCATGAGACAATCTTTGCAGGCAGAACTTCTTATATGGCTGCTAATCGCAAGCGTGTCGCAAAATGGCGCCGTTTCTCAAGTAACGTGGGCGCAGCATGCAGAAATAGCTGGTCAATCTTTGCAGGCAGAACTTCTTAAATGGCTGCTAATCGCAAGCGTGTCGCAAAATGGCGCCGTTTCTCAAGTAACGTGGGCGCAGCATGCAGAAATAGCTGGTCCTGGCCAGAGTACTTTGGATGAGACCGTAAATGCGAAATCATTCAGGTCTCGTGTGAGTAGTTTTTTTTTTTTTCAGCATAATGTGATTTGGACTATTCTATTCAAAGCTTATCATTATCATTACCAATAATAAAATTCATTAAATGAATTTGTTCCATTTTTAATTAAAAAGTGCAGTCAAACTAAATTAAATACGACATTGTTGCCTGAGTTGATCTAGCGCGTCTGTTAATGCGCACAGAAATTCGACATTAAGAGATGTATTTTCAAGTGAATGGTGACAAAACGGTACTTTTTTTCCTTGGCACATAAAAACTGCCTGATTTTCTGAAACGCCTGGGCTCTTGGCAGTTGAGATTGCCTGAGATTTTATGAAGCTCACAGGCCTCTGTGACAAAGCGCCAGTAATTGCCGCTCGTGGAAATTACTCTCAAAACCTATGATATGCTTATTGATTCCTCCCCCTTATGCCAAAGCAAAGAGGAACTGCTAATGTGGTTCAGCAACTTAATGAGGATGTTGGGCCCTGTGATCTCCGGAGACTGATTAGCACCGGCCTTTTTTTATTTGAGATGCAAATGGCTCCGCTAATTCAGGTGTTTTTGAAATCAAAGCAAGGTTCATCGGTTTAGAACATTAGCGCTGCCGAATGCGCTTTGTCTTACTGGCCCTGGGGTTTGCAAAAGAGGGCTTTCGAAGGATCTTTGAGGATTTTAGCAAAAGGGCTCAAGCGCTCGGTGCTCAGGCTGCTCACCCCTAAACTGTGGATTTCAAATGGTCCGTAATTGAATGATGTGGGCTTTTTTACTTCCTGTGTCTCATAAAAAAAGTTTTGATACTTATTTGTCTTCTATTGGGAGAAGCTGGATGAGGTCTTTCGGCCTGAATCCAAGACTAGCTGTAATTCAGGGTATACAAAACCTTTTTTTACTGCCTGGTAATCTTGTATAAATCAGTAATATTGCTGTTTAAAAAAAAAAAAAAAAAGCAGTTGATGAAATTGGGTCACTATGTTTTTGTGAAGCTTGTGACCACTGGTTTTTTATATTTTACTGAGAAATTAGGCAAGTGAGTGGTTGGTTTGTTTTATTAGGTTTCTTGTGGTTGTTCCTTTTTGGAGTCACACTACATTGGTGCGTCAACAAGAACAGATCTGTTCATAAATGTTCCTTTGAGAACAAACAATTTCCTGTGAACGTTGTGATATTTTTGAGCGATAAGGATCTGTATTTACGCATGACTGCTTACTTAACATGGAGTGCCAAACCTTTCCAGTTCCCTGCCATTCGGCGCTCTGTTACAGTAATTTTGCGGCCTTGTAAACACGCCGAAACCACAGATAATATCCTCAAATAGGCTCCAGTGAGCTCAGAGATAAGCCGGAGATGGAAGCGTATTATAAATACAGGGATAGATTATCTCCGTTGATTATGCTTTGAAATGAAGATAAGTGGCAGGTCGCGTTTATAGCCGGCACTCTAATAAACGCGTGGGGCACTCTTTTCAAATTGTACACCCGGCGCATTGTGCGAATCGTCGGCTCAGCCGTTTGCAAGGAAGCAGGACTCAGCGTGAACGTGGCTCCCCGCGACCTCTGCGTTCCTTGTGGGGCGGCCCTTTACCCCCAGTACCTGTTTCGTCGCGCTCAGCCGCGGTTTTTGTGGCCTGGGTCGCTGCTTCCCAGCAGGGTAGTGCTGCTGATCGCCCCTCTGATGTGAATTCCAGGCTGGCCACCATTTGGTGGGTGGAGGCCCCGAGTGTGCGGTGTCCGGTCTCTAAACCACAAAAGGCAGGCCGACTGAGGGAGCTCTCATGCTGAAGCAATTGTGCTACCCAAATCCTGCCAGATGTGTTTACTCCCAAACTCCCGGCGCATTTTCCATGCCTATCCTGTCGGGCTCAGTCTATACCCTTAATTTCAGAAAATGACAGACAAATAGATGTGGATGCACACTCACAGAGACACATGGAGCTCGCATACACACAGACACACACACACACACACACACACACACACACATCATATTTTGTGGGGACATCCAATAGACTTGCATTTCATTCCCTTACCCCTTTCCCTGACCCTAACCAAAAACAGTATATGCCTAACCCTTACTTTAACCCCAATCTTAACCTAACCCCAACCCCAATGTCTAACCTCAAAATAACTCAGTTTCCTAATGCGGCCCGGAAAATGTCCCCATAAAGAATCTGGTTTTGCATCGCCTATGCCTTTCGTTTTGCTCCTACAGGGGTTGGCATACACTGACCACACATGCAGACACAAACATGCGCAAGCAAGCGCGGCGGGCAAAAAATACCCACATAAGTGTGCAAACACAGGTTGGTGCGGGCGCTCACTCAGATAGAGACAGATGGACACGGTCTCACACATGCACACACACGCACACACGAAAAAAATACACACTCTCCTGTGTGTTTATGAGGTAACAATCTGAATGTGGGGAGGAGTGTTGACGAGGACGTCCCTAATCTAGACCTGCTCTGACAGTGAGCGAGCAGGCTCTGCATCCCCTGTCATCACTCAAACATCGATTTCCTCCGGGCCGGCCGCGGATAAGGATGATTCGGCCTGACAGCTGCCACTCCGGAGCAGAATCGTCCTAGTGGCCGCGGGATCAGAGCCGATTTGCTGTGCTGCCCGACTTTCAAGCTTATGCACAAGATGTGGATGGAGCAGGGGGAGGGGGCGGCAGCCGGCTCAAGCGAATAGAAGGGAGAGAGAATAATAAAAGGTCAAAGGTAAACTCCCGTCAGAAGAGGAGGCCCGAGAATGCATTGAGCCCTTAATCATAACTGGCAGTGAAGTTTATATATTGATGTTGAGCTTATGGAGGCTTATGTGTAGAGCTTGTTTAATTAAATCTGAATTGTTTCTCAAAATAAAGGCTCCTGCATGGAGTCGTATCTTTCAATTGTATGTATGTTGTCCTGAAACGGGGGTAGTTGAGTGTATAAAGCGCCATCATTTTTGCGTGATGATACTATGTAGAGGTATACCGAAAGAAAAAAATAATCTTAGGAATTTTAACATGTTGCTTGACTACAATTTTGTAAAGTTCTGAAGTACAGCATTAAATGAGGGGGAAAATGTCTTTGTCCCAAACTTCATGGAGTTACTTATATATATATATATTTTTTTTTTTTTTTTTTGTGTGTGTGTGTGTTTTTGTATATGTACTGAAAACAATTAATATTTAATATTTAGGTAAAAAGAACCCCACTTTCAATGTGTTGCCTTTCTGTAATGTTTGCCATTTTATGGGAGTGAAGGATTTTCATTGGTGATCATCTACTTTTTTTCCCCACTGTGCTATTAAGAGCAAAGGGATTAAGGAGTCTCTGTATTCACAGTTTTGCAAAGCACACAGCTTTTTCTTATAAATGCAAGCCAGGTGTTCGATTGTAACTTCTCTGGGAGACCTTCAAATGCATCTTTATTTATTATATTTCGAGTCTGACTCAGGCTTTTGAGTCTAAAGATGCAGGGTGATTTATTTGACACACAAGCCGTAATCTCAACCCAGACCGTTGCCCAAATCCGCTTGTGCCCATTGAAACGGGATGCTTTTTGTCAGTTCCCTTGCACAGCATAGACAGTTCAAACAGTGCGTTTGTCTCAGTGTTTCTCGCATTGTTGGACGGTGTGCAGATTTCATGCGGAGTCATCGACTAAAATGACACTGGAACAATATTATCCTGGCCCATAAAATCCGCTTCCTTTGTTTCTCAAGAAAAATCTTCTCACAGCACTATTCCAAAGGGGTGATTTAGGTAACAGTTCAGTTCTCTCAAAAGACCACACACGTACTCAGGCGCATACACGCAAACACATATACGCGCACGCGTACGCACACGTAATTGCATGCACACAAGGGGTTAAGACACATGAAATGTGCACTGAAATGCTCATACACACGCATGCACAGAGGCAAGTACACACACTCTGGTAATTGCACACACATGCAAGGAGTTTCAAGACATGACGTGTGCACAAATGCACACATTCATACACGCACACGCACACACACACATATATGCACACACTTACGCACACCCCTCTCATATCTCATACTTAACTACTCTCTGAGTTCGAGTCTGACCCTGACATTTCACTGCTCGAGCGGCAGGGTAGCAGAGATTTCTGCACATTGTCAGTCGGAGCCCCTGCTGCTGATCCAGAACTCGCCAAGCGGTACTGACACCCAGCTCTTCTCCTGCTATTGTTGGCGCTCTGGCCCTTTTCCGCAAAAAAAAAAAAAGCCTCTCGGAGCGCCAGGAGACATTCGGAGCACCTTTAATCAGCAGCCAGCCGAGTAACACGTTGGGTCACAGCCCAAAGCCATTTCAATAGCCCTTTCTCAGCGCTAGACCTGAGCCGCTTAGCTTTTCAAATACACTGAAACATCCAGTGGAAACTGTCAGCTTTCAGTTTTTTTATTTCTTAATAGAAAATTTATTTCAAGGGCTTTCCTCATGAAATCTTTAAAAGTCTTCATTCTTCTGCCGCTTTGACAGGAAATGCTTTGTACATGTCCTTTATTTTGTTTGATCATGGTAATAGCAAAATTTTTTGTATAATGAAAAAAAAATTGCCGTCAGGCAGAAGAAAAAAAAATCTGGCAGTGAAGCTGTCATAATCTTTGAATATTCCCGAGAAAATATGCAAAAAAGGTATGAAATCATGTGTATATTTTTTGGGACTGATCTATTGTTCATGTAATTTGTTATGACCTGTTATTTTGTTAAGCATGAATGCCTAATTTAATTCATGATTTTTAAAAAAAAAATTAAATGTGTGAATGATATGTGAATGCTGTGCAGACGTTACTGCCATTCCCGCTATTAGCCGGCCGCGCTTCAGAGCGCATGTAAATAGTTTTATGTTATCGCAACTAAGTAGGGAAATCCTGGCAGCTCTGCTTTGCTTATTATTTTCAGACTCATCCCCTCTCCACTGTGTGTTGCCCAGTTTGCTCATAAAGCTGCTTGTCGGTTCGATGTTACGCCTCGTTCGCTGATCCGGAATGCCAGCCCGACTCGCCGTTAAGACTCTCTCGGCGCATTCCAGCAGCCGGACTTCTCGTAATGTCGAGAGTTTGAACTCAGTGTGGAGAGCAAATTCAGAGATAGGAGCTGACATCGCCTCTGCTTGGAGTTTACAGCGAGGCCCTGGATGACAAGAAGTCTCGTGTCTCAGCGGTGAAAGTTGCTGAGGGCGGCTTTGCGGGTATAGTAGGGCTGTCTGAAGTACCTCCCTCACCCCCTTCCCCCATCCCTTGTTGCAGCCTGTGCGCGGTAACTAGTTTAGCGTGCTAACACGGCTGCGCTGATGGGTTGCGTGCCTGGCGCTGCTCGTTGGACAGATGTGACGGGGAAATGAGAGCAAATCCGCTCGGCGTTCGTCGCTTAGGCATCATGCCACGGGACAACAGGGGCTTCTGCTGTTCCCTTGTCTGTGGGGGGCTGTTTGCTAACCAAGCATTAGCCGCTAAGCTCCTGCTCGGGGGGCCTCTCTGTGATAGTAATCGGGAAGGAAGGACAGAGAGTCTTGAGCCTGTGAGTGATGGGGAGAGAGGGCGGTCCTGGTAATTAGCGCAGATAGAGCGCATATCGTCATATACGCTTGGGACCTGGGAGCTCCTGCGTCATGGAGGGCCGGGGAGCAGCTGAATACGGATGACGTCTGTCTTGAATTTGGTCTATTAAATGTCATGACGTTCTCAGCTGTCACATTACTCGTTTAAGCAGTCGTGGTTACCTTTCTTGTTCTTCTTTCTTGCTATTTGAAGCCAAGGAGGTACATGTGACGCGCAGCTTTGCACTTGCAGTTTGGTGGCCAGGCGACAGGCCATTGAAAGTGCCGGAAGTGCCTTCCGCTGTCTCTTCAGCAGACCAAAACTTTCCCCATAAAACATACTTTCAAATGACCACAAATCAAAAATCTGCCAATTATAGAAGCTTGACATTTTGGGTTTGCCATCGTTTCAAAAGAAAACGGTATCTGGGTATATAAATGTGGAAAAAGGGAGTGGAAAGCATTCGTGGTGGAATGTCCTTTTAAGAAAGTCGCATGGGTCTGCAAACTAAATGTGAAAACCATAGTCGCGGAAACATTGCTGTTTCTCTCAAGAGAGACGTAAAAGAAGGGCCGAGAATGTGGATCAGGACCTTTTTCTGTGTTTTCTGTGTTTCTGCTGAAAGGGACTTTTTTCATCTCAAGCTTTAAGTACCAGTCCCCAGACACACCAAATGGATCGTCTCAAAATGGAAACGTGTGTAACTTAATTCAAAGTCAAGAATGAGAAATACAGCAGTCGCAGTTGAGTTGTACCTTCATCGCTGCTGGCCATAAAGGCACTTATACAGCAAGACGTTTATTTTCATCTCTCTTGGCAAAGACAGCATATTTCACTGGATTTAATCACATATTTTGTGGCGATGGCTGCGGTGGGCTTGACACTGACCATGAAGAGTCAAATTTAAGCCCCCCGGAGGGCTGACCAGTGGTCCCAGTCCAAGTTGAACCACTGGTCAGGCAGAATTAAACATTTATGATTCTTAGGAGGATGCCACCCCGTTCTTTGATGTCGTGCCATTGTGGCTTCAGTTTCTGGACCTACTTCTGTGCGGAATGAAAATATTTTGTGCAGTACTGTTTCAGTAGTGGTAACTGCTTTGGTGTTGGGAGTTTTGTGATCTGCCCACCCTTTCTAGGATAGACAATGGAAAATCTCAGTGACTGCAGTGCCTCCGCTGATGGGTAGTTTTCATTGGCGGCTGATCTTAATGGCCTTGTAGTCTGGGTAAGCTCACAGGATACAACACAGCATAAAAAGCACTTATATCTGGCTTGCGAAATGGAAATAATGGCGGTCGTCCAGGGCAAATTGCGATGTGAGCAATTAACTTGAATTAATGTTTGTGAATGTACCTTGCGTAAGTAGCCTGAATGTTGGGGCATACGACCCGCAAGCTACACAAATAGTCCACTTTGCCTCATACATATAAGAAAAAATATGGTAGTTTTAATATGGTTGCAAAATAAAGATTAGTGGTGTTTTTTTGTGCTTTTTTTTTTTTTTTTCACTGACGAACAAGCCACTGTTGCTGACTGCTCAAGATCAGTGGATTTGTTTAATCGTCAGTGGTATGTTCCAAATTGTCAGCTATTATTCTCTAAAGAATGTCAAGAACATCTGAAGGCTGCAGGTCACGTAAAACGCGGTGCGAAGGCAATACCCTCGGGAAGCCATCGCAGGTTTGTCCATATGGGCATTGTCCGCAACGTAATTGATAGGGAGTCTATTGGTAGCTGAAGGGGTCAGTTCCCTGGTAGGGCAATGAAGCTGTACCCATCAATGAGTCATTTAATTTCAACAGCTTCAGTTTAAATCCATCCATCATCCTTCCCGTATCAAAACCGCATATCCCTGCGAGTGGGTTGGTGTGGGGGCTGGAGTCAGTCCAAGCATACAATGGGCAAGAGACAGGAACACAGCCTGAACAGTTTGCCCATCTATCGCTGGGATGTCACACACCGTTCACGCACATACTTATACCTACGGACAGTTTACAATCTCTAATCAGCCTGACATGCATGTCTTTGGACTGTTGGCGTTTGGGGTTTATATCCTCCTGTGTAGCAGCGCGAGTCAAAGTCGATTTGGAAATGAGCGTCTCTTAAATCCCCGGAATGTGGAGTGTAAACGCCTACAGTCAGAGTGATAATCTTGTGGGGAAGCACGGTAATGAGGGGGTTGGGTTTGTAACTGACATTGCGGAGGTCTGGGGGGGGGGCTTCGTTTGTGCGATTCGCTGCCCGTCAAGCGAAGATGGCGTCCTCGGACTGACAGGCTCATGAATGGCGGCACTGTTAGAAAAAGCAGAGACGGATGCTGTGGCAGTCGAGGGCTCTACAGTGCATTGTTGAGGGGATTGTCAAACTCGAATAAGCAAATAGAAAAAAATCCTGGCCTAGTTAAATGTGCTGCGTCTCTTTCTTCTTCTTTTGTTTTGTTGTTTTTGTGAGGTACACGGTTGTTTTAACTCACAGGACATGTGCCTTGTGTCAGTTGCAATAGAGGGCAGGGTCATTCTTCTCTTCAGCCTCGTTAAATTTGCTCTCAAAAATGCACCAATGAGTTAATGTGTTGCCTAAGTTTGCGCTGGGACTGTTTGTTCCTTCTGGGTTTCTGTAGCTAAATTGCTTATAGCTTGACGTCGCTTTTAGTCAAATGTGGCCTCCTCTCAGACTACGAGTCAGATGACACAGACCATTTCGAGAGTCAGTTTTTGTGCTCGATGTCAGAGAATTTGGTGAACCTCTCCGCTTGACAGGTAGTTAAAATTTTTTAGCCTTATTGCATTAAATCCACTTTGCTTGACAGGAGAATTAGAATGGCTAGAATGCCCATGGATATACCAAGGCAGCAGTCTCAACGGCTAGTTACAGGGGTGTGTGTGTGTGTGTGTGTGCACGTGTGCATCTCAGTCGAAGTTATTTCAGCCCCATTTTGACAGAGGACTCCTCAAATTTTTATGGACAGTCCAAGTGTACTTACAGAATTTGTTCAAGTGAAATACATATACATCCAGAGCATTCACTATTTTGCACAGATATGCACTCCCACATGATTTATGAGATGTCGCCAAAGTCACAAATATATGAGGAAAAAGCCGGAAATGATCTTGCATTAAAATTCAATTTCGTGCTATAGCACTTATTGAAAAGCAACACTGTGCAAAATGTTCATGTTTGCAAAATTGTCCGTTATTGCACTTGGGTAGCTAGACCTCTTGAGGCAAAGCGCCTATGATCGTCAACTGATTACTCCTTTATAATTTTATTCTACCACTGTCACCATTTAAGAATTGTACTCACTTGATTTGAGTGAGGGCCACAGATAGAGTTTTTTAATGCTTTTGCCTGCTTCTTAAAAAAAATCTTTTTAAGAACGCTGACACCCAGCAGGCAGTACTGCAGCCATTGTGTTCAGATAATGGGATGGGGGTGGATACATTTCGAATAAATCAGTCTGCATATCTGGGTAAATTTATTCATCGGGGAAGTTTATGATGACGATGTTGGCTGTAAATAAAAGCAGCTCCAAGAGTTTAAATGAGATGCTTTAAGTTGTGATACACTTTTTCAAACCAAAAGGATGCTTCTCATTTTGAGACTTCACATCGTCACCTGTTTGGAAATTCTGCTTGGTACTGACAATGTAGCTGAAGTTCTCATGAATTTCCCTCACATTTTTTGCTTTCATTCCATTAATCTTTCATCTCGCTGCAAATGGCAGACCATGCTTTCATCAGGAAGCCACACGTTAGATTATGTTTTTTCCTAGTGGATACTCCTGTTTTTTTTTTTTTTTTTAAATACTGATGTTGGAAAACAGTATATTAAACAGCCAGGAAAGATACGTGGCCCAGTCACTGACTCAGTCTATCCACTATGAAAACATATAGGCATGGATTTTTGTTTCATATTTGGATAGAAAAATCTTATCTTAATTGCTTTTCTGCTTTTCTGAGACAAAAATAATCTGCCAGGGAGGTGAGATAATTAACATTATTTCAAGATTTGCCAATAGCATTAAAAAAAAACTTTGCTTTCAATGACAAAACCGATGGACCCATAACAGTAGTGTGCAGTGATAATTATACTCCAGCAATTTCATGTGAAAGGGGTCCTAATAAATGAATTCTTTATCATTTTTGGCAAAAATGAATTGAAAAAATGCTATTGTAGGCAGTGAGAATAAAATAATCATTCTTTGGATGACAAGTTAAAAAAAAAAATCAGCACAACACCTCTGTGATGATTTTAATTTCATCAGAAGTGGAGATGAAAGTATCAAAATCTTATATTTCCAGACACCTGTGTGAAAATGGTCTGATTGGTTGTGTTGCTGCCAAGAGCTGGTTACATCAAAAAAAATACTTGAGTTTTCTTGACCAAGAAAGAATTTCCTGACCAAGAAATTCAAGGATTGGACACCAGTGGACTGGGAACAAGTCTTTGGACCGATGAATCAAAATTAGGAATGCTCTCTTTCAAATGCAGAACTTTTGTTCACCATTGAGTTGAAGAACAGTTTGGAAATGACTGTTTAACCCTTTCAGTAAAAAATGGAGTTGATAGTATTATGGTTTGGGGTTCAGTCTGCTTGAAAGGAGCTGGTGATCTCATGAAAATCGACAGAATCATGGATCAAAAGAAGTATCACAGCATCCTTACGAGGCATGCATTCCCATCTGGAAAGAGACTGGTAGGGGATTCAATTTTTAAGGTAATGACCCTAAAAGACTTTTAAGTTGTGCAAGAATTATCTCAGTCAGACAGAAACATCTCGTGACATAGAAGTTATGACTTGGGTTTGTCAAAATTCAGACCTTAATCCGATTGAGCAAATCTGTTATAACATTGAATCTTTTTGAAATGAACTTCAAACCATATTGAATGGTTTAGCGAGTAAGGAAATGAAAAATACGTGAAAACTTCGCCTGAAAGATTAAATGCTGTAATCAAAGCAAAGGTTGTCTGTACTAGGCATTGAATTTTTCTCTCAAAAAGACATTATTACCTCCGCCAAGGAGGTCATAAAATGACCTTTCTTTGTCTGTTGGCAAGATTACTCAAAAACTACTGAGCGGATCATCGTGAAAATTGGTACACAGGTGCATCTGGATTCAAGGAAGAACCCATTAAATTTGCGATCCGAATGGCGATCCGAATCAAATTCTGGATTTGGTGGAGGTCAGAAATTTCCGATTGCTCTTGTTATTTATATTTTTACCATACATTGTCTTTTTTTTTTTTTTTTGCTTATTTTCAGCTATATGATCCAATATTACATGAAAAAAAAAATACTTGAGTATTACTTGGTTTCTGATTAATCTTCATTTCGCTTAGTGAATAATCATCACTGCATATTACTGTATATGGGTCTGTCATATGCAGCTGCTGAATTCTTACCTGCAGATCATCAGACATATTTTAGATTCTTGTGGAGATTCGAAGGTTTCCAATGATCCCAACTCCGTTCTGCTAAATTACAGGGAAATGTTTACAAAATGATGCACAAGATTTGGATATTTTCCATTTAATGTATTGCCGTGGCCATAAAAACATGGCCTCCTGGGTTTGAATATTTCTCTCAATGTAAGTGTGATGTAGCTTATGTGAAGGGCTGCAACCAGCAGACTCGGAAGATGCAAGTGAAATTGGACGCTCTCGACTGGTAATTGCCGAGAAGAAAAAAATAGGCTCCGCCCACCTCCATAGCGACAGATTCTGCCAGTTGAACTGCAAGTCTGCCAGTCGAATGGATATTTGAGATCCAGACAGTGTTGCTCCTTCAGTGGAGAAATCTCCCAAGAAGGAAGAAACAGAGAAAACATGGCATTGTATCGTAACAAAAGAACAAAAAGCAAAGAAAAGGGGTTTTTGTTATTTTTCATGGGTTGCGCAGTTTGTGGTAACTCCTAAAGCAAATCAAACACATTATCGCCCATCATGAAATTTCAGTAAGTTTGGAAGATCTTTTGAAGCAGCACAATCACCTAACCAGGGTACAGCATCTTCCTCCACATGCTACCCACGATACCATCTGAAAATTGATTGTGTGACTCAAATTACCTTTCAACTCGGGTAGCAATTCGCCATTCAAAAGCTTCCGCCATGTTGTCTGCTACTTCAGGAACTTCACGCAGGTTTCTAGCTGGTGAGTAAAGTAATCACATTCCTGCACTTCTGGTACCAGTCGAATAATTCAGAAATGTTTTACGGAGAATAATTACCTTGTGAAAGCCCCAGTCGAATGTGCCAAATGTAATACAATATGAAATAAAGCTTTTTCTGACTTTGAACCTACTTAAGGGAAAACTTCAATGGAAAAATTAGAGTTAAAGGCTTTAACACTAACCTCCTCACAGTGGAAAGTCTCATCTATTTTAGGTCTAATATTATAATTGAAATGTTTGTTGAGACTGCAGTTTTTTCCCGTTGTGAATCTTCCACGCTGGCTAGGTTTTAATGATCGACTAAGGCAGTTTGTTAGCCGTCATCCCTTTTCTATCCGTAAACCGCTTTCTGAATAAAGTGATTAAAAAACAACAACGAAAGAAACAAAAACAAGAGGACAAAAGCCCGGAGGAATTTGCAGAGCGCATGCAGAGCAGAGGAGGATGAAGGCAGCTATCTAGGGGCTTGGCAGGGGAGCCGCCCGGTAATGAAGACCAGGGAGAGTCTGTCCTCGATTTCCCCCCCGCGATTCCACTCCCATGTGCGCGCGCGTGCCGGGCGTTCGACCAGGCAGACGCTTAAGCGCGGGAGCGACACGAACGTAAAATCCGAGTCCGCAAAAACCTGCCGCGTACATTATGCCGCCACAAGTTCAAGGGACGCTGCAAGCGTTTCCGTCTCCTCTCCCCGTTCCTGCTTGGCAGTCGTTTATTTTTCTGGTATTACTCTAATGAGTGTTTTGGTTACAAGAAGTTTGTTTATCCCTCTCTCCTCGTGGCGTGTTCATACTGCGGCCTTTATTTGTGCCAGCTATATGGAAATGCCATGTGTTTTTGATAATCTTAATCCAATTGCAAACATAGGTGCATTTCAGAGCTTAAGCCAAGCTGTCCTTTTTTGTTTTTTCCCCAAATTTGTGGAAAAAGTAGGCTAAAATGTTTGGGATTGATACTGTAAAATCCAGCACCAGATGTGGTCTTATTCAGGTTTTAATTGTTCTGAACTTGTAGGAGCCTAGAGGCCTGTGTCTCAAGCTCATTTCCCCATAAAACCTACTGTATTCTAACCTGTAGAAGGCCAGACATATTTTCAATTTCAGCGGAGATCCCAAGGTTTCCAGAGATATCAAATGTGACCTCCTGAATTTCAGGGAGGTGTGTATAATAAGATGAAAAAGGTGTAGATATTTTCCATTTCATGTAATACCATGGCCATAAAAACTGTGTCCTAGGTTTGGATCTCTCAATACGAGCATGATGTAGCTTCAGTTAAGCGTTAGCAGAACAATTTTTTTTTCTGATTTTTAATCTATTTAAGGGAAATATTACGTGAAAAGTTAGATTTTAAGGGGTTAATCGAGTAGCCGTGTGACCTCTTTCCTGTAGGATAAATTTTTAGAGGATGAGGACCACCTTTGCCCTTAATACTGTCCTCTCTTTTCAGTTGCGAGACCATAAAGGAAGGCCTGCATACCTCCACGGTTTAGGGTAGTAATACAGTTCACTAACTGAAAAAAGGTTTGGGGAAAAAAGGACAGAAAATGGATGCCACAACAGAAGAAAATGGCTGTTGTGTAGATATACATGTACGCATGTGGACTCCCCTCAGCAGAGAGTCATTTTGTATTTGGGTTGTAGGACACACACACCTTCTGCCCTGGGGGAACTGTGGCGACCCCCCGCCCCAAAAAAAAAAAAAAAAAACACGGTGGGACAGAGAGATGACTCTCTTCATGCTGAGTAATGACCGCGCTTCTTGATCCGCTCTCTCTAACACAGCCAAAACGAAGGCCTCTAATTGAGTAGCAATTACAGCGCTTTGCCTCCCGCGCAGTCAGGGCTGCTCCACATATCCCCACCGGGCTCGCTGCAAAGCACTAACCACTCGGCAGCCTTTTACAGCATAGCCAGCGGCTGCCCACTGCCCTGCCCCCGCACACGCGCCCCCTCTCCAGGTGCTTAACGCATCGAAAAGCAGTTTTTGTACCAGTTTAGTGTTATTTTCTATTTTTTCGTGTTCAACTACATTGCTTTCAGTCACTGGTATTGATCTTTGCATCAGCCGCCATTAGAATGTTCAGTCGGGCGTAATGTAACTGCATATTTGCGATCGTGTGCCTCAATACGACATTATTTAGTCGCTCCTCAGCCGCACCAGCCTGGAAACTGTTAGATAAGGATCTGCAATTAGTACATTACTGCTGCAGCCGCTCGCAGTTATCCGTAATTAAAACAAATGAGAACGAGCTTCTCGGACCACGAGGAAGTGTTGCCGCTAATGGAGACTGTTGGGCACACACTCTTCTACGCCCAGGCTATTCGTCTCTGTCTGGACTTGGGAGTCGGCCCTTTGAAAGTATATTTAATGGCTCGTGCTTTTTCATAACTCACTGTTGACTTTAAATAGGCTAGAATCGATGGAGTCATAAGGCCACCGTGTAAAGGTCAGTGAAGATGGTTCTGGTTGCTGGAGAGAGGAAAGATGCGGCACAAAATGAGGCGGGGAATGAAGTCTTTTTCTCCTTGTCTTCATCAAAACCCTCTTTGTCTGCTGGGGGTGAGGTTTTGCCGTGAAATTATGACTGTTCTGTTTACGTTGCTTTCGGATGAAAAGATGTGTAAACACCAAGAGAATTCGATGCAGATTTATTGATGATAATCGCTTTCTGTCTCACCCGCAGTATATATGGGTTAACCCTCGTAATTGCCTGCCGCACTAGTTGAAACATACAGCCTTAAATGCTATGTCATTGCTTATACTCGTGGACTTAAAGGTGGTACTGGGACATTGCGGTTGGTGACTGGGAGGCAGAAAATTGTCAACAAAAAAACCCCTTATTTATTTGTACTAGAGACACAGGTTGCTGCAAATTAGTGTGCAGTTACAGTGAACTTCATATATACCTGGATGGTTGATTTTGGAGGAAAGCAGTGTTTAAAGTTCACTGCAGAATGAGCGAAAGCTTTCTGTCCAGTTGCTCTGGAGCATATTATAATGAATTTCCCAGAAGCATGCAGGAATTTGCTTACCCAGACAGGCTGGGATCACTGAGACACAAAACCAATCTGAGATAATAATTAAGGAAGACTTCATTATGCGTTTATCTTGATGACAAAGCTGACCTTTCGTGTTATCTTTAGCATGGTGCACGAGGGGCTCCTTCAAATGACGCATAAGCTGCTGGACTCTTCATTTTCTGTGCGCTGGCAATTTACGGGCCTTTGGAGGATGAGCAAAGATCTTAATGAAGACCCAAATATGATGTTTGGGCTTTAGAGCAAATGAATGTTGTGTACAACAGTTGTGTCTGAGCTGATGCGCTAGCCTTCGCTTTTCCGCGGTAAAGTGCTCAGTCTTTGTGTTTAACTGGTGTTTTGACTATTAAAACTGCCATTGCAAGGGTTGTATTATTATTTACTCAAAATCAATGGACTAATGTAAATTCTCTTACTATGAAAACTGTCTCTCCTCTTTCGCTCTCTTGTTTTTCTCTCTTACGCACACACAGAGACACGCAAACACGCAAGCGCAGGCAGATACACACAACACTTGTATTCATCTTGCAGGAAATGGTGCATGACTGCCACTTTTGCTATTCAAAAATAAACTTTTGAACTCCCTTCATCCATAAGCCACTGGGGCACCTCCATTTTGTGTGATGAATAAGACTCAGATCCGATCGAGTTTGCTCTCTGTCCTGCTGCTATCTCATTGTACTGTTCGAGACCACCCATAAATTCTCCTGGCATCTACTCAGATTTTGTGGCGGTTTTATTTAGCTTCTCCGCTGTCAATCTGCTATAAAATGGATGGTGTGACTATTCAGGGTGCACATTAATATACCGTTTTCCACTGTTAAACATCCATCACTGTGAAATAAATAAAATACAGAGGTATCAAGTTGTAGATGGGGGTTGGTGCTTCCAGGCTGTGAATCTGCAGTCATAGATCAGTCTTCACCACGCTATCCCAGTCACTTTACCACCAGGTGAAAAATTTTGCATAAATACCGAACAAATACTCTAGCAAATCATATAATTAAATGTGAAATGATTGGGAGGGCGAACTGTTTTTTGTTTTGTCTATGTACTTTAGCTCTCTGGTTCTGAAATAGAGTGGTGACTATGAGGTTAGGGCACTGGCAGTCCACTTTATTTTGAAGTTATTTACATCCATATTGAACCTCAGACAGGAATGGGAGCCACTTTAATGTGCATAATTTTGACAGTGGTATGAAATACGCAAATGTTTTATCATTTTAGTAGTAAGCTACTCTCATGATGTTATTATTGTGTTTCAGGTAAGAAATATGCAGTACCAAAACCGGCAGTGGAGTCATTAAATGTACATAAAAATAAATTTGAAGTACAGTAGCGATTTTCAGCGACATCTTGTGAAAACTGTTTTGATTTCCTTCTTAAGCACAGTTGACTTTACTACATTTTATTGTTGGCAATTATGCTACATTTTGTTCCCTGCCTGTAACTGCAAGGTTCCTATCCGCCATCCACCTCACCAATGAAGCGTAATTCACAGTCTGATCCCCATTTTTCTGTAACATTTTTTTACGTGCGAGTGAAATGCGATCGCCCATCTCTGATCCATTGTCCTCTGTATTTCTGCTCTAATTATTTTAATGCTGATTAGATTTCTGCAGGGATTTCATTTCTCTCTTCACTGAACCCACTTTCTATAGCCACTCATCTCTGGAAGTGTCTGTTCCACCTTGTGCAGTCATTCTGACCCAATGTGGGCATCAGAACATGGAACGTTGGTCACGTTTCAAATTTTCCCCAGGAACTAGGAACCTCCAGAGGAACTCCGTGCATTTCCACCGCAGTGACCAAGGTTTAAATTAAGTTTACTTTTTAAATTTTTATTATGCTCCTAAAAGTCCCTGTATTTGGGGCGCGGGGGTTAGCAAAAGTTCAGGAACCTATGGGAATGGCTTGCAGCACTGAACATTTCCGATCGGCTGAGTACTTGAATCATTAACTAAATTTTTTTAACTTGCTTTTGCATACTACCTCGTTTTAGTATCTTGTTCATAGTGCTTGGGCACATCAACATTCAGAAGAAATCGTGCGACAGATGGACCGACAATGAAGTTCAGGGCTTATTGAGCTATTATTCTGAGGATGACCCAAAAATGGCATGTAAGCACTTATTCATATGTTACTGGCCTAATTTTTCTAATGTTTGCTGGACTTTTGACTGCTGTGGAAACGCAGACAACAATGGGTTGGACAAAACTTTTAGTTTTGTAGTCCCTGGCACTGAAGGTTCTGGGTACTTGCGGGTGGAAACATGCCTTTAGAAGTGTTATAACAGTGCATCCAAAAAAAATAACTCTTATGGGAAAAAAAATTAAATCAGCGGGTTGTGCAGCTGGTAGCGTTGTTTCTTGATACCAGGAAATAAAGTAAGTAAAATAATGTGTAATAAAATTGAGTGGAATGGTGTTGTTGGGCTGAAAAAAAAACTGTTAAAACTAGAAAACAACTGAAACTCTTAAAAAGCCTATTTGTTCCCAGTCTAGCAAGAATGAACTCAAAAAGACCCTGTAGAAGTAAAATTAATTTTGACCAATTTGGTTTGTTCCGCTGTATTTCTATACCTTGTGTTTTTGAGGTATTTCTCCTTGACAGGAAATGGATCAGTAAACCACTGATTTCTAGACCTTGTCACACTTCAGTTCTACCAGAAATTGAATATATTGGGGAAACTTTACCCCAGTCCTGGAGGACCTCAAGGTGTGTGGTTTTCTGTTGTAACTCAGAACTCAACTGATCAAATAAAGTAGGTCCTTTCACAGTTAATTCACCTCAGCTGGTTTCTCGAATCAGAACTGTTTGGTAGTTGTTGGATGAAAGCAAAACCTTGCTGCTCTTCTGCTCCAGGTTTGAGTAACGGTGGTAAAAATGGGTTTTATTTTCAATGAAGAAGAACAGAATGACTTGTCATTGCAGCAAGTGAGTGTACGGACTCTGGGGGCTATCACCAATTATAGCAGTCCACTAGTAATGTAAACTGAGATGTGGCATTTAGCTTGACAATGCATTTAGACATCTCCATGTTAATAAGCACTCTGAATAATGCAAAAAAAAAATAAAAATTCTTTATGTGTCATCCAAGCGGCATTTCAGATGCCTAAGTGCTATTCTAGTGAAAATAGCATCCAAAAAACCCTTAATCTCCATACTGCAATTATCTTTAAGCTTTTTTTCTCTTTGTAACGACCATCCACCGACGTAAGTGTTCTCGTACGCACTTGAACCCAGTGCGTCAAATATGCTGGTGTAGAAATCATGAAGTCCTTGCTTAGATCTGTCAAGTGCTTTCCATGCATATCCCATCAGAGGGAATACCCAGGACTGTAGTCCACCCATGCACTGAAAACATCAATTTAACAGTGAATAAAACAAATGGAAACTTCTAAATTGTTTCTATTCTCCAGCGTTTTGGCTGTTTGGCCTGTCACAATGAGTTCGTAATTTGACTCAGTCTCTTGAGGCCAGCCGTACCATAACCAAATTCTCCTTGTTTATTTGTTTTCTATAAAATTCATCTCTGACTGCATTTATTAGAACGTAAATGCTGCAGCGGCCTTTCTCCTTGTAATATGCCCCTCTTTTCTCATTCAAATGTTCCCGTTCCTCATTCAGGAGAGCGAAATGACCTTGAGGAAGAAATTGCAGAGAGAAGGATAGGCTTGTGTGAAATGTTCTCTCCCAGAATTCACTCTCACTCAGCGAAATCACTGGAGTGCTTCTTACATGCCAATTCTCTTCAAAGTTTCCGTTAAGAGACATAAAATACTCCCAGCCTGAAGGAGAAGATCCCAGCTGAGAAGTACAGAGAAAGGGCAATGTCTCATCTGTCACTTGGCCACAGAATGTCTTTTGTTTCAGTCAACAAGCCGAATCTGCCAATGGCAGTCTGCAGGGGCTGCTATAATTCAGAAGTCTGGTCCAAAAATGTAAGTGAGGGTTTTAAAATGAACTTCATCCAAGACGGTTACTTGACAAGAGCCAAAGGCCCTGCCCGGTACATCTTTTTTAAAGCGCTGCTTACAGAACAAAATCTTTCTCCATAATTACAGTGGATTCTGCTGAGGTCAGTGCAGAAAGTCGTATCGGATTGCACTTCTTATAGCAGATTTTTTTGACATTTTATGTATTTTTTCAGACTGTTCGTATTTTGATTTTGTAGTCATTTCATTCGAAATCTCTGGAGCCTTGATTGTTTTTAAATTTTACTGTAATTAAAATGTACTCTGGGACAAATGATGTGATTCTTTGTTGATTTCATGTCTGTACATTTCTTTACTTTCCAAATGAAATTCAAATGTTAGATCTGTAAAACATATAAGAAATGTTTCCAGTGGTTAGATACAATGGTGGCTCAACTGATTGTTGTTGCCTGTCTCAACACAGATAAATAAATAAATAGTCCTCTGAATCGTGGCTGGAAAGAGCAGCCGTGGTCTACAGAAATATTTTTAATTTGTTTTTTTATGGGATAGCTTGCTGCTCTAATTCTTTGCAGCGCCTAGCGTCAGGAACATAAAAATCTCTTAAGGAGAAGTTGCAGGCATGAAAATTGTTTCGCTGTAACCATTTTACGTAAAACTACTGTATTCCACAATTTTAATTGCCTTAGTTGGAATTTTCCAAGGTTCTGCCTACCCTTAAACTACAGTCAAATACAAGTGTTGACTTTCTGTTTTAAAAGCCACTCTTGTAAAATGACAAATTGCAAGGCCCCGATGCCCTCAAAAGATAATGAACATTTAATTACGTTTGAGACAGACCTCTTATTTGCGTGACCGTAGAAAACTGGAGACCTTCGCCGGGGTCGCTAGGCGTTTGTGAGGGGGAACGAGGGGCTGTCCGCTCAGATATCCATCAAGCCCCCGCATTCTCTGTGCTTGGAGGCGGGAGGGCTGAACCAGGGTCTGGAAAACCGCCTCGCTCTGCTCGTAGCCCCCATGCTGCGGCGGAGGGCTCGGCGGATTTAAAGGTCGGCGCTAATATCGCAGCGGCGGCTCGAGCCCCCTCTAATCTCGCCGTGGCGCTGAAATCTCTGGCCCAGACCTTCGGCTTAATTTGGCAGCAGGCTGGGCAACTGTGGCTGATCTGATGGAGCAGAATTCGGCACCAACCCCCCCTTACCCCTTCCACTCGGACATGCAGACACAAAACCCATCCCACTTGCTGCGATGTATTCTCCCCGTAATCCGCAAATGCAGATATTTAGTCCTGAAGGGAGATGGGGAAATTCAATCCCCTTTCAGTAACAGTGCTGCGTAATTGCTGGGAACCTTGCCCTGTAACTCGGGGCTTGTATGTTTGATTCTCAGATGGGGCAGCACTGTTGCACCCTTGAGTATGGACTTAACCTGATTAGCTTTTGTAAATATACAGCGGGCTAAATGGATTGCGTACATGTATAGGATTATATGTTGAGTGTTACACATGCCTACAGTGCATTCCTTCCTTGCATCCATCCATCTATCTATGCGTACATTCATTATTTAACCTGCTTATAAGAGGGGCTCATGCTAATAGGGGCTGGTGCCTGTCCCACCAGCCAATGAGCAGGAGCCAGGAACAGTTGGCTAATCCATTGCTGCGAACTTGAATTCACACACTGTTCACCTACCGTCTAGTTCAGGGGTGGGCAATCACGGTCCTGGAGGGCCGGTGTGTATGCAGGTTTTTATTCCTATCAATTACCCTGACTAAGTGAGTTAATTGATAGCATGCACAAATATAGATTTTCGCAATGATTCGATCAAAGGAAAATGTTTTATGAAGGGAGACAAGACTAATCTTTGTAGTTTCATGATAACTTAAAGAAATGCGCATGAAACGTCATATTTCATAAATGGTTTGGCTAATTGAGACAATCAACTAATTAAAGACCAGACGTTGGTGTGAAAACCAGGGACAGATACGGCCCACCTCTGGTCTAGTTCCTTTCCAGAAGCTGCGCATTCAGCTTTGACGACTTTCATGACTGTTTGTGACTTGGATTAGGGTGTATGTGTTCATTATCAACTGTGTGCGATTTTAAGAAAGTTATAAATAATTATAAATCACAATTGTGAAGTGAGTGTGCCAACATGAACTGAAGTGATTGTGACCTTTGCTGACTAAAAGCTGTAATATACTTGAAAGAGGCATCTGGCGACCAAAATAATGTCAGTGAAACAAACAAAAAAAAAAAAACGGTGTCTTATACCTGTTGAAGGTTTGCACCTTCAAAGACACTGTCGTTAGTTGTGAAATGAAAATGAAAAATATTTTCATTTGCTGGCTGATCCAAGAGTTCAGTAGTTGTCACAGATATAGAACATTGATACAGTAGCATTTGCAAAAGGATTGATTGATTACGGTCATAAAGAAACAACCATAGAGATGAAGGTTTAGGCCATAGACTCTGTTCAACCCTTCATTTAAGCATAAAAGAATCTGAAGGGGCTGATACTTCTCTAAGACGTTCACAGACGTGTATCTCACAAGTATTAAGTGGCCTTAAGTCATGACCCTCAGCTGAGTGTAAGGAACACTCTCTCCGTGCTCCGCAGTGAACTGTTTAAAGTAACGGAGAAACAGATGATGATCCTCTGAAGACCAACATGATGTTAATCATGGGAAGGGTGATGGGGGGATGCAACGGTGGGCGGACAGAAATGCGTAGAATAAACACAGACTTTGCCCTGGGACACAAGGATTACACGTGTGCATTGTAGAATGAGTGGGAACCTAACTGAATCAACTGCACTTGAGGCTGTAATCATTCATTTCAATGAGGCAAGAAAATCATGTTTAAAAATGAATTGTGAAGAAATTGCTTCAAAAAAAGTAGTAGCATACGTCCCCTAATGGAACTGAACAGTTAGCCTGGAGTCTCAATCCATATGTGTGAAAGTAGTCAAGTGAATACCATCAGTCCGTATTATTATTATTAATAATAATAATAACAACAGTAATATCCTCCTCTTTAATGAAGCAACAGGATTTTGATGTCCAGTTGGAGGATATGTCTGTTTAACCCCTTTGCGCAGAATACAAATAATGCCAATTTTTCCTGTTGTACGTGAGCCTATGAAGGCTATATAACTCAGAATTTGTGTCACAGAGTAACTGGAAAATTATTCCAGTGAAGCAAGACATTTGGAAATTCAACTACAAAATTATTTCCAAATTACATTTTGGAATTCACGGACGCCGGCGTCTATATCTGTGCAAAGGGGTTTAAGGCAGCAGAAGTAAAAGTTTTGGTTTGTGCTGTGCTTCTGTGCTGTGCGTGTGAGATTTCATGCATGCATTTAAAGGATTATTATTTCAGTCTAGGCGGCCAGTCCTCACTGTGCTACTGCATTCACCCGGCATGTCATACTTTTCTCAGCACCTCTCATTGTTGATGTTTCGACTGCCATTGCTCACCTGCTGAATATCAGCGATGCGACACAGCGTAAACCCCATTTAGGCTCGAGAAGATGCAGCGCAGTGATTTTAAAAGTAAGAGACAGAGGGAGGGTACAGGATACATGATAACTTTTCTCTTAGGTTTTTCCTTAAGTAGGTCCAAAGTCAGAAAAAGATTTTATATATACCCATGCCACTCAATTCCCCATTGTTTTCACTCTACTGACTACAAAATTTTTGTCAGATTTTTTTCATTTTTGTTTTGTGGGTCAATGGTGAGATGAAGAGGATCCCTAATGATATTGGTGATGATTGGAACATTTTTAGTCATCGACAAGGCTACCATGTGGGATTATTACCATGCCTTGTGTAGCTATCCTTTCATATTTTCAGATAATGTCACATACATATTCTGTATCTGCTGGTTGTAGTGCTTCACTGAAGCTGCATCACATGTATAGTGAGAAAAATATTCAAACCAAGGATACCATGCTTTTATGGCCACAGCATTACATCAAATGGAAAATATCTAGGTCTTTGTGAATCATTTATTCACATTCCCATGTAATTCAGCCTAACGTATTTGGGACTGTTGGAAACCTTCAGATCTCCACTAGAATATAAATAGACCTCAGGTGTGAATACATCGGCTGAATTAATGGGGTTAAATCACATAATGATGGTCTTATGAAGGGAATTCTGTTGTTGGTCGGAGTGGAGAAGATTTGAGTAGGTTGTCCTTCGTTATAGCTCAGAGGCACACGTAGGTTTCTGAACAGCTGGGACAAGAGGAATTATTGGCAAAGAACCGAGTTTTACCTTAACAAACCAGTGCTGACGCAGTGCTTTAATGGAAACCTCTTCAGAAGTGCTACTCACTCTCCGTCACTTTCTCTCTCTGTTAGGGCAGGTTGGGGCTTTACGTTATGGCGTCTCCTGGATTGACTGCATCTGACTACGTGCATATTCATGTATAACCACCCATGAAATTCCTTGCAGCCCCTGTCGCCCCGTTTGCTCGCAGATTGGAGCTGTCATTACACACACATGCATCTTTCATCACACACACAAGCGCATGCACACGCACGCATTAGCACATGCTAGTTTTGCCTGAGGAGAAAAGAATGCTTCTCTCGGCCCTTACTTGCTGGGAGTTTAGTTTACAATGAGCTGCTCTTTCCTCTTGAGTCTGTCTGTCATCTGGGCTTTTTATAGCTCTCTGTGGTGTTTGCTTTACCGTGTTGGTTTTGCTGTGGGCTGCCCCGTTAGTCTGGCGGTTTCGAGCAATAGGTCACCATAGGTCTCAGCGCTACTAAAACAGGGTGCCAGTGTTCCTGTTTGGCAAAGGCACGGTGCTAAGATATATGCCCATGCCACTCAATTCCCCATTTTTCTCACTCTACTGTCCACAAATTTTTTTGTCAGATTTTTTTCATTTTTGTTTTGTGGGTCAATGGTTAGATGAAGAGGATCCCTAATGATGGTGACTGGAAAATTTGTAGCCATCGACAAGGCTACCATGTGGGAATATTACCATGCTTTGCGTAGCTATCGTTTCATATTTTCAGATGATGTCACGTACATATTCTGTATCTGCTGGTTGCAGTGCTTCACTGAAGCTGCATCACATGTATATTGAGAGAAATATTCGAAGGCAATAGCTTTTGGGATATGGATTAAGCATGCACTTTTTATTTAAATATTTGAAAAGTTATTCTGAATGTAGCACTTTTGGTTTCTTGAAGAGAGGTTTGAATAAGTCCTGCAAAAATATAACTTATCATGACACATAACATATATTTTTTTCCCTCACAAATAGAAAAATAGATTTTTTTTAATGTAGTCTGTGCTTTTCTTGTGAAATTTTCTTACCCCTGTGGCAAGCTTATGTCGAGTCAAATTATCTCATGCCATTGTTAGATTTTATCATCTTACTGAGCAAAAACATAGAAATACGATTTTAGGGATAAACATAAGACTAAATTACTTTTTTGAGATTTGATCTTTTGGTCTAAAGGGGCGAGAATCGTGGTGTTTTTGCCTCTTCTGTTTTAGACTGGAGCAGGTGGTCAGATAATGTCTTGATGTATTGATTTCCTTTTGCAAAAGGCAGTTGAATATCACCTCTTTTTTCTTAACAGTCGCCACATTGCTCATAGGAGACACATTTATGATGTTTATCTCCCAACTGGTCACATTTGACCACAGTATAATAGATGGCTGAGCACCCAAGGTTGAAAATCCAAATCAATCTTTACAAAAAAGCGTGGTGGTGTGAGAAACAAGAAACATAAATCAGGAATTCCATGGAAGCCAGGCTTTTAATCCATTTGATAATTTAGACAGTTTTGTACTAATTTATGGATCGAGCCAATACAGATCAACAGACATCATGCACTCCGTAGTTCTCTAGGAGGAAAGATGCAATTAAATGCATTTCCTTCCCACACCTTCGAAAATTCATGTGATAATTATTCCAGTTTTTATGCACAGAGTCAGTGTGAACACATCTTTGTGCTAGAATGGTGGATTCTGACTCTGAAGTTCTAAAACCAAGTATTATAAAATTTGGCATTTTAACAACCCTGGAACTCAGCCCATCTCCTCACCGACAGAAAAAGAAAGGTCAGCAGACTTATGTGTCAGTGGTAAACACAACCTGAATTGTGCCATTTCTATATTTTATTATTCAGTGTATGAGCATTTTGTCAGCATATATTTGCTGAGATCGAGGCAAATGACAGTGACTTGTGACAAGTGACAAGCAAAAGTACCAAACGTGAAAAAATATGTTCGAAATTTCCACTGTCAATACAAAGACAGGAAATTATTTTCGCCTAGAGCCTAGACCTGAATTTTTCTCCCTCCATATCCTCGTCCAGGATGCTTTCCTGAGAGTAAAGTAATTGGTTGTATCTCACGCCCATATGCCCAAACACACACACACACACACGCACGCACGCACACGCAGACACACACACACACACACACACACACACACACACGCGCACACACACACGCACACACACACACATATATATACACACCTTCTAACACTCTCATTCTTGTGACAGTAGCTTCAGTTTAAAAAGCCAAAAGATTTCTGTTGAAGCTTGAAGCTTATGCTTTGCAAGACCATGCCTGCTTTGCCAGTTGTCTGCCCAGGGAAATTACTGTTCAAGAGGGAACATGTTATACCCAGTTACTCACAGTTCCCTTATTAAAAATCATGTGAAATTTGCATTTCTTGTGCAAAAATCAGAATTTTGCATGCGAGTTTAAAATTTCACTGTGTGAAAACACAGTAGGTCATATTGAGTCATTTGCATGTCACTGATTTTTGTCACTGACGACAGTTTTCCCATGTGAAAACAATCGTTTTTCCACTTTGACAGTTAAATGGGGTCAAATTATAGCTCACATAGGTGCTTTTCACAAGTTGAGAGAAATGTTTCACTCATTCCATAGCTCAAAATCCAGTAAAAAATATTCAAGATGGCACTTTTATCTGTGCGTTTGATTCATTGAGTAATTCTGTACAGTGCAGTTTTTTGTGCTTCCAGTGATAATCACACAGTCAGGCTACCAAGCCTTCAATAAAAGCAATACATTTTTAAATATGCGCAGTGCAGGCCGAGCTCAGACTTTAGGCTCAATATACATAACTATAATTTAGCAGCTGCGTATGTGTGTTTGTGTGTGTGTGTTGAGTGGGCTTGTGTGTCTGTGTATGTTATGTATTCTGCTTTCATTTACAGCGTGTTTACAGGCTGTCAATTCTAACACCAGACTGACAGAGCATTGCTTGGTGAGCTGGTCAGTGGTAGAGGTAACGTATTTCAGTACAATGGGACTTAATAAGCTCTTGAATGCATTTCTGAGGTGAGCTAAGTGGGCAGGTCACAGTACGAGTGTAGCACCCTCGGGAACAGGCACAGCTATTTTCCAAAAACCTCCGCTCTACTGCTCACTGAAATTAAACAAAAAAATCGTCATTCAAGCAGCATGTGCTTGAAATAACAACAGTACACTTTACCATGTATAAGTGTGCATTTGTGTTTTTTTTTTCACTTTATTTTGTATTGCGTTATTGTCTTTTCCCTTTCAGTAACAAAGCAATAATATTCCACAGAAATTTCCCTCGAGTAGCATCAGGCCATGTAGCCACAATTGTGTTTCAACCCATTTACTGGTCGATTTTCCTCTAGTTATACAGTACCACTCCATGAATTGTTTAAAAAAATAAGCGAAAAAAAAAAGAAAATAATGTTACAACAATTCCTCTAAAAAAAAAACAAAAAACTTTTTTTATATTAACTGTTTATTAACGATATCTGTTATTACTTAAATGACTTCAGGAAAGGGTACAAATGATGTCGCTGCACCGGTGAGCCAATGGTGCAGAAAAGTCTTTCCACTCGTGGAAAGCTAATTCTTGTTTGTATAGGTGGACTTCCCCTCCTAAAAGTAGCTCTAAATATGTGCTTACTTACATACTAATACAAATGAAAAATTACCAGCTATTGATTAATTAATGATTAAATTGCCCTTCAGCTCATAGAAACAGAATGGAACAGCTAATTACATGTCCAGCATGCTCTCTGCACAAACGCTCTTGAAAACATTATTTGCTACTTTTCTAAGATGGTAAAAAAAACAAGAAGCCAAGCTGTCTTGTAGTTTAACACCTCTCTTTTTTTGCCGGCCACATGAACAGCGCAGATGTTTCAGTGCTGAAAGCTTAATTGAAACGGGCTGTTTTCACATCTGTTTGCCTGTAGCGAGACCCCGGTTCGCACAGTTGGCGGGCCGGCCTCTGTCCGGGTCGCATCTCAATCGTTCAGGCCGACCTGAGCGGCGAGCCCGAAATGGCGGAGAAAGGGAGGTCAGGCACCGCGAGAGCTCTGCCCCTGCGGCGGTTTCGCAGGTCGGCAGCTTCACGGTCCCGCTAAAGGTGAACAAAAGGGCGTTTCCTGGGCTAACCAGCTAGCGGCTATCTCCCCACCCTGTTCCCCATTGTTAGTTTGAAACAGGACCCGTCATTTGGATTTGCACGCTGTTGACGGCGGCGGGAGCAAAGATGACTGGTGTTGCCCAGTCTTTCGCCGGGACGTGTTTCATATCCTGTCTTTGAGATGGTCGCCGCTTCAAAGTTGTCCTTTGTGGGGATGGGGCAATGAAGACTGGTGTTTTAGTTCTGGAATAAGTCAAGACATTCCTTTCATGCACTTACATAAATTTACCTTGCAAATGTACGTCCCTGCACTGCAAAAAATGAAAAAAAAGTCTTTCTTACAAATGATTTTAATATTGTATTAGGATTTTAAATACTTAGTAAATACTTTTAATTCCTAAAAAAATTCAGGAAGTTAAGTCTCATAAGATTAGAGACGTGTTAAGACACATTTTTTGCAGAGTTCGCACGAACCCAAGATTCTTTGTTTCTGGGTTTCGGAAAGATCTTTTGATGTAGGATCACGGCACATTACAAAAAACAAGATGTGTATGCAGATAGAGCTGAAAGCACGGACTGTATTGTAAATACAAGTGCACGAGACACTAAATGTCCTCCATCTAAATGGATTGTAACATTATCCAGAGGTCGGACTCAGAAGAGCAGTTGGAATGCGTCGTTTGCTGTCAAACTTTATAATGACGCTTAGAAACGGGCTTGGGCTGGCTTTCCTTGAGAGCCTGTCGGTACAACGTGGGACTAATTCAATAGAGTCATCTCAAATTGTCCTGCTGCTTTCTGATAGTGCCGCACTCTCATTTTGAGCATGACAACTCGGCCGGGGTCTGGCATCTGTCCCAGACCCATGCATCTCAATAAGCGGTGACATCATTCAGGCAGCAGACTCACTCCCTCTCAACGCCCGCCCGACTGCTAATAGACCGTTAAGGATCCATTGGAAAAAACTAAATTGCAATTTGTTCCCTTGGTAATCGGTGTTGACTATTGATTGCCACCATTCTATTCATTTTTAACCCAGTTTTTTTTTTTATTCGGGAATCTTTACGAAAAAAATTGATGCTCTAAAACCAGAGAGACCTTTGATGCTGCACTTTTACATTTTCACACTGAATGTCTAAAATAAACAAGAGGGAGTATAAGTGCGTGACTTGTTCTATCACAGTGGTTGGCATAGCCTGAGCTTGCGTCAAGGAGCCTGGGGCAAAGAACATGGAAGACTGATGTCACAGTTAATGTCATCAGGGGAAAGTAATGAGTTGTGTCTTTAAGTTTTAGCTCTCCTGTTCCATAAAACAAGTGAAGGACAGACTGTCACTTTTACTTTGCCCCAACATTACTTTGGTTTTGCTCCTCTAGCATAGTGGAGAACTCAATAAGATCGAGTGGTTGAGAGTGGATAACTTCATGATGGGATTGCTGTTGCCTGAATTGTGGAGTGAAGGGCTGGTCGATTAGAGTTGGCATCCTGTGTCTGGGTCAGTCTTACAATTTTGCCACCCGAGTTCATGGCTTCCATCTTGAATCATGATCCTTTGACCTCTGATCTGAAGATCAATAAAGAGTAAGACCTATGCGGGTGAGCGTAGGATTAGTCTGTCGTGAGAGGAGTCAGTTAAGTTTGTGGTTCTAGATAGAAAAGTCCTTCTATTACAAAAGGACTGTGGACAAGTATCAGCCCCTTTTTTGCAAATTCTGGTTGTCCAGTGTGTCCCATTTGCATATATTGACTGGGGAAGTATTTGCTCAACAGTTAGCTACTTGTTTATAAGACTTAAATTGACCAGTGAGGACCACACCATCAAGAAGATGTGTGATGCACGCAGAAGATACAAGTTTATTTAAGAGAATATGATTGGTCTGTGAGAAGGGAGCTCTCATTAAGCTCTTCTGCTTTGGTGACTGCGAGTTTGGGGAAGCTTCTATGGGGAATTCGCTAGAGTACCCAGGCAAGAATAACCCCCCTAGGACCCTACGGAAAAGACAGGGAGAGAGGGGGGATTGTGCGACAGGATGGGAAAGCAGAACATGACGAGAGGGTTAGGTGTGTATTTATAAGCAAGTTTCTAATTTGTCTAACTTGAGGTGTGGTCCTGTGCCTGAAACTCTGCTAGGTAGCTCTATTCAAATTAAAGCATGTATGTCACATAACTGTGGAGAGGGGGCAGGAAGATATTGAAGGTCCTCAGTCTGAATGCCTTCACTGACTGCCCTGCTTTGGGAATCTCAAAGTCAATCCCACAGTGTATGACAGCCTATGAAGAGGAGTGGGTTGATCTGACCATTGCAGGTTACTTAGGCAAGACGCCATACCATCATACAAAGCAGAGAGAGCAGTGCAGGCTCACCACCAGGGGGCAGTAAATTCCCCACTTGAACCATAAACACGTACAAATGATTATACTGGGTCACTGGCTGCCAGTATTCTGTGGTGCTGCCACAGTATAACCCACATTTTTCTTGGTTATATCTCTTCTAATCAGCATTGAGTCATTTTGAGTATATGCTAACAGTTCACCCAAAAAATGAATATTCTATCTGCTCACCTCCATGCCAGTTGAAACACGGGTGAGGTGTATTGATCCATTCAACAAATTTTGAGCACATCAGACAACTCTAATTGTTTCAGAGAAGGCTGCAACAAAGTCAATGAGGACTCTGTCTTTCCCATTCTTTAGACCCTTAAAAGCAGCCAAAAATGAGGATGAAATCACTCCATACAGCCGTGCAGCATAATCCAAGTCTCCTGAAGCTGAACAATCGCAGTGTCACTGGAAAAGACCTGTATTACACCAGCAGTTCCTTATTTACTCAGCACTCTGGTGGTGCCACAGTTTAACCCGCATCCTACTTGGTGATATCTCTTCTAATCAGCATGGAGTTGTTTTGAATAAACGTAAGGCAGGAAATGTTGGTGTTGGTATGAGATTTTTAGTACGATAATGAGTTCAACCTTGCCAGTCTCTGGCAGCCTTGTACATTATCTAATGTGAGGCAAGATTTTTCAAGTAACTGCAAAATTGTCAACAGTACAGCACTATCCGAGAGTCTTTAAATAAGCAAGCGTGCCTGGAATGTACTTCTATGAACGCTGCTGTGTTGTCTACTGTACGGCATTATGAAGTTAAGTTCAGAGTTTGAAAAAGACCCTGCAGTGCATGCTGGGAATTGTGTTGGGTGTGAAACCAGCAGAAATCCAGGGTTTAAGGAGTGTCTCTTTCTGAATGCGATTATATTTATGGTCACTCACCTAAGGCGATGATCCCCAGACCATCTGAGGCTTTTTCTTGTTACCAACCCCGCCCCCTCAGTCCCATTTCTCTGCAGCCACAAGAGGGCTTTGAGTTTGGAGAGTGGGGTCCCTTTGGTTAGACTATATTCCCAAACGAGCAGCTATTCACTGCTTTTTCAGAGGACAGCATCTGGGCTTGTTAATAAGGCACTGTGCCCTTCGGACTGGATGAGGGGATTTAATGGGGTTGAGGGCATTGAGAGTTCGGAAGGGGGTGGTCCGGAACAAGGGTAAAAAAAAAAATAATAGCTGCGGAGTTGGCTCGAAAAGAATCGAACGGCAGAAAGGTCCTGGCATACTCTCGATAACTCCCATCGACGGAGAAATGTGTATTCACTCCAGGCCGTTCGCCCCTCCTACGTCGAAGTGACAGTTGCACCACATTGTCTGTGACTCAAGTTCTCTGGGAGCACAGCTGACAGCAAGGAAATTGGTTCACTCAGCTTCCTCAATGGTGTTGGATTTGAAGACAAGCCCCCTGAGATAAGGGGTTTAGCCCACTGTGCCACCCAGTCACTAATTACAGGGCACGGAGAAAGGAAAAGTTAAGCCCTTGGCATTTGCAGCTCACTATAATTGCTGCTGGCATGACCCTCATCATCAAATTGCTCGACGCATTCCTTTCTGGAAAAAAGGAAAGAACAAAAACCCTTAGTTTAAGCGCAGGGTGGGGGGGTTGGGGGGGGGGGGGTTTACTTGCAGAGGGGGTGATTACCGTCGACGAAATGATGAACCGAACAGCTTGCGTCCCTCCCTCTCAGAACGCCGTGGTTTCTGAGGCTTTGAGAGTCCCTGCATTCCTCTGGGATAAGATTACAATCACAGGCAATATCTCAGTAAGACGAGAAAAGCCCCTTTGCGCATTTTTACCCCCACTGTTTTTTTCCCCCCTCTGTCCTGGCAGATACATGTGTGTGTATAAACATATAATGTATAGGAGCTTTTATTCGACTAGCGCCGACGCGAACTCGCCGGTGAGAAGCCAGGGCCGGCGGGTTTGATCAAACCCACCTGTCACGTACAGCCACCAGATTTGACTTATGAAGTAAACGTTTCCTCAGAGAATGCTGCAAAGCCCTGGCTAAATTGCTCGTAGTGAAGCGCGGATTCCAACCGACTATGACTTTTCAAGGTACAAGAGCCCCACATGCTGAAGTCCTATATCAATCAATGCTGTACTTTTTCCTGGTCTCATTTAGGGGTAATGCTTACTTTAACCAGGAGCGTGGTTGATGGATGGCTGTGAATATTTCACTAATGTGGGTTTCTCTGTCTTTGCCGCAGCCACGTCCAATGGCACCCTGGAAGGGCTGGGAAACAGGGAAGGTGGGGTCTGCAACACACGATCCATGAAAATCATCATGAAAGTGGGCCAAGGTAAGTTTTAGAGCTTCTCCATGGAAATCGCTGGAATGTAGCAGTACCTGCAGCTATCCACTCGCAAGTGGTATGTACTTTTACTAAGACCATAAAATAACCGTAGGCGAATGTGTGTATCTTGTGGCTCAATTTCTGAAAATACTGAAATTTACACAGTAAACTGAGCAAACATTTTGGAGTGGGGAAATGAGTAAAAAAAAAATTACAATATATTCTTTCTTGAGCCGAGCCTGTGGAAAGAGTTTTCTCCACTTAGACAGGGAGTTGATAAAATGGCAAAGTGAAAGTGTACTGGCACGGTGTAAAATGGCTGACCGAGAAGAATGCTTTGTAGAAGGGCGGGCCATGACTTCAGGCTTAGAGAAAACATTTTATAAGTAATTGTTCATAAACTGAATTGCTCCTGGCAGTGGAATTTACACTGGATATCCAGGCAAGAGCCTCGTACTGTATGAAAGCCAGTCCAATGACTTCATTTCTCATAAAATGGGTGTTTCAGACATTACCTTGTACTCTATTCATAACCTTTTGAATGGAAAAAATGGAAAAATAAAATCTTTTTGACGAAACTTTCATTAGGTTCTCATGCTAAAAAAATGAGGCTAAATGTTGAGACTTTGCAGGCTTTTGAGCACAAGCATCTCCACACACATTCCCAGTTCATTTATCACGGGGAACCTCTCATTCCCAGAGTTATTAAAGAGAAACTGAAAGATCCATAAAACCTCTTGATTGCCGTACCTTGAGTGCGGGTTTCTGCAAAATCATACCCCAGGAGGATGTGTGCACTATTTTCAATGTCTCAAGTAATGTAGCAAAATTGCTCCTCACTGACTCCGGAGAGCACACATTCACTCCATATGTTAACCAACAATCAAACTAGCGCTGACACTATTATCTGGATTACTTAACAGCTACATGATGATCATTTGCAGCCTCAGATGCTGGTATCAGGAGAGCTGGCCAGTGACATTCACCGTGCAGACCGCAATCTGGCCTTCAGCCTCTCCCATCTCTTATATGCAGGTGCCATGGTTCGTGAGGGAATCACAGAACCTGGCTCAAGTTTGGACTCACTCCAAAGATTTTTAAAACGAGCTGTGATTTGAAGAAGAGCTAAAACCCTTTAATGAGAAAAAACGATCTAAATCTTAATCAAAGCAACCTCCACCTGCTGTCGTGCTGAGCACGATCGCATGATTTTACTGGTCGTTGACCACTTGAGTTGTTAAGATGGTGTAAACATTGTCATCTGTTACCATTTCTCCGCAAAAAATTCAACCTGTAACCTCTATTGATCAAATTTGACAAAACTTGCTTTTGGTCAAAATGGAAAGTGGAAGTGGTCCATTTTAGACCTGTCTAATATAGATAAAAAGCTGAAACTTGTTACGTGAGTGGAATACAAATTGTTTTGACCATGGCTGAAAAATTACTGTTTTGTGACCTGTAACTTTCCTTTGCCCATTCACACCGATTTGAATGACTCCTAACCTCTAGCAGCCACAAATATTGATCAAATTTGATGAAACTGTTCGTACAATATCTTTGGGACATAAACTAGTTTTGCATTTCAATTCTAAAGGGTTGCAGACCAATTGAGTTTCAGCTTCACTTGAGCCTGTAGTTCGCTTCAAGGTCAGTCAAAAACTGAACAAAATACCTCCGTTTTGAGGGTCAAAACCCTGAATCCAGGAGATGATTTTAGGCCTTAGTCTTGGGATAATTATCGATCTGACTGCAGGGAAATTAATCCAAATAGTTTGCACTGATGAAAAATAAACAAAACGGTACAACCAGCTTCAATCATCTTGTGAAACCATGCTTTGCCACAAGTTTTGGGGTTCTGTTGCTATGTAGTTGGCTGTCGCGTATGTTGGGGGAACAGACAGATGAGGACTCGAGCCCGGGAGACTGAAACTGCATTTACTCTCATGTATTTACATTTGACGGGGAGACTGAAAAGACACTGATGCTTCATCCATCTGCAAAGGTGGCGACTGCCTGCATATGCGAGAAATAAATGTGCATGGTGCCATAAAATAAACCTGTTTGGTTTGGGTTTGGTAGATGCTTTGATCAGTCCTTTTCAGATGCTGGTAAGATTGATTCTGAAATGGCGTGATGTATTATCAAAAAATAGCAGCCCATAAATGTATTTACACTCAGAATAGGCTGGGACGGTATAAAAAATGCACATAGAAACAGAAAGCAGTGATTTATGAAACTACTTTGACTTGCAATCAATTGCAGACAGTATGAAGACATGACATTTAATGTTTTGTCAGGTCAGCTTCATTTTATTTGTAAAGATCCATTCCTGCTATTCAGGCCTAAAATGCATTCCAAAAGTGTACAGGTCCGGGGCTGTTTTGGACTAGCAATGAGGTAGAAAAAATTTGAATAATGATATGATTTGAAGCAGCTGATGTTGGCAAGTTATGGCATCTCATGATTTGGTACAAAAGCAGCATTCAGGAATGGCCCAGTCCATCAGGAGCAAAGATGGGCCAAAGAACGCTAAGGTTTAAAAACAATGGGTCTCATTCATGAAATGTTAGTAAATTTGTGCGTAGATTTGCACGTAAAAGCCTACGCTACTAAAAACCTAAAAATTTATGAACACCGCGGGAAACTGCGATCTAATCGTAAAACACTTGTATGATCATGAATGGCAATCCACCTTAAAGTGACAGCGTGCTCCTGGTAATTAGCTATTAGCATAAATCCCCGCCCATGAATTGCCAATGACTATGGCGTAAACAAAGAAAGAACAAGAAAGAAAAAAATTTTTTTCCGAAGCGGAGACAGAAATCATTCTGGGTGGAGTTAAGAAAAACCATTATATTTTCATTTGTTAGCAGTGGTGTGACAGGAACAGGCAAAGAGAAGGCCTGGAGTCATGGGACAGATGCCGTTAATGTTGTCTCTGTAGTCCAAAGGACCATGTCCGAGGTGAAGCGTAAATGGTTTGACATGAAACTGGAGGCAAAGAAATGCATAAGCGCACAAAAAAATACATCAGCCACAGGAGGAGGAGACTCACAGTCACAACTATCAACTGCAGACGAGCGCATCGCTGGCACAATTGGGGAGACCTCTCTGTCAGGAATTATACCTGACGGAGACAGCGACATGCCTCCACTTTTATTTTTTTATTATAATCATTCAACATGTAGAAAGAATGCGTAATCTATTTAGTCGATTCACATAGATAGTTCACGATCATGAACCTAATCTGGATCTTAAACCTGCCAGTTGCCAACTAATTTAACTAAATGTGTTATATTTTTAATCGTTTGTCATGTTTAGGCTATATCACGTGTTTCAAAGGCATCTGCGTATTGTCTACATAACAGAGCGCAATATGAATTAAAAGTCTAATTTCCAATAGTGACAAGCATTATTTATGTGCATTCTTAAATTTACACAAGCGCTACGCATGGTCAGCAGCATGTGTAGATTTTGTTAGTAGCTATGAAAAGATCAGAGCTACTAAAATATTGATGAATGCGGAGATGCACGTAAATTTCCATCTGCGAACAGTTTACACACAAATTCGTTCTGCTCACGTTTCATGAATGAGATCCACAGCTCCTCAAAGAAAGATAGGAAGAGATTTGGATATTTCACCCTCTTGGGTGCATAGTATAATCCAAAGATACAAGGAATCTGGAGGAATTTCTATGCATAAAGGGCAAGGGTGTAAGCTTAAGTATAATAACCGTGATCTCTGATCACTCAGATGACACCGTATGAAGAACCTTTATTTCTCTATAAGTGATATAACTGCAGGGGCTTAATAATTCTTTGGCAAACCTTTGTCAGGTACTACAATAAGTCGGAATTACATTCACGCATTTCAGGTAAAGCTATTCTATTTGAAAACAGAGCTAACAGTCTGTGCTAACAGAGTTCAGAGGGGCTGTCGACTCTAAGCTCTGTAAGAGACTAACATACAATGGAAATGAGTATTTTAGTCAGATGAATCAATATTTCAGGTCTTTTTATAAGAAGAGGAAATTGAAGCTTAGTGCTCTGGACTAAAGAATTAAAGCGACATCCAGACAATTACTTTAAATAGTCCAAAAACCATGGTCTGTCATGCTATGGGGCTGTGTCACCGCCCTTGGCAAGGGAGACTTGCAGTTCTGTATTAATGCTGAAAAAAACACTGAGATTTTGAAGCAACAATTGCTGCCTATAAGATGACATCTTTTCCAGGGATGCCATTGCATATTTCATCAACACAATGCAAACCCGCATTCTGCACACATTACAAAGGCAAGGCTGTGTAAGAAGTAGGGTGTGGGTACTGGACTGGCCTGCCAGCAGTCCTGACGTGTCACCAATAGGGAATGTGAGGGCATTTTGAAAGGCATATATCAATGTTCAGTGACAAGAAAAGGCTGTTGAACTTCATGAAGTTTGTTTTTTCTTACTTCAAATTACACCATTAGGCTTATCTTATTACAGTGGATTAAAACAGACCAAAAGGAACAATTATATGGGTTCTCAAAATTATTTATAGGACAAATAATGACTGGCAAAATTCAAAATTGTGACAGGCCTAAGTACAGGTGGGTAATAAACAACTCCATCTGCACGCAACTATTCAATTTTAAGACCTCCTTTAAGGACACTATACTTTTTGTTACTTTCAAAATTGCCTGCATTGTTCAGTCTTGATTTGGAACTCGTATAATCTACATGAGTAACAGCAGTGTTATTTTTTTCATTTTTTTGTCGCAATATGAACGAGCAAAATAAAAATAAAAGACCAATGGGTGTTAGCTGTAACTGTGTCTGCTGTTTATCATATGACTCTTCTTTCCCAATCCTGTACTTACTTGCTGTGCTTGGATTGTGAGTATAACTTTGAATGCCTTACAAAAACAGAGTGCTGTGTGTTTTACAAATGTATGAATGCATATTTTGGAGGGACTTGCATCTAGACCAGTAACCTCAAAGCATTTCAAAATGAAGCTTTGGCACAGTCAATAGGCATCCTATTACGGCAAAAGTGATACGCTTCCTGCCAGTAAAATGAATAGACAGATTTCCTGAGCAGATTTTTATTTAGCTAGAGTATTCATGGAAAATAACAGTCCTATCACTTAATAGAAAATCAAACAAGCGATAAATTACTGCCAACGAACACATTCAGTTTCAGCTTGGTGTGAATTTTTAAAAATGTATTTTCCATTTAATCGGGCCTGGTTTGGAAAAGGTCAATGTAAGCAAGTATATGAAATAGAGGCTGCACTCGCCATGGTAGCTGCCTGGAAGATCAGATTAGCGGTTTATTGCTGTACTGTGTTTTTACATGCTAAAAAGGGAAGGGGGAAAGTTCAGTCTAAGTGCAACTTTATTGTGCTTGGAGTAATTCAGCAGCCTTTATTTCAAATTACTCTTCATTTGTATTGATGGATGGTAATGATGCATAATTTTGGCACATTTGTTCCAAGCTTTGGTCTTGAAATATGTTGTAGAAACCTCCCAGGCCTTGAATATTCATTCATACAGTACCACACAGGGATTTTATTATTTATTTCTATTGAAGTAGTGACCTTTTTTCACTTTGTACTGAGACCTTGCTGTACAGTGAGGAGTGAGAGCTTGAAGCGTATAATTCTACTCATGATCAGTCACATTCGTCTCCATCTGAACACTTAATACATTCATTGCGCATTTGTGCGGATTAAAAAATTAACAACCGGAAAAGCTCATCATCCCTAATGTTGAATAACCGATTCAAACAGATGCCTTATTTTTGTCGTTCATTCAAAACTTTTCATGAAGTTCTAGCAGCTGCCAACTGTTGAAGAAATCAAAGGCCCAAGACACAACCTGACTTGAATTTCTGGGCTGTGGCATCTTTTTGTTTATTTTTTTTTTTTTTGCACAAAGGCTATAAATGTGTCTTAATGGAGATTTGTATGGCTTTTGGGAATTTTGTGATCAAGATAAAATTCTTTTCAACCTTTTTTTGTCGTTTGTTTGTTTTGTTTTCGTTATCGTTAAGGAAGAATTAAATAAAACATCATGGAATTGAGAAAAGTATGTTGGTTCCCTGCAGTGCACTACCTTCAATGGGCATTGATACGATTTTATTTTTTGCTCACAATGTATTGGTAATCTTCAAACTCAAATTCACTGCATAAATCTAAATTACATCTGTATTATTCACATAGTTGCATTTAAGGAATAAAAGAAAGCCTTAATTAAAGATCATCCTTTTTCATTTTCAAGTCAGTCCTGGAATTAAACGGATGGGTAAATATGTGCGTGGCACATTAATCCATTTTAGGCCTAAAATGTACAACATTTTTTCCTTGGGGAAAGGATGAGTGAAATTTATTGAGCATAATGACCAGTCCAAGTCATTTTTATTTTCTGCAGTCTTTCGATCAATTCTGCTTAAACTTGTTTGTGGTGCCCCGGAGATGAACCATAAAACTACTAATGTCATTATTATTGGAATGCCTTTATTGACTGGGGAAAAGCAGTGATGATATGTTATAACTGTATCTCTCAAGGACTTGCATTAATGATCTGCTGGCTTTGTGTATGCCTGATCCATTTATTTTGTAAGCGATTATGTGTTTGATGATAGCAGTTTGGGGGGGCTGACTACTTTTGGCAAAGGGGATGACAAAAAACGAAAACAAAACAAGGTCAGGGAAACGGGTTATTCTTTTACTGTGTCAAATACGAGTTTCTTCTGGCTTGAATACATTTAGTATCCAATGTTCTGCTGTCATTTTCACAGACCCAAACACCATCGTTCCTGACCCAGTGATCACTGAACGTCCAAATAAAGACCAGGGCAACGTGGTGAAAGACTCCACTACCGTCCCAGACAAGAAGAAAAATAAGGATAGAACAGGAGACCAAGGCAGTACAGGTGAGGGTGTATTCCCTTTAAGCTTGTCGAAGCACAACGCCCAGATCTTTCTGGAAATAATGATGGATAGGCAGTGTGAGTATTTCAAAAAACACCTGAAAGTCGGTGCATAAATTTCATCCTGCTCTGCTTTTATTGTGAACCCCAACTCACAGACTGAATCAATACTGTGTTCTAGCAGCTTAAAATCTGATTAAAAATACGAAACCGATATTCAAGCATTTCACGCTGTTGTTTGTTTTATTGTGAATTTTATTAGAGAACAGACAATGTGTGTGCATGTGTGCCTGGACTCTGGGACAGATCTGAGAAAATCAGTCTAAAAATACTTTATACTTAACCTCTATTTTATACCCATAATATTTGGACCTTGACAAGTAGCATCCATTTAAATGACGTGTGAGAATGCAGTCATGAAATAGGCGTAGTTATATATCCATGTTTTATCACAGCTCATACTAAGTGTTTGAGAATGTACTTTTCTCCTACGCCATTAAAAAAAAAAAAAAAAAGAATTATGTTAAAAAGTTGTGTTATTTGGGACAGACAACATCTGGTTTGCTTGTTTCAAAGGCTAGAGATAAAAAGTGAGCTTTGCGTTTTCAATGTATTCAATATCATAGTAATTCATCTGCGACATTTCTTCCTTTTTATCTGATTTTTCAAGAGCTCCTCAGTTCTTGTGAATGCAGCTTTCATCTCCTAAGTGATCGGCTGCACTTACATTGATCATGTCAGGGTAATTTCAGATTCCTCCTATTTGATCAAAGTGAGCCCCCGTAATCAGATGTTTTTTGTTTTACTTTCCCTGTCTTTCCTTTCCACAATACCGTTCCCCTTGTCGAAGGATGCTGCGGTATTTAATTACGTCGCGTGGTAATGCAGATCGACGTGCTGTTCGAGCGCGGCGATGAAAAATTAAAACCATAGCCGAAGCACCGCGATGAAACGGCCGATAAGGCTATTAGAACCATTCAGAGACGCAGACGTTTCTTGGCATCCGTGTTTTTGTATGCAAAAAATTGTATATATGCGTTCAACTTTGGTCTCGGTTGCCAAAATGCCATTTTTTTTCTTGTAGACTAAGCATTAAAGTGTTGGGAGTTTCGAAAGGTTTAGTAAGTCATTTTTACCCTCCGAGCCCAGGGCTGAGGGACAAAACAAAATCAGATGTGCGCAAAAAAATGACGGCCTTCCCTTCCTGCCTGGGCCGCGGCCAAGACTCCCACGGCGCGGTCCTCTTCCAGCGAGGCAGTGCAGTTTGGCAGCCGTCTCCCCTGGGTGCCTGGCGCTTCCAACGACCGTCTCCGGCCTGTTTCTCTAAACGGGCGTGCAGGAGAGCGTAGGAGGCCTCAATGACCTGCGACATGGGAGCACTCTGCTTTATTCCTCGAACAAACGGGAACGCGATAGAGACGCGGGGGTTAATGTGCCCGCCTGCACACCGGCGTGACTGTGAACTGCAGCCAAACACGTAAACTGATTCTGAGGTTGGCCGTGACCACGAGCACGCGCACATACATACACACATGCACACAAAAAAAAGGCTGTACATATTTTCCATCCATTATAGCTATTTGGGCGATTAGTGGGGCAAAAAAATGGGCTGATGCTTATCGCAGTAGAAGTGAAAAACTGAATAATGACGATTTGCACATTTAGAATGGAATTAAAAAATTTTATGTGGGTCTTCCCCATAAACTAAATAAATAATTACATAAATAAGTACATAAGTAAATAAATAACTGTTGGACACTTTAAAAACACCAAGTACTCACTCCCCCCCACTCCCCAAACTACTGAAGTCTGAAGCAGATAGACAACGTATTTTCTGATGAGCACAGATGTTCCTTGGTTTTGTGGAGCAGGGAAGGCTGCTACAGGCTGGGTGAAGGCTGACAAAAGAGTGTTTGAGGGATCATGCGTAACGCAGCCGTCATAAAAAATTGTATAGTTGTTGAACTGTATTAGTGTAGTGGAACAAAGAGATGGTACAGGCGAGCATGCGGAAAGCTAACGATCCAAGTCCTGATCACATCCGGCAACTCATTAACCTGCAGGTGGTAACTTCATTACTGTAGGAGACGGAAGCAGCATATGTCCCAATCCAGCCCTTCCCTTTAGCTGGCTGGCTTTGACCAACAACAAGAAAGTCGTAAAAAACAAAAGGAACGACTCAGGCCAGGACACAAAGCCGATAAACCCGGCTGCCGTTGACACAAATTCCAATTTGAAGTCTTGTTTTCTGACAAGATCAATAGTGCATTTCTTTCAGTCTGTCTGCTTCAGGGTTTTTTCTTGTTCCATTTTTTTCCCTCTTTTTCTCACTTAGCTTTTTTAAATCCTCTCACCGAGGGGGGAAAGTGCAAACTCTTTCATTCCAGTCTTGATATTGTTACCTCTTCGGTTACACGTTAGCTCACCCTTAAAAAACCCTCAACCCTTCTCTGGTTCCAGAGAGTTAGCCTGGAAGCAGGGCGGCTTCAGTCATCGAGCAGAGGTGCGGTTCGGAATAAACGGGGGGAGAAATGGTGATAAAAATGGCTTTGGGGAAAGGGACCGTACGGGAAGCAGGCTTGTCGGCCTAATTGGAATCAGTCTTCAGCCTTTGCATCTAGTGAGCGGCTGGTGTTTTGATTTCCCTCACACTCTAGACCTGTGGGGCATATAAGTTTAGCAGTTTCTCTTCCACTGCCCTTCTATGGACGTGTAGCATATGGAGAAGCCGACACAGTTTTTACCTCTCTGAGGATTGTCTGGACAGAAAGACGTGTGAGGTGTTATTTCAAGCAAGATGACCCCACTCCTATGTGCAGGCACACACACGGGCATGTACACATACTCACACACGCACGCTCACTCACACAGACACCCGGACACATTGTGTTTTCATGTTTTGCGGGGGCATCCTCTAGATTTACATTCATTCCTGAACCCATAACCCTGACCGTAACCACATGCACTGCATGCCTATCCGTAACCATTACCTTACCCTTACCCTCTCTCTTTAAACGCTAACCATGAAGTCGCTTTGTTACCTTGAGGGAACTGGAAATGTCCCTATTAGAATAAAAAAAATTGTATTCCATAACTTTTGGGGACATTTGGTCCTCACAATAGTATGAATGCATGCCCACACATACACGGACACACACGTACACTTTCTAGGGTTTTAATTTGGGAGTTTCTTGGCACCAAGCAGAGCTGTGAAAATAAAAGTCCTTGCCAGAGCTCAACAGCACTAGCAAAGTTTGCAGGGGCCCAACCCCTATTACAGGAGAGGCGATCAACTCTATCGTACTCAGTTCAGTAAAACTGTTCCTTGTTGACAGTGTGGTTTGACTCTTAACATGCTCTCTCCCTCACACAGACACCATCAACCAGGACAACAAGTCCAACTCCGCTGAGGGCATCTTCAGCTCCAAGCCGGCCCTGTTCGCCGCCATTGGGGCCGGCTGCGTAATCTTCCTCCTCATCATCATCATTCTCATCATCCTCCTCATCAAGATCCGGAAGCGAGCCAGGAAGCACACCCAGCAGCGGACGGCGGCCCTGTCACTCAGCACGCTGGCCAGCCCCAAGTGCTCCGGTAACGCCGGCTCGGAGCCCAGCGACATCATCATCCCGTTACGGACTACAGAGAACAACTATTGCCCCCATTACGAGAAGGTCAGCGGGGACTACGGACACCCCGTCTATATAGTGCAGGAGATGCCTCCACAGAGCCCTGCCAACATCTACTACAAAGTGTGAGGAGCAACTTTTATAGGACCTACCTTTCATTTTAGAGAATTAAGGTCTACAATTTTTTTACTATCTAGACCGTCTGATGTCAATAGACACATTTGATGCTTTAATTAGTGAACGCGAGAGGAGACGGGGAAAAAAAACGGAAGTTAAAAGACTGAAGGTCTACATGGACGCAAGTCAAGTCTCTTCGATGTTTCTCTGTAGGCCAAAGGCGAGATGCTTGGGTGTCTAGACCTTCTCCTTCTTCTGTCTCTCCCTAAAAAGTGTATTCTCTGTGTTTTTGCTGTTCTTCAAGTGCAAAAGAAGAACGGTGGGAACGCTAAAGGATTTAGTTGTTTGAGAATGGAGGAGCCCAACAGATGGGTTTTTCCAAAAAGCAACGAGGTCATGGAATTCAGAGCTGAAGTCAAGCCTTCAGAGGTTGCTCATGAATCAGGGCTGGGTGTGTAAAATTGTGACGACATTTCCACTCTCTTGCTGTGTTTACGTTTTACCTCTCGGCTGGTGGAAGCCACCGAGATTCTCCTCCACCACTTTCTACCCATTAAACTTCAGTTTTTTAAAAGCATTACTTCATCTATATTATAACACTATTCACCCCACCCTCACTTTTTCCCTCACCTGCAACGTATCAGTCCTGAGGGAGAATCAGCTTGCAGCCTGGGAACTCACAGTTCATCAATGCTGGCTCGGTGTTCTGCTGTAAATTGTGGGCTTGTCGGATCATGTCCGGACAAGCTAAGACGGAAAGGGCCAAGGGAAAGCCTGGATAAGCATCCTGCGGGCAAATTAATGACAGCCGTACAGTTCTCACCGAGAGTTGCGCTAGACGCAGTTAATTAAGATGGAGCTGATAAAAGGTTACAATGGCTAACCCCAGAAATGATCTGAGAACAACAATAAATACCCCCCCCAAAGACAAATAAAAAAAATAAAATTACAGGTTACTTTTTATCTGAAAATGCTCAGAAATCCTTGGCTATCCTGTAGAACTCTTGGCTTGGAGCAGTCGCTTAGGGTGGGGATACAATAACAAGATCAAATTTGTATGGGGAAAAAAAACGAATTGCAATGCTGTCCATTGGGGCAGAAGTCACAATAGTTTGCAAGTTTTCACCCCTCATTATCTGCTCTGAATAACTAAACACCTCGTGAGCCAATAAAATGAGGACTTATGGCAGTGCATCTTGGGATGTGTTACATGGGTGTGATGATTGGCAGTTAATAAGATTGACTGAACACGCTGTTTTCTTGACTTGTTTTGAATAACTAGATTGATTGCACCCACGCAAAGCCTGGTATGGTCTAAATAAGTGTTTAGCTTGGACGAGGTCGCAGGAAATATGTTTGTGTGTTTTGGTGCACTACTGCTCATAAACTGAAGGGAGAAAACAGATTTGAAAAAAACTTTGGTTATAAAAAAATACGGTGGCTAAAATTCTGATCATCCTCAGAACCTTGATGATTACTAAAGCAAAGCTGCATCTCATGAAATAAAACTTTAATGGTAATGTAAACAAATACATTTTAATTCCACACAAAAAACTTCATTTTTTATGTTTCTCCAGCTAGGATTAAATCCTTCCCAGCTGCAATGGGGAGGGGGGGTGGAGCCACAGTTGGGTGAAGTGCTGTTCAAAAATATAGGCCACCTGCCCATTTTTATCTCAAAAATGTGTAGTCACTATAAAAGGTTTTCTATAATAGAGCCCTTATCGTGTGCATAAACATGGGTCTGTTTTACCTCAGGTTTGATTATAATCACCTTTTTGAATCCTGCACAAGGTACACCAATGCCGAGTCATTACACATCGTCCTCCGTATGCCTTTAAAGATTTTTTGCTTTCATTCACTTTTTGTTTATCGGCTATTTTCTGATTTGCCGTTGGTAAAGCCATCTGGCTACTATTGGGGTGAAAAAATGGCTGTTTTGTGTGTTTCAGTTCACTAAGCAACTGGGCAAAACACAGATTTGAAACTGTCCTCAAATGATCCTCAATGTCAAACATTTCAGCCGCCTGCTTTGTGTTTCTTGTCTCCGTGTACTGAGGCAATCCATGCTGTGCCAGTTTTAGTTATGTCTGTTGATTTAAATGCAGCAAACAAGGCACTGATTTATTGCGTTCATACCAAACAGTGCACACAGCAGCTGGATAAGGACACGTTTCCTTCCGAAAGAGTGTAGCGAAGACTTGCGTGGGTAAAATTTCTAGACTTACAGTATCTATTCAGTATTTATGCTCTCACAAGGCTTCAGCTGGGCTGCATTTTATATTGGAACTGTGAAATAATTGAATCAGAAATACTAAATGTGTTCTTTCATTGATGGGTAGTTTTTTTGGTTGAAGTACATAGCCTAAACTTATGGGAGATGTTTTGGGATGCACGTCCATGTTGAGAGACGTACAGAAATACAGCTATTCTTGATATACAATCAAATTTTCTGCAGACAGTGAGGCCCATCACTTTCAAAACAGTTATAATTGTTAAAATATTAAAGGAATATATATTTTCATATGTCATAGTGTGTCATATTACAAATACTTCAATTGTTGCTTCTTTCATATGTCGTTTATTTATATGTCATAGTTTCAAATGATACAATTTGGTTTTTTTTAATAGTCTACAATATTTCTAAAAGTGCAGTTATGAAAGTGGCAAAATTCTGTAAATTTGTATATATGACCTGTGTTTGGCTTCAATGTATTCCGTTTATGTTAATATTTTAACAAATATTACTTTTTGGATGGGACATAACAGATGCTAGAACACACATACTGCGTAGAAAGTTACAAATCCATCAATTGAAGGTGTTACATTTTATGTTGATTTTCCTCTTTTGCTATTTTGTTTCCTTTCACCTTAGTTTAAATACCTGCATTGTAAATGGGTTGATTTACAATTGGTGAAAAATGTAAATATGTGAAAATGGTAAATTTAAAAATGACATTTATTAGAGCCCCATTTATGAAAAATATCAAATTAGGTTTTTTTAATGAGAATTTTTTTGTAAATAGTTGTCTTTTTTAAAGACATTTTGTATAAACATGCATTATTTTCTTGATTGCTTTTTGTTAGTAAAAGAAAGATACACAAATCTCTTAGAACGGGTGTTGAAGTGCCAGGTATTGCAATGGAAAAATGATAATAAATGACAAGGTTCACTACTTAAATTTTTTGTTTCCATAAACAGTGTCTTAAATCACCTTTTAGCGGAACAAACTGAATTGACTCATTGGCAGTGTTCCTAAAGGATTTGATTTCATTGAAATGTTAATGTTTACCCAGTTATCCGTTTTTCACCAACATTTTAGTAGTGAACCTTTCTCAGGTTGAGTGAACAACCAGTGTGGAGCACCTGTTGCCTTGCAATCATGAAGTGCCACAATTTATTCCTTCAGTTATTTCTAAACACATTTTGATTTTCTGAGCTCTACGCCATCTTAATTACTTATGCTGCAATGTTCCAGTCTCTTTGTGGAGCTGCAGTGCAATTTAACTTAAATCTGTTTTTAATCATTTTCATTAAAGGATGGTAATTCTATCCCAAGCGCTACAACATAGACAGAACGGAGGACCAGTTGACTATAAACCCACTGCAGGACCTCTGTCTGTTAAGTTCCTTCTGAGTGTCTTATTTTGTTCTTTAAACCTCAACGTGAATGGTTGATACTCTTTTGATCGCTACTACTCACCATAGTATTAGCACAGGCTTTAGCAAGTGGCTAACCCTCACCCCCAAAGACATTCCTTTGCTGTCAACTAAACAATATGTCTTCTTGGCTGTGCAATTTAAAACTGAACCAGCTCCATTTCATGTTATGTTATCAATTCCTCTCCTTCACCAGCTAGTTAGCGCAGCTAAAGGGAGAGGAAAGGTATGCATCTGTCGGAGGGCGCATTCTCACCAAAAGTATATCCCTTCAGCATGACTGGTTGTTCACTTTCCCTAGCCACCATTCTGCTCCATCTGTTCTTTAGTTTCTGTTCATTTTAAAGACACAGTATTATGTTTATTGTACATGTATGCAAACCCTGTGAAATCGTGTTTCTTTGTATCTGCTTCATAAATGTACGTTCATTTATTTTACTTTGTCTTTCTCAATGCAGCTTTTTTTCCCCAGGTCTACATAACCAGTTTCAATGGAATGAAAATTCCATTAGCCAAGTTTGAAAACCTGATATTGCATATTGATAAATAAATTTTTTCCTATGGAATTTGATCTCTTTCTTGAGCCCCTGGTCAAATATTTTCTCATTCTTTTGTGAGTTGTAAGGCGGTAGAGGAGTTCAAAATGTATGGCTGAGATTTTTAATCGTTTGTGATTATTTGCATTCCCGGTTAATTCTAGCTGCGGATCTTTGTATTTCACATTTGATGCAAGAGAACAGTGGATATTTCTTGAGGTGAAAATGATACAGTCAACACTGAGAGGCCGCTTAACGTTTCCTAGTTTGAAGCATGAGCTCAGCTCTTCTGAAACTGCTGGTCTCCAACTGAGAACAGTGACAGATATGCTAATGGTATGTCGTGTGAACAGGTGCTGGTACGTCAAGGCAATTTTACACAATCATTATGCCTCCGAAGAATAAAAATGTAGCCTAACTGCTGCTGTGTGAGTGGGAGTTGTGCCAGTGTCTCCATTTTAGAATTGAAGCCATCTTTTCATGACTGGTAATCAGAAGATAATGTCCCAGAAGATTCCTGGTAACAGGAATAATTTTCCGAATTACTAAAACTCAGCACCAGTTACAGTAGATGTATTGAGTACTTGCCTATCCATGTTATCCATTTGTATTTCTCATTGACGGAGCGCTATTTAAACCGTTTCATTGTAATGATCGTCTAAAATGCACTGAGTAATGATTAAATGTCATCAGAGATGCGTCTCTGAAATAGAATTCAAATTAATTTAGATTCATCTTGATTTTATAGATCCTGAGTATGGATTCAATTAGTAAAGTCATTTCTCATTTTGTCAGTGAAGGGAAGTAGGTCTTATATAGGGTATTCATGTCTACGGCATATAATTACCCTCCAAAACTGTCCAATTGTCATGTTTGTAATCAAAGTTAAAAATGACTCATTTTATATTTTAATTGAAGCATAAAATATACTTTGGTTATTAGGGCCTAGACTACCTGTATTTGTTCAACGAAAATCAATTAATTCAGAGTGGCCCGTGCATACACTTCCTGGATCTGCCCGTAAATGACAAAAGTAACAGCAGTAGAATATATATGTGTATTTTTTTAAATGATCATTAAATCCTGAGCTCATGTTGAGCCACCTGGCTCCACAATGCAAGGATGTGCTGACTTTGCTGGAATGGGATACCGACCACATTCAGGCGTCCCGCGGTTTATGATCTCTAAAAATTTAGCCATACATTCCTAAAAACGCAAATGTTCTCAGAGAAAGACCAGTGCATCTCGTATCCAGCAGAGGAGTGCAATTTCCAGAGCAGCGCAAGCCCCGGAATCCAGAGGAGCCCGGCCCAGTCTGCGGCTACGGTCGAAAATCCGCAATCAAACCTGCAATCTACATGCTAGTTCAGATGGTTGTGTTATAACGAAAGGGCTGCGCGAGGTAACAAATCCAGGAGCATTATGACTTTTCGCTGAAGTTTTTTTCTTTTTTTTTTTTTTGAGAAACCGCAGACGCTTCTGAGCCATAGAGACATAGAAGAAGGGACTTGGACACAAACAGAAAGTTTTCACCGATTGCTCCCATATTTGGGAGCTGCTGTCACTATCAGCGAGCAGCTTCACTCATGAGAAAAGAGAGGTAGAGGGTTTTTAGCATTAGCAGGAAGGAGACGGCCCACATGCTCGATTTTGACTCCTCACAAGCAAGAGCTCTGTATTTACTGGAACTTTAATCAAACAATGGTTTGAGGAAAGGCTATATTATTCGGAACATTTTGAAAGATAACACCCCTCATATCGGTGAGCGAAAGCCATGGAAAAATAAATAATGGTGGAAAACGTCCTAAGCGTGCGCAGTTGGCCATCTCCTTCCTGCGATTGCCAAAATACCTCCACCATTAGAAAATGGCTGCCTGTGCGTGTGTCACGCTTCATTCAGTGCTGCTGTTTATTCACAATTTCATTTGAGACTGATGCTCAGTGCCGCGGTTAAGTGGACAATAATTGCATCATCGCGGTGATCAAGGTGCTGACTGCGGCACGGCTTGGCAGTGTATATTCTCAGGGTAGCTGCCTGTCATGTGCTTGTCACATAGTGTAGTCGCTAACAAGATATTCGGTGCGCCTGGAAATTGCTACCTCAGCTCATGGTACCCCTTAAGGATTATTTGCCGAAGTCACTTGGAGCATGCTATGTGCTGGCAGTCTCTGTTATGCTTATTCATTTGCAAATATTAAAACAGAACAGTAACTCTGTCTTACTGTTTTAGTGCCCTCCATTTCAAAGCAAAATCTTGCTCCCGTCCTCAAATGACTACAGTTCTGTAGCCCTCTCCTTCTGTCGATTTGGAGCTAAATTCCTTCTGCTAAATTGAGTTGATTCAATATCGCAATTTGGCAGCCAGCACTGAGAAACAGAACCGCTGCCGTCTATTTCTGGGATCCAGTTTACAGTAGATGCCAGAGTAGACAATAACTGCAGCCAGACAAGGATCACACCGTGATGACACACAATGAATGCCTCCTCTGGAATTTGATTTCGAGCCCTTACCTGAAAACAGCCTGAAGATGAATTAGCTCGTCTGACTTTCCTTAGAGGAGTCTGTGTATATTTTATTGCAGTCTAACCTGGATTGCACATGTGTGGCTGTTCATTAATTCTATACCAGAGGGGAACCTTATTGCACAGCACCAATGATGAACCGCTGTTCTGAGTAAAGCTGCTGAATACTGCCATATTATCACATCGGGATATTTATTCTTGTGCCTCGCCATGCCTGTGTGAATCTCAGACAGGCAACTGCTGAATTTATCGTTTATATTTTTATCACCAGCCATATTTGGAGAGGGGTTATTTGTACCTTCTTTTTTTTCCAGAGAAAAGGCAATGATCCCCACTCAACTGTGAGGAAAATTTGAGACGGGCTATTAGTCTTGGGGAAATGATAAGTATTTTATGAACCGTTCTTTTTGGCAGCCTGAAGTTTTTCTCCTCTGTGTGGATCTTAAAGCTTGAATTTAAGACTCAGCGCTGAACAATCCTTGAGTATGTCTTTCCACCAGGCTTTTGTTCTTGATTGTCATGCAATTGATGCAATTCTAGATGTGCTCTGCCAGATTTGGAAATTCACAATAATGTAAATTTTGAGGAAAGTGAGATATCTTAGGACCAGTAGTGTACAATAGATTATTGGCTATCTGTTGCTGTCAGAACCAGAGTGCATGGACGACACCAAAACATTAGGAGGAGGTGAATGATGCAGTGCATGGTGTGTACATGAGTGCTGTGTCAAGTTACCACTGTCGCTATGTCTCTTGGAGATGAAGGGTACAAGTTCCTGTTTGTCTCAATCTGACAACACCTAAATCAGTGATATGTGAGCATTGTTTGTTCTGTTTAAGCCCAGTCATTGGTGGTTGGGCTAATCCTGACAGCTGCCGCGTCTGGCAAATTTATGCCTTTGTCTGATAATTCCTGCCGTAGGCTTCTGAGGTTACAGGAAATACAGGAATTGTGTGCACGTTTGACTCCATCTCTGTTTCCAGCTCATGAAGCCAGTCAGTCTGATTCCAACCATTCAACTACTTCCAGCCCATAACATGTGGAACAATGTTCCTGTATTCTCTAGAGTATGAATAGGGGATTATCCTGATATGATTTATGGTATTTTTCTTTGTAAAAGATTCTGGGAAAAGAAACATGGAAACAAAGCATATTTTCTTTACAATCAACTTAAAAACTTTGCAGCCATTCAGTCAATAACCTTGTTACCCACAATTTTTATTATATATTTATTTTTTGTAATGCACTTTTTTGACTCATGAACTGTATGGGGGGGGATAAATAAAACAGATAGACCAAGAACAAATGAGCTTGTGCACTGACTTCTCCTCATAGTCAGTCGAGTGCATGGCACTTGCTTATTGGTCAACAGCTTATATTTAAGAATAAATTACATCACATTAAAACCAAATGACCCAGTCTATATTTTTTTCCTTAATAAATTTTGCATTCACAGCTAAATGCGTTTTATTTGTGTAATATAAAATTATAAGTAAGTTATCATTCAGCATTTTCCGCATTAATACCTGGGTGCTGACAGTGTCCATTGCACAAATTCGATAAACACATGCAAGCAGAATTTTCACAACAACAGCCTTGAAATATAAATAACCAAGCAACAAAGTCACATGCTGGCTCAGTTAAGATTATAGATCGAATACTACATGTGGAGGGCATCCTTGAAAACATTTCCTGTGCGGATTATATTTCCGTAAATATGATCAGTAACACATTCCCTTGAGTTAGTCAAGCTTGGTAACATAATAAGAGTGCTTTTGGAGGTGCTCCTGAACCCGATTTCTCTTGGTAAACAGGCCACAACACAAGTGTACTTGGAATGATGGGAAATGTAACTCAATAAGTCATTGCATCCTGCTTCATCTAGTTTTTAATATATCTATTATACACACCTGATTAGCTCAAAGCCTTGGACAGAAAACAGCAATGCATGCTATCTCGCGGTCACAGGCATTGCTGGGTAAAACTCAGGAACTCAGGCAATTCAGTAAAAAGGCTTAATTCACTATTTTTTTTCCATGAATACAAGCTTAAGAGTTCAACAACTGCAAAGCATCGTCAACATTTTTTGCTAATGCAGCTCACTTAATAAGCAGACCTGTTTCTGAGAAAACATTGGAACTTCTCTTCACTATGGTATCACAATTTGTAAAATGCAGTTAAAAAGCAATGTGCTAACTTGATGCTGAAACCAATAGAGATGGTGCCAACAGAACGACAGGCCCTCAGTGTGTATATAACTAAATTACTGAAGGCAAACACCCCCTATACCAAAACAATAATGTCACCAGCACCTGCAGCAAAGTTGAGAAAAATTTAACATAACTGAAGGGAAGAAATGCCTCTCTATGTGGTGATTCTATGACCGTGTGTGCATTATATACATACATCATTGCTAATGACGCAATTTGTTGAACAATCTTTTAGTCTGACTCGGACTGGGGGGTGGAAATTAACGTCGCAGCCAACTTGGAGGACTTGGTGACAAGAAGTTTATCTGGTAAAAACGTAGCCGGAAAGCTAGAATTATTGAACACATATATCAAACCAGATCAGCCTCATTTAAAGGTCCCTCATTGTGTAAAACGTGCGTTTCCTTGCCCACACGTACATATTTACTGTGGTCATCCTTCAACCCAGCACACATTGCGAATTTTAAAAGCGAAAGGCCCTGTTTTGTTTCCATATTCCACCTAATGGGTAACCTTCTCCTTACACTGCTGCACCAACCACGGTCACTACAAGGTTGGCTTTGCAGCCAAACTGACCCTTGGCTGGGTCAGATGGCTACCTACCAAAAGTACATGATCCAACAAGGACAAATGTGCATTCGGTAAATGTCGCCGCTTTGTGATAATATTTAGCGGCACTTTATTTCAAGTAAAATGCCGTTAGCTTGGCTTCATAAAATTTTAGCATCATTGTTTTTCTCGATTTTTATATAGTTTATTCAGCTTGTTGATAAATCAATCATTTTGTTGGAGAGAATGAGAAACGGATATGGTATTTGTTTTTTCTCAGACACCCCCGAATGTCTGGTCTTCGATTTATTAACAAGGAGAATCTGGAGCCAGCTAGCTAGGTAGTACAGTGTTTCCAATTTCTTTTTATATTTAGCAAGGTCGCGAAGTAGAATTCTTGGCGTGACGGTCGTTGTCGTTGTAGCAAGCCAGCTAAGTGCCACTCTCATACCTAACACTTTAGTTAGCGTCACATAGATAGCAGGCTAGCCAGCATGCACACTGTACCTGTCCAGAATCATTATGTGATTTATTAGCCAGTTTGCTAGCGACCTAGATACTCAGTTAATTGTGCATTTAGAAAAATTTTCTGAACACGAATGTCCATGACTCACTAACTGAGAAGCAGAGTGATTGAGTAAGCTCAATGCTAACATAAAATGGGAATTCTCATTAAGGCGCAAGCAGAAATTAGCATGGCGATCGCAATGATATGTACGGTCCAGCAATATACATGGTTTTGACCTAGCTACCCAGATAGCAAGCACCTCCGCTCCGGATCTGCCCCAGCTCTGTGCCGACTCCAGCTGATCCGGCTCAGAGCCGGTGTTCGCTATCTGGGTAGTCTTGTTTAGCCAGAGGTAGGCCTAATGCAGGAGGCTCGTTGATAGAAACTAAAGGAGTCGGTGAGTTCAGTTTGGGAGAATAGAGCAGCATAAAACACTGGAAATTGAATGTTAGCAAATGAGTTGTTACTAGACAGATGCAAGCCACAAACTCTGCATTCCAACTGTAGCCTAGTTAAACTGTTATGGTGACTGCATGGGAAATTTCTTTGTGAATGCAGGTGTTACCTTTCCAAACTCATTGAGTAGTTTAATATCTACTTAGCAATTAATTCAGTCATCGGTATTTAGAGACTTACCAGTAGCCGGGGGATTTAGAATTCTATTGACTACTGGGCCGATGCATCTGTTTTCTGGCCAATCATTGCAGAACTCACTTAATAGGGGGGACGCCCACTCAGAACAGCTTGATTTTCAGAGCGGTAGGAATTAAAGCATTTTTTGCTTTGTTTTGCTAAAAATTGCATGAACCTCCTTTTGGACATCCAAGAATATTATATCTTGCCAAAAATATGGTATATGATGTTATCTTTTAGATGGAATTTTCCAAAGATAGTTATTTCCATATTGGGAATTCTAAATGTGATTTTTTTTTCTCTCTCTCTATATGTAGTGGGAAAAGAATGAAGCTTGTGGTGTCTGGGCATGTTAGCTACTCTGATGTGAGTGATCAGCTCATGAAGAGTAAAAAACAGTAAAAAAAAAAAAAGAAAGAAAGAAAGAAAGAAAACGTCCTACACCTACCTCAAGATTCTCAACACTTCAGAGTGATGTCAATGTATCTGTGCATGCACTGTGCAAAAACAGATCCTACGACTCTCATCTTGAAATTCCACCCAATTTATAAGAGTCATATGTCTAAGTAAGTGTTCCAAAGCTCTTATGTGGAATTTATCATAATTTCCTGTCATTATGTGTCATGCAGAGAAAGACTTTCAAAGCTGAGTTGAATAAAGGGATAGGATAGGCTCTGTGGTTTTAATTTGCTGTTACAGTTATGTTGATGTGACAGCAGTGGAGGATTTGGACACATTCCTTTAAAAAGCTTGCATGGTGAGATCTGATTTTATTAGGTAGCAAACTGAATTCTTTACTGTTTTAGATCTACAGTGCATTTGATATTAAAGAATTTTAACCCTTCCATTCCCAAGAGTGCCAAAAGGCACTCACACATGATCGTCACAAAATTCCGTGACGATGCTGACTTTTACTAATCTGATCTTTGGAATGTGAATATAAATATAAAAGTAATATAAAAAAATAAAATAAAATAAAAATTCTTGTCCAATCCACTTGGGTAATAAAGATAGTGAAACCACGGGGGAACTTGAGAGTGAATGGGTTAAGCAAATGCTAAGCGGGCTATTGTGACGAACCTGCATATGTGCTTTGTAATGGGACAAAGACAATGTTATGCTGACCGAAGAATTTTGGATAAACACTTATGGTGCATAAAAAACATCTCTACGCATTTTGCCCAATCCTAAAACAGAGATATTTTCCATCTCTCCTGTGTTATCAGACTATATCCTCAGTGCTTCTTAGGCATTTTATGGAGTTCATCCTGAGTTTGGAAACATTCACAGCTCCCCACAAAGTTTCTTGCCACAGAGAGAGAGAGAGAAAAATAGAATACAGGGCTCTTAAAAAGGACAGTGTCAGCACATAGCGTGGCATGAATATTAAAACAGGACACGTATTGGTTCTCTTTCAAAAATTCACCTGCACTGAAACTTCATTTTAGAAACACCGAGCACTGCAGCTTCCGGAACATTCATACCCAGCCAATTAAGTTTCATTTTTCCCTATAGGAAAATACTTGATACCCCATAAAGTTCTGAGGAGCAGCGAAAGGCATAATTAGTGGAAAGATTTTCCTTCTCCTCTAACTGTGCTGTTTTAGGTCAGAATGAGATCTGCGAATCAGAACAGATGGCAGTAATATGTGCAGTTGCTGACATGGCTCCAGATTCCCTGTGTTCCAGAGATGACTGTTCTAAATGACTAGTTCAGAGCCCCACATGTTCGAGGAGGTCCAGTGCCATGAGGAAATGGAACATATAAACATGACGTAGAGCAATGTGAAATATTAATATCATTTTCATACAGTGGGCTTTAGAATTACTGGCACCCCTGACTGGCAATGCACAAACAATATGAAAAATATAACCAAAACAGTTATAGTGAAACAAAATTTACGAACGTGTGTGAAATACCTTACCTCTCCGCCTAAGGTCTGTCTGCAGACCTTGGCATACGGAATTAACGTTATTCGCTATATACAGGACATGCAACCAAATATTAAAAATGATCAGTTCACTCTAGATTATGTTTAACTCTGTTTCTGATGCATTGAAAAATGGAGGGAATCGAGAGTTCTCAGCACACGAGGAGCTGACATATGCGGTTATATATTACTGGCAAAAACAATTTCCATTGTAAAACACTGAAAATGAGCACATTCATGTAGACATAATGCCTCATGCCATTTTATGTTATGTGGAAATGTATTGAAGAAGATTTGTTTAAACAATGAACATGCTATTACATTGATCAAAGAAATTGCGTAATGTAGAAGTGATATTATTCAGGAGTAATTCAGTATTTACAGCCAAAGTAGTAATTTATTGAGAAGAGCAGGTAGTTTGCCCTCCTTCCAGCATCCAAACATAAAAAAATTTCCCCACACTATCTGCGTAAGGCTGCAAGTTTAAAGATGCCCTCGGGTTTCCATTTGTTTTCCTGCAATAATCCCCAGGTATTATATTGCTGTCTGTGCATCACTTTGCCGGAAATAGTTAACGTTTTTAATATTTCAAACAGTTAGAGATAGAGTAAGCCTGTAACGAGCCTAGTGGCCCATCGGGCTGGTGCTTAACCCCGATTTCCATGGCATGAAGCGACTAGGAGTATTACTATTACCCCTGTATGGGATGGCAGTCCATCGCAGGTACTCCCCCAACTCTGAGATAAGTTTCCCTGACTATTTGCTGGAACCGGTTTATATACCTGGGTGGAGTGGTGCGTGAAGTGTTTTGCCCAAGAACACACTGCGAAGGCTGTGGCCGGGCTTGAACTCAGGACCTCATGATCCCAAGTCAAGCTGTGATAGGTGTTGAGTCTTAGACGCCAAATGCAGCGGCCAGAATTAAAAGGCAAAAACAGCTGAGAACGGGGAGACTCAAACAGAATAAAAATGCGAGACTCGCGCTACCAACGGACCTGGAAGTCGTCTGAGGTAGAGAGCAAGTGAGCTTGAAGGTACAAAAAGAAAAGGGAAAATAAAACAAAGTTACCCTTTCTCACTACCACTAAACCTCAATAAGCAGCTAACGTCCTTAACAATTCTCTGTCTAGAGACCTTACCGGCTAAAATGTAACACTGACACTCTAGCAACAGAAGCAAGGCGGAACTAGAGCTTAAATAGGGTCAGGTAACGCCCCCAATTGATGCCAGCTGGCCCAGGAGTCCGATTGGGAGCAAAACGATATCGTCCCGGACAAGAGCAACAAAAAGAGCTCTCAACGCTTCCAAACCATGACACAAGCCTGCTTGACCACTGCGTTAATATAGATGGGCCTGTTAGCAATGGATAATTGCTCGGTATTACTGTTCTTTGAAATGCCATGCTGTATGGCCGTAAGAAGAAAGCCTTGTCATGATACCTTTTTTAGCTAAAAGTATATAGCTGTTCAATGTAAGTTTTTGTAGATTAATCTCCATCTCTTCAGAATGTTACAACTGCATTCACTGGCCATTTTATCAGGTATACATGTATCTTATCAGCCAATTAGGTGGCAACAATGCAGTGCAGATAAGAATGCAGGTTTTGTTGAAGAGCTTCACTTGCTGTTCAGACCAAATATCAAAGTGGAGAAGACATGTGATCGAAGTCATTTTTATGGCCAGATGGGGTGGTTGGAGTATCTCAGAAACTGCTGGTTTCCTGGGATTTTCACATACAACAATCTCCAGAGTGTAAAGAGAGTGGTGTGAAAATCTAAAAAACATCCAGTGAGTGGCAGTTCTGTGGGTGAAAATGCCTTGTTAATGAGAGAGGTCAGTGGAGAATGACCAGACTGGTTTAAGCTGACAGGAATGTGACAGTGACTGAGATAACCTTGCTTTACAGCAGTGTGATGCAGAAGAGTATCTCTGGATGCACGATAAGTTGAAATGCCAGCTCAGACCACTGGTGCTGAAAACAGACTTCATTACGAGCAACATTACAATGAAGTGCATCCTTTATCAGGATGAGTGCTGGTCTTATAATTAAACTGAAATCTCAGTATTCCACAGTAATTCATCCTGGTGGAAAAGAACTGTAAGCCCTAGTGTGCCTAATGCATCTAAAATAAACCCTAGGCCTATCAGGACCACTGTAAACCATGTAAATTTAAGTAAAGTAGAAATATATTTTAACAGGCTCAATTATGAGAAACAAATGAATTGCATAAAGATTATTATTCACTACAGATTACAGATTGAACAGATTGACTGATGGTGTGATAATAGCCTAAGCAATGTCTTTGGTGTTTGGACTCCACAGGGAGATTTGTAATAGCGGCCTTGCCAGATGCAATACCCTCGATCGCTGGATGGCGGTCATTGTGTATCCGGGGCGGTTCAGACCTGTGCGGCAGATCGTTGTTTGTCCGGTTCGCACTCAGACGCATAGAGGAACACCGTCTATGAGCGAACCACCCGGGATTTCTTGGATTGTTTGTATAATTTCGAATGCAGAGCATGGTGAGATCACCAAGTATACATTAGAGATAACAGCTGTCAATGTAAAGTGACTTAAAACTGAAGGATTCTTATCTATATGCCCGGTTTTAATGCTGGAAGTTCCCACGTCCCCGCATGGCAACGTAATTTCTTTACACCTAACAACACCGATTGTCATTTGAGGCTATTAGAGAAGGATGCATGAGACCACCCCCAAACTGCTTGTAGGCCAGCTGATGCGAGGCCTATGGCCACCGGCCGGGCACCGCACGGCTTACGGCCGAATATCCTACTTTTTTAATACCATGTCAGACCACGTAAATGTACCAAAAAAGCCAATCGTGCATGCATGTTTGGCACAAGAGACGTATCAGATCAAAAATCAAATTTTTTTTCCACAAAGAAAGACAGTTAGAGCCCTAAAGCTGCTGTTAAATAATGTAAACAAACCGCTGATTTGGCTATTCTCTGCTATTGTGCCTTTGCATAAGGCTATAAGGTTCGATCACCCATGCTGTGAAGCTTGGTTCTGGGGACCCTGAGGAGGTTGGCTGTGCTGGAGCGGAGGGTGCGTGAGGAAGTCTGGGGGAAGAGGAGTTCCTTTAAGTAGGCTGGGGTATTTCCATGTACACACTGGTGGGTGAGGAGGAAGATCTTATAATAAATCCACAGGGTTCCACAGGGAGCCAGTGCAGTGATTTCAGGATGGGGGTGATATGGTCATATTTGCGCACCCTCATCAGGATCCTAGCAGCGCTGTTCTGGATGTATTGGAGCTTGTGAATGTTCTTGCTAGGGATCCCAATGAGGAGCGCATTACAATAGTCCAGCCTGGAGGAGACAAAGGCGTATACAAGTTCTCCACGAATCCAATAATCTTCTCAGACAGTTTAAAACAAACTGGGCATGCGCAGTAGAAACATCTTCCCATTAAATTGCTCTCAAGAGGAAGAGCGCAAAATTAAGACACTGAAAACAAGTATATTTTTTGTATCCCAATCAATAAACATATTTATTTCAAAATGTAGCTAATCGAAGGATAACAATCTGGAGTACCTGGTGTTATGCTCCTATGTTTTCGTCTGTGTAGGTATTCTCTTTTCTTGTCTGTGTGTCTGTTCTTGGAAGTGTTGCAGGACGTCCCGTATGCAGATGACACCCTGATTGTTGGCACTTCATTGGTGGTTGCAGTCTATAAGAGGGGCTGCTCTATCGAACGAGACGCGATGCTACACTGGGCCACGTAGCTCTCTCCCGGCCCTATCACATTCTGACGCGCCTTACCTTCTTGTTTGCCACGCACCACCCCTTGGAGCACTCTCTTCATGGCTGTTTTGCAGAGTGGAAGTTGAAGGCCTGGTTTTCCCCAGGCCACTTTGTTTTTGCATTCGTTGTCTCTATGTTTGGCATAATAAATTCCATAATTACTTTATTATGCTTTGCCACCGTCTAGATTTTTTTTTTTTTTTTTCTGTTCATGTCCCTCCCCCTAGACGGGGATGTAACAAGAAAATTGGGGCCTCGTCCGAGAGTTTATTAAATCCGAATTTATTTGTTTATTTTTTTTAAGAAGCGCTCAATAAAACGAGGCGCTCCCTCTCGTACTCATATTCTTTGTCATGATAACGATGTTGGTAATCATTCCCCTATTAAACAGCATGCATATCGTGTCAATTCCACTAAAAGAGACCTCATGAAGTCAGAGGTTCAGTACCTCCTGGAGAATAAGTTGGCCATGCCTAGTTGTAGTGCATGGAGTTCACCGTGCATTTTACTTTCAAAACCAGATGGCACATTTCGTTTTTGTACAGATTACCGCAAGGTAAAGGCCATAACCAAACCGGATTCATATCCTTTGCCTCGAATGGAGGATTGTGTAGATCGAGTTGGTTCAGCTCGCTTCGTCAGTTAGCTAGACTTGCTAAAAGGGTATTGGCAAGTGCCATTAACCCCTCGGGCAGCTGAAATATCCGACTTTGTTACACCTGACAGCTTTATGCAGTACTCAGTGATGGCCTTTGGGTTACAAAATGCACCAGCAACTTTTCAGCGCCTCATGAGTAAGGTACTAGCTGGGGTGTCAAATTGTGAGGTGTATCTGGATGATATCATTGTTTATACATCCACTTGGCCTGAACATCTTGCCGTCCTTCGCACTGTGCTCACTCGTCTGCATAATGCTTGTCTCACTTTGAATTTGGCGAAATGTGAGTTTGGCAAAGCCACTGTTGTTTATCTGGGTAAGCAGGTTGGTCAAGGTGAGGTTCGGCCTGTTCAAGCAAAGATTTCGGCCATCTTGGAATTTACAACACCTAGGACTAAGAGGGAACTACGTAGGTTTTTGGGAATGATTGGCTACTACCGAAGTTCTGTCTGTTGTGCTTCATTTAACTAACCTATTGTGTAAGATTTCGTGTGGTCTGTTGATTGTCAAACTGCTGTCCAGAATGCTAAGGAGTTGCTTTGTCATGAACCTGTACTGCCGGCTCCTAACTTTGAAAAACCCTTTAAGCTTGAAGTTGATGCTAGCGCGACTGGAGCTGGTGCTGTTCTCTTGTAAGAAGATGCAAATGGGCTTGATCACCCTGTTTGTTATTTTTCTAAAAAGTTCTTGAAACATCAGTTGAACTACTGATGTCCGCAGAAAGTCCGCTTGAGGCCCCTTGTGGACTGGATCAATTGTGGATTTGGACAGCCCTCAGCACTCCCAGACTTCCTGTGTACGTGCCCGCAAAGTCCGCAAGTCTGTAAGTAGGCTACAGGGAAGTCCGGATATTTGAATTCAGCCATTCTCAAATGTTCCCGTAAAGCTGCTTACACACCGGACGCGAAACAAATTTTTCGCACGACAGATTATATTCCATAATGTTATAGCTAGCATGCTAATATATTTCACATCCTAAAGTCGCTTTCACACTAATGTGAAACAAATTTTTCGCATGACAGATTACACCCAAAGTCAATGCAAAGATGCGAATACACGCGTTTTCGCGAGTGAAAACAGTCCCTTCTCCAACTAGTATAGAATGCATTAATTGGTTCCATTTCCATGAATCAAAAAACAGTCAATGGGAAAAACCATCCCTTCTTGTACCATTTACACAAAATTAAAATGGCCCACTGATGATCTCAAACCATTTGATGGCATTGTACAGGTCATAATCCAAAAACCGCCAAACTGAGTGCTGTAGCATCATGCTTGTCTTCAGTTGGGAAGGGCTCTTGTCAAGATAAATGAGATAGAAAAACTATTTTCAAATATCAAGGTATTCTGGCCCAAAACCTGCTGGCCTCAGATAGAAAGTTGAAAAGTAATTTTGTCATCGTTGAACTGGTACAGTAGTGTGGACAGATCAGGCTTCAGTCCCATAGAAAACTTGTGGAATGACCTAAAAAGAGTTTTGGGAGGGGATGGGGGGATTTGGCTGCTGATATATTCACCTTGGGATTGTATTTTTTAACATTCATTTTTTAATTGAAAGTTTTTTCCCTATTTATTTTACTTAGTCGGTAGTTCTCAGTAAAGATTGGAAAAAGTCTGACATTAACAATGTTGTAATTTCTTGCATTTCAGTCAGGGTATGTTGACTTTGTGTATCCACTGTAGACTGATGATGCCTTGTTACCTGATCAAAGTTTCAGGCGGAAATGTCTCAGGTTAATTCATCAATTATTCACTCCACATGTAAACTGAGTCGAAAAATAAATAAGAAACCAAATGGAATTGTTCCGTTTTCCGTTACATTTTTAATTAGTTATGATGGGTAACATACATATCTTGTTGCTTTCAAACAATCAATAAAACAGGACGCAATGCATCAACAATTAATAGAACAGCATCACTTGGTTTCCTAATTGTACCATTTCAAGGACAGCATCTTTCAAAGCTAGTTGATGTCGCTTATAATTACAATCAGAGGTTGTTAAAGAGCAGTATCTGAGCAGGGTTTATGATTTAAAGACTGGCCTATTTTGCATTCACATTTATTCTTTCCTTGATAATGCCTAATTATCCATTTTATCTGCTCAAGTACATTGAAAAGATCCATTTGTTTGTTAGATGTTGTCCAAGCTGTCAGGCCCCAGTGAAGTCAGAATAAAAGCCTACCTAATCTCCCCATACCCAACCCCCAACCTCAGTTGCTGTAAATCGCCCCAGTTCCCACCATCAATTCACCAACTGGCCCTTCATATTCCTGATAAGGAAGCTGATGTGCTGTGCCAAACGCCTGCCGCGGGACCTTGCGGATACCTACCTGAAGTGTCAGACGAACACGTGTTCGCCATTGGCACCGGGGGATTAGATAAACAGTGCGGTTTGGATTTGCTTCGTCAGCACAGCTTATATTCGCTCCGGCGCAGGGGAACAGCGAAGCAACAAGGTTGAGCTGCGAGAGCATTATTACTTCAGACAGCAGCTCCTTTTGTAATGACCCGGAGCTCCCATCCGTCAAGATCTCATCCACCAGAGGTGCAAGACTGGACCGAGGGGAGTTTAACCACATATAGCACCGACGCTTCTCTCTTATATGTGACAGTGATGCAATTTTCGGTTTTGTGCACATTCTGATGTAGAGGTCACGTCCGAGGGTTACACATTTGAGTATTTTTATTTCTCAAGGCGACTTCAGTTTTGTCTGGGTCTTTGCCTTACACAGTGCAGGCAGGTTGTCATTGAAATTTGTCAACTTGTTTGTGTTTCAGTAAATCTGTTGCATGATGATGATGACGATGATGATGCAAACACCTCAAGAGCTTGGAAGACAAAGTCATATTTTGCAATACATCAATTGCAAAAAAAAAAAAAAAAGATTTATCACAAGCTGCCTGGAGTCACTGTAGTAGTTCTACTATTTTGAATCATGACCACGTCTGCACTGTAAGCCCAGTCGGTATTGTTGCACTGAAATGTGCAATTCAAGTATAATTAAAGGATTAAAGCAATCTTTATGGAGGCATCCAGGCTTAACATTTTCTGGTGTAATTTCTGCATAAAGCTGAAGTGATGGATTGTTGCTGTCACATTTCCAGCACTGCAGACGCGAAACTTGATCAAGCCACCTGATCTCAGCCGTATGACAGCTGCCACACAGGACATTAGCCCCTGTGCTCGCAGATAAAGATAAAAAGGTGAGTTGCAACAGAGGATTTTCTTAGGGCAGCAGATGCTGTTCTTTGAATATGAGTTTAATCTTTGAGTCAATCTTTTTGTTGAAAAATATCAAATTGCCTGCAGGATTATTTGTCTGAGCATAATTCATGTCAAACTGCAATAGCAGTCATTAGTCTTCAAAGAGTAGACGCTGCTTAGTGGTTTGACTAGGGATCTCAGTTTATGTAGTTTTAGTTGAAATGGTTTGAGGTTTATAAATTCATCCATGCAAAATTTAAGTGTTTTTGAGGAAACATGATGAGTCTTCAGATTGCTGTATATTCCATGGATGTAGGGGGCTCTGCTATACATTTTCAACTAAAAACTCAGCCAGCAAGTAATTAAGAACATCCGTACACCTGCTTATTTATGCAATTATCTAGTCAGCCAATCATGAGGCAGCAGCGCAAAGCATTGGATCATGAAGATGCAGGACAGGTGCCTCAATTACTGTTCACATTAAACAATATAAAAGAGTGATATATTAATTGACTTTGACTGCAGCCAGCTTGCTGACTTTCTTGGACAATAGACTCTAGAGTTTACATAGAATGGGCAAGAAAAAAAACACTTTGCCAATGGCAGTTCTACTGACATAAAAGCTTTGTTGATTGTTGAGGACATGATGAGTGAGTTCAAAGGTGAGTTGCCTGTCTGGTTCCAGCTGGTTCCAGCTGACAGAAAGGCTGCGGTAACTCAGATGACCACTCACTACAACTGTAGTGAGCAGAGGACCAGGTCATGTTCCACTTGTGCTACCTAAGAGCAGAAATATGAGGCTGCAGTTGGCACAGACTTGCAAAAATCTCGACCCTTGAGCTAAAGATCGCAGACTGTAGCCTGGTCAGAACTGGCATAAACATTAACCTATTGACTCAATCCATGGCCATGTGCCAACAGTTCAGGCTGGTAGTGGTGGCACAATGGTGCAGGTAATGTTTTCTCGCGTACTTCTGGCCCTTTTGATAGTTTATTTTGAATCATTTTCAATAAAAAAATAAATAAATGAAACAATCTCACAATACAATACGAAACAGAGAATGATCCCGGATGAGGCCAAGTCTTATAAAAATCTGTAGGTCCCCAATATTACAAACAATATATACAAAACGTAATACTATTGTAATAGGGGATCGGCATTGCCACACATGCATACATAATTTCACACACAAAAAAACTACCTTCACACAACTGCAAATAGATCAGTTCATCGTGACCCCCCACCCCCCCCCCCAACACATGCTCGTACACACAAAAAAAAGAAAAATTCCTATCCCACAGCTATAAATAGACCCATTCATCTCAACCCTCCATCCCCCCCAACACATGCACACACACACACATACACAAAAAAAAAAACAATTGATAATCATGTGAATACCAAAGCCAAGTTAAGTATAATTGCTCACTGTGTTCATTCCTTTATGGCCACAATCCACCCTTTGATTGGCTACTTCCAGCATGATACTGCACCACGTCAAAAAGTAAAAGTCATTTCAAACTGGATCCATCAACATGATTGGAGGAGTTTTGGCCCGGAGGAGCCTTTTCATGCTTATAAGTCTTTAGAAGCCCTATATTTTTTCTATTTGTATCACAATCACTGTGAGTGATCATAGTTCTTAGACCTCCATTTTGAGGGGATTCTCTACCTCTGACTTCAGAGTAGATTCTTTAGCTGCATCAGAGGAACTCTGAGTGACTTTACCGTATGTCGATTTCATTGCTTCAGGGAGCTCCTATTGGCGGTGCAAAAGCCAACAGAAAAAGCCGTTTAAGGTATACAGTTCCCAGGGAACTCCCCAGTGGTCAGTTCCTCTCAAGGAGTCCCAAGAAATGTTTGGACTGAAAAAGCCTAGTGAGATCAGTGTAATTCAGTGGACACCCCAGCCAACAGATCTAAATCCCAAATAGCACCTTTGGGATGAGGTGGAACGAAAGGTTCACAATGAGAATTTGCTACTGACAAATGTGCATTGGTTATGTGATAGGTCATGTCAACTTGGACCAGAAATCTAAAGGAATGTTACCATACTGTGGAATCCAGTCCATAAAGAATTGCGACTGCTCTGAGAACAAAGGGATTATGGAGCTCTTAATAAAGTGCTCATTGAGTGAGCATCTGAATTCTACAGATTTTTTTTTTTTTGTGCTCTGAAAGCTGATCTTACGATTTACTGCTGGTTAAATGTATTAGTAGAATCAGTATTCTGCTTTAAAAAAAATAGTAAAAATTTAAAAAAGATTACATCCGCTGTTCATTTCAGTCGGGACAGGTGACCAGACATCAGACAAATCTATTAAGATGAGGATTTTTGCAGGCTGTACCAATTACCAAATTAACTGGCCATAACTTCAGAATCAGCCAATCCTCATCTTGCACCGGGTAATACAATAGAAACAATAATAAAAATCTGTAATGCTCAAGTCCAGTTCACACAAATCTGAGCAAATTTTTGAGAAAAACTTGAGTCCACTATTTCCAGTTCGCAAGGCCTCCAGCGTTCCCTGTTTCTCCAGGGCTGGCCTAAAATGAACTCAGTGGTTTCGGGAGTAAAAGGCCTCCTCCCTAAAAAAAAAAAAAAAGGAAGAAAGAAAAACACTTGACACCAGTTACTCTGACGGTGCAGAGAAGCTTACTTGTTTGCTTGTCGGGAAAATAGAAAACAAGGAACAGCATGAGGAAATACACAGAGGAATATTGTTAAGCACATGATTGTCACAGGCATGTGTGGTGAGTCATCAGTTGGACTGTAGATGGACTGTAGGAGGACAGTGTTGAACCACTGAGCCGAAGAGACAGAAGTGAAAGTAAACAAAAAGCCCTTGTAAGATGTCTGTGTGGAAAGGGAGCAGAACTTTCTCTGTGACAGAGCTGTAACATACTCTTTTAACACCATTAGGGAACGCACTCTTCAGAACATGTGAGGAAGACGGCCTGACCTGTCTCCCCGTGTGACTCTTGGAAAAAAAGACAAAAAAAAAACAAATAAGAACAGACAGAAAAAAACAATATAAATTAATAAAACGTCCTTTTAAAAAAACGATTCCCCGTACCACCTCCATTCTGTTATGCAACACAAATATTGTTTGAAGTAATATGCAGATTTACAAGTGCGCCCTTTAAAAAAACATAAAACACAATTGTTTGTAACAGATTGCCTGGAGGAAGACTCTTTTGCGATGAGATCGTTTCGAGTGCCTCCGCACGGCAGTTCATAATTCATTTTGTTTCCTGCACAAAAATGTAGAATGTCACATAACCTGTGAGAGCACTGTGCACTCTAATGTTGGCACTCTTATTGGCAACTTTGGGAAATGTGCACAAGAGTGGTTATGAATAATGCCAGAGTGAATTATTTTTTATCCTCTTGATATTTTATATCAACAAAAAATTTTAAGTAATTGAAAACACTACTCTTAAAACAAAAAAAAATCTCATTATATTTTTTATTTAAAAAAAATAATAAATCTCAAAAACACGTCCATCATAAGTGCAAGATCCCTTCAGTTAAATGTTTATGTAGCTTCCCTTTGAGAATAATAATAATAATAATAATAATAATAATAAAAAATCAGTCGCCACATTAGCTGTATCATGAGGCTGGAGGAGACATGGCGAGGGATCTCGGACCATTCCTCCGTGCAGAATCTCTCTTGATCCTTAAAATCCCTGGGTCCGTGTTTTCGAACCCTCCTCTTCAGCAGGCCGGTCAAGGTTTGAATTGGATTTAGAGGACTGAGAAAGACATGGCAAAATCTTGATTTTTCTGGTAGGTGAACTATTTGAATCAGGTTTGAATACCGTCAGCGCTCTCACAAACATATCACATTTTTATTGGTGTAGATGCAGATGACTCGTCCAAAAACATCAATGTGCGCGTACCTGCCGTTTCGGTGGACAGATGTGCACACATTACAGATAGATGCAGGTCACTTGAAATCATGAATGCGAACGATGAAGATCTGAGCCAAATCGGATCTGAGCAAAAAAATCTGTACTGAGCAATGAGACTTTTAATGTGAATGTAGCCCAGGAGAGGCCAAATCCTTCAGGACAAAAGATGAGCCTTGTCAGTTTGCCCACAAATGCATGAGAAGATCATTGGAAAGTTTAAGCACAATGTGCCTCAATAAAGGTAGGATTGGCTTTGTATATCTCACCCTCTGGAACATAATTGAAAGGTTCAAGAAATCTGGAGGAAGTGATGCGCGTAAAGGGCAAGAGCGCAAGCCTTAGCTGAAAACCTGTGACCTCCTATGTCAGAAACTACAACCCACAGTTACATCCTTAACTGAAGGATCAGTAACCTGGCTATATTTTACTGCAGCAGGAGAGGTTGCATTCAGTCAAGACCAGTCATGTACGAAATTATCCAAAAATGGCAGTGCCGGTAGGTTTCTTTTATCTCAGCACTATGACACGTGTACAGATGTAATAACTACAGTAACGTCTCTTCGTGCTGAAGCAAAAAACTGAAGCCTGTACCGACATCAGTGCAGGTGGATAATATTGGCGAATAGGCCTCTTGATACCTAGTTTTACTCGCAGCCATATTCTTGCATTATTCTTGACTTTATTCTTGCTCTTTAACATTTAACAGCCATTTACTCAGTAAAATAGCTGCGATGTGGATTAATCTCGTCAGGCGCTGCAGTGTTTGTGAACAACCCGGCAAACTGCGGCAGCCTGCTGTTTTAAGCTGTGCATCTGAGGTCTGACAATGAGTATAAAACTCAACGTCATATAAGAGCTCCATTTTGAGTCATTCGGAATGGTAGTTTCTGTGGCCTCTGCCCTCCCATCTGTGACATGACCTTAATCCTGGCCCGCATGTATGCCACAGCCCATCACAGGAACCGCGTGTCTCCATTAAAGGAGATAAACACAGCTACAATAATGGGAACCATGTAAAAGGATTCTGGAGGAGAGAGGAGCCCCCTTTTTCATGAAGTATCAAAATGGAGAAGACTGAATGTTTACAGAGACTCTGGCACAATAGCTGCAATAGTGAACAAGCAAAAAATAATGGTCATTAGCGCTTAAATAATCATAATGGTATAAAAATCATAACAAAGGTAATGACTGAAATAATACTTTCTTTACGGTGCCGCTAATGCTACAATTACTATTTTTACTACTACTAATTTTGTACTACTACTACTACTATTATTATTAATTTATTCATTTTGGTTTTCACAATTTAAATAATGCTATGAAGTGCTGTCTTGTATTGTATAATATAGTATATGCATACATACTGTATACCTAAATATATTTATATTTTATATGCAAACAAATAACTTAATTTCACACATTAAAAAAATGGTGAAAGTAACCTGAGCCATCCCCAAATCCACATAAGTCAGATGGTTTTCCCTGTGGTTGTGTGAATCACGACTTGTCATTTTTCTCCAACTGCATGGCTAGAGAATGACATTTGGACTTTATATTTTCTTATCTAGATTGGATTAAGGTTTTCAGTGGCATTTACAGACTGGTCGGATTTGTATTTTATTAAAGTTTATATTACTTTTTATCTCTGCTCTGGTAAAGATCGAGCAACTTTGAGCCCCAGAAAAGGGGAGCAATTATAATTTTATCACCTAACAACACATGCTACGGCTTAAGGCGAAACTCAGTCCTTTTGTCTGATTCAATTGCACCCTTTCACATCACATGACCAAACTGTCAATGCCGCAGTTTAGGTTGAAAGGGTTTGCCACGGCAAAGAATGTTGAAAGAAGTCTTTGGTTATCATGGTGGAGAACCAACATTGTATGTTTTGCACTGCCCTGTTTCTCCATATACGCTCCCCAGAGACGCTCACTCAGTACAAAATGAGGTCGCCCTCACAATAGAAACGATGAGATTGGTCGCAAATGCAAGCAGGCGAAAACAGTGCATATGAAAGTTTGGAGAGCGCTGTCATCTTTAAATAGCAAGAAAGTTCACCAGGTCGGAGGTCAGAGAGGACGACTGGGCTTATGAAATCATGGACATTCCTGTGGGAGAGCAGGGTTTGATTCTCGCTTTCATTAGCGCAATATTTGGAAGTGAGACCCACATTTGTTTTTTGAAAAACTTGACTGTTTTATTAAAACCACAATTGCCTTTACCTAACCCGGAATGCTAACCTTAACCTAACTCGAACCCTAACCTAGAAGTAGTAATAGTTGTAATTTTAACTGACAATGTTTTCTTATCCATTTGTTTTATATGGCAAACAGCTGCTGTTGTTTACAGTGCTGCAAGAAATGCAGAAATAGGCCCATGAGTCGTATCAGTTTGTTGGGAAAAATCAACATACATGGTCATCTTGTTGTGAGGATATGTTGTGCAAAATGGCTACACTTACTGCATATCTGCAAGAAGAATTTTGCAATGTTGATAGAGGGTAGGGTCAACCAACACAGACCTTGAAAGTCAAAATAAAACTGCTGCTCACTGTTATATTTCTTTATTCATCACGTCACATCTTGCTCTACCGAGAGGTCTGTGTGCAGGAACCTCAGAATGCTATCAACAACAGTGTGCCAAGCCCACAGAACGTCAGAACCTTCTGGAACACTTCTCAGTACTTCTACAGATAATGATCATGGTCATGGTCATGACTCACCTGACTGAGACAAAAATCCTGCAGCCCTTTGGCTCTTCACTGAAGAAGAAAAAAAAAACAAATCCACTTTCCAGAGCCTTTCTATTTATTTTTTGATTTTTTTTCCGTACATAACTTTTTCCATCATCATCTTCAAACAATCAATGACGCACAAAAGCTACGTCACTTAAATTAGCTGCTGTCATTCCCCGGAGTTTGATTACATTGTGTCATAATAAACACTGAATACTTCTGAACTCTAGTGCTCGACTGCACAATTCCTCTTCACAGATTCAGGGACAAATCAACTTTTCAATACAACTTCTAAGTTATTATCATTATTATTATTTTTCTTATTTTACTTTATTATTATAAAAAATATATATATATATTTTTATATATTTTTTTAAATTTAAAAATTTTTTTTTTTTTTTTTAAACCAAATGTGATTGTTTTGTTATTGCATTTTGCTTTTTGGAATAAATTTATCAAGAAAAAGCAGGTTTTTTGAAGTTGCCGTCACTTTGCTCTGTTGCGTCAGAATGTGCATTGAAAGCTTCTGTGCATCTAACACAACCTCAGCAGTAATATTTTCTCTATATCTTCAGGAACTGAGGGTCAAGAGCAAAGACTGGTTTCATGTGACATTTGTCTGTAAGCGTTACGTAACTCCCCTTATTACAGAAAGTGTATTCTAAACATAAAGACTTTCTTGGCCTGAAAGCACACTATTGCCAACTTTGTGGTTTAATAAGAGCCGTAAAAAACATTTCAGCCGGGTTTTATTTCTCCAAGATTACAAAAACAGCTGCAAACACTCGCCATCCTTTCACACAAACATTTTCATTATTTTGAAGTCCATTCCGTTCCTATAAAAATGATTTTGGTATAAAAATTGCAGAAGACTCAAGCAGAACAAAAGTGGGATATTTTTCCATATATGCATTAAAATCCACTGACTGCACTTCTGATGCTTACATACTAATCATGTACAATACTTCCATACTTAAGCTTGAAAGCAATGAACTTTTCAAAAACTTCTCCACAACTTATATGTACATAAATGAATTGGATTTGCTTACATGTCAAAAATTGGGACACATTTTATGAAAGTATTTTTGCTCATTTTTATAGGTATTACAACTATTTCTTTAAAACTACAGAATAAACAAAAAATCCACCCTTCTTGATTTCCACTATTTTTGCAATTCATCATTCATCTTAAAGGAACACTGTCATGGATAAGGATGCATATAGTGGATGCTCATAGGTTCAGATGGATTGGTTGAGTAAAAATAGATGCATTTCAAAATTTGAGTCAACTGTGCAGCCACTTTTCATCTTAGCAACAACCCAGTAAGAGTACACAGTGTTGTCCAGTGATATTCATCACTGTCATCTTTGCCAAATGCCACAGCTTTGCTATTTCAAGGCATATAAATGTCTTTGACCACTTCCTGGATGATGGCTGCCATGACCAGACAGAGCAGCCCACAAACAAATGTCTCCAAGTCGGGGCAGGCTAACTGGACGTTTATAAATAGTGAAGTAAAATATGCTCTGAATCCTGCCTTAGGTAAATAATTAATTTTGCAAAGAACAACACGGGGGTGGCTATGATAAACCACAATATAAACAAGGTGAGAACACAGGTGAAAAACCTGAAAAAAATTATTCACGTTTATTTCAAACATATTTCTGCATAGATTTGTGTGTTGTATACGGTATGCTTTTTTAAAAAATTGTATCTTCATGTTGATGGTGTTATGTGGTTTATGATAAACAATAATAAAAATAATGAAACAAAACATTTAAACGTTCTTAGGCTTATGATTACAGGAATCACTGATGTCAATATTGCAAAATATATGGTTAAAATACATGCACTTTATGAGGCCTGCTTTTTAAAACATTGAGTCTTGAAGCGGCACCTCAATTTAGTCACTCAGATATGAAAGTTTGTATTTTCCAGGAAAATCAGGTCACCAGCATGTGATTTGCACAAATCGTCTCTAAGCTGAAGCACAACCAGTTTGTTGATTTCACCAATAGTTGTCGCGACAAGAATTTGGCCAGGGGCAGGAGCTACGCCCATTGTGTGAAATAAAAAAGTGTTGCATAATTACATAATTATAGGCATTTACATAAATATTGTATCATAATTGTATTGTGTATTATTGCATAATTTAAATGTAAAATTAGTGTTATTACTTGCAGGCATATTTTTGGCATTGGTAATAATGTAACCTGTTATAATGCAACTCCAAAACCTGTGTGCTATTTTCGATCACCGGCTCAACCCTACGGCAGATGTACATAAGGTATGGTTGATGAATACTCAAAACATGTCAGTTTGCAGCATGAAGTGGCACTTCAAAGTTATCTGTTCGCTGGATCTTATTTGACTCTACAAACTAAATTCAGAATATAATATTTTTGTTTACAGAATATGTATATTTGGTAGGCCTTACAGAGAATGGAATTCATGACTGCCAGGAAGCGGATAGACTCATAGATGTCAATTGTAGCAGAAGAGTTGAAGCAGACGAGTGATCAAAGAGATTCAAATTCCCATTGCTGTCAAAATCCCAGTGGCCCTAGCCATTTGAATGAGTGTTGCATTTATATAGCACTTTCCTCATAGGGTCTCAACACACATCACAGTGATATGGGTGAATCTCACATCAACCACCAATGTGTAACATCAGCTGCTTAGCTTCTGCCATTTGACCAGAAAAATTTGAATGCTGGTATGGCTGCTGATATGCCTCTGTGTCATTTCAGAATCCAATTGTATGTCGTTCTAGAATTACATTTTCAACTAGGAAATTCTAGAACGGAAAAATAAATTTCTTAAAATCCTTGAAGCTTACCATTTTTTAAAAATTTTGTCTTTTTGATGTTCCCAAATGAAAAGCATCTAACAGACAAATTCTTTCTCCTAAATGCAAGTCTAACATCTCATCTGATGTCACTTACCGCTCTCCCTATCATGTCTAATTGCAGTTATCAGGGAGTATGCCGGTGTGTTTAAATTCACGCACTCCCATCGACAAATCATGGATGAGGTCGCAATAGTTTTTTCATATATCACATATAGTTTGATGGGTAAAACTGAGGTTAAAGTGGTTTAGTTTTTTTGCATGACAACATTAGAAAGCCGAGATGTGCGATTTTGGTGACTGCGACCATGGTTTATGATTTTTTTATATATCAGAGATGGTGGTTCCAACCAAGGTGTCGGGGAAATCGTGTGACATGAAAACCATGCTGCCTTGTGTCAGAAGTGCATTTTTTGATGGTAAGGGCTATTTGGTTTTAGGAATTGCGTTGCTGGCACATTTGGCCCCTTAATATCAACACGGTGGCATACTCCAGTGTTTTCCTTGAATGTGCATTCCTATATCACAACAGTTTATCCTTTGTGGATATGATACTTCCTGTAGAATAACGCATTGTGTCACAGAGCAGATGTAATGTCTGGGGGCTCTGCAGATATGCAAGGACACAAATGGCCAGCACAGATGCAGATCTTCTGGCAGTCTTGCACCACTTGTATGAGGTGGAATGGAAGTTTTGCAACATAATTCCACAGCTGCCTATATACAACTCTGCAGCTGCCTGTATTCAGCATGATGCTATTGACCCAACGTGTTCCAAAATCCATTAGAAATGTCCCATAGGAAGAAATTTTTGCATGGAAAAGAGTTCTTGTTGGTAGTGGGAAGACGTAGCCTAACTACACTGATGATAGACCTATTAAGTCATGTGAGGTATTTCTTTTCTTTAAGTGCACATATCTTGACAAGTTTTAGATGTTGAACTCAAGTTCATAAGTTTTAAAAAGTTAAACTTAAAGGTATATATTGTCTCGACCAATTGTGAACTGAAACAGAGCTTATCTTCAAATTGAGTCAAGTCACATTTAATTAAGTTATAACACAATGCGAAGGCAGCCAGTGAACTTCCATCATAAATTTAACCAGCTTGAAATGCTTTAAGGTGTTATGAGGAAGTCGGTGAGATTGATCTTTCACACCAATCAGGATCATTTAATAGTTTTATAGAATTCTAGTCATAGTATAATAATGTTTCAATTTACAGCCTCATTAAAAAAAAAAGATGGTAAAGAAAATGTAAATAAAATATGAGAGCAATACCTCGTAAATCATCCTTGACCACTTCCAGTGGGACCTCAGCTCTTCAGAGGAATGGTCTCAGATCATGGGCTATGCATCCACCAATGTCATCACATCATAGAAGAACTCTCAGAGTTGTTGTCTTGGAAACGAGAGGTTGCACAAAATTCTAAATGAAGGGGTGCCAATAATTGTGGCACACAAATTTTTGAGAAATATAGTTTTTTATGTCAGGAATTTAATGTTTCTTTCAATTGTATCACTTCATTTAAAGGTTAGATTTTTTTTTTTTTTTTTAATGAAAAACCATGAGGAAAAGACTGTTTTTGCATCAAGTTTTAGTAATTTTTGCTATAGCTTGCCAATACTTTTTAAGAACACTGCATATCCTTAAGCATTAATGCTAACTGCTGGTAACACAGAAGGTACCTTTGCCATTTGCTCTAACCAATCCCCATACCATGAAAGATGCTGACTTTTGGGTTGTTAGTCTAGTTACAATCAGGATGGTCTTAATCTCCTTTGAAAAAAAAAAACAATATGCATTATTAATATGAATAATTTTAAGAGTTTACATGTCAGACCAAAAAGCACAATTTCACTGTATGTCGGTCCATTTGTGACAAGCTCAGCCCTAGAGAAGACCACAGAGTTATAGGACATTTTTGAAATTTTGTTTCCTCAACACATAGTGCAGTCTTAACTAGCATTAGAGGATACAGTGATGAATGGTGTTTATTGGCAAGAAATTTCCAAAGATCTCAGTGGCTTTGCAAGAGGATTTTATAATTGGGACTTGGATGGCAGGAGCTACAATCGTAAGGACAGCTCAACTGGCTTGTGTTTCATGCTGTGAGCATGCTGAGCCAAACATTGCAATGTGTTTCTCTGACCATGCACATTAGATCATAGCTGTACAAAAAAAAAAAAAAAAAACACAAATTATAAGTCTATCCAGCTCACACATACCCAATAGTCATACAGGGATTTGTTTTAATAGTCCAGGGGCTCATACTTGGCAGGGGAAACTGAATGATTTTGGACGTTTCACACAGTATTTTATTCTTCGCTTTTGTATCTCAAATTGAGACTGCAGACTTTCACCACTGCACTGGTCTTTTCAGGTTCTTTACATGCCGTAAATCCTTATCCAAAAAGTACGGATCATAAATAAACAGACAGCAAATCTGTTTAATTAATGGATAAATTAGCTCAACAGAGGAAATGAGTGAACCTCACTGGAGTGTTAATTTATTAAGAATTATTCCTATCTGGGTGAAATTTGTTTCATGCTGCCTCAAAGTGTAATTCTGAAATGCGAATAGGAAGCGTGGAGATATTACTGGAGAGCAGCGCTCATAAATTGGAACAGCAAAGCAGCAGAGAGCTCCAGACTGGTGTGAATAATTAATTCGCATTTTCATCTTTTCAGCTAAGTGGATGAACCAACATCCCTGCGATGCTTAGAAAGAGAAAATGTGTTAATTTTTGAAAAAAGGGGACTGCACATTTTATTTTAGCTGCTCTACACATCTGTTAGACCTCTAGCCTGCCTCTCTCAGATGAACATCTGAAATGCTCAGAAACTAAGGTATCATGGCCTCAGGTTGTTATTAGCTACTGCAAGTGTTAAAGCTTGTAAGAGAGGTGTCTAACTGCTGGATGAATGAACAAGAACAACTCATTCCTGCTCTTTTTTTCTCTGTATGACTATGATAATCCTGATCTGATCTGAGTACAGACATACAGTATTATCCACCTGTACCAAAGCCATTAACCTTCCACAAAAGTGTATTTCTGTACTTGAAAAATGTGATGTAACACATGCATTGCAGTATGTAATATTTGTTATGTGATAATGATGTATTATAGTTTAACCCTTTATTGCACAGTGGTTACTATAGAAACCAAACCCACTCATGCAACAAGAAAAAGAGTTGTGCAACAAAGGGTTAATAACAATAAAAATAGTCGTTGATTTCTCAGTACAAATTGAGACACACAAAAAAAGTTCTGTACAACTCTTTCCCAAAAGTGTTCAGTATACAATGTGTTGATCCACAAAAAAAAGTACAAACAAACAAAAAAAAAAAACTATAAAGGATGCATCAATATTGGATTTCTGTATTTTTGGAAAAGAAATACACATATTCGGGAAGTATAACAGCCAGATAAAGCTGTGCTCCTGAAAGAGTTGTGATGATGAATCTCAAAATGTCACTTTTTATTGTATGGTTCCTTGACAGGAGCCGAATATCCTTGCTTCAAGACAAATAACCACAATATCTGTCAAAGCCATTTTGAAAAATGACTGGTTTAGGCAGAGAAATAAAGCCGGAGAACAAAAATAGTAATACCTTCCCCTCAGTGAGGTGTGGGACCTGAATTCCTTTATCTAAGTGTTCGATCAATGGGCTATAAATGTCACTGTCTGAGGTACCCTTACCCACTCAGCTCTGAAGGAGCAGGAAGACCTGGCAGACACTGAGAGGATGTGCATGTTTCTGTGAGTGTTATTTTGCGGACGTGTGCTTGTATGTTCCTCTGTATGCATTTATGTTTACAGTATATATCCTGATGAGTCAAAAAATTATGACCACCTGCTGCCAAAACATCTCAGTTAAACTGACATACACATGAATGCCCAGACCCAGGGCTTTCCAGAGCATCATGCCCATTCAACCAGCCTGTCCTTCTCTCACTGAGCATCCTGGTGCTATCCCTGACCCCGGGGTAAGCAGCGCACATGAGCTAATGTAAACTGGATTCATCGGATCACGCAACCTTCTTCCAATGCTCCAAAGTCGATTGTGTCCGTTGTACATCCTCTCAACTGGGGACTAGAGTTAGAAGGGGCAGATCTCTCCTGCCCAAGCGCTGTAGGGTTGGATGCACTGCTTTTCCTGTACCCATCATAAAAATTTTCTGTGACTTGTGCCACAGTGTTCATTGTGTCAGTTATGACCAGACAGACTCGCCTTTTTCACCCTTGTGTGTCAATGAGCCTTGGGAACCCAAAATCCTGCACAGATGTAAATTGACTGAATTTACCAGTTAAATTGACGCATTGACTCCTTGTTATTTTAACTGTAAGTAGAGTCCTGCAAGCATTTAACTGTGGTTTACACTGAACATATGCAGAACCTCTGTTACAAACTGATTGTACAATTACAGTTAAAATCACTGGCTAAAAAGGTGCCAGTTAAAATAACTGGGGAAAAAAATGTGCGAATATATAACAGTGTGTCATGGTTTATCCCTCCTTGAACCAGGCAGTAGGTACCCACTACAGCTGAGCTGGAGCACCACACAAGCTCTGCTGCCTCAGAGATGCTCCAATCCTGTTGTTTGGCTAAACAACTTGGCTCTCTCCTTCCCTTTTACACCCTGTCGTCAGTCATTTCTTTTGAAGGCATTAGCAGTCAAAGTGAGTGATGACTGATGAATCCGAGCAGTTTGTGTCCTCTGACTCTGTTAATCCGCTGAATAGACCTTGCGTTGTCAGAGCCTGGACAACAGTGAAAGCAATTCAAATTTCCTCATCAGTGGTAACGGCCACAAACCTCTGCTTTCCTTTGAGAGGGACACAGGCAATCATGCACTCCTCTTTGAAGCATGTGAACGCGTCTGCCGGTGTCGCATAATTTATAAGAATTTATATTCAGGCATGATTGCTAGTTGGTCCCAATCTAGGTCCAACTATTACAATAAGTGCAATGGCTTGTTAAATTATATTTCGTAGAATTTCATTGTAGTTATTCCCTAAGTTTTATTTCTCTGGCAATTATATAAGTACATTTTTCCCCCTGCTGAATTTCTGAAGTTTTTGGCACCCCAAGGTTTTTAAATAAATTTGGTCAAAGAGCTTTATTTATTTATTTTACTCGTATATGATTAAAAAGAGCAACTTTTTTGTTTGAAAAGATGGGATATTAACAAATAAAATAAATGGCAGTAAGGCCTGCACAAAGATTACCAGGCTTGAGAAGTCCAGTCTGCAGAGGAATTGTGGCAAGTTTTCCAATATACTTGGATCAGCCTACAAACCATTTCTTTTTTTTTTCTTTTTTTTTTTTGCAGAACTACAGGATTGTGCCCCTTAGACAATTATTGTTGTTTTATAAAAGAAAAATGGCCGCACCTGGTATTAATGTGCTGTAATTTATTGCTGTTTATTGCACTTTGTGGAACATTTTTAGAAATGCACAAACATTTTTTTTGTTATTTTGAAGCACCTTTGTAGTACAAAATTTTCATTACATTCCCATGGCTTCTGCACAATACCGTGGGTGAGCTCTAAATCACAAAGCCATATGGACTGAGAAACACCATGCTGTTTTTTCACCTGTGTTAAGTTACCATTTTTGCACCGTTGCATCCAACGCAGGGTTTATATCAACAGACAATTAATCCCGTGTCAAGGGTGTAAACTTTATTGAATGTTAATTAGACAAACAGTGCCTGCATTTTCTCCAGAACCAGAGAAGTACAATTAGTCTTCATTATATCCTGGCCTTCCGCAAACGACGGCTCACGTGGTGTTGAGAAAACAGTTTTGGAGCTGGGGAAATTACGCATAAAGTCAGGAGCAATAGTCCTTTGACCCCCAGGTACAGCAAGTCGAGACAGGATTGTTGTAGCTACCAGTAAAAACATTCTTGGATGATTGTTTTATTTGACAGAGTCATTAAAGCCTCTGTTACCAGCCCCCCAAGGGCTGGACACTTTTACTTTCGAAGGCTAAAGTGTGAAACGGAGGAAAACAGCACAGTAACATAAACATCCCTCACTCAGTGTAGGCAAGAGGGAGTAACGGCAATCTGCCTTGAATTTAATATGAGTGTAGAGGTGAAGAACATTTGGGAGTATGTATAGGTATTATGTTTAAATGGCAATGGCTGCAATAATCACCTGCTTCAAATGTTATCAGTCCATTGAATTGGCTTTATCATCTTTTATCAGCACCACAGACATGGGCTACATTGACCCTGCTGTACCCACTACAACCAACCTGGAAATTCTTCTTTTCATTACATTAACGTAACATTTGAGGTTATGGTTAGAATTCAGGGTTTGGGAAACAAAATTGTGCTTTTAATGGGTTATTGTTAGAATTCAGGGTAAGGGAAAGGCAATTGTGCTTTTTAAAAATGTAATGGTTAGAATTCAGATTTAGCGAAAGGCAATCAACCTTTTATCAGGTTATGGCTAGAATTCAGGGATAGGGAAAGACAGTTCTTTGTGAACGGTGGTTGGAATTCGGGGTTAGGGACAGGCAGTCATGCTTTGCAAAAGGTCAAGGTTATAGCTGACGATTTGGGAAAAGCTGATCATGCTTTTGTAAAACATATTTTTCTCTTTTCAAAAGGAATTACACCTCACACTAAGAAGCATTAAGCTGCCGGAGTTAGGATTGTATCTGGGAATTTTATTGGAAAGTCCTTTGTTGCACACATACACCCAACCGCCCCAGCCTCCAATCGCAAACTTTTGTTTCATATATTGACATCATGTCACTTCCTGCTTTGCAGCACAGCCATTTCGTTACAAAAACACAACTTCTGTCAAATTGATCAGCAAATCAATCAATGATAACGACCCACTCAACCTGCTAGTACGTACGGCAGGGCTAATGTCACCCATATCTACGGCGCTAACAACAGATGTTAACGGCCATTCGATAAACTGATAATATTCGCCTGCAATAATAACATTGTTTTATCATCAACAAGACTGATTCAGAAAATATTCAGTATTCAGTAATGCCAATTCAACATTTATAGAAATTTTTAAACAGCGGTTTCTAAATTAGAATGCTTTTTTCCCTCTTTGATGAAGTACTGTTCGTTGGTACTGTTCAAGTCTTAATTACTACCTATGGAATGCATGCCTTCATGTGTGTAAAAAGGTAATATTTATCAGGTACACTGCTCAGTTATTACATCAGCACATTCCTTACTGCCCTCTTGCCTGCCAAGAAACTATTTACATATGGCCCATTGCTGGCAACTACTCTAATGTTCAGCTTCTATCAACATGCATTTAGATTTTTTCAGTTTTTAAAGGTGACTTAGAATAGTTGCATGGGGTATTTATTCTTGTTCTTTGATGTGACATATAGACAACAAATTTTTTGTTGGATCTGTAACGCCTCAGAAGCTTCCTAAAAACCTCTCTCAAAAAGCTATGTTAGGGTGGGGGATTTTGAATGCACTTTTTTGCACCTATTTGGCGACGTTTCGGGCTTAACTGGCAACCTCATTATGAAATGCAAGCACTTGATGCTGACTGGCTGGCTTTGCTGCCACTCAGAAGAATGTAACTTCACCCAGAGCTGTAGGGAAAATGGAACACACTCGCAGCTTGGGAACACGACAGACCAACTTTATGCAGCTATGGCATATTCAGACATTCAGTTTTTTTATGTTTGAGCCCGAATCAGATGAGGACATTGAATTGGAGGAAGAACCAGTCCAGCGAAGAATGGATTTAAATGTTTCTAAATGGTAAGTATTTTTGAATGGTTTTTTTTTTTTTTCAAGCGTAATACCAGTAAAAAGGGAGACAGTGGTGGACTTAATGGTGGTTTTGCCCACTAGTGACACGGAAATCGATTATGACTCTGGAATTCTCACGCTTGTCTTTACTTAGAGATTGGAAGCAATGGAATTGGATAAAGACGTGTATGCAAATTATTTTGAAGGGGAGAAAATGGAATGGGGAGGGGGGAGGCAGTGAGATATATGTGACATCATATGTATCCGTTGTTCAGATTGGCCTGTTTTCTGGCAGTCATTTTGAAAAGAGGAATTTCTATGAAACGGAGATGTTCAGGATGTCTAGCAATTTTCATATGTTCTTGAATGTGGATAGACTACCGTTATTCAACATAGACAAGGTAAAAATGGTTTTTGATTCTATGTCACCTCTAAAGTATGTATGCAATTCAAAATGTCATCTACAAAAGTTCTCAATATGTTTGGTCTCCTGTGTTGGCAGTGTGACACGTTGTTTATACAGTAGGAAGAGCTGAAACTAACTGGCGTAACTCAGGACATTCCAGTACATCAAATCTGTTCTGTATTCACAAAACAAACAAAAACTAATTGTAGGGTTTCATCCTGAAGTATATGTAAACAGTATATGAAGAGTTTGGTTCCAAAACACAATAAGTGCCAAAATTACAAAAATTGAGATAATACTTTAGAGCGATAGTCCTGCGCTTCTTATACATGGTACAAAACCCCGTCATTAGAAATGCATACTTTATGGTGTATTTTTTCATGGTCAAAGTTTGTGTTTTTCTATAAAATGCAATAGGCGACAACACAGAAAAAGCTGATTTACTCAAAATGACTAAAATGGATATATTGCATTTTGGAACCAAACTCTTCATATGTAATACTCAAAAAGATTGCATAAAATCTTAAATTACCCATTTTGGAATAATTACGAGTCATTTTCACCCGTCACTTGAAATACATGCATTTTCAGTCAAGCACCCAAGGGATAAAGTGATAAGATAAAGGATTCTTCTAGTAATACAGTGCCGTGAATTTGCTCCCTTCCTGATCTCTTACTTTTTTGCATATTTTTCACTCTGAAATGTTTCAGATCATCAAACATCAAACAGGATCATCAAACAAAAAAAGATAACCCAAGTAAATACAAAATACAGTCTTTAAATGATGATTTCATTTATTAAGGGGGAACTTATGTGAAAAAGTAATTTCCCTCCTTGTTAAATCATTAATTAACTGTGATTAACCACATTTTTGAGTCCAGTTTCACTAGCCAGTCGCCATTGTTATCTCGAGCTCAAGCGCACTTGGGTTATGCAGCAGAACAATGATCTGAAACACAACACCTAGTCACCAAAAACAAAATGAAGATTTTTAGAGAAGCTTGTAAAAGTCCAGGCTTAAATCCTATTGAGATGCATTGGCATGACTTTAAACAGGCCGTTCATGCTCAAAACCCCTCCAGTGTGGCTGAATTAAAATAATTCTGCAAGGAAGAGAGGGCTAAAATTCTTCCACAGTGATGTGAAAGACTCATTGCCAGTAATTGCAAATGTTTGATTGCAGTTGTTTTCGCCGAGGGTGGCACAACCAGTTTTAAGGATTTAGGGGGCAATTACTTTTTCACATAGGGCCAGGTAGGTTTGGATAGATTTTTTTTGGATTAATAAATGAATACATCATTTAAAAACTGCATTTTGTATTTACTTGGGTTTTCTTTGTCTAATATAAAAATTTTTTGAATATCTAAAACATTTAAGTGTGACAAATATGCAAAAAAAGAAGAAATCAGGAAGGGGGCAAATACTTTTTCACAGCACTGTATGTCAATATCGATGATTATAAAAGGTCTCACATACACGCACGTCTGTGTGTGCGTGCATGTGTGTGTGTGAGTGTGTGTTTGCACGTTTGCATATTTCGCTGGGCTGTAAAACTTATTTGGCTCTCGTGCGCAAAAGAAAACAGACTTGTATTTTTGCTCTGTGATTTACCACAACAGCCTGTATCGGACATGACCTTCAAAAAGTAAACAGCTTTTACATAAAACATTAAAGGCACTTATACACTCTCCCTCCCGGACCATGTGCTTTCAGTTAACATAAACGCAGTGGGGGGATTCCGGAATATAAAACATACTGTTAATAAATATTGTCATATCAACATGTGATCTCCATACACGGCCCACTCACATGTGCGTGAAACTGAGATCTCTTTATATACATTTATCAGAAGTCAAAGGCAAATTTATTTTTCGAATGTCACCTGCTGTTTTGGCAGAGGATCCCATCAGACTTCTAATAACAACATTTCGTGGGTGTCTGCTCTGTCCTGTACTGTACTGTAAAATCCTCAGTACCACCAACCCACCTGAAATCAGTGTCGCCTCCTGCAGTATGCAAAATCGAACGTAAGGAAAATATTACAAGCACAGTAATTCACATATTAACACTCATTTGCAGTATCTAAAAATTTAATGTCAACTGAGCCCAACCGATAAATCAAATTATTCACAAATGACTAAAAAGGGTAAGTAAATCTAACACTTCATTTCTTGGGAGCATAATTATGTATTTATTTATTCACGTTATTATTGTCCGAGATGGAAATGACACTTTTCATTAGGCTGTATGAACAATTTTGTCGTCCTCGGTAAACGGCTCTGCCAAGTCCTGCTTGTGAGGTAACAGCGCTCGCCAAGAGATTAAGATGTGAAAACTATCAGCCACGTCCTTCATGACCGTGCGTGTGTGCCAGCCATATGGGCCTTCAAAGAGACTCAGCTCTCCTGCTGATCGTATGAGGCTAGCGCTCGGCTAGGGAAAAAATGTCAATTCTAACTGCGGAGGAAGAATCTCCATTCCCTCGTGTCTTCAGTAAGCTAAGGATTTAATAAATGTTTCCGGAAATATTCAATCGGCTTCATTTCAGTAAAAAAATGCGTGCTGCTGTCCATCTGTGAATGTCTGTCTTATATCTCTCGGAGATTACTGACTTTGCTTTTCTTCATGTAAACTGGCTCAATATGGCTTTGTGCATCAACACACCATTGCCCACCTACTGCCAAGATTCTCTTCAAATACGTAATTTATTATTTTTTTTTTTTCCTGTAGCAGAATCTTAAATGCAGTAAGCAGTGATTTGTAAAATATACTTTGGGAGCTCCTTTGAGACACTTCATTGAGTTTACTGTAGCATTCTTCCAGCTTAATTCAGTTAACCTGGTTGACTGGCTGGTTGGGCTCTCTTCGGAGGCTGGAGGAACCAGTTCTTTCTGGCTTTAAAATATAAAGCTCTGTCCAAAACACAGTTGGAAATCTGTGACTACTTAAATCTTCATACTTTCAGCTGCTGTTTTTCGAACTACGTCAACCATAGCAGAAAACTGATACAGTTGCACAGCATGTAAAGTTTTTTTATGTTTTTTTATTTTTTTATTTTTATCAGATTACCACAGTATCAGCTTTATATCTTTATCATATGGCCGCAGCATGAGTTTTTATCGTTATCAGGTGACCACTGCATATTTTCGTATCTTTATGATAAGACAGCATAAATATGACGAAGATTATTTCCACAAATGTTGTGTGTATAAAATCTGCAAATTACCTAAATTCAAACTTCATTTACCTTGGGGATTGAAGTGGAAACCTCTCAGTTGATGTAAAGAATGATGATAAAAAATTTTAATGTGTGAAAAACCCATCAGCAGTCGACGTAAACAGAACAGAACCGCCCGTATTCTTTCCAAACAAATGTCATTCTGACAATAGTGTTAACTCCATCACAGAAAAAAATATCATTTGCAGAAAATGATTTACATAACTTGCTGTCAAGCAGGTATTGGAATCCAGGACTCAACGATACAGTAGTGTGCAGTGATGATTATACACCACCACTTTCTTCTAAAACGGGTCCTAATATCTTACTTCTCCATAATTTTTTTTGCTGAAAATATACTGAAAAATTCTATTTTCGGGAATGAGAACAAAAAACTCATTCCCACAAGTATATTAAGTAAAAAAAATATGGATAACAAACAAAAACACTGAAAACATCCATTTTTTGATTAGAATTGATAGGTGTAACAATTTTTGACTCTAATTTAGCCTGAGTGCACAATTGAAGGCTCATTCCATGATTATTAATGCTAAAAAATTTGTTTAAACTGGTTTGGTGAAACATTATTCTGCAGAATTACCTTTGATGGTCAGTTGTTCCAATATATAAGGTGACATACACTTTGAGCAGTGTCACAGTGTTAAACCCCATGGCATAACAGAAGGAGCTCTCTGAGATTGTTTGTTGCCACATTGTGGCCTTACATGTTGCTAAAGATGTTGAATGTTGCCATGCACTGTAAGAAACACCATCAAGTGTTTCAAAGGGACTGGTTCCCTGAAAACTAGTGGCAATAGAGATGGAAAATGTAATGCCACTTTTCCATTGCACAGTTTTAGCACTACTTGACTCGACTCCACTCGGTTTCAGTTGTTTGCATTACAGTTGAGAACCACCTCGACATGGGTGGACTCATCCCTAAAAATATCGTTGTTGGGCGTAACCCGACCCTGTTTTAAGAATCAGGGACGGGTGGTCATCTTTTTATTTTTAATACCTTGTTCTTTATATTAATGCTTACAGTGACTGCCTGCCGGGTCTTTGAAGAAAGCTATTACCATTCAACGAAATTGTATGAATGTCATTTGCTAGTTTGCTGTTTATTCATGTCACACATCAAGTATCCAACATAAAAGAGTAAGACAAAACCAATTTGAGAGAAGTTCTCTCTCTGTCTCTCTTGAATTAAGAAGACAGACGGACGTTTCTCAAAGCAAATAGGTATTTCTTGGACAATATTTAAAAAAAAAACCTAACAGCGATCAGACTAATAGAGCTTCCAATATGTACAAGCAATACCAGAAAAGAAGTTCGCTGTCTATTAAATTACTTGATTCAGTCATGTGTTAAACTTAGTCTTATACTCTCGGTTGTCTCATATTAAAGTTATGAAACTCATTGAGTAGATTTTGGATTGGTCAACAAATGCAAAATTCACTCAACTTGCATCATACTTTTCATAACTAAATAGCATTTCATGTTCTTTACGGCTGGGTGTCAAGCCGACCCTGCACAGGAATCTGCGCTTAGTAGAATTTTCTCAAGCTCAATGTCCGTGATTGTAAATGCGCCGCATTTTATCAACGGATTAAACATTTAAACAGTTTCAAGTGTTTGTTGTCTTTCTACTTCAAAAAACTTTGGTCGAAGTTGAATTAGAATCTGACGTTGACACATGGACTTAATACTCTGCCCCAAGTATTCATCCGCTTGGCCCGTCAAACTGTCATTAATAATTTATTCTCTGGATGTCAATGCAATATTCTTTCAATCAGTTTTTCACAATACTCTGTAGTTTCACCACTTTTCGCATTATACGCTGATACAAAAAAACTGTAGACATCTTCGTTGATGTTCAAGACGGACAATCAATAAATGGACATGACTGCACCACTGCAAAAAATAATAAAAGCCTAAATGAATAAATAAGAGCTGCTATTTTCACACTTGACTGATGGAGGAAACTTAACTCTGTCCACAGAAAAGACATTTTTCAAATTTATCTCTCAATTGTGAAAACTGGTAAGGGTGGGGGAGATGGTTTTTAAACTCCCGAAAAAAAAAAAGGTTTCTAAACTCGAGAAAAAATAAACTTTTCGGTCGGCGGCAATTTGATGGATCAGTCCGTCAAGGAGACCCTAGTAGGTGCTAGTGGAAAAGCCCTGTAAGTGAAGTGCCTCTGATGTTAGCTATCTGTGCATATGGCAAGTTAAAAAACTCTGTGATGATATCAATAGTGCAATAAGTGAAGAGATGAAAGTATCAGATCTAGTATTTCCAGATGCTTGCGTGAAAATGGTTGGTCGCTTTGCTGCCAATAGCTGGCAACATATAAAAAAAAAGACTTGGGTTTGTCAAGAAATTCAAGAACTGGACAACAATGAACTGGGAACAAGTCCTTTGGACCATTGAATCAAAATTTGAAATTTTCTCATCCAAATGTTTAAGTGGGCAACTGGGCAGCTCGCTTGGTTAAGGTCGTGCTTTGCGGAGCAGTACTGAGCACCACGACCTGGGTTCGAGCCCCGTTCATACCAGTGCCGGTATTCAGTGCCGAAAACCTCGAGGTATATCGGCTAACTCAATGTCCCGTGCCCAAAAGCTTTGCGTGCCAAAAAGCCTTGTTTGCCGCCGAAAAACCTCGTGCTGAAAAACCACGAGGTATATCGGCACGCACAATGTCCCGTGCCCAAAAGCTTTGCGTGCCAAAAAGCCTCGTTTGCCGCTGAAAAACCTTGTGCTGGAAAACCTGGAGGTATATCGGCACGCACAATGTCCCGTGCCCAAAAGCTTTGCGTGCCAAAAAGCCTTGTTTGCCCAGACGTGTTAATTGCAATTAGGCTTTTCGGCACGGCGAGGTTTTTCGGCACTGAACACCGGCAGTGGCTGGTAGCCTTTTCAGAGTAGCGCACAACTGGCTTCGCACTGCAGGAAAATTAACTAGGAGAGACTGCTGGTTTTGGATTATAGCATTTGTTCGTTGCTCAAGCGCCTCCTGTTGACCAGCCAGGTGTTCGTCAGTGGAATTCTAAGCTTGCACAAGTTCAGATATCCTTTGTCCTCATTCAGAGCTTATGAACTTTTGAGTGTAAAAGAGGCAGTGGCTGACAGGCATGTTTTTTGGAGGAGGGCCGCATGCTTTCTCGCTCTCCTGAGATGGCTAGGTGGGGTGGCATACAAGCATGCTTGTGTACATAGTTTGCAAATTGGGCATTCCAGATTTGGGTGGGATTGGAGAAGCCAAATTTTAAAATGAAATAAATAAAAGAAAAAATATATGTTGAAGCCATTCCATAGAGGATAACTACGCTGAGATACCTCCTGTAATTTATAAAATGGTTGGAGAGCCTTTTTGGAGAGATCTTGGATCGCACTTCCATGTAAAACATTATAAGAGCCTTGAGATAGTTCTGCACTCATTACTTACCACAATTTTCAGTAAGGTTTGAGGACAGACATGGGATTTTGAGTTTTCAACCATTTCTTTGTAAATTTTAATGTGTGCTTGGGTCACTGTCTTGCTGAAAGGTCCGTCTACGGCCAAGCCAGGTTACCTCCGGGCAGAGTTGTCTAAGTGATTGCCTAAAATATCAGGAAATTAATTATGCCATTGATCTTAAAAGGTCACTCTGGACCACTGGCTGCAAAACAGCCCCAAAGCATCAATAATGCAATATGATATTTTGTTGTGGGACCCAGGTGTTTTTAATGTACCCAGTCAAAAATAAAATTTTGGTTTCATCTGAGTACAATGCACAAATCCAGTCTTAATCCCAAAAGAGGCAAGTTGGTGAAGTTTAGGAACTGCAATTTATAGGTTTCTCTCAGTAAGTCAGTGGCGTTCCATTAGCGGCCTGTGGTATCTTCACTTTAAAATGCTAAATTATGCTAAACCTGTTAGTTCTGTTATACTCCTGACAAGGAACCAAATGCAGATTCATAGTACAATCTACTAGGGAGTATTTAGCAACAGGAATATGATGAGAGAAGAGGATAGGCTGTTGGCCAAAGCAGAAGAGGGGCAGTCCAGCACTTGTTAAGACTTTCTTTCTGCCTGTACCTCTGAGTAGGTGAATTAGGAACACCTTCCAAGCCTTCATTAGTCTCCAGGATCGGGACTGTTCCTGCTACACCCTTCAGTCCTGCTCGCAAGCAGTCCTGGTCCAGCGAGGAGACTTCACCACCTGACTTCTGCCCGGGACGACCACAGGCCTGGGCATGGACACAATCCTACTCACTGCAGTCATTAACAATTTAGCCGGATTGTTAAACTTTAGTCTAGACAGGACTACTCAGTCAAAATAGTATATTTAACAGTACATGAGTATGCATTGAGTACAGCAGCATGGCTCAATTCTGGGAGCTTTTTGCCCGTCTGAGTGTGGAACCGAAGCCAGGGAGCCGCAACCAAACTCCAATCCCCCCTCCCAACATGCAACAGAGATTACGGGAATACTGACCTCAAACAACAGACATTGTTATTGATCAGTGTGACTCAATTGAAACCCAATTGATGGATGTACACCACACAGGTAGAGCTGATTGTGAAGCGAACAGGGTGAGAAGCTTCTTCAGACGGAGATCTTAAATTAGACTATGGATTTGACAATCATGGAACCAACTGACAAGCCAAAGTCAGGTAACAGTCAATTGTTATCAGGAGAATTTTATGAGCTGAAAAAGCCAGCCTTGTGCAGATCAGATAGCTAAATGCTGTAGTTTGTGAAAACCTTTGCAAGTGCTTTATTTTTGGCATGTTTGTTAGGACAAACACTTTGTGCATGACAAACGTAACTAACTTATCCAACAATTGATTACAGACAGATTATTTTACTTATAATTCACTGTATTACAATTCTAATGAGTTAGATGATTTCATACACTAAGCTGACTGTGCCTTTACACAGCTTGGAAAATTCCAAAAAATGATGTCATGGTTTAAAGATTTAAAATGATGCGATGGTTTAGTTACATCATTTGAGTTAATTGCAGGTGTACCTCTGGATATTTTTAAGGCCTACCTTCAAACTCGCTTCCTCTTCATTTGACATAATGGGAAAATCAAAATTAATCAACCAAGACTGCGGAAAAGAAACTGTGGGCCCCCAAAAGTCTGGTTCATACCTCGTTCATCTGTACAAACAACAGTGCTCAACTAGAAACTCCACGGGACCAAGCAGTCATCATACTTCACAGGAAAAACACACATTTCGTGCCCTAGAGATGAACATACTTTGGCACAAAAAGTGCAAATCAATCCCAGAACAACAGAAAAGGACTTTGTGAAGATGCTGGAGGAAACAAGTTCTAAAGTATCTGTATCCACAGCAAAACACGCCGAATATTGATGTAACCTGAAAAGCCGCTCAGCAAGGAAGGGGCCACTGCTCCAAAACCACCAAATAAAAGCCAGAATATGGTTTGCAACTGCACATGGGGACAAAGAGCTTTCTTTTTCTGAGAAATAGCCTCTGGTTGATGAAACAAAAGATTGAACTGTTTGGCTAACATTATGTCTGAAGGAAAAAGGGAGAGTCCTGCAAGCTGAAGAACCCCATCCCAGCATCAAGTTGTGGGTTTTGCTGCAGTAGGGACTGGTGCACTTCACTGAATAGATAGTATCATAAGGAAGGATAATTATGTAGATATATCGACGCAACATCTGAGGACATCAGCCAGGATGTCAAAGCTTGGACTAAAATGTGTCTTCCAAATGGAAAATGACCTTTAGCATATTTGCCAGTTGCGGCAAAATGGCTAAAGAGCAACGAAGTCTAGGTATTGGAGGGCCCTTCAGTAAGTCCTGACCTCAATCCAAATGAACATTTTTGGGCAGAACTGAAAATGCATGTATGAGCAAGGAAGCCTGCCTTACTCAGTTATATCAGTTCTGTCAGGAAGAATGGGCTAAAATTCTTCATTAGTGGAAACTTGTGGAAGGCAACGCCAAATGTTTGACCCAAGTTAAACAATTTAAAGGCAATGATACCAAATACTAACAAAGTGTTTGTAAAATCTTACCAGCTGGGAATGTGAAGAAAGAAAGGCTGAAATAAGTAATTCTCTCAACTATTATTCTGACATTTCACAGTCTTAAAGTAAAATCGCAATCCTGACTGACGGGGAATATTATCTAGGATGAAATGTCGCAAAAGGCAAGAAATAATTTTGCAGAAATGGAAATGAAAGTGAATGTAGCCAATCGGGAATCACTTTTTCAATGTCATTTATAATTCATTATCGGCTTCTCATCGGTTCAGATTATTCAGCGAACTAATTTATCCTCCAAGAGAATGCCACTGTTGCAAGGGCTTCAATAGTGCAACGCTTCCAAACAACTTAAGCAGATTGAGCCAAACACTCAATTCAGCATCTTAATCACCCAAACACTGCAATAAACTGTGTAGCTCTGAAATTCCTAGTGATATTTGGGTTTTTCTATTCCATTTATCTATCAATCCTTGTCACTGTTAATGGCATCAGTACATATTTGTATCCTCCTCTGTGGCATTGTTCCAAATGTTAGAAACATTCAGATTACTTCTCTATATGTGCTCAGAGGAATTTCCATCAGTTCAGGCATTTCGTTAAGTCCTTTACCATTTTGTGTGTAGGTCAACATTTATTAGTCTTTATTTGATAAGAAGGCCTTGGTTTTTTCCCCATAGTGATGAATGACAAGGTCATTTTGCATGTGTACTACCTCACATTGCTATACAATGATACAAAGTTTGGTGGATAAGACAAAGCTAAAAAAAAAAAAAATCTAATTGCAAATTAGGCACATTTTTGTTCATTATTATTGAACAACTTTTGAGGGGTGCCAGTCATTTTGATGCAAATGTTTTTAAGAAACAGTGCTACAGTTTTCTCATATGTATAAAGATTTATCCATGAGAACAAATGTTCGTGATCTAACCAGATGTTTCATTTGAAAACTTGAGGCATTATATTTTTACTGTATTTCAATCTGGAGAGAGCAATGAATTCCACAGAGGTAGTTATAGATTGCAGAGATAACAGATTAATGGATGTGATGATAACCTTTACAAAGTCTTTGGCGCTTGGACTCAACTGGGAGATTTTTGATTGAGAAGCAACAGCCCCGAGCCGCAGCAGGACAAATCCCCCCAAGGAGTCCAGATACTGATGGTGGTGGATCTGATGAGTCTGCTGACTGATAGGCTGATGAGGTTGATAAATGATGAAGCTGATGAATGTGCAAGTCTGGGCGGAGGTGGAGGAGACACAAAACAGCATCAAGGAGGTAACAATGGCGGAGGTATAATTATATCTAAAAGACAAGCAAGATGATAGGCTAATGCCAATCCATCATGAAGTGACAGCGCGCTCCCGGTAATTAGCTATTCAGCATAAATCCCCGCCCATGAATTGCCAGTGACTGCCATATTAGGAGGTGTAGATGCATCCAGTAGACCTGTGAGTCATGGTGCAAACAAAGAAATAGAGAGAAAGAAAAAAGAATTATTCCAAAGCGGAGATATCAATCATTTTGGGTGAAGTGGAGTCAAGAAAAACGTTTTATTTTCATCTGTTAGCAGTGGTGTGACAGGGACAGGCAAAGCAAAGGCCTGGAGGGAGGTGACAGATGCCGTTAATGTTGTCTCTGTAGTACAAAGAACCATGTCTGAGGTGAAGCGTAAATGGTTTGACATGAAACTGGAGGTAAAGAAACGCATAAGCACACACACACAAAAAAAAAAACATCAGCCACAGGAGGAGGAAGCTCACAGTCACAACTTGTCCCATGAATATCAAAAGGTTGCAAGTGTCATTCCTGATGAAACTTGTTTTTCTGCACCACAAAGTACTAAAGAGGCTAATTCACAATCATGAACCTAATCTGGATCTTAAACCTGCTGCTTGCCAACAAATTAAACTAAATCTGTTATACAAAAGTATTTTTCATCGTTTTTCATGTTTAGGCTATATCACATGTGTCAAATACATCTGCGTATTGTGTACATAACAGAGCGCAATATGAATTAAAATGGTCATTTCCAATAGTGACAAGCACTAGTGCATTCTTAAATTTACACTAGCTCTATGCATGGTCAGCAGCATGTGTAGATTTTGTTAGTAGCTACGAAAGATCGGAGCTACTAAAATATTGATGAATGCGGAGATGCACGTAAATTTCCGTCTGAAAACAGTTTCACTATAGCTTTATTTCATAAAATCATTTTTACTCATTTTCATGAAGCGCCAATAATTTTTCAAATGACTTGAAAAAGTTGTATCCGATGATACAACTACTTGTGATGGAAAGCAATGCAATTTTTGAATACTGATGTAGAATTCTAAACAAGAGCACCAGGAGCTGGTACATTATACGCCGCCAACATTTTGGGATAAATTTGACCTTTGACCTCGATGTCTGACCTTGACCTTGGAGCGACGGAGCCGACAGTCATTCGGTGTCTAGACCCTGACCCAGGTAATGTTCCCGTGGAGTTTTGTCCCGATTGTCCTGAAGCTTTGCACACAAATTTGCGGACAAGGCAAATGTTAACAGACGAACGGACGGACGGACGGAGCGGATGACGCCAATATACGACCGCCTCTGGCGGCGTATAAACAGAAGTACCCCAAATATCCAAAGAACCAGGGTCTCTAATAAGTGTAATTATCACAGTGAAATATTAATCGTGAAAACTGAAACTTTCAGATTAAATTACAGAATGTGTGAGTAAGCGACAGAGAAACTATTAATGTTGTCCTGATTTCTGTGCAGAGTACAAAATTTATTGAAGACATTTTCTTTGTGGTCCACTATCACTAGTGGAGCAGAATCAAGGAAAAGGACAATTTTCCACAGATATGGTTGACAAATGCAAAGCTAAATCAGCAGGAAAAAAATGATCATTTCTGTTTATATAATAAAGCTATAATGGCACTAAGCGCTAACTCAGCTAACCAGCAGACCGAAAACACTTGTTGTTTTATAAACAAAACCTGAACTTTCTTGCCAGCTGCAATAAGACAGCCTGTTCATGGTGCAACCAGTCATCATTGCAGTTCCTGTATACCCATGTGTTTCCTATTTGTGCTCTATATTCAGACATAAGGAATAGTTTCTTTGTTCATCCAACTTTTGGGCTGGAGAGCAGAATGCAGTTTTGGGAAGAAAAAAAAAAAACAGCTCTTGGAGCTCTTTCAGAAGAAGGCTTAACACGTTGCAGCCCTATGCTACCGCCAAAATTTATAGAGATTCAATCATAATAGTCAACATTAGTGTGTGCATACCGTAGATGAACATTTGCTATTTGGCTAAGCAGAATCACAGATTTATTATTTCAATTCATAATCTGTGATTCATCTATGACTGGCTAGGATCGGGCTTCCAGTTTTCTTAATCAAATAAATCAAATAATCAGGATAATAATACAGCAAAGGCCCATCATAATTTTCACTCGTAGAAAGAAGCAACAAAAACCATAATCTGGTATTTTTCAGTGTTGATAAAATGCCCACAGGGCCAAAAAAGGTGCTGCATGTATTTCTTCAGGAAAATGACACTTAATTCATTGCTGCCTTTTAGAAACTCTCATCCTTCAAGGGAAAGTACAAAGTATCTTAAACTTAAATCAAGCAAGTTAATATGTGTGGCTTTACATATTTAGAACATAACCTACAAAGGTCATCTGCAACATCTTATTTTGAAGGTTGTCCATTTATTTTTTGAAGTCAACCTAGTCTGTAGCCTGCAGTGCAGGTTTACCTGAACTGTAAGATGATTACTACCCTGTGCGTGCTCACTATTGAAGACCTCTCATGCAGAACTGAATGAATCATTTTATGTTATCATTCTGGGGTTCCTGACCATGTTTTTGTAATGACTCTGTTTCCATGCCATGTTTTTTTGATTTAGTCCATGCCATGTTTTGTATTTTGCTTGTCTTTCCTTGTCATGTCTTTTGCCTGCCATTTCTCATATTCACAGTTTAGATCATCATTCTGGTTTTTGTATTTCTCCATGTCCTGCATTGCGCATTGTCTCCCCAGTCTGGTCATATGTGATGTGACAGTTTTATTCCCCAGTATTGCATGCCACGCTTTCAGGTGATTTCATGGTTTCTGGGTTTCCAATTATTCCTTCCAATCTCGTTTGCTTCCTTCGCCTTACTGTCCTATCATCACTAACAAATAATAACAGTTTATTATTATTATTATTATTAATCTACTAACAGCAACTAACCTTGTACATTATACTAACTTACTAAAGAGCACTTAGGGCCGGTTCATACTCTGCGCAAGGTACGCGAGCGAACGCGAGCACAGCTCCGCTCCATTCCGTTCACAGAGAAGCCTGAACGCGCCTCCCTTGCTGCGCTATGCCTCGTTAAAAAGTAGTACACTGCTCATGCAATAGGGGGCAGCAAAGTCTTCTCCTTCTCGTCCTCTTTCTTTTTTCTTTTGGTGTGTTGAACGGAGCGTATGGTGCATAATTTTCTTTATCTCCCCTATTGGAATCTCACGGAAATACGCGCGTCGATGCGTCGCGTTACAAAAATTTGGACGACACACTTTGCTACGCAAGGACGCAAGATGGCTACCTTGCGTTGCTCGATGCGTTGCCTGGCGTTCGCGCTCGCGTACCTTGCGTAGAGTATGAACCGGCCGTTAGGGATTGTATAGCTGCACATTGCTAATTGACTAACGAGCTCTCAGCACTCGCTCTGCTCTTGTCTCTGACCCTTGCCTTCACTCGCTTTACTTTGCTGCAATTTGGCGAATTCTCTACACCTTGTTAAACACTGATCTGCCTCTCACTCTGTGCACTTTAGAACTACCTAACCGGAGCCGTTTGTTTGTCATAAGCTGTCTGTGTATTACCTGTCTGTGCTTTGGCTTTCGCCAATTTCATGTGGTTAGGAACTTCCTCTTGTTCATTCCTTTGTTAATTAGTCTGATCCAGGTCACGTGTTCCCTATTACAGCATGTGACTTCCTGTATGTGTATTTAAGCTGTTATGTATGATAATTTTTGTACAGCTTTATATTCCATTTGTAAATGAAGATTTGTTACATGCTGTTTTGCTGCCCTGCTGGTCAGCTATATTTATTTTGTTCATTGGCACCATCTGGTGGCGTACTTGTAAAATCATTAAGGAAAGTCTAGTAATTTCTCCAAGCTTCTGGCACTTTCCTGCTTGGAGGGGGCGGGATTTCCCTAGAATCCTGTGGATCTTTCTGGAAGGTTGCTAGACTATAAAAAGGCTGTGATTTTAAGCACAGCAGAGACTGACAACAAAGAGAGCAGACAGCAGAAGAGAGCAGACCAGAGTTTTGTTTTGGCAACAGTTAAATAGTGGCAGTGTTATAAGAGAATTTAAATAGTGGATATATTTTTTTATACAACTTTTTTTGTGACGAATAAATTTGTTTTAGTTGTACTTGCCAGTTTTTTGTTGTGATTTTTCCAAGTCATAACAAATTGGAGGTTCCACCGAGATTGGATTCACCGAAGATTATTATTTTAAATCTTTTGACTAGTTTAAAAACCAGCAATCATGACTTTTGATGTGGAAAGTTTTTTGAAAACTCCAACCCAGGAATTAATTTTGTTGGCAAATAAGAAGGACTTGCTACAAATAGCCTCAACCCTTGGATTATCTGATGTGAAGTCATCAATGAAGAAACAAGAAATATTCAACATTTTGGTGCAACATTTCATCGATGAAGATATCTTTGGGGAAGAAGCAGCAGAATTAATTAAAGCTGTGGAAGTGCCTGCAACGGAGCTGCAAAGGCTTGAATTCCAGCTGCGCCAAAAACAACTAGAGCTGGAAGAGAGAAGGTTGGAGAGGGAGATGGAGAAAGAAATGGAGGAAAGAAGGATGGAGAAAGAAATGGAAGAAAGAAGGTTGGAGAAACAACTCGAAATAGAAGAAAAAAGGATGCAGTTCGAATTGGAAATGAAGAAAATAGAAGCAGGTACTGTTCCAAAATCTTCTGGACTTTCTGATCATTTTGATGTGGTTAAACATATTAGACTTGTTCCTCCTTTCTTAGAAAATGATGTTGACCAATACTTTACCCATTTTGAAAAAATTGCTGAAAATTTGAAATGGCCAAAAGAGCATTGGACAATGATGTTACAAAGTGTTCTTACTGGTAAAGCTAGAAAAATCTATAACCAGTTATCTGTCCAACAGTGTGCTGATTATGATTTTGTCAAATCTGCCATTCTGAAGGGTTATGAATTAGTCCCTGAGGCTTACAGGCAAAAATTTAGGAATTCTTGCAAGGAAGCCAGTCAAACTCATGTTGAATTTGGCAGGTTAAAGGAACAGTTGTTTGATCAGTGGTGTAATTCCATGAAAGTTGAAAAAGATTTTGATAGAATGAGGCAACTTATTCTGGTTGAGGAATTCAAAAGGTGTGTCCAGCCTGATATTAAGACTTTCCTTGAAGAAAAACAAGCCATTACCTTGCAAGATGTTTCTACGCTAGCTGATAGTTATGCATTGACTCATAAGACTTCTTTTGTCCAAAAATCTACTTTTTCTAAATTTCAAAGCAAGTTTCAGTCCAAGACTACTTCTAATAACACTTCTAATGATTCTAAGGCCACTTCTGAAAGGAAACCTTCCAGTGAGAAGCAATCCTCTGATTTTTTACCCTCTGTGTCTTGCCATTACTGCAAAAAGCAAGGTCACCTTATTTCTGAGTGTTATGCTCTCAAGAAAAAACAACAACGAGAAGAAACCAAGCCAACTGCTTTGACAAAGAGAGAATCTCTTGTATCAATGGTCAGTTCACCTGATCTTCTACCTTCTGTGTCTGATCCGGTTATGGAGGGTTTTGAGCCATTCATCACTGATGGTTCTGTCTCACTTTCACATGATTTTTCCTCATCTGCTCCTGTTCGAATTCTAAGGGATACTGGGTCTTCCCAATCTCTTATTCTTGCAGATATTCTGCCTTTCTCGGACAAATCGTCTACTCAGGCTAATGTCCTTATTCAAGGAGTAGAATGTGGTTTTACAAGTGTACCTCTCCATAATGTTCATCTCAAATCAGACTTAGTCTCTGGGCCTGTTACTGTTGGTGTTAGGTCTTCTCTTCCTTTCAAAGGCATTCATTTGCTTCTTGGTAATGATCTTGCTGGGGATAAGGTTGTACCCTACCCTATTGTAACTGACACTCCTTTGATTCATCAAGAATCTGACTCTATAGAGGAGGAAATTCCAGACCTCTATCCTTCATGTGCAGTTACTCGTTCTATGGCCAAAAAGGCTATTCAAGATGATGCTGATCTGGACTTTAACCTGGCTGACACCTTCATTGGGCAGTCTTTTCATCAGGAACCTTCCAGTCCTGAGATGTCTGGGAAATCTTCAGACTTGTCCTTGTCAGGTCATTCTAATGACATTTTGTCTCGTAAACAACTTATTCATGAGCAACAACAAGCTCGTGATCTAGCGCATCTTCTACCTCAGGCTGCAAGTGAACAAGAGGCTACTCAAGTTCCTGTCTGTTTTTACTACAAAAATGGTGTGCTTATGAGAAAGTGGCGTCCACCTGATGTTCCTGCAGATGAAGAGTGGATGATCACCCATCAAATTGTTCTTCCAAAGCCGTACCGTCAAGAAACTCTTAGTCTGGCCCATGACAATCCTATGTCAGGTCATTTGGGTATCAAGAAGACCCTTCAACGTGTCAGAAACCATTTCTTCTGGCCTTCTATGAGGTCTGATGTACAGGAGTACTGCAAATCCTGTCATACTTGTCAAATGGTTGGGAAGCCGAACCAGAATATTCCAAAGGCTCGACTTAAGCCCATTCCCGCTTTTGAAGAACCTTTCAGTCGGATCATCATTGACTGTGTTGGACCATTGCCGAAGACTAGGTCTGGTTGTGAGTACTTACTGACTATCATGTGTGCTTCCACCCGGTTTCCTGAGGCAATTCCACTTCGTAATATCAAGGCGAAGACTATCATCAAGGCTCTAACCAAGTTTTTCTGCTTAGTTGGTCTTCCTAAGTCTATTCAGTCTGATCAAGGATCAAATTTCATGTCTGGCATATTTCAACAAGTTATGCATGACCTTGGTATTAAACAATACAGGTCATCAGCTTACCATCCTGAGAGTCAAGGTGCTTTGGAGAGGTTCCATCAAACCCTGAAGAACATGATAAGGACCTACTGCCTTGACACAGAGAAAGATTGGGATGAAGGTGTCCATCTTCTTCTGTTTGCTGCACGTGAAGCTGTTCAGGAGTCTCTTGGGTTCAGTCCTTTTGAGCTCGTTTTTGGGCATACAGTCCGTGGACCTCTGAAGCTACTGAAGGAAAAGTTGCTCGCTGAAGATGATGTCCCAATGAACTTGCTTCAGTATGTCTCTGACTTCCGTAATCGTCTTTCTAAAGCCTGTGACTTTGCTAAGTCTAATCTCAAAGAAGCTCAGGGCATAATGAAAGCCAGATATGACCTTCATTCAAAAGATAGAAGTTTTAAAACTGGTGACAAAGTTCTTGCGCTTTTGCCAGTTCCTGGAAACCCTCTAAGAGCCCGATATTTCGGCCCTTACACTGTCCTCAGAAAGGTCAGTGATCTAAATTACATAATTTCAACTCCTGGAAGGAGGAAACAAAAACAAATGTGTCACATCAACATGCTGAAAGAATACATTGATAGAGACACTCAGCAAAAGCCAGTCAATGTGGTAAATACAGTTGAACTGGAAAATTCCAAAGAACATTGTGACTGCCCCTTTGAAAATGAACCTGGTCAAGTCAAACCAGTTGATGCAAAAGTCAAAGTTATCACTGAATTTCCTGAGCCAACAACTAAAAGACAGCTCATGAGATTTCTTGGGATGGCTGGCTACTACAGAAAATTCTGTAAAAATTTCTCTATCATCTCTGAACCTTTGACAAATTTACTGAAGAAAAATGCAAAATTTGTTTGGGATGAAAAATGTCAAAATTCATTTGACCAGCTGAAAGCGATTCTCAAAAATGCACCAGTTCTCTTATCTCCCAATTTCAAAAAGGAGTTCAAGTTGGCAGTTGATGCCAGTGACATTGGTGCAGGTGCAGTTTTACTGCAAGAAGACACTGATGCAGTAGATCATCCCGTTTGTTACTTTTCCAAAAAGTTTGATAAACATCAGAAAAACTACTCAACAATTGAAAAAGAATGTTTGGCACTTGTTTTGGCTTTACAACATTTTGAAGTCTATTTGACTTGTTCAGCTACTTCCATCAAGGTCTTCAGTGATCACAATCCCCTCACATTCTTGCACAAGATCAAAAACAAGAATCAAAGATTACTGAGATGGAGTTTACTTTTGCAAGAGTATGATTTGGATATTTCTCACATCAGGGGAAAAGATAATGTAATCCCAGATACACTTTCAAGCATGTAATTTTATTTCTTTTCGTGATTGTGAAAAACGTAATTTTACTTTTCTATTTGATTGTGAGACTTACACTGTTTGTTATGTATATGATTGTTATCATGATCAATAATACGTTTGTGTAAAGTTCAATATTGTTCTGATTATAAAACTGTGTTAATTTTAACAAAAGAAAGCTTTTAGCAAACCTTTCTTTTCTTAAAGAGGGGAGGTGTTATGTATGATAATTTTTGTACAGCTTTATATTCCATTTGTAAATGAAGATTTGTTACATGCTGTTTTGCTGCCCTGCTGGTCAGCTATATTTATTTTGTTCATTGGCACCATCTGGTGGCGTACTTGTAAAATCATTAAGGAAAGTCTAGTAATTTCTCCAAGCTTCTGGCACTTTCCTGCTTGGAGGGGGCGGGATTTCCCTAGAATCCTGTGGATCTTTCTGGAAGGTTGCTAGACTATAAAAAGGCTGTGATTTTAAGCACAGCAGAGACTGACAACAAAGAGAGCAGACAGCAGAAGAGAGCAGACCAGAGTTTTGTTTTGGCAACAGTTAAATAGTGGCAGTGTTATTAGAGAATTTAAATAGTGGATATATTTTTTTATACAACTTTTTTTGTGACGAATAAATTTGTTTTAGTTGTACTTGCCAGTTTTTTGTTGTGATTTTTCCAAGTCATAACAAAGCAGTCATTTCACTACCAGCTCTTGTCAGAATGTTTTCCTTGTGCTGTGTTGTTTATACCTTGTACTATTCCTGTTGGGATTCTGGATTCTGCTGTCTAGTTTAAGTTCTGTGCCTGGCCAAGTGCCATGATTGATTCTTGTGTTTAGAGACCACTGACCTTGTCTGACCATTCTTGGATTATGGATTGTGTATTTGGTATTAAGGATTTCCTGTTTTATTGTTTTCATGTTTTGGTTATCAGTCTCCATGCCATGTTTTGTTTTCATAGCCATGTTCCAAGCCATGTTTTCATTTCCATGCTTTGCACTTTGTCTCCCCTGTCTTGTCATGTGTGTATCTTTGCTCACGGTCCCTTGTCTTGTGTGCCACTCATTCGGGTGATTTATTGGTTTCTGGGTTTCAATCTTCTTTCATTATCTCGTGTTCTTCCTTCCTCTCTCTTTTACTGTCTTACTAACATATACTAACAGTTTATTGTTTTTGCTAAATACTAATCCACACTAACCTTGTATATTTGGACTAACTTACTAACAAGCACTTGGGATTGTATAGCTGCACTTACTAATTGACTAATCTCTCAGCTGTCGCCCAATTCTAGTCTCCGCCTCCTTACCTATCCCTAATTATCTCTGCTGCAGTTTTCCACTTATATCTCATGCTTTTCTTTTCTTTAGACTATGCACTTTTAGTACTCCTTAACCGGAGCTGTTGTTTGTACTTAGGTTTGTCTTGTGATCCCTGTCTGCGTTTTGGCTACAGCCAAATTCATGTAATTAGTTTATCCCTCATGTGTCTCTCCCTAATCATTGTCACCATTGATTGCACCTGTTCTCCCTGGTCATGTGTTCTCCTGGATGTGTATATAAGATGTCTGTTTGCTTCACACTCTTGTCAGATCGTTCTCCCTAGTTTTCTTGTGCTACGTTTCTCGCCTCGATATCTCAGTGTTTATCTTTCTGACTGGATTGCCTGACTATTGTTTTTGGTTTGCCCTTTTTGGATTTTGTTGCATCTGTGAATTTTGACCTTTTCTGCCCGACCTTGATTTTGTGATTACTGCCCTGGTTTTGGATTCGGACTGTCTTTGGCTTATGCGTTTGTTTCTCCTCCAAACCTACGCCTGTGTACCGAACCCTTTTTGTCTGACCACGAACTTTGTTATTGGTGCCCTGGTTACGATTCTGGATTACGCCCATTGGATACTGTTTTTGGATTGTGGACTTTGTACCGTTGCCAGCTCTGTTGGGGGGTTTCCCCCTTCAGAAATAAAGCCTCCTTTTTGCATTCTACTGGTTGTCGCACTTGGTTCATTTCGTAAGTCACAACAATTCCTGTTATACTTTTGACTGGAACGTCCCAGATTAAAATTTTTGCTGTGTCTTTGATATACCCGTGCCCAAGTACTGAACCTGCTTTGCCCGACCCTAAGTCTTGTATTTGCTGCCCTGTTTACAAACTGGATTATATCTACTGGATTTAGATTTTGGCTTCGTCTCTGATATACCTATGCCCGTGTAATGAACCTGCTTTGCCCAACCCAGAGTTTTGTGTCTGCTGCCCTGTTTATGAACTGAATTACGACGACTGGATTCTGATTTTGGATTGTGTACCGTTACCTACTGTCCTGCAGGGGTTTCCACCCCAGAACTAATAAAGAACAAGTTTGTTGGATATTTTGGGTCTCACTTCTGGTTCCTGAAAGAACTCACACATTGTAATAGATTACTGAAGGCTTGAAACAAGTGCATTATTTCACTTCATGTTTGTTATGTGTTGTATGTTCTGTTTTTGCTAATGTACCATATATATGGATCCATGCACTCAGAGGAAATGGTTCCAGAAGGTTCCTCTCTCTGTCTGGTTTCAGTAATTGATCCGTGGGCAAAAAGAGCTTTGACACATTTCACAACAATCATCGAGGGCACTCACAGAGAACAGGAAAAAAGAGCCATTCATTTATCCACCATTTATTCAGTAAATTTCAAACCTGCTTTCCACTAATGGTCTTTTTCAGCCGCTGCATAATCTACTTGAGTATCATGCTCTAATGGCATACTTTCTGAAAAGACAAGCTTAGTCCTGGAGAACCATTTTACGCAAACATACAAATATGTAGAGAGAATCTGAATGTCATTTTCCAGCCAGATCAAAGCTTGCAAAGGCTATGACAGGTTTGAGGGAAGTCTTTCAAATTAGAGAGCTCATTGGACCAATTGTTCCTGAGCTGGTGTAAGGGGGAATGTCACTGCACCGTGCTGACCTTATCAAAATGCCCGAGGAATACAATAGCAGTGACTGTAGTAAACATGAAATGAGATGCCTATGAGGAGCCCTCGCCCTCCTCATTAAAATCTCGCAGGTGTTCGGCTGCTCTGTGTCTGATACTGACACATGACCTAATCCAAATTCACCAAAGGTTTCTCTGTTCTTCATTCTTCCACTTTACCTCTTTTGCTTGGCCAAAATATTCATGAAATCTAACGGCGTATTAGAGAAAGCATTTGGCTTTTTTAACTGTTTAGCCATGGTATAATAAAGGTTTTTTATCCCTTTTTTTGCTTCTTTTGGGTCCAATTATTCTCTCAGTGCCTGGAATTCTTACATTTTTGATTTATGAAATCTACCTGAGAAGAGAAAAAAAACTTTTTTTCCCCAGCACTGGATTGGGAATTAATATAAAGGTAGTATATCGTAAGAATCTCAGGTTAGAACAGAACACCACAGCGAGGCAATGGAACCAATTCTCTCATTTACAGTAAATCTTCATTTCAAAATGGTGAACTTAGATATAATTCTATTAAGTCAAATACCATGAAGTTTCCCCAGGTCCAGTCATTTGTTTTTGAAATATAAATGGAGCCAAGTGAAAGTTTAGTTGGGAAGACTGTCCTTTGCATTCATAGTCTGGTATTCTATTTTTTAATTTGTACCCTGCCATTCGCATCTCTCATTAATGCTCACTCATAATTTCCCTCGCTGTCTTTTCTGGTGCCATCAACTGAGCTAGATCATCTGATCACATCTATCCAATAGCAAAGACTGGCTTCCATGGGGGACACGGTGGTGCAGTGCCTCCTTATGAGGAAGTTCAGGGTTCTAGCCCTGGCTGGCCTGGGTCTCCCTACACGGAGTTTGCATGTTTTCCTTGTATTTGTGTGAGTTTTTCCAGGTACTGCGGTTTCTTCCTAAGAATAAACATGCACCATAGGAACACTCCAACCACTGCCCCTGACCAAGGAACCGGCCTCTGAACTGGAGTTGGTCTCCAGGTGCTGCCCTGTGGCTGCCCACTGATCCTGTGTTGACTGGGATGGGTCAAAAGCAGAGGCTAAATTATCCCGTGAAGTTCAATAAAAAGTATATACTGTATGTTATATTTATAATATTTCAGGAGTTGCCTTGCAGTTTGTTGATAAAATCTTTCAGCCAAAGTATTTATTGACTATAATAAAATATTTTACACAAGCGGTAACACAACCCTATTCCAGCGGATCTATCATCAAATAGATTTTCACTTCAAACCCATGACAAAATGCATTAAACCAGTACAGGTCTTTTTGAGATGATGATTTGTTGATCTCATAATGCCAAATCTTAAGGGCCAAATTAGGGTTGAAACCTACAGGATGGTAGATCTTCCTGAGTAGGAGTTGGGTACTACTGCTTTACAACAAGATTAAATGTGATGCATATTTAAGTAAAGAAATTGAAGGAGTATTGCCTTTCTCAATGAATATGAATTGGCTGTTCATATCTGAGGGCCATCTAAAAATATTGAGTACAGTATTTCCATAGCCAAAGCTTGGCTATTTGAGAGTGTAAAAGACATCGCAAAATTTTATTTGTATACCATGTGAAACCGCATTAAACCATCAGAAGAATGACTCCTGCTGTTGAAACCCCCTAGTGTCACCAGAGGCTTGGAGATGTTCGTGACTCAGACCCCAGGTCCGAAGCTCCTGGGCCTGAGACGCGAGGTATGTGGTGGAATTAAAAAAACATGTGGTTGAGATGAAGTGATATTGCACATCACACCATGATGACTTTACCAGGCCACACATGTGCAGAAGTGCATAGAAAAGGAGATAGCATCTGAACTCCAACAGGCCACTGGCTAATCTATTCTTCCCCCCATCTTCCTTTCATCATGGCTGTCTTCTTCAAAAAAGGAAGCCATAATTCATCAAAACACAAGAAAGTGTGAGAATTTTTATTTTGGTCGCTCTGGTGCTTGGTGTTTTTTCTGATAGAACAGATGGGCTGTTTTTCATGAGCAGCTAATGAATCTTGTCAAATAACGGCAAGTGTTGGAGAAATGTGTCAAGTGCGCACAAAATGTGTTGCCTCTCACTTCCTGTACCAATAATGTGATCGCTGATGCTATTCACACTCCAAACTACCTTATTTTTCTTAACCTTTATTTAAATAGGGAAACCCATTGAGACCTTGGTCTCATTTGCGGCGACACTCTTTCAACAAACATTGCACTATCATGAAAAACATAAACAACATGCAATAATATAAACAATAAAATCATCATACAGCAATACATTCAGTACATTCTCCTGATAATATCAAGGCGATATTATTTAAAACGCGTACAGACCAGGACTTCCAAATTCTTTATTAGGCTTTTGAATTTCTCCAATGAGATTAATGCATTCAATTTAAAAGTACGGCATCTTGCATCCTACTCCATGTTCTAGGCATGCAAGCGCAAGAGGCAGTTTTTCCGACCTCAGACACCTTTTTTATTCAGTTTCTTTACAGAGCATATGTATCCCAGCTTTGTGCATTTTTTTTTTCTTCCTGGCAGTTCTTATTGCATTTTGGAACTTTAAATTCCAAGCTTTTTTTTTTGTTAACACTATCTATCATTCAAACTTTCTGAGGTATTAACCTTTCCATCTATCTTGCCAATGGTATATTCCTTTGTGTGAGAGACGGAGTGAATGCTTGTGTGATAGCACAACAGGTGAAGCTTATTTCCTGATGGCCGTCATGGCAGTTGAGGTGCGTCTCCGCGGGCCAGACACGAACCAGATAATTGTCAGGAGGAGCTGCAGTTCCTGTCTCTGTCCCTCACTGGCTGTAAAGCAACCAAAAATATTTCAATGTGGAAATTTGGATTTCTTAATACAGTAGAAACACATATGTTGTATAGATGCTCAAATTTAGAAATGTAAAATCACATGTATGATTTGTCTTCCAGAGAACCACACTTCTTTAAACGAAAAAGAAAAATTTTGAATTTAAGTGAATGTGGAGGTAAAGACCTGGGATTTATGTTGAGAAATGTGGATTGTACCTGTTCAAACTTGTAAGCGAGTGTAATGCACGGTTATTATAAAACAGACAAAGCTTTTATGGCCTGACAGTCAAATTTACAGCATTTGTGTGATTTATGCTTTTTTTTTCTTCCATCAGATACTGAAATATTGGTTGGGAAGCTTGCAGCCAGATCGGTAAGTATTTGGACAGAGATGTAATTCTGAAAGGGCAGCAATTCTCACAGACATAAATACTGTCTAAATTAAAGATTGTTTTAGATATTTTTTGGCAAATGTCCAGGTTTTAAAGGCCAGTGGTTTATTTTATTTGGTGAACCCTCAGTATTATCACAGATGAAGTCTTCCTTTGATGACTCACATTAACACAGATATGCTGACATCCAAGAGATTGAACTCAACTTGGCCAGTTGATGTGAGTTGGCGTTTATTCACCAGGAAATCCACCAGAGTTCTTTCGGGCCTTTTTGCATTCCTGAGCTCAACTGTGCATTTGTTCCTATAAGAATGTGCTGAAGAGTTGATTTGGCCACATGTAATGTTTTTTTTTTTTGCTGTAATTAAGATGGTTTTGTCTTCATTTTTGTCTTTTTCAGCCTCATGGTAGCTTTTTAGATTGGCTATGACAGCTCTTTGACTTAATTTTATGAATTAACTGCGAAAGATTACAAATATAAATGCCAATAGTGAAATCACGCCTTGACCTTCTCCTGCTTACTTGTAAATATAATAATAAAAGAATAACATACACTCGGTAATAAAAAACCTGTGCTGCCATTTGTCCGATCACTCTTATTCCTTTAAAAAAAAGGACAGGGATGAATGGGGGGATTGTGTGGAAATTTGCTGGATTTAAATATCTTCAAAGTAAAGTTGAAAGTCTAACCTTTGAGCTCATATTCATTGTTTAATGCCAACTCCAATATGCTGCACTGCACAGCAAAGATAACATTTACTTTGTTACTGTACAAATATTTATGCACCTGACTGTATGTTTTGAAGTGTACTCCAAGGAAGTATTAATAAGGTATCCTTGAAATACCCTATCAATCAGCTAATAAATGTAGACAAGGCCACTAATTTGTCCCATGGTTCTGAAGAACACGACTCTATATTCTTAGTTTGTCTATTTCAAATTTTTAAGAGAAGGAATTTTTGGTGGTTGTGCCTGAGTGCTGCAGTCAATGGTCCAGAGATTTAAATAGCAAACCTTCCTTAATCCATGCCAAAAATTTGATCGTGAGAGAGCCGGAAACCTTGTCTAATCTACTCTTGTTTCATTGTCCGTCCACTGTTAATCTTGGATTTCAATCGCTGCAGAGGTCCAGGTCTCGCGGTGGTCTCAGGTCCACTTAGCACATCACTCCTCACCTCTTACCTGCTGGCATTGTCTGCCCCCACTTGCGCAGAGTGTTTATCAGCAACACAGATAAGCTGGCGGCTGCGGCTCTAAAAACTTCCAAGCACAGTTTTAAAAAACAGTTTTATCCCGCACTAAGAGAATTTGCTAGTATTCCTCCCGCTTCCACTTGCCCTAGTTTCGTGTTTTCATACAAAAGGGACCTATTTTTTTGCGACGAAGATACTTGGCATTCAAATAGCGTAAAGGGAGGTGCGAACATCTGACGAAAATCATAAATAAAACACAAAACACAAGCAAAACAGATCAAAGACAGTGTGATAAATGTGGGCACACCTGCACAACCGCACTCTCAAGCAAAAAAAAAACAAGAAAATTCGGAATGGTAATCTGGTGTCAAACTGAGCGATGTTGCGAAAAGAAGTTGCAGTGGAGGTATTGACGTGATGATGGCTGAATCTTGTAGCACAGCCATGTGGAACTCATCATAGACGGAGAATAAGATTTGTCAGAGGGGCAAATGTGGTGCAGGGGGAAGGCGTGGGCTTCCCTGCGAGGAGGAAAAAAGGCTGAATAGCGCATGCAGATAATTTAGCCATAACTGCTGAATCCCTGTGCGCCAGTTCATCAGGGACTCCAAACGACTATCCCATCTGTGCATCAGATTTTAAAGAACCTGTGGTGACAAGATTTTCTCCCAACAACGTGAAATGGAGGGAACCGGAACTAAACTCAAACTTTTCTGAATGGAAGGGCTTATGAGATATCTCTCTTATTTCCCCGAGGCAGTGCCATTCTGTTCTTCTTGAGCAGTAGAAGGTCAGCATGCTGGAAGAGAACAGCAGAAAAAAAAAATGCATGGATCTCCAGAGGCGCCACATTATGTGATGAAAAAATAAGCAAAAATATGAAGCTAATAAACTGAAGCTCGTCCTACTCAGTACCACTTGGCTTTCCATTGATCCGTGACACGGGCTAGCTGGAGGTGTCACATTTTCACGGCGAAAATTCCTGTAATCACGGCTCCTCGGAGAGGTGGGAGTTGTTTCAGGATTTTTATCCGAGCAGAAGCCTGCGGTGTTGCGCTCTACGGGGAGCTTGCAATGTGTAAAACAGCCCAGGGAACCAATTACCTCATCAGGTTACTCCTTCAGGCACCTGAGAGCGACAATCCTGTAGTGTAATTGGGCCGTTTTCGCAAATGAGGGGGTGATTAGCCACTAGAGGGAGTCTACTTTTACGGGAATAAAATATTAATAAAGGACCTGGAAATAGTTGTAGGACTCCAGGGTTTGGAGGAGGCGAAGGGGAGGTCGAATGTTCTCTGCCGAGGGTCATGTCCTTTCCGTGGTCTGAAAAAGGGCATGTAATGTAACAGGGATAATATTAGGTCTGGCAGCAATACCGCTAAGGAACAGAGGACAAATCCAACATGTGATGAAGGATCCCTTTCTCACACATGGCCTTACAGTTTTCTCAAGCTACTGGCCTCTTCACCACTCATACTCGTTCTTGGTGTGAGGTTAGGAAATATAATTGTTCCCTGACTGCAATTAAATTGAATTAACTGACTAAAATCAACAACAGTATCACATTGTCACAGTAGTGGTTTGAAATGTGTAAAACAAAATGACGTTACATACTGTATACTAAGCTGCACTGCTGATATATAATACTTTGAAATTATTGCATTGTAACAAGTTCTTCATAATAGCAACTGCTATTACCTCATACAGTAATGAAAGTTACATATTTTTTGGCTATGCATCCTGGCTGGTTGAACCCATAAAACCTATGTAGCTGGTATGTCGAAAACTGTGGAATTTAATTTTACAAGGTTTCCAGTGATCCCAAATATGTCCTATTGAATTACAGGGAAATCTGTTTAAAATGATGTACAAGATCTAGATATTTTCCATTTGATGTAATGCTGTCACCATAAAAATATGGCCTCCTGGGTTTGAAAATTTCCCTTAATATGAGTGTGATGTAGCTTCAGTGAAGCGCTGCAACCAACATATACAGAATATGTATGTGACATTGTCCTGCAATGCTTTTTCTGACTTTAAACCTTGAGGGAAAAGTAAGTGAAAAATTACCGTTTCAGGGGTTACAATGATAATCATTCTTTGCGGCTTCACTGAACATCTCATAATTTGCATGTTTGGTTAAAAGTCTGACATAATGCGCTCCCAACTCCTCTGCCAAGTTCTATGGAAGGGATAAAATTAACCAATTTTCACCTCTGTTCTGAGACATTTCCTAGCAGTGGATATTTTCAAAAAGTATTATTATCAGTAATGTATTATATTTCTTTTTCCATTATTTTATTTTACTAGAAGCAGCACAGCCAACTGGAGGTGCTCGATTAACTGTGGTTTATTTTCCGGACTGCCACGTCCCAAGTACATGTTTTGAAAACTATGATGGGCAAATAACAGTGGTTCTTTTTCCACTCTGAAAGAAATAAACATTTCTAGAAAATAAAATGTTACTGCAGCGTATTGATTTTTGGCCTGCGGTAAGCCTCAAATCTTCAACACCTTGGTATTTGTGCTCTGTCCCTGTTTCAATTCCTTCGTCCGCGGTAGTCTTGGGAGATATTAATGTTTTACTAAAACAAATGACCGTGTCCTTTTTTCTGACCAAGTGGCAAATCCAAAACCAGAAGAGAAACACACAAGAGATTCCACACAAACTTGGCCATTTCCTCTGAAGGGAAATCTACATTTACTGGTCTCAGTACAGTATAAAAAACATATGAAATTTCACTATCACAGTGACATTCACAGCTAAAGTTATGGGAAAAAAAGAAACATTCCTGAAAGAGTTACCGACTATGACACCGAAAGAGATACAATATTATGGGTCTACACAACTGGGCAGAAAAAATCTGCCAAATGGGCATCTCTACCACATTTAAGCAGAGGAAGAGGTTTCTGAGTCCAGATTTGAGTGATAATAATTAGTCTCACATGAAACACAAAGTTGCCATGAGATGTTTTTGAAAATTCTCATCAACTGTTTTCAGTCACCAGCACTAAGTGGAACACATGGACTCTTTTTTCTGTAAAAAGCCCTTTGCGAGTTTATCAGGCTTAAACGTTATTGTTAAATTATTAAATTACTCAATGAAATTAAAGAGAAAGCTATTTCATGCAAAGTTTCTATTTCTTTAATTCTTGCTAATTTCTTTTTAAGATTATTTTTGGGGGGATTTTTTTCTTTCTTTAGATGTATGGTTATATAGTGGAGAAAGACAAGAAGGTTTGGAAGAAGAATTTGGAGGACATGCGGCAAATGAGCCGAGCTGGAATCGAACCCAGGTTGCCGCAGGAAGGACACAGCCTTTATAGTGCGCTCGATTAGACCGACGTGCTGGCGGGGCGCCCCCCAATAATTCATACTAATTTCTTGACCAATTATTTGTTGGCTTCATATTCAAAGCTTTATATTTTGCCTTTTTTTACTCAGTAGCGTCCTGCATCTCATGATTTCACGACATATTTTTGTTTTTGCAATTGGAGAAACGTGCAACTGACAGAAAACATTGCAAAGGAAACACAAAAATCAAATTGAAGACCCTAGGACTAAAAATGCCTAAGTCGCACAATGTCCAATTTGAGAAAAACCAGGCAATGGACTTGGATAACTATGAGACATCATTTCCCATCCTTACCTCACAGTGTGTGAAAATGTGACTGAAGTACTTTTAGCTTTTAATTGGATCATGGTCTAGTGTTTTAACTTATTTATCAAGACAGATTAAGAAATTAACAAAGCTTTTCTATGCTTACTTCTCCTATGGCAACAATTTGCATTTTTCTAAAAATGCTTCAAATGGATATTTTGCAAGTTGTGAGAAAAAAGAAAAAAAAAAAACTCTTCAAATAGTTGTTAGGTTGACTGACCTAGTTAAGTGAAGGCAAGCTCTTTGTCACAATATTCACTGAAAGAGCTTCCAGCCATTGAATATGCCAAAATCATGCCATGTTTTGCACTTTTGTGTGTCAAAACGTTGAGGCCAGAAATATGAAACCATTCTCAGCTCAGATTGTTTTCTTATGCGACTCTTGGAGTCCTTGTCCATTTGCGGCTCTGGGCCTCTATCCAATTGAAGTCTGTGTGAAATTCATGAACATTCATGAATGTGGCCAGCTCTCATCTTATCAGTTTTAAACCTTGGTCTCAAAAGAAAAACAGAAGCAGGAAATCTTAATATATACAACCACATGTTGAATAAAAACTATCACAATGTGAAAAAGAGTATTCCAAGCTGATTTCACAATTAGATCTCAGTAATTCTGTTTTGTCGACAACACTTGTTTTCCATCATTTGAACCATTAGCCTGGGAGATTTAAACGGCATTATTGAGCATTATTTTTAATGTTGCATATTTTTTAAGGTTTTGACAATGTTTCTTGTTCAGTCAAGAGGAAAGTCTTTGTGTGGTTCAAATTTAGGAGGAATGGACACTCCAGTGAATTAAGATTTGAACGCTTCCATTATCTTTTTTGACATCCTACGTAGCACTGTAATAATCCTGTCAAATTATGCAATTTTATCGTGCTTCATTTTAAAAAAAAAAAAGTTCTCCCCATATAATTTAATGTAATTTTCGCCTCAGAAGATTCATTTTACCCAAACATTCATCGCAAACTTGAATGTCCACTCCTTTCTTGAAAAACAATAGTTGACTTTTCCTCAGTCATTTTTCAATTCAGACGAAAAAGTGTAGAAGGTTAAAGATTTAGATTAAATAATGACAAAACTATGGTGAGATACTCAAGGGCATTTTGTTTGAGGTTGATAATCAGCTATCTTATGGACTGTTTCCCATATTTCATTACTTTCAATAATTTCGTAATCATATTTATGGTAGTGAACATTAAAGCTTTTCTCAAGTTTTTTTTCACGACACGCTTGTGTATCGCACAGTATTATCACAGTACTGGGGTTTTAGCTGATTAAATTCGCTGAATCTCAGAATGCGGTCTTAAACTCTTTAAATCTCAGCCTCAGTTGCTGTTTTTTTTGGGTCATTTAAAAACCAGTGACTACAGTAGCTCATTCTTGCTGTCTGATAAGAGCCTTCTTCAATTATAAGTTCCCGGCACAAAAATCCAACCCATTTGGTAGAAATAACACATTTTCATTGCACTTCATCTGTTTGTTTGGCTGACGCAAAGTCATTTGAAAACTGAAAAAAAATTAGTGACAGGGAGAGAAAGGTAGGGAACATGCATTCATGGAACGTGCCTGAGCAATTTTCTGCCAAGACATCACCTACTTTACAGCGTTTATCTTCTTAGCCAGAATAGGCAAACAGCCGACACACAGTACATTTGTAGGAGACTGATATTGTCTTATTCAATTCTTCAGTCGGTGTCACCGTTGAATAGTCTAACATCTCTTATGTAAGCCTGCTGATTTTTCTGGAACGAAGAAGCGCACTTCTGAGTCCTGCGTGACTGTTGTTCTGGGAATTAAGACATATTTTTCGCCTGGTTTCTATGTCATACTTCATATTTCACGACTAAACCTGGGCACAAAAATAACTGAAACAATATGCAGTAAACAAAATATATCCAGCAGCATTAATGCATTGGTCCCCATACATGAGCTTACAATAACTGATGAGAATCTACACGTTGTGGTATAGAACTCATATCTCATCTGCACATTAATTTGACAGCTTGTAGAGCACACTGGGATTTTCACACGGAAGCAGTGTGCAGGTACTGTGCGGTGACATTTCACAGGAAGAAAGTAATTAAAGGAAAATAAAGGGCTTCAGTGCTTTTTTCTGCGCGAGAGGGGAAATTTCTCCTCCGTTGCTCAATAGGCTACACCTCTTTTTTTTCCAACACAAAGGATGACGAAAGATGATGGAGCGTCGCAGAGTGAAAGGCGGGGGAAGGGGGTCCGGGGGTCATCTTTGTGAAAGCTTGGTCAGTTATGAAAAATTTTAGAGGCAAGCTCATCTGCGAGTGGATATAGTCATCAGAGCACAGCATTGGAGAGAGAAAACCCATGTGTGCCCTACATTTATTAATTTATTTATTTATTGTGGAGGGTAAAGGGTTGCTGATTGAAACTGCTGTAAAGAAATACTGTATAATACTGGGGGGGGGGACTGGGAAAAAAATGTGGTCTTTCTAGATCACATTTGTTTATCTACACCAAAAGATGGCCCATAAGGTTTATACTATACAGATATAACTCGGATGTACATCATGGTATACCTCTCTGCAAACAATTATCAAAGCCTCCTTTGAGACAAAGCCCTTTTTTTAGGATTCTAGGATTTCCTCTTTTAATAAATAATGAAATATCAAGCACAAAAAAGAGTCCATTCAATCCCCAGATGCACAAAAAAAAAAAAAGAAATAAAATCCGTGTGAAAGAGGATGATGCAGAATGGCTGAGTCCCAACAGACTGCTCTTCTCACCTCTCCCCCGGCCAGGTGTTCTCCGACAGTCCCCGAAACCACAGAACCGGCCGGTCGGAGATCTGTCCGCGGCTGGAGAGGAGAGTCAGGCTCTGACACCCCCCCCGACCCCCCCCGACCCCCCCCCCCCCGCTGAATATGACCTCCACACATGGTCCTAATCTTTGCTCCTCATTCACCCACTGCCACAGCATGATATCATCACTCTCGCCCAAAGGCATCTTGTTGAACTGTAATTCTCTTCTGTCAATACAGTGATTGCATGTGGTTTTTATTTTTATTTATTTATTGCTAAATTAGGCTACATGTCATAAACCCTGGTGGTAGCAACATAATAAGATGAGAAGCAAAATTCTTTTGTCTGTTGGGTCGATTGTTTCCAGTGCTATTTGCTTTTGGACTAAGGGTGGAACCATCATGCATCTTCCAAATGATGAAGTAATTCCCTTAGAAATGATATTCACAGAAATTGATCTCAGGTAAGCGTCCAGAGTACTCTGCTTCAAATCAGGTCTCGTTGATCGAGAAAAACGAAAGCAAATACATTGTCTGTGGACGCACTTCTAAAGCCTTCTTTTCAATGAAACTGCCGTGCGCGAACAATGGCATTCGCATTCATATGCCATTAGCGTGAGCACTGGGCTTTTTGTCTTTCCGGTTGGCACATTCGTAGCTTGATGAATTATTAATGTGTTTCCTTTGACCCGAATGCATGCTGTACTTGGTCCAAAGTGTGACCTGTTCACATCTGCTTGGTTTTATTGAGTAGATGAGCGGTGCCCTTCGCATGGCGTAATGGAAAATGTCTCGGCGCTCAGCCGCATTACTCTGGGTTGCACTGTCTACAGCACTCATTATTTAATTTACATGCTAATATGTTGAGAGGAGGGCAAGGCACGGGCAGTAGCACTGAGATAGCCTGTGAGTTTAAATCCACCACACAAAGATGAGCATTGCTGCTATTTGTCGGTAGTGACGTCCACAGTGGAGGTAACTCAAGTGTTTACGATGGTAGGAATTAGGAGAAAAGCAGGAATTGCTTACCCAGCAGTGCATGCCACATTTTAAGTTGTCCTGGGTCTGTTCTGTAAATTTTCAGGTTTTGCGGACATCTGTGGGTGGGCCCTTTTGCCGTTTATTGCAACATCGGCTCGCGTTTAGCAGAGAAAATGTGAAGTACTTTCCTGTAATGGCTTCTCCAGTGGTGGGCTACTGGGAGAAATATAGAAAGCATCGCTCTGAGGCCTCTTCGATAATGACAACACTAATCTGATCAGTTTTTTCATATCCAAATTATACTTAAGCTTGATATTTGCATTCATTGATAGAATTAGCACTTCTGAATATTTATTCAGGATCCAGTTTCACTCTGCAATTGGCTGTATAGCAGTTGTATTTGAAAGAATTTGTGCACAATGCTTGCATGTCATTTGTATTTAATTTGTTGACCTCCAGGTCCAAACTTCCATGCCTCTTATTCAAGACAAATTAAACTAAATTTTTTTTAGCAAATTATGATACATATAGATAGTTACATTTCAGAAATCCTTCTGAAAAAGCCGCCATAAGTTGAACCTTTTAGACCTTTCTGGGGCTAATTACTTGCATGGGGGAGACATGTAATTTGAATGGGCTCTCCTACCTTGAAAAATACAATAAAATTTGTTACCATTGCTTTACGACGATACAATAACATCATGAAAGGGCTCAGGCTCTCCTTTTTTGTTTGAAACCGGGTTTGAAGGTGCTGGATGAACAGACACTTAGAAATTTAAAAGCTCAAAGAGCAATGTGGGCTTGTAATGCACAAAGTGCATTCGGAACTAAAGCAGTACTGGTTTATAAGAGTGAAATACAACACAATAAACACAGAGAAACACAGTGAAATGGCAGAAAAAAACTGACAGACTGTCTGAGAGGAAATATTTTTACAGCAAGGCAAGGGAAATATTTGGAGAAAAACCCAAAAAGTTCAAAGCTTCTGAGTCAAGCGACAGTGAGCAGACCTATGACTCAGTGCCCACCACCACACAAACTATCCAGTTTATAATTTACTTGTTGGAAGCTGTTTTACCTCTTTGGTGCAGAAAATGACAATTGAAAATGCTAAAATGAGCCTTGGAAAGGCAACCAGTGAAGAATCTTTCAACCTTTCATAACTTTAAAAGAATGCAGCTGGAATCTGAATTTCTCTTGTGCTGACGGTCAACCCGTGATGGCAAAAACAGGCCAATCAATCGCAAAATTACTCATATTTGATGCCTGCTCAGTAATATTCGGCACATAAACAATGAGTCGGGCAAAAAAACCTGCCCTGCATGTCAAACGTATAAGGCCACCTGCTCATCCAACTTAAATCATTCCAAAATCATGGGAACTAATATGGGGTGGGTGCCCCCTTTGCTGATACAATGGCTGCGACTCGTCTGAGAAGGTTTTCCACTTACTCATGGAACGCTGCGGCAGGGACTGGCCTCCTTCGCAGTCATAGTGTCAGGACTCAGTCTGTTCCGTGTTTAACCTTTTGTGTTGTCAGTCCCTTGTATTTGTTGTCCTTTTTTCAGTACGTCTCCTCCCTCATGTTAATTGTATGTTATCATTTGAATAGTTATCTTCATTTTGCCTCGCCGTCCTCCTCTTTCTTCTTCATGGCCTGCGCTTTCCTATCATATTCTCTTGTCACTTCTGTCCTGTGTAGCTCCCTATTTCCCGTCTCCACGTGCATGTCATGTTTTGCCCGTAGTTGTTTCATTGATCGTAAATTGTCTGGTTTGTCGCCTCTCCGCTTTGTGCTCAGGCCTCTTCACTGCTGTGCCTAATCTGCTAGTGAGTCTGCATCTATTTATTCCGCTGTCTATCTGTGCTTTGTTGTGTTTGTCTTTGCTAATGTTTCCCAGTGACAGTGCAAGCCTATGTAGTTCTCGGGGGTTTTTTTTTTGTTCTATGTCCCTATTTTTCAGGACAAAGAACAAAACACACAAATGCATACACACTCTCGCACATATGCTTACACACTCTCAGTACTGTGGTTTTGAAATATACACACGCGCACACACACACACACACACACGCACGCACACGCGCTCAGCATTATTTAGCCATAATAATATGGTTGTGACAATTCAGGTCTTATTGCACATTCACAATAATTGGTACAATTTAATTCACCATCAAGATCTGAATATGCGTATGAGGATAGAAAATGCTTGCTTACTTTAGCAGAATTTTCAGACTGATACGTTTGTGTGTGTGTGTTTGTGAGTATGTGTGTGTTTGTGTGCGTGCGTGCCTGTGTGTGTGTGTGTGCGTGTGTGTGCTTATACAAATGTGTGTTTGACAATCTGTGTTGTTGGACTTGAAGACTGAAGTCAGGCCCAACAGAATAAATAGAGATAGAATAAATGTATTTGACCATTTCAAGCTTGACATCGATGTGTACACATTCTGAAACTGTTATGTATGGGACAGAGTTGCTCATTTGCAGAGGCACAGCTGTAGGATGAAGCCCAATGCCTAAGGTCATCTAATCCAGGAAACTTGAACTTAAATCTCCCACCCTGATCCTTTTTCATTCCTGTAAACCCCGGATTTTGGACATTAAATATTTACCACCCAAGGAGCTGGACAGTCATATTCTTTGTCAATACTGAATCTGATAGCAATGATAAAAAATGGTTCAACGGAGCTAAAGGAATGCAATATATTAATACAATAGATTGCTGAGCATTTTAGCCTGAAAAGTTACCTCATTGCAGCACATATATTGCATTACACTGCTTTCCCAAATCTTGGAGGGACAGCATTTATGCTTCTTTTGTCCACTGAGCTCCCAGTGAAGTGGTTCTGACTGAGCCAGTAATAGCTACTGCTCAAAAGTTTGGTCTGCTGTGATTTTCACAAACAGATTCAATGGAAGAAACATTGTATTGCAGGAATACAGCAACCCAAAATATGTATCCAAACTCTACAGGAACTTACTGGAAAGAAAAGGACGACATATCGAGTGGCAGCTCAATCATCAAATTTAAACCCCATAGAGCTGTTGTGGGATCAGTGGAGTCATGAAGTTTGTGAGGTGTGCTCTTCTTCACAGACAAACCAGTGAGAGATATTGCGATCTACATGGAAATCTAGTGAAGGAAAATTCATATCCCAAAAGCCAAAAACTTTCAAGGCAGTGATAAAACCTCAGAGTGCCTACTTTTTTTTAAAAATACGAATTTGGCATCTCCAATCCCACCCGAATCTTGAATGTCCAATCTGAGAATCTTGCCCGCAAGTAACCCTTGTTGCCAGCTCAGAAGAGAGGGACAGTTTGCGGTTCTCCTCTGAAGCACACGTCTGTCAGCCCCTGCATCTTTACACTCATTGTTTGAGACTATTGCATGTTTTGACTATCGCGGAGGATACCCAAACATGAGCAAGTTTAGAATCTCATTGACGAGCGCCTGGCTGGCCAACAGGAGGCGCATGACCAACGACAAAGGCAACCATTTTTAATTTCCCTTCCCAGCAGTTTTTTCTCAATTTGTATCCTTACAGCGCTTTAGCCAATCTTGCACTGTTCTAAATAAGCTGCCAACCCTACTGGTTGGCACGACCGGGGATCGAACTCACGCAATGGCAGTCACTACTGCTCACTGAGTGAGCTCACCCAGCAGCTCAGTGTGCGTACTTTAAAGGGGACCTATTATGCTAATCCTTCTTTTAATACATATTGATAATGTTATAATGTTTGTTGTCCATACTCAACCTCTGAAAAGTTTCTAAACATAAGATACAGAGGTTTTGCTGTAATCCAAGAACGTGATTTCGTGAACGTGATTTCCTCTCTGAATAGCTCCTCCCGAGATCTTCATGAGATCCGCGCAAAACCTGACGTCAGATTGTGCCGTCCAATTAGTACAGACCTAACCAGAGCCAATCACGCCGCTGGACCTGCCCACACCGGAAACTATTTGAGCAGGCACTAACAACGGCAGATCATACTATGCCTTAATAGCGTCTACACTTTTTGAAATACAAAAGATCAACTGCAGATCATTTTAGGTGCAGTTTTGTCAGTATCTCTCCCAAAGCTGCTTGTCCGTTTACTTTTGGACTGAAAAAAAAACACCTACTTCTCTTCCAAAAGACGATGCCACCAGAAATCAGTGGGTAGCTTTTTTTGTTTGCTGGCAGCAAACATCCACGGCCAAAGGGGATGTTAGCTGCTTGTGCTCAGCATTTCACCAAAGACAGCTTTGTCAATAAAGGGTAATTCGACGTTGGACGTTAGACTTGGGTTTTGCAAAGCTTGGGGTGCGTTTTTGGATGCTTGTGAAATCATTGGTTCACTTATCCATGACCGGGGTCTGCCTGATACTTTTCCAATACCTGGGCAAGCTCTCTGATGCTATCAGTGAAAGCAACAGGGAAGCACACAGGCTATAACGTGTCCGGTATAACAAACAATTTCTCTGCATTGGCAATTGAATATTAAATCGGCAATTGAATATGAAATTCTTTCCTGCAAAAGTTAACGATTCACTAGCCTTACATAAGCAACGGTTTACGCAAACAGAACTTACGGTCTGTAAAACCTGTGTTATGTTCATGATATAACTGGATCTCTATCTGGCTCTCACTTACTATCCATAACGCGCCTATTATCTGCGAGAAAACGCTAGTCATTCTGATGCAATAAGTAAACCCTTACCACAGGCAATATCCAAAAAGGCCGTTTAGCCTGGAGTGTTTGCCCCTCCGTCATATACCAGCGCGGAAGCTGTTCATTTCTCCACGCTAACGACACACCACAGTTATGCACACGAACCAGAAGGTCCTAATACACACCGTCCATAAGCTGTTAGTCCACTTTTAGCTGCTCCTCACTGTCCATGTTTTCCTCTAAACTCAGACCCACCGAATTTCTACGGTCTCCGTTCTACACCTGGACTCGTTCTTCAAATGTGTCTATATGGAGTGGATTCTAGCTTTCCCTGCATCCTAGCTACAGAGTGGAAAAACCGCTGTACTCACCACTGTTGCCGTAGGAAACTGTACCCGATAGCAAGTTCGAGCTGCCAGACTTTCGCACTGTCCTCCACTTTCACCACTGTTTATTAGAACAAGTTTATTTCAATAGATCTATATTCAAGTATAGCCTTAGATTTTGGAATTTCCCCGCCGATTCTTTATCAGATGGCAGCCATATCTCACGTTTCACTCTGGGGATGCAGACCCGGGAAACTGCGTTCTGCAGCCTCTTCCCGCCCAACTCCGCCCTTAACAGAGCTGGCCAGTCAGAAGAAAGTGGGCACACAGGGAGTGGGGGCCGTAGCGAAAGAGCCATCCCAATGAAGCGTTTCAGGCAGAGACTACAATGGACTACAAATGGGTTTTTTTGAGGATGGCAGTATGAGCTAAATAAGGACCCTCTTTTGGACTTGGATCAGGAGTACTCTAAGGGAGTCCAAGATCAAAATATGACCTTGTAAATATAGCAAAATAGGTCCCCCTTAATGAGAAATATCTGAAATGGATTACTGTGCTATTTATCATTTGAACATTTTTGGTTCTAAATATTTGAAATTCCAACTAAAAGAATGAAGACATTGAAGTACAATGAAATTAAATACATCTTGGTGTTTGTTTCATATGATTCACTGTTGTAGAATTTCATATTCAACCAGAAGGCACTCTGAGTGTGCAATACCTATGCTGTTGTGAAATTCATTGGCATTGAACATTGAACAAGTTAAATGAGTCTCGACAGTGCCCTCTTTTCACACGCAGAAATGGTTTCGGATCCTGGATCAAGAACATGAGTCGGATCTTCACCTAAATTTAACCACTTCCTCCTTAGCCCACTATCTACCAAACAAACAAAATTTAATTGACATCCATCAACAACTTTTTGAGATATCTATATTCAGATATGAAAACATATGACCTCCTGGCAGACATGTAAAAAATTACCAATAAAAATTCAAATGGCCAGTGATTCAGTTTATTTGAATGGTTGTGCCTCTGATCAGTACCCAAATATGCTAACTAATAATAGGCTCATAATTTTGTCTGGCAACAGTTTTAAACTGCATGCAGTATAAAGTATTACTCATGTTATGCTTCTTTTTATTAACATGTCTATGGGGACGTTTCTAAAATTTTTAGCTCCTCCATTCCCTGGACAACTCCCGCCCCCCAGTTTCAATGTTCTTGGGCGAAACGTAAAGGTACATTGAGCTGGCTGGTGTGAACTATGCACAGCAAGGTTCCTTGTGATGTATAAAACAGCATGAGTTTCAAAATATTTTTTCAAATTCTGAATAGGAAAAATGGCATCTAACAGCTACACTTGAGGGTTTCCAAAGTCAACCTCCTATGAGCATAAAGAACTGGGATTAAATGTATTTTACATTTACATCAGCCCATTCTTCTGTCCAAAGCAACTTACAGTTGATCAGACTAGACAGGGTCCAAATCCCATGCAATAATTTTTCATTTAGGGCCTTGGTGAAGGGGCCCAATATAGTTTTACTGATCTTATAGTGCTACACAGCTTGAACCACAAACCAATTAGCGATTAATTCAGCTTCTACAGTAAAGTGGTACTGTCCGGAGGTATGTTGCATAATAAATAACCAAAATATATAAATATATTTCTCAAATAAATGTGTGCCACAATTACTGGATCCCCTTCATGTAATATTCTGTGCTGCCTCCCCTTGCCAAAACAGCTCTGAGTCTCCAATCGTGTGTAATGAGGTGGGGAAGACATGGTGCGGAATCTGTGACCATTCCTCCATGTAGAATTTCTCTGGATCCATGAAATCCCAAGGATCACATTCATGGACTCTCCTCTTCAGCTCGACTCACAGTTCTTCTATTAGGTTTAATAGGTTTAGTTCAGAGAATGGTATTACCATGACAAAACCTCAATCCTGTGGTAGGCAAACCATTTCTGTTTTGATTTTGATGCATCTTTTGTATCATTGTCTCATTGGAAGATCTATCCATGGCCTGGAAAACAGTTCTGGCAGAGGGAGTTGGGCTTTCATTCAATAATTGCTGAAATTTAGTGTCAAAATTAATCCTAGCAAGTTTTCTAGGGCCTTTGGAGAAAAAAAAAATAACACCCACAAAGTCAAGATCCACCAATACATTTCATGGTTGTGAAGTTGGTCCCATTGGAAGAATCGGTACCGTTTCGCAAACCGTGGGCACAAGGTTGAGTCAATGGCATCTAATTGTAGTTTTGGAGATTTTTGGTGCCCAAGAAGTAATGAATGTCCACAATTCTCCAGCAATCATCCTTGGAGTTTCCCAAGACGTATTCCATTTACAGTGAAGTGATTCAAATTAGGCACATGTCCTCCTCCAAGAAGATTTTTAACATTTAAATGTACCTGATAATCCAGAATTACTGCCTGATAGTGGAAATGGATACTTTCACATTTTTAGCTATTTATACGCAATTTTATTCTTTAGTCATGGTGATGGATGTCTAATGGAAAGAGGAGGTCATGGTTTTCATAATCATGGTGAGCTTAAAAAGTAAATTGGGAATGGAAAAATAATCAGATTTTTCATGGAAGGTTTAGGTAGAATGTCAATAGTTGCAGAGGGCAATGCATAAATACTCTAAACGACTGATGCAATACATTGCAGAAATACTCATCCCCTTTACAAGTCATCACAACTGAATAACTGATAACTACTGGAAACATCAAATTGGCAAAGATAAAATGTATCAGCATGTTTTAGCAATTTAGCAGTTTCTTCGCCACATCCCTCACGCCTGTGTTTTGAAATCTTTTACACATGGAGATAATTTATTTTCCAACAATACAGTGAGTATTTCAGTCCTTAACTCTCACTGATAATCTTGCATAATTTAATTCACAATTGTTGTCATTGCCACCCTTCTTTCAACATCTTTCTTATGAGTAAATTTTTCTCCTGGCTCAATTTGGTCCAGGTTCATCCAGGTGTATCAACCGGAAGTTTTTGAATGTGAGTGAGCTTGAATGGCTGGAGGATTCAAATCTAATTTATGTCTATATGTCATATGTTTACGCTTTTTTAGTGTTTGTATCTGGCAGTTTGATCCGTTACAGAATCTTCAGCAGATGCATTTGCTTTACTGCTGGCACTGTGGTTCAAAGACACCAGGGAATGCCAGGCTTTCATATTCTGAGAAAAGAAGGATAGGTTTCATAAAAATGCTCAGGCAAACAGCTGGGCTGCCATTCTCTCATAATAACTGCAGCCACTGGCAAAATGAAAAATGGTGACCATTAAGGGTACAGATTACTCATTACCAAGCAGGAGATAAGGAAGGAGAAAAGGAATTTTCATAATGAGCCCAGTGTCTCACTTTGGTCTCACGGAAAGGTCGGCGATTTTGCGACGGTGAGCTTGTCAGGCAAGCTCAGATTTCATGTAGAGGGTAGCCCCATCTCTCAGACTGGATGACAGGTATGACTGACTGATAGTGTGATGAATGGAATTCTTGCAGTTGCAGTGAAGACCAATATAGGCTCCATTTCAGACGACGAGAACAATCTCATACAAGAGCTGGCCTGCCACTGTAAGTCTCACATTCCTCGCAGTGTGTGCCCTCCATCTTGACCCTGCTGGAGATATGAAACAGGCAGCACTGCTGGAGAATAATTGTCATGCACTTCTACACGATGAACAACAGAATGTGATGTCTATTTCAGTCATCAGGATGCTGTGTGCTTTTAGATGTCAAAATGGAAATGTGACAACCTGACATAGAGAATTTTTTTTTTTGCTATACAATGAATAAACAATCCCTTTGAATTGAACTTGTAAAAAGGTATTTCTTTATATTTGTAGATAAAAAAAAGTGATTTGATCAAATCGCTTGATTAATATATGCATGTACATTTCTAGTGTGGTGATGATATGATGATAATAATAATGATAATAATAATTATTCCATAGTTGGAAACAACTGAAATTTACATGTATACATGAACATACTGTATAACAATAATAAAACAACAACAACAATATTATTATAAAATTACACTCAGTGTTTGTATAATAAAAAAATAATAATAATAGTAATTATTATTATTATTATTACTACCAGTTTTCCGGTGGACACGCCCCCTCCTGACCCAGGACTCAGGATTCAACGCCACCTTTTTGTTCCTATTCCACTGACTGTTACATCACGGTTAACTTCCTCCAGTTTCCTCCAGGGCCTGGCTGTGTGTTTATATTTGTGTGTCTGTGTTTGCGTTTGCATTTGTGGTTGAGCAGACCTTGGGTTTCTATGTTTATCTGCATTTAGAAATATTTCCTTGGTTAACTCTGTCTAACATTTCACTTTCCTTGATTTTTGTTGTTGTTCTAGTTTCATTCCATTATAAAACTAATTTTGGATTCCCAATTCTCTGCTCCCTATTGCCGACCATAATATTAATAATAATAATTATTATTACTAGTTTTATTATTATCATAATGTAGTTGTAGTTGTAGTAGTAGTAGTATTAATTTAATGAATTACTTACACAATACTTGCAACACATAAGGAGATTAGGGTCATTACATGAGTTTGTCAGGCTATGCTCCAAAGAGCATCTGGACTTGCCATTCTCCAGTAAAACCACCCGTTCGGACAGATGGCAAATCTCGCTTTCCAGTCATGGCTGTAGCTAAAGGCTAATCCCATAGGCAAAGCATTCAGGAACAGAGAGGACAACATTATGTAAAAAATTCAGTCTGTGGCACATATCACTCTTGTGGTATCTATGTGCAGTTCTTTTAAAAATATAACATTCAGATTCATTAGCATTCTGAAAAACCAGCGAACTGTGAAAATACTGTTCAGGATTTTCTCACGGTCCTTATGTTTTATGTATAGAAAGGCAAAGGATTGTGAAATAGTCAAATAATTTGCTCACAGCTGCCAGACAAGCTCTTGACATGTGAATGCACTGCATTGCTTTGAAGAGCTTTTGGTTGCCATACAATATCACATACGTATATATCTGACACGGGACAGGGCCCCTGAGACACTTGCTCAAGTGATTCCTTTGTCTTTGCACTGTTGAAGGCTGCCATGATTAATAATGAAAAATTCATAACTTCATCTTGGCCATGGAGACCACGGTTTTGCTGGCCAAGCCGTTAAGCCAGACAACAGTGGTTGATATCTCCGCATCAAGCGGGTCAGTGCCTCCTCGCCCGGCTCAGCTCGTGGGCCAGCCGGTCAGCTGAAAACCGTGAAGACCTCCACACCTCTGAAGCCAACTGCCGAGACTGTAGTGATTTCCCAGGACCTCCAGCGTCTGCTTTGCGGGAATGATTGTCGATCCTGCGTAGGGAGAATGCTGAGGCATGAGAGGAATCCAAACAGGACGTGTCCTGAAGAGAGATATATGAGAAACACTGACAGGCTGAACAAACACTCAATGTTTCATTAAATGTGGCGACTGGGGTGGAAAGGCAGTCTCGGGAAATGAAATCTCCGTAGAAACCTGGCTTGGCCTTGAGCTCTTCTGCTGCGGAAAGTTCGGCTGAAATCCTCGACCTGCCTTCATGGATTCTTCTTCATGTCACTCGAACATTGTTTTGTGGCCGATCCAGCTGGCTGTGATGGTGTCTCCTCGTGTGCTGGTCTCCTCCTGTGATTGCGGGTCAGGGGAGCTTCATACTGTAGCAGCAGAGCCTGGGTGGTTGGCCTAACAGTAAAATTTCTGCTATCCTGGCGCAATATAGGGAGGTCTACAAAAAGCAAAGGGAGAAGGTAGATGTACAGTACATTTGACTAATGCTGCACTATTGCTTATCTAATTTCATCCACTTGTTTCGATGTTTATTTGTCCTATCTACGTATGTTCAGTTGCCTTGAGATTTTTTGATTCAGTATTTCATAGTGAACTGAAGGAGAACAGCTTTTATGTCGAATTTTGCGTTCACGGCACTTTTTTTGCCCGAAAAAAATGAAAATAAACTGAAATAAGTTGGTAGAAGTGTCTCCCTTCATTGAAGTACGTTGCCCAGCGTGATGCTCAAATCCTGAGTTTCAAAGCCTTATATCTGAGTTGTGCACACACAGGTAATGACTGACTTGCTGTGGTATTGCACAAAAGGGTTAATTTTAGTGGGGCTTAGTTTAGGTACATTTATTTTTTTTCATATGGATGTACTGTAGGTGGAAAACCTTTTTCTTTCAATACCTGAAATGATGATTGAAAAATTGAATTCTGTGTTAGATTAGTGGTGTTCTTATCTTTGAATTATATTACATGCATGAAGATCAGCAACTATTGAAATTCCTATTCTACAGACTTTTAACAAAACATTTCTGAGTTGTGTTTTGTCAGTTCACGAAAAGTAATGAATATGATTCACTCTGGCTTCAGAACTGGCAACAAAGTACCTGATGTGTGAAATTCAAGCCAACCACATAACATATCAGGAGTGATTAATCAGATTAATCATATTCCTTGAAATAAAATAATTCTCACCACTTATATGGAGCATCCAAGAGTGGTGTCTATACAGTTGCAAATGCTGGTGTGTGAATGAAGCTGCAAGCTGAGGACCCGGGAGGGGTCTTTTTCTCTAACTGAAGACTGATTCAATTGTCCTCAAGCACAGTTGTGCTTTTGGGACTTCCATCTCTCATTCTTTTACAGTCATCGATCCAGAGCGTGCTATTATTTGATTTATTTGATATATCTTCACAATTTAAACACTTTTTTTTTCTCGCTATGCCAAGCATGGAATAGCCTTTACATCTCCAGAAGACAACTGACTGAGCCTTCAAGATATAGTGATTTTTATTTATTTATTGCTATTTATAAACCAAAATTAGTTATCAATGCCAGTGTTATAAAAAAGAGTTGCATCCAACTGAAAGCTATTCCTTTAGCTTCTGCGGCGCAAAATATGATGGGAGCAGTTTCTCTGACTCCAAATTTGCTCATTGGCATGATTTCTTAATAAAAAAGTGATGTCTGCTATTGGTAGTGTACTGGTGTACTGGGTTCTAGAAATGAGATTTTGCAATCACATGTAATGAAAATAATTCACATAGTACTAGTGATTTGTGGCATGATGCTTGTTTTATTTTGCAATCAATATGACGGAAGTATTATTTTTTTCAAAAACAACAGATTTTTCCAATGATTCCAAACTATTGGATGTCATTGTATAAGCATGCCGTGTTCCCTTTATTTGGCATTGGAGTATTACAATGGATAGGATCAACGTTTGCCCCCGGGACAGCCAATATGCTTCACAATAAGGATAAAGCAGTGAGCTGTAGACATTCCTTTGGGAGTTTGGCCCATGCTAATTCAATAGCATTGCAAGGTTTTATTTATTGATTTATTTTTTTTTAAATTTTACCTCCATATGCTCATGCTGAAATCCTTCCATTATATCTTAATCCAAAGGTTTGCTATGGAGTGTAGGACAGACCACTGGGGTAAACTGAAGTTACTCTCATGTTTGCATAATCTGGAGGGGCCTAACGGACAAAGACTGGACTGCAGTCATAAAGAATGCACATGGTGGACAACAATGCTATCGGTATCCTGCCGCATTCAATTGCTTTTCAGTTCGTTTAACCCCATGAAATCAAATGCAGCTACTATATTCAAACCCGCAGTTTTAAATTCTAGGAGAGATCTCAAGGCTTCTAACAATCCCAAATGTGTCCAGGTGAATGATAGGGAAATGTGTGAAAAAATGATGAATAAGATCTAGATATTTTCCATTTGATGCAACGCTGTAGTCATAAAAGCATGGCGCCTCCAGTTAGAATATGTCTCTCAATATGAGTGCGATGTTACTTCAGTGAAGTGCTGCAACCAGCAGATACAGAGTGTGTATGTGACGTTGTCCTACAACATGGAAAAAAATGTATTTCCCTGACTTCAAACCAACTTAACGGAAAAACTGAGAGAAATATTAAAAGGTTAAGGGGTCAAAATCCCCAATGTGAGCCCAGAGGACATTCCCCAAATCAAGCTCCTATCAGCAGTTTGCATGATCATGCGCCCTCTATAGGCTCTTCTTCCTGTTCGTAGCTGTCAGAAGCTGGATTGGACGTCCGCTGCTGATCTCCATCTGCCTCAAGGTTTGACACCTCGTATGTTCAGAGACGTCCTTCGGCACACTACAGCTGTAAACAGCTGTTCATTTGATATCTGTGACCTTTCTGGAAGCTTGAAGTCTATTCTCCTTTGACCTCTTGTGTGCAAGGCATGCTTCGTCTCAGACCTGCCCCTTCGAAAATGAATTTTGTTTACTGCACCCGACAGTATAGCACGAACACTCCAGGACAGATTTATTTGATGCTGAATCCACCACTTCTAACATGTATCTAATGAAGTGGTCAGTTACCATGTATATATTCTGCCTGGCATTTGTGTCCCCTGATACTACAGAGCCCCATAGGTAGGTAATTTTGCACGTATCAACTAGATAAGACTTTCATGCAGTGTATAAGGTACAGCAGGTGTTTATTTTGCCATTAAGAATTTTCAAAGGCAACGTATTATTTGCGAAGAACACTGTCATTACATTGCTCAGTCTGTCAGATATATTGTTAGCGGTTATTCATGCATTAATATGTCTTTCGCTGTTGTAGTAAGAAAAAGGTCAGCCTGGCAGACTATTAACATGGAAACACACTCAATCTTTTGTCTTCTACTCTCTCGTTTGTCTGACCTTCTTGTAACAGGCTAAAATCATTAACCATGAATCAGACTTGAAAATAATTACCTAGTGTCTGAAGCGAGCGAAACATTAAACAGCATGTCTAAATATATGACTGCACTGATTAACTTTACATCAAACTCAAATCATTCAGTGGATCAGTCATCTGACTGAAAGAAAGAGACCTGCATCTTAGAAGCATCAAAGAACATAATATGAGCTGAAGAATATCAAAAATGATAATAACATACCACTAACAAGAATAAATACATTTTAAAATACGGCAACAAATAAAAATAAAATACAAGACTTATTTCCTTCCAAAGTGCAAATGGTTCCTGACATCACAATTCTCAATATTTTCCCTTTTCCAAACACCTACCCTAGCTAACAGACAAGTCAAATTAAAACCAAACAAATATTTAAGCTGACAGACATTGAATTTACAAAAACAAGCATTTTGCCCCTCTGTTAATTTCTATATTAAGCTAAATTTGCATGGCTTTCAGCTGCTAGAGGTTAAGGGTACATAGACCTGCTTTGTGAACTGGTCAAAGCACTGGTCTTCTTCCTCAGTCTCTTGCACAGGGACATAGATATTCTGTGAGACGTAGCACACTGGGTGATTTCCACACATTGAGCTAAGTTCAGAGCGAGGTGGGGGCGTCTGTTTGAAGTTGTGTTTTAGGGTAAGGGGTGGGATGGGGGGATCGGGGCAGTGGGGGTGCCGCAGTTGACACGACTCATATATTACTTCATAAATCAAAGAGCAAAGACACACGTCAGAGTTAGTTAGGCCGTTTGGGAGAGTGCAGTGCGGGGTGACAGAAGAACAGAGTGGACCTGTTCCAGACACAGCAGGCTAATGACTGCTCAGGCCAGGTGGAGGAGGTATGCTGTGGCTCTGTTTGCATTCTTGGCTCGAGCCCCACTGTGAGCCGCCTTTCTTCTCAATTGTACAAGGGAAGACCAACTCCTGGGTCAGCACGGCTCATATGAAACATGCCACCAAATCTGGATCCCAGATTCTTCAGTCATCACACTCTGACTCTGGTCAAAGGCGCATTTTACTGTTTTCAAGCATGCAGCGGTCTTGTGTTTATTTTGAGACCTTTAAAATTTGCAGAAAGAAAGGGAAAAGCGAACTTAAAAAATGTTGGAAAAAAGTTTAAAAAACGTTCAGCTTTAAGCATTAAAATATTCCTGGAAACGAGTAAATGGATTATTATTTTTTCCTCATTTTACTGGGGAATGTCTAATTCAATTCTATTATTAACAAAGCCTTTCTCCTTAAAGAACAACAAAAACAACAACAACATCAACATAATAATAATAATAGTTTTTATTGTTTTTTTAGCAATGACTACTGAACAGCAATGGAATGGGACTGGGGTTTAGAGGAGAAGTGATGGAAGAGGTAGAAGAAGATTATGAGGAAAAATGAGATGATGAAAAGAAGAGGAAGGAGATTTGTATATAACACACTAACATTAGAAATATTAATGAAGTGAATTTTGTTCAAAATGTCCTCAGACTTGGAGCTCAAGCAGTAACAGTACATTCATCATCTGTAGGTTTCAGTACAAATGAATTCTAAGTCAACTGGAAGACTTTCAAATGTGTCTTTAAAGGAGCTGCCGGATGGCTCACTCACAAAAGCATCGCGTTACGAAGCAGAAGTGACCATCACGGCACGGGTTCGATCCCCGCCTCGTACCAATCAGTAGTGGTCGGCAGCCCCCTTCAGAAGTAGCGTGCAGGGATGCAAATTGGGAAGGATCTACTGGGAAGGGTTTGTAGGTCAGAAATTGCCCTAGGCGCCTCTTGTTGACCAGACAGGTGCTCATATGGAAGATTCTGAGCTCACGAATGTCTGGGTATCCTCCGCACTCGTTCTGAGCTTGCGAAGTCTCAACCAGTGCATGTATAAGAATGGCGCGTGCTTCAGAGGAGAGCTGCGAGCTGTCTCACTCTCACGATTTGGCAACAGGCAGTCGCATATGCAAGAAAGCCTAAGTACTTGTACATAGTTCCCTAATTGGACATTCCAGATTCAGGTGGGATTGGAAATGCCAAATTAAAAAAATAAAAAAATAAAAAAATGTGTCTTTAAAGCAGAACCCAGGGCTTGAGCCTGTGACTATCAGTGTCATGAGGCTTCTAAGCAGATGTGCTCTCTGGGCAGATAGCAGAACTGGCTGGTGACAGGTCTGTGGGTCAACAATCTCATATTAACCCATTCATGCATGGAGGTCATTACAGTGTACAGCTGTTTAAAAGTGTTTTTTCTCTATATATGCCCGCAATTTTGGGCCCTGCTGCATATAGTCCACTCTAGTGGAAGCTATTGCATCATCCCATAGAAAAAATCCCATTGGCAGGTTATTACAATGGGGAAAGAGTAGTCATTTATAGAATAAAGATTGAAAAAATTGTTTTTTTCAAATCTTCTTTTTCATCCCTAAGGATGTATAAAACCACTTAGTAAAAAAATAAATCCTGACTGAGTTCATCATAATTCATCCATGAAAGGGTTAATGTAATGATCAAATTTATGTAAAAATGTCTAAACAAATCTGATAGTAGGGAGAAATACTGCATTATTGAAGGTTTTCGAGTATTGTTGTTGTAGTAGTGAAGGTTTTTGTGTAGTAATTATAAGAAAATAAACCATTCTGAATTTGTAAACCTGAGGTTTAAAGGTACTCCATTTTATACTGGGGATAAGGTGAGGAGCTCGGACAGCCAGGAGAGGCTCAGAGTAGAACCGCTGCTCCCCTCCACGCAGAGAGGAGTCAGTTGAATTGGTTTGGGAATCTAGTCCGGATGCCTCCTGGACGCCTCCCTTCAGAGGTTTTCTAGGCATGTCCGACTGGGAGGAGGCCCGAGGCAGACCCAGGACACACTGATGGGATTAAAATCCCTGGCTGGCCTGGGAAAGGCTTGGGGTGCCCTGGGAAGAGTTAGAGGAAGTGGCTGAACAAAGGGACGCCTGGGCCTCTCTAGTTTGTCTGCTACCCCTGCGACCCGACCCCAGATAAGCAGGATGGATGGATTGATAAATGGATGGATAATAATAATAATAATAAAAAATAATAACAACAACAATAATAATAATAATAATAATAATACAGAGCAAAACATGAGAGTGCTGTTGGCAAAGCTGCCCAGCATATGATAACTCGTAATGAAGATTGACCATCATTCGCTCACCAGTGATGCTGCATTCTGGTAAGTCTTTACTGCCAAAAAGTCAATTTCTTATCCATCCATCAGTTTGAGCCAGCATGCAGCATCACTGGTGAACGAATGACAGCCAAGTAACACCAATTAGGCAGTATATTGAAAATCTAGAGTTTTTCATACAAAAGTACCTAACTAGACAGATTTTTTTTCTAGCTCCAGAGCCAAAAATATACTTCTTCTCTCCTACTATGCTACCTCTTCTCTTCTATACACATTGTGCACATCAGCAAGGACGTGGGTTGAAGACGTACTCTGGCAGAGCCAAGGAACTGAGCAGCCATGACATACAGTATGTGCTCTCCCAATTTACCGCACAGTCACAGCGCCTACCCAGGTCCTAACAATACCTCTGAGACAGGTGTGGTCGCAGTAATGCAGTGCTAGTCAATAGGTAGGACCGAGCAGGGTAAAAAAAAAAAAAGGTAAAGTCATTATTCAGCTCATGATATTGAAATAAGTTAAACTGGATAATTCTGCATTAGCTAAAAATACCGCAGAGAGCTCCGGTGGTCTTTGCCTCAATCTCAGGGAAATTTTAAAGGACGGGCAGAGGCACCGCTTGAACAGCTCTGCAGTGTCCTGAGCACAAGGCTATGCTGCATTATTAATGGTCTGAGATAGTGGAGCAGCTGAAGCACTCAATAAAGCGTCTGGGGAAAAGTAGCACGTTTACATATGGTGTGTGTTATAAAGTATAGCACACTTCTGTACCGGGAGTGCGCTACAGAGACACTCTCTGGAATGAAATACGCTAAGCAACGATCTGCAGGGTTCACTTCATAAAGCAGAGATGCCCCTTTGTTCTGCGCAGTGCTATATATCACCTTTACATCCAGGTGCTGGGAGCAGCGAGGTCGCCATGCTGGCAGAGAGAGCCCGTTTCCATGCCTCGGCGAGTTTAAGAGCGGAAAGTATCGGGCAGCTTACTCACTGCATCAGAGAATCCTCCGGACATTTGCATTTTCGAGTGAAGAGACACTGACTTTGCAGTCAGGTAATGCGCATAATAAATGATTCCTCTGTATTCAACTGCAAGGTTGAATGCCCCTCCTTAGGTGCTTCTCAAACTCATAGACTTCCTATTTCTGAAATCCATCCTAAGAGTCTAGGAGGGAGTGTAATGTCGCTAATAAGGATGTGGGCACTCAACCAATGTTTCTATACCTTACGGCAAGGTCCTCCCCTCGACAGGTGCAAAGTAGAGCAGTTGTCAATGCTCAAGTCTGGTATTTTTAAAATGGAGTCAGGGAAAGGTTTTTTGATGTCTTGTAAGGCAAGAAAGTCTGATATTTCCAAAAAGTTACCGAAACAAAATATGTCCAAACAAAACCTTGAAACAAACATTTCTAAATAGTAAATAAACTTTAAGACATATAAAATTTGATGTATTGGAAACAAAAGATTGTTATGATGACAATACTTGCAAACAATGCACCAGCTCCATAACTTCGTCAGAAAAGGCTGCGCTTAAAGATGAATAGTCAGCTTGGCAAGCAAACCGTCCTAGTACAAAAACTGGAAAAATCCAAGTTTGGCATAGTTATAGATATATAAATGCAAAGCTTTGTATTCATAAGAACTGTTTCGCACTCAAAAGTTAAGCACCAGCCACCTCTTAAAACAAGTTCCAGTAACCAAATATGGCTTAGACATACCCTTCCCAGTAAACAAAATCAGTATTAAAAGAATTTGATTTTACTTCAGACTTTATTAGCTTTTAACCCATACCTTGCCATTGACAAGATTTTTTGTCAATTACGACAGCATGCTTCCCCCGCCGTTGACAAATTATTTTGGTAATCAACATTTTCACTGTTATCTGGTGGGGGGTGTGCAACACAAGCCAAACAAAATCTTGGGTCAGTCATGGGCCATATTAGTGGTTTCACGTGCGTTGAAAGGTTTTATACATGAAAATGCTCACAGTAAATCTGGTCCTGCTGTTTTCATTATGAATAGCATTTTTATTTATTTTCATCAAATGGCACCACTAATTCTGAACCTAGTGACTGTGTATTGACACAGATGTAATCAAGGGGGAAAAGGGGTTTGGGCTTGGACCGTCCCCGTACCCCAGAAATGCATCAAAATCTGTGTGTGCGTGTGCGTGTGTGCGTGCGCATGCCTGCATTCGCGTGTGTACGTCAGTGTGCGTTTATATTTTCAATGCATTCCAAACCAGATTTTCAGCACATTTTCTTGAAGCAATAATCCACCCCACCTGCTCTGAACCCAAACAATAATCACAGTCAATAATAGCAGCAAGAGGCACAGTCATATAACATGCTTTATTTAATGGGTCTGCCCATTACAAAGGTAGCTTTTGTGAGTGATGCCAAAGAATGTTACAAAATTATATATAGATGGGATTTGCCCCATTAAATTATATACATGAATGAAGCAATCCTGAACCAATAAAGATTCATTGCCTTACAGCTTGGGATACAGGATCATAATCCACCTCATTGGTTCAAGATCTAAAATGAGGGGAATAAAACTGTGTAAAATGTTTCAACATATCCAGAACTTTCAGGTACTAAAAAAACCAAAATAAACCTGTTTCACTTCACAATGAAGTGATTCAAATCTCTAATTAATTGTCAAAGCCACGTTTGCCGTAAGAACTGCCGTGCATGCTCATTTCTTTTTTTCTACGAGCGTAGGCATGTCTCTGAAGGTGTGGTAGAAGTTCCCACAGATCTGCTGTACTTGTTGGTTGCCTCCACTTGACCTGATTACAGCTGGTTAAAAAATGGCCAAAATTAGGAGGGGGGGGAAGAGGTTTTGATGACCGAGTTTTATTTTGTAATTAAGCAAAAGATCAGTCAAATCTATAAAAAATATTTTGCTGGTCACATGAACACAGGAAATTTACAGTTATTAAACACGTTGTGATGGGTATGAATGTTTCCTTGTAAATGGTAAATCCCTGAATCAAAAATGTTAACACATTACCAGTACAGTTGTTCCTCTGATATATGATTAACAACGGTACAAAATGAACACATTGGCTGTAAGAAACGATAAGCGTAAATGATCGATGTAAGTTCATAGGGTTAGTAAAGTGGGATTATAGCTGCTAAAATGTGACCACTGACGGAATACAGCTGCGTGGATTTCTTTCATTCATGAAGTGCTTCTGTAGAGACAGACAGTGGTGTCTGTCTGTTTATTATCTGGCTGACATGAAGGGGATTTGTGTGAGTAGGTGTAGCAAGATCTGGAAAATACCACAGGCTGCTCTTCCAAACCTGAAAACAAGCTGGGCTAGAGAGGAGAAACACCTCTGGGACAGAGACCACCAGGAGTAGCCTTGAATTTCAAGGTATTTATTATCCAAGGAATCCTCCTCATAATCAATACAGGTAACATATTTGCCTGCATTTATGACTTCACCAGAGTCAGGCAGAGCTGGGGTTTCGAAAAATGTCAGAGTATCCCTTGTATACACAATCAATAATTACACATTCTCTTGACCTCTGGTTAATAAATACTGTCAGTTTTGTGGGGCTCTGAGCTTAATCTAACTTTGCAGTGGCATTTTATAAATTTATTACAGAGGGATTTGGTCCCATGAAAAATTACTCGCGCTAAATCAAAGGGCAGTTCCAAGAAGATATATTCAGGTCTGTGCATATTTGGAGTGTGTCATAATTTTAATCATTCTGGCTCTGTACACTATGACAAATTAACCATTTATTTATTATTTATTAACCATTTAAGTGAAACAATCAAGATGAAACTGAAGTGTAAACTTTCATCTTACTTCGAACATTTTTGTCAAAAACACTTTCAGAATAGTGTATGGATTACAACAGCTTTTATTCATAGCCACCCAATTTCAGGGGCTCAGAAGTAATTGGACAAACTTTTAAAATCATAAATGAACATGTCATTTTTAATTCTTCGTTGCAAATCCTATTACATTAAAAATCCTTGGTTGAAAATGCCCCTAGATCACTGAATGGTCGGACAGAACAAATTACACCATTGATGTTGAATTGATAATTTAGTACAATGTGAGTATAAATTAACAACATAGTCTTACATCAAAAAATATGACATTTTTAAAGCATATTGGAAAGATTGTCATGTAGTGCTGTGGGTAGGAGGAGGTTATAAGGATTCTGCAGACATGCTCAGTGCCTCCTCAAAAAATATTGTGAAATACTGATCTTAATGCAAAGAAATGTGCCCAGATACATCAGAGTTTCTTGCCTGGCTGTCAAATCATTCATGACTCATTGTCTGATTAAAAACACAAACAATTAATCATTGTCGAACAGGCTACACTAGTGGTAATGACAATAGAAAAAAAAGGTTGTTGTTGTCCGCTGAATGTGTATAATTGAGTCTGTCACTGTGTGCTTTTGCATTTTAAGACTCCCAGGCTCGCAGTCACAGGCAGTTTATGGTCCAGCACCTAATGATAATGAAAATAGGAAGCACTGCTCTTAATTTGGGGGAGATATCATCCAAATGGGCCAACACTGATTCAGATTGAATCCAAACTGAAGTAGGTCCTCAACAGATTCAAAACAATGATACAATACAATATTGAATTTGGCGTGTGAGGTTGATGACTGTGCCATGGCTCGTGGCTATTCTGATACGGCTCTTGCCCAGGTACACCGCCCTCCTTCCTTTGGCCTTCATGACTGCTTCCGATCAAGTCTAAAACTCTGAAGTGCGCTGTACTTCACCAGTTATCATCTTTTCACTATCAGGACCACCCTCTTGACCCCCATCAGTCTGGTTATCGAGCTGGCCTCACCACTGCACGCCCCTCATCCCTCTACTCTCTTGATGCCTCTTGACCTGGCAGCTGGATCTGACACAGCCAAGCTGAGCTGAAGATTTCTGGGACTGCCCTCCCAGAAATTTCCGGGTTGCTTCCCTTTGAGCTGGTATTGCCAGGTTTCCTAAGTGGGATCAGTCTCTGCACGCCATCCCCCGGCTGAAGCATCCCCCAAGGGTCTATGCAAAGGTCCCTGATATTTTATCTCCGCCAGCTACTGGTCAGATCTCTGAACTAGTAGCTAGTTGCTGCCAGAGTCAGATTCAAAGCCCTGACACTAAGAAGGCATTCTGAGTGATGGGTACATCACCTGATCATTCAAGGAAGTCAATGCATTACGTATTGCCGGCAAATCAGTGTGTTTGTCTGACAACTTGGTCACCCCTTGGTTTTATTCTCCTTCATATTTTTAAGTTAAAGGAGCTGTGTCATTATTAGCCTACTGCGCATACTCAGAGCTTACACCCCAGAGAGCGAATCTGCATCAGTGCAAATCATAATCTGATCCTATCCTTGCCAATCCACCATCGGTTTGCATTGTACTTATATATTTTAGTTATCCGTGCTTTATGCTTTTTTATATTAAGGAAATTTGAGGATTCCAAGCACTATTTGTGTGCTTTTGCCAAAGGATGTGATAAATGTAAGCTGGTTTGCCAAGCTCCAATAAACGTCATAGAAGAAGAATACTTCTTCATGGAAATCTGCTTAGCCAGCTTCATAATAACTAAGATAGCTATGAAGCTAACATTATCTAGCGGTTCGGCTAGTTATCTGATGAACTTTTAAATGAAGCAACCAACAAAATTTGCCGGTGAAATTAAAAGTTATTGTGGATATCTGTCAAGCTAGCAATGTAGCGTAGTCATGACAGCTATGTAGCTAATGTTGGCTGGATATTTGGCTAATTATCTGATGATTTTCTTTAAATGAATGGAGAAAACAGTTAGTCACCTGGCCAGCTAACTTTGCTGATAAAGATGCATGGGAATTGAAAGGTTTTTGTGGATGTCTGTGTAGCTAGCTATGTAGCATAGCCGCAATAGTCATGAATGGAACGCTAGGTAGCAATCTGGCTAATTGTCTGATGCTGCTATTTAAATGGCGCGGGTAAAGTAGCAAGTTACTTAACTAAAAAATTTGCATGTGAAATCCAAGTTTGTCATTGATATCTGTGTCACTGTTAGCTAGCCAGCTACATAGCATAGTAATGATAGCTATGTAGCCAAAGTTATCTGTGATTCAGCTAGTTGTCTGATACTGAAATAAAGTGAGTAAATAAAAACGTATTTACCCTCGAAATTTCCATTTGAAATAAAAGGTTACCATGGAGATTTTTGTTTGTCTGCTACTTTAACTTTAATTTGGAAGCTGCTACCAAATATTTTCCCCATGTAAGCTGCATACCTCCAGTTTAGCAGACTTGCCAGTCATTTCAGCATGAAAATTTCTATTAAGCGGCTGCGCCTGGCGGCTATGAGTGTTAGTGAATTTGATTCATGCCGCACCGCTGCAGTGTGTTTGTTCTGTTAGTTTTTAAAGTTATGAGCATGCGCAGTAATTCTGACACAGCTCCTTCAACTTAATTTTATTATTCTTACTTTGTCTTGTTGTCTGTCTTCTTGGTTTGCATTTGTAATTCATATGCTTTTGTCATTTTTCGCATCTTTATTTCACTTTATTTCATATTAAGCATTTTGAGTTGCATTTTTGCATGAATTGAGCAATATAAAAATTGATTGATTGACTGATTTTTTGATTGATTGAATCTGGCTCATTCGGCATCAAACAAGATGTCCCCTTCCTGCCAGCGAGAGGTAATCGTTCTGTACAGACTCGGTCACTTCACCCGGCTGCACCAGGTTGACTACATTACCATTTTATGAATGGCTGTCACTTCTCCACCCCAGGTCCCCGGTGGTGATATGACTTTCCCATGTCCCTACAAACTTCACAGTCTATGACTCATCACTTCAAACAGTACCTGACCTCGGGTTCAGTCAGCTGTTTCAGTCCTAACTCCCACCCCAAAGTTGATCTATCATTTGTCTCTGAACTATTGCACTTGTAATGTTGCATTACTTGATTTGTAGTGTTTGTTTTGCACTGATTGGTTGTTAATGGTTTGTTTACCTGTGTATTATTGTACTATAGCTGAGATACACTAGTTTACACACGTGATGATATTATCTTCATTGCCATCAGCACCTTTTAGTTGCTTTTTTGACCAAATAATGGCAGTTTACGTCTGTGCAGAAAGTGTCAGTAGTTTATTCATGAAAAATCAGGTACACAATGTATTAGCTCAGTATACTATTTTGTTGTTTGTGCTTGGTTCTGCAGTTTGCACTGCAAATAACAGGCTCTCTCACCGCTTCCTGAAGCACCTTTAGCAGTTTTGTTGGTGGTTGGTGGGTGTAGTTCCATAAAAAGAAAATAGTTTGGTAGCAAGTATGACATGAAAAAATGCTCTACAGAGCTGCTGACAACATCGCCTCTGATTTATCTTGACCAACTGAGCCATGAAATCTGGAAACAGACATTGCATTTTAATTCTTCAAATGTATAATTTCTTGCTTTTAGCTGCACAACATCTAACAAGTTCCATTATATTTGTTCAGAAACCGCAAAGGACATGAAATCATTAACGTGGATAAGAAAATACCTCATAATTTTGTGGTACAGTAAACAATAGTGTTATCAAAAATAAAATTGCCACTCATTTAACCAATTAGCCTTCACCATTATGCAAATCAGTGATTGGCTGCTAAATCAGGCGAACTAAATGGTCACATGTTGAGATTAATTAAGTGGTAAAAGGTAAGGTTACTTCAGGCCTTTCATACCTTCGGTGGCATGTTCAAATAATGTTCATGGTTGAAATGCACATAGGCTATTGCACTAATTTTTTGCAAATTAAAAACTCCCTAGGTCAGTAATAAAATAGGCTGAGGACAATACCTTTGCATTTTAATTTGTCCCTTTCTTCACGTGAGCAATGTGCTCTGCGGCCAAATTCAAATCAAATTCACCCGATGTTTCTAAGCAACATGTAATGACTGTCATTCATTTAAAATATTCCACCTAAATAGCCTTAGACTTTCTAATGTTGTCTTGTTATTCTGTAGAAAGAAGCCCGACCTTGCTGGCACAGTTGAGACTGGGCGACCGCATGCAATTCTTGCACACACAGCCCAAACGGTGTCATATTCTACTCCTTTAGTAATTTGTTTTCCCAGCTATCCAGCTGTCTGTGTCTGTAATGGTCCCTCTTTTTGTTAATTGATTGATTCTCAATACCTTAATGTCTTGTTCCTCTCCCCTCTCTCCTTGTTTCATTCTCTTTCCGACTCACCTGCTGTCCCTCAGTGTTAATCGTGGACTTGGGTATACAAGTTCCTGTTTTTTTCATCTCCCTTTGCAGGATTGAGATGCTCCAAATGCTGTGCTTTGTGCCTAATTATGTTTAACTTCACTAAACTTTGTGCCTAATTATGTTTAACTTCTCTCAACGTCTGTACTGAGATTTGAAGCGCGAGTTATTCTTCTTTGGTTTAACTTAGTGCCAACTGTGGCCATCTGTTTTCATTAACATTTCTGCTTGTGGCTAAATCTGAGATCTGTGGCTGTTTCCTTCTCTGAAGTTTGTGACACTTGGGGTACTATCATGCACTGAATAGGGTAATACTCGCTGAAGTCATAAAAAAGGACTTAGCAGGCTGCTTCAAAGTGAAATTTCTAGACAGCTGGATTCACCGAGGGCCATCACCATTGGGATGGTGTCTTGCAATATGCTCTTGGAATCAATAAGAACTGCGGCTGATATTGAGTTCTCACTTGGCAAGTTTTGGCCGAAGTGAGAATGTCTAATGTAAAAAGTCAAATGTAGAATAATATACGATACCTGTTGAAAACCTTATGATCGTACTGCTTAGCTAATCCTTATTGAAAATCTGTATTTTTAAAAAAACGTGATTTTAGTTCAGCAGTAGTAATGTGATCGAAGTTTGACAGTAATGCTCTCCGGAGGAATACATTTAGTATTTTGTTTTCAGTGGTTTTTAAGATTTTTTTTTTTTACTCTTCAAAAGGCACCAGCCTCATAAGTAACTCCCTCTTCTTCAATCTGTGTTTCTTCCCTAGTTTTACGTGCTTGTCGAGTGTCTACTCGTTTCTTTTTTTCAAGTTCTAGCGCGCAATTTTTACTCTGTTTCACACATTGTCTGTCCATTTCATGATAGCTTAACATTGAGTGTGCCCCTGCATTTAAACCAAGTTTCATAAGAATGGAGGCAATTCCTTGTTTGCCATCATTGAAAGTCGCCACACTCATAGCTGTTCCACTCTTGAAGTGTTCCTGACAAATGTTTCCTTCGGAACATGACTCCATATTATGGATTATTTGAAGGACCATTTCATGTTCTAATCTCAGAACAAAAATTTTGTGCAAAATTGGCATTTTGCTTAGCTGTAAGTCCCCTAAAATCAATCATCAGTTTATGATCTCTCTTAGGTAAGCTGCTTAGAGACTGACAAAGTGGTGACCCATCACACAGAAAAAAAAACCATACCTGACACAATCACAAGTTTCATCCACAGCAATTAAATTAAGTGGAGAAGGATAGTGTGGAACCTGTCTTATGGTAGCACAAGGGCCAAGGCAGATTGTTAATAAGGCTGAAAAAAAAGCATTGGTTTTGGACTTGACATTTGGTTTTGTTTCTCCACTTCAGCATGACTGAGTAACAAGCTAAGGATAGGTAGCTTATTAAATTGTCATCTCGAATCAATGGCTCCCAGTGCATGTAATCATCAGGTCTAGACTGAGGGCGTTTTTGAGGGTAGGCCTATAATTCAGCTCAAGTGGATATCAAACTCTTCCCACAGACAGAGCGATGGTGATGTTGACAGGTTTCATTATTTCATTATCTAATGCAAATATATATGTGTGTGTGTGTGTGTGTGTGTGTCTTTTCACAATACTGGAGATAGTTTTTGTTCATTCTCTCATTATCAGCACATAATGATTGATACTTTTAATTCATGTTCATTTTGTTTAGCACGTATAAAGGATACAGTGATGATAAAACTTCCACTTGATACCAAGTAGGTTTTTTAGATTAAATTAATTAAAATGATTCTGGGCTCAAATAAGGACAACAAAATGTGACATCAAAAAAAAGTTTTTATCAAAAAGGATGTGGGAACTTTAAATTAGTTTAGTATCATGTGCATTTGCCCATAAGATATTTACTCACAGTCTAGTAAATAAATTCCACTTTGTTCCAAAACTTTTCTAGTCAGAACGTAGGACGATATCAGAAATTATCGGGTTACGGTTCATGTCCAACGTGTCCACTGTGTTAACGACAGTTACCAAGGCAGGCAGGTCTTGAGTTAGTGGCGCTGCTCTAATGTACTGCTATTCCACAGAAGAACTGAATCTCCTTATGCCGATAAACTAACCTCTGGACCGCTAATTAAAAAATAAAATAAAAATATTAACTGAAATACTAAAAATCATGTTGTGTCCAGAAAATCTAAACCGTTACCAAAGATAAAGTTTGATTTTTATTCTTTGATTATATGGATCGATTCATTGATTTTTCATGTCCAATAGAATGACTCTGTGTGCACATTTTATCGGCAACAAAAGTTTTCCTGTGTGCTGCTGTGAGTCGGCTGATATTCACGACCTTTCGAGCCAACAAATTTGTATGCAGCAACGACTGTTAAGTGAAAAGGGAATTATGAAAAACATCGTCTGAATCTCCTCACTCTTGATCATCGTTCTGCAATTAGCCATCCTCCCACAAGGTAACGTAACTGACTGCTATTTTCGTGACTTTTCTGTATAATTTGCATTATTGATTTAGTTGTAATATTTTAGGATTATAAAACGATTTCTTATCATGCAATGTCGGTTCATTTGTATCCATTTTTTGTCCTCCATAATCCATTGTGATGAAAGTTATGCTTCAGAATAACGTTGTCCTTTCACGTATTGAATGAATAAATTGTACAGTTGACATTACTCGTAAGCAGTGATGACGACTTTCGAAATTCAACAAGATTCGACGTTTTCTTGCTTGTATGACGGACGTTCTTTTGTTACCCAGTATTGTGAAGAGACACATACACACAAACACACACACACACACACACATACATATATATATATATATATATATATATATATATATGCACCCCCATATTATGATGGATGCTGGCTTTAGGAACTGTGCACTGATATCAAGCTGGATTGTCCCTTTCCTCTTTGGCCCAGAGGATGCAACGTTCATAATACTCAAAAATAATTTCACAGTTTTGATCGGTGAGACCACAGGACCACCGCTTTCCACTTCGCCTCAGTCCATCTTAAATGAGCATTTCTGAATCTTGGTTTAATATTTGCATGGCAGAGTTTTAACATGAATTTGCGGATGCAATGACAAATGTTGTTTACTGACAATGGTTTACAGTTTTACTGAGCCAGTGCAGTGATTTCCATTACAGAATTCTAGCTGTTTTTAAGGCAGCGCTCCCTGACGGCCTGAGGATCATGGCCATTCAGTATTGGTTTTCGGCCTTTTCCCTTGTGTACAGAGATTTTCCTGGATGCTCTGAATCTTTTGATAATATTATGTTCTGTACATGATGAATTCCCCAAATTCTTTGCAATTTTACATTGAAAGACGTTATTTTTAATTGTTGAACTATTTGCCCGTGCAGTCTTTTCCTGAGTGGTGAAGCCATTGCCATCCTTATGTCTAAAAGGTCATATTACTGACCCGTTGCCAATTAACCTTATTTAAAACCTGTATTTATTTGGCATCATTAAGCTTTTCCAGTCATTGGTGAACCTTGTCCCAACTTTTTTGACATAAGTTGCTGGCATCAAATTTAAAATGAGCAGATGTTTTTTTAAAAACAATACAATTTCTCAGTTTTAACATTTGATATGTTGTCTTCGCATTATTTTCAAATACACATAGGGTTTATAAATGATTCGCAAATCATTGCATTGTTTTTTATTTACATTTTGAAGGGTCCCAACTTTTCTGGAAGTGGGGTTGTACACATTTGAATAATTAAATTGCTTTCTTTTTTATCAGCATTATAGTCCTGCTTTTCTCATGAACTTATTTTGAATTTTATTACTGTCTGGGTCATTTGGGTGGCAAAGGGGAATTGTGTCAGGAAGTGGTGACAGCATCCTTCTATTAGAACTACCTCAGACTGAATCTCTGACATCCCCAGGCAACACAATGGGGCCATTACAAGTAATGACCTCTGGTTACTGTATCATGGGAGTGGAGGGCCCAGCAGATGTGCTTTGCAGAAGCAGAATATTGAACTGCGGTACTTCTGCTTTGCACATGGGGAAGAATAACCCGTATAATCATGTGATACTTGAGAGCCTTATCACATGGTCCAAATCATGTGTTGAAAGAAGTCAATTCTGAATTCTTTGATATTCCACACCTGTTCATGCAGTAAAATAAGTTTGGGTGAAATATACCCCCCAGCAATTCACTACAGTAATATGCATTCAGAATGAGTGACGAGGACTAGTTTTATGGCGTAAAATAGCTCTGTTTATCACCAACTCATTCTTTACCTTGAAATTAAATTTTCATTCCTCAATAAACACGAGGAAGGTGAGGCTTTCAACTGTCTTTATGATAATCTCAGAACCCCATGGAGTGCGTGAAAATACTCATACTACACAGCACTTTAAGGCACAGTGACAAAGATACTGTAAGTGTAACAAAGATACTATAAGGATTCTGCTTTGTGTGAGATTTTTTTTTTATGTAGCAATGTGGGCACTTATTTTCCCATGTGGGCCTCTCAACAGTGGTCTGGCATTTTCAGTTTCTTAAGTCTCCAAGATGTAGTCTACACTTTGCTCTATATAACACAAGATAGGAAAGCTACAGCCACAGGAGCAATGAATAATCTACTAATTGCAGTTGATACTTCACCAACAGGGATACAAGTGTGCATTTTACTGCCACAGGAAGCCCATTTTGCTTGAACTGACAGATAGGACACAGGAAAACATTTGTCCCAGACTTACCTGCATTAAAAAATAAGGGGGGAAAAAAACTTGGCCTTTTTTCACATGAATTCCCATAGATGCACATGGCATATTTTTCTGTTTTAGGTGATTCATATCTGATATATTATTAATGTCTTTTTCATGCTCAAGCAGATTTTATGACGGACCGGCTCGCTGAATAATTAATGCGGCACTCAACATATTCATGAAGAATTTATTTCAGGGACTGTGCTCTTATGCAGCTTAAAGGCTGTCGTTTGGGCATCTGTCCCACTGTCAGTTTTACCATTTTTTGGGAGTTTTTCCCCCCAGTTTTTGTTTAAAAATACTCTTCAGTAACTTGCAGAAAATACGGAGATGATTTTTGGTTATTTCTTGTTCTCCTTGCGACTGCAGCTGCATCAGAATTGTTCCCTAAGACAGGTGCAGTGTGGACAGTGATGCGTCAGGCTGCAGGGGCTGAGGTGTTAACATTTTTAGTGTCCTTCCTGCCACCAGGGCTGCTTTGCCACTCCTCCAGTAAAAGTGATTGTGACATGAATATTACTGCAGCTTCATCTGAGTTCATATCATAACTGCTTATATAACCGATGCGACGTGGGCAGAATTCCTCAGCAAACCTTCGACAGGAAGAAGAAAGATAAAACCTTGCATGTGACACACACACACACGTACATACACACACTCTAGTTTAAATGCAATGTTGTACTTATCTTTGCAGAGATAAGAAATAATTATGTTCATTTTGAAGAAGAAGTTGTATGTAATCTGTGAATAATTATTTTTGCAGGTGCTTACACGTGTGCATAATCACATTTCCATAATTTGGTGAATTTAGATGCATGGCAGGCATTTTTTTTCCTTGCTTGTTTATGAAGTCATGCACTGCAAATAAATGATGATTGAAGCCAATACTTCTGCCTTTTTATTGAATGACATTTACATAAGGACAAAGCAATGTTTATTCTTGGCATAATGATTGTAGGAACATCTTCATAGAAAAATATTGATTTGTTTACTGCAGCAACATCACAGTTTAATTAAGATTTTTTTTTTTTTTTTTGAAGGCTGTTAGCATAATACTGCTGTTGGCATGGAAATAATCCAAAATAGTCACCTGTGATGGCGAACACGTGCATCTGGGGATGCATCATTTTCGAAGTAAAATCTCTGCCTAGCATACAGTCTGTCGGTCATTTACAAGCATTTTCTGAGTGTTCAAACGTCAGTGAGCTTATAACTTTGGAGATTCTTATTCAAAATTTCTTAATATCGGTGCAGCAATAGGTCAAGGAAAGGCCGCAAAACGTCGGGCTCCTTGCTGATCCAGAGAGGAGTAAAACATGGTCGATTAAAATAAGTTTTGAAGTATGGAATCAACCCAGTCTATTCTGAATTAATTCTGAATTTGATTCCCGCAACACATTCCAAACATTTGGGACTGGGACAACATAAGAAAGCTCTGTGAATGCTCAAAACGGGTATATGTGTGTTCAGTGGGCGATGCTTTCCTGCATTGATATGCAAAGAACATCCATAAATGGTCCTGCCATTTACAAGTGTCGTGGAACCGAATGATGAAGTTGCTAGTCCCTTGTCCAATTTATTTTAGTTTGTCAAATTGTTAGGAAACAATTAAGCAACAAATGAAGAGACAGCTGGTGTGTGCGGCCCCCCCTGGTACCACAGAAATGACCCGCGGAATGGGCACTTGCAAATTTATACCGGATCAAAGTGGGCCATGCATTGTAGAAGAGAGTCCATGTTTATTGGACATGGAAAAATTAATGGAGGGGAAAATCAACCTACTAGAGGTTTTGGAGGCAACTGTGCAAGCACTTTTTGTCCCGTAGATTTTTTTCTAGTCCGTTTATCTCAAATCTAAAATACTGCACTTTCAACTCATAATATGTTAATATGCAACCATTTTTGGGCCTGCCTGTATTTGTTGTCAGTGGCAGGTATTTTAAATTAACATAGATGAGAATAGTATGGTCCCAGGTCAATTTCTTACAAACAAAAATGTGACAAGTGCCATCCAGTGTCACTGGGCACAAGGATTTCTCCTCATTTTGACAATATTTTATCTACCAACATAATTCCTCTTCACCGCTCCACTCTCAGGGTGGAGCTCTCTCTCCATTCAACACATATGGCTTAGGTTTTCACTTTAAGTTTATTTACTTTTTTTCAATCATACCTTGTTCACAAAGACAGCATGCGGTCTGTAAGTCCTCTGCCGCCACTACCCTGAATTGATCCATTTAGAATGGGTCTGAGGAACATCAGGCACAGTGAAATGACAGGCTCCTGTTATTCGACGCTTTTGCCGACAAGGCGCCATGCACGCACTCGCATCGCTCTGCTCTGTCAGCAGTGCCGCTAGACCGTGAACACCGACAGAATGGAATGCTTCCAGTAGCCGAGCTGTGCTTCGCTACTCTTGTTACCTATACCCTGCTCCCTCTTAACCGACAATGGAAACCCAATACAATGACACAGGGACATTTTCAGTGTGATACTGGCTGGCTTATCTTCTCTCTTTTCCCCCTCCCTTTCCATTTGCATTCTTGCAGGTAGTGACAGAGGGTCTTTCTCTCTGTATTTTTTTTTTTAAACAGCAGTCGATACTGCGGGTGTGTCTCGTCCCAATTTTTTGCCATCTCCTTCCTCATTCTGTTTGTTTGCTAAACCCGCAAATGGCAGTGTAATCCCTATTTCTATATCATGGGAGGCAGTAAAATGAGACGAAAGGGATGTGCAAAGATACGCAGGAATTTCTCTCTCTCTCTCTTTCTCTCTCTCTCTCTCAAGTAGGCAGCAGTTGTTGTTGAACTTTGCCCCTTTTAAACATTCTAATTCTCATAAAAGTGTTCCGTCATTCAAAATCCCCATGAAACTAATTAACTGCCCAACTAACTACCTATCCACTGGTAACAATAGCTGAACAATCTGAGTCATTCCTCTTGATTTGTCATGACAAATTATCGTTAATTATGCTAATTAAATGAATCAGCATCCAGAGGTATTTTTCTATGACTGAAATATCATCGTCTTGCACACCCAGGACTTGACTCTATAAATGTTACTGTTTCTTTTCTCAGTTCCAAAGCAAGGAAAACGTGGACATCAGGGGCGCCCCGGTGGCTCATTGGTCTAAGTGCACGTACCATAAAGGCTGTGTCCTTCCCACGGTGACCTAGGTTCGAGTCCGGCTCGGGTCATTTGCTGCATGTCTTCCCCCGTTCCTCTCCTTAACTTTCCTGTCTCTCTACACTGTATAACTGTCAAAGAAAGGAAAAATTTCCCCCAAAAAAATATAAAAAAAAAAAAATAGGGACATCAAAGCATGAAAATATAGGCTGCTGAAGCCAACTGTGCCTTGAACAGATGAAAGAACATGGGGCTACTTTATTTCAAGCAAAGAAGACATTGGTGTCATTGGCTCGACTCAAGGTTAATGTCTAATTAACGATGTTTCTACTGTTTTGTCTGCAGTGAACTGTCTGAAAGTTATATTGTTACAACGCATGAAATGTCATCCAACACGTTTCTCAGTGAAGGAAATGGATATCTGAACACTCCAGCTGCGCAGATTTTTTTCTTCTATTGTCCATCATAAAGTATAGTATATGGTATGTGCTTGCTAATCATTTACACTGAGATGAAATGTTATGAAAAGTAGTCAAAGTGAATGCATATCTGTGCTCAATGAATTATGCATTTAAATTACAGCTGCATGGACCAGTGATCAGGCTTCGCACCTTTCTGCATGGCGGGACACCATTTAATGCATCTGTGCAGTTTAGTGATTGTTGAACACCTCGTGAGTAAGCAAGATATTATTTCCTGTTTGAAGTATGTGGCAGCAGACATGACGTACTGCTCATTTTGTATCACTTCCTGTGTCCACTGCGTGGTGCAAAAGAGCACGCACCAAGCATGCATCATGCTGCTGTATATTAAGAGTAGATAACTCAATATAAAATTATTTGAATCATGTTTTTCACAGAAAACTTGCTTCCTGTTATCAATCAGTGGCGGTATTACTATGACTCAATATTGGCATAAAGATGTCTTCAGGTCAAAACTGTTATCATACGTTGAGGACAGATTTGACCATGTGCAATGAAGCTATAAACCACTTCCTCTTTGAATCACGGAAATTCAGCGCCTCACCATGGCCATGCCTTTCAGCAAAACCTCAAAATTTTAATGCCTTTTCATCGTTAAGGTCTTTTGCATACGGTGACCCTATTACCTCATATATGTCGTTAAAGTAAGACCCCTGTAAATGGCAAAAAATACACAAATATTTCACATTAAATTTAAAATATCTGACGTCTTGTTGGATTTAGGTACGTAGGTATATGGCACCAAGTGACTTTTTTTTATATTTTGGAATGTTATACGCAACCAAATTTCATTCATCCAGGTGAAACTTATCACGAAGCCTACATTGCTGAAATTTTATGAGGGGTGCCATGGAGTCATTTTGCCACACCATGTGCAAGACCCGTAAAATATGTAATGTAATTTTTCCAATTTGGATACAAAGTTTCATAAGTTTTCAAGCACCTATAGCCCCTGAAAAATGTGATTAATGTGGCATAATAATAATACTAATAATAATAAGCAGAGTTATTCATTTTGAATAAGCGTGTCTGCTAAATGCTACTGTGCAAAAATGTAATATTCAAGTCTGGGATGTTTAATTGAATTTCCCCTCTGATGATTATAATCTGCAGACAAGGTGACAGGCATATTTGTAGAGGATCCACTGGCTGGGATTTACAGGCCCTGGAAAGGGCCTATGATAGCCCTGACGCAAATTGCCACACTCTCACCTCCCCCCACACGCATGTTTTATCCATTGTCTGACAGCCAGGAAAAGAAAGATGTTGGACAGGTCCGACTTGATGAAATGTGAAATCACAGGCTTTGGGGAGAGAAAGTGACCTTTGCAGGTTTGCTTTCTTTTTTGTCCAAGAGCAACAGAAGGATATGGCTGCTGTCAAACGCTGACCTTTTCCCCCCAGATTAAGTTTATTTAGTTCCTATTATTATTATCATTATTAATGACCTGTCATATGGTGAAAAATATTGTAGTTGGTGCAAGTCCCTTACATCAGATAGAAACAATTGCAAAAGAAGTAATGTTAAGAGAACTCTCTGCTTGAGTACAACGTTTTTTCATGAGCAGTACATTAGTGTGTGTGTGTGTGTGTGTGTGAGTGCGTTTGTGTGCATGTGTGTGTGTGTTTGTGTCTGGGTCTGTGCACGTGCTGGCATGCTTGTGTGTGTCTTGGAGTTGTAGTGGACAAGGCTTTGCATTGACCGCGTGTCCCAAATATCCCCGAGCATCTTTGTCTTTGAACTGTCTTTGAATGTAATGCTTTTACTTTTGCCCTTGTTTAACTTAATATTTCTTAATGGAGACCAGCAGTGTCTGTGTCACTGTGTGCTCAACTCTACCCTCTTGTCAATCAATTAATTACATTTAATTCAGGAAACAAATTAGACGCCTAATAAGAGCGTAATTACACCTTAGTTGACGCAGTTGATGGCCGCTTGTTATCATTAAGTAAATATGTTGCTGTTTTAGGCATTTAAATTGTTACCTCAAGGCTGGAGTGCTGACATCTGAACAACATCAGGGCTGCTGTTGAATGTCTAAAGGCTGGGGCTTGCTCGGCCAGCCAGCTAAGCCATTTATCTCTCTCACACTGCCTGACAGAGGGACATGTAGATAAATGGTGAGGCAGTTTGCTCCCTTGGCTTTCTTCTGAACCTCTCAGTTCTGGTTTGAAACTGAACATTATCGCTTTCAGTGGGCAAGCGAGCAGTAGTACATGATTGTACGAACAATGCAACCAGTTAAGTGTAGGGGGAGGGGTATGTTTTATTCAAAGGGCTATTTAGGTACACTCAAATAAAATGAAACTCGATGAAATGTTTGATTTACTTAACAATATTATGTCAACTGGTTCCACGCAATTGCTTTGCGTAACCTTTATTTGACTACTAACATTTTTAGCCAGTTTAATTAATTGCATTGAGTGGAATGTACTTTACTCAGTTTTGTGGAACCAGGTGACATAACACTATTTAGTAAATCTAACTAATTTCATAGGGTTTCATTTTTTTTGAGTGTATTCAACGAATAAACAAAGCGCCTGACACAAAAACTTAGTTAACAATCTTAATTAAATCATTTTCTGAAGGCAGTTTTTCCTGGGGACAAACTGACCCCAAGGATAAAATGTGTCAGTAATATTTGATGATAACAGGAGGGTTAATTTGAGTAATTGGTTAGTTACTTCCAGCTCATTGATTCTAGGTTCTTAGGAGCAAATCACAAGATGGGCTTTTGTAATGCAGATATAAGTCCAGATGCAGATATTTTCGGGACTTTGTGACCAAGATCGAGCAGATCAGGACAATATGCCAGTTGTGGCCATCATTAGTGCATTAACAGCCTTTCAAGCCGTTGACATACAAGATTTACTATGATTCCTTTTTTGACTGACATACTATGTACAGGAAGCCATCACCTTGTCTGAAAATACTGCTGCTTTGCCCTTATCAGCAGTGAGACTGACTTCAAGGCCACAAAAATGGGTTATAAGCATTTTTTTGTGCTTGTTGTTTTCTTGTCTGTTGGGATTTTGAGTATCATTTTCAACAATAGCAATCAAAGCCAATTGAATTTTTTTTCGTTTGGAGAATATTAAAAGCCTTTATTTCACTTTATGATATTTGTTTCCCTCTTAGCTTTGAATAATACATTTTGGAAAGTTTCACTTGGTCATCACTTAAACAGCAGTGCAAATGTGGAAGATGCTGACTGTACAGCTCAAAAATGACAGTTAAATCTGTAGGAAGCGTACTCTTTGCATGAAAAATCCATCATTTCTGTCTGCATGTACTTCATCTGAGTCCATCTTGAGTTAACGCATTTGGAATAAAAACAAAATAAATGTTTGGATATCAAAAACAGCTGGCCTTCGTTCTTTACTGGATAGTTTCTACATGAGGCATTTGAAAATGCTTCTTTGATAATTTAAACAGTCATCACTCTGTTAAAATGAAAGTCAGGTGTGAAGAATCTTGATAGCAATGAGTAAGTATGCAGGATTTTTGATAATCCTGGGGAAAAAAGATAGGAAAAGTCACTGGTTAGCTCTACATACATACAATCAGGGAAGCATAGATCCAGGGATCAGATAGAGTAAGGATCAGAATAACTGGACATGCAGTTATTCTACTCACAAACTGGCTGACTAAGCTAATTATTTCTAGCTTTCATATAAAGAATTTTGCAGATTAGTAACTCCCAGTGATATGAGCGAAATACTGGACTTATGTCATCAAGGATATAGCCTAAAGATGATCGGAGTGGGGAAGTTTCACAATATTGCTAATTCACTCAATATACTCATCGTAAAGTCACTCCATTCAGGTTTATTCATGCAACTGTATATACAAAGGCTTTTTTTTTTTTTTGCTATTGTAAGAGAATAGTATGTTTTTTTAGGCAAAGATTGCTAAAGTGATGGGTTCGTTTATACTGGAAACAGCTGAGCTGCATCACTGTTATGTGTCATAATCAATTGAATTCTAAAGCTGTTTGCAGTGCTGAATCCTATTCCCTTCTTGCAAGTTGCCGAGAAAAAAAATATATTACAAAACTGAATGAAATGTAATCAATAAAAGCTGAGGATTCAGTCGTCATGGCACTACAGCATTATGTTTACCTTTTAAAGCGCACCCTTTGTTTTGAGCTAATGCCCACCCAAATAAAAGCGTTGTCTGTCTTTGAACGCCCAAACTGAAGGCAACATCACTGTCCCTACTTAACGGTGACACTCTGTCCATAGTTCTCTCATAATCTCAAGTACTGAGAGAGCTTTAAAAGTGAATTACAATACAGGAAAAGTAAGCTTTTGTCTGACATAAAATGATTCTTTGTTTTCCTCTGGTGCTCTAGCCTAGCCTCTACAGCATATATAAAAACAAAAAATCCACAGCCAGAAGCTTGACTGACAGCAGGTTCATGTATTACAATACTGTAAAAAAAAATTATATTTTAAGGATGTCTTCATGGATATATCCACGCATTTTGGAAACTCCAAATTTCCCCATCTCTGTGGTGTTCGGTCTCACAGCAGTTTCAGCACTTTCATCTTTCATGTCTCTTGGCCCATCTGTAGTAGGATTTTCACTCATATATTCTTTTGATTCCCAGCACTAGTGTGCACCTGTAAATCCATAATAAAGCTGTTTCAACAGCTCTTTAGCATTGGTGAGAAAATGCGCCCTTCTCAGAAACCATTAAAAAAAATTCACGGTTGAGAAAATAAAATCTCCAAATGCACTTAAACACCAAAACGCACTTTTGGAAGTTTTAGCCCATTGGCTGTCCGTATCAACAAGACAAAAAAAACAAGAGCAACGCAGAGCGTGGCATATGTCCCCGTCTGTATGTTGATCAAGGGCATATTGAGATGTCTGCTGTGGCGGCCATATTAGATATCGCACGACGCTGGTTTTCGAAAGGAACCTTCCTACAGCCACTCCCAATACGCCATAAAGAAATGGCATCAATCCGACGAGGGATTCTATAGTTATCCCACGGAGACGAAAAGTTAACGGATGACGGACGGATGGAAGACGGACGGACATGGTGTCGACATGATGCCCCCTTTCCTCTTTGGAGAGCGGGGGCATAATAAAACTGTTTTGAATTATATATTAAGACAGGGCTGATTGGGTAAATTTAGGTAATAGCAGTAATTTTGATATTTTACGAACCACTGACTTGCATTCATATGCAAAAAAGATTCATCATGGTGAAATTTACTTTGATGCATGGCTATTGTTTCATTCAAAGTAGTTTGAGTGATTTTTGCCCAAGCCTGTTATGCGATTTAAAAATTATATTGAGTTCCAATTGCTGGATCTCCAATGAGGTAAAAACACTAACATCAAAGTATTTCAACAGATTTGAGCAAAGCTATACAATAAAACCTCTGAGATGCATTGTCAGGCTGTGGGTCTTTATGAAAAAATTTGAACCACTATTATGCTGTTAGACAGTTGAGCCTTCACACTTCCGACCAATACATACTGTAGTTTTCAGTGACAGGTGGTTAGCTGAAATTAGAGGAGTTACAAAACAGTCCCCTGTAACAAATATGTTGTCTTGACCTGCTTTCAGTCATTTTCCATAATTGAAGTTTTCCAAGAATAACAAAATCCTTGGCTGGTAAATATACAGCTTTATTCTCAATGTAAAGTTGTAAGAATGGTAAAATTCAATAAGAAAAATGTTTCATTTTCAAAACTTCATAATTGTTTAACCCAGGGGTCCCCAATCTTTCCCAGAAAGGGCCGGTGTGGGTGCAAGCTTTCATTGCTACCAAGCAACACACCTGATACTACTTATCAACCCCTGGACTCTTTACTTATAAGCTTGATTAGTAACATCAGATGTGTAGCTGCTTAGCTGCAATGAAAGCCTGCACCCACAGCGGCCCTTTCTGGGAAAGACTGGGGACCCCTGGTGTAACCCCTTTGCAGAGAAGCCAAACATGGCCGTGTGTGCGTTACCCTGTTTAAGGCTTTATAATTCAAGATTTGAGCCTCACGGAGAATTGAAAAATGGCTGGGAGTTAAAATATGCATTTCTGGGATCATAAACTCCTTGACTACAAGTATACTTCATCTGACAATGATTTTCAAAATGATCTACTTTTTATGTGCCAAATAAGATAGCTTGCCAAGTGGCTCCCCAAGCTGTCAGAGCCCTAAAAATTATGCACTTTCAATTCATAAAACAATCATATGTTTAACATAAATCAACTTTTGACTCATGAACTTCAATATGAATTAATCATTTTCTAACGGACTTTAGCATGAGTTTATCAATATAGGCACGGTGGACATCAATAGTCACTAGTAACCTCTCCAAACCAAAAATACCCCTTTTGTCTGTATCACATTTCCATCAAGTATATGTAACCTAGCCCCTGCTGATTTGGTTTTAAATACTTTTCTGAGGCTCCAATCAAAGTTTTTCAATTACTGTGGAAAGTTCATACTGGCTAGAATTGGATAAAAACAAGCAAATCAAAATATAATGACCAGGTTATCGTTCATGTGGGAGTGAACTATAACTATGCTTTATGCAGATAATCCTGAGCAAGCATCAGAGAGATTGGATTTCAGTGAGAGATCGTATGGGGTTGTAAGGAGCCACTAAATTTGTTGAGGGATGAATCCCTACCATTGTAAATCAATGGTAGGGAATCACGTGTTTTTAATATCCGATGACAATAATTGATTGTTGAATGATATAGTACCGATATCATATTGAGTTTTTGCTTCAGAAAACTCATTTTGTTCACAATTTAATTGAGATACCTTTGGCTTATTATACACAGGGGTGATTGTGAAAAAAATTCTCAAGCCTGAAAATTTTCTTCAGGTTGGGTCATGAGGAATGGGTTATCGATGGGCCTACATCCTGCATTTCGTGGGTCGGCATGAGGAAGTATGAGCTGAGCTTTAAACAGTGATGTAATAAAACTGGGTTTGGGCTTTAACTGCCTCATATAGGACATATATGAGGATATCATATCCTATCATATAGGATAGGCTAAACAATGACTCTAAAGTCAAGTTAGGCTCATGATGGGTTATTTTTGGTTTAGTAACCCAAGTTCCTCAATGGACACCACTATAAGGATTGATCAGAATTTTTAGCACAATATTATTACAGAAAATCCAGTGCTGTTGAATTCACATTGGACGACTAACTCTATATCTAGAATGATTTTTGAGCTTAATTTACACACTAATAAAACATGCAAGACATTTTTTTGAAAATAATTAATAAACATAGCACTCGATGAAGACTTAAATACAGTTCAGAAAAACAATTTATATATGCGACCTGATCTGGCAAAATGAGCCACAATGACCCAGATAAATTGAGTTTCTGGGACCAATGGAAAGATGAGACAATAAGCTTTAAAATTATATCCTGGTCAAAGTCATACCTTGGATGGTTGTCAAGATACAGCCATTTGATTTTTGGTCTTCCACCCTCTTTCTCCAGTAAAAACTGGAGAAAATCATATTTAAAGTTTTTTTTTTTTTTGGTCATTTTTGGTACATATCTTTAAAAATCCTCAGCATGCAAAGGGATTAACTCATCATTTTACAATTAAAATTCACAAAAGGAATTTGGATACATGGGAAAATGTTATTAAAACTGGCTGAAGGTTAAATTATTTCAAAACATTTATTTAAATACATATTTTATGTATGGATTTGGTACACTTTCCCTCTGTTTGGCTGAAAGTGACTCAGGGCATTATGTTGACATGAATTAGAAAAATTTTGGATACATTTTGTATTCATCTCAATTCCCAACAAATTAAAGTAGCATGTGATGAGTCAGTGTTCATTAACCACTCACAAATTACTGCTAACAATGTAAAGTAAGTGCCATTTACATTTTTGTGAAAAAATACAATGTTTCGATTTTTAGTATTTATGTTGTTGTTGCCTGCATGTTCCTGCATTATTGTTATGAATTCTTTGGTAATTTCTGTCAAACTAATCTAAGCGGAGAGTCGTAAACCAGCCTGTAACCACCTTCTAATGTGTGGAGTAGTTTGGAGCAGAGGACACAGCGGATGTGTGTAGACTGCAGAGATACAGTTTAAAGGGGGGTGGCTGTGAGACCCAAGCCCCAAGAAAATGAGGAGTTCTCTCTCCACCTTATGTCGTCATTTCAGATTCACCACACAGCTGCTGCAGAGTTAAAGAATGCACATGAATCAATGACAATCCAGTTATTGCTCTTTTCAAGAACATCCGATTGATAGGATATGATCAATAGGCATATGTACACAGACTGAAGGTGTCAGATTGAAGAAACTGCACCAGTCAAATGGAACTTTTCCGGCAAGGTGCCGGATTCCCATGACCCCTGTATACAGTAGCTGAAGTGGTTGCAACAAAGGACAACAATTTTTTTTCTTTCGCAAGAGATCATTTTTTTTAATTGCTGGATGGATACCATGGGCAAGTATATCAGGCAGTTTGACCATCAGGCTTAGCGGAGGAGTTTAAATCATACAATTCCTGGGTACCAGGGATGGGACTTGATTCGTCCATATTTTAAATCGGTAACAGGCACCGCTGCCTCGCGATTATTCAATAACTGTTTGGGTGTGCCATCTATTGATAGAATAGTGTAATCGCGTGCTGAAATAGAGTTTAAAACTATGAGAAAGTGTTAAATTAAAACCAGTACTCACAAAAATTGGGAAGAAATATCCAATACTTAATAACACTGATTAAAATGCAATTTTTTGTCGAAATGATGCACATATTTCTCATTAATCTTAATAAGGAGAACTGTCTACACCTGACAGGGTTGAGTGTTTTCTCATGAAATGATTGATTTAGAAATGATTAATCATAGACAAAAGAGATGTTCTGTGGCTCTTCTTATTTACAGCCTCAGCAGCCACAAATGAAAGTTTTCCTCTGTAACACCATATTTGACTGTCTGAAAATTTGGCCTTTCTCAACAAAACAGAAGTAAACTCAAAAAGGCTTGAAGAGATGGAGAGTGTTTGTCGATGGTCCATGGTCAGGCAGGAGCAACCTGGAACAGGCAAGTCATAGGGGAGGGGACTGGTCTGAGATCAGGAACGGGGATGGCAAGCTGAACACACCAGGGCTCATTGGGCCGGTGCACACCTTCAAACTGGTATGAAGGAGGAACTGGAAGAAGCCTCTCAGACTCTGGGAAGAGGTTCCCAAATAAATGGATTCTTGTTTTTTTTTTTTTTACACGTTACATTGAAAACAGAAGATAAAAGCCACTGACAATGGGGACAACAATCCTGTAAAGGAAAGAACTTGAACAGGAGCTTTAATACGCAAGACAACAATTAACAATGAGGGAGAACAAGTGTGGAGAGCAAGGAAAGGGAACGCAGGAAGAGGCACAACAAACGAGACAATAAATAGCAAAAATCAATTCAAGAAATTAAACTGAAACTGACACAGACGGCTGGACTGCGGGAAAAACTATTAACACGTGGAACGGGACAGGACATCCGCTTCATTACCATAAATTAAGAAATTGATGCACAAACGAGTGGTCTGGTGTTTCAGTAATTCCTCAGTGTCAGTTCCTGTCGCTCTTCGCATTCGTCTGGGTTTTTGTGTCCTGTGTGTATCGTCTTTGGTGGCTTTACGAATTTTGTCTATTTAATTGCTCCTTTTATGTCTGATTTCCATCACCGGTTCCTTATTCCCTAGAGGGTTATTTCCATACCTGATCCTCATGGTGTCTCACGTTTATGTGCATATAAGCCTGTTTGGGTTTTTAGTTCTTTTCCAGATTGTCTTTTTCATGCCTCATGTTTGTGACAACATTCCAGCTGCTCTCCCGGTCCTTCTCCCTCACTTACTGTCAGTATGTTTTCATGTTCCTGCTACCTGTTCCCCCTGTCAGTCTCTTGTCTTGATCCCTGCCCCTGTGTCATGCTTGCATTTCTCCACTCCTGCCCTGCCCACTAACTTACCTCCCAGTCTTGACCTTTGCTTGGTTGTTTTTGACTTGATCCTACCTGCGATGCATTGACATATTTACCATGTACTGATTCCAGCTAATTGACTATTCATGGAAGATCTGATTCTCCAACACCTCTGAGTCTGCAAGTAGTTCCAGCTTGAAAGCCTGATACCTCAGGGGACAAGAGAGAGTGCCAAGTCCTCCTTCATGTCTTCTCACAGTGGCAATACAAAGAAAATTCATTTTCATTTGGTTCCCTTTTTGTTCTGTTAAAATAATTGAGATCTCCAAAACCATTTTCAGTGATCTCTTGAATCATACATGCGCTGCATGTGTTACGTTTAACCCTGACATTGAACTTACCCGTCAAAGAGAGTAGTGCTTCTACGATGACTGTAAGGGTCTCCGGGGGGCTAAAATGTGAATTATGATCAAAGTATTACGTAATGTGGCACACAGCAATGCATACAACGGGAAAATGTTTTTCTTATTACAGTCTTCCTATGATTTGGCACATATATTGACAGCTGGCTCCAACCCAATTTATTTCAATGTGGTTCATATGAGTTCTAAAGCAAACCATCTTGCTGTAATATTCAATACACACAGCCAGCCTTCACCTGCATGTCCCTTTGATTTACGCGAGGAGAAAGATATTAGAGGGCAAACAGAAGGAACTGAGGAATCGCCAAATGTGCTGCTAAATTGTACCACCCTGCATTGCGATTTCCAACTCAGCTCTAGAACCTTCTCCAATCCCTTTATGCAACAGCATGTAACCCAGCTTTGCTAAATGCGATACCTGAGGTAGACTTAAAACAACCTGATTTAATAAAGCTGGATTTTGAGGGCCAATTGTAACATATTGCTCATAAATCTGAACCTTCACCGTTCCCGAAGGTGATTTCTCTGCACTGGATTTGTTCAGTGTTCAGTGTTCTGACATGTGCAATCTTCAAAGGCTGCCTGCCGAGAGCAGGAGCGAACTGATTGTGAGAAATCTCTCCTCTGAGGGACATCTGGATGTGATTACTGGGATTTCTTCTCCCTCACCCGCAATGCCAAAGGAGTGCAGTGGCAACAGAGACATTAAGAGCCTTCGGCACCCTTATTGCATCGGTATGGTAGCATAAATCCTGACAGACACAAACACACACGCGCACGCACGCACACACACACACACACGCATACATGGGCGAACACATTCTCTCAGTTCATCTCGCGTATTTCGTACAAACATTGTCTTAACTATATTATTATTACTATTATTATTATATTCTTTTGGTTTTAAATTATATGTCAACTATCGGTCTAAATTATTATTTTAGTCTTATTTTATTCCAACTTTTCAGTGGTTTTAACTCACAAGTGTTTGTTTTAAATTGAGTCAACATACAGTATGGCTATGTCTTATGTTTTATCTTAATATAACCCACAAAGTTTTTGTGACTTCAATTTCTGGTAGAATCTCAAGCCCACTGCAGCACATTGTGCTTCCTTCTGGAATGAAATATGCTATATAAGTACAGTTTTGCTTGCTTGCGTGCTGGCATCCATTTTTCCTAAACCTCTCCTTTTGACAAGCTCATAAGGTAGGGGTAAAATCAGTATTTGGACATGGTTTTACAGATGACACCACAGCAGGGCTTTAGTTACCCTTCTGTGTACAGTGTTGGTGAAGAAAATTACTGCGCTAGTCCATTGATCAACTGTGATATTGAATTGATTAACTAAATTGAAATTGCAATGGTCATACTTGCACGGAATACAACCCCAATTCTGAAAAAGTTTCCACATCACGGAAAATGCAAATAGAAGTCCATTCACCCTCCACAGTACCGAAAGCTGTGCAACAGCACATAATTTTACATTCTAACGAGAATTACTTGCTTATTGAAAATATGCATTGTAATGACTGCAGCAGAGTCCAGACAGGTTGGCACAGTTGACTGTTTACCACTGCATAACATCACCATGTCTTTACATCAGGATAATTAAGCATTTTGGCTCTGAATAAACCAGTTATTCAAGTCTAGGAAGTGGAATTTTCTCCCATTCCTCCAATTTGCTGGTCCTCAACTGTGCATTTGTATAAGGCCTTCAATGCCATATTTTTTACAACATAAATTTGCCATACATTCTCAGCTAGAGACAATTCAGGACTGCACGTTGGTTAATATGCTTATACAGCCATGCACTTGTAATCTAAGCAGAATATGGTTTACCATTGTCTTGCTGGACAATGTAGGCTAAATATCATTATTTATATATATGTCATGGTTTGTGTGTGAGTGTGCTTTTGGTGATTCTCATCCCTGATGACATCAAATCCTTTCTCCATCGGATTTTTAACCCAGCTGGCTGATTATATCTAGGCGGCGCTTCCCTGTAGTCTATATAAGCCGGAGGTCCGCTACGCCTCCTTTGCTGGAGTGTCTGCTTTGTAGTTACTCGCTTCGGCTTGAGATATCTGTGTTCTGCGTTCATTTGTCTAACATCTAATCTTTATTTCTGGGAAGCTCTGCCTCTTTAGGGATTTTCTCGCCCTATTGTTTGGTGCCTTGTTATTTTCTCGTTTATTGAGATTTTGTTTCCTCTGTTTTTGCTTGCCTTGTTTCTTGCACTTAATCTTTCGAGTATTCAGAAACGCAACCTTTTTTCCCTTCCATTCTCTCCATCACATTTGGCTCTGCCGGCTCAGTGCTTTGTGCATCTTCGCCTGCCACGGCATCTGAACTCCATATTAACCAGTCTTTACAGAACACTCCAGACAAACATGGAGTCATCAGCCGAGGCTGCGTTGGAGAAAGTGGTAGCTAACCAACAAGCTATTCTTTATGGTCAGGGCAAGGGTCTCACATCTCTAAATGCTCAACAGACAGAGTTTGTGGAGAGACTACACTTATAAGAAAGTAGCATGCAAAGAATGGAGGCTGCTTAACTGTCTCTCACGGAGAGTGTTAGAGCCCTGTTGGCTCAGATCACACAAAACGTTGCACAAGCAGAATCTATGAACTCCTTTCGAGAACCTAAACTGCAACTGCCTTCAAGATATGGGAGTGAAGCAGGGAAATGTAAGGACTTTATTGCGCAGTGCCAAATTTACTTTAAAGCCCAACCTTCACGGTTCTTTAATGAGGAGTCTTGAGTTTCATTGATTTATCCCTAATGACTGATACTGCACTGACTAGGGTAGGTCCACTTATCCGATCTAATTCACTGGTCGTGAATACTGTGGAAGCCCTCAGTGCTATGGAATCTGTCTTTGATCAGGATTTTCATAGTCAAGACGTTGCAATGCGTTTAATGCATCTTAAGCAAGGTTCTGAGAGTGTCACAAATTTTTCTATCTCATTTCATGCATTGGCTACTGAAACTGGCTGGGCGGAAGCGACCTAATGACAGTTTTTATTCATGCTCTGGCTGAGGATGTTAAAACGCTTTGGCCGCATTAGAGCCTTGAGTTTTCCTAGATTCGTTGGTTCGTATGGCTGTGCGAATGGATAATTGCCTCCGTGAGCGTAACAAGGAGAAACATTATGCATTGGTTACTGTTGACAGCAGGGTTAGTGCCCCCCGAAGTGTTCACACAGTCCTAACTCCGCCCATGGAGACTTCTACTCCTGATGAATCTATGCAGGCGGATTGCTTATTGAATAGCGGGACTCGTAAGCCCGTTCTTCGACGGATAATCTGCCATAATTGTGAAAAGCCGGGGCCTATCCGTCCACTTTGTCCTGAGGCCCTCTAGTGGAATGGGGAGCACTAGAGGGTCAGAATCAGTTTCCTCACCGAACTTTAATTCCCGGAGAATTGACTAGGGGAACACAGAGAATTTTTATTAATGCATTTTTGGACAGGAAGAGGTCCGGTTTTTTTATCAGTTTCCCCAGTTGTGTTAGGACATTCTTGGCTATGAAAACATAAGCATCATATCCTTTGGGGGAATAAGGATAACCCAGTTGCCCAGTGGTGTTCAGATTGTGGATCACAATGTATGGATAGCTCTGTGTTGGCCTGGACGTCAATCCATGAGAGAGAGTGACGCCTGGAGCAATTCAGGGGAGATGATCTCACACTACCCTCCTAGCCTTGAGAAGGGGGCTGAGGAGTGGTTGGAGTGGGACTCTCAATTTGATTGGCAGCAGCCAGAAGATTGTTATTCCGAATGTGGCTCTGATCCAGAGACTGTCATAGATTCGGCTGAGTCCGAACAGGGTGAGAATTTAGGGGCTGCATCGACATTTTGTCTGCCTCATAACATACCTGAGGCTTATGCTGATCTTGCAGAGGTTTTTAGTACACAATGGGCCTCAACTTTACCTCCTCATTGCCCTTACGATTGTGAGATCAAACTCCACCCTGGCACCACTCCCCCTTGGGGTTCTTTGTACTCACTGTCAGGTCCTGAGTGGAAGGCCATGCTGGAATATATTCAGGAAGCACTGGCTAATGGTTTTATTCGACCATCTACATCCCCTGCTGGGGCGGAGTTCTTTTTTGCAGACAAAAATGATGGTGGCCTGAGACCTTGTATTGATTACAGGGGCCTGAATAATACAACCATTAAAAACCAATACCCACTTTCTTTGATGAATTTCGCATTCTAACGCTTGCAGGAGGCATCATTTTTTACTAAGCTGGACCTGCGCAATGCGTATAACTTGGTTCGGATTCGAGAGGGGGACGAGTGGAAGACGGCGTTTCATACACATGACAGGCATTACGAACATTTAGTTATGCCGTTTGGATTGGTTAACACCCCCTCTGTATTCCAGGCTCTCGTTAACGCTGTCCTCCGAGAGATGCTGGAAATATTCATCTTTGTTTACCTTGACGACATCTTAATTTTTTCTTCTACTCTCTCTGAGCACATACAACACGTCAGAGAGGTGCTGGAGGCCCTTCTCAAAGCCAGGCTCTTTGTCAAGGCTGAAAAATGTGTCTTTCGTGCTAAGACGGTCTCATTTCTTGGTTTCATTGTGTCTAAAGGGTCAGTCCGCATGGACCCTGACAAGGTGGCAGTCGTCAGGAATTGGCCTGCCCTCCAAAATGTCAGAGGTGCAACGTTTCCTGGGGTTTGCCAATTTTTACAGAAGATTTATCCGCAATTTTAGTGTGGTAGCTGCTCCCATTATCGCCCTCACTAAATTAAAGACCACCCCTTCTTTCGCCTGGTCGCCAGCAGCTGAGGCTGCCTTTCAAGAGCTAAAAAGACGGTTTAGCTCAGAACCTATTCTTGTTTTGCCCGGCCCCTCCCTCCCATTTGTGGTGGAGGTTGAAGCCTCGGAGGTTGGGGTGGGTGCCATCTTGTCCCAGCGCCCTCTTTGGGACAATAAGTTGCACCCATGCGCCTACTTCACCAGGTCGTTGTCGCCGGCTGAGCGAAATTACAGCATCGGTGACCGGGAGTTGTTAGCTGTGAAACTGGCGTTTGTTATGTTAGTCATGTTAACTTACCGCCCTGGCTCCAAACATATTAAGCTGAATGCCTTATTGCAGATTTACGATCATTCTGGCAGTGATCCTATGCCAGAGCCGGTCATTCCGCCTGACCAGATTGTGGTGCCCATCCGGTGGGACGTGGAATCTGTGGTTAAGGAGGCCTTGAGGACCGATCCTGGTCCTGGTGGGGAACCTTCCGGATGTTTATTTGTTCCCGTGGCGGTTCGTCCTCAGGTTCCTCAGTGGGGACACTCTTCCCGTCTGGCAGGTCACCCTGGGGTCCATCAAACCAAGTGGTTCTTGGCCCGACAATTTTGGTAGCCCAGTATGATGGAGGACATTTGGGAGTTTGTGGCGGCATGCAGCATTTATGCCAGGAACAAGGTTTCCCATCTTCCTCCCTCTGGCCTGTTGCACCCGCTGCCTGTACCTAAAAAGATGCCATGGCATCTGAACTCCACATTAGAGCCCAGAGATGTCGAGAGCACTTCTAGACATTGTTGATATAGAGCCTCAACTTTGCATCGTAAAGATTTTGCTTTGCATGTAGATTTAGTAAATACTTGGGACAGGGGCCCATTCACCATGGTGTAGCATCCCCTCTTATTTTTAACACAGAGTGGAGGCATCTGGGCATTGAGGAGACAAGTTTCTTGAGTTTAGCCATTGGAATTTGATCCCACTCTTATTTAATATAGGCTTCCAGCTGCTGGAGCGTTTTGGGTCTCCTTTGATGGACTTTTGTTTAATTATGCGCCAAATGTTCTCAATCGGCAAAAGATCAGGACTGCAGGCAGGCCAGTTCAGCACACTGCCTCTTCTGCTACGAAGCCATGTTGTTGTAATAGCCGCAGTATGTGGTTTTGCATTGTCCTGCTGAAATACACAAGGCCTTCCCTGGAATAGGTGTCGTCTGGAGGGGAGCATATGTTGCTCTAAAAACCTTTATATACCTTCCAGCATTCATGGGGCTTTTTAAAAATGCAAGTGTTCCACACCATATGCACTAATGCATCCCCATACCATCAGAGATGCTGGCTTTTGAACTGAACGCTGATAACAGGAGGGGTGGTCTTTCTCCTCTTTAGCCCAGAGGACACAACGCCCAATATTTCCAACAAGAATGTCAAATTTGGACTCGTCTGACCACAGAACACTTAGCCACTTTGCTACAGTCCATTTTAAATGAGCCTTGGCCCACAGAACATGGCAGTGCTTCTGGATTATGCTCAACAATTGCTTCTTTTTTGCATGATAAAGTTTTAGGTGGCATCTGTGGATGGCACGGCAGACTGTGTTTACAGGCAGTGGTTTCTTGAAGTATTCCTGGGCCCATTTAGTAATGTCAACGATAGAATCATGCCGGTGAGTGATGCAATTGCATCTGAGGGCCCGAAGATCACGGGCATCCAGTAAAGGTCTTTGACCTTGTCCCTCAGATTTTTCCCATTTCACTGAATCTTTTGATGATGTTATGCACTGTCGATGATGAGACCTTCAAAGCCTTTGCAATTTGACATTGAAGAATATTGTTTTAAAAGCATTCCATAATTTTTTTACACAAGCCTTCACAGAGAGCCTCTGGCCATCTTTACTTCTGAGAGACGCAGCCTCTCTAAGACTTGCTAAATGTTCTTTCAGCTGATTTGCTTAGATATTAATTACTTTTTCAGCCTGTGTCCCAACTTTTTTGAGACCCGTTGCAGCCAGAAAATTTGAAATAAGCTCATTTTGTGGATAAAAATGTAAAATGTCTCAGTTTCAACATTTGAAATATTATCTATGTTCTACTGTAACTAACATATTGCAGACCTGCCAACCTTGAAGAAAATTTATGTGTACAACCTGACCCGCCCCCCCCCCCCCCCCACCATCACCTCCCACCCTACTGGTAAATAAAATTGCATAGCGATACAATTTACTTCAAACAGCGAGCGAATTTATCGTCAGAACAGCAGTAAAAATGGATTTGAAATGTAATACTTTGCTTTTCTTAGTTACACATAAAATAACTGCGTAATCCATCGTCAATAATAACTGAAAATGTTGCCAGAAACGCAAGTCAACAGAGGACATTCATTGCAAATCAATCAATTAATGAATTAAATAAATGGGCAAAAATACCAAAACAAATACAATTTGCCATGCATTAAACACTTGCACTGTTTAACTTTCCATCATTCTCATCTTATGGCCCTTTTCCACTACGCGGTACCAGCTCTACTCTACTCGCCTCTTTTGCTTTTCCATTAGAAAAAAGTACCTACTGGTACCACCTTTTCTGGTACCTGCTCTCCCGGGGTTCCAAAAAAGCCAACCGGGTACTAGGTACTAAAAAGTGATGTGACACACTAAGGCCTACTGATTGGTCAGAGTGTATCGTCACTGCGAAAGACGACTCTGTCGTCGACCTCTCATTCAAGTTAGATTGAGGAGTTTTAAGATTAGCGCAGTTATAATAATCATCAAATTATACCGTTATAGGCATCTTGTTCGATACACTGTGCGTTGCCTTACCTTTCAAACACGGTTTCGCTTATTCATCAAAGCTACATTCATGAAATGTGTTTCTCTTTGCCTGTGGCCCGTTCATGGCGAAATTAAGTGACGGTTCTTGTGTCCAGTTATGTTCCCTTACTAATTCCCCTTAAGAAAGTTCTGCTATCAAGCCTCCTTTTAATAAAATCGTACAGAAAAAACATGACGGATATCAAAGAATCATTTTTTTCTTAAAAGTTACCACAAATGAGATGACGCATAAGCGATTAATTCTGATGGCTGCCATATCCTGCGAATTGCAACGAGGAACTCTGCTCTGCAATGATCACTTAATTATCCCATACTTTAACAATTCGTTTGTTTTGCCGTGAACTTTAGAGTGAAATATACCTTCGCTTTCCATGCCTTTTACGGATTTCACTGCTTTGCGTTGTGGGGTGACACGCAATTTTAGGGGCAACTGAATTGGACACGACAATGTCAAATAGAAAATGCAATTCAATTCAGAAAATACAATACCGGATTTGAACACAAAAATATTTAACAAAATCGATGGAATAAATGTAAACTTGATATAACTGTAGCTACATTGTGTGTCTTATTGAGGATGACATCGCGGAAGTTTCGTGCTGCGCCAGTATGATGACCAGCTTCACAGAGGCAGTAGGCCTACTATGCACTCAAGGCAAACAACCTCCCAGAAAAATATCCGGTACCGAGTAGAGTAGCGTAGAGCCCGTACCAAGTAGTGGAAAAGCGCCATTAGTGGTGCATTTGAAACAGCGTATCAAACGCTGCCTTTGGAGGCAATCATGTGGAACATTACACAGAATGTCAGAATGCCTTTTGCGAACTTCGTTATTACATTTCATTGTTTCAGGCCGTTTCACAGTATTTCTTCAAACACAAACCCAAATAAAAACGAAATTATCTCAAACTAAAGTAAATGGCGTTCGCTTTTCGTGACAATGAGATTAATACGCAGTGGAACGGCATTATAATCGAACGTCAGCTCTTCAAGCAGCGCCGGGTATTCTACCGTAGGTATTCTACTAATCAAAACACAGGATTCGCTACATCCATAGTAGAATTTACCATTTCACCGATGTTTGAATTGGGTGTATTTTCAACATATGATGACCCAGAGGTGTGGCGAAGAGGGTTTGCAGCCTATAACTTGGGAATGAGACTAAACTCATTTCGAAGCGAGGTTTTTTCCGAGAGGGCCGTGGTTGGGAGGGCAGGTGAGGCACACGCACTCTCTGATTGATCGAAATATTTTCGTTATGCATACGCGCCTCTGCTCACCGGACATCAACTGATGAGTGTGTCAACTTAAATTGACGCATAAACTGAAACTGGAGAGATCCAGCGATATGCGTACTCAAATAGCATCAACTCGTACCAGCGTACTTAGATGTCAAAATGCGTATGTTGTAGGCAAAATGCGTACATGTTGGCAGGTCTGATATTGGCTCATGTGATCTGAAAGTAACTGCATTTTGTTTTTATTCACGATTTACACTTCGTTCCAACTATTTCGGAATTGTGGTTGTATTCCCGAGCCCATATTGTGACATCCATTGCGGTCATATGACAGTTCTTCAGACAGTGACGTCTGAGAGATTGGCGATCATGTGCATGCAGAAGTGCTGTCTGGCCTCATTGTCTATTAATCACAGATATTCGACCGGATTCCTTCCACCATCAAATTACATTATGCACAGTAGGGGCTGAAATGTCCAAAATCAATAGATTCTCATCCCAACTCATCAAGTGATGCAACGTGACCAAGCGTCGATATATGACGCAAAAGGGAGCTTAGGGTAAGGGTTTGCGTAAAGGGTTAGGGGTTAGGGGCTAGGGTTCGTTTTCAACTGACGTCAAATGAGGATGCGTCCTTTTGCATCATATGTCGACGGTTGGTCAGGTAGTGTCAATAAATGACGTGTCAAGATGACACTAGGCTCCCATAATTCCACTGAATTGTTCCTGGGGAATGGTGTTCTCAAAGTGATAGATTATAAGCTTACGCTTCTGTCTGCAAAATTCGTGAACCACCGCCCATCTGTACTTCGAAGGAAAAAGGCCAATTTCTGATCCTCGTTTTATATAAAACTGTAACATGACTACCTCACCTGTTCAGCAGCGCCGGTCTCACATCAGCCTATTTTTTCAACTTGCCATATAATTATTAGTCCTAAATTGCCTCTGTCTACTTCCTCATAGCCTGTTCAAATCTTCAGATATTTCTTTGCTATGAAATTTTATTCAAATAATAAGTTGTTGTAGTGGTTTCAAAATCACAGAGGGTGATTCTTGGGACAGAAATAACATAGCTGTGAGGCTGAATTCAATGATTGAGGATGCAAACTAGGAAAGATAACATTAGCACTACTGACAAGATTGAGTAGAAACAAAAACATCAAAATTGAAATGACATGAAACGGAATTGATATTTAATGCTTTTTTAATGCATTTTACTCAAACAACACAGCCTTGAATTCCCAGTTATACCAATTTTCAGTTCTTGATGCATGTGGTTGTGTATCATTACAAAACTTTACCAAATGCAAAAATGGAGAGATCAGAGTTTACTTTCGTCCACTTGCTTTGATGATTTACACTGCAAAACTCTATTGGCACACATTTAAGTTCAAGCTCTCCTGGAGGCAAGAGGCACCTCATCTGCAATGCAGATTATTCGTGGTATTTTTGGCCTCCTTATCTTAGTTTTCCAAAAGTTGTGGGAAAACCTCAGTAGACAGATACAGGAACCCCATCCCAATCAGAAAAATGCAGCTTTGCTTTCAGTGCAGCCAGAGGGTTACTCACAAAGATGTGAAATAACATTTGGGACTGAAACTAAACATCCACCCAGGTTTCAGAACTATCTATGCTCAGAATCAGTTGAAATATGTATAGTTGCTCTGCCAAAGGAACAGCTGCATATGAACACTGCCATGAAAAATGACTTGTCTCCTCCCTCATGTCTTCCATTGTTATTATTTATTCATTCATTTTTTGTATTTGTCACTCTTAATTGTTTCGAATCAGTTAGACACCTAGAGAAAACACAAATCACAGTTTTCAAATGATCATTTAATTTAATGGAGGAAAAACATCATCAAAAACTAACTGGGCCTGTGTGGAAAAATCAATTGCCACCTGAAGGACTCAATTCGATGATTAAACAAATATAATTATTAATTTAGTTGCCTCAATAAAGTCAATCAATATATGTCAAATGCAGCAGCTGTTTTCAAACCTGTGGAAAACTCAGGTCTATTTTAAACTCTTGCGGAGGTCACAAGGGTTTCATCCATCCCAAATATATCCAGCTGAATTGCAGGGAAATGTGTAAAAAATGATGCATAAGATCTAGATATTTTCCATTTTAGTGGTGAGGCCATAAAAAATGGTGTTCCGGGTTGGAATATTTCTTTCAATATACTAGTGATCAAAGAAGCGCTGCATTCATCAGATACAGACATTGTATAACACTATTATTTGTTTTATTATCTTGTATGACATTGTATTACAATATGAAAAAAAGCTATTTTTTCTGATTTTCAATCCTATTAACCCCTTTGCTCATGAGCCAAATATGGCTATTTGCTGTTTGCATTACCCAATTTAAGGGTGTTCCCGATAACAGAGGTTAACTCCTTAAGCCCTGAGCCTCTCTTACAAAAATGGCAAACCCAAAATGAAATGAGTATATCTCTGCGACTGCTTGGTCCATTTTAATAATCTTGGTATCATAATAAAGGTAACACTAATTGGGATTTCTGCCCCGGTGTAAAAATCACTATGTATGTCACAGTCAGAGTAAATGGAGATGGAACACAGTATAAACTGTTGGGTTTCACGAAATGAACCAATAGGAAAAAACCAGTAGAATACAAAAAGGAGGCTTTATTTCTGAAGGGGGAAACAGAGCTGGCAACAGTACGAAGTCCGCAATCCAAAATCAGAATCCAATGGGCGAAATCCAGAGTCATACACAGGGCACCAATCACAAAAATCGTAGCCAGACAAAAGAGGTCAAAAAACAAGAATGCAGCAGAAGTACAGGGAGAAGGCAAAGCTCGATGTCTAGGGCGGTCAGGTCAGAAAGATAATGAATGAAATGAAACAAGGCAAAAGAAGCGTAGCACAGGAAACACGAAAGAACAATCTGACAAGAAAGTGAATCAAACAGGCATCTAATATACATATCCGGGTGAACACATGATCAGGGAACACAGGTGCAATCAATGGAACAATAATCATGGTGTGACACATTAGGGATTAACTAATCACATGAACTTGGCCGAAGCCAAAACGCAGACAGGGATCACAAGACAAACCTATGAACAGACAAACAGCTCCAGTCACGGAGTACTAAAAGTGCATAGTTTAGAGAAAAGAAAGCACAAAGCATTTGTGGAGACCCACAGAAAATTGCAGCAGAGATAATAGGGAAAGGCAAGGAGGCGGAGACTAGAATAGGCCGACTGCTGAGAGATCGTTAGTCAATTAGTAAGTGCAGCTATACAATCCCGAGTGTTTGTTAGTAAGTTAGTCTAAATATACAGGGTTAGTGTTGGTTAGTAATTAGCAAAAATAATAAACTGTTAGTCTGTGTTAGTAAGACAGTAAAAGGGGAAGGAAGAATACAAGATAATGTAAGAAGATTGAAACCCAGAAACCAATAAATCACCCAAATGAGTGGCACACTAGACAAGGGATTGTGAGCAAAGATACACTCATGACAAGACGGGGGAAAGACGAAGTGCAAGGCATGGAAAAATAAACATGACATGGAAACTAAGAAACATGGCTACGAACTGAAAACATGGCTAGAAGACGCTGAAACTAAAACATGAAAAACAAGTCGACATGGTCTACAACATCCCCCGCCAATCGTGCGCTTCTCATTTTCGAACTCGATCAAGGCCTTTATGGTCTGAAGCTACACACCAAATTTGGTTACTTTATCTGTAGTAGTTTCTGAGTAAAGCTGTCCCCTTTATCTCGGACGGACAGACGGACGGACGGACGCACGCACGTACTGACGGACGAACGGACGGACGGAGGTCAAACCTATATCCCCCTCCCACTTCGTGTTGGCGGGGGATAATAATAAAAACATGAATCTAAATACCAATAATACCTGTACAAAACATCTAGGGATGGTCAGACGAAGCAGTGGTCACTAAAACACATGAGACAATCCTAAACATGGCGCAAGGTCAGGCACAGAACTTAAACTTGAAGCATGGGGCACGGATCATGGGCATGGCACAGACAGAAAATGTAGGATCTCAACAATTAATAACATAACATAACATGAATGACAAGAACAGGCCTTTCAGCCCAACTACGCTCGCCAGGTTCTTTGTACTATTGTGAATATATCCCTTCAGATACTCAATGACTCAATGGTATCTAGCTTTAAGTCAAGCCTGCTCTTGAAAACCCCCAAGGTCTCTGCCTCAACAATATGGTCAGGCAAGCTATTCCACATTGAAATTACTCTTTGGGTGAAGAAATATTTCCGAATATCAATGCTAAATTTACCTTTGGTCAACTTGCATTTGTGACCCCGAGTTCTACTCACAACACTTGGTCGAAAAAATCATACATAATTCACTTTGTTAATCCCTTTAACATATTTAAAGACCTCAATCAAATCACCCCTGAGTCTCCTTTTCCTAAGACTAAAGAACTTAAGGATCTTCAGCCTCTTCTCATAGCTTTCACCTTTTATACCTGGAATAGCTTAGTGGCTCTTCTCTGAACTTTCTCAAGAGCCTCTATATCTTTCTTAAAGTATGGTCCCCAGACAATACTCCAGATGTAGTCTGATGAATGTGTTGTACAAAAGAAGCATGACCTCCTTAGATTTGTACTCAATACTTTTGGCAATGTATCCCAGCATCCGATTGGCTTTTTTAAATGCTACGGCACAATAGCTAGAGCCTGTGAGGGTCAACAATCACTCCCAGAACTTTCTTGTGAACAGCGCATTCCAGTTTTAAACCTCCCATGAAGTAATCCCGTCTAATGTTTTTATTACCTACATGTACAACTTTACATTTTGCCAGATTAAATTTAATTTGCCACATTTCTGCCCAATTCTGGATTCCATCCAAATTATCCTGAATCACTTTAGTGGACCCTAAACTATTTGCTAAACCCCCCAATTTAGTATCATCTGCAAATTTAACTAATCTGCTCTCAATATTACTATCAAGGTCAATCAATGTAGATGAGGAACAGCAGGGGCCCCAACACCGATCCCTGGGGGATGCCACTCCCCACCATACCTACCTCAGATGAGATTCCACTGACCACCACTCTTTTGTTCTGTCCTGTAAACAGTTTTAAATCCACTCCAGAGTACCTCCTGTAAATCCAAAGGGGATCTATTTAAAAATTAGTCTCTTATGCAGTCCTTTATCGAATGCTTTCCGAAAATCCAAGTATATGATGTCATAAGCCCTGCTCCGGTCATAAGTCTTGGTGGCCTCTTCAAAAAATCCCAGAAGGTTTGTCAGGCATGACCTTCCCTTATGAAAACCATGTTGGCTATCCCTCAAGATTCTGTTACGTTCAAGAAATAAGTCCAGCTCATCTTTTATGATAGATTCCAATATTTTGCCCGCAATGGAAGTTAAACTGACTGGCCTGTAATTTCCTGGCTTGATACGGTTCCCTTTCTTATATATTGGTATTATATGGCCCTGTTTCCAATCATTTGGTATTTCTTCAGTTTCTAAAGACCGCCTGAAGATGGTGGATAGCGGCTTAAAGATGATCTCATCAACTTCCCTGAGCACTCTAGGATACAAGCCATCAGGACCCGCCGCCTTATCTGCCTTTAGTGTATGCAACTTGTCTAATACTTCGTTATCCCGAACCTCAATTTCTGCTAAATAATCTTGGGCATTTAACATGCCCTCTGGCCAAATAAAGACCCCTTCTGAGGTAAAATTCTCAACAAAGTAACTGTTTAAGGCATCCGCAATATCCTTGTTATCAAATAGCAGCAATCCGTTTTTTATTCTTTATGCACTTAACCTGCTCTTTAACTTTTTTTCTGCTGCAGTGCTGAAAGAAGCGCTTAGGGTTAGTTTTTGCCTCCTCTGCAATTTGTCTTTCATACAGTCTTCTAGCATTTCTCAGCTCTTTTTTGACCACAGCCCGCATTTTACAGTATTCAGCCTTAGTATTCTCATTTTATAAGATTTACATTAAGGATAACAGATTCCTCTTTTCCCTCAAAATCCTACAAATACTTTTGATCATCCCCTGAGGATTCTGCTTCTTCAGCTTACTTTTGGACATTTTTGGTATTAAGTCCAAGATCTGAGTTTAGGTGATTAAATTTGACTAGTCATACCCAAGCTTGATTACTTCCAGCCATCTCAATTGAAATAACTAAAATACTACAATACCTTCTCCACCAATGTAAAGTGAAAAGAATTTCCAAAAGAAACGTAAAAGACACATATCACTTTGGGCACACTCACACTCGGCAATCTGCACCATGCCAAAGCACGTTTGACCCCCAAAGTCCAGTTTGTTTGACTAGTGTGAGGTCTCGGTACCACATATTGGCCCTGGCATGGTTGGAAGAAGTGTACTCAGGAACAGTACCGAAACTCATGCCCGAGCACAAGCATGGGTAAGAGATTATGACGTCAATATGGCGCTGGATACTTCGGCCGCATCATATGTTCACAGGAAGGCAAGTTGAAGGAGTTTATTTTGGACGATATGGGAAACCTCGAGTTTGATAACGTAGCCAAAATACTTCCCGGCTGCCCAGTTTTCAAACTTTTTTTCTGTGAGGAGCAGAAGGGAAAAAGTCCTGTATCCAAAATTTTGAGTGAAAAAAGCCGATTCATTTCTACGCCAAGGCAAAAAAGTTTGGTTTTCAAAACCTATTCAACCTTTAAGTAATATAATGTTCGCTTTTCCACAAAAACATGGATTTGATTGAAATATTCACACGTTTTTACTATCCACAAAACCCAATCTTGTGTCAAAAAACAGCAGAACTGGTGAAATCACATATTTTTATGTGTGCAGAGACTACCATCAGAAATCATCCTGTCTATTGGTGATTCTTGCCAGGTTTACATTTAAATGAACTTATTTAGTTTAATCCTGTCAGGATTATGTAGAGGAACCACAAGCGAGAACCAGAGCATGCAAAAATGGAGACTTTATTTTTGAAGGGGGAGTCCCCCCACTGAGCTGGCAGTACAAAGTCCACAATCCAAAAATCAGAATCCAATGGGTGAAATCCAGAAACCGTAACCAGGGCACCAATCACAAAAATCAGGGTTGTACGAAAATAGGTTCGGTAACAGGAAATGCAACAAAGTACAGGGAATAGGCAAAAATCGTAAAACGTGGACGGTCCAGTCAGAAAGGTAATCTCAGTGAAAACAAGGCGAGGAAAGCGTGGCACAAGCAGACAAATAAAAACGTTCTGACAAGGCAAGGCTGTAATCAGACTCCTTAAATACATACTGGTAAGGTCACATGTTATCATTGGGGAAAAGGTGCAGGGGATCACACTAATTACAAAGGGAGAGCATGTGAGGGAAACCCTAACCACATGAAATCGGCGAAAACCAAAACAAGGACAGGGAATGACGAGACTTCCTGTAAATATTAAACGGCTCTGGTTAGGGAGTTCTAACATGCACAGAGTAAGAGAAGCAGAACCGGTTTTCAATTAGAAGCCAGAGCAGCAGAAACGCAGCAAGACTAATAGGAATAGCAAAGAGTGTATACAACACTCGGAGTATACAACAGAGCGAATGCCAAGGGAATATTAATCAATTATTACGTGACTTTACAAAGAACCTGTGCACATGAGTGACATTAGTAATATAAAAGAGTTATCAAAATAACAAACTGTTAGTAAATCTGGAGTAGAAGTGGCAAAAGAAGCAAATGAGACTAGAAAGAAGACTTAATCACCAGAAACCTAAATCACCCGATCATGTGCTCAAGACTCAGACAGGGGAAACAGGACTAGACAAACTCACAGACAAGACAGGGGAGACAAGGTGCAAAGCATGGCAATGGTATAATCCTGGCATAGAAAACAAAGACGGTGAATGGCAACAAGACATAAAACTGCAAAACTATGGAAACATGGCATGGCAAGAAAACATGAGCATGGTATGAAGAAATAAAGAAAACATAGTAAATAATAACAAATAATACAAAACAAGACTAAACATGACAAAACAGAACAGAATCATAAATCCACAAACCTTAATTGATTCAAAAGATGCTTTTATAACGTTGATGATGACAGATTTTGATGGTAATATTTTCAACGCGATCAGAGCCAGTGGCTGTCATTCAGGTCAAGGATCCCATATTCCTCCGCAGTGGCGCATGTACTCGGTAACCATGCTCAGGCCTGGCAGGCACTGGAGCAATGTCAGTGCAGGCCAGCGCTGGAGTTTAATGAAAGAAGCTAGAGAATCACATTTTTGAGGAAAATTATTTTTATGTTACTTTGGACTCACTGGCTTCTATCGTACATTTCACACTGATACTATATACCAATAGAAGTAATGCACAGGTTTCCAAAAAACAGCAAACAAAGGAATGGCATGGTGGGATGTTTTCCCCATTTTTTCACAAAATGTCTGAAATCTGACTTACTAGGTTTTTCCATTTAACGTCAGAGCAAGGGGACTGAGGAGGATGGAGAATCGTGCTCTGTATGATACGGACTATTGTTTGGAAGGAGTTTCACAAATTTCTATGGCTCTAGAGCTTCAGCTAACATGGTGAGAAAACAAATGTAGAAAACTTAGGTCCATGTCGAATCTTCAGGAGAGAAGTTACCAAAATTTCTCCAGCAGCGCATGGACGACTCATCCTAGATGTTTCAAAAGAACCTAAAGTAATATCAACAAAAGAACAGAAGGCCTTACTCGCCTCACAAAAGGTCAATGTTCAAGAAAATAACATCAAGAAGATACTGGGAAAACAGCTGTTCATTGAAAAGTTGTGGGGTAACAACTATCACAAACCAAAAGGAACATAAAGGCTCATCTCGCATTTTCTAAAGTACAACATGTAGCACCCGTAAACATCATACCACAAGCAAACATACAGCGCCCTCCATAATTATTGGCATCCATGGTTAAGATGTGTTAAAATGTCATGGTTATGGTTTTTGGTCATGTTCATGTTTATGTTCAGTGTTCATGATTTTATTCTTTTATTTATTCTTTCTGGTTATTGTAATACTCAGGTTTTTAGTTCATTCCGTTTCTCAATTCCATTGCACTTGTCTCCCCTGTCTTGTGATCTAGTTGGTTCAGTCCGTCTTCCCTGTTTGCGTGCCCACTTACTTCGGGTGATTTACATTAATTCCGGTGTTTAAGATATTCCTTCGATTCTCGTTTACTTCTTCTTTCTGTTCTGATAACTAACAAGACTAACATTTGTATTTTGTATCATAGTCTGCCAACACAACTAATCCATGTATATAGATTACTAACTCACTAACGAGCACTCAAGTTAAATCTGTAAAGTTCCACTGCTACTAATTAAGACGAATTCCCTCTCAGCAATCGCCCTGTTCTAATCTCCGCCTCTTGCTCAGCTGTTCCTGTCTTCTCCTGAGTTTCAGCGAGATCTCTCGCAAGTGCTTAATTACTTTCCTGCGCTCGTTATCTGTGCACTTAGAACTCCTTGACTGGAGCTGTTTAAATGCCATGCACATGTCACACATGTTTGTGTGATTCCCGTCCGTGTCTTGGCTTTCGCCAATTTTCATGGTTAGGGTTTCCCTAATGTGATTCTCCTGTTGTAATTAGTCTGATCCATTACACCTGATTCCTGCATAGCATGTGAATTCCCTCTTGTCTATTTAAGCAGTCTTTTCACAGCCAGCTCCTTGTCAGAACGTTGATCAATATTTCTTTGTGCAGAGTGCCTTGTATGCCATGGAGTATTGTTTCTCTTCTACTGGATTGTCCAACTTTTTTTTTAAACCCATATTTGTACGACCAAGATTTCTGTGTTTAGATCCCCTGTGTATGACCCTTGGTTTTGTTCATCGACTACAATTTTTTTCCCATTGTTTTTGTACCTCTGCTCATCTGTCTTACTGGTTTTGACCCCTGCCTGTCTAGTTGACACTGTTTTTGGATTTTGTATTGTGGCTTGGCAATTCCTGTGTTTTTTAGGCTTTGACTTAGACTCCATTAAAGGCATACTTTTTTTGGATTGCTGTCTCTCGCGAGTGGTTCCTGAACTGTACCTCACATAAAAGCCTTAAAATAAATTAAATTTTTATTGCAGAAGCATGCTCTCACATTGAAAATTGTAGAAAAATGTAACCTTCAACTCAAGTGAATTTTAAGGGGAAAAAACCAATCCCTGACTATGAAATAATTATTTTTCCTAAAATCACCTGTTCTACAATTATTGGCACCCCTAACAATTCGTAGGAAATAAATGTAATTGAAGTATTTCTGTAATTTCTACAGTAGTTTACAAAATTGACCAGAGTATCTAGGAACATTTAATTAGTAATTCATCACTTCCGGTTTCCCTGGGGTATTAATATGACGTGACACAGAGGCCATTTCTCTTATCCACTCTTCAACATGGGAAAGACAAAGGAACACACCATTCAAGTAAGGCAGATGTGTGTCGACCTTCACAAGTCAGGCAATGGCAACAAGAATATAACCACTCAACTGCACCTGCCCATATCTACTGTCAGAGGAATCATTAAGAAGTTTAAAACAACTGGAACAGTGGTAACCAAGCCTGGACAAGGATGCAATGTTATTTTGCCACCACGCACAGTGAGGAGGATGGTAAGAGAAATAAAAAGTTCTCCAAAGCTCACTGTTAAAGAATTCCAACAAATGGTAGCATCTTGGGGTCACAAAGTCTCCAAAACAACCATCAGGTGCTATCTACATGCCAACAAGCTGTTTGGAGGCATGCACGGAAAAAACCTTTTCTCACTTACAATCATAAACACAAACGTCTGGAGTTTGCTAAGCGGTACTGGGACTTCAACTGGGACTGTGTGATTTGTTCAGATGAGACCAAGATAGAGCTTTTTGGAAGCAAACATTCTGAGTGGGTCTAGCGGAACACAAATGATGAGTATGCAGAAAAGCACCTCATGCCCACTGTGAAGTATGGGGGAGGATCGGTGATGCTGTGGGCCTGTTTCTCTTCCAGAGGCCCTGGGAACCATGTTAGGGTGCATGGCATCATGAACGCTTTAAAATACCAGGACATTTTTAATCAAAATCTGGTGGCCTCTGCCCGAAAGCTGAAAAGGGCTCATTAAAGGGTCTTTCAGCAAGATAATGACCCTAAACATGTGACCAAATCTACACAGAAATGGTTGACCGGACACAGAATTAAGCTCCTCCCATGGCCATCTCAGTCCCCAGACCTCAACCCCTTTGAAAACCTGTGGAGTGAGCTGAAGAGGAGAGTGCAGAGGAGAGGACCCAGGTTGCTGGATGATTTAGAGAGATTGTGCAAAGAAGAGTGGTCGAAGATCCCTCTTTCTGTATTCTCCCATCTTGTGAAACATTATAGGAGAAGATTAGATGCTGTTTTGTTGGCAAAAGGGGGTTGTACAAAGTATTAACATCAGGGGTGCTAATATTTGTGGCACACATGATTTGATGTAAAATAATTATTTCTTAATTCGGGATTTTTTTCCCATTGAATAAATACACTTGAATTAAAGGTTGGATTTTCCTCTATTTTTCATTGTGGCCCTATATTATTTAGAAAAAAAAAATGAATTTATTAGAAGCTAAAGAACACATATTAACCAGGGGTGCCAATAATTATGGAGGGCGCTGTAATCCCGCAATGTTACGCATTACCCTCAAACATAGTATCACTTGCCTACTACAAGCTGGACATTCAATTTTCCATGCACTTAATGGGTCTCATGAGAGAAGCGATATAACAACAAATTTTCTCTAAATTTTGTTCGTATCCCGAATTTTTTCTTATTTTGTTCTTTGCCATTGATTTCTGGGATGCACCGATGTTTTCACATTTTTGCTCTTCTCTTCGGTAAGAGAAAATTCTACAAGTGGTCGAGAGCACAGTTACCGAGATAAGAGAAAACAGAAAACTGTTACCTGTCCGCAAGTTGCTTGTCCCATGTACGGAAGCACAAGTTTTAAAACCTAAATATTAAAAATGCATTACATAATCACATTTTGATTGTTATATGCTTTTGATTAAATAATGATTTGAATAATTTTATCATGATTATCATTGGGCTAAAGAGTTTGTCCAGCTGGGGGGGGGGGCTCACGACTCATATGTGCTACAAAACAGCACAGTGGGGATGGGTCTTGCTGAAGGAGCTGGTGGAGATGGGTGGCTGATTGGTAAGTGTAATTATGTAACTTATGATTTTGAAAATTGCGATCCAGTTTATTACAGTTTTTGCCAATTGCTAACACACTAAAAAAGAATGCTTGAACAGAGAATCAAAACCTTGAGTTTTGTAATCATGCCTCAAACAAAGGCAAATTTTCTACCTTGCACTTTGTTTGCAAATCTGCAAGACACTTCTTGCAAAACACTAAGCACGGTTTTTTATATTTGACACTTAAATTCAATAATGAAAGCTCTAGCAATGATAAAGAAAACACTTCCCACATTGGCAATACTCACACACACACACACACACGCACGCACACACACGCACACACACATGAAAATACTTGTCTACTAATTTAAAACCAATTATTCTTTTAGCTTGAGCATTGAAAATAGACTTCAGGTAAGTGCACCTGAAGTTCTTGCGAGAACTTTGCAAAAATGGAGGCCGGAAGAGGAAGAGGTCAAGGTCAAGGTCGGGGTCAAGGTCAAAGAAACATTTTGGAATAAATTAGGGCCACTTTATTGGACCATGGAATATTCCATGGCCTGATGATGAGGGAGGCTGGAGAACGGGTTCAGCCCAACCTCTGTCGCGACACTGTAACATCGATAATACGGACATTTAGATTGGAGAAGAGGTATGTCTTCAGCTCTCCACTATACCTACAGAATTGTTGCAAATTCCCTAATACTGCACCAATACAATGTATTCCAACAATTTCTGGTGTTACTGTGTGCACAGCATGTAAAAGTAACCTATTTTCTACAGAACTTCCAGACGTCTTCCTGAAGGTTCACCCATGAACAAGAACAGGCCGTTGCCAATATGTTGTTGGCAAACAACACCTTCCGGTTGCATCAATTATGAGAGCAAATCCTTGCAGATGAAACGACATTCCAAAATATCAATCGTTTCAGCACTTCAACCCTCTGCTACACCTTGCATCAGCAACATCTCATAATGAAGCAGCTGTACAAGGTTCCATTTGAGAGGAACAGCATCCGAGTCAAAGACCTTCGCTATGACTACGTCCAAGTAAGGGTCACTGTTCTATACTGGAATATAGTAATGACAGTAGATTGTGTCCTGCTGCATAAATTCAGATAAATCAGGATGCTGGAGGGTGGTGTTTCTATGGGGGCACCTGCCATGCTTGTCGCCTGTTCTGTTGTTTTGACTAAAGTCAGACCCAATCCACCCCCTACCTTGATCCTTTGCTGAAAGTGACATTGAATTGTGTTTTGAATTGTACATTGACTGCATGCTTCTTCTATTGTAGAGAGTCCTGGACATTGATGCAGCTGCACAGCCTCATGAGTATGTTTTCACTGAAGCTGGATTCAATCTTGCGAAAACCAGGTGCCGTGGCTGAAATATAATTGGGCAAAGAGCCATTGTGAATGTCCCTGGGCAACGTGGGGGAAATCTCACCATGTGTGCTCTCATTAGCCTGCAAGGAGTCCACCATCACCATCGCACCCTCGGTCCCTACAATACTGCGCACATCATTACATTTCTGGATGGACTGCATGATGCAGTTGGGGAGGATGGACCAGAGCAGCCCAGGTTTGTTGTCATCTGGGACAACGTTAGTTTCCACCGGGCTGCACTTGTCTGGGACTGGTTCACCACCCACAATCACTTCTTGGTTGTATACTTGCCCTTACTTCCCATTTCTCAATCCGATTGAGGAATTCTTCTCTGCTTGGCGTTGGAAAGTGTACAACCGTCAACCCCATACCCAAATGTCTCTTCAAGCAATGGAGGAGGCAGGCGGAGATATTGAGGTAGGGTCAATGCAGGGATAGACACGGCATGCAAAAAGATTTTTCCCCCGTTTTCTTGCAAGAGATAACATTGCATGTGATGTGGATGAGGTGATGTGGTCGGATCCCAACAGAAGGCGGGATCCATGAACAGTCCCTTGCAATGTTTTTTTTTGCTAAATGTTGCACTGTAATGTTACTACAAAGTTTTCAGTTTCTTTACAGCACATATTTTGCACATTGTTACCTGTACTGTCATTCTGGTCTCTGTATTTGTTGTAAAACCTGCAATGGCAACAAATAAAAGCTGTTCATTTTCCCTGAAGCCTTTCTACTTTTGTGTTTTATCAATGCGAGTAAATGTACTACACAGGAACAATCACAGAACCCTGTATGAGAATTGAGACGGTATAGAAAGTACCAAAGACAACAGAGTTTTCTATAAAGCATACATGTGTGTTGTCCTTGGTTTGAAAGTAATTCAAATGGTGAATGTGTTTATCACTTTGCCACAAAAATGCCATTTTGAAAAAGTATTGTTAGTTTTTGATTGCATGGTTTCATGTTGACATAGAAGTGAGATGTTTATCTCTAAGTGCGTCCGGTTTGCTTGTGTGTAGAGTTTTGACATGATATTTTTATTTATAAACTTACTTACCGGTCAGTGCCATCTCTCCAATGATTTCCTGAATCCTGTTGTCTGTTGGTGAGATGGTCACCTCCTGTTGTCCTCCTCCAGTTTTGGTCATGCTGTGCTTGGCTTGAGCAATGCGCTTCGCTTCCATTTTAAGATCAAACCATTTTCTTTTAATCTTTTAACCTGTGCTGACATGGCATTCACAGCATCACGTTTTGCCATCGTTGTGTTTTCGCTGTACATCGTTGTGTTTTTCGCCGGCACTGACACTTTAAAAAAATGATGTTTCCTCCGTGTAATTTGATTTAAAATTATTTCAATCTCAGAGCTGCTGAAGTTTTTTTTTTTTTTTTCTTACTACCTTTTTGGTGGCATGTCTCAAACTGTCGTCCAGCAGCCGGCTCTTTGCAGATGGCACGTCGCCCTTATATGGTGTTTAGTGGGTGTCATATGTGCTAATTTGAAACAAATGGGCACGCGCTTCCAATTTACGATCAAGTGGGATTCAACATCCAGCGCACGTGGGTAAGACCAGATTTGGAGGGTAAGAGCGTTTGGTGCATCGGCAGTTTATTTCTCTTATGATTTCTCTTACCAAAAAAATACAAGAAAATATCAAAAATTTAAGAGAATGTTGCTGCATGAAGTCCAATGACTCCTTGCAGGGATTTTTTCAAATTTGTGGTGGCCACCCTGTACTGGAATTGTGGGAAACTTGTTATATTTAAAGGATTGGACACTAAAAGTGGCAGATTTGTTTTAAATTTGTGGTTTATTACCTTTTTTGAACATTAGGTTTGGGCATGTTACACACATTTACAATAGGCTTTTGGGACAATTTTCTGTGGAGTCATTGTGGAACTTTTTGGAGCACGTCTCCTGTTACATCAGGTGTAAAGCTAGTAAAACACTCTGTAATGAGAACAGTATACCAATCTTTATGATGGTAGTATGGTGTTGGGATGCTTAGCTGCTTAGAGCTTGAGTAAATCACCATAATTGAAGGACTATCTAGCATATTTAGTCTCTACCAGAAAAAGGACGAGAATATTTGGTCATCAGTCTGTGATCTGAACTTCTAGCACAATTCTTTTTAAAGGTAGTTTATTTTACATATTTACCGTATATTCTGGAGGGTGGCTCAGTCAATGTTGTTCCCTTGTTTGTAACCATAGACTGTATAAAAAGATGGATGAAGCAACTGTGACGTCACCCATTGGTTCCAGCATACCATTGAGGAAGCCTCGATTTTGGCAATTTAAATTGCGCCATTTTGTCGTTTTAAAACCGGATGTGATTCCCTTTGGATGAGAGCGTGAACTGAATATCCGGGGAGAAGCGAGGGCTGGATCTTACCGTATCAGACAAGGACCTGAGTATAGCCATGCCCCTAAAGCATATACTGACTTTACCCTTTATTCTAGTCTATTTGGGACCATAATTTACAAAAATGAACATCATGATATATCGAAGGAGACTTTAAACTTGCGATAGATACAATAAAGTAATGTGGAAAATCATTATTTAAATTATAAATCTGCTGGCAAAGTAGGGTCATTTTCTCATAGACTTCTATAGGATTGAACTTTTTTCTGTAACCACCGACGTCGCCATCTGCTGGCCATTAAATAGAATGCACATTTTGGAGATTTCCGCATTGGCCTCAGTTTTCAGAGTGCTGCATCCATCTTTTTATACAGTCTGTTTGTAACCTTATCTTGTCATTCTCGTAAATCTTACAAAACCATGAAATCATCTACCACAAAAAGCTCCCCTTCCTCCCCCTTGGCCCTGTGCCATATTTGGTGGCAGTATACTTTGTTTTTGTTTTCATTATAATGAGTAATAATAACCTGAGTTTCCATAATGATATAATTTACTACAGATAAGGGCCATTAATGGTAATCCTAATCATACTGTAATTCTAAGACAATGAATATTAACTGTGCCCTTGAATTTATTTCGATCATAATAATTGCCTTGTTTCAGGAATGTTCCTGAATCTGAGAATAATACTTGGCAACAAACAAATAATTTATTCTCAAAAAAAATTTTTCCTTTAGAATCTCATCAGTATTATTAATATGTTGGCACCTAGGCACACCACATAGGCACAGTAATAGAGTGAAAAAGCAGCCATGGTTGACTGCAATTTGCAATCTGTGCTTTATAACTGACATTGATTCAGAGGGAGCTGTTTGTTCTTCAAGAGCCAGTTTTGTGGGAAATCTGAGTTTGTATTCCTTAAACTGTGCAATGAGCACACAGTGGTCATGCAGGCTTTGGGATCTGTGATATCAATGATTACAATTGGTTTCTAAAACCTTTGGAAGCCATTTGGAATTGTGTGTTTGATATTTAAACTATGTTACCAAACCTTTGAACTAATATGCAACATAATGGCCCTCATTTATCAAAGTTGCGTAGGATCTGGTGTACATTCTGGTGTAAATGTCAGTGTTCGCCAAGTGTCATGTCTGATTTACTAAAAAAAGTGTGTACGTTACTGATTCCGGTGTAAAACTGGCATGGCGTTGATAAATCTGGCAGCTGAAACCATCGTAACTTGCATGACTCGACCCTATAAATTCATGCTCTGGGAGGCATAGTCCTGCCCACTTGATGAAATGGACTCTCGAAAGACGGCAAAGAATAAAAAACTTCACTGAGGAGGAAATTAAGATCATCACGTCCAAGGTGGAGAGAAACAAAATTGTTTTATTTGCAAGCCTTAAGAGTGGCATAAAGGGATCCCAGAAGGATGCAGTTTGGAAAACTATTGCTGCTGTGGTAAACACCGTTGAGGTGGAAAACCGAGCTGCAGCAGGTGTTTGATTTAATTCATTAATAAATCGAAATGACTTATTTAAGTGCGTCCAAGCACAAAAATTGATCACACTTATTATTGTGGCCAAGATGCACATTTCTTCATTTCCCACACTTATTTTAAGTGTATCCAAAGCTAACCTATTTTTCTGGGCGAAACTTATTTTAAGCAGTACTTTCTAGAAGCGGCACTGGAATGTGCAGCCAAGAAAAAAATTCAGCATTGGCCACACATATAAGTGCTAATAATATCGGCCTTAATAAATTCAATTTATAGATCCATGATATTTCCTGTTATATAGCCTACATAATTGACAATCCAAATTCTTTACATGTAGGTCATAAAAAGTGGTTCAATTTTAAGATCGCCACCAAAAAACGGGTTGCAGCTCTCAAAGGCAGCAGCGCACGGACCGGTGGAGGCCAACCAGGCTCGAACCTCCAGCTGTCACCATTCGAGTAGCATGTTTGCTGGTTTCAAATGTGCGTGCGCCTGGTCAGACCTGGCGTGAAATTTTTGCAGACCGTTCACTCACGTTCAGATTCATAAATGCGGGAGAATTGGCGTACACCCATTTTTTGGTGTACGCACGTTCGATAAATGAGGGCCATTGTGTCTAAAGAGAATTTTTTTGATGTCAAGGCTCGCCTTTAGGTTCCATTCATTTCAAAACAATATTTTGCCCTCTTGCAGTATTACTTGTCCATCATTGTTAAAAAAAAAAATTCAAATTATTTTCTCAGAGTTGTCTTTGCATTTTAAAGCATGGGTTAACAAGGCAAGGTGAGAAACATGTAAGTTCAGATGGGAATTTTAAGTAATGAAAAACTATTCACTGTGCTAACTCTTCATTGTATGTGAAAGAAAGCAGGGCATTCAGAAATCCCTGACAAGGACCTGGATCTGTAAGTGCACAGGCGGGTACTGTCTACCAAATTTTTTTGTTGTCCCCCAAATTGTTTGGTTTACTCCTCGTGTTTACGATCCAGCAATGATGTTTTTTTAAGTTTGCCCCTGTAGTGTTTTCTCCATATTATAGGGATGTCTTGAATTTCAAGTTGTTCTATACTGACCAAAAAAAGATTTGTAATTTTCTATTTCTTGATTTTATTGAGTGTAACTGTTATTAATCAAAACTTCATCGGTATCAAATGAAAGAGGGAATCTTAGACAATAGATATAACACAAGATCGGGCTGGAATATCGCCATGTTGGCTTTTATTTAACAAGGTGAAGTTCGACATTAAGAAACACAAATGACACTATCAGTCTCTCGTATGTCCCCCGTTAGCGTTGCGCACGGTGGAACACCTGCGTCTCATAGGCATCGCCAGACGTCTGATTGTTGCTTGTGGAACGCTGTTCCACACTTCGGTCAGAGCTCGTCTTAGCTGACCTACTGACCTACTGTAGCTGGCGGTGGTGGACGTCTCCAGATTGCTCTATCCAGAATGTCCCACAAGTGTTCTATAGGTGAAAGATCTGGAGAAAATGCTGGCCAGGGAAGGATTTGCACATTTTCAGCCCGAAGAAACTCCATACGGATACATGCCATGCGCCGTGCACGTTGTCCTGTTGGAAAGTCAGTCGGTGACATCGGACAAATGGAAGGACGGCTGGACGGAGAATTTCATCGTGGTAACGAACGGCGTTGAGGTTTCCTTCAACAAAATGAAGTTGGTTCGGTGTATAGCAGAATGTCGGTCCTGACACAATGGTCAGACACTGGAGTCGTAACACATGGCCTACCGAATCTGGGGCAATCAGCCGTGTATCCAGTGGCATTAAACCTGGTTCTGAGGCGACTAATTGAGGGCAACTCCATCTACCCGACTTCCGGCCTGTAGCATCCTAATCACTCGTCCTCATTGAACTTCTATTAGTAGAGGCATTATAACCCTTCAGATTTTTACTCATTTTCGGTTGGACTTTTATCGGCTCTAGCATCTACGAAGAACTCAAAACCAAAATGGGAGTGTTAGGACAATGGTAGTACTGGAACCCAAGTATTGCCAATTGTTTGGATCCGGACGAATGGCGGCTTCAGAATATGCGCTGAGACCGCGAAAATCTGTATGGTAGAAGTACTCAAGACCTAAAAGATCAGAACGTCGCAAAAAAATCTCAACCAGCGAATGCAATTTGATTTACATTTGGTAATGTATCTGAATTAGGAATCATTTGTTTGTTGTAATAGTTTGTTGTACCGTTGTTCTGAATGAGGAGTTTTTCTTTCATCGCATTGATAACATCTGGATAGAAGATTATTTGCTTTTATTGAACTAAATAATCTCAAAAACCCATTTTTTATCAGCTGGGAAAGCAATGCTAGTATCATTTTCAGTTAGACTGTATGTGGCTTTGGGGCAAATAGAATAGAATAGAATGTCTTTACTGTCACTATACACTTGTACAATGAGATTAAAAGCAACTCCTATCACAGTGCCGACAGACATAAAATATAACAGTATAAAACAAAAGGTGCAAGAAACATTATAAAATATTATAAAATATTGCACAGTAGTGACGATCATATGCAGTCAGTAGTCTTCAACAAGACCTATCCGAAAGCACGATTCAACTACTATGGAAGATGTTTCCAGTATTTTTGGTGGTGATTATGTGGCTGTCTATCTGTGGTTCTGTTTGTGGACAATTCTTGTGAACTCAACTGCATCACAACCTTTTTAAAAGATGCAGCCATAAGGCATTACAGGTGAGAACTTGGGATAAAAATGCAAAGCTGAGTTCAAAGATGGGTCTTGTATGAGTATGCTTATGCTAAACAAGGTGTGGTCTGAATACGCACTCACTGAACTGTGTATGGTATAAGTAGGCACTTACTGGACGCGTTATAATGAGGTCTGCCGTACTGAAAACAATACCAGCATTGCTGTAATGGCTGGTATGATCCCAGATGGTCTCTAGTGACATAGAAGTTTAATACAACCAATGCTGTTTATGCCACCAGCTGCAACAAGTGCCTTACTAAACTTTGTTTAGTAAAAATTAATAACAAGCGCAAATTTTCAATAGCTACAACCATGTACGTACATGCATCCACATATGCAGGCATTCTCATGCACACAACCTCAAACACTTGACTTCCATGGCAAATTTTGGTGGCAAGCAAACCCACACCACTGAAAAAGGAACCTCTGCTGAGTCCAATGATTCCTCTTCTGAGACTTTAGGACAGACTGTTCATTAGTTATGTAAGGGGGCGCGGTTAAAGTATAGGGGGCGGGGCAAACCATAACAATAGATATAGTCTGCAACAACGGGAACGCCCACAAATGTAACATCTGGTTAGAGAAGAGGGGGAAAACAATCCTTTCCTGCCGTTCGCTATACTGTAAAAACACGGAATTTAAACTTGTCTTGTTAACGCTTAGAAGTTGTCATGACGTACTATGAGTCGCAATTGCCTGCCGACAAGGATAGATATATTAAAAAATTAAACATACAAGGGTTTGATTGCTGTTCATACGTTTTAAAAGACTGGGCAAATGATCCGACTCAGTGGCCTGCAGGCCACACACGTTCTGTTGTGGGGTCCCGCTATAATCTGCCAAACTTCTCTCTTCTCATAGCTTGAAGCCAGTTTGTCCTTTGTGGTTCCATTTTACTACTTGGTAAAATGTAAAACTTTAATTGGTGATTTTTTTGTTTTTTCGCAGAGCAAAAAGGCACACAGCAACTCTCTGGCATTATGGCTAATGGCAGAGACCAGTTTTCCCGTTCCCTTTGTTGCCGACTGTATCAATAGAGAGGTGAATCTGCATTGTTCAGTGATGTGTTCCACAAGAGTCTGAAGTAAATGGTTAATAAGTTATGAAAAAGGGTGCGCTAAATTGTAGATGGCAGGGCTATCTCTTGGAATGGGAGCTCTCTGCTGGGGCCAGTGACGCCTCCCTCAAGTGTCTACAAAAACGGTTCATGAGTCATGAAAGAGGGCAACGCTGAAGTAAAAGGGAGGGGCTTATTCACTCCAATGAAAAACTAAGTCTCTACTGAGTGCAGTGATGCCTCATCACCCTGGGTGGGTCAAACCGTCATTAATGAAAATGTTACTGTGCTGAATGTCAAGATCCCTCTGTGAAGACTCTATTAAAAAAAATGGTACATCACTTGTGAAAGGGGTGTAGGCTGAAGTGTAGGGGGCATAGCAAACATCACTGTGAAAAAAGAACTCCGCTGAATCCAATGATTCCTTCGATAAGTGTCTACTACAACTATAGATGAGTCTATGAGTTATGAAAGGGGACATTGCAAAATGTTGTGTGTCTGTGTGTGCATGTACGCCCGTGCATGTCTTTCCACAAAGTTTGGCGTGGTTGCTTGAATCTGTTTAGAAGTTATGTAAGTTATAAACCTTTTTGTTACAGGCCACCCCCACTGTCACGCCCCCTTTTTGCCAATTGGCATGAGCAGTCAATAGGGTGTCTTTTGGCTGAGGACTATCCTTCCCACAAAATCTTTTGCAAGTCTGTTTGTCTGTTTTGAAGTTTGTGCAATAGGCCAATCATATTTTTTTGTTTTTGTTTTGCGATAGGTCACTCCCATTGCTAAGCCCCCTTGTAGCCAACTGGCATGAACACCCACATACCTTCACACACACGAGCACGGGATGTCTATGCCAAATTTCAACCATCTAGGGTGAAAAGCGTGGCAGGGAAACCTCCGTGGAATGACTGACCAACTGACGAAGAGAGCTATACATCTGCTGTTTGCAAAAATAAAATATACTAGCATACTGTATAATACTGATGAATCTCAGGCCCGTGAAAGCAAATCAGTATCTGAGATTTCTCTCCATTTTGCAGTTATTCCCATTAATAAAATTTAGGATTACTGATTTAGGATCAAGGATCACTTTGAGAAACCTGACACAGTGAAGGAACTTAAGAAATATGAAGTGTACTTAATGTGGACAGTTATATCAAAAGAAGTAAATAAGACTTGCCTACAGCTATCATAGTTCTATATTCATTCAGTTTTTTATTGGCCCTATTTTCTCGAAAGTCAATGGAAAAACCTTTATTAAGGAAAAAAGTACCCTCTGTCCTCTCCACTGTCTATTAGCAGCAACCAAGAACTGTAATCCACTGGCGACAGATCACATTGCTGTATTCAACCCAATTGATTTTTAACAGTGTCTGACAAAATGAGCCCTTTAATCTATATGCTTACAATGTCTTATTTGACTATTTTGATTGGGGACATCGTACTGACTCAAATTGAATAACAATCATACTTGTGGAAATTGGCTTTCCATTTGAGGTGTTTGAGGTGGTGGGTATGAGTAAATAGGAAGGTAGTAATCATCTGGTACACAGTCATCTCATCTTAGCAGTGACTTGTCAGACACACTTGTCACTGTGTGGTACATTATCTTTTCATTTGTCAGCCCCTCATGTGACAACGCAGCTCCAATAAGCCTCCATTAAGCCTGTATTAAATGTGATTATGTTATAAGTTGGCATAATTGTCATTTAAAAAATTGGAGCAACACACACCTTAGATTACACTCATTCAAAAGATTAAATGTGCTGGTAGTAAATATTGTAAGCAATTTTTGTGGTTAAAAGCTTGGAAAGTGATGTATTTAATGTATTTATTCATTTTTCACATTTTCATTTCCAATGCCATTTTGTTTTTCCCCTTTCAAGCTATGTAGGGGTGCAGCTGGTTGTAGTTACTTTTAATTGAAGGTAAATTAGTTTTGTGAGTCTCGTTAAATAAACGCTGACTCTTTGTCAACATTACAACTAAAGGTTTCATTAGTAGCAGTGAACAGCAATTGTGCCAAATCTGTAAGCAATTTTAGGGCACACCTAGTTTCTGTTTGTGTTCCTCAAACTAATTAGAAAACTTGTCAAGAAGATTGAATATTACTTTGGTAGGTGCGAGGACAGAAGAATTTCAAATTCCCGGGTTGAAATGACTAAGACCTTGGTTTTAGTTTTAATAGACCCTTCATGCCTCATCAAATCTTATCCAACATGTTTAAAGCCAGCCGGCTGATTCAGAGCAGTGCAGTGCAATTAAGTACAGGGCGCTGTGCGTCCCTGCTTTGACTTATGAATAAAAATTTTGAGTACAAATAATAATTAATGTTAATTGAAAGCTGGTCCTTAGGTCGTGACATTGCTGGAGGAATTTCACTCCCAATACAATTAGATCCACAACAGGCGATAACTAATAAATAACTCATAAAATTATTTTTAACCCCATTATTAAATCCTGATTCTTTTGAGTAATATAAAAATGATAGGACTTTGTTTGCCAATGCTTGGTTTCATAAAAACCATGACCTGTTAAAACTGAATGGCATTTCCATTAATGGGAGGTTAATTCTGTGGGAAAAAAGTATTATACTGTATTTAGGAGGAATTCCGTGTACAGAATATGTCAGGCTGTTCTGCAGTGGGCCTAATTTGTAATCATAAGCAGCAAACTGTTGACTCCCAACCTGACCCAGTAGGTTCCCATGATAACTGACAAATTCTTCTTACATTCACAATCCTTTTCCAAGGTCAGTTTTCACTTTCTATTATCATCACAATGTGCAAAATCCGGTCCTCTGCATCTCAAAGGTTTTAAACTGTTAGGCGTGTTCGGCAAAAAAGCAACTTTCTAACTGGGGGAAAAGAAACTGTCAAAATAGACCCGATAATTCATAGCACATGTCTGATTGGGTACACAGTCAGAAATTAAAAAGAGCTGTGAAATATGGCTTCTAGAATATAAATTAGTAGGCTTTTTCCTCATTGAAATGTTAAGCACTCCAGCCACCATTTGAATACAATGCAATTTTATAACCAAGGGCATATTGGTAAAATAAAGGCGTTTCAAATTTCTCGAGTGCAGAGATAAAGTTTGGTGCACTTTGCCCGAGGGACATATAAAACACAAATGAATTAAATTTCAATTAATACTACTCAGTATGCTTAATGTTTCATGCAGTTTGTAGTATTTGGCTTTATATACACTGCCTGACCAAAAAATTAAAAGTCGCACACTCCTATATTGTACTGGACTGCCTTTAGCTTTGATCACGGCGCGCATTTGCTGTGGTGCTGCTGTATATTGATAATCTTAGGCAGTGTTGCAACATTTATTTCGAACCAGAGTTGCATGAATTTTTTTGCTGAGTTTTGACAACAAGAGAGTCAAACCACTCTGTAAAGCCTTCTCCAGCACATCCGAAAGACTTTCACTTGGTTGAGGTCTGGACTTTTAGGTGGCATATTCTTGCGTGAAAATGATTCCTCATGCTTGCTGAACCACTCTTTCGCAATTTGAGCCCAATGGATTTTAGCATTGCCTGCACTGTCAGGAATAGAAAAATCCTTTGATGGTTTAACCTGGTCATTCAGTGCATTCAGCTGGATCACCGACTTCATTTTTTTTGCAGTGTAATGTTGCTGAGCCTTGACCTGACCCATTGAAACAACCCCAGATGATAAAACCACCACCATAGACTTGTACGGTGGGCAGTTTGCACGAGGGGTCTATCACTTCATGGGCTTCCTTTCTTACCCTGACATGCCCATTGCTCTGGAAAAGAGTAAATCTGGACTCATCTGGCCACATTACCTTTTTTTCCCGATTGTTCCACAGTCTTCATGCTTCCAATCAAATTGATTTTTTTTCCCAGATTAACCACACAAAACAAGTAATTTTCTTGTGGCCACACAGCTGTTTAGTCTCAATGAGTTCTTTTTGCATTGTGCCAGTGGAAATGCTCTCACTTTCACAATTAAATATAGCGAAGAGCTCTACTGTTAATTTTTTTACAATGAGACTTTAACAAGCATTTTAGTGACTTGCGATCAGGAGCAGTCATGATTTTTTCCGACCAATTTATTTCGTAAAGTTGATGGTTCACCACTATTCTTCCTGGTTTTAATAATATACTGGACAATTCTTAACCCAAATACACAATTGATGGTAACACTTAACAGCAATTGCTGAAGTTGTTTTCTTTGGTTGATGCGGGCCAAAAAATTTCCTCTCTTTAAACAAAATAACATTGTTGTCACGACCATGGGATACGTCTTCTGACATGGTCGCCGAAGAAATAAGACACCACATCATCAGTCAAGGTTAAAATAATTTTTGTCAGCTGAAACTTTGAATCATTATTGCAGTGATTAATATCATTGTCTCGTAAGTATTTGCTTATTTAACCCCATAAAGCCTATGGACCCATATATGAGTCTGTCAAGTGCAGCTTTATTGTTCAAACCTGTGGAACTTCAGGCCTATTTCAAAGTTTGGTGGAGATCCCAAAGTTTAAAAAGATTCCAAATTTAACCTGCTGAATTAGAGCAAAATTTGTTTTAAAAAAATTATGTATGAGAATTGGATATTTACGATTTTAATAATTATATATAAACTTGCAATGGACATTTTGTTACATGTGAAAAAATATCACAACATCATATGGAATGCAATTGGTATGACCTTGGCTTATGTTCAACATATTGATATTGATTTTGAAGAAATGCTGCTCAGTAAAGTCCTAAATTACACTTCAGAGTGAATGTAAGATCAAGGGTAACTTCATTTAAGATATGACTGAAGTGAATGTGGCAAAGTAAATATTTCCTTAATCTCAAAATGATTCAAAACCGTTAAACCTGTTGTTCATTTGTTGACAGACTAATCTGACTGCTTTATTCTGAGATCAGTACAATCAGATGTTTGGCATGAAAAACTGCGGGCGGAAAAGCTGTGGAGTGGATAAAAACAGCTGCGCTAGACCTCAGCAATGTCCGACACTGCACAAGCTAACTTGGCATCACTCACTCCTTCCACTGGAAAGGAAAAGATAATGTGATATTACTGGCTTCCTCACATCAGTCATACTTCATTATTCCCTCCAAAGAGATATGTGCATCAGTTCCAGTGTGTACAATCCCTCCAGGGATAAAGTGATTGCAGAAAAGAAAAATCCCCTCAGGTCCTGAACTGCGGGGTCGGTTACCTCGGTATTCAAGGAGAACTACGACAGAAAAGGCCAACATCGTGTATAAGTGACATGCAACCTGCTTCTGTGAGCTTTTTTAAGAAGTAAACTGTGCTCAGTTGAGATGGCGTCCCAAGGAGAAATCTCAGAACGCTAATTATGATGGGTGTGTAGCTAAAATCTATCTCTCCTCTGCCATTAGAATTCTTCTGCAGTCTCTCAGCCACACTTGTAAAAGTCATAAAACTGGAGAGTGCCAAGTTTGCCGCATTTTTCCGGACTGAGCAAAGCTCAAGGCAGATGATAGACTGCCAAATCTTGTAGTAATTAAGAACGTTGAATACTGTTCCAATGTGAAATTAGATGTGTAATACTGAATACATCCAACCCCTGTTCTAATGTGAAATTGTATAAGTAGCAGATTTTATAACTATAATATGCATGCAAAACAGAATGCCACAGTGAATTCTCAGGAGCAAGAGGGCTTGTGTTACTGGGCTGTCAGGACATATGGACAAGGAGTACATATGGCCACTCAATATGGTAATTGTGTGAGTGTACGGTCAGGATGAGCTTGAGTTTATCAGGGGAGGAAAGAAGTATGGATTTCCATTAGTATGATTGAGGCCTCTGATTAGCATCGTTGAAAGTACAAGGATACAGAAAATGTTGACCATTTTTGCCCAAGATGAAGCCCTTCAAACTATAAATATCCTGAATTTTCTTTGGAATGGATAATACCAATTGAACTGTCATGGCCAAAGTCAATGGAAGACCAAATAGCCTTAAGCAGAGACACATTAAGTCACTGTTGCGTGATTATGGTTATATTTTATTTTATAATTGGAATCAATGCTAATGAAGAACAGCAACACAACTCATTCAGGAGTTATTCCACAGGGTAATCATTGATGACCTGTACACCAATATGGGGTCATAAGATAATATAGCCCTAAACAACAAGGTAATTGTAACTGAGTTAACAGTTTAGCAAGTACTATTTACATATATATATATATACACACACACACACTGTAGTGCTGTGAGAAAGTATTTGCCCCCTTCCCAATTTCATCTATCTCTGCGTACTAGTCATATAGTTAGTGTAATAGAGGCCACTAGATGGCAGTATTCACCTTTTTTTTATTCAGCTCAGACTGGGGTTATGTTTGGACATGTTTGAGACATGTCTGGGGCAAGTCCCCGAAAATTAAAAAAAAGAGGTCTAAATGTGGGTGGGGTCTGCAAAAGAGTATATAAGGAAAAGAATTGAGACAGTAGTGGTAGGAGAAATTGCAAGAAGAAGGATACGTGTGACCAGACCTGTCATTTCTGTTCAAGACCTGTGAAGTTTCTTTTGTGGATTTTTGCCTGTGTTTGAGCTTTTTTTCCTCACCCAGCACATCACCAGGAAACTATAAATATTTCTGTTTTTTTGTATTCAATCTTGGTCAGAATATTAGTTTAGTCGTTATTGTCTTTGTTAAAAATTAAATGTGATTAAGTTTTTAAAACTGTGTCTGTCATCCCTTGCTGTTGCTGTTGTGTTGTAAATTGTAATAACAAATTGGGGCCATAACAGTAGATATGGGTGTCTCATGGAAAAAGCCAAATTTTTAGGTCCGTCTCTCATTTGCCTGCCAGTGGGGCAATGTGTAAGCCACTAAAGTGGCTCAGTTTTGCTGTTGACACCACATTTTACATGAACCATCATGACTTAAAGGTTTTAAGTACCAAATATGTTATACTTTTTTTTTTTTTATTGGGCATTCCAGATTCGGATGGGATTGGAGATGCCAAATTTAAAAAAACGTGAACTATGTACAAGTCTTGCTCGTATGTGACCCCTTGCTGCCAACTCCAGAGAGTGTAAACAGTTCGCAGCTCACCTCCGAAGCACGCGCCTGTCAGCTACCGCTTCTTATACACTCATTGGTTGAATCTTCGCAAGTTCAGAACGAGGGCGGAGGATACCTGGACATGAACAGACTGAGTGTCTTCCTGATGAGCGCCCGACTGGCCAACAGGAGGCGCTTAAGCAACGAACAAGGCAACAATTATTATCCCTTCCCGGCAGTCCCTTCCCAATTTGCAACCCTGTAGCGCTATAGCCAATTGTGCGCTACTTTGAGAAAGCTGCGGACTACTGCAGGCTGGTAAGAAGCGGGGCTCGAACCTGCAACGTGATAGTCACTTCTGTTTCGCAACGCGATGCTTTACCGAGTGAGCTATCCAGCAGCAAACATGTTATACTTTCATCATGACCTGTGACACTTCAAGTCCGGTTTGAAATCACCACATCAGCCCCAAGCTGGGTAAATACGTTACCGAGCTGGAATTATTTGAGAAATAACAATAAAAATTGAAAATTGTAATTTGAATAAAATAATATCCAAGACATATACCAATCTAGAATGCTTTATAATGTGTTTACTCAAAGCAAGGCTGTCATTTTTGTTGGGATTCTGTGTTCTGCCTGTGCCTTGTTTAAGTTCTGTGCCTGGCCTAGCCATGTCAATAGATTTTCGTGTTAAGTGACCACTGCCTGTTTTCTGACCATTCTTAGTATTGTGTATTGTGTTTTGATCTTTTAGAAATCCTGGTTGATTATTTTTCATGTCTTGTATTTTTCACAGTCTTTGCCATGTTTCCTAGATCCCTTGCCATGTTTATTTTCTGCCATGCCTTGCTTTGCACTTCGTTTACCCAGTCTTGTCTCATGTAGGTCTTTGCTCACGGTCCCTTGTCTTGCGTGCCACTCATTCGGGTGATTGATTGGTTTCTGGGTTTCAACCTTCTTTCATTATCTCGTGTTCTTCCTTCCTCTCCCTTTTGCTATCTACTAACACATACTAACAGTTTGTTGTTTTCGCTAAATTACTAACCCACATTAACATTGTATATTTTTACTAACTTACTTACATGCACTCGGGATTGTATAGCTGCACATACTAATTGACTAACGATCTCTCAGCGGTCGCCCAATTCTAGTCTCCGCCTCTTTGCCTATCCCTAATTATCTCTGCTACGAATTTCTGTGGATTTCCACTAATACTTTGTGCTTTCCTTTCTTTAATCTATACACTTTAGTACTCCTTAACCGGAGCTGTTGTTCTGTACATAGGTTTGTCTTGTGAATCCTGTCTGCGTTTTGGCTTTTGCCATATTCATGTAATTAGATTATTCCTCATGTGTCACTCCTGATTATTGTATCATTGTTTGCACCTGTCTCTCCCTGGTCATATGTTCGCCCCGGATGTGTATTTAAGATGTCTGTTTATGCACTTCCTTTGTCAGATCGTTCTCCCTAGTTTCCTGTGCCACGTTTGTTTTCCGCCTCGATTCTTAGTGATTTATCTTTCTGACTGGACCGCCTCACTACGAGCTTTGCTTATTTCCTGTATTTTACCGCATTCTTATTTATCGACCTCTTTTTGCCTGACTATGGATTTTGTGATTGGTGCCCTGGTTTTGACTCTGGATTACGCCCATTGGAATTTGTTTTTGCATTGCGGACATTGTACTATCGCCAGCTCTGTTGGGGAGTTTCCCCCTTCAGAAATAAAGCCTCCTTTTTGTATTTATCTGGTTTTTGCTATTGGTTCATTTCGTAAATCACAACGATTTTCTCTGAAAAGCACCCTGGTAGCTTGCTGGGTTTGTGCTATGGACCGCCAGAAAGATGGTCAAAATTGATTTTTGGTGCATGTTTGCGATACATTTTCTCAGCAATCCAGACATGCACTGTGGTGGTATTCCTGAAAATAGAGTTCCAAAAGCACAACTAACAGCACTTACCACCACAGTGCATGTCTGGATTGCTGAGAAATTGTATCGCAAAGATGCACCAAAAATCAATTTCGACCATCTTTCTGGCGTTTCAAAGCACTAACCCAGCAAGATACCTGGGTACTTCTCAGAGAAAATCGTTGTGATTTACGAAATGAACCAATAGCAAAAACCAGATAAATGCAAAAAGGAGGCTTTATTTCTGAAGTGGGAAACCCCCCCTCCAACAGAGCTGGCAACAGTACAATGTCCGCAATGCAAAAACAAATTCCAATGGGCGTAACCCAGAGTCAAAACCAGGGCACCAATCACAAAATCCATAGTCAGGCAAAAAGAGGTCAATAAACAAGAATGCGGTACAATATAGGAAATAAGCAAAGCTCGTAGTCAGGCAGTCCAGTCAGAAAGATAAATCACTAAGAACTGAGGCGGAAAACAAACGTGGCACAGGAAACTAGGAAGAACGATCTGACAAAGGAAGTGCATACCAAGCATTTCGTTGGCAGTATCTACACTTTCAAGTTACACAGAGCCAAAGTTGGAGGAAAATTCTAAATGGACCATTTCATAGCAGATTGTGCCTATGTTTAGGTGGCATTATTTTGTTTACCCAGCAAGATGGAGATCAGAAATTCTCTGGGTACATAGTGCCTTTGGGGTAAATTACAGCTTTAGTAAAATCTCAATGATAGTTTTTTTCAGTGTAGATGATATTCGACATCAAAAGTCAGACATTTTTGCCTCCAGGGGGCACTGTAGGCTGGATGCAAATACTAGCTATCTAGCTAGAAATACTAGCTAGAAATTATTTTTGAACTGTGATACACAAGTTTTCCCTGAAAATGAAGAATTTAACTTGGTACTACGCTTGCTGGATAACTATCTAAGGGTGGCGCTCTAAAGAGCTAATGTTCTACTGAACTAATATTCCACATTACCAGACATATACCAAAGTTCACTGTTTTTAAATATATGAAAAAAGTACATGCGCAGTTCTACAAAAAAATTGTAATCTCTCTCGTTGGACTCTGTCATCTAGTCATCACAATTAGGCCCAATTTGGGTCAAAGTTCCTATACATGGACCTTAAGAACTTGTTCGAGTCTTGCTACCTAATATATCTAAGTCCTGTATATAAAAATGAAAGACCATAGTTTGGTACACCACCAGACCAGCTGTGCCATAAAAACTATGATTATTTGTCTGACTAAAGCAATTTAACTTCTGCTATCATCACTCCTGAGCAGCAGAATTAGAAGAAATCCACTACAATTTATTAGCACAAATATCTCAATAAAACAAGTTCAGCAAATATTGATTTATTAGATACAGGATGCTTAAGTACTTTATGCTACCAAGCAGCTCACTGCGTGCTTAAATGTCTTGAGTGATTTTGTCCCAAGTGAATCATTATTAAAGTATTAGAGGCCGACAACAAATCACTAATGCCTACTTGCGGAATGGCAGAGAGGGTAGAAAAAAGAGACATCATGAACAGAAATGCACAATGCAGAAGCCCATTTCCCAAGAAGTTCGGTTGATATGGAAAATGCAAATAAAGAAAAATGATGATTTGTAAATCATCCGTGGCCAGTATTTAATTGAAACAGTGCAAAGACAAGATATTTAATGTTTTTCCTTCACTGTTTCATTCCATTTATTTTTTTTTTTGTAAATAAATACAATTTACAATTTTTTTTGCCTGCAAAATGATTTATGAAAGTTGGGATTGGGGTGTGTTTACTTCTCTGTTACATCACCTTTCTTTTTAACAGCCCTTCAAGTGATCAACTGGAAAACAGGACTCTAACGCCCCAGTTTTGGAGGATTGGTTTTGATTTCTGCCTTGATATGACCTCAGCCGCTCAGACATCCAGACAGGTCTGGATAACAGGTAGGCCACCCTAGAAACCACACCCTCTGATGAAAAACCCACACTGTTAACAAATGGAGAATGTGGCTTGCTGCTGTTTTGTTGAAATTAACATCTAAAGACATAAAGACAGCCTCTGGATGCATCAAAATGCAAAATGCCCTTTTGCATCACTGGAACCTGCACAGGTATTCTCTAAACTCAGACCCACCAAATTTTACGGTCTCCGGTCTACACTTGGGTATCTCGACCTGTTCTACAAATGTGTCTGTATGGAGTGAATTCTAGCTTTCCCTCAATCCTAGCAATAGAGTGGAAATAACGGTGCACTCACAATAGAAGCCGTAGGTAGACAGCAAATTTGAGCTTGAGCCCGACTTTCGCACTGCGTTCTCCACTCCAGTTGGGTGTGAGGTACCAGAAACAGAATGCCAGCTGATAAGTTACTTTGCATTATACAGAAATTATTTTTTAGTTATTAGAATAACAATTTAATTGCTAAATACAAAGCTTAATAATTAAATACAAAGCTTTAATATGTATTAAAATTAATGGATGTATTTAACACTCCTCAAAAGAATTAGTGTCATTAAACACGAAGTGTACAAAGACTGCAAAAGGTTTTGGACACATTGAACCTCTGCCAATGATGGGAGATTCAGAGAAATCAGAGCAAAACTTTCAATCAAAAACATTTTTTTCTTCCAAAGTAGAGGCATCTGTTGCCCCCCCTTCTCAGACAGATTAACTCATGCAACACTGAACACTTTCAAGATTTCATTTTTGTTGACATTTTAAGGCTACTCTGATGGTGATTTTAATATTTATGTATTAAATTCTATTTTAGCCCTAGAGTCATTCACATTTACACATATACTGCTGGTTCAAGGTTAGTTCATTCATTGTCAAAATGAGTTCATTTGTTCAACTGTTCTCACTCCTCATCATCAATGTTGCACACAGGCAGTGAGACCCCAAAGGCCCTTCTGTTGGAGGGCATAAGTGGACAGAGATTTTTTATAATCTCAATCTTCTTGTCCTCTTCAATTCCTCGGTCATGTGGCCTGAGGAGAGAGGGTACCTTCAGATCAAACTTCTTCTGCAGAGAGGCAGTGGCGAGGAGTCTGGTGTCTGGAGCAGGCAGAGAGGCAGTGGCGAGGAGTCCGGTGTCTGGAGCAGGCAGAGAGGCAGTGGCGAGGGCTCCGGTGGCTGAAGCAGGCAGAGTGGCGAGGGCTTTGGTGTCTGGAGCAGGCAGAGTGGCAAGGGCTTTGGTGTCTGGAGCAGGCAGAGTGGCGAGGGCTCCGGTGTCTGGAGCAGGCAGAGAGGCAGTGGCGAGGGCTCCGGTGTCTGGAGCAGGCAGAGAGGCAGTGGCGAGGAGTCCGGTGTCTGGAGCAGGCAGAGAGGCAGTGGCGAGGAGTTCGGTGTCTGGAGCAGGCAGAGAAGCAGTGGCGAGGAGTCCGGTGTCTAGAGCAGGCAGAAAGGCAGTGGCGAGGGCTCCGGTGTCTGGAGCAGGCAGAGAGGCAGTTGCGAGGAGTCCGGTGTCTAGAGCAGGCAGAAAGGCAGTGGCGAGGGCCCTGGTGTCTGGAGCAGGCAGAGAGGCAGTGGCGAGGAGTCCGGTGTCTGGAGCAGGCAGAGAGGCAGTGGCGAGGAGTCCGGTGTCTGGAGCAGGCAGAGAGGCAGTGGCGAGGGCTCCGGTGTCTGGAGCAGGCAGAGAGGCAGTGGCGAGGAGTTCGGTGTCTGGAGCAGGCAGAGGCAGTGGCGAGGAGTCCGGTGCCTGGGGCAGGCAGAGAGGCAGTGGCGAGGAGTCCGGTGTCTGGAGCAGGCAGAGAGGCAGTGGCGAGGGCTCCGGTGTCTGGAGCAGGCAGAGAGGCAGTGGCGAGGGCTCCGGTGTCTGGAGCAGGCAGAGAGGCAGTGGCGAGGGCTCCGGTGTCTGGAGCAGGCAGAGAGGCAGTGGCGAGGAGTTCGGTGTCTGGAGCAGGCAGAGGCAGTGGCGAGGAGTCCGGTGCCTGGGGCAGGCAGAGAGGTAGTAGTTGGGCTCAGGGAAAACTCCACAAATGCAACAGTGGTATTCGGCGTGCTGCAGAACAGGTCATCTGACCGAAATGCTGGGAACTCATGTCTAGACAGCTGTCAAGGACTGTCCATGTTTTTTCTTTTAGAAAATTATCGCCTCCAAAAGTGTCTGAGATAAAAGTAACAATTAGAAAATGGAAGTCACTAAAACAGGAATGTTAGAAATTAAGGCAAGTATTTGATTAATTTTAATGAGTAGGTGTAGGCCTACCTTTGTCCAGAATGATTTTTTTTGCTCTCTTTGTTGCCTCTGGACCACAAGGAATATGGCTATCCGTACAAGGAGCTGAAATGGAATTAGAAGTGATTAGAGATACTGGCAGTCAAAGGACTGCAACTAACAAAAACCACAACAGTAATAACAATAGGCTGTCACAGTGGGCCAGAGGCATCCAGGGTGAACATAGTATTATTTTTATTTATTCATTTTTTTAATATAGGCCCTATAGATTGTACTGCAATACAGTAATTTACCGGGGAGGCATTTACACATGGGGCTGAATCATGTAATGTATCCCAAAGATTGGGTCAGTGGACCTGCTGACCTCTCTGGCCAATAGCATATAGGCCTAACATATAGGCTATGGCATTGATATGGAATATAAATCCACCGCCCCCCCCCCCTCCCCCTTGCATTCCATCTAGTTATATTTTTTCACCTTTCCAATTGCATAGGCTAATATGGGGCAGTTTCTGTGACAGTCGCTGCATTAACTTTCAAGCTAGCTCCCGCCTAAGCTTCTATGCAATTTATTTAATTGTATGTTTGAATCCTCTAATCATTAAGCTTTTATAACCTTGATCTTGACGTCTTCGTTTTAAAGCCATCTCCACCATCATTTTCCCTCGAGAGCAGTAGGCCATTCATAAACATATAAAACCACTCAACAAAGTCTTGTTCAGTGACAGTACACTTTTATTCAGGTGTAATGTGTGGATGTGTGTGGATTTTGGTGACAATAAAATGAATACATAGACCATAACTGAAGCGCGGCAACTCTGGTGGGCAATAAAACAAAGGCAGAGTACCATAACTTCTGGGCAGTACAGTTACATCACTCTGATGCGCGGTTAAATAGAGGCAGAATACCTTAACTCAACGTCAGCATCCCAAAACAAAGGCAAAGCACCCTAACTGCAGTTACGGCATTCTGTCATGGTTTATCACGGGATTTTCGGAGTTACGGTTGAATACTCAAAATATTCATCCACATGATAAAGGAGGTCTTCAAAGCCCCCAAAATGACAATAACTCATTTTTGACCAATAGTGATGTTATGGTGTTTTGCCTTTGCACGGCAGTTTACACATGTACAAGTGTTTTATTGTGGCACTTCCCCGCCGATTCCTTAGCTCAGATGGCAGACACGTGTCAAGTTTCACACAAGGGAGGCGGACTCTGCGTTCTGCCAAGTCCAATCCAGCTCCGCCCTCCACAGAGCTGGCCAATCAGAAGAAAGTGGGAATGCGGGGAGGGGGGGCCATAGCAGAAGAGCCGCCCAAATGAGGCGTTTCAGGCAGACACTGCATGGACTACAAATTTTTTTTGAGGATGGCAGTATGAGCTAAATAAGGACCCTTTTTTGGACCGCAATCTTGCTCCCCGGCCCAGAGAGGGGTTGAGCCGACCCTGCCCACGACCCCGCCAGATCACAACTGATGCTGGCATTTGAACCTTGCATAGCAACCAGAATGGTCTTTTTTTCCGCCCACATGAGTTAACAATATGAAAGGTTGACTTGTCTGATAATGGCACATTTCTACTGTGCACCAGCTCATTTCAGATGACCTGAAGCCCAAAGAAGATGGCTTCCTTGATGCATTATGCCATTTTCACATGTATTAAGGCATGCAATAAAGATTTTTCTTATTTTATTGGCAACAGTTTTCCATAGTAGTCCTTGCTCACGTGGGTATATCCATCACCAAATCATGGTTAATGGATGCACGGTTATCGGAATGAACGAAGTACAGGAGTATTGATTCAACCTCACCCTTAAGAGATTCCTCTCGATTCCCTCTGTGTTTTACATTATGAACTGTACAGGGTTTTGTTTTATTGTTTTTATGTTGTTTTTGCAAAGTGCTGTGGGTTAACCATGTGGCTTTGGCCTTTTGTGGATGCTACTTTTACACCCTGGTTTTTAACTTTTGAACACTTTCTGAGTCTTATATTCCCCTCGTCCCAAATTTTATTGGACATGCTGCAGGCGTCAAATTGGGAATGAGCGTATATCTCCAAAACATAACAAAGATGATAAGGTGAATCATGAAATATTTTTTCTTGAGCTGCTTTCAATTTAGTGCAGGTCATGGAAAATTCACAAATCACTGGTTTTTTCACTTTGATTTTTCATACCATTCCAACTTTGTCAGAAATGGTATTGTATATGGGAACAATGTTTATAGCTAATGGTTTTATTTGTAGAATCTGGTATTGTTACCTTATGCTAGAGGATATAGCATATGGTTGCTCTCTCACAGGGAAAAGAGTGCAAAAGGGATTTTTCACTCACTTAGTCTCATCAGCTGTAAAAAAAGAAAGACAATCGTACCTTCATCTGAGTACTACAATATGTTTCCCCTCAATATTTTCATAAGCAATGCAGTAGATGTGACAGCACTTGCAGTGATTCTAAGCCACTGATTTATTCATGGTCAAAAAAATATATGAAGCCTGTACTGTGAACCATTTTAAGCAGGGTTTATATGATCTTTGAGGGGCGCAAACTGTTTTTATTGGTTTAAGGGAGAGCTTTATTTGCATTTTTCACATCATTGACTGCTCATTAAAGTTCTTGTGGGAGCCTCTGAGGTGCTCAAGAGGGGATGTTTTTACCAGGAACCAAATGAACACTGAATTATGACTGATAACATAGCAGAGCATGTGAATATCCGGTTACTGGCTGAGCCGCGCACAGAAAATGGAAGCCAGTAATGGCCTATTTGATGGATGAATTCTGAGACAGAGCAATAAACACGTTCATACAAGTTACAATAATGCATACTCCATTTGATACTGCATGACAATATGATAAAGGGGAGATGACAAATATGATCTGGACACAGTAGTTTTTTTAATGCATAGTATACATTTTGCCATGTAAGAGCCAGATGCAATAAACCACAATGACTTGACAATTTTCAATATCATCAATCATAGATGTATAATGTGTGATCTAACAAGCTAAATGAAGTCTGAGCGTGACACTGACATTTTGTCAGTTTTTCTGGAGGGTTAAAGTGTCAACTGCAATGGCAGTCTTCACTAACTATGGTGGTTTGTGTAGGTTCATACTGAACCAGATTGCAAATAGACCAGTCCTTCTCAGTGCAGTAAGGAGAGCCGGGGTGTGTTGAGACACTCTTTTGTTATTGACTTTAAGGGTTCATGGTGGTTTTAATTAAGATGGATGACCATAAGTGCAATTTTTCATCTGCAGAAATAACAATGGAGGGGTACTTCGGGCTGTTGAATATGAATCCACAGGGACATCAATGGAGGAAAAAGAAAAATGAGTGAGAGATGCAAAGCAGGCCAGTATTCATCATTTCTTCCTTTCGTAAGAAGGAATAACCCATTTTTTATCGACTGAGAAATCTTGAGATTTATTCTCCTGGTGTATTCCCCCCTCATGAAGTATCTACGTCAATTATGCAAAATCAGATTTTTTTTATGACCTGATCAGGAGAGAAACATATAATTTGATTTATGTGAAGGATGAGTTTGTGTTATTTGACTCAGACTTCAAAATGAAGAAAATGGCATTGGAACACCACCTTAGAATAGTGAATATTTATTTTAACAGAATAATCTTCAAAGCTTCCCTCTTTTCCTTAAAGAAAGAAAAAATGTAATATCCCCTGGTGCATTTCCACCAACTGACTGACTGACTGGCCTTGTGGTGTCGAAATTAACAGCAATTTAAGCATGTTACTGAATTAAGCATATAGTGCACAATTCTTTGTGTTTTAGTTCTTGGGCCCAGTTTTCTTTATCATATGCAACACGCGCAAGGTAAATTTTGATTTTTATTCGTCATTGGGAGTGATTCTTTTGTGAGTCTTTAAAGCTATGCATACATTATGCTATAGCCGCAAGTTGGCTTAATTATTAGTGCCGTTATCCATCAAAAGAGGTAAGGCAAACTTCAATGCCATCGTTTCCACTGTATTTGTCTACACACTAGAGGAGGGGATACCTTTGTTTATTTTGTTTAAGGTGCCTGCCTTTATTCATTTGGCCATTAATAATGAATTTTATGAATTGCATAGCACACTGGCTCCAAAGGTAATTCATGTAATCATCAATTATGAATATATGCTTGCAAAAAATTAACATTGATGGTTCAATGAAATAAAATGAAAATCATGATACATTATTACCTACGCCCAACGAGGAGCGTGGGTATACAGTTTAGCACCGTCTGTCTGTGTGTGTGTGTGTGTGCGCGCCCGTGTGTGTGTGTGTGTGTGTGTGTGTGTGTGTGTGTGTGTCTGTCCGCGCGACAGCTCGGCCACCACTCAAGCTAGGGTGACCAAACTTGGTGGGGTAGATGATCCTAGGGTACCTGTCCAAATTTGCATTTTGAGGCCAAAAGGTCAAAAGTCAAGGTCACAGGGTCAACAAGAGGCGTGAGTTAGCATCTCTATGGAGTGCGCATCAACTAGTTTATATTCAAACCGAAATTCCAGCCATTTTCTGCTGGTCTGCACCTTCTTGTGAAATAAGAAATTGATAGTGGTTCAGTTTAGAAATGGTTCTCACAAGTCATATGCAGCCTGCCTTATGTTTCAGGAAGATACCGAAAATGGCCTTGCTCAATCTCATTTAAATGACTTTCCAGTTGTCTCTTCTAATTTGCGTGCATGGAAAACTCTCCCTTGAATATAAGTACACCCTCAGTATTCATCTCTCTGCCCAGCTGTGCTGGGCTGGTAGGGAATTACCAGTTAATTCTTGTTACAGGAGGAAAATAGGAATATGGAGTCTGCGCTCATAGGTGACCTGTGCTAGCAAAACATGTAAATTCCAAATATGTGCCGGAGGGCATACATTTTCAAAAAATAGCTTTGTCCATTTTCAGTCACTTTTCTATGTTAAAATTCCACCTGGTGCACTTTCCTGGAGGGAAAACATTGACAAAGAAAATAGGCTATTTGTAAACAGTAGTTCACTTAATGAAAAACTACCTGATTCAAAGCCATAAGTAAAACTATTTCGAAGATAAATTTGCCCACAATTTTGCTGGAGAATCCCCATCATCTACATACCAAAATAACATTCAGTATTGCCGCTTTCCAAATATGATATTCATTACATGTCACAAGCAGCCAATAGCAGTCATTGAAAGTTGTAAACAAATTAGGTTCAGTACTTCTGCTCTTCAAAATTAGACATCTCAGTGATGGGTAAAGAAAGAGCAATGATTTACTTGAATGATGCTGCAGATAACTCTATTTTGAATTTATGGTCATTATGACTCACTTTGCCATCACAGATCACATATTGCCAGACGTAACGCATGCAGATAAAGCAGATCTCTAGTCATGAACTAAAAAATACTTAAATCTCACAGTTTTGAGAAAATTGTCTTTCAATGGTTAAATTGGGCTTGTTCTGAAATTTTTTTGCCAATGTAAAAATGTGTGGAAGTGTTTAATTTGCTTTACAGTGCTGAAAATGCACAAGTGAATATTGACTGTTTTCGCAGTTATTTGACTTCATTTTTAAGAAATCTGTATGACATGCTGCAAAACAATTAGTCTCTTAATTGTGATTCAAGTATCTGCACGGAATCCGTTTCATATGGGCGATAATGTAACCTTTATTCAAGAACTCAAGAATAAGAAAATAACACTGTCATAAATTTCATCCGCCACCTTGGAGTACCATTTTCATAGCCAATCGTGGTGTACAACCCCTAAACGTAACATCACCGCAAAACGTAAAACTCCCCCTAAACGTAATAAAAATTAATGCAAAACGTAAAACTCCCCCTAAATGTAATAATTTCTAATGCTAAACGTAATAATCGTCCTTCCCCCAAATCGTGAAAATTCTAACGCTAAACGTAAAAACTCAGCCTCCCCCTAAACGTGATAAAAACCGCTGCTAAACGTCAGTCTGCAGATAAAACCTTGTATCTTCAGAATGATAAACTTTATAGGAAAATATAAAATAATAATAAAATAATATAAATATGTAAATATAATAAAAAATATTAATTAAATATAAAAGTTTAATTTTGCATGTAAGAATAGTGGACTTGCAAGTTTTTGTTTCCCATCATTTTCGAGATCCAAGGTTTTATCAGCAGGTTGACGATATTCAATCATTTTTTGTTCATGAAGTGAGCTTCAAGTGTTCGACAATGCATTAAACAATATTTCGAGAATGCAGCAAATTCGACTCATTTAACAGGTGCTGCCTCACTAGCAGCCAAATCCGCTTTCCAAAATTTACGTCAGATCTATCATAGATAAAGATCGACGGTGATTCCTCAAGGATTTTTTGATGTTAGCAAGTGCTGCCTTTCAGAGACTACCTGAAAAATTCCTCTTTCCATCATTTTAACCCACTCTCGCCATAACTGTTGCAGGCCAAAGTCATATTTTATTTGTGCTATAACTCCTATAGGGGAGACCAGGGATGATAGTATCATTTTTTGTTGGAGCATCTGAAACTCAGGGATTCTTTATGCCAGATATCTCAAACTTTGCAGCACAGAATCCATGTTTGTTGACTACAAATAGCACTCACTTAGTGATCTATAACACAATCACAGAACATGTGAATTAGCATCAAATATGAAGAGTGCACTTGATACAACCCACCCCGTTGCTGGGATGAGTTGTAACAACGGGTGGGGATAGATGTAACACTGAGAGGTAATGCGCTTAAATAAAATATTCTAAATTCAATTTCTGAAAGGACTTTATTGAAGAATAAAGATTTAACATTATCTGCAAGCTGAACCGTTTTAAATCAACAAAAAGCAAAGTTCCTCAAAAACTTTTAATTCAGAGCAAAACAAATGCTGCATGTAGGTTTGCATGAGTGCCTATTTGCATGCATGTGTGTAAGTAGAGGTCTGCGTGTGTGTTTGTGTGTGCGTGTGTGAAGGTATAAGCCCGTGTATCTGTGTGTGTGGTGGGTGTGTGGTGATTTAGGTGTATGTGTGTCCAGGACTGTTCTTTCACTCACTGTTGCAGTTGTGGAAAATGTAGGTGGCTGCCCCTGGGATGCAGGCTTTGTGGGTTCAGAACAGACAGAGTTACAACTATCCCCACCCCAGGCAGCCATTACATAGCTAGCTTTTTAAGCATGTGGGTTTAAAGTTAGCATGAATGCAAAGTACCTGATTAAACTATAGAAACTGCTGTTTTAGGTAAAATAAATGAAATAATTGTATTTACAACACAATGATCACAAGAAAAAAAAATATTCATGAAAAATTTTACTTTCTTACCTGAAAATGAGTTTTTTGGTCATAAAATCCACAAAGTTGCACTCAAAGATATGCAATTTCTCCTGTGAGGAAGTAGGGAGTGTCCTATATTGATGACATCACTGCATCTACTTCTGATTGGTCAAAAAGACTGTGTTACATTTTACCCAGTGTTACAACACTCCTCGGTCTCTCCCACCCTGTATGTAATAGAACTGCCTTTAAACGTAATTTTCAGAAATCTGTTATTGGAGATAAAAGACTTCGGAGGACACTATTCACCAAGTGTTGCCTTACCAAGAGTACTTGCTCAGAACCCTTGAGCCATGAATTTGTCTCATTTAAGAGACACGAGACTCACAGCCATATCCATCTACCAAGGTTGACGTTACATCCATAATAATGGTATCCCCGATACTTTGGATTTGTGTCTGCGTGTCGTCCACGTAATGTCCAGAGACATTACTGTGAGCATTCTACAGGCGACAACTGGAAACTTAGAGGGGCTCAGCCCCCCCCTCCCATTTATCATCTGATAAAAAAAACTTTTTTTTAATGTCAAATACCTATAGAGCATCTTACGGTCTGTAGTTGTGGAAACGTGTGTTCCTATAAAGAACTTACAAACAAATCCCCATGAATAATTGTTTTAATTATTTTCATGTGTATAATACGTAGGCCCCTTCCCCCATTCTGATGAGCTTCCAGCACCCCTGATAACATTTCAACCGTACTATTATTATTATTGTGGTTATTGATATGTTTCAGCTGGCAATAATCATTTTACCCTGACTGATGAAGCGCGTCGCTACTCATTTCTTAAAAAATCATGTTGGAAGACACATCCCCTGACGGTGGAAAAGATGTTACAATATTTCAGAACGGGCAAATTATTGGCCTGTATTTAGCAAAGAAAACCATGAATGACAAAAATAAGTATGAGGAATCATTTTCACAAACAAATTTGCCACCACAAAATCCTGACCTTAAACACATTAAAAGTTATTGGGATGTGCTCAAGAAAGACCACAGTGGTTCAACCATTATGTCGAGATGACAAGATCTCGGCCAAAAATTATGGCATTTCTGATCTAAAATAAATGTTCTGGCGTTGCATATAGATGTTAAAACAATGACAAGAAGAATATGCACTGTAATCAAAGCTACAGGGGTTCCTACTAAATATTTCAGTGTACGACTTTTTTTTTGGCCAGGCAGTGTATTATCTAACACCAAGCACAAGACCCCCCCCCTCCACCATATGTAACACACGTTCCTGCAAAACAAAAGAATTTCCCCTATATGTAATAAATCTTAATGCTAAATGTAAGAACTCCCCCTATATGTAACAAAGCTTAACGCTAAATGTAAGAACTCCCCCTATATGTAACAAAGCTTAACGCTAAATGTAAGAACTCCCCCTATATGTAACAAAGCTTAACGCTAAATGTAAGAACTCCCCCTATATGTAACAAAGCTTAACGCTAAATGTAAGAACTCCCCCTATATGTATCAAAGCTTAACGCTAAATGTAAGAACCCCCCCTATATGTATCAAAGCTTAACGCTAAATGTAAGAACCCCCCCTATATGTAACAAAGCTTAACGCTAAATGTAAGAACTCCCCCTATATGTATCAAAGCTTAACGCTAAATGTAAGAACTCCCCCTATATGTATCAAAGCTTAACGCTAAATGTAAGAACTCCCCTTAAATGTAATAAACCTTAACACTAAATGTAAGAACCAGTGTTTCTGTTTCGTGACGAAGTTAAATGGTGATCATTGCAGTTTTGTAGCTTTCTTCAGATTGCTGGTCTGTTCTAGATTAATTTTTTCCACTGATTTTTTAATTTCACTGCCCTTCATTAGCATCATCGTGTGGCATATATAGTAAAAACCTTCCTGATCGAGCAAACTTCCTGTTGGGGAAAAAAACTCACTTGTAGGCCTGTTCCCTTCGATCCGCAAATGGCGATTAAATATGCAAAATTCATTGAAAAAAAAAAATACTCAGATATAGATTTAAGTATTAATAAGAGATGCGGTCACCAAGGCTCCAAATGGGTGTCACTTTTCTTTGCCTGTTTTCGTAGAATTTAGCCGGGTCTACTCTTTCCTTATATCATCGGCCTGCTGATAAAACCTCGTATCTGCCAAATTGATAAGAAACAAAAACTCGTATGTCCACAATTCTTGCATGCAAAGTTAAACTTTTTTAACAATCTTATTTATATTTTAAAGTACATTTATATATTTATACTATTTAATTATTATTTTTTTATTTTCCTGTAAAGTTTCTCATTCTAAAAATACGAGGTTTTATCAGCAGGCCGACGATGTTACATTTTGTGGCAGTTTTTATTATATTTAGGGGGAGGCTGAGTATTTACGTTTAGCGTTAGAAATTTCACGTTTAGGGGGAAGGTCAATTTAGCGTTAGAAATGGTTAAATTTAGGGGGAGTTTTACGATTTGCAGCGATGTTACGTTAAGGGGTTGTACAGTGGTCACGACTTGCAATAAACAGTCACAAAATTTCAATCTTCTAGGTCAAATAGTTTTTGAAAAAAACTTCTCCCTACTTATCCAGACAGACAGACAGACAGATGAATGGACAGATGAAAAAACTCAATTGTTATATCCCCGGCTCCACTTCATGATGGGAGATTAAAAATGAGTATGAATTTAGAAAAGTGATCACTGAGGTCATAGTTTGAGTATAGGATGTATGCTCTCATATATTTCATGATATTTCGTGGTATTTTCATCAGTGTTCAGTCTGATCTTGATGATGCATCTTTGCATTATTATCCCCTACCAGGACACAATGTGAATTCAGGGATATTGCAATGGAACCTGTCCGTCTGACTTTCCATCTGTCAGTGGGGCCAGGTTTTCCAGAAATTAATTGACTTTGATGAATTAAATTTTGTGTGCTTTTGCTATGACCTTGACGGGGTTCAAAAACAGGATTTCACAGTGGCAGGGGATACTTTAAACAATGTCGTCAAGTTGCATTATTGAAATAAAGTTTAAAGTGCTTGTTAGATTTTTTATTTATTTATTCTTTTGTTTTTTAGAGTTAGAAAGCATTAAGGGCTGTATTTTTAATGCTATTTTCACGAGCTCTGTGGGACACAACAAGTTCTTTCCCATTCCTCTAGTCTTAAATCCCCTGGGATTTCCGAAACCCAGATCTGAAGTGCTGTTGCACTTTCAAAGGGATGCCTATTAAAGCTTCCCAGACTTAAAGTATTACATCCACAAACCATTAAAAAGCAATGTTATATCAGCCCTCTTTCCATCTGTTAAGAAAGCTCACGTGGTTTTGCCCAACAGTAGAACAGTGTTCTCCATACAGGAGTCAAGTTTACATTTTGAAAGATCACAATCCTATTCAGCCCTAATCCCAAACTTATTGTTGGTCTTAAAATGACTATGGCACGGCCTTTCTTCAAAACACAGAACATTCCACTGTCATTCATTGAACGGTTGAGTCACATTTGTTTTGGACAAAGACTGACGTACATCTTAAGCGAACTTATAAATCAATGTTTCCAGCTGAGAGGTGTTCTGGATGTTACCGAATGCTGTGCTGTGTTTAAGCACCTTCAGCTGTAATTTTACAAAAATAGGTGTGTCTGTGTATATGTGCTGGAGAGATAGAGATAGAGAGAGAGAGAGAGAGAGAGAGAGTGCATGTGTTAGACATAGACGAAGAGGCAGGGGAGGACTGCTCTCAGGTTGTAATCTATCTTCTTACTCTAACAATACAGCCTTTCGAGAGAACTGTCAGCCCAAAGCACACCTGGTGGTAAAGGCTGAGAGCCAGATTCTTTACATTGACCATTCCAGAACTCACATTCCAGGTGCTGCAAATGTGTGTGCTCTATTTTAGCCTTCTGAATGTCTAAAAATGAAGCAGGTGAAAACGAAAACATGATAATCATCATTTTGTTGTTTTAAAAACTCAGCCCTCTTCCACAGTATACATGTAGAAGAATAATCTAGATCAGGCGTCCCCAATCTTTCCCAGAAAGGGCCGGTGTGGGTGCAGGTTTTCGTTGCAACCGAGCAGCTACATACCTGATGCTAATAATCAAGCTTATTAGCAGAGAGTCCTGGGACTGATTAGTAGCATCAGGTGTGCAGCTGCTTGTTTGCAATGAAAACCTGCACCCACACTGGCCCTTTCAGGGAAAAATTGGGGACCCCTGATCTAGATGTTGATTTACCTAAAAATAGTTTGACAAAATGAATGATTTTGATCTGTTTAGGGAGTTTACTCCTCCATGAAAAGGGGCCTATTGCCTGGTTATGCTACTGAAGCTAGCAGGTACAGGAAAGGGCTGACGATAAAATGCTGTGCTGCCCAAGGCAGGGTGGGATGACAGGGGGTGTGTTGGACGGTCAAAAAAATGACGCCCTATCATCTCATTCCTGAACATCATGGAAAATGATGTGAGGTTAAGGAAAGATTTAAAGGAGAATTCATAAGGACTTAGGAAAAAAAAACATCTTGACGATGTAAATAATCATGACTCCCTTCCCTTGCCCGTCATGTTCCCTTACTGTCATGATTGGCTGGATGGATGGTGTGTTACTAGAGACTGCCGTAAGGAACTGTGGGATGTCGTTACCTCCTTTCTGTTAATAATGGATGGTTCAGCGTGTGCCCTATGCTAAATGAAATACATTTGGAAGCACTGAAGCACCTTTCCTTAACATTTAGAGAATTCGAACCAAACATGTCATGGCTGCCAACACTTCTAGGTCATTTTCAAGGAGTGAGTTAACTTCCCTAAGCAAACAGGAATATTAGAATGCAGACAGGGTCTCATCTTTCATTGGTAACCCCATGCGGTTGACAGAGTGACCACACTTTTGTTTGTCAAACTGGAAATCAGGGGTGTCCTGACCAATAGCAGAGGATTTTGATTCAGTGCTGATTGAATTAGAATTCCAAATTTGAGGCAAAAGCACTGAGAAATAGGTGGTTGTATGCGCCAGTTTCAACTGTGGAAATCAAAGGCATTAAATACAAACGACTTCCATGTTTTCCCTTAAAACACACCGTTAAAAAGACTGGTGGCAAAATCTATGTTAATGATGGATGGCATTTTCAAATAGCATATCATTTGCCCCCAGCATGTGTATTGTATAATTTAACAGGAAATATCCTCAAGGATGTATTTCTTAATGTGAAAAGCATTGTTCAAATAGTCAAAACAAGCTGAACAGACACTCCCTTAAAGCAATTTAGCTTAATGTAACATAAACCCTTTCATCTGAAGTTTTTAATGGATATTGAAGCACACTGGGACAATTTTAATTCAGTTGAAAGAGTTTGGCATTAAATTAACAAATGACTCATGTGTACAATGCAGTTTCTTTCACAAGACAGTGTGTGGGCTACATGGAAGAGGATCACATCCAATTATTTTCCATCCACTGTTTGATAAATTTCACACCTATCGTTCTATTTCTATACACACTGAAACTAATATCTGTGACGGAGAATGTATAAAATCGCAGAGTGAATCTTGCTTTTAAAGGAGGTGTTCATCATTAGCAAAGGTCATCAAGCGTCACACAAATTATACTATAGCGAATGACAGAAACTCAGCCTGTACATGTATATGTCCATTCAGTCTTCATCTGTCTCCGTCACATCTGCGCTCATTGGCAGCTCCACGACGGTTTGTTTTATGGCTGTTTCTGACATGAAAGGAAAGCAGCGACCGCAGCTGCACCAGTCGTTCCTCTCCACCGTCATCAGGTTTGCTGAATACCATCGCATCGACCTCCTGCCTCCAGGGCCAGGCCGAGTCTTTCAACGCCTCAGCTGTTGATTGGACAACAGCCACACGCGCCTCAACACCAGATGTAAACCTTGGCAACAATTACAGGACATTTTGACGGTTGTGCGTTCCGTTAAGAAATTTGCAAACTTTTATTTGTCTTGTGTTTTGTCAGTTTAATTGAGGCAGTGTGGGTGCTAGCGTAATCACACCACAATTATGCAGGAGTGTCTGTCATTTGCTTTGCCTCACAGCATGAAATTGATTTTTGGGTTTGAATTGTGCTGTTGTAAGTAAATCGTAGTCTGTAGGCGTTATAGAAAGTGGAAAAGATTAAGATACAAAATTTTAATTACTTTTTTTTTTATCATTAATGGCTATCATTGAACAAACAAAATATGGCAACAACAGTCATACACAATATCCTGGAACTCGCTTTTTATGTATGTTTGCCTTTTTGTCTGTTCCTTCTCCAATGCTGTTTTTAGCCATCTTTACTTCATGTTTTGTTGTGTGTTGACTATGTTGACTTTAGGTGCTTCTTTTATAAGCTTATGTGCTCTTGCTGTGGCCTCTGGCCTAGGTTATCATTGTAAATGAGAACTGGTTCTCGCTGATTCCCCTGGTTAAATCAAGGTAAAAAAAAACAAAAAAAAACCCCTTGTGGTCTCAGTTTATGTATCAGAATTAGGATCCTAACTGCAAGACCAGAGTGGATCCTGATACTCTCCAATGAATGGGAAGAGGCTAATATATAAAACATAGCTAATCAAAGCAAGAGAGGTTTAGGAGGCAAAAACGCATACACTGGCTGAGTTACATACCCCTTGATAATGCGAAAAGGGCCAGAAATTTGGCATAGATTCCATTTTCTCTTTTCTTTGCTGAGTCTAATGGCTAAAAAAGGCTCTGCCTAGAAACCCATGGAGCTGAATGACCATGGATTGAGGCTAAATGTGCGCTTGGATTGTCCATTTGTGTATATGTGTTCCAATGATGCCCTTGTGACAGCCTCTGACTTTGCCTGTTTAGACTGCCTTATGTGGTTCACTTCTGCTCTGTGTCTTTAAGCAGGTGAATTACCTGGTTGGAGGGGAGCCGTTAAGATGATTCAAGGCTCCTGTCCTGAGTTCTGCTTGGGGCTTAAAGGACTCACTCCTTCCTCGGGGTGTTCTCTCTTCACCTCGCCATGCACCTTCAATTTCTGTTTGATGGTTAGAATTGGTTCATTGTCCTTTTGTGTTATTGTAAGTTTATTTAGTTGTATTTCTGTAATAAATCCTTCATTTTCCTCAATATGTTATATATGTGTGTCTCCATTTTTGTTTATGGGCAACAGCCAGACTATAACGCCCTTAAAAGATTAAAAAAACAGTGAAGGGTACTATAAGTATTTGGACTGGGAAATTGGCATCTGTAAACTAGTCCAACACTGGTTCATTCGATAGGGACATTCATACTCCACCTGCCCCTCAAAGAATTTACTGAAAAGTTGAGTGAAAAACATCAAATAAATTAGTGGGTTAAAAAAAATGCAAAACCAACCTTCTCATGTGTCCTCTGGCTCTCGACAGCTTAGTCATCCAGTGGTGTATAATCATTCAAATTTAGACACAGATTACTAAGAATACAGTTCAGGATATATAGCTATAATGCTGAATTAAAGGGTGCTGTACTTTCTAAAAGTAAAACAAAACATATAACGTTGTTGTTTTTATTAGGGGTTTACTGTGGATATTTTTACCGAGTCACCAGTAACCCGAATCAGGGTTTCTTAAACTCTTTTGTTCAAGAGCCCAATGATTTATGACCTACCCAAGGCTAAAAGCACTCACAACCTGGCCTGCACCCATCCAATCCCAGCCAATATTATTGTTCAAACAAATTATTTACAGAAACTCAGCAGAATTTTACAAACACCAAAATCCTTTACATTGGGCTTTTAATCATTCTTTTTTTACTTCACTTTTATTCTTTTTTATGTTTCCTTGATGAACATATGATTGTGAGTATGGGTGCGTGTTTGCATGTGTGTGCGTGTGTGCTTGTGTGAGTAGTATGGTAGATGGTAGATTGAGAATATACAGTAAGTGTCAAAACTCAAATTCAAAGTCCCTGAGAGCTTAAATCAGCAATCATCAAATCATCTGCCTTTTTTGGACATTGGGGCTCAGTCTATACAAGCAAAGTATGAGAAAGTTACTACTTTTTCCTGAATAGATTAAAAAATCTTTAGATTTCCCTTTCCCAGTGGCTGGATTTAAATTGGGCGTGAGACTTGTCATCCCAAGGTGGCATCATGTTGTACTTCAGTAATCCACCTAATTTCAACCAATCAGAAAGCTAATTTAAATTGCCCCTCCCCCCGAACATTCATTACTGTCACATCCATACAGTCTACAAGAAAGTGATGATGAGTCCATTCAGCTCTTCTGTTGCACATTGTACAAAGTCAGCTTTGAAATATGACATCAATTATAAAGATTGATTCCTTGTTCCCGGGGACTTTAACAATCACTGGACTCTAATTACTTCAATGAGATGAGGAACTGCTGAGGAACAGATGATGGGGCCACTCGCCGAGTGTTTATAGAGGCCTACTCCCATATTCATCCTTGGTAGCAGTGAGGTTTGAGAAGCCTGCCTCACGCAGATAAGTTGTGTAGAATGACAGTCGTGTTTTCAAGGCGATTTTTCTAAGTTGTGGATATTCCCCCTGGAAAACACTGAAAGAAGAGCAAACAGCCATGATTCTTGTCCAACTCTTTTGTTAACTATTTGTTAAAGTACTTGGGACTCTACATCAGCCTGTGTAAGCTTCATCTCCAAATTTCTGCTGCTTAGAAAATGATAGGAACTGGCTATTATCGCAAGATATAAAACGATTTTACAGTCAGTGAGGTCCTATTTGTGTAGCCTTTTGGTCCGATTCATCTACTTTTTGTTGAGATTTGCAGAAACACACAGGTAAAGATACTAGAGTCAGCCAAAGACTGAGAGGCAAACATTTGCCACATGAGAAACACACAATCAGTCCAAAACATGGCTAGTGCTCAAGCGAATGATAGACTTCTTTGTTAACCAAAGATCTAAAGAGCACAAAATTCTGCAATTTTTCTATAATGATGTAGCCATGGTAGCGTGCTTTGTTTATTCAGAGTGGGGCTCTTTGATGACGCATCTACCCCAGTGAAGAGTAGCTTATGATTTTCCACTTTGCATCATCAATTCATTTTTTTTTTTTTTTGTCATCCATTTTAGTGATATAACAAAACAAATCTAAGCATATATGAGCATATGTGTGTGGGTGAGTATGTGCACTCTGTGCATGTGCGCACGTGTGTGAGGGTGGGTGATTGCTGTTTTTTTTTTAAACACAAAGTACAAACAGAAACATGTGCGCAATATCAGATCGACAATCAAGTTTGTTCCTTTTCATTGATGTGAAATTAACTAGCGATTCCAAACCTGATCCGGATGCATGTCTTCGTTAAGGTTGAATTTTCTTATGGATATTAGTGTCTGTGTGCGTGTATGAGCGTGTGTGTTAGTATCCACATGTTAGAAAGTGTATTGAAGATCTCCGTTGTACTGCCACCCATTCATTATCCATACTTTTTCTTCCCTGGGGTTACGAGCCTAACCCAGCTGACTATGGGCAAAAGGCAGGGGCACACTCTGGGCAGCTCACCAGTCTGTCACAGGATGCACACACACACACACAAATACACACATCATTCACTCACACCCTTATACCTATGGGCAATATAGAGTCTCCATTTAGCCAGACTTGCATACCTTTGGACTAGGGGAGGAAACCAATTTTTTCTGTTTTTTTTTCTTCAGTTTACCCACTGTGCCATCATGCCGTCCACAAGATCCACATGTAGGCTACAAATAAATTCATGGTTCCAAACACAACGTAACGAAAATCACCATGAATTAGCTTTCGTGTTGATAAGAATGGAGCACCTCCTTAAAACCAAAGCAGAGCAAATGCACTTAGTTGCACCTGGGTGACTAAAATAAAAGCCTACCTCAGAAAAGTGGGTGTGTCAGTAAATGGGCCATCCTGTTTTTACAGCAGTTCATGTTTCTGACTGCGAATGCACTGGAGGAGATGCTCTCAGTGTCAGCCAATCGCAGCTTCCACAGGCTCTACTTTCTGGGTACAACATCTGCGCACGCTGTCTGCACCTGCTCGTATTTGCATATTTCCAATTAAATCTCCCTTTGGCTGGAGCTGACAACAGAAACTTTAGTCAACTGAGCTATTTAATGAGGTGCGAGGTTTTCTTTTGCCAGTGCGACAAGGCAAAATCCAGAGACACAAGGTGATTCCCATTCAATTGTCTGACAATGTATGCTGTTGTGGAGATTCCTGTGCCTAGTTTCGGCTCATTTTGTGTAAGGAGAGTACGTCTAGTATTTAAAAACCACAAAAATACTCTTCACAAAACCCTTTGAATGAACACTATTGTTTTTTTTTCAGCTTATATTTCTGTTTGTTTATATTTCTTTGCCTAGACGTTAATTGAATTTGGCACACGCTGCATTATCCCATTTATAATTTGACAGTTTCACATCCCACACTCATTTCAAACAGATGAAACAATGGTGCCAATCTCTCTTAATTTACAAGAGGGACAGAATAATTATGTGAAAGTGATTAAATGTCCAAATCAAAGCCATCCACATTTAATTTTATTAAAACAGCTGCATTTCAATACCAGTCAAGAGGAAAGCAGTTTAATTTTTGCAGTTCAATGCAACAAATAAATAAATAAATAACTAGATTATGCGCACTCTATATAGATGCAAACCCACGCCTCTTGTTGACCTTGACCTTTGACCTTTCGACCTCGAAATGCAAATTTGGACAGGGTACCCTAGGATCATCTACCCCACAAAGTTTGGTCACCCTAGCTTCAGTGGTGGCCGAGCTGTCGCGCGGACAGACGCGCGCACACACACAGACGGTGCTAAACTGTATACCCACGCCCCCTTGTAGGGCGTGGGTAAATATTTACTTATTCCCAAAGCAGCACATTCTTCGTATATTACTGTATGTACGAACGCGCGCACAAGCAAACATAAATGCACGTGTTTGACACATATTCAAACATTGTCATTGTTATCCACATCAGTATTCGTCATCCACGGTCATCCACGGACCATCCTGACCACGGATCCAAATATGATTCTCAACTAATATGACCAAGGTGGATAGCTTTCTGCATTCTAAACAAATTATCTCAACATTTTACACAGATGCATTGAGATATGTACTTAACTTTGACTAAATTGTGCGCACGCAAGTTTTCCTTTTCTGTCGCCAACTAAAGATTTGCTACGAGTGATTGATGAACTTGTTGAATGCACTAAACGTGCTTAGCAAGAATGTTTTTAAAAAAAGGGCATGTATTGAGTAATATTTATTTTGATACCTTGTGGCCACATATGTGTCCATCAAATCCAGCAGCTGTATTCAGACAAGTGGAGCCACTAGAATTAAACTCTAGTGGAGATCCGAAGGTTTCCAACAACGCAAAATGTGTCCTGCTGAATTACAGCAAAATGTGTATAAAATGATGCATAGGATCTAGATATTTTTCATTTGATGTAATGCTGTGGCCATGGCGTCCTGGTTTTGAATATTTCTCTGAATATAAGTGTGAAGCAGCTTCAGTGAGGCACTGCAACCAGATACAAAATATGTATGTGACATTGTCCTACAATATGAAAAAGAAGTTTTTTTTTCCTCATTTTGAACCTACTTGAGGGAAAACTTAAGTGAAAAGTCAGAGTTTATGGAGTTAACTGAATACAGGCCATTCCCAGAGGGTCTTAAGTATTAGTTTTATGCCGAAGTTTATTTACAAGGATGCTCCATGCTACTACACAATGTGCCATAGAAAATTAATAATGTACTGAAATATATAGAATTAAAATTTTTTTTTTTTTGTCCATAAATCATTTAAATTTTACCTCTAACTGTATTTGAGCTGCGTGATGGAGCAGTGGGTAGCGCTGTTGCCCCACAGCAAGAGGGTTTTAGGTTTGAGTCTGTCTTGGGGCCTTTCTGTGCGGAGTTTGCATGTTCTCCTTGTGTTTGATTGGCTTTCCTCTGGGTACTTAGGTTTCAAACCCCATCCTAAAAACATGCATGGTAGGTTAACTTAAGACTCTAAATTACCCTTAGGCATGAGTATGCCAGTGAAAGACGTGTGTGGAAGGCCCTGCAATTGATCGGAAAGCTGTTCAGGGTATGTCCCTCCCTTTCTCTCATAGTCAGCTGGGATAGGCTCCAGCTCCCCCATAAGCCTGATGAGGAAGTGTCCGTTTAGATACTGGATTTACAAATATTTGGATGTGCTCAGTGGCTATCACAGCTATTTCTGAAAGATATTAATAATATGCTGAAAATCAAGCTGTTATATCTGCTGTTTAAATTTACGATGCGGTCAATGGACACTACTGAAAGTAATCAGTTGATGGTATTGATATCAATAAATGTTCTTAAATGTGAAAATTATATAGGAGAATACTGCACAAAGAGAGTTTCAAAGAAATTGTGTACAGTAAGATGGGCTTACAGGGTGAAAGACTGTGAAGCATGCATGCATGCATGCAAATCCCTGGATTATGAGTGTATTTTCAAAAATTAGCCAGTGAATTCAGGAATACTTCACTCAGGTAGTAAGCTATACCTAGACAAGAATGGGCAGCGCAGAGATCATCAATGAAAAGAGAGGTTCATGAGCTGGCAGCATCGGACACTCACATCTGTCTAATCACAGTGACACTGTGCATACCGCAGTATGAGCGTTTGATTAGACCAGGGGTGTCCAATCTATTCCAGAAAGGGTCGGTGTGGGTGCTGGTTTTTGTTAGAGCCCAGCACTAACTCACTTGATTCTACCCAGCAGGGTCCTGATTGAACCGCCTGATTAGTTAATTAGTGGATTCAGGTGCTGTAGCACTGCTGGCTAGAACAAAAACCAGCACCCACACCGGCCCTTTATGGACAAGTTTGGACACCCCTGGATTAGACCATGGCCACACTCATAAAGCATGGAAACAATTTTATGTTTCAAGTATTTAAGTACACATAAAAAAATAACTTTCTCGTCCAGCACGCCCAACTTACGTAAGAGTTGGCGAGTAAATTGTCTCGGAAATGGCTTTAGCGTTGCTTGAAGCATTCAGAGCAAAAGGAAATGCTGATGCATAGTATCATTTCATTTCTGTTTCCTCTCAGAGAATCAAATTTGTCTTTTCCTTTCCAAAACTAGATCCCAAACGCAATCTTCCCTACCGTGCAACTTTCACTACATCTTGTAGTAATCACAAGCAATTAGCTTGTGGAGTCCAGATCAGGAAACAAGATTTATGTAAAATGGCATAATCATGTGCAGGTGTCGGGGCTGGTACACTTCACGTCTCGTTCATTCGACAACAAAAAAGGGTCAGGTGAGAACTCTCCTCTCTGCAGAAGAGAAGGAGACCCTCACAGTCCAGATCTCGTTTCTTTCTTTTTCGTTTTATACTGACAGGTCTAATGCATGTCTTTGTCGTAACCCCCATGTAAATGCCTTTCGGGTCTCGTCCTATTCGGCGACTTGCGTGTTTATCAGAAAGTTTGTATCCTTTGATTGGTTTATGTCATGCAAGTTTGTCACTCCCCCGGCTGAGTCTCGTTTCATGTCTATTTCTTAATGTTCATGAAACAGATATTGCTTAGTATTGCAAGTTGTTAAGTTATAATTTGCCTTTAGTGTTTAGAACCAATCAGTATTCCAAGTTGAAAATCTTCTTCTTTGTCAAATGCAATGGGTAATTTAATGACAGCTATTCCTGGAAGCTTTCCTTTTTACTTTGTTGACTCGAACAAGCTTCCGAGCCGTATCAGGGTCCAGGATTGGGACCGTGTTCTTATTATCCCAGCTCTAGTCAGTGTGTCTGTCCAGTTTCACAGGAACAAGCTCACAAGCCTCATCAGAGTTCAGGATTGGGACCGTGTTCTTGTTAACTCAGCCAAGTCCATTCAACTGACCAGTTTGTTAGGAACACGCTCCCAATCCTTATAAGGTTATCAGGATTGGAACCAAGTTCTTTTCAAGCTTCTCCGTCTTTCTGTGGAACAGTTCAGCGCTGATGAAGAGTGCTTCTCACCTGGCTGCCGACCTGGAAGCCACTGGCTTGCAATTGATGGCTCAACTTCGCCCACAAAATCTGTGAAGAACGGTGCTGTCCTTATCCAGGGTTCTGTCCCACCTCTTCTTCTCCCAAAATGACCGTATAAGCTGCCATTAAAACTATTGTATCAAATTGTACTCTGCCTTCACTCTCAATGCCGGGGTTGGACAATAACAGTGTTGTTGTGTGGCACAGTTAAGGAGGTGGAAGTGGCAGCGACAAAGATTTATTAAGTAATTATATTTTACACCTGTAAAGACGAGTACTTTAACAACCTAGCAAATACAACAGCATAAAACATAATTCAGGAGATAAAATCATTTGTTTTGCTTTATTATTCCTTTGCAATAAATTTCAATAACATTAAATAGGCGAGGGAGACCAAGATGTCAGTGGAGATTAGGAACTACATTTTTATAGTGCCAACACTTTAGATTTCTTGTAATATTACCGTTATATGAAATGTGGGAGATTGCTTTGCCGTGAAGTCATTATGCACCGATTTAAGGGCACTTTAAGGCTGCTGTTTCTATACCAGCTCTCAGATGAGTATTTTCCTGATTTCTTATTCACTAAAGCCTCTAATGAATTAAACGATTATTTGCGAATGAATCTTAGGTATTTCCACTTTGCAGTCAAATTTATGACTTACCATTGAGACTGAAATCTCTTACAATGTTCAACATTCTGAGTAATGACCTCTGCTTTCATTGCAGAAGGCAGTGACCTAGTTTATCTGAGAGAGAGACAGAGAGAGAGAGAGAGAGAAAGAGAGAGAGAGAGAGAGTGAGATCCCATGAGCAAAGCCGAATAGAAGTCCTCTGTCGAGAGTACATATGAATTCATACACCAATCAGCCACAACATTAAAACCAATTGCCAAATATCATAGAGGTCCCCCTTGAGCCACCAAAACAGCGCCATCGAACTGATGTCACTTGAATTCCCGAGCTCAGGGTTTCCCAGCAGAAAGATTCCCCCAGCATCTCTTTCCCTTCACCAGTTAGTCTTCTTTCCATTGTGTATCCTGGTGCCATCTCTTCCCCAGGTAAATGGTGCACATGTACTCGGTTGATGTACATGTTTTAAAAGAGAACAGGACTGTCTGAACCAGGCGACCGCCTTCAGTAGCTTCAAGGTGCAATTCTGAGACTCACATGTCCATTATAAACCATTTGGTGGTGGATCAGGGCTAAAATGCGTATTCTGTCTGGTCTGCTGGAACAAAGCATTTAATGCAACATTGTGCAATGCACTGTGTGTTGTGGCGACTTCCTCCCATAAGTATAATATGCCGCAATATCCCTTCTATCAGTTCGGATTAGATGGGATTGCCTATGTTTTCCTTGTGCATTGATGAGTCTGGGCACCCTACACCCTGTTGCCAGTTCCTAACTCATCGATGACAAGAACTGACTGTTTGCCCACCGTCTAAAGTCTGTCTGCCCACCTTGATATGCGGCACTCAGATGATAATAATCAACATTATTTAATTCATCTGTACGTGGTTTTAATGTTTCAGCTCATCTGTGTATGGTTTTACTATGTGTTTATGCTGTCTATAAAATATGTGTGCATTACTTAACACATGGCTTATTCTTCTTCTTATCAGTGATGTTTTTGTCGGCCTAATTCTTGATGACATTTACTGGGGCAACTTTGTACTAGCCTAGCCAGGAAAATGCTTGGAATTTAAGAATGAAATTGAAAACTGAGTGACAGATGGAGAGAAAGAGACAAGTGAATAAAGGAAAAGACTGTTGAGGAATTACTGTTTAAAAAGCAGAGCTAACAGCCCCAGCAGTTTCTATGTATTTACTCTCCCCGTAATGATTTTTCTCAGTATGGAAACTTTATTGGTGGAGGGAGGGTTTTCCAAACTTCTCATCAGCGGCCATTTCAGTCTTCAGTCATTTACCTCTCTTCACTCCAGCCCCCATTCAGGAGGTAACATTAAGTTTCCAAGATGAATTAAGTTGTCTTCGGGAACGTGAAACATATTGCCTCAGAAAAATGCAGAAATACAATGAGAAAGCTGACAAGAAAAAATATATGCAGTTTTTACTGACCTAATACGCTCGCAGCCAAATTGAATCTCCGCCTGTCCCACAGGCTAACACACACACGCGCACGCACGCACACACACACACCCCCGTACACGTACGCATGCACACACACACACACACACACACACACACACACACACACACACACACTCGCACACGAAAACGTGTGCACACATGTTAATTTGTGTTTCCTGCAGTGAAACCAGTATAAATGAGAAACACTTGGTTATGCAGCACTCTGAATGACTGCATGAATGTTTGACTTTGAAAACTGGACAGCATATTACCTTGCCTGTTTCAAATACTGTTATCACATTAAAGCAGAAGGGTAGAATATTTTCGTTGGTCTGCAAGGAACAATTAGTCCAATTATTTGAAATCGCTCACTCACACACACACAAACACAAACATCCGCGCGTGCATGCTAGCACACACAATGAGCATGAGCTTACATTGTGAGAAAGAAAGATAATGTAAAGAAATTGATTATTTTACTCCAAAATATATTTGAGGTGCTGATGTCAAACACTTTTAACTACATTTTTCACTCATTATTGTACCATTAATTACGTCTTTTTGTCCTCAAGTGACCCCTGGACATAGTCCTTAAATACTTTGTGATTTTGGGGCAATTGCTCCACAGGCAGTGGTCAAACATATCAGTGCAGTAATAGCAGAAAATAGAGACCTTGGTTAATGACAGAGAAAATTACCCATCAAGAGAAGATGAATGAACTAAGGCTCGAAAAAAGCCAAAGAATGTCATTTTAAATACCAAGCCAAATCATGGTCCAGAGTCACTTTTCTCTTGACTAAATTAAAACAGTATATTAACAGAGGATTATTCCATTGGATAGTTAGATTTATAGGAATTACAACCCCACATCATAGAAGGCCAGGACGGTATGTTAAATTAAAATTAACACTTAAAGCAGTGATTTGTGAAATTAGTTTTGACCTGTCTTATGCCAAAAATAATTGCACATTATTTGATGTTTTGCCACTTTAATTGCATTTATTTCTCAAAATAAATGCATATTTTAATTTTGATTCATTTAGTATAGTTTAAAAAAAGTACAGTGAAATATTCTCCACTCATCACATAACTTTATAAACATTTAGGACAAAACACCAAGTTACAAAATGTTTCAGGAGTGATTTTGTCTCATCCTTCCAACAAATAACTATTTAGGTGTGCACCAGTATAGGGTCCTCATCGTCAGATTCTGCATTTAAAAATGCATTCAGTGTTGGGGACAAGTTAGGACTGCAGTCAGGCCAGTCCAGCACCCGCACCCTATTTCCACGAAGCCATGCCTTTGTCATTTGAGTATACTGTGGTTTTGGGCTGCCTTCTTGAAATAGGCATGGACATTACTGGGAAATTTATCATTTTGAAGGTAGCATATGTTGTTCCAACATCTCAATGCACTTTTCAGCATTAATGCTGTGTTAACAGAGGTGCGAGTTACCCCTACCTACCAACATATTTTGTACTACCACAGAGCAGGGCTTTTGGTATTTGTTGCTGGTGACAGCCGGGATGATATTTTTCTTTTTTGTCATACATTTAATAAAAAAAAAAAGTTTTGATTCATCTGACTGCAATACATGTTTACATTGCGTGATGGTCCATTACACACACCTTTGAGTTCAGAGAAGTTGATGGCACCTCTGGACACTGTTACTATAAGGCTACCTTTTTCAGCAGTCACACCGTTTTGACAGCCATTTGTCTGAGTGACTGGAGATCACAGGTTTTCCGCTTAGGTTTGCACTGTTGATCTTTTGGCGCCGAAATTCCTCCAGATTTTTTTCTTTGTGTTATGACTCTGTTGTGCCTGTCCATGTTTTTGTTATTACCCTGTCTCCATGCCATGTTTTTTGAGTTACTCCATGCCATGTTTTTTATTTTGCCTGTCTTTCTTTGTTATGTCTTTTGCCTGCCATTTCCTATATTCTCAGTTTAAATATTCATTCTGGTTTTTTGTAATTCTCATACCCTGCATTGCACATTGTCTCCCCAGTCTTGTCTTGTGTTCTGAGACGGTTTTATTCCCCAGTCTTGTGTGCCACAGTTTCAAGTGATTTCATGGTTTCTGGGTTTCCAAACATTCCTTCCAATCTCGTTTGCTTCCTCTGCCTTACTGTCTTATCGTTACTAACAATACTAACAGTTTATTTTTGATAAATTACGAATTCTAACTAACATTGTTTATAATACTAACTTACTAACAAGCACTAGGGATTGTATAGCTGCACATTACTAATTGACTAACAAGCTCTCACCACTCGCTCTGTCCGAGTCTCCGGCCCGTTGTCTTCACTCAATTTACTTTGCTGTGCTTCAGCAGATTCTCTGCACCTTGTCAAACACTGTTCTGCCTCTCACTTTGTGCACTTTAGAACTCCCTAACCAGAGCTGTTGGTTTGTCATAGTCTGTCTGTGTAATCCCTGTTCAAATTTTGGCTTTTTGGCCACCAATTTCATGTGGTTAGGTACTTCCTCTTGTTCGTTTTTTTTGTTATTTAGTCTGGTCCAGCTCACCTGTTCCCTATCATAGCATGTGACTTCCCGTATGTGTATTTAAGCAGTCATTTCACCACCAGCTCTTGTCAGAACATTTTCCTTGTGCTGTGATTGTTTGCACCTTGAGCTCATCGAGTTATACTTCTGACTGGAATGTCCCTGATTTAGATTTTGGCTTTGTCTTTGATATTCCTGCGCCCGTGTACTGAACCTGCTTTGCCTGACTTTGAGATTTGTGATTGCTACCCTGGTAATGAACCGTTTCTGTCTCTCTGGATTGTGATTTTGGATTCTGGACTTTGTACTGTTGCCTTCAATAAAATCAGTTTTGCTGCACTTTCTGGTACTCGCGTGTGATTCCAGAACGCACCCTCACACTTTGTTCATAGTATGTTTCTCATCGATTCGTTTAATTATGTTTTGCATTGTACAGGGTGAAATATCACATCCCTTCAAATCAGTCTTGAGTAACATGTTTTATACCTTTCAATTGTTCTCTCATGCATTTGCGGCCAAACTGGTGATCCTCGACTCATCTTTGCTTCTGAAGAACAAGACCTTTCGTAGATGCATCTTTTGTACCAAATCATATTTACAATCACTGACATCAGCTGTTTGAAATCACATTATTATTCAAATTTTTTCCTTATCACTAGTCCTAAATTGCCCCCTTTTTTGGGAAGGTGTTACAGAGCTGAATAGCAGGAAAAGTTTATTCATAAATAAAATTGACCATACAGAACGTGAAATATTCTGTACTCATGCTGTCTGCAATGAAGTGGCAGTCCAAGCAATTTTTGAAATCACTGCTTCCTTTATTACTCTATATTTTCCACAGTGCCCCAACATTTTTGGGGTTATAGTTTTAATTGTGTGAGAGTGTCCATCAGGTGTAATTAAATTATCTAACACAAAACACAATTGTCACGTGGATGTTTATGCAGTGTTGATGGGGGGAAATTTACCATGGAGTATTCCTCTTTCATTGTTTTTTGTGGTCATCCTGTCCTATTTCAATTATTTATTGAAAAAATTATATATTTGCAACTTGACATTAAACTTTATTTTAGATATTGTCATGAAAATAACATGGTGACTACGACTACATTCCTTTCATGTGAGAATCACACAAATAAATCTGATAGGATTAGTTCACTTGATAACTTCATAATCCTCATGAATTTAGAATGGCAAACAAGGAAGAGAGATGATATTTATTCTGTTCTTGTATTGACAGTACTGAGTATGTAAAAACTACTTGACTTGAGTTTTCACACCTTGGCTCCTCTACACTCAGCACTGTAGTGGAAAGAAAGGAAATCAAAAAGCACACTGATAAAACACATGCTCATTTAAAACCTTTAAAGCCGAATCATTTTCACCAGAAAAAAAATACTATTTTCTAGTTGAAGGATGCTGTTACATTTGCAGAAACGTCTGCCTTTCACTTTAAACCGCATCATTTTAGCAGAATTTGATAAAACATTGAACTGACCCTGATGTTTTGAAAAGCCAGTTTATTGGCAAGAAAAAAGCTACATTTTAGTTCAATAACCAGAACAACTGAAAATAATCAATTACAGTGTCCTCCAGCAGTAAACAAAACCGGAGCATATGTTTGTCCATGAAAGAAAACACATTTGGTGTTATTGAAATTACAAACATCGGCACACTATTGCGTGCATGCACATGCACAAACTCATATCATATCTTATTCAGCATTTGAAGTGCCCTACAGTAATGCTGGCACACTTGGTTGATACAAAGAAAAAGTTGTTGTGAAAAAATGCCATTACTGTAAGTCCTCTTCAAACTAACTTTCGAATATTCTCAAAAATACAACCTTTACTTGAAATACAAAACAATCTTGGAAAGAAAATAATATCGGAGCCATTAAAAACGCAGGGGTGAGGTACATAGAGTATTTGCGGCAAATTGAAGAAACAATCAATTTTCATTTCCAGTAAGATACGCATGTAATTTTTTTAAAAGCATGTGGTATTGTAACCCCGACACACGCCACATGGACGCTCCGAGCACTTCAGTGATAAAGAACATTGGGGTGTTTTTGACGTGAACAGTGATGCTTGACTTGTTCTTTTGGGTGTGTTCAATAGCTTTTTTTGTGTTGATTTCAATCCAAGCGTTAGATCACTGTCCTGTTGAAAGAAAAAACCCTGGTCCAGCAGAGGCAGTCAAATTTTCACTGAGAACCTGCTGGAACTTGATGGAATCCATGACACCATGAATCCTAACAAGGTCTCCAGGGCTTTTGAAAGAACAAGAGGCTCCTCAGAGCCTGTACACAGGCCGGGTCTAGGCCTGGGCCAATCGCGAAACCGCGGGTGCACATGAGCTGGATAATTGCCAGCCCGAAAGAAAACAAAAGGCTTCTCAGAGGTTGGCATCACCTTTCTTGAGTAATTCTGTGGACTTTGGTGCCCAAAACGTAGGTGGTTCTCTTTGACAAGAGACTGGTATGACCTGTTCGCTTTCTTACGATATTCTCTATGAATGCTACAGATTGTCAGCTGAGGGAATTCGTTACTTATGCGATCTACTGGAGCCATATATTGGCAATGTAGCAAAGAGGCACTTAAATTGCACGAACAGTATGCATAATGTTGCCTTTTTTTTTTTTTTTCCACGAGAGCCGACAACATTAAGGTGGAGATGCAGAAAATATGAGCAATGAGCGGCCGGATAGCTCACTCGGTAAAAGCATCACGTCGCAAAGCAGAAGTGACTATCTCGTTGCGGGTTAGAGCCCCGCCTCGTACCAGCTGGCAGCGGTGTCTCCCATTAATGTCTCCCATCAAGCCGCCGGGGCACCCCCAGGAGCCACGGGGGGAGATATCCCGCAGTCTTCCTGATGCTGGATCAGGCATAGCTTCCTCAGAGGAACATTCAGCACGCGATTGGTCATTTTATGAAGGGAAACACAAAAATTGACGGACGGAACGCCCTTTAATTGAGAGCGCTCACGCCGTTAAAAGCACAAAGCCAAGGTTAACATAGAAAGATTATAACCACCGTTGTGATACCAATTATTTGTGGTTGCGAGGTTAAGTTTTGTTGAACCGGCTTACTGAAATAAAGGCTGTCTATGTTAAACTTGCCTCGTGATATATCCCCCCTGTACTCAGGGTGGGTCTGGGCTAGGGCCAATCGCGAGCATGAGAAGGACAATTGCGACACTGAAAAAAAAAAGAAGATTTGGAGCCGAAACTTAGACTTGTGACCTACTGGCCCGAGTAAAAAGAGCACAAGGAAATGGAAGATCCATCACCAAACTTCACATTGAGGATGAGATTCTCCACATTATGCCAAATGTCTAGCATCAAAATGTATAGTCTGGCCATGACCGATAGACCGAGCTCAATCCTAGGGGCGGAATCAGCGGTTGTCTTTCAAACTGCCTCTGCACACAATAGGATTGCGCTATGACCAATCAGAGCAACGAACAAGGTGACGTATCCAGAGCGATGGGAACGAGTCAACGGGGGAGTAAACAGAGGGGATACGGCTAGATTTGGAGAAGATGTTGATGAAGACAGCGTACATTTTAATGCTAAAAGCTACCATTGTGACAACTTTAATGACTACATCAATATGGTAATTCATTCAACATTACAAAGCAATTAGATCTGATGAAACTATCCATCTACACTAGCGTCCATCCCCATGGTCCTAATATATAAACAACTTAAAGTTTAACACCGACAGCAGAGGAGGATAAAAGAGGAGCATTCTGACTGTCTGCTGTGATTATAATACCACATTGGGGCCGTACGTAACACAACTGGCTGTACATTCAGTTCAAATTACATGTAAACATTGAATATAGACTTTATCGCTATTACGTAGGTTACTTGATGGTTCTTACCATTTGCAAATGAGATGCATGTACCTCATCCACCATGATTCCTAGGTGGTTATCTCGGAAGACCTTGGTAACCAACATGTCGCGCCACTTCCACTGCATAAGCCAGACTTTAGGACTACCGAAGACCAACTTACAATGGCCATTTCGAATTTCCTTTGATTTATGTACACCAGGTTGCATGGCCGTGAGTCCCACGAATTCCCCATCATTCAAGAATTAATAAGAACTAGAAAAGCACTCAGAGAGCGCTGACCTCCGCCAGGGGGCAGCAAAACCCAAAAGCATGGCGATTGGAACTCCGGCCCATTGGAAAGACTTGAAATCTTGAACTTTAGAATATATCTCAGCTGTACTTCGGCCTAGATATGCCAAAATTTAATCACCTGTTCCTTGACTTGATACCCAACTTCTCTGAAAATTTCATGAAAATCAGTGCATTACTTTTTGAGTTATCTTGCCAACGAATGAACAAACAAACAAAAAAACAGTAAAACGCTGCCTAAAACATAACCTCCTTGGCGGAGGTAATTAAAAACGATTCAGTTAAGAACTTCCCGAGCTGATTTCGATTCAACCACGAATAGCTTAAATTTCCCATTCGAGATGATTCGCAGCCTGTGTGGAAACGGGGTATAAGGGCAATCAACAGCGAGACTACAGCCATCAGTGGGTTTTCACTGACTCCCATTCGTTTTGCTACCAGCAGAGCCAGCTGGTAAATGAAACTTTTGCAATATTCCTTCAGCAAAACAGCAAATACATTAGTCTTTGATATGAGTGACTTGAGTACCTTTTTCTGCTAATCTTTCAAAGAAAAGCCCAAGTCTAACTCTTCCGAAGTCAATGCCAGAGCCCAGGGCCCAGGGGGGTGCGAGACCCTGTGCCGACTTGATGCGTGAGGCCCTGCTCACGTGCACACGCATTCATCATTTCAGGCTGCAAGCACACAGCTGTTCTAGTGATACCCGGTGAAATGACATGCATTTTTAGAATAAAACAGCATTATTGTGGCAATAATTTCAACTATGATTTTTTGGATAACATAAACTTTCAAAGGTAAAAAAATCAACTGCACAACGATTGGCTTTTATCATCAAATCAGCTCCGATTTCACTTTATATTGGCATGTTGAAGTATGACAGTACATCACAAATTACTGTTCAACAACCACTAATACCTTATGGCTCACACCCACTGGTGACAATCACTTATTTTGACTCATTTCTATGGAAAAATCTCAGAATAACAAAGGCTCTGACAAACGCGACAGTTTAACATTTGATTACGATGCAGTATATTTTCTCATACTAGTCAGTCACAAATACTCAAATTCCTGCTCACCATTCATGGATTAGGTGATGGTTACTTTCCTTGCCTTTTGGGCCGTAAACTCAGCAATTAAATTCTTATAATCCAGCCTAGATGCAACGACTTATTCGATAAACACAAGGGCGAGCCCTTGTCTCTTTTGCGACATAGAGGTCCGAAAATAGTTTTAAATATCTTTGAAAAGCTTCGCCACCCCGATGCCAATTACTGATTATCGTCAATAAGACCCTGAGAGCAATCTCACAGTTAGGAGAGGCAAGTGAGCAGCAAGACAGAGCATCTTACGTATGACGACATTAAAAAAAAATAAAATCTGGGTAAGCTTTTATCGAGATGAAATGGTAAATAATGAAACTGACACAGAGAACAGTCATTTAAGGAGTGTGATGAGTCAAGTGCAGTGATGTAAAATATGTAGGCTTTTAATTTATTTTTAAAAAATAAAAATCAAACGCCAGCCACAAGGCCCCCTAAAAGGCGATCATTAATTGGTGGTGCAGTGATTAAGTGTGCTAGACTTGAGATCGAAAGGTCCTGAGTTCAAGTCCTTTCCACTGCTTTCACGGTGCATTCTTGGGCAGAAACGCTTCACTCCCATAGCGCCTTGCTCCAACCATAATTGGGTACCAGCAAATTGTCAGGGAAACCTGACTAAGAGCTGGGGGCAACCTGCGATGGGCTAACATCCTGTCCAGGGGGAGAAGCAATTCTATCAGTTGCTTCATGCTACAGAAACAAGAGTTATAAGCGGAGACTGCACTTTGGCAAAGTATATTTCAGTGGAAAGTAGAATTCTTGAAGTGTCTAAAATGCAAATTTTAATTTGATAATAATCCAGTGCTACACTGCCCCACAAAGGCAAAAGACCTTAACTTGCCAGTGTGTCGAACTGAGAAAAATGACTTTAAAGTTTTTGCTTTGTCCAGACAAAAGTATTGTAGGTAAGATACTCAAAATCGGGCAAGTAGTTGTTATAATGAAGAAAAGTGTGTACAAAAATAAATGTTGTGCTCAAGTCTGACCTTTGACCCTTATTTGTCAGTTACTGTACTCTGCATTTGTATCGTGTTCTAAAATTAAGGAGTTGTGCAAAGGCAAAAGGCAGTAACTTGCATAAATTCAATATTTGGTTGCTGTTTTCTGAACACAAAATCATTATAAGAGCATTCACCTAAAGCCTAACCATCATGACTTTTTTTTTTGCATGATGAAGAATGAATTAGACACATTTAAATGTTGCTATATAGACATTACATGTGTGCTGTGGTGACATTACATCATATCTTCATGACAGAGAATAGCTCCAGTTTGATGTACGGCACCAGAAACAGAATGCCGGTAGATAAGTTACTTTGCATTATACAGAATGAAAAAATACAGGAAACTATTTTAAATTATTTGAATAACAATTTAATTGTTAAATACAAAGCTTAGCAAGTCGACATGGTCTACAACATCCCCCGCTAATCGTGGGCTTCTTATTTTCGAACTCGATCAAGGCCTTTATGGTCTGAAGCAACACACCAAATTTGGTTACTGTATCTGTCGTAGTTTTTTTTTTTTTTTTGTACCGCATATATATTTTTAGTTTGTGTCATATTTGTCACAAACCGTAAAATATTAATGCAGTTTTGCTCTAGCAGCATTTTTGTGTGTATGTGCTTGTGACTGTGTAACCACCACCGTCCCTCTTAGCGCAGTGGCCTGTCTTTTATTGGCAACTAATAACATGATCTGTCTAAGAGGGCAAAGACACCACAGTGAGATATAGAAGGACATTTTATTTATACACAAATAAACATAAAAAGACAAAGACAAGAAGGACATGGACATAGAAGAGGAGAAAATAGAAGAGAGAAAATCTGTAGTAGTTTCTTTGTAAAGCTGTCTCCCTTATCTGGGACGGATGTACGGACGGAAAGACAGATGTCAAACCTATATCCCCCTCCCAATTCGTATTGGCGGGGGATAATGATGACATACAAGGCTTTAATATGTATTAAAATTCATGGATGTACGTATTTAACACTCCTCAAAAAAAAAATACAGAGGTGTATAATGTGCTTGGAAAAAACAATAACTAAGTTAAAGCAGAAGTACCATAGCTGAAAGTTACTCTGGTAAAAACTGAAGTCACCCATAAGAAAATGACTTGAGTAAAAGCCTTAAAGTAGCTCACATTTAATGTACTTAAGTACCAAAACTATTTTGTGAAAAAATAAGTATTAAGTATTAAAGGTGCAAGAACAAGTACAGAGTATTTTTCAAAGTATGCGTAGAAAGAAGCAAAACAACCTCGCATTATCGTCTCCTTGTTTTCTTTAATCAACATTCAGGTGAATGAAAGTATTCAAAAAACAAACAAGCAGTCTCTGCTTTATATACTACTTCTTTTTTTCTTTGTGTTTATTGGCGGTTTAAAAAACCACTTTAATTTCCTTGAATTATTAGTAGAACTAGGCTTATGCCATCGGATACGACGGCTGGGGGTATATCCCCGAACACCCCCAATCCTTGAATAGACTTGCATTTGAACTTAATTTCAGGTCAATCGGACAAATGGTTCTGAGGATTTGGCCAAAATGGTAATTTTCCACCACAAAGTGCCACCTGGTGGCAAAATATTGAACCATACAGGTATGATGTCATCATGTGACACGTTGTGAGGTCATGACCTTGCGGTTGCACATAGTTTCATGTCAGTTGGAGAAATAGTTCCAAAGATATATCAAAAATGGTGAATTTTATGTCACAAAGCTTCACCTTGTGTCAAAATTTTGAACCAAACAGGTATAATGTCATCGTGGGACACATCCTCAGTCCATGACCTTTCATTTGCACTTGATTTGAGGTCAATCGGACAAATATTCTTCTTTATGATACTTACTTATATGCAAAACTTGGAATTTGTAATTGAAATATTACTGCAGTTATCGCGTTAACACGTAAATCAGTTTTTGGCCCCTGGTGGCCAATCTAGACATCGCAAATTGTCCAAAATTGAATCAGTTCTTCCTCTTTATGATACTTACTTATGTGCAAAACTTGAAATTTGTTATTGAAATATTACTGAAGTTATTGCGGAACAGTAATTTTTTCAGTTTTTGGCCCCTGGTGCCCAATCTATAAATTGTAAATCGTCCAAAATCGAATCAGTTCTTCCTCTTTAGGATACTTACTTATTTGCAAAACTTGGAATTTCTAATTGAAATATTCCTGAAGTTATAACGTTAACACGTAGGGCGGCAGTGGTGGCGGCGGTTGGACCAAAAACATCATATCCCCGGAACGCTTCGGCGTTCAGGGATATAATGACATAAGATCAATACCATGTCAAATTTTTGCTTCAGAAAACTGATTTCTCTGAACTACTAATTGAGATACCATTAGCTCACTGTAGCTGAAGTGGTTGCTACAGAAGACAACAATTGTTTCTGTAGCAAGACATAATTTTTTTGAACTGCTGGATAGATACAAAGGGCAAGTACAGTACCAGTCACACTTTGGACACACTTTGCTGATGTCACAGCACTCTGTTTTTAGAGAAATATAAATGGCTCAACTGCTCTTTATAGTCTCAAATTGAATCTGGTAAGAGGTGAACAGAAACAGAAATGATAAGAAAACTGCTAGATGGAGCCATCGTCTAGCAGTGCATGTGTGTCCATTGAGTTCTCACCATTCTTCAAGATGACCCGACTCATCTTCAGTAGCACTTTGCCACTACCAGTGGGTCTGTCCACATAGAGGGTTTCAGCAGTGGAGCTGGTTGGTTTGACACACTCCATGGATCCACTTGCAGCTTTCATGGAAGTGGCAGTCTTTCAACTACCACGGGTGTTCACCTCATGAAGGTTTTTAAAATGTCGCTTATTGTATTTCTTACATTTAGCCTTCAAAGTGCACTCAGAAGACAGGCGCTGGCGCCCACACTCCCAGCACCTCTGATTCGCCCGGATCTACTTCTCAATCTGCTCCTTGGAAAGTATCTGGAAATTTGCACACTGATTCAGATAATGCTGAGATGTATTGTAAAATGGACAGAATTTCTTGGGCTTCTCTCGAAGCTGATCTGAACTACTGGTCTGTGGCTCAGGTGGACACGGATTCGGCTCACTGCTGTGAAGAACTGTTGTGGATCTGGACTGTGACTTTAGGTCTTTACGGTCTTCTCAGTAGCTCTGGTGTTCCTTACGATGATCACTGGTGAACTGTGAACCATCAACTTGCATGCTTACCTCATATTCTAACCAGTCAGCTAGGTCGAGCAGAGTTGGAATGGGTGCTCTTATGGGATTCACATACCTCCTAAAACTTGCTCTAAAATCATGAGGCAACTTTCCCAGAAGCTGTGAAACATGGAAACCACACCACAGTACTGTTTGTCCACTGCTGCCAAGTTGCTACAACATCCCTACCAAAGCGCGCACTTTCAAATTGATAAAAGGTCTTTGTGTCACCTACTTTGACGGTTGGCTCCTCCATTAGCTTGAAGGTGCGCTGAAGAGCAAGCTGGTGCGGTTGGCCGTATAACTCTGTCAGAGCCTCCATGGTTTTAGTGTATGGATCACGGCTGTGCCTGTACGAATCAGCGATGAGCAACGCCTCTTCTAGTTTGAGGTAATCCAGTAGGATCTGAAACTTAAAGCGCTCTGTGGCATCGGGTGGCAGCAGTGCGAAGTCACAAGGATCTTCATGAACGAACAAAAAATAAATCAAAAAAAAAGAAAAGAAAAAGATTATATACATATAGATTCATAGATATACACGTCTACAAACATATTGTCTGAGGATGCATAACCCAAAGACTTAGAGTTAAGTATGCCTTCAATCTCAACCAGGGCCGTCCTGAGTACCTCTTCTATTCAAATTCAAGTTCAGTAACATCACATGAATGTGCATCGCGAGCTAAAGCCCCGCCTCAATCCCTCGTGGACTGCCTTATTTGGAATAAGGTGACCTGGAAGCGCACCTCAGAAGTAATTCTAAACTCACCCAACTATCTCCGAAAACGTTCACCAAAACTTCGGCTCTTTATCAGTTTATTTGTTTTAGCTCATCATATTAATCTTCAGCAGTTAACTCTGAGTTAGCCCAAGATCATCAGTAAATACACTCGCTAATTATCCCCCGCCGCGTGATTAGCGCAAACCGGGGGATAGAGCATTGGGCTCTGTACGTCCGTACGGACACATAAAATTGAGGCTGCGGGGGATATTGCCATTTTTGTGGCAGACACTTGTTTCTATCGTTTCTTCGGCTAAGTAAATAATGCTAGCGCTAGTTACGATTGAGTCACTTTTTCTCCCAGTCGTTATGTGTGAATGTATTTAGCTGATGAGCCTACACGTTTAAGCTCATGGGCTTCAAGTGTAACGTTATATTCAGCCAAAATCAAAATAATTAGATAGAGCTGTTCAGAACTTAAACTTCAACTTCATATGCCTTAATGGTTCAGAATAACTGGAGTCACTGAAACGAGGAGAAGATATTGCAATTTATCCAGTAGAGGTTGCAGCTGAAACTGGTCCAAGAAATATATCGTTTTTGGGGCGGTACTTCACGCACATGCAAATTCACACATGCACGAAAATATGCAGTTAAGAGTACGGGGCTATGCTCTCTGCTGAAATACGGTGGAAATATGGATTGACGTATTGTGTGAATGGTTCTGTAGTAGTAAATTAAACACTCCAGGTTCATTCATAGCTGGCTAGCTATATCTGACAAACCATATACAGCATTCACGGACACATGAAATGCAAGGTTAAGTCGGTGGCTCTTCGGAATTCAGTACTTTATTCGGGTCATCGGCAATGTCACTAGCTCGGTCTCTGGCAGGTTAAAACCCTGAAAGAATATGCTGAAGTAAAAACTCGGACATCGCTCACTCACTGTAAAGACACTGCCACTGGTGACATTGCTGATGACCAGTAGAAAAGTACTGAATTCCGAGGAGCCAGCGAATTTCCACTGCATTTCATGTGTCCGTGAATGCTGTAAGTGATTAATCGGATATAGCTAGCCAGCTACAAATGAACCTGGAGCGTTTAAAATGCTACTACAGAACCATGTGCACACAATACGTAACTCTGTGTTGGCAACGTATTTCAGCAGAGAGCATATACCCGTACTCTTATCTGTATATTTTCGTTCATGAGTGAATTTACATGAGCGTGAAGTACCGCTTCAAAAACGGAATATTTCTTGGACTAGTTTCAGCTGCAACCCCTACTGGATAAATTGCAGTCTCTTCTCCTCGCGCGTCTGTTATCATTTTGTGACTCCAGGTATTCTGAAGCATTAAGCCATATTTCCAAAGATTCTGTTATTATTTCAGATAAGGCGGAACTTTGTGATATTTTCAATAAACATTTTGTTAATGCAGGTCTCCTCTTTGAAAATTTAGGGTTATGGCCTGATGACAGGCCTTTTGTGCCTGTTCCCCATAATTCCACCAGCTTTTCCTTCTGTCCTTTTTCCAAAAGGGAGGTGCTTGATGCACTTCGTAGCATTGATCCTAAGCAGTCTACTGGTGCGGATAAATTAAACCCAGGCCTTTTATTGCTGGCTTCACCCTTAATTGCAAATATATTGACGCATATTTTTAATTTATCCCTGTTGACTGGTTCGATTCCTGTCTTATGGAAAACGGCCTTTGTTCTACCCTTACTTAAGGGTGGCTCTCCTGATGATCTAAATAACTATCAGCCAATTTCAAAACTGCCGTGCTTAGCTAAGGTTTTGGAGAAGCTGGTCAATAATCCGGACCATGCTGTCCTGAATGTGTTTCAATCAGGCTTCAGACCTGGTCACAGCACTGTGTCAGCTGCAGCTAAGGTTTTAAATGATATTGTTTATGCCTTGGACAATAAGCAAGACTGCCCTGCCCTTTTTATTGACCTATCTAAGGCGTTTGACACTGTTGACCGTTCTCTACTCATAAAGCGGTTAAGTGCTGTTGGGTTTGATATTAAATCTTTAAATTGGTTTAAAGGTGATCTTTCCGGTCAGTGTCAAGCAGTTGTAGCTGATGGCTATCAATCTGACTTTATTTTTCTTAACAAGGGGGTTCCTCAAGGATCTATCTTGGGGCCCCTGCTATTTGCACTTTTATCAACGATTTTGGTGCTGATTTTATAAGTAGCACAATCCATTTATATGCAAAAGATACGGTAATGTACTCAGCTGCCACTTCTGCTGAGGTTGCTCTTCAAAATTTGCAGTCAGATTTCAAAATCTTTCAAGCTCTTTTAGACCACAAACTAATTTTAAACTCTGAGAAGACAAAATTCATGCTATTTTCTCAGAAACCTGGTGCTAGATTTTATAATGGTAGCATTACTACAAATAAGTGGAATTCGAATTAAAAGGGTTCCTTGCTACAAATACCTGGGCATTTGGGTTGATGATAAACTTAATATTAGGAAGCACATATATGAGCTGGCGAAGAATTTGAAACCTAAACTGGCCATGCTATATAGAAATAAAGCCTGCTTTCTGAAGAGTTACAGAAGGAGGATTGTTCAGGCAACTATTCTATCAAGAATAGATTATGGCGACATAATCTAATGCACGCTGCTTCTTCATCGCTGAAGTCGCTTGATGCAGTATACCACGCTGCCTTAAGGTTTATAACGGGTGATGGTTTTAGATCGCATCGCTGTAGTTTATATTTAAAGGTTGGTTGGTCCTCATTGGCCATTAGAAGGGAGCAACATTGTTGCCTTTTTATATAAAAGGCATTGCTGGGTAAGCTGCCTGGTTATATTGCCAGTTTGCTCAATTTTAGAATGGGGGAGTACAATCTACGTGGTCTCGATTATTTGGTTTTAGATAACCCGAGGGTGCATTCCGAACTGGGTAAAACTGCCTTCCAGTACTATGCCCCTCAGAAATGGAATAAGCTGCAACAATTGTTAAAATTGGAAGGACTTATTTCATTTGATTGTTTCAGAAGTCTTTTATTGTCTGCCATGAAGCATGAATGAACTTGTGTTGTGTAGTTTTCTGTTTGTTTTATTGCCATATTTGGTTGTTTTTATGGTTCTTAACTGGGCTATGTTGCAAAAGAGAGCTTGCACTCAATCGGACTCCCAGTATAAATAAAATAAAATAAAATAATATGAAGTTGAAGTTTAAGTTTTGAACAGCTCTTTCTAATTAATTTGATTTTGACTGAATATAACGTTGCACTTGAAGCCAACAAGCTTAAATGTGTAGGCTCGCCAGCATACATTCACAAATACCGACTGGGAGAAAAAGGGACTCAATCGTAACTAACGTTAGCATTTTTACTACGCCGAAGACACGCTAGAAATTAGTAAGTGCATTTACTGATGATCTTGGGCTAACTCAGGGTTAACTATTGAATTAGTATGATGAGCTAAAACAAATCAACTGATAAAGAGCCAAAGTTTTGTTAAACGTTTTTCGGTGTATAGTTGGGTGGATTTGGAATAAAGAAGCTGCGCTTCCCAGACATTATATAGGTCACCTTATTCCAAATAAGGCAAGCCACGAGGGACGGAGGCGGGGCTGCAGCTGGCGATGCGCATTCATGTAATGTTACTCAACTTGAATTTGAATTTAGAGAACTGAATTTGAATTTTATGAACTGAATTTGAAGGTGCGAACTGAATAAAATGCATCCAGTTTTATCTGAAATTCAATACAAATAATTTGATTCAGTATCAGATTACTTGTTCATTCAATTTCAAAACTGAAAAATTCAACTCAAAGCCAATTAAATTAAATTCAAACCCAAAATTCAATTCAAAACCTGATAAAATTCAATTCAAAGCAGGTTAAATTCAATTCAAAACTAATTAAATTCAATTTCTGTTGGAACAAATTTTGTTCCATACTAGTCCTTAAAGCACCAGCCTGATGATGAAAATCAGGATAGACCTAGCAACCTGAACTCCTTGCAACCGTGAAAACCATTTGCAAACTCTCTTGCAATCTTGACAAAACCTTGATGGTATCCTCACAAAACTATATATTTGTTTACATTCGTCAGCATTCATAGCACTTTTTTTAAGTGGTCAATACTTCGCAAACCTAAAAGAACTTTAACGACACGTGTTACAACCATTTGCAAACACTTACGACTCTTACAAACGTCTGCAACTGAAAATACATTAGCAAAGAAATTTTGAACATGCTCAAAATTTCTTTGCGACAAGAAAAACTGTTTGCGATCCTAAAAACATTTAGCGAACTGGTTTGCACCCTTTTAGGAACTCTGGCGAAACTCAAAATTTGCTCCATTCATAAGGACAGGCCCCAGTCCCAACTTTTCTGAGTTGCAGCCATCAAATTTGAAATGAGCTCATTTGTAGATAAAATTGTAAAATTTTTCAGTTTCAACATCTGCTGTTATCTCTGTTCTAATGTGAATAAAATACTGCCTGGCATGATTTGAAAGTCATTGCATTTTGATTTTATTCACAATTTACCATTGTTACCATTATTATCTTTATTAACATTAAAAAAGGTATTAAGAAAGATAGGCTCAAAAACAGAGTATTTCCTACAGTTCGCTGCACCCCACTTGCATATTCTCCATTCCCCAGTAGTGGAGTGGGCCCCACAATTTGAGAACTGTGTGGCTGTAGACTAATCCCACGCACTCACATCCATCGCGCGCGCACACACACACACAAGTAAACGCACTCCACCCTCCTCTCACACACGCGCATGCACACACACATTCACACCATGACATTCCATCACTTGCATATGTCTCCTTGTCATTAAGCATCCAGTCTTCATCTCTCAGTTTATATTGTCCATGTCCTGTCAATGCCTTTATGTCTTGGCCTGTTGCGCTGTCCATGTTTGTTTTGATCAGTGCATTTTAGGTCTCCACTTTATGTCCAGTCTATATCTGATTATGTCAGTACATTTTGTCCTGTCTGTCTATACCTGTATGCTTTGACCTGTCTATCCATACTTCCATCTTTTGTCCAGTCTATACCAACCTATGTCTGTGCACTTTGGTCTTTTGGTTGCGGTCCTGCCTGTGTCCTGTCCATGTCAATGTATTTTGGTCTTTCAGTCTTTTATATGTTTTTATAAGTTTTTTCCCCCTGTCTATCTATTTTTTCCCCATTTGTCTCAATTTATGCACTTTGGTCATCACATGCCAATTACATATTCATATAATAACTTATATGTTTTTATTTAATATTATCCTATTTATTGTGTGCATCGTTATAAATATTGAATATTCTAGCCTGCCATCATATCATTTCTTGGAGGTAGATGTGCATTCAGGTGTAAAATTAAAGCTCAATTTTGAGACAGTGAAACAACCGTGGCTCTCAGATTGCAATGACTACTGAAGAAAGAAATGTTTTTACTGGCAACTAAGAATGCATGTAAATGTACTGAACAAATTCAAGTGAATGCAAGCACATTGTAAAAAGCTTTATACAATGCACACAAGCCTTCTTTTGTAATCTGAAAGGAGGATTTTAAAATGATCATATTTCTTAATGTGACTTCAGCTAATTAGCCTCTGTGCCAGAGGGGCCTTGCTAGTATTAATTGCCAAAAAAGATGGGTACACAGAACATTTATCTTACAGAAAATTTTTCCATAAAAAATAAGATAAGCTGGTTTCAGCTTTTTCCTGACTGTTTTCCCAACAGTTCTTGTATTGTCAATTTTCAGTAAATTGGTGTTTTTTTATTATTTTCCTCAGATGTGGACAAAAAAAGTTTAGGTGAACTTCAAGGAAGGGCTCTGTTTGACACCAAGTCAATCCAAAGAATTCAAACTGGCTCATACAAGTATTTTGAAAAATACAAATCAAGGTCAGTTAAGGAAAAAAACCTGGTTCTTGTCAATACTGCACTGTCTCTGGTGATAGCGAAGAGACGGTTGGTAATGCATTACTCAGAACACTTTTACAATATGTTGGTGTGCAATTGAGATATAGACAGTGATTAAATAGTTTTTGGCATTGGGTCATTGGGTAACAAGCCCATTTTCAGGAGAAAAATAGGTTGGTGGCCGGGAAGGATGGTGGGGTGATAAAATTGCTGACCATTCCGCAGGAGACCATTGCTCTATTTTTACTTACGGTAGTTTCATATTTTGTACTGCGAAAAACTGTCAGATACGTCTATTTTTTGTGAACAATAAATGTCTTTTAAGGCTTCGCCTTACCTTAAATCTGAAGCCTAGCTTTACCCTCTTCCCACCCCTGACACAAATCTTTATGAAGCAGTAACTATAATTGATGGCAAAATTTTGACTGTAGAATGCTTCTGTTACTTACTCTAAGGTGCATTGCTGTAACAATAATTCAAGAAAAATGGGAACGGTCCGAGGGGTGCCATCAGAAACTATCCTATGGGCTGCATTCATGGTCGTACCTGACAATAGGAAAGATTTGACCTACATGATTATTTTTTTGTGAGAATATGTAGTAAGAATATGTTTCTGCCTCCTGAATAACAGCTGCTAGCAATGGCGTCCACTAAACCGTGTCTTGTCGCAAATGAGCTGCTTTAGTATCGTTCCTATCATTTGGACTCGTACCCGATCAATTCTATCAAGACTGTCGTTTTACTGTGGCGAGGCGATCCTAAAGACGAAGAAAAAGTAATGGGAACCTTAGTCTAGCAACTTGCAATGGACAAGTAGAACCAACAAGGGAAGTAAAGCTGCGAAGGAAGAGGACATATTGACGCAATTGAAGGTTTTAGATTCGAAATATGGTAGCAACGAGAAACCTGTCAAATTTGTGGCTGGGGATTTAAACTAACTCCCTGACATAAAGCCAGGTGAAACAGAGACACTTTCAATATTGGAGCGCCTAAACAAGCTGGAGCGACAAATGGCACAGTGTTATCCACCTCAACAACAAACCTAAGCTGAGGTGGTCTCAACGGAAAACGGCATTCCAGCGCAAGTGTCGCCCAATGGATGTTCAACCAACAGAGACCTGCCTTCTGGATCCGGTATTGTGGTTTGTCTCCCGCCGGAGAGAAATGGTGTCATGTCAGATGTCAGCTGTGACGGCAGCTTTTTTTGAACCTAAAGCCCACATGGGAATCAAGGCCAAACTGGAAAGGCGTATATTGCGAGCTGATGGAGATAGGTCGATGGAATCGATGCTTGCGGACTCAAAACCCAGAAAGCTGACTGTGTTTGGAACCAGGAAAGGCAGTAAGCTTCTGTCTGGACCCAAACATTATGAACTGTTTGTGTTTCGCATATCCAGCGACATCAGTGATGACAAGGTGCGCAAATTTCTCACTGATGAGGGGATTAAAGCGCACAAGATGAAGAAAATGTTGAAGGAAAATGCCTGGAACAAGTCCTAACCGTCTGCATTGAAGCTGACAACACTGAGAATATTTTAAAAGCAGAATTCTGGCCTGATGGCATCAGGTGTCCACGCTTCAGGAAACCCAAAAGGTAGTGATGGCGGAAGTTTCACCAGACAGACATCTCAAGTTTGCCTCGCTTAATGGTGAAGGCTTCAATTGGTGTATTACGTTTATTCAGGACTTCCTAAGGACCTCATCCTGTCATATCTTGTGCTTGCAGGAAACATGGTCGCTTGTGTGAAATTTATCTAAATTTGGTGCTATTAACACTGATTATTTGTTCCATGGTAAGTCTGGTATTGATGCAGCTAAAGATATTGTTGTTGGTCGACCAAGCGGAGGTGTAGCAACACTGTATAAAAAGGCAATCACAAAATGTTTCAAAATCTTCAAACTGCATGCAAAATATTATGTTTAGCTGTGATCGAGATACAGGATGGTTTTACCTTGCTGCTAATCAACTTATACATGCCGTGTGATACCTACTTGTGCACCTACGTTAACGAGGAATTTATGGAGGTTTTAGATACTGAGCAGATGTGCAGGATATTATCGAGAGAACTGATTATAGTTCAGTAGTGGTGTGTGGCGATTTTAATAGTAGCTTTCAGAGAGATAATGCACAGTCGAGATATTTGCGCTAGTTCATTAATGAGCATTACTTTAAAAACAGGCCGCTGCATGTAGCAGTAGCACCAACACCAAGGCACATGCCCATCACCGTGCTTCAGGTTGGAATCCTGAATGGGCTGTGAATAAAAAGTAAAGCTCCTGGCTGTACAAGACAGAGCAAGGTGAGCTGAAGAGAATGAAGTTAATTCATATTGAAAGACCAAATAGTATGCCTATGACGAATGTAACCAATAGATTTTTACTGTCTAAACATAAATTTGTAGTTTGTCTCATTTTAATAAATAAATAAATTTAAATTAATACAATTAAAACATTATATAAATTCACAGGAATAAAACATTCACAGGAATGTTTTGCAGAGTGTGTCCTGGATGGCCATATGACCAGCGAGAACCACAAGACCTCCCTGAGGATTGAAGCCAGCAGCTCCAGATGTAAATTAACAAGGCAGTTTTTTTAGAATTATTCATAATAAAAATGCTTTGTATTATAAAATGCTCCCCTCTCTCTCTCCCTCTGTTTCAGCCATGCCAATCATAGATGCCTTTGAGCCAGGACTCACCATCTCAGTCGCCTGTCCAAGCTCTTTCAGTGAGAAGATGTTAACTTTCTGGTGATCAAAGAATATGTAAGTGGCCCCCAAATTGATATCGCCTCAGATAGATATTGTAGCACCTGAATGTTTGGTTGATTTTGCTCATAACAGATATTTCAAATGTCAAAAGTAATGTTGTTGGAACACATGCTCATTATGCATGTGTAATCGGAATGTTTGGTTGATCTGGCGCAATACAGAGCCAGCAGTAAACCTTTTACAACCTAGAATGGTCTTACCACCTGCCTGCGAGAGTGGCATCCTTTGTTCTACTCCGCAGGAAGCTGGAGAAATTTAGTGCTAACGGCCCAGCTTCTCCTCTGAAACTTACCCCACTGCCCTCATTGAATTTAAAGCCCAGTTACATTAATCTGCTTGAAACAATCTAAATCTCTATCAAATTCATAATATGTTTATGTTCAATATCCAATAAAGAAACCACTTATATATTTATAACACAATTCGACTATAATACTCCATTTTAAGGCTTTTCCATGACAACTGCATCATTTTAGCACATATTTCTATCATGTTTGGTCTTTTTATTCTCAGGAGAATCCAAGGTGTTGAATGGAACATGTTTCATTTCCCTTAAATCCCGTTTCGGAAGATCTTATAGTGGTCAAATCTCGCTCACCTCTCTATGCAAAATAATCTTATCACCTCGATGGGGAAAGCCCACTTTGTTCGGCGGCGTGGTTTGGAGTCTTTAAAGGTGGGAGATTCTAACCGAAGGGGCTCTCTTCTCTTCTTCTTCGAACGGTTCTCGGCAACCATTCTCGGGTTCAACCCCCCCCCACTCACCTCCCTTCCGGCCATAGTTTCTTCCTGCAGGAAATCCTGCAGCCAAAAAGATCACGTGAAACCTTCAGCCCCGGCAATGTCCATATTTTGGCATTGTTTTGTGGGGTTTTATAATGTAAACCATTTGTACATATCTGACCTGCGATTTCGATGTAGGCCTGATCATTCTACTATATTGTGCACTGCGATATATCTGGAGACAGTAAATTGTTACATAAAGAAAAATTCCCATGTGTACAGCTGTCTTTTAAATGCCAGTAAGGCTTTTGACTGAGTGCATTACGGTAAACTGTTTAAACTTGTGATTAAGCGAAATCTGCCAACTGTTATCATTTGGATCCTTTATGACTGCTATGCTCGGCAGGTGATCGGTGTTTCATGGGACGGTTTCATGTCTCGTAATTTTACTTCTCAGAATGGCGTAAAACAAGGAGGGGTTGTATTTCCTGTATTGCTTATACTCTACATTGATAAATTATTTGTCAAATTAGCTAATGCCGGTATAGGGTGTCACGTTGGTTATTATTACGCTAGGCCGCTCGGATATGCTGATGATAGTACGCTTAGTTGCCCTAGTTTAGCTGGCCTAAACAAGATGCTGGAGCTGTGTGAGTCCTTTGCCAAAGAATATCACGTTCCCTTCAATCCTAACAAGTCTATCTGCATTGAATTTGGCGCTCTGGTTGAAACATGCGAAATGGTATATCTAAACGGTAACAAACTGAAATGGTCGACCTCAGTTAAACATCTTGGTGCAACTGTTAATTCTGACATCTGCGATTTTGACTATTCTTATATAAAGAAGTGTCAATTCAATAGCTCTGTAAACAAACTTTTTTAATTATAGCTATCTTTCAGCTAGCGTTAAAATTAAATTGTCACTCAGTGCTGTGCTTTTTACGGTTGTGGTCAATTCGTTCTTCTGGTTTTGTGTCCTGCTGCAAGCAATGGAATAAAGCAGTTTAAAAAACCTGTAGACTTAGCACTATGTACACATACTTATATTTTGGATCCATTCTTGGGACAGGTACATATTAGCGAAAAATTCTGTGCCAAGACCTTGAAGTTTTTATTTTCTGCAGCCAACAGTAAAAATGAAATTGTTGGTTTTGTCGGTAAGATAGCTATGTGTGACGCAGATTCTCCAATGGGTGCCAACATAGCTCACCTTCGTTTTATGTATGGTGTGAATTTTAATCGCCCGCTACTTGGTAATCTACGTTGTATTTATGCATTAGCTAAACCAACAGCAGAGGAGGAAAGTGTAATATGTATTTCTAAAGAGCTTATCGACGTAATGGATGGCAATGCTCATATTGATGGTTTTGATCTTGATGTTGTGAGGCAAATGTATAATGTGTTATGTGAGAGAAATTTATGTTTTTAATACCAACCTGTACCATGAGTACAAATATAAATAAAATAATCATAATCAATTGCGGCACTATTGTTAAACGAAAATGTAGAGACGTGTGCTGAAATTTTTGGATTGTTTAGCTTCATTTTTACAAAGAATTCTCGCCTTCTTTTTCTTGAATACAAAATTAGTCAGAACATGTTTTGTATATTTGGACACCGACAAAGTTATTTTTGCTGTCTACCACAGAATATTGGAGTTTTAATTAAATGACAAATATTATCTCAAAACATAGACTTTCAAACTTAATTTCACAGTATTAACATCAAAATTAGTTGATCGATATGTTTTTATTTTTGGTGCCCCCCATTTGAAAGGATCAAACATGATTGTACATTTGGCCACTCAGCTGTTTCACGGCCAGGTGTATGTTATTCCCATATTATTTCATTTATAGGTGTAAGGATTGTGCTTCGTGCATAGCTCAGGTGTACGGAGGACAGGAAGTTGAGGACTGTGCTCAGGTGCAAGGATGAAGTTGGTAGTATATATTATACCTGCTGCTCAGCAGAAGGCACAAACTAAGCACTACAAAAATAAGTGGAAACAAGGTTCCTTAAACACTGTCAGCAATACAGACTCTGGGCTTTAGCTGTAGTAACAGTGTATTAAAAATAGGAAAACAAACAGAAACAATGATCCTTAATATAAAGTGCTGCAATGAACATTTACAGCACTAAGTATAAAGAGTTTTCGAATGGAATTACATGATACGAGGAGAATACGTCTATAGAAGACTAGGAATGCTGTACAGGCCTGTATTCATTAGACTTCACAGTGAGACAGAGAGACTCGGGGCTCCAAATTCGTAGACCAGGCACGGCAAATGGGGGGTGCGCCGCGCCAACGGGGTGTGTCCAGGCGAATGTTGCAATTTCGTGTCCGGTGTAGCCTGGCACAAGTACTCCTCTGTCCCGCCTCTGTCGGAACGCGTGTTTTCAGGTATAACACAGCCAAGTCAAATCTTCACCAAGCAAATGAGCTCCTCTCCTCACCTTTGATGTGTTGTAATGTAGAAACCTCTGTCCTATATCTGCATGATGTGTTAATCTCGCATTTTACTTTGCTGCTTCAGGCATGTTTTCTGCACCGCTTACATCTATATTAATCATTACGAATATGAGTTATCTGGCTAGCTAGGGCATTCACCAATTATTACCGTTAGCGAACTTGAATGGAATTTCAAAACAAAACTACGTCAGATCATTCAAACTTTGAATTGAATGAATTTGGAATGAAATACGACAATCGCTCATTAGGAAGAGAAACGTTGGATAGTGTGTTCCTATTATTACACCCTGTTGCTACTTAAAATTTGGGATTAACATGCATGGACAACAATGCAAGATACGTTACACAATTATTTTCAATATGTGATCTTAACTCAGTACGACATCATAGCAATCAGGCGGTATTCCTTTCCCCCACTAAAACTATAAAACCTAAGTGACAATAATAGTAGCCTAGTATTAAGCTGCTTGCACACTGGACACAAAACGAATTTTTCGCACAACAGATTGCGTTGAACGCAGTGTCTTCTGTCCAAAAGTCTGACAGGGTTTTAATAAATATCTCCGTGTCCGATGGTTTCAATATAACCCCGTGTCCGACAGTCATTATTGTTTTTAATTTCTTCAAATCTACTGACTGGTTTAGATATTAAACATGAATGCTTTGATAAGAGGGCTCAGTTCTTCAAGATGAGTACCGAGAATTTCAATCAATCAGGGATGTGATTTTTCCGCTAATTTGCGGAATTCCGCTTTTTTTCCTTCAAAATTAAAAAAATAAATAAAACTCTGATTTTTCAGTCATGAAAATTCGATGTCATATCTACAGCATTCCGAATTTTAGTATTTCCGTAACACTTCCGGTCAAATGTCATGTTGTGCGGGCAGAGACCGCGGCGGCAAGTTTCAACACTGCAGAAAAGAAACGACTTACATATTGTGGATATTCGGGATGACAGATAGCTTGTAGTATAGTAATAATAATTAATAGTCCATATACCTGTATTTTGTGTAGCCCATTCGGCTAGTAGAGCGAGGATGAAGCAGTCTTGTAGCCTAAGTTTCAGCGGCGTGAGTGGTTGACAGCTGAACACTGCTGCGTCCATTTATGTAACTCGTCGAGACAAATGCTGTACACCGCTGGTAAGTTGCGTGGTTGGTTCAGTGTGTATCAGTATCCCCCGGGAGTGCGAGTGGTTGCTCGTCTTAGCTCTTTGACGCACCTTCGCCAGCTATCATTAATAGTAGTTTGGCCAGTCAAACCATAACATTGCATTACATAAGCTTACCAACAAACCTGATGGACCTTTATTTTCCTACCTCACTTTCGCGCACTTTAATATGAAACATTATCACTCTACATTTTGACATCGGTGAATGCTGAATTAATTGGTTACTGTGGCCAGCATATGCATGGATTATCAGTGCTAATGCAGCTGGGCGTCTAGTTCCAAAGCTAAATCATGGTTAATCATGGCTCAACATGGCTGCCCAGCTAATCCATGACCTTTAGCAATATTAGCAAACAATACCACTACGACACGCAACTTTTCCATCGCGTTGTATAATTAAAGGTGCTTCATGACCTCGACGAGGAGTCCTTCCTCGTAGTTTCACTTTTGTTTTTTCATGTAAATGGAGCGTCACTGGACGCTGAATATAGCCGACTGTGGCTAGTTAGTGACATGGTTTTCCGTTGTCGTTTGGCTTATTCACTAGGTTAATGTGGAATGCATAATATGTCATGCATATTTCCAGAAGTTCCATCAGGATTGTGATTTAGTCAATAAAATATATTCAAAGAACTCATAGATGGTTTCTACAGATAATTAGATAAAAAAATACGATTTATTAGTGGTGTGTATCTACAGTGGTTATGTTCTTATTTTTCATTTGCTATTACATAGTACATTCAGGGAAGTCTAAATTCATAAAAGTCCCATGAGCATATGACTTTGTGATATGATTTTGGAGTTGACTAAGAAGTCAATGATTTTATTGACATATTGGCTATATTTAATGAATATTATTTGACTTTTATCTGAGTGCAATAGAGGCAGATTAAATTCTTTACAAGGTTGGAGCTTGTGACTAATTTTGACTTGACTTAGAAATCAAAGATTGCATGTGTTTGTTGGCTTGAATATATATTGGATAATAAATCTGTTTTTATTATTTTATTGAATTCTGAGTACACTTAGGGCACTAAAGACCACTAAAACCTAGGAGCTTCAGGGGGCTTAACCCCCCCTCCCCCCATATCCCCCCAACCAGGTCCCCAACCCCCGGCTAAATTTTCAAATATTTCACTTCAACAAAATCATACCCCTGATCAAAGTTTCTGTTTAAGCTCTGCTCAGTAAAGTGAGTCGACATTGGCGCAGGACAATGTACAATGCCTCCGTGTCTGACAGCCAAAAAAAAGAGGATGATTAGAACAGATTGATAACAGATTGAAAGACCGAATAAAGATTGTTGTCTATCTTCAACGGAAGAAAACAGAAGAATAGGCTAAAAAGACCAAGACAAGTCGGTAGCTATCAATTTGCATTTTGTGAAGGTCAAACACAAATATGGCCATGTTTGCACGTCTAATAATTCCTGCAATACTTGGATGAATTAGAACTTTTATGACTTTTGGACATGGAGCTATATCAAAACCCTGTCCGACTATCGCGTCTTTACATTGACTTGACTGTAGTCAGTCAAAATCACGGAAAAATTTGTTTCACTCCAGTGTGCAAGTGGCTTTACTGAGCATAGAACGCAAGCATTCTATATATATATATAGGCAGTTTGTGGTTGGCTGAGAAAGATGTGAAGTCAGTAGTTTGTATCACAGATTCAGCTGCGTTGATTAAGCCAGGTCAAGTTTCCATTATGCGTGTCAACCACCTTTAATCTGACATCAGCACAATCGATATAGATACTATAATTTATGTCCTTATTCAGATAGTTACAATAAATTGTGCTTCCTGTAATTATTTATTACATTGAAATGTGCCTGACATTCTGGAAACCTGCCTGAGAGGTTTCGGTGACGTGTGCGCACTGTGCGCCGGTCAGCCAAATTACCATTGCACAGAAAGTAAATCAGGTTGGAGCTGAAGAGCTTTCTGCGCAACTCCAGCGGAGACTTTTACTAAAAAATTGTCACTGCGTCTTGATGAATATGTGACACCGTTCCCTACTACGCCGCCACACCCATCTCGGCGCACGTCCGTCTACAACATTGCCAAAGTGGCTGCGCACGGTGTTGCACCACACAAAATTACCACTGCGTGGGCTGTGCCACGCTGCACCACCCTGCGCTGCGCCAAGAAATTAGAGCCCTCGGTCTTAAATACACACTGCAAACACCCAGTGGCAATTACAGACAGATGCAAACAATGATGAGTGAGGTGAAGAATGCAGACCGGGTCTTAGTAGACCAGTGAGCTGGATGGCTGGAGGCTTAGCATGGCACAAAAGATAGCAGATGAAAGGTCAACAGTTGATTTCAAGCGTGATATTTGCATATGCAACCTGTTGCTGTGAGGCAAGCCATCATTAGGCTGACCAACCTAATATCTGGTCCAATTTTAAGAAGAAGAGGGGCTCTGGGTAGAACATATGCCTCCACCACACCATATATCTCTTCATTTAGTCACAGAATATGTTCCAGATCGCATAAAAAATTAAATCAACTGTTTCTTGGACTACCACCTATCATCCTGATAAATTTCGTGGCAAATCATTCATAACTTTTTGGAGTTATTCGGACAGAAATATTGTACTGACACGTTAGACATATAGATTTTAATACTTATCACTTCCAAAATTGAACCAACTCATCCTGGACTACCACCTATTATCCATCAAAATTTTGTGCCAAACCATTTTTAACTTCTTCTGTCATCCTGTCAGCAGACAGACTAACGAACCAAGAAACGGCTAATAAAATAAACTCCTTGGCGGAGGTAAAGAATGCAATGGTGAACTCAGGAAACCCAAAAGGCCCAGAAGCCCACAAATAACAAGAGTGGTAGATGACAGAAGAATTCTTTCTTTGGTGAAGAAAACCCCATTTATTATAGATGGCCAGATCAAGATATCCCCGAGATGGTTGGGGTATCTATGTCAAAGTCACATATGAAGAGATGTCTTCACCTTAGTGAATACAGAGGGTTTAGCCCAGGATATAAACCATCGATAACCTCAAAATAGGAAAAAGAATTGGGGAAAAAAAAAAAACTCAGAAAATTCTGTTTCAACACTCTCTGGAGACAAAGATCAGCTTGTAGCAAAGTTAAAGGGGAAGAAGAGTCAGGAAAAAGGAGAGAACTGATAATGATCTAAAGCATGCCACCTCACCTGTGAAGCATGGTCATATCTGGTCAGGGATGCCAATGGAACTGATTTCCTTGAATTTACTGACAATGCGACTGCTGACAAAAGCAGAAGGATGAATTCTGATTTGTATGGGTATTTAACGGTGCACATGACCTAAACTGCAAAAGCATCCAACGTCTTTTTTAAGGTCAGAAAATAGAATTTTTTCGCAGTGGCAAGGTCAGTCACCTGACCAGAGTTCAGCTGAGCATGCATTTCACTTGGTGAAGGCAAGATTGAACACAAAATTCCCTTAAGCCCCAAGCCCACTGGAAGCATGAGACACGCGTCAAAAATGGGTTACATTCATGTCAATGGAGCAACACCCTCTGGCAGCGCGCGTCAGATTTTTACTTTTCGCCACTGCTCAATTTTTGCTATTCGCCACTGCTCAATTTCTGTGGTGTCAACTCAATAGAAACGCATTTGTCTTTTAGATTATTTAACTATTTCACCTTGTCATAGTTGGTGGCACACATTTAGCGGAAACCTCACATGCAGTTGTCAAAACCGATATACCTGCTTTTTAAACAAGTTGCTGTTTTGAGAGGAAATCCATTTTGCGGGCATTTAAGTTATCAAGTAATCTACAGTTAGTCAGTACCTAACTCAGGGTACACTAGTAAGAACTTAACACTGCTAAGTTAGCAAGCTAGCTAATTCGCTCCTGGGTGAAGTAAAGTGAATCATAATCTTAATTTACAAGTCGGCTAAATTTAGGAGGAAAATTATGCCTTTATGTAAAGTAAATTGCAAAGTAACCCAACCGTCGCACTTAAAATAAGCTTGATTGGTAGGTTTTTTATTTTTTCAAAATGAAACATTGTCTTGTTTAATATTTTGAGATTGACACTCATGGCTTCTCGGTCGTGTTGACAGCTGTCAGTGTTGATGTGGCTGACGCTTTCAGTGGGCGTTTGAAAGCATCAAGGCAACATTCAGAGTTTGACACGACGCTTCGCGGCCAGGATGGGCAACTCCGGTCCTGGAGGGCCGGTGTGTATGCTGGTTTTTATTTCTATCAATTACCCTGACTAATTTTTAACTAACCAGTTAATTGGTTGCACACACAAATATAGATTTGTGCAAAGTTTTGATCAAAGAAAAATGTTTTATGTAGAGAGACAAGTACAGTCTTTGGTAGTCATTCATGATAATTTAAAGAAATGCCCCATAAATGTCAGATTTCCTGAATAGTTTGGCTAATTTAGATAATCAACTAATTAAAGCCCAGAAGTTGGTGTGAAAACCAGGGACAGATACGGGCCTCTTTGCCCATCCCTGCCCGAGAACAAGCAAGAACAGAGGGCAGCTGCAGCAAAAAAGCCTGGTAGTGCATCACATTGGTATAAACCAAGCATCTAATACCTATACGCTCCAGACTTCAGCCAGTCATTCACTGCAAAGAATTTGCAGCCTATAGTTGTACATTTATGATTATGTTATGTTAGTTAGCCAAATACTGCCTTTTAAGACTATATTTGATCATGGTTGCAATTCCCTAACAATTCAGATAGTACCTTTGAAAAAACCCTCAAGTTCAAGCTGAAAGTGTATACTTCATGCATATTGTGATTATTTTGTTTATAATCTATGTGGCGTACATGGCCAAAATGTTAACTGTAACACCGTCCAAATACTTGTAGACCTGACTGTTTGAAGTTAAACTGAGGAAGAGAAAAAGGAGTATATCCCATTTCTATTTCCAATGAAAAACACAGCTTTAGCAAAAATGGTCTTTTCACTAGGATGTGCGCTGGAATATGAAGAGGAAACAGGTTTTTAAAACCTATTCAAAGTCAACTGAATTTGTTCCTTCACTGGGATTAGCAAGCAAAACTGACACCAAATTCTTCATACTCTGCATTTGAACTCTTCTGAAATGCTATCTCAGCCACAAGCTGAAGTCTAAACATTGGAATTTGTGACCAACTGCTGGCTTCTGACAGTATTGTAAACGCAATGCTCTTTGAGAACAAGTTTGTGGGGAGATGAGACGATTACTATGGGTGACTTCAATTATACTGCCACCAATGAGGATATGGTAAAGGGACTAGGAAAGTGATTATGAATTTCTTGATGTTATAAGTGACTATTTTTTGGTGCAGTACAGTTCTGTTTGCAAAAAGACGGAAATGTAACTAATTACACGGTCGGGAGGATAAAGTGAGAAAGACGCAGTGGTGTAACTGTCGACGGTGCAAGCGGTGCACTGCACCAGGGCTCAGCACGTTTAAGGGGCCCAACAAAAATCATATTATTTACTATTATAGCTCCATACACTCCATGCCAGCTGTCCTCCATATTTGTGATCAGAACATCGTTTATGAAATTGTTTGTAAGTTGCTTATATACCACTCATCACTTGATGCAACCATTTTAATTTAAAACACCAGCTTTATGCTTTACAGAACTTGGTACATTACATCCCCAACTAGTCTCCAGCTAGCTATAAGATGAACTCGGCCCAGTATTTTCAGTATGAACATCATGTCAGAGGCAGTGAGACCAAAGAGAACATTTACAGAGGAAGCTGAGAAATAGAAAGAGTGACTGCTAGGGATCCAATCTAAAAATAATGGTGCCATTATTCTATAGCCATTACACTATTTTATGAATATTTATTTCATCATGAAAAGTCAAAGTAAAGAAGTTGTTTGTTAGCAATTTAAATATCTTCATATGTGTATGTTTTTTGTTTTTTTTTTGAGGTGGGGGAGCCGGGGGGGAGGGGGGTGTGAATGATGGAATGGGTGTTGTCTCAAAATCTACCACAGCACTGGCCATATCGGGACCGTAAGATTATATAGAGTGATGTTACCCTTCACTTTGACCTTTGATTGAAAGAGGGAAGGAAGAAAAATCACTTTTCCAGCACCCATTCTGGCTAGGTGAGTAATACATGACAAACAGACTAATTTATCCTTTTAGCTTGCCCATCCAGCCCTTACGGGACAAATTGCTTGTTATGTCCTAATCTTGTGCCTGTTGATTGTACATTGATAGAACCATTATGCTCTTCTGCCATTATATCATATACTGCCACGGCCTCTTAGGTCTGCGTCAGAAAATGAAAAAAAAAAAATAGTTCATGCGTTTTACTGGGATTCAGGTGTGTGTTCTGTTAAATTATTGCATTATTTTCAGAATAAATTCACTTAGAAAACTATCAATGTATTTGTGCAGATACAGTGAGCTCTGTTATTCATGGCCTTGGTGTTATTTGGGTTAATTTGGGTGAGTCAGTCAATTGTTAATGTATTTTCTATGATAAAGAGGAAAGGTTCCAAGAACAGAGACGAACTGAAGGTCGCTGCCGCACAGGCCTGGCAGAGCATCTCCAGGGAAGATACCCAGTTTCTGGCGATGTCTGTCTTACAGGCTCCAATATTTGTTGGTATTCCCAGAAAAAAATTGGTGGGGCGGGGTGGCTGCGTTCAAAACATGTTGTTATTTTCAATATGGCTGAAAACACCCTCATGTCCCCAGGTGCACAGCATTTAGCCATTAAGGTAGAATGACCATCCCTAATATAAAAGGAACTGATCAATTGGTTGGCTGTTAACACTTCTTTCAATCAGATACAGTGACTAAAATGAGGTCTACCTCGAGGTGGAGGAGCAGTTAAAGAGTAAATGATGTTTATATATACTCACCAAAATAATTGACTTTAGGTTGTATAACATCTGAAGCCATAGATCCACTATGCAGTAAAGTCCCACAAGACAAGTTTGGCTTGTATAAATTTACAGTAACCTGCGTATATATGGTAGTCAAATCTGTAGCACTGCACAAGTGACAGTGAAGATCCGCAAACTAATAAGGCAATGGATCTGTGGTCACGTGAATATACGGGAACCTTACCATTCTCTTGTGGAGGACATTTTTCAATCACGCTGGAAAACTTGTCGATAATATTGAATTATTTAGCTTGTGTCTGTTGTTTTTAAATATCAATATGTGTCTCATAGATATTCTTACATTTTGGCAGCAGATTACTGAATGCTACATATTCTAACGTAAAGATGCATCATGTTCTGTGGTGATTTTTTTCCCAACATGTTGGAGGACCTTTTGGGGGCCCGTATTCACCCGCTATATAACATAAGACCCTAAATTTGATGCCATCTTACACAGACTGACGTAGCATTCCTTAAAAGCTGATCAACTGGTTTGCAGTTAGCTTATGCAAGAAGAGAAAATTCCTGCAGTAAGTTTACGTGAGGAGTTGCGTTACCTAATGTGTGTAGCCTTACTGCATTGTGTATCTACCCAATAAGAAACATTCCATTTAGTTTGAACTTAGCAATGTTATTTTTTTATCCCAAACTTTTTACCAGTTAACTTAATAAAAAAATTATGAAAAAAGTAAGCAATAATCCTGAATTACGCAGCTACTACTTGTTATTAAAAAAAAGCTTATATGTAAATTTACATGTAGCACAGTTTAGCCCCGAATCAGCTACATTGCATCGTCACATAAATAACAAACGCATACCTAACAGAGATGTCTAACGGTAGAAGAGAGGGGTTTCGAGATGGTTTGCTGTTGGCCAGAAGCAAATCTTTGCAACCAACATGATATTGGCAAAAGTACAGATACATCATGATCATCACTGAGATGTCTTCAGTACTCAGTAATTCCAAGTTTAGGAGAGACCTAATGATGACCTATGCATCACATTCCTTAAAAGCTCTGTTAAAAATAAAAACATTTTTAAAAACTGAAATACAAAAAAAGAAAAAAAAAAAAGAGGCGAGGCTGAGCCACCCTAGCCGTGAGCTAGAAATGAGATGCTATTTGCAAGGAAAGCTGTATCTTTCTTAGTCTGCCAAATAGCTTTGAATAAATGGAAGCTGATTTCGCACCTTGGAATGCAGGAAGAAGTTAATCCAGGAGAGACCTTATTTATATATGCTAATCTTGCTGCTTTGATGCTGATGATTAACGGCTGTGATTGGTCCCTAAATGCTGGAAACTGCAATCCTGCCCTCAACATCCAAGTTATCTTGTACCTCCCTGTTTGAGCCACCATGTAATTTAGCTCGCAGTCATAATTAGAGTAACACAGATTTCAGCACCAAAGCCTCAAGTAAAAACTAATGTCTCTAACATTACATCCATATTTGTTCATAAATTTTGCGTTATTGCATCTGAGTAGTTTCAGTGGGAAAAGGGGTTAGCAGCGTCAAAATAATAATTTGTTTTCTGCATCACCTGAGAATTGCACAGAATGGTAAGCATTTAACTCTCATTACAAATGAAATGATCACAATCCATTAAAGAAGTAAGCCAATATTTAATCTTTTTGATTTCATTAAAAAATAACTGTTGGGATCCTTCTGTACAAATATGAAGAAAACAGATAATAGGACAGGATGTATTGATAATGGAAAGCAAACTATAGGATAGGGAGTCGGCATACGTGTTTGTGCTGTTGAGGGCCAGCTGAAGAACCTGTAGTCCATTGTTGTGAAGATAGTACGCTTATCTTAGTCAATTTTTTAGGAAGTTCTCCAAATGAAGATATAATTCTTGCAACACTTTCTTTTTTTGAAAAAAAAAAAAAGATTTTAAGTGATATTATTTTTTGTGTTTTTGAAAAGACTGTGTTTTTAAAATATCTGTGGGTGCAGTGCGAACCTGAGGAAGCAACAGGAGAAATGGTGTGATGACTCGTAATATAGTCACAGTAGAGTCATTTCATGTGCAGTTGTTAATTTTCATCTTTGCACACAATGGGGAGCTTTTATAATGCTAATACTTTATCGCTTAATGTAATGCTTACAGTCAGTTAATGTGCAATAATATACCTTATTCATTTTAGTTAACAAGTAGTTTAATTCCTCTCCCATGAACTAAATGTTTAAATGTTTTATAACTCAAGGTGCATGCTTATTAACTCAGAACATCAATCAGAGGTCATTGTGCACCATGACTTCGCAGAGGATGAGGAATACATTATGGACGGTCAGCTTCATGTGGCCAGATGCTGAGAATTTCTGCCCTTTGGCCTCAGTCATTGATGTTCTATTTCCAAGCCTTTCCGCATTAAATGTAGTAAGACCACGCGGGCTGGTGTTCAAAGTCTTGAACATCTGTTTTGTGTGGTTTGTTTTATTCAGTGATAACTTCTTTTGTCTAGACATGGCCTTTCATAGTTCATTTTCACGGTTTTCTTTGTTGTGGACAAGGCCAGCCCTATTTCAAATTGTCACGGGGCCTTGCAACATTAAGGCCTCACGTGGCTCCACCTTTTTCCTAATGGAAGAAGCGTGTGGTCAGCAAATGGCATAATCTTCAGCTCAGACTCTCTTTTTTTGTGGGGAATCTCTCCTCCAGATTAGTATTTCTCCCCTCTGAGGACAAGCTAGTGCAGGTTTGATATAAACAAAACTATAAGATGAAAAGGTTTGTCACAGAAAATCTAAATCCACTTGCCCTTTTGAGAGATCGGACTCCTGATAGCTCTGTGCTTTCCGGTGAGTCTCCACGATGCTTTCCGACCAGCATCAGAGACAAAAATTCGAAGACTCCTCGTTTGCATTTTTTAGCATTTCAAAATCGGAAATCGGTCTCAATTACTCTGGTTTGGGAGCAAGGGAGCGCCACAGGGAGGATATACAGTATCATTAACAGTCTACCACAGAGTCGGAAAATTTCATTTGGGGTGCTGGGCCTCATTCTAGAAATAAACCTCGGACTGTGGGAGAATCCCTAACCATCATTACCGCTATTGATCTGGGTGAAGTCATCAGTACATATACAAGCTTAGGTTCCAGGCCTATGTAATTCTTTTCATGCTACTTTATTGCTGTTCGCCTCCCTCTAGGTCATCTGTTACACAACGCTTGGCAGCGATTCAGTAATTATAAGCTCATCAGTGCTTCTCAGATGATCTTCAAGCAGTTATTCAAAAAGCCCATTACTGTTTGGTATAAATTTAATGGCAGCATCAATCACTGGGTCCCTGTGGCAATATGGTTGGAATTTCGAACACCCAAGCATGTACGAGATGCTGTGAACATCATTTATGACTTCTGCTCAGAAATGGTCCTGGATTCAAGGCCCACCCTGTCAGAAAACATATTATTCGTGTGCGCAGACAAATGCAACAGACCCTCAAGATTTCAGTGTGATTAATGCTTTTTAAAGGATTGAGTGAAAGAGTCAATAGCGCTTGTCCTCTTATGAGCTGTCAATACTTACCGCCAAATACAGTACTGTTCAAATTCTTTGGAATCACTGTGACTTTTACTTCCTATAAATGGAAGAAACTTTGTCTCACAACAAGATAACAAACCGAAACATAAGTCCAAACTCAGCAAGAACTTTCTGGATAGAAAGAACATGAGGAGCTACAACAAAATATCAATCACCTGCTTTAAACACCATCTAGCTGCTGTTGCCATTGTGGCCATTTTCAAATACACACCTATGGGAAATATTGCAGTCCAACTGGAGGTCCATTAAGAATGTTTCCCTGGTAAAATGAATATCCTGATTGTTCAAAATCTGCAAAGAGCAGTGTGAAGTTCACAAAGGATATTCTGATGAGAACTCAGTAAAACAGATATGTGTTAACAGATACACTTTTGCGTCATAATATTTAGAAAACTGAAAGAAATATCTCAAAATACATCCTCCATTTGTTCCATGTCATTTACTATAATATCAGTCCTTCTATTGCACAAAAGTATAAAACTGAAAAGACTACTGATACCAAACTTGTGCATGGTAGTATATCTTTGACATGCTGCTCGGCAGTTTAATAAATTGTATGGAGGTAGATAACTTTTTTATTTGGCTTCATACAGTAACATGTTACTCCTCACAGTTTCCACTGATGCCATTGGCGACGTGCTGTTTGGTGATCCTTCATGCTCTCTAAGGTTTGGCTTCTCAGTTGGTATGATTCCCCCTGCAGAGATAGAAGTTTTTATCCTTTACAATTTGGTGGTAATGATAATTCTTTACAATGGGGTGACCTTAAACAGGCAGGCATTTTACTCCTTACAGTTTGGTTACCCCCACGTGATACCTTAAGCAGGAGGGGTCTGGAATTCTCATCTTCAACGCGAGTCCCCTTTGGGTGTACATGTATTTTCCGTAAAAGCACTAACAGCCCAAAATCTGGCTGAAACATATCTCTCATATTAGCTGCCCGGCACCTTCATACGCTGACCCTGACCTATCCTTCCAGTTTTGTTCCCTCTTTGATGACCCATGAGGTGCTTGCAACTCCCCCAGGTGTTCCACACAACCAAAGTCCTCCTTAAAGGCCAATCCCGGCATTCCGGGAGGTCCATGCAATGCTGACACAGTACCCGACTGACTGCTGAGACAGCCAAGTATACGGAGCCATTGCTAGTATGGTGAAAGGTGGTGACAATGCTGGAGGCTCACAGCTTGGGTGGGCAGAGCTCCAGTAGGATGTTGGCACCATGCGCAGTGTCCTTTCAAGGCGGGGTGAATTCCTATAAAGCCACATCCCTGCAGGTACAGCAAAAGCATCTGCATAACTGATTAAGATCTTCTGGAGAACATGAGGGGAAGTTCAAAGGTTCATTCTGCAGTGACTTACCACTGCCTAATAATATTGAACAGCCTTATCAGAGCTAAATGTACAGAGGGCTTATTTTTAATACATGCTGTTCAATTCAGGGCTGATTAAGCAGGCTTGGAGGCTTTTCTATTAAACAATAAATTAGATTGTGAGTTTATTATTTTGGGCATTAAAAACATTGCAAGGGGGAAATGTTAATACTTTTCCAGATTATTCTGTTGTTTCGCTGTGCATTGTCTTTCTTAAAATTCATCAGCCTCCATCTTCAAATCCCCAGCCAGTCTCCATTTCCTGGCATTTATTTAATTACCACCACTTCAGTAGTAAGCAAAAATGACCTTTTGTTTAAGACCAGCAAGGAATGGAAGAAAACTATTTTGAGTTGTGTTGACACAGGCACAGTGTGCAGATGTTATTTACTTTCTGTGCCCAAGTTCATTATTGTGGCAAAGTCTATTGCACATGGCATGTGTAACAAGCATGGAGGATTATGTTTGTGATATTTTGCACAAATTCTTTTATTAAAGATAAATATGAAAGGTGATGCCTAGTGAAATACGTCTTACTTGCTGGGTGACAGGTTGAGTGAATTTGCTGGGACTGTCAAGACAGTGTGCAAGTGCCATTATTTAAACTTTAGTCCTGTGGACTCACATATATGCCAGCTTTTATCGTGGATACTCAATGGGTTCCTTGTACCGGGGATGAGAGATAGACCCATGTCCTGGTATCAAATCTACACCATACCTGCATCAGTGAAGGCCATCATCTCCAAAGGCCTGGAAGCAGTTTGCTTCAGCTTCAATCACGGATGGCAGGTTTTAATCCAGCTGGGGTATCACCAAACAATGCCGACCCCTGCTGAACAACTAGCTACTCCAAAAACGGAACAAAATGTTTTCCCTCAACTGTTGGTACAAGCCAGAATAGCGAATAGTGGAGTACTCACTCCACTAGTGGAGGAACAGATTATACTGAGTACACCGGAAGTCAGAATAGGCTGAACCTTAGAAGAGGTTTGTTGTACTTCCTTGCTCGGGTTGTGAAATGCCGATCTACAACCTCTGTTGTCTCTGGTAAAGCAGCTGTATTCACTTTGCATAACTGGTTGATGAAATGTGAAGCAGCAGTCGGTAGACCACTACAGAGGTAAGAGGAACAGACACAATCATGTTGGCAATGGGAGAGTGGAGATATTGAGTTGCCTAAGAGCTCTTGGCGCAAATGATGGGGCAGGAGTTGAGAAAGCACAGGGTTGCTGGGATACTGGGTTCATGCTCTGAGCCAACAAGCATTAAAAACTGTGTCCACTACACGAAGATGAAGCAGAGAGAATGAGAGTAGGAGTGATTACTCGCCTGATGGAGCTGTGGCAGATAATAAGGCAGGACTGATAGACAAATAAGTTACACCTTTCGAGATGCTGGTTACTGGGGCCGGAGTGTCTTTCCTGCAAGCTGAGGTTTCTTCCAAAAGCTCCTGTAATTTACACAGTCTCTTGACATTTACAGAGATGGGTCTCAGACGAGACAATTCGGTTTGTGAAAATGAATTTCCTCTCGGTGTATTGAGCGTTTTGCTTCAGGCAGAAGATTGGTGGGGGGTGGGGGGTGGGGGGGTGTGAGTTGTCTGGTCCATTGTAAGGCCTCTCTTCTGTTATCACAGTTCTTATCAACTTGCAACCGTTCAGTTTATAAGAGTAAAATCACTTGTTTGTACTTTCATCCTCACTCGAATTTTATGCCAGTGCGGATTCTTAATGTTGGATAAATCACTGGGCTCTACGTGACACTAAACTACCAGGTCTCAAGCAAAAACTTGTTTTAATGAAATACACACATTTTGGCACACGTAAAGGGAGACATCTGATAAAAGCATACATAAATGAAGTAAGTGTGAATGCAGACGATATAGAGGACCCTGTGATTCATGGCCCGCGGTTCCTGGACTTGTCCAGATATATGGCGCAGTGCATAAGTCATGTCTCCCTGAAATTCCGCGCAAGGCCCCAGGCTAGCTGTGTCCCCTGGGGCCTGACATCTAGGATTTCCCTTTTTAGCACACAAAATGAATGATTGGGATATTACCTCTCCTCCCGACAAAATTTGTAAATTGGACTTAATGATTTCAGTGTGCGATAACAGTACAAAGAATAAGCTAGAAAAGAAAATATGCCCCTCATGGTATAACACATAAACAGAACCAGGAGAGTTGTCCGCTTTGCTTTTTCTTTTGTCAGCGATAATTTTTTAAAATTATGTGGAAGAGTTAGTTTAGCTATTTAGATGTCGGCAAGACAGATCAGGGAGAGTGTGTTACCCTTCAAGATGTATATTCAAGAGCAGGTCTTCATTATTTTTAAAGCAAATTGACTTGGGCCTTTTCTATCACTGTTACTGCTTTGCTTGTCTAATTATCCTTATAACTACATTCAATCCACACAACATCAAAGGAACATCATTGCCATTTAGACACTTCATATTAATCGTCCCCCCCCCCAGGAGGCCAGAATAATTCTCTCTCACATGTGCAAAACAGCCGTCTGTATGATATTGGAAAAGTTATTACCATGAACAACCCATCTAAATAATATGATTTAGTGCAGAAAAAAATGTTTTTCTTTTCTAAATGACTAGAGAAAGAAAAAAATTACATACAGGTCATGGTAAAGCATCTGAGAGGGAACTTTGTTTACAAGGCTTATGGAAATTTTCAGCCCCTCTGGCTTTGCCATTTAACTTGTGGAGATTTTGGTCAGCATTTTAGGGTCAGCCGGGATTTGTAGACATACCGCCGCTTGGAAATACGTGCCTCTATTGGTTCTGGAAACTGTAAACTTCCAAAAGGACGAATAAGTCAATTAATATGTGACAGAACAACTCAAGCATGAACTGTGCAGTAAGAGAAAAATGTTGATGCTGTAGATCTTCATTCTCATTTGATGTATGTTACTGCAGTGTTGTAGTCATTAAATCAAGCGCACAACGAGCATACAGACATTCATGTATTGATGCTGTTTTTTTAATCGACTGTGCCTTTTTTTAATATCACGGACTGCATTATTTCTCAATGCTAAGGAGCCACCTGGACTGTATATTATCCACGTCAAAAGACGGCCAAGGGGGATTTCGAGCATCTTGTGAAACGCTGTCGGGTTTTCAAGCCCGTGCACACACGGCATGCGTCCCAAATAAATCTGCTCTGAGTCAGTATTCACGGAAAACGGACCGCAGATACGTCAAGTAAGACTCAAAAGACAGAAAGCAGGGAGCAAACAAAAGGCAGAAACCGGGAGTCGAGCAGAAGAAATGATGTGTATTCCTGACTCACTCAACATAAAAGCATAAAGGATAAATTCTGGACCAGCGGATAAATTCCACACTGTTACCGTAGTAGAAGGAAACGCATTTTCTCCTTGATTAAAAACATAACCATTTCTTTATGAATATCAATATGAGTTTGTTTGGTTGCATTAATTTGTGCGAACACGCTCCACATATTCAACATATTCTTATGCTCACTCCCCGAGGCGCCCATGAACTTTTCCCATGTGGTGGAATTTGCTTGAGGGAGCCATTGGGGATAAATTATTTTTCATTAACTCGACAGCTAGTTCAACCAAGCCAGATTGTGAAATTTGCCAAAGGAAAAAAAAAGCCTTGAGCTCTCATGGTCTTTAATGGGTCACATACTTCAAGCCGTCCTCAAAATGATTTCAATATTCCCCCATTAAAACAATGAAAAGTCATGTCTGTTTCAATGGGCCCCTATGCTAACGGCATTGAGCAGGGAGTGGAAACTGTACAAAGTCTCAAAGAAATGAGACGAGGGCAAGTCTGGGCACTTCACCTCGGGTGATTAATTATACCAAATGCTGATCCATTCCCTCACCTTTCACAATTATTCAGCCCCTTTTGCACCCCATACTGAAACACTTATTTCGTCCCTTCTTTTGTGTGGTCCAAGCTTTAAAGTATTTTTAGAAACCACACATTTTGAGAACGGACGTCAGCCCACTCACAATGTCAGCTCCATTTAAAATGTCAAATCAGCTCATGTGAGCCACTTATACGATTTTTTTAACATACTGACCCGTACTAAGATCAGAATACAACATATGAATGTGATCACCTCATTGAGTATTGTGTCCGCTGCTGTCATTTGCATAATTGCGATTGTTAATCGGGGCCATAAGTATAGTACTCGGACATTGACGCAATTCTCACCATTGTGGCTCTGTGCGCCACAGCTATGAGTTTGAGATGAATGACTCAAGATGAGTCTGAAGTGTGAACTGTCCCCTGAAAGGGTGGTGTCAATAGTATTGTCTGAACCATGTTGGCATTACAACAATTTTTAAACACAACACACCCGCCCCCCCTACACGCACACACACACACACACAAGCATAGGGGCACAAAAGTACAAAAGTAATTGGACAGAATAATATTATCATCAAATACACAATTTTTTTATACTTGTTTACAAAGCCTTTGCATACATTGACTGCCCAGAGACATCACCAGATGCTGCTTTTCTTCTCTGATGATGCTCTGCTAGGCGTTCACACCAGCTGTCTTCAGCCCCTACTTGTTCTTGGTGGATTTTGCCCACATTTTTTGCCTCCAGCACTTCAGCATGTCAAATCCTTGCTCATTTGGATTCAGGTCAGCTGATTACCTTGGACACAACAGAACATTCCACTTTATTTCCTTAAAGAAGCCTGAGCTGCTTTCTCAGTATGTTTTGGGTCATTTTCCGTGCTTGATGGCCTTATGTGGGTCTTTCTTTTATTTAACTTCTGTTCGGTGTCACAAACAAAATGAGTGCACAAGATCTCAACTTGAATTTTTATTACAACGTGCAATACTCTTGTGTCTATCATGAGGATCTTCCCTTATTTCAGAAATTAGATTTTGCTCCTTTGAAAGCTTTATTTTGCATTTTAGTTTGCACGGGTTTTGCATGCTTAGTAACCTCACCCCTTTTCCGCATTAAGTTCCTGATTTAAGCTTTTGTTTTTGACTCATCATTGCTAGGTCATTGGTTCTGATTCTAAAAGGTTTGAGGAAAGCTCCAGTCATTCATTTCTTATTCTAGTTGCAGCATTTTTTGCCCTCGTGTTGTGTTCCCTTAATCCTGAGAATACTTGCAACATCTGGCTGTCACCAGCCTGTCTGATATTGGTTCCTGTGAGGATCATAACAAATTTTAGCTTCAACTGCAACGGGCAGTGGACAGGCAACCTGTATGACATTGGGTGGGAGAGTGATATGCTGAAGTCAATTTTGCAGGTATTGTGGCCCATGGTGGTTATTGGGAGTTGGAATTGGTGGGCAATATTCTTTGGATAGTATATTTTATTTAACGCACAATGGTGACATCTTCAGTCAAATTGTAGAGGGTTTCATCTGTCAAACTTGTGAATTCAGTTGTTTATTCGATATTCAATAAGAAAATTGGTTGTTGTAATTATTCCAATATAGCAATATAAATGGACCTCTTTTTTAATTTATCTCAACTGACTCCTAAAAAAGTTGGTGTTGGGGTACAAAGGACTAATAATTATGTGACAAGTTGCAATAGTAAGGTGATGGTTGAATGGCAGGGGTGATATTTGTGAGGAGACTGTACTTACTTCCTTACTTTTGACGTGAAAAGAGTTTATTTACTCTGGATTTCTTTTAATTAAATGAATTTTTCTGCTAAATTTCAGATCTAATTTATTTGATTAATACATTAGCTTTCTAGTGATTTAATTAATGTTTGTGGTTTATTAACATCTGTTTCTCCTGAGGTCCTTCGCCTGGAGAGGACTGTGCTGTCATTGACACGTCCACATGGATGGCCCCATACTTCATTAGGTGTTGGCCATCTCAGCTGGAGCCAGTGAAAGCTGAGAGGAGGGGGTAACATTGAATGATTTTTTTGTTTGTATTTCATTTCTTATGTGTTTTAGGCCAAAAACATATTTGTAAAATTAACTCTAACCTAAGAGCTGCAGTTGTAGAGCGATTGTATTTTAAAGCCCAGTGGGGAACCTTGAATACACTAAAAAACCACTAAAGTATGACAAGAACAACAAAAGTTGTTGGGAGTTGTTCTTGCTGACAAGCTGACAAGCCAACCCAGCATCAGGTCCAAAAGCAAGTGTCTGTCATGGCATGGTGGTGTGTTCGTGCACATGGCATGGGTGACTTGCACATTTGCAAATGCACAATTAACACAGAAAGGCTTGTATGAACTGTGGAGCAACATATGCTGCTATGTAGAGATTATCTGGTCCAGGGCAGTCCTGTATTTTTAAGCAAGACAATGTCAAACCTCATTCGCCCTACATTAAAAGCACAAGTCTACGTAAGCACTGAATGTGGGTTTTAGATTGACCTGCCTGCAGTCCTGATTTGTTTCCAATTGAGTGAGTTTGGCACATCATAAAGCAAAATATATGGCAACAAAGGCCCAACACAATTAGACAATGAAGACTTGCATAATGAAGGAATGGGAGGTAATTGTGCATCCAAGATTTGATCAACTGGTGTCTACAATGCCCGAATGCTTGATTAGTGTGATCAGAAGACATGGTGATGTTATGCAGTGGCAAACAGTGGATTGTGCCAACGGATTTTGACTCTGTTGTAGTCATCCCATTGAGTATTTTCAATCCGCAATTAAATTCACATGAAATAATTTGTTATTGTACTATTTCGAATATTGTAAAGGATGAATAGACTTTTCAAATCTGATATTTTTGCTTTTATTTGTATTTTTCATAATGTGCCAACTTTTTCAGAATCAGGGTTGTATTTCAGTTGATTGATACATTTTTATTAACTTGGAACTGCATAACATGTCTGATGTAGTTCCAAAACTCTACAAGCCTTATCTATGGATATGTTTGTCAAGCCTCCTATTTTCAAGGCTTACCAATAGTTTACATCTCATAGTAAACCCTGTCAATTCATCTTGGTGAAGCCCTCTCGCTGACGTTGACACAAATACGCCTACCTCCTGGGGGGTGTGCTTGATCTTGATAAATGTTGTGAAAGAGTTTTTCTTCTCCGCAGAAAGAATTCTTTTATCGTAAATTACAGTTGCTATCCAAGTTTATCCATTTCTCTGAAGTGTTTGCTTTGATTTGTCAGCGTAATGATGTCTTGCTTCCATGTCAGTGACAGTTCTTTGGACTTCATTGAGTTACCAGCAACAGATTTCAAATGCAAGCGCTACAGTTTAAATCAACTGTGGACATTTTTTCTGCTTACCTTGAAATTGAATAATGAGGGAATAATGCACACCTGGGCATAAAACCAATTGTCCAATTACTTTTGGTACAATTACCCAGTATGGCCCTCAGGTTAACACACATGTAATATCAATGCTTTGAACCCTATAAGGCTGGTTTAGCTGCTGCATAAAGAACGTGTAATTACCAGAAATGCTGGAGAACCGGTATCCAAAGGTGACTGATCACAAGACTTCTAGTCATCATGTGACTTTGTCATCTAGTCATCTTTCCCCATCACCGTAACCTGTGTTTTGGCATAGGTGGGGGTCAAGACCCCTTTATATAATACAGGGTTCAAAAGGTTAAGGTCTGCTGAACTGTGAACGGACTGGTTAACAATGCTTAATTGAGGCAGCACTGGTTAGGGTGAATTCCTTGCTCTCTTAAACGTATAAAAAGCAAGCAGGGGAATCACACTTTTATCCACTGCCACATCACCAAGGAATGAATGTCATATTTGGGACTACAATATTTTGCCCTCCTGGAACACATTTTGTTTCCAAAAACTTTTTTTTGGCTCATAAGACTTGACACATACAACATGCTGGGGATTTCCTTGGTGAATACAAAAAAAAAAGAAAAAAGAAAAGAAATTATGCTCCCAGTCAATATCTTTCTATATGTTACTTTGACACCCCCAGGCCAGCCAAAAAAAAATTGAAACAGCAGTTATGAATTAGGACAGAAACATCACGCAGCCCAGAACCATAGATGCAATTTTCTGTAGACATTTGAATTTCACACACCACGGAAACATCCAGTATAGGAGGTGGAACAGGAGAGCAATAACCTTGTTGTAAAAAAATTGACGGAATGCTGCTAAATTTCCAATGGAATTTTATATGTATGGCTTTAAAAAAGCAACGTCATAACTATGATATATTGCCAGAAGTGGTGAAACAGACACTGGGCTCCAACCTCCCTCCAAAAAATGGGCAAAAAAAAAAAAAAGAAACTACCCAACGGGTTAATTTTGCTCCTCAAAGTAACTGGATTTTCTGGCCCACTTCCGTTTGCAAACATCGAACATTTTCTCGTTGTATGAAACTGCCATACTTAGGGGTTCAAGTCAGTAGGGCTGAAACCCTTTTGTTTTTGTGTTTTATTATCATTATTATTATTATTAGAGGTTCAAGCCCGTAGAACTGAAACCCAATTATTTCTGTGCTGGTTGGGGGTTCAAGCCCGTAGGGCTGAAACCATATTGTTTTTGTGTTTTATTATTATAATTATTATTATTAGGGGTTCAAGCCGGTAGAGCTGAAACTCTATTGTTTTTGTGTTTTATTATTATTATTTCTTCTTCAGAAATGTTTTTGCAAATTCCCGTGAGATGGTAAATGGCAGAGACCTGAAATTTTGCAAACTAGTTGGAAGTTGTGTGTAAATGCTGACCAAGGCATTTATAACTCAACCGGCCTAATGGTGGCGCTATAATTCAAGTAAAAAAGGTTTTCATTTTAAAGGTCATAACTCCAAGTCCAATTTACACAAAACTTTGTCGAGACATTCCTTGGTCCATTTTCTACAACTTTCCCATAAGGACCGTGAAAAACACATTTTTGACATTTCCTCCTAGGCTGTCAGTCCAATTCCTTCGAAATTTGCTGTGGATCATCAGTGGACTAAGCTTATCAAAGATTGCATAAAGCTTTTTGAAATCTCATTTCGTTTCCAAGATAGCACATACATGGACAAAATTCAACAACCATTCGGTCAATCATCACAGAACTTGCAGAATATGTCCACACAAGTACCAGAAATGTAGCTGGACAGTTTTATGCAAATCAGCCCATAGGGGGCGCTATAACACAAAACAGACTATAAATCAGGAACTGTTTGTCCTATAACCATAGAGCTCACATGATATATTCATATAAGTACCTGAAACATACCCAGAAAATTTTATTAAAATTGACTGATAGGGAGCGCTCCGTCCGTCTGTCTGTCCATCATGTTCCGTTTCTTGTGAATGCGGTACCTCAAGAACGGCTTGACCGATTCCATTCATCTTTGGTGTCAAGGTGTATTAGGGGCGGGGGATATAGAATTCAGCTCTATTTGCCCGGCTGTCCGTCTATCCCATCCCGTTTGTTGTGAATGCAATATCTCAAGAACAGTTTGACAGATTCCATTCATCTTTGGGGTCAAGGTGTATTAGAGCCGGGGAAAAAGTATTCAGCTCCATCAGTCCATCCGTCTGGCCGTCCATCTGTCATGTCCCGTTTGTTGTGATCGAGAAAGCTTTGACCAATTGTATTCATCTTTGGCTTCAATGTGGAGTTTGTGATACGCCGGCCCCAGTCGATTTCCATCACCTGGCGGGGGACATGGCCACCTTTAGTGGCAACACTTGTTAATTAAGCTGTTAAAGCTTTCAACTACTAATGGTCTTTCATGGCTTGAACCCCGGAATTGCTGCTTGTGGCTATATTATTTCTTTGTTCTTATTCTACTCTTGTACTCTATCTTTACTACCTGTCTGCTCATTTTAGAGTTCTAAAATTTGCTTCTTTCACAAATGCAGATAACATGTCCACATCATTTTTTGTTAAACAGCGTCACTGATTGAAAACCAAAAGTAAATTCAGTTAGCAAATAATGGCTCTGCTTTTCATTGAACAAATTTAAATGGCCCTGATCAATAAAAACATTATGACTTCTCAGCTTTGCAATCTGTAAAAACTTATGTGCTTAATTTTCTCTCTGTACATACTTGTGGAAATCTGTAAATTGAATAGTGTTTTACAGGTATTTTAACTGCACTGCATTGGATTGGCCTTTTTCAATCCACTTCCACTCAAACTGAAAAGAGCAGATTTCAGCATTTATCGGACAATATTGGCGCGAGTGACTCACCCATTTATGTTATTTTACCAAAGCAATTCAGTAAAACACCCAGTGAGCAAAAGCTTGCTCAAGACTAAAATAATACAGCATTACCTGGCATTCAGACCACCTTACCCTTGGATGGTGTCAGTCCAGCTCCGAAAAATAATGCCACTATTTGCTTGGGTCCAACAGGATCACAAGAAGCAGTAACTCAAAGGGGAATGTAATGTCTCTGGTCCATTCATATGGTAACACTTTATTTTACAGCTCATTGATTTCTGCACATTCCAGGTGAACACTAGCTGTTTTTTTCCAGACAAAATTTTTGAATGTGTTTACCATTCAGATATAGGTACCACAGCATACAATAAAACATACTGTCTTTGTACTTGATATGACTGCTTGTAAGTCACTTACTGACTAAAATTCATCATGCTGAACTCTGAACTGAAACGTTACCAAATTACAACTCAAGTTTCAAGTTGCTGGTATCAGCTTGTAAAATAAAGCAGTAACAACTAAAAAAAGAATTCAATTGTAGTATTTATTTATTTATTTTAACTTATTTTCTTCATTATGGAGCCACATTTCCATTTTTATTTTCCTGACGTTAAAAAAAAACCTTTAAAAAAAGACACTCATGGAGAAACTGATAATGTGCCCAATTACTGTGACTCACTTTGAACTCACTAGTTAAAACTGTTTCACCTGTGTTGCATTATGTGCCCTGGCAGGGCGCTTACACAACATTTTTTTTGTGGCTTGGAGATGAAGAAAATGCAAACAAGCTGAAACAATCCCTCACCAAGGATTAAACAAAATACTTCACCTCTATTGTTCAAAACAAGGACTTGAAGACATTACAAACTCCTTTACAGATTAATACCTCCCCTCCCCGAGCTCAAAGTGTGTCATATTAGACCGATTACTCACCCCTTCAAGGCTTTTCTGTCTTGTCTGGTTCATTTAAGGTTGACACAGGAAGTGTGAATGCGTGGTGAATGCGAGTATCTAAATTTGGAACCTCTTATAGCAAACCTTCATTGCCCTGAGGCCAAAACATGAGGCACTGCACCATTTTCAACCTCTTTTGCTCTTTTAAAAATATTCCACGTTTCTTTACTTACAGTATCTTTATCTCTTCTACTTCAGCAGTTCAATAATCGTGCCGCATATTTTCTTTTTCCATCTGCAAGATTTCATTCAGTCTTGGAGATCCTGCCTCGCCTAATTAAAGCGGAATGTCACATTATTACCTTCATTTTCAAAACCCAGGAGGCATTAAGGAAACAAGATCCATTTCCCTGATAATCTAAATTATATCAACTGCTCAAAGAGGCAGACCGAACCACTATCGTCTGGGGAAGAGGGAAACGCAAAAAAAACTGTGATGTGGCAAAAAAAAAAAAAAAAGTAACTCGAGAATCAGTCTGTGTCACTTCCATAATGGTATAATTGGAAAAAGCAAAACATTCTCGGTGTCTGAGTGTCAAAATCCATTCATTAATGCGATTTAGCCTTCCTCGTGTCACACTCCTTCACTGGAACATTGCACAATAATACGTTCAATGACTGAAGTGCTCTCTCAACACTGAGCTATAAGAAAGGCGAAAAAATGCAGACAAGAATAGGAGAAGGCTGCAGAGAAAAGCCTTATTTTATGGGCTATCAAATTGCTGCTTGACCAGAAAATGACATTCTTCTTGCGCTGTCAGGCTCGCGATTCCCTTACCTGCCGCGCTGACATTTCCCCTGTTATGCCGCTGATTCATATCAAACTGCAATGTTTACCCTGAATGCTTTCATCAGACTGTTCCTCTGTGAAAAAAAACAGGGCAGGGTAATCATAACTCATGAAAAAGAAGAGGAATATGACAGTTATTTTTTTTTCTCATCCTGGTTGCTTCACACATTCAAAAACCTGTTACCTCTTGACTGATAACACAGCAGGGTGGCAGGAGTGATATCTGTCCATCACCAGTTTCTGTGTCATCACTCTACTGACTGAACTTTAAAAATGGATTTAAATTAGCTCAAAACACAGTTTGCCAGTGATTTCCTTTTTATTTGTCTTCTATTGTTATTGCCATTGCAAAAACAGTTTAGAGCAGTGGTTCGAAAACACAGTCCACCCCCTTGTATGCTGGTTTACAGTGCTAACCACAAGCTGTTAATTTGACAAAATTTGGTGTATTTTTTATGTAGAGCAGTTGTTTACCCACGAAAAACACATTTTGAGATAAATATTCATGCATGCCATGAGGAAAATAAGACCCTTGAACATTGTGTTTATTTTTCAACATTGCAAGTCATTTCAGGTTGTAACATTTATAAACAGATTAAATTAGACCCTAAGAAAAACAATGAGCTTCAAATTAGGTGGCCGGACACAAGTATTTTGAATTCTTCCAAATATTTTTCTTGAACTGAAAAACATAAACCTGACACAAATCAAGGCTGACTCTTCATCAAAATTGGTCTTAATGGTGAATAGTCACAACCAAGTGTCCACAGTTTCACTATGTAAAAACATACTGATTATTTTATCTGATCAAATTTTTCCCATCTTTTTTTAAAATACATCACAGCGAAGCCTATTTGTTTTCCACAAGGCCAATGTGGATATTTTAGCCAAATGTGGTGAGTAAATAGCTGCTCAAATGATGAAACTCACCTAATTAAGACAAACTAATGCAGTGCCTGTTTAAAAAGTGCCGGTTTGGAACAAGCTGAATATTTGGCTTCCAGTATTGCTGCTTGCGAGGTACTGCTGGTCGCAGAACTGCTCTGTCAAACTACTTCACACTCCATGCTGCACTTCCCTGGTCCTCAGCAGTGCAACTGCCAAGTCTGAAGTTGATCGGATAAATGGCTGTCGAGAGAATCGAAGGACAGACATACATATAGCTCGTTGCCAGCTTGTTGATTGAAATTGTGGTTGGAGCAAAAACAGGGGGCCCCGGGAAGAAGTTTGGGAAACACTGGTTCAGTAGTTCAGAGTCCAGTAATTACCAAAGAAAAAAAAAAAAACATAGCAGCATGCATGTCTGAGTAAAAGTGTCATATCACTCATATAACTTTGAGCCATAGTTAGAGACATGAATGGATTCAGTTGAGACTTGTATAATGTTAAACTCTGCAAATTCCAACTTTCTGACATCTCTCTCAGTACAGTTAGCCATTATCAGTCCAAACCTCTTTCTCCAGAATGTAATTTGCTCTTGCTGTCTTTCACATTGGGGTATTGGAAAACTTATGTCCCAAAAATATGTTTGGCCAAACCCTGAATTCTTTCTGTGGGAGGTCATGGAACTCATAACCAAATGTGTGTGAGTTTCTGGGGTGGGGTGCGGTGGGGTGCGGTGGGGTGCGGTGGGGTGGGGGGGGGGGGGGCAGTGAGCAACACTGCATGTCATCCCTCAACATTCACAGATTAATTATTGCCAGTAACTAAAAATGTGTCAGTGTTATAGAATGCAATACAAAAAAAGCAAAGATAAAAAAGACAAAGTAATAAAAATATTCATAAAGAAGGCTATTTCAAAATATTACTTCTGAAAAACTGTATATATGACATATATGTATGTAAATTAATTCTGATAAATTTCCATTCCACCCTTTCTCTAAATTTTTTTTCTTTTTTAATCCACAATAACCTCCAGCGAAATTCCCCCCACCACCACCACCACCACGACTAATTTGTATTCTCAAGAGGTTAGCTAACTTTAAACATGCGACTCAGTGCCTAAATGAGATAAAAGATAATTTGTGTACTCATTGCAGTGCTCCATAGTGAATTTATACATTTAGCAGTATTTAGATATTTGCAGAAACATTATCATGTACTGTTGTGGATTGTGTTTCTGACAAATATTTAAAACAAACTAAAGAAAAAAATAACTCTCGGCTCTCATGCAAACCAATGCCTGTGCGCAATGGCCACAGACTGAAAAGCCCAGTGGAAGTAATATCACAGTAGTGCAGATGAAGAGCATGTTCTTTCTCTGTACTGGATTTTATGATTCTGCCAGAACACGGTTTACCGCACTGCCTGGGCTTTACAAAAATAAGTCAATAAAAGTCTCTTCCCACAATGAGCACAGTCTTTGTCTTGATGGGTTCAGATGGTAACAGTGGCAGGGCACTTTTCAAACCAATTATGGCGCAGAGATTTCTTTCTCATTTTAGACAAAAAAGCGGGCGTACGGACATAACAGTCTGAGTACTGTTGCAATTCTGCAGAATGTGAGCACATTTTTCTGTACTGGCCAACTTATGTATAAAAGGTAATCCTCTGTGGCTCTCCAATTTCGCGTTTCACCCCCATAGCAGTTATGGCTCAATTTTGAGAAAACAGCCATAACCAAACTTTGTACGTCTAACTTTCCCTTCATGCGCGGGGGTCTTGGTAAACCTGCAAGAGGCTGCAGAAAAAATGCTCCTATAGGTAATGTGGAGGTCGCATTCAGACAAGGTTTCTGTTCAACATATGGTTGTCATTACGAACAAGAATACAGTAGTTTGATGATTGCACTGCTTGCACATAGTAAATGAATTCTTAAACCCTGTCCAAAAACAACTTAAATCTACGTCATCTGTACTCACCAATCACACTGCAAACTGCTCTCCTTTAACCTCTTAAATTCTAACTCTTCACTTAGGTTTTCCCTTAAGTTCAAAGTCAGTAAAAGAATTTATTTCAATTTTGTAGGACAATGTAACATATGTATTATGTACCTGCTGGGTGCAACGCTTCACTGAAGCTACATCATACTTATAATGAGAGAAATATTCAAACCTAGGATGCCGTGTTCTTATGGCTATAGCATTTTATCAAATGGAAAATATCCAGATGTTGTATATCATTTTAATCACATTTTTCTGTAATTTAGCTGGATATATTTAGGTTTGTTGAAAACCCTGAGATCTCCAGAGGAGTATTTAAAGAAGACCTGAAGTTCTATAGGTACACAGCAGCTGCATTTGACAGACCCATGTATGAGTCCACAGGTTTTATGAGGTCACTGTAGCAATAAAAAAAAAAGAAAGAAAAAAACATAACAATCAAGATTAGTAAGCAAATGAAGTCAGGTAAAAATATGCGCAGAAAAAAAGACTGTTAATGTGCAAATGTTTTTCTCATGGACCATGGGTCGGCAATGGCTTGCACATGGTCACAGTCTACTGCCATTTTCAGTCTTTTGATTTGCCCCAATTCAAAATTTCATAATAAAAAAAAACCTTCAGCTGGTCTGCATCAGACTACGTGCCTAAAAGTATATCAAAATTGCTTGGTCTGGGACTGCTTTCCATAGTTCACGCTTGGCCTCTTAGTTACACTGAAGAAAAATCTTCAAGCTATAGCGTACAATAAAGCTCAGCAATATTCTGTGCTTCCGACAGTTTCCTTTTTGTCTCTCATTATGCATTCTCCACATGCACAGAGCAGGATCCATGCATGATTTGTCAAGATTTGTGCAGGAGAGCTTGAGTGGATCGAATGGAAGCGAATCCCCCACAGCCAAGAACACAGCAAAGAGTGGAGACAGTTATTATTACAGAAAAAGGTACTCCATATTAATACTCATGAATTTGATTGAAATGTTGGACCGGCAGATATCCACAAACTTTTGTTGATGTAGTGCATCTTTGAGACAGTAGTCTGCTTTCTCAGGTAAAGAATATTAATCAAGTCAGCTTCAACCAAATAAATTATGATTTTTTTTTTTTTTTCACTGATCATGACAGCTGTGATTACCTGTCATGGTACATTAGGGCACAGGGATTACAATGATACAGATGTATAAACCATGAACAGGATTGGCCATGTATTCTGTGCACTCTGTTCTAAAATGTATTCCTGCTCTCTGACCCAAAAAAGATTGTTTAACAGCAGTGGTTCCTTTATTGCAATAATAATAATAACAATTTGTATATTACTCAAGCATCTTTGATGCAGGAGTAGATTTCATACTGGTCACATATAGCACCATTGTTTCTACAATGGCTATGATAAGTAACTGACTTGCTGGTAGTTGGTCATTCCAAACATGACCAATGATAGCACTAATCTGTCTTGAAGATTGGGCATTTTCGGCCAAGATAAATTTTTGACATATGTGTCACAAACAATAAGATCTTTCTGGCACGCCTTTTTAGTTAATTGAGACGTTCATTTCCAAACCAATACAGTTGACTTTGCCTCCTGGCATTTATATATCCCATAATTCAATTCAATCTTTATTACAGACACATAAAAACAGGTCCATAATCTCTGCAGCGGCAAAAAAATAAACAAACAAATAGACAAATAAATAAAAATAATAATTATAGAGCAATGCGAATTAACAGGGCGTTTAATAAAAGCTTTTAGTCTGCACTTACTTTTTAAATTGAGTTGACCCCCCGAATCACATAACATTACATCAGGGAGATCGGTATGTGTCCAGTATAGCAGTAATTGGCAGAAAGTGGAGATGCTTAACAACATTGATATCAATGAGAAAAACCTTGTAGACAGGCATTCACCAGGGCTGCAGAAAAACCTGCTTTCTCTGGATTTTATCCTAGCTTCTGATAGGGACCTTTGCTAATCAAAACATGTTGCCATGCCTGTCATTTGCCCATAGCTAACATTACGTTGGTAGGTAGCTTATTATCGAACAGCCTGATAATGCCATTCATGATATTCAATGAGTTTAGCCATCATTCACACTCACTATACCTGATTCCACAATAAAAATAATTCTGCTTGATTCTGAAGTTGGCCAAGAATAAGTAACTTTGACTTATTATACAGATTTAATGTCTTTCTTTGGGCTGCATCTGTGTGGGGCCTATAAAATGTTTCTTTTTGCAACATCAACAGAGGCTGCTGCAGATAATGCACTGGAAGAGGTAGCAGAATGAACTGATGGGACTGCAGCTGTGATCAGTCTTAAGTTACACGGTCCTCGTTCCAATATCGTGTCCCTGGGTACATAATCCTCTTTTTAAAAATTAGCACTGCATATCACTCTATTTTATTGTTATAGATGCAGCTGTCTTCTCACCAGCACAATATGCACCCAGGCACAAAAACGGACTCAGTCGCTTTTCATATTGAGAAAAAAAGGCTCTCAACCCCAAATTAACCAATTTAAACCGGGACAGCATGTGCGCATTTTAACCTTTATAACCGGGGACGCTGTTACGCATTTCTACCCTTCGGGATACGTTATTTTGTTGTTTTCATTACTTTTCTGACCATTTCCGGGCTCATAGCTGTTCTTTCACTGGCACTTTATACTAGGGCAGATGCCATAGTAACACTTCAAGACACTTTATTTTTTATATTTTTATGTATATTTTTATTTCATTTGAATGGACACTTTATCATGCTTGCCACCTACCGGGGGGGGGGGGGGGGGGGTTGGGTGTTGAAAGACACGTCCCTTTTAGTCCTGGCTAGATCTCAATCATTTTCTTTTATTGACGTGTTTTCCAATTATCTTAATTTGCAACTGAAGACACGGTTTCTCACTGTATGCGATCTAACAGTGATGAAATCATGGGCTAAATTCAGTGCTGAAAAATAATTTACTTATTAATTGGCCAATGCTTCGCAGACTTCTCCTCTCGGTATTTCGTGGGTTGATTAAAAAAAAAAAAAACCAGTGGCACTCGGCAGTTAATTAGCCTAGGTTGTAACAAGCGTGTGGCCATTTGCGTGAGAGTCGACAGGTAGGCTATGCAATTTTGAACAACGTAGATTTAAATACAGCAAATACACGTCCAGAGGAATGATTGTCATCTTACCTAATCGGGGAGAACAAGCAGCACCTGTTAAGTGCGGAGCGCTCTCCGAGTGAACCTTTTGTTAATCATGAAGATGACTGAGAACAGGTCACGATTTATAATTGTTTTAAACGGCTGTTTCGTGCAACCCAGTTCTCTGTTCTGCCACTGTACTGAATTTAACCCGCAATTAATCGCTGTTAGATCGCATGTGGAGAGAAACCTGGTCTTCAGTGGCCAATTACAATAATTGGAAAAGACATCGATAAAGGAAAATGATTGAGATGTAGCCAGGACTAAAAGGGACATGTCTTCGCCCCCCTATAGCTCCTCCACTGCTGCCACCTGTTCCAGAGAAAGAAAAAATGTTTGTTATTCTCTGGTTTAGAGCTTATACTTTTATTTATCACGCCTCTTTATTCCATTTGAGTTGTGCATGTTCTGTAGATTTGTTATTTATTTTATTGGTTTTATTATATTTTATAGTTTGTCATAGATTGTTCAGTGTTTTAAATATTGTAATGAAGATTTGCACAAATAAAAAAAAAACACAGGTGTAAGCTCTCAAATACTTTTTGAATTTTGATTCTATCTGCTACAGAGGCTGAGATATCAGCTTTTTACTAGACGTTGACACGCGGGTGCTGTTTTCCAGAAAACCTCAGGTTTTAGGGGTTTGTTTCAAAATCTCCCAAAGGTTTTCCTAGGTGTTTTTTGAATAGGCCTCAGGCCTAAATGGGTTAACTGTTAGGCGACTTTTTTTTTTCTGCCTGCATGAACACAGTGGCTTACCAAAATAAAAGCCAAATTAACACTGGAAATATACAGTATGCAAGCTAATTGTTGCAAGCTGACTTACCACCATCTTACAAATTACCAACCTACTTCTGTGCGCTCAATTCGGCAGATATTTTTGATGTGACTTCAACAGCCTCTCCATGTCTGCTAAATCAAAAACATTTAGAATTCTGGATTTTTATTCTTAATATTTTTTGCCAAAATCTATAAAATTTGATTAAAAAATTTTACCTTCATGTTGGCCCCCCTAATATTTTGCCTCGACTGATCGTTTCTTGGGGTTATTTAAGTGTACCATTCCTGCAATATGCTTTTAATGCTGTGTAAAGGCAGGCATATGGAAGCCTCCTAATGGCTAAGTTCACATATAGAAAGAAATGACTTTGCCCTCAAGATTCGATACTCCGTCCGGTTGCGAGTAACGTTATTCCGACACAAGACCCCTCAGTCTTTTGGTCAATTGAACAGCATAGAAACAACTTGTGGCCAGTTTACTATTATGCTGAAGACCCCTGGCTTCACCCATCAGGCACCATCAAATGGGCCCACAGAGCAATCCATTGGGACAATTTTGAGTATGGACTTGCCCCACTGTAGCCAAGCCAAGGAATGTGACTGTTGCCACCTCAGGGCTAATATTCTCTCGGCTGCAGTGATAGCAGGCCATAGAGTACATCTCTGCCGCAGAGACAAATCTAAAGAGAAGTTAGAATGAAGTAGAAGCAAAGTTGGTAAAAGTGGAATCCCAGCTCCAAACATGTCACACAGGGCGAGAGATATTTGCTTCAAGAATCAAAACACATCAGGGCATTTGCAGTCCGCATACAATAAATGACCCCTGGGTGCTAAGTGGACATAAATCACCACTGGGGGGATGTTATGACCCTCAAAGAATGACACTTTCTAGGGGTTAGATACATCCTATGAGAGATTTTGTCATGAAACAGATAATGGTCTGGATTTTTAGATGAATGAATTAGATTTTTTTCTACATTGAGTCCCAATCTCTTCATCATTAACTACAGTTAAGTCCCTGCCCCATGGAGCTTCTACTGGTATAAGGTTCAGAAATAAATTTGTAAATTTTAGAAACTATCCCACATGTAGGTCCTACTGAGGCTAATAATTTATGAGGAGGATTTGTAGGGAGTGTTGATCCTCATGGGAAACTGTATGCCTGCATGACTGATCTTTGCTGCAGATAAATGAAAAAATAAATAAATAAATAAAAGCTCATCCTGGTACATCACATTCAGCTTGTAAATCATTAAAGGCTCATAAACCATTGTCACCATACAGATCTTTTAAAACATTAACTCCCATATTCTTCCAGTGTGGGAGTGAGAATTTTTCAAGCTGAAATCCACAATAAATAGGACACATGGACAGTATGTAGATTTCAAATAATAACAGAATCCAGTGGTCTATAAATTTCTTAAGTTTTCTCTTTTACCTAAATATAGTTAAGAACAGCAAGATGGATTAAGGTGTGCCACTTTGCCTAAAGCTGCATCAGCATTCTGTCAAAGAGTTTAAGAATAGTCTTTGCCAACTTGTGATTGGACAGGATGTTGAGATGTCCATTGAAAGACAATAAAATACTGAAAAAAAAACAGAAAATATAAAAAAGTGGAGCAATCTCCATGCATTAAAGACCAGGCTTAATACCAATATTGGATGCATGTGACCTGTGAGCCCAGAGAAAGTACTGTATTAACTTTTCTAATTGTCATGCCACACTCCCAATGGGCTGCATCTCCAGAATTCGGAGGAACCGGGCTGCCCCCGCAATTACCTCTGATCAGCTCCACCGATGCATATAAGCCCTGACTTTGCACCATTACACTGCAATGTCTCGTAAAGCTAGGTTTCTTTACTCAATGCTAGCTGGCAAAGTTTATATTTGGTGCAATGGAACAATGGCGTGAGCTTGGAAGTGTGTCTGATAAAATGCAGGCAAGCCCGTTTCAATGCTGGCTGGCTAACAAAATGACAAAGTTATTGCTAATCATCGCTATCCATTGATTTCTATTCATCACATCTAACACTGTAATTGCAAGCAAACCCTTTGCGCATTCTCACAATGTCGTAATCCTGCACCAACCCTTCGCTGCGATGTAAAAACAAAACACCCCAGCTGGGGCCTATTGCACGAAAGTCGGATCCTGAGATCCTGGATCGACGTCAAAGCAGGGATAGCCATATCCCAAACAGCGTGTCCCTGGCTTAATTGACTGCACAAAGCCAACAGCGGGTGGAGGATGATTGGCTAAAATAAGCCGGCTGCTGCTGATCGTGCTGAGTGCGCGCACACGCATTAGCGTAGGAACCGGCCCGGCAGACCCGGCGATCGCCGGACCAATATTTTCCCCCTCCCCTCTCTCCCTCTTGTCAAGTCAACTTAGACCGTCTCGCCAATCCCGGCCGCTTATCACCTATCAGATTAATGCACTGCCGCGAGACCAGTGCCATTAGCGTTCATCAGCGATACTGCATACTTTCATAAATTATGGTCCAGTGCAAAATTGTTCTTATTTATTATATGTTACTCAGTTGCGCGCAATTTTAGCATTACAGGGCATATGTTGGTGACCTCACACGTTTGTTTAATGCAGATAACTGGCATCGAGAGTGATGGTTTACTATATATGCAAACTCTACCGCTTTTGCGGTAGAATACTGCTTTCAGTGCGTTTCATTCTGGAAAAAAAAAAACACCCTAAAAGTGGTTGTTTACCACCAAAAGTGGTGGAGTTGGCATGTATGGTTTACTCATTAATTTAGACAGTTTTGCCCCTGAGATAAGTACTATGCTTAAAGGGCCGTCAGTTTCTCGGTATAACCTAAAATTGCTAAACTGCCATCCTCACACTGCAGACAATCACAGTGTGCGATGTTATTTTAATTCGAATGTAATTGATTATTTACCAGACCTAAGCAGCGCAAACTATCATCATCCCCATATTTGCATGTAACTGCTTGATCTGGATGCACTTCGTTGTATGAAGAGCTCCTTTTCAATTTTTTTTATTTTAAATTTTAATTGATTTTTTTTTATGACAAATCCTCCACCAAACGCTGACTCACATCTGTGATTGGCATATGCCGCTCAGATCTTTTCAAATTGCTGGCAATCACTGGTGCGCACAGAAAACTGAATGCTTTGGAGGCGCGCCGTGCTTTAAGAAGGGCCACATGTCCGAAAGAAATTATTTTATTTACGTGATCCCATGCTTTGCGTAGGGCACGAGTGAGATGGGGCGGTGTGCGGAAGCGTATTCTCAGTGTGCCTAAGAAAGCTCACGAAATCCTGTCTCTTTTCATTAACGAGGTTAAAAACTTATTCATATAGTTATCATCAGGTGTACACCCTGGTTTGTGCCCCTACATTCCCGGTAAGATTTCAATCGGCACAATATTAATGCAGCTTGTTTCTGGCTTGTGTATTTGCTTCATATTTCAAGAGCGAGGGATTTGTTTCGTGCGTTCTTATTGCATGTCCACAGATGATATCTGAATTTGCCTATGACGGGATTTTCCCGATCTTGGTAATGTTGTGTCAGTGTTTTATCTTATTTTATTTTCTAGATAGGTGGCCTAATTGCATTATATGGAATGAAATAAAAAAAGGTAAATCAGATAAATCAGTAAATGACAAAAAGCAAGGAAACTGACAGTTTCTCTGGGTGGATAACCTTGATACCATTACTCTGGACGTCATTTTCTTTTATATATCTCAATTTATAATGTATTCTACAAGCCTCCAATTCATTGCTTGAACACTGTCTCAGAAGTTCATGGATGAAATGCTTCAAACTGCTTATGCTGGAAAGTGCATACTATAGACCACTGACTGAACTAATCTGGCGTTGTGAACGTGAATAAACGCCACCCAAAAGTTGAAACTGTTGAGGCTAAAGATGAGTCTCGATGCAACCACAGCTAACCAAATCAATACACAGTTTCAAAAAATTCCATCGCCCCTGACACGGCTACCTCAAATAGACCCCGACATCGATCACAGAATCGCTGATCATCACCATGGATACTCAGCTGATGCAGCAGACGCATGCGCCACCTTTCAATTAAAGACAGCATTCAGACAGAAGGACGACGCCATCTCTGAAACGCCTGTGCTACTCCTACAGTCTGTCTTAATGGCGTTTGAGAGGAGTATTAAGCTGAGCTAAACTCAAGTTGAATTGAACTCGAGAAGTGTTTCAGCGCCATTGAAAAGGAGCAGTGCACTTCGGCGTCTGTGAACGGGATAAGCCGTTGTTGCTAGACTTACCCTCTTTAAGATATAACATCGAGACAAGAAAACAGTCAGATGTGATTGTGCATAAAATACGTACGTGAACTGCCAAGCAAACCCAAGAGCTTGGAAATTTTTACAAGCATACTTTTTTCCAATATACCAAAATTATGCTTCAAGCCCCTTTTTTGGTCACGCACAAACTCTGAAATGATTGTCCGATCTAGAAGACGTTTACAGACTGGTTGACTTTATTTTCTGCTTTTAACCACTTCTAATGGAGGCATATTGAAATTAAGAAGTAAAATAATAACGTCAGAAAATAACTTCAACCTCCTGAAAATGCTTGATTCCAGTATCACGAAGCAAGCAACTTTGCCCACATATCCGGCGATAAGGCAATGACTCTATCATACCTGTCGCAGTCTGAATAAAGACGGAGAAAAGTAGCAGCAGTGCTGTATGAAGAGGGTTACCGTAGCGATTTAAGACCATGTTGAAACACTGTAACCCCTTTCATACAGCACTGCTCATCTCCTACTCAGATGGAAGTCTCAGCTTGGGGAATAAGGACAAATCTGATAATGACGGATTCAAAATATGGTTAAAATGTAATATGGAAGGGGGACTGGATATTGTGATGGTGACTGCGACGTGGACACTTTAATACAGTATAATGATTGAATATTGGCTATTTTACTGACATCAATGGTCACAAGTTTTTAAGATAATTACTCTGGGCCAACTATGATTAAGATAGCAATGCGTGGTGGACAATTAATGACTGTTAAGGACATAGATTTTTAATTTGGGTGACTGCTGACTGAGGTGAGGTGAAATTGGCTGGAGGCAGGAGCTTAGCTAGTTGGTAAGCCTGCTCTGGAGCTGGCTAGCTCCACAGACTTTGTTTCCATAGTAACGAGTGCATGGCTTAGCCTGCACGCTCTGTGCAACCATAATGGGGTTTGAGATCAAGCTAATTCCGTGCTGATCCTGGGCTTATCCCTTATCCTGCCTTTGTGCAATAGGCCCCAGGTCTTGCTCAGGTCAATAATAAAAGCTGTTCTTGTTGCCACTCCCCATAGCAGCTTAGAGCATGTTTTATGTTTGTGTTTACGCGGATATTACGCAGATATTTTTCTCTTGCATTTGCTTTTGTGGTTTGTGTGTCTTTGACTTTGCATCATTTCTGTTTTTGCAGCGCGTTTCTCCGATTGGAGATGTTTTAGGCCGTAGCAGCCCATTTTTATTGACGTGGATACGCAGCGTTTTTCTCATGCATTTGTTTTTGAGGTGCATGGGTCTTTGAGTTTGCATCGTTTCTGTTTTTGCCACGCGTTTCTCCAATCGGATATCTTTTCGTCCATTGGAGCGCATTTGCCCTCGTCAGCCACCGTAAATAGTTGACTGTAAGGGTAAAGTAAGTTGCAGATCATTGTAATTTTGAAGTTAATTTTATTGGTGTTTCTGGCGTTTTGCTCATTGGATCAAGGTTGGTCCACGGGTGAGATACAAAAAGCCCATAGTTTTGCCAGTTTTGAGCAAAATACATTTTAAATCATTCATTTATACTTCTCAATTCATTTTAATGACAATTAATGTTATCCTCTTACTATTAAGGCAAGGTTAAAATATGATGGTGCGGGTGGTCTGACAATGGGCAAGAAGAGGTGGTCCTATAATGAAAATATGATTTTGCTATCTGAACTTTAGCTCACAATTTGGTCCTCCCACTATACCAATAACATCCCCTGTACCCCTGCTGTAGTCCAATGTAGTAGAAGGTGAATTCACTTTTCAAATGAGCCCTTTTGATTTTATTTGCATTTTCCATCAAGTGGCAACTTTTTATTGCAACTAGGATTGTACAACCCCAAACCAGGTGCTCAATGTTTCAGAGTTAACATAATATTTATGAATTAAAATGACTTGAGAACAGAAAGGGATATTTTGTGCCCACCCTACTCTCAGCTTTGTGTGCGCTCCTTGCATTAACACCACCCTTTTTAAGTTTGGAGATTGATAGACAAGGGGACAGTTCAGGTAAGTCAATGTATCCAGAACGTTATCAGACACTACGGATTTCTATTGAAAAAGGAGTGGAGGAGGAATGCTCAATAGGATATAAGGTCGCATTTAATGAGAAGTCAAATGTCCCATTATGTTAATTTTCCATTATGTCTGAAAGTCAAGGTGTTTTATTACTTTGACCTTAATTTCATTCCCTGATTAAACTCAAACATCCTTTGTTTTCACTGAATAATGTTAGGATTTCCCTCTTTAATTTACAGTGTTCACTTTGCAGCATTAAATCTCTCTCTTGGCAGCACGAGCCAAGGTTAGTTTATTGGCTAAGAACACTAATGGCGAGATAAAGTCATTGAGGTGTGCTGCCAAGCATAAGTACCTATTCATCTTTAACATACTGCAGCAAGATAGCGGAGAAAAAAAATATCATCTAACGGATTATGATGCCTCTAATAACAGGTTGCCTCACATCTTATCAGGAAGGGGAGGTACTGCGCAAAAAGCAAATCCTTAATCCTTTTGGGATTAAGTACTGCCCATTGGATATTTGACAATGTTGGTACCTCTCTCCCTGTACCCTTTCTTTTGATTAAGTCGACTTAAATCCAACTTTTGATTTTAGCAAGGTGTCATGTAAACAGAAGAATGGTTTCTCTATTTTCCTAAAGCTCGGGATTTTGAAGTGTGCTGAGAAGAAAAGACCTTGAAGGTTAATTGGAGAAGCCTTGAAATCACTCAGATGTTGAGATAGTGGTATTTTGCTTTGACGTGTGGTGGTACGTGCCAAGCAGTGATTAAAGTCTTGGCATTTAAAGCAAGTTGAGCTAAATTGACTGCAGAAATATGAGTGTTTTTATGAAAAATGAGGACTTATCAGTTCAAGAGCATAAATACCTCTGAAGCAAAATAGTAATATGTCTTGCAAATGAAGCGGCAAAATAAATGAGGCATCTCTTTCACCAATTCTTTCAAGACTTGGTCCAATATATATTCTCTGGCAGGCATCTCCACTGGCACTAGGGAAAACTATTTAGCATTAACTGATTCTGATCTTATAAATTCTGGCCTTTTCTGAGTTATTTTTGTTGCTTCAATTTTATATTTAATAAAAAAATGTTTTTAATTAAACTTCTTTATTTCATAATTTTTTTAAATTTAATTTTATAAAATATACTTTTTAAAAGTTTTTAATAAGAAGCTAAAAATAAATACATTAAGGATTTAGTATATACACAGAACCAAAAATACATTTATCAGAGACACAATAGGCTTTCAGTAATATAGCTAGTCATCCGAGAAAAGAAGCAAGAGCCTGGTTGAATGACCTGAGCATTTTGGTGTAAATGGTGCATAAAATGGGTTGTGTCATTAGATCATGTTACATACTGTATAGTGTGCATCTCTGATTTATGTGCTATTCCCTCAAACACAACAGACAATTATATGAAGATGCAGAACACCCACGTACAGTATTAACATTTCATTTAGAAGATTTATGTATATGACAAGCTGATGAAATCACAAATGGAGACTTCACAGATTTACAATATTCCTATGGGCTTTCTCTCTCTGTAATTGTATTTAGTTGGGGCCCTCAGTTTTGCCTAAACAAAATACATTCCCACCACATTTATCAGCGCTTAATGTCTGCTATTATGATGATACCATTGAAATTTTGTGAAGGGTTGATTTTAATGGGTGAAGAATCAATGTTCTTGTCATAATTTTTTCTTTCTCTTTTTTCTTAATTTGTTAATTCAGCTTCTAACTGCATTGAAATGCAAGTTTAAGCCATAGTTTACCCTAGTAACTGCCATCAAAATTATTTAAATTATTATTCTAGTCTATTGCCTTTTTATTTGCATGTCTTCCTTAAAATCACTGAGTTTTGGTAAAAACCGATCTGCATATGATGCAAATGTAAAGAGAAAGACATGAAGTATTTTGGAATTGGGGTTGTATTTCTCACAATGAAGTGAATTACACATCCAGACAAGTATCCAGATGAAGAGTCAGAGTACAATCCAGTGAAGGCACTTACTGATGAGAATACACTAATGGAGAGCAGCGCCCAAAGTAGCAAGAGCACACTTCAGCTCAGATGGTATAATGGGTAAGGGTCAGGGGGATGTCCATGCCCAGCCAGTGGTATCGCAGAGCAGAAGCCAGATGGAGTTGCCACAGGGAACTGTCAGATGGCAGGTGCGAAGGGTATAACTGGAACGCAGTCTCAATCCTGTAGACCTGTGAAGGTTTGGGATGTGTTCCTAACAAACTGGGCAGAGGAACAGACTGGAGAGGCAGGTTAACAGGAACGCGGTCCCAATCCTACAGAGGATTATGTTTGGAAGTTTGTTCCTATTAATAAAGCTTTGAAGAGTACCTCAGGATTTAACATCATTAAAGGTTACAATAATTTATGAAGAATATAAACTTTCACACACAAGATGCTAAAGGAGACAATACTTCCAAAAAGTTGCTGGATGGCAGGAAGACACAATGAAGAACACAAGGGTTGTGACAGGAAGAAAATAGAATTTTTTTAAATTTTTTTATTTTAATGCCAACTGTATTTTTAAAACGATCGAATGCATGTGCTTAAGAATTATAATCAGGACAGCAAAAAGAAGGATTGTAGTGATAATGCTACTGTTACCACAGCATCAACCATGTTTTGGCACCAATTCTACTTTTTTGTTGTCTTCTTATCTTCACCCATATATGCAGAATACAAAAGGTTCAGTGAAATGTTTTTTGGGGAAAAAAAAAACAATAAAACAAACCTTCTATCTCCCCTTCAGCTGGAATAGAACCTACAAAGCAAATTTGCTAATCCCTGTAAACAGTTGTAATTATGGATGTTAATAAAATTATTTATTGTGATCCAAGCAGATTTAAATTTTGAGCCAGGTGTTAAAGTATAGGCTAGCATTTTTCATTCGGCAGTACCCGAGATACACTGCTGCCACCTCATGATGGCCACCTAATGTGACTTCAATAGAGAGAGGAACAATTTCCAGGACATCTGCAGCTATTATACCATGGGATGACTTTCAAATTGTTGGGTGGTCCAGCTCTTAATTACAGGGATTAGTAAGTAACAGGGGCATTTTGACTCGCCAATAAAATGGAAGCAGCTGTGGGCATGGAAACATAATAATTAACACAAAGAGGACCGTTATTCACAGGTGTCCACTGGTCGCCTTCTCTCTTATTTACTTCAAATTGTTCTTTCGTTCATCTGTACAGCAGGCTGTTCAAATCCAAGCAATCAAGGCACTTCAAATAAATGCTATCAAATTCAGTGCTTTGCAGTTAGGGTGAGGTCAGATATGCTTGCTGCAGCAATATCCTTTTTTTTTCCTCTATAAAATTCTCTCACATCAGTTACAGATACTGCATGTTACCAGACTGACCTTGATCTCTGTTCTTTGACTAGATCCCTGTTTGAATGACCTGTCATTACAAATGAAGAATAATTCTCACAACCATAATAGCTAACCATTTCAACCATGTTCCAACTCCATTTCCTCCAGAATAAAATGTGAAGCAGAGTCATTAATGTTACATTTCTTACTAAATCCTTAGAATATAAATCATGACTGGGTCAACTCAACGGAGTCATGACTTTGCTTGCACCAGTGAATAAATGAGTTGAAGACATGTAAGTGAGCTGTTGATTTAGGATCTTAAGGCATAAAGAATCTTGTTTAGTGCCTCTTATAATTTCAGATAGCACAAGCCTTTGCTTTACGTTGCCTTAAATGGCGATGAATGCTTGTTGAAACAACCAAATTCATCAGTGAATGTTGTGAGAGCTTAAATTACACGTTTCAAGTAATTACTCCTCAGAAGTGTGTTTGGATGATTTATTGATACTCCTATTCAAGAACTTAAATGCAGCTAAAAATGAACATTGAAAACTATTGTCAGTAAAAACGAATGATTTGTTACACAAAGAGAAAAAAATCTCATTTTGGAGTGAATGGTCAAAATTATTTGGAATTGGAAATCTGTCTCAAAAATGTGAATCTGTAATTTCAAATTTAAATGAGAGCAAATACAGTGCATCTTAATGATATTGCTACGCATGGCGTTACTACCAACAAATAGCATACATATTTCAGTATTCTACTGAACCAAAATCAGTAATCAGAAGTTGCATTTTAAGTGGTCAAGTGCTAACAGCATAGACACCAGCAAGAAGCAAATTAAAATTGTATGCAAGATTAAAAAAATCCAAAATTTATTGACTCAATTTTATTCAATTTTATTTGTACACCAATTTTACAGAGGAACTGTCATAATGACACTTAACAGAGTAACAGTTGGGAATTGCCTAGCCTTACAGTCCCCAGAATAGATTATAAGGTTAAAAAAAAAGAATCCTACGTTGTACTCAGGCACACACAGAAAAGTCAGTTTATGAAGGATATGCTGAGGGTCTGACAATCCAGTTCAAAGCCAATCAGAAAACATGCAGCACAGAAAGGATAATCCAAATCGTAGTCAACATGCAGTCCAGCGGTCAAAAGCCATATAGTAACAATACCAGAGCCAAGGAGAGCAGAGTCATAAAAAATCCTGCAGAAGATAGAACCAAAAATCATCATGCGCAATGAGTCAGACAAACTCAAAAACTGAAGACAAAAAATAATTAAAGCTGCAAGCAGCGTTGAAAGGGCCCTCGCGCCCTTCGTGCACGTTGGGGTGGCAGCAAGATCTTGATGGTTGCAGGCGTCCAGTCACAGCCATTGGACACTGCTGGACCGCGTACAATGTGGTTTCCTGAGGGGAGTGCAAAAATTTTCTAGAGGGCGCTATGGTACCATTTTGATATGCCTGTGCCTAAAATCTACAACATAGTAATCGCATTACCGAACTGCATGAGTGTGTTGATTTTTGTTAATTTTCCAGCATGTTTAGACCTGCAAAGGAGCAAATTCTTCTATAAATGTGATTGGGGGCGCTAAAGAGTCATTATGCCACATTTAATGCCAATTGATGGATGACATTGAAGAGAATAAGACAATAATAAATTGTGCTCGGTTTTGCAAGCTTTGGACTATTCTAAGGCCTTCAAACGTGTGTCCGTGAAATTTGGAAAAACGCAGGAAATAGCTCATCCCTCACTTCCTGTTTGGCCAAAAAAATTAGCCATTGCCCGGAATGACTAATGCAATGATCACACCAAATTTCATGAACATTCGAGCACTTTTATCTTAACATGGCCATATCTAGAGGGCGCTGTGGAGCCACCTGGCACCTCCCGATCTAATATTAGCATATATTTATTCTTGGGAGGACAATTTTATAAAGTTTGGAAAGTTTCAGGGAAAACCCATGAAGTATGTGGGAGTAAACCCAACATCCTGTTTAATGGCGGGACATCGAAATTCGGCGTAACGCTACGGATACAAAATTCAATGAATCCAGAAAAGCTTCGCAATTTAACATCAGCAACGTCTTAAGATAGTAATAGCCAAATTTCAAGTTGATCGGATGAAATCTCTAGGAGGAGTTCGTTAAAGTACGACACCTGTGAATGGCCAACAATCCAAAAAAGTTTCAATTTCAATTAAAAATTGCGGACTTCCTGTTGAGTCTAGGTCATGGCACCAAAATACTTTTTTTTAGGTCTCGTCATATTCCACATCTCTACCAAATTTCATACATGTAGGTTTACCGGGCTGCGAGGGCTGCTTATTTGAAATTTTACAGGGGGCGCTATAATGACATTTTTGCCATGCCAATATGTGAGCTTTTTATCAGAGTATTATGAATGATGGTCTTTATACATTTACAAAATTTTGTGAGTTTTTGAACATGTTGAGACCCTCCAAAAGGCAATTCTTTTATAAATCTGATTGGGGGCGCTATAGAGCCATTATGCCACATAAGGCTCCAATTGATGGATGACATTGAAGAGAATAAGACAATTATAATTTGTGCAAGGTTTTGCAAGCTTTGGAGTATTCTAAGGCTTTCAAATGTGCGTTCGTAAAATTTGAAAAAACGCAGGAAATAGCTGAAAACTCACTTCCTGCTCGGCCAAAATATTTCAAAAAATGAGTCATTGCCTGCAATGACGAATGCAATGATCGAACAAAATTTCATGAACATTCAAGCACTTTTATCTCAACATGGCCGTGTCAAGAGGGCGCTGTGGAGCCACCTGACCACACCCACTCCAATATCAACATATAGGTATATTTGGAAGTAGACTATTATTAAGCCTGGAAAGTTTACGCAAATCTCACAAAGCAAGTGCTCATAAAAGCAACTTCCATTTTCATGGCGGAACATCAAAATTCGCCGCAACGCCACGGACACAAATTTCGATGAATCCAAAAAAGCTTCGCAATTTAACATAAGAAAGGTCTTTAGATGGCCTGTGCCAAATTTTAAGTTGATCAGATAAAATCTCTAGGAGGAGTTCGTTAAAGTACGACGCCTGTGAATGGCAAAAAATTAAAAAAAGTTGCAAATTCAATTAAAAATGGCGGACTTCCTGTTGAGTCTAGGTCATGGCACCAAGAGACTTTTTTTTAGGTCTTGGCATAGTACACATGTCCACCGAATTTTGTACATGTAGGTCAAACACGCTGCGAGGGCAGCTTCATTGAAATTTTCTAGGTGGCGCTGTAAAGCAATTTTGCCACATCCATCTGTAAACCCTATATCCTAGTAAAAAGTAAGACCAGCTTAATATGTTTGCAAAGTTTTGTGAGTTTTTAAGCATGCTGAGGCCCTCAAAAATGCAATTATGTATTAGGGGGCGCTATAGAGCTACCATGTCACACTCAGTGCCAAATGAGATATCGAATCACAGAACGTAATATTTCTAGTCTATGAGCCAAGTTTGGTGAGTTTTTGAATATGATAAAACTCTCAAAAATGTGTTCGTAAAATCTGAAAAAACGCAGGAAATGGCTCATAGCTCACTTCCTGTGAGGCAAAAAAATTTCAAAAAAATTTACAAAAAAATTTATGAAGACTACTATGACTCTAAAAAATTTCGTGAGAATCCGAGCAAGTGCGCTCCAAAATGGCCGCGTGTTTGGTGGCGCTATAGAGCCACCGGGGCATGTCCAAGCACAAAAATAATAATACTTTGCAATTTTCACGACGACGAACGTGTGGGCAAATTTTTGTGAGTTTTCGTGCATGGCAAAGCCCTCAAAAATGCGTTCTCGCAGCAGAATAAAAAGAAGAAGAAGAAGAAGAATTAAAGCTGCAAGCAGCGTTGAAAGGGCCCTCGCACCCCTCTTGCACGTTGGGGAGGCAGCAAAATCTAGATGGGTGCAGGTGTGCATTCACAGCCATTGGACACTTTCACATTGGACTGTGAAAAATGTGGTTTCCTGCGGAAAGTGCAAAAATTTTCTGGAGGGGTGCTTTGATATCATTTTGACATGCCCGTGCGCTAAATCTCCAGCATAGTAATTGTAACACCAGGCTCCTTGAGCGTGTTGGTTTTTGTAATTTTTACAGCACGTTTAGACCCACAAAAGAGATTTCTTTTAAAAATCTGATTGGGGCGCTATCGAGCCATTATGCCACATTTTGTGCCAATTGATGGATGACATTCGAGAGAATAAGACAATTATAAATTGTGCAAGGTTCTGCAAGCTTTGGAGTATTCTAAGGCCTTCAAATATATGTTCATGAAATTTGGAAAATGCAGGAAATAGCTAATAGCTCATACCTGTTTGGCCAAAATAATAAACCATAACCCGGAAAGACTAATGCAATGATCACACCAAGTTTCATGAACATTCAAGCACATTTATCTAAACATGGCCGTATCTAGAGGGCGCTGTGGAGCCTTCTGGCCACACTTGATCTAATATTAGCATATATTGATACTTGGGAGGACCATTTTATTAAGCTTGGACAGTTTCAGGGAAAACCCATGAAGTCTGTGGGAGTAAAACCAACTTCCTGTTTCATGGCGGGACATTGAAATTTGCTGCAACGCCATAGAAACAAAATTCGATGAATCCAAAAAAGCTTCGCAATTTAACATCGGCAACGTCTTTAGATACTATTAGCCAAATTTCAAGTTGTTCGGATGAAATCTCTAGGAGGAGTTTGTTAAAGTACGACACCTGTGAATGGCGAAAAATCCAAAAAAGTTGCAATTTCAATTAAAAATGGCGGACTTCCTGTTGAGTCTAGGTCATGGCACCAAGTGTCTTTTTTGTAGGTCTCGGCATATTCCACATGTCTACCGAATTTCATACATGTAGGTTTACCAGGCTCTGAGGCCTGCTTATTTAAAATTTTCCAGGGGGCGCTATAGTGACATTTTTGCCATGTCTATACATAAGTTTTTTGTCAGAGTAATTCGAATGATGGTCTTTATACATTTACAAAATTTTGTGAGTTTTAGAACATGCTGAGACCCTGAAAATGGCAATTCTTTTAAAAATATGATTGGGGGCGCTATAGAGCCATTGTGCCAAATTTAGTGTGAATTGACATATAAAATTGAAGATAATAAGACAATTATAATTTGTGCAACTTTTTGCAAGATTTCGAGTATTCTTAAGCATCCAAACATGTGTTTATAAAATTTGGAAAAACGCAGGAAATGGCGCATAGCTCACTTCCTGTTTGGCCAAAAAATTTGAAAAAAATTAATATAACTCGACATGAACAAAGCAATGATCACACCAAATTTCATGAACATTCAAGCACTTTTATCTCAACATGGCCGTTTCAAGAGGGCGCTGTGGAGCCATCTGACCACACCCAATCTAATATCAACATATAGGTCTACTTGGGAGTGGACTCCTATAAAGCCTGTAAAGTTTCGCGCAAATCTCACAAAGCATGTGCGCGTAAAACCAACTTCCTGTTTCATGGCGGAACATCGAAATTCGCCGCGACGCCACGGATACAAAGTTCAATAAATCCAAAAAAGCTTCGCAATTTAACATCAGCAAGGTCTTAAGATGTTAAATTCAAAATTTTATGTTGATCGGATAAAATCTCTAGGAGGAGTTCGTTAAAGTACGAAGCCTGTGAATGGCAAAAAATTTAAAAAATTTGCAAATTCAATTAAAAATGGCGGACTTCCTGTTGAGTCTAGGTCATGGCACCTAGAGACTTTTTTGTAGGTCTTGGCATAGTACAGATGTCCACCGAATTTTGTACATGTAGGTCAAACACGCTGCGAGGGCTGCTTCATTGAAATTTTCTAGGTGGCGCTGTAATGCAATTTTGCCACATCCATCTGTAAACCCTAAATTCTAGTAAAGAGTATGACCAGCTTAATATGTCTGCAAAGTTTTGTGAGTTTTCAAGCATGCTGAGGCCCTCAAAAATGCAATTATGTATTAGGGGGCGCTATAGAGCTACCATTTCACAACCAGAGCCAAATGAGATATCGAATCACAGAACGTAATATTTCTAGTCTATGAGCCAAGTTTGGTGAGTTTTCGAGTATGATAAGGCCCTCAAAAATGTGTTCGTAAAATCTGAAAAAACGCAGGAAATGGCTCATAGCTCACTTCCTGTGAGGCAAAAAAATTTCAAAAAAATTTACAAAAAAATTTATGATGACTACTATGACTCTAGAAAATTTCGTGAGAATCCGAGCAAATGCATTCCAAAATGGCCGCGTGTTTGGTGGCGCTATAGAGCCACCGGGGCATGTCCAAGCACAAAAATAATAATACTTTGCAATTTTCACGACGACTGACGTTTGGGCAAATTTTTGTGAGTTTTCGTGCATGGCAAAGCCCTCAAAAATGCGTTCTCGCAGCAGAATAAAAAGAAGAAGAAGAAGAATAATAATAAAAATCCCATCAAAAACAATAGGTTCCTCGCACCGGTCGGTGCTCGGGCCCTAATAATAAAAATCCCATCAAAAACAATAGGTTCCTCGCACCTTCGGTGCCAGGACCTGTTCCGGGCCCTGGCACCGGTCGGTGCTCGGGCCCTAATAATTAAAGCTGCAAGCAGCGTTGAAAGGGCCCTCGCCCCCCTCGTGCACGTTGGGGTGGCAGCAAGATCTTGATGGCTGCAGGTGTCCATTTAGAGCCATTGGACACTGCTGGATCGCGCACAATGTGGTTTCCTGAGGGGAGTGCAAAAATTTTCTGGAGGGCGCTATGATAGAATTTTGACATGCCTGTGAGCAAAATCTACAACATAGTAATCGTAATACCGAGCTCCATGAGTTTGTTGATTTTTGTAAATTTTCAAACATGATTCGACCTTCAACAGGGCAATTCTTTTATAAATCTGACTGGGGGCGCTATAGAGCCATTTTGCCATATTTAGTGCCAATTGATGGATGACATTGAAGAGAATACAACCTTTATAATTTTTGCAAGGTTTTGCAAGTTTTGGAGCATTCTCAGGTTTTAAAACGTGTGTTAATAAAACTCAGAAAAACGCAGGAAATAGCTTATAGCTCACTTCCTGTATGGCCAAAAAATTTCAAAAAACTAACCATTGCCCAGAATGACGAATGCAATGATCACACCAAATTTCAGGAACATTCAAGCACTCTTATCTTAACATGACCATATCTAGAGGGCGCTGTGGAGCCACCTTGCACCTCCCGATCTAATATTAGCATATAATTATACTTCGGAGGACAATTTTATCAAGGATAGGAAGTTTCGAGCAAATCCCACAAAGTATGTGGCAGTAAAAGCAACTCCCTGTTTCATGGCGGGATATCAAAATTCGCCGCGACGCCACGGATACATTGTTCAATGAAATCAAAATTGCTTCGCAATTTAACATTAGCAAGGTCTTTAGATATTTTCTGCCAAATATTAAGTTGATCTGATAAAATCTCTAGGAGGAGTTCGTTAAAGTACGACACCTACGAATTGCGAAATATCTAAAAAAGTTGCAATTTCAATTGAAAATGGCAAACTTCCTGTTGCGTCTAGGTCATGGCACCAAGGGGCTTATTTTTAGGTCTCAGGATATTCCACATGTCCACCGAAGTTCATAAATGCAGGTCAATCACGATGCGAGGGCTGCTTCTTTGAAATTTTCCAGGGGGCGCTATAATGCCATTTTTGCCACGCCTATATGTACATTTTTTATCAGTGTCATAAGAATGATGGTATTTAGAATTGTACAAAATATTGTGAGTTTTTGAGCATGCTGAGACCCTCAAAAAGGTAATTCTTTAAAAATCTGATTGGGGGCGCTATAGAGCCATAATGCCACATTTACTGCCAATTTTTGTCTCAAATTGAAGACAATCAAACAAATATAATTTTTGCAAAGTTTTGCATGTTTTTGAGTATGCTAAGGCCTTCAAATGTGTGTTCGTAAAATTTGGAATAACGCAGGAAATGGCTCATAGCTCACTTCCTGTTTGGCCGAAAAATTTCAAAAAAATAAGCATAGCCCAAAAAAACAAATGCAATGATCAGACCAAATTTCATGAACATTCAAGCACTTTTATGTCAACATGGCCGTGTCAAGAGGGCGCTGTGGAGCCACCTGACCACACCCAATCCAATATCAACAAATAGGTATATTTGGAAGTAGACTATTATTAAGCCTGTAAAGTTTCACGCAAATCTCACAAAGCATGTGCTCAAAAAAGCAACTTCCTGTTTTGTGGCGGAACATCAAAATTCGCTGCAACGCCACGGATACAAAGTTTGATGAATCCAAAAAAGCTTCGCAATTTAACATCGACAAGGTCTTTAGATGTCATATGCAAAATTTTAAGTTGATCGGATAAAATCTCTAGGAGGAGTTCGTTAAAGTACAAAGCCTGTGAATGGCAAAAAATTAAAAAAATTTGCAAATTCAATTAAAAATGGCGGACTTCCTGTTGAGTTTAGGTCATAACACCAAGAGACTTTTTTTTAGGTCTTGGCATAGTGCACATGTCCACCGAATTTTATACTTGTAGGTAAAACACGCTGCGAGGGCTGCCTCATTGAAATTTTCTAGGTGGCGCTGTAATGCAATTTTGCCACATCCATCTGTAAACCCTATATATTAGTAAAAAGTATGACCAGCTTAATATGTTTGCAAAGTTTCGTGAGTTTTCGAGCATGTTGAGGCCCTCAAAAATGCAATTATGTATTAGGCGGCGCTATAGAGCTACCATGTCACACTTAGTGCCAAATGAGATATCGAATGAAAGAACTTAATACTTTTAGTCAATGAGCCAAGTTTGGTGAGTTTTCGAGTATGATAAGGCCCTCAAAAATGTGTTCGTAAAATCTGAAAAAACGCAGGAAATGGCTCATAGCTAACTTCCTGTGCGGCAAAAAAATTTCAAAAAAATTGACAAAAAAATGTATTATGACTACTATGATTGAATTTCGTGAGAATCCGAGCAAGTGCGTTCCAAAATGGCCGCGTGTTTGGTGGCGCTATAGAGCCACCGGGGCATGTCCAAGCACAAAAATAATAATACTTTGCAATTTTCACGACGACTGACGTGTGGGCAAATTATTGTGAGTTTTCATGCATGGCAAAGCCCTCAAAAATGCGTTCTCGCAGCAGAATAAAAAGAAGAAGAAGAAGAAGAAGAAGAAGAAGAAGAATAATAATAAAAATCCCATCAAAAACAATAGGTTCCTCGCACCTTCGGTGCCAGGACCCGTTCCGGGCCCTGGCACCGGTCGGTGCTCGGGCCCTAATCAGAACTGAGTATAAAACACAAGGAAATACAAGTCACATGAGGTGACTATGAAAGGCAACAAAGAGAAAAACAGGGCTATATAAAGGGAGAACCATTGACTGTATAAAACATGGACGTAGCCTCCGTGATGTCACCCATAGGTTTCTGAACATCCATTTTGAAGCAATTTTGGTCGCCATATTGGCACTTACTTGACATCGCCTACCTCCTGGATAATCCAAAAACGGGCAAAAAGGTGGGCTTTTGCTGGAGCAGACGCAAGCCCAGTGGGTGGACCGAATGGAGCTCGTTTGCTGAAACACACCCTCTAAGCTTGCCGCTACCAAGCTAGCTTTGGCTTCCATACTCGACTAAAAACCTAACTCAGCTGGATGTTACCTGGTTCGCTAAGGCCGAGATGCAAGATCATATCTGTCCCAGTAAAGCAATGGATCCTGCCAAGTAGCTGGCGGTGGCAGGTCGAACGCTGTTTATTTGTGATGCGGCTGCGGGACGAATGTTGTTTATTTGTGATGCGGCTGCGGGACGAACATTGTTCCTATTCGTAAGGCATTAGTGCGACGAACGCTGTACACTGCTGGAAAGATGCGGCGGTTGGCTCACTGAGTATTAGTATCCCCCTCGAGTGCGAGTGGGTGCTCATCTTAGCTCTTGTACGCACCTTAGCCCAGTCCCATTAACGGTATTATGGCCAGCCAAACAATAACATTGCGCTACGTAAGCTTACTGACAAACCTGACTCACCTTTATTTTCCGACCACACACTCACACATTCTGATCACAAGTATTATCACCCTACATTTTGACTTCAGTGAATGCTGAATTAATTGGTTACTCGTAGCCAGCATACATGAGCTCATCAATTCTAACACAGCTGGGTGTCTGGCTCAAGGGCTCCATGGTTATTTCATCAGCTGCCCAGCTTATCTCTGTCCTTTATATTAGCTAATGATACCACTGCAACACGCAACTTTTTTTTATCGCGTCGTAAAATTGATGTTACTTTCAGGGAAAAAGCCTTTTCTCCAAGCGACAGCTAATATAGCCGAACATGGCTGGTTTGTAACACTTTTTCATTGCTGTCTGGCTTATTAGTTATGTTAATGTGGTTAGCTAGTTTGTGGATGATGGACTTCATGTAGAAACACTTTTAAGGACAGCTAGCAAGCTTGTTAGATAATGTGGAATATGTTCAATTAGCTATATAGCTTGCTAGCTTTTCTATTTACAATTATTTCAGAAATTGCACTTAAAATTGAACAAATCCATTGGTGGCAAATTCAGTTCTATAAGATACTGCTGAGTGAATCTACCGAGTGTATAACCATGGCAATCTCCGGTCAAGCCTTCCAAATACACTGAGGAACCAGTTAACGAGTCCCGTTATTTGGTACCGTGCTATGGTGGTTCTAATGTTGTAGCCAGTTACGTTGGCAACCTGTTAGGGAAGCCGTGACGGTTTTCCAACCCCTGACTGACAGCTTTTGTTCAAAAATATGTTAACCCTAAATTCAAACACTTTTCTGTTTCGCTATTACTTCGCTGCATGCCTGTATAATAACTCACTGCTGCTGGCAAAGCTGGACATCTTGGGCAAAAACTAACCTGGGGGGGGGGGATGAACTAACAATATTTCGTGTTGACATAGACATATAATGTTATATGAAATAATGTGAGAATTTCATCATATTATAAAATAAACAACAGACTCCTAACCACACAGCGAGACATTATCATCCTAATATTTCCATAATCTCCAGTCAGAAACGCGACTAATGGATCAAGTTCCGTGACTCGAATGAGCCTAGGTAGGATAACGGCCCAGAAACGACTAGAAAAAGCCAAGGATTAGTGGCTAGACTAGCCGAGCTGTCGTAACCCCCCTCCCTCAGACAGCCAGGCTAGGCCCTTGGTTAGCAGCAGGGCTTCGCGTTCCTACTCTACAGCTCTGGGCCGTGTACGCCTGTGCTCTAGCCTAGCCACAACATAACTGGATGAGACAACTCCTGCCCAGAGACTGTGTAATTCAAGGTTCTGTCACTCAAAGTGGCCACACCCTTAATTATGAAGAAATTTAAGCCTTTATATAATGTAAATAGTAGAGTTACAAAAAAATTCACTCACCCCAGAGTTTTCACGGAGGAGAAAATTAGCCATAGAGACCAAAACCATATTTTGAACCAGGGTGTAAACATGTTTATTTTTGCTGTAAAATTGGGCTTTTCAATATGGGGGTCAATGGGGATTGACTCATTTCTGCAGTCAGCCTGAAATGGCGATTTGAGGAACTGCAGCTTTTGGCATTTCCGTATTTGCTTCACTTTTCAGCCTCGCAGGTTGCCGCTTGGGGAGAACATAACAAGCAGGGTATAGGAGCTGGAACTAGTAAGTGTGACCAAGGGTGTGATTACAAACAAGGGAATTAATAGGAATAAATAACTAACAAAATGGTGGGATGGGGTGGCGTGTGGGGGAGCGGAAATGAAACAAAAGCAGATGTGAGCTGAAACATGGAAAGGACATGAGCACAAGAAAATAAACCACAATAAATGAAATAACAAAGAATATGTTAATCTGTGTTATGCTGACAAAACTCCCAGTTAAAGAGTGAGAAATCCTCAAACAGTAGAGAAACAGTAGAGAGAAAAAGATGAGCAAGTATCTCAGAAGGAACCCGGATATAGTGAGGGAGTTCATCCACAGCTGACTGGCTTAGAGAATGTTAACCCCAGAAACCCTACTGACCCAGAAATGGGTCCTTCAAATGCAGCTGCTGAATTCAACTTAATTTAAATTCTAGTGGAGATCCCAGGGTTTCCACCAATCCCAAATATGTCCTGTTGAATTACAGGAAAATGTGTATAGAACGATGTACAAGATCTAGATGTTTTCCATTTGATGTAATGCTGTGGCCATAAAAACATGACATTCTGGGTTTGAATATTTCTTTCAATATAAGGGTGATATAGGATCAGTGTAGCACTGCAAGCAGTAGAAAATATGTATGTGATATTGTACTCCGACTTGGGGGGAGACTGTCACTTTGAATCTATTTATGTGAAAACTTCCGAGAATAATTACAGTTAAAGGGGTTAACTGTCACTAGGAAGTCTACTATTGTAAATTAGAAATCTATTATAATTATGCATGGACAATGAGTGTACAGATGATCGCAAATTAATTAGTCTACATGGTAAAAAATAATACAGATAAAATTGCTTATTAATAAACACTCGGAAAAGGCACGGTGGTGCATGTGCTGCTCCAGGGTGTAACCGGCCTGGCCATGAGAAACGATGTTAAGGTCACCCAGGGACTCAGGGTAAGGGAGGGACAGGAGTCCCGTGGAAAGAAACAAAACATAAAAGTCAGGCACTGCATTAGTCATCAGCGCACAGAATAAGATGCAGTCCTTCTTTCCCCACTTCATTTCAGATTGACACTCTGAAATGAAGCGCTGACAACACAGCAAATAGCTGGATGAAGAATCCTCCCTCTGTATCACAGGGTGTGCAGAATGTATGCTCTATCTTCAGTGTTGGATAAAGGTGTCCTTCTGGTTGGGAAGCAAGCCTATTTCAACCCTTATATGTTAGAAGTACTTTGCCAACCAATTCAATTTGGTATTGACTTCCATGGAGAGATGCTACTGCTAGGGTAATGAGCTCAAAGTGTTCATTCCTAATTAAAATACACGTTACTGCATTCTGGACCAGCTGAGTGACTTTAAGGCTGAGTTTGCACATTTGGACAAAAGGCTATTATAATAGTCAAATGATTTCTTTCATACTCGCAAAACAGTCTCGGGACACTGTGCATTTGATAGTGAGACTTTCCCTCACTGTTATCGTTACATTGGCAGTCAATTCAGCTGTTGTTAGGCATTATTTGACATGGCAGAAGACATTTTATGGAATGTGTTTTTGTGGAATCACAGATGACGCACTTTTTCGGGGACGACAGCTGACACATCTGGTCATTCTGTGTCATCCCTGCAGTCTGGATAAAGTCATTTAATGGACATTAATGTGTCCAGGATCTTTTTTTTGAGACTGGCCATCATTCAACATTCAAAATGTTTGATTCTTCTGAGATTCATTTGTTTGTGGCATTTGAAGTGGGAATGATGTGAATTTTTTCTGTGTATTTTTATTGGCCCTGATCTTCAACTTTTCATGTGCAAAATGATTTCTCCCAATGTGGTTCATGATTCATGAATGTGCCACATTTAGATAATCATAATGAGGTGTTAAACCAAGAAAGGATTCAAACCCAGACACTTGACAGTTTGCAATGCTTACCATACCTGATGGTCATCATGTCAATCAGCAAAAGGAAAAACTATCAGTTTTCAAATTAGACAATAAAAACCACTTTGTGTTTTTAATGGCTCTCAGTATAGGATGAAAAAAAAGCCCTGGAAATATTCTTCATGTGCCTTTCATAACGCAGTTGAGTTTTTGATAATTAAAAGTGACACCAAGGTTTTTGATGGCTGAACTTGCAGCCATGGAAATAGCATCGAGATATATTGTAGCTCAGTATCAGAGTTCCTCATGTACTTTAGGCCACCAACCAGGGGTTCCCCAAGAGCCTGCAACTTACTAACAATGTAACGTAGTTAGCTACTAAGCTTTTGGGAAATGTACCCCAGAGCAATAGAAGGACTCATTGTTCATAAATGCAAATTTAAATTGATCTGGCAGACAAGATCTGGCTCATGAGTGTGAATGTCCACTTTGTCCAATCAGATTCAGGTCTCTCAAACAGAAAGGCTGCACCAGGAAAACATGCATAGAGATATAGCCATTGAGACACACAGAACGTTAAGTACTTAAGACGAATAGTTTGTCTGCTATTGTGTGGTGTAAACCCAGATTGAAATATTTCCAAGATGCTGTTTGATTGTAAAAAGTTGTGAAGTTTCTTTGCGACTAGCTTTACTGGTATCTTTGCAATGAGTCTGAGATTTCAGAAAAGACAGGGTTTGAATCTAAACTAGGCTTCTTAAGAATTCAGTTGGCATTGGGCCTAAGAAGCAAGAAGATTTTTTTGAGGAATTAATTCAATATGAATTCAATGAGTTACAAAGAATCCAGGAATGCAGCTGGCTTGAAGAGATACCGACTTTATTAGAGACTGGACAATTCAACCTGGAGGCAGTGGCAAAGGGAAGATTTTGCACTGTCACTCTAGTAGTTTTGATTTTTCTATCAAAGAAGAGCATGAAGGTACTGTTACTGTGAATTATGGAAATGCAAAGGTCAAATTGTATCCAACAGCAAGTTAGCCTGGCAGCACCTTTAAACAAATGGCATGGTTGTTCCTTATTTCTCTATTAATGCAGAATTTATGTGCATCTAGAAGCTGCAAGGACATACTTCTCACTTGTAGATTGCTAGAAAAAAGACTTGCAGTTTGGGAGGATGCCATTTTCGATCAGGGTTCCACAAAACTTTATTATTGCATGAAGTAAGGTTTTTGTTAGACTCTTTCTTTATTTTAAAGCATGCTACAGCATCCCGGATTTTATGGATGATGCCGTCAATTCTTTCCGTGAATTTATTAATTTTATTCAGACAAGTCTTTGAACAAAAGTTTGGCCAGGTTTGGCCATTCTCCATTATTTAGGCTGTATGTACCAGGAAGCTCATTAAAAAAGGAGTTAGCAGAGTCTGAAGAAATTATGCGCCTAAAAAAGAATTTTGAGCCTAAGTCCAGAAAACAGTCTGGTGGTAATTCAAACGTGACAAGATAATGGCTAGAAAGTACAGGATTGTGGGGTATAATTACCGGCTGCTTAATTTCAGTGCTATATGTTAGGAACAGATCCAGAATATGGTACCACAGTGAGCTGCTTGATACACAAATTGGGGACATTCAATTTAGCCAATGAAATGCAAAAATGCTGCTCCGAGAGAATCATGCTGATTATGAGCATTAAAATTCCCCACAATCACTATTTTGTATTCACAGCCAGGTTGGAGAAAAAAAATCTTAAAATTCAGATTGAAAATTAGTACAAGATTCATGTAATCTGTGAAGTATTCCTTGAGTAAATGACTGAATTGCTGGCTTGTCAGGTTGCCTAATGCTAAGTACAACCATTTCAAATGAATGAAACAACAGATTTAAAGGATTCCTAAAAACTCATTTTAACCCTTTGTTGCATGTTGTCCGATATTTCGGACACAAGTTAAGTGGGGTTTATTTTCTCTAGGCTCATAGATACCCAGAAATCACAAAATTTACATTTTACTGGACATTTCCAGATAATAATTTCCTCAAAAGGTGCCTCTCTGATTAGTCACAAGATTTGCCTCAACCAATCACAATGGCTGAATCCACAAGTAAGAAATTTAGATTTTGATTATTGGTCCCTGTGGGGAAATTCATTTTCACTGACTGTACAAGAAGAGGACAACAAACATTACACAAATAGCAAAAAAAAAAAAAAAGTTGACGAAAGTCAGAAATAGTCTTATATTGTTGATCAGACTTTTTTCTGTTGGGGGATGGAAATACATTAGATAGCACAAACTGAAAACAAATAACCTATGTAATACATGTCTATTTGTTGGAATACATCTGAGTCTATGCTCTATCAAAAATATTGGACATTAAGCATGCCGAGTAAATAGCTCGAATAAGCAATGTCCAGAATACAGATAGATCATCATGCTCAATGACCAGGTTTCTTCAACCCTACATTATATCTGTCACTCCGCATGCATAATGTCCAAAATACCGGATGGCGGATGGCAGTGTGCATCCTACAAGCATAATGTACAAAATAATGGACAAAAAGACCAACCATCTGACCTGCACCCCCCCCCCCCAACACACACACACCCACAAAATATTGCACCAAATCCCCACAAATGGTCCAAGGTATTTGCAGGGATGTGATTTGGGTGAAGTAGAATTATCTGAAAATGTTGCTGGGGTGGCCCCTATCTGGGTCCGAGCAGCACCCTAGTGGGGGGACAAGGGGGACAAAGCTCCTGGGTTTTAGTGATTTTACTGCCATAAGTGTACTAAGAATTCAATAAAATAATAAAGAACAGAATTATTATCCAATGTATATTCAAGCCAACAAACACATGCAATCTTTAATTTCTAGGTCAAGTCGAAATTCGTCACAAGCTCCAAGGTTTTAAAGAATTTAATCTGCCACTATTACACTCAGATAAAAGTAAAATAACATTCAGCGAATATAGCCAATATTTCAATGAAATCATTGACTTCTAGGGCAACTCCAAAATCATATAACAATGTCACATGCACGTGGGATTATAGGAATTTAGACTTCCCTAAATGTTCTGATTAACAGCAAAAATGAACAAATAAGAACATAATCACTGTAGATACACACCACCAATGAATTAATTTTTTAATCCAATCATCTGTAGAAACCATCCATGAGTTCTGTGAGTATTTTCAGCTTCCTATTATAGACTAAAAACACAATCCTGACGGAACTCCTGGAAATATGCATTACATATCAACCCAATTAATAAGGCAAACGGCAACGGAAAACAGTGTCACTAACTGGCCACGTTCGGCTATATTCGGTGTCCTGTGATGCTCCATTTTCACGAAAAAAACAAAAGTGAAACTAAGAGGAAGGGCTCCTTGACGAGGTCCCGAAGCACCTTTAATTATACGACGCGATAGACAAGTTGAGTAGTGGTATCGTTCGCTAATGTTGCTAAAGGTCATGGATTAGCTGGGCAGCTGATGAAATAACCATGATTTAGCTTTGGAGCGAGATGCCCAGCTGCGTTCGCACTGATAACCCGTGCATATGCTAGCCACAGTAACCAATTAATTCAGCGTTCACCGAAGTCAAAATGTAGGGTAATAATGTTTCATATCAAAATGAGCGAGAGTAAGGTAGGAAAATAAAGGTCCATCAGATTTGCTCATAAGCTTACGTAATGCAATTTTATGGTTTGACTGGCCATATTACCATTAATGGGAGCGGCCGAAGGTGCGTCAAAGAGCTTAGACGAGCACCCATTCGCATTCGGGGGACACGCATTGAGCCAACCGCGCAACATCCTAGCGATGTGCATCTAAGTCTCGACGAAGTACATAAAGGGACGCAGCCGTCGACCACTCACGCCGCTGAAACTTAGGCTACGAGATCCTCGCTCCACAAGCCTAGTGGGCTACACAGAATACAATACAGTATACTGACTATTAAGGATTATTACTGTTCTATACTTCAAGCTATCTGTCGTATCGAATATACGCAATATCTCAGTCGTTTGTTGAAAGGTTGAAACTTGCCGCCGCGGCACTGCCCACTCAGCATGAAGTTTGACTGGAAGGAGCCTTAGCGGTCTAATCTGAAAACGAAGCTCTGTAGAACTCATCGTGCATAAGGTCAATTCATTACAGAAATACTAAAAGTCGGAATGCTGTGGATACGAAATCGGATTTTCATGACTGAAAAATCGGCGTTTTAATTTTTTTTATTTTTGGAGATAAAAAAGCGGAAGAGTACATACAAATGCAGGGATGCAATTTTTCCGCTACGGAAAAATCGCATCCCTGCATTTGTATGTTCTCTATGCATCAAAGGGTTAAAAGCGCCAGTTTTGGTTGTACTACCTTAGAATAACATGGCTAAAGACACAAAAGTCATTTTCAAATGCAAATTCTTCCTGGATGATTTTTATTAACTGTTTTTTTACAAGCCCGTCTGAAACAGCAGGGGTCAGTTCCATGAGTTAATGAGATAGCCGGTCACGTGGCCCGTGATGTCACAGTAGCATACTGGAACCATATCATACCAATTCTTCCTATACAGTATGTCCCTTGTCGGCTCCACATGTGACTGGCCTTTGTTTGAGTGGCTTCTGCAATATTTTGTCCATAACATGTAGTTGAGTAACATTCCCGATGTAAGTGATGGTATTAACCCATTTAAACCGGGACATGCGCGCATTTTAATCTTTAAAACCGGGGACTCTGTTACGCATTTCTACCCTTCAGTCCATGAAAGCGGATACGTCATCTTGTTGTTTTCATTACTTTTCGGACCATTTCAGGGCTCATAGCTGTTCTTTTACTGGCACTTTATACTAGGGCAGAGGCTATAGTAACACTTCAGGACCCTTTATTTTTTATATTTTTATGTTTATTTTTATTTTATTTGAACGGACACTTTATCATGCCTGCCACCCAGTAGCGGAGCTATAGGGAGGGCAAAGACACGTCCCTTTTAGTCCTGGCTAGATCTCAATCTTTTTCCTTTATTGACGTATTTTCCAACTATCATATTGGCAACTGAAGACACAGTTTCTCACTCTCGCTAAATTTGGTAATTCTAATCCTTAAAATTAGTTGAAGGATGAGCCGGTTTTACTGCATCACAATGTGTTGGTAAGCATGTAGCTGGCATGGCATGAGAACCCTGGGGTGAGCAGGAGAGGATTAAGAGGGCATGAGATAATGGCGACTTGATGGTATTTTTATAAGTGGATCGGGAGAGTAACAGCTCACGTTTGTGATTGGTTTAAAAGGCGAGTGCGGCTTATCACAGTAGAACTCAAAACTTATTGGTCTGCCAGAGCAATGTGTATGCTGCCAAACAGTTTGTGTGAGTGTGGATTGCAGAACTGGAAGAAGCAACTGCAGGTTGCGAATTAGCTTGTCGCTGTTTTTCCTATCTGTTTACGGTTTTCCCATAGCTTTTCCCCATTGTCCTGTATAGCTGGTTTGGAAGAAACGCCAAATTGTAGGAACATGTTGGGCCTATGGTGAAGTTGGGATGCATGTGCTAGACCGTTGCTGACTTCGTTTCTTTAAATTGCCTTATTGGGGGAGTGGTTTGGTAGAACTGGTGCTTCTTCTATAGAGCCATATGGTGGTGAACCTAATCATTAGTCTCTTTAAAGTGCCTTTATAGATGTATCAGCCTATTGATTCTGAGGCATTGTTACTTGGGACCTGTATTAGTTCCTTCCAATTGTCGTGATCAAAGTGATTATCATTGGCTGGCAAGTAGGCTGTGGTGTTGCTGGTCTTTATATTAGTCCCTTTAAATTGACCAGATTGGCAGAGTGGCGCATTGCTGCCTCGTTGGTATTATACTGGTAGTGGGTTTATGCAATTGTTTGTTTAAATTATACCGCTGGTGAGACTAACGGTTGGGACTTTACATACTGTGCTGTTATCATTTTCAGCTGTTTGTACTAACTCTGACTTGCAGACTGGACGCAGCGTGAGCGATTAGATTGTGTTTCATGTAATGAATTGGTTGTAATTTTGTATGGATTTTTCGGTGTCTACACATGCAATTTGATTGGTGTGGATTTGCTCTTTGGATTGGCGAGTATTGTTTATTCAGTGCCTTTTGCTCATTGCCCTACCCCGGCCTGGCTTTGAGAGTTATCTAGGTCTATCTCAGGCCGTATAGCATTTCTTGGCCCACTTAAGCCTTTTAGTGAAGTATCACGTTTTTAAGCTCATTGAGCAAGAGATGTTCATCTATTTATTCTAGCGCTTCAGTATGCACTCAGTATAAATAAACTTTTTCAGCCTTTGTACATCAGCCTCTGGTCCCATTCATTCTGGACACCTGCGCTATTAAGTAAAATTTTAAATGTGATATTGGACCGCTTGGCCAATTGCCTATTTCAGCGGTCACATTTGGTGTAATCGTGACTTAGCGGCTGCATCTGGCTTAATCGACACCCTTTCGGCCCGCCACAAGCAATTTAATAAACTTATGTTGCCATCCACTTGGGGTCTCTTGTTAACTGATCTGTGGAAAAATGTTTTGAGCGGAACTGACCAGCAAGGTTCATCCCTCGGAAATCTGAAGAAATGCCATTTGGAATTCTTTTCAGATCTCAAATTACAACCATATGCAGCACAGAATAGCATTTCTTATCAATTCATGGAGTAAACTATTACTCGTGGTCCGCTAAAATGCCCAAAGAGGAAATACAGCTCAATCGCCAGATTGCTTCTGTACAAATTTTTTGCTTCACTACATGTGAGGACGGTACTGTGACGCCTCTACCGGAAAGTTTTGAGGTCACTGGGCGAAATATGCATAGCACCGCAGCATTTCCAATAGCAAGAGGCTTTTAGATTTTAAAATAGGTAAACTTTGTATAAGAGAGTTAAAGTGTGTTGGAATTGTTTTTGTGTACCTATAATTGTTATATACGTATTAAAAGAAAAATGAAGTCTAAATCAGTTTTGTCCATTAAGGACGTTACAGTTTTTTTTTTTTTTTTTTTTTACAGCTGTAAGCAGCAGTGCCACCACTACCTCTCCCATCTAGTTGAGGGGCGGGATAATTATTCCACTTACATTAAAAAAAGTGATCCTGGGTATGGGCAAAAATGAATGAATAAAACGTTTTTGAAAGGCTTTTCTTAGTGTCCGGTTTGTACAGGGTCATCCTATTGAAAGTCCAGGGCTCCTCTGCAAACTCTGTTGGGGTTTATTTCGTAATAACAAATGGCTCACTGTTCATTATCTCTTACTGCTCAGGGAAGGTGAAGGGACTGAATCAGACTTGAGTCGGGCTGATTCCAGCCAGCCTAACAGTTACACACATTGAACGAGACCGAATGAACGGTTCTCTCAAAATGGGACGTTTTCTACATGCCCGAGAACAAAAACTAACCTTTTGCATAAGATGTCTGTGTGAGCGAATAATTAATTTACCAAGTCTGAGCTGATAATGATCGTTATTCACCCTATCTAGTCTGCTTAAATTAAAAAAAATCAGTTTTAATTTTCATATAATCATCAGGGCATTCACTCCTTGTATATTTCTTTTAAAAGTAAGGCACTTTAGAACGTGGAACAAACACCATCACTATGGAATTGAACTTTAGTGAATGATGAAAGGGAAAATGAAGAAATCTTTTTAGGACCAAACGTCTGTTGCATGGACTTTACCGAGTCACAGTTTAAACTGTTTTATACTATAGAGCCTGAATCATCAACTGATGGACCGCGGGCCGCATCCGGCCCGCCAAGGCTTCCCATCTGGCCCGCAGAACATTTAATCAATTCAGAAAATGTGAACATAGAATTTTTTCTTGATAATCTCAGATATCTACAGTAGCATTTCTCCCTCTGAAATAGATTGAAACAACCCCTAAAGCAACTGCAGATTAAAATAATTTTGTTAGGAATGATTTACTGATGTGTGTGTCGCATGCATGTTCCTCTTATGGGACCAAAAGTCAACCGGCACTGAGAGTGAGCTACGCTGTCTCTCAATGCAAGAAGGGGTGAAACTCAAATCTGCTTCAAATAATTTGTACTTTTTAAATATTTTCACGTTCTTATGTAACATACAAGAATTTTCTTTTGTACACTCTCATTTCACATTTAATTTTTCCTTGTTTTTTTTTCAAATGCACAATAACGGTGCTCACAGCCTGAAGTCATGAAATGCGTCGTATTATTTTCTGCAGGAACAAATGCTGCCATTGTGTGACGATAGATATGAAAAATAAAACAGACAGATCAAAACACAGTCACAGCATCTGTGGCTAGCCTGTAAAAATAAAACGTAATTTAAAAAAAAATAAAAACTAGACCATGTCAGTTTACAATAAATCCCACGAATAAAACTCTGCCTAATATTTCTGTTTTACTTTTTTTCACATGCGCAGATAATGCCCAGTGCAAGCAAAATAGCCAATCACAGACAAAAACACAAAAAAATATAAAATCGGCTTATTTAAGCAACAATGACAAATACCATCTTTGTGTGACAACAAGACACGAATGAAAAAATAGAAGGGTCCAAGTGGGGCCATTCACAGCATTTGTGGCTGTATCAAATAAAGCACTATTAGAAATAAAACTAGACCAGTCAGTTTACAATGAATCCAACTCATAAAACAATTGGCGCAGCCATTCTTTGACGTAGAAAATGAATGCCGGAACAAAGTTGAACATTAGAGCATAACGGAGGAAAAACTTCGCACAGCTACCATCAGTTTGCTCAGTTGTTGAGACTAATCGATTAAATGAATAACTAGTTCATTTGTATTGCATTTTTGCAAACTGCATCACAAAGTAATCAGGCGTTTTCATATGCGCAGAAATGACGGCTTGTCTTTTCAAGATTCCAAACGCATGTAGCTCATTAAAAGGCACTGATGCCAATTTCTTTGTGCCTTATTGCCATAAGAGCATTTTACATGTTAGTATGGTTTGATAAACCTAAGATTTCTTCCTCATAGGATGTGTACATTTCAATATGAAGAACAACAGCCTATAATTAAATCAAGAGCCATTTATCAATTAACTACGCTGCAGAAAATGCTAAAATAATAGATTGATATCAAAATTTGGATATATACAGTACCAGTCAAAAGTTTGGACGTAGCCGCATTTTGCTTACAATACATGTTAAATAAAGAAATAGGCACTCTTTATTTGACAAAAAAAGATCTAATTCTTTAATCCATCCAACTAACCTGCATTGGGCATTGGTTGTCATATTTGCGGAGCATCCTTTTTTTTTTTTACTGGAGCAGTTATATGGCTATAATGAGCTTGCTCCTGAGCGGCCGTTTAAGCTGCCAAGATGTGCTTCGCCTGTAGTTCGCTCTCCATCTACCTTTTTTTTGCCCAAAAAGTTCCAAAACAGCTTGTCTTTATTTTAATTTGACTGTTGGAAAATGTAAGGAGCTTGTTTGTCTGCTTACTTTGCAAAATATGGCTTCTTTGAGAATTCTAAAATTTTGGACGCTATTCAAACAAGAATATTGTTCTCTTTTAACTTCTGACTGTTTTGTCGCTGCTTCCCTGCTCCCTCTGTTCATTCACAGGGACTGCTACTGCATCTGTTTCCTATTGTCGCACATTGTCTCTTTATATTTATGTACCTGTCTTTCAGTGTGGGATGAAGTTTGTCATTGTTGAATTCTTTCCAGTGTGGTATGAACCTATTCCTGTTTTCCTCTCCTTCCAGTTTTAGACCCCTTTTTCAGTTCAGCTCTTACTTTTGGATCGTCCTGCGTTGAGTATTGTACCTGCTTCATTAAGTTTTTTGCCTGCATTTTCACCACGAGTGCTGGATGTACTGACCTTTGCCTGTGCCACCACTGTTTTCATAAACTTTGGTTTATTTTTCACAGAATGTCTGTGGTTGAGTCCTGAGTTCAACTGACAGAACATGAACCAGGAGCTTGTTGGCCATCATGGGTTTGAGGCCATTTCCGTGGACCGTACCGTATGGTGGAGTTGTAGTCGCTCTTGGGGGAAGGCTATATGATGCACCAGGTAATATTATGTCATGGTTATGGTTTTTTGTTCATGTTTATGTTCATGTCTAATGTTCATGATTTTGTCTTTTATTTATTCTTTTTTGTTATTTTATTTCTCAGGTTCAGTCCATTTTCAGTTCCATTGCACTTGTCTCCCCTGTCTCGTATTCTAGTTGGTTCAGTCCATCTCCCCAGTCTGTGTGCTCACATGCTATACAGGGAACAGGTGTGCTGGATCAGACTAATTACAAACACATGAGGGAAAACCTAACCACAAAAATTGGCGAAAGCCAAGACACGGACGAGAATCACACCAACAGCTTATGACATTTAAGCAGCTCCGGTCAAGGAGTTCTAAGTGCACAAGTAATGAGTGCAGGAAAGCAATTAGACACGTGTGAGAGATCTCACAGAAACTCAGGGGAAGACAGGTAAAGCTGAGCAAGAGGCGGAGACTAGAACAGGGCGATTGCTGAGAGGGAATTAGTATGAATTAGTCGCGGCGCAACTTCACAGATTTAACTAGAGTGCTCGTTAGTGAGTTAATAATATATACATGGATTAGTTGGGTTAGTCTTGTTAGTGATCAGAACACCAAGTCGAAGGAAGTAAACGAGAATTGAAGGAATAATATTAAACACCAGAAACAATTGAAATCACCGAAAGCATGTGAGCACACACCGGGAAGACAGACTGAACCAACTAGAATATGAGACAGGGGAGACAAGTGCAATGGAACTGAAAATGGACTGAACTAAAACCTGAGAAATACAACAACAAAAAAGAATTAGATATTCTTGTATTATTATATATAAATAAGACAAAATCATGAACATTAGACATGAACAAAAACCATAACCATGAGATATTACTGAAAAAAGATTCTTATTTATCAGTAGTTTTAATATTGCAGTAGGTGTGGATACAACTTCAGACTCTACTTTCTTTGCCAGAAGAGCATTTTGCTCTTTATACTGGGGGGGCCAGCGCTATCAGCTGAGAAACAACTTCTATAAGTGTTGCACACTGAGCAGGGAAAACTGCGAGAGGCTGGAGAGGCTAATTTAAAGGAAACTGTGGAACTGAGAGAGGCCTTTGCAATTATGCTTTCTTCATTTGAGGTGAAGCAGTCCTCACATTTATTTCTGTTAAAGGCATCTAGGAGTCACTGCTAACTGATGTTAATCCATGCCAGGCTTCCAGATCTCTGGGAAAATAGCAAGGTGTACCAAAATGCAGAGCAATTAAAATAAAACTCTTTTTCTGAGCCAATTTATAACTCTAATAATGACTCGTTCATTGGAAAAAAAAACAGACGACTGCTGTGACAGTTGCTTGCCTTGGGCCCATATTATTTAAAATGTATCCCATAGGTAAGAATCCTGCTGCTAGCTTGACCTCCCTCCCACCACCACCTGCACACACGCGCACACACACACACACACACACACGCAACAAGATGATTTCCTTGGAGGTTAGACGGTGTGAAGTTACTTTAAACCTTCTGCCTAACATGGACGTAGCCCAGCTCCTAAAATTGCAAAGTGCCCCTCAGGCTCCATAAATCACATTTTCTCATGTTAATTGTCTTGCTGCCCTGAATTTAAACATTTTCATGGAGTGAGGCCACCTGCCTACCTGGCCTGTCACCATGTTGCATTACTGAACTGCAAACGCTGACCCTCCCTCATTTTTTCCCTAAACACAAATCATCATCCAACCGCAGAAAGAATTCAATACCAAAAAGCCCAGAGCACTATTTGTATTCCATGAAAAATTCATTAAAAAATTTGATGTGATAATTATGCCTTTCTGGTTTTCAGTCAGTTAATTTTGATTAAAATGGCCAGGGAGATCTGCAAAAGTTCACTGCGGGTTATAAATGTGAACAGAGAAACTGAAGGCTGAAAGGAAGTATTCCTGAGAAAAAAAGCAAGGAAAGCGCCATTGTTGCTTTTATTTGCTTTGCTCAGACTTACAGCTAACTGGGAATACGATGGAAAACTCAACGTTCTGATTTTTAAATTCTGAGTCACACAAGGCCCCACAAAGCACTGAGAGATGGAATCTTAGCCAGATTTGTAATTAGGTTATTCTGCAGCATTTTTAATAGCAGCAATTATAAAACTGTCATGCACGCACACCTGTTCACAGCACACTGATTCCTGAAGCATATCACTCAAGTGAAGCGTGGTTGAGGATGCAAAACTAGCCAAACATTGTTTATTATCACTGCTGATGAAGTTGTACAAACGTGTTAATTTCTAATTAATTTAAATTAAAAGTTATGAACATTAATTTGTGGTACACTCAAATCAGCATCGTCAGGCATTTGTTTTTCTTGCCAAGATATGCTGTAATCTCATACAGTAAGTTATTTAAATGAATACCTCGATGAAAGTCCTCACAAAATGTCTGCTCGATAGCAAGAAAAGATCTGGGGAACAAAATAAACTGCCTGATATTGAAAGTAACCCTTGTTATCATCTGATTGTCATCGTTGAGGGGGGATATGGTTTGAAAGGCTGTCTGTTATTGGTTCACTTGTCTTCAATGATGATGCAACAGATGACTGTGGAAGTAGAGTAAATTATGAAGAGTATAGGGGCAAGCATATTTATTCAGTATTCCCACAGCTTCATCATTCAGCAAATGTATAAACCCAAACATTCGGAAAAAGTTACTTAACTCAATCTGTGTAAGGGTTTTCCCTTGCAGTCCCACCCCTGCCGAATTCCTCACCTCCGCTTCAACGAGCTACAGGTGTGGCTTGTTGAGGTGGAGGTGAGGGCGGGTTATTTAAGGGTTGGCTGTGCTATGATTAAGTGCAGCAGCATTCTGAATTTTATCCCTGTTTTGTCGTGCTGCTGCTCCCCTTATGTTTGGTAGTGTTGTTTATTGGTTTTTTTCTTCGTTTTATTAAAAATCTTTCTGCTTTTACTCAGCCTGTGCATGGGGTTCCTCTTCCAGCTTTTGGGCCCATGGTCCCAGTGCCCACCGGACTGCAGGTTGCAGGACTAAACCATGACAATCTGAGTCCAATCGAACCTGCAATTCTTTCTCTCAAAACCCTTGGCGAGTAACCCCAAACACCCTCAGAAGCTTGAGATTGCTGGAGCACAAACTGAGCAGAGCGTCACCAGAGAATATACTGAACACCTGGTGATGTCTATGGTACATTAACTTCAAGCAGTCATTGCGTGCAGAGAAAATGCAAAAAAAAAAAAGTATTAAAGATGAATACTTTCCCCTTGACTTTTGTATCATCCTCAATCCTTTTACATTTTGATGCCCGGAATTGGGGCAAGTACTGCATATAATGAGCTTAATTTTTTGCTTCACCTTTTAAAGCAAATTAACAAAATACCCTTAATAAATGACAGAGTGCACAAGCAGCTGTTTGAATAATATCAGATTTAAAATGAGGGATATATTTCCATCACTATCTCCAACTAATAAAATTATAATTACATTTTTGATTTCCTTACATTTTCACACTTTTATCATTTGATCAGAATATTTGACACGTAATAATTGAGAGGAAAATCAGACTGTGTACACGTGAAGTTTTTTTGTCCAAGAATACAGCTTTTAAGGCTCCTTCCTGGAGCGCTCGTAATGAGGATGCATTGCAGGCACTGATATGATGATCTCAGAGTACTTCAGCTGTAATACTTCTCATAGAAACATTCCATCGATTCAGGTCCCCCCGGGGAAGACTGAATGGGGTGGAGTGGGGTGGGGCGGGGTCACAAAAGCTCCAAGGTTACGGGGTCATTTCTGTGAAACCGTATATCGGCGCGAAGCATGACGTGTCCCTGCCGTGAGAGACACCTTCCCTCCGAGCACAGGCCATCAAACCCACCAGCTTGGACTCCTGCAGGGCTGCTGCCTCCCTGTTGCCGTTCTTTGATGGATGCCTTCCCACCGCCCTGCGGCCACGTTAAAAGCGAGGAGGTGCGACGGGACACAATAACCTTGATCGTGCCGAAAAAGAGAGCCCCATATGGGGATTCTCCCACAGTTTTGGAGTTCTGTGCCCCAGGTAATATCTGAAGTACTGTAATAACTCAATTTAGTCTTTTTTCTTTCTTCTCTCTGACTTTTCTTTACTCCCTGACTGGATCATTGCTTCCACATGTTGAGTCCAGTCTTTACGTTCAGCAAACGAACTCTGGTGTTGGTCTGGGTCAAGTAAAATTTCACTCTGTCTGAAGAATGTATCAATGATACCACTTCTACCACTACTACTACTACTACTACTAATTGAAGCACTTATTACTAAAACCCCATAAGTCACACTTGACTTGACTTGACTTGTGGGGTTTTAGTAATCAGTGCTTCAATTATAATAAAATAATGGCCTCCTTTTTGATTTCTTCTATTAAACACTAAAATATTTCTGATCGAATTTAAATATTAGACAGAAATAATCCTGAGTAAACATTTAAATTTGGTTTTAAATTTACTGAGGGAAAAAGGTCCCCAACCCTACCTGGGCCTAGCTGAAAAGATGACTGCCACCTTAGTTACTTCATTTATGTAATTGATAATTGGGTTTAATTTAACTTAACACACCCAGGCATGATTACTGTCGGTCCAGCTGAATCTAAACACCGCTGTATATGACTGATAGTGTGAAGTAGGCAAAAAGCAGCTCATGAAGCCGCGATCTAAAGAAATTCGAGAACATATGAGGAACAAAGTTGTTGCCATCTATCAGCCCAGAAAGGTTTACAAAGCCAATTCTGAGGATCTGGGACTCGGGAGAACCATAATGAGAGGCTTAATCTACAAATGGAGAAAACATTGAACAGTAGTTAAACCTCCCAAGAGTGTCTGACTGACCAAAATGTCTCCAAGATCATATTGATGACTCAGCCAGGAGGTCAGAAAAGAGCCGAAACAAAAATCTTAAGAACTGTAGACTTCAGTTGCTTAAGTTGAGGTCAGTGTCCATGATTCCACAATAGAGCTGCAAGGTAAAAAACACAACAGACCAAAACGAACACAAAGGCTCATCTCACTTTTTCCAGAAAACATCTTGATAACCCCCAAAACCTGTTTGGATAATATTCAGTTGGCTGATGATTCAAATGTGGAACTTTGAAGACACAGATCCAATTACATCTCACAAAAAGGGGTTATTCCACAAAAAAATCAATCAATCAATCAATCATTGCCATCAACCTGAACTGCTCAGAATTTGCTGATTTTTTTTTTTTACTATAATTGTCGCAAATTTAATGAAGCCAAGGAAAATTTTAACTTCATTCTATGAATATTTTCCCATTTGCAGGGCCACTAAGTACAAAGGGGTCGGTTGAAATTTAGCAATTAATTATCTTAATTTTTTTTCTACATTTTTAGGCCTCATAACTTCACAAGTACGAGAGAAAGCCATGTAAAATTTTCAGGAATGAAAATGGAATTTGAGCACCACTAAAACCTGCAATCAAACTGATTTTACATCCACTCCTGGGGCCTGTACCATAAAGCTGGATTTGGGTTTATTGCGGCATCTTCAGGTTTAACCCTGGGTTTTCTGTTCGAAGAAGGCAGCTCACTCTTACCGAGGTATATCACCGCGGCAACGTAAACGGAACGGCTGACCTGCTCTGGAGCAGGTTAAGTTCAAGATTCAGATCAGAGTGCGCAAAAGCACGGCCTACTGACCAATCAGTTCTCCTGGAAAATGGCATCACCGTCCGTGGAGGTTTCAGCGGAGTTTGGTGCGTGGATAAATACCAATATGTACGATACAGGTCCTCATCTGAGGGTGTGACATGTGGCGAACACAGTGAAGTCGTGCGCATATAGTTTCACATCTTGAGTGTATCACAGAGCTGAATTTTTCCACGGGCAAAAGCACTAAAGCCTTGTACTTGTTGCGCTTATGAAAGTAAACCTACTGACCGCTTTGAATTATGTTTTTTTAGTAATTCATTTGTTCTGCGGCTCTTTTGACACCGCCGGGTTTGCAGCTGGAAAAAATCCAAGCGCGCCATAAGAATACATCCTCGCATCACGTCAATTTAATGAAACACGCAACTGTAATTTTACTGATGAGGCCGTGACATTATAAACGATAAGACACGCACATCCCTATACACAAAAAGGCTTCGTGCTGGATCAAGCATATCCTGTAAAGCAGAAAAGGAGAGAGATGCGCTCACTAGCCTACATAATAGCACCCGTTGTCATGATTTACTGCAGCAGAAGTAACATTAAAGGAGGACTATCATGGCTGAGAAAGTTGGGTGTTATTATTTCAATATATCATGAACAAAGCTCCCACAACTTTGTTTTCTTTATTTTGCAATTTCTTTAATTTTTATGAGTGATTTTACAAAAATTGTGGACCGCGCCATTTTCACCACAGCAGACGAAAATTCACCCTCGATCCGCTTGGGGCGCCCCTAATCGTGACGTCAGTGCTGCTGTCAGCGCCATGAATTTCCATTGTCCTGCGGTCCTGCATTGAGATTGGTGAATGACCGATATATTCCTGCTTCCTCTATAGGGCAGACAGACAAGCTTGATTGTTACCTTTTTCTATCCGACACAAATTTAATTTAGAGGTGAAGTAACATCAGAGGCCATTTGAAATGCTTCCAGAAAGAAGAGTGCAATTTGTTGTCTGCTAATTACCAGCGAGGCTGGACAGCTGCCATCACCTTGGCATAATTAGCTCACCTTAAATCAATTCCCGTGTTCTTTGCCTAACTTGTAATCAAGCCATTTATTCAGCCAACTGACCAATCAAAACCAGAATCAAGCCAATAATGATCTAGAAGAGATAATGAGAAGCAGACAAACCGAACCAGGCTACCGTTTTACATTGAAATAACGTCTAATCTGAATAAATAGCAGACCTCTGAATGCTGAATTCACCTCTCATCGAAAAACTTTCACGTATTATTAAAAAAGACTTCTTAACATGATTTTATTAGGCTATTAAGATAGCCCTGGTTTTCAAACGTCACAAAAAAATACGCAAAGTAGAAAACACTGTGTGAAGCAGATCAAACGTGAATGCGAGAGAGAAATTATTTTCGTATTGCAAGCAATGGACAAATGCACCGAAGACTGGGCAAGCACGTTCAGGCAAATCCGTGCTACAAATTTTAATCATTTTTTATTTAAATAATAGAACAAGATTCGCACACAACGGCCAAATGTAATAATCAAGCAAACACATTTGGCTCTAATTTCGTAGACCAGGCGCGGCGCATGGGTGGTGCGCCGCGCCAACGGGGTGTGTCCAGGCGTATGTGGCAATTTCGTGCCCGGCGTAGCCTGGCTCAAGTACTCCTCTGTCCCGCCTATCCGTCCTTCCAGCGCAAGTTGGCAAAGAAGGCAACACAGCCGAGTCAAATCTTGCTCACTTGCAAGAGAAACGATGGATAGCGTGTTCCCATTAGTTACAAACTGTTGCTGCTTTAAATTTTGGGATTAACGTGCATGGACAACACTAGATACGTGACACATTTATTTTCAATATGTGATCTTAACTCAGTACGAGATCATAGCAATCAGGCTGTATTCCTCTCCCCCACTAAAGACGATAAAACCGAAGTGACAATAATAGTACCCTAAGCCGCTTGCACACTGGACGCGAAACAAATTTTTCGCTCGACAGATTGCGTCTTGTGTCCGAAAGTCTGACAGGGTTTAAATAAATCTCCGTGTCAGACAGTCTATTATAGTTTTTAATTTCTTCAAATCTGCTGACTCTTTTAGATATTAAACGTGAATGTTTTGATAAGAGGGCTCAGTTCTTCAAGATGAGTACAGAGAATTTCAATCAATGTTTCTGATTAAGCTCTGCTCAATAAAGTGAGTCGACACTGGCGCGAGACAATGTACAATGCCTCCGTGTCTGACAGCCAAAAAAGAGAGGACGATTAGAACAGATTGATGACGAAATAAAGAATAAAAAGAAACATTTTAACGACAGAACATCCAATGAACACTGCGATTTATTTATTGGCGGGTCATCTTTGTTGGATATCCCGTTTGTTGGTTTTTATTCTTTATTTCGTTATAAATCTGTTCTCATATCAATTCTTTTACTTTATGCTGGCTGGTGGACATGGAGTATTTTTGCATTTCATGTCGGACAGTCTTGATCGTGCATGCGTTAATTTCTTCACACTGTCAATGGTCATGGAATTGATTTGCTCACGCACTATTTTGTCTCTGCTGTGGAAATAAAGCGTGAATCTGTTCGGTCCATGTGACTAATTTTCAAAAGAAAGACCGAATATAGACTGCCGTCTATCTTCAACGAAAACAGACGAATAGGCTAAAAAGACCAAGAAAAGTCGATAGCTATCAATTTGTATTTTGTGAAGGTCGAACACAAACATAGCCAAGTTTGCACGTCTAATAATTCCTGGAATACTCGTAAAAATGTGACTTTCGGACACGGAGCCATATTAGAACCCTGTCCGACTATCGCGTCTTTGCATTGACTTTGTCTGTAATCAGTCGTGCGAAAAATTCGTTTCGCGTCCAGTGTGCAAGCGGCTTTAAGGAGCATAGAACGCAAGCATTCGATAGGCTATATATATACAGTTTGTGGTTGGCTGAGAAAGATGTGAAGTCGTTAGTTTGCATCGCAGATTCAGCTGCGTTGATCAAGCCAGGTCAAGTTTCCATTACGCGTGGCAACCGCCTGACATCAGGACAATCGATATAGATACTATAATTTATGTCCTTATTCGGATAGTTACATTAAATAGTGCTTCCTGTAATTTTTTCTAGCTTTGAAATGTGCCTGACATTCTGTAAACCTGCCTGTGAGATTTCGGTGACGTGTGCGCACTCTGCGCCGGTCAGCCAAATTGCCACTGCACTGAAATTAAACCGGTTGGAGCTGGCGAGTTTTCTGCGCAACTGCAGCGGAGACTTCTTCTACGAAATTGTCACTGCGTCTTGATGAATATGTGACACCTCCCCCTACTACGCCGCCACACCCATCTCGGCGCACCTTCTTTTACCGAGGGCTGCGCACCTCACGAATTTACCACTACGCGGGCTGCGCCGAACGAAATTACCACTGCGCGGGCTGCGCCTCGCTACATCACTTGCGCTGCGCCAGGAAATTAGAGCCCATTCAGATAAACTGCGTGCTGAACTAAGCAAAGTTAAGGTCTTCAAAATCATCCTCCTCTACTCGACAATTGCTTTCACTCTCTTCCCATTTACTTTGCAATCAAATACTTGATTCGTTCAATGAACAATTAAAATTGGTTGGTGGTCTAATTTATTTAGATATCCATGTATTCAGACATTCTGACATCACATGCAGCATGCACACGAATGCATGTGGCAGCCGCAGTGACGTTTATGATTTCACAACTTCTCATGCCACTTATGGCATTAATGGTGGCCTCCTGGAAACAGCAATTCCAGCTAATTAATGGTCATTTAAAAGAACAGGGGGGATTGTAGTGACAAAAAATTGACCGTAGATATTATGTTGGAGTAATTACCATAAGATTTAGTCAAAACTCGGTAAAGTCCTCCTTTAAATCATCACTTTTGCAGCAATAGCCCACATACAATCATGAATACCGGAGTTATTTGCAGTGATATTTTCATTATGATTGACTTGGCCGGTGATTTTTTGCCAAATGTCCTTTCTTTATTTGGCAGCTGCAACGTTGTTAATTTGATAAGATGAAATGTTTATTTTCTTCATATTTTTATTAAGAGCTCTTGCTCCATGTCTGAAAAGTATCATACGCAGCTTTGCTTCCAGTCGGTTTGTCCACGTTTACAATTTGCTTCAAACACCACCCCTTCTATGTGAATGCGCACATATCTAGATTGGAAAACCCTGAGTTCAGTGACCGAGTTGATAACTGGCTTTGTGGTACCGCTTATCAGGAATGTGGAAGTCTGGTTGCGGACTTGATAAGGAAGTGCAGCCAGATAACGAAGAGAAACCCGGGTTTGTTAATCCAGCTTTATACAACCCCTAGCAAAAAGTATGGAATCACCAGTCTTGGGCGAGCACTCTCTCAGACATTTTATTCTGTAGAACAAACTCAGATAAAAAGCATGAAAAAATAATGAAGTTTTTCAAAAGTGCAACTCCTTGGCATTCACAAACACTAAGAGAAATGAATAAAAAACAGTAAGGTGGTCAGTAAATGTTACTTTTACAGACCAAGCACAGGGAAAAATCCATTCTGAGGAAAGAAATATGGAATCACGAAAAACAGACAAAGAAATAACAATCAAAACACATCACTAGTATTTAGTTGCACCAGTGCTGGCTTTTATGACAGCTTGCAGTCTCTGAGGCATGGACTTGAGTGACAAACAGTATTCTTCATCAATCTGGTGCCAACTCTCTTTGATTGCAGTTGCCAGATCATCTTTGCAGGTCGGAGCCTTGCTGTGGACGATTTTTTTCAATTTCCACCACAGGTTTTCAATTGGGTTGAGATCTGGGCTATTAGCAGGCCATGACATTGACTGGATGCGTCTTTCTCCAAGGAATGCTTTCACAGTTTTTGCCCTGCGGCATGATGCATTGTCACCTTTGAAAATGATTTCATCATCCCCAAACATTTTTTCAATTGAAGGGGTAAGAAAGCTGTCCAAAATGTCAATGTAAACTTGTGCATTTATTGAAGATTTAACCACAGCCATCTCCCCAATGCCTTTGCCTGACATGCAGCCCCATATCATCAAGGACTGTGGGAATTTTTTCTTTAGGCAGTCCTCTTTGTAAATCTCACTGGAACGGCACCAAACAAAAGTTCCAGAATCATCACCTTGTCCAATGTAGATTCGTGACTCATCACTGAAGATAACCTTCATCCAGTCATCCACAGTCCATGATTGCCTCTCCTTAGCACATTGCAGTCTTGTTCTTTTCTGTTTAAGCGTCAATGATGGTTTCCTTTTAGCTTTCCTGTATGAAAATCCAATTTCCTTTAGGCGATTCTGCACAGTTCTGTCACATACATTGACTCCAGCTCCCTCCCATTTCTTCTTCATTTGTCTTGTTGTGCATTTTCTGTTTTCAAGGCATATGGCCTTTAGCTGTTTGTCTTGACGCTTAGATGTCTTCCTTGGTCTACCAGTACGCTTGACTTTAACAACCTTTCCATGCTGTTTGTACTTGGTCCAGATCTTCGATACAGCTGACTGTGAACAGCCCACATCTTTGGCAACCTTACATGTAGAGTTACCTTCTTCAAGAAGTTTGATAATCCTGTCTTTGGTCTCAAGAGACATCTCTCTTGTTGGAGCCATGATTCTTGCCAATCCACTTGGTCCAGCAGCCCTCCAAGGTGTGATAGTCAGCAGTTAAAAACAGTGCAGTTAATGAGCAGATCTAATCTGAGGCAAGTGCCCAATTAAGGAAAGGAAATTGAGTGGGTGTGTCCTTATTTTCTACTCAAAATGGAGTGATTCAAAATTTTTCTCCTCAGAATTGAGTGATTCAATATTTATTTCCCAACACTTGCTCTATAACAGTGACATTTACTGACCATTACAATGTTTTTTCTTCATTTCTTTTAGTGTTTCTGAATGCCAAGATGTTGCACTTTGGAATGACCTCACAATTGTTTCATGTTTGTGATCTGAGTTTTTCTACAGAATAAAATGTCTGTGTGAGTGCTCGCCCAAGACTGGTGATTCCATACTTTTTGCTAGGGGTTGTAGTACAGGCCCCAGGTGTCACAATTTAAAGCCAGAATTTTGTTTATGTTCAGCACAATTTTTTCTAGGATCAACTACAAACATCAACATCATGGGTTATTATCATGGTTTAAAAACATAAATTTAATGTCTCCGTTAAAAGTTATAGTAACAGGCATTGTCATCAGTTCTCTGATCATTCGTTGGAGAAAATGTTAAAAAGTGCATTTTGGATAAACTGTCACAGCCCATATCTGCATTTAGTATTGGTGGTTGGTCAAAACAAGTTATAGCCACATTTTTCCCTACATTTTGATACTAAGCTCCACTTTTAGCCATGATTCCTTCCATGTCAAAACAATTTGATAATATTGGCACATTTTGACACTTGCAAAATGTAAAATTTGAGGACTTAAAACCATGATAATGCTGAGTGCATGAGCACTATACATGTATTTTGCAGATGGAGAGGTGTAGTTTATTTCCACTGTATCCTGATGGCATGAGCAACAAGCCCTGTCTGCAACATGCCAGTGTCATCAGTGAGTCACAAAAAGAAACCATAAGACCCATAACCACAAAAAAGCAGAGTTTGTCCAATGCTATTGGAATTATAACCTGAAAGACAGTGCAAACATTTTAGCCATACACACCATCAATACAAAAAAAGATGAGTGCCAGGAAAAGTATCTCATCCATACTATCAAATGCAGAGGTGAGTCGTTGATGTTTTGGTCATGTTTGCCGTCAGTGGTTGGGAGTGGTTATTCAAGTATTTCACCATATACCAAAAAAAAAAAAAAAATTCACTAATGGGAAATGCTGTTATCTTTGCTGGGAAGCGTTTGTCTGAGTAATAGGTGGATCATCCGGCTAAATAATGACTAAGAATAAGAACGAGAAATCCTCTGTGAAAACAATGTGTTCTAATAATCATCATTCCAATGAGATAAATCTTAAAAAAAAAAACTGCAATGACTGTTGAGGCGAAATCAGTAATTTCTGTGATTTTCATTTTGACTAATTCTGTATGGAAGCTTGTTGAAAAATCCTCACAAATGTGTTCTTTAACGTCATTTCAAACCAAAAATGCCACTGTTCCTGAAGGAATTAATCTATGGGAGCCAATATTTTTTTTACTTATGAGTTTAATGAAAAATTAGACTACTTTGAATGTTGAAATAAGAAATAAATATTGCAAGAGAAGATTTATAATCCATGTGTCTGAATTTGACCTGTAGATTATTAATCATGTTGCTCACTATTTGCCATGTATTTCAGTACCTTTTATTAAGGGCGCCAATGCTTTTTTTAGCTGACCAAATACATGCAGCAGTTTCCACAGTTTACATTATGTAGGTATATTGAGTACTTCTCAAAGGGGGGCAGAGCATTCTGAGGCTGCTAGCACCACAGTGCTGGGCATTTTTTTATTTCTATTTTTTTCCAACATTAATATAATGAAATGCAGAATTCATAGGAAAATACACATAGGTCATTTGAATGCAGGCTAAATTAATGTGCACATTTTTAAGAGAACTGGCTATATCTGTGGTGAGAAATAGAATTGGTTAAGAGGAGAGAAAAATAGATGCCTTTAGAGGTCACTTGAGTAAAGACTGAACTAGAATTAATGATACTGGTACACGGAGAGAGAGAAGAGTATTGTATTCTAATTGGTTCGGGTATGCTGAGATCTAAAGCATCTGTCCTCTGTGGAGGTTCAGCCTTTGACAACCAAGGCAGGCCAGACAACATAAAGCCTCACAAGAAGCAAGAGGACTAAAATTGGAACTAGGCTAATGCTTTGCAAGTTCCCAAAACATTACTATTTGATGGGTGTCTTTTGAAGGGGATAAACGCTAATGGTAGAATGTAGATGTAGACCTGTGCAAATGGTGCAGACTCATGCTGTGGAAACAGAGTAATCTCTTGTGGCTGTAGATCACCGGATCCTGTCACAGGTCTGCATGGTTTCACTGAGAGTGTTATTGAAATTTTCATGAGAGACTCTGTGAACTACACAAAGTAAAAATCTTAGGTATTTCTAAAATGTCAAGTTCCCTCAGAAAATGAACAAGTACCATTGCTTGTACGACATTTCATGCAAAGGAATAAGATACTTAAAATATCTGAAGCCCTATCTTTACAGTCTAAGCACCTGCAAATGGCATAAGTCAATGGTGTGTGGCGCTGTATACTTTTGGAAAGTTTTCAGATGTAGCTTGCTATTTTATCAGCGCAGATCGTGGACTCAAGGACCAAAATGTTCAGCGCAACATCCGAAAAAGTTTGGGCTATGTTGCGTAATTAACTAATTAATGATTTACTGTTTAATTAATTCAAATATACTCATGTAAAATGCCATAAACTAATCATACTATCATCTTCCATTCCAATTGAATTAGCCCTATTGCTAATGCAATGGCAATTTTCAAAGACATGGAGCAGACAGATTTACACCAAAATAAACTGACCTGCTACAATGACTTTGAAATTTGTATTGTGGTACATATTTGAATGTGTAAGGCTCAATGAAAAGTGAGAAGATAAAGCTTTGAACTTAATTTTGTCAAATAAACCTTTCCATTTGCTTATCAGGCAACACAAGATGGACCTCTCCTGCCAATGTGGCAATTCAGTAATTATTGGTCATCTGAAGTAATTTAATGTGTCTTTAGGTTAACATGTTTTCATGTGGCTTCCCTTGGACAAGAATTATATACAACAACACGATATATACTTGTCCAGAGAAAGTATCTTCCTGATGGATATTGCTGCTAAACTGGCCATCTTCCATTGCTATTCAATATTGCTATCTGATTCAAATGAATGTTGTGGCCTCCTGCAGTAACACAAGTTGTGAATATGACAACAGCTTATGTCCCACATTTGGGAAAAAGAGTGAGAAATGCGCAATGAGTCCTTAAACACGCATTGCATCTTCAACTAAGTAAATTACTGCAACAATTTGGATACATCTTATTTCTCAATTCCAGCTTATACACGGAAACATTGACGGGCCCCATTATTCCGAAAACACGGCATGTTCAGGGTTCACACTATAATTTTAAAATATTTTTTTCCCACTGATCTGGATCACATTAATGCAGCAGATTACTTAATGTGGCCACCATTTACATTCTTCCTCTGCCAATATAGGTAACTGGTCAGGACATTTTTTCTTTAGGAACATTAACTAAATGAAAACATTTGAAGGGTTTGTTTCCAAAATGCAATAAGTGCCAAAATTACAAAAATTGAGATTATACCATAGAGCGATTACTCTGTGCTTCTTACACCTGGTGCAAAAATCTGTTTTTAGCAATTCATATTATTAGGTGCGTTTTTTCATGGTCAAAGTTTGTGTTTTTCCATAAAATGCAATGGGCACCAACAAAGAAAAAAAGATTTCCTCGAAATGAGTAAAATGGATTTAATTTGCATTGGTATTGAACTGTAGCAATAAAAGCCAGTTGGTAACCTTCTGTCAGCCAAATACAACTAACACTGTGTAGTTACACTATTATTTCCCAGAATTTTGCATTCATGTCCTTTGATAGACAAATCTGCTGTGTGCAGTTTATCGCTTTGAAAGTGAGAAAGGTTTTCATCCATTTAAATCACAGCAGTTGTTAAAAGTGGATCTCAAGGCATCCTGCCAGACAAGTTTCATTTTTGTTCATTTTTGAGGGTTCTTGAGGTCAGTTATCTGTATACAAGACAGGAAAAGATTATTTACATTATTTGGATTACACGGTGGCATCCATTTTCTCTGGAGGATTTCAGTGCTGAGGCAATAATACTGTAATTATACTAAATTATCCCAAGGTCTGAATCCCTTAATGAGGGAGTAATATTCCATTTTTTTCTGTTTCTCCATTTTGACATCATGGGATTTAAGACCTGGACTCAACAAAAATTAAACAGCCTTTCATTGTTCAAGGATATAAATCAGAAATAATAACTTTTCATAATGACAATTTTTTTTTCCTTAGAATTGTTTGTGCATGGATTCCATTATTATAATAATTATTATTTGATACCTGGTTTTTTATGCAATTTTAAATCGATTGGGGATTTTTTTTTTTAGTTATAGAGCCATTTTTCATTCTACCCATAAAATATTACAGTCCTTCATACCATATTTCACCTTCCAGACATGTGCCCTGGGAGACCACTGTTACGATGTGGTCATTAAGCTCATCGCACCTTGTAAATCTGGGACGGGGGTATTACAAGATTGAGACAGCTTCAGACCTCGTGAGGTTTATATCCTCAAACGCGCAGTATTGTTCCTATGATGAGGGGATTCTTCGATACACTTGCAATAATAGGGAAGCGCAGCTTAATCTATCAGCAACCACTCATCCTCAGCGGAAAGGCCATCGTGAGTTTCCTCAAGGGCCAATCACTGTTCAGCAAACTGTGGAAAATTTGAGATGAGTCTGTGGAAACGAGAAAATCTGAGCCGCTAATTTATTTTTAGTGCAATTCGCTGTGTGGCAAACCTAATATTAGGCACCCAAGAAGGAAATCATTTGTTACAGACCCTGAAAGAATATCATTTTAAGATCTCAATGGGCCAAATGCATTAAGTGTTTTTTCTTGACATGTTGCCAGTGACTATCACTTTTAATCATTACTCATATGTTGGGCAAATAATCTTTTAGGGAACTGCTGTGTGCAAGGCCTCCTCACTTTAAGGGTATAAAGCATAGTTGGGTTAGGCAGCTATACTGGATCACAAAGTATACAGCAGATAAACAAAACTCCTGTGAGGCCATTTCCTCCATCTCCATAAAGTGAAATTGATATTGAAATTGAAAATTTCAGCATTCAACAAGCAAACAAAGCAACCCAAAAACATATCATACTCAGCGGTGGCAATTACTCCATTTTTGTCTTAAAGTACAATATAAATTCGGCATTGAATAAACATGCTGTGTTCAGTCAGCAGAGCAACATTTTAAATAAATGAGCATGAGCATATGCCATTAATACCATTATAACACTCACTATCTCACTGTCAGTCTTTTACATGTGTAAATAAATCATTGAAAATCGATCATGAATATGAAAGATCCCTCTCCAAATGGCAACTTTTATCTGAAAGAGCTGGTCTCCTGAGTGAGAGAATTTGAATTTTATTCCCCACAATGTTATCAAAAAGATATGGATTCAATTTGCAAATGATGGGATGCATTTTACCAGCGGTGATCTGAGGAAAGATTGTCACACTGCTTGATTAATCAGAACAGGCACTTGGCTCATGTCGCAGTTTGAAACCGGTTAATGCCAGTGATTTATCCTTCCCTTTCTTCGCTCTGCCTCGCTACTCACACTGTGCATTACATTGACATTAAACTCACAAATTTTAAAAAAAAGCAGCACCATTACAATTTCAGCATCTTTATTCTTTGTCAGTAAAATGTGTGGCTGCAGTTCTGATAGGGGCAAAGGGGAGAAAGAGTGTGGGTAATCATCCTTTCCTGATAAACACTGTGTCTTGGACACTGTGGTTATTAAAGTGAATAACAACCTAATACTGATATTGGATTCTGTGGATGTTTGGCTCAGGCTGTGGTCCAAAGGATCCTGCTAATGAAGAACAATCTGGCCACTGTCTTCTCAGCCGGTAACTATGGACTAAAGGCCCACACTGCAGCCTCTAATAAGGAGAGAATATGGTCCGCAGCAATATAGTACGTCAAATATTCAAAAACATAAACAAGAGCACTGCAGCCACAGGACAGGTACTCCGAATCACCTCTCATCCTCAAACCTTTGACAGCATGTTATGTAAACTGGACACTTTTGGTCAGAATTTGCCCGCAAAGGAATGTGTGTGTGTGTGTGTGTATATATATATATATATATGTGTGTATGTACAATCCCAATTCCAAAATAGTTGGGACAAAGTGTTAATTGTGAATTGTTGTGTTCCGTGGGTCTGTGTGTTTGGTTAGTCAATTTTAGGTTTTTATTATTTTTGTGATGTTGGTTTTTAGTCCATGTCTTAGTGTTCACATTTCATTCCTCTCCTGTGTTATTCCAGTCCACGTCTTACCCATGTACTGTCTTTGCTTTCTCCCCGGTCGCGTCATTGTTTGTACGTTTTCTGTCTTAATTGATTGTGACACTATTTCGGGTGATTTAATGGATTCTGGGTTTCAGCCTTCCTTCCTTTCTCGTTTACTAATTTCCCCTTGCTTTTCTTTATTACTAACCCCGACTAACAGTTTGTTATTTTCTAGAATTTCCTAACCAAACTAACATTGTATATTAGACTAACCTTCTAACGAGCACCCGGGATTGTATTGCTGCACTTACTAATTGACTAATGATCTCTCAGCATTCGCCCTGTTCTGGTCTCCGCCTCTTGCTTTTCTTTCCCTGGCTTTGCTGTGTTTTCCTGCAGAACCTTCTGCATTTATCTTATCTGTCCTGTCTCTTTCTATTCACTGTGAAATATTTATTTAGTTTATTTATCCCGTCTTTGGGATTGTCTTGTGATCGTCGTCTGTGTGTTAATGTTTATCTGTTTCATGTAATTAGGTTTCCCTCATGTTCCACCCCTTGTTAATTATATTAAGTTCCAGCACCTGTGTCTGTCCATGCCCCTGCCCTATAAAGGCCCTCAGATTCTGCAGTCTTGCAGATCTGACTTTGCCCGCGCCTCACCACTCCTTGCCCCTGTGCACGTTCCCTCTGGTCCTCATAATCTTCTCTGTGTTCTCCAGCCATCATGCCCCAGCCCAGCCTGCCCTACCTGCCGTTTTCCGCTCCAGTCTGTCTGAGTCTGCCTCCCTTCTGCTGTTTCCAGAGCCTTCTCCCGCCAGTTGTGCCAGTGTGCCAGCTGTGCCGTTCAGTCCTGTCCGCCCTGCCTGTTGTCTCCAAGCCCCCTGGTTCCCCCTGATGTCTCCCGAGCCCCTAGTGTTCCAGACGTCTCCTGAGCCCCAAGTATTCCAGTCGTCTCCCGAGCCCCAAGATGTTCCTGTCGACCAAGTCTGCCCCCCCCGATGTCTCTCAGCGCCTTCCTGCCAGCTTTGCTCTCCGAGCCAACCATCTGCCAGCTGTGCCCTTCTCGTCCTGTGCCTGCCCTCTTCCTGACGTCTCCAGCCTCCGTTGTCCTGAGCTCCCCCTCTCCCGAGATCCCCCAGTCCCGAATTCCCCTGTCCCGAGCTCCCTCTGTCCTGTATTGCCCCTGTCTCGTACGAGTTGCCCCTGTCCCATCCGAGTTACCCCGAGTCTGCCCCCTAGTGTTTCCCATAGTTTTGATTCCTGAGTTCTTCCCCTGCTCAGTGCAGTAGCACGGTGTCTCTGTTGGCCAGAGTGCCCCGTTTTTCCCCCTTTCTAGTTTTTTAGTTTATTTAATAAATTCTTTTGGATCCCCGCATTTGGCGTCTCTCCCCCTGGTCTCATTGTTCTAGTGTTTCCCGAGTCCAGTTCCGTGGTTTCCGAGTTCCTAGTGTTTTCCCTCCTGAAAGCTTAACAGTGAATAAAGTCAAAATGCAATGACTTTCAAATCACACCAGCCAATATTTTATTCACACACAGAACAGCGATAACAAAGCAAATGTTGAAACTGAGAAATTTGACTATTTTATCCACAAAATGAGCTCATTTCAAAGACAGGTCTCAAAACAGTTGGGACCTGCCTTCGGGCAGATCTGAGAGGTGGCGTGTCATTTGCACTGTCGCCGTTCAACAATCAGTCGGCTGTCTGTCTGAGAATGGAACGTAGGCACTGTCACTGACCGACCCCGCTTAAGGCAGCCACAAGCGATGATGGCAGCTCAAGAGCGCCACATCTGGTTACAGCCTGTACGTGACAGATTCCGGATGGCAACCAAAACTGATCATGAGATGAGGGGTCCGAGACAATTGAGGGTGAGCGCAAGTACCGTTTGACGCCGTCTATATGAGCATCACATGCATGCACAAGGGCCCTACAGAAAACCTAGTTTTTGTCCATTTACGCATGGCTGCCCTTAGCGTGGTCTGTCGGTGACAGTCCCTGCTTTCCATTCTCAGACAGAAACAGGGAAAAAAGGTGCCAAAAAAATTACATAGAGGCAGGTGTTCAGTCAGAAGTGAAGAATTCCTACTCCTGTTGATGGGCAAAAAATGGGTTTTTCTGTCAGGGCCGTGTGCACGCATGTCAGGATTACAATACCAAGCGCTTTTCTTAATTTACTCTTGTGCCTCACTGGAAAAGCAATAAAAATCAATCGATTCTTCAATTTGCCGCAAATACAGTACATACCTCGCCTGTGCATTTTTAATGACGCTGAGTAAATAAAAAAATATATATAATGTATGTGTGTATATATATATATATATATATATATATATTTCTGAGGCTTGTATGAAGCCAAGTGGGTCACATTCATAGTGAGTAATGAAGTAGTTTTACTACTATAAGCAGTAGTTTTACAGTATCAAGCTCAACTCAAAACAGAAGAAACACAGACAAGCAAAGGATTTTTTTTTTCTTGTAAACAGCCAGTTTACTCATTTACAATCTTTACAGCCAGCTTAGCAGCAAACCATGTCCAGATCTCTACATTGACAAACCCTCCATGAAGTCATGCCGGGTAGCGTGCTATGGCGTCACAATCTCAAACCTGTGGCATTCTCATTGCTAACAGGCTAGCACCACTGCAACAAGCGTAATAAAAGTTTCACATCAAGAAAGGCCAGGTATATTAGTAATCGTAAACTCATGATGTTCTATTCATTAGTAGTGGTTAAGATCCAAGCATCCAAGGTGGAAGTCTGTGGTGCCTATTTGGAACATCTGAACTTTTGCACATACCAGGAGTGCAATGCTTATTTCATACATCTTGAGCATAAGTCAGAAGCTGTAATGGCCCATACGGACCAAAGAAATTGAAAAATGCATATGAAAAATGCAAGCAGGCAAGACCGTGAGATCAGCAGCGAAATGTGAAGGGCTAGTTTTTTATTGATGAAACAAAGTGGTTGAAAATTTGTGTTTTGGATTGTGACGCTCCCGTGTCGCTAGGTAGCAAAACATGTAGCACTAATGCGTCATGCTGTCAATCAAAAACGTCAAGACATGAAAATACAAGAAAGGAGAATCCCTCGAAGTACGTCAATTTTTGATTAAAAAAAGACTCCATGAGAAAATCTCATCACCGGTGCAAAGGTCGTGCAGGTTTATAATTCTGGTTCATCGTTCAGTTTCAGATCATCTAAGCCGCACTAGCTTGGATTGCTCCAACTAAACACTTACTGTATGAAAATATTCCCAAATTCTGACCTTGCAAAGGAAATATTAAGTGGATGGTCAAAGACCTTCAGCATTAAAGAGGGAGTTATAGCTCCCAGGAGTTACTGCAGATGAATTTGGTCAATGTGCTGTTTTTCCAATTTTTTCTAATGCTTCCACTCAAGGAAATAATTTATTTTTTCCTCTTGTGCGTCACTATTTCTGACAAACCGCAGAATAAAACAAGGTGTATTGGACTTACAACAAATCAATATCAGGAAGCATTATTGATATTATTAAAAATAACAGACGAAATTAAGACAATGTCTCTATTTTTGATCATCAAGAGGTTTTGAAGCAAGTACCTACAAGGTAACTTTCACTTCTCACAATCAGTCGCACTCTGCACAGCTGGCCAGCGTTACCCTCATACTTTTTACCTGAGGCTGCAGACAAATGTGAGGACCAGAGTCTACTAACCCAAAAATGGAAAGTTCTGGGAAAAATACATTTAAAATTTTTGCTTTTAGTGAATTCAGACATTTGCCAGACTGTTGATACTTCTGGTTAAAAGAACTTGTAACAGATATTAAACATTTATGATTTAAGCATAGGCAGTATGGAGGACTAAATGTGCCAAAATTAAATAAATAAATTCACCATTAAATAATTAATTAAATGTGTCATTAAATAATTTAAAAAATAAATTCACCATTAAATAATTAATTAAATGAATCATAAAATAATTGAAATTGCAATTAAATACATGCATGTTTTATTAAATGAGTCATTTATTAATTAAAATACCAATTAATTTAATGTAAAAAACATATTTCATTTTTTAACTATTTAATTATTTAATGGTCCTGCGTTGCAGTGCTTCATGAATTAATTTTATCGGTCAACCTTGCCCATCAAAGTTGGTAGGCGGATCCTAACACCTGATTGGTTACCCTGCACATCAAGTCAAGGCATATAAGCCTAACCAAAGGAATGAAATGCATCGCTTTAAGGTTAGACAGGCAATGATGGACCATGTAAGCTAGGGAAACCAGTAACGTTGCGTGTCATTCGCGCATAATTACGCTTTCTGACTCTCCGCGATCAAGCAAATATACCTTGCTCCGTTTCTTTAATCAGAAATGACCATAAACCATGATTAGACAGCTTGACAACTACAAAAACGTATTCACTCAATGCCCAAGCTTTATGCCTCAATAGTGACTGCTCTTCTGCGTATTAATCAAAAAGTTGGACTGAAAGCTCGACATTTATCTTCACTGTGAACCAACGCGGAGTTGTGCATATGATCTAGCATTGCATCTGTCCTGAGCATTATTTCGTAAGCCACTCAGCACTTGCCTTGGTTATTATTTATTTATTTATTTATTGCAAAATTCCGATATCGGCTGCCTGTTCTTTCTTGCAGCCTAAAAATTCGTTTTCCTCCTTTTTTTTTCTCGAAACCTTAAGAGATAGGCAATAAGAGGCTATAACGACAGTTTGAATAAAAATTTGTAAATTCTGGAAATGACTCGAGTGAGAAACAGGAACCGGTGCGTTACTAACAAATTATGGCATCAGAGAATTGTCATAAAACTTGGACAGTAAAATCTTTGTTTTAAAGTAAGAATTTATGCGGGACAGCAGTCATATCTCAAACGGAGTCATCATTTTGCTAGCAGTTCCTGGCATGTTTCGAACACACTTAAAACGAGAACAATTCCACTCCAATGTGTCTGGCGATAATATGACACATGAGAAATATTTGATTCTACTCGGATTCGACCCCCGATCCCGCAAAAAGAAAAAAAAAGAGCACGGTATATTCGCTTTCTCCAGCAATAATGTTTTGACTAAGCGCGTATATGATGGCAAACAGATTCAAAGACACATTTCACAGAAAATGTAAGTTTTATTGGCAATAAGTAAAGCAAGGTTTCACGATTTAAGATGAAACGGGGAAAATGTTCGCTGTGTGACCTATCCAACACAAAATTTGTGTACTTCAAACTTACAGCTTGCTACGCTCGTTGTCTGAAGTTATGGTTAGTTACCCAAGCCAGCATGCTCTCTTGCATGTATCAAGCCAGACAGGCGAAGCTACCAGGTGATAGCGAATGCAGGTTTAGCATGTACATTCCTAATTTCGTAAATTGCCATAATTTCGCTTGTCAGTAGGATTTCAGGTCGAAGGTTCCGCTGGACCTGAAATCCTACCGACTAAGGAAATTTGTGCCATTTACGATAGTAGGAAGGTAGCCTACATGCTAACGGACAGCCAGCAACGAAGGTTTCATAGTATCACATGACACAGCAAACAAACAACTTGCTGTTAATACAACCAAAACAAAATCCGTTGAACTTTGCTTTAGCTAAGGTTATAATGTTCCTTGAAACTAATTGTGAGCAAAGTTAGCTAGTTGCTAAGCGAAGCAAGGCGCTCTCATTCGGTTATGAGCACCATATTGTGAGATAGGCCTATTTGACTTGACTTGATGTGCAGGGTAACCAATCAGGTGTTAGGATCCGCCTACCAACTTTGATGGGCAAGGTTGACAGATAAAATTAATTCATGAAGCACTGCAACACAGGACCATGAAATAATTAAATAGTGAAAAAATGAAATATGTTTTTTACATTAAATAAATTGGTATTTTAATTAATAAATGACTCATTTAATAACACATGCATGTATTTAATTGCCATTTCAATTATTCAATGACACATTTAATTAATTATTTAATGACACATTTAATTCATTATTTAATGGTGAATTTATTTATTTAATTTTGGCACATTTAGTCCTCCATAAGGCAGAGGGTGCTTCACACACTTAACTCATTGTTGCTCCAAATGCAAGATAGTAGCCTCTGGATCCCACCCACTCCAATGTAATAGATTTTTATTGGAAGTTTTTTTTGTGGATGAACCAGAGTTTCTCATTGTTTGATATTTATTTTTCTTTCTTAACCTGATGGGAATTTTTCTGGCTGCTGGGAAAAAGCAGGAGTACAACGACACAACAAACATTGCATTCTCTAATGTAAGCCCTCTGCTCCAAGTTGCAGCAAGATGAAGGGGACCTGTTTTCTGAGAGATGAACTCTGGTGGTTCTGGGGAACCTGGTCTGTATCCAAACAGATGCCAGTCCTGTGTGTTGACAGCCCCATAATGTGCCCTAATCTGCCACTAGATATTAACTCAGACAAACTCTTTGATGAATTTTGAGCCCAGATTAAACCACTGGATGCAGATGTGACACAGCAATCTGCAGTTTACCAGAAATATGTACAGATACGGAAACACCTAGTGGGAGAAGAGTGGAAATAAAGGAGCTGCTCTCATTTGTCCTGTCCATTCCAGTCTCCAAGGTGCTCTGTGAGAGAGTATTCAGCCTTATTGTGCAGCGCTGGTCCAAAGAGCGGAATTGTATGAGCAAGGATTTTTGTAATGGTGAATTACAGTTCCCCTGAACTACAAAAAGATGTGGGGAGTTTTTGGGGCAAAGTCCTAACTTGTTGCGAGTGGCAAAAAGGTGGCTCTTGGACAGGAAAAATAAGAGACCAAACACCAGGAAAGAGGGAAACAGAGGAACAAAAAGACATGCAATGTTTTTTTTTGTTTTTTTTTACAATTGCTCTTTTTTCTGAATTGTTTTTTGCCAGGTAATATTTTAGGATGAATAATGTTAATGGTACAGTACCCCACCCATCCCCAACCCACTAGAAACCTCCAGAAATCGGGCTGCAAGGAGTTGGCAACCCTTGCGGACCAATGCTCCATAGTGACAATGCGTTCTAGACTAAGTATGACACCAACCCTGGCCAGCAGACTTTGTTTTGAAGCCACCAAATAACATATTCCCAGCTCAAGAGGTTAGGCAACCATATGTTGGTTACACTTTACTTGAAGGTACTGTCATAAGAGTGACACGACTCTGTCATAACTGTTATATGTGTCATGTAACAGTTATGACAGTGTCATGTCACTCTTATGACGAAGATGTCATAATCAAGACAATGTCAACTTGTCCTCTCGAAAACCGAATGACACTTAATGACAACGTTTATGACATTTACATAATGTTTATGACACGTTCATGAATGTGTCATGTCACTCTTGTGACAATACATTCAAGTAAAGTGTTATCCATATGTCATACTGATGATGTTGTTAAAGGTGGTCAGAGCAATTAGAGGAGAAAATGAACATTGTTTTATGACATTTCAAACAACATCCAACGAGACACCCTCTCTCTTCAGTGTTACATCGGAGGCCACGCCTCCCAAATTGTGGCGCACAGAGCAAAGACGGCTCGTGGAGCCTAACATTGCCATAAATGTGAATAAATAAAACTTTTTAAAGGATATAACATTAGCCAGCTAATATTCGTTTTATAGGACGAATGTTACTTTGCTCGAGTGGGGGCAAGCCTCATAATGTGGGGTGAAATTACGTAGTTACGAGGCCATTTCTAACTAACATTATTCTTTAGCTGGTTGTCAACGGCTCTGCTCATGTATGTCTTTTTTTTTTTTTTTCAAAATTTAGCGCAAGCTATTATCGACTGTTTATGCCAAGTTAAGAAAGGTTGGAATTATGAGTTCAGCTCCACTCACTACCTTCTACCATAATGAATGCCATTAGTGTGTTTCCTGCTGTCATTCATACAAGCCAGACTGGGCAATCCCTTTAAAAACCCTCCCTGCTTGTGATTGGCTCTGGGAACCCCATGTCCTGATTAGTTCAATCATCTGGACTGGCACATAATTTTCATTTTGTTTGTTTCCGTTATTACTGAGCCTGGGGCCCTCAGAGAGACCTATATTTCTCCTCTGATGTTATGTGGTAGTTATTGCATCAGAATGTGAGGAGAATACAGCAAAACATTGGTAAGAGTGCAGTGTATCTTATTGTGAGCTCAACCTTTAATCATTGATCATCACACTATCATATGCATATTTAGTAGGGAGGCTACTGCACTCCTTTTATTTCTGTGACCTCTTTGGATGCTTAAAACACAAGAGGTGCGGCATCTGGTCACATAATGCTCCTGGTTCCAAGAACAAATTTCCCTTGAATTACCTTTATGTTTAGGTCAATAGCACCCTAGAATTCTCTGCCCATTGATATTATATCATCTGTTAACAAAAACATAATTTTCAGAAAGCTTACGAAGAAATATCTTGCCAAATAACTAGATCAGCACAATGTATGACCAATTGCTGTGTTATTTTACTACTCTCATATTTGTATATTTTTCTATCTGTTTTAGTCTGCTTGCTCTAGCACCACTTTATATTTGTAATGTGTTTTTCTCTCTCTATGATTTCATTTCTGATTTTAATTGCACTGTCAAGCCTGTTATTACTCCATCTGTAATTACTTACAGTTGTGAATCTGCTACAGCTTGCCTGATTTTTTTTAAGTTTCTGTACTTTCGTATTGTACAACTGTATTGTCTTCTTTTGTTCAGCACCTCAGGAAGACTAGAGGCATATTCATGTGCTTCCAATGGGAACTGTTAAATGAACAATAGACAATAGAGAGGCAATTCCTGAAGAAATTGCGAGTGTGAATGCTGCATGCTGAACCCACACTGTGATGCTGTCTTGAATACAATAAAGTTTGAATGATTTGAATGTTTGCTGACAGGTATAATACAGTATTTGAATGTTTATGAAAAAAACTGAAAGCTGAGCAAAGAAAGAATGAAAACCGTTGCTGGTAGCTATATGCTGGAATAGGATCTTGTGCTATTTTTTTTCTGCTTTGCCATTTTTACTGTAACGTGTTGTCTTGGACACACCCAGCAAAAAGACTGTTCTTTTCCTACACTCAATGTACTTTTGCAGGAGGCAAAATTTTTTTTTCCCACTATAGTTCCGGACACCAACAGAAACTCATTTGCGTACAGCCAATCAGCGACCTTGTCCCGGACTTCTGAAGGAGTATCTCAAGACAGTAAATTTTTTTCTCTTCACTGGCCTTGCACTCATAAAGTAAAAATAACCGAGATTGCATCAGCTTATTCTTGAAGATATGAATGCTCTGAACAGATGAATTTAACCAATCCTAGCTGGAAACATTAAAAATGATTGGCAGGATTGGAAATAGCCACTGCATTTTCAAATGAAGTACACAAAGATTTCGCGTCCTGGAGCTGGTTTCAGCTACTGTACCAACTACTATACCAGAAATTCTTTCACTGAGTTTGACGCAGAATTATTCTTTTAGAGTCGTCTGTATCTTTGTCTCTTAAAAACGACAGTGATAAGGCGTGGAAAAAGGCCAGCAGAGGGCAGAATCGAACCCCAAATGATCCCTGTCTAAGATATCTGAGGTTGGCTGAGTCATGTAGTCCAATAGAGATTTAACGCAGGCGTTTCTTTCAGATTGCGACTTCTAACTCAAAAATGGCAAGTCCAATCTAGATAATGGATGTACCATACGAAACAGGAGAGTGAGCTGGGTAATATATATGCCAAATTTGTGTTCGTAGTGCCAAAAATATGGAAACACGAGCAAATTAGAAAACTGTGCGTTTGGCCTTTGCAACCTGCGTGTTCTTGTTGCATTTAACATTGGATTTAATGGAGCTTCAGTGAGCGGTCCCATTACTTTTCGGCTCTTACAGCGAAATCCATTTGTCCAATTGTTTCCATAGTTACATTTTCATGACCAGCACAATTTTTGCTACAATTTGGATATAAAAATATTTATGCGGAGTGAAAACTGTGGGAGTTAGTGCAAGTTTAAGAGAAGGCTGCTTGACGGTTTTGCAGCTGGTCGCCACTCTAGCCGTGATGTCTTTACACTGGAAGATCCCAGGGTGAACATTTTACAATTTGAATGACGTTTCTAGCTAAGAGGATGACAGAGTAAAAAATAGCTGAAAAAAGTTAGATTTTTTAAAATGTGTTTCATTGTTTCTTATGGGACAAAAAAATAAGAAAAAGTGAAATATTTAAAAAAGTAAAAATAATAAGAAAGAGAAAAATAATTGCAATAATGTCCAGAAAAAGCTGCACCTTTTGTTATATAAAATGTTGAAATAGCACAAAGTCTGTAGGACTAGTTTAATAGGGTAGAAATAGGGTAGAATGGCGGAAAAAGTAAGGATAATAATAATAAGTATAAAGAAAATGGCCGACTTGAAAAACAATTGTATACGAAACCTTTCCCTACCTGTCACAGCAGCAATGACATAACACTTATTACTGAGATTTTAGTGAGGAACGATTCAACTCAGAAGCAGTATAACACAGTAGAAGTGAAGTAGAATGGCTATACTTTCAATTGTGTGTCTCAGAACCTAAGGTTTGCCCTTTGAATATGCAGATTATAATTGAGAACTTTTTAGAGGCAAAAGGTTCATAATAAATATCACCATTGTCACAGTTGTTCACTTGTATTGATTTTGCTGTCATATTTGATATCAAGCAACCCTGGTTCTGGAGTACCACTGCCATTTCTGAACAGCTGATAATTTGAATGGTGAAACTCTAAGAGCCCTTTAGCTCATTGCCAATTGAATAAATACTGTCTCATCCTCCCTAAGACAAAAGTAATGTAGAGGCATTGGTGTTCTCTACCAAACAGATTAGCTGAACATTAAAAGGTAAATGAAAAGCAAATTTAAAAACTCAGGTCTAGTTATTCATCTACCATTGATTTGGATGGAACAAAAACCAGATACAGATTAGTAATCCAGGACCAGCGTTGCCTGCCCCATTCCACAATAAGACTCTGGAGTTGGCAAAGGCTCTGAGGTTTCGTTGTGATATTGAGCTCTCCATGGAAAGACCTATCATAACATTGTCAATACATGAGGGAGCAGTGAGTATTTCTGGAAAGGAAAGGATTTAACTTGACTGATGAGTGGTCTGTTTGCTAGGGTGGAGAAACAGAGCAAGAATGAGGGGGACTTCCTCTACCATTTCCAAGACCCTGTCTCCATAGAAAATTACCCCCATTTAAAAAAAAAAACTTTCAGGGGGATTTGCGCGGAGGGGTGGTCTGACTATGATTACAGAGGTGGTCTGATTATATTCAACATTTATTTTCCAAAGCCCTTTGAATTTCAGCAAATTCATGCATTTCTGAAACATGGATGTCATGTGTTTCACTTCATTTTAAATGAGGCCTCTTGCAGGGTTTTTTTGACAGTAGGGAAGCAGGGAATCTTAGGCTGCGGCGGCTGCTTGTTTTAGCATTTCTCTTTTTATAAAGTGACTTAAGTATCAGAAACTGTTGTATAATAAAAATAATAATAATTGGAAATGCCGCCATTATTAAGCAAGAATTCAATAATACTGTAGTACACTGCCTAGCCAAAAAAGTCACACAGTCTAATATTTTGAAGGATTGCCTTTAGCTTTGATTAAGGTGCACATTTTCATGGCTTTCTCTCTACAATCAAATGCAACGTCGCATTTATTTTTGACCAGAGTGGAATGAATTTTGGCCAAGCTGTTGTATTAGCACTGGGAGAGTCAAACGACTCAACAAAGCCTTCACCAGCACATCCCGAAGACTTTCAGCTGGTTAAGGTGAGGACTCAGGGGTGGCCAGTTGATGTTTATACATGAGTCCTCATGCTCACTGAACTACTTTTTCATGATTTGAGCCCGATAAATCTTGGCATTGTCATCTTTGAATATGCTTGTGCTGTCAGGGATTTAAAAATCCCATTGATGTTGTTAAGGATTTCTCAGAAAAACACAGGGAAATCACAGAGAACAGGGAACACTCGGACCTCGGAACATAGGGAGGGGAGACGCCATATCCAGGTATAACAGAATTTCATAGAAAAACTCAAAATACACACAGGCCAAAAGAACCACCGTGCTCAGGCACTGAAAAGGGGGGAAACTCAAACTAGCAGAAATCAAAACTCGGGCACTCGGGAACAAAAAGGGGCTGGGCACGGACTAGGGCACTCAGGAAAACTAGGGGGCTCGGGACAGACTGGGGCACAGCTGGCGCAGATTGGCAGACTCGGGAGGGCACCGCTGGTGCAGAATGGCAGACTCGGGAGGGAACCACTGGCAAACCCGGGAGCTGGCACAGCCAGCGCAGATGGCAAAACCGGAAACTGGCGCAGCCGGCGCAGATGGCAAACTCGGGAGCTGACACAGCCGGCACAGATGGCAAACTTGGGCGGGCACAGCAGGCAGAGGGCAGACTGGGAAAGGCACAGCAGGCAGAGGGCAGACTCGGAAGGGCACAGCAGGCAGAGGGCAGACCCGGAGGGCAGACTCAGGAGGGAACAGCAGGCAGAGGGCAGACTCGGGAGGGCACAGCAGGCAGAGAGCAGACCCAGAAGGCACAGCAGGCAGAGGGCAGACTAGGGAGGACACAGCAGGCAGAGGGCAGACTCAGGAGGGCACAGCAGGCAGAGGGCAGACTCGGGAGGGCTCAGCAGGCAGAGGGCAGACTCGGGAGGGCACAGCAGGCAGAGGGCAGACCCGGAAGGCACAGCAGGCAGAGGGCAGACTCAGGAGGGAACAGCAGGCAGAGGGCAGACTCGGAAGGGCAGAGCAGGCCGAGGGCAGACTCAGAAGGGTACAGCAGGCAGAGGGCAGACTCGGAAGGAAACAGCAGGCAGATGGCTGACTCGGAAGGGCACAGCTGGCAGATGGCTGACTCGAGAGGAACAGGGACACCGGACACAGAACTGGGATGGAGGGAGTGGTGAGAGGAGTGAGAGATGAGCGAAGAGGGAATGGGGGCGAAGTCAGATCTGAACTGCTCTGCACTGCCGGGGAATATATAGGGACGGGGCATGGACAAACACAGGTGCTGAAAATTAATATAATTAACAAGGGGTGGAACACAAGGGAAACCTAATTACATGAAACAAGAAAACATCCACACGGACAAGGATCACAACACTCTCCCATAGACGGGATATATAAAGTGAAAAAGGACTCCTAAGTGCATAGAGTGAGTGGCAGGACAGATAAGAATAATGCAGAGAATCTGCAGGAAACACAGTGAAGCAGATTAATCTAAAGCAAGAGGCGGAGACTAGAACAGGGCGAATGCGGAGAGGTCGTCAGTCAATTAGTAAGTGCAGCTGTACAATCCCCAGTGCTCGTTAGTACGTTAGTCTTATATACAATGTTAGTTTTGGTTAGTAAATTATAGGAAAACAACAAACTGTTAGTACGGGTTAGTAATATAGAAAAGCAAGGGGAATAAAGCAAGCGAGGAACGGAAGGAAGGCTGAAACCCAGAACCCATTAAATCACCTGAAATAGTGACACAATCTATAAAGACAAAAACGGCAACGAACTAATGACGCGACCGGGGAGAAAGCAAAGACCGTACATGGGTAAGACGTGGACTAGAATAACACGGGAGAGATACGAAATGTGAAACACTAAAACATATGATTAAAAACAGACATCACAAAAATAATAAAAACCTAAAATTGACTAACCAAAACACAGAAACCCACAGAACACAACAGATGGGATTATCTCATTACATTCAGACAGTCTGCTGGCTTTATTTTATTGTTGCATGACATTGCTGAGACTAACCTGACCATCTGAAGCAACCCCAGATCTGAACAGTGCCTCTAGAGGCTTGTAGAATGGGCACTATGCATGACGGTTACATCATTTGATAGGTTTCCTTTCTTACTCTGATACACCCATTGCTCTGGAATAGTGTAAATCTGGACATGACCTTTTTTATGCCTCCACTTTATATCTTCTTACAAATTAATTTTTATTCCCAATTAGCCTTGCTAACAAGTGACTTTCTAGTGGCCATACAGCTGTTAAGTTCCAATCTTGCAAGTCCTTGTTGCATTATGCATATGAAAATGCTCTCATGTTCACAATCAAACATGACTGTAATGGGCGGTGCCAGGACACCAGGTGCCGTGACCAGCAAGAGAAAGAACAAAGAGCAGCCCAGATAAGAGACAAACACAAATGAGGTAAAAGCTCGCGTTTCCAAGGACGAATAAAAGTCCGCAACACGGAGGCAGTGCGAGAGAAAATAAACAAAGAGAGAAGAGAAAAAACTAAAAGAAGCAATTCCTAACGATAATTGGAAGATAACAAGTCACTTGGAAAACTGACTAGAGATATCTTCGGCCGAAGTGCTAGAAACAAACAGACACCCTAGCGATAGGCGTTGCGAACCCCCGGGCATATACAAAACCCAAAACCAGTGAAGTTGGCACGTTGTATAAATCATAAATAAAAACAATACAATGATTTGCAAATCCTTATCAACCTATATTCAATTGAATACACTGCAAAGACAAGTTACTTAATGTTCGAACAGGTAAACTTTGTAATTTTTTGCAAATATTAGCTCATTTGGAATTTTATGCCAGCAACATGTTTCAAAAAAGCTGGCACAAGTGGCAAAAAAGACTGATAGAGTTGAGAAATGTTCATCGAACACTTATTTGGAACATCCCACAGGTAAACGGGCTAATTGGGAACAGGTGGGTGCCATGATTGGGTATAAAAGCAGCTTCCCTGAAAGGCTCAGTCATTCACAAATAAGGATGGGGCGAGGGTCACAACTTAGTGAACAAATGCGTGAGCTGATTGTCGAACAGTTTAAAAACAACATTCCTCGACGAACTATTGCAAGAAATTTAGGGATTTCATCGTCTACGGTTCGTAATATCGTCAAAAGGTTCAGAGAATCTGGAGAAATCACTGCACGTAAGCGACAAGGCTGAAAACCAACATTGAATGCCCGTGACCTTCGATCCCTCAGGCGGTACTGCATCAAAACCGACATCAGTGTGTAAAGGACATCACCACATGGGCTCAGGAATACTTCAGAAAACCACTGTCAGTAACTACAGTTCGTCCCTACATCTGCAAGTGCAAGTTAAAACTCTATGATGCAAGGCGAAAGCCATTTATCAACAGCACCCAGAAACGCAGAAACGCTTTGCTGGGCCCAAGCTCATCTATGATGGACTGATGCAAAGTGGAAAAGTGTTCTGTGGTCTGACGAGTCCACATTTCAAATTGTTTTTGGAAACAGTGGATATCTTGTCCTCCGGACCAAAGAGGAAAAGAACCATCCGGACTGTTATAGGCAGACATGGGCACGATTACAGATCTACGATTATGATTATGAAGCAGGATGATTACGATTGCTATTCTGTAATCGTAATCGTAATCGTAATCATCCTGCTTCATAATCGTAATCGTAGATCTGTAATCGTGCCCATGTCAGGTTATAGGCGCAAAGTTAAAAAGCCAGCATCTGTGATGGTTTGGGGGTGTATTAGTCCCCAAGGTATGGGCAACTTACACATATGTGAAGGCACCATTAATGCTGAAAGGTACATACAGGTTTTGGTGCAACATATGTTGTCATCCAAGCAACGTCTTTTTCATGGACGCCCCTGCTTATTTCAGCAGGACAATGCGAAGCCACATTCTGCACGTGTTACATGGCTCCGTAGTAAAAGAGTGCGGGTACTAGACTGGCCTGCCAGTAGTCCAGATCTGTCTCCCATTGAAAATGTGTGGCGCACTATGAAGCATAAAATACGACAAAGGAGACCCCGAACTTTTTGAACAACTTAAGCTGTACATTAAGCAAGAATGGGAAAGAGTTACACCTGAAAAGCTTCAAAAATTGGTCTCCTCAGTTCCCAAACGTTTACTGAGCGTCATTAAAAGGAAAGGCGATGTAACACAGTGGTAAAAAGGCCCCTGTGCCAACTTTTTTGCAATGTGTTGCTGCCTTTAAATTCTAAGTTAATGATTATTTGCAAAAAAAAAAAAAGTTTCTCAGTTTGAACATTAAACCTCTTGTCTTTGCAGTGTATTCAATTGAATATAAGTTGAAAAGGATTTGCAAATTATTGTATTCTGTTATTATCAACAATTTACATAACGTGCCAACTTCACTGGTTTTGGGTTTTGTATACAGAGCCTGGAAAACTCCGCCCCAGCTGGGCCAGGAACTCTCCACCTGTTCAGAACCCGCCATCTCCATGACCGAATCACAGTCAGAGAGATCCTCCAAATCAGAATCATCGTCTGGCTGCCGCCAGTCAAATTGAGGATCCCACTTTAACTCTTCCTCCGCCTCCTCTTCCCGACTAGGAGGGCTGTATGAGACAAACTCCTCCTCACATTCGCAACATCAGCCTCCCCCCTAAGTTGATGCCCGGGACTACACGACAGACTCTCCCTACTGTGGGACCTACAATTAGCGCCCCACTGGACAATGGGGCTAGTCTGACTACCCCAACTGGCAGTTGGCTGAAGTAAAATGTATTCCTCCTGAAAGTCCTGACTGTTTTGTTCTGATTGCGACAGCATGAGGGAGCCTTTTTTGTGCAGTGCCCATCCAGACCTACGCCTGTTGCCGCCCTGATACACATTTTGTAAAAATCCAAAAGGATGCTGATCTGTAACTGCCAATGCAATCACGATTTTAATTACATTAAAATCTGAAAAACGTTTCACAGACATGTACAGTGTATTTGCATCTCGTCTCAAAATTCATCAAGTGAAAGGGAATCTGAATGTGTTTTTTTTTTTTTTGGCGACCGCAAGAAACAAAACAGGATAAATTATGCAAAACAATTTGGAACATTTTTATTGGTGATGTAAAATTCCCATTTTTCATTTTGGAAAAAAAAAACAATGGCCCATGCACAAAAGATTACAATGTCAGGAAAGCTTAAATAAGTAGCAAAAATGAAAAAACAATTGTCGAGATTGGTGATATTTTCTGTATCTCTCCTCCGCAGATATTGAAGGAACACAGAGCCCAAAGGGTACATATGTATTTGTGAATAATCAGCACTTGCTACAGGTTGAGTTTTTATTCTTCCATCTACATATTTTAAGTTTGAAAGGGGTCACATTGAATTTTAGCTCACAGGCAGGTAGCCATAAACTCTCTGGGGAGAAAAAGAAAAAACTAGTGGGAGAGAGAAGCAGGCAGCAGGTTCAAAGTGGTAGTTAAAGCTATTTCATCAAACCACAAGCAGGGAAAAATCTGAAAACTTTGACCAGATTGGAATTTAGTATTTTTAAATAGAAATAATCACTTATTGTACAACTCGGTTTCCAAAAGATGTTGGGAAAATATGGAAAATGCAAGAAAAAAAAAGAAAGTATCCCTGACCTGTTTTTTTGGAGTGCCAAGATATGTAGTGTTTTTTCCTCAGTATGTTTTTTGGATATAAGCACTCATAGCAGAATTTAGGCCTGCAATACTGTCTAGAAAAGTTGAGACAGGGGCATGTTTATCCCTGCAAGTAATCCACTGGGGAACTGAGAAAATCTTTTATCCCACTGTTGAAGGATTTATCCCCATTCTTCCTTACTATATGTCTTCAGCTGCTCGTTTTCATATTTTCTTTATGATTTACAGTGCTGCATATTTACAACAGGAAACAGGTTGGGACTGCAGGTTGCCTAGTCTAGCAGCTGCTGTTTCCATTTAGTAAGCCATCGTGTTCTAACATGCAGAATGTGGCCTGCTGCTGTCTTGTTGAATTAAGCAGGGGCATCCCTGAAAAGACTTAATTTTGAAGACAGTAAACATTGCTCCAATATGAATGTATATGCTGCAGAATCAGTTTTATTTTCATAGATGATTATTTTTAAGTTACTCTTGCCAAACAAACCCCCATACCATGACAGATACTGGTTTTTGAACTATGTTGGTAACAACCGGTATAGTTTCTTTTTGACCTGGAGATTTAAACACCTATCACAGAAAAACAATTTGAAAGGTTGACAGGTCCGACAACAGCACGGTTTGCACTATGCATCTGTCCATTTCAGCCGAGTTCAAACCCAGATAAGACGGCAGCGTCTCTGGATGTTTCTGACGCATGGCTTCCACAGTACACCATACACTTCATTCGCATTTGTGGATGCAATCACGAATATGGTTTATTTGCAAAGGTTTTAAAATTCCCAGCCTATGTGGTTAAATACATCCCATAACCATGTCAGTTTTCAGTGCAGCGCAATTTTAACGGTCAAAGGTCAGGGGCACTCAGTATTTATTTTCTACTTCATCTCCGTACATAGATTTCTCCAGACTTAATAAATATTTTAATAATATTAATCATTATAGAGTATCAATTTTTTACAACAGTGGACTACTTAAACAGTTTTTGAAGGTAAAACTTAAAATTTTTTATCCTGTTCCGTGTTGAATTTAACCTCTCAAACCCGAGCGCCTCTAGTATGGGGGGCAATGAATAAACATCATAAATGCAGAATGTTTCCTAATAGCAACGATGTCATGCACCACATCCCCAGAAAGGGAAGAAACTCGGCAAAAAGCTCATGATGACCATTTTTACCTCAACCAAACACAATTCAAGCAATTTGTGCAATGCATACAAACAATATCAAATGAAAGAAAAAAGTCCACCGAATCCAGCGATGAGACAGGTCATTTTAAACTGACACGACACTCAAAAAACAGCAGGCGTACACATTACATTCTACAGCAATGAGCTAATATTTTCTTCTTATAGGTCTCACATCTCAAAAGTCACCAGACCCTGAGGGGTCAGTGGCACTTTTTCAAAGAGTTGATGCAGGGCTTTGGCTTAGCAAAAGTAAGGCTCTAACTTGCATGTGCACAGAAATACTTAGCAAACCTTCATAAATAAATACCATTCGCTGCTCATGCAAGCCATAGCAAATGGTGTTGACTCACAAACATTCATCAAAGTATTTTTGTTCTCATGTCTCAGACTGAGATTTAGAATGGATTCCCTCCATCTTTTAACTATATTATGTACCGTATAGAGTGAAATGCTCCTAGTTCCATTGTTTGTCTTCAGTAATGAATTACACTATCATCTATAAGGATGTGAAATGGTGAGTGATGAGCCATCTTTGCTCTTGAGGGACCAGGACTTTTTTTGAGGCTCCTCTTCTTCTGTACTACGACTGACTTACTCGTTGAACACAACCTGTTTCACATCACCTTATTATTATAACTTGTCATATCATTATTATTCCCACATAAGTTGTCCCCATGCCAATTTCTCTGGAGTCCAATGCAGTCATCAGATTTGAAATTAGCACACATTTTCAATTAACAATTGAATTCACAAATTAAATCAAAATAAAGGGTTGTTGTGTTTTAAATAAAGTACTGGGTGATTGGACTTTTCAGATCACTCCTTTTTGATTTTATTTGCACTTTCCATAAATGAGTCAACTTTTTCAGAGCTGGGGTTGTAAAAATTAGCATATGGAGAAACGAAAATAAATCTGCTGCTATACTGGGATGCCCAGGAGGGATTTTGCATTAAGTAAAAGGTCACTGCTGTAGCAGAAAGCCGGCTCCAGTTGTCCTAATTGATGTAATGAGATCGGTTTGGATGCAAGGGAGAGTGACAGGGTCTCTGCCCTTTTCCACCCAAAGTGTTGACAGGAGCTGGAGATTCTGCACAATGGGACAGAGGAGAGTTAGCCTGGGGCCTGCTCGTGTAGCCTTGACACTTGACCCTGTAGTCAAAAATAAAATGTCGCACGCTCCCGCTGTCAATGACGAATGCATGCAGGTGCCTTCTCTGTAGCTTGTCAGCACATGTACCGGCAGGCATGCCTGAGTTCCATTCCATTCACAGAAACTCTGTCTGTCTCACACAGACCACCACTGAAGCATACAGCCCTTTCTGTCTGTGGAGCTGTTTCAAATTCAAGTCCTATCTGCCCGAATGGTCTGTTGGCTAATGTAGCTGTTCAACAATTATTTCATTAATTAAAGTGATGTAGTGTGTAGTCAGCTCATCTGGTTTATTAGGACTGAATTAGTTGCAGATATTCAGGTGAAAATAAAAACCAACAGACCTTGCTTCTCTCCTGGATCAGGCTGCGAGACACCTGGTCTAGAGCAATGAAAGACTATATAGCTGTGTTTTCACCCCATAAAACCTATGGACCCATATATGGGTCAGTCCAATGCAGCTGCTGTATTATATCCTGTGAAACTTCAGGCCTACTTTAAATTCTAGTGGAGATCCCGTGGTCATGTACAAGATATAGATATTTTCCATTTGATGTAATGCTGTGGTCATAATAAAAACATTGCGTCCTGGGTTTGAATATTTCTCTCAATATCAGTGTGATGCAGCTTCAGTGAAGCCCAGCAACTGGCAGATGCAAAATATGTATGTGACATTGTCCTGTATATGTATATGTGTTTTATTTGAATCTGACAATCACAGTACTTTAGAGCCAAGAACTGCAGGTTTCCCACCCACCTGTACCTTAGACTAAGGTAAATTGACTGTCTGGTCAATTTGTGGCTAAAATTGTTCTTAGAATTGCTGGAGGACAAGAAAAAAGTGCTGGATTTGGATTTGGGGATCCATTCTCTGCTAATGATACTTTTCAGTGCAGTGGTTCTCAACATCAATCCCGGGCGCCCAGTTTGAATTCAGGGTTTTGTTCCAACCACCTCCGCAGTCATGTGATTTTAAGAAACCGTTGATTTGCCTAAATTAGGTGCTCTTCATTTTTAAGAGCAGGTATTCATCCTCTTAAACCACATTTTGACAGAGACATTCTCACTTATTTTGTTAATTATATCTAAGGATAATTTAAAAAACTTCCACATTTTGGTATTTTGGAAGAACTGAAAGATGAGGGAAAATGTGACCAATCAAAGAATTAGTAGGCTCATAATTAATGAGAACTCATTCACAAATTGTTGTGTTCCGTGGTCTGAGTGTCTGGTTAGTCAATTTTAGGTTTCTATTATTTTGGTATGTCAGTTTTTTAGTCCATGTCTTAGTGTTTCACATTTCATTCCTCTCCCGTGTAGTCCAGTCCACGTTTTACCCATGTACTGTCTTTGCCTTCTCCCCGGTCGCGTCATTGTTTGTAGCAGTTTCTGTCTTAATTGATTGTGACACTATTTCGGGTGATTTAATGGATTCTGGGAAATTTCATCTTTCCTTCTGTTCTCGTTTTCTAGTTTCCCCTTGCTTTTCTATTCATACTAACATTACTAACAGTTTGTTGTTTTCTAAAATTACTAACCAAACTAACCTTGTATATAATACTAACCTACTAACGAGCACCCAGGATTGTATAGCTGCACTTACTAATTGACTAATTATCTCTCAGCAGTCGCTCTGTTCTAGTCTGCGCCCCTCGCTTTACTGTTCATTGACTTTGCTAAAGTTTCCTGCAGAATCTCTGCATTCTTTTAATCTATTCTGCCTCTTTCTGTACACTTAGGAGTCTTTTTATCTAGTTTATTTATCCCATCTTTGGGATTGTCTTGTGATCCTTGTCTGGGTGTTAATGTTTATGGGCCATTCCACCGAATCGGTGCCATTTGCATGTTGTAATTTTTTAAACATAAACTTCATTTTTCACATTTTTTCAGGATTGTATCTGATAACATACATGTTTAACTATTCAAAATATGTAATGGTCAATCTCAGGTACATTTATTCTTATTTTTACAAGGTCGTGAAATGGAAGATGGTAGCATTTTTTTTCAGTCCTGTTACCGATACTATTATAACTATTAATATATCATTTAAAAGTCATTCCAAGTATTTTATTTGTTTTTCACTCAATAAAGTGGGTATGTATAAGAAATAATTTTATACAGGTTCAAAATATATATAACTACGGTAAAAAAGTCAGAAGTATACAGGCGAAATGCATTTCTTTTAAAAATATAAAGCCATTTTTTATTTTTAATGGGGGCCTTAACCTCAATTTGATCAAAACTCTATTATGTGATCTATCCAACAAGTGCTCAAATAATGGACAAAAAAAATTTGGGGAAAAAAAATTTCATCTTTATTTTTTCAATTAAAACAATTAGGTAACAGGAATGAGAACCGAGTAACAGGATTGAGTGTCTCTGAACAGAACAGAATGGAGAACAGGTGTGTGTGTGTGTGTGTGTGTGTGTGTGTGTGTATGACAGTATGTGAGTATGTGTCTTTGTGCAAGTATGTGTGTGTGTGTGTGCAGAATGTGAGAGTGTGTAATTGCATGTGCGTGTGTATATGCATTTATGAATATGTGTATAGACTCTATACACATATTCATACAAACACACACACAAACCACACTACTATAGAGTGTACGTGCATGACAGCATGGGTGTGTGTAGTATGCTTGTGTGTATGGATGTGTATATGGTATGTATTTGAGTGCAAATGTAAAGGAGTCGGGGAGTGGAGACAGAGAGGGGTGTGAGTTTCCCCGGCAGCATGTGTGTCTCACTACTCAGGTACAGTATGGGCTCTGCATCTTTCTCTGAAAAAGGTAAAAAGAAGAAAGACAACAGATATAACTGATATAAGTTGAGCATATTGCGTTAAACAGGCATTTCTGCATAGAATTGCATGATTACAAAATGTATTTTTATAGAATTGCAATGAATTAATGAGGAAAAATCTAACTTGCTTTTTTAAGAATCAGATTTTAGTTTAGCCCAAACATCTTTTTTCATTGCCATGTAATGGCTTGTGACCTGCCTCGTTGGTGGGATTATGCACAAGATATCTTGGAAGAGGTACCACAAGGTATCCTCAGGGGCTGGCCAGTAGAATCTGTTGACTCCCTGACAATAATATGTTCACATTGTAAAACACCATAGTAATTCCAACGGTAATGCTTAAAATCAAAGAATTCATGTTATATCATATAAGCAATTAAATACAAACTGCTCTTCCGCCCCTCTCTATCTTACCCCACCCCTCCCTGGACATATCTCTTCCCCTACCTACCTCCCCTTCCTTTCCTTACTTCTCCACTCCTGTCCCTCCTCTCCCTACCCCCCCCTCTCTAACCCCTCCCTACTCAGCCCCACCTCTCTCTACCTCAACCCCACTCCCCTTCAATTTGTCACTTTCAATGAAAATTCTCACTCCTTTTACTTATTCAGTCTTGTTACCCTTTTTATGGTAACAGGACTGAGGGTAACAGGACTGAGTTTTTAGCACAGAATTAGCTATGTTGCTAAAGCTAACACATGGAAAACCATGCTAGTAGCATGAGGCCCCGAAGCACCTTTAAGTGATTAACCAAAACTCAAAAAATAAAAATAAAATCATAAGAGCATACAAAATAATTTAGGTAACAGGACTGCATGTTATGATTTACGATGCCAGTTATATTTACAATATGATCAAAAATAAACAAAAGAGATTGAGAGAACTTACTTTTGGTCCTCCCAGTTCCTTCACGGGACTGAAATGATGCAATATCCTGTTGATCCTGTCATATGTGGAATGTTCCAAAATCTTTAGGGTGGTTAATGTATCAGGGTAACAGGACTGAGAAAAAACCTGGGGACACCACTAAAATTGTGTTTTTTAACTAATGTTTTATGATTTTTTGAGTAGAAAACGTATTTTATGTTTAAATTACAAATTGGGCCACAAAATAATGCAAAAATAAATACTTTTATAAAGGATTCTGGTGACTATGTTTAATAGTTAAGTTTAGTGTTAGAGAGTGGGGACAGGCGAAAATCCCATTTGTTCAGTATTCTATATAGCTTTTATAAAATTTTTAGACCGTGCATCTTCAAATTGCAACCAGGACAATAAAAAGGACACTTTGATTGATAATATAATGTATTAAACAGATACTTTTCATGCATATTCATGAATATTTCTGAATGTAATGTCTTGGGGACAGAAAAGGCACTGATTCGGTGGAATGGCCCTTATCTGTTTTCATGTAATTGGTTTCCCTCATGTTCCACCCTTTGTTAATTAGATGAAGTTTCTACACCTGTGTCTGTGTGTGCCCCTGCCCTATGAATCCGAGCAGTTTCTGCACGCGTGCAGATCTGACTTCAACCACTCTACCACTCTTCACTCATGCACACCCACATCTCCTCTTCCTACCTCACCCCCACTCCCGGTCCTGAGCACCAGCTGCCCTCCCGGTCCCGAGCACCAGCTGCCCTCCCGGTCCCGAGCACCAGCCGCCCTCCCGTTGTCCCGAGCACCAGCCGCCCTCCCGTTGTCCCGAGCAACAGCCGCCCTCCCTTTGTCCCGAGCACCAGCCGCCCTCCCGTTGTCCCGAGCACCAGCCGCCCACCCGTTGTCCCGAGCACCAGCCGCCCTGCCGTTGTCCCGAGCACCAGCCGCCCTGCCGTTGTCCCGAGCACCAGCCGCCCTGCCGTTGTCCCGAGCACCAGCCGCCCTGCCGTTGTCCCGAGCACCAGCCGCCCTGTGTCCTGTCTGTCCCCCTCCTGATGTTCTCCCTTACCCTTTTCCTGGCCAGCTGCGCTACCCGAGTTAGCCATCTGCCAGCTTTGCCGAATGTCTTGTCCTGTGAGTATTCCCGAGTCCCGGTTCCGCGTCTGTTCCTGTTCCCGAGTCTGCCCCCTGTTCCTGTTCCCGAGTCTGCCCCCTGGTGTTTGTTCCCGAGTCTGCCCCTTGGTTTTTGTTCCGAGTCTGCCCCTTGGTTTTTGTAATGTTTTGGATTCTGAGTTCTCCTTTTTCAGTGCGAGGCACGGTGTTTTTGTTGGCCGGAGTGCCCCCTTTTTCCCCCAGGTTTATTTCTGTGTTTATTTTAATAAATATCTTTTTGGATCCCCGCATCTTGCGTCTCACTCCCCTTTTATGTCTCCCTCCTGTTTCCAGTAAGGTATTTCGAGATTTTCCGAGTTCCCTTGTGTTTTTCCCCCGTGTATCCGTAACACAAATGCACTCCATTTACTCCATTGGCTGGCTATTTTCATAAACAAAGATTTCACCATGTCCATTTTCAAAAATAATATCCACACGTATCAGTTTACACGTACCCGTGTATATGCCGTCAAGAGCATATCAAATATTTAGGTGGCAGTGTAAACATAAGCTCAAGCCCACGTTAGCCAATCAGAATCCAAAAAATAGCAACAACAGGAACGAATCACGATCATCCATGATCACCACAGCCAAAAGGAAATTCAAACACAGGTCGCACTTTTGGCGCAGGTGCTAGTTCTGGTGCAAACTGTGACTTTGGCTGCCTAAAACTCAGTTTCTCAGTTTACATTCAAAATTGTTTTTAGTTTTAGTTTTTATGAGTTTTAGTTATAGTTTTTTTTCATACTTTGGGTTATTTGTCAGGTGCAGGATTCAAAATGATCTGAGTAAGTATTCTGAAAAAAAAAAAAAAAACTCAACAAAAGATACCTGTAAAAAAAATTTATTCACACACATGAACAAAAAAAAACAAAACATTTTTTACACACATGTCACATTTATGGACAGCCAGGAGTCTCAAGGAGCTCACTCTAAGTTAAACATGAACAAACTCGATAACCCAATACATTCTACAGGTTTTAGTCACTTTTTGGCCAAAATTACCAACTCAAAAATAAATTAAAAACTAGGCTTCTCAGAACTAGATGCAGGCATAGGTGGCGCCAGGGAGGGGCTCGGTGGTGCTGTAGCTACCCCTGGAATAGCCATAGCACCCCCTTAGCACCCCCAAGAAATTCCAGTGATTTTTATATTACTTATGTCAGCGGTTGTTGAGGTCAAAAAATTTGCGGCGAGTTTGTTGCACGAAAAAACTTTCTTGAATTAAAAAAAATGAACATTGAGTGAATCTTCATGCAAATACACTGTGTAAGTTTTGTTACCTTAATGGTCGTCTTTTTTGTAAAATCTCCAGTGTTTGACATCATCTGCACACGCGATGAGCCACCAAGCTATGTGATGACAGCAAGCAGTTTTCCAGCTAACCACCAGAAACACTGAAATCTGCAAGCCCATGTATCTCACCCCAAAGCTCTATTTTCTTAAAAATAACTTTTGGCCAACTGTTCTCTTAAAACTGGACATGATCGTTGTGCCACCCAGAGATAATGTTATGAAATGAAAACAAAGCAGATCGCAGCGGATCTACTTTTAGATTAGAACCAATTATATCTTCCAACAGTGGATGTTATACGCATATTCGTGTATACAATTGTGTAGTCACTAGCCTACCTTCTATTCGAAGCGTCTTAGCGAACATTTGAGTGTTTTCTTTGCTGACAAAACTGGGTCAGTCTGACCAAGATCGCAAACTAGTTCACGAAAAGATGGCAATGGCAATGCAGCTTTGCATCGGAAACTGCCGAGGAGAGTATATATTTTAATGTTGCGTGAATAGTTTTATGCATGATTTGAAAAAAGTAAATTAATGAATTTTAAAAATATATTATTTTTAGACCAAAAACATGAAGGCAAAACAGATGATCTGCTTCGGCCAATGGACGCAGTGCCCATTTTACCTCTGACCTTAACGTGAGTCAGCCTCTTGACTGCAAGTTGATTCATTATCCGACTAGTTTTGGTAATCAGCTGTGGGATTTTGTGATCTCAGCATTTTGGCTGAAACGTGCAGTGTTTGCTGCTCCCTGTGTTCAGGACCCGTCTGTCGCAGACTTGTGAGAAACTTTATATTCAGGGGATTACGTTGGCTGGCTTATGAACTTAATATCTATTTTTGTACAATGTATATAACAGAGTGACATATTCTAGAAATAGTCAAGGAAAGGGAATTGTTAATGCAGCCGTGTACGTGTACCAGGGTTTCGATGAGACCGACATCATTATGAACACCCTCAAGATTCAGAGCATCTTCTTCAAAGAGTCAAGCATCCCCATAGCACCAGCTAAAGAAAATCTCTGCCGCTGCCACTGGATGCAGGTGCAGCTTTTTGGCATATCGGTGCAGTAGATTAACAATTAATACAGTACCTCAACTCAACTGTAAACAAGAAGTGACGTGAGGTGCCATATGGTGCTGCCAGCCCACGTAAAACAGGTCGAGCGAAATAAATCGATTTCATATCAATCCAAAAGGCTTATAAATACATTGACAAAGATGGAAACGAAGGGAATTTTATCTATAATTTCTGTAAGTTTTAGTTAGTTTTGTAAACACACAATACAGTTTTCAGTTAGTTATCATTTTTATTTATTTCAGTTAACAATTTTTTTTCCAATTTTAGTTTTTGTTATTATCATTAACAAAAACGAACAAAATAACCTTGAACGCAACGTAATCTAACATAACATAATATAGCATAGTCAGAAAAGGCCATTTTCATATCTCCAAGGTTGACTTTGATTATAACTTGAGGATGTACGCAAGTTTGGGAAAATCCCTCCATTTTTTTTTGCTCATTGCGCATGAAACACGTTCAATCAAACAAACTTATCAACGTTTGAGTTGGTGCAACAATTTGACTAACAAATATTATATACTTTGCTTGCGAACATGACTTATGTAGTTTGGCAAATCATGTCAGATGCAAATTCCTCTTGTAGTGCCGATGTGCTCCACGCCTGCTGTCTCAATGTGAGAGAGTAAGCAGATTAGCCACATACCTTCAATGGAAGGTTGGACTTGGGAAGAAGTCAAGGATAATTTGGGGCAGACCCTCAACAAACTTGCATCAATCAATTGAAACTGGCTGAATCCAAATCTCCCCCCTCTGGACTTGCAGACTGAGCCCTCACGGACCTCAGGCATACTTCATGTGACGTCTTCACCATCATCACGTAAAGTCTGCAAGAGCGGGAGTCTGCAGCATAATAAAAGAGCTGATAGACAGGCTTCGAGTCTGTTTCACTTGTTTCCATTAAAATGCATTTTGATTACCTCTATAGTCTATATTTCTGTCTCAGATCAGGTATAAAATTCAATATCATATGTTATTCAATGTAATGTTTTAAATAATATTATTTAATATTATTATTGTTATTAATAATTTATAATACGTTTGTGGTTTTGTGTGTGTGTGTGAATATGCTTTTTTTCTGTCAGAAATTTGGAAAAATGAAAACGTCACATCCGTATTGCAATTAATTGTGGGTAATTACACTAGTGAAGCCAAAGTCTGCACCCCAAGCAGACTCCCTGGAAGTCCGCAGAAAGTCCACTTGAGGCCCCTTGTGGACTGGATCAATTGTGGATTTGGACAGCCATCAGCATTCCCAGACATCCCATGAACGCGCCCCCAAAGTCCGCGAGTCTGTGAGTGCGATAAAGTATGGACATTTAGAAGCAGCCACTAGCCCAACTCTCGTAGAAAGTCAATTGCTTTTATTTCATCTGATTACCTCCCCAATTTGTCTGTTTGCCAGCTGAACAGCTAGAGCAGGGCTGCTCAACCCTGTTCCTTGACAGCTACCATCCTGAAGGTTATCACTCCAACCAAAGCAAACCACACCTGCTTTCCCAGTTACAGATCTTGATGAGCTGCTAATGAGCTGAATCAGGTTTGTTGAATTAGTGTTGGAGCAGAAACCTACAGGATGGTAGCTCTCCAGGAACAGGGTTGGGCAGCCCTGAGCTTGAGCGGGAAAAAAAAAAAAAAGTGGAAACCTCATCAAAGCCTTCACTGAATGAGCAAATATCCAACTTTTCCATTGATCTAAGCTTTTAAACCTGAGTTAAGTTCATGAAAAATCTTAACAAATGTAAATCCTCCCTCTCCCTCCAAATGACTCTTCCCTCTCCATCTCAGCCCAAAACAGGAAGCACATATTCAACACAAGTTCATGTTGCAAGGGAGAATTGGCCTTGCAGAAAACCTAAAATGTTAGTGAATAAAGAAAACAAATAATTAGAAAAAAAACAGACCTAATGATGACAGGGATGTTCGTAGTTTAGATGCCAGGATCAGGCCTGTTCAGGCATAGCGTTGTCAGGGATTTAATTGCCTGCAGAGCTTGAAAGTGATTACTTCATTGAACTCAATAAGCTGTGAAATGTAGAGCAGGGTCATAAAAACAACAGTGCTGTCCTGGCATTTATGTCTTATTCTTTTTCTCTCTGAGCATGTGTTGATTTAGCAGCATTAAGGAACAGTAAATCTTCTGTCACTTGCAATTTTGCCTTTTCCTCTTTCCTTCCATTTTCTGCCCCACCACACATCTCAGACCGTGTCTCGGAAGAGCAAACATTTGTGTTGGATTAGGCATCGGAAAGTGGGTCGTCAAGGGGATAATGGTATTTTTAATTTGTCTATGCACTCGGGATTGTAATGGTTGCTGGGGTAAATGGTAACAGGTGACCCTGATGCAATGTTTAATCAGGACCACCAATTGAAATCTTCAGACCTCCTCAGTAAAACTCTGTTCCATGCACATTTCAGTCAGTCCCATAACTTCAGCGGATTACTCATGAGCCATCCTTTCCAGGGTCGCTGAACTTTCTGCGAAGCTGTGGGTAGATATTAAATTCAACATCAAGGCATATTTGTATGTTTCAAGCATTGGTGCAGTTTGGTAAATAAACAGTTAAGTTATATGACCAATAGAAGCACAATCATGTAATAATTCTCCAGGATGTACTCCATAAATAAACTCCATTTTTATGGGTGTAAATGGACCACAAAGGCACCTGCTGAGAATTAAACCGATGGGCTTTTGATGTAAATGGAAAACACCTGAAACACATATTCTGCGGATTGCATTTACAGCTGGGTAGCTGCGCATGAAAAAAAAAAGAAGAAGAAAGAGAGAGAGAGGTTAACTATCAGCATAGTGTGCATTGAAAAAGCATGAAGCATTGCTTAACTTTTCTTCCAAAAAAGAAAAAAAAATCATTCAAGATTGTACTGGCATGGATTTAGGGAGAACATGTTTACAGTTTGAATCTGCTCCTTTCAGCGGTACTGAGTTTTGCTATGTCTTTTTTTTTCTTCCTCTTCTTTGCCTTGAGTGTATTTGCTGAGTTCCAATCATTTAGTCTTTTGTGACCAGCAAAGTGCTAATATTATGTGCAAGAGTATTGTTGATTCAGTATTGCAGATGCACTCTAATACTTTTTTACTTGTAGTCAAGAACCATGTTTCACACGCATCAGATAAAACTAGCGTGTGAGTCTTTTTCTTTCTTTCTTTTTTTTGCCCATGGCCAGTGCTGTTCAACTTTTCAACTTGAGGTATTTGTTTAATTTGATTTTGTAAAGGCATTTTCAGCATTGTCATAGCAGAAGCTGAAATTACTGGAAACAGTTGCATACTGCGATGCTTTGTTTTCTCTCATCCACTGTTAGAAGCAAATTTGTCCAGCTACTGGCCCATGAAAAGCAGGCAATAAATCATCCTGCAACCATTCACATCAAGTCTGGGAAATTTTGGCAGACTCACAGGACTTCTATTGCAGACAGGGACTCGGCAAATACTAACAATTAACCTTCAAAAACATCTCCAAAAAAGCAACCAGACTCTGAAAAGGATCTTAAGTAATGGGCCATTTCTTGCACTTCTGTGCTCTGCCTTTTATCAATGCAGGGAGAAGAAGTGCAGCTAAGTGCTAACATTGTTTTTATTTCGGATTTGTCATTGTGTTTGTCCTTCCAACATGTCTCATATCTTCCTCTTTAAATCACTACTCTGTTCTTGTCCTGTGATGGTATAATATCTTAATAACAGTATTAAGTCAACATGTTGTTATCTGTGTCTATGTGAGATATTTAATGGGTATTTTATGTGTTTTTACTTGTGAATGTCCATCCATACATTCATTATCTGCACCGCCTCTTCCTCACTAGGGGCGCATGGGAGCTGGAGCCTATCCCAGCTGACTCTGGGTGAAAGGCAGGGACACACCCTGGACAGGTCACCAATCCATTGCAGGGCACACACACCATTCACACACTATTCCCTCTCACACTCGCACCTATGGGCGATTTAGCATCTCCAGTTAGCCTTAAATGCATGCCTTTGAACTTTGGGAGGAAACTGGAGTACCCAGATGAAACCCACTGATATGGAATCAGTTTGACACCAGATGCGGGAAAAGGGAATGAGGATTTATTTATAAACCAAAACAAAACAGGCACGAGGGCCAACAAAAAACTTGGCCCAAAGGGTTGCAAAAAACAAACTAAGGCAAGCTACACAGAGCTATAAACAATAAATGCAAAAAGGCAAAAAACAAAAAGGCACTGGAAACTCCAGGCAAGATGCGCAAGAAAAACAAATAACCAGACTAAATATATATTCGAAAAACAAGAGGCTAGGATAAGACTTGAAACTAGAAATGCTAGGGAACTATGACAACAAGAGCTTGGCTAAACTTGCACATGCAACGAGACGCGAGACACTGTCTGCCAGCCAACTTCCACCGCAACCAGATAAAGGCTTGGTAATCATGGACACATGAGGGGCAACACCTGGAGAAGCAGAAACAAGAGGCAGGGCAAGATCATGACATGGACAAGATTGGTTGACATGACCTACTCATTAAGAGAATGAGCGTGCTCAGCTTAAGTACCAATTAAGTATGCAGTTTGGAAGCAAGCATGAATGTTAAGAACAGAAAAGCACAGCAAGATCTTGAAATAGCAAAGCAGGAATCATGACAATAAACTCCCTGTCGACATTAGTAGTATTAGTAATGTGCCTATCTAAGAATTACACCACCCAGTGAGTGTTAGTAAATGTTAGTAACTTAAAAACAGTAAATTGCCAATTAAGCTTAGAGAGCCCCGAATCAGCACAGCACAGAAGGAAGAGGGAAATACCAAAGCCAACCCAGAGCTCTGAAATGTGCAACAACGAAGGCACGGGGCGGAACGCAGACAAGCGGTGGCGTGGCGTGGCAGACCTAGCAAAAACAAAAACATGGACAAGGAACATGAATTAAGAAATGAGTAATCCTAAACAAGAAACTGTTAAAACTGTGACTATGAACATGAACTATGACTATGGAACTATGAACATGAAACTGTTAAAACCATAAGCAATAATGTTCTGGCCAAAGGCCAGAACCCTGGAACACAACACCCACGTGAACACAATGAGAACATGCAAACTCCACACAGAAATTATTCCAACCAACGACCCTCTTGCTGTGAGGCAACAGTGCTAACTACTGTGCCACCGTGTTGCCCACATGTGAATTTTTTTTAAATTTCATTTCTTGCGGAGATATCCTAACTCAGCAGGACTTCCTGGTTTAATAAAAGAGAAATTATTGAAAAGAAATTATACTCAATATCACCCACTATACCTTCTAATAAATTCTCAGCCTTACGACTGAAAATATCTCTGCGTTGTTGCAGTCCCATTGCGTGTGCTACCTCAGGAGAGTTACAATGGCAGTGGCCCCTTATCCATACAAGTAAATAAACTGGCAGCTGAGATAAGTAAGCAGTAAAAAATGACATATCACTGATTATTCACAAATAATTACAATGATAACCCATTTTTTCTGTCTAAATGAAAAAGCGGTGGTTACTTATTCTGCAACGTCATAATTCCACTTAAAAGGGAGTTGTCATGGTGCAATTTCTCTTATTTGCTAATAATGAACTTACTCGCCAAAGATAATATTTATATAAAAAACTGAAACATGTTGTCTATGTCTACAAATCCTTCACTTCTGACATATATACTTTGTGACTCAGTACCAGACAATAGCCTGGAACACAAATGTGTAGTGCTGGTGAGATGAAGCTTCATAAAGCGCTGAAGCTTTCTAGCCATATGTGTTGAAGTGTGGTTCATTTCTTGATGTTTCAAATGCACTCTAGAGACCCCTATTGGTCAATAAAAACACATACGAGTTGTGGTTCGTAGGAAATGGTAGGCATGCATAAGCCTTCATCACGAAAGAGGCAAATCAATAAATGCAAATTAAAACGTAAGTATTTTGACCACAAGTTATGTCATAACGAAACCAAAAGATGCTTTCGAGGACAGGACAGAGGGCAGTGAATGCGCATGTGAAACAAAGAGCCTTGTATTTTTGTTCAAAAATGATAAGCGTTTCCTCTAATAATAAAATGAAAAACTGTAAGGGAATTTATTATGTACTGGAAATTATCTGAAAAGGTTTGAAAATATGACATCATATAATAGTCAAACAATTTGGCCTAATAGGCTCACTAAGCAACCTTATTCGGTGAAATCAGTATTCACAAATGGGAAACAACTTTCTCTTTCTTGCTGGCTCCATCGCACGCAATGACAAACTCGCACATCACACAAAATCGCAAACCGCACCAATAAACTTCAACGACTGACTACAACCCATGCGCTGCAGAAGAGAACTGGGAGATTTTATAGTAGACTGACTGACTGACGTTATTCTGCCGTGACGATACAAGCCTCGACACGGAGCTCTGTTAGGAAGTGCTTCACATTTTTGATACAGGCTCCGAAGCCTTGGTATTGACGGTAACAGCACTACAAATGTGGTAAGTTGATACAATGTGTAAAAAGGCTAATGTTTGGAACTACTTCATAAGTCTGCAATTATAGGAAAACAATTCACACTCTGAAAGTTACTTGACTAATCAACAGACATGTGAAATAACCGGCAATAAATTCCCTTCCTCAGTGTCTAAGATATCTGAAACGTTCCCTCCATGATTTGAGAGATTCTACAGCAAGTGGAACCAGAGCATCTCCATCTTCTGCCTTAATACTGCAACACACCAAAAATAGCCATGACAGTTATCATCAACATTTGAGTGGGCTTTGTATTTAATTAGCAAGATCCTGGACAGTATCAAGTCAGTCCATCGCATCGGCACCTACCATCCACTGACACACTAATGTTAATGGGCCATTTAGTCTCCAATTGGACCACCATGCGTTTCTTTCATCTGTGGAGGAAGTAAGAGTACCCAATGGAAACCCACAGAAACAGAGAATAGAAAGTCCCCAGGCGGGATTTAAACATCCCACATTTAAGTTGAGGGGTGACCCAGCATTTGACTGCACCGCCCAGCCACCCAGAAATTGTACAATTGTACGCTTGCTTAAATTACTTATCTTTTCATGCGCAGAAACTGTCGCTGCACTTAGTGGATTATAAAATGGTTGCCACAGTATGTGCTGATTGCTCATCAAACTATTTAAATGTGAAAAAACCGCTGGCCAGGTGTAATATTTTACCACACAAGCGCAATTGACTGTTAAATGTGAGGCCACAGCTGACTTCAGCTTGGATGCAATGCATCTGCAGTCTTTTTTTTTTTTTTTGTGGAGTTTGGATGTGAGACTGCAAGACATTTGGAAATTAGTATGCTAATAAATGTATGAGAAATGGCAACTTCAATTTCCTCTGTCAGGAAAAATGAATGGCAGAGAGTGTCACAAATGCATTTTAATGCTTGGAAAATCCAGAGGAGTGCAGCCATAGGTGCTTGGAAGCTGATAGTCTCATCTTCGCAATATGTTTTTACTTTGGCTTTTGGATGCATCTGACATTTAGGTGAATACGATTCCATTAATGAATTCTGTCTCATTCATATAAATTCATCCATATAGAAATATTTATTAGACAACATCATGAGGAGAATCATCCTTGCTAAAGTTAAGAAAGGTTATTGTTCAACAATATAAGGTACAGGTTACTCTCATCCACAGTACACTGTAGCTTTCATTAAGTGTAAAAAATATACTTACTTATGAAAAGTACGAGTGGTATTTCTCATAGTACGCATAGAAAGAAGCAAAACAACCACACATTGTTCTCTCCTAGTTCACTTCAATTAACTTTCAGGTGAATGAATGTATTCAAAAAACAGACAGACAGTCTCTGCTTTGTATACTTCTTCCTCCTCTTCTTCTTTGAGTTTACGGGCGGTTTAAAAAACAACTATAATTGACTATGATTAATAGTAGAATGACATAGGATCAATACCATGTCGAATTTTTGCTTCAGAAAACTGATTTTTCTTTACTACTAATTCAGATACTATGGACTCACTGTAGCTGAAGTGGTTGCTACAGAGGACAACGATTGTTTCTCTAGCAAAAGATGTATTTTTTTAACTGGTAGATAGATAGTATGGGCAAGTATATTGAGCAGTGTGCATATCAGGAATAGCTGAGGAGTTAAGCTCAGGCAATTCCTGAAATACGGGGATTGGAGTGAACTCGTCCATATTCTAAATCGTGTTCCAGCTCAGGCTTGCTTGTGAATATTCAATAACTGATCCTGGTGTGCCATATAGTGATAGAATATTGTAACTGCGCGCATAAATTTGCAGCTCCATGTCCGCTGGCGGACACATCTGCACTAACAACGGCTGCAAAGCACCGTTGTTCTTGTTGAACACGCCAAATCCAGATAATCCTTAAATGATGAATTACATTGATATTTTAATTTGTGACGAATTGGCCAGTGTCAAAGTAACAAAGTATACCTTTTACGTTTTAAATGTAGTAGAGTAAAAGTCCTGGTTAAAAAAAACTCAAGCAAAGTACAAATTCACTCATCCTTATAATTTACCAATTCATTGAACAGAAGGATTGGTCAATGTACTTGGTATACACATCCCAATAAAATATGAGTGAAATTCCAACGATTAATAAAAAAAAAGATTGATTAAAATCATCAAAATTCTGCGGACCTGGAAAGGGACCATTTATGGCAAAATAACTTTAATTAACTCAGTAGTTGTATCCCAGTTTACATACTTCTTTATGGCATTGCCAACCCCTAAAGAATCATTCTTCAAAATAGATGAACAGAAGATATTCAGATTTATATGGAATGATAAACCTGATAAAGTTAAATGTAAATACCGTATCTCTACAATGATTATGTATCTGGTGGGCTAAAACTCTTAAACTTAAAAGCTTTAAATCTTTTACTGAAGGTTTCCCTTATTCCAAAATTCTGTTTCAATCCAAACTGGTTTTCCAGCAAATTACTTAAAAGTGTCTATCCATATGTTTGCTAAAGGCTTCGCTTTATTTCTGCAAATTAAACCTATGCATTTTGCATTAATTAATGATGTTTTCTGGTGTCTCCACTTTTCTGGAAGAAGCTCTACAAAGTTGATTGCAATTTCAGTTTCACCCACCGGAAAATGCAGAACAAGTTCTACAAAAAATAATATAGTTAAATTGTAATATATTAGTTGACGGAATGATGATTTTTTTTGGAAAAGCATGTTTGACATAGGTATCATTTTTATCAGGGATATAGTGAATTAGGATAATAAACTCATATCCTACAAACAATTAACTAGTTTTAATGGAACAGCCCGTACATTGCAACAATATAATCAACTTATTGGAGCTTTACCAAGTGCTTGGAAATCAAAAATTATAAAAGGAACACGAGGGCATTTAGTCTGTAGGCTTCATATGAAATTGGCAAATAGGTTAAGTAGAATAAAGATCAACAAACATATATACACATTTTATTTAAGATTAAAGAACTTAGTCGCTGTACCATACAGGATTGTAGACAGTTGGGAAAATATGTTAAATACACCAGTCCCATGGAAACAAGTTTTCAAAATCCTTTATAGTACATCACTTGATCCCAAATATTAGATATTTTCAATATAAGCTAATAAGTTTTTAGCAACTTGAAAGATGCTAAATATATGGGGAATAGAGTCATCACACCTTCTAAACTCTGAGAAAAAGAAAATCGCAAAAAGCCTGGAGTCATAATCAGTTTCCATATTACTCGTGGTGAAATCCTCCGTAACACACATGAAGCTAATAAACCTCCATGCACCAGGACTTCAACTCTGCGTGAGAATCTTTTAAATACGCATTGGTTGTATAATTGCTGACTATGGCGCCGGAACATGAATATGCCACTAAAACTCCCGAAAAATTTGGGAGAGTTGGCAGCACTGAATTCTTCTGCCATACCTTGAAATGATCTTCTTTATGATGGTGTGCATTGATATTGCGGTCTACATTCATTTTCAATGGTAGAAATGAACTTCCTAAACTGAATAACACCCAAACTATCGGGCGAAGGTAAACTAAAAGCCAATTGAAACCATAGTGGAAACGAGCCTAGTGGAAACCAACTTTCGGAATTTCTACGTTAAAAAATGTAAAGGTAGTGTCAATAAATTAATGAAATTTTAATATGGATGATGTTAGAAATTAATTTTTGAACACTATGTGCTCTAATTTCTTGACGCAGCGCAGGGTGGCGCAGCGTGGCATAGCGTGGCCATAGCGTGCTAATTTTGTCCGGTGCAGCCCGCTCAGAGGTAATTTCCTGCGGTGCAATACCGTGTGCAGTACTTTGGCAGTTTGGTAGACGGACGTGCGCCGAGTTGGGTGTGGCGGCGTAGTAGGGGGAGGTGTCACATATTAATCAAGACGCAGTGACAATTTCGTAGCAAGAGTCTCGGCTTAAGTTGTGCAGAAAGCACGCCAGCTCCAACCTGGTTTACTTTCTGTACAGTGGTAATTTGGCTGACCAGCGCACAGTACGCACACATCATCGAAACTTCACAGGCAGGTTTACAGAATATCAGGCACATTTCAAAGCAATAAATAATTACAGCAACCACTGTTTAATGCAACTGTCAGAATCTATAATATATTTGAGGTCGATGTCTGTCTGTCTGTGTGTGTGTGTGTCTGTGTGTGCGTATGTACACGTTTTTCTCCTGCATTTCTCAACCGATTATCACCAAATTTAGTGTGAATATCCACTTGGACACCTGGAAGGAATTGACATTGTCCGATTTTTGAAAAACCATCATGCACGCAAAAAAAGGCAATTTCACTCTGGGTAGCGGGTAAACTTATATAACCTGATGCGAGAAGCAATATCCGGTTGCACTGCTAGGAGCCGCAGTGTCCTTACGAACATGCGTTGAGGTAACCTGCGAGCAGAATACTGTTTACGATGGGGCCGATGGAGTGATAAGAGCCTGCACGAAAGCCAGGCTTTTGACAGGGCACCGCGTTCGTCCACGAATGCAGCATTCTGATTAGTCGAACTTGACAGCTCCCAAATTCAAATTTGACAGTTGAACACTCGCAGGGCTGGGGTTACACCTAAAAATTCGGCAGCGATGATTCACAAAAATTAGTCCTGGCTGATTCTAGATGGTTTCCCTTGATTAACACGTTTTCCAATTCAAGAATAATCAAGTGACAATTGAAGACACGGCTTATCCTGATGTCAGATTAAAGGCGGTTGGCATGCGTAATGGAAACTTGACCTGGCTTTATCAACGCAGCTGAATCTGTGATGCAAACTAATGACTTCACATCTTCCTCAGCCAACCACAAACTGCCTCGGCATCAGGCAGTGCGTATATTGCTTGCGTTCTATGCTCAGTAAAGCCTCTTGTGTGATGGATTTTGGAATTAGGACGTCAAGAGCAGCGGGCAGGAATAAAAGGCAAAACCCGCAGCGTGCTGAAGGATTAAAAACAGATAGAAATAACGAGACTCGCGCTACCAACGGACCTGATGCCGTCCATGGTAGAAAAACAGGCGAGCTCGAGAAAACCAAAAGAAAAGGGAAATAAACAAAAGGCTCCCTTGCTCACTAACACTAATCCTGTTATGCAGCAAAATCCTTGACTGTACTCTTTCAAAAGACCTTACTGGCTAAAGCGCAATAGAAACACTGCCACTCTAGCAACGGAAGCGAGGCAGAACAGGAGCTTAAATAGAGTCCGGGTAACCCCCCCAATTAATGCCAGCTGGCCCAGGAATCTGATAGGGCGCAAAACGATATCGTCCCAGACGAGAGCAGCAAAGCTCTGAATACCTCCAAACCATGGAGGCGAAACAAATTTTTCGCACGACTGTTTACATTCAAAAGCCACGTTTCCCAGATTAATATCAGAAGATCTTAGCGCTAAGAGCTTCTTTACATCCTTCTCAAGGCTACAGTAAGAAGCAAACGCGTTTGCCAGATTCCTTCTTAGCCTAAGATGATCGGAAGGGTCTTGAGCACTCTTGACACCCTTCTTAGCGACGCAACACTGCAGATACAGCCGCGTCCGGCAAATCAACGTGACACTAAGTACATCTAAGTGACATCTTTATTTCATCCCCCCTCCCCCCCTTCTTTCATGACCCCGTACTACCCATTAAGCATTTAAAATGAGGAAAACACATCTCTCCTCTATGGTTCCATGTGTTGAAATATTTTACCGTATTTCCATAATTTTTCCCTAATATTTCCAGTTGAGCTGCATGTCTCAAATCAAGATGAATAAGGTTTAACCGCATGATTTCACTCATGCAGTGTAATAATTTTATTTTATGTTTTCATTCTTATTTTTCTAAGTTCATATCTGTGTTATTTTGGTCTTTATTTCCATCCGTTTGTTTTCTGCTGCATACCAGTGGTATTACGCACGTTCATTTGTGACATTATACGGCACTTGCTCCCTCAAAACTTCCCAGATAACATAGCAGACGTTGGCCCAACGTTGGCATTGGTTTGCAGCGTCAGAGTTGGAATTCCAACGTTGGGCCAACATTGAGCCAATGTAAGGCAAACAACCAAATAAATAGGTTGGGCAACTAACGTTGGTTCAGTGTTGGCCCAACGTTGGAATTCTACCTGAGGTTGGTTGAAGGACTGAGGTTGGTCGGTTGGCCTTAAGGTAATTTCATCTCTATAATTAAGCAATATGGCATATAATAATAATAATAATAATAATTATAATACATTTTATTTATTTAAAGGCGCCTTTCATGACATTCAAGGACACCTACATGTGCATATAACAAAAGAACAACTGGAAAAAGGAAACAAAACACATGAATACAAAACAAGCAATATACAACATACAAAAAAAAAACAAAACAATGGGCACCGAAAACCACATACTGTATGTGTCAGTCCGAAATAAAAGTGAGCTTTTTAGTGGGAGGTCCCATGTTAAAGAACAAGCAGGTGTTCAGCTGTTCGAAGGAGGGGTTGTCAGTCGTCTGAGGTTGGCCCGATTTAGCTGGCAATTATTACTATTATTAATATTAATATTATTTTTATCATCATTATTAGTGTAATTAAGTTGTGTAATTGTTTGATTGTAATGACTTGATCATTAATTGTTGTGTAATATCATAACTTTACTTGCAGACTACATCCATATCAGACTCCAACTACATGTGGCAGCAGCCTTGGCACTATTTGATCTGCTCCTGCTGTTGGCTGAAGCTAAGCAGGTGTCAGCCTGGTCAGTTCCTGGATGGGAGATCAATCCAAGTTGGTGGGCTTGTTGTGTGTCTTCCCTTGGGTGGAATATGCCTGAAGCAGATGAGTCTTTAAAATGAGAACCTAAATTGCTGTGGTCATGAAAGATTCAATGAAACTCCACAGGATGTCCCTGGTTAAATAAAGTGTATGGGCAAAGGAAATTAGTTTAGTCGATAATGGGATGAGCCAACTTATTGCCTACCTTTACACATACGTTGGCCCAATGTGTCCCCAGCGGCCAAAATGACGTTGGCCCATTGTTGGCGTGTGACGTCAGGCCAACGTCGATGACTACGTTGGGCCAACTGCGGCATGTTATCTGGGTTCATTTGTGTGCACGTAAGTATGCGGAAAATTCTGACATCGATTGATCAATTGAGCTTCAGTTAAGAAGGCAGTTAAGAAGGGCACTAAGGACACATGTGGGAAACACTCTTATCTTAAGGCTCCCTCTTAGCTGAACTCTTCTTTGGAGCCTTCTTAACTCCCTTAAGAACACTCTTCACTGGGAAACGCGGCCAAAGTCTATGCGTATATTTGCGTCTTTGCATTGACTTTGAATGTAGTCTGTCGTGCAAAAAAATTGTTTCACGTCCAGTGTCCAAGTGGCTTAAAACTATAATTTTCACTTAGGTTTTATCGTTTTTAGTGGGGGAAAAGAATACAGCCTGATTACTATGATCTCATACTGAGTTAAGATCACAAAAAGAAAATAAATGTGTAACATATCTTGCATTGTTGTCCATTCATGTTAATCCCAAAATTTTAAGCAGCAACGGGGTATAATAATAGGAACACGCTATCCATCGTTTCTCTTCCCAATGATGCAGGCAGAAGAAATTAATGAGCAAACGTCGTATTTCATTCCAACTTCATAAGTTTGAATGATCTGACGTAGTTTCGTTTTGAAATTCCATTCAAGTTCGCTAATGGTAATAATTTGCCAATGCCCCAGCTAGCCAGCTAACTCCTATTAGTAATGCTTAATATAGACGTAAGCGGTGCAGAAAACATGCCTGAAGCAGCAAAGTAAAATGCAACATTAACGCATCATGCAGATATAGGACAGAGGCTTCTGTATTCCATCACATTAAAGGTGAGGAGAGGAGCTCATCTGATTGGTGAAGATTTGACTCGGCTGTGTTATACCCAAACACGCCTTCTCTCCTCTCTCTTTGCCACTTGCGCCGGCAGGAGGGACCGAGTCGGGACAGAAGAGTACTTGCGCCAGGCTATGCCGGGCACGAAATTGCAACATACGCACGGACACTCCCTGTTGGCGAGGCGCTCCATCCTTTCGCCGCGCCTGCGTGTGCGTGCTAATAACATATAAAAAGAGGGTTACCTATGTTATGTTTTCCAGCTCATTCAGCTTATTCTAAGGAATCTCAATCTTGTCTGCTGCATGCTAAATAATACAGAGTTGGACGACTTTCTCGAGAAGTCCTGAATGGCTCAAAAAGAGATGGAAATTAAGACTCATCAGCAGATAATTGCTGTATTGTTTGTGTGAAGCGGATGGCTCTCTAATCCAGTTATAAAAATTAGCAACTTGCACTTGTTGGTTGCACGAAAAAATTGAAACATATGAATGTATACATGTTAATTGTCATTAGTCTTTTCATATATGAAAGTGGGGCGGTTCAGAAAGTGGGTTCTCCATTCAACTTTTGCTGCAAACTTTACGCATCCTATGAAATCGGTGGACCATGAATTCAACACAGAGCAATATAATGCATATGTTCAAATGATTTCTGGAGCCTTAACAAACATATGCCCTGCTGTCTTGCAGAAATCTCAAAAGAGGACTTCTGGAAAGCATACAGCAAGATTATATTTCCAGGGGTACATTCTTTTTTTTTTTTTTGCATTCTTGGAGCTTACAGCCGTGATGGACTGTTCCTGGTACTGTCATAAATGGTTGTAATTGGCCCAGCAACATAAAAAAAAGGAAATGACACTTTCTGTAGCATAGAATTCTCATTGCAATCATATCTTGTACCCATCGCAGGGGGATCACCCACGCAGGAAGAAAGGTCAAGTCTGCAAGGTCACATAACCAGCGCTGATTTCCTCTCTGATTCAAAAGTACAGAACAATGATGAAATTGTTCTTTGTGCCCGCAGAGATTAGAGATTAACAAAACTAATTTAGCTTGCACTCTGAGACTGAAGCACTTTCATCATATGACTAATATTGCAATGATACAATGCATTCATTTATCAGAGCCCCTTGGAGGCCATTTAGTGACAGTTAAGGGAACTCTTCTGACAAATACCGCCAAAATGTATAGAGTGTGGCTAACAACATTCCCAAACCACAAAATATGCTGACTTTACCAAACCATTTACCTATTTACCACGCTCAAATGGTACAGATGGCTCCGAAACAAGCCGCAGAAGGACAAACAGAAACAGGAAAATAAGTTGTGATGGAGCTGGGAGGGACCAAGTTCTGCCAACTCTTGGAGATGCAGTGTTGTTTCCTTGCAATAAAGAGGTCCTGGGTCCTAGTTCTGGTCTGACAGAGGAACTCTGTACATAGGGCATGCATCCACTCTAGGCCTAGGGCTTCCTGCAACCCTGAAACACATGCACTGCAGGAACACACCAGCCATTTACTAATTGCACATGGGTGCTGCAATGTGGCAACCTACTGCTTGGGTTAAATGCAGAGATGCCAAGGCTTATGTCCTAGGTGTGAATTTCTCCTCTTAGTGGCATTCACGTTCTTGTGCCGTAGTCAGCAATTATTCAATCAATGCGCACTGAAGAAATTCACTTGTGGAATTTAGGTCACTGTGCATCAAGCTAATCAGTTTCACGTGCATTACGGTGGATTTCCCCACTAATGACAAGGAAATCGATTATGACACGGGAATTCTGAGGCTTGTCTTTACTGAGGGATTAAAAGAAATAGAATTGCATAAAAACATTTCAAATGGTCTTACTTAATTTAAAGAATTTAAACGATCATGAAACGCATGCATTGTTTCCAATCCCTGAGTAAAGAGAACTGCGGGAAGTCCGGAGTCATAATCGCTTTCCATGTTACTTGTGATGAGTTGCACCTTTACGCAAGTGAAATGGAAACTTCAGTGCACAAGGATTTTAATTCCGCATGAAAATCTCATTAAGCATTCAATGAATAATTACGGACTACAGTGAATAAGCCTAAAAAATGCATAAGACCTACGCCGAATGCGTGAGACTTGGCATCTCTGTAAATGTAAAACAAATTACCTCATGGTAAAATATAAGGTTTCTCATTTTATCAAACATTACACTTGGTCTATAATGGGATTTTATCATCTCTTGTCATCTCAATATTGCATTTTTTTTTTAATCAAATGATAAAATATGCTCCCTCAAGTTTATTGTTAAACCTACATCATATCACATCTGAGGGCTAATTTTAAAACGACATTAATGAGATTTGCCATTTTGTGAAAGAACAGCAATATGCCGCAGATGCACCTGAAGCGCTCTGCAAAATAGATACTACATTTCCAAATGATTAATGAAAAGAAGAATAAACAGAAGCAGTCTAAAAATGCAAAAAAAAAAAAAAAATGCACTAACAGTATTGAAATTGAATACATGAAAATAAGCTCATATAAATTCTGATGCTTATCATTTTAAGTGACTGCAAAATTGTTTTTTTTTCATTTTATTTTCTTCTCATTACTTTGAGTGAATACATTACGCATTTTTTTTTTTTACTGCTAAAAATAAAAATATCCAAATCCAAGTTAGTATGCACAGAACTCAGATGTGATCGTACCATCATGCAGTGCACTGTTGCATCAAAACTACGAAAATTAGCCTTCATGTGAACATTTTGTCTTCAAATGGTATGATTGTTTACTGGCTATACCAGGTGACTCAGTAAGCAGTATAATACAGTGCTCAAACTGTTGCTTACCATTATTAAAATTGAACAAATAAATAAATAACAAAATCCCCACCACAAAAAATGAATGAGTGTTGAGGAGGACTATGTACCAAATATGCTGTCATTTTTAAAATGGTCCATCAGATATGAACAAAAGCATCCTCAAAACTAGAAGGGCACTCGCTGGAGCGCAACCTTCATCATGCCACTCGTCAATATTATTAGTTTTGGATCGGCAAGAATATTATCCAGATCACCAACAACTAGAATAAATTCTACATTAGTTCAGATTCTATTTAACGCTGAAATTTTTTGAAAAATTTCTTTGCAAAAGGGATAATCATTCTATTCAGGTATATTTTAACTTCCTCTAGATCTAGAACCTGAAATATGTTCTGGATCATTTCCAAAATTGAATCAGCTCATTCTTGGACTACCACCTACCATCCTACCTACTGGCACAAGCGGGGCTTGAAGCTGGGACGCGCTGCTCACTACTGCTCCACAAAGCGGCACCTTAACCCCTTTGTGTAGAAGCCAAATATGGTTATTCATGCGTTACCCTATTTAATGCTTTATAATTCAAGATTTAAGCTTCACAGAGAGACCAAACATGGCTCAGCTGAGACAAGACACTAGCAGCATTTATAATTCCATCTATTTAGTTTATTTTCATGATTTTGGTGGAGAAAAGGGGCTGCAAACATAAAAAAATCTTAATGAAAATTCAGCATTGAAATTTTAAAATAAATAATCATTCTGAGGATTGAAAAATGTCTGGGGGTTAAAACAATATCTATCTGAGATTATAATTACTCATTCACCTTTCATATCTTAAAGATTCAGTAGATTTGAAGAAATTAAAAACAATAATCGACTGTCAGATACGGAGTTACAGTCCAACTGTTGGACATGAGCTCCCCCCATTCGCCACGCCTGGTCTACGAATTTAGAGCCAATATGAATACCATGTTATATTCACTGTAGCTGAAGTGGTTTTTACAGATGACAATGATTTTATTCTGTGGCGAGGGATGATTTTTTTTAAACGGCTCGATTGATAATATGGGCAAGAATATTGAGCAGTTTTCTCAACAGGCTTAGCTGAGGAGTTTAATTCATGCAACTCCAGAAGATAAGGGATGGGACTGAACTCTTCCATATTCTAAACCAGTGATTCCCAAAGTGTGGGCCGCGGCCCCCTGGTGGGCCGTGGTGGTACTGTAGGTGGGCCGTGAGAGGTCATTAAGAATATGATTCGTTTTTGCAAATATGATTTTTTATGATTTTTATTGTAAAATATTTATAGCACGATTTTAAAAAAATATTTAGGTGTAATAACCTATTGAGTGTTATTGACCTCACAATATTTTAGGAACCTTATATAGTTTATGATCGGAACGTAGCTGTCTGGCCATCATAACCGGGGGTCATAATCGGAGGAGCACGTACTGTTTTTGATAATTAATTCTGTCTTGTGTGTACAGCACAGACTAAAAGTTTGGGCTTCTTTTATCCCCCTGCTTTCATTTCAATCCTGAATCTTTATAATAATAATAATAATAAATAAAAAACAACAACAACAGCAATTATTGTTGTTGTTTTTTATTTATTTATTTAAATTTCTTAACAACAATTATTGTTGCTGTTAAGTGTTCTGAGAATGCATAATTTCGTCTATGTACTGTTTAGAGGACAAAGGTGGGCCGCGGACATTTTTTAGATTTTCAAGTGGGCCCTGATTTGGAAAAGTTTGGGAACCCCTGTTCTAAACCATGTTCGAGTTCAGCTTGCTAATGAACATTCAATAACTGATCCGGGATCCATCTAGTGATAGAATAGTGTAATTGCATGCATAAATAGAGCAGATTCATGTATTTTTTTTCTACATCTGCTCAAAGGGGTTAACCGAGGGAGCTACCCAGTAGCTGAGAAGACTATTATTACACAGAAGAACTGGGGATTGAGACTGCTTTGTCACACAGTGCAAAAACAACCGCCCAAGGCTCAATCTATGTGAAACCAACTAGAATGTAAAATGTCCGAACAAACTAATTTGGAAATGCAAAGCCAAACTGTTCTCGCTAGACTGATGTTAAAATCTCAGGCAACCTGATAGCCCACTCTATACGACAAGCAGTTCCATAGTTGTGAAGGGTAAAAGTTATGCCAATCTGCAAAAGGGGTGGAGTTATGCCAAATAATATGTTACCTTTCCCTGAGTCTAACAACTCAACTCTCTGTTCTCTATGATGCAAAAATTAATAGTTCCAAAGGACAAAAGCCAAGCTAATCAGGAAAAGGGGTGGATTTTTGTCAATTCACATCTGATCCATTCCTTACTCCCAATTTCTACTCTCTACAGCAAATGGTTCAATAGTTATGGTGGATAAAAGTGAGGCCAACAGGAGTGGGGGCAGGAGATTGGTGATTTACATAATTATGATTCTTATCCAGGTCCAAAAATGTAACCTCAAACTCTCTATGGCAAATGGTTCAATTTTTATTCCATTGCATAGTTCGAATCAGTGACGTCTCTTATCGCTGCCATGTTGGTTGATATAAAAAGCAAGCAAAACACTAAACTCATAGCAACAGTCTACCCAGAAAGCACAGCTACGTAGAGCCGTTGTGGGCACAGTGTTGTTTGCTCATTTGTAAGTCATTGCGGAGACACTGCTTCTGTCTGGCCGATATTTCCCTGCTGTAAACGCGATGTTGATCAGAAAGTTTTTATTCTGCTGCATCACAATGCATCAACAGAGGCATGCTCTGAGCCTTTTGCCTACGTTGCATTGTAACAACCCACTTTGAAAATTTTTTTCAAAGTGTGTTAACATTTGCGACCAACTCAACGCACTGATTTTGGTCCACCACAATGCATTTTGAAAAAAAGAGATTGTTTTTAACGCACTTTGAAAAAAAATCATCATGACGCCCTTTGAAAAATTTAATTTAACAAAGATTGGGTATGGCGGTTTTCGCATTTGACATGAATGTACTTTGTAGACAGCCACAGAGCCCCGCGCATGGAATAAATGGTCTGACTGTAGGCCTTACGTCACATTTTTCAATTAAAGCATTTTTCTTAGCAATTTTTTAGCCTTTTTTTTTGTTGCAATTTTTAGACTCTCAGGCATTGTATTTTGTTCCCAGATGCCAGGAAAATGCATAAGTGACATTTTAATTTCCAAATTTTTCAGTTTGAGGATGCCCAGATCCCCCACCAATATCCCCCACGTGCAAATCCTGCAATCGCTCCTGCACACCCATGGGCTATAGGAAAAAAATATGAATAAAAAATTAGACTAGGCCTATACTGAAACGGCGTTGAAAGGCCCCCTATCCCCTCCAGGTCTCGGTGAAGACTGGGCAAGAGGAACCACTTTTCCTCCGTTTTGTAAGAAAGGGTAATCAGTCACATATAGTAAGAAAGAGACCTTGTTAAGCTATACCATTAAAACCTCAAACATCTACTCTCAAACATATGTAAAAAAGTGAAAATTCCGAAAATATGGATATAGACCTAGGGCCTTTGTGACAGGTTCCTTTTGTCCGACCTGTCGGAAAAAAAAGGAACCACTGATTTGGGCAAAAGGGACCAACCAACATTGTCAAAATAATTATATGCACGCATTTTACCAAAATTTACGGGAACTATATCTTAGCCTTTAATCTTTAACACATCTGTATGTGTAGGATTAAAATAAGCAGAGCACAAGTGGAGGATTCCGCAAATTGGCTTGGCCTTTGGGGGAGGCTGAAAATGGACTATTAGACAAGATCAGCCTACGTCTGAAACAAGGGACATCCCCCTAGCGCTCCCCACTCCCAATTTTCATCAAAGAATCCTCAGATGGTGCAATTTGGCACTTGTCATTCGGCCTACTAGCGTTTATCAGTTGTTGCATTTACAGTAAACCTCTTTTCTTTAAATCACATTCTCATAGGCCCAGTACTATAGCATCTATTGCACTGATCCAGTGGTTCCTCTAGCCCGTACGAAATCAATGACAAATTCCCATCAGTCATTGATTGGAAGTTGGACTGCAAATTTTCCATCACCCAAAGAGAGAGGGCGCTGATAGTAGGTCTAAATCTATTGCCATGCAATCGCAACTAGTTGGGCTTTTCAAGGAAAAATGTCTTGAATGTACAGACCTCCTATCGGGTGCTGCAATCACGGAACCTGTTTAAGTCACTGGACTGAATGCCATTCTATAACCATCGATACTTTATAGCTAACGTCTATGACATTTTGTACATGGGCATGGATGGTATGACATTATATATATATATTGTAGAGAAATCTTAAGGAAAGGATGCCTTGAAGATAAGCCCCTACCTCCCCTAACTTCATTTTCCCACTTGAATTGCCGTGATGGAACAACTATGACAATGACAATCTCTCAGTTTTAATATTTTTTAATGACTATTTTCTCTTCAAATTAAGATTCCTTTTTAAAATGCCTTCAAATGAAATAAAAGTTTTTTTTTTATACTTCAGAGGAAAGTTGTGTTTTATTGACTTTATGTTATTAAAACGTGTGGAGACGAGTGTTTTCGCTTCTCCACGAGGTGCGCGCGCAGAAGAATTATGATTAATACGACACGAAAACCACCGATTTCCTAAGATATGCACCGATTCTTCGCCAGATGATTTTTTGTCTACGACAGGACAAAACAGGTGTTCTCACACATTACGATTTCCTATGACACGACAAGAAAAATTGTTACGAGGGAATAATTTTCAACATGTTAAAAACCCCACAATTTTCAAGACAGATTTGAGCCGTGAACAGTCGTGTTGGCCAACCTCTCACACATTACGATATCCACCCACAATACAGAAAATTTGTTCTGTCTTGTCGTATCTCACAAGTTCTTGTCGTGTCGTTCAAAAATCGTGTGGTGTGAGGCAGGCCAAACCTAGACTGAGACGACCGCAATCACAACCACAACGAGCCCAATTAGGACTGCAACCATAGATTATGATGACCTCGAAAACGACTACCCCATACAACGAGCAGCACGACCCCCGATCCCGACGGAAATGTCACAACATGCATGATCCGGTAATTTTGAGGTTATTTTCAGTCCGTACATTTTGCCTTGAATCGAATGCTGCTAATTTCTGCCAATTTTTCGACTAAAACACCTCGTTATCCCATGAATGCACGCATCCAAGCTTGAATTTCCATCTTGCAAAAATTATAATATAGCCGTTCATGACATGAAATGGGTAAAGTCAGTGCCACAAGCGAAATGAAATATTTTCTTGATGTACCTCCTTAACGCACTTCGAAATTTTTTCAATGTGCATTGAGTTGGTCACAAATGTTAACGCACTTTTTCAAATAATTTTCAAAGTGTGTCATTTTTTCAAAGTGGTTTGTTACATTGCATAAACAAGAATTTTCTCTTAATCAGCTGGTTGCTAAAATCAGTGGTCTGTTGAACAATTAAGGCAAAGGGAACCAATAAACAAGCGCAGGTTTAGTCTTCTTATTTGAAGATTTAATATTAATCTGCCGATCTCTACCCTACATTCCTCCTACTTTCAAAAATGAAACACGATTAAAAGCCGATATTCCAAAAAAGAAAAAGCCGATCGTTGCTGCGATGTAGAGTGCTGTGTTTCTTGTAGCATTATGACCGTAACCATAAACAGTGCATAAAACAGGCATTATTTCAGTACAATAGTGTAAGCAATGCTGCGTGATTTGGGGTCAAGAGCGTTTGCATAATAACCAGCATGGCGGAACGCTAATTTGCATATTGTTGTGAGGAAGAATGGAAACAAAGAATATTAATGAAGAATCGACTAGGACTCAATGAAGAAAGGGGGAGTGGTTTTGACAATTAACATGTGACCCTTTCCTGAGTCCAACAACCACACCCATGCAAGCCTTCAACAACAACGTGACCAGTTCACAAATCCAAAAAAAGTTTGTATTTGGATGAAATATATATATATATACACTCAACAAAAATATAAACGCAACACTTTTGTTTTTGCTCCCATTTGTCATGAGATGGACTCAAAGATCTAAAATTCATTCCAGAATGAATACACAATATTACCATTTCTCTCAAACATTGTTCACAAATCTGTCTAAATGTGTGATAGTGAGCACTTTTGCTTTGCTGAGACAATGCATCCCACCTCACAGGTGTGCCACAACAAGATGCTCATCAGACACCATGATTAGTGCACAGGTGTCGGATTTTCAAGCTACAAGTGATGAAGAGAGAACAAAATCAACGTTCGATATAAATTATGGTATTTTATTTATTTTAAACTCAACTACATGTGTTGGGAGATATATTTTCAATAACAGCGTTGGGTGGAAGTTTAGTAATAAAACTAAAAATGTCCAGATTTTCGTCCACCATTTTCAACCAGTTTTCAAATAAAAATGTTTTTTTCTTTGTTGAATGGATCAGAATTTTTTTTTTTCTGTACAGTCGAACGTGTTCATGTGGCGGTATTTAGAGCAAGGATATTGGTTTAAATTCAATAACACTGACTGGAAAATGAACTTGCCAAGTGCAGCGTGTAATATTGACCCAGTTTCAGAAAATAACGCACATGTAAAAAAGAATTTTTAAAAATTCCAAAAACCTAGCACCTACTCTCGATGCCAAACGGTTAGATACACTGAACAAAAATATAAATGCACAAATCAAAAATGCTGTGTTAAATTGACCTATAATGAAATATCCGCATAAATAGCGTTTATTGGTGTACAGAATGATTTGTTTTGCTCAATACTGGTGGCCCACATATCATTGACCCCTCCATGTGAGATTACTCATTGATTAAGTTATTCCACCCCTGAGCTGCATAGAGCATAACATTGAGTTGGTCAGTCAGCATGACCAATACACAGGCACTCCTTGTACCGGGGTCAATAAAAGGCCACCTCAAGAAGCACACTTTTGTCTCAAGTCACAATGTCACAAGTCATGAGGGAGCGTGCCATTGGCAAGCTGAATGCTGAGATATCTGTGACAGCGGTGTCAACACACTTGCAGCACTGTGAATCGTCCACATGCCCCACAACCACGTGTGACTACGCCCACACAGGATTTCCATTTTCTCGTTTCGATAATGTGACAGAATGACATTACATTGCTTTCTTTGCGTTCTAAGCTTTCCATTAATGCAGAAATTGCCATATTTCAGTTTTTCCTTTGATTCCCTACTTTAAAAAAGGCTGAACTGGTGGCCCTCACAGAGCAACAAAAAAGGGGTTTGAAGTTTCTTTTTTTGTGTTTTAATAGTAAATCATGAATGAAATAATTCAAAGTTAAATCAATTTGCCAGAATTGGGGTAGAAATACGTTTTTAGAGGCATTTTGTTTCAGCGCCTGCATTGTCAGAAATCCGAAAGGCGCAATCGAATATATGAACACCTGACCTCATTCTAAGACTCGGTTGCACTATATGCACAAGCTTTACAAGTTAGCCTTCCTGCTACATCTAGTCACAGAAATGTTGGCTTAAACCGAGCCATTATCAGATTGTTCATGTTGTGTTTTTATCTGGTCTACATAAAAATCAATTACAACAAACGCTCAAAAATAGATAGATTTTTATCCAATATAACTTCATCTTGGGAGAGTTCAGAGGTGCATGTGATCATCATATAAGCTTCATGTAACCAAACATCTGAAGCAGTCAGATAACTTGGCGCACAGCCATTTCCCATCATGCATGGTAATGTCCTTGCAATCAAACAGAAAACTAAGTCATTTGAAGTTGACTACATCTGCAGAACAAGCCTAGAGTAACAAAGACACCAACTGCTCCTAGTCAGTCATGAGAATGATTGGCCTTTATGAGTCAGTGATAGATGAGAGAAATTTCAGTTCCATTCATCTTCTTTTCCCATCTCACCACTTCTGCTAATTGGATCCAGAATCTTTCCCATCAATTAACTGTCAGTAGTTAAATAACCCCCCGAAAAAAACAAATTTTTTTCTCATTCTGGTTGGTGTGACCATAGACACTCCAGGGGCTTGTACCATAAAGCTGGATTTGGGCTTATTACTGTAACTTCAGGTTTAACCCTGGGTTTTCTCTACCATGAAGGTGGCTCACTTCTTACCAAGGAATATCACCGCGGCGACTTAAGCTGAATGGCTAACCTGCTCGGAAGCAGGTTCAGTTCTAGATTCAGATCACAGCGTGCAAAAGCTCCATCTATTGACCAATCAGTTCTCTGAGAAAAATGGCATCACCGTCCGTAGGGGTTTCAGTGTGCGGATGAATACCAATATGTACAATACAGGTTCTCATCTGAGGGTTTGACATGTGGCGAACGCAGCGGAGTCGTGCGCATATAGTTTCACATCTTTCTTGCATCACAATGCTGTATTTTTCCACAGGCAAAAGCACTAAAGCCTTGTACTTGTAGCACTTATGAAAGTAAACCTACTGACTACTTTTCATTATGTTTTTGTGGTGATTCATTACTTGTTCTCTGGCTCTTTTGACACCGCCGGGGATGCAGCTGAAAAAAAAATCTATACACGCCATAAGAATACATCCTCACATCACGTCAATTTAATGAAATACTCAGCTGTAATTTTACTGATGGGGCCGTGACATTATAAACGATAAGACACGCACATCCCTATACCCAAAAGGCTTCGTGCTGGATCAAACATATCATGTAAAGCAGAAAAGGAGAGAGATGCGCTCACTAGCCAACATAGCGCCTGTTCTGTTGTCATGATTTACTGCAGCAGAAGTAACATTAAATCATCACTTTTGCAGCAACAGCCCACATACAATCATGATACAGGAGTTACTTGCAGTGATATTTTCATTACAATTGACTTATGCATTTACATGGTCAGTGATTTTTTGCAAACTGTCCTTTCTGTATTTGGCAGCTGCAACGGTGTTAATTTTTGCCAGGATGATATGCTTATTCTCTTCATATTTTTATTCAGAGCACTTCTTCTGTATTTGAAAAGTAGCCTATGCAGCTTAGCTTCCAGGCGATTTGTCCATGTTTGCAATTGGTCATTTGCTTCAAACACTGCCTCTTTCATGTGAACACACTCATACCTAGACTGGAAAACCCTGGGTTCAGTTACCCAGTTTATAAAAGGCTCTGTGGCACCGCTTATCAGGAATGTGGAATCCTGGTTTAGTGCAGCCAGATAACGTGAAGAATCCCGGGATATATTAATCCAGCTTTATGGTACAGGCCCCATAAGAGCGGAATGAAACAACAAATTAAATTGGGGGAAACTGGTAAAAAGAAAAGGTTTTGGTCTGTAAAAATGTGCCTCCGTGGTAATTAGATTGATAGTATAAATTGTAGGCATTTCATTGGAATAGAATTGCAGTCAGAACTAATTTTATCAGATCTGTGAATATGTTTTGCACATCAGAAGAGATTTACCAAATCCATTCGAACAAATTGCAAACACTGATGAATTCGGTTCATTAACATTTATCCTCAGTACATGAGAGATAGAGAAATCGATAATACATCTGCTGCAGTGAAACAGAGGGAAGTGGTAATACTCGCCTGTCTTTTTAAAAACCTCTGTTTCTTACAGAAGTGCAGATCGGAAAAGTGATTACCCATAGATTGTTCTTTTATATGTTACTGCTGCCCTCCCAACCTCCTTTACCTGAATGTTTTCCCCAGTCAATAGGACCATCTCTAGGTTTATTTAAATTGCTTATTTTTTGACATTTTTCTCCTCCCCTCTGCCTGACCTGGAAAATGGTCAAGATCCACCATCACTAAAGATAAGCTATGAGCAAAATTCAGAACAGCAAAAAAAAAAAAAAAAGGTTTCCTCATGAAACCTTGCGCAAAGAAAGACAAGACCATCCTTTGCGGACATATTTTGTCCTGCATCGCGTGACGTAGACCTGATTCACCCATGAGTCTGCGTCTCCTCATCTGCTGCACATCTGCCACATCTGCAACTGTCTGTACAGACCTGACCGTGAAATAATAGTTTTAGCAGCAAGGACATTCCATGATGCTCACGAATGTTTCCTCAATCCCCCCATATTCGCTCCCTCTTCTTACTTTTTATTGTTTCCCCAGTGGGTGCAGGAATAGAATGAAAGATCACAAGAAAGCAACATTAAAGATTGTCCGAGTTCACCACCTAATGTAAACACCTTCCACACCTTACAAGGAACAAGTATAGCTCACAAACTCAATTTCTGAAATAAACCTTATTATTATAACAGAACAGACATTCTACTATCAGTAAAAAAAGCAGGCAGTGTTATTAGCAAAGACTATCGGTTACTCTTACTAACCAATGTAGCAAACAAGTTCTGAGATCATCCTGACAAACCTATGGTAACCCGAGAATAAAAAACAGCTAGGCAGCTAGCCATAAGTAAAGAAAATAGATAAAATTACACTTTATTCATAGAATGAAAAAAAAACCTATCTTCATCGAATTTCTCCAGAGACAGAGATCTATTCAGTAAACGGAACCCTCCAGTCCCGTTTCATTCTGAATAATACTGATTGACCAAGTTTTTATCTCATTTAAATCCTGTAAATGTAAGTGACTCCTTTTGGAAGTCTTTTTTCCTGTGCAATCGTGTCATTTTCATTTGCACATCATGAAAAGATTATGAACTAACTGCTGTTACGCAAAGGTTTAAATACTTATCTGATGGTCTAATCAATGTCTTTCAGTTACTGTGGAAAGTTTATACTCTCTGGAATTTCGACAAGAAACGTGTCAATCAATGGATCATTACCATGGAAGTTTCATTCGTGACCTATAAATGTGCATTACACTTATATGCCTTTGTTGGCTATTGAGTGAGAGGCTAATCACTGAGAGTACTGCACTGGCGTAGCCAGAGGGTGGGCCAAGACACGTCACTTCATGACAATAATTAGTCCGTCTAGTTCACAATCATTTTCCTTTATTGACGCATTTTCCAATTTTCGTAATTTGCAACTGAAGACATGGTTTCTCTCCACATGCAATCTAACAGCGATCAAATCATGAGCAAAATTCACAACATTTGTGGAACAAGAACAGAGATTTGGGTTGCACAAAACATCCGTTTAAAACAGGGGTGTCAAACTGACCCGTAAACGGGCCAAGAGGCTGCAGGTCTTCAATCCTACAAAGCAGAAGCTCACCTGAAAGCACTGATTTAATCAACTGATCTAGGCCTGCACAACTGATTAGTTGTATCAGGTGTGCTTTTGCATTGTTGGAGTGAAAGCCTGCAGCCTCTTGGCCCGTTTGTGGGTCAGTTTGACACCCCTGGTTTAAAACAATTATTAGTCCTGACCTGTTCTCAGTCATTTTCATTACAGATGGGTCACACCGAGAGCACTCCTGACTTAACAGGTGCTGGTTGTTCTCCCCGATTATGTAAGACGACAATCATTCATCTGGACGCATATTTGCTGTATTAACATCAACGTTATTCAAAATAGCATACCTGTCGACTCTCGTGCAAATAGCTGGAGCCATACGCTTTTAATAGCCTATTGAACTGCCGAGTGCCAATTTTTTAAATCAACCCACACAATACCAAGAGTCAAAGTCTGAATTTCATTGGAACACGGACCAGTTCAATCAATGCGAAGCATTGACCTATTAATAAGTAAATTATTTTGCTGTACTGAATTTAGCCCATGATTTCATCATTGTTAGATCGCATATTAAGAGAAACCGTGCCTTCAATTGCCAATTGCGATAATTGGAAAACACGTCAATAAAGGAGAATTATTGAGAACAACCAGGACTAACTTCTGTCGTAAAGGGATGTGTCTTTGCCCACTCTTGGCTACGCCACTGGAGTACTGAGGAGGATATAAGGGAGCGCTGAATTTGTCTATGGAGGAATTTGCACCTAATCCATGGTAGGGAATTACGCGTTTTTGATATGTGATGACTATAATTGATAGTAGAATGACATAGTATCAATACCATGTGGAATTTTTGCTTCAGAAAACTGATTTGGTGCAGCCATTCTTTGGCGTGGAAAATGAATGCTAGTATAATGTTGAACATTAGATCATAATGGAGGAAAAACTTTGCACAGCTTACATCACTTTGCTCAGTTGCTGAGATAATCAGTCGAATGACTAGCTAGTTCATTTTCAATAGTATATATATATGAAAACTCGGCCCCCCACAGTGTCTGCTTAGAAAAAATTTGGCCCTTGGACAAATGTAGCTGGTGACCCCTCTTCTAAACCATGTTTGAGCTTGGCTTGCCAGTGAATATTCGATAACTGTTCCGGTTGTGCCATCTAGTAATAAAATTGTGTCACTGCATGTATAAATAGAACAGCTCAATGTCTGCTGGCATCTACATCTGCGCAGAGGGGTTGATTAGGCATGATAAAGGCCAATAATTGCTCCAAAGCTCTCTGAAGGCTTTCAGAAAGTCTGGGCCCAGATGCCTATGGCATGCATCAATCACTTTGTGCATTCCATGTTCAGAATGTGCGTGTCCATAATCAAAACCAATGGTGGGCATACAAGGCACTGATTTCAAAGGTAAAACAGAAATATGGCAATTTTAACATCAATTTAAAGTTTAGAACGCAAAAGCATGCAATGTAATGTCATTCCGTCACATTATCGATACAAGAAAATGGAAACGACTGTACTTTATCGAGCGTGAATACTTCTGTGATGCTAGGAAAGAGGCCAGTTTTGGGTGACGTCACATACAGGTTTGCAAGCACGGGGTTTGGAGAAACATTTATCTGTCTTTTTTTTTATTTAAACTCATATTTTTCTATATAGGCCTAGTACATTGAAGATTGGCATGGACATATAAACGATCTGACGGACATCGTGTAAACACAGGGAAGGCAAGGTTTCCTTCAGGATTTTTTGAAACTGTGCCGGAGGGCTTCAGCGTTGGGTCAAAACTCAGCATTATCAGGTGTGGCCAGTTTTCATCAATCAGCACGTAGGGAATGTAATAATTGAGGTCTATGTGCGCGGAGGTTTATCAGTTTCACATGCGTCACGGTGGATTTCACATATAATAGGAAAACTGGTTATGACTCCGGAACTGGAATTAAATTATCATGAATATGCAATTAGGTGGAGCAGGATGTGCTCATAGCTCACAGAAGTTAACATCATAGTTTATAGTTTTGCAAAGTGAACAAAATATTTACCCAAGCCCGACAAGGCGGCATGGGTATTCAGTTTAGCACCGTCTGTCTGACTGTGTGTGTGTGTGCGTGCGTGTCTGTCCGCGCGACAGCTCGGCCACCACTGAAGCTAGGGTGACCAAACTTTGTAAGGTAGATGATCCTAGGGTACCCTGTCCAAATTTGCACTTTGACGTTGAAAGGTCAAAGGTCAAGGTCAACAAGAGGCGTGACCAAATTGACATTTTTTTGACCGGTGTGACCTTGGGATTCGACAGATGACCTTGAAAATCAATAGGAAACCCCTCCTCTATACCAAGAAGCTTGTTCTAAGATTTCATAGCCATTCATTGAATTAAACTTGAGTTACGGTGCGAAAACCGTCAAATCGGGCAAAATTGACACTTTTTACCTGTTTGACCTTGGGATTTGACGGATGACCTTGAAAAAGCATAGGGAACACCTCCTTAATGCCTAGAAGCCATTTCCAAAATTTCATAGCGATCCATGAATTCTAACTGGAGTTACAGTGTGAAAACCCGCAAACAAGGTCGTGACCTCTGTGAACTTCACCTTTGACCTTTGACCTCGACCTTGGGCATGGACATCACTTTGGTGAAGGTCAATAACTCCTGAAAATTTCATGATGATACGATGACAGGAACATAGTGAAAAAGCTGTCACAGACGGACAGACAGACAGAAGCGTTCATAGAGCTGCTTGGTCGCAGCTAAAAATATTATAAATTGTTTAATTTCGCATTGACTTTGTATTGGCCTTTGGGTTGCCGTATTAGCCCTTGACCGCAAGACAGCGACCTTCAGGTCAATAACAGGGCAATACGGAAATAAGCAATTAATAACATATAGTAATGAGGAGAATGCATATTACAATAGTTGTCTTGTATTCTGTTCAAATATCAGTTTGACCTCTTATGTGTAGATGAACAGGCACTGCCTACCATTCACTTATGTCACTTTTCTGTGAAAGTAATACAATCGCTACACCCACTGGTGACTAAAGTTTTTGTTTACTGTTGGGGTCACTATGGATTTTTTGTAAGGATTCACATAACACACATTTAAAAATGGCGGTCCGGCTGTAAATGGTTTGGGCTATCGCAAATTGTTGCAATCATTCATTTTGCTCACATCAGACTGACCACTTAATTGTACCATTGGGGATATGTTCTGTGCCAGCATTGTTATGTGTGTGCAACTGGGTGTGGCATTCTCTCGTGCTATCTCATTATGTTTTATACTTCGGTACAGCTGTACGCATTACAGTTCAGTTACACACTCCAAGACACAGCTGTGCTGGCACAGAGTTAAAAAAGCTGCTCTCCTTAGCGACAAGGAGCAGAGGCATCCAAATTCCATTAGGACACTTTGGCTCATATTTAAAACTGGAAATTCAACACATACATCACCAAACCGTCTAATGAATATGCTGCTTTCTAAAGGACGCAATGCTGACAGTGCCAGAAATCTGAAACACTTAGAAGGAATGGGTAGAGTTATCTATTACCAGCTCAAGTTATACTGCTTCAAAATGAGGAGATTAGTGAAATAGTTCTTTTTTTTCCCAGGAATTTGCCATTGTCATCAATAAAACAATATAAAACAGCTGCTATGGTGCATCTGTAACTCTTTTTAACTGCTTCTGGAAACTGTCGAAACAACAGAATGTTCTGTACCGTCATAATCTTTACAACTTATAATGAACGTACACAAATATCAATTCATGCATATTGCTCTGCTTGAACAATGGGCGGAATGAGTGCTTACTTCAGTTAATGGTAGAAGCTGCTTATTTTATTGCATTCTTCTCATTTATTTTTGAAGGGTATTCTCCTCCTCAAAAGTGGCATAATTTTTTGAATGACTCATGCTGGGCTCCCTTGGCTTCAGAATTATGTCTGATGCTATAACCATATTGCAATTTTCATGTTATTTATTTTCTCCAGGGCCGATGCGTACATCTCACAAATGGTTGTTGAAGACTCTTGATAATTGGTTCAATTCCTAGGCGTGAGTGCTTTTCAAATCTATTGGGATATGACAGTATTTTCCTTGGTGATGTTACTGCGGAGAAAGCACAAGGTTTTCAAAGACTATCTTGGGACCTTTTCGTCTTAAGTACACCACAACTGCAAATCCTGAGAAAGAATAAGAAATATCATTGAAGAATAATAATGATTATAGAATAAGAATAAGATTTCTGTTTTTAATCATTTTAAATTTTCTGAAAAGCATGAAAACAAAATCAGTATTGCTGTTAGCGGCAAAGCAAAGCGAAAGGGCTTGGCAGTAATGGAGAAGAGGTGAAAGAAGAAGATAATGAAAAGGAAAAATGAGATGATGACAAGAAGAGGAAGGAGACTTGTTACACTAAAACTGGACATGTTTATGAGGAAAATTTTGTTCAAAATGTCTTTGTACTCAGATTCCTTTGAGCTAAAGCAAGAGCATATTCATCAGTTAGTGTCATCGTAATAAGTACCTTATGTCAGTTGGAAGACTTGCAAACGTTTTTACAGTACCACTCAGGGCTTTTCTACCTTTTCTACCATAGGTGGGCTCCTGACAGGATATCTTATTGGGTAGATAGATAAACTGTCTGCTGACAGCTTTATAGGTCAACAACATGATATCAATGTGGAAATCTAATTGATGGGAAAAAATATGAAAATTGGCAGAAATAGTTGTGATATAGTAAAGGTTTTTCCAAATTATTTACCTGGAGATTTATCATTCTGTTTTTGAAAGCAAAATTGTTGAATTCACTAATCCTTATCAGTAACTATCGCCATCATCTTTCCATCTTGGATATTTACACAGCTAAAAAAATATATATATATATTTATATATATAAAGATAACAAAATAAACCAGATTTTCCATGATGTAAATCTAACGTATTTACATATATTTCAGCTGCTAATGTCTAATCTCAATTCCGGCCTTGAGTGCACAGCTGGTTTGTTTACATTCTGACATGACGTGCAAACATAACAGTTTCAGTTTGCACAGGGCGAAGCTACACTGCTGGGCTTCCCAGTTCTGGATGGGAATGCAGCTAGACTGGGCTGTTATATACAAGAATTTCTCAAACTTTGTTCAGTCAGGGCCTTGTAATATATGGCCTTTTACCTTCAGGGACCACTTAAGTCCACTTAACCCTTGCATACTGTTCAGGTCAAATTTGACCCGTTTTGACATTTCACAGTAGTAAACATACCTTGTCATGCCATTCCATTAGCCTGAAATTTGATTACTTCTCCAGAAGTGGCCCAAAATAAACAAAAATGACAACATTTCAAAATTTTAATTTTTGGTCAGGCATTACAAATTTTTGTCCTTTTAGCTGTTCCAGGTCAAATTTGACCCAGATCTATTTAGATGGTTTTTACATCCACTAGTGTGGATCAAATCGACGACAGTCTGTCATGGTTTGGAGGCGTTGAGAGCTTTCTTTTTTGCTCTCGTCCGGGAAGATATCGTTTTGCTCCCAATCGGATTCCTGGGCCAGCTGGCATTAATTGCGGGTGTCGCCCAGATTATATTTTAGCTCTAGTTCCGCCTCACTTCCGTTGCTTGAGTGTCAGTGTCATATTTGCACTTTAGCCTGTAAGGTCTCTAGTAAGAGAGTTGATAAGGGATTAGCTGCATATTTGAGGACAAGTTCTAGTCAGCAAGGGAATCTTTCTGTTCTTTCACCTTTCTTTTCGTCCTCTCGAGCTTGCCTTGCTTCCTTGCCTCTGACGACAGGTCCGTTGGAAACGCGAATCTCGCTTTCTTATTTTATTTGTGTCTCTCTCTCAACTGCTGTTTCCCCTTTTAGTCTGGCCACTGCGTTTGGCGTCTCTAACTCACCAGCCATCACAGTATACTCTAGCCAGACATGGAGACATCAGCGGTGGCTAAGATTAAAAGGGCTGTTACCAACCAGCAAGCTATGCTGTCTGGTTTTGCTTACAGGTTTGAGCAATCAGCGGTCTGAATTAGATGAGAGACTCCGCCTTCAAGAGAACTCCCTTCAGAGTCAGGAGAGCTTTGTGAAACTGTGAAACTGTACATTCAATGTCTGTGTATATTTTGGACTGTGGTAACACAGTTTAAGGGGGACCTTGACACTGTCACGAGAACCGTTTGTAGTCCCACAACACTTTCCCAGTTTCCTGCAGAGACAGGCACCTGCTGACCATTGAAGTATGTGGGGGAATCTCGAAACCGTGAAATAGTGAAACACCATATCAGTGATCATGTATGATATACATACATTCAGGAACAGAAGTCATACTGAGGTCAGAGGGTGACTCGACACAGACACAAGAACTGCATCTGCAAGCCCTTGCAATGAAACAAAATAATCTAAAAATAAGCAAATTAATATCAGTTTGGGACGGGAGGGTCACATAACTAGTCACACAAATTTCGGGGATATTATGTTTTTGGTCAGACTGCCGCCGCCGCCTGATGTGTTGATGCGATAACTTCAGTAATATTTCAATGAGAAATTTCATGTTTTGCCTATAAGTGAGTATCATAAAGAGGAAGAACTGATTCGATTTTGGACAATTTACAATATCTAGATTGGCCACCAGGGGCCAAAAACTGAAAAAATCACTGTTTCGATCATATCTCTGGAAATATTTGTCTGATTGACCTCAAATCAAATGCAAATGAAAGATCATGACCCGAGGATGTGTCCCACGATGACATTATACCTATTTATTTCAAGATTTTGACACAAGGTGGAGCTTTGTCACATAAAATTCACCATTTTTGCCATATCTTTGGAACCATTTGTCCAATTGACATGAAACTATGTGCAACAGCAAGGTCATGACCTCACATGTCACATGATGACATCATACCTGTATAGTTCAATATTTCGCCACCAGGTGGAGCTTTGTGATGGAAAATTACCATTTTGGCCATATCTTCAGAACCATTTGTCCGATTGACCTGAAATTAAGTTCAAATGAAAGGTCATGACCTGAGGGGCTTTATGTTGTATTGGGTCTATTCGAGGATTGGGGAATTGGAGGATTGGGGGCGTTCGGTGATATACCCCAACCCATTGCCTCCGACGGCATAAGCCTAGTTTTAAATGTTTTGTGTTCTGAATGTCGATTAATGTTGACTCATTATTGATATGATTGTGATTTTGTGATTCTTAAAATTGTGAAATTAGCAGTGTTTAGTGGTTGCAAAGGTTATGTGGTAATATTATAAATCCTAACAGTTACAGACTGTTATTGCCATTTTTACTTTTAAAAAATCTATCTTTTAATGTCTTAGATTGGACAGGATATGATATTGTGTGATATTAGATGTTCTTCTCCAAAAATGAGCGTTGTACAACATAAAAGAAAAACTCTACTTGCTCTCTGAAAAAAATCACTTTTTTGTAAGGTTGAGGAAAAAAAATGGTTATCGTGAGCTTTTCGCCGTGTTTCTTCCCTTTAAGCAGATATGCCGTCTGAAGTTGTTGCTATTAGGAAACATGCTCCATTTATGAAGCGTAATGATAACCCCGACTGCCTCTGGTAACGGGGGGGCAAAGGGCTAAATATGTGTTCTGAAATGCGGAAAATAATTTGAGTAAATGTGTTTTTAATAAAATTTTATTTTATTACTTTGCCCTGGAAAATCAGGGGAGCTACTGATTTTAGTTCTGAGTTTTTTTGTTTTTTTTTTTGTTTGTGGGTAACTTAGCATTTACAATATTGCCGCAGTCATTTCCATACAAGTCGGTCCACACAAAATTTTACTTTTCAGGAAAGTAGGACAAAGTTCAGAAATGGTGTTTTCGCCGTAACTTCTGTTGTAATGGTCTGATTTTGTTCAAACCAAGCTCAAAAAATAAAGATTTCAATTCAATTAACGGATGTGATGTTAGCCGTGACAAAGTTTTTGGCGCTTTGACTAAACTGGGAGATTTGGTAATTGAAGAGCATCTACCCTGAGCCGCAGCTGGATAAATCCCCTCACGGAGTCCAGATACTGGCAGTGGTGGTGACTGATGACTCAACCAACTGATTGGCTGATAAGGTTGATGAATGATGAAGCCAATGAATCTGCGAGACTATGCCATGATGAGGAGGGGAAGGGGACGCAAAACAGCAGCATAAATGTACAAAAGGCAAAGAGAGAATCATATTTAAAAAGACAAGCAAGATGACAGGCAAATGATGTAGGTGTGTGGAAACTTGATCAGTTGACTGGATGGCTGATGTTTCAGTTGACAGCCTCAGACAATAACAGCAGAGATTCTTAATGAGCGTTGTGGGGGAAATAAAAGCCAGATTGAATGAGAAATAAACCACTGGCTGAAGCATGTAAACTTGGGCTAGAACTTCATGTAAATGGGAGGAACTCCCCCCTTAGCAGTAGAAGGTATATGTCAGAGAGTGAAGTAAAACCTTTCAAATGTCCTCAAAAATCATCCATTTTTATCTGTTTATGTTAAAATTTGATGTGTGTTATTTAAAAAAAAAAAAACAAGTTAACACAAAAGCATGGAAATACTTGTTGGAACAAGGTGTTTTGTGCCGTGCACCGCTTGTGGGGATTTTTGAGCCAGGTTTTATTTGCCAAATGTAGAGCTCAAATCGGCTGTGTCACAAATTATCGAATGATCATGAAAGCAGAGCAACTCACTATTCTAATGTACAACTCCAATTCTGAAATAGTTGGGACAAAGTCTAAATTGTGAATAAGATCAAAACGCAATGACTTTCAAATCAGGCCAGCCAGTATTCTATTCACAATAGAACAGAGATATCATGGCAAACTGAGAAATTTTACAGTTTTACTATTGTGTACAACATATTGCCTCATGTGATCTAAAAGTCACTGCATTTTGATTTTATTCACAATTTGCACCTCATCCAAACTATTTTGGAATTGGGGTTGTAAATTGACTTTGATAAATTGTATAAAAAAATCTAAAATATCAAAGAGAGTTGCAGACTGGATTGTTGTGCTGAGGAAAGGTTCACATGTGAATTTGTGAAGCCCTTCCCCCTTTCCTCATTGGTTGATATTTCATATATGGTATTTGCTTTTTCAGCCCTTTTTTGCCTGTGTTTTAACTTTTTTGAGACCTAATACGGCCGGAAAATTTGAAATGAGCTTGAAAATAAAAATGTAAAATGTCTGAGCTTCAACATTTGAAATGCTATCTATGTTCTCTTGTAAATAACATATTAGCTCATGTGATCTGAAAGTCATTGCATTTTGAATTTATTCATAATTTACACTTCATCCCAACTACTTCGGAATTGGGGTTGTATCTAAATGCAATCTATTTAACCCTGTGAAAAACTTCTACCGTCCACATGCGTGCGGAGCAAACATGAGACTTCATTAATAACTCTTCGCAACTTGTTACTCCATCTATTTTTTCTCCTCTGAATTTAATGATGTGAAATGCTTCAGTTCTTCCTTCTTACCGGTCTGCATCCACTTACAGAACGAGCGCATAGCAGGTACATAAAATTTAGCTTGCACAGGCAGATTTTTTATGCGCATCTCTGGATTTACCCCAACATGAATATTTTCCTTTCATAGAGTTCAAAAATGTATTCACCTGGACTGGATGACCTAAAATGTTACAAGTGAGTTTTTAGTGCTGCTTTTTCCATACATACTGAGCATTTGCCTTTTCATGGTTGTGATAAATTAAGAGTGTGAACTTCAAGAATATCAATATCAACATCTGTTCATTTTACCAACGGGGAACATATCAGGATGAAAGTTTTCAAGGACCCAAAGCATGATATTGTACTGCACGTTATCGAACATGACGAGAAGGGGAAAATATATGAATATTCTAAGGTGTCAGAAGGAAAAAGCGTGCATTCTCAGGATACAGTGGATATTATATTATCTTAGGCTAAGGCATCTTTTCCTTTGATTCTAGTGCTAACTCTGGTCTTAATGTCAAATTATTTCAATAGCAATTATAAAACAATATGGTGAAATAGTATTGTATTGCTGTTCATAACTTTGAGCCACTTGATAAAGAATGACTAAAAACACCAAACGTGTTTTCAGCAAAAGTATTAATCCCTAGTGTTGAATGACATGAGTATCACACATATGTACTTTTGTAGTAATGCGTGGAGGTGCTTGAGGGGATGTGGTTGCTTCACACAGGAAATATTCACATGTATGAAACTACCCCTTCAGCCTCACCCTCCCATTAGACCCCAACACTATTTTATAGGCATCATTCATTGAGCACATGAAAATAAAAAAGGAGGGTAAAATTATGCGTTTATTTGCGAACATCTCCACTGGCTACAATTCAGTCCCATGAAATCACTGTGGAGCAACAGCTTAAAACGTGGTTTGGGTGAATCAAAATGCGAGCTAAGTTTATGACACAAAAATTTCACAGCACCAGCTTTAAGAACTGACACACCCCCTTTTGTGCTTTCCAACCTCTTTAGATGGAAATGCATTTATTTTAGAGCTGCAAACTACTAAACGGGACAAAGACGATGAATATGCTCTTTGTGACTGACGAAATTGTGCTTAACGTTCCATCTGCATGTTTTTAGCTCCCGCCACTCGCGGTGCGGGGGCTATGGTATTTGGCTCCGTGTGTGCATGCGTGCATGAGTCCGTTAACACATTTTGCTTTATCTCATCAACTATTTCAGTTACATGCTCCTAATTCTTACTGGACATGCATCTCATAAAGGCCAGCAAATGACATTTCTCAAGGTGACCTTGGCCTAATGGCCTAAAAATATCACCTCAAACTTCTACATTTTTGTTTATCTCATCAACTATTTCAGTTTCAGGCTCCTAATTCTTACTGGACATGCATCTCATAAAGGCCGACAAATTAAGTGCCTAAAGGTGACCTTGGCCTATTTTTCAAGGTCACTGGCCTAAAAATATCACCAAAAATGTCAACATTTTGCTTTAACTCATCAACTATTTCAGTTACAGGCTCCTAATTTTTGCTGAACTGCATCTCAAAAAAGCCTACAAATGACGTGCCTAAAGGTGACCTTGGCCTATTTTTTCAAGGTCACTGGCCCAAACATATCACCAAAAATTTCAACATTTTGCTAATCCTCATCAACTATTTCAGTTTCAGGCTCCTTATTTTTACTGAACATGCACCTCATAAACTCCAAGAGCACTCCACACTTAACAGGTGCCGCTTGTTCTCTTCGATTAAGCTGTTATTCAATGTTCTTCAAAATTGCAAACCTGTCGACCCTGTTGACAACAAAAAAAGTGTTAGTCTTGTATTCCTTTTTTACTCTGACAGTGTTTAAAAGTTGTTTCATAAGTATTATTAGTTAATAATTATTGGGGCTTCTTTAAAATATGGTTTTAAGAGACTGTTAATTCATTTCCATATTTTTTAAAACCTGCAATCTGCAGACAGACCAAAGTAACACAGGGATTTTAAGAATTCTAAAGTTACAATGGTCTATCTGCAAAATTGGGCACCCAGAATTCAATGTTGCCAGACGAATAGGGGAATGTAAATTAGCCCAGTTTAGTCTTGTCGTATTCTTATTGTTAAGGGCAAAAAATCTTTTAATTTGGAAAAACCCGAAGGGGATATTTTTAATACCAAACCTTTAATCGCAATTTTCTCAAACACAAATATGTCAGATAGACCTAGTTAATCCTCGGCTGACGACTCGGGCCCCGAGAAGATGTAAAAAATGTAAAGGCTAGCTGACCTACTTTTTTTTCGGCAATAACATTCTTTCGCTTGATGAAGACGTGATATCTATTTGGGTGGCTACACACTACAGCCAAAGTAAAAAAAAAAAAAAAACTGTGAAAGATAGCGAATTGCAATTCACATGCGGGGAGTGATATATGATCAAAATGCTTTTGATTCAGCAAATAGTCTGGCGAGCAGTTTCTTTGTTTTACAAAAGGGTAAAAACCCAGCCATCACCTGCTCCACTACAGAATGATATCACATTAGCTGAGGGCAACAATCATCATTCAGAGCACGAAAGTACAGTCCCCAAGCTTCACTTCGCATGGTGGAAATCAGCAATTCACAGAACTAAATAAAGATCTCAGTCCTATCCTTCACAAATGCTGCAGCTGACAAGCTAATTGCCACAAGAATATAATTGGCAAAGGCTAAGGTTTTACAGAAGCCAGGATTACAATGCATCTTTCAATTCTCTAACGCTACTGGTTAGCCTCTCCACTTAATGTAGCATGTATAACAGGTAAATGTGCGGGTTTCAATATGCATCCCGCATGTGACCGTTGATAGCCACTAATTACAAGGCAAATGCTGGTTGCTTCACAAGAAAACTAAACTGACCACTGGCTTGACAATACTGCTTTTTGTCGGATTTATAAAAAAAGGATACTTGTTGTACAAATCTTTGAATTAACATATCAGGGGACTGTATAATGTATCATACAGTGGGATCGGGATGATTATCCCTCAGTGGCTTTTTCCGAAAGGCAGTGTTTATTTTGCCTTGAACCGTTTTTACCCCTCAGCCCGACAAGGGTATGAGGGGTATTGTTGTCCCTTCGGCGGCGGGCGGGCGGGCAGATGCCAATTTTGTCCGGGCTATTTCTCTGTACCCACTTGGGTTAGGAAGTTCATATTGCATATGTAGACTCCCCATGGGGGATAGGTGTGCCTTTTCGAGGTTTCGTCCCAGTTTGATCTTTGACCTTGCAGCAGTGACCTTGCCATTCAAAACTTTGTCCGGGCTATTTCTCTGTAACTACTTGGGTTAGGATGTTCCTATTGCATATGTGGACTCCGTATGGGGGTAGGTGTGCCTTTTCGAGGTTTCATCCCAGTGTGACCTTTGACCTTGCAGCAGTGACCTTCGGGGCTGAAGGGTATTGCCCGCTTCAGCGAGGCCCATTTTATTACATTTCTACCGCTATTTGGCCTAGACCTCTGGTACACCTTCGCATTTGCATTATTTTTGGACTTTAAAACAGAAATCAATTGAGCATCTTTGGCCAACGCTAGCAAAAAAATTTGGTAGCTAGTGAACAACTAATCAGCCTCATTAATGCAGACATAACTGACCTACCTACACAACTAATGCGAAATAATTGCGATTCCTGGTTTTTATTGATTTATATTCAGCACAAATAGATAGCTGAGCAGGTAAACTAGCTTGCTAGCCTAGCGTGCAATTGGTCAATGTTAAGATGCTTTCACACCGCACATGAAATAGATTTTTCGCATGACAGATTGCATTCAAAGTCTAGGCATAGACGTGTATTCGCGTTGAATGTGGCTGTAACACTGTGACTAATGTAGCTAAGTTACTGTTGCCAATGTTTGTGTCCTAAATATGCAAGAGTAATATCAGGGGACGTTCAACAGAAGGTGTGTGAGAAACCTCATTTGAAGCTAACTTTTTATAACTTTCATAATTTGGATTCTTGGTGCAACTGTTCGTGGTAACGCAACTTCCTGTCTGTAAAACCTGTCTTGCAGGGAAATGTTTCTCTCTGTCATTATGATGACCGCTCGGTTAGTATCGTATGTTAGTTTGCGTTCTGTGCAACTTAAAAAATGCTCCTGGTTATTCATTTATATGCAGTAATTCAGATTGGTATGCTTGTGTCATTTTGGTTAGCATCAAGGTGGGAGTTTCATCACAACACTACCGGACCATAGCTGCTACAGTTGAAGCAAACCGGAGAGGTGTTGTGCATGTCTGCAGAGTTGGGCAGACAAGTCTGCAGTTAGACCAGACATTGGTTTAGCAGAGCTTAGGGTACGTGTTTGGGTTTGTTTACTGCTGCTGTGAAACGATTGTTTTACTTATTCATGACCGGGGTCAGCCGGATACTTTGCCGTGGTTTGGGTTTAGCTCTCTGATCTTACCGCGGTGAAAGCAATCACGAAACTCACTATAATGTGTCTGGTATAACAAATGATTTCTCCGCATTGCAGTCGTGGAATTTCATCCACCTTTGAAAATTTTTATGGCGAATAAAAAGCCAAAATAAAGGGGAGATCAGATACGGATTTTTTTTTTGTACATTTATTGATTCACTCGCTCCACATAAGCAACGCTTACACCATTTGCGTGTTTTTGCTACGAACTCATATAGTAGCTTGGTGTCGGAATTGCATTTCATTTTGGTGGAAATGGTTAATAGGAGCTTCTGAAGTATCCTCCAGATAGCTAAGTGGATATATAACATGACTATATAACAGTACAGCTATAATCACAAGCATGCAAGGTGAGACAGTATGAGCAAAACACAAAAATTTCAACTTGCCACTTACTGAATCCTGCTTTAAACGTTGCTGCAATACTTTAATTGCTTCCTCCTCCCATTCCGCGTGAGATTCGGCATCAAATAAGTACAGGCCCACAGCAATAAATGCCGCGGAGAGCTGTCCTGAAATATCTGCCATCTTGGTTCCCTGGTCTTGCGGGTCTTCACCCTCCCCCGGAATCGAAGCAGCCAGGCAGCCAATCAGAGCAGTGCATCATTAGCATAGCCATCCCGCCCATTTCAAAACGGCTCGTGTTTCAGGCTGGCACATATAGGGTGAGAGAAGAGGTCTCACTAGGCCTGGTTGTGTGTGGGTTTTTTGTAACAATACTTAACATTATTTTAAAGACCCATAGGTGATATTTTAAACAACTACATACAGCATAATAGGGGACCTTTAAATATTATAGAGCAGGGGTAGGGAACCTTCTCCAGAAAGAGCCACTGTGGGTGCAGGCTTTCATACCAACCAAGCTGCTACACACCTGATTCTACTGATCAACCTCTGGAATGTTTGTTAAGGGTCTTGATTTATAGAATCAGGTGTGTAGCAGCTTGGTTGCTGTGAAAGTCTGCACCCACAGTGGCTCTTTCTGGAGGAGGTTCCCTACCTCTGTTATAGAGGTACCTAGGTTTGCACCTTTAAAAAAGAAAAAAATCTAAGATAAACTCATTAGGGTAATTTCTATTAATAGAAAATGCAATAATTGCACTCAGATTCCTGCAAAAAGTTTTGCAAACTTGTGCGCCGCACGCTCACATTAAGTGTCCATGCCACCTCTCACATTAAGCCTACGCCCTTGATATTTCCTGACCAATGATACACTGTACATAGGAGTACAGGTCTGGCTCTGCCATCTCACCATACCTTAAATCCCTCAATTCTAGTAGGCTGTGTTGGAATATACAAAGCTTTCTGACAGTAATGACACGAAAATTTGACGAGCAAAGTATGAGTAGCCAAAAGCAGTATTTTGATTGTGCTACTGGGGCACACAGTGAGTGAGAGGAGTCAATAATGATTTTATGAAGTGAAGTTGCAAGTGATTTGTCATGCCAATGCCTCTGCGAACTGCTAAATGTTAGATGCTGACTATCACCACTAAGTTACCTTCCTCAACTTTGCTGTCCATGTGTGACTAACAATGTGTAGATAAAAACAATGAATTGTGCCCATGTTGGTTTTGATGAAAAAGTCATGAAGATTTAAGGCCTGGAGGTTTTTTGTTTGATGGCATCAAAAGCTGTTCTAATGGTGATTTTGTTTTCAAATACTACCTTAATTCCAAAAATGTATGGAAAGTGTAAATTTTAAACAAAACTAAGCAGAAATCCATGATTAGCAAATTTGCTTTGACCCATGCATGTGATGCCAGCTAAACATTCCAAAAAAAGTTGGGACAGGGGCATATGTAACGCAATGTTACATCCATAGGTTAAGATTTGGGTAGGGATGGCTGGGACATGTCCAAACCAACTTTCCACCTTGGCAAGAATATCCCGACCCACTTTCAATCAATGGAGAAAATGGAAGAAATGCGACATTGTAAATGCAACATGCCCCAGTCCAATGTAATTGCAATGCATCTGTGGTTGACAGCTTTGTCCAGTTCATAGACAGTCAGTGGTTTAATCTAAGGTGTTTATCCTGGCGGCAGTCACGTAACTAAAGTTGCTGTAAGAAAACAGTACAGCGCACAGATGAGACAAGATTGCGAACTGGCTAGCCAGCTAACCCAGCCAAATAGCCATATCCATGCAATGGAGGTGTTGCACTGGATGCAGAAACTGTAGTGTAAGTCACGTGATCCCCGAAGTAACCCAGGAAGATGGCTTTGATGGGATCGGAATGCATCAATTAATTATTATTTATTTACACAAAAAAAAATGTATTTCCTTGCTCTGAAAGGTTGCATGTATAACTGGATATTGAACCTCAGGTCCAAATGCTCCACCTTATCCACAACACTAGCTCAACAGACCATGGGTGTCTTTGAGCGCATCTGCAAGTAAGCCGGCTGCGCGAGATTCCCAAAAAATCACGAGAGAATCTTGCCGAAGTGCTCCGGGCTTATCGCCCAACTTCGGCAAGATTCTCGCGTAATATTTTGGGAATCTCGCGCAGCCAGCTTACTTGCAGACCGGCTTGAACACACCCATTAAATTCACTGGTCGAGATATGGCTGTGTTGTGTTTGAATTTGAGCATATTGGCGCAAGGATTCTCAATCATAAACTGGCTTTGAAAACAACAGTTGAGAAAATACTAAAGAACAAACAATTTCAGTGATTATACTGCTTCAGTCTTCCAGTGCATAGCATAATGGTGAGAGTACTCTCAGATAAACTGGCTAAACAATTGCAAGCGCAGATTTACCCACAAACAGCTTTTATGACAAAATATCAAGGTAAGAAAAAATTTTGCTCATTTCTGTAGCATTTAAAGTGTATGCCTGCTGTTCTTTGAGTGTGGTGTCAATTTAAAATGACAAGGCTTGTATCGTTGGAATCTCTGGACTGTTCTTTTTTCATTTGAGTGATTGTTTGTATGCATGGCACAAATACAGTGGAAATGCTTGCGATAGAGGATATGCCGCATGACGAGGTTGCTATTGGGAAACAAGCTGTATTTATGCAGTATTTAAGCAAATTCATTGCCCCGTTATGGGGGCGTTCAGGCTTAAGGATAATATTTTCCACTAATTTCTTTAAATCTTCACTTCAAAACCAGTTTTCATTGCAACAAAACCGTTGCCTTTCTTGTGAACTTGAAGGCAGCTTTTCTCGAAGCGCTCTGAGCAAAGAACTGAATTTTCTGTTGGTTTGTAAAGCTTTCCATGGTCAATTTTTCTGAATTTAACAAATCACTCTTTCAAAAGGGCTTCATTATTTTGTGGGAATTGATGGAAACTTATTTTGCCGTATTTTCCAGTTGACTGAATGGCATTATTATTATTATTAGTGCAAGCAACAGCAGCAAAAGATTTCCCTATTTTCTCTATGCTGCGATCAACCCTTGTGTAAATTTTGCCTCGGGGATCACGTGACCACTACGTAACTTGCAACGACCAGCATGAGTGCGCAGAGATTATTTGCTGTTTACAAAATCTAAAGAGAGATAGGCAATTTTAACTGGGGAGGGGTCACAAATTTTTCTAGTGGTTGTGAGGGAAGTTTTCTTGTAAAATAAACAACAGCAAAGTTAAAAAAATCTTGGTCGTGGCAACTAACATTCTTTACTTATATTAATCTAGCAATCTTTGATAACCATGTAAATATGTTGGTCCCTTAGATAATTAAATTTTTTATTGTAGTTAGGCTGCATACTTTCTCTAGATGCGATGGGAGATATCTTGCTTTCTATTTGTTGAGATGTATAGGAAACATTATGACCAAACAAATGTCCAAGGAGGCTATTTTGATTAGCTATAGCAGCCTTTCTTAGTGTCTTAACATCACTGAAAATGCAGTCGAAGAAAGAGTACACAAGTAAGAGAAAATGAGAGAAAGTTGAGACGAGGGTGAAACTGCCAAAAGTTGTGGACAATTTTTGTCTCATTATAAGATGTGCAGCATGATGACTTTTTTTGTGCTACATGCCACTGATTAATTGTTTCCAGCTCGTCCACTTTACTAACGCAAGACAGTTGGCAACTGGATGTGAGTACCTGGCTTGCATCCAGTTTTTGGTTGAAGATAGAGCGGACACTGATTAGGAGAGTTAGCATTTACAAGAAGGCATTTAACAATGGAAAAAGAAGTGAGTTTCAATGTGCTCTAAATTTGGGAGAGGTCCAGACACAGTTCCTCAAAAATTCTTAGCGTTAACTGCTAACTGTGGGAACTTAGTGGGATCTTGGGCTCCACAAAAACTGAGCGAGGCATTTCCAAGTCTGATTTGTACAGTGGTTAATTGTTTGACTGGGATCAAACTGTAAAGTTAGCTAGATCACTGCTTAGCGAGCCATCTGGCTAACTAATAAATTAATGATTGTAATAGTTGCTAATAATACAACATAATATTGCATAATTAAGTTACTTATACATTGTTTGACGTTTAATCACTTGCTGAGTATTATTAAACTTCAGAAGAAATGTTTGAAACATGAATAACAGTTGCTAAGTTGGATTCAAAAACCTGATCAAAGTATTTGGATGCTAAATTGAAAAGCAAGTTAATGAATATGGCATCTATCTGTGAAAATTACCAGAGCATCTTGCTTGATAACATAAAGAAAAACACAGTAATCTCTGTCAATGGAGACGGCAATGTTTGCATTCAGATTATAGCAAAAATATTTCCAGCTTGCGCACTGCGTGCACTTGCATTACGTACATACCTTCCAACTGTCAGATTAAACCTACACCCTCGGTTTCATCTCTTTATACACAGTCTGCGAAATGAGGATACTATTTTGCAGTTTCAAAAATACAATTCTCTTGATGGAATACTGATGCTGCCCAACAGTCTGAGGTCTTCGCTATCCCACCTTGCAATTCATAATTTGTCACACGTTTTCAATGGGAGACAGATCTGGTCTGCAGGTAGGCCAGTATGGCACCTTTAACAACAGCATAGCTTCATAGTTAAAAGTGCTCGAATGAGCCTTGGGATTGTTTTACTTAAATCATCAGGGATGTCCCTGAAAAGGACGCTGAAATGGCCATTACTGTTGCTCCAAAATATGCTGCGTGCCTCAGCATTAATGGTGCCTTCACAGATGCACAGGAACTTCACAGAAGTTACCACGCCATGGGCACAAACACACCCCCATACCATGAGAGACACTGCGTCTTCAACTGTGTTTATAACAATTACAGTTGTCCTTTCCCTCTTTGGCTCCGATGACACAAAGTATTTGAAAAATCAATTTGACTCATCAGACCAGAGCACGGTTTTCTGCTTTGTGACAGTCAATCTCAGATGAATTCAGTTGGCTGCATTTCTGAATGCTGATGATATGTAGAAAGCTGGGGATTGAGGCGTTGGAAACAGGGAGGCATCGCATTATACTGCTGAAGCCCTGCTGCTTTCATCATTGGTCAACATTTGATCCATCGTGAATATTTAATTTTGTCAAAGGGAGTTGGGGCTTGGGTTGATGGACTCAGGAAAGGGACACTTATTTGGAAAGACTTGCTCCCTTTCCTGATTGGCCAATGTTTGATTCATTTGATCCTATTGATGTTTATTAGGATTCGGGCATTGGACTCTGGAAAGGATGACGTTAATTTTCAATGCCCTCTGCGTACTTCTCCTGATTGGCTGATGTTTGATCCTTTTTTAAAGTATTAAACCATTTGTTCTTGGCAGTTTTATGGTTGTTGGACTGAGGAAATAGAGATTGTAATTGGCAAGGCATCACACCTTTTCCTGATTAGCTGATAATTGATCCCTCATAACTATTAAATAATTTGTCATAGTAAATTCACGGTTGGGTTTTTAGACTCAGGAAAGGGTCAGATACCAATTAATGAATTTCCTCATTCATCGTTATTCAGTCATTCAGAACTGTTGAATCGTATCCAGAGTAAAGTTGGGGATTTGGTTGCTGGACTCTAGAAAGGTTTAGATGTTAATTGATGAACCCCCTCCCCTTTCCTGACTGGCTGATATTTGATCCCTCAAAACTGTTGAAGCATTTGTAACAGATAATTGTGGGCTGGGCTGTTGGACTCAGGAAAGGCTTGCATGTTTACTTATAAAGCCCCGCTTTATCGGTTAATTAATTGTTGACCTCAGGAAGGAGTCCCATGTTATTTGTCAGAGCCCCCTCTCCGGATAGACAGATATTTGATTATTCAGAAATACTGTGTCTTTTGTCATGGAAAGTTGGGTTTTGGGTGATGGGAGTCAGGAAAGGGTCACATATTAATTACCAAAGCCACGCCCCATTCCTGATTGGCTTAGCTTTATACTTTATGGCTTTTGAACCATTTATTATAGACAGTGGGAGATATGGTTGTCAGGGTCAGTCAGGGATCTCATGTGAAGTGACAAAACTTAGCTAGCTTGTTATATGTTATTAACAAACTCTCAAATATTGAAGTTGTTAGTGTAGGCTCATTCATGTTTTAATAAATCCAAAAACAAAGACTCTGTGGTCATTTTGCACAGTGGGAGCACCTTCCGACAAGGCAAGATAACTTCTTAGAATAGTGGCCAGCGTTGGGGTGTCAAAAATCTGTCCTGGCATGCATTGGAAAAACGTCCATGATGCCAGCCTGAACTGTCTGTTGTGGAGTTGGGGTGTTTGAAATATTAGCATCATTCTAATGATAACCACTAATTTTGCTTTGTTAAGTCAAATTCTATTTTGTACTATTTTCAATTAAATATTGGTGAATAAGAATATTCATAGTATTACTTTCTGTTTTTATTAGTATTATACATTTTGACCCTATTTATTTGGCGTAGGAGTTGTAGACTTCTCACCAGGCATATTTTTAAGCAAGGGCCATCACAAAACGTCTTTCTGTCATTCTAAACAGCAAATGCGTGCACACACACACACACACGCGCGGGCGCGCGTACACACACAATCTCACCATCTCTCTCTCTCTCTCTCTCTCACAACAGATACACACATACACACTCACTCACTCTCTCTCTCACAACACACACACACACACACACACACACACACTCTGCCTCTGACATACACATGCTGTGAAATACTTAAAGAGCTGCTTTTATTAGACCCCTAAAACACAAATTTGTTAATATAACCACCTTTACTTTCATGTTCAAATTCAATATTTTGCATGTCAAAGTTTATACACTTGTCAAGTAGTAGTCTATTTTTAAGGGAAGATTAAAAACACTTGCACTAGAAACTCTACTCTCACTCAGCAGGAAGTGAAAATCAGTACATTATTTTCCTCACCCTATGGTGAACCTCAGGATGTCCACTGATTTCATTAAAATGAAATTCCTTTGATGACAGTAACAGTGCACTTTTTTATTTTCTTATTTTCACTTAGTCTTTTGCCATTTGAAAGCAAACACTACAAAAAAGCAAACAACCAAAAAAAAAAAGAAACAATTTAACCAAATCAGTCTTCAAGAGCATTGCTTAGAAATGAGACTCTCCAGACATTTCCTTCAGTAGGTGTCTCTAATTGAGCAAGCATCTGTTGAATGGAGGCAGTTCTGATTGCTCTGCCTACATCCAGCCCAAATGGGAAATAAGGTTTAATAGCAATCTGTTCTACAAAGCAGAGATATATATTACCATCTTCTGAAAAAAAGAAAGCTTTTTAGTTGGAGGGAAGTGAAGTCTTCTGAAGAATAGTGTGCTTGGCTCGAGTCGGCACTTTTCCCATGAGTGTGGCAATGCAAATTCAGAGGCTCCTTGGAACAATTAAAAGCAGCATGAAGCTACTTTGGAAAGCCTTAAACTCAACAGGGCTGATGCCACATGTTCATTTTGGTCTTTCACACAGAAGACTGGAATCAATTCCGGCAAGAGCTCTGCTGATACCCAGTCTGTCTTCCCACAGTTCATTAGGTTTTGGTGCCGTGAACAGCTTTGTTTGCTGAGGTGAACAGGTCATGGACTGGAATCTGGCTCATATCCCTATTTCTGCTGTAATCTTATCTCTTCAAGCCTAGTCAATTTTGACCGACATGGTTGACCTTTGTTGAAATCATATTACATGTAAAAATGTGCTGACCTATCCTAAGATGTTGAGTTTTTTTTTTCCAATTTAATAGCCCCTTAAATGCTTAAGCATATAATTTTATATCATTCTAAAATATCCTGATATGAGTAGATGGGGCATTAAAATGTTATTCAACATTTATCATTAATTATTTTGTAATTGGTCATTATATGTCGATGCAGCTTTGCTCCCGTGTAAATGCTCTTGAAGAACTTTAAGGTATAAAACACAAAGACCTAATTCGTTACTCAGATAGTTTTCAAAACATGAAAAAAGGGCAAAGCATATGCTTCATTTTTCATTCATTGGTTAGCTCCAAATATTCCTGAAACTTATGGAAATGCCACTGAGCATTATGTAGTGGTGGGAAATGGGGGGGATCTTATTCAAATTGCAGGTGTACAAATCACCATATTAGTCCAGCAAATGATCACTGTTTTTCACATTATGTTTTCGGTACTCCCCAGGCATTTCATATCCAGCAAATTATTCATATTACATTTTTTCCATAAAATCCATTTGTGTAGCTGAATATTTCTCAAAGCAATTCAGTTTACGTAACTTGCACTAGGATGCCGCTAGCGCCCCACTAAGGAATAAAGGCAACATTTGAATTTCAAAACCAGTTTATTTATTGCATAAAGCAAGATCCTCTTTGTGAGGCAGATTGGTTCATGAAACTGTTCCCAGTACAGTAATTATTTCACAATGGAATTTTTTACTCCATGACCCCTTCAGTAGACATTTCCAATCTATATCTTCCATTCCATGTATATAACCAGACAAGCGTGTCCTAAAAACTAAAACGAAAAGTAACTTGAGCCCAACCTCTGCATACATTTCAGATAACCATGGGAAAGTATATTGATTCAATTATGCGTGGGTTATGGGCATATCGTATTTCCTACACCTTTACCACAAAGGTATTCAGAATGTTTTGCATTGTGTGCTGGAGAAATACTCATGAAATTCTGTAATGAAAAACATACATGTGTTCATCATGCAAGCATCTGCAAATTTCTTGTCAAAGTCATACAAAATCCTTCCTATGCATATTATTCAAAAGAATTTGCTTTGTTTTGTTGAAAATAAAGTCAATTTAATAACTAGCATAACTTGAATGAACCGCAATTTTGAATAGTCATGTGTGCTCCAATGTACAGGTATTGCAGAATTAATGAAAAGATGATCCAACCACAAACTGCATATCCGCTGGATTACATCATCCAATATTGTGAGAGCAGAAATGCAAGTCTTGTTGGAGAAGAATGAAGAATGGAGTCTCCCACTGATGAGCCTGTAATCTGTTCTGCACAATAGCCATCAGAGCTTCAAATAAAAGGCATAATAAAAAGAGACTAAGATCTGATTTACTTTTTTCACTGTATAAGCGCGGGTAAGACTGGCATTATAACTGCCTTCCCTCTCCTCCATGTTTCCCTGACACATTTTCTTTCTTCTGTCTAACTCAATTTACTTCTAAAACCCCACAGGGAATTTTGAAGTGAGCGAGAGCGCCACCCATTGCAATAAAAACCTGGCATAATCGACTGCTGTTCGGAATGGGAAAACGTCTGCCAACAAAAAACCTGACAAGTTTCCAGATCAACCCCACTTAGAACATTCAAAATCTCATTTATTTTTGGAAGGTTAACAAGGATCAATAGAAAATGTCCTTCGCTGAATATTTAGGGCTTGTTGGTTTCTGAACAATAAAGCTATGTCCACAAACTTAAATATAAACCCATTTCCAAAAAAAACAATGGAATGCCAAGTGCAGGTAAAGTAAAAGATTGCAGTGATTTTTACATTGTCCTTGTTTAAATTGTCCCAAACTTTATGAAACATAAAAGATACATGCAAAATATTCCGTGTTTCACCATATCAACTGATTTTTTTGTAAACAGAAGCTCATTCTGAATTTGATGTCTGCATCATGTCTCAGACAAGTTGGGATAGGAGCAAAACAAGACTTGGAAAATGAGTCACTGCTGTGCAAATGGTAAAGAAGTACTGAACTGGTGAAGCTATCATACTTGAATGTAAGAGAAGCATCCATAAAAGGCCCAGTTGTTCACAAACAACAAGTGGTCAAGGCTCGCCATTTTGCAAAAACTGTGTAAAAAATAATCCATCCTTTTAAAAACATTCACATTTCTCAATGGCCTGTTTTGAGGATTGTAGGGATTTCACCCTGAAGATATAATATAATTAAAAGACTCTGGGAATACGGATAAATTGCTGCATAAAGGATCAAATCAGAATCAATATTGAGTGCCCCGAGCCTTGATCCATCAAAGGAGCACATATTCTGTGTCCTAGATGATGTCTTTTCAGGAAAAATCTTGGTGATAAAACAGCCATTATAGACAGTGATTGAGAAATTGAATATTAAAAAATTGGCAACATATCTAAAGCAGGCCGGAAGGCCATACTTGCCAAGTATGACCTTTTGACTAAATTGGCCCGCTGAAGGCCTATGTATGTGCCTGTTTGGAGGAATACTTTCATCTATCGGGCACCGCTGCTTCAAATAATAACAAGCGGTGCCAGGCATGGCAAACCCAGCCCCTCACTCATATTTGTTTAATGCAAGGTCACTCAAGGAAGAAGGGCATGATTTCAATATGTATGCTTATTATATGCTTTACAGCTACTAAGAGGCTTTCTACAATAGTTTTGAGGTATAACTTCCTAAAATCTTGTTACCTCAGGTTTGACCTTTCAGGGTCACTGAAGGTCAAAGGTCATCCTGCCATTTTAATCTTCATTTATGACTTCTTATCGGTGTTCAATAATAACCAAATGGCAAGTAGTTTTTTGGATTTAGGGCTCCATCTTTCACACTGCCTTACCCATTGCCACTACCCACTACCCTTGAAATACGCATTCAACAGCTTCCACTATCCCTAAACGGTATCTTGCAGCCACACTACCCGCTATACATTATACATTATACATTATTTGCACCTGGAGGTGTGACCGTGGACGTCTTTATGCGCTTTCCCTACAATTGCTATCTTGACCACACACATTAGTGAAAGCGAATAGCAGGTCCTCAAACCACCCGCTACCCATTTGGGCTTTTACAAGAGCGTGCCCAGGCGTCTTCAATGCGCGTCCACTTGAACACCTGTGGACATGCACATGCGGCTCCACTTCCCGACTTAACTCGCCTGTAAAAGCCACCTTGCTTTAGCCTCAGTTGAACTCCTGAGAAAATGGCAGAGATAGTACTAAATCACCTTGATTGCCAGTTAAATAATAGAAGATGCCCAGAATACGTGTACCGTCAGCGCACCAGCTACCTGGCAAAAGAAGGCATGTTTGGGTATGTTTTCTGCACCGCTTACGTCTATATTCAGCTTTACGAATATGAAGCATTCTCAAATTATTACCATTAGCGAACTTGAATGGAATTTCAAAACGAAACTACGTCAGATCATTCAAAGTTATGAAATTGGAATGAAATACGACGGTAGCTCATTTATTTCTTCTGCCTGCATCATTGGAAAGAGAAACGATGGATAGCGTGTACTTATTATTACACCCTTTTGCTGCTTAAAATTTTAGGATTAACATCCATGGACAACAATGCAAGGTACGTTACACATTTATTTTCAATATGTGATCTTAACTCAGTACGAGATCATAGCAATCAGGCTGTATTCCTTTCCCCCACTAAAAACGATAAAACCTAAGTGACAATAATAGCAGTATTAAGCCGCTTGAACACTGGACGCGAAACAAATTTTTTGCACGACAGATTGCGTTGCACGCAGAGCCTACATGTCCGAAAGTCGGACAGGGTTTTAATATATCTCCCTGTCTGACAGTCGATTATTGTTTTAAATTTCTTCAAATCTAATGAATCTATTAGATATTAAACGTGAATGTTTTGATAAGAGGGCTCAGTTCTTCAAGATGAGTACTGAGAATTTCAATGTGCAATGCCTGTCGAACATTAAATGCAAAATACTCTGTGTCTGACAGCCAAAAAAAAAAAAAGAGGACGATTAGAACAGATTGATAACAAAATAAAGAATAAAAAGAAACATTTCAACAACAAACAGAACATCCAATGAACACTGCGATTTATTTATTGCAGGCCATCTTTTTTGGATGTTCAGTTTGTTGAAGATATATTTTTATTCTTTGTTTTGTTATAAATCTGTTCTCATATCAATACTTTTACTTTTTGCTGGCTGCTGGACAGAAGGTAATTTGCCTTTCGAGTCAGAAAGTCTTGATCGTTCATGCAATATCTAATTCACAATGTCAATGGTCATGGAATTGTTTTGTTCACTGACTACAACCACTAATTTATCTCTGGTGTGGAAATAAAGCCTGAATCTGCTCAATCCATCTGGCTAATTTTCAAAAGAGAGACTGAATAAAGACTGTTGGACGAAACTACCACTGCATGGGCTACACCACGCTGCGCCACCCTGTGCTGCGCCACCCTGTGCTGCGCAAAGAAATTAGAGGCCATTGTCATATAGTAGTTCAGTTTTTCGAGTCAAAAGTTCAATTTGAGTCATGGATTGTTGTTTTGAAGATGATGTTTTGGTCACACTTTAGATGAAGTATTGCTCATAAAGGCTTTATACAGCATGCATAATGCCTTCATAAATGACAAGTAATGTTTTCATAAATCATGCAGAAGCAAATTTCATGCTTTGTAAAAGGTGAAATAATTAATCCTTATTCAGCATGTGATGCCAGATGTGACAATGATAATGTCTTGAAGCTGACAATGTCACCCTTAATGACATTTAGCCACCAGCTAAGTGACATTGTCAGTTATATCACATCTGGCATCAGATACTGAATTAGGATGCGTTATTTCACCCGTTACATAGCATGACATTTGCCTATGCATGTACCTATTTTTCAAATCACTGTAATTGGAAACACAACTTTATTTTATTTGGCTTTGGTCATATGCAATGTTGCGATTTCATTTGGTATTTTAATGACAGCCTTATTAATGCACCTAACTTACATAACCTGGTTGAATGTATGAGTATCTTAAGATTCCCCTCAACATTTTAAATTTTAATACAAACTTCAGCAACCTCATGAGCTGGGCTGCACGGTGGTGCAGTGGGTAGCATTGCTGGCTCACAGTAAGAAATTTGTGGGTTTAAATCTGGCCCGGGGCCTGTCTGTGTGGAGTTTGCATGTTCTTCCTGTGTTCACATGGGTTTCCACCCCATACTCTGGTTTCTTCCCACAGTCCAAAGACAAGCATGTCAGGCAAATTGGAGGCTATAAATCAGTGTGTAAGTGAACAGTGTGTAAATGGTGTGTGCACCCGGCAATGGATTGGGGGAGTTTCCCGGGGAGTGTTCCTGTCTTTTGCCCATAGTCTGCTGGGAATGTCTCCTGCTCCCCTGCAACCCTTGTGTGGAAGAAGCTGTATAGATAATGGATGGATGAATAACTTATTGGGCCCTATTTTAACAATCTAAGTACACGGACTGAAGTGCATGGCGCAAGTGCATTTTGGCCATGTCCAAATGCATTTTGCTGACAGTAGGAAACTTTTCTCAATAATGACTACACATGACACCTATGTGCTGTACATGTCTATCAATGGACCTTTTCCCTAGCCTCCCCATTGATTGGAAACAGGGGTATGACCAGGACCTCAAGAGTCATCTTCATTGATATGCCCAGGGTCGTTATTTGTAGTCATAATGGGTAAAGTAAGTAGGGAGTCTATGGGAAAGAGAGTTAATGGAAGGTTATCTGGGTGCAAAGTAAAGTGCATAGTTCAAAAGGGGTTGTACTTAATTTCTTAATAAATCATTGGCATGTGTTGGCCAATGAAGTAAACCAATCAGAGATGTCATCTTTCTTTTTTTTTTAAACCTGATGAAACCTGATCGCTGTAATGTCCACCATTGTTAGCTCAAAAAAAAATTTTTTTTTTTCCCAAGTATTGCTCACAATTGTTTTTATCATATTCTGGGAAAAGGTCACATTCCGAAAAAAGTCATCATACACTGTGAATCTCACAGTCACATTTGAACATGTTCCAAAAACAAGGCAACAACAGAGAAATAAAAAGTTTTAATTCTGGGTCGCGGATAAAAACATAATTATGAACAAGCGGGGCAACGACGGGAAGAAATTATAACAAGTGAAGGAAATAATAGCTTGGGAGAAAGAAACAAAATAATATTAATTTGATTAAGCTACTGCAACCCTTGGATAATATCCAACAGGAGTGAAATAAAATTGCCTCTACTTGTAGACAGTGAGACTGGGAAAGAAATTGATCAACCTGAATGACATTAGAACAAGAATAACTGTTAGTGAATACCAGATTGTTGACATTTCATCCTTGAAGGCAAAGTCAGATGAATAGAAGAAATCTGGATTAATCATAGGCTGTGACCATACTTTAATCCATCACTTTAACGCTCAGGAAGTGCCACATTTTAAGGTTGCTTTGTTTGTCAGCCAAAATGTAAATTGTAATAAGTATACTCATCCAAAAAAGAAACTATACATTGTTTTTAGCATCAATTTATTATACATGAAATGTTTTGACAAATGTGGACAACATATTGAAATATACTCTTCCAAAAAAGAAACTATACAAATATTGAATTATTGATTACACTTTCTTTTCAATATGTTTTCCACATTTGTCAAAACATTTCATGTATAATAAATTGATGCTAAACACAATGTATAGTTTCTTTTTTGGAAGAGCACACATTTAAAAACGAAATGCGGAGTTGTGTATTTGATTACAAAAGCTGGCCAGACAGATAAGCAGGCATTGTTGTAATGGGACAGTTCCGATTCAAAATTGATTTTGAGATAATTGCTGGTAACAGATATCTGCGCTGAACTCTGACCTGACTTGTCCAAAAATCTGAAGCACTCCATACATTTTTCTTCACTGAGCAACAAAAGGAACAAACATTAATTCAAGACTGCCCAGAAACTAAGAATGTGTGTAATTATTATAAAGATCTTATTTTTTATTGTAGCGCATGCACATTTACACTCATTTATTCAAACCTTTCTTTGTTTCGCTGGCACTTGCACTTGGTGAACATGAGACTACATTAATTAACTTGTTTTTTTTTTTTAATTGACTAGGACGAGCATATTAATAAACATTTCTGTAAATATGCCAGATTTAGCTAAAAGGCTAGATTTCATCTGTTGTCCCAGGCCAGGTATTAAAAGACTCCCTAAAATGAAACAAGAAATTGTAAGAAAAACAACAAACTGTCTCAAAACACTGAACAATGGGATACAATTTGTTAAAACTGGTTACAGTATAAACAACAATTAATGATAGCATATTGTCAAATTGACATACCATGAAGGAGAAAGTTGACAGCACTATAAATTACGAAACAAGACAACCCTAAAACAGATCCAAAACAAGAGTTGTCAGAAAGACAACAAAGCTCGCCGGGGCAAGGTTAAAGTTTTTCTGCACGGGGGTTTCTGAACGCCGGGGGTACGAAAATAGCTCTCCGGACATTATTCGTCCCGGCGAGCTAATAAGTAGACCAAACAAGCATGACGAACAGCAGTTAAAACACGCATGCAAAAAAGCAGTTAAAACATGCAGGCAGCAGTCCACATATGCATGCATCAAAGCACATGTAACATAGAGGACATAAGTGAAACAATCAGCAGTGTTGTGTTTCCAATTTTTGACTGAACAGAAATTCACAGCTTTAAGCATGATATGCCATGTCTTTAATGGTCTCCTTACAGCCACCCTTCCAAGGGGGACCCCTAGGAGACTGCAGGAATGACAGAGTACGCCAGTATAAAGGAGTCATAACTTTATCCTGAATAATCTTGCACATTGAATCGCAAATCACTTGGATGCTGATGGAGTACCTTCCCTCGCTATATAGAAAAATAAGAGCATTCAATGGGGCACACATTTGCACGGACTTGCAATCAGTCGCACTTGCCATTGTGTCATCTGTTTTTTGATAATCTTGATTTACACGATGACAATCTTTAACAGTGTAATCTTTTTATTATGGATCTTTTCCACGTCTGTGTGCTGCTGCTTGTCCCTGTTTGTGTAACAAGCAGAGGGTACATATGTGCACTCACCTACAAAAGCACATGAAACTATCTTAATAATGCACCCTTAAAATAATATTTAAAAACCGACTATTTTCTTTATACCACATTTATGTTGCTCAATTGCACAACAGCTTCCTGCTAGCTCAAGATACCAACGCGCCTGACCAATCCTCATTTTAAGACCAACACGCCCACGGGCGCTCAGTTTAGTGCAAATGTATTTGCTATTTACTCAGTTTGGAGGCTGGATGGGAAATCGTATCTGCGTTGGTCGTAAAGTAGCAGAGATATTCGCCTTACGCTTAGCACTAGATGTAAGACAGCCCTAGATGTCAGTCACGAAGTGCATTGCAAGTTTTGTATCAAATTACTGTTGTCTTAGACCTCGCCTATACTCTAACACTTGAATTGCTTCTGTGGTATTGCTTCATTGTCAGTGCCAATTACATCACTATGCTGCGAAATAGTTTTCTCTGGTCAGCTCGTCCACAGTCATTTTCAACCCTCAATTTTTCATATGTTTCTCAACCAATCTTAATGCCATTTTTTAGGTTAACGAAAATCTCCACTGTCTTGCCAAATTCTGATTATGTTATTCTTAAATTGTTATCCAGTTGTGTTTAGGATCAAACATTGAGATTTTCTAGCTAATTAATTGAAGTTAAATTCAATACATTCTACAGCTTAATGGCGAGCAGGCCTGCATGTGCTCTGGAGCTGATTAAATAAAGTTCCTGTTTTATTCTGGCTTTCAGCAAAGCAGACATGTCACTTAAAAGAGTTTTTTTGTCTAAATAAAAAATAAACCTCAACGTTTATCTTTTAGTATTTTAGTGTACCTCAACATCAAACACACAGTAGGAATTATCCAGAAAAAAAGATGAACTGACTTTCCAGACTTGATGATGTGTGATTTACTGCTCATAGTTAAACAAATTAGCTTCTTCCCTGTGCTTCATCTGACATTGTCACAGGCAAGAGTAGCATTTCCTACTTTTTGTGGACTTCCCAAGGAATTGTTACATGAATACTACAGCTCTGACACAAACACGATAAAGGCCTTTCCCGTTTTTGATTGTTACTCCCACGCATCTGTGTAAACAATCCGTTCCATCACCAGATTTATCCTGACATGTCCAGGAACCTAAAACCTGATAAAGGGAGATAAGTGCTGGAGGCATAGCTGTTGAAGAGTTGGGCAGAAGAGGAGGAGCTCAGCGGCATTTAATGAGCAACAGTGAGGAGTACTACCAGAGGATGTTAATGATTACAAAGATTTTGAGGAGCGCTCTCTTATCATTGTGTCATCTCAAAACTAAATTGGAATCTAACTTGAATCTTCCAGTTTGCTTTGCCACAAAAATGTTTTTTTTTTCCCCTGATTAACATTGTTGTGTTTCTTCTAGCTCATAACTGAGCCAGTATTTTTCTAAAATATTTTAGCAGACCGAGATCCATGGGTAGGAGGTGAAAGGCTGAGTGGCGGGGTTTTAACTAAATTGCTTCGAGCGAGAAAATATGTATGTTTCTAAATTATTTTTAAACAGGATTACAGTCCCTTTTTAAAGTGGTGGCCCAGTAAATGGAACAATTTCTTAACAGAGTTGACAGCAAGCTGAGCTAGTAAAAATGCAATAATGTATTTATACACACACTCTCAGACCCTTTTGTTGGCCAAAAGTGATTGTAGATTGTTGTCTGCCACAACAACTCTCAACCTCAGAGCCTATGGTACAGTTCGGCAGCCTTGGCTCTGTGCTGTACTTCATGTGAAGTACCATCGCATTTCCAGAACTGTTGCCCTGTTCCTTGGAATGTCCTCACTTTACACCACACAGGCCCATCCCCAGAAGCAGAATAGTTCCCTCTGCTCACTGCGAGCAGCATGTATTTTGGCCACTGCTGACCTTACATAGAACATTCCCATCTGCCTAGACTATGCTGCTTCCAGAAAATGTCACTCCTCATGTTATTCGCTTGCCTACTTTCTCTTCTCCTCCCTAAGGAAGAGTTGTCAGCTTCCATTTTTGGCACCATAAAAGATCAAGACACTTCGATGGTTTTCACACCATCATGGCTTTAAAAAACAAAAACATTTCTACTATTTATGAGGTGCATGCCAGTTTTTTGCTCCACATGGATTGGCTTAGGGTTTCAATCATGGAGGATTTAATAAGCATCCGAGGGACTGACTGCTATTAGCTAGCTGTCAAATTGAATTAGAGTTGTTATTTTTAAAGCCTATGTTATGACAACAGAATGAATTTTAATCCTTTATTTTCTTTGAACAATTACGTCTTCCTGGTTTTCCAAGCCTACAATTTAAAATTGCTAGTTTCACATTGCAACTGTTCTGATATACAACCTCAACTCTAGAAAAGTAAATAAAGTGTGTAAAATGTAAAACAGAAACAGAAATCATTCGTTTGCACATCCTCTTATGTGTAATTGAAAACAATATACAGTATGGACAGGATAGCATTTTTTTAAATCAATCAACATCCTTTTTTTGTTTACACTTATTATACATATGTTGCCAGCAAGGTGTCTCAATAAAGTTGGGACAGGGACATTATTTGTCGGCAAGTTGTTCCAAAAAATTTGGGACAGGGATATGTTTATTACTGTGTTACATCACCTGTACTTAGCAAAACCCAGCAATCTTTTGGGAAATTACCCTAATTGTAGTTTTTAAAATTGATTTCCATATTCCACTTTCAAAGAAAGTGCCACACCTTTTCAGTTAGAGAGAGGTCTGGACTGCAGGCAGGCCAGTCCAGGACCCACACTCTGTGACAATGTAGTTATGCTGTTGTTATATGTGCTGAATGTGTCTTGAAGTTGTAATAACCTATCACAGTAGCTTGTGAAAATAACAGCTAATTCATCCACAACTGTAAAAGCTTATTGTATTGTTAGACCTATTGCAGTAGCGGGGCCGAATGAATGATAAATTCAACCCCTATTGTAAACAGTCGACTGCTATTGTAAAAATGGCCTGCTGTCCTGAAGGCCTTGTGTCCCCCGTCGCACAAGTGACCAGAAACATGTGGAAAAAACTGTATTGATGGCTGAAAATAATGTGGTGCACTGTACGACTAATAATGTGAAGTACAACGACACTGTAGCTCATTGGTCATTGGTTGAACAGAGAGATGGATGAGGGATGGATCATTGTGATATGAGCTAAATATAACCATGGGTCATGAGAGAGATTACAATTTTCATGACTTGTGGATGATGGACGCATCGCCAAGGCATAGTTTTGTGCCCATGGCTGCTATCTACCCAACAAACCAATAAGTATGTCATATGAATTTGGTGAGCCTCCATCAAAGCTGTCAAAAGTTATTGCGAGTACAGTGTTCCTCACATCTTTTTGCTCAGTGACCTTGAAAACTAGGTCAAGGTCACTCATCATTGAACTTGATCAAGGCCTTTACGAGAGGCATATGTGGTGTGAATTTGGTGATCCTCCATCAAAGCTGTCAAAAGTTATTGTGAGTAGAGTGTTCTTCACATGTTTTTGCTCAGTGACCTTGAGAACTAGGTGAAAGTCAATCATCATTGAACTTGAGCAAGGCCTTCTCGAGAGGCATATGTGGTGTGAATTGGGGCGACGGGGGACAACAAGTTCCCAATGTGAACAAATTTATTTTCAAAATAGCGCTAGGCCTATGGTGCTTTTGTGACCAAAGTAATTTATAAGATAGATCTAAAATCATCAAATAAATAAACTGGAGTTATTTTAGCAGATTTATTGATCGTGGTTGGTAGCAATACAGTCCGCATATAAGTCTGTACCTACTTGTACTCATGAGAATGGTCAATCACACGATGAATGAATATGAAATATTTGCTGGAAACACATTCCATAAGTCATGTACAAATAGTGATAAATGTTAATCACATAATAAAATAATCACTTGCAATAAAGTCTATAAGTCCGTACATGTCGCGAGAATGGTCACTAAAAAGTAATTGTTCGCTTTGTCTCACATAACCCTCCACAACTTCCAGAATATGCAGTGAATCTAATACCATCTGCTATTGTTATACGTTATTGCAATAGTGGTTGAATTTGTCACCATTCGTGCCCGTTATTGTAACAAGTTATAATAATAGTGGTTGAATTTGCTGTCATTTTCACTTGCTATTGTAATAAGATATTACCATAGTGATTGAGTTTTCCAGCATTTGCACCTGCTATTGTAGTTATTATCACTCTAGTGACCGTTATTACGGTTGCTGTTGCAACTGGCCTTCTCCTTATTGTGGTTCCCAATCCTCAAGATCGGATAGTGTACTGTTTTTGGTCATGGTGTCTATCTGCCCGTGTGTCTGTCTGTTTGTGTGTAGACTCCGTTTTTATTCTATCCAGATGTGGTTTTATGACCTCTTACTGCATCTTGAAAACTTGTGAAAGTAATGCGTTTTTGCACACTTTTGCAATCAGGCCAATAAAAAGGAATTTTCATCGAAACGGCTTGAGTAACCAATTGGGCGCAGATGTTGGTGCGTGAGGGAATCGAACCGTGTGAGAGAAGCGCAATGGTGACTTCATTGATATAGGAACATGCCGTTTACAGACTTAGTCTGGACATGTACTAGCGTACCATGCACACAATTTCAGGTTGATTGAACAAGCAGTTCATGAGAAGAAGATTTTAACTTTTTTTTAATTTAAAAAGACAGAATATCAAATTACACTGTCGTGAAAAAGTGTTTGCCCCCTTTCCGATTTTTTTTTTCCCGCATACTTGTCACACTTAAATGTTTCAACAAATTTTAATATCAGACAGAGATAACCCAAGTAAATACAAAATGCAGTTTTTAAATGATGATTTAAAAGGTTGATTGCAGTGATGGAATGCACCTGGACCACTGAACTGAGGCTGTATAAGAACAGCTGCAATCACTCTTCCTTTCCCCTGCTCTTCTGCTCCAGCTCCTGATGGGTCTTGACCTCTGTGCTATTGGTTGAGCTACTAATCCCGTTTGCAACCCTTAAGCTTGTGTGATAAAGCATATCTAGATGAAATAATTTAAGCAAATTTTCAGATAATTGTTTGCTTATGTGTGGTCTCCTTTTATTTGCCATGACTTTGGAGCCAGATCATGACAGAGAGAAAAACGCTATCCAAGCCTACCTGGTCCTATATGAAAAAGTAATTGTTCCCTAAAGTTAATAACTGGTAATGCCACCCTCGGCGACAATGACTGCAATCAAGCGTTTGAGATAACTGGCAATGAGTTTTTCACATCCCTGTTGAGGAATTTTGGCCCACTCTTCTTTGCAGAATTGTTTAAATTCAGCCACATTGGAGGGTTTTTATGCATGAACGACCTGTTTAAAGCTGCAGTCTGTAACTTTGAGGAGAGAGAGGACTTCGCACAAAAATGTGAAAAAAGCAACTTTCAGATCCCTCCCCCTCCCTCTCCACTGCACTCCTCAGACCCTCCCCTAGAAAGCTACCGTGCACGCGAAGGCACGCGAACTGTTGCATGCAACTGCGGAGAGATTTTGCACGTTCACATTATGAAAGCAGCCAAGTTGCCGAGGCGAGACGTTTCTGTTGCGAACAGTCAACACTGCTGGCCAACAAACCGGCATGTCGTTGGACCTGAAAATTCCGGGGCTAATATCCCTCCTTTTATTGAAGACAAGTGTTTGCCACTAACATGGCAATATCCCCTGCCGCCTCAATTTTATGTGTCCGTACGGAGCCCAATGCTATATCCCCGCTTCGCGCTAATCGCGCGGCGAGGGACAAAAATTAGTCCTGGCAAATTCCTTCATTCACACGTTTTCCAAATCAATAATAATCAAGCGGCAGTTGAAGACATGGCTTATCTCCCCCATGCAATCTAAAAGCGACAAAATAATAGGCTACATTCAGTACCGAAAAATAATTAATTATAATTAGGTCTATGCACCATCACTCGGTGATGGCATTTCATAACTCTTCAGCGAATGAAGGTAATTTCGGCGACAAGTACATACACCTGTTTTTGCGGCACGGTCGCTCAATTCGTATTAAAAAAAATAGACACTTGTCCGATTGGAAAATGTATGCGGACGAAACCACTTACTAGTCTGAAATGCCGTCGCCGAGTGCAGGTGCATAGACATAATTATAATTTAATTTTTTTTCTGTCCTGAATGCAGCCCATTATTTTGTCGCCTTAAGATTGCATGAGGAAAAGAAGCCGTCTCTTCGATTGCCACTTGATTATTCGTGAATTGAAAAACGTGTTAATAACGGAAACCCATCTAGAATTAGCCTGGATTAATTATTTTCAAAAAAAAATCAGGGTTATTAGCCCCAGATTTTTCAAGTCCAACGACACGCCTGCCAACAAACGAGCAGAAATAAATCACGTCAACATGAAAAGTAATCTACAGCAGTATGTATTCATGAAAAACCCAGCGCACACTTATTTTAGGAAGTTACCCGTTTTTTGAGTACAGAAACTGTTGTGAATCCAGCTGAATGGACAGTAACTCATGTATGTCAGCATTTAGCTGTGAGCGCACAGAAAAGGACAACAACGCAACTGATAAGACTGCCAGGCCACTTCATAAAGAGATTTTCTGCTGCTTTCTAATAAAAACAACGCCAGTGACGTTAGCCGTAGCATCTCAAACAGGCTAACGTTAGTTCGACTGCAAAATCACAGTAACATCACATGCACTGCGGGGTACTGTAACAATTACAAGACTCTGGCTATTCGAACAGCGACTGTGCTTGTAAGCGACGTTCACTCGCTTATTTGCAGTGCGAAAATGAATTGATGCTGGTTAGGGCTGGGGTTAGTTTGGTGATCATGTCAGCGACGCCAACTCGCTTATTTGCAAAGCAAAAATGAACCAACAAATAAAGCAGGGGTTTACCTGTCAAGCAAACTCTGCGTCAGTTTTTAATCCTTGCAGATCACGGAGTTTCTTCCTCTTTTAAAAATCCACTCCGGTGTTCACTCTGGTTTTATCCTGGATTTTGTTAAATTCTTTCTTTTGAGCTTTTTTTTCTTCTGGCTTCCTTTTTTACTTGTCTTAGCCGTGTGTGCTGCTTCTGCAAACTGAGGTTTCGGCATTTTTTTCCTCGCTGATGGTTCTAAGCTCCTGAACCTGCTCTCTAAGATTTGAACTTGACTGAGCACTGGCGTGAACTGCGGAGGAAGGGGGAGGGGGCTGTCTGCAGCGCGTTCATGTGCACTGTTTGGCTGCTGTCAGACACCATCCTGGCTCTAATTGGTTCTTTTAGTCGGTCCGAACAATTCTTTTAAATTGCAGTAGGAGCATTAGGTGGGTTTAAATGAGCCTTTTTTTAATTACAGAGTACTAGTTATATGTAATACTGTCTTTACACAGTGACAGTTTTAGCAAAAATGACAAAAAGTTACTTTTCTAAAACTTCAGACTGCAGCTTTAAGGTCATGCCACAGCATCTCAATTGGTTTTAAGTTCGGATGTTGACTACGCCACTCCTAAACCCTCATTTTGATTTTTTTAAGCCATTTAGAGGTAGACTTGCTGGTCTGTTTCAGATCATTGTCCTGCTGCATAACCCAAGAGCGCTTGAGCTTGAGGTCATAAACTTGATGGTCGGACATTCTCCTTCAGAATTTTCTGGTAGAGAGCTGAATTCATGGTTCCATCAATTACGGCAAGACGTCCAGGTCCTGAAGCAGCAAAGAAGCCCCAGACCATCACTACCGCCATCACGTTTGATTATTGGTATGATGTTCTTTTTATGAAATGCTGAGTTAGTTTTACCCCAGATGTAACGGGGCGCAAACTCTCCACAAAGTTCAACTTTTGTCTCGTCACCCCACAGAATATTTTCCCAAAAGTCTTGGGGATCATCAAGATGTTTTTTGGCCAATATGAGATGAGCATTTTTGTTCCTTTTAGTCAGCCGTGGTTTTCACCTTGAAACCCTCCCATTGATACCATTTTTGCCCAGTCTCTTTCTTATTGTCTATATATTATTACTGAGTTAGTGATTTACGTAATTTCACTCACCCCCGCTGAAACCACCGTGAATATTGAGTCTGTTTTCCGCCTACACCAGTTTTACTGTGTGAGAAAGAGGATGCACCAGGTTTTTGAACTCTGTTATGAAGTGAAAACTGTGTTTTGAAGCCATTTTTGCAAGTAAAAACGGCTGATTCATTCGGCTGTTCTCGTGCTGCGCGTAGCACGAGTATCGGCTCGTTGAATTATGAACACTCACTTTAACTGTGGCAAGTGAAGCCTGCAGTTCTTTCAATGTTGTTCTGGGTTCTTTTGTGAACTCCTGGATGAGTTATTGATGCGCTCTTGGAGTAATTTTGGTGGGCTGGCCACTCCTGGGAAGGTTCACCATTTTTCCACTTTTTTTTTTTTGTTTTTTCCATTTGTGGATAATGGCTCTAACCGTGGTTAGCTGGAGTCCCAAAGCCTTAGAAATGGCTTTGTAACCCTATCCAGACTGATATATGTCATTAACTTTGTTTCTCATCTGTTCTTGAATCTCTTTGAATTACGGTGAGTTGCTTTCTGAGATCTTTTAGCCTACTTTACTTTGTCAGACAGGTTCTATGTAAGTGATTTCTTCATCCAACAGGTCTGGAAGTAATCAGGCCTGACCGCGGCTACTGAAATTGTACTATAAAACGTGGGTAAATACAGTTGATTCATGATTTAACGGGCGTTGGTTTGGATAGCTTTTTTCATTCAGTAATTTATATCACCAATTAAAAACTGCATTATGTATCTACTCTGGTTATCTTTGTGTAATATTAAAATTTGTTTGATCTGAAACATTTAAGTGTGACAAATATGTAAAAAAATAAGAAATCTGGAAGGAAGCAAATACTTTTTCACGGCACTGTAAATTGATATTCTGCCTTTTTAAATCCAAAAAAACTTAACACTTTTTCACAGGGCTGTATTTGTGGTGGCCATGTTATTTATCTGATCCTCTTTGAATTGAGTATCTGCCAATACGAAAGGATCACCTTGACAGACACCAGGCTTTGCATTGATCGGTTAAAAATGGCTGAAATGGCGTTATTTGCACATTTACTTCATTATGGAGCAGATTAATCTTCATTTAGCTTGACCACATTTTTAAGTGGGAACTTGTCATTTCCCCGTATTTTGAAAAGCTCATTCTTCTTTTAACAATCAAGAAGAATGATAGGAACACCAGAGCTTAATTGATTTATTGCCTAATTATTGCCACAGGCATAAATCTCAAAATGTTTCTACTCCCCTATAACATCTCTTGGTGGCAGGACGTGACAGGAGACACTTGAGGCTAGAGTAAGACCATATCCCTGGTTGTGAGTGATGTAAGATTGCCACCTAGATAAGATGAGTCTATTTTATGCAGCATAAAACTATATTGTTCACCGTGACATAATTTCTTCAGTCACCTTGAGCGTTGGCGTGATCCCAGAAGATTTTTACAGCCACATTAGCAATAGGAACCGCAAATTTGCAACATAATAAAAAGTTTATGTGAATTTCTACTTGTCAGACTTTTCTGAAATGCGATTTGACTAGTTTATAAGATCTGTGAGTGAAAATCTTTGCAAAGCACTTTCATGAAATGAGGCCCAGAATACTTACATAATTGGTTGTGATGTTACCACATGTTGCTGTGAATGTATTTGATTAAATTAAATGATACCTGGAATTTTTGAAAATGCTGCTGGCATAATGCTTTCAGCATATAGTGTAATTATGTTGAATAGATAATCAGCAAAAACTGCTTTTGGTTGCAAAGTGTTTTTCTCTAGCCCATTTAAAAGTCAGAATGTCTATCATGAGTCAAGCACACTCTATTTGGAGCTTTAGGCAAAGCTTTTATTCTCTGGCAGTTAATGACCAGGGATGTAAGGGCATCTAGATAAAAACCACTCACTGAAGTGAAGTACTAAAAATGGATATAGACGTGGCGCTTTAGGAATTCGCAATGCAAGTGAGCATTAGCACAGCCCATTGTCACTCAGCAGAGGAAAAGATGATATGCTTTACCTTAAAAGTTCAATACAGTTACGGGCGATCCCAACTTTTATCTGTCTCCTGATCTATGGTTGTCATCATTACTGTGCAAAATGTTTTTGAGTTTTGTTCTATATCTCAAGACTTCAAATGTGCAATTAGGAAATGACACCCTTTAAGTTAATTTCAAAACAATGTTGACTTTTTAGCAGAGCAACTACAGGTGAAAAATATTGACATTTATTCATCTCAAGTACAGTATGTGAGGAAGAATAACATTCAGTTGAGTGTAGCTTCAGAACAAACATATAGTGTTCATCCTGTTTCCTATTGTAAATCAGCCTCTATGGTTGTGATGAATCATTGCCTATCTGACACTTTTAGGTGATAGAAATTCAAATTTACATTTTTGATAAATTTTCTCATTTGATTTAAGGCTATTGATTAAAATACCTTTTCCTCAACCGCCTATGGCACTTCAGAAAAATAAAAATCCGAAAGCCATGTTGTGACTGTTAGTAATTCAAATCTGCTTGTTAATGAGAGATGATTTATTAAGGTTACTGTGTATTTGCTGACACCTTCTTAATTTTAACTACAGTATGTTTGATTTCTTAGCACGTCTGGGGATTTCATCACTCTCTCATATTGCCTGCTGGCATTGCTGTCATAATAATGAGTGCTCACAAGTTAATGACAGATTCAAATGAAAACATTTACATCTTGTCCAAGATTACGTAATATTTTGAACCCTACATCAGGTGTACCAACCTTAAAATATGTTCAATATAGTCCTTACTGTCACTTCTGCATAATCCCAGTTCCAGGTAATTTTGCAATTTTCCAGGATGATAAAAGGGCCAACCACATGATCAGAACACATGTACTGATGCTGCAGGTTTCTTTAATTTGTAGTCAGGGCCTGACTCAGGATTTCCATGAGGAAGTCCTGATATGATGGCGGAGTACTCAGCTTATGACCAAACGTGCTTCGTGGCAAACCTTGCAAGTTATAGCAAGTTTTACATGCAGTGAGATAAGAGGGAAAGGTTTTTTGCACAGACATTTCTGGAAGATGTTTTTTAGGTCCGGCCCATATATTTCATTCCTCAGCTGCTGAGCCAGCAGAGGTGTACTGCTGTGACAGAAGGAGAGAATAATCCAGAAGGCTTAGGTCAAATGTCAAAATCTGCTTTGCATGCTGCAATAGTCTGCAAAGAGAACGTACTCTGAAAATAATGATTATTACAGTTTTTTAGTTTGATAATTACATTGCACACCTTAAGCATTTTGTTCTGTGGTCTGTTTTTGTGTAATCTGGCAGCGAGACTTCTAGACTTATGTCAGTGTTCCTGTTTAAGACTTAAAAAAATTTAATCCAGTGATATTCTCATACTAAGGAGCATTTCCTCTGAGTGTATACATAATTGTTGAGCATGTTGTACTATTACAGTGCAGGAAAGGCTAAGCATACTTTTATGTGCTTTTTAATATGAGGACAGAAAATTCCTAAAGGAAAACTGCATCCAAAGAATTTCCAGTTGCATTAAACACAATGTACCGTGTTGATAATTTACATCACTGAAGGGAAGTCGCTTAGACTGATGAGCTTACATGGTGACATTCTGTAAATTGAGGAAGACATTTTTTTTATCCTAAAACAAATATTTGCTCTTTGCGATGAAAACATTAAGCAGCCTTGCTTATAAAAATGCTGAGTATTGAGATGGCCCACAAGCAGGAAGAAGGGAAAAAAAGTCTGCAGCTGGACAGACCTGGCAGAGAATATACTTTATATATATAGGAATCTGACATGAGAATCAAGGGAAAGTCAGTGTTGAATAAACATATCGTGTTGATGTTAGATGATTCTGCTTTGTTTATTAGGGGCCACCTGGACTCTGCTCTGGACACTAGTTTTGCTTACTGTTGCTGAGATGTTTATTCGTCCTGTACTCCAATATATGCACAGATCCTTAAAAGACGAACATTTGGGAGGTTCCATCTTGAAAACCATGTGTACACATGCCCTTATCGACCCGTCCCATGAGGGTCATGGTGATATTACACTTCCATATAAAGGAGGAGCCTGATAACTGTGTAAGGATGCTTTTCAGCTCCTTACTTGGCAAAATCTTTGAAGCATACTAATGACATAATGACATATCTGTCATCCATACAGTCTCAACCCAATAAACAGATTTATATGTGTGTGCAGGAGTTCAATTCCCCTGAGATTTTGATGCCGTTATTGTGTCACTGCTTTGGGCAATGGTCCACAACGGAGGTTATTGCGCCTCTCCAAATTGCTCCATTTGCTACCATCCTTAACCCACCTAGCTGTGAGCATGTGTGAGAGAGCAATAACCCATGGCAATAAGGCAGATGTGGGATGTCCAGGCCACCCGCAGGAGGCAGTGGGTGGGTGCTGGGGGCAGCTGATGGCTCCATCTGTAGGTAAGTCACCCTCTTGACCAGCAGCAACTACAGAAGTTGATTTGTGACACCCTACTTACATAATCTTTGGATGGGCGAGACTTTGCACTCCTGGTGACAGTAGGATGGGATGAGCACCTTTGTGCCTCCTCTGCCTGTTGGTGATGACGTGCAAGTGACTGTCCCGGACTTGGCAGCGGTAGTGTGTTAGCCACCAGGACTACAGGATGTGCTGGTAATGCTGAAGCCTTTCGTGCAGCCCCGGGATAGCTGCCTGGTTTGGCTCGCGACTGTCCTCATATCGATCCCTCCACAGTACCAGCCTGTTATGATTCTGCTCTGTCTGTCATGATTCTGATCTGCTTTGCCATGTTTCATTATGTTCTGTCTGATTTGGATTTCTGCTATATCTGACTATGCCTTGAAATGTGTATTGAGATTTGGTTGCCTGATTATGTTCATGTCTTTTGCTATTGCCATGTTTTTGTTTTTGCCATTATCCATATTCCATTCCTACAGTTACATTCCGGTCCATGTTTTTGGTTTTGCCTTGCATTGCACTTTGTCTCCCCCAGTCTGGTCTCTTGTCTTGTTTCTGTTCACAGCCCCAGTATTGCATGCCACTCTTTCGGGTGATTTAATGGTTTCTGGATTTCAACCATTCCTTCCAATCTCGTTTACTTCCTTCGCCTTGCTTTTCTATATCACTAACCAGTGCTAACAGTTTGTTGCATTTGTTAGAACTACTAACCCAGACTAACATTGTATATAATACGAACTCACTGACGAGCACTAGGGATTATATAGCTGCACCTTACTACTTGTTTAACAAGCTCTCAGCACTTGCCCTGTTCTAGTCTCCACCTCTTGCCTTTACCTAATCTCCTCTGCTGTGTTTTCTGTGGATTCTCCACACCTGCTCGCGCTGTCCTTTCTCTCATTATCTATGCACGTTAGAAGTCCCTAACCGGAGCCGGATCTCTGTCTTTAGGTTGTCTCGTGTTCCCTGTCCACGTTTTGGCTTTTGCCTATTTCATGTGATTAACTTCTCCCTCATGTTCCCTCCTTTGTAATTAGTCTTACTTCCTGCACCTGTTTTCTGTTTAGCATGTGACCTTCCATATCTGTATATTAGTAGTCTTCTCACAGCAGTTCCCTGTCAGAATGTTTCTCTTGACTACCTGTGCTGCTCTCGTCTTCGCCTTATATTCATAGTGTTACTCTTCTGACTGGACCGTCCGACTTTCAATTTTTGGCTCTGTTTTTTGGTACCTCTATTCACTTCTGTTTACGAACCCTTCTTCGCCCGACTACGATTTCTGTGTTTGCTGCCCTGGTTTTTTGATTTGGATTCTCCCCTGAGGATTGGGATTTTTGGATTGTGGACTCTGTACTGTCGCCTTCGGCCCTGCGGGGGTTTTCCCCCTCGCTCAATAAAATCACTTTCCCTGCAATCCTGGATTCTCGCGACTGGTTCCTGAACTCAACCTCACACTGCCATACTTAACCTCACGCAGTCATGATCGAGGCAGGGGCCCAGGTCTAAATTAGGCTACTATCCTGCATCAGGCAAAGTATACGCCTGTTCGCCGTATTCAACAAGGCCCCCTTGTATTCCAAAAAGCCAGGCTGCAAGTTTTCCCATCTCACCTGCCTAAGCGACTCACTAATGGGCCTCAACAAGGCTGGTGAGGTTTGTTCCCTATGCTTACTTGGCTTTTATCTCCATCACACATAAAAAAACATAAAAGATTAAGTACTGTAATAGAATACTTTTTTTGCCATGTCAACTCACAGTTGATTGGAATTTGTGTTAGTGCAGTCAGGTCAAACGACTCAACAAACGAGCACCCCTCGCATGAAGGTGTCACCCAGTACATGGGAGTCGCAGCAAAAACGCATAGTACATGATAGACATAAAAAAAAGTAATTCAAACCATTAAAAGCTAGCGAGACCCTGAACTATTGCAGCTTCCCTTAAAGAGTCTTTAAGTGCAATAAGTTAAAGTGCATTCAGTCTAATTGAATTTCACTCTAGTTTTACACAGGGCTTGAGCATTGAGGAGCCTAATAGCAGCTGGGTATGTACTGTTGCATAGGTGGCATGTCTTACTCCTGAGGCTTGGATATCTTTTGCCAGAGGGCTGGAGTTGAATGCGGGGCCTGGCAGGGTGGGAGAGGTCAGCTAACACTTCATGCATCCTGTGGCTCATCCGAGTTTCGTAGATGGAAGCCACAGATGGGAGATCACGTCCTATGATTTTGGATGCAGTCCGCATCACTCTTTCCTGCTGCCTCCTCTCTGTTGTGGTGGTATTGCCATACCAGACTGTCAGGGAGAAGACCAGTACACTTTCCACTATGGCTCTGTAAAATTGGAGCATTGCCTCCCCTGCTACGCTAAACTTCCTGAGCTGGCGCAGAAATTGTAGCCTCTGATGGGCCTTATTTATGGTGAGGTTGGTATTGCCCTCCCACTTCAAGGTCTGGCATATAGTGGTGCCAAGAAATTTAAAACTGGGGACTCTGTCCACTGTCTGGTCATTGATGATCAGTGGACAGTAGACTGCCCCTCCCTTCCGAAAATCTGCTATTATTTCTTTCGTTTTATCAACATTTAAAATCAAATCATTCTCTTTACACCATATCATTACGACTTCTACTTCAGCTTGAAGTTCATTCATTGTCATTCCTAAAAGGGAACTTAAAGGGAAAAACAAGTAAATTTGCGTATCCACTGGGGGCAGTTGGGAGGAGGTTGGTCCACTTGCTTGCTTTCTCCACCAGTAGAAGTACTAAGATGGGATTGGATATGGCACCATATGATGAACAGATTGAAAAAAAAATAATGAATTAGTCAATGAAATATTTGACCACAAGCCCTTTATTGAAATCCAAAAATCCTGAAGACTGACTTCCAAGCAACAAAAATATGATTCAAGCGCAGAAAAATGTTCTGGTGTTTAGCTCTTGGTGGAACACACCAAAAGTTTTTCAAAGTCATCTCTCCTTTTCCAGGCTGGGATTTGGGATTTTATCACATCACTTTTTTCGGCAATAGGCCACAACCGAGGTGATTACAAATCACCGAGGTCTTCCATTGACATTTTCAGAGTTGTTCTCAATGCTGTTGCCTCAGTCAGAATACGTTACCCAACCACACCCCATTTATTTGAATGTGAGAAATGAAATCAATAAATGTGGCGCTCAGAAATAAATTTGTCATTATGTGGCAATGTGGAATAAATGTGGAATTATGAAACAAAAATCTCCAGAAATGGATAGAAGTAGTCCCTTGAAAAATGTCATTCTTAAAACAGAAACATATTTATTTATTTAATCAGCCATTTTGACGAATTTATACATTCAAGTTAAAATGCATTTTCATTTTAGGATATTTACTGTTCCATTTACTTTGTTCAAGATTGATTTAAGTTCCGTCATTATTTATTTAATTTTGACCCAAATGGTGTTCCATAACTGATGAGCTGTTTAGTCATTAAAATGAAAAAGATTGAGTGTTTACAAAATGCGAACAAAGACTCTTTAATACAAGACAACTGAAAATGCAGTTAACAATGAACGTAGAAATGCATATACACAACAAGGGCAGAGGCCATCAGTTTAGCACAGGGAAGATGGAAACTCGGAACTTAAATTCACAAAAAATGATTTTTAACACTGTGAGAGAACATATTTGCAAAGCACAGGAAGGGAACATGCCTGCTAAGAGTCAAAATGCTATCTCTACCCCAGAGTACACCTGTGAGCTGGGAATATCCTGAAGGGGATATCCTTAAACTCCCTGCTCTTCTGCTCAAGCTTGGTTAGCTGCAGGGACTGTCAGGGTCAGAACAGAGGTACCAAACTATCATTGTAACTATTTGTTCATTCAGAATTTGACTATGTAAAAATGAGTTGACAGACTGAAATTATATTGTCACATGTATTTGGAAGACCAGGTAATAAAGTCTTAACATAACATAACACAACATGAGTGGAGAGAACAGGCCATTCAGCCCAAGTAGGCTCCAGCTTTTTTTCTTGAGTGAACCTAACACTTAGGATATTTAAGAACTACGTGGAATCAAGCACTTTATCAAGCCTGGTCTTGAAATCCTCTGTGATATGGCCAAGCAAGCTATTCCACATTGAGATCACTCTCTGCGTGAAAAAATTAAATTCCTAATATTAGTGCTAAATTTAGTGCTAACTTCCATCTGTGACCCTGAGTTCTCCAAACAGATCTTGGCCTTAGTAATTCTCCATAGTTAAACTCTTTTCATCCCTTTAACATATCTAAAGACCTCAATCAGGTCGCAGATCAATCAGTCATTTAAAGTTGTGATGCCATGATTAAAAAGCAAGTCATTTAAATATTATTCTTTCAAGTTTAATGCATTGGCAAGCACCTACCACAGTTATCCTCTCATTTTTCCATTGGAAAACTATTGCATAATAGCCTATGCGGCTTAGATTAAAAAATTGTATTCTTGTCTGGACCAACATGGTCTTGTTTGGACTAACATCCATAGATGTCCATGGCTGAGCGAGTGAGTGAGTGACTGAACAAGGCACACCATTGATCTCCCAATTTCACACCTCAAACAGCCCAGCCTTACACTGAGTCTTATTTTCTCGTGTGCTTACTTTTGTGATACTGTAGCACATATTTGTCAACTTCAAGTTAATTAATTAAATAATTAGTGAAATAATTTTGAAAAGGGTAGTCCAACCTCCTGCAGTCTACAAAGAGAGAATAAGCTGTTCTGTGCTTGTGTTTCATCCTGCCCGTATCGCAGTGCAAAATGAATGCGATAATCCAAGATTATAAAACGCTCGATCTACGTTGAAGCAGAGTAACTCTGAATTTAATTTATGAGATGACTTGAAATAGTATGCATTAAGTTGTCCACGATTGTTTAAGAAATGTATTTAAATAAGAGTCCTGGCCGACATTATTTGGAAGCATGCATCCCGTTTAGCAGCTGCCATTTCTGTTAATCCCTATTTACTTTTGTGTTTTAACTGCTAAAATTGCTGAATTCTGTAGCGGGTTAGGATCATATAAACACTTCAGGGATTCATACAAAATGGAGCATCAGCAAGAATTTTATTAGATCCGAGGCCTTGAACACATCATAAGTGAGTTATCGAGGCCAGTTGAACAAATTGGTTATTCCGGAACCCATTTATATTCCAACTTGCATACCGCACCAGCTGCAATGCTCTTCTCATTTTATACATGAACAGTGCAGCCACATGTACGGTGTATGTTCCCACAGTCACTGCAACAGGAAAGTGCGCTCATGGAACGCCGTTGGCTGCTGGTCCGTATAAGCTATGTTTCCTCTTAGTAACTCTTATAATGTACATAAATTCATGCCAGCATGAAAGAATAATTCTTAACAGCAAAGAAGTGATTAATGTTCAGTGAGTAAGAACTGTGATCCATCTCCCAAAACCTCACCTCAGCGAGGGGTGTAATGCATTATATAAATTTTGGGAACGGTAGGTCACGGCGGTCCACAGAGGAAAACGGATTTCAAACCCTAGTTCTGTTAAAGTTCTGTTAAAGAGCTGGCAGCTAACAGCTGTTATCTGTCTTATTTGGTTGCATGTCACTCTCAATGGTTGAAACAAACGTGCAAAGCTGGGGAAACCCAACAGTGTCCACAGCCCCACATGCTTCCGAGGGAAACATGTTCATTTAACACTGCTGTTCTGAGATTTCCCTCCCGTCTCAGGGAAAAGAAAACTGGAGAGAAAAAGAGAATACTTCTGTTTCTGAGCTTACAGTAATTCATCTCCTCTCAATTTTTCCCCCAATCATTTCTGAAACACATGGGCTTTTTTCTCTCCCTCTCTGTCTCACAATCTCTATCCCTCTTTCCTGCCGTCCCAGTGCAGTGTGATCACACAAAGAATGCAGTTATTATTACACTGAGTAGAACTCCAGATGTACCCAGCAAATGTGAGACAGCTGTTTGGAATTAACCCTATCCTGCCTGGGGTCTGTCTGGTTCGGTGCATAAGCGTATGTGCGTGCATATATGTTCTCAACTATCAATCTAATCTGGGAACATATTGTTGTTATATATTTACTAGGAGCGCCATTATAATCAGCAGCCTAAGTACATGCACGTGCTTTTGTTTGCATGCGAGTTTCTTCCTTGCACGTACGAGCGTTTGTGTTTGCAGTGTGTGATTTGGGAGGAGGGGTAATAAGGCCATCGAAATTATATTGGGGTGTGACCTTGGGGACGGTTGAGCAAAGTGAGTAATGAGGCGAATCCGACATCATTATTCGAGGAAGGGCCCTGCGCTGCCCACAGGCACGGTGTTAGCACTGTACCGTACTCCCAAGGGAGCCAGCAGCGAGGACTACCAGCCTCCCACTTGCTCAAGCAGAGCTATTATTTACCTAAACAGGTGGACCAAAATCTATGTTCAAGAAGGGAAACTGATTTTTGTGTATAGAGACACAGGGAGGATCTTTTTCATCACATGCCATACCTGTAAGGGCTATCGCAACCTCTCAGCTATCTATCATTGCGAGAAGTTCTTCAGAGTAAATTTAAACACATGCAATTGCTATACTTTAGTCGCAAGCGGACGCAATAATTAGAGTGCGCTTAATGTAAAGAGTTTGGGTCAAAGTCAATTCCAATACTGCCAACCTCTGTTGGGCCTCTTATGTATGCACAAGAGGAAGGTGCTGACTTAATGGATAGTTTCTCACTTGTTTTCGTTAAGGCACAAAGGTTGAAATTACTGACGCGCATAAAAACGTGCAGTCTAAAAAAGTGCTCCCTTCATATTTACCAGATGGAAAGGATATATTGCCATCTTACAGATATAGACATTGGGAGTAGACCTGAAGCAAGAAGCACTGGAGGGTTTTGATTCATAGGAATTGACCTATCATCATCTCAATGTATAAGTATTATGGTTTGCAATATTTGTTATTTAGGTTGGAGCTATATGGTCTTTCCCATATTCCACTGTTTTCATGATTTTGATGCCGCTACAGTCTTATTGGTTATTATCACTTACTGTTGGTCCTTGCTGATAACACTGAACATAGCGAGATATTGCATAATGCAGCAATCTATTTTTGAATTTCTACTGAAGTCAACAAAATAAAATCTCTTTTAATTGGTTGAAACTATATCCATAATATGAAATATGAAAATATTTTAAACTATTTATATTATTCAGCTTGAGGACACCTTTGACCACTTTATTAGTGGTCATATTTATTATCATGGTGGAATAATTATTTTGTATATATAAATACAACCTTTTATATTGCGGTCTGTGAGTTTTTTTCTGTCCCTGTAGAGCATGGAAAGTGATTATGCAAGTTTACTGAGCACGTATGTACCAGGTGAATACTGCATGGGGCAGATGACAGTTTGACTGTCTTTGGAAGGTAGGAAGAATGTAGTTTGCCCATGACTAATATTCCAGGGCAAGTGCAACAAAAGATGCATGCTGTTGAATATGGAGAAAAGTGTTCAAATACAGGGCAGTATGATTGCTTACTGATGTGAATGTCACTGCATCTGCATGCTATTTGTTCTTATTCACACATTTCACCATGTGTGCAGTAAGCAGCCCAGTGTTCCTGGTAAATTGTTTTCACTTTTTTATCTTTTTGCATGTCTCCTAAAGTCCAGTCTGTCATCTATGTCACAAGAGGTGGTAATAGCAACCTGTTTCATTGCCAAGTAAACATTCTGACAGTAAAATAAGCTATTTTTATGAGTGTGTGCAGGCTAATGGGGCTCCAATGGAAAATGGACAAATTTCAATGCTTTTTAATGGAGAAAAAATTTTAGGGGGGGTTTGGAGAGCTCTGTGGAGACTTTTGATGTTCATTCCCACCTACATTGATGGACTCATGCTAATTCCAACTTGTAAATCATTAATTTATATTGAGTTCCTTGAGTAAAACCAGTTTATTCGTGTGCGCGCGTGTGTGCCTGTGTTTGTGTGCGCGTGTGCGTGTATGTGTGTGTGTGTGTGTTTGGGACCCCTTATAAAAGCCTAAATATTAATGAATAATGACTTTTTAACCAGGTAAAAAACCAATTAATATTAAAAATTTCTTTTTCAATGGTGACCTGGCCAAGAAGGGCGCAAAGCTAAATATCGTGAACATGCTGATTACATACATTAGAATACCGAACAATACATTGGTTAGAAAAAAAAGAAAAGCGCGAAAGTCGACATCGCGAGAAAAGGGTTGCAAGTACACGAGACATAAATAGCACAAGCAAACACAATGCAACAAAATGGTTCAAGATTACTTTCTCCTTTTACTAGCCTCAGTCTGCACAGGTGGCACCTGTACACGAAGCTGATTATTAGATCTTAAATTTCATGTATTTTGAAAAAGCTCAAGCTTAGAACATATGTAACTGGGTAACCTTCCCAAAATGGCCTTGTAAACGTGCCGGGGTTTCAACCAGCGAGTGGCAAGAGAAGGCCATTTTACCAGGTTATATAATATACAATGGTGAGTCCAGAAGACTGAGTTTGAGATGTATCTCAAAACTGCATGGTAAAGTGGGTCAAGTTTTGCCAAGACAGTGGGACAAGCAAATATGTAAATAATGTCTCCATAGTCTAGCTGAGACAAACAGAGCAGCAGCCTGTTGATTACGTGCAGCTAAAGAGATCTTAATCTAAGAAACCCAGTGTAAACTTGAGTTTCTTACATAATGTTCCAAAATGGTGTTTGAAGTTTAAACTTTATCCAACCAAATCCCCAATTATTTATAGGTATCAACAAAATGAATACTAACACCTTCAAGAGCATTAATAGAGAGGGAAGGAACCTCAGTACTGCTGGGTGCAAATAACATTGTCTTTGTTTTGTTTGCATCTAAAAACTATTCTAAATGAATGAAAGCATGCTGCAAAGAATTAAAATCAGACTACAACTTAGCAACCGCTGTCATAGGAGAAGGGGTAGAGGCATACAGGACCGTATCATCTGCATACATGTCAAGTCAAGTCAAGTCAAGTTTATTTATAAAGCACATTTAAAACAACAGAAGTTGAACCAAAGTGCTGTACAGTGGCAATTGGCAAAAAAAAAAAAAAAAAAACGGAAAACTAAAACAATTATAAAATCAATAAACAGTTAAACGAAGTCAACATAAAAGAATATGTAGTACATTGCGTGTTTCAACTGCTCACAACAGTTATTAATATACAGTAAAAACAGGAGAGGTGCAAGAATGGATCCTTGGGGGACTCCACGATCCAAAACGACAGGATCAGAAACAACATTTTGCAATCTGACAAACTGTGTGCGGTTAGTTAAGTAACTCTGGAGCCAACTGGCCACTTTACAACCAATACCAGCTTTCACAAGAGCACATTTCAACAAAAGATGGTCTGCTGTATCAAATGCCTTGGCTAAATCTATAAAAATGGCAACTACAAATATTTTTGTATCAATAACACCCTTAATGTCATTGAAGACCTTCAGACCAGCCGTTATGGTATTATACCGAGCCCTAAATCTGGATTGTAATCAAGAATTATAAAGGGTATACTTCTTTCAGCTAACAAGTCTAAAGATGTGTAGCTGCATAGAAATACACGGTCTTTGTTATTGCATTTTATGTTTCAAAATGCAACTCACATTCTATTGGTGTAAGGTTTTGTCTCTGAGCACCGATTATGTGCATGGAGGACAGAAAATGTAGGACTAAACCCAGGTGCAAATATGGATATGGTATTTATCATGCCTCCACAGCAATGCAGAAATCATCATTACAAGGTGCCCTGTCAGATCCTGACGTTGGTGACAATCATATCTTCTCTATTCTTGCAATGCCTGAGCAATTCACAAGGAGCAATACCAGTGGCTCTCTGAAGCCAAGCTAAATACACCAGACGCTGCCGTCCACGTGACATCTTCCCTTCAAATATTCCCATTAGGGATAAGTCAAGTTGTTCCTTCCACAGCACATGACCACTGAAACGGGTCTGCCAACTGGTCATTGGTTTAATAGGTTGTCTGCTTGTTTGAGCTCTGTCCAGTACCTTCTCATTTGTCAACCTGTCCATCCAGGAAATTCTGAGCATCCCTGTAAGGATCCACATCTCTGTAGCTTGAAGGCCTTCCAGCTGGTTCTTACTAATTGTCCAACTTTCAGCTACATACATAGCACTTTAACAGACAAAGTCTTGTCATTGTGATGCTGCCTGATGCTTGGACCTTTTCCATTTTCCTATATGTTGTTTTTGCCATTCCAATCCGACACTTAATTTCTTTGTCAGCCTTTCCATCCAATGTGACCCATGTGCCCATATACTGGAATTCCGTGACTTGCTTCAACATATCTCCCTTAACAGTTATGTTGCAAGTTAGAGTTTGTTCTTTCTTAGAAAATACCATTACAAATGACTTATCTATGCTGATCTTGAGTCCTTTCTCCTTGTAGAAAGGCACAGCAAAATACAATACAAAAGAACATGCAATTGAGGTTCCGGAATATTAACTACAGCACTGAAAGTAACTAGTAACAGTGCGGGAGTTTTGTTTAACTATCCACACAAATGTGCAAGATAAGAGAGTAAACACAGGCTTGAGAGGCTTAGGAGTTTACGAGACTTTGCCCCGAATGAGTGTGAAGCTCAGACCTAAATAGGAATACTATCACACAATGGAAATAAGACACAAAAGCAGGCAATGATTACTGAGCTGGAGAACACAGTCCAGGTCTTGATAAGCTAATCTGTGAAGACCCCGAGGGCGTGGCGTTACAATTCGGGAAAAGTCAGGACTGTAGAAAGGCCTGTCCAGCCCTTGCACCCTCTTCTTATGCAGCCATGCCTATATAATGCATAAACTGTGCATTTTTGCATTATCTTGTAGAAATACGCATTGACATTCTTGAAGAATATGGCAGCGTATGTTGCTCCAAAATCTCAATGTATTGTACAGCATTACGCTGCACTTTTCGACACTGTGAACATAAAGTTTCTATTATGCAAAGCAAAGTTTTAGCAAGCATTTATGGATGTAAATACATCTTTTAGTACTCGACAAGGGTCTGCTACAGTAATCCTGTACCCACATGGTTACTCAATGTATAGACAAAAGAGTGTCCTTGATTCAGTGCTGTCTGAGAGATCAGAGATCCTGGGAAAATGTTTCAGTTTTGGATTGAGCCCTTGCCCTTTCCACACAGAAACTCTAGATTCCTTGAATCATTTAATCATTTATGTGTACCATAGAGGGTGAAATATCAATTTTCCCTCTAATATTTAACCCTAGAACACTATCGCCGGGTGATTTTCACCCAAGCAAACGTGTTTGCGTGATTTTCATTATGTTGCGTTTGTCTGAGTGTTATGGGTCCCTGGGTAGCTTCAGCATTGTCTTTGACATCTTTGAAGGCATGGGTGTTTTGTTTACCTCAGGGTACTTTTTTTCATTTTGTTAGACATGGCACAGTTGAAAATAAAGAACACTAATTTGTCATGTATTGTCATATTTTGACGACAAGTACTTTTTATTGGGTATTTTACTATATCGGGAAAAATCACCCGGCGTTAGTGATGGTGTTACTAATTTTAGCAATAGTGTTCTAGGGTTAAATTAATATTGGGCCATATGGAAGAGAATTTTCATATTCTTTTCTCAAATCTGTCTCACTTTCTTTTGCAAAATTAGCACAAACACGGCATGTCAGAGTCAATAAAGTCTCATAACTCAGAAAAAATGTCCTTAATGTTTACAGAAACCTGATGAATTATACCTCTTCCTAAAAAAGCAAGTATCCATGACCAATGTGAATTAGCATGAGTAATGCCCAAAAAATATTATATAAGGCATGATGCGGCACTCTATTCCTCCGGAAGAGTCATTCAAAAATGAATTAAACGAGATATTGATTATGAAAAAGACAAAAGGCCCAAGGCCAGATTTGAACGCACAGGCTTCTTGATGTGTGGTGGCAGTGCTACCCACTGCACCACCAAGCCACTCATGATGCAGCATGCAAATCCAAATACAATGTAGTCGCAAGGCATGATTTTCTAAATAATCCAATTTCAGCTCCTCAAACTAAATGACACCAGTGCAAATATCTCTTTATGCCACTTTGTCATGTGCATGACAGCACGTGAAACACATACAGTCACAGAAGATGTGTGCAAGCATCATGACGGAGACAGAAACAGAGCTGAATATAGGCTGGGTATAGAACATCACTTTCACTCAATTATTAGTCTTGACTTGTTCTAGATTTTTTTTTCTTGATTCACAATAGGTTCATTATGACACCACTCCTCACCATCGGGTGTTATCAGTTCTCCTTAAGGTAAGATAAGATATGAAATGCTTCAACTAGATGTACATTGTGGTGCAATTCAATAAGCGTTATTCAAAATTGTGTAAATATTTTCCAAACTTTTATTTCATTCAAATGATCATGATGTGCAGGTTAGATCGCCTGCATTGTTGGGTGTGGAAAAAGATGCAGAAGTTCCATAATAGTTTACCTTCTTTAGGAAATCAAACTTTATCGGTAAATTATTTTCTGAGTTGAATTTAGCCACTCGGATAATTGCCTTCACATGGCAATAAGAAAGAAGCTGTGTCTTGAAATGCCAATGGATTATTCTTAAAACTAGAAAACGTGTTTAGAAAGAAAAACTTTTCAGAACAGGTCAGAATTTAAAAAATCAATTTTAAGGGATGTTTTCTTTTTCACCCTATTTCCAGTTCTGGCTCCACCACTGCCAATAAGTCTCAGTATCATTCTACTGCAGACTTAGATTGTTATTTGTTTCAACCTTGAGAAATGTGCTGTCCTGAAGCAACTGAAACGTGGAAGGTGAAAAGCACTCAAAATGTTACAAAGGCTTTGGGGAACCCTGATTCTACCCCATTATCACTGATGAACTCCTTTAATGTTCGTTGCTGGATAATTTTGGTCATTTAGACATGCTGCCGAGTTACCTTCAGCTCTCTGATTACATTTCTTCTTTTCTTGAAGACAATCAAAATTGGTGTCAGTAGGCCAGGCTATGATTGGCTTGTGTGAGCTGGAGGTGGGAGGCAGGGAAGGGGGCGGCTGCTGATGCAGCATGATTGACAGATTCCTCAGCAATTCATTGTGCTTACAGCGCTTATAGAGGAGGCCTGCATTCCCACAAGAGTGCCGCTGGACCCACGAGACCCAAAGCAATAGTTTGTGGTGCAGAATAATTTTTCATTTTTGCAGAAGCAGGCAGGCACGGGATGGATCCTCACAGGAGCAGGAGTGAAATATTCATCCCGCGCAGACCTCTAGTGTGTCGCTTCTCGCTATAAGTTTCTTCGCAATTTCGCCCTCTATAGTTGGCCCTCATTTTGCCAGCGTTGGCAAATTGTCGCCCAGGGCAATTCATTTATACGGTGGTGGCAGCAGTGTTTGTACATGCTAAACTGCAGTATACGGTGTAGTACTCATTGTGTGACAATAACCATTTTGTATGCAATGCAGTCACTTAACCACCAGTGCCTTCGGTGACATGAAATATACGTTGAAAAAGAGAAACGCCCTTGAGACCCAACTCTCTGTCCAGTTGAAAAGTGTACTGGCATGAATTTACTTATTAAACCTTTCCACCTGGGGAAAATTGGAGAAGGGATATGCACATCCTCAAACCTCGTGCAGGATGGAATGTTCTTTTACAAAGCAGCAGCACAATGTAAACTACTGTCTGGAAGGAGCTTGGGTCTCTGTCTTCATAAAATTTCAAATAAGAATACAATTCCCAAGATTTTGAATATCTTGCTCTTTTAGCAAAATGTCGTCTTTCCTCCAGTCAGTATTCTCATGTAAATATAGTGAGTTTTCATGAAAAATATAAATAGATTCAGCAATGAACATGCAAATACCTTACTCTGCCTACCATGCATGTGTATAGTGTATTTTATGTTTAATTAACATTTTATATCTTAATAAGTTTTCATTTGCAGTCACAGACAAGTCATATGTTTTCCGGAGTGGCACAGTTTGCGCTGCCTCCGAAACAAATACTGCAGAGAGACTTAAGATGTGATGGTATGTCCATTTGACTCTGTCATGCTTTCTCAGAGTGGAAGCTCACTGACTTACCTATCGCAATTACTGTATATTTCCCTCTCACTAATGGGGCTGCGACGGCTAAGCCCTTCTGAACTGAATTAATAATAACAGTGATAATTCCCCTCATTAGAATGCATTGCATTGGCTGAGCCGTTCAGAATGCCATTCATATACCCTCAGGCCTTTCACCTTTTCCAGAATTTGTGACCTGCTCTCTGGCACCTGGAAGTGGGCCCAAATCTCCCCCAAATCGGTAATCACCCATAAACGCCGCAAATTTGCATTAACCCATCACCAACTGACAATCCCAGGAACAGTGGCAAATTGACAAAGTTTGAGGGAATACCCCATCCTTGGGTATTTGTCAGGGGTCTTAACTCTGCATCCTGAAATTTATCATTACCTGAGTGGAATGTCTACATTTTTATCATTTCCATTAACCTCCCAGAGATAATGAAAGTCACCTCTTTAAATAACGTTGTCACTTTTAAAATGTGTGGTATTCTCTGCTCAGCTTTAAAGGCACCTGTGTATATTTCATTGACAACATACTTGTGTGAGTGTGTGCATATGTGTGTGTGTGCATTTTGTGTGTCCGAGAGGGCGCATTTTTTGTGTGAATGAAAAGTTGGCACTTTTTTCTGGATTCAGAAGATGGCTTCTCTCAAGGTGGATTTGAAAACAAAATATTTCACAAGGTTTAGACTAACTGTTCCTAAATTCCTGCTAAATAATTCAAATCATCACTTAATTTTGCCTGTTTTTGTCTAACTCATTTGCCTGTTCTATTAAAGGTGGGGTCCCATGGCGTTTTCTGGCCCAAACCACCGATTTCAAAATAACCACCCCATGGGGTACGTGAATCCACCAGAGGAACCCGTCATATCAATTTTCTTTATGACAAAAAATGATATTTTTTTTACTTTTTTTTGGGGGGGGGGGTCACCCATTCTGGGGCCCCACAAAGTGTCACCAATGATTATAATAATGTACTTATCAATGCACATTGTAGCTGATATATTTTCGTAACGGATGAACCTCGTTGTGGTCTTGAGACTCCTTCAGTTTGAAGGTCTAAGAAAAGGCAATAATAAGCATCAACATCATAAGAGTGATAGTTAATCACTATATTACTGAAAAAGCTAGGAAGTCACACTAGAACTGGAGATGAATGCAATCCTTTGGCCGCTCATTTTAAACAAGGGGGTCACAATGGCAGTGCATTGAGTTACGTTTCCATTGAAAAACTTGAGAAACTCATGGGGGGGGGGGTTACGACGTGTGGTCTTATTACAAGGTCACAGTAGCAGGCTGCATTAACATTTCCATTGATTATGACTAGTTCGGACCTGCAGCCGCACCGAATGGCACCCCAGACCATCACCGTGCCTCCTCCAAAGCGATCTGTCTCAGCAATACAGGGGGCCGCGTATCTCTCACCACGTCGTCTGTGGACCCTCTGTCATGTCGGTACAGAAAAAATCTGGACCTCTTCATCACTGAAGACAACATTCCTCCAGAATCAACTGGGGACTCGTCTCTGACCATATTCTTCAGCCCAGTGAAGCCTGGTAGCCCTGCGCTGTGCATCAAGCTGCATTCAAACACATACCCTGTGGGCTATGATCCCTCGCTCTGCAAGTCAGTGACTCACTGTTCTTCTGCTGATCCTTGGTCTGTGGATTCCTAGGGTCTTCATAGCCATCCTGGTGCAGGTTAGAAACAAATATCTTAGGCGGATAAGGCGGATCTGCTTGTCCTGGGCTAGGGTTGTGACAGTCAGTATCGGGTGTGACCCCCATGAACATACACACATGCAGTACAACGTCTGCTCATGGACCTGACTAAGCGTCTTAGGTTGTCTTGGGGAAGTTGTCACCACTCTGCCTGTAGTGCATTCTGGAGTTGCTGTTTTTTAGTACTTGCAGGACAGCACCAAACAAGCACACAATATTTGAGGTTCACATTTTAATTAATCAGCTACAAATTTTGAATAGATAGGAAACCTTTAACCAGTTGAAATGTGTTGGGCGTGGTGTTCGGGAGCTGGATCTCTGGTTCAAGGGAGTGATACTGGGGAGAATCGATGATACGACTCAACATCTGCACAAAATGAAAGTGGGTTCTACTCTATTCATCAGCCTACGTTTCAGCGTCTCGCATACAGAGTTTCCCAACAGCTTTGCAATAACCCAGCACCCAATGTAACTGATGTTCATTGCTCCCAATCACCAACAAAAGGCTCTCTGATTGGCAACGAGTTTAAGTTTGTACAAAAGCACATATTGGCTCAATCAACTGAACTTATGGGAAATGTAGTTTTTTTACATACTCGAAAATATTTTGTATTCGTGCCAGATCTGTTCTTAAGGAAGAAAATTAAAAAAAATCCGGAAATCTGTAATATTACGGACTCTGAGCACCCACGAACTTTGTCAAATATACTGTCGTTTACAGTTGTGGCTGTTGGAAATATCCATTTCGGAATATATTTTTTGATCAAATATCAAGAGTGAATCTCAAATCATTCACATTTTCTGAACAAGCCAATCTGCAGAGGTCAGGAGCTTTGAGAGTGAAAACATTATTAGTTTCAAACTGGCTGAACTGGGAAGTTCACCAGCTGCCTTAAAAAATGTGAGTCAACTCAACTTGAAGATATGCTTTGTCGCAACTCACAATTAGTTGGATAACTTTAAGTTTACCTTTGAAAACATATAAACTTCAGTCCAACGTCAAAACATTGTGAAGACAAGTGGAACCAAAGAAAAGAAAAATGTGCACTTACCCTAATTGGAAAATCGTGATTTAATGTGCATTTCACAGAAATATTACGATGCCTTACAATAAAGAGAAGACCCACCCCATCACCAAGCCCCTCAGCTGGTGCTTCATGGCTTTGAAATTGTGTTTAGATCTCTTTTATCATTCCACTGATTTTCAATGGGATTTACGTCTGGGCTCTGAGTGGGCCATTCTAAGAGTGATTTTCCTGTCCGAGAGCCATGCCTTGGTTGACTGGGATGTATTCTTTAGGTAACTGAAAATTACTGATGAAATTCCTCTTCATCTTCAGCTTTGTGACTGAGGCCAGTGGGTAAAATACTTATTTGAGCTAATCATTACTGAATCTGTGTTGACAAGAGCCATGGTCCCAGATAAAGAGAAACAGCCTCAGTGTATGATAACATCATCATATCAGGCACGGTGTTTCAGATACATTTGATATGAACTTCCGGATTTGGTCTAGTATTGATTCAGTCTTTAAAAAACGGAAGCAAGTGGTATATTCTTTAGACTGCAGAGCTTGAAGAATTGTCGCTGGCATATACACTTTCGCTCAAAAGTTTGGGATCACTTGGAAATTTTCTTGTTTTCCATGGAAACACACATGAAATTAGTCTGAATAGGAAATATAGCAAATGAACAGAGCATGCTGACATTGTCTGAGTTAGAAATAATGATTTTAATGGAAAATGATGAATATGTACTTCAAACTTTGCCTTCATCAAAAAAGCACCTTCACTGTTGATACTGAAACTGGTGTTTGACGGGAGCTATTTAGTGCAGCTGCTAGTTGACAGCCTGTGAGGCGTCTTTGTCTTAAACTACACACTCTCAGATATTTGTCTTCTTGCACAGTTGGGCATCGGGGCCTCCCACTCCTTTTTTCTGTCCTTGTTAGTGCGAGTTTTTGCTGCTCTCTGAAGGGAGTAGTTGACAGCATGGTAGGAGATTTTAAGTTTTCAATTTCTCACACTGAATAGCCTTCTTTTCTAAGCACAACAATAGACAGACAGGTCTCTAAAGGAAGTTCTTTCTTTCTGGCCATTTTGAGCCTGAAAACAAACAAACAACTGCTGATGCTTCAGGTACTAAACCAACCTCAATAATGCCATGTTCCCTTTTGCGCTCCCTTATTAGTTCAACCGGGTCAGCTGTGCAATACATTTGGAGAAGGGTTTTCTAGTAATCAATTAGCCTTATAAAATTCTTAACTTGGATTAGCAGCCGTACCAGGAGATTGATGCAGAGGACTGACAGTTGCTGATAATAATCAATAAAAAATTTTAATGGTTTGTGAAATGGAAAAAAATGCTTGCGAAATGCATGAAAATGTATTTTTCTTTGGAAAACAAAGAAATTTGCAAGTGATCTCAAAGCTTTGAGCGGAAGTGATAATTAATCGTTCAATCGATAATTGATCATTAAGAATTTCATCGAGGAAGTTCATTTTCGTCGACAAACTGAAAGTTTTTTTTTTTTTTGACAATCCGAATGTAGGTTCTTAGGCCTAGTGCGCGACTGTCCTCAAACAATGCAATGCAGTTCACTGTGTCACTGTATCACATTTGGGCACTAGGGGGCAACATTTCCCATCACCGTACCCTGGCCTGCCTCAGTAGATACATGCGAGCTTCCGTAGGTCAATCACCTGATCATGAAGAGGTCGCGGCGAAGTATTGCGTGGGACCACTTTCATTTAGAAAATGACCAAGTGTACTGCAATCACTGCAATGCAGCTTACAAATATAATTCATCAACAACACAAATGATGTATCACTTGAACACCGCGCATCCGAGCCTGGTAAAAGACGCCAGTGGCGGTGGTTCATCTCTATCCCAGGCTAGCCTGGACTCGGTGCTAGCACGCACCAGAAGAAGCTGCAGTGCACAACAAGCAGAGAAGGTAACCAAACTGATGGCGAAGATGATTGAAACAGACATGCTCTCCATCAGTGACGTGCAGGGCAAAGGTTTTCAGGGATTACTAAAATTTTTGCAACCGGAACACACCATGCCGTCCAGACGCACTATGACGAGACGAATCGAGACACACTATGAACAGCGGGCGCAGGAGCTGGCTAAAGAATTAACCATTGCTGAGAAAGTGGCTATAACCACTGACTGCTCTTATTTTAATATCCTTGTTTTTAAACAAAGGAAAAGAAAAAAGTTAAAGAAATGTCTGTTCCGATGTGTCCTGTAGGCCTATGTGTTCTGTCATTGTCTGGCTCGCAACTTGAAGCCTCCCTCATTTGCGCAATGCGCATGTGTTCACGTTTGAGTGCCAAACACTTGTCTTGTTAATAAATTCATCCTCGAAGAAAAACGCTCTGTATTTTTATTATTATTCTCAAAACATAAGAGTATAGGCATCATAGGCCAAAATGTGATTGTTTTTAATATAAAAAATGTTAATGATTAATCGGTTATTAGTCACTAATTCTCCCGACGATCGATGAAGAGAACTTCACCGAATGCCCATCCCTAGTAGTGTATTAATAATCAAATAGTGTGGTCACGCCTCAAAAACCCATGGATGCTTTAATGTCAATAGTGGTATGTTGATGCCGGTTTGTGAATTAGAAAACACTTTACTGGGACAGTAAATTAAGCATTACCATCATGCAAAGCTTCGCTTGCCCCTAATGACTTTTTGCATTCTACTGTTCAGCAACACTTCAAGTTGACATCATCAATGCAAGCCTGCATTAATCTACCTGGCAGGTCTACATGCATCTTACTAAGTTTTGGAATATGTTTCTTGCAATTTTTGTTATTTCTCTATCTTCCAAAAGCTTTTGTGACTACTGTTATCTTAACTCCGAATTTTGTGTGGGTAGTGGACTCCAAAAGCAGTCAAAAGCCTAAAATCAAGAATCTCATGCAATGGCTAGCCAAACAGACGTACTACTGTCTGTCATAAGCAGACTCATGCATGCAACTTAATGACTGGCTCCTGTCAGTGCTTCTTTCAGTTGGTGACATGTGGTCAATTGATCTTGAAATTGAGTATAACATGCTGAATCCATAAGTAAGTTCTGCATTCATTATTCTCATTGATTTTTTTTAACGCCTTAAACTATAACTTTTCAATTAAGTTTTCGCTTAACAATGTTCAAAGTCAGAAGAAGCTTTTTTCCCATGTTGTGAGACAATTTCACTAGCATATTTTTTATCTGATGACTGTAACACTTCAGTGAAGCTGCTTCACCACTTTTATTACCTCATCAAAACTGCTCTTCGTAGTCTTTTGGACGCCCTCTTTTGAGGCTACCTTGTATCTGCTAGGCCTTGAATCCATTGGCTTTCGCCAGTTGGCAAATCAAACAGTCACAAGACTGAACTCTGGGGCTGATCCAGCACTGGCCTTCAATTACCTTTTCCAGTTGGTACAGACAGTTGAATTTTTGGTCAAGATTACCTTGCCTCATATTTATAAACCTTTGTTGCACAGGTGTCACAAAGTGATGTTGGTAAACGGCGGTCATGTACATCATACTGAGATATTATGTTATCCTGAATTGTTTTGATGAGATGATGGCTTGCAAAACATGATGGTTTGCAATTATTAATCCCTTATTTAGGATTTTGAAATTCAAGATGACTGCCACATAAAAAATGGATTTTCTCCAAAAATTCCCAGCAGATTTTTTTTATTTTTGCATTTTCTTTATCTGCTCACTAAGAGCTACAAAATGACACAGGTCTTGTTTCAGTATCTTTTTTTCAGACTTTCAAGCACTTTTAATCCTGGTGTGTCTGGTTGGGACGTGCAGGCGACCTCCTCCTCGTTGCGTCTGCGCCCTGACAGTTCATCCTGGCACATGAAAGCACTTTAAACCCAGTGTGCAGAGTTGCTAAGTCTGCTTTTAGTATGCGACTATGGGCTAATTTTTTTCCTTAAGTCGCATGGCTAAATTACCAGTCGCCGGTTGCGTTTTTTTGGGGGGGGGGCTTGTTTTTAAAAATATGGTTGCTTGTTAGAGAAGTGTAACAAGCGACCTAATTGTTATACGTTTATGGCTGATATTTCCCCCCGATTCATTGATTGACTCTGCCTGCTCACAGCCTCACGAGCGATGTGAGAGAACCTGCCCTCCTCCCCCTTCCACACTCCTTGCTCAACTAAATGAAAGATAGTCTCTCCGCTGCGGAAAACATCAAATTCGGCTCACCAAAGCGACACCTGACAGAGTTGCCTCAAGTCCATCACACACCAACAGCCCATAATATGCCTAATATAATCATCTTCGTCTTTTGGCGAAAGGAGGAGATACCCTTGGGATATTATAAAATTCCCATCCATCCTTTTGCCAGATTGTCCAGATAACAGCACAACAACTCCTCATCAACTTCTTTTTGCTGCTCGTCTCCGCTTGAAAACAAAGGAAAATGTCCCGCTTTCTGCCCCCTGGCTGGGTGCGCACATCTGCGATGACGTTGCACAGAAACGCATCTTTTAGGTGTGGCCAGTTTTCATTTATAAAGCATACTGATTACGACTCTGGACTTCTCAAGCTTTTCTTATTCAGGGGTTGAAAGCAATGCATGTGTTTCATGATGGTTTTGATGAAATAAGATCATTTGAACCGTCGTTATGCAATTCCATTGCTTCCAACCCGTTTATACACAAGGACTTAAATTTCGCACGAGAATCTCTTATATAAGCGTTGATTGAATAATTGCTGACTACGCAAGGAACGTTAATATGCCACTTAACTCACACCGAATGCATGGGAGTTGACAAGTGTGCGTTATTAATTTAATCTGGCCACACTTGATAATGTTGAGAGTTTTCAGAGTTTCTGTAATGGTAATTTAAATGAATAATTGAAAATAGGTCATGACCTGTTTGTCACCAGTGTTGTCTCAGCCAGTTAATCAGCATAGTTAACCTGAGCTCTGTTTTTAACAGTGTGTGGTGAGCTATAAATGGTCCTGCCAAATATTTTGTTGTGTTATCGCATTGATACTGCCTTGAAAAGCCCATCAAAGCAGTAATCATCACTGTTAAGTGCGAGCAATCATCGGTATTGCTGGAACGGTGGTTGAAGCAGGACAAATAAGTGAAAGTAAGTTGTGCGTATATAACACTAGCTGTAATAAATACCACTTTCTGACTGTTACAAATCATAATTTAAAAATACAATATCATGTTATGGCACTGCTTCTCAAACTGTTCGTAATCACCTCACACAGCTTTGAAATCGGAAAGACTAACTTTACCGTTACCCACGGTGATAAGTTTTTACTAAAGTTGGCGTAATTAGCTCCACCGCAAATCTGATGTGAATTGGTAGATTACATAAATATACAAACATAAACACTTTGAACAGTATAATACGAATGAACAGTCAGAAAGTGGTATTTATTACAGCTAGCTTTATACAGGCATAACTTACTTGTCCTGCTTCATTGAAAACTAACTACCAAAAGACACTTCCTGTCGGTCACCGGGTCTGTTGGGAATTGTGGTCCCAGAGTCACTTCAGTTGTGGGTTTTGCATTTGTGTTATGGCTTTTGCAGTTGTGTTGTGGCTTTTTTCTTTGCCTTGTGGCTTTTGCAGTTGTTTGTGGCTTTTGTATTTGCGTTGAGGCTTTTGCAGTTGTGTTGTGACATTTGTAGTTGTGTTGTGGCTTATACAGCAGTGTTGTTAGTTTTGTATTTGTTGTGGCCTTTCTGGGCCACTGTATTTATGTGAGGTGGACTTGCATCTGCCTAGATAACAATGGTTGTCCCGAATATCTGCGCTGTCGATTTTACGTCATTTCCTTACTGAAGCAACATGCTGTAGACCAGGTGCAAATTTTTATTTTATTTTTTTTTCCCCCACTGTGGCTCCAGGCTCAAATATAAACCCCTTAACAAATGACTTATGAGCACACTTCTGTCTTGTTATCTATGCACCACACAATGGGGCCATGGCCGAGTCGTGTAGTACATATCTGGGCATGGCTCACTTGTACAAGAGTTGAATTAAGTTGTTTTAGACGTAGGTCAGAAATTGTTTTGTTACCTTGGATGTCCAAGAGTATGTTATTCATTGTAATATGATTCAAAACATAGTGTATTGCACTAATTTGTTAAGTTCAATGCCTCTTTCAAAGCCTCTTCAATTAGTTCTTATTTATTTGTTGGGTGTCTAGGCAATAGAAACTTGTATCCCAGAAATCGGGAATTTGAGTAAGTGTAGCCGGAAAGAGAAATACATGAACATATTGTGGCGATTCTGCCCCAGTTCGTTTGTTTAACTCGAGAAAATAGCGGAGTATCGCTATTGGCTGCACCGGATGGGGAGAAAGAGCCAATCAGGTCCGGGGCGGGGGGTATAATAGGCCTGAGTTGACAGCTTGACCAGAGTTAATGTTGTGTGTTGTAAATGTGTGAGCTGGAGAAAATGAGCGTTATTGCTCGAGCTGAAGAAAGGGCCCTTTTAAGGGCCGAACAGCAAATAAAGCGAAGCCCGCCCCGGGCGATGCGAGAACCCTGCCTCAGTCTCAGTCCTTCAGTAGCCAGACCGCTACATCGGTGTCAGAAGTGGGATTTGAAGAAATCCGCTGCGAGATCGCATGCCTCGAGGGAGAGCCGCGGGGAGCAGGAGCCACCCAACTAGCAACTCTAGCTAGCCAACAGCAACGGGACAGGGACCAGCATCTACCGCTGGTGCTGTGGGCGTATCACTGAGCCGTGCAGGAATCCAGCCCCTGCACTCCTGCCGCACTGATGTTAGGGCGCGAGCTCCGAACACCCGTCAACCTAGTGTTGCCCCCCCTCCCACTGAGGGGGAGCCCCAGATAGGTGAGGCTACCTATTACCACCAGCTCCTTGAACGTATGTGAGTGGCACACGACTTCACTAAAAACGGCACTACGAAAACCGTTGCCGCGGGCGACCTTTTGCTTCAGGGAGTCAGGTTAGGGTTTCCTCCCCAAAACGGTGCGTCTGCCTGACGCCGGGCGGGTGGTGGTCTTACACCAAGACAGGCTGGCCCCCTACTAGCCTCGGGCTGCCAGCCCCGCCCCCAGCGCCGTGACACAGCAACCTGGGCCTACCAGCAGGCCTGTCCGTCAGCGACAGACACTGGGACATTTTGGGGACTTTGTTGTGGGTTAGAGTTTTATTTTTTTCTTTTGTTGTTGTTCTTGTTGTTGGGGAGGGAAATGGTTGTGGCGGGGTCGTCGGGTACAGTGACCCCTTAGGTGGGGGCAATGTGGCGATTCTGCCCCAGTTCGTTTGTTTAACTCTAGAAAATAGCGGAGTTTCGCTATTAGCTGCACCGGGTGGGGAGAAAGAGCCAATCAGGTCCGGGGCGGGAGGTATAAGAGGGCTGAGTTGCCAGCTTGACCAGAGTTAATGTTGTGTGTTGTAAATGTGTGAGCTGGAGAAAATGAGCGTTATTGCTCGAGCTAAAGAAAGGGCCCTTTTAAGGGCCGAACAGCAAATAAAGCGAAGCCCGCCCCAAGCCATGCAAGAACCGCTATTCCTGCCTCAGTCTCAGTCCTTCAGTAGTGAGACCGCTACAATATATTACGGTAATCATGGCTCCGCTTATTTCTTTTAGAATCATATCGTCAGCTTTCCACTCTTAAAAGCTGAACAGTCACCAGATTTCATCCCTAGCTGATTCACTCATTGCAGAGCAAGAGTCACTTCATTTTCGTCTTAGCTCTCTCTTAAAATCCGAGCCCATAGTCCATCAAATACAATTCTAATGGAGACATTTTTCATACAAGTTGTAGAATGGGTTTATGCTTCTATTAATTATTAAATAGAATTGATAAATTTAAGGCAAAATGATATTCGATTGATCACAACTGAAATGAACTGCGAGTAAAAGCTATCAGTTTTGCCACTTCGAAACTAGTTCTCTCTTGATCACGTAGATGGCAATTCGCAACAAGTTATTCTGATTATTATAATGGTGTTCTGAGCTATGAAACATAGATTTCTGTTGTATGGCCAATACATGCTAAAAGGCTTCCAAGGGTTAGGTTAGTTATTCTTAGTGTTAAAAAGTGCCCAAAAGGCGCCCAAGTGCTAGCTTCGTTATTCCAAGTTTCTATGTATGCGGTTCTGACACGAAAAATGATTGGTCATTTGGTAATGAGTTGTATTTGAGCCCAGAACCAGAGTGAGAATAAAAATTACAGTACAGGCCAGGCTATATTCTGAATTTAGAGATCACCCCTGATGCTGCTTCATGCTAAGCTGGCAACTCGCATGAACAGACTGGCCATGCGGGGAACCCCATTCGAAGGAAATCCCATTGCCCATTGCTTTCGTTCCTGTTCACTGTATTCTCTGGGATCGTGTAAATCGAGGCTGTCCGCACTGGGCACAAGCAAATCGTTTGACTACACTTAAAGTTTTCCCTGCGACTTGGTACAACCCTGAATTCATTTAGGTTTGAGGTTTCAATGACGCCATGATTGTCTTTTTATATATAGCTCTCTTAAAGCTATTCTTACCTTTCTGGAATTTTTCCACTTTTCTTTTGTAATCTTAAAATGCTCCTAATAAGCGTATGGCACACCAAAATGTAAAAGAAATCCACCAGGTGTTGAAACTCATCGATATTCAATTCTCATATATTTCTGATAAAAGTCCGACCAATCATTTTCTTTGGTCCAAATGAAATGGTTTGCCTAGCTTCCTGTCTGTCATCCTTTACTGTGCCCCTTTCAGTTGCCTACCGCTGTCACTGCTTACGAGTGACGCACCTCTCTGGCCGAGCAACAGAGCGGTAGAGAGAAAGCAGGTAGCTACTCAATGAAGTTAGCCTGCAAACAAAGCAGCAGCAACTGCTCTTAGTCATTAAATTAACATTACCGGGACAATTCTGGTGAGGTAAGACGTTATGACAGCAGTTCTGCAAGAAAATATGTATGAATTCTGCCAAAACACGAAGCATCTTATTGTAAACAAACAGGCGCTGAAATGCTATAATTACTAACGTTAATGGTAGTTCGTCTGATGTAATGAGGGTATTTTATTTTATACCACATATAGAATTGAATATTATGTAATAACTGTTGTTTAGTTTTCACAAACCTGTGCCTCTGAATCTGACTCCATTGCCCCGTTTCAAGATGCTTTCACACCGGACGCGTAACAAATTTTTCGTACGACAGATTACATTCAAAGTCAATGCAAAGACGCAAAATTCACGTCTTTGCATTGACTTTGAATGTAATCTGTCATGCGAAAAGTTAGTTTTGCGTCCGGTGTGAAAGCAGTTTCATTCGCGGTGCTCACTTTTCTCACCGCACGCGTCAGGGGAGGAGGGGAGCCTCAGAGGTCAGGCAGGCGGAATTGTTCATGTTCAAATTTCGACTAAGTGCTGTGCAGCATACCGGAAAGGTAAGAATAGCTTTAAGTGAACCAAATACTCTAATGCAAGTGCTGATGCAAGTACAGTTGAAAATAAAATATGAGTTTCTTGAATAAATAAATGTGGTGTTTTGAATTGAAGTGGTGTCTTTGCCTCTTTCTTCTGTGTCAATGGCGCAAAATACCCATCACTTATTTCTTTTGAGTACAATCTGGTTCGATGAGATGAACCACTACTGTAGGTGGTTTTGTCTTGGCAAGGTAGGCCTAGTCGCAGGGGTAAGACACCCTGAGATTCCATTCTGTCAAACACTATGTTCAGTATGGTCCTGAATGCTTATCTTCTGGATTCTTTTTTATCCCCAATCTTGAAATCTGAATTTTTTAAACAATAAATAGATAGCTTTTTTTACCTGATGCAGCAGTGAATCATGACGCACCTTATTCCCATTTGGGTTTAACTGTCAAGTTTTTTTTGTTTTTACCAAAACCTTACACTATCCATGATTTGCCATGAGCCCTCTGGAATGTGCCTATAAAAAAAAATAATAATAATAATAATAATACAAGTGAAATACACGCATAAAGTATACGCTCCCTGAAATTAATTACTGTATTCCCTTTGGATATTGCTACCAAAGTAGACATGTTTTCCTTTTGACCGAGCACGACTTTCCTTCCACCTCAAGATTTGGAAACACCCAAGCGTAACAAAGTTATTACCATATCCCCCATAGTACTCTACTGTAACTCCAACAATAATTCACATAAAATGCCTTAGAAATGAACTAAATCTCCGCTCTCCTTCGGTCACGGCTACGGTTAGAACAAAGGTCTGGCAGAACTGTTAGAGTTGGCACAAGGCTGTTCTTTGAAATAATATTACAGAAATACTCATTTCCCAGAATCGGTTGTGTGAGCACTGAACCACTACTGGGGAACACAGGGTGGGCTGGGGTTCGTATTACTATATATCTTCATGTTGTTATTCTTCTTACATTACCAAAAACCCCTTTAAAAGAGCCCTCACTAGGGAGATAACAGACATTCATAAGCATAACAGACTTCCTGATGAGCTGTGTAGGATCAGTCTGTCAAGTCTTAGGTTCGAAATGACTGCTAACTCATTACACAAAGCAGACGGAATAGATTTTGAACGACAGGTTGCAAGTGTTTTCCTAATGCCCTGGAACCTACAGTGCGCGACAGATAGTGCTCACCTGGGACTGCGATGAGCTGTTTGTTTGCTCTAGAGGTGAGCCGGCTCAGTCACAGCTGTGCGCCAACAACGCTTGCAAACATGACAGCAGCAATGGACAGACCCATCTGCCACAGGGAAAAATCTGTGCGGGCGCATTTCTCCTGAGCGAGAGCAATTAAGAAAACTGAAAGTGCACCAAACTGTCCCTGTTAATACAGTCTCTGGATTTCTCTGTGAGCCACAATATTAATTACCTTGCTTTCGAAATGTGCATACTGCAGGATTTCTCCGTTGGTCAGCGAGCTGCTTGACATATACTGCAGAGACAACACGATTCCTTGGTTAAGATAATATTTAAATTTTGAGCGAATGTCAAGCACAGGTAATAGTCTTTACAGTCCTTATGGTAAGCTGAAGTCTTTTATTCTAATCCCCCCCCCCCAGCATCTGAGAAGCTGCACTAATTCAGTCAAAGATATAATGCACCTTTTTATGGAATCAGATGCCCAACAATCTTCTGAGGTCAGCCACGCGAATCCAGTGCTTCTGAGAGAAAAGATGCCATTGACGACTAATCGAAACATAAGATTAACACGTGCAGCGCACTCACAGACCTGTACGTGTTTCTTTTTACATGGGCCAGTGAAATTGTAAGGCTAGACTTATTTTAGTTCAGTCTTATCAAATACTTCCTTTGTGTATTCAGCACTAGCATATTGGAAACGACTGTGTCAGCGTTATTGCAAATGTGTGAAAGTATGTTTTTGCGAGTTTCCCAAGGGAACCTGGGCATGCCTGTATGTTACACTACTCCCGCATCCCCACCCCCAACACCCCCTCCCCTTAAATTTTCAGTGAAGTGAGTGACAGGACAAAGCATGTAGTCATTAGCCTCAGTGAACCCACACTTCTCTCATCCTCCGGCGACTCTGACACGCACGGCTGCTTTCTGCCGCGTACGGCATCCCGGGACGACGGATACGCAAATTCAAGCCCTTGAGTTAACTTTCCCCCTCCTGCCCTGAAAAAGCTTTGATCTGTTCTTCGCTGTAGGGATGGAGGGCTTCCTATTTTCAAGGGTATTGGCCCCCATCATCACTGGTGCTGGTGATTAATCAGGTGGCAGTCTTAGCTTGGAGTAGCTTTCATTTTCACAGCTTTGGGATATTGCTATCTTGGTCATGAACATATAAAGATGTGTATGACTAACAGCTGGATAGATGTTGCCCTAATACCCTCAGAAATTATGGAAAATATAAATGAAAATTTTGCTTTTTGAAAGTACTGGCTGTACTCAAAGTACTGAGTTCCGTTAAAATTCATGAGGAACTTTGATTGACGGATCATAATTCTTGAATCATTAGACGTGTGCTATTGTTACATTTTTATGTCCTACCTCTTCCAAATCAGTCTGATACTCTAAGACCAATCAAAAACAACCAAAGCCACCCATCTGAATTTACATGTGCTGCTCTCCATTTTTGCATGTCTACATCTTTGTATTTGTGTTGAGTGCATGAATGCATGAACATACTTTGCATGCCATTAGTAAAGCAATTCTAATTTAAAAAAAAAAAATGCTAATGGTATCTTCTAATGTTGCTGTATTTTTCCAGTATGACTCCTTGCTGGGTTGTACTTGCACGGTGGGCTGGCATTCTTGACTGTACCAGAATCAATGTAAGCTGTATGTCATGCTTGTGTATGCAAATTTGTGGTCACACAGACACAAGCTATAGGAATTCAATTAGAGCTATATAGATTTTGTTGAACATAATTTTATTTGGAGGACGTAAACATTAACATAAAGTATATTTTCTTTTAAAAATAAAAACCTCTTAATACCTAATTTACTAGGATATCTTTGCTTAATGCTTTAACTTTTTAAAGTAAAATCGGTGTGAACATATTTGTGTCCTTGAAAATGTAAATGAAAAGTACAATATTCACATATCATCTCACTTTACCATTTCAAGTGGGATTTTCCATATTTTTCTTACCATGAAACTGTAATGTGATTATTTTTATGAACGAGCTCTCAGCACGCATCCAAATCTCTCAGTCCTGCTTTAGACATTTCCAGTCTGTAGGTTGCTGTGTTCGGTCACTGAGATTGGCATGGAATATTTGGACGGAGATCTGGGAGAAAGCAGTATTTGGACGGCTTGTGGGATTTTTTCTAGCTGCAGGATCAGTGTACTGTTGGGAGGTTTGAGAGACAGAGGTCAGAAGGTCGTTGTTTTAAGAAAAGGGAGCTGAGTGAGTCCCCCTGCCCTGTGCTTTTCTCATCCAGCTGTATTCAAGAGACCATTTAACCTTGCAGTCAATAGAGACACAGACTTTGAACCAGAACAGACCGCTGCACTTTTTTAACTCAGCATAAAAAACACAGGATGTATCTCGGAAGGTAGGCCTCGTGCTGCCAGAAATTTCCCATCATCTAGCAATGATGACAGAAATTGAACAAAGAGCTTCACAGGGAAAATTTGAATAGTGTACCTTGAACTGCTTTTCCCTGTCACAGGCTGAATAGATGCTCATTAATAAGTTACAGGTCATACATTTACACGGTAAGAATTTTGTTCCTGCTTTTGCTGAAGGTGATGAAACGTGGTTCAGTGTAAAACTGAATGAGTACAGACATCTAGAATTACTGCTGAATCAGTTTATGAAAATGTGAAAATTATTCAAATCCTTCTTGAAATTTTGACTGGTAAAGCAATGGTACTGTTCGTATAAAAAGGATCCTGTCCTTTATAGCCTTTTCTGAGACAGATTTTGAATTCTACAACCAGGAGAAAGTTTAATTTCAAGACAGTGGTGCCCTAAGAAGTTCTATGGAGAGCTAACAGTATGCAAGTTTTCATTCCATCCAATGGGTACACCCACTGATTTCACCAATTGGCTCACCTTTAAGCAGAGAGCAGGGAACTAATTGGTGTTATCAGCAGGTGTAGTGATTAGCTGTAATGAAAACCTGCATACTGTCGGCCCTCCATGACACATTATTGGGCATCATTGATTGAAAACAATATGCGCTATCACTCTCCTACACGCAAAAGAAATACATAGCAGCACTGTAGTGCCACTGTCCATGGAGATGGGTGGCTCTCATTCCAGTTGAATGATTTTTTTTCCTTTATTGGCAGGAGGCTCTGGTCAGTTAAAAACCCATTGGAATTAGTTTACTACATACAAAGGCTTCAAAAAGCAGTTTTTCAGCGCGAATGGAAGATAAATGGAACTGTTAATGTTAAGACTACAGAGTTGACATCCAGTATTTCTCTAATGATGGCTGTCTTGTTGTGACATGCCTATGGCTTTGACAGTGCTCGACTTCTGGCAGAATTTGCAGTCTGACAGCACAATGCAGTGGCTGATATGACAGCAAAGCTGACTCAGGAGACATTTCAAAGCTTTCAGATTGATCTGGGAGCAGTTGAACTGTATAAGCCTAAATTGTTTGGCAGTGACTACTCTGTGATTTCTGCTTCTGAAAGTGATCAAGTTCTAGTGAACCAATAGCACAGGAAAAATTCCACATTTAGCAACAGTAATCAAGGTCTGTCGTACCTATATCACTGCAAGAATTCCACATCTGGCAACAGTGCCCACTTTCGTCTAGAATGCGTTGCTTCATTGCATGAACACAAGCAGAGACATGATAACTCAGCAGTGATACAAAGGAGTAATTTGTTCATTGAAGCCCCGCACCAGGACAGCATCAGTGGATGGATGAGGACATGGAAAATCAATAAGTGGCACATCCTGGGGGAAAAAAAATACTCCACATGACAACTTATCTTCAGTGACCACAAACACAGGTGCCCCAGTCTGCAGCCTCTACTGTGGCCAAATATCATGTTCTATCTGAATGACATGAATTGGTCACAAAAACTGCCCAGGACATGTCCTGAAAAGTAAAGCTGTATAACAGTGGGAATCTTAAGGATGTAATGTAAGTTCCTCACACAGTTGGCAGAGCGTAATGTTTTATTTACATTGTTCTAGCGGCCACAGTCGCTCTCTTTGGGCGTTCTCATTCTGGTACAGTGTGCATGCATCAGTGCCATATTAACAAAATTAGACATTTCGCACAGCCACTATCTCACCTGTCCCCTGACTTGGTTGCTTACCTCTGACGGAGCATAACCTTCCCCTACTAAAATTTGTAAAGGACCTTACCACAGAATTGGTTGCATTTATAAATAATTTTTAACAATACAGGCTAACATAGCATTCTTTTTGATTATATAGATTGTTTATGTCATGAATTCTATTCTGGTGAAATTCAAGGAAAACTGTCCCCCCATCTGTTATCCATAAAACAGTGAGTCACATGAATTCCCACAGCCTTGCAAAATTGCAAAGTGATCATTGGTTGTATACGCCGGAGTTCTGCCAATGTTTGCCTCGGTCATCCAATATTTTTCCTTAGTCAGAAAGTAAGCCATCTCGGTAGCATTTGCATATGGTTTGCTCCTTATTGAAGATTCTGCCACACTAAAAGTTTTGGACAGCTCATCACCTACTATCATGTATCAAATTGGTTTTTATTGTTTTTCCCATGAGATATGAGTGAAATAAAGAAAAGAGCCTGGTATTGTACTCCCAACGGGCACCACGTGGACAAACTCAGTACCTCTAAAATAACGAACATTGAGTTATTTTATGTGTACAATGACGGTTGACTTGTTCTTCTGAGAGTTGTCAATCTATATAAAGTAATAAAAATGAAAAATGCTGCGGCTTTAGGAAAATGGCACGGCATACGACAAACTATCACTGGTCAACAATCAATTGGCTGTCTGTCTGATAACGGGGAACAAGCACAGTTGCTGACTGACTCCGCCCATGGCAGCCATGAGTAAGATACCTCAAGCATGTGTTTTTAATGGTGCTAAGATACCTCACATGTGCATTTTTAATTACTAAGTATATGAAGTATACGAAGTATATGAAGCAAATATGTGAGTATTTGGACTTCTCTGGGATATTACGGTGCATTGCGAGGTATACAAAAAAATAAGATGACTGATTGCCAATAAAGTTAACTATTTGATGAATTGGGAATAAATTCTCACATAGCATGTGTCAGTGATGACTTCAACTGATCAACTGGAATTGTTTTGAACATGACACCTTTTCATAAAACAACCTTGATCCCCAGTCATTAATTATGAACTGAAGTTTTTTTTTGTTTGTTAGTTTTTTTTGTGAAAACAACTTCTGAAATTTGTGAACAGGTAGCCTTCCTGAGAGCACCAGTCAAAGCTGACAACCACCCTGAAAATATCTATCATGAAGCAACAAAAGGCTGGCCGAGTTCCTTCAAAGTTGGTGGTTTTGCTCGAGTGGACTGGGTAAAGTCAGTTTTCTTTACTCTTTATTAAAACATGTTTTCAGCTGCTTGCCACCCTCGGATGTATTGGTAATCATACCCTCAGACAGTGTGGTGCCATGCAGTTGGTCCAATGGCCAATTATTGCATAAGTCCAACAGACCAAAATATGTCCCATTGGCCCGAAAGCCTATTGGTCCGACAACTCGTTATCCCACAAATAAGGAAAAGTGAATGATGAAATTGACATTAACTTGCTAGCAGTGTAGATGTCAAGTCACAACAACATACTGTGCACAGATGGTGGACACAAGTTAGGGAGCAACGTATGGCATAGCAGAAGTAAAAATTTTACGCAGACCACACCACCTCTTTAAACCGCACTTGTTAAACAACAATAGAGATGCGGTCAAAAAAAGGATGGTGGTCCTGTCAAATCCAGTATGGAAAGCAGAGCATCTCACGTCTCTTGCCTAGCCTATATGGACCAATGATATTTATTGGAAAACTGGCAATACATTAGCAATTGCTGGGTGAGGACCAAATTTCGGTCAATTACTCATTGGCAACTGTCAATGTCAACTGTCAACTGATGTTGAAGAAGAGAAACTAGTTGCTTGTCAGGAGTGTGAAACTGATGCTGATGGAAAACACATGCCTTACTTCTCTGCTATTTCTACTCTGAGACTAAACGGCCCACTTCTTTAACCCTATTACTGTTTGGTTTTCTTCCAGCCATATAGTACCGCTCAGTGATTTTTTTTTTTGGAGAAATAAACAAAACATTTACAATAATGTAACAACAATTCAATGTAACAACAAAATAAAATCAAATAGCAAACTTTTTTGTATTAACTGCTTATAAATCATATCTGTGGTAATAATTAAGGCGTCAGCACGTGAGTGAATCATTTTGCTTAACTGGTTAGCCAATGGTGACAGAAATGTCTTTTGACTGATAGAGGGGTTAATAGGAAAGGAATGGTGTCTCCATTATTAAAATAGCTGATAGGCCCTTTTATGCAAGATAAGGATGGTAATAACATAGTGAACTGCTTTAACACGAAAGTTATAGCTGGTCAAAACTACCACTATGACTTAATTAAAAGAATTACAACATTTTAAAACGTATCTATTATTTTTTTGTGCAATCATAGTTTGTCACATTATCTTGATTGTAGTTTAAGAGAAAAAATCTATTTAGCCCCTTTGCACAGAATACAAGTAATGGTAATTTTTTCCTGTTATGCATGAGCCTATTTAGACTTAATAACTCAGTATTTGTGTCACAGAGACTGAAAAATTATTCCGCATAAGCAAAACATTTGTAAATTCAACTACAAATTTATTTAGGAATTCAATTTCGGAATTTTTGGACGCCAGCGTCTATACCTGCGCAAAGGGGTTTTATATTAAGTGAGCGAATAAAAGCATCAATTTATTTCAAAAACAAAAGCATCTCTGTGATTCTAAGCTTTAAACCATGGAGTATATGATGGATTGACATTTCCTGAGAGATTTGCAGCCACAATAGCACCAAATTAAACTTATATATGTATGGCGTTAAAAGGGTCGCAAAACTTGAGCGCATAAAAACTGAGCGCGCAAGACCCTCTTTTGGTGCTCGCAACTTCGTAATGTGTGCAATTTCAATATGTGCTCTCAATTTTAAAACTCGCTGACTTGCAACTTCAACACCTGCTCTCAATGTCAAAATATGCCCACAATATCAGTCTATGCTCGCTTGCCAATTTCAGTTTTGTACACGCGCTCTCAATGTCAAAATATGCTTCCAGTATCAGTATACGCTAGCTTGCCGATTTGACTTTTGAGACTTTGGAGGCGGGACTTTCAATGCTGACCATGAGCTTTGATTGGATGTTTGATTTTATAACTGGATTTCAATGGCCTTAACCTAAAGTAAAATGTGTAATCAGAACCAATTGGGGTTTAAATGATAACTCCCATGCAAATAATTAATATATCAGCTTGAGCAGTGGTGCATTAGCATTCCTCTGCAGTCAGCCATGTCACACAGTTTGGGAGCTCTCCTGTGGCACAAAGCGAGGGCTGCTGTCTTTTGGCATTTTCCGTGAGAGACAAACTGTTGACTTGGCATTTCAGTCAAAGCAGTATGAAAACATTTATATGTCTAAAGTATATAGCTAGCTCAAATCCAGAATTCAGAAAATACAGATTTCATTTGCATTGTGTGTTTCAAACATATCAGGCTTTTGTTTTCAGGGGTGTCTTGCAAGCCAAAAGTCTGGGAGGAGCACAATTTGAGCAGGGGGCATGGGGAGCCTTCCTAATAAATAAATAAATAAATAAATAAACAACTTTCAGCAATTTGTAGTGAAGTAAAATCTCCTATTTTATATTGGTATATATACTGCGTTGTTATTCACTCACTTCTACACTAGCTTCTACAGTGTTGCCTCTTGGTGAAAAAGTGTTTAAACTTGTTTGTTTCGCTCAAAAAATTTAAGGGCCATATATTCACTGAAATGACTATATCCTCAATGCAAGTGAAGCACTGATTACTAAAACCCCACAAGTCAAGTCAAGAGTGACTTATGGGGTTTTAGTAATAGGTGCTTCAATTGCAACCCCAATTCAAAAAAAGTTGGCATGCTGTGTAAATTGTGAATAAAAAAAGAATGCAATGTTTCGCAAATCTCATTAACCAACATTTTATTCACTATAGAATAAAGGCAATTTATCAGATGTTGAAAGTGAGACATTTTACCATTTCATGAAAAATATGACCTCATTTTGAATTTAATGGTAGCAACACATTTCAAAACTTGGAGAAGGGCAATTGAAGGCTGGAAAAGTAAGTAGTACTAATAAAAAACAGCTGGAGGATCATTTGCAACTAATTAGATTAAATGGCAACAGGTCAGGTAAAAGAGCATTTCAAAGAGGCAGAGTCTCTCAGAGGTACAGATGGGCAGAGATTCACTAATCCGCAAAAAACTGCGTCTAAAAATTGTGGAAAATTTTTTAAAAATGTACCTCAATGTGAAATTGTGAAAACTTTGAATCAATAATACATAATTTCATCAAAAGATTCAGAGGATCTGGAGAAATCTCGGTGCGCAAGGTCAGTATTGGATGTTCTTGATCTTCGGGCCTTCCAGGCAGCACTGCATTTCAAACACGCATGATTCTTCACTGGAATACACTGCATGGGCTCAGGAGCAATTCCAGAAATCATTGTCTGTGAACTCAGCTCGCAAACGCAGTTCTACAAACGCAGGCTAAAGCTGTGTCATGCAAATAAGAAGCCATATGTGAACATGATCCGGAAACCTGCTGTCTTCTCTGGGCCAAAGTCCATTCAAAATCGACTGAGGCAACATGGAAAATTGTTCTGTGGTCAGATTAATCAAAATTAGACATTTTGAAGTGCCACAAACCCCCAGTTTCCCACATCGTAGTTCTGCCGCCTCCCATCTTGTGTTTAAACAAGTATTCATCAGAGTGGCAGCAGAGTCTCTGGGCAATGAACGAGCCGGGAGGCGGGACTTACGATGAATGCGCGAGCTTACTTGAAGGATAACTGGTATTTTATTATTTTTAGCAAAAAATAACCGCGTTTCTAGAGTTCTGAGGATACGAGTGGACAAAGCAGACTTTGGTTATACAGGACGATGCGTTGGACAATGGTTTGAAAGTTTGTCAGCAGACGTTTTGTGGAGTTTTCCCATTGCAACTTTGTGAGCCCATTTTTCCATTCTAGAAAAATGTGCTTCCAGGAATTTGGATAATTTTTCAGAACTCTCCAGTGGCCATAAAGTTGCGCCAGTTGAAGAACAAGTTCGTCCGTTCAAGACATCTAATGGTGAGTAATTGGTATACAAGTTATAGTTTTTTGGTGGAGTATCACTTTAATCTAGCTAATGCAATCATGCCCTTCGAGCTATCGCTAATGCCACGTTATGTAATTTGAGTATTATTTAATTTAGCCATTATTATAAGACCGTGGCTATTCTTACGTGACCGTAATCCACTGCAGGCAGGCTATTCTTATGTGACTCTCAGGCATGTGCAGATTGAAATTGTCAGACTTGGATAATTTTCTAACCTTTCTTGTTCTCCCGTAAAAATAGCTAGACACATGTTGATTGTTTGCGTGACTGATGCTCACGTAAGGTAAATACATGTTTGTATGAATATTTTTATGGGAGTTCTCCTATCTCATTAAAGGCCTAGTTCCGGATGCTACCACGAGATTGCCCAACCTTGGTGAAGCAAGTATAGCCTACTGAGCAACAAAAGAAAGGCAAGTTAGTTAAAAACAGAAAATAACTGTGCATAATTATTAGAGAAAATCTAATTTATAACTAGCGCGTGCACATTTGCACTCGTTTCATCAAACATTTCTTTGTTTTGCGGTCACTTTGACTGAGAAATCATATGAGTACATTAACTAAGTTGCTAACTTGCATTTCTTGTTGCTCAGTATAGAAGCCCGGGGACGAGATTTCAATTTACCGGTGCCATTGTTACGGGCTTAACCCTTCAGCCCCTTGTACAAGCTCGGCCGCCAAATTGACATGAATGACAAAAATTGTGCTAAGAAAAAAAATTTCAATCTGCGCATGCCTGAGTGGGAGTCGCGTTAGAATAGCCTGCCTACAATGGATTATGCTCACGTAAGAATAGCCACGGTGTTATTATAACTGGGAATCCCACTGAAATTGAAATTGAAATTGAAACTGAAGGGATCCTCGTATGCCATCAGTGACCAGTATCCTGCAGAGACCATGACCAGACGTAGGCTGCTGTATCCGATCACGGTGCAGGCGAGACAGAACAACAAGAAGACTCGCTTAATTGTTGATAAACTCTATATCGATGGCAAGCTGTACAGGAAACCACGCATCACAGACTGGCTTTATGGTAGCAAAGAATTAGTTTCGCACGAGGATGAAGAGGACCCACGGAGTCTCACTGTAGGCTACTGCACACAGCATGCTACCCAGCTGATGTAAACACGGACGACCGCTGATGACATCAGCCACGCGACAGCGTCCCTATTACCATGATAACCGTGGTTACCACTGAACACTCCATGCAGAACGCTGCGTGATATCAGTTCCTCTATTTCGTATGTATCCATCTGTCTCTTGGCCTCACTACTCTATCCACTCTCAGACAATAACAACTTTGATAAATGTGACCTGATCTCTCTTTCTTTCTCTTTCTTTTTTTTTTTCTTTTTTTACTCCAGTTATTATCATGGTTTTTTCTGTTTCATTTTTTAAAAATTTTTTTAATCATTTATATTAATTATTTTCCTCTTTTTTCTTTCTTTTTTCTATTATTATTATTACTATTATTTTTATTTATTTTTTTTTTTTTTCACCTCATTTTGGCTAGGGAAATGCGTTTAACTTTGGACAACTCACCCGCATGCTTGGGCCTTTGGGATTAAGGCGAACATGGATGGCCTTGGGTTATTTTTGTTTTTTGTTATCTTGGGTACCATTTCTTTTTGTTTATGTGTTTGTTTATGTTTGTCTTGTGCATGTCCTGTCTATATATGTCTGCCTCATGTATGTAATCATCAACACACTGCACTTTGTGATCTATGCAGGTGGTTTTGTGACAGTACTCCTAAACTGCAAATATCTATATGGATAGTGTGAAAGGGCTTAAAATTATACACATCAATATCAGGAGCCTTAAACATAAAATTGATCTATTTAGACCATGGGTTGAGCAACACAAACCTAATATAATTACAGGTTTAATCTGAAACCTGGCTCAACGACAAGATATCTAACAATGAAATCAAATTAACAAACTATGTCCTATATAGAGCAGATAGAGGCACAAGGGCCGGAGGTGTAGTCACATATGTCTCATTCAATCTTGCTTCTGAGCTAGTTGTGCCCACAGTTGAGCCTTTACATTTTGAAAGTATTTTTGTGAAAGTCATACTACACGAAAGCAAATATTTAACTATTGGAAACATTTACAGGCCCCCTTCAGCTCCAGCTGATTCCTTTAACTGTATAGTATCCACCATCAACTCCATCAAAGATGAAAATGAGCTGGTACTCCTGGGAGATTTTAATAAGGATTGGGCTGACAGATCCTCTAATACACCTAAGAACACTATTAGGATTTTGAACTTAGCACAACTTATTAGTGTGCCCACTCGAGTCACGCCTACAAGTCAATCCTTACTGGACTGGATTTTGGTGTCACATCCTAACAGATACATCATATCAGGAATCATGTCTGACTGCTTTAGTGACCATTGCACTATTTTTTGCATTTGGAAAATTAAATTACCCAAACTCCCTCCAAAACTAATCAAAATTAGGCAAGATAAGAAACTCAATATTGACGCATTTATTCATGATCTAATCTCTATTAATTGGGACCGTTACAAAATCATTTCTAATGTTCACGATGCATGGGAATTTTTACACTCTGAACTTACAAAAATTATTGACAAACATGCCCCCTTCAAAACTATTAAAGTCAAGGGCAGTCATCTTCCTTGGATCACATCTGATCTTATAAGCACCTTCAGGCAGAGAGACAAAGCATTGGCTGTGTATCGCAGGACAAGGAGATCCTGCTGACTGGGAGACATACAGATTGCTGAGAAACAAAAGCAAAACTGCTACTAGAAACTCAAAATCACATTACTATGATGAATCCCTTACCAGCGATTATAAAAATCCTAAGCAATTCTGGAAAAAAATTATAACACTAACCAATGCACCTGACAAATCTGTTCATCATAATCAGCTAAAAGTCAACAACACCATATTACACAATCCTCTTTCAGTAGCTCAAGCCTTTAATCAACACTTCTCCTCAGTCTGCAGTGCTACATCTGATCCCTATGTCCTTAACAATACACCACGTTGCCCCAGCACATTCTCCTTCAGGAGAGTCTCACCTGTTGAAGTCCTGAATGCAATCAAAGAGCTTAAAGCATGTAGTAGTCCCGGCTTAGATGGTGTTGAAGCCAAATTTTTGAAACTTGCGCAACACATTCTCATGTACCCTCTCTGCGACCTTTTTAATTTATCCCTCTCTACCCATGACATACCCTCTATTTGGAAATGGTCACGTATCACAAAGCAGGCAACCAACTTGATCCCAGCAACTACAGACCAATATCAATTATTTGTTCAATAGCTAAAGTCTTCGAAAAATTAATCTGCTACCAACTGTTCACTTATCTCACCAAACACAATATCCTGTCTCCTGTTCAATCTGGTTTTCGTCCAAATCACTCAACAACTACTGCCCTACTTAAACTTACCAACGACTTACACTCTGCATCTGCGAATCGCAAAATTACCGGTGCAATATTTATTGACCTTACTAAGGCATTTGACCTTGTTGATCACTACCTACTACTGGACAAACTATATTCTATTGGTATGACACGAAATTCCTTACTTTGGTTTAATGCATATCTGCACAATAGAAAACATTGCGTTGTCATTCAGGGCACCAAATCCGACCTAGTAGTTCAGGAACGTGGCGTGCCGCAGGGCTCAACCCTAGGACCACTCTTGTTTTCAATATTTATTAATGATCTTCCTTCCCTTTTCTCTGGCTGTAACTGTCAACTCTATGCTGACGACACAGTCATATATACTTCACAACTTAACCTTTCACAGACTCAGTCAACATTGCAGGTCAATTTCAATTATCTAGAATCATGGCTCATAGCGAATAAATTACTTATCAACAAAACTAAAACAAACCTGATGCTCTTTGGTACCAAACAAAATCTTACAGCACAAACTAACAATCAATCTTTAAATATTTCTTGCCATGATGGTACTCAACTGTTAAAAGTTCAACAAATTAAATATCTTGGCCTTTGGCTTGGCCCTAATCTGTCATTTAAATTTCATATTGATAACATTGTCCGGAAAATCAACTTCAGCACTGGTGTTCTCTACCGTAACAAAAAATGTTTTACTTTTACAGTAAGAAAAAAACTTGTTCAACAACTCATATTACCAATTCTTGATTATGCAGACATAGTGTACCAAACTGCCACCCCTAAAACAAACCTTCTCCCTCTCAATACAGTATACAACCGCCTATGCAGATTTATCCTTGACTGTCCATATACGACCCACCACTGTACCCTGTATGAAAACCTCAACCTACCATCTCCCACTTCAAGAAGACAGCAGCACTGGCTGCAGTTTATCTTCAAATGCATTAATTTTACCTACCCCCAATATCTGAAACAACTGCTCAGACCATACACATCATCACATCAACTTAGACACTGTTCACAGGTTAACTTTAATATACCCACATCAGCTGGCAAAAAATCATTTATGTTTAAGGCTCCCTGTGACTGAAACAACCTACCTGTCCATATCCGTTTGATAACGTCTTTTCAATTGTTAAAAACTGCGCTGTCCTCTCATCTTGAAACTACCTGCTCTTGCTTTCACTAATCATCAATATCATAATAATAGAACAATTATGCAATGATCCATGTGTTTTGTCTTTGTGTCTTGTTGTTTTGTTCTCGTATATGCTGTGTTGTTTTGTGTTCCTTTGTTTTTCTGTCTACTTGATTTGTCTGTATAATATTGTCTGTCTTTATGAACTGTATTTGTATTAAGAGGACACCTTCGAAAACGAGATGGTTTCATCTCAAGGGATTGTTCCTAATAAAGAATTTCAAATTAAATAAACAAAGTGCAGATATGGCCAAACATCCTGTTCAACACCTAACAACCACTCCAAGAGTAAACGCAAGCAAGCCACAATCGAATTTTGAAGTTCATGCCAAATAACATTCACAAATGCCGTTGCTGGCCAGCTAACTCATATTCAGTTGGTGGTCGCCAAGAGCAGAAAACATAAATATTAATTTATTCACTTCATCAGTGACGTAATGGCTAAATGCTGGCTAAACAACTGAGAACAGGCTGATCAGTCAGTGACCGTTGGGAGCGACCAGCGCTTGATAAGTATGGATTCCAGGCTACAACAAATATTAACCGTAGAATCGAATCGTATCGTTCTCACACTGTATCGATTCATATCGAATCGGTCTGTAATAAAAGTATATAGTTTTTGAATCATATCATAACCTGTGAATCTAGATGCGCATCGAGTCGATTATCACAGATAGATGTGCAACCCTAATGAGAAGTATGTGCTTGGGAACAGCTTCTCTGTGGTGCCATGCCTTTGAGACAGAATTGCACCCACTCCCACATTAGAGGCGTCAACTTCTCTGATGAAGGGTTTATCCTGGCCAGGTAGTTTGAGAATAGGAGCGGTAGTGAATAGTTTTTTGAGTGCGTTGAATGCATGCTGTGTTTCCGGGTTCCATCCCTGCGCTTTAGGTTTCCCCCCGAAGAGGCAAGGGATGGGCCATTGCTCTGAAATTTTTAATGAATCGGCAGTAGAAGTTGGCAGAGCCCATGAATCTTCAGAGATCCTTAATGGTCCGTGTGACTGACCATTCAGCTACTGCCTGCACCTTCTTCCTCTCCATCGCCACTCCCTATGGTCCGATGACGTAGCCCAGGAAGGAGATGGTGGATTGGTGGAATGAGCATTTCTTGGCCTTGATGTAGAGTTGATGGTGTAAAAGACACTTCAGAACAGCCCTCACATGTCTCAGGTGCTCCTCATGGGTGCAGGAGCTGATCAGGATATCATCTACATAGGCCATCATTGTATCTCCCCAACATGTCTCGTAGCACGTTGTTGGTGAATGACTGGAACAGGGAAAGGGCGTTAGCCAATCCATATCAGGGTTTCCGCAACACGTAATTGATCGTGGTGCACCGCCACAGCAAAATGAAAGCCGCCACGCCTATGTTAAATTACTTCACATAAATTCCAAAAATCCTAAGGACCATCAGATGTCGCCAGTTGAATGCCGCTATCAAATCATGGCAGTCTCGGGGAATGTCAGGCTTGCCCAGTTGGTCGGGGTTCTCGACGGTGGTTGAGGCTAATATGAGAGGGCCACGGTGTTATCATTAAGCTGGTGCCCGGATGTGGTGCCCTAGGGTGTTCCGTGATACTGTGGGTTTGTGTGTCATGAGCTAATGAAGAGCAAGGGTGATTGGGTGACTGGAATATCCTAGAACTAGCAGTGGGATTGTCTCAAGATGAAACTGTTGGATCAGGAGGGAGACTGGCACCATCTGGTGCGTCACCCTGCGGTTGCCCTTGGGTTTCTTGTCAATAGCTGCCACTATCAAGGGGGAGCAGAGCTGGGGAAGTGAGACACCGAGTTATCATGCCAGCTGGCTGGAGATTAAATTCCCTGCAGCACAGGAGTAAATTAGGACCTATGAGTAAAGGGTCAGACTGTTACAGGACACCTCAATGGGGATCTTGAAACATTGTCCAGTGATGGGAGAGGGCAACACCTTTACCTTCGGGGGGTGGTTCCCCCTTCCTGACTCCAGGAGCAGGGGCCAGCTCTTCTTCAAGGGCGATGCTCGGGGGACCTAACCTGCTCCATCTCCATGGGCTCTGTCCCTTCACTCATGGGATCTTCGGAAAACCTGGGCTAACTCTGCAATCTCTCCTGCAGTAGCTGGTCCAGCCTTATAGCAGTTTTGATCTAGGCCAGCAGGAACATCTCCAAAGCCATGCAGGGCATCTCTGTGTGAAGACCGCAGCCCAGTCCTGAAGATGGAAAATAAAACTGGTTAATTCCAGCCGCTGGTTTCAGCTGAGGTGTGCAACTGGAAGGCGTCATCCGTAGCGGTCTTGATACCTCGACTGAGTTCCAGTAGCTGGTCGCCAGCCTTCTTTCCGGTGTGATCAAAGACTGAGCGAAACTTTAGAAAGAAGTCAGCAAAGGTGGAAAAAAACTGACTCCCCCCCAAACGGCTGACGCCACATCCAAGGCCCTCCCCAAAAGGCGGGAAACCGTTACTGCTGCGATCTTCTCGGGATCACTCAGGCCTGATTGGTAGGTGAAATATAATCCTCATTGTAGAATGAAGCCTCTGCATGCAGTGGGGTTACCATCATAGCGTTCGATGAGTAGCATGGGAGAATCACCCAGGAGGATGGAGGGGCAGGTTGCAGTCCCGTAGGAGAGACGGTGGAGGACGCTGGTTGTGGAGCACGGGAGATAGACAGCTTGTGGACCCTGGGAACAAGTTTGTTGAGCATTGCACTAAGACAGCCGATCTACCTCTGCTGCTCTGCCACAAGCTGGTAGAGATCGGGAGAGTGGGCAGCATACTTTTCTGACTCCGAGGGCAGTGGGACTCCTCCTCAGTCTATGTTTTGGAAAACTCATATGTAAGGGAGGCAAAAAAAGTTTTTTTGTAGTTTTGCTCACCTGGATGGCGTCAAATGGTACTTGCACTCACCCTCAATCATCTCGGACCCCTCATCACATCATCAGTTTTGGTTGCTGTCCAGAATCTGTCACGTACAGGCTGTAACCAGATGTGGCGCTCTTGAGATGCCATCGTCACTCGTGGCTGCCGTAACCATGGTCGGTCAGTGACATTGCCTGTGTTCCATTCTCAGATAGACAGTCGACTGATTGTTGAACGGTGACAGGGCAAATGACGCACCACCTCTCGGCGGCTGAGATCTGCCTGTAACATGCCAAAGGATCTTTTTCTCTCTCCTACGTCACAAGCCGTTCCATTTCCTTGATGCAGTAGAATTTTTCGTTTCTTTTGCTGGCTTTTTGTAGGCTATTGACCACACCAAAAAGAACAAGTCAAGTGTCACTGTACACATCACAATATATATATATATGGAAATTGGAGGAGACACAGTTTACACTGGTATGGCTTATGTGTGTTTGCAAAGTATGTAAGGCTGTGACATTCATACCTGTTGCTAACACTCAGTGGTAATGAGATACAGATGATGCTGGTTGAGTTCTGAATGGGGCTGTGATTCGGGTCTTAATTAGCCAGCATGCTGGACCACAGAAGGCAAGTCCTGACAGCCACATTGGTTAAGTAAGAGTAACCATTTGTCAAACTATTTATTGGTTTGTCTATTCTCTCTTTTGCTCCCTCTCTCCAATGCCTATGATGACAATGATGTTATTGATAATTACTGCTTTTATGGTTATTATTATTATTATTATTATTATCATTACTATTACTACTATTTTTATCATTATTATTTATTATTATCACTATTATTATCATTATTACGTCTGGCCCTAACATTTATATTTGTTCCTCATAATGTACTCTGCACACACCCACGCATTCACACACCCACAATCACTGATTGTTGTTTCTTCATGTTCTACATGTCTCTTTATGTATTCTGTTTTTTTTCACAATTTAAAAAAAAAAAAGTAACCATTTGTCTTTGCTAACAATACTGCATTTGGGGGTATTTTTCTCAATGTGACTCTTTATTTTAGAATTTATAACGTATTCAATGAAATCGAATGCTGGGTTTTGGCTCATTTAAAATGCGAACAGCTCAAGCACTTCAGTGCAGCCCCATTGCTAACGTTTGTTGCACCATTCTTTTCAATCTAGGGTAGCATATTGAATGTCCTGACCATTAAATAAGCTGTCCCTTTAATGGGTATGTCAGTTGGCTTGTGGGACTCTGAAGAAAAATGGACAAAATTCTCAACTTTATCACGGAGAAAAGGCATGTTTTGGGTTTGGTGAGGTTACTGGTGACCATTGATGTCCAACTTCTCCTATATTAATAAACTCATGCTAAATTCAACCAGAAAATCATTAATTCATATTGAATTTCATGTGGCAAAAATTGTGTTAAATACGTAATTTGTGATTATTTCATAGTTTGACTGTGTGCCATTTTGAGGGATGTGAGAGTTTGGGTAGCCACCTGGAGAGCTGTCTTATTTGGCTCCAAAAGAGAAGATAATTTAGAATTTCATGCTGAGATGAAGAATACTTGTGGTCAAGGAGTTTTTGATCCCAGAAATGTATAGTTTAAAGCAATTCTTACCTTTCTGACATGCGGCACAGCACTTAGTAAAAATTTGAACTTGAAAAACTCTGCCTCCCTCCAAAGTCCCACCCTCTTACCCCTGCTTGACCTCTGAGACTCCCCTCCTCCCCTAACGCGTGCAGTCAATGCAAAGACGCGAATCTAGAACGAAAAATTTGTCTCGCGTCCAGTGTGAAAGCATCTTGAAATGGGGCAATGGAGTCAGATTCAGAGGCACTGGTTAGTGAAAACTAACCAACATTAATTACATAATATTCAATTCTATATGTGATATAAAATAAAATGCCCATGTAATGTCTGACGAACTACCATTAACGTTATTATAGTAGCGCCTGTTTGTTTATAGTCAGATGCGTTGTTTTTCGGCAGAATTCATATATATTTTCTTGCAAAACTGCTGTCACGAGGTCTTACCTCGGCAGAATTTTCCCGGTAATGTTTGTCATTAAATTAGGAGAGTTGCAGCTGTTTTATTTGCAGGCTAACATTGTTGAGAACCTGTTTTGTCTCTACCGCTCTGCTGTTCTGTCAGACTCGTAAGCGGTGACAGCGGTTGGTAGCTGGTAGGGATGCGGCGACGGATGACAGACAGGAAGCTCGGCAAATCATTTTATTTGGACCGAAGAAAATGACTGGTCAGACTTTTATCAGAAATATATGAGAATTGAATATTGATGAGTTTCAACACCTGGTGGATTTCTTTTACATTTTAGTGTGCCATATGCTTATTAGGAGCATTTTAAGATTACAAAAGAAAAGTGTAAAAATGCCAGAAAGGTAAGAATTGCTTCAACCCCCAGCCATTTTTCAATTCTCTGTATTAAATAATTATTTTTTTTCAATTTCAATGCTAAATTTTCATGAAGAATTTCTATGTTTACAGCACTTTTTCTCTACCAAAATCATAAAAATAATCTGGAATACAATGAAATTCTAAATTCTGCAAGTGTCTTGAGTCAGTTGAGCTATTTCCTTCCCTTCTGTGAAGCTGAAATCCTGAGTTATGAAGCTTTAAATAAGGTAACAGAACATAGAAACCCAGAAAAAAGCTCTGTAGTGACACAAGGAATGTTTTTTCCTTCACATTACAGCTGAAATTATAATTAAAGACTGTTTAGTCATCTCAATAACTGTGTTTTTCTTAGTATCTATATATTCATTAAAACAGCCGTTGCCAGGGCAACAACTAATGTGATGCTACAGTGTTTTAAATTTAAATTTCTAATAGAATTATTTTGATGATAATTCTTGGTTTAAAAAGTGAATATCTTGGGAAAATGTTTGCTTAACTATAAGTCCCCTTAAAGTAAACATGAGAAAACGAACAAAACCAAAAAGGCACCCTTTCCTTCCATCTCTTAGTACAAGTTCACCAAATATACACTGTACACTGTATGCAGCGCCTGCGACAAGCTCACCAATCATACTTTCACCACATATATGTTGCACACAGTAAGCACCATAAAATTAGCCAAATACTGAAGAGTTATTACACACAGGGGTAACTGTCTTCTGGGAGGCAAAATGAAAATCTGACTTGACATTACTTGCGTGGATATTTTTGACTTACAAGTTCCGTCCAATCACTTGGTCCCTCTTCGGGAGAGTCGCCTGAGAGACATAAGTGAGAGACAAACCACAGAAAGCACCAAAAACGACAGTCAACACTTCCAAATAATCGTCCCCAGACGTAACAATCTCATATGTACATTTTGATTTTAGCTGACATTGTCGGCATTTCTTTAACCTTCTGTATTTACATTTGAAAATAATTATAAAATGATTTCCCTAGCTGATTATTACCATGATCATCATCATCTGAGTGCTAGACAAAAATAATCTTGTTAATGCAATTTCAAGCAGATATTCAGCATTGGATATAACCTCCCTCAGAGCTTTGAGGATATGGTGAAGCTGTTGCCACTTGGAAGCCTCTCTACTGCCAATAAACAAACTTCTTCTTGCAATAGGTCCGCTGATTGCCACTGGCTCCTTGTTGAAATAGCATCCCAAGCCTACAACTTGAAGTTCTCAATTTTAAAGCTTGCTTGGGAGGCCCTTTACAAAGCCGTGCTCGAGTACTGCTCTGGGCCAAAACTTCCAGTCATGAAATAGAACACTTCTGTTTTCACTGAAGTACCAGGCAATTTTATTGGGTGGTGATACCCTAATATCAATGATCAAAGATAATCCAATTACCCCTCGGTAATTTATTACAAAATAAATTTATTACAAAAGAAGCAAAGGCTATACTATGGAATGACACAACTTTTGCTCTCCTGTCCATGTTTGAATCCTAGCCACGCCCATTAAAGGCTATAACCGAAGGTTTGCATGGGTGAGAAAAAATTGGCTTGGCCTCATTGGGAATTATTGAGGTTAAGCAGATCAGTTTTCATCAGTCTCATCACTCCCAAGTGGCCACTCCTGGTTGAGCGGGCACAAGTAGCTGTACAAGCTAATTGTACACCGACTGTTCACTGAATGTTAAGGAGGCAAGGGCACATCGTCTTGCAAATCTGATGAATCACATGCCAGGGCACCTCCCTCCTGAGTCGATGAGAGCAGACCGCTGTGGAGGACTGAACTGTTCGACTGTGTTCAGGGTGGGGATAAAGGGGGGAAACCCCACCAAAAAAACATTCTAAACATATATTCAAATTTTTTAAATTGTTTTTTTTTATAGCACAGCGTTTAATTGCAGACAGCTAAGTACAGAGCAGATGAGGTCATAGTGGGTAAAAAAATATTTGACCTCTTGGCAATTTGTGGAATGGATCCTTCCAGCTGCAGGCTGTGGCTGGTGGTGTGACAGTATGTGAACTGTTTCTTGAGTAACATGTCCGGCAGTCCCAATTTTAATGCCACAACATACCAAAACATTATTTAAACTCATTACATCTCTAAAATTAATGGCTTTTAATTGTTCATGTCAGTTTTTAACATGCTTACAAGAAGACCCATTTCTATTTGTACTTCAGAGTAACCAGGCAATGAAAAATGAAATTTGCGGAGACATTTGGTGATGCTTAATGTTAACAACTCTGCGATTGTGTACATGAGGACATGTTTGATAAGGTCACTGTGCCCTCAATATTTATGTACGTGGGTTTTTATTGTGTCACAGAGTGGTGGGTACACTTCCTGAGAACACACCAACGTCATTGGCCACTGTTGTATTAGAGGACAGTGGCTGATAAAATCTAAGTTTGGTTGCTCAATGTAAGGTTATCTTTGGCGTTTGTAAGCGATAACCTCAGTGTAACCGAGTTATCACAAATAAGAAAGGATCGATTCTGCCACGCGGTTTTGCATTTTTCAGTCCGAAACACAGTATGTATTGGATATTCAACTGCAATATGTTACTTTATGGATTACTGGATGCATTAATGTGTTAATGTGTGAGCTCATATTTTGATTTAACATTTATTTTATAACAGGTTCTATTTAAGTGATATTTAGGTTCAACATTGCTGACAGCAATCAATTTTGGGTGTGTATGGTGAAATTGGACCCAATTATCAATTGAATTGGTTTAATTAGTTGATTTAGTAACTAAGGGAATTTTTTTCTCATAGGGAGAGGTAGGCCATTTCTTTTGATAAATGAAATCATCATTTAAAAAAACATCAATATGCGCTTATTTGAGTTATGTTTGACCAATATTTGAATTATTTTAATGATCTGAAACATTCAAGTGTGAAAAATGTGCAAAAATAGAAGTATTTGGGAAGGTGCAAATACTTTTTTACGGCACCATATTTTATATTTGAAATTTCATTTATTTACAGTGATGCATTACAAAAGCATATTATTATTATTATTGTTGTTGTTTAGAAGAACTCTAGTTTTGCTTTGCAGTGACAGTGTCTTTGTGTTGAATTGAGCCTATATCTCGTTAACAGATTTTCTCAGGTACACCTTTGCATCAGAAGCCCTCTGCTGATTTCAAAGGCACCTGCAAGGTGCTCAGATGACCGCCACTGTGATGACATCTCCCTTCAAGGTGTTTGTTTCAGGATAAGCAAGCTTGGAGCTCTGCCCAGATTTCTGCAAATCTATATAAGCCTCTTTAAAGGAGTGGTATAAACTGCCATCCAGGAAATCTCTTCGTTTTCTATTAATGTTCTGCTTTCTACCGTAAATTGGCCTCTTCGGGATTCTTTTGTAAATGCTAACAAAAGCTAATAATGTTGGTTTTCACTCACATTCTTACTGTAAAACTAGATAAGCTAGCCATGGAAGATTATTCAAGGAAATGCTCGCGTATGTGTGTGAGTGTGTGTGTTTGTTAAGGGATTAACAAAGTGAATCATGTAGGATTCCTTCGACGAAGTGTTGTGAGTAGAACTCGGGGTCACAAATGGAAGTTGACCAAAGGTAAATTTAGCACTGATATTCGGAAAAGTTTTTTCCTCCAAAGAGTAATTTCAATGTGGAATACCTTGCCTGACTATATTGTTGAGGCAGGGACCTTGGGGGTTTTCAAGAGCAGGCTTGACCTAAAGCTAGATACCATTGAGTCACTGAGTATCTGAAGGGATATATTCACAATAGTATAAAGAAACTGGCGAGCGTAGTTGGGCTGAAAGCATGAATGGCAAGAACAGGCCTATGTTATGTTATGTTATATAGGACATGTATATACAGCGCCCTCCAGTATTATTGGCACCCCTGGTTAAGATGTGTTCTTTAGCTGCTTATAAATTCAGTTTTTTATTTATTTATTTATTTATTTGCACATGTGAGAGACACAATACAAAAGAGATCACTCAAGAGGAGTGAGTTAAAAAGAAGAAAAAAAATGTGCAGGTGAGGTCTGAAGCCCAAAAGGGCTTAGAGAGCGGCCTCACCCTGACCTTATGACCTTTATTTTCTAAATAACATGGAGGGAAAAATGGAAAAAGGAGGAAAATCCTACCTTTAATTCAAGTGCATTTATTCAGTGGGAAAAAAATCCCACACTAAAAAATAATTCTTTTACATCAAATCATGTGTGCCACAATTATTAGCACCCCTGATGTTGATACTTTGTACAACCCCTTTTGCCAACAAAACAGCTCCTAAGCTTCTCCTATAATGTTTCACAAGATGGGAGAATACAGAAAGAGGGATCTTCGACCATTCCTCTTCGCACAATCTCTCTAAATCAGAGGTGTCAAACTCACTTTAGTTCAGGGGCCACATACGGCCCAATTTGATCTCAAGTGGGCCGAACCAGTAAAATACTTGCGTAATTACCTATAAATTATGACAACTCCAAATCTTTCCCTTTTTTTCGCACAAAGAACTACAAGTACATTCTGAAAATGTTCACATTTAAACTAACTTTTCACAAAACATGTTATGAACCTGAAATGTCTTAAGAAATATAAGTGCAATTTCAACAATATTATTCCTCAGTTTACAATTTGCAAATGTGCATTAGAACTTACAGATTAGAGTAGATGTACAATGGCAAAAAACATTTAGTCACAGGTATCTGGAACTGAACAATATGGTATTTTACTTTATGAATAAAACAACTTGACAAGATCAACAATGGTTTGCCCTTTTTCTCCATAAACTGTCCAATTTCCTCTCGTAGATCAAAAAAACGCTTCAGCACGGCACCTCGGCTTAACCACCTTACCTCAGTGTGGTATGGCAGTCCATAGGTAATATCTTTATCACTAAAAAGGCTGTCAAACTGACAGTGATTTAAACCTTAGGCTCGAATGAAATTAACTGTTCGGACAACCACTTCCATGACGTGATCCATTTTTAACGACTTGCAACACAATGCCTCCTGGTGCAAAATATAGTGAAATGTCCAAAAACTATGTCCTCCATTTGCGGCCTGTACTTTCTCTCAGAATTTTGTCACAACACCTGCTTTTTTCCCCGATCATTGATGGCACACCATCTGTAGCCAGGCTGACAGCGCGGGCCCAGTCCACTCCGACCCTGTCCAGCCCTCCGACAAGAGAGTTGAAAATGTCGACCGCTTTTGTGGTGTCCATCATAGGCACCAACTCAAGGAACTCCTCGGTGACGGTCAAAGTCTCATCAACACCACGAACACATATGGCTAGTTGTGCAACATCTGTAATGTCCATGCTCTCATCAATTGCGACCGAAAATGCAACAAATGACTTGACTTTCTTCTTCATTTGGTTGACCAAATCTATCGAAAGATTTGAAATCCGATCTGCCACAGTGTTTCTCGACAGACTTATATTGGCAAGAGCCTGTTGCTTTTCAGGACACAATTTCTGCAGCCTTCAGCATGTGTGTATTCACAAACTCAACCCTCACAGTATGGCTTTGATGTTGATGCTATTTCGCATGCAATAAGGTAGCTAGCTTTCACTGCAGCGTCACTGATCTCTCGGCTATGAGTAAAAACAGACTGTTGTTTCCTCAGACCCGCAAACAATTAATTTATCTTATTTCTTCTCCGTTGTTCTTTCAAGCTGTTGTATTTTTCGCCATGATTAGTCTCATAGGGGCGCACTAAAAACTGGCTGCGAGCACACCAAGCACACACGTTTCCCATTAACCTCTGTGAATAAATAGGAAAGGGTCCATTTTTCTTGGAAAACACTACACTCCGAGTCCACTTTTCTCCTTTTAGACAAAGCCATTTTGAGTAATGCGGGTGCCACAGAGTGTAATTTTGACAGTGAAAAAAAAACAGTGCAACACCCAGTGGACAAATTAGGAAAAGCAGTTATTTTAATTGAAAAATTGTAGTTCATGTTTTTTCTGTAATTTTTACACATTGCAAAGTCATCCTGCGGGCCGGATTGGACCCTCTGGCGGGCCAGTTTTGGCCCGTGGGCCGTACGTTTGACACCCCTGCTCTAAATCATCCAGTGACCTGGGTCCTCTCCTCTGCACTCTCTTCTTCAGCTCACTCCACAGGTTTTCAATGGGGTTGAGGTCTGGGGACTGAGATGGCCATGGGAGGAGCTTGATTCTGTGTCTGGTGAACAATTTCTGCTTAGATTTGGCCATATGTTTAGGGAAATTATCTTGCTGAAAGACCCAGTGACGACCCATCTTCAGCTTTTGGGCAGAGGCCATCAGATTTTCATTTAAAATGTCCTGGTATTTCAAAGCCTTCATGATGCCATGCACCCTAACAAGGTTCCAAGGGCCTCTGGAAGAGAAACAGGCCCACAGCATCGCCGATCCTACCCCATACTTCACAGTGGGCATGAGGTGCTTTTATGAATACTCATATTTTGTGTTCCGCCAGACCCACTTAAAGTGTTTGTTGCCAAAAGGCTTGGTCTTGGTCTCATCTGACCAAAGCACATGGTCTCAGTTGAAGTCCCGGACCCATTTGGCCAACACGTTCGCGTTTATGATTGTGAGTGAGAAAAGTTTTTTCCGTGCATGCCTCCCAAACAGCTTGTTGGCATGTAGATAGCGCCTGATGGGTGTTTTGGAGACTTTTTGACTCCAAAATGCTACCATTTATTGAAATTCTTCAACAGTGAGCTTTGGAAAACGTATTATTACTCTTGACATCCTCCTCACTGTGCGTGGTGGCAAAATAACCTTGCGTCCTCGTCCAGGCTTGTTTACCACTGTTCCAGTTGTTTTAAACTTCTTAATGATTCCTTCTGACAGTATATATGGGCAGGTGCAGGCGAGTGGCTATTTTCTTGTAGCCATTGCCTGACTTGTGAAGGTTGACACACATCTGCCTCACTTGAATGGTGTGTTCCTTTGTCTTTCCCATGTTAGGAGTGGCTAAGAGAAATGGCCTCTGTGTTACGTCACATTTATACCCCAGGGAAACAGGAAGTAATGAATTACTAATTAAATGTTCCTTGATATTCTGATCAACTTTGTAAACTACTGCTGAAATGACAGAAATACTTCAATTACATTTATTTCTTAGGAATTGTTAAGGGTGTCAATAATTGTGGAACAGGTGATTATATGAAAAAAAAAAAATTTCTTAGTCAGGGATTTTTTCCCCTTACAATTCACTTGAGTTGAAGGTTACATTTTTCTACAATTTTCAGTGTGAGAGTATGCTTCTGCAATAAAAATAGAACTTATTTTAAGGCTTTTAACACATCTTAACCGGGGTGCCAATAATTATGGAGGGCGCTGTATACATACACATGTATACACAGTGTATGTATATTGTAGTGCCATTAAAAACGGATGCATGGGCTGTGTACTCTATTTGTTGCAAACTGACCAATGAAATTGTAATCCTGATGCATGCCACGTGGACGCACCGAGCACTTCCTTAGTAACGAATATTGAGTTGTTTGTGATCTGTGCTGTGATGCTTGACTTTTTCTTTTGGGTTTGGTCAAAAAAGCTTCAAGAAACACAACAGGAGAGAGAAACAGCGGTTGGCAGGTTACAGGCAATTCTCTGCACAAAGAACTGGCGCGTTGTCTGCACTGTCACCAGTCAACAATCAGTCAGCTGTGCGTCCGAGAATAGGAAACGGGAACTGTTGCTGACCCACCCCACCTACGGCACTCAAGTAAGATCCCTCAAGCATGCATTTGTAATGGCGTTATGATGCTCATACACACACACGCACACACACAAACATACACATATACACACTGAAATCAACCATAATATTTAAACCACCTGGCCACTGCTCTGCAGGTCTTTCTCTTGTCACCAATGTTGCTCTGTCAAACTGAAGTCCTTGAATTCCTTTACAGCAGTGCGTCCTTGCTTTATCAGAGCAGACAGTGACATGTGCAGTTCTTACAAGATAATATTATTTGCTTCATTTGTGCGTGGTTTTTATGTTTTTGGACACTGGTGTGTGTGTGTGTGTATATATATATATATATATATATATACACACATATCCACACACACATACGGGGGGGTAGGAAGTTTTTGGAAAAAACCTGAATAAATGCATGGACAAACATAACAAGTCTAATCTCATCCCAACCTGTCATACATTGACGGTACCTGAACAAGCATCAATATACAATGGTGTCTTTCTGTTATGCCAGTTTAAAACAAACCCTATCCCCTAACCCTTAATGCAAACCCTAACCCTAAGCGTCAAATAAGGATCCCAAAAGCCTCCTTTTTGTCCTATATCGACGCTCGGTCAGACATCATCACTATTTGATGAGTCGGGATGAGAATGTGTGGACATGACAAATGCAGATGCTGCTATTAATTTTCCTGACATGGTTTGGGTCCGCTCATCCCCTTAAAAGCAGAGGAGCCACTAAAAATCAATGCAGTCATTCTTTGTGATCGTCTTTATATCCAATGATGAAGCATGCCTACCATGATGGGAGTGGTCTCATCCAGGATGACACTGGCCCAAGCCCCACGCCCCACGGGGCACCAGGGGTCCATGAATGGCTTTATAGGTAAGAAAATGATTCTATGCATATGCCACCACCTTCACAATCACCAGATTTCAAAGCAACTGCACTCATATGGAAGATTTTGGAACAAGCTGTTAGCTCTCCCTGTCACCATCTCAAAACACCAAATAAGGGAATATCATTTGGAAGAAAGGCACCCCATTCCTCCAGTAAAGTCTTACACTTGGAAACTCAATGTCAAGGCATGTTCAACTGATCTGGTGCACTCGTGGCGCCCAGATAACTTACTTGGACCATTAATTTGTCATCTTTCTGTATATATGCATGCAAGTGATCTCATGATATGACCCCACATTTGGACCAGTGACACAGAAATGAATGTTTTTTTTTTTTCCCATCAGTGCATGTAATCTATACTGATGTATTACTTGCCTCTGATTTCAGGAATGAGATGCTTTTTAACAAACAACTGGCTGCAATGTTAGATCAATAGTTTTCTGTCGATAGGATGTCCGTACAATTAAGTAGCCATTTGGTTGTTCTATTATGAATGCTACACTGCAAAAACCCCCAGATTTTCACATTGTCATAATTAGGAAAAACAAACAAGATCAGTTAAGATGGGTATTATCCACACTGACCTCTTCACTGTGATTATCATATGCAAGTGCTGTCAATTTCGCATTCCCATGGTCAGCTTAATTTCAACTTTGACATTTATGGATCTCAATATTTAATGAATGGGCAGTGTAATTCATTTTCTCCATTTTGCAATTGATCGACACCCTCAAAACAGACCATAAAACCACATTGCGATTCAATTTAAATGATAATTACACTAATCATAAAACTAAAAGCAGAATTGCTATTGATATTCTTACTGACTGGATTGCTGACTGCGCAATAACCTATCTGCTTTGCTTGAGGTCACTTCCTGCAATCTGCCTTGACCTCTCCTATAATTTTCTTTGGTGTCAAATATTCCTTTTTATTGTACCTCCCTGACATCTGAACTGATAGTTCTTTGATTTTCTTGGCCTTGCTCATTTGCCTACACTCTTCTCTCCAATCTCACATACAGTACACTCCACCAATATTGGCTCCCTTGGTAAATATGAGCAACAGTGATCATGAATTAGTGCCATTTATTTCTTCCCTTGATATTTGATTTAAAATATTCACCAATCTACTTTCAGTGAACTAAAATGATTGACAGATAATAATAATTATCGTCATTAAACAATTTTTTTTCTCAAAGTGTTTGTGCCTCAATTGTTGGATCCCCTTCATTTATTACTTTTTGCTGCCTCCTCTAGCTGAAAACAGCTCTGTGTCTTCTTGGTTAGTGTGTATTGAGGCTAGGGAAGATATGGGAGGTAATCTGAGATCGTTTCTCCTTGTAGAATCTCTCCAGATCCGCTTGCTTGTATGGGCTCTCATCTCCCTTATGAAGAAATCACTTGAAAACTACATGTAAATGCCCAATATGTGAACAGTGTAGGTGAACTGAAGTTTTTGGACACGTGAATTTCATGTTGGTTGTCTCACATGTAAACTGTTAGCACATGTGATTAATTCATATATGAACACATTAAATCCTTACCTGTGAAAAATAGCCTCTGCTCATCCCACAGGTAATGTACTGGGTTCAGGTCAGGGGACTAGTATAGGAATGGCGAAAGCTTGATTGTGTGGTTGGGTAACAATTTTTGTGTTGCCTTTGATCTATGCTGCGGTCCTGACTATGACTGACTATAAGAATAAGCTTTCTGTTGGAGGTTTTTATTTATAACTGTTGTTACTTGATGGAATCTCTTGCTACCAGGACTCCTAACCCGTTGTCCAGGTTGTTTGTGCGAGAAAAAGCCCCACAGGAGAGATATGTTTTAAGTAGCAATCAAGCAGTGTTCTGAAATGGCCTTTTTCCATTTTAATGTGTCATTGTGAGCAGCATGGACCTTAATAAAATTAAATGAGAGATGGGAAGATTCCATTTTGTTGAGTTTAGCCTTAGCTTTATAAAATAATCTGTTGTCCATCTCTTTTTGAACTGGGATTGGTGAAATGTGTTTCCCTTTAATGGCATATTTGACAGATGGCCTTCTTTTTCCGTTAGTAATATTGACAAACCGCAAAGTTTTAAAAAGAATTGAGGGTACCTAAAATTCTCTTTGAAATGCTAATTACTGAAGAAGTAATTATACATCTCCTTTAGTACTGTAGTAGAGCTTTGTTTGAATAAAACTACAGCAAAACTTTTCAACGAAAGCTATTGTGGGTTTCACCAGAGATGTTAGTAATGGGCATATTTAGTCCTCAGAAAGCCTGTTCTGATATTGAGCCATGCAGGGCATAATGCTGCACTCCCAACTCAACGATTGAAAATTGGCTGTAGGTCCTGATGAAAGAAGCGTCAGCGCACTGTAAAACTATATTAAACATCAAAACTAATATTGACAAGTGCTTTGTAACCCTAAAGTTTTGTTTTAGAATTCTGTAATAAAGCTGATAGGTCTGAACTTCAGCAATTCATCTGGACCATGTCTAAATGGCTAAATACATTGAGTTGTGTTGTGGCCATATGATTGGCTGATTAAATATTTGCATAAACCAGCAGTTGTACAGGTGTACCTGATGATGTGGCTGCTGAGTGTATTTTGTAATTTGTGAGATGCATGCACTACATGAATGTCATTTAAAATGATAATAGCAGTACATTGCCTAGCTAATTTTGCTCTACTGAGTGACTGACTGTACAACTCCTTGCCAGCCACAGTAAACGTTTCTAAGTCACTGTAAAATTGACAAGTGAGTTATTGAGTTATCAGACCGGAGTAAACGTCATATAAAATGTTTCAATCTGATGGTAGAACCTCAGGTTTTGCTATTTATGGGATAAATAATGTGTATGTTTTCTTGGCAAATTCAGATGGGAATGTTGGTTTTGTTTTCAAATTTGCTGTTTTACCAAAAATGACTATTTAATGTTCCACTAATATTGTTGCCCTGATCATTTAGTTGCAACAATCAGTGCTCCGCAAAGTAATTTATTAAAAATGTATTTGTCATTCATTAAAATAATGGGGTGTTTTAAATGTTGTATTTGAGTATATTGTGATCAATTATGCCCGAAGTGGCCAACAATAAAAGGCTTAGGCCTTTTCAGCAAGATATATAGATGGAATTGATGGTGAAATTCAGCCTATTTAACTTGGCTGTATTTAATTCTGCTGTTTGCTTGCTACAGTTTCATGATGACTGGAAATACTGTTATCTGTAACTGGATGTGGAACTTGTCCAAGGTCAAGCGCGAGGCAAAGAGCACGGCCTTCCTTTGCAGACAATGCTGAGAAAGTATAACACTGTCTCATTAGGCATAAATCACATCCATGCCGTACTGCTTTGATAATTTATTGAATTGAGCAGCTAAAATAATTTTAGAGATTGCATCGGCTTTGTCTACTGCAGCAGTTTATCAAAGGAGCAAAATGTATTGTTTTGTGACGAAAATAAATGAAATGTCAAAATGTTGGAACTCCCCACAGAGAGCCAGATTTCTACCCCCGCCTTTCCAAAAAATATATATAGGAGTCCTGTAGCAGATTAAGCCCTGAACCAATGAAAAACATCTAACCCCTGTCAGTCTTCACTGTATTGCTTTACTTGAATGGATGAAGCACAAGCATTGCCAGCTGACATGAAAATGCTATGCAGCCGGCCATATTTGTGGCTATTGGTGTAAATAGTGATGTGAAGTATGATCACTGGATTTTACTACGGAATATTGGGGTTATATATATTGGAGCAAACTGTGAATCATTCAGAACAGCGAACACCTGAACACCTAAATCCAGAAGGAAGGCAAAGCATCCCAAGAGCTAGTAAGGACAAACACCGCGACAATGAAGCCTGGCAGAGCATCACCAGGACTGAAACCCTGGCAGGACACACCAACAGACCCAGGCGCAGACAGAGGCAAAGATCTCAATCCTGAGTTTTCCTGTCAGGGAATCTGTACAGAAATGCAATTCAATCTCTTAGTAAAGCTGGTCTGATCATTAAAAAGCAGTCAATAATGGCACCAAAGTTGGGATCCGGGGACATCGTCAGATGCGCAGGAATTTAAAAACTGGGAAGCCGAATAGATTTACAAAGCAAGGATCTGAAGCAGTTGTCATCTGGGTGACAACATAGAGTGATGCACAACAAGAGAAATCTTCAACACGGAGAAAATTTTCTGCACAAAACTGCAGTGCAGGTGACAGTACAAAGTCCACAATCCAAAATCAGAATTACAAGGGGCGAATTCCAGGACCGTAAACAGGGCACCAATCACAAAAATCGTAGTCAGACACAAATGGGGCAATAAACAAGAATGAGGCAAAGTACAGGGAAAAGGCAAAGCTCGAGGTCTAGGACGGTCCAGTCAGAAAGATAATCACAATGATACAAGGCGAGAGAAGCATGGCACAGGTAACAAGGAAGTCATGATCTGACAAGGAAGTGAAACAAACAGACATCTAATATACATTTCCGGGTGACCACATGACAAGGGAACACAGGTGCAATCAATGGGAATGATAATCATGGAGATACACATTGGGAACAAACTAATTACATGAAATTGGCTGTAGCCAAAACGCAGACAGGGATCACAAGACAAACCTGTAGACAGATAACAGCTCCAGTCAAGGGGTACTAAAGTGCAAAGATCATTGTAGAGAAAAGACAGCACAAAGCAGTTGTGACCCACAGCAACACAGCAGAGCTAATTAGGGAGAGACTAGAGGCGGAGACTAGAATAGGGCTAATGCTGAGAGATCGTTAGTCAATTAGTAAGTGCAGCTATACAATCCCGAGAGCTAGTTAGTAAGTTAGTAAAAATATACAAGGTTAGTGTTGGTTAGTATTTATCCAAAATAACAAACTGTTAGTAGGTGTTAGTAAAATAGTAAAAGTAAGAGGAAGAAAGAACACGAGGTAATGAAAGAAGATTGAAACCCAGAAGCCAATGAATCACCTGAAGGAGTGGCATGCTACACTAGGGACTGTGAGCAAAGACAACACTCATGACAAGACGGGGGGAGACGAAGTGCAATATGGAAATGAAACATGGCATGGTAAACCATGAATAAACGAAAATCTGAAAAATTATAAAACATGAAAATCTGAATGACCAAAACACAATACACAATCCTAAGAATGGTCAGAGATAAGCAGAGGTCAAGAAACACATAGGTCAATCAAACATGGCACTAGGCCAGGCACAGAACTTGAAACATGGGATGGCATAAACATGGTACATGGCATGGCAGAAAATGCAGGATCACAACAAAGATGCAATATAGGGCATGGGAAATGAGACGTGCTGAGAGAAAAACAAAGGCACGCAAACGAGAATAATACAGAACCAAATTAACACTGGGACATTGTGAAAGTGACTCAGAACAAACAGAACTCCCTAACTCCTTGCGTACCCAGAGTCCGGTGATGTCTATGGGTTCTGGGCTTCATGCATTCATAGACTGCTAACAATTTGCTGCCAAGTATCAAAAATTGATTTGTAAATTACAATTATTAGTTTGTTCAACTGAAGAGCCAAGTGCTAAAAGACCTTCAGTCGCATTTTCATACACCGTGTGGTAAGGTTGGAAAACTTATTTTTTAGTTACCTTAGTCAATTTTCTCAAAATGGATATTTTGTGACTGAAGAACTTATAGCACTGGGGTTTTCAAATACATTTGAATTGCTTTGAGGGGCCTTGTATAAAAATGATTGCTATCACTAATCTGTCACAATAATACTCATTTTTCACACAGTGACACAGCCCTGGGGGGGAATAAAAGAACTGACTCATGGAGGTTAGTGGAATTTCAGTTACTTTGTGTTATGCTGAAAGCGCTTTGAAGCCCAGCTGAAGGTTTGAGGAACACCTTCATCAAAATAATGACAGAGTTTTTAATTCTTTCTGAGATGGTTGTTTTCGCCTTGTCAATGAACTGAGAAATGTATTCCCATTCATTACGGTTGGTATCAATTATAGCAGCCTGTGAGAGGTGACACGAGGTGTCAGAATAGCCTGTCATTATGGCTGACAGCCCGGTCTAAGCCTCAGCTATCAATAACAAATAATGTCTCTGAGATATTGCATGCAAACTTTGTTTCTGAAATAAATAGGGATAAATTCAACAGATCTAGGCATATTGGTTTAATTTCCTGAAGGTATATTAACCCCTTAAACCCTAATTTGTCATTGTTGTTTTCCCTTAAGTAGGCTCAAAGTCAGAAAAAAAGGATTTTTTGAAATATATTTTAGGACAATGTCACATAGATATTCTGTATCTGCTGGTTGCAATGCTTCAGTGAAGCTACCTCACATTTATATTGAGAGAAATATTCATTCCCAGAGCACCAAGTTTTTATGGCCACAGGATCACATCAACTGGTAGCTATCTAGATATTGCATACCAATTTATATAAGTTTCCCCAGTAATTTAGCTGGACAAGTTTGGGATTGTTGGAAACCTTGGGATCTCCACTAGAACATTAAAATAGGCCTGAAGTTCTACAGGTTTGATTACAGCAGTTGCATTTGAAGGACCCATATATTTGTCCGTAGGTTTTAGGGGGTGAACTAATAATCAGGGCTTCCATATTTGCTCCTTGAATATGCATTCTACATCCACTGATATAAATTTTAGAATTGGTAACACAATTCTCTCTGGTTGATAGCACATGTAAATGTAAAATGCTCGCAATATAATGAATTAATGTACCTGGTATTGAGCTGCTTGCACACTGGACGCGAAACAAATTTTTTGCACGACAGATTGCGTTGAACGCAGTGTCTCGTGTCCGAAAGTCTGACAGGGTTTTAATATATCTCTGTGTCTGGAAGTCAATAATTGTTTTTAATTTCTTCAAATCTACTGACTCTTTTAGATATTAAATGTGAATGTTTTGATTAGAGGGCTCAGTTCTTCAAGATGAGCACTGAAAATTTCGATCAATGTTTCTGTTTAAGTACTGCTAAATAAAGTGAGTCGACACTGGCGCGAGACAATGTACAATGCCTCCGTGTCTGACAGCCAAAAAAAAAGAGAGGACGATTAGAACAGATTGATGACGAAATAAAAAATAAAAAGAAACATTTTAACAACAGAACATCCGATGAACACTGCGATTTATTTATTTGCAGGTCATCTTTTTTGGATGTTCCGTTTGTTGGTGATATATTTTTATTCTTTATTTCGCTATAAATCTGTTCTCATATCAATACTATTACTTTTTGCTGGCTGCTGGACATGGAGTATTTTGCATTTCACGTCGGACAGTCTTGATCGTGCATGCGATAATTTCTTCACTCTGTCAGTTGTAATGGAATTGATTTGCTCACGCACTATTTTATCTCTGCTGTGGAAATAAAGTGTGAATCTGTTCGATCCATCTGACTAATTTTCAAAAGACCGAATAAAGACTGTTGTCTATCTTCAACGAAAGAAAACAGACAAATAGCCTAAAAAGACCAAGAAAAGTTGATAGCTATCAATTTACATTTTGTAAAGGTCGAACACAAACATGGCCAAGTTTGCACGTCTAATAATTCCTGGAATAAAGTTCTGAAAAAATTAGAACTTTTATGACTGTCGGACACGGAGCTATATTAAAACCCTGTCTGACTATCGCATCTTTGCATTGACTTTGTCTGTAATCAGTCGTGCGAACAATTCGTTTTGTGTCCAGTGTGAAAGCGGCTTTAGTGAGCATAGAAAGCCAGCATTCTATATATCCAGTTTGTGGTTGGCTGAGAAAGATGTGAAGTCGTTAGTTTGCATCACAGATTCAGCTGCGTTGATTAAGCCAGGTCAAGTTTCCATTACTCGTGCCAACCGCCTTTGATCTGCCATCAGGCCAATCGATATAGATATACTATATTACATATATATATATATGTATATATATATATACACAATAATTTATGTCCTTATTCAGATAGTTACATTAAATAGTGCTTCTTGTAATTATTTATTGCATTGAAATGTGCCTGACGTTCTCACCTGGCTGTGAGATTTCGGTGACATGTGCGCACTATGCGCCAGTCAGCCAAATTACCACTGCACAGAAATTAAACCAGGTTGGAGCGGACGAGCTTTGTGCGCAACTCCAGCGGAGACTTTTTCTATGAAATTGTCACTGCGTCTTGATGAATATGTGACACCTCCCCCTACTAGGCCGCCACACCCATCTCGGCACACGTGCATCTACCAAATTGCCAAAGTGGCTGCGCACGGTGTTGCACCGCACGAAATTACCACTGCCCGGGCTGCGCCACACTACGCCACATGCGCTGCGCCAAGAAATTAGAGCCCTTAGAGTTTAAGGGGTCAATAATTTCATATCGATGGCTTTTAGCTGAGTAATTAGCCCATATTTGATTCCATTTGAGTTATCTGACAATGCAAACTGTCAGTTTTGTAACTCAATATCGGATAACATTGTTTAAAAACTCTATCTTACAGAACAAATGTTCTCATTGATTGAGGAGAAGAGATGAGGGTTGTGCATGAGTCCATTAGTAATGTTTAAAAATTAATCTATAAAAGCCTATTTAAAAATCTCCAATGCACAAAGCTCTCATCAGTGTAAAATATTATAGGCATTCATATTATCCATTAGTTGGCAGTTGATAAATACATTCACATTTCTCTTCTGGCACCTTTGGTACATACACAGGTATATACACCGAAGTGGTTGTGCATTAATGCCATTGTTGTTTGTCCTCTTGATATTTAATTCAAAATAGTAACGAGAATATAATCTTTAATTGAAATATTGAAATACGATAATAATAACCATCATGAAGCAAACAAAAAAAATATATATTTTAATAGGATATTGGTATACCCTGTGGCGGGTGGGAAGGCGGCGGCTCCATAATTTGTCTGGGCCGTATCTCCAAAAGTGTTGGCTATAGGGGTTTCAAATTTGGTATGCAGTTTCTTTGTGAGGGACAGGTGTGCAATGTAAGGGCTGTTAGTATATTTGACCTTTGACCTTGGCACAGTGTCCATGAACTAGAAAAATTTGTCTGGGCCATCATGAGACGAGGGGTCTAAGACCTCTGAGGGTGACCACAAGTACCGTTCGAAGCCGTGTACGTGAGCAACATATGTGTGCACATGTCCCCGGTAGAAAACGCACTTTTTGTCCATTTACACACACATATGTTGCTCACGTAGATGGCTTTGAACAGTACTTGTCCTCGCCCTCAGACAAATCAGATCCCTCGTGGGATCATGGGCAAAGCTGCTTAGCCCATGATTGGCTGAGCAAATCTGAATGAAAATATCAAAAACTCTGAAGTCTCCTCACTACAGAAGAAAATGAGCTTTCAATGGCTGACCTTCATGTTGGTTTAAACTTGGAAGGAATGAGACATCTTCTATAATTCTTTATTAGACAAAGCATGCAATAATATCATAATAAATGTAAACCTTACTTGAGTGATATGTGACACAACTTCTGTGCCAATTATGTTCAACAACGTGCAGTTGTAGGTTACCACACATTTTGATGGCCTCATGCAAGACAGGCGTTAGTGACATTTTACAAATTTTAGAGGAGAGCCAAAAAATTGCCACAGCACCAACTGTTAAAAATTTGCCTGCAGATAGGACTTTTTAAAAAGGCATTAACCCCTTTAGGATAGGAAGTGAGACTCCAGACTTCATCAGGAGATGGGTTAGTCTCATTTATTCCAAAACAACTAAAAAAGTCATTTTTCACCGAAGTGTCATTTATGCCCTTCTTGCATAAGGCCATCATTATATGCTCATTTTAATACTTTAAGACATTTTTTTGTCCAGAAATTGCATTTATAGTTTATGGGAACTATTTTCTTCCCCCACTATTACCTTATGAGGCACAGATACAGCCAGAGCTACCATTGCTATATCTAGCCTCCGTAGCAATGTCTTATGGTGTTCGGTCAACTTCCCTCCCCCAACAACGTCTGCGTTCCACCAATCAGAAACTAGCTCTTAAAATCCAGGAGCTAATTATATATGCATAAACATATAAATCCAAAATGGCGGACGGTGGCGAACATGTTTTCTCTCGAGCTTTGGATAAAATCTGCAAAACCTTCAATATTGAAAATTTGAATAGCTCTCAAGAACAAGCAATGAACAACTTAGTTATCCAGATGAAAGATGTCTACGTAAATTTGCCTACGGGATTTGGAAAATCGCTTGTAAGCATTCTGATTGGCTCATCAAGCACAATCACATTACGTCACGGAACAAAACCTCGCTCGAGTGCGCAGACACTGTTGGGGGAGGGAAGTTAACCGAACACCATAAGATGTCTGCAACGGAGGCCATATCTTGAAATGCAGTCAATCTCTCTATTGTTTCCACTCTGATAAAGAGCTGCAGTTACTTGTTCCAATGTGTTATAGTTCAGGTTGACTGTTGTCACACTATGCTTTGTCCCGGTTGTCACAATCATCAAATACATGAATACACTCAAACGTGTATATTTTTAACCTAAACTTGCAGAGTTTGCAACTATACGACACAAACTGAGTTAAATTTCACCTGGAATTCAAACATGGCAAATTGATCCTCAGTGTCCAAAGTGTCAAAAGGCTAACATGTTTGGAACTACCTTCATAGGTGTGCAGTTTCAGGAAAATAATGTACAGCCTTTGAGTGTCCTTGAGCCTATCACAACTGAGTATTCAACAAAGCTGTGTTATAATTGAAAAATAAATCACATGGTTCCTAGCCGTGAAAGGGAAGTAATGCTTTTGGGAATAAGACATCCTCAGTACCCGTCGTGTATGGCACAGAAAACGTGCTCCAGCAAGGTGAGCACAGAAGAGCTGTCAGCTCATAAGTTATGTACAACTCTTGATATCTTGCCCAAGCCAGCACTGTGTGTTTAAATAGGGCTATTGAGCAACTGAAAAATGGCAGGGAGGGGTCGGTGACCCCTTTTATAGCAGTCAGAAAGAGGTGAGTGGATAAAACAGCAATTATATCTCTCTTATTGTGATTCAAACAATTCCTGCCAGAAAAATGCTTGGTGATAGAAGGAGATGCCAAGATGTAATTTGTCTTAATTCTGATTAATACTTAAATGCCAAGTTTAACATGAATCCTTTTAGTGCTTTATGAATAAATTTTTCACAGTCAAGGGGCGGTCACATATGAAATGAAAAGACAACATTTTTAGGCATTCTGTGGCAAAAATGGACAGTACTGTGGGCTCCAATAGGTGGAAAAACAGCCAATATATGTGTCTCTATGTTAAAATATGCAGGTTGGGGGTCAACTGCACCCGCTTGTCACATATTGGTTGAGCGCTCACCAAGTTATGCAAATTTGCATGTCAAAGATCAGCATACTTGTATCCCCCATACGAAAGTATCGAGGGATACTATTAAACACACAACATTCCCTGTCCATACACTCTACTGGCTACTAATTAAATTGAATTGTTCTCATATTTGGTGGGATTATTTCTTGTGAGTATCAGCTATTACAACGGAGGAACTATGTCCCAGTACAAGGGATTTACCTCGGGTCGGGGGGGCAACTACATTTTCTAGTTGAACTCGGGGCGACAAGACTCTGATGAGACTTCTCATCTATGGGGGTGATTTTCCTTTAGTTCTCTCCATTGGAATTAATAGAACATGGTTTTGTGATGACCTTTTTTCTACACATATCTGACCGCACTTTAATGCTGCTTCAAAGTATACCAAGAGTCAATGCAACAATCCACGTTTTTGCACTCAGCTGTCACCCTCTCCGTTCTGGACCCTTACTCCTTGTAGTTTCCTTCTTTGCAGTCATGCCCCTCTCTGTGCACGCCACTCACTCTCACATTGCTTGTGTTCCACTGATTCCCTCCTGTGTCTCTAAGCCCTAAGTTTGTCTTTACCCATTGCCAGTATCAGTTCTTCCTGCTACTTACAAGCCTTTTTCCCTGTTTTTGATTCCTGTGTTTCGAGTTTCCTTGTGTCTCATTTACGAGTTTGGATTGCCCCTGTGTCTGTTTACTTTTGTCAACGAGCTTGTCTGTGTTGTACTGCATTCAGCCTGGCTGGTACCTGATCTTCTGCCTGTTGTTCGACATTTTCTCTGCATTGCGATTTGGAGCTGCAATCCGACTGCTGGTTTTTAACTCGGGCACTCTGACCTTACATTCCTATCTGCAATTGAGTCCTGGAACCAGTGTCACAAAGACCTTGCAAAAAATTAGCAATGCGAGGGCTTAGCAAAGCAATTGTGACCAATCAACTTTAGCTAAGCGAGGGATTCACAAAAGCCTTTGCCAACTGCCTGCAAGTTTTGCTTTAAGCAAAGTCAAAATTCATGCTTGGCCTCGTCTTCCAACAGTTTTCAAGCCTAGTCTCATCCCGACGTGTGATAAATTAATGTTTCCTCACCAACTGTTGATATATGATGCAAAAGGACGCTTTTATTTGACACCAGTTTAAAACAAACCCTTTCCCCTAACCCCTTACCCCTAACCCTTAACCCAAACTAATGAGTCTTATATCGATGCTTGGTCAGGTAGCATCACTATGTAACAAGTCGGAATGAGAATGTGTTGTCACATCACGCTCATTTAATGTGCTCATTTAAGAGATGCAGGAGGGGTACCTGCAACAGGCCTACACAACTCAGTTCAGCCCAAGCATGGATCGGGTTGTGGTTGCTTGTATGATGGCGAAACATTAGGTGACAAAATTGAATTTGAACTCATGATCGCTAATCCCTTGTTCATTAGTTGCATTATACAGCTCACACCAAATTAAAATGTCTTCATTTTCAGACAGTCTCTTTCTAGCTATAAGGCTGCCATCAATACAACCAATGATATTTGGTATTTGTCGAACCTTCATCAAAATACCCCTCCTTTATTTCTTTTTGGAGATCATGTTCTTGCGTGATTTTGAAGAAAATATGCATCCTCTTCGTCTATGCAGTAATATACACTACCGCTCAAAAGTTTGGGATCACTTGGAAATTTTCTTGTTTTCCACGGAAACACAAATGAAATTAATCTGAATAGGAAATATAGCAAATGGACAGAACATGCTGACATTGTCTGAGTTATAAATAATGATTTTAATGGAAAATGATGAATATGTACTTCAAACTTTGCCTTCATCAAAAAAAAACCTTCACTGTTGATACTGAAACTAGTGTTTAACGGGAACTATTTAGCACAGCTGCTAGTTGACAGCCTGTGAGGCGTCTTTGTCTTAAACTACACACTCTGAGATATTTGTCTTCTTGAACAGTTGTGCATCGGGGCCTCCCACTCCTTTTTTCTGTCCTTGTTAGTGGCAGTTTGTGCTGCTCTCTGAAGGGAGTAGTTGACAGCATGGTGAGAGATTTTAAGTTTTCAATTTCTCACATTGAATAGCCTTCTTTTCTAATCACAACAATAGACTGATGGGTCACTCAAGGAAGTTCTTTCTTTCTGGCCTTTTTGAGCCTGTAAACAAACAAACAACTGCTGATGCTTCAGGTACTAAACCAACCTGAAGAATGCCACGCTCCCTTTTGCGCTCCCTTATGAGTTCAACGGTTTTCAGCTGTGCAACACATTTGCAGAAGGGTTTTCAATTAGCCTTTATATTAGCCAATTATAATCAATTAGCCTTATAAAATGCTTAACTTGGATCAGCAGCCATACCAGGAGATTGATGCAGAGGACTGACAGTTGCTGATAATAGGCCTCTATGCAAAACTGTAGATCATTCTTTGAAAATCATTTGATTAATTTTTATCGTTTTTGAAATGGATAAAAATGTCTGTGAAATGGAATAAAATGTTTTTGAAATGCATGAAAATGTATTTTTCTTTGGAAAACAAAGAAATTTGCAAGTGATCCCAAACTTTTGAGCAGTAGTGTACATGTAGTACTATGTGAGATACCAACGCCTGGCTGCGGCCCATGAGATTTCCGCGTATATACAGGAAATGCTTTGTGAAATAAAATTGAAATGCACACAACACATGTAAAAATAACCGCGTAGCAAAAACGCAAAAAATCCATAGTGCGGTGCCGAAGGCCAATCAGGACGATATTAAGAGACTGTAGGAGCCTGTTTTTGTTCAAAACTGGACCAAAACTTTTATTGACATTATCCAAAGACTGTATCACAAAACATGCAATGGGGATTTCAAAAGTCCGTCGCAGATTGGCGTGTTTAAAAAAAAAACTGATCGCATTTTGCGATGCGATACCGCTTATCGCCAACCCAGTGAATCTTTATTTTGGGCTTTCCAGATTGTCCTCAGTAAGTTCAACCAATTCAAGGATGACATTTCTTGGTAATGTTGTAGAAGCTTTGTGTCATTCAGAGATTCTATCAGGTTGATCCTATAATGAATAAGCCTTCTCCCGCTGAAAACACAACAAGCTCCACAACAATGCCATTCTGCAAACCATTCCACACTTTGCGAGCAGTCAGGAGCTCCCGCTAAAAATGGCCAGGTCATGAAGGGATAGTAATCTGATAGAAATTTCCCAAATTTAGTAAAGGTTTTGTGAAATCAAACCAAAATCTAACGTGGGCTTAGCAATGCGATTGCAATTTACTAATTACAGCAAGCTCTTTTCGACCTGTCAGCAATTTGTGGTCTTTGTGAATGACATAATTAGCGATGAGAGGACTTTGCTTGTCTGCACAATTTGCCAGGTCTTTGTAAAACCGGGCCCTGTACCCCAATCATAAATGATTAAAAGATTTAATAAGAGCCATCTGGAAATGGCGGATCCCCCCGGCTGTAGGTTGTTTAACCTACAGGTTGTGTGGACAGACGGACGGACCGAAACCCCCAAAAGGCACAACTAGACCATAAGGAGAAGCTCCATACCAAATTTGGTGTTTGTAAGTGGTATAGTTTTCGAGTTCTGGTCCGGAAACGGACCAGATTATTACAGATGGACGGACAGACACGCACGGACACACTGATCGCTATATTCCCCCGCATTATATGCTGGGGGGATAAAAATGCAAGAACAGAAGAAATCTGGAAGGAGGTAGATACTTTTTACATGGTTCATTAGGGGCAAAGAACATACAATTGAGATGGTCAGCTGGCTTTAATGTGTAAGCCAATCAGTAATCAGCAGGTAGGCTACTGTTCCAGTCAATTCAGCTGAAGAACTTGCTTAATTACATTATATAATCTTCAATAAATTAAAGCCCCAAAAGCAGCTGTAAACATTAATCTAACAACATTTTTATTTTTTGCCCATTGTGATCTTAGTTTTACCCGCCTTGGTTTTTCTGACTGCTTCACAAAGTAACAAGCAAAACATCAGCAGTCACACAGTCATAGCTCTCAAGTCTTGTGTATTGAGGCCTGATCTGACAGTCTTGTGCACTGGATACAACTGTCACAAACAAAAATATCCACAAATGTAGGTATATTCATTTAGAATTAGGTAGAAAATGCATAAAATATGTGTATTTCTGTGGAAGAGGACATGGATCTTGATCTGATCCTCATGATATTGTGATTGAATGGCATTTGATTTTTGAATGGATGTACAGCAGAGTGAACCATTTCACAATGCCTTTTCTCTAAAGATGGATAATTACTATGATTTTTTTTTTTTTTGAAGGGGGGGGGGTTTGTCTATAAACCAAACTATTTGTAGAGTTCAGACAACATAATTGCTTCAGTGCACAGCTTCTAATATGTTAAACGATTGTTCAACTCTACAGATAGATTGCACATAGACCTTCTCAATTCATGCTGAATTTTTGCATCAGTAATTCTGCAGAAGTGATGAGGGATTTGCTTTCCTCCTGTTGTTTATACAAATCTTTTCTTCTCTGTGTGCAGCCTCCTGACGGTTAATATTGTAGCATACAAAATTCAAACTTGCTGCAATTTACAACAGGCAATTTCTGCTTTGACGACAAAACAAATCTGAAGAGCCATTATTATTGTGGATTTTTTGCCCGCTTGAAGCTCAAGTTTATTTGTAAGACCGCACTAACTCCATGGCAACAAAATTACAGAGAATGCTTGAATATGCACATGCTATTATTTTCCCCACTTCACTTAACAGTGCATGCAGTTTATGCTTTAACATTAGACTTATGCAAGCCTAAGAGAGCTCAAGAGAATGGACAATCACCTGCACTCAATGTTAACACAGTATCCACTTTGTGAGTGACAAACAATATCATTCCCAAATGAGTATTTCTCGTTCCTGTCATCACAAAGCTTAATTGTGGAGGCACCGTGGATTGTTCAGTGCTCAGCTATTAAATTTGGTGGAAAGTCGCCTTTTTTGATGAAGAGAAAAAGAAACTGTGAATCAAAGGTCCTTTTTAATCCATAGTATTAATGTTATAAGATTTATTGCACAATTGTAAAAACTCAATTCCAGGAGAATCGGGACAATGTGTAAAATGTAAATATAAACAGCAAGTAGTAATTTACAAATTCATTTTTACCTGTATTCAGTTAAAGTAGGTACTAAGACAACATAATAAATGATTTAACTCATCCGCTATATTGTTTTTTTTTTTTTTTTTGGAAAATTATAGCTGTTTTGAAATGTGATGTCAGCAACACGTTCCAATGAAGTAGGGACAGGTGCATGCTGACCACAATGTAACATCACCTCTCTTTTTAAGAACAACATCATCATTTTGGAACTGAGGACAGTTAATTGTAGGAATATTGAAAGTAGGATATGTTCACATTCTTGCCTGATATAGGTTTTCAGTTGCTCAACAGTCCAAGTTCTCCATTTTGTCGTATGTATTTCGTGCTTTTAATTCGTCACGTTTTAACAGGGAGTTACGTCCAGGCTGCGGGCAGTACTGTGTGACTGTGAAGTCTGGCTAGTACGTGCAGAGTGTGACTGTATCTTGTTGGAACGAGCAGAACTTATCTGAAACAGATGTTTTACCCGCATCCATGGAATGGACTTTGGCTTTGTCTGTCTAGCTAAAGGTTTGGTTGATGTTTGCAGATCCATATTTGTTTTGTGTCTTGTGCTGGTATGTCATGTTGGGGGGCAGGTAATTAGGGAAATGGTCTCTGGTGTGCTGTGGACATGCTGAAATTCTAGATGTGTATTGTTCGCAGACTGGAAAGGGTTTCTTTGTGGAGGTGCACTGTTTTGCTTTCTTTCTTTCTTTTATTGCTTTGAAGGGAGAATAATTTTAAGCTTCCAATTGTTTTTACTGTCCTGACAGTGAGTGGTCCAAGGGAAGAGGTGTATTCACCACTTCTTACTTAACCGTGAGTTGGAGCTGTAGCAGCTTTTGGGTTTCTTGGGTTTATTATTTTTCTGTAGTGTTGCGGTGAAAGTGGGTTGAAGCATTTGTGTCGGGGGCACATCCATGGTGTCTGATGGGTTGCAAGTTTGCTTGTTGCCCCTCTGCCCTATGGCCTTCAGTGTACCCCAACTGTATCTCAGAGGATTCTCATTGGCTTGGTGGTAATAAATAGATAGTTGGATTTATAGGAGCATGCAGTTAGGGCTGGTAATACAAATATAACAACTAAAACCGGGAAAAAGTTGTAGCTTCGAAAGCAAAATGCTTTCCAATTCTTGTTTGATGTAAGATTTCAGCTGCTCAACACTTTGTGGCCCTCTTTGTCACATTTTTGTTCCATAATGCACCAAATATTTTCTGTGACAGGTCTGGACAGCAGACAGGCCAGTTTAGCTCCCAGACTTTTTTATTCTTGTGCCATGTTTGGGTAATACAAGCATATTGGGCATAAGTAGGAACTTCCCTGAAAAAAGAGATCTGGATGGGAATATAAATTGTTCCAAGACCTGCATAAGTCATTCAGCATTGATAGCGTCTTCCGAGACATGCAAGTTAGTCATGCAATGTTTGTCTAACGTATCTGCATACTACCATGGATGCTGGCTTTTGAACTGTATGCTGATAAGAAGCCAGACGGTCGCTCTCCTCTTTTGCCCAGTGGACATGACGTCCATGATTTCCGCAAAGAAATTCACATTTTGATTGGTCAGACCACCAGACAGTTTCCCACTTTGCCTCAGTCCATCTAAAATGAGCTCAGGCCTCGAGAACGGGACCGTAGCTCTGGATCTTGTTAATACATAATTTAATCATTCCATGGCAGAGTTTTAAACTTCAGTAATTGATGAAGGAACAAATCTTGTTCACTGGAAATAGTTTTGAGAAGAGTTCCTGAGCCCATGCAGTGAATTTCTCTACAGAATTTAGTCTTTTATTAAAGCAGTGCCGCCAGAAGGCCTAAGGATGCACTGTTGTTTTGGCCTTTTCTCTAGCATACAGAGCACTCTCAGGATTCTTGGATTCTTTTGATTATATTATGTACAGTACCAAAGAAGATGAAATCCCCAAATTCTTCACAATGGTACGTTGACTATCATTATTCTTTCTTTGTGGAACAATGTGCTCAAGTAGTTTTTCATTGAGTGGTGAAGCCCTCGCCATCTTCTTTTTGAAAGACCTTTCACACAAACATGGTACTGACCTTTTGTCAATTAACCTAGCAGAGAGATATTCTAGCAGGTGAATTTTTTAATATCATGCAACTTCTCTAGTGCTTTGTTGCTCCTGTCTCAACTTTTTTTGAAACCTGTTGCTGGTTTCAAATTCAAAATGAGCAGACATTTTTCAAGCAACAATTACATTTCTCAGTTTTAACGTGATATATTCTAGTTGTACCATTTTTAGTTACAGTAAATGTAGGGTTAAATTGATTTGCAAATCATTGCGTTTGCTTTTTATTCATATATTACACAGCATCCCAGTTTTTTTGGAAATGGGGTTGTGTTTGATGTTACGTCCAAGATATGTCAATGATTCATATATAAACTAAGTACTACACCTTTGAACAATGCCTTATTTTGCACCATTAAATTAGCAAAAGTGGATTTGAACTCGCCCTAAATGCACTTGTTCCACCCGCTTCAGACTGTGTGCTTAGATTTTTGTACTATAGCCCAAAATCTGTTAAATGTAGACTAATTAGCTCATAGCTGGGCATCAGCGCTAAGCTCTTTATCAACATTAGAGGAAGTGAAGGTGTCATTTCTGATAAAGAAGGTGTTAAATGAGAAATATGATTATGAAGACTGGGCAGAACTGTAGCTGTCATGCAACTGCACTACGCCATTTTGTAGGTATGGTAAGGTGTTAAAGAATTTTACTCTTGGGGCAGATTTTCCATGAGATCGCACCGCAACATTTGTTTTTCTTGGAAAGGAAACACGACTTGTTTTCTTTTGTCAACTTCTATTAATGTCATGTAAATGCATTTTTAAAACAGATGATCTTTGCATCCCTTAAGACACATAAAATATTTGTTTTCATGAAATAAGATTTCTTGTGACCAGGTCACTGTTTATTAAGGTCACAAATTGTACGACTTGCATTTGAGCCAAGATGCTCAGGTCCTGATGTTACTGATTTTTCTGCGGTCTGTTAACGGGGACTGTATCTTAACAAATATCCCATTCCCGTCTCTCGATGGTTTGAGGAAAGCTGATATATTATCTTTAGTAAATAAATATATTTTCATTTAAATTATATAATTGACATTTCCCTAGCGTCAGCTGGTCATATTGTCCCATTGTGTTGTTACTGTGAAGGAAGACCTACGTACGTTAACCTTCCTGTTCCAACAAAAACATCACTGTCAGCAGATTCAGCTCCTCCCATCTACCCGTAACTGGTTGGAATTTCATGCATAATCGCTTCATATACAGCCTTTCATCAAATAATTCTTGGCTGTTATTCAAGGCTGAAGTGCAATAACTACAAGTCATAATCCATTTTTTTCATACAGCCCATATGGTACTTCCACTGCCAAGAATATGAAACAAAATATAATAATTCTTTGGAATTTTGAAGATTTAATTATTTATAGTTGCTTATACAGGGTTTGCTAGAAGGTAGTGCATTAATGAGTTCGGAAGAAAGAATAATTGCTTTTATTTTGCAAAGCTGAACTGTATTCTGACTCTTTCTCTCTCTCTCTCTTTCTGTGTGTGTGTGGGTGTGTGTGTGTGGGTGTGTGTGGGTACACTGATAAGTTTCATGACTGCTCAAATGGAGCTGCTGATTAGTTTGCATAACAGAGCACACTCCATGGGCATAGAATTAACTTAGTCACTTTTAATTTGGAATCAACAATGTCAAAATTTATGTAATTTCCAAAAGTTATAAACACATTAATACTCTAAGCAACTGCACAAACAAACGTCAGCAACTGTATTGAAATGATAGTATTAATGGTAAAATACTCCTGACTCTTGGCCTAGCGTTTGATTTACCATGTTTTTGGAGAAAAGCACATTCTCACTTACTAGATTTGCCATTTATTTCCTAATTAATGTTCCAAGGTAAATAATATAGGAAATCAAAATAGAAGACAGAAATTCAACAAGGAGATTGTCATCAATATTCCCCCGCCACCATGCATTCCCATTTTTGAATCCAACACAGGTCATGACTAGTAACATACAAACGCAACATTTAATTTGTCAAGGTAAATTAGTTTCTCCTCATCCTCATTTGTCCTCCATTCTCCTCTCCTCTCCTTTCCTTTCATTCTCCTCACCTGACCTCAGCAGTTGGATTCCCCCTTTTTTGAAGCTGGGTTCAACCCATGGTTCCTTTCAATAAGGGAGTCTTTCTCTACCAATGTCGCCTTTTGGCTTGATCCTTGGGGGTTCTGGCCCTTCATTGAGTAAAGCGCTTTTGGTCAATCTCAATTTTGAAAAGTGCAAAACATATTAAATTGAATTTCATTGAATAATTTAGTGCCATGAAAACAAAAAAGTGCCACAACATTAAACATGAAAATTAAAAACATCACTCCAAACATCACTTAAATCAGCAGGGAAGTGTTATGACCCCAATTTGCGATGACCTATCGGACAGCAAGGGATGACAGACAAAAATTTTAAAACTTAAACAGATTCAATTCAACAAACCACTGACCAAGATTGAAATATTAACAGACAAACATACAAAAAAAAGATATTTACAGTCCCTTGAGATGGGGTTGCTTTGCGATGTTCTGGGACAGGAAAATGTTCCAACACTGGCAAAAATCCACAAAAAAGCTTCACAGGTCTTGAAAAGCGTGACAGGTCTGGTCAAATCTGTCCTTCCACTATTTCTCCTTGCAATTTATCCTACTACTTTATTCTCTCAATTTTTCTCCTTATATACTCTTTTCCAGCCCCCTCCCACCTTTTATACTTTTTTCAATTCTCAGGGACTTCCCCCCTGAGGCATGTCCAGGACATGCCCAAAACTCCAGATTGGCTTCACAGAAAAAGTCAATTCTGTCATCTAGTGGCTTCTTTTTTTCCCCACATTACAGAAGTGCAAGCATAATCATTTATTAACATGACGACAACAACAAAGTGCCTAACTTGTCTCTCGTGGAGAGGGAAAAAATGACAAAATAAGAACCCTGATATCTGTTTTTTTTTTTTTTTGGGGGGGGGGAGACCCTAGCTTTGATAAAGGCTATGACAGGGAGGCAGGAGGTCAGCAGGCAAGATCTAGCCTGTGTTTAAAAATGGGGAGTGACTCTGCAGTTCCGTGGCGGGAAGATTATTCCACCACTAGGGAACAGGAGCAAGAGGACGGACCACGAGGGACCTGGAGGGAGAAGAACAGGACCTGGCAGAGGGGTGGAAGGGAGGGACAGTCTTTGGGCGGGCACAGGGCATGGCTGGAGTGCAGGGTTGAATACTACCAGGGGAAAGGACTGTGTAGTTTGTGCTTGAGCAGGCAGAAGGACATCCGTCTGAAGATGTCAGGCATGCTTTCTTGATCTATCCTAAGACTTACCAAGATGAAAAGATGAATAGAAAGGCATAATTACTAACAACGTTATATTAGATATGCAATTGTAGTGTGCAGTTGACAGAAACTACCACATTCTGAATTTATATAAAGCACACTTACCTCTTTTGTGCAAGTCCAGTTTATAAGCGGCTTTAGGCTTTATGCACAGCTGATAATCTGCAAAATTCTCCTGACTGAAGATGCTGGAAGAGAAATCTGTCCACTGTCTTTAAGGTGGTGAGGAGGAGGGGGATGCCTGATATCTCCATGGAATTACAGATTTACAAAAATGAAAGATGGAATTGCATAAATAAAACTGTAATACTGCATATATGCAAAAGCTGCGATGTTCTGAATTTATATAGAGGACGCTTACCTCATCTGTGCCAGTCGAGTTTGTAAGTGGCATCTTCTTAAGACCTGTCAGGTTGAGTGGTTGAGAGCAGGAATACTTCAGTCTTCTAACGACTGCTCAGGAACAAAAGCACACGCATTAGAATGTTTAATGACTCAGACGCCAGTCTGGCCGAGTCATAATACTCAAGTAGGGAATGGATCATCTCATTTACATGATGGAAATACAATCTGTTCATATAAACAAAAATCAAGACATCAAACTGCTTCTCCATTATATCAATTAGTAAAGCTAAATTTAAAGAAAAATAAGCCTTCCTTCACTGTCTGTACATCGTGTTATGCATGTATGATACATGTAGGGGAAATGTATCTTCCATTTAGTGACATTTTGAACTTGTTTCTGTCGAACATAGATTGTTGATTATTAATAATGAATACCAAAGATCATAGTTACATGGTGCAGCATATTGACAAACTTATGGGTAAGATTGAAACCTAACTTTAAACTTTTTTTTTTTTTACTTTTTCCTCAAGATGTTTATTGAACCTCAGTTCCAAAATAGTTGGGAGACAGTGTAAATTGTGAAGAAACTCAAAAAGCAGACTTTCAAATCACACCAGCCAGTATTTTATTCACAATAGAACAGAGATAACACAGCAAATGTTGAAACTGAGCAATTTGACAATTTTATCCACAAAATGAGCTCATTTCAAATTTGATGGCTGCTACAGGTCTCCAAAAAGTTGGGACAGAGGCCTGTTTACCATGGTGTAGCATCCCGTCTTCTTTTTAAAGCAGACTGGAGGCGTGTGGGCATTGAGGAGACAAATTTCTTGAGTTTAGCTATTGGAATTTGATCCCACTCTAGTTTAATACAGGCTTCCAGCAGCTGGAGAGTTTTGGGTCTTCTTTGACAGACTTTTTTATGTGTCGAAGGTTCTCAGTCGGAGAAAGATCAGGACTGCAGGAAGGCCATTTCACCACACAGACTCTTCTACGACGAAGCCATGCTGTTGTAATAGCTGCAGTATGTGGTTTTGCATTGTCCTGCTAAAATACACAAGGCCTTCCCTGGAATTGATGTCGTCTGGAGGTTGAGCATATGTTGCTTGAAAACCTTTATATACCTTTCAGCATTCATGCTGCTTTTTAAAACATGCAGTTGTTCCACGCCATATGCACTTATGCATCCCCATACCATCCGAGATGCTGGCTTTTGAACTGAACGCTGCTAACAGGAGGGGTGGTCTTTCTCCTCTTTAGCCCAGAGGACATGAAGCCAATGATTTACAACAAGAATGTCAAATTTGGACTTTTCTGACCACAGGACAGGTTGCTACAGTCCATTTTAAATGAGCCTTGGCCCACAGAACACAGCGTCACTTCTGAATCATGCTCAACAATGGCTTCCCTTTAGCATAATCGAGTTTTAGGTGGCATCTGTGGGTGGCACTGCAGACTGTGTTTACAGACAGTGGTTTCTTGAGGTATTCCTGGGCGCATTTAGTAATTCCAATGACAGAATCATTTCGGTGAGTGATGCAGGGCCCGAAGATCACGGGCATCCAGTAGAGGTCTTCGACCTTGTCCCTTACGCAGAGATTTTTCCAGTTTCTCTGAAACTTTGGACGATGTTATGCACTGTCGACGATGAGAGCTTCAAAGCCTTTGCAATTTGACGTTGAGGAACATTGTTTTTAAAGTATTCCATAATTTTTTTTACGCAAGCCTTCACAGGTTTGAGTGCCTCTGGCCATCTTTACTTCTGAGGCTCTGGGCTCTATATTTCACACTGCCCTCCCGTGAAATACGTATTCAGCAGCTTCCACTATCCCTAAGCGGTATCTTGCCGCCATACTACCGGCTATACATTATGCCGACTCCCTTATTTGTGCATGGAGGTGTGCCCGTGGGCGTGTTTATGTGCTTTCCTTACAATTGCTATCTTGACAACAGAAGTTAGGGAAAGCGTTTAGCGGGTCCTCAAACCACCCGCAACCCATTTGGGCTTTTACAAGAGCGGGGAATATATATGCGCTTAACCCCTTTGCGCAGAAGGCAAATGTGGCTATTTAGGTGTTACTTTATTTAAGGCTTTATAATTCAAGATTGCAGCTTCACAGACAGGAAAATTGATAAAATGATTAAACAGTCAAAACATATACCCTGCAATGAAAAGCAAACAGTTCCCATTTCTGAGCTCACAACCTTTCAACACCTTATAAGGAGCAAGTCAAACTCACTAACAGTAATATCTGATTTCTGAAGTATACCTTATTTTAACAGAACAGACATTCCACTTTCAGGAAAAATAAAACAATGTAGGCCTCCCTAGATTCAACAAATCGCGTTCCAGCTTGGCTTGCTCGTGAATATTTAATAACTGATCTGGGGGTGTCATCTAGTGATCAAGTACTGTAACTGCATGCTTAAACTTGCAGTTCCATGTCCGCAAGCGTCTTTGGCGTCTTCCATACCGAGTTTTTTGGTTCTGCTGGATCAACTGCCCATTCGCACATGCGCGACGGTAACACTACTTGGACAGACTGCCCAAAATGCGACATTTCAGGGATTTTGAGTCATTCTTCGCTGCAGATGGATTAATTGCATTAAAATTTTTAATCAAATATTATATATAATATTCTAAAATTATAATAATACAATACAAGTATTATTTCCCGCAGAACTAATATGTGTGACAAAACTGCGCCTCTCCCGTCCCGTTACTGTGGCACTATTTTTCTATGGTTGTGGGTCATTCCAACACCCACTCAGCTCAATTGGAGGCATGACCCAATCTGCCGTAAACACGGCTATAACTGCATTCACTGCCTGCATAGTCCGACATGCCTGTGGGTACATCACTGGCATCCCTGTGATACCCGAGAGACAATGCAAGGTAAAGCGGGATTTTTTGGGTGGCTGTTGGGTGACAATGGCTATCCATTAAAGACATGGTGCATGGTGCCATACATTACCCCAACAAGTGTGTCTGAATTTGCTTTCAATAGAAAACACTTGCGCGCACGAGTTGTCATTGAGCAAACATTTGGCATGCTCAAAATGCGGTTTTGCTGCTTGGACAGGTCAGGTGGGGTCTTGAAGGTCAGAGTAGAAGATCAGAGAAGAAGGTCTTCAGGTCAGAGTATGGTCCTCAGAAAGTAGCATCTTTCTTTGTGGCATGTTGTGTGCTGCACAACACTGCCCTACGCCATGGAATGATGCTGGACGTCCTGGATAGATTATTACCGGACTCTAGAAGGCGGCAAACTGAAGTGCAGGTGCCGACTCCAAGTGTTAATATAGTGCCAGCAGTAACAGGGGCAATGAGGGACCAGCTGGCAGCGGAGCTGCGACACCTCTAGTCATGTCATCTGCAGCCTGCCTGGTAAGTAATTTGTGCAATCAAAAGGCTACTAATAATGTAATAATATATGTAATTTATTTAGCATTTTTTTAAATACACAAAGTAGCTTTATAAAGAAAAAAGCGTAAATGGTTGCAGTCAATGTAGGCATTTATTTGGCTGCAAGTATTTTCTAAAATGGGATTTTGATCCTCCCCTGTCTGGACTTGACCTCATGCACGAGGAATTTAACTTCGTCTTCAGAGAAACGTGCGACCTTCCTCTCTCCATCATGGGTTTCGGTTTGAGGATTTGGGATAGCGCAGCCTGCTGTTAAAGGCAATGGCACCTGGCACACTGATTGGTTTAACTGGCGTAACGCCCAAACCATGCCTATGCATAATACAACGGGTAGCGCAGGTGTTTTAGGGATATAGGCAGGTGTGCAAGATAGCAACTTTTGCGGGGGAACGCTTCTTACGCAACAATAAATCCCCAAATAACGGGTTTAGCAACTCTGGCGTAATACGGGGCCCTCAGCCTCTCTGAGACATCCCTTTTATAGTCTATCATGTTACACACCTGATGCCAGTTAACTTAATTACTTGCTAAATGTTCTTTCAGCTGATTCTCTTATATATTAATTGCTTGTTCAGCTTTTTCTTTTGCCTGTGTCCCAACGTTTTTGAGACCTGTTGCAGCCAGAAAATTTTAAATCAGCTCATTTTGTGGATAAAAAGGTAAAATGTCTCAGTTTCAACATTTGAAATGTTATCTCTGTTCTATTATAAATAAAATTTTGGCTCATGTGAACTGAAAGTCATTGCATTTTGCAATTTACACTTCGTCCCAACTATTTCGGATTGGGGTTTTATTTGAAAGCTTCAAAAATATCCAGAGCGCTATCCTTCTCTGTGCACTGATAATGTTGGATTGGAGAATGCTGCCATTCATCTCATGCAGAATACCATCTCATGTAGTCTTGTCCAGAAATAATGGTTCTTCCCACACAATATAGGGCTTATGCATTTATGAATACAGTGTTCTACAAGAGGTAGACAGTGAAAATTTCAAAAACTGAAATTCTAAAAATGTGCAACCCTAAATCAAAAAAAGTTGAGAAGGTGTGTGAAATTAAAAATAAAATGGAGAGTAGTGATTTGTAAATAATTTAATTTGTTTTATGTTATAAACGATACATTGGCACATGGATGTATCGTGGATACAATGGATGTTGAATACGGAATTCTTTTGCCCTTGCGTTTTTGGCCGATTATGCTGTCCACTGCCTCATACCATGAAAATGTATCTTTCTTGTAACTTGAGCAGCCAGACTTTCACACACATCCCACACTTTAAAATATCGCAGCAGCATTTTCTTTAATTTGTCACAGCACTGATCTATTATTCTGTGATGACCACATGAATGTAACGACTCACAAATTATTCCATAAATCTTTGAGTTTTTGCGTGTTGTATCCAGTTGTGATTTTATGTTTATGTTCCGCCTACACTTCGAACAAGCATTGCAATTCTTTGTTTCTTCTTTTTGCCTCTGCATTTGATAGAACAAGAGAGCCATAACACAAAACAGTAATCTTTTGTGCTCAAGTACGGTTGCTTTCACATTTGGTACAAGTACGGATGAACTGTCCCCGAGTCCACCTCTCGGTACACTTGTGTTCACACTTACCAAATGAACTGGACATTGGGGTCAAGTATACTTGGATCCGTGCCCGAGTCCATAGTGTGAAAGCACCCTTAAACTCTAATTCTAACGAGTGCTGTTCATTGTGTTTCCCAGCACTTTATTTAAAGGTACCTTGATTCCTATCTTTTCCTGTTTGCAATACGTACATAGTGACTGCAGTCGATGATCAGTGTATGTATTACTCATCACATGCTTTAAGGAACCTCGATTCCTTTTTGTTTTGTGTTGCTTTGTACATGCCTGCCGCGCAACAGGCATGATAATAAATTATTATAAACTATTAAAGTCCATCCTTGCACCTGAGTTCAGTCCTCTACTTCCTGTCCTCCCTGTAACTGAATTGTGCACAAAGCAAAACCCTTAAAATTATGTTTTAAGAAATCAGAAGCTACATGTTTCATCTGTTATGGTAAAAATAATTATTGCCGCCTGAAACATTAATCGCTGCAATAATGAACCAGTCATTTGTTAATTTATATCCAAATGGCAACTTTTTTTGGACAGGCAGTGTGTTTACCTATCTGTAATTTTGCCATTCCTTTTAACAACACTTAATAAACATTTAGGGATTGAAGAAATCAACTGATTAAGTGTGTCAGGAGTAGTTTGGCCATATTCTTACAGCAAACTAGAGTTAAGGCATCCAACATTACTGGGTTTTTGTTGTCGCATTTTGCATTTAAAATATATTCTCTATTGGAGACAAGCCGGGACAGCAGGCAGGCCAGTCCAGCACCCTGTTCTTATATAGCTATGCCTTTATAATGCATAGAGAATGTGGTTTTGTGTTTTCTTGCTGAAATATGCATGGGCATCCCTGGAAATACTAGTCATCTTGAAGGCAGTATAGGTCATTTGGAAATCTCAGTGCACTTTTAAGCATGGATGATGCTTTCGCAGATGTGGAAGTTACCCTTGGCAAGGGCACTGATATAACCCTATACCACAAAAGACATGGCTTTTGCAGTGATTGCTGGTAACTCCCTAGATGGTCTTTTTTTTTTGCCTAGAGTACTCGGCATCCATTCCTTACAAAAAAAAACCTGAAATATTGATTCGTCTGACCGCAATATACCTTTCCACTGTGTCACATCATCACATCATCATTCAAATTTTTTACCTCATTATTAGTCTTAAATTGCCCTTGTTTTTTGGAATGTGTTGCAGGCCTGAATAACATAGATTGATGTGTATTTACATATCTAATGACGCTGAGCAGATGAAACATTAAATGTATAGTCTTCCTATTGCCTGCAAATAGCAATTGCAAGTCAAAGTAAATTTTGAAATTACTACTTTCTATTTGTATGTACATTTTCTATATTGTCCCAACTTTTTATGAGAGCCAGGCACAAAGTAAAAATGGCCATAATTCAGATTTTCTTACTTGATCCTCTTTTGAAGAGACTGCATTATGGGAAACTATATGTCTATAATGATTTTAACATTAAAAGAAAACACTCCAGTCCTCAAATCTTCATTTTAGTATGAATGGTAAAGAAAGTTTTATCTTCAATTCCCATAAAAAATAGCTTTTGAGGACTCAGAAAATATTTCAAATAATGAGGATGTTCTCTGTCCTAGTAAAAATTTCTGCAGAGGTGATAATTATTCAAATCAACACCTCTTGACTTCATACATGAAGGACAAAGTATATTTACTGATTAATGTGCCTCTGGCAATATAATTAGACTCTATCCTTTATTTATTAGTTCATCATTTTCTGCTGCCCGCTTTGTTTATGACCTTATTTTACTCATAACCCCTCAGAGAAACAGCTCCAATAATAAAAAGCCAGTTTGAGCCTGGATTTACACTGCGTGCGTCATGTTCGTAGAGCAAATGCAAAGCATTGCAACAGGGGCTTTTCATTCCAAGGACACAACAAATGTGTCAAAATCGGGTGGCATGAACTGCATGTGCAATGGATGGCTTCGCACAGCCAGCTGTCTGAGCTTTCCCTTTGTCACATGGGGTGCCGTCGATTGACAGTTACACCAGAAGAGCTCTTCACGGGCAGTGCATCAGTGTCGTCTGATGCGTAACTACGAAGACTTAACCTTATAAAACCAACTGACCGGTCAAATGCAGCTGCTGTATATAAACCTGCTCAACTTTGACGTATTTCAAATACTTGCGGAGATCCCAAGGTCTCCACCAAAACCAAATTTGTCTTTTTGAATTACAGGGAAATGAGCACAAAATCATGTACTAGACCTAGATATTTTCTCTTTAATGTAATGATGTGGCAATGAAAAAAAATGGCATCCTGGCTTTAAATATTTTCTTCAATATGTGTGATATAGCTTCAGAAAAGTGCTGCAACCAGCAGATACAGAATATGTGTGTGACATTGTCCAATAATAATAAGAAAAAAAAAGAGGTTTTTCTGACATTGAACCCACTTTACCTCCTCCATCCAGATAATCTCTCCAAACCTGCTCCCATTTGCTGTACCTAATGAGCAACTCAGTGTTAATTTGTTCAACTGCAAGAATCAATCTGCAGATTTACCGTACATTTCCTTTCAGCTTCCCTTATTGTTCATTGCAATAATTATCAAGCATTCGTATATCCGCATCAATGGTGACGTTAAATATCAATGTCTATCGAAGCTTTTGAATTCCTGTACCTGACGAAACTGATTTTTTCTCTGTGTCAGTGTCCATTTTGCGTGGTGCACCTAAGGATTTAGTTTTTTTAAAATGCACATTTGCAGTTTTAAATCTGCGTGTTATGATTGCTTATGAGAAAATAAAACTCTGTCTACAACCAGTGATGCTACGACAATGCAGGTTAACCGTCAACCTGTTTCTGAATAAGAATCGGACAATTAATTGAATTGATTTATTGAACAAATAGGCTACGGATAAGCCGCGTTGCCATCAATGAGTAAGAAATACCATATTGCCTTGTGTCAAAAAGGAAGGCCATAGCTGCCGGATAGCTCACTCGGTTAAAGCACCGCATTGTGAAGCAGAAGTGTCAATCACGGCGCGGTTTTGAGCCTTGGTTGTGCCAACCAGCAGTGGTTGGCAACTTTTTTAGAGTAGCGCACAATTGGCCATTGCGCCACAGGGATACAAGGGTCTGCCAGGAAGGGTTACATAAAATATGGTTGTTTGTTGCTTAAGCGCCTTCTGTTGGCCAGCCAGGTGCTCGTCAGGAAGATTCTAAGTTTGTTCATGTTCGGGTATCCTCTACCCTCGTTCTGAACTTGCAAGGATTCAACCAATGAGTGTTTAAGAAAAAAGTGGCTGACAGGCTACAGGCCCTACTATTTCGGAATTGAGGTTGTAATATCTTAATTAATTATTGCCTGTAAGCCACAAGAATGGAGTTATTTTCACCTTTTTTAGGCTCTGCATCCACTCTCCCTGTGGCCTACTGAGCAGAAGGAGAAAAGAGCAGGGCGTGTCAGGATACAATGCCCCGGGGAAGAAATTTTGAGCTCACAGATGGATGCTAAAATACAGCTGCGATGTACATGAACAGCAGGCAAGAAGCATGTTTTTGCAGCTGGGGTGGAACAGGAGGGTAGCTCAAATACTCTCTTACAGCTGGGCTAAGCAGCAGCAGATACATATGCATGGGAATGTTAGCTTAATTTTGTTTGCACCTCTATAATGGTTATTACGGTATCCTACTGTGCACTGATGCAGGCGCAGGGTTATGATGTTCTGTTTTGGGGGTCTGAGTGGAGTTTTTTTTGCTGAACTGGTGTTGCAGCTGTGAAGGGCAAAAGTAAAGGTATTGAGCTGAATGTAAGCTTGTGTTTATTCCAAGCTTTACCGGGAGAATGAAGCAATGTTGCTAAAGTTGCTCCCATTCTTGTCATATATAGGACTTTAGTTCATCAACAATCCAGGGTCTCCATTGTTGCATTTTGTACTTAGTAGGCCACCACGCATTTTCAGGGGAGCTTCCAGGCAGCACCTGCACTCTGGGACAATGAACTCTGTGTTCAGTGTTGTTATTCTATTCGTTATGTTTAGATACGTTTTGTTTATATGATGTATTTATTTGAATATTGTTCTGTTTATTTAATTTATTTCCCATCGTATTTCTCCCCCAACACTCTGTTTCTTGATTGTTTCTGATTTTCCCATTTGTATCCATGCCTTGTGTTTGCTCCTCTGCCTGCCAGCTCACCTGCATTATGATCCTTCGGTTGATTCCCCGTCTATAGCTCTCAGATTTAGTTTCCCGGTTTGTGTCTGCTTCTTACAATTACTTACGAGCCTCTGTTCCAGGTATTGTTCTTCGCTTGTTTCTGATCTCTTTTGTCTTATGGTTTTAAAGTTTGGATTGTCTTTCATGTCTTTTTGCCGCCTGTTTTTTGACCTTGTGTTTGGCCTCTGCCTTGTGTTTGTTGTGCTGTGATTGTACCTCTGGTAAAAACTCAAGCTTATTGACCCTGATTTTCTAATTAAAATACTGTTTTTGCCATTGCATGCCTATCTGTGCCTGGGTCCATTCACGGCTCTGTCAAAGCCGAGCTGTCATAATACGTATAAAGTGTATTTTGGTGTTATCCTGTTAGAACATGCAGGGGTGTCCTCAAGTAAGATGGCTTCTGGAAGCCACATATTGTCCTAAAATATGCATGTTATCTTTTGCATCCATTTTGCCTTCAAAGAAGTATAAGTTTCTTGTGCCAACTGGATTAACGCAGCCCTATACCATAAGAGATGGTGTATTTAACATGTCCTGGATAAGAGTTGGGATGGTCCGACTCCTCTTTAGCGCTAAGAAACTCCAAAAATTTCCATTACTTTCAAATGTAATTAAAAAGAAGGCTTGTTAGATGACAGCATTCCTTTCCACTTCCCTCTCAGTCCATCTCAGATGAGCTTGAATTCAGAGAAGTCGGCGGTGCTGCTGCATGGTACTGATGTGTGATTTTCTCTTTGTTTAATTGAGTCAGAACTTGCATTTTATGATGATATGACGAATTATGTTCACTTAGACTGGTCTTCTTAGTTATTTACTGTGTCAGTTTTTAATGCAGAAGGCTCAAAGGTCATGCAAATCCAACATTGGCATGCATCCTCATCTTTTATGTATGAAGGTTGTTCTGGTTTCTCTTTGCTATATTATGGACTATCACCGGTCAGATCCATTAATTCTCCACCACACATCGGGAAACATTGATCTTAAACTATTTGACTTTTTGCCCAGCTTTTGACAAATTGGTGAACCATCTTCAGGATAAGACTGCTCATTTCATACTCAACTCAATCAGAATTAAATCACCTGTAACCTATTAACCTGTTTAGCTGTGGATGCTCCAAATGAGTATTTTTCTGAAGATTCCACAACCGACCAAGTCTTTCCATTTTCCTGCCCCAATTGTTTTGCAGCATGTTCCTGGCATCAAATTCTGTCATTGTAAATATTCAAAACAATCAATTTGGTTGAGAAAGTGCAGTATTAAATATTTTTCTTTGTGGTTTTAAGCTGGAAATGCACTTGCTGTTCAACCATGTATTTGCATAGTCAACCAGCAAACATTGTGTGCATATTTGTTCTCATACTTGTGTGTACATTACGTGTGTTACCGGAGGATTCCAGTAAGGGGCACATCAGAAAATTCAATCAGACTGTTAAAGCATGAAGTAAACAAAAATGGCTACGCTCGACAAGAGTAGTTTATGGATAATGCTACTACACTACCCCAACCATTTAGATTCATATTGCACCAGGCGTACGCTTTACGTTAATTTTTGAGGAGGTGTATGAGCTACGTGCAAAATGAACGCAGGATATGCATGGCAGTTATCTTGCAAATGCGTTTTAAAAGTTTATTTTCAGCCTTTCAGGTAAAAGGTCCTGCACAACTCACTTAAATCTGTTTTTGTTTGCAGTTTGTTTGCAAATTTCATACTATCTCAATTCTTGTGGAATTTGAGGTGGCAAATTAATTTTCTGGACGTAATGCTTAAAGGTTGAGGATATAGTTTGTGAAAATTGTGTTGTCCCTCATCAGGTACAGCAGAACAGAATGATGGGCAGATCTATGAAAATGCCAAAATAGGCCTCTATTAGCAAAACTGAATGAAAACCTTTCTGAGCTGGACTGTAATCTTAGGACAGTCCATGATAAGGCGGGTGCAAACAGGAACACAAAGAGTAAGACAAGGCACATTTGAAGGGACTGGTCTGAGGATAGTTATGGGTGGAGCAAGTTGAATGAACTACTACACGATGGGCAGCTGTACACCTTAGAATCGGAAAGAATGCGGAACTGGAAGAACCCACTCACCATGACTGCAGATTCTGGGCAGAATTCCCCGAAAAAATAGCCTCTTGGATTTATTAAATATTTCACCTAAAATGCAAGGCACTAGATACAAGATAATGTGCAACAATCCAGCAAAGGGAGGGCAAAAACTGGGGACTAAAATACACAAGACAACTATCAACAAAATGGAAAAATGCCTGTGAAACAAGGGGGTGAAAGAAGGAGGGAGGGGAGGAGAAAAAGACAGTAATTAAATCATGAGAATCAATACATGGAATGTAACTGAAACCAAAGAGGACATCTGGGTTGTGGGCAAAGCCAAATAAGAAATCACTCAGGACGTGACACCTCCATCGTGATTTCTTCTGTTTTAGCATATGTGTTACACTTTACTGTGTTTGATCATCAAATAAAATTACATATGGAAAAAAAAAACACATAAGACATAAAATGCACTTTTTAAAGGATCATTGAATGTATTGAAGGCTAAAAGTTTCTCACACCAATAGGTGTTTCTGGAAAAAAACTATAAAAAAGTAATTACCCCCTTTAGTAACTTGATAATTGAATCAACCAAATTTAATTGGTCACTGGGATAAATTAGGCCAGACATACTCAGGGCAGTTGCTTGGAATTCTGGGCCCCCTGAAAGAATATCAGTGTGGGCCCCCGACATTTTTTATGACAATGGCTGTTATTCATTTTTCTGTTTCTCCGAGTTCTTGACAGTGCTAGATGCAATACCCCCAATTTTTCCTTTTTTTGTATGATTAACCACTCAACACAGAGTCAAGAGTCTTATTATGCAAATTCTGAATTATTAGATGTGCCATGTATTCACAAAAGAGGCTACCTGAAACCACATTATTACAGCTCGTCTGATCAGAAATAAATGTTCAATAAGCCACTCAGCAAATGGGTACTGGGTATTCTATTGTAAAACATCGAGCACTAATGGGCAACAGACAATAACACAAAGTGTACTGGCTAAAGATAAAACACAAGGTGGAGCTGTTATCAGGAAATCTCAAAGGTAGCTATGTGACTAAACTATTTGAATTTCTTGCAAGTAATATTGACAAAGTACGGAAGCCCTGAACCGCACTGTGAAAAAAAAAATTTTTGTGGTGAAGTAAAAGTGTAATTTTTTTCCTTTTGTTATTTTGCGATATTATCTCGTTATTTCGAGATAATATCTCGTTATTACGAGATATTATCTCGTTATTTCGAGATAATATCTCGTTATTACGAGATATTATCTCGTTATTTCGAGATAAGATCTCGTTATTACGAGATAATATCTCGTTATTTCGAGATAATATCTCGTTATTTCGAGATATTATCTCGTTATTTCGAGATAACATTACGCCCTGTCTGGGCTTGAATCAATATAATCGCCTATTTTTCCGAGGATGCATCGGCTGGTAACTTGTGTGAACATGACAGCAGGCATATAACAGAATTCCTTTCGGCATCTAAGCGGGAGCGGGACGCTCCTGAGAGAGAAGGGCAGGGTTACGTTTCCCAAAAGCATAGATGCCAACTAAACAAGTTACACTAACATGGCAATATTCCCCGCCGCCTCAATGTTTTGTGTCCGTAGGGACGGACGGACGGAGCTCAATGCTATATCCCCCGCTTCGCGCTAATCGGGGGATACTTAGCAATGTACATCGTTCGTCCATTCACAGTCAGTGACTGCGTTTACGCACCATGTTCCTGTATTTGATTGCGTACCTGTCATGTAAACGAGTTCAATAACCCGATTAAGGTCATTTTCCGATTCGAAATATTCCGAATAAGACCCCTGGCATATGCCTGTTTTAATCGGAATATTGGCTCATGTATACACCTTAATCAGAATATGCCCTCGAACTGAATATTCAACCACGTCTGCGCCTGTTCACTTCGCAAGGAATTAGCATTTTTGGAGCAAAGAGGAGACGACTGTATGCATAATGAAAGACATGAATATATTGTAATATATCGATGGGCGAAAGCACCGTAACAACGATATAATTATGGTGGGCGAAAAGTGGAGAGAGACTGGTTTTGTGTTGACTGACTAGCGCCAACCCGATTCAGCATCGCTGGAAAACTCTGAAGGCAGCATATTCCAAAGCGAAAAAATAAAGGCAATGACTTTTTTTACGCCAGTCGTAATCTTGCTCCAATTACCCATTCTTAAGATCTTCCGTATGTTCATGCACAATGTAGGAAATCCGGACTTGGAGCCATAGACTGATTTATACAGTCTGCTTATACAACGGCATTAAGGATAACGCACAATTAATGCATCTTGTAAGTTACCATGTATCTTAAAAGAATGAAACAACACCAGCATTACGATTTAACAAGTTTAATAATACATGTATGAATATTTAGGTAATAGAATTATGTATAATTAACATGAATTAAGCTGCTTTCACACCGGACGCGAAACGAATTTTTCGCAAGACAGGTTACATTCAAATTCAATGCAAAGACGCAAATACGCGTGGATTCGCGTCTTTGCATTGACTTTTGAAAGTGATCTGTCGTACGAAAAATTCATTCGAGTCCAGTGTGAAAGTGGCTTTATTGTAAACATTCACAACGATATTTTTGAGTAAAGAAATACAGATTCAGAGCGTCAAAAACAATTAAAAACATCTATTTTGATTAATGCACATTCGGATTCAACATTTATAGCCTAACAACATAACCATATGGAATATCTCATTTATTATGAAATAATTAATCGGAACAATGACACGGATTAGAAAACAATAGGAAGGTGCTGAACTTTTTTTTCTGATTACCTTTTTATTTACGCAATGCCCTTTCAATATAACTCCGTGTCCGACAGTCGATTATTGTTTTTAATCTCTTAAAATCTGCTGAATCTTTTAGATATTAAACGTGAATTTTTTGATCAGAGGGCTCATTTCTTCAAGATGTGTACCGAGAATTTCAATCAATGTGTCTGTTTAAGCTCTGCTAAATAAAGTGGGTCGACATTGGCGCGGGACTTAGTGCATTTATGACGAATTTAGCGTCTGACGGACAGAGATCCTAAAATACTCCGTGTCCGAAAGTTATAAGAGTTTTAATTTTTCGAGTATTCCAGCAATCATTGGACGTAGAAACTTGGCCATGTTTGTGTTCGACCTTCACAAAATGCAAATTGATATCTATCCACTTTTCTTGATCTTTTTATTCGTCTGTTTTCTTTCGTTGAAGATAGACAACAGTTTTTATTCGGTCTCTCTTTTGAAAATTAGTCAGATCGATCAAACAGATTCACACTTCATTTCCACACCAGAGATAAAATAGTACTTGTAGTCATTGAGCAAATCAATTCCATGACCATTGACAGTGTGAATTAAATATTGCATGCTCGATCAAGACTGTCGGACGCGAAATGCAAAATACTCCATGTCTGGTAGACAACAGAAAGTAAAAGTATTGATATGAGAGCAGATTTATAACGAAATAAAGAATAAAAATATATCACCAACAAACAGAACATCCAAACAAGATGGCCCGCAAATAAATAAATTGCAGTGTTCATTGGTTGTTCTGTTTGTTGTAAAAATGTTTTTTATTCTTTATTTCGTTATCAATCTGTTCTAATCGTCCTCTTTTTTTAGGCTGTCGGACACGGAGTATTTTGCATTTAGGCCTAATATCCGACAGGCATTGTACGGAATTGTATTTATAAAAATTGCCCAAATAAATTGATTGCAGAGCACATTGGATGTTCTGATTGTTTTTGATTGAAATTTTCGGTACACATCTTGAAGAAATGAGCCCTCTGATCAAAAAATTCACGTTTAATATCTAAAAGATTCAGCAGATTTTAAGAGATTAAAAACAATAATCGACTGTCGGACGCGGAGTTATATTGAAAGGGCATTGCGTAAATAAAAAGGTAATCAGAAAAAAAAGTTCAGCACCTTCCTATTGTTTTCTAATCCGTGTCATTGTTCCGATTAATTATTTCATAATAAATAAGATATTCCATATGGTTATGTTGTTAGGCTATAAATGTTGAATCCGAATGTGCATTAATCAAAATAGATGTTTTTAATTGTTTTTGACGCTCTGAATCTGTATTTCTTTACTCAAAAATATCGTTGTGAATGTTTACAATAAAGCCACTTTCACATTGGACTCGAATGAATTTTTCGTACGACAGATCACTTTCAAAAGTCAATGCAAAGACGCGAATCCACGCGTATTTGCGTCTTTGCATTGAATTTGAATGTAACCTGTCTTGCGAAAAATTCGTTTCGCGTCCGGTGTGAAAGCAGCTTAATTCATGTTAATTATACATAATTCTATTACCTAAATATTCATACATGTATTATTAAACTTGTTAAATCGTAATGCTGGTGTTGTTTCATTCTTTTAAGATACATGGTAACTTACAAGATGCATTAATTGTGCGTTATCCTTAATGCCGTTGTATAAGCAGACTGTATAAATCAGTCTATGGCTCCAAGTCCGGATTTCCTACATTGTGCATGAACATACGGAAGATCTTAAGAATGGGTAATTGGAGCAAGATTACGACTGGCGTAAAAAAAAGTCATTGCCTTTATTTTTTCGCTTTGGAATATGCTGCCTTCAGAGTTTTCCAGCGATGCTGAATCGGGTTGGCGCTAGTCAGTCAACACAAAACCAGTCTCTCTCCACTTTTCGCCCACCATAATTATATCGTTGTTACGGTGCTTTCGCCCATCGATATATTACAATATATTCATGTCTTTCATTATGCATACAGTCGTCTCCTCTTTGCTCCAAAAATGCTAATTCCTTGCGAAGTGAACAGGCGCAGACGTGGTTGAATATTCAGTTCGAGGGCATATTCTGATTAAGGTGTATACATGAGCCAATATTCCGGTTAAAACAGGCATATGCCAGGGGTCTTATTCGGAATATTTCGAATCGGAAAATGACCTTAATCGGGTTATTGAACTCGTTTACATGACAGGTACGCAATCAAATACAGGAACATGGTGCGTAAACGCAGTCACTGACTGTGAATGGACGAACGATGTACATTGCTAAGTATCCCCCGATTAGCGCGAAGCGGGGGATATAGCATTGAGCTCCGTCCGTCCGTTCCTACGGACACAAAACATTGAGGCGGCGGGGAATATTGCCATGTTAGTGTAACTTGTTTAGTTGGCATCTATGCTTTTGGGAAACGTAACCCTGCCCTTCTCTCTCAGGAGCGTTCCGCTCCCGCTTAGATGCCGAAAGGAATTCTGTTATATGCCTGCTGTCATGTTCACACAAGTTACCAGCCGATGCATCCTCGGAAAAATGGGCGATTATATTGATTCAAGCCCAGACAGGGCGTAATGTTATCTCGAAATAACGAGATAATATCTCGTAATAACGAGATATTATCTCGAAATAACGAGATAATATCTCGAAATAACGAGATATTATCTCGAAATAACGAGATAATATCTCGTAATAACGAGATCTTATCTCGAAATAACGAGATAATTTCTCGTAATAACGAGATATTATCTCGAAATAACGAGATAATATCGCAAAATAACAAAAGGAAAAAAATTACACTTTTACTTCACCACAAAAATTTTTTTTTTCACAGTGCGGTTCAGGGCTTCCGTAACAAAGAAGCGTGGACCGAATCATTTTTTAAGAAGGGGGTTGTTGAAATTTATTTAATCAATATTACATGCCTTAGTGGCTTTGTGATTAATTCTGGGGCATTAGTATGAATAGCAGTTAAGTCTTTGCATAATAATTCAGTGATGGCGGTTACTGTGGGTTTTGTGGGCCCCAATGGGCTATGGGCCCTTATAATTGTCAGCACCTTTCCCCCCTATACGACGGCGCTGGACATACCCAGGCTTAATTGTCATGGAGTTTTGGCCCGTCGGCAAGAGACGAAGCCGGCGGGCGCTGGGACAATGTTACCAAAGAGGATAGAGGGACCCAAACGCACAGGCTGAGTAAAAACACAAAAAAATCTTTAATTAAAAATATAAAGATTAAAGTAGTCCCAGGGGGAAGCAGGAGCAAGACAAACCATGGCAAGGCTCAGGAGACAAACAAAATACTGCCACACAAACACAGGTGCAGCCCACTCTTAAATACAAAAGCTTCATCTCCACCTTAACGGGCAATAGGTGTGGCTCATTAAGGTGGAGGCAAAGAATGCAGCAGGGGGAAGGGCCTGCAGGCCAACATCCTGACATTAATGGCAAACCCTATTGAATCTAAACATTACTTAATCCAAACATCACTAATACAGAACCTCTCCAAGCAATTCATAATGGGCGAAAAAGTCCCATCAGGCAGTATGTGTTGCCTGCCCAACCTTTTTGCTATCAAAAAAATAATCTTATATTGCATTTAGTTTGAAGATCTGAAACCATTTCTTGTGGCAAATAGGCAAAAATAGAAGAAACCAGGAGGGGGCAAACACTTAAAAAAAAAAAATCTGACTGATATTTGATTTTATTACGTACTGGATATCTCTCCCTGGCTGTCAGAAACCTCAGAGGTATAATAGAGCCTGACTCGCAGGCATGTCATGTGGAAGCTCATGCGTACTCCTATTTGTCTAGTTCTCCATTCCAGCTCACAGCAGTAACTTCACTGTCCAGGAACAGAGGCTAAATTCCAAAGAATTCAAGGCAATTATCTAAGTGACAAGTGTCAAGCTTAACAGAGTTAAGGGAGCCACTTTAGATTTCTAAACTGTAGACATAGTTGCCGATATCAAAATGTGAATTCCCATAAATTACCATGAGCATTGCCCATATATCAGAAAACCTCGATTTCATCCAAATCACATTAATTTATTGTTGTAAAACATGCAGCTCATTCCCATTAATGAAGAGATAAACTGCTGTGCATGGTTAGTGATAAAAATACCACATTATGGCTCATTTTCAGCTATGTTAAGCAATATTATTAAAATTATACATAAGGTCGCCTAATTGACAACAATCTCTGGTCATCATAAGTGTGGAAAGGCTAAGTGCGCATTATATTATCCACAGGAGGCACGTATCAGCTGCAAAGTACTAATTGTGAATTTGAATTGTAAAAATGTGACAAAATTCTAAGCAATAATTCCAAGCAATGATAATATAATCGCAGTAACGGTCCTTTGCCAGTGACAAAAGCCTTTGGAAACTTCACCTTTCAATGCTTAATTATCCTTTTGTCACAGTCTCCTTAGCCTGATTAACAACAGATGCAATGACGAATTAGTAGAATGACTGTCAAATTTATTTTTGATGGCATTAAAATATTGTACATTGCATTACAAAAGTTATGATGCATTCCTCAATATTTTTTCAGAAAAATCTGAACTCATGTAGCTCATGAAATGGCACAGATTTGAGTAAATTTGTTTGATATTTGAAAGGCTTATGAAGCAACACGGTATGAGAGTAAACTTTTATGTGACAGTTGAAGGTTCCTGTCACCTAATAAGTGTCTCCTAATAAGTACACGCCCTGGCAATCTTGCCAATGAGCCTGGCTGTTTGGTGATGTGGTCAGCACATTTGACCATTACCCAGGAGTCTGGAGGTTCAAGTCCTTGCCCGGGCCCTCCTTCGGCCTGCTACACTCACAATGTCACATGTTTAAATGTGGCCAAATAGCAATCATTTTGTCATTATCATTTCTTAATCAATGTAAGCCATGTATTGGTTTTAATTATTCAGTAAATAAATTGTTTGATTGTTAATCAGATAGACTTAAATGAGGGCAGCTTGAAAACAATTATGCGGTAAAAGGTGGGCGTACTGAAGACTCTCTAAACATCTGACAGCACGCCACCGTATATTTGTAATCAGACATTAAACATTGGCAATATATCTTTATCAATATTCACTGCATCTTTGCATTCATCTTGCATTCAGATTTTCAATGTAATCGTTTATTTTTAAAGGATTGTTGAAGTCTCCCGCATTTCACTGTAGCTCAGTTGTAACCTTTAGCGGAGGCTAAGGGACAGTTCAAAGTTGTACGGTGCAGTCAGCCATGATCGATACGCATCCTGAAACAGCAGTAAATTGGAGATGTGAATGGACCATCACACTCCATCCGAGGCTAACTGAAGGGCAGGCCAGTTCGTGGCTAATTGCCAGCTGGGTAAGGTCTCAGAGGGCCACTTTAATTCAGTTTGTCCTGCAGACCACCAAATTGCTACCTTTTCCACCAGTGGGGGAGCGTACTGACAGCTTGGTAATTCACTAGCACGGGTCATGCACGAGGAAACAAATTACACACAAGTGGAAAAATACGGCATATGTTACAGGGCCGGATGTTCGGACATTTAGCTTCCTCGGAAGCAGGCATGAGCAAATAAATCAATCAGAAAACGAAACAGATGTCAGTCTGAACAGACTAATGACTTACTAGCAAACTGCATTGAATTGTTTTATTGTTCTTTGCAAAATAATTATTGCAAGGTGGTCATGAGATTCCATAGTAAAGTATTAAGCTTTTTACGTGAACAACTGGCTGATATATACAATATTTTTTTTCAATACACAATTTGCGCAGTACTGAGAAATTGTATTAAACCCATCATATTTTCACTGCTGCGCAACTAATTACTCGCTGCAGGCACAGCGTACTGTGGTGTGGTCTAGAGCCCCTGAAAATATTACACAAAGGTAAAGTCAGTATGATTACGAAGACTGCTTTAAATGGCAGATTAACCACTGTTGGGAATAAGAACCAGCCGATGTGGAGTTAACTCCTTAGACTCTAACTTAAGCTTTCCCTTATATAGGTTCAATGTCAGAAAAAGCATTTTTTTTCATATAGTTGGACACTATAACATACAAATTCTATATATGTTGGTAGCAGTGCTTCACTGAAACAACATCACACTTATGTGAAGAGTCATATTCCAACTCAGGACCCCTTGTTTTAATGACCATAGCATGAAATCGCATGGAAAATATCAAGACCTTGTTCATCATTTCACACAGAGTGCCCTGTTATTCAGGTGGGCATATATGGGCTTGTCAGACGCCTTGGGATCTCCAATAGAATTTACCATAGGCTTGAAATTTGAAAGGTTTGAATACAGCGGCTGCAGAGTCCGTAGGTTTTATGGGGTTAATTAATCGCAAAAATGCTGCTCCTAACATGGCCGAGTGTCCTGCTGTGATGAGGATATCCAGGCTGTTAAAAACAGTTCATCGCTTTGGAGCACAGCGTGCCAAAGAACAACCATTCACTCCTTGTAAGTCCATCGCTCATTATGTCGTGGCGTCCTGCGGCATAAGCTAAATTGAAGCGGAGTTCAGAGGGCCTAAATCCTTTCCAGATCATATAACAGTAAACAGTGTTGATGTCATAAACTTCCCACCATTGTATTTAAACCATTTTGAGAAACAGGAAGACAGGAATTCTTTGGACTGGGGGCTGGGGGTAGAATCTACTCCAGAGTCATCCGATTCTCATTTGCTTGTTTGTTGAACATGACCTCATTGTAATGCAAACCTCATCCAAAAATCAAATGTGCAGTGTTTGTATGATAAGAATTGTGATATTCATGAGAATAGAATCTACTAGAGGATACTGTTATTGGAGCAGAGGGAATGGAATCATTCATCATTTTGAACAAAAAATATCCAACTTAAGCTTGCATTTGAGGCTTTTTTTTGTGTCCTTATAGCTTGTCAGCAGAAAAACAAGATGTAAGAATTTTAACTTACTAACTTAATAATTCAGCTGTAGAACAGTGCAAGAACATCAATATCAAGACCATATTTGACATTTTAGAGCCAAATAACCATTTTAAACCTATTGCTACAAATAAGGCAGAATTAGAATTCTAGTGATTTCATGGATGTACTATGCATTAGCGCATTAAGACAATTAGATATTGTGTGCGTTTGTCCATGCGCGCGTGCGTGTGTGTGTGTGTGTGTGTGTATGCATTCATGTTACAAGACTAAGATGACTTTCAAAGAGTAGAATTATTGGATTTAGGATATAATGTCAAAGAAATACTTTCAAAGGCATGGAAGCACGGAAATGGAACATTATATGCAATCATTAACATTGTGGTAATCCTGGTAATAATGCCATTTATTAACTTTTTTAACAATAGATTTCATGTACCAATCTTCACCAAATGAAACTTAGCGAAAGTTCAGTCAGGAAGACTCTCTCTCTCACACACGACAACTCCGTTTGTTTTCTTTTCATTCACTCGCATGATTGCCCATAAACCTCTGCAGTCAGTGTCTGGGGCTGTCAATTAAGCAGTCAGCTGGTGTAGCAGCTGATCTCTACCATCCAACCTTGGCACACCTCAGTTGCATCGCTGCCGTTCGTTCACCCTCCTCCTCCCTAATGCCACCCTGCTCCATCAGACCTTCCGTACTGCAGCTCCAGCTTTGTCAGCCTTCAGCCACCACCGTGTCTGGACTCTTTAGGGGATTTTTCCAGCTGCTGCTCTGAGCTGTGCTCCTGCTCTACGCGTCTTCCCAAAGAGTCCAAGCGCCAAAGACTTGTCTGATTTAAGCATGTCAATTCTGACTGCTGTCTTCCTGCTGTCCTGATCCTCTCATCCCTCATTTACCATCAATTTATTATTCAGCCAGCAGAGGATGGGCTTCCTCAGAATAGCCAGGTTCCTCCTGAGATGTCTTCTCACTGAGGAGTTTTTTCTCACCACCGTTCGAAGCTTTTTCTCCCTACTGGGAGTTTTTTCCCTGCTATTTGGGGATTAGGGTTTAGTCTGGGCTCTGCCCTTTTCTCTATGCAAACCGCAAAACTTGGTGCTATTTGACCACTGAGTGGCCTTGTAAATTACAAAAACTCCAAATGGGCAATATTTAACACAGCCATCTGGCCTATTAACATTAGTATATATTTTTATTTGACTCTAGTCATCATGAAACATGTAATTGTGATAATATACTTGAGCCATTTGGATCATTATGGCTGTCATTTCAAAAAAATCAGAAAAAAGACATTTTTCATACAGCGCCTCCTACGACACTAAACCAATTTGGTGCGTGTTATCTGGAAAGCATGTTAAGCTAGTGCATAAAATATGGCAGCAGTAGGACGAAGCCTATGTGCGCCATTTCATAAAATTTGACTACAAAGCCAAATAGGAAGTCAGATGTGAACTTATTCAAAAATAGCAAATTCTTCCTGAATGTTCAGAAAAATCTGTGTCTAGTAAATTTCCAGAATTTGGTCAGATGATAATCTGACAAAAAGTTATTACTTTCATTTTTGATATTCCTTACAGTTCAGTCATAATGGGTGGATGAACCTGATGGCAAAGGTGGTATTTAATGACAAGACTTGATCATATCCACAACAAACTTTAGAGATGTGACTCCATGAGATCACCATATCCACTACAACACAACTTATGTTCTTTATCATCATCATGCAATACTAGCTTTGCAGTGCCACAAAGAGTACATTTTATTCCTGTTTGCAGTGTGCATATTGCATGGTGGCAAACAATTATATTGTATAATAAAACACAGGAAACACAAAAGCCTGAGATTAATAGGCTCCTTATTTAGTTGTAATGCGTATATTTTTACTTAATGCCAACACTGTGCGGGTTTGCCTCATTACCATTCACTTTGACTTTGCTAATTGATTATCAAATGGTCATAATAGGTGCCCAGGTGTCCAGTTAGCAGCCCCTTGATGTAGCTAAGTCTCAGGCCCAGTCCACATGCGCATGGGTATTTTTTGAAAACAGCATTTTTTTAATGCCTTTCGGCCTTTTATCTACTTGCAGAAATTGAGCTTTCGGCAAACGCCTCTCAGGTTGAAGATTTCTAAAAACTCCATTATCTCTGTGTATCTGTGGACAGAGAAAACTGAGTTTTTGCTTGTGCCAGCAGAGTGTGTGTGCCGTATAACAAGTTTTTAAGGCTTATGATTTGCCTACATGGTCTTACACTAACGTTTATTGTTTCCATCTGTTTGTTTGGCATGCTCTTGACAGTGCTTTAATTGTGCTTTTGTGTCCTCCAGTGGATGAATCAATGACGTAGAGTAAAATCCAGACTGCACGTTCTCTATTCAGTCTGCCATGGTCATGCAGGCGCCAGCTACCGGTCCTATGACCAGAAAAAAAAAAATCTATGATTTTAAAGACTGTGAAAAAACATATTTCCGCATGGTGAACACTGTTTTGACAGCCAACAGTGCAAGAGGAACTGACCATTTTGACACATACATCATGCGCATCCACATTGGTTAAAGCACTACATGCTTTGTTTCGCCATGACCAGATGTTAAAGCCAGCTTATCATGAGAACAGGGGCCTTGCACAGTCTTTTTTTTTTTTTTCTTTAAGTCAATAGGATGAATTTTTCTTGGAAAACGAATGAGCAAGTACCCTGTTTTTAAATATACATGTACACTTGTGGACAAGGTCTCAATTTAATCAGTTACAGATGCTCCACATCCTTATATGAAAGTATCTAATTGAATTATTGAAAAAAAAAAATCAGCAATACTACTGAAATGCAAGAAGCTTGAATTGTTCTGTGTTATAGAAATGACAACAGAAATGCTGTTGCTACTCAGCAATATCAAGTGGATTTTCTTGGATAAAGAAACTGATCTTAATGCTGACATTAAACAGCCTAATGAATATGATGATTCTTTGTTTTCCTTATGCTTTCAGAACATGTGTTTCAGGCATTAATTTAGACTTTGCCATGCGACCCCTATCTTCACCCACTAATGGCTTTCTCCAGAAACTTCTCTAATGTCTCATCTGAGGGTTAAGCAGAACACGCTCCCTATTGATCTGCAGCACTCTCAAGCCTCGAACACATCAAAGAAGCAAACAGCCCATGGAAAATGGGCCCGGCAGGACTCCTCGATTAGAGTCCTGCGAATTTTAAAAGGCACAGAACACAAGAAAAGCTGCACTCTGACTTAACTGGGTAAAAATCCTTTTAATATGGTCTTCGTTCGGAGGTGGGGTAAATTTTATCATATTGTTATTTGTAAGCATATCAGTTGACAAACCTGGTATTGGGACTATGTTACATTTGATCGTGCTTAATATGAATCATCATGTAAATTCACAAATCTATTGAGAGTAGGTTACAGTTTGTCCTACTCTAGGTTGCTGTTCTGCAAATCACAGTCCTCTGGGGCTGAAAATTGCTTGTTTTACGCCCTCCCTTTTCCGGAAGTCAGGTGTGAAGCCAGTCTGGCCGATCATTGCAGCTAATTGTTCAATTGATTACTGTGAGGACAGAAAACCTGGGCTGGATTTGTATTCAAGGTCCAGATTTGAGGATCCCTGATCTAGGCCAATAAATCTGGAAATGTACAAACCTACACTGTATTCTTTATGATGAAATCAGAATGGCTTTCCAGAATATTTAATTTCACCTTCGCCAGGAATATGGTTGTAATTTGTTTCACTTGTGGTAGAAGGAGGTACTCTTCATCTCTCCCCTACCCATCATTCTGTCTGTACCTGGCTATTCAACCAATCCTCTCCCATTGTTATCTTTTGAATGTCCCTCCAGCCCCCCTCTGTTGATTATTCATTGGTTTTCTCTGCCATTTGTCCTTTTGTATCTGATCACTTCAATTCTTACTGGAAAGAACAGCCCACCTTGTTTCAGCGTAAATCTCTGGGCCGCCATCTCAGGGGCCTCTAGCTTCCTGGTACCAGAGAGATCCGTGGATTTCAGCAGTTGGTTTCATTGGTATGATTCGTCATTTGTTCACAATTGTAAAAGTACAATAAACTTGTTAAAATACTATTTGTGCTAATCTCTCGATTCTACGACACACTGCAGTTTGTTTGTTCATTTTTCAGTTAAGGGGATTCTCCTTCGCCAACAAAAATCTTGCCAAAAAAAAAACAACAATCAACCAGGCCTACCACTGACCGTGAAGAAATAAGCTCAACTTCTCATCTTATTTTGAGAATGATTAAAGTTGTAAATTATGTCATGGCTGTGAATGGTCCCAGGCCCAGATGCTAGTGAAATGGCAAAAGTGGATTTTTAACCAAAATCAGGGCGAGACAGTCCAGGTCAGTAACAAGCGGGTGGATTGCAGTCCAAAAACAGAAGACAGAATTTTAGTTGTGATATAGGCCAAAATCCAAATTCCAGAAAGCAACAAGACACAAGATCAATGAAAAAATCGTAAACCGGGGGCAAAAGAAAATCATACACAAACAGACGATACTGGAAAAGAGGCTAGTAATGCACAGAGAGACAGACTCATGGAGAAAACAGGAAATTTATAAAGCAAACAAATCTGATGAACAAAGCAGGTGTGGGGAGAACAAGGACTTGTGAGGAGGGCATGGCTACAACAGAGTAATGTAACCCTGCCATCTGTGGGTTCCTACTTTATCAGTGTAAGTAAAAATGCTGAATTTCAGTGCAGTCTAAAGAAAAAAGGATAAAAGATGGTATTACAAGGAAAACTAGAGGGGCACTTGGTGGAGCACATACCTCCATCACACCGTGTGTCAGTACTATCTGTTCTGGATCCACAAGAATATTACCCAAATGACCAACACCTATAATCAATACAACATTAATGTAGATTCTAATTAACGCAGAAATTTAAGGTAGATGACTGCTATAAAAATACCATTTCCACATTTTTCATGCGCCATTTCTCAAAAACCGCTTGTCCGATTTTTGTTGAAGTATCCAACTTTAAGAGATTTAGCCCATAGATGCGGGATCAGGCAACATGTGTGCAAGATAAGAAGTTGATATGTCTATAGGTTACTGAGGTATGGTGTTTTGAAATTGTCATGATATGCGGCGGCCATCTTGGACACCTAATTTGCATAATATTTGCAAATCAACTCCATCCCTGCTAATTTGAATGTTTGGTTCTCATATCAATAAAGCAATTTGATGTAAGTGATGAAATAAAGATTTTCATGCTTAATAGCAGTATTAATATTACCCCTACCTTAATGAAAATCTGTTCATTGCATAGGGGACAGTCATTTCTATATTCTTATATTTTAACCTGTTCCAGATCTAGAATCCAGAATATGTTCCAGATCACTAGCAAAATTGAATCGACTTATCCTTGGACTAGTACGTACCATCCCACCAAATTTAGTGCAAATCCGTTCAAAACTTTTTGAGTTATCCTGTTAACAACAGACAGACAAACATGGGTGAAAACATAACCTCCTTGGCGAAGGCAGTGAGGAGAGTTGAATGACTCTGAGGGGCACCAGGACACTCAAGCAAAGATTTGCCCCTGAAATAGCTACCTGTCATTGACTATATAATTGGAAATAATGTTTATCTTTATACTTGCAATTTATTTTTAATGAGTTTAAGATTATGTCATAAATAATAAAGACGTCCATTGATTTGGGAGGGGTGAGCAGGAAAAAAATCATCTCTGTCCTGTCAGCGATTGAATTCTTTGTTCCATCCATCTCTGTCCATGTCTATGAATATTGGTCTTTCAGTTTATGTCAGTCTATGTCTGCATTTTTGTCCTGCCTACATCTGTCTATGCCTGCGCACTAAGTGGTCCCTCAGTTTATTTACTATGTCATGTCCATTTCTATGCATTATAGTCCGTCAGCCTACCGCCCTCTTTACAAAAAGGTTGCTGGGATGGGTTGCTGTAAAAATGTAAATAAATATAGGATGCAATTTGAACTCTACATTCAATTGATAGTCGTCCAAAGACAACATATCATAAGTTGAAACATAGAAATATTTTTAACAAAATTAACCCATTATTAACTTTAATTTAATTCTATCATTCAAGAATGATTTGTTGCTGGAGTATTAATAGGAAATACAGTAAATCATAAATCTGATCAGCAATCAGAATTTTAGTTGAGTGAAGAGATTCAATGGGAACCAAAAAAAACTTCTGGCCCTGGATAGCAACGGAGCATTATTTTTACATCATGATCATTCCTATGTGAGCCTGCCAGCCAAAATAGCATCTAGCCAACAGAAAAATTAGTTGCAACTGAGGCTTACAAGGTTATTACCACTTATCATATGTTACTGTGACTTAGATACATTTGGTAAAAAAAAAAAAAAACCTGCAAAAAAAAATGCCTTATAATTTTCCAACCATAATGTTATGACTTTATCTCATTGTTTCCAAGAAATACACTGTAAACAAGACAAGCCATATTAAAATGATACCAAACAGACAAATGTATTCCACAATACATTTATCAGCATACAGACGACTTGCTCCTCACATCTTTAATATTAAACACGTATGAAATAATATATCCAGCAATCAATAGCTGGCTGTAGCCCTTTGTCTTCAGGTAATAGGGGATGCACTTTCTAGTTTGGAGTGGCTGTCTACAATAATTTTCAGGGTATCTAGAACCCACCATTAATGCATTATTACACGCAAGGGTGTGCTTGACCGTCATTATTGTCATGACAGTGATGTGGCCAGGAACAAGGCGCTTGCGCCAACTTCCGTTAGGATCGCTGAAGTGAAAATAATGACAGTCAAGCACACCCTCGAGTGTACTAATGCAATTATACAACTATTACCAACAAAATAAAATGTAAAAGTATTCATACTTTGGGCATTTCGCTCTCAAAATATAAAAGTTTTTTGCTAGTATACTCTCCGTTTCCTTGGAAATACTGTGGAAATGAGATCCAACATTAACTAGTCCTTGTCAGCCAGCTAACTTGGGCTTTTGTTTTCTAGACATCGTGATTTCCCAAAACTGAATAAATACCACACATTGCAACACAAAACTGCTTTGCTTGCTCAATCATGTTGTAATTAGAATTTCTGCTCGAAAAAATCTTTTTTTTCATGGACTGATAGTTATTCTTCTGCTGAAATCTCAATCATTTTTAAGCTAACAGGTTTGTGACAACGACTCGCCAGCACAGCTGATCTTTATCTACAACAAACTTATATTAACAGTTATATTTAAATATAGACAATGGCTTTCCAGTGTCGGCACCCAAACAAATATCTTTATTTTGATAAACTCACCAGCAGATGTTTCCTTTCAGCTGGGGATGTGTCACTCCAATTTAGTGTTAGCTCTAATTAATGTGGCTAAGCAGCAAAAGTAACCTGTAACATTAAGGCTGAACAGAGTTATATAATTTCAACCCCACCTTTCAATTGCCTTAGCTAATCACCATTTCAGGTCATTATCAATTTACCTCTGAAATAAAGACCACAGTTTTCACATTTGTGTTGATTTATTAAATGCTCATTTCAATGTACAAATGCAAACAAATTGACAAATTAATTAAATCAATGCCCTAGGCAACTAAGATAGGCGGAGCAATATTTTCAGCAATGAGGTGTTTTTCATTTGAGCACAGGCTACCCGTGCTGTCTTGCTCATTTGAGAACATTCTAAACGTCTGTTTGACCAATCAGACTACTCGGTCGGATCTACATGTTGTATAATCCAGGTTAAAGCACAGCTTTGAAGACTCAACTCTTAAGTCTGTATCCCCTCCCCACTACATAATCATGTACTTGGCAAGAAGGATAGTGTTGAATGCTATTTAAATGTTTTCTAAATGTCATTTTACATGTCAGCTAAATGTCAAGATCATTTTTATCTATGCATTTTCTTCCACAGGTTTCCAACAGATCCAAGTCCTATCTTCATGCTGTATAGTCATTCCTGGTTCTGTAACGGGAGTTTTTAGCACTTTTCCCCACAAAATGTGCTCTATATTGTAATTTGTCTTGGTTAAGATTGTCAGATAAATGTCAGTACTGTAAAGTAATAATCACGGTTTCATGGTACATTATCGGCATGGCAGTGGAAAGGGAACCTTGTGATTTTCTTTTGTTTTTATTTGAATGTTCTGTTTATTTTTTTTATTTCTTGTAAAGCACTTTGTGACTCTGTCAATAGGAGGTGCTATATCAAAAAAAAACTTTTTCTTACTTACAATGTGTTATTTTTGCAAAAATTTGCACTAAATATTCAAAACATTTAGCTTCACCTTGCTGTGCATGTTGACCTTCTACCTCTCAGCTGGCAGTCCTCTGTGAGCAGTCCTCTCATTTTAATTGCCAACAGCGGCTGTAAGTAATGAGCAGAACCACTCAGCACCCATTTTATTGGTCATCAAAACTACAGAAGTTGTTGCACAGGGAACTGGGGAGGGGATATGCATTCTTTCACCACCAGTGACTCGTCTTTACACTGACATGTCCAAGCAGTCTGTACTTACAGGAATAACAGTCGATTTGACTGTGAATACCTCTCACAGTAGAGCTGTCCAGTGCTGTAAAAATGTGTCGGAAGCAACATCACACTGGCATTGCTATTAGCATCAAAGAGGTTCCCAAATCTCCTGTTTTTAAAAGGGTAAATTGAGTGGCAGACATTTCAACAATTTAAAAACATATGAACTCAATGAAAATACAGTATATCGAAGGTTTGGAGCACAATGGTGATACGTACATCCAAATTTTGTGATTTTGACATTTTTACCTCCTGTCACACATGTCTATCAGCTAATTCTTGGAGCACAATAATTACATGTCCATGTAACTCAGTTTTAAACAGAATTCACATTTTCATTTTGTGGTATGTCCAACAAAATCTGCTTATATGAATTAAACATTCATATTTTGATGAATAAACATGAATTTTATTGCAGAATCATCTGTCTTCCATTGCAAACAAACTTGACTTCAATCTATCACCATTGTGTTATGTCACATCAAGTGCTAGAATTGTTGGAGCACAGAGGTGACACGTCCATTTTGGCAATTTTGGCCATGATCTCGCAGTACCACACTTATGAAAACTTACATGTTCAGTATACTTCTGAACCATGCAGCAAAAGACTGACTAACATAAAAATGATATAAATGATATACCTGATTTAATGTAACATTTGCAAACCTAAAAAATCTATTTTTCTCAAAACCTCTAAAATGGACATATAACCATTGCGCTTCAAACCTTCGATATATCACCATCATCCTCAATGGCATTTGCTTATTTGCTCAGAAAAACAATAAAAAGAGTACTCAGCCACTTGGGTTCATGACAAAAAATGACTGTGTGAGAGTTACTTGCCATGCAGAATAATAGCTAAACCTCTTTCTCTGCTTGAAGGAAGTGATAACCTTTTTGCAGATAGTCAGTGAAGTGTGCAATACGATTTCCTAATCATAAAGCTGGCCTCTCGATTTCAGTTCTCCGCTGGGAAAGGTGACTGCCTTGTTTTTTATTTTGATTTAATGTGTGGTGTTTCAGCTCTCATGACTGTTTTAATTTTTTGTATCATAGCACGATAAGGCTTAGCTTTACCAATAGGATATACCATTTCATGCAGACAACCCCACCACTTGTGTTATGCTCTTCCCTGGTCCAGAACCAGTATAACATTCTCATAGAAATGCCGCGTCAATTGGAATGACAGAGGAAACGGGCTGCAGTCATGTTGGCTGCAGAGGTGATCAGGCACTTTAACATGCCAGGTGCAAAGCTCATGCCAAGGAGTAAGCAACAATTGGCAACTGGTTAAAATCAGAAAATTCTGAATCAGAATGTATTTCAGTAACTGTGCCTAGAAATCACACTGAGCTACTCATTATTCAGGTTCTTCAGAAGAGGAGTGCTTACAGCCTCAGGGGCAAATCAATACGGTGTGAATACACAATCACCTGTGTGTGAATGTGGACTATTCTGTGTGCAAAGGAAGTCAGGAGAGGCCAGCGAATGAGCAAGAGGAAAAAATTATTTATTTTTATTTATTACTTCTTTTCTTTGGGGGGGGTATTTTTTGGGTAATTGAGATGCTTACTTGATCGAGTATTTTTATTGCTTATATTACATTGCATGTTCCTCCTTCCACAGATTCACTGATTTTGTATAACAGTTCATTTTATGTAACATTTTAAATTCTGTGATGGACTCAGGGCAAAAGAGTGTTAATCCCAATACAAGTTTCTTTGCTACTTTCAGTTTTGATTCAGATTTTTAAGCAAATTTCATGTAAAGACAGAAGATCTGAGTAAAGACAAAAAACAATTTTTGTTCCTGTGTGAAAAGAAGTGGTTCTTCCCTTAGTGACTTTGAAAATGTAATTCATCTAACTATGAAGTAAGGTCTTTCTCTCTCTCTCTATCTCTCTGTGAGTGTGTGTGTGTTTGTCCATCACATATCTGAAGAGCCATGCTTCCAATTTACTTCAAACTTGGTGGGTGTATTGCTGGGGACCCAACGATGTGCAGCTGCACTTTACGACCTGCTCCTTACAGTCTGTGAGTTCTGACTGGGCACCGCATTAATTAGGCTGGAATTATAACAGACACATCCAGGCTTGTTTACTGCTAGCCCTGTTGAATCTGAGTATCACTTAAAATGAAAATTTGATGCGATGTGAAGTAAAGTAAATGTGTCACAACGTAGTATGCAATATCATAAGAAAGAAATGAGAAAGAAACTTAATGAAATATATCAGCCTGAAAAGGGTTGCAAAGCTGCACTGAAAGCCATTATCTCCAAATTAAGAAAATTTGGAGCAGGTATGAATATTCCCCAGAGAGGCAGACTTGCTAAAATCCCTCTAAGAGTGCACCAACGACTCATCTGGTAACATCACAAAAGAATACAGATGAACACTGAAGGACCGGCAAGCCTCTCTCACCTCCAATAAGTGACCATAATTCCATTATACAGAAGCTGGGCCAAAATAATAACAAGGAGAGTCCGACATGGCGAGACCCACTGTAAACCCAAATAAACAGATTCGCAACAGAACATCTTGATCACCTGCAAGCCTTTGGAAATAATGTTCGTTGGACTGGTGAGATGAAACGGTGTCTTTTTGGAAGGTATTACACCTTGCATAAAGCCAATACAGTTTAACACAATAAAATATAATCATAAAAACATCAAACCTGGTTGTAGTGTGGGGGTTCTTTGCTGCCTCTGGGCCAGACTTGCCATAAATGATGAAAGGAATGAATTCTGCCCGGTGCCACAAATTGCCCGGGTATCAGTCTCTCATTGGAAGCTCAAATGTGATTTGCTAATTCACAAGGCAATGACCAGAAGCACAAGAGCAAGTTAACCTCTAACTGTGTCAAAAGCAAAAACATTAAAATTTGAATGGCCTCGCTCAAGTCCTGAGTGACCCCAATGAGATATTGTGGCATTTAATGTGCAGTTCATAAATGGGCATTAAATGGGCAATTCATACTTGAAAACACTCCAATGAGACTGAATTAACACAATTAGGCAAAGAAGAGAGAGCCAAAATTCCTCCATGGCAATATGAAAGACGGCAATTAAAAGTGTTTGATTGCAGTTTGATTGCAGTTGTTGCTGCTAAAGACAGCACGACTGGATATTAAGTTTAGGGGGGTGTGACGGGAATTGTGCCTTGGCTTATGTGGTTGGCTCCAGTGTGTGTTTGTGTGTGTGTGTGTGTCCTGTTTCTGGTCTGTGTCCTATGTCTGCATTTTTCCCTCATCGTTCATCCATCAAGCTGTCAATCATCTGGATGTCATTTTCTTCTATCCCATGACATCACCTTGTTTCACTTCAGCCAATCCAGTGCTACCTTGTCCTGTCCTGGTCTGTACAGACCATGCGTCCTCTGACATTTTGTGAGCCAAACTGACCTTTGTCATTGAATTCTGTACCGTGAATTTGTACTGTTGTTCATTTCAGGTCATTCTGTTTGATGTTTTGGGTTACGGGGAGAAAATTGATCAAGGCCAGATTGCAGCCCTCATAAACTTCACACACACATTAGTGTATATTTGTCTCGCAGGCGAGTTAGAAGCAGCTATCATCGGTCTTTTTATGGTTTGCTTCTGCTAATGTAGATAAGTTACTTATTTCACTTATTACATAATTAACACTTTACTTTGTGAGCGGTGTTTTTGTTATCTAATTTCTTTTCTTTGACAAGGCCTTACCAACCATTTTATCTTCCTCTTCCCTGAGGCTATGCAAATACTGTTATACCTGTTGTATACTGAACAAAAATATACAACAACAGGTTAGTCCTTACAAAATTATGCATAATTATTACTGAGGTTGGCTTAGTTTAGTTTATTTATGTGACCAAGGTTGCGCGCCACTGATCGGTGTGCATTTCGGTCACCTTCTCCATATCATTTTCAAGTTCATGCCCTTTGTCAAAATTGGTCTGTTAGGTGGCGCCTGATCCAGAGCTACTGAAATCAGGTATGCTGAGCCCAGGCACATCCTGTTCTCTGGTCAATAAAAAGTCCCAGTTCAGCCATTGTTCAAATTCCCATAGATGGAGCCATCACGGAGTGTGCCACTGGCATGTTCAATGCAGGAATGTTTCTCAGGGCTGTCAGAGGGGAATCTTAATGTCCATGTTTCAACTTTAAGTTGCATAAGACACCATTTTGAGGAACTTGGCACGGGACAGCAGGCTCCCCACATACATGACAACCATCTGTGATGATACCCGCCCAAGACCATCATATCAAGATTCTCCATCTCTGTGACTATCGGAGACCAACAACTTTCACTGCTGATGAGACAGTTGGTCCCCAAAATCACTGCATTTTTGCCAAAACTGTGAAAAATAATCTCCAGGAAGTCCATTTCTCTGCGCGTTTTGCTCTTAATGGATTGGACCTCACCTCAGCTCAACAAAAAAAAATCTGTTTGACTGACTCAATACACACATTAGATGGCCGACAGCCCAATGGAGGGACTGTTTTCTTTACAGATGAGTCACATTCTCAACTTCACACAGCTTATGGACGGGAGAGCGTTATGCTGACATCATTGTGGTACGCATAATGGCGCATGGTGGTGGAGTGCTGGTTTGGGCAGGAATATCCCGTGGACATTGCAGCCAACTGCAGTTCATTAACAGCAACTTGAATGCAGTGTGATATCATGATGAGATGCTGCAGCCTATTGCACTAGCATTCATCCATCAAAACAATGACCATCTAGCATGACCATACCAGACCCACGTCACCTGAGTATGCTCAGAGTTCCTTAAGCCTGAAAATATTTTTGTGCTTGTATTGTAATAATAATAATGCATCAATTTTATATAGCGCTTTTCTGGGCACTCAAAGACGCTTCACAATGGATACATTATTCATTCACTCACATATTCACACTCTGATGGTAGTAAACTACGTTTTTGTAGCCACAGCTGCCCTGGGGTAGACTGACGGAAGGGTGGCTGCCAGTATGCGCCTATGGCCCCTCCGACCACCACCAAACATTCACACACAGCCACACAAGAATGTTCCTGTATTGCATGTTTTGTGGGTGGGGGAAACCGGAGTACCCGGAGGAAACCCACACTAACACGAGGAGAACATGCAAACTCCACACAGAAAGGCCCCAGGCCGGATTCAAACCCACAACCTTCTCGCTGTGAGGCAGTAGCATCCAGCATCTTTGGGATGTTCTCAACCAACAAGTTTGTCATTGGTTCATATTTCCAGCCATTATCTGCCGACTCCGCACAGCTCTTGAAGAGAAGTGGGACCACGTCCCCCAAGTCACCATTGACCATTTGTTACATGCCATACGGCAGAGATGTGTAGCAGTGCAGCAGGCCAAAGGCGGACATGCCCAGTATTGATTTGTGAAATTTGTACAACAGACTCCATCCCCTTTATCATCACGTCATCGTGAGATTCTTGCCTGTCTGTTTCAATCATTGATTGAAATGTATTGCAATATGGTCATACAATCTGTCAACACTGAATGAAAGTACAATGAGTTCCTGAGCATGGTGATATTTCTCGCAAAAAGAAGTGTTGCATTTATATTTTTGTTCAGTGTAAAGTCAAACTGTGACTGTCCTCTCGCCACCTCGGCTGTTTCATCTCCGTGCCATTGTGTTGTATCCATCCCATCGTCCTCTGGATGTATTGGGGTAAATGCATTTTCATATCGATGATCTACATATTAGTGAACCTTTTACCTTTAATAAATGAAATAATCATTTCAAAATGATGGTGTTAGTTCCTCATGTTTTCTTTGCCTTCAGATGAACGGTTGAAACCATTTAGTGTGAAAATTTTTCAAAAGTAGAGTAAATCGGGAGCGGCGGAACAACTGTCCGATATCTATGACAACACATCACAGGCATGACGTTGCAAAATTGAGAGAAAATATTTACTGAAAGGCTGACAAGAGAGTACTGGTGAGCAGGTGACATGGTTTATTTGATTTAATAAAGTCCATAGATTTGCCCAGCCAATATTGCATTTACATAAACAAGTAATAATGCATTGCTATGGTTTTCAAACAGCCTGTGGTCCAAGAGATTTGTGCTGCATCTTATTTTTGTCAGGATTTGATTAAAAACAGAATGTATTCAAATTCCACATGCGTGGATTTTAATGCGTGTTTTTACTCCATTCTTTGTTCTTTGCATTTTTGGAAGTATGAAGACAAGCATTCCATACTTTTAGCCTTTCAAGAAACATTCATTTTATCTGTTTACCTCAACTACGATAGGAAAATGTTTTAGCAAAATCATAGTCTCATTTACCATTTGTCACTTGACTCAATTCTTTATATTTTAATGGATTTGCATATGGGAATGTAACATTAGGGGTAAATCTTCTCAAGTTTTTGCAAGGTCCGGTATGATATTTCCAATTTTTCAAGAGCAAAAGCAGTTGTTATGCACGGCGCTGGAAAACATCAGATGCGAGACGTAAATCCAAATTAAGGCCCATTCACATCAAGCACAGATTTCCATGTGGATTATTCGCGCAAATTTTTATAGGAGGTAATTCCATGGGCTCTAATGTAAGCTGCACGCCAAGGCGGAATTCCCGTGTGGCAGAACAAACATTCGCCCGGACTGAAGCTTCTGTGAAAATCCGCCTGCGAAATTGAACTTTTAGCCAATGAAATGATTTGTTTTTATTGATGTCACAGCATTCAAACCTTTTGATTAGCTAGATAGCTTGAATTCAGTTAATGCTGAAATTTAATGAGACATCTTATAGCTATGTGCATAGGGCTAATTATTATTTTTTTATTAACATTTTCATATGATGAATATTTGTGCATAAAATAATAAAGCTGTGCGTCGCTGAGGTACAAATTATGACAAAGCTTCGTCTGGGTTGGACAAGTTACATTTATTAAAACAGCCCCAGGTTCGGACATCAATAAGGAAAATGTTCGTTGGCTACATCAGTCCAAAAGTAGACTGCCAGGCTAACGTTATGGTTCAGATACATACAAACAATGTCATCGTTGCTGCTGCAGCTATCATGGTTCATTCAGTTAAAGTATAACTCACAAATTTATTTTTCCGCTGTGTGGATTTGGAACACAAGAACGCAAAATTTCGCACCGAGGTCGGTGTGAGTGGTTTAAGGCGGAATTTTCGTGCTGTGAACATTCTGCAAATCCGTGCCGCTTTTCCGCTCCGCCTCGGTGTGAATGGGCCTTAAAAAGGGTTTCATTAAATAACACTCAAAATAAACACAGCATGAAAGCCAACATAAAACATCACTCAAGGAGCTGAAAATTAGAACAGACATGACTAAATCGGGGAACAAAAGGGGGTACAAAGGCCAACAATAAAATTACACTCAAAGAGCTGATAAAATAGGAGGGAATAACAAAGCTAATAATAAAATGGCAAGGCCCAGACACAGAGAATATGGCAAAAAATGAACAACACACAGGCAAAACAGGACTGTGGCGAAACAAGGATCCGTCTGCCAGATTATTCGGGGAGAGGCATCACATAAAGGATAGCAGCAACAAACTATTTGGTTTGCGCTTAAAGAAAGCCGTCAAAGAGTACAATAGTGCACGTCTAAGCATTACATTTAGCTAGATAGAACATTTTTGCCACGTGAGGGTTAAAGAAAGGAGATGGACTACTATCACTATTTTTCACATTCTTTCGATCGACAACCCTTTAGAGGAGACTTTCAGAAATAAATCACCAAGGGGCAAAAGTTTTTTAACCCTTTAACGTCAATTTGAACATTTTAAGTTGGGTGCCGATGAAAAAGTGGATTTTCTCCAAAAATTCCCAACAGATTTTTTTTCTTTATCTGCTCACTAAGACCTACAAAATGACATTTCAGTATCTTTTTTTCAGACTTTAAGGCACTTTAAACCCATTGTGTGCTGTTATACGATCAAATTAGTGTATCGAGTACATTTCTGACATTTTAAGCTGTTTCCATTCATTTTTGCACTGAATCGCAGAACCTTCAAGAGATCAAAAGTAGTTTGTTAGTCAACTAATTTAGCTGGTTAGCCAAAATGGAGCGCGTTTACCAACAAATGACTATAATTGCACAAGTTGTAGTAGTGCTTAGGTGCCAGCTATTAGCAGCACAGCAGACCATTATCAGAAGGAAACAATGGCATCAATACACCTTCAAGATACAGTAGCAAATTTATTTGGGGAATAACGTTTCAATAAGCATTTATCGCATAAGCCTTTTACCAATCAAGAGAAAATCCGATGAGATGGACCAACACAATGATGTACAAACTATGAGTCGATAGTCTTGAAATCAAGTCTAATTTCACCATCTCCGTGAGGCATTTTTAATTCGATATTACTTAATTTGTATAAGAACGTGTGGATAGAAACATGGCTACAGATGCGGAAGCAGTTACTTCACAGCATAAGCCTACCCAACTGATGGCCTGTTGAATGTGGCTGTAGCACTGCAGCTAATGTAGCTGTTGCTAATGTTTGTGTCCTAAATATTCAAGAGTAATATCAGGGGAAATTCAACAGAAGGTGTGTGTGAACATAAACCTCATTTGAAGCGAACTTTTTATGCTTGTTTTGTAATTTGGATGCTTGGTACAACTGACCCCCCAGTAACGGAATTTACTGTCTGTAAAATCTGTATTGCAGGGTAATGTTTGTCTCTGTAGGTGTTATTACCACTCGGTTATCAGCTACTACATGTTAGTTTGCGTGCTGTGCAAATTAAAATACCCCTGGTAACTTATAGGAAGTAATTATGATCGGTATGCTTGTGTTACTCTGGTAAGCATCAATGTGGCAGTTCCATCATAACGTTGCCTGATTATAGCCACTACAGTTGAAGATAACTGGAGAGGTGCTGTATGTGTCTGCTGAGTTGGCTTCCGAAGGCTGCAATTAGACCAGACGTAGGTTTTGCAGAGCTTGGGGTGCATTTTTGGGTGCTTGTGAAACGATTGCTTTACTTATCCATGACCGGGGTCAGTCTGATCCTTCTCCAATACCTGGGCAAGCTCTCTGATGCTACCGGTGAAAGCAATAGGGAAGCGCACAGGCTATAACGGCTCGGGATAACAAACAATTTCTCTGCATTGCCGCCGATTGAATAATAAATTATTTCCTGTAAAACTTATCGATTCGCTAGCTCCACATACGCAATGGTTCACACAAACGGCACTTACGGTCTGTAAAACTTGAATTATGCTCATTACATAGCCGAAGCTCACTGGTCATTCCGACGCAATAAGTAAACCATTACCACGGACAATTTCCGAAAAAGCTGTTTAGCCTGGAGATTTCACCACTCCGTGATATACAGGGCTCTCAAATTTTTTATGCAGGCTACAGTGAGATTTTCTTCGGGGGGGGATGATACTCCCAATTTCTAAGGTGTATAGTATCGACGTACATGTACTTCGCTACAGTATTTAAATAGCATACTTTCCCTTCGCTAATTTGATATTGGCAACTTAGTCACTCGTTTCAAATTAAAATATCAATTTAATTCATTTACGGATTATCTAAATTCGGCATGTTCGAAAAGAACAACGGTGTATCTGTGCAAAAGTGTCCGCCAGTGGACGTGGAGCTGCAAATTTATGCACGCAGTTACACAATTCTATCACTAGATGGCACACCAGGATAAGTTATTGAATATTCTCAACTGCCATTAAACTGTGACTCTTCATCCCCCCCAATACCTTTTTAATTTCATAGGGACTCAATGAAAAGGACGGCGGGGGGACTTGCAAAAAAGAGCAGAGAGAGTAGCATGAGTTATGATGTGATCTGCATTGTTACTCATGGTAAAAAAAAAAAGGGAGATATACTATGTAAACGAGAAGAAGACGAGGCATACTGCCGGACAGTCTGCGTCGCGGAACTTCGGCTGTCGAGTGCGGTCCTCCGGCGGCCAGAACATTACGACCACCGAGCAACAAGTCACCGGCAACAGCTAAGATGATCAGAGCCTCCCGGGCAACGAATGTGCACTTGGGGCGGGGTAGAGATAAGTCCACGCCTGGCAAAAAAATGTATTATTGTTGCTCAATGACCTTGCGAAAATAACAATTAAACGCGTTCTGTACCGTATTCTGTGCTATCGTGGTAAGTGCCGTTGAAGATGAGAGGGTGTGCTGTATGAGTTGGTGGCTGGGCTAGCGAGACAGGATTTCCACAGGTCTTCGCCATCCCGATATCCTGACCCAGACTGCTAGCAACTAAATTACCATGCGTGTTCCCACTGTTACAACCGTCCAAAGCTGTTAAATTGAGATTAGAAATGATCCATAAAGCAAATATCCAACATAGTTCCTCGACTTTAATAAGCAGTTATTGGGGGAAAAAAAGTGACGAAGTGATTACCTGATTTCTGGCCTCCACTTCCAGCTCTTCTTTGACGTCTGCTCACGATAGCATTGGTGTGGGTGTGGAAGATGTGATTACGGCGCTGCTATCTCACCTGGCAACAAGTAGTACTATTTTCTGATTTGCTGATAGGTTGCTGATTCAAGTTGAACCGTCTGCCTTCGCCTCATCCATTCATAAATTATTAATCTCTTTTACAGTTTATTTTACTAATGTGTGGCGAGTTTTATCACTTCTCAGCGTGAGAAATGTCATGTGTGGCGTGATAGCGTGTGAACTTTTTGAAATGCGTGAGTGTCACGCTCAATGCGTGAGACTTGAGAGCCCTGGTCATATACTAGCACAGAAGCTGTTCGTTACTCCATGCTAACGACACACCACAGTTATGCACATGAACCAGCAGGTCCTAATACACACCAAAGCAGTCCATAAGCTGTTGGTCCACTTTTAGCAGCTGCTCACTGTCCATGTTTGCCTCTAAACTCAGACACATCGGATTTTTACGGGCTCCGGTCTACACCTGGGTATGTCGACCCATTCTACAAATGTATCTGTATGTGGTGGATTCTAGCTCTCCCTGCATCTTAGCTATAGAGTAGAAAAACCACTGTACTCACCAACTGTTGCCGTAGCAAACTGTTGCCGATAGCAAATTCGAGCTTGAGCTGCCAGACTTTCGTACTGCATCCTCCACTTTTGCTGGCTGCGTTTATTAGAACAAGTTCATGTCAATAGATCTATATTCAAGCATAGCATTAGATTTTGGAATTTCCTTGCTGATTCCTTATCAGATTGGCTCTAAAGGGAATGGACAATGACATCCATTGTAGTGTTCTTTATTAATCTTTTTTTACATATTTAAAGGTTTCAGTAATCATCCCTAGGTCACCTTATACTAAGACCGAAGCGATTAAGATTCTTCAGTCAGTTCTCTTAGCTTTTATCTTTTATCATTTAAGGCCACTGGTGTTGCATCTAATCTTTCCACCTAATTTGAAATGAATTCCCCGAATCAGGTGTGGGAAAGGGGAGACAGATGGGTAGTGCAATCTCTGTGCCTAGCTCCCCCCCGCCCCCCATCTCCCCCCCACCCCAACTCCACCACACTCATGATTCCACTAAATCTCCAACCTTCACAAAATAAAATGCACTAAGTCCACTGTATCCACTCATGTCACTGAATAAGGTGAAGCGCAATTGCTTTGAAGACTGATAAAGCTAAGCTAACGCAAATCTATTGTTTGTTATGCAAAATTCAGGCATATGCACCTCTGCAACTTTTGAATTGTATTGCTATAATCAATTGTTCCCTCATGAGAAAGATGGAAATGACAGCCGAACTTGAACAATGGCATAATCATGGCGCTAAAGGACAGCAGATGAAAAATGCTGGCAGTATACACAATGCTTGTCACATTTCAATGTCAAACAAATGTTTGAAGTCCATTCCAACTATAATAGAGCTCTCAATATGGGTAAGAGTCTATCCACAATTTGGATTACTTTATACAGCATATGGCATCGACTGAAACGGAGTATCGTAATGGGATTTTTAACAAATAATTCCCTCATGGACCAGATGACAATTTTGGCATCAACAATATAAAAGGGGTCCAGTGACATTAAAACTGAGCGATAAGCCTGACAGTTATGATTCACTTAGTGGAAACACACTAAAATCGTGTTTTCACGCAATCAATCCCATAGTCAGGTCCAGATGGGTTTAATTTCTGTTTTGAATTGTGCCTGTTAAGAGGGTTAGCAGCTTGTTACTCTCTTAATGAAAAATTAATTGAAAGTCACTTTTCAAAACATTATCAAGGGTCCTGGTCAGAACATTTAGACCCCCCCCCCCTCAAAAAAAAAACCCCTTTGGAATTTCTAAATATAGATTCAGTACAGAACAAAAACAATCAAAAATACTGTATGTTTTAGCTTTCACAAAAGCCTTAAGTTTATTCAGGCCAGTAAATGGGAGTGCATTAAATATCTGGGTGAGATATTTTGTGGTACACTTGTGTTTAGTTGCAGTTTTCAGTGGTAATAGAATTATGGGAAATGGGCCCTTTCTATACAAAAGGAAAAATGGCCTTCCTTTATATGCTACAATTGTTAGTAGTGTGGGCTAGGCGGACACACTCTGCCGTCCAGGAAGATAAATAAGAAGGCGACTGAAATATTGTGCCAGGAGTTTATAAACCATTTTAAAGAAAACTTTTTATGATATTGTGCCATTTTTGCACTTTAGCATTAACTCTCTTTCATGTCAAAAGCTCCAATTACAGAATACTTATTTGGCAATTCCACACAGACTTTCAAAGCTTTGTTGATTATAGTCATCCCTCAGCTACCCAAATGTGTTCTCACTCTAACGGACCTGCCCGCCACCCCAGTGAATGAGATCCTCGGACGGGGCTGCCCAAATCTGGCCTCAAATCCCAATCCAGCCCTGCTTTTCTCTCTGACCAGGCAATTAATTCAAAAATCATTGTCTTTCTTTGGCCAGACTGTCATGAAAGCTGACTCCCAGGTGAAGAGAGGGTGGAAAACCAGCCGTCCTCACCCTACGGGCACCATGATTTGAGATCCCTGTCTTAGGCCAAAACCCTTTTCACATAGCAGTGCACTGAATGCAGGCAAATAAAGGAAAGTCTGTTTATAAATGACCATCTTTGGTTAATGGAGCTCAAAGGTTAATGCTGTTAATCTTGTGATGAGAGCAGAAGTATACATTATATAAACACTGCATTTCCCCTCAATCACACGTCGACTGGTCACATCACACAGAACCAAAGATCAGCACAGCACTTTTCACTGTGTAGTCGTTGGTCCAGATTTTAGTCACATGTTGTCTTGTGCACACTCATCGAAGTGGTTGAAGCGTCATGCATTCTTATCCTAAAATTTTAAGAAAAATAATCTAATGTATTTGTATTACAAGCTTAATTTGTAAGGGTTGCAAGTGCATCAAACAAATGGCAGGATGGCAAATATTTTAAGCACAAAAATTCATTGAGAGAGAAAGAGAGAGAGAGAGAGGTCATTTTATATTACCATTTCATCCCTGCTGTTTCTTTGTAGGACTTTGCGGTAATAATGAGATTAGCAGTCGCCCTGATGCTCAGTTGTACAGTCTGCAAGACTGGATATGATAGATTTATTTTTAGAAGCACATTGTGCACAGGCTGTTAAACTGCATGAGCAGTACCCCACCTCAGAGTCCTTCCTAAATGCACTGTTGTGTTTTTGAAAACCTCAGTTTCCATGGGAACTGTACATGCAAACATCAGTAATATAATTGCAGGCAGTGATTGCAAAAAAGATGACAGTAAATTAGATTTCATTCTTTCCTCCTCAGCATCCACAGAACAAGGGCTTCATTACTTATAGCTCAGAAATCATAGAAATATTGGAAGGAAATTTGCAAAAGATAAACTGTTGTTTACAGAACAACACTCATGCTCACTACTGCATGTTCAGCCCTCAAAGAAATGTTAAATTTGTACTTTTCAGTGATAGATTTTTTTTTAAACAATACAAATTCATATGGCTTATGTTCCCATCCTGGTAACCCAAAAGATCTAGGGCAGCAGGTGTAGTATTGACAGGAAACGAAAATGCAGACTCCCGGCTAATCATACCGCGCAATAATCCACTGACTGCTCTGCTGACCGCCCATTTACTCATAGCCACGTCATTTGGTCATCTTAAGGTCTATATTCTACAGTCAACATTTTGCTTCAGTGCCCTAAATGGCAAACCCACTGTCACCCCAGTTCCACCTCAGTTTCGTAGGACTACAGCCATTCGCTGCATGTTTTTTATCTGTCACTGAATGTTAAACCTGGTTGCCTAATCTTACCATAAAAAGCAATGTCATTGCATCGATGCAAACATTGCTCAGCCTTCTTCTGTCCCTTGGGGGAGTTATGTATTGCACTCGATTCTGTGCATGATTTCCTGGATGTGCAGTGAGCTCTCAGAACAGAGCAATGTTGCCTGTCATTAAACTAAAGCTTGTTCAATCATTTTTTTGTGTTGATTAATTACTGTGCATTCACTTTGAAGAAAGTGATCCTGGCAGAAATTACTCACCTACCTTCATAAACATTGGATACTACATATATTCCAGGGTGCATTTCGCGAGTGGATAAATTGATATTAAAGCCACATACTCATCTTCGATAGGATGACGATTGCCTAAATCACACAATAACTTTAAAATATTTTATCTTATCGATAAATCTCTCTGCAATGCAGTGATGCCTTTGAAAAAAATTAACTGCATCGGGAAATGTTTGTATTTGACCGCCAAAGTGTGTAACCCTACTTCTTTTTGCTCGCTAAAAAAACACACACATTTCCGTGACGTAGTACACATGATAGCGATTATAGCTAATTGCTAGTATAGCGATTATAGCGAATAGCGATTTTTATGCAAATATGACACACATACATCAAGTCAACAACCATCCTATTACAGTAGAGTCATCCAAACATCGCAATCATTTCTTTATGTCATATATGTTAGGCTATTTACCTCGTGCAAATCCAAAAGACGACGACTTGGCTTCCTTGTTCGTTGCGCGACACGCTTATTTTTCCTTCCGGGTCTATTTTTAGCAACTGGCCGACAAGGGAAACCTCCTCAATAGTTTTATTTATATGGCTGGACCTGGGGGTTCTAAAATTGTGCGACTGTTCGTATTCGTTATATCTAGCCACTACAAACATAGGAAAGTTCTCAAAAAAAATTCTCAAAATTAAGTCTTAATTATTGAATCCGTGAGTATGTGGCTTTAACACTGGATAAAATCCTAGCAGGATATAAGCTCATGGCAAAGATGTTTGCCTGAAAGCCCTGTGGTCAAGTGTTCAAATCCCAGTCACGCCTGCTTTGGCGAGACAACACTTGACCCAGCTTTGTTGAGAGAACAGGAGTTCAGCTGGTTAAAACAATTTATCTCATTGCTCTCTTGCGGCCTCCCTTTGTTGTCTAGGCACTTGTAGCTCTGCTAGTTGAATACATGCCGACTGCGTTATCCTCTGATGGCTTATGCAGTCTTTAAAGGTGCGACTGCATGGTGTAAAAGAAGTGAGGGCTAGTCGTCACGTGAGTCGCAGGAGTCATGGACCGTGGCATCACCCTCCTTTGTCGCCAGAGGCAAGTCATTGCGATGGATAGAACAGTTTGGTTGTAATCAGGGTGGAGGAAAAGGGTGAAGCCCCAAATAGCCATCTCCTAGGCTTAGACTAAGTCACCGTTCTATTGACCAACAGCAATTAGAAGCTGACTATTTATGTTGTTTCTAAGACTTTTAGGGGTGATACTGCCATCTATCCTGAACATTCCATCATGCAAAAATTGGGAAATATTCACATTGTCAGTGAAACTTAATAAAAATGAAATGCTAAGATCCTCCGACACGAGATGGCTGACATCTTGCTTGGGAACAAAACATGGCAGAGGGAGGGATAGACAAAGCATGAAGGGGCTCATCTACACAATAAGATATATCCATATGAACATTTCATTAATAATAATGAACGGTTTATTTCTGGCCCGCAAAAACGTGTAATGGATGGACGGCCGGACATGCGGAAAAACAACACTCATTCCTATGTTCTCATGCACTTAGTAGCAGGGAATAATACAACCAATGACAATATACAGTCATACTCACATGTTAAACTGTGTCTACGTCAGTGAAATTTTGTTAATCAGTCATGTCAGTAATAACTGTTAACATCAAAGTTTTACCAATTAACGGACACCCACATTTCAATATGGTGACATCCTAAGAACCAGAAACTCAGTTCCTCATTTCTTACCCCTTTACCTCCTTGAGTGAGGGTACCTGGGCAGTGATTAAAAAAAAAACAAGTGCACCGCCAATCGGCAAATGTCGTATTGCTGCGCAATACTAGTCCCCTACCGCTGTATGCATATTATAATTCCTAAAAAGTAGGTCAAAGCGACCTGAATAGGGTACATGACACACCCTCTCCCCAAGATGCATCAACACACCAACTTTGATGTTCCTAGGTCTTACGGTATTGAAGTTGTAGAACCTGAAATTTTCATTTGCTTGATTTTACTCAAAACATATGCCAAAAATCATATTGTTGGAACACATGCCCATTATGCATGTAAAATCTGAATGTTTGGTTAATCTGGTGCAGCTCAAAAAGTCAGCAGTAAAGTTTTATAACCCTAGAATGTTCTTTTTGCCTGCCTGCGAGAGTGGCATCCTTTGTTCCCCACGGCAGGGGGTGAGAGCCATCAAGTCTAGCAGGCCCAGCATCTCTGGAACTCAAATTCACTGGTTTCATTGAAGTTAAAGCGCAGCTACTTCAATTGGCTTAAAACAACTTAAACCTCTACCAAATTCATAATATATTTCTGTTCAATATCCTAGGAAGGAACCTCTTATATATTGATAACGCAATTGGGCTATAATATTCCATTTTAAGGCTTTCCATGACAACTGCATCATTTTAGCTCACATTCCTATCATGTTTAGTCTCTTTATTCTCGGGGGAGTCCAAGGAGTTGAATGGAACATGTTTCATTTCCCTTGGAATTATGGTTCGTTTGTAAGATTCATTCAAGCAACTACCCTAGTCTCCCTGTGCAAATTATCTTATCACCTAGGCCAGTAAAACTCTGATTCGGCCAACCTTCCCTCTACCTTGTTCGGAGGTGTGGTTTGGAGCCTTTAAAGGTATGAGATCCTGAGGGGGGGGCTCTTCTTTTTCTGTCTCTTCTTGGGGTAAGTCACCTGTTGCCTTGCTCTGCGGAGCGGGGGAATATTTGAGTTCTCCCCGACCACGTGGAGCGACTTATAGCTCCACGTGGTCATTCATCTTTTCCAGGTATGAAAATACTCTAAATCCTTCTAAATTATATGTAACGGTGATTGGCTTTTCATTGATTTGTTTGATTCAAGTTGTGCCTACCTGGTGAATTAAATTATTGTTATTCCTTTTCCAGCCTGCGTGTTCTCATTGTAAATTCTTTCTGGCCTTGTTGCGATTGGGACTTAAGGGGAGACTCCTACCAAGACATGTGTAGGTAGCGATACTTCTAAGTTAGATTGAGATTGGGTTCTACCTATTAAGGGGTTATGAAATTACCGGCTCTTAAGATTTAGCTATTGGTTAATCTTTCTAAGGGGCCCTTTGATATACATAAACCTAGGTTCGTGGTACGTTCATACTCAGAGCCATTTGCCTGATGTTGCTACCATGACAGTCTCTTCTATCCAATGGATTTATCGTCGAATTAGACCAGGCAGAGACGCCTATTTTAACCCTAGGGGGTGTTCTGCTTAGTGACAATGGTTTTCGCAGACAGAGTTTGGGTGCGTAACTGCCCTGAGATTCACGCATGCTGTTTCAAAATTATCAATTCTAATTCTAATTTGGAGTCAGATTTTTAACGAGGATTATAGCTAAATTTTGTATTCTAACTGTTATATGGAGTCAGATAAATCGTAACCATTGCGCTTTCATGCCCCGTCCTCGGACGGTGAAATAATATCCAATATATTGTGATTCACACCAGCCAGAAGAATGCTCTAATTAAAGTTAGACTAAAAGAACACGTGAGGCCTTCACCCCGGCAACATCCGCCTTTTGGTCATTGCTTTCTTTTGGGGTTTTACAGCTGGTGACCCCGCGTAAATAGTCTTATAATTATTAAAAGTGTAATTTGTCGTTTTGAAAACCTTTGCATCTTGCGGCGTAATGGCTTGCGTACCATACTGGCGAAGCCTATGGTCGTGAGTGCATGGTTCTGTTTTCAAACGCGTTCTGAGGTGTTCTGCCTTCCGCTGGCTGATGTGTGAATCTACATCCGAAGTGATCCTGGTTTGTGCGATCCGGTCGGCCCTACCATTCATCCGAATTCGGTAAGTAATGCCGTGTTTTTTGCTTCGTTAAAATTCACCGCATAAAAGACCGATGCTAAGGGATCGAGATATCCCCCATAGGCTTGGGACCGTAGAAACCAGACACATGTTTTAATTTTATCTTTCCGGGATCAGAGAATGAAGTGAAATAGAGGAAATGTTTGTATAAACTACGTTGTTTTCTGTTATCTGTAGACTGCTGTCTCCAGAATCATTTGGGTCATTTGGTATTTTCGTGCTTTAAGTAGAAGGTTTAATGGCAAGTTGGAAGTGATTGGATTTCTGTGTGCAGTCGGAGTTTTCGGCATCCTTGGGTGGACGCGTTTCGTTGCTGCGCGATGACAGAGATTAAGCTTGCCACCGAAGGGGTTGAATACTCTTGACTTGTACCGGAAAGTGGTGTAACTATATTGCGTTTGAAGGTTTGCGTAGGGGTACCGAAGGTAATCGGCAGTTGTATATGTTTGATGGATTTGGTGCAAGGTCTTGTCGGAATTGTCCGGGTAATCTTGACCCAATACTGGAAGTTATTGTTTGAATGAATCTTGTTTGTAGGGGAAGCGAAGTGAGCTTCGAAATATCATTGATTTTCCGTATTTTTCTCTAATAATCGCGTGGTAGTGGCAAGTATGTTTGTTAGTGCTTCAACTCGCCTCATTAGTTCGGCTGAGTTGGCGAATGTTTTCCATTCTCTTGTCTTGTTAAACTTTGTGCAAAGTTGATACGATTTCACTGCCCCGTGGGTACGCTCCTTTGACTAGCGCCTTGAGAGAGAGCGACAAACGGCATTCCGAAAATTGTAATTCGGATTCAAAGTCTAAATTAGGTTGCAGTCTGCACCATGTGAGCTTTTGAAGTTAAGTGAATTCGATAAGTTTTCATGCCGACAGTCTTTCGGGACACGGACAGTGAATAGATTTAATTCTTGAATAGGTTTGTGATGCGGCTTTTCGCAAGCAAGATTTTCAGCAGCTTCCGTGTGAGCTAAGGCTTGTTGTGCTGTGACACGTGGGTTTTCAGGTCGCCGAGTGTTTGTGCTTACGCAACTGGGCTAGGCGGTTTGGGCATTTGTGTTAGGCACAGCGACGCAGGGGCTTATCATTGGAGATGTTGAATATTTTTGCAATTTACGCCAAAGTGAGCATTTGAAATAGCAGCTTTGAAATTCCCTTTAAATTTTAGCTTCTCTGTAGTATACATTGAAGCTGCCATATTGCCTTTGCACAAAGGGTTATCAAGTTGAACGGCCCGCCATTTTGGCTCGGATTGTTGGGGAATATGACGTGGTTTCATCTGGGAGTCGCCATTGGTCGAGTTTGCATGTGGGCTGGTTCTTCCTCAGAGGGGGAAGTCCTAGCCGGCCCACGGGGTCACGTGACTATTCGCCGGTGAGCTGGTTGGCTGGTACAGCCCCCATGCCAATCGTGTAATAGGGTGACGTGACCCGTAGCCTGTTAGCTGGTTGGTTGACACAGTCCTCACTCTGAATACGAGCAAAATGGCGCCCTTCAAATCGGCCAATGACTGCCGCGGTTTAATGTTGATTTCCGACCTTCCTTCCGAAAGGAGGGCGGAACCAGTGTTATGTTGCATGGGGTACAATCAAGTGCCTGCCTGTGACCGCCATCTTGAGAGTGGCTTTTCCACTAACAAGCTTACTTGCCTTCTAACCTTATGTTTGAAGTAACCGGTTAATTTGCTTGCGTTTTGTGTGGATCTAACGAACCACCAAATGCATTACTCTAAATTAATATTTTTTGACCATTTGGATATCGTCATTGCCTCTGTGTATCAGATGACCTCTGAAGTTCAAAATACCTAATGGGACTTTAAGTCTATATCGTCTGCCTTCACTAGAAGAGCAATTTATAGCCTTACTGAAGTAGGTAATTGAATTTTCAATTGCTTACAATGTATTATCTTTTGGGAGATGCATTTTCCTCCCGTTTTAAAATTTTACTTAATTTACATTTATCCCAAGGTATTGGAACCAGGTGATTTTGGTCACTTTTGGCAATGATTGGTATATTTCTATTAATTACTTTTTCTTTATAGCATGCCTTTCCTCTACTTCTGCCTTCTCTCTGATCCCCTTCACCTTTTTTCAGAGTCAGCTATGTTCAACAAGGACATAGTGCACATAAAGTTTGGGCCTGTGTTCCGACCGAACACATGATTTGATTTCTTTTGTTTTTTGTTTGTTTCTGGCCATTTCTGGCTTAACTATGCAGACAGTCACCCCGCATAGCTCTTTCTTTTACAGTCTTCGCAACAGAGAGCATCAGGGGGTGGACGAACATCCCTATTGCGGGGCCATAAAACACCCGCTCTTGGTAACAGGCCCCCTCAGACCCACTTAACAGCAGTCATTCACATCCCCACACACGTGCGCGCGCCCACACACACACACCCACGCCCACACGCGCACACACAAGGGTACCCTTATCAACACCATTTGCTCCTCCCCATGTTTGTCTGTGGTTCGTCCTGGTGTGAAAGGAAGGCCATAAAGCATTGTTTCATCTAAAATTGTGGTATTAACTACATCTGTTTTTTCTCTTTTGAAGCAGGGGTGATGGGACTTCTGGTGTCACTCGCACCTCCTCAGTCACTGTTCTCCTTGGAGCGTCGTAAGGTTGCACAGACGGGGGAGATGTGAATTGTGGGGTGACTACAGGCATTGGGTCTAATTTATCTATTGCTTCCCTACAGGACAGTTTGCTGGCTCAGGGAGAGTTCAACTCGCACTGAGCACCTCACACCCAAATGTTTTCAATTAACTAACATTTTCTGATTCTTACAGGTGGAGTAATAACATTGCTTTGGTCATGTCGTGTTTTGATCTTGTTGTGTATGTGGCGGGATGCTTCTCCAAGTTTCTCTATACAGGCACCAAAGATTCAAGGACCGGACTTGGCCAGACTCACCTAAGGAACAGAAACTCCATAATGCTTTCGACTAACTTTGATATCAGGATCTTCATCTCAGACAAAACACAACCCATTCCTCCTCTGCTCAGCTGAAAGGACACACACCCTAATCTCAACTGACATGTGCACCACCGCGAGCGGCCGCTGAAGATTCGGACTACATCTTCACAATGGAACAGTACAGAGGACATTTTCATATGGACAAACTGTAGTTGTGTTTGTGGTTGATTTGTGACTTACTTGTAAAGAGTGCGAGTTGATACAAAAATGGGTTGTGAGGAATCAATTAAATTCTATTTTATAATCTGGCAACTAATTGGGCTGGGGCATATAGGTTCCTTACACTTAAGGCCAAAGATGGTGTGCCTTATGTTCATTAAAGTAAGGTAAAACTACATATGCAATGATCCAAATTAGCCTAAGTCTTCTTTCTAATGTTTTTCATAATTTTATCGAAAATTCTTCAAAACTGCTTCTGACCAGCCTATTATGTGTGTCAACCCCACTCTCTCAGTTGATCGCAAGATCATATCATGTAACAAAATTGCTGAATGTCTTTATGATTTGCAAGTTCTCATTTTACCATATTTCATCATTTACCTCATGTAAATATTCATTGTTTCTTGTCTGCAACTGTGTACGTTTAAATGGCACTTTAATGATACCCCATAATGATTTAATATTGTAACCTCCATTGGATTTTTCCCACTGGGTTTTTCTAATTGGATGGTTACTTAGTTTTAGCAGCGCATACAATCTTTTTGCTTTCCCTAGTCAAGAATGGGAAAGTTTTTGGTTTATGTGCTGGTTTGTTCTGCGATCTCTATTGTTCATGATTTTAGGAAAAAGTACTTTTCAAATTTTCATTTATTTGGCAGAATAAAATTGATTCGGTTAGTACATCAACTAATTTCAAAACATAGACTCATAGAACAAACCTAGATATTACTTTTAATTAAAATACTTCGTTCTTGTCTTGTGCCAGCTTTTCTATGTTTTATGTTAAATTCCCCGGTGGTCTCTTTCTTTTGAGGTCCCAAACCAAACTTCTCTAAATTTTGTATTATATTGCATTGAGAGGAAGAGGTTCAAAGGATCAAAGTAACAATCCATTTTTATTAAGTGATGCAACTGTAATGGAAAACTCAAGTACTGTAATATCTGTAATATCTCAAATTTCTTCCATGGTATTCTTTAGCACTCAAGTCATCAATCAGAGACTATTTGAATAATCCTTTGTGGCCCCATGGGTGGATTTGTGTTCCCTGGGGCCAGGGGGTGGATTGTAGAACCTGAAATTTTCATTTGCTTGATTTTACTCAAAACATATGCCAAAAATCATATTGTTGGAACACATGCCCATTATGCATGTAAAATCTGAATGTTTGGTTAATCTGGTGCGGCTCAAAAAGTCAGCAGTAAAGTTTTATAACCCTAGAATGGTCTTTTTGCCTGCCTGCGAGAGTGGCATCCTTTGTTCCCCACGGCAGGGGGTGAGAGCCATCAAGTCTAGCAGGCCCAGCATCTCTGGAACTCAAATTCACTGGTTTCATTGAAGTTAAAGCGCAGCTACTTCAATTGGCTTAAAACAACTTAAACCTCTACCAAATTCATAATATATTTCTGTTCAATATCCTAGGAAGGAACCTCTTATATATTGATAACGCAATTGGGCTATAATATTCCATTTTAAGGCTTTCCATGACAACTGCATCATTTTAGCTCACATTCCTATCATGTTTAGTCTCTTTATTCTCGGGGGAGTCCAAGGAGTTGAATGGAACATGTTTCATTTCCCTTGGAATTATGGTTCGTTTGTAAGATTCATTCAAGCAACTACCCTAGTCTCCCTGTGCAAATTATCTTATCACCTAGGCCAGTAAAACTCTGATTCGGCCAACCTTCCCTCTACCTTGTTCGGAGGTGTGGTTTGGAGCCTTTAAAGGTATGAGATCCTGAGGGGGGGGCTCTTCTTTTTCTGTCTCTTCTTGGGGTAAGTCACCTGTTGCCTTGCTCTGCGGAGCGGGGGAATATTTGAGTTCTCCCCGACCACGTGGAGCGACTTATAGCTCCACGTGGTCATTCATCTTTTCCAGGTATGAAAATACTCTAAATCCTTCTAAATTATATGTAACGGTGATTGGCTTTTCATTGATTTGTTTGATTCAAGTTGTGCCTACCTGGTGAATTAAATTATTGTTATTCCTTTTCCAGCCTGCGTGTTCTCATTGTAAATTCTTTCTGGCCTTGTTGCGATTGGGACTTAAGGGGAGACTCCTACCAAGACATGTGTAGGTAGCGATACTTCTAAGTTAGATTGAGATTGGGTTCTACCTATTAAGGGGTTATGAAATTACCGGCTCTTAAGATTTAGCTATTGGTTAATCTTTCTAAGGGGCCCTTTGATATACATAAACCTAGGTTCGTGGTACGTTCATACTCAGAGCCATTTGCCTGATGTTGCTACCATGACAGTCTCTTCTATCCAATGGATTTATTGTCGAATTAGACCAGGCAGAGACGCCTATTTTAACCCTAGGGGGTGTTCTGCTTAGTGACAATGGTTTTCGCAGACAGAGTTTGGGTGCGTAACTGCCCTGAGATTCACGCATGCTGTTTCAAAATTATCAATTCTAATTCTAATTTGGAGTCAGATTTTTAACGAGGATTATAGCTAAATTTTGTATTCTAACTGTTATATGGAGTCAGATAAATCGTAACCATTGCGCTTTCATGCCCCGTCCTCGGACGGTGAAATAATATCCAATATATTGTGATTCACACCAGCCAGAAGAATGCTCTAATTAAAGTTAGACTAAAAGAACACGTGAGGCCTTCACCCCGGCAACATCCGCCTTTTGGTCATTGCTTTCTTTTGGGGTTTTACAAAGTTATGGAGCGGACACGAATGCGGACGGACAGACTGACGGACAGATGGAGTGCAATCCTTTAGTCCCCTCCGTTTCCGGTAGGGGACTCATATAACAATCCCAACATTGCGGTTTTCCCCCCTTTATCCCTGGCACTCGCAGGGGAAAGGGTACTGAAAAATGGCTTTTTGTCACAGAATGACCGTCACTACCTTCACTCAACAATATGATGAGAAGAAAACCAACAGTGAGCACAAAAACTCAGACCACACGTATGTGTGCAACAAGTAAGCTTACATTTGTCATACACACATGACACGTTCTGAATTGGACTGCAGTATTAAGATCCAGAGAAGGAACCAAATGCAGATTCAGGGTACAATCCACAAGAGTGTATTATTAACCAGAATATGGAAATAGAAGAGCGAAAGGCCATAGTGCAGAATTGTTGAAGGGTCGTCCAGCTATGTTAGTAATAACTTGAGAGGGTAGGGGTGTGTCAGCGCCCAGGCCAGTGGCCATCCTGGGGCTGAAGCCAGATGGTGAATCCTCTTTACTGAAGCTGGACTGCTGAAAGGGGAACTATTATGCTATTTTTCCAAGTTTATATTTTGCTGTCCCCTAGAGTCCCCTAGAGTATTCCTGATAGGGCAAAGTAAAAAAAGGGTACTTATATCGCTCATACTGCCATTCTCAAAAAAACCCATTTGTAGTCCATAGTAGTCTCTGCCTGAAACGCCTCATTGGGCTGGCTCTACGAATATGGCCCCCACTCCCTGTGTGCCCACTTTCTTTTGACTGGCCAGCTCTGTGGAGGGCGGATCTAGGCGGGACGAGGCAGCAGAACGCAGTTTTCCTGGTCCGGCAACTGACGGGAATCGACGGCATATTCTGCAATCTAACGCAGTACATGTGTATAGATCTAATGAAATTAACTTGTTCTAAGAAACGCAACGGCGAAAGTGGAGGTTTTACTACTCCGTAGCTCGGATGCAGGGAAAGTGAGAATTCACCCCATATAGACACATTTGTAGAACGGGTCGACATGCCCAAGTTTAGACCAGAGACCGTATAAATCCGGTGGGTCTGAGTTTAGAGGGAAACATGGACAGTGAGGAGCAGCTAAAAGTGGGCTAACAGCTTTTGAACTGCTTCGGTGTGTATTAGGACCTGCTGGTTCGTGTGTATAGCTGTGGTGTGTTGTTTTCATGGAGAAACTAACAGCTTCCACGCTGGTAAATGACGGAGGGGCGAAAGCTCCAAGCTAAACGGCCTTTTCAGAAATTGCCCGTGGTAATGGTTTACTTATTGCTTCTGAATGACCAGCTTTTCCTCACGGAAAATGGGCGCGTTATGAATAGCGTGCAAGAGCCAGACAAAGCTCCGGTTATGTCATGAACATAATACAGGACCGTAAGTACCGTCTGCGTGAACCGTTGCTTATGAGGAGCTAGCCAATCGATCACTTTTACAGAAAAGATTTTAATATTGAATCGGTGGCAATGCAGCGTTTGTTATACCGGGCCGTTATAGCCTGTGCGCTTCCCTATTGTTTTCACCAGTAGTATCAGAGAGCTTCTCCAGACATTGGAGATGTATTAGTCTGACCCTGGTCATGGATAGGGTAAAGCGATCGTGTCACAAGCACCCAAAAAACGCACCCTAAGCTCTGCAAAATCTACGTCTGGTCTAACTGCAGCCCAACTTGGCAGAAACATACAGCACCTCTCTGTTTAGCTTAAACTGCAGTGGCTACAATCAGGCAACGTTATGATGAAACTGTCAAATTGATACTGAAGTAACACAAGCATACCGATCATATTTACAGCAAATAAGTCAACCAGAAGCATTTTTAGTTAGCAGAGCACGCGAATTAACATGCAGTAGCTGATAAGCGGTCATGACTTTGAATGTAATCTGTCGCAGAAAGCTGCTTAACGCGCCCATAACACCTGTATTCGCGTCTTTGCATTGACTTTGAATGTAGCTAATCTGTCCTGCGAAAAATTTGTTTTGTGTCTGATGTGAAAGCAGCTTTATGGACAGTACGCGACAGCTAGAGAGCGCTTGGTTATGATTTGAACATAATACAGGTTTTGCAGACCGTGAGTTCCGTTAGCGCGGAGAAGTTCCTTATATGGAGCTAGCGAAGTGATCACTCCTACAGGAAAGAATTACCTATTTAATCTTCGCTTTTTTTTGGCTTTTTATTAGCCACAGCAATTTCTAAAGGGGGATGAAATTATGTCAAGGTAGTGCAGAGAAATCATTTGTAAGCCGGTAGAGCTTCTGGATTTTGCACTGAGACCTAGTTCAGACATTTGTGAAGTATCTGGCTGATCCCGATCATGGATAAGTGAAGCGATCACTAAATGTAGTGGCTAAAATTGGGCAACATTATGATGAAACTGCCACATTGATGCTTACCAAAGTAACACAAGCATACCGATCAGAATTACTGCATATAAGTTCACCAGGAGCAGTTTTAATTAGCACAGCACGTAAACTAACATGCAGTAGCTTGTAACCGAGCGGTCATAACCACAGAGACTAACCCTTACAAAACAGGTTTTACTCACAGCAAGTTCTGTTAGTGTTCACAGTGTACCAAGCATCGAAATTACAAACAAGTGTTAAAAGTTTGCTTCAAATGAAGTTTATGTTCACAGACCTTCTTTAGAATATTTCTTGCATATTTAGGACACAAACATTAGCAACAGTAACTTGGCTATGTTAGCCGTTCTGCTACAGCCACAATTAACTGGCTATCACGTCAGGTTTGCTTATGCAGTAAAAGCAACTTACAGCATCTGTGTCTGAGAGTCACGGAGAGTCGCGACCGATACAGGCTTTATCTTGAGATATTTTACAAAACCTGCATTTGAAGCCATTTGTTAGTGCTAGCTATCACTAGCGGTCCTGCTAGCCACCCGTAACACGTTAGCTTCACTTACATTATTTGCTGCTATATGGTTACTTTCAGGTTGTGGCTCCTAGCGCTTGATCAGTGCAACTGCTTCAGGTTTGAGAAGCAGCTGAAACGCTTATCCTGTGTCGAATTTTCCTTTATTGACAAAGCTGTCTTTGGTGAAATGCAGAGCATGAACAGTTAACGTTCCCTTTGGCCGTGGATGTCTGCTGCCAGCAAACAAAAAAAGCTACCCACTGATTTCTGGTGGCATCGTCTTTTGTTTTTCTTTGCGTTCAAAAGTAAACGGACAAGTAGCATTCGGAGAGATACTGACAAAATTGCACCTCAAATGATCTGCAGTTCTTCATTTGTATTTCCAAAAGTGTAGACGCTACTAAGGCATAATATGATCTGCCGTTGTTGGTGCCAGCTAGAATAGTTTCCGGTGTAGGAAGGTCCAGCGCAGTGGTTGGCTCTGGCTAGGTCTGTACTAATTGGACGGCACAACCTGATATCAGGTTTTGCCCAGATCTCGAGAAGATCTCGGGAGGAGCTGTTCAGAGACGAAATCGTGCTCAAGAAATCACGTTCTTGGATTATGGCAAAATCCCTGTATCTTATGTTTAGAAACTTTTCAGAGGTAGCGCATAGACAACCAACTTTATAACATTACTAATATGTATCAAAAGAAGGATCAGCATGGTATGTCCCCTTTAACGGATGAGCAATCAGTTTAGCACAAACACCGTCCCAACTCTGGAGACCGCTGAAGGCTTTGGAGTTGTTCCTAATAAAGTGACTCAGAGGAACAGTCAGGAACAATAGGTTAATAAAGATGCAGTCCTAATCCTGGAGATCTATATTGTTGTGCTCACACAGATGAAAGCCTTTATCGCTGTAGAGAAAACAACGTGGAGCCCAGGATTTCCCCATGACCACTTATTGCCTATAAGCCCCTATAATCCCCAATTAGGCAAATTGCCTCAACACATGGTGTCCACTTGTGAGGTGCAACCCAAACATTCGACGCCCTTGTGTGACGTGCCCTTGCGTGCACAAAAAGTTGCCAGTGCTTGGGCATGATCACCACAAAAGGTGCCACCATTTGAGCCACTACCCCAACATTGGTGCCCCGTGTGAGGCATTATTCCAACAATATGAAGGCTTTGGTGGTTGTTCCTACTAATGAGACACTAAAGAGTAATTATGTCTTTATCATTAATTTACTGAAAACACACAGAAGAAGAGCTTAGCTCTAGATCAGAAGACATAAACTGACAGAAGGCTTAGTGGGGTATGACCCATGACCATTCAGCAACCACACCAAGACCAAAGTGATAGATGGGACATTAACAAAATGAGGGAGGCATAGAAATGATAACAACAGGGAGCAAGGGAGAGGATGAAACAATAAATCATTTAAAGGAGACGTTATGATCCAGACCCAGGAATCAAATGCAGAATTGGGGTAAAATCCAACAGTTTAGTTTATTGATTGTAATATGGCATTGACAGTGGGACGGTGCCCAGAGCGGAGCAGAATGGCTTAGTTCAGTTGAGATGGTACAGAGGTAGTTGGCAGAGGGACAGATTGAGGTTTGATTAACAGGATCGCGGTCCCAATCCTGGAGACCGACAGTCAGGCTTAGGAGCTTGGTCCCATTAATCAGAAGAGAACTTCCGTATTTAACTATCATTAAAGATTACAAACAATTTCAAAAGACAATAAAGTTTTACAAGGAAACACTGACTGCTTGCAAAAGGGCACATAGCCAGTGACTATCCAGCAACTAGCACATTCGAAGTAAGGAATATATATGTACAGTATATGCAAACATAACAGAGTGAGAGGGAAAACACAAATACTTAAAAGCTGGTGGGAAGAGCATGTAGGACTTAAACCAATCAAAGAAAACAATATATCTTAAATCTGGTGGCTGGGAAGAGACACAAAAGGGATTCACACAAGGGTGGTGACAGAGACAAACTGCAAAAAGGCACGCAGATCACTGGAACAAGAGAGGAACCAATTATTGACATTTGAAGGCTATGTCACTGTCGTCTGTCAGGCATATGCACTAAAAGTCTGCTGTTCTATCAAGCATAGATGAGTATGCACATATAGACACATACACACACTGCAGTTCCTGAGTTTTCTGGAGTTCAGGGCCAGACTGGGAAAATAATTCAGGCCAGGAAATATAGCATGAAATATTGACCACTTTATAAGCGGCATGTGGGGTTTCAAACTAGAAAACTTCAGGTTTAAGATTCCTTTTCCTGCACTCTGGTGAGTTTTAGTTCATGTGAATCACAAAAGTAAATGAACCTACAGAATTATTAACGTGTACTGATATCAACCTTAAATAAAACCAAAGCTTTGTATCAATAATTTTGGTTTGGGGGGCACATTTCTGGTGCAAATTCTCAGAAGGATCTTACTTTTTCAGGTAGCCTGATCTGAAGTAGAACAAAACGACAATGTTTTTGATTGTTAAACACAAAATATTTAATACAAAATACAGCAGAGAATAATGAAATTGAACAAAATATTGGCGTACCCCGTAAGGTTGAAAAGAGCAAAATAAAAACACTCTGGAAATGAGGTGGGGAAGGGGGGGTTATGGGGGTAACTACTTAATCTTGTGTAATTTGTCATCCATTGCTGCGAAGAATTTGCATGGGCAGTACTCTGATGTCTGCAATCAAAGCAATAGGAATATCAAAATATGTATTTATCTTATAACTTGAGCCCAACGACATTGAAGACACATTCAGTGGGAATTATTATTTTATTTTTTTTTGCAAAACTGCGCCCCCTACTGTTTCTGCGTTCAACATTACTGTTGGAAATAAAAGTAACACACTTCATTCAGGAAAGCAGTAAACATCAGAGCAATCACTGTTGAAGCTTGCTAGTGAAGGGCAAAAAAACCACATCACATCGCTTAAATATGATGATTATTATCAAAGATGTTTCTTAACTTAACTGGCTAGAGGGTTATATGATCTAAACAGTAATGTAGTATGCTATTGCATGCATAACAATATAACGCGGTCATTGCTAATGTCTCCAGCCAAACCGCGTGCTTGCTGTGTTCAGCTAACTAAAAGCTGTTAATCAAAGTAGGAGGTCATGTGGGTGAGATCACATTGAAAGTGACCAATCTAGGGCTGCAACGATTACTCGGGTAACTCGAGTAATTCGAGTACAAAAAATAATCGAGGCAAATTCCTTACCTCGAGGCTTCGTTTAATTAATGTCACGTTACTCTTTATTTTAATTTGTGTATCATCGCGGCATTCTGTATATGTTAACTATAGCGCTGTTCAGATAGGCCATATCCCTGTTTCAATATACACATAGAAATAACATTTATAAATGTAACGTTACTGTGACGGTCCGTCGGTAGAAACACAGGGCCAGCAATAACCTCACCTTTCACTTCTTAATGACAGACACCTCTCGCAGTTTACCTCCCCAATTAAAAACAGTTGCTCAGACTGATTGCTGGAACCGATGAGAATCTAATTTATTTTTGAAAGCCTTGTTATACATTGCACTACGAATATATACGGCGTTTACCTCCGCACATCAATGACGATGGAAAATATCAATCGCCTACGTCTTTATAATTTCTGGATTTGTGTAAATTAGTTTGCAAGGTTAATTGAGCAACAAGCCAAGAGAATCCGTTCTCTCGTCTGAATCTAGTGACAGCTCAAGTGCGTTGTTAGACGCACAGCTGAGTGATAACAACGAAAGTAATCGCCGCGAAGTCAGCGAAAGTTCCAGATTTTTTGCAGATTGTCATCCTTGCGGAGTCACATCAATTATATCAACATGGCCAACAGATAATCGCTTTGTCATTCGTTAATTATTACATGTCATGCATTGGCGGTAGCTGTTCAGTTAATAAACTGATTGTTAATCAGGCAAACCTGATCGCAACAGCACATCGTCAATACTGCAGCGCCTAAAAAGAAAACGCCCTCACTTCACCGTTACAAAGTAACGTTCATTTAAGATTGATATTAACACTAGCGCCTGTTAAAACGTACAGTATTCATAGCCTGTGGTGTTAGTCTGTAGTAACGAGGCATGGAAGTCACTCACGTCAAGCGCAATTTTAAAAAAGGGGGGGGGGCGGGGCGTCTAGGTTACGCATAGCCTGTTGGTGTCCGCAGATAAATTTGCATTAAACACCTTTTTTGTCATGTCAGTTCATACTTGTCAGACTAGTAATGCGGCTGTCCACACCAACACTGATACACACACAGGTACACATACAGTATAGTTCATATATGAGGTGAAGAGTTTTGTTCTTAAGCCAGCAATGGTTTAAACTTTAAAGTTTTCATTGAGAAGTTCGGTGTTTTGATTTTTTTATACAGGGAGAGCTAATCTCTCTCTCTCTCTCTGTCCCCTTTCTTATACACGTTTGCCAAATTCATACCAATCGGCTTAGTTCTTGTGCCTAATGGTTTAGGCTGCTTTGGATTGTTGACTGAAATGCTGAATTTTATTACCACTTTGAATGGCTGACTGCTGAATTGTCCATCCATCCATTTTCTATACCAACTTATTCCTCACTCGGGTCACGGGGCGAGCTGGAGCCTATCCCAGCTGACTACGGGCAAAGGCAGGGACCACTGCTGAATTGTATTTAATTTTTTATTTACATAGCAAAGATTTATTTTTATTGTCTTAGATGAAGATTGTTTTATTGGCTTAGTTCTTAAGCCAGCAATGGTTTCAACTTTGAAAGTTGTTAAAATAAAAATCTTTTTCTGAGGAAAAAAACCGCAATTGTTTGTTCATTTTAAAAGGCCTTTCATATTCCATTGTACAAAATTTATTTAATTGTTTAAAAACAAAAAAGTAAGATTCGTTAGATTACTCGATTACTCGTAGAAATAATCGACAGAATACCCGATTCCAAAAATACTCGATAGTTGCAGCTCTAGACCAATCATAAGAGGGCTAGTGTCTCCCGCTACATCATGTATGCTCTTCCAAGAAGCTTATTGGCTGCGTAAGTCTTTATCAACTTGTTTTCAGCCAATCAGAGTTGTCGAAAATTGGGTTCTTATGCGTTTCAGCTCAAAATAACAGTCGTCAGTTATGAAAACCCGGCTTTATTAAGTTTCTTTGAAAGTAAACATTACTTCTGCCACTTGGGTATTATGATATGGGAATGGGTATTATATCTGTGTGGGATCGGAATGGGTCAGGTACGCCTCATGACCAGTGTCAAAAGCGCTGTAAAAGAAATACAACTGTTCAGTATGAAACGTACATGATTTGAACCCTGAACCACATTATCACAATGCAATAGAGCCATTTCACTTGTCTGTGTTTACCCCCTTCCATCACAGTTGGTGATATTGAACAGCAAGAATTCATACTATGAATATTTAATCTTTAGTTGCTAGCTTGCAACTACAAATAGGTTCAGGCAAATGGGCACGTCAATCACAAGTTGTCTCTGCCCTCACTACAGCAATGTCATGGCCTGCTTTTTACCTATATTACTGCTGGGATGGACAAAGGCATTGGGAATATTTTAGAAAGAACCCCGTTCTTGGCATAATCCTGCAGTTACAGTTCATTGATTTCACACTCTGCCTAATAAGATCCATGCCCCAAAACATTCTTAGGGTCTGATTAAATTACTATTCTTGGTGATTTTTCCCCCCCCCATTTTCGGAGCCTGCAAAGTAATTTTGCTTATGGGCACATCTGATGCATGAACTCACCCTTGCAGGATTTGTGTGCTATGCAAATAGGTCTTTTGAATACTGCGAGCATGAGTTTCTGTATTCTTATTGGCACTTTTCTTACTGTTGCATTTTTGTCTTCATTTACAGTAACAGCTTCCAATCTGTTTTGCTGTGATTGCACCATTAATCTGTCACGCTTCTTCCAAAACTTAAACTCGCTGGTTCATTGTGATGTATGTGGCCTATTAGAAGGGAGTAGCCAGAATCAAATCAACCAACTTTGTTCAATTCACCTTGAATTCGGTGATAAAAAGATTGGATGACGGTAATGACAGCCATGCCAGGTTCAAACTGATGAAATGGCCTTAATGGGCAGCAATAATGACAATATAGTAAATATACAAACCTAAAACCAAAAAACCTGGCACATTATGTAAAATGCAAATAAAATCAATGAGGAGTGATTTTAAAAGTCCGTTCACCCTGTACTTCATCAAAAAAACACTGCAACAACACATTACTTGACGTTTTAACCAGACGTTAAACTGTATATTAAAATATATGCTTGTAAGGAGCATAAGCCATCATGGTCATAATAAGGAGATGGGAAAGAGGTGATGTTAAACAGGTGAGCAAATCTTTGGATGCGGCATGTTTGATATTACCTACACAGACAAATTGGTACATCTAATCCTATTTTCCTCCACCCATAAGGACTAACTGTCAGCTTCCAGCCAAAATTACAGGCAACTGGGCAGAGACTTGAAGGCATAATTATCAAGATTGAGGGCAAAATTACATTTTAGGGGGTGTGTTCCATGTAAATTAGATGGCATCAGAGGGAATGTCATTGTAATGAGGTGGGGCAAGATGATATTTGTTATCTTTCTGACATCAGGCAGTCCGCCCAGGACCCTAAACTGAACTGAAGTGCGCCCCATTTGTAATTTAACCAGAAGCTGCCGATAAATAATGTATCCTAAATTAATGGTGTTAGTATAAATAATGCATCGTGATTGTATCGTGCTTCATTTTGTCATCAATGTTTATTGCTTGCAGGCATACATTTGGAATTATTGACAACTTTTAGATGGTTCGTGTTCACTATGACTACTGCCCCAGTCGACGCTATGGCGACACACTGCACTTACGTCCCAAATTTGCCTCTGCCCATGAGTGTGTACTATCAATAACATCTGGAATCGAAGACGTAGCAACCACCATTTTGCCGTTTTCAGATAAGTATATCATGTGACCGCTGAACACCATCGATGCAGTGTCTTTTTTCTTTCTTTCACTATAAGTACCAATAGACTTCTTGGCTCAACAAACAGTCTTGTACAGGGCTGTTTAAATCATGGTCCTCGAGGGCTGAGTTCTGCCGGTTTTCCATCCTCCCTTTAAGTGGCAGTCAGGTGTTATACTGTCTGGTCAACCACTGGCAATTTCTATTCAGTTAATTGCCAAGATGGAGAGAAAATCAGGGCTAGAATTGGATTTGACGGAAAGACTTGAGCAGCCCTGGTCTTTTAGAATGTAAGAAGTCCCTAACCAGTTATGATTCACAATTTTAGTCGATGTAGTCCAACTTGAATGACATTGTTAGCAAAAATTGTGAATTGTGTTTTGGTGTTGAGATCAAAAATTACCAGACAAAACTTCAATGCAGCATTAAAGCTGTACAGTGCGGGAAAGCTAAATGTTCTTTACATATGATTGCTTGGGTGAATGGAAAGGCCAGGTTATGTCTGTTTTCCCAGTGAGACTCGCCATCTTCACAGAATTTTGTGAGCCTTTATGCAACTAGACAGGTTGGTCGCCCAAAACCAATGAGTGTAGCCTCCTATTGTCCATAAGTTCCTTTTTTTTGGACCCACAATGTGTCACTAAATCACAAAAAGGCTGCTCATCAAAAGGTATAGTTACATAAATGACCAATTCTAAAAGTGTACCCACTGATGGGTTCAGCAGGAGAGCCCCGGTCATCTCCTGTGTTCATTTTGACTTTTTTGACTCAAAATTGTCTATTATTGAGTGAATTATGTTTCCATGGCAACCAAAATCAATAGACACCGAGTCCTAAGCACTGCCCATGTACATATCAAATATAAAAGAAATAGTTTTAAATTTGTGGCCTGTAGAGCATCCACAAGGAAATTTCTACAGCGGTGGCAGTGGACAGGCCAAATCCATAGTAGCCCTGAGGTAGTCAGGGGGCTACAATTATTACGACAGGCACAAGCAATTATGAAAATCAATGTGTGAAAGCTAATCACCTTTTACTCCATTACAGTGTCACATTAAGTACAGCTAACCTAAAGATGTAGCAAGGCCAACCAGTGCACACACCCAACCGCACTTGAAGGCCAATAAATGTATAAAAAAAAAAATAACCAAAGTCAAGATTGTAAGATTCGAATAAAATTGGACAATTGTCCAATTAATTTGGGTGGGCCAGTTTTTTTCCCCTGAAAATATTGGCTTACAGTACACACATAGAAAATATACAATGCTTTCAATAGGCGTCCAATGAAACCTTCACTGTTTTAATTTTCCTTGAATACCAAGTTATCCATGTAAGAAGAGGTCCGGGGAACACCAGATGCAGGAAGCAGAAGTATTTATTAAACAAAAAACACTAGGAGAAAAGGTTGGCAGACACGCCAGAAATAAAACACCGTGCTCAAGCACTGAACAATGGGGAGAACTAAGGTACACTGCCAAAGGCAGGGGGGGAACAGAAGTACACTCTCCAAGAGAGGATAAACTAAGAAAACAAAAACTGAACCTAACTAAACTGACGGACACACTGGGAGACTTTAAAACGGGGCAGACTAGACTAGAGCGCAGCAAACAGAAAGACTCGGGAACCATACACGGGAGACACTCAGAACGCACAAAGAGCTGGGACTTCACCATGTAGCACAAAGACAATACGGAGGATCCGATCCGTCTGACAATCGCGTGGAAAACTGGAGCTTTTAAAATCGCAAGAGGAGGCGGGGACTCGGAAAGCAATCACACTGAAAGAGAAACACATGGGATTAATAAACAATCACACGAGGACCGGGTATACAATAATGACTCGAGACGAGACGCGGAGACCATCAATCAAACTAAACAGTTTAGAGCAGGGGTTCCCAAACTTTTCCAAATCAGGGCCCACTTGAAAATCTAAAAAATGTCCGCGGCCCACCTTTGTCCTATAAACAGTACATAGACGAAATTATGCATTCTCAGAACACTTAACAGCAACAATAATTGATGTTGTTGTTAAGAAAATAAAATAAATAAAAAAAAACAACAACAATAATTGTTGTTGTAGTTTTTTATTTATTATTATTATTATTATTATTATTATTATTATTATAAAGATTCAGGATTGAAATGAAAGCAGGGGGATAAAGGAAGCCCAAACATTTAATCTGTCGTGTACACACAAGACAGAGGCCGTTTCTCAAGATGCGTTCTTCTCTGTACTTCTGTTCTAGTGAACTTAAGAAACGTCATCCGTCTGAGACCAAGTACTTTCTCAATTCAAAGTTCGCATCTCGACGAGAACGGTTACCAGTCACGGAAGTGTTCTTGACTCGCCCATTTTGCCGAGGATGCATCGGATGGAAACTTGTGTGAACTTGACAGCACGCATAACCCAGAATTCTTTTCGGCATCCAAGCGCGAGCGGGGCGCGATATTTTTTTCCATAATGTTAATGTGTCGCTATTCTGGAATTATAGTCCCCTACCGTTTGCCTGCAGTGTTACTCGCAAGTGAGCTGTCTGGCTACCTAGCTAGTAATAGTATAGCGAGCGCGTCAGTGTATTTGGCTACATAGGCAATTGGCTAGCGCACTGAAAAACCTGCAGTTCGCTTTCAATGATCGATATATTCTCCGACATAATTACGCCGACAAAATAAGGCTGCAGTTTGCGTACACTGTCATACTCATTAGTGAGCTAGTTGGCTTCCTAGAAATCAAGCTCCTCCGCTCCGGATCTGCCCCGGCTCTGAGCCAAATCAGCTGGTGTCGGCACTTAGCCGGGGCAGATCTGGAGCGGAGGTGCTTGCTATCTGGGTAGCGATTATTGAACTGTGTATCATAACAAGCACGCCAATGTAGTTACATGGCCAACTGGCTAGCGAGCTAAAAAGGCTACAGTTCGCTCACAATGGAATAGTCGCGAGCGAGCTATTTGGCTAGCTAGCTAGCAAGATAAAGAGACATCGATATCTATCATGTTATAGCCAGCATGCCAATGTATTTAACATCCTAAAGTCGCTTTCACATCGGACGCGAAACGCATTCTTCGCCCGACAGATAACATTCAAATTCAATGCGAAAACGCGTGTGTTCGCGTCTTTTCGTTGACTTTGAATGTAACCTGTCGTGCGATAAATTCGTTTCGCATCCAGTATGAAAGCGGCTTAAGTCTTTTGTTGCAATATTCGTTTGCTATTTCTCGGCTGAATTCTCTTCTGGTGATTTTAAGGCGAGGAACCATTATCCGAGTACATTTGGAATATTGCCTGCTTTACGATGTTTTATGCTCCAGTGTTTTCGGAGTCGAGAAACTCCGCAACAGCTGGCGGAACGTAGCTAAGCACCTAAAGTAGCTCACGTTCACAGACCCCTCTTCCCCTCTTCTGAGTGTTCCTAGCCTTGGAAGTGCACATTGTGTTTGCATTTTATTTTAAGTAAACCAGTGAAGACAAGTCGACATGGTCTACAACATCCCCCGCCAGTCGTGCGCTTCTCATTTTCGAACTCAATCAAGGCCTTTATGGTCTGAAGCTACACACCAAATTTGGTTACTGTATCTGTAGTAGTTTCTGAGTAAAGCTGTCCCCTTTATCACGGACGGACGCACGGACGGACGGAGGTCAAACCTATATCCCCCTCCCACTTCGTGTTGGCGGGGGATAATAATCAGTAGTTGAAATGCCGACACCAGCGAAGACGACGACGTTAACGTCATCAAGTACGTTCCTGCTCCAATTGCAGAAAGACCGTACTCTCGTCCTCCCATCCTCAGGGAGTTCGTTCTTTCATCTGATCTCGGCAAGTCCAGACTCATGGAGTTCACAAGTACGAACTTGGTGTACTTGTTCTTGAGAAACGGCCAGAATTAATTATCGAACACAGTACGTGCTCCTCCGATTATGACCCCCGGTCATGATGACCAGAAAGCTACGTTCCAATCATAAACTATATTAGGTTCCTAAAATATTGTGAGGTCAATAACACTCAATAGGTTATTACTTCTAAATATTTTTTAAAATCGTGCAATAATTTTACAATAAAAATAATAAAAAATCATATTTGCAAAAATGAATAATATTTTTCATGACCTCTCACGGCCCACCTGCAGTACCACCACGGCCCACCAGGGGGCCGCGGCCCACACTTTGCGAATCACTGGTTTAGAGTAAGGCAATCTAAACGTGACAAGTAAAAAGCACCACAAGAAAAGCGAAAGGAAAGGCACAGTTTTAAATGCAGTTACTCAGAAAGCTCAGATTGAAATCACGAAAGCCAGAAACACATACGTTCGCTAAATGAGTTCATCAAGGTTAATACTAAGTGACGAAGTATTTACAATCACCCTTAAATACGTGAAGATTAGTACGGGTTAGTAATGTCCAATCAGAGAACGCATTCACTCAGTTTAGCGAGACCCGGAATTAAGTGCAGCTGGAAGCAATGAATGAAATACCAAAGCCAAACCGAAAGTAGAAAGGTGATTGGACGTGGAGACAGGCACGCTGAAGGCAATCACGCAACACCACTAGAAACAGATTGGGACGATTGTCAGCCGGCTGAACTGAAAGCTGGAAAATAAACGAGACGAAAGTAAATCGCAAGCACAAAAACGCACGGGTCAACACACGAAAGGGCAGAATCATAACAATCCAATTATTAGCATGAACCGCCTGCAATTAAACGCACAACTTTCATCTTCATGTAAAAACAATTTTTTATTCACAAAGTATGCTGTACAAAAAGATAAGCTACTTTATTAACTTCCACATTTGATTATGCGCAGCCCGCTACGCAAGCAGCCTAGCCTGCAGTTTGTAGTTGTTTTAACGACAGCAAAGAAAAAGATTGGTAGCAGGTATCAATAAGTTTGAATAAAGTACTGTATAATATAATCCGAACAACTTTGCATCCACCGGAAGTGTTTTATATCTTTTTGTATCTTCGCAAGGAGAACTGGCTGCAACAGATAGTACTGTGTGTTTTCAGAATTAATGTAAAATATATGTTAAAAAAAAAAAAGTCTGACAACAGGTCAAGGCAAATTATGACTTTACAGTAATGCTTTGTGCCTTCTCCATCATTGACTCAGCAGCCACTGGAGTCAGATTCCATTGCATTCCGTATACTTCCCCAGACTTATTTTGAACGTTTCCCTTACCCCAAACGCAAACTATATTAGGACACACGCACACAAAAAACTTCATTGTGTGCTCATAATATATATTCATAATTTACCCTTTAAAGTGCAGTCCTCTCTTGAGCAAATTTCTTCCCAAACTAAAATTCGTACAGCTCTTGAGCCTCTTTGACCACAGGCATGGTCATGGTCTTGTTTGAAAGGCGACACTCAGTAGATTGCTCTCAAATAGTCATAATTGCTGAGAATATTACCCAAATTGAGTGAAAATACTGGAAATATAAGATTTTTTTCTGACAGAAAAAGATTTTATGCTTTCTTCTGTCCCTGTAGCGCTGTGACCAAGCCTCATCAGCTTAGAAAAATGATACAGACTCAGCCAAAAGCGTGAACAACTGCAGGTTCAAATATCATGATTCAATTTATTTATTGATTTAATTCCAGTAATATCATTAACTACTATTTTAGGTGTGGTCTGGAATTCATTTAGTACAATTTACATAGGATGCAAGAGCAAATTCTATACAGTATATGCCTTCTATAATGCTCTAAGGATGAATGGCTTTTTGGCTAATGTAATTCTTTCCCAACTGCGTGATCTTTTCACCAAATTGGTATTTTGAAATCTTTGAATGTAGCTGTGTTCAAGTGTTGAAATGTGTTTTTACAAGGTTTAAAAGCCCAGTGCTAAATATTTTGACAGTATAACTACAACACAATAGCCAAACCACAAATTTGATTACTGGACATATTTCTCTTCAGGGTTGTGTGATAACTGAAGCTTTAAAGAAAGATATTTGCTGAACAGAAAGTACAGGGTGTTCAAACAGCATTCGGTATATTCAAGTTAGACTTAACTGCAGAGGGAATAGCTTCTCTAAACTTGATTTACTTCAATTTTTAAAAAATCTTATATATTTCCCACAAGCATCATATTCATCTTGGAAAATTCATGTAGGCTGCTGCATGCTGGTTAAATATAATAACTGAAATATGTGGGAAAGGCTTTTCACTACTTTAGTTTTGTGGCAATGATTCCACATTTGGGCTTCCAAACTGAGTGGAAGCTTTCAGTCACGCCAGTTGCATCACACTGTTGATTTTGTCTCATGAGGACAAATCAGCTGGGTGTCACACATCATATCATGACTTGTGACGCCTTAGGTGAACCCATCGCCTGTAACCTTGCCACTTGTTATATCAGCTCTGAGTCATGTCATGAGGTGCTCATCAATGCTGTTTCCATGGGGACTTGACTGGTACAGACAAGGAGGCTCAAACAGTGACAGAAAAGACAAAATTGGAACATGTACCTTGCAGTGTGTGTGTTCCCTAACGCAGAGGAATGGTGACTTACACTGATTTGACAAGATAGTAAATGTAATGTTTTGGACTTATAGATGACCGTGAGGGCAGACCCCTCTTTTAACAAATCAAGGTAAATCAGAAACCAAGTACTATTCAAGTGCTTATTCAAGTTCATGTCAGCTTATATTCTGGAACAACTGATCATCTGTGGTAATTTTCCTGAATTCTGTTGCCTAAAACCAGTTTTGATGAAAATTTTAACATCGTAATTATGGAATGAGCCTTCAGACATGTATTCAGGCTATGCAAGAGTCAAAAACATAAAATTTTTGACACCTTTCAATTGTTATTAAAAATGGATTTTTTTCAGTGTTTATTACCCATATTTTTACCTCAATATACTAATTCGAATGATTTTTATTTTGTCCTCATTGCCTACAATAGTATTTTTCAATAAATTTTCACCAGAAATTTATAGAGTCATAATATATTGGGACCAGCGGCGTGCGATCACATGTTCAGAGGGGCTTCAGTAACCTTACCCTTTACCACACGACTGTCCCTGTTCTATCCTCACTGTCGCTGCTGTCATCGCTGTTGACCTCTGCGTTCGGCTTTTGTGGTAGCGGCATGGATAGGGGAAATGGGGGCTGTGTTGACCGGACAGGTAGACACAGTCCATTTACCAGATGCCGTCCGTGGCCAATTGGTGATGGATGACTTTGCAGCTGGTAATGCTTGAGCAGATATGCAAGATAGATTGCACCATACAGGAGCTGATGGGGACTGTCTGAGTCAGGCAAAAGTCAAAGGATGGTGCTCTTCTTTTTCTGGGCCCTCCACTTTGCAGCCCTCACCTCTCCTGGTGTCCTACTTTTGGTATCACAAAGCGAATAACAAACAGAATGGTCACGGGACCCCCAAAAATGACACAACTATAACATGAAGTAACACAAGTGGCGAGAACAGGCTGTTCAGCTCAATTTCTCGCCAATTTCTTTTTACTATTGTGAATATATCACTTCAGATACACAATGACTCAATGGTATCTAGCCTCAAGTCAAGCCTGCTCTTGAAAATTCCCAATGATTCTGCCTCAACAATATGGTCAGGCAAGCTATTCCACATCGAAATTACTCTTTGGGTGAAAAAATATTTCCTCACATCAGTGCTAAATTTACCCTTGGTCAACTTCAATTCGTGACCCTGAGTTCTACTAACAAAACTTGGCCGAAGGAATCCTACATAATTCACTTTGTTGATCACTTTAATATATTTAAAGACCTCAATCAGATCACCCCTAGTCTCCTTTTCCTATAACTAAAGAGATTAAGGATCTTCCGCCTCTTCTCATAGCTGTCATCTTTTATACCTGGAATTAGCTTAGTGGGTCTTCTCAGAACTTTTTCTAGAGCCTCTATATCTTTCTTCAACTATGGTCCCCAGAACTGCACACAATACTCCAGAGGAGGTCTGACAAATGTGTTGTACAAAAGAAGTATGACCTTGTCGAATTTGTACTCAATACTTTTGGCAATGTATCCCAGCATTCGATTGGCTTTTTTAACTGCTACGTCAAAATGGCTGGAACCTATGAGGGTTTGGTCAACATCACTCCCAGATCATTTTGAATGACTGAATGCCTATTGCCAACATTTATATAATTTATAAAACATTGTTAGGATGGAAACAAATGCAAAAAATCCAAAACTTTCGCAGAATTCACAGCAATTATTTTAACCATCACTCAGCTGTGCATCGTACCGAACAACGCCCTTTAGCAGTCACGACATTCAGACTATAGAACAGATTCTCCTGGCTTTTTGCTCAATGAGCCTCACAAAGTAATTTATGCAAATCTGTGCTGTTTCACGAGCGCAGAAATTTTAAACACATATTTGGCATATCATTTTGTGGTGCATTGTATAACAAGGCTTTCACAAATAAATTTGACTCCGTCAATTCTACCAATTAGTCTGAATTGCTAATCGGGAGAGGAAAACTGCGAGAGGTTTTGGTCGTTTTGCAGTGAAAGGTGAGGCTATTGCTGACCCTATGTTTCTGTAGACGGACCGCCACTAATTAGGACCCCTTTTAGACGAAAGTGGTAGTATATAATCATCACTGCACACTACTGTATTTCAGACAAACTTGTAATCTTGGCAAAGCTGAAAGAACCTGGCTGGACACTAAACAGGTAACACCAAACTTGACAGGGAACAAACAAACACAAGGATAATCAATTCTGGAACACAATACAGCTAAGGTACCAAAACTGGTTTTTGGTGCAGGCACCAAAAACTGGACAGAAAAGGCAAAATAAAAAGGACAATTGGAACAGGAGAGGAATACTTAGGCCGCCAAGAAAGACAGAATAGTGGCAATACACTGCAAAACCTGACAGGATTGTGCCAGCAAAATCCAAATTACTTTGAACGTGAAATTTTGTAAAACAGCTAGACTCGTCCAGTGACTTCCACATATAAAATGTCTTCATACTGGATGTCTGATTTTCCCCATTCCAAAACACACTTGTTTAACACTTTCCCAGGCACTGACAAGATGATACATCAATTAATATTTTTACTGTCGGTAACTGGCACTGTGAGGTATCGTCCTGGAACCAAATGCAAGACCAGAAAGTTTCAGCAAAAATGGGTTTTATTGAAGCTGGGGGTTGAACCCCACAGCGCAGAAGGCAATGGTATAGAGTCCACAATCCAAAATCAGAATCCCTGGGACATAATCCAAACTGTACACAGGGCAGCAAACACAAAACTCAGAGTCAGGTAAAACCGGTTCGGTACACTGGCACAGGAATGTCAGAGAATCCAAAAGTCTAAGTCCAGTAGACGTAATCCGATTTTTTATTAGGGCAGCGAAGACAAAACTCAGGGTCAGGCAAAACGGGTACGGTACACGGGCACAGAAGTATCAAAGAAAAAGCCAATATCAGAATCGGGGACGTTCCAGTCAGAAGTATAACACTTTGAATACAAGGGATCAACAATCGCAGTACAGGGAAAACATTCTGACAAGAGCTGTGAGTGAAATGACTTGGGAATAGGTGAGCTGGATCAGACTAATTAACAAGGGAATGAACAAGAGGAAGCACCTAACCACATGAAATTAGTGAAAACCAAAACATGGACAGGGATCACAAAGACAACCTATAGACAAACACACGGCTCCAGTTAGAGAGTTCTAACATGCACAGATCAGGCGGGAGGACAGAATTTAACAGGTGCGCAGGTTCTGCTGAAACTGCAGCAAAGTAGCTTGAGTAAAGCCAAAGGGGTGGAGACTAGAATAGGGCAAATAGGGCAGAAACCATGAAATCGCCCGAAAGTGTGGCACGCAGTACTGGAGCAGTGAGCAATCACATGACATAAGACCAGACAGGGGGAGACAAAGTGCAATGCATAGTATGAAACAAAACATGTACCGGAATATAACTGCAATGGTGGAATATGGCAAGACAAACAAAGACAAGGCAAAAGCATAACATGGCAGGGAATCCAAAACACAATACAAATCATAGTCAGACAAAGCAGAATCATAATCAGACATGGCAGACAAGGCAGAATCATATCCAAAACATGGTCGGACAGATCAGGATCATAACAGGCACTGTTAGGGGTCTTCTGCCTCAAACAGGACAAAAAAAAAGAAAAGAGAAAATGATGCGTTCTAGTTCACCTCGCAATTGTGTAAAGACAGAAATTGCATTTATTGCCAAATTTATTTAAAAAAAAAAAAAGAAATTGCATTTATTTTTTTGGCAAGTTCCATGATCACAAGCTTTTCACAAGCTGTGATAAATCCAAATGGACAACTCGAAAACAAAGCAGCAGGTCAATTTTAACATCCATACGCTTTTCTCAGCTTTTTTATGAAAACATATTAACATTCAAGTGCTGGTCGAATGAATTTTGCTAGAATTAAATTGGTTCTTGTATGTTTTTCAAGAGTTCCCACTTGTTATATTAAGGTATTAATAGAAGTGAATATTCAAGGGGTGTTGAAAGATCAGTGAATATGATCAAAAATGCAGGCGGTGGCTGGCCACTTCAAAAAATACTCCGGCGGGGAAAATGTTGACTCGTGTTCAGGAATTCTCATCATTGATATGGTTTCAAAAATAAAAGTTATACGATTGACACACATATGATGGTCACGAGTGCTGAAACCTTTTGATCAGAAACTGCAAATAGGTTTTGACTCTAGGTCTTGTAATATTATCGAGTCCAATCATATTGGTGCCTTAGATGAAAGCGCGCAGGAACAAATCTGGAAATATTCATCTGATTCAGATGAAGCCAATCACTTTAGGCCGTCAGATTCAAGGTCTTTTTATTTATTTATTTGTGCGTTTATGAGCTGTTTTACCTATTGTCTATGTTGGTGTTTTCTTACTTGTACTATTGATTTTAGCTATTTGCTTTGCTGGGTACAGCACTTTGGTCAACGTGAGTTGTTTTAAATGTGCTTTAGAAATAAATTTGATTTGATTTGAAGGTACGAATGTGATAATGTATCTAACAAAGACTACATCCACAGTGGAATGCAATTCTGCAAAGACCAATATACCAGTAAAACTGACAATGATGAGTAGCTATTGAACTATAGTCATTGCATGCACTTGGTAAATAATGACCATAATAAAATATCTTTGTTAATAAAGATATTGGTGATTCTATATAGGCTGCAACTCCAATTCTGATAAAATCAACACATCTCAGATAAACAAATAAAATCAGTGTAAGCAGATCTGAAAAGTACAATCACTTGATGTTCGAATGTGAATTTAAATGCTTATTGAAAATATGCAATTTTAGGGCTCTGATTTCTTGGCGCAGCACAGGTTGGCGCAGCGTGGCGTAGCCCACAGAGTGGTAATTTCATCCGGTGCAGCCCACGCAGTGATAATTGCTTGTTGTGAAACACCGTGCTCAGCTACTTGGGCAATTTAGTAGACAGACGTGCGCCAAGATGGGTCTGACGGCGTATTAGGGGGAGATGTCACATATTCATGATGATGCAGTGACAATTTCAGGCTCCGCCGAAATGAGGTCGTTGTAAGTTACGTAGGTGGTCATACTATCCCCGAAGCAAAATGTACACAAAGGTTGATCACAGCATAGTGAAATTGGGGAAATCTTGTGCTGCTGTTAATTACACCAATAATAATGCCATTCAGTCATCTGGAAAATACGGCAAAATAAGTTTCCATCGATTTCCACAAAATAATGAAGCCCTTTTGAAAGATTGGCTCGTTAAATTAAGAAGAATTAGCCGTGGAAAGCCTTATAAACCAACAAAACATTCATTTCTTTGCTCAGAGCACTTCAAGAAAAGTTGCTTCATGTACCAGAAGTTCACAAGTAAGTCAACAGTTTTGTTGCAATGGAAACTGGTATTAAAGTGAAGATTTAAAGAAGTTAGTGGAAAATATATATTCAATACAAATATTAAACTTAAGCCTGAATGTCCCCATAACAGTGGCAATGAATTTGCAAAATAAATAGCCTACAGCACGTTTCCTAATAGCAACCTCATCATGTGGCATAACCACTTAAAGCAAAGAAACTCGGCGAAAAGTTCATGATGACCGTTTTTACCTAAACCAAACACAATTCAAGTAGGTTACCTAGCAAGTAAAAAAGCATCTAGCAAAACATGAAATAAAATAAGATCAGTGCTCTATCGCAAGCATTTCTGCTGAATTTGTGCTATGCATACAAAGGATACCTCAAATGAAAAACGACAGTCCACAGATTCCAACGTGAGTCTTGTCATTTTAAATTGACAGCACTTTCAAAGAACAGCAGGAATACACTTTAAATGCTACAGAGATGAAAAAAATTTTTTTTCTAACCTTTGATATTTTGTCATAAATGCTGTTTGTGGGTAAATCTGCGCTTGCTATTGTTTAAGCCAGTCTGAGAGTCCTCATGCCATTATGCTATGCACTGGAAGACCTCAGCAGTATGATCACATAAATGGTTTGTTTTTTGTATTTTCGCTGTATATAACTGCTAAATATTCAACTGTTGTTTTCAAAGCCAGTTTGAGCATCACTATGCTCAAGTTCAAACACAGCACAGCTATACAAGTGCTAAATCGACCAATGAATATATCGTCTTTTCAGCTAGTGTTGTGAATAAGGCGGAGCATTTGGACCTGAGGTTCAATATCCAGTTATAGATGCGACATTTCAGAGCAAGGAAAAACATTTTTTTAAATGAATAAATAATTTATTGATGCATTCCCATCCCATGAAAGCCATCTTCCTGAATTACTTCGGGGATCACATGACTTACACTACGGTTTCTGCATCCAGTGCAGCGTCTCTATTGTGCAGAGAGCTCACCAGCTCCAACCTGGTTTGCTTTCTGTTAGGTGGTAATTTGGCTGACTGGCGCACAGTGCGCACACGTCACCGAAACCTCACAGGCAGGTTCGCATCACCAGTTTGGATTTCAAATAACTTTGTGACTCAAATAAATTTTCTTATTTTAACAATTCAAATATGTTGAGTGGGTAGACTTTGATGAATTAAATGTGTTAATGGGCCGATTTGAACAATAATAAACAGATGCATTAAACATAGCGAGCACAAGTTGAAAATCACAAGACTGATCAGAACACACATTTAAAAATGAACTGAAAAGAACAGTCAGTATCGAGTGTGACCCCCACGAACATCCACACAGGCAGTACAACGTCTCCTCATGGACCTGACTAAGCATCTTTGGTTGTCTTGGGGAAGTTGTCGCCACTGTGCCTGTAGTGCATTCTGGAGTTGCTGTAGTTGCATTCTGGGTACTCTTGATGAAAGAGCTCGTCCCAGCTGGACGTACTATACCTAAAATGTACTGATGCTGGATGCACTACACCCAAAACGGTGAGCCACTTGCCGAGCACTTACTCCCGCCTCTAGAATACTCAGGGCCCTGTTCCGTTGTTCAGTCGACAGAAGTGGCATTATGACACTTAAAAATGTTTTTTGTGTGGCTTTTATCATGCCTTTATATAGGGAAGACAACCGCTCCTTCATTTCAACCACTGTCCTTGCACAACTCCTAATCCCATATGTTGTACTGAATATGGATTGATCAGGGTCACACTGTTGAGTTACATGATGATCATTCATGTGTAACGAGGTACACATTGTGACCCCAATAGTGACTTAAGAACTGAAATTGGACTACTCAGGTCCTGAGCAAAAATAAACCAAAATTTAGAGTGTTGCGTTTTCATTCCCTCGGAGTATATATAATGCTTGCGTTCTATGCTTAGTAAAGCCGATTGCGCACTGGACGCAAAACAAATTTTTCGCACAACTGATTACAGTCAAAGTCAATGCAAACATGCGAATGCACGCACGTATTTGCTTTGCGTCTTTGCATTGACTTGCGATGTACACAGTGTCTACGTGTCATGGTTTGGGAGCTTTGAGAGCTGTTTGTTGAGCTGTTTCTGTTTGTTGCTCTCATCCGGGACGATATCGTTTTGCTCTCTATCGGATTCCTGGGCCAGCTGGCAGTTATTGGGGGCGTTGCCCGGACTCTATTTAAGCTCCAGTTTCGCCTCGCGTTCCTTGCTAAAGTGTCAGTACTTTTTTGGCGCTTTAGCCGATAAGGTCTCTTGAGAGATTATTGTCAGGGACTTAGCTGCATACAGGATCAGTGTTAGTGAGTAAGGGTATCTGATTTATTTCCATTTTCTTTTGTTTTCCTCGAGTTCGCCTGTTTTGTACCACGGACGGCGTCTGGTCCGTTGGTAGCGCGAGTCTCATTATTTCTATCTGTTTTTAGTCTCTCTACGCGCTGTGAGATTTGCCTTTTACATTTTGCCGCTGCTCTTGGTGTCCTCTACTAGCAGCTATCACACTACATATCTGAAAGTCGGACAGGGTTTTAATATATCTCTGCGTCCGACAGACGGATGGTTTCAATATAACTCCGTGTCCGACAGTCGACCATTGTTTTTAATTTCTTCAAATCTACTGAATCTTTAAGATACAGTATTAAGCATGAATGTTTTGATCAGAGGGCTCAGTTCTTCAAGATGAGTACCAAGAATTTCAATCAATGTTTCTGTTTAAGCTCTGCTCAATAAAGTGAGTCAACATTGGCGCTGGACTTCGTGCATTTATGACAAATTTAGCGACTGTCGGACAGAGATCCTTAAAAACTTTGTGTCTGAAAGTCATAAAAGATCTAATTTTTTGAGTATTCCAGGAATTATTAGACGTACAAACTTGGCCATGTTTGTGTTCGACCTTCACAAAATGCAAATTGATAGCTATCGACTTTTCTTGGTCTTTTTATTCGTCTGTGTTCTTCCATTGAAGATAGACAACAGTCTTTATTCGGTCTCTCTTTTGAAAATTAGTCAGATGGATCGAACAGATTCACGCTTTATTTCAACACCAGAGATAAAATAGTGATTTTAGTCAGTGACTAAATCAATTCCATGACCATTGACATTGTGAATTCAATATCACATGCACGATCGAGACGCGAAATGCAAAATACTCCATGTCTGGCAACCAACAGAAAGTAAAAGTATTGATATGAGAACAGATTTTTAACGAAATAAAGAATAAAAATATATCACCAACGAACAGGACATCCAAAAAAGATGGCCCGCAAATAAATAAATAAATCAGTGTTCATTGGATGTTCTGTTTGTTGTTGAATTGTTTCTTGCTTATTCTTTATTTCGTTATCAATCTGTTCTAGCTGTCAGACACAGAGTATTTTGCATTTAATGTCTGACAGGCAACTGTACACAAAACCCAAAACCAGTGAAGTTGGCACGTTATGTAAATCGAAGATAAAAACAGAATACAATGATTTGCAAATCCTTTTCAACTTATATTCAATTGAATACACTGCAAAGACAAGATGTTTAATGTTCAAACTGAGAAACTTTGCAAAAAAAATAAAAAATCATTACCTTAGAATTTAAAGGCAGCAACACATTGCAAAAAAGTTGGCACGGGGGCCTTTTTACCACTGTGATATATCGCCTTTCCTTTTAACAACACTCAGTAAACATTTGGGAACTGAGGAGACCAATTTTTGAAGCTTTTCAGGTGGAACTCTTTCCCATTCTTGCTAGATGTACAGCTTAAGTTGTTCAACAGTCCGGGGTCTCGGTTGTCGTATTTTACGCTTCATAATGCGCCACACATTTTCAATGGGAGACAGGTCTGGACTACAGGCAGGCAGGTCTAGTACCCGCACTCTTATACTACGGGGCCATGGTGTTGTAACACGTGCAGAATGTGGCTTGGCATTGTCTTGCTGAAATAAGCAGGGGCGTCCATGAAAAAGACGTTGCTTGGATGGCAACATATATTGCTCCAAAACCTGTATGTACCTTTCAGCATTAATCGTGCCTTCACATATGTGTAAGTTGCCCATGCCTTGGGCACTAATACACCCCCATACCATCACAGATGCTGCTTTTTGAACTTTGCGCCTATAACAGTCCGGATGGTTCTTTTCCTCAGTGGTCCGGAGGACACGACGTCCACAGTTTCCAAAAACAATTTGAAATGTGGACTCGTCAGACCACAGAACACTTTTCCACTTTGCATCAGTCTATCTTAGATGAGCTTGGGCCCAGCGAAGCCGGCGGCGTTTCTGGGTGCTGTTGATGAATAGCTTTCGCTTTGCATTGCAGAGTTTTAACTTGCGCTTGCAGATGTAGCGACGAACTGTAGTTACTGACAGTGGTTTTCTGAAGTGTTCCTGAGCCCATGTGGTGATGTTCTTTACACCACTGATGTCGGTTTTTGATGCAGTGCCGCCTGAGGGATCGAAGGTCACGGGCATTCAATGTTGGTTTTCGGCCTTGTCCCTTTCGTGCAGTGATTTCTCCAGATTCTCTGAACCTTTTGACGATATTACTGACCGTAGATGATGAAATCCCTAAATTTCTTGCAACAGCTCGTTGAGAAATGTTGTTTTTAAACTGTTCGACAATCAGCTCATGCATTTATTCACTAAGTGGTGACCCTCGCCCCATCCCTGTTTGTGAATGACTGAGCATTTCAGGGAAGCTGCTTTTATACCCAATCATGGCACCCACCTGTTCCCAATTAGCCCGTTCACCATTCCTCAACTCTCTCAGTCTTTTTTGCCACTTGTGCCAGCTTTTTTGAAACATGTTGTAAAGGAGCTAATATTTCCAAAAAATCACAAAGTTTAACTGTTCGCACATTAAGTAACTTGTCTTTGCAGTGTATTCAATTGAATATAGGTTGAAAAGGATTTGCAAATCATTGTATTCTGTTTTTATTTACGATTTACACAACGTTCCAACTTTACTGGTTTTGGGTTTTGTACATTGTCAACTCACTTCATTGAGCAGAGCTTAAACAGAAACATTGATTTGAAATTCTCGGTACTCATCTTGAAGAACTGAGCCCTCTAATCAAAATATTCACGTTTAATATCTAAAACATTCAGTAGATTTGAAGAAATTAAAAACAATAATCAACTGTCTGACCCGGAGTTATATTGAAACCATCCGACTATCGGACACGTAGACACTGCGTTCAATGCAATCTGTTGTGCGAAAAATGTGTGTGCAAGCAGCTTAATACTAATATTTTTGTCACTTACTTTTATCATTTTCAGTGGGGGAAAGGAATACAGCCTGATTGCTATGATCTCATACTGAGTTAAGATCACATATTGAAAATAAATGTGTAACATATCTTGCATTGTTGTCCATGCATGTAAATCCCAAAATATTAAGTAGCAACCGGGTGTAATAATAGGAACACGCTATTCATCATTTCTCTTCCCAATGATGCAGGCAGATTAAATAAATGAGCAACCGTCATATTTCATTCCAACTTAATAAGTTTGAATGATCTGACGTAGTTTCATTTTGAAATGCCGTTCAAGTTTGTTAATAGTAATAATTTGCGAATGCCCTTGCTAGCCAGATAACTCATATTGGTAATGCTTCATATAGACGTTAGTGGTGCAGAAAACATGCCTGAAGCAGCAAAGTAAAATGCGACATTAATGCATCATGCTGATATAGGACAGAGGCTTTTTTATTTCAACACTTTAAAGGTGAGAAGAGGAATTATGGGCGAAGATTTGACTTGGCTGTGTTAAACCCACTCATGCCTTCTCTCCTCCCTCTTTGCCACTTGCGCCAGAAGGAGGGACAGAGGAGTACTTGCTCCAGGCTCCGCCGGGCACAAAATTGCAAAATATGCCTGGATACACCCTGTAGGTGCGGTGATCTCTTCATTCGTTGCGCCTGCACCTGGTCTACAAATTTATAGCCCCTAGTGTTTGTTACCATGGCAACCATGGACAATAAAAGTCTAATAAGCTTATACACTGTTAATATTTGCAAAAAAGTAACCTTTAATTGAAGCCTTATAATTGAAAGAAACATACAATGCTTATTGTGAAACATTTTTTTGTTAATCAAAAATATGTATTTCACAGTCATTCATTGAATATTTTGTGCAGCCTTCCTTTGCTAAGATAACAGCTTCTGTCATAATGGACGAAAACCAGCTGCTACTGTTATGGGCTACATGTTGAACTTGATGATGGGTGAATTGCTTGATTGTTAAGGGGTAATGTGTAGAAACAGGTTGAGAGTAATCCTGTGATAAAATGTGTTGTCACTGCCTAATCTGACAGCACACATCTGGTATCATTTAATTTCTGCTGGTATTTGATGGAGACCATGATACCATGTATCCTAGGAAGATGCCAAGGTCCTTTGGAAGAAAAACAGCCCCATAACATCAAAAATCCATCACCACACTTTTGCTTTTCTGTATCGCTATATTTCTACCAATGGCAAACTGACCATTCATGATTCTTGCTACAAAGTTCTATTTGGTCTTTTCTGACCACACAATGCAGTCCCATTGAAAGTCCCGGTAAAGTTTTGCAAAATGTGGGTGCTTTGTATTGTTGTGGATTGACAGCAGAGGTGTTTTTCTGGCAATTCCACCAAATATTTCCAATAATTATGGCACTCACGTTTGGAGAACGTTTTTTTTTCTCAGGAATTTTACTGTATGAAAAGTCATGATGTTTGCAAATAAAACTAAAAAGACTTGCTTCACAGACTTTATTATTTTTTTGCAGCCTCTTTTGCTCATATTCACTAATGGTATCAATAGCAATGGGTGACACTGTTACTCCTTTTCCATCAAGCTGGTTCCAGCGCTAGTTCGGAGCCAGAGCCTGATTTAGCACCAGTTCTTTGCTTTTCTGCAACCCAAGCACCAGCTACTGGCTCTCAAAACTGGTGCCAAAGCAAGCATTAACTCCTTGCTGGTCTAGAGCCAACCACCAATAACGACAGGGGCTCGGGGCGAAGTTATTATGACCAACACCAGGGTGTAGGTTTGTATACAGAAGGTTGTGACAAGTCCTTACCAATATTTTGGGAAGCCAGATTGTCCCTACCAATGTTTTAGCTAACTCATTCTTATCATCTTTACAGAAAAGCCATATAAGACGCAATTGTGGAGGCAACGTCTCCAAGACAATCTATTTATGCATTCTAGCATTTGATTGGTTGAAAGGGCGGGGCTATCTGAAGGCTAAAAGTTAAGGGTAAACGGACCACGCTGTTCAGGTTATGAATATTAATTTTTATCCAAAGCGAAGCTTGAGACGCGCAACTGGATCGCCAGCTTTGATTACATGTGTTTGCAATGGCTTGCCCATAGAAGAGAACCGTTATTTGGCATTTGTTCTGGATTTTTCTTCATCGCGTAACTATAGCACTTTTCCCATAGCCTCATGACTTACATTGATATTACCAAAGGTATGTATCACTTCTGTGGAAATTTCATTGTCTGAGAGCGTGAGGAAAAAAAAGTCGCTCCGTGTTAAGTCTTGCTGCTAATATTTCGCCAAACTGAATGTCAAGTGTAATGTTGGTTGAAATAGTGATCAAACTAGTCAGAAACAGATAGTTACTTAAATTCAAAACTTGCTAGCTACCTTAAATTAGTTTTTACCGGAAAATAATGTCAACGAATGTTAATTAAATATGTTAACTAGTTTCAACTCGCGAACTAAACCTGGTTTCTGTTATGTTAGTTAGTAATCGGGTTGCTAGCAGTAGTAAATATAAGCCAGTTGGATATGTCAAATTATGAGGTGAATTTCAGCAGAGAAATCCTGCGAAGGTGGCATTATTAATTAATTATTTTATATGCAGGACCCACAGCAGCAAGCTAGAGAAACAGAGCAAGTCGTTGAGGACACAGGTGTATCAGGGCTTCAGGTGAGGTCAGTATTATGACTTGTTCTGTGGAATTAAAAGGAAAGCACTAAAGTTAGTCTCATGATGTTCAGCACATATAACCTTTGAAAGTCACATGTCCGAACCAACTTTGGCTCAGCGGGGGAAATGAAAGAAACACATAACGGTAAATCTGACATGATCCAGTCCGATTAAAGTTTGGTTTGCGGCTTGTCCAATTCATAGTCGGTATTTTGAGGTGTTCATCGCGGCTGCAATTGCGTTACCGCTTACAAAGATGCTTAATAGAGAGCATTGCGGGCTGGCTTGGTAATGTAGTCATATATCCTCTCACATGGTATCAATGCCCAGGTTACTATATCTGAGCGGGTTTCATGAGTGCGCGGAGATGGTTTGCAGCTGCCAGTTAAGGTTATGGCAAGTTTATGTATGTGGCATCTTTATATGAAAATTTTGGAGGCACCTTGCGTAGCATAATGTCAAAAGGCATAAACACACATTCAGATAATCTCTGTCTACAGTAAAGGCAGTATCTGCACTCAGATTTACTTTTGTACAAAAATGTGCTACGCGCACTCGCATCACAAACCTGTCCTTATCAATTCTCACATTAAACCTACACCCTTGGACCAACAAGACCAGTGCAAACACTGTACCGCCATTTTTAACCCCTTCAATAAAATAATACTAAGACCTATCTCTGTCAGGCCGGGTTCATTTCCTCTAGCAACACGATCTAGGAGGCAGCGCTTATTAACTCGTAGAATAATTTATCATGGTAGCCTAAATGCCAGAAACCTTGATGACAAGTGTCTTATTATGACTGTAGCCAAGTCAGGAAACTAGTTTACAAGGAAACTTGCGCTGAAGAAATGTCTATTTTTCGAAAAGAACATTGATTTGTAATTGGATCAGGCACATTACGTATCTATAATGTATTTAAGAAAATAAAGCCGATACTGGATTCTATGCTGCAGAATTGCAAAAATGTTTTTGTTCCCCACCGACTCATTTCAATCAATGAGACATTATTTAAACGTGATGGTCGACTCGGCTTCAAAGTTTACATCCGAGACAAACATGCGCTATGAGGAATGAAAGTATTCAAACGATGCTCATCTGATGCCCCATGGTATGCCCCAAAATGGGATTTTGAAAGTGCAGCGGTATTTTCGCTTGTTAGGATTATAAGTAAAGCACTCAGTAAAAATAAGTAAAACTGAATGTTTAAGTTGTCACGCATGAATAAGATGTCGATTTCCCATCCAAATGACTTGTCAGATTTGGTCCTATACCCAAACGGCAACAGAAAATAATTCCAGACGCTCGCACTTTCGTTGCTAAACAAATCAGGCCATAGCGAGCCTGGCGAGCTCACTAGTATACAATGACGTACTGACATTATACGGTGACGTAATCGCGTGGCTTTGAAGTGGCTCCCAAGCGATGGAAGAGCAAACAGGTTCTGAGGAGGTGCATGGGTTGAGTCAACTAAGCACTGGTTCTAGCACTAGCACGGCACTAGCGCCAGGTTCTTTTTGGTGGAAAAGGGGTATGGATTCCGATACCTCAATCCCAATTCAGAACTGAATGGAGATTCCTGGCTATGCAACTGGTCTCAGATACACTCAGGTGGTTGTTCTGCTCAAAGAAGAGTGAACTTGCAGGGGTAATATCCACTCTGATATTCCCTTATGCTCCTTTTCATCGTGTTTGCATACTAACTAAAACATTCCAAGCCCTCGATGCCCCCTTCTCCTCAATTAATTAGTACCTCAGGATGATTACCGCAAAGTCTAATTTCCCATTCAGAATACAAAACTCATTTATTACCAGATCTGAGATCTACAGCAAAAACCCATCAGGAAAAAAAAATGGATGGACACACGCTCAGCTCTGCCAAATTAATAATATATTTGATTTTGTTTGCAATTTCCTGCTCAATTACTTTTTGACTTTGGATTTGACAAGCAGTGAACTCTGACATCCAGACTAAGAATCGTGGCTGACATTCCAAACACCTACCACATTAACATCTCATTCAAATTCTTAGTTCTGCCCACGCGGAAACAATCCAGCACCGCATGAATATTGCAGGACTAGCACAGCAGCTTCTTTAATCCATTTATTCATCTGCAGTTGTGTATGTGCTGGGCCAAACACTACAGGTGAACATACCTTATGGAATCAACTGTTTATCCCTGAAATCAAATAATTCAAAGAGTGAACTATTTGATTGATTGAACCATTCAAATTTTACACTCTGTTTTCACAGATCTGGGGATCATTTCTTAAAAGCAATTATTTGGGTTTTTCACTTTTAGACACAGATTTATTGATTTTACAGATCTTTTAGTTTCCCCATTTTATTCTTTGCCAGTTATCATTGTACAGCACTTTGGTTCAACTTTTGTTATTTTAAATATGCTTTATAAATAAACTTGACTTGAATTGACTTTGAGATTGAAATATTTTGAAGAAATTTCACACATTGCTACCAAGTTGCGAATAAAACTGCTGCTACCACAGGAGTTTGGCACCACCCATTTTTTTCTTGTATGTATGCATGAGGTAGGCTCCATGAAGAATGTGCTGTGATTTTGCTCAACATACAGTTACACATGACATGTGACACACGTCAAAACATGACACACAACATAATTGTCTTTTTGACGCAACATACAAAGACTGCTCAAAGAGGGTAAATGGAACAGCTAAATATTATGGATCAGTAGAGATATAACTCTGATAATGTGTCGTTTTACTCAGTCTTAAATTGCAAAACATGGACTTATCTGCTCATGTAAAGCAGGTCAATTACAGTTACAATGCAATGAAGAAGTGTTTTCCCCCTCTGTTTTCTATATTTTTGCATATTTATCACTCCTAAATGTTTCAGACTTTCAATCTGATTTTAATGTGAGACAAAGATAACCCAAATGCTAAATGCAGCTGCCAAATAAAGAACTGATATATTGAAAGAAAAAAAGCTATCCAATCCTACCCAGACCTACATAAAGAAGTAATGAATATATCAACTAATTAAAAAATGTAATTGATAATTGGGTTGAACTTCACTACACCCACCCAGGCATGTTTACTGCCTTATAGAGGCTAAATGGTACTTAAATAGACCCTGTCCGTTAATGTAAGTGGGCAAAAAGCAGAGCATGATGCTGCGATCTAAAGAGCAGATGAGAAACAAAGTGTATGACATCTTTCAGTGTGGAAAGGGTTATAATGCCATCTCTACAGATCTGGGACTCCAGCAAACTATGGTCAGTGCCATTATCTACAAATGGAGAAAACTTGGAACAGGGGTGAACTCGAGGAAATTATCACAAAACATCAGTGTTTTCAGAGAAATGATAAATTTGCCAAAAACCTCAAAAGAAAGGAAATTTAATTGATTGGTCGAAATGCAAAGCTACAGTTTGCACCATTTTTTTAAAATTTATTTTAGATCTTAATTCTTGCACTTTGAGCTTGAAAGGATACAATGACAATGGTGTATCTGTGCAGACTGTTAGCTTTCATTTGAGCACGTTCTCATCTATTTCAGAGGAAACACCTCAAAACTGCAGCTTTTGCACATTGCCACCCACAATTTTCAGTCTCTTTTTCAGCATGTATAATGCATGTTATGGTGGATTCAGATCTGGTGATGGACTTGGCTAACAGAAACAAACTTTTTTAAAAATCTGTCACTGTCCAATGAATTATGGTGCTCACTGCAGATATAAAACAATGTACAATTTCCACTGAATGAAATATTGACAGATCTATTTGTTTACTAATGGAAACATAACCTTTAATACTCCATAAAAATGTTATAGGTCACAAGGTATACAATTAAAGCTGAACAAGTGAGTTTGTCATGGTGTTAGTCAGTGACTGCATGAGTGAGCTGAGGATCCACTGAGTCGTTCAATCCAAATTTGTACTTACAGACTGATGGAGTTTAGACTTCATGGTAGTGCGCCCACAAAGTGATTATGGCTGGCCAATTCTACACTTAATTAAGTCTGCAATTGGACTAATGTGGAGGCTTAAACAGGCATCAGAGAGCCCAGTTGGGTGGATACTCTAGCAGCCCATGCCAGGTATTACCCAATCATAATTCTGAGAAGGATGCGATGATGGCAAAATGGGAAAACAAATAATGTTTTCAATGTTTCATTAATATAGGCTAAATCTGATCTTATTTACAGATAATGTTGCATTTATTTTTTTATATATATAGGAAGGGCTCATATGTGCGGAACTGTATAAGGTCTGAATTTCAAGCCCATTATCGCATTTACGTGTACCCTAACAGTAGTGTGCAGTGATGATTACACTCTACTGTTGTCTAAGACGGGTCATAATATATTACTTCTCTAAAATTTTTTGGTGAAAATGTTCAACGTATTGAAAAATGCAATTGAAGGCAATGAGAGAAAAAAAAAATCATTCCCACAAGTACTTATATTGATGCAAAAATATGCGTAATAAACAAAAACACTGATAACATCAATGTTTTATAATGATTGAAAGGCGTCGCAAATATAATTTTTTTGATTCTTGCATAGCCTGAATGCATGTGTCAAGGCTCATTTTTCATGCTAAAAAAATTATTTAAACTGGTTTGAGGCAATTATTCAATAAAATTACATGTCATGGTGAATTGTTCTAGTATATGGAGTAACATGAACTTTGAGCGGTGACACAGTACTAAACGCAAAGGCATTATTATAATTATACTAATTTATTTTATTTGTCAAGCGCAATAAATTCATCCCGAGGCAAGCTCTCTGCACAGAGGCATGATGGAAGGAGCTCTCCAAGATTGTTTGTAGCCGTATTGCGGCCTCTCATGATGCTGAAGACGTTAAGTGCTGCAATGGAACTGTAAGAAACACCATTAAGTGCGTCAAAGAGACCGGTTCACTGAAAACTAGTGGCAATAGAGGTGCAAAATGAAAATTAAGTACCTCTGATATTAATTATATGTATACAACATGTGAAAAAAAAAAAAAATCAGCGGTTGACAGCACGACAACACTGTGATGATATTCATCTTGACAGAAGTGAAGAGATGAAAGTATCAAGATCTTCTATTTCCAGCCACTTGAATGAAAATGGTCTTATTGGTCCCGTTTCTGCCAAGAGCTGGTAATATTATAAAAAGGCTCGAGTTTGCCAAGAAATTCTAAATCCTTTTGACCGATTGATCAATATTCAAAATTTTCTCGCCCAAACGCAGAACTTCGGCGCACCGTACAGTTCGAGAACATTTCAAAATTAACTGTTTAATCCTTTCTGTAAGACATGACGGTGGTAATATTATGGTTTGGGGTTCAGTCTGCTCGAAACGAGCTGGTGATCAGATAAAAAGCCACAGAATCGTGAATCAAAAGAAGTATCTCAGCATCCTTATGAGGCATGAATTGCCATCAGGAAAGAGACTGATTGGTCAGGAATTTTATTTTCAGCAACATAATGACCCTAACACACTTCTGTGTTGTGCAAGAATTATCTCAGTTGGAAAAAACATCTGATGACATTAAAGTTATCACTTGGATCACTCTAAATCCAGACCTTAATTTGATTTCTCAAATCTGTTGTAACATTGAAAGAATCTCTTTGGAATAAACTTCACACCATATGGAATGATTTAGCGAGTGAAGAGATAGAAAAAAATATGAAAACCATGCCTGAAAGATTAAATGCTGTAATAAAAGCAAAGGGTGGCCTTACTAGATATGGACTTTTTCTCTCAAAAATGCATTATTTTTGTTTTTATTATAAGTCATCTGTTTACTTTTCATCTATATGACCCAATGTGAAATTAAATATAGTGCCGTGAAGAAGTATTCGCCCCCTTCCTGATTTCTTACTTTTTTGTATATTTTTCACATTACATGTTTCAGATCTGACAAATTTTAATATAAGAAAAAAACAACCAGAGTAAATTCAAAATGTAGTTTTTAAATGATGATTTCATTCATTAAAGGAAAAAAACTATCCAAACCTACCTGGCACTATGTGAAAAAGTAATTACCCCCCCCCCTAAAATCATGAATTAACTGTGATTAGCCAAATTTTTTAAGCTCAATTTTACTAGCCACACCCAGGCTTGATTACTGCCAGACCTGTTTAATCAGGAAATTACTTCAATTGAACCTGTTTGACAAAATGAAGTAGTAGGCTAAAAGATCTCAAAAAGCAACACGGCACTAAAAAAATTCAAGAACAGATGAGAAACAAGAAGTTGACATCTATCAGTCTGGAAAGGGTTACAAAACCATTTCTAAGGCTTTGGGACTCCAGCGAACCATGGTGAGAGCCATTTTCCACAAATGGAGAAAACTTGGAACAGTGGTGAACCTTCCCAGGAGTGGCCGGCCTAGCAAAATCATTGATGACTCATCCAGGAGGTCACCAAAGAATCCAGAACAACATTTGAAGAACTGGAGGCCTTGCTTACCTCAGTTAAAATCAGTGTTCATAATTCAACAATTAGAAAGAGACTGGACAAAAATGGCATCCATGGGAGAGTACCAAGGTGAAAATCACTGCTGGCCAAAAAGAACACAAAAGCTCATCTCACATTTGCCAAAATACATCTTGATGATCCCCAAGACTTTTGGGAAAATATTCTGTGGACTGAAAAGACTAAAGCTGAATTTTTTGGTAGGTGTGCGTCCCGTTACATCAGGCATAAAAATAACACAGAATTTCATAAGAGGAAAATCATACCAAATGTGAAACATGATGGTGGCAGTGTGATGGTTTGGGGCTTCTTTGCTGCTACTGGACCTGGAGAACTGGTAGTAATTGATGGAACTTAGAATTCTGCTCTCTACCAGAAACTCCTGATGGAGAATGTCCAACCATCAGTTCATGACCTCAAGCTCAACCCTGACTTGGGTTATGCAGCAGGACAATGATCCGAAACACACAAACAAGTCCACCTCTGAATGGCTTTAAAAAAAAAAAAAATTTGGAGTGGCCTAGTCAAAGTCCGGACTTAAATCCGCTTGAGATGCTGTGTCATGACCTTAAATAGGCTGTTCATGCTCAAAAACCCTCCATTGTGGCGGAATTAAAACAATTCTGCAAAGAAGAATGGGTTAAAAATTTTTCCCTGGCGATTAGAAAGACTTATTGCCAGTTATCGCAAACGTTTGATCGCAGTTGTTGTCACCAAGGGTGGCACAACCAGTTATTAGAATTTAGGGGGCAAATACTTTTTTCACATGGGGCCATATAGGTTTGGATAGCTTTTTCCCCGCAATAAAAGAAATCATCATTTAAAACTTGCATTTTGTATTTACTTGGGTTGTCTTTGTCTAATATTAAAATTTGTTTGATGATCTGAAACATTTAACATGACACATATGCAAAAAATAAGATGTTCATGTAGCCTTCAGGCATTAGATAAGTCTATCCTCAAGTATATACAACTTTTGCTGGAACAATGTATTTCAATGTCTTCCACCACAGACGTATTGCTCAACAGATTGACAGCGGATGCTGGACGGAGAAGACAGGGCATGATTTTGCTGTGAGTATATTGGTGTACTTCCTACAGAACAAGTTAACTATTATAAACATTCAGCACTTCATTTGTACCTATGAAATTTCTAAATTATTTTCTATTTATTTATTTTTATAATATAATTATAATATAATTTATTTTCTAAACTATTGTTCCTTTCCACATTGTAGGCTTTGCCACGACAGACTGAGGGGAATGACTGTGGAGTTTTCGTACTCGTGGTAAGATCTTAGTTTATTTGTTGACCATAGGGAAGGTTGTTTTGCAAGTGCAAATGCACTGCTTATTTGTCCAAATGTTTCCCTATTTCAGTACATTCTTTCTATGGTTGCTGGAGTGGGGTTTGACTTTGAGGGGGTCAATTTGTGAAGGATGATAATGACATTGGTTAATTTTAGGGAATGCTTTTTTGCCATGGTGTAAAAGTAAGATTTTCCCCTTTTCTTAGATAGATATGCCAGCCATTTGGAAGTGGTGGTGCCTTGCTCTTATGGAGCGCTTCCAAATCGAGGGGTATGACAGTCTCAAAACTGTGCGCTAGTTTTAGTGTCACTCGTACTTCATTATATTATCTAAAAAATCATTATCAGTTCCACATACTTTCACAGTTTGTATACTATTAACTTTAATGTTAATATGTCTATTTCCCTAAGACATGGAAGGAGATTTGCATTTTGGGGAGAAGAGGCAAGGGACCTGTTAAATGGGTGCTTGCAGCCTCTCTTCCGCCTCCCCAGAGAAAGGAGCAGCACCACAACACACCAACTTTCACCCCACCTCCAGGCCATCTATGTCAGGATGGCGGAGGAGAAAAGGCTTGTTGATTGCATTGTGCAGTCAAAGGGAGCAGAAGAGCATTTAGTGGTATGCTGAAAGTTTTTTCAGAGTACTGTACTGAACTGTGTAATTCTTTTTTTTGTTTCGGGACAACCTTAAGTGTCAAGCAATAGTTCACAAGGGTTCACCATCAATTTAAGTATTAAAAAAACGATTTTGTCATATTCTCTATAGGATATCCTCAATGGAAAGCCATCAAAATGGCATCCCTTGAAACGAGATGGCGAGGTGCCTGTGTACATAGAGGACGAGGAGCAGCAAGGTGTACTGCTGGCACATCTAACGTCCATTGTACACTCAGCAAATACTACTATGCTCTTGGATGAGGTGCAGTTAGTATGTGGAGTACTCTTCCCAGAGGTAGGCCAGGTATGTTTTTTGAGGCAATTGATTTTGTTTGCACTGTATGAAATTTAATTAATGACTTGATTTTTATAGGCCATCATATATGGCCTCGGAGAAAAAAATGCCTGGTCCTGGCAAGAGGCAGAGGAAAAGTTTCAGCAAGGGCCATTTTATCACCCAAGGTGCGCCTGTTATTTTTGTCTTTCAATGAAACTTCTAATTTTTTTATTTCATACACTACCTACGACAAAACCACCAGCGTCAATTGATGTCTCCCTTTTAAGGAATTGGTTTGACCTTCATTCTTTCACAACTGGATGTATCAGAGGTTTCAGGTTACTTGTCTTGCAGTTTGGTATGCATACATAACACAAAGCTGCACAAGGACACAAGACTGTCTTACCTATCAATGTTTCTGACAGATGGTCATCAGAACCTTTTATTTCGCAATAGAGCAAAATTGTGCAATTTTTTGCTTTCTTCCCAGTGAAGTGGAGGACTTCAATAGGGGTGTGAAGCGGAAATTAGCCCAGGGAGGGGAGATAGCTTTCATAAAAGGTATCTACCCCATTATTTATACAACTCCACTGGCTGCCTTTATTGCTCAAATCCAGTTCAAACCTTTGATGTTGGCCAACAGAGTGATTACATGTGATGCTCCAGCTAACTTGGTCTTCTGAGGGCACATGTCACATCTGACGTGATGATGGTAAAGGTTGAGAACCACTGGCCTACACCAAAGTTCTAAACCATTCTCCACCACACCCTATGCAACCCTACCGACTACACCACACTTTAAGTACATAGGTGATTGTCCTGTTTCCTGTGTGCTGATTGTAAATGACCTTTAACATAAGCAGAATATTGTTTTACTTGCTGCTTTTATATATACTTAATTTCGTTTTTGAAAATGAGTAAAAGCCACGCTTTTATTTTATATATTGAGCAGACGTTATGTTTTGGTGCTTTTATTTTGAAGGCGTCTTGCTGAGAGTTAAAACATCCGGTGTTTCGGACTTAACCGACAGCAGGAAATGTGCGTCTGCAGGCTAAAAGTGTGTCTTCAATGGTAAAAACGTAAACGAAACGCCCTTGCACCTGGCTAATAAAGGTTGGTTTTCTGTTATTTCTTCATGCCATGTTACATGTCTGGCGCATGTTTAAATGCCGCTGATATTTCGTATACCGAGTGTGTTGTTGTTAGCGGTAGCTACTGTCAGCTTCGGCCAAGCTGCCATGTCGGTCCTATATTGAAGTGATGTGGAGCTGAGCTAATTTGTTGGTCGTCTTATTAATGCAACAGAACATATTGGGCTCTAATTTCCTGGTGCAGCGCAGGTGGCGTAGCGAAGCGCAGCCCGCGCAGTGGTAATTTCGTAGGGCGCAGCCCGCGTAGTGGTAATTTCGTGAGGCGCGCAGCCTTCAGTAGACCAAGGTGCGCCGAGATGGGTGTGGCGGCGTAGTAGGGGGAGGTGTCACATATTCATCAAGACGCAGTGACAATTTCGTAGAAAAAGTCTCCGCTGGAGTTGCGCAGAAAACTCGCCAACTCCAACCTGGTTTAATTTCCGTGCAGTGGTAATTTGGCTGACCGGCGCAGAGAGCGCACACGTCACCGAAATCTCACAGGCAGTTTTACAGAATGTCAGGCACATTTCAATGCAAGAAATAATTACAGGAAGCACGATTTAATGTAACTATCTGAATAAGGACATAAATTATTGTATCTATATCGATTGTCCTGATGTCAGATTAAAGGCGGTTGCCACGCGTAATGGAAACTTGACCGGGCTTAATCAACGCAGCTGAATCTGTGATGCAAACTAACGACTTCACATCTTTCTCAGCCAACCACAAACTGTATATATATATCGAATGCTTGCGTTCTATGCTCATTAAAGCCGCTTGCACACTGGACGCGAAACAAATTTTTCGCCCGACTGATTACAGACAAAGTCAATGCAAAGACGCGATAGTTGGACAGGGTTTTAATATAGCTCCGTGTCCGAAAGTCATAAAAGTTCTAATTTTTCCGAGTATTCCAGGAATTATTAGACGTGGAAACTTGGCCATTTTTGTGTTCGACCTTCACAGAATGCAAATTGATAACTATCGACTTTTCTTGGTCTTTTTAGCCTATTCTTCCGTTGAAGATAGCCAGCAGTCTTTATTCGGTCTTTCTTTTGAAAATTAGTCAGATGGACCGAACAGATTCACGCTTTATTTCCACAGCTGAGATAAAACAGTGCGTGAGCAAATCAATTCCATGACCATTGACAGTGTGAAGTAATTAACTGCGGTCAAGCTATCACCAGTTCGCAAAACGCACGATTAAGACTGTCCGACACGAAATGCAAAATACTCCATGTCCACCAGCCAGCAAAAAGTAAAAGTATTGAAATGAGAACAGATTTATAACGGGATATCCAACAAAGATGACCCGCTAAAAATAAATCCCAGTGTTCATTGGATGTTCGGTTGTTAAAATGTTTCTTTTTATTCTTTATTTCGGTATCAATCTGTTCTAATCGTCCTCTTTTTTTTTTTTTTTAGCTGTCAGACACGGAGGCATTGTACATTGTCCCATGCCAGTGTCGACTCGCTTTACTGAGCAGAGCTTAAACAGAAACATTGATTGAAATTCTCGGTACTCATCTTAAAGAACTGAGCCCTCTTATCAAAACATTCACGTTTAATATCGACAAGAGTCAGCAGATTTGAAGAAATTAAAAACAATAATAGACTGTCGGACACGGAGATTTATTCAAACCCTGTCAGACTTTCGGGCACAAGACGCAATCTGTCGAGCGAAAAATTCGTTTCGCGTCCAGTGTGCAAGCGGCTTAATACAAGGCTACTATTATTGTCACTTCGGTTTTATCGTCTTCAGTGGGGAAAAGGAATACAGCCTGATTGCTATGATCTCGTACTGAGTTAAGATCGCATATTGAAAATAAATGTGTCACGTATCTTGCATTGTTGTCCATGCATGTTAATCCCAAAATTTAAAGCAGCAACAGTTTGTAATTCATGGGAACACGCTATCCATCGTTTCTCTTGCCAGTGAGCAAGATTTGACTCGGCTGTGTCGCCTTCTTTGCCAACTGGCGCTGGAAGGAGGGGCAGAGGCGGGACAGAGGAGTTCCTGCGCCAGGCTACGCCGGGCACGAAATTGCCACATACGCCTGGACACACCCCGTTGGCGCGGCACACCCCCCATGCGCCGTGCCTGCGCCGCGCCTACGCCTGGTCTACGAAATTAGAGCCCATTATGTGTATTTTATGTGTCATGGTCTGGCCCTGCAGGCCCTCCCCTCTCCTGGTTGCTCCTCCACCTCAACGAGCCACTGCTGCAGCTCGTTGAGGTGGAGGTGCTTTGCAAGAGTATTTAAGAGCTGCACTGGCAGTTATTCAGTGCAGTGGGATTCTGTAGGCTTTGTCTGTATGTTGGCCGTTTGATTATGGAGCCCTGTTTGCCACTGCCCCCCTGGGCATATGTTTGTTGATTTTAAAAATTAAATCTTTATATTTTACTCAGCCTGTGCTCTTGGGTCCCTCCTTTCTTGAATACATGGTCCCTGTGCCTGTCGGCTTGTTGCCTTTCGCCGGCGGGACTAAACCATGACAGAATCCCACTGCCAACATGGGACCCAGCCAGGCTGAGCCAGGGAAGCAGCGGCAGCAGTGGTGTTGTGTTTTTTATTCAGGGCTCCTGCCTTGAAGCCTGTGCCCGTTTTAGGAGAGCGCCCCAGTTTACTCCGGAGGTGGGCGCATGTAGGCGCCAGGCGGCGCCATGAGATCCCGGATGTAGGCGCCAGGCGGCGCCATGAGATCCCGGATGTGGGCGCCAGGCGGCGCCATGGGATCCCGGATGTGGGCGCCAGGCGGCGCCATGGGATCCCGGATGTGGGCGCCAGGACTCCAGCAGGGGTGCCCCAGTAGGCTCCGGGGAGGTGCTCCTGTTTCACTCCAGCTGCCCAGAGGTGTTGCCCTCCTCCTTATCCCCCGGTGAGGTGTCTGCCCCAGTTGCCCGGAAGTTTGTTCCGGTGCAGGGCGTGTGGTCCGGTAAGGGGCGAGGACACCTGTCTCCCCTGGCACGCCAGGAGGCGTGCCTTGGGGGGAGGGTTCGTCTGCTGGAGCCTTGCATGCAGGCTCCGGCTGGCGCCATGCGTCCAGGCCCGGCGGTGTGTTCCCGGGTCTGGCTGGTGCCAGGCATCTCGGAGTCTGGCGGGCGCCAGCAGAGTGTGCTGCAGCGGGGTGCCAGGAGGAGGCCGCCAGAGAGGGGCGCCATGAGGAGTGCTTTCTGGAGGACCGCGCCAGAGGTGGGCGCCATGGGGGCGCCAGGCCAAGGCAGTGTTCCGGAAGTGGGCGCCAGGCCAAGGCAGTGTTCCGGAGGTGGGCGCCATGGGGGCGCCAGGCCAAGGCAGTGTTCCGGAGGTGGGCGCCAGGTGGCGCCATGGGATCCCGGATGTGGGCGCCAGGTGGTGTCATGAAGGCAGTGTTCCGGAGGTGGGCGCCATGGGGGCGCCTTGCCAGGCAGTGTTCCGGAGGCGGGCACTAGGCAGTGGTCCGGAGGTGTTGGCTCCTGGCACGCCGGGAGGCGTGCCTTGGGGGGAGGGTCCTGTCATGGTCTGGCCCTGCAGGCCCTCCCCTCTCCTGGTTGCTCCTCCACCTCAACGAGCCACTGCTGCAGCTCATTGAGGTAGAGGTGCTTTGCGAGAGTATTTAAGAGCTGCACTGGCAGTTATTCAGTGCAGTGGGATTCTGTAGGCTTTGTCTGTATGTTGGCCGTTTGATTATGGAGCCCTGTTTGCCGCTGCCCCCCCCCCTGGGCATATGTTTGATTTTTAAAATTAAATCTTTATATTTTACTCAGCCTGTGCTCTTGGGTCCCTCCTTTCTTGGGTACATGGTCCCTGTGCCCGTCGGCTTGTTGCCTTTAGCCGGCGGGACTAAACCATGACGTGTGGTTTGCTAAGGTTAAAAACTGTTTATTGGCTCAAATATAGGAGTCAGTAAGAACTTTTATTTCATGGTAATACAGCACTCCATTAGAGTGTCTCAATAAAAATAGTATTAAAAAGACGTTTACATAAAAAGTTAAAGAGGTAATTTCTTGTGGTTAAAAGTGAAGGTAACTGTATGTTTTCTTCTGTTTTTTGTAAAGTTCTTATGGTGAATTCATACTGCACATGGTTCAAATAAAAGAATATGGACCATCAGTTTGAGAGTTTGACCATCATTTAGCCGGGATGCTACAGTAAGAGCTTCACCTTATCAGTCCCACTGCACTACGGGTCAAGGACAACTGCAGAGGGACTCGATGTGATCAAGGATTGTGGCACCTGCTCAACATGGAAGCATCAGCAAACTCACCTCCAGACGACAGAGACTCTGAACAGACAACGGATAAGGACAATATAGAGGAGGAACATCGCTCTGGTCGGGCACGGAATCCTACGGAAAGGATGCTCGCATTCAATAAGGAGCAGGCCCACAAAAAGGAGAAAAGGTAAACTCACATTTACGAACAATGGAAGACACAGGCACATAAGGCTAGAGAGCAGCTAAAAGAAACCATTCCTAAAAGTGACATTGCAGCTCTTATAGACACACTAGAAGAAGGAAAGGACAGTGTTATAAACATTTTTACGGAAATCAGAGCTCACATCACTCCATCCAATGAGACAAGACGCGTTGATGCCTGTGAGGCTGTGACAAGGGACATTGTGAGGATTGCCTTTGAAAGGATATCAGGCATTGTTGGAGAATTTAATAGTGACGCAGCAAGGCAACGACTGCATGAGCTTCTTGACAGACTATGCTCGTTCCATCTACGGATCTACAGCTTCACCTTCGAGTCGACACTCCAGTAAAGTTTCCAGTCAACACTCTGTCATAGTAGCAAAAAGAGCAGATGCTACAGCAGACTTAGCTGCAAAGAAGGCAGAGCATGAAGTGTTATTGGAGGAGGGGAAACAAAAGATTCAACTCCTAGAAGAACAACAGAGGAGAGAACTTGAAGCTCAAAAACGTGAGTTGGAAAGATTAAGGGCAGAGAAGGACATTAAAGCTGCACGAGCAAGGTTCACTACATATGATCAGGAAGTTATGCAGGAAGCAAGTGTTCACTCTGCTGATCAAAGGAGAACAAGGGAACAACCTGCGTCTTCAACTCTCATCCAGCAGCCCACTAATGTCACAGTTGCATCATCAGTGGCAGCATCATCTCCACGGACAGATGTAAGTTATCTGGCTCAAGCAGTTCAAGATAGCATTAGCTCTGAACAGGTTCCCAATGCCAGAACCGTCTGTATTCACTGGTGACCCCATACAGTTTATTGAATGGAGGGCTTCCTTCACGTCACTCATAGATAAATGGAATATTGCCTCAGCCGACAAATTGCATTATTTGAAAAATTATGTAGCAGGTCCAGCACGAAAGACACTTGATGGCATATTTTATAGAAATGACGATGAAGTAGGCTTGGAATGATGCATGGAACCGTCTCAACCAAAGGTATGGTCAGCCGTTTGTTATACAAAGGGCATTCAGAGAAAAACTTGGAAACTGGCCAAGGATCCATCCAAGAGATGCTGAGGGACTCAGAGCATTTGCTAATTTCTTACACTCATGTCTAGAGGCCATGCCTTATGTTAAGGTCTGGACATTTTGAACGATTGTGAAGAAAACCAGAAATTAGTTCAGAAGTTACCTGACTGGGCAGCGTCACAGTGGAACCGTAACGTCACTCAAGTCATGAGAGATCAGGTGTTTCCCACCTTCCATGAGTTTGTCTTCTTTATTGTAACAGAGACAGAGATTGCATGCAATCCTATCACTTCGTTCCAAGCTCTCCACTCATCAGAGGCTAACGCATCGCGTCATCTGAAAGAAAAAAAGTGCGAGTCCAGTGTTAATCTCACGCAAACAGTTACAGAGACTGAAAGTCAAGGGCAGTTAAAAACAGGTTTAAAGCCTCAATGCATGTTTTGTCAAGACAGCAAACGTCATCTTCATCACAGCCCTGAGTTCAAAGGGAAAGCTTTGGAGGAATGAAGGAAATATGTGAAGGCAAAGAAACTTTGTTATGGCTGCCTGAGAACAGGCCATAATGCAAAGGACTGCCGTAATAGACATTCATGTGACATTTGCAAAAGACGACATCCTGCGCTTCTCCATGACAACAACTACACTAGAGTCAAACTCACGTCAGTCTCAAATCAAAGCACCACGGAGGAAACAGCTACTACATTGTCCCTCAGTGTGGGGACTGAGGAATCAGCCACCAACACTTCAATGATCGTGCCAGTATGGGTTTCCTCTGTCAGCAATCCAGGTACAGAAAGACTTGTTTATGCACTGCTTGATACCCAAAGTGATACAGTCATCATTGACCAAGAAATTAGCAAGTTTAGAGTTTGTTAGGAAGAGAGTTTGTTTTATAATACATCTATACTACAGGTAGGCATACAATACAGTAAAAAGTTTTCTGATGTGAAGGTAAAGAGTAAAGGTACCTTTATTGTCATTTGTGTTTCCAATAATGAAATTCTTTCTCTGCATTTGACCCATCTTCAGGTACGGCCAGTCCCGGAGAGCACTGGGCAGCAGCTGTGCCACACCTGGGGAGCTAGGGTTAAGGAGCCTTGCTCAAGGGCACCACAGCCATGGACTGGAGGAGGGACCTCTTGTGTGACTTCATTCCACTGTGGCTTCTTCACCATAGACGGGAAGGGCACAAAGGACTTTTTTAGGGGCCTCTCTTCACGTCATCCCTACCACATTGATGGGACTTGGTCTCAAACCTGCAGTCTTTGGGTCAAGAGTCGAACTTCCCATTACACTATGGCTGCCCCCAAAATTATGGTTGTAATTGTGAAGTAAATAGCAATATCAAAAACATTACACATTTTAAATCTTTTACCCCTATGTTGTTACAAAGTGTCTACATGTTTCAGCTGTTCCTATAGATAATACAGTACAGTGAGCATTGGGCACTGTTTACATTGTCTGGTATTATTTGTGCTACAGTTGTGGTACAGTAAAGTTGTGCTATGATAAAGTTGGAATAGCAACATAAGATGTCTCAGTACTCTCTCTCCTATGCTCGTAAATAATTGTGCTTTTATAAGATGAAAAGTGTTATGCCAGAACCTGCATGCCTGCCAAAATATGCATGCACCCATAAGTTTTATTTGCAATGATTAGTATTAAATCATTCTTTGTCTGTAGTTTATGCTCGATCATAAGTTCTCCATTTTAGTGTGATGACTGTAATTACATTTTCGAGATGAGCGTTTTTTACATCTGGACAAAGTCACTGGATAGGACAAAGCGTGGAGCTATATGTTTTTTTTTACACGATGGACGTACGTTACACATTGGATGTTGGAAAAACATCTTCTGAAATAAAATCAGAGCATTACTAACTGCAGTTGTACCATTAACCCGTGTAGAGGCTTTACAACCTGTTTGTATAGGCCATTACAACTACTACACGGTATAATGAAGGCAAAGTGAATGAGTAAGTAACGTGCTGGATATGGTACACAGATAGATGGAAGACTTCCAGTGAAACGACGTAGAGTCCGTATGTTTAACTTTTTTATAATAGAAAACCCAGGAACTTACAGCTTTCTATATTTGCGGGATCGCTAGGACTCAAATCGTCCGAGAACAAACAACTGTTATTTGTCTTAGCGATGTTGCCGTAGTGACGCTTAAAACATAGGTGACGTTTTTGTGCATGCGCTGTACGTCCAGACTCAGATCGTCCTGGGACTCAAATCGTCCCTTGACAGGGCTGTCAGCCCCACATGCCAAAAAATTAGTGCTACCTCCACTAATACAGCCAATACTCTGAGCATGCGGACTTATATTGTCACAAGTATCGTAAACATTGCATTGCGTAAGGGGGGCTAGCCCCATTCATGCAGACATGGGTCAGGAGATTGGCCTGAAGCAGCAAAACAGAGTCCAATAAACCTGAACTTAAATCCAAACACAAATTCCATGCAATTTAGGAAAATGCTAAATTTATAGACAATACATTTAATCAGATAACAAGATCATGTTTGAGAATTAATAATGTATTTTGCCCGCGGTCCTTTCTGGTGACACCAGGTAGGGCTGTTGCCCACCTGCCCCAAATGACCATTTGCCACTCGACTGTCATTTCATCAATGAAGCGAGATCAAGAATGGTAGAATGCTGTTGAGTCTTTCATATATCAAGTGCTTTGATGACATGAAAATTAAGCATTTAAACTGTAAAATAACTCAAATGATTAAATGAAAGATGACACATTTTATCAATAGCCAAGATGCAGCCTGCCAACGCGTTATAGGAAAAAATTATGAAATTGGGTTAAAATTAAGGCAGCCAGTCCATTTATATCAAAACATCTCTAAACCTACATTTTGCCAAGAACTCTTAAGACATCACTTGTCAGAGGGACTGTACACAGCCATTGTTTGTGGTAAGGCTTGTATTTAATTGCAGAGGTGAACAAAGTGCCACTTCTGCCAAGACGAACGAATATGGCAATACCCTGTTGTCAAAATCACCTGTGAAAAATCTAATTAAACATTGATATTGTACACTGCCAGGACCACCATGACCGCGCTTTCAATGCCATACAGGGCGGAGTGCGGGGGCCCCCAAGTGGCTGTGGGGCCCCGTGCAACCGCAGTTTCTGCACTGAGCAGGAAACGACCCTGCATTTACGAAATACTTCAGTTAGTGTCACAATATATGAAAACAAAGTCTTGTAATGGCGAGTCCTAATCATTTGTACATTTCAATTCAGCCACCGTTTGTGTGATTGAGTTGGTAATTTGTCGGAAAAGGTATGTAAAATGCTGCCAGAGCGGTACCTAGTATCAACCCTATTGAAGAGTGGCACAAAAAGCATGACATTGGGAAGAGCAATGGAATATTTTTCATGAGATAGTATTCTTTTTTCTTATCAGAGCTGTTTAAAATAACAGAAATTCTCAAGTTACATCTGCCAAAGCCCCTTGTGCCCTAGTTCAGCGAAGTTTAATGAAAAAAGGAGAAAACACCAGACCTTACAATGCATGCTCGACAGCTCCATAAATCAAGTATGAAATTGCAACCGAATATTGAATTACACCAAAAAAAACCTTCAGCTTGCCCCATACTCATTTCTTTTCTGTTTTTTTTTTCCATTGGATAAACCTGATACAAAAGAGTTAGCTTAATCCTGTAGCATTTAATAAGATGCAATTAAACGTTTGAAAGTATTGCTTTAACTGATACAAACTGATACAAACAGATAATGAAATACTTTAATAGCTCCATTTCACTGTACATCACTTGCATTTATCAGGAAACCAAACATTGCGCCAAATTTTGGACCCAAATCACTGCATTTATTGACGGTCTAGCCCTTGGTCCAGTCCATCGCTGAGGCAGCTGTCACATCCTTCGTGTTTCAGCTATTGTTTTACCCAGAGGTTCAGCTGTTTTGGTTTCTGTTTAATTTCATTCATTGATCCTCATTATTTAATTACTGTCTCCTACTGTCATTCTGCTCCCCCTCCTCAGTGTTTCCTCTCCCTCCTCGCAAACTCCTCTCCACTTCTTTAATTGTGTATGAAAGTTCTTGGTCTTTGTCTTTTCTGTGTTGGATTGTTGTCTTTTGTCATCAATGCTTAACTAAAAGGGAACGAGTAACTTCTGCACTAACCACTGCCTTCTATATGCTGCCAAGCCAGCTTCCAAGACTCCTGAGACACTCAAGGCCCCACCAGACCTCTCCATGGAGGCCTTACGTACTGAAACATCCAAAATGTTTCACCTCACTGCTCCAATGATTCTACTGCAGACCTGGTATCTGGCACCTCAACTTCATGAGGCTGTCTGTTCTCCTGGTCACCTGCTGAGACAGAGGCTATGGAGATATAAATCCATGAGTCACTAACTGCTGGCATCCTCCAACCTTCATCCTGTCAGGCAAGGACTGTTTTCTTCTTCGTGGATAAGAAAGATGGAGGTCCTTGACACTGTCTTGACTACTATGGCCTCAGTACTGTCACAATTAAGAACTAGTACCCTCTTCCGCTCATGTCATCTGTAAATGAGTCTCTCTAAGGAGGCATTCATGAAGCCTGGTCTGCACAATGCGTACCATCTGATGTGGATTCAAGAAGGTGATGAGTGGAAGACTGTCTTCAACATCTCCACCAGTATTCTGGGTATTTAGTGATACACTTTGAGCTCACTAACTCCCCTGGGGTCTTACAAAATGTTGGGTTGTTGAACATTTTCTCTCAGTCTGACACTGTGATAAAAAATAACTAAAAGAACGATAAGCTCAGAATATAGGCCTGTAGCTTGCAGTTAAGGCCATTAATGCCTGTGATGCCAAATTGGCCCACAGCATGCTTTGTCTTTTGGAGCGTTAATTAATGGCTTGCTGATGAGCCCATGTTTTAGCATGGTATTGATAAAAAAAACCAATGTTTTCAATCTTAGTCTGTTTATGATTGTGATTGGTAGTCAAATTGTCCTACTAAGTTGCCTTTGCCGCTTTATGAAAATTTAGGCCTAACTCCAAGCCAGTTGTTGCTTACCTGTTGGTGTTGTTTTATCTCTACACTATTCATCATATTATTCATTATATTCATTATTAATGCATTATTTAATAGTATAATAATGCATATGGGTATGTTTTTTGTTTAATATGTTGTTTCCTCCCACTTTATGTTTGCTTACAAATACTGAAATGAAAAGGCCTATTATTCAGTAGAGCAGACTAACTCTCTAAAGAATGTTAGTCTACCATTCCTCAGTTGATGCAAAGAACTTTGTGAAATTCAGTAAATTTGACGGGTGTCTAAAGGAAGTTCTTTATTTCTGGCCATTTTGACCCTGTAAACAAACAAACAACTGCTGATGCTTCAGGTACTAAACCAACCTGAAGAATGCCCTGCTCCCTTTTGCGCTCCCTTATTAGTTCAACGGTTTTCAGCTGTGCAACACATTTGCAGAAGGATTTTCTAATAATCAATTACCCTTATAAAATGCTTAATTTGGATTAGCAGCCACACCAGGAGGTTGATGCAGAGGACTGACAGTTGCTGATAATAGGCCTCTATATGCAAAAATGTAGATCATACTTTGAAAATCATCTGATTAATTTTAATCATCTGTGCAATGGATTAAAATGTTTGTGAAATGGAAAAAAAGTTTGTGAAATGCATGAAAATGTTTTTTCTTTGGAAAACAGAAATTTGCAAGTGATCCCAAACTTTTGAGCGGTAGTGCATATATATATATATGAGTGTGCGTGTGTGCGTGTGTGTCTGCGTATGTGTGTGTATACTGTTCCTTCTCTTCCCTAAAGTGGTGAATTGATCATTTTATGCACGCACACACACGGACACACAAGCACACATGCTCGCACGCACACTCATAAATATAAATATATATATTGCATTTCTTCAAATCTGTTCACCTTACTTTATGTACACATTCAGTTTAGTAGTATACTGCACAATGAGTACGGGCAGGTAATGTATGCGGCCCAAGCAACTTTGAGGATGGCTCTTACATATACCACTGCATCTGGAACTCAGTTCAAATATCAAATAAAATAGGAAATACTTTGCTTGCTAGAGATTCCAGGTTGAGAACCCCCTTCCTGCACACCTGGAATGGAGCCATCCCTCAGTAATAACCCTTCAGTAAATCCATTGCTGTTGAAAATAAAATGTTGTCTTAAATGTTTTCAGTTGGCAGACAAATGTAGCCTCGCACTGGTCATCAAATAGTTGTCTTGGAATCTGGCCTGGAGACATGATTATAGGGAGAGCAGCTGATTGGGGTATTTAAAAGAGAGAACAGAATAATAGTTGGATCCCACATAAATAAATGAAGGAAAAGGGGGATTTATGCTTTTTTAATAGGATGATTCAAATGGAGAATGAGTTTGGCCATCTCAAGACCTTTAAATAAATTGGATAATAGAGCAGAGCAGAGGAGAGGAGTCAGAGGGAGGAGAGGGGTAAATGAGGTAGTCTTCCTAATCGAACTTGTGCTACGCTCCATTGCATAAAACTGTAATGTCTGGGTATTCCTTAGCAGAAAGATGTTCAACTGTAGCCTTCTCTTGTTCTAGTGATAAATGTTCTGTTTAAAGTGTGGAAAATTCTGTCAAAGAGGATTCCCGTCTCTCTATGCAGGTCAGCTCCTCCAAGGGCATGGGAGAGCCGTTCTTACAGACTTTTTTTTTTTTGTACATTCATCCTGTGCGAGAGAATTTGTAACAAGATTTCCGTTTTCTGTAGGAGTATTCTTTTGTTTACATCCGTCAAGGAGGTTATGTTTTTGCCAGCGTTGGTCTGTCTGTCTGTCTGTTTTTGTACAAGATAACTCAAAAAGTAATGAACAGACATCTCTGAAATTTTGTTGGTGGGTTGAAATTATATCAGGGATGGACCCTTTTGATTTTGACCGTGATAAGTCAAACAATATGGCTGCGACAGCAATCATGTAAGATATGCGATAAATGAACTTTGATTCCAGTGATATTACTCAATTTTAGTGGGTTGATTCAGGGACAGAACCAATCCTAAAATTTTTTATGAGCCATGTTAAATATCAAGGGTATAAGCAAGTAAAACCTTATTCCATAACTTGTTAATATTTATCTAGGGAGCCAATATTATATAGTAGAGCTTACCATAATAAAATAGTATGCCCTCAGTCTTATTTCATAGCAAGGTGACTTGCTGGCCCCAAGAGAAGGTTGGATTCAAGTATGCAGTGCTAGAAACCCTTTTGAGGCTGGATACTCGATCATGAATTTGTGACTGTTAGTTGGTCCCAACAAAATATATGTGCATCAGGATTACAAAGCTAGGACTTAAATGCAAATGTCTGTTAACCAACTTGCCTTAATCATGGTCTAAGAAGCAAAAATTTCCCGTTTAGTAGCACAAGCTGCCTGCTTGAGTTTCTGAAAGGTGCTTAATCTTCTCATGGTTTAACATCCCTCCCGACATAAATTTGTGACAGGTGGCTGGCTTTCTCAAATGCGTCAGATATCTCCAGATGATACCAACTATTACGTTGGAAAACTGTACTTCAAACCCTTTTCTGTATTTTTTCATCTATTTATCTTTTTTTTTCATTTAGAAGTCAGGGTGCTGCAGCATAACTGTCAGTTTTAAAAATGCTCATATTTTATACAGTAAGCTAACAATTTTTAGCGGAAACAGGCCAATATTCCTTTACGGTGACACAATATATCTTGACAATACAAAAAAGCAGCCCTTTTGTTTTTTGTTTGAAAAAATGGAACAAATGAAGGCAGACGTAAACAGCTAAGTGAGCTTTATTCATCCTCTCTCTCATCACATCAACCAAATTTGTATTTAAGTTTTCATTTTATAAAATTAACTGTGTTACCTTTAGGGCTGAGCAGGCATAGTCTGGGTTTAGAAGTTAAACATTTGAACAATGGCTGGTTTCTGATGCAATTAAATTAGGTGATCAGTCAGGCTTCCTTTTTATTCATGAGTATTAAAAGACAAGCCAGCTAGATTGCTCTTACTACAATCATTCACTTGTTTTAACTGATTTTAATTTGTTTTTATATAAGCGTAATCATTCAAAACATTGAAGTGATTTGAAGTGTGGCATAAAGCATGTTTTTTCTTGTTAGGCCTAAAAGTTTCAGCATCTTTCAAAAGAGCTTTAAAGTGCTAGTCCATCCAAAAATAAGATTTAGACCATTTTATATAAATATATCCTTTGTGCACTGGTCATTTCAAATTAAAATCAGCCGTGACAAATTTATTTGCATTTTAATCTCTGCAAATTATGGTAATCTCAGAAAGAATTTATCTTTGGCTATCTTTGGCGATAATGTCATGGAAGGTATCTTGCCCATAGATATATAAATAGAGCACCAGATTGCTGATAGGGTACGCTAAAGTGAAGCATCTATTCCAGCAGTGCATTCACCCGAAAGAAAATTTCGCTCATAGACTCCCGTTCATTTTCGCCAACTTTAAAATTACATTTTCAAAAACATTAGCGTGTGAATTGGTGTTATTTTGGTATTGCTGTGTAGAGCAACATCTCAAATGTATTATGTAATAACAAATGCCAACGTTGTTAAAAGAAAGTGCTAGTTAACTGGAGCTACTTCATGACCAAGTTTCACCTCACCGATCGTTGGGATGGTGTTATTTTTTTTCTCCTGACTTTTGACAGCCAAGCCTTTGTCTCTTGGAAATCTGGGGCCCATTTACCAAAAGCATAGTTACTAACCAAGTTAGCAACTTACGTAGTTCATCCATTCTCAGGCAATGGGACCAACTAAGTAAGTTAGCATCTGTGCTTTCCGTAAACGCACCCCTCAATAGAAAGGCAAAGCAACTTATCCTCCATTTTAAATATTTTAGTAGAAAAGTATTGTCATTGAAAGTTAATTACAAGTATCCAGTTTGTAAGCCTTGTTAATTTTATAAACTACCAAGTCAACGTAGCTACTTAGCTGGTGTCCCTTAAAGCCCCACTAGGTAGGAATTTCACCTTAAAATATCAGTTTCAAAGTATATTGGTGGGCTGGATTATTACAGTGAGAATAGCATCTATCCCATTACCACAGTGGGACCTGGTGGCATGCATCTGGGCCTATGTAACTTTCAACCGCGGGTCCCGCACTCTCGCAAGCCGCACGTTACGGCACACACAAGCTTTTGGATAAGGAGCATAAGTAGAAAGCAGCCCGCTAGCCCGGTATCGTGTCTCGACAGATGGCTGAGGCAAAGAAGCGAAAAAGGACGGTGTCGATGGAAGCCAGGATAAAAAAAGGGAAAGTGACCGTGCACGGCACAAAACCAGAGATAATATTGGACCTGGTTTTTCACAGTGGAGAGAGCTCCTGGCAAAAGAGGGCTGCAAGTCGGACGCCGAGCTGACAGTGTTGCTGATTGAGAGGGGACTTATATGCTCGTGTTCATGCATTGTATTTATCACACATTGTTTTTGTTGGCTGTGTTGTCGTGTGTAGACACAGTCACTATTTGGGTTATCAAAACGTAACTGATTGTAAGCCCATTCAAATAATGTAAACAAGGTTAGCCAAGGTAGCATTAGCATTTCACCGGTAGAGTTAGCCCCTTTTTGGAGTGTTTTTTATAGCGAACTTTATGCGTCACGGTGAGAGAAGTTGTTGACTTACTAGGAATTATTGTTTGAAAGCAAAGACAGGCCATATCAGCTTTGTAGGCTGGCATTGTACCGTCATTATATTGATATTGTCCCGTTTTGAGGTTACAATAGCTACCACGTCTGCTAACATTACTTTTAGGAGCGGTGCTTGCGCATACTTTGTAGTAGAGCAATAGTTTCAATAGCTGTTGAAGACTTCTATGTAAATATAATCATAACTTATAACTTTATTGATTCCAGCTCCACACGTCTCAGGGTGTAAAAAAAAATGCACGGGGGACGTCAGCAGGCAACGGCGCTCTGTGTTTTACGACAGCGGTGCTGCGCTTCTACATGCTCTAGTGGCCTTGCTGCGTGTTTGGTCCAGGCTTTGTCGTCTGTCAACACCCACCGGCTGCGTTTTTCCTGAGCACCAGGTCCGGACGGCTAGAGAAGAAAGACTGACGAGACCAGGCGGTAATTACAGAATCACGCGCGATCACCTGAGATAAACCAATACTTGTTGTAAGTGTTAAAGAACGGTTCATTTCCATCAATTTGTTTCTTCTTGGAGATTTTTTTTTTGTGCTTCTACCATGAATAAGTAGTCAATTTATTAATAAATGCTCTTAATTTTCTGTTTGCATTGGGTTTGCCTTTTGTTTGTAAAGTGCCTTGTCTGATCGATCTGCTTCGTGCTGAAGTGCTGCATTTGTGCTCTGGCATCCAGCAAAAATAAAGGTCTTGCATATCTGCAGCACAGGCCTCCCGTTTTTCTGAGCTGGGACGGTAGAGAAATGCAATGCAGCGTAAGGCCTGGGACCCAATGAATGCATGATCAGTGCTGCTGCGTGACGTTACCTCTTGCTTTTTGTTTCAGTGCCCATGTTAACAGGTTAGGCCGTCCACACTGGATGTATGAGACACACGTTTCACGTGCGGTCAACCAAGGCTGCTGCATCGCTTCTTCTAGAGGTTTGGAGTCTCGCCAATTTTAATCACGACGTGCGTGATCCATGGCAAAACACACCTGAAAACGACTGTCATGAGACGGTCATATCGAAATAAATTCCTGCATTTCACCACATTGCCGAGGGTGCTTGTATATTGCAAGCATGAAACCAACTAAATAAATGAATAAATTAATAACTCAGCACTTTCAATATGTTTATTATGTAAAAAAAAGCCCTTTTATATGAACTGAATCCCTTCGGTTCAATTCAGCAATACTTAGTGAAATAATTCCTGAAACGTAGAGGGTAATTTGCGACTTTCAACGTGTCAAACCTTGCAGTACCATCATTTAACGGAATATATTCCCGGAATTAGTCATTCTTACTTTTGAAAAGCTTTATTGCTCTATTTTTTGTTTTCTTTCATTAATAGATGTTCAAAATTCCATCTACAACATATTTATTTCGCAGAACCAAGGCTATGAGAATAGCCTACTTGTTAATAAGCTAAAGAGTATCAGGGCAGTACTTTTCCATCTCTCCTTCTCTGCGTGTCTCTGAAAAGACACGCATGTCACTGCTTAACCTGGGTACGAAATTATGTGATTATATATTATATGATTATGGTAATTTTTAAAGAGAAAGTGGTGTAGAAAGATAGGACTGCACCAGCACTGCAGCTGACATGCAGCGTGTGTGAACAGGCAGACACACGTCAGTTTCAACTCAGACCTCAGCCACCATGCAGTACACACACATCCAGTGTGTCCCAGGCCTGAGTGAAACCCATCAGCGGCGCTGCCGTGGCAGAGCGGAGACAGACCGTGCCTGGTGTAATTTAGGGGTAAGGCCGATGCAAGCAGAGGCACCATGGTCCATACATTTCCAAAAAACCCTTCAATTCAAAAGGCATGGGTGGATTTAGTGGATTTAACGGAGCCCAGATCAAGATCGGTGATCTGCTCTAAACACTTCACTTCACTGATGACTGCTTTCATCAGGCAGATCCCGACTCACAGGAAACGCCTGGATATCATTCTGGGCTAGTTATTATTGAAATTACCGCTTAATAAGCAAATCGGTTATATAGCCAAGCCCAAACTGCTCCGGTCCCAAATTTTCCCCTTTTATTCTGTACTCAGAAAAGCTGCTTAATAAGCCCAGGGCACCGCTTAATAAGCCCAACCCAAAATGAATGCAGAAACTGTTTTAAGGAAAAATAGACTCAAAACATACTAAATCCATCTTCCTACCCAAGATGCTGAGGAAAATCAAAATTTTGGCCATGACAGCACAACTGAAATGAGACCAGGAGCTGTAAGTAGAGAATGTAAAATGCTTAACCTTCTATTCTGTTCAAGTCAATCGCTGTATTCAACTGGAAGTTGCGGAGGAATAAAAAATGTTCTCCGCCTACCTGTGCAGTGACAGATTGTTAATTTTAGCAAGTCTGCCAGCTGAATGATACCATTCGAAACTGTGGCACTCAAAGTTCCTGACAACTTGGGCAGCAATTTGCCATTCATGTGCTTCCGCAGTGTTCTCTGTTACTTCACAAACTTCACGCAGGTTTCTCATTGAGGATCATTAACATTTTTGCAGTTCCAATTCCAGTCAAACCAGAAAAACATTTATGGGAAACTATAGCCTTGTGAAAGCACCATTCAAATGCGGCCAATGGGACGAATAATTCGCTACCTGGCATGCTAATGCTTTTCACCTCTAAATGATTAAATTCAAGTTTCTATGACAACTGTTACATGAGTAACTAAATATTTTAATCGTGAAAAGCTTTAGCATGCTAGCCAGCCAGCTGTGCAAACACGGCCTCTGTTGACCTGCACAGGCCGAGTTGTTTGTTGAGTGTGCGCTGTGGAATGAAGGTTGCATGTTGTCATCATGTGCAAAGGCACCCTGGTTTCAGCCACCATTCCTCCTAACGGCCTAATAAAACCTAGTAGGTAGCGCCTAGTTTCGGCGGCACTATACCTACAGGTCAATTGTCACTCGGTTCCTTTTCCCCAGTGATGTTAAAAACATTTGTTTTCATCAATTGAAGTGAATAATATTCTTTTACCACATCTTGTTTTCCAACTGTTTTCAGTTGACTTCCGCGTTTGGAACACCTCTCGTAAAGTGGCATGCACTAATTTGCAAATTTGAGTCAATCATCATTTTGTCTTTGGAAATCTCTGCTCAGACCTCAATAAAAGGCTCATTTTTGAGAAAAATTGGCAAATTTGAGGCATTTAATAAGCAGCATATTGTTAATGAACTGTATAGTCATATGTATGCCAGATTAGTTTTCATTTGTGAAAATTCGATTAATTTACACTTGAAGATGCCTTTCAACACGAATCCTGCACACTGCGCAGAATGGGTCCTGGGTGGAGACTATGGCTCAATTAAACAACATTCAAACCACCATACAAATTAGGCCTCACATTTTTATAATCAATATCGCTTATCTTCAACAGTACCATTGATCTGCATATAGCTTTCTCCGAAATAAATAAAAAATTGTATTATTGCACTTCTCTGAATAGAAATGCTGTATTTCCATTGTGTAGAAGTTGTTCTCTCAAAATATTACATTAAAACCACACATATAGTGCAGAACGTACGTGTATGTTAGAATATGAGAGACGCTGCACAGAAAATATTACATAATTTGCAGCAAGACCACTTCAGTTGGAGGAGGATGTTACCGTATATTTAACCGAAAAGCTACGCTGCCTCAAGAAAGGGACAAAGGAGAATCGCAAGTCTTTTGTGACCTCATCCCACTTAAGTTTGAAGCACAGCTTTATTGAATGATGAAAGGAAAAATTCCAAATGGCACCTGGGTTACTTCAATATTAACTTCTGTTCATTGCATTTATTGTCTGAATTGTTTGAAAGCCTTGAAACTCACATGCACATTTCTCACTGCATGTGCAGCTGTTTGCCCGCGTGTGCATTCATTTGCACATACATGTGCAATTGATTTACTTTTCACCACATGCTGTTGGGTCAAATGCTTGCTATTCGTCTATGTACTCCTGAAGAAGTTAAGGCCACAGCTAAAATTAGACAGCAGAAATAACCACATAATTGCAAATCAATACAGGTCAATTAGGATAAGCCCTTTCCGGAGAGCTCTTGGACAGTAGCCTGCAGCGCTAGGGAGCGAGAGTGAAGTTCAGTGGACACTGGTGTGAAGGCTTAAGATCATTAACTTTGTGGACAGCAACACATTTTTAACTCTGCTCACAAATTAGACTGAATATGTAATCTGCATTTTACATCAAACATGCTAATGAATGACACATAGATTATTAAACCCAAAATTACCTAGCATTTGAACCATACCTTGCATCCTTCATTACAATCAGCAAATCTTCAAACTACAAACTAAATATGCGTGTCGGACTAGGAAAAGGGATCACCGGATTTTTTTCCATTCTGAGATTTAATGGGGTCAAAGTTCAACCTGATCTATTTAACCGAACATCCAGAATTTCAGAATTTCAAACTACTGTACTGTCAATTTACAACACTTTGCTGTGAAAAACTTGGATCGCTCTTTAATGTTGTTGGAAAATCTCAATTTTCATAAAATGAAGTGATCCCTTTTCCTAGTCCTGCACAGATATAAATAAAAAAAAAATCCATTATTATTTTTCTTTTTGGAATGGCAGGACTGGAATTGCATTCACTTTAGGTCACAGGTGGCAGGAGATAGTGGGAGATCCTGGGACAGTGGAACACATTTATTCTTTTTTGGCTCTGTATGTCAGCATAATGGATTTAAAATTAATCAATCAAGGAGGATATGACTTTCAGCTGGAATTTAAGGCTTAGGTCAAAGATATTGTACAGTGAGAGAATTACGATTACTTTTATGCTAGTGAAATGCATGCGCAGTTGGATTCAAGTGAGGTCATTGAACTGCCAGAAAATTACACTTACTTGCCCTCAACTCTTAAACTATCATTTCCTTTGGAATTTTCTCTTATGTATGTAAAAAGTTTGAAAAAACTACTGTACAAACATATTTTTGATTGGATGATTGCATTGCTTTGCTGAAGCTACATCACACTTATCCTGGGTTTGATATTTCACTCAATATATAATGTTTTACTGCTGTAGCATTATACTGTATGTAATTGAAAATCACTAGATCTTGTGCATCATTTTATAGTTAATTTTGGACTAGAAGGAGTGTGTGTTAGGGATAACGGGCTATCATACGCAGCCAGCCACGTCTAGCTGATATTGACAGTGTTATAAACAAGAAATAATAATTTCGCGCTGGTGGGGAAATGACCTGCAGAAATTAAAATGAGTGAGAAAAACTGCTCGAAAGAAACTAAGTAATCTCACTTTGATTATGCTATACCGTAACCCCTTGAATAATATCCAACAAGAGTGAAAAGAACTTGCTTCCACTTGTCTGACAAGTGAAGGTCAAGTTGGATGCATGGAAGAAATTCAGATTAATCATAGTTGGCATTGACAGTGTCATCCAGTGCTTTTGCTGCTACTTAAAAGCCCCGCTTTTTAAGCTGACTTTGATTGTCAACCAGACTGTACATAATAAATCCAGGTAGGATTCAAAAATCAGTTTTTCAGATAACTGCAGGTAAAGAGTTGACTCATGCGGGACTTATCCAAGAATCTGAAGTGCATTTTCAGCATTTCAAATATTCATTCAGTTATGGTTTATGTTTCCTGTGACAGAACGAAAATCCATGCACTGTTTTAGACATTATATGCCATGTATTTAATATTTTGGCTAACCATTGTCGCCGAATAGCCTCCTCAGTGTTGTCTCATAACTGCATACCTGTGTTACATTCCTAGACTTGTATAGACGTAATCCCTGCATTTTGCATGAATATGTACTCTTACTTAGTGCTGTATTGGTTTTTACCAGCACTTAATTAAGGAACCTCGCTTCCTGTTTGTTCACTATTTGTAATACATTGTTACTGCAGTCTATGCCCATTGTTTGTATTACCAATTGTGTTACTATTAAGGAACCTCGATTCCTGTTTGTTTTGTATCCCTTCGTGCATACCTTCTGCTGCGTAGACGGCATAATAAAGTACCAAGTCCATTCGTGAACCTGAGTCCAGTCCTCAACTTCCTGTCCTCTGAGCATCTGAACTGCATACAAAGCGCAACCCTTTCAGAAGTATTGCACATAAATTGCATCAAATTCGGAAGTGAAAAATGCAAAGGTTTGGTAGTAGCTCGAGATGAATGTGTAGGGTACCGTATGCAAAAACCCCCTCCCCCTGCGGGCGTTGAATTCCAATGAACCCCAGGAAATTTCACAAATGTAACTATTTATCGATACTGTAAACCATAAGCGAGAAAGAAACGTTTTTTGCACGGACTCTTTCGTATGAGGTCATCGAGTCACGTGCTAGAATTCCGCAGCCTGTCAAGTTGAACTGATGGGCTGAATGAGCGAAAGTAGGTCCGTTTTCATGCTAACAGAGGTGTATAATCCAGGTTCAGAAAGTAAAAGTCCATCCCAGGATATTGTTCCAGCCACAAAAGACCTGGCAGCTGACACTATTCTTCAGCTGGGTGGTAAAACTAACAATTCAAATCTGCTGACAGGAATTTACGGTTGGAATGAAAACATGGTAGGATTTTTACTTTCTGACCCCTGGATTATACACCTCTGCATGCTAATGTATTCATGAGCAGGTGAAAAGGTCCTGTCATTTCAGGGATGTCGAACACTATTCGACAAGGGTAATTAACCAATCAGATTGCAGAAAACACCTACTATTGGTTTAAAATATAAAGATGAATAGTTAAGTTTTGAAATTTCCGGGATCCATTGGAACTCAACGCCCGCAAATTTAGTTTAAAACCGACGACGTAAAAGTCCATCCCAGGATATTGTTCCAGCCACAAAAGACCTGGCAGCTGACACTTCTCTTCAGCTGGGTGGTAAAACTAACAAGTCAATTCTGCTGACAGGAGTTTACGGTTGGAATGAAAACATGGTAGGATTTTTACTTTCTGACCCCTGGATTATACACCTCTGCATGCTAATGTATTCATGAGCAGGTGAAAAGGTCCTGTCATTTCAGGGATGTCGAACACTATTCGACAAGGGTAATTAACCAATCAGATTGTGGAAAACACCTACTATTGGTTTACAATAGAGGAATAATTCTTCTGTCATCCATGACAGTTGTATTTTTTTTTGTTTGTTTTTTTCTGGACTGCTTGGTACTTCTTAGTACACCAGAGCATTGCTTTCTTTTAAAGAATGTACCACATATTTGACAATTGTCCTTGCAAGTTTAAGACTGAAGCAGTAGTCATTTTCCAGTCAAGTGGCTATGTTGTTTCAACAAATGTCTTTGCTGCCATCTGAGTACCCAAGCGCAAGTCGGTTAAAAATGAGGTATGGGCAGGTGCATTGTTCGCGCATTACAATATTTTTCTGTTATCGTAAGGGTGCATTATTAATATGGACCAACACAAATGACCCTGGATCAAGCCATGACTCTTTTGCACTGACCTGCTCTGTCATTCTTGCAGTCTTCCAATGTGACCCCTCTCTGGAGGTGTGGGGACAATGCCTATTCATTAAAGTCAAGGCTGACTCCTGATTACACCGTACATCATGCCTGCAATAGTGTGTGAATTTTTGTTCAATCACAAACTGCAATCAAAAGAACATTTGAAATGCTGAAAATGCGCTTCAGATGTTGGGATAAGTCTAGTGGATACAGCCCATAGAAAGTCAGAGAATTTGAAGCACTGTGTGTGATGCATTACATTGCACATTTTATAGATATCTCTTGGAATAAATTAGGACGCATTGCAGGACTCTAGATGGTGTGATGTTCAAATGAATGTGCCCATGCCTAATACTCCAGCAGCAGCACAGACGAGGACAGATCCACTGGCAGAAGATGTGTCTCCAGCCTGGTGGGCAAACTGAATGGTTTGATAGAAGTCTAAAACTTAGAGCAGGGAATTTAATTTAAACATTTGAAATCACATTGAATTTTACTTTTTTTTTTTTCAAAGGTGACCCTCTGAAGTTCATTTTGCCTGTCACTCATTTTATTCTTGACAGATCTTAACTAATGTCACTTTGACACATGAGCAAAAATCTCAGTGGTAGAATGTTTTGAGTTATGTAAATGGCGTTCCCAATTGCAGCTCATTGCTTTTCAAATTAACGCCCTTTTTTGTCAGATTTTAATGGCAAGAAGTTAATAATTTCAGTGCAAAATATTCATGTTACTGGCCTTTGTGGTGACAGCTCTAACATGATAGCTCTGAAATGGCTCTAGACAACAAACTACTCCCCGTCTAACCTAACCCCATGGTCCAAAATGTCCCCCAAAGTGTTACAGTAAGCCAATAATAAACACTGAAGGTATGTGTGGCCTTGGCATTAGTGAGACGTATATTGACTACACTGCAAGATAAAAGGAAACCAGAGCATTAAACAGTTCTTGGAAAAATCTGAAAGTTTCTTAGCAGGATTCATTTTGTATGATTTCATAGAGATATGAATTTCAATATGATTTTGTATCCCACATAAGCAGATTCATCTCCTCTGCAGACAGGCATTCTTTGTGACTACTTGGCAAATCTGCCAATGGTATAGCAATCCGCAAAGAAGCAAGCACACCTGGCTTTTAATGAGAATGGGAGATGACCCTCTGATTGGTTTATTTCATGTTTCACCCAAAACTCACCTATGATTAATTTAGAAACAAAGTACTACTCCTTTGAACCAGGACTTACTTCGTACTCGGATTATCTGTCATTAAATAAGCAAAAGTGGATTTGAACGTGGTTGAATTGCACATGCGTCATACCCTTCAGATCTCACTCTTAGATCATAAAAGTATTGCCCCAAATGTGTTTTATATTTCTCTAGTGGCTTTACTTCTTTTGTTTCATAGGCAGTGATCTCTTTAGACTTCATATAGATGAGTTTGGTTTAACCCGTTAAACCCTAGCCTGTTTTTTAGATCTCCGCTTAAAAAATTGCATACCCAAATTGAAAAGGGCATATCTCTGCTACCATAAGGTCCAGTTGAATAATTTTGGTCTCAAAATGAAGGGGACACTTGTGAGATTTGTTCAGATTTATAAATACTCTTGTTTTATATGCACTTATTTCTGTAGTTGCTCTTCTTTTGCTGATATCTTGCAGGTACTTCGGAATAGAGTTTTGTTGTGTTTGTAGCATGTAAAAATTGCTTATATATTTTCGTAGCTGAGGTTCCTCTGTTGAATGTGATGTGCAGCATGACTATATTGCTACAAGGGTGATGCTTCATTTTTTGCAGTTTCTTCTGGTGTGTTCTGGGTGACCCTAGGGGTTAAAGGCCAGAAGTCTGCTTGTGCATGCGCAGTAGGGCTGATGGGGGGCAAAAGGAAATCTGCTACTTAATGCGTAGTTGGGTGCTCAAAAAAATGGAAAAGACGGGGGCACAAGGTTTTTTTCAAGTTCCCCTGGCAAGAGGCTTGGATTCGAGCTATAAATAGTAAGGACTTTGTCCCGAATGATCACTCTAGAGTCTGCAGTACTCATTTTGCCGGCAGCTGGCCCGACTTTGTTGACCCAAATGTTGTTGACTTCGCTCTGTCTGTGTTTCCCTACAAATGAAATATCTCAAACCCCCCATGCTAAACGTAAAGAGCGATCTGATCAGAGAGATATAGTTAAGGTACTGGTCAATATTAAAGGACCCGTGTGTAATATTTGGCATGGTTTATTGGCAAAATCTGAATATACTATCCTTTAATATGTTTATATGAGTCAATTGTCGCTATAAAATAAAATGTGTTTGGTTTTTGTAGCCTTATAATTATGCGTTTATATATACATATAGCAAGGGCCTTGCTTTAGAGACGTCGCCATCTTGCACCGCCATATTGGTACGGCAGCCCAACCGGACAATCCAGCCAGCTAGAGAACGCGTTTCGCGTGTATAAATCCCAGTCGTGGAAGATGCTATTTCCATAAAAGCGTTTAATTCCTCGGAGGCCACCGTCTTGCCGACAGGAGGGCAGTGCGTGGATGAGTGCTTGAGTCGACAGTCTGAACGCTGGATGTCACTGTTTGCCCCCCATTTTACACATTGGTCCTTTAAATTAAGCTGGCGTACTAATTGACTAAAAATTATTTCATCTTTTGTTGTTTCAAGCTGTTATTGTTATTGCAGTGTCCTGTTTTTGCATCCACATTTTGAAAAGGGACTGGCTTTGTTCGATCCTATAGGCTAAATACGACGTTAAGTAGATGTTAAGCTCATCGCAAACAAATATCAAGCCAAAGGGGGTATGTTAGTGCCATACGACGTTTACAGTCAAGGTCAGCTCTGAGGGCCTTACATTATAGAACTTCGCCCCTCAAAGCAAAGTGTGGGTGTGGTTTTCATTTCACTGCTTGCAATAATCATTTGGTTTCCTTGTGATTTCGATTTCATAAAAACTTGTTTCATATTGCCAACAAAGTTGAATGTGCTTGCCAGTTAGTTTTGCAGATGCAAAATAATGTTATTAACACCAATATGATTGAGTCCCACACCATAAGTCAGCTAATAGCTACAGTGTTCTCGCAAAAGATTTGCATTGCTCAAAACGACCGGAAAGCACACATGATCTTAATCTCCTCTCAACATTGATTAGTGCGCAAACACAAGGCCATATCATCACTGTTTGACTGAACGCTACACGTTTCATTTCAAATTTTCATTTGAGCTAAAAATAACCTTGAGGACTTACCTTGACAGTATCTTGCCGATATGGTTTTTCAAGTCTACAATGCGCTGCTGGAGTCAATGCTTTCAGTTTGCAGGAGAAAACTAATGGAGCTTAGTCTTACTATGTAGCCGGGGGGGATTTTTGTATCCAAACTCCTCTTTTTTCAGCTTTTTATTTGCCAGAATGATTTTAAAAGGGAGGCACCAAGATATTTTAGGAGGTTTTATCGGTGAGAAGGGAGTGTAGAATTTAATAGTAATATTTAATATCGCGAACGCATATGCTGTGCCTGCTCTAGCAACCCGGTGTGTCATCAGTAACTTGGCAGCCGCCATTACGATATGCTACTTACATGAATAGCAGCACTTGAAACTAAACTGTAAATTTCCTTGACTGGACATACGCTCAACATGTTTACATATCTTAATGTTTCTATGGGTACCCAAACGTGAATCGATATTGATGTAGGTTGAGTACAGAATTTTTTATCTTGCCATGTGGACACAAAATGTATGCTGCGCACCCTCGAATGTTCCTGAACAAAAAATATTCCTGTTTATAGTCGGAATCTACACATTAAGCTGCCTTTTACCATGGGGAAAGCAAAAGAACTTATAATTCCTGCCCTTTTCAATGCGATTTGTGCATCGTCTGCTGCACATAGTCTGTAAGAGCATCCGCTCTCCAAATCTCGCTTGTTCATGCCCTTAAACCGAAAGGGTCTATTGGGAGTTAACGGCAGCTGATTTCAAATGCAAAAGCTTCACTTGAAATCAGTTTAAGACATTTTGTCGGTTTGCCTGTGAATGAAATCACAAGGAAGTATTGCACACCTGGCTGCAGAACAGTTGAGCAGTCGATAGTGCATTTACTTTTTAAAAACTATAGACCACACACTGAATAAGAAATTGTTACAAATTGGGCCGAGAAGAAGCGAAATGCAGGATGATCGATGAGCCACAAGGGCGTGGAAAATTTGTTTGGCTACGGAATAAGATAAGGAGAAATGGAAGAAGGCTTGAAAAACCTGGTATACCCAAAAATTTGCTCACTAATAATTTAGCTCCCTGTTACCTGTTACAGCAGGGGTGTCAGACTGGTAATTAGACCAATGGACCAATGAATTGCAAAACTCACACAAGCTGCTGGAACACGGGGGTTATCACAAGCAATGCGGTAATTCGACTGTGGTCACCCAGTTTGGATATAAATTTCCTCAAATTAAAGCTGAGGCTCTGCACTTTGAGCTTATTTTCAATGGTTAATTTCATGTCCAACATGCTAAAATGCAGTAACTTAAGTCCTTGATCATGTCATAATTGACCTGACTGTACACGTGTAGTGAAATGTGTGAGCTGTCACATTTCTTAAATGATGGCTTGAACTTGTAGTAAGTTGAATCGCTGGTGTTGCTTTGAACAGAATGATGTAATAAGTTGTGCTCAGGTTTGGTTTTATGGTGAAAAGAATTCTGGATGCAAGGAAAGAAAAAGAAAACTAAACAAAAACATACCTTTTTCTGATTTGAGGTAAGAATGAGTGCTTTATCTTCTTTCGTAGGAAAATTGCGGTGATGACCGTAAAATTTTATACATGGCTTTGAATAACCTATATGATATATTTTGTTGGACATACTGAAAATATGATCTTATTGCTTTATATAGATTTTGACAGAGATCTCGTCCACATGTGCATATAAAAAAAGGGTTTTTTTAAACAAAAAAATCTTCAACATGTGCAGTGATTTCTTTTGAATACAAATGTGTAATAAAGAAACCTTTGAAAGAAAAAAAAAGGGGTTTTTCCTCTGTCATTTTCCAAATAAAATCCCCATCCACAAAAAGACGCAGAAACACAGTTGAATCAGTGAATTCTATTAACTACATGTTGAAAATGTGTGGAGTTGGGTTCTTACTGAATTCAATTATTCAATTTAAGTGCTGTCAAGTCAGGCCAAACCAGCAGTCAGCAAAACTTTGTTTTAATGTAAGACCACGTAGGCCCATCACAAGCCTTGAAAAGGTGCACACAGTCTGATCTCACAAGACAAAAACTCCGTTTTACGCGTCCACACGTATAAGTGAAAATGGGACTCCAACAGATCTTCACCCTGGAATCCATTTTCTAAACGATTCACAGGGGTGCTTAGAGATTTCTTTAAAAAGTAAGGAAATTCCACCCACTTGGCCGGATATAAAAATAAGGAAGTATTGGCATCACGGGCCAAAAAAATGTTTTATCTCAAGGCTTTAAATGATGCATTCTGGGCACTAAAACAACAATCTGTAATACGTCACCATTTTGGAATTTTTCAGGCACAAAAGTCAACAAAACCACACAAATAACTTGAACTTCTGTATTAAGAAACTAGAAAATATATATACATATACTATCTTGAAATAAATATCAAGTCATCCCCAAATTGACATTTTTATCCCCCCAGCATATAATGCGATCAGTATAGCGATCAGTGTGTCTGTCCTTCCGTCCGTCCGTCTGAAATAAAATCGTTTCCGGACCAGAACTCGAAAACTATATCACTTACAAACACCAAATTTGGTATGGAGCTTCTCCTTATGGTCTAGTTGTGCCTTTTCGGGGTTTCGGTCCGTCCGTCTGTCCACACAACCTGTAGGTTACACAACCTACAGCCGGGGGGATCCGCCACTGCCAGATGGCTCTGGTTTTTCACTTATGATTGAAAACACTGACTATTACAATCTACCTCACATTACAAATCTACCCTGAGATTACCTCTTTAAACTTACAAAAAAATTTAAGTCTAACATTTTATTTTACATCTTTGAGCCTCTTGAACATATTTGAACATTTTTGAGCCCTCGTCCATCCTCCAGTTTTCAAAATTGTCATTTGAGGTAACTGGGAACATTAAATCATTGCAAATTTCAACATTGTCTAATTTCAACATAATGACTGGAAATATAATGATTGAAAACACTAACTATTACAATCTACCTGAGATTATGAATCTACCTGAGACATTATGTATTAGTAAGTAAATGAGTGTAACTAGTTCAGGCAGGAAACTCGAGAAGAGCTACATCAGCTGACAGCAGCCTGGTAAGCTACCAGCACGTCAGCATCAGCAGGCACACAATTGGAGGATACACATCACGAGGTCATACAGCGGTCTATTTGAAAGACGTCAAGCTCACTTACTTCCGCTGCTGTTTGCAATGACTTTTCATGCTATGCAACATGCTGTTTGGTTTTTTGCTTGATGTTCATACTGGCGCTTGCAGCAGTCCCTCGCTACGCAGATTGATTTTGTACCTCATTGCTGTCTTTGTTGGTTATTATGCTGCTATTCTGTTTCTGTTAAGTTTACAATATGTTGTTGTTTGCGCTTCTTCTTGACTTTTGGCGTGTATTCTCTGTGTTCCAGGATTAATGGGCGCCTGCTGAAATCAAATTTCTACTGCAATCATATTTTATCCTGATAGAGTTGCGACTGGTAAAGTACACGTGAACGCCCCTCAAACATTATTTTCAAATCGAAAATCCAAGATAATTCTGTTTCAAGTGAGGTTCCTCCTATAAGTCAAAATGACGGTCAATGGATTGATTCACTAGGAGACCTGGTTCCTGCCTAGACGCAGAACGCCAATTTCTCCAAATCGACGGAGTCCGTTTACCACATCGGCAGCTTCTGTACAACCCTGGAATCCAAAAAATGCAGGTAATTTAAATTTTTGCTATTAATTCTGCTTTATGTGCTACATTGTTGACTGAAGGCTGCTTAATTGTGGATATAATTCTGTTCCTTTTAGCTGCTAAGCATGTCCCTGTCTCTCATAAATTAAATAAATTAATAAAATACAAACACTGGACTTCAATAGCACGAGAGAGTGCATGGATGCTTATGCGATCTTTTCCTTCAAGATTCATGAATTGTGCGCCGACCTAGTATTTGTTCAGCCTCACAAAGGAGGTGGTACTTTTATTCATAACCCTAGTTTTCTGTAAAGCGTTTTGTACTGGAATTTAATTCTTAATTTGCGAACTTGAATCGTTTGGCAGTCGCGCTCGGGCTGTAGTTTGCAGACTACGTCAGGGAACTGAAAATCGCTAAATTCCATGCTTATGCCTGTTGAAATGGTGTGGTTATATCGTGAAGTTCGGATGATCAACAGTGAACATAACGTCAGAAAGTGGTTTGCGTCGTGGTGATTCATTGTTGCAGATGGATGTTTGACCGCAATCATTAACAGGGTATATGGGCAACAATGTTGACTATACTGCCTGAATCGCTGTTATTGTTAACAAGTAACGGGTGGAAACTTTATAAATACTCACTCATATGACTACGCGGCGCGAGTCATTCCTGTTTCCTCAATTCTACAATCTTTCTGGCCAACTGATTATATATATATATATATATATATATATATATATACATATATATATATATATATACACAGTGGCGCTTGAAAGTTTGTGAACCCTTTAAAATTTTTTATATTTCTGCATAAATGTGACCTAAAACATCATCAGATTTTCACACAAGTCCTAAAGGTAGATAAAGAAAACCTAGTTAAACAAATCAGACAAAAATATTATACTTGGTCATTTATTTATTGAGGAAAATGATCCAAAATTACATGTCTGTGAGGGGCAAAAGTATGTGAACCTTTTGGATTAGTGATACATTTGAAGGTGAAATTAGAGTCAGGTGTTTTCAATCAATGGGATGACAATCAGGTGTGAGTGGGCACCTTGTTTTATTTAAAGATCAGGGATTTGTCAAAGTCCGATCTTCACAACGCATGTTTGTGGAAATGTATCATGGCATGAACGAAGGAGAGTTCTGAGGACCTCAGAAAAAGCGTTGTTGATGCTCATCAGGCTGGAAAAGGTTACAAAACCATCTCTAAAGAGTTTGGACTCCACCAGTCCACAGTCAGACAGATTGTGTACAAATGGAGGAAATTCAAGACCATTGTTACCTTCCCCAGGAGTGGTCGACCAACAAAAATCACTCCAAGAGCAAGGAAAGGAACCCAGCGTAACTTCTAAACAACTGACGGCCTCTCTCTGACTGGCTAATGTTAATGTTCATGAGTCCACCATCAGCAGAACACTGAACAACAAAGGTGTGCATGGCAGGGTTGCAAGGAGAAAGCCACTGCTCTCCATAAAGAACATTGCTGCTCGTCTGCAGGTTGCTAAAGATCACGTGAACAAACCAGAGGGCTATTGGAAAAATGTTTTGTGGACAGATGAGGCCAAAAAAGAACCTTCTGGTTTAAATGGGAAGTGTTATGTTTGGAGAAAGGAAAACACTGCATTCCAGCATAAGAACATTATCCCATCTGTGAAACATGGTGGTGGGAGTATCATGGTTTGGGCCTGTTTTGCTACATCTGGGCCAGGACAGCTTGCCATCATTGATGGAACAATGAATTCTGAATTATACCTGCAAATTCTATAGGAAAATGTCAGGACATCTGTCCATGAACGGAATCTCAAGAGAAGGTGGGTCATGCAACAAGACAGCAACCCTAAGCATACAAGTCGTTCTACCAAAGAATGGTTAAAGAAGAATAAAGTTAATGTTTTGGAATGGCCAAGTCAAAGTCCTGACCTTAATCCAATCAAAATGTTGTGGAAGGACCTGAAGTGAGCAGTTCATGTGAGGAAACCCACTAACATCCCAGAGTTGAAGCTGTTCTGTACTGAGGAATGGGCTAAAATTCCTCCAAGTTGATGTACAGGACTGATCAACAGATACCGGAAATATTTAGATGCAGTTATTGCCGCTCAAGGGTGTCGCACCAGATACTGAAAGCAAAGGTTCACATACTTTTGCGACTCACAGATATGTAATATTGGATCATTTTCCTCAATAAATAAATGACCAAGTATAATATTTTTGTCTCATTTGTTTATCTGGGTTCTCTTTATCTACTTTTACGCCTTGTGTGAAAATCTGATGATGTTTTAGGTCATATTCATGCAGATATCTAGAAAATTTTAAAGGATTCACAAACTTTCAAGTGCCACTGTGTGTGTGTATGTATGTGTATATATATAAAAAAACCCAAGTCATTGCTTCAATTGTATGCAAAATTAGTCCGCGTTTATTTTTAGCTGTCGAATACATACATGATTTATCGAGTTGAGTAAGGTTTTGTCCATTGTAAATGAGCATAAGACCCAACTGAGCATGAATGGTCGTATCCGTCTGGTTTGTTCAGTACCAGAGCATTAAGCTATGTTTCTATTAATATGGCTGAAGTCCGGCTGCAACAGGCTGCGGGGCAGACACGGGACATCGCTTGCGCCCCATGGTGCGTCCTTAGTGTTCCTTCTAAACGGCTGAACTACGCTATTCCTCCGTTTTCATCCTCATGGCAGGACCCGACACAGCACTATTTAAAACAGCACCTCATGAAGGACGAAGAGCTCATCATAATAATTAAAATTTACACTTAAATACAGAAGAAGAAACTAACTCAAAGAAAGCACCGTTAAAGATGACAAGATGAAAAAGATGGCTGGAATTATGTTCTGCTGAATGATAGTGTGATTCTGAAGATTTGGCATCATCCTCTGAATTGTAAGAATTAGATGACATGTTAGTATGTCACCTTAAAACCACCAGGCCTACTCTGTTATCATCTCCTAACAATTAAGTGCGTGACACGCATGAACACTTCTGCTTTACAGAAATCACACAGGTATCATGGCATTACAAAGCTCAGATCATAATTTAAAACGGCAGTATGCATTTGATTCACTGAGACGGGTAAATGCTGCTGAAACTTCGGCTCTGCTCTGAACAGGGCAATAAATACACATTGCTTTTAAGGTACTCATTTGTAAACAAAATAAAGTGGGGTAACCCCTTTGAACTTTAGGAAATTCCTTGTGCGATTCGTGTGCGTTGGAGCTGGAATCGCTCCCTTAGAGGACTCGGTGGGTATTATCAGTGTCTGAGATCCTTGCACATTATAACCTTTTTGCAGTGTAAAATATGGCGTCATGGTTGGCTCGGTATTCGTTCATAAGTGTTTGCTCGTCGCTCACGTCTGCTGCAGCCGGCCTCTTGTGGTTCAGTGTTCTATTAAGACTCGCAAACATGCAACCTTTTACATTTGCTGTCGGTATTGTTTTAAAAATAAAAACCAAAGTTCATGGATGGTATTGCGCATTAGAATACAATATCCATTTCCGAAGGCAATTTACTGAGCTTTTACCAAAATTCGCGATTGGAATGCTGTCTGAAGCAAAGTAGCAAAACTGCGAACTTGTATCCAATCCAGTTTCGTTCTCTTCATGACTCAGAATTCCAAGGATTTGGAAGATTTATAGTAAAGTAGCTGTTTTTTGGATTTTATTCCTTAGTCTGGGAGAATTGATGGAATAACCGACCATTCAAATGTTGCTGTCAGAAATCTAATGTTTTGCTTTGCTATAGTGTGCATTATCAAATAATCTGTACTAGAGAGCAGCTCACTGGTCATACCAAGAGTAGCAGCTACTACTCAATGCTGTTCAGTAGTTTTGACAGTTTAGTTCTTTCATTAACCAAGACATGCAACTATTATCATCCTAAAGCTGTGAACATGCAGGGTCTGTACAATGATGCTGCTGGTAGCTTTGACTTTTTCATCATGCCTCAGACCAGACCTCCTAATATCAAGGTTCCTTGAGTGCTAGAAATCGCTGAAAATGCCTGGATGATGTTAACGTGCTAGGTTTGGATTACTGCTTGAAATTGCTCCAAATTAATGTGCATGCATAATCATAGTCAATCCGAGCGGAATGTGATGTACTATCTTAAAGGGAGAACTCGTATTTTAGAGTTTGGGAAATGAGGGCCATATCTGTCCCAGTTTTAGCTCCCTTTCTGGCCTTTAATTCGTTAATTGCCTTAATTGGCAAAAGCACTCTTTAAAATCTGAAGTTTCTGCGGCATCTCTAATTTCGCAAGATTGACACCCCCCCCCCCCCCCCCCAAAAAAAAAAAAAAACAAAAAAACTTGGCGCCCTATGTGAAACATTCTCTCTACTGCATGAGCAAATTTGTTTTTGTATATAACCCTTTTATTCAATTACTCATTGAAACTGGTAGAAATACAACCTTCATTACACACCAGCCTTTCAGGACCAGAATTGTCCTCATGAAACTTTGCGGTTTTGGGGGTTTTGAAGTATGATGAATCATTACTTGCTCTTAACCTAGGATTAAAGGTACTTGATGGTTTCTTTCTAGTAGAATTATAATGCAAAAAGCGGATGGAGGGGCGTTGACTGTTTATGACCAATTGTTTCTAAATTAAATTCTTACTTGGCGCATGAGACAGGACAGTATTTCTATTGTATGCAGTAGTTGTATCCAGTGCCTCACCCCCCTTTTTCTCTGTGTCTCTTTCTGAGGATCTTTCCCTCCACTACGGTGTCCTGGACCATTCAAGCCCTGTCCTTCAACATAAGCGCTGGCTGCTGCTGCTGTCCTGCTGTCCTAATCTAGTCCGGATCCAGTTCAGCTCTTTCCTCGACATGCCACTTCCTGGAGCTACAGACACCACTGTTTAGATGCCATTTTATTCTATTATTGCTTTAATTAGCTAGCCCACGGAGGAGCTAGCCCACCTGGCTACAGCCAGGTTCCTCCTGAGATTTCTTCCCACTGGGGAGTTTTTTCTCACCACTGTTTGAAGATTTTTCTCCCTACTGGGAGTTTTTTTGCCTCATTGTGCTCTAGTGGGGATTAGGCTGGGCACTGCCCTTTCATTTATTTAATCTCAACGTAAAGCATCTTTGTGACAGTCTTTCTGTGAAAAGCGCTATACAAATAAATTGAATTGAAAAAATTTAAATAAATTGCTTTGCGCAGGTGGTTGGCTGGGCCAAACTTAATGGTAGAATGTCCATACTTGATCCAGGTAATCTTAATTGGTGGTAGCAGACGTGCGCTAAAGGCTGGGCAGCCTTTAGCAGCCAATGTTTGACCCTGGATATCTCGTTTTACCTAATCTCTGTTCTTGTTCCGCAACTGTACTGAATTTAGCCCATGATTTAATCGCTGTTAGATTGCATACGGAGAGAAGCCGTATGTTTGGTTGCCAATTACGATCATTGGAAAACACGTCAATAAAGGAAAATGATTGAGAACTTTTCCTGCAGTAAAAAAGGCATGTGTCTTAGCACCCCCGCTGGCTATGCCACTGGTCCACGATCTGGATATCCATAATCTCATCCACAAGCAAGCTAGCCACATTAAAGCAATGCTCCATGTGGCCACGGAAAACAATTGAGCCTTACTACCTACCTAGCTTAAGCTGCTGTTCCACCGAACGCAAAATTTATTTTTCGCGCGACAGATTGTATTCTCGCGAACTCGCGTGTATTTGCATCTTTGCATTGACTTTGAATGTAATCTGTCGCACAAAAAATTTGTTTCGCAGAAAAGCAGCTTAGACTAATTTTAAACTTCGGCACAATGTGGTAACTTTACAGCAACTTGTCAGAAAAGATCTAAAATGTTCGCCGAGTTGCTGTTATTTAGTATTTGCTGGACAGCACCAAACAAGCACACAATATTTGCGGTTCACATTTTAAATGATCAGCAACAAATTTTGAATGGATAGGAAACCTTCAATCAGTTGAAATGTGTTGGGTGCGGTGTTCAGGGGCTGCATCCGTGGTTCAAGGGAGTGATACAAAAGAAAATCCGGCTCAACATCTGCACAAAATAAAAATGGGTTCTACACTACACATCAGTATCAGCCTACATTTCAGCGTATTGCATACCGAGAGTTTCCCACTACATCTTCGCAATCACTCTGCCCCCAGCCCCTGACGTAATAGGTTCTCATTGCTCACAATCACCAACAAGAGGCTCTCTGATTGGCTACAAGTTTAAGTTTGAACAAAAGCACATAGGGGTCTATTCTCCCATGCGCGTAAGTCGAAAAAAGCGCGTAGCTACACGCTTTTCAGCCTACGCGTATTCTCCCCTCGACTTAAGTCTGTGCATTACGCGCCCCGAAGCCAGTTAAGCGCTTGGGGCGGAGCAAGGCCGAAATCAGGGCGTTTCTGTGCGTTTCTCAGGCAAATAGCACTTACGCGTATTCTCCCCCTGGCTTACACGCTTTTTCTGTTAAGCGCTTTTGAGGGCTGTATTAAGGTCAAGCGCCAACATAAGGCGAAATGGAATATTGCGTTTGATGTCGGTTATAGGCCGAATTTTAGAATTAATTTTATTTTCTTTAACATGCTAAAGGTTGACACATTTAATATTTGATAATTCTTCCTTATTTCTAAACTACATTTCTCAAAGCCATAATAATTTATCAAACGAAATCATCAAATGATATTACGCATCAGCCTCTTCTCCAATCAGTTCAATTACAAACGCAAAACAATTAATTAATACGAGTATACATAAGACCATCATTCTATCATGCCCTCAAAATCTAAAACCAAAATTCCAGTCCTGCATTTGCTTGCACTCGTGATTGGGAAAGAGTAAGAGGAGCGCGCCGAGCTCGAAGACGAACACGCATATATTGGCTTTGTGTGGACATCCTGGGACTAACAAACATCGAGTGCATCCAGCACTTTCGTCTGGACCGTGCATGAGGCAATCATCTATCTTTGCCGACTTCTGGATGAACAGCTATCCAGCTGCAACAATTATCCAGAAAACATACCCGTGGTCATCAACGTCAGAACTGCGCTGTCGCTCCTGGCATCTGGGTCGTTCCAGAGAGTGGCTGGTGATGTCATACACATCACAGGCACCTGTGTCAAGGTGTCTGACGCAGTTCGTTGACGCTCCAAGTCCTTCTCCATGCACTTCCACTGCGGAAAGAGTGGATCCCATCCCCACCTCCTGTGCAGTGCAGTGCTCAGGGGATGATGGTTGCCCACCACCTGTTGCGTGTACACTTCTGCGGTGTGCAGAGAGCCTGGCTTTTACAGCGCCCTGCAGATCTCTCCATTTATGCTTTAAATCAGGGATACTGTGCTTACATCTCCCCACCGAATCCACATCCAGAACGATTCGCAGCTTAATTCCTCGGATCAGCATTCAGTGCCTCGCTTGCCATACAACACCAACATCTGTGAAATTTGGTTTTCGGCTTTGGCTCGATGTCGTCATCACTGTCTTCATATTCTACTAACAAATGCGACTGCCCTATATGTTCGTGATAATCTAAAAAGTTGTGATATTCTCACGAGTGTGGAGATTGATTTTCTAATTGAGGATATCTGTATTAACTAGCCCGTGTCTTTGTAATTTTTTTTACCATTGATATTACTGTGTATTTTAATGTGTGAATAAAGATATTATTAAATAGGCTACTCTAGATTGAGCCCTACCCTGGCAAATACCAAAGCACTACCCATTTGTTAATCAATTTTAGCCTATAAAGAATAGCCGACATGGGAAGAATCATTATCAGTAAATGCGATAATTGATTATAATAAAGTATTAGGCTCAAGTTCAAGTGAATGTGTTGCTCAAATCAAATAGGATATGATAGGCTATGGATATGGAATTCCGTCATTGCTGAGGCGGTTTCGGGGCGGGGAGATGACTGTGTGCGGGGTAAGAATCCTTGTTAAGGTGTTACCATGTCCTTTAGTTGCAAACCTGACATCGGAGTAGTTTGAGATTTCAAGTGCGTAATTTCTAAATGAGATCATAAAAACTGTCTTTGATTGTCTTGTTTTCTGTGACTAGAATGTTCCCTTTTTCTTCTTCCCTGTCTTCCACGGAACAAACAGGCTGGTGTAGGAGGGGCACATTTTCAATGATCTCATTGCGCTGGTTGAGAAACGCTAAATTCTTTATTTATTATTTCATTATCGCGGCAATGCCATGGTGGCTAGCTTGAGAAATAACAAGTGTTTGCCACTAACATGCAATATCCCCCACCGCCTCAATTTTATGTGTCCGTACGGACGTACAGACAGACGGACAGACGGAGCCCAATGCTATATCCCCGCTTCGCGCTAATCGTGCGTGGGATACAGAGAAGTGTCTGAATTACTTCTTGTAATTGGTGCAGACATACAGCAGCGTATAAAACCTTGTATCTTCAAAATGACAAACTTCACAGGAAAATAAAAAACAAATATGAAATTAAATAATAATAATAAAAACAAAATAACATAAATGGATAAATATAGTTTAAAATAAAAATGTTTAATTTTGCATGTAAGAATAGTGGACATACAAGTTTTCGTTTCTTATCAGTTTGGAGATACAAGGTTTTATCAGCAGGCCGACAATATTCAAATTCAGTCTGGTTTGCGTTTTCCATGGACCACAAATGCATTTTCATGGTTAATCAGAAAATCCTTTTTCCATGTTTTCCTGATAGCCATAATCAATGAGCTTGGTACAGAGTCTGCCTCTCTTTTGCATTAGTCACACCTCTTTCATAAGGCCGCCTACATTCTGAAGTTAAGCGCTGTGGGCGTGATCGAAGCGAGTAGGGGAGAATACGCGTAACTCAAAAGCGCTTAACTCGAATCGCGTAAAAAAGGACTTTCGCTCTAATGGGAAAATAGACCCCATAGTGGCTCAATCAACCGAACTTATGGGAAATGTAGTTTTTCACATACCTAAAATAATTTTGTATTTCTGCTGGATTTGTTCTTACAGAGGAAAATTTTAAAAATATGGAAATCTGTGACATTGCGGACTCTGAGCACCCGTGCATTCATTTTCAGCCACAAAAAAAGCAATTCGCTTGCGGATGAAAGGCTGACACATACGGAAATCCTTTGTTTCCAAAAATGCCTGCGTTCGTGTGGACTGAGTCTCACATATTGCAAAAATGAATTATGATTTAACATACCAAATGAAATGGAAATATTTGACATGTAAACTTTGGATAAACGATCAACATTTTGAGAAGTCAGTGACTACTACAGTGAGAAAGTAAAACCATCTCAAGACACCAAGACATTGGTAAACAATGTTTATTTGACACTTCTGACCCTTATCCCAGCTCAGTCAAAATAATAGAACACAAGCAATCCATAAAGAATAAGACCTTCATTTTTTATGAGCATTGATTTTTCTGATTAATTCATGATTTGTGTTGCTTGTTTTTCTTCAAGATTTTCTGTCACTTATTAGGCCCCTCTCACACCCTGCGGTACACACACTGCAGTGGAAGCTGAGGAAAAGTTAATCTAACCTCAAGGAATCTATCCAAACACCTGTCCAGCAGAGCAGGAAATTCCCGGCCTCCTAAAAAGACTGGCATGGGTATGTTGGAGATAATTTTTTTTCCCAGAACACTTCAAAAACAAAACTACTGAGGCTGTACTTCAAGTTTAAGACCAGTTGTTTGCAAAAGCAGCTTGGAACAGGAAAGCTCAATCCATCGCTGGCCCAGCAGAGATGCCTATCAGGAGAAATGAGTGAGATGCATCCACAAGAATTGAATTAACATCCTGTTTTGTGCTGAAGGCAGCTTATGCACAGTGGTCTCATGGAGGCAGCAAGTTACACTGATAATGTAAAGGCAATGATAAATTAATCATCAATCATATTGATTTGGCTTTAGGTTCTGGGATTACAGGGTTTACTCAGGTAAACATTTGATATTCCTTTGTTCGAAGACATGCTACAAAACTGCACTCTCAACATCAACAAATTTCTCTATTTTGGTTAGGAGAGGTGATCAATGAACCTGCTTACAGGCACATTTTCAATATTTGGAACCATCTTGAAAAGAAGTTCATCTTAAGCCTGCCCCACACGGTACAACTTTGCCTGAGGCAAGTGACACGTGTGTATACTGCATCAGGCAATGTTGCACCGTGTGGGGAAGGTTTTTGCTGCGTAACTTCCTCACGTGACAGTGCAGCAGCATATCTAGCTTGCTAGATATTTTCGCGTTACGCAAGGAAGTTACTCACCGTATGAAGGCTACTCGCTGCAATTTTACCCGTGCTCAACCAATCACAACGTGCAGACCCATCATATGATGAGCAGACGAGTTACATGATACAGAAAAATGGCCACAATTGATTGGTTGAGCAATCGTGTAACATTGCAGCAGGTAGCCCCCATAACTTCCCCATAACTTGAGTAACTTCCTCGTATGATGTAAAAATGTCTAGCAAGCTAGATACACTGCTGCACTGTCACGTAAGAAGGTCATGCAGCAAACACCATCCCCACACGGTGCAACATTGCCTAATGCAGTATACACACGTGTCACTTGCCTCAGGCAAAGTTGCACCGTCTGGGGCAGGCTTAATGTAGAGTCCCTTTATACTGAGAGTAACGACATGGGGGGGTACCAAACAAAGTTGTTCACGTGACACGTGGATCCATTTTGCTTCCATCAGGTTGATCAAGTTATACTACTTTCGAAGGAATTCTTCTATGTCCCTGCATTTCGTGTTTTGAAAACTGCAAAAAAAAAAAAAAATGACTGGTTTTTGTGCCTTTGGGTGTACCAATTGATCTGAGAAGGGGTTTAACCCTATAATGCCCAGACACAGATTATGGGAAAAATATGACCCAGTGATATTTTTGAAGTATGGATAGGTAGTATTAAGATCCACTGTTCATCATTAGGTTTTATGACTGAAAAATATACATTGCTGAACAGAACTTCTTCTAATTCCAGGAGTATCATATCTGATACAGCCAAAAATCAGCAACCCTCCAGAACTCAACACTCGAAATTTCAAATTATTTATATGCTCTCTACTATCTATAGCTATCCCTTAACATGTATAAGAATAAGTTTTTGTGTAATATTTACCTTGGAATGCCAAACTTCACTGCCAAAGTCCAAGGAAATTCATGAATTACCATTCACATGGGAGCTACTACCTTGAAGTGAGTGACTAGGGGAGAGACTACTCCTGTAATATCACTTCTTTCTTCCAGGTGGCAGCACTGTGTTTCAGATGTGATACAGTGAGCAGTAGTGGTTGTGTTGCATCTTACCAGGTGGGCATGGTCCTTCAAATTTGGTGTATCATGTTTGATACAGGGAGCATTATTGGGTTAAGATATTAAGATTTCCTTCTGATCCACAAAGATGACAGATTTGGGAAATGAAGGTTAGCAGAACCAGCTGGAAACTGGCTTCATCTTCAGTTTTGCATCAGGTAAGTTGCCTTGACGATGGAACTAATTTGTGTATGTGAGTTAGCCAAAATTTACTCAACCACTTTCATAACTTTCATTCTGTATCACATAACTGAATTGTGGAATTTCATGGAAAGCAAATGTAATTTTCCTTTGTGCCCAATATATGTTAGCAGTGCGCTGATTACATCCCTCTGCTTACTCAGTCTGTGAATCAGACATCCATGGCTGAAAGAGCAACACTTTGTAAATTCAGTCAACCGAGTAGCTGGCTAATGTTAGCTTGCTGGGTAACAAACTAATGTTAAATATTGGTTTAGAAAAAGTATTGCATGCACGCTGCCTAGCTAAGTAACGTCAACTTAGTTATGTCAGTGGTGCTTAACTAGCCTCCTGCAGCGCTGATCCATACCGATTCAACCAATGTTATACTCAGTATTCAGTTTGGCTTACCGGTAGTAGAAACAGCGAGACATAACGCTAAGTGACTCCTTTCCCCCTACGCTCTCAGCTAATGCGATTTTCGCAAAAGTCATATTTATAGATTAATATCAAAAATATGTTTCGAGCTGGGCTATCGGAAAAGTACTTCAGTTATGCGATGAACCTTAAATTTCTTAAGAGCCATGTTTACTCAGCAAGATTACGACTGCGCTGCCCTGGTGGAGGTTTGCACTCTTGGAGTGCCTCTAGTTCTGCGCTCGTTTGGCTTGTGAAGCAGCACAGATTTGAGTACATTACTTTGCGAGGCTCATTCAGCAATAAGACACCAGAATCGGTTCTATATTTGGAACATAGTCACGGTTAAAGGGCATTGTTAGGCACAATGAGCAGCTAAGTGACAATCGTAAAGATGGAAAAAATAAAAGCATGTTTTTGTCATGCGCATTATTCACACGAAAGTAAGGAATGCAGTGTGTAAAGACCCTCATGATATTATTACTATTATTATTTTGTACGTAGATCTGTGCTGGTCGTGGGGGGGGAGGAGGGGGGGGGGGGGCACATATGCCATATGCGCGCGCACTGAAAGATGGAATCAAGATTGCATTCAAATTCTGAGTTGTCGCTACTCTCAGTATAAAGGGACTCTAGCTTAATGTAACCATCCAAGACAGAAAAACAGCTCTTAATAAACAACTCTCTGTCACTCCTTGCAAGTAATATTTGTATTTTTCTTTATCTTTTACTTTTGATTTCTTTTGAAGATCTTCATTTCCATGTTTGTCTTTATTTGAATATCTTGATTTCTGTAGTTGTCTTTATGATCCGGGTTCGTATGCCTTTGTTTTTCTTTCCCATCCTTGTTTCCTGTCTCATCTTGATTAAATGAATAATTGTCTCAATACCTTGCCCCTCCCTCTGCTCATTCCCCTCGCCCTCCCCCTCACCTGTTTCCTGTTTGCTTGTTTACTCTTAGTTATATCCCTCTCGTTCACTTTGTCTTTGTAAATTTGTCTCAGTTGATTTTGGTCCTGGTTCGTATGAGCCATTTCCGTTTGCCTGTATGTTTGTTCCCGGTTTCTGATTTTGGATCCCGCCTTGTCTGTTTGTCTGTGCTTGATCTTCCATAACCTCTGCCTGCTTTATTGAGTTCTAGTTTTTTTGTTTTTTGTGATTTTGTACCACATTCTGCCTTCCTGGTCTCTGAACTCCGCCTGTAACCTGACTACACTACTGCTCTGTGATTTGGTACTGCATTCCTGTTCTCTAGTGTTTGACCCTGCACAACCATGGCTGGAAAATAAACTTTGGTTTATGGCTGTCTGCGCTCGAGCCTCTGAGTTCATCCAGACTCCTTCCCAATACAATGTTGTTGTCCATTCACCAGATATATTGCAAGAAAGCCTGGAATGTTTGCCATAAATGTTTCAAAGGCTGCAGATATAGAGACCAAACTTAAGCTATTTGTTGTCTTCTCAGTCAGAGGAAAATGTGTTTTAGCCTGTGAAGCTTTTTGCCGGCAAAAAGAGAAATATACCCGTGAACACCCTTTACCCATAATTCCCCCTAGTCTACAAGGTCTTTGTGGAAAAAGACAAACTCCATCAGAAGCAGGAGCAAAATGGGAGCTGCAACTATGCATGGGAGCCAACAACTCAGAATGGTCTCCTAAACAATTACGACATGTATCAAGGTAGCATTAACTACCTATTGCAAACAAAGTAAAGGTTTTTTTTCTCCCTTCTCGGCTTAATACAACTGACAGACAGTGCTGGCTGATAGCTAGAGACACTAATACAGACCTATTGACAGACTGCAATAATACCATGCTGTGCAGTCTTACGAGAGCATAGCAATTCAATGTGTAAGATATTAGACAAAGATTTCTTTATGCAGTTATACAAAATGTTTTACTTTGTATTTGAATACAGTTATTTGTTGATGTAGACATCATTGCACAGTTGGCATGGCTTGGTTAACCCCTCTACCAGTCAGAAGACGTTTTTGAGACCATTGATTTACCAATAGAGCAACATTATTCATATACTTGCTGAAGTCTTCATTAGAAATGCAGGTATGGATTATAAGCAGTTGTTGCAAAAAAAAAAAGTGTCAGGAATATGAGAGAAATTGTAATTACACTATAGTAATTTTTCAATTTATTTGTAAAAATAATCCAGAGTGGTACTGTGGAGCAAGAAGAAAATCCACCATTTAAAGGATTAAAGGAGGACACGTAGCAGTCCACTGTTCTGTAATACATGCAGCTTGCTCTGGCTGCTAAGGCTGCTCAGACGCAAAGCTTAAACAAAACATTATGCGGATGGGAATTCAAGTCCCAGCTGTGTCTGGCAAGGTGATGCAGAGCCAAGTGGGAAAATGTACTTACAGGGAAATAGGTAATAATTATCAGTAACCAGCTCAATTTAATAACTGTTTTCAGAGAGAATACACTATAAGTAAGCTGATGACATAACTTCCGAGCCTGTACTGTTCATTGAGGGTGCCCTGGAGTTCTCTTTCTCATTCTGTTCTCCATCTATATCAACAATATATCAACTGGTGAATACCTCCCTCATCTTTCAAATGGTGGTAAAGGCGACAGTCCATTGGACATTCCCTGGATACTAAATTATATTATAAATTCAGCAATGTCAGGGATCTAGACTTTTGTAATCCTTCATTTCTTCTAAAGATATCAGTCAGAGCGGAGGAACTTAACTCTGAGCTTCAGCTGGTCATATCTTGAAGTTGAGCTGGATTATGCACTCTTGTGTTCACCTCATATCCCAAACAGTAAAGCAATCAATTTAAGACTTGCATTTCTTAGATTATGGAAATGTCAGGTGCAGAACTGGCTCTAGGGCTTTGCTTGAAGGCTGGATTTTTTTTCTTAACGCTCAGCAAGATGATTTTCACCCGCTGCCTGCTAGAGAACACAGAAGAGCAACCTGTGCTCCTCTGTCTACTGGTCAAAAGTACTCAGAGAATAAAGACGTTAATCCTTTATCAGCGTACTATTCCCAACAGGAACCTCAACTACTCCTTGTCACGCCTCCATTCAGCATGCTCCAGTCTGAGAATGGAGTTAAATTAGACACTTTTGCTTTTTTTTTTTTTGTCATAGCTCCAGTTATTAATTTTTTCAAGGACATTTTCACAGACACACGATCCTGCTACAAATGATTTATAACCTCACCTTTAAATAACAAAATTGATGATTTCAATTTGATTTCGCCAAGTATGTACCTTAATTCCAATTTTTATCGGTGAAAATTTATGTTTGTCAGTCTGTGCTCTCTCTAGCATCCACAATTCTTGAGGTATCAACTTGACATTTATACCATAAGAAGCCATTTCAATCAGGAGAGACGCGAGTGAAATCAGAAAAATATTTTTTATGCCTTGAGCATAAAGGAGTAACATGCTTAGAATCAAACAAGTCTTTGGCGCTTAGACTCTTCGGGAAGACTCGTAGAGCAGGAGCACTGCTTGGAGCAGCAGCAGGAAATCCCCCGAAGAGTCCAGACACTGGTGGCGATGGTGGTTGAAGGGTGGTGGAGCTAGAGCGGCAGTACAGGAGGTCCGATGAGTAGGGTGGTGTTGGGGAGGAGGAGGGTCAGCGAACGGCAGCATGGGTGAACTAGGGTAGATAGAATGACATTTTTAAAAAGACGGCAGCAGAGCGATTGGCTAGCAACGCGACTGAGGTGTGCCCTGGTTGGATAGAAGAGATCAGCTGATACGCCAGCTGACTGCTCAACTGACAGCCCCGGACACTGACTGCAGAGGTTTATGAGTAAACGTGTGAATAAAATAAACAGAGTTGACGCGTGCGAGAGAGAGAGTCTTCCAGACTGAACTTTTGCGAAGCTTCATATGTCCAAGGAGGATTTAATTAAATTTTGGAAGGTCATGGTCCTTGGAAAAGGCACAAACACTTTTTGACAAGATCTGGCTTTTGAAAAATTATAGAGACATTGCACTAATGTCAAAATGTTAGGCTTGTGTTGTTTTTTGGGTTTTTGTGTGTGTAGCTCTATCTGCTTGTCTGTTTGTCTGCCTGCCTCTCTCTCTCTCTGTTTGTGCTCACTCTCGCATTCAAAATTCTTGAGCTAATGATTTAAAATTTATACCACAAGATCCCATATGTCCAAAGGCAAAGGCATTCAATTAGGGAAGGTCGAGGTCAACGGTCAAGGTCATCTAAAAAGTCCAAAACAAATTTTGGCCAATACCCCCCTTCAGAAAAATGATAGATGTTTTTTGTCATCCTGTCAATACGATACCAGCTAAAATTTTGGTCCAATTTTGAAAGAAAAAAAATAATTGCATGAGCCAAAAACCCTGAACCACAAGCTGCATCTGATATTGGGCGTGGGTCATTGCGATCAAGTTGTGAAAAAAATCCTGAAGTCTCAAAAATCCCCATCTTCTAACATTGGTGAATTTTCAGAAATTTGTCAAAATTTATTCCTCTGATTTGTAGTTTAACAGACACATATAGATTGGTATGCTCTACGACCTGACCAAATATTATCCGTTTCAGCTGTGGACTGAGGATTTGGTGGGTATCTACGTTATCTGTAATTGGAATGCCTATTTACAATGTTTGATTGCATATTCATTGTTTATTTCATAAATTGGAGTTAAAATCCAAGTTTGTGGGGGCAAAGTCAGCTGGTTGTGGTTTTGCTGTAGATTTTTGTGCCCTGGTGTCGAAATATTTGTCAAGTCGGACTGGTCAAATGGCATCAAGAAACTACATATATGCGCAATTTGCACAATAGATTTTTAATTGTGATTTATTTTCAACTATATGCTCCCAAAGAAATTTCGACAATGCATCCAGGGTGCCCTTTACCAGATATTTTCTCGTGGGGTTACATTCCAAAACATCATCTGTCCCAAGTGTGTCAGCTTTGTACACAAATGATCTGAGACACTTTAATAATTAAGCGTGCAGTTAAAATAAATGAACAACACCTCACTGTTTATGAGAGAATCAGTTGTCCTAAAACCTCCCTGGATTCAAAATTTTAAACCGTCTGCAAATGCAGTGTCAGTAATGCAACAAGTTTTGCCCTTAAAAAAGGAAAAAATTAGGTATCTGGTGCCAGTGCATAATCAAGGTAACTGAAAGCCATGACTGAAAACAGATAAACAAATTTGGGATGGCTTAGGTAGGCAGGATCTACTGTAATCAGCGGCGGAGCCAAACATTCATTTTAATTTATTGACGCGCTTTCCAATTATCACAATTGGCAACTGAAGACACAGTTTCTCTCCATATGCGATCTAGCAGCGATTAAATCATGGATGAAATTCAGTACAGTGGCGGAAACAGAACAGAGAATTGGGTTGCACAAAACATCTGTTTAAAACAATTATAAATCCTGACCTGTTCTCAGTCATCTTCATGATTGACACAAGGTTCACTCCGAGAGCGCTCCACACTTAACAGGAGCTGCTTTTTCTCCCCGATTAGGTAAGACGTCAATCATTCATCTGGACACGTATTTGCTGTATTTAAATCAACGCTATTAAAAATTGCATGGCCTACTTGTCGACTCTCATGTAAATGGCTTGAGCTGTTTTTATAACCTGTTTTACAGCCAAGTGCCACTTTTTAAAAAAAAAAAATTAACCCATGAAATTCCGAGAGTGAAAGTCCGCGTTTCATTGGAAAGCGAAGCATTGGCCAATTAATGAGTAAATAATGTTTCTGCACAGAATTTAGCCCATGATTTCAACACTGTTAGATCGCATATGGAGAGAAATCGTGTCTTAAGTTACTAATTACGATAATTGGAAAACACGTCATTGAAGGAAAATGATTGAGAACTAGCCAGGACTAAAAGGGACGTGTCTTTGCCCCCCCACTAGCTCCGCCACTATATGTAACCATAATTGTAGCGGCTGAAGGTCTGACACGAGGTTGGACATGTATTAGTCATGGCCATGTATTAAAAAATTGGGGCATATTGGTCCCCCCCCCCTTCTCTCTTATTCTTAACTCATTCCCTACAGCAAGTTGCTGCCAACGGCGCAGCGAATTCTAACATTCCCTATGGTAAGCCAGTGCCAGCGGCGTGGATCACCATTCACAGTTCGATGAAAACACAAAATCAGTTGACAATTGCGGTGATGGGCCACCTGTACTTCAATACTTTATATTGTGTAATTTTCGAGAAAAGTATTCCGTAGAAAAGCGACAATTTTATACAAAAGTATTCTGTAGAGAATGAGTTAAGCTGTGTGCAATGGGAGACACTCATGGCGTCCAAACATGGCTGCCCTCGCATTTATTATTCTCTTTCCACAGATCACTGGATCTCACGTCTGTTATGATCCTGTTCTGTCTGACCATGTTTTTGCTTGACTTCCATGTTTGATGATGTATTCTGCTTTGCCTGACTTTGATTTGTATTTTTCATTTGTATGCCATGCCATGTTTTGTTTTTGTCACCCGCCGCGCGGAACGCGCAAAGCGGCGGGACATAATATTCACGACCGGCCGTCCGTACGTCCCTCCGTCCCGAATCCTTGTCAGCGAGATATCTCAAGAACGAAATGATGGATTTTCTTCAAATTTCATGTCAACATGTATTAGGGTGATACCCCGGCGCCAGTCGATTTTGGTGACCTTCGCATCACTCTCAAGGTCACACCGAGAGATTGCTCATCTTGACATGATTTCACATTTTGTGGCGGGGGACAAAGACACGTTAGTGGCAAATACTTGTTTGTCTTGTCATATTCCACGTTTGCAGTTTTATTCTGGTCCATGTTTTGTGTCTTTCCATGCATTGCACTTTGTCTCCCCCTGTCTGGTCTTTTGTTATGTGATCGCTCACTGCCCCAGTATTGTGTGCCACACTTTCGGGTGATTTCATGGTTTCTGGGATTTCAACCATTCCTTCCAATCTTGTCTCCTTCCTTCACCTTGCTTTTCTTTTTCACTAACAATACTAACAGTTTGTTGTTTTAGTTAAACTTACTAACTGAGACTAACATTGTTTATAGTACTAACTTACTAACAAGCACTAGGGATTGTACAGCTGCACATTACTAATTGACTAACAAGCTCTCAGCACTCGCTCTGCTCTAGTCTCCGCCCCTTGCCTTCACTCAATTTATTTTGCTGTGCTTCAGCAGATTTTCTGCACCTGGCTAATCACTGCTCTGCCTCTCACTCTGTGCACGGTAGAACTCTCTAACCGGAGCAGTATATCTGTCAGCAGGCTCTCTCTGTGATCCCTGGCCGCGTTTTGGCTTTTGCTAATTTCTTGTAATCAGGAACTTCCTCATGTTCATTCCTTTGTAATTAGTTTGATCCAACTCACCTGTTCCCTATCATAGCATGTGACTTCCCCTACGTGTATTTAAGCAGTCATTTCACTCACAGCTCTTGTCAGAACGTTTTCCCTGTGCTGTGATTTTAGATTCCTTGTCCTGTTAGTGTGATACTTCTGACTGGAATGTCCCCGATTCTGATTTTGGGTTTTTCTTTGATACTTATCTGCCCGTGTACCGTACCTGTTTTGCCCGACTCTTGAGTTTTGTGTTTGCTACCCTGTTAACGGTTCGGATTACGCCCACTGGATTTCGGCTTTGGACTCTGACAAATCCGTGCTTGTGTACCGAACCTGTGTTGCCTGAGTCAGTTTAGTGTTTGCTGCCCTGTGTATAGTTTGGATTACGTTCCTGGGATTCTGATTTTGGATTGTGGACTTTGTACCGTTGCCTCCTTTCCTGTTGGGGTTTACCCCCCAATTTCAATAAAACCCTCTCTTGCTGAAACTTCCTGGTTTCGCATTTGGTTCCAGAACGGTACCTCACAACGTCAAATATAACCATGTAACATGAGGGTATCTGTCTGAGGAGTTCTTTTTTACTCAGTTGATGCTTGAAGCCCGGCTGGACAACATGCAGATTTGGTGTTTGCACATTTAATAATCACTCCCCCCCCCCATTATTTATAAACTGAACTTGCCCTATTTGCAGGTATGATTAATTCAATCACATTCATTCTCAAATCAGGTGGAAAATCCAATACCAGAAAGTTCACAAGCTCCCCAGCAGATAGTGCGTTCTAATCACCTGAATTGTTTCATTAGCCCAATTCCATAGGCAAGCGCTTAAAGTAATTTTGTAGAATCAGGTTTTTCGAGGGTGGAAAACATAAGTCAGCTCTATCTGATCCCTGGATGTTCCATTTATGAAAATCATAAAGGCTGTGCTTAGATCTCTGACAGAAATCCATCACACAGCACACTGATCCCCGCTGGGATGTAAATCTCTTTTACTTTCATCCATTAAGGTTTATGGTTTTTTTTTTTTTTTTTACCATAAACTTCCAGATTTTGTTTTACCTTGGAAAGACTTGGCTTTCCAGTGATTTCTCAAAGAACAAAGCACAAGAGATGTTTCCGAAGTGGACACTATGCCCGTTGGGAGTAGTTGTGGGACAGCAGTGCAGGCCTATATCCTCAAATTCATTCCCTTTCAGCTTATCCTCCCAGTAGGTCTTGATGATGACTTGATGAATTTTGTGTTCACTTTTATGTAAGACTTTACCTTTTATCTTGTTTCCATTTATACATCATACTTAAGGTGCCACTACTAAAATGTTTTGATGTTGCTCGCCATAAAACATTTATACCGCCACTAGGCCAAACTTTTAATATTTAAATATTGCAATGAGTTGATAGTTTTTTTTTTTTCTTTTTTTTTTTTAAATGGGAATCCAATGAAACGGCTCAAGTTCATCGTCTTCATTCCTGGTGTGCCACCACCAAGTCGCAACTTGCCTTTCCCAAAGCTGTAACTCAAAGAGTTTTGCTAGGAATCGAGTCATACTTCTTGTGATTATATCTGGTACATAGAGAAGGACTGTTATGGGTGATGTTCCCCCCTCCCCGAATTCCTGCACCCTCGGTTGGTGGAGAAGGAAGCCCAGTGGGAGTCACTCAAGCCTATCCCAATCAAATATAACATTAAACCTGGTGAGGAGTTGGACTCTTTTTGGGTGAAATGGTGCACCAGAGAAAATTTGTCCAGGCACTGTACCACTATATTCTCGGGGGTAAAAAGGTGAAGGTGAGAGGGTTACAGTCAGTGGAACCTAACAAAAGCATGAGGCCATGTCGCTCAGCAAACACTCAGGTCACATTTTAGGATCTGAACCTTTTTTTGTTAAGACAACTCTTAAAAACTCTATGATAAGTTGGGATTCTGTTTTGTGAAATGCAGAGGTAGATACCAATTACAACATTTTCAGAAGTTGCATTCGTATAAGTTGAGCAACCAATATTGAAGCAAAATTGAAAGCATTGGCTGAAGGTAAGAGCTTATTCTCTAAAAATTCCAATCACATTGGCTTAAGGTAATTCTCCCAAATTCTATTCATACTAGTTCAGACGATGCCCACTTTAGGCATACAGAGATTACAAATTTAACATTTAAACTGGTTTGTCAGCTTGGAAAGCCCATGTCAAAGTTAATCAGTTTCTCAGGTTTTATTACCATGCAGTCTGACGATAGCAGCAGATTAATGTCACTCAGTCGTATATTAGGGGTACCCCTCTAACAACTTGCGAATAAATGAAAATAGACATTTTTTGGCTGAGGCGTCGGGCCCATTTCTTGAAATACACTTGCTGTGATCTGTGGAATATGCAGATTTTTTGAAGCGTTTCACTAAGAAATCAACAATGAAAGCCACAGACGAGCAGAACAGAAGTATTAAATTTGTGCACTACTTTGATAGAGCATCACGGTGGCGCCTCACAGCAAAAAGGTTATGTGCTCGAATTTGGCCTGGGCCCTTTATGTGTGGAGTTTGCATGTTCTCCCCATGTTTGCAAGGGTTTTCCCCTGGTTCTCCGGTTTCCTTCCAAAGTTCAAAGGCATGCATATCAGGCTAATTGGAGGCTCTAAATCGCCCGTAGCCATGAAGGAGAGAGTGATTGGTGCATGTGATGGATTGGCGAGCTGTCCAGGGTGTGTCCCTGCCTTTTGCCCATATTCAGTTGGGATAAGCTTCAGCTCCCTCGCAACCTTAGTGAGAAAGAAGTGGTGCAGATAATGGATGAATGGATGAATAATTTGATAGTAAAGTCTTCACAATGAGACGCAGTAGCACATCTTTTTTTTCCCAAATGAACCCTGGCCTGCCCAGTCTTAGAAAAAGTGGAAGTCTCTTTCTGACCAGCCACATACATCGATTTTTTTTTCATCCACAATGTGACATTTCTTATGAAATGAAAGCAAAATCTTCAACACAAGTTTTTATAATTGGCTAGTCAAGTTGATCTCTAGTTAACCCCTTAAACTCTGACTTTTTCACTTAAATTTTCCCTAATGTAGATTCAACATTAAGAAGTTTTTTTTTTTCATATTGTAGGACAGTTTCATATGCATGTGTATCTGCTGTTTGCAGTGCTTAACTGAAGCTGGATGATACCTATATTCAGAGAAATTTTAAAACCCAGAACGCCATGTTTTTATTGCCTCAGGATTATATCAAATGGAAAATGTCTAGATCTTGTGCATCATTTTATACGCATGACCCTGTAATTCAACAGCACATATTTGGATCCTCGGAAACCTTGGTATCTCCATTAGAGTTTTATATAGGCCTGGAGTTCTCCAGGTTTGCATACAGCACCTGCATTTTACGGACCCATATAGGTGTAATGGAGTTAAAATAATAATTCCTTTACTCAGCCCTTATATTGTCGGAAGGAAAGGGAACATGAATACTTAAACTACATAAATGGATCAGATATTACGATTATGAATATTTCAAGTATCTCCTGAGCTGAAAATCACTCTTTCGACAGAGTGTTTTATTAATTGGAGACTATTGCTGCAAGCATAATTTGCATAGAATTATTTACTATGATTTTCATCAGTGCACTGGGGCTTTTTTCCTTTCCCTGATGACACAATCACCATGACCTATTTTTTAATGCTGCCCCTGCTGATGAATGTTCCGCAGATTAAAGGAAGTTTTGTTTCCAATAACAAACTCAACCTCTTTCAAAGCGGATTTTCAAAAGCACCTTTCCGACTTCAGAGGAGAGATGGAATGATTTTTTTTAATAGCCTGCAAAAATCTGTGTTCACAGTTTGATTATCGTATCAAAGTACAATATTTTTATGGTATCAAATGAGTTCTGCCTGTGAAAGTCCCTAAACCTGGAAAAAGTCATGCAATTATTTGTTTTCCCTACTTGAAAAATATTTATTTTACACTTTAAGTTGTCAGATGTTTAGCTGAGATATGGAGCAAATAAAGCGCTTGAATGTTTAACACTTTTTCATCCACCCAGGTAGTGAAAGTTTTGTACTAAAAAAAATCTACCTGAGATGTGACTGGGTTGTGTTGTTGGCTTTACTGCATTAAATACGATGCAGAGCTCTCCACTGTAATAAATCACATCTCTGCATTTACAAATTTCATTTTCGAGGAAATTTTTAAAATACATTTCATACTTAATTTTTTTTGAAGCCTTAATTTTTCTGATGCAGTCAATCTTTAGTACAGCTGTGTTCCATTGATGTAGTTTGTTTGATATTCTCTGCATAAGTTTGACATGCTCAGAGGCAATTATAGACCAATATACTGTGTATGTGAACACATTGCAGATACAGTATGTTGGTTATACAACTGAAGACCTCAATGGAAAAATGATCTGTCACATTTTCGCGTTGTGGAGAAATGATTAATTAAAAATTAAAAACGATCTTAGAAACAAAGCACTGAAAAAATATGCAAAATATATAAAATATTATAATAATATACTATTATATATTATTAGAAATATTAGAATAATATATAAAATATACAAAAATGCAAAATTTTGAAATCTAATCGTTGTTCCTCTGCAGTCTTCAATTGGTTTACTGTATAATGCCATTGCCATTGGCTATCTTGAAGTTAAAATATTTCCAGGTCTATGCAGTTGATTTTACCAAGGAATTGAATTCAAAACTGGAGGAATTTCAGTTACATATTGTTTCTGATGTTCCAGTCACGCTGGCATGGACAGAGTCCAGGACGGGCTATGCACAGCCAGGCCGATCCACAGCGCATTTCTACTAACAATGCACTTTTGTAGCCCAGCTTTGTATAATTGCGCACACTGTGCCATTTTGTTGTCAGAAAAACCTTTCTCAAGATATTAAAAGCTTTACGCAGCCAAAAATAACTGTCTTTCAGTTTCTTTCAGAGCCTGTATGCTATTGCATGCTGGCATTTTTGCAGTTAAATTTTGGATTTAATATAGCCAAAAAAGAGGCTGCTTTCTCTTTTCAGTCCAGTAAAGGTACCATTTTACTGTGAAAAGTTATTACAGTGGCAAATGATCAAATCCCAAACAGCACCAGTGCTGACTGAGGCCAGCAGCCTCGTGAGAGCTGAGTGAAAACCAGCGGTGGCTGAGAGGAGAACCGTGGACTGTCTCGCTCTCAGTATGTGGCGGAATGAGACGCATGCGAGTATGTTTTACACAGTTTACTCATTAAACATTCCAGATTTGACTGGGATTGGAATTAAGTACAAAAAAATAAATATATATATATATATATATATATATATACTGAACAAAAATATAAATGCCCCATGTCAAATTTTAGAGTTTTTATTAACAAAAACTGGAACTGGGATTCGTCCATCAACACCACTCTAGTCCTGCATGCCAAGGGCCATGGAATGTGTACGTTTCCCCATGTGAGTCGGTTCCGACGCCGGACAGCGGTGAGATTCAGACCACGGTGAGGACACCGAGCGTGCAAGTTGGCTTCTCACTGGCGGTTATGGACTGTCTGTGGTGTGATGTCCGGCTCAACGGTGTACTGAATACCAGAGCGCACTTTTGCTAATTATTCAATTGTCATCTGTCACTGTTCAGTTATCACATGCACCTGCTGTCTCTGAGTAGTAGCAGTAGCAGTAGTAGCATATTGAAAGGCTGCGCTTATCTCAGCTTCTTTGTGAAATCCGTGTAACCTCATGCCTGTTTGACATTATAGTCTGCATAGGCTTGTTCTCCGTGTATTGCGTACTAAACTCTAAGGCCCGTATTCAGAAACGACACTCACACTAATTGAGTGTGAGTGAGTACTAATACTTATTTTGAATTAGATTATACTAAATGAGTCAGAGGTTGCCCTAACACTCATTTGCTTTCAGAGACCTCACTCACACTGAAATTAGTGTCTCTTTCTGAGGGTTGAGTGCATGGAACACCTCCCTTGAGCCACACTAACTTGTACAGGTGTTTGTTACAATCATTGGAAACTCTGGATCATTTACAGCCACGTGCTCGACGCAATTGCTACTACGCAAATTTTAATTATAATGGTAATAACGATGCAGGTAACTTGCTGACTGACCACCTGGTTTCAGAGTTTATGAACTGCACTGTGGTGAACTCGAGGTTAGCATTTGTGTACCCACCACTGGCTACTGGTGAACAGGCAAAAGAGGAAGCTCAAAACCATCCCTTAAAAATAATGATTGGACATGACCCGTTTTCAATTATTTAATAAAATTGAATTTACTTGAACACCGAAAATCCTAAGGTTTATCATGTGTCGCCAATTCTGCTTGTTAAGTTTGAATGAGCACTGCTAATTGAAGCACTGATTACTAAAACCCCACAAGTCAAGTCAAGTGTGACTTATGGGGTTTTAGTAATAGGTGCTTCAATTATTGTCCTGTTTTCAATTCATTTAAATTACCATTGCAGAAACTCCTCAACATTATCAGGTGTGACCAGTTTTCATTAATGATGAATATCTGTCAACTCTCACGCATTTGGATTTCTCGTGCTTTTCGTTACTGATGGGTTGGTAAATTCTGTGCTCAGCGGCTCGTGGGGCACGGGTGGATTGGTCTGCGAGGCTCGTGTAGCTGTAAGTCACAAGAATCCATTCTATTCTATATTCTTAACTGCTGAATGTAGAAGGAAATGTCTGGCAGGTTTCACAGCTTGTTGCTTACTGAGCCTCGCGGGCTGTCCTGCGCCTTTCGCGAGCCACTCGACCACAGAATTTATGAAGACATGCTGATATTTTACGTCGTCATTTATGTGCGAAAGAAACGCCTCAATTTTGTGAAGCAATGTATAACAACGCTTTCAAAAATAAATTTGATTGTCGTTTTACCAATTAGTCTTAGAAACTTTCTAATCAAGAAAAGTAAACTGCGACAGGTTTAGGTCATTCAGCACTGAGGGGTGAGGATTGAGCGTCCCTTTGCAGCAACCGACGCATCGCCTGTGGTACCCAGTGGCCACTACTGTCAGTTATGCTCCAGTGGCGTTTGTGAATAGCAACTGGCGAGGAGTGGGACCACTCTCTCGGTAAATGGTCGGTCGATCTCTTTCTCACGCTCCTGTTACATTTCAGTCGTTCTCCCTATATGGTGAGCGTGAATGTCGTTTCTGAATACGGGCCTAAGACTAGACCTGTGATAATTTAACACAGGGCTTTTCTTCAAAGTTTGTGCCTGCTGCATTCATTTGGCCGTAATAAACCAACCAAATCCATCTCTGCACTTGAGTCCAGTCCTCCACTTTTTGTCCACCGTGCAGCTGCTCAAGCACAAAGGACGAACCATTACATATTGGTTAATTTTTCCCCATATTTTGCCAGTTTTTCTGTATTTTACCTTTGAAAAGAGCCAGAAAGAGTGACCATCATAAAAAATTGAAATACAAAAAAAAAAAGGAGAAAAAAAAAAACAACACAGCCCTGTGTGGAATAGCCGGGTAAGTTTAATCAAAGTGACGCTATTAACTCCCGGATAAGCTGTTTGTGAATCTTACCGCCCGTGGTCATGCTAACGGCAAATTGTTTGATTTATTGATTAGTGGGTGACGCTCAAGTCTCATCTCAGAACTTCCTCACAAGTTGCGTTTATCTAGGAGTAAAAAGTATGATGATATACATTGGTGAAAATTTGGTAAGCATTATTACCTGGCTGTTCTAAGAAGGAACAAAGCATAAATAAAGCCAAATCACTTAGTCTTCTTTCCTGTCGGATTTCTCACACACTCCACTGTCTAAACAGTAGGATCAACCCATTTAGTCCGAGTCATTCTACAATGACCCAATGTCACAGTTTGCAAATTGGCATGAGTTTATCCTAACAATTTTTTTTCTGTTATCCTCCAGACAGATGAAATATATATTTCCCGCAGATCACGTGTTGTGTCCTACCTCCTATCAGGAAAAGTAGCAAATATGTAAAAATGCTGTGATTTTATTTTCGCGCTTGGGTCATTGAAGTTGATCATCTGAAATGAAATTGAGCTCACAGCCTGGGTTTGTGCTGTTTTTAAGGGATGTAGTTTTTATTTTGCTGAGCACATCATTGGATATTGGACTTAAGAAGAAACGTGAATCGGTGAGTGGCTTAATTATTTTGACCCTCTCTTCCTTTCAAAAGTGTCCACTACACCCATGTGCTGACATGCTACTTTCCTGTGGCAAAATCAGACGAGTTAGAATGCAGCAACGTAATTAGTCAAATTAATCACCATCTCAATCCTTTAGTTGAGCTATTTCACTGGACATGGGTGCTGGAGTGCAGCTGGGGTTTTGTATTGCTAATCTGAGGAAAACGGAATAGAAAGCTTGTGCTGTAGCATTGAGTTACATACAATATTTTGTTCTCAAAAATATCATGTGAGCAATATCATTGTGACTTGCTTGTAAATTCCATTTGTTACCATTACTGATACAAAGTTTGAGTTCAAGACAAACACTCACTCGTATTCTTCGTATTTTAGATACCAACCTCCTTTTGCTGTCTCTGTTTGAGCTGAACCTGTCTTCTCTCGAGACTCACTTTAGTTTCAATACGTTACCTTAAAAACACTCAATTAATTTATTATTTTACAAACCTGTCTATAGAAAGAATGATTAAATGTGTCTTTTTTTTCTGAACAACACTTAAACAGCACTCTATTTCATATATGTATTTCATTATGTAAACTTGGATGTGTACAATAATAGTCTATTGCAATGCTTCCCAAACTCAATCCTGGGGTACCCCTGTGTATGCTGGTTTTTGTCCCAACCACATCTGCAATTTCAGGATTTTTACAAGCTGTCAAATTGTCTCAACAAGGTGATTTTACATCTAGAGTAAATGAAATCCTCTGAAGCAACATTTGGACTGATATCCATCTATGCAATAAAGAAAATTAGAAACAACTGCATATAAAGAGGGGAAAATAAGCCCATTAAAGTAAACAAATCAGTAGATCCCTAATCAGTGAAACTGTGGACTCATGGTTGTGAAAACAAACAACTTACTAGTTGAGCAAACAATAGAGATAAGCCTGATTTGTGTCATGTTTATGATGTTTCGTTCCAGCAACACCTGTCTTCAGCAACCTAATTTGGAGCCTATTGATTTTCTCAGTGTCTAATCTATTTAAGAAAGTTGTTCCCTAAAATAGCCTGCAATATAGAAAAATAGACACAATGTGTTCAGTGGTCTTTGATTCTTCAGAGCACTCATAGATATTTCTGTCAAAATGTGGCTTAAGATGCAAATAACTGCTTTAAATGCGAAATATACCAAATTAGGATGAAATAACATCTTGTTCAATCCCAAAATTGCAATTGTGGTTGAAACGAAAACCAGCATACACAGGGGTGCCCCAAGACTGTGTTTCAGACTACTGGTCGAGTGAGTGCCTTGTTATGATGTTATGCTCATTTCGACGAAAGATTGGCATTTTCCAAAGCAATACAATTGACCATAGATTTGTAAAATCAGGTATTTTAGTGAAAAACTCACAAAAACTTGAGGGCATCAACAATGTTTTGATGTAAGGGGCTTTAGTTTCATGCCTTCGCAAATGGAAAAAGCATTAGGTTATAAAGTCATTGACTATTTCGCCTGACAGAAATGATATATTTGTCAAAATAGCCCAGTTTGTTTGTTTCATGGCGTCCAATCAAAGCTGTTGCCTTGTAATAGGTTGAACGGCACATTAGGGCGTGTGTCAATGAAAATAGCTGGCACAGTGCAGGCATTGTGTCAAAGAACTTGTTTGCTTTTTATCCCACCGGTATGTAATACCGTGGGATATAGTCATCGCCCTGTCTGTCCGTCCGTCCGTCCGTAATCATTTTCATTTCCGGAGCAGAACTCAAAAACTATACCACTTACAAACTTCAAATTTGCTATGGAACTTACTCTTATGGTGTAGTTGTGCCTTTTTGGGGTTTCAGCTCCATTCTGCCCAAAATTTTGGATTTTTAACAGCCCATAAATCACGAATTACGTGGAACCGGTGGGATATGTCATCTTCTGATGACTCTTGTTGACTCAGCCAGACCACCATTTAATGCAAACTCTGTCCATCTATAGCGGTTTCATGGGAATAAATCCCAGTCAGTGGAGCCCAAATAAATGCAAAGCAATCATATAGTATTCTTTCCGGTTTAATTATCACTTCCATCATGCTCACTAGAAATAATGCCTACAAAATGGTGGTGAGGTCTACTGGTAACGGGAGGGTGAAGGGGTTTTTTTTAGACAGGTGAATAACTTTTTTTGTGATGGGGAAATAAAGATAATTAATTTTAATCTCATCCTTGCTTTAATGAGTACTGATTGGTATATGGGTAAAATGGCCATCATCAATTCATCAAAATGCATTACCTAGTGAATCAACCTCTATCCCCTAAGCATATTGATCTGTTTCCTCTTGAATGCAGTGTTCCTGGCGAAGCCTGTCAGTTATGTGGTTGTTCTTCAGTAAACATGATGAAGCTGCCAGTTTGCTGTTGGGTAAACCCACTGGTTTTAAAGGAATGACAGAAGCTGATCTCATTGGCCTGAGAGGAACCTCCAACATACCTACAGGTAATTAGTTCATCTTAGGGTAACCCTTTTGACAACGTTGCCACAGATGAGCTGTCACCTCAAGAAATTACTGGAACACAGTTAGACATGCTCAGTTTCGGTCCATGATACTTGTAGCACTTGCGATTTCCAACTGCATTCAGGTAGTCAGAAGACAAAAGTTCTCCTATAAAAATTTAAGGATGACAGTTCCTCTGATTAGTTTGTATTTCACAAAGCTGAATGACCAAGCAGGGAGACAGATAATTTGAGTTAATACATCCAATAATAACTGGACCTGAGATAAATTCTTTGATCTGGCACTTGTTCCTTGCACGCTGTATGGTGATAAGGAAAAATGTCATGCATGTCAAACCCAAAACATTGCTTCCCGCTCTCTTTATAGGATAAAGTCAGTTACAAAGTTACCACTTAACTAAAAATTAGCTAGAAGTTCGAGTGGCAACTATTTTTTTTTTCATTTGATGTCAACTGCAGAGTTATTTACAAAAATTTGGTCCTCCAGAATAGATATTGTCTAATTCCACAAAATCTACCGTTGGTCTACTGCCTTGTTGGGCAGCGACAGCTTAAGCCTGTGGCTTGGCCTGAGTAAATTAATATGATTGTGTAAATGGAAGAGGAGACACTATTCATGCACTGGTACAATGATTAAATATGTCACATATATTTTTTATTCTATAAATCTGGAAGAAAAAGTAAAATTTTCCGGTCAGATGGCACTTATTTTGACAGGTGAAAAATAATAATAATAATGATAATGCATCAATTTTATATAGCGCTTTTCTGGACACTCAAAGACGCTTTACAATGGAGGCATTATTCATTCACTCACACATTCATGCTCTGATGGTGGTAAACTACGTTTTTGTAGCCACAGCTGCCCTGGGACAGACTGACGGAATGGGCCATCTATGTGGCATCAATGCCATGATCTGGGTTCTGTACATGGAAAAAAAAACATTTTCACTTTCCACATGGGTAATCTCAATGAAGTACTCAAATATGCGCCAAATTCACTTTCCTTGTTAATGCATTTTACTTAGTTTCAAGTAAACTCCCAGTTTAGCCGTATTGCTATTTAATTCATACTCATTTATTTTTCATCTTCAGTATATCAGCAATTTTGCTCCAATGTGAATTCAGCATTTTGTGGTCTGCAGTCCATGAGCAGATGACTGAACTGGCTCACCAATTAGCCGCAATTTCGTGAAGTTCACTGAATTTAGAAAAGTTTCTATGTGACGCAATATGAGAGCAATAATTTTTTTTTTTTAAATGTAGTGTTCAACATTGTAGAGAAAATGTCCATAGATCTACTTTCCATTCACAGAGGCCAAATTACTGAGACCAAGACTTACTGTATCTCATGAGAAAATGATGGCAACTCACAGATTTCAGTTCCAACTATTGATCTTGGAATTATTATATTACACTTAAATTGGGATTAAAATGTGTATTGAGCCATACAAGTTACACTGAGTTGTATGTATCTTTGAATTTGAAAGAACAGATTGTGATTTGTTGTGGTTGCTCATTTCGGCAGGCATTGCCAGTGTAACATGCATAAATATTTTCAAGATCATTGTATAAAAATCAATTGTGACATATATCAAACCTCAATGGCTCACATTCTGACGTGTCCAGAATAATTGCAGGCTCTGCTCTGATGAAAATCATGGTTTGATGAATATTTGATTATTTTGAATTGTTATCACACTCGTGATTGATGATTCTCATCTGTGCTAAGATGCCATTTCCATGGAATGAAGAGGGCCACAATTTGGTTAACTTTCCCATTGATGAGCAGTTAATTTATTAGATGCCAAGAGAAGATGTGGCTATAAAAATCAAGAGCAATTGAGCAATTGAATCCTGAGAATGTTGCTGTATTTCAATTCACCTATTTTAAAATGCCACATGAGCTTTTGGTATTGCCCATACCACATCATTACAAATGACAGTTGTATTGCAATATGTTTTGTCACCGCAATCATAAATAGTAAGTACATAAATGATAAATCAAGCTGTCAGTCATTTTATTCTTCATTAACGGACTCGTGTGCCATTGCAGATTACTGCAGAAAGTATGATTTGTTATTAGAGTACACACCCTATCAATGGCTTGCATTCATTCCTTTGGCAAACCTCAAGGCACTGGTGTAAGTATAGGCACTGCAGCCCAGAGAGTAAGGGAGCCCACAATGGAACCGGGCCTTTCATAATAACATTGTGATAAAAGCCAGTCCATGAAATAGCCTTACTTGCAGCCCTAGCAGCTGTTATAGCATGCTTAATGATAGCTTCGTAAGATTACTCATGTTGCCATTCCTTATATAAACCCTTATGAAGCCAAATTCATCTATATCCTGGTTTGTTTTCTTTTTCCCGCTACTATAATTCTTTGCATTTTATTACAAAGTTATATTGCTATTCTACATTTGAAAAAATGTTAATGAAATTCACAATTTTCTTATTTTCCTTTCTTACACAAAGATAGGCAAATGTGTCAAGGTGATTGCTGGTTAATGTGATGTCCAATGTCAAGTCTCTATTTGTTTTGATGAGGTGACCTGACGTTAAGGTTAGTTCAAGCTCAAAATCTGAAGATCAGATTGACTTGCAAACTTGTGAACTCAGGAGCAGTCATGCCATTTAAGCATAAAAGTGGCAGTTAAATAGGAATAGCCACCAAAACTAAGTACATTTGGCTTTCTTACAAGCAGTCACCAGCCCATGACCCCCCCCCCTCCCCAAAGGAGTAATGCTGCCAGCAGGTAATTGATCAAGCTAGATATAGGTTAAGCAAATGTTTGACTATTGTATAAATTTAAAGGCAATATTGTTGAGTTGAATATTAAGGACATTGTCGAGGTTTTTGCACAATGCTAGGCTTGCCGAATGCTGTCCCAACAGGTGAGTAGGCCTACTAGTGAGTTTTCTTTTAGTCCAGAGTCAATTTCTATATAAAGGATATATGAGAGACATAAGGCTGATTGTGTGGGGTAAATTGATAATTTTATGGGGTTTATGCCAACGGTGTTTAACTGGACGATTTAGGGGACATGGCATTGTTTTAAATATACTTAACCCTTTCATGCAAGGAGGTCACTACAGTGTACAGCTGTTTAAAAGTGTTTTTTCTCCATATATGCCTGCAAGGTTGGGCACTGCTGCATATGATTTAAAAAATCCTGACTGAGTTTATCATAATTCATGCATGAGAGGGTTAAATATTGTTAAATTTTGCTGCTTTTGCCCGTGTAATCTTGTGCCTTTTCAAGTTACTGTCATGTCCTGCCTTTATAACACATAAGAATGCACAAGCCATTTCACCACCTCAGTAAAATAGACAGCTCCTTTCTCTAACACTCCCCTCTCTCCTCTTATTGTCACATCTTTAGGAAAGCGACCTTGAACAAATTACTAAAAATACTGTAAAAATTATACAAAGCAGGGCTGCATAGTCTGCACTAGGGCCCGTCATTTTCCCTTGCACTGTGGCCCGTTATAAGGAACTTACGCTACATTTATGTTCAAACTGCTTATTGCGCAGAAATGATATGGCCAAGAGGCCCAATCCAATCTCTTATATTTCAGCCCCTTCCACTATGGTCACCATTTCCTGACTTCTGGCTCTGCCCATTGGGGAGGCAAGAATGCCACCAGAACCAGCAGATGCATGTAATTCGGAGGTGGATTCTCGAGACTGGGACATTGTGCAAAAAGATGTTCAGTGTCACATGAATGCTGAAGCTCTCTCTCAGTGGCCTGAGAAGAACTACCCGGCAAGATGACTTAAGCACAGGTCACACAGACTATGGGGGCCGATTTGGGGAGTGCTCAATGCCAATCACTCAGCAGCATCGGATTCAAGTACACCAACTTCAAGGTGGATTCAGGTTCACAGCAGCAGAGCTACGGAGCGAAGAACCTGGTAGACTGCCACAGGTGCTTAGCCTGGCACATGAGGTGGCAGATATTAAAGCACTGCTGGAAGCAGATGCAGATCTTTAGGTTTTGTTGGGCTGGGCGAAGATGTCTCGGAGACCATCATGAGCTCAGTTGAGGGGAGGCGCTTGGAGCTTGAGGAAGCTATGAACAGAGTGAGACCGTCTGTCTGATTGTGCTCATTGGACTATGTCATCAGTCTGTCACTTCCTCCCGGACAGGAGACAGACTCATTCAAACTGTTGTCCCCCCTGCTCTCACACCTGATGTATTACAGCTGCTACATGGTGGCCCAGCCTCAGCTCTGCCTGTCTTGTCTGTGTGAGAGCAAGACAGCCAAATCCGCTACAAGCCATCTATATTCAAAGACATTAAGAACTAATGTGAGCAGTGCAAAGCATGCCAGACACGGCATTCACATCGACAGATTCTATGGGACTGTGGAAGCTAATGGGATGAGCAAGTGACGCAAGTGGCATTGCCTGGATCTCACGCGGAGTTTGTCACCTTATTGAGGTCAAAATTAAAAGGCACAGTCAGAAGGTCCATAATGTGTGGCTCAGAAGCTCATCAGTGGTAAAAACTTTACCATGATGAGAGGGCTTGACCCAAACTCTATGGGTGTTTTGGGTGTGGCTTGACAACCCAGTTGTAAGCTGCATGAGGCTAGACCCACATTGGAAGAGGCCTTATCAGGTCCTACAGGTAATGGATTCAAGTGATGTACCAGGTCTCACTTACATATATGCAGAGGTGAGTTGGTATTGTTTCATTTATCCATTTTATCTGTTGAAATAAAAACATTGTGCGATGACTGACTCTATTATCTGGCAGCTGCTACTGCTCTGCCTTCGAAGCAGTCCTTAATATAAGCTAGCTTGCCATCAAAAATGACACTGTTGGCACCTACAATCGTTAACGTTAATTCCATGACTTTATTTGATATGGAATTAAACATCTATGTTCCAGTTTGCTAACAAATATTATTATATCTAAATGTACACTGTCATGTATATACATTTTATTTACGAATGGTCACTTGTTAACGAGCTAAGCAATGGTGAGATAGCTAAGAAAGCACAAAAAAGTGTAAGGCTGGATCCATCTAACGTTGTCATAAAATTCTTGTCACCGTGAAAATTTCTTACCAGGGACAAATGCGACTGCAATACCTTGAATCATGGGTGCAACCAAAACCATCTTTCATTTCAGATGAAAATTCAACAGGCAGATTCAACACAAGTAGTAGTTTATGCTGGAATGCCTTCCCAAAATTAATGTGGCCAGTGCCTGGATTGCAAGCATAGATCTATCACCATTGCAGCACATTTGTATTTATTAGCATAAATTACAAAAACATAAGTTGACAACTATGATAGCAGTTTAAATACTACCAATGCTAGTGGTTCCCAAGACCAGGCCTACCAAACAAAATGACCAAGCTGTAACAGAAGTTTGTCAGATGTCTACATTTTTCAAATAACCAGCAACACAAAATCGAAAACATGCCACATTCCCGCTAAACTTCACACCACAACACTTTGAAGTCGATACATTTTCCCCTGAGCCAAACTCAAAAAAAATTGCACAGCCTGTAACAAACCCAGAGACGAACCAAGTAAGTTTTCAATTATGTGTTGCTGGTTCTTTGAAAAAGGTAGACAACTGACAAACTTTTGTTACAGCTTAGCTGTGTTCTTTGGTAGGCCTGAAGATGGTTTTTGTTCCTGCCTCAGCAGGAATCAAAGAATTTTAAAAAGCTGTTCATTTTAATGAATTAGTTGATTTTTATTTTTAGACGGATTCTTTGCCCTCTTAAAAACCTCCTGACAAAAATGGCTGTGCCTTTTGACTTCCATTAATTTTTCCTTGCCAGTCATGGGCCAAGTACTCCTTCGAAGAATACTGCCCATAATCCAAGGTGTGGCCGTTCAGAATGAAAGGAATATTTGCTAATGGTTGCAACAAATCATGCCCATGCACATTGCCTATGCTAGCAGCTGATGTGTCTCATAAACAATATGTTCTCTAGTTTAGTATAAGATATTGTGCACAGAACTAATGGTGATATCCCGCCAGTCTCATTTTATCGTAATGGAAAAATAAACAGTGTTCCATTTGAGACAGTGCTTGCCGTTGAAATGTATGCATTTAATTTTTCGGAACATAGTGAATGTAGTCTAACTATTGAAAGGGCATGTGAGTTTAAGTCTGAGTTCTGACTGAGCCATTCAGGGACAGATGCCAAAGCCATTGGTTCATTGTCTTCGTGCTTTGGATCAGGGTCTTGGTGGAATGTGACCTTTTGGGCCATTCTGTGGCGACGTATTCTCATCCCGACTTGTCATTAAATGATGCTACCTGACTAAGCGTCGATATATGATGAAAAAGGAGGCGTCTTTATTTGACAATTAAGGTGAGGGTTCCGATTAAGGGTTAGGGGGCAGGGTTAGTTTTAAGTGGCGTCAAATACGGTTGCCAAAAGCGTCCTTTTCAGTCGTACATCAACGCTTGGTCAGGTAGCGTCACTATATGTTTTGTTGGGATGAGATTGGGCCGTCTGTGGTCCTGAGCGCTCTGGAACAGGAACTCATGAGGGATATCTCAGTGCTCATCTCCACTGAGCTTTCCCTCAACCCTGACTAGTCTTTGTAACCCAGCCACTGAAAAACACCCCCACCTCTATTTTGTCTACTGAAAGTTTTGCACATTTCCACATAGGTGTTTCTAAAATCCTGTTTTCAAGTCCCTTTCTGTTAATTTTGAAATGAGTGTTGAGGGAAGAGATTTATCTTAATTTTTGGCATGAAGCTGCGAAATAAGAAAACATGAAAAAGCGAAAGGCATTTTCTGAATGTTCTGTATTTATTGAATACATGCACCATACATCTCATGTTATTGTATACTGTACCTAATTCAAAGCATATGTGAGCATTTCCAAGAGGATATCTCATGAATAAATATGTCAATAATAGCATACAAATAAGCAGGCTATTTCACAGTCCAGGAGGTTTCAAGGACCAGTGGGAAACCAAGTTTAAAAAAAAAAAAAAGGTGATGAGATTCCTGTAGCACTCCTGAGTGAGTCTTTATACGAAACACAGACACTAATCGGTAAACAGAACGGAGCGAAGACAAACGGGCACTAAATGACTTTGGTGGTAAAACACCTGGGATCCCAAAACTTGCAGTGTAAACATCTTGGAATCTCTCAACACTCTGAGGTAGGTAGATGGAAGGGCCGCTATTTCACACCACAATAAACCATGAATACATAAATAATGGAGGCTGGAAATCCTATCAGTCCCTTTCATCACTCTCCCCGCTGAAGCACAATAGAACATTCAAATCTAATGCATGTCAAAATGGAAAAAAAAAGAGCAGGCGACACCTGGTCTATTTTGGAATTCATGCATTTTTCATGAATTAATTCCTACTACTGGTGAAGGTGGTGGTAGAATCGCCTCATATTAGGACATTTTTTTTTTTTTGCAGTTGTATTTATGTGTCTGTGTGTCTGTGTGTGTGAAAGAAAGAGAGAGAGAGAGAGCGAGAGAGAGAGGGAGGGAGACAGATGGAGAGTAAGGATTGTGCTTGGCACACTGGTGATGTGCACAGAGGACAGGAAGTTGAGAACTGAACTCAGGTGCAAGGATGGACTTGGTTGTATTTATTCTGCCCTCTGCGCAGCAGAGAGGCATACACGAAGCAATAAAAAACATGTTCCTATATTAGTTAGAGCAACAATGTACAGTATTACTAAAATAGAAAAAAGAAACAGGAAACAAGGTTTCATAAATAGAAAAATAGAAGTGCCAATATTAACAATAAATAGCACTAAGTTAGAGAATTAGAATATACACGCGATACATGGGGGTTAAGTCTATACAAGACTAGCAAGATAACGCAGACATGTGGCTAACAAGACTTCGCAAAGAAGTGCGAGGGTCTTAACCCTTTAACAGGCACACTGAGTAATACATTTTCAAAAAATGATTTATTGGTAAAATTGTGTTCCTGACTCCACATTTAGCAACTTTTCAGTTTTTTTTCCCCAGATGACCCAATCAGATGGCAGATACGCTACTCAACCAGCCGGATGACTTGCCCATTTAGGGTAACTTAAGGCTTGAACAAATAAGAATTAGGCATCAATGGAATTTTTTAATTTGTGCCACTAAATTTGAAGTTTTTTCATTAAAATAAAATCATAAAATGCATCAATTTATTGAAAAAACATTTTTCTGAATACACGTGCTGTAAAAAAAGATCATATATACATGAAGACCACAGAATAAAAACAATCACAGTCCGAATTCAGCATTTTTGTATATTTTAGATATTACATATTACTATACTATATCGAATGATATATAATAATTATTATAATATATAATTATAATGTTTGATTTTTTTTTTGCATATTTTTTCACTGCTTTGATTCCAACATCATTTGGAATTTTTAATTCATCATTTCTCCACCATGTGAAAAGGTGACTCTGATCATTATTCCGTTGTGGTCTACATATATAAATTTTCAGGCCACCTGTCATAAAAAACACAAATATTCAAGAAATGTGTCAAAAATACATCACTAAAAAAAGGTTTTTTTTTGCTTTTATGTGTGAATAAAAACTATTTTGTATGGCCTCCTTTGATAGCATTCAACCATTCGTGCATTCAATGTGATGGTGCCGCCCTGCAGGCCCTTCCCCCTGCTACATTCTTCACCTCCACCTTGACGGGCTACAGGTGTGGCTCATTAAGGTGGAGGTGAAGGTTTGCTACTTAAGAGTTGGCTGTGCCATAAACTGGGGCAGCAGCAGTTTGTGTGTGGAGCCCTGCTATGTCTGTGCATGCTGCTACTCCCTTCCTGTTTTATGTTTTATTTAAATTAAACATTTTTTATATTTATACTCAGCCTGAGCATTTAGGTCCTCTGTCTCTTTGTGGGTACATGGTCCCAGTGCCCACCAGCTTTTTGTCTTCAGCCGGCGGGGGCAAAACCATGACATTCAACCACAAACTCATTTTTATGTTCAGGAATGCAAGAAAATAACTGTTATTTGGCATCTGAATAAAAAATAATAATGTGCTTTACTATTTCTTTTAGCTTTTTTTTTTTAAAACAAAATTCGTGGAGAGCAACAATAATTATACTCTTGCATTAAAAATACTATTTCAGCTTGCGCATACTGGTGGATTTACCATTACAGAATCATAAAAATGACTTTGTTATTACAAACACTGTTCATTTAAGGCAGCTGTGGCATAAACCTAGACCAGATGATGCAATAAATAAGAGACAGACATCAAGTTACTAAAGCAAATACCTGGTTATCTGGATGCATCCCATCAATTCAAACTGACATAGAAAACAAGAGACTGAGATTCATGTCTGCTGTGCTAAATAATGACCATCCCTTCAATTAAAGCCTCATTTGCCATTGTAAAATGTAATATTTATAGTTAGCTATCTATCTAGATAGTAGTTACTATGACTATTCCATGCATAGTAGTGTTCAATATGGCTCAGCTAAAATGGTTATGACAGAATAAATGAGCACTCGCTTGTAATTAGCATGAGCTTATTATTTCTTTTATTATGTAATGACATCATTATTTTATTATGTAAAAAGTAAATAGCTTTATAGATATGCCGATCTGAAGGTAAAATACAAACAATGCAGTCTAGCAAGGAAATTGAAGATTAGATGTTTTATCTCTGAGTTTATATGCTTCGTCAGCATCAGCTTCAGTTTTCTCTGAACGGGCAACTCAACCGAGCGGTCAAACACTCTTTCCAGGGTACCGCAGCAATTCATTTTATTGACACGTTTCTGCCATTCAACAAGAATAAAATCATTACGGTGTCAGGAACATAAAATGAGATGGTTTTTTTTCTAAGTTCAATTTTCACCGTCTCCTGAAGCGAAAATGTGGGGTGACCGTCATCTCCGATGAACTTTCGGTTTTCACAGTGCTTTCAGACAAGGATTTCTTTTTACAACACCGCCACCCAATGGATGTAATTAGCATTACACACTCTAGTCAACTAGTCAAAGAGGAATTTTGTCAAGGTTTTATTATGAAAATTTGACCGCGAACATAGCTTGACCGTGCGGTTACAATGCCGGTTAAAGGGTTAAATAGCACATTGCTAAAGCACGGTGGAAATTAATAACAGGTGCATGCAATGGTTGCAGAGCTCAAGAATGTGCTCCGGGTCTTAATAGACGGGGGAGTCAAAAGGCTGGAGGTGTGACCTTACAGAGAGATTTGACTTTTAATGTGCCTGTTGTGTTGGATCATTGAGTTAAAATCAAAGCAAAATTGTAAACATTAAAATGTAACTGTAAGCAGAACATTCACCAAAAAATAAAAACATGCAGTTACACTCAGTTAAACCTCCCCCCCAAAAAAAAAAAATTCCACTTTTTCCAAGATTAGAGACTGTTTTATTTTAAACAAAGTCAGTCCTGTATAGAGCCGCCATAAACCCTTTAACATTGGTTCTAGCTCAACAGACCTCACCCCTTTCAGCTTATTCCTCCTCAAGAAGTGCTAGCTTCAACTTGCCAATTTAAATGGACAGGACAACTTGCATCCATTTTTCCCCCAAAGCCCTTATGGGCTGATGGGCTATTGCTATACGCTGTGGCATCTAGGCTGGCAGGCGGGTAAGTGGCGGCTCCATAATTCGTCCGGGCCATGTCTCTGAAAGTCTTGGCCACAGGAGCTACAATTTTGCTTTGCAGATTCTTTGTGAGGGACAGGTGTACAATGTAAGGGTCATTAGAGGATTTGACCTTTGACCCTGGCACCCTTGAACTTAAACATTTTGTCCAGGCCATTTTTTCAAAGGTATCAAGGACAGCAGCTTCACATTTGATATGCAGGTTCCTTGTTAGGGTTAGGTGTGCAAGGTAAGGGTCAATTCTGGATTTGACCTTGAAAATTTATAGGCTTGTAATGCCTTATATTTTGGACCAAAAATAATTCCTGTCTCATTCTGGACCAATCCTGCCCCAGGATCCCAGTTCTGAAATGTGGATAAAGGCTTAGTTAGTCTAGTGCAGTGTTTCCCAAACCTCTCCTTGCATACCCGTTGTCCTGCATGCTTTAGATCTCTCCCTGCTCCTGCCCAGTTGATTCAAATGATTTCCCTATTATCAAGCAGCTTCTGGGGTTAATTATGACCTGATCATTTGAATCACCTGTCCTGGAACAAGGAAGGATCTAAATTATGCACGACAAGGGGTACGCCAGGAGAGGTTTGGGAAACATTGGTCTAGTGCACCTCAGAAAAGATGCCCTAACATTTCTTTGTACACATTTGTACACACAGTTTGTACACATCTGTCTACCAGTCAAGCTAGTGTTGTATCAAGATATGTCGGATCTCTGTTTGTAGCCACAGTTCTTGAGCAATTCTCCAATGGGGATCTGAAATGTGTTTCTTAAACAAGGACCTACAGCTACCCCTCAGGATCAAGAGTGACGCAAACATCCCTGACCTCTTTGAATCTTTTAGTTCACTATGGAAAGGTATTGTGGATCAATTTTAGACTAATGGCCTTTTTGTAAATGTTGGAAGCACTCCCAGGTGCGGTGTTTTAAAGGAAAGAAGCAACCCCTCTTCCTCCCAATGTTTCCCGCCTACAGCAGAGACAATCAACAATGGAAACTCCGTTGCCTTCTTTTGGTGCTATCCAACTGGCACATCTAGCTATGCCAAGTTGAATTGTGCAGTGCTGATTTGCATTTCCATTACCACCTTAAGCACACCATGTCAGCCATTCCGGAGATAAAACAAGTGGACTATGGCGACATCAGTGGACTACCTCCACTAATGCACAGTGCAATACCTTTGTTTTCAATAGGTGAAACAAATCATGCATCCCAGGCAATTTGACTGGTTACCTCATTCAAAGTTGCACCATAGTTCTACTGACATACAATCAAGATGCTGAGTTGTCCAGCTTTTGGAAGTCAGTTGGGAGTGATGTTCAATTTGCACAATATTCCAGTTTGATGGCACAGAATTATCTGGGACTAATTATGAAATTGACTTGAGATCCTTTTGCATTATTGAATATTCATATGCCTCTTTTATTAATTTAATTTCCCTCCCATTCTAGCTGAGCCCGTGCAGTGATTTCCACTATAGGATCAAATCTGTTTTTAATGCAGTGCTGTCTGTGGGCCTAAAAATCACAGCAATTCAATATTTGTTTTCGGTCTTGTCCCATGCATACAGAGATTTCTCTGGATTTTCTGAATCTTTTAATGATATTATGTGCCATAGCTGATTAAATCTCCTAATTTTATGCAATTTTAAACCTCCTCAACCAACATATCAGGTGGCTCCAAAACCATGGCTTGTAAGCCATCAGATTCTATGTGACCAGAACCCTTTCCCATTATGATAACTGTGGCATGACTGAGGTACACTGAGACGACCTGGCACTGACCTTGTCCAGTAATCCATCCCAGTTTTTTGTCAATTGTCCCTCCCAGACAATTGAAAACCCTGTCCATCTTCGTACGTCAGGCAAACCACCCATAAAAATTGGCTAGACTGCTGCTGACAACTCAACAGATAACTGTTAAGTCTGCTTGTGTTCAGTTGATTGTAGGTAGTCCCTGCACAATCTGTTGAATGCAGGATTCAGCTAAGACCTCCATATCAAAAAGATCTTTGTAAAATTTTCTCGCTATCCTCCGCATCTCGGCTGGATCTCTCGTTACCTTCCCACTGGCCAGCTTTAGATGGGACATTCGATTTTTCTGGTCTGTTTTCCCCTTCAGTTTAAAAGAGAAAGCTGCCTGAGAATCCATATCCTCCAGAGCTGAAAAAAGATCCTTAATTAAGGCCCCCTTTCCTTTCTCCTGAGGAAAGGAGCCTAAAGCCCTTCCCTTCTCCTGCAAAACTTTGACAGCACCAGTGCAATCTGTATCAGTCACTCCACGTTTATTGCTGTAACTTCCTCCTCGAGCCTTCCAATGTTATTTTTACTCATTGCTGTTAGGTGAACAGTGTACTAGTGACAAAAAGAGTCTACCTTGTGTCCTCTTTCCCACCTCCCACCAGAAAGCTGAGCAATTAAAAATCTCCTTTCCAATAACCATTTTCCCCATAGGGTTACAGACATAGGAAATAGCTTGTATACGTCTTTTTAAAATGACAAAAGTAAGTATACCTCACATTCCGGGCAAGACAAAGCTCACGGTCACTGTATGGTGAACAGAAAAACCGACAGGTGGAATTAGAGCTTTAACTGCCCTGTTTCTGTAACTGTGACTCAGATAAATGCAGCCTAGCCTTGCTGCACTGATGTTGCCACTTGCCACCTTCACCCATGCATGCTGTTTGATTGCTGCATTAATCTCTCCTCAGATCTCCTTTAATCTATGCGCTTTGCTTACACCACACAACTGAATGTACATATGGCTCTTCATTCCTATGCATGGTAGGATCCTTAGCACAGTTCCCGTCCCCTGTCATTACCAAGAACTGCTAAAAAATTGCCTAAACTCAGCATTTAATGTGTGAAACAGTTTTACTCTGTACCTATATTAAGCATTATATATTTATAAAGGCAAAAACTATTATTTATTCCAGCCTGCACTGTCAAGGCTCTGCCCTGTTCCAACCTGCAAGCTGATTACTAGACCATTCTTAGCATCAGGGAAAACAGTACTGCGACCACCTGGATACACGGCTAAATGAATGATCCCCATTCTGTTCCATCCCCCAGTTTGACTCATTAAGCTTTTCACTCTGTTTCCTGTTAAATAATAATATCAGTAGTCTTGTTTTTTCAGAGGCTTAAGCAATGTGGTCCCTTATTATTATTTCTTCCCCCATCGGTGTTGCTATCCTTTGCCTCTCTATGTGAAAAAAGAAAAAGAAAATGAAGGAACAGAAGGTATGAACAGAAAAGTGAAACCCAGACACCCTTTGTGCTCCTCTCAATTTTTATAATTTTATATTATTTTTTATTCCAAGGAGCATCACCCCTCTGGATATCCTTCGTGACAGAAAAAAATGATAGGGCTTTGTTGCAACCACTTCAGCAATAATAGGCTAAAGGTATCTGAACTGAATAGGGGAAAAAAAAACCAGTTTTCTGAAGCAAAAATTCAACATGGCATTGATATATGATTCTACAATCAATTATAGTCATCAGGCATTATAAAAGCGTGATTCCCTAATGTTGTATCACGCATAGATTCACCCCACCACAAATTAAGCTGTCCATCTCAACCTCATACTATGCCTGACAGATAACCAGTCTCTCTAACGTTTGCTCAGGCTTGCCTGTGTAATGCCCAGTTATAGTTTTTTCTTTCTCAGTAATTACCTATTAATCAACACATTTTTTTAATCCAATTCCAGACAGTTTAAACTTTCCTCAACTTTGAAAGATGTTGATTGGACCCTCAGAAAAGTATTTAAAGTAGTATAAGCTAACTTTTTGCTGCGCATTCTCAAAACTTTGCGCAGCTGAAAAGAACGTGATTGCAAAGAAAAAGACTTCCAGAACCAACCCTTGAATGCCGAGGTTAAATGGACATGTGATTCGGAGGTGGAAAATGGCAGTTGTTCTGAATGCTACAGACTGGAGTGCTGACAGCATTAAATCTTTAGAGGAGAAATTCAATGATGGAGAGTTTTTCCTCTAGCAGTTTCAGTAGAACTGACTTTGTATAGAGTAGAGCTATCTTACTTCTAGCCAGCTAGCTAACTAGGCAGCTATTTCTTGTTTTCATTTTACCATCGTGATCACACTGCTAGTTTGCCACATTGGCTAACAAGAGTAGCCGTTAAACTTTGCTAATAATACTGATTGTGCTGGTATTTTGCTTAATGTGGCAATCTGCTTTAGAATTTATATTGCATTCAATGCAATAGAATGCCTTGGATTTTTGCTCATTTAAGATGCGCACTGCTCGAAGACTTCAGTAAATCCACTGCTTCACTCGTTGCACCAACAACTCTGTTCAATCTCGGGTAGCATATCGCCTGCTTTTTCCTGATGATGAAATGGCTAGTTTATTAAAATTATTATTATTTCAGATATTGCTCTGTTAGTGAGTTATACCTGCTCCTTATAGTTAGGGAGTTATACCTGCATTATTACCAGCTTGCATATCACTCGGATGATCAGAATTGTAAACAACAAGCTTTCCATCTCAGTGTGAACGTTGTGACCTTAAAATAGGCAGTTTCTTTAATAAGTACATATGCTAACTGATGCGGCTTTATAGAAAAATGGACAAAACTCTGAACTTTATTATGGAGAAAAGGAATGTTTTTGGTTTGGAGAGGTTACTGGTGACTATTGCTGCCCATCCATGCCTATTTTGATAAATTGCTTAATTCTGTCATAAAATCATTGATTCATATTGAAGGTCATGAGTGGAAAACTGATTTGTGTTAAACATTTTATTATTTTATGATTTGACAGTACACTATTTAGAGGGCTCTGACAGCATGGGGGGCCACTTGGAGAGTGGTCTTATTTGGTTCATAGAGAGTAGAAAATTTTAAAAAGCACTATTAGTTGACGTACACCTGTGGCTAAGGACTTTATGATCCCAGAAATGCATTGTTTTTACTCCCAGCCATTTTTCAATTCTCATTATTATTTTCAAAATAATTTCATTGCTAAATTTTCATGAAGATTTTTCTTTTGTGTTTGTGGCCCTTACTCTGAACTAGAATTATGAAAAGAAATTGAAATATGATGAAATTCTACAAACTCTTGCAAAGTATGAAAACATATCTACCTTTTTATTTTCTTGTCTGATATAGAAGATGTTAAGGGGTCAAGCCTGGGTTCACTCAATTTAAGTACTTCTAAACACTAAAAACACATAAAAATAGTGCCACGGGCCCTGTAGCTCACCTGACCATTCAAGGGAAACGCCTTGAACAAATTTAGTGCCCTAATGGGAGGGAAGATACTTGTCAAGTTTAGCTTCATTGGTTAAGTAGTTTTAGAGAAGAGTTAGTATAACTTTGTACGACCCCTCTAAGTTATACTAAGTTGAAGGTCAAAGCAAGGTCAAAATTCAAAATACGGAAAAACTCGTATTATGTGTGATGTATCTTGCTACTTACTACCTACATAGCAAATTTAAGCTGAATATGTGCAATAATAGCTTTCAAATGGCCAATTATGTGATTTATGTTTGAAATCGGATCGGAACTCCTTGAACAAAACACAGTGTATTAATAGGCAGAAAGTTACCAGTCAAGTTTCACCTTCATTGGCCAAGTAGTTTCGGAGAAGATGATTTTAAAAGATTTCAATGTAACTCACAGGGGTTTTATAAAGTTGAAGGTGAAAGCAAGGTGAAAGTTCAAAATACAAAAAAAGCCGTATGATATGTGATGTATCTTGCCAAGTACTGACTACATAGCAAATTTCAGTTGAATATATGCATAAATAGCTTTTAGATGGCCAATTATGTGATTTTCAATATGACCGCCGTGGCGGCCATGTTTGAAACCTTATCAGAATGCCTTGATCAAACTTTGGTGTCCTCATGGGTAGGAAAGTACCTGTAAAGTTTCAGCTTCATAGGCCCAGTGGTTTCGGAGCAGAAGATGTTTACAAACGACGAACGACGAACGACGAACAACGAACAACGGACAAACAGGCCATGACATAAGCTCATCTGACTTCGTCATCAGGTGAGCAAAAAATTGTGTCAACTGAAAAAAGCTCAGAATGGAATTTGATTTTAATCAAATTTTAAAACTTTGTGAAAACCGTACATTATTTGTGACAAATGTGAAATCTTGTGGCAACAATGCCTCAGAAACTGTGCCATATTTTCCTGTAATTCTTTTTTTTTTTGTTTTGAAGGTAATATTGCCAGCTATACAATGATATACTCATTCCATGTATTTTCATGAGGAAATGCTTTGAAAAATTTTTTGGTCATAGAATTTTAGAAATGGGTGGCAGAACCTGCCTGGCAGATGGATCATAAATACACCATGTATCTACCTACCAAAAAATCAAAAACTGATGCTATGGTGAAAATTTCAGAGCAATACCTTGAAAAATGTGGATTTTACGCCCGCCACAAGCCTGATAAACTATGAAATTTTGCGAAGCAAGAAAATAGAAACAAATGCACTGCAGGCATTCACATGATAAAAATCCACTTTAAACATAGTTTTTTGGTCTTAAAATCACCATTTATGAATGTTTTGAAAGATTTTTAACAAAATGAAAAAAAAATTATTTTGACCCCTTAAACCTTTATGTATCTTGTTTCATTTCAGCCATTTCCCCTTTCTCTGAAGCTCAGATCTTGAATTATAAAGCCTTAAAGGTTTTCTGCCGTGGAATTACACGTCAAACTTATTTTATGTAAATTTACTTTCTGAATTCAGATATGACCATGTTTTTGCCTAAAATCATTCGATAATGCAGAAATCTAAACAAAACGACTATGTTTGGGAACACCCCTAAAATTTTTTTTTTTTTTCCACAACTGTTCCGGAGTTTGAGTGCGATGTCAACTTGAGAACGCTCAGCCCTGCCCCCAACCCGACATTCATAGATCCTGCATACAATGCTGACCCATACCAATCGCGCCTCCTGTCAAATTGATCAACATAACTCAAAAAAAGAATGCCAGTCGAGTCTTCAATTACGTATGGCGAGCAATCGGAAGATAATACTTCAGGTGCGGAATTGTCCGATTTTGAAGAGGGAGAGGCGGAAGAAAGAGGGATCCAGCCATATATGTTCGAGTCTCAGGCATCCCATGATGGCTTTGCGGATAGTGTACATGATGACAGGGAAGATCTTGAAGCGAGACTGAGCAACAATGACTGGTTACTTATTTTTACAGTTATTATTCTCCGTTAGATTTAAATAAACATGAGAACCTATACGATTTAATAGCTACTCATTATTGCAAGGCAGTTGGCAGTTGTGAGATATAAAGGTGTGTATGTCGCTAGTTGTCATATAAGCAGCAGGTTTAGCGTTAGTTAGCAGTCAAATATGGCACATTGACCCGGCGTGGCTCATGGCCTCTGATTCGCAAAAAAGAAAAAAAAAACAATGTTTTTAAGCTTACTTGTGATGGCTTTCTCACTTTTGCGAAACAGAATTAATATGCAGTTAATCTGAAATGGAAATGCATTTTTTCTAATAAACGCTGATGCAGAGGCTTGGCTTCGATAAAGAGCAGGCATATGGCTACATATACATACTTATACATATGGCATAAGTAGCCATGTGCTTTCTCAGACCATGTAACTCTACACTGTCAACTTCGGCATATACTTCACCTAGCAGAAAAGTGCCTTTTTTTGAGATTATACAAGATCAATAACACGATAGTACAGTCATGAACAGTAGGCAATGCCAGACTGAAAACACAGTCTGACCGTTCTCCATTCGCATTTGAGGTTACCTAGCAAAGAAGTTGGTTTGTGTTTATCTGACACAGGTGTGCATGCACATCACCACCTACTTGAAGTTGGAGCTGCTTGAGGTTCAAATATTTGCTCTCTCCCCATATTAAAATTGCTATAGAGCGTGTTGTCAAAGTCGGTGTCACTGGAAGTGGTCACTGCAAACTACGCTAGACTCATTCGGTCCGTGCCACTTGGCTCGAGTTAGCCTCACTTTCGCGGCCCAAAGTTGTCTTCGAGCCTTGTTGTAGTGTTTGGAACTACCTGTTAACCACCAAGTTCATTTGGGTGTCCTCATGTTGGCAATTAGGTTACGGTGCCTTTAAGGTTTCCATGACAACGTTGTATTGTCTGCCGGAAATGGTTGCACTAGTGTGTGTAAGGGGTCTCCCTGTTTTGTGAGGGTGGAAAGTAAAGTCTATGAAACCGTCCGAATGTGTGGTTATTTCTCAATAACTCAAACAGCACACTTGTCCTTGGGGTAGGCGTGTAAGCTTACCTCATCTTTGGTTGTTTTGCTACATCCCCCCACGATGCACCGACCTGGCATTTCAAGTATTGAAGCAATTTTTTATAAATAAAATACTGCAAATACCCACCGCCAAGCTTAGAAAATGTCAGGCGCATTCCCGAGTTTACGTCACGGGTGCACATGATCAATCATATTAGTTTTTTTCCCAATTTTTGGAGGCGGGCCCAAAGAACTGCCAAAGTGGCTAAAATAGTAACTGCGAAAATGTTTTTTTTTTAATTGTCGAAACGCTGTTCGCTGAACTAATGTTAAAATGTTTATCAAAGGCAGTCCCCAGAACATATATCAAATTTCAATTTTCGGTGTCTGAAGATGTTTAAATTGGGTAACGCTTAAATATCCATATTTGCCTTCTTTGCAGAGGGGTTAAACACTTAAATAACTTCTATTACCTTTTTTCTTTGACACCAAAAATTTTGCCACTGATGTGAGATTCCTTTAACTAATTTCTAGGTTTTTCCATGGGGTAAAGATAATTTCATTCACCCCAGTGACAAATCTAGAAATGATTCAAGAAAAAGAAATACATGTTTTAAGTCTTAATACAAGATTAGAATGCTAGGAAGCATTTTGATTTTGTGATGTACCAAAGGCCTCATCCAGGAAATGATTAGTTTCCTGCCGTGAGCACAGGTTCTCCAGTTTGAGATATTATATTAGATAGATCTGATGAGACATTTTCTTCCTGCATTTTCTTATCCATTATGTTAACTTTTTTTATGTTAACATAGATAGTTAAGTTCTAAACCCTACTACCTCTGCCCTAGTGGGAGAGTTTCCTGAATTCCCAGGTGCTTCTGCAGGTGGGACAGACTCCACGCTAAGCCTGTCTTCCTCCACAGCTGGTATATTCTCTTTTAAGGGTGCCCCAGCACTTAATGCCTCATTATAGAGGTCTTTTACCTTTCCTACCTGCTCTGTAAATCCATTAAAAACAGCAGGTGTAATCTGCACTCCTCAAACGTGTTCTTTTTCTTCACAATCCACCCTAACTTTAACCTGTACCTCTCAATCTAGCTGCTTAGCTTGATTAATCTCTCCAGCTCCTCCACCTGTTTCCTTGTCCAGCTCCATTGGCAAAACCCATGTCCCTAAGTGTACCCTGCGCTGCACCTGACTGCTCAGCTGCAGAGCTATTCTGCCCAGCATCCCTAGGAGGGCCCCTGGTCTGATTTCTGTGAGAGAAAGCTGCCCGTTTGTGTTCCACTTCACCACACTCAAAGCACTTCCCATTTCCTGAGGTAACATAAACCATATTAGAGCTGTCACCATATTTAACATGAAATGGCACCTCTCACGCCTGGTCAGGTGGCTCAGGAAACATGAAAGCTTGCCTCCGCAGAGACTACTATAAGTGTTTTAGCTTTAGAACTTTACATCTCAGCCTTATTTTTCAAACTACTTGCTGACTTCCTAAGACAATTCAACTTGCATTACAGTGCTTCATTTGGAATTCAAGGGGGGAGTCCAAACACTGTGATTCCTACAGACAGTACAGTGAGCAGCAAAACATTGGCAAAATTGTCATTTAGAAAAGCACTGCTGGCAATCAGCTGATTAAAGAGGAGCCCCAGTTTAAGAAAAACAACAACAGGTTTATTCATCAGGGAGCCATGCAAGATATTTAAATACTCAATTTGCTCACCCACTGCAAGGAGAACTTCCTCCACTGTGTCCAAAATTGGCACCTATTCTCACTCAATGAAGAACAGAAAGGGGTGGTGATTCTCCTGTGTAAGGGAGATGCCACCCAAGAACAAGACAGCTAACTATCTGGTATCCGTTATTAATTAGCATTTCAACTACAGGACAATTATTAGTGACCTCTAACCTAATATTTGTGATAAGTTGGAAAGCAGAGAAATTGATGGAAAGCACAGTTTGCTCAGACAAACTCTTTCACCCCGCACTCACATGCCCATCTCCCAGCATGCAGTGTGTGTGTGTGTGTGTGTGTGTGTGTGTGCGTGTGTGTGAGAGAGAGAGAGAAAGAAAGAGAGTGCATATTTTTTTTATGAAAGAAACATTTACTTACAAGCATAAACATATCAACCAGAGGATATATTTGCTGCACACAAACTAAAGGAGAAATCAGAGACACTAAAAGGGTTCAAAAAACATGCAAATAAGACCTGAGAATTAAAGACGAATTCCCCTTCAATGACTGAATACATGGCTGTTGTGAAACACTACTGTGAAATAAACTAATCCAAGTTCTTCACTGGGTAAAAGAATCTGAAGACCACTCGAACTTTAAAGTGCACCTATTAAGTTACTTTTCATTGGTCATTCTTGAAGTCTACTAAAAAAGGTTTAATGCATCATTGTCAATAAAACACTTGGCTTTGCCCTACCAAAAATCTCAGTGTGCTGTGAATGGTCAACTTGATTACTGTTTAGTGATTTTTTTCAACCGCTTTGCGCGTATCGGAAATGTCACGCCCTTTGCCATAAATTTATTTCTGCTCCAGAGTTTAAATTAGCTTTTGAAACAAATACAGGTGTCGCTTTGTGGGCGTAAAACACTTGATTCAAGAGCGTGCCAAACTATCTGCTTGGCTTGAAAATTCAATTGGTGACATCACCAGTTGAGGAAAAAAATGGCCAGAAGCTATTGGGCCATTTCAGTCCGACACAGACTTCTTAAATGTGCATAAAAATGATTTGATTCACACAGCAACATTAAACTAGGCTTATGCCATCGGAGGCGACGGCTTGGGGTATATCCCCGAACGCCCCCTATCTTCCAATTCCCCAATCCTTGAATAAACTTTCATTTGAACTGAATTTCAGGTGAATCGGACAGATGATTCTGAAGATATGGCCAAAAATGGTAATTTTCCATCACAAAGCGCCACCTGGTGGCAAAATACTGAACCATACAGGTATGATGTTATCATGTGACACGTTGTGAGGTCATGACCTTGCAGTTGCTCATGGTTTCATTACAATTGGACAAATGGTTCCAAAGATATGGAAAAAATTGCATTTTATGTGACAAAGCTCCACCTTGTGTCAAAATTTTGGACCAAACAGATATAATGTCATCGTCGGACACATCCTCAGGTCATGACCTTTCATTTGCACTTGATTCGAGGTCAATCTGACAAATATTTCCAGAGATACGATAAAAACAGTGATTTTTCAGTTTTTGGCCCCTGGTGGCCAATCTAGAACTTGTAAATTGTCCAAAATCAAATCAGTTCTTCCTCTTTATGATACTTACTTATATGCAAAACATGAAATTTCTAATTGAAATATTACTGAAGTTTTTGCGTGAACACGTAGGGCGGAGCGGCGGCGGTCGGACAAAAAACATATCCCCGAAACGCCTTTCGGGGATATAAATAATGAGAAACCATAATAGCTCCACTTTAACTTTTGTCAGTGTGATGAACAAATGGAGTAAATCTGTCCCTGAACCCTTTTCAATTGGATTTTCCTAATTTGATTAATCAATAGTTTAGCTGTGTCCTAAAATAAAATTTAAAGTTGCAACATGTTTTTCCCGAATACCCAGTGGTAATGGGTAAAACAGTCTCAGTCCATTTCTCATTACAGTGTGAGAAACAGATTGTATAGAGCCTCAAAAGTACCAGCAGTCTTTCACATTCTTTGTCAAAGTGAAAACTCATGTCTGGTAAATGACAGAAAAGATGACACTTTACAGATATAGTTGGGTTTATTTTTTAAATTAGGTTATCGAGAACCAATGCTCCCTGCTGGATCCTCCAGTGCAGGTCACTGACCTTTTGTTCAGTGGGGCTTTACATAGCATCTTCCACTCTAGCCTACAATCATCTGCCACTTTTAACTATGTTCTCCATTGTGTCCTTTCTCTCCTCCAGCATTCTTCAAGACTACAACACAACCCTTGTACAAGACTTACCCATTTAGCAAGTGAAGTTCCATTTTAGCAGCCAAATCAAAGAGCAACAAGGGTCTTGATAGTCCAGTGAGGTCTGTTTTGAAATGTGGGGAAAAGACCTTCATCGTTATCAGGAGTCTCACCCCCACTGGCTTAGTTCTGTAACCACACAGCCCTTGTACAAGACTTTCCCATTTAACATGTAAAGGTCCATTTTAGTAGCCAAATCTAAGACTGACAAAATCCTGTTAGCCTAGTGTGGTCTATTTTGAAACTCGTGGAAAGGATCTTCTTCATTATCAGGAGTCTCAGTCCTTTCAGCATAATCCCGTAATGTGTCCAGTTCCTCAATAGCGAGTCTTTTAATCCGCGTATTCAGTATGCCCCTGCTGGCTTGGCCTCAAGCCCTGTACCTTCTTTAAAACAGTGTTCATGAGAGTCCTCCACAGCACATAATCGGTCCCTGTAAGCTAATGCTGTATGAACTGTGGTCGAGAAACTGCTACTCAGCTCTCAAGATACATTAAACCTTGCCCTCCCTCCTCTTTTGGTTCTGTTTGTGGTACCAAGTGCAGTTCATCCCTAAAGGAATTTCATCAGAATAGAGAGTACTTTTGTAGCAATCCAGCTGGGGTTTCCATGTATGCTGGTTTGTGCCAGAGGGTGGAAGTCGCAAAGTCATTAACAATTAAAACTCTCCCTCTCTGAGATATTTGTGGCACCAGCCATCTTCACTTTGTAAATCTCCCCACCACCTTTTCCATCACTCCCTCCCAGTTTTTTTTTTTCCAACAGTCTGTTTATCTTCTAAAAACACTCCTAAAACGCACATCTTCAAATTTTATCCTCCTAACAGCTGAGGGAGACCTAAGGACCACCTTTGAACCACCAATTTACTCCTGTGGCCAAGATTTTTCCAAACATTTTCAGCCTTTTAAAACAAATTTACCCCATCTTGATTTTCTGAAAAGACAGTAATATTGTCTGCAAATGAAGAGTTCATTAGCAGAAACTGATAAAGACCATTCTTAAAATGAATAAATCAACAGCAGTTTAATGAATATTCCTTTGACTACACAATCAAAAAACATAATGTGGGAAACATAAAATTTTTTGATATCTTACTGAAATAACCCAACAGTAATTTGACTGATATTCCATGGAGTGCAAAATTAAAAAAACATGATTTAGGAAAATAAATCAAAATGCACATAACTGTTTTTTCAAATGGACCCATCAAATGCAGATCAAACAACTCGTATGTTAGCATTAGGTAAAAAAAGAGATCATCAATATGAGGGCGCAAACTAGGTGTAGCAAGGGTTTAATTGAATGTGTATAGAACATTTCAGACATTGAACAGCCTTGTCTTAACCTTACAAAGTATTTAGAGGTTTAACAAAAAACACCATTAATTTTCTGTACACTCTCAATATCATTGTAGAAACCTTACTCGTCACAAAAAATTCAAGGCTGAGGCCAAACCTTTCTAACACTTTTCAAAGGTATTGGTGCTCAACTAGCTCAAATTTCTTTCCCTGGTCTACACAAGCTAGGCCAGTATCAAAGCCCAATGAGCTAGAGATTTCCAAAACATCCTAAATTAGCGACAAATTGACAACAATGGACTTGCCTGCACAGAGTAGGTTTGGTTCCAGTGGACACCCTGATCCATCGCATTCTTCAGTCTGCTAAACAGGACTTTGGAGAACAGTTTGTAATCTGCACACAGCAGAGAGACCAGATGCCAGTCCCTTGTATCTTCAAGTTCAGGCTTATTAAATTCTTCTAATTTTTTGGCCACGTCAACACTGCTCTGCTGCAGCTCTAAAGTACAGATGATTCAGAGTGAATCAAGTGACCTTTCTTATTCAGTGTACTCACTGCTTTACAGAAGAGAGTAAAAGTCTACTGCCTGCCGGATCTCACTGGCTTCAGTCAGCAGCTGTCTTGTAGTCAATCGCATCTTCAATGGATAAAGGTTAGTACGTCAGAGCAGCACTCTGAAAGCAAACTCGAAAAATTCCCCCCTGCGCCCAAGTGCCCATCAAGTAAGACTTAAAGTGTCTTTAAAGTGTGCATCTAATAACAAAGCATCCAATGAGCAGAGTTGTACCAAGCTGTCTGCTTTCTCTTTAATACAGAAACCTGCTTCTTGACCACTTCCATGCATATCTCAGCATCTAACAGTAGTTATTCCTGCTGCCTGCCTCCACCTACCCTTCCCTCAATGGCAATTGTTCCTTTATTGGCTTGAGAGCCACTTGTATTAGCTGCCTGCTTTCTGTGCAACACAGGAACCATATAGATATTTCTTTTCCTTTATTAAATCTTCATCACTGCTCAATAGCAGCTTTGCCTGTAGTGTTTGGTGCTATAGCCTGTTTTTCATCATTTACATGCTACTTTCCAGACTTTTTAATCTGTTTGAGTGTTTCAGTTCTGTCAGTGCTGTCTGGACTCTGTTTCTTTACTGTTATCGCTTTACAGCTCTGCCTGGTTTTACTTTGCGTGTTTCCTCTCACTTTTACACAGTGCTTTTTCAGCGGAAAAGTTTCTTGGGAAAAGGTTGAATCAAATAATACTCCCTCCGCAGCCAAAATACTTAAGACTCCCAGAGTTTACAGCGATGACATAATAATCAAATCTGCAACCTTCAGATTAAAACACCAGATTCAGTTCTTTATTTATTTATTTTATTCAAGATCATATACGCCTGCCGTCTCCGCCAAATTAAAGATATCAACAGCAGCAACTTGCATCCATACAGCCACCAAAAATGGGTGAAACTAATTTTCCATGTCTCAACAGTTCTCTTATCAAATCTCATCATTTATAAAGGGTGGTATGTTGCTGGTGTGGTGAGCAGTAATATTGACTCGAAAGAGCCACATTGTACGCTTTGTCAACATCAACAAAAATCACCTCAGTGGTGTTCAGTCTTGAGGCAGATTTAATGCCACAACCTCTCAGACTGCCAAACTGCAATCCTGCACTGTAAGAGGAAAACCAGGCGAGATTTTTGAAGACGTGTTTCCTCCTGAGTTTGACAAACTTCATCCCGGGGTTTAGCATGCCAACCAGCAAACACAAGCCAACCACAAAGGCATACACAGACAACCATTAAACGGCTCAATGTACTCACCAACAATATATATATATATATATATATATATATATATATATATATATATATATATATATATATATATATATATATATATATATATATATATATATTTATATATAAGATATATATATATATATATATATATAATATAAGAATTATCAAACCTGCAATACGTGCTTTAACAATATTCACAGATAAAGATTGAGAACTACAGAAAAAAAAAGAAAACTCTTGTACATCCACTCAGCACACTCACTCTTTCCACTCAGACAGAGAGCGGGAGAGAGTCAGCATCAGAGCGTGCTCAGGTAGCACTGAGGCCAATGTTACATATAAAACTTTTTCATGCAACTTAGTCACATGCAACAGAGCTTCATCAAGAGTTTCATTGTGTCATTGCAATTAACTGAAAAGTTTAGAGAAATTCAGCTGCATCAAGTAGAAACTGTTTGAACTTGAAGCAACAAGGTTCATGTGACAACCAATCAGAGCATAGTTGTTGTTTGATGTCATGTCACTTTGGAGTTTTCCGTTTTCAAAATCTGATGTTAATTCAATGGAATATTTTGAAGGTGAGCCAGCGCAATGTAAAAAGTCATCAGTTATTGGTTGAGGATTTGCCAACTCTGTTTCTCAATAATACCAACAAAAGTTATTGTCAATGGATGGTTGGTGATGGTAACTGCTGAGGGAAGCGAAGCCAGCACTTAACCCTAGGCTGGTTAGAAATCTAATTTCATCTTCAGTACATGAAAAATAAGAAAGTAAGATAATTATATCACAACTATCCAACAGACATTCTGTTTATATTGTTCTGGCAAGAATTATTGCTTGTAGCACGCAGTTTCGATCACATTTGAAATGTTCAGTGTGACAGTTTTGTTGGGCTAACAAACCAATTTGCATGAATAAGTTTCACGTGTATCACCAGCATTAAAATGGGTCTCCATTTGTGAAAGGAGCATCAGTGGTTTAGGTCTTTCATAATCATTTGAACCACTGCACTCTAGAAAATGATGGATGATGTGGTCAGTATCACTGTACTTGAATGCATGCTAATTGCCTAGCTACATAATGCTTACATTTCATAAACACAGACAAAGATCCTAACAGTGCCAGACACAACAGCATATTTTAGCCACTGATGTGCCAGACTCCTGCCATTATGGCAGAAAAAAAATTTCACAATGAAATTTAAAAACATAAAATGGCTTTGATGTGCATTATATCAATGTAATAACATCTGATTTGTGCTGTGACACACATGGTTTGGTTATTGCAGGCACTACGCATTGCTTATGTTTCCATAATTTGACTGAAGGAGACAATGGCACCTTATGCAGCTAGAAAGGCTTCCTCGTAAATCATTGGTTGTGTGTTATTGCACCTTTTATAACCAACAATGACAGCCTTAATAAAAAAAACGAAAAAAATAAGTAAAAACAATCAAAGCTATCTAATCAAACAATTTTACAGTCACCACCCAGCATCTTATTTCATTGCAAACCAGAAAATAAAAGGAACTCCGATTTTGAGACTTTTGTGGTTGTGACTATGGATGGATGGATGGATGGATGGATTAATGAATAAATGCTTAATCTAAGTGCAATAACCTCTGAAAGGAATAACGTACAAAAGGCAAAAAAAGCTAATGATAACACTAAGCCTAGGGGCTTTGGGTCTCAGCTCACTCTACCCCTGTAGAGAGCCTTAATGCGGCAGTATTTGAGAAATGGAGGAGAAAAAAAGCCTTGCAGTGGCAGGCTGTGATCTGCGCTGAGTGGGTCTGCTTAAGTATACGGCAGATCAAACGAGCAGTCAGTCCCTCTCAAACCCTGCTATTTTCCCTCTGTTTACCCCGCCATGTCTGCCAAGCGAGTCTTTTGGTCTGCGGAAGGAGGCCTGCGTGCCATGTGAATAATTCATGACCTGTCATCGATCGCTATCTCGGAGTCTACTCACAGTTTAATTAAGTTGTTAATTGTATTGTGAAAGGAACAGCTGTCGGATCATTTGTATTCCACGCTTAGTCACTTAACAGGGTCTGAGCAGTCTGAAATATTTTTCATATTTTCTTTCTTTTCACCTCTTGGTTCATTATTGGAATTGAGGAGCCTAGTGCTAAAAGTACTTAAATCACATTTTCACAGTCCAAGGGGTAAGGATGGCACAAAGTTTTTTATAGTTACCAAACCCCATTGCCTCAATTTTCTCAAAATGGACATTTTGTGCATTAACCCCTTTGTGCCGACAGACGCTGTCGTCCGTAAATTCCAAAATTGATTTCTTAAACAATTCTTTAGTTGAATTTCCGAATGTCTTGCTTCACTGTAGTAATTTTCCAGAGTCTCTGTGACACAAATACTGAGTTATAAAGCCTGAATGGGCTCATGCACAACAGGAAAAATTGGCAATATTTTGCATATTACCTTTAGTATTGGGGTCTTCAATTTGCAGCAGGGACTGATAAGCCAAAACATTATGTCCAACGACAGTGGTCTAAGAACTAACAGACAGTGGTCCAAGGAGGAAAAAACCATGAGCCTGAGATAGGTCATTGATAATCAAACTTTCATCAATTTGTGAGGTGCAGGACGACTGTCCTGTCTGGTCCAGACTAACAGAAGGGCAACAGTGGCACACCTTGCATTACAATGATGGTAATGGGAGGAACATCCCTCAACACAGATTGCAACACACCCCACTATGTATGTGGATTCATAGATGCAGACTGGTCAAAGTGCCCATTCTGACCCCTGTCCAACACTGAAAGTACCAACAATGTGCATGCAAACATGGATCTTGAAGTAATCAAAGGAGGTTGCCTGGTCAGATAAATAAAATATTTTTTTATATGATGTAGATCGGCTGGGTGGGTGTGCACCATTTCCCTGGGAAATATATGGCATCAGAATGCATTGTGGGTAGAGGACAAGCTAATAGAGGGAGTGTGATGCTCAGGAAAAGGTTTTGCTCGGAAACTGTAGGCCCAGGAATTCATGTGCATCTCAATTTGACGTCAAGGGCTAATATGCTTTATCTCAGCGCAGCAACGCGGAGCTCTTCCCTGGTGGATCCATATTAAAGCTAGAGGCAAAAATTTAAATGAAAATCAATGAAAAGTTTAACACACAACGAGTTACGATATCCAGTGGGATGGCTTTGGCTGTCTTAGGCTTCAAAATTAATACTCCAGATGTAATCCTTAGTTTAAGCGTAGACACAGTTGGTCTACCTTCTTACAAAATATGATGGGTTATGTTTTGGATGTTGACGTAAAAATCAGTGTTTTCGTGAATCGTTGACAGTTAACTGATGCATTGCATATTTACATTGTAAGCTAAAGACTGCAATTAATACAAGGTGTGTGTAAATTTAGCACCTAAAGAGGAGAACCCAAAACAGAGATCTGGCATTATTTCTACAACGTACATTATTATGCTGTGGCACGCCATGTGTTCGAACTGAATGGTCCGGTTTTCAGCAGGCATGATAATTACCTCTGAGAAATCTGCAACCCACAATTCAATTTCTGACATGTCAGAATATTTTTTTAACACATGATGTGTGTAACAGCGAGCCAACTTTATGATTGAAACAGCCAGCAAAGCATGATTAATGACCATTCAACAAAATAATGGCCTAGCATTTTCCGGTGTTGTGCACCATTTCCTGTGAGGAGAGAAGGACACATTGTGTTCTGTGTTCTGTTCATAAAGACCGTCTACATAATGCCACATTTCCACCAGAATTGAATCACGCATTAACTGCAATATTAATATTATGCATATCAACAGCAATTTTTTTTTTGCAGATTGAAGGCTGTGATATGTTGGCTGATTGGAATTATAAAGTCTAAACACACAGCCTGTAGTATGTTATTACATATACCAAAATAGCGTCTGATTAAAAGAAACAAATAAGCGGCAGAATTGATTTCTTTATAAAGCAAACCTGGGCGGTCCACTATTCCATGAATAGTGTAATATTGGGCCAACACAGAGTTTGTGCAGGGTTTTGGTCTGCAGGAAATTTTCTAGAGAAATTATTTTTATTTTCTAGGCAAATTGGATGATCACCCCTCTCTGCTTAAGCAATTTTCCTGCACATATTAAAAGTCGCTCACCTCTATTGCTATTGAGTCAGATGTTTTTTCGCTGCATGCCCCGCATTTCCATCTCCCCATCTCTAGCTACGTTTCCTGTGTGATCTCTGCCCAGGATCAAAGGTATTAATCATCCCTCATGGAATTTATAGCCTGCATGATTTATTTACTTACTTGGACCTGTATGCCATAACTGTTTCCATGTATGGGAAAATTTGCATGTGATTGAACTGCAGGTTCTCAGATTCACATTTTACATTTTATTTCACTTTTATCCACCTTGTGGTTTATTTATTCATTTATTTATAATACATATTCCTTTATTTCGGGGCCCTATGTTTCGGCCCTGCGCAGTAGCTGTGTGGTATACCAAGTTTTTTTGAGGTAGTTTTGGTATTTAAATAATTGACTGACAAATGCTGGTTTGTTTTGTAGCATCGCCTAGGTCAGTGTGTTTGAATTGAGTTTGTTTTGCCTTTTTTTGTAACTGTACTTTCACAAGAAGCATGATTCAATGAGTTTAGCACCCTGCTAGCGCATAAAAATCTACAGTTTCTGTAATTGTTCTTTTAATGCAATTCCATGACAGTCAAGAAATGCCAGAATCATTAGAAGGAAACAATCTTGACACGTGCTACGAGTAGATTGGGGGGGAAAAAAGGCTTGAAAGCACATTAAATTATATGAAAGCTAATAAAGGCTACCCAACTTATACGCATATAGACCTTCTTAAAAAAAAAAATTTATGTTTAGTCCTGAAACACAGGCCTTGGCTCACCAAGACTGACAGCTTGTTCACCTAATCAAATGGTTTCATGATTCAATTTTAAACTTTTTTGTTGTTGTTTTGAAAATCACAACGATTTATTTTAATAATTAACTGATGACTTAAAGTCTTTCAGTTTTCTTTCAGGCTAAAGCAGGCTTTCAGATGATTAAGTGCCTGCCTAAGTGATGTAGCCTAATACATCAATCACTTAGGTGTGCGATTATTTTTTACGATGACTGGCATATAGTTGTATAATTGCGCCTATCTCAGATTGCACACCCATAAACTTAGCTCTCTTTGGTCTTGGCTTATGCTAATACAAAATTAAATATTGTGTATGTTGTCAAAAACCAATGGATGTTCTTGAAGAGATCTCAAGTCTTTGGAAAATCTCACAGTCTATGAAAAAGTCTTATCAAAGTGTGCAAGAGTACGGCAACTATTCCTTGTAGGTACTTATTAGTGTAAACTTACACTATTTCAATTTTTTTTTTTTTCACTCAGAGACAGCTATAGTTTTACTGATCAAAAGCCACAAACAATTCCTTAGTTTGTGATAATGCAGCCTGGCCTTGGCTTTAGATGATGCAAATCATGGGGTGTTTTTTTTTTAAGAACTTATTTATTTTGTATATGTGTGTGTGTGGAGTGTTTTTCAGAGCCGGACTGTTGTTTTTTTTTCATCCCCAGTCAGTCCCAGTCGAGAAAGAAGTTTCAGTCAGCCATTTGGCCAGAGCCAGAAGAATTGAGTTATGGCTGTCAGGTGGGCTGCACTGCTTGTTCATAATGAATAAGATACCGAATGCTGTTATAGCTTGGTGCAGCCTATTTTTGAAATAAGTTGAATGTTGATACTTGGTAGGCATGCAAGCATGAATTCAACTAGCAGTTTTACATGATGTAAAAAAGTTAAATTAAGTAGGGTACAACTCCAAATCCTGCCTCAAAAGTTGTAACAGCGTGGTACAATGTAAATTCACTTTGATTTTTATTTCATTTCAAACAGTGAGAAGACATTATATTTAATTATTTTAATTATATATCTTGTTAACTTCAATCATTTTGTTTATATCAATTCCTGCCATTCAGACCTAAAAAGCATTCCGCAAAAAACTTTAAAAGCAATTTAGCTCTGGTGGTAAGGTAAATATTTTTTATCAAATCAGGTGATATGAAAATCATAGTGCCTGGTGAGCTGACAATTGTGGAGCATGAGAGCGTACCTATGCCTTAATGATAAGACTTGATCTGTTCTCAATCATTTATCAAAATTCACCATTACTGAACTTTGAAAACTCTCAACATTATCAGATGTGGCTAATTCTACTTGTTAATGCAAAAAATAAAACCTGTCATTTCAATGTAACATTGCATTTCAATCAACATTGATGTTATTCAGTTCTGGATACTTGTTGCTGCGCTTAGTTTCTGTGTTTAACTTTAAACAATCAATAAGGGCTCTGACAGGACAATATTTGTCAGCATCAACTGTTTTTAATGTCATGCAAACATTCATTCATGGAACTATTTTTAAATTATAATTGGGAAATTCAAGTTTTGTTTTTATCTTCAGCAACACCAATTTGGAAAACAAAAGGTAAAAATCTAAAGCCATATTAAAATTTTAAAAAATGTGGGGAGCCCATGACTTTTGCATAGTTTTATAACTTGACAAAGAGGAGAGGCAGCTGGGCAGTAACATGTGAATTGGAGAAAAAGAAATTATGAGCCAAACTCAGTAAAAAAAAATCACGAATCATGCCATTTTAAATGCAAGTATTTTACAACATTTACATCAATAGCGTTAACTTATGTAGCCAGCAACCAACATAGCCCGGCCATTAGCTAAAGTTAGCCATTTTAACTAATGTTTGCTAGCTTCCAAATTCACTCAAGATTCTAATCAGTTAAAACTATAATTATCATTTTTAATAAACCATTACATTTTCTTCTACGGTCTTAAAAGTGCCTATGTACTGCAGGTCCAAAATGTAAAAAAAATAAACAAATAAAAAATTGTTTCAAGCATCTACACCGTCAAGTGTACACATTATTAATTATGAATTATGAATCTTGGCTTTTCTGTGCCCAATATTCCTGCATGTGATGATATGTGCGTAGACTTGGCCCTGCTTCTGATGCTGTATCCTCCGAGTGTCACAGTCTAATGGTAATTTTGTGCCAGTGCAAAGTGTGGTATAGTTCTATTGAAGAAGATGGTTGTCCTGTAGCTTAGATGACACCTGTGGAAGTATTATTTAAATTGGCTTGCTCTGGGCAAGATAAATATTTTCATGAAACATAATGCTGTGCGCATATGACTTGTACGAAAAAGTCTAAACTGAATGGAACTTATTTTATGATTCCACTTGCAGGTGCCCGAAAAATTAAGCCCCAACTGAACAGTTAAAATGCTTAATATTCATGGGGTTCCCAAATGAACATCTTAGCTGCGGTCCACTCAGAGGCCCATATTTTTGAAAATATATTGTGCCATGTACCTGAAATGTCAGCATATAGAGGCAAAATGTAGTTTCATAGCCATTCAGGGGTACCAAAAACAAACTCAATTGAAGCTGGATTTCAAATACTGTAGTTTTTAACTGCAATTTTTTCATCATGGTGCAATGTGTAAATGCAGACAAAATAGTGGTTTGTGCCATTCTGAATGTGAAAAATAAATAAATGAATAAATAAATAATAAAACAGAGAGAATGCCATCATTCCCCAATTTCCAGAATGGGCTGTGAGATGTCTTTTGAAGTGTGGTTTCAAAGGTTTTCATCTCTGCAGTGTTTTTGTCCTGGTGTGGTTTTCCCTCCTGGTCTGTAAAATAAACTAGCAGAGAACTACTTTTGCAGAAAGAGTGCAGAGAGTATGTCTGTTCTGAGCCAAGTGGCCTATCAGGCTGGTGCTTAACCACAGTTTCAGTGGCATGAAACAACTAGGAGCACTGATTTTCTCCCAGGATGGGATGCTAGTCTACTGCAGATTACTCCCTGAGCTCTTAGGTTTTACAAAGTAGATGGTTCCCAATTATGCACCTTGGTGGAGTAAGGTACTGTGGGAGTGAAGCATTTTTCCCATGAACATACCGTGAAAGCCGTGGCAAGGACTTGAACTCAGGACCTTTCAGTCCCAAGTCAAGCACACTTAACCACTGCGCTATTGCTTAACCATAGTAGATAAATCATGTGAAAGCATGAAACTGTGAAAAATGGTCAACTCACAAAATGTCCTCTAATAGTGTCAACTATGTATTTGTAGTATACAGCAGGGAAAATGAATATTAAACGCATAAAAATTTTTCTCAGTCAATATATTTCTAATGGGAGCTATTGACATGAAAATTTCACCAGATGTCAGTAACAACCAAAGTAATCCACACATACAAAGAAATCATAACAAGTAAGTCCATAATTAAGTTATGTGTAATAAAGTGAAAGGGAATAACTATTGAACACGTGAAAAAAGGAGGTGCAAAAAGGCATGGAAAGCCAAGAAACCAGCTGAAATCTGTCAGTATTTAGAAAGCAATTCTGCCCCCTATCAATGCAAATTAATATCAGCTGGTTTAGTCCAAATTAATGGCCTATAAAAAGGTTTCTCAATACCAAGGTGTCACACAAGAAGTAGCTTATGATGGGTTAAAGCAAAGAGCTTTTGCAAGCCCTTTGGAACCTTATTGTTGCAAAACATACTGATGGTATTGGTTAAAGACATATTTCTAAACTTCTGAACGTTCCAGTGAGCACTGTTGGGGCAAAATTCCAGAGGCGGAAGGAACATCATTGCACCATAAACCAGCCACAACTAGGTGCTCTGTGCAGAGGACTCGAAAGAATAATCAGAAGAGTTGTCCAAGAGCCAAGGAACACTCGCAGAGAGCTTTATAAAGGCTTCGAATTAGCAGGTACAGTTGTTTCAAAGAAAACAATAATTAATGCACTCAACTGCCATGGCCTCCATGCACGCTCACAGCGCATGTTGAAGCTTGTTTAAAGTTTGGTGCACAACATTTGGACAAGCCTATGAAATACCAGAAGAATATGGCTGAACCTCTTGGATGTCATAGCACACACAATGTTTGGAGGACAAATGACACCCAAAACTGCAGACCTACAGTGAAGAGGTGAGAATATCATGTTTTGGGGCTGTTTTTCAGCATATGGTACTGGCAGACTTCATATAATTGAAAGAGGATGAATGGAGAAATGTACTGAGACATTCTTGATAAGAATCTGTTGCCATATACAAGGATGCTGAAGATGAAACGAGGGTGGACATTTCAGCAAGACAATGATCCCAAACACACAGCCAAGGAAATTCTCAATTGGTTTCAGAGAAAGATATTAAAGCTGCTAGAATGGCCCAGTCAATCACATAACTTGAATCCATTTAAAAATCTATGGAAAGAACTGAAGAGTTCATAGAAAAGGCCCATGTGACCTTCAAGATTTGAAGACCGTTTGTGTGGAAGAATGGGCAAAAATCACACCTGAGCCAGGCATGCAACTAGTTTGTCCATACAGGAGCCATCTTGAAGCTGTTATTATCAACAAAGGCTTGTCTAAGTATTAAATACATTTCAGTAAGTGTGTTCAATACTTTTTCTCTATGTCGTTCCACTTAATTACACATAATTACCTCCGCCAAGGAGGTTATGTTTTAGGCAGCGTTTGTTTGTTAGTTAGCAACATAACTCAAAAAGTTATGCACCGATTTTGATGAAATTTTCAGAGAAGATGAGTATTAAGTCAAGGAAAAGGTGATTAAATTTTGGCACATCCAGGCCAAACTACAGCTGAGATATACGCCAAACTTCAACATTTCAAGTCTTTCCAATGGGCCTGAGTTCCAATCGCCGTGCTTTTGGGTTTTGCTGCCCCCTGCCGGAGGTCTGCGCTCCCTGAGTAATTTTCTAGTTTAATTTATGTACTTATTTGTTTTGATTTCTTTGTATGCTTGGATTACTTGGGTTGTTGCCGACATCTGGTGAACATTTCATGTCAATAGCTTAGAAATAAATTTGAAAGAATGTTGACGTGTTCAATACATATTTTGCCCGCTATATGTACAGTATACAGCAAATCGGTAGCTTTGAAAGGACATTGAAATTTCGTGTCATCATTTACGGATAGAAAAATGCTTGATAATTGTTGCAATGAACAATAATTCAAGGTGAGGGGAAATGAACAGTAATTCAACCACATGATCCTCGCAACTGGACAAATTAACACTTTGCTCTTAATGAGGAAACATAAATGAGAATGGGTTTGGAGAAGTAATGTCCTTTAAGGTAAGGTGAGAGCAGGGCTATGCTCCCTCTGATGGCAAGTCCCAGGTGGAAGAGATTCAGGATATAATTATTGATTCTTCCCCCCCCCCCCCATGGGTTTAATTGCAGATGAAAGTATGAAACTAAACTAAAAAACAAATACTTTGAGAGGAAATCATTCACAGTGAACCTGCATCCTCTGTAAAGCTTGGAAGAACAAATATGAACAAGATCCACTGCAATGCTTGAAATTCTTTGCTTAGAATGTCTTCATGCTTCTGTCTGGCCAAAATCCAGTTTGTTGTAATTGATACTGTGGTGTTCTATTAATGGGATAGCTGAGCAGTGAATGTTAGTCACACACTTCAGTTACAACCTGCTATTTTAATGCATTTCTAATAGCATTACCTCGCAATCAGTGCCAATCAGCAGGGGAATATGTCCATGAAGTCAATAGTGCAAGTAATAATAGAGCATATGGGCTCTAGCTTAGTCTATTGAGAGGGCCTGTGGGCTCAACCTTGACCTTGGCCTGTGTCTACATTCTGCCAGCGGATATTCTCTTGATGTACTTCACATATCATATTAATTCATGAACAAAATAATTATTTTCAGCAATATAAAAAGAATATATTTTGTGAACCTTTGAATATAAAGAAAATTTTGGATTCGTCTTCATATTTCAATTTTAAACCAACGCACTTCACACAGAAAATGTTTATAGATATTTCTTAATTTGCTTGCATCTTAGAGATGACACATAGCCACATTTCTGATTTAAATTACTCGCAGATGTCTCATAACTTACAGATGCTCACTTTCTATCATTTCACCATTGTAAGGCTTTGCCATTGATGCCTCTTTTGTCATTGATTGTATCATGAAAAATAGCATATTCATTGATGTGATTCATTACTCAAAAAGAATCAAAGGATTTTTGAATAGATCCCTGAGGACAGAAGGGCTGAATAAAGGAAGTGACCAATGCATTCTGGGGTTAGGTTACCACTGATCCATCAGGTCCAGATCTGAAGTCATATCTTACAAACATTACTAATGAAGGGAGTTCAAATTTCAAAAACACTGCTGAACGGTTTATTATTTTTGCTTTATCCCCTTTATATTGCTGCCGAGCTACTCACTGGCCTGGAGGTTTGTTCAGACACTTATAATAAATAACACTGAGAAAATTACCCATCTCCACAGAGTCCATTCATTCAATTTGAGGTTGAAGAGTGGGTGGGAATGTTACAGTGGAATATGATATTCTTTTTGGAAAACAATTTCACTGCACAATAAGTTAAGGGGAGGAATATGGTAATGGTTCATGAGGGCTCTCTGCTGTTTTGAATGTAATGGTCTGACGTCAGTTCTACATCAATAGTTTCGATATCCAGTTTCCTTCCGAACCAGTGAAAGTTTATTTTGAGCAGAAAAATGCCTCTCTTTAAAGCAGGTGTCTCAGACTGTGGTCTCAGCTGGTTTTATAAGATTTCCGTTGAATCTGCCTCTAATTTTGGCCAGGGAAACAAGGTGTGCTGACTCTGTAGCTGATCAATGACCTAAATAAAGTGCACAAGAGCAGAACACATAAAAAGCAAGCAGACAGAGTGGCCATCAGGGACAGCTGTTGAAACTCCTGTTTTAGAGAAGCCCCATCAGGTAATACTGCACTGTCGCCCCCAGGAATTCATCTTTCCAAATGGCACACTGTCGATTTATACAGAGATTTCTCTTGGCTTGCTCTTGTAGAACTGAAACAATGTTTGTTTCAGGCTAGAAATATGCCCAGCATGTGGTGAAAATAGGTTCGGTAATTCCTTTGATCCTTTAGGATTTATGGATTTACATCATATGCAGTATAATGCACAGTTACATTTAATTAAAAACAGTACAATGCCAGAATTAAGAACTTCAGGAGCTTTCTTAATACTGGAATGATGCCCAAAGGATTCACTTGCTCCAATGCATGTGATGTCCGTCATCTATCAACAATCAGGTTAACTCTGTAGTCAGTCTTAAAGTAGGATTGCTGCTACCAATAAAAATACAGCAAGTTTGCTCATAAAGGCCACCCAAGGTATAGTTTGCTGTACAGATTTTTTCAAGTGTTTTTCATTCCCGGGGGCTTGTGACACCATGTGTGGGATTAAATGCTGTAGCACAATACTGAGCAGAGTGAAAGCATACTTATAGTGTACTGCTACATTGCACAGTATGATAAAACCAATAGCCCCCAAGCATAACTACATCATCAGTTGTTTATCGCAATGCACTCTGGGGAATAGTCGGGATCTGTTTTTATCAATATGGCAGATGGTTTTGTGAGAGAGTGAAGTTAAAGGAGTGATTTTACCATGATCTGTGAAAAAATAATGATATTTCAGATTGGAGGTGGATAGGGTGTAGAGGATACCGGCCCCAGGTATTGCCCATAATACTCAGCCTGTGATACACACAATACACAGCCGATGACATAGTCACGGGTTAGGGCTATTAACCCCAAAACCCATCCTCAAACTCACTCAGTTTGGTTTGTAACATGCAATGCTCTGAAATGAGCCCAACATCTTTGCTATACTTCACACTTGTCAACTGATGAGCAGAAAAATAGATGAAGACAAAAAGAACGCTCCCCGATTCCCTTTACATTGTGATACCAAATTACTGTTGAAGGTTATGCAGTTATACAGACAAAATAATGTCTAGACAGGCATAGGAAATAAGGACCATTAAAGACATTTCTATACTTTTTCTGCATCTATTTGCGCATTTCTGAACGAAGCCAAGCAACTCTTTGATCAAGCAGTGTGCAACAGGAGCCTGTGTTGTATCATTAATACTGGCGTGGCTCGGTAAAGTCATCAGGCAGGATATGATGCAAGGCTCTTGAGATATGAGCGATGTAATACAGGTTCAATTTTCAAATTGTTTTATCAAGCAGTGGAGATCCTGGGAGGTTCTGAAATATTGAAAATAATGCAAGAACCAGAAATATTTAATTGAGTCAGGAAGTAATGTGAGCCTATTTGTTAGCTAGCATTCAGAAAATCTTCATTACCTCAGCAATGCTAAGTTAAAAGCCATTAAAGACTTTTCCATACACTGGCTAGTAAAACACTATGCAACCTAATCAGAACAGACAGATGCAGAAATGCTTAATGAGCTCCTCCACCCAAGCACCACAATGGTGGAATCCTCAGCCAAGATGCATGGTCGGGTTTTCTGCACATGCTAAAGTAGTGTGCAGTGATAATTATACACCAGCGCTTTTATCTAAAAGGGGTCCTAATATATTATGTGTCCTTATTTTTCGGGGAAAATGTGTTTAAGAATACTATTGTAGGAAATGAACCCCCCCCCCAAAAAAACAATAATAATTCCCACAAATATACTGAGGTAAAAATAGGGATGATGATGATAGGGAACAAAAACACTGAAAATATCTGTAAAACCACACAAAACAATACCAAGGACGGACATTGCAGAGGGCTGAAGGTTTCACGTGTTCTTCTTGGCTGGCGTTAATTCACGTAACTTTTTGGCCTGTGTGAATCTCAATTTCTCCGTCCAAAGACGGGGCATAAAAACACAATGGTTACAATCAATCTGACTCCATAATACATTTAGAATACCAAATTTAGTTATATCCTTGTTAAATATCTGACTCCAAATTAGAATTAGTATTTATAATTTAGGGACCGCTTGCATGAATCTCGAGACAGCTATGCCATCAGACTTGGCAGTGAAAACCATCATTGCTCAGCCGGCGTCCCTGGGTTAGACGCGGCTAATGTTACCGGATCTTCGTTCGGTAATAGTTTTTCGAGGATGAAGGAAATTACCATGATAGCAGCATCTAGGCATAAACAAAGTAGCACTGAGCATGAACGTATCACAAACCCGGTTTATGCACACCCAAGGGCCCCTTAAGGACATTTTTCAGGCTCCGGCTTATAACTTTAAGCCCAAGGGAACCCTTTAAGAAGAATCTCCAGGACTGGTATTACACAAACCCTTGAGGGGTAGACCGTAATTTGCAATTCAACTTAAAACCCATTACTACCCTCACATCAGCTAGCGAGTCACCCCCTAAGTACCAGTCGCAACATAGCTAGAAAGAATGCACAAGAGTTCAGAGTCACAAGGACCACGCAAGCCGAACGGAATAACAATAATTTAATTACCAGGTAGGCACAAACTTGGATCAAACAAATCAACGCTAAGCCAATTATCAGTTACACACAATTTAGAAAGAGAGAATAAATTCATACCTGGAAAAGATGGAGGCCACGCGGAACGAGGCCGCACCACATGGCCAAGAAGAACTCAGATGCCATCCCCCTCCGCCCACCTAGATCCGCCACTTACGCACAGACCCAGGCCGGCGGAGCAAGGCGGATTCTCCCTAACTCACCTTTCGTGTGCGAAGATCTTGAAAAAGAAGAGACCCTTCCGGTTAGAATCTTTTGCCTTGAAGCACTCAAAACCTCGCCTCCGATCAAGGTGGACTTTCCCCCATTGAGGTGCTAGCATAGAGAGGAGAGCGGAATCTGAGTTTGCAAAACAGGATGATCCATAATTTCAAGGGAAATGAAACGTACTCCATTCAACTCCTTGAATTCCCCCAAGAATAACAAGACCAAACATGATAGGAATATGTACTAATATGATGCAGTTGTAAAGGGAATAGCCTTAAAATGGAGTATTATATAGTTTGAGTTATAAGTATGTAAGCGACTTCTTTATGGGTTATTGAACATAAATATATTATAATTTTCCAGAGATTTTGATTGTTTTAAACAGATTAATGTAGCTGGACTTCAGTGGGGACAGTGATTTGACTTTTACAGGAGACATGGGACCCGCAGAGCTTTGTGGCTCCGGCCCCCTGCCTAGCAAAGCCAGAGGCGCTACCCCCACAGGCAGGCTGCAGGACCATCCTGGGTTATAAAAGTTTACTGCAGGCTCTGGATTGAGCTAGATCAACCAAAGATTCAGATTTTACATGCATGTGTTCCAACAATATAAATTTTGACATATCTGTTGTGAGCTAAATCAACCAAACATTCAGGTTCTACATATTCATTTTTTTTTTACAATTGAAAGGTGTCGCAAATTTTATTTTTTTGACATCATCATGCAAAATTGCCTTTGATGGTCAGTTGTTCAGGTATATATGGTGACATGAACTTTGAGCTGTGTCGCAGTGTTACACACGATGGCTCGACAGAAGGAGCCCTCTGAGATTGTTCATAGTGGAATTTTGGCCTTACATGACGCTGAAGACGTTAAATGCTGTCATGGCACTGTAAGAAACACCATCAAGCATTTCAAAGAGACCGACTCACAGAAAACTAGAGGCAATAGAGATGCAAAAGAGAAGATAAGTGCCTCTGATGTTCGTTATCTGTGTATAAAAAGTTAAAAAAATAAATAAATAAAAATCAGTGGTTGACAGCACAACATGATGTTATGATGATATTAACAGCACCTCAAGAGAAGAAATGAAAGTATCAGGATGTACTATTCTGAGACGCCGGTGTGAAAATGGTCTGTTTGGTCATGCTGCTGCCAAGAGCCGGCAACATCAAAAAAAGAGTTGAGTTTGCAGAGGAATTCAAGAATTGGACAACAATGGACTGGGAACAAAGTCCAATCAAAATTCAAAATTTTCTCACCCAAATGTAGAACGTGTGCCATAGAGTTGGAGAACGTTTCAAAAATGACTGTCTAACCCCTGCAGTAAAACATGGAGGTTAAGGGTTGAATCTGCTCAAAAGGAGCCGGTGATCCCATAAAAATGAATGGAATCATGGATCAAATGAAGCATCACAGCACCCATGTGAGGCACACATTGCCATTTATTTTCAACAAGATAATAACCCTAAACACATTTTTAAGTTGTGCAAGAATTAGATCGAAAGAAACGTCTAAAGTTATGACTTAGCCTGCTCGAAGTCCAGACCTTAATCCAATTGTGCAAATCTGTTATTATATCGAAAGAATCTCTTTGGAATGAACTTCAATATGGAATGGTTCAGCGAGTGAGGAAATAAAAAATATACAATACCAGTCACAAGTTGGCACACTCTAAGATCTTGTCAAGTCTTTATCTTACATGTATTTTACAACAAAGAAATCACTGGAACCCAATACTTTTTTTATTGCAAATGATAAATGTACAAGAAAAATCCACAAGATTTCCAATATGGACATTGAAATGATCAGCTCGCTATCAACCGCTCGAAGCTGCTCGATAATGAGAGGATCATTTGAATCACCTGCGCTGAAGCAGGGAGAGATCTAAATCAAGCAGGACAGGTGGGCCTCCAGGAGAGGTTTGAGAAGCACTGGATTCGGCCATCGTTACTGGTCTGCATAGGTATTGTCAAAATGACTGGTTTTTCCTAATTTGTTTTGTTATATACATGGATTATACATTGGGCTTCAGTTTTCCTACCTTTCTGTCACCCAACCGATATCAGACTATTACAGAAGAACAAAATATAAAAAATTTTAACAATTGAAGCACTGATTACTAAAACCCCACAAGTCAAGTCAAGTCAAGTGTGACTTAAGGGGTTTTAGTAATAGGTGCTTCAATTACAGAAAATACTGGGGTGTGCAAAACTTTTTACTGGTATACGTGAAAACTATGCCTGAAGATTAAACGCTGAAATCAAAACAAGGGTAAGAGTAAGTGTGATGTAGCTTCAGTGAAGCTCTATTACCAGCACATACAGAATATGTATGTTGTGATCAAACAAAAAGATGGCATTGCACCAAAGAGCCGGAACAGAGGACTGATAGTTAAATTACTTACTTAGGCCAACTTGCACGTGTGTGCACATTTGAGGAGCATTACACTTCCACCAGTCATAAGCAAGACCTTCGCTGGAATTTTGATAAATATGATTAAGAAAAGGGTCAACAACATTCTTAGGAAGAAAGAAGCTGGCTTTTGAGGGAACAGAAGTGACATCGATCTTATCTTTGCTCTCAGGAATGTACTGGAACAAGTTACTGAATGGAGAATTACTCTGTACAACTATTTCATAGACTTTGAGAAAGTGTTTGATTCTCCACATGTCAATGCACCTAATACCAGAAGAGTTTAAAACATGGTGAAAGACAATGTACAACAACATTGAATGTGGAATCATGGAAGAAGGCAATACAACACAATGGTTTTAAGTCCAGACAGGGGAAAGGCAAGGGTATGTCATGCCAATTTTTCTATTTTTACTAGCACGACTGGGTCATTTACAGGACTACAGATGGTAGGAGTAGGGGTATATGATGGCAGATTCACCTTGATGCAGAAGATATAGATTTCGTACACCCAATCTATCATCGACACACGTTAAATCTACAAATAGAACTACCAATCAAGTTGCAAAAGCTGCAAGAATCAGCCTCGAGATTAGTGCAAAGATGTAATAAGTAATGAATGCCACAAACAATCAAAGAACAGAAGTAAATGGTGAGTATGTAGGTGAGGAGGCCAAGTTTGTGAGCCTTATAGGGTACATCTATTAGTCGATCAAGACGAGTTTAGCTCACGTAAATTTACATAAATCTATTTATGGTAGTTGAATCCCTAGCGCTCTGCAAATGGCAGCAAAGCTCCACAGTCATCTGAGGCATTGGATCTGCAGTCACGACAATATACAAGAACCTACCAATTCTGCTATTGATCACTTTTTTCCAACATGCCGGAAAACGTCTATTTTTTTGCTTAAGGTGAGTCGTTTTACTTTTAATATTTATGTGTCTTATACTGACGTATTCACAATAGATTACTGTACACTGAATGCTCTACTGTAAATGTACGTCATGTTGAATGGTCAACTACTTTCCAACATGCTGGAAAACATTTTGGGTGCCCATTTTCTTCCGCAAGGTTACACAAGATCCTCAATTTGACGTTATCTCGCTCAGACTGTCGCAGCTTTCCGTTAAAGCTGATCGTTTGGTTTGCAGTAAGCGTCTGCAAGAACATAACATTTCTGCAGTAAGTTTCCATAAAGCATTACGTTAACCTTACGCATGTAACCTTACTGCACAGTGGATGTACCCATTAGGTGCAATGTTGGACAAAGACGGTGGAGTGACTACAAACATACAGCAGAGATTATGTAAAGCTAGGCATCATATGGGATGAAAAGAATTTGGTTGGAATACAAAAGTTCAGTTGTGCTAAACAATAGATCAGTTTTGATGTATGGCTGTAAAGCCTTGAAACTGAGGAAAACAGAATTGAGCTAGAAACTTTCATATCCAAATACATTAATTGAATAACAGTTAATAAGGGAGGTTGCACTTCGACAAATGGATTCTCAGTGGAGTGCTAAACCCAAAATCCAGTGAGCACATTCAAAAAATCAAAAAAAGGGGTAGCACATCTCAATTCGTCAATTCAAAGAGGACAAAAATACTCACATTTCATTTATTTATTTAGCTTATATCACAAAAAACAAACGCTAAAAAACCAAACGTTTGCAATCACTCTGAAGAAGGCTTAGCGTTTGGGTTTTTTAGCGTTTGTTTTTAGTGATGTGAGCCAAATAAATAAATGAAATGTCTACATTAATTGCATACTAAGAATAAGGTGGCCCCAAGCTATCTCCTTGCCAGCAAATCCAGGGGATCACAGGAGTGAAAAGAGCAAGTGATGAGATCAAGTGTTGAAGATGGGACTGGATGAGACATACAGTAGACTGTGATGAGGATAGACAGGGAGACACACTGCATTTCAGTGTTGGAGTGGAGGCTAGAGGTGACAAGAAGACCAAGGCGACTGTCATCGGGGACTGTCAGAGCTACAGCAGAAAATCCAAGTGGAGGGAAGGAGAATGCCAAAGCCTTATGTGTCACTACCCTCCTGTTAATGCCTTCTGTGTCTCTTCCCATTCGGCAGCTAGCGTGTCTATTCGAGCTAATGTCTCCAATGATTGGTTTACGTCTTGACTGTGTTCCCCTCCCCGGGCTGTGTCATAGTTCATTGTGACTTCCTAATGTACCTGTGATGTGTTTTTGAGCCCTTTGCTTTGAGTTGCACATTGCTGGACTTTAATTCCCTATTTGTGCTAAGGACCAGTAGCTTCTGGTGAAAACTCTTCATCTTTTGAAAATAAAACGTAACCTTTTGTGGAAGTCATTTACAGGTTCTTCCCATTTTGTTTCAATAATCAGAACAAGCTCCCAAGCCTGTCCCTTGTTAATTCTGCCCAAGTTTGTTCCTCCGTCCAGTTTATTAGGAACAAGCACCCAATCCTTTGACAGTCATCAGGATTGGAACTGCGTTACTCCTAAGCTACTCCTTCTTGTCCTGGGACAGTTCGGCCCCGGTGAAGTGTACACTCCACAGTGCAGTCATCCCTGAAAGCCACTGGCAAGAGAATGGTAACATCGACTCCACTTTGCACACGACTTCTGAACTTTGCTCATCGCACTGTTACCGTATTGCTATCAATAAATCCTACTATTGGACTGTACTCTACTTCCGCACTGGATTCCTGGTCTGAATCATAATAGTTATGGGCCTTATGGCCTGGGGAATGCAGATAAATATGTAAAATAATTGTGCTTATCTGTCAGTGTGACTTATTTTAAAGGCACAAATGTAGTGTTTTCATGAGTTTATTCAATCTTTGTACAGGATTATGCAAAGTTAAGTTTAAATCCTTCATTTGTTATGGCCCCAATTTGTAATTAGATTTACAACGCAACAGCAACAGCAAGGGATGACAGACACAGTTTTAACAACTAAAACACATTTAATTTTTAAAACAAAGACAATAACGACTAAGCAACTAACAACTAAGACCAAGATTGAATTATGTACAAAACATAAATATTTACAATCCCTTTTCGTGGGGGTGGCTTGGTGATGTCCTGGATGATGAAAATGCTCAAACACAGGTAAAGAAATCCACAAAAGAAACGTCTCAGGTCTTGAACAGAATGGCAGGTCTGGTCACATGTATCCTTCTCCTTGCAATTTCTCCTACTACTTTACTGTCTCAATTCTTTTCCTTATATACTCTTTTGCAGACCCCACCCATATTTAGACCTCTTTTTTTTTAATTTTTTGAGACTTGCCCCAGACATGTCTTAACATGACTCCAGTCTGAGCTTAACAAAAAAAAAGGTAAATACTGCCATCTAGTGGCCTATATTCACATTACACCTCCATTCCAAAAGGGAAAAATTTTGACTCATAAAGGCAAAATTTTTCTTTTCAATACAAAATGGTTAAGTGAACACTTGTCTATATATACATATCATGCAATATTCAAACACATGATATATATATATACACATTCAAACACGGGATAAGCAATCAGCAATTACATTGTCTGTACCCTTCACATGCTTAATTTCCAAGTCAAACTCCTGTAAAATCAAACTCCAATTCAACAATCTCCGATTCTTGTTTTTCATCTTACTCAAAAACATTAATGGATTGTGGTCAGTGTACACAATCATTGGCTTTTGTCCTGTACAAACATAAACCTCAAAGTGTTGTAAAGAAAGGACCAGAGCCAACAGTTCCTTCTCTTTTGTGGAATAGTTCCTTTGGTGGCGATTGAACTTCCTGGAGAAGTATGCCACGGGATGCTCAATGTCATCAGAGTCACTTCTCTGTAGGAGCACAGATCCACAAGCTTGGTCGCTAGCATCGACCGCGATGGAGAACGGTTTGTTGAAGTCAGGAGATTTGAGCACGGGGAAGTGACACAGCAGAGACTTCAGGCGATCAAAGGCTCTCTGGCATGCATCATCCCAGGTGAACTTTACGCCTTTCTTCAGTTGGTTAGTTAGACTGAGAGCAATCTCAGCAAAGTTCTTGCAGAACTTGCGGTAGTACCCGATCATTCCAAGGAAGCGGCGCAAAGCTTTTTTGTTGTCAGGAACTGGAAAGTCCATGATGGCTTGGACTTTAGCATTTATGGGTGCCACCTTACCCTGGCCTATGACGTAGCCAAGATAGGTGACAGTAGCACAACCAAAGTCACTCTTGCTCAGGTTAACAGTCAGGTTAGCCTGGGTCAGGCGCTGGAACAACGTCTCTACATCTTTTAGATGTTCTTCCCAGGAGTCACTCCATGTGATCAGGTCATCGATGTACGCACCCGTGTGTGGCAATCCGGCGATTGTAGACTGTATCATCCTTTGGAACGTGGCTGGGGCATTTTTCATGCCAAAGGGTAGGACTTCATACTGGTACAATCCAGATGGTGTGGCAAAAGCAGAGATGCTCTTGGCCCTCTCAGTTAAAGGCACACACCAATAACCCTTCAATAAATCAATCTTGGTCAGAAACTTTGCTTGCCCTACACTATCAAACAATCATCAATCCTAGGTATTGGAAACACATCAGTTCTAGTTACAGCATTGACTTTGCGATAATCTGTACAGAATCTAGTACTTCCATCAGGTTTTGGAACTAGCACACAGGGTGAACTCCAATCGGAGTTGGAGGGTCTGATAATATCATGTTTTAACATGTACTCAACCTCTTTCTCAGCAATCTTTCTCTTTTCAGGATTCATCCGGTATGGATGCTGTTTTATTGGTTTGGCATCACCAACATCTACATCATGAGAGGCAATAGAAACTCTTTTTGGAACATCAGGAAAAAGATCCTCATATTTCTTGATCAACCTCTCAAACTGATCTTTCTGTGAGGGTTCTAAGTGCTGGAGTTTTACATCAAGATTCTGCAATACTTCAGAATTTGACAATTTACATGAAAGAACTTCAGCTTTAATTCTTGGTTCATCATCTTGAAACTCCCCCTCATCTTCACAAATCTCGGCCATAGGAGAATCTGAAGTGACAGCTGCAACCCTAGCATTTCTGTCATGATAAGGCTTCAACATGTTAATGTGACACAATTGTTTTGGTTTTCTCCTATCTGGAGTCTTCACAATGTAATTGAGATCATTGAGTTTTGTCAGAATTTCATAAGGACCATGAAATCTTGCCTGCAATGGATTGGACTGCAAGGGAAACAACACAAGGACCTTATCTCCTGGTTTAAACTCACGGCTTCTAGCCTTATGATCATACCAAGTTTTCATTTTTCCCTGACTTGATTTCAAGTTCTCTTTGGCAAGGTCACAAGCTGCACGCAATCTTTCCTTGAACTTGCTAACATAGTCTAACAGACTGATATGCGGCTCTTTCTCTTGCCATTGTTCACTCAATAATAGCAAAGGTCCTCTCACTTCATGACCAAACACTAGCTCAAATGGACTGAATCCAGTAGACTCCTGCACTGCTTCTCTAGCTGCAAACAACAGCAAATGAACCCCTTCATCCCAGTCTTTCTCATGGTCATAACAATAAGTCCTCATCATTGTCTTGAGAGTGGAATGAAACTGCTCTAAGGCACCCTGACTTTCTGGATGATAGGCACTAGAAAGAATCTGCTTTGCACCTAGTTCATACACAACCTGCTGAAAAAATCCTGAAGTGAAATTGCTACCCTGGTCTGACTGAATTTCCCTGGGAAGGCCAAACAACGTGAAGAACTTTATCAAAGCCTTCGAGATTGCAGTTGCCTTGATGTTACGTAGAGGTATGGCTTCGGGGAATCTGGTAGATGCACACATGATTGTGAACAAGTACTGATTTCCAGATCTAGTCTTGGGTAATGGACCAACGCAATCAACAATGACCCTAGAGAATGGCTCCCCAAATGCTGGGATAGGCTGCAATGGAGCTACAGGTGGGTCTAACTGGTGTTTTCCAACTACCTGAAAAGTGTGACAGGTTTTGCAAAAGTTGGAAACGTCTTTCCGAAGCCCAGGCCAAAATAAGTGTTTCATGATCTAATCAACAGTCTTGTTAACACCAAGATGACCTCCTAAAGGTAAACTATGAGCCATTGTTAAGATCTAGTTCCTATAGACCTTCGGAACAACAATTTGCCTGACCACTGCCCAATCTGCATTGCCCGGGATATCAGGAGGGCGCCACTTCCGCATCAACACACCATCCTTGAGATAATACCCAACTGGAACTGCGTCTATTTCTTTATCAGGAAGGGCTCTCCTCTTTAGTACACAAATTTCAGGATCATTAGTTTGCTCCTCAATCAACCGCTTTCTGGACAGAGACAAGTCTCCAGACACATCAGAATCACCAGACCCATCCGGCTGGCTGAATAGAGAACTGATAAAAGTATCTGATAAGTCCTCAAACGGAGAAGCCATAGTAGGCCAATCAGAGTCATGAGGCGAACCACCTGAGTCCTGACTATTCAATGTACTGGACGGCACCACAACATCTTCTTCTTTAGCCTTCTTGGCCTTAGCACGAGTCATTGCGCAAGAAGGATACAGAGATGGGTCCTCATCCCCATCTTCAGTGCTCGGCTGTGAAGTAAGATGTACAGGGGGAACTACTTTGCCCCCAGCCAGGTCATTGCCTAGCAACAGAGAAACGCCCTTTATAGGTAGACTTGACATAAGTCCCACCTTTACCTGTCCTGTAACTAAATCTGACTTCAAGAATATAGAGTGCAGGGGTACAGATACAGTCCTCCCTTCAATACCTTGTACAAGTATGAAATCCCCTGAAGCTGTCTCATCACGTAACTCCAAGGAGTCCATCAACAAAAGTGACTGAGAAGCTCCGGTATCCCTTAGGATATATATGGGGACAGGAGTAGTATGCTCATTCAGAGCCACAAATCCCTCTGACACAAATGGAAGAAATTCCTCCCTCACGAAGTCAGCTGTATCAGGCTTTTTAGCCCCACAAGAAGCAGGCAATTTAGCAGATTGGTTATCTACTACAGGGGTTTCTAACCTTGTTTTCACAATGGCATTTGGTTCGGTGTCCTTCTCTTTTTCTTTCTTAGCTTTAAGGAACCAACAGTTAGTTGCAACATGACCAGATTTCTTGCAATACTTGCAAACTAGACCACTTTTGTCACTGTCAGCTTTCACACTTTGATCAGACCTGTTACTGGATTTCTGAGCACCATCACCAGATTTGTCTTTGTCTTTAGGTGAGGAATCTTGGGTATCACCATAACCCTTTTTCTGAAATTGGGACCATCTATTATTACTGCTAGACTGAAATTTGGACTTATGTGTGAGAACATATTCATCTGCAAATTTGGCAGCTGATTGCAAATTCAGTGCTTGCTTCTCATTAAGGTAGGTCTTAACATCATCTTTAACACAGTTCTTGAATTCTTCAACTAACACCATCTCTTTTAGTGAGTTGAAATCATCCTTGACCTCCATAGAAGAACACCAGCGCTCAAAGCAAACCTGCTTTTCATTAGCAAATTCAACATAAGTCTGATTTTCAGATTTCTTCAGACCTCTGAATTTCTGTCGGTAAGCCTCTGGAACCAACTCATAAGCTCTCAAAATAACCTTTTTGACAACCTCATAATCAGAGGAATCATCTGCAGACAAAGCCGAATAGGCTTGTTGAGCTTTACCCTTGAGGACAGTTTGCAACATCAGAGGCCAGTGTTCCTTTGGCCACTGGCAACTCTTTGCTACCTTTTCAAAACACTGGAAATAGTTGTCAACATCCTTTTCCGAAAATGGAGGCACCAGTTTTACCTCCTGACTGGCACAAAATTTATTTTTAGTTTCAATTTTAATTTTTAGTTGCTCCATTTGGAGTCTTTCTTCTCTATCGAATTTCTCTAATTCAAAATCTCTCTGTCTTGCAAATTTTTCTAACTCAAATTCTCTTTGTTTTTCTTTTTCCTCCCTTTCTATTTTCTCTTCTCTTGCTAATTTTTCTAACTCAAACTGCCTTTGTTTTTCTTTTTCTTCCCTCTCAAATTCTCTTTGCTTTTCTTTTTCCTCCCTTTCTTTTTCTCTTTCCTCCCTTTCAACCTCTAGCATTTTTAATTTAAGTTCCATTTCTATATTTGGATTTTCCACTGGAAACTGTTCCAGATCTCCTGGTGCAAACACATTTTCATCAATGTAATATTCAACTATCTCTCTAGCCAGTCTTGCTTTTCGCATGGCTGGTTTTACCTCTGTCAGCTCCAACTGTCTGCAAATTTCTCGCAGTTCTGTCTTTTTAAAAGACTTCAAAACCCTTACGGTTGGTGATGCCAAGAAATCTTCCATTGCTGTTGTCAATATATATGTATTCAATTCAAAAAAATCAATTTTACAATTTGAACTGTTAGATTTTCAATAAATTACTCACAAAATGGTCTATCCCGGACGAGCCCCCAATTTGTTATGGCCCCAATTTGTAATTATATTTACAACGCAACAGCAACAGCAAGGGATGACAGACACAGTTTTAACAACTAAAACACATTTAATTTTTAAAACAAAGACAATAACGACTAAGCAACTAACAACTAAGACCAAGATTGAATTATGTACAAAACATAAATATTTACAATCCCTTTTCGTGGGGGTGGCTTGGTGATGTCCTGGATGATGAAAATGCTCAAACACAGGTAAAGAAATCCACAAAAGAAACGTCACAGGTCTTGAACAGAATGGCAGGTCTGGTCACGTATCCTTCTCCTTGCAATTTCTCCTACTACTTTACTGTCTCAATTCTTTTCCTTATATACTCTTTTGCAGACCCCACCCACATTTAGACCTCTTTTTTAAAAATTTTCTGAGACTTGCCCCAGACATGTCCAGGACATGTCTAAACATGACTCCAGTCTGAGCTTAACAAAAAAAAGGTAATCTAGTGGCCTATATTCACATTACACATTCCAATTCACATCACCCAGTCCAGTTGCTTACCGAACAAATTTCCTGCTCGCAAACTTGTTTAGGTCGCAGTGTCAATATAAATTATTAATATAATTGAGGGGGCTCTTGGAGTACCTATAGCCCCCGCCCCCCCCATTTTTTTTGTAAGAAGTAAGTACCGAGCATGTACATGAGAGGCAAATAAATATGCAATGACATAACCTTGACATCTTTAATAAGCCCAAAACATCATTCCATTTCAAGTGTTTCATTCTGAAACTGGCCCAGAAAGAGCAAATTGTTTATCATTTGATTATTCTGTGTTTCATTGAGACATCTTGCAACAGCTTACTTATTTCCTTGAACGGTAAATAAGAGCAAAGTGCTTTACATAATGCAAGCCAATTATTTCAGTCTAGACTTTTTTTCTCTCTAGACATTTTTTTTCCAGATCTAAGGCTTCTTATAATGAGATTGCATGAGTATACCACTCTTGGACTTCATTTGTGTAAGCAAATGAAAAATATTCAGACTAACTGCTCAGCGCCTTGTGGTATACATGATCTACTCCTTAAAGAACTGTCTCTGGGCAATTTACTCTTCATTGTCCCCGAACCCTGACGGTCCCATTCATAATTTGACATCCCATAATTAGCTTGTCAACGACTTCCCCGAACAGTCTCATTGTCAAGAAAATTGATATTTTAATAATCACTTACTAGCTACAAGATTGTCAGGATGTCAGTGTTGCAGTTCAAGATGATACATTCCCTCATTAAATCACGTGGAGAAAGGCATAAAGTCTTTGCATTTTCTTTCTCAACAAATGAGCTTGATGATCATTTTTGAACCATTGTAGATGAAAGTTTCATCTCTAGTTTGCATCAGACATATCATCGACTTTTTGGCTTTTGCTTTGTTTTTCTTTTGATGCAAGAATGAGACCGTTAACGAGCTTAATGATCGCAACTTTCCTTGAAATGTAATTTGTGAATTTGTTTACCAGGGAAGCTGCTCTATGAGACTCATTTGAAAGTGTTAAAAGACACAGAAGAGACAAATAATCCAGCGCAACATGCACAACACTCCCTTCAGTTTATCCAGTGAGGAAAGTCATATTCATGGGTAATTGGAAAAACAAATTAGGCAAATGTTCTACATTTAAATAGAAGGCAATTGATGATTACACTTCTGCCATATAGTTAACTAGCATCCATTAAGTTTGTCTGAGACAGATTCAGTACCCTTCCCAACAGTATACTCTGGCTCTGAGGGGAGGCATGGCCTCTTTTGATTACTGTCTGTGTTTTGCTGCCGCAGTATTATCTATTTATTTAAATGAGTCCAAATAAGCATTTTAATTTCCCAGATATTTGTCAAAAAGTATTATGATTAGTGTTACATATTTTTAGTTAACTTACATTTGGACATGACTGCAATATGTTCTTAACCTGGTAAAACCAGACTCTACTACTTTGCGTTGCTTTGTACACAGAGTCTGGCCAGTCGTCATTGACAAGTGTTTACTTCCTGGTGGGTGGGTGCTTGTCTGAAGTTTAAAATCATTGGTGTCCTCCGTTTGGCGATGACATACGTTATGCGCCCGCTCAGCCGCCTAGTACATCTACTGTTAATAAAGTCCTTCATACCAGGAATGCAGCAAAAACAAACTGATCAGTGCATTAAAGTTAATACTGTGCCCATACATATGCCCATCTACCAAATTTTAGCCTTCACTCATTCACTTAAAAGTACCAAAGGTGCTCTTTCTGTTCTCCTTACAAGAAACAAACTACTGAGCTATTGTTTATCCAGCAGATACTGCTGCTGTAAAAAAAAACGTAAGAGACCTGAAACCAACGGCAGAATCGACGAGAATAAAGCATTATTTACATCAGTACGAAATCTGCGTTAACACGAAAACTGAACCGCAAACCATACTTGCGCTAACATCATACCGAGCTCGCCATCTAACTTTGTAGCAACACAGTTTGGCTCTAAGTGTTTGGCTGTCTCAGACAGCCATTTCATTCATGGATAATGACAACATAACACTGAGACAGCGAATAGGTCTTGCGACACGAACAGAAACACGGCTTTTAAAAAGTTTGCTGCTAACTTTGTGAGATTCGCGGGCAATGAAACACTAGAAGCTACAAGCTAGCTGAGGTGGTTCAGCTGTCTCTCATAGAGATGAGCAGGGTGCCTATTTCATGATGGTTATTAAGTACTGTAGATATGACAATCTGCAGGGATTAGCGCTACAACATAATTTCCATTCAAAAAACTAACCAAACATTCATCTTGTTGTGCCTACAAGTTGCTGATACCCGGGATTTTCTCCATGACAGAGCAAATGGCCTCCCGCGTATCTATGTCCGTGGCCATTGTTGATTTCGGAGACTACAATTTCAAACTCGGCACAGCTGCTACATCATGGCTCTCGGCCAAGCATTCTGTTCGTTGGTTAGTCCGGTGGACTTTCTGCCGAGGTAAACGAGGCAGTGCATCGAGTGACCAGACTAAGTACTGAGGCAAAATTAAATTAAGGGGAAGTACGAAGGCTGGCGGGCTTATATGTTCTGCTCATCACAGAAAAATGTAGGGATCTGGAACAAACAGTATTTTAATAATAAAATACATCCTACTGTAGAAAAAAAAGAATAATAAATGCAAGATTAATATTTAAAGCTTATATTACTATGTATAATTAGGTGTAAATTGTGGTGTCCAAGTGCTCTATAATTGTCTAAACAATGCACCACATCTAACAGAAAAATTTGGAAGTGACAACAATTGAGAACAAAGTACTGAAGTACGAAAAACAAAATCAATAAAGTTCAAAGCCCTAGGCTGCGAACGGGATCCCAAGATTTACAGCCATTAAAAGGGGTTCACCATAAGAAAAGCCTGAATGTTGGCAAGTTTTAGGTTTCATAATCTCATTAACCATTTCTGACTTGAAGTTCCAGTGACAGGATCATTGGCTGCGCTTTATTAGTGATCGATGGATATATGCCAACTAGTTTTCCTTAGGGTCCAGTTGCATTGGCTCTACCAGTCTTCAGACAGTCTAAATGCAGTTCATTTCCCCTCAGCGTGGAGAAATATAAACAGATGTGCACAAGCTGTGTCTGCTCAATAAAATAATCAGTGTAAATCAATACTGATATTCTAGACATTACTGTGAGTATTTTTCTGTAACCAGGCCACATTATATCCCTTTTCAAAAGGATACCCCTTGTCCAATGGAGAGTTTAATATAATACTGGCAAAGATGAGGCTTAAAATACATGAGACATCATTTATATCATTTAACTTGTGTGACCAAGTTAAGTCACTTAGCTTATTCCGATGGGTAAGGTCTGAAGATTGCTTGCTGATTATTTTACTTTATTTGAATTTGTGTTGTGACGTAATTAACAGACCTATGCTGCTCATCACCTCTTTTACAAAATGTTAATTTCTCTCAGGTACTGAAAATTCAGTGGCCCACAAATGAAGCAGAATGGATAAAAGACTGGTGTGTATCACAGCAGGTGTTCTTCGAGCAGCACTAAACATAGCAGGGAGAGCAGGAAGCTGTCATTATCTTAATGAGGGTAGATAATGACTGGTTTATTGGCCTGTTTCTTAATTTAGGAAAATCACGTGTCATTGAGCAGTCTTATTTTTGGTCAGAAGTTAATGATAGATGAATAAACAAATTGACGCTGATTGTAATATAGACGCTAGTCAGTTTGTATCGAGGACTCATTTTGCATCTCTGCGCGTCTCCGCGCTCAATATGCAACAGAGAAATTACCTTCATTTGTATTTTACATCTTGAGTTTTTTTTTTTTTTTTTGCAGGATTTCACATGTAACCTAGGATATTAAGATAGTAGAAATTCCTTTTTGGTGATGTTCACTAAAGCAGCTCACACATTTTAAGCCAAACTTATTTAGATTCTTGCTTCCAGTAGCCTTACCATTTTAGTGGAGGTATTCCAACCAGCTGCAAGCACATGCACTGTATATCAATGGCACCATACTGTGCGTGACGCAGCCGCCTACTCACGTAAAATTTTAATCATGACCCAGTGAAATATGGTCCAGGAAGCAAATTGGGGAAAAGATGATATTCATTATAGGCACGCTCGTAAAATACATCAAGCATATTTCTGATTTCTGCTATTTCTAATGTCGATATTTTCCCCAGGGAATTCCAGGATCCTTACTTTGGAGGAGACAATGTGTTGCACAGCAGATAAAACTGGAAAATCAAACTCAATAGTTGTCCCCTTTCCAGCCGTCAGAATTGGCCTTTGGTGCTTGGATTCAGCTGGTCCTCTCAGGAATTGTGAGTCAAAGCTGCATTTAATGCTCCGATGCAAAATATAAACTGACTGGCACGTAGGCGTACAATCAGGCTGCCCTTGACATAGTTGTAAATGGATACTGACCTTGTGCGTAGCCTCGTTTTCATAACGCGATACCCAAACACGACTGGGTAAATTTCCAATTCTCAATACAGATACAGACAAACAGACAGATAGACAAAATGATGGACCTTGGCTTGAGCTAGCTCAAGTATAGATTGCATTTATGCTAATGCCATAGTTAATGCACACTCTCAGTAGAGGCAGTTCTCAATGTATTTCTGTGTTTGAGTTTAGACTTGTCTAATTTCAGAGTTTGCCAGAAAATAAATATTACACGTTTTGAACTAATAACTATATCTAGCTTTCTGCCGCCATGAAGAAGGGCAGTTATTTCTCCTTTGAAAATCAACACCCTCAGAGTAAATGTCAATGATTCACAATGTTTATTTGGGAACCACAAGAAAATTGTAAGATTAAAACTTAGTACCATGTATTAGGCAGATGGTAATAATATTGTAGCTGATCAGTATTCTAGGACAGTGTTACTGAACCAGCACTCATGTTGAGAGATTTTAACCCCTGCATAGATGGTGAAAATAGCATTGCCTCAGACCACAACTTGTTGTTTTACATCTCAATCAGAGGAGGCTGAATGTATTGGCTATTATATCCCATGTTCCAGCAAAGTTATATATAGTTATATAGGCAATTTCAGTCCCAGAAGACCGGTATGTCTACAAGTTATCATTAATTATCCCACCAAAATATACTAATTGGTTCAACATGCAAACATGGATTAAATCGTAATAAATATGTCATTTAGGGACACTCACTGGTGGTTATTCAAGGGCTTTCCAAGAAATGCTGCCAGGGCATAAGATTTCATGAATGGTTTTAGTAATTAAGTAATTAATGGCCAGAAGTTGTCGTGAACGCCAGCAACAGATATGGCCCCAATTGCCCACCACTGATAAAGGCTATTATTTCAGTGGAGCTGGATGTCCTTCTGTGTTCACATTTAAAATTGGCTAATGAGTATTTACTTGCATCTATGAGCAAGAGCAAAGCAAAATTCCTTCTCTCACTGTGCAGTTCATATGTCAGTTCACACAGGGAATCCTTTACAAGCTCAAATGTTCCATCAAGACGTGAGAACCCCTGTTTCTGTTGGACAGCAGGAGGGCATTAGAGCCAAAGGAAAAGTGTATTACGATCCTAAGGGGCTTAGTCACTCCATGACTGATTGTTGAGTCCTGAATAGACCGAGGATCCAGAATCCTTTGAAGGGATTCGTCTTGTTACAACTTTCCTGCCAGAGCCTGAACTTGTCATATTTCCATTGGCTAAAAACAAAGGTGCCCGTCAGGAGCGCAAGCATTAACTTATGGGATGGTTTGGTGTCATCGACTAATGGCTTAACAACACCTCACTTTCTCTCAAAGTTTATTTCGAGATACTGCTGCTGTGTTGCCTTTTATTCTGAAGGATACTTTGCCAATGAGAAATGCTCTGCAAGCTTCAGTGTCCTCCTACAGAGATTTTTAATGGGCTGCATTATTATTGCACATGATTCTGCCATGACCTCGTGACAGGTCCTGAGGTGGTGAGCGTATGACGCAGTATTCTGTAGCAGTTGTGTCCTTCATTCTGGTGGCAGAATTTTTGAGAGAACTGAGATGGCATCCATCCCTGGCATGGAATGACCTACTGAAATGTAGCAGAATTACCGAGCCTTTGTTGTACTTTCTGCATTTGCTCACACGTGCTACGTGCGCATGACTTGAACCCAACAAGATTAAGGATTGCAATCCTCTCAAGCCAGACCGTGTTTATAAGGTAAGTGATTTATTTTTTGTTGCTTCTGAGCTGGTGTCCCCCAGCCCGGGCGGAAAGGTAATAATACAAAGTTTGAAAGGAAGGATGGTGAAATGAATGAGTCCAGGGGTCAGAGGGGTCCAGGGGTCTCTAGCAGGGAGGCAGATGGCTAACAGGCAGAAAAAGAGACTTTGAAAAGTTTGAAAAGTCAGATTTTGAGGAGGATATTGCTTTTTCCAAAAATGGTACTTAACTAACAGTGATTTCTTTCAAGCGGAGATCGATCGAACCAATCATGACTGGGATGATGCAAAATTGAGTTTTAAAGCATTTGTTTTAGCCTGGTGTAAAGACTGACACTGCAAGCCATTGCAGTTCTTGGCCTGTGTGCCAGCTGGCGAGAGAGTCCAATCACACAAATCCACCGAATCCCTTACATCCTCTGACAGCAATTGTAGACCCATTTGAAACAATTATTGTGAGTTTTATTTTGCTCATCACCCCATTCCAAAGCAGGTAATCAGTACCTGCTCACTACAATGTGCACATACACTTGTACTCCAGCAGTCATTCCCTAATGGGAAATAACAACACCAGTTATTTTTAATGGAACTGGGTCACACTTTAGTCGAAGTGTTGCTCATAAAGGCTTGACAAAGCTTGTATAATGCCTTCATAAATGAGACATAATCTCTTCATAAATCATACGTAAGCAGATGTCATGCTTTGAAAAGGGTGATATAACACATCCTTATTCAGCATGTGATGCCAGATGTGACAATGACGATGTCACTTAGCTGACAATGTCACCCTTTGTAGTATTTAGCCGCTACCTATGTGACATTGTCAGTTATATGACATCCGGCATCAAATGCTGAATATGGATGTGTTATTTCAGTTTACAAAGCATGAAATTTGCTTATATATGATTTATGAAGACATTATGTCCCATTTACGAAGGCATTACACGTGCTGTTTAAAGCCTTTATGAGCAACATTTCATCTAAAGTGTGACCAGGAGTGATATCATGATTACTGCGCGTTCCTAGAACGCACATGCTAAGAAAGTCAATCTGCTGACTGCAAGTCATAATCTGATTCTCTCCTTGCCAATCCGTCTTCGTTTTGCATTGGAATTATTTATTTTAATCACTCTGGCATTAAGCTTTTCATATTAAGGAGCTTTCTATTGAAATTGCAGGATTCAAAGTACTATTTTAAGATTTAGCATAGGGATACAAAGAATGTAGGCTGGTTGACTTCACCAATAATCATAGAAGAATAAAAAATGCCTTCTAGTCTTTGACTTCCAGATGAGCAGGGTTACTTCGTTCATAGCTGTAAGCATGTGCAGTAATCGTGACACAGCCCCTTTAAGGCAATCGTCAAACTCTTTGTTTGGTGTCTGCAAGCCTGCTCATTCTGATCAGTGGTCAAACTTTATTTCTGGTGTTACTGCACAGATTCTAAACTAAGTTTCCATTAGGCAAGGCCCTTTGACTGCTTATCATCCAGAAATATATGGCACACTGGGGTGGTGCAATCAGACACTTAAAGGCTAGGTTGTAAATATCCTGTCTTGAGTTTGAGAAGCACTGTGATGAGTGCGTTCATTTAATGCTTTTCGCAGTATGGTGGGTATTGCTGGAATCCCACGTTGGCACTTGGTCACGCTGTTAATGGCTATTTGAAGCTGCTCAACCCATTCCTATCGTTGAAAAGATTCTCTGTCAGTTATGACAGCATGCCTTCCCTTTCATTGATGAGACATTCCGACAATCAACGTTTTCACTATAATACAGCTGCGGTGAAGTTATTTATCCTCTGACAAAAAAAATATTGAAAGATCAGTGAATATTGTCAAAAATGCTGGCAGCGGTAGGAAACTATGGGGAAAGTATTGAAAAATGGTTAGCTAATGACAAGGCCAATTATTTGCTGAATTACATGAAAAATCTCCGTGTTAAGTTGTATCATGGTCGTGCATTGGCAAGCAAAAACTTTGAGGCCTCGCAAGAGAGGATGAAATCCTTGTTCATAGCTAAGACGTTCTTCTGTGAGTCCTGTGGTCGGGTGTTCAAATCCCAGCGGTCCGCTTGGGTGAGGTAACAATTTTTGCAGCCTTCCCAGAGATAACAGTGGTTAAGCCAGGGGTTCTTGTTGTAGAATCATGAACATGTCCTTAACTGAGGCTGGTGAGGCCTTCAGATCTTTTAATGTAAATCTGTGTTTTTTTTGTGACCTCCTGAATGAGTTTTCAATGCGCTCTTGGAGGACTATCGGTAGGTTGGCCATTCTTAAGAAAGCTCAGCACAGTTCCAAGTTTTCTGTGTTTGTAGATAATGGTTGTCACCATGGTTTTTTGAGTATGAGAGCCTTCAAAATTGCTTTATGATCCTTCCAGACTAATAGTTGTCAACATCTTTGTTTGGCATTATTCGGTCCTTTTTGCCTACTTCACATTGCCAGACAGGTATTATTTAAGTGATGTTTAAATTCTACTAGCCTGGAAGTAATCATGCCTGGGTGGGACCAGTGAAATTGAACCTAATTACTAATTAAATTTAATTGGTTGACTTAGTAACCAGGGTGAAATAGCTTTTTTATATTGTGCCAGGTATGGCTGGATCACTTTTTTCCTTCAATTAATGAAATCATCATTTACAAACTGCACCTTGCGTTAACTTGGGTAATCTCTATCTAATATCAAAATTGCTTTATTAACTGAAACAATTAAGAGTAAGATTAAGTGTAAAATGCAAAAATAGAAGAATTCGGGAAATAAGCAAATACCTTTTCACTGCACTGTGTCCAATTTGCCGTGCTCCAAGAGGGCATCCTTTTTTACTGACTTGCTGAGCTGAACTTGAACACAAAATGAGTTTAAGTGATTTAATCCCCATTAAGCAGTATGTTTATCTTGTGAATCATGAGGAACACTCTCAGTTACAGAAAGGGGTGAATGAAAGGTGTTGCTAAACCTAGTTTTAGCACTCAGAGCTCTTCATATTCATTAGGTGATAAAACTGATAGCACTTTCAGGGCTAGCGCTGATTGCTGGAAGCTTTGGCACTAAACCTGATTATTTTCCTTTCCTGTGGAAGAGCAGTACTGTAGATTGTGTTGGCTCTGCTGCTTACGTCAGCAAATTCAATCTACTGAAGGACTACTGGCAACATCCTCTTAATGCGCCTGCAAAAGAAATCTTTGCCCTTGTTCCACTGAGTAACTTCCAACAGAATATGGTGATGCTGTTTGGATTCAGGAATGCCCCAGCTATGTTTCAAAGGCAAGTTAATCTTGCTGTGTCCAGGCTGCCGGTCTATTAAATCTATTCAGATGATTTAGTGATTTTCAAGGTATCTTGGCTTGTACATGGCAACAGCTTATTTCCAGATTCAGCGTAATGAAATGTAATAAAACTTAAATATAAATTAGGCTCCATCAAAAATAAAAGAGCAATAAGAGTGTCATGGTTATGGTTTTAGTCCATGTTTATGTTCATGTTTATTGTTCATGATTTTGTATTTTATTTATTTATTTATTTTTTATTGTATTCTCAGGTTTTCAGTTCAATCCATTTTCAGTTCCATTGTACTTGTCTCCCCTGTCTCGTATCTAGTTGGTTGAGTCTGTCTTCCCGGTCTGTGAGATCACATGCTTCGGGTGATTAATGGTTTCTGGTGTTTAATATTATTCCTTCACTTTAATTCTTGTTTACTTCATTCGCCTTGCTGTTCTGATTACTAACAAGACTAACATTTCTATTTTGTATCATAGTCTACAAACCCAGCTAATCCATGTCAGTATACATATTAATAGCTCACTAACGAGCACTCTTATTTAATCTGTAAAGTTGCACTGCGACTAGTTAATACTAATTCCCTCTCAGCAATGGCCGTGTTCTATTCTCTGCCTCTTGATCAGCTTTACCTGTCTCCATCTGCATTTTTGTGAGATCTCTCGTACGTGCCTTATTGCTTTCCTGCACTCATTATCTGTGCACCTAGAACTCCTTGACCGGAGCTGTTTAAATGTCATAGGCTGTGTGCGTGATTCCCGTCCGTGTCTTGGCTTTCGCCAATTTTCGTGGTTAGGTTTTCCCTCATGTGTTTCTCCTGATCCAGCTCACCAGTGCCCTGTACAGCATGTGACTTCCCTCCCGTCTATTTAAGAGTCCTCACTGCTGTTCTGACTTTGTCAGAACGTTGAGTAATATTTCTTTGTGCAGAGCCTTTCGTATGCCATCGAATATTGTTTTCCTTCGTCTGTTTCGTTCGACTAAGATTCTTGCCATTGCCATTTTTGTATTGTTTGTCTTTCTGGATTTCAACCCATTTTTGTATGACCATGTTTTCTGTGTTTGGATGCCCTGTGTATGACCCACTGCTTTGGATATCGACTACGACTTTTTGCTTGCTGTCTATGTACCGTTGCTCCTCTGATTTACTGGTTCTGACCCCAGCCTGTCTAGTCGACTCTGCTTTTGGATTTCGTTTTGTAGCTTTGCAATTCATGTGTCTATTGGTTCTGGTTCTATCGGCATTCAATAAAGGCATATGTTTTTTGGATTTCTCTCTCTCATGTGTGGTTCCTGAACGCACCGTCAAAAAGAGTGACAGTATCTCAACTGGATGAAATCCGGCTCTATGATTCCAGAGAAATTAAATTCTCATGTCACTGTGGGTTGTTAAGTTTTCATATCTCTACCACTATTTGAGCAGTGTCTGTCTCCCACTGTCAGCAGTGCGTAGCACTCAGCGTACGTCATCATACGCCATTATGTTACTGCCGGACCCCAAGCTTGCATTACTGGCTTCAGTCAGTCTGGAGCAAACCCAAATTATAATGCCACTGTTCATCTGTACATGCACATGCCCAAGTATCATAGAAGTAAAGCTAAGGTGGTCTTTCGCTTCAAATCCGAGAACATTATTAGATTCACTACAAACACCCCGGCTAAATTCACCATTTCCCTCATCAACATTGCTGAATCAAATTGTGTGTTCTATGGTTTTATGTCATTTAGATTATTGCTCAGTGGTGTGGTCATCTCCTTCAAAAGGCCTACTCAGCAAAATACAAGTAGCACAAAACAAAGCTGCTAGTCTTGTACTGGGTCACTCCTTCAGGTCAGTCGTTGCAGATATGCATGTGGGCCTTAAATAAGTGTGGAGAAGAGGCTTTTTGCCAACTTGCTTACATTTTCTCAAAAAATTATTTAAACTATACGGAAGCCCTGAACCGCACCGTGAAAAAAAAAAATTTGTGGTGAAGTAAAAGTGTAATTTTTTTCCTTTTGTTATTTCACGATATTATCTCGGTATTTCGAGATAACATTACGCCCTGTCTGGGGTTGAATCAATATTAATATCAGCCACTAGAGGACAGACAATGACCGCAGACGGCAGACACGGCCGTCTCGGCCTATTCACCTGGCCGTTTCTCAATATGTGTTCTTCTCTGTACTTCAGTTATTGTGAACTTGAGAAACTTCATCCCTCTGCGGATTAATCATCGCAACTGAATCTATGATGCAAACTAACGACTTCACATCTTTTTCAGCCAACCACAAACTGGATATATATATTTATATAGCATGCTTGCGTTCTATGCTCAGTAAAGCCACTTGCACAATGGACACAAAATGAATTTTTCGCATGACTGATTACAGACAAAGTCAATGCAAAGACGCGATAGTCGGACAGGGTTTTAATGTAGCTCCGTGTCCGAAAGTCAAAAAGTTCTAATTTTTCTGTGTATTCCAGAAATTATTTGACGTGCTAACGTGGCAATGTTTGTGTTCTACCTTCACAAAATGCAAATTGATAGTTATCGACTTTTCTTGGTCTTTTTAGCCCATTCGCCTGTTTTCCTCCATTGAAGATAGACAACAGTCTTTATTCGGTCTTTCTTTTGAAAATTAGTCAGATGGATCGAACAGATTCATGCTTTATTTCCAATTAAAAATATGATACAGTCCTTTGCACTTGTTAGCGCTTTGGTTGCAAAATTAAACCGGTAAATCATTGGCAAGAATTTAACATATGAAACAGTGTTATTCTCTTTGACTGCGAATGCCAAATAAAAGCGACCTGGATCACTTTGGTATTGGAATGACGTGCGCGCGCTCCCGCGAAGGGGGTGAAATTGTGAGGAATTCGTGACTAGCTTTACCTTAAAATGAAGGACCCAAAACACCTTTTGTATTTGCAATTATATTTTCATCATTTAATCTGAAAATAAGTGAGTAGGCTACATAATCAAAATCATATGCATGTAATCAAATGAAGGCAACAAGATGAAGTCGAATGTTCCTCTACGAGAGGTCGAAGTAAAGCAGGGGAGAGGGGCTTGCGCAGCGTCCGCCGATACTCATCAGAGGGCAATTGAAGGATGGTGATCGAATGCCCTGAAGTTCTTCTATGTTATTTTTTTATAGTCCATCTTCCCTTTGTTCGGGCTCCAGCTGTGTGCTTATCTAATTGATGTTAATGAACTCTATTTGACCAATATCCGCTTATTTGGACCAAACCCCAAAGGACATTCACAACTTATTTTGTTCTTTGTCGTCTGTCTTTCTGTATGAATTAATACACGGAAGGAGGATTCTGTAATCTTTTAGCCAGGGCCAACAGATTAGCAGTGCAGCTGGGGCCTTCAAGCAAAGCACAGACAGTCTAAGATACGAACCCACAAAGAGTTCCTTCAGAAATTCGGCACCATATACTCAGGTTCATTTTGTCTTAGACTATTACAATGTTTCAATTAATATTAGTTGAGGTTTAATTCTTATACACATGTCACTTGATTAATAATGTATTCAGATATAATGAACACAACAATTGTGTAGTGGCTAAATATAATCATGCTTATAGTAATATATTGATAGTACATTTCAGTGGAGCATGCATTTAGAGAAACTTGATTATAGGGTTACATGGATAAATATTTTCCCACAAAATCTACAGCAGGGGTGCATGGAATATTTTGCATTTCGCGTCCTACAGTCTAGATCATGCAAGCGATATTTCATTCACAATATCAATGGTCATGGACTTGATTTGCTCACAAGCACCATTTTATCTCTGGTGTGGAAATAAAACATGAATCTGTTCAATACATCTGACTAATTTTCAAAAGAGAGACCGAATAAACACTGTTGTCTATCTTCAACAGAAGAAAACACAAATAAAAAGACCAAGAAAAGTTGGTAGCTATGAATTTGCATTTTGTGAAGGTCGAACACAAACATGGCCAAGTTTGCACGTCTTATAATTCCTGGAATACTCGAAAAATTTGAACTTTTATGACTTTTGGACACGCAGATATATACTCAGTCAAAATAAAAACTTCACACTCGTTTGGAGGTCGATAAGTTGAACATACAAGAAATTAGGTTTTAAATAATGATTATATTTAATCCTGTACTCATTAAAGATGGTGTATCATAAAAATAATGTCCATAATGTAACCAGTTCCACTGGAAATGCTACGGAATTGTCAAAGAGTAAACATGGTAAGTTACAACTTGAATAAGAGCAGTGCGCAGGCGATTACGTATGGTTTGGGCAGTCACACAACCTTTAAACAATTAATTTCTAGTGGACGTTGCGGTGACAAATCGATTCTGCAAATGTCGTAAGACAATTTGTCAGTCTTCTGGTTTTGACGTCACACATGGGTTACTAGAACAAGTTTTTTGGACACGTGCCCGAAGATCATGGATAGTACGTCGACTGCATCCCATAACCCTTGCAACGTCAGTGACGGACGTTCCCATATTCAGCATGCCAATGGCACTTTCACACTGAATGTTTGACAGCTATGGCATTGAAAATCAACGAACAATTAACTGTTAAAACTGGTTTTTCCAAGATGTCACTCTAATGTGCTAACGTGAGCTCAGTGGCTCATCTCTCATATGGTCACGTGACTAGGAACATGAGAAAACATGGTTTTAGCTTAAAGTGCGCTCCCACGTACTATGTACCCGTGCACGTCGGAGTTGATGTGTGTCTTGATGTCTTTGACAACGCATTTACCCCTAGTGATAATAAAAACTCTTTTATTAAAAGTTTCAAGAAAATATTTACAAATTTATGAGTGAGAAGTAAATTAAAGCCCTGTCGAACTTTCGCGTCTTTGCATTGACTTTGACTGTAATCAGTCGTGCAAAAAAATTTTTTCACGTCCAGTGTGCAAGCGGCCTTACTGAGCATAGAACCCAAGCATTATATATATATATATATATATATATATATATATATATATATATATATATATATATATATATATATATATATATATAGGCAGTTTGTTGTTGGCTGAGAAAGATTTGAAGTCGTTAGTTTGCATTACAGATTCAGCTGTGTTGATTAAGCCGGGTGGAGTTTCCATTACGCGTGCCAACCGCCTTTAATCAGATATCAGGACAATCGATATACATACTATATGTCCTGATTCAGATAGTTACATTAAATAGTGGTTGCTGTAATTATTTATAGCTTTGAAATGCGCCTGACATTCTGGAAACCTGCCTGTGAGCTTTCAGTGACGTGTGCGCACTATGCGCCGGTCGGCCAAATTACCACTGCACAGAAAGTAAACCAGGTTAGAGCTGGCGAGCTTTCTGCGCCACTTCAGCAAAGACTTTTTCTACAAAATTGTCACTGAGTCTTGATTAATATGTGACACCTCTCCCTACTACGCCGACACACCCATCTCGGCGCATGTCCGTCTACCAAATTGCCAAAGTGGCTGTGCACGATGTTGCACCGCACAAAATTATCACTGAGTGGGCTGAATGCCTGTTCCCTACAATTATTGATAAAACTTTGCGAAATGACCTTAGGTTTGACCTTCAAGGTCACTTAAGGTCAAAGGTCATGATACCAAATGAAAACCCTTATACGTTGTATGACTTCCTATCTCTTTTCAATACTATTCTTACCAACATCACAAGTCATTTCCATGTTATAGCCCATTGAAATACACTCAATATTGAATACATGGGAGAATTGAAAATGTAAAAGAATTTGAAATCTACATTGCAAATAAAGTGAACATGCTTGATAAACCTTGTAACAAGAATGCTCCATGACAAATTTCTAGTCATTCTGGCCGAGCGTTTCGGAAAAGAAGATTCTGAAAAATTACAGACGATAGATGGGGGACATCACATCAAACCAATGGTCCATCGGCCCCTTTGGGACTAAAAATTATGGCATCTCATTTTTCTTGGTGATTTTTCTGAACAGTATGAGTTTTTAGTAATCAGCACTTACTCAGATATTTGAGATTCATTAATTTATTTTAGTTGACACGGACAGTCAATGGGCTGGGACTTCATGACAAAAATGTTAGCCAGTGCATTATTGCTCAGGACGACGTGCTGCGTGAATGGCTTTTACCAAAAGAGTTAAAAGCGCAACGTAGCAAAACAGATTTTAGTTGTTCAGGGCATTATGCAGAGTGAAAATTTAGTTGGAGACAATGTGTTGTCACAGGAACATAAAAATATTTCACTGAAAGTTGTTGAACTTTCAAGATTTTTGAAACTTGACAGCAGTGACAGCAATGAAAACCGAGAAATTTGGAGTCTTAAAATCTGTACTTTTTAGAAATGTATTGGTGTTTACAACTTACAAAAACAATGGTAAAATATTCATTTTTAGCTCGCCGGGACGAATGTCCGGAGAGCTATTGTCGTACCCCCGGCGTCCGCGTCCGTCCGCGAGCAGAAAAACTTTAACCTTGCCCCCCGGCAAGCTTTTTTGTCTTTCTGACAACTCTTGTTGCTTCTGTTATCATGATATTTGAACCTGCAGGTGGTCCAAAATAGTTTTTAGGGATGAGTTTTGTTTACAGCGACACAGGGCCAAAAGAGCATGCAAGAAAAAAAACTTGCATGTTCAGCATTATTAACTGAATTTCAGTAAGATTCCTGATAATTCTGTTGGAGTTGAAGAGCCATCTCCTGAGTTTCACCTTTCAGAAGAGATCCCTGCGTACAAAGTGGTTTTGTAATCATTACATTTTCTGTAGGTCATGGTGATGATGATTTAGAGGGTTCATTTTAATCAAGATGATTTCCATCAAACTAGCACCTAATGAAAATTTTTCCATCAAAGTAAAAATGTTGTTGACCTGAAAAAAACTAATGGCAGCAATGATTTCAGCAATTTAATGTTAGTAACTCTTAGCTGAGCAAGAATATTTGTTTCCCCTTATACTGTATACTGCAGAATGAAGTCTTTAGAAAAAATGGAAGCAAGATGATCTCAAAATTTTTTTAAACTTTGATGAAACCTTATTTGGAAACCAGTTGGCTACCAAATCTGGTGGTAACAATGTTTACTGTGAAGAGCACATTGCATTATGATGGCCAGCTCTGGCAATTGATTCTTGGTGTGGGGAAAGGTTTTTCTTACTTAATTCTGACAGATTCGTACATTATTATTTGATTTATATTTACTACCTCTGCTACATTTATGTTTGTGAAGGCATGAAACTAGAGCCCATATACCTTAATTTACAACCAACAGCCCAAGAAATCAGCAAGGTTATGAGCATGAGCACTACATGTATTGAAATTTGGGCGACAAAGGAACTTAACCAATTTTATGGACACAAAAGTTCTTCAAGCTTGAACTATTTCAAATGACACATTTAAATCCATGATGAACAAGGAGCTTTTGATACAATAAAAAAATCTGAAGAAAATATTATTTTTTGGAACCAGCCATTCATCCAATTATAATACTTAAGAAAAATATTCATCGGAGGGCTGTTACATATCACTTACGCGCATGGAAGTAACATTTGCGCGTGGAAGGGTTTTATTTGGTATTGTAAGATTCCATTGACCCACACAACTTGATTATCTGCCCACATCGCCATAACAGCCATTGTTCCCTCTTTAATTTGTGATTTGAACGTACAGTACAGTGGAGAACATGCAGTAAAATTTTTCATAAATAAGGCCTGAGCTTGAGGTATTACCAACCCCTAAAAATTAGCTGCAGCAGAATAGCTAAGGGCTGAGCTAACACTCCCGAGGCGGTAGACCATCGCTTCCCCTGCTGGCAAAATAGTAGAAGTTCTTTCTCTTTCTCTCCATCTTTAAGCTCATGTTCTTGTACTGGAAATAGAACCCGGTGCAATTTTCCTGACTTGGTCTCTGTTGTAACCTCCTTTTTATTGTGTTTTTTTGTAAAAACTGCCCTGAGCATTGGAAAGTAAAATAATTTTCAATTTTTGTAAAGACAAAGCTTGTGGCTTCCAATAAGGTCAGCGAGTAAAAGCAGACTACATATCAACCAAAAAAAAAAGAGAAAGAAATAGAAAATTATGCCAGATACTTACATGTTTATTTGTATTATATTATGTTACCTAGCACTTGTTCATTCCAATGGGAATAGAGAATATATTTTCAGCAGTGATTAAATATACCCAGTGTGACCCTTTTCCTTGAAATAACGTAAATAGGTCCCACACCTCATAGTGACCTGAAATGATGGCACTGTGTGTAATCAGTGATAGAATACTTTGTGGTGAAACCAAAGTTAATAAAACAATTGTTTTAATTTGTTCCAATTAAATTGTTCATGTGCATTACAAGTGTTTTTTTTTTGTCAGTTGCTAGATGGAACAACACATTTATATTGATTCATTTCACAGTGTAACAGGTAGCAATGTCAATTTTCATTTGCCAATTTATCAGAATGTCTTAATGTGAATCTGGGAGAGGTATACCGCGGTAGAGACGGAGACTGTATCTGGCAGTGATAGGATAGTCTTGTTACTGCTGGAGTTCAGCAGAATATAATAGCCCAAAAGAAAATCTAGCTCCTATTCAAATTTAAAAGCAGTGAAATGAGTCATCTCAAAGCCGTATTCTTTTGCCCTACTTTTTTGATTTGAAAATAGCAGAAGCCCTTTGACACACATATTTTCCATTAGAGGCACAATGAATGGCTTCGCTTACAAAATGCAGCCATTTCCTACCCCTTATGAATTTAGACACCAAAACACAAACAAAGCAAGAAACCCCTCAGTCAGAGTCTTTTCTGTCATCTGCTGTGGTCATCTGATCCATTTCAGTCGAGATTGAATCTGTTTTAACGTGTAAGAGTGTTCACCACATGTTCTGTGGGGGCATAAACCCACTGGGGGAGTGCGAGTCATCTTTACATGTATGCAGTGAACACGTTGTAAGTTATCTGTGTGAGTGAGTGCGTATACTTTGTTACTCTCATTTTATCCCGGTCGGTCATAAAATGTTACAATTGACTAAAGCAACTATTATTGGTCATAGATTACAGATCTCCAGTAGTAATCATGATCATGGATAACAAGAAACAAGAGTACGAAAGATATAAAAAATTAGAGAAGTGAAATTCAATAATGCCAGCAAGTGACAATGATTAAAGATACAACACATACCTTCTCATTCTCATCTGTGAATAACATTATTTCAAAATTGATCAAATTTATGACACATCCTTGCCTCTGTGTAATTTACCAGTATTCAGTTCATAGGTATTAGCTTCAAAACAAAAAATAAGAATGCTTTGGTTCTCATTCAGTAAAAGCTATTTAAATTCATATCACATTAAAGTTACCTTATAGAATTGACCATATGTTTTCAAAGTATACTGCAGTTTTCAAGAAATGGGTGTCTTTATAAAAGTATGCCTGAAATTCCTTTATTCATTGGAATCATTATTATAATTTATTTTGTTATTTATAGTAATAACACTGTTGTTTCAATAATAAAAGTCATGATAACAATAATAATAATAATAAGAAGAAGAGGACAACTCTGGCTAAAAAAAGGTAAAAATAACCTTCGCTTGATTGGCTGCCAACTGCATATTCTCACAGGAAATGTGATCCATTAATTTACCTCCTGCCTGTAGATTTTAAATATCACCTACTATGGTCATCAATGACAATCAACAAATAATTGATGAAAGTAAAGATTTTCCACCTTATTGGAAGCAGGAGTAGATTAGCTGGGAGACCCCTGGATGCAATACAAATCTCCCTGAACTGCAAGGGGTAGAGCAAAGCTGAAAGGAGGTAGTCGTCCTATCGAGTCGCTCGCCATTAGCAGTATTGTAAGAGCTTTGTGTTCCACTGGGAGTGTTCTCTCTCTCTCTCTCTCTCTCTCTCTCTCTCCCCCTCCCCCCCTCCCGGCTTTCCAATTTTGGGAACTTTTTGCACAGCCAAAAGCACGTGAAAGTTTGCTGAGTCTGCCAGGATCGCAACATTGAAGCACAGAGAGATGGGTGCTTTGACTGAGGCAACTGACTGACTTGGTTTTCCATATGCAGGGCAAGACCGTGTTTTCATCGACTGCGGCAGGCTCAAAAGTCAATATTTTATTCTCGACTACAAGAGGCTGTGTTCTGGTGTCTAAGTTTTGCTTTTTTGAACTATTGGATTAGATAATGATCAGGCCTAAGATCAAGATCAAGATTATGTCTTGACAATTTACTTGAGTAATTCTGTACTTCCACCATTCAACGAAAACAGAATTGATAAAAGTCAGCCATTTTATAACAGCAAGAGATACATTGTATTTTATATATTTGTCATCATGGAATTATGAGCAATATGACTTTCCTATAATTGTTTTCCAAATGTTGAGCAGCTGGTTGCCATTGAAAAATATGATTTTTTTTGGCTTGCATTTTAATGCAGGTTAACTGGAGATTTCTTTGCATATTTTCATAAATTTTGATAATACTTTAGTTGCCAGATTTAGATGCATGTACAGGTCTATGTTCGTTTAATTTGCTCTGTAATTTGTTATACATTCCCTAAAAGTCACATTACTTTTAATTAAAAATCCTCAGAATTACTTACCGCCTGTCACATTTGCCTGTTTCAAAATTTTCCTTTTTGTTGCTTGTCTTGTTTTTTTCATTGTAAAGCTAAACGTTTGCATTCTAATGGTCCAATTTAGAACTTATTTTATCAAGAATATTTTTTTAACATGAAAATTATTAGAAAGCATTTACATACTTCAAAAAGTATGCTTACTCATTTATAAAAATTGGTGATAAAAACCTTTATTCAAATTAAAAATGGGCAAAATAAAAAAATTAATTAATTAATTTCAAAACTTATGTAAACTTGGTAAAAATGTAATATTAATTCTGAATCACTCTTATTTAAAAAGACCAGTATTTTTCCATCAGCATTAATCATTGACATAAAACTTATCAAGTCATATATAATGACATTACAGTTTAACAATCATGTGGAAAATTCTCTGTATGTGAGAACACACAGCTTTATGCTAAAGAAACAGAATGACTCACGAATAATTTCATGATTACGACAAGGCAAATAATGTAGTATAAAAAGAATTATAAAACACCTTTATAATACTCAGAATATGTTTTTCTGTATAACATCATGAGGAAATTCATATGTTAACTATCATATGCTATCTTTCAACTATATTAATTTGCTAATGATGTTTTATGGCATGACTACAACAAATGTAATTGCCAACAGACATTTTATTCCAATGTATGTGTTGAATAAGGAATGCATATCCCTGGTTTTTGGCTTATCCATGTGGGAAAATGGGCCCGAAAAGAAGGGTTTCGTTTAAGCAAATGGAGGTACAGCTGAGGCCACATCTACCCCAAGTGGTGAAAAGTAATTATTGCAACCTCAGTGTCAGACTGCACACTTTTATCACAAATAATGTTACTGATGGAAAGTAAAAATGTGAATTACTCACAGTTCTATTTTTTAAAATTGCATTTGCCATAGTAATAAAAATTACTGAGCAGAAAGGTATTTCTATCAGTTGTGCCAATGCCGCAGTTATTGCTTTGAGTAATTCATATATTTGCATTATTCTCAAAGAAGACCTTACACTGGTAAATTCCCTGAGAGTAACAGAGTAAACCTATTAGTACAGACTTTGTAAAATTTGATATATCAGACATTCAATATATGAGCTCAGTTTTTACAGAGCCCTCTATTCCAAGAGACAAACCAACATCTTAGTTCCTTGCCTTTTTTTGGCCGTAGTAAGAAAACGCTGTTGAATTTCAATGTCTTTTGCTTGGGCAGTTTCTAATGTTCTCGCATTTTTGATGGATTTCTGTGAGTATTTGATATATTACAACATAGTAGATCTCTTTGTCCTGTCTTTTTAACATGTATTAACATGCATACAAGTCAAATGTGCACCATTCAATCATCATCTTGGTTTTAAGTTGGTAATCTGCCATTGAAGATTTTATCTGTTTTGTGGGGAAATCTTGGACAACCTCTGTGGCTGGATCATTTATTAACAACATATTGCACATGAACTTCTGAGGACAAGTGTTAGTTTCAGAAAATTGGATCCACAACCCAGGCTTTATTTATCAAAATCAATGCATGTACTGGGTGGTTTTAAGCGTAAATTTGTTGGATTAATATTTATATCTGACAAAAATGATTAATTTTTCTTGCAGATTTCAGCCAGCTCACTGAACATTTAAAACCTTGCACTTCTGAAGAAAGTGCCCTGCCCATACCCGAATGTTATTAAGTTTTCACTTTGCTATACTGCGTTTAAATAAATCATTTATGACTTCAAAGTTATCATTACATACTGAAGTTAACTTTATTGACAGTAATGAATAAACTGAAGTTAAATTTGATTATACTCAGGCAATAGCCTTTTTTGCTAATAAAGTAGACAGCTGCTGCCTGTAATTCCATGTCCTATGAACACAGATCAGGTTCAATAAACAAGCATTTCTGATTACTTAATCACAGCAGGATCCTTTCCAGAGGATCCACATTTTATCCAGTAAAAAACCAAGAGAAATCAATGATCATTCTTCTAATTATGAAATGGAAAACCAGTATTCAGTGATGAACTTGATCCTGTTATAAAGCCATTCATTGGCTCCACCATACAGTACTTCTCCAATGTCTTGGGTAATGTGACTGTGTCTGGGCCAGAAATTAAACAGTGATTCAGGGTGGTTCTCTCCATGGCTGATGAAACAGTTCTTACAACCCCAAATCAAAAACAACTGGGATCATCAGTTAAATTCAATTTCAAACTGAAAGCAGTGGTTTGTAAATTATCTTTGTGCGGTGTTATGTTGAAAACAATTCAGCAGCACATTATTTTCAAAAAAATAAACACTTATTTCCCATCCGATTTTGCAATATATCTCAAAAAAAGTTGGCACAGTAAAGTTTTTGCCAATTTGTAATGCCATTCTTTTCACAGTACTTAGTAAACATGAGGGACTAAAGACACCAAGTCATTAAATATTTCTGATGTAATTTTGTCCCATTCCCCGTGAGGCAGTCTTCAAGTGTGAAACAGAGCAAGGTCTTTGAAACATTTTTTTAAAATGCCCTACAAATTCTGTATTGGGGACTGCAGTTAGGCCAGTCCGGCACCCACACCCTCATCTCACGCTGCCAGATCTTTGTAATGCCTGCAGAATTTGGTTTTGCATTGTCTTGTTGAAATAAACATAGACGTCCCTTAAAGAGATTCCATCTCGAAGGCAGTGTATGTTGCCCTCCAAAATCAATGTACTTTTCACAATTAATGGTGCCTTCACTGAAGTGCAAGTAACCCTTGCCAAGGGTACTGACTTAACTGCATAATGTGACAGTTCATGCCTTTTGGACTTGTTGGTGGTAACAGTCTGTTATTTTATAGTTATTTTCTTGTTTGGTCCAGAGGACGAAACAACCATTTCTTCCAGAAAAAACCCTGAAATACTGATTTGTTCAGCCACAATGCACATTTCCACTGTTTGATGGTCAATCACAGATGCCTGCAAGCCCAGAGAAGTAAATGGTACTTAAGGACACCATTAACAAAAGGCTTCCTTGTTGCACAGTAAGGTTTAAACTGGCATTTCTGGATGTAACTAAGTAATCCTGGGCTCTTGTGCTTATTTCGCTGATATGAATGACAGTTTTTGATGCAGTGCTGCCTGAGTGATCTGAGATCATGGGTGTTCAGCTAAAACTTGTGCCCTTACCCTTTGTGCGTAGAAATTCTTCCAGATTTTTTGAATCTTTCAATTATCTTACACACATTTGAGGGTGATATATCCAAATCTTTTCTTATCTTTCATTGGCGAACGTTGATCTTTAACCTTTCAAAGATTTTTTTTAATCCATTTGTGGGCAAATTGCATCTTTGGCCCAAATAGGCCTTCTCTGGATGCTGCTTTGTACCAAATCATGATTAAAGTTACCTGCTGACATCAGCGGTTTCAAGTTACATCATGAATCAACCTTTTCCTCATTCCTGGTCCTAAATGACTTCTGTCCTAACTTTTTAAAAATATGTTGCAAGAATCAAAATTGAAATCCATTTAGTTATCAGTTAAATTCTTGTGGTAAAACATCAAATCAGAGGTGTTGCCTTTTTTCAATGTAATACAGGTCAAAGAAAATTCATAAATAACTGCTTTCAGTTTTAATTTTAATTTAACATAATATCCCAACTTTTTCTGATATGGGATGGCACTGTATAGAAAGACTTGGGTATTAAGTACCTCGACTGTGAGGGAACAATGATCTATTTTGTCTGGATTTTTTAGGGTACTACTGACCAAAAGAGATGATTCAATGAGAAGAAATCATTGAATCATTTAGGTTGATAATATAATATGCAGTTTATTTGAACAAGCACCTCCCGAATTATTATTAAAATAGAAACATAGGGAGTTCTGTGTGTATTTATGCTGTAACAGTGGAAGAGAAAATCTCATAAGTTGCTCTATGAACACAATATGGCAATTAGGTAAACCTCAGCCGTAAAAAGGTATGATGAGTGACCCACATGGAAATTATAACGATTATGAATGCGCATTCGGTCTGGACTCAGCTGAGTGACAGCAAAGAAACAGTTTCTCATAACAAAGGCCGATTTGGACTTTTTTAGTTTTGAATATTATAGAGGCTGACACTCCGAGACTTGAGGTTTGGAATATGAACAAAACCACATTAAAAAAAAAAAAGAAAAGACATGTGCATTGGCTAGACATACAGAAAATCATATGCTGAGGGCTATTAAAAAAAAAAAAAACCCTGAGTTTGTTTATGGATGAAATATACGCAGTGTCCTTTTCAGAAAATGTCAAACATGAGAAGATACTCGATATAAACTGAAATTCGAGCACCTTTGCAGCACAATGACACAATGAGAAGTAGGACTTATGGCCAGCGTAGCTTCTAATGGAACATGATCCATAGGTTTTACTTCTTGAATTTCAATTAAATTTCACTCACTTCACAATTTCGCTCCAAGTCATGTTCACGTCATGTTCAAATCAATCAGTTCTCACTGATATCTGAAAAGTAGGTGTTTCCTCTGCAATCCAGTAACCTTAAAGTTAAAGATTGACAGTTGACAAAAATGAACTTCTCTGGTAAAGAAAATACATGAATTTCAGATGTGGCAGGAGCGATGCTGACACTTTGTTATCTTACTTTGTGAAATTATTTAAACCATCTCATTTTCCCTTATTTGCATTATAATGTTTTCTTATACATGATTTCAGGAATTTTGTGGTAACATTTCAAACTAAAATATGACAGATTTTTCATCGAGCAATTTTCATTTTTTTCTTCCACATCTGTATAGCAGCATGTCATTGAGATGTTTCAATCTTATTTGTTCTTAAGTGGTCCACTTTTTATTTATTTATTTTTTTGACTTGTGATTTTAAAAAATTATTTATTATTTTGTTTGGACAGAAGGATTAGATTCTCTGGGTGTAAAATTCCAGAGTTTTGAAGGCAGGAAGAAGGAACTTTGGTAACCGCTAAATGTGTGCATCTGCAAAGCAAGGAAAAACCCATTTACTGTGGTCGTCACAGGCATGCCAAAACTAACACAGCCACTTGCAACCCCTGAGGCAAGAATCTTGCACAATCCATAGGCTATTATTATGACTCAGAATGAAGGAGTTGAAAATTGTCAGAGCATTCATTCAAAGACACAAGTGAGTCTGACTCTCTAGCTTTATCACGGTTCTTTATTCAGCCTTTCTTTGTTCACAACAGGTAAACTTTAGTGCATTTCCTTAAGAAAAAAAGAAAAAAAAGTTCATTGTGGCCTCAGAACTACAAAACCAGAGCGAAAGAGAAATCTGGAAACCATTTACGTTGAATTTTAGAGTTCAGAACGCCATGCCCACTTAATTTCCTTTGAGGAAACACAACCCCGGGGTATAATTAGACCTGCCGTATATACACAATCCCATATTGTTTATTCAATACAAATTAAAACACAGCTCTCAAAAATGTATATAGCCAAGGAGATAAAGGACGTCTGACTGGATTGATTATGCTGTGGTATATCCTCTCAAAAACTGCCGAACAACATCACAGGGAAAGTTCAATAGCAAATATTAAGAAATATGAGAATACATGTAAGAAAACCATTTTTGTGATTTTCCGTGAACCATGAATTTCTGAATATAAAATATTAAATTATAACTAGAGCAAGGTGTGCATCTCAAGTCAATTGAAATACAGCATAGAGTATATATGTGTGTGTATATATATATATATATATATATATATATATATATATATATAAATATATATGTGCACATACACAGGGTATTATATATTATGCGGCCACCAATTAAAGCTTAGCAGCCTGCAACTTAGCACTTATTGCGCCAATTCACTCAGATTGAATTATCTGTTCATTTCATTGAAATCGCGCAGTGTTTTTAAAATGCGTCATTGAATCATTAATCAAATATGTGCATGCACAAATGGAAGTTACGCATGTATTTGATGTAATTTTTAGCCCACTTGCCCTCTAGGTGGTTAGATGCTGTGGTTAGATGCCTTCGTGGTGGTCTGTTGTGTGTGCGTGTGTCCTTGCGTCCGTAAACTTTTTGCCTTGTCAGTGCTCTTGCGCCTTCAGTTTTTTTACAGATCCTTTTCATGTTTTGTTTGCAAGTATATGGAACGAAAATCTAGGCCAAGTTTGATTTTGGCCATGTTTGGCCAAGCGGGCGCTGCGGCTTTCCCACGTTTTTTTGGTTGTTTTCATTAAGGTTCTGTCCTTTAATTTGTGGAGATTGATATATTCAGTACAATATTTGGTATTAAGGAAAGCTATTTGTATTTATGGCTTCCAGAATAAAAAAACTCATGCATATAAGCCGCTCACCAAGGCAAGTGCAGGCGAGTTCACAAGTGCATTCTTGTTTACCACACATTGCATACTGTACTAAAATTGGATACTTCATGCTGGTAGAAGCTGTAAAAGTATACAGTGTATTAGCCCGTTTGTGACAACAACCCAGCCTACTACTGCACAGTTACATGACCATCTGTTGTGATCCAGACAAGCGAGCCGACACAGATGTAAGGTACGATCCAAATATAGGAAATTATTGAAAGGAATACGGCGATGGAAATGATGAGGCGAAAACCCAGAAATGTAAGACGGACAGCCCGTCATGGTTGTTGATAACTGGAGGGAGTTGTGGGCATGTCTGTCCCTGGCTAGTGGCCGTCTGGGGGCAGAAGCCAGGTGATGAATTCACTCCTCTGAAGCAGGACCGCTTGAGAGCAACACCAACGTTCTTAGCAGGAATGCAGTCCTAGTCCTGCAGACCCGTGAAGGCTTGGAAGGTGTTCCTATTAAACTGGCTAAGAGGAACAGACTGGTGCAGATGATAAACAAGAATTCAGTCCCAAACCTGGACACCGATAATAAGTCTTGGGAGTTTGTTCTTATTAATAAGGCTACGAAGAAACCATGTATTTCTCTATCAATAAAGTACCGATAAACATACCAAAAAAGAGGTTTGCTCAATCCTAGAGAATAAACTGACTGGTTGGCTCTCGTAGAGGGACAAAGTGTTACAATCCAGCTGAAGTCCAGTACGCTACTGGAAAAAAGGAAAAGCTTTTATCCGTGGTCCACACACAAGGAGCGGCACACAATGGGTTATACTTGGGTGTGGGGAGGGAGACAAGATAATAAAATTCCTTAAAAAAGAAAAAACCAGAAAACACAGGTTGGAGTTTGCTGGAAAGGGGGCGGAGACAAGAACACACAAGGGTTGTGACTTTGTTGCTCCAAAATGCCTGTATGTAACCTTCAACATCAATAGTCTGAAGACAGATGTTCTGGTTACTTATGCCATGCGCTCAAACTTGAGTTATTTGGGGTTGCCCCAACCCCTTCAAATACCAAAGGTTCAGACTTGGACCTGGACAGGTTCCTGGTCATTTCAAAGGAAGCAACAGTTGGTCTGGACCAGGTTCAGTGCCATTTGCCATGGGTCTCGAACCTCTGACATTGAAATATCAGGTCCAATAGGCCCCACTAATAACAGTGAATTGTTTTTTTGTGAAATGTATGTATTTCATACATCATAAAACAACACGTGTACATCTTTTGTATACCAGAAATGATTGTTCCAAATTGAGTTTGAATAAAATTTAATCCAGCTAACAGACAAATATTGAGACTCACCATATGTTGAAAACAAGATGTGACACTTCATAAGTTTAAATCTGTTATAAGAATATGAACAATTAACAATTACAAAACCTCGATTTAGACATTTTACAAGAGAGTATTCCTTGAAATAACTGTAGTCTAATGTGTCAATTCAAAGCTGACTAACCCGTCAAACGCAACAAACTCATAGAATGAGGTGAGTCTGTAAATGATGCTTATTGTGCAGACACATCTGTCATACAAACAGCAGGATAACTGTTGAGTATTCTTGCCAGCAATTCCTTCAGAAAGCTTGCATATTATCTGGAACTGTCTCACTCCTTGGAATCTTGGATAACAAAGGGCCTTCAATTTTAAAGTAGAGTTTTCCCCAGTGAAACTGTAGGTTTTAACAACATGTTTCTCCTGGCAATAATTCTTTTCATGCTGACTGATTCAGAGAGAAATTCCTCATTTAAAAAAAAAAAAAAAAACATTTCAGAAGAAGGTTCTCATTGTGTTTCAAGAGGGGCAAATGACACTATGTAACTGAAAATTTGTTCCTGGATAGTGTGTTATTTCTTTATTTTTCTATGTTGTTAAAGAAAAAAATGCCCATTTTTTCCCCTCAAACTTTGCTTTTCTTACCTGAATAAGGAAATTCAGGAATTAACCTATTTTTTATGTAAAAATGGGCAAATTTTCTCACTTTCACTCAAACAAGTTCTGAATAATACAAAAATGATTCAAATTTTAATAGACCTTTAATAAAATAATCAAATCTGCTCACTCAAGCAAGCAAAAATTGCCTGCCTTACCTGAAATCTTTGGGCATTTCATGAAATGACTGATTACACAGTTTGTCTGTAACATATATATATATATATATATATATATATATATATATATATATATATATATGTATATATATGTGTATATATATATATATATATATATATATATATATATATATATATATATATATACAGCGCCCTCCATAATTAATGGCACCTCTGGTTAAGATGTGTTCTTTAGCTTCTAACAAATTCAGTTTTTTTTCTAAATAATATAGGACCACAATGAAGAGGGAAATCCAACCTTTAATTCAAGTGCATTTATTTAGTGGGAAAGAATCCCACATTAAGAAATAATTCTTTTACATCAAATCATGTGTGCCACAATTATTAGCACCCCTGATGTTAATACTTAATACAACCCCTTTTTGCCAACAAAACAGCACCTAATCTTCTCCTATAATGTTTCACAAGATGGGAGAATACAGAAAGAGGGATCTTCGACCATTCCTCTTCGCACAATCTCTCTAAATCATCCAGCGACCTGGGTCTTCTCCCCGGCACTCTCCTCTTCAGCTTACTCCACAGGTTTTCAATGGGGTTGAGGTCTGGGGACTGAGATGGCCATGGGAGGAGTTTGATTCTGTGTCTGGTGCACCATTTTTATGTAGATTTGGCCACATGTTTTGGGTCATTATCTTGCTGAAAGACCAAGTGACGACCCATCTTCAGCTTTCGGGCAGAGGCCACCAGATTTTGATATAAAATGTCCTGGTGTTTCTAAGGGTTCATGATGCCATGCACCCTAACAAGGTTCCCAGGGCCTCTGGAAGAGAAACAGGCCCACAGCATGTTTCACAGTGGGCATGAGGTGCTTTTCTGCATACTCATCTTTTGTGTTCCGGCAGACCCACTTAGTGTTTGTTGCCAAAAAGCTCTATCTTGGTCTCATCTGACCAAAGCACACAGTCCCAGTTGAAGTCCCAGTGCCTTAGTGAACTCCAGACATATGCGATTATGATTGTGAGTGAGAAAAGGTATTTTCCGTGCATGCCTCCCAAACAGCTTGTTGGCATTTAGATAGCGCCTGATGGTTGCTTTGGAGACTTTGTGACCCCAAGATGCTACCATTTATTGCAATTCCTTAACAGTGAGCTTTGAAGAACTTTTTATTTCTCTTACCATCCTCCTCACTGTGCGTGGTGGCAAAATAACCTTGCGTCCTCGTCCAGGCTTGTTTACCACTGTTCCAGTTGTTTTAAACTTCTCAAAGATTCCTCTGACAGTAGATACGGGCAAGTGCAGGCGGGTGGCTATTTTCTTGTAGCCATTGCCTGACTTGTGAAGGTCGACACGCATCTGCCTAACTTGAATGGTGTGTTCCTTTGTCTTTCCCATGTTGAAGAGTGGATAAGAGAAATGGCCTCTGTGTCAGGTCATATTTTTACCCCAGGGAAACAGGAAGTGATGATGTACTAATTAAGTGTTCCTAGATACTCTGATCAACTTTGTAAACTACTGTAGAAATTACATAAATACTTTAATTACATTTAATTCCTAGGAATTGTTAGGGGTGCCAATAATTGTGGAACAGGTGATTTTATGAAAAATAATTATTTCTTAGTCAGGTATTTTTTTTTCCCTTAAAATTCTCTTGAGTTGAAGGTTACATTTTTCTACAATTTTCTGTGTGAGAGTATGCTTCTGCAATAAAAATTGAATTTATTTTCAGGCTTTTAACACATCTTAACCAGGAGTGCCAATAATTATGGAGGGTGCTGTATGTGTATATATATATATATATATATATGTGTGTGTATTTACATATATATATATATATATATATAAATACACGTGTGCGTGTGTGTGTGTGTGTGTGTGTGTAAAATGAACCAGCGACAGGGTTTAGGGCGCTTAAAGCTCACGGATACACAAGGGCAGTGGAAGCTGTCCTACAGTATCTGATTCCAATTGACAGAAGGGTTACTGTGGCACAAATTCTCAGAGAATTTTAATTATACTTACATGAGGGAGGTGTGACAACACACAGTGCATCATACCCTGCTGTCTATGATCTTTTGAAACAGAAAACCAGTCAAGGTGTCCATTCTACCCTACCACCATCAAAAATACCTACAATTGGGACCTGAGAGTGGGAGGTTGTCTGGTCTAGTCAGTCCCATTTCCTTTTACATCATGTGTTGCTGTTACAGGAAAACTGTGTATCAGGCATTTTATGAAATGCCTGAAGTCTTTAGGTATTTCATGAAATGACTGTATTGAAACTGAGGCATTTCACAAAATGCCTGATTGCACAGTTTGCCTGTAACATATTGACCATTTACCGGAGGAAGAGATGGTGCCAGGATAGAGGAGTGTGGGAAGAAGGGAAGCTGATGAGGGGTGTGTGATGTACTTGGGAATGTTGTCCTCGGAAACCCTGGGTCCAGGAATTCAAGTGGAACCAGAACTTGAGGGGTGTCTATATAACTCAATATTAGGCAGCTGGTTTTAATGTTGTGGCTAATCATTACTTTGCTACCCAGGGTTCGTAGGTGAGGAAAAAGGCTAATGTCAGGTTTCCCAGGCTGTTGTGTATAAAAAGGCATGTGGAATGTTGGTCAAACCTGACCCATAAGGTCCGTGGCTTATGGTAATAATTAGGATATCCACATCATGTGAGTCTCTTTTCCAGAGAAACCTGACAAAACCGTGAGTAAAATGTTAAAGAGAGAGAGCAAGGGGATGACCCACCGAGTCCGCCCTCCCAGAAAAAAGAGCGCACAGAACAGATGTGGCTCCAGAGCGTGGAAGGGTCACTTTGGCACCAAGTCTGCTGGGAGAAAAATGCATTTGAACTGGGCCCAAGGAAAAATTATTGCACCCATTTATCACAGGATTCAATCTGGCCCTGAGGGGCAATACTGGAAATTGTTCCAGTATGAAGGTTGAGAAAAGGTCAAGGAAGAAGAGAATGAAAATATTTTAAGGCATCATGACCTGGAAGCCTTCATTCATAAGGGGAGTATTGACAGAATTACCTTTTCCCCATATGTACTGTATATTTGGTTGACCATAACTTTGGAGTTCATTCAACTGCTGTTGTGAAATTGAATGTCATTTGATACTACAATGGAATGACCACCATTTCCACTGACAATGCATTCAGGAGATCTGTCTCCTGCACATGAAATACCTCTAAAGGAGCTTGTCAATATACTGAACGCATTCAAATTTGAACAGGCCTTCAAAAATGAACAAGTCACCATTTATTTTCAGCTAAAAAGCGAACGGCAGAGTGCTCAAAAATGAACAAGCATGCGTTCATTTTGCGTTTAAAAGTTCATTTTTGACCAGATGGCATCCAAAAATTAACGCAGTTACCCTCTCTCGCTTTACAAATTGAATCTGCTCTCCACTTACAGAGTGGTAATTTCGTCTGGCGCAGCCTGCACAGCCACTTTGGCAATTTGGTAGACAGATGTGCGCCGAGATGGGTGTGGCAGTGTAGCAGGGGGAGGTGTCACATATTCATCAAGACGCAGTGACAATTTCGTAGAAAAAGTCTCCACTGAAGTTGCCCAGAAAGCTTGCCAGCTCCAACCTGGTTTACTTTCTGTGCAGTGGTAATTTGGCTGACCGGCGCACAGTGCGCACACGTCACCGAAACCTCACAGGCAGGTTTCCAGAATGTCAGGCACATTTCAATGCAATAAATAATTACAGCAAGCACTATTTAATGTAACTATCTGAATCAGGACATAAATTATCTATATTGATTGTCCTGATGTCAGATTAAAAGCGGTTGGCACGCGTAATAGAAACTCGACCTGGCTTAATCAACGCAGCTGAGTCTGTGATGAAACTAACGACTTCTCATCTTTCTCAGCCAACCACAAACTGCCAATATAATGCTTGTGTTCTATGCTCAGTAAAGCCGCTTGCACACTGGACACGAAGCAAATTTTCTGCACGACAGATTGCTTTGCTGTGTTGAACGCAGTGTCTATGTGTCCGAAATTCGGACAGGGTTTTAATATATCTCCGTGTCCGACAGTCAGATGGTTTCAATATAACTCCTTGTCTAACAGTCGATTATTGTTTTTAATTTCTTCAAATCTACTGAAGCTGTTAGATATTAAACGTGAATGTTTTGAAAAGAGGGCTCAGTTTTTCAAGATGAGTACCGAGAATTTCAATCAATGTTTCCGTTTAAGCTCTGCTCAATAAAGTGAGTTTACATTGGCGCGGCACAATGTGCAATGCCTGTGGAACATTAAATGCAAAATGCTCCGTGTCTGACAGCCAAAGAAAAAAATAAAAGACGATTGGAACAGATTGATAACGAACTAAAGAGAAACATATTAACAACAAACATCTCATATCAATAGCCTACTTTTACTTTTTGCTGGCCGCCGGACATGGAGTATTTTGCATTTCACGTCGGACAGTCTCGATCGTGCATGCAATATTTAATTCACAATGTCAGTTGTCACGTAATAGATTTGGTCACTGACTACAAGTTTATCTCTGGTGTGGAAATAAAGCATGAATCTGTTCAATCCATCTGACTAATTTTCAAAAGAGAGACCGAATAAAGGCTGTTGTTTATCTTCAACGGAAGAAAACGGATGAATAAACAGACGCGTGTATTCGCGTCTTTGCATTTACTTTGACTGAGTTAAGATCACAGATTATAAATAAATGTGTTTCATATCTTGCATTGTTGTCGATGCATGTTAATCCCAAAATTTTAAGCAGCAACGGGGTGTAACAATAGGAACACGCTATCCATCTTTTCTCTTCCTAATGATGCAGGCAGAAGAAATAAATGAGCAACCGTCGTATTTCATTCCAACTTCATAAGTTTGAATGATCTGACGTAGTTTTATTTTGAAATTCCATTCAAGTTCGCTAAGGGTAATAATTCGAGAATGGCACATATTCGTAATGCTTAACATAGATGTAAGCGGTGCAGACAACATGCCTGAAGCAGCGATGTAAAATGCAACATTAGCGCATCATGCAGATATAGGACAGAGGCTTCTTTACTTCAAGATTTTAAAGGCGAGGAGAGGAGCTCATTTTATTGGTGAAGAGTTGACTTGGCTGTGTTACACCCACTAAAGCCTTTTCTCCATTTTTTTTTTTTTGCCATTTGCACTGGAGGGAGGGACAGAGGCGGGACAGAGGAGTACTTGCACCAGGCTACGCCGGGCATGAAATTGCAACATACGCCTGGACACACCCCGTTGGCGAGGGATCCCCCTATTCGCCGTGCCTGCGCCTGGTCTACGAATTTAGAGCCCGTAATGGCAAATTTATTTTTCTCGATACCCTTAAAATCTCGCTCTAAATCTTTATCGTTGGGTGATATTTTTTATTACATTATGTAACTTTAGCCAACGTATAAAAAATCTGATAGGCACTCCGAAAAACACAACCGAGAGACAACGAAGACGACGGCGGGCAAAAGGTAACATACATGCATGTTTCGCGTTTTCCAAATTCTGGTAGCATGTCGCCAGTCAAATGTAGGCCTACATTTCAGAAAAAGAAATGTGTGACGACAATATTTTATATCACTGATGCATAAAACAGAGAGAAGACTCCAGCTGTAACACTGATAATTTCTATCTATATAAAATCTATCTATAGTAAATGACGGAAAACGGGGAGATGGCGTTAACAGCATAAACTATGACATTGACAAAATCTGCAATAAAAAATTCTGAACAGTTGACCACAAATAGAAATTCTCGGATTGCAAACATTTTATAATGAAGAGAGTCTTTTCTTCCGCACATCAATGACTACAAAAAAAATCAACGTGTTTATCATTTCTCCGCTTGTGTAGCTTGTGAGACACCACAGATTTGCGTAAATTTGTTTGCGAGGCTCATTGAGCAATAAGCCATGAGAATCCGTTATATAGTCTGAATGTAGCCACAGCTAAATGGCATTGAAAGGAACAATGCACAGCTGTGTCATGGTGAAAATAATCGCAGCAAAGCCAGGGAAGGTTTCGGATTTTTTGCAGATTGTCATCCTTGCGGAGTCAACATAGCCAATAGGGAATCGCTTTGTCATTAGCATTTCTTTATCATTATGTCTTGCATTGGCGGGGGTTGTTCAGTTAATAAATTAATTGTTAATCAGGCAAACTAGATCGCAAACAGTTTAAGAGCAATTATGAAAAAGGATGATGTTACTGAAGGCCTTCCTGACATCTGACGGCACGCCACTGGTTTGTACAGTGTGGTAAATGTTTAGTAGTACTGTTCCACTGATGACTGAATTTACCTCTGCTGTTTTTTGCAAGGAAAAACTAAACAACTTGAAAATATTAACCAAGTTGGATGTTTCTTTATTAAGCTCTCAGTTTGCTGCTGGTTATGTTCACTACTTCACTATAGTGTCAGGAATAGAATTTATTAAATCAAAGTTCTACGTATCAGAAGTGTAAGTGCCAAGATGAAAGCTAAAATGATAAATCAGGGGTTGGTTGCATAAAATTAGACCCAGTCTTAGACTTAAATGTAATTTTAAGTCAGACTTACCAAAGACACATAAATAAGCCTGATGCATAAAACCTGTCTATGAGTGACTTATTTAAGACTGACTTAGACAGCCTGTCGCGCTATGTACCATGGGTAAAATAAGACACTTCACAGAAAAGAAAAACATGGCAGACACAACAGTGACACTCGGTGGCAGCGGGAGATCACCCCACTTAAGCGCAACAGAAAACCTCTGCTTGCTGGCGGAATATAATGCTGAAAAAAGTATTTTATTCAATCGTTTTAATCCAGCAAACAGAAATTTGACACATCATCAAGTTTGGGGAGAAAATTATGGAAAAGGCGAACAGTATCAACGGTCATGAGAACCATAAAAGATGGTTCACAAAACTTTGGTGCAAGAATCAAAAGCCGCTTTCGCACCGGACGCGAAACTAATTTTTTGCCGGACAAATTACATTCCAAGTCAATGCAAAGACGCGTATTTCCATTGACTTCAAATTTAATCTGTCGTGCAGAAAATTTGTTTCGCGTCCGGTGTGAAAGCAGCTTAAAAAACGGAAATACGGAGGAGAAAAAAATCCAGCCACCGGAGGTGAACCCCTGACAAAAATGAATAATTAAATAAAAAAAAACAGAGCAGATAATCCTGTTTCCAATGTAAAGTATTTTTTGTCCTTTTTTGTTAGAGGACACAAAGATACAGCTATACTTATTGTTTTTCTAACAGGTGTTATGGAACTGGCCCCTGACCAACTAAAATGTATTGTGTTACCTTTGCACTGGGTAAACGTCACAGCAAGTCTGACACATACTATAAGCCTTACCTTACACCTGTACAACAAGGCATAAGATATTTTTTTGCAAGGGTATGTACTAAGACATTTTTAAAAAATGTCTGTTATTATTCCTCTTTTACTATTAACCAGCCTATTAAGACCGGGACCGCATTCCACACTCCATCTAATTGTCAACAGCTGTTCCCTATTGTGTGCATGCAGTAGTATTCTCTATTTAAGAGAGACTCTCGCACTCATTCGCTGTGAAGTCTCGTAAATGCTGTAAGCCTCAGAAGCCCATTGTTTTTCTATGATCTTGCGTGGACTTTAGTCCCACATTTCGTGTGTATCATTGTAAATCTCAAATTAAGCACTGTTCCTTTTGTTTTACGGTCAGCGCTTCCTTTTGGAATCCAGGTGTAATGTGGGGGGGAAAGCCGCTAGATGGCAGTATTGACTCTTTTTTTTTGTTAAGCCCAGTCCGGAGCTAGGTTTTGGGCATGTCCTGGGCATGCCTCAGAGGGGAAAGTCCCAGAGAATTGAAAAAAAGTCTGGAAGGTGTGAGGAGGCTGGAAAAAGAGTATAAAAGGAGAAAAACTGAGAGTAAAGTAGTGGGAGAAATTGTGGAAGGATACATTTGACCAGATCTATCACTGTTTTCAAGACCTGTGAAGCTTTTTGTGGACTTTTGCCTGTGTTGGAGCATTTTCCTGTCCCAGAACATCGCAAAATAGCAACCCCCATCTCAATTACCAAAGGAACTGTAACTATCTCATTTTTTTATATCTTAATCTTGGTCAGTGCTTTGTTTAATTAAATCTGTTTTAAAGTTTTAAAATTTTGTCTGTCCCTTGCTGTCCGATAGTTAATAACAAATTAGGGCCATAACACAGGAACCTCGCTTCCTTGTTTCGATATTGTAGGAATGCATAGCACTGTTGTATGATTTTCAGTTTGTATTATTCATTTGCTATTCAGGAATCTTGATTCCTTGTTCTGTCTATATTGTGTTGTCTATGCCTTCTTGCTGTGCCGTGAAGGCATAATAAATACCAAGTCCATCTTCGCACAAATCGCACCTGAGTCCAGTCCTACACTTCCTGTTCTCCATGGACATCACAGGTGCTCAGAGCACAACGCTCACATGGGGAAATTTTTCTTTGCAAGTGGTTTTTCAAGCTTATCTTCATATGTATTTTGTTATCGTGGCTTTGAAGGATAATGAGAAAAATATTAAGGGGAAAAAAAACAGACTCGAAGTCGATATGACGTTTATACAAGATGTACTAAATCATTTGATGTCTTCATTGCCTTATTACCATCTTTATGGTATATATTCATAAATCAAACTGACCTGATAGATATGGCAATTGACATTCGGTTTTGGTGGCCAGTCGTTATTTGATATGAAGTTGAATTTTGAGTACGTTGGGTCGTACCATCATTTGAAAGGGCTATGTTTTTCATACACGTTAGTTGCAAGGCTCACCTGCATCATTGCTAGAGGCTACTGTTTGTTTTATTGAAATTAATATCCCGATATTGCTGGGAGCAGGCAGTGGCTTACATAAAAGCTAGAACTAAATAAGGACATTGCAGGCTTACAGACACGAAGTGAGTGTCAATGACATCAAAGATTGTTTTCTGCGACGGGGGCCGTCTACTGGGTAATGTAGTCATTCACACGAGTAAAATCAGAAATGTGAGCTGGAAATCAAAATATTTGCGGAAATGAATACGGATTTACACCTCAGTTATTTTCTGGAAATGGCATCATGAAGCACCCCTCTACAGCTGGGTGCTAGTCTGTGGCCCATAGTTTATAGAACCACTGAATTAATTGCACTAATTGAAAAATAAAAAATAGAAACACAAACATGCACACACACACACACGCACAAATGAGCCAAAACACTGAAACCACTCACAGATGCAGTGAATAATGTTGAATGATGTTGGAACCAGTGGCACGTGTGAAGGTCAGCAGACAGATCTAAGACGGTAAGCGAGCAGTCGATTCTCTTATTTGACATGTTATCGTGGTTTAGGCATGTGTTTGTTTGTTGGACCTTTCTTTGTTCTATCGTCCGGGATGATATCGGATTTCTTTTGCATCGAATTCCTGGCCCAGCTCGCTGATTGAGCTGGAGTTTTCCGGAAAACCCTATATATATATGGCTGGGGGTTCATCACGCCCATTGCAAGAGTGTCGGTTTGTTGCGAGCACTGAGGCCGAAGATATGTCTAGTCAGTATCTGTGTGACTGTATGTATTCCTAGTATTATAGGAGTCACTTCTCTTTAGGAGTTTTCTCTTTTCTAATTATTCTTCCCTCTGGCAGTGCTTCTTTTTTGCAGACTTATATTTGTCCTTGGAAGCACAAGCTTTTCCTGGAGGTGTGTACCTCTCTCTGTGTTTGTGTCTTATCTGTGCTGTTTGTTTCCCCCTCTCTCTCTGGTCGCTACTCTTGGTGGCTAAGCTACAGCCCATCACAGATGTTGCATGTGAGAGAAATTGAAACTGAACAACTTTAACAAGGGCCAAATCGTTACGGCCTGGGTTACACCATTTCTGAAGAGGCAAAAATTCCGGGGTCCACCCCATCAGCAAATATGAGCACCTATTGACGGCAGTCCGGGGAGGTAAAAACCATGAATCCAAGGCTCACTGATGCACAAGAACTATGAAGGCTATCCTGTCCAATCTGACGGATGGGTGAATGTGGCAAAAGTCGCTGAAAATTTCAATAATATTTAAAAATGGGCAGTGTCACAATACACAGTGCATCATATTTGTTGCACAGAAGTTAATAGAAAATAACTGAATAAAAATCATCCATTATTTCACTTTCACTTAGCAAGAGTTGAACCGCAAGCATTTATGTTATACCAAATACAACTGTTAGCTAAATAGGCTGGTGAACTAGCTAGCTAAGCAAGCAAACTAACATTACCTAGCTAGAAAGCCTTTTTGCCGACTTAGATAGTCATATATGATGCATATAAATGCAGGCTTACTAATTAAAAGACAAAGTTATCACAATCCACTGCTAGGTTGCAAAGCTGAGCAAAACCTTTGCGCATGCTCACGAGGTCGCTGTCTTGAGCAAACCCTTCTCGGTGGTGTTAAAACCATTAAACAAAATGCTCCAGTTGGTCTCGGTCAGGTAAAAAATAAAAACTGTTCTAATTGGCGCTCCCCATAGCGGCTTAGAGTACCCCCGTTGTGATGATGTCTAAATATTTGAGTGTTTTTGACTTTGCATCATTTCTGTTTTTGCTGCACGTTTCTTCGATTGGGGATGTTTTAATCCATTGCAGCAGGTTTGTGTTGAGATGGATTTGCAGCATTCTTCTCCTGTATTTGCTTGTGTCATTTGCATGTTTATGAATTTGCATTGTTTCTGTTTTTGCAGCTTCTCTATCAAATTGGAGATGTGCTGGGCCATTGCAGCGCATCTGCCTCTGTTGACCACCATAGGAAAGAAATGGAAATTGAAAGTTGACACTTTTGCGTCAATAATGCCTAATGGCCAAACACTCATTGATTTGTCGAGGCATCATGCTTATGAGTCTACTGATGGTGATTTGATGCAGTCTACAAGGGCAAATACGCTGCAACGGCCTTAAACATCTCCAGCTGGAGAAACGCATTGCAGTTTTGCATGTTTGTATTCACTGACTGAACTGCGAGTTGACCCTCATCAGCCACCGTAGCTAGGAGTCTTGAATTTTGATCTTCTACCGAGAAGATGAACAAGGCTCCTCGCTAAGTGGCTACGTTGGACATTAAGGCAAAAAAATGGTGAAAAGACTTCTTTATCAGACAAATTTGAATGTTGGAGGTTTCATTTTGTGTTTTTTGGATGTTGTTCTTTACGCTTGAAAGAATGACCACCATTGACTTGGATTTGTCGTCAATGTCGTTTATCTTCGTAACTCAAATGTTATGAGGACGGAAGAAATTCACGGAGTAGATGATGAGTGAAATTTGATTTTTGGGTGAACTCAATAAACACTGCTTTAAGACTTAGGACATCTGTTTCAACTCAATATTTTGGATTCAGTCAGCATTGATTATGGAGTCAGATCCCTGGATATCAAAACCCACTCTTGCATTCATGGATCCTGGTCACATTACTCATTGATGGAAAAGGTCATCAATTCCTCAGAAAAGAAGATGTCCAATATAGGCAACAGAAAACAGAGAAAGCTAAAGCTTTTTACCCTGTACCCCACACGACTCCTTATTCAGGCCTTATACTGGCAGATCAGTATGTGTTACTCATTCTGGAATCGTGAAAGCTTTTATTACTACTTTCTTTCCTTAATGGATGTTTCATAGCCCTAATTAGCTCACATGGTTGTAGTTAAACCCCTCTTTTGTCCCAGCGATGGGTTAGCCCAAACCAAGTAGTATCAAATAAATCAGCAGCAATGCCCACTTTGGGGGCATTTTCGCAAAAAATGTTTGACTTGGGTATTTTTAGCTTTTGTAACCAGAATGAATCTAACCGATTGGATCAATGTGTTTCCAGGAAAGCCTGAATTCCCGCTAGACATCCTCTGCAAATAGAAAAGGTGCCTTTCCCATAAAGGGGGATCATTGACCAGTACTGAAGTAGACACTGGCATGATTCAGTCTGGTTGATTATCCTGGTTACAACTTGCCTGGAGGTCTTTCATGTCCTAAATAGATATGTTCCTCTTCAAACGGAGCACAATGTTTTAATCAGAACGGCATGTTGTGGTAGTTGTTCAATGGCTCTGTATCTTCTGATCAAGGAAGCTGTTTTAAAGGATTAGGATCATTACAATAACAGCCTCAAATTCAGTTATACAACTAATTATACTATAAAGCATTTAGGCAGATTGTATCAGTTACGATGTAACCACGGATCTCAGAGTGAGCAGAACATATGTACGGGGAATGCATTCCCAGGTAATGTGACCTGATCACTCTTAAAAGAGCACATTGGCACAGCTGATCACACCCAAGTTTGCGCTTTGTAAAGCTCTGAGGTGACTTATAGGCTCGATTTCACTAGTCACTTGATTGACACAGTCTCTGAGTGAACTGAAGCTGGAGGGATTATGTTGTCAGACATGGTTAATGTCTCTACAAGTCTCATCATTCGCTGAAAATATTTCCATAGATTCAAAAATGTTGTAGCTAGCTCAGTATATAACTATCTTTTGAACCAAGGATTCTACTAATCAAGCCCAAGAGTCCTTTTTAAAGACTTTGATATCAAGATTTTCAATTTCTGGGTTGGCAGGAAAGCCTGCATCGACACTGGCCCTTTCTAAGTAGGAGTGAGTACCCCCCACTGTAACAGCCCACCTTATCACATCTAAGGACAGTGGAATTCTGATATCAGTATTTCAGTTTCAAGAATTCTATAACCAATCGCAGGTTCCACATGGGTTTTAAAATAATGTCAAATATTGAGAACAATATTTTCAGAGGTAAAAGTTGGAGCAGATTGCTAAATACAAGCTACCCAGTTCCCAAAACATGGCTCAAGATAAACTTTGCACATTGGTTCTAGTGCAACCTGTGTGGGAGAAGATAGGACTAAGAATAGGAACTAAAAAAAAAAAAAAACATTTCCAGGAAAAAAATTAATTTGTGGGCTGACTCTATGCTATCAGACAGTATTGAGTAGTACATTTTTGCATTTGAAAGCTAAGATTTTAAACATTTTGCCAATATCTAAAAGATACATTTTGGATAATTCTAAGCGAGGTGGATTCCGACATAGGGTGAAAGGCAGGGACTCAAGGGTGAACAGACCTTTTCTGTCACCACCCCATAGGCTTTGGAACAGTCTCCCCCTCCACATTCGGTCTTCCCCTGCTATTTCCACTTTTAAATCTTGTTTAAAATCCCATTTTTATGCCTTAGCATTTGAGGCTGTTTGAATGTAACTTTGCAGTGCTATTTTGTTTTGCCGCTTTGGGAAATATATAGTATTTGTCTCACCACTTTTATTTCTCTTATTCCTTATTACCTGTGTTTATTGTATTGTTGTATGTCAATTGCATTGTTCAGCACTTTGGATCAACTTCTATTGTGTTTAAATGTGCTATAAAACTAAATTTGGCTTGGCTTGAAGTTGAGACACTCTGGACAGCTCGCCAATCCATTGCAGGGCGCAGATACCATTCACTCACACACTCATACCTATTGGCAATTTAGACTCTCCAATTAGCCTGCCATACATGTCTACGGACAGTGGGAGGAAACCGGAGTGTGGCAGGCCGAAGGAAGGCCCGGGCGGGGGTTTGAACCCCAGACTCCAGGGTAAGAGTCACAAGCGCTGACCACATCGCCAAAGAGCCTGGCTCGTTGGCAAAGTAGCCAAGGCCTGCACTTATTAGGAGGCATTTCTTGTGACAGGACCCATCTACTGTCACAGGAGTACCCGGCGGTGAACATGAGAGGAATGTGCTAAATTCACACAAAGGCCCCTGGCCAAATCCAAGCCCACAACCATTGCGCTATGAGGCAACAGTTCAACCCTCTGTACTGTCTTCTTTTAACTACATTAACCCTTTCCGCGCTGTGCCCAGTGATGTAAGATATTAAAGTCAGACGCTGTTGAAAACCTATCAGGTGGTAACTTGTTTGGAGCTCTTTCAGACAAGTTGCCACATGATAGGTTTTCAACAGCTCAGGATAACTACATTTTTAATAACTTGAAAATGTATTCATTGCTCAAACGGCTAAGAACATAATTTAATGTTTGCATAAATAGACATCATTCATGTAGTTGCAGAAGTGTAACATAACTAATTTTAATGCCATCCCTCCCTCTTCACCTCCTCCACTTCAACTTGGGGGAATCCCTTCAGAAACTGGAAATTGTACGGTAGTCACTTGGGGGTGGAACAATCCATTTAACTAGTCAGTGAAGCACCAAATATCAATCCCTCGACCTTCCACTTGGCTCGAGGGAACAAGTCAACCATACTGCAGAATTGAAGCACTGAAATTGCCCATAATTCCGTATGTGAACCCCTAGCTTACCGTTGAACAAGTTGCAGCTGCTGTCTTTCCAAACTGTCACAACAGTAAATTTTGGGAAATACTACAGAGACAATAGAGAGGGCAATTTTTTTGGGCACAAGCTCATTTTATGCAAAAAAAATTTTTTTTTTTTTTTTTTTATTTAAATATTGAATATATTACTGACTTGGAGGGCTATAACCACTTTAGAATTTGGTTCTAATATAACGTGACAACAAGAATGTAACTTGACTGTCTCTACAAGGTAGCTGATATTGACAGCAAACAAGCTTACAAGCTGTGTAAACTGTAATTGTGCTGGTAAGCTTGTAATTCTTATTTAAGATTTATTTTCATCTTCATGAACTGTTTTTTTTGTCTGGCAATCATTTCAAAATGAACTGCACAGATGCGCTGAACTCTAGTAACTGGCGTTTCCATGGTTTCCATTGCAAACTTCCAAGTACAAGTGCTAGCCAATTCAAACATTTTTCCTCGTTCCCCATCCTCAGTTCAAGTGCCTACTCAAGTATTTTTGGTTCTGCGTCACATCCTGCTAAGTAATTAAAATGGCCAGGGAAATTGGAAGAGGGCAGAATATTTTTGAACTGGACCAAAACTTAAGCTTTTATTGGTCAATTACGCAATTGCTTTCTAGTGCTTCAAAGTAGCAATTTGTCAACAATGAACCTGACCACAGCACATTTTAAAACAAACACCCGCATAGGTGCTCAGATAGGTGAGAGTGCATTTGCTATTTAACGTTGGTGCTGTACGTAAAAATGAATGCTGCGTTGGTCTGAAACTGGCAAAGACACGTATGCTACGATTGATGCCACTTTGCATCAGGCGTAAGACAGAGCCATTAGTGTCAATAACGATGCTCTTTAGCATGACTCACAGTCAGGGTGAGCTCAGACTGAGGCGCAGACTGTAAATGACAAATAAACAAACAAGAAAAACAAAAAACAGGCAGCGGTCAGTAGCCACATGGGCAGAGTGCGATGCAAAAACGTGATTCAAAATCATAGATAAAAATACAGACAAAGGGTCTCACTCACAAGGAAGCTATGGTTACAACAAGGCAAATCCAAAACTTAAAACACTCGAGATAAAAGACGGTCAAAACCCCAGACTGGCAAGAAGAATTAAAAAGGCACACATGACACTGGATCAACAATCAACGGTCACACTTTAGATGAAGTATTGCTCATAAAGGATTTATACAGCATGTATTATGCCTTCATAAATCATACATAAGCAAATGTCACGCTTTGTAACGGGTGAAATAACACATCCTTATTCAGCATGTGATGCTAGATGTGATATAACTGGCAATGTCACTTAGGTAGTGGCTAAATGTCATTAAGGGTGACATTGTCAGCATCACATGCTGAATCAGGATGTGTTATTTCACCCGTTACAAAGCATGACATTTGCGTATGTATGATTTATGAAGACATTATGTCTCATTTACGAAGGCATTATGCATGCTGTATAAAGCCTTTATGAGCAATACTTCATCTAAAGTGTGACCCAATCAACAATGACAAACTTGCACTGAAACACAGAAGGATCAGACATTAAAATCACAGTGACAAGGACTAACAGTGTTAAACAGGTGAGTCAGAAGCAGGAGAAATAAACAATGAAGGAACTACTGAAATCAATCAACAAAATATAACTCATACTGATGCAGCCACCCAGTGTATTGAGAAAACCAATAAACAGAGTCAGCCAACATGACACATGCAATAAAAGGGCAAACAGAATCACGTTGAGGAGGGAAACAAGGTTTAGCACAGAGACAAAGACTGAAACCAAGTAAAACAACTGTTTGCCGCTAACATGGCAATATCCCCCGCCGCCTCAATTTTATGTGTTCGTACGGACAGACAGAGCCCAATACTATATCCCCCGTTTCGCAGATAACTAGGGAAAGTAAAATACAACACAAGAAAACAAATGACAGATTCTTGACTCTCAAAGAGACGTGGTGATTGGTTTAAGAGCAGCAGTGGAATTCCGTCTGCCATGGAATGGTTGCAAATCGTATTTCATCAACTGCTAAATCTAATCTGCCAGCCACTTAGTGTTCAAGAAGAAACTGCCGAATAAAAACACACACTCTATGCAAAGTGAGGTGCGATGTTGTATGCAGCATGTTGTTTATTCGTGGACCCACTACATTCAGTTTAAAGTAAATTTTCACATCAATAATTTCTTATCAAGGTTAGTCCCACAGGATCGGTCACTTTAATCTCAAGGGTTTTGGAAAGGAGCGCCCAACATATGCAATGCTCGGTGGAAACTGCAGTTCCATAAGAACTCTTCAACGTTTGAACAGGACTCATTTAACTGAAAGTCAAGAATGGAAATTAAATCATTGAACAACTTAAATGTAAAAAAACTGAAACGCAAAAAAATTGACATCCCCTACGTCGTGTGGGAAGAGGATGACGCTAGAGCCTTGTTCCAAGGCCAGCGCAAATGCGAGCATTCCTCAAGAGCAGAATAACAGCCGAGCATACACATGACTACAGATCAGTGGCTCACAGCAACCTCTGTTCTCACTTGCAAAAACATTTGGCTGTTGATTTTGTTGAGGCAGTGGATTAATATCCATACTGAGACAATTGGTAAGGGTGGCAGTGGCACTATCGTGCAGTGGGTAGCACTGTTGGCGCTTATATTCAGGCATGTTTGAAGCATTTTCAGATTGAAGTGCACTTAAGAAGGCTTTCAGAAAATGTAACTATTTTAATTAAATATGGGTTTTTTGTGATTAGTTTACTAGGTATTTCACAAAATATTTTCAAGAAACTGGCAAAGAAAATCTGTTGCTAATCCAAAATGAATCTTCGGTCGAAATTTTGCAAACTGATACACGTGAACAGTTGAAGCTTTTATTACAAGAAAGATATTGGAGGTAACCTTGAGTGTGGCACTAAAATGGCAACATGGGAGGAGTACACTGAGCTTAAGGAAGGAACAGCATTGTGTCCCCTCATATCTGCAGGAGGAGCAACCCCCGATGATCTGGTTCTCGTGGTGATATAATGGCTTTCCCTACATAGTGCTCCCATGTGGCAGATTTATTTCACCTAATGCCCACGCATACTTCCTCTTTCTCATGTTCTTTCAACCCACTGGGACTGCAGGTCAAACAGATAGATTTAAACAGGCATCCATCTGTACATCCATGCATATTGGCATCTTGCATCTGAGACCAACAAGCATCTGTTTTCGTGCTGTGCCTGTTTGCTAGTTTCATCCTGTACCATATCTGTAATGCTATTTATGCAGATTTTTCAATCTGAGACCGTTACACTGCCGGTGAAACATTGGCTGCCATCGTTCATTGAAACCCTGCTGATTTCAGCTTGGAAAAACTTTCTATAGCTTTTCATGAGGCATATTTCTTTTCAGCACATGTTGAACTTGCTGTATGTCTGTGATCGTTCTCATTTTTCCATCTGCCATTTTTATGAGTTATCCCGTAGGGTAATATTTCAGAGTGCAATATGGCTGCAAAATGTTATTCTGAGAAGACACATTGTGCTGCATAAGTCATGTTTATCAAAATGAGGGACTGTATCACTCCACTCAATTTAAAAACTTACATTCACCGAGCACGAAGTAAGGAATACCCTGTTAGTAATCAGTAGGTCTTCCCTTTGCTGAAGGAACAGCATCAATTCTTCATGTCATGGATTCCACAACAGGTTGGAAACATTCCTTTGAGATTCTAGTGCATGTTATGATTATGTTGTCTAATTTCATGATCATGAAAGCACACAACTAATTTTCAGGTTCACGAAAACAGCTTGAGATGACCTTTGCTTTCCAACAGGTACAAAACCCAAAACCAATGAAGTTGGCACGTTGTGTAAATCGTAAATAAAAACAGAATACAATGATTTGCAAATTCTTTTCAACCTATATTCAATTGAATACACTGCCAAGACAAGTTACTTCATGTTCGAACAGGTAAACTTTGTAATTTTTTGCAAATATTAGCTCATTTGGAATTTTATGCCTGCGACACGTTTCAAAAAAGCTGGCACAAGTGGCAAAAAAGACTGAGAGAGTGGAGGAATGCTCATCAAACACTTATTTGGAACATCCCACAGGTGAACGGGCTAATTGGGAACAGGTGGGTGCCATGATTGGGTATAAAAGCAGCTTCCCTGAAATGCTCAGTCATTCACAAACAAGGATGGGGCGAGGGTCACCACTTCGTGAACAAATGCGTGAGCTGATTGTCGAACAGTTTAGAAACAACATTCCTCAACAAGCTTTTGCAAGAAATTTTGGGATTTGACCATCTACGGTCCGTAATATCGTCAAAAGGTTCAGAGAATCTGGAGAAATCACTGCACATAAGCGACAAGACCGAAAACCAACATTGAATGCCCGTGACCTTCGATCCCTCAGGCGGTACTGCATCAAAAACTGACATCAGTGTGTAAAGGACATTACGACATGGGCTCAGGACCACTTCAGAAAACCACTGTCAGTAACTACAGTTCGTCCCTATATCTGCAAGTGCAAGTTAAAACTCTTCAATGCAAAGCGAAAGCCATTTATCAACAGCACCCAGAAACGCCGCCGGCTTTGCTGGGCCCAAGCTCATCTAAGATGGACTGATGCTAAGTGAAAAAGTGTTCTGTGGTCTGACGAGTCCACATTTCAAATTGTTTTTGGAAACTGTGGACGTTGTGTCCTCTGGACCAAAGAGGAAAAGAACCATCCGGACTGTTATAGGCGCAAAGTTCAAAAGCCAGCAACTGTGATGGTATGGGGGTGTATTAGTGCCCAAGGCATGGGCAACTTACACATATGTGGAGGCAACATTAATGCTGAAAGGTACATACAGGTTTTGGAGCAACATATGTTGCCATCCAAGCAACGTCTTTTTCATGGACGCCCCTGCTTATTTCAGCAAGACAATGCCAAGCCACTTTCTGCACGTGTTACATGGCTCCGTAGTAAAAGAGTGCGGGTACTAGACTGGCCTGCCTGTAGGCCAGACCTGTCTCCCATTGAAAATGTGTGGCACATTATGAAGCGTAAAATAGGACAACGGAGGCCCCGGACTGTTGAACAACTTAAGCTGTACGTCAAGCAAGAATGGCAAAGAGTTCCACCTGAAAAGCTTCAAAAATTGGTATCCTCAGTTCCCAAACATTTACTGAGTGTCGTTAAAAGGAAAGGCGATGTAACACAGTGGTAAAAAGGCCCCTGTGCCAACTTTTTTGCAATGTGTTGCTGCCTTTAAATTCTAAGTTAATGATTATCTGCAAAAAAAAAAAAAAGTTTCTCAGTTTGAACAGGAAACATCCTGTCTTTGCAGTGTATTCAATTGAATATAAGTTGAAAAGGATTTGCAAATCATTGTATTCTGTTTTTATCTACGATTTACATAACGTCCCAACTTCACTGGTTTTGGGTTTTGTACATTTTCATGCTAAAGGTCACCATTTTGAGGATGGGTCAATTGTGGCCCGAAGGGGATTCACGTGGTTAGCAACAATACTCAGGTGGTTGTGGTATTCGAACAATGATTCATTGGTATTTATAGGCACAGAACACATACCCCACAATATTGCACCACCACCAGTAGCCTGAACTGTTGACGAAAGGCAGGTAGGCTCCAAGAATGGAAGCAGATAACGCCGAATTCTGACGCAATCATTTGCGAGTCACAACAGAGAATGGGATTCATCAGACCAGGCTGTTTTTTTTTTTTTTTTTTGTCTTAAACAGTCCGGTTTTGGTGAACCTGTCCGCACTGCAGCCTCAAAATTTCCTTCTTTCCTGATGGGAGTGAGCCTGATGTGGCCTCCTGCTGTTGTAGCCCATCTATCTCAAGGTCTGACAAGATGATACATCTTACATCATGTGATACATCATACAGGAAAGCAGCCACAATTTACCTTCAGTAAGAAATATTCAGGAAGTTCTTGATGTAGACTAATGAAATGTTGGATGAAAATGGATATAAGGTGGATGAAAAGTTGAATGGAAACATGATTGTTTCTCTGGGCATTTCATGCATGTGTAAAATTAGTATTTTGCAGGTATTACAGCAAAATGCTATTTTATTTAAAGGTTTACAAATTTGTTTTTGACATGGGCCTGTCCATGTGTGTCTTTCAGGGGAAAAAGTAACAAAGTTACACAAAAAGTCATTTATTATTCTGCAAAATGGAGTCTTTTTTGCGAGATCTTGTTCAATTAAATATAAGTACAATTTTTAATGTTTCATTCCAGTTTTGTTCTGTGTGGCTCAGCACATTTTAAAATCAGTTGGTAATTGTAAGAGATTAGTGTTATTTCTGTTTGACAGTGCAGGCTAAGAATTAGCCTGTGAACACAGGGATTTCAGATGCTGCTGTGTGCTGAGTTCTGCATGGCTGCTCTTACTCACTGCTTATTCATTCTGCTTCTGAGGAGACCAAAGCCACGCAAGCCAGAGCTGAGACACGATGTGACAGGCGTAAAGAACGCGCCCACAGAGATTAGATATCCACTCATGACTGTGTGTGTGGAGACTGTCAGACATTTTGCAGTTCTGCACCTTGCACTGTTTTTGGCCAAAGCTGAAAAAGGGTCCATTATTATTCTAAATCAAACAAATAAAGTGGCTAAATTTGTTAGCACATGGGTTCAAAAGAAAAAAAGGTCAAAACACGTTTGACAGTTTTAAATGCATGGTGAAAGGAAAGGTCCACTCTTGTTTCCTTCACAGCCCACAGACGTGAGGAAACATTATTTAAATAATTCTGAATGTAAAGCAGGTTATGGAGACCATCTAGAGTGGTGCTGTCGTGGAGTGGGTAGCGCTGTGACCTCATAGCAAGAAGGTTGTGGGTTTAAATGTAGCCTGGGGGCCATTCTGTGCGGAGATTGCATGCTCTGCCCGTGCTTGTGTTGGTTTCCCATGGGCACTCCAGTTTCCTCCCACAAACCAAAAACATGCATGGCAGGCTAATTGGTGACTGTGGATTGCCCATGGGAGGAATGTGAGAGTGAATGGTGTGTGGTGCCTTGGTGAACTGTCCCGAGACTGTTCCTGCCTCTCTCCCATTGTTTGTTGGAATTGGCTCGAGCCCAAATGGGTATCCGGCAATTTAACCACAGATATTGGCTGGAGTAGATGGACAGTTCTTTTACTGTAAAAATCACTGTACTCATACAAGATGGTCAGATATTTTGAGACTCTGTGACCTGGTCTTAATTCCAAGATGCACGCACTGAAGTAACAAAATGACATTAGAAACACAACACGAGCTAAACTGTTCACAAATTTAGATGTTCACTTTAATTGCTCAAAGAGTAATCTACCTTAAGAAATAATGTCATATCTGCAAATCAGAATTGTATTATTTAGCACACATTTGTACACTTCGAAAATCAGAGAGGACATGGTTTAAACCTGCGCTCCCCAAATTCAGCCCTCAAATTCAAATCTAGCCCGGGATTTCTCTTTCTCTGGGCAATTTTGTGAACAGTTACTGCCACTGATTGGCCAGACTGTGATCACAGCTGACTTCCAGGTGGTGGAAGAGTGGGAAACCTGCAGTTCTTGATCCTCAAGGATCGTGACTTGGAGAGCCCTGCTTTAAACTGCATCACTTGGAATGGACTGGAAAAGGCGTGGGGGTGGGGACTACCATGATATGTAATTGCAAGTGAAAGAGCTGATTGGTGGGGATACAGCTGACATCACGCAATGGCAAATTCAAAGACTTCACGGCACTGTAGGTCAGTAACCTAATAATGGCAGTCTACATATAAGATGTCAGCAACATATTGTCAGCTTCATTTGAATGCTTGTTGCTATCAGGTCTGCAACTGATGCAAAGGTTTACGTTCAGGTCAGAGTATTCTGAATGCCACCCAGCACAGTCCCTCTGCAGGGATTTTAACCATGATTATTCACGATTGCACTGGGCTTGTAATGTTAAATATCTGTCGCCAGAACGCAATTCTTACATTTATATTCTAAAAATATTTTGCAAAGAAGTTCTCTCGTGAATAGATCTGAATTCAAAGGATGATCTGAGTCCATCTCTTGATGCTTTCAGACAGAAATGTACCTGCGTCTCTTGAATACCTTTCATAGGTTGCTAGCAAAGTGCTCATTGCTGCTGTCTGTGGAGCTGATATGAAGGTTGCAGATGAGGTCACTGTCAAGTAAATGAGATCAAGTGTCTGAAAGTATAATATCCATATTGTTGAATAGTCAATGAAGAAAAAAACATGCTGGTTTTTGGTATCGGTATCTCAAATTGGATACTTCTGGCTTCCTCAGAATACTTGTGATGTTCAAACCTAGTAGAAATGCTTTCATATCGCCTCAATCAATTACTTAAAAATCATCATATAAGAAAAAATTCTTTGTTTTATGGAAAGTACAAGCTGACAAAAAAAAATTAAACAGAAAAGGTGTCAGGAATCTGTCATTTGTTGTTTGATATTTTTTGCATTAAATCTTAGTTCCTTTTTTAAACTTTTATTCACAGTTTCCATTTTTTTCCCCACGTGCGTCTTTGATTTCCTTGTCTATGTTTACCTTTCTTTCATGTGTCATGTCAGCAGTCTCCCTTAATTGCATTATTACCTTGTTGTCTTGCCCTGCATGTCTTGGATTCTTCCTGCCTCTTTCCTTACCTGGTCCTCGTTCGCTTGTTAGTCCTGTACCAGAAACGGAGAGAACTATAGGATTGCACTCCGTCCGTCCCTCAGTCCGTCCGTCCACATTCGTGTCCGCTCCATAACTTCAATACCGTATGACCCAGGAACATCAAAGTTGGTGCGTGGATGCATCTTGGGGAGAGGGTGTGTCATGTACCCTATTCAGGTCACTTTGACCTACTTTTTAGGAAATATAATATACATACACCGGTAGGGGACTAGTATTGCACAGCAATACGACATTCGCCGATAGGCGGTGCACTTTTTTCTCTGATTCTCCTCTGCCTCCCTTGTTCACGGCTATTTTGTAAAAGTATTTACTGTTCCGTAATGGTAATTGTTTCCCCATTCTACTTGCCAGACTTGCTTTATTCTACCTGTTTCCATGTCATGAATTTGTATCCTGACTTGGCGTCATAACCTGTGTCTGCCTGGCCCGACACCTGGTTCCGGTTATTGACAACGTATTCTGGATTCCGATTCTGTGCTGCTAGTTTACCCTATCGCTTTTGACCTCTGCTTGTTCTTGAACTTTGATTCGGCTTACTGTTCCGGTACTACATTCTGCCAGATAGTTTTTGACCCTGCCTGTCTGACCACTCCATTTAATAAACACCTTCGGTACTTCTGTACTTGTGTCTGTGCTTTAGTCCTGCCTGAGAAATAGTTTATCAACTACAGTATGGATGTACAAGCAAAGAAAAGAAAGCTTAATACTGAAATAGTATACCAACTACAGTAAAACCAACCTCTACAAATCCATAATTCCAAATCTGTTTACATTTTTACACTGAATGTGACAGAGTAATTTGCCAGTTTCGTTAATGCTGTATGAAAATAAAGAAAAGGCGCACATTTTTCCTGTTTTAATTTTCATATTTGAGGCCAGGGAATGAAAGATGATGAATTCAGATTAGAACCTTCAGATCATTTAATATGAGGACAAAAGGACTGCAGATAGGATTGTATTGTTGTAAATTGACATGAATATTAAACAAGACAAACATTATCAATCAATACTCTTCTGCCTGTTTCAGTTTTCTCAGCATGGCTTGAATGCAGAATAGAAAAAATCCAATTGGATCTATTGGCAATCATGGTATTTTTATTGTCAATATTGAAAACAACATAATTGACCATTAGACCAACATGGTTCACTTTTTTTGTTATTTTCATTGCACATGTCTTTATGTTTTTACATATCTGATAATAGTTCAAGCCCCTTCTTTGAATTACAATTAAAATCCTTACACATAAATGGGAAAAGAATGAACTCAAAAAGAAGAAGAAACAGTCATTCCTTTATTTTTCAGCATAGCAATGTAAATAGCTTTTTTTGGGAAGTGTTCTACAAGGAAGACCTCTGTGCTCTTCCTCACAAGCACATTTCTACAGTGTTAGTTCCAGAAGTGAGGCAGCAAAATTGATTTTTAATGGCTTTTATGTGCATTAAAACTTCACTGCTGCCTAATTAATCACCCTGACTGCTAATGGCGGCAGCTGCTTTCTTCCATGTAATATCCAAACTATTAATCTCCTCAAAGATGGTGTTCCTCAGTGGCTAAGCGGGTTTTTCAAATGACCTTCTGTGCACCTCACCAAATTGACTAATTGCTTAATAAGCTTATATTGATGAAGTTATTAGTTAATTTTATGCTTCTTTTGGAGTTAGCTCAGTTAAAGAAAATATCTCCTTTCAGGATCATGTGTGCACACTCATGTCTCTCAGGGGTTCTTATCAGTGTTTGCTTGAGACTTTTGGAATAACCTATTTTGTCAGTGAATGGAAGATCTTGCTAAAGTGTCAATTCAGATCCAATTAAAAATACAGATTAGATAAATAATTGAGGAGTCCACTTGCAAAGCTTTCTAAGTCAAGTTGGTCCATTTTTTAGAAAAATCAGATTTTTTGGTAGGCATAGAAATGATCTTCCATAGATAACAATTTTCACTATATTGAAACTATTAGCCATGCAGACATAATCCATGAGGCAATTCATTATTTTTTAAATAAATGACTTTGATTTTGCTACACAAAGTTTTGACTTAACAGGTTTTGAAAGTGGAGTGCAAATTTAGCAGGTTTTTACAATGTTTAAACCAGCCCCGTTGCTCAATAGGTAAAGGTATTTGACTCAGGACCCACTCTACATGCAACTCAATGTTACAGACAGCACAGCGGTTGAGTAGCTGCTATGACAATGACAACGTAAACATGAGTCCATGGGTTAAAATCCCCCTTTTATCACTATTATCACACTTTTCTGAATTGCCCAAACCAGTTAGAGTTAGAGGAAGGAAAAGCTGAACAGGCTATAAACGCTCTGTGGACTGCGGTTCCTTCAAGTGAATGCAAAATCATTTATTTTCAAAACATGATTTAGCAGGTTTTGCAAGACGATACCTTAGTAATGGTGTTGATTCAACTCGTTTGCATTTGTTTGCATTCTCCTGCTTTTATTCAGCTACTAACCCTGTGAAAAGTAGTTTTTGTGGAAGTTTTTTTTTTTGTGTGTTGCTTAAATTCTAAGCTGGTGTTCTGCTGCTCTGTTCCAACTCTGACTTCGATAAATGAATTGACGATAAATAATAAAATGTCAGAATATGGTCTTAACAGTTTCATTGTTGCATCAGCATGAGAATGTGGGGAGATGGGATAATTTTTGGTGACATCTGCGGTGCGTTTCTCTAAATCACAGACGCTAACTTACATAGCTGTGTTCATTGACTGTGAATGGACGAACAATACAAGTTGCTATCTTAGTTAACGACAACACTTTTGGGAAAGGCACACCTTGATAATAGGTTGTGCAGGGTATGACACCACATATTACAAGAGCAATGCAGAGTATGCCATATGCCCCCACCTGTATGTTGATCAAGGGCATATTGAGATGGCTGCTGCGGCGGCCATATTAGGTATCGCACAATGCTGTTTTTAGAAAGGAACCTTCCTCTAGCCACTCCCAATACGCCATTTAGAAATGGCATCAATCCGACGAGGGATTCTATAGTTATCCCACGGAAACGAAAAGTTATCGGACGACGGACGGACATTGTGACGACATAATGCCCCCTTTCCTCTTTGGAGGGCGGGGACATAAAAATGATATTCCTTGTATTGGACTTGCCATGGTCTGTTTGTGGCAGAGAATGCTGCATGACGAATACAGAAAAAGTGAGCATATGAAATTCACACAGAGGGCCCTATTGTAGCATTCTAAGTGCACAGTCTGAAGCGCATGGAGCAGGTCCATGTGGAGCCTGTCTAAATCCATTGTCGCTAGTTTAACAGCAGGTAATATGAGCGCAGAGTGAGGCGCATGGTTCAAAGGGGTTTAACTTAATCTCTTAATCATAGACGTGTTTTGGGCATAACATGAAATAAACCAATCAGAGTGTCAGAGTGTGACCTCCCATTCCCTTTAAAAGCAAAGTGCGCTTCCACCTCGGTGAATAGCTATCAGGATGGTGGATTGGCCTAGAGCAGAAAAAAAAAACTCTTGTCTGCGGGAGAAACGGGTCTATGCATGCACAAAGTGAATGTGCGGGAGAAAACAATTGCTGAAAGTATTAAAACCTGATCACAGTGATGTCCAAAAATGTAATAAAAAATGTTTTTATAATATTTTATAAAATTGTTTCAATTATATGCAGATGTTAAAAATCATCAAAGTGAATCCCCATGGCCGCATTTGAACTTTTAAGTACTTGTATATAACATTAGGTTACAACTTGTGCATGAACCAATCTTAAAAAATGAAAAAGACAAGTTTGAATTTGGTATCGCGGGTGAATTAAAAAAAAATCTGCTGGCAGCGGATGGCCAAGAGAAATTAAAATTAGACAGAAAACAGTCAGTGAGAAAGAAACAAAAGTACTGTTATTTTGATTATGACACTGTGACTGAATAATACAGTATAACCTATGACAGAAGTGAAAAGTACTTGCTTCTGCTGGGCTGATGACTGAAGGTAAAGTCAGATGTATGCCACAGAAAAAGACATTCTTATAACTTTGGACACCGACGGAGTAATTGACAGGATGGCAGAGAGGAGCGCATTGATGAGACGTCTTCTCACCGCCTAATGTAGGACATGGTGCTATTCTATTCTATTTAAGACTGTGTGCTATGTTGTTTTTTGAATGTTTTCAAAGCGAGAGAGTTATTATGTCTTGGCTGATTTAGCTGCTCTGTGGCTGCTCCAATAGGGTGCAGGCTTGTTGCTCGTCATTGCCTGACAGTAGTGAATGGACGTTTAACAAAGTCTCTGCGTTTAGTGTCGGGAGCATGAAATCCTGATGACCAGATGTCTGAATTGCATTAGATCAGCTGCAAATACAATGCCATGTTGATTTCCAATAAATAGAGGAGTTATTCGTCCGGACAAGATTATGTGATGGATGTTGGTAGTTGGACTCTAAGAGCAGTGGCCAGAAATAAAAGGAAACCCAGCAACGTGCTGAAAGACTAAAACAGATAGAAAGCACGAGACTCGTGCTACCAACGGACCTGACGCCGTCCGTGGTGACAAAACAGGCGAGCTCCAAAGAAAACAAAAGAAAAGGGAAATAAGCCAACGATTCCCTTACTTACTAACACTTATCCTGTTATGCAGCTAAGAACCTGACAATACTCTCTCTCAAAAGATCTTACCGGCTAAAGCACCAAAGACACAATGACACTCTAGCAACACAAACAAGGTAGAACAAGAGCTTAAATATAGTCTGGGTAACGCCAGTTGGCCCAGGAATCCGATGGCAAGCAAAACGATATCGTCCCGGACGAGAGTAACAAAAGGAGCTCTTAAAGCTCCAAAACCATGACAGGACCCCCCCCTCCAAGGGACCGCTCCAGAAGTCCCCAAGGAACCTCGCGCACGAAACTCTGAAATTAGTGAGGGGTCCAAAATGTCATGCGAAGGGACCCAGCACAGCTCCTCGGGACCAGGTAGCAAGAGCTTGGGTGCTGAGTTGCAAGAGCTTGGGTCCACCTTCTTCCCGTAGTCAGAGTAGGAACCGTTTGGACACCTGCAGATCACAAGATTACGCCAGCGTCATCTCCAACCTTACTTTGTAGCACTTCAACTCCTCTGTAGGACTTCAAACAGGTAGCTTTAGAATCCTCTTTCTATATACCACAAAGTTGGTAATGCAGCAGGGGAGGCTGAGCCAATTTTTTGCAAAAGAGCTGACCAATTGTTTCAGCTTGTCAACTGGAAAGAGTGAAATCTCATATATGGTTAGAGGCCAGACAAGTCAGGTGAAAAGGCCAAACTGTTGGCACCAGAGCTTCAACCTGCCAGGCAGTATGGTCTTGTCAGTGGCCTATGGTGTCCTCCCTAATCTGGTCCACTGGGGCTGTGTCCCTGAGGGAAGCACAGTACCAGCATCTTTGGCTTTTGATTGGCTTCTCTGCCACTGTCGGTATAGTCTCCTCAGGTTGTGATTTTTGGTCATGTTGAAAAGGTGTTTCATATTTGTGCTTATTTGTGTTTGGCCATGGCAATCTCAGAGGGGCAACAATCTACTTATAGTTTGCTAGTTTATTTCCTGTGTCATGTCTCAACAAAGCAAGAGGGGCATTTCTGGATTTGCTACATAAAGTCACCAAGTAAAGAGCAAAATGGGGTATCCTCATAAAATATGCCCGTCTCTGTCCATGTTTTACTTTGCCGTACCAATTCCTGATCGTTTGAAGTGAAACGTTAAGTCGCTAAACTTCTGTTCCATTTTTGTAACAAAATTTCCTCCTCAACAGAAGTTACAATTGGAAGAGTCATTGGGAGAGTCAATAAAAAGGTAATTTTAAGGCAGCCTCATGGGAACGCTTTACAATGGAGAAAGGAAGGGGCGTCTGCACACTTACACTAAGCCTCCAAGAAAATTTAATAAATAAAAATTAACGACAGTGTTTCGATCCAACTCGAATATTCGTCTGGTCGTCACGCTTTGCTGTGGCCTGATTGGTGAAGAACTCGACACAAGAGATGCTGAATGAAAAAAACTATCCTCTTTATAAGCAGTATATTTCAGCAAGTTTTGTTTGAACAGTAAACATTTCATAAACTGCATTAAAATCAATTTCTTCACAGCAAGAAAGCCGCGGGTTCAAATCTGGCCTGAGGCTTTTCTGTATGGACTTTGCATGTTCTCCCTGTGTTCGCGTGGGTGTTCTCTGGGCACTCCTGTTTCCTCCCACAGTCTAAAGAAATGTATATCAAGCTCATTGCAGACCCCAAATTGCCCGTAGGTATGAATGTGAGAGTGAATGGTGTGTGCGTCCAGCAATGGATTGGTGAGCTGTCCAGGATGAGTCCCTGCCTTTCACTCGCAGTCAGCTGGGATAGGCTCCAGCTTCCCCCACGACCCTAGAGAGGAGGAAGCAGGTACAGAGAATGGATACATGGATTATCAAACTGGTTATTAGAAAGTGTACTATTGTATTTTGTGAAATTCAGATATCATGTTCAGAAATACAGGCTTCTCAAGTTATTAGTTAGTTTTCATCTTTCACGCTTTTCTGTGATACATGTCTGTTTGACACTTTTAATACTAAGCGTAGCATTGAAGCAATTCTTACCTTTCTGGCATGTAGCACAGCACTTAGTAATAATTTGAACATGAACAACTCCGCCTCCCTCCGAAGTCCCACCCTCCGGATTGCCAGACTTTGTCAGACTACAGAGGTAACTAAACGTTACGAAGGCATTTTATTTTATACCAGATATAGAAGTGAATATTGTTTAATTACTGTCGGTTAGTTTTCACTTACCGTTGCCTCTGAATCTGACTCCATTGACCCGTTTCACTCGCGCTGATCACTTCCTCGCACCGCACGCAATATTTTTTTTCGTTGGAGAGTGAAACCGGTCAATGGAGTCAGATTCAGAGGCACCGGTAAGTGAGAACTAACCAACAGTAACGACATAATATTCCAGTCTATATGCTGTATAAAATAATGCAATCGTAACGTTTAGTTACCTTTGTAGTCTCACGAACTACCATTCACGTTATTATCGTAATTATAGCATTTCAGCACCCGTTTGTTTACAGTCAAATGTGTCGTTTTTTTCTGCCAGAAAAGTGCGTCACTCACAAGAGGTGACAGCTGTAGGCAACTGGAAGGGGCACGGTGATGGATGACAGACAGGAAGCTCAGCAAATCATTTTATTTGGACCGAAGAAAATGACTGGTCACACTTTTATCAGAAAGATATGGGTGTGGCTCACGAAAACGACCACACGCCTTTAATTTTGTCCACTGCCTATGAAATCCCTAAAAATCGGAATTCATTTAAGATTATAGGCTTAATGGAAAGAGCATGAGTGGAGCTCCAAGGACATATTACTTTTACGGGTCTATGACCATTATTTCCCCCTCTAATAGCAACTTTAAATCATCTGAAAACCTCAAATACCAGAATTTAAGTATGTCCACAGGCAATGTATACATGATTACACATGTTTTTTAGCATGTAGACCACTTATTATTGATGAAAACTAAGTTTCCCTCCAAAGTATAGAGTTTTAGCGATAGTGACATTCCAAACTTAAATTCCTGCTCTTGACCCTGTGTCTGTAGCATTCCTAGGTAAAATGTCCATGGTATTCTGTCATTTACGTTATCCCTGAATAGCTATCAGTATCATAATCTAGAATAAGCATTAAACACTCCACTTATACTCAATATTACAGGCAAATACGCAGTTATTAAGGAAATAAAGCAAAAGTTACCCCATAGGTACTGCATTCGAGGTGGTGACTGATCGTATCATGACTTCGACTGCATATGGTTTAAGAATGTCACTTACGTTATTGACGTGGTGGCGAACCTGCTTGTTCCTTGGTACTTCCAGCCATTTAAACCAATCCAGTTGGTCCAAAACACTGCAAAACATAACTATGATTTCCTTTGGCATGTATAATAGCGTCTCCATAGCCCAAAATATTAAACTTACGTAATTTATGTTATCTAACATTTGCGTAATCCAAAAGAAACACGGGAGGATTTCAGCCCAATCACTACTGTGACTCCTCTGAATCTTATTGCGCGGTATTTTGCCTTATCTGCGGACTTTCCTCTTCTGGTCAAAAGCGTCCCCATGCTGTTTTGGGTCAGAGGACCTGACCAACATCGAAAAAAAGTTAGTTTTAACCATTTTTACGCTCTGATTGAGGACTGTGTCTTTATGTAAAAGTGTCAGAGATTCACCATGCCGAAGATCCGAACTCTCTATGATGTTTTTCGATGGATAGACCGAAAGAAAGTTTTGTTCATATGTCTGAGTTTCGAAACATTGTGCCGATTACAACGCTGTTGACTTCAGGACGTAAATGACCATCTACATTGTAAATGACAAACTTTCGTGAGAAAACATGTCGGGAAAGTTGTTTGAACGTAAATTCTATGCACGATATTATCGGTAGGGAGATCTAAATTCTGATCAGAAGTATTTAAGTGTTTTGTTGGCTTTAGGTTATGTACCCAGGATCGATTTCAGGATAACATAAATGACAATTTAGTTCAAAAGAACACCCAGTTTTCAATGCTAGTAGGTCTCTGAAATGACTTGTCATCTATGTTCTTGCATTTGAATCAGATAATATAAATGTTATCTTTATATATACACACTGCTAATCTGTGGTGTTTGGAGGGAGTTTAGTATGAGGAGATTGAAAAAAAAAGTATGCATACTGTGATAACGTAAATGACATCTTTTATGATTACAGAGATGCTAAGTCTCACGCATTCGGCGTAGGTCTCATGTATTTTTAGGCTTATTCACCGTAGTCCTCAATTATTCAATGAACGGTTATTAATGAGATTCTCACGCAGAATTAAAATCCTTGTGCATTGAAGTTTCATATTCACTTTCATAAAGTTAGGCCTCGCCACAAATAACATGGAAAGCGATTATAATTCCAGACTTCTCGTGTTTCTCTGTACTCAGGGATTGGAAACAATGCATGTGTTTCATGATCGTTTAAATGAAATGAGACCATTTGAAAAGTCTTTATGCAATTCCATTGCTTTCAATCCCTCGGTACAGACAAGCGTGAGAATTCCCGAGTCATAATCGATTTCCGTGTCACTAGTGGGGAAACCACCGTAATGCATGTGAAACTGATTAATTTAATGCACAATGACTGAAGTTCCGCGAGTGAATTTATTCAGTGCGCATTGATTGAATAATTGCTGACTATGGCACAGGAGCAGGATGTGAGGTACCGTTCAGGAACCACTCGCGAGACAGTAATCCAAAAAAACGTATGCCTTTATTGGAGTCCGAGTCAAAGCCAGAAAACAAAGGAACTGCCAAGCCACAATACGAAATCCAAAAACAGTATGACTAGACAGGCCGGGGTCAGAACCAGTAGGACAGAGGTACAAAAACGATAGGCAAAAAGTCGTAGTCGATGGGCAAAGCATCATACACAGGGCATCCAAACACAGGACTCGTGGTCATACAAAAATAGGTCAAAATCCAGAAAGACAAAAACAGTACAAAAAGGGCAATGGCAAGAATCAAAGGCGGACTATCCAGTGGAAGCAAAACAGTTATCTTGGGCATACGAGGAGCTCTGCACAAAGAAGAATTGATCAACGTTCTGACAAGAGCTGTTAGTGAAAAGACTCCTAATATACACACAGGAAAGGTCACATGCTATACAGAGATCAGCTTTGGGGAATGAGGCTAATTACAACGGGAGAATCACATGAGGGAAATTCCCTTACCACGAAAACTGGCGAGAGACAAAATACGAATGAGAATCATACAGACAGCCTGTGACATTTAAACAGCTCCGGTCCGGGAGTTCTACGTGCACAGATAACAAGAGCAGGAGAGTGATTAAGCACGTGCGAGAGAAACTAAGGGAGAGGACGCCGAAGAGCAAAGGGGGAGAATAGAACAGGGGTGCGTTTCCCAAAAGCTTAGTTGCTATCTAAGTTAGCAACTTACATAGTTCGTCCATTCACAGTCAATCGGTCCAACTATGTAAGTTAGCATCTGTCATTTCGGGAAACGCACCCCAGGGCGATTGCGAAGAGGTAATTAGTCTATTAGTAGCGGTGCTGTTTTACAACTTAAACTAGAGTGCTCATTAGTAATTAGTAATCGAACATATATACATGGTTAGTTGTGTTAGTAGACTATAATACAAAATACAAATGTTAGTCTTGTTAGTAATCAGAACAGAAGGGTGAAGGGAGAAAACTAGATACGAAGGAATATTTTAAACACCAGACTTCATTTAAATCACCCGAAGTCAGAGAGTACGCAGACAGGGAAGACGGACTGAACCAACTAGATCACAAGACAGGGGAGACAAGTGCAATGGAGCTGAAACATGGAAAGAACCAAAAACCTGAATGTTACAAAAACCAAAAAGAATAAATAAAAGACAATAATCATGAACACAAAACCAGGACATAAACATGACCAAAAACCAAAACCATGACACAGGAATGCCACTAAGAGGCCAGAGACTCATGCAGAATTTGTGAGACTTGGCATTTCCGTGACTATTCTAATTTTTTAAAGACATCAGATACCGTCCATGTCATAATGGTTCTAATGTCCGGGTAGTTCTTCTAACTACTTTTAATCAATTTAATATAAAGAATGCCATTTTTAGCTCCAAACCGGGGTGCTGTAGTGATTTTCTGAAGATTTTCATAAAAAGCGTAATTTATGTTATCTGTGTCATATAGGTTATTTGCCCTGGTTTCTCGTGCAGTGATGCCTTCTGTTGGCTGCAAAACTAATGTAACTTGTTTTGGCAAAATATTATGATTGATTTGGGGGGGGGTACAGTTGGCAAATAAAGACTTGAGGGGTTGTTTTGATGCAAATTTCAGACGTATTGTGTTCATTCACTTGTCAGTATGAGTTCAGGTGAACTGCACCAAGGGATGGCATTTGGGGTACTTAATTGAAGATTTATGGATATATAATTCTAAAATGAGGCTTGATTCCATATAACAGCTCTATAACATGATATAAAGGTATTTTCAGAACACATAGTTAAGACTCATGATCATGTCATTTACGTTATCGTTTGATACCATTTACAAATCAACCTCGTGCGCCAAGGCATTTAGTAGTACTCATTTAAGGACACCTATGATTACTCACAAAGACCTACACTTTAATGTAAAATAGCAAAAAATGAATTAGCAGGCAGTTGCACAGAACTAGAAGTAATGGAACAGCCAGTTTTTCAAGTTGCGGTGGAACTAACATTCACATTTTCAGGCCAAATTTCCAACTGGTGACACGTTAATAAAATGAGGTGCAGGCAGCTTCTCTGTATGTCAGTTTCATTGTTGGAATGTTAGGTTAGTATAAAACAGGCTTCCACATGGCTAGGAATTGATAAACTGTACATTGAGCTTCATTAAAGACAGGTAAGTCAGCTGATAACGTAAATGACAGGGCCAAATTTGACTTCTGAGAGGGCCTTCTTCAAGTACATGCCCCGGAAAAACAATTGCTCCTTTGATCACATGGTTTTTTGCACATAAACCCGTAACACTTGCACTTTCTAAATACTTATTTGCAAGATCCAGCTAAGAAAAAAAAAATTTCAAAGTCACAACCTGACTAGGGTAGTTTTCCTGAGCCACACCCATATGAGAATTCAATATTGAGGAGATTCAACACCTGGTGCATTTCTTTTACATTTTAGTGTGCCATATGCTTATTAACAGCATTTTAAGATTACAAAAGAAAAGTGTATAAATGCCAGAAAGGTAAGAATTGCTTTAAACAGGGATGCATTTCTTTCTTATATTAGAATGTTCTGCATAAATCTTGACAGCTGATATATCCATCCATTCGTTTTCTTCCGCTTATCTGGGGCCAGGTCACTGGGGTACCAGACTAAGTAGAGAGGCCCAGCCTCCCCCTCCCAAGCCACTTCCTCCAACTCTACCTGGGGGATCCCAAGCTGTTCCCAGGCCAGCCAGGAGATACTGTATAATCCCTCCAGTGTGTCCTGAGTCTGCCTCAGGGTCTGTCCAGGAGGCATCCGGAGTAGATGTCTAAACCACCTCAACTGACTCCTCTCGATGCAGAGGAGCAGCGGTTCTACTCTCATGTCTGAGCTCCACACCCTATCCTTAATGGTCAGCCCAGCCACCCTACGGAGAAAGCTAATTTCAGCCACTTGTATTTGCGATCTTATTCTTTCGGTCACTACCCAAAGCTCGTGACCATAGGTGAGAATTAATGCGCAGATCGATCAGTAAATCAAGAGCTTTGCTTTTATGCTCAGCTCCTTTTTCACCACAATGGACCGGTACAACGCCTGCTCAACTGCAGATGCTGCGGCGATCCGTCTGTCAATCTCACGCTCCATCCTACCCTCGCTCGTGAACAAGACCCTGAGACACTTGAACTCCTCCACTTGGGGTAACAAATCACCCCCCACCTGAAGGGGACAATCCACCTTTTTCCGGGAGAGCTGATATATAAACCAAGTAAATAAATTAATTAATAAATAATGCATGAAAAATAAGTTATACGTCTTATCATTGTCATCCTATCTGCTGCACATATTGTGAAAACATGTAAGTACTTTTAGTAAATTAATATGTGACACAATCTGTTTAGCTTACTGATTTGAAGTTAACATCACTCCCTTGGTTTTGAGAATATTGTTAATCAAGCTGAAAATCTGTCAAAGACAGGGCTGTGTGTCATCTAACTGAAGTACCACGGGTGATTAGAGATGTTTCCCCCATATTAATACCCCCCAACAAGCAGGGACACTGATCTTAGGCTATTCTTCCCTGCCCTCCACCTCATAAAAGATAAAACTGATTCTGGATCAGCATGTTTGCTCTGAGACAGTTTATGAATATGGGGCACATGAACGGTTCAGTACACAATCACGGGGTGTGCTCAATATTAGCAATTACATCAGATCCCCTCTCTCGTAACAGCCTGCCCTTTTGAACTGAAGGTGTTAGCCAATGAATTGTGAATGTTTGAAGGGACTCAAAGGGATGTATTCAAGCAGCAACATTTGGCAGACTGCCAATCTCTCCCCTGGTGCTTCCTCAATTCGACGCTCTACTTCAATTTTTGCACAAAAATAAATGGGCTTCAATGCTACTCAGAATCAGCAGTCTCCAGATAAATTAAGAAGCTAAATTCTTAGCCTTCTTTGCCTATATTTATTGCTATCAGATTATATGCAGTGCTTACTTTACAAGGTGTGAAAACTGATGTTTTTGGGAACTAGATACTGCATGATCTGGCGGCATCAATACTGTGTCCGTATGGTCAACATATTTAAATATTCCTAATTTGTTTAACTCTAATAGAATTATCATTTTACTTGATATAAAAGCAATTAGTCGTGTTCTTCTATCATTTGGGAGTTCAATAGCAGTTACTCAAGTAATCTGAACCAAATACTCTCACTTTTTATCAGAAAACAGACATTTACTACAGAAACAGTGTCTCAAAATGTTCTGAAACAAGTGTCACACTCATTACTGAATTAATACATTCCTAAAGACGGATTATTGAGGCATACTGTCCATCAATCACCACACTGATTATTTTAATGCAATTTATGAAGTCTGTTGTGTGCCGAGTTCTCTAAGGCATCTCCTAACGAGGCATTTTAACATTAATCCACATCAATTAGATCAGTATTCTGGAGTTGCCTCGGCTTAAGAATGGCTTAGCGGGGAACAAATTTGACGCGGCGCTTCGGGACTGGCAGGGTCAAGCGGAAATGCATCTGATTTGCTCTTTAGACAGGATACATGACGAAGGCTTATCTCCGTGACAGATTTAGGTTACCATCTGGATTGCCAAAACACAGTACTGTTATTGGAAAATTTCAGCAGTTTTCGACGTAAAGCAAGTTGGTCAAAATAGTGTACTTTCCCCCCACAGTCTTGCCTTTTTTTGTTTTTTTACAAATTCTCATAAGCTGTCAACAATGGCGGAATTGTGTTATGATGGTTTTCTAGAGGGCAGTTCCATTTTTAAGGTGGTAGCGTGATATAAACCTGACAGACCTCTTGTACTCTATTCCAACCAACACTGTAAACTTTTGTATCCTTCATATCATAACAACCGTCTTTTATGTGCAGAGATACAAACAAAATATGAAATATTTTGGAACAGAAACGCTTCCTTGTTGCTTTTCTGGCACAATCTCATGTGCACTGTTCTTCCGTTTCTGACCCAATTACTGTTGCTTAATCAGATCGCTATGAGCATTGGGGTTGGGACTCCTGGGAAAATGAGGGGATTAATCATGGGTCACAGCAAGGTGCCTTTTTTTGATTGATTGAGACACAGAGTGCCGGAACAGGGCTGTATAGCTTCAGAAACTCAGGCATTCACTTGTTTGTTGTAAGATAAACTAACCCTGCATCTTTATTAACAACGGCAGCATATCAATACAGTCTCAAATTGCTACCATAGAAAATGTGGACCTTAGTAATTGCTTTAAGCGCAGCCAGCAGAATGGACAAGGCACAGAGCTGATTTCTAACACTGAGGGGACCTGGTTGCTTGTCAATTAATTAAAAACAGTATTAGGTCTGTGGTCTTGAAGAAGGAAGCCTGCAACAGTCATTTATTTAGTTACAGGGTTATCTCAGAGCACATTCTACTTATGTTCCAATTACTACGTTGTACATTTGTTCCAAGAGGCTAGCTCTGTATTCTGTAGTATCCTAAACAAAATACAACATCACCTAAAACAAATTACACCATCAAGTTTTGTGTGTGTGGAGTTCTGGTCACTCAGATGGATGAAGTGAAGCACATAGAAAATAATCGTGAGAGGGCTATCTGAAAATATTGTGATCAAGAATACAGAAGTCAACTCAAACCATATAGATAATCGAGATCATTTCATATTTTGCACATATACATGCAATGTCATATAGTGAGTTTCAGATACATAGGTCATTCAAATAAAAGCATGGTCACATATTCAGAAAATAATAAACATTTGCATCAAAACACATAAAAAAAGTGTCCATTTCAGAAAGTAATTTAGGCTTACATTTGGTCTTAAAATACTATTCCGATTAGCAATCTGCTCAATAAACAACAACAAAAAAAAAAAAATTAAATTAAATAAAATCTGCAATTTGACTCTTTTTAAAATGGAGAAGGGAATTCTACCATCAAGTGCTTTGTAAATAAAAACATGTTACAGTGATATTTTCCACTCAAGCAAAAATAAGACTTTTAAGTCTGAGACTTGTTAAAAGTTTTTTTTTTCTTGTTTATTTTGTGGAGTGCAAATGTTCATAAAATACATTCCAAATTGTCTTTTGCAGTGAATAGTCTACTCTAACAGTACACTGCATTGTCAGCCTTCAGAATTTTCCCAGGGACCTCTGTCTTTGTGCTGTATCATTGGCTGCTTTTCTGTTAGGTTTTTATCCCGATCCCCTAACTGTGCCATTATGTCCTTGACCCCTCTCATGAATGAGAGATGAAGACAAATGTGGCTCTCATGCATCACTGAATATCCTACACAATACATTTAACCCTGGGTGAGAGTTATTCTGTAAAGTTTCATTTGAGAAGGACTAACTGCCTGTGCCTGTCTGTGTTAAACTGTGGCAGTAATGTTGTTGGGCTCTGGCTGGTTCAGAGCCACTAATTCTTCAACTAGTGACTTATACAAGTAGAATCAAAATAGAGTTGAATAATTTCTCTTGGAAGGTATTTTACCCTCTGCTGTCTTTGAAGATGGGCATAACAGAGGTGAGGTCCTTTGGGACAGGGAGCACCTTGGAACTATCTTGAAGTGCGTTCTTCAGGTTGTATAAATCCTCAGTGATTTTCGGTGGAATTCCTTTATTTTGCAGACCCTGGTTGTGAGTATCACACATTATGAAAACCAAGCCAGAACCTCTTAGTGTACTGTACAGCAGTTCTGGAGTTCCAGCGTATAAATTTCGTTCTTATGAAATGCTTTCCATTCCTGCCTTAATTCCTATTACTAGACTAAAAACATGAGCACCAATAATGCCATTCACTGGCTGTCAAAGTAGCTTAGTTTTTGCTGCAATGATTTGGTCTGGTGAAAAATAATTTATTAATATTATTATTATTTTTTGGTTTAATGTGTGCACTACTGTGATATACTTTGTGTCCTGGTCAACTTAGCATCTCATAAAATGACAAATATACAAACAACAAATAAATAAGCTCAGCCATCACTAACAGAAGTACTAGTTATGTGTCATATTATTACGCTTAATGGCTTGTTGCATTCAATGTAGCTTGTAATCTAAAATTCTTGGTCTTTTATAAATTTGGCATGTTTGTTAACATTTCAGTGCTTGGACATGACGTGCAGCTTAGTGCTGGCAAGATTGCAGGCAGCATCCAGTAAAGTCTAAAAAAAAAAAACCATAAAATAAATAAATTCTCACAACATTCTACATCACTGACACATACAAGCTGTCTGTAATGACTGAGGATACCACATGGATGGATGTCAGTGTTTCAGTCTCGAGGTACAATAATCAAATCAGTGTCACAAAATGAGTGAGATAACAAGGTAATTTCCTCCATTTTCATTCCAGACCATTATCAGCACCTGATTATTTCCCTACTGCATTATCAAGGTGCTTGTCTTGCCACTATCATTATATTTATTATTATTATTATAATTAATAATAATAATAATAATAATAATAAGAGTTAGTTTCTTGTAAATATTATTCATAATACTTCTGGAAACAATTAAAAACTCCTCAATGTCTGGAACGCGATGACAAAGTTAAGGAAAACAGTCATTCTTTATTTCTGCTATTCTGTATGTCTAAAAATGTGAGCATAAAATAAAAAGACAGTACTCAGCTAAATTGGTCACACAGCTGGTTTCCTATAATTGTGCCTCTCAACCACAGGGATACAGTTCATATTGTAGTATTAATGATGGCCCCATTTGTCATATTGGTTCATTGGGATGCCAGGAACCAACTATTTATTCAACAAAAACTTTTATAACTTCTGTCAGCACTGACAATTAAACTGGATTGCGGTTACTTGTACTATCAGGATGAATTTGAGAATGATTTGAAGGATGTTGTTTACAATTTACTTATTCTGCAGAAACAAAGTTTGGATATTTATGTTGTACCTATCCCTGTGAGAGTAACTCTGTTGTTTATACGCAAGCCTGAGAAATATAGTCAAGCCACATTGAAAAGAAGTCCTATTGCTTTGCTCGATCTCCTTCATGGGGATCAAGTTACTTGTAATTTAAGCAATATAACATTTTGAACGCACACAGCTTGGACTACTTGACAGGGGAAATCACAAATATATTTGCTTTGTGACAATGGAAAGAAAAACAAATTTTGTAAATTTGTTGTAAACAAATCCTGCTCGAAAAACTAAACAGGAGCTGGAAGGCTGGTTTGGTCCGCAAATAACAGAGAGCCATTTCTTTGCTATCACAGGTCATGAGACTTGCCATTTATTAGAGATTGTTACCTTACAACACAAAAGTTATTAGCTGAAATTAAAATGTTGAACACCAAGGAAAGAAGTATGTTTTTAGTACCTGCAGTGATGACATAGTCACCTGTAAAGGCAAATTTTATCAATGTAACAATGTGTGCAGTCAGTTCGCTCAACACGAGTAAAGCTGCAAACAATTTGAATATCCCACATTTATTAGTAGTAACAAATTCGGCAAGGGATTACAGGTACTGCCTGAAAGTGCAAATGAAAATGGCTGACTTTACCTTTTCACCAGTTTTGTGACAAACAAATTACTCGGGAGTGCTTCAAACTTTTGAAAGTATCCCAGAGCAAATATGGCAAATATGAACTCAATCTAATTTTTTTGTGATTTATAAACTGCATTGGACCCGTTTTAATGAATTTTTTGTTTACAGTTTCTGACAGGCTTGGATATTAAAACACATCCCTTTTTATCAAATTAGCACTCTAGATTCAAACTCCTATGTGTTGCTGCCACCAAGTGGCACATAATTTGGCTTATAGTGAAGCGACACTGCCTTTTGATACAATTTAGTGTTGCACAACTGTTCAGAGCTGCAGCTATGCAGTGCTAACGCAAAACACCTCGCAGCTAGGGTGACTGACGGTGAAGCAGCTAATAAATTTAACATCCATGAGCCCAGTCAAAATGGTGTTCAGTGACAGATCATTTGAGAGAGCAGAACTCGTATTTAATTTCTGCAGATTTACACCTGAGACCCATGACTGCAGATTTCAGAGGGTTTGATTTCCTATCTTTTTCACACAAAATTCCACTCATCATCCACACACTCAAAGTAAATAAGGCCTTTGTCATGTTTGGTACATAAAATAAAACGTGTTATTTCTCAATAACTCTGACCAGGGTGTTCAAAAGTGAAATTGTGGAGTTTTGAGACTTGCACAGGACACCTGTTTCCACAAAAAGTGCAAATACTTGCCAAATCCATCCTGTCAAATGCACTGAAAACAAGACATTAAGTATTAATGAATGAATAATGAAAATAAATTCTGACCTGGACACGTTACTTCCATAATTGAAAAACTGAGTGTTATTCATTCATTTATTTCCCCCCGTAGATTTGGCCCCATTGCATTTGCTTATCTTCAGTCTTTGCTTAGGCATTTTACATAGCTGTTTGCATGTCCATGGTAATAGCGCAATATCTCGTGCACTGTTCTTCTGTTTCTGACCCAATTACTGTTGCTTAATCAGATCACCATGAGCATTGCAGTTCCCATCAGTCAGAGTGCCAATAGGGCGTACTAGTATATAAATAGCTGTCTAAATAGCGAATGTAGCGTATGCTGCAGGATATAGTGAGGTTCAGCACGTGTCTCAGTCTGTTATCCCGAGGTGTTCGTGGGCTTCAACTGTGCATTTGCATTATGCTCAACTTAACAGGAAATCTTACATGACATGAGCCATTTCACACGAAACATTTGCATGTTGGAATTAAAGCAGTTGCATGAAGGAATAGTGTCTCATGTGAACTGGAAATTGTTTGCCTGCAATACTTCAAATCCTCTACCTGTATCATATATATACATTTGCCATCATATTAATATTGACTTGGGAAAATGTTCTCTTGTGAATGTATTTATGAAATAGGTGCTTTATATAAATATGGTACAGCTTTTTGCAATATTCAATGAGGCGAAAAATGACTTAATAAATGCCTCTCCATTGATGCGATCATTTACAAGGTTTTCTTGATTATTTTACAGATGATAATATCACAACCCTTGTTGCAAATCACACCCAGAATTGTTTTTTGTTTTGTTTTGCCTGTTTGGTAATGTTTTGGCATTTCAAACTAAAAAAACACGACATTACTGTTGCACCAGTACCCTAAACACGTCGTATTTGTAATCAGTGGCCGTTGACTTCATCTTTTACATGAACTACATTACATTACATTAGATGTACTAAGCTGACACTCCCTCCAGAGTGATGTACTAAGTGTAAAAGTGCGGAGCTCCAAGGAGACAAGTTAAAGTGCTAATAGATCAAGTGACAGAAGAAACACTTAGTGAAAGTTGTAGTACTAGAACAAACCGTAGCCAAAATATAGAAACCAGAAAATTTAACTACAGTTACTGGTCTTTGTTAACAATCTTTTTTGAACTTTGGACAGCTTGACTTTGAAATTCAATGACATTCTTCCTTTTAAAGATGTTAAAGTTCTGTAAAAATGAAAAGGGATCTGATAAGTGCTCTGTATAGGTCATCCAGCATTTTTTCTATGGGATTCTAGTGTGGTCTCTGACTGGGCCATTCAAACAACGGATTCAACCGATTTTTGATTTTTTAGTCATGAGAATGCACCCACCAGGATTCAGTCAGGAAGCAGGACCACACACTTGGTGTTGACACTAAACGATTTCAGAGTGGTGATTCCAGGGATCTCTCAGAAACTCGTGATCAAAGATGACTCCAGAGCAAACAGACATGGAGGCAGAATCTCAGTTGGTTGCACAGGCTGCAAATGCATGTGCAATGCTTGCCATGCTGTGTTTGTATGCGAATGCACGAGACCTTAAACAAGCGCTCACGCAGTCACCATAATTCCACAGATTGTCTTTTCCTACTGACCACCTGGCTCAGAAGACAAGTCTTCTTTTTGCTATTTGTTACCATTTTGTACTCCATCGAAGTACAACCCCAATTCCGAAATAGTTGGGACAAAGTGTAAATTGTGAATAAAATCAAAATGCAATGACTTTCAAATCACATGAGCCAATATGTTATTTAAAATAGAACATGGATAACATTTCAAATGTTGAAACTGAGATGTTTTACATTTTTTATCCACAAAATAAGCTTATTTCAAATTTTCTGGCCGCAACAGGTCTCAAAAAAGTTGGGACACTGGCAAAAAAGGGCTGAAAAGGCAATCCATATATAAGAGAAAAAACTGGAGCACTCGGATACCAAAAAGCCTTTAATGGTACGAATCAGAGAAAAGAAAAACTGCCACATCTTAATCAGAGTCAGACAATTCAGAATGAGAGTATCATTTAAAGGTTTCCTACAGATGTAGCTCATAATTAGTCAATTAACAATGGCCAAACAAAGCATTGAATATAAAACAACCAATTATGACGTCAGACACAAAGATTAGCCATTCACATGTACAAGTGACATATTATACTCTGAAATCAGAGTTTACAAGAAACGTGAAAGGTTAAGTTTCTCATTGAGACTGAATGGTTCAACCGTATTAAGCGTATGAATCCACAATGCTTCTCTGCAAAGAAAACGTCTGACAATGTCACCTCCCCTGGAAGATCGGCTGATTTTCTCAATTCCCCAAAACCACATAGATGCAACAGAACCACGATTAGCTTGCACATAATGACCTAATCAAGCTTGTTAGAACGAATTGCTGTTTTATGTTCCGAAATACGAATTTTCAACGAGCGTTTAGTTTGACCCACATAGACTAAACCACACGGACACTTAAATATATAAACCACATGCGCTGCATCACAATTGGTAAAAGATTTTATTTTATATTTCTTGCCCAAATGCGGATGAGTGAACTCTTTCAGTTTACAAGAATTTCAGCATTGAACACAATGACCACATGGATAGAAACCATGAGGTTGACTTGGTAACCATGAGGAACTTAAAGGTCTTTGAATCTCAGAGTGAACAAGGCGATCTCTTAGATTTGGTCAACACCTAAATGGAATCAGAGGAAGATTAGAACTCATTTCCTGTAAACTGGGATCACTTAAGCAAACTCCAATGTTTTAAAATGATGTTCTGGATTTTTTCGGCCAATGGTGAAAACTCAGTAGAAAAACAAATGCGCGACTGACTTGGAGCGGGGATACCCTATGATGCAAATCTCTTCAGCCTATCAGAGAGCAGCATGGTCAGATCGAATAACACTCTGAAATAGAACGCCAAAGGCTCCAAGTCAGTCGTGCATTTGTTTTTTCGACCGAGTAAATGTAATGTCAAAATGCGTCAGTTTTTCTTTTCCTGATTCATACTCTTAAAAGCTTTTTGGTATCCGAGTGCTCCAGTTTTTTTCTCCTTTTCCATGAATTTATTGTCCGAGACTGAGAAGCACTGGATCAGACACTCTGTTTACGTGGCCGGCTATTTTCATAAACGTACATTTCACCGTCGCCGTTTTCAAAAATAATATCATGCACACGTATCAGTTTTCAGAAAAGTTTTTGTTTATATGTATCCATGTATATATGCTGTCAAGAGCATGCCAAACCTGTAGGTGGCACTGTAACGAGAAGCTCAAGCCCATGTTAGCCAATCAGAACCCCGAAAATAGCAACAACAGAAACGAATCACGATCATCCATGATCACCACGGCCAAATGAAAATGTAAACATTGGCCGCACCTTTGGCGCAGGTGTAAGTTCTGGCGGATACTCTGAAGTCTCCTTCCTAAAACTCAGTTTTTCTCAGTTTACATGCAAACTTGCAACTGAAGTTTTCCAAAATTTACACTCTGGTAGGGGGTCCTTTGAAAAAATTGTTTTCAGAGGTGAAGTCTCCGTTTGTGTGTAAACGAAGGGCACAAATGCAGGTATGTCTGCGTTTGTCAAAATGACCGTGTACGTGTAAATGGGTTAAGCCTTCACTGGCAGATGCGCGAGGATAAGAGAATCAACTGAAAGAACATTTAGCAAGTAGTTAAGTTAACTGACATCAGGTGTGTAACATAATTGGCTATAAAAGGGATGTCTCAGAGAGGCTGAGTCTCTCAGAAGTAAAGATGGCCAGAGGCTCTCTAACCCGTGAAGACTTGCGTAAAAAAAAAACGTGGAATACTTAAAAACAATGTTCCTCAACGTCAAATTGCAAAGGTCTCATCATCGACAGTGCATAACATCATCGAAAGATTTGAGAATAGGAAAAAATCTCTGTCACTGTACACATCACGAACAGCTCAATGTTTATTATTACTGAAGTGCTTGAGGCGCGTGCACGTGGTGCGCGTCAGGATTACCATACCACACGCTTTTCTTTATCTCCTCTCGTGCTTCACTGGAAATGCAATAAAAATTAATTAATTCCTCAATTTTCCGCAAACACAGTTCATACCTTACCTTTGCGTATTTAATGGAGCTGAGTATAGAAAAGACACAAAACACTTATGGTATTTTTAATAGAAAAGTTTGGACGGTGGTTGTATGACACCCCTTCACATCAAAAGCCAATCATTTGCTTTATGCAGCTGAACCAGGAAACATATCCAGCCAACCATGCTGCTTCATTGATGCAAGCGCACAGGTATGATTCATGACTGTTTCAACCCTCTTGGTTTGAACCATTTTGGTGATTTTTCGTTCATGCGCTCCGGTGGGATGAGCCCATTGACTGTATATACTGTACAGTAATTGAGTTCCGTGGGCTGAGCTGATGGCGTTATGTCACAGCACGCTGTAAAGGAAGTCGGTGTCGTGAAACCTTGTGCATGCTTAGTAGCAGTATAGCCTCTTACGGAAAATCCTATTTAAACGTTATATCTGGGCAAAGTCACCAAACTGTTTAAGTTTTTTTATCAGAATTTACTGGCGATTTTATATATCTGGTGTCTGTGTCCCTGTGACCATTGCGGAGTTATGCCTCACTTCCCATTTATTTAAATAGGCGCCTGGTCTTATTAGCCCAAAATCACTGCCCAGGGGCATTGCCAAGATGGCTGCCGAGGGGCTTGATGACTTGCCTATAAAAACATTATTTCTGTATAAGATTTCATAGCTGTTCCTTTAACTCTACAAAATTTAAAAGGGCATTGACCTGGCCGAGCTTGCGTAGTGAAAGCTCATAATTTATAAAGGAGATTATTCAACTGTCTTCATAAATGGCCAGACATAGCAGCATTCAAACCAAAAATGTTTGCGTAAGCAAAATGGATGTTTAAAAAAACTGCACCAAAATATACTATGAGTATATAATTGGTTTTCAAGGACAGATGCTGTGATTAACCACGTTCTAACATTAAATGAACAATTCCTTGTTTCATCCCAGATAAATGCGTTCCAGTTAAACACATCCCAGATGGACATATCCCAATCAGACTCGACCCCTAGGTCTAGATAATAAACCACCCCATGGGCCTAATATAATATTGTACCAACTGTCAGGTATGTAGCTCCCAAAGAAAAAATTTTCAACAAATTTCAACAAATCAACAAAACGTATAACCTAAAATATGCAGTCGTCTAACGGGGACACCTTTATTTGAGACTCGTTTAAATATCAAACTCGGCCTAACATACTCTCTACCTGGGATCCCTTTTGAACAATCTCCACCAATGACAAACTTGAAAAAAAAAATTTTAAGTTCACGAGACACACTCAGCTGTGTCAGTGCCTAGTTAAGTCATACACATCAAATAATTGATTTTTTACCAATAAAAATTGAGGTGAATCTGATCCAATCTTTGATCTCAAGATTTTGTCTGTCAACACTTCACACTACAGGATAATTTAGGCAGGTAATTGGTTCAGACCACTAATGCTAAAGCGCTACCTGCCAGGATTTCCAGGTTAGAGAAGTTCTACTGTATTTGGATGTATGATTTTCTGTCAAAAACAAATATCCATCCATCCATTTTCTATACCCGCTTATTCCTCACTAGGGTCACGGGGGAGCTGGAGCCTATCTCAAAAACAAATATGTACTATAAAAATTTTGAATAAATCATGATGATAATGGTGAAGGGGTAAGTGAGTAGTTGCACATTTACATTATTCTCATGGCTGCATTTCCCTGTTGAAACACACCCACACAAAAAAAACCTGCTGAAAATGCTTTCCGTGGAATGAACTCTTAAAGAGATTCAGAATGCACCAACAGGCTTTGTGCAAACAATGGATTAGGCAGTATCACTGTCTATGTTATCACACTGACTGATCATACTCTATCATAGGGGTGGCACAGCGGCGCAGTGGATAGCACTGTCGACTTACAGCAAGAAGGTCAAGTCAAGCCAGAGGCCTTTTTGTGTGGACTTTGCATGCTGTCCCCTTGTTGACATGGGTTTCCTCCCACAGTCCAAAGACATGCATGTCAGGCTAATCGGAGGCTTGATTCCCCATAGGTGTGAGTGTATCAGGGTTCCCAGCGACTCTGGAAATCAAGGAAAACCTGGAAAATGGCTTTCACATTTTCCAGACTGGGAAAACTCAGGGAATTTGAACACTGACGAAAATCTTTCTGAGATTTTGACGTTTACATGTATTAATGCTCTTGGGTCACTGAGTCATGTTCTGCTTTTACAGTGTACATACATGTCTCCTTACTGATTGGCTCTGGTGACTGTATAGAATCTGATGTTATACAGTATATTAGGAATGATTGCCGTACGCACATATCGTAGGTTTCAGTATAATGATTAAGTACCCTCATCTCTGAATGTGTTTTCCGAAAACTAAAAAGCCGAAAGGGTGTTAAGCGCCCCTTGCCTCCAGAGCTGTCATGAGCTGCACATCACGATATTGTCCAGCATTTAATATCTCGTGACGTTCTGCTTAGCAGGGTGATGGGATTAACATGTACAGGTGATGGTGGGGATTTCTCTGGTGATCTTCTGGTGCTGGTGAAATGGTTCACATTCATGCTTCATAGGAGAGTCAGATCAGACTTTTGTCTCCCTATTCTGAAAAGGATGAAGTGTGTAGCTGGCATTGCTGATGGTACTGTATGGAGCCTGGTAGGTTGGCCACTTACATGAGAACACTCCAGTTCTAAAATGACATCTGCTTCGGAATTTCCCATGATTTCATAACTTCAAAAATTGGCAAAATGCTGGTTGAAGCAGGTGTTGAGTACGCCATCGTGTAGGGAATTCCCATACAAACATCATGTAATTCAATTGATCATTGCTCTGCGCACAAGGCAGCTTGCAAAGCCTAACAAATTTTCCCAATCACTGGAGTGTTAAAGCTTTCCAAAACTGTATGAATTTTCATTCTACTGTCATAAAGGTGAAGTTATTTAAGGTTGAAGTGATCATCCTGTGCCCGCCACCTAAATTCTGAGCATTTCATGTGATTCAAATGTCTCTTGGAATTTCAGGATTTCCTCAAGGAAAAATCAGGGAAAACTCTGGGAATTTTGTTTACATGAAATGCTGGGAACCCTGGTGTGTGTGTGAATAGTGTGTGCGCGCCCTGTGATGGATTGGCGAGCTGTCCGGGGTGTGTCCCTACCTTTCGCCCATCGTCAGCTGGGATAGGCTCCAGCTCCCCCGCAACCCTAGTGAGTAGGAAGTGGTCCAGATAATGGATGGATTCTCAATCATTGACTTCTACTTCCAATCTCATAGCACCCTCATAATTTAATGGCGATAGTAGTTAGCAGTCTAATTTCTCGATAGGGCTTGTATTTCAGCTTTGTAATGGAGGTCCTCCGTTGACTAGAATTACATCTGGTGGAATCCAAGGAGAAAGTGTATGTCAGCTGTGAATGGTGATTAAACCCCTTTAAGCAAATTTGAAATCTGGCCAACCCTCTTCAATTGATGCATTTCCATATTTTAGGCTTTACAACCAAACTGAACATCAGAGAACAAGAAAATGTACTAAGAGCACTAATGTGCACACCCTTATCATCTGTACTACAAAGGTAAGTCAGTTTATTTCTATAATTTTGGCACAAAAGTGCCAGAAAAAAAAAATTGAGTCTCTCAAATGGTTGGATGTCAATGACCCCTAATTCCTAGATTATATACTCGTTGAACATAATAGTGCAACATCTGGGGGAGATGATCCGAACATCTAAATATCTTTGAAGTGAAATATAAAAAGTATTCCCACCTCTATTCAAAACTATCAAACTGGCCATCCAAACCTATTCAAATGGTGCACTGTTCAAAATCATGATATTTTTGAAGCCTACGTTTTGCAAATTATCAAAGGTTTTGACTGGTTTTGTCACTTTTTCATCATTCTCAAGTGGGAATCAGTATCAGTTCATCAACATCGGGCGAAAGACAACATGATGCTGAAAAATATCTCGAAAAATATTTCCAAGCGTTTTTCCCATTATGCATAATTTAAATCAGTCCATTCTCCCCAGAGCCCCATTAGCCACTGCATGAACTGAGAAAAAGGTAATTGCTTATTTTACTGTCAAAACTCTCACCCTGCAAGACGACAGGGTTCTATTACCTCCCCCAAAGACACGGATGAGGAGGAGGACTTTAGGAAGCAAGCAAAATAAACAATGAAAGGTAATACTTCAATAATGCTGAAATACAAAAAAAAAAGAAAGAGCAAAATAGCAAACTGGGTACAAATGAAACCAGGCTGCATGCTCTGTCCTGCAGTGTCTGACTACTCAAAAGATCATGCCACGCAGTAAACAGACACAGTCTTCCACAATGCAGAGAGGGACATTACATTGAGTTACCTATCATCTGGTAGTGGATTCAGTGAGAAGCATTTATTTAACATTGTGAATTAGGAAAATGTTATAAAAGATGCAGTATGCCAGGATATGGAAATGGCAATCAGCAGCATTCAAAATCTGATAAATAAATAGAAAACCAGTCATTTTGTGGATACCAAGCTAAGATGACGAAGACTGAGAGTGATTTCTGGGACAACTGTCGGGAAATATGTTCTAGATGCGGAGGACGCACAGGTATGCAATTTTAGCTGCAATACTGGCTTATCTGAAACAATGTGATGAGGATGTTTCAACAAGTACAATAAGGAGATACCAATAAAAAAAGTGCTGCATTTTAGAGTTGAATGTTCTGGAGTAGTCCTCTCGGGCCCTGGGTGACAGCATCTCGGCAAGGACTCAAATGTGCAGTACATACAATGCGGCCACAGAACACACAGGACCTGGTGGCTTTTTACCAAGAAAGCATGTCACTACCCTTGTGTGTCCTTAATTGGAACTTATCCTGTTCCAGCAGTCTACACGTTTTTTTTTTTGGTTTTGTCTTTTTAAATTGATTTTGTGTCTTATTTCTTCCCTTGTTCCCACTTATTATCATTTATATGCCACCCTCCTTTCGTGAATGTCCTGTCCACATTAGTTCATTCTGATTTCAGTATGTTAGCTGGATTGTCATGCTTTATACCCTACCAGTCAGTTATACAAAGCCTACCACTCAGTTTGTCTCTTTTAGTACAACCTAAGCTCTTCTTCAATGAGTTTTTTTTTTTTGGTTAATTAATGATTAAGATAGACTTAAATACTCTTTGGTGTCTTATTAATAGTAACAACCTCTTAAGTCTTCATATTGGTCTCCAGGATTGGGACTGTATTCCTTCTAAACCCCTCATTTCTATTGTCAAGCAGTCCCTGCTCGGCGAGGGGGATTCACCACCTGGCTTCTCGCCCTGACAGCCTCTGGCCTGGCTGTGGACACGCCTCTAACGTCTGCAGTCATTACCAACTTAGATGGACTGACACCCCCCCCCCCTTTCAAGGACTGTACTGTTGTCTGGATCATAACAAACATGCGGTTTTGCCACTTATGAAAATGGAGAGACTGAGTATACACAAATACTAAAAAAAGGTTGCAAGTTGTCATAGATGCTAAAAAGGGTAACTTGCAGTATTCTGAACTAAAGACATGCAACCTCTTGGCCTGGGTAGGTAAATGTTTGACCTGTGTAATTTAAGTTGTCATTATGACTAATATAATAAACAGAAAATTTTGTAATGATAAATTGAATTCTCTCATTACTATTCATAAGCCAAAGAGATTGTGTATCATATTATCATATCTCATATTTTCTAAAATTTGGTACAGTACAAATCCTACAAATTCTGCCAGGAGTATGTAACTTATCAGCAGAAAAGTAAAGTATCTTTCTTGCCACTGTAGTATCTTTCTTCATCAGGACAGTCACATTTTTTTATGAACTAGCTCTTCTGGCCTCCTTGTCTAGACTGACTGCTAAAATCCATTTCAGCCAGGCATTGTTCCAGGAGCAGTAATAGCGCAGGAAACTCCTGTCCTGTTGCGTATCTTTTCTTACTCCCCCGAAAGCCATATGGTGTTGCTGTGAAGATGCAACCAAACATGCTGCTTCACAGGAGTGGAAATAGTTATTCTGAAAGTCTGACTAAAAAAGTCATTTTGTCCTTTGTTAGTCTGAATCTTAAAATAGACATACATATGCTGGAAACCGAAGGACAATTTGTCCTTTTTTCTTAAACTAGTGAATTACCCATGGCTGCGAAAAATTGACCTTTGACCCCAGTGACCTTGACCTTTCAAAAAACTAACCCCTCAAGGACAATTACAGGGACAACCTACATAGACCCACCAAGTTTGGTGAAGATCCGTCAGAGGACCTCGGAGGAGTAGGGGAACAAACAGACAGACAGACAAACAGACAGACAAACGTTCCTCAAATTATAGTATGATATGATGATGAAGTATGATTGCATTTAGTAGGTTTATGTCACATAATGATATTGACAGCAAAATAACATGACATTGATAAACTCTGATGAAGCTCTCATGACCGAAATGTCAGACTAAGCCATGCCAAATAAATTTTGATTGTCCTGCAGAGCAAGCAGTGCAGTGCCTTTCATTCCCTAAACCAGAAACTTCGCCATAGGAAGAGCTGCACCTGCAAGATACTCATTCAAGGTGTGCTGCCCCTCCCCGAACTCTGTATTGCATTGATAAACAAAATTTTCTCATGCTTGTCTTAGTTCAGTGAGTAGTGTTTTTAAGTGCTATACTGGCATACCATTGAGCAAATGTTGCTTTCCCCTATTGCTATGACTGAATAATTACGTATTTTTCGTGGTGAAATTTTATTTTCATCAAACAGGTGATGGTATTGCCAGTTGCACTTGAGGCTTGAATCACGACACTTGATATTTTGACTATGGAAAAATAAACAAAAAACTCTGTATTCAGAATATTTGTCAAGCACCATCTCTATAATGAATATGAGTAATGGAGTTCATATGATTTTAATGCTGCAGCTGTGAATGCCTCAGTTTCCCAATGCAGCGGGTAGCCTTTGGCTGATTTTGGACCAAGGAGTTAATGTCAATTAAAATTAAATTTTGGCGAACAGTGGGTCACCCAATCTCACCAAGCCAAAGTGGGCTATCTATGGGGCCAGAATGAGTTCCAAATACTTTTCCTAGAGGACATAATTTTACTGTGCTTACTGAAACACAACATTATTGACTATATATCAATGAAAATGTATGTTTAAATGATCCATATTTGCTGTTTAAAGTCAGGGCTGCCCTTCAAAGTTTTTTAAATTCCAGTTTCCATTAATGTGTTGGTGCCCTTTGCAAATTGTAGGTTGTTTTTTTTAATAGCCTGTATTTTTCCAAACATGTTTGTGATACTTGGGTCAAGAAAGCATAGTGTCCTAGATGGACCAGAAGGCTATTTTGCAAACATAAGCCCATTAACAAGCAAGCAAAACTTATTAATATTTAATGCTGACAAGCTTTCGTCTCTCTGTTTAATGGGAGTTTTTCCCTAATGCATTTTAACATGATCTGCTTTTAGTAGAACATAAAGTGGTCTTCTGTAATGGGCAGGAAAGTGCTAATGCAACCTGATCACTATCTCAGCTGCTCTGTCCCATGCTGCGTAGCCGCAGAGATTGAGTTACACTGAAGGAGCTTGCCAAGCTGAGAGGTGCCTGAAAATTCAGTATTCTGTTTGTGCATGTGAATTATAAACATACTTGAAATATTAACGCATCCGCCTTAGAATTTTACCTCAAAAATGCAGTCACAAAACATATATTTTGCACTCTATAATGTAATTATAGCATGTATCAGTGAAGGAGATGTCAGAATGTGATAAAGTGGGCACTGTTCAGCGTTCATCTAAGTCCTAGTGTAACAGCAGAGTAATAGTCTCGAGAACAAATCGTTTTTAGCATTGCGCCTTTATGCAATACAATAGCTGTAGGTCAAGGACATGGGTACAACACCATGTGACAGCAGGACATATGATATGTTGTTTTATCCAAAAGTGGCTGTGTCACACGCCAGTCAGAGTTGTTTCATACATGACTACTTCAATAAAAAGTCCACATGCTCTGTTTCAGCGACTGAAATTGGTCCCTGGTCAATAGGGGGAAAAAGGTGAGCCCTCTTAGAACTTGGATTGACACCACTGCTAATTGACACCATCTGTCCCCCTCATTAAATAATGACTAAAGTGGGTACCTTTTAAAAGCAAACAAATTATTTAATGAATTATATTTTCTGGTTTGGTGGATAATTTTATCTAGCAGTTCTGTACCAGACCAACAATCAGTATCCATATCCTTATGGAAACTCTTCATTATATTCTTTGTCAAATTTTTTATTTTTTAAAAAAAATATTATAGCCACAGTTTTTCATTGATTGTCAAGTCATAATTGAATTCAACATTGTATTATTATATTGTGAGCAGAATAGAAATGTAAAGGTAAGCGTTAGCTCTTGGAGATCTACAATGATGTTGATTTTTTTATAACTCCTCAGTTTTTTTTTTTCAACAAATTAAATTAAGTTTACTTAACTTCACATGGGACCACTCATTTTTTGCAATACTTGTCTCTATCACAAAATGTCAAAGTTAGGTCTGGATTTGATAGAGTGCAGTTGATAGGTCATATTACCATAAATGACATGAAACAAACACCTAATTCTCACAAAGCACGCTCACCACATGAACCATTCAATTCTTCACAAGAAAAAAGTATAACTTTACATTTTAGTGATAAGTCTCATTAGTATTAGGGAAGAAAAAAAATAAATAAAAAAAAAACAATACTGAGTCTTCCCAGAGTTAATTGTGAGTTTCCAGGAGAATCTATAGGTGGTGACTTTGTTGTGATTATATATATATAGTTTTCAACTGCAATCTCGGTTTTAATGTCTGTCAATTAAACGCATTTTTGATTTGTAGGTCTCCGCTGCTTAAATAAGAATATAACTGTAAAACATAATAGCTCTATTTAGTTAGGGGTACTTATTTAACCCTACTTGCAATGACAAGTTCATAAATTTTTAAAGTTAAACGTGAGGTTATCCGTTGTCTTGATTTACTGTGATTTGAAACAAAACATCTTTTCAAGTTAAATCACATTTACTTGATTTAACTCACATTTTTAAGACAGCCGGTAATCTTTCATTTTTTTAAGTTTAACAAACTTGAAATGTCTTACTGAGTATAATTTCAATTCAGAGATAAGAGAGTTTCTTTGCAGAAAGGGAACAGTTTTGGTGCAATTTGCGTCATTTTACTTCAAAGGATTTTCTGAGACATTCAATACATTGTAAAAGATATTTTAATATTTTATAACTTCATCTCATTTAGTACATGCACAGAACTATGAAACAGTGATATGAAACTTTATAATCTTAGTGCTTGAGCATGGCACTGTCTTGAACGGGCTGAAATTTCTTATTTTGTGGACAGATGCCTTGGACAGATGCCTTATCGACTCTCACTTCCCTGCTGAACAGTGTGACCGCTTTGAAAATTAACAATTAAACAGCTGCAATCTCATGGTCGCAGCTGCTTCATATGAGTAAAGACTTCAAGTCCCAGAACTGTTATTCAACACTCTCAGTGAAACAAGCATTCGAGTAGAAATATCGAAGAAGAGAAGCAGCCTTCATTTAACGGGTTCATTTGGGAGTTATAATGGGGGATATCCGTGTGAAGATTAATTTATCTAATAGATTTTCTGATGCTTAGCTCCCACCACTGATTTCTTCCAACAACCATAATAAGTGACCGAAGTAATAGGTAGCATTGTACCGGAGGCAAGAAATACAGGCTTTTTTAGGAAAAAAGTAGGGCTTGTGGCTGGAGCGTTTCCCAGCATGCAGCGGGAGCCCATAAATCCATTGCCCAGATGACACATCATTCACTCACACCTATTGGCAATTTTTGGCCCCACTAGCTAAATGTGCAAGTCGCCAGACTATGGAAGGAAACCTGAACGCCCAAAGAAAACCCACATGAACACAGGGAGAACTGAAAAAGTCCACACAAAAAGCAAAGCCCACACAGAGTGGCCCCAATCAACTGTTATGGTGGTGTGGGCATAAAACTCTCCTTTAAACTGATGATTAGTCATGATCTGTGTTCAGTCTTTTTCTTTGATAAATGAAACATGAATTCTATGAACATTCAACACTGTCTGCACTAGCCTATTCTCTACATCAAGGTATGATAAAGGAATAAGTCCCGAGAAGCAGTGGGTTACAGTGATTTCATAACGGCGGAGGGGCGTTCTAAGGCAGGACACGCAGTGGAGTGCCTTAGTGCCCCTCCGCCATTATAAAATCACTGTAACCCACTGCTTCAAGGGACTCATTGCTTTTATAAAACGGTTACCCTTCATATAGCCCATTAAATGAACACTGGGAACAAAAATCGACAATTTATTGGTAATAATGCAACAATAAAATTGAGAACTATTCGTTCTTCCACCAAGCAAGATAGAGTGGACAGAATGGTTGGCAAGCAACACAGACGCTAAGATTGCTTTTTCATATAGCACTGTTGTCATGTCACATCAGGCTATTTGGGCTCGCTAATGTAGATATACTATGAAAGCAGGCTATTTTGAATGTCTCCTTCGGTCTCCCGAAGACCCCGTTAAATAATTTTACTTTTGTTTCGGTTTTCAAATTTCCTTGTTCTCAACTTGCGCCGATCGGCCATATCATTACAACCAGCAGCGAGAGTAGGGAATGATTGAATTTTGTCCTCCATACTTGCCAGTGCCCAGGAAAATATGTTGAATTCTGGATTAGTTTGCTAGCCAGCTTGTCAACTAACTAGCATTCACTACAATGGATGTGGTTACCCTGCACAAAGCCCATAAAATACACACTCAAGAAAAAAAGTCAACAATTTATCGCTAATAGGCTACTGAAATAGCGAGCTAGTTATCAACGTAGCTTGCAACGCAAAAGAGATATCAAACTCTGTAATGAAATAGCTAGCTAGGGAGATAGCCAATGGGTTAGCGGGTTAAAAGGCTAAACTTCGCTAACACTGAAATAGCGAGCTAAAAGTCTTGAAACAAATGTAATCTAATGAGTCAGTTGAGCGCAGAGTAGTTCGTTGCGCGCAGGGATATTTTGTGCTGCGGCCTGCCACAGTGGGTTACAGTAATTTTATACCGGCATGGAACGCGGCTCAGCCAATCACATTTAAGGATGGGAAGCACCCGTTTTATAATGAGAAGTAAATTGTTTCATTTTGATGCAAAATTTTGCGCATTTCAATCCTTAACCCTAGGTTTATGATCTATTGTGCTTAATGTACAGCCGACTTGGGCTAGTGAATGAAACTTTTCTTCTTTGTACTGAATTTATTTAACCACCTTGAAATTGCATTAAAAAGGAAGCTGTGTTTTAAAACTGCCAATGGATAACTTGTATCATTGTTTATTAGGAAAATAATTGAAAACATGGAAATCATCCTTTTAAAGGGATATTACCCTCGTCACACACAAACCACCACCCTTCCTGCCCATAAATTGCCATGGATTAAATGGGTGGATTGTATATTTTTGTTATTTATTTAACTGTTATATAACCAGGGAAGTCCCGTTGAGATTGAAAACTCTTTTTCAAGGGGGCCCTGGGCGTTGAGGGGGGGAGGGAGAGGGCAATTTGCACAGCCAGTTAGATCAGGGGATGATTAGGTGGCAGATAGAAAGAGCCAGGTTGGGACTTTAACCATGACACCGGGGAACCCAAGGGGGTAGGAATACACCCAGAAGTTGAAGCTCAATTGGACGCTGTAGAAGATAGCAGATGATCAACTAGCTGTGGCTTCTCCACTCACCCCCATTCATTTTGCCTCATTTTGCATCAAATAACTACACTGAAAACATTATGAGCCTTCATGTCTGCGATAATATTTTCTACAGAGAAACTACATTTTGTAGCAGACGTCTTTACTTCATATGTAGCGTTATGGTCTAATAGCAAGCATTTTTAGCCGATGGCACCAGGCTGGGCTAAAAGTGACGGGAAATGCTGGCGACTCTCTGTCGCACAGGACATAAATAACCGTACTGTTTAGATCGGAACCTTTGTCTTTTGTGGGAGCATCACAATAAAAAAGTACAGATCTCTCACTGGAAATGCACCCAAATCATAACAATCAAGAAAAGTTTGTCAGAAGTTGGAAGAGATACAACAGGAGGCTGAATCCTGTGGCCTTCTTTGAACAAACACCTGTGGGTGAGTTGATGAGGCTTTTAACCTTTGTGTTTATTAAGGAAAAGCCAGTCTTCAAGGGGCAGCGCCATTTAAAATTCATTCAAACATCTTATAAAGTGCAAATTGCTTTGCCTCAATTGGACTGACACGCAGTTAAAAGAGTAACATCTTTGAAGGACCAAACCCCTCCCTTCAAAATGGGAAATGGATGCTCAAATTTTCAACAAATCCTGCTCATTGCTTGAAGGAAAAAAAAACTGCAGACAAACTAAAGTGGATGGGGCTCCATGAAGATTACAAGGTAATTGTAGCCTGCTGGAGAAATAGAAGACTTGTTGTAGTGTCCTTGGAAAATAACCTTGTAAACAAAAACCAAAAAAACGTTTAATGACTACCCCACTTGGGTCTAAAGTACATCCATAAAAAATCAGCTAAAAAGAAAAGAGGAAAATACAGTATGTTTATGGACTAAAAGAGTAGCATGCGCAGCATTTATGTCATTAGCTTCCTCTAAAAGAAAACAGAACACGAAAATGCTCCCTCAGCTCAACACCCTTTATGTTTAGATTCGCTAAAAGAAAGTAGCCAATCAAAATGACCTATCACTTAGGAGCTGAAGTACTCATTATTTTTTAATCAGAAAGCAGCATCTGGTGCAGGACAGAAAGCAGGTCTCCGTCGGCACTGCATTGTAACGCCTTCAACGCTGCATTTACCCTACTTCACATGGCATGTTCTGCACATTTGAAGCACTGAAAATTACTCAGCATTTTTTAAGAAAAAATTGTGAATGTGGATTATACTACGAATCAAATTCTTAAAAAAAGTTGGCACATCATTAAGAATGCAAAAAAAAATCAATAGTAAATAAAAAAAGACTGATTTTAAAGTCCATTCACCTTCTACTGCACTGAAAACAGTACAATGACTCATTATGTGGTGTTCTACCATAAAATTAATTGTGCATTGAAAATAATCAATGTAATGACTGCAACAGAGAGCAATGAATTTGGCACAGTCGACTGTTTACCACTATGTAACATCACCATGTCTTTTGATTGCATTCATTAAGTGTTTAAGCACTGAAGTCAGTAGGTGCTCAGTTCTAGCAAACCCAAGTAACCTGTTGTAATTACGGATATGCAGAAATAGACCACGTATTTGGGCAGACTCTCAGTGAGTAGACCGTTTAGCACATTGTTGAGAAATAAAATTTCCGAGTTCTTATGTTGGATACAGTGGCCAGACATGACATTATGTTGACAAAACACGGTCAATGGAGCAAATATCATTGATGGCAATGGCAGTGTTCCCAATCATTGATTGCAACATTGATGAGGTGCCAAGGACTGTATATGTTTTATACAGTCCTTGTGACAAACTTTACCGTCTCAGTGTGAGAGCTGGCTATTACGGGCACTTACGTTAACAGCGTAGCTGCCAGCCCAGGTTAGAAGTTCAGGGGGCTGTTCGGGTGGGTGTGTGGGCGGGGTTCGATAGCACGGCTCTACCCCCCGATTACTACTGCGCCGACTCAGGCTCCAAATATGCAACATGGCAGCGCCCGTATCGAGGATATTTTGGCTCCATTTTTGTTGAAAGGGAGTGAATGGAGACATGTTGTCCATGATTCATACAGTCCTTGTGGATGCAATCAGAGAATTTTTAAATTCCACTCTCAGAACTTCAGGTTTCATTGGGGGCCCTCATGAGATGGTCAGGAATGAAAGGGGGCCTATGGAGCAGTAGCCCATACAGGAAAAAAAAAATCCAGTAAGTATAATTATAATTTTGATATAAGAAGTTGAGAAAATATAGTTCCATTTTTAGATTTTTATTGGTTTTCAATTGTAGGAAACTATGAGTTTATGGCATTTGCCCAGCGACTTAATAGCAGTAGATCAATAAGCCTAAGAAAGTTTTTTCATTTGACCACACTACTAACATCTTTTTACTTGTTGTTGGAAAAAATGTAAAAAGAATAGTACGTACACTAAAACCAAGACCATTGTTATTGTGATTGTGTTCATGTGACTTCCTTTTGAGGCTTTAGCTGCAGTAACAATGTATTACAAATAGGAAAACAAATGGGAACAAGGTTCCGTAAAATCAAGTGCTGGAATAAACATTAACAGCACTAAGTTGTTAAGTATAGTAGTATATGAGTTTCTGTCTACTGTTGTACAATTTTTTTCAGCAGTGCAACCTAATTTATTTTGAGATTGTTCTTAATCATTATGTTTTTAAAAATAGGTTGCATTTGCTGGGAAGTATAGTTGCACACTGGGTTCCGCGCAATGCGATAATAATTAATTTATTAAGTTACCAACACTTCTTTGGTTGAAGTCTTGGTAATTGAATAATTTGGTGAATTATTAATGCGTTGTGAAAGTTTGATGCATGGCATGCATTTAAAATTATTGAAATGGCTGCAACATAATTCATGAGGTTTTTGCAGTCCAGCTTCTGGGAAAGTTGTAGGAAGCCTATAATATGAGATTGTTCGAATGGTAATGATCTTAACAAAATCTAAACCTTATCTAAATATCATCTTCAGCATTTACTACATAACATTGTACTTCAAGATGAACTTTTTGAGAAATTTGAGTTAACCCCTTTGCACAGAAGCCAAATGTGGCTATTTATGTGTTACCCGATTTTAGGCTTTAAAATTCAAGATCTGAGATCCTCAGAGAAGGGGCAAATGGCTTTAATGATGCAAGGTACTTGCTGCATTTAGAATTCCATTGTAGTTCAGTTTCTTTTCATAAATATAATTCAGGGTAAAGGCCACTAACACAAAAAATCTTCATGAAAATTCTGCAATGAAATAATTTTAAAAAAATAATGCTGAGAATTGAAAAATGGCTGGGAGTTAAAACAATACATTTCTGGGATCATAAACTTTATGACCACAAGTGCACATAATTTGACAGTGATTTTCTTGAAATTATCTTCCATTTATAAGCCAAATAAGATCTCCAGGTGGCTGCCAGAGCTCTAAAAATTACGCTTCATCAAATCATGAAATAATCATAAGTTTAACATGAATGAACTTTTGACTCATGAAGTTCAACATGAATTAATGATTTTCTGGTGGAACTTGGCATGAGTTTATCTATATAGGCGCGAATGGACATCAATAGTCTCCAGTAACCTCTCTAAACAAAAAAATATGCCTTTTCTCAATGATAAAGTTAAGAGTTTTGCCCATTTTTCTAAAAAGCTGTATCAGCAAACATGCATGCTCATTAAAGAATGGCTTATTTTACAGTCAGAACGTTCACTCTGCAATGCAAAGCTTGCCATTTACAATTACAATCATCCAAGTGACAGGCAAGCTTGAATAAATGCTTTTCACACCCCATAAGGAATAAGTACAATCAGCAATTAGCACATGTCTAGAATATGCCTCATTTTAACAAAATAAACATTCCGCTATCAGGAAAAAGCAGGCAATATTCTACTCCAGATTGAATAGAATTGGTGCACTGGATATGGCAGCAGTTTTGCAATCATCCTGGAGCTGTTGTCATTTTACGCACTGTGGCCCTCTATAACTTCATTGCTCCTGGCAGCTAAATTGGCTAGCTGTGCTACCTGCATTACTCAAACCAGAGATAATGGGAATGTTAACGTAGCATGTCAGTATGCTGTGTCAAATAACTTGTGTAACGCAGTTTCACAATTAAATAGTGGTATAGCTCAACATCGGATATGACAATATATCATCAGTTTTTTTCACATTTTCTCTATTCCTAAGCTGGTGCAATGTTCAAGAAGTTAAATGTTTGTGATGCTAGGGTAGCTATATTAGTGATGCCATCTTGTTGATGATTTTCTGAAGATTCCTAAGAAGAACGGCACCAATAAATTGATTATGATTTTTTGCGCGAACAAAGCAGCAAATCCTCAGAGCAAAAAAAAAAAAAAAAAAAAACCGAAAATTGCACTTTTTAAGTCAGGTGAAATTTGGCTTTGTGTTTGGTGGAAATGCACCATATGGAAGACATTGCTAGCTTACTGAAGACTCCCAGTGCAATCAGGTTTCGATCAGCTGTAAAGTAATTTTTGAAGAAGCATTTTATGAGCAAAATAACCTACCCCTAAGGACAACGACAGGACATTAGTATTCTTTCATTTGAATTCTGATATCTATTTGATGCTGTATTTTCCAAAACTAAAATGAAAATTAGTTTTTTTTTGTCGATAAATGGGCATAAATATTTGTTTGAATGGTTTAGCGCAATTCAATCTGATTCATTGAGTATTATTTTACAGTGCCGTCTTGGTGAATTGCAGCCAATTTAGCCACAATGGCATTAATACAAAGTGGACAGGCTGTAATGAGAAGGGCTTTGATGCCCTTGTCAGTGGCAGTGGTGAAGAGGGGCCATTGAGGTTACTGGTCCCCTTCCCAGGTAGGATAGTGAGCCTGAGACTTAGGGTGTTGGGTGTTTGCAGATGACGTTACATCACAGTGGGAACTGCACAGGTGAGGCAGGAAGTGATTCCTCAATAGAGAAGTGCTATCAAATGCCAAAGTTTTGTGCTGTTTACGGCTGTGCCAACCAATCAAATTGGGGAGGCATGAGCCACTTTTGAGTCCTGTAAGTAGTGACACATAAAGGCGAGAAATTTAAGAAGCTCACAGAGAAATTGCAGCAGACATGGATTACAAAACCACTGTTTAGAGTCTGGAGGGGTGGAGTCACACAACGCTTGTGTCTGCTGTGTCCACTTCGTGAAGGATAAGGCAACAATCATTCAGCTGCTTAACATCTCTGGCTGAAATCTATAGAAATACAGACCAAAGATTCCCAGCCGACATTCTTCACTTCCTGCCGCCCATCTGGCTTTCGCGTGTCATCAGGATAACCAAATTACAAATAAGCTATTTAGAGCTCTGAATAAAATGCATCATGCTGAGACATTCAGATAACTGCATGAAAAGCAAAAGATTTCTTGACTTCTGATGTTGGAGCAAACAGCATTGGAGGGGCAAGGAAGCCAACAGGGACAGTGCCTTGTCCATTTGCACGCAGATTTTTTTTTTTTACATATTCGCAACAATAGAAACAATACCATGCCTGTGAAATTTGAGAATAAATGGATGCATTCTTCATAACTCTTGAAAAAATGTGTACTGCCCTTGGCAGTTATTTACCAATTTATTTTATACTCAATAAACTAATAAATAAATAAATAAATAACTATGAGATAACTATGTTTTGTTTGTGTGTTCAATTATAATGTTGCTATAGACGAGTACTGCCAGTCGCTGTGGGCGAATGTTGAGGCTTCAGTCTAAATTCTCTGGTATTTCTTAAAAAAATTCTGAGAGTTTCTTCACATAGAACAGCTGTGTTTGGTTCCGATCCATTATCAAAATCCATGGGAGTATTCAAGGGGCTTCTTTTGTCCAATATTTCCCATGGTCCCACTACTCTTGTCTGGATCCAGAAGTGTAAAAATTGGTCTTTTAAGTGTGTATTAAGGTGTTTGCGTTATGTAATCATTCACACACATGTGTCTCATTTAACACAGTCTGGCCTAAAACAGATGGTTGATGACCTGAAAATCAATCTGAAATAGCAGATCTACCTTGGTGAGGATTATGCCTGCTTTGAATTGGAGGGTAGCTTAGCAGAACTAATTGAAAACAGCGCTTCAAAAACCTCAGCCAAGACAGCTCAGATTGCAGGCACAAGGCCTGACAGTTGTTCTCACCTTAAAAAATTCACTTGTGATCCATAACACTTCATAAATAATATTTTGAACAATGAAAGCTGTTGGCTAAGGTATCCATAGTGCATTGTGTCCCGCAGGAAATAAGATTCAGATCTAATCTGGGTAGCATTAACCCTAAGATCACTCATACGCAGACGGCAAATAATATAAATAGTCTCTTGACACTGAGGGCATGATATTTATTATTATTGTCACTAACCTTTGGCTTTGGCTATGAGTGCAAATGATTATGCTATGCTGTGTTATCGTTTTTCAAAGTGAAGGTAGTTAGGAAAGAAAAACTGAAATAGTTGAAAAAAGTAAGTTGGATCACTTTTTATAGTCACAGATGGGGTGAGTTCATTGAAGACAGGTTTGTGATTTCTTGTTTCATTTATTGTAACGTAAAGTTTGTAAATAGGCTAATTGTAAAGCATTATGCTTTCTGCTCATATTTCACCTTACAGCCTCACCAACTAATTGGGCATCCAGTTACGACAACAGTTATTGAGTCTTATGCCAGGCAATAAAAAAATATATCTGCAAGATCCAACAGTCCAAACCTCAGGTGTATTTGGAGTGGTAATGTCATTATTTGAGTGTTTCTGAATATGATAGAGTAGGTGGTTCAGACTGTAAAGGTTTAGTCAGAGGAACTCGGGAAACAAAATGAGACCTCGGTCCAGGCAAAACAGACCTGCAGGATGAAGGAAATCAGCCCATGGTGGAACTTATGGGCAAACATTAAAATAAACATACTTATTCAGAGCCCTACTTATCATGCTTACTGCAAGCTGTAGTAGTATTGTGTGTTGTACATATTGCTCCTAACAATAGGATAGGTTATATGCAGAGGATAAATCTCCCTACGGAGTTCAATCAATCAATCAATCAATCTATCTATCTATCTATCTATCTATCTATCTATCTATCTATCGATCTATCTATCTGTCTGTCTGTCTGTCTGTCTGAAATGTTGTGCATGTGAAATGGTTGTACTTTCTGTCCGGAATTATGTTAGCTTAAGTCTATAATGAGCTAATACCTATATTTCTTGATGGATTTTTTTAATCATCATGTCTGTGTGTGTGTCCCAGTCAGTCCAGTTGTCTGAACATGTTGGTAATTATGACAGCTGCTGCTCAATACAATGACTGCTGTTCAATTCAGTGCCACAAGAATTGATTCATTTATTTATTGTTCAACAACACAGCACATTATTTAATGGCTATATTGTGTCATGGATCCTATTCTTCTAAACACATGTGGAAATCAAATCACAAAAATAGTCACTTTGAAACTCATATCAATTTCCAATTTAGAGTCTCTGATCAGCCTTATATACAAGCCTTTGGACTGTGGGAGGAGACCGGAGCACCCAGAGTAAGCCACACGAACACTGGAACAACATGCAAACTCCATAAAGAAAGGCCCGAGGCCACAACACAACAAAGGCCACCCACTAAAGAGTAAAATCCCTGGAGCGAGACTGTATGCACTCTGTTTATTTAATCCTCGAGATTTTTGCAGTGTACATTGTCTTTTCAGGTTTGTTACACTTAAAAGCTTTTCCCTTGGTTCTCGAATAGAGATTTTTCAAGTGAACTATATCATGCGATATCAAAACAAACAGGTCTAACACATTACCAAATTTAAATCAATCCATGCGTAAATTTTACAGCATCAAAATTCCAACCTGGGTGAAAATGAATCTTTCGAAAGTAAATCATAAAAATATAATTATGTAGGCTTCTTATTGGCTTTTTTATAGAATTTTAATCAGGAGTATATTCGCATAAATTAAACTCTACAAAAAATAAATCAATAAATGGAGAAAAAATGTTTTCATAACTTTTTTGTTTGTTTTTAGGTGAAAATTCATTAGTACAGTATTCAATCAAAAGGTTTTGCATCACCTGGATTAGTATGTTTTTGTCTTCTGTTATGATTGTCAAAGTCACCAAAAAAAATACACTGTTGAGTTCTATGTTTTTTTCAAAGATATACACTCACACACACGCACACACACACAAACAGTCACATGCACACACATACACACACACACACACACACAGACGCGCACGCAGACGCACAAGCTCACACACATTAATTTTAATCAGAATTAAATGTTGTTTCATCCTGGTAAAGAAAACCAGTCATTCATTTCTTATATTCTAAGCAATTTTCTCAAATTTGAGTGCATTTCAGCATCCTTTTCAATATTTTTTCTTTGTCGTGAGCTTTTTCCACAATGCAAGAAAAACTACATTGCAATATGAAAACTTTTTTGTGCTCCAAACGTGCATTTCATTAAGATATATGCATGTCCAAGTATGTTTTGAATCATTTCTATCTTTTCAAACCCTGTGGCTAAACATTTTTTTTCTATTAATTGTATGGTTTACGATTACACGCAAAAAGGAAGACAGAAAATGACAGCATTTAACTGGATCCACTTTAGAGGGTTTTTTAAAATGAATTCTGAGGTTTGTGAATTAAAGTGAAAATTACATGAGATAGTTATTGTGGTATCCTTGGTTTCCTGAAAGTTCACTGCATCAGTCCAGCAGAAATTATATTTACACTGTTGACCTAATACTGAGTGAGCAGTGGACGCCACTGAACTGAAACTGTGAATTTGATGCTGAAAATGCATTGAAATGTTTTGTTTCAATGCCAGAGCCATTTTTTTTTGTTGTTGTTGTTGTCCATCAGTCTATCTATACATCCATTCATCCCATTTTTGTAAATGCAATATCACAGGAATGCCCTTAGGAAATTACTTCAAATTTAGCACAAAAGTCCACTTGGACTCAAGGATGAACTGATTAGATTTTGCTTGTCAAAGGTCAAAGGTCAAAGCCAATGTGACCACATGCCTATCCTGTCTCGTGAACTCGATATCTCAGGGACGCCTGGAGGGAATTTAATTTCATCTGGCAAAAATGTCCGTTTGGACTCAATGATAAACTGATTAGAATTTGGTGGTCAGAGGTCAAGGTCACTCTGCCCTCACAAAGCACTTTTTTAGCCATTGGCATACAAACTCATTAATTAAAATTCAAATTATAACCATAATTTTACACAAATGTCTAAGATAAGGTGATGAAGTGGTGACACCTTATAACCCAAATGCCAAAGGTCAACTTCACTTTGCTATGATAATGTTCTGTAAAAACATTTTTTTCTGTCCATTACTCAATGCTATTATTCTGGAACAGAAGGGAAAATTGAGACCATATTCCACATTTGGTCAAACACTGTATTGGTTATGCTGATACTTATTGTAATTGCTTCAGGTGGTAGTCATTGCACTATGCGACAAAGCATCAGTCCTCTGGACTCTGGCAAAAAAATAATCTCTAACTGAAGGCAGCATGTTTCTTACTGGAAATTATTCACCAGAATCAAACATAGCAATATTGTGATGACTTCCATTTTGCCAAAAAATTGCCCTAAATAAAATTTAAGCCCTTGATTGATTGGTGGAGGCATACAACCTTGAGGCAGTAATTCTAGTTTTTACATGCAAAGATGAATACTTCAGCTATTGGCTAATGTTTCTGATACTTTGGCAAGTGTACAATAATCAATATCATGGAGTTCAGCATAAAGTCAGAAAAATCTGTTTATAATTTGGAACTTCTTGTAAATAAATTTAGATCCAAGGTGCACTCTTCAGTCAATCGAGTAGTATCCATCTTTGGTAACACGATGCAATGAATTGCCTTCATCTCCCAAATTAAAGTAAACTAGGAGGGCACTCGGTACAGTGCTGACTTCAGCCACGTCATTTGTCAGTATTCTTCTGGATCACTTCCTAAATTGAATCAACTCATCATTGGACTACTACTTACCGTCCTTCCAAATTTCACGCCAAACCATACGTAACTTTTTGAGTTATCCTGTTAACAAGCAGACAAACAGACAAACGCAAATAAAAACATAACCTTGTTAGCGAAGGTAAAAATCATGAACAAGCATGATAGTCATTTATTTTTAACCATTTTTTAAAAATTATTTGTCTTTCAAAAATTCCAGTTTTAGAGTTGCGTACATGAATACACTGCATTTTATGTCGGATCAGCTGGAAGTTGTAATTATAGGTACTTAGAATAATTTTTGTCCCCCGTCGCCCCGCGGAACGGAGGACATAGAAATGCTGTTTGTCCGTCCGTCCGTGCGTCCGTCCGTCCGGGAACAGTGTACTCGCAATAACTTTCGACAGCTTTGATGGAGGATCACCAAATTCACACCACATATGCCTCTCATGAAGGCCTTGCCCAAGTTCAATGATGATTGACCTTGACCTAGTTTTCAAGGTCACTGAGCAAAAACATGTGAAGAACACTGTACTCACAATAACTTTTGACAGCTTTGATAGAGGATCACCAAATTCACACCACATATGCCTCTCATGAAGGCCTTGCTCAAGTTCAATGATGAGTGACCTTCACCTAGTTTTCAAGGTCACTGAGCAAAAAGATGTGAGGAACACTGTACTTGCAATAACTTTTGACAGCTTTGATGGTGGCTCACCAAATTCATATGACATTCTTATTGGCTTGTTAGGTTGATCTCAGCCATGGGCACAAAACTATGCCTTGGCGATACGTCCATCATCCACAAGTCATGAAAATTGTAATCTCTCTCATAACCCATGGTTATATTTAGCTCATATCACAATGATCCATCCTTCATCCATCTCTCTGTTCAACCAATGACCAATGAGCTACAGTGTCATTGTACTTCACATTATTAGTGGTACAGAGCATCACATTATTTTCAGCCATCAAAACAGTTTTTGCCACATGTTTCTGGTCACTTCTGCGACGGGGGACACAAGGCCTTCGGGCCAGCAGGCCATTTTCCGTTTTATACTGGGCATGTAGTCTGACGGAGAAAAGAGCAAACAAAAATCCAAAAACCGATACAAACTTTTAAAATCATCTTTGCGATACATGACCTTCAAGAACATACACCTTTCCTGAGCTGTAACCCTCTTCAATTCCAAGGAAAAGGACCAGTGTTTCTTTTGTGCCATCACTGATTAAATATACATTTTATTTCACTCGACTGTTAAAAGACACCCATAATCATTACTGACCCATCAAATGCCCGCCATAATACTGAATTTTGTCCTGACCACGCACTGTCTGTTCTTCATAATCATTGTGTTTGAGATTCTGGCCACAGTGACTGGGGAGACTACATTTACAAAAATGACAAAAAGTACTTTGTCCAAATTTTAACCTTCTTAGCGGTCTGTGTTTCATTACTATTTGATTGTACCTGCTCTTCCCAAGGAGAAGTATAAGCCATGAAACCCTTAAATCCTAAATCCTAAAAAATCATAAATCTAAAAATCTTGTAGCAATCTGTCCTTTCTCCCCACACAAGGTGTTTCATGTCTTCTCCTCTTACTCCAATTTAATATCTCTCCCCCAACCATACTCATCCCATCTCAATAATATAATGAAATTATCATCAAAGCTTTGCCGTAACGCAATTTTACTGGGCACTGGGATGCTACCATGAGGCAAAATAATGAAAAATGTCATAATTTCTGCAATAAGAAATGATGAACACATCACTGAATAGATCAGCGAAATGGATCAGGTGCATTATGGGAAACAAATGATCATCTCAAGGGTAGCTTAATAATAGCTTAGCTTTCGGCTACAGTAATGATGCTATGAAAAAAGGCCAATTTTAAAATTGTTTCATGAAATCCTGACCCACTTCCCCCAAGTACACACTTATATGCATACACGCTCAAACGCGCACACCCACATGCACACACACATGGACCTTGCAATCTTTTCTTTAGCATAGTCTCCTGCCAGAAACCAGTTCCATCACTCCTGAAACTATCGCAAATAAATGCCAAATAGTTTGGCATAGTTTGGCTTCATGTTATAACTCTGATCTGCAAACTGGGCGAAATTTGGGCAACTATTCTTCTGACTTGGCATTTAGATCTATTCTGCTCAAGACCATATACTGTATAAAAATATAGATGAAGCTACCGTGACGTCACCCATTACCATAAAGGAAGCCTCGATTTTGGCAATTTGAATTGCGCCATGTTGCCATTTTGAAACCGGATGTGATTTCTATTGGATGAGAGCATGTATTGAAGATCCGGGGAGGACTGTGGCTTTGGATCTGACCGTATCGGATGTGGACGAGAGGATAGCCACGCTCCTGAAGCATATTCTGCCTTTATTCTTTATTCTAGTCTATATGGGACCATAATTTACAAAAATGAAAATCATGATATATAGAAGGAGACTTGCTATAGCTACCATAAAATAATGGGAAAAATCATTATTGAAATGAAAAATAAGGTGGGATAGTAGGGTCATTTTCTCATAGACTTTCTCATGACATTGAACTTCTTTCTGCAACCACTGACGTCGCCATCTGCTGGCCATTAAATAGAATGCCATTTTACGGTACTTCCGCATGGACTTCATTTTTCAGACCAGGGTGCTGCGTCCATCTTTTTATACAGTCTATGCTCAAGACTGGTAGCCATAGCTGACTTTTGATTTGCTGCCTAGAAAATTGCCCTCTGGAATCACCTCCCTTAAACACTTGTTAAAACAGAACATCTAAATAATGCATTTAATGCAATCAATTGTACATAGTTTATATTATTGTAACTATATTAACTTGATTTAAAGTTTTAATTAATTTTGTTTTAAATATTTTTCTCTTTGAAGCACTTTGTAACACTGGTTTGGATAAATGCTGCACAAATACAGATGTATCCATTCATTATCCATTGTATCCATTCATTATCACACTGCTTCTTCCTCACTAGGGTCATGGTTGAGCTGGAGCCCATCCCAGCTATGGGTGAAAGGCAGGGACATACTCTGGACAGCTCTCCAATCCATCATAAGACGCTCACAACATTCACTCTCATACTTATACCTATGGGCAATTTACAGTCTCCAATTGACCTATAGCCAAGCCCCACTCCCTCCACTGACTCGGACAAACAATCAACATTTTAGAACAGGCGCTAATGGCTGGTATCATAGTCGGAGATACTGTATTTTTCAGGATGCTATTGATGATTTTTGTTGATCGAAGGCTCAAATATCATCAAGAAGTCAGCAAAAAGGGCTACACTATGCATTGGAGGGATACATTAATGAATTTAGGGAGGAGAAGGTCAACAAAAAGTTTAAATTAGAGGCAAAAATTTTCAGGTCTCAGTGCGAACGCGATCAACTGCATATCGTGTCCGTCACCCTCTCACACAAGACAGAGGATCAGCATTGTTCATGCACTGCAGAGTAATAAATTTAATATACGCATTATTATTGCTACCGAATTTAAGAAATCTAACCTGACGTGACTGAACTCCTAAGTAAACAAGGTGACAGGGTGAACAACGCAGCCAGGCGCACACGTTGAGCCAATGTCTGTCAGCACTGAAGTTGGCCATAGAGTTTGCTATCTTTAGCAAACGTTAGCTAACTTAGAGATGTAAAAGATAAGTTTACATTAATCTCCAGCGAATTGATAAGATGTCGCCTTAAACACAATGTTGACTTAGCTTGGAACAAATGTAGACATCCTTGTTGACCTTTGTTAGTTATGTTAAGCTGATAGTGGGTTATCATGGTTATTGTGTGGCTTTGGGAAGAGTATAAAATACACCCCATCGTCCAGCCTCTCGGGATACCTTGTATCGGAGTTACATTTACCCCGAACACAACATTTGACCATTTTTTTTTACTTAGAAACATTTTTAAACCCCATAAAAGCGAACGATTCGGAGTTTCCATAATGCATTTCAATGGAAGTTCAGGTTCAGAATGTCTGAGTATATGGGGAGAGAATACACACTGTGATTGGCTCATCGCATTTGAGGGCAGGGCTTAGCCATAGGCCAATTGGCCTGATATGCATGTTCTTGAGCTGTGGGAGGAAACTGGAGAACCTGGAGGAAACCCACATGAACACAAGGAGAACATAGAGACTCCACACAGAAACGCCCCAGGTCAGATTCTAACCCACAACCTTCTTGCGCTGAGGTGGCAGTGCTAACCACTGTGCTGCCCCCACAGATGTGCTATTTATTGAAATATACTTTGTCACTGTTACTACTCATAAAATATGTCATATTTGTGTTAAATTATTGGGCTTGCCTTATTGGCATGGGGATGTAGTGGATAATAAATTCAAATGAGCAAAATTTACCCATTGATTCATTTCACATTTGCATTTATTCACTTGTTTTGTAGCATTTGTGATTTGTGCTGGCAAAATGTATCACAGTAGTCTGGGACAAATGAATAAGGACACCTCGCCTGTTTCTCTGTGTCAATGGCAGTTTTTTTTTTTTTTTTTTTACTTACTTTTGTGTCTTGGTAGAGTTGTTACAACATGTCTGCCAATATCCTTTGGCCAACAGTTACAGCAAATGCTAATACCCTGTGAGAAAGATGAGTGGCTGCCAAAGCATGTTTTTTCCTGTATTTTGTGTTTGCATGTGTTTATGTGCCTCATGGCCTGGAACCTTTTAACAGCTGTCAACTAATCTTAGTTTGCATTTTTTTTAAAGCTGGTCATGGAAAGCTTAGCTTAGCAAACTGCAACAGGTCATCTCAAAAATGATGTAAACACAGATGTAATGGCAGAAGGCATGACTTATATACAAAGAAATGTCTGGGTTGTCCCATTCAATAATCTAAGAAAGAGTAAAATTTTAATTATGTGTTTTTAGTTCTAAAGTGGGATTTGAGGAAAGCTCTGGGGCCTCATTAGCAAAACTTCGCATGGCGCCCGTTTAAAAAGAGAGCTTAGGCATGAAAAGCAGGAAACTGCAAATGCATAACAAAAAACAATTGAAGGGCTTATTTCCAGAAATGCACAAGTCTGATTCTTCCTTTTTGCAGGAGTGAGGTTTAAAGATTTCAAAAAAAAAAAAAAGAAAAAACACTGGGGATCAGAATATCTGTTTTTTTTTTTTTTTTTGCTTATGGACACTGGTTAGCATTCTTAGTAAAATGTACAAAACCATAAAACTCAGTCTCTTAGCCCGTTTATTCATTTTTAATGTAAGAAGTTGCAATTTTGGCCTTTGGACTTGTCCTCTTCTAAAAGAGACCGACCTCCGTACGAAGGAACAAGCTTGTTTTCAAGGAAAATGCTTCAGGCATAAGGTAATGAAAGAGAAACTACTTACAAAGCCAACCATTTTTACAAACCCACACATCACAGCATTCGCAGCTGTCCTACCCCATGTCAACAGGGATGTGCCCCCTCTCGTCGTCGGCTGCATTCGGCGACGGAGCCGAACAACAGCACTAGGCGCATGAATGTTCTCTGGAAAGCGGATATCATCATATTTTGTCTTCTTGATGGGCAAAGCACGCTGCCGGTGTACCTTCGAATTATCTGATCAGCTGCGAAGTGTGAACAAGATATCACAACACATTATTTGATATACATTAATTTATTAATTCAATTATTTACAGAGCCATTTCTAAGGATCTAAGACTACAGCAAACCATGGTGAAAGCCATCATCTACAAGTGGAGAAAACATGAAAAACATTCCCAAGAGTGGCTAGCCTACCAAAATTCCTCCAAATGCGCATCAACAACTTATCCAGGAGGTCACAAAAGAAACCAGACTAAAATCTAAATCACTGCGAGCTTCAGGGCTTCAGTTAAGATCAGTGTCCACAATTCCACAATAAGAAAGAGACTAGAGAAAAATGGCATCCATAGGAGAGCTGCAAGGCAAAAACCACTGCTCACCAAGGTGCATACATAGGCTCACTTCAAATTTGACAAAAACAACCAGAAAAAAGTCCTGTGGACTTTTGCTATCATATTCTGTGTACTGATGAGTCAAAAGTTGTATTTTGGGATGACCTGGGTCCCGTAAAATCCAACATAAAATTTCTTAGCGGGAACATGATACCAGCAGTGAAACACAGTGGTGGTAAGGTGATGGTCTGAGGGTGCTTTGCTGCTAATTCATGGCACCCTGAATGTCTTTTATCTGACACCCCCCCCCATTCATTTTAATCTTTTATTTATTTCACAGGATGAAAACTACGGACATCAGTCCTGTATTTGATTGAAGTATTGACAAAGTTACTTTTGTAGTTAATGAATCCATAATTGGAAGGAAATACAGGTGTTGTCTGCAGAAGTATTGTAAGCAACTTTATTTTGGTTCATGATTCGGCCTGAAGTTACCATATAGAGATCGAATGTAAGGGGCCTGTAAATTTAATCCTCGGTGACCTGAATCTGTATTCAGGTGAATCATATTCAATAAGTGCAATCTCAGCACTGTGAGGCGGCTGGAAACCTGACTGAAAGTCATCAAATTACCCATTTACATTCATTCCAGTCAACCAGGGCTCCCATGGGCATAGTCATGGATTTTCTTCAAACTTTGACAGAATTTTGCTTTTGGTGTCAAATGAAGAAATATCAAGTTATAGCCCAATTGGCCCACTAGTTAAGATTTTTTGGGGGGGGGTCAAAAACTTGGATCATACTTAATCTTCCTCCCCCAAATAAAAGAAAGCTATGTCCTTGATCTCCCAGCATCTCAGCTCTCCACCTGCTTCCTATAGGAGTTTCTGAGGGCAGAGTCTCCTCCTGTACTCATACAAAACCAAGTCACTCTTTTAGTCACCTCCTACCCAGGGAATATCCCACCTCTGATAGGCTGATCTTACCCCATTGATAATAATGCACTTATTCTTATTTCATTCTACTTCAGCCCATTCTTTCATTCCTCCCCACAGTAGTTTGCTTGTTGGGCACTGAATCAACTTGACACTTCTTTCAAGCTCCCTAGTTGTCCAACAGTGTAGTGGATTAAAACCTCAAATCATGCTGCATGACAACCGGCAGATACATACATATCCATGCCTAACCCCATACTCTGCTTGCTGCAGGACCTCCCAGTAACTGGGATAAGAAGGAAATTCAGCAAATCCAAAATCTGCCGCCACATTCTATTTTCAATTTCCATTGATATCCTCGTCTGTCCTCTTCTAATTGCTATCCACTGTCACCATCTGTCGCCCACATTAAGTTTAAATGGAGTGTTCGCTTGTCAGGGAATTAACATAAAGCCTTCCCTTCTCCTGCGAGCCACTGCCATACCTTTCGACTTGGCTGGTCAAATGCAATCTTCCGCCTCTGATTGCAACTGTCCAGAGCTCTTAAAAGTGTACCACTTAAGTCACATTTTCTGTCGTAACGTAAATATTAAAACATGAAAAATAGCCAAAGATTGCCACCTAGTGTGAGCAGATGCATTCAATAAAACTGGACAAGTATGTACATGTACTCCTTATCTCAGTAACAAAAAAAATGACTGAGTTGGGAAAATACAAGACAAAATCATTAAAAACCATCTGATGGTGGTTATGTCTGAAGGCTGAGAACATCTGTCTCTGTGATGGTACCCGATACTATAGAAATGCACACTCGTCTCCTTTCATGACATGGCTGCCAATACGATGGGACCATTGCTGTCTCTTACAGTAGCTGTGTCTTACTCAGCTTCCTGTATGGTAAATTCAACCCTTCCCACGAGAGGCTACAGAGTGGTCTGGTTTCATTTCATGGTAAATTATTAAACATAAGGAGAGAAAATGGACTAAAGTAAACATTTATGCTGATGTGCATGCATGACACGTTTTCCATGGATCAGTATGGTCTAACACTCAGGCAATAATCATTTAAATAACCTTTTTTTTTAAAGCTACCTCTAGTACAGCCTTCACGTGATCTTTTAGTCCATAAATGTCTGACCCTCCATGACAAACCAGACATAAGTCACTGTGGGTTATAAGGCAGCCCAGGCTAAAATCCACCAGAACATCATTTCAGGTCGTTTTTGAGATCACATCTGGAATCCACAGAAAAACATCTATTTTCTCAAATTCTGCTGTCAAAGGTTTTCTTAAACCTCGGGAAAATAGTTTATCTTGCCATTTTTGGAAAGTTAATGAGGATTTAGATGTTCATTGACCTAAACAAACGGCAAAATTATCATGTTTTGTTTTTCCTGCATTGGAGTACAACTTGGGTGGGGAATACCTCCTGATGTTGTACACCTGTTTTTTTTTTTGCTCAGTATTTTTCCTTTTCAACCCAATATTGTACAGTGCTGGGAAATTTAATATTAACCAATCAAAGGGTTCAAAAGAATGTAAACAACACTGCTGGTTGTTGCTAAGGAAATATTATGTACAAAAACTTTTAAAAACTTTGTTGGCAAATGTCTCAGAATAAGAATGTTTATTTTCAGCAGAATTCAGTACAAAGAAAAAAACTTTTTAAACCATTAGAAAGGATTTAATTTGCAATTTCAGAACGTGAAAGTAACTCTGATATGATATTATGAGACTTATGCCACTTCCACGGGGGAGGGTCACAAATGATTTTATTTCAAAAACAAAATTGCAAAAAAAAAAAATAATAATAAAAACATTATTTTAATTGTACTGAACCTCTAAGAATTCCAAAATGTTGGACATTTTTCTATTGAAAAAAAATTTCTTACAGAGGCTTATGACTATTTATTTCTTACCCTTCGCTGTCAAAGGTTATTTAGAAAAGTAAAACCGCTTACATTCCATTAAAAACCAAATGCAATAACACTTCAATACTACTGCTGTCATTACAGTTGTGTACCTTACAGCAGTCTCATGTTTTCTGTAATGGCTTTGCACTGCTGGTTATGTGGATATAAAAATACTCTTCACTGTACGCTGTTATATGTGTACATGAGTGTAGAAAGGTCTAATGTTTTGTGGAACAGTCAAAAAAATTCTTTATATTTCTGAACTATTCCAAAAAGTTCTACTTACAACTGGATTGTTCTGGCACAAGACTAGAAGTGATTATGTTTGTATGGAAAGTTCTCAAGCAAGACACAGATATCAAGGAGACTGGAAATTTCTGGAAAGTTCTTTTAGATGTATAAATACTTGTGGACTTAAGAGGAAACAAATTTTCGATTTAGCAGTTCTAGGACTTATTACATCATTTGCTCAGCAAATCTTGGATTCAGTCAAGTCTGTGTTTCTAATTTTATATTGTCAGCTGTACAGTTTTCCTTTTCAACGACATCAAGGGACACAGAAATTCTTGGACTTCTAGGAAATTCTTGGATTTCTTGAATATCTCCTTTTGGACCATTTCATCATGACATTGGGACATTCATTAGGATTACCTTGGACACTGAACTGCACAACTGGGTGAATACTAACCATTCACTTCAATATCATTCATTTGTTTGTCTCCTTAGTTTTAATATTGCAAATAAGCTACTGTGAATTAAGGATTTCTTTGTAAATACAGTTTTAATTCAGCAATCCAGTTTATTTTTTGTTGATGATCACTGACTCTTGTGTGTATAGAACTGGGAGAATTTACATAACAATTGAGGGCTCGTCAGGATTCTCAAAATTATGACAGTGCTGTTTAAGTTGTGAAGTCAACAATAACAATGCAACAACTGGTGGTAGAGGATTTCATGAATAACAATATAGGAGAAGCAGTTGACACTTTGAAAAAGTCTGGTCTTTTGACTGAGGTAGCTCATCTGGGACTTGCTGCTGGGGCATCTATGAGAAAATTTCACATTTTTTAAATTGTTGTGAATCATTTTATTCATGCGGGTGTGTTCTCAGCTCTTTTGATTGTAAGAGAAGATCCTTTTGACACATTTGAACATAGAAAATTGGAATTTGAACTTAAGGTGCAAACAGCAGAGAGAGAATACCAAATGCAACTGCAAAGAGAAAAGGATGAGAGGTAAGCTAGGTTGCAAGAATGACAAATTCATAATAAATTGAATTTAAGAGAGCCCTATATCCAACCCTTCATCAGATTCGCAGTATTTTTTGTCACAAGACATGCCGGATTGGTTCCACCATTTAATGAAAAAGAAGTGGATAAATATTTTCTACACTTGAGAAAGTTGCTCAAAATTTTAAATGGCCTTAGGAGTCCTACACTATGCCTCTCCAGACTGTTCTCAGAGGTCAAGCTCAAGAAGTTTATTTAGAAGGATCCAAGTAATTAATTGTCTTTTATTTTTACCCCCTTTTTATATGTTTGCTAAGAAATCATGTGGATCACATCAATGAAAAATCACAGGTATCCTGAAGAGTCATCAATTCAAAAAATATCATTTCGACACTTTTTGATAATCTTTTGCTGCAGCAGATGATGTTTGTATGTCTGAGCATGCATGCGTGACAACGGCAATTGAGTTTAAAGCAGGACCTCTTGAATTGGCACACGCTGTATGTCAGAGATTACTATGCATGGAAAGCATGTACAACATCCCTCAGATCTTCCCATGACTGCAAGATGACTCCACATGTCAAATATCATTGTGACACGTCAGCTGTGAAATGACAGTGTGGTTTACTTTTGCATCCACTAAATTTCATTAGACGTCCATCTTCGGCTGGTGTGAACCATCTGTTCCATTATCCATGTGTGTATACATGTGTGTTGGTTCTACATCAGTATGTATATGTTGACATCTACATGCACATATTCATAACCATTTTGTAAGAAAAAAAAAACTGAACACATATTTCTTCATAAACATGGATCACTGCAAGTCAAGAGTTTGCGCCATTCGAGAACTGAAATGGGGAAATACTGACACAGAGCAAAAAATGTATTTTGTTTGTACGGGTTAATGAGTATGATAATATAATGAATGTACCCATTCACACACAAGCACACATAAGCATAGTATACACATATAAATTAGTCCAAATGGCACATAGTAACTTGAAAAGCTAATATTGCACCCATTGAAAATACCTATGCTTCTCTGTGAGCTCGCTCTTAAGATGATACAGGCAGCTGACATCATCTTGTCTTTAAATAATCTCATATTGGCTCAGCTCCACTACAGTACCTTGTGCTCAGTGCATCACATGATCCAATCACCAAGCAAATCTGCAAGTCAGCATAGCACTGGCACAGCGATCTACATGACCTTAATAAACTCTGTCCTCCCATTTCAGTTTAATACTATTTGGCCAGAATTTGTGGAAAAATCATAGAAAATATGAGAACTAATTAGGCCATTTTTGTTCTTCTGCAGAACTAGTGAATATCTCACATTTCTAATCGAAAAGGAAATGCTCCTTATTAGTGTTGTGCACATTCTCCAGAACATGAGAGCAAATTCATTCAAAGTACCGTACAATCATTATTCAGTAGGGACTAATAGATGGCTTATCTTTGTATATTTGCCAAATTGGAAAGAATAGGCTGTACATAATTTATTTTACTACATTCCCAAGAGTTTATGTTGAGAATTATACTTGCATGAGCACAGTTTCCAATCTTATGAATCTCTTGTGTTTTTGAGTTGCATTTAGCATTTACATTGGATCCAGTGTGCATTATAAACACCGCAATGTGAAACTCTAGCATGCATCTGAGCTATATGGAAGAAACTGTGCTGTGCAAAATATAGGGTTTGTGCTTGTAGCAAGTGTTTCACTGGATGATGTCCAATAATGGCGCAACCCCTGCATCTCCCTCAGGCAGTCAACTTGAGCTGCTCTCTTACCTCACTCTCTATATCCTCTACAATCACACCCTCCTAATATGGAGGTCTATTTAAACTAAGAAAGTGTCGCAGCCCTCCCTCTGCTTGTAAATGCATTGCTGCTTTGCACCAGTATGACTTTCCCGCTTGTTGCAACGAACATTTCAATGTGAGTTGACTGACTGAATTTTTGGTACTGTTGGAGGTACTTGTCTTCCCGAATGCTGTGTGTTAAACTACTGAATCTCACTTGTATTAAGAGAGCGGCAGACACAGAATCCATTTAAAGTAAAAGGCAAACACAAGGTTATAAGAACAATGGAAGATGTCAGAGGTTGTGTTTCTTGTACCTTTGAAGTTTACTAGGATAACGTTGATGGTATTTGCTCTAGACAGGCCAGTAAAATGGTCGTCATAATGCAAGGTTTCAGAATAGATTCATTTGTTTATATCCGCAATACTGCCATAAACGTATGCAGGGAGGCTCATGGATTGGCGCGCTCTGTAAAGGCGCTGCTTGTGGTGCAAGTGTGTCGGCCACTGCTTCAGACCTAATCCAGCTAGCAGGCCCGCAAGAGCAGTGCTTATTTAGCTTTGCGCTGCCTTGGCACATGGGAGGGATACAGTCCCTTTGAGTGAGCATAGGTTCTTGTGCCTGCCTAACACTTCCCCCTGGCGCCCGTCACTAGCTTTCGGAGCGAGCACATGTTTGGGTCTCCTTCTGCCTTATTCTTTGTATGTGAGGTCTATGACCTCGAGTGACCACTGAAAATATTCAAAGCTTGAAAGCTTGAGGGCTCACAGTAGAATTTTTTTTTTTCGGTAAATTTAAGATGAGCGTTTATGTAATTCTTGGTTAGCAGGAATTTTTGCGACTTACCAATGGATAATAGAATTTTTTTCCAAGTCTTTGTACAAAAATGGAATCTTAAATGCTGACCTTATCTAAGGCCAGTAAGGCCTGTTGTTCCTTCTGTGTTCCTGTGGGCTTTTCACTGAAACATCAAAGAGCCTAAGAAATAGCTTTGTACGCAATGTGAGTCTAAAATCTTCCAATAACTCATCTCTTCTGCCTCTTATTTTGCTTACATAACAGTTTGAGGCATTTTAGCCAGCTTAGTACAGTAATACTGATAAGGTTCTATTTAAGTGATCTTTGGACTGAACAAAGCTGTGAGTAACCAGGCTGGGTTTTTTTTTTGTCTAAAAGCTCGCAACTATCAGTTAAATTAGGTCAGTTAGCTGGTTGACCAACTAAGGGGGTTTTATTTTTTTTCCACACATGGCCAGTTGTTACTGTAATTTTTTTTCCTTAAATGAATGAAATGACCTCTTTGTCTTATATATATATATATATATATATATATATATATATATATATATATATATATTTTTTTTTTTTGAAGATTAGTATCAATTAAAAGTGAAAAATATGCTAAAATAGAACAAAGCGAGTGCAGTGATAGGGAGCACACTAACAGCAAGGGCTCTAATTTCTTGGCGCAGCGCAGGGTGGCGCAGCTCACCAAGTGGTAATTTTGTCCGGTGCAGCCTGCGCAGTGGTAATTTCATGTGGTGCAACACCGTGTGCAGCCACTTCGGCAATTTGCTAGACAGACGTGCACCAAGATGGGTGTGGCAGCGTAGTAGGGGGAGGTGTCACATATTCATCATGACGCAATGACAATTTCGTGGCAAAAGCTCCGCTGAAAGTGTGTAGAGAGCTCGCCAGCTCCAACCTGGTTTACTTTCTGTGCAGTGGTAATTTTGGCAGACCGGCACACAGTGCACATACGTCACCGAAACCTCACAGGCAGGTTTCCAGAATGTCAGGCACATTTCAATTCAATATATAATTACAGCAACCATTATTTAATGTAACTATCTGAATCAGCACATAAATTATAGTATCTATATTGATTGTCCTGATTTCAGATCAAAGAAGGTTGGCACCCGTCATGGAAACTCGACCTGACAGCCCTTCGAGTGTCAGTGCATTCTCTGTGGCATGTTGCGTGCTACACAACATAGCTGTACCCCATGTATGTCACTTTGACCTCACACAGGAGACATTACAGGACTTGAGACAGAGAGAGGTCAAACTGCATGTGCCGTAGCAGCAGGGAGAGCACCAACGCATTTGGGAGAGGAGAGACCACCTGGCTGCACAGCTCTGTCATAGAATGGCTTGGGTGTCGATGTAAATTAGCAAGCTAGCTAACTATTTATCCTGTCATGGTTTGTGAGGTGCGCGTGTTGTTTAGATCTTTCTTTGCGGCTCTCGCCCAGGGATGATATTGAATTCCTGGGCCATGGAATTTATTACCCAGCTGGTTGATTGAGCTGGGGTGGCGTTTCCCCAGAATCTATATAAGCAGGATATCCGGCAGGCCTCCTTCACTAGAGTTTCTCTCTTTAGATTCGCACTATAGCCGAAGATATCTGTAGTCAGGTTTTGTTTGACTTTCTATCATCTTAATGCTGGAGTTTCTTCTCCCTTTTTCTATTTCGCTTTGCTTCTGTAGTTTGGTCTATTATACGTCTTTTGGAAGCGCAAGTACTTGCGTTTGGTCTAAATTATTCTCTGTGTTTGTACTGTGTTCGTGCGACTCTCTTTCTGTCTGTCGTTGCGCTTGGCCTCCGTGTACTACTGGCCATTACATATCCAACCAAGTGCCAATCTGTGAACTTCATGGCTGGAATGCATGCATTACCTTTTCATAATCACTGAGATGCTCATTAGCTGACCAGCTTACTTCTAAAATTACAGTATTAACTCATACAAAGCAATCAAAACAAATAAGTCCATAAATTATGTTTAATACATTAGAATTTTATACAATTGCATTTTTAACTCTGCTATCTGTAAATCCTACATTATTCTTTCATAGAATATTCATCAAAGAAACAAGTTTTAATGAAAATGCATATGAAAAGTTTTAAGACAGTGAGAAGGAAAAGATGTGAAGGTCTGTTTAATATTTGTTTTTGGGTCACCTCTTCAAATGGGGTCACAAGTATGTGACATGCAGGTCACACTGAAAAATCTAAGCAAGACTGAAATGAGCTGTCCTGCCTTCTTCCATGAACCATCCCCAAGTCATTAATAATAGAGGAAAGATAAATCCAGTCATGGCTTTTATAGGAAAAGTGTTCATAGTTGGGAGGTTGAGTTAGGGTTAGGGTTAGCATATTTGATTTGAACGTAACACGGGGAGAAAGGGACACAATTTAGAATTTTCAATGTTTTGGTTGCTAATTTCTTTATTTGAAAAGGAATTGACAATCTTGCGTGGCACATTTCTTTATACGTTTTCATGTTTGTATTTCATTGCATGGACACAATTATTTGCTATCGGAAGCCGTTTTATGGGCATGGCTCTAAACATAACAGGGCTGGACAGTACATATTACGTTAACAACCACTACTGTCAGTGGAAAGTTTCGCTGGGAGTGATATTAAGAAAAGATGGCGAGAAACAGACAAAAGGAATAACACAACACAAGAATTGGCTGGGTGACTGCAAAAATATGCTTTATTTCATAAAAATAATGCAGTACAGTAAGTGAGGTCACACTGGGAGGGGATTATGTGTCCTGTGGTGATGGATGTTTTTTCTTTTTTTAAACACTATGTTTCATAAGGGCACATCATTTTATCTTTGGTATATGGTGATGGAAGATCCATCACTGTGTTGGGTTCTCGGCCCAATTGCCGGAAAAACACTAAAATCCACTGGGAAAATTCTGACTGCCCCGGCCAACAACTGGCCCAACCCATCCCCTCCACCATCTTTTTTTTAATCTGGATGAAAAAATATAAGGAAGAAAAAACTAATTACATCACCAAAACCATGCAATTTCTATCATTCTAGATGTGATTAAACATAGGCCAAATTGCCAAAATCTAATCAATCAAGAAAAAAAAATGCATTAGATCATTACTATTATAATTTTTTTAAATTTAAATTTTTTAAAATACTTTTCTAAGACAAAATCAAATGTTTTCAGTATCAGTAAAAATAACAACTGGTAGATTGCTGCGCCCACTGATCTGTACTGAGAGTGTTGTTATTCTGACACGAGTTAAATGACAGCTGTGTGTGTGGAAAACCACTCTGGTCCGTAATTGCGGTGCAGATGCAGATGGGTTTGGAGCTGACGAGAGGAGGGGGAAAAAACAAGAGTGAGGAGCAACGCGGCTGTAGTAGCCGCAGTGATGACACAGTCCCCACTGAGGAGGAACTATGAAGAACTCAGCTGTAGTGTTATGGTAATTCGCACTTAGTACTAACATCAAGGCTCGAGCGAACTGTTTTCCTGTCAACTCACCTGCATCACTAGTTGACGCCTGGTTGTTTCGGAATAAATCCGTGATTTTTGAGCATTTTGATGAACCTCCTCCATCATCCGCTTCTTCTTCATTCTGGCCTTTTCCGCCCCTCCTTTCTCTTCTTGCCTTCCATCTTCGAGTGTAAAATAAAATCCACTACTTCAACCTGCCTGCTTTCTCTCTGTCTGACGACCGCTCTTTCATCCCCCGACGTTCATTGGAGAAACGCAGAGTGATACGCAGTTTCCATTTCCCATGAGGCTTTGCTCTGACCATTCTACATAAATTTTTGAACAAACAAACAAATTTTATAACAGTAAATTTTATATTTATGGTCACGAAAGTTATGTAAAGTCTGAATAAAAAGAATTAGATCAAGATAGGAAGCTAAACAAAAATCACTAGGCTGGATTGATGAGAGTAAGTCTGACACTTTAGCAACCATCAGTGAGACGTAGAGAAACATCAAGTGCCATTTATGTTAGCCAAACTAGTGTTACAGTCCAAATTTAGAATATTTTAGTATCACAAACCTGTCACGATCATGACTGTGCTGAACAGCATGCGAGTCAGTACGCGCCTGCCCTTTGGCCATCCGACCAACCCGGGAAATCTCTCAATCTTCCCGATGGCCACCTTGCCTTTGGTTCTCGCCCCAATTGCCGAAAAAACAATGCAGTTCTAGCACCTTTATTGTCACACTATGGTTTGTGACCCCATTTCATGAGGTGACCCTTTTAGTAATTTATAAGTGTTTGAGAAAAAGTAATATACAGCCATCCTGAGATTGGTTATTTTACTGAAAAATTTGTTCAGGCCAAGACAATTGAATGCGTGCCCAAGTAGTCATCAATAAATGCATTACAGAAAAACAGCTCCTTTAATCAAACATCGTCGAACGAAAATATGACCACGCATTGATGCCAACTCTGTTTATCTGCATATAGCCAAATCAAATTTACCTCCTCAAATCAATAAGGAAGTCCATTGTGCTTTCTGGGAATTACCTACTGAAAAATAACCCAGACAAAAAAAAAGAAAAAAGAGACTTCAGTCTACTGCCATTTATAGAATAGTACAGTCAGCATGGGGCATGAGAAATTTTTTTGTACTTCTGGACTGGACAAAAAGGGAGAATACCACTCTTGATTGTGGGTTAGACGGCCAAACAAGCAGATTTTTTCTGCCATTGAGTGTCCTTTGAAGGATAGCTCTCTATCTTTAAACCTCAGACCATAGTTGTGATCATTCAAAACTCTTCTGCAATGGTTTGCATTTCCAAGTCATGTTGGATTAAATTCTGCCCATGGAGTGACTGCTGTCTTTGATGGCTCTTGGAATTACGCTGAATTGTGGAGTGTGAAACGGGATGAGTGTGCCAGCGAGTGTTGATTTGCGGGCAGAGGACATGTCCGCTTGTTTCTTTATCTAAAGTCCTGATCTCAGGTTTGGTGTCCACATGCCTTTGATATCTGATGTCAGGCCTCAGGGAGCAGACATTACTTGATCCAATCTATTTTTGAAGACCCACACCGCAAATTCTTTTTTGGTGCAAGCAAAACCATCACAACCTCCCACCCCTCTGAGAAACACGTCAAATGTCAAGAAATACGGTCTCATTCAGATACCTTTTCACAGCAGCCTAAAATAGATATTTAAAAATGCTCACCTGTTCATCAGTGGAAAGAGGTTCTGCTGGTTCATTATATATTTTTCTAAATCATTGCAATTGGGTATTTTTCAAAGTTATAGGTTGCTGGAGAAAAACTGTTAATCACCATGATGATTCATGAATGAACCTCACACGATGTGACTCTGGTTGCACAGCACCCATATCATTCAGACAAACAGTCTTTTGTGGCACAAAGTACAGCAGTGTCCAAGAGATTGTGCTATGAGGTTGAAAACTGCTCACATTGTGACCAGTGTTCATATAGGGGATGTCATCTTCCCGTGGCCCTACAGAAAAGTTCATCTGGATGTTCAAGCAAAAGCCAGATTCCTAAAGGCAAACTCTCTTCTAATGGAAGAGGGCGGGGGCTAAACTTAGCCTTGGGCTACTTAGAACCACTCAATGGGCGCTCAGAACATGCAACACTGTTGCTTTGTTAGTCCTTCAAGCTGGCTCAATACAATTATGTATTGAAAACACTTGAGCTAAGTTGTCAAGGCATTCAGCAAAGAACAGAGCAACTGAATCATTGTAAAATTACACATTGAAATTTCTTGTCATCCACGATATTTGAAAAATAACAGTGTCGCACAATGTTATTTAATTAAATTATGTTAGTTCATAAAAAAAAAAATCATAAAATTTTCCCTACTGTATAACGATAATCTGTACTGCATGCCCTTCATGTGAAAATTATGCCAATGCTTCCCTCTAGTGGGGGAATCATGAAAGGTTTCGCTGCCGTTCAGTAAATCTAAATTCACATCCTAAAACAAATAAATAATGGAATAGGAGAGTAATAATTATTATGATCTATGGATTAACATAAAGAGATCTCTCTTGATCTCCACACATTGATATATTTCATCATATGATTAAAAAAAAAAAAATCCAAAAACAATGTGGGGTCCCTTTTTACTATTGATTTCCACAGTGAAAATAATCATGCTTAGCCTTTTTGGTTGGAATGTTCATGACTGAGGAAAGGGTGCAATTGTACTTCTTTAGTAAAATTCTTGTTTTTTGTATTTATTGAAGCATTTTGGAAAGTCTCCTGTTTTTTGCAATACTCATACTCATGTAAAATAGACTTTTTAATATAAAAAAACAAAGACATTTCACTTTATTTTGTCCACATTTTTTAGGCTTTGACTCTCCCTTTCCCTGTCTCTCATTTCCAGAGGTCCTGGCCCCTCTTAAGAGGAATTTCACCAAGTTATCAGAGCGTGACTCTTCGCCCATTACTGTCAATCGCTGGCTCTTATCCAGCCTTTGTTAAGGCCTCAGGTCCTCCGGTATGGGGGAGCAGCATGATTTGAGAGCGAGATATTGCAGGCTTTCTGGGGCACTCACCTTCGGAGTCGCCGGCATACTGAAGCGTCACACAAATATCTGACCCTTTCTGGATGTGTTTCACCCCAAGGACCTCCAGCTTTTTTTTTCCACCTTAAGCCCACACCTTTGTCACAGACATGAAGCAAACAAAACTCATGAGTTTGCTTGTCTGAACTGGACACAAACATACTGTGCATAGACTGAGGCGGGAAAATAACAAATGCCACCGGGTCCGTAGCATCATATTAGCAAATTATCATGACATGTGATAAGTGTTCAATGAATTTATTGTGTTTCTGAAAAACAACATCAATCCTTCCTATTATCTACCGCTGCCCCTCGAACCCTTCCTCCATCTGCTCCTTTAGAGTTACGCTCACCTTATCATTTATTTTCATCTGTGCAGTGCGGACACGCAATTTTCTGATATTGCACAGTGTTATCCATGTCCAAAATAAATACGACTGTAGCACAAGTTAATGTAGACCAGATATACATTTATAAATATTTGCACAAATCCTATTCCTAAAACACTGATATGATCTCACGGAAAAAAAGCCCCTCTGGCATCTCAGGAAAGTGGGGGTTTTAACTTGACTTGGCGGCTTGGTGGCCATTACATAGTTTTCCTGGAAAACTGGATGAGTTTGTTCTGATGTTTAAGCCTCGCTGATTCATTAGGAGAAAAGGGGCGGGCCCATATCCCATGTGCTAAAGTATGCTCTTCAATAAAAAAGAAATTAGAATAAAAATAAGCCAAGGCACTGTACCACAATCAAGTCAAAATTCCTTAATTAGACTGGCTTCATATCTGAGAAAAAGAAACTGCAGTGCAATTAAAATGAACTGAACCCCCACAATGAAATTTCTTTCTGATTGCATATGAAGGGTTCATTTACTAAAACAGTTATCCGCATCGTCATTTATTTTCCTAAATCTTGTTTTTAAGAGTGCATTACAAAGAATATCAATCAAACTAGTTGGGTGATTTAGGAAGACATCACTTTTATTTTTAAATTTTTTTTTTAATCATGTTTTTTTTATATTGTGCAGTCAAGTAAAGATTCAGCAAACTAGTGGTGGTTTATTCATTTCAAGAATGGCTTTTATCTGTTTTTGAAAAATAAACTCTTCATGTGTACACAGTTGTTCTGCCGCCCCGGCACCGTGAAGCCAAAATATGTTGAAATATTTTATTTTTCTTGTGTTAAACCGATCAGTGTTATAAAGGCATTTTAAGATGATATTGACAGAGTGCTTTGGTTTCAGCTTTGCTTTTGATTTGTTTTCATCCAAACCACAAGACGCATACCGGCCATATTTTTGCAACAAAGATTTTTCCGGCTGAATATCAATGTAACTCTTCTTTCTCTCAGAACTCCTGCACACTGCTGAGAATAAGCTTTTCTACACCCTTATAGACAAGCGACAGAGCTTTATCACCACTTACTTGGTGGGTTATGGCGACAGCAGCAAATGTCAGCGCAGATCAGAAAAAAGACCTCAACTCCTTTGAAACAACTGTTTCCACTGAAAATTTGGTAAGACCGAGTGTGACATTCGCAGTTTCATTTTAAGAGCAAAATCAACCCATCATGGGTTTCTTTCCAACACAGGAAATACGTCAATGTACAATATTATTAAGAAAATCAGACATTACTCTTGAGTATTCCAGTTTTGTATAATATACTTTGTAGCATGTAGAACACATAAGTTTTATATAAACACAGTAGATAGTAGATGATACTAACTCAAATAGACTCAACAAACACCGAGTCAGCCCTATGTTTCTCAAACATTGACTTTTTTTGGGTGACCTGAACACACACATTTTCTCCAACTCCAAAAGCTTTTTTCTGTGTACTTCTCCAGCCTGAGGGCATGCAGTCATGAGCAGCTCAGCCACCCTATAATTGCCAGCATCTCTGAAGTTAATGGTTTTCTGCACAGCAAAATGATAACACATATAGTACCAAGAAATGTGCTTGCCCCTTCCTGATTAATGCACTTTTATCACAATGAATTGATCTCTGATCAAAATGTTATATTAAAAAAAAAAAATAATAATAATAATAAGTTTTATTTATATTGTGCCTTTCTCAGACCCAAGAAAGTGGTACCAGTTTGACAAGGATGTGGATCAAGCCCTTGAGGCCAAAATCGAGGAGGGATGTGGACAATGTGCTCAAAGATCATCAGCATTACCACAGAAGTATTTTGTGCGAAGGGGCACTGGGTGCCCAAAGGCTCAAAGAGGCCAAAACAAGGGGAGGTAACCAGCTACTGCAGGAGCTTAGACTGCAAAGACGACAGTATAAGCAGGCAAGGGTGGCGGCCAAAGCTTCTGTCGAAGCTTCATGATGAAGAAGCTGGCCACCCTTTGTCGGGCAGAGCGGCATATACTGAAATAAACTGGCACCTTTTGCCAGTTATTTCAATGGCAATTTTACAATCAGTTTATAACAGAGGTTCCATTTATTTTGACTGTAAACCACGGTTAAATGCGTGCAGGACTCTACTTACAGTTAACATAACAAGGAGACAATGCATTAATTTAAATGTTAAATTCATGCAAATTTATAACAGTGTAGAGTGAGTAGCAGGGAGAGGGACAGTAGATGCACAGCCTACATTGGGAACCCTTTCAGTTTCACCAAAAAAAAAAATCCTCCAGCAAAGCCAAAGTGACTACTGCGCTTACACTCAAGGGGAGGTTGATAAGAACTTCAGTAAAACCTACAAAACCTTCAGCCATGCAGCTCTCTCATCGCTCCACCGGAATCCACAGCACAGTATGGCAGCATGCAGCTCGCCCTGACAGAGGTGGAAGAGGTTGTCAGAGCAGCTCAAACTAGCTCCATTTGAGTTAAAGATAATCTTAACTCACTCTCAGGCAAGAAGACAGCACACAGCAGCCCTGGCATTCCGAGTCCTCGTTTCTTCGAGGAAAAATGGAGTCTCCTCTTGAGGAGAGGATGTGGAAGAGGGCGAGAAGGAGCCCAGCATGAAGGGGAAAGAAGAACTCGAGAGGCTCATTCCTACAGAGCACACAGGAACATGCAGCGATCAACCGCTCAGGAGCGTACTGCACTCCCCAGTGGAGTTTCATCAAAAGGACTGTCCCCCACATATTCAACCAGATAATTTGAAACAAAGATTGATTTTGAGAGTTTTGCTGCCATAGGAGCAGGCACCTAAGGTTCAGTTTAAGCACAATCCTGTGGTGCTAGCAAGCATGTGGCTCAGAGCAGTCAGAAAGGTGAGTTTTGATGTTAAAAACTCATTTAAGAGTAAAAGCGGCTTCATATCTGCGGTGGCCACAGTCAGTAAGAAATGTCAATCTGTCATAGCGGGAAAAATGTTTTCAAAGAGATATTTCTCCGGTCTAAACTTGGTTTTTCCCGGAAAATTGCTTTTGCTATTCTAAAGTGAGTTAGGAATGTTTCTGGTTTTGGTGCTGTGTTTTTTGTGGGCAGAGGTGGTTATGAATCAGATTTCTCTGGGGCGCTTGTTGCCAGCTAGATGTTGCGGTCATGACGGGTTTTATGTGTTGTCATCTATGCAAACCATTGTGATGACTCACCAGGATGGAAAAAATATGATACATCAAGTGAGTCATCAGAATTGGAATCAGAGTCTTATACACAAAAGTACAACAAATTTGTGTGCAATTCCAATTCAGTGGAAAAAAAAGAAATTTAACACATTTACAGAGGTAAATAAAACAAGGTAATGTATATCTATATATGTGTGTGCGTGTGTCTGTGTGTGTGTGTGTAAACGAGTATATAAAAGAGAAATATACAGTTAGCAGCGATGCTTGCGTTATATTGCACAGTGAAAATTTTTGTTTTTAAAAATAGAGCACTGAAACATGCAACATTGTGCTTATGCAAGTGCAAATAGTTGACATTTACTCATTAAAGTAAGAGAATAGTCATCCAGTTTTCTGTTAGTAAGAAATAATCACGTAGATACCATGCAGTACATTGACTAAATTTTGCGTGCCACCTTGTCTGTTCAAGAACACAAATATTTTTGAAATTTTACATTGTTTCTTGTATGTTTTACTGTAAGTTATTTACTTCTCTGAAAATTTCATCAAAATTTGTACATTACTTTTTGAGTTATCTTGCAAACAAACAAACAGACAGACAAACAAACATACAAATGCTGGCAAGCACATAACCTCCTGCCAACTTCATTTGGCGGAGGTAATCATAAAATTTTTATTATTTTTATTATTATTATTAGTAGTAGTAGTAGTAGTAGTGCTGGTGTTGGTGTTAGTCATTGTGGTAGAGAGGTGGGGAAAAGTATTCAACCGCTTTACTGAGACAAAGATACCCAGTTAAATATAAAATGCAGTTTTTAATGATAACTTCATTTATTGAAGGACAAAAGGTATCCAAATCCTACCTGGTCCTATGTGAAAAGTAATTGCCCAGATTACTTCCTAAATACCTCCAAATAAATGATATGATCATTCATAAGCTGCATTCTGTGTCAACTCATATTTTTCTTGCATCATATAAATATTATTTTGATGATTTGAAGCATGCAAATATAACATAAGCAAAATAAATACATCTGGAAGGGGGCAAATCATTTTTAAAAGTACTGTATAATAGTCGTTTTTATTTATTTAAAGGAGCTGTGCCAGAATGACTGCATATGCTCAGAAATTACAACCCAAGAAAGTAAATCTACTTCTCTGTAAGTCATTATCTGATTTGCTTCTTGCCAGTCCGTCTTAGTTTTGCTTTGCACTTATACATTTAGTTACTCTGGCATTATGCTTCATATTAAGGAGCTTTCTATGGATTCAAAGCTCTATGTTAAGCTTTAGCTAGGGTATAGGAGGAATGTATGCTAATTTCCGTTGCCAATAATCACACAAGAAGAAAAATGCCTTCTGAATTTTGACCGGCAGTTCAGTGAATTAAGTTCTTTCAAAGATGTGAGCATAATCGCAGTAATCATGAAAAAGCTCCGTACATTTAGGGTTATCGCTGACCTTGCAGTACCTCACACTCCCACATGGTGGCAATAAGATACTTTAGCGTACAATATTCTGGACCTGAAGGGACTGTGAGTGAAACAGTCTGAAAAAACTGCAAAATGTTATTCCCTGGGTCCATGCATTTGTTCTGCCATCCATGAATTTCCACCGTAATCCATTTTTAGATCTGTATGGTGGGACAGGGAAAACTTTTGAATTTTTAAAAATTGAATCAGAATAAATTGGATGTGCGTATTTTTTATCTGGGATATCAAAAAAAAAACATATAGTCCGTGGTATTTTACTGTTTTTCCTGTCAAAATGACTGGTCATCATATATTTTCAGTATGGTTTAAACATAATTTACATCAACACATAATACCCGAAACCTGGTGCTGTAAAGACATTTTACATGAAAGACATCATCTGTGTTTGCTTTGTAGTAAAGACTAATGAAGACTAATAAAATATATCACTTTCCTAAAATGAATTCAGGGAAATGTATGGAATATCTGACTTTAACAGTGGAAAAAATGTTTGGTCATTTAAAATAAGTAAAAGGTTTCTGCCACACAAAAAAACCATTGCATTCATAACACTTTCGTAATACTAACCATCACCGTTACACTTCTCACACATAATCATATTTTCTTTCTTGCCTTCCAACCATCTGAAACATGCACATTTTCTCACCTTTCACTGGCCTTTTCCCCAGCACATACTATGCCAAGAAAAAATATTTGCTACCACCTGATTTCCTCAAACAATTGAAGCCCTGCATGCAAGAAACAGTCACTTTTTGGTGATTTTGAGGTTTACCACCAGATGGACCTACAGACATCTCCTCTATCTTATATCGGATGCTTCTAAGAAAAGTGAGATAACTGGTTCTTGCATGGAGGGAATCAATTACACAATCATCAGGAGAAAGTTTAAACCAAAGTTCCAAAGTTTAAACCAGATGATGTATCAAAAAAACTGGAAGAAAGAAAATAAATCTTTTGAAATGATATTTTCATAGAAAAAAGGCCGTAGCACCTGTGTGAAAAAGCAATTGCTTTTAATGCTCGAATTAGACTTAAATTCAGTTCTCTTAACATTTTAAGGCAGCCCGTGTTGTGATCCAGACCAGGAATAAAATGCGGAGGCAGAGTAGTGGGTGATACGGTCGCAGTGGGACTGACCCCAGAAGAGGAAAGCACACTTAAGTTCAGAAGCTGTGGGCGAAGCAGAGTAGGCATTGTCATCTGGCCAGTGGCTTTGGGGGATAACTGCCAGATGGAGTGCACTCTTCGCCAGAGCTGAAATGTCCCAGGACAGGAAGGAGTAACTTAGCAGGAACACAATTTGAATTCTATGCTCCTTTCACACCGGACTCGTAACAAATTTTTTGCAGGACAGATTACATTCAAAGTCAACGCAAAGACACAAATCTTTGCATTGACTTTGAATGTAATCTGTTGTGCAATATATGTGTTTTGCGTCCGGTGTGAAGGAGGCTTAATGGCCGTAGAAAGATTTGGAGCTCGTTTCTAATAGACTGGACCGAGGGAGAGGCTTGGACTGGATTAACAAGAACGCGGTCTTAAGACAGGAGACCTTGAGGAAGGCTTGGGAGCTTGTTCCTATTAACTAAATAAGGAAGGTGTCATTCAAGATTATGTTTTCCTTTCCAAAGGACAAAGAGTTTTAACAGTAAATACTCAGAGGTTATAAGCACATACAGAACAAGAGCAATCCGAGATTTCAGATCTCCGCCAAAGGATGACATTGATACAAATGCAAGATCTGTCTCTTGGGAAGATTTTAGGAACGGATCCAGAATCCAGATTCGGATCCGGATCATCACCGAAATTTAATGGCGTCATCCCTGGACCAAGATCTATCTCTGGTGAAAATTTCATGAAGATCCGTTTAGTAGTTTCCGATAAATGTCACTAAATTTGTAGATCCACATCCCGATCCGGATCCAGAATCCAGATCCGGATCCAGATCATCACCAAAATTTAATGGAGTCGTCCCTGGACCAAGATCTATCTCTGGTGAAAATTTCATGAAGATCCGTCCAGTAGGTTCAGAGAAATCAAGTAAATAAATAAATAAATAAACCGACTCGATCGCATAATCTCCTTGGCGGAGATGATTCAAATCCAGTGACTTGCAACGCAAAGGAGGGGTATACAGTAGTAAAAGCAATGCTGAAATGTTGACATACTGTGCCTTGCCCACTGCTGTGGGTTGAGGTCTTGTATGAGCAGGCATGCTGTAGTTCGGCAAGGTACTGGTAGAATTTATGAAAGGGCATGGCTGTGAGGGGAAAACTCGCAAAGGCAGTGTGTCCAGTTCAATGTGGTGCATAGAGTTAAAATGAGCCAGTATGTTTTATCTAAACCAATGTTCCCGAGTACATAATCAAAATATTTTTCCACAGCACTGCTTGCACAGAAAATGAATACAGCAGTGTACAGCAACAGAATATTGCAATTGTAAAACCCTAACGTCCACATTTTTAAAATAACACTTCCAGCAGGAAAATATGTTCGTCAAAAGCTTCATCTTTATTGGACTTTATCGCTGAACAGTTCATGTTCACTCTGCTCATCTTCTACTTGTGTGCGTGATGGAAGGAATGAACGTTACTCATTGCCTTTTTTGACCGTGGTACTTTAATACTGTGACCCCATTAACCTCTCAGTTAAGCTTTGAAAAGCTAGACAGTTTTCTATCATCTCGTCCCAGCATGGAGAATGCACAGTTCATTCCAAGTGTGTAGACCTTTTTATTTTGTTATTTATTTGTCCTCAATATTTGGTTTGGTTCTGCGCCAACTGCCAAAGTTTGTCAAGAATGGTCCTTAAAAGTTTCACATTTGTCAAAACATTTTGATGAATCACAGATTTTGTCATAGTCCTCTGACTCAAGATCACAGAGAACAGACATTTTTTTCCCCCGGCATTGTGGCAGTGTAGCCAAAACGCCTCAAAAGGATCTGTCAGCCTGTATGAAACTCCACATACAGTAGATGATGGTCCCTAATTTTTCAACGGCATTTTTTCATAAAGCAGCTTAAAACAGTAACTATAAGTATCTTGTTTTAACATTTGGCTTTTTCAATATTGTGTTGCCAATAATAAAGCAAACTTGGCAGACCCAAATTTAATTGCAATAGCTGAAAATTTGCTCCGAAAAGATCTAAGATGCTGCAATGAAGAGTTCGCCTGCTGCCAGATTTTCTCTATTTTTGCATATTTTCAGTATCAGACAGTTTAAAATCTACAGATAAAATGTGATATAAGCCCACGGAGCTAAGAACTACAGGTCATTAATAATTAAAGATCTTAATGTATTCATTTTACATTGGCATTTCAAATCACATCTGAATCGGAAATATCCCATCAAAAAACCGCATGAGCATGCTTGTGCGCGACTCGTGCTGTGATCTCTGGAGAGCTCTCTTCGCAGTTCTCCTCAAAAAAATGTGCCCTTCAGCCGCTGCTTCTTTTCACTCATAGTTTCCAACGTCGTATGAACTGTACGACGGCGGAGAGGACCTGAACGAGTACGTGCTCAGAATACGACTTTTGAGCACCCCGATGGCCAACTGGAAGTGCTTGAGCAACTAACTAGGCTAACGCAAGCAAACCGTTTCCCTCCCATTTCCCTAAGCAGTACAAAATCAATTATGCTCAGCTCTCATGAGGCTGCTGGCTGCACTTGCATTGCTGAATTCGACCCATTGCTATGATGCTCACTCTGCACCACAAGAGGCGCGTTTATTGAATAAGACAACCCAGCAGCCATCATTTCATTTACTGAAAGAAAAAGGTTATTCAATGCCTATATAGTGCATCATTCTTGCTGATAATATATATATATCAGCATTTCCTATGAAAAGTCATTACCCTATAAAACTTAAAACATGTGCCACCACTGACTGCAATAATTGAAACCAGACACTTCAGGTAACTGTAGAACATGCTCTTACAAGGCTGAGGAGGAATTTTTGCTCCCTTTTTCCTGCATAATTGTGATAATTTAGCTGCTTAGGAGAACTCTTCAGCTTGAGTGGGCCATTTATAATCTTGCCAGAGCATATCAATGGGGCTAAAGTGAGGGTTGGCTCAAGATCATGCTGAAATATTAATTTTATTTGAGTTATTCAGAGGTGGACTTGCTCTTGTGCTCCATATCATTGTCTAATTGAATAATTTACTTGCGCTTGCAGATCAGAGACTGATGGCCAAAGTTCTTCCTCAGTACCTTCTAGAACAGAGTAGAATTCATAGTTTTGCCAAATACAGCAAGTCATCCAAGTGCTGAAGCAGCACAGCATCACAGTACAAACTGCCACATTTGTACTTCCACCCAGAGGTAACATGGTTTCATTGGCATTTGTTCAGCTTGTTCGTCAGAGAGTGGGATGTCTCAATAAGTTATGGATGGACGTCAATAAAATTTGCGCTGATAGCTACTGTGCTAAGGAAGGGTCATCAAGGTGTCTTTTGGCAAAATGTGAAACTATACATTCTTCTCCGTAAACGGTCATTTTCAGCGAGCAAAGACTCGAGTACTATGTTGCATGCCCAAACTGGGGCTTCCCAAACCTGTGCATTACCAAATCATTATTAGGGCACATGGAGACTAGCTTGTTTCTGTTTCCAGGCACTTTCCCAAACAAAACAAGTTCCTGGTGGACAGGATTATTTGTGGTGTTTTCACAGAAGCCATTTCAGAGGTCCCTCTCAGTATAATCCTTCATATTTTCCCACACTAAAGCAAACATGGCAAAACTAAACACATTTTATTTTGTTGATAGAACACATATGAAAGTATGCAAGGAATATGACAAAATATTTTATCACTGACACAATTAAACAGCATTATACGTAACCCCCCCCCCCCCCCAACAGAGACGCACACACACGCAAACACACAAACCAATAACCAGAAACATTTTGAGGCTAAGTTTTTTAGCATTACTAATTGCGCTTTTACCACCATGTCTTCTTAGTAACCGGTCACCATTTAGAATCGCAATGTATATTGTAAATGAGATTTACTGTGGAAGACATCCCTAATGTCCAGAGAAGCCGGTGCGAGCAGCTGCTATCTCCATATTCCTCCTTCACCCCCCAACCCTTTTCATGCCCTCTCCCCTCCCCGAAACTCCCCCGCCAACACGCAGGGGACTTTCGAGGAGAGGGAGGGAGGAGGTGGGAGAGAAGGAGAGGGTCAGCAGATGGGAGGGGGTCATATAGGCTCGCTCATGCAGCGTCAGTAGAAATAGCCACCAAATTGACCATTTACACCCCAGAACTATACAGCAGTATACAGATAATCTATAACATAAGGGATCCACGCAAGGGAGGGGAGGGGGGGAGGGGGGGTTATTATGTTATTAACGTAAGCTTTCATCCCTTTTCTCTCCTGATATAAGGTACTTTTTTAACTCCAAAATGTAAAGCCAATTCGTTTTTCGCCACCCACCCAAGCGCCCCGCCCACCATCCCTATCAATAAAAAAAATAGGCTGCATCACTAAACACATGACAACAGCAGTTATTCCAATCCAAATTGCGCCGGGATTCGCAAATTCATTAAATAGGGCCTAAATAATTTCCCTAAAAACTATAGACCCATTTGAATTACACGTGGTGAACTTATCTGCGTTTCCCGTACATTAACTCGCTAGCCTTTAAAATTTCTTTTTCATAATAACTTCTATAGTATATAGAGCTGTCTTTTACATTTTTACAACTACCATTTAGGCATATTTAAATCCATTTGGCCTGTAAATCATATGTCATAAAACTGCGACGTTACAGGTATTATTAAAAATTGTTAGGAAAAAAAGTTAGGAAACCAAGACTTTGCACTTACAATATGTCATACACCTTTACGCATTATTGACAAATAAAACACATTTTTTTCACAATGCGCCATAGACAACAGGCCTGTACTAATCATAAAAAAAAACTATGGTGTAGGCCCTTATTCACACAGCGCGCATAATTTGATAAACAGCATTGCACATAATTATAGGCCCTAACAAAAAACAAGTCATAAATTTAACAATTCATATTAAGCCCAATTTAGCTTCATCCGTCCTATTCTGTTCTCAGAATACACCGAGGCCGTGGTGTCATCCCTGCCTGCCTGGCCGACCAGCTGAGATAAATGAACTAGGCCACTCACTGCATAGACGGGCGGGCCAGGGGAGCAGTGAAGGGGCGCCGGGGCAGGGAGGGGGACAAAGCCGTAAAATTAGTGATGTTCGACGGCTTCTCGTGAAAAAAACGGTTGATGGAAACATTCCAAACTTACTTGATCCAGGAAGCTGGAAATGTCGGCGAAGTGGTCTGCAAATTTGGTTAACTGACTGTGAGTAGTTTGAAAGTTATTAATTTTTAACAGAACGCCCTATTGGAACACTCTGATCCCACCTCGACTAAGACGGCAAAAAGTACCCGTGCTCACTCACGATTTCTGACAAAATCGTTGGCCGGACAGGTATACATGCTGCGGTGCAAATGGTCTAAACATGTTGCTCTATCATCCTATGAAAGTCACGTGTCTGTATCTTAATTAGGAGAGAAATGGCAGCCTCCGACCGATTTTGATAAGAAACACCAAAATTCCGGACTTGTGTGCGTGCTTTTGGCACGGCTCCTGTCAGCGTTAATAACGTGAGAACTATTAATTTTAGAGGTGCACATCCAATTATAAAGTTGTTGGAAAACATCTGATCTATTTGTGTGTGAAATTTGGTGAAGATTCTCCCATGTATTAGCGCGTGAAAGCCCCCAGCGGGTTCGGCGGTTTTCACAAATGTTAAAAAATTAGCAAAATTGTTTAGCTTATATCTCCAAAAATATTAAAGATAGAGGTATACAGCAAGTGGTGTAATTGGAACTGAAAGCATGGGCTATCCAATGGTGCAAGAATCATGACCGTGTGACCAGGAGTTTAGGAGCTATTAAGCCGGGGACATGATAGGGAACTGAGTCGCTGGGACCCGTTTCTGGGTAATGATGTCGCACATAGGAACAAACAGAGAAAACTTCCGAGGCTAATAACTAATTAACTAATTAAGATAAAGAAAAAAGCAGAGAAGGCATTCACGTGGGGACGAAGGCCAACAATCTGGCGCAAACGGCATGTCTCCAGGCCCAGTAGTCTTCTCAATCTACTCTTCCACCTCCATGGCCTGACATTTCCTTACCGAGTTTTTCTGTCTGAACCTCGGGGCCTTAAGCCAGCGGGCCTGGGTTTTGAGCGGCTACGCCGTACACGGCTCCGGCGGGCGGCCAAAGTAGTAAAGTAGTAAAACCAAAGGGAATTTCAGACATGGAATCGTTCTCCAAAGTAGACATTATATTCCAAACGTGAGATAATAAATCAATGTATGAACTGTCATTTGGTTTGTAAAAGTTTGTAAAATCACATTGGCAGCACAATTGAGGAAACAGAAATTTCACACCTACCATGTGTGATACGTTTTACATTTTCTCCAGCAAGTTTTACTCTCCATATACTACTCATTTTGCACATTTAAGAGTAAGCAAAGTCACCAACATATAACTTCTCTCAAAACCACTCATTGTCTTTTCTACCAAGTAATCTAACCAGTGCTGAGAATCTTCAAAAGTTTATTGGCCAAAGTAAAATAAGGTCTGCCACTGCAGGATTGTGTTAAAATGAAAAATAAACCATTAGCAAACACCCTTCTTACTACTACACTTCATTCCAATTCACATCTCATCTTCCTCCATAATAAAGCACAAGTGATGCAGGTCAGAAGTAAATGCAAACAATTAAAAAATGAAAAGGTGCAGTATTGGGTCCTACTTTTAGTCTGAGTCTGAATCAGTCTGAACAACCAATAATATAATGAACAAGAATAAATGGAGTCATCCATCAGGTGATGATGGGATCTAACCATGCCCTCACAAGTAATTTCAAACACTTAACTTTTTTCCAAAATTTGGCGTAACTTTAATTTACAAGCATTTGTACTTATGTCTTTGTTTATATTGAAAATAAATCATCACAGGGTATTTTTTGTCTTTTTTTTTTTAAACCAAGCTGAAACAAAATTCTGTGATTTAAAAAATACAATAATGGAGGGACAGAGGTTGAGTCTGTACCAAATAATAGTTTCAGAGTCCTTTGCAAATCCATGGTCCTGGAGAAAAGCCTTTCATGCGAGTTTGCGTCTCAAGTTATAGTCCTCAAATCTCTGCACTGAGCGCAGTTCACATGATACCGAATGTCCCAGGAATGGTGGCCGTATCAACTGCACTACTGTTCTTCATCCTTCTACTTGAACTGATTATCGATCAGTGTCCCCTTCATTTTGGCTTTCTTTGCTTCCAGTTCAGCCTGTTGACAGGGAAAATTAAGTATAAAAGCAAAGCTCAGAAATGCATTTATCCGGTCATAATATTTGTCACATATCAACTCCCAAATCATTCAAATGAGAAATAAAATTGGTAGGACAATGTGACATACATATTCTGAATCTACTGGTTGCAGGGCTACATCACACTTACATTGAGAGAAATATTCAAACCCAGGACCCTATGTTTTTATGGCCATAGCATTACATCAAATGAAGAATACCTATGCGTTTATACACATTTTATACACACTTCCTTGAAATTCAGCAGGACATATATGGGATCTTTGGAGACCATGAGATCTCCACTAGAATTTGAAATAGGCCTGAAGTTCCACAGGTTTGAATACAGCAGCATTTGACAAACCACTGCATGAGTACATACATTTTCAGGGGTTCATGCTTGCTGCATGTGCTCATGTACCCGATTTTTTAATCATAGATTGATTTTCACCTACAGCTTCCTGAATTCTGTATGGGTGGGCCACCTCCAACGAGAGGACAATATCCCGTAAAAATGACTAAATAACACGCTACCCACACGATACAACTACAGCCATCGGGGAAAAATTACTGCTTCAAGCATTTATTTAACTTCCAGCTGTAAAAGTAATGACGCCAAGTGGGTGTTACTCGTTTACCATTCACAACATGTTCACGAAAGGTATTGAACCCCACTCTGGTTGAGCATCTTATACAGGTATGAGAATTTATTCGTTTTCTATGATCCATCATTCCATGATTATTCATCATGATAATGCCAATGCCTCCAGCTCGGCCTCCGTGCAAAATGGTGATTATTAATGAGAAAGTGAAAGGTCATTTTGCAAATGAGAAAAGTCACACCATGGATGTCAGGCACTGTGTTGTGATCGTGCTCATATGGCGATTAATAACCCCATAAAACCTATGGACCCATATATGGATCTGTCGAATGCAGCTGCTGTATTCAAACTGGTGGAACTTCAGGCAGATTTTAAATTCTAGTGGCGATCAGCAGATTAGCAACAATCCCCGATATGTGCTGCAGAATGACAGGGAAGTGTGTGTAGAATGACATACAAGATCTAGATATTTTCCATTTGATGCAAATGCAGTCAGCATAAGAACATGATGCCCAGGGTTTAAATATTTCTCTTAACACTCATGTGATGGAGCTTCAGTGAAGCTCTACAACCAGCAGATAGAGAACATCAATGTGACATGTGTCATGTGACATGTGTCCAGATATGGAAAAATATGGAAAAAATGTTAAAGTGTTAAATCTACTAAAGGGAAGACTTAGGAGAAAAATTTAGGGGGTTTAGGGGGTTTCGTGAAAACATTCTCACAGAAACCTCACCAGCTCTTGCAGTCTCTTCTTGCTCATGCCTTTTCGCTCCAGCTGCTTCTCAATGACTTTTGCATTCTGGGCGTACGAGTCTGCAACTTCTCTCTGCAGAAGAAACAACAGGCTCAAGGTTTTGCACAAGCTTTGCTTTACCCTGCTCGCCCACCATGACCATAACCAACAAATGCCATACAGTGTAAAAAACGATAGTTTCTCATAACTGAAAGGGACTATTTTTAGTCTATCACCACATGTCATGGCAGGTTTTGGACAATGAACTGAAGTTTATTAGTCTTCAAAAGTTAAACTTCAAGTCATCCATAGTCAAGTATCCATTTCATACTCATGAAACTGTTCAGTGACCCCGTACGGTCTGTGGGGCTCGGCCATTGTCATCCTGGAAGAGACCACTCCCATCAGCTTCATCATAGGATAGAAAAGCGATCCCACAGAATAACTGCGTTGATTTGTAGTGGCCCTCGCACCGTTAGGCAAGTTTAACTAGACTGACATGTATTACCATGTAATGTAAAAAAAAAAAAAAAAAGGAACCCTACATTTAGGTCTTTACGTAAAATATAGTGTTTGATCAGTACACACACACACACACACACACACACACACACACGTCATTCAGTCGAAGATGCAATAAAAATAAGTCTAAAACAAAACAAAAAAAGCAGACTGTGAAAGAAGAAAACTGCGATCATGGATAGTCGTCTAACATACCGCCTCTATCTCCTCCTCTTCCTCATCAATGGTGGAGACTGTGACCGAACTGAATTTCCCCATGTCTTTAGTTCTCTTCGTCATCATCACCTACAAGGGTACAAAATGATTTGGACTTAGAGAGGGGCACGATGTTCCAGTCAATATGCAATCTTCACTTTACAGCAATAGGAAGAAGAGCGTTCAATTAACAAAACTAGGCTTATGCCGTCAGAGGTGACGGCTGGGGATGTATCCCCGAACGCCCCTAATCCTCCAATTCCCCAATCCTTGAATAGGCCTTGAATAGACTTTCATTTGAACTTAATTTCAGGTAAATCGGACAAATAGTTCTGAAGATATGGCCAAAATGGTAATTTTCCATCACAAAGCGCCACCTGGTGGCAAAATATTAAACCATACAGGTATGTCATCATGTGACACGTTGGGAGGTCATGACCTTGCAGTTGCACATAGTTTCATGTCAACTGGACAAATAGTTCCAAAGATATGGCAAAAATGGTGAATTTTAATTCAGTTTAATTCCAGTTACAGTGATCAATGAATTCCGGTTATATGCATCTATTCCATTGATACATGAAATGTTTGAGATTTATTGATAAGCAAAACCATATTTAAAGTTTAAGTCGTAATATATAAACACAATTAAATTTTGACTTGACTGATGCTGGTCAATTCAACTTCCAATGACCATCTTACCATGAGTTTATTCTTTACTACGCTAATATATAAAGGCCCTTTACAGTGTAATGCATATAGAGGTCTTTCAATTGCAGTCAAAGCAGCTTCCTGGGAGGTAACTTCATAAAAAGTGGAAATCAATAGTGGAGTCTGGCTTGATTCAGAGCGGACAAAACTCTAGCCTCTATGAAATCCTCAGTGACTATCGAATTAGTTGAATATTGGCGTTTTCAGGTTACTTCTATGAAAAACCTAGAGAAGTCGTGTGGTCGTGCGATAAAGTGGTAAAGTCAATGATTAATCCACTCAAGCACATAACGTCATGCCTTCAGTGCCGCCGTGCCATCTGCAGATGCATCGTCACACATCATCTGAGTCATGGAAAACACTTGCAATGAGGCCACACAAAGTAAACATTTGACCAATAGTACAAAACCTCCCGTTATCAAACCAGCGGCTAATTTCCAACCCAGAGTAAATGTTAGCAGAAGTATACTTCCATTCAAAAAGGCAATCTTACGCTCTGTTGGTGAGCATGCATTTCACTGCGAGGAAAACACACTTAAACTGCCTCATTATTGCATCAAAAATAACCTGCACGCCTCCGCTCAAATATCAGCATTTGAAAGGCAAATTTTCCATTTTAATACATTCAAACTATTATTTACAGACAGGTGACAAGTTAATGGGTAAAATCGACAGAGCGTGTCCAAGTAAGATGATGGGCCTTCACAAGCTTCAAAAATCAGCTTCAACACTCCAGAGCATAGACTCTACAAGTGCAACGCTTGAAGGAATGGAGGGATGGAGTGCTTTTATTCCGAGAGATATTCTCTCACTTGGTGTCTCATGGTGAAGGAAAGTGTTGTCTAACACCGTTCCATCTCTCATACGAGTTCAGCTGGTTTCAATCTGGTGACTGAAGGGAGTGAAACATACTTCGGATGATTTTCATACTCATGAAACTGTTCAGTGACTCCTTACGGCCTGTGGGGCTCGGCCATTGTCATCCTGGAAGAGACCACTCCCATCAGCTTCATCATAGGATAGAAAAGCGATCCCACAGAATGACTCTGCATTGATTTGTAGTGGCCCTCGCACCGGTTAGGCAATGAGTGGACCCAAACCATCCCAGGAAAATGAACAGAAACTTCTACGTTTGTTATGTTGGTCCACACATTAATTCAAGTTTTCTTCTGTTATCGGTTGCCCGTCTGAACATTTCCGACTACGCTACGTACAACAAGATTCATGAGAAATTTATATTTTTATGATAAAGAAGCCAAGCACAAATGTCTGTTTTGCCGAGTGCATTCGACCAAGGCAGGCCGAGCTGGGTGAGGGCTGCTCTTTGGCCAGACTGACTTAAAGACGATGACAGGAAGCCCAAGCTGGGATAAAAACAACAAACCATACAACTCATGCAGGCCTAGAAACGCAGGTCCCAGCGGGCAGCTCTTCCACCCTCTGCGTTAATGAGCAAATCCACATAATGGCAACATGCTGTCAGAACACAAGGCGAAAACAGCACTAGATTATTTGTACCTGCGGATGTTCACACCTTCCAATGTGTTCAAACAATATTTGCAAGTGGTGATAACTGAGTTCACAAGGTAAAGGGAGAGCATCTATAAAAGCAAAGTGAAAATGCGAAATTGCTTCCTTTCGAGACAAACCACGGCTAATGCCGGGAAACCGTGAAGAGGCTGTCGAGATGATTGCTGCGGGGATAGCCAAGACCATGAAACCGCACTTAGAAGAGAGAGAAACATACCCTGACTTTTTTGGGGGCCTCTTGCTTCTGGCTGTACACACAGGTATTCCCAAATCCCTGGCCAAACTTCACCACGGCACCGTCCACGATGAACGTGACTGGGGTGTTTTTCAACTGGTGTTGATAAAAGAGGAGTAGGCCACATCTGCAAGCACAAATATGAGGCATGAAACACAATTATAGATGCAGTGTTCCGGAGGGTTCTCTGGGGCATGCGTCGACTCAAGTTTCTTCTTACGCCATCTTTAAGACACGTGCATATATTTGGACATCTGTATTTCATGTTCAAAATGCATTAAATGGCCAGTTGATAGGGCTAGATTAAAGACATCAATAAGTGAGCATCCTCGCCCGCTTTAGAAAAACCCTTTGGCTCCTGATTTTTTAAATCTTATTTTTTATTTTGAACAAGTGTTGGCCACTAATATGGCAATATCCCCCGCCGCCTCAATTTTATGAGTCCGTACGTACGGACAGACGGAGCCCAATGCTATATCCCCCGCTTCGCGCTAATCGTGCGGCGGGGGATAAGAAAAAACCCCATGCTTTAATCCAGAATCACATCTTTACAGCACAGATTGAGGACTGTCCAGGAGACCATAATTTGGGATTTTGGTTCAGGCTTCTTTGACTCTCACCTTAAGCATCCAAACATGGCTACTCATCATTGACGCATTGAATAAATGTTTCAAGGTCAACTATGGTGACTCATTTAGTAGCCTCCAAAAACACTACAGGCTTGTTTTCTGTTTTTACCTTTGGGTCATTCCATATGAAGTCAACCAGAGGTCCCCAGGTCACTGACTCAGATTTGGCTCAAATTTATTTTGGGGGTCCTTCTATATTCAAAATAAACGCATCCAAATTTTTAGGGTTCTACTTCAAGGGGTTTCCAAGATATGGAAGTCGAGGGCCATGCCCAAGCGAATCGCAGACCTTAATTTATAGGCATTTTGGAGGCCAATATTTTTGGAACTAATTATAGGTATAGGCTGAAAATTGCTACGCAGAGCAATTTGGGTCCATGCTTCCAGAATCTCTTGTCAAAATTTATCTATCTGGGATATGTTTTGACAAGAGATTCTGAAAGCTTGGACCCAAATTACTCTGGGTAGGAATTTTCAGCCCATACCTGTGATTTGTTCCACAAATATTGGCCTGCACAATCCCTATAAATTAACCTTTGCAATTTGCTTGGGCATGGCCCTCGACTTTTGGGGGGCCATACCTTGGAAACCCCTAGGAGTAGGACTCTAAACTTTTGCATGTGTTCATTACGAATATAGAGGTGCTCCCAAAATAAATTTGAGCCCAATCTGAGCCTGAAACCATGGAAAATTCTTGTTCTTTGGTTGACTTCATATGGAATGACCCCTTTATTTCTGCAGAAAAAAAAATCTAGCCAATCCCATCAGGCTATAACACATGGACAACATTTTTAAGCAATTTCAATGAGGAACTCCGTCCAGAAAAGTATCCGAGAGCATTTTAACACATTTAAATAACTTAGATGCTTTAACAATAGTTTCAGAGATTTTGTTCCAATTGCACATCTTATTACCCGAAATGGGCTATAGTCTTTGTATCACAAACTGATAAATTTGTTTGATAATTAAGTATAGAACACCTATTCAAATATACATAACATAATATCCAATTTCTCCCGCAGAGGAAATTGAGCACAACCACACCGAGGGGCTCTGCACACAGTGAAGTGAGCCAAGAGCTAAACTAATAATTTTTATGGGAGAGGTTGCATTCACAAAATGCAAGAAAAAAAGGCTACTTACTTCCCACATTTCTTTCGAAACTGTCTCTCGATTCCTTCAGGCCTGCGTGCAAACAAGGGAAACCTCAAACGAAATTCAATCCATACAGGCATTTTAAAAGGTTTTTTTTTTTTTTTTTTTTTACAATACACTTCACAAAAAACTCCAGCCCACACAGTCACAAATCAAGCCATATGTTAGCGATACAAGCAGAGAAAAATAGGCGTGCAATGCACGGAATACCCCTCAGCCCGATGTCGAAGTTTTTGGAGAGGCCCGCCTGCACGAAGGATAGCAATACCCCGTCAGCCTTGAGGGCTGAGGGGTAAAAATGTGCTTCGCGGGAGCGAAGGCAGAACCCCTCAGTCCTGACATATTGAACCAACACATGGCACGCCTACGACCAAAGCGAACCCACATGCGCGAAACCCAAGCAGCTTGAGAGAAATGGCCCGGACAAAGTTTCGAAAGTCAAGGCCACTTGGCAGAGGTCAAAGGTCATTCGGGTACAAAACCTGGACGAGGCATGGCTACCCACCAAGTTGAGTCCACATATGCAAAATGAAGTTCCTAACGCAACCAGTTAGAGAAAAATGGCCTGGACAATGGCTGGACGCCCGGATGCCCATCCGCGAGGGGGATGACAATGCCTCTGCCCCTCAGCTGGAGCTGAGGGGTAAAAACTCCTAGCACAGCCTGTAGGCCGACCGCATTTGAGAAAAATAAGGCTCAAGAGCGTGGGTTTACAAACAGTAAGGCTTTAATAATTACATTGTCTTTGATGACTCTGCTTGCTGAACCAGGTAGGTTTGCGAAGCTTCTCTCAGTTTATAAGCCTTCGAGCAAGACTAAGAAATGCATGCATTTAAATGACACATACCTTTTGAGGTAAACACTCTCATCCTCTTCCACGTTACAGAATTTGTGGGCATGTTTGGCTGCGTCTATTACTCTTGCTCCATCCCGTGGTCTCATGGGAAGCTTTTCCAGTTGGCAGTCTGCATTACAGGCAAATTTCAGTTGTAAGAGGGGAAAAAAGACAAAGATCACCATAAAAACAACTGTCAATCTACAAGTGGTTTCAGGAAAAGAATCGAAATCAGAATATTTGATAGTACGCCATTAGAAGGCATTGCCCAGATGGATAAATGTGCATACAAATAACGCTTTAAAAGATAATCGCACGGCGATATCAGACAAATCACACAGCCCAAACTATTCTCCACACAGGCAGAGGGACACCACAAGGTTATTTTGGTTGTGGCGGTCTGGTTAAAAGACAGAGTCCCTCTGAAAGAACTTTGAATGATTGAGAAAAGTGAGACGTCTCATTTGCTTATTTTAGTCCTATGTGCAAGTTATGGTTTTTTGGGCCAATATTGCAAATCCGGAGCTTGTTTTAAAGCGTAAAATAACAAGACTTATCTTTTTTTTTCCTTCACATTTACGGCAGCAGTCGCCATAATACATACTATAGATAAGCCCAACAGCCACTCTGTACTTAAATAGCCTTCTCTAGGCACATGGACAATACTATTAGCAACATTGAGTGCAGTGCTCCAACAGTGTGTATTGCATATGAATAGAAGCCACAGTCAGGGTGGAAGAGCATTATAGTGAGGATAAAAGCCACAAGACAGGCTGCAGAGGAATTGTGCACATAGTGATGCCCTTGACTCGCTGTCTATATGCTACGATGGTGCACCTGACTCCAACCCTGCGCTCAAGAGCACTGGCTGCATTGTCCAATACAACGCTACGCTGCCTTGGGTGAGCACAACAGCATCTGCCAGCATTGGGAAGCACTTCAGAGGTATTCCACGTCATGAGACCAGAAGGTGTTGACACCCACCATCCCATATACTGAACTGGGCCATTTCACAGAATAATCGCGCCATGGGTTTTGAGAAAAAAAAAAGAAGTTCATTCTGCTGTGAGACAACTATGGAAACATTTTCTTGTTGAATACCTTAACCCTCTGATATTGTAAATATTACAGCTTTCACAAAATAATTTAATATGTTAATTAAGTAATTAATATGACACTTTTTCAAATTAGCGTTGGGTACGGGACACTTGTTTTTCTGTTGTAGCTCTGTCAATTTTTGGTCTATTGACTTCATATTTGGGTAGGTTACAGCCTATTACAAGACAAATGTTACATAACCAAAATGTGATTTGTTATTGGGGTGATTCTCACGTTACGTGTGTGACATTTGGAAAGTATTCTTGACATTTTTCAATGCCCTATGGTCGTACGTCAGAAATAGGTGTATACAAAAGGGTGAAGTTGTTACAATCCGATATTTTTTTCAGCATTCACTTTTGATTTTTCTCGGGTTGTGGTGAATACATCTGAAGAAATCTAGTACCAATTTGTTCCTTATTTTCTTGGCTTTCATTTGATACCCTCCATTCACCATTTGAGGCAAGATCTTCAGAGCTAGGGCACATAAACTAAACGGAAGTCAGGGGTGGAGCGGAGGCGGTGGAGGAGGCGGTGGAGGGGGTAATAACACAATGTATTGCAGACAGCTTGAAGCCTAGGTTTGGTTCATGGATTAGCCCCCAGCTGTCTCTGGTGACAGGAAATGATCCAGTAGAAACAAAAGGAAGCCATTTTTAATCAAGGTCAAACCATGTGCTTTGGCCTGGAAGAGCATGCTAGATGATATCAGCCCAATCTAAGTTGTACTTCAGTGTATCATTTGATGAATTAACTTCTCAACATCAGGTAAATGAGATGAAGAGATTGAAAAAGTAAATAAGTCAGAAGTCAAGTCTAAATCAATGGCCAGGTTCATCAGAGGAGTGCATTGAGTAGATGGACCTGGTGGTTGGCCAAAGTTCTGAGTCTCCAGCCTCTGGTTCTGATGGAAGCAAGCATCCCAGCTGTAACAACTTTACTGAAAGGTCAACTCGCCCTACCAAAAATGTTCTGCACACGAGCTTGGAGTGCTGGTACTCTCAATTTTCCTAGTATCCTTTCGGGTTCAAGATGTCTGAGAAAAAATTTAACTGTGACAGGTGTGGAAAGACATTTGATAGGGCAGACCATTTTTGAGTCACTCAGTGACTACTTCTTATTCCACGTGACTTCTGAGGGTGTGGTCACCCTTTCAGAGGATCTTACTTGTGATGGCCATCACTATTCATCTGGGACTCGCATTCTAAGGGGAGTTTACTATGAACATGTTAAGTCAACCAGGAAGGGATTAGAGTACAAGAGGGGGAAAAGCTCACCTGCAAATCCGGCTGGATGCGTAATGTATGTAGGTCTTGACTTGACTGAAAAAGACGGTCATTTCCTCCTTTAACATCAGGGCCATGAGGATACCGTGCGTGTTATTGCTTCCTAATGAACATTTGAATCATCTCTTGTAATGAACAAGCAGAGTGGGGAAAGCTGAGAGCCATGAGCTGCATTTCATGTCGACATTGACCCCTTTCTGATCCTAAATGTATCTCAGCTTTTAACTCTCTCAGCTTTCCCCACTCTGCTTGTTCATCAGTTAGCTCATTGTCTAATTTGTTCCCCTGCCCCCTTTCACTCCTCACTGCTCTCCCTCGTTAGCTTTGAGTTTGAGCTGATTTGAGCTGATCAGTGACTTGATTTGACTTGAACATGATGACTTGGTCACAACTCTGTCTCAGGGATACTGAACTGACCTGGCAACATACTAAACTGAGTCTACTGAGGGTTATTAGAGACCTTAAATGTCCCATTGATTGATTGAGCAATTTCCACCGGTGAAAAGGGCTGAAATTTTTGTTGATTTTCAATGCTTGGGGCATGGACCTTCAAGTAAGCAATTTGGAAATTTGATGGTTTTATGTTGAAGAGGAATCTTTTTTCTTCCTTTTGCAAAAAACCAGACAGAGTTATGTTCAGTATTAAGTGAGCTATGACCTCTTATTATCTTACATCCTATTTTGAGAAAACGAACAAAACGTTTTCAAATTCTAATGCATTTTCCTATTAAGCTGAAATGTTTGGTCCCTCATAACTCTGGTTCTAAACTACTTATTGGTGTTTTGATTGTATTTCCTGAAAGTACTCTTGCATTTTAATAAAATATCAAAAAATCTAAAATTTGTCATTTTTGCCCATGTAACGCAAATTAGCACCTATTTGTGACATACGACCCTATATTTTAATTGGGTAGGCAGATTGGGATCAATATAGGACAACCACAAGATACCTGGGCTGTCCTATCAATGTGGTACATCAACTTCATGTTTGCCTAAAACATTGGAAGCCCAGGACGAGAAAGAGGCTGCGTTACCTGTGTGACACAGAAAATGGGTCAATTGCTACATTTAATTTACATTTCAAAAGTTCTGTGATTTGATCGAAGATTATGACACTTGGCTTCATCAACTTCAAAAATAGTTATTCCTGTCTGCATTCATTAAAACTAAGAAAAATACCTAGATGTCGTCAAATGATCACAACATGGCTGCGCCCCTGACACTTCACAATTTTCGGCAAATAAACCAAAATTTGGCGATGTAGTAGAGTTGAACCAAAAGCAAAATACTGATATAATAATTGGGGTGGATATTTTTATTGATTCCTTCAATTTCAAGATGAGTGAACCATCTCTTTAAAGCATCTATAAAAGCTCCATCCAGTAGGTTCCTATAGGTAAAGGTAAGCACTGTGGAAGTAATAATAAGACTGTATTTAGAAAATTTACTTTTACTTTTGATACTTAAGTATTTTCAAAAATAAGTACTCCAGTTCTTTTACTTCCGTAAAAATCTGACTGTAGAACTTTTACTTGTACTTGAGTAAAATTTAACAAGTGGTATCTGTACTTTTACTTAAGTAATGAAGTAGTGTACTCTGTCCGTCTCTGATCATTGGCAACAGGCTATATTGGTAGACTGTCATTTGGAGCATACAGGAGCAGATTTAGGGTCGGCCAGCTGAGCTTTAAAAGGTGATGGAAGCTGCTCAACCTCTCCGACAATTAGAGGGGTTCTAATCTGAATCATCTTCCTGGATGCACTTAAAATGATTGAAATAAAGAACAGACCGCTTGTAGGTTTCAGGAAGAACTGACACACACCCCATAGCTGCAAGTTCTCTCATTTTGCTATACAATCATCATGATTCGATAACATCAAAGCTCTAGCTCAACACCCCCACCTCCCACCCCCCCCTCAACCAATTCGCGATACTGTGCGTACCGAACCGTGAAGAGTGATCCGTACGGATTACAGATCAACGATGATCCGTTGCACCACGACCAAGCATGGAAGGTATGGTATTAATTTATAATCTCAGGTTTTTAGTATCTTCCCTTAGATTTATTAATTTTATATAAACTTTTGTTTCTATGCGTTGTGTGTGACATCATTCACCATCATGCATTTTGACCCCCTTAAAGATAGCAACTTTTAAGTCTGATGGACTTTCGCTGCAAAAGTTGAAAAATAACAACCTCAACAATAGATGATCTCTGCTGCTGAGTTTGACCCTCACTCAAATTACAAAAAGATGACCTTAATTTCAAGCATGACCCATATCTCAAAAAGTGGTGAAAAACTAAAGGACTTTAAAGTTGGGAAATTTTGCCCCAAAATGCAATTTTTTCTGAAATTGGCATTTGCAATCCTAAACTAGAAGAGTAGTAGTTAGAAACGTATGCACTAGTTATTTGAGGGAGCTTATTTGAAAATTTGCCCCTCCAGGCTCATATTTCAGAGAATGGCCCTTTGGCATGTCCTGAAAAAATTGGACCAAAAAACGGATTTCACTAAATTTCACAAAAAGACAACAGAAAGTTGTAATTTCTTCAAAACCAACAAGAACATAGGTCTTATACAAGATTTGGTCTTATTTGAGATTGAGACCGATAAGAGCAAACTGAATTTTCAAGAAAAAAAAAGTTAGCATGTCCAAAAAAATAACAATTTTCTCCTGTGCGCAATGAAAATGTAGCATACAGGACAAAACATTTTCATGAGGCAATAACATAGAGTGAAACTGAACTGAAACTGTTTTACATAGGGAATGCAAGAGATGTCGTACATGCTCACTCTTAATAGAAGTTCTGAAGAAACAGAAGACAATAGGCACCCTTGACCAGACTAACAATGCTTACTTGCAGCGCTCATCAAGCACTCATGTTTCACCTGCCAAGAATCATTCAGCTCAAACAACTTTGTGTCATGTGCCATTTGCTTGGCTGCTGAGCTTTGGAGACACTGTTTCATTAATTACAGTGACTAATTAAGACACAATCAGCCCACGTTCAAGTGATCAGCAAGCAACAGTTGGCAAAACTCATGCCTAGAATTGCTCAAATCAGTGACAAACTAGGTGTTGCTTAGTTACTTGGCTTCAAAGGCCAATTGTTTGGTTGATTGACATTTTCTATCATTTATCGCACTGCACACAAACATTCCAATCATGTTTTCATTCTTCTCACTTTCCCATATTTTCATTGTTCCCATCATTTATTAATCAGTATTGTATATTATTATGATACTTTATTTTTATGTTTTGACATCATCATGGTAAAGATCAAATCTGTAGGAAAGCGGTAAGATCATTCTGTGGGTGCTTTTATTCATTATTCATAATAAATCAATAATTTTTGGTATTTCTCACTCATTAAAATAAATATATATGTTCTATGATCACATGACATTTGTTTGTCATTTTTACATGAATTTCAGTCAGACTACCCTGGCACTAATGCTCTTGTTGCAAGTAGACTGCAGTGTGACAAATCTGTCCCATACGCAACATTTTTGTATGTTCTGTACACAACTCAGTCTTAATGAGCTCACTCCCTAATTAGGAGTCAGATCAAAATCCTGATCCGCCAAAACGTACAGCAACCATCTGGCTAATACCTGAGCGAGTATCAATTTGATAGCTTCTTTCCTTGAACAGGATTCTTCAAATTTCCGAAAAGTTCCGGAAATCCACGTCGCAGTGTGTCCCGTACACAACGCTAATATTTTAGTTAATTAGCCTAATTGAATGGCAGAATTCAAAAATATTATGACGGAGTAGGTAAAGGTTCCATAGGCCTACTCAAATAACAGAAAATTTTGTTCTCATATCTGTTGGTATTCCACAGCAACACTGGAAAGTTTGTTTCCTGGAACAGGATTCTTCAAATTTCCGAAAAGTTCCGGAAATCCATGTCGCAGAGTGTCCGGTACACAACGCTAATATTTTAGTTAATTAGCCTAATTGAACGGGAGAATTCAAAAATATTATGACCGACTAGGTAAAGGTTCCATAGGCCTACTCAAGTAACAGAAAATTTTGTTCTCATATCTGTTGGTATTCCACAACAACACTGGAAAGTTTGTTATTGTCCCGTATGCAGCTATGGCACTTTTACTGATTAAAGGATCTGTGTCAGGATACTGTGCATGGTCCAAGCTTTAAAAACTGTCCAGCCCAACAAGAACTCAAATGAAGTGAAACCGCTCAACTAGAAGTCAAAATCCGATTCCATTGGCCCTAATCTCTAATCTAATCTACTGAGGCATTTGGTTTTTTATTAAGGAGTTTTCTATGGGAATTTGAGGATTCAAAGCGCTATTTTAGGGCTTTAGCTGAACTAGCCCCTCCAAAGAAACAGCCGGCTCGTTTTCTATCTGCTTTTGTAGAATAAGTGCTAGCACGCTGGTAAGAGTTTGGGGCATTATCATGTGCAAACGGGAAACAAATAATCTGGAATTCATGTCATCCGAAGACGCAGTTTATGCATCTGAAGTCAAAATGAGGTGGAAATGCAACTTATGAGAGGAGTAACAACACTGTGGACAAAACAGAACACGGACACTTGTGGCTAAAGAGATGCCTTGGTCTGTCAAAATGCTCATTTCTGCAGTTTTCCAACCGAAATCAACAAAAAGGTCCCCAGTAATACTATGACCAATACAGGCCAGAGGTTTTCACGTGCGCTCAGGGCCTTGTTTACGTATTTGCATCTGGTAAAGCCGAGCATGCACAGAAATCATGACACAGCTCCTTTAAGGTACAATGAGTCCGACAACAATCAAATACCCCTTATTCAGCCTCCGACCACACAATTTGAATAATTAATTGTACATTAGCCCATTCAGTACAATTACACTATGTGGAACAAGACATATGGAGCTGAACGTTTCATATTAATTCCTGAGCTCATGATAGATTGTTCCCGATGACAATTGTGATTATTGTTGTTTTTTTTCTGTCAGGAGAGTTAAATCTCCAAATTTCCCACACTAGAAGTCTGCCTTACTAAACGTCCCTGTCCCCCGGAACGAAGCCGACATCACAGGTTACAGCTATACCTCGAGTGCTTATTCGGCATACCACCATCCATGTGTGGCTCCTCGGGACATCACAATTATTTCAAGTACCCTAATAGAAATCGAGTATACTAAACAAGAGTTGTCAGAAAGACAACAAAGCTCGCCGGGGCAAGGTTGAAGTTTTTCTGCACGCGAACGGACGCGGACGCCGGGGGTACGACAATAGCTCTCCTAACATTCGTCCCGGCGAGCTAAAAAATACATTATGTAAACACTACTACTAAGAAATTATAATAATATTTACATTGTTTATTAAGTTAATCTGTTCCCCGCGGTTACATCCTGACTCGAACCAGCAATCGGCGCATCTTAGCTACTAAGCTGCCCATATGTCCACAAAACAGTACTCTTTTACCACAGAAGCGAATTAAACAGTACGGTCAGTGCACCAATGTACCATACATTCCAACTATCATTTATTTTTTCACAATGGTAGGAGTTTGAATCCCCTATTTTTTCCCTCTTTATTTCGTTTATAAGGGCTGAATAGTTCTGCATGACTAATGTTCACTCAAGCAGGTTATATGGCCTAACGGGAGTATTTTAGAAATTTAAGCGAAAATGGACATTATTTAACAGGATGAGCAACTCGCTCTTCACCTGTTTTTGACAAATTCCGTGACAAGCAACCTTCAAAATGCGACTGAGTGACCGTTTCCTCAAACAAGACTCGAAGACGAATCCGCTTGGTATTTCTGTCATTGTAATGAAAAACACCTTTCGCAGGGATAAGCAAGCAGTCTATCGCTGTTTTCAGTGACAAAGACAGCTACGAATGCATTCGGCTGAAAGTCAGCGGTTTACGTGGTCATCTGTTCTCCAAAGCAACATTGATCAAGCTATCAGAAATTCGATAGCATGACCGCAGCACAATAACGATCAGAGTGTAATCTGCTCATGGGAATAGAAAGGTAGTTTTGTCTGTACACAAAATGGAAGGTTATATTATAAGAGCTTCCTTCAGGTAGGAAATATATACACCACACAGTCGATAAAATGAAAATGTGGCGAATAGCTCCTCACCTAACACAAGCACCATCTGGCCGCAAAGGCAGTAATAAACATGAAGAGGCTTTTCTCCGTCGTCGTATTCCTCCCGATCTCGAGTGTCCGAGCAAACAACGCTTCGGGACACAACCTTCGGCATTTTCTCTCAATAGTGAAACGCAAAATCCCGAAATAATACCAAGCTAAATAGGTAACAAGCTAACTGCTTCAGCTCCAGGCTGAGGAAAACATTTCTATCTGTCGGGCAATGATTACGTAGTAAATTTCTGTCCCATAGAAAAGACGTAAACACACTTTCATTGGTTGTCCGTGTGTAACCCTACACCAGAGCGATACTCTAACCCTAACTACCAATGAAATTTTTTCGGGGGCGTGGTGAAGCCGACACTCTGCTGTACCCTACCAGCTTTTTTGGAAGGTGATGCAGGCATCAACATCAAAATGAGTGAATATTTCCGAAAAAAAGAAACAATAAAGTTTATCAGTTTGCGCATTAAATATCTTGTCTTTGTTGCGTACTCAATTGAATATAGGTCGAATAGAATTAGCAAATTACTGTATTCTGTTTTTATTCTCGTTTAATTACGTCCCAACTTCATTGGAATATGGGTTTGTAGGTTAATTGTAACAGTTGATTAGGATTTTGCATTTGGTAAAATACAGTGTTAGGAGGTGGATGAGGGGAAAAGAAAAGGAAAAAAGGCAATGAAAATGTGAAAAGTGAAAAGCTGTGGGAGTTAAGTGGGGAAATCAACTCTGTGTTAATGGATAATTATTTTGTTGGGAAATTTGTTAAAATGAAATTGGTGATGTCAAAGGTGTGAGGGTATGGAGAAGTGGCATTGATCACTTTCACGTGGCTAACACAGCTTATCATGCATGATGTGTCAAGCTGGATGTCAGCCATGCTGGTGATACAAACATGAGCTCTTGGTGTGTTTAAAAAGAGGTTCAATGAGGCATTAGGTCAAGATTCTTGACATTTCTTTGTGTTTTTACACGATTTTCCATGGGTTATATTTCTGGAGTGAAGGGATGGAGTAACAATACCCAAAATATTCTTTTCATGAATAATAATTAACAGAGAAGAGGATGCTCACCGCTGAAAGAGTGGTATTGCTCTAGCTCTTTTGAGAGTGGTTTACTCTCGCAGACACAACAACCATCTCAGTTCCGTATGCTGGCTTTGTTAATATGGTATTTACCAATTCAGAAACGAAAAAATAGTTGGCCTCCATGGAATTGCAGACTTATATTTGTTGGCCAGTAGCCCACGATGTCTGAAGCACCAGGTAATCAATGTCTCTTGCAGCAATTGACTGTACATCATCTTTATGTGTAGTTGAACGTCAAACTAGCTAAGGTTAAACTAGCAAGCTGACAATGAATGCAAGGTGCATTGAATTTTTTTTGTCTGGCCATCTCAACCCTCCAAGCCCCTCCATTCTCTCTGAAATTAGCAATCTGGTCACATTTTAAATATGGATGCCATGGCAGCCATCTTGAAAATTCCCTTTTGACCCATATATCAAGAAATTCTGCAGTGAATCAGCTGAAGTTTGGTATGTAGGTATGACACAGCAAGACTCAAGACATATCATCTGAGTTTTTGCTGAGCAAAAAACCTTCATTTGACCTCTGTAGGATATACTGCTGAATTTAATGATGCAAATTTAGAAAAAGAAAAAATGCTTTCACTATACAGACTCAAGCAATTGAGCAAACTTGCAGTTCAGTTTATAAGTATGGGGATATGCCCTTATTACTAAAGAAAGTTGAAAAAGTTTAATCACTTTGCTTAAGAAAACAACAGAGATACTGACCTATGTCACAAGGGGCCCAATGATTGTTGAAATTTTGTAATCAACCTCAAGGTGCCACTTCTGTACTCATGGCTATACATTTGCATATATGTTTCGTCATGAACGGCAGACAGCCACAAAAGTAATTTGTTCCTAGGAGTCAAGCTACTATAACATGACTCTAATGACTCCCTCTTTCTATTTTTTTTCATGTAGAGTGGTCTTATTTTTATTGTCATCAAATGTAAGGAACTTGTCTTTTTGTATTGCTCGCCTTCACAGTCATAGTGAACAGTATTCAGTTATCTTGATGATTGCTTTTCAAAATCACTGAAATCAAGTGTAAAAATAATTGAGGGTTTTGTGTTTTATATGGATCTGAAGTTTGTATCCTTCCATGAGTACTTTTGTTTGAGCACTTGGTTAAGAACAGAGGAGCAGTCTAGGAGAAGATTAATTGAAGAGTTTGGTTCCAAAATGCAATGAGTGCCAAAATTACAAAAAATGAGATAATACCATCAAGCAATAGCCCTGTGCTTCTTACACATGGTGCAAATTTGCATTTTTAGAAATTCTCTATAGAGTGTATTTTTTCATGGTCAAAGTTTGTGTTTCTCTATTAATTGCTATAGGCGCCAACAGGGGCGTAATTTTAACGGGAGTAGGGGGGGACGGAAACACGGCCTTTATGACAATTAGCCCTGGCAAGTTCTCAATCATTTTCCATGATTGACGCGTTTTCCAATTATTGTAATTGGCAACTGAAGACACGGTTCCTCTCCATGTGCGATCTAACAGCATCCAGCGATGATATGGTGGGGTAAATTAAGTTCAGAAAATTAATTTACTGCTTGCCTGTGAGTCGACAGGTAAGCGATTTTGAATAACGTTGATTTAAACACAGCAAATGCGCATCCTGATGACCGATTGCCGTCCTACTTAATCGGAGAGAACAAGCAGCACCTGTTCATTATGGGTTATGAAGTTATGAAGTATTATGGGCAAAAAGTTCAGTGTTGTATTAATACTTAGGCCTAAAGAGTAGAGTTAAATCGCATATGGGCAGGAACCGTGTCTTCAGTTGCCAATTACGATAATTGGAAAACGCGTCGATGAAGGAAAATGATTGAGAACTGGCCAGGGCTAATTGTCATAAAGGCCGTGTCTCCGTCCCCCCCAACTGCCAGTTAAAATTACGCCCCTGGGCGCCAACATAGAAAAAGGTGATTTACTCCAAATGAGTAAAATGGATATATTGCGTTTTGGAAGCACGCTCTTCAATTGGAACATGTTCCTAATCCCGGAGACTGTGGAAAAGGCTCTGAAGCGTGTCCCTATTTAGGAAACAAGAAGGACTACTTTCGGACATTACTATCATTTTAAAGATGAAATTTTACTTTCAAAGCCAAAGAGTTTTAGAGGCAAAGACTTACAGGTGCTGAAGTGTAGAGTATATGGCAAGTGCAGCAATAGTGCGTCAATCCAGCTACTTACAAACTCAAAATAGGGGGTGTAAATATGTCAGCACACATGTGAGGAAGGGGCCAACATCAGTAGAACCCATCTGGAGAAGAAAGCATGTGGGGCGTAAACCAAACAAACACGACAATACTTCTAATAGGCATGCAAGCTGCTGGATGGGTGGAGACATAAACTTCACACAAGGGTTATGGCAGTATATACCACCATACTCTGCTTCATTATCTCTCTTAGAAATTTAACTTAGATTCCGGCATCCACATTGGCAGCAGTGTATAGAAGCATGTCTTGTGTGTTCTATCCGTAAAAATGCTTAAAATTGATGAAATAGACCAGGGATACTCATTCTTTTCCAGAATGAGCCACAGTGGGTGCTGGCTTTCGCTCTATCCAACCTGTCCCACACCTGATTCTACTAATGAACCCTTAAAGCTTTTGCCATAGACCCTTGATAAGTAGAATCAGGTGTGTAACTGCTTGGTTAGAATGAAAGCCTGCACCCACTGCGGCTCATTCTGGAAAAGAGCGAGTATCCCTGAAATAGACTGAAGATGTGACTTTAATCATTGTTGTCATGGCAACCTTATTTCAAACATGGCTGCTGTGGTGGCCTTATGGAAAAAGTGACTTTAGTGTATAGGTCGCCTATTATTGCTTCAAATGGGATGAGGTGACAGGTAGGTCCAAAAAAGCATGTTCAATATCAAATCTTGCAAACTTAGTCATTTTTTTATTAACTGGCTTCCATTTAATCTTGTTGATATCATGTGCATTGATTTATCTAGGTTTGCTACAGAGCCGTTGCACTAGTCATAGGTAATAATGCAGTTATAATCTACAACCCCAATTCCGAAATAGTTGGGACAAAGTGTAAATTGTGAAAAAGTCAAAATGCGATGACTTTCAAATCACACCAGCCAGTATTTTATTCACAACAGAACAGAGATAACATTGCAAATGTTGAAACTGAGATATTTTACAATTTTATCCACAAAATGAGCTCATTTCCAATTTGATGGCTGCTACAGATCTAAAAAAAAGTTGGGACAGGGGCCTGTTTACCATGGTGTATGGTCCCCTCTTCTTTTTAACATAGAGTGGAGGCGTCTGGGCATTGAGGAGACAAGTTTCTTGAGTTTAGCCATTTGAACTTGATCCCACTCTTACTTAAAACAGGCTTCCAGCTGCTGTAAAGTTTTAGATGTCCTTTGACGGACCTTTCGTTTATTTATGCGCCAAATGTTCTCAATCAGTCAAAGATTAGGACTGCAGGCAGGCCAGTTCAGCACACGGACTCTTCTACTATGAAGTCATGCAGTTGTAATAGCTGCAGTTTTGCGGTTTTGCATTGTCCTGCTGAAATACACCAGGCCTTTCCTGGAATAGATGTCATCTGGAGGGGAGCATATGTTACTCTAAAACCTTTATATACCTTTCAGCATTCATGGCGCTTCTTAAAACATGCAAGTGTCCCAGAACATATGCACTCATGCATCCCCATACCATCAGAGATGCTGGCTTTTGAACTGAAAGCTGATAACAGGAGGGGTGGTCTTTCTTTAGCCTCTTTAGCCTGGAGGACACGACGCCCATGATTTCCGATAAGAATGTCAAATTTGGACTCGTCTGGCCTCAGGACACTTTGCCACTTTGCTACAGTCCATTTTAAATTAGCCTTGGCCCAAAGAACACGGGCGGTGCTACTGGATCATGCACATGGCTTCCTTTTTGCATGATAGAGTTTTAGGTGGCATCTGTGGATGACACAGCGGACTGTGTTTCCTGGCAGTGGTTTCTTGAAGTATTCCTGGGCCCATTTAGTAATGTCAATGACAAAATCATGCCGGTGATGCAATGGTGTCTTAGGGCCCGAAGATCATGGGCATCCAGTAAAGCTCTTTGGCCTTGTCCCTTACACACAGAGATTTTTCCAGTTTCTCGGAATCTTTTGATAATGCTATGCACTATCAATGATGAGACCTTCAAAGCCTTTACAATTTGAAGTTGAGGAACATTGTTTTCAAAGTATTCCACAATTTTTTTACGCAAACCTTCTCAGGTTGGAGAGCCTCTGGCTGAGACACTCAGCCTCTCTAAATCCCTTTTATAGCCAATCATGTTACACCCCTGATGCCAGTTAACTTAATTACTTGCTAAATGTTCGTTCGGCTGATTCTCTAGTATATCAATTGTTTTTTCAGCCCTTTTTTGCCTGTGTCCCAACTGTTTTGAGAAATGTTGCAGCCAGAAAATTTGAAATAAGCCCAGTTTGTGGATAAAAATGTTAAATGACTGAGCTGCCAGTAGCTCACTCGGTTAAAGCATCGCATTGCAAAGCAAGAAGTGTTTATCACGGCACGTGTTTGAGCCCCGGTCGTACCATCCGGCAGTGGTTGGCAGCTTTTTCAGAAGTAGCGCGCAATAGGCCATTGTGCTACAGGAATGCATATTCGGAAGGGTCTGCCGGGAACTGTAATATAAGTTGCTTTGTTTGTTGCTTAAGCGCCTCCTGTTGCCCAGACGGGCGCTCGTCAGGAAGATTCCAAGCTTGTTTTTGTTCGGGTATCCTCTGCTCTCGTTCTTTACTTGCGAGGATTCATCAATGAGAGTATAAGAAGCGGTGGCTAACAGGTGCGTACCACGGAGGAGAGCCGCGAGCTGTCTCACTCTCCAGGGTTGGCAACAGGAGGTCGCATATGCGAAAGCCTTGTACATAGTTCCCCAACTGGACATTCCAGATTTGGGTGGGATTGGAGATGCCAAAATTTCTAAAAGAAAAAATAGTAAAATGACTCAGTTTCAACATTTGAAATGTTATCTATGTTCTATTGTCAATAATATATTGGCTTGTGATCTGAAAGTCATTGCATTTTGATTTTATTCACACTTATTGACACTTCGTCCCAACTATTTCGGAATTGGGGTTGTACAAAAAACACCGTGTGCAGCAAGAGAGGGAATGGTGGGATTTTAAACAAATGTAATTTAAAAAGTATTATAAGATTGCACAAACAATGTGAATAAGACTGTTACTGTTCCCGTTGATACATTCCGCATGGTTATGGGGAAAGCAGGAAAAAAGAATAGCACCAGGCAAATTGAAAGGTAATTAAATTCAGGAGCTATGGCCTGTCAGTTATGATTAAACATTATAGGAGCAGGCACAAGAAAAAGTATTATATTATGTTTAATGGACATATCAGTCAAACGATGAGGGATTAGTAAGATGTATAAAATTATTTGTAGAAAGCTATAACATTAAAATGATGGTCAATATTGTGACAAAGCAGACTGACAACTTTTATATGAAGGCTTTACAGCCAGTCAGCAAGTAATTTACATTACTTCATGGTAACGATTTATTCAGTATAAACATAGGTCCAAGGAAGAAAGAATTTAGTTCTTGAAGGTCAAGTTCAAATGTCAAGGTCACGGTCATCAAAAAGGCCAAAACACATTTTGACTAATATCTCGCTTCAAAAAACTGATTGGGACTCGGGATTAGTGCCAAAATGTTCAGTCTTGTGCTTTTAACTCTTTACTCATGTCACTCTGAGAGATTTTGTCTCTTTGTTTGTCTGTCTGTTTGTATTCACACTAACATCCACAATTCTAGAGGTATTGCTGTGAAATTTATACAACTAGAACCCATGCGTCCAAGGGCTAAGGGGTGCCGTTTTGGAAGGTCCACGTTAACTCAGGGTCCAGAATGTTGAAAAGCTCAAAAACACATTTAGACTGATACCTCGCTTCAGAAAAATGATAAAATCATGGGATCAACAACAAAATGTTCAGTCTTGTCTTGTGTTTTCGAATTTTTGCATGTCGCTTTTTGGGTGCTTTTATCCAGGGTGCACGTTACCCGCTTGCCACGTCGCCAGTGGTGAAGTGGTGTGGCATGTGGCAACCAAAAGATGGCTGCAGGGAGCCTTGCCGGCGAAAGCCTAATTTTAGAGAATTAGTGCAGCTGGTTCTGCACTACGGCTGCCCGATGCATACATCAAGTTCAATCGCCACTTCACCGCTGTCACTCGCTACCATATATGGTTGGCACATAGTTTATGACTGATTTATGATAATTGTCTTGACAACTTTCATTTCAATCACACTTATTGGCTGACGATTTCATCACTCCATTCGGAACTTCTCGATGTTGAAATGTCGCAAATGGGAATTCTGGGCTAGGAACATCACTTCCATCATATTAAAAACAATGCGAGTAACTCGAGATTGACCACCTCAAGAATATTAAATTATGTTACTAGCTAGACAGCAACTAATAAACTAAAGTAAGCAAGAAATAGTGTATATCTTATTGAACAAACACAACTTAAAGCAGCGTATAAAACACTATCAGAGCGTCAACCAGGTCAATGTCAAGCTCAGTTCTGCCGTGCCAAGGCAAAAGGCTGTGAGTTCATTGATGATTGATAAATACTGTTTGTATGTTTTGAACAATAAAGTCCATCTCTACCATGTTGACAAATATTCTGTGTTATTAATAGGCCTATAGCACAAACATCAGATCCTGAGATCCTGGATCAACATCAAAGCAGGGATTGCCATTCCCAAACAGCGTGTCGCTGGCTTAAATGATTGCACAAAGCACACAGCGGGTGGAAGATCATCGGCTAAGTTAAGCCTGCTGCCGCTGATCCTGCTGAGTGCGCGCATAGGCTACCTCAAACAGACCCCGAGATCAAGCGCCAGCTTTCAAGACCGCGTTCAGACAGATTAATGACGCTGTCTCTGAAACATCTGTGCTACTCCTTCAATATCTGAGAATGGTGCAAGGCATTTGACAGAAGTATTAAAATGAGCTAAACTCAAGTTAAAGTGAACTCAAGAAGTGTTTCAGCGCCGTTGAAAAGGAGAAGCTGATGCACTTCGGCTTCTGTGTGAACGGGATAAGCCATTGTTGCTAGACATACCCATTTAAGATATAACATCGAGACAAGATAACAGGCAGATGTGAAGGTGCATAAAATGCACACGTAAACTGCCGAGCAAACTCAAGTGCTTACAAATTTTTTCCGTTATACCACAATTTTGCTTCAAGCTCTTTTTTTGTCCTGTTCAAACTCCAAAATGATAGTCCAATCTAGAAAACGTTTTCAGACTACCGGTAGTTGACTTTATTTTCTGCTTTTAATCACTTCTGAAGGAGGTATATTCAAATTAAAAAGTAAAATGTAAACATCAGAAAATAACTTCAACCTCCTGAAAATGTTTGATTCCAGTGTCGCGAAGCAAGCGACATTGCACACGTATCCACCACTATGGCTATGACCCAACCTTACCCATCAGAATCTGAATAAAGACGGAGAAAAGTAGCAGCAGTGCTGTATGAAGGGGGTTACTGCAGCGATTTAAGATCATGCTTAAACACGGCAACCCTCTTCATACAGCACTGCTCATCTCCTATTCAGATGGAAGTCTCAACCTGAGGAATAAGGACAAATTTGATAAAGACAGATTCTAAATATGGTTAAAATGTAATATGGAAGGGGGATTGACTGAATTATGATGGTGACTCTCACATGGATACTTCAATATAAAGACTGAATATTGGCTATTTTACTGACATGAATTGTCACACGTTTTAAAGATAATTACTCTGGGCCGACTAAATTGAGATAGCAATGCGTAGTCGACAATTTAGAATGACTGTGAAGAACATTGATGTAGTGGCCGAAGGAATCGGGAGACCATTTGCAGCGCCTAGGAGAAAACAGGACCAGCAAAGACTTAGAATACCCACAAGGAGAAATATAAACGAAGAAACAGAAGAGCTCTCGCGCTTCAAAAACGAACGCCCCACAATACGAACCAGGAAGCAGAGCGAGAGAGAAACAAAGAAATAGTGAAAGTAAAAGGAAATTCCCTGAAGAAAAGAACCACAAATATACTGCAAAGAAATATGCTAAAAAACTAGACTGACCAGAAAAAAACTAACCAGAGATATCTTCTGGCTGTAGTGATAACTAAAATCAGACACTCCAGCAAAGGAAACGTAGCGGACATCCAGATTATATCATCCAAGGACATCCAAGGAACCTTGTGCACAGAACTCAGAAAGAAGCACTGCTCCTCAGGACTATATCCCTCCCAATCTACTAAAAACTGGACCCGGCGACCAACACGCCTCTCGGCTAATATGCGACGCACGGTTTAAACCAGCCTCCCCTCAAGCATCCACGGTGGCAGCGGTGGTTTGTCGACCAATGCCAGGATGCTTGTGCTAACCGTTTGAGCCGAGAGACATGAAAAGAGAGATAAATGCGCAAAGATCTAGGGAGCTGCAATAGGACGGTGACAGGGTTGATTTTCCACACGATCTTAAATGGACCAATGAAATGGGGGGCCAACATCTGTGACTCCACTCTCAGCGGAAGGTCCTGAGTAGAAATCCTAACCCTCTGGCCAACCTGATAAGCAGGCACCAAATGGCACCTCCTATCAGCAGCAGCCTTCTGTTTATTCACTGAGCGCAACAGGGACAACCGGATCTTAGCTCAGACCGACCGACACCACTGAATAAAACAACCGAGGGAACTTCTGAATCCCTCTCAGCCTCCGTAACAAGAGTTGTCAGAAAGACAACAAAGCTCACCGGGGCAAGGTTAAAGTTTTTCTGCACGCGGATGGACGCAAACGCGGACGCCGGGGGTACGACAATAGCTCTCCGGACATTATTCGTCCCGGCGAGCTAAAAAGCGGTGGTTGATAACCCACCTGAGCCTTGAACAGGGAAAGGCCTGTGGAGTGGATACATGGCAAATTATGAGCGTATTCAGCCCACGCCAAAAAACGGCTCCACAGTGAAGGGTTGTCAGCCACTAAACACCGTGTATACCGTGTATTCTATAAGTGTATTCTCAAGCGACTGGTTAATCCTCTCTGCTTGTCCATTGGTCACAGGATGAAAACCAGACAAAAGGCTCATGGAGGCCCCTAACTGATTACAGAAAGCAAGCCAGAGTTTAGCCGTAAACTGCGGGCCATGGTCAGACACCACATCCTGAGGCTGGCCATGCAGCTGGAATGCAGCCTCGGGGGCCAGAGACTGGCTCAGATCCAACACCAAACAGCGCCAGTCCAGCTTCTAGTTTCTGGCAACCATCGCGAGACTATCAGTTTCTTCATCATCCAGACTCCCAGATGCTCGGTGGTTCTGGGACACCCCTGGCTCCGTGAGCATGGCCTGGTCTTGGACTGGTCCACCCACAAGGTTTGTGAGTGGAAGTCCTCCTGTTCGGCCCGCTGTCTTCGCCACGCGGCTCCACCGGTGCCTGGGTCACAGGTGTTGTCTGAGCCAGCTCCTGATCTCTCCAGAGTCCCCGCTGAATACCCTGACCTGGGTGCCATATTCAGCAAGTCTAGGGCGGTGTCCCTGCCACCTTACCGGCCCTACGATTGCGAGATCAATCTCCTGCCGGGAGCAGTGCCGCTTCGGGGGCGGGTCTTCTCCCTGTCCCAGCCTGAGAGAGTCGCGATGGAGAAGTACCTCCGGGAGTCTCTCGCGGCTGGGATAATTCGGCCCTCTACGTCGCTAGCAGGAGCCGGATTCTTCTTCGTGGCGAAGAAGGATGGTTCGCTCCGGCCCTGCATTGACTATAGAGGGTTGAACAAGATAACGGTCCGGAACCGTTATCCCCTTCCCCTCATGTCATCCGCCTTTGACATTATCCAGGGGGCCCAGGTGTTAACCAAGCTGGATCTGCGGAACGCCTACCACCTGGTGCGAATACGCGAGGGGGACGAGTGGAAGACTGCGTTCAACACCCCCAGTGGCTACTGGGAATACCTGATGGTTCCCTTTGGCCTTACCAATGAGCCCGCAGTTTTTTAGCGCCTGGTGAACGATGTCCTGGGTGACACGATCGGCCGGTCCGTTTATGTCTACCTGGACGACATTCTCATCTTTTCACGCACCAGGGAGGAGCACATTCGGCATGTGCGCCAAGTCCTGAAACGGTTGTTGGAGAACCGCCTTTTCGTGAAGGCCGAAAAGTGCGAGTTTCACACCTGCTCCACAACGTTTCTGGGCTATATCATCTCTCCCGGGTCCCTGAAAATGGAATGGCCCCAGTCCAAGGACCGCAAAGCTCTTCAGGGATTCCTGGGGTTCGATAACTTCTACCGCCGCTTCATCCGAGGGTACAGCACGGTGGCAGCTCCCCTGACCGCGCTGACTACCATCAAGCAGCCTTTCCGCTGGAATCCCCAGGCGGACCAGGCTTTCCAGCAGCTTAAGCGGCGGTTCACATCTGCCCCCATCCTGATGACTCCGGACCCGGCGTCCCAGTTCATCGTGGAGGTGGATGCCTCCAACGTGGGCGTGGGAGCGGTGCTGTTCCAAAGATCCACTAAGGTTGGGAAGGTGCACCTCTGTGCCTTCTTTTCGCACCGCCTTACGCCTACTGAAGCTAACTATGACGTCGGTAACCAGGAGTTACTGGCAGTCAAGTTGGCTCTGGAGGAGGGAGCCGCTACGCCATTTCTTGTTTGGACAGACCACAAAAACCTTGAGTACCTTAAGACGGCTAAGAGGCTTAATCCCCGCCAGGCCCGGTGGGCCTTATTTTTCGAGCGATTCAACTTCTCCTTGGCTTACAGGCCCAGGTCCCGTAATGCTAAGGCTGATGCTCTTTCTCGACGGTTTGAGCTGAGTGCCACTCCCGAGAGCCCTCCCGAGACAATCCTTCCTCCGAGTCGCTTCCTCTGCGCTATCCAGCTCCCCATCGAGGAAAGGATCCGGGCAGCACTGGGCGCCCAGTGCCTGTCCTGATAACTGTCTGTTCGTTCCCCAGGGCCTCCGGTCAGAGGTGCTTCAGTGGGGACACGGATCCCAGTTCTCGGGCCATCCGGGGGTCAGGAGGACCACCGCCTTCATTCGGCGTCGCTTCTGGTGGTCGGACCTACCAGATGACGTCAAGGGATTTGTAAGTGCCTGCTCAGTCTGCGCCACAGCTAAGACACCACACACACCCCCCTCTGGTCTCCTTCAGCCACTCCCTGTCCCTAGTCGCCCCTGGTCTCACGTAGCCCTAGATTTCGTCACTGGCCTCCCTCCCTCTAAAGGTAATACCACTATCCTCACCATAGTAGACCGGTTTTCCAAAGCTGCCCATTTCGTTGCACTCCCCAAGCTCCCCTCAGCCCAATCCACAGCCAACCTCTTGATCCAGCACGTAGTCCATCCCCATAGCATCCCTGTTGATGTTTTGTCTGACCGTGGTCCCCAGTTCACCTCCCGTTTTTGGAAAGCCTTCCTGTCCATCCTGTTCCCTCACTTCCGGGTTCCATCCGCAGTCCAACGGCCAGACCGAGCGGGCCAACCAGACCCTGGAGACCATGCTGCGATGCGTGTGCGTTCGTAACCCAAGCTCTTGGTCGGCCCATCTGCCTTAGGTAGAGTATGCCTTCAACTGGCACGCATCCGCAGCCTCTGGTCTCACCCCTTTCGAGTGTTCCCTGGGCAACCAGCCTCCCCTGTTCCCCTCACAGGAGGTGGAGGTGGGGGTCCCTTCTGCCGAGGCCTTCATCAGGCCATCTTCATTTTCCAGCTTTCAGTTCAGCCGTCTGACAATCGCTCTAATCTCTTCAGTGATGTCACGTGACTGCTTTCAGCCTGCCTGTGTCTCGTCGTCCAATCACAGTTCTCCTTTCGGTTTGGCTTTGGCATTTTATTCATTGCTTCCAGCTGCACTTAATTCCGGGTCTCGCAAAACTGAGTGAATGCGTTCTCTGATTGGATAATAATAACACGTACTAACCAGCACTTATTAAAGGGTGATTGTAAATATTTTGTCATGTAGTATTAACCTTGATTAACTCATTTAGCGAACGTATGTGTTTCTGGCTTTTGTGATTTCAATCTGAGCTCCCTGATTAACTACTTTTAAAACTGTGCTTTTCCTTTCGCTTTTCTTGTGGTGCTTTTTCCTCGTCACGTTTAGATTGCCTTTATCTAAACCGTCTAGCTTAATTGCTCGTCTCAGCGTCTTGTCTCGAGTCATTAGTGTTAACCCGGTCCTCGTGTGAATGTTTATTAATCCCATGTGTTTCTGTTTCAGTGTGATTGCATTCCGAATCCCCGCCTCCTCTCGTGATTTTAAAAGCTCCAGTTTTCCACGCGATTGTCAGACGGATCCTCCATATTGTCTCTGTGCTACATGGTGAAGTCTCAGTTCTTTGTGCGTTCTGAGTGTCTCCCGTGTATGGTTCCCGAGTCCCTCTGTTTGCTGCGCTCTAGTCTTGTCTGCCTCGTGTTAGTCTCCCAGTGTGTCCGTCCGTTTAGTTTGGTTCAGTTTTTGTTTTCTTAGTTTATCCTCTCGTGGAGAGCGTACTTCTGTTTCCCCCTGCCTTTGGCAGTGTACCTTAGTTCTCCCCATTGTTCAGTGCTTGAGCATGGTGTTTTATTTCTGGCGTGTCTGCCAAGTTTCTCTTAGTGTTTTTGTGTTTAATAAACACTTCTGGATCCTGCACCTGGTGTTCCTCTGGCCTCTTCTTACACATCCATTCATTCTCTGTGTTATTTCTTCCTCACTAGGGTCGCGGGGGAGCTGGATGATAGTAAATGTTGCACCGAAACCTGCATATAGTACTCACCATTAATGGTGTCTTCAGAGATGTCAACTGTACTCTCTGTACTAATCATGGGTGCAAGAGCTCCGTCTACAGATAGATTTCTGTCAATTTTTCATTTACCTACCGTCTTCTCCGTCTCGTAATGTGATCGGGATATATTTAAAAGTTGTTTCTATATGCTTTCTGCCCCAAAAACAATGAAATTCCACCAAAACTGGCCAAGAGACGGAGAATATTCTTTTTAATTTAAATCGCGTCATTCTGCGGAACTGCTTCGTCTTCCCGTTTCGTTTAATCGACGGAGAATACTTGCGCATGTTTTAATTATTGCTATATCGATCATATACACAGACGGTAAGTCTTTATACATATAAAATATTATGAATGTGTTGGGAAACAGGATTTTTGGGTATTTGCAAAAGGAGGTGAGCCAGACGGTTTGATCAATAGGTATTGCATGTGTATTAGGAGATAAAAAGAAGCTGTTTGGTCCGACTGGACATATCACCTATTTTTCACTTCCAGCTGGGATCTCCATTGTCTTCAGTTCCGACAGGACACGATATGCACTAGCGCCTTTTAGTTTGTTTGCATATTATGTCTATCTGCCCAGCTTTTAACTAGGGACTTAAGGCAAGGGAAGATAAATTTTCTCTTTCTATTTGTGTGTGGAGAGCAGCTTTTTGGCAGGAACTTCAGGCAAGGGATGAGAAACTTTCTTGTTTGCGCCTTTCCAGCTTTTGATATGAATTAATTTCTGTATATTTTGAACCAAGGACTTTGAGGGAGGGGATGAGAAATTATTTTCCTGTTTGCATGTGGATCTGCCTATCTTTTAGAATTTTGAATCAGGGCAAGGGATGAGAAATTTTTCAATTTCTCTTTCTACTCCTTTGTATATTCATGTCATAAAATTATTCAGTGAGGTGGAAACAAGATATGTACACTACCGCTCAAAAGTTTGGGATCACTTGGAAATTTTTTCTTGTTTTCCATGGAAACACACATGAAATTAGTCTGAATAGGAAATATAGCAAATGAACAGAACATGCTGACAATGTCTGAGTAAGAAATAATGATTTTAATGGAAAATGATGAATATGTACTTCAAACTTTAGCCTTCATTAAAAAACAACTTCACTGTTGATACTGAAACTGGTGTTTGCCGGAAACTATTTAGCGTAGGCCTACCTCCTAGTTGACAACCTGTGAGACATCTTTGTCTTAAACTACACACTCTCAGAATGATATTTGTCTTCTTGCACAGTTGTGCATCGGGGCCTCTCCTTTTTACCCCTCAGCCCTCAAGGCTGACGGGGTATTGCTATCCTTCGTGCGGTTGGGCGGGCAGGCTGGCGTCTCCAAAAACTTTGACATCGGGCTGAGGGGTATTCCGTGCATTGCACGCCTATTTTTTTGTCCTTGCTAGTGCCAGTTTGTGCTGCTCTCTGAAGGGAGTAGTTGACAGCATGGTAAGAGATTTTAAGTTTTCAATTTCTTTTCTAAGCACAACTATAGACTGACGGGTCCATAAAGTTCTTTCTTTCTGGCCATTTTGAGCCTGTAAACAAACAAACAACTGCTGATGCTTCAGGTACTAAACAAACCTCAAGAATGCCCTTTTGCGCTCCCTTATTAGTTCAATGATTTTCAGCTGTGCAACACATTTGCAGAAGGGTTTTCTAATAATTAATTACCCTTATAAAATGCTTAACTTGGATTAGCAGCCATACCATACTGACAGTTGCTGATAATAGGCCTCCATGCAAAAATGTAGATCATTCTTAGAAAATCATCTGATTAATTTCACTCGTTTGTGAAATGGATAAAAATTTTTGTGAAATGCAAGAAAATGTATTTTTCTTTGGAAAAAAAAAATTTGCAAGTGATCCCAAACTTTTGAGCAGTAGTGTATATCGCCTTTCCAAACTTCGGAATATTTCTGATATTTGCTGTCTAAATATTTCCTTAAATGTGTTGTCTGAGCTTCGGTGAAAAACAAAACTAATCAAGGCACTGCTAAGTATACTTGCTGTACCAATTGTGCAGGGCTCTTTCAATGTTACGGATGACATCGTAGGAAAAGAGCGATCTGTCATGACAATCGAAAATTATGCAGAAGTATCAAATATCATCTTAGAGCAAAAGGAATTGCTTGCACTGAGATGAAGGTCATTGCAGAGATGAGAGGAAATTGGCAGCAGTTGTGCCGTAATTATGTGGCCTTGAAAGCAGAAAGGGCAAAGGAAAGAAAAGAAAGCAGCTGGAAGGAGCAGTGAGCTGCTGCAGGACAGAGCAAAAGACAAGGAGCAGGTGCGGCATGATCCAGTGTCAACAGAGGGAATATCATCCAACTCACCCCGGATAAGTGGAGAAGACAGACAGGGTGCTGCCAGATGTCACACTGCAGGCTCAAGCGCCAGCCAGGGTAGTTCCAGTGGCTCAAGTCAGAGTGGCAGCAGGATAAGGACAGCGACATCATCCGCTCTAACACAGCACAAGTGGTTCGAAATGTTGAATACCTGAATATGAGAAGGGCCCAAGCCCATAATTTGGCAAATTTGAGTTAAACATAAAAAATTATCATTTACACATAGGACTACCTTGTGTATGAATGATGGGTCCAAGTCCACACTGTAAGTACTTCTACAGCCCGCTAGAAAACTGGCATGTATAAAAGATAGGCCCAACTCCAAGACTAAATTTAGCACTGATATTCGGAAATATTTCTTCACCCAAAGAGTAATTTCAATGTGGAATAGCTTACCTAACCATATTGTTGAGGCAGGGACCTTGGGGGTTTTCAAGAGCAGGCTTGACTTAAAGCTAGATACCATTGAGTCATTTAGTATCTGAAGGGATGTATTCACAATATTATAAACTGGCGAGTGTAGTTGGGCTTAACGGCCTGTTCTTGCCATTCATGTTATGTTATTAACCTCCGCTGAGGAGGTTTATGTTTTCGGTGCCGTTTGTTTGTTGGTTTGTTTGTTTGTGTACAAGATAACTCAAAAACTAATGGCCGGATTTTGAAGGCAGGTGGGTATTAAGTCAAGGAAGAGGTGATTAAATTTTGGCATATCTAGGCCAAAGTACTGCTGAGATATACGCCAAAGTACTAGATTTCAAGTCTTTCCAATGGGCCGGAGTTCCAATCGCCGTGCTTTTGGCTTTGCTGCCCCCTGGCGGCGGAGGTTCTGCGCTCTCTGAGTGCTCTTCTAGTGTTATGTATGTTACTTGGGTCTTTGTTATACACATACAGATGGGGCCCAAGGTTGACAAATGTCTATGCCGCGCATGTTCAACATGGAAGATTTTCAAAATGATCTCAATGATGATGAAATTTATGGGGGGAAAAATACGTAAAAATGAGAAAGAACGGAAGGAAAATAAGAGGAAAAGTTTGAGAGCAGAGGGTGAGGAGTATGTTAGCACAAGTGAGAAAGTTGTAGCAGCCAGAACAACAGGAACAAAATGCTGGAAAGTGAATTTAAATAAATAAAGTTATTCAGAATGAAGTGCCAATATATTGTATGTGTGTATTTTCAATAACAAAGTCTCTAAATACTGTTTATTTGAACCTAAATAAGGAAAATATGATAAAAACTACAAAAAGCCAATATATTCCCACAATATGGTTACGGTGCAACCAAAGTGCATATAATCACGTACTATGCCATTTTACATTTAGATATGAATACATGACTTGTCATATACACAGCAATACCATCAATTTACAATTCAACAAAATATTATGTTTTTTTTCCTCAAAACACTATGCTGTGGACTCATATTCAGATATTCAATTTAAAGAGACTGTCACACTCAAATGATTTAAGAAAATGTATAAGATAATGTTGTAACTCAAATTTGGAAAGACCAATATATGTACAAAAATATTCAAATATATGGAAATATAACTAACTGTTGTATATAACTCATACATATACATTATCATAATAGAAGTATTGAAAGAGTGGGTAGTGTGTAGATTGCCAAATAAAATTTTCTTTTCTTCCAAGTAATGTAATTCTTTGTTTATTTGGCTAGTTAGTGCATCACAATTCAGCTTTTGATTTATTAGAAAAACAGGCCTAGAATGCACCAGAATGCGCAATATTGCACCAATTTTTCACATGCCCCCATAACTCCTAGGGTGGACACACTAAAGCATGGTTTGTACCCTTTGTCCAAAAAATGTCCAGTCAAAAAATGTTTTTTCTCACCAGCACCCATGACTAATGCACCCCCATTCTATCATGGATGCTGGCATTTGAAATGTTCGCAGAAAACAAGCTGGGTGGCCCCTCTTCTCTTTTTCCCAGAGGACTTGGCATTCATTATTTCCAAAAATTATTTCACATTTTGATAAGTCAAACCACAGGGCAGTTTTCCACTTCGCCTCAGTATATTTCAAAAAAGCTTGGGCCAAGAGAAGAAGTTTCTGGATCTTTTTAGGTATGGTTTAATCTCTACATGGCAGTTTTGTAACGCAGCGCCTTTGGCGTCTTCACAGATCAGCCTATTAAGACCCGGACTATATTCTTCTGCTCCGTAATAATTATCCTATTTAAGTCTACACCCATTTTACACAGTGTCCCAGCTTTTTAGGAGACAGAGTTGTACTTGTGATTTAGACCTCTACAATCTCTGAAGTATTTGCCATTTTCAACAGTAGAGCCAGGACCGGCGCTAGAACAGGGAATTGGGGGGGCAGAGACATGTCCCTTTATGACAATTAGGATAGTTCTCAATCATTTTCCTTTATTAACGTGTTTTCCAGTTATTGTAATTGGCAACTGAAGACAAGGTTTCTCTCCATATGCGATCTAACAGCGATGAAGCCATGGGGTAAATACAGTATAACTGAGAATTACGGTGGACAAATCGTCCATTTTAAACAGTTATTAGTCCTGACCTGTTCTCAGTGATTTTCATTTTTTTTTTTTTTTCTTTTAAAAATTTGGCATCTCCAATCCCACCCGAATCTGGAATGCCCAATTGGGGAACTATGTACAAAGCTTGCTCGTATGCGACCAACTCAGGATAGTGAGACAGTTCACGGCTCTCCTCCGAAGCACGTGCCTGTCTGCCACTGATTCTTATACACTCGCTGGTTGAATCTTCGCAAGTTCAGAACTAGGGCGGAGGATACCCGGACATGAACCGACCGGAGTCTTTCTGACGAGCGCCAACAGGAGGCGCTGGAGCAACGAACAAAGCTGTTACTTTATACCCAAATCCGGCAGTCCCTTCCCAATTTGAAACCCTGTAGCGCGATAGCCAATTGTGCGCTACTCTGAAAGGGCTGCCGACCCCTGCCGGTGGGTATACCGGGGCTCAAGCTCGCGACGTGGTGATCACCTCTGCACTGCAGAGCAGAACCTTAACCTTGTGAGCCACCCGGCAGCTAGTCATTTTCATGATGAACAAATGGTTCACTCCGAGAGCACTCCACACTTAACAGGCGATTAGGTAAAACAATCATTCATCTGGACGCACATTTGCTTAATTTAAATCAACGTTATTCAAAATTACACTTGGTACTGATTGAAAAAAAGTGGCACTCGCCAGTAAAATAGGCTATAGAAAGCATGCGGCTCAAGCCATTTGCGCTGGTATGCAATTTTGAATAACGTTGATTTGAATTCAGCAAATGCGTGTCCAGGCAAAAACATAACCTCCTTGGCGGAGGTAATTAGGATACGCATGAAATTGGTGTAGAGGTTCGACAGTTCAAATGTCTAGTTCAAATTTAATCATGAACAGATTGGCAAAGTTAGGAGCAAAAGGAGAGCCCATTGCTTGATAGTAAAATCTATCTTCAAACATAAAAACATTCATTGTCAAAATTATGTGCGCTATTTCCCAAAGAAATTTGGTGGAAGGCTGAATAGTATCTCTAGAGGCAAGACATACTTCTAAGGCACATAAACCCAAATCGTGTGGGATGTTAGTGTAAAGGCTAGTTACATCATCTGTGCATAACAAATCATTATTAAATAAAGTCACATTCTGAAGTCGAATCAAGAAATCTGTTGTATCCTTCAAATAAGATGGTAGGGCGCACACAGGAGGCTTGATATGCCAGTCCACAAATTGGGAAATGGGATCAGTCAGGGATTGATATCAAGCCACTATGGGACGTCCAGGGATTAAATTATCACAGATCTTATGCACCTTCGGTAGGGTATAAAATACTGGCTGTACAGGGTGCTCTTGATATAAAGAGTCATACTCATCCTTACTGATGTCACCATTCGTTAGGGCAGCAATCAGTGTTCTTTTTATACTACTCTGAAGTCAGGTGGTAGGATCACTAGTCAAAGGGGAGTAGAATTCTGCATTATTAAGTTGTCTCAAAATTTCCTGGTAATAAGCCTCAGTATCCTGAATAACTATAGCCTCACCCTTATCCGCAGGTTTGATAATGATGGAGTTGTCATCCTGAAGAGTGCGCAAAGCCGCGCACTCATGAGTCATTAAATTAGGGTAAAACCGTGCGTCTTTGGTGGAAGTGAATAAACTACCCACCTCATGGTCAACTAAGCAACAAAAGGTCTGTACTGAAGGGTTGAAGACCGGGGGCATGAACATACTTTTTGGTTTGAAGGGTCGTCTCTGCGCGGAACAGAGGCAGTGAGTCGACAATTGGTCCAAAATGTCAGACAAACAAATGTGAGAATGTGAGGTGTGTTGTAAGGGCCCATATTGGCATGACGGTGGAGGACCCCATTCTGTGTAATGGCAACGCAAATTGTGATGTTACCCCTACGTAACCCTGGGACATTGATTATAGCCCTGAGGTCAATGATATTTCTGCCCCTCCTTCTTGTATTTGGGAGATTAAACCCTGCCTCATCAATGTAAATGAATTCATGCAGGATTTCCTCAGCATCAATTTGTAAAATTCTCTGAAATACAATGAAAGAGAAGATTGTGTAGTTCAGCATTGGTCAAGTACACACAAATCAATTTACATGTATATCTGCTAAGATTTGGCTGAACTCTTAGTCCAGCCTCTCTTAGCGTCAATCTGTGGTTCAAGACATGGTCAACTAGTGTGGCGCGAATTTCATGTGATAACTCTGTAAAAAAAGATAGAAGTGCATTCAATAGACATGTTCCGCAATCTTTCTACAGCAAGGATACTGTGATGAAACCATTGTACTACACTATTCCGTGGCCAAAAAAACAACTACATACAGTACCTGTTGTGTTCTCTGAATGCCCGGATAATGGTGGCTACTGAGAGCCTACTAAGGTTTGGATGGACTCTGTCCTGCTTCAGTCATTGACATGCTGTAGATAATGACATGGTCAACAAAAGCAATCCGAGATTTCTGATCTCCGCCAAAGGATGACATTGATACATATGCAAGATCTGTCGCTTGGGAAGATTTTAGGACCACGCATGCGACAAGTTTAATTAGGATTTGTGTGTGTAAAGCAACCCATTCTCGTCTAGCAATGACGTCCTATTGAAAACAATTGTGTCAGATCATTCACCACAAGAGCTTTCCTGTGAGGTATTACTCGATATAGCTCCTATGATTTACCCGTGCCGATTTACGGTTGGCCGCTCCGAGGGTCCATTCGCCCTCATGGTTGCAGCCGGCTGCACAGAACCACAGTCTGTAAACTCATCATCATCACCAAAATTTAATGGAGTCATCCCTGGACCAAGATCTATCTCTGGTGAAAATTTCATGAAGATCCGTTTAGTAGTTTCCGAGAAATGTCACTAAATTTGTTGATCCAGATCCCGATCCGGATCCAGAATCCAGATCCGGATCTGGATCATCACCAAAATTTAATAGAGTTGTCCCTGGACCAAGATCTATCTCTGGTGAAAATTTCATGAAGATCCCTCAAGTAGTTTCCGAGAAATCCTGTCTACAGACAGACAAATAAATAAATAAATAAATAAATAAATAAACCGACTTGATCGCCTAATCTCCTTGGCGGAGATAATGACTGCAGCTCTCATTTGATCCGTAATGACCATGCGTGGTCATCTTGCTCTCCCTCCTTGGCCTGCTCCTCTTCTTCCTCTGACCCAAACTCCTCTTCCTCTTCCTCCGTCCATTGTTGCTGTTTGGAAGCTTCAGCTAACAGTGCATTCTGAACTGGCCTAAATGTGTGGTCACTTCATTTCCAACAAGTGTCTTCAATATTGAGTCATTGCGTTTAATCAGTGATATCAGGTGTGTTCATTGTGTTCATGTTTTGCTGATTGTAGCATCAAAACATTTTGCATCACTTGTGCTTCAATGTGCCAATGTTACAAAAATGTTACACTTTTCACAGGCTTCTAGGCTCGAGAATATTGAACATTGGGAACATATGTGTATTTAACACTTAAGTCATATATGAACCTTCTTTTGGTGGCTTTGAACTTGACCTTCGGTGACCTTTGACGGTCAAACTTCACATGGTGAAATTTCGATGACCTTTTTCACCAAAACTATTACAGATAAAGCGCAGGTTTGTATTGTGGGCGTATAGGAAACCATGTATGAAGTTTTGTTTCGTTGCATTGAACTTGATGCTCAGTGACCTTCAATGGCCAAACTTCACATATTAGAATTTCAATGATTTCTATCACCAAAACTATTACAGATAGAGGTTAGGTTTGTATTGTGGGTATATAGGAAGTCACATATGAAGTTTCATTTGGTGACCTTCATGTTGACCTTCAAAGGTCAAACTTGACCTAGTGAAAATTCAATGACTTCTATCTTTAAAAAGGTCATAGATGGAGCCTAGGTTTGTGTTACTGACATCTAGGAAGTCACATATGAAGTTTCATTTGGTGACATTCTAATTGACTGTTGGTAACCTCTGAAGGTCAAACTTGACATAACACAATTACAATGACTTGTGTTGCCAAAACGGTCACAGATGGAGCTTAGGTTTGTATTAGAGACATATAGGAAGTCATATGAACTTTCATTTGCTGACCTTTGCATTGACCTTCAAATAGTCCCCCCAGGAATCCGCGATTCCGCGATCGCGGAATTTACCGCGGATTTCAAAGCCCTCCGCGGAAATCTAAGCAGTCCGCGGAATATAGGGCGAGGTGCAGAATTTTATATTTTACATGTATTTTTCATCCCGGCCGCTAGATTTTGCGGTCAGATAAACGGGATCTAAGACTCACAGCTGGTGCTGCCGGTTACGGAAACTGATTTTTTTCTGCTGTATGCAGCATAAACTATATAAAAAGATGGACGCAGCACCCTGATTTGAAAAAAGAAGCCCATGTGGAAGTACCGTAGAATGGCATTCTATTTAATGGCCAGCAGATGGCGACGTCAGTGGTTGCAGAAAGAAGTTCAATGCAATAGAAGTCTATGAGAAAATGATCCTACTTTCCCGACCTGATTTTTAATTTAAATAATGATTTTTCACATCATTTTACGTTAGCTATAGCAAGTTTCAGGTCTCCTTCGATATATCATGACATTCATTTTCGTGAATTATGGTCCCATATAAACTAGAATAAAGTATAAAGCCTCTGGTCCTCGTCCGATATGGTCAGATCCAGAGCCACGTTCCTCCCCGGATCTTCGATTCACTTCTTCATCCTCGAACCAGTGGGTGACATCACGGTAGCTTCATCCATCTTTTTATACAGTCTATGGTATGCAGTAACGTTTACAATATCCTGAGGATACAGTGAATAATGTACACTTTGTTTAAATCTTTACTTTGATCTTTGGCACTTGTTCAGTTACTAAGCCTCGTTCACCCATAGTTTGGTGAAATGTTTTGCACTTTATAAGTTATGCAAATAAATCTGCTCAAGAGGGACAAAAAGAATAGTGATGCTGCTTATTTTATAACCACGATGTTTCGCAGTGTTTTGGTATTGCAAATAATTTCATAAGAGAATTTTTGCTTCATTATTACATAAATTTGCTTTATAACTGGTCATTTTAGGTTTTTTTTAATGCCCACAGAAAATCAACTTTCAAGCCGCGGAATCAAGAATTTCTCTCCGCAGAATCAGGAATGTTCTCCGCGGAATCAACACTTTTTCTCCGCTGATTCCTGGGGGGACTATTCAAAGGTCAAATGTGACCTAGTGGAAATTCACTGACTTGTATCACTAAAACGGTCACAGATGGAGCCTAAGTTTGTGTTACTGACATCTAGGAAGTCACATATGAACTTTCATTTGGTGACATTCAACTTGACTGTCAGTGACCAGAGGGTCAAACTCGACAGTGAAAGTACAATGACTTGTATCACCAAAATGGTCACAGATTGAGGTTTGTAGAGACATTTACAAAGTCATATATGAAGTCCATTTTCTGCCCTTAACTTGACCTTTTGTGAACTTTTAAGTTCACAATTGACATATTGAAATTTTCAATAACTTGTATCATCAAAACCGCGTCAGAGCTTAGGATGGTGTTTGTATTACAGGAGCTCTTATAAATGTATGTGAACTTTTATTCAGTGACCTTGATATTGATTTTCATTCATTCAAATGTCAAACTTCACATTAAACTTTCATAACTTGTATCATCACAATAAGACTGCTTGCCGGTAAGCTACAGGGCCCTTGGTCCTATTGTTTTAATTTAACTTCCATAGTGAAATGTTTTGTTAATAACAATGACAATAACTTGGCTTATGCGTAAATATTTGTCTTCAGTCTTTTGTATAAGACATATTTATATACAATAACGTAAGCAACAACATGCCCTGCAATGTGCATGACTTATACAATGGTACGAATAAAGAAAATACATTTATTTTATTCATTTATTAATTCAATTGTAGAGAAGGGCAACAGCATGTACCCTGCAGTAGCAAGTGGAGATTGTCCGATGAACACTGCAATTGGCCCCAGAGCCTCTGTGGCCTTGGCCTGGAGGAATTAAGTTAAATATTGGACAGCTGGATAACAAACAGAGTAAGCAGTCTTTTCATATTTTTTATTCCAAGCAGAAGATAAACTGAGACAGTAACAAATCGAGACAGGAATGCAGATCCGAAGATGCTATAGCAGGGGACTGCATAGGCCAGCAGAGGTTTGACTTACTGACTGAGCCATGACGTACGCTCCGTTTAAAAATGTGTTGCTAAGGGTAACAACATGATGAAACAAATAAAATGCGCATTTACGTTCACCCTTTATATTTGCAAGGAACGGCCAGTTGGCTAATTTATTGTTAGAAGGTAAACAAATGTAAGAAGTGAGCAAACAAAATTTGAAAGTGAGTACAAAATGATATGATATAAATGATATACGGAGGATTATCTCATTTTTACTAATGTAATAATCATTTGTAATTATTTTTGACAAGCTCAGCCCCAAATTCCTCTGTGCCTCCGTGACACACACAAAACCCTTGGAGTGCTGTCAATAAAAACAGCAAATAATCAACTTATCTGCAGACATTTTACAGAAGCAAGCTATTTGTAAACAGTGGCAACACACATTTTTGAGTATCCTGACTTTCTGTATAGGCAATTATAAATCATTTAGACTTAACTTAATGACTTCTCATTTGGTTCTCTGGAAATGACCCTCAACATCTATTTGTATAGAATGAAGCTTAGCAGAGTGAAGTGAGACAGATCTGGTTGCCATGGGTGCAGGACTGGCTGACTAACCTCCTCCAGCTCTATTCATCAGTCACCTTCAGTCTAAGCAGTATAAATAGAATTTGAGGACAGCAGGCATATTAGCCCCACATTGCTCATAAAGGCACAGCCTTGTTAAGGTCACGGAGCTGATGCTATATTATAGTTTTTATTATGCCCCCGCCCTCAAAAGAGGAAAGGGGGCATTATGTCGACACCGTGTCCGTACGTCCGTCTGTCCGTCGTCCATAAACTTTTAGTTTCCGTGGGATAACTATAGAATCCCTTGTCGGATTGATACCATTTATCAGTGGCGTATTGGGAGTGGCTAGAGGAAGGTTCTTTTTGAAAACCAGCAGCGTGCAATATTCGATATGGCCGCCACAGCACCTATCTTGATTTTTGTTTCCGCCCGATAACTAAAGAATGCCTCATCCGATTGATGCCATTTCATGGTGGCATATTGGGGGTGGCTAGAGGAAGGTTCCTTTCGAAAACCAGCATCGTGCAATATTCAATATGGCCGCCACAGCAGCCATCTTGATTTTAGTTTCCACCTGATAACTAAAGAATGCCTCATAGATGATGCCACTTCATGGTGGCATATTGGGAGTGGCTAGAGGAAGATTCCTTTCGAAAACCAGTATCGTGCGATATTCAATATGGCCGCCACAGCAGCCAACTTGATTTTCATTTCTGCCCGATAACTAAAGAATGCCTCATCCGATTTATGCCATTTCATGGTGGCAAATTGAGGGTGGCTAGAGGAAGGTTCCTTTCGAAAACCAGCATTGTGTGATATTCAATATGACCGCCACAGCAGCCATCTTGATTTTGGTTTCCGCCCAATAACTGAAGAACACCTTGTCCGATTGATGCCGTTTCCGGATGATGTATTGGGTGTGGCTGGAGGAAGGTTCCTTTCGAAAACCAGAATTGTGCTATATCCAATATGGCCCCATACGATATTTATGATGGCCACCGCAGCGTAAACTGAAAAACGCCTCATCCAACTGATACCTGTTCTTGGTGATGTTTTGGGAATGACCACAGAAGGTTTTACTGGTAAGTTCTGTTTTTCATTTCTCATACTTACAAAGCCTTGTGCATCAATTACTGCAACCAGTAGCTTGTATATTGACTCACTCCTTTTAATTGCTACCAGTAGCGGCTCTAGACCCGGGAATGGCGGGGCGCAGACACGTCCCTTTATGACAATTAGTCCTGGGTAGTTCACAATCATTTTCCTTCACTGACGCGTTTTCCAATTATCGTACTTGCCAACTTAAGACACGGTCTCTCCAAATGTGATCGAACAGCGATGAAATCATGGGCGAAATTCAGTACAGAAAAAAAATTTACTTATTAATAGGCCAGTGCTTCGCGTTGATTGATCAGGTCCGTGTTCCAGTTAAATATCGCCTTTCACTCTCGGTATTGTGTGGGTTGATAAAAAAGTGGCACTTGGCAGTTAAATAGGCAGCGTGCTGCTCAAGCTGTTTTGCGTGAGAGTCGTCAGGTATGCAAGTTTGACTAACGTTGATTTAAATACAGCAAATAAGCGTCCAGATGAATGATTGTCTTCTTACGTAATCGGGGAAAACAAGCAGCAGCTGTTAACTGCGGAGTGCTCTCGGAGCGAACCTTCGGTTACTCATGAAAATGACTGAGAACAGGTTAGGACTAACGACTGTTTTAAACGGATGTTTTGTCACAATTCTCAGTTCAGGTTCCGCCACTGAGCTGAATTTCGCCCATGATTTCATCGCTGTTCGATCACATTTGGAGAGACCGAGTCTTAAGTTGCCAAGTACGATAATTGGAAAACGCGTCAGTAAATGATTGCGAACTACCCAGGACTAATTGTCATAAAGGGACGTGAGTGCGCCCCGCTATTCCCGGGTCTAGAGCCGCTACTGATTGCTACTCTGATGAGCATATACATGAATGTATGCAGCAGTTTGAATGACCTCCCCTCCCATGCACTCTGGAATCATTGCTGCAGCCTATGATGCATATTTATCCCCCCGCCCTCCAAAGAGGAAAGGGGGCATTATGTAGACACCATGTTCGTCCGTCGTCCGTCCATCCGTCAACTTATCATTTCCGTGGGATAACTATAGAATCCCTCATCGGATTGTTGCCATTTCTTTATGGCGTATTGGGAGTGGCTGTAGGAAGGTTCCTTTCGAAAACCAGTGTCGTGCGATATCTAATATAACCGCCACAGCAGCCATCTCAATATACCCTTGATCGACATACAGGCGGGGGCATATGCCACGCTCTGCGTTGCTCTTGTTCACTATTCCTAAAACACATTCCACAAAACACTTTTCTCAAGCTACATACACAAAACCTCATGTTCTCTTTTCAAATCCAAACTTTCATGGTTGTGCTAATTGTGTGTAGTGAAAAACTGGGCCTGTTTTCAAAATTGTGCCTGAGTAATTGAAAAAAACTGTAAAAAAAAAAACAACATCCCACCCTAGACATTGTGTTTTCAGTTTGTATTGTTGTGTGTGATGGATCATCCATAGTGCTAACAGTTCTGATAACTGCATTTTCTTAATTTACATATTGTTTCTATGAAACACACAAATCCATGAATGCCCAATACTCTACAGTAATATGTTTTGAGAACAGATAAGAAGGTTTCTAAAAATGTGTCTTGGCAGTTGTGAAAAACTGTAAAAAGATCATTCTCACACCTTGACCATGGTGTTTTCAGTTCTTTATTGTAGTATGTAATGATGCTTTGTAGTGTTTGCATTTTGGTAAGCTTTGAGAGTGATTCTGGTGTCAAATTTTGAGCATATGAGCAACTGCTTTGGTGCGAAAGTTTTGTATTGAAACGAGGATGTGAGGTTTTTTGTTTGTGGCTTGAGAAAAGTGTTTTGTGTTTTGAGTTTTGGGAAAATGGAGCAATGTTTCGTGGAATGTGTTTTAGCAATAGTGAAAAACTGTAATATTTTCCCTGACCTTGAGTTTGACCTTTCAAAGTCATCGATGGTCAAATTTAATTTAGCAAAAATATGGGTCATATATGACTTCCTACATGTCGATAATACAAACTTAATCTCTATCTGCAGCCATTTGGCCTCCAGAGGCCATCTTGCACATTCATAAAGTACAGCGCCCCCATAGACCCACTTACGTCAATTCAATCAAAACGGTTCTTGCACTGTACATTGACGCTACCAAGGTAAGTTGATTGCCTGATTTACTTTGTAGAAAATAATTTATCCCACAGTTTTTCAGAAATTATTTTTTAAAATTTCTCAGTCCTGTCTTCAGTATTCGGGCCAAAATTTCATGGGTCCATTTAATGGACAAAAATGATTCAATCAAAAATCCGAAAAAAATGCCTGGAGATATGGTCTAGTAGTATTTTATGTTACGGCAAATTTTCGGGAAAATTCATCTGGCCTAAAAAAAGATAAAGAATGTTCCAGACGACGGACGACAGACGACGGAAGCCATCGGCTCATAGGGCCGGCAAGCTAAAAATTAAAATTACCTCAAAGGACAGACTTTGTCCCAGCAGAATAAGGATAAAAACTGCAGTGATGACAGAACTATTATTTCCCAGATAAAGAAAAACCTCTTCACAGTTAGCTTGTTCAAAAACATTGTCTCAGACAGTGGTTCTCAAAATCGGTCTGGGGGACCACCATGTATGCAGGTTTTCATTCTAACCACTAACACAAACCTGGAATTTAATGAGTCATTATTTTTTCTTCATTACCCTTTTAAGCAATATTGTCAAAATAAGTATGCATGCCATAAACAATTCAAGTTTCATATTCACATCATGCTGTATGGGAAACTGCAAAATAATAAGAGAGAAATTTAAACAGATGTACCAGTATATTTCAAAATATCAGTAGGCTCTTGATTAGAATAATTATTGATACATGGTCACTAAATTGTACCATTTATTTGATAATGAGGAGCTAGAAGGCAAAGCAATTGTCAATGACTCACACTTGTTTTGTGTTTGTATTGTGGAAAAAAAATGTAAGAACTTTAAGCTTGTGTGTAGCAACGTATAGGACAACTATCTGTTGTATGATTTGGAACAGTAAATATATTAGGCCTTGTGCAATTATTTACTTTTGTATAACATTATAAACACAATATGGAGATGAGGCTTCCACTCCCTATGGCAGGCATTACATTCCTCTCATAATGTTAAGTTGGAGGGTAAAAAAATCCAACTAATTAAGAAAAATCAACATCTGAAAAGAATTCTGGGATGGCAATTGTGGTTGCAGTGAAAACCAGCATACACAGTGGTCCCCCAGGACTGAGTTAGAGGACCAGTGACTCAAACTGGTTCTCAAATAAAGTCGGACAGATGAGACAGAAGATCAACTTGTACCAGAATGATGAAAATAGAATAGTATAAAGACAGGAAGGAATGCCCAGGAAATATACCACCTCTTCTGATAAGTGTGGGCAAGTATGACTGCCAGTGGAAATGGTTCTCTTATATTCATTGATGATGTGATAAAAGCAGCAGGATGAATTCAGAATGGTCTCTGGCTAGATTATTTACTAAGGTTCAGCCAAATGCCTCAAAACTCATCAGACGGCACTTCACAGGGCAAACTGACATTGACCCAAAGCAGACTGAGAAAGACTTTTTCGAGGCAAAGAAATGGAATTTTCTATGATGACCCATTCAATCACACAACGTGCAACCAATGAAGAATGCAGCTCACTGGCTGAATGCAAGCCTAAAAGCCTTAAACGAAGACCTGGCAGATCATCACCAGGGAAGAAACCAAGTATTTCAGAATTCAGAAGGTCATTGGCCGTAAAGGATTTCCCACAAAGTTTTAAAAATGACAATTTATGGTTATGTTAGTTTTTCTAAATATGTTTGAACCCTTAAAATGGAGAGAGGGGGTGTGTATAAACATAGTCATAATTCCTTGGCAGTTCCTACAATAATACGCAAATCCCTCAAATTAAAGCTGAAAGTCTACCCCTCTCAAGCACATGACAATGAATATTTTTTCCCCCCATCCATTGTGGAGGCATTCAGAGAAAAACTGAATCTCGGTCTAATAACTTATGGACATTACTGTATGTTTGCAAAATATTCGAGAATATTTCATTTCTTCTGTGTCGTTACTTCTTCTGTACATAGTCTGGTATCGCCGCATAAAAATTTGCACAGTTATGACTGTGATGCAAATGCAGCCATGGGTGCCTGTGCGTGTCTCCGTGTGTATGTGTGTGTGTGTGTGCGTGTGCTTGCGTAAGTGGAAGAGACTGTTTGCCTGAGCACTCAAGAGATCTGAAAGCCAGAGGCTTGTGGAATCGGTGGGAACAGTGCATCTACCTCCCCAGCAATTGCTTGGACCTGGAATTTACAGACTGCTACAATGATGGCTCATCTCCTTGTCTTCACATATCTAGCAGCTAAGATTACCATCTTAGGTAAGCGATTTACGGTGTGCCCTTTTTTCATGCAATTATTTCAATTATACTGCTTTCTCTTCTTGAATCACATCCATGTAATTGCTGTTGCTTCAAACAGGGCTGCAGGTTGTTAAAGCAGAGACAGTAGAGTGAATGGATAGACTCTCTCTGCATGACATGAGGTCCTTCTTCTATTTAAATAAATTAATATCCAAAATATGAAATGCAATGAATTACAATTTAATGAGGCAGAGGGTGTTTTTTATTGTGCTTTTCAACAATGTTATGAAGAGTAGATCAACCAATGCAAAATGATGTAGTAAATATTCTAGAAGTAGTGATCTAGTAATTACTCAAGCTGTGTGTTCCTAAAACACAGAGGCTTGTAATGCTGGTGTCCAGTGTTTTTTTCCCCCATTGACTCAAACTTTCTTTTATATAATCCATGCTACTATAAAATGCTTCCAGTACGACAGAAGATTTTCCATGCACCATTGTATGGTCAGAAGTCATAAGAGTGTTATCGTATATCTCTGCCATAAACACTATTTTAAAAAAATTAAAGCTGACATTCAGTTCATTCTGTTGTAATTTGGGAATGCAAAAATGTTTTCAATTATCAGAATTCAAATGGCAAAAGTGAGCTGCATTCTCTTTTATTCAAATACAATAATGATAGTTTGTAGCATTCTTTAAATATAGAAATAATTAGGCTTGTATAATAGCAATGCAACAAAATTTAGCAACTTGTGTTCACAATTTTTTTACTTTGAACAGCATGAGTGTAACTATAACTTGAACAGGATGTAACACAGTACTGCTCCAAAATAATTAGCATTGATTTTGAAAATTTGAGCCAATACATTTAGATGGTTGTGACAGTAGTTCACTTTTGCGCTTTAGGTGTTTTCTAAATGTCTTTGTATTACCTGCATTTCCTGCGACATGAAGCACTGTGCTTGTATATTGAACGCACATGAGTAAATCAGTGCCCTGATTGTGCCAATATTTTACCCACTGTGTCGGTCACAACTCTCAGCTGCCCCTCTTCTTGATGACCAGATGAACTGTGTTTATAACTATAACTATAGCAGGCATGTTGATGGTTCACTGCTGAGCATTTAGACGATGGCTCTGATGCTATGTTCTCATTACAAGCATTGTTTTACAATTCCAATTTTTGGCTTGGATCTGATTTGCCCATCTGGTCAGTGGGCAGATGTATTCACATTACCGGTAGGTACAGGTCAATCATGATTACCTGTATCTACCTGTAATGCGAGTGCATTTGCTCTCTGAAATGGCAGGCCTGCATACAAGTTTTTGCATGTGTCATCAGCCTCATCATCAAAAAAAATTTGTATTTGTGAGAGTGTTTATGGCATTAAAACCTGATTCAAATTCAGGAAATGGGTGCACTTGTAGCGAATGGATGGATTTTGCCTTGGAGGACTGTAAAACAGGTTGTCAGTTGTATCTGATGAGGTTGAGAAGATGAAAAAAGCCAGATGGCAAGCGTTTTAGGTTTTTAACGGCACTCAGCGCATGCGAACCAGCGAAAAGCTGCATCGGTTACGATCTGACTGCTCTCATTCATGTCGCACGGCCATCATGTTTGTATCCGGTCTAGAATCATACATGAAAGTGGTGCAATTCTGATTTGAAGAGTGGATATGAGACCGGATTTCTGTGTCCATACAGAGGGGAAACATCAGATCCGCGTCACATTCCAAAAAAAGAAACAAAAAAAAACAAAAAACTGATTTTAGCCTGGCAATGTGAATGAGTGCTGCCTTCAATGTAGAAGCAAAGCAAAATTCTGACAAAAAATATCTCATCAATATTTACAACCCCAATTCCTAAGAAGTTCACCCTCTACTGTATTGAAAGTAGACAAGAATACCTTGTTTGATGCTTTAACTTGTAAGGTCCATTGCTCTTTGAAAACATCTTCTTATTTTGAATCTGATGACTGCAAGAAGACTCAGAAAAAAGTTGGTGCAGTGGTGATTTAAGACTAATAATAATGTAGCAAGTGGCAAAAATAAACTGATGCGGAAAAGATGATGTGAAGCAGGTGAGCCGATTATGTCATCATATGAAAGGGGAGGTCAAACACTGTCATAAACTGGCACCTTTTTTGCTGGTTATTTTAGTTTTACAATCAGTTGATAACAGAGCTTCTGTGTATGTTAACTGTGAACCACAGTTAAATGCGCGCAGGACTCTATTTACAGTTAAAATAGCAAGGAGACAATGTGTTAATTTAACTGTTCAATTTAGTCAATTTATAACAGTGTAAAAGACCTTGTCCCAAAAGAGCAAAGATGGATTGAGGCTGACCAATTTGCAAACAGATGCATTAGCTTATAATTTGTCACTTTGGGAACAACATTCCCCAAAGGCGAACTGGCATTTCACCCTCTACAGTGCATAATATAATTATAAGACGGAAGGAATCTGATCAAATCTTTGTGCGTAAAGGGCATGACCAAGAACCACTTCTAAATGCTCTCATGCATCTCTCATATGTCAGTGTTTAAAGAACCGATACCCAGCTATAATGGGCACTATGACATGGGCTTGGAAAAAACGACACTTTTGTCAGTAAACTCCACCCGCCGCTGCATACACAGATGCAAGTTAAAGCATTACTATGCAAAGTGGAAGCCATACAACGACACTGTCCGAGAGCGTCCTAGAGCGTCCTTGACTTCTCTGGGCTTGGTGTCATCTGAGATGGGCAGTAGCACAGGTTTTGCAGCCCAACAAATGAAAGGTTCAATTGGTACACATCTTGGAGGAACGTATGCTACGATCTAGACGTCATCCGTTCCAAGGACGCCCCTGTATTTTCCAGTTAGACAATTCCAACTCCAACATGTGCTCACACAGCCATGAACTTTCAATCCTCGTTGAGAGTGAATATGCTATACAGGCCTGGCTGCAGTCCTGACCCATTTCTAATTGAGAACATACGGCGTATCGTGAAGCGAAATACGTATGCAAGCAAAGACTCCGTAGAATTGAAGATTGGGGGAAACGTCCGATTGCGGGGCTTGATCAACTGCTGTCCTCAGTGCCCAAATGCTTAATGAGTGCGATTAAAAGACACGGTGATAGTACACAGTGGTAAAACAGACAACTGTGTCAACTTTTTTGGACTTTGTTGCAGTAATCACTTAGCATACTTTCAATAAGCAATTAAATCCACATGAGAACATCAAATACTGTGTTGTACTGTTTCGGATAAAGCATAGGGTAAAAGGACGTCTCAAATCAGACATTTTTGATTTTATGTGCTTTTTGCATGATGTGCTAACTTCTTGAGATTTGTGGTTTTAATTTGTACAATTCAAATTACTATTGGCCTAGTTAAGGTATTTATTTTGCTTAGAGCTGCCTGTCATTTGGGAGCCCTACATATTGTGTTTCCTTACCCAGAGAATTTCAGAGAAAATAAAGCACTGAAGGAAAATAATGTTATGACAGTGACGCAAACTGAGTGCCGAGGTCGGTATGATATTTCTGTTGTATGTTTCATGTTTTAAATATTGCAGCGAATTACTGTAATATTCAGAAAAGTGAAATTAATATTAAGTGCCTCATTCCTCAGAGTGTGTTTAATGCAAACATCAACTCAATATGTGGAATCAATATTTATGAAATGCAAATTATACTACTGGCACCATGTAAGAACTATTAGAAAGGACCAGGAGATTTCATGGCCCTCCACAGATAATTATGTTGTTGGATAGTCAATGGAAGAGTCCTTTGAAATGCTAAAAAGAGAAAATAGACCTCACTTTGGGAAACCAGCAGTTTGGCACGGAAAAGGAAGAGACATTATAGATGATAGACCTAGTAGAAATTTCAAAGGCTCATTTTCACTTTGGCAATTGATTCATCACGCAGTGACTCCACCATACTGTTCCGAATCACAGTTTCACTAGATGCGCTCCAATTCTCATACTCCAGCAAAACTGTCAAATACATATTACATGATGACGGAGCGCACCCCGGGTAGAGTTCATTATCTACCCCTTAACTGTCTGCATCTGGGAGAGGTGGGGATGATGCAGGAATACATTCGGGAATCAGCCTGTCGGAAGAACCTGACAGTCTTCACTCACATATTAATATCCCAAGGGCAGTGTGACTGTCTCATTAATCTAACCTGCATTAATCTAGACTGTGGGGGGAAATCTGCGAAAGCAGAGAGAGCAAACTGTGCAGAATTGTGATCAAAATCAGGGGTTCAAATCAATACCTTCCAACTGGCCGGGACTGCACTGCTCTCCACTATGTTGTTCTCATTCAGTTTTAGTTTTAGTTTTAGTTTCATTACTGCTCATGTGTCTCCTTTAGAGGGCGCTGTATCATCAGCATCTCGACTAACTGTTTACTCTTTGTTGCACAATGGTTTCTGCAGTAACCAGACCAACCTAAATAGGCAAAGAGGAAAAGAATCATGCAACAAAGGGTTAAGAAGAAAATAGACAGGAGAATGCACTTTTTGGTTTCATTTAGTTCTGTTTGAACTACATATGAAAATAAATACTCCCCATATTTTATGTACTCATGCCAATACTTGAACTGTTCTAGCCATGTGGCTGAAGCTAAGCAGATGTAGATTTGGTTTAATACTTTGATGGGAGACTATGGGGGAAATTTAAATTGCTGTTGGAAGCGGTGTCAATGGGCCAGTAGGTGGTGATCTTCCCTCTGGTATTATAATCCTAACTGCCCCAGTGCAGTGATGGGTACACTGCACTGAAGGTGACGCCATTTTTCAGATGAGATGTTAAACCGAGGTCCTGACTCACTGTGGTCATTAAAGTTCCTATGACACTCTTCGACAAGCGTACGGGGTTCCCTGGTGTCCTGGCTCTTTCAACCAGCCACCCCATAATTCCTTGATCTAATAGGCTAAGCAATTTGCGCTCTCCCTCTCTGCCTCAAGCTGACGTGTGGTGAGAGTTCTGGCGCACAATGGCTGCCATCACATCATCCAGGTGGATGCTGCATATTGGTGGTTCAAGGTTCAAGGTGACTTTATTGGTACCCGTAGGTAGATTTGTTTCGCAGTCTGGAGAGGGCATCTTAAATCTTACGCACAACCATCAAAACACAGGACACATACAGAAGACAGGTTAAAAACAGCACAAACCAAGATATTGTCAGGTGCTCCCAGTGGCTCACTGATCATGGCTAAAATAAATAAATAAATAAATAATAAACAATTAGATATAACTAAAAAGCCAGAATACACCCTGTTGAGAACATACTAAAACACAACAAAGGGCAGTATGTTAATAGTAAATACATAAAAATATAATAAATAGATAAATAGTAACTAGGTTAAGACCACATTAGAATAAGACAGATCACACAAATAAACGTAAAGTGTGTCAAGTGGTGGAGAGATGAGATTACTCCCATATGATTGAAACGCTTTGAGTGCCAAAAGGAGGGCGCAATATAAATGCAATGTTCATTCACTCATTCGTTCAAAAATGGGTTAAAAAGTTTCCCCCTGCTTCTTCTCAATATGATATTTTCTCTTTATCTTGCATGTGAAGCACACCTAAAGTCTTAGTGTCCAAGGAATTCTATTGCAATGTACTGTGTGACTGCCATGCATTAGCCATGCACTCAAATGCAGGAAACGACAACAACCAAAGTATGCATGTGACACAGGTCTTGAAAGATGGGATTAAACCTTAGGAAATTGATGCCAATAACATTAAATATTAACCATTTTATCCACCAGCACAGAGGATATAAACTTATGTTTTTCAGAGTCCTGCTGAGGGTCTAGTCCATGAAAACACTTGTTGCACTTGTGGTGCAATTTATATACAAAAGTGATGCAAATAATTCCAGAGTTGGATATTTAATGTATTTCACTGAAATTATTACATATATTCAGTATCCAAGTCCTGTATATGCAGGAGCAGTCCCTCTCCATAGCAGCTAGCACAAGGATCTCTGAAGTACCGGGCATAAGGATATCAGTGCGGTTTAATGTCCAGAGGGGGGCCTGTAATGCAAAGATTCCACATCAGCTTACATTTCCAAATAAATTACTGAGGTTGTAAATTTACATCTTAATGGATTGGACTGTCTGCTAAATGCCAATTCAGTCAGGACAACCCATTGTTTTACATAAATAGCCATTCATTGAATATAATGTAGTACACGCACAAACTCATGCACTACCTGAATTCAGGGAGAAGTTATTTCTACCTTATAAACAAAAGACCAAATCTACAGTCTAGAGTCTACAATACAGATCTAAGCAAGCAGGTGGAAGCTGGGTGGGGGTGGGGGTGGGTGAGCAGCGAAACAAAATACCTGCATAAGGAGCAAAAACAAAGAAACAGCAATGAAAGTGATTAGGTGCATACAGCAAACAGGGTGCAGAAAGCGATTAGTTTTACACGCAAAGTGTCAAGCATGAACAGCTGCATAGCATTAGCAATTTTTGAAGCATGCGCTCAATTACTGATGTGATGTGTACAGATATCAGTGGTTAGTGAAAGAACACGTTCTCTAAATTCAGTGATGCAGCAGCTGCAAGAGTTCCCTGACTGATCTGCGGCTGGAATTTCATACACACCACTTATTAGTGCAATAATTCTATGAAGCGGTTGAATCTTACACAAAAAGGGCAATTGTGGGTGCAGGTCTTTGTTTCAGCATTATGGCACCTTAGTGGCGCCTTACTTACCAAAAATAGATCATAATTGTGCTTAAGAGTGAACTAATAGCATATGATAGGCTCAATTTACAGCTGTAATCAAATATAGTTTGGCATACATAGTTAATGCCATTTTATAGGTAAGACACATTTTTTTTTCTGTCTATTTCATAATCAAAAGAGCTTTGTCACAATGACTGTGCAAGCTCAGAACTTCAAAAACTGTTAGCCGAACAAAGTGAATCTGCCGGACTGCAAGCCAAAATCTGATTCCATCCTCACCGAACCGTCTTCATTTTGCAGTGTATTTAAAGGCGACCTAATATGCCGTTTTCCTAGTTTATATTTTGGTCTTTGACTCACCTAGAGTACTCCTGATCGCTCAAAGTAAAAAAGGGAACCAATTTCGCTCGCACTGCCATCTTCAAAAAAAGCCATTTGTAGTCCTTAGTAGTCTCTGCCTGAATCGCCTCATTAGGGTGGCTCTTCCGCTATTGCCCCCTCTCCCCATGTGCCCACTTTCTTCTGACTGGTCAGCTCTGTGGAGGGCGGATCTAGGTGGCACGAGGCAGCAGAATGCAGTTTTCCGGGTCTCATAGTGAAACGTGAGACGCGTCTGCCATCTGAGCTAAGGAATCAATGGGGAAATTATGCAATCGAATGCAGTACATGTGTATAGATCTAATGAAATTAACGAATTTGCTATCAGCTACAGTTTGCTACAGCAACAGTTGGTGAGTACAGCGGTTTATCTACTCCTAGCTAGGATGCAGGGGAAGCTAGAATCCACCCTACATAGACACATTTGTAGATTGCATCGGCATGCCCAAGTGTAGACTGGAGACCGTAGAAATCCGGTGGGTCTGAGTTTGGAGGAAAACTTGGACAGTGAAGGGCAGCTAAAAGTGGACCAACAGCTTATGGTCTGCTTCGGGGTGTATTAGGACCTGCTGGTTCGTGTGCATAGCTGTGGTGTGTCCTTACCATGGAGAAACGAACAGCTTCCGCGCTGGTATATGACGGACGGGCGAAAGCTTCGAGCTAAACAGCCTTTTCTGAAATTACCCATGGTAATGGTTTACTTATTGCTTCGGAATGACCAGCTTTTCCTTGCGGAGAATGGGTGCATTATGGATAGCGAGTGAGAGCTAGACAGAGCTCCGGTTATGTCATGAACATAATACAGGTTTTACAGACTGTAAGTTCCGTCTGCGTGAACGGTTGCTTAGGTGGAACTAGCGAATCGATCACTTTTACAGGAAAGAATTTAATATTCAATCGATGACAATGCAGCGTTTGTTATACCGAACACGTTATAGCCTGTGCGCTTCCTTATTGCTTTCACCGGTAGTATCAGAGAGCTTGCCCAGCCAATGGAGATGTATCAGCCTGACCCTGGTCATAGATAAGTAAAGCGATCGTTTCATAAGCACCCAAAAACGCACCCCAAGCTCTGCAAAATCTACGTTTGGTCTAACTGCAGCCCAACTCAGCAGACACATACAGCACCTCTCTGGGTATCTTCAAGTATAGTGGCTACAATCAAGCAACGTTATGATGAAACTGCCGCATTGATGCTTACCGAAGTAACACAAGCATTCCGATCATAATTGCTGCATATAAGTTAACCAGGAGCATTTTTAATTTGCAGAGCCAGGAACTAACATGCTGTAGCTGATAAGCGGTCTTAACTTTGAATGTAATCTGTCGCGCGAAAAATTTGTTTCACGTCCGGTGTGAAAGCTGCTTAACGTGCCCATAACACCTGTAATTGCGTCTTTGCATTTACTTTGAATGTAGCTAATCTATCATGTGAAAAATTTGTTTCGCGTCCAGAGTGAAAGCGGCTTGACATGCCCATAACGTGTATTCACGTCTTTGCATTGACTTTGAATGTAGGCTAATCTGTCCTGTGAAAAATTTGTTTCGTGTCTAATGTGAAAGCAGCTTAATGGATAGTACGCGACGGCTAGAGAAAGCTCGGTCATGTTATGAACATAATACAGGTTTATCAGACCGAAAGTTCCGTTAGCGCGGACAAGTTGCTTATGTGGAGCTAGTAAAATTATATCAAGGTAGTGCAGAAAAATCACTTGTAACCAGTGGAGCTTCTGCGTTTCACATTGCTTTCATGGTAGCACCCGAGAGCTTGCTCAGACATTTGTGAAGTATCCGGCCGATCCTGGTCATGGATAAGTGAAGCGATCACTAACTGGAGTGGCTACAATAGGGCAAGGTTATGATGAAACTGCCACATTGATGCTTACCGAAGTAACACAAGCATACCGATCAGAATTACTGCATATAAGTTAACCAGGAGCATTTTTAATTAGCAGGACACGCAAACTAACATGCAGTAGCTGGCAGCCAGCGGTCATAACCACTGAGACAAACCCTTGCAATACAGGTTTTAAAGACAGCAAGTTCTGTTACTGCGAACAGTTGTACTCAGCATCCAAATTACAAACAAGTATTAAAAGTTGGCTTCAAATGAGGTTTATGTTCACACACCTTTTGCAGAATTTCCCCTGATATCACTCTTGGACATTTAGGACACAAACATTAGCAACAGTAACGTGACTGCGTTAGCCGCTGTGCTACAGACACAATCAACTGGCTATCACGTCACGTTGGCTTATGCAGTAAAAGCAACTTACAGCTTCTGTGCCTGTGAGTCAGGGACAGTCGCGACCGATACAGGCTTTATCTTATTATTCTCAGATATTTTACAAAGCCTGCATTTGAGGCCAGTTGTTAGTGCTAACTATCGCTAGCGGTCCTGCTAGCCACCCGTAACACGTTAGCTTCACTTACATTATTTGCTGTTATATGGTTACTTACAGCTTGTTGCTCCGAGCGCTTGATCGATGCAACTGCTTCAGGTTTGAGAAGCAGCTGAAACGCTTATCCCATGTTGAATTATCCTTTATTGACAAAGCTGTCTTTGGTGAAATGCAGAGCATGAACAGTTAATGTTCCCTTTGGCCGTGGCTGTTTGCCGCCAGAAAACAAAAAAGCTACCCACTGATTTCTGGTGGACTCGTCTTTTGGAAGAGAAATACTTGGTTTTCTTCGCCTCCAAAAGTAAACGGACAAGTAGGTTTGGGAGAGATACTGACAAAATTGCACCTCAAATGATCTGCGGTTCTTCTTTTGTATTTCCAAAAGTGTAGACGCTACTAAGGCATAGTATAATCTGCCATTGTTAGTGCCTGCTAGAATAGTTTCCAGTGTGGGCAGGTCCAGCGCAGTGTTTCAATCTGGCTTGATCTGAACTAATTGGACGGCACAACCTGACATCAGGTTTTGCCCAGATCTCGTGAAGACCTCGGGAGGAGAGGAAATCATGCACACAAAATCAGGTTCTTGGAATACGGCAAAATCCCTCTATCTTAAGTTTAGAAACTTTTCAGAGGTTGAGCACGGACAACCAACATTATAACATTACTAATATGTATTAAAAGAAGGATCAGCATGTTAGGTCCCCTTTAAATATTTTATTTACTCTGGCATCATGCTTTTTATATGAAGGAGTTTCTATGGAAATGAGAGGATTCCAAGCGTTATTTTTGCACTTTCGCCAAAGGATATGGAGAGTGTAAGCTGGTTTGCTAACCACTAATAAACATCATAGATTACATTATTGCAGTACAGTTGGATGGTTTGATAACATTATATTGGTTTGGAACAACAAAATGTTATCATTTGTAGGAGTATGACATTTATAATGGCTGATTTTAAGTTTCTGCTAATTGGTGGCGAATAGCCGAACTTATTGGACCGCAAGAGCTACTGCTCGTCAATGTTACTACTACTACACTCTGAAGGAGACACATTCCTTTGGAACCAAATTTGGCTGTTTGTTGAGGCCCAGTTAGGGTCTATGTAAGACAGTCAAAAAATATCCACTATATTATGGAGATATAGCCCTATCTATAACCAACAGCTGTGAAATAAAAGTATTATTGAGCATGAATCATTTTCAGTTACAGTGCCCTGCCTCCTTCCTGATTTCTTACATTTTTGCATATTTTTCATAAGTAAATGTTTCAGATCATCAAACAAATTTTAATATAAGATAAATATAACCCGAGTAAATACAAAATGCAGTTTTTAATGATGATTTCATTTATTGAGGGATAAAAGCTATCCAAACCTACCTGGCCCTATGCAAAAAGTGTTTCTGGGTGCTGTTGATAAATGGCTTTCGCTTTGCATTGTAGAGTTTTAACTTGCACTTGCAGATGTACCGACGAACTGTAGTTACTGACAGTGGTTTTCTGAAGTGTTCCTGAGCCCATGTGGTGATGTCCTTTACACACTGATGTCGGTTTTTGATGCAGTACCGCTTGAGGGATCGAAGGTCACGGGCATTCAATGTTGGTTTTCGGCCTTGTCGCTTACGTGCAGTGATTTCTCCAGATTCTCTGAACCTTTTTACGATATTACGGACCGTAGATGATGAAATCCCAAAATTTCTTGTAATAGCTTGTTGAGGAATGTTGTTTCTAAACTGTTCGACAATCCGCTCTGCATTTGTTCACTAAGTGGTGACCCTCGCCCCATCCTTGTTTGTGAATGACTGAGCATTTCAGGGAAGCTGCTTTTATACCCAATCAGGCACCCACCTGTTCCCAATTAGCCCGTTCACCTGTGGGATGTTCCAAATAAGTGTTTGATGAGCATTTCTCAACCCTCTCAGTCTTTTTTGCCACTTGTGCCAGCTTTTTTGAAACTTGTTGCAGGCATCAAATTCCAAATGAGCTAATATTTGCAAAAAATTACAAAGTTTACCTGTTCGAACATTAAGTAACTTGTCTTTGCAGTGTATTCAATTGAATATAGGTTGAAAAGGATTTGCAAATCATTGTATTCTGTTTTTATTTACGATTTACACAACGTGCCAACTTCACTGGTTTTGGGTTTTGTACATTGGTGGTAGGTCTTGGTGCTTTTTTAAAAAGGTCTTTGGTGTTTATATTGTGACGCACATACTTGATATGTATGGATGTTAGTTTCATTCTACGTGCAATTTGTAGTTGGTGGTTCCATGCTTGAATTGTTAATTGTTTTTTGTATCTATCCCCATTTGCTCCTTTTGTGTCATATGTTGAATTTTTATTCTCTTGACTTTTCGGGATGTTTATTGGAGGGTTAACCACACCTATTATAATTAATCTTGTCAGGCTGTTGGTGAGGACAATATATAAATATGGGTGTGTACTATATATATATATATATATATATATATATATATAGCCTATATATATACAAAACCCAAAACCAGTGAAGTTGGCACGGTATGTTAATCGTAGATAAAAACAGAATACAATGATTTGCAAATCCTTTTCAACTTATATTCAATTGAATACACTGCAAAGACAAGATGTTTAATGTTCAAATTGAGAAACTTTAGTTTTTTTTTTGCAAATAACCATTAACTTAGAATTTAAAGGCAGCAACACATTGCAAAAAAGTTGGCACAGGGGCCTTTTCACCACTGTGTTACATCGCCTTTCCTTTTAACGACACTCAGTAAACGTTTGGGAACTGAGGAGACCAATATTTGAAGCTTTTCAGGTGGAACTCTTTCCCATTCTTGCTTGATGTACAGCTTAAGTTGTTCAACAGTCCGGGGTCTCCGTTGTCGTATTTTACGCTTCATAATGCGCCACACATTTTCAAAGGGAGACAGGTCTGGACCACAGGCAGGCCAGTCTAGTACCCGCACTCTTTTACTACGGAGCCATGCTGTTGTAACACGTGCAGAATGTGGCTTGGCATTGTCTTGCTGAAATAAGCAGGGGCGTCCATGAAAAAGACGTTGCTTGGATGGCAACATATGTTGCTCCAAAACCTATATGTACCTTTCAGCATTAATGGTGCCTTCACATATGTGTAAGTTGCCCATGCCTTGGGCACTAATACACCCCCATACCATCACAGATGCTGGCTTTTGAACTTTGCGCCTATAACAGTCTGGATGGTTCTTTTCCTCTTTGGTCCAGAGGACGCGATGTCCACAGTTTCCAAAAACTATTTGAAATGTGGACTCGTCAGACCACAGAACACTTTCCCACTTTGCATCAGTCCATCTTAGATGAGCTTGGTTCCAGTGAAGCCGGCGGCGTTTCTGGGTGCTGTTGATAAATGGCTTTCGCCTTGCAACTCTCTGTCTTTTTTGCCACTTGTGCCAGCTTTTTTGAAATATGTTGCCGGCATCAAATTCCAAATGAGCTAATATCTGCAAAAAATTACAAAGTTTACCCGTTCGAACATTAAGTAACTCGTCGTTGCAGTGTATTCAATTGAATATAGGCTAGAAAGGATTTGCAAATCATTGTATTCTGTTTTTAATGACGATTTACACAATGTGCCAACTTCACTGGTTTTGGGTTTTGTATATGAAGAGTTTGGTTCCAAAATGCAATATATCCATTTTAGTCATTTTGAGTAAATCAGCTTTTTCTGTGCTGGCGCCTATTGCATTTTATAGAAAAACACAAACTTCGACCTTGAAAAAATAGACCATATAGTATGCATTTCTAATTACTGTTTTTTGCACCATGTGTAAGAAGTGCAGGACTATCGCACTATGGTATTATCTCAATTATTGTAATTTTGGCACTTATTGCATTTTGGAACCAAACTCTTCATATATATATATATATATATATTTAGAACACTAGATTGTTGATGATGTCATATTTACATTATCCAAAGTGAAGCACCCGGCCGCCATATTGATACACCCAACTTCTTCATATAAATGAATGGTTTCTCATGAAGCCAATTTCAAATAAGTTGATAGAAGAGTTAAAACGCCGAGATGTGCGGCTGTCTTTTGCAGCAATATTCATTTGAAGCGCTGTAATAAAACATTTCATGCGCAAGTTAATGTAGAAACGCAAATTAGTCACTTTAATAGAAAAAAATTGCGTTTGCTGCTAGCCAGCTAATTAGCCGTCACATTGACTTGAATAGACCACTGATTGAAACCAAACGCTAGCAATTGATGACGGTCACCAGCGAGCTACCTTAGTACCCTTAACGTCGCAGGGACTGTACTGACTTAGCAGTTAATAAAATTAACAAGGTGGCTAAGAAGCTAGCTTCTTGTAATTGACATTCAACGACAATATTTCTTTCCTGCATAATATATAAAACAGTGGACAAGTCACTTTGTCTGTGGGCTACAGAGTTCCAAAAGACAAGGAGGGGAGAAAGGCTTGGCTGTTAGAAATCAGGACAAAAAACTTTCTCTATCCCCTCAATCCGTGCTGTGCAGTGATCATTTTTGAGACCAGTGTTTTAAGGGGACATGGGCAAAGATGAAGCTTCGTAAAAGAGTAACCAGAGTTAATTAGTGCTAGCATTAATCATACTGGCATCAGCCATATGATTCAATATAAACAATTCGGTTGACGGAAAATGTGCTCAATCAGGGTACAATGAAATGAGGAAACCAGAGAGTAATTTAATAACGTCTACAGACATTCATCAATGTTTCTCATAACGGCAAATACTGCCAAGCAAATATCTTATCAGATGGTTATTAAAAGCCTTGGTCAGGTTAACTTAACTTTTCTGCTCGCGCTTTAACGTTGACACCGAGTCACATTTCGATCTTCGCTTTAGAAAGTGTGCCGCTTTCCATCCTCCGAAAAGCACATATTTAGGGAGACAAAATGTTGTTCTGCACAGCGATATAACACCGACTCGCACTTTAGTGTTTTTGAAAATATAATTTTAAAGTAGGCGAAAATGAATGGGAGTCTATGAGCGAATTTCACTTCCGGGTGTATCGGCTCTTAGAACAGATGCTTCACTTCAGTGTACCCTATCAGCAATCTAGTGTTCTACATACATATATATCTATGGTGTGTACCCCCTTTTTTGAACATGTTGACCAGACGAAGATCCAAGTCGGATCGAAACGTTGTCCTTTTTTAATAAATAAACTTTTCTTTGGTGCTTGGAGTAAGTGTGCAGGCGTCTTCTTCTTTCTTCATTGACGCATTTTATTTGATATCTTTGCACCTACACGCGATGTCCATGTCACTCTTTCTTTGTATCCATGGCAGAGTTCCAAGGCGAAAACCACCGATGACTAAAAAGAATGCAAAGGTTCCTCTCACCTTTGCCAAAATACGTCTTGATGATCCCCACGACTTTCGGGAAAATATTCTGCGGACTGACGAGACATAAGTTGAACTTTTTGGAAGGTGTGCGTCCCATTACATCAGGCGTAAAACTAACGCCGCATTTCAAAAAAATAACATCATACCAAAAGGCAAACATGGTGGTGGTAGTGTGATGGTTTGAGGCTGCCTTGTTGCTTCAGGACCTGGGGGACTGGTAGTAATTCATGGAACTATGAATTCTGCTCTCTATCGGAAAATCCTGAAGGAAAATGTTCAACCATCAGATTGTGGTCTCGAGCTCAAGTGTACTTGGGTTATGCAGCAGGACAATGATCTGAAACACACCAGCAAGTCCACCTCTGAATGGCTTAAAAGAACAAAATGAAGATTTTGGAGTAGCCTTGTCAAAGTCTGGGCTTAGATATTTAGTACTGAGATGCAGTGGCATGACCTTAAACAGGTCGTTCATGTTCAAAACCCCTCCAATGTGGCTGAATTAAAATAATTCTGCAAAGAAGAGTGGGCTAAAATTCTTCCACCATGATGGGAAAGACTCATTCCCAGTTATTGCAAACGTTTCATTGCAGTTGTTGTTGCCGAGGGTGGCACAACCAGTTTTTAGGATTAAGGGGACAATTACTTTTTCACATAGGGCCAGGTAGGTTTGGATAGCTTTTTTCCCTTAATAAATGTAGGCATCATTTAAAAACTGCATTTTGTATGTACTCAGGTTGTCTTTGTCTAATATTAAAATTTGTTTGATGATCTGAAACATTAACATAAGATTACCATAACATAAGAAATTAGGAAGGGGGCAAATACTTTTTCACGGCCCTGTATGTCTGTCAGGGATAGCTAGTTGGCTTATTTATTGCTCAAGTGCATGGGTGGGTCCATGATCTGGAACTGAGTGGACAATGCTCAAGCTAACTGAATGGATGGAAGGGTTTTAAGTTGGCTTAGGTCAATGGTGGACCTTCAATCCATGATGTGAAGTAATATGATATAAATACATGGTCATGTAGATGATGCAAGATGTATAGACTGACGAAAAATACATGCACAGATGCAGAATGCATCTATGCATATATTTTTCATCAGTCTACAATAACATTTTCAATATGTTTGGAAAAAAATTGGCAGTCGAGTAGATAACTATTCAATGACAATGGCGTACTGATGTTAATAAATTCAACATTTTTGATAAACAGCATGAGTGCCTGGTTAGGGATTTATATTTTGTAACATTCACAATGATTTTTGAATAGATACATATGGATAAATAGATTCAATTCTCTCATAAAAGCGAAATGCTGTCGGCTCTGACAATAAGCGCATAGCCCCCTATTCCCTTTCCCCACAGTGGCGGTTCGTCGGCCATAACAAAGGGAAGCCAAAACCTTGCCCTTCAAAGCTTAATGACGTAATCCTTTCGCAGTTTACTTTTCTTGATCAGCAGTTGCTTGTACGAATTGGTAGAAGGACAGTCAAATTTATTTTCTATAGCATTGTTATACATTGCACCACGAAATTATGAGGGGTTTTCTTTCACACATAAATTATGACATAAATTACCATAGGCCTACTGCTTTACAAATTCAAGTAGCTCGTGAAATGGCGCAGATTCGCAAATTGATTAGTGAGGCTCATTAAGCAATAAGCTGTGCAACATCACATTCTTTACTTCTATATTAAGATTGTAGAAAATGGATTCTCGTGGCTTCTTGCGAAAGAAGCCGCGCAAACTAATTTATAGACATATTGATAATTTGTGTCGTCATTTTCTATCAAAAATAAATTTGACTGTCCTTCTACCAATTCGTAAGAGCAACTGCTGATCAAGAAAAGTACAAAACCCAAAACGAGTGAAGTTGGCACGTTGTGTAAATCGTAAATAAAAACAATGCAATGATTTGGAAATGTTTTTTAACCTATATTCAATTGAATACACTGCAAACACAAGTTACTTAATGTTCGAACAGGTAAACTTTGTAATTTTTTGCAAATATTAGCTCATTAGGAACTTGATGCCTGCAACATGTTTCAAAAAAGCTGGCACAAGTGGCAAAAAAGACTGAGAGAGTTGAGAAATGCTCATCAAACACTTATTGGGAACATCCCACAGGTGAACGGGCTAATTGGGAACAGGTGGGTGCCATGATTGGGTATAAAAGCAGCTTGCTCAGTCATTCACAAACAAGGATGGGGCGAGGGTCACCACTTAGTGAACAAATGCGTGAGCTGATTGTCGAACAGTTTAAAAACAACATTCCTCAACGAGCTATTGCAAGAAATTTAGGGATTTCATCATCTACGGTCCGTAATATTGTCAAAAAGTTCAGAGAATCTGGAGAAATCACTGCAGGTAAGCGACAAGGCCGAAAACCAACATTGAATGCCTGTGACCTTCGATCCCTCAGGCGGCACTGCATCAAAAACCGACATCAGTGGTGTAAAGGACATCACCACATGGGCTCAGGAACACTTAATCAAACCACTGTCAGTAACTACAGTTCGTCGCTACATCTGCAAGTGCAAGTTAAAACTCTACAATGCAAAGCGAAAGCCATTTATCAACAGCAGCCAGAAACGCCGCCGGCTTCGCTGGGCCCAAGCTCATCTAAGATGGACTGATGCAAAGTGGAAAAGTGTTCTGTGGTCTGACGAGTCCACATTTCAAATTGTTTTTGGAAACTGTGTACGTCTTGTACTCCGGACCAAAGAGGAAAAGAGCCATCCGACAATGCCAAGCCACATTCTGCACGTGTTACAACAGCATGGCTCCGGAGTAAAAAAGTGCGGGTACTAGACTGGCCTGCCTACAGTCCAGACCTGTCTCCCATGGAAAATGTGTGGCGCATTATGAAGCGTAAAATACGACAAAGGAGACCCCGGACTATTGAACAACTTAAGCTGTACTTCAAGCAAGAATGGGAAGGAGTTCCACCTGAAAAGCTTCAAAAATGGGTCTCCTCAGTTCCCAAGCGTTTACTGAGTGTCGTTAAAAGGATAGGCGATGTAACACAGTGGTAAAAAGGCCCCTGTGCAAACTTTTTTGCAATGTGTTGCTGCCTTTAAATTCTAAGTTAATGATTATTTGCAAAAAAAAGAAATAAAGTCTCTCAGTTTGAACATTAAACATCTTGTCTTTGCAGTGCATTCAACTGAATATAAGTTGAAAAGGATTTCCAAATCATTGTATTCTGTTTTTATCTACGATTTACATAACGTGCCAACTTAACTGGTTTTGGGTTTGTAAACAGCGAAAGCTTTAAGTCATTAAGCTTTGAAGGGTGAGATTTTGGCTTCCCTTTGTTATGGCCGACGGACCGTCACTGGTCCCCCACGTCCCAAAATCAAGTCAAATGTAACAACATAAATCAAAATTACTGACATTTTGCTCAATAATGCATTAACTTGAATTCAGTCAGGAAAACTCACGTTTGAATAAAATAGAACAATTTATTCTTGGGTATAAGCATTACATTGTATTTTGGCGGCGGTTCTGCTCTGGAGGAATGTCCTACCTAGGCACAGCAAACATACAAACATAGTCATGAACAGAAATCAAAATTCTCCCGATGTGAGCAGAACCAAACAGGTGGAGGCTGGGGTGGAGGTGGCCAGCAAAAAACCAAACAGCATGTTGCATAGCATGAAAAGTCATTGCAAACAGCAGCAGAAGTAAGTGAGCTTGACGTCTTTCAAATAGACCGCTGTATGACCTCGTGATGTGTATCCTCCAATTGTGTGCCTGCTGATGCTGACGTGCTGGTAGCTTACCAGGCTGCTGTCAGCTGATGTAGCGCTTCCCGAGTTTCCTGCCTGAACTAGTTACACTCATTTAACATGAGGTTAATTCATGGCAATTAATAAATTGACAAAACTTCATAGAGTTTGTCTTCTAGGGGTGGGAAATAGCCAACGACCCAAAGATTTAAAGATTTCAATGAAAACAGTTGAAGTCATTGCACTGACATGATTCGTGGTGAAAACCGAGGTTGGGGTGAATTTACGATATCCCTGAATGTAATTTGGGGGTATAATTGTAGTCAAAGCCAAAATACAGAAGGAAGCCATGCTGTCAGAGACACGCTCAATGAAAAGGGATTTCCATCATGCCTATTTCTGCCCTCCTGCTCCACTCCATGTGACTGCTAAGGTCTCGAGGCTGTGAGGTCACTCGAGTGGTGGTAGAAATGGTGAGGATCAGAGGATTACTTCCATCAGTCATGTGACCTGACAGCATCCTGACGTGTGACATCCTGGAGGAAAGCCGGTGATATCATCAGCGAGCGGCCATTTCACAGTGAATGTTCAGCAGCGTGGAAATTACCCTTCCTTATTTGAACAATGTCCCTGATGCAATGCGTGGAGGGATTGTGCTTTATACATTCAACAACTTGTTTGGTGTTGCTTTGAAAAATGACTAATATTGATATCCGTAGGAAAGAACATCAAAGTCAACAACTCAGTGCTCACGGTGAAGGATTTGTTTGCTTGTAATGGTCTCGGTTCCTCACGATACAGACCGGTGGGAATAAAGCAAATACTGCATCCCGAGCAAATATTTACAGCGGCAGCGCTTGTGTGTTTAATCTGCTCTGACTTCAATCTGTCTTCTCGCAGCATTGGGAACAGACTATATGAATGAAGGCTAAATGCTTGTATCAGCACAGTGGTGAACCCTCGCACTGTATACAAACCGTTTTAATGCAGCTCTCAAGTAAGATAATGCCACTATATTTTTAAAAAAGGGACTCTGTGAGGTGCCCTACAGGATGGATTAGAGATGTTGGGAAGTGGAAAAGAAATAGATGATGAACAAAAGATTGGATGAGCAGGTTTTACACTGAGGAGAGTCAAAATAAATGTGGGGGCAGCTTTGCAGTGATATTTAAAGTAGCCTATAATCCTGTCAGAAAGATGACACATTTGGCACTTCAGACAAGGATTTACTGCCAAAAAATTTCTTAAAATGTTGTTAAGGTGCCCATTATGCACGGTGGCTTTGCATGTGATTTTTTTCATCCGGCAGGACAATACCTCAGGGACTATAATGCCGAAGGCATTATGTGCTTGTCAAAAGTTGCCAATTTCTAACTATACTTAGAGGCGTTAAAAACGCACAATAAAATATATCGTTTTAAGTAGTGGTAAATGGTTTCTTTCGTAGTTGCAAAACACGGTCTTGGGACACTGTGCTTTTGGTAGTGAGACTTGCCCTCACTGTTATTGTTACATTGGCAGTCAGTTCAGCACTTCTTATGCATTATCTGACACGGCAGAGGACGTTTTATGCAATGCGTTTTTGTGGCATCACAGATGACACACTTTGTCAGGGATGACAGCTGACACATCTGGTCATTCTGTGTCGTCCCTGCAGTCTGGATACAGTCATTTAATGGACATTTAATTTGATTTTTTTGAGATTCAGTTGTTTGTGGCATTTGAAGTGGGAATGATGCGATTTTTTTTCTTCAACTTTTCATGTGCAAAATGATTTCTCCCAGTGTGATTCACGACCATGATCCAGAGAACTGTACTGCATTTAGATAATCATAATGAGGTGTTAAACCAAGGAAGGATTCGAACCCAGACACTTGACATTTTGCTATGCTTACCATACCTGATGGTCATCATGTCTATCAGCAAAAGGTGAAACCATCAGTTTTCAAATTAGACGATAAAAACCACTTTGCGTTTTTAATGCCTCTCAGTATATTTACCAAAAACTTTGAAGGCCTTTGCAGCATTTTTAATGGGGTGGTTAGTGATGGGTTGGTGTTTTAAAGGAACTGGACATATGGCGTAAATCTGCCGAATCTTACTGTTCTAAATATAACAAATAAATCTGCTTGGAAAATAAAAATCTGCCTGGGAAAGACAAAGCTGCCAGAAGCCAGTGCATAAATTCATTTAAACTCTGTTTTATGCTTGTGATTGCATAAGGCACAATTCTGTTTATATACAGACACAAATATCTGCAAACAGGCTGGAAACATTTTATTTGTGATTATCGTGCCTTTATTTATCATGTTATTGTAAACTAATGAAGATTAGCCAGATTTGAATGGGTCTTATGGAAAATAATAGTCATGTCAGTACAAACACTCGGGTGAATTTTAGCTCAAGTGTTTGGATACGCTCACCTGCTGGTTATCTCCAGAGACTTTGGGCTCTTAACTGTAAATTATTGATCGTAATGAATTCCTATTCCCTTAATTGGCAGCAGTGATCATGACTCACTAACTGAGATTCAGAATTTCCCTCATAAAACCCCTGCTGAATAATCTTAGTAATTTTACATTATATATGTTGTATGGAAATCACAATTCAGCTAATTTCCCATTGCATGTGTGAACAGAACTCAAACATTAGTAGTAATATTGCTGCAAAGTTTTAGTGTATTTGTATTAATGGTCTCACTGTTATTCATTCTCATAGTCTATGTAAACCTATAAGCCAAAACATTATGATCATTGGCCAAAAAAACGGTTGTTCTTCCATATGGTGCCAAAACAGCTTCATCAATTTGACCTCAACATAAGTGGCCAGACCCAGAGTGTCCTATCAGAACATTTCCCAGATCATCACACTCCCTCCCCCAGCTTGTCTTCTTTCCTCAGTGCAAGCTGGGGCCATCTCCTCCTTTGGTAAACAGCGTAAACGTACCTGGCTGATATCCATCAGTGTTTGCCAAGGACAACCGTCATGAGGGGTGGGGGTCGACATGTGGGGCTGAAAATAATTCTTCTGTCAACTTTAAAAGGAAGTAAACATTGTCATATTCAGGAGGCATAGTCTGCTTTCATTTTGCCTGGTATGCTTAAGTTTCCTATGTGCGTTGAATTGGCTTCAGTTTATGTAAGTAACATGCAAGCTCTGTGGAGGTCTAACAAACCTTTTTTTACTGTAAAGAAATGACACAGCATTCAGAGATGTAAGGCAAAACTTGTTTGCAATACAAATGGCCTGGCAAATGAATAAATGACTTGCAACCTTATATTTATCATTTACGCTTCAAGGCTTATTTGATTATTTGCATTTTAAATCAATACATTTCTCATCAGGCAGGCGCGGCGGTACCTCTGTTAGGCTTTGCAGGCCGCACTGCCTGAGTATTGGACGGGGAAACACTGTTTATGATGCAGACGGTAACAGGACCTGGCACATCAGACAACCTTACATTACGTGAAGGTCCAGATCTAACGCTTGCATGCCCTTTGTTGGCACTATTGATGGTAGACAAGGGTTACTGTGACCAGGCTGCAGCTAAAAAGCTCCATACGCAGCAGGGTGCTGTGCACCGTGTGCTTTAACATATTCCTACTGGAGCCATCATTAAAATTTTCTTAGGCTTGCACTACAGCAGACCTTCAGTTTAGTCCGAGATCGGTTTTGCTGCCCACGCTATGTGATGAGATTTGGGCGCCCTCCATCTTGTTGCTGGGTCGCGGTTTGTCCCATCTCGAACACCTGTCAGCTGGTGATTGGGAGCACCCAAAAATCTTGCCACTGTAGAGATTCTTTCAACCAATTGCCTGGCCATAGCGATTTGGACTTTATCATTTTCCGCTTGACTGTTTGCGGACCATATATGTTAAGTTTGCAGACCTTAACCTGCGCCATCGTTTACAGATTGTCAATTTTATTTGTTTCATCTGTGATTGGTCATAATGTTTAGGCTTTTGGAATATTTCTTTTTTTTCTACGCAGCCCTTCAGTCACCAGCTTGCAATGTGACATTATACATACATTTGGAGGGCTCTGTAGAGGAAAAACAAGTGCCAAAGTGCTGCAAATGTTGAATTTGCCCTGATAGAAATGCTTAGGCTGCATCTCTTTCCAGAGACCTCTTCTGACAGACTATATCCAGACATTTGCCCACTGGGTCAGTTTCCCTGTGGAAACCTGTCGGTGTGCCTGCCTCAACCGCGCCACTGCAACGGCGTGCAGGACTGCCCTAATGGAGCCGACGAGGAGAACTGCGGTGAGTGCGAGCCGTCGAAATCACCAAATCTAAATACTCACAGAAGGCTTTTACTGATGAAGCAAATTAATTACACAGGACATCTGTATTATTTCAGAGCCAAGAGCTAAAAGTACTTGTTACATTTTCAGACATCATGAGGTAAATTTGGGATCTCAAATGTCTTTTATTGTTACCTAAGTCAATTTTCTCTCAATGGACATTTTGTGACATAAATACTTTTAGCACTGGGGCCTTCGATTAGCAGATTTTGTGGATCTATTGTGTATCCACATCCTTTTTTCTCAAAATAGACATTTTGTGACTGATTTAATTTTAGTACCTGGGTCCTCCATTATACCGTTTTTGTTATATATAATGCAGGGTAATTATAATAAACATTATATGCATAGTGTCTAATTTTGCTCAATAAATGTGTCACACAGCAATATAGGCAACATAGTTTCCATGTACATTATATTATTGGTAATTTTTAGATGCATGTTTGATAAATTAGGTGACATACCGTATTTATTTTTAATTTAAACTGCAAAGGGAGCCTGCACTGCACAGTATATATGGCATTATTGTAGGGAAAATACCTCTATGAAAATCCAAAACGAAAATCAGTAATTATCCTGCAGCATACCAATTTGGTTTTGCAAGGAAACCTGACAATTTAGTAATCAGTTTCATAAAATTACTACTATAACCGAAAATATAGAATTGCGATTAATAATTATAATAACCAACGTTAACGATTAAAGAAAATTCTGTATAATTAAATGAGAGATTTAAGTATTCTGAAAAATTTTGGATCTTCTATGGAAGATAGCTCACATTAGAATAGCTCTCATGCTCAAGTCTCGCGCTCAAGTAATGTCAAGACAGACACCAGGTTTAATAAAAGAATTTATTAAACGGACAAACACGGAGCAGAAACAGACTAATCTTGAAGGGAAAGTAAACAGGGTGAGGATTAGTATGAGTGTGTATGCGTGTAAGGGTGAGTGAATGTACGCATGAGCACACACATGTTCTTTGTCTAGCGGTAAAGAGAGAAGGAATTGAGAGGATTAGACAGGTTAGCCATGAAGTTAGCAGAGAGTGGAGAAACCCTGTGGTCAGTGCACTTATACAGGCTATGTTGAGTCAATATAAGCGGCTGACATTATTCATGAAAATGGCAAGAGAAATGAATGTAATCAGGAACATGCAAATTCACATCAGACTAATTTAAGTCTAAATGGAGCAATAGCAAGTGTCCGGAATGTAATGTCAAACTCAGGTCCGTCCACATGCATTGTGGTCTCCGCCAATGGCTGTGGGCTGTGCTGGGAAGAGCATCAGAGGAGAGGTGAATACTGGATGGTGTTCTGATGTTTTTTCTGTGGGCAATGCAAGGGTCCTTTTAAGGCATCCTTTCTGCTGGCTGCCACAGCGTGTCCAGTAAAGTTCATTAACCATTTTGGTTGTCAGCTTGTGTGTCAATGTGCGTATTTTACACTCCATCCAAGACATGTGAAAAGTCCTAGCAGTGAACTCAAGCATTGAAAACTGTGCAGTCTGTACCAGCTCCGCAGAAGTAGTCAGGACAGTGGAGTCCAATGGAAGTGGCTGAAAGCCCGGGAACTAGGAGTGATGAGAGTTCAGGGCCAGGACAGAGAAAATCTGGTTGTTTCCAAGGTTTTATGTGTTTTATTGTTGGTTTACCGCTCTGGGGTTTACAATAAGGGCACATGACACTGGAGTCAATACTATAAACCTCACTTGTCTCTTATGGACTGCAGGGAAATGTAGTTCTATTTTCCCCACATATTTTAATACCATTTATTGAATACTTAGTTGTGATTGGTTGAAAGGTATTCTAAATATGTGCATTATTTTCCTATAACTGCACACCTGTGAAGTAGTTCCAAACAATAGCCTTTTGACACTTTGTAAGAATTTGCTGCGTTCTAATTTCAGGCATATTTTAGTTATCATTTTATGTTACAAAGTTATAAACATTGGCATTGCAGGCCATGGACTACTTGTTTAAGTTTGCCGACGTAAATAAACATTTTTTTTCTTAATCTTACAATGGTGAGAAACCTCAATGTGACCACAGCAGTCTGACTGAGACTATAATGTTGTGAAATTCATAACTGCAGCTCTTGATTAGCAGTGAAAAAAAAAACAGAAATTACGACTGCACTAGAAGGAATAATTATGGTAGTTTAAGCGCTAATTATGCAACATAAGTTTAGGTTGGTTGCAGCAAGTAGTCCCCATGGAAACATTTTTTCTTTTTTTCTTGATTATACAAAAAATAATTTTTCTCAAGATGGTAATGGCTATTGAGTTTATTCTGTGCATTAACTCTGATGAAAAGACAAGGGTTAAAGGTGTCTAGTTCTCAAAGTTAATGAATTATATGTAGCCTCTGCTAATGACCTTAAAGCACTTCCTCCCACATAAATGAATCAGAGACTGAGAGCCCCAAAAAGCATTACAGGAAAAAAAGAGATTTTCAAGAGATCTGGATTCACTTTACCAGTAAAATGTATTCAGAAATAAAATATCCATCAGAATCACCTGTGAATTTATTTTTAGGCTGCTGATTAAAATGTAATTGGACATCCCGAGAGAAGAGACATGCTGTGCAAGATCATTATGAAAGCTTTCGTTTTACATTTTATCCCTGTCAGGAAAGAGTATTACAACAACAAAGAACATGCACAAATAGAAGCAAGAATACATTTTTTTGGAAGTTTAATTAGTGAGACATAAAGTCTTAAGCATTACATACAAATAAAGCAAAATAAGTCTTTGAAATGCTAATTGAATTCATGATCGCAATGAAATGGGTAGTACAGATTAGGTCGCCTATCCAGAGATGAATATTAAAAGTATAGTGTACAGATTAACATTTACAGTATATATCATGTATGCCCACACAAACTTCACACATGCGCACACACACGCGCACACACACACAAACACGCAAACATTAAACTGCCATATAACTTCAGAGATCAAAAGCTAAATTGGCTTCTACCTTCTATGTTCCATCATTTAACAGTTGATAACAGTGGATGGCCTCACCTATTTGATGCTTTTTTGAAGAAAAACATTCAGGAGTCAAAGGAGTGTTGTGAGTATAAGTAACCGGGATTTAGATTCAACAGAGGTATACTTAAAACCCATCAGTTAAATCATGTGTATTTTTACAATTTATTATTATTATTATTATTATACATTTTTAAAATATATATATATTTTTTTGTTAATTGTGCAACACAATGCAAATTCTGTTTTTATTTTCTTTTCACGTAGGATTTAAAGTTGTGAGAACTGCGTCCAAATTAAAATCTTCTCAAATGTATTAATAAATGCTGTGACCATCAAAGAAAATGCCTAAAACTAGGGATTAAGACTAGGTTGGTGCTGCAGTGCACAGTTTATAATTCCTTGTTTTTAATTTTATTTCACTGTCTTACAGTGTTAGACATATATCCAGCTATGTGCCATTGCAAGGGCCGGGAAGTCAACTGTAACAGCAAAGACCTTTCAGATGTGCCTGCCATGTCTGATAATGTCACTGCTCTGTAAGTATCAAATTTCCCCTTCCTTGGTAATTATCGCTTTCATAAAGAACAAAATAATAAAGGGACATTGGATATGCAATGTATTTTATGTAAATCTTGTTACTGTGAGAGATGCTCAAGCAGACCATTGTGGAGCTCAGTGGACAGCACATAATAGCATAGGGAATGCAAATAGTCACTAGCTTAGTACAGACAGGTGTGCCTAAATTTGAGTTAGAGTGAAAACCAGCTGCAGGGGTACATGACCTTTTCCAGAAAGAGAAGCCCAGAGAAGTCAGCAGTTAATCTAGATGGAGTAGATATATGGTTTTTCTTTGCGTATTGGAGTCTTGCATTTGATTGTGCCACAACAAACTGTGGCCACTGACACAAGTGTTCTGAAGCATTCTCACATGTGGTTATGTGTGTTACGAAACCATGTTGATTCTTAATCCAGTTCCCTCTGAGGGCTCTCAGGATCATGCACATCCAATATTGGTATTCGGCCTCATCTTATACGAATGGAGATTGCTTTGGATTCTTGGTTTGTTTTCTGTATATCATGGACCATGGATGGTAAAATTCCTTAATTTTGCAGAATTGGACATTGAAAATCATTTTATTGAATGTTTTTGTCTAGTCGTTCATGCAGCTTTTGGCAAAGTAGTGAACTTGGAACCATCTTGCTAGTAATCGACTGTGTCATGCTCATTTCATACCAAATCTGAATTGAATACATATTCACCTTTCCACTTGAGGAATGTTCCAACACACATTTTTCTTTTTTTTTTTTTTTTTTTATGCTATTTTCGACTAAATTTAGGTTACTTTATAAATTACTTAATTCTCTTATTATTTGCTTTTTTGCATTTACATACTACCTTAATTGTTGTAGGGTTGAGGTTATAAAACAAGAGGGAGTATTTTAAAATGTTGATTCACCCTCCGCTGTTTTGAAAACAAAAGTAGAAAAAAACAAAAAGTAGAACAGCGCATAGTTTGATGTTCTCAGGTGAATTTACTTGCTTGTTGACAAGATACAATGTTGACTGCAGTAGAATTCAAAAAAGTTATCAGTCTACTGTTTTCCACCTTGTAAGATCAGTATCTCTTTTACTCGCACAAATCTGGCCCTGAAGGCACCAGTTGGTCAAGTCTTGCAAACAGAATTTTCCCATGTTCCTTAATTATGCAAGTCTTCAGCTAAACAGTTGCGCAGAGCCTTTGTTCACATATATTTTGCTTCATAATGCACCATGCATTCCAATCAAAGACAGATCAGGACTGCAAGCAGGCCAGTCTAGCATCTGGTCTCTCTGCTTATGCTGCAGTACTCTTGTCCATACAGAAAGTGGTTGGAAATTGTTTTGTTTAGAAATGCAGGATGTCTCTGGAACCGACGATGGCACCGAATTTAGATCCAATATTCTTACATATTTTTTTGGGCTGGGCCAAGCAGCGACCCGGCCCTTTTAAACGTGAATGTTGCTGTCTGAGTTACGGCGTGAGTAAGTGAGTGACTGACTGACAGAGTGATCAAGTTCAACGATTGGCTGGCCCGCAGGGAAGAAGTTCAGCGATTGGTTGGCCGATGGGGAATTGGTGGCCCAGCCATATACTAGGTGCACCTACTCTTGTTGCATTAATGATGCCCTCACAAATGTGCCAGTTGCAAGTGCAGTTTGCACTGACACAACCCCATTGCTTGACATATGCAGGGTTTTGGACCCAACACTGATAAAAGCTTTGGTTTTCCATGTTGATGATGCAGGGAGCCTGATTGCTGCTTTTTGTCTACAACCCCATTTCCAAAAAAGTTGGGACGCTGTGTCGAATATAAATAAATACAGTGGATACAATGATTTACCGATCACGTAAACTTGAAATTTTATTGAAAATAGTACATAGACAACATATTTGATGTTTAAACTGAGAAACTCTACTGTTTTTTGAAAAATATCAGCACTTTTTGAATTTGATTTAGTTTAGCCAAAAGTTAGGCGAGTACCCTGAATAGATCCCATCAAATTTTGGAATGAGGTCCAAAGGTCACTGAGAGGGTCAAATTGATTTTTTGGCCATAACTCTGTCAAAATTATTCTAGGTTACATCAAACCTACACCAAATGTTTCCTTTTTTCAATTTGTAAAATATAATCCTATCCATTGCAATAGTGAAAAGTGCATTGTCTCAAAGATCGGTTGAAGTCAAAGTTCAGGGGGTCAAGGTCATTGATCTGAATCACCTAATTTACACTATGGGCTCTAATTTCCTGGCGCAGCGCAGGTGGCGTAGCGTGGCGCAGCCTACGCTGTGGTAATTTCGTCCGGCGCAGCCCGCGGAGTGGTAATTTCGTGAGGTGCAACACCGTGCGCAGACGAACGTGCGCCGAGATGGGTGTGGCGGCGTAGTAGGGGGAGGTGTCATTTATTCATCAAGACGGAGTGACAATTTCGTAGAAAAGTCTTCGCTGCAGTTGCGCAGAAAGCTCGCCAGCTCCAACCTGGTTCACTTTCTGTGCAGTGGTAATTTGGCTGACCGGCACACAGTGCGCACACGTTACCGAAACCTCACAGGCATGAATGTCAGGCACATTTCAATACAGTAAATAATTACAGCAACCACTGTTTAATGTAACTATCTGAATCAGCACATAAATTGTAGTATCTATATCGATTGTCCTCATGTCAGATCAAAGGCGGTTGGCACGCGTGATGGAAACTCGACCTGACTTAATCAACGGAACTGAATCAGTAATGCAAATTAACGACTTCACATCTTTCTCAGCCAACCACAAACTGCCTCGGCATCAGGCAGTGCGTTCTATGCTCGGTAATGACGCTTGCACACTGGACGCGGAACAAATTTTTTGCACGACTGATTACAGTCAAAGCCAATGCAAAGAGCTATCGACTTTTCTTGGTCTTTATATTTGTCTGTTTACTTCCTTTGAAGATAGACAACAGTCTTTATTCGGCCTTTCTTTTGAAAATTAATCAGATGGATCGAACAGATTCACGCTTTATTAAAATAGTGCTTGCAATCAGAGAGCAAGTAATTTCCATGACCATTGACAGTCTGACTAAATTATCGCATGCACGATCAAGACTGTCCGACGCGAAATGCAAAATACTCCATGTCCGGCACCCAGCAAAAAATAAAAGTATTGATGTGAGAACAGATTTATAACGGAATAGAGAATAAAAATACATATACGTCACCAACCAACAGAACATCCAAAAAAGATGACCCGCAAATAAATTAATTGCAGTGTTCGTTGGATGTTCTGTTGTTAAATGTTTCTTTTTATTCTTTATTTCGTTATCAATCTGTTCTAATCGTCCTCTTTTTTTTTTTTTTGGCTGTCTGACACGAAGGCATTGTTCATTGTCTCGCGCCAGTGTCTACTCACTTCATTGAGCAGAGCTTAAACGGAAACATTGATTGAAATTCTCGGTACTCATCTTGAAGAACTGAGCCCTCTTATGAAAACATTCGCGTTTAATATCTAAAGGAGTTGGTAGATTTGAAGACATTAAAAACAATAATAGACTGTCGGACACGGAGATATATTAAAACCCTGTCAGACTTTCGGACACAAGACACTGCTTTCAACGCAATCTGTCGAGCGAAAAATTCGTTTCGCGTCCAGTGTGCAAGCGGCTTAATACTAGGCTACTATTATTGTCACTTAGTTTCCATCGTTTTTAGTGGGGGAAAGGAATACCGCCTGATTGTTATGATCTCGTACTGAGTTTAGATCACATATTGAAAATGAAAGTGTTACGTATCTTGCATTGTTGTCCATGCATGTTAATCCCAAAATTTTAAGTAGCAACAGGCTGTAATAATAGGAACACAATATCCATCGTTTATCTTGCCAGTGAGCAAGATTTGACTTGGCTGTTTTATACCCAAACACGCCTTCTTTGCCAACTTGCGCGGGATGGAGGGACAGAGGCGGGACAGAGGAGTACTTGCGCCAGGCTATGCTGGGCACGAAATTGCAACATATGCCTGGACACACCCCGTTGGTGCGGCGCACCCTCCATTCGCCACGCCTGCGCCGTGCATGCGCCTGGTCTACGAAATTAGAGCCCTATGTCTCAAAAATACTGTAGATAGGCACTTGGTTTCTGTTAAGCGCATATTGGAACTCTTGTGAGTGCAATGACATCATGACCTTTGACCTTGACTGACCTTGAAAGGTCAAACCCTGGAGGACATATACCTAAACAATGGATCAGTGAAAAAAACCTAAAATGTGAGGTATAATGATTCTCGGCAGAAAGAAAGGCTTTTCTCTGTCCACTTCTTGAGCCGTATGTTGACAGAATGACACGATGAAGTTGCTTGCTTGCGGTTCGTTGGCTTAATATACTGGCTTATGTGTTTTTTATTTAATAGCTATAGGTGAAACTTCATTTTTCCAAGTTGGCTGCAAACAATTTATAATATAACTTACAATTTGCAATATATAATCATTCTATTGCCTAGGATTTTGTTTTCCAGTATCATCCTGAAAGAAACATTCACAGAGACTGATTAAACCACTAAATCCCTGCACTCAATGGGTCTCATTCATAAAACGTTAGTAAATTTGTGCGTGGATTTGCAAAGAAAAGCCTACGCTATTATAAACCTACTCTGGATTCATGAACACCCCGGGAAACTCAGATCTGATCGTAAAGACGTGTGTACGATCATGAATGTCAATCCATCTTTAAGTGACAGCACGCTCCCAGTATTTATATATAAATCAGCTATTTGCATAAATCCCCACCCATGAATTGCCAATGACCACCATATAAGGAGGTGTAGTTGCAACCAGTCAAACCTGTCAGTCATGGCGTGAACAAAGAAAGAGAGAGAAAGGAAAAAAGAATTATATCAAAGCAGAGATAGAAATAATGTTGGGTGAAGTGGAGTTAAGAAAATACATTTATTTTAATCTGTTAGCAGTGGTGTGACAGGGACAGGCAAATTGAAGGCCTGGAGGGAGGTGACAGATGCCGTTAATGTTGTCTCTGTACTCCAAAGAACCATGTCTGAGGTGAAGCGTAAATGGTTTGACACGAAACTGGAGGCAAAGAAACGCATAAGCGCACACACAAAAAAAAAAAAAAAAAAACATCAGCCACAGGAGGTGGAGGCTCAAAGTCACAACTCGTCCCATGAATAACAAAAGGTCGCAAGTGACATTCCTGACGAAACCGGTTTTTCTGCACCGTGAAGTACTTCGTGGTGCAGAAAAACAGGTTTCATCAGGAATTGTCATTTGTGACCTTTTGTTATTCATGGGACGAATTATCAACCGCAGACGAGCGCATCGCTGGCATAACTGGGGAGACCTCTCTGTCAGGAATTATACCATGCCTATATTATATATAATTATGTTATATTATAACATGCCTCCACTTTTTTTTTTTATTGTCATCATTTAGAAAGAACGTGTAATCTATTGAGTCGATTCACATAGAAAATTCACAATCATGAACCTAATCTGGATCTTAAACCTGCCAATTGCCAACTAATTTAACGAAAAGTGTTATATTTTTTAATTGTTTGTCATGTTTAGGCTATATCACGTGTTTCAAAGGCATCTGCGTATTGTGTACATAACAGAGCGCAATATGAATTAAAATTGTAATTTCCAAATGTGACAAGCATTATTTATGTGCATTGTTAAACTTACACAAGCACTACGCATGGTCAGCAGCATGTGTAGATTTTGTTAGTAGCTACAAAAAGATCAGAGTTCATACTGATGAATGCGGAGATGCACGCAAATTTCCGTCTGCGAACAGTTTTCACACAAATTCGTTCTGCTCATGTTTTATGAATGAGACCCAATGACTGTTTCAGTGCAAGTGGTTTAATTTTTTTTTTTTTAAATCTCCTTTATTTGCTCCAAAACCGTTTAACACTGCTGGGTTAGCAGAAGATATAATTCAGCTAAAATTATTTTTCATGCCAAAGCAACACATAAAGTAACACATTAATTTAATGGAATACTTAATGGTGAGAATAGTTAGATCTACTCATGCTTTAATGATGGGGCAGTCTTTTGCCTTAATAGGACAAGGTTGCCCACAGCACGTTGTTTTCTGTATGCTCGAGTCAAATTAATGTGCAATTTTTTTTCTTCCTCCAGTGAGCTGAACAGCAATCAGATTATTTCCCTTTCATCCAACTTATTCAGTGGATACAAAAATCTGGAGAGACTGTGAGTTTGCTTCCGTGTACAGTAGTGCATGAGTGAATGTGTGTCCAAGTCATTTTCCACAGTTGTGCATTGCAGGAACTCAAATGAATTTCATTACTTGATTACTTGATTACTACCTAATTGAATCTAACAATATTCCCTGCCAGAGTAATTTTTTGTAAGTTGCCAGCCACAGCCAGCATTTTTGATAATGTCCACTGATCTTTCAACATTACCAGTATGTGTAAACAGAAAGAACGGAGCTTCTACTTTTAGACACAAGAAAGCATTTCATTCTGGCTTCATTCTTTATTTTTTACAAACGTCAAAATGTTGGTTATTTTCATTTTGAAAACCCATATTTAAGATACAAAGCTGTGAAAAAATGTATGAATGTCATCAAACATTGACCAGCTGCTTTGTTTTGAAGTTGTCCATTTGCATCGAGGAGATTCATTGGAGCTTGTGATCATGGGACATGCTCAAGATAAAAAAAAAACCAAAAAACATAATTTCTGTCATTACGTGTTTGTGATGTGCACCAGGTTGCACCGTTGATCGTTTGACCTTTATTAGTCAGAGGATCCATGAGTGTGCCTGCAACTATATAAAGTCAAAACATTTGATTGACGAAAAATCTTGTCAGTGGTGGGGAAAGTGTTAAATAGAACCTTTCCGACAATTTTAAGTAGGCTAAAATGTCTTACCCAAAGAGATATAAAAACACTAGAACGGACAGCATCACTGGCTGGACCAAATCGCACACGGCAGAATAGCTCCGCCATTTTGTTTGTGTATAAATGTCCAATGAGGCACATGAAAACAATAGGCTTTTTTGTTATTTAGGGTAAGATTGCTGACTATGGCATGAGAACCTGATATGCCGCTAAAAAGCATTAGACTCATGCCATATGTGTATGAGTTGATGGATATGCAATTTTGAATTATGCTGATTTAAATGCACCAAATTATGCATCCAAATGAATGATTTTCGACGTCATACCTAAAGGGGGAGAATTAGTAGTGTGGGGTGCTCTCGGAGTGAATCTATTGTTAATTATGAATGAAGTTTATTTCGGTCTCAGTTACAATCCACTGGCATTTACAAAAACAAGATAAATTTCTTTTCCAGAGGCCGAAAAGGTGTAGGCTGAAGCCAAGGCTTATTGTGCCTACCCTTCTTACATACGTGTTAAGTTACAAACATACAATTACAATATCAGGATGTCATGACATATCAGAAAACAATAATTAATTCAGACGCACATATAAAAGCAAAATCAAAGGATTTGTAAGTACATATTTTTTCAATTATAATTATAATAAAGATCTATATTTATCTATTACCATGGATTTGTACATTTTTTTAAATTGACTGATTGAGCTGCAGAGTTTTAATTCATTGTCCAGTTTGTTCCATAAAGATATCCCTTTAACGGATACACATTTGCTTTTGATAGTAGTTCTTATTTTGGTGTTTTTAAACATACATATACCCCTTAAATTATGATCACTCTTTCTTAACAAGAAAAGTTCCTGGATGCATCGTGGGAGCAGATTATTGTTAGCCTTGTACATTATAATTAAAGTGTTAATTATTAATTATGAAAAAGATTGAGAATAAATTTCCAGTTCTGGCACCGCCACTGAAAGACCTTACCGGGTATAGCTTTGAAAACGTATCCATTCTCATTCAAACGACTTCGCGTAAATAAAGGTTAATGAAGACAAAGTATGCTGCATTTGTTATATTTACAGTGGCTGCAAAACAGTGAAAGGAATGTACAGTATAATTGTATCATCACACATGGATTCTGATAAATGATACATTTTTTCTTCTTCACATCATTATCTTTTCAGTCATTTGCAAAACAACAGCATCAAAACCATCTCTGTCCGGGCGTTTTCAGGGCTTTTCAAACTCAGGAAACTGTAAGTGTCAAATCTTTTTCCTCTGATTATCCTTTTTTGAAAATAGTTTGAAAAAAGCCATTTGTTTTAAACTCGCAGCTGTGCATTTCATTTGCACAAATGTCAGTGTCTCATACAATACTTTGTGTACCTTTTTCTGAGCCCTTTTAAAATGTTCTGTGATTAGCTTTCTCGGTCAGAACCGGATCACCAAGGTGAAGGCTGGAATTTTCAGGGATCTTCAGAATCTTGAATGGCTGTGAGTCAGTTTATCAAAACCACTCATTTGCTTTCACCAGCACATTCCACACAATCATCAAAGAATGAGTGAAGTAAATTGAATGTCATAAAGTCACGTAAATCTTGCTGGATAATTCAAATTATGCCTATGGCTAACATATAATTGGAAACGTGAAGGGGCAGCTAGATGTGTTTCTAAGGAAACGAGTTCCAGTCTGCAAATGGGAGCATAAAGTACATTTCAGTAATTTTACCAAGGAAAAAAACTGGATAAATTTCTGAAATAAGGAGCCAATTTTTCTGTTTTACATTTGGCTCATTCCATACTAAACTGTACAAATGTGTTACAATGGTGGTGATAAATTAAAATACACCTTTTCCAATTCTGCAACCACTGACGTCACCATCTGCTGGCCATTAAATCTGCTCACTTTTCAGACCCGAGTGTTGTGCCCATCTTTTTATACAGTCTATGGTGATAGCTCACTGATTGATTATGTTTTTATGGTAGTAACACTATGAGGACAAGGAAGATTTTTCATTATTTTTTAAAGCATGGTATATATGATTGTCTTACGCCTTATGAAATTTTGATGCAGCAAGTCAGTACCTTATTTTGCCGAGGACATCTTTACGGCATTTGCGTAAATTATGCAAATTAACCCACAGGGATGGACGTGACACGTGAGGATGTGACTGGTTACGCACACGACGGTCATTGCATTTCTGATTAGACGACTCCCGATAATTTAGTACAGACAATTGAAACCGTTATTATGGGTATTTCACTGCAATATTTCATTTCACTTTTTTTTCGAAGTATCAGTAGACATGTCAGGAGCATATCATGAAGGTGGCTGCCAAATCTTGTAACAAAATATGTCCTTCACAATGCCTTGGCTGACATCAGGACACCACTTTGTCTGCTGTTGTTGTGTTCTGTGGGTTTCTGTCTTTTGGTTAGTCAATTTTAGGTTTTTTTATTTTTGTGATGTCCGTTTTTAGTCTGACGTTTTAGTGTTTCACATTTCGTATCTCTCCCGTGTTATTCCGGTCCACGTCTTACCCACGTACAGTCTTTGCTTTCTCCCCAGTCACGTGATTAGTTCATTGCCGTTTTTGTCTTTATAGATTGTGTCACTATTTCGGGTGATTTAATGGATTCTGGGTTTCAGCCTTCCTTCCGTTCTTGTTTGCTAATTTCCCCTTGCTTTTCTATATTACCAACCTGTACTCTCAGTTTGTTGTTTTCCTATAATTTCCTAACCAAAACTAACATTGTATATTAGACTAACGTACTAACGAGCACTCGGGATTGTACAGCTGAACTTACTAACTGACTAACGACCTTTCCGCATTCGCCCTGTTCTCGTCTCCGCCTTTCGCTTTCGCTTAACCTGCTTCACTGTGTTTCCTGCAGATTCTCTGCATTATTCTCATCTGTCCTGCCTCTCACTCTATGCACTTAGGAGTCCTTTTTCACTTTATTTATCCCATCTATGGGAGAGTCTTGTGATCCTTGTCCGTGTGTTTTCCTGTTTCATGTAATTAGGTTTCCCTAGTGTTCCACCCTTTGTTAATTATATTAATTATCAGCACCTGTGTTTGTCCGTGCCCGTCCCTATATATTCCCCGGCAGTGCAGAGCTGGTCAGATGTGACTTTGCTCATTCCACTCATTGCCCCATTCCACTCATCGCTCATCTCTCACTCCTCTCACCACTCCCTCCATCCCAGTTCTGTGTCCGAGTGTCCCTGTTCCTCCCAAGTCTGCCCTCTGCCTGCTGTGCCCGTCCGAGTCTGCCCTCTGTCTGCTGTTTGCCATCTGCGCCGGCTGTGCCAGCTCCCGGGTTTGCTATCTGCGCCGGGTGTGCCAGCTCCCGGGTTTGCCAGCGGTGCCCTTCCGAGTCTGCCATTCTGCGCCAGCTGTGCTCCAGTCCGTGCCCAGCCCCTTTTTGGTCCCGAGTGCCCGAGTTTTGATTTCTGCTGGTTTCTGAGTCCCCCCCCCCTTTCAGTGCCTGAGCACGGTGGTTCTTTTGGCCTGTGTGCCACGTTTTATTTTTTCCCGAGTCTTTTGAGTTTTTCTATTAAATTCTGTTATCCCTGCATATGGTGTCTTTCCCCCCCTGTGTTCCGAGGTCCGAGTGTTCCCTGTTCTGTCTCTCCCTGTGTGTTTCCGAGAAATCCTTAACAGCTGTGTTGTTGGACCGATGACTCTATTTTCTTCCTATGTATATCTTCAATCTGGGAGTGAATAAATATGAACAATGAAAATCATTTAATTCTCTTAGAAAAAATTTTATTGACCATTCTTATGCAACACAGTGAATTGTACAGTTTAATATGGAGTGACCCATTTTGCAGGAATTAATTACTCCACCGATTTTAAGTGAACAGTGTTTTTCAAGCAATAATTAGGAAATAATTGGAAAATAATCAGTTAATGAGCAGCAACTTGTTTCAATTACTTGCAATGCAACTCTATAAGGTGCTGTGTAGGCCATAATTCAAACTTTGCCTCACACATTTTGTCAAAACTTTATCATATACACTGTTTTGCCCCTCAAATAAACATTCGCCGTGCACGGGCCAAAAATGGGTTTTCTGTATGGGACGTGTGCACGCATGTGTTGCTTACGTAGATGGTGTCGAACGGTACTTGTGCTCACCCTTGGATGTCTCAGACCCCTTGTCTCTTGACCAGTTTGGGATACTGTCCAGGAGCTGTAATGTATATGCTGTAACTGGATATGGCGCACTCGAACTACCATAGTCACTCAAGGCAACCCTAAGCGAGGTCAGTCAGCAACAGTGCATAGTCTCCATTCTCAGACAGACAGCAGACTGATTGTTGACCAGTGACAGTACATATAATGCACCACCTCTCGGTGGCAGAGACCTGCCTGTAACATGCCAACGGCTCTTTTTCTCTCTCCTACCATTCTATTTTGTTTCTGCAGCATTTTTCTTTTTTTTGGTTGGCTTTGTGTAGGCTATTGACCACACCGAAAAGAAAAAGTCAGGCATCACTGAACACATCACTAAGGGGTCTATTCTCCCATTAGCGCGTGAGTCCTTTTTTACGCGCTTTGAGTTAAGCGCTTTTGAGTTATGCGTATTCTCCCCTACTCGCTTCGATCACGCCCACAGCGCTTCACTTCAGAATGTAGGCGGCCTTATGAAAGAGGTGTGACTGATCCAAAAGAGAGGCTGACTCTGTACAAAGCTCATTGATTATGGCTATCAGGAAAACATGGAAAAAGGATTTTCTGATTAACCATGACAACGCATTTGTGGTCCATGGAAAACGCAAACCAGACTTTAAATTTGAATATCGTCGGCCTGCTGATAAAACCTATTATCTCCAAACTGATAAGAAACGAAAACTCGTATGTCCACTATTCTTACATGCAAAATTAAACATTTTTATTTTAAACTATATTTATCCATTTATATTATTATAATAATTATTATTATTTTATTTTATTTTTTTATTTTCCTGTGAAGTTTGTCATTGTGAAGATACGAGGTTTTATATGCCGCTGTAATGGTAGGCCGTACCAATTACAAGACGTAATTCAGACATCTCTTTATTTATCCCCCGCCGCGCGATTAGCGCGAAGCGGGGGATATAGCATTGGGCTCCGTCCGTACGGACACATAAAATTGCGGCGGCGGGGGATATGTTAGTGACAAACACTTGTTATTTCTTACTCTAGCCACCATGGCATTAAAGCTATGTATACAAACAAATTGCCGCGATAATGAAATAATAAATAAAGAATTTAGCGCTTCTCAATCAGCGCAATCAGATCATTGAAAATGTGCCCCTCCTACACCAGCCTGTTTGTTCCGTGGAAGACAGGGAAGAAGACAAAGGGAACATTCTAGTCACACAAAGACAATCAAAGACAGTTTATATGATCTCATTGAGAAATTGCGCACTTGAAAACTACTCCGATGTCATGTTTGCAACTATAGGACATGGAAACGCCTTAACAAGGATTCTTACCCCGCACGCGGTCATCTCCCCGCCCCGAAACCGCCTCAGTAATGACGGAATTCCATAGGCCTATCCATAGCCTATCATCCTATTTGATTTGAGCGACACATTCACTTGAACTTGAATGAATGAATGAAGTTTATTTCGGTCTCAGTTACAATCCATTGGCATTTACAAAAACAAGATAAATTTCTTTTCCAGAGGCCGAAAAGGTGTAGGCTGAAGCCAAGGCTTATTGTGCCTACCCTTCTTACAGTTACAAACATACAATTACAATATCAGGATGTCATGACATATCAGAAAACAATAATTAATTCAGACGCACATATAAAAGCAAAATCAAAGGATTAGTAAGTACATATTATTTCGATTATAATTATAATAAAGATCTATATTTATCTATTACCATGGATTTATACATTTTTTTAAATTGACTGATTGAGCTGCAGAGTTTTAATTCATTGTCCAATTTGTTCCATAAAGATATCCCTTTAACGGATACACATTTGCTTTTGATAGTAGTTCTTATTTTGGTGTTTTTAAACATACATATACCCCTTAAATTATGATCACTCTTTCTTAACAAGAAAAGTTCCTGGATGCATCGTGGGAGCAGATTATTGTTAGCCTTGTACATTATAATTAAAGTGTTTGGATCAATAATGTCTTGTAGTTTTAAGGTGTATAAGTTAATGAACAGTGGGTTTGTTGGTTCATAATAACCTTTTTGAGTTACAATTCTTATGGCCTTTTTCTGTAAGAGGAAGATTGGATTTATTTTAGTTTTATGTGTGTTCCCCCACACCTCCACACAGTAGTTAATGTGTGGAAGCACGAGAGCGCAGTACAGAATATATAGTGAATGTTTGTTTAAGAAATATTTCATTTTACATATTATGGCAATTGCTTTGGATATTTTTGTTTGCAAGATATTTATGTGAGGTTTCCAGTTGAGTTTATGATCAACTGTAATACCCAAAAATTTATTTTCATACACCCGTTCAAGTTCCACATTATTGACCTGAAGTTTGACCGGTATGTTAATTCTTCTATTTCCAAATATGATGTATTTTGTTTTGCTTAAATTCAATGACAATTTATTAATGTCAAACCATTTTTTTAGTATTGCTAATTCCTGTTCAACTGTATTCAGAAGCAGTGCAAGATCTTTTCCCGAGCAGTGGAGGCTGGTGTCATCGGCAAACAGGACACATTTCAGATGCTTTGGCACATTACAGATGTCATTGATATACAGAATGAATAATTTAGGGCCCAGCACAGAGCCTTGAGGGACTCCATATGTAACCCTATTCAGGTCAGAATTATTGTTTTCTATATGGACATATTGGTGTCTGTTGCTGAGGTAGCTTTGTAACCATGAAAGAGCGATTCCTCTGATTCTATATCTTTGTAATTTATTAACTAGTATTTGATGATCAATGGTGTCGAAAGCCTTTTTTAAGTCAATGAAGACTCCCACCATAAATTCTCTGTTATCTATTGCATAAGATATCTGTTCCACCAGCTCCATTACTGCCATCGAAGTGGACCTATTAGACCTGAACCCATACTGTTGATTGCTGAGTAGATGGTGTTTGTCTATGAAGTTGTCTAGTCTTTCAGCAAAGAGTTTCTCTAGGACTTTGGAAAATTGTGAGAGCAGAGAGAGAGGCTGGTAATTTGTAAACAGGAATCTGTCTCCACTTTTAAAAATAGGAATTACTTTAGCCACTTTCATTTCCTGGGGAAAGATGCCTGCAAGAAAAGATTAGTTGCATATGTATGTAAATGGTGTTACTATGTATTCAATTATATTTTTAATCAGCATCATATCAATGCTAGTGCTGTCAGTGGATTTTTTGTTCTTAAATTTTTTTACAATTTCAAGTATTTCATTTTCATGTACACTCTTAATAAAAATGAAGGAGGGGTTTTGATTGATTATCTTTTCACCTAGGCCTTCTTTATCTTTTGGCTGCACAATTTCCTTTGCTAAACTTGGTCCGACATTTATAAAGAAGTTATTAAACTCATTTGCAATTTCTTTTGTTTTATTTATAATCATATTATCTTTTAAAAAACAACTAGGATACCCAACATTAACAGTACCCTTCTTAATTATGTTATTTAATATTCGCCATGTCCCTTGGACATTGCTCTGATGTTGTCGCAGTACCTTGTGGTAATAATCCTTTTTATTTGTTCTCATAATACTTATTAATTTATTTTTATACACTTTGTACGTAGTTTCGGCTTCTTTTGTTCTATGTTTTAAAAATAACTTGTACAACTTGTGCCTAATACTTTATTATAATCAATTATCCCGTTTACTGATAATGATTCTTCCCATGTCGGCTATTCTTTAAAGGCTAAAATTGCTTAACAAACGGATAGTGCTCTGGTATTTGCCAGGGTAGGGCTCAATCTAGAGTAGCCTATTTCATAATATCTTTATTCACACATTAAATTACACTGTATTACCAATGGTAAAACATTACTAGGACTCGAGTTAGTTAATACAGATATGCTCAATTAGAAAATCAATCCCCTCACTTGTGAGAATATCACAACTTTATAGATTATCACAAACATATAGGGCAGTCGCATTTGTTAATAGAACATGGAAGACAATGATGGCGACGTCGAGCCAAAGCCGAAAACCAAATTTCACAGATGTTGGTGTTGTATGGCAAGCAAGCAATGAAGGCTGATCCGAGGAATTAAGCTGCGAATAGTTGTGGTTGTGGATTCGATGAGGAGATGTAAGCGCAGTATCCCCGATTTAAAGCATAAATGGAGAGATCTGCGGGGCGCTGTAAAAGCCAGGTTCTCTGCACACCGGAGAACTGTACACGCAACATAGGTGGTGGGCAACCATCATCCCCTGTGCATTTCACTGCACAGGAGGAGGGGATGGCATCCACTCTTTCTGCAGTGGAAGTGCATGGAGAAGAACTTGAAGCGCCAACGAACTGCGTCAGACACCTTGACACAGACGCCTGTGATGTGAATGACATCACCAGCCACTCTCTGAAACGACCCAGATGCCAGGAGCGTCAGCGCAGTTCTGACGTTGATAACTACGGGTATGTTTTGTGGATAATTGCTGCGGCTGAATAGCTGTTCATCCAGAAGTCGGCAAAGATAGATGATTGCCTCATGCACGGTCCAAGCGAAAGCGCTGGATGCACTCGATGTTTGTTTGTCCCAGGATGTCCAAACGAAGCCGATATATGAGTGTTCGTCTTCGAGCTCGGCGCGCTCCTCTTACTCTTTCCCAATCACGCAAGAGTGCAAGCAAATGCAGGACTGGCATTTTGGCTTTAGATTTTGAGGGCATGGTAGAATGATGGTCTTATGTAGACTCGTATTAATTAATTGTTTTGCGTTTGTAATTTAACTGATTGGAGAAGAGGCTGATGCGTAATATCATGTGATGATTTCGTTTGATAAATTATCATGGCTTTGAGAAATGTAGTTTAGAAATAAGGAAGAACAATCGAATATTAAATGTCTCAACCTTTATCATGTTAAATAAAATAAAAGTAATGTTAAAATTCGGCCTATAACCGGCATCAAACGCAATATTCAATTTCGACTAATGTTGGCGCTTGACCTTAATACAGCCCTCAAAGGCGCTTAACAGAAAAAGCGCGTAAGCCAGGGGGAGAATACGCGTAAGTGTTATTTGCATGAGAAACGCCCGGAAACGCCCCGATTTTGGCCTTGCTCCGCCCCAAGCGCGTAACTGCCTTCAAGGCACGTAATGCACAGACTTAAGTCGAGGGGAGAATACGCGTAGGCTGAAAAGCGCGTAGCTACGCGCTTTTTTCGACTTAAGCGCATGGGAGAATAGACCCCAAAGTGAAGGCCTGACATTCACCTTTAGGATTTTCTGATGATGAGCAGAGTCATCCAATTTAAAAAAAAAAAAAAAAAACTGGTGCTGAGAATTGTCAGAGTATGGCCAATCAACTGAACAAGTTTTTCGAAAAAATGGAAAAAAGGAAAGAAGACATACAGTTTGCTATTTTCAAAAAGTAGTTTCCTTAGAAATGATGGTGTCACACGTTTGCTAACTTCTCTAGATAATTCATGATATAATTATACTCTTTTACAGAGGAACAAGTCCTGCGATTTTCGGAAGTACCCCACAAGTTGGATATCGGCAACGAAAACTCGCTCAAATTAAGTCAAATCTGAGGATGGTTAAGCGTGTTACTGCTAGAAGCGAAGTCTTGTGATGTCAACATCCAAGATGATGACAGGCCCTGCCTGATCAAAATAATGAGGACATTGAGTGTACAGGATTCAAGGCAGGGCATCAAACTACTCCCCAGTGGGTAGTTCCTCTCAGGGAGTCCATATAAGTGGTCCGAAAATGTTTATGTGAGGGGGTAGATTGTTAATGCGAGAGGTAAACAGTGTATGTGAAAATGTTACGTGTAAATGTGTGAGGTATAGTTTTAATATGGCTTGCATGGCACCTCATATAACTGACCATTTCTTATACTGGCAGGTATCATTATCCATGAAGAATACTTCTTTTTCACACTTAAACATACACACACACACACATGCGCGCACACATGCAAGCACACAGAGATATACACATTCTTTGCACAAATTTGCCATGGTTTCAGCATATTTTTTTGATGTCATCTGTTATATTGCAGAATTCTGGATGAAAACAGAATCACATTGATGCGACAGAAGTCATTTGAGGGATTAACGTCATTATTTTTCTTGTAAGTATGACTGCTGCCTGACTGACTATAACTGAATAAATCTGAGTGTGTGTGTCTGTGTGAGGAGCTGTTAGAGGCATTAAATGCCGTCCCATCCATTCGATCTTATACAGGGAGCTCTCACACTCTCGTTTAAACTCTCACGTAAAGTACACGCTAGGATCTCATGAGGTAAAAATAGTGCATGTGAGAGGTAAAATTTGTCTTAGAGGTATTAGTAGAATGTGATGTAAGGTAATATGCAAATTAGAGCCCATTGTGGGTGGGGTAGCACTTTGCAACAAAAGCGGTTAGCTTATTCGGACAACATCATTTGCAAATTACATCTAACATGCACTAGTTGCCTCAAGCGGATGTATAAGTTTTACCTCTCAAGTTTGCTAGTTTTAGCTCCCACAGAAGCTTTCACATTCTCAACTTTGACAGCTCACTCAGACAAAAAAGTTCTGGAATACATGTATTTCCTCTCTCACGTTAGAACTTTTTCTGTGAAGGTCATATGAGCGGTACGTAAATGCAGTCAAAGCGAGAGTTAAAAATAGTGTATATACACGCACTGTATGTTTGTGTTTGAGCTAAAATACAAATGTAAGTGGGTAGTGCATGTGTGTATTGTAATACCTTTGCATCTCTGCCTTATGGCTTTAGATCCCTGCTGAATAATTCGCTGAAGAACATCCCCAAGAAATCTTTCTGCTCCAAAATGCCAAGGCTAAACTGGCTGTAAGTAACAAACTAAATGCACCTGTAAATAATAGCATTAATCATGATGTTCAACAGAAATTATAGCATTAAATAATGATCTGATAATAAGTTGAGACAATGGAATTGAAATGGCTACAGAATACTCAGAAAGGCATTGTATCAAAGTCTCTTTGCTGTGGGTTACATCTAAACATCAATGGCACAGTGAATTTTTAATGAAAGAGAAGCAAAATTTGGTTGACAGATTACACTTTTTAACATGTTACAGCAAATGTACATAAGCGGTGATTACGAAAATGTGGCTGATTTTAGAAGTAACAATTTGTTCTCAGAGAAATGGAGGGCAACGAGATCGAGTCATTACGAAGATCCAGCTTTCAAGAATGCGAGGCCCTAACAGTCCTGTAAGTTATCTATACATTTTCTCCCTTCTCAGTGCGTATGCATGCAAGAATTCAACACGTGAAACCATACCAACAAAATGGAGCGTGATGACACTGGCATTTCATGATTATTTAATCAGAGTCCATTGTATTTCAGTAAAGACAGACCAAAGAATTGGTGAAGGTAAACATTTATTGCAGAATTACAGAATGAACAAATTAATGACAGCCTTTTAGTCTTCGGCGCTCCGACTTGACTGGGAGATTTTGCAATTTTGGAGCCTCTGGCCTGAGGCACTGCTGGATAAATCCCCCCATGGAGTCCAGACACTGGAGGTGTTGGTGGCTGATGAAGATAAAGCAGATGAACCTGCAGAGGCTGGTCTGTGATGGGGAGGTGGAGGGTGCGCACTGTGTCTATTAGAAGCAGAGAGGGTCAAATTTAAAAAGACAGCACCAAGAGGATAGGCCAACACTGTAGGTATGTCGCAGTGTTATTGAATGGATGAGATTAGCTGATGATTCAATTTACAGCCCTGCATGATCACAGCCAGAATGAAAGCATGCGTTAGGAGTGAAGGCAGACTGTATGAAAATTAATTGGGGAGAGCATGCAAAGGAGATCCTTCCTGACTGAACCTCTGCTAAGCTTCATTACGTAACGAGAAGGCAGTCAGAGAGTGCATTACCTCTGCTGTCACATTATCATTGGACATGAGTTTAAATGAGTCTCGACAGATACACGCATAGATATTCTTTTACTCACTGGATCAAGTATATGAGTTGACCTTCACCAAAATTTGATCACTTGACTTCCTCCTTAGTAAAGAATCTGTCAACACACAAAATTTCATTGACATCACACCCATAACTTTATAGATTTCCTGTTAAAGCAATTCTTACCTTTCTGACATGCGGCACAGCACTTAGTAAAACTTTGAACATGAACGACTCCGCCTCCCTCTAAAGTCCCACACTCTTCCCCCTGCCTGACCTCTGACACTTCCCTCCTACCCTGACGTGTGCGGTGAGAAAGTGAGCAGCGCGAATGAAGCTGCTTTTACACCGGACGCGAAACTAATTTTTTTGCACGACAGATAACAATCAAAGTCAATGCAAAGACATGAATCTCGCGCATATTCGCGTCTTTGCATTGACTTTGAACGTAATCTGTTGTACGAAAAAATTTTTTCACATCCAGTGTGAAAGCATCTTGAAACGGGGCAATGGAGTCAGATTCAGAGGCACTGGTTAGTGAAAACTAACCAACAATAATTACATAATATTCAATTCTTTATATGGTATAAAACTAAATGCCCTCGTAACGTCTGATGAACTACCATTAACGTTATTATAGTAATTATAGCACTTCAGCGCCTGTTTGTTTACAGTCAGATGCGCTGTTTTTCGGCAGAATTCATACATATTTTCTTGCAAAGCTGCTGTCATAACGTCTTATCTCACCAGAATTGTCCCGGTAACGTTAATTAGTCATTGAATTAGGAGCAGTTGCAGCTGTTTTATTTGCTGGCTAACTTTTTTGAGTACTTGTTTTGTCTCTACCGCTCCGCTGCTCTGCCAGAGAGGCGGCGACTCGCAAGCAGTGACAGCGGTAGGGAACTGGAAGGGACACGGCGACGGATGACAGACAGGAAGCTCTGCAAATCATTTTCTTCGGACTGAAGAAAACGATTGGTCAGACTTTTATCAGAACTATATGAGAATTGAATATTGATGAGTTTCAACACCTGGTGGATTTCTTTTACATTTTAGTGTGCAATATGCTTATTAGGAGCATTTTAAGATTACAAAAGAAAAGTGTAAAAATGTCAGAAAGGTAAGAATTGCTTTAACTGCCTAATGAACAAAACAGACAAGCAAACAACGGTGAACAAATCTTACCTTCTGGGGAAGGTGAAATCTAAAAATATAAATAAAGAAGTATTCTTTCATTCTGTTTTATAGTTTGTTAGACTATTAATTTCAGCTTATTCTTTTTTTAGATTACATGAGAAAAAGCTAACTGCTGATGATGTTTTTCTCAGATGACAGGACATGGTTTGCCGGGGACATTAATGTCAGAACTCAAGAAAGAGAAATTCGAATTTCATGGTTCCTGTGTGCGTGCTTGGATGTTCTGATCTTTCAATTGAGAAAGAGGGATGAGCCGTTTGTATTTTCAGCCAGAGTCTCACTCTGACCTGAAGATGACAAAGTGCACAGAGTTTTCATTAGCGAATGGAGTTGGACTGGCGCAGCCGTGAAGAGAGTTTCATCATATTTCCTTTTCAAGCTCTTAAGTCTTTGTTCCTCACTGCAGTCTCCTTGCACTTTCCACAGGCATAAAAAAAGCTTTTAGTCAGTGATTCTACGGACAGGAAAAATATGCAAATCATGCATTTTCCCTTTTTCAGAGCTCTTCGGAGGAATAAGATTCGCTCAATTGAAGAGGCGACATTTTCTTCAATGCAGAGATTAATTGACTTGTGAGTATAGTTTCATTTGACAAGTTTATTACATGTTGCAGTACTGTCTTTTTAAATGACTGTATAACATATACTAAGAATAATTATAAAATGATTAGGGGGCAGAGGATCAAAAAATGAGTGGTGCAATCTCATTGTAAGATGTGATGTAACATTTCATTGTTACATCAGCTGACCGGCTCAGGGCATCTGCAGATGCAGTCTCCTATGGCGAAGTAGCATTGACATTCATCTCACTCTAGTTATGAAGCACCATCACCTGGCAGTCCGGAGCGCTATGAAATAGAACACTATATATTTACCTCACAGCAGTTCATTAGATGACATTAACATAAACTACAGCGCCCTCCATAATTATTGCCACCCCTGGTTAAGATGTGTTCTTTAGCTTCTAATAAATTCAGTTTTTTTTCTAAATAATATAGGACCACAAGGAAAAAAAAGAGGAAAATCTAACCTTTAATTCAAGTGCATTTATTCAGTGGGAAAAAAATCCCACATTAAGAAATAATTCTTTTACATCAAATCATGTGAGCCACAATTATTAGCACCCCTGATATTAATACTTTGTATAACCCACTTTTGCCAGCAAAACAGCACCTAATCGTCTCCTATAATGTTTCACAAGATGGGAGAATACAGAAAGAGGGATCTTCGACAATCCCTCTTTGCATAGTCTCTCTAAATCATCCAGCGACCCGGGCCCTCTCCTCTGCACTCTCCTCTTCAGCTCACTCCACAGGTTTTCAATGGGGTTGAGGTCTGGGGACTGAGATGGCCATGGGAGGAGCTTGATTCTGTGTCTGGTGAACCATTTATGTGTAGATTTGGCCACATGTTTAGAGTCACTATCTTGCTGAAAGACCCAGTGATGACCCATCTTTAGCTTTTGGACAGAGGCCACCAGATTTTGAATTAAAATGTCCTGGTATTTCAAAGCATTCATGATGCCATGCACCCTAACAAGGTTACCAGGGCCACTGGAAGAGAAACAGACCCACAGCATCACCGATCTTCCCCCATACTTCACAGTGGGCATGAGGTGCTTTTCTGCATACTCATCTTTTGTATTCCGCCAGACGAAAAAGCCAAAAAGCTCTATCTTGGTCTCATCTGACCAAAGCACACGGTCCCAGTTGAAGTCCCAGTACTATTTAGCGAACTCCAGATGTTTGCATTTATGATTGTGAGTGAGAAAAGGTTTTTTCCGTGCATGCCTCCCAAACAGCTTGTTGGTATGTAGGTAGTGCCTGATGGTTGTTTTGGAGACTTTGTGACCCCACGATGCTACCATTTGTTGCAATTCTTTTACAGTGAGCTTTGGAGAACTTTTTACTTCTCTTACCGTCCTCCTCACCGTGCGTGGCGGCAAAATAACCTTGCGTCCTCGTCTAGGCTTGTCTATCACTGTTCCAGTTGTTTAAAACTTCTTAGTGATTCCTCTGACAGTAGATATGGGCAGGTGCAGGCGAGTGGCGATTTTCTCGTAGCCATTGCCTGAGTTGTGAAGGTCGACACACAGCTGCCTTTCTTAAATGGTGTGTTCCTTTGTCTTTCCCATGTTAGGAGTGGATAAGAGAAATGGCCTCTGTGTTACATCATATTTATACCACAGGGAAACAGGAAGTGATGAGTTACTAATTAAATGTTCCTAGATACTCTAACTTTGTAAACTATGGTAGAAATTACAGAAATACTTAAATTACATTTATTTCCTATGAATTGTTAGGGGTGCCAATAACTGTGGAACAGGTGATTTTATGAAAAACAATTATTTCTTAGTCAGGGATTTTTTTCCCCTTTAAATTCACTTGAGTTGAAGGCTACATTTTTTCTACAATTTTCAGTGTGAGAGTATGCTTCTGCAATAAAAAATTACTTCATTTTAAGGCTTTTAACACATCTTAACCACAGGTGCCAATAATTATGGAGGGCGCTGTAGTTGAATTGCTGAGGAATGTCATCATTCGTAAGAAGTCACAGACAAACCTCAGGATCTCATGCTGTAGCTTAGTTCAATAAGTACTGCCACCTGGTGGTCTTCCACTTATTAATTTAACCACAATTTCTTTACTATTGGAGGGTTGAAGGGGATCCCGTAAGGATAACCAGTGAATTTCTAATTTAAATTCTGGAATGTTATATGGTGGAGACAATCTACATTCAATTAGGGATGTTTGTATTTTCATTTGTTTTGTAAATAAATATAAAGAAAGTGTTAAAAACATGATTTAATTTTTTTTATAGGGATCTGTCAGTGAATCAAATTCAGGAGTTCTTGCCAACCCTATTTAAAGATCTACAAAATCTAAAGCAATTGTAAGTATGATTTGTTAAAATTTGTAAAAATGGCAGATGTAATTAATGACACTGAAGTAAAAAAAGGCAACAAAGTAACACTGAAATGACTTAAACAATGTTAATCAGAAATTGTCTGGTAAATTCCATTTGCACATGACAGTGCACAATGGTACATGAATAACGGCATTTATTGTTTCGTTATGAAGTCAGATTGACAGTGAAAGACTTTGGGCCCTACGGTAACAATCTCAGTGAATGGTCTGAGGCACGTGATAAACGTGTGCTCAAGTGTGTCCCAATCCATTTTTGCTAGTTTAACGGTGTGTTATTGGGGGTGCGAAGTAAGAGGCAAAGTTCAAAGGGCTCATACTTACTTTCTCAATTAATCAAAGGCGTGTTTTGGACGTAACACGGAACAAATCAATCAGAATCTCACACACCCTTTAAAAGCCAGATGCCCTTGCACTTTTGCAAATTGCTATTGTAAGGGTGGACTCTCCTAATTGAAGGAAAAACACTTCTCTGCAGAGACAGGTTCACTTGTGCACGAAGTGAAGGTGCACAAGCAAACCACTGATGAAACCTGATCTCTGTAATTTCCAAAAATGTTAGCTAATAAGAAATGTATTTTTCCAAATATTTTTCAAATATATTCTTCAAATTTTTTTATCATATTCCATTGAAATGTATTTACAGATTTATTTACATATTCCATTGTGAATCTCGGGTTCGCATTTTAACGTGTATTTATAAGGAAACCAAAAAAAAAAAAAAAGAAACGTAATTCTGGGTCGCAGGTAGAAACATCATTGGCCACATTTCCCAGTGAAGAGTGTTTATAAGGAGTTAAGAGGACTCCAAAGAAGAGTTCAGCTAAGAGGGAGCCTTAAGATAAGAGTGTTTCCCACATGTGTTCTTAGTGCCCTTCTTAACAAGTGTCTTAGTGCCCTTCTTAACTGCCCTCTTAACTGGTTGATCAATCGATGTCAGAGTAACTGATTGTTCCCCATACTTATGTGCACACAAATGAAGTTTTGATGCAACAAGTGGCGTATAATGTTAAAAATTAACGTTCTACCTCTGCACATGCAGCAGAAAACAAACGGATGCAAATAAAGACCAATAACACAAATATAATGACTGTTTAATTGAAATAGATTGAAATGCGCTCTTTTTTGCGTTCAACTGGTGCGTTTTATTTCTCTTCTTAATGAAGACAATTAGCCACACCTGACAGGGGAGAGTTCAAGTGTCTTTTACCAGGGTATTGACTGAAAACAGATCAAGGCTAAAAATCAATTTAAAGACACATGTTTATCGCCCTCCTTTTTCTCTGTCCACCGTCCGCCACTGCTGCTATCCCTCAGAGTAACAGCTGATATGATGCTCGCCGCACTGCATGATGGCAGTGGATTTGTTTTATTTTGTGTTTTTTTTTATTATTTGGTGGTGGTGGTGGTGGTGGGTCATCATTGTTCTCCAGGAAATATTAGGGAACATATTAGGGAAATACCGTGAAATATTTAACACATGAAAACATAGAGGAGAGACTTAAGATTTCCCTCATTTTAAATGCTTAATGGGTAGTGGGGGTGCATGAAAGCAATAAAGACCAATTATAATATAAATAATTGGATATTATAATGAATAATAATTAATAAAATAAAGAAGAACCGTGCGCACTGCATTAATATCTCCTTGCTTAGTGTCCCACTGATTTGCTTAAATGGGCTGTATCTGCAGTGGTTTGTCGCTAAGAAGGGTGTTAAGAGTGCTCCAGACCCCTCTTTCAAATCGCTCTTAACAAAAGATCGTCTGGGTCTAAGAAGGAATCTGGGAAACGTGTTCGCATCTTACTGGAGCCTTAAGGAGGATCTAAAGAAGCTCTTAGTGCTAAGATCTTCTTAAATGAATCTGGGAAACTCGGCCATTATATGTGAATGGACCAATGACCAAGAGAAACTAAAGGGCGCAAGGCAAATAACAGCTTGGGAGAAAGAAAAAAAATAATGATACCTACTGTAACCCCTTGACTAGTATTCAGCAGGAATGAAATGAACTTGCTTGACAGTGAGGCCAGGAAAGAAATGGATTAACCTAGATGACATAAGAACAAAAAAATCTGGTGAATACCAGATTGTTTGACATCTCATCCTTGAAGCCCAAGTCGGATGTATGGAAGAAATTTGGATTAATTATAGACGGTGACCAAAATGTTATACCTCGCTTTAATGCTCATAAAGTTCCGCATTTTACAGTGGCTTCCTCTCTCAGCCAAACTAGAAATGATAATAGCCACATTCAAACAAAATGCAGAGTTGTGTATTTGTTAACAAAAGCAGGACAGAGGGGTTTTTGCAGGTATGGTTTTCCTGGGCCAGTTGGATTTAAAATGGATTTTGAGATAATTGATGGGGACGGATTGATCCGTGCTGGACTTACCCAAACGTCTGAAGTGCTCCAAACATTCTGACTACACTGAGCAACAGAGGAAATGAAAATAGAAGACTGACCAGAAAGTAAGAATCTGGATGATCATTATAAAAATACCATTTATTATTGGCACAGTGGGAATTGCCTAGAAGGCTGCAAGAGTGGCAGCGACTGCTAATATAAAGGAGTCATGGCTTTTTCTTAAAAAATTTGCAAATACATAAACATGTAATCTTGCAAGCCGACTTGCGACTCACCTGGATGTTGATGGACTAGGTTCCCTGCGATTTAAATAACTCAGAGCATTCAGTGACCAGGCACGCAGTTGCATGGGCGTGGAAAAGATCGCACTCATTATAACATTATAACACCTATTTCTTAAATATTTTGATTTACATGATACTTATCTTTCACATTGTTATCTTTCAATTTTTTATCGTTTGCATGTGTGCACGCTGCTGCTCGTCACTATGTGTGTAACAAGCTGAGGGTACACGCATTGTCCACTTTCCTACAGAGTCACATCACACTATATTCGTAATACGCCCTTAAAATAGCAGTTAAAAACTGACTATTGACTTTAGACTAGGTTTTTGTTGGTCAATCAGACAAGAGCTTTATGCTACCTCAAGATACTCACACGCCAGCAGTGTGCCTAACCACACCCTATTTTAAGACCAGCACGCCCATGGGCGCTCGATTTTGGGAAAAAGCATTAGCTATTCATGCAGCTTGGACGTTGGACAAGAAAATGGTATCTGCGTTGGTTGTATCTTACACTTTGTGCTGGGTGTAAGATAGAGGCCTTTATTCAGTACCATATTATACAGGAAAAACCTCATATTGCCAACAGCAGACTTCTATTTATGTTTCTGATAAAGATCAAGGGATTATTTTAAGTCATGTGGAAAAAAAAACAATACCAGGGCAGCTGGCTAACTCAGTATGCAGAGTCACTACCATGGTAACGGATCGAATCCTGTGACGTGCCAGTACCCACTGTGACCAGCAGCCTCATGAGAGCAGCACATAATTGGCTTCATACTGCTCAGGGATATGGGAGGGAAACAGTTGGTGTGGGAAGCATTGTTCACTGCTCAAACGCCTCCTACAGGTTGGGTGCTCATCAGTTACATCCTAAGCATGCTGATTTTGGATTTTCCCTGCCCTCGTTCTGTGCATGCGAGGCTTGAATCTACAGCGTGAAGCTGTGGTGGCTGTTGTACATCATTCGCAGATTGGGCATTCGGGAGGGATTGGAGGTGCCAGTCTTGGAGACAATATATGATATTAAAAAAAAACTATCAGTCAGCAAAAAATTATTACCAACAAGATTTTGTGCTGGACCTGCACATTAATTAAAACTGTAAAACTGCTTGTCTCCAGGGGCAATCTTACCTGTACAAGTTTTTTTTTTTTTTTTTACTGATTTTCTGAAATGCATTTGTCAGCCTTTGTTGCATGTGGCACATTCCTTAAAGGTGACCTAATATGCTATTTTTCTAAGTTTATATTTTGGTCTTTGACTCCCCTAGAGTACTCCTGATCGTGCAAAGTAAAAAAGGGTACTTATTTCGCTCATACTGCCATCCTCAAAGAACCCCATTTGTAGTCCATAGTAGTCTCTGCCTGAAACGCCTCATTGGGGTGGCTCTTCCGCTATGGTCCCCACTCCCTGTGTGCTCACTGTCTTCTGACTGGCCAGCTCTGTGGAGGGCGGATCTAGGCGAGGTGAGGCAGCAGAACGCAATTTTCCTGGTCCGGCTCCAGAGTGAAACTGACGCGTCTCATAAAGGAATCTTCGGGCATATTCTGCGATCTAACGCAGTATATGTGTATAGATCTAATGAAATTAACTTGTTCTCCAAACGCAATGGTGAAAGTGGAGGACGCAGTGTGAAAGTCTGCCAGCTCAAGCACGAATTTACTATCGGCTACAGTTTGCTATGGCAACAGTCGGTGAGTACAACGGTTTTTCTACTTCTTAGCTAGGATGCAGGGAAAGCTAGAATCCACCCCATATAGACACATTTTTAGAACGAGTCGACATGCCCAAGTGTAGACCGGAGACCGTAGAAATCTGGTGGGTCTGAGTTTAGAGGGAAACATGGACAGTGAGGAGCAGCTTAAAGTGGACCAACAGCTTATGGACTGCTTCGGTGTGTATTAGGACCTGCTGGTTCGTGTGCATAGCTGTGGTGTGTTGTTGGCATGGAGAAATGAACAGCTTCCGCGCTGGTATATGACGGAGGGGCAAAAGCTCCAAGCTAAACGGCCTTTTTGGAAATTGACAGGGGCAATGGTTTACTTATTGCTTTGGAATGACCAGCTTTTCCTCGCGGAAAATGGGCGCATTATGGATAGCGTGCGAGAGCTAGATAGAGCTCCAGTTATGTCATGAACATAATACAGGTTTTTCAGACCTTTCCTCCGTCTGCGTGAACCGTTGCTTATGTGGAGCTTGCGAATCGATCACTTTTACAGGAAAGAATTTAATATTCAATCGATGGAGATGCAGAGAAATCGTTTGTTATAACCTGTGCGCTTCCCTGCTTTCACCGGTAGTATCAGAGAGCTTGCCCAGACATTGGAGATGTATCAGACTGACCCCGGTAAGTAAAGATAAGTAAAGCAATCGTTTCATGAGCACCCAGAAACGCACTGCAAAATCTACGTCTGGTCTAAATGCAGCCCAACTCGGCAGACACATACAGCACCTCTCCATTTAGCTTCAACTGTAGTGGCTACAATCAGGCAACGTGATGATGAAACTGTCACATTGATGCTTACTGAAGTGACACAAGCATACCAATCATAATTGCTGCATATAAGTTAACCAGAAGCATTTTTAATTAGCAGAGCATGCAAACTAACATGCAGTAACTGAAAAGCGGTCATGACTTTGAATGTAATCTGTCGCGCGAAAAATTCATTTCATGTCTGATGTGAAAGCTACTTTATTGATAGTACGCGACAGCTAGAGAGAGCTCGGTTATGTTATGAACATAATACAGGTTTTGCAGACCATAAGTTCCGTTAGTACGGACAAGTTGCTTATGTGGAGCTAGCAAATTGATCACTTCTACAGGAAAGAATTACCTATTTACCTCCACCTTTTTCGGCTTTTTATTGGCCACAGCAATTTCTAAAGGGGGATGAAATTATGTCAAGGTAGTGCAGAGAAATCATTTGAAAACCAGAAAAGCTTCTGCGTTTCGCAATGCTTTCATGGTAGCACCAGAGAGCTTGCTCAGACATTTGTGAAGTGTCCAGCTAATCCCAGTCATGGATCCCGGCGATCTCTAACTGTAGTGGCTTCAATAGGGCAACGTTATGATGAAACTGCCACATTGATGCTTACCGAAGTAACACAAGCATATAGATCAGAATTACTGTATACAAGTTAACCATTAATCAGCACGACATGCAAACTAACATGCAGTTGCTGGCAACCGAATGGTCATAACCACAGAGACAATCCCAGGTTTTACAGACAACAAGTTCTGTTACGATGAACAGTTGTACCAAGCATCCAAATTACAAACAATTATTAAAAGTTAGCATCAAATGAGGTTTATGTTAATACACCTTCTGTAGAGTTTCCCCTGATATCACTCTTGCATATTTAGGACACAAACATTAGCAACAGTAACTTGGGTACTTCAGCCGCTGCGCTACAGCCACAATGAACTGGCTATCACTTCAGGTTAGCTTATGCAGTAAAAGCAACTTACAGCTTCTGTGTCTGTGAGTCATGGTCAGTCGCAACCGATACAGGCTTTATCTTCAGATATATTGCAAAGCCTGCATTTGAGGCCAGTTGTTAGTGCTAACTATCGCTAGCGGTCCCACTAGCCACCCGTAACATGTTAGCTTCACTTACATCATTTGCTGTTATATGGTTACTTACAGCTTGTGGCTCCGAGCGCTTGATCGATGCAACTGCTTCAGCTCTGAGAAGCAGCTGAAAAGCTTATCCTGTGTCAAATAATTATCCTTTATTGACAAAGCTGTCTTTAGTGAAATGCTGAGCATGAACAGCTAACATTCCCTGTGGTCATAGCCGTTTGCTGCCAGCAAACAAAAAAAGCTACCCACTGATTTCTGGTGGCATCGTCTTTTGGAAGAGAAAAATTTGTTTTTCTTTGCGTCCAAAAGTAAATGGATAAGTAGCTTTGGGAGAGATACCGACAAAATTGCACCTCATATGATCTGCGGTTCTGTATTTCCAAAACTGTAGACGCAACAAAGGCATAGTATGATCTGCCGTTGTCAGTGCCTGCTAGAGTAGTTTCTGGTGTGGGCAGGTCCAGCGCACTGGTTGGCTCTGGCTAGGTCTGTACTAATTGGACGGCACAACTTGACGTCAGGTTTTGCCCAGATCTCGTGAAGATCTCGGGAGGAGCTGTTCAGGGAGGAAATCACGCTCACAAAATCACGCTCTTGGATAACGGCAAAATCCCTGTATCTTATGTTTAGAAACTTTTCAGAGGTTGAGCATGGACAACCAAAATATTCACATTACTAATATGTATTAAAAGAAGGATCAGCATATTAGGTCCCCTTTAAAGCCGCAGTTGGTAAGTCTTATAAAGTAACTTATTGTCATTTTTGATAAAACTGTCCCTGCGTACAGACAGTATTACATAAAACTAGTACTCGTTAGTTAAAAAAAGACTCCTTTAAACCAGGACTCTCAAGTTTTGAATGTAGGCTTGCGTGATATTTTCTCTGGGGGGGTGCATGATACTCCCGTTTTCAAAGGTGCATAGTGACTTAAGTACATGTACTTCGTTATAGCACTTACTTTTTTTTGAGGATTTGTGCATTACTTATGATTTTTTTTAAACAGGGACTTTTACTTTTACTCTACTACATTTAAAAGATAAAAAATATAGTTTCACTTTGTTACTTTTACACTGGCAACTTAGTGACTCGTTTCACATTAAAATATTAATTGAATTCATCATTTACGGATTATCCGGATTTGACGCGTTTGCGAGGAACAAAGGTGTATCTTTGCGCAAATGTGTCCGCAAGTGGACGTGAAGCTGCAAATTTATGCACGCAGTCACAATATTGTATCACTAGACAGCACACCAGGATCGGTCTCGGAAGTTTTGTGCGCGTTGTAGGCTATTTGCAGAATGAATGCTGACCGCGTTACCCGTCGCATCTTGTTGTCAGAAGTGGTAGCTCAAGTAGGCGAGCAATTAAACGTTGCGATATACAAGTATCTATCTTATATCTGCATGTTGCGTGTATATTTCCTTTTACTTTGCAACATCAAGCATTTTACAACCCAGCTAACAGCTGTGCTTAACGTCACAAATATGAGTTTGCTGGCCAGCTACGGCATTCTCGAATGCTATTTGACATGAGCTTAAAAATTTGATTTCAACTTGCTAGCGTTTACCCTTGGAGTAGTTGTTAGATTTTGAACAAGATAATGTTTAGCCATACCTGTACTTTTTTTATGTCAGTGGGACTCTCCAGTATAATAAAGGCTAAATTAAATAATTCTTTTGTGTATTTGTATCGTTTTGTCTGTCACAAACAAGAGATGTTGCGGTACCGCCTGTGACACCGGATCGGAGCAGGGTTTATTTTCAGCCAAAATACACTACATGGAGGGCAGAGCGCCCCCACTCTCCCCGTAAAAAGTTACAAGACAATTCATCTAACCATAACTGTCCAAAGCTGTTAAATTGAGGCAAAAAATTATCCATAAAGCAAATATCCTGCATAGTTCCTTGACTTAAATAAGCAGCCATTGTAAAAAAAAAAAAAAATTAAGTGATGAAATGATTACCTGATTTCGGGCTTCCACTTCCAGCTCTTCTTTGGCGTAAGCACACAAAAGCAGCATTTGCGCGCGTGTGGAGGATGTGATAACGGCGCTGCTATTTCACCTAGCAACAAGAAATACTATTTTCTGTTTGGCTGATAGGTTCCTGATTCAAGCAGAGCAGTCTGCCTATGCCTCATCCATTCATAGATTACCACTCTCTTTAATATACAGTCTATGTTACTAATGTGCGGAGATTTTATCACGTCTCAGCATGAGAAATATCATGTGTGGCGTGAGAGCGTGTGAACTTATTGAAATGCGTGAGTCTCACTCTCAATGCGTGAGACTTGAGAGCCCTGTTTAAACCCACCAACTGATCTTACTGCAATTTAAAAGAATTCGGACCGACCAAAAAGAACCAATTAGAGCCAGGATGGTGTCTGACAGACGTCAAACAGTGCACATGCACGCGCTGCAGACAGCCTCCTCCCCCTTCCTCCTCAGTTCACGCCAGTGCTCAGTCAAGCTCAAATCTTTGAGAGAGGGTTCAGGAGCTTAGAGAAACTAATGGTGCAACAACAGCCATCAGGGAGGAAAAAAATACAGATGCCTCTGTGACCGAAAACAGCACACATGGTTAAGACAAGTAAGAAGAGGAAGCCAGAAGAAAAAAAAGCACAAAAAAAATGAATTAGACAAAGCCTGGATAAAACAAGAATGAATATCAGAGTGGCTTTTCAGGGGTGGAGAGAACTCGTGATATGGAAGGATTAAAAACCGACGCAGAGTTTGCGACTTTTCTGCTTGACTGGTAAACCCCTGCTTTATTTGTTGGTTCATTTTTGCTCCGCAATGCACTGCAAATAAGCGAGTTAGCGTTACTCACATGCGCATCTGGTACTAACCCCAGCCCTAACCGGCATCAATTCAGTTTCGCTATGCAAATAAGCGAGTGAACGTGGCCTACAAGCACAGTCGCTGTTCGAATAGCCAGCGTCTTGTAATTGTTACTGTATTTCGTAATGCATGTGATGTTACTGTGATGTTGCAGTCAAGCTAACATTAGCTTTTATCTGATGCTAGGGCTAACGTTACTGGCGTCGTTTGATTAGAAAGTAGCAGAAAATATCTTTATGAAGTGACCTGGCAGTCTGTTGTGTTGTTGTCCTCATGAATATGTGTAACGTTTCTGTGCTCTCACAGCTAAATGTTGTCATACATGGTTTACTGGCCATTCAGCAGGATTCACGACAGTTTCTGTACTCAAAAAATGGGTACCTTACTGAAATAAGCATGTGCTAGGTTTTTTCTGAATACATAATCCTGTAGATCACTTTTCCTGCCGATGATTTATTTCTGCTCGTTTGTTGGCCAGCTGTGTTGTTTGTTCCCAACAGTAATGTCTAGCCTCAGCTGCTTGGTCGCATGCATAACAGCCTTTGCGTGCACGGCAACCTACTGGGGGAGGGTCTTAGGGCAGGAGCGAAGTGGAGAGGGGAGGTGGAGGGATCTGAAAGTTGCATTTTTTTCAAATTTTTATGCCAATACATATTCATTTATTTATATACATATTCATCATTTGGCTTAAAGGTAGCATTTCCTGTTTCCTCCTCATTAGTGCTGATTTGCTAAAGTAGAGCATTCACTAATATTGCAGCTCAGCTCTGCATCAATTAATGTCATTTAGATGTTCATTAATCAGAGGTAGGGTTTACCAGAAATTTTGTTCACCAGAGAATTATTTATTGGTTTAACTGCTATTAACTAACAAATAAATAAATTAATTAATAAAGCATTGAAGCATATACACAGCTGTGGACTTTTCAGTATGGTGGAAGGCAGAAAGGAGGGAGGAAGGTTGAAATTGGAATATTAAAAAAAAAAATCAAAGCCACTGTTTTTCTTGATTGGCTTGAACAGCCCCCAAAATATCAGGTCAGGTCCTTGAATCCTTGAATATCAGGCCTGGCGCCAAATGTTTACGGACCACATTGTAAAAGCGCTGTTTATAATCAAAACTATGGATTTGTAATATCATTTCTGCACTCATTGCAGATGATAATTTTAGAAATAAAACTTGCCTCTACCTCAGGGAGGTTAATGTGGGAGACAGACACCGCTGAGCAGTAAGGAATATCAGAAGCGATGGTTTTAACTTCGCTTTCATGTACAATCACCGACGAGGTTACTCAGACATAAAAAGTTTAAAAATTACTGCATTACTTATTATTGAAAAGTGCCTTTGTGGTTTCACTGCAAAAAATCACGACAATTTATGCATGTTCTATTCAAAACAAAAATGTATCTGTATTGGTATAAATAAGTGTTGAACATAATATTTTGATTTAAATGATTGCGGGCTGGTTTGGTCGCAAGCTGCTTACTCATCTGCTAATGAATCACGACTGAGAAATCTCAGTTCTCTGTGTATTGTTCATGAGAAAACCTTTGCATCTGCCTCCTCAATGGTGGTCACTCAGACCTTTTCCCTAAAACACTGACTTTTCATGTAAGCAGAAAGATTACTTTTCATCGTGGTACGGATCATGAAGAACTGAGCTTTAACTGAACCCAGTTGATTTGAAAGTGGTAATCCCAGAATAGGTTGTACCTGCCACCAAGTCTGTTTAATTTCATTGCCACTGGACAGGATGAAGCCTGTGACATTTCTAAAATGTAACTGTGCTAGTTTGTCATCTTGACTATGCATGAAGTTGACTTTTTATGTCTCATATTTGACATAGATTTTATTGATTCCTTTCAGGAATATCTCAAACAACCCAATCACTCACATCTATGAGAATCAGTTTGACAGCTGTGTCAATTTGCAGTCGCTGTAAGTATTTTTAAGATTTGTTTCAACCATGCAGAATCAGGAATTTTTTTTGTTGTTGTTATTTTGACATGATCTTGTAACTGCTATCATCAGAGTATTTTTCCTGAATTCATAGTTTACAGAAGAGTATGGCAGATGACATGAGATATATGTACTTATATGATGATTTGTATATAATGTGTACATTTTTCTTCAATGGAAAATGCATGTAAACATGCAAGCCTGATGATAAGACATATGATCAACAAGAATGATTTAAGAAATTGGGAATATGGAATTGTTTATTCGATCCAATAAAGTCTTAAGCTTGTCTTTTTCCTAAAATTTCCTAATTTTCCTAAAAAAACTTCTGCAAAAAACAAAAACATTGGTCCAGGGATTCACATCACAAATGATTCATTTTACTTTCGACTCGATTTAAAAAATAGAATTTATTCAATCACACCACAGTTTTATTGTCTCTCTCTTCTCATCTATTAGATAATGGTATATTTTGAAATTATGGGGGCCAGATTTCCATTTTCACTGGTTTGAAAACCCAAGTGATTCTACTCATTAGTACTTGTTAAATACATGATATATGGGCACCTCCTGTATACTGATGACATTTTATAACGAAGAACCTTTTGAAAAGGTCATAAATGCATCCACAGATCACATGTTTATGTATATTATATTTGTTTTCTTTCAGGGGAATGGAGGACATTGAAATACCAAATATCAGCATCAGAATGTTTCGTTCACTCAGCAAACTTTCCCATATGTGAGTCTTAGGAACTTACTAGGGCAATAGTACAGTATAGTGGACACTTGCAATTCAGAGATTGTCCCATAAGTCATAAGACATGTCCCATAAGACATAAGTCCCAGTTGATTATATGCAAATGACAGTTGCTCAGCATAAAGCTGTCTCATTCACAAAAATACTGTCATAAATATGAGCACTGTGAAGCTTGCTACATACTGTTTTTGTTAAAACTGGTTCAGAAATGGATTGCATCAATTCTGAGCCAATTTTAAGTACTGTATCTCTGTGGTTATTTGCTATTCTATTTAGTATCCCATCTCTACTTGCTGCCACAGTTCTATTTGTGCTATCAGGGGTTTTTTGGTGTTTGACTGATGTTGTCATCATTTTTAACACCGTTCCTCACACCACCTTTAATAATCATGCCATTTTTGTGACTAATGCTCCTGCTATTTGCCCCTTTACAACAATGTTAGTATCTTGCTTTGGAGACTTACCAGAAAAAGTGCTCCTGGTCAGATCAATTCTCAGCAGACACAGCTAATTAGCATTCTTATTGATTGGAATGAACTGTGTTGATGCCTTTGTAAGTGTAGTTTCAGGACTACGAACATATAGCCGTTTTCACGCGAGCTTCAAGTATTTTTATATGCTAATGCAGTTGCTTCAAGCTGCACAAAATCAATTTCATGCATTTGGATTCTACGCTGTGACACTTATAATTCTCAACATAACGCAGGAGCAAGACACAGTGTCAACCATTGCTGCTGGGAGCACTAACACAGGTGAGGACAGGATCTATATCACCTATGTGAAAAATTAATAACCCCCGATGCTTAATTAGGCAAATTCTGTTAGTGGACGACAGCAGGGTATATCCCTGAAACAACAGCATTCTCCTTGTTGGCAAGGTTCACAGTTAGGCTCAGTCAACGCACAAAACAGGAAAGGGTGTAAGGGTCCAGAAAATCAACAGAACTACTCTGGGCGCCATTAATGTTCTCAGCAAATTGAGCTCAGAGGGTCACCAATACCAATAATACCCCTTGTCTATGCACCAGAAGCAATCAGAAAAAGTGTGACATGATTCTGATCAAAACTGTTTGACTTATTGGATTTGCAAATGTTAAATTTGACTGAATTCTGGTGCTACAGGAAACATTGCAGCGACCCTGCAATCAGTAACTTCATCCCCTTCGCATACGGAATGTTAAATGCAAATTTCACATGATTCCCATTAAAGTTTTTTGAGTTATTGCAATTTTTAAAGATTAAAAGTTTGGCCTGGAAGAGGTACTATAGCAGAGGTCACAGGGTGACCAACATCAATTACAGACCTTCTCTCGGCCCCAGAAATGATCGCAAGAAGTGTGACTTGATTCCTGTTAATACTGTTTGAATCACTGCATTTGGAAACATAAATTTTGACCTAGTGGTGGGGCCACAGGTAAGGTCATACAATCAAACAAAACAGCAGGATTTGTTCTCGATGCACTAGGGATGAGGATAAAAGGTTTAATGTAAAAACTATAAAGCTACTTCAATTTTAACAAACTATAAAGGTTGACCGAGTGGTGTTGCTTTTATTTGTGCTCTATAAAATTTTGTTTTATGATCTTTTACTATTAAAGATATAAGAAATCTGGGAGGGAAGCAATACTTTTTCACCACAACTTTGCCGAGCGTCTGCACTATATCACCCCGGCGATGTCATTTCTGTTACTTTAGTAACCTACTTTAGTGTATGATAGTGCTCCTAGCTGCAATGCTCATTGTTTTTTATCAAAATAATTTTGTGCGACACATTTTAACGTAAAAGATTTATGAAATCAATTTTGCAGTTTCATGATTCATATTCCACTCCGGCAACATTTGAGAAACTTTTGAACCTCAAATTTCATACAGTACATATTGCAGCATTATGGACCGATGATGATAGCGTAACATTTTATTACTTCTCTATTGTCAGTTCTATTAGCGGTTTTTAATGGTCCTTTTCTTTTGTATTGTCTTTGCAATATAAAAAAAAAAAATTTCTTTTTGAGTAGGTCCAATCTGAACAGAAATGATCACGTTTACACTTTCATGCGACAGTTTCATGCGACTTGCATCCATTTTGTTACATCCCATCATGCTTGACTGCATTCAGTGCAAGTCTGAATGCTCACACATTGATTTTTGTTAGCACCAAGTTTCAAAGTGCCAAGCCACTTGGCAGGGTGCTTTAGCTCGCAAAGCCATCAATATTGCTCAAAGCCTGAACATGATAGGAAATCTCAAAATTTATTCACTAGAAAAAACATCAAAACCACACAGATGCCTAAGTTCTCTCGGAAGAAATCTAGCAAACCTGCAGTAATAATCATACTGAAGAATGCTAACTGCAAAATATGGAGCAGTGTGGAAATAAAGTGTTTGCTAGCTATATGGTCAGACAGCACAAAAAGGCTAGTGTAACCAGAAAGCTTTTCCAGAAATAGATCCCCCAGTCTCACAATTTACCTGTAATGAGATATTCCATCTGTCAAAGTCGTAAGATTCAGGTTGGACTTCTGACTGAAGAGCATGTTAACAATGCATGACGTGCAAAGCAGATCACCTGATCTGGAATAATAGTTTTCCTCTGTTGCCCGTTTAGATATTTTAAAAAGTTTGAATACTGTGGATATTCTCCAAATGTCCGGAGCTGCAAGCCTAACACAGATGGAATCTCCTCATTTGAGAACCTTCTGGCCAATATCATCCTTCGTGTCTTTGTGTGGGTGGTGGCCTTCATCATCTGCTTCGGCAATATCTTTGTCATCTGCCTCCGTTCCTGCATCGGGTCCGAGAACCGACATCACACGATGGCTATCAAGTCACTGTGCTGTGAGTGAATCACATAATCCTCTCAGGGGGAGACATTTTAAATCAAGAACTTGAGACCACATAATCCCTGTAAATCTGTCCCTTGGTAAAAACTACATTGCCAATGGAGATGAAGAAAGACTTTTTAAAAAAAAAATTAGGTATTGACTTTCAAGTGAATTTTGTGCAGCCTATGAACTAAAATTTGACCCTCAGATTTAAACATTTTTCGTATTTTAAAAAGAATCATTGTGGCCTTATGTCTATGTGCCTTCTATCTTCTAATTAGCAGAAGTAAATGGGAACCGTTTGCAGTTAACATGCATTTTAAAGGAACTCTCGATTATCGGGTACTTTGACATTAATTCCATAGCTCTGTACTTGTAAACTACCTGTATGTCTGCGCCAAAAATTCCCATGAAAATACACACAGTAATAATTTTAGGCTTGTTGTGGTGGTCCTGCCCTGCAGGGCCTCCCCCCTCTTGCTGTCTGCACCGCCACCTCAAGGTGCCACATCTGTTGCTTGTTGAGGTGGAGGTGCTGTTAAGAGTATTTAAGAGCTGCACTGCCAATTTTGCAGTGCAGCTGCATTCTGTTTTTACTCTCTGTTGAATGGAGCCCTGTTTGTAGCCGCTGCTCTCCTCTATGTTTTTGTTTTAAATGAAATCTTTATTTATATTTTTACTCAGCCTGTGCATTTGGGTCCCTTTTGTTTGGTTTGGGTACATGGTCCCAGTGCCCACCGGCTTATTGCCCTCTGCTGGCGGGACCAAACCATGACACTTGTTTTCTGATGGCAGACCTTGATTTTCAGCCAGTTTCTGCCCCGGCCACAATTAGGTCCAACTTCCGTGGGACTGACACGTCAACCTGCTGACGTCATATAATGAACGAGACGAGCTCAGTGGAGCTGATTTTTTTATTACTGCCGATGGGACACGAACTGCAGTAGGTTTATAAAATTGTTATTTTCTCACAAAATTTCGGGAAACGGCAGAGCAAATGCCTATGCCCCAATGCATTGTAGCAGGTTGTCGTAACGTATCCAAAGAAGGAGTCAGCCTTCATCGATATCCAAAAGATGAAAAATAAGTAAAATTTGGTCGTCTCGGGTGAAACTGACTCGAGCAAAATGGCAAGGACCAAGCAACAATGGTGTGATTTGTATCGACCACTTCAACGATTCTGACTTCGAGGATAAAGGGTTTTCGTCTGAATTCGCGATTAAAAACAGGAGAAAAATCGAGCCAGATGCTATCCAGAAAATAAAAAGTCCATTCGACTGGGAAGCACCGAGGAAAAGGGGAGAAAGAAGATTAGAATGGGCACTGAAAAATGGAATAAAATGAAGCTAGGCTGCTAATTAACAATTATAACGGGTTAGCTACGCCAGCGCTTCAGCAGGGCTTTCGTTGTAGAAACTATAGAGGTTAATAGAGTGCTGTCTGAGGCTAGCACTTTGCTGGCTTTGGCTTGCATTCCACACGTTAAACACCTTCTCTTCGCCAGCGCTCTATTAAGCTGCTTGCACACCGGACGCAAAATGTGTGTATTCGCGTCTTTGGATTGACTGAATGTAATCTGTCGTATTAAAAATTTGTTTCGTATCCAGTGTGAAAGCGCTGCCCCCTAGCTGCTGCTGTGCGTCTAGTTGCAAGCTGTCGCTGTGTCTTGACTCTCGTCTTGTGTTACAATCTTTTTCTCTTTGTCAGATCTTATTGTTTTACTCTAGCCTGACCAAAGGCCGTACTTAATCAAACGACCTTGCTGGTTGTCAGCTCAGGAGAGCATAATGAACGAAGTCAAATCGACATCAAAGTGTAGCATGCAGTTTGGCAAACTCGCGAACAGCTGATCGAGGAATTAGATTTTCATAACAGAAATCAAAACATAAACAGAAAAATGTTATAAATGGAGAACCAAACACCTGGATAATGCGTTTAGCAGCAGCTTTCGCAGACGGCGAACGCAAGTGAACCACAGCTCTCTAGCCCATTTAGTGCGTCTCTGATTGCCCCTTAAGAAAACCAGTGTAAGATTCAATAAAAAATATACATATTGCCAATTTTTCTTTTTCTTATAATGTAAATCATATCAGGTTTGAGGTTACTAAGCATTGGGGCGACAAAAACATGTAATGAAGTGATTAAAATGGTATTTTTACATGCAGTTGTACATACCGGCTATGCAGCAAATTGGTCCTGAGTTCTTTATAGGACATCGTGCTAAGACAGGGCGGCATTATCGATTGTAGCGATTAAAAAGGGGCATTCTCAGGGCAAGTAGAAAGTTACTAATTACTCTAAAACGGTTTGATATTATGGGAAATGACTGCCATGTTTTTTTTTTTCTGAGTGAAAAATTACCTGATGAGAGCCTGTTTGTGAAATTTCGCCCTCTTGACGCTGTAGTTCCTTTAAGATGAGGTTACTTAAGGGCTTTCATTATATACCTCTGAAGGCATGCCACTGAAATCCTGGATGAAAGAGGTTAAATATATGCATTTTTTTTTTTAAAAAAAAGGAAGACTTACAACAAATTTAGAAATCTTTAAAAGATAACATTGATAAACATTTGCCAAGGACTGGAAAACCCTAAGAGAGCTCCATTTTGCTCGGTAGACAGTTCTGCAGCTTGGCAATTTAAGTATCCATATATAATTTACTGACCGTATAAAAACTGGACTATTTGCAGTCCATTTAGTTATCTATTCATTACGCTGGCCAGCCATTTTAATAGATTTTTCTTTCTCAACATGACATAATTATTCCGTACAAACATATGAATACTGTATAATGGGTAGTACAGATTTCCGTTTCTCATTATGAGCTTTCTGAAAAACCAATTCTATACAATCTGAGAATTAAACATTATTAGGCATTGGCAGTTGACAGAAATCTGCAATTTGAATGTGCTATCATGTGTACCTTTTCGAGAGTGTGAACTCTTTTCCTTGCTGGAGAGAGCTTTAACTGGCATTGTGAAACATTTCTAAAATGAATTTGTGCAATTTTTGGATTCTAATGTACAGCAGTTAATGTACAACTGTTCAAAAATGCATTTTTAAAATCAAAAACACAAATATTTTTTCTTCCTCCAGAGTAATAATGTCTGAAATTGCACTTACCTGATCCTTGAATCTATTCGCCAACAGGTGCTGACTGCTTGATGGGAGTCTATCTGTTCTTCATCGGGGCGTTTGACATTAAGTACTGCGGGGAGTATAACCGGCACGCTCAGATATGGATGGAGAGCCTGCAGTGTCAGCTGATTGGCTGCCTGGCCATGCTGTCCACAGAAGTTTCTGTTATGCTGCTGACATACATGACAGTGGAGAAGTACATGTGCATTGTGTTCCCCTTTCAAAACCACCGGCCCGGGAGGAAGCAAACCCTTTTCTTCCTCATCTTCATCTGGCTTTTGGGGTTCATGATTGCTGTCGTTCCCTTCTGGGACAAGCAAACATTTGGAAATTACTATGGCAGGAATGGTGTCTGTTTTCCCCTCCATTCAGACTTGATGGAGAAGCCAGGGGCCAGGAGCTACTCGACAGGAATATTTCTCGGTAAGAGTGCTATGGGCCATCGGGAAAGATAGAGCCAAGGTGGTGATATAACATTTGTATGTGTGAGAGTCCGTTTTGCAGTTTTTCTCCCGGAGGCAAAATGGATGCTGTATCTGCTGCGTGAAATTGCGATTTTAGGTCAAGCATTTTTGGATTGTATTTCAGCTGACTCTGGGTTGCCCTGGTTTGGGAATTCCAATAAGACATACTGTATTAGGGATATACTCACTGAACACATTATTGGCTGTCTAATGCCTGATAGGGCATCCCTTTGCCTTCAAACCGGTCAATTCTTCACAGCAAGGATTCTACAAGAGACTGAAGACATTCCTTTGGTTTTTCAGTTCATGGTAACTGAGGTGGATATTGCACTTTCTGTTCATTCACGCTGGAATCCTACTATTTCACTTTATTGAAAAGATATTCTACAGAATTGAGGGATTGAAGTGTGTGAAAAATTACAGGACAACAGCAGCTTCTTGGAAGCTCGAGCCACCAAATCTGGCACCAACAATAATACCATGGTCAAAGTCAATTCTAGCAATTGTCAAAAAAAAAAAAAAAAAACTCACTCTGATGTTGGAGTCACGCCCCATATCCGATGCGTTATGGGATAGTTTGGTGGCTGACTCGATTCCGGTCTTTCAGAGCTGTGGAAGGTTACTTTAGCGAGCGTGGTTATGGATACTTGGCAGTACAATACCCAGCGTAGAAGCCATATTAAGAAGCTTTCCGCTGGGGAACGGACATTTTCTCAAAACTTCCATAAGGGCCCTCTATGGCGATATTCAGGTGATTGATATAATTTCTGGTATAATTTTTGCTGTTGCCGTCAACAATCACAGATGACATAGGTCAGTGCTTCTCAAACCTCTCCTGGAGCGCCACCTCTCCTGCATGTTTCAGATTCCTCCTACAAGCATGGATGATTCTGATTCGCTCATGATCAAGTATCTTCATGGGTAACAAGTGGAGATACTTGTGAGGATCATTTGACTCGCCTGTGCTGGAGCAGGCAGAGCTCTAAAACATGCAAGAGAAGTCGTACTCAAGGAGAGGTTTGAAAAGTGCTGATGTAGATGATGATTGCAATCGTTAAATGTTGTTATACGCATGTAACGGACCTAAGCATTAGTCAACCTGCGCACCGGAAGCGTGGTAATCTCAGAAGTGTAAGAAGTTTTGGCAAAAAAGCAAGCTCAAGCAACTTTTTTTCGTACTGATAATTGCTCAAATTAAATCATACATCTCATTTGCTATAATGTTTCTAGTCAGACAGAATATTAAACCACTTCAGCATATTTACATGATTTGTTGTGTACGTGTTTTCAAATGAAGCAACAAGGTCAGTCTATTGGAGGAGCAGGCTGTTTGCATTAACATGCAGGTGTACCTTATAAAGTTGTCAATCATTTTATCTCACTTCTCTGTACTCTGGTACGTGAGGTCCCTGAAAAAATATACTTCAGAAAATTATTGCCTGAAAACTTGCACGTGCACTGGACATTTTAAAAGGGTTTTGTCGAGCCCATTCTCAGCCAGGCGCGTCATATAGTGATACTGCCTGACCAAGGGGCGATATACGATGAAAAAGGTGGCTTTTGGCATTCTTTTCTGATGTTTAGAGTTAGGGTTCGGATTAAGGGTTAGGGGTTAGGGTTAATTTTAAACTGACATCAACAGAAAGCCTCCTTTCTCTCAGATATTGACACTTGGTTCGGTAGTATCTCCACATGACGAGTTGAGATGAGACTGGGCTCTATTTATATAGTTTTTTTTTTTTTGGATCTTTATGCATGACAGTGCAAAGGAGAGCAGAAAAAAAAACAACACATTGGGGCCTAGAAAGCTGAATGATAAGAATGGATGGAGAATAAATGAGTAAATAAATAGACATTTCAGTTATTGCAACACATTTTGGGATTCCCTTCAGTTAGAGAGGTATCTTGCTATAGGTAGCCACCTTCTCACAAAGACATCAGACCTTAATTGTAATTGGGCCGTTAAAGCCTCCATTCCATACACCTCCCTCAACTTCTGTTTCCACTGTGCCACTGTAGGTGGCTGTGAATTCATCCATTTTATTGTCACCATTTTCCTAGCAGTCATCAAAAGTATATGTAACAGGTGCTTTTGGTCTCTGGTGTACAAATCTTCAGGAGTTAAATCAAAAAGAAACTGACTTGGGGTGAATAATAAATCAATTCCCAGAACTTTATCTATCTCACTCTTTACCCCCTTCCAAAAAGGAAGCATCGCTGGACAATCCCAAAATATATGCGAGTGGTCGCCAACCATTCCACATTCTCTCCAGCAGTATATTGCAGCTGCGTTATTAACAAATTTGGACACTACCAAAGGCGTCTTAAAGAACCTTGTCCTCATCTTCCAGTCGAACTCCTTCCACATGTTACTATTAATACCCTTATGACATCCAATTCATATTGTTTCCCACTCTCAATCCTCAATTATGATATTTAACTCCAGCTCCCATTTATTTTTAATATAAAAAGTATTGTCTGGTATATCCAGTAACAAATTTCTGTATATGTGGGAAACATGCTTTTTGTTGGGTAGCTGATGTTTAATTATATTAATAAAATAAGTTTCTATATTTGTTGGAGCAACTTTAATTATATTCCAATCTTTATGGCTTGTAATGTAATGCCTAATCTGAAAATACAGGAACATGTCACTTTGGGGTAGGAGGAATTTCTCTTGGAGGTATGAAAATGGCTGTAAAACATTGTCGCAGGACAACTGGTCAATAACCCTAAGGCCTCTGCCTGCCCATCTCTTAAAAGTAATATCTGTCGTTGAGGGAGGGAAATCCGGATTTCCAGCAATCTGCATAGCTCGTGAAAGGGCAGCTGTCCCTCTAATTCTCTTTTGGACTGTCGACCAAACTTTTAAGGTGTGTTTCACCCATACATTTTTTATTTCCATTTTCTTCTGAGACTGCTTGCTCAAAAACACTAGAGCGGATAAACGTAAAAATGGCAATGAATTCTGCTCTATGTTTACCCATCCCGACTCCATGTCATTGTTAATCCAGGCTACCACTGCTGTTAGTTGCGCTGCCCAAAAATAATATTTTATATTGGGGACGCTGAGTCCACCCCTATTCTTCCCAAGAGTGAGCGTTTTAAGTCTCACTCTTGGTCTCTTGTTTTGCCATATAAATCTAGATATAAGCTTGTCCAGCATATTGAAGGCTGATGTCGGGATCCCGACTGGAAGAGATTGAAACAAGAACAAGAGTCTGGGAAGCAGATTCATTTTAACAGTCTCTACTCTACCCAAGAGTGATAACGGTAGCACATCCCATCTTGCCAATTCATTTCTAAATATCTTAAATATTTTTTTATAATTCGCCTCGTATAGTTGTGTTACTTGGGGAGTAAGTGTGATCCCTAAATATCTGAAACCCTGTTTAGATCTACGAAAGGACACTATATCATCAAGCTGGCTAGGCCATGTCCCAGACACCATCATTGCTTCTGATTTACTAGAATTAACTTTATAACCAGAGACTAGACCATATTCATTAAGATTTTGTAGGAGAGCCGGGACTGAGCGGGAGGGATTTTCAATAAATAATAGTATGTCGTCCGCGTATAGAGCTATTTTATGTTGGTTTCCACTCTCATCTCTTATTCCTTGTATGAGGGGGTTACTTCTAATCAATTCCGCGAGGGGCTCAATGCTGAGAGCGAACAAAGCTGGCGAAAGTGCATCCCCCTGCCTCGTCCCCTGTCCCATTTCAAAAAAATCGGAGCATTGGCCATTAACTCTGACTCTTGACCGCGGGTTCATATAAAACACTCCAATCCAACTCAAAAAAGTTTCATTAAAACCCATATGAGCCAGTGTTTGCTCCAAAAATGTCCAGTCCAGTCTATCAAATGCTTTCTCAGCATCTAAGCTGAGAAGCATTGATGGAGTCTTTCTACCAGAAGCAATAGATTGCAGATTTAAAGTTCGTCTAACATTACTGGTGCCCTGCCTTCCGGTAATGAACCCAGTTTGATCTGAGTTAACCAATTTCCGAATGCATCTTTGTATTCTATTTGCCAAGATAGAGGTCAAGATTTTTAAATCCTGACAAAGCAAACTAATAGGCCGATATCCCGAACATTGAGTAGGGTCCTTTCCATCTTTATGTATGACTGTGATGATTGCCTCTGACCAGGTTTTTGGGGGGTCCCTATCATCCAGTGCATAATTATATACCCGACATAAAATTGGGGCTAGTTCGTTAACAAAAGCTTTATAGTATTCCCCAGAGTATCCATCGACACCCGGGGATTTACTGTTCTTTAACTTACTAATACTGTCTATTATTTCCTGGACTGTTATGGGGGAACACAGCATCTCAGCCTCATCCTGTGATAATCTGTTCAATTGAATCGAATCCAGAAATTTTATTTATATAGTTTTTGACTAAGATTTTTTTCAGAGGTTTTAGTGTCAGTGTTTTACATGCTAATGGTAAATGCATTGATGAATCTTCTGTCTTTTAGGTCTGAATCTTTTTGCGTTCATCCTGATTGTCTTTTCCTACACCAGCATGTTTTATTCAATAAGGAAAACTTCCAAAATAGCGAAGCAAAGCATTTTTGATCGAGAGGTTACCATTGCCAAGAGATTTTTCTTCATTGTCTTCACTGATGCCATGTGCTGGATACCAATATTCCTGTTTAAGATTCTGTCTCTACTACAAGTGGAGATCACAGGTAAGAAATAATCGCCGGTTTCTTGAGTAGGAGCGTAATTTTTGACTCTGCAAGTATATACCCGCTATGCAAGTAAATGAGCCAAACCCTTTGAGATGTATGTTGTAAAATTGAAGATGATTCAGTCATTATATTCTTTAGAAAAGACTAGTTATGCAGATGGTTATTGAGATGATAAAAATTTACTGTTATGCACTCTGAAAAATGGAATTCTGAGTACTGAAACTTCAAAGTAACTTGATTAACATGGCATTAGTTGTGTGGGGATTACCTGAGTCAGTTACAGTGCCACGAAAAAGTAGGTACTCCCTCTGGATTCTTTATTTTTACACACTTGTCTTATAAAATGCTTACAGACTTTCAAATCATGTTAAATAAGGAGAAGAAAACATGACATTTTTCAGCGATCATTTCATTTATGAAGGAAAAAGATAATCTAACACCTATACCTCCTAAGGAAAAATTTCTCCCTAAACTCAACAACTAATTGTGTCATGATGCAACAACCATAACCATTTACTACTAATAAATGGAGATCAGTCTTTCACAATCCCCTTGATGAATTTTTGCCCACTTTGCGCTGCAGAATTTTTCGATTTGAGTATAACTTGTGATTTCCCGTAAATTTCTCTGGCAGCGCATTCATGCTGGTTTTCTTCTCTAACAGATTCCTTTGGTCATCATTGCAGGGGATTACAGTTGTCAATTGAATTCCTAACCATGTCAAAAAATACATGAAAAATATATCAATTAAAAAAAATATGAAACTGTAAATATTTGCTTAGTGAACATCAGTTTTCCTGAATTTAAAAGACCAAGCAACAAAAGCGCTTTCGTAATAATTTCGTAATAATCAGTCTAACTGTTCTTTCCCTTCAACCCCCTCAGGTACGATAATTTTATGGGTTGTGATATTCATCCTGCCTATCAACAGCGCACTGAATCCCATCCTCTACACCATCACCACCAGTTCCTTCCAGGAACGCATCAAGCTCTGCTTGCAAATGAAATGGAGGCAAGTTGGGCTCAAAGATGCTCGACGAAGCATCTCCACCATCTACACGCAAAACAACGGAACCTTGCAATGAACACGGCGAGGCCTACTTGGTGTCGAATGAAAAAATGCCATCAACACTTAGCTTGAGGAGTCACTTGGAAGGGGGACGCGTGTATGAACACTGTCCGTTCTATCAGTGCTAGCTGCCACCTATCAAGCCTTAATGAGTATGAATCATGAGCGCTGAAATAAACCCTTGCTACCTGGAGAACATTTGAAAATGTAAACTTTTGTGGTGGCAGCGTAAGAAGAGGACACAACTTCCAGTTGTTTTGACCGGCTGTAATAACCCTTTGTCATGAACTGCCTCTTATAGCAGATTAATCCAACTTTTGTGGGGTCTTCCCTTTTGTGGTTTGCTGGTGGGGCGTCCATGAGTTTTCACTACCAGTTTGTCCATTCTGGTTGTTTTTAGGGTTAATTGGTTTTAAAGAATCCTACGGGTTTGTGAGTAATGCTGACTGTTTCAAAAGTCAAGTGGCTGATTTGGACTCTGGGCTTGCCACATATCTTGCTGTAGTAGTTGTATGTGTATGTACACTTGTTGCGCATGAGCACCAAAATATGTGCGTACATTTAAATGTTCAGGTTTAGCGAGTCTGGCATGAAGTCAGGTTTGAATGTCAGACCATGGACCACACTGACAGTGCCATAACTTCAGCATCGCTATGGTGATGCTTGATGTGTGCACTAGTATTGTACCCAAATATCGCAGATAGCAAGGTGTATGCAATGAAGAGGAGATCTGACTGCATTCCTCCACGAGTAAATAGATTCTTGGGATTCCATCTTAATAGTCTTGATAAGTACTTTAATGGTGCAGTCAAATGCATTATTACCCCTATTCATGGCAGTCGATAAAGATAAAGCACAGAGCAAGGCACAAAGTTCAAAGGGATGGAATGAGTGTCTTAATTAATTGGTGTGTCTTGAGCAAAGAATAAAATAAACTGAATGTCTGAGTTTGCCATGCCCTTAAAAGCCAAATGCATTTGTCCTCTTGCTGCACATTTACCTCTGATGAAAAAGACCTACTATGAGCAAGTTAATTAAAATGGTTTGAATTTTATAATTGCTGCATTTTCGCTTTTCTTATGGTGAAAAATAATAAATTAATTTTTTAGTCATGCTTTATTTCTCTCTGAGACATTCCGTGTCAATTGAACTAACCTTCCCTGATGACCATCTCCAAATTTCTTCCAATTTTGATATATGATTTATCAATGTATTTCGAGTATTCTTCCCGAATATTTACACCGCCCAGCTGTATGCTAAGGTGTTTATGTGGGAAATGGTAGGAACAAGCTTAAAATGATAGACAAAATACTGCGCTTTGATTAAATTATTTCACCCAGAAATAAATACAGAAAACCGTAGGAACCGCATTCATTCGAAAGCTTAAAATGTAGTCTTACAAGGAAAAAAATATTGCAAATCCAAAAAGTTGGGCCATATGGCCTTAATGGCCGCCGAAATTAGGCTATTTCACTAAATTGGCTGACTTTGGCCACCAGTGGCACCACCTGTATGGTGTTTTAAGGAACAATTGTTATGCCCATACAAGCTCCAAAACTACCTTAATTATTACCCAAGATTTAGTTGCTGGAGGTAGAATTCTAATTTTGACAAATTTTTGAATATTTAAAATTTGTTATGGCCCATTGATTTTTTTCCCGTTTTCCGAGCCGAGGTGCATCAGCCCATGACACTAGGGGTATGATTGTATATTTTCTTCCTGGTCTCCATACGTAGTACTACTTATATAACTAAACTTAGACCTGTACCACTTTTGGATTTCTCATAGTAGCCCCCTCAAAATGGCCCAGAAATAAGGATTTGCTCAGGAGCGCAGACCCCCCTTCCATTTAAAGGTCTGAAACTCGAGGACTACGAGGAATTTTGATTAAATATTTGGGGAGAGTACTTCAAATCCATTGATAAATGATATATCAAAGTAGGAAGAAATTCGGAGACGGTCATCCGGGAATCCAGTCCAATTGACACGGAATGTCTCTAAATGGTTTCGTTCAGTTTGGAATTTCATGTGAAATCGCCTGAGTTTCATTTTTTTATATTTTTCATTTTATCTTTACCTGCGACCACCCATCTTTGGAGGTCAGCTTTATTTTAAACAAATGTTGTGATGAACAAAACATGGTGGTGAAGCCTCTCAGGAAGAAAATCATGACAAAGCAAAAGAAACGGAAGAAACGGAAAAAGGAAATTCGAGGTGCCTCATTCAGTATGTGCGTGTGTGTGCGTGAATTCAATAAATATTTCAATATATTGATTTCTAAGATAAATAGAATCCTCCCAGGATTGATTGGATAGTTTGAGTTGATTGTTGATAGAGGTGGTCTTTTTTTTTTTTATTGGATATGTGTTCTGTCAGAAGGTTGATTGATTGTGTAACATTCAATTTTTTTCTTGTTTTCCAGTTCAGGAGGATGTTCACTTGCATTTTAAAAGCAATCTTCACGTGCTCATTGCGTGAAAAAGTATTGGATCCTTCCTCGATTTATTTTATTTTTGTATATTTGTCACGATTAAATGTTTCAATTAAATTTTATTACTGAACAAAGATAGCCAGAGAAAACACAAAAAGCTGTTTTAAAAGGATGATTTCATTTTTTGAGGAAAAAGCGATATCCAACTAATTCTGGCCCCATGTGAAAAAGTAATTGCCCCCCTTGTTATTAGACTAATTTTAATGATAATTGGGTTGAATTTCACTTGACTCACCCAGGCATAATTATTGCCAGCCCTGTTGAATCTAAACCTCACATAACACTGCCAGACAGGTCAAGTAGTGCAAAAAGCAACACTTGATGCTGTTATTTACATAAATTCAAGAAATGATGAGGAACAATGTCATTGACATCTATCAGTATGGAAAGGGCTACGAGGCCAGTTTTAAGTTTGTGGGACTACAGCGATCCACAGTGGGAGGCATTATCTACAAATGGAAAAAAGGGGACTGTGGTGAACCTTCTCGCTAGTGGCTGGCTTACCAAGAGTGCATCAATGACTCATCCAGGGGGTCTCAAAATAACCCAAACTAACATCTAAAGAACTGCAGGTCTTTCGCCTCAATGAAAGTCAGTGCTTATGATTCCACAATGAGAGAGAGACTGGGCAAAAATGGCATCCATCCATTTGGCCTGTCAAAAATAGCTGTGTCACAAAAACCATTGCTGACATAAAAAAAAAAAAAAAAACATAAAGGCTTATCTCTCATTTGCCAAAAAACATCTTGATGACCCCCATGACTTCTTGAATAATATTCCGTTGACTGACGAGTCAAAAGTATTATTTTTTGGACGATATATCCTGTTACATCTGGCATAAGATAACGCATCATTGCACAATAAGAACATCATACCAACAGTCAAACACTGTGATTGTAGTGTGTTGGTCTAGGACTGCTTTACTACCTCTAGAAAGGTGTGGCTTGCCATAATTGTTGGAACCATGAAATCTGCTGTCTTCCAGAAAATCTTGAAGGCAAATGTCCGAACATCAGTTCAATACCTAAAACTCGAGTGCCGGTTAGTTATGAAGCGGGACACACAAACAATTCTGCCTCTGAATGGCTAAAAAGAAACAAAATTATGGTTTTAGAGTGGCCTACTCAAAGTCCTGACTTGAATCCAATTGAGTTGCTGAGGCATGACCTTTAACAGGCAGTTCATACTTAAAAAATCCTCCAAATTTAGAGAATTTTGCAAATCGTGAGCCAAAATTCTTAGACACCATCATTGAAAGCTATCACAAATGTTTTATTGCGGTTGTTGCCACCAAGGGTCGCACAACCAGTTAATAGGTTTGGAGGCACAAATTCTTTTTTGCATCCATGTCATACTGTAGGTATTGAAAAGCTCTACCCTCAGTAAATGAAATAATCATATAATAGCAGCATTTAGTCTTGACTCACATTGTTTTTGTTTTATATAAAAATTAGTCGGATTATCTGAATCATTTAAATAAATTGGAAAGGGGCAAATTCTATTTCACAGCACAGCTAGCACGGGGGTTAAAAATGTTCTGAAAAGCAGCCTTGAGTACAATCCACTGCAGGCCTGCAAAACTTGACAAAGATATAATTAATGCCTCTCCATGTGACAGGTAGCTGCAAAGAGGTTATTATAATTTTTCTTTTAAATAGATTATCAACGCCAAAAAAAAAAAAAAAACCTCTACAGAGCTTTCTCTGTCCAACGATTTTCCTGTCTCTGGTTGTCTAGCAGCAATAACACATCATACACATTTTCTGCTGGTTCTAAAGAGGGTTACGAGAAAAAAGCATGTATTAATACTTTCCCACCTGGTTTTTTGTGAGAAATGTAATCTCAGTTTTTCTTAGCTGCAAACAAGTTAGCAAAACATGTTAGGTTAAGTTTCAATTAGCTAAATTGTGTGTGTGTGTGTGTGTGTGTGTGTGTGCGCGCATGTGTGTGTGTATGCATGCATGTAGCCGTGTCAGAGCCTGGATCGTTATTGTGATCAATTACTGTCTAATATGGGTCAATTGTTACCATCATTAGAATGTATTGTATTTTCATTATTTTCAACAAAATATGCAATAATAATCTCCCAAACATTCATTATCCCTGCCGCTTCTCCCTCACTAAGGTTGCGGGGAGTTGGAGCCGATCCCAGCTGATAAATTAGCAAAAGGCAGGGACACACCCTGGACAGCTTGCCAGTCCATCTCAGGGCGCACACACCATTCACTCACACACACATATCCTAACATGCACGTCTTTGGACTGTGAGAGGAAACCGAAGAGACCCTCGAAAACATGGGGAGAACATGTAAACTCCTCACAGGAAGGCAGCAGGCCAAGTTCAAAACCCTTGACCTTCTTGCTGTGAGGTGGTAGTGCTGCCCACGGCGCCGCCATGTTTTATGCATCTTCATTTTTGTTCCATTATTTACAACAGACTGGAGGAAGAGGACATGTTGTGTAGTAACATGCACAGGAGCATTGGAGAGGACGTCGCGAAGGATCCGAGGTCCATGTTTATGGACTCTCATCCTCAGCCTGTCCGACAGGTTTTCTGTGGGGCGTAAGCTCAGGGGACTGCAGTGGCCAAGGCTCAACTTCGATTCTGTAGTCAGTGAACCATTTTTGTATTGATTTCAATGCATGCTTAGGTTCATTGCCCTGTTGGAAGATTTATCAATATCCCAGTGTAAGCTTTCTAGCAGTGGTAGGTTTTAATTCAATTTCTGCTAGTACTTGATGGCATTTGCGATACCATGAATGCTAACAAGTAGTCAAGGGCCTTTGGAAGTTAAAAAAAAAAAAAAATAACTCAACATCAAAGATCCTCTGTCACAGTGGATGTAGTTTTTTTTTTTTTTTTTAACAGAGTGGCTGTTTTAGTTTTTACACCAAATCTACCCATGGGGTTTATTGCCAAAAATGTCTCTGTTGGTCTCATCTGACCATAGAACCTGGTTTCTTATAAAAGTTCCAATACCATTAGGGAAATTTTTGATGCAGTAGTTTGTTTTTTATGGCAGCTGAGGGTTTCTAGCAATCCTGCCAAAGACTTAAAAGGATAGTTCAGGTTTTTTTGAAGTGGGGTCATATGAGGTTCTTTTAACAGTCAGTAAGCTCCCAGTTTGTAGAAGCAGAGCATAGTGCAGTCAGGAAGTGAAGCAATACATTGCTGTGGATTGGGTCAGCAATAAAACGTATGTTAGCCAAGAGGGTCCACCTGAAATAAATCAATATCCATTTATGAGTCCACTATGTTTAGAATATTTTCACCACTAAATCTTGCCTCAAGACTGGCAGTCCTTTCCATTGACTCTATATTTTTGCACCCGTATAGGAATGTGGAAGCTTTACAATTGAGGAAATGTAATATTTGTGCCGATAAAAAGATGGTAAAAAATGGTAAAATGCAGAGCACATTCAAAATAAGGCATACATTTAGAAGAATATTGATAAGTCTTTGGTGGGCCTCCATTTTGGGGGCTAACATAGGTTTAGCTGCTGTCCCTGTCCACAGCAGTGTACTGCTCTGCTTCTGTGCTGGCCCTACTATCTACTCTAAAAAAACTGGGAGCTTACAGACCACTATCTACTGCAGGTAGTAGACTGACTAGGTATAAGTATCTCATACAACCCCACCTCCTCAAGCATTTCGCTGCCCTCCAGAACCGCAGCAACCGTCGTCGTTGCCTGGCTCCCATGCACTGGAAGGGGCGGACTGTTTGGCTGGCAGCCAGACAGTTCCCCCTGAGGGCCCATTCCAAGAAGATTTCTCCCCAGTTCATTAGCCCATTCCCCATCTCCTGATTCATATCGCCCCCTGGTGGGCAGACTCATTCCTCCTCCTCCTCCTCTTTGCCACACCCATCCTGTTTTCCCATGTATCTCATGTTGAATCTGTCTGTTGCTTTTGTTTTAGTCCTCTCACCTGTCTGCTGCCTCCCCTTGGCTCAGCAACGGTGGTTCTGCCTATTCACCGCACTGCATCTTGGGTGTTCAACGCAGGAGTCGCAGTCGCTAGTGCTAGGTGGACTGGCAGGGGTACGGTCCTGAGGACCATTCCTGGGGACCCGAGCGCCATGTCCTGGACTGCTCCCTAGTCCAGGACTTCCCGCATTGGCATCCAGAATTGACCACAGGGCCGCCACGTGTCTGCGGTTGAGGAGTTTTTATTTTGCCCCGATTCTGATAGTTTTCTCTGCTATCTGGCAGTCTGTGTCCTTTTTAGTTTGTTTCTGTGGTTATAATCATGCGATTACGGATCAATGTCTCGTGGCTTTGCACGTCCCTTTGTGCTTCTCCCCTGCTTTTTCACACTTCTCATTGTTAATAGTAGTCACAGTATTTAAGTTCCTGGTTTTTGTCTTCTCCTAGGCAGATTGTTAACCTCCAATCCTGTAGTGTTACTTTCTCGCAGTCATTCAGTGATGAGTGATTGTCCTTTTCCAGCTTCTCCCTGTCTTCTCATATGTCTTTTTCCCTGTCTATTGTCTCCATCGTCCAGTGTCGTTCCCCTACCAAGTGTCTGCGGCTCAACTCGGCCTGACTCTGCAGTAAACACCTTGGACCAGTTCCTGCACCCTGATCTGCCAGCTCTCCATTTCCCAGTTCCATGCGGCCTGCTCTTGGACCATCCCGAGACAGCATTCTGCCTGCCCCTCTCTGCTTTGGCTGCCTATCTTTTCTAAATCCTTTGCTCAGCCAGCGTCCATAAATTATGAAATTTTATTGCTAAATAATTCTGTAATTAATTTCCAAATGTCTTGCTTCACTCAAATAATTTTACAGAGTCTCTGTGACAGAAATACTGAGTAATACAGCCTAAATAGGCTCATGCATTTCAGGAAAAAATTGGCATTATTTGTATTCTGTGCAAAGGGGTAAAAAAAAAAAAAAAAAGGCAGTCTGGGATTTTTACAGCTCCTGATTTTGAGCCCTTTTGCTCTGCCTTCTCAGATAAGCAGGTGAATTTTTCTTGTTATAAGTGAGAAAAGATTTTTACATGCTAATAACAATAAAAGTATCGGCGGAGGCGGCCAAGGCAATAAAGAACTAATTCAATGCTACTTTTGGGCAAGATCTTTGCCATAAAAATGTCCAGGGTGCCACAACGACATCAAATTCTGAATCTGCTAATATTAATATAAATCAAGGCAGTTGAAAAGTGAACCTATAAATGTTTTTTTTTTTCCTTTGTGCTGCTGTCAACTGAACATAGGTAAAATAGGATTACAAATAAATTTATTCAGTTTTATTTGCATTTAACTTAGTGTCTCTAATTAGCCTGATGTGTAAGTGTTTGGACTGTGGGAGGAGAACAGAGTACCCAGAGGAAACCCACAGAAAAACAGGAATAACATGCACACTCCACTCTGAAAGGCCCCAGGCCAGTTTCAAACCCACTACATTCTTGCTGTGAGGCGGTAGTGCCAACCACAGCTATCCACTCATTCAAATTCAGTTGAATTGAAATTTAAGAGATAATTTAAACCAGAAAAACTCAAAATCTCAAAAAGTTTAAAAAATGTCAAAGGATCCAGTGATATGGTGTCCTTCAGATGTCTACAGATTTGCATAATATAATTTGATTTTTTCTTAATGTGTGGGAAAACACATCAAGCAATGTACTCTCTGCTTGGGACATATAGCAGCCCCCTAGAGCTGTGTACATGAAAGTGAATGAATTCTTTTCAAGTTCACACCCGATTCAAGTAACTCGATTTTTAATCAGGTCCTCTGATCCATTCTCAAACACAGGTCAACTTAAGGGAAGCAGTAATTTAAATTCGTGTTCAGTTCAGATTAATGTAAGACCTTGCCGACCTGATTATTTTTTTAATGGAAAAGAACGCAGCCAAAGCCTTACATTTGTCTGCCGTTCAGCTCAAAATATGCCTTCTCACATTCATCTTTCAATAATCTCATTCAAAGCTATAAATAAAGGCTAATAAATATGATTTATTCTTGAGTAAATAATCCTCTAAGCAGCTGTACAAATCCCTCGAACGCTGTCAAGCTAAAAGCCCAGTCTTAAGAAAGGGTTCGGTTATATCTCTAAAGTACTTCTGAGATGCAGGTGTTCAGGCTTCTTATAATGTACTGCCTGATGATTTGACTTGTATGCCTGAATATGCACCTGCTTATGGCACAGTTAACTGTAAAATATCAAGGATGTTTGGAAAGAAAAGGATAAACAGTATATGCCAACTGACCACTGCTGTGGTCACTACAGGGGACTGTACATCCTACACTATGCATACTATACAGCAAGTTTACTACTGTGGGGTGCGATGGCTGAGTCAAAAGAGCATGCTTGGGCTCATTTATGAACTGAGGGATAATGTAAAGGGAAGGGAAAACCTGTCGCAGAGCTTAGAGAAGGCAGATGACTGATTTGGCTGTCATGGCGGACATTGCAAAGCACCTCTCTGAGCTTAAAACTGTACTCCAAGGTCCAAATGCTGTCCACTCAAATGTTAAATCTTACGGGGAGGTACTATGGCTGGAAAAGAGAAACTCTGTATTTTCCTGCATTCCAAGGGAAAAAAAAACGACTCTAACATCTCAATTTGCTGGTGAGTGTGCAAAATGCATTTGGAATAAGATACCAGGACGTGCAAAATAGACATAAGGAGTCAAACATTATGATGCAGAATTTTAATGGGGAAGCAACTAATGTGCCTGGTAGCCTTTAACAGTGTTTCCCAATCCTACTCCTGGAGGTACCCCTGCCCTGCACATTTTACAGGCCTCCCTGATCTGATGCATCCAGCTCAGCTCAAGTGCTCCAACGAGCTGAACAGCTGATTCAGGTGTGTTAAATCAGGGATAGGTCACACTTTATTTGAAGTGTTGCTCATAAAGGCTTTATACAGCTTGTATAAATGAGACATAATGTCTTCATAAATCATTCATAAGCGAATGTCATGCTTTGTAAAGGGTGAAATAACACATCCTTATTCAACATGTGATGTCAGATGTGACGATGACAATGTCACTTAGCTGACAATGTCGCCCTTTATGGCAGTTAGCCACTAGCTATATGACATTGTCAGTTATATCACATCTGGCATCACATGCAGAAGAAGGATGTGTTATTTCACCCTTTTCAGAGCATGACTTTTGCTTATGTATGATTTATGAAGACATTATGTCTCATTTATGAAGGCATTATACATGCTTTATAAAGCCTTTATGAGCAACATTTCAAATAAAGTGTGACCCAGGGATACATCTAAAACGTACTCGGCTGGAGGTACTCCAGGAACAGGGTTGGGAAACACTGGCCGATATCACAAGGCTACGGAGGTGCAAAGCCATCATGAGCCCATAGTAGCGTATAACAATCTTCCTCTGCTTGGGATTTCATAAACATTTTGTTTACTCTTACAACTTTCACATTCAGAGGAGACATGGACTAAAATCTGCATCTCTGTTCGATACGAACTACTGCGGTGAACACCTCTCCTCAAAACTGAATCTAGCGAACACTACCATTTCACTGAAGATTGACTGATCCAAACTTGTTTAACCAGATGTGGGTAGCGAGACCCACCCTATATTCTGACATTGTTCATTCTTCAAAAAGAAAACATTTTTAGCCATAGCATTAAGAATGAATTCATTTTGATGGTGAGTAATGTTGTAAATCATGACATGGCACTTTGTGCAAAAAAGTTTTTTCACCTCCTTATAAAGATTACTTGGCTGTTTTTGCAAGTTGGTGAGTTTTATCCAACATCATATCCAAAATGTTCACGCAGTGTGAAAATGGCAAATAAAAAGGGAAGTAGTGATCTGTCAATCATCTGACCAAATTAAAAACTGAAGGACAAAATACTTAGTTTTCACCTCATCAACTTCATTGTTCTCCTTTTTTAACAGTCGCTCATTCAGATTTTGGTGCCTGCAACACATCTGACAAAAGCAGGGAGAGGACTTATGATGTAAGATAAAAAGATGAGTAAGGTGTTGGAATATGCTAGAAAACGGCTGTTCAGGTACTGAACAGGTGACGTCATCAGGCTTAGATATAAAAGCTCAGCTGTTTGCAAATATCGAGTTGTCGAGGCTCGTAACTGACTAAAACTGTGAGAGCAGCTGAGAGCGGAAGCAGAAACCCTTCTGTTTTACAACAGGAAGCATGAGGCAGTTATCAACTACTGAGAACTAATTATGGAAAATGATAGAGAAACTGACAAGTTTGGCTGGATTGCAGAGAACAACGAGAAAGATTCTAGACGTGAAAAGCAAATTTGCTATTAAAACAAATCAGGCACCGGATGAGAAAGTCATGGCACATTAGTATGCACTGGATGATTGATCAGCTTTGAGGAAATTTTATGAACTTAAATAGTTGTGGTAAAATGAGTGACAATTGCAGAATTTACTTCAAATTTTCAGTTTTCAAGTTTTATTGAAAAATTCTCAGGGACAAACAAAATGTACAAATGGTTGTTAAATAGTGAAAGGAATTAAATTGGCAGTGTATAAATAAACATATAAAAGTATACAGGAACTAGACCATGAGCAGTTGAAGTTTTAAAAATGATAAATTGAATATTGATCCCATTAGGTAAAGCATAGCACCAATCAGTCTCTGTTTAGTTTGTACTATATGCACCTTTCATGTTTGGTGGTGAAAATTTTAAAAATACTTGGTAACTTCAATGATGGCAGTTCATTATTCTGATTCAAATTTTCTAAGAGAGTTCTGACAGCAAAAAAGAAACAGGAAAACATGACTGATGTAAGTAAAGGCATCTTATATACAGAGAGGAAACCTATTACCTGATGTACTCATGAACTCTGATGTCATCAGCTGACGAGATTTTTATGTGCTCAACATGCACTGCAGCTCAAAAGTTTGGGATCACTTGGAAATTTTCTTGTTATCCATGGAAACACACATGAAATTGGTCTGAATACGAAATATAGCAAATGATCAAAACATGCCGACATTGTCTGAGTTAGAAATAATGATTTTCTGGAAAATGATGAATATGTACTTCAAACTTTGCCTTCATCAAAAAAAAAAAAAAAAAAAAAAACCACCTTCACTGTTGATACTGAAACTGGTGTTTGATGGGAACTATTTAGCGCAGCTGCTAGTTGGCAAGCTGTGAGGCGTCTGTCTTAAACAACACACTCTCAGATATTTGTCTTCTTGCACAACTGTGGGGCCTCCCACTCCTTTTTCTGTCCTTGTTAGTGGCAGTTTGTGCTGCTCTCTGAAGGGAGTAGTTGACAGCATGATAAGAGATTATAAGTTTTCAATTTCTCAATTTTCACTTTCCTAAGCACAACAATAGACTGACGGGTCTCTAAAGGAAATTATTTCTTTCTGGCCATTTTGAGCCTGTAAACAAAAACAACTGCTGATGCTTCAGGTACTAAACCAACCTCAAGAATGCCATGCTCCCTTTTGCGCTCCCTTATGAGTTCAACGGTTTTCAGCTGTGCAATACATTTGCAGAGGGGTTTTCTAATAATCAATTAGCCTTATAAAATGCATAACTTGGATTAGCAGCCATACCATGAGGTTGATGCAGAGGACTGACAGTTGCTGATAATAGGCCTCTATGCAAAAATGTAGATCATTCTTTGAAAATCATCTGATTAATTTTAATCGTTTGTGAAATGGAAAAAAATGTTTGTGAAATGCATGAAAATGTTTTTTTCTTTGGAAAACAAAGAAATTTACAAGTGATCCCAAACTTTTGAGCGGTAGTGTACATACACAATACATAATGCAAAAAGGTCATTACCCCATCAACAACACTGATCAGTTTAAGTATGCAAAACCAAAGCAAAATTTTTGAATTATTAACACAACATTTATAATATGAACAAATTGATTTAATCAATTCAAAGACTGCTGTGCATAATGCCCAATACGGGAGACAACATACCTAAAGCTGGAAACTGCCAAAATGCAAATATAAATAAAACATGAGTCATAAAAAATACTCCCCTCCCCCCACAGTGTGCACGCCGGCACACAAATATACGAGTACAAACAGAAACACTCAAACACAGAAAAGGCTGTCTTCCGCAGGATATCAAGGCCATGCTGAATACCTCTTTGCTTTTCACTGATCAGTGGGAGAAATAAAATAACTAATGTTTGGCTTAAAAAGTTCAGTAATAATAATTTTAATATGGTGGTAAAGAAAAACTTCCAGAAACCTCATCCTAAGGATCACAGCTTTCATGAACCATCCAAACATTTTTCAGATTGAGAATTTAGGGGTGGGGAAAAAAAATGAAGATTGCTCTCATTTTAAAAACCTTCATAATGTGGAAAGACATTTCTGCATTTCTGTTTCAGAGGAGAGCATTCCTACTGAGGCAGCCTTTTCAGTTAAAGGAAAAGATGAAAAAACTCAGAGATGCTCTCAAACATAAACACAAGCTATAGAGCTCTGTTTGCACATCGCTGTGAGAGATAAGGCAATTCCTCTTTCCAGAACATTATCTGTGGATGTTTGCATCTCATTTCACCGTCAACAGATACCTGGTTTAAAATGTACTTTTGCACCATTTATCAACCATTATCTGATTTACAATGACAATATATATATTTTATCCTTACTAGTACAGTGCAGTTTAAAATATGTGATTGGCTAGCAAGATCGAGTAAAGAAGATTATGGGGGACAGCTGCTAATTTAAAGGCCCCTCCTGAGTTATTAAGTATGGGAAAATTCACCATTTGTTGCTCATTATGCTTCTGTCACTACGTAACTATACAATTCCATGACATTATAACAATGTATAGCAGCACATAAGAGGCATGTTATGCAAAAATAATAACACTAATGTTAAATTTTATGACTGGTTACTTCTTCTGACCACAGTTTTTAGACTCAAAATAAAAAAAAAAAGACGTGAGCTGCAGTATTACAGTTCACTTCTTTACAGAAAGCAGGCTGTAAACCGTTGAAGGACAGGACATTGCCACTGTAATCAAACGGAAGATATGGCTTTCAATTCCGAGAACCATCATGCTATTTCTATTCCCCTGACTTATTGGTTGTTTTCATTACTTCAAATTCATGTTTCTGTTTCCTTTCTGTGGAGGACAGAGGACGAGGACCAGAGGGCTCAGTTCAAAACTCCAAATATTTAAACTAACCTTCCTTGTTGCTGGCAAATGTAACCTTGCACAAACGTCCATGCTTTAAAACCAGATGAGTAGACTCGCCTCACGGGCTGACAATGGCTTCATTGGCTCCAGGATACTGTCTGTAGCACTTCCCTGAGGAGAATATACGGAACTGACATTCCCCCTTTCAATGAAAGGATGTGTTTGCAGTCAATAACCCCACAGAATCATGGCAAAATGACCCGAGGTCCAGCTTTAGGCTTACAGGGAGCAAATCCCACTTCCCCTCATGGGATTACAATTTCGTCTCATGTCCACGCACAGCCAACACCGGGAAAGAATCTCGTATCCTAGCAACCTCCACGGCGCAGAGATGACCGTACACTTTGTTGTACCACTCAGGAGAGCGGCCCCTGTAAATAACACAAAAAGAGGAGACATCTCAGCACATATCAACGTCAAGACCTATCGCATCCATCATTCTTACACGCAGGGTACTAAGGTCGAGTATCAGGTCACACTATAGTCTCACAGCAAGAGCAGCACGGTTTAGAATCCAACATAATGTAGCATTGTATGCAGTTATAGTGCAGTTCTTTGAATCGGTGTAAATTCTTCATGCATTTGCATGCAGTGCGGCCAAATGTAAAACTATAAATAATCTAGCAAACACATTCAGGCAAATCTGTCATGTTTCATGGTCATTTAACTTTCAAAATGTGACAAACAAAAATGATATCTAAGTAAAGTAGACTACCAATTTAAATTGTTCATTGAGTGAATCAATAGTTTGATTGCAAATTGAGCAAGGTAAATGGGAAGGGGGTGAGAGCAATTGTCGGGAGGAGGATGATGATTTTGCTGACTTTACCTTTGCTTTGTTCAGCGCGTAATTTGCCGAAATGTGTTTGCTAGATAATTTTTAGTTTTACATTTAGCCGCTGCGTGCAAATGCGATAACAATTTACACGTCACGTTTGATACGCTAAAACAAAATGTTTACCACCTTCACTGTAGGCTATTTAGATGCTCAAAAATAACCAAAATCAAGAGCTATGAATTACTTTATTTCAAATTAACCTTGTTCAATTATCAAATAAATAAATGCAACAAATTTGCGGCACAGATTTGCCAGAACGTGTTTGCAAGTCTTGGCTGCGTTTCTCTGTTGTGTGCAAAGCGAAAATAATTTCAATCTGACATTCACGTTCGGTGTGCTTCACAAAATGTTTTCCACTTCGCGTATTTTTTCAAAAGCTTAAAAACCAGGGTCATCTTAAAATGATTTTATTTCTAAGGAATCTTTTTAATTTTATATAAAAATTCTACGATGAGAGGTGGAATTCAGTGGTCTGCTATTTATTCAGATTATTGACATTCTTTCAATCTAACACGGTAACCTGGTTAGGTCTGTCGGCTTCTCATTATCTCTTCTTAATCATTATAGGCCACATTTTGGTTTTGATTAGTCAGTTGGATGAATAAATACCTTGACTTCAAGTTAGGCAAAGTACATGGGAGTTCATTTAAGGCAAGCTAATTATGCTCAGGCGATGGAGGCAATCCAACCGTGCTGGTAATTAGCGGACTTAAAATCAGTTTTCTTCATGGAAGCATTTCAAATGGCCACTGCTGTTTGTTCAACACAGCATTAGGAATGTGTCATTGAAAAGGTTATAAGCAAGCTCGTCTGTCTACCTCAGTGGCAGTTACTTTTAATGCGCTTAAAATAATTGCAATTCGGTTAATCGCCATGCCCTAGTTTGACAGGGCCTGGATTTACGCATATATGCATCATTGGGGTTTCCCTTAATGGTGGTAGACGCGCATTTATGCAGGTTTGGTATTCTACCCTATCAGCTAACAGCACATATATGCAGCAATGGGATTTCGCCGCATGGCAATTCAACGCATATATGCATCTGTGGTATGGATACTGTTAAGAGGGGACTAAAAGAGACAAAATACCGAATAAACATAGGCTATGGAGGGACAAACAAGAGAATATATGAATTCAGTACAAAGTAAGAACAAAACAAATCAAAACAAGGGGCTGATTGAGAAAGTGAGGGAGAATGGGGGCGGGGGGGGGGGTTGGGAGAGAGAGAGCTCAGGTGACAAAGGGACATACCTGACGTCGGCTCGACTGTACTGAGTCAGACAGGACCGGCCTGCCCCACAAGGCTCGATGAGACAGCGAGACGTAAGCAGTACTGCCCTCAGCCCAGCCTGCAGAAACACTTTGTCATGTTCCACAGAACAAGACACCAGGAGTGCGCCCCTGTGTGGCAGGTTACTGTTCCACCTCCTGCATTACGGATGAGAAGAAAACAAGCCTCGTCAAACCCCTCAGCAAAAGTGCAGTAAGAATCACAGTGCATAACACCTTAATGACTGAAGACCGCAGCCTACTTCTCCATGCATTCTAAACTGGGTTAAACCTAACACACAGGTTTACACGGGACACAGACAGTTACAGACTGCCCAGTAAAAACTGCAAAAGGAACTTTTTCTTTTTGTAGCAGAATCATTTTCAAGAGTTGCCAGGGAAAAAAAAACTCAATTTTGGTGAAGTGACCCAAATGCAGGAAGACAAGAAACGACACAAAAATAAGCAAGGACACTGTGTGTGGTTCCTAATTTCCTCATTATAATGATAAACTGAAAATGTTCGGAGATACGAATACACACTTAGGCAGTCCGCGTCAGAAAGAAAAATGAAATGAGTTTAAAAACAAAGCCCAACAGTTCCGGACCTAAGCACAACAAAATCCCTGCGGGGGTGCGGTGCCATGCTGTCCGTGACGTAGTGGTACACTTCTGTGTTGTGTTCCAGCGACTCCACGACCCGGCAGTGCAGCAGGTCATCGTCCCACAGGTGGCGCTCTCGCAGAATCCGGTGCAGCACGGCGGCAGGGGGGGCCTCTATCTCTGCGGACGCCTTCCACAGGCGAATGGGGTGTCCGTCTCCCACCTGCAGATAACAAGGGAGACATGCTGGCAATTAGGCTCTGTTAAAAAATCTTTTAAGAGGATGCAGTGCCAGGCACTGTAAACCCCACCCTCACGCATATTTTAGCTGCCCAATGAGTTGATCCACTTGAAAGATACTTGGGTTTGACTTTTCAAGGTCACTCAAGGTCAAAGGTCATGATGTCATTTCACTCACCAGATAGAAGTTCCCATATGTTATTAATAGCAACCAAGTGGCCATCTACAGTAGTTTTTTGAGATACAGTGTATATAAGATGACTCAGATCGCAGACCTTGACCCCCGGAAATTTGAGCCTTACAGATCTTTGAAATTATTGCAATTTTCAATGTGGCAATGGATACAATTTCACACATTGAAAAAGGAAATTTTTCACGTTGGTTTGAAGTAAACCGAACCATTTTTGAGTTTTGGGCAAAAAAAACGATTTAGACCTTTTCAAAATTTGGTATGAATTGCTAACCGCCAAATAATTAAACAAATAAATGATAAATCGTAGCAATTACCATACAAATGCAAAATCTGAAATCTCTTTTCCAAAATCTCTTAGAATTTTTAAAACTGAGGCATCATTTGGAGACCCGTTGTCCCCCGTCAAATTGCTGAAAAGGTTCTATCTCAGTGTTGTTCAATTTCAGCAGGGTTGGCAAAAACTCCGTTATCATTTAGATTTGGCACATTGGCTGACTAGGAAACTCAGAAGGAAAATACTTTTTATCTGGGGGCCTGATGGTGTTGGATAATTTGTCCTTCAATAAATTAAATGATCATTCAAAAGATTATCCGTCACAAATTAAATTCTGTTCAAATATACAAAACAATGAATAAGTATGCACAAATACAATCCCAAATCAGAAATAGTTGGGACAGTCCATTAAATTTAAATTAAAACTCAAACCAGTAATTTATAAATCATCTTCAACCTGCATTATGTTGAAAACAATGCAACAGCACATTATTTGATGTTTCACGAAATTAATTTTATTGATTAAAAAAAAAAAAAAAGAACACTCATTTCAATTTCGAAGCTGGGACAATATTTACCGTTTCGTAATGCTGCCAATACTTTTCACAGCATTTAACAAATGTTAAGGGACTGAACACACCAAAAACTATTTTTTAACAATCTAACCTTCTATATTTAATGATTCCCCAACCGTCCAAGCTTTTTCCGAGTTGGGGAGGAGAGGAAATTAGGAAGAGGGTGAATACTTTTTCAGAGGACTGTATAGGTATATAATGACTTCAGAATGAATAATACATGAAACCTTTGGAAGTCATTATATGAACTTGCTAAAAGACATAAATGAAAGATTTAAGAACACATCAATTGGATCCAAGCCTTACGTCTTTCCATTAATAATCAATGAACTGAAACCTGTTAAGTTTGAGCTCACTTTGCACGGACTTAACTGGTTGTGCATCAATAAATCATAGATAGTCATGAGATGTGCATTGAGCCCTAAACTAGGTCAGTTCAATTTCATGAGTGTAACATGAAACAACATTTCAGCGATGTTCACAGTCAAAGTTCTTGTTTCCACCAAGCCGTACAGTACAGTTCAGTTCGCAATTATTTGTGTTTCCTTGGCACGAAGTTCTGAAGCGCACCTAAATAAGCGTACCGAACTGTACTGTTTTGGAGCGCCCTTGCGTTGGGGTACCAATATACGGTTCGGTTTAGAGACACGCCCATTGCTTTTCAATGATTGGATGAGAGATGTCGTCACTGTGCGCGTGCAATAAGGTCTACAAAACAAATACAAGGGCGCCATTTTTTAAACATCCAGCACAGATTAGCAAGTTAAGAGAATAATGTCAAAAACAATGGCTCACACGGTTAAGGCACTGCTGTGCAGAGCAGAAGTGATCACCATGTCGCGAGTTCGAGCCCCGGCGTACCCACTGGCAAGGGTCGGCAGCTTTTTCAGTGTAGCGCACAATTGGCTATCGCGCTACACGGTTTCAAATTGGGAAGGGACTGCCGGATTTGGGTATATAATAATAACAGCTTTGTTCGTTGCTCCAGCGCCTCCTGTTGGCCAGACGGGCGCTTGTCAGGAAGATTCCGGGTTGGTTCATGTCCGGGTATCCTCCGCCTTAGTTCTGAACTTGCGAAGATTCAACCGATGAGTGTATAAGAATCAGTGGCAGACAGGCACGTGCTTCGGAGGAGAGCCGTGAACTGTCTCACTATCCTGAGTTGGAGTTTTCACCAACTCCCATTTGTTTCCCTTATAAAAAAGGTAGGGCTGCTCGATTAATTGTATGCAATTAATTTAAGCGCAATAAAAGTAACTGCCACTATGAGGCAGACAGACGTGATTGCTTATTACTTTTTCTTTGACACATACATAATGCGGTCATTTGAAATGCTTCCGGGAGGAAAACTGCAATTTGAAGTCCGCTAATTCCCAGCAAGATTGGACAGCCTCCATCGCCTTGGCATAATTGGCTTACCTTAAATCAATTCCTGTGTACTTTGCCTGACTTGCAATCAAGTCATTTATTCAGCCAACTGACTGATCAAAACAAAAATGTGGCCTATAATGATTAAGAAGTGATAATGAGAAGCAGACAGACCTAACTAGGCTGCCGCGTTATATTGAAAGAATGTAAGTAATCTTAATGAATAACGGACCTCTGAATTCCACCTCTCACTGGGGAATTTTGTATGCCTTTTGAAAGATATTTCTTAATGAAATTATTTTAAGATGGCCCTGGTTTTAAGTGCTTAAAAACAGTGGCGGGCGGTGGACGGAAAACCGAGGGGATGGAAAACAGATGAGATATCAATCATTGTTCTTGGTCATCATGTTAGTTTCCCTTATAATGAAATGTTTAGGCGAGCGAATAATAAATTCTATGAAATGTTTAATTCACATGCCTTAATAGGCAACTCTTTACGAAAAAACCACTGTGGGTTTTCCGCGTTAAATTCGTCACATCCAGTCGTCTAACCTGTGGTAATGATTGTTAAATTGAAAAAGCTTGAAATGCGCTCTTTTTGGTGTTCAATTGATGCGTTTGATTTCGTCTTAACGAAGACAATTGGCTACACCTGAGAGGGGAAGGTTAAAGTGTTCTTTACCAGAGAAATTGACTGAAAACAGAAAACAGAAGACTAATAAGCAGTTTTAAGACGTTAATCGCCCTTTTTGTTCTCTGTCCACCACCCGCCACTGCTTAAAAATATCGGCAACGTGAAGTGGAGAACATTTTGTGAAGCCTAATTGGCTAATTGAGCGAATCAACTGTTTGATTGCAAATTGAGCAAAATGGTAAGGGGGTGACAATTGTTGGTTAGGGGATGAAGACTTTGCAGACCTTCACTTTGCGTTGTTCAGCATGTAATTTACCTCAATGTGTTTTCCAAGTCTTCGCTGAATTTATCTATTGCGTGCAATGCAACGCTTAAAAACCAAGACCCATATTAAAATGATTTTATTTTTAAGAAATCTTTTTAATGTTATGTAAAAATTATACGAGAGGTGAAATTCATAGGTCTGCTGTTAATTCAGATTATTAACATTCTTTCAATCTAACACGGCAGCCTGATTCGGTCTGTCTGTTTCTCATTACCTCTTCTTAATCATTACTGGCCACATTTTTGGTTTTGATTGGTGAGTTGGCTGAATAAATGGCTTGATTGCAAGGTAGGAAAAGTACAGGGGAATTGATTTAAGGTGAGCTAATTGTGCCAAGGCGATAGAGGCTGTCCAACCTCGCTGGTAATTAGCGGACTTCAAATCACAGTTTTCTTCCCGGAAGCTCTTCAAACGACCGCATTAGGTATGTGTCATAGAAAAGATAATAAGCAAGCTCGTCTGTGTGCCTTATAGTGGCAGTTACTTTTATTGCGCTTAAAATAATTGCGATTCGATTAATTGAGCAGCCCTAAAAAAAGGTAGTGACAATGTGCAGTGACCAATGTGCAGTGACCAATGTGCGAACGCCAACTTCCAATGGTACGCAGTTTGTAAGCTTTGTTTCCAGTGGCCACATTTGAAATGGCTCTACTAAACAGCTGCACCAGAGTCCATTACCTTCTTGTATGAGAGCTCGGTGTTCTCTGGTCCTGGTGCACTACGCCACCCCTTGCTTCGCTCTGAAGAGTCTCTCAACAGGCACTGGATGCTCTCTGCCAGGTAGGCCTGGTAGTCCTCTGGCTCACCTTTCAGATCACAGCCCAGCATGTGGAAGGGAAGTGGCTGGGCGTCTGCAGCGATGTAGGAGTTTCTGGACTGCAGCATCATATCGTGTGGGATCTGCTCCACCCAAACAAAGCGTAAAGTGTAAGGTGACAACGCAACGAGAGATCAGCATAATTTGGAAAACTACATTAGCTAAACGTCTGTATATGATATGCAACCACTCAAAAGTTTGGAGTCACAAGTGATCTCCACATACTAGATAAAATTGAAAAAATTATTGTTGCAGCAAGACAATGACCTAAGAAACTAATCCAAATTGAGCAGGGACTTAGTGGAAAGTAAACAATGAGGCGAAATTTCAAAGTGCCACGCACCCAATTTAATCCTCTCAAGCTGCGTGTAAACAGGAGAAGTGCTTGCATTTCAATGAAGTGAAATGCAGCAATAAACACACAAACAAACATTTTTAAAAGCGAGGAAAGTAGGGGAGGCTTTGAGACTGATGCCAAGTGATGGCTCTACTGAACACATCTAATACTGCAACATTTTTTTCATTTTCATTTCAATGGTTTACAGAAGTCTACCAAAGAAACAAAGGTCCTGCCCATTTTGTGATTGCACACTTGCTCTGACGCTGATATTGATGAGTAGTGCAAACCTCAAAAGCTGAGCAGACTTGGGATGCTGTGCAAAAATACGTATCAAACTAGGCTTATGCCGTCGGAGGCGACGGCTGGGGGTATATCCCCGAATGCCCCCAATCCTCCAATTCCCCAATCCTTGAATAGACCTTGAATAGACTTTCATTTGAACTTAATTTCAGGTCAATTGGAGAAATGGTTCCGAAGATATGGCCAAAATAGTAATTTTCCATCACAAAGCGCCACCTGGTGGCAAAATATTGAACCATACAGGTATGATGTCATCATGTTACATGTTGTGAGGTCATGACCTTGCAGTTGCACATAGTTTCATGTCAATTGGACAAATAGTTCCAAAGATATGGCAAAAATGGTGAATTTTATGAGATAAAGCTCCACCTTGTGTCAAAATTTTGAACCAAACAATGTCATCGTGGGACACATCCTCAGGTCATGACCTTTCATTTGCACTTGATTTGAGGTCAATCGGACAAATATTTCCAGAGATATGATAAAAACTGTGATTTTTTTTCAGTTTTTGGCCCCTGGTGGCTGATCTAGAAATTGTAAATTGTCCAAAATTGAATCAGTTCTTCCTCCTGATGATACTTACTTATATGCAAAACTTGGAATGTCTAATTGAAATATTACTGAAGTTATCGCGTTAACACGTAGGATATTAAAACAAGGTAGACATGACAAAAAGTAAAAAGATGAACATCTGGTGCATGTTACCATTAGTAAATAATTGAAAAATAACATTCTGAAAAGTGGACGCATCTGCAGTGAGCACACTCCTTTTGACAAGCCGTGAGATCTCCTGAATTAAAAAAGATATTGAATTATGTATATATTCAAAAACACAACAATGGGAAATATTATCATCCACTTGGAAATCTAAAGACAAAGATAGCTTAGCAATGCAATACAAGAGCCATCTGGCAATGGCAGATCCCCCCCGGCTGTAGGTTGTGTAACCTACAAGTTGTGTGGACAGACGGACGGACCGAAACCCCCAAAAGGCACAACTAGACCATAAGGAAAAACTCCATACCAAATTTGGTGTTTATAAGTGGTATAGTTTTTGAATTCTGGTCCGGAACCGATTTTATTACGGACGGACGGACACACTGATCGCTATATCCCCCCGCATCATATGCCGGGGGAATAAAAACCTATGGTCATATATATGGGTTTGTCAAAAGCAGCTTCTGTATTCAAATCCATGGAACTTCAGGCATATTTTAATTTCTAGTAGCGACCCTAAGGTTTCCAACAATCCCCAATCTGTCCTGCTGAATTACAGGGCACTGTGTATAAAATGATGATATAAAATGATTAGATATTTAGATAGCTGATACTCCGATACTTAAATGACTATACAATTAAAAAAAAAAAACCTGAGAAATACTGGAAGGTTCTTACCTGGAAAAGTTTCTTGCATTCTGCAATCATGTGACTAAGTCCCTGAGTGGCGGCCATGTTCTCATTCAGGTCTTTCTGGTCGGGTTTTCCTGATGTGCCCCGTCTATGTAGCAATCTACCACGTGAAAAATGAGGGGGAACACATCAAGTAAACTTTTGAAAATTAGAGGCATTCATTGTTATATAACACGAGTAACGTCATGCAGTGAAGAGGAGAATTAATTAACAGTTAGCTGTATTTAGAGATCAAAGTGGTTTCCATGTGGGATTTATCACCACTAGAAAAAAATACTGCTTTCCCCATGTGGTTTACCTCAGTGACATTAAAAAGCAAAGCAAAATAAGGCACGTCCATCAAAATAGAATGTACCACTGAATGAACAAGACAAATGAGCCACCAGAACAGACTGACCCAAGTAGCATCCCTTTCATATGATAAAAAGGCTGCATTTGACACACTAGCAGTCATGCTCTGCAGCCTTCAAACGCACACTTCAAAGTCGCCAACGGAGAAAACCGAACAGGCTCACACGCAATTCAAATTACATTATAGATGCATGCTGAATACATAAATAGCTATATTCAATTTCTTTGTTTACTAGCAATTTCCACTCCAAACCCAATCTGGAGACACCTGCAAGAGTCCGGCCATTCAAGGCCATACCTGGGCGAGCCCCCCTCCTTCTTGGAGACATTGAGGTGGAAGACGGAAGGGGCCAGGCACACTGCCAAGTTTCCGGCCGTCATCTGGTTGCCCTGGGCAGAGGCGATGTCACTGAGGAAGTACAGCAGGGTTTGCAGCACCTCCCGGTTCTCGTCCGGCAGCAGGATGACCGCGGCCTGAGCGGCCTGCAGACACTGGTCCTTAGGGACGCCTGGATCAGGATGTTGGAGAGAACAGGGCGATGATCACAGCTCAGAGGTGGGGATCAATCCAGAACTGACACCTTTACATCATATCAACATTTGAAATCCCCGGCACTAAAAGTACTCAAGTCACAAACTGTTCATTTTGAGAAACTGAGAACATCGTTTTCGGTAACTAAAAAAGATGTATTTCCATCCTTAACTCAAGGCGCGTGAAATTGTGACTTCAGTACTTTGTGCACGAGGCTTTTCATTAGTTCTTGTGCAAAATATTTATTGTCTCACTGAGAGCTCTAGCATAACTTCCCCCAAAAAGGCTGGTCTTAAGACAACAGTGGCAAGGAAAAACCCCCTGATGACTTACAGGAAGAAATGTTGGAGGCAACCTGACTGCAGAGGGAGAAACCCATCTTCCTCTGGTTGGCTCAGAGGCTGAATCCCATAAACTCTAACTTTTAACTTAAGATTTATGTAGGTTCAAAGTCCTGAAGAAGCATTTTTTTCATATTGTAGGGCAATGTCACATTTATATTCTGTATCAGCTGGTTGCAGGGCTTCACTGAAGCTACATCACACTTACATTAAGTGAAATATTCAAACCCAGGATGCCACATTTTTATGGCAGCGGCAATACATCAAATGGAAGATATATGGACATTGTATATTTTATACACATTTCCCTGTAATTCTGCAAGACATATTTTTAATCACTGGAAACCTTGTAATCTCCTCTAGAATTTAAAATAGGCCAGAATTTCCACAATTCCGAATAGAGCAGCTACATTTTACTGACCCATTTTTGGGTCCGTAGGTTCTATGGGGTTAAATGAACTGCATGGACAGTCAGACTGAGTCCATGTGAATTAAATAAATGTTTGCAGCAGCTAGGTTGCTCTACAGGGAGGGTGATACGAGAGTCCTTAGATAGAGTTGCGACAACTCAAGACACGGAGCCATTTTGTTTCCATTGTGTGAAACGGAGCCATAACATTCAATACCAATAGCTGTATTTTTTGTTCATTTCTTGGAAGGAAAACGTATGAGTTTTGGAGGAAAAATATGAACCTGCTTGCAATGGTATTGGCAAGCATAAGAGGGGAAAATGTCTGTACATGAGAAAAGAGTAAACGGGGGAAAAAATGAAATAACTTTGAGACGGTGACCGACAACGTGATGAAAACAAAGTGGCTCTATGACGGGATTTCTGGAACTCTGATTGTTGCAGCTGTCTCTATCCAGGAACTCAAGGCGACAGCTATGATGGGTAAAGCCAGGTGGTGATATAGGCTATTGGTGGCATAAAAAGTTAGTTTCACTTTTCATTCTAATCCCTACAAATTGCGCCTAATTCAACAGCAAAAAATCTGCATTTCACAGCCAAGTAGGAGAGTAAGATTTGCAAAGTCTGAAATGACATCAACATAATTGAGGAAACATACAGGAACATTTTTGCTTACCACTAATTCTGACAACTGCCTCAATCCTTTCTTCTGTCATTTCACCACCTACTCCTGCTCTTTCACTCTGAACTTTGGCTTAATTGTACACATACAGGGTAAAGTTCTGTTTTATTTTCATATTTTCTATTAGAAATCTAATTTTCGTGTTTTAAGATGTGGATCTGAAAGCAGCAGGAGCATCTCTCAACGCAGCTATTTGGCAGCGGCTACCACTTCCTGCGGGATTTCACCTCAGAGCTTAAAAAATGCATTGATTTTTTCAGCACCAATAGATTTGGCACCTGAATACATTGCTGACTGTCCAGGTGTTTATCTGTTTGCTCCCAGTTAAGCATAAGCGACTATTTTCAAGGCACAAGAACATATGAAAATCTGCCCAGTTTTCAATCTCTCTTTAATTTTTGAACCGCAGCAGAACATTCAGGAGTCTCTCACCTTAACTTCTTTTTTCATTACTTATGATTCATCTCTTATTGGTAGTTAGGTAATATGTACTTGTAGATGGATGTTTTTTTATTGCAATACAGCTTTTACTGTTGTTTGAAAGAGTAATTTAATTCAAATGAACATATCTGGCAGTTTGTCTTGTGCATTTATGTCAGCAGAGCACATCAAGAAGCAAAATTGCACTTCCCAATCAACAGTAATAATCTTTTTTTTTATTAATAATAAGGAGCGACTGTATGCTTCCTCCGCATCAGTCAAACAGCGAAATGATGAGAAACTCACACTGATAGATCTGCAGAAAGGTGTCTGTGAGTTTGCTGGTGAAGACGGGCTCCGGCAGATCCCTGAAGTACTGCTTCAGCATGTCGGCCACATCGTACGCCGACTGACCATCATAGCTGACGTGATCTGGGGAGTTTTCATTCAGCTGTCTAAGAGCCTGGATCCTGGACTTCACGCCAGACTTTCGGAAAATACCGACCTGGGCGAAAAAGTAAAGTCCATCCATCATTTACCAAACCCATATGTTACAGGGTTCCAGGGCACTGGAACTATACCAGTACACTTTGGGTGAGTGGCCGGGATACACTCCTGAGAGTTGGCCAATCTGTCACAGGGACCACAAACTATTTACAAACACACTCGCACAAAAGGACAATTTCAAGTCTCCAATTAGCCTGACATGCATGTCTTTGGACTTTGGGAGAAAATTCTGAGATGTTCCCAGAGGAGACACCACACAAAGAGGCCCAAGGCTGCGACCTTCTTGTGTTGAGGCAACTAGGCTACCATTTTATTAAGTGGATTAAGGAAAGATAACGCAAAAGAATTTTGAAAGACAGGAAACCAAGATGGGATAAATGGCCTGTTGGCCTGTAGACACTATGGGTTCATAAGGTGTTCGCATTGCTACATCAGGATAAATGTATTTTAAACATCTTAAAATGCAAGTAAAATCAAGTCAATATGAGTAGGGGTACAGAGTAGTGAATGTAGTGCCAGTGAAAAACCACCTCTAAATATGTGCAGGATTTAGAAAGTACTCCTGTTGGGACAAAATTTCTGCAAATGTATGTACAAAACCTGCATTCATATTCACACCATTTTCGATGTACCCCACAGATCTTTAAAAGGGCAGCTTACATTCCTGAAAAACAGTTGTAACTGTTCCCAATGCACTAAGTCAACAAGCTGAGAATGAGCATCTAGACTAAATAAAAATTAAGGGCTGTAACTTTAGGGCTAACTAGGGCTGTAAATTAACAGTCAGAACTGTTTCCACTGCACACTGCGTCACCAACCTGAGAATGAGCACCTAGTTAGAAGAGGAACACAGGGCTATAACTAGAGTTTGCAATAGAAATGAGCGGATGAAGACGGCACCTGGTCGAGGCACTGTCCACGAATGTACCGCATGGCCTGCTGAATGCTCTGGGGAAGCGGCTGGCCGCTCCTCTGCACGTTGATGATTGGTGGGACGCCGAAGACATTCCGATCCCGGTAATCTGGGACTTTGCTTCTTTTCATAAACTTGGGAACCATCCTATGGAGAACATACAAAAGCAAAACTAATGAGGAATTCCCTCTGCGTCTCTGCTATACTGCTGGAGGAAGTTGAGATATTCTACACCATTGCACTTATATCCATAACTGGAGGGGACTTGTGACTTTGGGTTAAAGAGTGGCGATGGTATGTCATACTGAATCAAAGACTAAGGCTTTATAAGGGACAATAAATTCACCCATAAGTTTACAAGCATTTTGAATTTTTACGTTCACCATTGATGAAACTTCAACCAGACGTGACAATATGCGATTAGCAGCACTACTTACCTTTCCTACATGCTATTGAAAACTTTATTACAATGACTTTATTGTCAGCTGCAGGGGAATGGTCATGTCTGGGCAGTGTCCAATTGCAGAAGAAGCAGTCTTTGCTGGACCATGATCGCATGTGACGCATCAAGGTAACTTTGAACTTCACAGTGTTTCGCGTCACTCACCAGCTCCAGCCGTGCTTGCTTGATATGCAGTGCTTCTCCATGATGGCAGTTAGTCGTAACAAAGAGAATTTTTGCAGCAAATTCAGCTGGGCAGCTGACTGTCGATTTATCTCCAGTGACGCCGAAGTCAGGCTGGGTCTGTGGGAGTTCTGGAAACTGTGCCATCTAAGTTTTCTGAAATGGGGGAAAAAAAAATCTTGCTGAAGGGCTTAGAGTGAAGAACTCTATTATTATGACACTTCTTTTTCAGTAGTAATGCTGCCATAAATAGCAAATTTGAATGCAAATAGGTTGTATGTTTTCAAAGTTACACTGGATAAACACCCCTTGCTCAATATAAACAGAGTAAATGTAACACTACTGCTGCAACAAGTATTTGAGACTCACTGCAAGACATTTTTTTCAGTGACATGAACATGCTTTACATCCATTGAGTTAACTACTCAAACCCACATAGAAGATATTAGCCTTTTCAAGAGATGGATAAAATTTTCATTCTCCATATACAAATATTGAAATGACTAAATTTTGGCACTCATTGACTATCTTTTTTGTCAAATTTTGCAAAAAATTTGAATCTGTATGTGAGCAAAACACAAGATTTCCTTTGGTTTTTGCATCCAAAGCATTTTTTCCATGAGGTACTGGCCAGAGTTTCTCATCTGTGAAGATGGTTCTGGAATCTCACCTGCTGGGCCTGGTTAGAGAGGCACCGACCCCGGAGTCGCGTCTCTCCCTCATCCCCATCTCTTCCGCCTCGTTCAGCGAGTTCCCCATGCTGTCGTAGTCGCTCACCGCCGTGCCAATGTCGGATACAGACTGCTCCTCAAAAGGGAGGCCCTCATGAAAGTCCGTTTCTCCCTTTTCTTCGTCTTCTTCCTCATCGCTCCCGTCCCCGAGCTCCAGAAAGACTCTCTTTGACCACAATTCGACATTTTGCTGGACATGGTGGACATGCTGCATGACATCGTTTAGGTGCCGGAAGACCTTCTCCCCTTCGAGGCCGAGGAGATCCTCGGAGCTGTCATCAGTCACCGGCACGTTGTCGTAAATGCTCCCCACTGAGCTACAGGAGCTTCTCCTCTGGCGGAATCCCACTGAGCGGACATCGCCAACGTTAGCCACTGACAGATCCAGATCGCCTGCCCTCCACCTCCTCAGGCTGTGCCCGGCAGTCGAGTACCGGCTCTCGATGGCGAGGGATGTTGGGAACGTGCCGGGTTTGTGGTTTGCGGGGAGCCGGACCAGGTGGTTCTCGTGGGTGTTTGAATTTTGACCCAATGTCCTTGCGCCAATTTCAAAATCCTCCAAGTAGCGTGCGTTGCGTTTGCCTCTTCCTGACTCCCCGTCTTTGGACTGAGCCCATGTAGTCCTGCAAATGGTGTGGGCCTTTCCGTTATAAAGCAAGCTGCCTTGTTTCAGGCCGGGGAGGTCATCGTGTAGCGTGCAGTGCAAGCTGGTGGGAGGCTGCGACGGACAGCTGGCGTCTTCTCCATCATCAACGGCTTTCCTCTCTTTGTCTTTGCGCCGGAAAGATTCAATCCTCCTGAGCAAGCCCCTGGAGCTCCTCTTGGCCTTTTGCTGAAGGCACAGATGGCCTTTTGGGGGTCCAGGCACCTGCTCCCTACTCGGCGTGAGCCCGTTGATGGACCCAGGGCCGGACACTATGGCTTCGCTGGACGAGGCTCCCCAAGTGCTGGCAGCACTCAGGCTGCTGTGGACAGAGGAGATCTCCAGGTCGCTGAAGTCGCTCACAACGCTCTCGCTGCTGGCTGAAGTCCTCGCTGAGGACGAGAGGCCGTCCCCGTCAGGTGGAGCGAGGGTGCGAAGCCTTGACCATCGTTTACTGTCCCGCTGGAAAGCCCAGCGGTCGCTGATGGCACAAACGTCATCCTCATCAGAGTCTTCACTCTTCATCAGAGAGGGAGGAATTTATTTCAGATACATTTTACTGCAATCTTTTGGATCATTTCCAAAAATAACAAAACATGCAAAAAACAGAGCAGAAAATAAATGGTACTGTTAGGATTTATAAGTACATTCATGTCTTTTATAACAAAAGACATGAAAAAGACTTAAAACCATAAAAAGACTCAAAATCCAGCATGCGAGAGATACTGTACATTACTAATGGTTCAATGGAGCAAAAACAAACAAAAAAAAGATTAATTTTATAAAAGATCGAAATTTCTTCCAAATGAAGGTTTCAGAATTAATGGTACATTTGGTTTAGTACTTGGCGTAACCACTGCTGGGAAACAGATAATGACCTTGTCCTGTACTATTTGACCAGGTAAAGGCACATATTTGAAGGGATTTTTAATTATTCCTCCATGTAGATTCAGACAGATTCTTGGGTGTATGCTTATAAACTGCCCTCTACAGTTCAGCACACAGGGTTTTGGATTGAGATCTGCTGACTGAGATGGCCATTACAGAACATTCGACTCCATTCCAGTCAATGGCTGCCTGAAGTCTGGTAGCCGTAGACATGACCAGACATCATTTCTTCCCCAGCGATGCTTTGCCAGGGCTTCCCTGCACGGGTCTTCAGGCCATTACAGAACATTTCTTTGGTTTTCCCAGAAACAATTTGGCGTGGATTTTCAAGTGTGCTTTGGGTCATATTCTTGCTGGAAAGTCCACTGATGGCCAAGGTTCAGCCTTCTAGCAGATGCAACCAGATTTTTAGCCAAACTTGCCCGTTGCATGATAAAATCCAATGAGGCATTGATTTTAAGCAATGCCTTTGGAATTAAAACAGCCCCAAAATCACTGATCCTGAGATGCTTTTCCTTACAGCACTAAGAAAATAATTTTTTGCCAAGATGAATCTTAAACAATGGAGTCTCTGAAATGGGAATCCCATCAAGGCAATAGGAGACAAAGCTGGCACAAAAATTGGAGATTTCAGAGTTGAGTTCTCTCTTTTCCAATCCCTTTGCTACTTGGTAAGTGCTACTGGAGACAATGCGCTATTAGAGGAATTTTGGGAGGCTGTCTTCGCCTGCGAAGATTCAGCACTGTGCCATGTTTTCTCCTGTTTGAGATAATCGCTCTCACAGTGCGATTCACAGTTCAATAGAGTCCCAAAGCCTTGAAAATTAGCTTTTTAACCCCTTCCAGAACTTTCCATTTCAACAACTTTTTTTCTCGTTTCTTCTAGAATATCTTCTGGTCCAGGCAACGTGCTTCTTGGTGAGACGTTTTTAGCCTGCATAGCTGAAAAGGTTCTACTCAAGTGATGTTTAGATTCAACAGAGCTTGCAGTAATCAACCCTGAGTAGACCTAATTAAACCCAATTAACAATTAAATATGCAAATTTGCTGATTGCATACCAAGGGGGGCAATTACTTGGTGCTCCTAAGGCTTGATATCTTAAGTCCTTAAATGCATAAAATGATCATTTGAAAAAGGCATTTTGGGTGAACTCAGGCTGTCTATCTTTTTTTTTTTCTTTTATTATTTTTATTACAAACAAACAAGCAGAAAACATACAAAACAGCCATTAAAATTAACAGGAAAAAAATACAAACAACCAATTACACTATAAGTGAAGAGAATTGGTACATAACTAAGCATGAACTCTGGACACAAAGGGATGAAACATAACAGTAATTAATAATCTTGACAGTGGAAACAGACAGGGAAAAAAAGAAGAAGAAAAAAATAGGTGTGTGTGTGTGTGTGTGTGTGTGTGAGTCGTGCATATATGTAGGGTAAGGTGGGGCTATTCTGGCCTATATATTTTCAATTATTTGATAAGAATTTCACACTTGGAGACGTAGAACACCTGTTAAGATGTTGTATCTGATAGCTCTAGCAATAGTTTAACTACTGGCCAGGAAAAGGATTGATTAGTGTCTTTACCAGTGAAAGAAGGTAAAGTAGGCTGGAAGAGCCCCACCTTTTGCCCTATATATGAGTGAGACAAATATGAAGGAAGTGATGAGAAGAAAAAAAAAAACACATTTTAATAGCATTAAGTCAAGAACAACACATAACCATGCACTGATATAACAAAGGTGGAACTAACTGCTGCCAATAGTGGAATAATACTATGAGAAATAAAGACGAACATGATAGGCAAAAAAAAAAAAGAAAATTCCTTTCTGCTCTTTTTCCCCCCTTTTTTTATTCTTTAAGTAATGTTTTAAACTGTGTTGGTAAATAAGGCGGTGTATTACCAGGGGGGGAAAAATGAGTAGCTGAGAGCAAAAGTCATCTATCTGACTTTTCAAAGTTCTGGGAAAATGAGATTTGAAGTTTTGTTTAAACAGAAAAATCACTTAATGGAGTCCGTTATGATAATATGCTTATTTTCTTTGAACAAAATAAAGTGATTTTGCTGTTCAAACAAAACTATTTCCTCAGAACTTGGAAGAGTCAGATAGCAGACTTTTGCTCTCAGCCACTCAAATGGAAAAGAAAAAAAAAAGAAGAAATATAATAAAATTAGAAAAAAATAGTGAAGAGAAGAAGAGATAATGATAGAACGAAAAAAATTAATAAGTTTAATTGTAAAAAAGAGAGTCAATGGGCCTCATTCACCAACCAGGAAATTTCTTCTTAAAACCCACTTATGCACATTTTATGAGTATTCTTATATTCACCAATGTTTTTTGGAATTTGTTCTTGGGTAAGAACAGAATCTACGCATACGGAAGAGCACTCTTACGCACATTCAAGTGCTGACATATTTGAGCAAAATAAATGGTTATTGCACTGTTTCTGTTCTACAATTGTGCAATATTACAGTAAGCAAGGTTGCAAACTTTTATCTTAGCTAGTATGTGTTGAATTACACTGTCAAATGTGTATCATGAGCAACATAGCCTATATCATTTCACCAGCAAAGTTTTATTCCATTACACATACTCCACATTCACTGTTTTTTGATGTTTATATCTGATATTACGGTAAATGAAACTATGCAAAGTCATACCATCATAAAATCCTGTAATATTACACTTTTTCGGTAGACATGGTTATGTGGCATCTGTTGTCGGCTTTTTAGCTGTCAAATCCAGCTTGGCAACAAATACTCATGTACTGCTTTGCATATGGCATGGGGAGAGGGGGACTTGTATTTATGACAGCGGTGTTACGGGAACTCTAAAGTCTGAGGCTGTTCCATCGATTGGGTCTGGCCTCTTTTTTCCACTGATGGAAATTCTTGACAATTTCAGAGACAATCTGATTCTGTGCTTCAAAAACTTAGGAGAAAGCCCAGTATTGCTGCATTTCACAATGGTACATACTGTACAGCTACATAAGACTCATTACAGAGAATTTGAAAAGTTGGAATGCAAAACCCACAAAGTCCGCTCAACCTCTTTTGTTGTAAATTGAGTTTTTTTACTCAGAATAATATACTGAGTAAAAAAAAAAACCCAATTTAAAACAAAAGAGGATGAAAGGACTTAGTGAGTTTTGCATCTCAACTCTTAATTTAGATGTGAAGGTATCAATTTGATGGCGATGGGGAAAGAACAGGAGTACAATGTATACCACAAAGTTCGGACCTGGAGCTGTTAAGTAGACCAAGACAAAATCATTAAAAAAAACATCAACTAACACACTTAGTTTTATATGCTGGAAGCTTCCACTTCCACTCACCTGTTTGCGCTGAAAATGAACTTCAAGCTTCATGGAGGCAGACTTGTTCAGTACAGCCAGCCTCCTGTGTGGAAAAAAAATGGTGAGATTAGAACTGGAGCCTGGCTCGGAACAAGCTCAGATGTAGGGCTGGGCGTCATTTTTTGGTTTGATTCTGAAATAAGAAACAAGTTTTGCTGAAAAAGAATGAAATGATTGTGTGCATTTTGATTCCTTGTTTGGATTGCACGTGTGCTACTTGCAAAATTCACCATGTCTAGTCTGGAATGGAGCTTGGATTTCAAAATAACCCATGACACATCCACCCCTTCTCCAGTGCTATGACAGATGTATCATGCTTTTCATACTGTATAAGAGCCCTGCAGCCTTTGTAGGTAGCAATATAGAAAAATTAATAGTTATAATTGAAAGGGATAATGCAATTACACAATTTCATGCATTCAACTCTGCACAAAGTTTTTGTTGGAAAAATGAATGATTTCATAATAAAGAATGCAATTCTCTCTCCTGCAGCATTTCTGTCTGCTTTATTCAGTGAGTCATTTAGGAATTCAATTAGTTTCAGTGAATAGGAATTGACATCACCCCAACAGCTGCAAGTCTGCCCAGCAAAGCTAAAGCACCAACATCCATCGAGCCAGCCAGCCAGAAGTGTAAAATTACTAAAAGCTCTAACTGGCCTTCTAAAATGACAGGGTTAGACAGTATCATGTCTGTGGCAGAATGCAGGGCCTCAGGGACTGATTCTTGCGCTCTACTGGCTTAGAAAAATGCAAAGCCTGTAAAATTTCCATTATAATAATCAGCAACACAATGAAAAAATTTATATCAATGCACAGAAAAGATATGGGTACACACTGCATCACTCATGCCTGTTGTCAGCAAAGAGAAGAAGGCTGCACTCACATCACAAAGGTACACATGCCACACATTCCAAGACAGATCAGCTACAACACTATTTTCAGGTTAAAGTCAAATGGATGTTGAAAAAATGAAAATGGATTATCGCACTCAAGTGTAGTGTTTCCCATTCGTTGCAAGAGTAGGAAGGCCCGCCATAATCTAATTTACCCATGCCATAGTCTCAATATGCGCAAATGGCGCCTGTTGATCAAACATGCGCACAATGGGAAGAAAAAAAACAAAAAAAAAACAGAGAAGTAGGAAAGGTACTGGAAGACGCGGAATTTGCGCAACCCCCCCCCGCTCAATTAAATGAGAATGACCCCCCCAGACATTGGTCTGCCACCACACAGTGGGAAACAGTGTGCCCCCAGATTCTACAAAAATTCTGTGGACACACTGCAATGCTAGCCATTTTAAAGCTCCTTTTTTTAAATTCAGTGGAGCCATGGGACTCATTTTTGTTAGGATCAAAGCTGTAGTCACTGTTATCTTGAGGCCCACGAGAGTTCCAAGCTAAAACTAAATTTTACTTAGTGACACCAAAAGCAGGCACCATAAACTACAGTGCTTGTATTTGAAACGGAGCTCCACAGCTGTGGCAGTGTACTTGCTATGACTTTCATTTGAATGATTAATTCATAATGGCACATTCGCATTATAAACAAATTCAACAAGGAAATATCCCCATTTCATCAAGTATTCAGAAGAGATCACCAGCTTCAACAAACTTCAGTTAAGATCGCTGACATGAGGGTCATTCCATGTCAATACAACAAATTTCAGAAAATTTCCCCACCTGACCATCTCAGATTTATTTTTAAAAAATTCTCACACCAAGGCCATGTACTTAATAGGATATGTGCAATGTTTCAGTTAAATATCTTCTTCAGTTCTGACAAAAAAAAATGTAATAAAGATGGCAACGTTTTGCTGATTTTTGCACTCCTTTTTGCAACGTCAAATAAAAGTGGATTTTTAGGGGGCAATATCTCTAGTTATATCAATGCCATGGGCTAAAAAATTTCCACAGTGTAGCATCTATGCCAAGTACACTTGTGAAACACATTTTCAATGGCAGATATGTCTTTTTTAGGGAGATGTGGCTGTTTGAAATTGCTAATTTATTTGACGAAGTTGTCTGTGACACCAACTTTGAAGGTCAATTATGACCGAAGTTATGCAGGTAGATAGCTGATTTTTTTTTCAGGGCAAGCTCACATAATCCTATTGGTACAATAAACAGCAAGCATGTCAATTTTATGGTTGTCCAGAAAATACACAGCAATATAAAAAAGCCAAAATTTCATGAAATTTGACATCAAATTGCCGAGGTGTTAAAACCTGTAAATTCGATTTGATTCCTTTAATATTGCAGGAGTTTCTGAGGCTGTAATCATAACATCAGACAACAGAAAGTCACTTAAAGATCTGCAATATTTAGATACATTGGTTATAGTACCATATATAGGTCAGGAAATGCCAAATCAAACTTGTATATATAAAATTTATTTAGCAAAATTCATTATAGCCACATCATTACTTTGTCCAAACTTTCAAATGTATCATGGTCAATACAGTATACATTAGATTACTCATTTCAAGTTCATCATAAACAGTTTTGCTGAATTAACAGATTCCTCATTTAGGTTATATCTGCCTCCCATGGCAGTTGTGGGTGCTGACATCTTAGTGATGACATGTTGTACAGGTACCCAGCAAACATCCTCTCTGCGTGGCCAGTAAAGATGTCTTGCTGGTCCACGTGGGAGCAGGAAAATTAATCTGATGTTATCGGTGGCAAGAGTGCCCAGATTAGGACTTGCCTCTCACTGACATGTTGAAACACGTAAACAAAACTGATGAATGATGACATAATCTCAACCACTGGATGGCATTGGAGGACTTACAAATTGATCATTTCCCCAAATTGACATTTATAATTGTGCATACAATAGCAGTTTAATTAAAGTGTTCCTAATTTTGATAAATGACCTGCTATGTGTGAGGAGAGCTTGCCCAGAAAAAAAATCAGCTCTCTATCTGCATAACTTTGGTCATAAATGGCCTTCAAAGTTGGTGTCACAGACAACTTCATCAAATAAATTAGCATTTTTAAACTGCCATAGCTCCCTAAGAAAAAGAGAAAAGTCATTGAAAATGTGCTTGCCTAGTTTACTGGGCCTTGATGCTACACTGTGGACGATTTTGAGGCAATGGCATAAGTATAACAGGAGATATTGCCTCCAAAAAACTCCTTTTTATTTGACGTTGCTGAAACGAGTAAAAATTTGCGCAACACTACCATCTTTATTATTTTTTCTGCCAAACTAATAGACATATTTCACTGAAATTTGGCACACATCCTATTAAGTATATCACCTTTCTGTGATAATTTTTCAATACAAATCTGAGATGGTTGGGTGGGAGGCATTTGTTGAATTGACATGGAATGACCCATTACGAAAGCAAGCAATTTATAGATGCTGAAATTATGACTGAGAATTCCAGCTAGGCTTACATAAGGATTACAAACCAAAGCTTACCTGCAAAGTGACTTCAGGGAATCCTTGTCCAGAAAGTCATGGTCTTTTCTCACAGAGGGAATATCAATAGGAAACAAAGCATCTGATGAAAAAATATGCAAACAATAAATATTATTCAGAGTAATAAGTATGCTTTATTGGCTCATTCATATAACAAAACACAATGGTGAGCCATTATGTGGCAGACTGTTCTACACAACTAAAGGTAAATAAAGTGAGATAATGATATGAAATAGGAGAATCATTAGAAGAATAATTTCTAAATGACATGATGTTCCAATAAATAGGAATGGGTATTAGTAGATTTTGCCACCATTTGACAGTTGATGTAAATGTCTGGGTCCAACAGGTTATCAATCAGAAACTTCCATTATGAAGGAACACTGGCAGGTGAGAAGCAGTACATATTTCAATTGCTATCATATTTTAATGTGGGACCACAATGAGGATCGAGTAACTGTGTTTCGATTTGCTGCCATGAACCAGTCATGTGGTTGGCACTGCATTTCGGCAACCAATCCCTACTCATGAGGCAATTGTGCTTGTATCAGCGGATTCCCTTACAGTGCAAACAGAATTTGCCATGAGTCTGTCTTGCTTTGACTAAGGTGTCATATACACCCAGGTGCACTATTGACACTGAGGTGGTTTCAAGAGTTTAGATTCATATCAGAACAGAACAGCTGGCAGCAAACAAGCTCATTTCTCATGCCATGTATTTTTATATCAAATGGTACAGTTTGTTAATACAGCTAATTATCAGAATCTTACAATGGAAATTGATCCAGTTTCAAGGGTTCAATTCAGCTAGGAGAGCCACTAGCTATCACTCTAAGGGTAGTTCCTAATCCAACTGTTAACCCTCTCACTCCCAAGAACCCCAGTGGTTTGACTGTACTTATTCTCTAAGGGGATCAGACAATAAATTAAGGATTTTTAGAGACCCCTTCTCAAATAAATGTATTTCAAAAACAAAGAGATTTCAAATGTAACAATATAAAAAAGTTAATTGCACAAATAAAAATTTCTTCTCATTGGCTGAAAAGCAGAGGCCTGCATTTCTATTCATACTCAAAAATTCTGATTGCCTTTTGGCACTTTTGGGCTTTTGTCACCATCTCATGTGAGTGCCTTTCATCACTCCCAGGAAATAAAAAGGGTTAAGGTAACTAGAAAACAATTCCGGTATTCAATAAACAAAAAAACTGCTTCAATAAACTTCATAAAAATGTTCAGGGATTATTATCCCCGCCTCAAAGCGCAATGGGGGTTATTGGATTGGGGACCGTCCGTTTGTCTGTCCATCTATCCATCCGTGCATGCATCCATCCGGGCAACAATGGGGACAAGATTTCTCTTAAACTATTGCCCCTAGACGTGTGAAATTTTGTAGGCTTAATAAACTACTCATGACCTTCGTTAGGTTTGAAAATGGATTTTGAAGCTTTTTTTTTTTAACTGAGTCATGGCCCTTGATCGTGGCGGGGATAGTGATGACGCTGTCGTTTTGTTATCAATAATATTTTTGCACAGAAACTCGCGGACCTTGAATTTTCAGAACCATACAATGTGTACAATGGGGTGACTAAACGCTTGAAGTAAAAGCATTCCACTGCATGGGAAGCAGCACCAAAAGCTCCATGTATTCGTTATCCTGCAATGACACCCAAGGAGGTACGACGTGTGAATTTCTCCAAAGTACTTCTGTTTTGGACTGTAGTTCAACTCATTTCAAGGCCTAGAGCCAATTCCTATGGAGTGTGACTATGGCTCACAATTCGCCAATCCATTACCTGTCCAGTCACACACAACAAAGCTAACTGGGCACATGCAAGATTGAACAGTACAAGTAAAATGAAGTTCCTGCACAATTACAACACTAAACATTTTAAAAATAAAATCTGCCTGCTGACAAGGTTGGCAAGTTTAATTATATTTTTCCTCGCAGTGTTATTCACTCGCTTATTTTCTAATTGCTCCAATTTTGAAGTCTTTGTCACTGTTAACGCATGCTAATTCAAGCTGTCCCTTTAACCTTCACCTTAAAAGTGTAAACAAGGACTCTTCAAGCCAAACAGCACAATCAAAATCAAGCCTATAAGCCTCTACAGCTAATTAACTGCATGAACAAGATGGAACAAGATTAGTCTCATGTAAACATTCAGATCAAAAAATTGTGATCATTTCACACAAATAAATCAGTTCTACTATTGTTGACATTATGCCTATTCTACTGTAATCAAATAAAAAAATAAATGAAAATACGTTTTTCTTCCGTAAAACTTCCTTTCATTGATGAATTCATTAAAGCTGATTTTTGCAGCTTTTTGAATTCTAAGCGAAGGAACCTCGACAGAAACTGGTGACAGCTCTAGTTTTGCATTTAATTACATTTGAAACAGCATATATATATATATATATATATATATATATATATATATATATATATATATATATATATATATATATATCTGACTCAATAGAGGCCGTCATCAACCAAAATGGATCAAAAAGTGAAAATGAATGGTGACATAGTCCGGTACTTTTCAAAACATAGCATCATTCAACCATGCAATAATCTAGATTTTATTGGATTGTAAAATATTGACATAGGTGTTTGTGTAAATGATGTAACAAGTAAAGAATTAAGTCAGAAACATAATCTTGATTTTGGTTTGCATTATGTGTCTGCTTTTACTTTAACAAAGAGTATTATATGTCCTTAAAATATAAACTATAATTTCCCATCTAATGCACAGCAGGATAATTAGTCTGTTGTTGAATTAGAAAGCAGGCTGGTAGTACTATACCAGTTTCATGCTATATTGCTGTTGGAAAACTTGTGGTCATCATATCATGTGCATTAACAGTATTAAATGTTACAGTATTAAAATACATAGTTGTAGTTTTTTTTTGTGCAAACAGGAAATCGCACACACATCTTTTTCTTAATTTATTAAACCAAGGAAGCCCCATTGAAATTGATATCTCTTATCATTACCTTCGCCAGCGACTTCGCTGACGAAGGTAATGTTTTGATCCCCGTGTATTTATTTGTTTGTGTGTCTGTCTGTATGTGTATCGAATAACTCAAAAAGTACCAAACAGAATTTCATAAAATTTGGTGGGTTGATTTGGCATGACCTGAGCATCAATCGATTAGATTTTGGGAGTGATCGGGTTAAAGGTCAAGGTCAAGGCCACGAAAAGGTCAAAACCGACTTTCGGCCATATCTCGGTCAATTTTTATCCGATCGGCATGAAACCAACGCCAGTGGCGAGGGATTCAGTGGCGTCGGCGAAGGTATGCGCTCTACCGAGTGCCCGTTCTAGTTTATTTACTTATTATTTATAATTTTATCTGGAGCAGATCATGTAGTGGTATGTTCACTTCATCTTCACAGAAGAAATTTTGAGCAGAAATGCACAGTCTCAGTGGTAAAATTGGCCTACTGAAGTTGTACATGCACCACGGGAGAAAATGTCAGAGAGAAGCGAGGGTGCTCCATCACCGAAAAAGAAATTAAAATCAGAAACGTGAGACTGATTGACTTTGAATACCCCAAAATAATATATTTCTGGAGAGTCCAAATTAATCTCAATAAAATTATGTTAGTATTTTTAAAAAGTGTTGTTTCACCCCCAACTGAGAAACAATTTTCGCGTTGTTTCACCCCCACTGCACCACATAGGCTTGAATTATTGGCAATTCAGCCATTCAATTGTGGTTTTATCTCTGAAACATTTAATTATGATCTTTTACATTCATTCATGCCTTTAATATTGAAATCAACACTCACAATGTCCTTGTGTAATTTCATTAGTATACATCATTGCACTACCCAACTCATCACTCTCAAAAGTGCGAAAGGCAGTCTGTGACTAGTCTATAACCACTAAACCAATCAGATCTTTGGACTACGAATAGAAATATAAACCATCTTATTTCAGCCAATGAGAAGAGATATTTGGATGCACAATAAACTTTTATAATATTGTTACACTTGCAATCTCCCCATTTTTGAGATATACATTTTGAAAAGGGGTGTCTAAAAACCTGTTTCTTGTCCAATCTCATTGGGAGATAAGGACAGTCAAACCACAAGGGACCTTGGGATGGACTGGGTTTAGCTGTAAGATAAATTTGACTGAATGTGTTTCAAACCTTCGTAAAGCTGTGCATACTGTGGGAAGCCAGCCGCCCGTAGCCAGTCACATGCTTCATTAGCTTCAAGTTCTGAAAAAACAGAAATAACAGAAAATGGCAGAGATGAGGAGTCTTTTCTTACATCACCATGGTCTCATTTTTCAACCTGCAGTCAAGGACTTCTGATATACAAAACAATCTGCACTTGGCCAATTCATCAAAATTGTCCTCTACTTCCAATCTACCAGGTTTTCATTTTACACACTCAGACACCAGCACAATACTGCAGTCATGAGCTAACGTTTCCAAGCAGGAATTTCAATGCTGGCATTGTTTTATCACTGTAATAAGCAAGCCACGTACAAAATGCATCATTCCTCTGTTCGCTGTTAACAGTACTAGTGTCTGCAATAGCCAGGCCCATAATGATGTGTGTAAATCTGTCAGGACTGATATTACAAGTTCAAGGGTTATGTGAAAAGGAAAAAACGGCGATACCAGCTGCATCGCAAATGTATTATTCTCGAGTTATTTGCGGTTGCTCGGCCAAAACAAATCCCGGTTGCATCACCAAGCAATCGACCAGACCGCCGTGGTAGTATTTCTAAATAAAAGATTACTGCTCGCTTGTTCGATCCAAAATTAGTCCGACCTGCCTTCTTTTGTCTGAAACCCATACATGATGATTGAAAGTGAACCCTGAACCTTTTCCGTCAACAACTGACAATTTGACAACAAAGTAAACTGTTTCTGACTAAGAAAAAAAAAAAAAAAAAAAGTATTGCAACACTCTGTTCCGGGATAGTGTTATTTGATACTGCATACTGATATAAATCAGACTTGATATCAAAGGACTTTGACATAAACTCATTCCGCTGAGAAAATACACTCCAATTCAGTCTTTCACCTGAGGGGCATTTTCACAGCCTCAATGGTGATGGACCACGCAAGGGCCTAGAATTAGAATTGATCAGTGATGATAGAATTGCCTTACAGAAAAGAAAAAAAAAAGTACTTTTGCTCATATTTTTATAAATGCATTGACATGTAGGTGTATTGTAAATGGTCTTTTAACGGTGTTTTATTATTGTCTTATGTCTCGTCATGCTGCTTCTTGCCTTGTGAAGCACACTGTGTTGCTTTAAGCATGAAATGCGCTCAACAAATAAACCTGACTTAACTTGATCAATCAAGCATCAAAACGCACTCGACCACCTGTGCCCGGTGGAGTTTTTTGTTCCTTTTTCAAAGAATGTTGGTACTGTACAATAGAAAAAAAAATGAAGATTTAATTGGCACACAGGCTCCTTCTAGGCCCGCTCAGTGGCTTTATAATGCGCCATACTTTAATTTTATGCACCATTTGCGCATGACATGTGGCCTTCCCAACCCCTGCAGCACCTGTTTGTTTGTTTGTTTTTGGCAGGTCCACCTATTCACACATTTGCCTACATGTATAAAGCTTCACAAGAAGAGAACCTGAGTGAGCAGCCTTGAAAGTGATACTGAACAGTGCCAATTCAAAATGCAGAAGCACCAGTGTGGGACTGAGAGTGATGTAATCTGCAGAGGAGACACTGTTGTGGGTTTACATCAATGCTAACTCAAGCCCACTTTGCTAACCGCTATCCATACGTTACTTTACTTCAGTCAGCCTACTTAAAATAAAGTAAAAAAATAGGACAAACCCGTACATTATTAAACGAATCAATGAAGGCTCTGACAAGTACTCCATTATAGTATTGATTCATTTCAGAAAAGAGAACCAACTCATCATCTTCGCACCATGACCAAAGCCAATTTTCTTCAAACATTTTACCAAAACTGGTCAGCGGAAGGATCACTCACACACTGACAAACTGAATCATGACTGTAATCACAGCAGTAACTTTCAAATAATTGTTGTGATGAATTCACTGAATTACTCAGATTATTTGAGCAGTATACCCAGGGTAAATTACATTGTTCAGGCATGTGGGTGGACTGCATCAGGGTGATGGATCAGTAATTAACTGGCGGTTGTTTTGAGCAGCGATTGAGGCAAGACAAATGTGTTGGAACAGGAAATTCCCATCAGGTGGAGCCTGGAGGGATTAAAGAACTGCATTAACCAACCTTATTCTGCCAGGCAATAGCATCGCAAGTTATTGCTCCACAAGCAAATGACGAAGATAGAGAGAAATTGATGCTGCTGACCTAACAGACTCAGTAAATTATCTTCTGGCAGGAAAGACGTGAGGAGAGAGGCCCTGCTGTTGGGATGTGGATAGAGGTAGGACTGATGAGAGGGGAGAACCACAAGTGTTTAAATGCTGGGCAATTCCATTTGAAGTGTTAAATGACCACTGAATATTCAAACAAGAAATAGTAACACAATTTGTGTATGGCAGTATTGTTAGATATTCAGGTGTATGGTTCAGGAGAAATTGAAGGTCTGAGGCAAATCAAATTTTTTTGGTACGGATATTAAATAAAAGTTTGAGATCATTCACATACTGAAGTCACGACGAGACAATTTGGTTGGCTGAATTATGAAAAAAAAAATGATACTCATTGTTCTGAGACAAAGCATCACGGGTGTGACTTTTATTTGGGTGGGGGCTTGGGGGGATGGGTGGTTGGGGGCGGGATTGGGGGCTGAGTGAGTGGAGGTTGGGGCCTTCGAAATTGGAAATCAAGAAGGCCTCTTGACTAGAAATGGCTGATGAGGCTGAAACATTGTGAATGATCAATATAATGCCATATGGTGTGCCTCCAAATACTTAAAACGCGAGTAACGTAACGCGAGTAACAGGACTTTTTCGTTTTAAGGGCCTGTTGCAGAAAATTACTGCTGCATTAAGTTAAAATCCTGGTTTAAACATATATAATCCAATTTATTCTGTAATGCATCATTGATCAAGAAGATTGGACCAAACTTAAGTGAAAAAAACCTTGTTACTTTTGAGTAGCGTGAGTAATGCTTGAAAAATTTGCCAACACAACCATTGAGAGGTTCATTCTGGCTTTTCTCTAGTAAAGTTGATTATGGTTGGAGGTTGCCACAATGTAGAAGTTTTGAAGTTCATTATTCATTATTCACTGTCCATTGAATAAGTAGTGAAACAGTTTTATACTAATGACGGCTTGGGGTATATCCCCGAACGCCCCCAATCCTCCAATTCCTCAATCCTTGAATAGACCTTGAGTAGACTTTCATTTGAACTTAATTTCAGGTCAATCGAACAAATGGTTCTGAAGATATGGCCAAAATGGTAATTTTCCATCACAAAGCGCCACCTGATGGCAAAATATGGAACCATACAGGTATGATGTCATCATGTGATACGTTGTGAGGTCATGACGTTGCAGTTGCACATAGTTTCATGTCAGTTGGACAAATGGTTCCAAAGATATGGCAAAAATGGTGAATTTTATGTGACAAAGCTCAACTGTGTCAAAAAATCAAACAGGTATAATGTCACCGTGAGACACATCCTCAGGTCATGACCTTTCATTTGCACTTGATTTGAAGTCAATCGGACAAATATTTCCAGAGATATGATAAAAACAGTGATTTTTCAGTTTTTGGCCCCTGGTGGCCAATCTAGAAATTGTAAATTGTCCAAAATCGAATCAGTTCTTCCTCTTTATGATACTTACCTATATGCAAAACATGAAATTTCTAATTGAAATATTACTGAAGTTATCGCGTTAACACGTAGGCCGGTGCGGCGGCAGCAGTAGGACCAAAAACATAATATCCCCGAAACGCCGTTCGGAGATATAATTACCTGGGTATGGTGTGCAACTGACTTAAGGGTTCCAGATATCAGCCAAGGGCTACCCCATGCCGATTGCAAACTTGGTTCTGTGCACTGTGCACAAACTAAAACTACATAGCTTTGTCACCCACAACAAATAAATGAATCTGCTGGCGCATGTATTATTTGGTCACCCAAGCAATGCTGAGAGATCATCATTCGGCTTAGATTCGAAGGTCAAAGCTCAAATCCCAAGTCACAAACTGATACCTTATATGGGTTCCAATTAGTCCTCAATACAAACTTTGGCCTGAAGTGTGATTGAAGTAATGAAGTATGGGGCAGTTCGTACTGGCTTGTGTCGTCTTAATCCATACAATTCATTGCTCTATTAATCATTATCCAATGCAAACCAAATTTAATAGGCATTGTGGCTTTACCAGTACCACCGCCTATGCCAACCATGAACAGGTCACGATTGTGACTTATCATCAGTCCCAAATCCAAACTTCAGCTCAAAATACAATAATAAGTAAGATTGGGGTGATTTCCTTCAACCTAAGGTCAAATGTGAAATCTATGGTCACAAACTGATGCACAATATACGTTGTACAACCCCAGTTCGAAATTGGGGTTGGGAAGTTGGGACAAAGTGTAAATTGAGAAAAAAATCAAAATGCAATGACTTTCAGCCAATATTTTATTTACAAAAGAACGTAGATAACATTTCAAATGTTGAAACTGAGACATTTTATATTTTTATCCACAAAATGAGCTTACTTCAAATTTTCTGGCTGCAACAGGTCTTGCTATGTTATATCTCTTCAATTGTGAATAAAATACTGGCTGGTGAGATTTAAAAGTCATTGCGTTTTGATTTTATTCATAATTTACACTTTGTCCCAACTATTTTGGAATTGGGGTTGTACAATTCCTCTCAGTCCCTAACAAAACCTGAGTTCAAAGTGCTAACGTAAGTGAGATACAGGGAAGTTTTCAGTGAGACCATCAAACCAAGGTCCAAGGTCAAATCCAAAATCACTAAATGATGTGCAATGCATGCCTTTTTTGTCTCTCACACAAAACTAAGCTCCATAACCTCAACAAGATAAAGGGTGTTTTCCAGTCTGAGCTTGAAACCAGGGTCAAAGGTCAAATCAAAGGACACAAACTGAAATACAATCTATGACTTCCGATCAGTCCGTGATACAAACATAAACCTGACAATGCGATGAAGAAGTATTTGCCCCTGTAATTATCCGCTGGCTCTACAATGACTCCATGTTCATACTGATGTCCAAAACAAAGTTTTTATTTTTGGCACACCGTGAAAACTAGACCACGGACAAACAAACAACAACCCAAACAAATGAATCACCACAAACATCAAAGCAATTTACATATAAAAATTTCATAAACCGTAAGATTAAGAGTTTCCATACCGTGTACACCTGAAACCAGCTGTATAGAGTTTGGTCAAGAGCTTAACCAACGCGTGCTCTCATTGTTCGAGTCCGCTATTTGGGGTCTATGTTACTTCCGGGTAGGGGCGCCGGATTCTCTTAAGAAGTGGGGGGGCCAAAAAGTGCCGTGTTGTGTGTTCAGCTCATTCACAGTGCCTCTATTCCGTGCACCTCATCTGTGTCCCTATATTGCAAGTGCAACACTTACGGTATAAAAAAATAAAAAGAGGTTTACCTCATTCCCGTTAACCCAGACACACATGCCCCAAATCCATCACCTCTTCTTTAAAACTAATGCTTTGGACTTTTTGTTTCAATGTACATCATGAAGTAACGCGTAGTGAGATCCCTGGCTGGGTAGGCAGGATCAGCCAGAGCTTAAATCGCATGGTACATGCATGCAAAAAATTTATATTGGGAAGAACTCATTATTAAAACCCCTGCAAAATCAATCAAGCTTTTGACATTGGCGAATTGTAGCGTGCTCACCATTTCTTGCCAATTGTAATCGTAAACATTTTCACACTTGTGTTTTCCACACGGATTAATAGGTTTCCGATGACGCTACGACATGAATGTCAATTTACCGTAATGGAACATTAGCACGCTCCTCAAAGTGTTATAGTCTTACGTAAAACACACTGAGGGTTACTCCACCATTTCAATCTATAATATACAGTTTCCTACTTCTTTGTTAACATTATCATCTTAAAATTATTATCTCAATAATGGTCATCATTAAGAACAATAAGGCATAATGAGCAAATGAACGACACATTAAAATAACCTCATTGGGATGATCTGAAATTTTGTGAACAGCAAGGAATTGTGGGAACAATACGCAGCGAGCGAGTGGACATTGTAAAAATTTGATCTCCGCTCACGCTAGTGGCCATTACTCAAAAACACTTGTTGTCTCAATAAAGATATAAACAGCAAAATAAAATTATCATTGTTTGTATTATTAAGCATTTTCTAAAAAGAAGTCAAAAATATTTAATGTTATAATGACTTGTTCAATTAAAATGATGAATAATGTACCGTAATGACATTGACTTGCCAGCACCATAACTGAGAAATGAATGCAGTTGCAGTGGTATAGATATCCAGTAGCACAGCATGGTGTAATAGTTTTATGGGTAAGTTTTGAAAGATACCTATGCTGACAACAGTTGGGGCCCAACAGAGTTGTGAGTGTGCTAGTCATGGCCCCCTGCCACTGGGTCCTAGTACCGGTGCACTCGCTGCAACCCTATTGTTATGCCACTGGGCAGAGAAGCACTGTGTCTAAATGGTGCCCATTGAAGACAGTGTGACAATAGACTACGCCTACGCAAACCTCCTAAACGGTTTATGCTTAAAAAGAAAGTGGGAGGAGGGTAAAAGTTGGGGGGCCAATGGCCCCCTGGCCCCCCCATTGTTCAGCGCCATTGCTTCCGGGTCAAATAGCCAAAGGTCATTTGATGCGCAAATGGCAATAATACTTAAATTTAAATACCATTATACAACACTGGCAACAATACAAAAAAAAAAAAAAATTAATTAAATTACATTACATATATAAACACATTTTAAGAATAAAAACCATATAACAATTGCAACATCAAGGCCATTACCTGGCTGACCAGCATCAGCTACACTCCCACCAAATTCAAACCTTGATTCAAACCCAACACATTAATCAGATATCAATGATATTCTTGATGTCTGCTATTTTTTTTTTTTTTTTTAAATTTGTGTATTTCTCACACTTGCCATGTTTCAGATAATCAAATTAATCTTAATGTTTGACAAAGATAACCCCAGAAAACACACAAGAGTTGTCAGAAAGACAACAAAGCTCGCCGGGGGGCAAGGTTAAAGTTTTCTGGACGCGGACGCCGGGGGTACGACAATAGCTCTCCGGACGTTATTCGTCCCGGCGAGCTAAAAAGGTCAGGTAAAGGTCATGGTCAAGGTCACCAGGTCAAAATTTCGGCATCAGTACGTAGGTCTTGCACCAAGGAGTATGCATGCAAAGTATGAAAGCTCTATCTCTCACGGTTTAAAAGTTATAGACAAGGTTGAAGTTTTTGTTATGGGCAAGGTTATAGTTTTTTTAAAGGTCAGGTAAAGGTCAAGGTCAAGGTCACGAGGTCAGAAATTTTGGCATCGGTAGGTAGGTCTGGCATCAAGGAGTACACATGCAAAGTATGAAAGCCCTATCTCTCATGGTTCAAAAGTAATGGGCAAGGTTAAAGTTTTCTAAAGGTCGGTCAAAGGTCAAGGTCAAGGTCACGAGGTCAGAAATTTTGGCATCGGTAGGTAGGTCGGGCATCAAGGAGTACACATGCAAAGTATGAAAGCCCTATCTCTCACGGTTCAAAAGTTATGGGCAAGGTTAAAGTTTTCTAAAGGAAGGTCAAGGTCAAGGTCACGAGGTCAGAAATTTTGGCATCGATAAGTAGGTCTGGCATCAAGGAGCACACATGCAAAGTATGAAAGCCCTATCTCTCACAGTTCAAAAGTTATGGGCAAGTTTAAAGTTTTCTAAAGGTTGGTCAAAGGTCAAGGTCATGGTCACGAGGTCAGAAATTTTGGCATCGGTAAGTAGGTCTGGCATCAAGGAGTACACATGCAAAGCATGAAAGCCCTATCTCTCACGGTTCAAAAGTTATAGGCAAGATTAAAGTTTTTCTGCACGCGGACGGACGCGGACGCGGATGCCGGGGGTACGACAATAGCTCTCCGGACATTCGTCCCGGCGAGCTAAAAATGCAGTTTTTAAATGATGATTTAATTTACTGAAGGGAAAAAACTATCAAACTCTACTTGGCTCGATGTAAAAAGTAAAGTCCCCTTAGTTAACAAATCAACCAATTAAATAAATATACTTGACAATTTATTTAAATTTAACTAGACAAACCCAGGTAACTTCCAGCCCTGTTGAATCTAGACATTCGTTAAATAGTACCCGCCTGGCATTATGAAGTAGGTAAAAAGCAGCATGTGATGCTGTGATCTAAAGAACGTCAAGAACAAATAAGAACCAAAGTTGTTGATATTGACCAGTCTGGAAAGGGTTGCAAAGCCATAAGGTTCTGGGACTCCAGCAAACCACAGTGAGAGCCGTTATCTACGTGGAACAGTGGTGAAACTTGCCAGGAGTGGCTGGCCTGTTAAAATTCCTCCAGAAGAGAATCGATGAGTCATCCAAGAGGTCACTAAAGAACCCCGACTAACATCTAAAGACCTGCAAGCCACAAATGCCAAACGCGTTCAAAATTTCACGATCAGATAGAAACAGGGCCCAAAAATGGCATCCATGGGAGACCTGCCAGGTAAAAGCCACTGCTGAATGGCACTAAACAAAGATCGCAGAGCAACCGAAGCAAAGTCACAACCTAATCCAATCGAGATGTTGTTGCGTGACCTTCAACAGGGAGTTCAAGCTTGACCAGCATTCAATGTGGCTGAATTAGAATGTTTCGGTGAAGAATAGAGGGCCAATAATCTTTCACAGTGATATAAAAGACTAATAGCCAGTTATCACAAAGGTTTGATTGCAGTTGCTGCCTCCAAACCATTTATTAGGTTTCGGAGGGCAATTCTTTTTTCGCATGGGTGATAAAGGTTTAGCATTATTCTAAACCTTCAATAAATTAAATGGTAATTTACAAGCACATTGTGTGTTTACTCGTGTTGTCTATGTCATATATTAAAATTAGTTGAATGACCAGAAACATTTAGCTAAATTTGACAAATAAGCAAAAATGTGATATAACGTTGCTAAAATGTTGTCAGACTGTGAAATGCACCACAGTGAAAATATAGGTGAAAGATAACAGCACGTATGGTTTCAGCGTTCCTTGAGTGCGCGCGGAACAACCTATGCCCCGACATGCATGGGGTCAAACTGAACTAAGAAGAGCTCCTCAGAGACATCAGAAAAAAAGAGACAAGTGTAGAAGCCTTCACAAAGAAAAGATCTAAAGAGCTGCATGCCCTGCACACTTCATTCTGAAAGAATAAAATCAACAGTGCGCAAATAGTGACATAAGGAAATGTCAGTATTCAGCTTTAGCTTACGCACAGAAGAAAACCCAAAGGAAATGACATGAAATGAAAACCACCTGCCCAGCAACCACAATGCTTTGAACCAGGGCCCCTCCATCGACAGAAACTGGGAGTCTGCCACAGGAGGAATGTATTGAGCTTCCAGTCAATCCTAACATTGTCAGAACAGGCGAGTGAGCTGAACTCAAAAACTCGTTGCATCTGGTCTGTGCGTTTTGCAATAGACATGGGTCTCCAACGCATAGCAGTGTGACCTCTATTTTTGCTCTTTGAGGGCGCTACATGTGGTGATCTTATGGCTGGCATTTCCGCAGATGGCGAGAGAAGAAGGGTGTCAATTTATACTTGTACCAACAGATATCCCTTTACCCCTTTCAGCACATCGTGCCACTTAATTGGTTCCGGGGAGGTCTTTTTATACACAGATCTGAGTGTGCGTCACAGGGTCACACACGTGCCAGACAGCTACCAGAGAAAGGAATGTCTCCATGCAGGAACAATTAAAATGCCAAGTTTGTGAATGAGTGGGAGAGAAGGGATAATGTTAGTGTAAGATGTTTCTCAAGGCTGCAGTTCTTCAGTTGTACATTGGATCAGTAATGCACTTCCTGACTACAAATATAAAGACGAACTCTCCCCACAGCGTTGCGGCGCTTCTCCGCTCCGCCATTATCATTCTGACAACCAATTAATGGATATTTTGTGTTTTACCAATGAAATATCGACAGGTTCTGTCAAAGTTTTCCCAAGACACAGACCGAAAATAATATCATCTCGCTACAATCAAGCTCCATATTCTTTCAAGTTTTTGTCCCAGACAACTTTTTTCCTTGCCCTGGTGGGTCAAATGACTTAAGTCGCCAAGACAATGGGACACGACAAACTGTCATGATCTGGCCTGGCGTTTTCTCAGGGCCATTGAGCAAAGCAGTGAAAACAATTTGATTATAGTGGGCAAAAAAAGGCTAACTCTAACATAATTAATTATTTCTCCACAAAAATACATGGGGTAAACTAAAAAGAAGTAGAATATTCTAAGCTGTAAAACTTTGTGGAAGTTTCTTGCAACTTCCAAAGCAAAATCAACGATCCCCTTCTTCTTGAACTCACAACTGACACCTGTCTCCTCGTGCAGGTGCAGTCAATCAAAATTCTCCATCAGCGTCGGCAATCATCCGTTGGCCACATTGCAAGGACTAATTAATTAGTAAATCCATTGATCAGATGTGTAGCGCAATAACCATGCTCAATCCTGTAATATATTTTTAACTCCTGTCATATTTCCAAATTGTTTATTATCGGAATTCCTGTTCCCGGAATATTTCATTGATGACCACCAAAGTACTATATGATATGAGGGGAGGCAACAGAACCTTTGTCCAAGTAAAGCATGGCATATTTGTGAAGGATATGGTTCAGTTCAAGACAATTTCGAGGCTGCCAACAATCATAGCGAAACAGTCTAGTTTAGTGTTCTCAAACCTACAAGATCAAAATTGAGGAAACATCACCAGGAGCTTGGCAGCATTCAGATCTCAGGTCTGAAGGCCCATTGAACTGCCTTTTGATCAAACAGCTTCAGAAAAAAAGTAAGTTGACGAAGGACATTATCGCATGATTGCAGTGCAATAAACTGTAGCAACTTCTTTGTCAAGATGTAGTCAAGTGAATTTTAAAACCAGTAACCTCAACAGTAACCATTACTAGAATATGTTGTTTAAGTCCTATTGTCAGTTGTTTAGATAATTCAAATTGTTCCAATTCTAATATTTATAGTCTTCTCAATTGCTAGGCTACTTGGAAAAATTTTATGATTGAGAAAACAATTGAATTTGAAAAATCCATTTTAATCATCATTGAAGCACAGTGTGAATTAGTTCCTTTTTCTGTCACGCGCATGTATTGTACTCATGCGTGTAAAAAATGCAACACCTGAAAATTTACCAACATTTTTAAATCGATCATTTAATTTCCACTCTAAAAATTACGCAACAGAAGATTTGACATTTCCACAGCTTTGTGTAGAGCAGATCGAAATCCACTGAATGACAGCAAGCAAATACAGATTTAGTTGATTCAGCAGCCAGAAAGAGTTGTGTGCAAGAGTATCGTAAATACCCTAAGGTTTGTGAGTAAATTGCTGCCAAGTGTAATTTGGCGATGTACGAGAATTATCTCTGCTTGCTCCACATCTCATTAATATTCATGACATCACCACTCTGGGGAGAACGCTGCCAAGTATCTATGTATTACAGCTCCTTCTCAAAGGGAATGTACAGCCTTTCATCAAAACATTTTAAACATAACTGGGACTGGGAGATATAATGATATTATCACTGCACTGAATTCCATTAAATGTAATCTCAAACGGACCGGGTGGAATCAAACAGTAGGAGGTTAATTACGGAAGGGGACATGAGGCAGCCCATCTGCCAGTGTATGCAGCTGAAGAGGTCAATCCATGACGGGCAGTGAAATGTGAAGTTATTGCACAGACTACGGTCCAAGAATGAACAACCCAAATTGAACTCATAGTCAACCAAACCACTAATAATCTTATCTTAAAGTATCAAGGGCCTAATTTTAATTAATCACTATCCCGCTCTGGACAGCAGTCACGGATAAGCAAAACCCTAGAAACTGAAAAATGCCCCAAACTAAAATCTAAAGAGATATTATTGCCTTTATCAATGGACTTATTTTTCATACAAAAATAACTTCTCGCAACACTATCAGGCCAAACCATCAATCAAGTACTGACTTAAACCCCCCCTTCCCTACCACCCTCCCAACCCCCGTTGCTGCTTTGTGCCCTACAGGTGGGTATGGCCGACCTTTGACCCGCAAAAAATGAGGTCAAAATTGGAGCTATGGCTTTGACATCAAATTGGCCATAGGAAGAGACAGACAGGCGAACGGCGGAGGGGAAAAGAATTCCCCATCGGCAAGAAGTGCCAAGGAGTGGGGGGAAAACGATTTTGTTGTCCACGTGACCTTTCCTGTAATGCCACAATCAGACCACACTTTACAATTGTGAAACGCAACTGTAAATGAGCAGCTCAATCTTCCAATAAGTTCAGTGAGCACATTCATGGCCTCAAAAAGGAACAACAAATGAATTTTGGCAACTGTATAGCCTTTCATCCAACACCACAATCAAGCCAAAAAAAACAATAACTGCATTACAAATGTGTTCTTTGCCCTGCACTTGAGTGAAGTAACTTCCCAAAATGTCTGTTTTGTCTGAATAATTAATTTAACAACATGTGTGGACAGACAATGGCTTGAGCAATTTGTTTTCTTGTATAATTTTTAGCTTTGTGTATTAAAAAAAAGCATCAGAGGCTTTTTATATCTTTTGAGCTTTGACCTCCAAAATCAAATGAGTTCACTATTGAGTCCAAGCAGATATTTTCACCAAATTTGAAGAAATTTTCTCTTGCCATTCCAGAGAAATCGCGTCAACAACATTGGGACAAACAGGCGGCCAAACGGACAGATTGACGGAAAACCAACAAACGTAATGCTTCTGGACACGCCGTCGTCAGCGCGGAGGCATTAAAATGAAATTTTTAAAAAGTATTTATGATATGGTACATGTATAATTAGCTTTCAATGTGCTACGAGCTCAATAATTTATCAGTGAATGAAGGAACACAAAAACAACATCACCGTTGAAATCAGTTTCATCAAAGAGTTCTACTCTGCTCCATCATGACGAGCTTTAAAAACCGCTACAAGCCACTTTTACATGCTTTGCAATCGGTCATGGAGTAAGTGCAATGTGGCACTGCAGTCTGACCATTACCATTCCAGCAGACTCTCCTAAAGATAAGTGCAGACCACCAGCAGCTTTCTCTCACTTGGAGGAACTGCCGTGGGCTCACTCTCTACCCACTTCACTTAGTATCTGAACAATCAGTTAGTCCCTGCTCAGGCACTGCTGCCTCCATGTCAGAAAGCTACCTGCTACAAGAGTGTCCTGCAAACAACTGCACACTAACTACACACAATGAAAGTAAAGAGATTCCCCTCATCCTTGTGGCTCTGAACAGGGCCTGTACCCCCATTCTAATAAGATGAAGGACATTCACTTCCAATATAGCCGCACGCACATTAGCTGGGCTCATCGTGATTCATAGCAGTACCATCAAGCAGATAAAATCACGGCAAATCACAGGGCTTATTACTCACAGCAGTAGAGCCATCAATTTCCTTTTGATGAAAAATGGATTTCAAGATTGAACTGCAATTGAGGAGAGTATGAAACAGAATATAGCATAAAAACGTAAGGGAATTTCCAACACGAGCACGACTGAGAGAATTGATTCAGTCTTTCCCACTAAATAAATCTCAGGTCAGGAAGTTCCAGCTAGCAGAAGCAAGCAATGGCGAGTTTCTTCTTAAGGAAGTTCCTCTGGAGACCCCCCGAGGGACTGCATGTACAGGGAGGTCTGTTTATTTTACCGCTGTCGTGTCTGTATGTAAATGCAAGCCATGTTTCTTGAGGGTGCAGTCAGCGGAAAGCGCGCTGTTTGAACTCCCCAGCTGACAAACAGATGGCGAGCGAATGCGAGCCTGAGACCAGCAAGGGGGGTGCACATAAATGCCATACAGGAAAGCCCTATGACCGGGAGGGGGGACTGTTGACATGAAAGGCGATGTTTATAAGATGGCGTTTCCTGCTGGGCCCCGCATTTTTTACGACGGCACGTCTTGCTCATTCCTATTACAGCTTACCCGTCGGCGACAGCAACCACTGAGAACTTACTCTGTGGGCTGTGCATTCCATTTGTCGCCCAGCTTCATTTGAAAACCCTCTCCCACATAGAAGCCACCAGAAGCTCCAAAAAAAAAAAAAAAAAAAATAGGCAGTCGCTTTAGAGAGGACTGGACAGCCCTCAAATGTCTGTCTGAGATTTATGGTAAGGAAGAGTGTGGCTCAACTGCCCCTGGCCAGACAAAGTCTTCAAGGTTGAACTGCAGTTCAAAGACCCTTTTTCCAAAGGCCCTTAGTCTTTCCTGTTTACCATTTAGCTCAATCCAGACCTTCGCCCAAGACGAAAATAGATTCCGAAGTGTCCTGCAAGCTTGCAAAGAGTAAGTTGGGCTTTACACAGAGCGAAGGATAGAATGAGACAGTTGTAGGCAGCAATAGGCAACTTTAAATAGGGGTACAAATTTAAACCAGCACCCTCCCCTAAAAAGCAAAGCCTCGGCCACCCTGTCAGCGTTAATGGGTTTTGTTCGTGCTGCCCAAAAGGGTGCCATGGTCTCACACAGGCAGTCCCCGAGGATTTCTGCACTGCCACAATACACAGCTCTCAAGTCTGCAAGTTCATAACCCCACGGTTCCACTTGATTATTTCATCAAAATCCTTGCAAGGCTGAGGCTGAGCAGTCACACTGGAGAGCAGGGCAGCCAGCAGGGGTCAAAGACCACCTGTTCCTAGCACAGCTGATGGATTGAACATTAGCCAATCCTCTGTGTCGTGAAGTACCAGCACCGCAACGCACAAATCCGGCCAATATTCTGGTGTCATGGGGAGAGAATCGAATGGCACCAAATTCCTCATACAAAGCCAGGAAGTAGTCTTGTATAATGCAGAGAGGATTAGGTCTAGCCCAGTCAAACTTCCCTTTCACGGGCTGCAGCAACACCATGTTCCATCCATTCAAACTGTCAAGCGTAATCACTCAATTTATAGATTTTTTTTTTCTTCAAAACAGTCCATATCCAGTGCTGTGCAAAGCTACATTTCAAACAATTCTGTAAGACACCTCAAAAAAATCTCGAAATGACAGGTTTCTAAAGATTGAAAAATGTACTATAAAAGTACAATGGTTATAAGTCAAATAAAATCAACATTTGGTGTGACTAACCTTAGCCAAAAAATGAGAAACACAAACACTGTTGTTCTATAGTTTTACATGATGATTGGCTTTTTGCATGGCGCAGTTCTGCTGACTGTTTCTGTGTCCCCAGGTAATGACGTTGAGATCAGGGATCAATCAAGGTTAAAACATTGCTATCTTTCATGAAATATACAAATAATTTTTTAATGAACACTTAGTATCTGAAATGTGCTTTTTCAACAACACAAGTTGTGGAAAGCAAAAAATAGACACTTCTATTTAAAATTTTTAAAAGTAGGGTCCCGAGGACTGGCACAATACTTATTTAGTACAAGACTCAATTAGCTGTGTCTTGAAACGCCACATTCTAACAGTCTGTAGTATTTCAGGAAATAAAAGATACTCATTGAAATACTAACAGTACTCATGAACTCCTTATACTTGTTAAAATACAGAATGAATACACAAACATAATATAGTTATTGGACTGAAATATTTACCAAACTACAAAATAAAAATATGCCCTTAATCTTAGAAATTCATCCAGGCAATGCCATCCTTTCACTTGCAAGAACACTTGTACTGCATATTAAACCTATTGGAGACTGTACATGCATTTACACTTAAAATAAATACTGCCATTATGACAAAGAACACTGAAGATGTTTTTGCTCTGATAATGTGTTCCAGTCAACATGCGTAAAAAAAAAAAAAAGTCTGTCACATTCTCATTTGAATATTTGCAAATACAACAAACATTTTACAAAACAAAAATGATTTCTTAGAAAACAAAGCAAAAGCGTATTAAAAGCTAAATACTGACTTACCAAGTAACATCAGAAGCTTATATTGACTGCTCATTGAAAATGACACATCGGAGCCCAGATCATCCACAAGGCCAACTCAGTAGAGGCCAGAGCTTTCCAGATACTGAGTGAAGACATTGGATGTACAACAGGTCCACAGGAAAAGGTCCGACTAGAACGTTTCCCAGCAAGAAAATGAGAACAATGAGAAGTGACCTCCCTGAACAGATTTTCAGAGGGGTCGTAGTTTGCAAGGGATACTTCAGCAGCCAAGAACGCCTCCCCTTCCTGACCCCATTTAGGCTGAGGACCATCTGGTTCCTCCTGAACAAATGTCCCACCACTGACACACCACCACCCACTGGGCTGTACCATTTCACCCAGAGCGGGGGTGGCACAGTCTGGGAGGATCTTCAGGTTTTTCCTTCAATGAGAAACCACCTCACATTTCAGATCGAAGATGGCTGAAAACCGAGATCTAGTCACCCAAAAACTAACTTAGACACAGACTCCAAAATCTAGAGGATTTGAGGCTCATAATCTTTCAAAGATGCAAAAGCTTGGTGAATACATTTAACAACACATGTAATCATAATATATTGGATGAAAGAACACAGGAATGCATACATGCGCATGTACAAACATACAGAACAACACTCACAGAGCTAGCTTATTGTACAAACCCAATTCCGAAATAGTTGGGAGAAAGTGCAAATTGTGAATAAAGTCAAAACGCAATGACTTTCAAATCACTCCAGCAAGTATTTTATTAACAATAAAACAGAGATAACATAGCAAATGTTGAAACTGAGAAATTTTGCAATTTCATTCACAAAATGAGCTCATTTCAAATTTGATGTTTGCTTCAGGTCTCAAAAAGGTTGGGACAGGGGCCTGTTTACCATGGTGTAGCATGCCCTCTTCTTTTTAACAGAGAGTGGAGGCGTCTGGGCATTGAGGAGACAAGTTTCTTGAGTTTAGCCACTGGAAATTGATCCCACTCTTGTTTAATACAGGCCTCCAGCTGCTGGAGAGTTATGGGTCTCCTTTGATGGACTTTTTTTTAATTATGTGCCAAATGTTCTCAGTTGGTGAAAGATCAGGACTGCAGGCAGGCCAGGTCAGCACATGGACTCTTCTACTACGAAGCCATGCTGTTGTAATAGCTGCAGTACGTGGTTTTGTATTGTCCTGCTGAAATACACAAGACCTTCGCTGGAATAGATGTCATCTGAAGAGGAGCATATGTTGCTCTAAAACTTTTATATACCTTTCAGCATTCATGGTGCTTTTTAAAACATGAAAGTGTCCCATACTATATGCACTAAATGCATCCCCACACCATGAGAGATGCTGGCTTTTGAACTGAACGCTGATAACAGGAGGGGTGGTCTCTAACCTCTTTAGCCCGGAGGACACGCCGCCCATGATTTCCAACAAGAATGTCAAATTTGGACTCGTCTGACCACAGGACACTTTGCTACAGTCCATTTTAAATGAGCCTTGGCACCCATAATACAGATCATGTTTCTGGATCATGCTCAAAAATTGCTTCCTTTTTGCATGACAGAGTTTTAGGTGGCACCTGTGGATGGCACGGCGGACTGTGTTTACAGACAGTGGTTTCTTGACGTATTTCAGGGCCCATTTAGTAATGTCAATGACAGAATCATGCCGGTGAGTGATACAGTGGTGTCTGAGGGCCCAAGGATCACGGGCATCCAGTAAAGGTCTTCGGCCTTGTCCCTTACGCACAGAGATTTTTTCAGTTTCTCTGAATCTTTTGATGATGTAATGCACGGTTGATGATGAGACCTTCAAAGCCTTTGCAATTTGACATTGAGGAACATTGTTTTCAAAGTATTCCACAATTTTTTTACACAAGCCCTCCCAGGTTGGAGAGCCTCTGGTCATCGTTACTTCTGAGAGACTCAGCCTCTCTAAGACATCCCTTTTATAGCCAATCATGTTACACAACTGATGCCAGTTCACTTAATTACTTGCTAGATGTTCTTTCAGCTGATTCTCCTTTAAATTAATTGCCTTTTTAGCCCCCCCTTTTTTTTTTTTGCCTGTGTCCCAACTTTTTTGAAACTGGTTGCAGCCAGAAAATTTGAAAGAAGTTCATTTTGTGGATAAAAATGTAAAATGTCTCAGTTTCAACATTTGAAATGTTATCTATGTTCCTTTGTAAATAACATATTGGCTTATCTGATCTGAAAGTCATTGCATTTTGATTTTATTCACAATTTACACGTCATCCCAACTATTTCGGAATTGGGGTTGTAATTTGCTCTGCATTAGAGCATAAGAGTGAAGAAAGAAAAGGCCTGAACTTGTCACTATACTTTTAGCAAATAGGGCTAGTGAGAAGTAAAAGCGTTAGGCCACAACACTGCAACGAATATTCCTCCCTCACAAAAAATAATCAGTGGAAGGGAAGGTTGAGTAAGTATTTCTTGGATTAACCCCTTCACTCTCAAGAGTACCAAGGTATTCAAATATGACTGATCCGAAATAAATTTTTTTTTTAAAAGATCGTTATGACCAAATTGTCACCTACATAGAAAACAGTGAAGCAGACATCCATGCTGAGATTACAGATAAAGTTAATCTGGATTTGTTGCTTATGCTCGCAACAAGTCAATGCTAATGAAAGGTCAATATTGACAACAAAATTCAAAGCTAGTTAGCTGCTACATTAGCTACAGTGCTCTCCAAAATTATGGGTTCTCTCAGTGAAAATGGGCAATACAGCCTGAGAAAAAATGTTTTTGCAATTAATCCTTTCGGACCTTTACTCAATATTCACAAAAACCTTACATTTTATTGAATTATGAAAGAATTGTGATATTAATCATTTTCATATCAATATGAGATGCTAGGTTTCAAAGTTTCAGAAGGGGCAAAATTATTGTCAAACGTCAACTGAAGAAAATAACTAAGGAGATGGCCGAAATCACAGGAATTGAATTACAAACATCCCACACAACACAATGGTGCCCTGAGTGCACCATATGGAGCAACATTTTTATTTTTCTGTCAAAACTTGGCCATAGCTACACCGCAGGTGTGTGCGGCTCCTGCAGAGGCTCTCTGCACCTCTCCAAAACCAGAGCTGCATGTGGGGAGATTTGTTGTGCGACTTCCATGTTTTGTGCCAGTTGATGAAGACAACACGATGCTGGTCTGCGTATCTGTTGTGATGCTGCAAGCCCATCCCAAAATTCTGCATACTGCAAGCAGTCACTAAATTTACAGTGAGAAATAAAACACTGCTTTGGAGTGAGCGTCTTGTTTTAGAGAATGCAGTCGTGACTTCTTCCATTATCTGAGCTTCATTAGCACGGTTAATAAAATGACGTTGTAGTCTTGTTGTAGTGATCGGTGAAGTGCGACTCTCATAACAAACCATGTCAACCACTACGGCATAGCTGCCGCTCTTCCTCACAGGATTGAACTTAGTGATATTAAACCCAAAACTATAATTCTATATTAATTACTCACCATTAGATGTCTCCACAGACAAAGTTGTTTTTCACCTGTTTTGAAAAATTATCCAATTTCCTTTTCTCTGGAAGCAAATGGGGTCACCCACTAGCAACAGCAAAACTCCACAAAACATCTGTTGACAAACTTTCAAACCATCGTCGAACACATCGTCCAGTATAATCCAAGTCTGCTTTGTCCACTCGTATCCTCAGAACTCCAGAATCGCAATTATTTTTCCCTAAAAATAATAAAATGCTTCATGCTTCCAGCAATCTAGCGTCTAGATCCGTTCGAGACATCTAATGCTGAGTAATTGATATATACTCAGCAACAAAAGTTTCTGTGACACCAATATTGTTAATTATTTTTCATAACGCAATTATGAAATTGTCATACATGGTGATATCAGACTGAAACAGTACACGTAAACACAACATTGAAATGGAAATCATGAAAATGCGAGAAAATGACTTTGCACGTGAAAATGTGCGTAAATCATGCTTGTGGATGGCAATAAAAGAGGAGAATTTTTGGAATGTTCACATTGTGCCTGATGAACGACGGAAGCATCACTTATCGAAAACACAGCCATTTAGGATCAGGAACTCTACCCTCTAAATGCCAAGACTGTCTGAAAATGATCGGTGGAGGGCCATTGGGATGATTGAATCCAGAACCTCGCAGAGGGAAGTTGCTCATCGCCTGAATGTCCACCGAAACACCATTTGGAACTTATGGCAGCGTCATCAGCAGACAAGACATGTCAGAGACCGTCCTCGCAGCGGCCGTCCACGAGTAACCACTCCCAGACAGGACAACTGGATTCGAACAACCCATCTCCGAAATCGATTCCAACCTGCGACCATAACTGCAAGAACGATACCTGGTTTGAGGCGACTGTCTGCACAGACAATCCGTCGCCGTCTCCGTCATTTTGGCATTGTCCCACGTCGGCCAGCAAGACGTCCAATACTCACAGTACAACACCGACGACTGCGTCTACAGTGGGCACAACAACATCGACGGTGGATCCAACGTCAGTGGGATCTTGTACTCTTCACTGATGAATCAAGATTCATGCTTAACCGATGTGATGGTCGTTTACGTGTATACCGTCGACGTGGAGAACGTTATGCCAACAACTGTGTTCAGGAATTTGATCGTTTTGGAGGTGGTAGTGTCATGATTTGGGGAGGGATCACGGCTAGAAACAGAACAGATTTGCTTGTTATTGATGGAAATCTGACAGGTCAAAGATATCGCGATGAAGTGCTACGGCCATTGGTGGTACCGTTTTTGATGCAACATGGTCCCGGAATAACGCTGCAACATGATAACGCCAGACCACACGTTGCAAGGATTGTACAGCAGTATCTGATGCAACAACATGTCAATGTCCTGCCATGGCCAGCCAGATCCCCAGACATGTCCCCAATCGAGCATCTTTGGGACGAGATGGATCGACGTTTGCGGCGGTTGGATAACCCGCCAGCTAGACTCCAGGAATTGCGACAACGTCTACGTCAGATTTGGAATGACATCCCACGGCAATTTCTGGCACATCTGATTCGGTCCATGCGCCGGAGATGCGTTGCTTGCATCATGGCACGAGGAAGTCACACCCGGTATTGAAGTGTGAAGGTCACAATTGGTTAGACGTCAGACAAGTGCTTCATGACGCATGAAAATGACATTTTTCGTTTTGAGTGACGTTGGCACTGAAAAGTCAGTGTTTCTCCTGTTAAATAAACATATTGATTGCATTGAGATCTTTGCGTGTCATTTATAACATATACATAAATGGTGTCACAGAAACTTTTGTTGCTGAGTATACAAATTATAGTTTTTGGGTGGATTATCACTTTAAACTGTGTTATTATGCATGTTAGCCAGTCAATGTGGCCTATGCTCAAACTCCCATAATAAATTACCGGAAATGACTTGATTTGTTACACAACAATATAAACGATAGAAAAATGTCTATCACTAGAAAAATGGCTCTATCGTGGCACGATATATATCGTCATATCGCTCAGCCCTATTGTGATTTTGCACAAGGCTTTGGAAACAATGCCACGACAAATGCACCCAATAATCAAAATGTATGTCTTCTGACTAAATATTGGCATGTACAACTTTTAATTTGGCCTGGCAGGGTAGTTCATCAGGTAGAACATTGACCATCTTGTCCTCATGCGCTCTCCAACTCAATACAGGTCAAGAATGATTCATGAATTACTACCTCCTTTACTATTTTCCAAAACATTGATTTTTGGAAATAAGGTTATATATAAAGGAAAACTTAAGCTGTTCTGGTGGCATGTGGTGGGAAATTTTGACATATGACATTATTGTGACATTTAATTCTGGACTTAGTTGTTTTTTCCTTCAATTTGCCACCCATCTGTATAATTTGCAAACTTGCTGTAGCAACTTCATGAAGGCATGGATTGGTGAAAAGGCTGTTTTGAAGGATCTTTTGATCCACTTGCTCATTTTTAAACAACAGAAGTCACAACATACCACTTCCTCAACACATTACCGCAACACATTATCACAGTATTTAGGCCACCACAGTCAGGCCCGCCAGTATTTGAACAGTAACACAGTTTTCATCATTTTGCCTATGCCATTACAATAGATTTGAAATATAACAATAAAGATATTTTTGAAGAGTGGGATGGTAGCTTTAATTTCAGGGTTTCATCAAAAGTATTTTAAGAGTTGTGCAGGAATTGCATATACATAGCTCCCAATGTTTAGGCTCAAAAGTGGACGAATTAACATCTTCATTAAATTGTCATTGTTTATACTTGATTGCAAAAAGCTTTGCGGTCAATGACTGCTTCAAGTCTGATACCCAACAACATTCTAAGATCGGTGATGTTCAAGTTCCATCCCTGGTGATGCCTGATCAAGCCTTCGCTGCAGCTGTCTTCAGTTCCAGCTTGGCCTAGGGGAGTGCTGCCTTCAGTTCTGCCATCAGAAAGTGAATGACATGCTCAAGTGGATTCAGGTTAGATGACAGACAGGACCAATGAGGAACATTCCGCTTCTTTGCCTGAAAAAGTCTTGGGTTGCTTTTGCTGTGTGCTTTGGGTAATGTTCCTTCTGCAAGTGAGAAGTGAGGGCTGAATGATAAAACAGAGCAGGATAAAGCGAAGACGTGATGATACGGGGAAAGCAACGCCGCTCGAAGTATTGTTTGAATTTGAATATTTAAACTTAACAGGCATAATGATTCACTTGATATTGTGGTATACGTTGATATCAAATAATATGAAAAACAAGTAGATCAGAGGGATCTAAAGCATCCGTCACGTGGCCTAGTGTCCATGACTGGTGGTTTCTTGCACAAGTGTGACCTCGAAATTGGCAAATGACCTTGAAAATCAACAGGGAACCCTTCCTCTGTACCAAGAAGCTTATTGTAAGATTTAATAGCCATCCATCAAGTTAAACCCGAGTTACGGTGCGAAAACTGTGAAATCGGGGCAAAATCGACACTTTTTTGACCGGTGTGACCTTGGGATTTGACGGATGACCTTGAAAAGCAACCAAGTTTCGCTTTAACAAATCATGTAGCAGGATGTCTATTTGACTGACATGAAACATGGAGGCCATTCAAAACTGATGGATTTGGATACCAAATTAATGACATTGATTGGACGGGAACAAATAAATTGTATATTTTATCAGCTCCATGCCCTCGGAAACATGGTGACGAAAGTAAAACTGATTTTGAGGGAGCCCAAGTAAAAATGTATAGGTTTTAATATTTTAGTAAGTCTTGATGAAATACATCAATGAGCTAGCACATTATTACCACCAGCCGAAAACACAGTAGGTTCTCCACCTGCTGCAGAACAGCTCAGTCAAGTCAACGTACACATGAATGCCCAGATCAGAGTTTCCCAGAATAACGTTTCCCAGGGCATTACAATCCTGGCGCCACCTTGTCTTTTTCCTATGGTGCCTCCAGGTACCATTTCTCTTCCCCCCCCACCCCCCCAAAAAACAGTGTACATGTACCCAGCTAATGTACAGTACGTGATGCAAAAGAAAAGCCGACTCCGCAGACCAGAGGACCTTCTTCAACTGCTCCAAGGTCCAGTTATGTCATTTCCTTGGCCACTGTGGGCGCAGTTCATTGTACTTAAAAAGAGCACAGTGACTGGTCTGTGGTCACAAGCACTGTTCCTAACAGGACGGGACACATTGCTTCTTGTGACATATTCCACCAGAGATGATTACTTAATATTTTCTGTGACTTGGGCCACAGGAGCTTTTTGACAGTTTGGACCAGATGGAATAGCCTTCGTTGCCTTCATGCATCCATGAGCCTAATTTGCAATCAAAACCCAGTCACCTGTGCATTATTTGTGCCACCTCGGGCCATTGTTGATATGCATTTATCACTACTAACCAGTAACACCCCACTAGCTTATCAACTAAGCTCTGTTAGCAGACCTTGACATGCACGGTTATAATGAGATAATCAACATTATTCACTTATGATTGATAATGCACTTAGTATTTTTTAACCTAATGTGGTGATAGTGTTTTGGCTTATCAGTGTATATTTCAAGGCATTTCAAAGAGTTTTATTCAGAATTTGCAAAATCAAAGAAATTTCTTTTCTTTGAATATCACGTTGTCTGAAGAATGAAGATAACTCTAGAAAATAAATACTGCAGGTTTTAATGCAATTCTTATGCGAGCAAAATATGTAAAACATGTTCAATCAATGTACCTATTCATTCGAGTTTGTTTGACAAGATCATACACATGCTACATGGTTCAATCGCACATAAGCCTCTGAATTCAGTGAACCCTGTAGCCGCTCCCTTCTACAGCACAAAACAAGGCCTCAAGCACATTCCTTGAGCAGTCACACTCCTTCAGCAACACACTCCTCCAGCACCCACAATCCTCCTGCAGCCACACTCCTCCAGCACCACACTCCTCCTGCATCCTCACTCGTCCTGCACCACACTCCTCCAGCACCAGACTCCTCCCGCACCACACTCCTCCTGCATCCACACTCCTCCAGCACCACACTAGTCCTGCACCATACTCCTCCCACACCACATTCCTCCTGCATTCACACTCCTCAGACACCACACTCCTCCAGCACCACACTCCTCCTGCATCCACACTCCTCCCGCACCACATTCCTCCTGCATCCACACTCCTCCAACACCACACTCCTCCCGCACCACATTCCTCCAGCATCCACACTCCTCCAGCACCACACTCCTCCCGCACCACATTCCTCCAGCATCCACACTCCTCCAGCACCCACAATCCTCCAGCAGGCACACTCTTCTTGCACCACACTCCTCCAGCACCACACTCCTCCAGCAGCCACACTCCTCCAGCAGGCACACTCTTCCAGCACCACACTCCTCCCGCACCATATTCCTCCAGCATCCACACTCCTCCACCACCCATAATCCTCCAGCAGCCACACTCCTCCAGCAGCCACACTCTTCCAGCACCCACAATCCTCCAGCAGGCACACTCTTCTTGCACCACACTCCTTCAGCAACACACTCCTCCAGCACCCACAATCCTCCTGCAGCCACACTCCTCCAGCACCACACTCCTCCTGCATCCTCACTCCTCCTGCAGCCACACTCGTCCTGCACCACACTCCTCCCGCACCACACTCCTCCTGCATCCACACTCCTCCAGCACCACACTAGTCCTGCACCATACTCCTCCCACACCACATTCCTCCTGCATCCACACTCCTCAGGCACCACACTCCTCCTGCATCCACATTCCTCCCGCACCACATTCCTCCTGCATCCACACTCCTCCAACACCACACTCCTCCCGCACCACATTCCTCCAGCATCCACACTCCTCCAGCACCACACTCCTCCCGCACCACATTCCTCCAGCATCCACACTCCTCCAGCACCCACAATCCTCCAGCAGGCACACTCTTCTTGCACCACACTCCTCCAGCACCACATTCTTCCAGCACCACACTCCTCCAGCAGGCACACTCCTCCAGCAGGCACACTCTTCCTGCACCACACTCCTCCAGCAACCACACTCTTCCAGCACCACACTCCTCCCGCACCACATTCCTCCAGCATCCACACTCCTCCAGCACCCATAATCCTCCAGCAGCCACACTCCTCCAGCAGCCACACTCTTCCAGCACCCACAATCCTCCAGCAGGCACACTCTTCTTGCACCACACTCCTCCAGCACCACACTCTTCCAGCACCACACTCCTCCAGCAGCCACACTCCTCCAGCAGGCACACTCTTCCTGCATCACACTGCTCCTGCACCACACTCCCCCAGCACCACACTCCTCCAGCAGCCACACTCCTCCAACAGCCACACTCCTCCTGCAGCCACATTCCTCCTGCACCCACATTCCTCCTGCAGCCAGACTCCTCCTGCAACCACACTCCTCCTGCACCACCCTCCTCCTGCAGCCACATTCCTACTGCAGCCACACTCCTCCTGCAGCCTCACTCCTCCTGCACCACACTGCTCCTGCACCACACTCCCCCAGCACCACACTCCTCCAGCGCCTACACTCCTCCTGCAGCAACACTCCTCCTGCACCACACTCCCCCAGCACCACACTCCTCCTGCAGCCACACTCTTCACACAGCTCCTGCACCACACTCCCCCAGCACCACACTCCTCCAGCGCCCACACTCCTCCTGCAGCCACACTCCTCCTGCAGCCACACTCCTCCTGCAGCCACTCTCCTCCTGCACCACACTCCCCCAGCACCACACTCCTCCAGCGCCCACACTCCTCCTGCACCACACTCCTCACACTGCTCCTGCACCACACTCCCCCAGCACCACACTCCTCCAGCGCCCACACTCCTCCTGCAGCCACACTCCTCCTGCACCACACTCCCCCAGCACAGCACTCCTCCTGCAGCCACACTCCTCACACTGCTCCTGCACCACACTCCCCCAGCACCACACTCCTCCAGCGCCCACACTCCTCCTGCAGCCACACTCCTCCTGCACCACACTGCTCCTGCACCACACTCCCCCAGCACCACACTCCTCCAGCGCCCACACTCCTCCTGCAGCCACACTCCTCCTGCACCACACTGCTCCTGCACCACACTGCTCCTGCACCACACTCCTCCTGAATCCACACTCCTCCCGCACCACATTCCTCCTGCATCCACACTCCTCCAACACCACACTCCTCCCGCACCACATTCCTCCAGCACCCACAATCCTCCAGCAGGCACACTCTTCTTGCACCACACTCCTCCAGCACCACAATCTTCCAGCACCACACTCCTCCAGCAGCCACACTCCTCCAGCAGGCACACTCTTCCTGCACCACACTCCTCCAGCAGCCACACTCTTCCAGCACCACACTCCTCCCGCACCACATTCCTCCTGCAGCCACATTCCTACTGCAGCCACACTCCTCCTGCAGCCACACTCCTCCTGCACCACACTGCTCCTGCACCACACTCCCCCAGCACCACACTCCTCCAGCGCCCACCCTCCTCCTGCAGCCCCACTCCTCCTCCAGCCACACTCCTCCTCCACCACACTCCCCCAGCACCACACTCCTCCTGCAGCCACACTCCTCACACAGCTCCTGCACCACACTCCCCCAGCACCACACTCCTCCAGCGCCCACACTCCTCCTGCAGCCACATTCCTCCTGCACCCACTCTCCTCCTGCACCACACTGCTCCTGCACCACACTCCTCCAGCGCCCACACTCCTCCTGCAGCCACACTCCTCCTGCACCACACTCCTCACACTGCTCCTGCACCACACTCCCCCAAAACCACACTCCTCTAGCGCCCACACTCCTCCTGCAGCCACACTCCTCCTGCACCACACTCCTCCAGCACCACCCTCCTCCTGCAGCCACACTCCTCACACTGCTCCTGCACCACACGCCCCCAGCACCACACTCCTCCAGCGCCCACACTCCTCCTGCAGCCACACTCCTCCTGCAGCCACACTCCCCAAGCACCACACTCCTCCTGCAGCCACACTCCTCACACTGCTCCGGCACCACACTCCCCCAGCACCACACTCCTCCAGCGCCCACACTCCTCCCGCAGCCACACTCCTCCTGCACCACACTGCTCCTGCACCACACTCCCCCAGCACCACACTCCTCCAGCACCACACTCCTCCTGCATCCACACTCCTCCCGCATCACATTCCTCCTGCATCCACACTCCTCCAACACCACACTCCTCCCACACCACATTCCTCCAGCACCCACAATCCTCCAGCAGGCACACTCTTCTTGCACCACGCCCCTCCAGCACCACACTCTTCCAGCACCACACTCCTCCAGCAGTCACACTCCTCCAGCAGGCACACTCTTCCTGCACCACACTCCTCCACCAGCCACACTCTTCCAGCACCACACTCCTCCCGCACAACATTCCTCCAGCATCCACACTCCTCCAGCAGCCACACTCCTCCAGCAGCCACAATCCTCCAGCAGGCACACTCTTCCAGCACCCACAATCCTCCAGCAGGCACACTCTTCTTGCACCACACTCCTCCAGCACCACACTCCTCCAGCAGGCACACTCTACCTGCATCACACTGCTCCTGCACCACACTCCCCCAGCACCACACTCCTCCAGCAGCCACACTCCTCCAACAGCCACATTCCTCCTCCACCACACTCCTCCTGCAGCCACATTCCTCCTGCAGCCAGACACCTCCCGCAACCACACCCCTCCAGCACCACACTCCTCCTGCACCACCCTCCTCCTGCAGCCACATTCCTACTGCAGCCACACTCCTCCTGCACCACCCTGCTCCTGCCCCACACTCCTCCAGCGCCCACACTCCTCCTGCAGCAACACTCCTCCTGCACCACACTCCCCCAGCACCACACTCCTCCTGCAGCCACACTCCTCACACAGCTCCTGCACCACACTCCCCCAGCACCACACTCCTCCAGCGCCCACCCTCCACCTCCACCCACACACCTCCTGCACCCACCTTCCTACTGCACCCACACTCCTCCCGCACCCACTCTCCTCCTCCAACACACTCCCCCAGCACCACACTCCCCCAGCACCACACTCCCCCAGCGCCCACACTCCTCCTGCAGCCACACTCCTCCTGCACCACACTCCTCACACTGCTCCTGCACCACACTCCCCCAGCACCACTCTCCTCCAGCGCCCACACTCCTCCTGCAGCCACACTCCTCCTGCACCACACTCCCCCAGCACCACCCTCCTCCTGCAGCCACACTCCTCACACTGCTCCTGCACCACACTCCTCCAGCGCCCACACTCCTCCTGCAGCCACACTCCTCCTGCACCACACTGCTCCTGCACCACACTCCCCCAGCACCACACTCCTCCAGCGCCCACACTCCTCCTGCAGCCACACTCCTCCTGCAGCGCCACACTCCTCCTGCAGCGCCACACTCCTCCAGCAGCCCCACTCCTCCAGCAGCCACACTCCTCCTGCAGCCACTCTCCTCCTGCACCACACTCCCCCAGCACCACACTCCTCCTGCAGCCACACTCCTCCAGCGCCCACACTCCTCCTGCAGCCACACTCCTCACACTGCTCCTGCACCACACTCCTCCAGCGCCCACACTCCTCCTGCAGCCACACTCCTCACACTGCTCCTGCACCACACTCCCCCAGCACCACACTCCTCCAGCGCCCACACTCCTCCTGCAGCCACACTCCTCCTGCAGCGCCACACTCCTCCAGCGCCACACTCCTCCAGCAGCCACACTCCTCCTGCAGCGCCACACTCATCCAGCGCCGCGCTCCTCCAGCAGCCACACTCCTCCTGCACCACACTCCCCCAGCACCACACTCTTCCTGCACCACACTCCTCCAGCAGCCACACACTTCCAGCACCACACCCCTCCACCAGCCACACCCCCCCAGCAGGTACACTCTTCCAGCACCACACTCCTCCAGCAGCCACACTCCTCCTGCACCACACTGCTCCTGCACCACACTCCCCCAGCACCACACTCCTCCTGCAGCCACACTCCTCCTGCAGCCACATTCCTACTGCAGCCACACTCCTCCAGCACCACACTCCTCCTGCAGCCACAATCCACCAGCACCACACTCCTCCTGCACCACCCTCCTCCTGCAGCCACATTCCTACTGCAGCCACACTCCTCCTGCAGCCACACTCCTCCTGCACCACACTGCTCCTGCACCACACTCGTCCAGCGCCCCCCCTCCTCCTGCAGCAACACTCCTCCTGCACCACACTCCCCCAGCACCACACTCCTCCTGCAGCCACACTCCTCACACAGCTCCTGCACCACACTCCCCCAGCACCACACTCCTCCAGCGCCCACACTCCTCCTGCAGCCACACTCCTCCTGCAGCCACACTTCTACTGCAGCCACACTCCTCCTGCAGCCACTCTCCTCCTGCACCACACTCCCCCAGCACCACACTCCCCCAGCACCACACTCCTCCAGCGCCCACACTCTTCCTGCAGCCACACTCCTCCTGCACCACACTCCTCACACTGCTCCTGCACCACACTCCCCCAGCACCACTCTCCTCCAGCGCCCACACTCCTCCTGCAGCCACACTCCTCCTGCACCACACTCCTCCTGCAGCCACACTCCTCCTGCACCACACTCCTCACACTGCTCCTGCACCACACTCCCCCAGCACCACACTCCTCCAGCGCCCACACTCCTCCTGCAGCCACACTCCTCACACTGCTCCTGCACCACACTCCCCCAGCACCACACTCCTCCTGCAGCCACACTCCTCACACTGCTCCGGCACCACACTCCCCCAGCACCACACTCCTCCAGCGCCCACACTCCTCCTGCAGCCACACTCCTCCTGCACCACACTGCTCCTGCACCACACTCCCCCAGCACCACACTCCTCCAGCGCCCACACTCCTCCTGCAGCCACACTCCTCCTGCAGCGCCACACTCCTCCTGCAGCGCCACACTCCTCCAGCAGCCACACTCCTCCTGCAGCCACTCTCCTCCTGCAGCCACACTCCTCCTGCACCACACTCCCCCAGCACCACACTCCTCCTGCAGCCACACTCCTCCAGCGCCCACACTCCTCCTGCAGCCACACTCCTCACACTGCTCCTGCACCACACTCCCCCAGCACCACACTCCTCCAGCGCCCACACTCCTCCTGCAGCCACACTCCTCACACTGCTCCTGCACCACACTCCTCCAGCGCCCACACTCCTCCTGCAGCCACACTCCTCCTGCAGCGCCACACTCCTCCAGCGCCACACTCCTCCAGCAGCCACACTCCTCCAGCAGCCACACTCCTCCTGCAGCGCCACACTCATCCAGCGCCACACTCCTCCAGCAGCCACACTCCTCCTGCACCACACTCCCCCAGCACCACACTCTTCCTGCACCACACTCCTCCAGCAGCCACACTCTTCCAGCACCACACTCCTCCAGCAGCCACACTCCTCCAGCACCACACTCCTCCAGCAGCCACACTCCTCCTGCACCACACTGCTCCTGCACCACACTCCCCCAGCTCCACACTCCTCCTGCAGCCACACTCCTCCTGCAGCCACATTCCTACTGCAGCCACACTCCTCCTGCAGCCACACTCCTCCTGCACCACACTCCCCCAGCACCACACTCCTCCAGCGCCCACACTCCTCCTGCAGCCACACTCCTCCTGCACCACACTGCTCCTGCAGCCACACTCCTCCTGCAGCCACACTCCTCCTGCAGCCACACTCCTCCTGCAGCGCCACACTCCTCCAGCGCCACACTCCTCCAGCAGCCACACTCCTCCAGCAGCCACATTCCTCCTGCAGCGCCACACTCCTCCAGCAACACACTCCTCCAGCAGCCACACTCTTCCTGCACCACACTCCTCCAGCAGCCACACTCTTCCAGCACCACACTCCTCCAGCACCACACTCTTCCAGCAGCCACACTCCTCCAGCACCACACTCTTCCAGCACCACACTCCTCCAGCAGGTACACTCTTCCTGCACCACAATCCTCCAGCAGCCACACTCCCCCAGCACCACACTCTTCCAGCGCCACACTCCTCCTGCAGCCACACTCTTCCTGCACCACACTCCTCCAGCAGCCACACTCTTCCTGCACCACACTCCTTCAGCAGCCACACTCTTCCTGCACCACACTCCTCCAGCAGCCACACTCTTCCTGCACCACACTCTTCCAGCACCACACTCTTCCTTCAGCCATAATCTTCCAGCAGCCACACTCTTCCAGCACCACACTCCTCCAGCAGCCACACTCCTCCAGCAGCCACACTCTTCCAGCACCACACTCCTCCAGCAGCCACACTCTTCCTGCACCACACTCCTCCAGCAGCCACACTCCTCCAGCAGGTACACTCTTCCTGCACCACACTCCTCCAGCGCCCACACTCCACCAGCACCACACTCCTCCAGCGCCCACACTCCACCAGCGCCCACACTCTTCATGCAGCCACACTCCTCATGCAGCCACACTCCTCCTGCAGCCACACTCCTCCAGCACCACACTCCTCCAGCAGCCCCCAGTAAGGAGCTGGTGTGTGGGAGTTTCAGATAAAAAACAGGCACTGCAAAAATGGCTCAGAAGTTCCCTCAGGCAAAGACCATCTTTTAATCATGAACCTGACATATAGCAAGCAGCAGCTGGAACCCAGTTATGATTAATTATCAGCAATGTAGTCTTTTGCTTTCCCCTGCAGCGCAGTATACAGCAACCTGCTGTGTGGAGACGGGCTGTTGGGGGAGGTCGCAATGTTCTGATTAGTTGCATGGCTTCTAATATATCATCATAATGGAGATCACTGGACTCAAATATTTGAGAAGTGTCCAAGATAGACAAGGTTGAGCATTTTTGATCAGCTTGCACATGACAAATGGAGCCAAGTGATCCAAAATCTGGATCAGTGAGTAGCAGAGATGACTCTACAATGTACAAGCTGGTACAAATCATTAATTTTTAAACCTAGTGTGGGAAGGGCTTGTAAAGGCATGATTATGAGCTCACATAACACCCTGGAGAAATAAATTGCAAGCAGAGCTGCACGTATCGAAAAAAAAAAAAACTGATCTGCAGTGACAAAGTGAATAATGTGATGGCGATATGAGTAAATGATAGGTCCAATGTTAAGACATCAATTCCAAGTCAACCATTCTTAAGTTTATAACAGAAAACAAGGGCATATCTATGAAGCCGATTTGGTCCTCGCTTTTTCTGGGTAAATGAAAAAACAGCAGGTGTTTGCCTCTAACATGGCAATATCCCCCTGCCGCCTCAATTTTATGTGTCCGTACGGACAGACGGACGTACAGAGCCCAATGCTATATCCCCCGGTTTGCGCTAATCGCGCTGCGGGGGTTAATTACAGTAACCTCTCAATGTGGAGTGGGAATTAATTATCATTACTGGAGTAATGCATGTTCACATACTGCTTTCTAATATTGCAACTGTTCTAGCACCATTCTAATATTGCAAACCTGGTGATTCAAGCATCTTGCATATTATTGCGATATGCTCGCATGTGATGTTGATAAATATTTCAAACGTTACACAGCCCTGAGTTGAATCCAAATTGAAGACATATAGGCGCTCTTGCTCGTCAGTGGTGATAGAAAGAAAATAATATATCCTGAGACGTTACAGAGAGGAGACAAACCACTGCATTTTCATGCTACAGTCTGTAACAACAGAGATGGCAGTTGTATGACATATCCTGCCCCTTCCCCCAAATAACCAATAGTCTGCCTTGCACAGCCTAGCTGGGAAACACATCAAGCCAATCATGCTGTAGCATTGATGCAAGCACACAATTCAGATTCATGACAGTTTCAACCCCCATGGCTTCAACTGATTTGGTGCTCCCCCCCCACCCCCCAAGTGGTATGACCCATGGAATATCATTCAGTTAAGTGGGATGAGCTGACAATGTCAAATCACAGCATGTCGTAAAAAGAGAGATGACCTGTGGTGAAAAAAAATTGTTTTAAACCGTATTTTTGGCAAAGTCATCCAACTTTTTAAGCAGTCTAAGTTTTTATGTCCTAGTGACCATTGAAAGTGCAATTATGGCTCTCTCCCCATTCATGAAGGGAGGGGCCTGCTCTTGTTTGCCCTAAATAACTGCCCAGATCATTGCCAAGATGGCAGCTGAGTAATAAGACCTGCCCAAGGACATTAATGTGACCCCCAAGTTAGACAGCTATTTAACCAGCAGTTTTACTCATTAAAATTATATTTTGAGTTCATTGTATTCATATTTTATTCACGATCATATTCATAACCATGATTGTCATGGTTACGAGGCCTCTTAGCTACTCTACAGACCCATTTCAGATCCAGTGCTAACCTTGGTCAAGCAAATTACTACTGGCTTACTGTAAAATTACCGCACTAGAGCCATACTAAGATAATTTTAGTTATTTTTTGGCCTCAGTTAAAAAAAGAATTTAAAGCTCTAGTTTGGTATCCACACATGTGCTGCCTTTTGTGTCAAAGCAGATTATAAAATATACAGAGAATGCTTGAAATATAAGAGTTCGTATTGTGAAAATACAAACACCAATTCTTGGGTTTGCCTTGTTTCAAGCCGTTCAAGAAATTAATCTCGAAAATTAATTTCTCGTCCCGCCCTTACCAAGACCAAAAGTGATTTCAAGCTCCCTGCCTTTCTAAAAATACAAATACAAAGGAAAACGCTTTGCTAAACCTTTCTCCTGTTTATGAACCACAATGACAGGTCACAGACTTCCTTTTGTGTTATAGCGGGCGTCCGACATAACGGTTTTCCAGTGTGGGAAAGTCCAATCATGGAAAGAATTCACCAAGGCCAAAGACATGCAATACCCACTGACAGAGGCCATAAGGTCTCCTACAAAAAAAGTCTATAAAATAGTGCATCGAGGTCATTTTAAAGTGACATAATCTCTGACAGTATGTGTGTTATAATGGGCATCACATGCTGGGGGGTTTATCCTCCAGCAACTGAAAGGAAAAAGTGATTTGGAAGGCCTTTTCATTTTGCAGTCTGTGAGCTGTAAAAAAAAGGCAGACACCATTCAAACACACTATACTAAAAATGAGGATGGCTTTTGTTAAGCCTTTGTTGCGCAACCTTTGTTGTGTTTTATTCGTTGCCAATTGAGGGTGGTGGGTGGGTATGGTTACTTTAGTAACCAGTATGCAACAAAGGGTTACGTTTTTGAACAATACTCAAAGGTGTTATCAGCACAATTTTTTCCAAAGCATTTAGTGCTCTCTGACTCTACACCTTGGCAGTCACCACATACATAAATTATTTGATGCGTACGTGATATCCATGTCCCCTCGAGGCCCAGTAAGCTGAGAAATAAAATTTTCCCTCCCTCCCATTCGGTTAAGGCCAGCAGTGAAGTACTCAGCTAGAAAGTGGGTATCCTCGCACAGAGCATTCACAGTATGCTCCTAAAACCAAGAACTTACAGAATTGGTGGTGGAAACCTGGATAGTTAAAAAAAATAATGATTGCACCAAAGCTGGTCACTCTCACCACTGTTCTACGTTTTCTCCATTAGTAGATAATGGCTCTCACTGTGGTGTACTGGAGTCCTAGTGCCTTAAAAATGTTTTTGTAAACCTTTCTACACTGATAGATGTCAACAACTTTGTTTCTCATCTCTTATTCAATTTCATTAGGTTGCGGCATCATGTGCTGGTTTTTGCCCACTGCGAATCGACAGACAGGTTCTATTTCAGTCATATTTAAATTCAGCAGACCTGACAGTAGTAATGTGTGCACCTGTCTCATTTATCGATTAAATTTGATTAATTGGTTTATTTAGAGACTCAAGGAGGCAATTACTTATTCACATTGGGCCAGGTAGGGTTGTATAGCTTTTGTCCTTCAATAAATGAAATCATCGTCCAAAAAAATTTGCATTTTGTGTTCACATGGGTCATCCCCGTCCGATATTTAAATCAGTTTGATGATCCATAACAGCTAATCGTGACCAATCTGCAAAAATAAAAGAACCTGAGTGGGGAGCAAAGAGTTTTTCACAGCACTGCAATGATGAGCATGCAAAAGCAAACATGGATTAACATGGAAGTAGTTGTTGAAAAAAAAAAAGTGAGAGTGTCAGAGTGTATTGAAGTCTTCAGCAGTTGATAGAGCCCTGAGTTTCACCTTTAGCAATCTCCATTGGAGGCCATGCAAACAAGCAGAGAGCAAGGACAGGTACTGCTGTGACAGACAAATGTTGGGAAGGTACAACACAGCTGTGGCCAGAAGCTATGGAAGCATTCAGTGAACAAAATGAAAATGAAAATGCAATGTCAGGAATGCATTTTCATTTTCAAGAGACAAGCGCATTATTTGTATCATAATGAAAATGAAAATGTGTTACTCCACTTTGTATTTTCATTTTCGACTCCATGTATGCAATTTTTATAACAAATGGAAAATTAAAATATATTCTTCATTTGCATTTTCGAGAAGTTCCCCGCAATATCACTGACAAAACAAAAATAAAATGCTAACTGTATAAAGCAAATACATTCTCAGAAATGCTTTTTCCTTTTCGAGGAGCAGGCACGTGATTTGTATCATCACGAAAATGCTAAAGTAATCCTCCACTTTGCGTTTGCATTTTCAAGTCCATGTAGGCACTGTTTTCATTTGCGAGAAGTGCCCCGTAATATCTCTGACAAAACTAAATCAAAAATGCTAATCTCATAAAGCAAATACATTCTCGGAAATGCTTTTTCTTTTTCAAGAAGCAGACGCGATATCTGTCTCATAGTTAAATCGGTAAAGCAGTTAGCCTCTTTTCTTTTGTCATTTTCATGATAGACTGCCGTGCCTGGCTTTGCATTTTTGATTTCTAGGTGCCATGCATTTTTCCTAACATAACTCAAATGTTAATGCATTCTGTTGTTGGCTGTGTGAGAAGGCGGGACTTCCTTTCTCAATTAGGTACAGATTGGATATTGACCAATACAAGCGGTCTCATTGGTTATCAATTAGAGGGAAATCCCTGCTGTAAGAGCTTGTTTGCCAAAGCACAAATGCTAACTTACATAGTTGGAGCCACTGACTGTGCATGGACGCACACCTGGACATTAGGGAGTTTCATTAAGAGTATAGCTGAAGTTTTCCCCCAAAAGATGCTGCTCTCGCACTTAATTATCCCCCGTGTATGCTTGGATTAGACCTGCTTCCACTCAAACTGAGCACTTATACTCAGATCAGTCAATGGCTGCAGGGATTATCGGCACGCGATCTGGTTAATAAGCTGGTTAATACAGTCGTGCCGACTGGGGCCCCATATGTAGCTACTTCCGTGGCTTTCTTCTCCACCTTGGAATAAAAGGACCGCGTACATATTTATACATCAGTGCTCATACTTTTCGTCCACCTTAATAGCAGTTACATATAATAATTGCCAGGTAGCGGACACATTGGCTTCCACTTGGTGTGCCTTACTGCAATTTTGTGGATGAATCGCAGGGGTGCACTGAGCTCCAGGAGAGAGACGCATCCTGCTGCAGTATGGCTGTATTCGAATCCCAGTTCTGGAACAGAGAACACTGTTCTTCACGAATCAGATACCTGAAAACGTGTTCATGAACGGGTTTTCGTGTTCTGGTCAAGGACGACAGGGAACAAACATGGCGGCCACTGGCGAAACTGATGAAATGTAAGCTGATTTTATCCCTTGGATGGTCTATTTTACATAACTTGTAGATTTCGGTACAATTCAATCTATTCACTGATCCATTAGGCCGTGACGTGACCCAATTCTGGATTATTAGATTACTAGATTATTAGCGAGAACCGCCTTGCCTCTGACAGCCTCGGTACCTCTGCCAAGTATTCAGCAGCGTGGGTCCACACACGATTGCAGACGCGTACCCATGGTTATCGTTCCCGACTGCTCCGGCATATTCGAATCTCGACTCGTTCCCGAGCTGTTTGGAAACAGTCAAAAACAAGGATTTGAATACAGCCAGTGTCGCCACATAGAACAGATGCGCGAAACTCATTGCAATCTGGTCGAGCTTAATGGACTGGAAGCAAGTTTTATGCAGTACTTGTTCGTAATGTTGGTCATCTTGCAGGAAAGTAGTTAGCTAGCTAATTACCATTGCGTTAGTCTAACATTAGCCATGTTTACATGGACACACATTATCGGAATAAAGGCCCAATCACATTTAAAATGCTTCATGTAAACATGTCAATCGGAAGATTCTGATCCGATTCAGTCCATTTGGAAAGAAATTTCATTCCGAATGAGAGAAGTGGTTTATGCCAATCATCATTCCGAACAACGCCCATGTACACACCCATTCGGATCCTGTCTTAGCAGTTGGAGTAAAATTGTCTTCACTGCACATGTGTGCTACAAAGAACAAACAAGGACGTGCAGACAATGTGGCGTTTGTTTACAACAGACCCGGAAGTACATCTTTTTGGTCTTCCACTTCTAATATTTCCAGAAAAATAGACAACTCCACGCATGCCCAAAGGATTCATTCTGATTAAACGCGTGGTGATGTAGATGCAAGTCATGATCAGATGATTTCATTTAGTTTCCATGTGAATTTGGATTTGGAATTTCCGATTAACCGAGGGTAGGATCGGATTGGAGAAATTTTGCGCATCCAACCATGACTAGATGTGACTGTTCATGAATAACACATCAATTGGCCGAAACAAAAACTGTGTTGACATTGATAAAAAAAAAAGTTGCGCACCACAGTGGTGTCATTAGCGAATATAAAGGTCAGAGATTAGCTGGGCAGCTGATATAATATCCATGGAGCCTAGGAGCCAGACACCCAGCTGCGTTAGCACTGATGAGCCCACGTGTGCTGCCTACCGTAACCAATTAATTCAGCAATAACCAAAGTCAAAATGTAGGGTGATAATTCTTGTGATCAGAATGTGCTAGAGTGAGCTAGGAAAATAAAGGTCCATCAGGTTTGTTGGTAAGCTTACATAATACAATGTTATCGTTTGGCTGGCCATACTACCTTTAATGGGACCTGGCAAAGGTGCATCCAAGTCAAGAGCTAAGCCAAGTACCCAGGGGATACTGATATTCAGTCAGCCAACCACCGCAACTTTCCAGTGGTGTACTGCGGTCTTTGTGCTACTGCTTCATGGATACGAGTAACGTTCGTTTCGCAACCACTTCATGAATATAAACAGCGGAAGACTGTAGAACTACTTTTTTCCCCTCAAAAAACTACTCACGAATCGTTAGGAGAATTAATAAGGGATTGGACTGATAAGCAGAATCGACAATGGCATTGATATCAATAAACTCTCACACCCCTACACCTAGTATAGAATTGGTATGAATGCCGAATTCCCTCCTTGGAGAGTCTAATATTACCATATGGATTTTTCTCCCAGTAAAATCCTAACATTCGAGTGGATTTTGAAGACCCCCCCCCATCCCAGCCCCCACACCTGATCCTAAACCCAACACTAACCCCAACCCCACCACAAACCCTAACCCCAAACACACCCTCACTCCTAACCCTAACCCTAACCCCACTGCTAATCGGCCCCGGACGCATCTCTCCTGCAAATCTTGGAAATCAGCCTCACCAAGAATGATTTTGAATTCAACAAGGAATTCTTCCTACAGATCAGTGGCACGGCTATGGGCAAAAAATTTGCACCAGCCTATGCTAACATTTACATGGCACATTGGGAGGAGACTGTCTTTCAAAAATGCCCCAAACTACTCACCAATTACTTTAGATACTTAGATGACATATGGGGAACATGGACACATAGCCTCGAGGACTTCATTCATATCCTCAACACACACCACAGAACAATCACAGTTAAATACACCACACTTAAAGAACGCATAGATTTCTTGGACACCACCACATATAAAGGACCCTCATTTACTCAGACACACACATTAGACACAAAGGTCTTCTTTAAGGACAGACACACACACACTTTTACACAAGAACAGTCTCCATCCAAAACATACTTTCAAAGGCCTGATCAAATCACAATTGCTCAGGCACCACAGGATTTGTACACAAGCAACAGATCTTGAAGAGGCTTCTTAACCACGAAAAAACTTCCTAACCACGAGACCACAAGATCCGAGGAAAATAATCCCACTCATCACCACCTACTCAGCATTCAGCCAAGCAGCAAACATTAAAATTAAGCAAAATCTACACAGATCCCTATGGAACACGGACATACTCCAGGACTACGGAATCATCTCAGCATATAAAAGAGGAAAAAACCTCAAGGACCATCTGGTAAACTGCAAATTACCAGAAATCAACACGGTACATCCACAAGACCCAGTATTTTACAAACAAGCCACAACAATCAAGAACAACACAACAAACATAACATACCTAATCAGACAAACACTCACACTCGATACAAAAAACTGGATATATGTCATTAGGTGTAACCACTGTGACGTAAAATATATAGAAGAGACGGGTAACAAGATCAGGACTAGATTAGCTCAACACATATATAACATTAGAAATCATAGAGACACAGACACACATCTAGTTGCTCACTTCCTTCACCATGGACTTGAGGCACTAGAAATATCCAGGCTTCAGACGAACAACAACTGGACACCGGAGGACAGACGTAAGACAGAAAAACATTGGATCACAAAATTAAACACTTTGTTCCCAAGAGGACTCAACAAACGCACTTAATACTTCACCACAAAAGGGACCAAATTCTTCCTATATAGAGGCTCCAGTACACTGAATGGACTGTGAAAACTTTTCTTTCCCAAGGGGCCCTCATAAGGGGAAACTTGGGAAAGGAAGATTACTCTCCTAAACCTAACCCTAACCCCACTGCTAACCCTAACCAAACTCATCCACTTACACCTGTTCCCCCACCCCACACCTCCCGGGGCCAGAAAGGAAAATGGAACCTTCTACCCCACAAGACATCCATGATCCACCAAGAAGATTCAAGAATGGAGGATCAACATCACCGGGGGCAATGGAATCTTAGCGGACTCCAACCTCTCCAGGATCCCATCCCACTCCAGAGGGGACTTCCAGATTGACAGCTATCCCGGGGAAACATTTTACCATGCTGCAGGACTCCTGGAGAGGACAGGTACAGATTCCAAGGTCCAGCGAGTCATCCTGTCCTTTGGAATCCACAACAAGGACCAGCACCCAAAGAAGACAGCAATCAAGCAACTGAAAACAATGCTGAGAGCTGCAAAAACCACATTCCCTGCTGCGGAAATCTGGAAAATTGGATCACAAAACGAAATACTTAGTTCCCAAGAGGACTCAACAAATGCACATAAAACTTCACCACATCAGGGATCAAATTCTTCCGACATAGACTCCAGTACACTGACTGGCCTGTGCAAACTTTTCTTTCCCAAGGGGCCCTCATAAGGGGAAACTTGGGGAAGAAAGATTTTCCTAAACCTAACCCCAACCCCAAACCCTAACCATTCCCCCAACCATAAACCGAATCCTTATCCTAATCCCTTGAAATATACTGCCATACCAATAGAAGCTGCCATGTCTCCAGACACTGCGAAACCCTTTACTCTTAGCGACAGCAAATATAGCCAAACATGGCTAGTTAGTGACACTTTTCAGTTGCCGTCTGGCTTACTAGTAAGGTTATTGTGGTTTGCTAGCTTGTGGATGATGAACTTAAATGTAGAAACACATTTAGCGACAGCTGGCTAGCTTGAGAGATAACGTGGCATATGTTAAGTTAGCTATATAGCTTGCTAGCTAGCCTTTCTATTTCCAGTGATACCGCATCAGTTATTGCACTGAAAATGGAACGAATCCATCGGAGGCAAATGCAGTTATATAAGATATTGCTGTGTGATTCTATTGAGTGTATAACCACGGCAATCTCTGGTCAAGCCCTCCGAATATTACGGGGAATCTGCTAAGGGACCCTGTCATTTGGTAACGTGCTATCGCGGTTTATTGCAGCTGACTGGCCAGCTACGTTGGTAACCTGTTAGGGAAGCCGTGACGGGTTTCCTACCCCTGACTGACAGCTTTTGCTTAAAAGTATGTTAACCCTAAATTCAGACAATTTTCTGTTACGCAATTATTTCCCTTCATGCCAGTATCATAACTGTGGCAGGCGTACACTCCCGCTGGGCAAAAACTAACCGGGGGAGTTACTGTATTCATTTTCTGGCTAGTTGGCTAGAGAATGAACTTACGCTACTTTGTGTAGATATATAATGTTATATGAAATAATATTAGAATTCCATCACCTTAGAAAAAAGACCACAGACTCCTAACCACACAGCAAGACATTATCATCCTGATATTTCGATAAAAATCTCCAGTCAGAAACGCGGCCAATGGATCAAGTTCCGTGACTCGAATGAGCCTAGGTAGGAAAACGGCTCAAAGACGAATAGAAAAGGACAAGGGTTAGCAGCTAAGCTAGCCGAGCTGTCGGAGCCCCCCTACCACAGATAGCCAGGCTAGGCCCGTGGTTAGCAGCGGGGCTTGGCGTTCCAACTCCACAGCACGGGGCCGTGTAGGTCTGTGCTCTATCTTAGCCACGACATAACCGGATGAGAAGACGGCCTTAATTATGCAGAAATTTAAGTCTTTATATAATGTAAATAGTAGACAGTAGTAAAAAATGCACTCTCCCCACAGTTTTCACGGAGGGAAAAAGCCATAGAGACCAAAACCTTATTTTGAACCAGGCCGTAAACATGTTTATTTTTGCTGTAAAATTGGGCTTTTTTAACACGGAAGTCAATGGGCATTGAAATATAAAACATCCTTGGGATTGACTCATTACTGCAGTCAGCTTCAAGTGGCCATTCCAGGAACTGCAGCTTTTGGCACTTCCGTATTTGCTTCACTTTTCAGCCCCGCAGGTTGCCGCTTGGACGCGATGTGACATCGTGCAGGGAAATGAAAGTATCGTTGAGAAGAATCAATATCATTAGAGGTGCATAACTCTGATGGAATCGATCAATTGGAACTGGTTCCAACTCGGAAACGGTTCTCGATTCCCACCCCTAGCTATGTCAGGCAAAAGATTTGCCAGAGGTGACTTAGTCACTCTGATCTGAGAGCTACAAGTTTTGTAAGTCGCACAGCATTCATATGAGCAGTCAGTCATTACCAGAATACAGTTTAGCCTAAAGATAACAACCAGTGATTCGTCAACAAATTTAGTGTCATGAGTTAAGAGCCAATTTTTGAGAGATTCAGACAAAATCAGACACATGGGGTTGTTGACCCCCCTGGATTTGACAGATTTTTAAAAATTTTTGAGATGGGTATAGCACCCAAAACTCAAAACTCAAACCATTTCTCTGTCAACCCTTTCTGTCCCGAGTTACAGCAACCCCTTTTTTGGCACTTTTTGGCCAATTTAACAAAATTGCAAGTTCCCACCTCTCTAATTCTGAACTTCAATTGTGTTCCAGCTCAAAGTTTATTGAAAATAGATGTATAGGGAGGGCAGATTAGCAGAATATAGTTATCCACCTGGGGCACCCTTAAAGTTTGTCAATGAGGAGCTGAAAATGCCCCAAACCATTTTTTTTCTCAAGTTTGTCATAGATTTTCTCCAAATTCCAAAGCTATCCCAGCTGCCTTTTTTTGCAGGAATCTTTTAGTTAGAAGGACCTTAATTCAAAACTACTTTGATTTTTGTGGGCCAACCTTGGACTTTGGAGAAAAAAGGGCCAAAAAAAGGGGTCTCGGACCTACAAAGGGGTCATTTTGGGACCCCATTTCTCAAAGCTTCAAAGAAGTAGCCAAATGCTGCTTATTACATATGAACGCCATAGACGTATACATTACAATTAAAAAAGAAATCAGCTGGGATCTTGTCTCATTTTTCTCAGTTGCCACAGCCTCTGTTGTTGGTACTGCTCCAGATTTGAAGCTCTCCAACAAAACTAAAGGGAAGCACAAGGAGGTGTATGAAGTTTGCCAGGAGAAGCAGACATTCCTGCTCGCTCTCGTGCAGTGATGGACAAGAGGACTTCTGAAATGTGGCAGAACATTTTCTTTTCACTCATTTGTCACTGTTGTGATACAAGCTTGCTGTTATTCTACTCTCATCACTCATATCTGTGCTTTATGAGTCTGGCCATGAAAAGGCAGCAAATACAACTGTATCAAGAACATATTCCTGACTGCGTGTAAGTATACATGCATCTTGTCACAACAAGGTACAATGTTCATGTTTTTTAAGAATTAGTGCTGCCACCTAGACGCCATTTTTAGAAATTTGGTTTTGCTAATTATAAGCAAATGAGATAAACAACAAAATAATTGGGATCTTATTTGTAATAAATAGATCTTTGACTTTCATGTGTAACTATCCGCATTTGGCCATCTCTTTTTTGAGAAAGTTTTGAGAAAAGGGGGCCTAAAATTACCCTGTGTTTGGTCCGAGACCTTTTTTTTCCACTCTTTTTCCCCAAACTTCAAGGTTGACCCACAAAAGTAACAGGAAATTTAAATTAAGGTCCTTCCAACTAAAAGATTCCTGCAAAAAAGCAACTAGGATATGTTTGAAGTTCAGAGAAAATCCATGACAAACTTAAGAAAAAAAATGGTTTTGAGCATTTTGAGCACCCCCTGTTGACAAACTTCAAGCTTGCCCCATGCGGATGGCTACATCCTGGTAATCTGCCCTCGACACCCCTGACCCCATAGACCCACTTTCAATGGACTTTGAGCTGGGACACAATTGAAGTTCAGAATTAGAGAGGGGGGAAATTGCTATTTTGTAAAGCCGGCCAGTAAGGGCCCAAAAAAGGAGTCGCTGTAGCTCGGGCCAGAAGGGGCCAATTGAGGAACGGTTCCGGATTCGAAGTTTGGGTACCATACCCATCTCAGAAATAAAATCTCAGCCAAACCCAGGGAGATCAACAATTCTGACTGTCTGAAACTTTCAAAAATTTGCTTTTAATTGACTCACTGAGTTGTAAACCAGCGAGTCAATATAATTTTTTTTTGATAAAATCAAAAAATTTAGAGTGGGATCAACTTACAGTACTTTTATGGATTATTCAGTTTCCATTTTATTGGAATAAATAAATTTACTGTTACATTTTTTGTATCACTGACACATCAGCAAATAAGTCATACTTGATTGAATACTTTATTTGGCACCAACATGACTGAACAATCAAAACAGCTTTGCACAAAAAAATGATCAAATTCAAGACAATAAGTCTGTGCTAGGTCTACATGTAATTATTATGATTTTATTACTTAGAGTTCATATACTTTTTCGGTCTTTCTGCTTTTTCCACTTTTCTTAAGCCAAGTCAGAATTAAAGTCAGTATCAGCAACATCAAGTTTGAGTACATTACCCGGAAATCCACAAACCTCAGGACTGAGGACACACCGTAGCTCAAACAAAAGTATATAAATGTTGCAGAGAGGTCTACTGAAATTAGCATGCTAAACAGTTAGCCCAATCAATCTCGTCAGCACAATTGGCTGTGCAGCTAGTTTCCCTATTAGAGTCGACTTGTAGCCTGCCTGTGAACACTCTGATTCCGGGGACAACAAAGACAGCAAGCGGGGATAGAGGAGAGCAGCAAAACAGGAGAGGATGGAAAGACAGACGGGCATTAGCAGCTGGGAAAAATACACTGTGTCGAGCCACAATATTTTCATGTCTTACAGCAATGCAGAGCTGTTGTTTGAAGGAACAGTGGAGAGACAAACCAGGTCAGGTTTGGTGACTTGAATGTTGTTTCTGTCATGCTTGAATGAAGTGTGTTTTATAAAAATGAAACGTGAAAGGTTTGCGTAGCTTATCTCTCAGCTGAAACAACGGACAGGGCGGGCAGGGGCCAGCTGGTTAACTGCAAACGTCTGTAGATATCTCTGCAACAGTAACAACTTTGTTGTTGGCTATGTAGACATCTTTGATATCAAATCCCTTATGTCTTCGCGCTATGTTGATAATGTTAGTACATTTTTTGAAATGTTTTGACTATACCGCAGAATATCCGTGGATCCCGTCACTGTTCGTTTAAAGCTGACAGTAGCCTCTCAAAGTGGCAACTACAATCAGCCAGTGCACGTGACATCGCTGTTAGCGCATGGAAATATCGCAGTCAATGTACGGAAAGCCATAACTTCAACGTTGTGGCAACTGCCGACCATAATCAAATTTACTAGAGAAAACCCGGAATGAACCCCTCAATGGTTATGCTGGCAGACTGGATTTAAGCGTTACATTACAAACAAGAAGAGCACCGCCAACGGTGCATAGTACGCCCGTCATGAACATGGATCAGGAAGTAGACAGACAACATGATACCAATATCCAACAGACAACAGCCCCATGTGACCTTTGACCGTGACCTTGGAGGGAGGGCCGTAAACATGGTACGCGACACTCCGGTCAGCGATGGTACACGTGTGTGTGAAATATCATGGATGTATCTGAAGCGGTTGAGAAGTTATGCTCCGGACAAGCCCCATCTGGGCCATAGGTGACCTTTGACCTGTGCCAGTGACCTTGACCTTGACCGGGTGAACGAAATCATGGTGCGCGACACAGCGCCTAGTGATGGTGCACGTGTATGTGAAGTATCACAAATGTAGCTCAAGCGGCTCAGGAGTTATGCCCCGGACAAGAAATTGCTAACAGACGGACGGACGGACAGACGGACGGACGGGGGTGATGACATAATACGTCCCGTCTTAAGATGGGCGTATATTAATAATAATAAAAAGTAACATGACTTTTCTCCCCACTTGAGTTTGGGGAGTTTATCTTCTTGATAAATAATCTAAGGCTACGTTAAGACAGCAGGCAAATGTTGCCCAAATCCGATTTTTTTGCCAATATGCGACCTGCATCCGATCTGTTAAAGACAGTCTGAACAGCAAAAATACGATTTTTCAAAATCCGACCCAGGCCACTTTCATATGTGGTCCTAAATGTGATACGTATCTGATATTTTGCAATGCAACTGCTGTCTGAACGGCCAGGTCACATTTATCTGACCTTTACATCATTATTTGTCTGTAACATACATGCCAACTCTACCGCTTTTCGCGGTAGACTACCACTTTCTGGGCATTTCATTCTGAAAAAAACGCCCCAAAAGCGGTAGTCTACGGCCAAGAGCGGCAGAGTTGGCATGTATGCTGTAATGGTACTGACGTCGGTTGTAGATAAACTTTATCAGTGCCGCACACGTGCCAAGACAAGATGCCTCCATATTTACTTCTGAAAACAAACAGTGTGTGCCTGCATGGTCACGTATTACCTCAGGACCTCTTTTGTGCATGTGGGCTCACTTCAGGGTCGCATTCAGTTCATACTCAAAACTGATACAAGTCGCATATAATGTGTAATATGAACGAGCACACTGAAAAATTGGATTTCTCCAAAAAAATCTGAATTGTGCGTCAAGACCTGCTGTCTGAAAGTAGCCCAATTTATTCTGTTAAGCATCATTGATGTTTGAACCTTTATTACTGAAAATTCAGGATTTCAACTTAATGCAACAGTTATTTTCCGCAATGGGCCGTTAAAACAAAAAAGTCCTGTTGCTCAGGTTTTGTTTCTCACGTTACTAGTAGGTTTTAAGTATCTGGAGACTCACCATACTGCATTTTACTGACATTCACAATGTTGCTACCATGCCAGCCGAAGGTTATCACTCCAACCAAAGCAAACTACACTTGCTTTCCCAGTTACAGATCTTGATGAGCTGCTAATGAGCTGAATCTGGTGTGCTGAATTAGGGTTGGAGTAGAAACCTAGAGGATGGTAATTCTCCAGGAACAGGGTTGGACAGCCCTGCTCTAGAGGCCTTCATGGTTTCCAATTTCTAAGGGCCCCAGTCTGCAAGTCTATCCTCCACCAACTGAGTCGTATTGTATTGCCATTTCATATTTGAATTTTCAGTTGTCATGTTACACTTCAGCTGGAATTGCCCATCCGTAGCACTTTCCATGAGGCAAATCCAATCAATTTGCTCTGAGAATGAACACTACAAAAGATACCATGTGATGACTCTGATAACACTGGGTCCAAAGGCAATGCATGCATTACATTTATTCCTCCCGCTACATCATGAGGGAATGGCCATGTTAATCTTCAAAGGGTCGGCATGCAAAGATGCTAAGGAATTCAAGACCTGCAGGCTCGTCTTAACCTTCATATGTTACTCGAGGGAACGTTATTCTTTTAATCCTGTATAGCTATCAAGCTTTTGAATCTTGAATCTCAGGAGAGCTTTGAAACTACAAACTCCTGCCTTTCTTCTGAGACCGATTCCAAATGTCAAGGTAAGGAAGGGAATTTTCTCCGAGATTATGAGGCGGGCAGCTCAGGGTGCAGGTGGATGAGACGCATGTGCTGAAATTAGTTTTCTTGCAGTGAATGGATCACCCATCTCTTTTCTCTGTAAGGTCAGCCTGGGTCACAGACAAGAGGAGGTCTGATATACAGTCAGAGAGCAGCATTCAGAATTAAAGCTGCAGATCTCCGCATTGCCTCCTATAATCCGCGCATTAGCTTTAGCATGCAAGTGTTTAATGCTAGATGGCAAAAGACTTGAAGTCAATTACTATATGCAAGCGTAACGCAACAAGAAAATGTCTACCTTGTGTTTAATGGCCAAAATTCATCACACCCAGAGTGAAATGATGGTTTGCTATACCAATGTAAGCATCCTAGAATATAATTCAATTGCTTAAATACTTGAGGCTGGTGTAAGCAAACATAAATATCATCTTTGTTATAGAGCGGAATTTCAACATAAGAATGAAAAAATTGCCTTTCCAAACCATGTCTTACAACCTTGTTTCATGGCATTTTTGAAACGCTGTAAAGAAGCGTGCACGAGGGTTGAACTGTTTTATGTCGCCTGTTCTCTACTGGGTCTGACGAATGAATTGATCACACTGGCATTTCCCCGAAGAAAGAAAGAGGTAGCCACTGGCCGAAAAACAAACAAAAAAACAAAAAAGAAAGCTGAAGGAGCCTAACCATAAGGGCACGGTCATACTTGCTCGAAATTGACACTGGCGAATATTTGCTCCCATTCACGTCCATTCTAAGCGAATGAAGGGGCGAAGAAAACATTTGGCTCAGGTGGCAAAGCAAATTTGCGCCTTCACTTTGCGCAGAGCTCAACATGGTGAACTCTGACCAGCAAAACCATGTCCTCAAGCTAATAGCAAATAAGTGTGTGATCCCACTAGGCATTCATAAGTTGTAAGCACATCCTGTACCGACCCCATTCACCACAGCGAGATACAAATTTCATCTTGGCAGTTGATGGCGATTCCCCAGCATTCGTGTGTGACCATGCCCAAAGAGTGATAAAACCAAGATTCATCTCTGAGAGTGCTTGGATAGATGGAAAACACTTCCACCATTTAAAGGTACTCAAAATGCAAGATATGACGGACCGCTTCCCAGACATGCAACTAACTTTGCCTACTGGTTCACTCTGACATGCTAAATATGCTTCTCCATAATGTTTGAATGCCAGAGAGATATCCGTGAAATAGAAAGAAGAAGTTTGTCTCAGCAAGTAAGCATATGCTGAACAATTGGTATGCTTGTTTCGATGATGTTTACTTCAAACCCTTGTGCCTGCCAGCTACAACATTTACATTAACATGCGGGACAGATGCCATATCCTTGTAAAATGAAAAACAGCTTATAGTGGCTTCAAAGAAATAGAAATACAGCAGTAGAAACACAATGAGGGATTTTTATGCCTTAGCCTTTCAGGCTGCTTGAATTTGAGCTTTCTGTGCCATTCGTTAAGCCACTTATATTTGTCTTAAAGGTGTAGTCAGCGATGTGGGAGAAAACAAGTAGAGAGGTTGTCGATATTTGAAGTGTAAACGAATACAGACCCACCCCTCCCTTCACACTCCGCCCCAGGGTCCACCCCCGACGTTCATGGACACGCATTATCATGTAAACGGCCGTTCGTGTCCATGAACAGACTGCGGTCAAGAATGAATTTAAAAATGCTTCTGGCTAATTACAAGATGAAAAAAATGAAGACTGGATTTGGAATTTTTCCCGGTACAAGTTAGATTCGCGAGCTCCTCACAAGCAACACTAAGACCGTTTGCGTGTTTCTGCTATGAGCTCATTCAGTAGCTTGCTGTCAGAATGATTTCGTTTTGGAAGAAACGGTTCTCAGGAGATTATAGCAAAATTTCTTCCAGAAAAGCGGGTATATAACAGTCCAGCTACAACGGCATGCATGCAATGCGAGACAGTACAAGCAAAACAATAAGCTGAGACGAAGACGGTTCATTTAATTCTATCTAGTCGCACATACACATGTACAGTGTTTGATTGCGCAATTCCCCGTCGATTCCTGACATAAGATATCAGAAATTCACAAGAACTCTTAGCCACAAGTTCAATTTACAAAGCTAAGGTTAGCTGACCCGTCAGACAACTGTACCCACAACTCGACTGCCATTATCAATGGATAACATCACAACAACGGTACATTTTGGCAGATCAGACGATATGTTGAATGCCTGACGGCTGGTACTGTTGTGTGGAGCACCGCAAAGCAAATGTTGCTCACCTGTTCAGCAGAAAGACGGCAACCTAAGCGTCCATTTTCAGACACTTCAATTCGTGGAGTTCCCTCCACCGTTGGAAAGCCACACAAATGCTGACCCTGGTCTTCGCCCCCTTTCATGGTCGTAGCCTTTCTTTTTTAATTTATATTCCTCAGACCGTTTTCTCTTGGGCAATTTTTCGGTCATCGCAAATGCTGCAATGCCATGTCTCTCTCTCTACTCTAACTGCGCACGCTACGTGACCTACTACTGCCCCTCCCCCCTGTGTCTGACCCGTACACGAGTATGAACCCGCCCCTGGGCCCATGTTTTGGTGGCTCGGTCCGAGCCACAGATTTCCCTGCTGAAATTCAGAGCCCATGCAATGTATTGAAACCGGATTTTTTTTCAGCATGCTCTCAGAAGTGACATCTTGCAGATAGTGAGGAGAAATACGGTGATTTTGACAAAAAGTGCGTGGATTATGATCGCATACTATACCTTTAAGCGTCATACTGTGTTGAACGTGTATTGCATCTTTCTGCACTTTGGATCTACTTCTGTTGTCTTTAATTGTGCTATAGATATGAATTTCACTTGGCTACCCATACGTTATATGCATTCCAGGCAGCTCTTTCAGATGTAATAATGTATCGACAGAGGCTATGATCCCTATAAACAGTAAAAGACCATGTACCTAAGGGTACCTCATTTAGAAAAAGTAAGACCTCGCCATTATTCAGAGCCATGCACAGCAGTACCCAAAGACAGAGTCTGATCACCACTTCCCTAAATCCTTTGGCATGGCACTAGGGCCGACTGTTCGCAACAAAAGTCCTGAATCGTGCAATCACAGTTGTGCATGCAAAAACAAATGTGAAAGCAGTCGTTTTTAGAACAGGATCAATGCAGTGCAAAACAAATAAAGCCAAATGCCTCTTTTGGGAGACCAGAGCAGGACAACTCACTGGTGAATCAATTCATTCATTCATTCATTCATTCATTCATTTTACTGTGTAACAAATAAAATATACAATCATATATATATATATATATATATATATATATATACATATATATATAAAGACACATCATAACAATAAAAGCACCATAATAATATTCAGAGGTTTTGACTTAGTTTGTTGGACCTGTCGTACCTATTCTTAAAAGCATTCACGCTAGGTGAGAGAACCACATCCTCTGATAAATTATTCCAAATTAACACAGCTCTGTTGCTGAAGAAATTTTTTCGTACATTCAGTCTAGACCTGTGTACCTCTAATGACAATGGATGACCTCTCAGGCCGGCATAATGTCGAAGTTCAAAAAATGTTTGATAGTTCACATTTTCATAACCATGCAATAATTTGAACATTTCAATTAGATCCCCTCTAGTTCGTCTATCTTTGAGGGTAGTAAGTCGGTCCTCTTAGGACATATGTTGGAGCTCTGGGATTATTTTTGTCGCCCTTCTTTGGACTTTTTCCAAGTACACTTTCATCCTTCTCAAGGAAGGGTGACCATACCTGGACACATTATTCGAGATGGGGACGAACAAAAGTTTTATACAACATAAGGAAAGACTCCTTATCTAAATATGAAAAGGTTCTTGTGATCATACCCTGAATATTATTGGCTTTGGCTGCAGATATGGCAATATGTTTAGAAAAGGACAGGTTATTCAATATACATACACCTAGGTCTTTTTCTTCATCGACATTTTCCAGAATTTTACCTTTCATTGTGTAATCATAATTATACTCGTTTGCCAACACAGACTAGTTCAGCTCAGCTGTGCAAGAGCCAATTTCAGACAAGTGGCCAAGAAAAGTGTAGAGCAGGTTTCCTATCCCAGTTATAGTCAGACATTTTATAGTGAGAAGCAGACATTTTGCGTTCTATATAAAGGCCAAGTGCAGGTTCAGAGGCTGACCTGATGAACAACCATGATCCCCCACCACGGGATGGCCGATATTCAAAACCAAAACTCATAAAACAGCAGAAAGAGCTGTCGGGTGGCTCACACTGCTCTGCAGTGCAGAGGTGATCACCACATCGCGAGTTCGAGCCCCGCCGTACCCACCGGCAGGGGTCGGCAGCTTTTTCAGAGTAGCGCACAATTGGCTATCGCGCTACAGGGTTTCAAATTGGGAAGGGACTGCCGGATCTGGGTAAACAACAACAGTTTTGTTCGTTGCTCCAGCGCCTCCTGTTGGCCAGACGGGCGCTCGCCAGGAAGACTCCGGGTTGGTTCATGTCCGGGTATTCTCCGCCCTAGTTCTGAACTTGCGAAGATTCAACCAACGAGTGTATAAGAATCAGTGGCAGACAGGCACGTGCTTCGGAGGAGAGCCGTGAACTGTCTCACTATCCTGAGTTGGCAGCAAGGGGTCGCATACTAGCAGGCTTTGTACATAGTTCCCCATTTGGGCATTCCAGATTCGGGTGGGATTGGAAATGCCAAATTTTTTAATCTTAAAAAAAAAAAAAAAAAAAACAGCAGAAAACATTTTCCAACAATAGGGGGTGAACGGAAATTAAAAAGGCACATCCACGCAACCAGAAGGCACTCTGAGAGCTCATACCTCCCCCAGCAGGTTTTGATCCACAAGCACTTATAATAGGCTACACAATCCAGTCTCGGTCCAGATTGGATGGGAAATTTAATCACCTCTTCCCATTCATGCAGTCCAACTTCCCACAAATATTTGTGGCAAAACGTTGAACGGTTTTTGAGGAATCCACCTGACAAACACACACAAAATACACACACGTACGTTTACACATACGCACACATGAGTAAACACAATACCTCCAGGCAGAGGTAATGGCATGCATCTACAGTACATATCAGATTTTATGGAAAAATTTTGAATGGTTTTTAAATTCTATCCCGGAAAAGAAAAATGGACAGACAGACGTGAACAAACACCCAGACAACCACACGGAAGGACAACACTCATTCTTACATCCCCTTTACTCTTCATCCTTCATCATAATTTCTTGAATTTCAGATGCATGTTACCTTATATCTTGGATGAAAAAAAAAAGCTGTCAGCCCAGTATGGTTTGAGGACAAGTTTGCAATAAAGTACAAGAATTTTATTAATGGCAGCGTGTAACGTCAGTCATGCTCACAATTTCACATCGTACTAACTTATGGGTCATTCCAGCTCAAATCAACCCATTTCTCAGAAATTTCCCTGGACACCCTCTCAGATTCTTCTGAAAAAAAATTCATAAGTGCTCCTCTACCATATTTATGCAGGTACCCAAAATACTAGCTCTGTATCTCAAACAGTTTTGAAGTTACTCGATGCAATTTCAAGCAAGAATATCTCCAAGTATTTCCACTATACAGCTTTGAAATCAAGTGTCTTGGTTTAACTTTTTCTGTAGATTATGAAAATGCTGTCAGATTTGCTGTAGCTTGAACCCTTTTCCTCTCACAAGGCTCTAAAAATGGCCGAAAATCAAAAACGTTAAAAATCACATACTATACAGCGCCCTCCATAATTATTGGCTCCCCTGGTTAAGTTGTGTTAAAAGCCTTAAAATAAATTCAATTTTTATTGCAGAAGCATACTCTCACACTGAAAATTGTAGAAAAATGTAACCTTCAACTCAAGTGAATTTTAAGGGGGAAAAAAAATCCCTAACTAAGAAATAATTATTTTCCATAAAATCACTTTTTCCACAATTATTGGCACCCCTAACAATTCTTAGGAAATTAATGTAATTGAAGTATTTCTGTCATTTCTACAGTAGTTTACAAAGTTAATTAGAGTATCTAGGAACATTTAATTAGTAATTCATCACTTCCTGTTACCTTGGGGTATAAATATGACGTGACACAGAGGCCATTTCTCTTATCCACTCTTTTTCAACATGGGAAAGACAAAGGGCTCTAATTTCGTAGACCAGGCGCGGCGAATGGGGGGTGCGCCGCGCCAACGGGGTGTGTCCAGGCGTATGTTGCAATTTCGTGCCCGGCGTAGCCTGGCGCAAGTATTCCTCTGTCCCGCCTCTGTCCCTCCTTCCAGCGCAAGTTGGCAAAGACGGCGACACAGCCGAGTCAAATCTTGCTCACTGGCAAGAGAAACGATGGATAGCGTGTTCCTATTATTACAAACTGCGTTTAAAATTTTGGGATTAACATGCATGGACAACAATGCAAGATACGTTACACATCTATTTTCAATATGCGATCTTAACTCAGTACGAGATCATAGCAATCAGGCTGTATTCCTTTCCCCCACTAAAGACGATAAAACCTAAGTGACAATAATAGTAGCCTAGTATTAAGCCGCTTGTACACTGGATGTGAAACGAATTTTTCGCGCCACAGATTGAGTTGAACGCAGTGTCTTGTGTCCGAAAGTCTGAATATATCTCCGTGTCCGACAGTCTATTATTGTTTTGAATTTATTCAAATCTACTGACTCCTTTAGATATTAAACGTGAATGTTTTGATAAGAGGGCTCGGTTCTTCAAGATGAGTACCGAGAATTTCAATCAATTTTTCTGCTCAATAAAGTGAGTCGACATTGGCGCGAGGCAATGTACAATGCCTCCGTGTCTGACAGCCAAAAAAAAAAAAAAAAAGAGGAGGATTAGAACAGATTAAAAACGAAATAAATAATAAAAAGAAACATTTTAACAACAGAACATCCATCGAACACTGCGATTAATTTATTTGCGGGTCATCTTTTTTGGATATTCTGTTGGTTGGTGATGCATATGTATTTTTATTCCGTAATAAATCTGTTCTCACATCAATACTTTTATTTTTTGCTGGGTGCCGGACATGGAGTATTTTGCATTTCGCGTCAGACAGTCTTGATCGTGCATGCGATAATTTATTCACGCTGTCAATGGTCATGGAATTGATTTGCTCTCTGATTGCAAGCACTATTTTATCTCTGCTGTGGAAATAAAGCGTGAATCTGTTCAATCCATCTGACTAATTTTCAAAAGAAAGACCGAATAAAGACTGTTATCTATCTTCAAAGGAAGAAAACAGATGAATAAAAAGACCAAGAAAAGTCAATAGCTTTTTGCAGTGACTTTGTAATCAGTTATGCGAAAAATTTGTTACGCGTCCAGTGTGCAAGCGACTTTACCGAGCATAGAACGCAACCATTATATACGCACTGCCTGATGCCGAGACAGTTTGTGGTTGGCTGAGAAAGATGTGAAGTCGTTAATTTGCATCATTGATTCAGTTGTGTTGATTAAGTCACGTCGTGTTTCCATCACGCGTGCCAACCGCCTTGATCTGACATGAGGACAATCGGTATAGATACTACAATTTATGTGCTGATTCAGACAGTCACATTAAACAGTGGTAGCTGTAATTATTTACTGTATTGGAATGTGCCTGACATTCATGCCTGTGAGGTTTCGGTAACGTGTGCGCACTGTGTACCGGTCAGCCAAATTACCACTGCACAGAAAGTTAACCAGGTTGGAGCTGGTGAGCTTTCTGCGCGACTGCAGTGAAGACTTTTCTACGAAATTGTCACCGCTTCTTGATGAATATGTGACACCTCCCCCTACTACGCCGCCACACCCATCTCGGTGCACTTTCGTCTGTGCACGGTGTTGCACCTCACGAAATTACCACTGCACGGGCTGCGCCATGCTACGCCACCTGCGCTGCGCCAGGAAATTAGAGCCCCATGGAACACACCATTCAAGTAAGGCAGATGTGTGTCGACCTTCACAAATCAGGTAATGGCTACAAGAAAATAGCTACTCGCCTGTACCTGCCCATATCTACTGTCAGAGGAATCAATAAGAAGTTTAAAACAACTGGAAAAGTGGTAAACAAGCCTGAATGAGGACGCAAGGTTATGTTGCCACCACGCACAGTGAGGAGGATGGTAAGAGAAATAAAAAGTTCTCCAAAGCACACTGTTAAACAATTGCGACAAATGGTAGCATCTTGGGGTCACAAGGTCTCTAAAACAACCATCAAGTGCTGTCTACATGCCAACAAGCTGTTTGGGAGGCATGCAAAGGAAAAAACCTTTTCTCACTCACAATTATAAACGCAAACGTCTGGAGTTCGCAAAGCGGTACTGGGACTTCAACTGGGACCGTGTGCTTTGGTCAGATGAGGCCAAGATGGAGCTTTTTGGAAACAAACACTCTAAGTGGGTCTGGCGGAACACAAAAGATAAGTATGCAGAAAAGAACCTCATGCCCACTGTGAAGTATGGGGGAGGATTGGTGATTCTGTGGGCCTGTTTCTCTTCCAGAGGCCCTGGGAACCTTGTTAGGGTGCATGGCATCATGAATGCTTTGAAATACCAGGACATTTTAAATCAAAATCTGGTGGCCTCTGCCCGAAAACTGAAGATGGGTTGTCACTGGGTCTTTCAGCAAGATAATGACCCTAAACATGTGGCCGAATCTACACAGAAATGGTTCACCAGACACAGAATCAAGCTCCTCCCATGGCTATCTCAGTCCCCAGACCTCAACCCCATTGAAAACCTGTGGAGTGAGCTGAAGAGGAGAGTGCAGAGGAGAGGACCCAGGTCGCAGGATGATTTAGGGAGATTGTGCAAAGAGGAATGGTAGAAGATCCCTCTTTCTGTATTCTCCCATCTTGTGAAACATTATAGGAGAAGATTATGAGCTGTTTTGTTGGCAAAATGGGGTTGAACAAAGTAGTAACATCAGGGGAGCTAATAATTGTGGCTCACATGATTTGATGTAAAAGAATTATTTCTTAATGTGGGATTTTTTTTCCCACTGAATAAATGCACTTGGGTTAGATTTGGGTTGGGTTAAAGGTTGGAATTTCCTCTTTTTTTCATTGTGGTCCTATATTATTTAGAAAAAACCTGAATTTATTAGAAGCTAAAGTATACATCTTAACCAGGGGTGCCAATAATTACTGAGGGCACTGTATACACACAATTACTATATGAATCATACAAATGCTTAATATATTCATTTTAATGGGAAAAAAAAGAGTTGATCGCTGACACACTGATAGCCATGGAAATTATGAAAATTCTCAAATAAATAGCACAGTGCCTGATTACTACCTGGACTATTACAAATTATGCAGGTGCTTCTCTCTGTATGATTAATATATAACAAATAGAATGCTCATAATTCATACAAAAAAAAAATCTTAAGAAGGAAAGCTGATGATAACATCAGATCATCATTGCCTTTTTAGTTACATAGGAATTCATGGTAAAAGTATAGTATTGTTACATAACTGGCCACAAGCCCAAATAAGGATGTGAAAAAAATAATCAATTTTTATAAAATTTTGAACTCAACCAAAATTATAAAAATTGTTCTGGCTCTACGAATGTATTGATAAATGTGGTTGTCCTCTAGATGTGGTCCAGCATGTCAAAAAATGACAGCAGAAGAAATGTCATTGCTTTATCTGGCATACCCTTTGAGTTACTAGAGCTCAAATGAGGCAGCGATTTTTAACATTTTTGATTTTTTTTAGAGCCTTGTGAGAAGAAAATGATAAAAGATACAGCAAATCTGACAGCATTTTCATAATCTACAGAAAAAGTTAGCCCAAGATTTCAAAGCTGTACATTGGAAACACTTGGTGCAACTTCAAGCAAGACAAGAATATCTCCGAGAGGCAAGTTTGGTAAAATGGAAAAAAATAATCAAAATTTTCAGGGGCTCTGATTTCAAAACTATTTGAGATACAGAGCTAATATTTTGTGTTCCTACATAAATATGGTAGAGGAGCACCTGTGATTTTTTTCATAAGAATCGAAAGGGGTGACCTGGGAGCCACTGGAATTACCCAATACATACCACCAGCAAAAGTTTACTCCTACAGGTAGATCTAATCTCTAGTAAGCTTGTCACAAAATATTAACATCCGAGGAGAGCAAGTTTTACTATCAGGCTATACCAAATGGCCTGTTACCTCTCTGAATGTAACGTAAGTCACCGTGGAATTGCCCCATGATGAGACACACTACACTTTGCTCTACCAGGGCCAAGCAGAGAGTGTTTCAAATAGAGACGGGACCACAGATAAGAAAGTGCCATAATGGAGAATAGAGCCCGTTCAGGATTCTGTCATTACATTTTGCCAGGGGTCCTACCCATCAAATTTACTTTGAATTGTGTGTAATCTGACAGGAAGCAAACTTCCAGTTGGTGGGTTATAAATGCATGTTATTAATGGTAGGCCTGTGTTTACTGAACCATTTCCTGTAGATTTAAACCAGATATTGGCCACATTACCCATGCAAGGATGACTGTGAGCCTCATACATAACACAGAGAAACTTCACCGATATCCATTCATGAAAGACGTCACTTGCAAGGCGGGCAATTGACCAAAACCAATTAACGGAAGTGGCTGTGCCGAGTCTTAAAAGGCCTGCCTGCAGTGCCCCTGCTGTCTAGATCAGCTATCTGCATCCACTTGAATTGTACTCTTCCACAAAAAAGGTAAGAGGGCGAGGCCATGAGCAGGTTTTTGGCTGCCTCAGCAGATGTTTGGCTGTGTTGGTGCCCTGCACCACAAACAATCGTATTATTAATTGGAGTCTTTTAAAGCAGCCCCTTCCACATTCCACTATACAACAAGAATGGTTAGGTTTTTACTGATATTAAGCTCAAAGTGTGTCCTAAAGGGGTGGTAGCTCATTGTCATTAAAGAGAAAAAACTGAATATTGCAAGCTACTGACCAGTGCCTGAAGTATGTTTGTAGACTTCCTGGATGACTACATTCTGGCCTCAGTAAAGAGTACTGTAACTTTCTCAACACAATTATTCAAAGCTCCCAACATTAATTTTTCTATCAGTCTTTAAATTTGGCTAAAATGCAGTACCTGACTTATTTTGCCCAAACACACGTGTCATTGCCTTGAACACATTGCCAGTTGTCAGTGGATTAAGGAAGCATATGTTTTACTCTGCTAAAAAACAGGAAGGTTCTCACTGCGCCATGGAAGTGGAAAGAATCCTGGTCACTTGACTGTGTGTCCCTGCCTCCCACACATTACATCATCCAAAAGATTGTATTTTCGTTTGGGCTTTTTGGGGATGTGCGCGAGATGAAAGGGTGTTCAAAATGCCTCTTAAACTCTCTTCCTATTTGAGTGAGTGCAGAAAGTGCTTTATATGAACACTTAGCCCATTTTATCATGTTAAGCATGGCCAATGGCACATCAATTCTACATATAAGGATTTTTACATTTTAGACCCTACATGGCATCTTGATTTGATTTAACAGCCAGATCAACACTCATAAGTGCTCTCTCTAACTCTGGCAATGCAGCAGCACATATCAAAAACCAAAAACTTCTGGCTCAAAGAAACAGAAGTAACTAGTATTTAATTTTCTATTCTAATGTCAGTCATAGCCTGAATTAATCCAAAAAAAAAACCAGCCTAGTGTATTTGCAGACCACAAAATACCAATTTCCCCATATGTCTGCGTGGGTAAACAGAAAGAACCTCACCATATTTGTGTTCAAAGAACAAGGTATTTTCCTCCAGGATTTCAGTTCCTTTTTCATGTGCAAAAAACAAACAATCCTGCGTCAATTGGACCACTAAAATAAAGTCATGGCATAATGCAGAACAAGCTAGAACCACAAAGAGGGTAGCCGAGTAACAGTTTCAATGGACAGTACTGGCAAGCACTGAGCATGATAAAGGAGCCAACTCTTCGGGGAAGTGAAACAAAATCCCAGTTGCCACACGCGGCAATTGCAGCAATGAGGCTTCACCCCCATACACCCCCCCCCCGCCATGAGGACATTATGAAGATAAATAGTTACGTTTTGAAATTTCCGGGATTCATTGGAATTCAACACCCGCAAATTTAGTTTAAAACTGACAACGTTAGTCGGAGGTTTTAAACGTTTAAATTTGCGGGCGTTGAATTCCAATGAATCCCAGGAAATTTCACAAACGTAACTATTAATCGATATTGTAAACCATAAATTTCACAAACGTAACTATTTATCGATATTGTAAACCATAAGCGAGAAAGAAACGTTTTTTGCACGGACTCTTTCGAATGGCGACGTGATCCGTCACAATTAGGTCATCGAGTCACGTGCTAGAATTCCGCAACCTGTCAAATTGAACTGATGGGCTGAATGAGCGAAAGTAGGTCCGTTTTCATGCTAACAGAGGTGTATAATCCAGGTTCAGAAAGTAAAAGTCCATCCCAGGATATTGTTCCAGCCACAAAAGACCTGGCAGCTGACACTATTCTTCAGCTGGGTGGTAAAACTAACAAGTCAAATCTGCTGACAGGAGTTTACGGTTGGAATGAAAACCTGGTAGGATTTTTACTTTCTGACCCCTGGATTATACACCTCTGCATGCTAATGTATTCATGAGCAGGTGAAAAGGTCCTGTCATTTCAGGGATGTCGAACACTATTTGACAAGGGTAATTAACCAATCAGATTGCGAAAAACACCTACTATTGGTTTACAATATTCCTTTCCTTGCTTTTCACACAAGCCATGGTACCAACACCAACTCTGCCGGGTGACTGCACTGGGTACATGCAGCAGACATTCCCCAGTGATAACTTTATATACACGGAATTCATAGCTTTGGCTGCTGTAACACGAGTCGCAGCACCCACAAAACAGTCTGGTCTCACTTCAGCTACAGGCAGCCTGTCCACCGGCTGGTGCTTTCATTCAGAGTCCGAAGTGCGCACATCACAGCTTTAGAAGAGGAAGCTCAATCACGGGGCTGAGAAATGTTTATGCTCATGCCCTTTACCACAGCTGACAACAGTCAAGGGAAACTCTGGTGGCAATTACCTCATTGCATTAGGAATAGGAAAGGTCTGTCACGAGGAAATTCTGTATGCCAATTCCTGTAATACATGTCTTCAATGCAGCTAAAGGCATATGATGTTACTTGCGTTAGCCTATGCCAGCAAAATACACTCCACTAGGTTTCACATTTATTCTTCAAAAGGAAAGTCGGCAGATACCAGCTATGTATTGGACTCCAATGGAAGAGAGAGCCATGGAATGAAGGAAATTATCCACCAAAACAGTGATCAGATAACACAACAGTTATCACAATGGCAGCCCAACAAACCACTGCTAAGATCCATGTGCAGCATAATTTAATGCAAAAAGGCAAAAGTTTCATAAAAGTCTCTCCTTTTCAAGTAATGCTATAGGAACATTCTACAGCACTGGGCAGAAATTTTGGTTGCGTAATTACAAGGTCCGTGGGCGAGCTTGCCCCAGAGTCGCATTTAAATCACTCCGCTTGAGTTGCCCATCATTAATGGGGCTTATTCAGACAGGCTCACATCAGTGAGTATTAATAGTTCAAAACAAATTACTGGGGAATGTCAGCGAGGCCACGGATGTGCAAAATACCCTGCCAAATAACAAGGACGGCAGTGTGTGCACTGGGGGAAACGGCCAGGAGCCGCCACCACCCTAAAACTGGAAACCAGGGGTTGCGAGCCTGGCTAAATGCAAAATCCCATTTTTCTCCGGCAGCTGAACTCATGTACACAAGCTTATTATTGATCATTATATTTTCTTTCTTTCGCACATTCATTAGATCCCCGAAATTATCCACGATGTTTTCCATCTTTCTTTGCCCCCAACGAAGTAGAATTTCAGTGTCGGAACTGAGATTTTGGGCTATCAATGGGTGTCGGGGAGTAAGAAGTTGCGATGACTGGCAAAAAGCAAATTTGATTGCAAGTCACTTCATAAAACAAATGTTCGGCACTCTTGAATAAGTGTGTGCTAACACAATTGCGTTTTCCACTCAGTTGAAAAGGTCCGATATTCAACCTACTTTGCGTTCGATATTGTTTACTCTTCAAAGCGCTAAAATTCTCGCAATACAGCAACCAGTACAGTAGACTTGGATTCAAAAATAGTTTGCCAGCTTCACAATATAAATTAATTACCTGATCCACAAAACGCCATCATGAATATGATGGAATCTAAAATCATAATTCGAGATCAAAATATAACGGCAATGAAAAAGTTAATTCAAAGTTTAGCAGACATATCTGTCCAGGGTAAGGAATTTCCACGGTTAAATTAATTTCATGGCAACGTGTTTGCTCCGACAATATTGCAGTATTGGTCCTCATACAGTGCTGCACTCGGGCGTGTGAAGCGCACCTTTCAACAACTTTCCTCTACAGCAAAGCGTCTGCAAATGAAAGGAATCATTATCATTTACCTTCAAGTTTTCGCTGATTGGCTTTCCTCCGTAGCAATGTGAAAGCTTTGTAGGTCTTGTCTCTGAATTGGAGGGTTAATGATCTTGGTCGGATACTCGTCAATGTTTTACGCTCCATTCTCCAAATATTTCACTCGTTTGTCAAACTTTCTCCTGTTCTAGTCTAGAGGCTCCACATGTCTCGGGTAACTGTCCACCACCGTCAAGTTTTCGTATTGAAACATTATTCCTTTTTGTTCTAGATAATCCATATTTATTTCACCGGCTGCGTGACTGAATCAGTTATACATTAACTTCCTCTTTCCCTTCATAGAAAACTTCACACGTTGCGGAACAGTTAACTTTTTGGGATTGATATTCGCAGGGAATTCTGGGACTTGATGTTCGCTCATACGACTAAACTACCGTACGCTTGATCATGAAAGCAGTGTCAATTAGGTATAGTTTATTTTTCAATGTCATATACAAAACAATGGTTAGAATACTGAATATGCCAACAATGAAACTGGTTGAAGGACAGAAAATACCACTTAGAGTTACTGCAGATTATTTATGTCTTCCAAAGTTAGCAGAAGGCTATGGGAAAACAAAGAAAGTCAAGAAGAACTTTGGCAGCACTAGCAATCATACCATCTGCTGAAGACATTTGAAGGTGATAAACAGAAAAACACAGTCCTGACTTGTCCCAAATGATTAAGTCAAGTAATTACTGGTGGACCACTTAAAGTCTTTCAGGTAACTGTGCAAGCAAGACTAAGTGCGGTAAATCACAGACGCTATACACTGATAAATGTCACCCGACTTGATAAAGAGATCACAGAAATGAAACGTATTGGATGTCACCACTTCCGAGTTGAGACTGGTTTGGTCAGCCTACATGAGAGACAGAATCAGTCAATAAAGTTTATCTGTTAAATAAGGATAATAATTTATGTATTCATGCTTTCTCTCATATAACATGAAATCAGTCATGGTCTTGTTAGCCAGGATGTTCTGACACAGACAAGTGTGTGGTCCACCTCTACTGTCGAGCAACAACTTTGTCAGCAATGATTGTACTTAAATCTGCTCATTTGGGAAGATCCTTTATCCGTGAGGAAACCCTCCAATGGGAATCCCTCAACAAACATGTCCTGTTATAATTAATCAATACTTTCTTGATTTCGCCAACACTTGCAACAGATTGTCAAGAATGAAGAACCAAATTAATCTGTTAAGTCTACTTAATGATGTGAGCCACCACAAAAAGTCCTTACTCTCTTGACTAATATGTTACCATTGATCTTGTGGCAACGAATACGGATGAGTAATGTCTTGTCTTTTGTTAATATTATAAACTAGTCCATACCCACGGCTGCATGCGCCACAATGATGTACAGACTTTGGGACTGAGCACGCCACAACTCCACTCAAAATGGTATATAAACCTGTAAAATTGTCTTGTGAACCATGTCAATATTGGAAAATAGGAAAATCAATTTTGCCAGTCACCGCCTATGTCAAAGCTCTGTGCTCATTCGCAGTCTCAAATTGATCGGCTTAACTACTGAAGAGAAAAATTAATTAAAACAGATGGACTGGTTTCCTCATCTTGTCATCAGATGATTATTTTAATGTGAGAATGACAGCCATGCCCGTTACGCTTAGTATCATTATTGTACAACCCCTGAGTGAAAGACCACATTATAATATACATTGATTCTTTATGGAAGATGTGTACTGCTTGTCCCCTTCCAGTTGCTTTTTACTCTTGGTAAAAGTAAGGTAGAGAGTAAGTCTGTTTCAAGCCAAGTGGCTCAGCAGACCCAGTGCTTAACCCCGGTTTCTGTAGCATGAAGCGACTAGGAGTATTGCTACTCCCCTTGGACGGGATGATAGTCCATTGCAGGTTATAAGCAAGATAGTAAGAAATTAAAAAAAGAGAGAAAAGGGCATTTTCCAATTAGGTAGTTTATGAAGATTCTCAGCAATAATTGTCCCTTCAAATGCACTGTAAGTCATATGTTGCTCTGGATAAGAACATCTGCCAAATGAGAGTAATGTAATGTAATGCTCAGTTATTTATGATTAGTAACACAGTAAATCGGGATTGTAGCATTAACAGAGGGAAAAGGGCTACAAAAAAGCTTGACATGATATGGAAAAATTGAGAAGCCAGGAAGAAGATGAAAGTGAAGTTTAGAGCCAGGAGAGACACTGGAAAGAAACATCGCACGAGGATCATTGAAATTCTTTGGCCATTTATGCCGCACACAACACTCCATGGAATGGAACATTATGCTGGGGATGATTGAAGGCAAGAGAACTCAGGGTAGACCAAGAGCTGGATGAATAGATGGTGCACTGGGCATTCTTGGTATGTAACTTAGCCGAGGATTGAGAAGCCTAGTGGGCACAGGTTTTGAGGGTCACCAGGGCTAAGACACGAATCGCTGGAATAAGGTGACGAGGTGAACATAGTAAAACTTTATCTTGCATTAAGAAATATGACTTTGTGAAGCCACAAAACCAATGGAAACAGATTCTGCTGCTGTAATAGGGCATGAGACATAAGTAGCACCATATTAGGGTTAATATAGAAAATAGTGCTTCAAACAGCACTGAGTAAAACAATAATTTTTACAAACTAAATCTGATCTGACTAATGCTGCACAGATCATAAATATAAAGATAAGAAGGTACTAACTACAGTGAGATATGCAGTTAAATGATATTGTTGAATTTTAATTACTATGGTAAGTTGAACATGTCATCCAACCATTATCTACACAGTTTATTCCGCACTAGGGTTGGAGAGGAGCCGAAGCCTAGCCAACGAAGGACGAAAGGCAGGGACACTCCCTGTACAGTATGCCAATCCATCACAGGGTGCAAGCGCCATTTACACACCATTCACTCACACACTCATACCTTCGGATAATTAGGAGTCTCGTTAGCCTGACATGGCCTGACAGAGTAACCGGAGGAAACCCATACAATAATGGGGAGAACATCCAAACTCCATACAGAGAGGCCCGTGGCTGGACTCAAACCTAAGGCCTTCTTGCTGTGAGGCAATCATGCAACCCATTGCACTACAAGAGCAGCATTCAAAAAGGACACTGAATGAGGTTTTCAGTCAACAGTGTAATTTTCCTTCAATAGCACCCTTTACATTTTCAAACAATACCCGCATGTGTCCAGAGATCACTTGAAGTTCAGAACAATCCTCCTTTTTCCACATCAGAGATGAACCATGTTCAGGCACAATATCAGTAGATCACAGCAAGCTAATCAGCTACCACACTAATATCTAACATAATGCCAATGGTGTTTTGCTTTGGTAAATTTGTTTGAATAGCCTTATCAATTCTGTTGAAACTTGATTTCAAAAAGTGTAAGATACACCAGCTCACAATATCCCCATACAGTTTACTTGGTGATCCCTACTGGGACTGCAGAAAGCAGGGAACAATGTTTGCTGCATAAGACAGCAATTGTTGTTTGGTCTGTGGTGAGTGGAATTATCTTACCCCACGAACAAATCAAATTTACTTCAAATCAGTGGCACAAATTCTTGTAAGAAAAAATGTTATAGATATGTGTTTAAGTCCAAATACAAGATTAAAATGCTTAGTAAGATTTTGTGTTTGCAGTGTACAAACATAAACATGCTTCATGTCAACTTATCCCCTGGCATAATTCCACCTCTTCTAGCTTATCTTTCCGTATGGGAACCAGAAATGAACATGTCAAAACCTGATGCAACCTTGAACATATCCAAACTCAAGCTTACCCTAAACATATTCATGACTTTCAAGAGTGTCTAATGATGCAGTTGTGAGATTAAAAGAAACAGATCAGCATGTCAAAACAACTGAAAGCAGAGGTCTCTCCTCCCTTACCTGCATCCTTCTGGTCCCATGGTAATGGCAGCCCCTGTCAGAAGAAGAAAGAAAAATTATTCTCTGTTGAAGAGAAGAGTGACCTGTCACATAATTTCACTATGAAGGATTTATCTCTTCATTTGATTAAGATTGAAGTTTGCCACAAATAGCAAGGCATATCTTCTGACGTTGATTTATTCATTACCGCAGCTGTGCACCTCTTCAATGCGAATGATGCCTTCATCAACAACAAATTGCATGTTGCAAACTGTATGAGGGCTTTTGCTAATCAGAGGTATTTGCTAAAGTAAACTGTCTGCTGTTTTTTTTTGTTGTTTTTCTTTCTTTTTAATTTATTTTTTGCTTTATTTCAAGTCTATCAAGTACAGAGTCATTCAGAATTATAGCTTTGCAGAATAATATTTACTTAAAAAGTGTTTGAGTCTTTATGTCAGTCGAGGAATTCTTGGTAATGGGATCTGTGAAACATTGACTAAACTGATTTCCATCAGTTGAAGTTTCAGAGAAGCCTTACGATTTCTATCCAATAAAACAATTAATGAAAGTCCATTTAGTATCATGACAGCTTATTTATTCTGCATTGCAAAAGATATGATGGAAAAATAAGCAATTTATATGTAAATACAATCCAGTTGGTTTGTCTCGCCATCTCAATTTGAATAGCCACAGTCATTTTACTACATATAATTAGCAAAATGTCTATTCTTTCGTATACATTTTACTGTGAAAGCAAAGGTTCATTTTACAGTAACTACAGTCACTTTTGAATCTGGTTGCTGCAGCAACTGCAGGCAAACTAACACTCATGTGTCAGCATGCTGTCTGGAAACAAACTGGCATTCATTCCATTCCAACGCCCTCTTCACACAGCCAGGAATGTCCGTTACTTTTGGAAGTCACATGTTCCAGAGGCTTCTAGTTTGAAAATAGCAGCCAGTTTTAAAAAAGACCCGTTTTATTTGCTCTTTCCCTTGCTCGCTCTGTCAATGTACAGCACGAAACTGGAAATTCCTGAAGCAGAAGTCCACACTAAAAGAGGTACTTGAGAGGATGAAAAATAATACATTGAACTCACATTTTCATTTTCAAAATGCATCAGCCATCACTCATCTACCAAACTAAAGTAATTACTCTAAGGCTCTTTTTATTTTCTGATATTTCACATTGTTTTGAAAGAAGATTTCCAGGAGCCAGATAGGCTATTAGTTATTTGTTATTGATATTTTTTTGCAAAACCACATAGTCGGTAAAGCTTCTACAACTGCGCAGCAATCCCACATATATAAAGACGTGCCTCTACTTACGCTCGCCCTCCTAAACAACGTGCAGAGACAGCTGAAGAAGGCCATGATCGGACCGGCCTGAGGTGTGGCTCGGGATCCGTCGGTCACGAATATGGGGGGTGGGGCAGGGTGGGGGGGCCTCGAGGATAGAGGTAGTGAATCCTTTCCCCCCAGGCCTGAAGGGTTCCTGCTCTCTCTAATAGCGTCCACAGCCCAATGCTGGAGACAGCAGGCGACGGGACAGAGTGACAGGCAGGGGGGCGGGGCCCTGGGACCAGTAAATCAGAGCGCGGGGAAAGTGTCCAGAATGCTCTCCGCATAGCAATGCGATTCTGCATACAGGGCCTCCAGAGGCTTGGCTGCTGAGAGCCGGGTGAGGGTCAGCCAATGAATGACGCTGAACGGAAATAACCGAAGCCTGGGAGCGAGATGGAAAGTACTTTTTTAAATCTTTAATTTTTTTTTTTTTTGACTGCATGTTTCCTTTCTGGCTCAGTTTGATTAAGGGTATGAAGACTGAAGTAAAATACTCAGATGCCCGGGCTTAGTCAGAATGACACAGAATTCAGATTTGTGAAGAAAGATTTGCACTCATTTTTCAACTGTGGAGAAAAAAAAAAGTTCTGCGATTCATCATCACTTAATGAACCATTGGAATCATGTTTGTTATCAAGTCCTCCAGGACCTGTGAAATTTGCAGAGACAATGCTCAAGCTGTCATGGGACACTTTACTAATACAAAAAGTATACACTAATAGTGTATCCCACAAACCTAAGCTCAAAGATTCTACAAAAAACATGCCTAGGATAGTAGCCAAAAACAAAAAAACAAAAAAAAAACATTGATTTTTCATAGATCGCCCCCTTTCAACAAAATAACACAAGGCTGAAATTATTAAAACCAAACAGCATAATGTGCTGTGAGAAATGAAACTGCTCTGTGGAGGAATGCCCACTCGATGTGGAATGCTGAATAGGACAACAAAGCTCGACTCTGTTCTGATTCCCGCCTCGGAGGGACAGTAAGGGAACAGTAAGTAACATTCAAGAGAATCTGAGAAACAGACCACAACATGTATATAGTGCTGAACAAAACTCAGACACCACACCAGCCTTCCTTTTATTTTACTGCCCAATGACATTGATACAAATATTCACGAGCAGTAGCATTCTCTCTCAACCTTGCAATAGTGTTCTGTTTCAACTAATGAGTTTTAAACTCCTGTTATCAACTAATGAGTTGAATTATCTTAAATCTAATCTCTTCATATACGTATCCATTTTAAATTTATGCCAAGAAATGTCAAAGACCAAAGAAAAATACAAAAATACAAATTCTCCTACATGTAATGTGATAGTAGTACTGGTGAATTTCATATTATCAGCACTTATTATCAGCACGAGACGTTTCTGTCTTTTTGGTTGAAAATATAATTCCTGCTTCATTGACTGACAATGAAAAAAAGTTGCCCGAAGTGGCCGTTTTGACAAGAAATTCAATAAATGCAAGAATTGTCTCTGACTTCTGCATAATACTGTGTATTGAAAATGGAATAAAACAGAGCACATTTAAGACCTCAGCTAAAATCTTTAACTGAATACAAATAATAACAAGTGGTGTCAGGCACTACAAACCCCGCCCCTCGCACATACTTTCACCAACTTGTATGAAATTCAATAGGAATCTATTCTGGATCAGTGACAATCCCTATACCGAATTTGGGGTAAATCTGGCCATTAGATTTGCCGCTAGAGTGTTAACAAACAAACACAGAAACAGACAAACGCACAAACACAGAAACAATCCGAACCAAAAACAATACCCCTTCCCTCACCCTTCGAGTGCGGCAGGGTAATGATTAAAAAACCTGTGAAAAATGGTTCAAAATAGTTTCCTGTATTACGGCAAAGTAGATTTCATGGTTCTGACTCTACATACGAGTATAAAATACATTGCCATGTATACATCAGTTAAATGGAAAATCTCTACCACTTATTCCAGCAAGATACTGACAAAAGAGAACACCAACGGTGCACTTTATTTGATGGACAAAACCATTGGAATATTGTGTATTTTGTCTATTTTTGACACAAATATTATTTCACTGAATAGGTTTATCCTTCAGTAAAATAATTTACACTACATTAGTCTTCTCATATGCATGTGCCCCTGCCCATGTGATGTTTGAATTTACTAAACAGAAAACTAGGTCAAAAGAATCCAAAAAATGTCCAAAATGGATACTTCCTCAAAACAAAACAGGAATAATAGGACTACTCTTCTCTTTGTAGGTGTTAAGGAAACTTTCACTTCCTGAGTACTGTCTTTTGATGGGAAGTCTCCACTACTCAACACTATTCGGCATCAGTTACTGAAAGAAATTCTAATTGTGGCTGAGTTTCTTCAAAATGCCCAAATTCAACCAGATGATAAACCACATGCTACTTATCTTTCAGTTTACATTCTTCCTATCTAAATTTGGCTGTTCTGTGATTTCCATGCATTACTTAGGAAATACATTGCCTTAGGTATGGCAATGCACATGCACAAACCTGAAGGATTAGGTTTAACAATTACAAATTACACCAAAATAATATTAGGAGAAAGTTGCTTGAATGCAGATTGACATAATATAATATCTTATTTTTACATGATAAAACATCACTCATTTCATTTCGGGATTTTTTTTTTAAAGCATCCAGAATGCTTATCTGTTAAAACTTTGCAGGATTTGCACTGTGTAAACATTAGATATTAGGTCAGTACAATTTATTTGTTATTGTTCGTATAACCATGGACAAAGTCTTAGAGCATAATATTCTCGGCCAATGGAATAATTCAGTGGTTGCAAACAAATGCCATTTCCTGAAAAAAGTCATTAAGTATAGTTATCAAAAAAAAAAAAAACATTCAACAAAGGGTTTTCAGAAAGTCTCGAATTAAATCTTCCAATGAGAATGAAGAGTTTGTGAAGTGATATTTCTAAGAGTGGTTCAGCACACATTCCACACACCGTGTGTTCCCTATCCCATGGGCGTGCCACAATGGACGCATTCATTTATGACTTCCACCAAAAAGTGGGTTATTGTTTTCAAAAATGCGTGGGCAAAAATAAAAATCCAAGCACAACTGGATTCTCAAATGACTAGAAATTTTTGGGTTTTTAATGTAGCACAGTCAGACAAAAAGTTTCTGATACAATATAAAAAGTAAAAATATTATTTCACAACTAGGGACATGGGAAGCATTTGAGGTAAGCTGTCCACATTAAAATATCAAAACCTTGCATCTTTATTTATTTAAATTTAATTTTAAATAAATTAAATATTAAATATTAATAGAAGACAAAGTAATGGCAATTCATAACAAAATAATTTCAGAGGTATATACAGAAAAGCATTCAATTTCAGCAATTTTTTAAACCTTGAATAGCCCTATATTAGAGTAAGATTATGCGCACAGGAAAAACATTTGCTCTGAAAGCATATTATCACTTTTCAATATTTTTTTTCTTTCATATTTCTTGAAAAACCTTGAGATTCTATGTTCACAATTCCTTAATCTCACATTTTTATTTCATTCGGATAGTTCATTAGCTGACTTGGATTCGAGGATAAGTTGGTTCAATATTTGTATGCACAAATACACATTGGTTGCTTGTAATTTTTTCAGTTGTCTTTTTAAATATTGACTATTAGTATTCTTTATGGTCTTCCAATTTAATACTATCCCATTAATGCAAAATCACAAGTTGATGTGAACACAGCGAGGCTCTTTACGACATTCATTGCACTGGTTGAATGCAGACAAGCGTGAATTGAATACATCAGTGATGTCAGCTGGTGCTTTATATCAAACCACAATTTCTGTAAACATGCTGAGTTCTGTAAACATTCTGAGTAATTGATCTGTCATGTGCAGCACTAGGTGTACGGTAATCATGTTCTTTCCTCCCCGCTGATAAACCAGCCAGCTCTTAAGAAGTGACGGTTACTGTATTGTGAAGAGATGCTGCCATTCTACTCTCTCCCATCCTTAGGCAACACTAAAGCCAGCTGTGCATTGCAGGGCTGCCTGCCAGAATTGGGTCAGAGATGGGGCTCATTCATACCACTTTTATAAAAATGCAGAGGTGGGCAACAAGGGCCGTATCTGTCCCTGGTTTTCACACCAACTGTTTGCCTTTAACTAGGCTTATGCCTTCGGAGGCAACAGCTTGGGGTATATCCCTGAACGCCACCAATCCTCCAATTCCCCAATCCTTGAATAGACCTTGAATAGACTTTCATTTGAACTTAATTTCAGGTCAATCGGACAAATGGTTCTGAAGATATGGCCAAAATGGTAATTTTCCATCACAAAGCGCCACCTGGTGGCAAAAAATTTAACCATACAGGTATGATGTCATCATGTGACACGTTGTGAGGTCATGACCTTGCAGTTGCACATAGTTTCATGTCAACTGGACAAATGGTTCCAAAGATATGGCAAAAATGGTGAAGTTTATGTGACAAAGCTCCACCTTGTGTCAAAATTTTGAATCAGACAGGTATAATGTCACCGTGGAACACATCCTCAGGTCATGACCTTTCATTTGCACCTGATTTGAGATCAATCGGACAAATATTTCCAGAGATATGATAAAAACAGTGATTGTTTTTAGTTTTTGGCCCCTGGTGGCCAATCTAGAAATTGTAAATTGTCCAAAATTGAATCAGTTCTTCCTCTTTATGATACTTACTTATATGCAAAAGATGAAATTTCTAATTGAATTATTACTGAAGGTATCGCGTTCACACATAGGGCGGTGCAACAGCGGCAGCGACGGCGGTCGGACCAAAAACATAATTATCTAAATTATCCAAACTATTCATGAAATCTGACATTTCAGGCACATTTCATCGAATTATCATGAATGACCACCAATGACTGTTATTGTCTCCCAACATAAAACATTTTTCTTTGATCTAATCTTTGCACAAATCTATATTGGTGTATGCGATCAGTTGACTCAAGGGTAATTGACAGACGTAAAAACCTGCATATACAGGCCCTCCAGGACCGGAATTTCCCACCCCTGTACTAATGTGTCAACTGAAATATGACCACCAACTGCATTTTTTGTGCGAAAGCTTATGTTGATGCAAGTTCTGATGATATCGAAGACTTTACGAAGGTAAATGCCATATGCACAGTAGTGTACAGTGATAATTATGCACTTAAGAAAATGAAGATAACTCTGAAACCAAGTACAACTGGAGTATTTACTTCATGTTAATATTGGATCATATGAATGAATTATTGATGGAAATAAGTAAACGGATGTCAATATACAGAAAAAAGAAAAATAATGTATTTTTGAGAAAAAAAAGTCAATATCTAGTGTGGCCACCCTTTGCTTTGATGGCAGCATTAAATCTTTCAGGGATATTTTCACTTATTTTTAATTTCTCTTGCTCACTAAATCATTCCATATGGTTTGAAGTTCATTCCAAAAAGATTCTTTTGATGTTAAAACAGATTCAATCAAATTAAGGTCTGGACTTTGAGCAGGCCAAGTCATAACTTTATGTCACCAGATGTTTCTTTCTTACTTAAAATATTCTTGCACAACTTACACTGTTAACCCAGTGTGGCGAACTTACGTTTTGTGGAAACCTAATACCTCAAAAAAAAAAAAAAAGTAAGCCATCTTAATTGCATTCTGTGGGTGGTACTTAAAGAACATAAGGTAAAAGTTATTCTTATCACGTTTTTTAAGTGCTGTGAACACAAGATCACTAAGCTGGCTTACACAGTTTTTGGAGGTCATCAGTTTCCACACAACGATTGAGTGCACCACACTTTTTGTGTTTACAGAGTAGAAGCGTGTTAAGAGTCATCATCTTGTTGAAAATAAAATCCCTGACCAATCAGTCTCTTTCCCAAAGAGACTGCCCAAAACATTCTTTCAATCTAACACAGCAGCCTGGTTAGGTCTGTCTGCTTTTCATTATCTCTTCTTAATCATTATTGGCCACATTTTGGTTTTGATCAGTCAGTTGGCTGAATAAACGGCTTTATTGAGAGTTAGGCAAAGTACACAGGAATTGATTTAAGGTAAGCTAATTATGCCAAGGCGATGGAGGCTGTACAACCTTGCTGGTAATTAGCGGACTTCAAATCACAGTTTTCTTCCCGGAGATATTTCAAATGAGCGCAGTAGGTATGTGTCAGAGAAAAGGTAATAAGCAAGCTCGTCTGTCTGTCTCATAGCGGCAGTTACTTTTATTGCGCTCGCGATAACCGCAATTCCGTATATCGTGCAGCCCTAATAGAATCCCATTAGAAAAACAAACCGAACCATTAGGAGAACATATGTAGCCATTAGAAACCATTACAAAACTACCAGGAACCATTAGAAACCTATAGAATATGCCTAATAGTTGCCTAATGGTTTCTCTGACTTTTTTTCAGCAAGGGTAAGTTAAGCACTGTCTATGCAATGCGCGGCCAAAAATGTGAACTATGCACGAACAGTGTGTGAACACTTGGTGAGAAGTTTCTGCCATGCGCGAATGGTTCGTGACGTATGCGAGTGTACGCGCCGAGTTTGCGTAGTGGTCACACATGGTTTGTGCAAGTGGCACACATATGGCACGAACATTGCGTGCCAAACGCGTGCCGAATTTTTGAACATTTCAAAATTCTCTCTACGACATGACATGCACCCTCACACCCTCCTCACCCTCATTACCCACGCCCAACGAGGCGCGTGGGTATACAGTTTAGAACTGTCCATCTGTGTGTGTGTGTGTGTGTGTGTCTGTCCGCACGACAGCTCGGCCACCACTGAAGCTAGGGTGACCAAACTTTGTGGGGTAGATGATCCTAGGGTACCCTGTCCAACTTTGCATTTTGTGGTCCAAAGGTCAAGGTCACAGGGTCAACAAGAGGCATGGGTTAGCACCTCTATAGAGTGCGCATCCTCTAGTTCTCTTTAATCATTGCCACAACGCATTGCATGGCACTGCGGGAACAAAAATCGTGCAGGGTGGCATTAGTTTGCAACTTCGCTTTTGGGAATGATGGGACTGCATGGTGGTAATGTCCAAACACCGAATTGTTTCACGTAGCTGGCATGAAATGTCTTCAAACTAGACTGGTTAGCTTCACAAGATGTTAATCTATAAGTGCAAACACTTAATTTCTGACATTTGTGAGGTGATGTGACACAATCTCTCACAATCACAATCCGCACCGGGCATTTTCATTGATAGAAAAGACGTTCCTAAACTGAATGACATCCAAACTAACGGGTAACAAGTCAAGTGGAAACCAACTTCTGGTATTTCTCCATTAAAAAATGTAAACATAGTGTCAATGAATTCATTAATTTTAATATGTACAATGTTAGAAATTTTTGAACACATATTTTACAACCCCAATATTTAACCTATCATTTGCAGCAATAAACTCACATCTCATATTTTTGACATTTTTTTTATCGCAGAGACTACTTGACAGCCTTTATCTCAAAATTAGATCAGGCGAGTTTAGCCAGATTTTCAAGGGCGGGGTCACAAATATGTTATATAAGTTACTGTTATTGTAGAAACTTGAATTTATTAGCCCCTTTCTGCAGATGTACACGCTTGCATCTATAGACCTGCAAATATAAGCACTTAGTTACAGTACTCGACCACGAGATGACACCCTTGGATCAGCTATTGAACTTTCCCAAGCAGACAGAGCTGAAACGCGATTTAGAGTATGGAAAACTTCCCTCCAATCCCTGTTTTTCAGGAGTTGCATGAATTAAACTCCTCAGCTAAGCCTGATGTGCAAACTGGTCAATGTCCTTGCCCATAGTATCGATCCAGTAGTTTAAAAAAATTATCACTTGGGACAGAAAAAAACTTATTACTCTGTAGCAAACATTTTAGCTACAGTGAGCCAACAGTATTCCAATTAGTGGTTAGAAAAATACGTTTTGTGAAGCAAAAAAATCCGACATAGTATTGATTCTCTCACATTCTACTGTCAATTACAGTCATCACACACAAAATATGCGTAGTTCCCTCCCATGGATTAACGCGTATATTCCTCCATTGACAAAATCAGCGTTCCCTTCTATCAACCCAAGTACTGCTGTCGATAGCCAGTCACTCAATTATATACTCAGATTCATCTACGTAACTCTACAGTTATAGTTCATGCCCTCGTGAAGCTTCCCGGTAATGATGTATTGATAGACTTGTTTCTAATTCCCGAGTGTTAAAACTTTCCTAAATTATTGAAATACATTGATCGGACAATAACAATAGGATACAAAGCTAAGCGTAAAAGTAAGGTCGGTTGTATTCTTCGAATGTTGGCCACAGTTGCGCAGCTGAAAATGATGCGATATCAAAGAAACAAAGACACCCGAAACCGGCCTGAAGTGTTCAGTTTCATTTACGAGATAAATGTTGTATGGACGCGGTCAATGGTAATTATTCCGAATGAAACAGTACTGGAGGGTTCCTTCTACCCGATACATCTGTCTTTGGAGGAGGGCATCAATGAAGAAAACAGGTTATACTTCTACTCTGTTTGCATTTTGCTCAATATGGCTTTTTGCTGTAGAATTTATACCGTGTTTAAAGACATCGAATGCCAAGGTTTTCGTTTCTCCAAATGCATGCAGCCCACGCACGTCGGTAGATCCCTCGGTACGTTCATTACACCATTCTGTTGAATATGGAGGCATATGTCGTTTGATTTTTCCTGAAAGTGAAATTTCTGTTCTGTTAAAATAAGGTATATTTCAGAATTCAGATATTACGGAGTTAGTGAGTTTTTACCGTTATAAGGTGTAAGGTTATGAGCTCTGATGTGAGAGCGGTTAGCTTTTCATTGCAGCATGAATGTTATAGCTGTTTAATCACCACTTTATTTAATGCTTGGGGGACTTCGAAGAAAAATGGACCATATTGTTAACTTCATTATGGAGAAAAGGCATGTTTTGTGTTTGGAGAGGTTACTGATGACCAATGATGTTCAACTGCACTGATTTTGATAAATTCATGCTAAACTCAACCAGAAAATCATTAGTTCACGCTGTATTTCATGCCCCAAAAGTTAATATGTGTTAAATATATGATTAATGTATGATTTGACAGTGAACCATTTTGATGAATCTCAGACTTTGGGGAGACACTTGGATAGCCGTCTAATTTGGCTCATAGCAAGCGGGTAATCTAGAATGTAATGTTCAAGATGAATTGTACTTGTGGTCAAGAAGTTTATGATTCCAGAAATGTATAGTTTTAAGCCCCAGCAGTTTCTCAATTGTCAGTATTATTTTTTTTGCTATTTCAAAGTTGAATTTTCATGAAGATTTTCTGTGTTTGCAGCCCCTTTTCTCCACCAAAATCATAAAAATAAACTGAAATGCGATGGGACTCTAAATGCTTCAAGTGTCTAGACTCAATTGAGCCAAAGTTTTTCTAACTGTAAAGCTGCAATCTTGAATTATAAAGCCTTAAATCAGGTAACATCTAAAAAGCCAGATTTGGCTTCTGCGCAAAAGGGTTAATTGAATGGCGAAAAGCCTTAGCATGCCAGCTAGCTAATTATTCATCCCATTGACTTGAATAAACTTCCAACTAGTAACTAACGCTTTTCTTTAATTTTACAAACAATACAATGCTGACATTTATGAGATAAATAGGATCTTAAATTTATGAGCCCAAAATATCACATTTCTGAAACTTAAGTAGTAATTTTTGCTTATTCCAAGCCTTTTCGAATGAACAAAAATAATTATATTCTCATTTGTTAAATTTGATATCTCAGGCTCACTCATTAGGGATCCTCTGTTTATATTTTTATATCCTAGATAAGTAACATGCATATCGTTAGATCTTATGTGGATCTTGAGGACAATAAAACATTCAAAATAAAAAAAAAAACATTTCAGTGGAGCTTCATTCGAGCAATATCGCCAATCTAAAGGTCAACAATCTTTCATCAAAGCCTTGTTTATGACCAAACATACCCTGCAGATATTTTTACGATAATATTTGAGGTCTGTTCTGTTTAAATATTCTTCAGAAAAGTGCAGAGTAAAAAATTTACAGTTGAAGTTATAATAATTGTGAATAGGGCACAATTGTGTTTCATTTGTGCGGTGTGTGGACAGATTGTTTTTAAATCTTCATTCCTTTGAAAGAACTTAGTCAACTTACCAAACAGAGTGGGGTTGTATCACACACACTTTCACGAAATTCTTGGTTTTCCGAGAGCTCTTGTGCACACTGGTGACTGCCTGACTCAAAACGGCTCCCAGTTTCAGGCAGAATCTCCACAAAACTCACAGGATTGCATTCACTAAGCTCAGCGAGTTCCAGTGGGGACCTGTGACTGAAACTTGACTCTCTGGAGAGGACCAGCTTCCTGCCGGCAATTTCTGCAATCACAACCCACTCGCTCTCTTTGGAGAAAGCGATAATGCTGGGTTTGTGCTTTACAACTCGCAGGCATTTTGTTGGCATTTTGTCTTCTCCCTCGCTGGGTTTCTGCTCCAAGGCAGCAGAGAACCGCCATTCCATAGGGATGGACTGTCCCTCCTCCTCACGGATCAATTCAGCATCATAAAAAATGTCATCATTGCCATCTTCTATGTCCGTAACTATTGGAGCCTTCTGTTTGGATGCCATTTCACTTAAGAACTCCCAGCTGGCCTTTAGCCTCGACCTCCCCAGCTGCAATATAATGACCATTTCTTCATGATGCGCAAGATGACCTCGGTACATTTATTTCTGACACTTTTTTAATTCAAAATGGTTCTGGACATCTGTAGCAGCATGCCTGAAAACAAACAGCAAGATGGTGTAGTTGAGGGGCAAGATCAACAGTCAACCAAAGGAAATCTGAGACAGATCACAAGTTTTGAAGAAAAAAAGCCTTCCCAATTATTACAATTGTTAGAGGGATTATTGTAAACATACTTCTTTAACGTGATTTACTTATACTAAAGTGGATTCGCGATAAAGTTTTACCCTGTTTTTCTCCCGCTCATCAGTGAAAAGGCTATCTGTTCATCGGTTCAAGTCTTAAATAAATAACGTGTGGTTTCATAAAAAGTGATAAGATGCAGCAAATAACACAAAAATTCTTGAATTCATCCCAGGCATTAGGCATTTGGAGATGTGCATAGTCGTGCCACTGGTGCATTCATATTTATGGATCAAAGATGACCAATGTTTGTATTGCTTCAGGTTTCTACATTTTTCAAAGAAATAAAAGAGTCAAACTTAGGAATGAGAATCCACTCACTGTCAGGCAGATACTTGGGCCGATGCACAACCGATTCCCTCGCAAAAAGTAAAATTTGCTAGGTTATTCATTTCACTTGTTTCTTAAGGGAGCAAACAGATGATACAATATTTTGGAATGAATTCAAATATTTTAAAGTGTTTTGCTGCAATGAAAGACCTCTATGTAAATATGATTGATCTAATCTATTTTTTAACACACAAAAGAACTGGAATAACCTGATATGGCTCTAAGAATTTCCCATTAAAATGTCAATGACAAAACGTTCACAAATGAGGTGAACACAAATTACTTTTTGCCTTCAGTAATGCGTTTTCTACAGTGGTTAAAAAAAGCATGCCCTGGTCCAGATTTCTGCTGTGATTGCATATTTGTCGCACTAAATGGTTTCATATCTTCATACAAATTATTATAGTGCACAAACTGAATTTACTGAAACACAAAATACAGTTTTTAAATTATTATTTCATTAAGTGAAGGAAAAAGGTGATCCAAAGCCAACAATAAAGCAATGCTCTACATTTAAAGCAATTTTGTAGTGCAAATATGCCTGCAAATTTAAAGTTTTTCATAAATGAGGAATGCATTTTACAGGTCTGTAGACCGTTAAAAACTAAATCAACCTAAAAATTAGGGACACTGCGCTGTAGTGCTGTAGTTTTGTAAGGTGATTGGCATTTCCCTTGTTCCAAGCAGAGTGGAAAACTTGCCACTGTTCTTCTGCAGACTGACCGTCTCCCTTGCGTCTATCCCTCCAAGTAAGACAGCCATGATGAAGCTGACATCAGCACTTTGTCAAGAGTATATGATCCGTATCAAATGTAGATGAAATACAACCTCAAAGTTGGGATGGTGTGTAAAAATAAATAAAAACAGAATCAGTGGCGTAATAATGGGGGAGTACGGCGAGTGGAACAGTAGTGGGATCCTGCGACAGTCAAGCCTCTGATGATTTCTATATGTGTAACCTCTGATGTTAAAACACTCATAATAAATGATAATAACCATGCCAACAATTTACAGAATTGAGAGGTTTGCTACTGGATATTTTTGCCACTACAACCACATTCATTTCTCAGTCACGGTGCTGGCAAGTCGATGCCATCATGGAACATTATTCATCATTTTAATAGAACATAAGTCATTATAACATGAAATAATTTCTTTTTGGAAAATGCTTAATGAAACAATTATCATTTTATTCTGCTCTTGATATCGTCATTAAGACAGCAAGTGTTTCTGGGTAATGTCCAACATTCCATAGACCACTCAAGTGACGATGTCATGGTCCGATCGTTTAATCCTAGGACAGTCTAATGAGTCTATGGTTTAATCTTGCATGCAAGATAAGCTACAAATGAAGGATTTATGCCTTTCAAACATAAAAGTGGCTGCAGGAAGCGGCAAGAGCTTAAGGAACAGGAGGAAAGGTTGACCAAGGTGCCGAAATTAAGCACATTTGGTTTCATAGCTCAACGGGGCCATAAGGAAGAAGAGATTAATCCACCTGATGACAGCAATGCCTGTCAATCACCAGACGGCAGGTAGGCTAACCCATGGTGTGCGGTGTCTAGGCTAGACCTAGGCGTATAGGACAAGATGTTGATGATAGATGACTGAAAAAGTCATGAAATCCCGGAGTTAAAAGCGATATAATGACATTGAATTATGGAAAATTTTTGAGAATATCTTACATGACTTTGTGCATTTTCCAAAATACAAACTATGCAATTTCCAACAGGGTGGGACCAAATTTGCATGTTACCTGCATCACAACCAAAATTGCAATCAATATAAAAACGCAGTATCGCCATGACTGCCTGGTTGGCGGCTCGCTTTTTTCACGGTCGATCACGGGCGCCGGTTTTCTGACCAAATTTTGCAGGTATCACAAGTAAATAGATGGCTATTAATGTAAATCTTGTAAGATTACATATTTCTGTGCAGTTAAGATACGGCATAATCGGTTGACATTACACGTCAGGGCTCAAAATTAATTTTTTTGCTTGGTAGTGCTGCGCTCCCAAGTTCAAAAAGTTAGGAGCACGAGCCAAAATTTAGGAGCACACACACCGAACTCTAAGAAGCAACAATATATATTTTTTAATGTTTCAAAAACTACAATATAACACTTCAAATTAACAATACAACTGTCTCCAACAAATGCAGTTATTATGCAATATGAAAGTCTTGAGTTCATTGATTAACAAAGGTTTCCACTACATTGGCTTTATGCCATATCTGGAGGCCAGAATTTAAAATTGGGTCTCTTGGCTCTCTGCCCTACCATCCATCTCTTCACTGCCTGCGAGGCATCAAATACGTCCAGAGGACCCTCCACACTGATCCCAATCAAATCATCAATTGCGTTAGGGTTAAATGCAGATCGGACATAAAGTCGTAAGGTCCTTGTTTTCGCCTCAATATTGCAATATGAATCAGTCCACAGAGAGAACTTTGCTATTTAGCTTATAATAACACAAGCAAATGTTATAATGAGTTGGATATGTTTGTTTTAAGATACAGTAGGGTTGACCATAGTTACCTCGTCATGATTTTGTACTTGCCATTTCATGAAAAACCTTTATGGTCTTTTTGTAGTGCAGAATGTCGCCAACAAAAGTTGTATTGATACAATCTCCATATAACATATATTTTCATCACAATAAAATTTTCAATATGTCACAAACATGCCAAAGTAACCCCATACCCGGGGTTACTTCCTCAGATGGGTGGGGTAAAATTGTCATAGTCGGCAATCAGCTGAAGCTGAAAAAGACAGTCCAATATTCTCATAACAGAAATGGTGAGAACTGTTTTATTTTTACAACGAATCAACACAAGCTATGATTTATGCATAATCACCATCAGAGTTGCAGTTATGACATATGTAGGCGAGCCTACTGACATCTGCACAGTCCTCATGTGCCCACCCTTTGCATGAGAAGCACTGGACCCACTCCTCTCCACCTTTGGATGATGAGTAAGGACCATGGCGCCAAAGAGGAGCAGCCAATATTCCCACTGACAAAGGAACGGAATGCTGAGGCCCCAGGGCTGGCATCTGCCAACCCTAAATACTCTGCCAACGCCTCCACTTTAATAGGCCACAGGTGGGGCCCATTAAGGTGGAGGTGGAAGAATGAGAAAGGGGAGGGGCTGCAAGGAGCAAACCCTTACACATTCATACTTGTGTCCTCCAAACAAAGGCCCTAATAGGTCCTCTATCATAAACATAAAATAAATGCAAATATTAGTATTAAGACACTATAGGTGTCCAAAAAACAATAAATTGGCTCCTTTGTTTGACTTTGGAATATTTTAATATAGGCTTAACACAGGACCTACAAGTGGTGCAACCTCGGCACTCTGACAAACTAACCCCATGCTGCTTGGCCAGTGTAGCCCCGGGCTCCCATTTTGGAAATCAGGCCGCATCTCTCATCTCATGATCGCAGCAGGCCTTTATCTTATGTGTTGTTAATAACTTTAAAAGACAAAGACAAAAGGGTAAAAACCTCCGGTAAAAGTTTGCGCTCACAAGGACTAATAAAAGTCCACCACACGGAAGCAGTGCAAGAGAAAATCAACAAGAGAGAGCACTTCTAAAAGAAGCAATTCATAACAATAAACGGAGTATAACAAATCACTGGCAAGTTTAATTTGAGATTTTCTCCGGCCGAAGTGCTAGAAACAAAAAGACACTCTAGCAATAGGCGTGGTGAACCCCCAGTCATATACCTGTATATAAAGTTCGGAGGACTCCGCTCCTGCTCAATCAACCAACTGGGCCAGGAATTCGATGGAAAAGAACTCCGATATCATCCCGGACGATAGAACAAACAAAGGTCCAACAAACAAACGCACGCCTAAACCATGACAAGATCATAATGCTATTGTATACAATCATGATTAGTAAATATTATAGTATAATATACATATCGTACTTTTGTAAAATGCAAAAATGTGGAATTTTTGTTTTCAAAGACGAGATGAATGAGGTTTTATTCCCCCTAATTAGTTGTCGTCTGCTTCAACGGTCGTGTGATAATGACGTAACGTCGCCCGAGAATGAAGAACCGTCGTTCTTCACCCACAAGCATGCGCTGTTATTGTGTTGGATAGTGTGATTGACCCAGTCTATTATTTTATGACAAAAGATCGTTCATTATGGTCCATTGGCTAGTTGCACGAGATCCTGTTAAGCACTTTCTGAAATACGCAGGGTTTCTTCAACATTAACGGTTTGCCTCTCTCACTTATCAGTCTTCAGTGCCATGAAAAAGAAATTGCCCCCTTCCTGATTTCTTACTTTACTGCACATTTTTTTCACACTTAAATATTTCAGATCATCAAAAAAAATATATAAGAAAAAAATAAGCCGGGTAAATGCAAAATGCTGTTTTGAAATGATGATTTCATTTATTAAGGGGAAAAAGCTATCCAAACCTACCTGGCCCTATGTGAAAAAGCAATTGCACCCCTTGTTAAATCATGAATTAACTGTGATTAACCACATTATTTGAGTCCAATTTCACTAGCCACACCCAGGCCGGATTACAGCCAGACCTGTTGAATCTAGAAATCATATAAATAGAACCTGTTTGACAAAGTGAAGTAGGCTAAAAGATCTCAAAAAGCAACATGTCATGCTGCGAACTAAAGAAATTCAAGAACAGATGGGAAACAAAGAAACTGATATCCATCAGTTTGGAAAGAGTGGCAAAGCCATTTCTAAGGCTTTGGGACTCCGGCAAATCATGGTGAAAGCCATTATCCACAAATGGAGAAAAATTGGAACAGTGGTGAACCTTCCCAGGAGTGGCCGGCCTACCAGAATTACTCCAAAAGCGCATCGACGACTCATCCCGGAGGTCACAAAAGAACCCAGAACAACATCTATAGAACTGCAAGCCTCACTATCCTATTTAAAGTCAGTATTCATGATTCAACAATGCAAAAATGGCATCCTTGGGAGGGTTCCAAGGCGAAAAATACTGCTAAACAAAATGCATGTAAACACAAGCTCGAGGCAACAAGTTTTCTTGGTCCTTTTATTCTTCTAGTTTTATGGCTGGTGTTTATACGTCTTCTTCTTCTTTGTATTTTGAGTCCTCCAAGTAACGGAACTTCACTCATCCCGAGGAAAAAAAACATGGCTTCTGGCTAAGTGGCTACATTGGACATTTAGGCGAAAAATATTGTGAAAATGACGTCTTTTTGAGTCAAATCATAATGTCGGGGCTTGCAGACACTTTGAAAATGTCACACGAGCGGTATGGAGGCATTTTCTGTTTTTTAACATTGCAGCAGCAGCTGGCATGGTTGAAAAAGGGGCCACCATTGGATTCCAATCCTTTGGATTTCTGTTCCATGTTGTTTTTCCTTAAAACTTCAAAACTATTTTGAGGACAAAAGAAATTAACCAACACTTCAATTAGCCTTGGGGTGAGAATATGATGAGTGAATTTTCATGTTTGGGAAAACTTTCCGTTCAAGCAACAGAAAACTAATGTGAAAATATCTGATAATTAATGTGTAAATATTCTGTAACGTCGAAATGCCATTTCATAAATCTAACATTAGATCGACGCATATTTTAATTTTGTCAATACTTCATTTACCTTCCCACTGGGCGTAAGTTGCACTCTCAGGACCATCACTTATGTGGCTATGGTTAGCTGAGTACATCTAAGAAAACCATAACGATGTAGCAAAACTGGCAAGGTAGTTGCATCAGAAAATGTCAAAGTAAATTCACTATAAAACCGAAACAGCTAGGGAATATCGGCGATAACTAAAATCACATATTCGGCATGATATACCTGTCTGCTCAGCATCTGATATAGACTGATAAGTGACAGAAGCAAACCGTTAATGTTGAAGCAACCCCACGCATTTCAGAAAGTACTTAACACTATCTCATGCAACTAGCCAATGGGCCATCATTTGTCATAAAATAATGGACAGAGACAATCACACTCTCCAACACAATAACAGTGCATACCTATGGGCGAAGGGCGACGGTTCGTAATTCTCGGGTGACGTTACTTTATTATCACGCGATCGTTGATTGGGGTCGCGTGACCCTAACTAGGGGGAATTACTTACTAATTAGGGGGAATAAAACCTCATTCATTGAAAACAAAATTCCCACATTTTTGAATTTTACAATATTTATTTACTAAATATGATTGTATAAAACAGCATTATGATTTAGCCCTGAGTTCCCCTTTAAATAAAATTTGTGGTACCATCATCGTTAACGCCTTCATCCGTGTAGAAAAAAACACATATGCGCAGCTGTTTACAATCGGGGGGGCCCAGGTCGTCTGGTCCGAACTCAGGACCACACGGACCACATTACGCCACAGAACAGAATGCAATGATTTGCAAATGTCAAACTGACAAATTATTCACAATAGAACATAATACACTTATCAGATGTTGAAAGCAAGACATTTTACCATTTCATGAAAAATATTACCTAATTTTCAATTTGATGGCAGCAACACATCTCAAAAAAGTAGGGCCATGTTTACCATTGTTTAGTATCCCCTCATCTTTTAACAACAGTCTGTAAACATCTGGGATGTGAGGAGACCAATTGCTGAAGTTTTGGGAGAGGAATGTTGTCCCACTCTTGTCAGATGTCAGATTTTAGCTGCTGAGTCTTCTTTGCCAGATTTTCCTTTTATGATGCGCCAAATGTTTTCTATTGGTCTGGACTGCAGGTAGGCCTGTTCAGCACTCTGACTTTTCTACTACAAAGCCATTCTGTTGTGATGGATGCAGTATGTGGTTAGGCATTGTTTTGCTGAAATACACAAGGCCTTCCCTTAAAGAGACGTTGTTTCGATGGGAACATATGTTGTTGTAAAACCTCTTAAACTTTTCACCATTCATAATGCCTTTCCAGATGTGTAAGCTCCCACGCCTTAGGCAGTAATGCAACCCGATAACATCAGAGATGTGGACTTTTGAACAGAGTTCTGATAACAAGCTGGATGGTCCCTTTCCTCTTTAGGCCGTACGACAAGGCGTATGTGGTTTCCAAAAAGAATTTCAAATTTTGATTCATCTAACCACAGAACACTTTTCCATAATGCATCAGTCGATTTTAAATAAACTTTGGCCCTGAGAAGTCAGCGGTGTTTCTGGATCATTTTCACATTTAGCTTCTTCTTTGAATGATACAGCTTTAACTTTCATTTGTAGATCGCACAGCAAACTGTGTTCACAGACAATGATTTCTGGAAGTGTTCCTGAGCCCATGCAGTGTATTCCAGTACAGAATCATGCCTGTTCTTAATGCAGTGCTGCCTGAGGGCCCAAAGATCATGACCATCCAATATTGACCTCCGGACTTGTCCCTTGTGCAGAGAGATGTTTCGAGATTCTCAGAATCTTTTGATGAAATTATGCACTGTAGATTCAAAGTCTTCACAAATTTATATTGAGGAACAGTTTTTGCAGATTCTTCAATCTCTGTCCATCTTTACTTCTGAGAGACTCTGCCTCTCTAAAATGCTCTTTTTATACCCAGTTATGTTACTGATCTGTTGCCAATTAACCTAATTAGTTGCAAAATGCTCCTCTAGCAGTTTTTTAATTGTACCACCTACTTTTCCAGCCTTTTGTTGCTCCTCTCCCAACTTTTTTGAGATGTGTTGCTGCCATCAAATTCAAAATGAGATGGTAGAATGTCTCACTTTTAACATCTCATATGCTGTCTTTGTTCTATTGTGAATAACGTGAGGGTTTTTTTAATAAGATTTGCAAATCTTTGCATTCTACTTTTTATTTACAATTTACACAGCATCCCAACTTTTGGAATTGGTTGTATACATATTGATTTATAAAACTATTTTTTAAATTAGCATTTGAAATTTCAAATTTACTTTTTATCTTCTGCAACACTAATGGGGAAAACAAAAAGTAAACATCCAAAGCCATATTTAAATTCCAAAACATTCAGGTTGTCCACAACTTTTGCACAGTACTGTATATTACCCACATGATAACTAAATTAACCCCCCAAAACAAAACACAATATAGCTGTTTGTGAAACTTTTAGCAGCTGCAACTGCGAACTAATGCTTCTGATCACTGCATAATAGTCTTTCACATCATTGTGAATGAATTGTGGCCAACTCCTCTTTCAAGAATTGCTTTAATTCAGCCACACTGGAGGGTATTTGAACATGAACTACTCGTTAAGGTCATGCCACAGCGTCTCACTGGGAATTCAGCTCAGGAATGTAAGTAGCCACTCTTTGATTTTGTTTATTTTTTAGCCATTCAGAGATAGGCTTGCTTTTGTGCTTCTCATCGCCATTTTGCTGCATAACTCAAAAGCACTTGAGCTTTAGATCAAAGACTGACTAGATATTCTTCTTCAAGGTTTTCTGGTTGAGAGCACCTTCCATAATTCTCTTAAATATGGCAAATAGATTTGGCCAAATAGCATCCATACAATGTCACGATTGCACCACCATGTTCAACTACTGCTAAGATGCATTTATTGCGGGATTCTGAGTTTGCTTTGCACCACATGCAACCAAACTTGTGACAAATTTCTTTTCGTCAATTCCAATTCCAATTCCTTTTAAAAAATATTCTTCAATTCCAATTCCCCAATTCCTTTTCCAATTCCTTTTATTTTCGAAAAGTTCAATTCCAATTCCAATTCCTTTTAAGAATATTCTTCAATTCCAAGAAATTGGAATTGAAGAATATTTTTTAAAAGGAATTGGAATTGGAGTAGTACTTTTTGAGGTAAAAGGAATTAGTAAAGGAATTGGGGAATTTGAATTGGATTTGAAGAATTTTTGTAAAAAGGAACTGGAATTGGAATTGATGAAAAGGAATTTGTGACAAGTCTGCATGCAACAAGACAAAAAGTTCCATTTTCAACTCATCAGACTGCAGTACATTATCCCAAAATGCCTTGGGTTCATATAGGCATTTTTGGAAAATATGAAACAAGCCTTTATGTTTCACTTGGTCAACAGAGGTTTCGTCTCTGCTACTCTCCAATGGACACCAATGGATTTTGCCAGTCTCCCTCTAATGGAGAAACTATAAAAGCCTTCTCTGAAGCAAGCATGGCCTACTGTTCCTCATTTATTTACCTGGGATCTTTAGTGACTTCCCCCAATGAGTTGATTGAACGTGTTCTTGGAGGAAACTGGGTAGGCCAGCCACTACTCTGTGTCTGCACCGCACTGACCAGTACACTTCAGTATCTTTCCTTCTTATCTCTTCCTGCATGTTTTTTCTCCTGCTGTTGTGTGCTGATTGGTGACCCTTTGGCCGATTTCACGTACACAAAAGAGCTTCTATTTAAGGGTTGCATAGATTCAATTGTGGCACAGTGGTTAGCATTGCTGCCTCACAGCAAGAAGGCCATGGGTTCGAATCTGGCCTGGGGCCTTTCTGTGTGGAGTTTGCATGTTCTCCCAGTGTTGCGTGGGTTTTTGCTGGGCACTCCGGTTTCCTCCCACAGGCTAATTGGAGACACCAAATTGCCCATAGGTATGAGTGTGTGACTGGTGTGTGTGCCTGGCAATGGATTGGCAAGCTGTTCAGGGTGGGTCCCTGCCTTTGCCTGTAGTCAGCTGGGATAGGCTCCAGCTCGCCCCGTGACCCTAGTGAGGAATAAGCGGGTATAGAAAATGGATGGATGGATAAATTAAATTAGGTAAATTTATTGATTGAGTAACTAAGGACGTGTTGGTGTTTTCGTGTGGTCTTATTACCTTTTTCCTTCAAATAATGAAGTAGTTCCATTCAACATGAAAAGTATATTTTCTCAGGTTGTGTTCATTCAACTAGACTGCCTCAGATTAGATTAGCCAAAAAAATTCTGAATGACACATGTACAAGCATAGCAGAAGTCTACAAGGGGGCAAACATATTTTTCTGGGCTATGTACTTAATGGTAAACTTTGTATCAGAAAAAAATGTCTAACATACGCTGCATTACTGGTGGCAGTAGAGAAAGGATAAGGGTATTTCAGGCACTACTGAAATCTGCTGCCTTCAGTTGCTCACAAAAGAAATTTGTTTTAATTGACATTGCAGTTCTATTGAGGAAGACTTCATCCAGAAATCTTTGATCATATTATTCTTCATCTAAGTAGCTTGCCAAAAATAAAAAGAATAATGTGCTTAAACTCAGGTGCGTATTCCAAATCTTCTACTACTACAGTCCACAAAAACCGGGAGAAATAAATCTTTGTGCTATTTTTTTAGTAACCACAGTGCAGCTAAATTGTTTTAAAACATATATGTATAAGGATAATTTAACTGGAAGATTTTCCATAACTGAAATTGTTCATACGTCAGAACAGAGTAAGTTGCAGAAACATGCAATTAAACTGGAGGCATTTGTCTCTAAAATACTGATACTCAAAGTAACTAGGACAAGGAACAGGATTACGTACACATACCTTCTGTTTAACGGACGTTTTCCACACCGAGCGTCTTCTCTAACTTCTTTAACAGAAGTGAGTTACAGCACCTGGCTTTGAAGAACAGTCTGAATCCACCCAAGGGAACGCCCAAGTCAGGACACATGTTTAAAGGCCAGGCTCCCACCTGGCTGCTCTCCAGATCATTCTTTCCTTTAGCTAAACGGGAGGAAAATCGCTCACAACCATTCCTGGGCTTGCAGGGTGTATGACATCACAATGCTGAGACATTCATTTTCAAGTCACGCAACAATTTTACTTAGTCTTTGCATTACCCACTGTTCCCCCTTCACACTGGTCAATGATTTACAAAAAAATCTTTTTGCTTTAATGGTTCATTACTTTATACAATATAGCGTAATGTTCTATGAGTCCTCTCCTTACCTTCTCTGCATGAATGCAGTGATTCACTACAACCAAGACTCTGCAGGGAAATTCTTCCTGAGAGCCGTATATCTCTTTCATGTGTGCTCACCGACATTTTAGTCATGGCTTTCAGGTGTAGGTAGTCTCTAATTCAGGGTAATTTATGACTTGGTAATTGTAGGGCAACAACGTGTCTGGAGGTTGTTGTTTTTACTGCGCTGCTAATTCCTCAGTTTTCTCTTGACGGGCGCTGCAATGTTATTTCCAGTATTCGCAAAAAAGATGCAATGATACCCAAGTTTATAATTAAGCTGTAGATGATAAAATAAACACCTTCAATGGATTGAGTATATTTTTAATGCAGTGAGTGATGGAAGTACTGCGTGGTTAAATCTGACAGCACAGCATTAGTACTTCAGAATACTAATGAGTGGAACCAAAAGAAGCGCATACTGAACAAAAACTTATGTTTTATTTAAAGCATTTAGATCTGCAGGAACAGCTCAAACCACAGGGAAAAGAATTGCGCTTTTATCATTTATTTCTGGTTTAGTAACACTGTTAGCACCTTTATGGTTATATCGTATCACCCATCGTACTAATCAGAATGATAGTAGGGATCAAACTTCTCATCATTCACTCTCACACCTATTGAGTCTCCATTAGCCTGATGAGCTTGTCTTCGGACTGTGCGAGGAAACTGGTGGAAACCCACAGCAACAAGGGGAAAACACTAAACTCCACACAGATAGACCCCAGGATTCAAACCCGCAACGTCCTTTCAGTAAGGCACCAACTCTATCACTGTCCCACTGTGCCATCCGCCCACATAGAATCAGCCTGCTTCGCATCAAGGGGTATCAGCACATAACTTCTGCTCCGTATGCGTCACCTGTACTTCAACCAGCATGTGCTCTCCATCTGACATACTGCATAAGATTCAAAGAGCCTTTTTCAACCGCAAACTCATGGCCTATGCAGATGGGATTAACATTACAAGATCACAGCACCTGTCATATTTTTTCTGTCTGAATGGATCATGTCAGTAACTTTACAAACTGCGCATTCACATGAGTAAAGATTTTGACATCTTTCACTGAGTATGAAAGGCTGCAGATTGGCTGGCTGGTAAACGTTGACGATGACTAAACAGACATACACACTATGCTCTCAACGCTTACCCCTCCCGAACAGGGCTTTAGAGTCGTGCTGCTGGAAATTAAACCAGACAAAATATGCTTTCAGAACAATTGAAGCACTGATTTAGTAATAGGTGCTTCAATTTTTATGGGACATTTCATTTCCAAAATGTCCAGTTTTGGACCGCATATAGTATTTGTTTTCTAGGAGAGCTTATTCGTAAAGTAAACCAATGGATAGCATTTTTTTACTATAAAGTTAGATTTTGCATTATTATGGTCATCAGTGATTCTCAGCCTCAGTCCTCAAGGTCCTCTTAGTTCGGTGGGTTTAGTTTCTAGCATATCTGTAACCACTGAATTACAACAAGATAATTTCCTTAAATATGTGCTTTAAATGCTACAAGGGATGAAGGAGAGGAAAAAATATGAAATATTGCATTTGTACAGCAACATGCTCTGGCCTTGAGGATTCACCACAATCATAAATTTAGTTAATTGCATTAGTTTCCTTTTTGGTAAAAGTTTGCAACTTTTATTCTGTATCAAATGTTACTATTGCCATTTCTTACATTTTGCCTAAAAGGGGTGAGTTGTCCTATTAAATGTGAAAAAACTTAAATGAGGTAATTTAACCATTGTTTGAAATGAGTGGGGGGAAAAAATACATGGAACCTTTTATATGAATGAATTCATTTTCTTTCCATGTCTCTGAATAAAATCACTCTTAAGAAATATGTCACTCATGGAAACAGAATCATAGATAACCACCGTGCATACACGATCACTCAATGGTCAGTCAGTGAAAAATCTCCTTCGCAAGAAACATTGTAAATTTTAATCTATTTAGTATAACATTTCTAAAAATTCTTGGTTTCATTCCACCCACTGATGCACAGATTATTATCATTCATATTTTGAGCTTTTGCATGAGAAAGTCTCATGTGATTGCAGTGAGCCACTTTCTATATCATACCTGCTATTAAAAGATGGATTTGACTAGGGGAAGGGTATGCACTAAGTCTGCTGTTCTGGCATCTATGATGGATCAATGATCTTACAAAGGCAGTCAGCAATTCACTTTACTCTTGCTAATTTGAAATAATGCGCTAATAATCAATGTATTTTTAGAGGAAGATCATTCGGGCCTATAGAGCTCATTGGAAAAAATATCCCTTTTGCTGTACAGATTTATGAAGAGGTTCTGCAGGACTTACTGTTCCCACAGGCAAGAATGTGTGACTCCTCCTTTTCCATGAATAAAATGTAAAAGTCTGTCCTCAATGCATGTTTCTGCAGAGTCCTACATGCACCATAGATCCAATGACAGAGTATGATAATGTATACATTTTGGACTTGTTTGTGCTATGTCCTGAAGAACTTCAATGTTGCATAACTATCTCACTTGAAACTATTTTTTTAGGATTATTATTAGTATTATTAAAATTAACCAGTTCCCTTTCTCCAAACAATTTTTAACCCAAGCTCATTGTTTGATGTTTTCAATCTTATTGGAAGCAGAGTGATCCACTAAGGAGCATGAGTGCTGAAACTTTCGAAAATTAATTTTAAACTCAGTTTAAAATAATAAATTCAAAATTTTGCTTGTCACCAGATACACACAGAATAAGCCAGTCTGCACAGTACATAAAAGGAGCACCATGGATTATAGTCCCTCAGAATATTAGTTATGCCCCTGGTCTGTTCAGGAGGATCACAGCCAACTAAAGCACCAAAACCAAGCAGAATTTCTTCTTCTATGATGTGAATTGTCCTTTATTGCGGTTGGCAAACCAGCTTACGTTTTTCATATCCTTTGGCTAAAGCTCAAAAATAGCACTTGAATCTTTGGACTTCCAAAGAAAAATCCTTAACCCCTTTGCGCAGAAGGCAAATTTGGCTATTTATGGGTTACCCAATTTGATGCTTTATAATTCAAGATTTAAGCTTCAAAAGAGGACGAATGTGGCTCAGAAAAGATACTTACAGCATTTAGAATTGCATTGTATTTCAGTTTATTTTCATGATTTTGGTCGAGAAAATGCAAGTACCCCTGACTGCAGGCCGCGGAATGGGGCGGGGTCGGACAAAGAGGCGGGGACGGACGTCCAATAGGTGTGGTGTATGGCAATGACAAAAACAGCACCATCTGTTGGACAACTGCAAAAAGTACATGTACTAATCTGTACTCTATGGAAATTGTAAATGTGCACGTAAATATGTTAAAATAAAATTAAAATTTTACTTTATAAGTATTTTATCCCTTAATTATCCCTTAGATTAAAATATTTTAAATTTTTATGTATATATATATATATATATATATATATATATATATATATATATATACATATTATGGCAAGCCAAACAGGAATTATATATTGAACTTTGATATATATACAATGAACTTTGATATATACAATGAACTTTGATATATATACAATGAACTTTGATATATACAATGAACTTTGATATATATGGAATGAACTTTGATATATATATGGAGTGAACTTTGATATATATACAATGAACTTTGATATATATCGAATGAACGTTGATATATATATATATATGGAGTGAACTTTGATATATATACAATGAACTTTGATATATATGGAGTGAAGTTCGATATTTCTAGAATGAACTTCGATATATATAAAATAAACTTTGATATATATGGAGTGAACTTTGATATTTATAGAATGAACTTTGATGTATATGGAATGAACTTTGATATTTATAGAATGAACTTTGATATATATAAAATGAACTTTGATATATTTTGAATGAAAAAAAAAAAGATAATATATTTTGATTGAAAAATTCACACTGCTCGCTCTGTAACTTTCATATAACACCTGAACTCGTGGATGTCAATGACATAGAGGAAAAAATAAACAGTGCAAAGGCCCCTTTCTCGTGGTAAGTTGGCTTTCAAGGTGCACTAGGTTCCCGCAGATTTGTTACAATTTTTTTTAAATTATTATTCTAACTCGACAGTGATCAACAGTGCTATGAAACGCAAGATATTTGACAGATTGTATAGCGTTGTAATGAATGGGGAGTGATTTATATTCATTCGCTCACAACTAAAAAAATATTAATTTGGGAAATTTACATGAAAACGCCAAGTATTAAATTTATATTGAATGAAAATGATTGATATATATACATCGAACTTCGATTTGCTACAAGGCACCACTTTGGTCAGCTATTTGGGGTCTTCTCCCTCAGGAGTACTTCTTTACAGTCTGTTCGCTACCAGCATTATCAGCGCGGGAAGCGTCTTTTCTTTCGTAACCAAGCCAGGCCAGATTTCGCATTTTCTCATGGATATTCATGACGCAGGCAGGCCGCGAATTATTTTTCTTCAAACATTATGTCTATTGCACCTTTTACTTGTCCTCTGATTGGTCAATCGTCATTGAAACTTATGAATGGGCAAGGTCATGTGGTAGAGTCCCTGACTTACGGTAGCGTATTGCTGCCATTCCTGAAAAAAAAAAACGGGTCTGTAATCCAAATCACGGCATGAGTAAAAAGTTTCTTGTTATTACAAGATCCTTTTCGTGTTATGACAACATATTTTCACGTTTTAACAGGATATTTTCACGTTATTTCAACGCGAAATATCACATTATGACAAGAAACTTTTGGCTCATTCACATGATTTGATTAAGTTCTACTTCTTGCTTGTCTTGAAACATGGCGAGATTACGCTATTATTGAGCACGATGGGCGACACTGTGATTAGTATGCGTACAAGAGGGATTTTAAAATGCTTGGGGCTGTACAGAAGACAAAATGAGCCTGACCCCCTGGAGGTAGCGACGTTTCTGAACATCGGCCAAGCTATCACTAGATCGGAGAACGACGGTTGTACCGTCACAGCTAATAATAAAATGCGCAAATACAGCAGACATCACGTTAGTAACATTACGTGATGTACTTGCTGTCAAATAATCGTCACATGGAAAGATATAATGAGGCTTGTTGAACAAAAATGAATGTGTACTTTGTTCAGAAACATACGCAAGCAAACTTGAATGATTTGCGATTATAATCAATTGTGATTGATTAGTGAAAATAAAACCATAATAAACAGGAAAGGAAGTTGGTAGTTTGGCCAAGGTGATGGGTGCGATTTTGATGAGGTGCTATCATGCCAGATCAGCACTTACAATTGCTTGTTAGAGTACAAGTGTTTTGACATTAAGCAAATGGGTAAATTAGAGTAGAAAATACTCTTGATATAACGCATGAATTACCATCAAAACTGGTATTTGGTGAAGAGTGGAAATGGAAGTGGGGAACATAAAACTTTCGCAAATCAAACTGTTTGCTGAAAAGAACATTACCATACTTCCTTTTTGATGTAACCGACCAGAAGTAATACAGCGGAGTATATCAAAGTTCATTCTATATATATCAAAGTTTACTTTATATATATATCAACGTTCATTCCATATATATCAAAGTTCCTTGTATATATATCAAAGTTCACTCCATATATATATCAAAGTTCATTCCATAAATATCAAAGTTTACTTTATCTATATTTCAACGTTCATTCCATATATATCAAAGTTCATTGTATATATATCAAAGTTCACTCCATATATATATATCAAAGTTCATTCCATATATATCAAAGTTTATTGTATATATCAAAGTTCATTGTATATATATCAAAGTTCATTGTATATATCAAAGTTCATTGTATTTATATCAAAGTTCACTTTATATATATCAAAGTTCATTGTATATATATCAAAGTTCATTGTATATATATCAAAGTTCACTCCATATATATATCAAAGTTAATTCCATATATATCAAAGTTTATTGTATATATCAAAGTTCATTGTATATATCAAAGTTCATTGTATTTATATCAAAGTTCACTTTATATATATCAAAGTTCATTGTATATATATATCAAAGTTCACTTTATATATATATTAAAGTTCATTGTATATATCGAAGTTCATTGTATTTATATCAAAGTTCACTTTATATATCAAAGTTCATTGTATATATATCAAAGTTCATTGTATATATATCAAAGTTCAATATATAATTCCTGTTTGGCTTGCCATAATATATATATATATATATATATATATATATATATTTTTATCTAATTGCCCTGAAGGGGTTTTTTCCACAATAATGACCAACTAGCCGTTCACTATCTCTCTCGCAGAGAACAGAACATACAGTGCTTCACAATGACAACAACTATGATACCAAAGTAGCGCAGGAGTTGATAGGAGACACAGGAGAGAGCAGGACACAAAAGGAAAACAGTAAAAAGGCATGAAAGTGCGAAGAGGACATGCTATGGCCCCAGAAAGACAGGGCCTCGACCCCGGGGGCCCTGAGAGCTTGGGTGGGGGTGGGCTTAGTCCGGTGCACCAGGGAGGACCCCTGGAAATGACTGGGGAGCAGGCCCGGCCCCCCAGAGCCCACTGGGCGGAAGGGAAAGGTGGCGGCCAAAAGTAATCACACGGGGTGGGTTTGGGCCCTGCCCTGGCTGCGTCCCGGGTCGAGCTGGGGGCCACGTGAGAGGGCTCCATCCCAGCTTTGCGTCGCCACAAACTTCATCCCGATAGCCGGCTGCAGGGCGGAGATATGGGTAATACTTCGACGGGGCGCAGCTGCATTCCACGGGCCCCCCCGGGTCTCTGCGGGGCCGCAGCCCTCCTCAAGGGGCCTCGGCCCATCCGGCCCGGCCCCTCGGAGGTGACCGGCAGGTAGCGACTTGGGCCTTCCCATCCTGGGGAGGTCGGGGGCTGGAACATGTTTGCGCCCTCTGCGGCCGACCGGCACCGCACCCCAGGTTCAGCCGGGGCTCTCCTGAAAGGGCTCCCCCCTGCCTTTGCCACCTCCAAACCCAGTCCTTATAGCTTGCTGCAACGCAGAGTTATTTGCCGAAAAGCCCCCATCCCCCCCTTAGTTTTCTGCCCCGCCCCGTGGCCCAGCAACCCCCCGCAGGGCGCGCCTTTCTCCTCCAGGTGACTCCCCCCAAAAGGCCCCCGGGGGCCAGGCTTAGGTGCTGCAGGGAAAGGGGTGAACTGGTGTCACGCTCTTCAGCTGGGTGGTCGTAATGTTCCGGAGCAAGGAATCTGATTTTAAAAACTAATGCGGCGATACCACCAGCTTTCAGAAATTTGACTAAGTCCCACAGCGGGCGACCAGTTTGTCATATTTCTGAAATATGAATCCCGTACTGCGTCCAGCTAGTCAAAAAAACTTATGTCCTATCCACGAAAACGTAACCACTTCTCTTTAACCTTTGTGGAAAATGTCATAAGATAAAAGGACAGGTGTAAAAGGGAATTCCTAACGACTTAGGAAGACAACTGAGAGAGAGAATCCGAATGCACTTACACTAAGCAACGTAATCATCAGTCCCCTGCCCATCATATCCAACCCCAATTCCAAAATAGTTGGAACAAAGTGTTAATTGTGAATAAAATCAAAATGCAATAACTTTCAGATCACATAAGCCAATAGGTTATTTACAATAGAACATAGATAACATTTCAAATGTTGAAACTGAGACATCTAACATGTTTATCCACAAAATGAGCTTATTTTAAATTTTATGGCTGCAATTGGTCTCAAAAAAGTTGGGATACAGGCAAAAAAGGGCTGAAAAAGCAATTAATATATAAGAGAAACAGCTGAAAGAACATTTAGCATGTAATTAAGTTAACTGGCATCAGGTGTGTAACATGATTGGCTATAAAAGAGATGTCTTAGAGAGGCTGAGTCTCTCAGAAGTTAAGATGGCAAGAGACTCTCCCACCTGTGAAGGCTTGCGTAAAAAAATTGTGCAATACTTTAAAAACAATGTTCCTCAACGTCAAATTGCAAAGGCTTTGAAGGTCTCGTCATCGACTGTGCACAATATCATCAAAAGATTCAGAGAAACTGGAAAAATCTTGGTGCGTAAGGGAGTCTGGACAAGGCTGAAGACCTTTACTGGATGCCCGTGATCTTCGGGCTCTCAGACGCCACTGCATCACTCACTGGCATGATTCTGTCATTGACATTACTGAATGGGCCCAGGAATATTTCAAGAAACCACTGTCTGTAAACACAGTCTGCCGTGCCATCCACAGATGCCACCTAAAACTCAATCATGCAAAAAGGAAGCCATTGTTGCGCATGATCCAGAAGTGCCGCTGTGTTCTGTGGGCCAAGGCTCATTTAAAATGGACTGTAGCAAAGCGGCAAAATGTCCTGCGGTCAGACGAGTCCAAATTTGACATCCATGATTTCCAACAAGAGTGTTGTGTCCTCCAAGCTAAAGAAGAGAAAGACCACCCCTCCTTTTATCAGCATTCAGTTCAAAAGCCAGCATCTCTGCATGGTATGGAGATGAATTAATGCATATGGTGTGGGACACTTACGTGTTTTAAAAACCACCACGAATGCTGAAAGGAATATAAAGGTTTCAGAGCAACATATGCTCCCCATCAGACAACATCTATTCCAGGGAAGGCCTTGTGTATTTCAGCAGGACAGTGCAAAACCACATACTGCAGCGATTACAACAGCATGGCTTTGTAGTAGAAGAGTCCGAGTGCTGAACTGGCCTGCCTGCAGTCGTGATCTTTCACCGATTCAGCACATTTGGCGCATAGTTAAATGAAAAGTCCGACAAAGGCGACCCAAAACTCTCCAGCTGCTGGAAGCCTGTAATAAACAAGAGTGGGATAAAATTCCAATGGCTAATATCAAGAAACTTGTCTCCTAAATGCCCAGATGCCTCCACTCTGTGTTAAAAAGAAGAGGAGATGCGACACCATGGTAAACAGACCCCTGTCCCAACTTTTTTGAGACCTGTAGCAGCTTTCAAATTTGAGATGATCTCATTTTATGGATAAAATTGTAAAATTTCTCTGTTTCAACACGTGTTATGTTATCTCTGTTTTTTAGTGAATAAAATATTGGCTGCTCTGATTTGAAAGTCATTGCGTTCTGATTTTATTCACAATTTTTTACACTTTGTGCTAACTGTTTCGGAATTGGGGTTGTACCTTTCTTTACGCAGTTGGCCAGCTGAATGGTCGTCGCTTTAAATATTGCAGCTGCACAGAATTGTGGGATAGCGTTATCTCCCTCCTTTTTGAAAAGGATGGTTCTGTGTGCCCTATGGTGCACCTTTCCTTGACATTTATAGAATTCGAATCCCCTTGTCATGGCTGCCACGTAATTTTTTCCGGATCATTTATCGGGAGTTAGGCACTTTCCGAGGCAAAAAAGACTATTCGGCCGCAGCCCCGCTCCTTTGAAATTTGGGATAAACCTGGACCGTTTGACGACAAAATTTAGGGGAATTACCGCCGCCAAATGGTAGGGAATGCGCAGTGTCGGGACATCAGGGGGTGGGGTCGGACATCAGGGGGGTGGGGACTGATGTCCTGCACTCCGCAGCGAGGGCTCACTCGGAAAATGGGCTGCAAACATAAAAAGTCTTTATGAGAATTCACCATTGAAACTGTAAAAAAGAAAATTATTCTGAGAATTGAAAAATGGCTGTGGGTTAAAACACATTTCTGGGATAATAATCTCCTAGACCACAAACATGAACAATTAAATTATCCACTTTTTATAAGCCAAATAAGATAGCTATACAGGTGGCTCCCCAAACTCCCAGAGCCTTGAAAATGGCGCACTCTCAATTCATAAAAATAGTAATGCAGAACAACTTTGTATTCATGAAGTTCAACATGAATGGGTGATTTTTTGGTTGAATTTAGTGGGAGTTTATCAATATAGGTGCAGTTGGACATCATTGGTTACCACTGACCTCTCCAAACCAAGAACATGCCTTTTCTCCACAATACAGTTCAGAGTCTGATCTGTTTATCTACAAAGAGTCAGCAAGCGCTGTGGCTCATTAGAAGAGCTGCTTACTTTACGGTCAGATCGTTCACTCAGGCGGAAAGCTTGCTGTTAACAATTCCGATCATCCCAGAGAAACGCAAGCTTCTAACAGTGCTTTTCACACCCTCTACGGAACAAGCATAACTTAGGTCACAATAATAGCTGTTTGCGCTTTAAAAGAGCGAAAATGCAAGGCATTCTGTTTCATTGAATGTGGTATAAATTGTAAAACTGACTGCCTAGTTAAGAAAAATGCCAGTACACTGCAGTATTGACTACAGTATTTGATACCCAATGTGACAAACTAGCTCTGTGATAACGGTGGTAAACCAAAAATAAGAAATAGCTGGCTAGTTAGCTAGCAGGCTAAAAGTAAGAAAGAGCTACACCATACAAAGATAGCTTTACTCACTTTTCAAAAGAATTATTGAGCTGCTCCTCAAAGGTATGAATGTCAGCCCTATTGTCTGTTCCATTCAGAATAACTGCAATTTTCCATCTCAGAATCACATTTCCATCCCACAAAAGCTCAGCTCTCCAGGCTCAGTTCTGGAGGTTTTTTGTTCCCATGCAACCACATCTGAGCTGCGTAAAGTGCATTAGGTACAATATAACCCTCTTTTAATATGTATTCTTGAGGTCCGATCAATGTCTTTCACTCACTGAGGAAAGCTTATACTGTCTGCAATTGGATAAAAATCATGTCAACCAACTGGTAATTACCAGAAGAATTTCACATGGGCGTGAACTACTGCTGGGCTTTCACGCAGATACCATTGAATCACCAATAAAGTGATTGGATTTCCGTGAGAGCTTGTATGAGGTGTTACGGACAGTTTTGTGCTCCAGATTATTCAGGAAGATTCCAATTTAGAAGAAGGATTGAATTTAAATGATTTATTAAATAACTGAGCGGATGAACGTTGCAATTACAATTGCACAGGATAATGAAATTAATACATTAAAGCTAGAAATACTGTCCTCTAACTGTCCGTCTTGCGATGTTCTCACGAGGATGGTGAAAATCCACTGGTATCTGACGTTTCTGGTGTGGTGATCCTAATCACCACAAAGTTCGTATCCAAAGGATATTGAGCAGTTTGCACATTTGGCTTAGCTGTGGAGTTTAATTCATGCAACTCCTGAAAAACTGGGATAGGAGTGAACTCGTCAATATTCTAGACTGTGTTCCAGCTCTGCTTGCTTGTGAAAATCCAATAACTGATCTGGAAACTGCCCATTGGTCCGACGACCCATTGGTCCGACCTCCCGTTCCTCCGACAAAATGACCCCATTGGTCCCACCTCCCAATTGGTCCCACCTCCCGTTACTCCGACCAAATCGACCACAGAGAGAGAGAGAGAGAGAGAGAGCGCGCTCTTAGAAACGCACATCACACACACACACACATACACACGGTGTTTATTCATGTCTGTTTATTCATCGCGCAAGGGAACTAATGGAGGTCGGACCAGTGCCATGGACCTACTGATCCGGGGGTGCCATTTAGTGATAAAGTAGTGCAACTGCGTCCATAAAAAGAGCTGTTCTGTGTCCGTAGGGGTCTACATCTGCAGAAAGGCGTTAATATAAAAAGCGCAATGCCTGAGTAATTAAAATATATAAATACTATGCAAAATGAAGACAGATTAACAACAATGGAATCAGATTTTGACTGAGGTAGAGGAGATATTCTTCTTATGATGTTGATGGAATCAGATTTTGACTGAGGTAGGGGAGATATTCTTCTTATGATGTTTATTGGTGGTTGGAAACCTGCTTAAATTCTTCATATCCTTTGGGTAACGTGCAAAAACATCACTTTGAATCCTAGAATTTTCATACAAAACTCCTTGATATAAAAAGCATAATGTCTGAGTAACTAAAATATATATTTACAATGCAGAACAACGACGGATCAGTCATTATGGATCCAGATTTTGACATGCAGTCAAGTGGGTTCTCTTCATTAGATTTTTTGAAAGGCTGAACAATTTTCAAAGTTCTTAGCATGTGCAGTAATCATGACACAGCTCCTTTAATTGATTCTTTGTCTTATTTTCTCCCTTGATTCCAGGTGTCATTTGTATGCACCGCTCTTTTTGTGAAGGTCTGATCTACATAAGTTCACTTTGTTTTCAGCATGGTTGTTCAATTGGAACATTTAATTCCATTCAAAGCTTACCAGTCAGGAACGCGTCTCCCAAAAGCGTAGTTGCTAACTAAGTTAGCAACTTACATAATTCGTCCATTCACAGTCAATGGGTATAACAATGTAAGTTAGCATCTGTGATTTCAGGAACCGCACCCCAGTTTGTGACTTCCAGTGAAGCTCTCTTTCCATGGGCTCTAATTTCTTGGCGAAGGGCAGGGTGGCGCAGCGTGGCATAGCCCACGCAGTGGTAATTTCGTCCGGGGCAGCCTGCGCAGTGGTAATTTCATGCGGTGCTACACCGTGTTCAGCCACTTTGGCAATTTGGTAGACGGACGTGCGCCGAAATGGGTGCAGCAGCGTAGTAGGGGGAGGTGTCACATATTTATCATGACGCAGTGACAATTTCGTGGATCAAGTCTCCGCCGAAATTACACTGAGAGCTCACCAGCTCCAGCCTGGTTTACTTTCTGTGCAGTGGTAATTTGGCTGACCGGCGCACAGTGCGCACACGTCACTGAAACCTCACAGGCAGGTTTCCAGAATATCAGGCACATTTCAATGCAATAAATAATCACAGCAACCACTATTTAATGTAACTATCTGAATCAGGACATAAATTATAGTATCTATATCGATTGTCCTGATGTCAGATTAAAGGCGGTTAGCAAACGTAATGGAAACTCGACCTGGCTTAATCAACGCAGCTGAATCTGTGATGCAAACTAACGACTTCACATCTTTCTCAGCCAACTACAAACTGCCTCGGCATCAGGCAGTCCGTATATATATATATATATATATATACCATGCTTGCGCTCTATGCTCAATAAAGCCTCTTGCACTCTGGACGCGAGATGAATTTTTCGCACGACTGATTACAGTCAAAGTCAATGCAAAGACGCGTATATTCGCGTCTTTGTATTGACTTGCAATATATGCAGAGTCTACGTGTCCGAAAGTTGGACAGGGTTTTAATATATCTCCGTGTCCGATAGTCGGATGGTTTCCTTATAACTCCTCGTCTGACAGTCGATTATTGTTTTTAATTTCTTCAAATCTACTGAATCTTTTAGATATTAGACGTAAATGTTTTGAGGGCTCAGTTCTTCAAAATGAGTACCGAGAATTTCAATCAATGTTTCTGTTTAAGCTCAGGAGGGACGGAGGCGGGACAGAGGAGTTCTTGCGCCAGGCTGCACCGGGCACAAAATTGCACCATACGTCTGGACACACCCAGTTGTCTCGGCGCTCCCCCCATTTGCCGCGCCTGTGCCTGGTCAACGAATTTAAAGCCCTATACGATCTGGTAAAATAATGAAGAAAGAAAGATGGTTTTTGTTAATCCATTGTTTCTCCCTGTTCCTTTGAGTCAGTTTATTAGGAACACCTCCCAAGTTTTCATTGTTCTTTAGGATTGGACTGCGTTCGTGCAAATCCCTTTAGTTCATTAGTCCAGCAGTCCTGTTTTCACAAGGGGGATTCACCTCCTGGCCTTGCCCAGGGACAGGCACTGGCCTGGGTGCGGACACTCCCTGAGCCCTCTTTAGTCATTACTAACTTAACTGGGCTGCCCCCTCTTCTGTTCTTTGCGACAGCCTTCCCCTCTTACTATCGTATTCCTATTAATAAATACTCCCTTGTGGATTGTACCATGAATTTGTGTTTGGTACCTTGTCTTGATTTTAACCCTAGCCTATTTTTCCATATGAACAGAGGTAGAATACAAGGTTCATAAAGTAACACCAGATTCAGAAAGACCTCCCCAGCATTTTGTTCCAGCCTCTTGGATGCTTGAATGCTGTTGGAACCCAATTCCAGGAAGTATGACTAATCAGTCACATCTGGGGCACTATTCATGAACGGACGACATCCATTGTTGACGGGCCTCTTAAGTCCCGGAAAGAGCTATTCATGAAGGGACATTTGGTCTTCCCTGCCTTCCTAACTGCCTAATAAGTTAGAGTGGGGGAGGGAGTCTATAACTCCCATAAAGAGACAACAGTCGAGATTCAAAACAGAAATGGCATTGATTCATCTGATGCAGCACACATGAAACTTGAGAAGAAACCGCATCTCCCCAGTTCTCCACGCATTTTAGTTTCCCACTCCAAAGGATGAACATTAACTTCTGTGAGATTTTCTCTCACATTTCCTTCTTTTTCTTGTGCCGACAATACAAGGCCACGTTGAGGTCTGTTTTCTTGAATAGCAACACAACTTCGCCGTGTCTCCAGGTCAGCACCCTTGCTGTACTTATCTCTTAATGGGGAAAAGCAACTAAAGTTTTTTCTTTTTGGGCAGCATTTTTCTAGCGTCTTCTTTGGCAGTTTTGTGTTTACTCCGGCGGCTGAAAACATCCGATTGAACATGTGCAATGGCAAACGAGGTCATATTCTTCAAATAAACAGGGCATTTTCTGCTGGGCCTGCAGACTGCCGCTGGTGAACGCATTTTCACCTTCTGGAAGTTACAGTCCTTTAGCCAGCGGGACTTTAAGGAATATCACCCTGAGAAGTGACATTCCCTTTATGGAGAGATGAGCCTGTCCTCCAACAAAATCTGCTCGAAAAGGAAATTTTTCGAGCAGCTTAAGATTCAAGATTGAAGATTCAAGATTCACTTTATTGTCTCACGAGAGTGAGAAATTTGTTTTGGGCCATTTGCCCATGCTGCAGCCACAACACTGCAAATACAACACAATACAGAGAGAACCTACAGTAAATATACACATCCATATAAAAACAAGGTGCCGAAGAGTGCAAAAAACATGGAGGAAAAAAAAGAGAATAAATTGTACCTGATATGAGTAATGAGAGGCTAAAAAAAAATTTGTGATAAATAAAAATGCTAGTGCTAGCCTGTGCAAAAACCACCAAAATGTGAGTCATCTGAGCTCTGGTCTTATCTGACCTTGTTTAGCAGCTTAATTGATACGGGCACAAATGAGTTTTTGAATCTGTTCAGTCTGCAATGCGGAATCCTAAACCTTCTACCAGATGGTAGCAGCTCATACTCGCCATACAGGACGTGTGATGGATTACAGGTCATCTTATCTGCTTGTTGCAGGGTGGCCTGTTCATAAATACTCTGGCTGGAGAAGTGCTCTTTAACACCAATAATTTTTTCCAGCAGCATAAATTAACTGCAGCAGTTTGTTCTTAGATTGCACCGAAAGGCTACCAAACCAAGCAGTGATACTACACCTGAACAGGCTTTCAAAAACTGCCTCATAGAAAATCAACATAAATTTTTGATCAACACCATAGATTCTCTGACGACGTAAAAAATGCAACCGTTGCTGTAATCTGCAACAGAGGCTATCAACATGTGTGCTCCAGGAGAGTGCGCAGTCGATAAAGACACCAAGATATTTGTATGACTGCACCTGGGCAATGGCTTGGTTGTGGATGACCACAGGCCTGTGGTCACCCAGTCCTCGAGGGTCAAACACCATTTTTTCAGTCTTGCTGACATTCATAACGAGGTGGTTGTTGTCGCACCACTCCACAAACCTCTGAATTTCCAGAAAATACTCAGATATGACATGATTCTTTTTCAACAATGATAAGATTGCAGTATTATCTGAGAACTTGATGTGATTGTTTGTATAAAAGCTTGAGTGAACAGAACCGGTGAGCTCACGCATCCCTGTGGTGCACCTGTGCTCAGTGTTTAATTCTCAGATAAGGTTCCATTAACACTGACCCGCTGTCTGCGATTTGTTAAAAATGAAGAGTACCATTTAATAATAAAAGGATGAACATTAAAATCATTCAGTCTACTAATTAAGAGATGTGGCTGCAACGTATTAAAAGCTGAACTAAAATCAACCAATAACAGACGTGCAAATGAACCAGGATCCTCTAAGTGCTTGTTAATAAGATGGGTCACAGCTAAAATGGCATCCTCAGTACTTCTGTTGCACTTGTAAGCATACTGAAGAGGATTTAAAAGACAAATAACCTCTGTCCTCAAGAAATTGATCATGATTTTCTCAAAGCACTTCATTACTAGCAAAGTCAATGCAACAGGGCGGTAGTCATTATTCTCTTTGCAGCTTGCCTTCTTAGGCACAGGAATGATTATTGAGCTTTTCCAAATAGAAGGAAAAGAATGAGTGTCTAGTGATTTCTGGAAGATGGGACACCAGGCTTCTGCTAGTTCTTTACTGAAGGACTTCAGTAGGCGCCCAGAGATGCCATCTGGGCCAGAGGCCTTTCTGGGGCAGATGTATGAAAAATGTCTCTCCACGGTTTGCTGGTCAGTGGTGATTACTCCAGGACTTGAATCAGGTACACCATCTGAAGCTGCTTTCTTTTCACGTCAGAAGTCTCTTGAGTCAAATCGGGGGAAAAAAAGTTATTCAGCTCATTTGCCTTTTCCTCCTCATTCAACACATTGATACTCCTCCTGGCTGGAGTCATGTTTGTCATGGTTTTCATAGAGTCTCATATATTTCTAGAGTTCATACCTGAGTAGTGAGATTCAAATTTCGCCCTCACCTTCCTCCTAGCAGTCCTTAATTGTGATTAAGTTCTGTCTGCATACTTTTTAATGCTTAGCAGGTCACCATTCTTAAATGCTACTTTCCTTTGTGCTATGCACTCTTTAACTTCCTTGGAGATGTAGGATTTATTATTTTGGTACATCGTGATGGATTTTTGAGTTGGCACATTATCTTTACAGAACTTAATATGATCAGTGATGGTATCTGTGGCCTCCTTTAGCTCCAGACTGTGAAAAAGATCCCAGTCGGTGCTGGAGAAGCAGCCTTTCAGAGTTTCTACATCATCGTTGTTCCAAATAGACACAGTTTTAACTTTTGGTTTGTTGCTTTTAAGCAGGGGCTTATACTTAAATCGGGATTAAATGGACAGCGTTGTTATCAGAGGACCTCAAAGGAGGTTTAACCTTAGCAGTGTAGGCGTTTTTAAGATTTCCATTTCCATTTGTTATTACAACCTAAAGTTACGTTTAGGAGTTAAGCAACCTAAAGCGGCCATTTTAATAACTACAATCTGGTTTCCATCGCAAGCATTGCCGTCAGTAAATCCCTGACCAAACCCTAATCCTAATCCTAATCCTTACCCCAACCCTAATCCTTACCCAAACTGTTATTATTAGTGTAAATATGACTGAAACTGTATCTGGAAATACAGAGAGTGCACGCAGATCAAATGAATACAGGTGCTGGATAAAACTGTACCAGAAGAAGGGGTAGGATTCGTTTTAATCTATCATCAAATAAGGACACCAAAAGCCACCTTTTGCATCACATATTGACGCTTGGACAGGTAACGTCACTACATGATGTGCCAGGATGAGACTGGGCTCATTCTCTGGTCAAATGATAGTGCAGTCTAACAGGATTGTTTAGAAGTTGTTTATTTATGGATAGCACCTTGAGATGAAACATCTTGTTCTCGAGGGGGTCCAACAATTGTTTTGATACATTCACTCAATACATTTTTAATGAATGGGTTTGTGCTGCTTTTTGTGAACATGACAAGTTGGTTACCAATCTGACTCCAGTTTTTGCGTTGCCTGCGAAGCATAGCGGCACATAGGGATCACTTTGTCTGGCGTCTGTCTGTCTGTCTGTCCGGTAGTCACACTTTCACATAAGCTTCGCAGGCGACACATGTGTTCACCTGAACACTCTAGTGTAACATTATAAATAATGTTTTAACAGCACCTCTGAACAATATAGGACAGAGGTATTTACTGTGGGGAAGTCAATGTGCTTGGTGGACAGGATAATGACCACAGTCAACAGTGTCAACTCCACAACCCACTTCATGCATTGGTTCTCAACGTGGGTCCTGGGGACCCCTGTGTATGCTGGTTTTCATTACAACCACAAGTGGAATCACCATTTTAAACTGCTGTTAATTTTTCTTAATTGTGTCCTTTTTATGTTTCATTCTTTACCCTTTTTGTACAAAATAGCTATAGCTGAACGACATTTAGGATAAAAACTGTATTTTGCTGCAAAAAGGGAACACATTTTAACCGACCGAATTACAGTCAATTTTCAAAAATTTTCAAAGCCTCGCCTGTCTCTCTGAGGTTGTCAGAAGGCTCAGTCTGAATGAAGCAGAAAGTGGTTTAAAAGTCATCAGTTACATGGATTTTCCCAGAATGAAGGAAGCCGCAGCGCAAAAGTCCTCCACCCAGTCTGAAGCAAGCTTAGAGCCCGAGAATCAGATGCAACATCTCTACCCTCAGTGTCTATTTAGTTAGATTTTTGATTTTTGCGTGTTTTTTGACTTATGATCCTGTCTGCTTTCTTATGCTGCATTCTGTCTGCCTGGTTTCTGGATTACTGCCTGTCTTTAACATTGATTCCGCCAACTTTTTGGCACTGATTGGTAAAGAACTGGGCTGACTAACCCTGAGCCTATCTAAAATAAACTGAGCCTCCATCTGTGCCTGAGTTCTGAGTCCCTAGTCTGTCAAATCTCTTCATTTGCGCCTGGTTAAATGTTGTGAAAGTTTTCCCCTTTTTACTCTCACACTGCAGATCAAGGATATTATCTTTGTTTAAAACTATATAACATTCTGTTAGTATTTCTCTGCTCTATTGTTTTATTATGTTTGTATTTCTGTTTTACTTTTCTGCCTATTAATGGAATGATTATCTCATTATCTCGCCCCTCCCTCTTTGCATTTTTCTTGCCCCATTCTTCACTTGATACCTGTTTGTTCATGTGCATTTATTCCCCTTTGTTTCTCAGTCCTGTGTGAGTTTTTCACGGTTGATTGTGATCCCATGACATGTAACCTGGTTCTCTGCCTGCCTGTCCTGTATTCTAACCTTGTTTTTCCTGGTTTCTGATTTTTGGAGCCTGCCCTGATCTGAATCTTGTGCCTGCCTGAGTTGGAACCATTGCCTGTTTCTGACCTTGAGTTATGGATTGTGTCTTTGTTACTGTGTCCTGCCAACCCCCCCCCCTTCATTTTTTTTTTTGTCCCTTGCTATCTGCGATTGAGTCTACACTCTACCCCATGACAATATCCCTTTGCCAGTTTAGAGGAAATGGCTAACACAGGTGTCCCCAGATGTGACAGTGTCTTGGACCCCAGTGATTTCACCTGTCAGTTTATAATTTTGCCGATCCAAACGCAAGAACTTTCTAAAGAACCATCTATCTTATAAAACATGGCAAACAATGTATTTTGAAAATCTAATCCCATCAAAAACAGATGTGAATAAAAGGTATGCAATTGTTATTTTCCATATTCAGAGTGCCTTATCTGTGATTTCCAGCCGTTCTCACCTGCTATGTGTTGCTGAGTGGAAGGTGAGGAATAATCACTATTTGGACCTTGTGGATTCTGGGATAATGTTCTAATGTACTTTCAGCCGAGCTCACCCTCTTCAACCAGCCTGAATGACACTTTCCCTGCCTCTTTTTCCTGTTCATCTTGTTATGCACCTTCCCGCTGAACACTTTACTCCACACTCTTGCACTACTCTCTCTACTACACCCTGCACTTTCAGCGTCATTTTCACTGAATTACTTCAAGTAAATTCGCTTTATATTTCTATCTGAAGTATCCAGTGTCTTCCCTTGTTTCAGCTACCAATACATGTTGTAAGACTGGGTATTCACACTCTACGAGCATCTCATTTTGTACAATTGTCTTAAAAAATAAAAATTTAGAAATGTGCATTTTCTGAGAAAATGGGGATTTTTGCTGCGTGCACTTGATCTGTTCGATTCTGATGGAGATTGTTCTGATCGAAATATCGATGTCTTGAAATGAACTGTTTGTCCTGCGGTGTGCAGACTTTATTTTAGCTCTTTGCTCTTGCCCTGTTCCCTGCTGTGAAATGCAGCTTTTGCCCATGCTGCCCCCTGAGCTCTGCCTGTTCAAACCTAGGATCCCTCCTTGTGTGAATTGGACAGCCATATTCTGTCCAGCAGAGGAGTGGTACATTTTTTTTTTACCTGTTTGTTGTCATCTATTGACATATTTATGCAAATATTTATTTTGTATTGCCATTGGTGGTTTTCCATCAAAAATCATATGGCTCATTTACTGTGTGACAGAGGTTATAGATGTGCATTTATGGCAGTATTCATGCAATTAGCCAAAATGTTTGTGGAGCACCAAGCCTGAAAAAATGAATTGGCTCACTGTATCGCAGACTTTTGGAAAGTTGTTTATATGTGTGGTTGGTGGTACTGGGCTGCATATATTGCTGGTGATTTAGTGTTACTGGGTACTGTGGGACAGAAAGAATAACTAATGTGGGGAAAAAAATTTAAATGACTAAATTATGGAAAACTACCACTCTTCTCAACAGAATAGAAACCAATTAAAATTTAAATTTTGTGAATAAAAAAAAAACAAACTCCTAAGTCGGAAGAAATCTCTGGAGAAACCCGGCTACGGTGGGGGAATAAAGATTAGAGTTAAATCACATAAATACCACCTGATTTTTTTTCTAGCCTGTGGAGAAGAACACGGCGGTCTATGGTAACAAAGGCAGCACAAGGAGAGAGATGCAGACTCAATTCATGGAGAGAAATACACCAATTACTACGGTGAGAGCTGTTTTAATGCTATGATGCTTTCCAAAGCCAGGCTTTTATATAACTTATTACCTCACGCGAAAGAAAAAGGCTTTTGAGCGAGATATTGTTCTTTGTCAGAAAGGGGAGATTTGAAATTAGTCTGTAATTGCCCAGGATGGTTGGATTTAAATTTGTTTTTTTTTTTTTTGGGTAGAGGCTTGATTTCTGCACCTTAAAGTGGGAACATAACCTGAAATCAGTAAAAGACTTATTTGTGGTCCAATCGAAGACATAATTAACAGACAGGAGCTCCTCTACTAGCTTTGAGGGGAAGGTAAGGGATTAAGGGGACATGTTGATTGTTGATGATTTGACAGCAGCAACCAGTCTGGTATGTTCACTCAAAGAGATTGGAGAATATTTGCTCAACTGGATGGGAAGAAGCTTCTATCGCAAAACTGGAGAAAAAGGGAAGCCCCCTTCAAACATAGAAAACAATAATTGAAATGACTTGAGTGTGGAATGGACAATGTCAGCGACGAGGATAAAGCAATTCCACAAAACATGGAGCCCAGTCGGCAGCAGGATGGTTCTTGCAGCCAGTAGGACATGCACACTCTTCCTGTGTCTCCTGTGCGTGTTCCAGCTTCCTCCCTCAGCCCAAAGACATGCATGTTAGGCTAATTGGAGACTCTTGTGGATGACGTTGTGATCAATCCCTAGTGCAGAGCATAATGAGTGAATAGGATAAATGGCTCTGTCACAGATACTAACCCCCGCAGCTCGTATGTTTAGGTGGGTGTGCGAGTCATTGATGTGGGAGGTCAGAGGTCTGTCAGCAGTCTTTCTCATTAGAGCAGCTGAGATATATGGAGGTGATGATGGGATTCACAACCGAGGCCAGGAAGATTTTCTTTCTTCAGTTTTTTTTTTTTTTTCCTTTTTCCGACTGGCCATCTGTCGAGATGCCACGGTCAACATGGAGACTGACAACAAGAAACAGGGCAAGAACAGAATGTGACATGAACTGTGAACATTTCTAGCGTTGTGCAATGGGCATTTGAAAAATTTAATTATTGTAAGAACTTCTTTTTTTGCAATATTGCAGAATGGAGTTTTTATGAAACATATACCACAGACCAAAATATTATGAGACTGTTGTATTTTTTAGAATTTGGCTGGTTCTTGTCATCTTCAAGTTAGTTTTGAGCAACAAAGGCAAACAGCTGCATACTTTGGGCAGACTGGTTGGTCAGAAGTTAGTGCTTCAGCAGGACAGTGAGCCCAAGCTCTCCTCAAAGCTGTGCCAAAGATATCTTGACTAAAAGGAAGAAGCAGTAGTGCTTCAGAAGATGGTGTGGCCCCCACAGTCACCAGAATTTGATGGGCAGTCAGAGAAGTGCACCTATCAGGTTCTAAAGAGCGAATGAAGTAACTCTTGAAAATCTGGAATGAGTGACCAGGAAGGTCTCTCCTTAAACTGGCGGAAAGACTGCCTAGTAAACGTCAAGCTGTAATCAAGGCTAAGGGAGGGTACTTCACAGAAAGTCAAATTTGAATTTGTATAATTCTTGGCAAATAATTTTGCACATTGCTAGTTAAGATATCTACCATGTTGTCCTGTTTTTTGTGGTTGCTGAAAATATACTTTAGGGTTAGAAAAAGCAGCCAAATTCTGAATAATGCAGGGTGTTTGTAATATTTTGGCATAATGTTCAAAATATTTTGACCTTTGGTGTAATTTTCAATCTAATATCTTGAGTCTTGCTCACTCAAGTTCCACTGCTGTGCAATATCTCTACCTGCTGGTGGAAACTGGTACGAATGACATCAGAGAACAAGATGCAACCATAAAAACTTCATTTTAAAAGGATGTGGTTCGCACTAATAGGGTATGAATACCCAGAAAATGTAGAGTTACATTTCCCTCCAGAGTACTGAGAAGGGTGACCATTCAGTTCCGTGAGTAATGTAATTTCATTACATCCTAATGTACGGTAAGTCTTAACTCCAGAGAGTCATTTATTACAGATAAAAAATATCTTCCTGGCTAACGCCAGCAAATCTGTTGTGATATTTATTACTATGTACTGTCCCTGAGAATTAAACTGAACTATAACAAAAAAAAAAACATGAATATTCGTATACTGATCTTTTGCCGAAACACTCTATTATGGTTTCACTCTTGCTTCAGAATTTTCTATTCATTCTACTAAAAATGAACGTGAATGAAACACAAATTAAATAAACAATTGAGGCTTCGCCTGCAATAGACCTTCACTGCACTTCAAATCAGTGGCATTAAAACAATAATTATGTCTTAAATTTTAATAAACTGAAAACCTGCACGAATCAAGCAAGGAAATTTTGTGAAAGAACTTTGATGAAAAGGTCCCTCATTGGAAGCCCACTGCATGCTCTAGGGTCTATTAATACAGTGTGTAAATGCTGTTTTCTAATATATCTTCACTGTGTTAATTAGACAGCTTTGTATCCCTGCTAAGAAGTGTAAGGAGGATATTGAAATGAGTGCTGTCCTTCCGCATGTCTGTCCATTTGTTCGAGAGTCTGTCCAGGTGCCCTTCGTCCGTCACGTTTCTTTTTTGGGCCAGAACTTCTCAACAGTTTAATATCCTTCCACCAAATCTAATATATAGAAACATCTTATAATGTAAATGTGCCTTTTCATACACTGACCAAAACTTCCAATGCAGCACATACAATTTTGAAATATTTGGTGTACATAAAATGGGATATTGGTTTTGAGCCATGATACATCAACTACAACTTAAAGAGCTCAGAAAATTGTTTTGATTTTGTCGTGTGGGCAGCTCGTTCCGCTTGATTGCACATTGTTTAGAATTTTGCCTATCCTGTCAGGTTGAGTAGAACTCATTGACCAATCCTTCAAGAATTTGGTCAATAAATAGGCGTAGCAATGGGCAACTTAAACAATCCTTTGCATTATCCTGGGTCAAAGTGTGACCATGCCGTACCTTGGTCAAAATCAGTGAGAGCGAGCCATTGGTATGCTCACTGGTGGAATGTCGCAAAGACGGGTTGCAAGGAACCTGGGCGTCCACGTGTAGACCATATCGGATCTCTGGAGCCGGTATAATGAAACAGGAAGCACCAGTGATCGACCACGTGCCCCCAGACCACGTGTCACCGCCCACAGCAGGATCACCATATTTGCCTCCAGCACCTGCGCAATCGCTTCCTGCCTGCTACAGTCACTGCTGCTCAGACCAGAGGTCTTCACTAGAACTGGATTAGCGACCAAACCGTACACAACCGCCTGCGTGAAGCCGACTTGCACAACCGACGTCCCCGCCGTGGTTTGGTGTTGACTCCTGCATGTCACGGCGTCCGTCTGCGATGGTCAAGGGCTCATTTGGGCTGGAATGCTCTCAGGTGGATTAGGGTGCTCTTCTACGATAAATTGAGGTTCAAGTTGAGTGTGTCTGACGGAAGACTGCGTGTATGGCGTAGGTGACGGGAACGTTATACTGACGCTACCATCCTGCAGCGTGACTGCTGGGGTGGACCCAGTGTGATTGTTTGGGTTGGAATAAGCAGTAGACACAAGACAGACCTTAACCCTGTTGCAGTTCCAATTGCCCATCGCTATCGCCTAACGCTGCAACAGGATAACGTGAGACCACATGTCACCAGAGTCTGTCAGGACTACCTGAGGCAGAATAATGTTCAGTGTCTTGATTGGCCTGCGTATTCCCCAGATTTAAACCCTATAGAACATCCATGGGATATTCTGGATCGCCGGGTGAGAAGGCGTGATCCAGAACCAGCCACAGTCCAACAGTTGCGTCAAGCACTCCAGGAGGAATGGGACCAGATCACACAGGCTGAAATTCGGCATTTGATTGACTCCATGCATCGCAGAATCCAAGCTGTGTGTGATGCCAGAGGAGGCCATACAAGATACTGACTTTGGTGATCCAGAATTGCGCCTTCAACTGATGCAATGAATTGGAAACCAGGAAAAATCTGTTCTTCATTCCTGACTCTAAAACTGTGTTTTGATTTGAATCTTAATATTTGTTATATATTGTTAAATTTATCGTAAGAAAATGACGCATGTTGCAATAAACTCGAGTGTTGCGTTGGAAGTTTTGGTCAGTATACTTCCGTCCATCCTCCTGTCTGTTTATCCCTTCCTCCCTTGCGTTTGGTCTCCAAGCCAGAATGCCAAAACCATAGCGGGGGATCTGAGTAATTCATGCATGTTCTGTTTTAATGCATCTAGCATTTTCCGTAATTTGGAATTTTGGAATACCCAACCATGATTACATTAACAATTCGGGCAGGCACATTCAAGATGACTCATGTGTGCAGCCAAACAGACTATGACAGGCAATGAACCAGGAGATTGGGTGGGGGGGTCCCTTGGGGGCCATTAAGATTTTATCATGTCTGGTGGAGATGATGTCATTGGAAGTTCTGGAAGTTTGTTTTTCACTGCAGGCAATGTGGGGGCCACAGAATGCGCTTTATCTTTGTTGGCAGGGCCTAGGCAAAAATCCATCCCTTCATTGGCAACAATTAGTCCTGGCTTGTTCTTAATGGTTTTACTTTATTAACACGTTTTCCAATTTAAGAATAATCAAGTGGCAATTGCAGACACGGCTTCTCTCCTCCTATGCGATCTAACAGCAACAAATGGGCTACATTCAGTTCAGAAAAAAAATTAATTATAATTAGTTCTATGCACTGGCACTCAGCGACGTAACTTTTTTCCGGCAAGAGCTGCATTTTAGATCTCTTCAGGTAATTCCGGTGACACGTAGGGGAGCGCTGGTGCGAAAGTACCTCTGGACAAAAGTAATACGGCGATTTACTCACAGCCATCCGCACATCCGATGTTTCATACTAGGTCAGCACGTGCAGCTCGCGCCCTCTCCAGACCCGCAAAAATTCTTGAGGCGTCCAGTCTTCCTCGCGGCACGAGACCGGGAAGACTGTTTTCCACAGCGGTGAGTAAATTCAGACAAATGTTTTACTTTTTCGATTTAAAGATAGTCTTTATTGCTCCATGTGTCATACTTATGATGAAATGATAGGTGATTTAGTTCCGTAACATATGGTGAAGTTTGAAATGTCAGACTTTTTCCACTTTGGAAGCAATCCTTGTTCAAATGTCAGGAGTCACTGTCAGGACTGAAGTAGCAATGGTTACGTTTGTCCCTCTCTGCTAATGCGGCCGCATTTTGTGTTTAAAAGCTCAAAAAAAATGTGTGTTATGTATACCAACAGAAAATGCCAGGAGTTGGGTCAGAACTACCTAGAGAGGAACGGTTGACCCAGAGGTTGACGCGAGGGCATTTTTTGATGTCGGAAGAGGCGAGAGTATAAGGAGGGCAGCAGAGGAGCATGGCATTTGTCATGTCACCCTGTTCAGGTACTGCAAGAGGAGGGCAGAGGCCAGAGGGCAGTAGACCAGGGCCCTGGGGTACAGGGCTCACAACAAAGTCTTCACAGGAGAACAGGAGAAGAGACTGCAGGCATGTATAAAGAGAGCAGCTGATATATATTTTGGCCTGAGTCCTAACACCGCACACAGAGCTACACCATTACTGCCATATAGCAAGCACCTCCGCTCCGGATCTGCCCTGGCACTGAGTCGGATCAGCTGGGGCCGGGGCAGATCCGGGGCAGATGCGGAGTGGAGGTGCTTGCTATCTGGGAATTAACCTCTTTTTTGCACAGTTTTAGGTGCAAAAGTTTGCATGTGAGCTGGCCGAAAATATTGGCCTCAAAACTCCATGTTCATGGAAGAAAAACCAGATGGCAGGGAAGGATTGGCTTACCTCCTTCCTCGAAAGTAATAAAACCCTGTCCATCCATCGACCTCAAGCCACCAGCATGTCTTGTTCCACCAGCTTCAACAAGACTAACGTGACAGCATTTTTTAACAACCAAAAGACTGTCCTCACCCACTATAATTTTGAAGCAAATGACCTCTGGAACATGGATGAAACAGGTAAAAAATTTATATTTAGATAAAATTAAAAGCAACAGTGATTTGCACCAGCACTAATTCATTGGTGACTGTTGCCTTTGCAGCCAACGCACAAAGCAGCTTTGTTCTCCCTTACTTTATCTTCCCAAGAAAGAAGTTCCATGACCAATTCGTCTGGGATGGTCCCCCTGGCTGCAATGGTTCTGCCAATGGATTGGGGTGGATGGAGGAGACAGATTTCTTAGCCTTTTTACAGCATTTTGCAAGAGACACCCGCGTGACCCCGGAGTCAAAGTTGCTGCTACTCTTAGACAATCATGCATCACACCTCTCTGTGGTAGCTATTGACTTTTGCGAGTCACAGGGCATTGTACTCCTGTCTTTTCCACCCCACTGCTCCCACCGTCTTCAGCCGCTGGACCGAAGCGTTTTTGGCCCTCTGAAGCACTACATTAACAGTGCAGCAGACAATTGGATGCGAATGAACCCTGGAAGAACTTTGACCATCTATAACATCCCAAGTGTTGTGGCTAAAGCTCTGCCTCAAGCTGCGACACCAAGCAGCATTTCGTCAGGGTTCGAGTGTACCGGTATCTGGCCCTTGAATCCAGATTTTTTCAGTGAGGCAGACTTTGCTCCAGCTTTCGTGACCGACCGTTCTGCACCAGCACCAGCACCATCCCCAGTGCCAGCGCTATCACCAACACCCTCTTCATCACCAACGCCAGCTCCATCACCAGTGCCTGCTCCCTTAAGACACCACCCAGATCTGCCCAGGCTCTGAGCCGGATCAGCTGGAGTCGGCACAGAGCCGTGGCACCTAGCAAGAGCCCATTTCAGCTCCACCCCCATGAGTCTGCCATTCCTGTAGTTGGTGAGAGTTTGTGTCTGTGTGTGTCTTGAGTGCATGTTGAGCCTTGCCAAGCATTTTTTTATATCATCTATCCAGGTATGCCAGTGGTTCCAGGAACATCTAGTGGCACGCCAATACAGAGGTTCAGCCCAGAAAAGGTTCGCCCATATCCAAAGGCTGGCTCGAGGAAAGAAAATAAAAGGAAAGGCAGAGAGAGTTGAGCATAGTGTCATTTTTAACTCGTCTTGATTCTCTTGCTTGTATAAAAACATTTTTATAGATTTTTAGATTCTGACTATAATCTCATTGAATGTTGCAGGTCAACAGCAATACTGACCGACACCCCAGTGAAAGCTGTTTTGTAGGAGGAGAGTTGGCAGAGTGGCCAGAGAAAACAGTCCTCTTCAAAACTCCCAAAGGATACAAGGCTTAGTTGACACACTGCAACCACAGTTTCCTAGGGCAATGATGAGGAATGTCTTGTTTGTGGAGAGACATTTGCCTCATCTTTGCCTGGAGAAGTGTGGGTGCACTGCATCTTTTGTCTGCTGTGGTCCCATGAGGCATGCACTGAGGGTGCCGCTCATTATATCTGTCACAACTGTGATAATGAGTAATTTCATCCCAGATAGCAAGGTCCTCCGCTCCGGATCTGCCCCGGCTCTGAGCCGGATCAGCTGGAGTCGGTATAGAGCCGGAGCAGAACCTGAGCGGAGGTGCTTGCTATCTGGGATAATTTTTATAAACAGACATATTGCACATTAAACATGTTCAGGTTTACTTTTGAAACACTTGAAGCCAATTAAAATGTTTAACAAATGTCTGGCTGCTTTTGCTTCTGTTTTAACAACAGAAATTTAAAAAGATTCCAGTAAATTTGATCATGTTTCTTTTGCCCTGCCCGTGCCATACTTTCATTCTGACTGGATGGGTCGAAAGTAGCAATGCGCAACTTCCGTTCCACATCAAACTATGCTGATGTCACTATATATTGGGATGATTTAGCTCCTGATATTGACAGAGCACACACGAAAGTAGTTGATCGCTCCAAATATTTTTTTCGGTCTGTAAGGTTATCTTTAAAAATGACGTCCATGAGAAAAATGTTACTTTCGTATCAGCTCTGTGATGGTACGTTCAGGAACCACATGCGAGAGACGTAAATTCAAAAAATGTATGCCTTTAATGAGGTCCAAGTCAAAGCCAAAAAACACAAGAATTGCCAAGCCACAGTAGGAAACCCAAAAACAGTGTTGACTAGACAGGCAGGAGTCAGAACCAGGAAGACAGATGAGCAAAGGTACATAAACGGAAGGCAAAAAGTCGTAGTCGATGAACAAAGCCAAGGGTCATACACAGGGCATCCAAACACAGAAATAGTGGTCAAAATGGGTCAAAAATGGGTCAAAATCCAAAAAGACAAAACAATACAAGAAGGGCAATGGCAAGAATCGTAGTCGGACAAACCAGTAGAAGAAAAACAAAACTCAACAGCATACCCGGCGCTCTGCACAAAGAAATATTGATCAATGTTCTGACAAAGTCAGCACTGCAGTGAGGACTCTTTAATAGACGGGAGGGAAGTCACGTGCTATGCGGGGAACAGGTGAGCTGGATCAGACTAATTACAATGGGAGAATCACGTGAGGGAAACCCTAACCACAAAAATTGGCGAAAGCCAAGACACGGACGGGAATCACACAGACAGCCTATGACATTAGGCTCCAGAACAGCTCCAGTCAAGGAGTTTTACGTGCACAGATAACGGGTGCAGGAAAGTAATTAGGCACGTGCGAGAGATCTAGCAGAAATGCAGGGGGAGACAGGTAAAGCTGAGCAAGAGGTGGAGACTAGAACAGGGCGATTGCTGAGAGGGAATTAGTATAAATTAGTAGTGGTGCAACCTTACAGATTTAACTAGAGTCCTCGTTAGTGAGTTAGTAATCTATGTACATGGATTAGTTGTGTTAGTAGGCTATGATATCGAAGGAATATATTAAACACCAGAATTAATTTAAATCACCCGAGGTAAGTGCGCACACAGACGGGGAAGACGGACTGAACCAACTAGATCACAAGACAGGGGAGACGAGTGCAATGGAACTGAAACATGGAATGAACCAAAAACCTGAGAATTACAATAACCAAAAAGAATAAATAAAAGACAAAATCATGAACACTGAACTTGAACATAAACATGAACATAAACATGACAAAAAAACCACAATCACAACAAGCTCTCCCCTAAGTGGTTTCGTCCGTTTACCTTTTCCAATCGGACAGCTGTCTATTTTTACAGCAAGTTGCATGACCGTGCTGCAAAAACAGGTGAGCGCACTTCTCGCCGAATTTACTTTCATTCACAAAGGAGTTCTGAAATGCTGCTCTTGCTGGAAAAAAATTACCGTTGCTGAGTGCCAGTGCATAGACCTATTTATAATTAAATAATTTTTCTTTACTGACTGTAATCCATTATTTTGTCGCTGTTAGATCGCATGGGGGAGAGAAGCCGTGTCTTCAATCGCCACTTGATTATTCTTGAATTGGAAAACGTGTTAATAAAGGATAACCATCTAGAATAAGCCAGGACTAATTGTAGTCAATAAATGGATGGATATTTTACCCTAAATTTAGCCGTCTAATGCCGGCTCTGGTTATTGGGTGTCCTTTTTGATGTTATTTTCAATAATTTGAAGTGTCATGGAAGCTATTTATGAGTGCTGGGCGCCCCACGTTTGTGTATTGCAGTCTTGCTGTTTTTTGGTGTGCTTTGCCCTGAGAAAAAATCATACTTTGAGGTGCCTCAATAAAAAGGCGCTTCACATCATTGTCAGTCTTTTCCCTGCTGTTCAGTCACTTTAAAGCAGAGGCAGAGTTTTATTTTACATTTAGTTCCAGTGTAACGAAGATGGAGGGGAAATCTGTTGTTACGGTTAGCATTGACTCGGCCCTAAAACAGCAATTTCATTGAAGTTGTTCAGTTTTCCTTCTCATTTTATTCTCTTTCTTCTTAAAGGCATAGAAGTCAGTTCACGCGCTGGACCGGTGTAAATCCGCGTTGCATTTTGCCTGGATGAACCCCACATCAACATGCAAACTGCACACAGAAAGGCACCAGGCTAGATTTTGATTTTAACCCATTACCTTCTTGCTCTGAGGCAGCAGTGCCACTATGTCACCCAAAAAAAAAAAAAAAACATTCTATTGTGGCCAAATTGTGACAATTTTGCAAAGAAAAATGGGCCAAAATTCCTCCACAGCAAAGTAAAAGACTCATGCCAGTTACAGTTAAACGTTGGGTTGCAGTTGTTGCCACCAGTTATTAGGTTTGGCCGAGGGGAGGGAGTCAATGAATTTTTCTTTTTTTACATGAGTGACATAGGTTTTGAATAACTCCTCATGATCAATAAATTACACGATTATTTAAAAGTTGCATTTCGTTTTTACTCTGATTATTTTTGTCATATATTATTTGTACTATTAGTTTGATGAGCTGAAACATTCAAATATGAAAAATAAGCAAAAATAGAAGAAATTGGGAAGGTGGCAAATACTTTTTCTCAGCATTCTACAAAACCCAAAATTAGTGAAGTTGGCACGTTGTGTAAATCGTAAATAAAAAAAGAATACAATGATTTGCAAATCCTTTTCAACCTACATTCAATTGAATACACTGCAAAGACAAGTTACTTAATGTTCGAACAGGTAAACTTTGTAATTTTTTGCAAATATTAGCTCATTTGGAATTTGATGCCTGCAACATGTTTCAAAAAAGCTGGCACAAGTGGCAAAAAAGACTGAGAGAGTTGAGGTATGCTCATCAAACACTTATTTGGAACATCCCACTGGTGAACGGGCTAATTGGGAACAGGTGGGTGCCATGATTGGGTATAAAAGCAGCTTCCCTGAAATGCTCAGTCATTCACAAACAAGGATGGGGCGAGGGTCACCACTTAGTGAACAAATGCGTGAGCTGATTGTCGAACAGTTTAAAAACAACATTCCTCAACGAGCTATTGCAAGAAATTTAGGGATTTTATCATCTACGGTCCATAATATCGTCAAAAGGTTCAGAGAATCTGGAGAAATCACTGCACGTAAGCGACAAGGCCGAAAACCAACATTGAATGCCCGTGACCTTCGATCCCTCAGGCAGTACTGCATTAAAAACTGACATCAGAGTGTAAAGAACATCACCACATGGGCTCAGGAACACTTCAGAAAACCACTGTCAGTAACTACAGTTCGTCGCTACATCTGCAAGTGCAAGTTAAAACTCTACAATGCAAAGTGAAAGCCATTTATCAACAGCACCCAGAAACGCCGCCAGCTTTGCTGGGCCCAAGCTCATCTAAGATGGACTGATGCAAAGTGGGAAAGTGTTCTGTGGTCTGACGAGTCCACATTTCAAATTGTTTTTGGAAACTGTGGACGTCGTGTCTTCCGGACCAAAGAGAAAAAGAGCCATCCGGACTGTTATAGGCGCAAAGTTCAAAAGCCAGCATCTGTGATGGTATGGGGGTGTATTAGTGCCCAAGGCATGGGCAACTTACACATATGTGAAGGCACCATTAATGCTGAAAGGTACATACAGGTTTTGGAGCAACATATGTTGCCATCCAAGCAATGTCTTTTTCATGGACGCGCCTGCTTATTTCAGCAAGACAATGCCAAGCCACATTCTGCACGTGTTACAACAGCATGGCTCCGTAGTAAAAGAGTGCGGATACTAGACTGGGCTGCCTGTAGTCCAGACCTGTCTCCCATTGAAAATGTGTGGTGCATTATGAAGCGTAAAATACGACAACGGAGACCCCGGACTGTTGAACAACTTAAGCTGTCCATCAAGCAAGAATGGGAAAGAGTTCCACCTGAAAAGCTTCAAAAATTGGTCTCCTCAGTTCCCAAACATGTACTGAGTGTCGTTAAAAGGAAAGGCAATGTAACACAGTGGTAAAAAGGCCCCTGTGCCAACTTTTTTGCAATGTGTTGCTGCCTTTAAATTCTAAGTTAATGATTATTTGCAAAAAAAAAAATGAAGTTTCTCAGTTTAAACATCTTGTCTTTGCAGTGTATTCAATTGAATACAAGTTGAAAAGGATTTGCAAATCATTACATTCTGTTTTTATTTACGATTTACATAACGTGCCAACTTCACTGGCTTTGGGTTTTGTATATCAGCCATGCAAAAAAGAAACTACACCCCTAAATCTAAATGCTTGTGCCACTTTTAGCAGCAAAAACTGCATCCAAATGATTGCAATGACCAAAGCCCAGTCTTTCACATTTCTGAGGGGAATTTAAGTCCTCTCTTCAATGCCAAATTGCTTTAATTCAGCCACTTTGGAGGGGCTTAGAGCATGAGCTGTTTGTGAAGGTTCCTGCTGCTGCATCTTGATGGGACTGAAGTCAGGACCTCGCCTGCTCTGCTCAAACTTCATGTTTTTTTTCATTTTATTGATTTATGTATAATTAACACACACACACACATTTTAGCCATTCAGAGCTGGACTCGCAATTTTGCTTCGGATCAAGCTACATTTCCAAACTGCACTTGAGCTTCATATGGCAGAGTGAGGACAACATATTCCTCTTTTGGATTTAGATTTCATGGTTCCTTCAATTATAGCAAGTCACTAAGGCCTTCAGGCAGCAAAGCAGCCCCACGCCATCACTCTAACACCCCCATGTTTGATTGTTATGATACTTTCGCAGAATGTTGTTTTGGTCACAGGAGCCCGGAGATGATAGCCGTCCTTCTGAGCTGGATAGGTTGAATGCAATATCAAAGAGGAAAAAAAAAATTAGCAGAAATTGATGAAAAAAAAAATTTACACAAGACTTCAGTAAAACAGAGCAAAACTACTTGAGAGGAGTACACAAGAAGGAAAAATGTTGGGAGCAAAGGTTTACAACAGCTCAGCGATGAGGTAATTGTTCAGACTGTAATCACTCCAGAGAGTTTTGCAATCTGCCAAAGTACATAGGTCATGTATTCTGTCGCCATCTCATGGACGCTCTTTGTATTGCATTGAGTTGTGAACGCATTAGCTTTACAACACATGAAAGCAGACACCTGCATTCAAGAGCTTCACGTTTCACTTTCAGTCCACAGATTATTATCCCAAAATGATCCAAGTAGGCTTTAAGGTCATTAATGTATCTTTTTGGTAAATGTGCACACAGTGCAGTGAGCTTTTATTTTTTTCTTGATTAGCAATGGTTTTTGCCTTGCAGGACTCCCGTGGAGATCATATTAACTCAGTCTCTCTCTAAGGGTGGAATCATTAATGCTGACCTTATCTGATGCTTACAAGGCCTGCAATTACTTAGATGTTCATCTGGTTTTTTTCAGTTCTTTCCACACCAGCAGTCGATGCACCCTTAGTTATTACCTTGGAATGGAGACAATGGCTCTCGCAGTGGTTCACTGGAGTCTCAGAGCCTCAGAATTAGTTCTATCGCCCTCTCCAGCTGGACATTTCTCTATAAATCTCTTTCTCAGCTCTTCTGGAATTTATTTTATTCTGCATTTGAATTGTCGAAACAGTTTAGCCACCTTCATGTAGCTGGAGAGGTTCTATTAAAGCAATATTCAGACTGAATGGGCTGGCTGTAATCAAACCTAGAAGCGTCTAATCTCATTTAAAGCAATTATCACTTACGTTTTGGCTGAGTAACTAATGGGGCAATAGCATTTATACGGGGTAGTTAGTTTGTGCTAACACAGGTCGTCTTTGACTGAAGTTGAATTTAGTTGAAAATCTACAACAATTAAGTGTCATAAATATGCAGGAATGGACTAAATTGGATATATTTCCTTTTTGCAGCTCTATATGTGGGGTAAGGGACAGGAGTAAAGTAGTGGAGGCTTGGTGCAAATAACCCAGATAGAAAAAAGTGATTGAATCAACATTGTGATATTGTCAGACTGAAGATTGCAATCAACATTGATGTCAGATATTGAAAAACACATTGAAAGTGCTCACTATGATCAACATGGAAATAACATTGAATTTGCAATCAATTCTGACAATGAATCAACCTTGACACAACTATGATATGATCAACATTGAAAGAATGTAGATTGGCATCAACACTGATTCAACTATATGTATAAACTGCTGTCCGGCGGGATCTAGGACTATGGACCTTAAAGAATGCAGGACCCAAATACCAGGCTCGTAAAAACTTGAGATTTAACAAATAGTTTAAACACGCACGCACAGGGAGCAGCAGCACCATATCATCAGGATTAAAATCACACACATCAATGATAAAACAAAAATGCAGAGCTGATGAGAACAAATAGTTACCCTGGATGTAACTCCAGTTCTATGAGTACGTGCGTAGCCCTCTAACAGGCTTCGCCATTGGTTTACCCCTCCGAGGCCCTGCCTTGGCGCCTGAGAAAGAAAATTGAACTCACTTGCTCCGTAGGAGCGGATAGCATACTCACCCCCTATAAAGCCAGGCCGCTGTCAGTGCTGGTCTCCCTTTGAAACTCAGCATCTCACATCCGGGGGCCAGCTGGGCAGACAGTTAGAGGGCTACGCACGTACTCATAGAACTGGAGTTACATCCAGGGTAACTATTTGTTCTATTTCGTACGTGCTCCGCCCTCTAACGGGCTTCGCTATTGGTTTGCACCAACGGCGAAGGCCGTTAGGAATGAATGTACTCCCAGGTGGCCTCGCACCCTAGAGTTCTAGTTGGAAAGCAACAAAGCCGTGTCTTTCCTGGGGCGGGCACCGCCAGGCCGTGTACCCCGACCCAGGTCGTGACACACCAAACAACACCAGACCCAAGCCGGTATCAGGCGGGGCCCCTTCCGATAAGGCCCCTTCTAGAATGAAAGAACGAAGGAATGAGGAGGGGGGGGGCTTGTAGCTGTCATATCCCGTCTACGCGCCCCTCCCCAAACACCGGCAGGCGAGGCGCCCCCAGAGCGCATTGCCCCAGGGTGTGGTAACATGCTAGTTAGCATTGGAGGGGGACCCTGCTGCCAGGGTTCCCAGGACTGAATGCGCGACCAACTGGTGGTCATGTCCCTCAGATATGACTGCGCGAAGGTAGATGCGTAAGACCGCAAGGCCACCTTGCAAATCTCCTCCACTAATATGCCCTTAATTAGCGCTGTGGAGGATGCGATGCCACGGGTAGAATGTGTGGTCAGCCCTGCCGGGGCGGTGAGGCCCACTGCCGAATAGGCTCTGCCGATAGCATCACAGATACAGTGGGCGAGGCGCTACGAAAACAGAGGGGCCCGTTGAGCCCGCTCGCCATAGCCCACAAACAGCTGATCCGCCTTCCTAAGGCTTGCCGTGCGTTTCATGTACAGCATGAGCGCTCGCACTGGGCCCAGTTTGTGCATCCGTTCCTGCTCACTGGTGGCATGGGGTGGAGGGCAGAAGCTCTTAACCCGATCATAGATGATTTGAAGGCTGTGGTGATGACCTCTGATCAGAAGGACGGATTAGGGCGAAGTTCCACTGGCCCACTGTCCTCACTTAGGGTCAGACATGACGGGTGCACGGAGAGGGCTCCCAACTCGCTCACCCTCCTGGCTGATGCCAAAGCCAAAAGGAGGGCTGTCTTGACTGACAAGGTATGCAGGTCTGCCTGGTCCAGGGGTTCAAACAATAGTCCTTCCAGGCCGTCCAACACCGTCTGCAGATTCCACTGTGGAACCACGCGCTGCGTCAGGGGTTTTAGCCTGCGGACTCCCCTCAAAAACCGCTTTACCAGGGGGTGATTTTTGGCTGAGAAGCGGTCAAACCCATCATGACCTGCTGCAATGGCCACCGCGACTATGCCTAAGGTGGATGCTGCACGACCCCTCTCAAAGAGCCCCTGAAGGAACTCTAGCACCCCCTGAAGAGGGCACGAGCATGGGTTCAGGCCTCTCGCCTGACACCAGCCCACAAACATCCGCCAACGAGTCGCATAAGCCTTGGACGTGGCCGGGGCACGCGCATACTGAATTGTGGACACTACCGCTTTGGGTAGGCCGGATCTAGTTAACCTTACCCTTTCAACTTCCCTGTTCACAAACAGATCCATCTTCAGTCGCCCGACCAGCTTCCAGATTTGCTCGGCTGTCGCCGGTGGGGAGGCTTCAATCCTCCTCGGGCAGCGCCCCCCTGGACAGCCCATCTGCCCCAGTGTTGAGGATGCCAGGAACATGTTGGCCTTCAGAGAGCGCAAGTGGCGATCTGCCCATATTAGGATAGAAGCCGCCATCTTGTGTAGGGCCACTGATCTGACCCTCCCCTTGTCTGTTGAGATAGGCTACCGCCGTCGTGTTGTCTGAACTCACAGGACGTGCCTCCCATCAAACTGTGGGGAAAAATGGTGCAGCACCCTCTGAACTGCCATGAGTTCCAGTAGGTTGATGTGCCGCCGGGGCCCCTGCCATGTACCAGCGACCGAAGCAGGGCCACAAGTTCCGCCCCATCCTGTGAGGGAGGCATCCACGAATGCATGGGCATAGTGAGCCAGGCACCCCAACCGAACTCCCTCGCGGAGCCGGCTGTGTGAGGCCCAAAACGCTTAGGTCCGCCGTCCTTGCAATGGTATGCGGAGCATGCGCTGCTGGTCTCACCATCTGTTCGGAAGGGGCCAGGATCAGCCAATCGTCCAGATAGGAAGAAGCCATACCCATCTCAGCAGAAGCGGCGCTAGGGTTGTCTCCACACATTTGGACTATGTCTGTAGTGCCAGGGAGTATCCGAACAGGAGGCGGAAAAACTGAAAGGTCTGGTCCTGTAGCGCAAAGCGAAGGAACTTCTGATGGCGTGGCAGGATTGGGACGTGAAAATAGGCATCTGTCAGACCTATTGACGTCACCCAGTCTCCTGGCCTGACGCATTCTCGCAACGCCTTCACAGTCAGCATCTGGAATGGTCTGCGCACAATGTGATTGTTCAGCTCCCAAAGATCCAAAATGGGCCTCAGGTCTCCCAACTTTTTTTTTTTTTTTGGGATCAAGAAATATGGGGAGTAAAATCCTGCTTGAGCTTCTGACAGAGGAACCGGTCTTACGGCCTTTCTCTGTAGAAGCGAGTTTACCTCTTCCTTCACAACCGCCCTTTGGGCGGAACCGGGGGGCTTCGTCCGTACAATGCCTTTGAATGGGGGAGGACGGCAGCGAAACTGCAATGCGTATCCCTTCCGCAACGTTCTGTCCAACCACCTCGGAAGGGGGCCGCACAACCTCACCCACGACTGATAGTGATTCGTCAGTGGTGAAGCAGTTGATTCTATGGTTTCCGATGACCCAGGCCCTCCCGCGACGCCCCGCCCCCTGTGGGAGGGTTCGACCGGGGGGCCCTGCCCAAAAGGGCTGATAGGCTAATGGCAACAGCGCATCCGCTGCAACCCCAAGCACATCACCTGGTGACTCATTAACCGTGGGTGGTGGGGGCGCAGCTGTCTCTGAGTCAAGCGAAAGCTCTTCCTGACGTTTTCCCTCAGAGACATTGGCCATTAAACACATCTCGAGCTGTGGGGCAGAACGAGCGACACTTTTCTCCACGGGTTCGGAAGCCCCAGTACCAGATTTACGTTTGCGTACACAATCCCGTCCCTTGCCACCGGGATGCATAGTGAGAATTTTGCGAGACCTCAGGAGCTATGGAGCCAAAATGGCGGGCAACTCCCCTTCCGTGCAACCCGGAAGCAGAAGTGCGCTGACGTATCCTAACCACGCTGCTGGAGCCAGCCCAGCTAGAGTGTTAGCAACAAGCTGGTTATTAGTTTGTGAACGTTTCTTCACTGGAGACACACCCGGATATGTGAGTTCGCTGAATTTCAAGACTGAATTTAGCCAAACCAGCACTGAGAGATGGGAGTGCGTCAATTTCGGTCCGGAGCTCGTGTGCTACCGCCATGGTTAGAACATTCGGCCTGGAGCAGAACAAGTGGAGGTCCTCTCCACAGATTCATAAGCCCCAGTACTAGAATTAGACTTGTGCAAACATCCCGCCCCTTGCTATCCCGCTATCCATTGTTCCATAAACAGTTTATAGCTGGCGAAGCGCTGGTGTGTAGCGGACTTGCACTAACCGCGCCGCTGGAGCCAGTCCAGCTAGCAGGGTTAGGAAGTTGATGGCAATCTGCATCAGTTCGTGAACAAACCCTCACTGGAGCTGCCCCATGACAAAACGAGTGCACCAAATTGAAGGATCTGTCGCGAACCCCCCTGCCAGCAGCATGGCGGGAGGGTGTCATCGCCAGAATTACGATTAGCCAAATTGTTTGACGGTGCACTACCCCGCGGGTAGAACGCAAACCTCGTTGGTCGGCCAACCAGCGTTTCATAAAGAACCTTTTTAGCTGGTGAAGCACAGATTTGCTGTTCTGTGTTGAATAGAAATGCTGAGGAGACACGAGCCTCACGCACCGTGTCCCTCTCACTGTGCTGGTGAAAAAAGGGGAAGCCACTCTGCTCCCCCCAGTAAGGTATCCCAATGACCATGAATGCAAACATCTGAAACAACCAGTGTGTCAGCGTGAGTAGCATGAATAATATCTTGAAGCCAAATGCAAATAATGCCTTTTATTTGTAAATCTCCCAGAAGTAGGGCGACCAGAAGCTGCGAGGCTGCAGCAGCAGTAGACGGGGGCTGGAGCCCGCTGATGGCCGGTCCTCTGAAGACGTGTGACGACGGCTGCCGAGCGAAGGCGAGACGACAGCTGCTCGCGGGCAGACTCCAGGCTGTCGACCATCGTCAGGACGCGGTGGAGTAGGGCCCAAAGGAGATTGGCTGCCATCGGGTTCATGGCGACTCTTTGGACATAGTACCCTGGGCCACGGTCCCCACTTCGGCTGGGCCAGCAGACCAATCGTGAAGTCGTCACTCAAGCACGAAAGGAGCTTTTCGTCCTGGAAGAGGGCCGTTGTCAAGGCTTCAGACAGACCGCCGCCAGCTCTCAGGTTGGCCTCGAGCCAGCCTGGAGGGCGCACAAACTGTAGCCGCTGTACATGCCCCTGCCGTGGGGACGCTTCCATAGGCGGCACGGAGCAGCCTGCGCCTGGCGTCGCCAGCCAGCTAGATGCACAGTCATCGTGCTGGTCCGAGGGCGCCAAGGGGGAGGCATGTTAGAGACAAAACTTAATCCATACCTTTCGCGACACAACGATAGTGACTGAAGAGAGAGTCCAAACTTTCATCAGGCTGAGTGAAAAAGGAAGACGAGCACTGACGGCGGCGGGGCTTTATAGGGGTTGGGTATGCTACCCACTCCTACGGAGCAGGTGAGTTCAATTTTCTTTCTCAGGCGCCGAGGCGGGGCCTCGGAGGGGTAAACCAATAGCGACGCCCGTTAGAGGGCGGAGCACGTACGAAATAGAACTGGCAACTGCTATCCCTATATACGTCAGATAATCACCTCCACCTTAAAAAGCAACAGGTGCAGCTCGTTAAGGTGAAGGTGAGAGAAAGGCACAGGGGAGGTGCTGCATGGCGAAAACCCTTACAGATTGGCCATTTCCATTTTTTTTTAAGAAACCAAGGTTGAGAACAGCTGCTTTTCTGTGTGCTCTATTAACACAGACTTCAAGAGATTAAAAACAATAATCGACTGTCGGACACAGAGTTATATTGACACCATCCCACTGTCGGACACGGAGTTATTTCGAACACGTAGACACTGCGTTTTTATTTTGCCTCAGCCTTCATCCTCATGTCCACGGTTGTCGCTGGCGGCCGATCTCTATTCTGTTCAACTTCGTGGTGTAGAGATCTAGGATATTGAGTCATGGCCCACCTGCTGTTTAACAGGGCCAATAACAGTGAGGACATTTGTGAGAAAATCCTTCACGCCATGTCAGCGGTAGAAAACTGGCAAAAGTGATTTGTACTAGTAGGAAATGGTTCTCGTCGTATACTTGCATTCGGTACTTTTTGTATTTGTAAAACTGAATACATTCGTTTGTTAATGGTGTTTTTTATTTGCAAACCACACTGTATTTGTTTGCAAAACGTTTTTTATATTTGCAAACCACACCTTGTTTGTACGTGAATCGTGTTTATATTTGGAAACTGCACTGTATTTGTTTGTAAATCGTTTTTATATTTGCAAACCACACTTTGTTTGCACGTGAATCATTTTTATATTTGCAAATCACTTTGTATTTGTTTGTGAATTGTTGCGCATTTGTAAAACATGTTCGGTTTGTATATTAGGTTTTGGCAGTAATTTAACTCCATAGTTGTCCATTGCTTGCGATGCGAAAATAATTTCTCTCTCACATTCACGTTTGATGCGCTTCACACAATGTTTTCTGCTTCGTTTATCTTTAGACGCTTAAAAACCAGGGCCATCTTAACATGATTTTATTTTTAAGAAATATTTTTTAATAATAGGCTACGTTAAAGTTTTCAGTGGTGGAATTCAGCGGACTGCTATTTATTCAGATTACTGACATTATTTTAATCTAGCACGGTAGCCTGGTTGAGTTTGTCTGCCTCTCATTATCTCTTCTCAATCATTATTGGCTAGATTTAGGTTTTGATTGGTCAGTTGGCTGAACAAATGGCTTGATTACAAGTTAGGCAAAGTACACAGGAATTGATTTAAGGTAAGCTAATTATGCCAAGGTGATGGCGGCTGTCCAGCCTCTCTGGTAATTAGCAGACTTCAAATTGCACTTTTCTTTCCGGTAGTATTTCAAATGGTCTCTGATGTAAGTTCACCTCTAAATTAAAGTTATGTTGGATAGAGAAAGGTAGCTGATAATCAAGCTCATCTGTCTGCCCCATAGAGGAAGCGGGAATATCTCGGTCATTCAACAATCACGATGCAGGACCGCAGGACAATGGACACACTGATGTCACGATTCGGGGCGCCCCAAGTGGATCAAGGGTGAATTTTCGGCTGCTGTAGTGAAAATGGCGCGGTCCACTAGTTTTGTAAAATCGCTCATAAAAATGAAAGAAATCGCAAAATATAGAATAAAAAGTCGTTGGAGCTTTTTTCATGATATATTGAAATAATATTACCCACCGTTCCCAGCTATGATAGTCCTCCTTTAAAGTTTCCTGCCTGGCCTAGGTGGAGGAAGCACCTTAGAGAAGCGCACCCCCCCATCAGCACCCGTCAGTAGTGATGTTACGTCTGACTCTGAAGCCCCGAGGTCTGTATTTATCAAAGGGGGTGTGTCGAAATGAAGCCTGTTTTGAGACCTGTATTGTTTTTCAGAATATCACGTGACCAAAAGACAAATGAGGCCCTGGTTCTCTGAAATCACGCGATTGCCTCGTGTGATTCGATTCACTGAAAAAGCCGCGAGAAATTCAAAACGTGTTCTGCGTTATCTGGTGAGCTATATACAGAACGCTGGAGATAATGGAGCCAACAAAAAGAAGGAGGACATCATCCGTTTGGGAACATTTTGATATGATATCTCCCAATAGGGTAAAACATAACATACATCTGCTGAAATCAATCACGTGGAGGATGAGTGGTGTGTGTGTGTGTGTGTGTGTGTCTATATAGATTCAAACGCACAGAGAGAAATAGAGAAAGAGGGATGTAGCCTAGAGATGTGACGTTCGCGAACGAGTCGAGTCTTTTAAACGGCTCTTTTGAGTGAAGGATGAGAACTGATTCGCAGTTGCGAGCCGCTCGTTTGCGAGCCATTCTTATATGCAAATTGCCAACGCTGCCTTCATGTGTCATCTGTGTGCCCCTTGAGTCTGAGTTGTCCACAATGCCTTCACGTGAACGACTAATAACATCTCCGAGATTGAGTTGTCCACAGCACGCTCCATTCACGTGAACGCAGCTATATATGTACAGCTAACTTAGGGAAGGAAAATATTAATGAGCGCCTCCCGACTGGACTGAGGACATTTGCTGCTGTATCAGTTCTGATGTGGATTTGAGTCAAGGAGCTGAGCTCCTGTTTGCAAAGTAGTTCAGGTGTACAAACACCAGGTAGGGTAGTACAATTTTGCATTCACATTTTTATCATGTCCTAATTTTTAATCTAGTTTTATTTATATTTTTATGAATGTATATTTATTATCTTATTCTCATTTATTATTTTAATATTTTTTCTGTATTGTTAAAATGTCCTTGTGTGGGAAAATTTAACAGTAAAGTTGTTTTGCATGGAAGTTATCTGTAGCCTGTGTAGTTTTCATTGTGCCAAAGTGTTTTAGGTGAGGGAAAATGCAAAAAAGTGATCTCAATGTCACAGCATGGGGATATGGCACCACCTTATGGAATTTTTACAATGAAAACACGAGCCAAATGAAATTCTAATCAATATTTCAGAATAATTCCCACCAATGGAGTTTATATTGTTGGGATGTGTAAGTTTAAATTATTCTGATCTAAATCTTAACTCATAACTGCTACCAGAGATTGTTACCTTGATAAAAACGAGTTACCCCTGGTTGACTTCTAGAAAATAAATAAATATAACAAGGAGCCAGTCTTTTGAACGGCTCTCTGAAAGGAACAGCTCCACACAATCCGGCTCCCTGCTAAGAGCCAAAAATCCCATCTCTAATGTAACCCGCATGTGACACATCACAGTGGCACTGCTGTACATCAAATGACCAGCAGATGTCAGTACTCCCAAATGAGGTGTGATTGGGGCTTCATGATCAGCTTTTTCTTGAACCAATTGGCTGGAAAGATTCGATATATTCACGGGGCCTTATCACACCATCACTACCCGTCAGCACCATTGAAACAATGTCAAATCATTGTACGGCATTTCAACATTGAAAAATCATCATCTATACTACAGTGATTTAACAACAGTTTTTCAAACATTGAAATGGTAACTGTAATTAAACATTGAGTTAACATAGATTTTTCAACCTCAACCAAAAATAACCAATCTGACCAAAATCCAACATTGAATTAATGCTTTTTGCTATCTAGGAAGGAAGAGACAAGACAATTAGTACACCTTATCCATTTCTTTGTCACTAAACTCCACAAGGACTATTGCTGAATTAGCATTAGTTTTGGCGCAACCTGCAAACAGCCAATCATCGTTTTTGGGAAAGTTTTTGTGAATTCCAAGCAAAATGTAGTCAGAATATAAAAGCAGGCTGCAGTGCCTGGCAATAATGAACCAGGTATTGCAGTTCTTGTGCCAAAACACTTATAAATATGTACTAATCTGCCACACTAGATTATTGTATATACTGTATCTGCAAACATAACAAATTACTATTACTAACAAGAATGGTAATGTGTCCAATATTGTGATTAAATTTGTTAACTTGTTCAAGCCTTATGTAGCATTTTTTTTCACTTCTAAGCGAATTCCTCAGAGATGGAGCAATAAAAAAAAATGTAAATTTGCATTTAATCATTCAGTGCTGGATGAGCTCAGCTCCACCCATCATCCCTCCTTCCACACCCCACCCCCCCCCCACTTTCCCCTCTGCATCACCCTCCCCCAACGCACCCCTCCTTCAACACACTGCACTAATGCCCCCTACTCTCATACTAAGACAGTTCTGAGAGTTGACACCCCTGGCACAGGGATAGAGCCTTACCTTATTATCAATTCTTACAATGACTGTAACCCACACTAGAAGCTGAATTCTAAACCCTGACCCTGATCCATTTATACTGCCTAGCAGTAACGCTGGCTCAAGTGGATTTACATGTGCCAATCAATTTACTGAGTACAAATGAAAACGCACCACTCACGAAATCTGAAATAGCTCCACGAATTGATATGTGAAGTATATACGTATGATGCATTTGAGATAATGAATGATTTAAGAAGACATGTAAACATCATTCAATTTCATTCATGATAATGTTAATGCACGAGAGAGGTTTAACTGGTGTAGGGGTCAAACAGGAAAGTCAATAACTGGTGTGACCGCCATTTGCATTGACACATGCGGTGCATCGTCCTCGCATGGAGTTGATCAGTCTCTGGATAGTGTTCTGAGGGAAAGCATTCCACTCCTGAACAAGGGCAACCTCAAGTTCTCGGATGTTGTCCATCTGGCGTCGATTTGAAAGATGTCGTCCAATTTCATCCCATAAGTGCTCGATAGGGGAGAGGTCGGGTGACAGAGCTGGCCACTGAAGCACAGGGATGTTCTGCTGTGCATGGTACTGCATGGACACCCTTGCAGTGTGTGCCCTAGCGTTGTCCTGTTGGAACGTGTGGACATCGTGGTGTTGGTTGAAGAACGGCACAACATGGTTCTGGAGCACCTGGTCCCGGTAGTAGACGCCCTTCACCCTTCCTCTGCAGATATGGAGAGGGGTTCTGTGACGGTAGCTTATTCCACCCCACACCGTAACGCTGCCACCACCCCAACGGTCCGTTTGAACGACACAATCGGCGTTATAACGTTCACCACGTCTCCACCAAACACGTATACGGCCATCTGCGTTCCTTAAGTGAAATCGTGACTCGTCAGAAAAGATGACACCGTGCCATTGTCGTAGTCGCCAATTCTGGTGCCTGTTTGCCCACTGTAGACGCTGGTTTCGGTGATGATCCGTCAATATGGGGCCGAAATAAGGACGTCGTGCACGCAGGCCTGCAGCTTGCAGACGGTTCCGTACAGTGTTGGGGTGAATGAAATCACGTCGTCCTTGGACTTGAGCAGCCGTTCTTGTCGCTGGTAGTGTTCGGTCTCGGACATGATCCCGTAAGATCTGACGGTCCTGACGTGCCGTTGTCACACGCTGTTGATCCGGTCGAGGACGGTCCCGAGTGCTCCCCGTTTGCAGAAACCTTTGATGGAGTCTTGCGATTGTTGTGTGTGCGCAGTGTAGTCGTCTGGCAATTAACCTGGTGCTGGCTCCAATTTGAAGCATGCCTATGGCACGTTCCCGTTCAGGGGCTGTAAGTTGCGGCATAGTGTCGACGTTTCACAAGTGTCAGTGAAGAAGTGAAATTTTATTCGGATTCACATGCTTTTAAAGGCAATGTGTGCACAAATTCAGAGTGAAATTCATTTTTCCCGTGGTGTGCGTGCAAGATGTTGCGTTTTTGCAAATTGCCTAGCGTTACAGTTAACTTGAAATTCTCGCATTTATTGCACCTGGCATGTCGGGTGACGTCACTGTAGTGTTGTTGTTGTATAAAAATTATATTGAAGTTCATCTGAACTTAAATATTGACTTTTTTCAAGTGGTACGTTTTCATTTGTACTCAGTATATGTAATTAGCAAAATTCTTTAATATTATCATTCAATATCCCTTGGAGACATTCATTCTTGATGGCCAAGTTGTTCAGGATAAAATATCAAGTTATAACCTTAATCAAAACATTCCACAGTGGTGTCCACTCACCCATATTTTAATTTGAGGGTGTTGCCTCTCTGTAATTGATGCCATGGTAAATATTGCAGTTTTGTAGTAATCTCCAAAACCTGGTTTAGAAAAATCTTTAAGCACTTGGGCTTCAAGAAAAATCATGAGAAATTTTTATTTACAAGGTACTTGCCGTTTATTTTCATATTATTATTTTTTTAATGAATTCTGGACCACTCCCAAAGTAGAGGAGAGTATTGGGTGGGATTGCGGATAGGTGATTGGGCGAATTGGAGATCAGGGCAGGTGTGGTGTTGGACTTGGTCTGTGATTGTGCAGATGTTGGGTGCCCCCCGGGTGGCGAGACTCAGGGTGGGGCTCGCATCTCTTGTCGGAGTCCGAGTGGCTCCTAAGCCCCCCCGGGGTCCCAGGAGGTGGCTGTTTCTTACTTCCTTCTTGGAGAGGGGAAGGGTGGGAGGGACGAAGAAATGAGACGAGTGGGGATTGTGGGAATGTAGGAGGTATACATATACATAAGAACAAATAGGAAGGCGCATTGGGAGTGGCCCTGTTCATTAACCTACGTTATCGGGAACCCTTTATGGTAAACAGTGGACCCAAATAAATCACTCAGAAGCCATTGATGAAGTTTTTGATCGGAAAAAGCTGCGATTTGCCAACCTAGCAGCTGAAGCAGAGGACAAAGGCTGGAACGAAAGGTGCATCCAGTGGAGGTGGGCTGCAGGGACTTTGTGGCCAGTTCCACCGCAAGGCTACTGAAGGAGGTGGGAATCAGAGGGCGGGCCCAACGGAAGACCATCAAAGAGCTCACCAGTGTCGCCGAAAAAAGCAATCACTGGCTTTGGCTGAAGAGGAAGGGGACAGTTTGGGTCTGCCAAATGACCACATGGAGCCTCCATTGAGACACACACACAGGTCTGATCAGCCTGTGGTGGGCCAGCCTCGGGTGAGGGTGCATTGTGATAAAAGGCCGAAACACCCATTGAGACCGAGGTGCACAACTGATGATGTGTCGTATTGGTGGTGCCAGGTAGTCATCACCTAGCTGTACCCCACCTAAGATGACATCTCCATCCATTTCAACGGAAGTGCTGATACACCATGGATTTTTACAACCAGTCCTATCAAACATTCTGAACTCTGGTTTCAAACCAGTGGCCGCTGCGAAAGGGCAGCTGACAACTAGAGAAAGATCTGGTGATGGCCTGAAGAGACTGCTGACAGGAGAGAACAGATCTCAGCGGGGCTGGCATGGGTTATATACCCATTTTGGAAGGAGGCTGTCACTAAACAGTGATTTGGATCCACCCAATTATGGCTACGAAAACTTTTAGAGTAAGAATATAACAAACGCATGCACTAAACGCCTGCTGGATAAACTCCAGGGAAACATCAAATGGGCACAAATGAAGATCTAACCCAGAAAATCCCGTAGTATCTCCATTGTCAAAGGCCAGCTCGTCAATGAGTGGTTCCACATCAATGACAAGCCTATACTAACAATCCTGGAGAAGCCCATCAAAAGCCTTAGTCACTGGTAGAGTGCTGACTTCAAAGACTTTGAACAGGTGGAGCAACTCAGGCAGGGTAGCATCAGCGACCTCAAGCAAATCAACAGCATTGCTTTCCCAGGGAAGCTGAAGCTTTGGCACTTCCAGTTTGGTTTGCTGCCCCATCTCACGAAGCTAATTTTCATCTACAAGGTCAGCCTATCCCATACCAATCGGCTGGAGAGATTAGTGAATGCCTAAGTCAGGAAGTGGCTTGGACTACCAAGATGCCTCAGCAACATAGGCCTGTATGGGAATGGAGCCCTCTTTCTACCAATCTCAAACCTGATGGATTACAAATGCGCCAAAACAAGGCTGGAAATGACCCTCACAGAATCCAGGGATCTATTTGTCAGAGGTGCTGCTCCCACCCTAGCAAGAGGGAGAAAATAGAAACCAGGTGTTGCAGTTGCTGAGGCTAAGACTGCCCTGAGACACCTAAACATGAGGCTACTCCATCTGAACGCGGAAGGCTGGTGGAGGAGAAGGTGTGCCATTAGGAGGAAGTAGCCAGATGTGCCATAGCTGTGTCCCAAGCTAAGCAAGGCCGCTAGATGAGGTGGGATGGCGTGGAAAGGAGGAAGATCCAAATCCTGCCGGTGTGTCTTCGTGGTGGAGCTCACAGTCCCTTGGAAGGAACCCATCAATGAAGCTTTGAGAGGAAAAAGCTGCAGTATGCCAACCTAGCAGCGGGAGGTATTATATGCATTTTAGTGGTTGCAGAGCGATTCTCTAAGTCCTGTGAATTTGTGCCATTCCCTGCTTTATCATCTGTACCCCAAGTCGTGCACACAATAATTGAGCAGATATTTCTCAAGTCTGGCCTTCCGGAGGACATCGTCTCAGACTGTGGGCCTCAATTCACCTCCCAAGTGTGGCGAGCTTTCCTCAAGAAGCTGAAACCCACCATTAGCTTCACCTCAGGAAACCACCCCGAAGCTAATGGGCAGGTGAAGAGAGCCATCCAAGACCTGGGGAGGTTCCTCCGAGCATACTGCCATCAGCACTAGAGGGTGTGGTCCAGATACCTGCCTTGGGCACAATACGCCCAAAATTCTCTGAAGATCGCCTCCACTGATCTTACTCCCTTCCAGTGCATCCTCGGACAGAAACCTCCCCTGTGCTTGTGGGACCAGAGCCAGAAAGAAGTCTCGGTGGTGGACTCCTGGTTCAAGGGGGCAGAGAAGGTCTGGGAGACCACAAACTAGATTCGAAGAGTTCTACACCACCAGAAGATCCAGGTGGACCGGAAGCGCCGGGACTCCCCCCAGTACCAGCCGGGGGACCATGCCTGGCTTTCAACGAGGGACCTGCCCCTCCCCCTGCAGGAAGTTGAGCCCACTGTTCATTAGCCCCTTGCTTGTCCTTCGGAGGGTTAACGAATCCACATATACCATACAATTACAGTCAAACTATCACATTAATAATTCTTTCCATGTTTCTCTGCTTAAGTCTTCGTATGTCCTTGATTCGTCTGTCCTCTCTCTTGTTTCCTCCTTATATCCTTGTGAGGGACTAAGACGCTTGGATAGGACACAAGTGAAGGGAACGAGGATGCAATTTAAGAGACTTGAGACGCACCCATTGACTCTTGTGAGAGACATTGTAGCATAATGCAGAGAGCTCCTATTTCATAGCTGTGGATTAGCCATGCCATACTTTAGCCAGGCCATCAATCATAATCCATAGACTGTTTCACATGGACGCCTGTTGAAGGCATAATTAGTATCAGCAGAGATAACAAGTTTCATAGGTGTAAGAATGCCCCACCCACTACACCGTAGCCCCCCCTTCATTAGATAGATAGATATTTTATTACCCCTGTTGGGTAATTTGTCCTCAGCATTTAACCATCCTGTTGTTAGGAGCAGTGGGCAGCTGCAGAGCAGCGCCCAGCGACCAACTCCAGGTCTAAAGCCTGTTCCTTAGTCAAGGGTACTGGTAGGAGTGTTCCCATAATGCATGTTTTTCTGGGTAGGGGAAATCGGAGTACTTAGAGGAAACCCCCACAAACATGGGAAGAACATGCAAACTCCACGCAGAAAGGCTGCCAGCCAGATTCAGACTCAAAAGCATCTTGCTGTGAGGCGGCAGTGCTAATCGCTGTCCCACCGTGCCACTCATCTTCATAATTTAACAAAACATAATATAAAATTACTAGTGGTGGGACTCGATAAAAATTTTTAATCGAGTTAATTATAGGGTCTGTAATTAATTAATCGAAATTAATTGCATTTTAATTGAAAACCATATATTGACAAAACAAATTATGTTCTCAATAAAAAAGCCTTTTTGAGCTTAACACCAAATATATTGCTGTTAATACATAATGCCATTCAACAAACAATCGGTCAAAGAGCTAATATAGCTATTCAGCTTTCAAGTGTTTCAGGAACCCTGATTATTCATGTTCTTTGAAAACATTTTTCTTTAGAAATGTAAACAGTTCACTAAACAGTAACTAATTACTTTCCAGTGCATAGAGTCCAACATAAAACTAGGAGGCATAAAATATTGCCAGACATTTTCACTGAGGGTCGCGGGTTCGAATCCGGCCTGGGGCCTTTCTGTGTGGAGTTTGCATGTTCTCCCCGTGTTGCATGGGCTTTCTCCGGGTACTCCGGTTTCCTCCCACAGTCCAAAGACACGCATATCAGGCTAATTGGAGACACTAAATTGCCCATGAGTGTGAGAGTGAATGGTGTGTGCCCTGCGATGGATTGGCAAGCTGTTCGTAGTCAGCTGTGATAGGCTCCAGCTCGCCCTGTGACCCTAGTGAGGAACAAGCGGGTATAGAAAATGGATGGATGGATAATAAAACTGCAAGAAAATAATAACAATTAAAGTGCATCACTTCAACATTAAGTTTTCTAACATTCAACTTTTAGTGCAACCAAGATGAAAAAACCTCTGGAGTAAGTTCTACTTTAGCCAGTTACCGAGACAAATAAGCCTATTTACATTTTCAGCACTCAATGCAGCTCTTTTCTTCTGAACGATGTTCCCAGCTAGTGAGAAAATCCTCTCACAGGGAACGGACGTGGCGGGACTTGCTAGATACTTTTTGGCCAGACTGGACACCTGTGGATGAGCTCCTGCATGTACTGACCACCATTTTAGTGGGCAGTCTGTCTCACTGATTGAGTGTTCAGCTCTGTAAAGGCTCAGGGCATGACTAGGACCATCATCACTGTCATCAGAGTCAGAATCTGAAGCAAAGAACAAGAGGCCTCTCGTCTTTGGCGGCTCATTCCTGTGCTCTGAAGTATCCTTGTTGGATTCTCCCTGCAGAAGCTCCTCAAGTTTGCTCCACACCCCTTCTCGCGCTTCTCTTGGGAGACACTTTAAATCTTTAAAGCGCGGGTCGAGCACTGAAGCCAGTTTGAGCCATTCTTGGTTGAGTGTAGCTTTGCGCTCAGACAAGTCTTTCATTAAGGCAGTCTTGAATCTCACTATGTAGGTTGAGTCCTCATCTGAGACCTTCATGGTGTTGTCCAGGTATCGAAGGGCAGGCAACACCACGGAACAGGAAACATAAGTTTCACCGCCAAAGAGTTCAGTCACATATCTGCAGTAAAAAACAAATGAAAGGAAGTTTTATTTTTATTTTATGCTAGCAATTACACAAATCCAATTTATGCAATATTTATTATAGAAATAATTTAAATTACTCTGTTTACCTGCATGGTTCAAGGATGGCAGCCAACTTCTCCAGCTTTATCCACTCTGCTGCAGACAACAAGACCAGCTTGTGTTTCTGTTTGGCCAGGGTAGGATTTACTGCATCTTTGTTCTTGAGAACACGGCGAATCATGAACAGTGTAGAGTTCCATCTTGTGGAAACATCTTGGACTAGGGGCTCCTTCTCCTGATCCAGTGCTCTTTGCTCCTGATGCAGTTCCTCTGTGTTGGCTGGGCTATGTCTGAAATGACCCACTATCTTGCGGCATTTTGTCAGTACATCATTAAAGCCACAACTTTCCAGGCACACTGTGATGGCTCTTTGCAAAATGTGCGCTACACAAGGCATGTGCTGAAACGGGAGTTGTCTAGCTGCTGCCATCATGTTTCTGGCACAATCTGTACCAATTGTTGTGACTTTTCGTTCAATCTCCCAGGACTCGGCTACCGAAAAAAACTGGTCGCACAGTTTACCGCATAGTGTCTGTCGTTGGCTTTTTGCACAGTCAGGACGAAAGACGCCAAATGCCATTCATTGTTGACGACTTGTATTGTATGTGCGGTCACTCCAAGATAGTTAGAATTGCTCAAGGACGTCCAGTGGTCCCCTGTCAAAGCAACAGACTCGGCAGACTTCAATATGTCTTCTTTGGTCTGCCTTTCGTCATCGTATAGCAGCTTAATCTTGTTTGCCATAGTTTTCCTGCACGGTAGTTCGTAAGTTGGATCAGATGTAGCTATTTGTTGCACGGACTGAAGCCCCGCGTCCTCCACCAAAGAGAGTGGTCGACAATCCGCTGCAATCCATTTTGCCAGGGAGTTGCATAATTTATCTGATGCAGACTTACTTATTTTGGCTCGGAAGCCCGTCATTTCATCCAAAGTAGGCTGGCTGGAGCGTTTGTTGCCGCGAGTGTGAACGCTAGCATTAGCTAAGTCTGTGCTCGCCCCGACATGTTTAGCATTGAGATGGTACTTGAGGCTGGAACTGCTTCGGTGATAAGCAAATTCCTTTTTGCACAGATTGCACTGAACGATACTCTTGTCCATTGTCCCATCAGGACGTTTTTTATAGGAAAAACTAGCCCCCAACTGGCCAAATAAAACGTTGTCTTCCATCACTGATACTGTTAGTGGGTGTTTGTGTCCGTCAGATTTACCGGCATACCAGAAACGCGTGAGTAGAAAGGTTCCGCATGCGGACAATTGGAACGGAAATGAATGGAAATGAATGGAACGGAATTAATTGCGTTAAAATCTTTAAGGCGCTTAGTTACAGAGTTTTACATAAAACACACGGGTATGCGGCATCTAAGCCTTAACACTGCAGTGAAACAAAAGGCTTATGAGACTTTGCACCGAATGAGTGCGAAGGTCTCTTTTATATAGGGAACACTATTGTGAAGAGACAATAGGGAACAGATGCAAGCCATCAGGTGGAGTGTGGAATGCGGTCCGGGTCTTAGACTGGTGAGGGCCGAAGGCGTGGCATCACAACTGGTCATGTAAATTTATAAACCATATCATGTTGGAACAGCGCAAAAAAAAAAAAAAACTATTTTGTTGCCATCCCTTAAATTTAAACTCAAGTGATGTTGGTATGATTTATCCAGGGGCCAGGGGAACACCAGTTGCAGGATCCAGAAGTGTTTATTAAACACAAAAACACTAAGAGAAACTTGGCAGACACACCAGAAATTAAACACTGTGCACATGCACTGAACAACTGGGAGAACTGAAGTTCTCAAAGGCAGGGGGAAACAGAAATACTCACTACAAGAGAGGATAAACTAAGACAACAAAAACTGAACCTAACTAAACTGACGGACACACTGGGAGACTTAAACACGGGGCAGACAAGACAAGGGCGCAGCAAAATACGGAACTCGGAAGGCTCAAAGAACTGCGATTTCACCGAGTTGAACAGAGTTAATACAAGGATCCGTCTGACAACTGCTCCCAATACAGCCACAAATAGCCACAAGAGGAGGCAGGGACTCGAAATGTAATTTCGACTGAAACAGAAATGTGGGATTAATAAACAATCTCACGAAAACCGGATTAGCAATAATGACTCGAGGAAAGACACTGAGACCAATCAAGCTAGACAGTTTAGATTAAGGTAATCTAAACGTGACAAGTGAAAAGCACCACAAGAGAAGCAAAAGAAAGCATAGTTTTAAATACAGTTATTCAGAGACAGCTTAGGCAGAATGCACGAAAGCTAGTAAACACACGCACTCGCTAATTAGTTAATTAAGGTTAATACTACGTGACAAAATATTTACAATCACCCTCAAATAAGTGCTGGTTAGTACAGGTTAGTAATTATCCTATCAGAGAACGCATTCACTCAGAGTTTCGCGAGACCCAGAATTAAACCCAACTGGAAACAATGAATGAAATACCAGAGCCGAAACCGAAAGAGGAAACATGATTGGATGGTGAGACGCAGGCATGCTGAAGGCTGTCATGCGACATCACTGGAGAATGTAGATTGGGAGTGGATCGTCAGACGGCAGACATGGAAGCTGAGATATAAAAGGAAAGTAAAGCACAAATAAGGACGAGAAAACGCAAAAGGCAGAATAGTAACAAATCGGATGGAAAATGGTAATTTCACCTACCTTGCACAAAACTACATTTATGGAACTAACAGTAACATTTAGTGGACAAATGAATCATAATCATGAATAAAATTCGCAAAATGTGGACTCATCCAGCATAACAACTCTATGGCAGGATATTACCAGACAGAAAGACATTTGGACTCAGAATAGCATGGCTTGAAGAACACTGATTTCTTATCTCTTATATAGCAGATTTCATGCTCGCAAAGTCTGTTTTCCCGTTTAAAAATTGTTCCATTTATATATGGAATTATCTTTGAAATCATGTCTAACTTTGATGTGAAAATCGCACCCATTTTTAGGTCACCAGTGACGAAGTCTCAAAGTGACCTATTCTAATCGCCTTTTGTCCGTCGTCTTCCGTAAACAATTTGCATTTTTGACTTCTCGGAAACCGCTGATCTGATTTCAATAAAATTCTGCAGGAACCTTCTTGGTCAAATATGCACCAAAATTGTGAATTATATGGTCCCACCCCGAGGGGCTAAAACTATTCAATACATTTGACTTTGTGAGGGTGCGTTCCAGATCCACACGCAAATACCAGGAAATGCAGCAAAATTGGTTATATTGAACTTAGGGGTGGAAACTCTGGCAGGATTGTAGACAACGGTACAAAGTCCAGAATCCAAAAACACAATCCAGAGGGCCAGAAACTGTTCATTACCAGGGCAGCAATCACAAGTCTCAAGGTCAAGCAAAACAGGTTCGGTACACAAGCAGAGTATTATGATAGGCAGAGGCAGAATCAAAATCCAGAAAGTTCCATTCAGAGGTTTAATGCTATGAATACAGGGCATGAAGAGAGTTGCACAAACAGACAAGAGATAACGTTCTGACAAGGGCTGGCTGTGATCTGACTGCTTAAATACATGTAAGGGAAGTCACATGCTATAATAGGGAACAGGTGAGCTGGATCAGGCTAATTAACAAGGGAATGAACAAGAGGAAGTTCAAAATGCCAAAATGCGGACAGGGATTAGACAGACAGCCTATGACAAACAAACGGCTCCGGTTAGGGAGTTCTAAAGTGCACAGAGTGTGAGAGGCAGAACAGTGTTTAACAAAGTGTGGAGAATCTGCCGAATTGCAGCAAAGTAAAGTGAGTGAAGACAAGGGGCGGAGACTAGAGCAGAGCGAGTGCTGAGAGCTTGTAGTCAATTAGTAATGTGCAGCTGTACAATCCCTAGTGCTTGTTAGTTAGTAAGTTAGTATTATAATCTATTTTAGTTCGTGTTAGTAATTTATTCAAAATAATAAACTGTTAGTATTTATTTGTAAAGATAGAACAGCAAGGCGAAGGAAGCGAATGAGATTGGAAGGAATAATTGGAAACCCAGAAACTATGAAATCACCTGAAAGCGTGGCATGCAAAACTGGGGAAAAAACAGAATCAACATACACTGCCTGGCCAAAAAAAAAGTTGCACACTCAAATATTTAGTAGGAACCCCTGTAGCTTTGATTACAACGCATATTCTGCTTGTCATTGTTTTGACAACTATATGCAATGCCAGAGCATTTCTTTTCGATCAGAGTGCCATGATTTTTGTCCAAGATCTTGTCTTCTCGACATAATGGTTGAACCACTCGGTGGTCTTGAGTACATCCCGATAACTTTTATTATGTTTAAGGTCAGGACTTAGAGGTGGAAAATTTGTTTGTGAAAATGATTTCTCCTGCTTGGTTTTGTCATTCATGGCTTTCTTTGCTAAATACAGGCCAATAACTTGCCCGTTCTGAAATACTGTGACATCGTTTCCACCATCAGGGAATGTGTTTTCTGACATGATTTTGTAAGAAATGAATAGCGACGCACTTCATCAGTCAGGGTTAAAATGATTATTGCCATCTGAAACATATTAATAACCGCAATAATGATCCAATTTTAGAATTTGTTCATTAACTTCCGAACGGTGACTTTTTTTTTGGCCGGGCAGTGTATATGACCAGACAGGGGAGACAACGTGCAATGCATGGCATGGAGAAATACATAAACCAGAATCATAATCTAAATAGTGACTGTGAGAAATGGCAGGACAAAGACATGGCAAGACAGGAAGTATATAAAACATGACATGGAATGAGTCAAAACATGGCCTAGTAAAAGCAAGATCATAACACTTCTCCTCAGAAACCACTGATCCGATTTCAATGAAATTTTACAGGAATCTTCCTTGGTCAAATATGCACCAAAATTTTGAATTATGTAGTGCCCACCTCCAGGGACTCTGAGGGGCGTGGCTAAAAATGATCAATACATTTTCGACTTCTTCTCAGAAACCGCTGATGTAATTTGAATTAAATTTTGCAGGAACCTTCCTTGATCAAAAATGCACCAAAATTGTGAATTATATGGTGCCCATCCCCAGGGGCTCTGAGGGGCAGGGCTAAAACTGGTCAAAACATTTTCCACTCAGAAATCGCTGATCCGAATTAATTACAATTTTGCAGGAACCTTCGTTGATCAAATGTGCACCAAAATTGTGAGTTAAATGGTGCCCACAGTATGTGCTCTGAGTGGCGGGGCTAAAAGTGGTCAAATTCACTGAAATTTTAAAAATCTTCTTCTCCAGAACCATATATGCTGGAAATCAATACTTTTCATAGATGCGTAGAATGCTCTTGAGGTGCTTTATCAAAATTGTGAACTTCATGACCCTCGAGCTCATGTTTGCCCCTGGGGAGGGGGTGAAATTTACTATAGTTTAAATAGGAAAATGATTCTTCTGGGTATATGTTGTTCATTTTCTGCTGGAAATCAGTGAAACTTGATTAGCATTATAACCATGAGATGACATTTTGATACTATGACATTTTTCACCCTGTCTCTTCCCCAGAGGCCGAGGGGTCTGGCCCAAATGGGGTCATATTGCCAAAAATTTCAACAATTTTCCTCTCCAGACCGAGATAGGCTGAAAATTCTCTTCATAGAATGGAAGGTGGTGGCTTGAGGTACTTTATCAAAATTGTTAATTTCAGGGCCCCCAGCTGCCATGTTTGCCCCTGGGTAGGGGGTGAAATTTACTATACTTTATATAGGAAAATTATACATTTGGGTATACTTGGTTCATTGACATCAATAACATCTATTTTTATACAACTCAGGTGACCGTTAAGGCCCATGGGCCTCTTGTATAGGATTGGAGTGTAATATGGGGGTAAACTATAATGGATAGCATTGAAAAAGTACATAGTTTATATATTAAGAGATATCTTGGTTTGAGTAAATATTGCTCAACAACAGCTGTCCTGGGTGAAACCGGCAGACACAATTTGTGTGTCAATTATTTTGCAAGATGTGTTCGGTACTGGTGTAGGCTAATACGTATGGATCCAAAACGATACCCTCATGCTATGATGCTTAAACCATATGATGAGAAAGGTAATATAAACTCGATCTCCCATGTGCAAATATTATTGTTTCAGACTGGGTTTTCATATGCATTTTTATCTCAAGACTGTGGCGATGTTAAACAGTTTATCTCAGTATTTAAGCAAAAATGTATTGACATTGGAAAACAAAATTGGCATCAACAACTGAGCAATTTGAAGTCTTTATCTCATTATTATTCATATAAATCATTACTGACTCCACAATTGTGTTTATCAACAAATTGTATTTCCAAGGATTTGAAACAAATGTTGTCCAAGTTTTGTGTATTAAGCCACAGTCTGAATGTACAGAAGATGCGTTATAGAAGTGATTCTGATGTAACAAATTTGCTTTGTGCCAAGTGGGTGATACTATGTCTGTCAAAAACAAATATCATTTTCATTTAGAATGTCCATTTTACAGTGATAGTAGAAATCTGTGAATTCCTAGTTATTTTCACAAACCTCCTAGTACGCTAAATTTGTACAACTTATGAATTCCACTAGTGTAAAGGTACTGAAAATGTGGCTGTATATTTAAAGAAAAACCTGCCTTCTCTGTAACTGTGGATTTACTTCAATTGTATGCTCCAAACACACACACACACACACAAAGAAATGTTGATAAATTTAGTAATCTGGGCCAGGTGGCCTCAATTACTGAAATAAAGAACTTGTCGGTAAAGCAGATTTTTAAAACAATTTTAAAAAAATCATGTTATACATCTACATTTTGACTTCAATTTCAAAATCTAAATTCACAAGCAAACTTGCATTTGTATTTTCAGCTTGCAGGTACATTTTCATAACTGGTTTAGGAGTCCACTGTCTTTCACAACTTCAGTGTAGAACTGCTTGTCTTCTCCTTTTTCGTGAACATGCTTGCTGACTACGGTGCACGGTGGCACACTGCAAGCAATAAACTTCATAAATATCTCTGCGCATTTGGGGGGTGAGTCTGTTTTACTTCCATAGGTGAGGCTCATTCCAGCAGATGGTGGTGAATTTCTAACTCCTCCCACCAAAAGTGTCTCTCGTGTACACCCATACGAAACCACAAATTGCACTGTCACTTTAAGACAAAGCCAAAGATGTTGTGGTGGGAGGGATCGTTGTGTTGTCCAGGCGTCGTTTTCTGAATGTACTTTGCTGTATCCTAGAGCCTAGATATTGACAATCGAGTTGGAGAGCAGGTCATGAATATTGTACATTCCGGATTTTGAAAAGAGACGAATATTTCTGAAATTGTATGTGGATAGTATGTCGCCTTGCTGTATTGATTCAAAGGTAGGAGTGCCACGATGGGAGCAACCTAGCTTCGGAGCAAGGAAAATGACTGGATTCATTTTGTAAGCGAGTCGACACAAAGCTGGACAATGCATCCGTCCCATCGCTGACGACGTACGAGCCCAGATTGCTTCCTGAGAAAGCCCCCGGGGAAATTAACCCGAGTATTGTTGTTTCCCTATAATAATTGGGTAAAGTCAGCCGACTGCATTCGCCTTAGAGCGGCTTCTTACTTGGACAAGTTCAGTCTAATAACGCTCAAAGCCTACGCTGGAGAAGGCATGGGGCATCCTCCTTTGGAGTTCAGTGACTGCTATCATGACAGTCCAGATTTTAGGGAAAGACTGAAGTGCTACGAGCAAGAACTGGAACGAACCAGCAAGTTTCTCAAAGAAGTGATCAAAGACGGACACAATGTCATCAGTGCAATCAAGAGTATGTATCGGTCATAATTTTATGTTTAACATTCTATAACTTTTGCAGGTCTGTCAAAGAATGATTGACTTGCAGTAATGTTTCTTCCTCTCAGAAACGCGAAACATTACTCTGGAGGGTTTTCAACTGAATGTGTCTGATCGATTTCCTTTAGCGTTGATCCCAACATATACATAGCAAGCATGGCTGCATTTGGATTCGTTCTGGGGGTTTTATTGATCACGAAATCCTGCTATGCCGGATATAGTGCATTTTTTTTGTTTACGTCAGAATATTCCACTCATAAATTATATGGAAGCCTGTGACCTGGACCGAGCCGTGTTTTGTCAATTTGGATTTAATCCTCGGATTCATTCGGTATGGGCTTTCCCATTTGAAATGAATTGGACATTTTAGTTAGTTTTTTTTTTTTTTGCTGACTTGGAACTAAAGCTTGATAAGTAGCTTCAGTTACACTTGGAATTCCTCAGGAAGTTATATCAATCATGAATATGCCAGATAGTGAGAAGGAAGTGTCTAGAGACATGGCAGTTTTTATTGGTACGGCTGTCGATTTGAAGGGATTAGGATAAAGATACGGGATTGTGGTTAGGGTTAAGGTCAGGTTAGGGCAGGGCTTGAAATGGGGACTGCCGTACCACTCCACATTGAAATGCATTGAAAAACTGCCGTACCCGTAGCAACTTCCTAATGAGAAATGTGATTTGGCCTCAGTATTATTGACCCATAAAATGCATGGAAGCGAGCTGCTCATTGTCATTTTGCATTTGATCCCCAAGTTGATTTGGCCTGTGCTTTTTTTATTAGCAATAAAATGCCGTTATCATTTTCAGAGTCATTTTTCGCTGAATTAGAACTAGAATGTAATTCCAGGAACATAGAATTGAATACTCTCAAGAATTTAATAAATGGGCAATTTGAGGAGTGATGGGAATGCAATGGAGTGAATAGCTGTACTGTCTTGGTACTTTTTGTAGACTTTACATAACTTGCAGTTTGCTTTTACTTTAGATGTGTATTTGTTCAGCAGCATGACGTGTATGGGTTGATGTTACTCCAGAGACACTAGGGGGGAATCCCTCGTAGCCCACTTGCAAAGTAAAAAAAAAAAAAAAGAAAAGAGCCTTGTGGGGGCCAGTAGTGCTCGGGTCCCACTTGCATGCCCTCAGAAGATCCATCATGCATACAGACTGCAGTTCAGAAAGGGGCAAATTTTTGTCATTTAAAAAAAAAAAAAGAATTGTAACTTTTTTTATTGCTGAAAGAAAAAAATCACAAGTTTGCTTTAGCATGAATATGTGGCTTTAGGATATGTGTTGTGAAAGCTTGCAGAAATCTTGCAATTTCCTTTCAACAATGCTGCTCGGACAAAACTTCTCGATTGTATACTTTATGCAGTCGGTGTTAAAATACCGACAGGAGTCACTGAGTCTTTTACCTCAACAAGCACATGTGGTGTTCCTCACTATATGAAATATAGGTCGAAATACTCAAAAGATGAAGCACTAAGCTTAAATGAGGAATCAAGTTTTCATGAAGTTGGGGGGAAAAAAATATAAGGGGTTTCCTGTGTCAGGTCACCTGAAGAGATTAGGTTTTGGCACCCACAATCTAAGACATTGGTGAAATTCCATCAGATAGTGTACTACTCTGATGAAGAAAGTGTTCTTTGAAAATTTTTTGGCATAGGTCTCATATCATGTTACCAGGTGCACAGCCAATTAGTCATTTCTAGCCATTTCAAAATCTTTTGTTTCTGTCATCATATAATGAAGTGACTGCCCCCGATCAAGAGGGATTGATCATCTTCTGCTGACCAGTTAATCAGTTCCTTCATTTATCTAGTGATCCCTTTGTGATGTCACAAAGGACATATTTCAAAAAGAGAAGATAATACCTCCACAATACTTGCAAAAATATAGATATACTTTAATGAGCTACAATGTATCAGTCACAGACCTTCATCAGGTAGATGTTGACAAGGTGCAATGCACAGCTTTTTTAAAAAACAAAAGGCGGGGCTCACAATTTCCAATCAGGTAATTACCAATTACCCATGTGCATGACTGAATGATGGCCAGTTAATTTTACCTTGTGCTTCAAAGTGAGCTCCTCCAATAAGTTAAATCTAAGTCAGTGCCAAACATCTAGAAAAAGACATTTTTTATAGAAATATAGAAAACAATTAAAAGCTGTGGAAAATTCAAATCTACATAGCAAACAGTATACAAAATACAAATCTGAATAATACTTCTTTTTTTTTTTGCCTTTTTTTTAAAAGCTGTGCATTGCACCTTGTCAGCATCTATCTGATGAAGGTATGTGACTGAAATGTTGTAGCTCATTAAAGTATATCTATATTTTTACAAGTATTGACAGCGTGCGGGTGTTATCTTCTCTTTTTGACATTGATTTCCTCCACCTACGCACCTGTTGTAAACCGATGTGGAGTGCAGATTTTTGTGATTCCAACGAAGGACAAATTTGAAATGGCCGGTAGTGGCTAATTTCCTGTGCGCCTGGTGACTTGATATGTGGCCTTTAAGAGACAGTTTCTATAAGATTCTGTCAGTTTGTACTAATGTATGATACATCACAGATTTTGTTCAAACTTTTTTTGAAGGCACATGCCTGGCAGCAAGTAAAGAGATCACATTTTCAAGTTCTTAATACCCTTTCAATATTTTTAGGAGTCCTTAAAGAGTCAGGGTCCACACAGGCCCTAAGTCAACCATAAAGATGACAAAGCACTCAGAAAATAAAGTAAAAAAAGAAGCAAGACGAATAAAATACCTTAATTATAGCATGGCTAAACAGTTTGTAAAAGCCAACATGTTTCAACCTATGCAGTGTTCATCAGGGCATAAAAGGTACCACCAGCCAAGACAAACATATATAGGCATTCTAACCAATGGGAATGAAACTGTTTCACCTGAAGACCGTAATACATGACAGACACATAACATTAGCAAACTAATTTGACAATAGATAATAAGAGCAAATGGGTGTAAAACAGAAGGACAAGGTGAATAAGAAATGTATACAGTTGTGCTCAAAGGTTTGCATACCCAAGCTGAATTTGTGAAATGTTGCCATTTATTTTGAAAAAAAATGACTCTTCATGCTGGAAACTTGTCTTTTATTTAAAGCTATTCTTACTTTTCTGGCATGCGGTACTGAACTTAGTAGAAATTTGAACATGATCAACTCCGCCTCCCTCCAAAGTCCCACCCTTCTCCACCTGCCTGTCCTCTGAGGCTCCCCTCCTCCCCTGACGCGTGCGATGAGAAAGTGAGCAGCACGAATGAAGCTGCTTACACACCCGACCCGAAACAAACTTTTCACATGACAAATTACATTCAAGGTCAATGCAAAGACGTGAGTCTTGCGCGTATTCGCGTCTTTGCATTGACTTTGAATGTAATTTGTCGTACGAAAAATTAGTTTCGTGTCCAGTGTGAAAGCATCTTGAAACGGGGCAATGGAGTCAGATTCAGAGGCACCGGTTAGTGAAAACTAACCAATAGTAATTACATAATATTCTATTCTATATGTGGTATAAAATAAAATGCCCTTATAACATCTGACGAACTACCGTTAACATTTGTAATTATAGCATTTCAGCGCCTGTTTGTTTACAGTCAGATGCTTGGTGTTTCGGCAGAATCCATACATATTTTCTGCTGTCATAACGTCTTACCTCACCAGAATTGTCCTGGTAATGTTGGTCATTAAATTAAGAGCAGTTGCAGCGGCTTTGTTTGCAGGCTAACTTCGTTGAGTAGCTACCTGCTTTGTCTCTACCGCTCTGCTGCTCTACCAGAGAGGCGCGCGACTTGCAAACAGTGACAACTGGAAGGGGCAGAGCAACGGATGACAGACAGGAAGCTTGGCTTATCATTTTATTCGGACCGAAGAAAATGATTGGTCAGATTTTTTTCAGAAATATATGAGAATTGAATATCGATGAGTTTCAACACCTGGTGGATTTCTTTTAAATTTTAGTGTGCCATACGCTTATAACAAGCATTTTAAGATTACAAAAGAAAAGTGTAAAATTTCCAGAAAGGTAAGAATAGCTTTCAGGATGGTGATCATGTGAAGTCATTTATTATCACATAGGTGTTTGGGTCCTTTTTTAATCATAATTATAACAGAAATCACCCAAACGGTCCTGATCGTAAGCTTACATACCTTTGAATATTTGACCTTTTTAAATAGGCGTAAAATGACACACTAGTTTAAATGGCCAACCACTTGCTTTCCTTATATTTAGATTACGGCAACTCACGCCTGCCCGATCTCTCATCAATTGGCCTATAGAACTTGCCCGGAAACGTTTGTGCGTGTATTACTGCCGACGACTCGAGTCCCGGAGCCGCGTCTTATCACGTTGCTCGCTTTGCATATAAACATGCAGAACTGTTATCATGAATGCTTTTTACTTTGCATCTAAACACAGACAATGGTTTGAGTTCATGTGACATTATGATTGGTCTTGGGTGATATAAGAAGTAACGCACATATATAATAGGCTGAATTAGGGGGGAGGTTACCCCTCCCTTGTTTCTGCAGACTGACTTCTCAGCCGTTGTCGATCATGACACACAGGGCTTAAAGCTCGAAAAATTGCCATGCCGGAGAAATTAAAATCCGAAAAAGAAGAGCTGCGTCCTAATGCATTTTGTGACGGTCAGATGAGTAAAGTAACGAACAGTAGCCTACTTAAGTTTTTTTTTATTGAGGATTTGTACTTTACTTGAATTTTGACTTTTACTCTACTACTGGCCACACTGACCACTTCGTTACTCGTTACAAATTTAAATATGAATGTAATTCATCATAAGGATAATCTGGATTTGGCGCGTTCAAGAACACCGATGTTCGGCAGGGTATCTTTGTACAGGTGTTGCGGACATGAAGCTGCAAATTTATGCACGAAGTAACAATAATCTATCACTAGATGGCACTTCAGGATCAGTTATTGAATATTCACAAGCAAGCCAAGCTGAAACTTTATGGATGAGTTTACTACTAATTTAAATGCAGGATTTCTACTTTTATTAAAGTATTGACATTGTGATATTGACACTTTAAGTTAAGTTAATCATCTCAGTATTTATTGCAGGACAGTTGAAATGCTATACTTTAACATGGGACAACTAGGCCACTTCAGTACTAATGACTTGTATAGCTGAATGTGTAAAATAGCAAGTGATTATTCAACTCTGACAACTGTACTCTGTGTTGTATGCAGTCCTATATGGATTAACTACAAGACAGACTATAATGTTTGTTTAAGTAGTGATAGCAGTGATAAATCTTAGAGTAACGTTTGTGCCAGTGCAACTGTATCTTAAACTTGATAATGACAAAGTGATTGATATGTACGCCCATAGATACCCCAGAAGAATGCTCTTCAGCAACCCCATTCAGTAAGAATTAAACATTTCCAGAAGATGAGTTTGTAGTTCGCATGCCTACTGAACATGCCTAATGTGCAAATAGGAAATTCACTTCAAAGTGAATTAAATACCATCCTCCATGAAAGAAAACAACTTTAGTGTTGTGTTTTAAATGTTTAATCAACAGGGGTTCTCAAACTCGGTCCTGGGGCCTCCCTGTGTATGCTGGTTTTTGTCCCAACCATAATTGCCATCATAGGACTTTAAGCTGTTAATTTGTCCAAATTAGGTACATTATGTGTTTAAATATGTTATTTGCGGTTTTAAGCCAAATTTTCAATAGAAATATCAATTTGTGCCATGAAGAATAAAAGTCCAAATAAAAGACACTTGCATATAAAGTTTTTTTTTTTTTTTTTTCTGTGCGGCAAGTAATTCCAGGTGAAAACATCTTTAAACAGATCAACTCCGGTACGGAGAAAATCAGTAACCTCCAAATCAGGTTGCTGAAGACAGGTGATCAGAATTCTTTCAAAGTGATTTGCTTGCACTCAATAACAAAAACATCACATAAAACAGGTTTGACTCTATCTTTTTCTTGCTAAGTAAGTTGTTCGTTTTTGCAACCATGTGCCTACAGTTTCACCAATTAGGAACCCACTGATTTTTTTTTTCCTTTGATTGGGTATATTTTTTCCCTCTTTTTTTGCAGTTTTTACTCATGTGGATGCAATATGGATGCAGAATTTATTCCTCAGTGATTCTATGCATATCTGTCAAAATAATGTTTGTCAAGAGAGGATAAATTGCAGCTCTGAACAAAAATGCACCTAATTAAGAAAAATTAACAGCTTGTTAAAATCCTATGATTGCAAACTAGGTTGGAGCAAAAACCAGCATATACAGGGAGGGCCCAGGACCGAGTTTGTGAATCCCTGATCCATGATGTATCCCGATGGATGCTTTCATCATTTTCATAGTTTGTCCGTTTCTATCAGAATAGGACCTAAGTCTCTTTGTTTTGATTGTCTTTGCAAAACAAGTGCAAACTTATACCTTAAATAGAGATCATTTTTAATGAAAAAAAAGCTTTTTTCAGCTAACTATTAGACCTTGAATTTTGTTCCCAGATGCCAGGAAAACGCGTATTTGGCAGTTTAATTTTCAAATTTTTCTGGGGGAGGAGCCCCAGACCCCCTCCAGGCCAAAATTCCTGGATCTGCCCCTGTACATTCCATTACTTTAAGTTTGTAAATTTTGTTTTGTTCATTTTCACCACAATTACATTGTGGCAGCCAAACAAACTGATGCTTATGAAGATGCTGTCAACCTGCAAGCCACGTGCGAAACAGTGAAGAGGAATTGTCAGGGTGAGCGAATAGTGAAACCACGTTATATTGTTTATAACCACTACGGTATCAGCGGTGTTGATCGCAGTGATCAACTGTCTAGTTTGCACCTGCTGTCTGAGAAAAAGTTGCGACTGTGCGAATCTTGTGTAGTTTGTGCCAGGAATAGTGTAAAGAAAGAGTCATGCTACATATGCGTGAGTTACGAGATTCCATTATGCGTCGAACCGTGTTTCCAAACTTACCATACTGTGAAGAATTTTTGATGTAAGTTTTGTAATGTCACGTCATTTTGTCATCTCAAAATCTGTTTCTATGTAAAAACAAAAAAAAATGTAAATGGCGTAATTGACTGCATCCTTATCATACATTACATGAACTCAAGTCAGTGTTTGGTTTAGATGCTGAACGGCAAAGTTCCTATTACCCATTACGCCAATGACCACAAGTGAAAATAATCTGGGCCAGCGTGCACGGCAGCATTTACTGCTGACCTGTTTATACGACCCACGTGAGCTATCGTTCATAGACGGATCCGGGACTCCAGCACAGCGGCTGTTCTCGAGTATACACAGCTCTGAGCGTTAAGGGTTAATTTTCCACACCTGTTGCTTTTTAAATTGTTGCCTGTGTATGGTCATTGAGTTTGTTAGCTCCCAAGTGGATTTACTAATTTGGCTAGACACTGAGCTATCGGGAGCGGAAAAGATCTATCTAAGAGCCTTCGTAACAAGGTAGTTCAACTTTTTAAAGATGGGAAAGGATATAAAAATATCCAAAGACTTGATAATGCCGGTCAATACTGTTCAGTCCATGATTAAGAGGTGGAAAATTAGGGGATATGTTCATGCCAAGCCAAGATCAGGTAGGCCAAGAGAGATTTCTGCCCAAACTGCCAGGAGAATTGTTCAGGACACAAAGAAAAATCCACAGGCTACCTCAAGAGAGACACAGGATGCTCTGGAAAAAGATGATATGGTCGTTTCAAGGAGCACAATAAGGAGGTACTTAAACAAAAATGAGCTGTATGGAAAAGTTGCTAGAAGGAAGCCATTATTGCGCCAATCCCACAAAAAACCCTGCCTAAAATACACCAGACAACCCCTTTACAGTACTCATAACTTCTGGAATACTGCTGTACAGTGTCAAGACAAAAATAAAACCGTAAGCGTCACAACCATAAGTGCTATGTTTGCAGAGCAGTCAACAAGGCCCATGGTGAAAAATATACCATTCTCACTGTAAAGCATGGTGGTAGCGCTCTGATGTTTTGGGGGTGTGAGAGCTCTAAAGGCTCAAGGAATCTCTTGAAAATTGATGGCAAGATGAATGCAGCGTGCTATCACAAAATACTGGCAGACAAATTTGCATTCTTCAGCACGAAAGCTGCACATGGGATGTACTTGGACTTTCCAGCATGACAATGACCCAAAGCACAAGACTAAGTTGACCCTCCAGTGATTACAGAAGAGAAAGATGAAGGTTCTGGAGTGGCCAACACAGTCTACTGACCACAATATCATCGAGCCGCTTTGGGGAGATCTCAAACATGCAGTTCATGCAGGACGACCAAATGATTAGCACGAGCTGGAGGCATTTTGCAAGGAAGAGTGGGCAGCTCTACCATGTGAGTGAATTGGGGCCTCATTGACAACTATCACAAAAGACTGCACGCTGTTATTGATGCTGAAAGGGGCAAAACACAGTATTGAGAACTAAGGGTATGCGCGCACTTTTGAACAGGGCTTGTTTCATTTTTTTCCCTTGTCGACATTTTTTATTTGATGATTGTACCTTTCTACACGACCTACAGTTGGATTTGAATCCAATAAGAAATGTGTTTTGCCTGGCCATTCATACTTCCTTTAAAAATGTTACCCATTTTACAAATCCAAACAGGGTATGCAAACTTTTGATACATTTTTTGATTAAACAACTCTAAGTATGTAAATAAATCACTTTGGAAAGTTGCGTATACTGACATTATTCACTTGCCCTCTCATGCATGAATTATGATAAACTCAGTCAGGATTTTTTTACTAAAATGCAGCAGTGCCCAAAATTGCAAGCATGTATAGAGAAAAACACTTTTAAACAGCTGTACACTGTAGTGACCTCCATCTATGAAAGGGCTAGAGGTAACAAAATGAGTATAACAAAATGACAAAATCAATATCCTCATTTAAACCTGGATAGTTCAGGGCATCAAATGTATGTATCTAAAAGGCTTCCCTTTGACAGTGCTTCTTAAATCTATTCCCACCTCAAGCATGTGCTTTAATATGCTCAATGCCATCAATTTTTTCTTAGAAATCATTGCTCACTGTCTAGGACCTCTCTGCAGAGCTGTGCATGTGCAATTGTTATCTACATTCAACATTATTCCCTGCATATTTTTGTGGTTTTAATGTTATGGCTCATCAGCGTATAATGCTCATTTTTCTCACTCTTTGCTGCATTAATGTGTTCTGTTAACAAATACAGTGGGGCATTTCCATGGTGACTCGCATTACATTCTAATGCATTTCCAAATTTATATTTTGGCCTGTACCTTTATAATGATGAATTTTAGCATCCCATCATGTTTGTGCTGGAAGGTGTTGGCAAAGGCTATAGAAAGGTATGAACAAATATGCATTTGATTTCATAACATGGCATTAATTAACACTAATTATAGTGTGACTGGCATTACATGAAAAAGACAACACAAAGAGCATCGATTTCAGTTGCAATTTCTCCTTAAAGTATACAGAATTGGAAGTGACTACTATTCTCAGTGTTCATACAACTAAATGTGGTTTTTAAAGTGTACTGAAGGGAATAAAAATTTTACGAGCAGTAAGAAGCAATATTATGCAATGAGCGTGACTGTAAAATGTGACTCGCATTGCCAACTTTTAATGTCCTACACAGCGGCATATGAGGACTGGATGCATATTGGTAGTACGATTTTATGGGCAACAGTAGGTATAATAGAATTTTAATTACAGCCTGCCAGAGGTTATTGTGAGGGAGTGTGATGGCCTAGGAAATGTTCTGCTGGAAAACCCCATGATCACACTGAATTATTGGAGCTGCATATAAGGCAGTTGCTCATAATATAATGGCTAATTGATGCAACGGTGGATTACAGTATCAGTCAATTTCTCATCCCAGTTCAATTACTCAATGATCCGGGGCCCCCAGATCCCCAGTGTGGAGAAGCACAGCTTATAAGTATGAAAGTGCACACCATAATTCATGAGATGGTGTCACATTTTTTTTATTTTGGTTGTGTACCACTGGCTGTTGGTGAGTTGAAAATCGATGAAGCACAAAACATCAATTGAAAATAATAATTGGTCTAGACCTATTTGCAGTCATTCATTTAACTCCCTAAAGCCTCACTTCTCCCTAGCGGTAACGTTGGCATTACGGGATTTTTAGTGGCGTGCTGTGAGCTTCTGACGCTTAAATGCATAAATGCTTTCAAGCTGTTCCTGTTTAAGAATGCTTGATTATTAATCATGCAATTTATTTCCTGAATAATCAAGACCAATAGATAAGCCTGTAATTATGAAGAAATTATAAAGAAAGGACAGTGTATGTGGGCTACATTGACAACGTACATAATAGTGATACTGCGGAGGAGGAGGAAGAATCCAGTACTGTCTCTTAATTCCATCTCCCGTTTTAACATTTTTTTCCCAGCAGGCAACCTAATTTATTAGATTGCTCTTAATCAAAATGTTTTCAGTGTTCAGAAGAAAAGGCTACATTTACGGGGAAGAGCAGTTGCACACCCCTTGCCACGATGCTATTGTTCTGAATTAATCAACTTGCCAATATGTTTTAGTTTGGTGATTGTATAATTTAGTAAATTGGTTATTAGTGCATGGTGAAAATTTTGACGTATGGCATGCATTGAAAATCATTGAAAATCCATGTTGTGTCAAACTTTCATGGTCGCAAAATTATTGAGGTCTGTATTGTCCAGCTTCTGGGAAAGTTATAAGAAGGCTACAATATGAGATTTAAAGAACAATGATAATCAAACATCTTCAGCAGCATCTACAGCATTTAAATTCATGGTGGAATTTTGAGAGATTTCAGTAGATAGATAGATAGATAGATGATACTTTATTATCCCGAAGGAAATTTTGGCTACACCGTGAACAATGAACATGACATACAGTATAAATAGAAGACAATATTTACAACAGTAAAATACACAATAGAGACAACAGATACCAGAATAAAGAATAAAACATATGCATAAAAAAAAAAAAACAGACTGCGTGGTTACAACTGTACATGGAGAAAAACACTGGTCACCTTAAAAAGTAAACGACGTGTATATATTAAGATGGGATAAATTTCTTACAAAAACTAATGAATTTGGTTAAAAGCTTGGATACTGGCTGGGATAAAAGAATGGCGAGACCTGTTCGTTCTTAAAAACGGCAATCGCAGGCGGCGTCCAGATGGTAAAAACTCAAATTCCGAGAAAAGGGCATGTGAACTATCATTTAAAATTTTCCTTACTTTTTTGACAATTTGCCGCTCATAAAACGTGCCAATTGATTTTGTTGGGATGCCAATTATTTTGCTAGCTGTGTTTACAATTTTATTTAGCTTATTTTTATTCTGAACGGACAGGTTGCCATTCCAGCACAAGATACTGAAAGTTAAAATGCTGCGAATAAAAGTTTCATAAAACAGGTTCATGAAAGTTGTATCAACTTGAAACTGGCGCAGTCGGCGTAAAAAGTACAGCCTCTTCTGTCCTTTATTGTAAATGTAATCAGTATTTTCATTCCATGTTAGTTTTGAGTCAAGAACAGTTCCAAGATACTTGTACTTGCTGACAATTTCAATTTCTTCATTATCAAAAGACAAAGGCGTCACTGACGTAAATTGCTGTCCTTGCAACCTCATTTTGTACCTTTTCTCTTTGACACCAAGCAGTAAGTCTTCATCAATAATGGCGATGCAGCTTTCTGGTAGCCTATTTGCTCAGTAAGTTAATTCAGTTAATTGTGTGATTTTTAATTGGAAACCAGTTGAGAGTTAACCTGCATTATTGTTATGTCACTGGTTGGGGACACTTACATTTTTACACAAACAATCTTCACGCATGGATCTGAGTCGGCAAAACCGCAATTTCAAAAGATGTTTTTATAGACGTAGCAAGCTGATTGGACACTGATACAGGGGAAAAAAAAAACGTTTTGGGAGTTGTGGGCTTTTGGCTTTTTGCCAAAAATCATCGATGGCATCCTGAAAAATATCTCCAATTGTAATACCAGCCATGAGCGCCGTTTCGAAAATGTTGGTTGTTTGTCCAAGTCAGTGGAGGGGGCGGGGCTTAGCCAAAGGTCAATTATGTAAGCTGAGGGGAAATGGACAGTAATTCTACTGATTGATCCTCACAACTTAACAAATTAATGCTTAGATGCTTATTAGGAAGTGTAAATGTGAATGGGTTTGGAGAATTCTGCCCTTTAAAGCGAGGTGAGAGCTGGGCGATAATCCCTCTGATGGCAAGTCCCTTGTGAAAGAGGTTAAATTAACATTATCAGGGATAAAAATTCAATTTTTTTCACTGATTTTTTCACTGATTCACTAATTATGTTAACTCCGAAATCATTACTTTTCCTCAATTAGAAAACCAGGGAAGGAAAACGTGCCGTTACAACGTGAAATTGCATTTCAATCCACGCTATTTATTTTTTTGGAAATATTTTTGCTAATTTTTGCTTTCTTTGTTGTAATTAAACAATCATGAAGCTAGGATTACATGGTGCAGGATGTGCTTAAAGCAGACAAGAAAGTAAACACATTAGTTTTATCTTTTTTTGTAAAGTAAATAATACATGTTCTCTTTAACAGTTGCAACACTGCATTTAGAAGGGAACTATCTGGAATACGTGTTAGTCACAAAAAATAATTTAAAAAAGAACAATACTTATTAGCTCTCTTCTTAAGAAGGGTAGGTTGCAACACCAGATGATATTGGGTGTTTTCAGAGTTCAAGTAATGTCACTTTAAATAAATGGGTCAAGACCATACATTCTTTTCAAGGTATGTTTTGTGCTTCACCAATTTTCAGTTCACCTGCTGCCACTGCTCTGTACTGAAGCTGAGGTTTTTTATTTTATTTTGTTTTATTTTAATTTTTTTAAAATAAATTTGGCATCTTTAATCCCACCCGAATCTGGAATGCCCAATCGGTGAACTATGTACAAAGCTTGCTCGTATGCGACTCCTTGCTGCCAATTCAGGAGAGTTTAGACTGTTTGCGGCTCTCCTCTGAAGCACACGCTTGTCAGTCACTGCTTCTTATACACTCATTGGTTCGCTCTTTGCTAGTTCAGAAGGAGGGCGGAGGATTCCTGGACATGAACAGACTGAGAGTCTTCCTGATGAGTGCCCATCTGGCCAACAGAAGGTGCTTGAGCAACGAACATGGCAACTATTATTTTCCCTTCCCGGCAGTCCCATCCCAATTTGCAACCCTGTTGCGCTATAGCCAATTGTGAGCTACTCTGAGAAAGCTGCCGACCACTGCCGGCTGGTACGAGGCGGAGCTCGAACCCGCAATGTGATAGTCACTTCTGCTTTGCAACGCGATGCTTTATACTTAAGCTGAGTTTGAAAGAATACATTGGCAGAAGTGCACACTTTCAGGATTTAGGTTCTTTTCGTCCATATGCAATGAACCGTGTAGAAACGACTGCACCTTTTGTAGGTAACCCCCACCCCAGACAGTTTTAATGGGCATCTTCAGTTCCTGCTTTTTTTTAAATCTTTTTCTTTTCTTTTTGTTCTAATATCCAATATGTAAAAGCCACGTTTGAATGGCTTAAGATCCGGCGATTGACTCAATGGCATCAGAATCTTAATTATAAAAATGTGTCGTTGTCCAACGAATAATGCTGCTTACTGTATGCACTTGTGGTCTCAAGTGGGACACATTGGCATGGTGAAATTTTGTAAAATTTGTAACTTAGGCAAAAATTTCATTGATAATTTAGTTGCAACCCTAATTCAGAAGAAGTTGGTACATTTTGGAAAATGCAAAAAAAAAAAAAAAGGTCCATTCACCCTCTACTACACTGAAAACACAACAGCACAATATTTGATGCAGTAGCTTGTGAATTACATTTTTTATCGAAGATATGCACTTATTTCAAATCTAATGACTGAAACAGATGCCAAGAAGTTTGTGCAGGGCAATTTAGGGCTAATCATCATGTGACAAGTGGGAATAACAGTACTTGGTCAAAATGTGGTGAATTGCTGGGTGGTTTATGGTCTGTGTGAAATTGTTGGAAATGATGTCATTTCCTAGGTTTAAAATGTTGATTGAATTTTCTTTATTGGACTGAGTATGGTTTATTTTTATGGTTATAAAGTGTATCTGCTTGGATTCGGGTAAACCCTGCCGATGACATAATTGAAACTTTTCTTGACAAATCAGTTTGTAAGAGGAAAGGCTGATGGGAAAAGTGCACTTGGTTGCCCGACCAGTGGTGTAACTTCATCAGTCAGTCAGCCAGTCAGCCACAGATGTTTGGGGATGTATGGCCAGACCGTGCTGGTCTAGTCAATAAAAATAAGGTGAAGTAGCAGAGGTGAGCTAATTTTTGTTGTATTATGAAAGGAACCTTCAAAAAAGCCCTAGTCCCAAAAGAATAAAGATTGCTAGAGGCATACTGATTTATCTACAAATGCATGCAGCCTATATTCCATCATTTTGAGGACAACGTGCCCCAAAGACAAATTGTTCAGACTTTGGGCTTTTCACCCTCTACAATGCGTAATATACTCTTCCAAAAAAGTAGGGGATATTGAAATTGCAAGGCCTGTAACAAACTAATCATATAAAATAATTGTTCCCAAACTAATTGTATCTTAACAAAGAAGGGATTGAGTAAAGAATTCACCTGATATTTCATTATCTGAACAGTTTCTCTTGTGGTCGTGGTCCTTGAAAGAAGGAATGGGTATGAGACGGAAATTGTGGAAAAGAATGGAAGTCCGCACACTGTTTAACTTGCTCCTAGAAGACTTTATTCCTTGCACAACGTTTTGGCCGACGTGTGGAACTCACCTGACGAAGGCCATGTCAGCCAAAACGTTGTGCAAGGAATAAAGTCTTCTGGGAGCAACTTAAACAGTGTGCAGACTTCTATTCTTTTCTACGGTCTCTTTTTTTTGGGTCCTGCACCTGTGATATCTGATTTTGGATGTGCGTGCATTTATTCTATTTTTAAGAAACGGTAATTGAAAGTTGACATTTTCCCGCCAATAGTACGTAATGCCCCCATTATTGGCCAAACACTCATTGATTCCTCAAGGCATTGTGTGTATGAGTCTACCTATGGTGATTTGATGCAGCCTGTCCCATTCTCCCACCAACGCCTAGCCAAGTTAATCTAGCATGGCTGGTGGGATGCGCATACGTCAGCCCAAGATGTCCCAGACATTTTCAGCGGGAGAAAGGTTAGGGCTCGTTGCTGGCCAGAGAATCCTATGGATAATGCGCCGTTTAAGGTGGTTATTGACTGTTTTTACATGGTGAGCGTGGGCGTTATCGTCCTGAAAGACAAAACGCTACCCCTCGGGTTGTGCAAACGGGACAACATAGGGTGTCAGTATGTTGTCCCAATAGTTACTGGCCAGTGACTCTTCCTTGCACGATATGGAGTGGGGTTCGGTTAGTCATAGTGATCCCACTGCACTCCTTAACAGACCCATCACCAAATCTGTCATGCTGCCTCAGGTTAAAATTGGCATGGCGTTAGTTACGACTTCCCCACATGCGACCACGCCTATCAAGGAAGTCTAAAGTGTACTGGGACTCATCTGAGAACATTAAGCGTGACCACTGACGATTTCCCCAGTTCCTGCGTTGTGTACATTATTTGCGTCTATTGGCAACATAGTGTTAGCCAGCCGCCTGTCTCCCCGTCTTTGAGATGGGCAAGGTTTAAATGAGATGCTGAGACGGGTGAGTCTGATTTGAGACGGGTTTCCAGCATTAAATTGCCTATATGTGAGATTTGTATTGTAGGCAGGGTGTACTTTTCAGCATACGCTCGCTTCTTCATATGCCACTCTTACTCTGAACTTGCGAACTATGCTTCCAACTGTATCTCTATGAAGATTTCTGTGCCTGTGCTACCTTTTTGCATCCTTTTCCTTGTTTGTGCCAGGCAGTGATCTCCTCTATTAGCTTTTTGGACAATTCTCTTGACAGCCATATCTCTAAAATGCAATCAAATGTCACTGTCAACAAACCCCTAGCGAGTGCTAGTATTTGATGTGTTCTATCTCATGCAAACCTGATGCATGCAACTAATTAGGCCCTTGATTAGGTGTGCTTGAGACAACACCTGATGTGCAAATATGCTCTAATGACGGATTTTATATGGGGGGGTTGAATAATTTTGAGACTGCTGCAGTCATTAATAATGGCATTTTGTGTTAAACTTGGAGAAACCACTTGTAATATTAGTTGTGTTGAGCTATTTCAAATGTTCTTGATTAATCTGTTTATCACAAACAGCTGAAAGTTTGTATATTTTGCTATGGGGGTTGAATAATTTTGTTTGCAACTGTGAACTCATTAACATATGACCAATCCGCACACTTCTTTATTTTTATCTATGCATGGCGCCATGGTGTCAGTGTGGCCATGTTGTAGCGTGTACACTTGTACAATACACTCCATCTGCAGTGGGTAACTCCCCCTGCCCACTGCAAGCCTAGCCTCCGTTGCAGACGTCTTATAGAGTTCAGTTAACTTCCCTCCCCCAACAACGTCTGCGCACTTGAGCGAGGTTTTGTCTTCCGTGACGTAATGTGATTGTGCTTGATGAGCCAATCAGAATGCTTATGAGCAATTTGCCAAATCTTGTAGGCAAATTTACGTAGACCTCTGTCCTCTGGATAACTAAGTTGTTCATTGCTTGTTCTTGTAAGCTATTCATATTTTCAGTATTGAAGGTTTTGCAGATTTTATCCAAAGCTCGAGAGAAAACATTTTCGCCACTGTCCGCCATTTTGGATTTATGTGTTTATGCAGATATAATTAGCTCCTGGATTTTAAGAGCTAGTTTCTGATTGGTGGAACACAAAACCTCGCTCGAGTGCGCAGACGTTGTTGGGGGAAGGAAGTTAACCGAACACCATCCGCAACGAGGCTACTGCAAGCCTTCGTACTCTTTCATAATAATGGCCACTCGGTCACATGATCACAACCATCCAATCGGCGTACTCATCCTGCTTTAAGCTGAGAATCTAACACATTGTTTGTCATTGGCTCCGGGCGACGCACGTGGTTCCTAATCTTATATCGCACTGACATACCACGCACAAGCATGAAAGCCCCTCGGCACAATGGTATACCCTTTTTTGGGAGTATTTTCAGCCATGATCATCGCGGATGGTTTACGGTTTGCACATGGTTTCCGCCATTCTGTCTGCTGCTGGCGACGCATTTGTAAGCTCGGCACCGATTGGTCCTCAGTCGTCGTCGACTTGCGGTTGCCACCTAGTGGCCATTATTATGAAAGAGTACGAAGGCTTGCAGTGGGTAGGGGGAGTTGTATGTACTTGTACGAGAGTTCAATAAAGTTGTTTTAGAGGGAGGTCAGAAATTGTATTGATAACGTAAATGTTCAAGAGCATTTTATTCACTCTTCGGGATATGTGATTCAAAACGCTTTGCCTTGCACTGATTTATTAGATTAAATGCCTCTTTCAAAGCCTCTTCAAGTAGTCAAGTGTATGAGTGTCGGCAATAGAAATCTTATATCAGAAATTCGGAATTTTAGTAAATGTGGCCTGAAGATAATACATGTGCATCTCAATAAATTAGAATATCATCAAAAGGTTGATATATTTCAGTTATTCGATTCAAAAAGTGAAACTTATATAGATTCATTACTCACAGACTGATATATTTCAAGTGTTTATTTCTTTTAATTTTGATGATTACAACTGACAGCTAATGAAAACCCAAAATTCAGTGTCTCTTCGAAGTTCAACCTTTGCCGGATTTCATCCCTAGCCGATCCCCTTGATGTGGCGCAAGACTCATATTATTTTCTTCTTGGCTTTCTCTTGAAATCTGAGCCCACAGGACATAAAATTCAATTCTAATGGAGACAGGTTTCATACAGGTAGTAGAATTGGGTGAATATTCCTTTTAATAATTAATTTGAAATGACAATATTAAGGCGAGATGATATTCCTTCTACAGCATCTGAAATAAACTACGTGTAATAGCTAACAGTTCTGCCACGTCAAAACTGCTTTTGTCTTGATCACGCAATGGCGATTCCCAACAAGTTATTTTAATCAGGTTAATGGTGTTCTGAAATTGCGTGGCGAACAATTTGCTTGTGTCTTGATCACGCAATGGCGATTCCCAAATAGTTATTTTAATCAAGTTAATGGTATTGAAATTGCGAGGCGAGCTACCCTGCTGAAAATTCCAGCCTAGGATGGTCAGGCTGGTTTAAGCTGTGTTTTGGACAGTTTTAGCTGGTCAACCAGCCCTTCACCAGCTGACTCCAGCTGAAAATACCAGCTTAACCAGCTTTGACCACCTTCATCAAGCTATAGAGACCAGCTACACCAGCTATGACCAGCTAAGAACACAGCTCAGACCATCTTGAACCAGCTTAGTATTTTAGCTGCAAGAATTATTAGCTGGCTTAAGATGGTTTGAGCTGTGTTCTTAGCTGGTCATAGCTGGTGTAGCTGGTTTCTATAGCTTGATGAAGGTGGTAAAAGCTGGTTAAGCTGGTATTTTCAGCTGGAGTCAGCTGGTGAAGGGCTGGTTGACCAGCTAAAACTGTCCAAAACACAGCTTAAACCAGCCTGACCAGCCTAGGCTGGTCAAAGCTGGAATTTTCAGCAGGGTATGAAGCATAGGTTTCTGCGATACAGCCCAAACATCAAAAAGGCTTCCAAGTGCAAGTTTCGTAATTCCAAGTTCCTATTTATGCGGCTCTGACACACAAAAAAATGAATGTTCATATGTTATGTTCTATTTGAGCTCAAGACCGGAGTGGTGGGGAAACATTTTCCAGGCCGGGCTGTAGCTATTCTGATCTGAGAGATCGCCCCGAGTACTGCTTCACGCTGAGCTGGCGACTCGCGGTCGGACTAGCCATGCTGGTAACCCCGGTTGAGAAAAATTCCATTGCTTCAGTCAGTGACATTATGTCGAATGACGGCAACTTCCAGCAATGCTGTTTGCCGGCTGAGTTCGCTTTAAATGTTAAAGAATAAGATTTTGTTACTGATGTGCATTCTAATATTAATTTATTTGCTTTAGAAAAATACTGGTGCTGTCACACTGAGAAATGACAAAAAAAAATTACTGTCTTCAGGCTTGTATTGAGTCCTAAGGCATTTGAGATGTGCTTAGGTTGTTCCTGTATTCTTCAGGATATTTCAAATTGAGGCTGTCTGCTCTTGGCGCATGCGTATCGTCTAAGATCACTTCAGGTTTTCCCTGTGACAAAGTACAACACTGAATTCATTTGGGTTTGAGGTTTCAATTATGTCATGATTTTCTTTTATTTACAGATCCCTTATGTGAACCAAATACACTAATGCACTTATGTATCAATGCAAACAGCTGTATATTTAAGACCAGTTTCTTGTATAATTAAATGTGTTGTTTTGAATTGAAGTGGCCAAGTCGACCTGGTCACAGGGGTGAGACCCCCTGAGATTCCATTCTGGCTAACGCTATGCTAGGCAATGTGGCGGTTGGTCAGTGGTGGCACTAAACGAGACCATCTTGCATGAAGATTGGCATCTTGTCGACTATTTCTAATCGTCTGACCTGTCACTCGGACACCAGTAGCTTGGTATAGGTTTGCAGCAATCTGATTTGCTGTTTGAGCACGATCTCTCAGAGCCTGGGTACCAATTCACCTATCCTCGGGTCTTGTTGACCGTGGACGCCCTAAACGGCGTCGATCGTCAACATTATGGGTTTGCTGATACCTGCTGCATAATCTAGCTAATCACAGACCGGGAAACATTGAAGAAACTGGCAACCTCCAATCCCACCCGATTCAGGAACGTCTAATTGGGGAACTATGTACAAAAGTACAAGGCTTTTCGCATATGCGACCCCCTGTTGCCAATTCAGGAGAGTTTGTGGCTCTCCTCCGAAGCACGCACCTGTCAGCCACTGCTACTTATACACTCATTGGTTGAATCTTCGCAAGTTCAGAACGAGGGCGGAGGATACCCGAACATGAAAAATCTTAGAATCTTCCTGATGAGCGTCTGGCCAACAGGAGGCACTTCAGCAATGAACAAAGCAACTTCTATAGCCCTTCCTGACAGACCCTTCGAAATTTGCATCCCTGTAGCGCAATGACCAATTGTGCGCTACTCTGAAAAAGGTTCCGACCCCTGCTGGTTGGTACGACTGGGGCTCGAACCCATGCAGTGATCGCCACTTCTGCTTTGTTATTGACCTTGAAATTCCAATATCCCCTACTTTTTTGAAGAGTATATAAGTGAAAGATGGAAGGAATCCAGCCTAATCTTGGTACATAAAGAGCAAAACTACTGAATGAGATTGAACTCTGGTCGCATACCATACTATTGAAGGAAAGCTACTTCGTGATGCTTTAATCTCTTTCACAGAGAACATTCACTCACCATTCACACCAATGGGCAATTTAGAGTCCAACTAGCCTGACATGCATGCATTTGGATTGTGGGAGGAAACCTAGCTGAACATGAAAACTCCACACAGAATGGCTCCAGGCTGGATTCAAACCCACAACCTTCATGCTGTGAGGCAAGTCCTTCCCACTGTACCACCGTGCAACAGAAGTGTATAAATCGAGAGCAGAGTGAATCATGCTGATAGGGCACATCTAAACACTGGTGTCAGTGACCGGGCCACCATTCTGAAAGGATTTGTTCTCAAGGATGATGCACAGAAGTGCCTAAAATAGTGTCAACCCAGACGCCCGAGTCACAGAGAAAATGGTCATCATGCTCTTTTTTTTTTTTTTTTAACGCATCTGGACTGGTTGTTTCATTCATTTTATTTCAGACTTCATTTCAGATACAACCCAAGGGAGGATGCATAGCAAAATATATAAAAATTAAAAATGATAATAGAAAGTAATACAGAAAACAGTAATGAGAAAATTAAACCGAGTCAATATAAACATGAGCGCCAATGGCTCTACATTCCAGAAGTAAACCTAACAGAGCTGCGTTTAGGGTTGGCCATTACTGACGAACTGCCATTTTCGGACCCTGAGACTCTACACATAAAATTGTACTTCATATTTCGTAAAGACAGCAGGGCAAGTGGGTACACGACTCTGAAAAACGTATAACGAGCACTACAACTTCTGGGAGCTTTCAGCAATGACCTCATGCTGTCATTGTAGGCCACTATATGTTGTCTTAAACTACTCTGTCTATATCTACACCACAGATTAGCAGTGTGTAGAGAAAAGCAGAATTAATGTTTGGAGAAAGCCAAAGAAGGCCTTCTATCTACTGTATAATGACAGATGCGAACTGTGTGGTTGTGTTCTTTGATGGGAAGGACTGACATTTGTGGGCCTCTTTGGGTCCTGTGATTACTCTTCTTTCAAATTGGCCAATGGATTTGGTTAATGAAACTGAATGTGTTGTCTATCTAAAATGCACGACATGCATTATGTGTGATGCGGATTCAGGAAGTTTCAGTTCCCCATGACTGCCAAGCTCAAATTGTTGCTATTCATATTTATTTATTTATTTATTTTTGTTTGTTTAGCAATTTATTTTCAGAACTGCCATGCAATACTTCAAAGAACATCATCTCGACGAAGCACGAGTTTATGAGTTGTGGGTGCTTATGGGTTCTTAGAGATTCTGCAAATATAAGTAGATGGTTTGCAAAATCCGAGTCACTTGTGTAGCCACACTTCATCTTAATCTTCCCAGATGATGCCTGTCATGGCTAGAAATGGTTGCATGCAAGCAAACACCTCACAAGCAGAATGGATGTTTAATGGTGCTTTCACACTAGGTACGATTGTTCTGTGTCCTGCCACAGTACGATTATCCCCCCTTTCCTCTCCCCCTGCTGGTCAGCTTTCACAGTAGCAATGTCGTTCTCTACCTGAGTAGGGTTACTTTTGTCAAAATTCCGATACAGATGGCAGTATGCTCCTAGGTGGTTTTGAAATGAAGAAATATACACAAAGAAGAAGCCATGGAAATTTATCCATTTCAGCACTTGAGCTGCTGGACTTTCGCACTGCATTGTGCACTTTGGGTGATTCTCACGAAATTGCATTTTGTTATGTCTGTAAGGTTTTGATAGACTAAACAACTAAAACAATCATACTTTTGTATTATATATCAAACTATGGTATGTCCTAATTGTAGGACTACTGTTATCTTTGCATTTGATGGATTACTCTATTTTATGACAACATTTCAACCTAAAAGTTCATTACCGTAACGTGTCCGGACTTTATTTTTTTTACCTTCAACCTAAAATGATCACAATACATCCCCATAATTTAATACATGTGTAAATACAAAAAATGGTTGTGGTTATACCCTTTAACTAGCAGTGTTACCATTTTGGGCCCACCGTTTGTGAAAAATTATTTTCTGCGCCAAATACATGAGTCCGGAGTATGAACAATTCATTTCCGTAACGGAGATATTTGGGTCCATTAAAATCCCTGTGTTCCAATAAATAAAGTTTTTTTTTGTCCCATAATGCATTGTGTGGAAGAGAAGCTGCAAAATGGCTACTAGGAAAGATCATCTTTCAAGTTCTTTCGGCAGATATGTTAAAGATTGTAATTATATACACCCCTAGGCACACTACTACTGTTCATTGCTATAACAGAGTATATTTAAAATAGTTTTGAAGGTAATAATTTAAGTTCTGTGGAAAAGTAACTCTTATAGAGCCAAACTGTTAGTGAAAATATTTCTGCCGAGTCATGCTAGCTATGCTAATTATTGCCAAATTATTGCCTCCAAAACAACCATCAGGCACTATCTACATGCCAACATCTGTTTCGGAGGCATGCACAGAAAAAACCTTTTCTCACTGACAATCATAAACGCAAACGTCTGGAGTTCGCTAAGCAGTACTGGAACTTCAACTGGGACCGTGTGCTTTGGTCACATGAGACCAAGATCGAGCTTTTTGGCAACAAACACTCTAAGTGGGTCTGGCGGAACACAAAAGATGAGTATGCAGAAAAGCACCTCATGCCTACCGTGAAGTATGGGGGAGGATTGGTGATGCTGTGGGCCTGTTTCTCTTCCAGAGGCCCTGGGAACCTTGTTAGGCATCATGAACGCTTTGAAATACCAGGACATTTTAAATCAAAATCAGGTGGGCTTTGTCCAAAAGCTGAAGATGGGTCGTCACTAGGTCTTTCAGCAAGATAATGACCCTAAACATGTGGCCAAATCTACACATAAATGGTTCACCTTACACAGAATCAAGCTCCTCCCATGGCCATCTCAGTCCCCAGACCTCACCCCATTGAAAACCTGTGGAGTGAGCTGAAGAGGAGAGTGCAGAGGAGAGAACCCAGGTCGCTGGATTATTTAGAGTGATTGTGCAAAGAGGAATGGTCGAAGATCCCTCTTTCTGTATCCTCCCATCCTGTGAAACATTATAGGAGAAGATTAGGTGCTGTTTTGTTGGCAAAAGGGGGTTGTACAAAGTATTAACATCAGGGGTGCTAATAATTGTGGCACACATGATTTGATGTAAAAGAAAAATTTCTTAATGTGGGATTTTTTTTCCCACTGAATAAATACACTTGAATTAAAGGTTGTATTTTCCCCTTTTTTTCATTGTGGTCCTATATTATTTAGAAAAAAAACTGAATTTATTAGAAGCTAAAGAACACATCTTAACCAGTGGTGCCAATAATTATGGAGGGCGCTGTATTTGGTCAATGACTCAATAAGACATTCTGAAAATGTATTAAAAAACACATATTGATCTCTAATTTTAATTGAGCCAGTAAATTGAGACCCTCCTTGCTAGTGATGAGAGAAAAAACTAGCAAAATTGACCTAAAATTGTTTTTGCAAAAGTCAGGACAGTTTCGTGAGAATCACCCTTTTAGGATAATGCAGCCAAATTTTCTTTAGTTTGTCATGGCTTTTTTCTATTGGTCTGCAATAACCATGCAAATGCAGATACTCCTAAATTATTCCATAAATCTCTGCATTTCTGTGTGTACTATCCGGTAGTGATTGTATTTTTTATTTTTTTGGGGGAAATTTTTTCTTTATTTGAAAGCCATACAGTGGAGAAGGACAGGAAGGTTGGGGGGAAGAATGGGGAAGACATGCAGCGAATGACCCGAGCCGGAATCGAATCCAGGTCGCCGCGGGAAGGACACCGGCTTTGTGGTGTGCGCGCTTAGATCGATGTGCCACCGGGGCGCGTGATTGTATGTTTTTGTATGCCCAAAAATGACCCCACGTCCAAAAAAGTTGGGATGCTGTGTAAATTGTAAATAAAAACAGAACGTAATGATTTGCATATCTCATAAACCCACACTTTATTCAAAATAGAACATAGACAACATATCAGATGTTGAAAGTGAGACATTTTACCATTTCATGAAAAATAGTAGCTCATTTTGAATTTGATGGCAGCTACACAACTCAAAAAAATTGGGAGAGGGGCAACAAAGGCTGGAAAAGTCAGTGGTACCGATAAAAAAAAAAAAAAACAGCTGGAGGAGCATTTTGCAACTACTTGGCCTACATGGCAACAGATCAGTAACATGACTGGGTATTAAAAGAGCATTTTTTTGAGCGGTATAGTCCCTCAGAAGTAAACATGGACATTTGCAAATCTGAAAAAATCTGCATCTAAAAACTGTAAACAATTCCAGAAAATGTTCCTCAATGTAAAATTTTGTAGACTTCCAATTTACTGTACATAATATCATCAAAAGATTCAGAGAATCTAGAGAAATCGCTGTGCGCGAGGAACAGTATTGGATACTCGTGATCTCCAGGCCGTCAGGCAGCACTGCATTAAAAATGGGCATGACTCTGCATTGGAATTCACTGCATGGGCTCAGGAACACTTCCAGAAATCATTGTCTGTGAAGAGAGTTCACCGTGCAGTCTACAAATGAAAGCTAAAGCTGTATCATGCGAAGACGTTGCGATATGTGAACACGCTGCAGAATACGCTGCCATCTTCTCCGGGCCAAAGTTAATTTAAAATGGACTGAGGCAGAACGGAAAACTTTCGTGATCAGATGTATCAAAATTTAAAATTCCTTTTAGAAACCACGGACGCCGTGTCGTACAATCTAAGGAGGAGAGGGACTATCCAGCTTATTATCAGCGCACATTTCAGAAGCCTACATGATGGTATCGGGTTGCATAAGTGCCTATGGCGAGGGGAGCTTACACCTGTCGAAAGGCATTATCAATTCTGAAAAGTATGGTTTTATAACACCATATGCTCCCATCCAGGCAACTTCTCTTTCAGAGAAGGCCTTGCATATTTCAGCTACAGTAGACGCATATACAGTAGCAGCATGGCTTTGCAGTAGAAGAGTCTGAGTGTTGAACTGGCCTGCGTGCAGTCCAGACAGTTCACTAATAGAAAACATTTGCCGTATCATAAAATGAAAAATCTGGCAAAGAGGACCCAGGACTGTTGAGCAGCTAGAATCCCACATCTGACAAGAGTGGGACAACATTCATCTCCCAAAGTTTCAGCAATTGCTCTCTTCACTTCCCAGACATGTACAGACTGTTGTTAAAAGAGGAGGGGATACTAAACAATGGTAAACATGGCCCTTTACCAACTTTTTAAAGATGTGTTGCTGCCATCAATTTCAAAATGACCTAATATTTTTCTTGAAATGGTAAAATGTCCTACTTTCAACATCTGATATGCTGTCTGTTCTATTGTGAATAAAATATCAGTTTATGAGATCTGCACATCATTACATCCTGTTTCCATTTACATTTTCGACAGCATCCCAGCTTTGTTGGAATTGGGGTGGTATCTTATCTATGTTTTCGCCTGCCCAAATTTTGAGCAAGCATTCGATTTCTTCGTTTGACCAGTGAGATCCTTTTGCTGCAATGTTTGTTAAAACAAAAGAGTCCAATAGTTAAGACATCATGTAACGATTGTCTTCTGTGTTCAAGTACGGTTGCTTTCACACTTGGTACGAGTACGGATAAACTGTGCCAAAGACCACCTCTTCCAAGCGGACCCAAGCCTGAGCACGGTACACTTTTGTTCACACATACCAAATAAAATGGACTTCGGGGTCAAGTGTACTCGTATATGTGCCTGAGTCCCTTGTGTGAAAGCACCTTAAATGTACTGACCTAAAATGTACAATGAGTCCTGACTTCAGTAAGTGATTCATATTTGGAAAGAGAAGGTGGCTATGGTGTACTTGGATATACAAGCAAGCGATTTACTCTAGTGATGAACCGATAGAGTTTAAGCAGCACAACTGCGCAATGGGCATGCTGTACTTTTGTGACCGTGGTCCTTTTTGTTAAAGGAACAGATGATGATATTTTGAATATCTGTACTCTGTTAGCATATTTCAATAGTTTGTTCAAGTGACATAACTTACTGTGAGACTAGCCATTTTCTCCAAAATACTGTGTACAATATCCCTGAATGGTCATAGGCCTGCAGTGGGGTGCAAAAATTTGGGCACCCCTCGTTTAAATGTCTGTTACAATTAATCTCCAAGTGATTTGAAAGCAAACCAGAACAATAAATGCTACAAAGTTAAACATGACAGCTTTCTGCAAATGTAAAAGCAAGGCTTCTTTTTATTTTAATTTTTTGAGTTTTGAAATGGTAAGAAAAAGAAAAGTTCCCTGTGCAAAAATTTGGGCACCCTTTTGGATGATTCTTTGTTATCTTGTAAGGAGATGATTACTAAGGCCCAGACCCAGGTGATTTACTTGTTAGGGCTTCATTGAGTCAGGTGAATATAATTCCAGGGTTGAATTATTCTGTACACTGAGTACAAATGAAAACGCACCACTTGAAAAAAGTCAATATTTAAGTTCAAATGAACTTCAACATAATTTTTATACAACAACTACACTACAGTGACGTCACCCGATATGCCAGGTGCAAGAAATGCGAGAATTTTTAGTTAACTGTAACGCTAGGCAATTTTTTGCAAAAAGGTAACATCTTGCACGCACACCACGGGAAAAATGAATTTCACTCTGAATTTGTGCACACATGGCCTTTAAAAGCATGTGAATCCGAATAAAATTTCACTTCTTCACTGACACTTGTGAAATGTCCACACTATGCCGCGACTTACAGCCCCTAAACGGGAACGTGCCATAGGCATGCTTCAAATTGGCGCCAGCACAAGGGAAATTGCCAGACGACTACACTGCGCACACACAACGATCGCAAGACTCCATCAAAGGTTTCTGCAAACGAGGAGCACTCGGGACCGTCCTCGACCGGGTCAACAACGTGTGACAACAGCACGTCAGGACCGTCAGATCGTATGGGATCATGTCCGAGACTGAACACTACCAGCGACAAAAACAGCTGCTCAAGTTCAAGGACGACGTGGATTCATTCACCCCAACACCATATGGAACCGTCTGCGCGCTGCAGGCCTGCGTACATGACTTCCTTATTTCGGCCCCATATTGACGGATTGTCACCGAAACCAGCGTCTGCAGTGGGCAAACAGGCACCAGAATTGGCGACTACGACAATGGCACGGTGTCATCTTTTCTGACGAGTCACGATTTCACTTAAGGAACGCAGATGGCTGTATACGTGTTTGGCGGAGACGTGGTGAACGTTATAACGCCGATTGTGTCGTTCAAACGGACCGTTGGGGTTGTGGCAGCGTTATGGTGTGGGGTGGAATAAGCTACCGTCACTGAACCCCTCTCCATATCTGCAGAGGAAGGGTGAAGGGCGTCTACTACCGGGACCAGGTGCTGCAGAACCATGTTGTGCCATTCTTCAACCAACACCACGATGTCCACACGTTCCAACAGGACAACGCTAGGGCACACACTGCAAGGGTGTCCATGTAGTACCTTGCACAGCAGAACATTCCCGTGCTTCAGTGGCCAGCTCTGTCACCCGACCTCTCCCCTATCGAGCACTTATGGGATGAAATTGGACGACGTCTCTCACGTCGACGCCAGATGGACAACATCCGAGAACTTGAGGTTGCCCTTGTTCAGGAGTGGAATGCTATCCCTCAGAACACTATCCAGAGACTGATCAACTCCATGCGACGACGATGCACTGCATGTGTCAATGCAAATGGCAGTCACACCCGTTATTGACTTTCCTGTTTGACCCCTACACTAGTTAAACCTCTCTCGCGCATTAACATTATCGTGAATGAAATTGAATGATGTTTACATGTCTTCTTAAATCATTATCTCAAATGCATCATACGTATATACTTCACATATCAATCCGTGGCGCTATTCCAGATTTCGTGAGTGGTGCGTTTTCATATGGACTGAGTATACGTATATTCTGGAGTAACTCCATGCCTTCTAAAGTATCCGACTGTGGTGGCTGTTTTGTCTGGTGTTAAAAACCATGTGTTCTTTTAAACAGTTGTCCAAGGATGTTAAATCAAGATATTTAATTTCCACCAACATGCAGAGGGCTACAAAAAGCTCTCGCAACATTTCAAACTACCCATTTCTACTGTCAGAAACATCGTAAGAAAAAGGAAAATAAATTGAACAATTGAAATCAAGGCAAGATCTGGAAGACAAAGAAAAATTTCAGATAGAATGGCCTGAGATCTGGTGCGAAATGCTCAGAAGAACCCACTCATCACTGCAAAAGTGCTGCAAAAGAGAGTAGCAGACACAGGTCTAGTTGTTCACAGGACAACAATACAGCGTACCTAAAACAACAAAGACTTACATGGCAGAGTTGCAAGAAAGAAGCCTTTCCCATGACCTCAACACAAAATTAAGAGTCTGAAGTATGCAAAAGAAAAACTTGAGAAACCTCAAGCCTATTGGAGCAATGTGCTTTCGGCTGACAAAACCAAAATTGAACATTTTGGCCACAACCAAAGAAGATATGTTTGGAGAAAAAGGGGTGAAGCATTTGTAGAGAGGAACACGTTGCCAACTGTTAAGCATTAAGGTGGATCCATTATGCTTTGAGGTTGTGTAGCAGCTAGTTGCACAGGCAATATTGTGTGGATCGAAAGAAGAATGGATTCCACCAAATATCAAGTCATTCTCAAGGCTCATGTTCAAAGCTCAGTCCAGAAATTGAAGTTGAAGAGATGTTGAGTATTCCAGTAAGACTATGACCCAAAGCATACCTCAAAATCCACCATGAAGTACCTCCAGGAAGGAGGGATGAAGGTTTCGGAATGGCCATCACAGTCCCCAGACTTAAATATGATTGAAAATCTGTGGAGACACCTCAAACGTGCTGTGCATGCAAGAAGGCCGAAGAACATTTCTCAGCTAGAGGTCAGAAAAGAATGGGGAAAATTCCAAAGACAAGAATTGAAAGACTCTTAGCTGATTACAGGAAGCGTTTGCAAGCTGGTATAGCTGCCGGAGGAGGAGTTACAAAGTACAAGCTGACAGGGTTCCCAAACTTCTGCACAAGGCCTTGTTTTATTATTTTGAAAAAAAAAAAAATTACCCTGCTCTAAAATGTGAAGAAATGTGTCATGTAGCATTTAGTGTTCAGGTTTGCTTTCAATTACTTTGAGATTAATTGTAACAGACATTTAAACCAGGGGGTGCCCAAATTTTTGCACCCCACTGTATATCTTGGATAATTTTCGAGGTGTGGTTATTTTTTTAGCCAGTAGGTGGTGATTACGCGAGACAAGAGACTCTGAAAGACGTCTCTCTAACAAGATTGAAACCTGACACGCCAGAACTAGCTTATTTATTTTGTGCCTTAAGTGTTGTGTAACTATTGGAACAAGTTATGCTTCAGAGTTGCTAATGCAACAGAGATGTTGAGCAAGGAATAAACTTTTCAGATCTTTCATAACCTGGGAGTGATCAAAATTTATGGAAGGATTGAATTGCTTAAACCAGCCTAGGACTGTGAATTACTCCTTTGGAGCACAAAACTGCAACTTTTGCCTTTACTTTTTCTGGTTTTGAAAAACCTTAACCCCATTGCCCCATAAAACCTATGGATCCCTGTTTGAGTTGACTAAATGCAGTTGCTATATTTAAACCTGTGAAACTTCAGGCCTATTTTGTTTCTTGTGGAGATCCCAAAGGTTTCCTTTGGTCCCAAATATGTCCTCATGAATTACAGGGAAATGTTTTTAAAATGATGTGCAAGATTTTGATATTTTCCATTTGATATAATACCGTGGCCATTAAAACATGACGTCTTGGATTTGAGTATTTTATCAGGACAAGTGTGATGTAGCTTCAGTGAAGCGCTTCAACCTGCAAATATATTTGTGACTTTATCCTACAAAATGGGGGGGGGGACTTAAAATCAAGAGTTTAAGGGGCTACAATGGGCACATAACCGATGTGTTATATGTTTGTCCTTTGCTGTTCATCAGAATGACAGACACATGACAGTGACCCCCTTGCAGATGTGGCATCCACAATAACCAATCGGCTGAGATGCCTGGTGGTTGCTGGCATCTTGCTTTGAAAAGAAAAGGAATGAAGGGGGGCTTACAGCTGGATCTGATAGCTTCTACCGACAGCCGTTTAAGCCGACCCTCTTCAGTTTAAACCAGATGTGGCTCACGTCACAGCAGTGCAGACTCCGTGACTTTATGGAGGAGGATCTGCTGTGCTCTTTCAGACTTCCTCCCTACCACGTGACGCCGCACTTCATTTGGTTTAGTGCCATGGGAGCCTGAAGCGAAGTCTTTGGAAATTGCATTCATTGTTCTGTGCTGACATTTGCATCAACCAAACTGACTCAGTTTTTTTTTTTTTCTTGGAACAATCTTGTAAAGACTATGAGTATGCTCTCACTTGAAATGAGTTCTTTTTTTAATTTATTTTGGAGGCCTGAAGTTTTCCTGTTTGTTCTTTCAGGACATTGCATTGCTAAACCTTATTGGTTTTTGGCTGTCAAAGACCAGCTATTTGCCTGGAAATGGGATACTGGCAGGACATGCTTTCCAGGCCACCATTTCAAAGCACTGTGGTATAACATAAAAACAAAAGTTCAGTAGTTGCTTTAAAAATGTGAATTAATTTAACTGAATGTTAGTTTGCTCAACTTGAGGATGAGCTCTGTTTTGACTCCAAGTGAGTTGAGACAGTGGATTCCTTTTAGTTTTACTTTTGAAAACGTAAAAACTTCAGTATCTAAAACCTGCCGTGACTATTGGAGTTAAAGAGAAGAAATAAGTTCACGTAAGTTAATGGGGCCCTCATGTTTTACCTGATAGTGTTGGTGTGGCATAACAGTATGATTTATTGAAATTTGTGTGCTGCCAGGCTATCCTATATCTTATTAATGTTGGTAATCTGGGGAAATAAGCAAGTTTTTTTTCTTCTTTTTTTTAAGTGGAGATCTCTCATTCTGCTATATGGTAGTCAATCATGCCATATTTAAGTTATTTCTTTTGATTCAACATAGATCCTCTTAGACTATTTTTAATAATTCTTTTATGATAATTATTTTAGTATTATAAAACTTTTTATCATGCATCAAGGAAAGGAAATGCATTACAAAACTTAAGAAGTTCAAAGGGCAATTCTAAAAATCTTCAGCATAAATGCACCAATCAGAGTTTTGTGTGGGCCTTGCAACATATTTTCAACAACATTATTAGAAAATTACATGTGCCAGTCAAAACATTGGGAAAACCTTAGTCTAGTTGTGGTTCTCCCTTACCAGGGAAATTTAAGTGCTTTAGCATCTGTGAGTGAATTCCAGTTGTGCAAGGTCTTAGGCCAGGAGTCAGAATTTAAAAAAGAAAAAGAATAAATGACTTTACTGGGTAGCACCCAACATTTTTGAACTGATGGAAAGCCTTATTTGGCTAAATAAACAAAGTCATTTTTTTTTTCTCGTTTTACAATAATGGAACTAAAATCAAGCCAGTTTGAGACTTGGACAAAAAGACCTTGGAGCAGCAAACCTGAAGTACAGCACATTTAAGGTAACTTCTTCAGATGTGCTGACATGAACTCTGAATAATAAGGCTTCTGGTGTTGAAAGAGCCTTGTGAGTATACTCAGCACTTATTATTGCAAGTATTATTTTAATTAACTGAAGAAGATGATAAACAAATTCTCCTCTCATTCGGTTATTACCTTAAATCATTGTGCGTTATCTTCAAATGTTTGGCCAAAACTATTTTCAGTAAGCTTGCTGCCTGCTTTGGTGTAACGGGAGATAATTGAACAGTATTGCCATTGTTTGGCATGGTGCTGTGGAGATTCCATTCCATTATGCATTTTTTCCCCTTGTCAAGCGATTATCGTGGAAACAAAGCTGTCATTGTAAGTGGGGTGTACAGATGGGATATATCATAGATTAGCTTACTTCAATATCAATACTAGTCTTGAAGTGCTTGACAATTTGCTGTATGTTCTGTGTTTGATCTCGCTGTGTTGATCTGGTTCTGTTGACGTAATGGATTCTGACTGGGAATACCACAGTCTATCAGTGTTTGTGTGAGTGTTTGCATGATGCAATCTGAACAAATGAGAAAAGCTGATTCACCTGACTTTCCACAGATATTTCCTCAAACTCCATTGTTAATCCATGTTTGCCTGAGATGTGGTCCTGTGGAGTTTCATTTCTCTGATTATTCAACAAACAAATTCAAATGGCAATGAAAGTAGAAGTCGCCAACTTTATTACTTTCCTTATTACTTGCCAGTCAGAAGCATGAACTGAAACTTTTGCAATATTTTGCGAAACGGGAAGTCGCTACTACTCTGTCGTGGCTGGATGCAGAACTACTGAGCATATGCTCATGCATACTTTTAATTTGTATATGAAAGTTTCCTTTGGAAAAGAAAGGAGGACGACTACTAAATAACAATGTTCTAAGTCAGCTAGGATATTAATGTCGACTTAAAATTTGTAACCGTGTATGTTCTTTGAACAGCTACTGTGTATCAAACAAGAAATAATTACTGCATCCACGATGTTGCCAAAAGTGTGGTTATTATTAACTGCCTTTAGGATCAGTTTATCAGTTATTTAACAGTCATGGCCATTACTTTCATTCGCTGGCTGTGTTGGTCTGAGACTTGAGCCTTTAGTCTTTTCTTGAAAAATCATTTTACTTACCAGTTTTTTCAGTTTCATGAACTGTTTGTTTGGTAATTTATTTATTTGTGCTTAGTAAGTGTAGAACACAGAGAAATATGGTCCAGTTGTTGAGCAATTGCAAAGCCCAAAAAAATCATTAATCTAATCTTTGTCGCACAGCTACCCAATTGGTGCTGTCTGAAATATCCTGGTGGACTGCCTATACTGTAGCATCATATAGCGCTTCAACTCAAAACGTGGCCATGGCATTAATTTATTGGGAAAGCTTGTAGTGGAGTGTCAGATGGTAAACCCTGGTATTGTGAAATATGGCCTGTCTCTGTGCTGTTCCTCAAATGATCAAAGATGAATAGAGATTCCCTCTATAGATGTGCAAGCTCAGGAAGCAATAAAGAAGGTTTGACCCTTCTACGACAGAAAGGCATCTGCGTCGGTGTTCCCAAAGTGTTTCTGGACCATAATTCAGAAATCGCTCCGTATTTCTTTACCAGATTCTGTTGGATCAGTGGTTGCCTACTAAACTGGTGCCATTTGGTATTTAGAGGTTTCTGGGGGGACATAAATATTTGTTCTTGCAAGCAAAAATGCACTCTAGTTTTTTTTATTGTTATTATTAATAATTGGTTTTTATATCTAATTATTATTTGTCTCTTCCTATGAAAATTGGTATTGACTGTCATCAAAAGTTTGAAATGAGGCCCTTTGCGTAAACTTCTCCTTGATTATGAGGGAACTCTGGAAATGATGTTGAGAAGCTGCTGGAGCAGAGTGATGGAAAACCAGACCTGTCTTGGACTTGTGAATTCTTGGCCCACTGCAGCTTCTCTGTGCACATGGCCTTGATTCTCTTTGAGTATACAGTTCCCGTTCTTGTATGCTCAGCAGTACCTCACAAATCGCCTCCTTCACTGGGCAGCCAACTAGCCTGCAAAATCACACAGACTATCTTCGCATTTGTGGGACCTCCAGAATATACTCTGAAATTAAGAAGACCTTTAGCAAACTGTCTGTCCGCTACGCTCTCTGTGGTGGAAATGTAATGTCAACCTGCAGTATTTATTTATCAGATAACTGTAGCTTGTAAGGGGGAAGGCCAGACTGCTTTATTATGCATGCTGTAGATATCCTGGTATAGCCCGGGTGATGTTTAATGGACCTTCAGTGTTCAGAGGGACTGCTGTATGAAATCAGGGAGGGAAACTACAGTAAACCATCGGTGAGAACATGAATACTGCAGTTGGGTATTGCTGCTGATTGCTGCAGATAGGAATACAAATTTACAAACAGCCATGCAAATGAAGTTGAGGTAAAACCCGGAAGTGAACTCTATTGTTTATTATCCCATGCCACAAAGTGGTTGGAGATATAGGAGTGAGTGTTGTCCCTCCAGTAGCCTGTCTGGCAGTTCGTCTCATTTCTTTTCAGGGCCAGAACTTATTAACCGTCCTACATTTTCCCACAAATTCTAAGCTATAGATGCATCCCATTGTGTAGATGTGCCTTTTTCATACTTCCCTTAGTCCTCCTGTCAATCTGTCTGTCCCTTTGTCATGTTTTGTGTCTGGGCCAGATGTCAGTCATCCTTTGGGGGGGGGATCTAAGTATTTCATGTTCGTGTATTTGTTCTTCATCGACAGATTACTCTGTGGCAGTTCAGAAGTTTTCCCAGACACTTCATGCTTTCCAGTTTGACTTCATCGGGGATACCTTGACTGACGATGAGATGAATATTGGTAAGCCCATATTTCAATCGGGCTATGTTCTGTATGATGGCCCCAAAATACAACAGTAATGCCTCATGACTGCCAAGTTATAATGAGTTTCTCTCTCGTAAGGAATGAAATGTAAAGCCCACAGGATTTGTATGGATGCTTACTTTAATCCTCATACCTCTTCATTCTCTTTTGGAACACTAGATAAGGTAGATGTCAACTCAGCCTATAACGCTCACAGCTGCGATGGGCAGCTGTATTAAAAGCATGTGGGTCATGATTTCATTAAAATATGTGAGAAGGATAAATTTGTGTGAAGACATGTTCTGGAGTGTATGAAAAGCAGCAGATCCAGTCAGTTCTGATGTTCAGATTACTATCAGAGATGATTGGCTCCCTATGAACGGCGGGCGCCAGCTCTGCACTTTATGAACAGTTCTATTTCAGCCAACTGTCAAAATGTGGTCAAAGCCAAGTAAACAGGCAGTGGCACATGTCAATAGACCATTGGTGTTAAATGAATAAACCGCACATTCAAGAAGAGTGAAAGGGAGGAAATAGAACTTCTGACTAAATTTACCTCTTGCAAGCCAGTGAAATCGGTTCTTTTCTGCAGGATGTCACTCCCAAGCCTCGTTGGCTTCAAACGCTGAAGCTGCCTTCACACTGGACGCGAAACAAATTTTTGGCACAACAGATTACATTCAAAATCGATGTAAAGACGCGAGTTTCGCGCCTTTGCATTGACTTTGAATGTAAGCTGTCGTGCGAAAAATTCGTTTCGCGTCCAGTGTGAAAGCGGCTTTTTTCTGATCTGGCGCCAAATGATTTGGCTCTCATTCGGGAAGAGTCCTGTGGGCTTAACGCATGAGCAATATGACTGCCATCATCGTGACACATTGTTGTATATTTGCCATGCAATCCTCTTTGATTGTGTATTCGAGCTGTAGCTAATTTATTATCTAACTGTGAAAGCAGTCACAAGGATGATCTGAAATGTAATGCTGTTTTGAGTTAGAAATGAGGGATTTATGAATTTACTGGGAATACATGCTGTCACTGAGGGAATTTTAGTTACAGCAGAATTTGGAAAAAAAAAAAAAAAAACACTAAGCCCAAGTTGTTGCTGGTGGAAACGGTCTAGTCTGTTATCTGGTTTGTCCTTCTAATCCAAGTAGCACACTGTGCTGTAAAACTGTTGATGGTTTTCTACTTATTACAGTCTTAAATGCTCAGCCCTATTTTTGTAAATGAAACATCAGAGTATAAGTTTGGTTTGTTTTGGCCGCTTGGCTTTTATTTGGAGTTTGGGTGGTGCTACCAAAACATGAGCTAAAGTGAAGGCGTCACGCCTAATTTTCATGCAGACTGTTATTACGGGAGTTCTCCAATGTTAGGATCTTTTCACTGGAAGTTGCTGTTGCTAACAGCCTCTGTGCATTGTGCATTCAGGCCAGAGAAATGCCGTCTTTCATCCGGAGCTCCCCTGAAAAAAGCCCTGGGACAGTGTAGACCCATGCATGCATAAGTAATTTTCAATGGCATATTTTTTGGTCTGCATTCCATACCTCTAATTAATAACTTCACTCTAGATTTTGTTTAGCTTCATTTACTGAATTGGAGTTCTGTTCTCTGGGAACTCTCATGCAACAATTAAATATATTTTACAGCTAAATTTCTGCTGTAAGGCTGATTGTTGATCATTTCCGATACATATGGATGTCCTCAAATGTACACCTTCCAGAAATTTTGTAGATATGTACTTTTAAAATACCTTAAGTGAATTGGTGGACATTTGACTAAACTTGCAAATAATATAGTAGCCTGCTTTCTGCATCGCCCTTTTTGTTTCAGCCAGAGCAAACCTTCTTGCTGGATAAAAGACAGCCAGTCTTTCGTAATTTTTGGCTTGGCCCATTTGCACAAAAATGTAACCCTCATGTCAATGTTTTTTTTTAAATAATTGAGCAACAGATGTGTTTTGTATTAAGTAGATAGTGTTTTTTTTTGTTTTGTTTTTCATAGCGGAGTCATTCCAGGAGTTTGCTGGTCTGCTTCAGGAAGTGGAAGATGACAGGATGATGCTGGTAAATTTTATTTTTCCCTTTAACCACCCCATGGCGCAGCAGATAAAGAGCCCTGCAACACATTCATATATAATTTAACCACAGATGTTTTCCTGTGTTCTCGCCACCACAAAATTACACTCCCGATTAGGTGGCTACCCACTACTGGACTGTTAGTTTGAGTGAAAATGATATTGGAGTAAAAATAACCAACAACGGACATTGGCATCAGTCTGGCCTTTTATAGAAGTAGCTGGGCCATGCCCTGAGGTTGTGATAGGTTGCATTTAATAATGCAATTCTATAGAACCTCGTTTTTCTCATTTAAAAAAATGAACTTTTTTTTTTTTGGGCCTTCAGAACGGCCGCGAATGACCTGTGCCAGCCGACTTATCGGCATATGACCTCAAATCGCCTCCACTGGAGTTTCATGCTCAGTTTCTGCAACTTACAACGGACACACAGACAGGATGTGGATTTGTCTTTAAAAAATCTATTAGCCGGATTGTATAAGAGTTATGCACTTTGATAATTTCTGTGACACACTCACCACTGCAGGGTATTCTGAACAACCGCTTACTGTCCTGTGCATAACATCCCAGGGGCGTGCTGGGTCAAGTCTCATCCGACGAGTTTCTTGCTGAATTGGCTTTCTTTCTGTCATTTTAGCATTTTTGAGTTAGTCAAATTATATCGTTGCCGACAGTCAGCTGGAGAGGTCATGACCCAAAAAAAGTCTAGGCCAAACTGTACGGGACATAAATATACGGTATGCTAATGCTAGGTACTAATTCTGGCTGCCACTGGTGTTTTTTTCCGTATCTGCTGTGCAGGCCTTTCTGCTGTTCTAAGTGAGTGAGGAGGCATGTCTGCGTTCTAATGTGCTTTATTGCTGCTTCCTACACAGGAAGTGTATGGTTCCAGCTGCCAGCTGACGGATCTTTTAATAGCTGCCTCGCTGTCATGAAGCATATAAAAGGGTCCATACAAACCGCCGCGCTGTAATTCGGGCATACCGCCGTTGACCGAGCATGGATGTGCTATCCTCACATTGACACCACTGTCAGTCTGGGCTGGCATCCATAATGGATGAGTCAGCCTCTCCTTCCCCAGCTCCGCTACAAACGAAGGGCTGTAGATAATGCCCTCGTCTGTCAGTCACTGGAGAGACAGCCCTTCTGTAACTAAAAGCTGCAGGTCTAGTGTGACAGGTGGCCTGACGCTGCAGGACAGGAAAGAAAGCGTTCTGACGAGAAACCGGTCGCCACCTGCTGACTCACCTAAGCTCAATGCCTGCCTTCCCTGCCAGTTTCATAGGTCCTTCTGAATAACAGGGAATGTCTATAAATTGATGTACAAGAGCTGAAAATTTTCCATTTGAGGTAATGCTGCAGCCATAAAAACATGGCATCTAGGGTTTAAATATTTCACTCAAAATATCTGTGATGTTGCTTCAGTGAAATAGCAGATACAGAATATATATGTGACATTTGCAAACAATTGGAGGAAAAATTTTTCTTTTTTTTTTTCCTCTTCTTTTTTTTTTTTTACTTTGAAGATCTTTAAGTTGAAACTCAAGAGAGCAGCCAGAGTTTGGGGGGTTAATATGCACTTTTTCTTTTGCCCTCATGCGGCCCTTTTCTGGTCCACAACCTTCCAAGTACACTGTGGAAATCTTGAACAGGGTTCTGAATATGGGATGTGGAGGTGGGGATTGGATGCGCACGAACCTTGTTCGGGGTCCCTGAGCCGCAGAATGCAGTCGAATTGGAAATGGGAAACATGACATTTCTGCTGTTCTCTCGTTTCTGGATGCAGGTTCAAAATGCTTCTGACCTGCTGATCAAGCCGCTGGAGAAGTTTCGCAAGGAGCAAATTGGCGTTACGAAAGTGAGTGAATTTTCCGGTTCCTGTGCACAACGCACATCTTTCGCTGAGACTCTGTGGGGTTAACAGCACATTATCCAGATGCGTCTCTCCTTGCAGTACAACCAGAAGCAGTAAGCTGTAGCCTGTGCACAGTTGCTCAGAAAGATGTCAGCGATATTAAATCAGTCAGAAGAGATCTGAAACATTCTCAACCTTATATCTGGGGGCAATGTAAAGCACTACATGACCTTCCGAGATCCTCAGTACATGTGGGAACACCTGCTGCACACTCTGTGCTGTTTTGCACGCCACAGTGATAAGTTCATGGGTTGGACTCAAAGCTCGTTCATTTACAGTTCCTGTGTTGAAGCAAATTTCAGGTAGAACGGGTTTCTGTAATGACAGGACCAGTTTAGTCCTGGTATTTTCCTGCTATACATTTGTACACGTGGCTAAACCTACATGTGACTCAAGTGTGTAAGGTCTTTTGTTCCTACTGCAGTTAAATATTTTGATAAACAAGCTGGCCTGCTGCTTTTTTTATGTGTGTATCTATTTATTGATTTTATTTGATTACTGTCATCGTCATCTTGCTGTTCTTGTGATTATGTAATTGATTGCGTTTGATTGACCTGAAATCATGTCCTATGGGTTCTTAATCATGCTCAATGGTCTCTTGAGGTCGTATTATCTGTTGTATTTGTGCTGTTTGTCGGCTGTATGGTCTGATCTGGTGGCAAACCAGTTTCCCTTCTGGGATTAATAAAGCTTTCTAATCTAAACTAGGACGTGACTGAATACGGAATGGCTGCTGAAACCCAGGGACATTAAAATGCATCACTTGGTAGTGACAGCTTAGTCAGGTGTCCTCCATGTGTTACTTATAAACAGACGCAGAAGCTGTTTTTTTTTTTTTTTGGCTGTCATTTTATTTCTGGTTTTTGTAACTTAAACTCAATGTCAAGAACAGTCACGCGTACCGTATTGACATTAGTTTCCACTCTGTTTTATGTCACTCTGTTTTTAGTGTATTAAAAAAGGCTCACTCGAATGACGGAAGAAGGGTTGCATCATTCGTCTTTAACTCACCTACTGGTCCATAGGTGACCCCCTTAGAAGCAGTTGAAAAAATTTGTATTTGCTTATCTCTATGAAAATGATGAACTTGCAAAAAATTTAGCTGTCAGGTTCTTTTAATTTTGCGAGTATGGAACTAAAAAAGTTGGGCCTCAGACCCCTGAAATCTGACAATTTTGGTAGAAATGAATCCACTTCAGCAAATTAAAACTCCTAGACAAACTTATTGCTGATTCGTAGGTTCCTCAACTTTGCAAGAATGCAAATTGACTCTTGTGAATGCTAGAGATGGTCTCAGGTCCCGTTTTTGAAATTCCATGTTTGCAAAACTAATAAGAGTTGAAAGCTCAAATTTTGAATGTTTGCTGCTCTCGTAGAGGCGAATATTAAAACGCTCCATTCTGATTATAAGGGGATTACCTGGGGAAGTTCAGAAAGTATAGGTGATTTCATGTGGAATGACTTTGTTGCTTTGTTGTTTTGCAGCAATTTTATTTTTCTCTTGAATTAGGGAGAGCATTTTTATATTATTAATCATTGCTATAGCACAAGTCTGTTAAATATTCAACTGAGATTGACTGAAGGATGTTTGATGTGTGTGCATCACCATCCGATAACTGCACTCTTATGAAGGAGTTCCATACTTATTAACCTTTTGACTCTTTTGACTCTTGCATTAATTCACAATGTTTGAATTCCCAGAAACTAACCTTTATAGTCACAAACTTTCAAACAATGTAAGTGAAATAGACATGGACACAATTTTTAAGTTTTCTGGAGTATCTGTTAAAATCTTCAGCGAGTGGGGTGATTATTGGAAGAAGGCACAAATGGCATCAGGCACAATGCGACAGTGACCATCCATGTGGCACTATGACACTGTGGGATTGTTAACCACAGGTCTTGTACTGCAATTAAATGAAATGCAATTTAAGTTGCTATTTAAACTTCAGCTGTTTCGAAGCAACATCAGTTAATATTGGTGAAAGCAAATGGTTGGCATATAAACCAAATCTTTGGGCAAAAAAACAATAATTAAATTAAGCATATGTGTTTGGTAATGATGGTGTGGGTGCAATAAGCAATTCCTTGCCAGTAATTATTTAAAAATAATTGCTCAGTTTTACAGTTAATGGTCCTCTGCTTTATATTGGGCTGCATTACTCCTCATGGGTGTTCAATTATTTTTGTATGATGACTGGCATGTTGTTGTTTTTTTCTTACATATAGCCATATTTTTCTGAAGATTCATGATTAATTTCTCAGTCGTATGTCTGTGTGTGAAGATTATATTGAACAACTGCGCTTAAACTTTGTCCTGAACATCCTGTAGAGAATAATGCCTCTGAATATTGCATAAGCAGAGGTGTTTAACCAATGTGGTCTTAGAAGACTCAGGAATAGAAGTTCAAACCATTATCAATCGAAAGTGTCGTTCAGTAAACAGTTCCTGTATTGCTTTGACTGCTTAGTTCTGTTTTCATTCTTTAGACCAACTTTTCTACTCTGAAATGAATCAGCTTAAGGATCACCTGCGATGCATAACAAAATGTATGCTGAAGAAATTATACGAAAATACACTAGTGTACGGTCTGCAGAAGCATATTTTTAAGCCCTTGGATAGAGGCTACTTGCTCTGGAAATGGCCTTGCACCAACATGAGTGTATATATTTGGTCAGCGGGAACTGTATTTCGGCCCTAAATTAAGCCGAGGGGGGGAACGTTCTTCCTGGACAGCCATAGCCCTGTATGCCTTGAAGGTCTCTCAGCTCCACCACACCTGATTTTAATGACTGCCTTGTAATTAAGCTCTTTACAAACTGTCAAGCCTTTTGTTGTCCCCGAGCTCACCAGTGTCCTTTCTGTTTATGAATGTTCCAAGCAATTCAGGATTGGTAATGCAAGAATTAGTTCAGCCCCGGCGTGGATAATGGGAGTTAAGCCAGCTGAATTTGTTAGTTTCATCGCTCTCTAGTTGCCACCCTGCTCCAGCCTGGTGCTTGTAGGAGCATGAGCTGAACATGCGCTGACTGTGTAATCCTTTGACAGCATAGACAGGTTGTGATTGGCGGTGCATCTTCGCTTTCTGTGAAGGCTTGTTATCCTGTGAATCGGTTGAATTGCTCGTCACGGCCACCTCCTCCTGAGTCGCGTGGAAGTGCGGTGGACCAAACAGTGTGGCCGGGTTCAGGACGAGGAATAAAGGGAGAAAAATGAGGAAGTATTATATAGCACATTTGACCCTTTGCAGTGTTTTGATTTTTCTGCGCTTTCTGCCACGCTGGAAGTGACATCTCTTTGGATTTCATGTTGGTAGTTGACTGCATAAGGTTCCAAATGCAGAAGCAACACTTAAAGAGCTTAGCAGCTGATTGTCCAATTGCTTTGGGTCCCTTAAGAATGGGGGGGGGTTACATATAAGCAGTGCTGTAACTCCTACACCGCTCACTCAATTTGCAAATTAATGCCCTCAAATTATGCTGATCTCATACTCATCATTCAATATCAGTAATTTTGTCAATGTCCAGATATTTAGGGACCTTTCTGTTTTTTTAATTCATGTCATGACAGTCCAATGAAAAACCTGTGTACCCAAGATATTAACTGTACCCTTCCTCTTGTGGAAGCTGTATCAACTTTACCATAATCAGTCTAATGGCAAAATCAAGATGGTTTTGTTCAGTTCATGACCCAATCACACAACAACATTTTCTTGTGTCGTAACATTGTTGTCGGATTGCTACACCGTCACTATCAGAAAATTGCATGTTCAGATACAACTTTCAATAAAGCAGAATGACCTTGCACTATACGTTTGGCAAGCATGCATGCACAGCTGCGGAGAGATCATTCCGGAGCAGATTTATATTATCTAACCCCAACGGAAGTCATGTGAAATGCATAGCAGAAAAATAATACGTGGAAAGCCTCGGCAAGCCAGTCACTCCTCTTAATTCAGTTATGATGCCCTGCCAAATCAGATTTTGAAGAAAAAATTTCTTTAAATGGATCGGTGGGATATTCTCCGTGCATTTGGTGGTTCCCTTAGCGGCTTTGTTTGGAGTCTGTGGGAAATCAGGTCCTCAGATTCTGGTGACTGAGGTTAAGAATACTTGGCATGCCAACCCTAATGCCATACATTTTACTTTGTTTACACTATTACAGTGTGGCTAAGATGGTTATAATCAGCGGAAAAATAGGGGCTGTTTTCTTAACATTTAAGTATTCATAAGTCTGGCGCAAATTGACTGTGTGTGGCTGGTGAATTCTTGACTTTGGAAGGAAATAAATGAGCAGAGAGACACAAACGGTCGCATTAGAATTTAATACACACACATATAGCAAGAAAACCTGTCTTTTGCAGTTTAGCTTTGTCACTCTGAAAAGCGATGTAATCTGTATTTGTGCTGTATTTGGTTGTTATATTTTATGTAGGTTATATTGTGCAAATTACACTGTGAAAAGCGGAAAAACTCTGGTCATGAGAGCATAAATGGGTCACCGAAAGAGGGGGAGGGAGTATCCGAATATCAGGCCTGTCCTCACCCCACACCCACGCCTGATTTGGCTCAGCATCGAGGCCCAAAGGGTGTGGGGCGCTAATCAACTACAGGTTTCCCTGCCGAGTCCTTGGAACAGTCCACAAGGGGCCAGCCAACCTCGCTAGTGAGCCAGGGCAGGGCTTTGGGGCCTATCAGGGTAAGATTGGAGACAAGCGCTCCCACAGAAATGTCTCTGCGAGGCCACATACTCCCATAGCTGTGGCTTTCTGAAGGGGGTATAGAGTTGGATACATTTATAAATATAACTGACTCTTTTTTTTTTTTTTTCCAGGTCAGTTAGGAAAAGTAGCACTCGAGTGATGTCAAATAACAGTTTCAGGGTCAGTTTTTAAGTTTGTCATATACAGTAAGGACAAGAGTAAGTGTCAAAGCAGGTGCATAAAATGTTTATACAATGCTTTATTTCACAAATGTATTTCAGGATGGGTAGATTGCAATGACTGTTGGCAAATAAAGTGAATTTCCTCTGACTATCCCCGTAGGCTAGCTAGGTATTTGTGTGCTATGTAGGACTTGAGTGGTGCCCATTTTCTGAAGGTTTTTGAACAGTCTAGTTCAGCCTAATCTTTCTGTTTTTACAGAATGCAGTTTTGTGTTAAAGTGGTAATCCGTAAGATTTGACCTGGTTTGTTTATATTGACGTCTTTGGCAGTAAGCTGTAATTGTAGGTGCACTTCTGGACCTCATTTCCCATAACTCTTGTCAAGATCCAACAGTGTCGCCTGTATGACGTCGGTAAATTGACGGCTCTTGCCAGATCTACGTCTCCTCAACTCCCAAGCAGACAGGAAAGATGCTCTTTGAAATGGCAATGGAACTCAATAAAAGTAAAAATTATGTGATGTTAGTCATCCATTAGCGTCATCTCATTCCAGTAACGTTTGGCGACTATGATGAATCGATTAACTTAAAGGGCTGCCAACTCTCACGCATTCGCCGTGAGAATTTGTGCTTCAATCACGTTCCCGTGCTGTAGTCAGTAATTATTCAATCAAGGAAATGATTTATGAAATAAGACCATTTGAAACATTTTTATGCAATTCCACTGCTTCCAAGTGTGAGAATGCCGAAATCATAATTGTTCTCATATTACTAGTGGCGAAATCCATTGTAACGCATGTGAAACTGATAAACTTCAATGCACAAGGACTTCAATTCCCCCTGAGAATCTCTACAAACGGTCTGATTGAATAATTTCTCTCTACAGCACGGGAACCTGAATATGTCATTTAAACTCAAGCCGAATATGTGTAAGTTAAGAGCCCTGTGTAAATAATGAAAACGGTAGTTGGTTAACAGGTAACGTTATAACTTTATATATTTATATATTTAAAAATTATTTGTTGAGGCAGTTAATGTAGCTTTTTTCACGTTGGCTTCCTGAAATTACGTTATAATTTTAGTTTCAGTAGTAGCCTCAACAGAGACTCATCTAGCGTTAGTTTCTACTGTGCGCAGTATAGCTACACAGTATGGTATTCGCCATTGCCATTGGGTAGACGTCAGAAGGGATCCAGTAGCGGTGCGCTTCTTGGAAGGCTGCATTTTTAACGGTCCTCCCTTAATTCCATCCGTAAAACTGACATATAGTATAAGGCACAATTTAGATTTAGGGTTAGGGGATAGAGCCAAGGTTCAGGGTTAGGGAAAGTACTGCTGCTGGATCCCTTCTGACGTCTACCTTGCCATTGCTTCTCCCGGGGTTCCTCACTTCCTTCAAGCTAGCCTGCGGCTCCTCCTATCTTCAGGAGAGACCAAACGCTGCTTACTGATGTAAAAAGTGTCACTAGATGTGCGCCTGTATTTGAATATAGCGCGGGAATGTGGCCACAGATACACTGACTGCTTTACCTGGAAAAGAATGAAATACAAGTGCTTTCATCAGTGTGTCATAGGCCCAAACAAAGGTGTTTTATCCCCCCTCTCTGATAGACACTGACTTAACAGACAGTAACGACACGGAAATCGTACGGATTATCACTTTGAATGGATGTTATGAAGTTCATGCAAAATATTTTGTTTTTTGCAATTGTGTTGGCATGTCCATCACTGCATGTTTTAGACGAATTTTCTCTGAATCATAAATGCTTTGGGTCCAAAGTTGTGTTTATCAGTATATAACGTTAATCATGGACGTTATAAATATGTGACTTTGTAATTGTAAAAATAAATGTAGTTTATTCTTTTATCAGCAAAAGTTATTTCATCGTCAGCCTGTTTTGAATGCATTTATAACTCTTGAACACATTAATGCTGACTCCTATTGCATATCATAAAAAATTTTGGTGGTTTTCAGGAGAGAAGAAAGAAGTTTGAAAAGGAGAGTGAGAAATATTACTCCCAGCTGGATAAGCACTTAAACTTGTCCGCTAAGAAGAAGGAAACGCACCTTCAAGAGGTAAGCAGGAATTTCTGAATCTTGCATTTCTGGAGAGTGCTGAGGCATCGAATGGGGCCACAGTACAGTGCCTCAACAGCTGCTGAATCTTGCGTTCCTCAAGGGTACGATCCGCTTCCCTGCTGAATCAATCAACTGCTCATCTCGCTGGAGGGCAGGCATTCATTTTTATGCCCCCGCCGTACACATGGCTGAGGGCATATAGGGTTACCGTCCCTGTCCGTCTGCCTGTGTGTACATTCGTCTGTCCTGCCCAATGGAAGATATCGTGTGTCTGCTTATCCTCAAAAGCCAGTGATAAAAATTCATCCTGCTTGGACATATGTTTTATAGCGACGCTAAAGTTGTGTACCTCATACTTTGTTTTCAACTTAACATATGTTAACATATGTTCTGGGGAGAGAATAGTACCTAACAGTAGCGGGGGCATATGTGTCTCCATGGACACAGCATTTTCTAGTTTTCTCTTGCAGGGAACTACTTCCGTGATGGTCAGAAACATTGGGAGCTATCGTTACAATTTTGGGGGCGATTTTCTTCAGATAATTTCTAATTTTAGCTCCCTCATTTTCTTTACATTTATGACGTGTCACTATTCATGCAGATATTCACTGAATACAATTTCCTTTGTTTTTTGTCCTCATAATTTATGTCAAAAATTATTTGTGAATTTCTGTCATACCTGTTATTTTCATCACATACTGGTTAAAAATGACTTTTTATTCACATTGCAGTGTAAAACTCTAAATGTCACCTGTGACTAGCTGAAAAAAAAATTCCACTGACCCACTTGGCAATTAGATTGGTGTTTCACTGGCACCTTGCATATTTTTTTACTGCCCCAGAAGCCAAAAAAACGACCTTTCCAATTTTATTTTAATTTTAGTCATTTGTTGTAGGTGTACAAAGCGATACAGGAAGGTTGCGGCTTCACCCAGCTAGAACTTAGCTAAGGTGCTGTACGCATACAGAAGTAAAAAGTGACAAAAATAAAGATTTTGGTGCACTTAGATCTATTCAGAATATTCACTTTAACTAATTAAGCATAATAAAGTGAATATCTTGCACAGGTCTAAGGATGCATAGCACAACACAATTCATTTACACCACGGAACTACCGATTTATTTGGAAATGATTGTTCAGTGTGTATTAAGCAAGAAAAGTGTGGGCGCTTCCCCGGCAATATTGACATTTAGCTCACCTATCTTATTGGCTTTGGCGAGTAGAACCCCAAGTGGGTTCCCACGTATGAATTGCCTGCTTGCGCACTATTGCATGTAGGACGTCTCTCTTCTGAATCACGGACAGCTTTGCAATGTTGTAGTCTTTTTAGGCGGAGAATATCACACAGTTAATGGGCGTGGCATCTGGAACTGAAACCTTTGATCTCAAGTCAGCAGCAGACCAAACTGTCGCCACAAAGTGCTGCCTATTTGATGGGCTGAAAGAGTTTGTAATTTGGGAGACATTAGTGGCAAAGGCAACATGGGTCACGTTTCATCACGACAGCAAAATATTATCATTATTCCTCCTCCTACGCAGTGGATGGTTGTCTGTGACACCATCCGTCAGAAATATCTTGCCTTCTTCGGAAGGAATGGAGAAATATTTACCAAATTAGATGTGGTACCTCCTGACAGAGGGTAGCTGAACTGATTCGATTTTGGAGATCATTGGGTCAAAGGTCTTTGTTACATTTTCTACATTTTTTTTTGTGCATGGTACTTTGCATCGAGTGTTTCCACATGTGACCTTGCTGCAATCAAAGTCTAAAGATAACATCTGAGCCCAACTCAGTCCACATCGATAGAAATTTTGCCATTTCTGATGATGGTCAGCTTTATTAACTCAATAATGTGTTAGTAAAGCTTAAATACTCCTGCTCTCATCATATTTTCACGATGTGACTGAGCCTGTACTAGGCACTGATTGCTGTTTCCACTTACAGTGGATTTAGCATAATCATAAACGGTGGTTGCAATAGTGAGTGGAATGACTTCAAACAGATTCCAGACCCTCTTAGCTACGCAAACTCTTCAACTTGTGTGGAAATCAGGGATAAAATTCCTCTCATTTTAAACTGAGGAAGGGGAGAGGGGCAGATGATAAAGCTGTGGTCGGGAAAAAATGAACAAAATTTTCTCAAACGAAGGCATATAAGGTCAAAAGGGTCATAGTAACGTCACGTAAATTGGTTGAAGATATGGTAACACTCTCAGAACCAGAAGCCATAGCATCGCCCACTTCACAGCCACAACTATCAGTGCCAGGAACCTCAGTCAGGTGATGAACTAACATGTTTCCCTTTGGTCTGGACTGCAGAGCAGTGCTAACAGTTCAAGAGCATAAATAAATGGCTGTATGTTCAGAAGGAAGGTTTTAGTTGTAATGTGTTCCGTGATATGTGTGTTCTCTTCTCGAGGGTTAACACTGCTTCTAATTGGGCTGAGGCTAAAGTAAACCAATTTGGTAGGCTTTACGTAAGTACAGTATGTATTAGTATTTATTGTGAAAAAATGGTAATTGCTCCTCATATTGCACCAAATCAATGCATTCAGCTGTATAGATTAAATAAATTTTCCCTTGACTCCCATGCAAATAGTGCCAGCTTGGATTTCAGTCTACTTCACCACAGACTAAGACTCATCATCTCTTGGTTATCATCTACAAATTGTTTGAGTTTGTTGTTGGTAAGGAATCTACCTAATACGCTAGCAAGTTACATTGGTTTTTTTTTCGTGAAGGGAGCTGAGGGGAACATTATCTATAGTTAAACTCCACTGCATACAAGTTCCCCTTCATCCTTAATTTTAAGTAGCTGCCATTGCACTTGCCCATTGTGGCAGTGGAGCTGGCTAACTCGAAAGCTAACCAGGTAAATTAAGAGAGCAGGCTATGCAGGAAAGGGCTTTTCTGTTGCCTCTGAGATCTTTCAGTAATGCAGCAATTCCAGTACGTACCATATCCTCAGAAATGTCCTGTTTTCATTTCTAAAATCTGGTCACCTTACCGTAAATAAACACTTTTAAGTCATCCATGACATAAACTGATTTATTTGTAAATGGCTCAAGTAGTGTGGTAATGTGTTTAAGTGAAGCAGCTGTGAGAATGGTGCATGTATATGCAACCCAGGCACGATATGCAGTTTCCATACACGTTTAACTATTTATTGAATTCAGTTAGAGGTTATGTTTACACAAAACTGGTCGTCCGCCACCATTAGCCCTAGCATCTCTTGCAATAAATGGTAAAAATCTTTCATTTATTATGAATCCCTGCACTATGTTGGAACTACTGAATGCTCTTACAATGTCACCAATTCTATGTGTTTCTATTGATGATTCTTCAACATTTTCTCCAGCTTTCTCCAGTAGCAACAGTCTATAACTAAGGATTACACGTTAGATTTGGTGGGGAACAACGCACGGAGTTTCTGACGGTAATGTTAATTGTTCATGGCACTTACATTCACAACTAAGTGCAGAATATAATCACCATATTATTTAATGATGCTTGAAAGTCAGAGGAAATATACACTGGAATTGGAAAAACTTGGCTAGCCTACTTGCAGATTCCAGGTTCTTCAGGAAGACTAGGAATGGAGCCGTCCTTTAGCAATACGTTTTTAATGAATGAGTTGTTGTTAAAAATAAACTCCAGCTGCATTGTCGTAGTGTCAGTCTTGTACAGTCCTGATGACAAGTTTTGTGCCCACCTTTACTGGAAGTGGCCTATACTTCTCTTTGTTTTTTTTTTTTTTGTTTTGTTTTGTTTTGAAGTTCAAAGTTGAGCGTTACTTACCCTGCTTATATATCCATGCTGCATGTCCGTATGTTGAATATGGAACTGCGATGTGAACTGCGAAAGTTGCCCCAAAAACTTGTAATATTTCCAACAAAGACAGTATCTCAAAAATGGGTTGCCTGTCTGCTGTTCCGCCCTCCCACTTGTTTTGGTACTGGGCTAACTGCTATACATCTGAAAGGGTGAAGCGAAGGTGGATTTTTTGCAATATTGAACTTTTGAAACCTGTATTTTTGATAAACTTAGTATGGCCAAAATGGCTTGATATTAATATTGATAACACGAACCGTATCCCTCAAAACTTTTCTATTTATTTTGGCTCCAGGCGGACGTGCAGCTGGACAAAGAGAGGGAAAATTTCTATGAGGCCTCTGTGGAATATGTCTATCAAATCCAGCAGGTGCAGGACCGGAAGAAGTTTGATGTGGTGGAGCCGGTAAGTGCCTTCCTCCTCTAGGTCTGTCCGATATCCTGTTCATACTTACTGCCGCCCAACCCCTGTGTGGAAGTGCTTCCTGCTCTTTAACCTCTTAAACTCCAGGGTCCCCCAATTGGGGGACCCTGAGACATCACCGCAGCAAAATACCTACAACGCCGCGCTAATTAAGTAGCAATATAGTCATATTACACATCAAATGAAACAGGAGAGCCTCTGCTACAAGCACATATAAGTCATTTTTACATATACCAAGCACAACTCAAACGCTAAGCATATTAATGTTCAAATATCAAAATCCGAGTAGCGTCAGAAAATCAACCCTCTCTCCACATTTCCATGTCTCCCTCTCTGATACTTCATGCTACACAAACAGAGATATACTCTATTCATTTTGGGTATGTCATTTTCAAACAGAAACCTAAAAAAGAGGCTGGGGCTTAAGAGATTAAAGATGGGATTTGGTAGAGAGGCGGTAATGGCGAGAGACATGATCTCTTACATCAGAATCACTTTATTTTTTGCATAGAGCCATCGCGAGATACTGTTGGATGAAGGACAGAGGGCTTTAGGCCTCATTGAGCATTTTACCAACAGAGGGGTTCCTATCACACTGGTGTCACTGCAATTTAAAGGATTTCTGAATTATTAACCCCTTGAAGGCATACCCAAATGACCAAGGTTACAAATTTTATATATCAAAAGGGAATCATTTTGAGGTCAGAATGTATGTTAAAATTACTTTTTGAGAAATTCACATTTTAAACTCTGTAAGAGCAGCTCTATCAGTTTTGCCTGTGATGTCACCAGAGCTTGCAGTCCCCCTGTAAATATAATGTGAATCAATTATAATCGTGAGAATAATGCAGTTGTTAAGTTTTAAAATATGTCGGCGTTGTGGGGCAGGCAGCTTCTCCAACTCAAATGCTGATTGAGTGAGCGTTAATAGATAGCCTAATGATCTGAAATAGCAAGAATATAGACTGATTTTGCCTAGGGGTATGTTCCAAAACACAGGATGTTGTCTGAAGAAGAGATGGTTTAACGCAGTGGTAAACATTGCCTGATCCCAACTTATTTGAAATGCTTTGCAGGCAACAAATATAAAATGAGCAGATATTTTTCGAAAACAATAAAATTTCTCAGTTCCAACATTTGATATGTTGTCTTTGTGCTATTTACTATTTATTATAGACTTTAAATGATTTGCCAATCATTGCAGTCTGTTTTTATTTACACAATTTTACACAATGTCCCAACTTTTCTGGAAACAAGGTTGTAAGTTAGCATCTGTGCTTTTGGGAAACATACCCCAGAATATAAAAACGTGGAAAGAGCCCATTGAACATTCTGTGCTGTGCTCATCAGATTTTTCTTAAAGCGTGTTTGAACAGCTGAGCAGTGTGGCCATTGACTGTGGTTACAAACCATATTTGCTACCAAGTGCGGTTTCTAAATCAAAAAGCGGCTGAAGAAACCATAGTGAAGGATACGGAGAAATCCAATCGAGATTCAGGATCTTTCTTTGAAGTTTCAAGCTACAAGTGAAGCACTATTTCTGATTGTCCTATAACTAACTGGATGACTTCTTGGTCATCTAGACATGTAATAAACTAAATTGTCTACATAGTAGAGAAGCACTTTGTTAGGTTACAATTAAATGTATCCATCTTGCGTCTACATTCTTGGATTTGGCAATCAATAAAATTTACTGGGCAGTCTGGGTAAATCTGCTTTTAAAATGACAGCCCTCATATATTTCCGATAAATTCTAAAATTCACAAGAGATGTTGGCCTATCTTCAAATTGAAGAGGTTAAAGATTACGTCATTCTGTATTTGCTGATGGTTGCTGCAGACTCTCCATGCTAGTTGACTTGCCTTCACTCGTCTCAGCATGGTCATCGCTCTCAGTGTTTGGTTTAAATTGATATGGTCTACTCCCTAATATTTTTGGTGGAAATGTATCTCCACTACTATCCTGCATTACTTGGCCAGTGAGCAGCATACCATTGCTAGTGGAGTCGTCAGAGTCAGCAGTGGAGCTTGAATTTCCCACTGTTTAGTCGCCACACCTATGCCTAGTTGTCAAAGAGTCTGCCTTTGATACGTCATAGCTGAGAAGATGAAGCTTCCTGCGCAGTGTTTTCAACATCAAATTTAGGGGACTTATAGTTAAGCAAACATTTTCCCAAGATATTCACTTTTTAAACTAAGAATTATTATCAGAATAATTCTATTAGAAATTGCAACTTAAAATGCTGAGTTTCAGTAGCATCACATCAGTGGTTGCCATGGCAACGGCTGTTTAATTTAATATATAGATACTTGGAGAAACACAGTTATTGACATAACTAAACAGTGTTTGGTTATAATTTCAGCTGTAATGTGAAGGGAAAACATTCCTGATGTCACTACAGAGCTTTTTTCCAGGTTTCTGTGTTCTAGTGTTGATTTTGACTCCTTAAATCAATTTCGGCGGGAAACGGCAAATTAAATATGCATAGTTTGATTTGCTCATATTCAGAGGTACATATTGCAAGAAGAGCTCTGTATAGACATAAATCATCACTAAATGTGGAAAACTGCCAAACATGAAGTTAATTGGATGTATAGTCGCTGAGAAATCTGTATTTTCTTGTGAGAAATCATCTGTATTTTTATCAAGGTTTTAACGTGCTTTTAGGTGTAAAAGAGTAATTTCAGAGCAATTTTAGAGCAGGTTTAAGACCAATTAGGCAGAAAGTGAATATATGTCCTGAAAGTAGGCTATTTGAAGGACCTCTCCATGTTCTTACCTCAAACATAAAATTTTGAACCAAAATCGGCATTTTGCTTAGCTATAGGTCCCATTCACCTCCTTTCTGATGGTTTGAAATTAAAATTTTTGTTTGTAGTGTATATTATAAGGTACAAATAAAAATCTCCGCTAATAAAATCTTTTGAGCAAAAACTATTTGGGAATACCTTTAAATGCTAACTTTTCTCTTAAGTTTTCCCTTAAGTAGGTTCAAAGTCAGAGAAAGCATTTGTTCTCCATATTGTTGGGCAATATCACATACATATTCTGTATCTGCTAATTGCACTGCTAGAATTTAAGATGGGCTTGAAGTTCCACAAGTTTGAATGCAGCAGCAGCTGCCTTTGACGGACCTTTGTGTGGGTTCCAAGGTTCTATGGGGTTAAGCAGCTAGTTGTTTTTAGAATGAAGGTGATAGGGTTTTGGTTTGTTCTGTGTTAAATACATTTTGATGAATAGTTAATGCTAACTGCTCCAGATTCACATTGCTGTTGGTTCCTTTGGCTGCAGGTGCTTGCCTTCCTTCATAGCATCCTGACGCTCAATAACCTGACCTTCGAGATGACTCAGGACTTCATGCCATATAAACAGGAGCTACAGCTGAGCCTACAGAATGTGAGTGCTCCTTGTCTGTGGTTTGTATAGATGATATGGAGATCAATGGGGCGCTTTGCCCTCATTGTCATCGATTTCTTTGCTTGCGCCCAGACCAGGAACCACTTTGAGAGTACAAGGGAGGAGATGGAGGAGCTCATGAACAGGAGGAAACAGTCTCCTCAAATCCGGAAAGTACCCGGTCAGCCAACTATTGAGGGGTACCTGTACTCACAGGAGAAGTGTAAGTAATGTCACAGCTGCATTATTCACAGGAGAAGTGTAAACAGTGTCAACACCGCATTATTCACAGGAGAAGTGTAAGCAATGTCACAGCCGCATTATTCACAGACGTGCAAGCAATGTCACAGCCGCATTATTCACAGACGTGCAAGCAATGTCACAGCTGCATTATTCACAGGAGAAATGTTAGCAATGTCACAGCCGCATTATTCACAGGAGCAGTGTAAGCAATGTCACCACTGCATTATTCCCAGGAGAGGTATAAACAATGTCACCACTGCATTATTCACAGGAGAAGTATCAGCAATGTCACAGCTGCACGATTCACAGGAGAAGTGTAAACAGTGTCAACACCGCATTATTCACAGGAGAAGTGTAGGCAATGTCACTACTGTATTATTCACAGGAGAAGTGTCAGCAATGTCACGACTGCATTATTCACAGGAGAAGTGTAAGCAATGTCACAGCTGCATTATTCACAGGAGAAGTGTAAGCAATGTCACAGCTGCATTATTCACAGGAGAAGTGTAAGCAATGTCACCGCTGCATTATTCACAGGAGAAGTGTAAGCAATGTCACAGCCGCATTATTCACAGGAGAAGTGTAAGCAATGTTACCGCTGCATTATTCACAGGAGAAGTGTAAGCAATGTTACCGCTGCATTATTCACAGGAGAAGTGTAAGCAATGTTACCGCTGCATTATTCACAGGAGAAGTGTAAGCAATGTTACCGCTGCATTATTCACAGGAGAAGTGTAAGCAATGTTACCGCTGCATTATTCACAGGAGAAGTGTAAGCAATGTCACAGCTGCATTATTCACAGGAGAAGTGTAAGCAATGTCACCGCTGCATTATTCACAGGAGAAGTGTAAGCAATGTCACAGCTGCATTATTCACAGGAGAAGTGTAAGCAATGTCACAGCTGCATTATCAAGCTCTTGTCCTGTCATGAGTGGGCCTGTCATGAATTATGGTCTGTTTTTGATTCCTTGGGTTGTAATATTTCATTGCTACCTCGCAGAAGTCAGAAAGTGATGTACAAAGCTCAATTTTTTTATTCTTTCTCCTTCTTTTGTCTCTTAGGGGCATTGGGTGTGTCATGGGTCAAGAATTACTGCAAATATTACAAGGAAAACAGGATTTTCGTCATGATTCCATGTGAGCAGAAACCTGCTGCCAAACAGGTAGGTGATCTGAGATAAATGTAGCTGAAGGTTTATGAGCTTTCTGAGTTTCTTTAAAGTTAAGAAGTTGAAGTTAAAAAAGTAAGGTAAGTGCATCACAAGGAGCTACATTAATGTCTAAAAATGTTGCACAGTATTACAAATGTCCTAATTTGGCTTTGTATGCCACCACTATAGATTGGAAAGTGTTTTGTCAATCCAAAGAATAAACCCTGTATGAATTACAGCTGTTTTTATTTTCAGTACCCCAATTCTAGGGGCTCAGTAATCGGAGATACTGAAATCACAAAGTAAATTGTCTAATTCATTTCCTGGTTGTAAATCCTTTGCAGTCGATAAATGCTTGAAGTCTGGAACACAGAGACATCACCAGATGCTGGTTTTCATCTTTGGTGACGCTCTGCCAGGCCATTACTGCAGCTGTCTGTTCATATTTCTCTGATGGGATTGTTTTTAATTTTAAGCCTAATGGTGGATTGCTTCACTGGCAGTGACAGCTCTTTGGACTTCAAATTGAGATTTAATGGCAAAATATTAGTAATGCAGACGCCGCACTTGAAACCGATATCAGACGTTTTATCTGCTTATTTAGAAATGGAATCATGAAGGAGTAACTTGCTTTTGTGCAGCCAATCGCTGTTTCTTGTGCTCCCTGATAAAGATAGGAGGCGCATATAAAAACCTGCTGTAGTTCCTTCTCTTTTCACCAGATTTTTTGCAAATACCCTTCAATATAAACTGCAAGTTTGCACTTTGAGTGCATAATCATTCATTTCAACTCCTTAATACCAACTCTAATCCTCTGTATTACACCTCAAGACTAGCTGTAACTTTTAAATGTCCACATATTTTATGGCCGTCACCATATAAACATCAATTTCAACGTGCGATGGTCTTAAACTTCACTAGCAATAATTTGCCTTTGTATATAATCATTACACTGATATAAATGTTTTGTATTTCTCCCAGGGAACAATGGAGTTACAACTAAAGTCTTGCATTCGTCGGAAGAGCGAGTCAATTGACAAACGCTTCTGCTTTGATGTCGAAACGATTGAAAGGTGAGAAAGAGCTACCAACCGAGATGTTTCCAGTTTCCCATGGCCAGAAGTGAAGTTCATAACAAGGCACTGCAATGGAGTGCAAAACTCAAACAATGCTGGCATTTATTAAAGTAAGTTTATGGTATTTTCAAGGCTGAAGCTTATAAGAGAAGGGTCCACCCAACTTCCATGGCCATTTCCAGTGAACAGGCCAATGATCATATCTTCTTCGTAGTTTTGATTTTAGTTTCTAAAAAAGTATTGCGAGCCAAATCAACCACTCACATAATATATGAAGGCGGTGCAAGCTGGATGTGATGAGGTTGATTCCAAGATACAGATCTTATACTGTGATTTTTTAAAATATTTTTGTATACGATAATATCCTTTAATTATAACCCCTGCAATGAAGTTTAGGGGAGTATACTGGATTTGCTTTGTCCGTCCGTGTGTGCATGCGTGCGTGTGTCTGTGCGTGTTTGTGTGCGTCTGTGCGTCCGGACCTAGATCTCATAACCTACTCATCCGATTTTGAAAATTTTTTTTCTTGCTGGAAGGTCTATAGACTGTGGTACTGCCCGACTACTTGTCGTTGCGGGGGGTATCCTGTAAGCCATGCTTACTGACTAAATCTAGTATTTGAATATCCTCTATTATCCTTTGCTTGCAATGACTGTTTCAAGTCTGTGAAATCGCAGACATCACCAGATGCTGGGTATATCTCTTCTAATGATGCTCTGCCAGGCCTGTACTGCCGCCATCTTCAGTTCTTGGTTGTTTCAGGAATGCCTTCAGTCACCTCTTCAGCACATAAAATGCACGTTCAGTTGCATTCAGATCGGATGATGGACTCAGCCAACAGAACCAAAATAACACAAAATGCCTTCCTGTTCAGTTAATTGTGGTGCCCACTGCATGTGTGGGTCTTTCGCATCATCTGTCTCCCAGCACCATTCTGGCCATAAAGTATACTACAATTTTCTGGATGAGTTTGGCTTGTTCAGAGAACCTTGCAATTACCTTTTGTGATAAAAAGTACAGGTCCTCACACCGCGCACACACACTCCCAGCTTCATATAAAGGTGACAGGTTGGGTTTTTTTTTTTTTTTTTGCTTTTCTGGTCATAGAAGTGTTGTTTTTTTTTTTTTCACTCGTCTGCAGAGCTGCACCTGTCACACTCCAGGCCGTCTCCGAGAACAGCAGGAAGCTGTGGATAGAAGCGATGGACGGAAAGGAACCTGTATGTTTTCCCTGCTTCTGATGAATGGCCGCTACTTCTACATCCTGCCTGAACTGCGTATATTATCATAGTCTCTTCACTGTGAATGTTTTCTTTTCCCATAATCCCCTTGAGTATTCTACCGCAATGCCCGGGCGTCAAGCTATTCTCAATCCGCTTCATATGCCAAAAGTCATAAATTATCCAGACATTAAGTTTGACTGCAGCCTGTGGTACATAAATAGAGAATAGTGTATCCTCATACTCTGTGTTCATTTACCTTTTGAAAGGATAATGGAACCAGTTGCTCTTTCGGTTACATTGGTGCTCGTAGAAGAAAGTGGAGATTCAGTCATTAGCATTTCTGCAGCTTGCTTGCAGTATTGACTCTTCATTATTGCTCGCCTGTCCTGTGTTTTTGGCCACGGCTCACATAGCATAGTTTTACAGCTCAGTAACTACTTGGCTCTACTGGCCTCCTACAGGGAGTGTAAATAAATGGCGACTTTCAGTGTGTGTTTTTGGAGAGGATCCATATCTTGCTAGCGCTCTCTTCAGTAATAAAAAGAGCACATTGGCAGTGGAGAAAGGCTAGAAAATGATATCACTTTCCGAACTGGAAGAGAAATAAAAGGTTTGGAGCAATCGGCAAAACACTGTTATTGTTGGGTGTGTTTACATGGCGCGATTACGTAACATGTAGGCATTTACCAGACTCGTTCATTAATATTGCTGTACGTACCTGTATGTGTGTATGAAGTCATCAAGCGCATGACAAACAGTAAACATTCATATGCATTTTTACATTAGTAAATACAGTATAAACCAAAAAAAATTGAGACTGTTTTGCAACAAGTGGCAAATGGGATTTTGAAATACACTTTCCAGTGTGCTGGAGTGCGTAAGGAGATGAAGTGTGAATACTGAAGTCGGGCTATAAATTCATATTTTTGTCCTTGAATGCACCCCTTTTTCTTGAACAGAATTAGTTTTACACTCTGTTTTTATTGCAGATCTATCATTCCCCAATTCACAAGCAAGCTGAGAGTATGTATTTATGCCTCTTTATAAATGATATGAAACTTGTATTTTTTTTGTTTGCTTGTGTGAATAATGTGATCTATACGAAGTGCCATTAAAAACACAACCGACAACAATGCATAAAATTTTGTACAGATGGTGTAAGAAGGGAAAAAAATACAAGGCTATTTAAAGTCAAGTGTTAGCTCCCAAATGGTGAATTCTAATGAACTGGTTAGTTGGCAGACCACGAGCCGACAACAGTGGTTCCATAAATGAGCCATTCCCCAAGTGATCAACGAAAAGGAGAGTGAGCAAAGAAATATTGCATGCATGGCTCAACGTAAACACTCTCTATAAAAATCCTAGCTAAAAAAACTTTACATTTGTGAACAGTCACGATGTCACGATTAACACAACCAGCAGGGATCAGGCGATCAGAATGCTGATTGCCGGAATGAGTCCAGCCAGAGATGCGGCACACTTTGGAGTGCAACTGTGTGACTGTTACTGTTTCATTTCATGTCAAATGCGATATGGCCGAACAGGAAGCACCCGAGATCGACTGTGGCCTGGGCTGCCACATGTGACTGTGTGTGTGTGCAGGACCATAGCATTCAAGCGATGCATCTCAGAGACCACTCATCCAACAACGTTAACCACTGCCGAGGTTCCTGGAAGACACAGTGACCATATCAGCTCCCATACAGTCTGAAGACGGCTCTGCGATGAAGGCCTCTCTTCATTACCTCCACCAAGGAGGTTATGTTTTAGGCAGCGTTTGTCTGTCTGTCTGTTTGTTTATTTGTTTGTTTGTTAGCAAGATGCTAACAAAAGTGATGCACCGATTTTGATGAAATTTTCAGAGAAGGTGGGTATTAAGTCAAGGAAGAGGGTGATTAAATTTTGGCTTATCTAGGCCAAAGTACAGCTGAGATATATGCCAAAGTTCAAGATTTCAAGTCTTTCCAATGGGCCGGAGTTCCAATCGCTGTGCTTTTGGGTTTTGCTGCCCCCTGGCGGAGGTCTGCGCTCTCTGAGTGCTTTTCTAGTTTAGAGCAGGTTTTGGGATGGTCCTGACGGATCGCAGACATGCTATTCCTCGTCAGTCGGGACAGACACGTTCCAATAAAAAATGGCCAGATCGTCAATGGCGTCACATTATTTTCAGTGGTACATCGGACTTCTTGCTCTGTATGCATGTCCCCACTGAGAACGCGTTGCACTTCTGGGATTCTCTAGGACCATCCCAACACATGCTCTAAACGACAAGATGCCCCCATCCTGGAACGTCTTCCGGTAACTTCGGCAGTGAGCAGTGGTTGCTGGACGAAAGCTGAGATGCCTCACACGAGTGCTGCAGTCCTGTACATGCGTGGTCATGGCCTTATTACATTATTTGCGCAAAATTTTGTGCTTTGTTCCTTGTTGCGTCTTTAATGCCTCTTAGTATAGATGACGTATCATGTCTTTTCCATTCAGTTTTCCTTCAGAAAATTCTTTATGTAGACCTTGAGTAATTTTTCTGAATATACAAATATTTTTCATGTAAGATGCAGTTTAACTCATGAAATTTTTTTTATGCAGTGGAGCTGAATGAAGTAGGATTCAAGTTTGTCCGAAAGTGCATCAATTATGTTGAAACAAAAGGTAAGATAATAAAGACTTGTATGTAATGTTTATTATACTTAATGCGCATTGCTTTTGATGTGGTCACAAACTGCCAAAACCATATGATGCATGGGCCGAATATTTTTCTAATTAACTGTAATTTAATTTGAACCGTCTTTGTCTTACAAAATAAATCTCATAATTTGGCCAATTTCTCTTTTGTTTTTGTCCTCTTAAAACAGGGCTATTCAAAAATGTCCTGCAAGGGCCAGTGTGGGTGCAGGCTTTCATTCCAACCAAGTACCTACACACCTGATATTACTAATCAAGCTCATTAGCAAAGACTCTTAGGGTTGATTAGTGGTGTCAGGTGTGTTAGTGCTTGGTTGGAATGAAAGCCTGCACCCACACTGGCCCTTTCTGGACACGATTGAATAGCCCTGTCTTAAAACATTTGATCAACTTTCAATATAAAACTACTGCACTATTTCTTTGTCCTGCAGAGGGCAGTGCAGACCAGGATTTAAAATTTTGACCACCTTCCAGAAATAAATAAAAACCTATCATACAAGTCCCCTTTGAGGGGACCAACTCTTGGTTATGTGTTTAAATTGAAGAGTCTTGAACTGCTTACAGTCTATAAAATATTTTTTTGAGAAATCAATTTAGATCTAAGATGATATGAGTATGAAAATCCAAAACCGTGAGGTATGTTTCTCCTGTGAGTAGGAATTGGTGTCTCATTAAATTTCAAGCGGGAACATTTTGACATTAATGTTCTTGAATATGTCAGTCAGTTGGTATTCTAGGTGTTCTATTTCAGATGTTTGAGATGAAGTGATTCTTTATCCCCTGCCCATGAATAAGCACTGCCCTCCTTTGTTTTGTCCAGTATAGTGTTAATCATTTTCTTTTATGAGTCAATGGCTAAAAGGCTCTGCCACTTCTTTTTTCCAACACCGTACTCCATTCCAGGACTTTAAATCGCCTGCGTGGATTTCTGAACTTGGGTAAACTTTCAGTCTCCCTCTCTCCTTCCCTCCCTCTCTCCCCTCTCCCTTCGTTTCCAGGCGTCACACAAGAGGGAGTTTACCGAACAGTTGGCAGCAACATTCAAGTACAAAAGCTTTTGAATGCCTTCTTTGGTGAGGGAATTACTCAGTTGCTCCTCTGTCATTGCTCTGATGGTTCTGTTCCGTTAGAATAAACAAGCATCATACAGGTGATAAATTGAATGCGATTAAAAATCTTTCTGGGACACGAGAATCAAAGAGTATTCCGCTCAGTGGTCAAATTATGGAGCAGTCTAGCCCGTGGAATCTCAAACTGCTGATTATTAAAGCACTGTCTTCCTGAGTTTGGAGGACTGAGTCAACAACATGGCTGACTGTCATAGCTGTTTACTCATCGATCATACTTTGTAATTACCAGGTTAGCGTGAATGATAACTTGTAAAAATAAATGATATAATGACCTGGAATACCCCCACAACAAATTTAAATAGCATTATATATATAAAAAAATGTCATATACTCACACCCTGTTCATTGACTGTACTTAGTAGTGCAAAATTGATTTGGAAGCAGGTTTAAGAGCCAGAACTAGCCACGTGAATGAGCGTGACTTCAAAGACACATTTTTTTTTTCACTGTGCCTCCTTTTTCTTGTCCATTCTGTTCGTAACAGACCCCAAATGCCCAGGAGATGTGGATTATCACACCAGTGACTGGGACATTAACACCATCACAAGCTCCATGAAATTCTACCTCAGGTGAGAGAGAATGGAAGAGTACTCTTCCCTGATAGATTACCGGGGGAGAGCACAAACAGGGACTGTCCGTCTGTCCATTACCTGACCCTTTAATTCACTGTCAGAGCTGCTGGCATCTGTCTCAGCATCCAATGAGTGAGAGGCAGGAATCCTCTCTCAGCAGTTTGTTCATCGGAGAGAACACACACCATTCACACACACACACACACACACATATGGGCAAAGTAGTCTCTAATGAGCCTGACATGCGTGTCTTTGGAGAAAATAATGCGGTGAGTTCCCAAACAAATTCCTCTTGAACATGGGGAAAACCTGCAAACTGCACATTGTAAATCTCATGCCAGCCCCAATCCTTGCTGCCCACTGACAGAGACCGTACCGAATCAAAGCCCCTTATTCCTTGGCTGGGTCGTGCGGGGCTGCCTATCCCAACATGCAATGGGCGAGAGGCCATAACACGACCTGGAACAGCCAGCCAGTTCACCTCGGGGGTCACTCATTTTTCATTCACACACTCATACTTCTGGGCACTTTAGAGTCTCAGAACTGCTTGGTAAGCATGTCTTTGGTAGTAAACTGAAGTACCCAGAGGAACCGCACACAAACACGGGAGAACACGCCCACTCCACACAGAAAGGCCTCGTGCCAAATTCAGACTCGCTGTCTTCTTGCTGTGAGGTGATAGACTAATATTATACAGACTAATAGCTTTAAAGAAGGCAATATCTGCAAACAGCCATGTATGTGGAAAAGAGTATTACATTCTGCATTGTAGAATAAGATGGTGATTATAATCAATTTCTCACAAAATGGGTTTTTGGAAATAATTCACCCTTCACACTCCAGCTGCCACTGGCTGCCTGTATCGCTTTTGAGTAAATCCATCTCGTTTGGCCCAGCCCAAGTGCATTGTGTGGGATAATGTCCCTAGTGGGGCTGTATTTCTAAATGCGAGATCTTTATCTCCGTGTGGTGAAACTCACTGAATGTCTGAAGTTTATCCTCGGTAATTGGCTTCAGTGGAATTAAGGTCTAAAACACTTGACTTAAATGGATTTGTGCCTAACAAGGTTGACAGTTAAGTGTTTTAGATTCAGGCTGTTAGCAAATTAAATTACTTTGTGCTCTGAGACAACCTCAGTCTCGATAAAGTTGGCACATTATTGGAAATGGAAATAAAATCAAAATGGAATGATTTGAAAAGTCAATTCACCCTCTATTATATTGAAAACACCACCACTTCACATTATTTGATGCTTAAACTTGTGAAGTCAATTATGCTCATTTAAAATCTGATGACAATTGGCCCGGGAGAAATTTTGGACTTATAATGAGCAGATAAGTTGGAATGATAAGGTGATGTGAAACTTTAGATATTAAACAGGTGCGTCAATCATGTTATCATGAAGAAGGGGTTTCTAAATGCGCCTAGTTCCTCAAGAGCAAAAGTTAGTCGAGGCTGGCTTGAGATCTATTTCCCTCAAGGGCAAATCAGTAGGATTGCAGGCATTTGACCTGCTACTGTGTGCAATATAATTAAAATATGGAAGAAATTTGGTAAAATCTCAGTGCAGAAACGGCAAGGCCAAAGACCACTTTCAAATTTGTGACTCCTCGGGTATCTAATGAACAGTCACACGGCTGTAAGGGATGTTACACCTTGGACTTGGATACAGTATACAGTACTTCTGTAAAGGTTTTTTGTCAACGACATTAACCGCTACTTCCACTAAATGCAAATTAAATAATCTCTATTCGAAGCCAAAGCTACCCATTAACACCGTCTTAAAGCATCTCTGACTTCTCTGGGTTTGGTGTCGTCAAAGATGGACACTTGCACAGTGGAGGCATGTTCTGTCATCTGATGAGTAAACGTCTCAAGTGCTTTATAGAAAAAAATAGCCACCATGTTCTTTGGACCTGAAAGGACATGGACAGCCTCGGGTGTTGTCAGCATCAGGTCGAAAAGAAGGCATGTATTTTGATATGGGGGCGAGACAGAGCATGGGTGACTTGCATATTCTCGAGAGTACCTTTAATGCAGAGGGTGCAAACAAGTATGTACGAGTTTTTGGGTTATACAGTTTATGCTGCCATCCCACATACAACATTGTGTCTTCCAAGGCTGTCCTTGCATTTTCCGTCAAGACGACACTAAACCACCTTCTAGGCAGATTACAAGTGTATGACTGTGTAAGCAGTGAGTGCGGGCGCAAGATTGGCCTGCCTGTAGTCCTGATCTTTCTGAATGAGGGCGTGTGAAGCAAAATATACCGCAACACAGGTTCAGTACAATTGAGTAGCTGAAGACCTGCATAATGGAGGAATCAGGGGAATTCAGCTGTTAGACTTGATGAACTTGTGTCTTCAATTCAAAACCATTTAGTGATCGATTACAAAGGCATGGTGATTAGAGATGCACTGAATTTTCGGCTACCGAAAATTGCAAAAAAATGCATTTTCGGTTTTCGGCCAAAAGACTTTTAACACCGAAACAATACAGCCGATACAGGATGTTGTGATGATGCAAGCAAAAACCGTGACCAGCACACCCCTGTCCAGACTTTAATTCCATCGATTTTGTTACATATTTATGTGTTTAAATCAGGGGACGCGCAGTACCGTCACCACAATATGGCAGTAAAGTACAAAAGTGTTTCATTGTCATTTCTGTTTGACATTGCCCTGATGCATAGGGTAGCAACTGGTGTTGTGTCCGATTCGGTTGCACATTAAATAACGTACCACCTAAAAACGCAAAGCAATGATATCTGTAAAAGTCATAGAGTATTCATAGAAAACTGCAATATATTCTCAATGTATTTGTGTACCATCAGTATTCAATAATGTAACTACGACCCCTAGGGAAAAAATATAGAATCACCACACGGATGTTAATTTACCTTTTTCCTTCATTACAAAGAAGCAGATAACACATGCCAAAATAATTATTGTTAATTAGCTTGACATGCAGGAAATATTTCACTTTGAAACTGACGAAAACACGTAGCAAATATGCAAATCGCAGGAGATGGCAGAGTATTAGAATTTATCGCTTTACGATGCGTCATCTCATCTGTGATACCTCTCCTAAGAACAAAATGCTTCATCAGCACCCGTAAAGTTATTTTCCGCGCTATTTTCGTAAAATATGGGCAGCAAAATAACTTTCTCAAGGGGAATTAGGGGAACAGGATTGCTTCTAATTTTGCTACAAACAGGGTCATAGGCAAAGAAACGCATCTTCGAATGCAGCAGCTTTGGTGAACAAACGCAACCTTGTTTGAAGGTAGGGAAATGCACAGTATATTTATCAAGCTGCCTAAAACAACACACCTTTCAAAAACACAATTTGAAGACCTGTTTCAATCGTTTCAATGATGGCTAGTGAAGCCAGATTCCTTGCGATAATGCGGAAGCGATTTGTCTTTCGCAGAGACTATTCTCTCTGACCAATCAGTGGGCTGCTGTGTTCTCGCGTAAAATATTTAATTTTACAATTTTTCAGCAGCGTGTAATAGGCCAGTCAGTTATAGGTCTGTAGGTTATTCATGAGTGAGACCATGTAAAACATTTTATATACTTTTGTATAATTTTATTTTATATTGTGCTTTGTTGGAATGTCAGTGCTAAAAAAAATATTTTTATGAGCTGCCGGTTAAGGCACTGCTCTGCAGTGCAGAAGTGATCGCCATGTCGCGAGTGCGAGCACCGTCGTACCCACCGGCAGGGGTCGGCTGCTTTTTCAGAGTAGCGCACAATTGGCTATTGCGCTACAGGGTTTCAAATTGGGAAGGGACTGCCGGATTTGGGTATACAATATATATCAGCTTTGTTCGTTGCTCCAGCGCCTCCTGTTGGCCGGACGGGCGCTCGTCAGGAAGACTCCGGGTTGGTTCATGTCCGGGTATCCTCCGCCCTAGTTCTGAACTTGCGAAGATTTAACCAATGAGTGTATAAGAATCAGTGGCAGACAGGCACGTTCTTCGGAGGAGAGCCGTGAACTGTCTCACTATCCTGAGTTGGCAGCAAGGGGTCACATACGAGCAAGCTTTGTACATAGTTCCCCAATTGGGCATTCCAAATTCGGGAGGGATTGGAGATGCCAAATTAAAAAAAAAAAAAAAAAAAAAATTTCATAATTTTGTAATTACCTTCGCCAGCGACTTCGCTGTCTGTCTGTGTGTATGTATGTGTATCGAATAACTCAAAAAGTACCAAACGGAATTTCATAAAATTTGGTGGGTTGATTTGGCATGACCTGAGGATCAATTGATTAGATTTTGGGAGTGATCGGGTCAAAGGTCAAGGTCAAGGCCACAAAAAGGTCAAAACCGACTTTCGGCCATATCTCGGTCAATTTTTATCCGATCGGCATGAAACCAACGCCAGTGGCGAGGGATTCAGTGGCGTCGGCGAAGGTATGCGCTCTACCGAGTGCCCATTCTAGTTTCTTTTGCTTTTCGGCCAAGCTTTTATCATTTTCGGTTTTCTGTTTCGGCCAAAAATTTTCATTTCGTTGCATCCCTGATGGTGATGGTGATGTAGTGGTAAACAGTTGACTGCCTACTTCTTGGAACTCTGTTGCAGTGATCACATACAAATCACATAATCACATATTAATTGCATATTTTGAATAGTCAATTAAATTCACATATTTGAGCATCAAATGATTTTTTTTTGTTTTGTGAATGGACTTTTCTGACTTTTCAGTCTTTAATTCTTTTTTTTTTTTCGCATTTTACGTGGTCGATGAATTTGTTTGATTTATTCAGAACAGGACAGCTGTGTTCAGTGTTTGCATGAGTAATATATGTGTCTTCACAGGAATCTCTCGGAACCTCTGATGACCTATAAACTTCACAGAGAGCTCATCTTAGCTGCAAGTAAGATTGTTATTTCCATATTTTGTGCTTTAATAACATTAATTATTCAACCAAAAAGGTTGTTGCTTTTGAGTTTATCTACATTTGGTTTCCCCTGCAATTGTGCTTAAACTTGCATTTTTGTGTAGACACATTTTTGCTACATTTTGGTTTTGTGTTAGGCTACAGGAATTAAAGGAATTAAAGTTAAAACTTGCCGTGTTGCATGCCAATTATATTATGGCTCTATAATATATATGGTACTATTTTTAGGTTAAATGCTGAAATCTGGTCATTAGTGCCAACAAGCGTGTGTGTCTTCATCAAATCAACCAGTGTTAAGTGTCTTGGCTTTCAGTGTTTTGCTAGTGCAGTGACCTAATGGCACCTACATGAAAGTGTTGCCAATTTTGTCACCTTATCCAGCTTTTTCATATAAAACCATTGAGGTTTGGCTGAGGTTATTTTGTTAGTGTTTTCTTCGTTCGGTCGTGCGTGTGGACTGTTGAGCAGGTGGCCCCTTCCCCATCTGGCCCCACATCAGCCCTAATCCGCTCTCTGGTTACTCCGTTCACGAGGGGTTCAAGCTCAAGGTTGGAGGATTTCTGGCCGCAGTCGTTAAAAGCCCCGTGTTCCATTTCCTGGGTTACTGTCTGTGTAACATAAGACGTCCGTATTGCTTCTGTCGGTTTGTTTGCAAAACAAAGTTCGCGCTGTTCTGTGGATCTCCAACATCTGTCCGGCAAGTAGAACTCTGTCTATATTCCTCAATGCCTCCTTTCTTTGTAATTACCCCAGGATGTGTTTCACCCGCAGAATATTAATTGTGATTGGAGCGTTGCTAAACTCTATTATGTCCCAGGGGCTTTTGATTGCACAGAAAGACTGCTGTAATGAGCCGTTAATACGGTGCTGAAACTGCTCCCCTTGACCACGGTAAGCGCGCACATCTAAGGATCCTATTGTCAGCATGCATGACATACCGCTGCCACGTGTCCCCTGGAGGTAGCGCCGCTGGCAGTTGTGAAAACTGTAATGTCTGGGTTAATAACGAGATCAAGGGTTACCTTTTGATCTTAGCCCCTTGCACACAATGGCATAATGCTGCCATCGAGCATGAGGGCCTGATTAACAGGTTTTTTGCTACGGCTTCAATCGGGTGAAAGGGTGTCACTGATGCGATGTAAGCGAGTCGGTCCCCGCTTCTCTACTTACTGTATGAAGCTGCATTTGAAATGTCATTGTTTTCAGTTCCACAACACTGGAATTGAGCCATGAGCAGGGTTTTCACCAGGATTTTTTTTTAAGCTGTGGCGGAGAGCTTCAGCGTCAGGTAAAAACTCAGCATTATCAGGTGTGGCCAGTTTTCATTAATCAGCGCGTAGACTTGTAATAATTGAAGTCTATGCGCACTGAGGTTCATCAGTTTCAAGTGCGTCACGGTGGATTTCACATATATACTGAGAGGCATTAAAAACACATAATAAAATATACTGTTTTAAGTAGTGGTGAATGGTTTCTTTCGTGGTTGCAAAACAATGTCTTGAGAAACTGTGCTTTTGGAAGTGAGACTTGCCTTCACTATTATCGTTAGATTGGCAGTCTATTCAGCAGTTCTTGGGCATTATCTGACATGGCAGAGGACATTTTATGGAATGTGTTTTTGTGGCGTCACAGGTGACGCACTTTGTCGGGGACGACAGCTGACACATCTGGTCATTATGCGTCATCTCTGCAGTCTGGATACAGTCATTTAATGGACATTAAAATAGTTCACTTTTTTTTGAAGTGGGGCTGTATGAGCTAAAAATTGTCACTACTTAGATGCAGTAGAAAGCTCTCTGATCTCCTCCAGGTAGCCGCACCAGGGCATAGTGCTGGGTGCTAATTTAGGTGATACACTGTTGTGAACGGAAACACAGAAATAGCGTATTTTTAGGGCCTAAAAGAGGTCCAACCTGAAAATAATTAACTATTTCAATTGTATGCGATATTAAAAAAATTTGCAGCACTTTTTTCTGCTCATGAAAAAAACACAGTTTCTCTTCAACTGTTTGTGAACTTTTTTTTATTTGAGGCGTGATTCTATGCCATTGAAATGCTGTCTCTGTCACAAACCGCTCAGAGTCTGGCCCAAACAGCTGATCGCTACAGCACACAGTGAACTAGGATACGTCAGTTGGTTAGTTCAAGAGCAACTGTGTTTTTTTTCCGAGCAGCAAAAGTGCTGTAATTTTTTAAATATAGCGTACAATTGAAATGGTGTATTATTTTCAGGCCACAAAATACACTGTTTCTGTGTTCCCGTTCACAACAGTGTATCGCCTAAATTTGCACCCAGCACTATGCCCTGGTGCGGGATGGGATCAGAGAGCTTTCAACTGCATCTAATGTAAGTAGTGGCAATTTGTAGCTCATATAAGCCCACTTCAAAAAAAAGTGAACTATCCCTTTAATGCGTCCAGAATCATTTCTTTTAGACTGGCCATCATTCCACATTCAAAATGTTTGACTTAAAGGGATAGTTCGGGATTTTTCACATGAATCTGTATGGCATCACCGCCTTTAGTCTCGTGCACACACACTGACTTTCCATTGACAGTGCCCTGTGAGCCGAGTTCTGTCCAGTTTTGGTCAAAGCGAAAGTAGTTCCGGCAGGTTTCCTGGGGTCTGCAAAGTAAAACGTTTTTCTTCTCAAAACAGTATGTGTTCGAACGAGTGATTTATTTGCATAACAAAACCCTGGTATTCCAAAAAGTCACATCTTGTAATTGCTTGGGGCTACTTTCTCTCAATAGCAATCACTGCGCGCTGTCACTGCTAAAAGCTGTGCGCACTAGCCAACTACTTTCATCAGTTGTTCGACAGAGTTTACATATTCCAGCCAGAGGAGGATGTCCCCCTACGGTCGAGGACGGCAGACTCGAGAGAAACTACTACTTCTTAGCAAACTGACCCAGGGATAACCGGAGCACTCGGAGTAACTTTCCAAAGGATTTTATTATTATTTCGGGAAGACGCTGGTGCGTCAGCACCAAAATAAATATGTATGCTGGGTGCTGCGGTCATCCCTCGCTCTAGTAGCTGAGAAAGGTAGCCAAGTTTGTCTTGATTATGCTAGCCAACGCTGTGACTGGAGTCATGGACTTCTCATTCAAACCTAGAAACCATCCACACCCGTCCACGTAGTTTCTGACGATTGTAATAACAGTACAACAATAACAAAACATATTATGTTTCATAAGCTTCACTGGTAATATGACACCGATAGATGAATCTATGTTGCGCTTACATAGCCCTCGGTGCAGCACCAGAAGGCTATGCACGGATGCTATAGAAAATCTTTAGAACAATTTTGTTTACCTGGGGTGTAGGGACAGCAGAGCTCAGTTGTTCGACAGTGTTTACCGACGACAGACCTACGACGCTAGCGAGCTAGTTCGAGAGCTAGAGTGAGAAGTTCATCAGCTTCTCCAGAAAATAGTTTATTTGATAAAAATGGTGCGCACTTGCGATTATCCAGGCTGTACCAACAAAGAGGTGAGTGAGCCTCCTCACACATTCCATCGCTTCCCTGTGACGGACGTAGCTCTGAGGCGACTTTGGCTACTTGCTCTGGGCTTCCAAGTGCACACCAAACTACTAAAAATGAAAAAGCTTCGCGTTTGCAGTGTGCACTTCAGCGAGGACGACTACTTTCCTTCAGGACAAGGAAGAGACGGGTTTTGAAGAGCTCTGCTGTCCCTACACCCCAGGTAAACAAAATTGTACTAAAGATTTTCTATCGCATCCGTGCATAGCCTTCTGGTGCTGCACCGAGGGCTATGTAAGCGCAACATATATTCATCTATCGGTGTCATATTACCAGTGAAGCTTATGAAACATAATATGTTTTATTATTGTTGTACTGTTATTACAATCGTCAGAAACTACGTGGACGGGTGTGGATGGTTTCTAGGTTTGAATGAGAAGTCCATGACTCCAGTCACAGCGTTGGCTAGCATAATCAAGACAAACTTGGCTACCTTTCTCAGCAACTAGAGCGAGGGATGACCGCAGCACCCAGCATACATATTTATTTTGGTGTCGACGCACCAGCGTCTTCCCGAAATAATAATAAAATCCTTTGGAAAGTTACTCCGAGTGCTCCGGTTATCCCTGGGTCAGTTCGCTAAGAAGTAGTAGTTTCTCTCGAGTCTGCCGTCCTCGACCGTAAGGAGATATCCTCCTCTGGTTGGAATGTGTAAACTCTGTCGAACAACCGATGAAAGTAGTTGGCTAGTGCGCACAGCTGTTAGCAGTAACAGCGCGCAGTGATCACTATTGAGAGAAAGTAGCCCCAAGCAATTACAAGATGTGACTTTTTGGAATACCAGGGTTTTGTTATGCAAATAAATCACTCGTTCGAACACATACTGTTTTGAGAAGAAAAACGTTTTACTTTGCAGACCCCAGGAAACCTGCCAGAACTACTTTCGCTTTGAATAAAACTGGACAGAACTCGGCTCACAGGACACTGTCGGGGGAAAGTCAGTGTGTGTGCACGAGACTAAAGACGGTGATGCCATACAGATTCATGTGAAAAATCCCGAACTATCCCTTTAAGCTGTACATCAAGCAAGAATGGGAAGGAGTTCCACCTGAAAAGCTTCAAAAATTGGTCTCCTCAGTTCCCAAACGTTTACTGAGTGTCGTTAAAAGGAAAGGCAATGTAACTCTGGTAAAAAGGCCCCTGTGCCAACTTTTTTGCAATGTGTTGCTGCCTTTAAATTCTAAGTTAATGATTATTTGCAAAAAAAAAAAAAAAGTTTCTCAGTTTGAACATTAAACATCTTGTCTTTGCAGTGTATTCAATTGAATATAAGTTGAAAAGGATTTGCAAATCATTGTATTCTGTTTTTATCTACAATTTACATAACGAGCCAACTTCACTGGTTTTGGGTTTTGTACAATTAGGTAGAGCAGGATGTGCTCGCAGCAAACACAGAAGTTAACATCGTCGTTTATCGTTTTGCTAAGTGAACAAAATTTTTTTCTCTCATTGGTGCAAACATTGAACAAGAGTTTGTCACTAAAGTGACTAGGTCACCAAAACCGACTGGTGTCTGCGTATTCCCAGTAGGAAGGTTGGTACCAAAAAGAATTGAAATCGGTTGACTCCTTCTTGAGATATCCCGCTGACAATGTTCGGGACGGACGGCGGAGCTGAATACTATATCCCCCACTTCGCGCTAAACGCGCGGCGGGGGATAATTAAGAAGAAAGCAGCGCGTTTTACTGCAGATGGCTAGTTTTTATTCATTGGAAAACATGTTTATCAAGCAAAATGATTGACAGCAGGTCAAGAATTATTATCGCTCATTTTAACTTGACAAGGAGAACGGTGCGCCACAATCAATTACATGCTGCAGAAACCCTGATAAGTACTAAGATCCCTAACTAAGGTCTACTGGACGTTCTTGCTAGTTGAACAGTTATGTCCCCAGATGTAGAATATGCAATTATGCTATATGGAGCTCTTTATTAGTGTGACATGTAAGCAGATGCGGAAAAGTCAGGGGTCAGAAAGTAGAACAGCTGGTGGAGGAATTTTGATAAATGGTGAATCTGCAGCTGGAACAAAATTATAGCAGGAATGAGTGTTGTCTTACCGTTTGTCCACATGTCTGTCCATGTCTCTGTCCCTGTATCGTGCTTTTCCGGGCCAGAGCTTCGACTGTATTCAACGTAGTTCCGCAAAATCTTCTGTATAGATGCATCTTATAGTGTAGATTTGTCTTTTCATACTTCCATGCCCCCTCCAGTCCGTTGCTCCACCCTCCGTCTCTTTTTTCTGAACAGAACGCCAAAACCGTTCAATATTTTCCAACGGAATTTAATATATGGATGCATTTCATTGAGACTTCCATCCGTCCTATATTTTATAAAATGCTTTCTGCTGTTTCCTGAATTTGGTTTCGGAATATCAGCCATCTCGAAGCAGGAGACCTGAGTATTTTCTGCTTGTTTTACAAGCTATGAGGTCAATTCCATGCAAAATGATACCTCAAGGGCAAATTTTTTTTGTCATATATTTTGAATAATTTTTGTTTTGCAATAATTTACTACTATTAGTACCATAGACTGTATAAAAAGGTAGACGAAGCAACTATGACGTCACCCATTGGTTTCAGCATACCATTTAGGCAATTCGATTTTGGCAATTTGAATTGAGCCATTTTGTCATTTTGAAATTAGATGTGATTCCAATTGGACGAATAAGTGAATTGAATATCCAGGGAGGAGCGAGGGGTGGTGTGGATCTGACCATATCAGACAAGGACCAGAGGATAGTCACGCCCCCAAAACATATTCTGGCTTTATGCTTTATTCTAGTCTACGTAGGACCATAATTTACAAAAATGAGCATCATGATATATCAAAGGAGACTTAACTTGCAATCGATACAATAAAGTAATGAGGAAAATCATTATTTAAATAATAAATCAGGTGGAAAAGTAGGGTCATTTTCTCTTAGACTTCAATAGAATTGAACTTCTCTGCACTGAAAACATGTTTTTATTGTCAGTGAAACATGCTTGCACTCCTTTCTCAGAATTATTTGCCACAGAAAAGTCAATGAAGCTCAGTTATCTCATTTAGTCCCAGACACGTTACTGGGACCAAAGAATGTTATGTCAGTTACCCTTCTTTTTTACTCTGAAAATATAATTCAGCCAACATGAACACTTTCTTCATTCTGATTGGTGGAGAAGTGACTGTCAACCTTCTTTTGACAGAGAGACTAAGATGATTCAAGAAAAGAATTCAGAGAAATCTTCAATTTAAAAAAGCATGTAAAAATTGAGGTATTTTTTCATGTTACGTCAGTTACCCTGTAAAATGACAAACCGTGGGATAGTACAACACGCAAAATAAAATCTATTACAAGGGTTCTCAAGCACCAACAAATGTTTGAATCCCTGTGATATTTTGTAGTGATCCACCATGTAATTACAGAGTAACTGAAGTTAAAGTTGCTCTAAATGTTTCGTCAGTTACCGTGGAATTGACCATGACGGTTTATTTAATGATTGCATGGCAGACCGCTATCTTACGCTTGCAGCTTTTTCTTGGCCTGAAGGGTTGGATGGGTTCACAAGCTCCATTCTGAGCAGTATTCTATGCAACGTAATTTTTTTGAGTGAGCAGTAGCATTTTGGTGACATCCCCAACAACTGTACATCTGTTTTATACATGTTAAGAAGTCAGATATTCAGGAAATGAGTTTCCTATTCATTTTAAAAGATTGAATGAAGATTAAAATTGAGGAGGAGAGATATGCAGCTATCGCTACTTTTACTTGAGTTAGGGGACATAAACAGTTATTAATAATATAGCCTGCAAAAATATTTGAATAAATTAGTAAGTCATTTAGAGTCGTCACAGAAGAGCTTAGCAGGACATATAGCAGAGGCTGAAACCCTGTGGATTCTTAATACCTGGCTCCTCGAGCTGCACACTATGTAGGTTTTAGATATACCAAGCACCAAGCACACTTCAGTGCTGGGGAAATATTGAGCATTTTGAGGCTGAATGGCTGTATATAAAATATTTATGTTATGGTGTTTTATGTCATGTTATTATGTTACGGTACTAGTAGGTGCACGGATTTCTGTTCTCTATCAGAATCAGAGAATTTGGACTACAGACTGGGTGCCATCCACTCTCTCGTCCATAAACTCCCGGATAAGAACAGGGAAATGCTGGACCTGCTCATCCAACATCTGGTCAAGTAAGCTGAAACTACTATTATGTCATACTGATAACTGATATCCCAATGATAGTGATATCCCAGCACTACTGCACTGTCAATTTACAACACTTTGCTGCGAACACAATTCTCCCAATTTTTTTCTCAAAATGAAAAACTTGGATCACTCTTTGATTTTGTTGGAAAATCTCAATTTTCATAAAATTACTCAAGTGACCGCTTTTCCTAGTCTTGCACACACACACACACACACACACACAAACACACACACTCACATATATATAAATATATATATATATGTATGTACACTCAACAAAAATATAAACGCAACACTTTTGTTTTTGCTCCCATTTGTCATGAGATGGATTCAAAGATCTAAAATTCATTCCAGATACACAATATTACCATTTCTCTCAAACATTGTTCACAAATCTGTCTAAATGTGTGATAGTGAGCACTTTTGCTTTGCTGAGACAATCCATCCCACCTCACAGGTGTGCCACATCAAGATGCTCATCAGACACCATGATTAGTGCACAGGTGTACCTTAGACTGTCCACAATAAAAGGCCACTCTGAAATGTGCAGTTTTTGCTTTATTGGGGGTCTGGGGACTCAGAACCAGTCAGTATCTGGTGTGACCACCATTTGCCTCATGCAGTGCAACACATCTTCTTCGCATAGAGTTTATCAGATTGTCAATTATGGCCTGTGGAATGTTGGTCCACTCCTCTTTAATGGCTGTGCGAAGTTGCCGGATATTAGTGGGAACTGGTACGCGCTGTCGTATACACCAGTCAAGCACATCCCAAACATGCTCAATGGGTGACATGTCCGGTGACTATGCTGGCCATGCAAGAACTGGGATATTTTCAGCTTCCAAGAATTGTGTACAGATCCTTGCAACATGGGGCCGTGCATTATCTTGCTGAAACATGAGGTGATGTTCATGGATGTATGGCACAACAATGGGCCTCAGGATCTCATCCCGGTATCTCTGTGCATTCAAAATGCCATCAATAAAATGCACCTGTGTTCTTCGTCCATAACAGATGCCTGCCCATACCATAACCCCATCACCACCATGGGCCACTCGATCCACAACATTGACATCAGCAAAGCGCTCACCCACACGACGCCACGCCACATATTAGTGTGTATATCAGTGGCGGCTGGTGAACTGGCGATAGGGGAAGCTCAAACCCATCCCTTGAAAATAATGATTGGTCATGACCTGTTTTCAATCATTCGTTTTAATGACTATTACAAAAGCTCAGAAAACTCAACATTACCAGGTGTGGTCAGTTTTAATTAATAACTCCTACCTGTTAACTCTCACAGATTCAGGGTGAGTTTTAGTGGTATATTTACGTTCCCCTGCTGTAGCCAGTAATTACTCAATCAATGTCTCTGTTAGAGATTCTTGCGTGGAATTGAAGTCCTTGTGCATGGAGGCTTATCAGGTTCACCTGTGTTATGACTCTGGAATTCATATGCTTTTCCTAAAACCCTAGTCACACTAGAGGCGGAATGAGCCGGAATGCCGTCGGAATGAAAATTCTTTGTATATTCCTGGATATTCAAAGTGTGTTCTAAACATTCTGAGTGCATTCCAAATATTTCGGGGCTATTCTTGTGGCTGGCCCAAATGTTTTGCTCATGCCCAAAACTTTCCAGGTGCATTCGAAGTGGAGAAATATCGGACGTCATTCAAAGTGTATTTTAACTGCTCTCTGAGTGCATTATAAATACTCTTACGGATTCCAACAGCATGAAAAACATTTTGATTGCATTCGAGGGAGAATCGAAATGGCAAGCCACGTCAAACCTTGCCAGAATGTCCTGAATGCGCCTCGAATGCATCTAGATTGCTGCCGGAATCTATTTCGATATTAAAACAATTCAGCTGGAATGCACTTCGAATGCCGTTGGAATCTTTCGATTACTGCAGGAATCAGTGGTGGCTGGTGAACTGGCGACAGGAGAGGCTGAAACCCATCCCTTAAAAATAACGATTGGTCATGACCTGTTTTTAATCATTCATTTAAATGACCATTACAGAAACTCCGAAAACTCTCAGCATTACCAGGTGTGGCCAGTTTTCATAAATAATACATACCTGTTAACTCAGGCATTCAGCATCAGTTTCAGTGGCACATTTGCATTCCCCTGCTGTTGTCAGCAATTACTCAATCAACGCATATGGGACACTCATGTTACATTCTAAGTACATTCTGAGTACTCAAGCTGCATTCTGTTTGAATTCTTGGACGTTTCAACCAGTGGCGTTTTTAAGTGTAAAAACTTGATGGGGTAAGAATGTATTTCAGGTCTGAATAAGTGAATTTCTGAATTTTCCATTGACTATCATTGAAAAACACCTGCTATCTAAAAGGTACATAATCGTAAATCATTCCTGCGTAGAACTGGATTACATAATAAAAATGAATCGAGGCACAATTTTGCTTGACGCTTTACGAGAACTAAGTTATAAGAGGTTGTTTTAGTCAACGTTTAATCCATTGGTAGGTCAGTATGACTCACATATGACTCACTCGCATAGTATTGGTGAATAGCCTACAAGAACATGAAGAACAGAACAAACAGCCGAGCATTATGCAGAAACGCTATCTTCGCTGGCAGTCATTGAAAGCTAGCCAGTTTGGTCGACTGCCTCACCTAGGATTGCGTTATCATTTAAAAAAAAAAAAACTTGCAGCTTGCTCACTAAATAGTCCCTAGATAGGGAGATGCCTGATAAGGACGCTTTTATTTGTGCAATTCATCCGGAATGAACACCACTAACATAACATGAGCACTTCTGCCAGGTCATTCGCTATAGCTAATGGTATATGTAGATATGCAACTTGGCTAACATTACATAGGCATGACAGCTAGCTGGCCATCACCCTTTGTAAGCAACATGAGTTTATTGTAAGTTTATCTAGCTAGCTAAATTTACAGATAAAGTTTGCCATCACTGCTGTCTACAGAAACTCGATTACCTAACACGCCAAGCTAGACAAGTGGCTAGTTAGTACTGTGCTTCCCATTAAGACGTTTTTATATTTTCGGCGTCTCGAACAGTGTCATATAAAATTGCATGTGAATAGTTATTCTTATATGATTTTCGATCACAAATATGTTGAAATCTTTTTGCAAGACCCTTAAGTATTGCGGAAAATAGCAGGAATTTCTCCATTATAGTCTATGGGAAATTAAGAAGTGCGGTGCACTTGGCGCCATATTTGTTTCTTTAACTGTGCTTGTAGAAGGCAGCCTCTCCAGTTCTATATACGCTCATTGAGTGGGGCTTGGGGCTGTGTGCCCGACAAGTCAACATATTCATGCTACCTCCACTAATACCTAATAAGCCTACTCTGAGCATGCGTACTTATATTTTCACACGTATCGTAAACATTGCATTGCGTAAGGGGTGCTTGATCAGGAGATCGGTCTGAAGCAGCAAAACAGAGACCAAAAAACCTGAACTCAAATCCAAACACAAATTCTATGCAATTGAGGAAAATGCTAAATTTATAGACAATACATTCTAAATATTCTGACTGCATTCTAACAGCACTCTAAATATTCCTACTGTGTTCCAACTACATTCAAGCTGCATTCGAGAGCTAATGCACCCAAAAGGTGTTGAGGCAGGTGTGAAGGGCATTATAAGTATTCGAATGGCGTTCTTTCAAAGCGTTAAGAATTTTGGTCAATTTGAAATTCCTGCCCGAATGTTGCGCGAATTCTTCATTCCAGCTGGTTCTGTTTGATTCCTGCTGATTTTGAATAAGTGTGACGGGTGCATTACTCAAGAGTTGGAAGCAATGCGTGCGTTTCATGATCGTTTAAACGGTTAAATGAAATAAGATCATTGGAAGCAATGGAATTGCATAAAAACATTTCAAATGTGTTATATGATGTTATATCATTTAAATTATTTAAACAATGGTGAAACACTTGCATTGCTATATACAGTATATGGTATGGCGTGCAATGCTTTTCATGAGCGTCGCTTGAGAAAAATTTTTGTTTTTTTGACAGAAGAAAGTGTCGCTTGACACTTCTCTTTAGCACCGCGCGCCTGGAGAATTTTGTTAAGTTGACACTGTCATATTTTGTCATCAATTGTGATTTGGTACCTGTCAGGTGGGTGTGTGTGTCTGTATGTGTGTGTGTGCGAGTGTGTGCGTGCGTGCGTGTGTGTGTGTGTGTGTGTGTGTGTGTGTGTGTGTATGTGCCTTCCATAATTATTGGTACCCATGGTTTAGATGTGTTCTGTAGCTTCTAATAAATTCAGTTTTTTTTTTCTAAATAATATAGGCCTACAATGAAAAAAAAGTGGAAAATCCCACCTTTAATTCAAGTGCATTTATTCAGTGGGAAAAAATCCCACATTAAGAAATAATTCTTTTACATCAAATCACGTGTGCCACGATTATTAGCACCCCTGATGTTAATACTTTGTACAACCCCCTTTTGCCAACAAAACAGCACCTCATCTTCTCCTATGATGTTTCACAAGATGGAAGAATACAGAAAGAGGGATCTTCAACCATTCCTTTTTGCACAATCTCTCTAAATCATCCAGCAACCTGGGTCCTCTCCTCTGCACTCTCCTCTTCAGCTCACTCCACAGGTTTTCAATGGGGTTGAGGTCTGGGTACTGAGATGGCCATGGGAGGAGCTTGATTCTGTGTCTGGTGAACCATTTCTGTGTACATTTGGCCACATGTTTAGGGTCATTATCTTGCTGAAAGACCCAGTGACGACCCATCTTCAGCTTTCACGCAGAGGCCACCAGATTTTGATTTAAAATGTCCTGGCATTTCAAAGCATTCATGATGCCATGCACCCTAACAAGGTTCTCAGGGCTTCTGGAAGAGAAACAGGCCCACAGCATCACCGATCCTCCCCCATACTTCACAGTGGGCACGAGGTGCTTTTCTGCATACTCATCTTTTGTGGTCCGCCAGACCCACTTAGAGTGTTTGTAGCCAAAAAGCTCTATCTTGGTCTCATTTGACCAAAGCACACGGTCCCAGTTGAAGTCCCTGCACTGCCTAGCGAACTCCAGACGTTTGCGTTTATGATTGTGAGTGAGAAAAGGTTTTTTCCGTGCATGCTTCCCAAACAGCTTGTTGGCATGTAGATAGCGCCTGATGGTTGTTTTGGAGACTTTATGACCCCAAGATGCTACCATTTGTTGCAATTCTTTAACAGTGAGCTTTGGAGAACTTTTTATTTCTCTTACCATCCTCCTTACTGTGCGTGGTGGTAAAATAACCTTGTGTCCTTGTCCAGGCTTGTTTTCCACTGTTCCAGTTGTTTTAAACTTCTTAATGATTCCTCTGACAGTAGATATGGGCCGGTGTAGGCAAGTGGCTATTTTCTTGTAGCCATTGCCTGACTTGTGAAGGTCGACACACATCTGCCTTACTTGAAGGGTGTGTTTCTTTGTCTTTCCCATGTTGAAGAGTGGATAAGAGAAATGGCCTCTGTATGATATCATATTTATACCCCAGGGAAACAGGAAGTGATGGCCATAAACTACTGTAGAAATGTCAGAAATACTTCAATTACATTTATTTGCTAGGAATTATTAGGGGTACCAATAATTGTGGAACAGGTGATTTTATACAGGTGATACGTATGTGTATAAATTGTATTATATAATATATATCTATAATATATTTGAGGTCGATGTCTGTCTGTCTGCATGTGTGTGTCTGTCTGTGTGTGTGTATCTACACGTTTTTCTCCTACATTTCTCAACGGATTATCACCAAATTTGGTGTGAATATCCACTTGGACGCCAGGAAAGACTTGACGTCGCTCGATTTTTGAAAAACAGTCATGTACGCAAAAAAAATGGCAATTTCACTCCGGGCAGCGTGTAAACTTATATAACCTGATGCGCGTAGCAATATCTGGTTGCACCGCTAGGAGCCGCTGTGTCCTTATGAATGTGCGTTGAGGTACCCTGCGAGCAGGCTACTGTTTGCGTTGGGGCTAAGGGAGTGATAAGAGAGCCCGCACGAAAGCCAGGCTTTTGAGAGGGCACCGCGTTCGTCCACGAATGCAGCATTCTGATTACTCGAACTTCACAGCTCCCAAATTCAAATTTCACAGTTGAACACTCGCAGGGCTGGCGTTACACCTGAAAATTCGGCGGCAATTATTGACAAAAATTAGTCCTGGCTGATTCTACATGGTTTCCCTTGATTAACAGTTTTCCCAATTCAAGAATAATCAAGTGGCAATTCAAGACACAGCTTCTCTCCCTCATGCGATCTAAAAGCGACTATATAATGGCCTACAAAGCGGGTAGCAGCTAGTATATATATATAAAATGCAACTGAACAAGCCAGCTGGAGAATAGCGTCTGGTTACCAAGGAGATTACTGAAACCTTCTGCCAAAGCATACATCAAAAACATCACGCTGCTCCTTATTTTTGTCTGAGCAACACTCATCAAAAGGGTCGAGCGCCCTACTATAAATCAGGCTTAATTAATGCGTTCAATGAGGCCTTCTTCGTTTATGTTCATGGAATTGATTAATGCTGTCTTGGATTGCTGCTGTTTCATTGCAAAGAAAATACGTTGTTAACCCTCAGGGGAGCGTATCATCGGTATTCATCTTCAGTGACTGCAATGTTGCAGAACTATGTATATGCTAATTTCAATAGGAGTGAAAGAACATTGATCAATAACAGAACAGAATAGCTGTGGCTGACTGGTTTGCTCACTGTATCACTGCTTCATTGTAAATGAGCCAGTCTACCTGCCCAACAATGCAGAGCAGGCTGGTGATTATTATTCCTTTCCTTGTCACCTGGCAGAGCACCTCAGTAGCATTATGAGCAGAATGAAGCCCATATACTGGAATAAACGGTAGCCGTTTCATGATTGTGTGTGGTATAACTTTCACTTTAATTGTATTCTCAGAATTTATGTAGTGCAAATTTAACACATCAGAAATGCTTTATTCAACTCAGGAGTGATGTTTGTGGCCTCTTCGACATCCCGAGAAATAGGAGATGGTACTCCTGCTCTGAAGTATGCTGTTATTATGTGAAATGCTGGACTGTTCTCTTTTTTTTCTTTTTTTTTTTTGGTATTTTTGCCAGACAATCAGGTGGTCTCTGACTATTTTTTACTGCAAAGGATTTGGCTTCTGAAGGAAAATCTTGAAAATTTAGCTTTCTGGATGATTCTGTGCTTTTAGCTGAAGGCCCTTCCACATTTCCACATGAAATTAGGTCCACACACGGTTCAGTTCTGGTGTTGAAGGAACAGCTGGTCTGCATGGAGCGCTGCACTCTGAGACCTCGACCCCATTAAACACTATTGTGATCAGCTGGAGCGCTGACCTCAAGTCAGGCCTAAAAGCTTGCCACTGCTGCATGATCTCACTAATGCATTTCTGGCTGGGATGGGAGCTGCTCCCTGCTGCAGAGTTCTGACATCTTGTGCGATGCCTTCCCAGAAGAGACAAAGCAGCTAGAGCAAGTCAATCCATATTAAAGGGCACTATCATGACATGCGCATGAACGAATCTTTGCTCCAATCTTGAAATCGTTCGCCTTACGGTTTTTAGGGATGCAAAGGATTTTGCGGATCTTCCAGTATCGAATATTATTGCTGCAAGCCTTGCACTCCAATTTTTCTGCTGTTTTGTCTTTTAGATTTAGTTTTGTTTTGTATTTTTGGGCTGCTGTTTTTGTTTTGGAGTTTCAACCTGTTGGTGAAGTCTAATAATTTGTTTGCAATTCAGCATTTGTGCCAGAACCATCAATTTTTCAGGAATTAAAATAACTTTACCCAAACTATCTCCTTTGGAATTGGCTCCTTATTTGTTGTCATTAGTTTAAAGAAAATCTGTATGGTTCTCATGATCTTATTATTATTATTATTTTTTTTTTTATACTGTAGTGAGCAAAAGCTTGCCAACAAAGCACTGTCAAAATGTTCAACATTTCCATGAGATTCTCGTGGCAAATCTTTAAATCTTTAAGTTTGTGACCTTTGCGAATTGTTGCATATTATTAAATTGCACGTATGCGCGTGTCATGTAAGTGCCCCATTAATGTCCATGACTTTGGAACAATGCAGTTGATGAGCTAGTGTCCACAAACTTTTGGCTGTGTGATTTGGTGTTTTAAAATATGATATAGATTTCTATTAAGGTCGTGTATGCTTAAAAGTTGAATGTATTTTCCAGGGGTATTCAAAAACAAATCAAAGTAGTCCGGATAGTAAAAATTTCTGCTTATTAAGGTCCACATGATCATCATGTCTAAGTTGCATCATAATACTGTCACATACAATCATACAGGCTACATACAATTATAAATAATAAATAAAAGTAAAAGGAATGTAACTTCAAATCAAGTAAGTTCTCAATTTGAAAAATAACATACAGGCAAATCCAAGCTGTGAGACATGACTGTGCATCTTAAAGTGCTTACATTCTAGGAAAAAATTGATAAAAACTGTAGCTATTTCTTCCTTGTGCAGTCTCCTGAACTATATACTTTTTTTATTTTTAACAGGGGATTATAATATTAAGGACTTTAATAATAAAAATGAATTTCTTTCCCTCCCACTGCCTACTTTCTCCTGTTTAGTGAGAGAAGTGAGCTCTGGCTTTGTCTGCCAGGATTTTAAATCTTTTCAAATGCAGTATTGTGTTCAGTGGCGGCTGGTGAACTGGTGATAGGGGAGGCTCAAATTATCCCTTAAAAATAATGATTGGTCATGATGTTTTCTATCATTTAAATTACCATTAGGGAAACTCGGAAAACTCTCAACATTAACTCCTTGTCTTTTTGGACTTTGTATAAACAGACAAAGCGACATGTCGACTGCTTTAAATATTATGCATGTAAGAAGTATTGTTGAATGTCAGTTACAAGCAGCTAGCTTGTTAGCTACCGTGTTAATTTTATTAACTGCTCAGTTAATGCAGTCCCCACGATGGTAAGGGAACCATGGCAGCTCGTGGTGACCGCTATCAATTGCTAGCGTTTGTTGTCAGTCAGTGGCCTATTCAAGTCAATGGGACGGATAATTAGCTAGCTAGCATGAAACGTGTTATTACAGCCCTTCAAATGAATATTGCAGCAAAAGGCATGAGAATACAACTGCGTAGGTTTGTTTGATAAAAGTGCCCTCTGTAATATTCTTGTGTCGTAAATTTTAATTATCTTGTGAGATTTATCACCAATGAAAAAGACACTGATTTCAGAACTGTTTCAGATCTTTTTTAAAATTTGGTTAGGAATATATTAAAAAGCTTATGGTTTTGGAAATGGAATAAAAAACACCCCTTTAACACGGTCGGCATATCAAGTGTCTGTCAGATGTTACATCGTATTACCATCGTTCAGAAACCCAAAATGCCTGTTTTGAAGGCTGCCTGAGGTGAAAGTTGCCCGAGGTTCGGTCAGACCCCTGCTTGCCCCATTGTGATGTAGCCGAAAGTGGGCAGGGCTTGGGATCGGTCAATTTGATTGAAAACCGGTTATGACCAATTTATTTTTAAGGGACGGGTTTTGTTGACATCGCTTCTGTTGACATTTGAATTCAAGCAAAACAGAGGTAGCCCGCCCCTCCCTCCCATTGTTGCCTCCCTCCCATGCTTCCATAACTGTCAGCTCTTGTCGGTGATTGGCCGGAACAGTTTGTTATGTTACGGGGCACAGCCTCTGCCCCTTGTGTTTACTTGCAGTTTGTGACGCCTGTGCGGTCTCCAGGGACTGTTTTGTTTTGTTTTTTTTTTTTACAGTGAATTCAGGGGCAGGCAGCTAACGGATTGTGGGGAGATGCCGGCGAATTGAGACAAAAATATAATCGCGCAGAAAAAAACAAACTTGCATAGTGCACCTTTAACATGATCTCACAATAACCTCTATCAGTGGGAACACAGAAATGAGCTTCATTTATCATCGCATATCATGTGTTTGTCACAGCTCTGCAACTGTGAGTTCAGCTTACTGGCTCATGAACCTGTTACATCAATAAACCTGCCTGTCGGGCTCCATATCATACTTCCTGCTTCATGAGTGAAATGTATTTTGCTCTGCTTTGCTGCTAATTTGTCGTAAACATCTGCCGCTCACTCTTGACTTACGGCTGACATTGATGTTTGCAGTGTCTGCTGTCACAGCAATGAGAACCGCATGACGCCTTCGAACATGGCCGTCATCTTTGGACCCACGCTAATGAGGGCAGAGGAAGAGACGGTAGCGGCCATGCTGGATATCAAGTTCCAGAACATAGTGGTGGAGATCCTCATTGAGGACTACAAGAAGGTGGGTACATCAAGGGAGGCTAATGTGTCCAAATGAAAAATCATTCTTGACCGTTTCTCCATAAGAAGCATACAGACCCACTATTATAACAAAGGCTATTTGCAGGGTAGCTTGAGTTTCCGTCTACTGTATTATCTTTCTATCTATCTTCTAGTATCTAATCTGTGGACTTTGAGAACTGGAAATTACCGCAAGGCATTTGACTGTAGCGTCTTGAAAACAAGACTACACACGATGTGAGATCACTTGACTTAGTTTGGTAGGTCGAGTGAATGCCCACTCAGCGTCTGTTAAAGAATTGTTCATATATTGCACACTGGGCAACCATGAGTTAAGATGGCTGCCAGCCACATTGTACCACCATATTATTGCTGTACAGTGTTTTAAGTATGATATATTAATGACTTGGGGACACAGTGTTTTATGGGTGATTGAACCCTTCATGTTTCCTGAATTATCTGTCGTTTGCATACTTCCAATGGTTTGAGTTTTTGATGCATTCAAAATTCCTCAGTTTACTGAATAAAGCCCTTTATTCTGCTATCCTCTGAGCACACAGCTGCACTGTTTGTCTCAAAATGAGGACTGCCTCCTGACTATGCAGTTATTTGAGACTTGAAATGCAAAAGAGAAAGGAAAACACAGTAAAGCCTTATGGCTTCTTGGTTATATTACATAGAAAAGGCCTTTGTTTTTAAGTGGAACCCGTGCAACTGTGGTTTGGTTACAGATATTTAGCGCTGCGCCTGAGGAAAGTTCAGCCCCGCCCATCCCACCTCCCCGAGTCAACCCAAGGAAACGGCAGCCAATCACTATCTCAAAGCGCCCACCGCGGCCCCGCCCAGCTGGTACTCCTGGACCGTGTCAGATCTCTGATGGTGGGTACTTGGTATTCTCCCTTTTACTCAAGGTGTGAATTTCCCAAAGACATTGCGTTCAACTCTACCCTTTTCCCCCAACTTGGAATGCTTAATTTTTTCATCTGGATTCATAGCTGTGATCCATGCTTTATATTTTTGGGATGAGCATGGAATCAATCACTCTATTCTGAAGCAAGTCATGTCAGGAGGTTCTTCACTGTACCATGGTACACTGTTTGGCTGTGCACATATATGACTCCTATAAAGACATTTCATTCACAGCTCAACTGGACTTGTAGTTAGAGCTGTCGCCGTTATGATTTTTTTAACAGTACAGTGTATACCCCACACTGTGCGGTAGTTGAGGTGCATCTTTCTGTCCGCCTTCATTATGGCATTATTTATTGCACTTGCCCTACTTTTGAAAACTGCTACATAAGGCCTAATAAAAATAAAATCCGATTTCCGGTAACCCGCCCGTCCCTCTGTTTTACTGCTGAAAAAAAAAATTTAATGCCCCTTGCGAAAAAAAAAAAATTTTTAGAGTCTCCCGTGTCGAAATTCTGACATCTCACAGCCAGAAACCAATTTTTAAAATCTTTTTCCTGACTCTCCCATTTCATGATGATGTGCGAGCTTGGCACTATGGGTTTATTATCATTATCGTCTCGCTTTGCACATTACCACATTAAGGGCCCGATTTACAGGCAAAATCTTTTTGCCTGTGCAAAACCAATAACATTGCCCATGATTGGGCAGGCTACTTGCCTTGTAGCAATCAGTAGCAAGGTTGCTGGTTTTGCATGTGCTAAAGGTCTTAATAGATCAGGCCCTAAGTGCAGCAGATGAACCGATTAAAATTTGGTTGAATCTGAGAAGTCACAATTAATATGCAGTACGCACCAGATTGGGTCCTGAACCGCACGTTGTGCGTATCAACTTCCATGCTAACCTAGCGCATTAAAATGATAAGCGATTCAGTCAAAAACCTTAAAGTAGACATGAATGAAAATTTATTTTAAAATTATCGTATTCGGCATCATCTGAAAGGGCTTTCAGTGCTGTCCCTGACTACCAACACTTTTCACCTAGAGATGATCGCCAAACACAGCAATCATGGATGTAAAACGGGGTTTTAGCAACCCACAGTTTAGCCCTGGAACAGCCCTGAAAATCGGGCCAAGAGCGGCGACGTTACTCGTTGGATCAAATGTGACGCTTAGGTTATCGTATGTGTATTTTGTATTGCAAGCAAGATGTCAAAATCCAAATCCAAATGTCAAAATTTTCGCTTGACTTAGACATTGTTGAAGAGGGTGATTCTAGTGCAAACTACTAGTGACAGAGTTGATGATAGTGGAGAGGTGGGAGAAATGGAAAATGAGGAAGAAATCGGCGACAATAAGGACGCCAACTGCTAGCTACCGCCAGCGTACCAGCACAAACCGCAGCTCGGACACGAGTGAGTGAGTAGGAAGTTTTGTGGTGGGTTCCCAGAAACAATATTGCTGATTTATTTAGTTGCTGGCATTGTCTGCCCTTAGTCACCCCAGCTATGTAAGTTGTTAAGGTAGTTTCATCTAGGCTTGAAGAGCGGTGCGGAGCGGTGTGGATTTTGATCTAATTCCTGCGAATGCAGTGCAGATGTGAAGAAGCTATATGCAGCTGCAGTGCGGACATGGTGTACATCTGGTACTCCGTGCAGGTCACTGGCATGAGCAGCATTTGCAGCATTTGCACTTGTACTCCACGCAGATCACTGGCGCATGCCACAGCAACCCAGCGTGTCATCAGTAATATGGCTGTCACCGTTATATGCCAGAACTAAGTATGGCAGCGCTAGAAATTAAACTCTAAATTGTCTTGACTGGATGTACGCTTGACATTTTTACCCAACTGAATGTATCTCAAACATCAAGGTAAGCAGAAAAGGCACCGATTTTGCGATATTGGTGGAGATTGAAAACGGAATTCTTTCTAAAAATTTTTAATAAAATACATTTTTTTTCCCTTCCTTCCGTCCCAAATTTTTCAGAGCATGTTACTGAAAACAAAATAATTTTTTTATTAGGGCTAAAGTGAAATTCTGTATTATTATCAATTCAAATTACTTTTGTAGCTCCCAGCCACTCTTGAAATGTGAGATTGTGGTCATCTTGGGTAAATGGGATCAATATTTCCAACAATTTGCTTCATATGCAAAGTCGAGATGCAGAGAAATTTAGAGAGATCTTCAGTCACAAGAGTGGCTTTAGAGTACGGGACCTCCGACTACCACAAATACTTGTGTTTATTTGGACGTGTTTTGCAGTGTTTTAGTTGCTAATTCACTCACACACTCATATCTGCGAACATAGAGTCTTTAGTTAGACTGACATGCATGCCTTTGGGCTGGGGGAGAAAACATTGTTACCCAGGGAAAGGTAACATGGGAAGAACAAGAACTCTCTGTCCATAAATTCCCCTGGCCCAATTTATGCCCAATGTTATGCAGTGCTGCCTCAGTTTAAATATACACAATGTTTTAGTAGCATTTTTTTTCCGTTAATTACTGCATCTGAAGATAGAAAAACAAATTGCAATAAATTTGCAGTTTGGAGTTATAGTTCGGTTGTCCAGAGGGTTAATAAAATTCGGTCAAGGGAATTTATATGATTCTAGTTTGTGTTTATAGTCAGTGAGGGCTAACAAGTTATAATGGCTATTTTTGACTCATTTATAAATTATATTGAGATTGAGATTGAGATTTGTGACTCAATCAAGAAAAACCTGCCAAAGTTTTGATGCCAAAGTATGCTGATTGAAAATGCAGACATGTTGCTAATGCTTGCGAATTAGCCAGACGGCATTTAATGTCAGACTACACTTTCTCTGCTGAAATGTAATAGTCATAATTGAGTAAAATTTGTTTATATCTGTAATTGCTCTTGCTTGATTGATCATAATTTCCATTGATTAATTCTGCTAGTTTGTAGTAAAATGTCAACATTTGTCAGAACTAAACATGTGGCGTATGCATAAAATTAAGTGCTCTCTATTTTATAGCTGGCAGAGTAGAAGTGAAAAAAAAAATGAAGTTGACATATTTTATCTGAATATTCAACAATGAGACCACACTTTAGTTGACAGTATGATTTTTTTTTTTTTTAACTGGTAAGTTTTTTTTTTTAAATGTTTTTTTTTTTTTTTTGTCTTAAACTGTGCAACAGTATGAACTTTGCATAAATGCCGCGGGTGTCTAATACATCTAAAAGCACATCAAATTTACTAAAAAGCTGTGGAAAGTGAAATAAGAGGTGGGCATGTCAGTCACAGACAAATGGCAGAGATAACAGCATGGCATTTGAATATTCATCAAATTTTTTTAGTTTAACTTTAAGCAGGGTACCCATGATTATGAACCAAGGAAAATGCCCAGTAATGGTGAGCCATTTCCTTTCTTTCAAAACACTATTGAATCATACTGACATCAGGAATTAAGTGGAATTAAATTCTCACTTACGTGAGAAACCACCCTTTTCCTTTGTGTGCTGGGACTACATCTTCGACTGTGGTAATCTGCGTTATCATTGTTTACTTTTGCTTGCATTCAGCCTGTCATTACAATTTATTGTTTGTTCATTGATCTCATAGTTCTCATCATTTGACAGGGCCTCATTATTAAGATGATCTAAGGCAGTCGTTCCCCAACTCAGTTCTGGGGCCTCCCTGTGTATGCTGGTTTTTATTCCACCCTTGATTTCAATCATCGGATTTTAACAGCCTGTCAATTTGTCTTAATTAGGTGCATTTAAATTTAGAGCAGCAATTTATCACGTCTTGACATACAGTATTTTGATAGATATGCATACATACAGTGAGGAATAAATTCCTCATCCACATTGGAATATATGAGTAACAACAGCATAAAGAGGGAAAAAATGTACCCAATCAAAGAAAAAAACTCAATGGGTTCCTAATTGGTGAAACTGGGCACATGGGCACTTAAAATTTACTAGACAAGCAAATGAGAAAGCCAAACCTGTCTAATGTTATGTTTTTGTTATTGAGTGCAAGCAAATTATTTTGAAAGAATTCTTATCACCTGTGTTCAGCAACCTGATTTGGAGGTCACTGATTTTCTCAGTACCACCGCTCATCTATTTAAAAATGTTATCACCTGAAATCGCTTGAAACATAGCGAAAAGAACCGTATATTCTAGGGTCTTTTATTCTTTGTTGCATACATGGATATTTTTATTAAAATTTGGCTTTAAACAGCAAATAACTTCTTTAAACACAAAATGGACCTAATCATGCCAAATTAACAGGTTATTAAAATCCTATGATGGCAACTATGGTTGGAACAAAAACCAACGTACACAGGGAGGCCCCAGGACTAAGTTTGGGAACCCCAGATCTAAGGGTTTGTGAGAGTCATCACAGGTTTAAATATTGCCAAAAGGTGGTATATGCACTCACTTAGAAACTGTCAACGACTGTTTTTATTGTTGTTTAATTTGGCACTAAGAGGGCGCATTACCTCTGAATTTATTGGAGGAGGAATGGTCATTGAATATGAGTCTTAAATGAGTCTCAACAAAGCCGTCTTTACACGCATTGAAATTTTTCAGATCCCGGATCAAGAGTATGTGTCGGATCTTCACCAAAATTTAATCATTTCCCCTTTTGCCCAGTCTCTACCGACGCACAAAATTTCATGAATGTCCATCCGTAACCTTTTGAGATATTCCGTTAACTGACATACGAATGAACAAACAATCCAACAAATGCTGGTGAATAGATGTTACTTCCTGGCAGAAATAATAAATTAGGTGGATTATTGTGCTGACTAGTCGTGGAAGAATTTATAATATTTAATGTCATAATATAGATTTTTTGCTAACAAAAATATTGGCATTATTAACAAAATTTGTATTTTTAATTCTGCCCTGCCCAGCTATATTGGGAGTTATTGTATTCTAAGCTGCACGTGACAAAAATGAAAAAAGAATATATGTTCGGTTAAAAAAAAAAAAAAACTGTAATTTTTGTATTTGTATTCGGTAAAGCTGTGGAGAACATCCTGGCAATTCACTGTATCGGTTGTCACTGAAATATGCTAGTCAAAATCTCAAAATAGTATTTTGGGTTGCATGGCATCTGAACATAGTCTTGCATCAAATATTTGGAGTTGTTATTTCTTCTCAGGCAACCATTGTGACGACGCTTTGAATGGCAGCAGGTCAGAACCAATGGAATCAGAGCGGCCGCCGCAAACCAGCCCAGTTCCACTACAGCGGACCAAGCTTGCCAATAGCAGTCCGTGGATAAGCGGCAGAGAACCTTCTCAGAAGCAAGCACTGATGCCAAAGCCATCCTCTAAGCTGCTTCGACACTCTGAGTCTGATGTCACAAGACTGGTTGCACGGTTACGCGAAGGTAGTCCGAGGGCGGACACCTTATCTACCAATGGGGACACGGGTGTCAGTGTGAACAGGGCTTCATCTTTCCAGAACAGGAAACCACCTCTTCGTAACATTGTTGCTACTAAAGAAGGTAAACAAGCCTCCCTGTGTTGCAGCATTTGCTCTTGCATGTGTTTGAGGTAGGTCACCTAAGGTAGTTGTAGATAAAAGCAGTTTTTATACTGTGAGATTTGATAATTTTAGTTCTTTGGTGTTTATGTGCACTCCCTGGAAATCACTATCCAATTTATGAATAGCATACAACATGTGAATTGTCTTGGTTTCCTTTACTGATTGTTTTTTGCCCAATGCCACTGTAAAAAAAACGTAATGTAACGTAATGCATTTGTAAACTTACTGCTGAAATCTTTTGTGTTCTTAGCTTACTCGGTGTTCAAAATAAGGAAAAAAAATAGGTTGCCAGGTGGAAAACCTAGGAAACAAATCAGATTGTCCGCCAGAATTTTTACTTGCCCGGCGTTCTATCATTAGCACTTAATATGTCAGTATGCATTTTTTAAGTTGAAAAACGCTAAATAATGCTTCAATTTGTTGTACAGGTGATATTCAGAACAATGCAATAAAATATAAAACGATATATTCTTCTGCTAAGCCAAACAACAATAGCCACTCTCTTGCAACTGAATAGCTCCGTTAAATAGTGTGACAGTTGAAGGGTCCAGCCACTAGAATGTCTTTCAATAAGTACACGCCCTGACTACCTTGCCAATGAGCCTGGCTCTTTGGCAATGTGGTCAGCGCGCTTGACTCCTACCTAGGAGTCTGAGGTTCAATTCCCTGCCCGGGCCCTCGTTCGGCCTGCCACATTCTTTAATATTATCATTATCTCAGGCAGAGACCGGTCTTCATGACACTGCATTTCCCTGTCTTATCAGACTCGGCGTTAGCTCGCTATATCACTTGCAAGAATACAGCCAAACTATTTGACTTGCCTTGAGACGAGTGAGAGATTTACAGGCTGCATGAACTTGAAAACAGCTTAGACAAAATGAAATCTAAAGATTCCCGCTACCTAGGGGTGTTAGATTACCAATTATAAATGAATACTTATGAAATTTTCTATGAAGTCTGTACAATTTCTGATAACTTGCCTCTTGGTGTCAAAGAACTGTGAAGTTTCATGCTAGAAGAGAGCCAACCGTTGCACTCACAGCAGTAATTTTGATTGAACTCTGAATATGCATACAATCGTTTAATGCTTATAATATGAGCACGTAGAATTCACCTCAAATGAAGATGCTTATTATCTCATTTTTGAATCTACATTCCCTTAGGTTGTTTAGGGTCACATCCAGCTCGTTCGTGCCAGGAGTTCTCGCAGTAGACCTTACATATTACCAAAATGGTTGCATCCATTGCAGAGTGAAGTAAACAATATTTTGACAAATTCAAATGAATAAAACTGCCGGGATATTAGGTGGTCCAGCGGACAACCTCGTGAGCAGTTTGGGTTGTCCGGATCTATTTCAGGTTGTCTAGACAACCGGATAACCGCTCATTTCAAACACTGTTACTGCAAGCTTACTGCAAACCAACTGATCAGCTTTTACAGAATGTTGCGCAAGTCTATATGACAACTTCAAATTGAGGGTCTTTCCTAGCCTTACGGATGGAACTGGGTGTGCAAAAAGTTTTCTAGTATGTTGGGGAAAAAAGTCAACCGCACAATACAACCAATGTTAGAATACACAGCTTGCAGTAATCTGCTACCAATATGTTAGAAAATCCATGAGACGGATACATGTATCAGTTCATCTTAAGCTACACAATTCAATATTTTAGACAAGTTTACCAGCATTTTGGAGTCCTCCGTAGTGGAATGTATTGGTTCCTTATGTTCTCGTGACCATAGATTCGCTGCCGTGCAAGTTTGAAGGTCTTTACTGTCACTTATGGAGCGATACAGATTCAACTACCGGATGCTGGCTTACGTAAATTTACACGAGCCAAACTATTCTTGTGGAATTTACCGCATAGTGGATCTGCCCTATTGGTCTATTGCTTTCCAGCATGTCTGTTCAAGTAAAAGTTTTTCAGGGTCTATGAAACGTTTATTCATTACCTCTTGAGTCACAGCTTTTCATGCCAGCAATTTCCACGCAGGAGATGGCGAGGGTGCGATCAAAATGAGGTCACCTACAGAGAAACATGCCATCTGCAGGCCCCCAGTAAGGCCCCCGGACCCCCCTGCTCGCTGTCTGATGCCTGTCAAGCCCCCAGTCACAGCCAGCGTGGAAGACAACCCGGCTTCATAGTGAGTGTCCCAAAGAGGTGGTGAATCCGGGTTCGCAAATTTAAAGTTCTCCAAAGTATTTTTTAACCAACCTGACTTTGCCCATTTGCATGCTTGTTCAGCCTGGTGGTGGTGACTGAAGTCAGCTGACTGATGTCATGGGTGGGAATAACCCAAGGAAAAACTTTAACCTCCTGTCCTCTGGTAACCCTTGAATTGAAAAGCTATTTCATTCAAAGTGAAAGATATTTGCACCAGTTAAAATCAAAATTGGTCAAAATATCAAGTACAACCCCAATTCCGAAATAGTTGGGACGAAGTGTAAATTGTGAATAAAACAAAATGCAATGACATTGCAATGCAATGATCACATGAGCCAATATGTTATTTACGATAGAACATAGATATCATTTCAAAAGATGAAACTGAGACATTTTACATTTTTATCCACAAAATGAACTTATTTCAAATTTTCTGGCTGCAACAGGTCTCGAAGGTTGGGACTCAGGCAAAAAAGGGCTGAAAAAGCAATTAATATATAAGAGAATCAGCTGAAAGAATATTTAGCAAGTAATAAAGTTAACTGGCATCAGGTGTGTAACATGATTGGCTAAAAAAGGGATGTCTTAGAGAGGCTGAGTCTCTCAGAAGTGAAGATGGCCAGATGCTCTCGAACTTGTGAAGGCTTGCATAAAAAAATTGTAGAATACTTTAAAAACAATGTTACTCGACGTCAAATTGCAAAGCTTTGAAGTTCTCATCATTGACAGTGCATAACATCATCAAAAGATTTGGAGAAACTGGAAAAACCTCTGTGCACAAAGGACAAGGCCGAAGACCTTTACTGGATGCCCGTGATCTTCAGGCCCTCAGACACCACTGCATCACTCACCGGCATGATTCTGTCATCAACATTACTAGATGGGCCCAGGAATACTTCAAGATACCACAATCTGTAAACACAGTCCGCCATGCCATCCACAGATGCCACCTAAAACTCTACCATGCAAAATGGAAGCCATTGTTGAGCATGATCCAGAAGCGCCGCTGAGTACTGTGGGCCAAGGCTTATTTAAAATGGACTGTAGCAAAGTGGCATAGTGTCCTGTGGTCAGACGAGTCCAAATTTGACATTCTTGTTGGAAATCATGGGCGTCATGTCCTCCGGGCTAAAGAGGAGAAAGACCACCCCTCCTGTTATCAGCATTCAGTTCAAAAGCCAGCATTTCTGATGGTATGGGGATGCATTTGTGCATATGGTGTGGGACTGTGTGCATGTTATAAAAAGCCCCATGAATGCTGAAAGGTATATAAAGGTTTTAGAGCAACATTTGCTCCCCTCCAGACAACTTCTATTCCAGGGAAGGCCTTGTGTATTTCAGCAGGACAATGCAAAACCACATACTGCAGTTAATACAACAGCATGGCTTAGTAGTAGAAGAGTCTGTGTGCTGAACTGGTCTGCCTGCAGTCCTAATCTTTTACCGATTGAGAACATTTGGCGAATAATTAAACAAAAAGTCCGTCAAAGGAGACCCAAAACTCTCCAGCAGCTGGAATCCTGGATTAAACAAGAGTGGGATCAAATTCCAATGGCTAAACTCAAGAAACTTGTCTCCTCAATGCTCAGACGCCTCCACTTTGTGTTAAAAAGAAGAGGGGATGCTACACCATGGTAAACAGGCCCCTGTCTCAACTTTTTTGAGGCCTATAGCAGCCATCAAATTTGAAATGAGCCCATTGTGTGGGTAAAATAGTAAAATTTCTCCTTTTCAAAATTTGCTGTTATCTCTGTCCTATCGTGAGTAAAATACTGGCTGGCGTGATTCGAAAGTCATTGCGTTTTGATTTTATTCACAATTTACCCTTTGTCCCAACTATTTCGGAATTAGGGTTGTAAAATGCACCACCCTTCAGTTTTGTCTCAAGGCTATTTTGTACTTCTGCATATTTTGTGGAATTTTAGGGGTTATGTGGGATGTGCAGCATTCATGGCATGTTGTGTAACTCTCGCACGCTCTTAAGAGGAGATGCTTGATTGGCGGGTGACTCTGTGTGCAATGGCAGGTACTCCTGTATCAAATTTTAAATAATGAATGTAGAGTGATTTATTTAGAGACAAAAAAGAGGTTTGATGGCATCAGGAAACTTAAGCAATGCATAGTTATTTTAAAATATATATTTTTAGATCAGTTAAAATGTTATAATTAGTTGTATTAGAAATCTGAGTAAATGATCTATGCGCCTGTGCAACATCTGCATAAGTATAAATGCTCTGCCCATTTGCAAGCACCTCTCCAAATGCAAATCACGCAAACTGATCAGACCTTGTGGAAGTGTAGAAGGATGGGAATTGTCTGGATCAAGAATCCAAGGTTGCTGTGCCCGAGTTAGAATATTCTTTCACAATCTGACAAACTGCGGCATGTTTTCCAGTTGAGCTTGCGTAGCCTACGTTGCAGTACTCCCATTCGTTCTGCAGAATGCAGCTATTTTCCACTGATATGTCCTCCAGTCCTCAGCATTTACAGTGAGTCATAGCGAAATGCCTGATGATGTGTGCCTGTATACGAGTCTCCGAAGTTCTGGTGCACAGGCTGAATTCTTTTTAACAACAGTAGGTTTAGTCAACTTCCTGTTTTCTTTATATTATGATGCAGATCTATTTTTATGCAGTGTTTTCCTTTCAATTGGGCACGAAAGTGCTGGTATTTCAATCACGGAAAACTTTTTTTTTTCTCTCTTCTCAGATGAGCTTTGTGAATTTAAAAAATATTTCCAGTTCATTTAATGTACTCTTGATAGCTTTAAACCCTGCATCACAGTTAATAAAAGTAGCTTGGTGAAATATTTATTACTTCCTGTCTGTGCTTGTTTTGTGATTTAGCCTCCCTGGAGCAGTCTACACAGACATGATCAAAAGAGACTCAATTAATGCTTCTCAAAGTAAAGCTTGAGTCGAGGTAAATCTGTTGGCTGAGTTTGTCAACGTATGATTGTAAGAGATACTGACTGATTGCTGGAGACAGGCAGACAGATGAGCCAATTATGCTTATTTGGCACTTGATGCTGTGGACATTTCAATTCCAAAACAAAATCTTGTGTAAAGAATGGTCAAAATCAGTTAGTTTAGCATTCTGTTTCTGAAATGCAAGAAATGGATCATAGGCCTCGTTATTGAACACAGATGTATCTTCTTGAGACTCGCCCCCTTTGACAGAGGGTGCAGGAAACAGACTACCTGCTTACAAACAAATTTTAATATGTTAAATATGTGGAGCACTGATATAAGTCCTTTGTGTAAGGCACTAATGTGCATCATTCTATTTATGTCCAGGAGTACAAACTGATTGTATGTTGAAGAATGTGTTTTGTTTTCCATTCTTTGGTTATGCAGTAACTGTCTGCTAACTCATGAAACTGGAATATACGCTCATCACAAGAGAGTGCTCGTGTTGTGGGTTTCTTTTTCAGGCGTTTTTTCCTTGACCCAGGTTAATTTTACCTGGAGGTCCCTGATCGCCTTTGTGTGTTACCGCACATGCTGCATTTGCTACTTGTCAACATCTCAGCCGTTCTTTGTGAAGAGACCTTACTCTCTTTGAGGTTCGGTACTTGTGTAATACCGTCCCATTCTGTTGACAGTGATTCTCAATCTTCAATCACCTCTGAGAAGGCTGTGTTGTTTCCACAGTTTCAAATGTGTGTTATTTTACCAAACTTGTGGCGCTTTTGATTTCATGCTGTACGACAAAATTTGACTGCTTCCTGCAGGCCAAAAAAATACCAAAGTATGGGTGGTCTTGTTCCAACAAAAATATAAAAATGGCATATCTACGAAACGCTTTGCATATATATATATATATATATATATATATATATATATATATAGAAGAAAAAAAAAATATATATATATATAATATATATATATATATATATATATATATAGATATAGAAATGTAAATGATGTTAAGTGGGTTATTATTGCCATGTACATCCCTGTTGGGCTAATTGGCAACAAAAATCTTATTGTGGTTAACTTTATAGTAATGTATCATACAGTAGATTTGTATTTTAATAGCATAAATTATTTAATACGAAAATTCACAAAATTTACTGTTCCTCTGAGATTGATCATATCAGTGTTCCTCTCAATCTCTTTGAAAAATAAGAGGAAATCATGAATCTGATGAGCCACATAAGGAAGGAAATGAAATGAGGTAATGGCGGCAGTCAAAAGTAGTCTTACCATTTTAAAATACTTTACAGTAAGGATACCTCTCACATTACCTTTCAGTTAGCTCCAGATACACGCTGATTGTATCTATCCTGCCAGAGCTCTTTCTTCAGATTATGGGGGGAACGTCAAGAGCAGTTTCCTCTGAACAAAGAGTGCTCTTCAGAAAGTTTTATGTTAAATTTACTGTCGCTTCATTAAATGTTCTCTCTTCATGCTGGGGGAGTCAACCGGACTGACTGAACTCTGCATTGAACAAATAAATCTTGGGTGACCTATCCCTTGCTTGAAGCCATGTAATGCTTTTTTTATGGGAATGACAACAGAGTTTTTCTTGCTGTAAGCCTTACTGCATATCACCTGTGGTCTAAAGGGCTTTCATGTTTTCTGTGTCCGCAGTGTTGCTTCCAAAGCAAAGTTTTTTGAGAATGCTTCACGGCAGATTGGAAGGTAAGAGATGCTTTGTAATTTCTGAAATTCAATTATAATGACTCACGGGTTGCAAAACTAAATTCTGACCCAGCAGTTAACCTTGACCCCTTTGCACAGAATATAAATAATGCCATTTTTTCTCGTAATTCATGAGCCTATTTAGGCTTTATAAGTCAGTATTTGTGTCACAGAGACTCAGGAAAATTATTCCAATGAAGCAAGACGTTGAAATTCAATTTCAGAATAATTTAGGAATTAAATTTCGGAATTTACAGATGCTGGCATCTATATCTGCACAAAAGGGGTTAAGTGGTTACAAAAGAAAAGATTCAGACATAAGGAGAATTCTGTCTTTTAGGGAAAAAAAACCTAATACAGAGCGAATTTATAGTTCCCATATTGTGCTGTTTTTGTCACAGTTATGTTCTCCGATATCCAAAAGGGGAGTTTTTAAACATATTAGCAAAAAGCACCAAATTGTCCATCAAGAATAAAGAAGGTCATTCTTTATTTTTCTTACTTTTGAAGAATGGGCTGTTTTGTGGGGGTGTCCTCTTGAATAATGAGCTCTCCTCTGATTGGCTGGCAAACAGAGCTCCTGGCCTTTTACACTATGCATCAGCAGATAGCCACTAGTACTTCAGAGGAAGAGTGAGCCAAGAGGGTGAAACTTAAGGACTGAAAGGTCTCCATATATTACACTCTGGCATCTTATTGATGGACAAAGGGCTCTTACAAAATTAATGTAAGTCAATTGAGTTTTCTCAGAGCATTTAAATGACTGGAGCATTTTTAAAAAGACTAAACAAAAGTACATTTTTTTTCCTAGAATAAATACGCTTAAGTTTTCCAGACCCTACGCAGTCCCGTACAACCCCTATTGATTTTGAAAAGCTTAGCTAACTTTGGGCCCTAATGTCAGTTAGTTAAGCAAGATTTGGTATTGGTGTCCTTACTTAATAAAGTAGTTCTAACTACCAGTTAAATAGTTAAAAGCCATATTATGCATAAGTTTAGTGCTTACATATCAGCTTATTTTTGAGACTTCATGAGGAGTTGCTATCACTGACCGCTGCACAACTCGATTGCAGATGCCTTCTTAATTTTTGTCGCAATGGGGGAAATGGCCGTTCCCCAATCAATTCAATGGAGAATCTTTGCTAATACATCAAAATCCAGATGCCTAAACCAGTGGCAGTGTGTCGAAATGTACATGAACTGATTCAGATGGAACTACACAGTGAGTCTGGGAAGGTGATGTGTGTAGGCTAAGTATTTTTTTGGATGGCACGCACATGCACAACTACGACATGCAGTTGCCTTAAAAGTTCATGCATGTTCTCCACGCAAACGTGTGGACAACTTGCAGATTTCACACCGAAATTCCCTAGGCCAGATTCAAACCCACAACTTTCTTGCTGACAGTGCTACCCCCTGTGCCGTCAACGATATCTTGGTATTTTCAGCATCTAGCGGAGAAAATACAGTTGGAATTAGTTTTATATTCATTGAAATCTTCATTTGATGTGATGTAACCGATATTTAGTGGTGAAAGGGATGTAGGGGAGAAAAATGAAGTGCTTTGTGGGAGAGAGAGAGTTGGAGACGTTGACTAAAGCCGAAATTCCGAAAAGCCCGAAATCACAGATGCTAAGTTACATAGTTGGTCCCATTGACTGTGAATGGACAAACTATGTAAGTTGCAAAACTACGCTTTTGGGAAACACACCCTTGGTTAGGAGCAGGGCACTCAGAGCTAGTTTGCATGTACTATGCGGAGCAGGTCTGTCTGTTGTAGAAAACGGCATTGTTTTCATACGGCATTTTTCAAAAACTGAGGTAGAAAAGGCGGGTCTAGCAGATGAACTGTTGGGTCTTCAAAGTCAACCTTATCTGGAATATTAAGGACAGTGCGGATCACTATACAGGTGGAATTGACTGGAAAATAATACATAATATGTGAACTTTAAATCATTGCTGCTGAAAATGGAACACAAAGCAGGGAATCTCGTCTGAGTGCTTTGCAGCAGGTGGGACATGTATTATTTCGTAGTTGGCTTTCCAACCCGACCCCAGACGACCCCTCAAGGAGGGAGGCCTCTCTGTACAGGGTCGTTTGTCTGGCCAGATATAAAAGAATTTGCAGAAACCACTGCAGGTGTGGAGATGTCTCAAATGGCATTGGTTATCTGAGCATGCGATTAAAAATACCCCTGTCCTTGTGATGCTGTGCATATGTCACTGATTTGAGGCCGCTTCAGAAAACTGATGTCCCCAGCATTTCCTGTTGCTCTGCGGTTGATCCATCGGTGTTGACTAATTCCTCTTGAGGACTGCAAGGCTGTTCATTGATTTAGTTTTTTTTGCATTAGATCATGAGAATTTGGATGCTACTAGACTGTTTTCTGAGTCTGTACCTGCTCAAAATTTGGGGAAAAATAGTTTTATTTTGGCTTTCATGGTCTTGGACTTCTGCCAAACTAAATTGAAGGCCAGGAGAATTTGTTTCACGCTATGCTGACTACATGGTGTTTAAAAAAATGTTGACAGGTGTGCTTTATTTTATGTCGGCGAAGGAATTACAAGTTATTGTTTAAATACTTTTGTAGGATAATTCATGTAAGAATTTAATTTAATTACCAGAAGTACAGTGCAATCCAAAATTATGGTGGTAGTGGAATGAAATTGTCATTGCGGCTTACTTGAGGCAGTTGCGTTTGGAACTAAGTGATTAAAATGAGGAGAAAGCAGAGAAAATCAGTTTTTACTATTTTACAAATGTCAAGCCAATCTCTGAACACTTTGCTCAGCCTAAAGACTGAGGACAAGCATTTGTTGTTAAAAGTGGGTGGAAACGATTGGGTAGTTTCAAAAAACCTGCATTGCAAAACCAGTCAGAGCGGCCCTTCATATTTGGGTGGTGACGTGCCAGAGTCGTGGGCTTCCGTTCAATGTCCTGCCAGCGGCACGCGCATTTTATGACTGCTCAGCGGCAGTCATCAAAGGAAACTCCTTCAAAGTACAGATTAGATTTTTGCTCTAGGGGTGCCAATGATTGTGGCAAATGTATTTTGGGAAAACTATTTGGATTGAGATCAGATTCTCTCCCTTCAATCATTTTTTAAAAATTTGTGGTAGATTTTTGTTTATTTGGTAGATTTGTGTTTTTTCGGAGGGTTTGGGTTAACTGTAACCACATTTATTTTGTTGCCATCTTGACTAATATTTATGAAGGGGGTCAATATTAGTTGAGGGCACTGTATAAAAAACATGCGATCGGTCCGGAATTAATTATGAACTGCTGGTGCCCTCACACCTGGACATAAACAAATTATGTAAAGTTAAACCCTCAAGTCACATTGATGTGTTGGATCTTGAATCCTCTATCTGCAGTGACTTCATTTTAGCCACAAGTCTTGCGCATTACTTTCATATATATTGAGGGTGAATTGAGCCAGTTATCAAAAGCAGCCTTGGCTCACGGCATGCTGCTAAGTGATTAATAATCACTGAAAGGTCAGATTTTTAAGCACTTTGTTTTATAACTGTTGAACTTAAGCTTTACACTTGGGCCACCAGGAACATTGTGCTTTAAATGCTCGGCTCATAAGCGAGTACAGGCATTTATGGAAATCTTAGTGCTACTACTGTTTCAGAAGGTAGTTTAAAAAAAAAAATCCAATTTCATTTTACAATTTTGTTTCAATGTAGGTAATGAATTCTTTGCTATCTGCAGTATATATCCATTATTATACACTGTACAATATACAGAAACAGTCCTCATTTGAAAGGTTGCCGAGTTTTAACCTGTGAAGTCCCAGACTTGCTTGGCATCACCACACCGAATCGCAATTGGGAAATAGTGTGGTACCTTTCCGTTCATTTTTTATTTCCAAGGGACATTATCGACTGGCTCAGGCCAAAATAACTCTGCACGCAATTTCGCAATTTGAAAAACCCACAACCAATCAGAGCAATGAAATGTGAACCACTCAACACACATGAAATGTAGGCTTGTTGGCTCCCACGGAATGATGTTCATGCAAAGAGCAGCGGGAATTGTGACCAGCAGCTTTGTTTGTATTGGCATTCATTTTTGCTGTCAAAGTCAATTCTACTAATGTTAGCACATTGGCTTATGTCATCACTATTTGGGTGTTCCTGAGCTCAACTGGGAATTATTTCTTGCTAAGAATATATCACACGTCTGGATGACTACAGATTACTACTGTTGGAGATGATGGAAGAATTATCTCCCTGATGTGGAAAAATCTATTCACAACAGATGGTCAGGCCAAGAACACCCTCTAAAAGGTAGACAGTCAATAGAAGACTTCAGCAAGTAAATCCAGAAAGTTTACTGTAAGATGTGAACCATTGGTAACCCCCTAAAATTAAGTAGGGGGAGAGGTGGGGTGCTTAAAAATGATTCTAATTACTGCTTGGTGCACAAACTATTTTTGATGAAAACCCCTAAATTAGCACTGGCAATGTACACTTGAAGCACATCTTGATTGTTTCAATTTTGGCAGTGGCAATTTTTACGCCAGTTGTAAACTTCGTATCCGCACGAACAATGTAGGAAATTCGGCCTTGAAAAAAAATTGCTACTCACTGACTGGGCCAAAAACATCCCGCTTTCGCTGCGTGCTTTCTGGTTAACATTACTAGACTGGCTAGTCGGCTTATTTAATTTAAGTTACAGTCAGGATGTCCCCTACTCAAGCTAGGTAGGGTTAGTTTCTAGCTAGCTAACTTAGCCAGCTTGCCATCAAACTTATTACCCAACTTGTACTCTAAAATTTCTTGCAAGGACAGACTGTATGTAGCTAACCAGCTCGTCTACACTACACTAATCACTACTGACCACTGATTGTAGAGTGACGACCTGACAGTTCCCCAAATATTAGCGAGCAAACGTTGAACCTAAAATGACTCTCTCATAACTACCTAACCCGTTAGCGATGTGTGTATGTGCACATATGGAAGCTTGTAAGAATAGCAAATTAGAGTAAGATCACGACTGGCGTAAAAATAGCCACTGCCTTCATTTGAACACATTTGTGGTGATTTTCAGAGCCAAAATCATGAAAATATCTGTCACTGTTCAAATACCTTTGGATCTGACAGTACGTCCTGTTATGGCCCCAATTTGTTATTACATATAAGACAGCGAGGGATGACAGACAAAATTTTAAAACTGAAAAAGATTTAATTAAACAAAGACTGACAACTAACCTACAATTTATACTACTGACCAAGATTCACATATACAGAAAAAAAAAATATTTACAGTCCCTTGAGAAAGGGTTGCTTGGTGATGTCTTGGGACAAGAAAATGCTCCAAGACAGGCAAAAATCCACAAAAAAAAACTTCACAGGTCTTGAAAAGAGTGACCGGTCTGGTCAAATGTATCCTTCTCCTTGCAATTTCTCCTACTACTTTACTCTCTCAATTTTTCTTCTTATATACTCTTATGCAGCCCCCTCCCACTTTCCAGACTTTTTTCAATTCTCTGGGACTTTTCCCCTCTCAGAAATGCCCAGGACATGCCCAAACCTAGCTCCAGACTGGCTTAACAAAAAAAAGTCAATAATGCCATCTAGTGGCCTTTTCTTCACATTACAGTCCAAATATCGTTAACTGTATAATTGCAGCCCTTCGTTTTCAAGCAAAAAACTGTTAGTGGAAAAACTCATAAGTTGCTTAAACACATTGTTTTTAACTTTAAATTCACTATGTAATGAAATTGAGACTTTTCCCATTTTTTAGTGGGTGTGCACGGTCATATCCAGTGTGTTTCAACTATGGCTATCTTTGCACCGTGAAAATTATACTCTGTTCACACTGTCTGATCAAAGTAGGCTGTGATTTTCCCCTTGTAAACCAGAATAATTTCAAATCTGCTTTCAATCCTGGAAATAGTTATTTATAGGCTGTGTAATATTTTCTTTAGTACCACAACTTGAAATAATTCAGTTTGCAAATGCAGTAACAGATTTGATCAAAAACATGCCAAACTTTGTGATTCTTTCTGGTGCATAGAGAAGGGGTGTTATTGTTATTGGCCACCCTAAGAACAGAATTGCATGTTAACATTCCTGGAGCCCAGAATAGTCTCCTATTGATTTTCTTGGCCCTTTACCCTTTCCTGTAGCACATCCACTGTGCCAAACTATGAACTTCGCCTGTGGGGAGAATGCTGTCATGTTGGGGATATACACTGCTGCTGTCCACCCACAGAATTTGTCTGGTTTACATGTAAAATTCTGATTATCAGCTTAAATGTGAAATACCAAAACAATAATTCAATAATTTAACAAAATATGTACGTTTTTTTGAGATGTTATGATCAAACCTTTTTTCCATATAATAATCATATTTAGTGAAAAGGTTTAATAAAATGAAATTTATTAAATCAATGTATTATAAATTAAAGGTCCCCATTATGTCACCAGGTGCACAGCCATTAAGTTATTACTAGCCATTTCAAAATCTGTCCCCTCTTGACATCACATGGGGAAGTAACCAACCAGAGGCTAGAAGAACTGATCAACTTCAGCCAAGCAGCTTGGGGAAATATTCGGCTGGGAAACCCTGGGTCCAGGAATTCAGTTGGCAATCAATTTGATGGGGCGGTTTCAGCGAAACAAGGGGGATCGACATACACAATGTAAGGGAGGTGGTTTTAATGTAGTGGTTGATTGCTGTATGTGACCCCTTGTGTCACCAAAACTGCCCCATCACATTTCAAGCTCTGGCTCGGCAGTTCTTAGCTAACAAGCTTTAATGAGACGGTCATAGGTTGGCACTGGCAGACATAAACACATTTTATGATTGGTGTTTCTCAGATAAAATGTTTCAGTGCATACAATTTAACAAATTTATTCAAAAACTTAAAAGCTGCCCTTCATCAGACTGTTGCTTAGTTTACTTTATAGTGACTTGAGCCAAGGTTGATTGGTGCTCTGTGCACATTCCTTGCTCAAAATTTTTAATGCAATTCAAACACAAAGGGTGAAAATCTTTTGCTTTCCCCGTGGCAAAAGGCAGCTTACAGCATGGATTCGGGCTATGAGCAGGAATAATTTTTGTTCTGGAACATTCTATGGTGCACAGCGTACATTTTGTGTCTGGATAGTGAGATTAAGAATTCTGTATTCAACCAAAGCTAATATCGATTGATGTTTGGGTACCCAGAGAAATACTAGGATATGTAAACACGTCAACGTACGTCCAGTTAAGTTTAGTTTCATGTTCTGCTATTTGTGTAAGTAGCATATCGTTAACGGCAACTGCCATGTCACTGATGACACACCGGGTTGCTAGGGTAGGTGCCGCATATGCACTCATGATGTTAAATATTAATCTATTGTCTAAAAAAGTGTTGACAGTGAAATTAATAAAAATTTTATTTTTATGAAAATAATTAAGTGTTACTTCTTGGACCAGTTACAAGCATGATATCTAGAATCCAGCCAACTATGCGGGAGGGAGGATATAATGTGAACTCTTGCCAAATGCCGTGATCCCATTCAGGGAAACAGGCCATTACTTAGCTGAGTCGAGGTTACTGCCAAGGCCACAATGCATTTGGCAACCAGAGAATTTAAGTCTTGAGGCCCTCATCATTCTCAGTCCTGTTACCTCCAATAAAGTAATTGTGTGCAGTGGAGAGAATGGCCTGTGAAATGAATGACCAGATATCTGGGTTCTCCACCACCCCAGAGTTCCACACTAAAAAGAGGCTCCCAAAATGAAGATGTCCGTTAGCCCTGAGTGAACCAGAATGAGGGTTTTTTGTCTTCTGAGTTCAATAGGACATTTTGGCTCCCTGGAAATGTAGAATAAGTTCAAAATATAAGTGTATATTGTCCCCGGGTATAATATTTATAATTGCTAATATAGTTTATTGAGCAAAAATTAGTAAAATTTCGGCTCTCTGAAGGAAATTTTGAATTTCGTACAGTCTGCCCTGTGGTGATTATTGTGTGTTTGCAGTAAAAAGACTGGTGATGATGCATTTGAAGACCACGCCCCTGTTCATGTTGGGGTTGAGTATTTCATTTTATTTCTTTTAAGACTTTGGCAGATGTAGATATTTCACTTAAAACACAGTTTTTGCCATGAGGTTTTTTTTTTTTTTAGGTTTTTACCAAAGGATGGTTTAATATCATTTTGCATGTAACCCTCAAAACAACATGTAAAAAATTTTAAGTTTTGCACATCTTTGTCATCTACTGGCTGAAATGGACAACCCCAACTCCAAAACGTTGGAGGCAGTGTGTAAGATTTAAAATGTAAACAAAAATGGTATAGCGCAGACAGATCTGTTTTTACTTGTATTCTGTTGAGAGTGCGGAAAGTGCTTGTTGGAAAGCCAGATGGCCTAACAGTACTGTCGTTAGTTGCATCACCTGCTGCTCCTATTTAGCTTGACATCTCTTACCAGAGTAAATACAGCAGTACCTGTAGCTCTACTCCTGTTATTCTCGTCGTAGCTGATCCTTGTCCTGTCTTTCCATAGGACGCTGGTTCAGAAGTGAACAGGGTTTTTATTTTTAGATTTTTTTTTGGCAGACTTCCTTGTTTTTCAGGCTTGCCATGGGTTATATCCATTAGTGGTAAACCCTCTGCAAGTCAGCTCTTGATTGTTTACATTGACACGGGTACGCTTACTTCCTGGAGCGTTTGAGGTGGTCAGTATTTGTGAATGAGCTCTTCCTCATCAGGGAAAGAATTCTTCATGAATGAGTTCTTCTTCCTCAGATAAAGAATTCTTCAGTCATCCACAGTTGTTGCCTGTGATCCTCTGGGTCTTTTATATTTTTACTTTTTATGTGCTCACTCCACCTGTCTGGTATATATTGCAATTGCCCCTGCTCGTCTGTTGGTCCATCTGTCGGTCCATCTGTTGGGCCGTCCACAATTTATTGTTCTAACTCTATGGACGATACTTTTTGTTGGATTCTTTTCATTTTTGATTTGTGGGTCAGTGGTGATATGAAGAGGATCCTTATTTGCTTTGGTGATTGAAAATTTTTTTGTCAAATAACATGTCATCATCAAGGCTGCCATGTGGACTCATTCCCAGGCTTTTTTAAGAGTGAGCCAAATAGAAACTGAGAAGTCATACCATTTTATCCAAAAAATGAGCTCATTTCAAATTTTATGGCTGCTGTAGGTCTCAAAAAAGTTGGGACAGGGGCCTGTTTACCATGGTGTAGCATCCCCTCTTCTTTTTAAAACGAAGTGGGGCCATCTGGGCGTTGAGGAGACAAGTTTCTTGAGTTTAGCCATTAGAATTTGATCCCACTCTTGCTTAATACAGGTTTCCAGCTGCTGGAGAGTTTTGGTCTCTTTTGATGGAGTTTTCATTTAATTATGCGCCAAATGTTCTCAATCGGTGAAAGATCAGGACTGCAGGCAGACCAGTTCAGCACACGGACTCCATGCCAAAGCCATGCTGTTGTAATAGCTACTGTATGCGGTTTTGCATTGTCCTGCTGAAATACACAAGGCCTTCCCTGGAATAGATGTTGTCTGGAGGGGTGCATATGTTGCTCTAAAGCCTTTATACACCTTTTAGCATTCATTGGGCTTTTTAAAACATGTAAGTGTCTCACACCATATGCACGAATGCATCTCCATACCATCAGAGAGGCTGGCTTTTGAACTGAATACTGATAATAGGAGGGGTGGTCTTTCTCCTCTTTGGCCCGGAGGACACGACGCCCTTGATTTCCAACAAGAATTTCAAATTTGGACACGTCTGACCACAGGATACTTTGCCTCTTTGCTACTGTCCATTTTAAATAAGCCTTGGCCCACAGAACACGGCGGCACTTTTGAATCATGCTCAACAATGGCTTCCTTTTTGTCTGATAAGAGTTTTAGGTGGCATCTGTGGATGGCATGGCAGACTATGTTTACAAACAGTGGGTTCTTGAAGTATTCCTGGGCCCATTTAGTAAAGTCAATGACAGAATCATGCCGGTGAGTGATGCAGTGGCGTCTGAGGGCCCGAAGATCACGTGCATCCAGTAAAGGTCTTCAGCCTTGTCCCTTACGCACAGAGGTTTTTCCAGTTTCTCTGAATCTTTTGTTCTTTCAGCTGATTCTATTGTATATTAATAGCTTTTTCAGCCCTTTTTTTTTGCCTGTATCCCAACTTTTTTGAGACCTCTTGCAGCCAGAAAAATTGAAATAAGCTCATTTTGTGAATAAACATGTAAAATGTCTCAGTTTCATCATTTGAAATGTTATCTATATTCTATTGTAAAGAACATATCGGCTCATGTGATCTGAAAGTCATTGCTTTTTGATTTTATTCACAATTCACACTTCGTCCCAACTATTTCGGAAGTGGGGTTGTATGTAAATAATGAAACAACTAGGGAATAATACTTATAATTTGTCTTCAGTGCTGTGTCTGTTTGTAATGACAGTTTTAAAAGGCGGCAAAAGCATCAACAGTTAGTTTCTTTCCATTTTTTGTGCTGGCATGTTAATGCACTGTTTGATTTTCTTTTGCAGTTCACCAAGTATGCCTTCAGCATCAGCATCTGAACATCTAAAAGATGAGGTTTGTACTGTTCCACCTGACTTTTCTTAGCATCTGGAGTACGTGTTCAGCACTCCTAACACTGTCTCTATTGCAATTTGTGGTTTTTTTGGTGTGTTTTTGTTTGAACAAAAATCCACGCACTATTGTCAGGGTGATAAGGTGTAATACCCCTTGAAGACTGTTTTAATGATGGAGTTGGCCAGTTTAAAGGCGTCCTGACTTGATCCAGAATAATTTGCAAATATTTGTTTAACCATACTCTTCAAATCACTAATCACCTGGACAGTGATGGCCAGGGTATCCTTTTGGTTCACATATATCAGAGCATTGTGTAACAGGGCATGTGGTTGTATACACATCCAGTCGATGACACTTATGTGTTTTTGTAAATGTCTTGAAGTGTATAATGATGATCTTTCACATAGTAATTCTTTATTTTTAATCTTTTGAATGTTTCTTTGCTGCTTTGAATCCTTTAGTTTGCAACAAATAGAGGGTACGTGCGTTGTGCACCAATCTATGTAGAAGGATAATACTATCTTTATAATCTACCTTCAAAACAGCAGTGAAATACTGACAATTAATTTGATGCCAGGTTTCTGTTGGTCAGTCGTGCGACAGCTTTCAACCACCTCAAATAGCAATGCAGTAACAATGCGCGTGATCACTACTCATTTTAAGACCAACACACTCCCATGGGCGCGAATAACTTTTGCTATTTAAGAAGAACAAATATGCTGGATGGGAAAATGGCAACTCTGTTGGTCTGAAACTAGTAAAGACTCTTGGGTTGTGCTTGACACCGGTTTGTACTGGGTACCAAACAGGCCTATCGAGTGCAAAAAATCAGTTTTGAAGCTGGGATCCTTGGGTTGTTTTTCTTACCAGCCTAACCATCCTCCCCACTCAGCATTGGATTACAGTGAACATCCATCCTCTTGTAGTATGTGCGTACAATAGCATGCATCCTCTTCTGGCACAGGGTTACAATGAACATCCATCCTCTTCCTGGTAAATTAGCTTCAAACATTAGAAACCTATTGACTGGTCTGAAATCATTTGTCTCTTGTGAGGAAAAAGCACTTTCACGTATGGGAGTTTACTTGTGCATCCTCATATTTATGCCCTGGTGAAACAGGAATTGATGAAAAGCAGTAATATGGTTCCTGATGGCCAAAACATACAATTAAATATCTAAATTGCCCTCACACTTTTTTTGTTTGTTTTTGTTTAACATTTTTTTTCCAAAATAAACAGGGTTTTTCGTTTATGAAGCATATTTAGAAAGTGAAGGTCATTTTGGTAAATGTTTCAGCTGAAGATGTGAGTCATACTGTTTACTTGGTTCAGAATTTTTTGCTCATTTTCATGAACGATGCCAATGTGTTCTTAGTCAACCATATCATAATCCTCTGACCCAGGCCATTCAAAACACCTAAAAACCAGTAGGGTCAATAAAGTAAGAGCAGAGGGAAAACTAAATGGGTGAAAAGGAAAAATTCTTATCAATCAAACTTTTGAAAAAAAAAAATAATTTTTTATATATATGTATTATTTTTTTCCTCTCCTGTCGTGGACTGTTTCTTCTGTCTCCTGTGCGTTCTCAGTGAAATCTTTCTCAATTTTTCTTCTCCAATACAGAACTGAGAAGCCTGATGGTTACCCTGGCAACTCTGCACCTGTTGCTGATGTCTGAGCACCAGAAAGACCAGCTATTAAAATTTGGTTGGCAACTAAACTGAATGTGAAACGTTAAAATGAGTTCATTATACTTAGGTCAAAAGTGATGGTGTAAGACCGCAATTTTGGGGGACCATATCATCTTTAGTGTATTTCAGCTCCAGTGCTTCCAGCTGTTAATTGCTGAAAAAGTATGTTGACTTTGTTCTCAAGAATTTACAATTTGTGGATTGAAAGGGAAAATGGAAATACCTGCTATTGCTGCAGCCCTCCAAGACTGGATTTGAATGTCACTGGCCTCAAGACCATCTCGGCTGCGTCTAGTGGATCAAAGACATAGTCTTCACGTCTAATTGTTTTTTTTTGTTTACAGTACTGTCTTTTTTTGTTTTAAAATGTTCTACATTTTCACATATGGTTACTATTTAAAGTTTCACTTGACTTTGGTCCAAAGGGATATCGGGCAGTCCAAGACTTTGATTCTAATTCTGTTTTAAATGCAAAACTGTATTTAGTGTATGATTTCTGGAAAGCCCATGATCCACTGTGGAACGTTGTTTTTCCAATCTCAACTGTCTGTAGACAGTTAGACATTATACTTTATTGTTCCCGGTCCTTAGACACATTCAGTCTTTTTTCAGCATGAGCATATGGGCGATACTTCTGTCATTTTTTTTTTCATGTATGAAATAAAGTTCCACAGTAAATAAAATATTAATTCTGTACATTGATTTTTACTGATGTAACAAGCAGCATGAATTGTGTTCAAAAGGGTTTTTAGCTTGCAGGCAATGTGGGAGCTGCCTCACTTGCAGTTTTTTCCCTCTCTCAATACACTGCAATGTTTTTCCCAAAATTGGTGCCACCAAATTTCAGTGTTACACAGTGAAGCAGTGTTACACTGAACACAGTGAATCAATTGGAATAAACATGGGTTTATTATACTGCTCTTACCTGAATGTATAAGCTTTACAGACTTTTTCAGGGTTACTAAGCATTGAATTTTGTCTAACATTGCAATAAAAAAAATGTAGTTACTGGACTTGAATGTATAACCTGTGTAGATGGATAGCAATGATAGATGAATGGTGGCAGTTTTTTTTTTTTTTTTTGCAAAATGTGAATAAGAAATGTGAAAAAAAATTTTTCCTGAAATGGCTTTAGGGGAAAATAATTAATTTTCATTCTTGGAAGACAAATGGTAACTCTTCGTGACTGTTGCTGTCATTATAACAGGAGTTTATTGAAAATCTGTTCTGAACGATTTTAAATATAGCTATATAATTGGCACCATCAGAGGACATGGAGAATGCAGATAATTTAATGATATTGAGTACTGAATCAGAATGGCCATTTGACCCTATATAATCCCGTCAGTCCACACTACTTCTGATATATCATTTTTTTCGAGGGGGGGGGGGGACATTGGCATTTATATCCCAAATGCTTAAAATGTTGTCCCCTCTAATTCTTCATGGAAACACTTCAAGTGTTCTTTTTTTCTGTACATGTGATGGCTTCTAATATAATACATTTACAAATCGTGTCATTGCCTTTATTCTGTCTGTTCTTATGTGTGTTTGACATGATACCTAGATTGAAGTACTGAATTATGAAGGATTAGTTGCTGAAGAGCGTATGATAGGATGGAAAAAGCAATGCATTACATCTAGAAAATGGCAGGATTTCTTAACACTTTACCTCTTTGGAGTGAAATACGCTACCAGGCCCCTCCTTCTTTAGGCAGCTTCAGGCATTTTTCTTACGGATTTATTTTTGACTTTTTATTTTGCCCTTTCTAAAAGCTCTGTGCGAAAAACAACAAAAAAAAAAAAACTAAAGGTAAACAGCATTGTGTTTTAAGGAAAAGTTGTAGGGCTCTAGTTGCGACTCTAGTTGTGACTCAGACAGTCATCACAACTGTCTACAAGTTCAGAGTCATTTTCACCCGGAGAAAGTCAGGAAAATCATCTCGATCATCTGATGTTGCTTTTAGATACTTCTCTTCTTGTTTTAGGACACATCATAGTTTAATTAATTGACAAAATTATCAAGAGATAATAAAAAAATCTGTTTTGACTCTAGAGTAGTGCATCCCAAACCCCCCCTACAGGCCTGCATGCTTTAGATTTCTCCCTGCTTCAGCTCAGGGGATTCAAGTGATCAGCTCGTTAATCACCCCCTAAAGCTGATTGATGACAGCCTGATCATTTGAATCTCCTGTGCTGGAGCAGGGAGAGATCTAAAGCAGGACAGGTGGGCCTCCAGGAGAGGTTTAGGAACTACTGCTTTAGAGTATTTTCATAATTACAAAAAAATCCTCTGTTTGACAACTCCGTGCTCAACAATTATTTTATGTCTTTAACTTTTGCATGCAAATTCCACTCAAGGGAGTTTTGTACTTGCCTAACCACCAGCAGGGTTTATCATCTGTAATACAGTCAGGAAAATAATGGGAAATATTGCTCAATAAAGCAAAAGTTTTTTCATGCTTTGAAATTTGAGTTTGTCGTGCTATCGCTTGGCACTCTGTGGGTGTTACAGGACACATATATCATTTGACTAAATCCTGGGCAAACATCTGGAAATGTTTGGGTGTAGCACAATGTCATGTGACTCCGCAAATGTCATCCATGAGGCTTTTTCTGCTTACTTAAAACACGACAGCAGCCAAATGAAATGTAAAAAAAAGTGACAAATGACACTTAGCAATACAAAGCCATTATGGGAGAGTGCTGTTTGGCAGGTTTTGGTGATAGAGAATTTCCAAATTCTAGCATCATCTTTACTGCCTATTGAAATTGCATAAGGTTAACTAGAAAAACACCATCTTGAATTGTTATTAACAGTGAAGGTGGTGAATGCTTGTGCTGCTGTTTATTTTCCTAAAGTAACTCAGATGTGCTGGACTTCCCACACAATCGGAGGCAATTAGTTATAACTCCTCTTTTTTCAACAGCCGCAGAAACCTTTGCTCATCTGTTATTACTTTGTAGGACTCTTTCATTTCTCAATGTGTTTCACTCATTGGCCCTCATATATCAAAAGTGTGTACACCGAAAAAAATGGGTGTACGTCAAATCTCCCGCTGCAAGGATCGCCATTTATCAATCTGAACATGGGAGTACGGCACGCAAGAATCTCATGCCAGGTCTGACCAGGCGTACGCACATTTAAAACCAGGGTACACGATGCAGGAACGAGTGCAGCTGTCAAAATGATTATGAAATCATATTCAGCGATGCGGACGTCAAGCTGTTGTTGTTCTGATTAGTAAAATGAAAAAATAGGCTAAATAAATAAATAAGACACCTGTGTTGAGAATTTGATTGAACATATTTTGAGACAACCTGCTTATCAGGCCAGACGGCTGACAATTACAATCAATTTGATTAAGCGCAATGCGCTTACTGATAAAAGTACAATGAAGAGTGATCCCTGCAGACTGTATTTTACCATACTTACCCTCATGTAGCTCCGATCGAGGGGTTGGGACCTCTCTGTGTCCCCACCGCCTCATATTCACACGACGGAGGGGGAGCATATCAGTGCTGCCGCGCGCTCCCCGAACGGTGACAGCTGGAGGTTTGAGCCTGGTTGGCTTCCACCGGTCCGTGCGCTGCTGCACCTGAGCGCAGCAACCCATTGTTTTGGTGGCGATCTATAAATCAGACCACTTGTTATAACCAACATGTAAAGCATTTGGATTGTCAGTTATATAGGCTATATAACATGAGATAACATGGATCTATAAATTTAATTTATTAATGAAAACCTCTGCTGCACTCCGGTTTTCCACCTCCAACAGTGTTTACTCCAGCAGCAATAGTTTTCCAAACTGCAGCCTTAAATCTTCCAAATAAAATTATTTTGTTTTTCTCCACCACGGACGTAATAATTTATATTTCCTCTTCAGTGAAGTTCTTTCTTCTTTGTCGTCTTTCGAGAGTCCATGTCGCAAAGTGGGCAGGACTATGCCTCCCAGAGCGTGAATATACAGTATAGGGGCAAGTCATGTAAATTACGGTTGGTTTCAGCGGCCAGATTTATCAACGCCACGCCAGTTCAGCACCGAAATCAGCAACGTACACACTTTTCGTAAATTAGATGTGACGCCTGGCGTACGCTGATATTTACACCAGAATCTACACCAGATCCGACGCGAGTTTGATAAATGAGCCCCACTGTGCTGTTTATGCCTCTCTATTAGACAGCTGTTACTCAGGGCTACTAAAGAAGGGGCTTTAACTCCGGCCACATATGTGCTACTTATAAAAATGCAGTATACTGTAGGTGTCATTGGATGAGGCGGTATCTGGCACCTTGCAGAAACACTGAATTATTATTATTCTATTTCACTGATCATTGATTGACGGTTCAGCTTGAGAGCTAAAATACTCTTGTAAGTCTTCTTAACCTCCATGTCTCTTTGGTTTTCAATTTGGCATCTCCATCCCCACCGAAATGTGGAATATCCAGTCAGTAAACAGTAATCATGGTCGCTCACGACTCATGCGCCCATCTCTGGATAGGCTGACAGTTTACAGCTCTCAAAAACAACGTTGCAAATTCTTTTCTGGTTATTTCCTTGCATGCACTGAATAAGGGCGGAGAACCCCAAACACAAGTATGCATGGAAAGATGAATGGCCAAAAGGAGACAGTTGAGTAATTAACAGCACAAGCTCAAGTGACTCTATCCTTCTGTGAGCAGTGCAAAGCCAACGCACTGCTCTTGCATGGCTGCTTGCCTATGAGCTGCCGAACTGGACAAATCCTAGCCACAACTGGAATGGAAAGATTTCATCAGTGACCATAATGGTCACCCTTGCACAGTGGCTGTGTTCGGTGAAAGGCGTGAACATTCTCAAGAGGCTAAATGTGTAGAAAAATTGATATTCCTTTGAATCGGAAAATGTGTTATTGGCATAATGTTGTATTTTACGAGTAAAAAAATAATTATTCATGCTGTCATTGCCTGAAGAAATTAAAATGAATCGCTAAAATGATGCCCTTTATTAATAGGCCTATGATATGACTGTTTATAAACTTTGTTGCCAGTGGCCTAATAAACTACAAGTAGTCTTGTTCATTTTACATTTATTGGTTACATTGTTAAAGCTTATGTTTGTGTCACAATTGATTGAATTGAAATTGCGAGTCTACTTTCTATGCAGCCTCATAAGCATATGAAATGTGGGCATGTTCTGGCTTTGGTAGGTTGGTTGAACTGTTTTGGTGTATGTTCCATAGGATAGGTATTTTTGTTATATTGTTACAGTATTACAGAGATATGCCTCTGTAGTACAGTATGTTGGGGTAGGCAGGATATTTACCATTCTATGTATCGGTTCTCATTCACTTTGCTTGATTACCGATCAAACAACTAATTTGCTTTATGACTCCAAATAATATTTAGGATGATTTGGCAATGTATGTTAAAGGAAAAGAAAACCCTGACACAAAGCATCATTCCTGAGAATATTTTGCTATAAAAATACACACCTGAGCCAAAACCAATGTTTAATATGTTATTATAAAACAATTATTGCATTATAAGGGGATGATTTCATCAATTCATGCAGGGCGCCATTCATTCCTCATCACCGACTTCTTCTTATTGAATCTGTGCAAGTATGACACGGTGGCTACCCATCTTGATTGATACAGCGCCAGTGACGTGCGGTGGAGGTTAGTTTTATGAGTCAAAAACCTCCCCTTTGCTTGATTAGCAATCGATTAACTAGTTTAGTAAGACTATTCTGCAGAATGACAGGCCACTTAAGTTTCAGCGGCGTTATTACTCAATATATCAAACCTGAAATGCTCAAAGGGCAGCAGATTTGCGCATACATGCTTCCAGGAAGCCGAAGCAATGTCATCCACTTATCAGTTCCACTTATGCAGAGTTCAATGCTTAGTCAATAGCCTATACAATCTATTCTCGTTTAAATACGCGTTTTTACACCCAAACAAAAAGCGGGGGTTTATTTTCAGTCTTCTTTCGTAATCCGATTTACAAAATGTTTAAACGATATACAGAATTAGAGAGCCGAGAATTTTTCCTAATTGATTATTCAGATGTCCATCCTTGCAGTCTCGAATTTCGTGAATGAAGTATCCTCTATCAGTATCAGGCTTCCTATAGGCTTGGTCTTAATAGTTTTCATTTTCAATCAGGAATAGTACGTGGGAACAGCTTCACAAAATCCTGCGGTAAAGGTTTGGGTCAACTGCCTCAGCTCACCGCACTTTTCTGACTTCCTGTAAGCAAGTACTCGCAAATCTGCAACTTCGTGAGCATTTCAAGTTCGATGTAGCCTACTGAGTAATAACGCCGCGGAAACTTAAACTGGCCTGTCAGAGCACTGCACTTGCTTCCATCTGCCAAACTAACATTTAGGGTTAGGTATAAGGGTAAATTTAGGAATAGGGTTAGGTTTTGGGCATGGTGTAGCATTAGGGGTTAGAGTTAAGGTCAGGCCTATGAAACCAGTGAGACTTGCTTAAACCAAAACTGTTTAACGAAGAAGAAATGTCGTCATGTCAGTGTGGCGGATGGGATTTAAGCGACAACCCCTAAAAATTCAGCCTTCAAAGGCTGCAGCCTACACATTGAGATACACCCAAAGCGTAGGTGCAACCTTTGAAGGCTGCATTTTTAGGGGTTGTCACTGAATTCCACCAGTCAAACTAACATGACTACATTTCATCTTCCTTAAACAGCTTTGGATGAAGCGAGTCATCACTGGTTTCCTAAGTGTAACCTTAACTCTAACCCTAAACCAAGCCCCACACCTAACCCAGAATTTATCCTTAGCTTTTACTTTGAATATTAGTTTGGTGGATGAGAATAAATGACGTCCCCGAAAAATGCAGCCTTCGAAGGCTACAGCCTGTGCTTTGAGATGCACCCGATGTGTCATCAGCATCATGGATCAACACGTATAGCAGCACGAGAAATTAAACTGGATGGTTGATGTTTTTTATCACCCGAATCTTTCTCCGGGTATATCAATGCCAAGGTAAGCAGAAAAAGTACTGATTTTATTCGATATTGGTGGAGTGAATACTGAATTAATTCCCTCTTGCGTTTTTGGCCGATTATGCTGTCCACTGCCTCATACCACAAAAATTTGTCTTTCTCATAACATGAGCTGCCTGACATTTGCATTGTGTCCAGTACCTTGAAATATTGCATTTTCTTTAGTTTGTCACGGTACTGATCTATTGTTCTGCGATAACCGTGCGAACTTACTACTGTAACTACTCACAAATCATTCCAGAAATGATTTCCAAAATCATTACCAATAGAGACATGGAGGACTGTGGCAGAAAACTGATTTTTTTAACTGGCAAAAAACACCAGTTTGGTTAGATGAGCAAGGCTTAGCTTTGGCAAGGTTATCTATATTAATATGTGGATTCTGTGCATGCACTAAAATTCCAGGGGTTTTCTTTTCCTTTAAGTTAGCATTATTGTGTTTAGGGAATTCTCTTGAAACCACACAGTTATGTCTTTGCATGGCTGACTAGTTTAACCCAATTCAGTAAATGTAGACACATGCGGACATGGAGCTGCTCTATTTATGCACGCAGTTACACTATACGGTCAATAGGTTGTACACCCGAAACGGTTATTGAATATTCAGGATATTAAGGAAGCGGTGCCCATACATGATTTGGAATATGGATGATATCTTTCCCTGGGAAACTCCTCAGCCAAGCCTGGAAACCCTCTCAAGAGATCAGTAAAAGAAAAAGCAAAACAAGAGAACCTTAAATCAGCCATTATGGAACATTGTAAAATGAAAAATCATATTCTGGACTGGGACATGACCTAAGTCATCCGCACTGAGGAAAACAGACACCAACGCTGGATCATGGAGGCGATAGAAATCCGGAAGCTAGCCCAAAGGACGATGAACCGTGACGAGGTGGTGTACATGTTGTCTCACACTTGGAGCACCGCTCTAAAAGAGCGAACAGACAGCAGGAGGCGTGACCTACCTGTCAGTGCTGAAAGCTCGGTCATGCCTCAGTAACAACAGCTGATAAGGCACGTCACACCACCATCAGGTGACGCTTCTGAAGAAGACAGGGGTTCCCGTCGAAACATGTGAAGGTATGAAAACTATGGTTTTCTTTTCTTGTCTGATATAGAAGAAGTAAAATCTTTATTCTAAAATTAGAGACATAATGAATCTCATTGAACTGAGGCGCATGCATTGGCTTCCCTGAGCAATAATATTTTCTGTATTTCCTTGTTTGTAAGTGAAGGCCTGACTGGACTTTTATTGGACAAGGAAACAATCCAATTTTGCGGCAAAATAGCTATTATAACTTGCTTCAGTTCATAGTCATCAACAAAACTAACTTCATTAATCCTTGAAGTAATTATTTATTCATTGATGCAGATCATTTATGTTTTTTTTTTGGTATTCCAGGGTTAAATAAAGTCCACAGCCTAAACTGTTTTATTCCATTCCTTTGAATGAAGTATTGTATAAAAAGAGCTCTGGCTGAGAAAAATTGCCCTTTTTGTACGATCACCATCTTTATTCCACTGCTGATTGGCCTGCATAACTTTCAGATAGATTAGTCTTAAATGGTGAAGAGAGATTTAAGCTTATGGTTCGATATAGATATCATCATAGCTGGAGTGTGAATCCTAATTTTGAAATGTCATAATCCTGCGGTTTTTAGAGGAACCGTCTACACGGTCGCACTTAATCAATTATTCAGTTTGCTGACATTTTGAGGTTATTTGATGAGGTAATTTTAGAGTTCAATATAAATCAGTTATTACTTCGCATCAAATAAATCCTCCCAGAACTCTGCTCAATAATTAGAACAGTTATATTAGAAAATGTTTTCTTATACTCCTATACAAACTTGTGTCTTTCAAGAATGAGACTCCAATAATGAAAAGTAAACCTTTTGAATGTGTATAAATAGTAGATTAATCTACCATTTTCATTTTAGCCCTGCATGTCTGGAAAACTTGGGAGCACCAAAACCTTATTAAAAACTGAAGCTTTATTTGAATGTCAAGGCTTGCCATCCGACGACTGGGGAATTTTTTTTCTCTCTTAAGAATTACTGAGGAATGTATAGCATGCTGACATTTAAATATTTGTGGTAACATTAGCTGTTCTGAACAGTGCTGGAACTTGTTTGCATGTCTTGATTTTTTAATATTCTCCCACATTTGAATAGCCAATTAGCGTGCTCCTGCTCATCGTTCTGGGTCGGACATGAGCATGACTTCTTTTGAGGCATATGAAGTTGCTCGCATTCATCTTGCCATCTACTCATCTACTGGTTAAACTTCCACTTATAGTCAGGTCCAAAAGTATTTGGTAAGTGACTTGATTTTCATCCCTCTGCACCACTCAGTGGGTATGAAATGAAACAATCAGACAAAGCATTGAATTTCAGCTTTAAGAGTTTAGTCAAACGTAGTGCGTGACATGCAAAGATATTCGAACCATTTATATACATTGCCCCCCACCCACCCCCCAATCCATTTTTATACTTGGACACTAATGTAATGGTTTAAGAGGTGTGCGTATTGTTTGGACCTTTCTTTGCGGCTCTCGTCCGGGGACAATATCGAATTCCTCGGCCATGGAATTCATTACCCAGCTGGTTGATTGAGCTGGGGCGGTGCTTCCCCAGAATCTATATAAGCAGGATGTCCGGCACGCCTCCTTCACTAGAGTTTCTCTGTTTAGATTTGCACTACAGCCGAAGACATATTTAGTCAGGTTTTGTTTGACTTTCTATCTTCTTATTGTGGGAGTTTCTTCTCCCTTTTTCTATCTCATTTTGTTTCTGTAGTTTGGGCTATTGTATGTCCTTTGGAAGCGCAAGTACTTGCGTTTAGTCTATATTATTCTCTGTGTTTGTACTGTGTTTATGCTACTCTGTTTCTCTCTGTCATTGTGCTTGGCCTCTGTTTACTACCGGCCATTATAGAACACTCTAGTCAGCATGGAGTCATCAGCAACGCCTGCGTTAGAGAAAGTTGTGGCTAACCAACAAGCAGCTCTCTCCAGTTATGGCAAGGGTCTTGTTAGCTTAGACAAACAACAGGCAGAGTTGGCAGAAAGTGTCCGGCTTCAGGTGAATGCCATGGAGAGACTGGAGAACGTTCTGTTAAATCTCACTGAGAGTATTAGAGCTCTGTCCACACAAATCACACAAAATGTTGCACAAGCACAGTCCGTACATTCTCCTGAGAGCCAAAGCTTCAGTTACCCCCTAGATATGGAGGCGAGGCAGGAAGATGTAAAGATTACATTGCCCTATGTGAGATATTTTTTTAAAGCGGCGCCTTCATGGCTCGCGAATGAAGAGTCTCGAGTTTCATTTATTTTATCCCTGTTAACCGACACAGCATTCACTTGGGTCGGCCCACTTATTCAATCTAATTCATTGGTAGTGAATACTGTGGAGACTCTCGCTAGAGAAATGGTATCGGTGTTTGATCAGGATGTTTGTGGCCAGGACGCTGCTGCGCGTTCAATGCATCTAAGGCAGGGCTCTGAGGGTGTCAATGCATTTTATAATCACATTTCGCTCCTTGACTACTGAGACAGGCTGGCTAGAAGCGCCTCTTATGACAGTGTTCATTCACACTTTGGCAGGGGATGTTAAGGACGCTCTGGCTACATTGGAGCCTTGCTTGTCTCTAGATTCATTGGTTTGCACTCCGGTGCGAATTGATAATCGCATCCGCAAACGTAACAGTAAACGTACTGCATTGGCTCTTGCTGGCAATGGGGCTAATGCTACTAGCAGCATGCTTAAAGTTCCTATTCCGCCCACTGAAGATTCCACTCCTGGTGAGCCTATGCAGGTTGATGGCTCATATGAGAGCCGGGCTCGTAAGCCCGTTCGGAAACGTATAATCTGCTATAACTTTAACAAACGGGGACATACGTCCACGCTGCCCTGAGCTTCAGGGAAACAGGAAGTCCCTCTAGCGGTATGGGGGGCATTAGGGGGACAGACCCTATTACCCTTCCGAACTTTAATCCCTGTAGTGTTGACTGTGGGGACACAGAGAATATTTATCGAAGCTTTTGTGGACTCTGGCGCCGTGGATTTGTTTTATGGATGCAGAGTGGGCTAGGAGACATTCCATTTCTATCTGCCCTCTTTTACATTCACGCTCTGTTAGATCTTTGGACGGTCGCCGGCTGAGAACTGGATTTATAACCGAAGTTTCTAAATCATTGACTATGTTAATCTCTTTTGGTGCACAGTAAAAAATGGAGTGTCAATATTGCAGTGTAAACTTATTTTCCTCTGGATAGAGTAGTTATAGCACTATGCAGAGTGAAATCGTCTAAATGGAAGTGTCAAAAGTGAGAGTTAATTCCCACTTCCACACAAGGACAAAATCTACTCTGCAGGGTGATGATTCCCTATAGTGTTAAATATATTTACACACCTCATTGTTAATTTTGACACAAAATAGAGTAAAATTAACTCTAAAAATCTTACACTGGCTAGAGAGTAAATTTTACACTGATTTTGAGTGGGACCAAATGTTATCTGACAGAGAGTTAAATTCAACTCTTAAAGAGTAAAATTGACACTATGATTTTTACTGTGTGGCCATTCTTAGGAAGTCTGGTTTTTATTATCAGTTCTCCTGTTTTCCCTGTCGTTTTAGGACACTTTTGGCCACGGGAACAAAGGCCTCATTATTTGGGGAAGTCAGGATAACCCGATCATCCAGTGGGGTACTGATTGAAGGTCCCACTGTAGGGATAGTCTGGTGTATCATCTTAAGCATCGACCTATGGGGGAGCCTGACGCCTAGAGTAATTGTGAGGAGTTTGCCTCACACAACCCTCCTAATATACAGAAAGGGGTGGAGGAGGGTAGGAGTGGGACCCTCAATTTGACTGGCGGCAGCCAGAGGAGGAATGCTATTTGATGGATTTCTCTGACTCGGAATCTGACTGAGAGGGGACAGGTTTGGAACAGGGTGAGAATTTGGGGGCTGCTCTGAACTTTTGTCTTCCTCCTAATGTTCCTGACGATTATGCTGATCTCGCGGAGGTTTTTAGAAAGCAACGGGCTTCGACTTTACCTCCTCATCGCACGTTTGATTGGGAAATCAATCTCCACCCAGGTACCACTCCCCCCAGGGGTTCATTATATTTGCTGTCAGGGCCTGAATGGAAGGCTATGCGAGAATATATTCAGGAGGCTCTGGCTAATGGATTTACTTGGCCTTCCACGTCTCCTGCTGGAGCGGGGTTCTTTTTTGTGGGCAAAAAATTTGGCGGTCTGAGACCCTGTATTGATTACAGGGGCTTGAATAATATCACTATTAAAAACCAATACCAACTTCTGTTGATGAAATCCGCGTTTGAACGGCTGCAGGAGGCGTCGTTCTTTACCTAGCTAGACCTCCGGAATGCTTCTAACTTGGATCGGATCTGTGAGGGGGACGAGTGGAAAACAGCATTTAATACGCATGACGGGTACTGCAAATTTTTGGTCATGCCGTTTGGATTGGTTAACACCCCCTCTGTGCTCCAGGCACTCGTTAATGACGTCCTCTGAGAGATTCATCTTTGTCTACCTTGACGATGTTCTGATTTTCTATTCAACTCTCTCGGAGCATAAACAACATGTCAGACAAGTGCTTGAGGTCCTCCTCAAAGCTAAGCTATTTGTCAAGGCTGAGAAATGTGTTTTTCATGCCAAGACAGTTTCATTTCTTTGCTTCATTATTTCGGAAGGGTCAGTCCGTATGGATCCTGACAAAGTGTCAGCGGTCAGGGATTGGCCTGCCGTCAAAACGTTAAGGAGGTGCAGTGGTTTTTGGGGTTTGATCATTTTTATAGGAGGTTTATCCATAATTTTAGCGTGGTTTCTGCCCCCATTATCGCGCTCACTAAGAAGAATACCTCCTCATCGTTTGCTTAGTCTCCGGCAACTGAGGCTGCTTTTCAGGAGTTAAAGAAACGATTTAGCTCAGAACACATTCTTGTTTTGCCCGACCCCTCCCTCCCATTTGTTTTGGAGGTGGGTGCATTGAAAATTGGGGTAAGTGCCATTTTCTCCCAGCGCCCCATTCGGGATAATAAGTTGCACCCATGTGCCTACTTCTACCGGTCATTATAGGCGGTTGAACGGAATTACAGCATTGGTGACCGGGAATTGTTGACCATTAAGTTGATGTTAGAAGAGTGGTGCCATTGGTTGGAGGGGGCTGAACAGCCGTTTGTGGTTTGGACGGATCATAAAAATCTCCAATACATCCAACAGTCTAAACGACATAATTCTCGACCGGCGTGGTGGTTGATGTTTTTCAACTACTTTAACTTTACGTTAACCTATCGCCCGTGGTCTAAAAACATCAAGCCCGATGCTTTGTTGCGGATTCACGACTGCTCCGGTCACGACCTGATTCCTGAGCCGGTTATCCTGGCAGCTCAGATTGTGGCTCCCATTCAGTGGGACGTCAAGTCTTTTGTGCGGGAGGCGTAGAAAAATGATCCCAGTCCTGGTGGGAAGCCGCCTGGCTGTTTATTTGTTCCTGTAGCAGTGCGGTCCCTAGTTCTCCAGTGGGGGCACTCTTCCCTTCTGGCTGGTCACCTGGGGGTTCTTCGGACCAAACAGTTCTTAGCCCGACGCTTTTGGTGGCCCAGCATGATGGAGGACATCCGAAAGTTTGTTGCGGCGAGCTAAATTTGTGTTAGGAACAAGACTTCCCACCTCCCACCCTCGAGTCTGCAGCAGTTACCCATCACTAAGCACCCATGGAGCATATCGCTCTTGATTTTGTTACGGGGCTGCCTGTTTTGAAAGGCAACATGATCATCCTGGTCGTGGTTGACCGTTTTTCTAAGGCCGCCCACTTTATTGCGCTGCCCAAGCTGCCTTCAGCACGGGAGGCTGCCCTTCTTGTTTTGGACTATGTTTTCCATCTGTATGGCATCCCGCAAGATGTGGTTTCTGACCGGGGCCCTCAATTTACAGCCAAATTCTGGCACGTGTTTCGCAACCAGTTGGGGGCCACTATGAGCCTATACCTTGGGTTTCCACCGAGAGACTAACGGGCAGACTGAGCAAACTAACCAGTCTTTGGAGAATACTCTTCGATGTTTGGCGGCTGACAAACTATCTTTTTCAATTTTTAACATGGGCCGAATACTCCCACAATTCACTGGGTAACTCCTCCACCGGTCTTTCCCCGTTTGAGGCTCAGCTGGGTTATCAGCCTCCACTGTTACCTGAGACTCACAGGGATTCAGAGGTACCTTTGGTTAATTACTTTGTTCGGCGTTGTCGGTCAGTTTGGGCCAGGGTTCGTTCCTCATTGTTGCACTCTGGATGGAAATAAAAGACTGCCGCAGATAGAAGGCGCCGATCAGCCCCATTATATTGGGTTAGCCAAAGGGTCTGGCTTTCCACACAGGGCCTGCCCTTGATAGTAGAGTCACGGAAATTGGCTCCCCGCTTTATTGCTCCTTTTAAGATTGTGCGAAGGATCAATCCGGTCACAGTCTGGTTGAAGGTCCTTGATCCTTATGGATCCACCCCTTTTTTTATGTCTCCAGGCTTAAACCAGTCAGCACTTGCATCCTGGCTCCTGTCGACAAACCTCCGCCGCTGCCGCAGATGATTGAAGGAAGGCCGGTTTACACGGTGCGTTGTATTTTAGCCAAGAGGCGTGTGGGTCGTGGAGCTCAGTTTTTAGTAGATTGGGAGGGTTATGCTCCTGAGGAGCAGTGCTAGGTCCCTTCTCGGGATATCCTGGATCTTACCCTTATTTCTGAATTATGTGTGCGGGGCTGTCTGGGAACTTCTGGGGCTGTTCCTTAGAGGGGGGGGGTCCTGTCATGGTCTGTGAGGTGTGTGTGTTGTTTGGACCTTTCTTTGCGGCTCTCATCCGGGGACGATATCGAATTCCTGGGCTATGGAATTCTTTACCCAGCTGGTTGATTGAGCTGGGGTGGCACTTCCCCAGATTCTTCATAAGCAGGATGTCCGGCACGCCTCCTTTGCTTGAGTGTCTGTGTTTAGATTCGCACAATAGCCGAAGATATCTTTAGTCAGGTTTTGTATGACTTTCTGTCTTCTTATTGTTGAAGTTTCTTCTCCCTTGTTCTATCTTGCTTTGCTTCCGTGGTTCGGACTATTATATGTTCTTTGGAAGCGTGAGTACTTTTGTTTAGTCTATATTATTCTCTGTCTTTGTACTGTGTTCGTGCTACTCTCTTTCTCTCTGTCATTGCGCTTGGCGTCCGTATACTACTGGCCATTACAGCCAACTTTTGGCAGTCAATAAAGCTGAAGTCTGGAACCCATAGACATCACCAGAACCTGGTTTTCCTCTCTGGGGATACTCAGCCCAGCCTTCACTGCAGCTGTCTTCAGTTCCTACTTGTTCTTGGATGTTCTCCTTCAGCAAGTGAAATGCATGCTCAACAGGCTTCAGATCAGGCAAATAACTAGACCACTGTACAGGGTCTTTTGGGTCCTTGTCTATCTGTCAAGTACAATGCAGGCCAATAGGGCCCCATGTAGCAGTTTTCTACGGATGTCTATTTTCACCAGCCAGTAAATGAAAGACAGCAGCTTCGTTACGCAGCAGAATGAATTCTGTATCAATTAAGGCAGTTGTTCTGTTATTCACATCATTGGTACTGGCCCCTCTGTGTATGCCGGTTTTTGTTCCAACCACAGTTACAAACTCAGATTTTAACATGTTCATTTTCCTTTGTTGCATGATATATGTTTATCAGGATTTTGAGCATAAAGTGGTTTAAGGGTAAATAGTCATTATAATCAAATTAAAATGTTAGAATTCTGAGTTTGCAACCATGGCTGGAACAAAAATCAGCATACACGAGGGCGCCCCAGGATTGATAATGGAACCCACTAGCACCATATTATTCAGAATTAATCAGCTGCTTAAGTGGGCTGCTTTTTTCATTTTCTGTCCAATGAAAACAGCCTTTGAATCATTTTTCGATTAATTGCATAACACCAAAATTGTGTGGATCCACCCCCTTGCTTAACTGATGATTTTACACTTGATTCCCACAGTATTTTATTACTTCAGCTGCTTGCAGATGGCTTTTTCTTGCTCGATATATATCTCAAATTTAAACCCGTTGGTCAATAAAACCATGGTTCCTCATCTCAGGTGTCCAATTATGGTGTACTAGTGCACAACTGACCTTCCATTTCCTCTATTAATCACAAGCTTTTTGACTGATTCACATTCTTTCAGACATTTCAATAGCTGAGCATTGATTTTCTGTTCTTTTTAATGTGACAGGATGACAGAAGCACCAGCAGACTTGTTGAGTTCTGCAGTATGGTTTGAGATTGATTTTCCCCCCCATCTTATCTCACAAGAATAAAATCTTTGACCAATGTTTTTGTGATGTGATGTTTTGGTGGTCTAACCAGTTCTTGCTGTATCTTGCAATTACGTTATTAACTCCAGTTTTAGAAACTCCTATTACTGAGTTTCACCCACTTATGAAATAGAATGGTCACATCAAATCCCCTCGGAAATGTCTTCTTCAGCCAATTTGGATGCACATTACAGGAATCTGCAAGGCTGCCAAGCAGAGTTTGGGGAGCAATTTTTTGAAAGTTGGTCTCTCTTGAAGACAAAGAACAATAACAGTATTATAACAGTGACTTTGGGCAAAAATTTCTCCTGGAAGTACACAAAAGTTAATTCTGTTTTCATAAGTGGTAGAAGGGTCCAGAAAAGAAAAAGCTACAGTGATTTGCAATTACGTACAGTGTGAAGGCTTTTCTATGATTTCCTATTTAATGTTTCCTGCATTAGTGTCTGATACTGACACATATTTGTTCTGATTGGCTGATTTGGCTTGAACACCGAATACATGAAAAGTTGGTCTGGGATTTTGCACATTACCGCATGCTTGCACTTTAGAGTACGCCTCATAAGCTTTTATAGTAGGATAAAAGATTCTTTCCAGATTTCAGCAGTCTTGACAGCAAGGTAAGGAGAGAGACTGAAATCACTGCGGGGGTGCAAGGCTGAGAACTTAATGCGGGATTATTGTGTTAAAGCCATTTTTGTTACAGGCCTGAACATGACAAGACTATTGAAATGAATTACGATCAATGTGAAAATCATGTGGAATGGATTTTTTTTTTTTTTTTGGAAAAACCAGTAGAAATCACTTTTTGAAAAAGAAGCATCCTGTCATTTTCTTCATACCTGAAAATATACAAAGATGAGCCAAAACATAATGAAGACCTGGGTAATATTCTGTTGGTCTGTTAATATAGGTCCAACCCGCTGAGGCATGGACTCTGCAAGGCCTCAGAAGGTGTCATTGCAGTTTCTGGCACCAGGAGTGGATGAGTCCCCACTGCAAATCGGACTCGTTGTGTCAGTTCTGTGCCACAGATGCTTGATCACATTGAGATTTACTGTGATCGAGAAATTCCATTATCATGGAGGGGTGCACATGGACCACAACAATATTTACATTTATAGCACTTGTTAAATTGATGGCCACATTAATGCACTGACACAGTGTTTCTGACCAGAACATTGCTGAAAGCATCGCACTTCCTCCGTTCGCTTGTCTTCTTTCCACCCTGCTTTCAGGTGCCATCTCTGCCTCAGGAAATTAGCATGCATGTATCCAGACGTTTTCATGATGTAAAATAAAGTGGGACTCATTGGACCAGATGACTTTCTTCCATTGCCTCAAAGTCCAGTTCTGATGCTCCTGTGCTCATTGTTGGCTCTTTTAACAGTGTGCAGCGGGTGCTATGGGGACTCTGACTGTTCCACAGGCATGCAGCCCCATACACAGCAGGGCGCGAATATTCTCCAAAATTCTCATTGAAAATTTCATTTTCAATTTTGTTGGTTTACACCAGATGGGATATCCTTGTTGTCCTTGGGAATCAATGAGCCTTGGGTGCCCTAGTACCCGTTGCCAGTTTATGGTTTGTCCCTCTTTGGACCACTGTCATTAGGTACTCATCACTACAGACTTGAAGCACCCCACAAACATTGAAATTTTGGAGATATTCCAACCCAATCATCTGCTCGCATGACAATTTGACCTTTGTTAAAGTCAATCAGCTTTTTACACGTCCGTTTCTCTTGCATTATACATGTAGACTATGGGAACCAACTGTCTTCCTCACTTGAGCCAATCACAGCTGACTATGGGTGGAAGGCAGGAAAACACCCTGAACAACTCGCCAATCCACCGTGGGCTACACCATTTATTCCTACCTATTGGCAATTAAGAGTCTCCCATTAGGCTGACGTGACCTGTAGGGGGAAACTGAACGACCCGGAGGAGACTCGCGTGAACTCAAGGAGAACATGCTGACTCCACACAAAGTCCCCAGGCCAGATTCAAACCTCCTTGCTATGAGACCGCAGTGCTACCCGCAAATGCGCACCCAAGAACCTGGACAGGGTTGGAGGTGCCAGCATGAATGTAATGAGCAACTGAAACTAATGAAAGACGAAGCAAATGCAGAAACCTCACTGGTTAAAATTGGAGCTGGTGTCAGGAATAACATATTTAGATTCTTGCCTTAGAAAAGGAAACAGCATATTGGGATAAGGTCTGTTCTGTTTTCAGCAGACTTCAAAGTGATATTGTAACCCTAATCTAAGCCTACAATCTGTGGCCTCTCCTCCTGCTGAGTCGTCTCTCTAGACAAACCAGAACACAAAACATTTTACTGGGTGTCAATTTCCAGAGCTCTCCATTAAGTTCAGTATTTCCTGCGTCTTTTTTATGTGGAATGTCAACACATAACATTCATTGGAAATCAACTGTACTCCTAATGCTGACATCGAATTGGTTGTTAAGGATTTCTAGGAGGTATTTACATCGTAAATGTTTTATGGAGAGATTTGAGTGATAGGAGATGTGCTCCGTGGCTTGTAGACAAAGCAATGCAAGACTTTCAAACCGTTAGTCACTTAGTCTGTGGACAGCCACCATAAAACAGAGCAATACAGGATTAAGTCAGGCAAAGGTTCATGCACAAATAAGTCACAGCAAACAAAGGCAGAGGCCAATAAGCAGATTGGGCTGGCCAGCCGGCAGGCAGGAATGACTTGTTGTTGGCGCACGACAGTCTGGCTCCTGGCACTGAATGAGTGAAACAGACCTGGGTAAACTGTCACGTTTTTGTATTTTGACAATAATAGATGTTCCCTCCAGTTTCAAGGGCTCATAAATATTAGGATAAACATCCATTTTCATTAATTAAATTTCAACATTTTTTACATTTTTTATACTTGGGAGCAAATCTTTAGCAAGTGAAGACTGCCTGCAGACTTGAACCCATATACATCTACAGATGCTGGGTTTTTTCCCTCAGGATGCTCTAAAAGGCTTTCATGCCTGCTGTCTTCATTTGCTGCTTGTTCTTTGGGTATATTACCTTCAGACTTACCTTCAGTAAGTGAAATGCATGTTCCTTTGGATTTAGGTCAGGTGATTGATTTAGCCGATGAAGAACATTCCACTTCTTTTGCCTTAACCCTCATATTATGTTTATCATTCAAAAAATAATAGTTGACTTTTTTATTTGGCTCCATATTTCATGACTTTTCCTAATTTTATGGGGACAACTGATTAAGCATAAAATTATCATGATGGTATTTTTTCAATGAGCTGAACACATATTGCACGCATTGGTGTTCCTCTGGGGTCAATTTGACTCCAAGCTTTTTTTAGCTGTATAAAACTTGTCTGTCTGTGTGTGTGACCTCACATCCCCACACCTGCAGGTGCAGACATTTTAGACAGGGGGGCGGGGAAAACAACTTTTTCCACGAGAACTTTGATTCTTCTCGTGGTGTGGGCATGTGGGAAACAACTTGACTCGTGAACCCCTGCCAAAATGAGGAAGCCAATGTAGGCTTGCGAACTGCTCCCATCCAAGTCTTTTTAACTACACATGCCTCCCCTGTAAAATTATCATCTCAAGTACAATATTTTCAAATGATTGTTATATGAAGAGCTCGAATAATGACTTTAGGTCTTCAACATGGCTGACTGTATGTCTGGTAGGACACTCTTAGCAGCACGTCTATCTTTGGTGCTAACGTGACATGGGGAGGGGGAAACAATATTCTCATGAGAACTTTCCCACACCATGGGCATGAAGGTGTGTGTGTATGTGTAGCCTACTGTCCTCACACCTGCCGAAGTAGAACTGATATTTCCCGTGCTGTGGAGGGCGGGTAGTCCCGCGAGGACATTGGTAGTTCATGCAAAATAAGGGAAGAGCAAACATTTAAAAGCTTGCATGGTAGCCCTCTATCCAAATCATTCCTCATTGTGCTCTGTGTATACTGCAATCTGCACATGCTCTCACTTGAAAATGTCCTCTGGGAAAACGTTTACTGTCCACGAGGTTTTGGAACTGCTCTTTGACAGTGAACGTGACATAGAGGAGAATGTGTCTGAGACAGAGGATTGTATTGAGGAGGACCCTGATTTTGTGGCATTCTCGTGTGATGAGAATGAGAGTATTGATTCTCCCGTTGTCTCCAAATCACCAGCAGACACGTTCCCTTCCAAAAATGGGAAGATAATACGGTCCCTTTCCCCACTTCAACAGTGGGGTAGACATAGCGCTGCTAATATTTTTTTAAAAAAAGATTAAAAAAAGTAAATAAATATGTTTATGGGAGGAAGGGGGGAGGGGGGTCACCAACATCAATCAATAGTGGTTAGCACTACTACCTCAGAGCAAGAGGGTCGTGGGTTCGAATCTGGCCTGGGGCCTTTCTGTGTGGAGTTTGCATGTTCTCCCCGTGTTCGCGTGGGTTTCCTCCGAGTACTACATTTTCCCCCACCCACAAAACCATGCATCATAGGATGTATGGCTGCGTGCAAATGTTTGGTAGTGGTCAGAGGGGCCGTAGGCGCATACTGGCAGCCACGCTTCTGTCAGCCTGCCCCAGGGCAGCTGGAGGCTACAAAACGTAGTTTACCACCATCAGGGCGTAAATGTGGGAGTGAATGAATAATGTATCCATTCTGAAGCGTCTTTGAGTGCCTAAAAAAGCGCTATATAAAATTGATGCGTTATTATTACTGTTATAATTAAGATACATTAGCATTAAAACTGAAAGTTTGAGCTGATGGTGACGCTACAGGAAAGGTCATATCATCACCAAAACCAATAGGCTTCATCCTCTTGTGGTCAATAATGTTGTCAATTAATTTGAGAGGATTTGTATGAAAACTTTTTATGATACATAAATTCTAATTTAAAGGTGTGGCCTGATGGTAGCGCTAGAGGATAGGTCAACTCACTGACAAATTTCATTATCAAGGGGATATTTATGTATTCAACAAATAAACAAAGTACCTGACACAAAAACTTGGTCAACAATTTTATGTAAATCATTTTCTGGAGGCAAATATCCCTGGGGCAAAATTGACCCCAAGGGTAAAATGTGTTAGTAATATTTGAGGATAATAGGAGGGTTAAAATTTATTGGGTTGGTTTTTCAGCATGTTTCAAGTCCCAAACTCCCGCTTGCTTCTGTGTCTTCTGGTGAGAAAAGGTTTTCTCTTGGAAACCCTTCCAAAGAGCCTGTGGTTGTGGAGGTGGTGCCTAGTGGTGCTTTTTGAAACCTGGTGACTCCCAAGACACCACTAAGGCCTTCACAGGGAAACTTGAGGATTCTGTTGCTTCTCTCTATCCTCCTCAGTATCCTGGGAGCCTAAATGCAGTTACATCCTCTACCGTTGCAGTTTTCAGCAGTTCCATATCTTTGGAATTTTTGTAATAATTGCCCAACAGTGCTCAGTGGGACATGCAAACGTTTGTGAATCTTCCCATAGCCATTAACAAATTCATGAAGGTCTATGCCTGCCTCTTTTGAATTGACGGTTGTTTTTTTTACTTGACACTAAGATAAAACTTAAATAGTAGAATGTAATACCTGGTTTAATTTTGGTAAGTGTTGTCCAAAATAATCTTTTAAATTGTAAAACTCTGATTTAGTGGAAATAGATTTTCAGTGAAATCAGTACATGATTATGGTTTATTCCATTGGAACATTAATATTGTGCAGTATTTTTCACATTTTTTATTTAGAGTTTCTCTATAAATATTCTTTGTAGAATTTTTCAAGCATTGTTTGCGCATTGCCTGTCAGGGGTGCCAGTAATTTTGGAGCCTACTGTAGTTGGGAGAATGATTTATTTCAGCTTTTACTATTTTTCTCATCCCATTGCCAGCAGGTGAGAAGTTTAAATACACTTAGTATTTGTTAGCAATGCTTTTACATTGTTTAACTTGGGTCAAACACCGCAGTCAGCCTTCCACAATAGCCTTTCACAATAAGTTGCTGGAAATTTGGCCTATTCTCTAATAGAACTGGTGTAACTGAGTCAGGATTGTGGGGCCCCTGCTCGCACATGCTTTTTCGGTCCATCCACAAATTTTATATTGATTTGCAGTCAGGGCTTTGTGGTGGCCTCTCCAATACCTTGACTTTGTCTGTTTGCCACAACTTTGAAAGAATTCTTGATTCTTTGTCACTGGTCACTTTGTCACTTTGTCAAGAATTTGGAAGACCCATTTGCGACCAAGAATAAACTTCCAGGCTGAAATCTAAAATGTGCGTGAGGGAAGGGGGACCAGACTGCACTGCCTGCCATTGCAGACTCCCACAGCCTACACTGTCCACCACATTGGACAACCTCTGACTATTGTGAGACTGGGAACAGCATCTGTACAACCTGTTGTCTGCTACTTGTTAACTCTATTATTGCCTATAGCCCTCTTTTTGATAGTTCCTAGTGTAACACATTTATACCAAAAAGCTCTGGATAGGACCATAGGTTTGTGGACAGCAAGAGACTGTCAAGGCCCTTCATGGGACCATCTCTGTGGGATTGGAGCAGGATCTGTGCAACGCATGTAATATGCTTGGACTAGCTTAACTTCAGCATATTCTAAATAGAACTCTCTGCTTTGCGGCAAATAAACACCTGCTTCTAATTTCATACATCACTTTAGCTGGATTGGGTCTGAATGCTTGTGATGGCTTTGTGTTCTGCCCACTGTTGTGTACTGGACACAGGTGTATTTTGGGTCATAACAATACAATCCTCCTCCAGACCTTGGATGATACACACAATGATGCCACAAAAGACAAATGTCAGGCCAGGATTTGCCCATTGCAAATGAAAATATCCACTCAACACTTACTGCAAAATATGGATAAGCTCGATGGAAATAGCTAACCAATAAATATCTCTGTTGTTTTATTTGGCATATTGCTGTTGAGAATTTTTTTCCACTTCCATCAGCTGGAATAATTAGTTTTTCAACTGATTCATATAAATCTAAGTTGTACCTGAGTTTTTTTTTCTGATTTTATTAAATTCTCATTCTTTCTTCTACTTAAATACAATTCCATTTTGTCTTGGCCTGTCTCGATGAATTCTCAACTTGTTTATTTGTATGGGTCCCTTGGACACCTCAAAGGGTAAACAATGTCAGTCTTCCTGACCATCAACCATTGCTGATCCAGCATCCTCTTTTTCCACCCTGCAATAGCACATCATTCTGCTTCATATATACTGCAGCTAATTTACATGAAGAAGTACAGTTTTTCAACTCTTTTTATTTGGCATTTCAGATGACTTTTGAAATTTTGGCCCAGCTGTAATTGTTTACATGTCATTGTTTCCAAGAAAGTACACACACAATAAATTCCATTTCTTTCTTTTCAAATTCATATTACGAGGGATGACAATTATCAAGTTGCACCTCGTGGAAATTTCATCAAAAATTAGCACCTGCATATAATTACCACTTTGCTATAATCGAACAAGAATTAATTATTGCTTCATTGCATCACTTCAAGGTAAATGAATAAAGTGTTAGCTGTGTCTAAAGTCTCTGTTGAGCTTAATGTTGAAATTATATCTAGTGATAAGGCGTAAACACTGTATGAGATAATTTTTCAAAGAAGAGGGGAAGAAGGCCTTGAAGCCTGATGAAGGACTGACATTGTCGGACAAATAATGAATAGATATGCAGAAATGTTCCGTAAATATAACATCAAAACACCATGGTACAGTTTTGCCAGTGTTACTCTTACTGACACCGAGCATTAAGATGAACAGATTACTTTGTGTATTGGACTGGCTTCAATTTCTTAACAGCTCCACTTATGTCTGTGATCTTATTATCATAATTGTACCAGGCAGTCAAGCTAGTAGGTTGACTAGGGCCATGAAAAATAGATTATTTTTCATTAGTATACCAGTGTGGAAAAGAGAAAGTTCTATAGTAGATTTTTCATTGCTGAAATATCATTGCTGTCTGCTGCAATGACCACTTTGAAAAAAGTTTGGTCACTAAAATACAAAAACAACCCACTTACAAAGTAGCTTGTACAGTGGTACACACACTCACGCAAAAATAAAAGTTACCATGTGGCTTAAACTTGAAAAATAGCAGTCATTGCAGGATTTGATCGACAATGTTTAATAAGGTACAAATGACACAAGCAAAGGCAGTACTTTAAACTAATCAGAGTACAAATAATCACACCATGTGAGCCAAAAATGGATAATTCACTTCCTCATTTTTAACAGGGCAAGTCTTAGATTATAGACAATTTGCACACAGGACTCTCACATGTAAACACCTCGTAAAAAGATCACCAACACATATACATACTGTTTTCCAGGAAATGTGTGTCATTTAGGCAGCCAGAATTTACTTCCATACATTTGAAAAACAGATAAGGCAACCTTTAAAACTGGTAAACAAATATACTGACAAATATCTCAAATACAGAAGATAATGTGACACAGAGCATATTGGTTCTTAAGTATGAGTCCAAACATTTTAACTCAGCTGTTGTCCTCAAGGACAGAAATATTAAAAAGGTGTAAGTCAGTGGCAAAGCCATTATGCCAAATACAGAAAATCTGATTGATAAAATGAAAGCATATAAAGGGCTTCAATTTCATATAATTACAGTTATCTGCATGTACATTCAACTTAAATGATAGCATTCCTTCCTGTTCAAATGTCATTGTCCATGTCAATGAAGATATACGAAACATATTTTACTAACAGCCTACTTCTACTACGCCTCGTAGTCTTGCCAATTGTCCATGGAACTGTGCAGTTTACCTTTGGTCATAAATGAAAAACCTGTTGATGATGTGGGCATCTTGATGTGATTTCGCTTTGCTGTTAACCTAAAGAGGTGATCCGTTTATACAACCCCATGCCAGAATAAGTTGGGACAGCATGGAAAATGCCAGTAAAAAAGGAAAGCAGTGATTTGTAAATCATCTTTGACCAGTATTATGTTGACAGCCTTACATGATAAAATATTTTATGTTTCGCCGAATCAGCTTAATTGTATTCTCAGAGATACAGGCGCATTCTGAATTTGATGGCCGCTATACTTTCCAAAAAATCTTGGGGGAGGGGTGTCATAAGACTCGAGAAGTGTTTTAATGGCCAAAAAGATAAAATACGGGCGCAGGATGCTATCATTCTTCGATATAAAAGCAGCATTCACAAAAAGACACAGTAGTTTATGAACGATAAGAGGTCAAGGTATGGCACTTTTTGCAAAAAACCGAATGATTGAATTAATTGTCTCATTGTCTTAAAACAACATACTGAACTGTTTATTGGGGCCTCAGCTTAAAAGATGTGCCTGAAAAGCAATGCTGAGGACCCTGGTCTCTGATCCTTCAGATGGCACTGTGTTAGAAACAAATTTGCCTTTACGTATAACCACAAAGCCAGGGAATACCTTGGAAAAATAAACACCATTCGTCATTGTATCTACAAATGCAAGTCAAGGCTGTGCTATGCGCTGAGGAAGCCATGTCAAAAATGTCAAGAAATATCTCCGGTCAACCGCTCAAATTTTTGACAGTCAAAATGGATGTTGTGCCAAAATCTACGAGGTCCAATCTGATAGTCAGTAACTCAAGGTATCAATAACAAAAGCATGGCATAATATGGCAGTTTCTTTGTGCCCATAGTATGAACTGGATGTTGAAAATCATGCTGAAGGACATGTATTTGAGGAATACCCCTGCTTATTTAAAAAAAAAAAAACAATAACAATAAGCCACATTCTGCGTGTTACAACAGTGTAGCTCCCTAGACAGAGAGTACGGCCGCTACACAGGCCAACCTGCAGTCCTGATCGGTCTTTCAAAGAAAATATGCCTTTTGTAAAAGTAGACAATGAAGAATTAAAATGTCTGAGCAGCTGCAAACATATGAAGAATGGGCAAAAATACTTGAAATTTAGAACAATTGGTGTCCTTTAGTTCCATTAAGGATTGCAAGGAGGGCTGTTAGATGATTGGTGATGTAATGCAGTCGTAAACACTCTCCTTTCCTAAATTTTCTGGGATGCAGGTATAAAAATTGGGGCATTTATTTTCCTTTAAAGAATTACTGAGGAAAAGGAGAAAAGTTACGTATCTCGTTTTTGGACAGTTTTACGTTTTATGGATGTCTAGAATTAGTTAAAAGTCAATGATTCCTTTTCTAAGTGCTTTTCTATATTGTCACAATGGTTTCAGAAATGGGGTTGTTAAACCACAAATTTATGAATGTACCAGTAATTGAAGTTGTTTGGACACTGGACATTAGTTTTTAAATACTTCAACGTAGAGATAACTGTTCTCAACTTTGAAAAAAAAAAAGTTTTAAGTCTTCTTAAAAATGTTCAATAATTGCTCAAATGGAAGCAAAAACATTGGTATATCTTGAGTTCGAATTACACTCTGCATAATTTGACACATAAGGGATTACATTACACTGCTGCTATTTAGCTGCTGCTTCTACACAAAGGGACTTACTGTTTTTTAGACCAAGGAGGGTCCAATAACCTCTGAAGCAATATACATTTAAAGGTATTTCTCAGGAACGACAGCCTCAACTGCTCATAGGTAGTTCACTGATTCGACATTACAAATTTTGTTGGCATTGGAGATGCAAAAAAAAAAAGTCATAGTAGTTTCATTCATAGCCCTCCCATTTCAGCTAATTATATCTGGGCATATTCATGTTATAAAAAAGTAACAGTCATATTTAGCACTTACTGTACATTTACAGTATAATTTGCATGCAGTGACGTCTTGAGATCAATGACCCATAGATCACAAACCTTAATAGCTCTGGTGATGCGCTGCCAGAAATCACCTTCAGCCTTTATAATTTTCAGCTTCTTTCACAAGCTAGCTGCTAAGAACTTGATCAGAAAAAAGAGGCGGACACTACGCGAGTAGCGACTGTCAGCAGGTTTCTCCGGACGGAGAGTGTTTTAATTTTTACCGTTCACGGTTTGTTGACCTCCCAATATGGCTTCAGTCCTGCGTGTGTTTAAGTTCTAAATGTTGTTAATGAGTCAGTTTATAAGTCTGTCCAGATTTTTTTTGCTTGCGTTTGGTGATATTTGCAAACATGGCCTGGTGTCACCCACAAACCCAAACTATCAAGTACACACACAGATTTCTGTGAATTACAATGGAATCGCCAGACCCTGGATTACTTGCATATATAATATTTTATGTATTTTATATTTTTTTGCATATTTTTCCAGTGCTTTGTCTCCAAGATCGTTTTGAATTTTTAATTCATTATTTCTCCACAACGTGAAAATGTGACTCTGGTCATTTTTCCGTTTTGGTCTTGATTTAGTGATCGTGCTTAAGAAATGACTAAAAGAAAGTGGTTCAGATCAGGAGGAAAGAAAGGTCAGTCCTCCAGCCCTGATATGCTGGTATCAGAGGGAAGAAAGGTGCTGTGTCTCAACAATTATGGAAGCAACTGCAACACAATAGCAATCCCTTGCCATCTATAATGCTGGCCAACGTCAAATCATTCAGGAATAAGACAGGCAGATTACTGGAGAATATTGGCCATATATGTGAGTACAGTATTTTTCTTTCATCTCATGCCATTAACCGTAACACGGCTTAATGACTCTGATTCTGTCGCTTCCTTGGAAATAAATTACTTCCTGGTTCCTGTCCAGCTGGATTGAGACAGTGAGGCAATATAAATCGCAGGGAGGAGAGGCATGACTGTATACCAATTGAGTTAGGGCAACAATTTTACAGTGCAGGAGCAATTAGGCTAGCTAGACATAACACTGTTGTGCGTGTCAGTGAGACCCTTTCATCTCCCTAGGGCATTGGCTCAGGTGTTTGTCACCATTGTTTACATTCTTCCTAGGGCCAATGTGAATGTTGTGGCAGACACCATCTTCAGGACGGTGCAGACACTTCAATCTAACTCCCCCATTGCCCCCAGTAGTATACTGGGAGATTTGAACCATTGTAACATGAGGAAAACTGTACAGCGTTTATCTACATGCCAGCTGTCCAAGGCATCATAATAGACCTCTGGACTTCTTTTATGGCTCCGTAAAGAGAGCATGTAAGTCTGAAGCAGGCCCAGCTCTTGGATCTTCTAGTCAGAACACCGGGCACCTTATACTTCTACTACTTTACAAGACTGTTGGGGAGGGAGAAGGTGGAATAAAAGGTATGTGCTGGTCTGGAATGAAAATACCTCTCTTTCTTGCCCTGCAGGTGGCACAGACTAGTTGGAGATCACTGTACCCTTGAACAACATTGGGGGGTTAACAGAGGTTGTGTGTAGCTTTATCTCTATTTGCCAAGACAATTTTTTCCCAACTAAGGTAGTCAAGATTTTTCCTAACAACCTCAACACCTTTATGGTCACCTATAGGGGGTGATATTAGTGGATTTCTCCTCAGCTTTTAATTCTACCCAACCACATTTATTGGCGGAAAGGCTAATTCATTTGTCTACACTTGGTTTTTATCTAATCAGTGGGATATTTAACTTCTTGACGGATAGGTCACAGGGTGTGGGGGCAAATAGCTCTTTGTCCAATCAGCTGCACTCTTCCACTGGTTCACCTGAAAGCTGCTGTCGCTCTCCATAACACTCCATCTTGTACACCAATGACAACTGCACTACCCACAAAAGCAGATGAAGAATCAAATTTGCAGATGATTCTGTGATTATTAGTCATTTTGAAGGGGAGGAGCCACATTGTGGGCATTTGGTTGGTGTTTTTGTCTATAGATTCAAGTACCTGTGTATTGTTTTTGATACTCCACTCAATACAGTATCTGCACAGCGACTCAATGCAGACGCCTTTGTAGGTTAGTACAGGACCAGAAGACTCTAAATCTGATCATCATGTCCTTATTTTTCTACACATTTCTGTGGTGGAAGGACACAAAGTCATCAACCAAAGGCCAAAAGTATCTGCAGTAATGGAGTGCATGTGAATGTTTACCATTGAAGTAAGAACCTTTTTTGAAATGTTTAGCCTTTTTAAAACAACAGTAGTTTTGGAAAGTAAAATTATGAACATTCATAATTTCAAGAATTCAAACAAGCATGCACATAGAACCCAAATATTGGTTATGACTGGAATAACTGTGGCCAATTTTTGATGGCTTACAAACCACATTTTAAAGAAAAGTGAACTGGATGCTGGACGACTTTCTCTGCTGATGCTACTCTGCAATGGGAGGAAATGAATAAGAAAGGGAAATGTGGCTCTAGCATTATTTTGACAGTAAAAATAGATGCTTGGAATGCCATCTGTTTCAATATAAAAGCCTCCTTTCCACCATTTAGACGAATCAGTGGTTTGTGTGAAAAACCATGACAATCCTTGCAGTTGCCAGCAAGGGCAAAGATACGGTACGGTATCCTCCTGGCCCTGGTACTCTGATGCCGGCATAACAAAGCTGGAGCATTGACCTGCAAAGCTAATTGCCAATGCCAATTACTTGATGAGTAATTGATACTCATTTAAAGTTTATCTACGCAACTCACATTTCCAAATTTAACACAAGGACATCCATTCAATAGCCTCTACATTCATTAACATGAGGACATCTATCATCATTTTCACTATCATTATAAACTTCTCTCGTAAGTGACGCAATGCCATTTTCAGCACTCAATATCATAATGTTTTTCCCTCTGCAACAAAGTTATTTCTATGTTATCATTACATACCAAATATAAAAGAAATAGCTTTATATCTGTGGCCGGTAGATCGTCCACAAGGAAATCTTTATGGCGGCGGTGGTGGATGCATGATAAAGCCAAATCCATAGTAGCCTCACACTCGTCTGGGGGCTACAATAATAACTGCCCCCCTAAACATAACAGGTTGTGCCAAGCTTGGCGGAAAAACCTGCAATAAAATGTTTGAAATAAATGGCAATTAGTCTTCCACATTGCTGTGGAGGAATTTTGGCCCTCTTTTTTTGTGTTAATTCAGCCACATTGGAAGGTTTTTGATCATGATCTGTTCATTTAACACAGGGGCCCTCAATCTTAATCAGAAAGGGCCAGTGTGGGTGCAGGCTTTCATTCCAACTGAGCAGTTGCACATCTGATTCTAATAATCAATTCCTAGATTCTTCACCAAGGTCCTTGCTTTGTCAAATCAGGTGTGTAACTGCATGGTTGGAATGAAAGCCAGCACCCACACCAGCCCCCTGTGCATAAGATTGACGACCCCTGGTTTAAGGTCAAGCCACAGCATCTCAATTGGATTCAAGTTGGGGCTTGACCAGACCACTCAAAAACCTACATATTGTTTCTTTAGGGCCATTTATAAGTGAGATTACTTGTATGCTTTGGATGATTGTCCTGTTGCATAATCCATCTACGCTTGAGCTTTAGGTCAAGAACTGACGGCCAGACAGTCTACTTCAGGATTTTCTGTTAAAGGGCGTGATTCATGTTTCCAGTTATGGAACATTGTCCAGGTCCTGAAGCAGCAAAGCAGCCCCAGACCATCAAACTACCACCATTGTGTTTGATGGTTGGTATCATGTTCTCATTGTTAAATTTAGTATTAGATGAGCGCCAGATATAACGGGACTCATGTCTCATGACTCATGACTCCACAGAAAAAGTCTTGGGGGTCATCTAGATGTTTTTTTAGGCAAATGTGAGTGGAGCTTTGGTGTTCTTCTTGGTCAGCAGTGGTTTTCACCCTGCAGTTTTCCCATATGGATGTAATTTTTGCCCAGTCTCTGGCCATGGAATTGTAAACACTGACCTTAACTGAAGCAGGTGAGGCCTACAGTTACCCGATGAGCACCTACCCAATGAGTCGCCAATGCACTCTTTGGGTTGGCTGGCCACTCCTGGGAAGGTTCAGTACTGTTCCATGTTTTCTCAATTTGTAGACAATGGCTCTCACTTTAGTTGGCTGGACTCTCAGAGCCTTAGAAATGGCTTTGTAACCCTTTCCAGGTGGATAGATGTCAATGACTGTTTTTCTCATACTTCTTTAGATTGCAGCATCATGTGCTGCTTTTGGCCCATGTCCCATTGGCAGCTAGTTTCTGTTTAAATGATGCTTAAATTCAACAGAGCTGGTAGTAATCATTCCTGGGTGTCTCGGGTGAAATCAAAAATATCATTTAAATCTTTTTTTTAATTTGTTGATTTAGCTATTATTGGGGCAATTACTTTTTCACATAGGGCCAGGAAGGTTTGGGTGGCTGATTTCCTTCAATAGATGAGTTTAACTTTTTAAAACTCCATTTTGTCTTTACTCAGGTTCTCTTTGTGTAATATCAATATTATTTGATCTAAAACATTAAAGTATAACAAATATGCAAAAATAGAAGAAATTGGGAAAGGATAAATAATTTCTCACTGCACTGTAGGAGCTACTTTAACTCTAAAAGACTTTGTGAATCAAGAAGTTGCAAAGTTCAAAGAGACGCCCATTTTTAGGAAAACAACCACTTAGAAGCTTCTTCAAGGCTTAAGAGTCTCCGTGAATATAGCCCTACGTGTTTAGAAAGGCAACGTCCCCTCTGGAGGGCTAAGATCACCCCCTTGAAACTGAGTTTGATCTGTTACACTCACGTCCTTGATCGAGGGTGCCAGTCATGAGGATCAGTAGATATAAGGTTTCCTTTTTCCTCTATGCCATGTACATGTTGTCTGTTGATCACTTATTTGCACAAATTTGAATCAGTCCGTCCACTTAATCCTGTTGTTTGTTGTAGTCCATCAGTGTTCAGGTGTTGAGTGTGTTCTAATATGATCTTGGCCGCAAGACCATTTCCCTGTATGGGACAAAGGATTACTTAAATTTCGAACAGTACATGATGAAGATGTTCAGTTGGATTCAGATCAGGTGAATTAATTTTGACTGATTCACTATGGTGGGAATCACTGACTTTCTGCTGGGTTAAATGCTGTCCACAGAGTCTGGGGGCAATTGCTTGAAATTCAGCCAGATGCAGCTGTACAGTTCAAAATTCATTCTGCTACAGCCATCAACCCAAAGTCACAGTTCAATGCTAGATTCTGAAAGCCCTTATATGCAAAGACTATTGAATAGCATTTTCCCACCCCAGATCTAGACCACAGCTCAGAACGAAACATAAAACACCCAGGAAATTGCCATTTTACAACAAATAGAAGGCCAATGTATCTAGATTGAGTTTCCTTCAAATTCTGATTCTGCAAATTCTGCAAAAGTGGAAACTAAGTGATTTAATAAGTGTGACAACGGATATGGAATTAACAGAATGATATGCTTGGGTACTTGATGCCAGAGAGTATCTGACAATGCTTAGATAAGTAATTTTGTGCAATTTTAGTTTTCAAGAAAAAGTGAATACATAGGGCTCTAAATTCGTGGACCAGGTGCAAGCGCGGCAAATGAGGATTGCGCTGCGCCAACGGGGTGTGTCCAGGCGTATGTTGCAATTTCGTGCCCGGTGCAGCCTGGCGCAAGCACTCCTCTGTCCCGCCTCGGTCCCTCCTGCTGGCACAAGTGGCAAAGAGGGAGGACTGAAGGCGTTGTTTGGGTATAACGCAGCCGAATCAAATCTTCACCAATCAAATGAGCTCCTCTCCTCACCTTTAATGTGTTGGAATATAGAAGCCTCTGTCCTAAATCTGCATGATGCGTTAATGTTGCATTTTACTTTGCTGATTCAGGCATGTTTTCTGCACCGCTTACGTCAATATTAAGCATTTCGAATATGAGTTAGCTGGCTAGCTTAGGCATTCGCGAATTATTATCATTAGCGAACTTGAATGGAATTTTACAACGAAACTACATCAGATCATTCAAACTAATGAAATTGGAATGAAATATGACGGTTGCTCATTTATTTCTTCCGCCTGCATCATTGGGAAGAGAAACGATGGATAGCGTTAATAATGGCACGCTGTTGCTGCTTAAAATTTTGGGATTAACATGCATGGACAACAATGCAAGAAACGTTGCACATTAATTTTCAATATTTGATCTTAACTCAGAAAGAGATCATAGCAATCAGGCTGTATTCCTTTCCCCCACTAAAAACAATAAAACCTAAGTGATAATAATAGTATTAAGCCACTTGCACACTGGATGCGAAACAAATTTTTTGCACGACAGATTACATTCAAAGTCAATGCAAAGACGTAAATACACGCGTGTATTTGCATTGACTTTGGCTGCGTTTCCCAGTTAAGAGCATTCTCAATGAGTTAAGTGTGACGGTGCGTTCAGGAACCACACGCAAGAGAGGGAAATCCAAAAAACGTATGCCTGTAATGAGTTCCGGGTCAGTACCAAAAAAACACAAGAATTGCCAAGCCACCAAACGGAATCCAAAAACAGAGTCGAGTAGACAGGCAAGGGGTCAGAACCAGTAAAATAGAGGAGCAACGGTACATAGACGGCAGGCAAAAAGTCATAGTCGATAAACAAAGCAGTGGGTCATACACAGAGCATCAAGGAGTTTTAAGTGCACAGGTAGTGAGTGCAAGAAAGCAATTAGACACGTGTGAGAGATCTCGCAGAAACGCAGCGGGAGACAGGTAAAGCTGAGCAAGAGGCCGAGACTAGAACAGGGCGATTGCTGAAAGGGAATTAAGACTACTTAGTAGCGGTGCAACTTTACAGATTTAACTAGAGTTGGGTTAGTAGACTATGATACAAAATACAAATGTTAGTCTTGTTAGTAATCAGAATAGTAAGGCGAAGGAAGTAAACGAGGATTGAAGGAATAATATGAAATACAAGAAACCATTAATCACCCGAAGCATGTGAGCACACAGACCGGGAAGACAGACTGAACCAACCAGATACGAGACAGGGGAGACAAGTGCACCGGAACTGAAAATGGACTGAACTAAAACCTGAGGAATACAACAACAAAAAAGAATAGATATAAGACAAAATCATGAATATAGAACCTGAACATAAACATGAATACAAAACCGAAACCACAAGAAGGCTCCAAAAAAGAGTTCAGCAAAGAGGAAGCCTTAAGATAAGAGTGTTTCCCAGATGTGTCATTGAGCTCTTCTTAACTGCCTTCTTAACTGGAGCACAATTGATCAATCAATGTCAGAGTAACCGAGTGTTCTACATACTTACGTGCACACAAATGAAGTTTTGATGTAGCAAGTGGCGTATAATGTTTAAAATGAACTTGCCTAATGCCACTGCCAGGCAGCAGAATGTCTTAAAACAAATGGACGCAAATTAAGACCATTAACACAGATAAAAACTTAAGAATGAAAACATAAAATCATTACATGTGTGAAATCATGCGGTTTAACCTTATTCAACTTGATTTGAGACATGCAGCTCAAGTTGCGTAATATATATAGAGCGTACAACAAGTGGTCAAGTAGAAGACCGGATATATTCGGGAAAAATTTGAGAAATACAGTAAAATATATCAACACATGGAACCATAGAGGAGAGATGTAAGTTTTCCCACATTTTAAATGCTTAATGGGTAGTAGGGGTGCATGAGTTAGTGTCACATTGATTTGCCTGACGTGGCTGTATCTGCAGTGTTTCGTCACTAAGAAGGGTGTTAAGAGTGCTCCAGACCCCTCTTTCACATCCTTCTTCACAAAAGATCATCTTAGGCTAAGAAGGAATCTGGGAACGCGTTTGCTTCTTACTGGAGCCTTAAGAAGGATCTAAATAAGCTCTTAGCGCCAGGATCTTCTTAAATGAATCTGGGAAACGTGGCCTCTGAATGTAATCAGTCGTGGAAAAATTTGTTTCGCGTCCAGAGAGCAAGCGGCTTTACTGAAAACGCAAGCATTATATACGCCTGATGCCGAGGCAGTTTGTGGTTGGCTGAGAAATATGTGAAGTCGTTAGTTTCATCACAGATTCAGCTGCGTTGATTAAGTCAGGTTGAGTTTCCATTACGCGTGCCAACCGCCTTTAATCTGACGTCAGGACAGTCGAAATAGATACTATAATTTATGTCCTGATTCTGATAGTTACATTAAATAGTGCTTCCTGTAATTATTTATTTCATTGAAATGTGCCTGACATTCTGGAAACCTGCCTGTGAGGTTTCGGTGACGTGTGCGCACTGCGCCGGTCAGCCAAATTACTACTGCACAGTAAGTAAACCAGGTTGGAGCTGGCGAGCTTTTTGGGCAACTTCAGCAGAGACTTTTGCTACAAAATTGTCACTGCGTCTTGATGAATATGTGACACCTCCCCCTACGACGCTGCCACACCCATCTCGGCGCACGTTCGTCTGCGCACGGTGTTGCACCTCACGAAATTACCACTGCGCGGGCTGCGCCGGACGAAATTACTACTGTGTGGGCTGTGCCACGCTACGCCACTTGCGCTGCAACAGGAAATTAGAGCCCATTATTTACATTTCACAGTCGCAGAAAAAAAAACAGAACAAAGGCAAGAGTCCATTTGTCTCTTGAATTCTGAAGACAATCTTCAGCTACAAAATGTGGAAGTTTTGCATTTCTTTTTATGATTATCATATGGTCAAAATGCACAGGTAAATTAAATGCATATAAAAGAATGATGAGAGCATTTTAGGTCATCATGTTCACTTCCCTGCACTTTTTGCACCCTTTTAAAGCATTGTTTCAGTCACATCAATTTACGCAACACTGACTAATGCAGTCATCACATTACTATGAAGGAAGTACTAAAAAAAAGTCATTCACTTGATGTTTTTTGCCTGCACAATATATGCAATGTAAGCCAAAAATTTTGGCCTTAAGTCATGCATTTTCTAATTTTCTGTATATGGCATTGCTGTTTAAAAGGGGACACCAGCAAATAATAGCAGTGCTCATGAATGTCAACAGCAATGTGTATTCCGACAACCCTCTCTAACAATGGCCTATTTAGAGTGTCAGGTTACTTTTCTTTTACAAATTCTACTTGTTTTGCTCTTTAATTCAGTCTTAATCCACCATTTGTTGATAAGGCATTACCACAAATAAACAAATGTGCCCTAACCATCAAATTATGTCTACAGAGCAATAAAATGTGCAGTTAATTATGCAATACCAATGCGCTCAATAAGGTATAACACAATAAATATCACTGCATCAATAGCTGCACAAGATCTGCAGCTATATGCCAAACTTCTTTTAGAAAAAATGCTTGGGAATGAAATATACCAAGCAAACTTAGATATTGTATTGACCAATTCAGGTTAAGCTTTATTGCTTCAAATTCACACTGATATTTCGGTTTAACATAAATTTCAGGTTTTCCTCTAGCAATAGGTTCGTCTATAAGTTTGGATTGACCGCTAAATTATGAGACGATGCCAATTCTAATTCACCCCAAATTATCTGTTCAACCCCAAAGACAACACCAAATGCTGAGTTTCCCAGTAGAATTTGTTAAACTGTCTCCAGTTGTGATGGAAATGGGATACATTCCACATGTAAGGGTTTTGATCAATTGTACAACACTGAGCAAGCTTTATAAAAGGACTAAACATCAAGACTGCATCCACTGTACTCTACGCATTTTAACTCCAACAGGCATTTGTTTCTTTTTCAAAAGCAGTTCACAAGCCATTTCACTAGACAGCATTAAAGCATTACCTGCATGAGCACATCACTACAAAAACATTTATTGCTGGTTCAGAGAAAGATGCGGCAGTTTTGCACCATAATGCAATTTTTTCACGTTTTTTCTTCAGAGCAAAATGAAATGCATTTCATAAAATGTGACAGGACTTCACATCTACAGCAAGGTTTATGATGTGACAGCATGTAAGTGACCTTTGGTAGACATCCAAAATATTCCAAAAAGCACACACATTAAAAAAGGTTCTCATAAAAAAAGCCTTGAAACTATATTTACAAAAAAATTGGATTTTAGATTCAACTGAAGATTTCCAATTGTACTCAATTTCTGAATGACCATACATCAATATGAAACAATCATGTGGTTGTCCGGATTTACACCATTTTGACAATTTGCATTGATTAGAAGGTTTCCTACACTAAATGTTGTAGGGTAGAATGCAGATCTACGCATAGCTTTTAAAGTTTTCATTGAAATAAGAAATTGATGTATGGTTCATACACTTTAAGTAGTCAGACTTGTGCATGAAAATATGCTGGATGCAAAAGAAGGCCAAAATATTACTCGCAGAGTCATAACAGTTATCACAAAAAATGACAGCCTTGGCATAATCAGTATGACTGATTTTAAAGACATTCAATTTCCCAAGATTCAACACATTGTTTCCATGCATTGCAGCACATAAAGTCATACAAAAACACGATGAGAAGATAGAAAAACTGCAATATTTACACTACATGCGAAAGAACATGCTACTATAGTGTTATACTATAGGTAAATAGACATCCTGAATTTGATTCCAAAATAAAGAATTGGAAAATTATTTTCAGTATTCTGATAGTGACAATTCTTTAAAATATACAAAAAACATTACTTGGAATTGTGATACTCGTCTTGATATTTAATGTGGTCCCGATTAAGATGATTGTTCATTTGACCAGCTTAAAATTTTTATGAATTCACCACATACAAGAAAAACAGTTTTGTTGTATATTGTAAATAACTGCGCCACGAGACACCAAAAATGAAATTTAAATCTCAGAGAAGAAAAAAGTTTTGAATAAACAATAAAATTATTCAGTACCATTTCAAGCCATTTTCTCTACCAGTTAGGTAAAAATTCTGGGAACGCAGAATTGCAGAGCGCCAGATGACACCCTCTAACCCTCGAGATCGATGCTAAACCAGACCTATTTTAGGAAATTATCACTTTTATGCTTTACATGCAGCTAAGGTACTGAAATGGTTTTGAAAGGTACACTGAGCTATTAGGAAGAAGCTATTTGAAGACACTAGAGAAAGGCTGCTTGCAATGTGTACATCTGGTAGGAAAATGGTCAGTGACACCAGAGAACCTCTGCTAGTTGTGGAACAGGATTGGTTTTGCCATGCCGGCCAGGATTCTTGGGATATGCACTGAGATGATCTCAGAAATCATTTCTGGAAAGCAGACCTTTGTAGGAAGCGTCTGTGCCTGGACGAAAAGGTCAAATGTAAACTGGTGAAGCTTCATCATAAGCTGCACATGGGGAGAGAGGAAATATCAAACGTGATTGAAGTCATTTCAGCAAATAAGACATGATTTCAGCAATTTAAATCTCAGCAATCTAAATGTCCAGGCTCACTGAAGTTTGAGCTGTTCCAGAGCTCGGTGCTAGAAATAGTTTCAACTGGACGTAAATGCAAGGTTTTTTTCATATGTCAATGAAGGATAATCATTTCCTTTTTATTTGGTGAGAATAAAGAGGCATATTTTGTGATATAAATGCATCCAAAAACCTAAACAGTTTCAACTTAACATAAATGCAATTTGATTCCATGATACGTTTACCTTGGATTACTATTAGTTTTTATTTACTGGGAACAAAGGGACACTTTTGGTGACATAAATATCTCCAGTATCCAATATTCCTACTTTGGCCTTTTAGTCTTTTCACGCTGCAATACTCACTGGGTGGAGGGAATCCAGGAGTCGAGTGAGTTGGTTCATCCTCAGTGAGCAGTTGTTCTTTCTGCTGCTGTTAACCAGGTGATCCAGTTCATTGATGTACATGTTCCGCAAATCGTCAAAATACTTCTGATTCTTTAAACCCTCCACTGGGACTGAGTACAGACAAATCAGAAATAGTGAGAGTTAAATGCAAAATTGTTCCAGCATAATTCATTATCAAACCCAAAAGCACGTTTTTTAAGGAGCATTTTATCAGGCGCTGTTGTCTCATCGCTGAAGTGCTGGTGCCAAAAACAAAATGGCATATAATATAATTTTTATGATTATGTTTCACTTAAGCCTTCTAAGCGGGAATTTCACATTGAGCACTGTGCTTAATTTTCGTCAGGAAGAATTTGTTTTAAAATAATTATGCGGGAGCCCTTCATGAATAATGCAGCAGCAAAAACCAATAAACAAGGAAAACTAATCAGTAAAACACTGAAAACATGGGTAAGTGAATAAAAACAGTTTATTACATGTTTATTATTGTGCAGCACATCGAGAATGTTCTTTTGGCAGTAAGCCGATGAACTTGCGCGGCGCGACAGGCTTTGCTTACTGATGCTGAAGAGAAACAGCGCTTTCAGGCAGAGGAACTCTTGGCGGGTGACCTGGAGCAGGACTAACTCTTGGGACATGTGTCGCAACCTGACACAGTTCTCGTACATGTTGGCGATGCGCATTCGACGGCTGGTGGTGAACAAGAGAGAGGAACACCGTGGGTCGGGTGCAGTGCTCTCAATCACAGTCTCCCATATCACCACTAGCTTTCACTGCTCAATCTTCACATCTGTCTCACTCACGCAGACAGCCAAACCAGAGGAAACTGGGTATGAGTATGCATGCCAGACCGCAGAGGTGTGCCACCTCATCTGCTTTCCCAGTTTTTGAAATGCAGGCTTAATTTCCTTTCCTTTGGCACAGAATGACAATGTTGTGATGGAACAGTTAGTCCTGCATAAAGAGAGCTTAAATTTTGTTGTAGACAAGTATATTTGCTCGTGCATCTCAATTACAGGTAATGTTATCATTAATCTAATACTGTTAAGCCAAGTGACTGCTTTTGCTGGCTTATGTTGCATCTTATTCCGAAAAAGATTGCGATGTTTCTTTAGCGATCGTGCGTAGTGTAACAAGACTCAAGTCAGCTGACCTAAATCATAGTTAAGATAGTTTCCCTCCCCTCGCTGGGAAAGATAATGAAATAAAACCTTTGCAAGCTGGATTAACCAAGGCTACAATTACGTAAATGGTATGTGTTGTAGTGGGCAATGATTGGAATAGACAAGTGATCCAGCTGCTTTTGATTAGTTCCCAATATAGCAGCTCAGTAAATTGGTTCCAAATTTTAAAGATGTGACAAAAAAGAAAGTTTTCCTACGCATAACCAATTGTGAAATTCCTGGCCCTAAAACACAATGCTATAGTGTGGCACTGCCACTGGTGTAAGGTGATATTTGGTGTTGCAGTGTTTCCCACAGAGCAGCAAGTAATGTGTGGTGGCAGACCAATTTTTTTAAACAGTGATGATTTTCGTTTTGTTGGGGGGGGGGTTATGATTACTCTATGCATTGCATTATCCATGTATTATCAAGATGCAGAAATTCCACATTTACTTAGAATTCGCGGGAATCAACTTTTGGCACTCCACATGTGGCGCCCTACCACAGAATGGTCTATGTGTGGGAAACCCTGCTGTTTTATTAAAAAAATAACGCCATCCCCCATACATTTAATTTAAGCCCTGAGCCTCTGGCTTGAAAATGACATGCCCAAAATGCAGTGACTGCATTGTTTCTTTTCCATGCTGCTTAAAATACGTAAAACAACTGTACACGTGTTTATGACCAATGTCAACTTTTCGTTTTGCAATCCCAGTTGTTCACGGGAAAGTTAAAAACCCACAAAATATGGACAGTTTGTGTCAAATCATTTCCTAGGGTATGTAGAAAATGTATCGATAAGAATATTCGTCCCAAATAAGAAAACTATAACTTGTCTTTCTTCAGGACTGATGACATCATATACTTGGATTTTCAGAAAGCATTTGATACAGTACCTCATTAGAGACAAATTTTTATAATGAGCTCTGTTGGAGTTACACAAGGTATTCTGGAGTAGATTCAAAACTGCTTACAGGAAAGAATACAAAGAGTGGTGGTCAGTGGAACCTGATCTGAGCTAGGTATGGTGGGGAGTGGTGTCCCTCAGGGATCGGTGTTCGGACCCCTGCTCTTCCTCATCTATATTAATGACCGTGATAGGAATATTGAGAGCAGATTAGTTAAATTTGCAGATGATACTAAATTGGGAGATTTGGCAAACAGTTTAGAGTCCACTAAAGTGATTCAGGATGATTTAGATAGAATTGGCCAGAAATGTGGCAAATGAAATTTAATGCAGGTAAATATAAAGTTGTACGTGTTGGTAATAAAAACCGGATAACTTCCTGGGAGGTTTAAAAATGGAATGTGCTCCACATGAAAAAGATTTCAGGTTCTAGCCATTGTGCCAGGCCAGCAGGATGCTGGGATATATAGCGAAAAGTATTGAGTATAAATCCACACCACTGTGTACAGTTCTTGGGACCATATGTTAAAAGAGATATAGAGGCTCAAGAAAAAGTTCAGAGAAAAGCCACTAAGCTAATTGCAAGTATAAAAGATGAAAGCTATGAGAAGAGGCTGAAGATCTCCTCTCTTTAGACTTAGGAAAAGGAGACTTATGGGTGCTCTGATTGAGGTCTTTAAGTATGTTAAAGGGATTAACAAAGTGAGTTATGTGGGATTACTAAGGCCAAGTTTTGTTAGTAGAACTCAATTAGAACTCAAAGTCCTAAATGGAAGTTGGCCATGAGTAAATTTAGCACTGACAGTAGGAAATGTTCTTCTCCCAGAGAGTAATCATAGTGTGGAATAGCTTGCCTGACCATATTTTTCAGGCAGAAACCTTGGGAATTTTCAAGACCAGGCTTGATTTAGTGCTAGATACCATTGAGTCATCGAGTATCTGAAGTGATAGATTCACTATAGTAATAAGAAACCGGGGAGCCTAGTTGGGCTGAACGGCCTGTTCTCGCCACTCATGTTATGTCATGTTATGTTATGATAACATATCACAAGTTATGCTTCTCAAGATCTTTTTGATTCTTGGGGTTCCATGTCTCAACGTCTAGAACATCTGAGAAAGAGGGAGACGCGATATACGATGCATGGTTCAACTTTATCCTGATATTGGAGGAATAAAAGAATTGCAAGGGGACTGAGGATCAATAAGGTACCCACGTTGGGCAGTTATAACCCAGGATTTTGTCGGAAATGGTGCAAAATTTTAAATAACTGCTCGCTGGACTTAATGCTGTTGGTCATTGAACATACAAAAGAAAAGCTTTCTTTCTTTGATTGATTCTTATCAGAAGGATTTGTTCGAATTCAAACTTAACAAATACCGACATGACACGTTAGATTATATGAATGATCGAGTTTATCCCTGGGTATTCGGATATACCGACCAACCATACAGGACACGCCGGAGAAGGGATGACCAATCTTCCAGTGGGCTGTCGACGGATGAATCTGGGACTGACACAAATGCTATGTCCAGTCAATCGCGTTTTTTGGAGACACCACAACGTATTATTCAGACCAGGGGGGCCACAGGAAGAGACCGACGCGATGAGGAGGTAGGAGGTGCAGACAGGCGCACAAGAAGAGCTCCGAAGCCTCCAACATTATTAATTTATGTAAGAGACAATTGAATATTGATGAACTCTCTTTGTTATCGAAACGCTTGTCTTTCGTGCCCTCTAAAAAGGCGGATTTGTTTACTACTAGGGTTCAGTTGTTCAAGTTTTTTTGTGCGGTAAAATTATTATCGTTTTTTACTAAAGATTGCGAACGGAGTTCTCTCTCTTTACATATTAGTCACCAGGACCCGGTAGAATCAATTAAGACGCCTCAAACTTGTGGTAGATTTAAGTCTAAAAGTTTGTTTATCCCTCCAGTGACCAACGCTTCTGTTCACACTTTTTGTCGTTGACTTGAAGCTGATGTTAGTGCACTATTTTCCTCGCCTGTCAATAGATGTTACTCCAATTTATATCTACAGGAAAGACAAGCTCTTCGTGATTTGGCTAATGATGAGTCGATCATACTTCGTAATGCTGATAAGGGGGGTGCTGTCGTATTGCAGAACAGAGTTTTGTATTGTAATGAAGTGAGGAATCAATTAAGCAATACAGAATTTTATATCCCTTTAAGCTTTGATCCCACATCAAAGTTTTTTGTGAAATAAGGGATATTCTTGATTGGGCGGTGGGTAAAAGCGTTAATCTCCCAAGATGAATATTTTTTCCTGCTACAGAAATATCCTATTCGTCCAATTTTTTATACATTACCTAAAATTCACAAAAGTTGTCTAGAACCTGTTCCAGGTCGTCCAATAGTGTCTGGCATTGGATCCTTAACGGAACCCATTTCCCAATTTATTGATTATCATATTAAATCCTTAGTAACTCAGTTACCTTCTTATTTGCGGGTTACTTCAGATTTTTTGTTGAAATTACAGTCCGTGGATGGTATTCTTGAGGATGATTTTTTGTGTACCATGGATGTGGCTAGTTCATGTACAAATGTACCGCATGAGGAAGGGTTGAAGACCTTACGTTATTATCTAAGTTTTAGAGAACAACAGGTGCCATCTTCAGAATTGCTTTTTAAATTTTCGGAAATAGTTCTGACTAAGAATTTCTCCAGGTTTGAAAATTATTTTTTTCTACAGAAGCAGGGTATCTCAATGGGTAGTCCTTTCAGTCCTAATTATGCTAATTTATTTATAGGTAAGTTTGAACAGGATCACATTTATAACAATAATCCTTATTCTTCTTTTGTGAAGTGTTGGTATAGATATATTGATGACTTATTTTTTGTATTTTCTGGTACATCTGAGGAGTTGGGAGCGTTTAAAAGTTATCTTAATTCTAGAATGCCGACTATTAAGTTTACGTTGGAGGGGAGTAAAGAATCGGTGTCATTCCTGGATGTAAGAGTAAATAAAGGAGTAAATACAAACAACAGTTTTTCGTAAAAAGACGGACAGGAACAATTACTTACATTATTCAAGTTATCACCCCCATAGTTTGAGACAAAGTTTGCCTTATAGTCGACTATTGAAATTGAAAAGAATTTGTAGTTCTGATGAAGATTTTGGGAGATTGGCCAATGAATTGAAAAAAGAATTATGACCAAAGAATTTTGGATGAACGTCTGTCGAAGGTTCGGGGAAAAGATCGTAATCGTCTTTTATCGTATGCTATCGTATACTATCATGCTATCGTAATCGTCCTCCGACACAACAGGATCTTGTTTTGGCCACTACCTTTTCTCTGGTCTCGCAGTTAATTAAGAAAATTGTTTGGAAACATTGGCATATTTTATCTAGTGATCCCGTTGTTGGTCGCGAATTTGTTAAATTTCTTGCGACGAAACGATCCAGTAATGTGAGAGATAAGCTTGTGAAGACGGATCAACGTGTGCGGTCCACATTTTTTGAGCTCTCTTCCTCCAGGAAATTTTCTTTGTTTAAATTGTGTTAATTGTAATGCCATAATTTTTATTTATTTATTTATTTATTTTACATGAATGGCTAGAACAGGCCTTTCAGCCCAACTAAGCTCCCCAGTTTCTTTATACTATTGTGAATATATCCCTTCAGATACTGAATGACTCAATGGTATCAATCTTTAAGTAAAGCCTGCTCTTGAAAACCCCCAAGGTCTCTGCCTCAACAATATGGTCAGGCAAGCTATTCCACATTGAAATGACTCTTTTGGTGAAGAAATATTTCCGAATATCAGTGCTAAATTTACCTTTGGTCAACTTCCATTTGTGACCCCGAGTTCTACTCACAACACTTGGTTGAAGGAATCCTACATAATTCACTTTGTTAATCCCTTTAACATATTTAAAGATGTCAATCAAATCATCCCTGAGTCTCCTTTTTCTAAGACTAAAGAGATTAAGGATCTTCAGCCTCTTCTCGTGGTTATCAGAGGTGACCATTTTTCACATCCTCATACAGGAAGTAGTATAAAAATTTGGGGTAGAATCACAACTACACATGTAATCTACTTATTGAAATGCCCTTGTGGGTTTTGTTATGTGGGCAAGACAAAAAAGAGAATTGAGATTGATCTCTGAACATACGAGTAACATTAGAAATAAAGATGAGAGGTCTCCTATTGCTAGGCATTCTAATTCGGTTGGTCATGATGTCTGCAGATTACGGTTAATGGGTATTGAAGTAGTGAGGCTGTTGTTGAGGGGAGGGGATAGAGAGAGGAAATTGCTTCAAAGGGAGGCCTTTTGGATATGTCATTTATAAACTGAGTCTCCTCGGGGCCTAAATGAGGACTTGGCCTTGTCTTGTTTTTTGTGATTAGGTATGCTAATTACGGTTATGAACCTTTTTATAGACATAGGCCACCGCATTGATTATTGTTTAAAGCAGGTTACATTGTTAATGTGATTTATTTTCATTTGTTTTTCTGTTGATATATTTTATTTTCTCCTTTTTCTTTGAATGTTGATGTGGTAGGCCTAATTGTCAATGGCTGCCTATTGAGTGTTTGGTGATCCCTGGCTGGTTTTTTAAGGGTTATACTCTCAGTTGTATTAGAAACGCTGAGGAAAGCCTATGGCAGAAACGTGTCAGTTTTTTGTGTAATAATAAATATTTATGTTTTGGTATGTGAGTGCTGACATTTTCTTTTATATATTTATGTTATGTTATGATACAAAGCATAAGGCCAAGTTGACCATCCAGTGGCTACAGAAGGGACAGGTGAAGGTTCTGGAGTGCTCATTACAGTCTACTGACTTCAATTTCATCCAGCCTCTTTTTAGAGATCTCAAACATGCATTTCATGGAAGATGACCAAATAATTTGCAGGAGCTGGAGGCATTTGCAAGGAAGAAAGGGCAGCTATACCACCTGAGAGAATTAGGGGCTTCATTGACAACTATCACAAAAGACCGCACGCTGTCATTCATGCTAAAGGGGGCAATACACAGTATTAAGACCTACGGGTATGCACACTTTTGAGCAGGGGTTCATTTCATTTTTCCCCTTATTTCCATGTTTTATGGAATGATTATGTTATGATTGTGCCATTCTACATTACATACAGTTGGATATGAATCCATTAATTAATAAAAGAAATGTGTTTTGCCTGGGCATTCATATTTTCTTGAAAAAAAAAAAAGTTACCTATTTTACAAATTCAACCAGGGTATGCAAACTATACTCACATTTTTAAGGCAGCCAGTGAACTTTAGTTTTTTAAGTTTAGCCAGCCTGAAATGTATTACAGTGCGGTAATTTCATTTCATGAAGGCATAAATATAACAGTTATAATATCGAGGATCTTTTTTCACAAAGAAGCACTTCTCTGTAAAAATTTTACAAACTACAACTTTTATTTATGGTAGTTTGATGATTTCGTCTTTTGTATCGTAAAACCATATTCATGAATTTCTGGAGTTCTCTCCTTGAGAAACTATTTAATATTCTCTGATGGTTAAACAAAGTACACTTAATTCTGTCATTCAGAGAAATTTTGTACAGAAATTATATTCAGTTCCTCTTCCACCTGAAAGGTATAATTAGGACTCCATTTTATATTTATTAAAAACTAATATATGATTATTTGACACAAACAACGAATATTTTAATCACCACAACTTTACTGTGCTTCCAGTCTCTAGCACTGGAGCGGGAGTGCTTCTCTGATAGGTTCCCAGCATCAATATAATAATCATATCTGAACAAATCATGCCGTTTTTCTCAGAAGACCGAGACACAAGCCTCAAATTCAAAAAGTAATTCAAATACACTAAACTCAACCTGTAGGGTTACAAAACAGACATATAAAAATGAAAAAATGAATTACCACTGAATAGCAGGGTAACAGAATTTAAAAAATGCTGAACAAAAGACCAAATATGGAGCACTACAGAAAGCGACATTGAGATCGAAAAGAATTTGTAGTTCAGATGAAGATTTTGGGAGACAGGGACGGTGTGCTATTAAACTGAAATATTATGGCTTGATAAATGACATACACTGAAAAATAATGTAGAGATATTCTCTAAAGATATTTTAGAGGATCCAAATATGTTTAACAAATTTTGGAAACTTGGCTCATCTCAAATGAACACTTACTCGTTGAACACAAGGTCAGGAGCGAAGTACAGCATTCTGGCGTTCACATTTTGATATGACCTCCATCCCAAAGCGAACACCATCACTCCCATCCAGGCATACTGAATGACAGTCATTTGGTCCTCCACGTGCATATTTCGGAAGCCTGCAGACACAAAAATGTGCAAATCTTCACTGTCGTGCAATAATGGAATCATTTAGCTCAGCCTTGATCTCTGCAAAATCTAAAGCCTTTGCAGCATGCAAATCCATTGAAGGCCTGATCAGCCACACTTGCTAGTTATACAGTGGATTGTTCAAGAGCGAGGTATGGCATGGACCTGGAGACCAGGAATTGACATTCACAATAGCTCAAAATCTCCAGTAATTACCAGAGGTATTGCTGTAAATTGACGCATTAAATCCAAAGCCCAATTTGATGCCTCCTCAACCAAATGATGCACTAGTGCCATTCTGCCTCTGGTTAGGCCTGTATTGCCAAGAAGCACATTTCCTCATTGAAATCCATTCAAAATTATGACTTTACATACTTACAAAATACAACCCCAATTCCGAAATAGGTGGGACAAATTGTAAATTGTGAATAAAATCAGAACGCGATGACTTTCAAATCACACCAGCCAGTATTTTATTCACAGTAGAACAGAGGTAACATAGCAAATGTTGAGACTGAGAAATTTTTTAATTTTTTTCCACAAAATGAGCTCATTTCAAATTTGATGGCTGTTACAGGTCTTAACAAAGTTGGGACAGGGGCCTGTTTACCATGGTGTAGCATCCCTTCTTATTTTTAACACGGAGTTGAGGCGTCTGGGCATTGAGTAGATAAGTTTCTTGATTTAAGCCATTGGAATTTGATCTCACTCTTGTTTAATACAGGCTTACAGCTGCTGGAGAGTTTTGGGTTTCCTTTGATGGACTTTTTGTTTCATTATGCGCCAACTATTCTCAATAGGTGAAAGCTCAGGACTGCAGGCAGGCCAGCTCAGCACATGGACTCTTCTACTACGAAGCCATGCTGTTGTAATAGCTGCAGTATGTGGTTTTGCATTGTCCTGCTGAAATACACAAGGCCTTCCCTGGAATAGATGTCGTCTGGAGGGGAGCATATGTTACTCTAAAACCTTTATATACCTTTCATCATTCATGGTGCTTTTTAAAACATGCAAGTGCCCCACACCATATGCACTAATGTATCCCCATACCATCAGAGATGCTGGCTTTTGAAATGAATGCTGATGACCGGAGGGGAGGTCTTTCTCCTCTTTAGCCCGGAGGACACAACGCCCATGATTTCCAACAAGAATGTCAAATTTGGTCTCATCTGACCACAGGACACTTTGCTACTGTCCATTTTAAATGAGCCTTGGCCCACAGAACACGGCGGGGCGTCGGAATCATGCTCAACAATGGCTTCCCTTTTGCATGATAGAGTTTCAAGTGGCATCTGTGGAACCACAGACAGTGGTTTCTTGAAGTACTCGTGGGCCCATTTATTAATGTCAATGACAGAGTCGTGCCGGTGAGTGATGTAGTGACGTCTGAGGGCACAAAGATCACAGGCATCCAGTAAAGGTCTTCGGCCTTGTCTGTAACGCACAGCGATTTTTCCAGTTTCTCCGAATCTTTTGATGACGTTATGAACTATCGATGATGAGACCTTCAAAGCCTTTGCAATTTGACATTGAGGAAGATTGTTTTTAAAGTATTCCACAATTTTTTTTACGCAAGCCTTCATGGGTTGGAGGGCATCCGGCCATCTTTACTTCTGAGAGACAGCTTCTCTAAGTGTCATGGTTTTGGGGGCTGGTGGTGGCTTTGGGAGCTTTCTTTGTTGCTCTTGTCCAGGACGATATCGTTTTGCCCACAATCGGATTCTTGGGCCAGCTGGCATTAATTGGGGGCAGCGCCCGGACTCTATTTAAGCCCAAGTTCCGTCTCGCTGCCCTTGCTAGAGTGTCAGTGTTTTGTTTGCACTATGGCTGGTAAGGTCTCTCGTAAGAGAATTATTGAGGTATTAGCTGCAAAAGAGGAAAGTGCCGATTAGTAAGGGAATCTTTCTCTTTTTTTTCTTCTTTCTGGGCACCGTCTGGTGCTAAATCTTTTTATCTCGGTTTCCAACATTTTTCCCTTTCATTTTCTTCTGTCGAGCTCGCGATGCTTCCTTATTGTAACTCGGACTGGATCTAAGTCCTTTGGAAGCGCGAGTCTCCCTCTCTTATTTTGTCTGTGTTTGTCTCTTATTTTGGTATATTTCCTTTCGTTCCGGCCACAGCATTTGGTGTCTTGAAAAACATCAGCTGATTCTGTTATATATAAATTGCTTTTTCAGCCCTTTCCTTTCTTTTGCCTGTGTCCCAACTTTTTTGAGACCAGTTGCAGCCAGAAATTTTTAAAGGAGCTAATTTTCTGGATAAAAATGCAAAATGTCTCAACATTTGAAATGTTATCTATGTTCTATTGTATATTACACGCTGGCTCATGTGATATAAAAGTCATTGCATTTTGGTTTTATTCACAATTTACACTTCTTCCCAATTATTTCTGGACTGGGGTTGTAATACTTATGTAGTTCTTACTGAAAGTCATATTTTGGGCAGTTTGTTTGTGGAAAACAAATAATCCTCCAGCCTCCCAGAGATACTAAGTGCAATCTCTGATGCTTAAAGACCCCAGTACTGCATCTGATCTGGTGCCAAAATTGATCCAGTCACACATGACAGGCTGGATGAATTGGCCTCCCAGCCAGCTCCCACAGTGGGCTTGGAGGTAAGCTGCAGCTGTCACTAGTTTTTCATGCAATTCTCAGTTGGAATTAGCGGCTAAATTAATAAAAATGTATGCCATGGGTGTAATGTGAAAAACTAATCATAATGTCATCGTTTATTCCCTTCCAAACAAATTGCTTAAACCCCCTATTAGATTTCTAATATAATAGCATATTTAGCAATAGAATGAGCACATTAACCTTTGAAGAAGATCTGCTCCTTTAACCACACCTTTTTTAAGGACCGAGACTGTAAAAATAAGTGAATAATCATTTGTTACCTTCACAGTGAAGGCATTTCACAGAAAAAGAGACTGTTGTTTTGAGGCTAAGGACTTGACTGTGCGTAAAGTCCACACCGGAGCCCATGCTATCATTGGTTGAAGTGCAAGTTCATATTCATTATGTGTCCTTAATACTGTGTAAAAAATTTGTACAGAACAGTTTATTAATATCTGGTTTTGATGTGCTCATATCTATTGCTGTTGAAGCTGCAGTCAGATGAAAGGCCTCAAAGGCATTTCTCTGTACCAACTTTCATTCCATAAACCAAATACAAAACAGATGCTATTTCGCTGCTATTGTTTCCACAGAAAGCAGCGCTGGGCAGAGACACTGCTTATATACAAAAGTAATATTCAATATCGTGACTCCAGCGGCCAATTTTGTGCCAATACAGAAATAATATACGGTGCATTTAAATGTATTTATTTGTATGGTAATCAAACATGTGTGGCAATTTTTTAGTTTTTTATGTGGCAGGAAAATGTAATTTAAAAAAAACATCATCTTCTTTGATTATTTACAGTCTTAAATTTCAGTTTTTTTCCAAGTTATTACTTTCTTTGATGTCCAAAATGGAGGTTTATAAACATCTATCATCCATCCATCTATCCAATTTCTAAACCAGTTTGTCCTCACTATGGTCATATGGGCAGCCAATCCCGGCTGACTATGGGCGAAAGGCAAGGACACGGCTTGGACAGCTTTCCAATCCATTGTAGGGCACACACACCACTCACACTGCAACAGTTTATAAACACGTTGCCAAAAAAAAACAATGCAAATATATCAATTCTCTGCAATTTGCTGCTAGTCATTTCCTCTGCTCTGAAGAAAAGACTGTTTTGAGTGGGCATTCCATCCAGGAGAATGAATGTTAATGCAACTCAAAAGAGAGGTCAGGAGGTTCAGCAAGGCTGTGGGATGGAACAGTGCAGACAAACAGAGGTCGTATGTTTGAAGTGAGCAGAGCAGGTCTGCTTGTGATGGAGCAAACAGCAGGAACTTCAATCTGCATGATTTAAATGTTGAATTGGAAAAAAAGGTTCTCATGGCGAAAATGAGTGGTTTTGAAAGTTCTATAGTGAAGAACACAGGCGGACCGATCTGGGAAAATGTACTTTCCACATTTTGAGTCCATTAAAGTGGCACTTTTTGAAAGCTACCAAAAAAACCACCATTTATTTAGTTCAATAAAACATCAAATTTTTATTTTTCCCAACACATCACAAAGAATTGACAATATGTGCCAATTCTTCCCTGCCGCCTGGTACATGATCATTTATGATAACATTACCATCCATAGGACCGTTTCCTCATTTACGATGAGCAATAGCAGAATTGCACCTTAACAAGATAAATAACAGCACAGTGTCTTAAAAACAAACGGTTAGGAAGACATTGTGCCTTTGGTTCAAGCTACTACTGCCTAAAGAATAAGGTTAAAGTATGGGTTAGGTAAGAATTAGGATTCACTATTAGGATACGGCGAACATAGTTTTTAAAAGACAGTCGTTGTCGCTCGTAGTTGTTAAATTTGCAAAACTGCAAGTTGAGCCCTGGTTTCCCTTGAGAAGGTCCACGGTTTTTATGCACAGCCAGCCTTGTTGACCTCTAAACTTCTGCAGACTTTCTCACAAGTTAAAGATGTCAGCTCACTTAAAGTATTCATCTAGACCACAATTGGCCCCTTGGATTTACGGTTGTTTTTCTTGAGCGTTGAAACGTGACTGGCCCCTTCATTATTCTGTTTGAACATACCTGGCAGCCCCTTTGCCCATCTCACAACTTTGCTAAGCTGTCGCTCTCCCAGTTCATTCAGGCTTGTTAGAAGAGTGGCGGCAGAGTCAGTCTGGCTTTGGTCATGGCCAGCGTTGACAACCTCCGGCTCGATGGCCTCCAAGATGCTCAGGAACATCGGCTGGGAGGAAAAGTTAAGGCTGGACCTGGGAGAGAGGCACTGGACTGCATTTCTCTGCCCCTGAATGGGCAGGTCTTCCATGGGCTTCAACTGTCCAATCTTCTTCAACTTGCGAGCTTCACCAAGAAGTAGAAAAAAAACAATCCAAACAAAAATAAAGCTTGTGAATAAGACCATTTCAACAGTGCAATATATGTTCTGGAAAGACAGGTAATATCTGATTTTAGCACTTTAACAACACCATTTAACCCCTTTGTGCAGAAGCCAAATATGGCTATTTATGCATTGGCCCATTTGAGGCTTTATAATTCAAGACTTGAGCTTCACAGAATGGGGGAAATGGCTTACCTGAAACAAGACACTTGTAGCATACAGAACTTTATCGTATATCAGTATTTTTTTTCAAAATTTTAGTTCAAAGTGAGGGGCAGAAACAAAAAAAAAATCTTCATGAAAATTCAGCAACAAAATTACAAAAAAATACTGAGAATTTAAAAAATGGCTAGGAGCTAAAACAATACATTTCTGGGATAATAAAGTTCTTGCCCACAAGTGTACTTCATCAGACAGTGATTAAAAAAATTATCTACTTTCTATGAGCCAAATAAGATAGCTCTCTGAGAGGCTCCCCAAGTTGTCAGAGACGTCAAAATTACTCAAAATCATAAAATAATCGTATGTTAAACACAAAATAACTTTTGACGCATGAAGTTCAATATGAAATCATGATTTTAAAGTGGAATTTAGCATGAGTTTATCAATAGGTACAGGTAGACATCAGTCACCAGCAAACCAAAAACATACCTTTGCTGCATGATAAAGTTTAGAATTTTGTCCATTTTTCTGCAAAGCCCCATCAGGAAGCACACATACACATTGGCAGAACTGCTTATTTTATGGTCAGAACGTTCAGCCCGCTACAGAAAGCTTGCTATTTACAATTCCAATCATCCAAGGCTTGTACATGCAAGCGTGTAAAAATGCTCTTCACACCCAATAAGAAGCAAGTATAACTCAATAACACAGCAATATCTAAAATATACCTCATTTTCACCAAACAGATATTCCAGCATCAGGCAAAAGCAGGCAAGATTGAACAGAATCGGTGTAATGAACGTAGCTAGGTTTTACCAAAGTCCTGGATCTGTTCCCATTTTAAAGGTGACCTATTATGCTGATCCTTCTTTTAATACATACAAGTAATGTTATAATGTTGGATGTACATACTCAAGCTCGGTAAAGTTTCTACACATAGGATACAGGGGTTTTGCCGTAATCCAAGTACCTGATTTCCTGAATGTGATTTCCTCTCTGAACAGCTCATCCCAAAATCTTCACGAGATCTGGGCAAAACCTGACGTCAGGTTGCGCCACCCAATTAGTACAGACCTAGCCAGAGCTAATCACGATGCTGGACCTGCCCACCCTGGAAACTATTCTAGCAGGCACAAATAACCGCGGATCATATTATGCCTTATTATGTAGCGTCTACACTTCTGGAAATACAAAAGAAGAAGAACAACAACCGCAGATCATTTGAGGTGCACTTTTATCAGTATGTCTCCCAAAGCTGCTTGCCCGTTTTATTGTGTATACGAAAACAAGTAGGTCAGAAGAATCTACTGGCTGCGACCTTGCCTAGCATCCGTCACGTGGCCTAGTGTCCATGACTGGTGGTTTCTTGTACAAGTGTGATCTTGAAATTGGCAAATGACCTTGAAAATCAATAGGGGACCCTTCCTCTGTTCCAAGAAGCTTGTTCTAAGATGTAATAACCATCCATCAAGTTCAAGTGGAGTTACGGTGCGAAAACTGTGAAATCGGGGCAAAATTGACACTTTTTGACAGGTGTGACCTTGGGATTCAACAAATGACCGTAAAAATCAATAAGGAACCCCTCCTCTATACCAAGAAGCCTGTTCTAAGATTTCATAGCCATTCATTGAATTAAACTTGAGTTACGGTGCGAAAACCATGAAATCGGGCAAAATTGACACTTTTTTTGCCTTTATGACCTTGGGATTTGACGGATGACCTTGAAAAACAAAAGGGAAAACCTCATCTATGCCTAGAAGCTATTTCCAAAATTTCATAGCGATCCATGAATTCTAGCTGGAGTTACAGCGCGAAAACCCGCAAACAAGGTCGTGACCTCTGTGAACTTGACCTTTGACCTTTGACCTCGACCTTGTGCATGGACATCACTTTTGTGAAAGTCAATAACTCCTGATAATTTCATGATGATACGACGACAGGAACATGGTCAAAAAGGTGTCACAGATGGACAGACAGACGGACGGACAGACAGACAAGACAGACAGAAGCGTTCATAGAGCTGCTTGGTCGCAGTTAAAAAGCACAACTATTTTCTCTTCCAAAGGACAATGCCACTAGAAATCAGTGGGTAGCTTTTTTGTTTGCTGGCAGCAAACAGCCACACTCAAAGGGAACAAGAGCTGTTTGTGATCGGCATTTCACCAAAGACAGCTTTGTCAATAAAGGATAATTCGATGCTGGATATGTGTTTCAGCTGCTTCTCAAACCTGGAGCAGTTGCATCGATCAAGCGCTCAGAGCCACTTATGCTCTGTTCGATTTGTACTGATAGGTCAGAAATTTCAATTTGGAACGTCCCCTGAAGTCAGACTTCCTACTTCCATGTTCTGAGTTAATTTGGCTGCGCCGTAAATCAAAATTAAGCAAAAGTCGTAATAACAAACTTTATATTTGCAATTCTGGGAAATTCTCGTTTCATTAACACTAGAATCGCCGAAATTTTATCACTACTAGAACTACCATGAACGGTCATTTGGACCGTTAGGTTCAAAGCATTCTAATCCGTCTCTCTGAGCACCTAATTAAGCAATTAATGCATCTTCTATGTTACCATGTATCTTAAAAGAATGAAACAACACCAGCATTACGTTTTAACAAGTTTAATAATACATGTATGAATATTTAGGTAATAGAATTATGTATAACTAACATGAATTAAGCTGCTTTCACACCGGACGCGAAACGAATTTTTCGCAAGACAGGTTACATTCAGATTCAATGCAGAGACGCAAATACGCGTGTTTCGCGCGGATTCGCGTCTTTGCATTGACTTTTGAAAGTGATCTGTCTACGAAAAATTCGTTCGAGTCCAATGTGAAAGGGGGTTTATTGTAAACATTCACAACGATATTTTTGGGTAAAGAAATAATTAAACAATTCAGAACGACAAAAACAACAATTAAAAACATCTATATTGATTAATACACATTCGGATTCAACATTTATATGGAATATCTTATTTATTATGAAATAATTAATCGGAACAATCACACGGATTAGAAAACAATAGGTAGGTGAACTTTTTTTTTTCTGATTACCTTTTTATTTACGCAATGTCCATGTGTCCGAAAGTCGGACAGGGTTTTCATATAACTCCGAGTCCGACAGTCGGATAGTTTCAATATAACTTCGTGTCCGACAGTCGATTATTGTTTTTAATCTCATAAAATCTGCTGAATCTTTTAGATATTAAACGTGAATGTTTTGATCAGAGGGCTCATTTCTTCAAGATGTGTACCGAAAATTTCAATCAAAGACAATCAGAACAACCAATGTGCTCTGCAATCAATTTATTTGGGCAGTTTTTATAAATACAATGAAGTCCGTACAATGCCTGTCGGATATTAGGCCTAAATGCAAAATACTCCGTGTCCGACAGCCTAAAAAAAGAGGACGATTAGAACAGATTGATAACGAAGTAAAGAATAAAAAAAAAATTTACAACAAACAAAACAATCAATGAACACTGCAATTTATTTATTTGCGGGCCATCTTGTTTGGACGTTCTGTTTGTTGGTGATATATTTTTATTCTTTATTTCGTTATAAATCTGCTCTCATTTCAATACTTATACTTTCTGTTGTCTACCGAGTATTTTGCATTTCGTGTCGGACAGTCTTGATCGTGCATGCAATATTTAATTCACACTGTCAATGGTCATGGAATTGATTTGCTCACTGACTACAAGCACTATTTTATCTCTGGTGTGGAAATGAAGCGTGAATCTGTTTGATCCATCTGACTAATTTTCAAAAGAGAGACCGAATAAAAACCGTTGTCTATCTTCAACGAAAGAAAACAGACGAATAAAAAGATCAAGAAAAGCGGATAGCTATCAATTTGCATTTTGTGAAGGTCGAACACAAACATGGCCAGGCGTAGCATTTAGTCTACTCGTAATTGTCTGCGTAGGTAACCTCCGTTCTCCTGGAGCAATTCCCACAGACGGGTCTGACGCATCTTCAGCAGGTGACGAGCGTCTTAATTTGTGAGCAGCTTCTGCGGACCTGGCACTGCCTCCGTTTTGGTGCCAGTGTCTCCCGCTATTGCTGGCTCAAACTTTTTGCCAGTGCTGCCCAATAAAATAATTCTAGATGGCTCTACTCTACCAACTCCTGACAGTGGCATCGGTTAGTTGCTGGGCACCCAAAAGATAATTTTTTCGAAAAAAATAAGAGCCGCAAAACTATACGGTCAGTGAGACCGCTAATGGCTGTAATAGGTAGATTTGGTGGTATTTTATGCTTCGTGGGTGTAATCTATTTCAAATCAATTGCACGTTAAAATATTGACACTTTTAGGAAAAGTCAGGGACCCTCAAGGTTGTATTCTTTTATTTTGAAAAGTTATGACGCAAACGGTCAAAATGACCGTCATGGCAGTTCTAGTGTTAAATCAGTTGTACACACAGTCTTGAATAGAGTTTATCGGTGGACTTATTGCTACAGTGTTTGGAGGCAAAAAATACAGAGGAATGTGTTGCTATCTTCTACTCTGGAGTTGTCATTGGAGGGATATTGGCACTTCTCTCATCTCGCCTTAAAGCACATTATATCTACAAACTCAATTCCATTTAGGTTTCCTAAGTGTTAACTTGTTCTGTTGCAAGGATCACTTCGTTTCCCCTCAGCTAGCTTTATAGTTCTTTGATATAATTACCTTGCATTTTTCCTATCCATATTTATGGTGACATAAAATGTAAATGGGCTCGAAATTCGTTGACCAGGCACAGGCACGGCGAATGGGGGGAGCGCCACACCAAAGTGATGTAACCAGGCGTATTTTGCAATTTCGTGCCCAGCGCTAGTACTCCTCTGTCCCGCCTCTGTCCCTCCTGCCGACGCAAGTGGCAAAGAGGGAGGAGAGAAGGCGTGAGTGGGTTTAACACAGCCGAGTCAAATCTTTACCAATCAAATGAGCTCCTCTCCTCAACTTTAAAGTGTTGGAATAAAGTAGCCTCTGTCCTATGTCTGCATGATGAGTTAATGTTGCATTTTACTTTGCTGCTTCAGGCATGTTTTCTGCACTGCTTACAGCTATATTAAGCATTACGAATATGAGTTAGCTGGCTAGCCAGGGAATTCGCAAATTATGACCATCAGCGAACTTGAATGGAATTTCAAAACAAAATTACGTCAGATCATTCACACTTGGAATGAAATTGGAATGAAATACGACGGTTGCTCATTTATTTATTCTTCCTGCATCATTGGGAAGAGAAGCAATGAATTGTGTGTTCCTATTATTACACCCTCTTGCTGCTTAAAATTTTGAGATTAACATGCATGCATAACAATGCAAGATACGAAGTATCAGAGCAATCAGGCTGTCTTCCTTTCCCCCACTAAAACGAAACCTTTGGAGGCGACTGGAAACTACCTCAAGGTACTGTTTGCATGAATAGTCTTTTTAATAAACTACCTGTGCATTTTCAAAGGTCTCAGTGCCTCGTTTTAAATGTCAGGGCCCTCGGAATTCTACCGATGAAGTATAAAGCTACTTTGAGCCTTGTTAATGATGAAAAAAATAGCGATTTCTCTGCATGGCAACGCGATGCCCGATTCACGACCATTGTAAGCTTGTTGGGAGCTTTGGCAAAAAATCCATATATTTCGAAAAGTTGCGTGCGTACAGAGGTGGGGTATTCGACAAAAGTTAGTACTCATTATCATGTTTCAATACACCCCAAGTCAATTTCACACCGGAATTCTCCTTTAAGTGAAATTTCTCATTTCTCTTGTTTTTTTGTTTATTTAGATCATTGTCATTCTTACAATCTCATATTAAAGACTTCCTACAACTTTTCCAGAGCCACACTGCAAAGGCCGAATGAATGACTTTCCTACTTTGAAAGCTCTAGGCTTGACATGCAAACTAAATTATTTAAAATGCATGCCATGCGTTGAATTTTCAGGATGCACTAATGTCCAATTTTCTAAATTATTCAATCACCAACGCTCTGATGTAAGAAGCGTTGGTAATTTAATAAATTATTATAATTGCTTCACGTGGTAACGATTATGCAACTGAGCTTCCCTGCAAATGCAACCTATTCTTTTGAACGCAAAAAAAAAAAAACAACCATAAAATAAATGTTGAATTAAATTAAAATAAATTACGTTGCGCTGTTAAAAAAAATAATTGAACAGGAAATGGAATTCAGGGAAACACATCATTATTTTTAATTATTATTTCATTTCCTCCATCCAATCTCACTATCAAGTCTGTTGTCAATGTTACCCTTTAGTGATCTGTAATTTCTTACTTCTTTCTGAATAATCACACGTTGTATATTGGTCTTGATTATTCAATAAATAAATTGCGTCAGCTTGGGTCAGCTTGAAAGCAATTATGCCTTTAATGGTCAGAGACTCACAGCATATCATTTGAAAATCCCGTAACGCCAGCATTACCTGCAGGGGGATGTTGAGCTTTTGGGAGTTAAATACTTTTCTGAGTTCAATCAAAGTCTTTCAATTACTGTGGAAAGTTTATACTGTCTGGAATTGAATAAAAACATGTCAATCAATAGATAATTACCAGGTTATAGTTCATGTCGGCCTGAACAACGACTGTTCTTCAAGCAAATGAGCCGGAGCAAGCATTAGAGAGACTGGATTTCTGTGAGAGATCATATGAGGTTGTAAGGAACCACTGAATTCAATGAAGGATCAAAATCAATGGTAGGGATTTTTACACACGTTTTTAACATTTGATGACTTTAATTTATTGTTGAATGATACAGTATTAATACCTTGCTGAATTTTTTTCATATTCTGAATCTGCCAGTTGCAGCGACTCACTGAAGCTACATCACACTTATAATGGAATTAATATTCAAACCCAGGATTCCATATGGCCTCGGTATTATATCAAATGGAAAATATCTAGATATTTTTACATCACTTTGAACACATTTCTCTTTAATTCAGCAGGACATATTAGGGATCGTTGGAAACCTAGGGATCTCCACCAGAATTTAAAATCAGCCTATAGTACCACAGGTTTGAATACAGCAGCTCCACTTGACGGATCCATATATGGGTCTGTAGGTTTTACGGGGCTAATGAAATTTTCTTCATTTACCCCAAAAGACACAAGACACAAAAAACCACTGCAGAAACAGCTGAGGCACTCTGTATATTTAAGCTCAGATAAAATGCTAGATAAATTGACATTCGGAAAGGTGACAGAAAACAAAGTTATTTTACCCAAGCACAAACCACGCTTCAAGAAACCTATAAATTGGTTGAAGCAGGCCCGGGCATCAGCATGTTTATTATATTAGGCATTCCAGCATTAATTTTGTAAAGCTATGAAGACCTATTAAGTCCAATTATTGCCAGACCACACTCTGTGGCACTCTCATACACCACATTAGCTACAGCAACTTATGCAGAATAATTAGCATCTCATTATCAGGTAGCAAGAGCAAAATAACACCTTATAAAAGGTGATATAGTATTTCCCTTTCAGATCAATTAATTTGCAGCTGAGAAAATCAATGCTTATACTGGTACAGACAGTATGACACAAGAAGAATGCGCTTCCGCAAATACTAATTGCAAATGGACCTGCATTCATTAGCAAATATAGTGTAATGGACTGAAAAATGGAATTGAAAATATAGAAGCACTTAAAAATGTGGCATGATGCAATGATGATTGTGGCAATATATTGAATACCAGGTAAGAAGAAAGAACTATACGCGCATCACGTATAGGTGCAAGCCAAGGCCATCAAATAAAACGCGTCAATGGAAAAAGGAAGGGACGCCAGCATGCCCTCTCCAAGCCACCAAGAAAATTTTTATTTATTAAATTTGCTCGGATCTTCGTCTGGTCATCCATGAATATATTGAATATCGCAACAAGTTTACACACATATTTAACACATTTTCACAATTAAAAAATATGACAAGTTTCAGCTGAAGGGATTTTTTTTTAAAATGTCAGTATTTTGTCTGAATGGCTTTGCTACGAGATCAAATATTATCACTAAGGCCTTTTTTTCTCAGAAAAAAGATGCATCAAGAATTGAAATATTGGCTTGATATCCACACCAGTCTTCTACCCATTCAAACTATAAGACACTGTTCACAAGATAGTAAAATGAGCATTAAAATGAAAATGCCCAAACATGATTTAAAAGGGACTGAAAAAATTTCTCAGGAATTGAGGCTGACTTCTCACCATTAGCCTAATTTTATCTGACACACCAGAAGTTAAGAGAGTTAAGTCACACGTGATATTATACAATGCATACGGCTCAGGTAAATCCTTCATTCAGATCGGTGGAGAGATTTGTATATTGTTTTCCATAAATAGCAGAAGGTAACACTGAGAAAAACTTCCAGATTGCTGATATTTCACCTTAACCTTAGTCAGAGGGCAGAACAAGCACTTAAAGGAAAAGAAAATCCTTTTTTCAACTTTTGGAAAACATTTTTAACGACTAAATCAGCTCGAGAAGGTCAGATTTATACGTTGTGTGTGGTGTGCCATGTTTATTTGAATCAGGGTAGCTTGCTGTTTCACCCGGACACCAGAGCTCTTGAGCGCGCGGAGGTCATAAATCAATACAACCATTGGCGTAGGGAGAATGGTACATTTTTGGTGGGGCACAGGACACCCCTTTGAAATGGTTGTTGTTTGTTATGGCATGTGCCTGCAGGCCCTTCCCCCTGCTGCATTCGTCGCCTCCACCTTAACGAGTCACACTTATTGCTCGTTAAGGTGGAGGTGAAGCATTAGTATTTAAGGGTTGGCTGCACCTATCTTGGTGCAGCAGTATTCTGTTTGAGTTCCTGAGCCCTGCTGTGTGTTGTTGGGCTGCTGCTCCCCTCTGGGACTGGTCTATCTTTATTATTTATATTGAAGATTTTTCTATCTTTACTCAGCCTGTGCTTTGGGTCCCTCGTCGCTTTTTGGAACATGGTCCCAGCGCCCGCTGGCTTTGTCTCTTGCCGGCGGGCCATAATCCATGACGTTGTTTGTCCTGACTTGTTCTCAGTCATTTTCATAATTCTCAATATTTTAACTCCGTGAACACTCCAGACTATCAGGTGCTGCTAATTCTCCCTGTTGACACCAATCATTCAAGTAGACACATAATTTAGTGCATTCAAATCAGCGTCATTCAAAGTTGCAAACCTGTCAACTCTCACGCATGTGGCTTGAGTCTCACGCTTTTTTAAGTGGCATATCACGTTCTCACAGAGTAGTCAGCTATCTCATACTTTATAATTTTATTTCAGAAAACAAAATTATATATAATTGCTGAGCTCCATGTTTTAATCAAACCACGCTGTACCGAGAGTGAAAGGCAAAATTTCATTTGGATCAGTCATCATTCATTCAACGCTTATTTAACCCTATAATGCCCCTTGTATCATATATGATACACCAAATTTGAAGGACCATGCCCACCTGGTAAGATGCAACACAACCACGTCTGCTCACTGTATCATATCTGATACACAGTGCTGCCACCTGGAAGAAAGAAGTGATATTACAGGAGTAGTCTCTCCCCCAGTCACTCACTTCAAGGTAGTAGCTCCCATGTGAAAGGGAATTCATGAATTTCCTTGGACTGTGGCAGAGAAGTTCGGCATTACAAGGTAAATATTACACAAAAACTTATTCTTATACATGATAAGGGATAGCTATAGATTGTAGAGAGCATATAAATAATTTGAAATTCCAAGTGTTGAGTTCTGGAGGGTTGCTGATTTTTTGCTGTATCAGATATGATACTACTGGAATTAGAATTTCTGTTCAGCAATGTATATTTTTCTGTCATAAAACCTAATGATGAACAGTGGATCTGAATACTACCCTTCAATACTTCAAAAATATGACTGGGTCATATTTTTCCTATAATAATGAGATTATCACGGGAAATTGAAGTCCTTCTGCATATAAGTTTTTAATTTTCATGTACGTTTTGGTAGATTTCTCCTCTTGTAACATGGAAACCTATTATGATGGTTTATTATTATTACTCCGAAATTCTCACGCTTCTCTTTTCTCAGGGGCAGGAAGCTATGAAAATGCTTAAAGACATTTCAAATGGTCTTTTGTTTCATTTAAACAACTTAAACAATCAGGAAATGAAAGTTAAATCACCTGATGTGCGGAAACACATGATGTGTGTCATAACAACCAGAGACAAATCCTTGCAATATAGGTTTTACAGACAGCAAGTTCCGTTACCGTGGACAGTTGTACCGAGCATCCAAATTACAAACAAGTATTAAAAGTTAGCTTCAAATGAGGTTTATGTTCCCACGGCATCTGTAGAATTTCCCCTGATATCACTCTTGCATATTTAGGACACAAACATTAGCAAGAGTATCTGGCTACGTTAGCTGTAGAGCTACAGCCACAATCAACTGGCTATCATGCCAGGTTGGCTTATGCAGTAAAAGCAACTTGCGGCTTCTGTGTCTGTGAGTCATGGAAAGTCACAACCGATACAGGCTTTTTCTTCAGATATTTTACAAAGCCTGCATTTGAGGCCAGTTATTTGTGCTAACTACTGCTAGCGGTCCTGCTAGCCACCCATAACACATTAGCTTCACTTACATTATTTGCTGTTATATCGTTACTTACAGCTTTCGGCTCCGAGCGCTTGATTGATGCAACTGCTTTAGGTTTGAGAAGCAGCTGAAATGCTTATCCTGTGTCGAATTATTCTTTATTGACAAAGCTGTCTTTGGTGAAATGCTGAGCACAAACAGCTAACATTCCCTTTGGCCGTGGCTGTTTGCTGCCTGCAAACAAAAAAAGCTGCCAACTGCTTTCTGATGGCATCCTCCTCTGGAGGAGAAATAGGTTTTTTATTTTTGTCCAAAAGTAAAAATACAAGCAGCTTTGGGAGAGATACTGACAAAACTGCACTTCAAATGATCTGTGGGTCTTCTTTTGTATTTCCAAAAGTGTAGACGGTACCAAGGCATAGTATGATTTGCCGTTGTTAGTGCCTGCTAGAATAGTTTCTGGTGTGGGCAGGTCCAGCGCTGTGATTGGTTCAGGCTAGGTCTGTACTAATTGGAGGGCACAACCTGACGTCAGGTTTTACCCAGATCTCACGAAGATCTCGGGAGGTGCTGTTCAGAGAGGAAATCACGCTCACGAAATCACATTCTTGGATTACAGCAAAACTCTGTATCTTATGTTTAGAAAGTTTTCAGATGTAGAGTATGGACAACCAACATTATAACATTACTAATATGTATTAAAAGAAGGATCAGTGTGATAGGTCCCCTTTAACTCAGTTTTCACCAAATGCTCGATAGTAGCCTCTGGTTCTCACCTGCTCAACTGTTATATCTTGTGAACCAGCCAGCATCAGGGGCGTGTTTAGGGCCTGGTTACTGGGATGTAGCCCTGGGTATTTTTTCTTTAGACCTGGGTCTTTTCTTTCATTTAAAAAATAAGACGAGTATGAACTTTGAGCTCTCGCAACCACTGAGTCTTTAGCCTATATTGTAATTTACTTGCGGCGTGCGTTAGAAATTTACCGTAATTACGGGGACGCTTATGTGTCTGTATCGTTCTCATAAAAGCCTCCCTCTTCCACGCACATATATGTATATATATATATATATGTCTATAAGTTCATGATGCCTGAAACGTGACATTTGGGAGCTAGCTAGCTAGCTAGGCGATAAAGGCAAAAAGAACTTATCAGACATAAGCCTTCCATTGTTGATAAAAATTGCATCTGGCAAAGTGAACAGTGAACTTTTTCTCACCGTGGCGAGCTATCGCTTCATGAGGTAGCATGATCAACCACACTGGTGTGCTCTAACAGAGGGTTTTCATAGCTTAACGTTGACAAATTGATTTTAAAAACTTGGGATATTGCAACAGATTTAACTGATTTTCAATGTTTATGTGCACACACTAGTCGATTCTGCTAATATACCTCTTTAGGAAGTATAAAACGTCAAATGCGTGACTTTGACGAATTGTGTGTGTGATTAAAACATTCAAAGTCGGTTTAACCCATGCGTGAAATCTGTTATGTCGGTTGTCTACCTTGTTTTTAAATTTGTTAAGTGGCAAGAACCCTGTACCGGGCACATGGCTCTGATCAGTGATAGGGACGGCAAACTTTGCAGTAAAAGTCATTTTGATGTTTGAAGTCACAAAATTAGTATACGGAATTTACTGTCTTATTGAAATAAAGATTGACTTAGGAATTAAATGAGCGAGTGTGCTGTAAATCTTTAGAGAGAGAGAGTCTTTTAACAAAAATGAGACACACAATTGGCAAAATTAAATCCAAGAATAGTTTTTCTGCCTCAGCATTACATGCTTTCTAATGCCACTTGCCTTTCAAACACATCACAGACGTGACATTTTTTCATGTCAATTTACAATAAGGATATACAGTTTGAGTGGTTACTAGGGAACAAATAAGGAAAAAATAAGGAATTTACTGCTTGTAAACCATTAGTTAAGGGTACTTATTTTTCCAAAAAATTTTCCAAGATATATATATATATATATATATATATACTCAGCAACAAAAGTTTCTGTGACACCATTTATGTGTATGTTATAAATGACACGCAAAGATCTCAATGCAATCAATATGTTTATTTAACAGGAGAAACACTGACTTTTCAGTGCCAACGTCACTCAAAACGAAAAATGTCATTTTCATGCGTCATGAAGCACTTGTCTGACGTCTAACCAATTGTGACCTTCACACTTCAATACCGGGTGTGACTTCCTCGTGCCATGATGCAAGCAACGCATCTCCGGCGCATGGACTGAATCAGATGTGCCAGAAATTGCTGTGAGATGTCATTCCAAATCTGACGTAGACGTTGTCGCAATTCCTGGAGTGTAGCTGGCGGGTTTTCCAACCGCCGCAAACGTCGATCCATCTCGTCCCAAAGATGCTCGATTGGGGACATGTCTGGGGATCTGGCTGGCCATGGCAGGACATTGACATGTTGTTGCATCAGATACTGCTGTACAATCCTTGCAACGTGTGGTCTGGCGTTATCATGTTGCAGCGTTATTCCGGGACCATGTTGCATCAAAAACGGTACCACCAATGGCCGTAGCACTTCATCGCGATATCTTTGACCTGTCAGATTTCCATCAATAACAAGCAAATCTGTTCGGTTTCTAGCCGTGATCCCTCCCCAAATCATGACACTACCACCTCCAAAACGATCAAATTCCTGAACACAGTTGTTGGCATAACGTTCTCCACGTCGACGGTATACACGTAAACGACCATCACATCGGTTAAGCATGAATCTTGATTCATCAGTGAAGAGTACAAGATCCCACTGACGTTGGATCCACCGTCGATGTTGTTGTACCCACTGTAGACGCAGTCGTCGGTGTTGTACTGAGAGTATTGGACGTCTTGCTGGCCGACGTGGGACAATGCCAAAATGACGGAGACGGCGACGGATTGTCTGTGCAGACAGTCGCCTCAAACCAGGTATCGTTCTTGCAGTTATGGTTGCAGGTTGGAATCGATTTCGGAGATGGGTTGTTCGAATCCAGTTGTCCTGTCTGGGAGTGGTTACTCGTGGACGGCCGCTGCGAGGACGGTCTCTGACATGTCTTGTCTGCTGATGACGCTGCCATAAGTTCCAAATGGTGTTTCGGTGGACATTCAGGCGATGAGCAACTTCCCTCTGCGAGGTTCCGGATTCAATCATCCCAATGGCCCTCCACCGATCATTTTCAGACAGTCTTGGCATTTAGAGGGTAGAGTTCCTGATCCGAAATGGCTGTGTTTTCGATAAGTGATGCTTCCGTCGTTCATCAGGCACAATGTGAACATTCCAAAAATTCTCCTCTTTTATTGCCATCCACAAGCATGATTTACGCACATTTTCACGTGCAAAGTCATTTTCTCGCATTTTCATGATTTCCATTTCAATGTTGTGTTTACGTGTACTGTTTCAGTCTGATATCACCATGTATGACAATTTCATAATTGCGTTATGAAAAATAATTAACAATATTGGTGTCACAGAAACTTTTGTTGCTGAGTATATATATACACACACACATACACAGTTGAAACCAGAAGTTTACATACACTATATAAAAAGATAACCTTTTTTTTTCCTCACCGTCTAACATTAACTCAGATTAAACTTTTCCTGTTTTTGGTCAATTAGGATGACCAAAATTATTTATATTTGCTAAATGCCAGAATAATGAGAGAGAGAATTTTTTAGACAATTTTTTATTACTTTCTTGAGAGTCAGAAGTTTACATACACTAAGATTACTATGCCTTTAAACACTTTGGGAAAGCTAAGATGATGATGTCATGTCTTTGGAAGCCTCTGATAGGTTTATTGACAACATTTGAGTTAATTAGAGGCACACCTGTGGATGTACTGCAGGCACAGCTGAAACACGCTGCTTCTTTGTGAAACGTCATGGGAAAATCAAAAGAAATCAGCCAAGATATCAGGAAGAGGATTGTGGACTTGCACAAGCCTGGTTCATCCTTGGGAGCAATTTCCAGATGCCTGAGGGTGCAAAGTTCATCTGTTCTAACAATTATACGCAAATATAAACACCATGGGAATGTCCAGCCATACCACTTAGGAAGGAAAAGGGTTCTGTGTCCCAGAGATGTCCAAAATTTGCATATCAACCCAAGAACAAAAGCAAAAATCCTTGTGAAGATGCTGGCTGAAGCTGGTAAGAGTGTGTCATTATCAAGAGTGAAATGAGTCCTGTACCAATATGGGCTGAAAGGTCACTCACCCAGGAAGAAGCCATTACTCCAAAAGAACTATAAAAAAACCAGATTACAGTTTGCAAATGCACACAGGGACAAAGACCTTAATTTTTGAGACGTGTCCTGTGGTCTGATGAGACTAAAATTGAACTTCTTGGCCATAATGACCATCGTTGAATTTGGAGGAAAAGAGGGGAAGCTTGCAAGCCTGAGAATAGCATCCCAACTGTGAAATATGGGGGTAGCAGCATCATGCTGTGGGGTTGTTTTGCTACAGGAGGGACTGGTGCACTGGTAGTTTTACGTGCTTGTGGAGCGTCTATTTGTTTTGTTTTTTTCTAGTTCTAGTGCACGTTTTTCACTGTTTCACGTTTTCTGTCCATTTCGTGATCGCGTTTCATTGAGTGTGCCCCTGCCTTTGTGCCAAGCTTCATAAGAATGGAGGCTATCCCTTGTTAGCCATCATTGAAAGTCACCACACTCATAGCATACATTATATATTAGAGCATATATTAAAAAGACATGGAATCATCATGCCATTTTTTCATTTAATTGCAGTATTGCATTGCAGTACTGTATACAATATCCCAAACAGTTTTTGCATTAGTGTGAAATTTTAGGCCAATACACTAAATTTGATTTAATACCGGTGCAAGACTTCATTATACCATTGACAAATTAATTATTAACTTCAATCTGCACCAAATCATGTCCTGTGTTTGGGGCTCAGCCCTTGGTGTTTCAAAGGTCCATACAAGCCCCTGGTCAGCATATTTGTGTTTTTCTTGTTCTGTATGCTTTGACCCAGTTGGCTTTCTGTAGTTTGTCAGTGGGATTCTTGTTGGAGTTCCTGGTTTCCAACACCTGTCCTATTGCGAGATTCCCTGCACCTGACTCTTGTATAGTTTGTGCATTTTTTCCCAATCCATGCCAGATTTTGTGCCTGCCTGGTGCTTTTCCTTGATTTTTTGGGGTTTTCTCCCGTGCCTGTACTTCTGCGTCTGTGCCTTTGCTCCTGCCTGCCTGGTGCGGTGTTCCAATCTTATTTGCCCTGTCTCTGTGTTTGTCTTCTCTCTTCCTCTTGTATCTCCCTGACCTATCTACACTCCTGTCTCTCGCTGATTCACCTCCCGGCTCCACTTCACCCCGCCTGACTGGTAAACATCCGCCACCCATGAACTGAACCCTGTTCATGACCATGGTCTGTCTCAAATTCCTGGTCCCTGTGTACTGAACCCTGCCTGTCAACCACTCCTTAAAGGTAATGTTTCTGTCATCCACAGGTCTGCTTGTGATTCTCGGATCTTAGCTGCGTGATAAACCATAATGATTGTTTTTTGTACACAATAATGTACTCAAAGTTCTCGAATGAGGAACGCATCTACACCAGCATATTCTCTCATGGTTTTGTAAGCTGGCAATGGCTTTGGGAGCTTCCTTTGTGGCTCTCGTCAGGGATGATATCATTTTGCCCACAATTGGATTCTTGGGCCAGCTGGCATTAATTGGGGGCGGCGCCCAGAGTCTATTTAAGCCCAAGTTCCGCCTCGCTGCCCTTGCTGGAGTGTCAGTGTTTTGTTTGTACTTCAGCCGGTAAGGTCTCTAGTTAGAGAACTGTTGAGGTATTAGCTGCAAAAGAGGAAAATGCTAGTTAGTAAGGGTATCTTTCTCTCTGTTTTCCTCTCTCTGGACACCGTCTGGTGCTAATCCTTTTTATCTCTGTTTCCGAGATTTTTCCCTTTCTTTTCGTTCTGTCAAGCTCGCATTACTTCCTTGTTGTTCCCCGGATTGAATCTAGATCCTTTGGAGCCGCGAATCTCCCTCTCTGCTTTCTGTCTGTGTTTGTCTCTTATTTCACTGTTTTTCCTTTCGTTCCGGCCTCAGCATTTGGCGTCTTAAGAAACCAACCATCACATATTCGGCTTGATGCCAATGAATGATTGTTGAATCTCGGTATTGCACCAGTCAACATTAATAGATTAGCCTTTGGGCAATGACTCAGTATGACTGTGATTACACATATGCTGAGAAAGACTTATGACCAAATCCCAAACTGAATTTTAAAGTATAATTTCATGTTTAATAAACATCAATGAGCGCAAATTAAATGTAATTTGCTACCTAGCCCAGCTAAATTGGAATAGAACGACACATTAGACACGTCTGATCTAATTTGATCCTGCTCTTGTGGTGTTGCCCAACTCTGGGGACATGTTCAAATTAATTTCTCATCCATTTCACATTTGGTTTCATTTATTTTGCTATAGTCATGTAAAATCAATTATTGATGTATAAGGGGAGGATGTAGGAGTCATGATCAATTTACTAGGCTATTAAAATGGTCAATAGAAAGGTATAAATGAGCTGTGAGGAGACTGGGTAACACTTTCTTTTACAAACATCTTGTGTTGTTTTTTATTGTGGGGATCAAACTCACCTCAAACCAAAAATGATTCATTAATTTGAACATAATAGGAGGGTCAAGGGTCATACTGTGTCAGACGGTGTACTTTTATCAAAGCAATTTAGGAATCATATATCATTCCCTCACATCTATGGGCAATCTGAGGTCCGTGATAAGCTTGGCATATGTGTCTTCGGACTGTGACAGGGAGCCCATACAAATACGAGACCAAGCACAAAGAAACGATCCAGATTTGAAGCCACCAACTTTTTCCAGCAAAGCCACAGCAGGATCCACAGTATCACCATGCAAACCCCTTATAATCTGAGGGTTTTTTCAGTGGGTGGTTCAATGCCTCGGAATTTAGGAAATTTTTTCTTTTTAGGAGGAAAAGGTCCATTGCCCTCCTCTATAACCTCCAATTAAAACCAAAATGTCAACTCCCTGAGTCCCCACCTCATCTCATATAATCAAAACTTACTTTCACACATCACTTCTCATTCATATCACTTTTGAGATTCTGTAAATTTGGAAGAAAAAAGGTTGAAGGCCTTTAATGGAATTAATTATTTAAGTGGGAGTTATTCCTGTTAGCCATTGGTGTTGACAATTGTGTGTTCATGTATTTTTACAGTTAAGACAGTAAAAACATATCACTTAACGCCTTGATTGTGATCAATGCTAATGAAGAAGGCTGTAAAGGCGCCAAGTGAGGTGCTTTCTGGGAGCAACCCCCAGAAATTGTGCATATATCTACACTGATCAGCTTTCTCATGCCAAAACCAAAATTTGAAACCAAAATTCAGCCGTGCAGCTGCAAATTCATTATAGTCATATGACTGCCCTTGTTTAAAAAACAAAGTGAGAATGCTCTGCAAATATGACAACAAATGGTGGTTATTTTGATGGATTTAGGTATTACACCTTTCTTCTTTTTGCAAAAAAAGGCTGCTTATTTCTTTATTTAACATAAATTGTAAGAAAAAATGTGTGTCCAAACTTTTGACTGGTACTGTATACCACACATACAATACGTATATACTGTTTGTGTGGGTATGAATGTACCTGAACAACTTAAACAAAGTTAAATTTCAAAAATGTTTGTGTATAGAAATATAAGCTATCAAGCATGGTGATGAATTATGAAAAATAAACCATTGATGGCTAAAGAACAGAAAACCAATAAGACAATAGGGGCCCTATTTTAGCATTCTAAGCACATGGTCTGAAGCGTGTGGTGCAAGAAAATTTAAGATGTGTACAAATTCATTTTTGCTAGTTTAATGGCGGGATACAGTGAAACCACGAGTAAACCACTGCGGAGACGTTTTCTCTGTAATGTCCAAAAATGCGAGCTGATAAGAGATGTATTTTAAAATAGTTTTCAAAATTGTTTTAATCATATTCTGATGAAAAAAGTCTTCATACTCCGTGAACCCTAGGGTTGCATTTGAACGTGTGCATAAAACAAGCAAACAAAATGGGAAAAAGAAAATCTGCGGCGACGACTGAAAGAAATAAAAATGAGCTAGGACATTTTTTTTTACGCCATTATTTTGCCTTTTCTAAGTTATTTCTATTCTTTTAATCTTTCATTGTAATATTTCTGTTGGCTAATTTAATGAAAAAAGGCACTAAATCAATTTAATTATAGTAATGATGATGACAATGTGTTTTTAAAATATTGCATTTCAGTGTTGATTGGTTAAAACGAGGGATGTTTAATCTCACAGCATTGATTGTGATAATGCTTGAGTGAGAATGCGCTTGACTAAGAAAATCTTTGCAAAGGTCCTCTTAAGGCTGCATCTAAGCATTGTGTTTGGGAGACCCATGTAACGAGAATGTTATGAACATGTGAGAATGTTCGTTGTATAAGAATCTCTGACACACTCATTAATCCTGTGATCCAACATTATCGGGAAACCCACTGCACTACTTTACACAGGCATAGTTGCCAGTCAAAAAAAGCCTCTAATTGCTTTGAAGTGAAGAACAAACAGCCTTTAGTCTGGAACAGTGGATTGTTAATGGATGAGAATAGTTTTTTTTTTTTTTCCACTTCAGATGTTTCAAGATATTACATTGTGGATTCATGACAGAAATTTTCCAGTGAGGCAACGGAGGTAGGATTACCAAGCTTCTGAAAGGGATATGCATGCATCAGTATTCTCGTTGAAATGGGGCAATGCTTAGCTTTTAAGCAAAAAAGTAATTCCCTTGCATCGTCCTGGAGATTTACAACCCCAATTACGAAATAGTCGGGACAAAGTGTAAATTGTGAATAAAATCAAAATGCAATGACTTTCAATTCACACCAGCCAGTATTTTATTCAGAATAGAACAGAGATAACATAGCAAATGTTGAAACTGAGAAATTTTTCAATTTTATCCACAAAATGAGCTCACTTCAAATTTGATGGCTGCTACAGGTCTCAAAAAAGTTGGGACAGGGGCCTGTTTCAATGGTGTAGCATCCCCTCTTCTTTTGAACACAGAGGGCTCTAATTTCTTGGCGTAGCGCGGCGCAGCCCGACGCATTTTGTCCGGTGCTGCCCGCGCAGTGGTAATTTCTTGCGGTGCAACACCGTGCGCAGCCACTTTGGCAATTTGGTAGACGGACGTGCGCCGAGATGGGTGTGGCGGTGTCGTAGGGGGAGGTCTCACATATCAAGACGCAGTGACAATTTCGTTGAAAAAGTCTCTGCTGAAGTTGTGCAGAAAACTCACCAGCTCCAACCTGGTTTACTTTCTGTGGAGTGGTAATTTGGCTAACCGCCGCACAGTGCGCACAAGTCACCAAATTTCAGGTACATTTCAATGCAATAAATAGTTACAGCAAGCACTATTTAATGTAACTATCTGAATCAGGACATAAATTATAGTATCTATATCGATTGTCCTGATGTCAGATTAAAGGCGGTTGGCACGTGTAATGGAAACTCGACCTGGCTTAATCAACGCAGCTGAATCTGTGATGCAAACTAATGACTTCACATCTTTCTCAGCCAACCACTTATATAACGCTTGCGTTCTATGCTCAGTAAAGCCGCTGGATGCGAAACAAATTTTTCGCATGACTGATTACAGTCGAAGACAATGCAAAGATGCGAATACACGCGTCTCTTTTCTTCCATTGAAGATTGACAACTGTCTTTATTCGGTTTCTCTTTTGAAAATTAGTCAGAGAGATCGAACAGATTCACGCTTTATTTCCACACCAGAGATAAAATAGCGCTTGCAGTCAGTGACCAAATAAATTCCTTGACCATTGACATTGCGAATTAAATATTGCATGCACGATCAAGACTGTCCGATGCAAAATGCTCCATGTCCGACAGCCAGCAAAAAGTAAAAGTATTGAAATGAGAACAGATTTATAATATAATAAAGAATAAAAATATACCTATTGGGTGTTACAAAATGAACCAATCGCGAAAACCAGAAGAATACAAAAAGGAGGCTTTATTTCTGAAGGGGGAAACCCCCCAACAGAGCTGGCAACAGTACAATGTCCGCAATCCAAAATCAGAGTCCAATGGGCGAAATCCAGAGTCATGCACAGGGCACCAATCACAAAATCGAAGTCAGACAAAAAGAGGTCGATAAACAAGAATGCGGCAAAAGTACAGGGAATCGGCAAAACTTGGTGTCTAGGGCGGTCCAGTCAGAAAGATAAATCACTATGAATCAAGGCGAGAGAAGCATAGCACAGGAAACAAGGAAGAACGATCTGACAAGGAAGTGAATCAAACAGACATCTTATATACACATCCGGGAGAGCACATGATCAGGGAACACAGGTGCAGTCAATGGAACAATAATCAAGGAGTGACACATTGGGAATAAACTAATTACAAGAATTTGGCCGAAGCCAAAACGCAGACAGAGATAACAAGACAAACCTATGGACAGACAAACAGCTCCAGTCATGGAGTACTAAAAGTGCATAGTTTAGAGAAAGAAAAGCCCAAAGCATTTGTGGAGACCCACAGAAAATCGCAGCAGAGATAATTAGGGAAAGGCAAGACTAGAATAGGGCGACTGCTGAGAGATTGTTAGTCACTTAGTAAGTGCAGCTATACAATCCCGAGTGCTTGTTAGTAAGTTAGTCAAAATGTACAGGGTTAGTGTGGGTTAGTAATTAGTGAAAATAATAAACTGTTAGTATGTGTTAGTAAGATAGTAAAAGAAAGAGGAAGGAAGAACACGAGATAATGAAAGAAGATTGAAACCTAGAAACCAATAAATCATCAGAATGAGTGGCACAAGGGACCGTGAGCAAAGATACACACCTGACAAGACGGGGGAGACAAAGTGCAAAGCATGGCAAGAAAAAATAAACATGGTATGAAAACAAAACATTCCATGGAGACTAGATAAACTAAAACATGAAAATAATAAAACAAGAAATCCTAATAACCAAATACACAATACATAGTCCAAGAATGGTCAGTCGAAGCAGTGGTCACTAAAACACAACAATCAATAATCATGGCACTAGGCCAGGCACAGAACTTGAACTAGACTTGAGCATGTGCATGGCAAAGACAGAAAATGCAGGATCACAACAATACCACCAACAAACAGAACATCCAAAAAAGATGGCCCGCAAATAAATAAATTGCAGTGTTCATTGGGTGTTCTGTTTGTTGTTAAAATATATATTTTTTTATTCTTTTATTTAGTTATCAATCTGTTCTAATCGTGCTCTTTTTTTTTTTTTTTTTTTTTTTGGCTGTCCGACACGGAGTATTTTGCATTTAACGTTCGATAGGCATTGTACATTGTCCCGCACCAATGTCGACTCACTTCATTGAGCAGAGCTCAAACAGAAACATTGATTGAAATTCTTGGTACTCAGTAGATTTGGAGAAATTAAAAACAGTATTCGACTGTCGAACATAAAGTTATATTGAAACCATCCGACTTTCGGACACGGAGATATATTAAAACCCCGTCCGACTTTCGGAAACTTAGACACTGCGTTCAACGCAGCAACGCAATCTGTCGTGCGAAAGATTTGTTTCGTGTCCAGTGTGCAAGCGGCTTAATACTACTATTATTGTCACTTAGGTTTTTTCGTTTTTAGTGGGGAAACGGAATACAGCCTGATTGCTATGATCTCGCCCTGAGTTAAGATCACATATTGAAAATAAATGTGTAACGTTTCTTGCATTGTTGTCCATGCATGTTAATATATAATTTTTAGCAGCAACAGGGTGTAATAATAGGAACACGCTATCCATTATTTACTTCCAAATGATGCGGGCAGAAGAAAAAAATGAGCAGCCGTTGTATTTCATTCCAACTTCATAAGTTTGAATGATCTGAAGTAGTTTTCTTTTTGAAATTCCATTCAAGTTCGCTAATGGTAATAATTCGAGAATTCCTCATATTTGTAATGCTTAATATAGACGTAAGCGGTGCAGAAAACAAGCCTGAAGCAGCAAAGTAAAATGCAACATTAACGCATCATGCAGATATAGGACAGAGGCTTCTTTATTTCAACACTTTAGTGTGGAGATAAGCTCATTTTATTGGTGAAGATTTGACTTGGCTGTGTTAAACCCACTTAAGCCTTTTCTCCTCCCTCTTTGCCACTTGCGCCGGAAGGAGGGACAGAGGCGGGACAGAGGAGTACTTGTGCCAGGCTATGCTGAGCACGAAATTGCAACATACGCCTGGACACACCCTGTTGGCGCGCCGCTCCCACTATTCGCTGCGCATGCGCTGCGCCTGGTCTACGAATTTAGTGCCCAGAGTGGAGATGTCTGGGCATTGAGGAGACAAGTTTCTTGAGTTTAGTCATTGGAATTTGATCCTGCTCTTGTTTAATACAGGCTTCCAGCTGCTAGAGAGTTTTGAATCTCTTTTGATGGACTTTTCATTTAATTATGCACCAAATATTTTCAATTGGTGAAAGATCAAGACTGCAGGCAGGCTAGTTCAGAACATGGAGTCTTCTACTACGAAGCCATGCCGTTGTAATAGCTGCAGTATGTGATTTTGCATTGTCCTGCTGAAATACACAAAGCCTTCCCTGGAATAAATGTCATCTGGAGGGGAGCATATGTTGCTCTAAAACCTTTATATACTTTTCAGCATTCAAGGTGCTTTTTAAAACATGCAAGTGTCCCACACCATATGCACTAATGCATCCCCTTACCATCAGAGATACTGGCTTTTGAAATGAATGCTGATAACAGGAGGGGTGGTCTTTCTCCTCTTTAGCCCAGAGGACACGACGCCCATGATTTCCAACAAGAATGTCAAATTTGGACTCGCCTGACCCCAGGGCACTTCACCACTTTGCTGCAGTCCATTTTAAATGAGCCCTGGCCCACAGAACACAGTTTTGCGTCTGGATCATTCTCAACAATGGCTTCCTTTTTGCATGATAAGAGTTTCAAGTGGCATCCTGTGACCCTTAACTTCGTTTGAGTAGTATGTATACATATATTATATATATATATATATATATATATATATATATATATATATAAAATTTAAACAAAACACTGTTCCTGGACATTAAAGCAGAGTAGGGTCATCGTTTTTTCATGTATTTTAAATTTATGTTTCCAATGAAGGTCCAAGATTGCCCCCAAAATAATGATGTAATTCCACATCCTGTCTTCAAAGAGAGGTAAAGCAGGAAGCTAAGCAAAACAACATACAGTCCAAAATTGATTCATGCAAGATTTCCAAACGAATGAAAGCAGATATCTAACCATCCACGGTAGTTAATACGTGTTCTGACAAGGAGTCAATTTTTTTCTTTTTTCAGCACTCACAGGATGAAAGAGAGCAATTTGTACGAGTTTGGGAATAATCTAACAGCCAATCTAGAAATATGGTTGAGCATACAAGGTCAGCGATACAGAGACAATTCAACCGTACAGTTTTTGGCAAGTTGTTATCTCACACAAAATGAGCGGATTAGAGCAGGAACAGAAAGCTTCAACAGTCCCTTTGCCTTCACATTGTACACTTTTGGCTAAAACATTAATTGATCATTTTCTTCCCTTTCTCTGTCCTGGCAGAAGGATGCAGCCACTTCACCTCCCAAAGAGAAGGTCTGTTTTTCACCCCCTGATAGCTGGGTGGCTTTTCACTCCCACCACTTACACATACAACTATGTAAATTCCCTGTCGCTGAACCACTGCCTTCTGAGATGGTGGTCTTTTGCGCTAATGGGCTGGAGTGAAGTAATTATATGCTCTTTCAACAGCTGCCAAAAACTGCAAAGACAGTTTGTGCCGAAATTACCGTATAACCACAGTCAGCCGCAATTCTGAAAAAAAAAAAAGGCTAACATTTTCGGTGTCACTTTCTGCAATATCCACAGAATTAGGGAACACCATTTTACAACTGGTGCTGGCAGCAGTGGTGAGGTTCACTCCACTTTCTGCAGTTTCCAAATGGAATCCAACATATTTCCTTCGCAAACAAGACAAGATAAAACATTTCCAGCAGTGCTGGAGTTCACTGATTTGCATGTGATTGTTTGCCTTTCATGGGTAACAGGGAGCTCATGCCAAATTCTAAAATAGTGCCATGCCATATAATTAAAACATTATGGTCCTTCAAAAGATATACATTTGTACTGCATGCCCATACAACATATGAATGTAAATATAAATATTTAAATATGAATCATTGAGCCGCTTGTACCCGAGATCTCGTTGTTTCGGTCATGACCCAGAGTTCATGGCCATAGGTGAGGGTAGGAAAGTAGATTGACTGGTAAATCGAGAGCTTTGCCTTTCAGCTCAGCTCCTTCTTCACCACGACAGATCGGTACAACGACCGCATTACCGCATTGGGTTTCCTCCGCAGGGTGGCGAGCCGCTCCCTTAGAGATAGGGTGAGGAGCTCTGTCACCCGGGAGGAGCTCAGAGTAGAGCCGCTGCTCCTCCACGTCGAGAGGGGCCAGCTGAGGTGGCTCAGGCATCTTTATCGGATGCCCCCTGGACGCCTTCCTGGGAAGGTGTTCCGGGCATGCCCCACCGGGAGGAGGCCTCGGGGAAGACCCAGGACACGCTGGAGGGACTATGTCTCTCGGCTGGCCTGGGAACGCCTCGGGATACCCCCGGAAGAACTGGAGGAAGTGTCCGGGGAGAGGGAAGTCTGGGCATCCCTACTTGGACTGCTGCCCCCGCGACCCGGCCCCGGATAAGCGGTTGAAAATGGATGGATGAATCATTGAGTTTCCAAAGGGCCCGACAATCTATACTCAGCAAAAAAGTTAAGGGTTTTTTACACATTGCATACAAGTGTGTTGTTACAACTCCATTTGAGTTATACGCTGAAAAACGTCATTGCCATCAAAGATTAGGAACAAAAAAATGAAGATACAGATGTGTTTATTCAGTAATGTTCAGATGTCATTTGAAGAGCAGGTAACTTGGCACGAAAACCAGTTTTCGCTGAACCACATGAAACTCGATTGAGAGCAACTTTAATAGCGTGTATGTCCAGCTCGTGCATTAATCATGGCTAGACACCTCCTTGGAAAGCTAAGAACAAGGTTCTGAAACAGCTGCTGTGGAATCTGGTGCCATTCATGAACAAGGGCGTCTGCGAGGTCATTTAGAGTTGTTGGTGACACCAGACGTTGTCAAATCCTGGTGTGAAGCATGTCCCAAGCATAATCTATGGGATTAAGGTCTGGTGAGTAGGCTGGCCAGTCCATGCGAACAATGGATTCTCTTGCAAGAAAATCGTTGACTATTCTTGCTCTGTGAGGTCGAGCATTGTCAACCATTAAAATGAAATCATCGCAAATGGCAACGGCAAACGGTCTGACTATGGGATCCAAGATCTCATCCCGGAACCTCACAGCATTCAAACTTCCATTCCTTATCACATGCAGATCTGTGGAACCATCAAGAGAGATGCCCCCCCAAACCATGATTGACCCTCCACCAAATCTGTCGAGTTCAACCACATTACAGTGAGTATATCTTTCATTTTTCAATCTCCACACACGTCTCCTTCCATCATGATAGTCAAGGCAGAATCTGGATTAATCTGTGAACAAAATGCTCCTCAATGTATCCAATCCATATTCACGTGAGACCTGGCAAAATCCAGTCGATTTTTTTCTGTGATGTGTGGTTAAAGGTGGGCACACAGCTGGTCCGTAGGCATGCAAATTGTGAGTGTGAAGATGATTCCTAACTGTCTGATCAGAGATCCGTATTCCAGTCACATTTCTGAACTCAGAATTTATGGCTTTTGCTGATTTCAGTCTGTCTCTTTTGGCAATGACTACCATTTGTCGGTCCTGACGTGGAGTAGTTTTCCTGAGATGTCCACTCCTTGGTCTCTCCTTCACAGACCCGGTCTGCTGACGTCGTTCACGTAGTCTGATAACGACACTATGACTAACGTTAAGCCTTCTGCCAACTTCCCTAAAACAAAGACCAGCATTCAAAAGACCAATGGCTTGGGCCGCCTATTCTGTTGTTAAACGTCTTCTATTGGGCATTTTGGATTTGGATAATTGTTTAAAAACAAAGCTGATTAGGGAAAGGCCTTTCAGTGCAATGTGTGTACGAAAAGAAACTCAAACATGTGACGTCTGTCTCTGGAATAAAAATCTGTGCTTTTCCTTTATAACATACCTTTAACAAGTTACACGTGCAGCATGGACTATGCACGCACTGTGGAGTAAGATATCTATGGTAGGATATTGGGGTCATAATTTAAAAATTCAAACCTCTGAAAAATTTAGTCAATATCCCACAAAAATTAAGTGGTCCTTAACTTATTTTGCTCAGTATATTAGAGGTCTGCATATCTTCTAATAAAAAGGGGAACTTTCTAGTCATTTCAGCCAAAAGTATCCCAATGACTCTCTCTTGTAAAGAAATACACTTAAAATACATGGGTCATAGCATATGGGCAAAAAAATAAATCAGTTCGTCCCTTTCTTGAATAAGACTTACAGTAGCCTTGAAGTTAGGCCCTTTGGAAGCTGATAGATTCACATATTTTCTTCAATAAAGAATTAAAGAGCATGTCCCAGAAAAGGAAGAAAAATTATAAGGAAGTACCCATTTGCAAAAGAGCAGTATAGCAGGAATTATACAGCAGTTAGTTCCGATCGAGTAATTTGATTGGACAAGAGGGATTCCATGAGTGCTAATGATAGAGTACAACATCACTGGGATATATTACAGCACAATTACTCCACTCACAGGTGTTTTAATAGTCTTTAATGCACTAACTGCCAACCACAAACTTAGCGCTACATTGTTAGCAGTAGTCAAATCCCGATCCAGTTGTAGAACTATTTGTGCTGGCGAAGCCACAGAACTGATTAAATAAACAAAGAAATCATAATTTGTTGTCACTTATTGCCATCAACTAATAAATGGCATTTGCTGAATAAAGGCAATCTCACACCCGAGGTTGTGATGTTTTTGCTGAATATCAACACGGCTGTGATATCTTCTGCACTCAGCCTGCAGCCTTGTGCCTATGGCCGCATCATATTCATGAACAACATCACTTCCTCTCATGATATTGCTTGCAAAACCATCAGTTTAAATGTCTGAAGACAGAGAAAATTGCGAAAATGGATTTCTTCAACTAGAAAGAAAAATCCTTGTGAGATTAAGGTGACCCTCTACTGTGAAAGCAGTAAGCAAGGGATATGCTGATTTTCTGACCATAATAAAATCACAGTTTCAACAATAATTGTTCTCTGTTCAGGGAGAGAGTGAGGTTTTACAGAATAGCAAGTTGCTGAACACATGGCATTTCACATTTTTTCTAAATCTTTAAAAAATAAATCATTGAGAAAATTCAGAAAAAAAAATTGTTTTGTGAGGAAAATAGTCTGTTTTCAGCAAAAACACTCAAATCGTAAGGGTTGACTTGTGGCAAGTGTGCATGCCTCTAACCAGTTAAGTACAGTTCCATAAAGTAAGCATTAATAATCAGTATGGAAGAGGAGGTTTCCGATCCAAAGGTTCATTCTCCCTTATTTCCAATGAAGAGTCGTGTGTAACTAAGCACAGCACTTTGGTCTAGCGATCAGGTATTAGTGTGCGCACCAACTGATTCTAGTTGTCACTCGTCCCTCTGGCATGGAGATTACTTGCATCAAATCTTCAAGGGCTATGCGTGGATTAAAGTCTTTTGGTGGCTTTGACTCTAGGACACATTGAAAAACAGCTGCTGGTAGCTGGATATTCCCCTCAAGATCATTCAGAGCATGAGCTGATTATGTGGTACATTAATGTGAGACGTGAGAAGTACATGGATGTTTCAGATGTTCCTAGCAACGCGTTTTCACCTTATCGTGCCAAAACCATGTTAATCCACAGTTGACTTAAAATTGACCTTAAAATCATGTTTCAAAACATTGTAATTTCAGATTAACATGTCCTCTGCAATGTATGCCAGTTTCCCAAATATTCATGTTAGAAACATCTTCAAGACAACATAAGTGTCTCTGAAGTTATCATTATGATCAGGGAGAAATGCAATTGAACTTGGAAAGTATGTTGGAGACGGCCTGTGAACTTTTCATTTTTATTCCATCATAGAGGTTTGTTGTGGCACAAAATGTGACATTGTGCATGAAAGTAATATTGAATATTGATTAAACACAAAATGCAGCTTTTAAATGATCATTCCATTTATCGTAGGTATGAAAAATATTATGCAGGTGAGGAAATCATTGCCTCCTAATCCTAACTAGAGAAGCACTGAGAGCGCAGACCTCCGCCAGGGGGCAGCAAAACTCAGAAGCACGGTGATTGGAACTCTGGCCCATTGGAAAGACTTGAAATCTTGAACTTTGGCGTATATCTCAGCAGTACTTTGGCCAAGATATGCCAAAATTTAATCACCAGTTTCTTGACTTAATACCCACCTTCTCTGAAAATTTCATCGAAATCTTTCCATTACTTTTTGAGTTATTTTGTACACAAACAAATCAACAAACAAACCAACAAACACCACCAAAAACATAACCTCCTCGTTGGAGGTGATAAATGGTTGCGCCACCCTTGGTGCCAACAACTGCAATCAAATGTTTGAAATAGCTGGCAATGAGTCTTCTACAGCACTGTGGAGGAAATTAGGCCAACCCTTCTTTGCAGAATAATGTTGTCAGCCGCATTGATGGGTTTTTGAGCATAAACTGCCATTTATTTATTTATTTGCGTATCTTAAATGGGGGGGGGCACGAGATGTTCGTGGTGGACATCACATGCCCCCCCTGGTCCCCTCTTGACGACGCCACTGTGAATTGCGTGTTAAAGGCCATGCCACAGCATCACAATATTGGATTCCAATCAGAACTTTGATGCCACTTTAAAACTTTTTTTTTTTCTTTTTAAGGTGGTAAAATGTGAGTTTTCTTGGATGCCTTGGATGACAGTCTTGCTGCATAACCCAACTGTGCTTGAGCTTTAAGTCACAAACTGATAGCTGGACATTCTCCTCTAGGATTTTCTGGTCGAGAGCAGAATTTATGGTTCTATATCAATTATGGCAAGTCGCCCAGGTCCTGACACGTGAAGCAGCCCCAGACCATCACACTAGCACCCCAATGTTTCACTGTTGGTATGATGCTCCTATTGTGGAATGCTGCATCAGCTTTGCACCAAATTTGATAGGACCCATGTCTTCTAAACCACCCCACTTTTGACTTATCAGTCCACAGAAAATTATCTAAAAAGTCTTCAGGGTCATCAAAAAATTTTTTTGCGAGACGAGATTTTGCTCTTTATTCCTAATGGCCATCCTGCCACAACTACTTTTGTAGATGAGGGACAAAAATACAGTCCCAAAGTATTTTTGAGCTGAAAGAAGTTTTGTCGAAGTTGATCAATATATTTTACCGCAAGAGGCAACAGGTAAAATTTCTTTTCTTTTCAGCTGACAACATGGAATGCTGGGTCATGAAGTTTACAGCATTTTAATAACTCATGTGGTCAATAACCAGCTGAATTTAAAATATACACGTGCCTCTTTACCTATGGGGATTGACGCAACCTTAATTTGGGAAGAATCCACAAAGAAGTCAGTAAATAGTAGGGTTTACAAGGTTGATATTCAAAAGGGAATAACTCATGGTAAAATCATCTCGCAGTACTCAAGAACACACGTGTGCCTTCACCCACAAACGCTTATGCCATTTTCATTAGGGATAAATCCACAAAGACTCAAGGACGAGTTGCATTTATGAGAAAACTTCATAGACAGTCAAACAGATGGAGCGCATCATATCATAATACTCTCATCATTACTAAAGATGGCCATATGATAGTATTTTTAATTGCATAGAACAAATTCTAATGCACAGAACAATGCCACAAATATTTTGCATAGTTAGTTTTTGCTATTTAACAAAGCTGACCAGCTGAAAAAAATACAGCGAAAATCTTTTGATAACTGAAATGATATCACAGATATACGTCTCAGAAGAGCTGTCACTATGCTGTTTCTTGTTAAATAGCAAAGGACTACAACTTATGCCATGTCCCAGCCCGTAAGTTCATCACTGGCATGGGCGGAATGCGCTCAGTGTCATCCATAATTGGCAATCTCCTTGAAAGAGGGATAGAAAGAGAGGTGGAGAGGAAGTGAGGGAAGTTTTTATACTTTGTGAGATGGTGCAATTACTCTCAGCTACTCACATACCCTTTCTGACGCATCACGTTTTAATTCACACGTTGATTACCGGGTATCTTCAATGTAAAATTTCATCCTGTCAGTGCATAATACTCATTTACTCCTATTTTTTCTGTGCTTCACAGTTCGAGAGAGGATCAAGGCATTTGCTTAAGGCGAGGACTGATTACCATCCAGTTTAAAACGTGACACTTGCACATTTTCAAATATCGGCTACTTCTCGACCAATACAGTAAGGAGTACAAAAGGATACACATCATGATTCTGCTCGTTGTACAACGTGACTTTGAGGAAAATTCAAGCGGTACAATTCTTTAATTTGGGACAATAAAGTACTCAGGATTTTGTCCAAAATTAAAAATAATAAAATCAAGCAAATGTGTGCATTACGCAACATTCTCCAAAACTATCAAAACCAAGAAAAAAATAATCAGTCATCATAGTTAGAATTAGAAATCAAATTCCCATTCATTCAGTGAGATTTCTCTATAATGTGACTGCTGGTCATTTTGATTAGACTTGCAAACTTGGTGATCAATACTGATTCCAAACTTCCACTCTCTACATCAACTTTTAAGAACAATTTATTTAAAACGGGGATGATAATTCAGCTACCCTGGTTGAATATGTCTTGTCAATAATAATGTTTCCTGCCTGTTGACAGCCCAATCTCATCCATTCCACATTTGATTCTTTGATTCCTTGTATCACTGCGAAGGAAAATTGAATCATCTTTCAAAATCAGTTTAATAAGCGATATGTAGGCTAGAAGTAACATGTCGAAAAAATGTGTGTTTCATCCGTAAAAGGGATATTGCAGCTCAGCTTCTTGATCCGGACTTCTGAGTAATCTCCATTTATGACACGCACAATGGAAAACCAGCCTTTTAAAACGCCCGTGAGACGATTGTCTAATCATTAAATGATTTTCGCGTGATTTGCACCGTCCTTTTGAAGTGACGGGGAGCAGCCAGTGCCCCGGCCACAATCAGAGTCAAACGCGGCACCTGCAACCATCATCACAACATCCCTCCTTGAACAGCTTGCGATACCGCGACAAGGAGAATCATGGCTCGCATTCAATGAGCCCTGTCACTCCACAGTCATTTTCATCAGCAGCAGGACTGGAGGTGAGGAGCCTTATAGTGACAATCATTGCATTATGTCGCATTTGGGCTCCTTTAATTCCCCCGTCTCGTGTCACCTTTGAGCCGCTCCACACAATTTTCACCATTAGCTCGAATGAGAAATTTGAGGCGCCAGAAAATTGAAAGGTGCGCTAAAATTAGGCGGCCGCACGCCGATCCAAGGGGGTCCTAATATGACAAGCCACTCGGGTAGGGGGGGGGGGGATTCTGAGAGAGGCGAGAGGAATAGGTCTAAATTATCCTGCGGCACAGTTGGAGGCTTGATTAGCTGCCTCCTGGTCATTGTGTAAGCGAAATTGAAGGGGCGCAGACAGATAGAAGTGCGGGAGAAGGGACATTCACAAAGAATGAGCCCCGCGGCTGAAGGAGCCAATTTCTCTTGAAATTTCCTCCAAATAAAGCTCAACCTTTACACCTTGCCTTACCTTTGATGTCAATGCAAAAATCCTCCCACTTTACCCATGCAATTTCTTACAAGTTTTGATCTTTTAACTTTGCCATACCTTGGATGTAAAAATCCACCTCCTCTCATCGAATAGGAATTTGCATGTACTGCGTATGCTGCATATGTGGTTTTCAATATACTCTTTTTGGCCACTACATTAAAACCACTAGCCTCTTAATGTAAGACCGCCTTGTGCTGCAAACACAGCTCCATCGAACTGAATTCTCAGTTGCTGGGTTTTCCAGCAGAACATTTCCAGAGTATCACGCTCTGTCAGAACTGGACTGTGGAGCGATGGGAAGTAGGATGACCTTGTCTGAATCACATTTTCTTTTGCATCATATGGATGGCTGGCTGGGTACGCGTGCAACATTTACCTGGGGGAGGCTGGGCAGGGGGAGGCACTCGGGGAAGATGACAAGCTGGTGGAGGGAGAATAGTGCGCCGGAAAATGTCCTGCAGGGAAACCTTGGCTGCTTGCTTCCATGTAGAGGTCAGTTTGACGGAGCTGGTTTGGTGATACAAGGGGAATCAACACAATACTGTGCAGGTGTTTTTAATGTTATGGCCGATTGGTAAATTTTCTTCTTTAGAGATTACACGCGACTAGAACCCTACATAGCTCCGTTTATTTTTTTTTGTTGTATTTTCAGTACATAAGGTCTTATATGCTATGATATGTATGATCACCTGTTAAGTTTTTACTGCAGTTCACATCGTGGGTATTTTCTGTGGTTTGTTTCTTATAATTGTACAGCACTTTTCAAAAAATGTATACAAATAGAGTCAATAATAATAATAATCACCATCATCAAGGTGAATTCTGAAAAGCCATTGCATTCAGAGCTTTAAAATTCCTCTGCATTTGATGAGTGTCTGAAGCCTGCTGTCCACTGAAACTGGGCTCTGTACTGACTCCTGTAAGTAACTTCAGAAACTGGCTATTTCAGTGCCTTTTTGGACCCAGAATTGTCTTCAAGGTACATACATATTCAGAAGGATTTAATACGGTAGATTGAAGTCAGGTAAAACACTCTATTGTTCGACACCAAAAAATTTTTGCCTTAGTTGTAAATATCCAGGCTTTGCCCTGCTACATGGTGTGTCCAATGAGTTTTGAAACATTTTGCCACAATTGAACAGATAAGGAGCTTCATTTTTGTGGCAATGCGAATTCGCCAGAGTGCAAGCAAAATGACTAGTTTATTCTCATGCAAATATACTTCTTTCCAGCAGCGCCAAGTTTGGTAGTATCAGGGTCTGCACTCATACGTGCCAAAATGGCCGTGCAAAAGGATGTGCCAACAGAAGCACTCGGCGCTGTGCAAGAGTATAATGTGAATTTATTTTGTATTTAAGCCAAGCCAGAACAGTTTTAAATTAAATGCTGGGACATTCTGCTCTTTTGATGTCAGTTATAAACCTGCAAATTCATACACCTAATTCAGTTACTTAATTTATTGCAATTTGACGATGCAAAATGCACACTGTACTCAGTTATTAGGTCCAATGTTGGTAATTTAGGTAATGCACCTGTATGGAGTTAATCACTTTGGAGTGCACTGATTGTTGTTATGGCTACCTTTCCACCTGTCACTAAGGGCAAATGGCGGACATACGAGAACACTGTGCGAAACAGCTCTTGGAGAAATGCATCCACAGCCAGCATTAGGCCTTACTGGAGTTTTATAAAAACTGTGCTGTAGATTTTGCTGCATTTTATATTATAATAGCTGAGTGGCCTCTGTATGTGTGTGTGTGTGTGTGTGTATGTGTGTGTGTGTGTGTGTGTGTGTGTGTGTGTGCGTGCGTGCGTGTGGTGTCTGGCCACTCAGAGCTAGATTCCACCGAACACGTATCTGCAGCATAGCAGGAGCGATGCTGTTTGGCCCCGCCTAGCAGGCGACTGTTTCCGGCCAGTTTCTGTGCTAGACTCAGCCGGGTGCATATCTACAGCATAATGTGAGCAACGCTATTATACTTATATACATAGAGGGGGAATCCCCCGGTATCCCCCTCTCCTGGGGATTACCCTTTTGAACCCAAGCCAATTCATCCACAGGAGTCCCGAATCCTGAGCGACGCTATCATAATATAGACGTACAGGGAGGATTCCCCCTTCGTCTTCTCCTGGGGATTCGCCCTTTTGAACTCAAGCCAAATCATCCATAGGAGTCCCGAATCCCAAAAAAACAGATGCCAGACCGCAAGAGAAAGCAGCAAGTAATCTGCAGCATAACGTGAGCGACGCTATAATGTTCCGTCTTGCAGGTGACTGTGTTCCACTGAGAGCGACAAGTCAGTGCAGCGTATTCCCCTTGATAGTTACTTAGTTTTAGTTATTATAAAAACATTGGTCGCGTGACAGCCACCTTGGTGTTTATGGAAACACCACAGCCACGTGATGACATCATAGAGGTGCACATTATGGCATCATAATGGTTCATTGTTCACTATAATATAAAAGCAAAGGTACATAAAACAATATTCTCCGTAATGCAGGTGTCTCCGTGTTCCACCGAGCGCAGAATGTCAGCGCAGCGTCTTTCCCTTGATAGTTGCTTCCTGCCTGACACGATCTGGTGTGCGATTCTCATGAGCACAAATGCCAACGTAGTTGGATCCAATGACTGCATATGGTTGCACAGTTGGAAGCTTATCCCTGCTATATTCAGATCAGCGCAGCATCCTGCCAGATTTAGCTTATTTCGTCCTTTTTACTGGCACATTTGTGAAACAAACCTTTCTGCACAGCGTCCTACCATCTGATAGAATCGACCTGCTCAGATTTTGCTTATTTCGTCATTTTCACTGGCATATTGGTGGAACGAACTTTTCCGTTTTTATTGCATTTAATGCAATATCCATCTTTGTTGTGCTGTAGCCTACTACAGCCCAGCCGTGAACGCCATATAGATTAAAAATGCTGAACATTGAGACCCCCAGAGATTCTCATATGTGTTAAAGTTACATAAAATAGAACCCATGGATCCCCAAGGGCAGAGTGCTAGCTTCAAGCATAAAAGCACAAGCTTGTGGTTGGATGTTTGACTTGCGAATACAAAGTTGCTGGTGTGGGCTCCATTTTGGGCTTGGGTTTCTGACTTCATCCAGAGATTTAGATTCAGGATGAACTCTGCCATGGGGTCTTGCACTGGACCGTCAGCCTGAAAACCCCTTAAAACTTAGGTGCTCTAAATTCGTTGACCAGGCGCAGGCGCCACAAATGGGGGGAACGCTGCACCAACGGGGTGTACCTAGGCGTATTTTGCAATTTCGTGCCCAGTGCAGCCCGGCACAAGTGGCAAAGAGGGAGGAGAGAAGGCGTTAGTGGGTTTAACACAGCGGAGTCAAATCTTCACCAATAAAATGCACTCCTCTCCTCACCTTTAAATTGTCAAAATAAAGAAGCCTCTGTCCTATATCTGCATGCTGCGTTAATTTTGCACTTTACTTTGCTGCTTCAGGCATGTTTTCTGCGCCGCTTACGTCTATATTACGCATTACGTATATGAGTTTGTTGGCTAGCTAGGGCATTTGCGAATTATTACCATTTGTGAACTTGAATGGAATTTCAAAACGAAACTAGGTCAGATCATTCGAACTTATGAAGTTGGAATGAAATACGACGGTTGCTCATTTATTCCTTCTGCCTGCATCATTGGGAAGAGAAACGAAGGATAGCATGTTCCTATTATTACACCCTGTTGCTGCTTAAAATTTTGGTATTAACCTGCATGGACAACAATGCAAGATACGTTATGCCTTTATTTTCAATATGTGATCTTAACTCAGTATGAGATTATAGCAATCAGGCTGTGTTCTTTTACCCCACTAAAAACAATAAAAACTAAATGACAAAAATAGTAGTATTAAGCCGCTTGCACACTGGACGCAAAAACAAATTTTTCGCACAACAGATTGCGTTCAACGCAGTGACTACGTGTCCGACAGTTGGATGGTTTCAGTATAAATCAGTGTCCGACAGTCGATTATTGTTTTTACTTTCTTCAAATCTACTGAATGTTTTAGATGTTAAATGTGAATGTTTTGATAAGAGGGCTCAGTTCTTCAAGATGCATACTGAAAATTTTAATCAAGGTTTCTGTTTAAGCTCTGCTCAATAAAATGAGTCGACATTGGCGTGGGACAATGTTCAATGCCTGTCGGACATTAAATGCAAAATACTCTGTCTGACAGCCAAAAAAAAAAAAAAGTTCCATTTTAACATAACATTTAAACAACAAACAGAACATCCACCGAACACTACGATTTATTTATTTGCGGGACATCTTTTTTGGATGTCCTGTTCGTTGGCAATGTATTTTTATTCTTTATTTCGCTATAAATCTGTTCTCATATCAATACTCTTACTTTCTGCTGGCTGCCGGACATGGAGTATTTTGCATTTCAGACAGTCAGACAGTCTTGATCGTGCGTGCGATATTTAATTCACAATGTCAATGGTCATGGAATTGTTTGGCTCACTGACTACAAGCACTATTTTATCTCTGGTGTGGAAATAAAGCGTGAATCTGTTCGATCCATCTGACGAATTTTCAAAAGAGAGACTGAATAAAGACTGTTGTCTATCTTCAACGGAGGAAAACAGATGAATAAAAAGACCAAGAAGTCGATAGCTATCAATTTTCATTTTGTGAAGGTCGAATACAAACATGGCCTTGTTTGTATGTCTAATAATTCCTGGAATACTCGAAAAATGTGAACTTTTATGACTTTCGGACACGGAATATTTTAGGATCTCTGTCCGACAGTCACTAAATTCGTCATAAATGCACAAAGTCCCGCGCCAATGTCGACTCACTTTATGGATCAGAGCTTAAACAGAAACATTGATTGAAATTCTCAGTACTCATCTTGAAGAACTGAGCCCTCTTATCAAAACATTCATATTTAATATCTAAAAGATTCAGTAGATTTGAAGGAATTAAAAACAAATATATATATATATATATATATATATATATATATATATATATATATATATATCGCCCTCCATAATTATTGGTTAAGATGTGTTAAAAGCCTCAAAATAAATTCAATTTTTATTGCAGAAGCATACTCTCACTCTGAAAATTGTAGAAAAATGTAACCTTAAACCCAGGTGAATTTTAAGGGGAAAAAAAATCCCTGACTAAGAAATAATTCTTTTTCATAAAATCACCTGTTCCACAATTATTGGCACCCCCAACCATTCCTAAGAAATAAATGTAATTTAAGTATTTCTGTCATTTCTAAAGTAGTTTACAAAGTTGATCAGAGTATCTAGGAACATATAATTAGTAATTCATCACTTCCTGCTTCCCTGGGGTATGAATATTATGTGACACAGAGGCCATTTCTCTTATCCATTCTTCAATATGGGAAAGACAAAGGAACACACCATTCAAGCAAGGCAGATGTGTTTTGACCTCCACAAGTCACGCAATGGCTACAAGAAAATAGCCACTCGCCTGCACCTGCCCATATCTACTGTCAGAGGAATCATTAAGAAGTTTAAAACAACTGGAAAGGCTGGGCGAGGACGCAAGGTTATTTTGCCACCACACACAATGAGGAGGATAGTAAGAGAAATAAAAAATTCTCCAAAGCTCACTATTAAAGAATTGCAACAAATGCATCTTGGAGTCACAAAGTCTCTAAAACAACCATCAGGTTGCCAACAAGCTGTTTGGGAGGCATACAAGGAAAAAAACTTTTTCTCACTCACAATCATTAACGCAAATGTCTGGAGTTCGCTAAGCGGTACTGGGACTTCAACTGGGACTGTGTGCTTTGGTCCGATGAGACCAAGATAGAGCTTTCTGGCAACAAACACTCTAAGTGGGTCTGGCGGAACACAAAAGATGAGTTTGCAGAAAAGCACCTCGTGACCACTGTGATGTATGGGGGAGGATCGGTGATGCTGTGGGCCTGTTTCTCTTCCAGAGGCCCTGGGAACCTTGTTAGGGTGCATAGCATAATGAACGCTTTGAAATACCAAGACATTTTAAATCAAAATCTGGTGGCCTCTGCCCGAAAGCTGAAGATGGGTGGTCACTGGGTCTTTCAGCAAGATAATGACCCTAAACGTGTGGCCAAATCTACACAGAAATGGTTCACCAGACACAGAATCAAGCTCCCCCCATGGCCATCTCAGTCCCAAGACCTCAACCCCATTGAAAACCTGTGGAGTGAGCTGAAGAGGAAAGTGCAGAGGAGAGGACCCAGGTCGCTGGATGATTTAGAGAGATTGTGCAAAGAGGAATGCCCAAAGATCCCTCTTTCTGTATTATCTTGTGAAACATTATAGGAGAAGATTAGGTGCTGTTTTGTTGGCAAAAGGGGGTTGTACAAAGTATTAACATCAGGGGTGCTAACAATTGTGGCACACATGATTTGATGTAAAAGAATAATTTCTTAAAGCGGGATTTTTTTCCCACTGAATAAATGCATTTGAATTAAAGGTTGGATTTTCCTCTTTTTTTCCATTATGGTCCTTTATTATTTAGAAAAAAACTGAATTTACTAGAAACTAAAGAACACATCTTAACCAGGGGTGCCAATAATTATGGAGGGCAGTGTACACGCACTGCCTGATGCCGGGGCAGTTTGTGGTTGGCTGAGAAAGATGCGTAGTCGTTAGTTTGAATTACAGATTCAGCTGCGTTGATTAAGCCAGGACGAGTTTCCTTTTCGCGAGCCAATCACCTTTAATCTGACATCAGGACAATCGGTATAGATACTATCATTTATGTGCCGATTCAGTTAGTTACATTTAATAGTGGTTGCTGTAATTAGTTATAGCCCTGAAGTGTGCCTGACATTCTGGAAACCTGGCTGTGAGGTTTCGGTGACGTATGTGCACTGTGCGCCGGTCAGCCAAATTACCACTGCACAGAAAGTAAACCAGGTTGGAGCTGGCGAGCTCTCTTCGCAATTTTAGTGGAGCCTTGATCCATGAAATTGTCACTGAGTCATGATGAATATATGACACCTCCCCCTACGATGCCGCCACACCCATCTCGGTGCACGTCCGTCTACCAAATTGCCAAAGTGGCAGCGCACGGTGTTGCACCGCACGAAATTATGACTGCGCGGGCTACACTGGATGAAATTACCACTGTGTGGGCTACGCCACGCTACGCCAAGAAATTAGAGCCCTTAGTCTCTCTCCCAACTTGCAACTGTTCACCCTGGAATTTCTCCTAGTGTGTCCTTGAGAAAGACATGCATTCTCTCAAATGACCTTCTCCAGTTAAAGGCACACACAGGGATTTTTGCTGTTCTAGCCAACTCATGCTAATTCAGTCCCCTTCGTTCCCTTTTCCCTCCTGAGACTCAAGCACAGTCTGAAATCTACTGGTCACAGAAAGTTCAAACTCTTTGTCTCCCTCTCAGAGATAGCTTAATAAATAGTTTTGCATTGTGAGATTTTTTAAATGAAACTTTGACAATGAACACTTCAGTTTACTGTGGTCACATAAAGCATTATAGGTGATTTTAGCGAGTAGCGAGGGTGCTATTTATAATTTGTGCAACTGCTGATATTAGGAAGCCCAATCTGGCTAAAGTTTGCAAACAGCAAACATTCGCTGATGATTTTATGCAGCTAATCTTATGTTAGTTGCCAGACCCAAGGCAGTCCTTTCCATACCTATGGGGGAAACAGAGAAATTTCCAAGCCAATGCTTTAGCTTGTCTAAAGAGTGCACCATTTTGTCTTTGGTGGAATCAATGGTTTTTAACTTTCAAACATCATTGCAGTCATTGTATTTTCCTAAGGGAAGGTTTTAGGAGTGTTTATACATGCATACTGCAAATGCACTGAGTGATTGATGAGTACAGAGATCCGCTTAGTCCTTTCCCGATAGGCTTACACCTTCGGACCAAACAGGAAGGAGAGAAAATTTTATGTCTGAGCTTACAGGGACCCAGAGGGAGAATATCCGGTGCCCTGGGTAGCACTGGTATCCTATCTCTTTAAATAATGACTGGCAAAGGACACAAAGAGTTTTTCAAAAATGTGCCTTTAACTAATGATTTTTTTTAAACAAAGCAGTTTGTAATACAAAATGCAGGATATTTTTACTTTTTAATAATAAAAGAAAAATAATCATTAAGTGTTCTCATTTTATAAGAGAAATGACAAAGACTGCACCTCAGGTTCTAAATTGAAGGAACTGGTCAAGAGATTGTTGGTAAGAAGTGTATCAGCTTTTCTAAGCGTTCCACTGTGATGGACAGATGTCACTGAGAAATAATCTTGTCCAGTCATTCGAAATGCTTTGCACACCGCAGTCAATCTGCTTCCTTTTTTGTGCACAGTTTCACACCAGACAGAAAGTGATGGCACAGTTAGATGCATACAAAGCAGTACCTCACCACGGCACTAAGGTCGGCTCCATATTGGCAAAGGTCCTTTTCATTTGAAAGAGGTACTTTCTCTCCCCACACTTTTCTCTTTCTTTCAACCCAGTTCAAGTTAATGCTCATAAGTCTTATCTTCTGTGAGACCTTTTTCCAGCACTTTATAGTTTCCGATTTAACTTTTTCAAAACACTGCCTTTATCGTTCTGTTCTCGAGGCTTACAGGTGGCTTACATCTTGCGATAAACCCTCTGAGATTATGCTGGTGTCGTCTGCCTTCCACATCTCAGCGACCTCTCTAATCCACATGAGTGGTCTTCTTTGGTCCACCGGGTCACTCCCTATGGCTAAGCACAGCATATTCTGGCCCTATAACAATGCACCCAAAAGTCCAAGTGCTTTGGCTTCATATTTGTGTGATACATTCAGTTTTTTTAAAGCCTAGTTTGTAATACTTGGAGTTTATCGTTCATCAATAAATAAAGCAAAGATTTACAGCTGGCCAAGAACTATGAGGGCAGGCTACATTCCCCAATTCCAATGAAGTTAGGACATCGTGTAAAACGGGAATAAAAACAGAATACAATGATTTTCTAATACTTTTCAACCTATTCAATTGAGTACACTACAAAGAAAAGATATTTAATGTTCAAACATTAAACTTTATTGTTTTTACCCCTTTGCCTGACAAGGGCACGAGGGGTATTGTCGTCCCTTCGGTGGGCGGGCGGGCGTCTGGGCGGCTGCCAATTTTGTCCAGGCTATTTCTCTGTAACCACTTGGGTTAGGATGTTCATATTGCATATGGGGACTCCCCATGGGGGGTAGGTGTGCCTTTTCAAGGTTTCGTCCCAGTTTGACCTTTGACCTTTCAGCTGTGATCTTCGGGGCTGAGGGGTCTTGCCCACCTCGGCGAGGCCCATTTTTTTAGAAATATTCAGTCATTTTGAATTTGATGCCTGCAACATGTTGCAAAAAAGCTGGGACAGGGGCATGTTTACCACTGTGTGACATCACTTTTCCTTTTAACAACACTCAATAAGCCTTTGGGAACTGCAAACTCTAATTGTAGAAGCTTTGTAGGTGGAAGTCTTTACAATTCTTGCTTGATGTACGACTTCAGTTGCTCAACAGTCCGGGGTCTCTGTTGTGGTATTTTGCGCTTCATAATGTGCCACACATTTTCAATGGGAGACAGGTCTGGACTGCAGGCAGGTCAGTCTATCACCCGCCTACTTTTACTACGAAGCCAGGCTGTTGTAACACATGCAAAATGTGGCTTGGTATTGTCTTGCTGAAATAAGCAGGGACGTCCCTGAGAAAGACGTTGATTGAATGGCATCACATGTTGCTCCAAACCTGTATGTACTATTCAGCATTAATGGTACCTTCACAGAAGTGTCAGTCACCCATGCCATGGGCACCAACACATCCCCATATCATCACAGATGCTGGCTTTTGAACTTTGCGCTGATCACAATCTAAATGGTCCTTTTCCTTTTTAGCCTGGAGGACTGGACGTTCATGATTTCCAAAACAATTTGAAATGTGGACTCATCGGACCGCAGCACACTTTTCCACTTTGCGTCAGCCCATCTCAGATGAGCTATGACCCAGCAGCATTTCTGAGTGCTGTTGATATGTGGCTTTCACTTTGCATGGTAGAGTTTTAACTTGCACTTGTAGATGTAACGACAAACTATGTTAACTGAAAATGGTTTTCCAAAGTGTTCCTGAGCCCACATGGTAATATCCTTTACAGAAAGACGTTGGTTTTTAATGCAGTGCCGCCTGCGGGACCGATGGTCACGGGCATTCAATATTGATTTTTGGCCTTGCCGCTTCCAGATTCTCAGATTCTTTTGATGATTTTATGAACTGTAGATGCTGAAATCCCTAAGTTCCTAGCAATTGCACATTGACAAACGTTGTTATTAAACTGTTGGACAATTTTCTCACGCAGTTGTTCACAAAGTGGTGAACCTCGCCCCATCCGTGATTGTGAATGACTGAGCCATTCGGAATGCTACTTTTTAACTAATTATGACACACACCTGTTTCCAATTAACCTGTTCACCTCTGGAATGTTCCAAACAGGTGTTTTTTGAGCATTCCTCAACTTTTGTTGTCTTTTGTTGCCCCTGTCCCAGCTTTTTTGGAATGTGTTGCAGGCATCAAATTCAAAATTAGTGAATATCTAAAAAATAAATAAATAAAGTTTTAGTTTGAACATGAAATATCTCGTCTTTGTAGTGTACTCAATATAGGTCGAAAAGGATCTGCAAATCATTGTATTCTGTTTTTATTCACATTTTACACAACATCCCAACTCCATTGGAATAGGGGATTGTAAATGGAAAGTGAGTTTTCCATTTCAAAGGGAATAATTTATAAAAACAACTGCAATTGGAGTATAAATCCTCTCAGAGAATAAAGTTTGCATCATTTCATTTCAAATCCAGTGAGAGAGTGCAGGGCCACAGCAAAAATGAGTCTCTGTTCTACACTTCTGCATTCAACCATAATTTTCATCCCATGAATTGCAATGACTTTGTAGAAATGGGTCAATTGCCAATATCCTCAAATTAAAGTTGACAGTATGCACTTTAACCTCATATCCAGTGTTCAATTTCAGATCCACTTAAAAGTATAGAGCCACAAAAAAAAACATGTCTCTTAATTTGAGGAAATCTCTTACAAAATATAATGCAAAAGACAAGATGGCACAGTGGAATTATGACAGATTTTTATGTTTTATGCTATTAAAATACTTTTTGAGCAAAGTCAACCGTCTTGATTAAGGATCTATGTTCTTTGCACTGTGATTTGCTAAATTTTGTAAATGGAGCCAATGATCTTTTATAGTTATATACTGTAGACCTTATTTGCTGTGGTTCACTGTTTTGCTGATCCTTGCCATTTGCTCTCAGGCAAAGCCAAGTATTCTCAGGGATTTCTACTGAATCTAAGGGATAGATAGGCTCTCAATTTTGATGCGCAAAAGTGTAGTTGATGGGTGATGTCAGACAGAGGCTTAAAGCAACATTAAGCAATAAGCTTACCTTAAAATAACACCTTCAAAATAATGTTTATGGTGCACTGACTTCTAAAGGGGAGAGTGGCACATCGTTCATTTTCACTTCGTGCCTCACACGCCTGTTTTTGCACAATGTAACTTAGGTTGATTGGATATAATCACCCTCAAATAGTGCAAAACAAACACCACCAACAATGGACCTTTTCAAATGTGACGAAAATGTCCCCTCCATATTCTCTTCGTCCATTACCCAGAAATGGAACGTTTCCTCAAACCTATTGCTGGGTGAAAACTGTAGAAAACAAGGAAGCCAATCCAAATTTCCATCAAAATGTCTCCATACACACATCCCACACAACTCTAAATCCCAGGCCACTGAAGCTCCTGAATTATTTCAAACTGTGTAAAGATGATGCCAGAGCAAAGGACAGCACTCCTGTGCATAAATTTAAGCTCAAGGTCATGCTTATTTATTTACAACACATTTCCTTTGTTTGTAATTTGTTAGCTAGCCTATGTGCCAATGAAATTGGGCTTCAGTCAATATTGTTGTATGTGAAGGCCCATGCAAATTTCAATCCAAAATTTGTGAGTTATGGTATGGGGGATGTGGTTTGCAGCCGGTGTCACTGAGGCAGTAGTGAAGGCAAAGTCTGTCCCGACCCAGGTGGCTCATCAGGCCGGTGCTTAACCCCAGTTTCTGTAGCATGAAGCGATTACGAGCATTGCCACTCTCCCTAGATGGCATGCTAGTCCATCACAGGTTTCCTGAACCATTTTCTGGTACCCAACTGTACACCTGGGTTGAGTGAGCCACTGTGGTAGTAAAGAGTTTTGCCCAAGAACACAAGGCAAGGACTCAAACTCAGGACCTTTTGATCCCAAGAAGTAACGAGGAAGGGAGGAAAAACAACAGGAATGCCACCAATGGGTTTTCAGCAGTGCATGCGAAGTCGCTCATCTGGTATTCTCAGAATGGACTTTGCAGAGGAGAGGAAACCAAGGAGAACATTTATGGAAGAAGCTAAGTATAGAGCGACCGTGCAAAAAGCCAGACAAGAGTTAATCTTAGACTGGCTTTTAGTCACTGGCAAGAGCTTCTCCAAATTGAAAGCTGCAGGACAGATACAAAAATGCACTGCTTGCTGTAAGAATAGTATGTAATAATAGCTGGCTGGCAATGTCTTGTTGCACTTGCTTGAAGTTTGGCTGTGTTTGGAAATTCGATTAAGTCTATTTCGACAGAGGTTTAACACCCAGCTAAACCTCTATTGGACACTGGTATTAGTGGTAAGTGCTCTTGTGTCGCTTGCTAGCTTGCCACCCAGGTTTACAAGTGACTTAGGAATCCACATTTTACAAGTTACCATTGACTAGTTTATTAGCTTGTCTGTGGTCGCTAGCATCCCCCAGCATTCCAAAAGTCTGGTTATAGTCTGGTTACTGTAGGAGTAACTATACTATCAGGTATCATCCAAAGTCTGCCGAAGATAGTGATTTAATCAGTCTGCACAAGGATCCAGAGGTCAATCACAAGCCGTTTTTACATTACTTTGCGGAGTGGCTGACAACCACTTCTTGAATTTAATTGCCCACAAAACCAGAGTTATGGCCATCAACTTCATGAAAACCCACTCAGCCTTCCAAACTAAAATCAAGGGTCCACCTGTTCAGACTGTTAAGTACTACAAATACCTGGGATATGTGATCGGAAAGAAGATGAACTAAGACCTCAAACGCTTCTCTAATCTGCAAAGAAAAGGGCCTTCAAAGACTTCACTTCCTGTGCAGACTGAATGCTTTCAATGTGGAAAAGACATTGATTTGCCTATTTAACATATCTTTTCTTGAGTTTATTTTAACCTTCTGATTAATGTCTTGGTATAGGAATCTTACTATGGTAAATGCTGTGTTATTCCTCGTAAATGCAGTCAATTTGCACAATATCTCAATGACACTGCAAAACAGCACCTTCAAATGGCTACCATACTAATGTTTACCCTTCTTATGTGAACAAATTGGCAAATTTCCAGTTGTTCGCTATGATTGTTGTGCTGAACATCTCATGTCTTTTGCATGTTATGTTTGTGTTTTTTCCCCCCTACTGCAAATCTTATCATCCCGTGAAAAGCGATGCAGATCTGAACAGAACTGAACTGAACTTACAGTTTCATCTCCAAACAGTTCAACTGATATGGATGAAAAAACTATCTAAGCTGACAGTCTGCATTCAAACTCATTGTCACAATATATTTTCAAATTCAAAGTGCTAGTGTGCAGAACCAAAATATAAAATGTGTCACTGCTCAATTAATCATAGTACTCCCTGAGCGTCTAAAACTTTCTGATCGAAAGAAATTAAAAATAAAAGCGATATAAAATGTGAATGCAGAAAAGGAGTCAAAATTGAACGTCTTTTTTCCATCCAATGTGAAATTGTGATTAGGTCTTCAAAATGAGACATCACCAGTTGGCAAGGACCAATTAGTTTTGGAGATATGGCTTGGAAAATTAAGTAGACCAAGTTTGTGCTCTGGTGTTATATCCCCTTGCTTTAGTGTTTGGCCTTAGGGCTGTCGTGTGTTCTGTTGCGCTTGTTTTGTGTTTCTACAGAAGATACAGATGACATCACAGTCATGTTTGTCGATGCCTTGCTGAAGATGCACCGTAAATGCATGTCATCACCAGGACAACTGTTTGAAGGCTACCTCATGTGCATCTCTAACATTAGAATCCTACCAGATGCTACTTCAGCCATGTGCAGCCATCACAGCCCCTTGATATCCACCAAGAAGGTAATTTCCACCACTGTGAGACAGAAAACACGCATGAGGCAGTCAGCTGTCCAGTATCTGCTGACCCATTACTTACTATAAGCTGCTTTTCACCTACAAAGTATAGTTTTTGAATATTCGCACAGGTCGTGCAGGCAGTGGGAGACCGTGCAATTCCAAAATAAGACCAACCACCCATGAGAAACTGGGGCAAGGAAAAGCCCCTTGAATTCTGATTTTAACCTGAATTTCCCTGAAGTGAGCTCAGTAATAGAAAAGGCATGATATTTATATTGTCGGAAAATGTCACTTATACATACTTTATCTGTTGGTTGCAGTGCTTTATTGCAGCTACATCACAATTATATTGAGATAAATACTATGGCCGCAACATTACATCAAATGGAAAATATCTAGGTCGAGAACATCATTTTAAATTCATTTCCCAGTAATGTACCAGGACATATGTGTGATCTTTGGAAACCTTGGTTTCTCAACTGGAATTTTAAAAAGGCTTGAATATAGCAGCAGCATTTTACAGACCCATATAGGTTTGGAAGTTTTATGGGCTATTAGGCAGTTTTCTCCATGACTGGAGTGAGAACCAGCATCCCATATATTCCTCACTGAGACCTGAAGCCTGTGCAAAGCGTCTAAATACACTTACTTCAGTTTAAAGCAGCACTTCTAGCTTTAACTGCTTTGCTTTTGATGTTCATTGTTCTGGTTTGGCGGGGGAGAGGTGTGTATATATATATATTTATATATATATATATATATATATATATATATATATATATATATATATTTATATATATATATACTTAGCACCATTAAAAACGCAACGGTGAGGTATGTTCTGTATTTGCGGCAAAATGAAGAATCGATTGATTTTTACTGCTTTTCCAGTGAGGTACGGGTGGAAATAAAGAAAAGCGCATGGTATTTTAATCCTGACACGGGCCACGTGAACGCGCCAAGTACTTCAGTAATAACAAACATTGAGCTATTTGTGGTGCATACAGTCACACTCTTGGGGGTGGTCAATAACCTACATAAAGCCAACCAAAAAAAAATGAAAAATGCTACTGCATCAAGAAAATGGAATGCCTTGTGACACAGGAGAGAAAAAGAGCCATTGGCAGGTTACGGGCAGGTCTCAACCGCCGAGAGGTCAGAGTCATTTGCACTGTCACCGTTCAACAATCAGTCGCCTGTCTATTCGAAAATGGCACACAGGCACTGTCACTGACCGACCCTGCTTAGGGCAGCCACGAGTGACTATGGTAGCTCAAGAGCACCACATCTGGTTACGGCCTGTACGTGACAGATTCTGGACAACAACCCCAACTGATCATGAGACGAGGGGTCTGAGATGATTGAGGATGAGCGCAGGTACCGTATGAGGCATCTACATGAGTAAAACATGAGTGTACATGGCCCCTATAGAAAACCCATTTTTTGCCCATCAATAGGAGCAGGATCTCTTCACTTCTGATTGGGGAACCTGCCTCAGTGTCATGTTTTGTCACTTTATTTCCCTGTTTCTGTCTGTGTGGTGGAAATTTGAATGGAAAAAAAGGGAAAACGGACTGTCGCTGACCGAACTCACTCAGGGCAGCCATGCGTAAACGGGCAAAAACTGGGTTTTCTTTAGGGGCTGTGCGCAGGCATGTTGCTCACATAGACGGTGTCAAACGGAACTTGTGCTGATCCTCAGATATCTCGGACCCCTCGTTTCATGATCAGTTAGTCAGCACCCTAATTTAATCCAAAAAGTTGGATTAAATGTATTTAAAAACAGAATGCAATGATTTGCAAATCTCATAAACCCACATTTTATTCATTATAGAACATAGACAACATATCAGATGTTGAAAGACACGTTATCATTTAATGAAAAATATTAGCTCATTTTAAGTTTGATGGCAGCAACACATCTCAAAGAAGTTGTGAAAGGGGCAACAAAAGCCTGGAAAAGTAAGTGGTACTCATTAAAAACTGCTGTAACTAATTAGGTTTATTGGCAACAGGTCAGTAACATAACTGGATATAATAAGAGCATTTTAGAGAGGTGGAGTGTCTCAGAAGTGAAGATGGACAGAGATTCACCAATCTGCAAAAAAGCCGTGTCAAAAAATTGTGGAACAATTTTATTCATTCATTCATTCATTCATTCATTCATCTTCTATATCGGCTTATTCCTCACTAGGGTCACGGGGCGAGTTGGAGCCTATCCCAGCTGGCTACGGGCAAAGGCAGGAAGAACAACTTCCTAAAAATGTAAAATTGCGAAGACTTTGAGTCTACAGAACATAATACCAAAAGATTCAGAGAATCTGAAGAAATCACTGTTCGCAAGGGACAAGTCAGAAGGTCAGTCTTGGATGCTGCAATCTTTGGGCCCTCAGGTGGCACTGCATTAAAAACAGGCATGATTCTGCACTGGAATACACTGCATGGGCTCAGGTACAGTGCCAGAAATCACTGTCTGTGAACACAGTTCGCCATGCAAATGCAAGCTAAAGCTGTGTCATGCAAAGAAGAAGCCATATGTGAACACAATCCAGAAACGCCTCCATCTTCTCTGGGCCACAGTTCATTCAAAATTCTCTTTGGAAACCATGGACCCTGAGTCGTGTGGTCTATAGAAGAGAGGGACCATCCAGCTGGTTATCAGTGCACAATTCAAAAGCCTACATCTGTGATGATATTGGGTTGCATTAGTGCCTATGGCATGGGAGCTTACATATCTGGAAAGGCATTATCAATGTTGAAAAGTATATAGAGGTTATACAACAACATATCGAGGGCTGACTGCAATAAACCGTTATGGCCACATGTTTTACATTGGACATAACTGTTTATTGCAGTCAGCCCTCGATATGCTCCCATCCAGACAATGTCTCTTTCAGGGAAGGCCTTTCAATAACAATACCAAACAATACCAAACCACATACTGCATCCATCAGAACAGGGTGGCTGTGCAGTAGAAGAGTCTGAGTGCTGAGCTGGCCTACCTGCAGTCCAGACCATTCTGATAGAAAATATTTTGTGCATAATAAAAAAAAAATCTGGCAAAGAAGACCCAGGACTGTTGAGCAGCTGGAATCATACGTCTGACAAGAGTGGGACAACCTTCCTCTCCAAAATCTTAAGCAATTGGCCCCTACACTTCCCAGATGCCAGCAGCCATACCACAATTCGATCTGCTTCAGCCGTGTGGCTGAAGCTAAGCAGGTGTGGGCTTGGTCAGTACTTGGATGGGAGACCACTGAGGAAAACCAGGTTGCTGCTGGAAGAGGTGTTGGTGGGCCAGTAGGTGGCAATCTTCCCACTGGTGGAATAAACCCCAATGCCCCAGTGCAGTAATGGGGACACTGTACTGAAGAAGACGCCGTCTTTCGGATGAGACGTTAGACCGAGGTCCTGACTCACAGTGGTCATTAAAGATCCCATGACACTCTTCGTTAAGAGTAGGGTTTCCCCGGTGTCATGGCTAAAGTCCCAACTTGGCTCTTTCGATCTGCTGCCTAATCATCCCCTGATCTAATTGGCTGTGCAATACCTCTGTCCCTCCCCACCTATTCCCCCAGGGCTCCCTTGAAAAAGAGATTTCAATCTCAATGGGACTTCCCTGGTTAAATAAGGGTTAAATAAAATTTAAAAAAAAAGACTGTTGTTAAAAGATGAGGTGATACTACACGATGGTAAACATGGCTCTATACCAACTTTTTGAGATAGGTTGCTGCCATCAAATTCAAAATCTGCTAATATTTTTCATTCAATGGTAAAAATGTCTCACTTTCATCATTATATATTGTCTACGTTTTATTGTGAATAAAATGTCAGTTTATGAGATTTGCAAATCATTGCATTCTTTTTTAATTTACATTTTACACACCATTTCAACTTTTTTGGAATTGGGGCGTTATATAAATTTAGTCTTTGATCACATCTTAAGTGACATCCAACGTGAAGAAACTAAAATGTTAATTCTACCAACTAGACTTATACTCTGAGTTGAATCAGCACTGGACAACACGTTCTGTATTCATTTCCTACCTCCAAGGGTCATTCCAGCCTCAAAGCACTTTTTCAGGCGGCAGCTTGGGCAGTTTTTCCTCCTGAGTTTATCGATGGTGCAGTCATTCCTGCTCGCACAAAGATACCTCTGTTTTCCTATAAGCAAAACCAAACAAAGAGTGCTTTAGGTTGGTATTCAAATATTTGCTAAGCCTTTGCTTGGTAACAGTATTAACCGCTGGCTCCTGCAATCTAACCTCAGAAATCCCAAAATATCAATAAGCCACCAGTCTCGGAGCCTGATATTACACGCAAAAAATTTGCTATCAAATATTAAACGATATTTGAGTTCTGCTGCGGAAACAAAATTGTTACAGATGGATGGGCAGACACGCATACTGATGACTGAATACTCTCACATTATATGCTGGAGAGATAAGAATGCAATAGTACAATAGAATGAGATGAGTATAGGAGTTAGAGGACTGGGGACATACACTGCCCGGCCAAAAAAAAAAGTTGTACACTGAAATATTTAGTTGGAACCCCTGTAGCTTTGATTACAGTGCATATTCTTCTTGTCATTGTTTTAACATCGATATGCAATGCCAGAACATTTATTTTAGATCAGAAATGCCATAATTTTTGGCCGAGATCTTCTCGACATAATGGTTGAACCACTGTGGTCTTTCTTGAGCACATCCCAATAACTTTTAATGTGTTTAAGGTCAGGATTTTGTGGTGGCAAATTTGTTTGTGAAAATGATTCCTCATACTCGTTTTTGTCATTCATGGTTTTCATTGCTAAATACAGGCCAATAATTTGCCCGTTCATAAATATTGTTAACATCTTTTCCACCATCAGGGGATGTGTCTTCCAACATGATTTTTTAAGAAATGAGTAGCGACGCGCTTCATCAGTCAGGGTAAAATGATTATTGCCAGCTGAAACATATTAATAACCACAATAATGATCCAGTTATAGAATTTGTTCGTTAATTTCCAAATGGTGACTTTTTTTTTGGCCGGGCAGTGTAGCTCCTGCTTTGATGCACTTTGAAGAGCTGTTTCCTGTGTTTCCAATTTGGTCATGTTGTCTAATGTTCTTTCCTAGTCACACTAAATGAAAGTCTAATGTGATGTAACTGACCCAATTCAAGTGGCAATGAATCTACTCCCATCTCAAAAACACACTTTCAATTAAATTTTGGACACTGTTCACAGAGCATAACAGTTCATGCGAAGGAAAAATAAAAGACACGTTCACGGTGCAGGATGGTTAAGGACCGCTGCTGAAAATTCCAGCAAAGACCAGCTAAAATCCAAAGCTGGTTTTTAGGATGATCGAAGCCGTGTTTTTGATATCATTAGCTGGTAATATCTTGGCAAAGGAGGTTAACCCTTTAACTACCTACTTAATCTTTTTGAGGAGCACAAGAGTCCCGGCGTCTAATTGAAAGTTTTGTTGAACTTCACTGATTATTTTTTCAGCATTACAAAAAATAAGGTGTCGGAGATGGCTCAATCAGGTTCAGTTAAGTTCAGCACATTTTTCAATTAGATACAGCAACTCAAAATATGCTCTCCCAAAAGATTACGGCAGTTAAAGGGTTAAAGCTGGTCTCTGTAGTTGCACAAAGACCATCAAAGCAAGTTAAGCTGGTACTGGAAGCTGGATTCAGCTGGTGAAGAGCTCGTCAACCAGTCAAAAACAGCTTGACCATCTTAGGGTAGTAAAGAATGGAATTTTCAGCAGATGCATGCCTTGACTATTCCCAGGTCAGCTTTCCTAAAATGTGACCTCACCTTCAGCTGCTCTCTTGAAGAAGACCTTGCAGCTGCCACATGTAAGAGCTCCATAGTGACATCCAGATGCCTCGTCCGCACAAATCAGGCAGGTCCTCTGGGGCGGAAAGAGGAACTCCATGGGAAACGTGTGCTCCCCACCACCCTCTAGCCTTGAACCAAAAAAAAAATAAAACCACACACAGTTGACCAGGAAAATAAGGGAAATATGAAACAGCACGTGATATCTACCATAGCAACGGGTTCTCTTGTACAGCAAAGTCCTGAACAAAACTCCCGCGTTGCACAATAAAAACTTGCTGAATCATCATTTAAGCCATGAATGAAAGACTGAGAAAAGGACAACACATTGAAAATAAAAATGAAATCAACCAACTCAACTGTGTCAATAACCATGCTTATTTGCATCCTTTTGGTTTTATTTTGTTTTTTTATTTCATTTTGCTTTTTCTGACAATTTTCTGAAATCCACCTCTCTTCTGGTCTTATGGTTGATTATATCGGAGTTTATGGTAGGGGAGACTGGGGTCTGATGAGCTATGGGGACCAATGAGCCTTATCACTATTTTGTGATCAATCAATGACAGAGCTGCTTACAATAGGCAAAAATATTTGACTACTGACTGAGGAGTCATGGGGATAAATGAGCCATATCACTATTTAGCCTATTTTAAACACCTTGCTATCGATTGATCGCAAAATATTGATATGGCTCATTGGTCCCCATGGCTCATCGGATCCCAGTCTCTCCTACTGAGTTGATATGGTCCAGAACGTGGAAACCTGTTTTGCATGGAATCGGATTTGTGTCAAAATTATTGAAAAAAACTTTTTGGATATCAAACAGAAATTTCAAAATTGAGAGAGAATATCACTCATGGAAGCAAAAAAGTTACCATAAAGGTAAAACATACAACTTGTAAATAAATTATTTTTATGATGGAGTAAACTATTGGTCATTTAGTTGTTTGATAATTTGTCCTTTCGTTTACAGTTTCCTCTGCTGCTTTCGCAATGATCAGATTTGTGGTTATGCTCCCAGCTCTCGTTTTTTACGCTTCTTGATTCTTTGTTTGCAATTCTGTCTCAAACCTCTCCTGTGGGCGGGATTTTTGTGTGGTCTGACCTCATTGGCTAATGGAATTTTGGTGCTCAGAGCATATACTGTATAAAAAGATGGACGCAGCACCCGGGTCTGAAAACTGAGGCCGATGTGGAAATCTCTAAAATTTGCATTCTATTTAATGGCCAGCAGATGGCAACGTCGGTGGTTGCAGAAAGAAATTCAATCCTATAGAACTGTATGAGAAATTCTACCATTCATTGCAGTGAATTCTGCATTTTGATTGGCTAACACCAGTTATCTAATCACCAGTAAAATACCTTGCACTGGGTCAAGACCTCGTCATGATTACGCCAACAAAATAAGGCTACAGTTTGCGTACAGTCTTACTCGCTAGCGAGCTAGTTGGCTACCTAGCCAGCAATAGTATAGCTAGCGCGCCAATGTATTTATACATAGCCAACTGGCAAGTGAGCTAAAAAGGCTGCAGTTCTCTTTCAATGCGTACACTGTCACACTCGTTAGCGAGCTAGTTGGCTTCCTACCTAGCAAGCCAAAGTGATATTGAACTGTGTGCCACAGCTAGCACGCCAATATTTTTGTAGGGGTGTTGACAAGAGTCATGGTAGAATGGAATAGATCTCATAAAGTAATGTGGAAAGTCATTATTGAAATAATAAATCAGGTGGGAAAGTAGGGTCATTTAGGAGATAAACCTACAGTTTTTTTCGAGCTCACGGTATTTATCTTAGGCTAGATACCTGGAAATTTACATTTGAAACCTCGTGCAAGCGCTCAGTTTCACATGAAATTTCCAGGTATCTATCCTACAATAAATACCTCATGCTCGAAAAAACTGTAAGTTTATCTCCTAAATGACCCTACTTTCCCACCTGATTTATTATTTCAATAATGACTTTCCACATTGCTTTATGAGATCTATTGCAAGTTTCAAGTCTCCTTTGATATATCATGATGTTCATTTTTGTAAATTATGGTCCCAAATAGGCTAGAATAAAGGATAAAGCCAGAATATGCTTTAGGGGCATGGTTATCTTCTGGTCCACGTCTGATACGGTCAGATCCACATGTAGATCCACCCCTCACTCTTCCCTGGATATTCAATTCACGCTCTCGTGCAATAGAAATCACAACCGGTTGCAAAATGACAAAATAGAGCATTTCAAATTGCCAAAATGGAGGCTTCCTAAATGGTATGCTGAAACCAATGGGTGACGTCATGGTTGCTTCGTCCATCGTTTTATACAGTCTATGGCTCAGAGCCAGCAGTAATGAATCCAACAACAGAATGTAGCCACGAGTCTCACTTCAGACTCCACTCACAAGTGAAACACACCAGCAACGACGGTACAATGGCTGATGAAGGAAATCAATGTGTGTCCTAGATTCATTGCCGTGGCCTCCTCTAAAAAAATCAGAGAGTCAATAACACATTGTTTTTAGCTGCTACTGTAGCCAAGCAACTCAGGAAGGTTGTAACAGAAGGTGGCCTACAGTTCTGCAATTTACTGAGCTGGGGTATGTTTCCCAAAGGCCTAGCTATTTGCTTAATCTTTTAACTACTTTGCTGTGTTTAAATAGTGTCACACGCTGAAGACACATGGTTAATAGTAAACCCAATCTCGACTACAAAATGAAATCCCAAGCTGCAAATTAAAAGCCGATATAACCTCAGCTCTAAACTGAACCATAAGCAACTGATTAAGGCAATGCGGGACCTTTCTTTAATAAGGCTAATGCAAGATGTCTATGATTACAGTTGCAGATGACAAAACTGAATCCATATTGGAATTAATATTCACACTGAGAAAATTTCACGAAAGTTGGCAGTAGGCTTATTCATTAAATCAGCTACCTGTTCATAAACATAATAAAGGGAGGGGAACAAAAGACAAGTTGTCAATGTCAATGGTTTTTTTTTTTCAATGAATTAGTTTAAGAAATATAATTGCATAATATAGCCTGCAAATCATTTTCAAGAAATATGAAATTATGTTAATTAACTACTATACTTTATATTTTACAGCGTTTAATATCAGCAGGGGAAATTCTGAAGCCAAAGTCACAATTCATTTCCAAAGTTTCCAGCTGGACGATGAAAATGAGGTCTAGATAAAAGTAATTAAGTCCTACTTGTGATAGAGCGCTGTCCTTCGATGGCAACATATATGAGCAAAGTCACGAAAAAGTGAGCACTTCTGTAAGTAATTAGGGTGTGTATTTTATTACTGCGAATTAAGGATTGGGAAATTAATAAGTTTACTTATTTTTTTAGGTGCAGAAAAACCACTGCAATTTTTTGGCATATTTATGTTAAAAATAGCCTGTTTTTTAAACTTAATTTGTCATTGCCCAAAACCAATTAATCCTGCTAAAATTTACTTAACAAGTAGGCAAGACCATACACTCTTCAAAAAAAAAGCACAAGTCTAAATTATCATGTTGAAAAGCCTATCTACTGTATTAGCCCACATTTCTGGAAATGATTTAACTGCTGTTAGATCGCATATGGAGAGAAAACGTGTCTTCAGTTGCAAATTACGATAATTGGAAAAACGTGTCAATCAAGGAAAATGATTGAGAACTAGCCAAAACTAATTATTGTCATAAAGTGACATGTCTTGGCCCACCCTCTGGCTACGCCACTGGCCTGAACTGGGATTTGAACTGTGAACTCTGTAAATGGTTTTGAATGTGCAAAAACTCGAATTTCATCATGGAACTCTGCATGTTTTAAAAGGCCACTAAATATATTTGTCTGTATCAGTATTGATTGTACAAAACCCAAAACCAGTGAAGTTGGCACGTTGTGTAAATCATAAATAAAAACAGAATACAATGATTTGCAAATCCTTTTCAACCTATATTCAATTGAATACACTGCAAAGACAAGCTACTTAATGTTCGAACAGGTAAACTTTGTAATTTTTTGCAAATATTAGCTCATTTGGAATTTGATGCCTGCAACATGTTTCAAAACAGCTGGCACAAGCGGCAAAAAAGACAGAGAGAGTTTAGGAATGCTCATCAAACACTTATTTGGGACATCCCACAGGTGAACGGGCTAATTGGGAACAGGTGGGTGCCATGATTGGGTATAAAAGCAGCTCCCCTGAAATGCTCAGTCATTCACAAACAAGGATGGGGCAAGGGTCACCACTGAGTGAACAATGCGTGAGCTGATTGTCGAACAGTTTAAAAACAACATTCCTCAATGAGCTATTGCAAGAAATTTAGGGATTTCATCATCTACGGTCCGTAATATTGTCAAAAGGTTCAGAGAATCTGGAGAAATCACTGCACGTAAGCGAAAAGGCCAAAAACCAACATTGAATGCCTGTGACCTTCGAACCCTCAGGCGGTACAGCATCAAAAACCGACATCACTGTGTAAAGGACATCACCACATGGGCTCAAGAACACTTCAGAAAACCACTGTCAGTAACTACAGTTTGTCGCTACATCTGCAAGTGCAAGTTAAAACTCTACAATGCAAAGCGAAAGCCATTTATCAACAGCACCCAGAAACTCCGCCGGCTTCGCTGCGCCCAAGCCCATCTAAGATGGACTGATGCAAAGTGGAAAAAGTTCTGTGGTCTGACGAGTCCACATTTCAAATTATTTTTGGAAACTGTGGACGTTGTGTCCTCCGGACCAAAGAGGAAAAGAACCATCCGGACTGTTATAGGCACAAAGTTCAAAAGCCAGCATCTGTGATGGTATGGGGGTGTATTAGTGCCCAAGGCATGGGCAACTTACACATACGTGATGGCACCATTAATGCTGAAAGGTACATACAGGTTTTGGAGCAACATATGTTGCCATCCAAGCAACGTCTTTTTCATGGACGCCCCTGCTTATTTCAGCAAGACAATGCCAAGCCACATTCTGCACGTGTTACAACAGCATGGCTCCGCAGTAAAAGAGTGCAGGTACTAGACTGGCCTGCCTGTAGTCCAGACCTGTCTCCCATTGAAAATGTGTGGCGCATTATGAAGCGTAAAATACGACAATGGAGACCCCGGACTGTTGAACAACTTAAGCTGTACATCAAGCAAGAATGGGAAAGAGTTCCACCTGAAAAGCTTCAAAAATTGGTCTCCTCAGTTCCCAAACGTTTACTGAGTGTCGTTAAAAGGAAAGGCGATGTAACACAGTGGTAAAAAGGCCCCTGTGCCAACTTTTTTGCAATGTGTTGCTGCCTTTAATTTCGAAGTTAATGATTATTTGCAAAAAAAAAAAAGTTTCTCAGTTTGAACATTAAATATCTTGTCTTTGCAGTGTATTCAATTGAATATAAGTTGAAAAAGATTTACAAATCATTGTATTCTGTTTTTATCTACGATTTACATAACGTGCCAACTTCACTGGTTTTGGGTTTTGTAACATTTTGTACTTTGTATTACCTTTGGCGAGGTTTCACACACTACAGATTGGCGGTTACCAATTAAGTTAATTTTTCCCTTTTTAAGTGGTGCAAAGTACAGACTGTTGTAGTCATACTGGTGAGGTTTCATACACTACAGATCTGCGACTGCCAATTAAGCTAATATTTCCTTCTTTTGGTAGTGTCGACTGAAGTACTTGACCAGATCTCAGAAACATCTAAAAGATGTCAAAAAGCTGGCTCTAAACAATCTGTTCCTCTCTCATTTTTGTGTTTGTTGGGGTGCCCATCCTCCACAGACTAGTACACACTTCCACGCCCAATCTCAATCTCTAAATCAGTCAGTGAAAAGTTCTGGCCCTCATCAAGCTAACATTGTACTGTTCCTTCAGTTTTGAGTCACTGTCAATCTTTCTTTAAATCACATCTTGTTTTTCAGTCAAAGCTCCCTCAGACTGGTCCAGTAGTTGGGTTAAAGCAACTGGAATTTTTAGTGACTGTTAGATACTGTCAGGGCAAGGCACAGATGGAAACTGGCACCACCAATAGCTTATTTAATTTGAATTTGTAGAATAAACTTGAAACTTCATGAGGAATTGAAGCTATGGAGTGGGTTCTGTTATAAAACTATCTATCACCAGTCTCTGTCACACCTCCTTGCTCAAAGGCAAAGTAACAAAGTAAGACTGATGTGGTGGAGACTTAAAAGCCTTACCGCTTGCCTGATTACAAGTCCCTGGGGGTAAAGGCTCAGATGGAGGAGATGCTCATCACTTATCCTTTACATTCCCCATGGGCCTCAAATGTTGTTATGGTCCCCAAAAAGGATGGCAGCACCAGGTTCTGTATTGAAGATTGGTGTCTACATTCTTACACTTATAGCAATTCAATTCCATTTCTCAGTGTGAATGAGACTTGCCAATTCTGCCAGGGTCCACAATGTTCCCCTCACCAACATACTGTTTGGGTTGAAAAACGTGCCTGCCACTTTCCACCAGTTTGTGAACAAGGTTCTTCAAAGCTGCCTTGGAAAATGCTCTCTGGTATACAGATGAAAAAAGTCATTAATTCTGCTGATCTTAGCCAATGCATTTTAGACATCCAGACTGTGTTTAATTATCTCAAGAATACAGGGCTCACTCAAGAAGAGTCACTTCTGTATGCCAGTTTCTAGGGCATGTTATAGTCAAGAAAGGAAAAAGAGCAGACTCTGATAAAACTAATGCAGTTAAAATCCTCTCCTGTACATGTAACCTGAAGGATGTCTGGCTCTTCCTTAGCTCAGTTGGGTGGTGCCATAGGTATATACCCAATTTTTCTGTAATTTCGGAGCTTTTAAAAAGGGTCAAAATTCTAATGGACTGCTGAGGGTCAAAGGTCATTTGATTCCTTTAAACAACACCTGACTCCCAGTCTTGGCCATGCTAATCCAGACTGCACATTGGCCATGCTAATCTTGACTGCACATTTATTGTATATCTAAATACTAGTAAAAGAGGTCAAGGAGCTGTTCTTCCTCAGAGGTCACCAGCATTTTGGAGGAGAAAGTTCAGGCATATGACAGCCGGTCTCTCTGTAGTGTTCCACCACAGTACATGGGTGTTTAGCTGGGATGTGGGCACCAGAGAGATGGAGACATAAGATGAAACCTTTTGTTGTGGTGACAGACCATTCTATCCTCTCTTGGGGTTCAACAGAGGTAGATCAGCCAGTCAGGGAGTAATAGACACTGCATACTATAACCAAGGTCTGCGTCAAATAAAAAAAATACAAAACTAAAAGCCCGGGTAGGATATAAAAGCTAAACTGAAATGAAAATGACACTTCTTAAAAGAAGAATCTGCAGGAGAAAAAGACTAATGTTTCTATTTTTGAAATAAAAATCCAGCCAACAGCCTTGCATTACCAAACTCTCACAGCCATCCCTCTGCTCTAAACCAATAGAAAATATCAGCAATCTCATTCCAACTCCTAAGGGTCAGAAGTAGAAGAATTGACTGGAACTGATAAAATTATGTGTGCCCTAATAAGATGAAAATATAGTGGCTGGTGAAGGACACGATGAAAATAAGCCTCATGAAGCAATCTAAGTGTAAATTGGCAAGCTTCATGAAGATAGATTTTGAAAGACCATCTTCTGAAAGACTCAGCCTCTCTGAGATGCTTATACCCATTCATGCCACTGACTCATTGCCAATTAATTAAATTAGCTGTGAGGTGTTTGACCAGGTGCATTTTTTAAGCATGATGACACATTTCCAATCATTTGCTGCCCCTATCCCATCTTTTTTGAAACATGTTGCTGGCATCAAATTCAAAATGAACAAATGTTTTTCTAAAAAGAATAAATTTCTCAGGTTCAACGTTTGATGTATGGTCTTTGAACCTTTTTCAATTAAATATAAGGTTTAAATGATGTGCAAATCATTGCATTCTGTTTTTCTGTACACTTTACACAGCATCCCAAGTTTTCTGGAAAGTGGAAAGCCGCTTTTATTGACATTCTGAAGAGTCAACCAGCAGCCAAACAGTCAAAATGATGCAAGGACCAATCTTTCAAATCGGTGTCATTATGAATCAGTTAGTCAGTAGTTTATGAATCTAAGCTCCCAGAAGCTCTTGCTTGAAAGTTTTTTTTTACTCATTATCATAAACATGTGATAAATGCTGCCATGTATCTTTCAAGCTTACTTTAACACGTTTGTGCAGTTGTAGACATCCGCAGACATGTAGCTGCTCTATTCAGGCAGACAGTAACACTATTCTATCAATAGATGGCACACCCGAACAAGTTATTGAATATTCACGAGGAAGCGGTGCATATTACTGATTTAGAATACGGACAAGTTAAGTCCCATCCCTGTTTCCCAAGTAATGAATAAATTAAACTCCCAAGCCAAGCGTGATGTGCAAACTGCCTAATATACTTGCCCATAGTTTCTATCCAGCAGTTAATAAACATTATCTCTTGGAACAGAAAAAAGTCATTGTCCTTTGTTGCAACCACTTCAGTAGGCTAAATGTATCTCAATTAGTGAAAAAAAAATCAGTTTTCTGAAGCGAAAATTCAACATGGTATTGACACTATGGGCTCTAAATTCTTGGAGCAGCGCAGGGTGGCCCAGCTGACGCAGCCCACACAGTGGTAATTTCATCCGGCGCGGCCCGCGCAGTGGGAATTTCGTGAGGCGCAACACTGTGCGCAGCCTTTGGTCGACGAACGTGCGCCGAAATGGGTGTGGCGGCGTCGTAGGGGGAGGTGTCACATATTCATCAAGAAACAGTGACAATTTTGTAGAATAAGTCTCCGCTGAAGTTGCGCAGAAAACTCGCCAGCTCCAACCTGGATTACTTTCTGTGCAGTAGTAATTTGGCTGACCGGCACATGGTGAGCACACGTCACCGAAACTTCACAGGCAGGTTTCCAGAATGTCAGGCACATTTCAATGCAATGAGTAATTACAGCAAGCACTATTTAATGTTACTATCTGAATCAGGACATAAATTCTAGTATCTGTATTGATTGTCCTGATGTCAGATTAAGGGCAATTGGCTCTCGTAATGGAAACTCGGCCTGGCTTAATCAACGCAGCTGAATCTGTGATGGAAACTAACGACTTCACATCTTTCTCAGCCAACCACATATATAATGCTTGCGTTCAATGTCAGTAAAGCCGCTTGCATACTGGACGCGAAACAAATTTTTCGCACGACTGATTTGAGTCAATGCAAAGACGTGAATAAGCACGTCTGTTTATTCTTCTGTTTTCTTCCGTTGCAGACAGACTACAGTCTTTTTTCGGTCTCTCTTTTGAAAATTAGTCAGATGGATCGAACAGCTTCATGCTTTATTTCCACACCAGAGATAAAATAGGCTTTACATAAATAAATAAATAAATAAAATAGTGCTTGTAGTCAGTGACCAAATCTATTCCATGACCATTGACATTGTGGGCTCTAATGTCGTAGACCAGGCGCAGGCGCGGCGCATGGGGGGTGCGCCGTGCCAACGGGGTGTGTCCAGGCGTAAGTGGCAATTTCGTGCCCGGGGTAGCCTGGTGCAAGTACTCCTCTGTCCCGCCTCTGCCCCTCCTTCCAGCTCAAGTTGGCAAAGAAGGCAACACAGCCGAGTCAAATCTTGCTCACTGGCAAGAGAAACAATGGATAGCGTGTTCCCATTAGTTACAAACTGTTGCTGCTTTAAATTTTGGGATTAACATGCATGGACAACAATGCAAGATAAGTGACACATTTATTTTCAATATGTGATCTTAACTCAGTACGAGATCATAGCAATCAGGCTGTATTCCTTTCCCCCACTGAAGACGATAAAACCTAAGTGACAATAATAGTACTAGTATTAAGCCGCTTGCACACTGGACGCGAAACAAATTTTTCGCTCGACAGATTGCGTCTTGTGTCCAAAAGTCTGACAGGGTTTTAATAAATCTCCATGTCCGACAGTCTATTATTGTTTTTAATTTCTTCAAATCTGCTGACTCTTTTTGATATTAAACGTGAATGTTTTGATAAGAGGGCTCAGTTCTTCAAGATGAGTATCGAGAATTTCAATCAATGTTTCTGTGTAAGCTGCTCAATAAAGTGAGTCAACACTGGCGCGAGACAATGTACAATGCCTCCGTGTCTGACAGCCAAAAAAAGAGGACGATTAGAACAGATTGATGACGAAATTAAGAATAAAAAGAAACATTTTATCAACAGAACATCTGATGAACACTGCGATTTGTTGGATATCCCGTTTATTGGTTTTTATTCTTTATTTCGTTATAAATCTGTTCTCATATCAATACTTTTACTTTTTGCTGGCTGGTGGACATGGAGTATTTTGCATTTCGTGTCGGACAGTCTTGATAGTGCATCCGATAATTTCTTCACACTGTCAATGGTCATGGAATTGATTTGCTCACGCACTACTTTATCTCTGCTGTGGAAATAAAGCGTGAATCTGTTCGGTCCATCTGACTAATTTTCAAAAGAAAAACCGAATAAAGACTGCCGTCTATCTTCAACGAAAACAGACGAATAGGCTGAAAAGACCAAGAAAAGTCGATAGCTATCAATTTGAATTTTGGGAAGGTCGAACACAAACATAGCCAAGTTTGCACGTCTAATAATTCCTGGAATACTCGGAGAAATTAGAACTTTTATGACTCTCGGACACGGAGCTATATTAAAACCCTGTCGACTATCGCGTCTTTGCATTGACTTTGTCTGTAATCAGTCGTGCGAAAAATTCGTTTCGCGTCCAATGTGCAAGCGGCTTTAATGAGCATAGAACGCAAGCATTTGATATTGTAATGTGAATATAGGCCACTAGATGGCAGTATTTACCTTTTTTTTGTTAAGCTCAGACTGGAGTCATGTTTAGACATGTCCTGGACATGTCTGGGGCAAGTCTCAGAAAATTAAAAAAAAGAGGTCTAAATGTGGATGGGGTCTGCAAAAGAGTATATAAGGAAAAGAATTGAGACAGTAAAGTAGTAGGAGAAATTGCAAGAAGAAGGATACATGTGACCAGACCTGTCATTTCTGTTCAAGACCTGTTAAGTTTCTTTTGTGGATTTCTTCACCCAGGACATCACCAAGCCGCCCCACAAAAAGGACTGTAAATATTTCTTTTTGTTTTTGTTATAATCAATCTTGGTCTGTAGTTGTTATTAGTCTTTGTCTTTGTTTAAAAATTAAATGTGTTTAAGTTTTTAAAACTGTGTCTGTCATCCCTTGCTGTTGCTGTTGTGTTGTAGATTGTAATTAGAAATTGGGGCCATATCAATATATATATATATATTTTTTTTTTAAAATATATATATGTGTGTGTAGCAAGCCGAGGGAGGGCCCGGGCGGGGACTTGAACCTCCAGACTCCCGGATTAGGGTCATGCGCGCTGACCACATCGCCAAAGAGCCAGGCTCGTTGACAAGGTAGCCAGGGCATGTACTTATTAGGAAACACTTCCAGTGACAGGACCCTTCAACTGTCACATCTCTCCCCCTCTTTCACGAGCGTGTCCACACGCTCCATGCTTTACGCATGCTGCCATCCATTAGGATGCCCCAGATCCTGCCGATAAAGCCAGAATGTAGCAGACCAAAGGAGGGCCCGGGCGGGGACTTAAACCTCCAGACTCCCGAGTTAGTCATGCGCGCTGACCACATCGCCAAAGAGCCAGGCTCGTTGGCAAGGTAGCCAGGGTATGTACTTATTAGGAGACACTTCGAGTGACAGGACCCTTCAACTGTCACATATTTATATATATTGGCTGAGAAAGATGTGAAGTCGTTAGTTTGCATCACAGATTCAGCTGCGTTGATCAAGCCAGGTCAAGTTTCCATTACGCGTTGCAACCGCCTTTAATCTGACATCAGGACAATCGATATAGATGCTATAATTTATGTCCTTATTCAGATAGTTACATTAAATAGTGCTTCCTGTAATTATTTCTTGCACTGAAATGTGCCTGACATTCTGTAAACCTGCCTGTGAGATTTCGGTGACGTGTGCGCACTCTGCGCCGGTCAGCCAAATTACCACTGCACGGAAATTAAACCAGGTTGGAGCTGGAGAGTTTTTTGCGCAACTCCAGCGGAGAAGTTTTCTACGAAATTGTCACTGCGTCTTGATGAATATGTGACACCTCCCCCTACTACACCGCCACACCCATCTCGGCGCGCCTTCGTCTACCGAAGGCTGCGCACCTCACGAAATTACCACTTCGCGAGCTGCGCCGTACGAAATAACCACTGCGCGGACTGCGCCTCGCTACGCCACCTGCACTGCACCAGGAAATTACAGCCCTGTGAATTAAATATCGCATGCACGATCAAGACTGTCCAATGCGAAATGCTCCATGTCCGGCAGCAAGCAAAAAGTAAACGTAGATATGAGAACAGATTTATAATGAAATAAAGAATAAAAATATACCACACTCTTAGAATGAATGTGTTATCACATGTATAACACATTTTGTGTTGATTTCAACTCAAAATATGTAAAAAGGTGAAAAGAAAAAATCAACACTGATTGTGTTGAAAACAACACAAATTGTGTTGTCCTAAACTAGACACACAGGTGTGTTAACACATCTCTTTTGAGTAAACATCCAAAAAAGATGGCCGCAAATAAATAAATTGCAGTGTTCATTGGATGTTCTGTTTGTTGTTAAAATGTTTCTTTTTATTCTTTATTTCGTGATCAATCTGTTCTAATTGTCCTCTTTTTTTTTTTTTTTTGGCTGTCAGGCATGGAGTATTTTGCATTTAATGTTTGACAGTCAATGTACATTGTCCCGCGCCAATGTCGACTCACTTTATTTAGCAGAGCTTAAACAGAAACATTGATTGAAATTCTCGGTACGCATCTTGAAGAACTGAGCCCTCTTATCAAAACAGTCACGTTTAATATCTAAAAGATTCAGTAGATTTGAAGAAATTAAAAACAATAATCGACACGATCAACGCAATCTGTCGTGCGAAAAATTTGTTTCGCGTCCAGTGTGCAAGCGGCTTAATGCTATTATTATTGTCACATGTTTTATCGTTTTTAGTGGGGGAAAGGAATACAGCCTGATTGCTATGATCTCGTGCTGAGTTAAGATCACATAGCCTATTGAAAATAAATGCGTAACATATCTTGCATTGTTGTCCATGCATGGTAATGACAAAATTTTAAGCAGGAACAGGGTGTAATAATAGGAACACGCTATCCATCGTTTCTCTTCCCAATGATGCAGGCAGAATAAATAAATGAGCAACCATGGTATTTCATTCCAACTTCATAAGTTTGAATCATCAGACGTAGTTTTCGTTTTGAAATTCCATTAATTTCGCTAATGGTAATAATTCGCGAATGCCCTAGCTAGCCAGCAAACTCATATTCGTAATGCTTAATATAGACGTAAGCGGTGCAGAAAACATGCCTGAAGCAGCAAAGTAAAATGCAACATTAACGCCTTATGCAGGACAGAGGCTTCTATATTCCTACACATTAAAGGTGAGGAGAGGAGCTCATTTGATTGGTGAAGATTTGACTCAGCCTGGGGCCTTTCTGTGTGGAGTTTTCATGTTCTCCCCGTGTTCGTGTGGGTTTCCTCCGGATTCCGGTTTCCCCCACTCACAAAAACATGCCTCATAAGAACACTCCAACCAGTACCCCTGACCAAGGAACTGGCTTTAGAACTGGCGCTGCTCTGTGGCTGCCCACTGCTCCTATCTATAGGATGGGTCAAATGCAGAGGACAAATTACCCTATGGGGTTCAATAAAGTATATCTTATCTTCTTCATTATGAGTGAGATAGTGTGCGGTGTACAGCTCTACTGACTCACGGATACGAGCAACGTTCGCCTTGCAACCGCTTCACGAATATAAACAGCGTTAGACCCGCCACCGCAACCAACTTGACAGGATCCATTCCTTTACTAGGACAGATATGACCCCGCATCTCGGCCTTAGCGAACCATGAAGCATCAAGCTGAGTTGGCTTTTTAGCAGAGTATGGAAGCCTTAGCAAGCTTGGTACCTGTGAGCTTAGAGGTCGTGTTTCGGCAAACCGGCTCCATTCGGCCCGCCAACTGAGCTCGCGTCAGCTCCAGCAATGGCCCACCTTTTTGTCCATTTTTGGATTAGCCGGGAGGGAGACAGAGTCAAATGAAAGCCAAGATGGGGACCAAATTTGCTTCAAAATGGATATTCAGAAACCTATGGGTGACATCACAGAGGCTATGTCCATGTTTTATACAGTCAATGGTATGAACTCATGCTGAACATGCTGAATTTGGCTCATAAAAAGTAGATAATTTTTAAAATCACTGTCAGATGAAATACACTTGTGGTCAAGGACTTTTTCTTTTTTATTTTCCATAACAGCGATCGAATCGCGGGTTAAATTCAGTATCTACAGTGGCGGAGCAGAGAATTGGGTTGCACAAAACAGCCGTTGAAAATAATAATAAATCCTGACCTGTTCTCAGTCATCTTCATGATTAACAAAAGGTTCATTCCGATAGCGCTCCGCATTTCACAGGTGCTGCTTTTTCTACCCAATTAGGAGAGACGACAATCATTCATCTGGACGTGTATTTGCTGTATTTAAATCTACGTTATTCAAAATTGCATAGCCTACCTGTCGACTCTCGCTAATTGCTTGAGCCGCACGCTTTTTATAACCTAGTGCCGAGTGCCACTGTTTTTTTTTTTAATCAACCCAAGAAATACCGAGAGTGAGAGTCCACGTTTCATTGGAACACGGACCAGTTCAATCACGCGAAGCATTGGCCAATTAATAAGCAAATTATTTTCCTGCACTGAATTTAGCCAATGATTTCATCGCTGTTAGATCGCATACGGTGAAAAACCATGTCTTCAGTTGCCAATTACGATAATTGGAAAAGACGTCAATAAAGGAAAATGATTGAGATCTAGCCAGGACTAAAAGGGACGTGTCTTTGCCCCTCCTGTAGGACCGCCACTGCATATACCCATGAAAGTTCATGAAACATATGACCCCGATTATTTTTTTCCAAAGTCAGTCTCTCTCATAGAAGGAATTGTGACAGTTGGTCCAGAAATAACTGGAAAGTAGGAGGAGATTTGTTTTTCCGAAGTAAAAGTATACATTTCTTTGCAAAGTATGTAATGGTAATTAATACTCTGCATTTTTTAAATCTAACTGGAGGTCTGGCATGTTATTTAATAAATACAAACAAGGATTCTGTTGTGTTCTGCATTTCTGTCATGCCATGTTTAAGTTCTGTGCTTGGCTATGCCATGTTGTTTATTTCTGTGTTTAGTGACCTCCGCTATGTCTGACTATTCTTAGGATTAGGGATGCACCGATACCGATACTGGTATCGGGTATCGGCCCGATCCAGCCCCTAAAAGCTGGATCGGGTATCTGTGGAAAGGTCCCGATCCGCGTTGCCGATCTAGGCGCCCGCACGCGAATTTTTTTCCCCCAAACGGTTCGTCCATAGAGTTTTTTTTTCTCGTCTCCTTATTGGTTGAAATATGTGAATTAATTCTCTTACCACGTGCTTCTGTTGACTGTCGCCCATGTGGTATTGTTGACAAAATATACCGTTGCTAATAGTGCGCCAGCACATTAGTGATCGTGCACCACAAAACCAGTCGTATGTCGCCCCCAGGTAATAATACTAGTAGTTTTGAGTACAAGTAGCCTACTAGTACTTCTAGTAGTTAGCGATAAATTATTGATATTTTATGCGCTGTGTGTTGGGTAACCACATCCATTGTAGTGAACGCTAGCTAGTTGACAAGCTGGCTAGCAAATTAATGCACGATTCAACATATTTTCCTGGACACGGGCAAGTGTGGAGAACAAAAGTCAATCGTTCCCTACTCTCGCTGCTGGTTGTAATGATTTGGCCGATCGGCGCAAGTTGTGAACAAGGGGAAACTCGAAAACCGGAACGAACATAATATTATTTAACGGGGTCAAGCTAGTTGACAAGCTGGCTAGCAAACTAATGCACAATTCAACATATTTTCCTGGACACCGGCAAGTGTGGAGGACAAAAGTCAATCGTTCCCTACTCTCGCTGCTGGTTGTAATGATTTGGCCGATCTGCGCAAATTGAGAACAAGGGGAAACTCGAAAACCGGAACGAACATAATATTATTTAACGGGGTCAAGCTAGTTGACAAGCTGGCTAGCAAACTAATGCACAATTCAACATATTTTCCTGGACACCGGCAAGTGTGGAGGACAAAAGTCAATCGTTCCCTACTCTCGCTGCTGGTTGTAATGATTTGGCCGATCTGCGCAAATTGAGAACAAGGAAACTCTTAAACCGAAATGAAATTATTTAACTGGGACTTCGGGAGACTGAAGGATACATTCAAAATAGCCTGCTTTCATAGTATATCTACATTAGCGAGCCCAAATAGCCTGATGTGACATGACATTGCTTTTAAGTGAGTGTTCTGCATAAGACAAAAAGGTGACTAGAAGTCATATGCGACATGGACACATTAGCTGCTTTAAAAATTGTTACAGAAGTTCAAAGGCTACTTGAGCTAAACATTTTAGGTGGTTGTTACTGCAGGAGAATTTTTATTGTACTTAGTTGTACAGATAGAATTTTATTTTGTACTTGAATTTTTGTTGTCACTTTAAAAACTTGACACTAAGGCTAAGTTATGTTGTAACAAACAAGGTTGTTGGCACCTTTGCACTTTTTTTTCATTAAAGTGCCACTTTGTTTTCAATAAGCATTTAAAAACAGTTGTTATATAGTTTGCATTGGAATGTTACTCTGATGCACTTTGTTTTTCTCCATTACCAGTCCAGTCAACAGGGTATAAAAGTTTATGATTGAAAAGTATTTTCTTTAAATTCAGATGCATTCCTTTAACAGGCTCTTGAAATGTTACTCTGATGAACCTTCTTTGTTTTTCTCTATTACCAGTCCAGTCAACAGGGTATAAAAGTTCATGATTAAAAAGTAATTTCTTTAAGTGTTGAAGCAGCAAGCATTTCTAACAGACTGTTTTTGAACATTTAAACATTCTAAAGTTTAAATAAATATGGACTTGAGAACTGCCATATGTACTCATTTTTTTGCCCTTTACCCATAACATTACCATTCCTATCCCACAGTACAGCATACGGGTTATTATTTAACACTGGTATCGGATCGGTATCGGTATCGGGCGATACCTGAAGCCTAGGTATTGGTATCGGTATCGGCACCAGAAAAGTTGGATCGGTGCATCCCTACTTAGGATTATGTATTGTGTTTCTGGTAGTTTAGATTTTCTTGTTTTATTATTTTTTCATACTTTAGTCCATTGTTATCATGCCATGTTTTTATTTCCATGCATTGCACTTTGTCTACCCTGTCTTGTCTTATATAGGTCTTTGCTCACGGTCCCTAGTCTTGTGTGTCACTCATTCGGGTGATTTATTGGTTTCTGGGTTTCAACATTCTTTCATTATCTCGTGTTCTTCCTACCTCTCTCTTTTACTATCTACTGATCCATACTAACAGTTTGTTGTTTTCGAGAATTACTAACACATATTAACATTGTTTATTTTTACTAACTTACTAACATGCTCTCGGGATTGTATAGCTGCACATACTAATTGACTAACGATCTCTCAGCAGTCGCCCAATTCTAGTCTCCGCCTCCTTGCCTATCCCTAATTATCTCTGCTGCAGTTTTCAGTGGATCTCCACTAATACTTTATGCTTTCCTTTTCTTTAAACTATACACTTTAGTACTCCTTAACCGGAGCTGTTGTTTTGTACATAGGTTTGTCTTGTGATCCCTGTCTGCGTTTTGGCTTTGGCCAGATTCATGTAATTAGATTATTCCTCATGTGTCACTCCTAATTATTGTATCATTGATCGCACCTGTTCCTCCCTGGTCATGTGTTCACCCCGGATGTGTATTTAAGATGTCTTTTCTAGCACTTCCAGTGTCAGATCGTTCTTCCTAGCTTCCTGTGCCACGTTTGTTCTCGCCTTGATTCTTAGTGATTTATCTTTCTGACTGGATTGCCCAACCTTCGATTTTTGCCTTCGTGATTTTGGATTATTGTTGCATCTGTGTGTTTTGACCTTTTTTCTGCCCGACTACGAGACCTCTGTTTGCTGCCCTGGTAAAGATTCGGATTACGTTCTGCGGATTCTGTCTAGCTTCTCTGATAGAACTATTCCTGTGTACCAGACCCATTTCTGTCCGACTACGATTACTGTGATTTCTGCCCTGGTTTTTGATACTATTTTTGCCCAACTGTATTTTGACTTCTGGATTGTGGACTCTGAACTGTTGCTTTCTGCCCTGCGGGGGTTCTCCCCCTTTACCAATAAAACAAGCTCTACTGCATTTCCTGGTTCTCGCGACTGGTTCCTGATCGGTATATTACAGATTCAACTGACCTATGGCTAAGCCCGGCCTCTCCACTGACTCGGACAAACGATCAATATTTTAGAACAGGCGCTAATGGCTGGTTTCATAGTTGGAGATATTGTTCAGGATGCTATAGATGATTTTTGGCGTTAGAAGGAGGCTCAAATATCATCAAGAAGTCAGTAAAAAGGGTTACACTATGCAATGAAGGAAAACATGAATTTAGAGTGGAGAAAGTCAATGAAAAGTTCAAATTGGAAGCTAAAATTTTCAGGTCTCAGCGCAAACGCGATCAACTGCATCTTGTTTCCGTCACCCTCTCACTCAACAAGACAGAGGATCAGCATTATTCGTGCACTACAGGGTAATTAATTTCATTTATGTATTATTATTGCTACTGAATTTAAGAAATCTAACCTGACATGACTGAACTCCTAAGTAAACAAAGTGACATAATGAACGTCGCAGCCAGGAGCTCACGTAAGCCAAAGTTTGTCAGCACTGAAGTTAGCTATAGAGTTTACTAACTTCAGCTAACGTTAGCCAACTTAGTGATGTAAAAGATAACTTTACATTAATCTCCAGCGAAGTAACAAGGTGTCGCCTTAAACACAATGTTGACTAAGCTGGGAATAAATGTAGACAACCTTATTGACCTTTGATAGCTACCTTAAGCTGATAGTGGGGTCTTCCACAAAGCTTACAAAATACAGTACACCTCATCGCCCAGCCTCTCGGGATACCTCGTATAGGAGTTACATTTACCCCCAAACACAGCAATAGACCATTTTTTTTACTTAGAAACAATTTAAAACCCCATAAAAGAAAACGATTTGGAGTTTCCGGAATGCATTTCAATGGAATTTCAGGCTCAGAATGTCCGAGCATATGGGGAGAGAATATGCACTGTGATTGGCTCATCGCATTTGAGGACAGGGCTTAATTGATCAATTAAATTGTATTTTCAGAGTTGATGTAGTAAGCAGATTAACCAAATTCCAGGATGTTTTCAACAAATGACAATGCCAAAACATATGCATAAAAGTTCCTTCTTTAGTTTTGCATCTCGGACAGTTAGTGGTGTTCTCTTTTTGCCTATTTATGGGAGTAAGATAGCATCAATGAATTGACTTAAAATTAGTTTCTTTAATATTGTTACTTGTCAATGGAAAATGTATTCTTTCACAGATTTCTGACCAAGTATTTTCATCTAAAGCCTTCTCCAGGTCCTTTTCCCAGATCTTTAACAGGTTTGGAAAAGATACATTAACTGCTTTGGCTATAATATTATAAAATGTACTTATCTTACCTTTAATTGTAGAGGGGAATATTAATATATCCCAGATTTCCAATTCAAAACTTAGCTCACTTTCTTTGACAAGTTATCAAACGACATTCTGAATTTGCAAATATTTTTAAAAGTCTGTAGTGGGAACGCCATATTCAATTCTCAATGCAATAAAAGATTTCAAGTGCATATTTTTATGAAACAAATCTTTGAATTGTTTTATACCCAAATTTGTCCAATAACTTAAATGAAAATGATTTTAGGTGTTTAATCAGATCAGGATTCTGGTAGATGGGGGAATAGATAAAAATACAATTTATCACACCAAGTAATCTTTCCAAGCTTAAAGTGTGTTAAAGACAGTAAAGCACTGAGGCATTTTTTTTAAATCTTATGAAAGTGTTTTATAAATATAAGAGAGTCCAAACGGTTGACAAAATTTGCTTCCATTTGTACCCACAATGATTCCTGTTTCCCCAACCTCCATGACACTAAATTATGCAATTGTGCTGACCAGAAATATTAATGGAGATTGGGGAAACCAAGGCCCCCCAGGGGTTCAGGTTTCATGAGGGTATATAAACTTATTCTTGGATTTTTATTGCACCAAATAAATCTAGAAATAGATTTGTTCAAATTTTTAAACAAGAGCCATCTGGCAATGGCATAAACTGTGTGTAATTTCCTTGGAAATATTGAGATTTAATTTAGCTCTCGCTGCAGTTCGTAGCCTCCAGTTACTCTCTGTAGATAAAGTTTTATGAATGGCTCCACACCTTTTTACCTCACTCTTGCCTTTCTCTCAAATGTTCACGTTTAGTAAATGCTGCACATGAAATAATTTGTCCTCTTAAAGTGGCTTTTGCTGCTTCCCAGACAGTGGCATAGCTAGTGGGGGGGGGCAAAGACACATCCCTTTATGACAACAATTAGTCCTGGCTAGTTCTCAATCATTTGCCTTTATTGACGCGTTTTCCAATTATTGTAATTGGCAACTGAAGACAGGGTTTCTCTCCATATGCATTCTAACAGCGATGAAATCATGGGCTAAATTCAGTACAGAAAAAAAAAAAAAAAACTTATTAATAGGCCAATGCTGCACGTAGATTGAACTGGTCCTTGTTCCAATTAAACTCGGCTTTCACTCTCGGTATTGTGTGGGTTGATTTAAAAAAAAAAAAAAAGTAGCACTCGGCAGTTCAATAGCCTAAACGCCTAAATAAAAAACGTGCGGCTCCAGCTATTTGCGTGAGAGTCGACAGCATGCCATTTTGAATAACATTGATTTAAAAACAGCAAATACGCGTCCAGAGGAATGATTGTCGTCTTATCTAATCGGGGGGAGCAAGCAGCACCTGATAAGTGTGGAGTGCTCTTTGAGTGAACCTTCTATTAATAATGTACAAAAGTAAATGACTGACAACAGGGCAGGACTAATAATTGTTTGAAACAAATGTTTTGTGCACCCGCATTCTCTGTTCTAGTTCCGCCACTGAACTGAATGTAGCCCATGATTTAATCGCTGTCAGATGCATATGGAGAGAAACCATGTCTTCAGTTGCAAATTACAATTGGAAAACGCGTTAATAAAGGAAAATGATTGAGAACAAGCCAGGACTATTTGTTGTCATAAAGTAACGTGTCTGTGACCTGTGTTTTTTGTTGGTGGTGTTGTTTTTTTTTTTTAAATAATTTCATTGCTGAATTTTCATGAAGATTTTTTTATGTTTGCAGCATTTACTCTGAGCTAAAATTCTGAAAAGAAACTGAAATACGATGGAATTCTATAAGCTACAAGTGTCTTGTTATTAATATCTTCATATACCATATAGTCAACAGGACACACAAGCAATCTACTCTTGGCAAATCTCTGGTTGACAAACTTTTAGTAGCATTCACAATGTAGCCTAGTATCCATATATATCCATATTCTGGATATATTTGCCATTTGTGTGTGCAATTTGTGAGTGCAGTCTGTGCAATACCTCTCCGTGTTGTGTTGGATACGACTGACTCCGTTAAAGTGATCACAATTTTGCACTCGCCATTGGGGCTTTGTTACTCAGTTTTATCATCTTTTCCGAAATGGGCAGCATTGATGCATTTGAACATCGTGAGTTCTGTCCGGTCCATCCCCAGTGCCAAAGTAGCAGTCTCCAGCCAGCAGATTACTTAACCTTGCCCAAGTTTGGTAAATTAGACTTTTATCAGCACCCAGTGGCAAAGAAGTTTTCATGTCCTGCCCAGAAACTTAAGTGGCCAAACATAGCTTCTGAAGGTGTTTGAATTGTTGAACACCGTATCTATGTTGTAAATTTTCAGAGAAAAACTAAATTTGAATCACTCAGCACCATAGCTATTCTGTACTGGTTTATTTACAGTCTTTACCAGTGTGGGTGGTGGAAACAGATATGCTTAGCAGTCATAGCTCCTCTTCGCTCAGTATCTGAGCGGATTCTGTAATGTGGAAAAAAGCCACTAGATGGCAGTATTTTTTTTGTTAACCCCAGTCCGGAGCTAGGTTTGGGCATGTCCTGGGCATGTCTGAGAGGGGAAAGTCCCAGAGAATTAAAAAAAAAAAAAGTCTAAAAGGTGGGAAGGGGCTGCTAAAAAGTTTATAAGGAGAAAATTGAGAGGGTAAAGTAGTAGGAGAAATTGCAAGGGGAAGGATACATTTCTCTGTCACTCTTTTCAAGACCTGTGAAGTTTTTTTTGTGAATTTTTGCCTGTGTTGGAGCATTTCCCTGTCCCAGGACATCACCAAGCAACCCCATCTCAAGGGACTGTAAATATTTTTATACATATTTTGTATACATCAATCTTGGTCAGTAGTATAAATTGTAGGTTAGTTGTCAGTCTTTGTTAAATAAAATCTGTTTAAGTTTTAAATTTTTGTCTGTCATCCCTTGCTGTCTTATGTCATAACAAATCGGGGGCTCATCTAGGAGAGACCATAGTGTGAGTCATTTATTGAAAATGTAACATTTCAAATTGTGAAATATTTTTTTTACATTTTAAAATATATGTTGACAGATCAACAGCAATGCATGATTTCTTGGCATCACCAACCGTAGAGGTCTTTTAAAAAGACAGAACTGCTAGAAATATGCAAACAGTTAGAGCTGACAGAGGTAAAACCAGCCATGCGAAAAGCAAGACTGGTTAGAGAGATTGTTGAATATTACATTGATAAAAATGTGTTTGCACCAGGTGATCTGGAACAGTTTCCAGTGGAAAATTCAAATGTAGAAATGGAACTTACATTAAAAATACTAGAATGAAAGGGAGGAAAAAGAAAAACAAAGGCAATTTGAGTAAGAAAAATTAACAAGAGAAGAGAAAAAGAAAGGGAGGAAAAAGAAAAACATAGTGAATTTGAGAGGGAGGAAAGAGAATTTGAGAGAGAGAAAGAGGAAAGAGCAAAAAGAGAGAGACAGAGATTATGATTTAGAGAAGTTAGATAGAGAAGAAAGGCTCCAAATGGAGCAACTAAAAATTAAAATAGAAGCGGAGAACAAATTTCATTGCTAGCCAGGAGGTAAAACTGGTACCTCCATTCTTGGAGAAGGAGGTTGATAACTATTTCCAGTGCTTCGAGAAGGTAGCTAAGAGTTGTCAGTGGCCAAAGGAACTCTGGCCTCTGATGTTGCAAACTGTCCTCAAGGAAAAAGCTCAACAAGCCAATTCGGCTTTGTCTGCAGATGATTCCTCTGATTATGAAGTAGTCATAAAGGTTATTTTGAGAGCTTAGGAGTTGGTTCCAGAGGCTTACCGACAGAAATTCAGAGGTGTGAAGAAATCTGTCAATCAGACTTATGTGGAATTTGCTAACGAGAAGAAGGTTTGCTTTGAGCGCTGGTGTACTTCTTCGGAGGTCAAGGATGATTTCAACTCACTAAAAGAGATGGTGTTAGTTGAAGAATTCAAGAACTGTCTAAAGGATGATATTAAGGCCTACCTTAATGAGAAGCAAGCACTGAATTTGCAATCAGCTGCCAAATTTGCAGACGAATATGGTCTCACACATAAGTCCAAATTTCAGTCTAGCAGTAACAATAAATGATTCCAATTTCGGAAAAAAGGTAACTGTGATACCAAAGATTCCTCACCCAAAGAAAAAGACAAATCTGGTGATGGTGCTCAGAAATCCAGTCCCAGGTCTGATCAAAGTGTGAAAGCTGACAGTAACAAAAGTGGTCTAGTTTGCAATTATTGCAAGAAATCTGGGTCATGTTACAACTAACTGTCGGTTCCTTAAAGCTAAGAAAGAAAACGAAAGGGATACCAAACCAAATGCCTTAGTGAAGGCTAGGTTAGAAGCCCCTGTAGTAGATGACCAATCTGCTAAATTGCCTGATACAGCTGACTTTGTGGGGGAGAAATTTCTTCCATTTGTGTCAGAGGGATTTGTGGCTCTGAATGAGCATTCTCCTTCTGTCCCCATATATATCCTAAGGGATACCGGAGCTTCTCAGTCACTTTTGTTGATAGACTCCTTTGAGTTACGTGATGAGACTGCTTCTGGGGATTTCATACTTGTACAAGGTATTGAAGGGAGGACTGTATCTGTACCCCTGCGGTCTGTATTCTTGAAGTCAGATTTAGTTACAGGACTGGTAAAGGTGGGACTTATGTCAAGTCTACCGATCAAGGGTGTTTCTCTTGTTATGGCCCCAATTTGTTATGACAATCTACAACACAACAGCAACAGCAAGGGATGACAGACACAGTTTTAAAAACTTAAACACATTTAATTTTTAACAAAGACAATAATAACTAACTAATCTACTATCAACAACTAAATGACCAAGATTGATTTACTACAAAAAACAGAAATATTTACAGTTTCCTGGTGATGTGCTGGGTGAGGAAAAAAAAACTCAAACACAGGCAAAAATCCACAAAAGAAACTTCACAGGTCTTGAACAGAATGACAGGTCTGGTCACACGTATCCTTCTTCTTGCAATTTCTCCAACTACTACTTTACTGTCTCAATTCCTTTCTTTATATACTCTTTTGCAGACCCCACCCACATTTAGACCTCTTTTTTTAATTTTCTGGGACTTTCCCCAGACATGTCCAGGACATGTCTAAACCTAGCTCCAGTCTGAGCTTCACAAAAAAAGGTAAATACTGCCATCTAGTGGCCTCTATTAACATTACACCTCCATTCCATATGGGAAAAATTTTGACTCATAAAGGCAAAATTTTTCTTTTCAATACAAAATGGTTAAGTGAACACTTGTCTATATATACATATCATACAATATTCAAATTAACATGTGATATATATATACATATTCAAACACGGGATAAGCAATCAGCAATTACATTTTCTGTACCCTTCACATGCTTAATTTCCAAGTCAAACTCCTGTAAAATCAAACTCCAGTTCAACAATCTTCGATTCTTGTTTTCCATCTTACTCAAAAACATTAACGGATTGTGGTCAGTGTACACAATCATTGGCTTTTGTCCTGTACAAACATAAACCTCAAAGTGTTGTAAAGAAAGGACCAGAGCCAACAGTTCCTTCTCTATTGTGGAATAGTTCCTTTGGTGGCCATTGAACTTCCTGGAGAAGTATGCCACGAGATGCTCAATGTCATCAGAGTCACTTCTCTGTAGGAGCACAGATGCACAAGCTTGGTCGCTAGCATCGACCGCGATGGAGAACGGTTTTTTGAAGTCAGGATATTTGAGCACGGGGAAGTGACACAGCAGAGACTTTAGGCGATCGAAGGCTCTCTGGCATGCATCATCCCAAGTGAACTTTACGCCTTTCTTCAGTTGGTTAGTTAGACTGAGAGCAATCTCAGCAAAGTTCTTGCAGAACTTGCGGTAGTACCCGATCATTCCAAGGAAGCGGCGCAAAGCTTTTTTGTTGTCAGGAACTGGAAAATCCATGATGGCTTGGACTTTAGCATTTATGGGTGCCACCTTACCCTGGCCTATGACGTAGCCAAGATAGGTGACAGTAGCACAACCAAAGTCACTCTTGTTCAGGTTAACAGTCAGGTTAGCCTGGGTCAGGCACTGGAACAACGTCTCTACATCTTTTAGATGTTCTTCCCAGGAGTCACTCCATGTGATCAGGTCATCGATGTATGCACCCGTGTGTGGCAATCCGGTGATTGTAGACTGTATCATCCTTTGGAATGTGGCTGGGGCATTTTTCATCTCAAAGGGTAGGACTTCATACTGGTACAACCCAGATGGTGTGGCAAAAGCTGAGATGCTCTTGGCCCTCTCAGTTAAAGGCACACACCAATAACCCTTCAATAAATCAATCTTGGTCAGAAACTTTTCTTGCCCTACTCTATCAATACAATCATCAATCCTAGGTATTGGAAACACATCAGTTCTAGTTACAGCATTGACTTTGCGATAATCTGTATTGAATCTAGTACTTCCATCAGGTTTTGGAACTAGCACACAGGGTGAACTCCAATCTGAGTTGGAGGGTCTGATAATATCATGTTCTAACATGTACTCAACCTCTTTCTCAGCAATCTTTCTCTTTTCAGGATTCATCCGGTACGGATGCTGTTTTATTGGTTTGGCATCACCAACATCGACATCATGAGAGGCTATAGAAACTCTCTTTTTTGGAACATCAGGAAACAGATCCTCATATTTCTTGATCAACCTCTCAAACTGATCTCTCTGTGAGGGTTCTAAGTGCTGGAGTTTTACATCAAGATTTTGCAACACTTCAGAATTTGACAATTTACATGAAAGAACTTCAGCTTTAATTCTAGGTTCATCATCTTGAAACTCTCCCTCATCTTTACAAATCTCGGCCATAGGAGAATCTGAAGTGACAGCTGCAACCCTAGCATTTCTGTCATGATAAGGCTTCAGCATGTTAATGTGACACAATTGTTTTGGTTTTCTCCTATCTGGAGTCTTCACAATGTAATTGAGATCATTGAGTTTTGTCAGAATTTCATAAGGACCATGAAATCTAGCCTGCAATGGATTGGACTGCAAGGGAAACAACACAAGAACCTTATCTCCTGGTTTAAACTCACGGCTTCTAGCCTTATGATCATACCAAGTTTTCATTTTTCCCTGACTTGATTTCAAGTTCTCTTTGGCTAGGTCACAAGCTGCACTCAATCTTTCCTTGAACTTGCTAACATAGTCTAACAGACTGATGTGCGGCTCTTCCTCTTGCCATTGTTCACTCAATAATAGCAAAGGTCCTCTCACTTCATGGCTAAACACTAGCTCAAATGGACTGAATCCAGTAGACTCCTGCACTGCTTCTCTAGCTGCAAACAACAGCAAATGAACACCTTCATCCCAGTCTTTCTCATGGTCATAACAATAAGTCCTCATCATTGTCTTGAGAGTGGAATGAAACCCCTCTAAGGCACCCTGACTCTCTGGATGATAGGCACTAGAAAGAATCTTCTTTGCACCTAGTTCATACACAACCTGCTGAAACAATCCTGAAGTGAAATTGCTACCTTGGTCTGACTGAATTTCCCTGGGAAGGCCAAACAACGTGAAGAACTTCATCAAAGCCTTTGAGATTGCAGTTGCCTCGATGTTACGTAGAGGTATGGCTTCGGGGAATCTGGTGGATGCACACATGATTGTCAACAAGTACTGCCTTCCAGATCTAGTCTTGGGTAATGGACCAACACAATCAACAATGACCTTCGTGAATGGCTCCCCAAATGCTGGGATAGGCTGCAATGGAGCTACAGGTGGGTCAAACTGGTGTTTTCCAACTACCTGACAAGTGTGACAGGTTTTGCAAAAGTTGGAAACGTCTTCCCGAAGCCCAGGCCAAAAGAAGTGTTTCATCATCTTATCAACAGTCTTGTTAACACCAAGATGACCTCCTAAAGGTAAACTATGAGCTATTGTTAAGATCTCATTCCTGTAGACCTTCGGAACAACAATTTGCCTGACCACTGACCAATCTGCATTGGCAGGGATATCAGGAGGGCGCCACTTCCGCATCAGCACACCATCCTTGAGATAATACCCAACTGGAACTGCGTCTATTTATTTATCCGGAAGGGCTCTCCTCTTTAGTACACAAATTTCAGGATCATTAGTTTGCTCCTCAATCAACCGCTTTCTGGACAGAGACAAGTCTCCAGACACATCAGAATCACCAGACCCATCCGGCTGGCTGAATAGAGAACTGATAAAAGTATCTGATAAGTCCTCAAACGGAGAAACCATAGTAGGCCAATCAGAGTCATGAGGCAAACCACCTGAGTCCTGACTATTCAATATGCTGGACGGCACCACAACATCATCTTCTTTAGCCTTCTTGGCCATAGCACGAGTCACTGCGCAAGAAGGATACAGAGATGGTTCCTCATCCCCATCTTCAGTGCTTGGCTGTGAAGTAAGATGTACAGGGGGAACTACTTTGCCCCCAGCCAGGTCATTGCCTAGCAACAGAGAAACACCCTTTATAGGTAGACTTGACATAAGTCCCACCTTTACCTGTCCTGTAACTAAATCTGACTTCAAGAATATAGAGCGCAGGGGTACAGATACAGTCCTCCCTTCAATACCTTGTACAAGTATGAAATCCCCTGAAGCGGTCTCATCACGTAACTCCAAGGAGTCCATCAACAAAACTGACTGACTGAGAAGCTCCGGTATCCCTTAGGATATATATGGAGACAGGAGTAGTATGCTCATTCAGAGCCACAAATCCCTCTGACACAAATGGAAGAAATTCCTCCCTCACGAAGTCAGCTGTATCAGGCTTTTTAGCCCCACAAGAAGCAGGCAATTTAGCAGTCGGTTATCTACTACAGGGTTTTCTAACCTTGTTTTCACAAAGGCATTTGGTTTGGTATCCTTTTCTTTTTCTTTCTTAGCTTTAAGGAACCAACAGTTAGTTGTAACATGACCAGATTTCTTGCAATAACTGCAAACTAGACCACTTTTGTCACTGTCAGCTTTCACACTTTGATCAGACCTGTTACTGGATTTCTGAGCACCATCACCAGATTTGTCTTTGTCGTTGGGTGAGGAATCTTGGGTATCACCATAACCCTTTTTCTGAAATTGGGACCATCTATTATTACTGCTAGACTGAAATTTGGACTTATGTGTGAGAACATATTCATCTGCAAATTTGGCAGCTGATTGCAAATTCAGTGCTTGCTTCTCATTAAGGTAGGTCTTAACATCATCTTTAACACAGTTCTTGAATTCTTCAACTAACACCATCTCTTTTAGTGAGTTGAAATCATCCTTGACCTCCATAGAAGTACACCAGCGCTCAAAGCAAACCTGCTTTTCATTAGCAAATTCAACATAAGTCTGATTTTCAGATTTCTTCAGACCTCTGAATTTCTGTCGGTAAGCCTCTGGAACCAACTCATAAGCTCTCAAAATAACCTTTTTGACAACCTCATAATCAGAGGAATCATCTGCAGACAAAGCCGAATAGGCTTGTTGAGCTTTACCCTTGAGGACAGTTTGCAACATCAGAGGCCAGTGTTCCTTTGGCCACTGGCAACTCTTTGCTACCTTTGCTACCAAAACACTGGAAATAGTTGTCTACGTCCTTTTCAGAAAATGGAGGCACCAGTTTTACCTCCTGACTGGCACAAAATTTATTTTTAGTTTCAATTTTAATTTTTAGTTTCTCCATTTGGAGTCTTTCTTCTCTAATTCAAAATCTCTCTGTCTCTGTCTCTCTCTTTCTGCTCTTTCCTCTTTCTCTCTCTCAAATTCTCTTTGTTTTTCTTTTTCCTCCCTTTCAATCTCTAGCATTTTTAATTTAAGTTCCATTTCTATATTTGGATTTTCCATTGGAAACTGTTCCAGATCTCCTGGTGCAAACAGATTTTCATCAATGTAATATTCAACTATCTCTCTAGCCAGTCTTGCTTTTCGAATGGCTGCTTTTACCTCTGTCAGCTCCAACTGTCTGCAAATTTCTAGCAGTTCTGTCTTTTTAAAAGACTTCAAAACCCCTACGGTTGGTGATGCCAAGAAATCATCCATTGCTGTTGCCAATATAATTATATAGGAAAATTCACAAAAACAATTTTACAATCTGAAATGTTAGATTTTTAATAAATGACTCACAAAATGGTCTCTCCCGGACGAGCCCCCAATTTGTTATGGCCCCAATTTGTTATTACAATCTACAACACAACAGCAACAGCAAGGGATGACAGACACAGTTTTAAAAACTTAAACACATTTAATTTTTAACAAAGACAATAATAACTAACTAATCTACTATCAACAACTAAATGACCAAGATTGATTTATTACAAAAAACAGAAATATTTACAGTTTCCTGGTGATGTGCTGGGTGAGGAAAAAAAAACTCAAACACAGGCAAAAATCCACAAAAGAAACTTCACAGGTCTTGAACAGAATGACAGGTCTGGTCACACGTATCCTTCTTCTTGCAATTTCTCCTACTACTACTTTACTGTCTCAATTCCTTTCTTTATATACTCTTTTGCAGACCCCACCCACATTTAGACCTCTTTTTTTTATTTTCTGGGACTTTCCCCAGACATGTCCAGGACATGTCTAAACCTAGCTCCAGTCTGAGCTTCACAAAAAAAAGGTAAATACTGCCATTTAGTGGCCTCTATTCACATTACACTCTGTTGCTAGGCAATGACCTGGCTGGGGGCAACGTAGTTCCTGTTGTATTCTAGTCCCTTGGTGGCATACTACTTTGACACAGTGCCAATGGACAGAGGAAGTAAAAATGAGAGAGGAAGTAAATAAAAGGAAGAGCGAGACACATGCCATGCTGTACTAGGAATGCTCGAGTTATTGTCCTGTGATATCGGAGTTTAAGTAAAGCACTGTTGTAATAGTATTCAAGCCTCTTCATTACTGCACCACGTAACAAATTGGCGACGAGGTTGCTTGCTGTAGCCAACGAACGAAGATGGCTTTTGCTTCTACGCCGTTCCCACCGCCTTTTCTGCCTTGCCCGGGTGAGCCACCTATTCCATTCATCACATGGGAGAAAATGTTCCAGAATTACCTACTCGTTCTTGGTGCTGAGGGGGACACATGGACGGTGCCGAGACTGAGGGCACTTTTGCTGCATTGTCTCGGAACAGAGGGACAGAGACTGTTTATACACACCCAGCTCAAGGTACAACTATGGATGAAGCCATTGCGGCATTGAAAGCTCACTTTAATCCTAAAAGAAATGCTGTCGTGGAACGACATGTTTTCAGAAAGAGAGTTCAAGCCCCAAATGAAAGTATACTTCAGTATGTTGCCGCCCTACGTGAATTGGCCGCTACGTGCGAGTTTGCTGATAAGCAGGATGAAATGTTGAGGGACCAATTAGTCGAACACGTTTCTAGTCAACGCATTCGAGAGTGCCAGCTAATGGAGTCCAGTTTGACACTGGAGAAAGGTATTACTATTGCCACTCAAATTGAAGCTGCTTTAGTGCAGGCCAAATCACTCACTTCCATTGCTGCACCTGTTGCCGCGGTGCATACAGGGGGTCGAAATCGTCTCTGTAATTTCCGCCCCAGGAAACCTCCTACTGCTCACAATTCAGCACCTACTACTGCCTCTACATCTTCACGTTCATGTTATCGATGTGGTTCTGAAAAACATGTGGCAAACCACAAGAACTGCCCCGCTGTCACAGCCAAATGTAAAAACTGTCAGAAGACTGGTCATTACGCGCGAGTTTGCCGCTCTGCGCAGACACATCATGTGGATATAGTAGAGCTGCCCCAGGTTCAGATCCTATACTTGAATGATACTGCCATGTCTGACAGAATTCGCTGTGCAGTTATTGTGAAGTCAGCGGCTGCCATTGCCTATATAGAGTTCATTGTGGACTCGGGTTCATCGGTTTCCATTATTCCGAAATCAATGTATGAGGCCAAATTCAGCCATGCTACATTACAGCCCCCTACTGTCAATCTAGTAACCTACTCTCGTTCTCCGATCCCTGTGGTTGGATGCCTACCTGTCCTGGCGTCACGTAATGATGCCTCTTGCCCTACAAAGCTGTTCGTCGTCGAATCAGGGACTGCACTACTTGGGATGGATCTAATAAAGGGACTTAAACTATGCTTTAATGGCGCTACGCTGCAGGACACACAAAAGTCCGCCGTGTCTGTTCCTGTGATGGGTCTGTCCACTACACCGCCTGTGCCTTCTGCGTTTGGCTGCGCAAAACACTTCGTCCACAAAGTGAAAATATCTAGCGCAGTTGCTCTAATGAGACAGAAACTGCGTCGCTTGCCACTGTCAGTGAGAGATGCTGTGACTAAGGAAACTGACAGGCTTCTCAAAGAGGGAATAATTGAAAAGATCGATGCTTCACCGTGGGTTTCACCCATTGTAGTAGTTAAAAAAAAATCAGGAGGCATTACAATGTGCGTGGATTTACGAGAACCGAACAAGGCTGTCATAATTGATAGTTATCCACTTCCGCACATCGAAGAGATGCTATCACTACTCAAGGGCGCTACTGTATTTTCTACTATCGATTTGGAGGCAGCCTACTTTCAATTGCCACTGCACGAAGAGAGTCGTGATCTAACAGCTTTCGTGACGCACGATGGGCTGTTCAGATTTTGCCGGGTCCCGTACGGGTTAGCATCGGCACCTTCGGCGTTTCAGAAAATGTTGGCTACAGTGCTGAATGACTTGCCTAATGTAGCAAATTATTTGGACGATGTGATTATATGGGGGAAAACACTGCCTGCACACGATGCCGCCCTTGCATCTGTTCTACAGCGCTTCCGTGAGGCAGGCCTACAGCTTAATAAAGACAAATGCCAGTTCAAAAAAAGCACTTTGCGCTTTCTTGGGCATACAGTCACACCGGAAGGAATACAGCCGACTGATGACCATCTCTCACCAATTCTGAATGCACCTCCTCCTCCTGATGCACAAGCACTGCGCTCCTTCTTAGGACTGTTATCCTGGTATAACAAATTCATTCCAAATTTCGCCACCGTCGTTGAACCCCTGCGCGCTTGCATTCGCCAAGATACAGAGTTTAAGTGGACTGATGAGGCTCAGAGCAGTTTCGAGGCTGCAAAGACTCTGCTAGTGAACAGCCCAGCTTTGGCTTTATTCGATCCCGACCTGCCTACACTAGTCTCCACTGATGCTTCCAACTACGGATTAGGTGCTGTCCTGACCCAAATGCACGGCAACACAGAACGCATCGTTGCCTTTGCTTCACGGACATTGTCGCCTGCCGAACGCAAGTACTCCACTATCGAGAAGGAGGCTCTCAGTTGCGTATGGGCCGTGGAAAAGTGGAGAACTTATCTCTGGGGACGTAAGTTCACATTGCATACGGATCATCAGGCATTAACTACGCTGCTCACTTCTAAAGGGGCCGACCGTGCTGGTATGCGGATCGCACGCTGGGCTGCGCGTCTACTGTGCTTTAGTTATGACGTCATGTACAGGCCTGGCTCAGAAAATCACACTGCAGACTGTTTGTCACGGTTACCACTCCCCGCCGTTGCCGACGGTTGCGTGGACACTGAACCGGAGTTCGTTGCAATGCTTACTATGACCGCTGTATCAACCACCGAGTTTGAATCTGCATCCGCTGCTTGCCCAGAATTGACTGCTCTGCGGTCACAGATTGCCAAAGGCTCTTGTGCTACACTCCCTGACACTGTACGCCCTTACTTTCGCTTGCGCTATGACTTCAGTGTGCAAAATGACTGTGTGTTCAGAGGCACGCGCCTTGTGACCCCACTCTCCCTGCGTAATACACTGGTCAATTTAGCGCACGAGGGTCATCAAGGAATCGTCAGGACGAAACAGAGACTCCGTGACTTATACTGATGGCCAGGCATGGACGAACATGTTAATCAACAAGTAAAGGGATGTCAGTTATTCCAGGCATGCGACAAAACAGCTACACCTGCCGCTGCTCCACTACAGCCAGTGCCGTTCCCATCTCAGCCGTGGGAAAAGTTGGCCATAGATATAGTCGGGCCAATGGAAGTCGCTCCACGGGACTGCAAGTATGCGATCACTTTGACAGATTATCACAGTAAATGGCCAGAGGTGGCTTTTGATTGCCTCTATTACGTCTGACAATTTCATTGCATTCCTCACGTCAGTATTTAGCAGATTTGGATACCCCAGTAGTATAGTGACAGATAACGGAAGCCAATTCACGTCTGCCGAGTTCGCGGATTTTCTTAAATCCAGAGACATTCAGCACATACACACATCTGTCTATCACCCTGCTGCAAATGGCGCTATTGAGCGTTTCCACCGTGTGCTTAAAAGCTGCATTCAGTCTGCCATCCAAGAGAGGAAACCATGGAAAAAGACTCAATGAATTCCTTCAGGTGTATCGCTCTACTCCCCACTCCACTACCGGGATTTCTCCGTTTGAATTACTAATCGGGAGGAAGATGCGCACTCGCCTAAATATCCTGCCAATGCAGCCTTTCTCTAAGTATGAGGCTGACCTGTCACGAAGAGTCACAGCTCGACAGAAGAAGATATATACTCAGCAACAAAAGTTTCTGTGACACCATTTATGTGTATGTTATAAATGACGCGCAAAGATCTCAATGCAATCAATATGTTTATTTAACAGGAGAAACACTGACTTTTCAGTGCCAACGTCACTCAAAACGAAAAATGTCATTTTCATGCGTCATGAAGCACTCGTCTGACGTCTAACCAATTGTGACCTTCACACTTCAATACCGGGTGTGACTTCCTCGTGCCATGATGCAAGCAACGCATCTCCGGCGCATGGACCGAATCAGATGTGCCAGAAATTGCTGTGGGATGTCATTCCAAATCTGACGTAGACGTTGTCGCAATTCCTGGAGTGTAGCTGGCGGGTTATCCAACCGCCGCAAACATCGATCCATCTCGTCCCAAAGATGCTCGATTGGGGACATGTCTGGGGATCTGGCTGGCCATGGCAGGACATTGACATGTTGTTGCATCAGATACTGCTGTACAATCCTTGCAACGTGTGGTCTGGCGTTATCATGTTGCAGCGTTATTCTGGGACCATGTTGCATCAAAAACGGTACCACCAATGGCCGTAGCACTTCATCGCGATATCTTTGACCTGTCAGATTTCCATCAATAACAAGCAAATCTGTTCTGTTTCTAGCCGTGATCCCTCCCCAAATCATGACACTACCACCTCCAAAACGATCAAATTCCTGAACACAGTTGTTGGCATAACGTTCTCCACGTCGACGGTATACACGTAAACGACCATCACATCGGTTAAGCGTGAATCTTGATTCATCAGTGAAGAGTACAAGATCCCATTGACGTTGGATCCACCGTCGATGTTGTTGTGCCCACTGTAGACGCAGTCGTCGGTGTTGTACTGTGAGTATTAGACGTCTTGCTGGCCGACGTGGGACAATGCCAAAATGACGGAGATGGCGACGGATTGTCTGTGCAAACAGTCGCCTCAAACCAGGTATCGTTCTTGCAGTTATGGTTGCAGGTTGGAATCGATTTCGGAGATGGGTTGTTCGAATCCAGTTGTCCTGTCTGGGAGTGGTTACTCGTGGACGGCCGCTGCGAGGACGGTCTCTGACATGTCTCGTCTGCTGATGACGCTGCCATAAGTTCCAAATTGTGTTTCGGTGGACATTCAGGCGATGAGCAACTTCCCTCTGCGAGGTTCCGGATTCAATCATCCCAATGGCCCTCCACCGATCATTTTCAGACAGTCTTGGCATTTAGAGGGTAGAGTTCCTGATCCGAAATGGCTGTGTTTTCGATAAGTGATGCTTCCGTCGTTCATCAGGCACAATGTGAACATTCCAAAAATTCTCCTCTTTTATTGCCATCCACAAGCATGATTTACGCACATTTTCACGTGCAAAGTCATTTTCTCACATTTTCATGATTTCCATTTCAATGTTGTGTTTACGTGTACTGTTTCAGTCTGATATCACCATGTATGACAATTTCATAATTGCGTTATGAAAAATAATTAACAATATTGGTGTCACAGAAACTTTTGTTGCTGAGTATATATACGGACTTCAGACGAGGTGCGCGCACTCCTATATTCAAGGAGGGAGATTGTGTGCGCGTTGGGAAACCAACGCATGTTCCGAAAGGACATCCAAGGTTCACCGAACCAATGCGGATCCAACGAAAAGTCGGTCCTGCGACTTTCTGTTGCAAGATGGGAAGAAATGGCATGCTTCTCATCTAACACTTGCCAATACTCCTGCAAGGCCGGTGAAGCCGGACTTCCCTCTAATCGAATTGCCTACTGAAGAACTGCCTGCAGTTCTTCAGCCAGATGTTCCTCACGGGGCTCGACCAGCTCGCGTGAGACGACCTCCACGTTGGCTCGAGGAGTTTGTGGAATAATTAGTCTTCTGTAACAGTGTTTAATAAGGACTGATTAAACAGGTCAATGTTTTAATGTATGCTTGGGTTCAACAGAGGTATACATTCAGCTACACCAAAGTCAATTATAGAATGGAGTAATACATAATAAGTAATACATATATTTTGGTTGTTGATTTAATGTTAAGCCTGATAGTTCAGTAAGGCTATGCCTATAGTATCATTCTTAAGTAAGAAGGGAATATGTTGTATTCTAGTCCCTAGGTGGCATACTACTTTGACATAGTGCTAATGGACAGAGGAAGTAAAAATGAGAGAGGAAGTAAATAAAAGGAAGAGCGAGACACATGCCATGCTGTACTAGGAATGCTCGAGTTATTGTCCTGTGATATCGGAGTTTAAGTAAAGCACTATTGTAATAGTATTCAAGCCTCTTCATTACTGCACCACGTAACAGTTCCCCCTGTTCATCTTACTTCACAGCCGAGCACTGAAGATGGTGATGAAGACCCATCTCTGTATCCTTCCGGTGCAGTGACCCGTGCTATGGCCAAGAAGGCTCAAGAAGAAGATGATGTGGTGCCATCCAGCACATGGAATAGTCATAACTCAGGTGGTTCGCCTCATGACTCTGTTCGGCCTACTATGGTTTCTCCGTTTGAGGACTTATCAGACACATTTATCAGTTCTCTGTTCAGCCAGCCAGATGGGGCTGGTGATTCTGATGTGTCTGGAGACTTGTCTCTGTCCAGAAAGCAGTTGATTCAGGAGCAAACCAATGATCCCGAAATTTGTGTACTAAAGAAGAGAGCCCTTCCTGATGAAGAAATAGACATAGTTCAAGTCAGGTATTATCTCAAGGATGGTGTGTTGATGCGGAAGTGGCGCCTTCCAGATATCCCTGCCAATGCAGATTAGGCAGTGGTGAAACAAATTATTGTTCCGAAGGCCTACAGGAATGAGATCTTAACAATGGCTCATAGTTTACCTTTAGGAGGTCATCTTGGTGTTAACAAGACTGTTGACAAGATCATGAAACACGTCTTCTGGCCTGGACTTCAGAAAGATGTTTCCAACTTTTGCAAAACCTGTCACAGTTGTCAGGTAGTTGGAAAACACTAGTTTGACCCACCTGTAGCTCCATTGCAGCCTATCCCAGCATTTGGGGAGCCCTTCTCTAAGGTCATTGTTGATTGTGTTGGTCCATTACCCAAGACTAGGGGCTCTAATTTCGTTGACCAGGCACGGCGCAGGCGCGGCGAATGGGGGGTGCGCCGCGCCAACGGGGTGTGTCCAGGCGTATGTTGCAATTTCATGCCCGGCATAGCCTGGCGCAAGTACTCCTCTGTCCCGCCTCTGTCACGCCTTCCAGCGCAAGTTGGCACAGAAGGCGACACAGTCGAGTCAAATCTTGCTCATTGGCAAGAGAAACGATGGATAGCGTGTTCCTATTATTACAAACTGTTGCTGCTTAAAATTTTGGGATTAACATGCATTGACAATAATGCAATATACTTTACACATTTATTTTCAATATGTGATCTTAACTCGGTACGAGCTCATAGCAAACAGGCTGTATTCCTTTCCCCCACTAAAGACGATATATATATATATATATATATATACACAAGTGTGTACTTAACCATTTTTGTATTGAAAAGAAAGATTTTGCCTTTATGAGTCAATTTTTCCCTTTTGGAATGAAGGTGTAATGTGGAAGAAAAAAAAGAAGCCACTAGATGGCAGTATTGACTTTTTTTGTTAAGCCAGTCTGGAGCTAGGTTTTGGGCATGTCTTGGGCATGTCTGAGAGGGGAAGTCCCAGAGAATTGAAAAAAGTCTAAAAGGTGGGAGGGGGCTGCAAAAGAGTATATAAGGAGAAAAATTGAGAGAGTAAAGTAGTAGGAGAAATTGCTAGGAGAAGGATACTTTTGACCAGACCTGTCACTCTTTTCAAGACCTGTGAAGTTTTTTTGTGCATTTTTGCCTGTGTTGGAGAATTTCATTGTCCCAGGACATCATCAAGCACCCCGATCTCAAGGGACTGTACGTATTTTTTTTCTTGTATATGTCAATCTTGGTCAGTAGTATAAATTGTAGGTTAGTCGTCAGTCTTTGTTTAATTAAATCTGTTCAAGTTTTAAAATTTTGTCTGTCATCCTTTCCTGTCTTATATGTCATAACAAATTGGGGCCATAACACAAGACAGGCAGGAGATTAAGCCATTTCTAACTGATATATTATTTGGCATTAGCAAAAGTTCTAAGCCTAAATTTGCATGCATCTGGGCAATGAATGCCGTGCCATGGCAAGCAACAATGAAAAATAACAGGCTGGCAGTACCTCTTGGCTGCCAAAAAGGGCTATAAAATATGGCCCCAGCTTCAAATGAACAAGCAAACAGCAAACGCTACATGTCATAGAGTAATGAAAGGCATTTGTGCTTGTTACATTTAATTTGCATCCACGTTTTTGTCAGCAACTCCCCCTCCACCACAATCACATACTACAGTTCATGCACGTACGGACTGGATGATGAGAATGCCACTCACTGACAATAGCTAAAACCTGAAAAAACTGGCTGGGATTTTAATGGCTCCGTTCCTGAAATAAAAGATGAAAGAAGCCTGGCAGCCCACCCTGTACAGATGCTGTGGTCATGCAAATTCAAATGTCATAGCCTAAGCTTTTTTTTTGGCACAAAAAGTTGCTCATTAACATTTTCTACAAAGCACAGTGACATTGTGTAATTAATGGCAAAAATGAAATTGGGATACTTCAAAAAAAAAAAATCAATAAAACAAATTCCTTCCCCATAAACAGTCTGCAACAAGATGAGGTATTTCTTGTTCCTTTTTCATTTATTGTCTACAAACATCCCAATTTTCGAATAGCCTATTCTTTCAAAATTCAGTTCAGTTTTGAAAGTGATGCTATATTTCACAGATAATGATCTAGTGCAACACCAATGCATTCCAATGTATGCCATGTACAACCCATAAGTTCAGCTAGTGAGGTACTTAAAGGGGCATTTCACCGATAATTTAACCACACATAGGTTTAAATTGTAAGCTGTATATAAATAAGTAGGAGGCAAACTATGAACTTCTTCCCACAACAGCTGAAGATATTCATGTATGTGTCACCCCATGGCTCCCCTATACATTTGTAGGTAAGACTACTACCACAATGCATTCCACAAGGACGTCCTATCCAACAAGGTTCAAAACATTTTGCTGAAGCTGAGCAGACTATTATTCATAGAATTCAAAATTCACCCTTATGCTTTTGAAAGCAGAGAGAAAGTAACGTACGCCTTGGTACACCTCGGTTGTAAAGACAGACAGATGTCATTCCAGTGTAATTTTATCTTTCACAATATTGCATGTATCATATACGAATATTGGCTGTGTAATGATCAGCAATTCTTCAGATTTTTTAAAATATTGTACAGCTGAATATCACCTGAATTGAAATGACTGTTAGCTAGATTTACACAGTAAATGCAATAAGAATTCCTCCACCCTCTATTAACTGATACTCCACTTCAAAAGTCACGCATGCAAAAGGTCAGAGAGCAATATCTGGAAGGTTGTTTCCCCAACCAAAGTGCTTGAAGTCCATAAGCACAATATCAATTTTAATGCTTACCCTTGATGCAATGTGTATCTAATAATGGCTGGCAAAGCTGGGGAACACATGAAACTTATTCTGGCCCTGTGACCATCTATAAGCTTTTTAGCCAAAAACAGAAAGAAAAAAAGTCCATGAAAAATCACTATATCTAGTCCCCTGACAGTCATTCTTTCCTCTCAGGAGAACAGTACTCTCTATAATCATGAGCTCTACTCATGGTCAACAAACAGAAACAAACACAAGCAAGTAACATTACTGCTACAAGTTACAGTGGCTGGAGTGAGGTGAGCAGGTTGAGCATGGCCACGAGAGGGAGCAGACTTCACACAAACCATGCTACTAGGTCTCTTTGTACAACTTGTAATATGCAACCCCAATTCCAAAAAATTTGGTGAATCATGGAAAATGCAGATAAAAGTAGACTCGCTAATCAACATTTATCCTCAGACCCCCAAAGGCAATCGCTCCCAGAATTGACAGGCTTTATGACCTTGCCATACACAAAACCCATGGTGAATATGAAACAAATCGGTTGAAATTTGTGGCCTGTACAGCGCTCACGAGAAAATCTCAACGGATCTGGCGAATCTGGTGTAATGATCGCTGATTTGTAGTATCCCTGACTCGTCGTCCAGGGATACAATTAAACAAGAATGATTTGAAAAGTTCCTTCGCATCGGACTATATTGAAAACAGAACAGTAACACATTGTTTGATGTTCAAGCCTGTGCTTGCGGAAAATACACAATATGATGACAACAGCAAAGTCCAAGAAAGTTTGCACAGTTCACTGTTTATGATGAAGAAACATTATGGGCCGGTTTCACAGACACAGATTAAGCTTAATCCTAGACTAAATTCAATTTTCAATTGAAAATCTCCATACAAAGGTCTCTTTAGCCCAGGACTACGCTTAAGCTATGTCCGTGAAACTGGCCCTATGTGTTTTACTCACACTCATTAAACGTATACAGAGCAGGATTTGTCAACTGTGGTCTGTAAACACAACATTAAAAGCTGGCCCACCTACCCTGCTCAACAATACCAGAAGCACTACATTGCAGTGCTATGTCCCGCCCTCACACCCTGCGTGCAGGTATTAGCTTTGGGCTAAACACCCACTGCCCAAAGGCTGACACCCAGAACGGCCCTGAACAATGAAAAACAAGAAAATACAGTGTAATGTGAATATAGGCCACTAGATGGCAGCATTTACCTTATTTTGTTAAGCTCAGACTGGAGCTATGTTTGGACATGTTTTAGACATGTCTGGGGCAAGTCCCAGAAAATAAAAAAAAGATGTCTAAATGTGGGAGGGGTCTGCAAAAGAGTATATAAGGAGTAGAATTGAGACACTAAGGTAGTGGGAGAAATTGCAAGGAGAAGGATACATGTGACCAGACCTGTCATTCTGTTCAAGACCTGTGAAGTTTCTTTTGTGGATTTTTGCCTGTGTTGGAGAATTTCATTGTCCCAGGACATCACCAAGGGACCCAACCGAAAAGGGACTGTAAATATTTCTGTTTTTGTTGTAAATCAATCTTGGTCTGTAGGTTAGTTTAGTCGTTATTGTCTTTGTTAAAAATTAAATGCGTGTAAGTTTTAAAACTGTGTCTGTCATTCCTTGCTGTTGCTGTTGTGTGTAAATGTAATAACAAATTGGGGCCATAACAACAGGCAGAATCTATAGATACAGTGACTGCCACACACTTCTAGTGGATCATAAGTGATGATCACTTGGGATTTTCTTTGAATGAGTCTGCATAAAAAATTACAAAAATCATCCTCAGTATATCTTTGAGTGTTTAGGCATTGAAAACATCAGTAGGTCAAGTTTAGCAAGTGGAATTTTTGTGAATTCCACCATTACAATGGTCCTCAACTACGCAAGTGTACAGGGCTAAGATTTCCCTTCATAATGCACATTACATTCTCAATGGGGGACAGAACAGCAGACAGGCCAATCTAGCACCCACACTCTGCTTACACAGAGTTGAACTAGTAATTCTTGCTGGAACAAATGACATGTACATGGCAGCATACTGTATGTAGCTTCGAAATTCATGCATATCTTTCTGCATTAATGGTGCCCTCCCAAATGAGCAAATCAACAGTGCCGCATACACTGACACGTGCCAGATGCTAGCTTTTGGATCTGACACTGATAACAGCTTTGGTTGTCTTTAGCCCAAAGACAACTACAAATGTATTTTCAAAAAATACACACTTGAAATCAGAGCTACCGTTAACCCCGGAAGCTCGGTTAAGATATTCTCCAAAAGTTTGACCGGCGATTGACTTAGCCATGTGAATTCTTGGGCAACAAAAATTAGTACACACAGAATTATTCCTACTACACCAGCTAAGTGACTGCTGAAAGCAAGTCACCAACACTGAATAAATATTGTTGAAATGATTGTATTCCTGGATGGAGTGTCCGGGGTACTATGATTTGGGGTCGTCAGGCGTCTGCGGCCGCGGATTTGTGGTTGCCGCACGTCTGTGTCCGCATCCGCGTCCGTAGAGATTTTCTTGTGAACGCTCTACAGACTACAATTCCTCTCCGATCTTTTGATATTTCACATGCACTTTGATAGTGGTTAGAGGGTGAAGCCTATCGATTTTGGTTGAGTTTCGTCGTGCAGTGTCCGGAATATTCCCTGAAAAACCAACAAAAATGTTCCCACTGGAAAGAAAGGGAGTTAGGCTCTCATTGCTAGAGTGCGTGATGTCACACCTAGAGTGGGAGCTGAGAGCACAGAGGCTGAAAAAAATACTGAACATATAGCTATAACTTCCACAAATTTGAATCCCTCTTCATTAAATTTCACAAAAACATAGGAAAATTTGTTGTTGTCACAGCAGTATAGTTTTTGTAGCACAGAGGTACATAGTTTTAGCTCAGGGAACAGTCAACGGCCATGAGGCAGGTTGAATTTCTCAATCTTTTCCATTCAAAAATCACCCAAAAATTTTTGGGAGAACAGCAAACAGAGCTCTTAGATTGCAGTAATTCCAACATTATATCATTCAGTGAAATAATAAAGACATAGCATAAAATGAATGGCGAGAACAGGCCGTTCAGCCCAACTACGTTCGCCAGTTTCTTTATACTATTGTGAATATATCCCTTCAAATATTCAATGACTCAATGGTATGTAGCTTTAAGTCCAGCCTGCTTTTGATAATCCCCAAGGTCTCTGACTCAACAATATGGTCAGGCAAGCTATTCCACATTGAAATTTCTCTTTGGGTGAAGAAATATTTCTGAATATCAGTGCAAAATTTACCTTTGGTCAGCTTCCATTTGTGACCCCGAGTTCTACTCACAACACTTGGTCAAAGGAATCCTACATAATTCACTTTGTTAATCCCTTTAACATATTTAAAGATCTCAATCAAATCACCCCTTAGTCATAGCTTTCATCTTTTATACCTGGAATAAACTTAGTGGGTCTTCTCTGAACTTTCTAAAGGGTCTCTTTATCTTTCTTAAAGTATGGTCCCCAGAACTGTACACAATACTCCAGATGTGGTCTGACGAATGTGTTATACAAAGGAAGCATCACCTCCTTAGATTTGTACTCAATACTTTTGGCAATGTATCCCAGCATCCGATTGGCTTTTTTAACTGCTACGGCACAATGGCTAGAGCCTGTGAGGGTTTGGTCAACAATCACTCCCTGATCTTTCTTGTGTGCATTACATTCCAGTTTTAAACCACCCATGAAGTAATCCCGTCTAATTTTTTATTACCTACATGTACAACTTCGCTGGCTGACCTCTTGGCTGTGCTGTAGCGCTGTTTGTTGGTGATCACTCTGCTAGAGTTGAGAGAGGAAAAGAGGAAGTCATGTGGGATTGAAGCTGAGAATTTACCTTTGTGTTTACCGGGTTTTCTTAAAATAATTCATGTGTTAAGACTCAAACAATAATAGAGATTAGACGATTTGCTCCCGAGGTATAACCTTTGTCGCAGTAGGAACAGGGAGAGTCTTCCTACCGTATCTTTCCCCCTTTTTTCCCCCTGTAACAACTCGGTGAGCAAACAGCCAAATTAAGTTTCTAATCTGGTCAAATAAAAGCGACGGGGTTTTTTTGGGGGTTTTTTGAGGGGTTTCAGTCTCCTGGGAGCAAAGCAAAGTAAGGTAAAGTAAAATAAATTTAAACGCTAAATTTAAAGAATAAATTAAATGATAAATAATTGTCGAACTAAGTGAATTGTGCGATATACAAAGTAAAACAGTTTTCAGGGACTGTGGTACTCGCCCGTTTTTTTTTTTTTTCTGTAGCTATTTTAGCAAACGAACCCTTGCAAGCTCTCAACGCCAAGAATATAATTGAATTACCTGGATATCTAACTATAGCCCGGCTTGGTTCATACTTGGTTGCTGGCCTTTCATACAGTCTTCTAGCCAATAAATATTGACCTTCACCGGGGTTTTTAGTCCCCTTCGTTCTCTATCCTGACTGCATTGCCGCATAAAGGCATTGCCAAGCTGAATATTAACGCGAATCGAGGTTTTTGTCTTTCTCGCTTACTGGGTACTGGGATCCCAGAACAGGCAGGGAGAGAAAGTTGGGTGACTGTAGGTCAGCACCGCAGGAAAGGGCGTGCACGCCGTACAGTGACAGCTTCTCCAGTGGTTGAGGTGTCCAACCGATTCCAGCCCTTGCAGGAACTCGACTTGGCCCCTGACCCTGAGAGTGAGGGGACTGATGAGCAGCGGAGCACCCTGTTGGCCTCTACCCCTCAGAAAAGAGAGTTATTGATAGTGAGGGACTCAATACTTAGAGGAATAGATAGCTTTGTCTGTTCGCGCGACAAGGAGTCTCGTACGGTGTGTTGCCTGTCTGGTGCCCAGGTAGGAGACGTCCTGGAGTGTGCGGACAAGCTCCTGGCCAGAGCGGGGAGGGATCCAGTTGTCATGGTCCATGTTGGGACAAATGACATAGGTAAGGGTAGGTTTGAGGTTCTGCAAGGCATATTTGTGGAATTAGCTGAGAAGCTTAGGAGCAGATCCTCAACGGTAGTGTTCTCCGGGATTCTACCGGTACCACGTGCAAGCAGAGGTAAGCAGGATTTTATCTGGAGGTTTAACACGTGGCTACGAACCTGGTGTAGGAAAGAGGGGTATAGGTTTATAGGGCACTGGAACTTTTTCTGGGACAGGGGTGACCTGTTCAAGCCTGACGGGCTGCACCTGAACCGGAGGGGTACCTTTGCACTGTGCCAGCGTATGTTGAGGGTAGCACAGGATTATTCAAACTAGGGACTTGGGGGGCAGGGAGGTTAGTGAGTGTTACACATAGGGAAATGCAGCCTGCCCCGATGGAAGCTGACGGCGTAACATGCACTAACGATGTTTTACTTTTAAAGCAACAAAGCGTAGTGGGGGGCTCGAGGCGGCGGCCACATGGGAAATCAAGGGGGAAGAGCATTAGTAATAACCTGAAATGTTTTTATTTAAATGCAAGAAGCATAAAAAATAAATTTCTAGAACTTGAGGCTGTAGTGATCAGTGAGGGCTATGACATAGTTGGGATTACAGAGACATGGCTATGTGAAGAGGATGGAGATGAATATAATATAGAAGGTTATAAACTCTTTAGGAAGGATAGATGTAATAGGCGAGGAGGAGGCGTAGCATTCTATGTGAACGAAAACATTAATGTACAGGAAATTCCCGAAATTGAACATTCCTTGTCCTGTGAAGATATCTGGGTCAGGCTCATTGGCAAACACGAGACAGGTTTAAACACAGGAGTATGCTATCGACCACCAGCTTTGGGCAGTACAATCAATGAAATGCTTTTTAGGAGGATTACGCAAGCTTGTAGTGGTGGTGGGACTATTATCATGGGAGACTTAAATTATCCTGTTATCAATTGGGAAATGGTGAAAGGACAGGGTAGGGGGGGAGGAAGAATTTCTAGGTGTTATAAATGATAATTTCTTGGTGCAGTATGTGAACAAACCTACCAGAGAGAAGGCAATTTTAGACTTAGTGCTCTGTAATGACCCCGATAGAATTAGCAATGTTGAGGTACTGGAGCCACTTGGGACAAGTGATCACTCTGCTGTTAGTTTTGACATGGGAAGTTAAAAAGGTGTATTCTAAAACAAAAATTTTCAATTTTAAGCGAGCAAACTTTGACAGGATGCGCTCACATCTAGCTGAAATAAAATGGGAGACACTCCCATAAGTCCATAAATGAGATGTGAGAAAGATTTAAGGGGGTTTTACTTGAATCACAATGCAGATTCATTTCAAAGGTGTCCAAAAGTAAGCTGAAAAAGCAAATTCCTCAGTGGATGACTAAAAGTATTCGTGCGATGTTGAGGGAAAGGAGGAATCTTTATAAGATGTATATAAAGGATAACAATGAGAATACTAGGGCTGAATACTGTTCATACTGGTTAAGGTGAGTTAAAAGCCTTGAAATAAATTCAATTTTCATTGCAGAGGCATACTCTCACACTGAAAATTGTAGGAAAATGTAACCTTCAATTCAAGTGAATTTTAAGGGGAAAAAAATCCCTGACTAAGAAATAATCATTTTTCATAAAATCACCTGTTCCACAATTATTGGCGCCCCTAACAATTCCTAGGAAATAAATGTAATTGAAGTATTTCTGTCATTTCTACAGTTGTTTACAAAGTTGATCAGAGTATCTAGGAACATTTTATTAGTAAATCATCACTTCCTGTTTCCCAGGGTTATAAATATGAAGTGACACAGAGGCCATTTCTCTTATCCACTCTTCAACATGGGAAAGACAAAGGAACACACCATTCAAGTAAGGCAGAAGTGTGTCGACCTTCACAAGTCAGGTAATGGCTACAAGAAAACAGCCACTCGCCTGCACCTGCCCATATCTACTGTCAGAAAAATCATTAAAGGTGACCTATTATGCTATTATTCCATGTTTATATTTAGGTATTTGACTCCTCTAGAATACTCCTGATCACGTAAACTAAAAAAAAGGGTATTTATTTCGCTTATACTGCCATCCTCAAAAAACTGCATTTGTAGTACATTGTTGTCTCTGCCTGAAATGCCTCACTCGGGTGGCTCTTCTGCTATGCCCCCCCTCCCCGTGTGCCCACTTTCTTCTGACTGGCCAGCTCTGTGGAGGCCGGATCTAGGCGGGACTAGGCAGAAGAACGCAGTTTTTCGAGTCAGCCTTCCCAAACTGTGAACCTGAGACGCAGCTGCTATCTGAGAAGGACCTGACGGGCTAATTCCGCAATCAAAGGCAGTACATGTGTATAGATCTAATGAAATGAACTTGTTCCAATAAACGCAACGTCGAAAGTGGAGGACGCAGTGCGAAAGTCTGGCAGCTCAAGCTCGACTTTGCTGACTACCTTCAGCTATGGTGTGTTACACCGGTGTTTCTACTTTAGCTAGGATTGAGGGAAAGCTAGAATCCACCCCAAACAGACACATTTGTACAACGGGTCAACATGCCCAAGTGTAGACCGGAGACCGTAGAAATCCGGTGGGTCTGAGTTTAGAGGGAAACATGGACAGTGAGGAGCAGCTAAAAGTGGACCAACAGCTTACGGACAGCTTGGGTATGTATAAGGACCTGCTGGTTCGTGTGCATAGCTGTGGTGTGTCTTTAGCGTGGAGTAACAGCTTCTGTGCTGGTATATGACGGAGCGGCAAAAGCTCCAGGCTAAACTGTCTTTTCGGAAATTGCCCGTGGTAATGGTTTACTTATTGCGTAGGAATGGCCATGCTGGCGCGATAAGCAGCTTTAACACCAGAGGCGAAATTTTTCGCACGTCAGATTACATTCAAAGTCAATAGCACAAATGCCTCAAATCCGTTTCGCGTCCAATGTGAAAGCTGCATAACATATACGCGCGTATTCGCGCCTTTGCATTGACTTTGAATATAGCTAATCAGTCGCGCGAACAAATCGTTTCACATCCATTGTGAAAGCAGCTTGACTTGCCAATAGTGAGTTTATTCGCGTCTTTGCATTGACTTTGAATGTAATCTGTCGCGGAAAAAATTTGTTTCGCGTCCGGTGTGAAAGCTGGTTGATGCGCTCATAACGCCTGCATTCATATCTTTGCTTTGACTTTGAATGTTATCTGTCCTGCAAAAAATTCATTTTGTGTCTGATGTGAAAGCAGCTTTATGGATAGCATACGACAGCTATAGAGAGCTTGGTTGCATTATGAACATAATGCAGGTTTTACAGATCGCAAGTTACGTTTGCGTGGACAAGTTGCTTGTGTGGAGCTAGTGAATCAATCACTTCTTCAGGAAAGAATTTCCTATTTAATCTTCGCCTTTATCAGCTTTTTATTAGCCATTGGAATTTCTAGTCACGGAAGTGCAGAGAAATCATTTGTTATAACTACCAGACAGGTTGCAGCTTTTGTGTTTCGCACTGCTTTCACGGTATAATCAGAGAGCTAACCCAGATATTTGTAAAGTACCCGGCTGATCCTGGTCATGGATAAGTGAAGCGAAACAAACCCAGACACGTATCCCAAGCTCTGCAAAACCTCCGTCTGGTCTAACTGCAGCCTTTTAGCACCTCTCCGGTAAGTTTCAACTGTAGTGGCTACAATCGGGCAATGTTAAGATGAAACTGCCACAATGATGCTTAACGAAGTAACAAAAGCATACCGATCAGAATTACGGCATATAAGTTAACCAGGAGCATTTAATTAGCACGGCACGCTAACTAACATGCAATAGCTGGTTACCAAGCCGTCATACAACCACAGAGACAAACCGTTGCAATACAGGTTTTCCAGACAGCAATTTCCATTACCGTGGACAGTTGTACCAAGCATCCAGATTACAAACAAGTATAAAAAGTTAGCTTCGAGTGAGGATAATGTTCACACACCTTCTGTAGAATTAACCCTGATATCATTCTTGCATATTTAGGACACAAACATTATCAACAGTAACTTGGCTACGTTAGCCATAGTGCTACAGCCACAATCAACAGCCTGGCTTATGCAGTAAAAGCAATTAACAGATTCTGTGTCTGAGTCATGGACATTCACGACCAATACAGGCTTTATCTTCAGAAATTTTACAAACCCTGCGCTTGAGGCCAGTTGTTAGTGCTACCTACCACTAGCAGTCCTGCTATCCACCCGTAACACGTTAGCTTCACTTACATTACACTTAGATTATTTGCTGTTATATCGTTACTTACAGTTTGTGGCTCCGAGTGCTTGATCATGCAACTGCTTCAGGTTTGAAAAGCAGCTGAAACGCTTGTCCAGCATCAAATTATCCTTTATTGACAAAACTGTCTTTGGTGAAATGCTGAGCACAAGCAGCCCATTGGCCATGGCTGTTTGCTGCCAGCAAACAAAAAAAAGCTGCCCGCTGGTTTCTGGTGACGTAGTCTTTTGGAGTTTTTCTTCGCGTACAAAAGTAAATGGACAAGCAGCTTTGGGAGAGATACTGACAAAACTGCACCTCAAATGATCTGCGGTTCTTCTTTTGTATTTCCAAGTGTAGATGCTACTAAGGCATAGTAAGATCTGCCGTTGTTAGTGCCTGCTAGAATAGTTTCTGGTGTGGGCAGGTCCAGCGCCGTGATTGGCTCTGGCTAGGTCTGTACTAATTGGACAGCACAACCTGACGTCCGGTTTTACCCAGATCTCGCGAAGATCTCGGGAGGAGCTGTTCAGAGAGGAAATCACGTTCATGAAATCACGTTCTTGGATTATGGAAAAACCTCTGTATATTATGTTGAGAAACTTTTCAGAGGTTGAATATGGACAACCAACATTGTAACATTACTAATATGTATTAATAGAACGATCAGCATAAAAGGCCCCCTTTATGAAGTTTAAAACAACTGGAACAGTGGTAATCAAGCCTGGACGAGGACGCGAAGTTATTTTGCCACCAAGCACAGTGAGGAGGATGGTAAGAGAAATAAAAAGTTCTCCAAACCTCACTGTTAAAGAATTGCAACAAATGGTAGCATCTTGGGGTCACAAAGTCTCCAAAACAACCATCAGGCGCAATCTACATGCCAACAAGCTGTTTGGGAGGCATGCACGGAAAAAACCTTTTCTCACTCATAATCATAAACGCAAACGTCTGAAGTTCGCTAAGTGGTACTGGGACTTTAACTGGGACCGTGTGCTTTGGTCAAATTAGACCAAGATAGAGCTTTCTGGCAACAAACACTCTAAGTGGGTCTGATGGAACACAAAAGATGAGTATAAGGAAAAGCACCTCATGCCCACTGTGAAGTATGGGGCAGGATCAGTGATGCTGTGGGCCTGTTTCTCTTCCAGGAGCCCTAGGAACCTTGTTAGGGTGCATGGCATCATGAACGCTTTGAAATACCAGGACATTTTAAATCAAATGGTGGTCTCCGCCCGAAAGCTGAAGATGGGCCGTGACTGGGACTTTCAGCAAGATGATGACCCTAAACATGTGGCCAAATCTACACAGAAATGGTTCACCAGACACAGATTCAAGCTCCTCCCATGGCCGTCTCAGTCCCCAGACCTCAACCCCATTGAAAACCTGTGGAGTGAGCTGAAGAGGAGAGTGCAGAGGAGAGGACTCAGGTCGCTGGATGATTTAGAGAGATTGTGCAAAGAGATCCTTCTTCGAAGATGCCTCTTTCTGTATTCTCCCATCTTGTGAAACATTATAGGAGAAGATTAGGTGCTGTTTTGTTGGCAAAAGGGGGTTGTACAAAGTATTACCATCAGGGGTGCTAATAATTGTGGCCCACATGATTTGATGTAAAAGAATTATTTCTTAATGTGGGATTTTTTTCTTCCACTGAATAAATGCACTTGAATTAAAGGTTGGATTTTCCCCTTATGTTCATTGTGGTCCTATATTATTTAGAAAAAAATGAATTTATTAGAAGCTAAAGAACACATCTTAACCAGGGGTGCCAATAATTATGGAGGGCGCTGTATATACACGTTCTGGTCCTATCCATAACCCGTCTGTGCAGATGTTGATGCCAGCGGACATGGAGCTGCTCTATTTATGCACACAGTTACACTATTCTCTCACTAGATGGGATACCCGGATCACTTATTGAATATTCAACAGCAAGCTGACCTCAAACACAGTGCAGAATTTTGGCGAGTTCAGTCCCAAACCTGTTTTTCGAGAGTTGCACGATTTAAACTCCTCCACTTAGCCTCACGTGCAAACTGCTCAAAATACTTGCCCATACTATCAATCTAGCAACTGCAAAAATGCTCTCTTGTAACAGAAAAAAATTGTTGTACTCTGTAGCAACCACTTCATCTAATGAGAGGCAGTGGTATTCAAATTAGTACTTAAGAAAAATCGCTTTTCTGAAGCAAAAATTTGACGTAATATTCATACTGTTATTCTCCTATCACTATCATCCATCTTCTATCGTTTCCCTCATGCAGGGATAGTTCCGGGCCGGGACACGGACGCGGACACGCGACGACCGAGTACCTCCGGACACTCTGGCCGAAGATACAATAATATCTTTTTGATAGAAAAAGTCAGCATCTTTTTAATTTACGCTGCTTCATTTTGCCGAAACAAAGCCAGATGTTTGTGTTCAGCTACGTTGTTGTACATCTTTATAGCAGGCACCAAAATATTTTCCCTTGTGGTTTTCCCTGTGCAAAGTTTTCGAACCAACTGTGAGATCCTTATGATCGTAAGATATTGTGGAATAAGTTTAGGCTAACACTTTAGAGAAAATGTCCCGACAGGATACGCTTTATTAATCGCTTGAGCATGCTTATGACTATTGCCAACGATACAGCATACTTGGTCCATCAACTGAAGCCCATATGTAACTAGAAGGCATTTGGAGAGTGCATTGCCTCCGTTGTCGTATCATCATTGAACTTGAGTGTTTAATGACAGTGCAGTCTTTATGCACATAAAAATCCTCTCAGTTCCTGGATCAACGTCGAGTCAGATTTTCTCCAAAATGTAATGACTTTCTCCACAAAACAGCATCTATCAAGAAGCAAAATTTAATTGGCATCCATTCATAACATTCTGAAATATTTTGCTAACTGATGAACAAACAACTCAACAAATGCTGGCCACTGCTAATTAGCTCTAGGCAGAGGCACAATCAATCAAGCAATATATTCCTTGGTATTGGTAATCCGCTAAAGGAGTTTGTGCTTCAAACAGTTCTCACCTGCAATTTTCCCCAGACACACTAGATGGGAGAGACATTCAAAATTTTATGTAATCTTCAATATATCACCTTTAAGGGGTGATATATCATCTATCATCTATTTTAGCTCACCAGTGGTAGATCCCTGTCTTTCTGAAAGGCATGGAATCTGAAGGCCAGACAGTCAGAAAGGCTTTTCTCTACTGTATAAATGAATAAAAGAAACCATTAAAAGCTTTGTTTTTTTTTTTTTTGGTTGTTAAAATTACTAAATAATGAAATGGATTAAATTCTTTTTCTAGATTTCATTTTGAGGTCAAACTGTCTAACTTAGGCAATGAGGTATTTGACTGACTTGTCACTGCCTTTTAATTTTTAGCCCTTTTGCTATCAGTAATCTGGTCTGATGCCAGTTTTGAAGGAACAGCTGATCTGACACCTCATTATATTGCAGTGTCGAAACTGTGTTACATTTCAAGGCTATCACAGTTCCTGTGGTGCCAGGCGCAGGATTTTTCCCCCTTAAAACTATTACTGAGGCAATGTCCAGATCCTTCATTCGCTGTCTTGATGATTCACCCTTCATAAAATAGGGCTTTAAATGTCTTCACCCCTGGGAAAAACTCTGCCCTGAAAAATACCCTTAAGTTAAAGGTCTACCAGCAGTCCTGCTTGAAATGTTGAATTGTCCACTGATCTATTGTATGTCTCTGATGATGGTCAGCCCAGAGAAGTTGGCTGCACTTTTGGACAGTGTTGGTGTATGGCTTCAGCTTTGCATAGTACAGCTTTAACTTGTCACCAATTATTATCAGTCCTAAAATGCCCCTGAGCCTACTTTTTTTATTGAAGGCAGTTATCAAAACAAGAGTATCTTTTAAAATAAGTCTATATTATCAAAACAACAACAACAAAAACAATGTAAATCACAGGTTAAAGCATCAAAAATTATTTTGTCGTGTTTTCAACATAAAGGAGGGGGAAAGGAATTTTCAAATCCTTTTGATTTTATTTGCATTTTCTACACTATGCCAACTTTTTCTGAAGTGGGGTTTTACATTTTGGGTGGTATGAAAATATCTAGACTTCTTGATTTTGTTTTGATTGAATCTGCCACAACAAATGTGGACAAATATGAAGAACTCATAACATATTAGGTATGTGAGCAATAACCTCTCAAAAAAGCATTACTGGGATGAAATTCAAGATGATTAATGACTGCACTACAAAGAAGACTGAGCCTCTGTTATTCTAAGTACAATGGACTGACCACACCAGTCCAGAGCTCTGTATCAGTTATGCATTGAATCTGTAATAAAGGCAAAGTGTAGACACACTAAAATTTGAAAGTCAAGCCATTATGTATCAATCAACTATCAAACCAGCCAGGGATGTATTTTCCAAAATCACAGATGCTACCTTACATAGTTGGGCCCTTTGACTGTGAATGGACGAACTCTGTAAGTTAACTACACTTTTGGGACACGCACCCCAGGCCGAGGTAGCAATTCGGTTTCAGCAAAAGAAAAAGCTGGAAACACAACACTGGATGTTTTCGCCAATCCATGGCAGCAATCACTCAGAATTGTCTAATACACTCATACTGATAGACAATTAAGCACCAGTGAGCCTGACATGCATGCCTTTGGAGTTTGGGCGGAAACTGGAGTACCTGGTGGAATCCCATATAAACACAGGGAGGAATGCAAACTCCACACAGAAAGGCCCAGGACCTGATTCAAACTAAACAGCATCGTGAGGCAACAAAATATCAAAGATGAAAACATTTGCCTTACGCTCAGTAAATAGAAACAAACTATTTGGCGCATCACCGTAAAGTAGGACAGCACTGCTGAGGTCACTGTTGCTGACGAGCCTGTCTGGGTATAGGAGCCCTAACATGATGAAAAAGATCAGAAATATGGTTTTTTGGAGCTTTTTTCTGCAAAAAAAAAACTCCACAAACAGAAATAGAGACTGCATTGTAAGAGGAAATACCGGCACAAGAACACAATTGCCAGGTTAGTTTACACCACAGATTTTCCCGCCAATAAACTTCTCACCACAGCCTAACCCAACACCCATTAAAATTAAATATGAATACAAAATAAAGAAAATAATTACAGCAACTGGGAATATTTACAAAACACACAATCAAAAACACCAAAACACTTCTCAAAATAAATAAAGAATAACGACAGATCTTTTCACCCATCTAATTACATGCAACACAATTAAAAGACCTACTTAAAAATAATAAAAAAAAAATACAAAGCATGGTCCTGCTCCTCCTGTTTGGTGTTCTTTACAAAAACAACACAATTATAAGCCAAGGGGCATAAGACGACACAAACAATTGCGACTAGAGGGACTTCACTAACATTGTGTCTATTCCAGGGAGGGTGTCTGATCAGACCTCTCGGGTGAGCAGGTACATAGGAGGTTCTGATGGGAGATATTATTATTATTATTATGTAGTTTTCTTTTTTTTTTTTAATATGATTAATTCATCCTCCTTTACAATTTTTTTTTTTTAGTTTAGGTGCTAACAAAATTTGGCTTGGATTTGAGTGTGCTTAAAAACATTTTTTTTTTTCCAAAAGACAAAATGTGCCATGAAACAAGCAGAATGGCCTTTATCTGCACAAGATTTTGGCCAAAATGTATCCAGTCACTTCAAGCACAAAATTAGATTTTGGACAACAAAACACTACAAACTGAAACTATACAAAACAAGTGGTGCCAGGCGCAACAAACCCCGCCCCCGCATATACTTTCACCTACTTGTACGAAATTCAATAGGGATCTATTCTGGGTCAGTGGCAATCCCTATATTGAATTTGGGGTGAATCTGGCCATTAGTTTTGCCACTAGAGTGTTAACAAACAAACAAAGAAACAAACAAAAGCACAAACACAGAAACCAAACGAACCCAAAGCAATACCCCTTGCCCTCACCCTTCGAGTGGGGCGGAGTAATAAAACAATAATAATTATTAAAGTGATACAGTCACAGTAGCAAGATCCTTGTTATCCTGGAAAAGCATAATCTGGAGTGTAGAGTTCCTGCTGAGCGTCTCTTGTCTTGTCTGGGTTTATAGTGTACCAGAGTCATCAAACACAGGATTAAAACAAAAATTTACTTTTCCCTCAATGACGTTTATTCTCCATAACCATTCCAATAAGTTTACAATAAAATATTCCAAAAAATAAATAACTCATCTTCTCACACCAAAGCTTTCTATCTTCCATTTCCTGAACTTACTGACACCACAGTGATTCTGGAAGACTCCGTCATGCACCAGTGGGCGTGCATCAAAATCGGAACCAACAGTATTTATAAATATGTCTGTCAACTATCCTTTTCCCCCAATCAACAGCCTTTCATGCAGCTCCACCCTTTCTTCCCACACCCTGTCAAAACTAACCTGCTGCTGCCTATTAACAGCCCACAACATCTTCAGTATATCCGTCATACACTAATCCAGCTCAGAACAATGGCTCAGCAATTTTTGTTTGGTTTTTTACCCCAGTAAACCTTGTTCCCCTTTCCCAAATGCCTCAGATGCCCTCTCGTTGGGTGGAATTTAGCAAGGGATATATTAAGGAATCCATTACAGTTATCAGAAAAACACTTTCGCTTTGAAACGCCAATACAGCTGTCTTCATGAGTTCATAGAGAGCCCATGTAGTTGCAGTGCCTTGTGGTCTGTGAAAGTTCCTTTCTCGGTGTGGAATTGTGCGCTAGAGAAAGCTAGACAAATAGCTTTCTATCCCTGTCGAGGAAGTGAAGCTAGCGAGATAAAATGGTCGTCTTAGGGCACACTGACCTTCTCCAGCTTCATTGCTAATGATATAAAGGTACCAAAGCTATTACCAGTGTCAAAGACAGTTTTTGTGTCGACAAATTAGGGCCTTGCTAATAGATTCCTACTGTCACATTTTCCCGCCACTTTGATCACTGACTAGGGTCCCTCGCATTCTTTCTTGTAAAATTCAGACTAGCATTGAATTCTTTCTTTTGCCATTCTCACGGACAGTTGCACACAGAGCCCTTGACGTTATCGACTGTTGCTCATTCAGGTCACTTCTATCCACTGTATACTGCCACTCCGAAAGCACTGGCCTGTCAGTGGCTTCCCTCCAAAGCCTCCTTCATGGTAAGCTGTTGACTTCTTATGGGTAGCTATGCAGTGCCTGAGTGTCATTATAAAACTTCCACTTCCTGAATGTTAACCAATAAGTGCTCTTGGGGATATCCAAACACATATTATTTTTTTATATTTTTCCAAATAAATGCATTACTGCCCCTTTATCTCTGAATTTTCTTTCATCTAGCTGTTGTGCATACGTTTGATTTTTTTTTTTTTTGCTACTGTTTCTTCTGCGTCTTACGTGGTCTGGTTTATTTTGCAATCCCTGTCGTGTGCACACTTTGTAATTTACGGGAAACGGTGTGCTGTCTTGGCCATGACTCCCTCAAAAAAAGAGATTTTGAATCTCAAGGGATTTTCCTGGTTAAATAAAGGCTAAACAAACAAACAAATAAATAAAATAAAAGTCATAATTTTTGCAACTGTCCAGAAGATTCTTGGGCTGACCAATGATCCTTACAAAACATCAGTTTCCTGAACTGAAACCGTGTCAAATGTGACACAATGCGAAAGCTATTTTAATTGTTTTATACCTATTCAAAAATAGTATCAAAGCCATCTGACAACAATCCATATTGGTATTTGGTGTTTCCACAAGAATACACTGAATTTCAGATTGCTTTTTTTATTTTGGTAAAATTCCATAATTGGTGAAAGGTCTAGATACTTTTGCAAGAGACCGTTCTGTTTTTAAAATGTAGAACTTAGATTCTGAATGCTTCAGTCATGCAACCCAGAATGAGATGGATGCAAATACAAATTGCAAAATATTTCAGCAGAGGATTCCGTAAGAACAAAATCAACATTCCTTCGTATCTTGTATTCTTTTTGGTTTTTTGGGTGGGGGGTGGGGGGGTCCTGGTTTTACCAGCTGCAACCACATTGGCTTGTATTGTTTTCATATTGTCAGTCTGTGTGTGTGAGGTGTAAGCACATGCATGTGTGCATGTGTGTGTGTGTGTGTGTGTGTGTGTGTGTGTGTGTGTGTGATAATGACCGTATGTGGTCTTGGACCCTGGACTGGAGAGAACTACCATAGCAAAAAGTACCACAGGAGTGCATTTAAGTGCTTTGTACACTGTTACCATGCCTGTCTGTCTGTGGACATGTTTTGTCACTGCAATAGTGTCAAAACCGTGAAACACTGAGTCATGAAACTTCACAGGTGTGTAGTTGAGATCAAACTAAAGGCCAAGAGCGAAGGTATGTGTGAGGTCTGGGCAAGGGCACTGGTAGAGTGGGGGATAGGAGGGGCTGCTGGTGTCATGCCATCGCAAAATGGTCTCTAGTTATTTCATTGTATCTAGACTAAGGCTCTGAACTATTTGCTTCCCCTTCGAAGTGCTGTGAAAATAAAAAAAACATCCAAAATGTTTAATTTTCATCGAGAGCCTTCATTAGAGTTTACGTACCCTTCATTGGTATCTGTTGGCAGCTGTCTAATCCCGACAGAAACAAGTTCGTAGCCTTGACCTCTCCTTTCTGTTAAACTCCAGAATCTGTACTTTGTTTTTTTGGGGGATATATCGTCTATTGTGGCTTTGTTTAGAAAAACATATCCCACCACAGTCATCACATCATTAAACCACATACTAGTCACATGGGTACGTCCTTCAGACAAACTTAAGGATAGAAAGAACTGTAGTCTTGTAAAAGTAACTTTGAAATAAAATGATTAACCATATTAGCCATGTCTAATATTTCAGGTCCAAAAATATTTTGGTCCATGTCAAGTTCAAAATAAATGAATAAAAAAAAGCAGAATAAAGCAATACGCCTCTTACTGAATATTCCTTATTGCAAATGGTAATTTCTTAAGTGCAATCTGATGAGATGTTGAATTAAACTAGGCATACTTTTATAAATCTTTAAAGTAAGCAAACCTGGTAGGTGACCAAAAAATTTCAGCAGAGGTATATTAGTCACACAATACTATTTTTAATGCATTATCATCATAATTTTTTTTTTTTACTTTTTTTTTTGCTGTTGTAGTGCATTAATTATACCCGTCTCTGTAATCTGGATTGGTCTTTTGTAGTCTTTGAGTTGAATTACTTTATTATAGCAGACCTACACATGATTTCTATAATTCAAATAAATACCCGTTTTATACTGAGCAGAATTTTACATTAGCTGATTTAGGAACTTTAGAATGAACAGATGCTATGCAAAATAACCCAGCATTTTTATTTCAAACATTCAATTGAAAAAGCTTTAATTTAGAAAAAAACATATAAAGTGACAACAAAAAAACAGAACAGAGACACTATGAAAGACAATATCAATCTCTGTAATTAATTGATTGATTACTCAGTTCAGTGTTACTAAAACAAATTTGTTCTTTTTTTATTTGTTTTTTTCCCCCCCTCAAACTGCACCAATGCATTAGTAAGTTAAGCAAAAGGGTTGATAAATTGCAAACTGAATTATGCAATTAAGAAAAAGGGAAGGAGTGATTTAATTAGTTTTATGTACATTTTACATTAAACTGCCCCCTAAAATTCACAACAACAATGCACTATAAACAGCTTGTGTTCGTAAGTCACGCTAATAATCAGGTTGGTATTGGCCACAAATTCCACGGGAGCATTCCTGTATAATGAGACCCTGCAGCTGCAACGCTGCTAAACAAGAGAGTGTGTGGTCCCATGTTACCTGCAACTGCGTATTTCCACTAGGAATGAGAAATTTAATTTTTAATTTGTGTTTTTGATTCACGGAAGTTTGCTAGCTTTGGTAATAACAACTTTCACAGCTTTGTTCATGAGCTTTTAAATATGACTCGACAGGAAAACCTAGGTCAACAATTCCATTATTAGATTTAACTTTTCTCTGTGCAAAACTAAACAAACACATCTACACCTTTCGTCAGCTGTGACAAAACAACGCATTTTGACTTCAAGGGAGTGTAGTCTTGCCATGGCTCGAGTAGTATGATTTAACTGTTGTAACTAAATGAAGCGTATTAGATCGCAAAAGTACTTGAGATTCCTCAGGTCAGCTAGCTATTTGAGCAAACTGAATTGTGAGGGCAATGTCCTCAAATAAAACTGCAAGTGAGGTCACGGTGTCATACCCCATCTACTGGGAATTCCAGATCTTTTTTTTTTTAAATGATCATTTTTTAAAAGCGTAGGTTGTACCACTTTAGATCACTCTGAAAAGCCTGAGTATGACCAATAATTCAACATAACGTAATAGTTCCGTTACTTCTCTGATATCCGCTCGGCCATGGCTACTACTACTACGAATATTATTATTATTATTATTATTATTATTATTATTAATAATAATAATAATAATTATATAGGCTATGCCTGGTTGCTACATATCAGAAGTATGAACTAGCTTTAATTTAAAAAATCATAAGAATAATACCAATTGCATTTTTCAATCTGCACAGGGAATTGCAATAGTATCAGTGTCGGGAGTTCTTGGAAGTTGTATAGAGGCAATAAACACACGTCAATCAGTTTTTATTAGCAATTCGGTGTAGGAACGTTAAGGGACTCACAGGTTTCTGTCAGCATACGGTACTTCCACCCAGTCTCCCACTTCAGTTTTCAGGCACGGAGGGTTCGAGGATGGCATATTATTTTGCATCCCATCCAAGACCCAAGACTCCAGAGCTGATCTCTCTCTCCGGAATAGACCGTCTGCTCTTTGGTAATCGACCGGTTCAGCAACAAATTGATTGTTCGTCTCCATACAGCAAGGACGGGCACCGTATCTTGGAGGTCCATACTGTGAGTGGGAATTTTCATTGGATCTGTACTCACGTTCCCACACGCTGGCCGGTTGATGCGGCGAATTTTCGGTCTTAATCTTGGCGCTGCACAGTGCTGAGCTGTCGGCATGTCCTCCCTCCACGAATTCGTGGGCAGGAGCCGTAGTTTTATAGAATACTTGCGACCTAAAATTGCTCCGACCGGTTAATGGCTCTGTTCGGCTGTGATGTGGCAAGGCTGCTGGCAACAGTTGGTCGAACCGACAAAAGCCCGAACGCGATTCATCCATGTTCAAGCAACTCTCGTGCTCCCGAAAAGCTTGGCTTTCGGTCTCTGCATTCAATCTTATATTTTGCGTGTCCCAGTTAGAATATGTTGTGTCAAGTTGCGAAGCTACGAGTTCATTCGTAAATCCGTGAACATCTCTACTTTTAAACAACCCAGGAAGTTCGAAATTTTGAAAAAGTTGGCCTTCGTGCACTCTGGAACATCTGTATTCTGCCTGGCCATTTTCTTGGTCTCCAGAACTGCCCAAAAAAGGCACTTCTCGCCTATAGTTTTTTCGTAGGTCACTTGCGAGCGTGGAGGCGACACCGTGTCCCGGTTCATTGATCTCGTGTAAGTCCATGCTCAACCCTAGAGAGACAGAGACAGCTTTGCACACCTCTCTCGCAGTTTCTGAAATTGTGGTGCAGGCTGACTCGGAGCAGCTGTTCGAAACAAGGGCGTCACTGTGAGGATTTATCTCCCGTCTATTACGAGGCGCATTTGGTAGCGATGATTTTTGTTGTGCGTAACTGTTGTGCTGGTCAGAGTGTAAGAGGCCAGACGCGTTCTCCTGAGCATTGTCTGGCTGGAGCACGGAAGAGTCGCCGTTGCTACCCAATGAGCTTTTTGAAACATGGATACATGTGGTTTCCGACTCAGCCTGCATCGGAAAATGAGCACTGTCAGCTTCTTGCAGTTCGGTATCCAAATCACGAGTTTTCCTCAGAAATTGTCCTTCTCTGAAAGCCTGCCCGTTCGATATGCTCATCTCCCAAGACTGGATAGCCAGTGAAAACTGTACTTTGAACTTGAATGTCGACGCAGCTGAAGTCAGTGCTGTTACTCTCAAATGCTACTCGTAGGTGATGAAAAACGCTTTCCATAAAGAGCCGTGTTTGGGGAGTTACAAACTCCTCCTAAACCAAGTCGTCTAAACAGTCAGAAGTTACAACGTCTCTTTGGCATGGTGCTGGCATAAATGACCTCGGTTCACACGAAGTCGTTAATATGACTGCAGCCACAGTTAATAAAGATAGTTGTATAAAACAATTATATATGGTTTAAAAAATTTTTTTTCAAAGAAATTTAATGACGGCGAAGAAAAGTAGCGCTGTGATTATATAGGCTAATATGTAGTAAGCAACATTTTTTTTCATTTGTAAATGAAAGATAGAAGGAAATGTTTGCCAAAATAATTTCTAAGCATCTCGAAAATATAACATTCACGACATATGAAGCCGAAGCGGCAATGTCAGGTTATTCATCTGAAAAACAGATGATGACCAATTTTTCAAATACGCGCCTGTCGCCTGGTAGCGACAGAAGTGGAATACACTCAGTTTTAAACTTCAAATACATGTCAGGTATTGAATCAGTCAACATCAGTGAATGTTCATGCGTCCGCTTATCATCTATTTTAATTATGATCGTTCACCACTGAAAGAACCACGCATTTATGAGTCGTTAAACTTGCGTAACTTCACATTTCAAGGTACTCTGCATTATGCTCTTATTTTCCAAAAGATAAAAAAATCTTGCAGTTTTCGAAAAAAAAAGGCTCTAGAATATCCTAATATACTCATGGAAACATCATTATTTGCTCCTTATGGCTCATGAGACAATTATGGAAGAGAGAGAGACTCAGTGGTCGCCTGCAATTTGGGATGACGCTCTTGGAAAAGAGGGGAACAAATAACTCCCACCCCATACACACACGCGCGCGCGCGCGCACACACACATACACACACAAAAGCGATGCACGCACTCTACTACTAAAGTGCTACTACTGAATGCATGTTAGTGTAAATGATAAAACAAAGGTAAAATAAAATGGTACGACAATTTGAAATGATCTCTCTCTTTCTCTCTCTCTCTCTCTCTCTCTCTCTATATATATATATATATATATATATATATATATATATATATATATATGAGCCATAATTATCAACTGGTTACTGACTAGTTAAATTAGGACCACTTACAGGTGAAGTGAATAACATTGATTATCTCATTACAATGGCAGCTGTCAGTGGGTGGGATATATTGGGTAGCAAGTACATATTTTATCCTCCCAGCTGATGTGTTGGAAGCAGGAAGAATGGACAAGTGTGATGTGAGCGACTTTGACAAGGGCCAAATTTTGATGGTTAGTCGATTCGGTCACTACTTCTCTAAAACTGCAGCTCTTGTGGGGTGTTCCAGCTCTGTAGTGCTGAGTACCTACCAAATGCAGACCACTGAAGGAAAACTGGTGAACTGACAACAGGTTCATGAGTGGCAAAGGCCCACTAACGTGCGTGGGGAGCAAAGAATGGCTCGTGTGGTCTAATCCAACAGAAGAGCTACTGTGGCTGGGATTAATGAAAAATTTCATGCTGGTTCTAATAGAAAGCTGTCAGAACACACAGTGCATCGCAGTTTGTTGCGTAAAGGGCTGCGTAGCCACTGACTGGTCAGGAAACCCATGTTGGCCCCCTTCCACTGCTGAAAGCGCCTACAATGGGCATATGAGGATCAGAACTGGACCTCGTCACTATGTTCAAGTTCAAGTTCAACTTTATTGTCCCAAGGGAAATTAGATCAACACCAACCATCAAGACACAGACAAGTATGCAAAGCAATAATAGAGACACAACATGAAAAAATCCACTGTTCAAGAGAAACAAAGGATACTTCAACCACTTTAACTGAGTCAGAGACTGGAACGTCTCAAGCACTGTGAATAAAGTGCATCAAATCAAGTATGAAAGAGAGTGACCTGGTCTGATGAATCACAATTTGTTTTACAACCCCCAATTCCAATAAAGTTGAGATGCTGTGTTAGTTAGTAATTAAAACAGAATTCAATGATTTGCAACTCTCATATACCCACACTTTATTATCCCCGCCAACACGAAGTGGGAGGGGGATATAGGTTTGACCTTTGTCCGTCCTTCCTTCCGTCCGTCCGTCCGTCCGAGATAAAGGGGACAACTTTACTCAGAAACTACTACAGATACAGTAACCAAATTTGGTGTGTAGCTTCACACCATAAAGGCCTTGAATGAGTTCGAAAATATGAAACACACGATTGGCAGGGGATGTTGTAGACCAAGTCGACTTGTTCACAATAGAACATAGACAACGAATCAGATGTTGAAAGTTAGACATTTTACCAATTCGTGAAAAATATTAGCTCATTTTGAATTTGCTGGTAGCAACACATCTCAAAAAAGCTGGGAGAGGGGAAACAAAAGGCTGGAAAAGTAAGGAGTACTATAGAAAACAGCTGGAGGTGCATTTTGCAAGTAATTAGGTTACTTGGCAGGAGGTCAGTGACATGGCTGGGTATAAAAAGAGCATTTTAGAGAGGCAGAGTCTCAGAAGTAAAGACAGAAAAAGATTGACCAATCTGCAAAAAACTGCGTCTAAAAATTGTGGGAAAATTTCAGAAAAATGTTCCTCAATGTAAAATTGTGAAGATTTTGAATCTACAGAACAAAATATCGCCAAAAGATTCAGAGAATCTGGAGAAATCCCTGTGCACAAGGGACAAGTCTGGAGGTCAATATTGGAGGCTTGTGATCTTTGGGCCCTCAGGCGGCACAGCATTAAAATAGGCATGATTCTGCCCTGGAATACACTGCATGAGTTCAGGAGCACTTCCAGAAATTATTGTTTGTGAACACAGTTTGCCGTGCAATCTAAAAATCCAAATTAAAGCTGTACCATGGAAAGAAGAAGCCATATGTGAACACCATCTAGAAACGCCACTGTCTTCTCTGGGCCAAAGTTTATTTAAAATGGACTGAGGCATTATGGAAAACTGTTCTGTGGTCAGATGAATCAAAATTTGAAAGTCTTTTTGGAAATCATGGACTCAGTGTCGTGCAGTCTAAAGAGGAGATGGACCATCCAGCTTGTTCTCAGTGGACAGTTCAAAAGCCTACATCTCTGATGGTATTGGGTTGCATTAGAGCCTACGGTGTGGGGAGCTTCTACATCTGGAAAGGCATTATCAATGGTGAAAAGTTTGTAGAAGTTTTACAACAACATATTCTTCCATCCAGACAATACCTCTTTCAGGGAAGGCCTTGCATATTTCAGCAAATAATGCCAAACCACATACAGCATCCATCACAACAGCATGGCTTCACAGTAGAAGAGTCTGGGTGCTGAACTGGCCCACCTGCAGGCCAGACCAATCAGTAAAAGAAAACCTTGAGCATAAAACAAAAAATCTGGCAAAAAGACCCAGGACTGTTGAGCAGCTAGAATCCTACATCTGACAAGAGTGGGACAACATTCCTCTCTCCAAACTTCAGCAATTGGTGTCCTCACTTTCTGGACATTTACAGACTGTTGTTAAAAGAAGAGAGGATGCTACATAAAGGTAAACATGGCCCTATCCAAACTTTTGAGATGTGTTGCTGCCATCAAACTTAAAATGAGCTAATATTTTTCATGAAATGGTAAAATGTCTCACTTTCAACATCTGATATGTGGTTTATGTTCTATTGTGAATAAAATGCCAGTTTATGAGATTTACAAATCATTCCATTCTGTTTTTATATACATTTTACACAGCATCGCAACTTTTTTTGGAATAGGGGTTGTAAATCACATGGACGGCTGAATGCTTTTTAATCACTTTCTGGGAGAAGACATGGCACCAGGATGCACTATGGGGAGGTGAAAAGCCTGCAGAGGTAGTGCATTGCTTAAGGTAATGTTCTGCTGGAAAACCTTGGGTCCTGCTATTCATGTGGATGTTACTCTGCCACATACCATCTACCTAAACATTGTTGCAAACCAAGCAGAATAATAAGCCCTGCCACACTGTGAAAATGGTTAGGAATGGTTTGTGGAACAGAAAAACAACTTCAAGGTGTTGCCCAGATCCCAATGCTATGAAGCATTTGTGGGATATGCTGGACAAACAAGTCAGATCCTTGGAGGCCCCACCTTGCATCTTACAGGACTTAAAGGATTCATTGCTAACGTCTTGGTTGAAGATACCACAGCGCATCTTCAGAGGTCTCTTAGAGTCCATGCCTCTACGGGTCAGGGCTATTTTGGAGGCAAAACAGGAACGTACACAAGCAGATGGTCATAATGTTATGGCTGATAGGTATAGCTGTTGGATGAGAGGAGACATGAAAGGGATTCATATGAGGGTTGTGACAGTATCAACTTGGGAGACACTCAAAATTCTAGTGTAAATCTATTCAGAATCTTAGGTAATGCGCGTTAATGTTAGTGGATATCTATTGAAAACAGCCAGCTAGCTGGCAACAATATGGTCGTATCTATATGAATGTCATATATTTAGTGAATATTAATTATTGTACACCCAAATAGCGAGAGCATATTGGTGACAGCTTGGTGACACAAACTCAACATAACGCTTTGGTCATTTATACTTTCTTGTTGCCTGTTGTTTTCCCCCCAGTTTTAAAAATTAATTGCAAAGATAAAGAGGAAATGTCAACACTCTTGACAGAAGTGGGATCACTAAAACTGTTGTACATGGCGTGTCAAGTTCATTCACTGAAAACTCTCAATAATGTTTGGCTGCTCACTCGCTAGGGGGTGCATAGTCCAACTCAACTTCTTGTTGCTCACCCGGGGTAATGCTCCAAAGTAGGCCAATGTTCGGATAGGTGAAGAACGGTGGTGACTAATATGCTTCATGGCCGCTATGGTTGCAAAGTGGACCTATCTGGAACCCTGAAAACAGAACAGCAATGGAGCTCTGGTGAAACCACAATGGCTAACCCCCCATGTAGCAGATTTAGAAGGTTACTGACACCAAGACAATGGAAACCTTTGGCGGGTCACAATCACCGGAGACTGAACAAGGAACAAAAAAACCTGGACAATGACCTCAAGGGAATAAGGACAATGAAGTCAATCATGGGGTTGAAATTGCTCACTACAAAAATCCAAATTTGTATAAGGCAGTGGAACATGCAAAACCTGTATAATACAGGAAGGGGTTGTAACACTAGATAGTGAAATGTGACGATCTAAGCTGGAAATCCCAGGAGTGAGTGAACTGAGGTGGAATGGGAGCAGGAGATGGAGCTTGTGAGTGGAGAACTTTTCATTCACTTGGGAAATGAGGAATTGGAGCCAACTGATGAACACATCATCACAGCCAGAATTGATGGCAAAATCCTGAAGACCACAATCATACAATGCTATGCTTCCACAAATAGTACTGACCCATCAGGTATGAAGGAATTTTATCCCAAACAGTGGCGGTTCTAGAACCGGGAATTGGAGGGGCACAGACACGTCCCTTAATGACAAGACAATTACTCCTGGCTAGTTTTGATTCATTTTCCTTTACTGACGTGTTTTCCAATTATCGTGATTGGCAACTGAAGACACGGTTTCTCTCCATATGCGATGGAACATCGATGAAATCATGGGCTAAATTCAGTACAGTGGCAGAGCCAGAACTAAGAATTGTGACAAAACGTCCCCTCAAAACAGGTATTTAGTCCTGACCTGTTCTCACTCATTTTCATGATTAACAAAAAGTTCACTCTCAGAGCACTCCACAGTTAACAGGTGCTGCTTGTTCTCCCTGATTACATAAGAAGACAATCATTCACCTGGACGCGTATTTGCTGTATTTAAATCAACGTTATTCAAATTTGCATACATGTCGACTCTCACGCAAATGGCTTGAGCAGTAATTTAACATATTTAACTGCTGAGTGCCACTTGCTGATCTGATCAATCAACGGGAAGCACTGGCCTACACTCTCAGAGATAGGGGTACAGCAGGAGTCCATTTATGTTCCCCGAGGTATTATGTACCCTTTGGTGCTAATTATAGGACCTCAAGGTACATGTGTGAACCTTTTTAGGGTCTAAAAGGTACTTTTATGTTCAAAACAAATAAAAACTCACTTCTAAGGTACAACAGCAATACCTTAGAGGGTACTGCCCCAGTGACGAGCCTTTGTTGTCATATGGAGAGAAATTGTATCTTCAGTTGCCAATTACCAGAATAGGAAAACGCGTCAGTAAAGGAAAATGATCAAGAACTAGCCAGGAACAATTGTCATAAAGGGATGTGTCTGCAGCTCCACCAATTCCTGGTTCTAGAACCGCCCTGATCACAAACTTCATAGAGCGGAGGACAAAGCTTCAAACCAAGACATTCTTATCATGATCGGTGCCTGTGGGGCTTGCTACTGCCTTAATCACTGGGGAGGTCCACATAGTACTGGTAGTAGTGTTTAGCAAATCCATGTGGAACCGGTGGCATTGCGCCTGCATCAGCGGTGCCAGTGGGGCTTGCTACAGCCGTAGTCACTGGGGAGGTCCATTTGGTACTGGTGGTAGTGTTAAGCAAATCCATGTGGACCGGTGGCACTGAGCATGCATCAACGGTACCATTGGGGCTTGCAACAGCCTTAGTCACCGGGGAGATACTCGTGTTTAGAAAATCAAAAGTGATCTTACAGCCTGGTGTAAGTGTAGGGCCTCTGTGCTGCAGGAAATGGATGGAAGGGTGTTGACTGTTTCTTGACCAGTCTGCTAATAATTTCTCACATGGCACATGCCACAGGACGGTTTTTTTATTAACTTGCAGTAGTTTTATCCAGTGCCTCACCCCCCTTTTTTCTTTGTCTCTTTACGAGGATCTTTCCGTCCTCTACCGTGAGTCCTGGACCGTCCAAGCCCTGTCCCCCACCATGAGTGCTGGCTGCTGCTGTCCTGCTGACCTGATCCAGTCCTGATCCACTTCTGCACCATCCTCGACATGCCACTTCCTGGTGTTACAGACGCCACTATTCAGATGGACTTAAATGGAACTCTTTTGTCATTTTATTCTATTTGACTTTATTATACCCCCGCTACAACGTAGGCGCATCTGTCCATCTGTCCGTGTGTCTGTGCGTCCGGATTTGTTCAAACATAAAGCGGGGGTATGTGAGCTCTGCTCGCTTCTACACTTGTTACCTCCGCCAAGGAAGTTATGCGATCGAGTCAGTTTATTTATTTGTCCGTCTGTTTGTTTGTTTGTTTGTCTGTGGACAGGATTTCTCGGAAACTACTGGACGAATCCTTATTAAATTTTCACCAGAGGTAGATCTTGGTGCATGGACGACTTTATTAAATTATTGTGATGATCTGGATCCAGATCTTTATTTATACACTCAGTGGCATTTCTCCGAAACTAATGAACGGATTTTGATGAAATCTACACAAACGGTAGATCTTGGCCCAAGGATTATACATTACAAATATGGTGATCATGCGTGTCAAAATCTTCGATCCGGATCCAGATCCAAATCAGGGATCAACTTTCTCAATGAGACGATTTCTTTGTATACCACTGCAGCATTTTCACCAAATGTTGATCCAAATTAGATCATCTCTGATGGAACAGTCTCAAAATATCGTTAAAGACCTGGATCTGTGTATGTCCGGATCCAGATCCGCATCAACAATTTCGACTCTGAGGTCAAATATTGAAATCATACAAACTATATCGAGTAATACCTCATATGAAAGCCCTTGATGAATGCTTACTGGATCTGACAGAATCTTTTCACTTCGACGTCATTGGAAGACGAGAATGGGTGTTTTAGCAAATCTCACTCAAACTTGTTGCATGGGTGGGCCTGAAATCCTCCAAAGAGAAAGGTTATGCGTTTGTATCAATGTCATCCCTTGGCGGAGATCAGAAATCTCGGATTGCTCTTGTTTTGTTATTATTTAGCTAGCCCACGGGGGATGGGCTTCCCCACTATAGTTGGGTTCCACCTGAGATTTCTTTCCACTGGGGAGTTTTTTCTCACCACTGTTTGAGGATTTTTCTCCCTACTGGGATTTTTTTTGCCTCATTTGCTGTAGTGGGGAATAGGCTGGGCACGGCCCCGTCATTTACTTCATCTTTCTTTGTAAAGCGTCTTTGTGACAGTCTATCTGTGAAAAGCGCTATTCAAATAAATTTATTTGAATTGAATGATAGTGGACCTTATTGCAAAGCAGAGTTGGGTTCAAGTACTTTCAAGAATTGGATGAAAGTATTAAAAGTAAATATTGCCATATTGTAATAAGCCAATAGTGGAGAAAAAACTTCTGGTGGCCTCTCTGAAGATCAAGTTGGCTGCAATGCTTCCCCACTATACTGGGGAAGTGCAATGCATGGAAAAGGAAACATGGTTATGAATACTATGAACATGAAAAATAATAAAACATGAAAATCCAAATTACCAATACACAATACACAATCCTGAATGGTCAGACATGAGCAATAATTCAGAAACACAGATCAGTCAGAAATGCAAGGCATGAACATGGGCAATGCAGAATCACAACACCAACAGGTCAACGCTAGGGCACACGCTGCAAGGGTGTCCATGCAGTACCTTGCACAGCAGAACATCCCCGTGCTTCAGTGGCCAGCTCTGTCACCCAACCTCTCCCCTATCGAGCACTTATGGGATGAAATTGAACGACGTCTTTCACGTCGACGCCAGATTGACAACATCCGAGAACTTGAGGTTGCCCTTGTTCAGGAGTGGAATGCTATCCCTCAATCAGGGTCTCAGTAAAAAGGGTCACATAGTCATAGGTCACCTTGACCAGGATCTTAAACCAATAGCCACTGGCAGTGGGTGAAACCTTTACCCTGGGCAGTGCCGTTTCTTCCTTCCTGACAGTGGGTACAGGGGTCGGCTCTCTTCCAGGGGCAAAGCTCAGGTGGTCTGGCATGCCCCAGCTCCATAGGCTCTGCCCTCTCCTTGGGCAGCTGCAGCCAAGATGCAGAATTAGAGGGCATAGTCAGCCGTGGTCTTGGTCCCTTGGCGCAGGTCCAGCAGCTGGTCCCCAGCCTTCTTCCCGGGGTGGTCAAAGACTGAGCAAAACTGCCGGAGAAAATCGGCATAGGTGGGGAAAACCGAATCTCCCCCAGACATTATTTGCACCTACATTTGTTATGAGCAATATGAAACAGTACATAATTTTCACACATTGCTTGTTTCCAACAAATTTTGCTACTTTTAGAATATTCAGATATTTAGAAACAGAAATATTTCATTTTTTCTCATGGATAATGTCAAAATGCATTAAAGAAGAACTACAGTGATTTTACTGATGTATCTTCAGGTATTTTCAATTGAAGAGATGTCCCATACTATGGCGCGGGATAAGTGCCAAAAATCGGACTACTGAGAGGCTGGCGGTGGCTACGTCCAGTTCGGAGCCGGCAAACAATCTAGTGACTGAGAAGCCAGTGTTGGTTAATGAGAGGCCGGCAGTAGTATATGAGAGGCCGGCGGTGGAAAATGAAAAGCCGGCTATACATTTGCCGAGGCTTGTCACTCATTGGATTTGCCACTGCCTTGGCTGGTCACTGGCATTCCTCTGCTGGCTCCTGGCATTCCTCCGCCGGCCACTAGCATTCCTCGGTAGCAGCTCATTGGATTTGTGACTGACTCTGCTGGTCACTCTCATACCTAGGCTGGTAACCCACAAACCTAGCGTGGCAATCCATTGTATTTGCGACTTACTCGGCTGGTCACTCACGTACCTAGGCTGGTAACCCACAGACTTAGCGTGGCAATCCATTGGATTTGCGACTTTTTCTTTATTTTTCCTAAATTAACGTGGGATCTCATTTGCGTTTCAGTCTACCGTCAGTTGTTCAATTCAAGTCAATGACTCAACAATAGCAACGACGAGATTCATGAGTGGCTTGGGTAATAAAAACATATACAAGTGAGTTTAACCCTCTCCAGGCTCATGTTGAAAATTTTCAACAATAAATCAATTGATGACTGACTATAAAATATAAGGACCACATGGGAAATGGTTTGATAAAGTTACCCTTCCAGCTCAGTATTGCAAAAATACAACGTTAGTTCCTCCCGCAGCCACTAGTGTATAAGAACTTTTCTCCATGAATGAAATATTTTTCATTTCTCAAAATAATAAATTGGGTTAGAGAGGGTTAAAAGGGCCATTAAAACCAAAACAAAAATCAGTGTTGATAATTCTTTAAGTAGTCAAGTAATTATTTTACCACTTTCAATTCTGTCTTCAGACTTGAATGACGAGCCAAAAGAGATTGCCATAGATGGCGCTAATGCCAAAATAATACAGATCAATTTGTTTTCAATTGGTTACTCTTTGGTGAGGGGGCAATGATTAATCAAGATCGATGCAAACCCACTGGTTCATGGTGTCATTTGATCAGGGTTCAAATTTTCATTTGATTTATCCAGTTATTATATTTGAAGCAAACTGCAGTAATATTCCGTCGGTGGTAATGCATTATGTGTATGATGTATATCGTTTTGCCGTCATTCTCAGAAAAGAGGGCTCCAGTAGGGTTCTTCAGAGATATGGGGTTCTGCCATTTGCCAGAACACCCTTTTTTTTAGTCTTTCAAAGGATTCTTAGGGTGGCAAATGGCTTCATCAAGATCCCTTTGTTTTTGAAGAATCCTTCTCGGAAGAATTTATAAAGGGTATCTGAGGAAGGCAAAATAAGGCAAGGCAAATAGTATATACCCAGCGCCATTAAAAACGCACAGGTGAGGTATGCGTTTTTGGGGTGGCATGAGGGGTCCGAGACGATTGAGTGTGAGCGCAAGTGCCGTTTGACGCCGTCTACGTGAGGAAAACACATGTGCACACGGCCCCATCAGAAAACCCTTTTTTTGCCCACAACAAGAGTAGGAATTCTTCACTTCTGACTGTGGGAACCTGCCTCTGTGTAATTTTTTGGTACTTTATTTCCCTGTTTCTGTCTGAGAATGGTAAAAAGGAACTGTCACTGACCGACCACGGTAAGCGCAGCCATGCGTAAATGGGCAAAAACTGGGTTTTCTGTAGGGCCCTTGTGCATGCATGTGTTGCTCACATAGACGCGTCAAACAGTACTTATGCTCACCCTCAATCGTCTCGGACCCCTCATCTCATAATCAGTTTTGGTTGCTGTCCAGAATCTGTTACGTATAGGCTGTAACCAGATGTGGCGCTCTTGAGCAGCCATTGTCACTCGTGGCTGCTCTAAGCAGGGTCGGTCAGTGACGGTGCCTGTGTGCCATTCTCGAATAGACAGCTGACTGATTGTTGAACGGTGATAGTGCAAATGACGCACCACCTCTCGGCGGCTGAGATCTACCCGTAACATGCCAAAGGCTCCTTTTCTCTCCCCTGTGTCACAAGCTGTTCCATTTTCTTGATGCAGTAGCATTTTTTGTTTTTTTTGTTGGCTTTATGTAGGCTATTGACCACACCAAAAAGAACAAGTCAAGTGTCACTGTACAGCTCAATGTTTATTATTACTGAAGTGCTTGGCGCGTGCACATGGTGCGCATCAGGATTACAATACCACATGCTTTTCTTTATTTCCTCTCATGCCTCACTGGCACTGGAATAGCAATAAAAAATCAATTGATTCTTCAATTTGCCGCAAATACAGTACATACCTCACCTGTGCCTTTTTAATGGCATTGAGAATATAAAATATTTGCCTTGCCTTATTTTGCCTTCCTCAGATACCCCGTATAAATTCTTCCAAGAAAGATTCTTTAAAGGTGACCTATTATACTGATCCTTCTTTTAATACATATTAGTAATGCTATAATGTTGGTTGTCCATACTCAACCTCTGAAAAGTGTCTAAACATAAGATATGAGGGTTTTGCCGTAATCCAAGGACGTGATTTCGTGAACGGTATTTCCTCTCTGAACAGCTCCTTTCGAGATCTTCACAAGATCTGCGCAAAACCTGACGTCAGGTTGTGCCGTCCAATTAATACATACCTAGCCAGAGCCAACCACGGCGCTGGACCTGCCCACACCGGAAACTATTCTAGCAGGCACTAACAACGGCAGATCATACTATACCTTAGTAGCATTTACACTTTTGTAAACACAAAGAACCGCAGATCATTTGAGGTGCAGTTTTGTCCGGATTTCTCCCAAAGCTACTTGTCCATTTACTTTTGGACACAAAGAAAAACACCTATTTCTCTTCCAAAAGACAATGCCACCAAAAATCAGTGGGTAGCTTTTTTTGTTTGCTGGCAGCAAACAGCCATGGCCAAAGGGAACGTTAGCTGCTTGTGCTCAGCATTTCACCAAGGACAGCTTTGGTAATAAAGGATAATTCGACACAAGATAAGCATTTCAGCTGCTACTCAAACCTAAAGCAGCAGCATCGATTAAGCGCTCGGAGCGGCAAGCTGTAAGTAACGATATAACAACAAATAATGTAAATGAAGCTAATGTGTTACGGGTGGCTACTGGCTAGCAGGACCGCAAACGATAGATAGCACTAACAACTGGCCTCAAGCGCAGGCTTTCCAAAATATCTGAAGATAAAGCTTGGATCGGTCCTGACTGTCCGTGACTCACAGAGACAGAAGCTGCAAGTTGCTTTTACTGCATAAGCCAACCTGACGTGGTAGCCAGTTGATTGTGGCTGTAGCACTGCGGCTAACATAGCCAAGTTACAGTAGCTAATGTTTGTGTCCCAAATATACAAGAGTGATATCAGGGGAAATTTTACAGAGGGTGTGTGAGCATAAACCTCATTTAAAGCTAACTTTTTATACTTGTTTGTATTTTGGATGCTTAGTACAACTGTCCACGGTAACGGAACTTGCTGTCTGTAAAACCTGTATTGCATAGGTTTGTCTCTGTGTTTGTTATGACCGCTTGGTTACCAGCGACTGCATGTTAGTGTGTGTTCCGTGCTAATGAAAAATTCTCCTGGTTTACGTATATGCAATAATTTTGATCGGAATGCTTGTGTTACTTCGGAAAGCATGAATATAGCAGTTTCATCATAACCTTGCCTAATTGTAGCCACCGGAGTTGAAGCTAACCAGAGAGGTGCCGTATGTGTCTGCAAAGTTGGGCTGAAAAGCACAGTTAGACCAGACGTAGGTTTTGCAGAGCTTGGGATACATGTTAGGGTTTGTTTACAGCTGCTTGTGATGGCTTCACTTATCCATGACCGGGATCAGCCGAATACCTCACAAATGTCTGGGCAAGCTCTCTGGTGCTACTGAAGAAGCAATGCGAAACGCAGAAGCTCTACCATGTCTGGTATAATAAATGATTTCTTTGCACTACCGTGACATAATTTCATCCCCCTTCAGTTGTTGTCGTGGCTAGTAAAAAGCCAAAAAAGGCGGAGATTTAAGAGGAAATTTTTTCCTGTAGAAGAGATCGATTCGCTATCTCCACATAAGCAACTTGTCTGTGCAAATGGAACTTACGGTCTGTAAAACCTGTATTATGTTCATAACATAACCGAACTCTCTCTAGCTGTCGCGTACTATCCATAAAGCTGCTTTCACATCGGACGCGAAACTTAGCCTACATTCAAAGTCAATGCAAAGACACAAATACACGCATTATGGGCGCGTTAAGCAGCTTTCACACTGAATGCGAAACAAATTTTTTTGCGCAACTGATTACATTCAAAGTCAATGCAAAGACGCGAATAAGGGCACGTCAAGTCGCTTTCACACCGGACGTGAAAAGAATTTTTAAGGCGACAGATTATATTCAAAGTCATGACCGCTTATCAGCTAATGCATGTTAGTTTGTGTGCTCTGCTAATCAAAAATGCTCCTGGTTAACTTATATGCAGAAATTCTGATCAGTATGTTTGTGTTACTTTGGTAAGCATCAATGTGACAGTTTCATCATAACGTTGCCTAATTGTAGCCACTAGAGTTGAAGCTAACCAGAGAAGTGCAGTAAGACCAGTCGTAGGTTTTGAAAAGCTTTGGGTGTGTTTTTTGGTGCTTGTGAAACGATCGCTTTACTTAGCCATGACCTGGGTATGCCTGATACTTCTCCAATATCTGGGAAAGCTCTCTGATGCTACCGGTGAAAGCAATAGGGAAACGCTCCGGCTATAATGTGTCTGGTATCACAAACGATTTCTCTGCATTGCTGTCGATTGATCATTAAATCAGCGATTGAAAGTTAAATTCTTTCCTGTAAAAGTGATCGATTCGCTCGCTCCCCATAAGTAACGCTTCACGCAAATGGAACTTACAGTCTGTAAAACTGACTGTAAAATATTATGCTCATAACATAACTGGAGCTCTATCTAGCTCTTGCGCACTATCCATAACGCACCCATTCTCTGCGAGGAAACACTGGTCATTCCGATGCAATAAGTAACCATTACCACGAGCAATATCTGAAAAGGCTGTTTAGCCTGGAGCTTTTGGCCCTCCGTCATATACCAACGCAGAAGCTGTTCATTTCTCCACGCTAATGACACACCACATTTATCCACACAAACCAGCAGGTTCTTATAATACACACCGAAGCAGTCCATAAGCAGTTGGTCCACTTTTAGCTGCTCCTCACAGTATATGTTTCCCTCTAAAAGACCCATCGGATTTCTACGGTCTCCAGTCTACAAGTGGGTATGTCGACCCGCTCTACAAATCTGTCTGTATGTAGTGGATTCAAGGTTTCCCAGCATCCTATCTATAGAGTTTAAAAACCCGCTGTACTCACCAACTGTTGCCGTAGCAAACTGTAGCCGATAGCAAATCTGAGCTTGAGCTGCCAGATTTTCACACCAAGTCCCCCACTTTCACCGCTGCGTTTATTAGAACAAGTTCATTTCATTAGATCTATATTCAAGTATAACGATAGATTGCGGAATTTGCCTGCCGCTTCCATATCAGACGGTAGACGTGTCTCAAGTTTCACTCTGGGGAGGCGGACCCAGAAAACTGCGTTCTGCAGCCTCGTCCCGCCCAACTCTGCCCACCACAGAGCTAACCAATCAGAAGAAAATGGGCACACGGGGAGTGGGGGCCATAGCGGAAGAGCCACCCCAATGAGGTGTTTCAGACAGAGACTACTATGGACTACAAATGGGGTTTTTTAAGGATGGCAGTATGAGCGAAATAAGAAATTATAAATAGAAAATAATACTTTGCGCGATCAGGAGTACTCTAGGGGAGTCAAAGACCAAAATTTAAACTTGGAAAAATAGCATAATAGGTCACCTTTAAGGTGAAATGGCTATTAATGGACCGTAACACGTTAGCGAGCTATAAGTAACATTCAATACTGATCAGTGACTCAAAAACCAAAAATGATATTGTGTCCAGTAAATTATGACTGTTAACGAAGACAAAGACAAATTCAGATTTTTATTCTTTGATTGTTGGCATCAATTTATTGATTTTTCCTGTCATATAGAATGACTGCACACATTTTATCCCGTGAGCTGCTGTGAGTCGGCTGATTTCTGTGATCATACCTTTCGTGTCTACAAATTTGTCGGCAGCAAAACATAAACATTGTCTGAATCCAACCTTACTCTTGATCATCATTCAGCAATTGGCCTTCCTGCCACAAGGTAAGACATTACTGACTGCTATTTTCATGACTTTTCCATATAATTTGTGTTATTGATCTCATATTTTAGGATTATAATGTGATTTCATATAATGCAGTAACGGATTTATCCGTACCATTTCTTGCCCACCATAATCCATCATGATGAAAGTTATGCTTCAGAATAAAGTTGTCCTATAAAATATTGCATGAATTAAGCCCAATTCTACAGCTGGCATCACCCTTAAGCAGTGCTGACGACGTTCGAAATCAAATATGAGTCGGCGTTTTCTTGCTTGTATCATGGTCACACTTTTGTTCCCCAGTATCGATTTCATTTCATTTCATTTAGCTTGTGTGGACTATGGGTAGCAGCACTAGAGGCCTTATGTCACTGCAGTGTAAACATTGCTTAGAGGGATGCCATATCCCTCTTGTTTATCTGTGAGTAGGGTATCCTTTGTTGTGGCCATAAGTATAGTGACTGTACACACCTATCACAAACATGTCATGGGCAGGACTGAGCAGTGTTTTTTGAACAAATTTGGTTCAGCCATGATGAAACACACAGCTCAGTGCATATGCACTGAGAATTGTGCTGCAGGGCAATAGCAGCATTGGCTAAGATCACCTAAGTCAATGAATTCCGAAAGTATAATCAAGTTACTATCATCTGTAGAGTTTAAATAAACACACTTCTTTGCCAAGTCTTAATACCACTAATACATATTTCTGACAGAGAAAACTAGCAACTCCAGTCTCTTGGTGCCGCTGCAGGCGTGGTGTATTGTTGCTACATTATTCTTGAAAAATGGACTCAAATTGCTTGTCATAGACTGTGGGTTTCTCTCAAAGTCAAGACAGGATCCTTTAACAGCTCATTATTCAAAGATGTTATGTCTATCTCCACCAGACGTGAGCCTGGAGGGGATCATGTGCTTAGTCGTTTGTGTGTGTGTCTGTGCGTGCATCTATCCACAGCATATTTTTCATAGTCCTAGACCCATTAGCCTAATATTTCTTGTGAGCATTTATGACCGTATGCTCAAGGGCCTTCCATGGTTGTGGTGATTCACAATTTACAAGAAAAAAACCCTACTCTATTGACTGCTGTTTGACACTGCCATCGATGTTTGACCATTGACTGTTGAGTCCTCCCTCCTCTCAGTTTGTTTCCGTTTGGAGCGTAGTTTCAGCTAGGGACAGCTGGGATCTGCACGCTTATATTTAATATTTGTGTTTAAGGGCCAGGCTATTTGTGTGAACAACACAAACTCGAAACATACAGAACCTTTGAAGGTTTGATATCGCATGGAAATTTAATGTTTCTGAAAGAAAAAAATAACATTAACGAAGATAACATCACTGTAATGATAAAAAAAACTAAGTTATGGCAGCAACATGATAAGCCATGATGCTCAAACTTCCTGACAGTTTTAACTTGTTCATTTCAGTTCAATTTTACTCATTATTGCGCTTGTGCAGATGCTGACACTGTTTACACCATTCAATACTGCTGTGAGCTGAGGGTCCTTGAAGCATGTTTCTCACTGACTGAATTCTGATGCACTAGTCCTTTTTATTCATGACGGTGAATATCTCTGTTTGAAATACAAGTTCTAGGCAATCTAAAGCATGGAAGTGAAAATAGGAATATAATAACCTTTGATGTCTGGAGAAAATGTTTACATTAAGCTCAGTTTCCAATAGTTGGCAGTCGAGCTATTTATTTTCGATATTCCGAAGCGTTGTAAAATGGTGTTCTTGTATTTTCTGCTCCATCTTGATCCTCTTCATTGACGATTTAATCCACAGTTATTTTCTAAAAATTCCATAGGCCATTAGTATATTTTGAAATGCCAAAAGATATATGCACTTTTGCATTTATATCAAAATATATACTCAACCGAGTGGTTGTGTCGGCAATTTAAAGCAACGCTTTTAGCAGCAAAATGCTGACATTTTCATTATCCTGTTCAATTTCCTGAGGCAAGCACTGACATAATTTTAGGAAATTTGCTTTGAATGAAATACTGTAAAACCTTTGCAATGGATAGGCTGTCCATTGTTTGTTCCTTCGTCCCGTTCAGTGCATGCTGGGATAGGCTCTGCTTGCCATGACCCTGACTGGAAATAAGCAGGTTTAATAATGGATGAATGGAGAGAAATGTCAGTGTACTGGACAGCATAGGAACTGAAAAGCAGAGATTTTTAACTGTTCCAGGTAATATGATGATAGCACTTTCTCTGGCAGGAATAAAGAGTGGCTAAAAGTCAATAAAGGCTGCTGAGGATTTGCAATACGTAAAGATAACATTTTAAAAAATGCAAGGAACGTGCAGCAAATACAGCTGCTGTTATTTCTAAAATAAAATTATTTCGTAATGTGCTATTGTAAAGAATTTACCATTTCAAGTTTATCAGGAACACGAGAGGTTCACCTTTGCCCAAAACCGATTCAGTTTTGATTTTAGTCTATTTGTTTGTGAAGGTTAGTGAAGGAGGTATAATTGGTTGATGATTTGGCGCGGAACAGAACAATTGAAGCGCTTGTGTTCGCATGAATACAATGTATTTTTTTCACTGATGTTACCTTTGTCACAGCATGTTATTAAGGAGGGGCAAAATCACGTGATTTCAATTATTTTTTTCATTTACCTTTATTTATACAGGTAAGTCTCATTTTGAAGAGAGACCTGTTTAAAAGTTTCATGTCAATAAATAAAAAGCAGTTACAATACATATACAGTACATTCATCAAGGAAATATTGGGGAGGGCACATCCCCCCTTAGATTACAGCCTGACAGGTTTGGCTTCCTCTTGCGAAAAGTGAGGAGTCACACTGGGCACCTAAACATGAAGAGATGACTGGGAGTGAAAATTGAATCAGATTCATCTTCTGTGTCGCTCAGGAAAAAAATCAGGTCTTAGCCAAATAAAATTTCACGCCAGACATTGCTTGGAATAGGAAATGGGGAAATTAATATTTTGGCCCAAGAGACTTATTAATCTGCATTACCTCCTGAAATCACAGTTTTCCATGAGCGGGGGCATTTATCAATCCCTTGTCTTCAACATGAAATGAATTACAAAACCAGGGACAAGGCAAGATCCTGATCAGTCAGTGGACATACAATAGCGTTTGCATGTGCTAAAAGATTTTACATGTGCTAAAGTTCGTCTTAATATACTGCCCAAAAAAAGTAGAGGATAATGAAAAGAAAACTCTGGAAATATTTATTTTGAGTTTTGAAACTATGTTATTTAATTGGCGAGCAATTCAAGATGAAGTTCATGACACTTTATCATCACTTAAGTTATTGAGAATTTTTTTTGGAGGTACAAAATGTCACATGGGGTGGTACCCCAAAAGTCACATGGTGATCAGTGATGAGTCGCTTTGCCATTAGCGTCCAAACAAGCATCACTTTGATGCCGCATGCTCCTAATAAAACGGCTTGAGGAATTCTCTGCCACTCCTCCTGGGGTGCCACACCCAGCTGCACCAAGTCCTGACAGGGTGGGTGCCACTGTTGTACACGCCGTCCCAGTATATCCCATATGTGTTCTATGGGGGGGGGGTCAGGGGACATTACAGGCCAGGGCAAGGTTTGGATTAGGTTCCTTTGGAGATGGTCAAGGACGACACTTGCACGATGAGCTCTGGCATTATCATCTTAGTTGAGGAATCCAGCTCGACAACGGCGTGTAAACAGAAGCACATGTGGAATGATGATGTTGTTACGGTAGTACACCCCTGTGACTCTCCCATGGCCGATGTGGAGGTCAGTCCTGCCTCTCTTAGTGACTTCACCCTACTCCATTACTGACCCTCTCCCATGCCGATCATGTAGAATCATAGCGGCTTGCTGATGATCGCAAGAAGGTTGTGGGTTCGAATACGGCCTGGGGCCTTTCTGTGTGGAGTTTGCATGTTCTCCCTGTGAGTTTGCATGTTCTTCGCGTGGTTTTCCTCCGGGTACTCCGGTTTCCCCCACCCACAAATCATGCAATATAGGAACACTCCTGTATGGCTGTGTGTGAATGTTTGGTGGTGGGTGGAGGGGCCGTAGGTGCGTACTGGCAGCCATGCTTCCGTCAGTCTGCCCCAGGGCAGCTGTGGCTACAAAAATGTAGTTTACCGCCATCAGAGAGTGAATGAATAATGTATCCATTGTACAGCGTCTTTGAGTGTTCATTATTATTATTATTATCTGAGAGGGGTATGGCTGTATGGCTGCCTGGCTCGCAGGTTGGCAGCATGTAGACAGATGAGGTTTCCTGTAGCCTGTAGATGCCCTTAATGCTGCTGTGTCGCATTCAGTCCCCTGTTACACTGGGCTCTATTGACGATCTGGTGGTCATCTTCCCTGGTTGTGAATCTTGGACGCCTTCTTCTAGGTTTGTCCTGGACTCTACCGGTGGCAACACAATGTGCCCACAATCAGATCATGACAGACTGCGAGACATGCAGTTGTCTGACTGTGTAAGCCTGGGTTCTTCCGGCTTGGAGAATCCCAATGGCCCACAATCTTTCTTCTTCCCAGAGTCTTCTCATCGTCCAAAGTGGTGAAATGACAGATGAGTGTGTTTCCCAGCATGTTTTTATACCCATATGTGCGCAAAAAGCATGTGCATGACAGCATTTGCACCCTGAAGGCATGATGTTACTTTTCACATGCACCCCCAGGTGCGTTTGGGCACCCTGTTTCTGCGAACTTTGAAACCTAGCCATTTATGGGATATGTATTGAAATGTGCCAATGGCTAACCACAGACATACTCAAAAATCTCACGAATATCTAAATTCAGGTGCTTTCCACAATTAGCCAAATTTGAATATTCCCAACTTTTTGTGAGCAGTGTCAATCAGGGCCATAGTCTTTCAGGGCATTGGGGTGTGAAGTCTACCTCCTGTTCACCCACCTATACAGCCACCCCTTTATACATTAAGTGAATTTCACAGAGTCTGAGACAGATTACACATTAACATGCCTTGCAGCTAGTGGCTCAATGTGCCAGCCCATTAAAAATAATTTAATATTACATTTTGTGAGTGGCCCTGTCTGAACTACATTACATCCATCAAAAGTTTTTTATGGAACATGTACTTTTGATCTTTCACACGAACTTAGCAGAGTCGCCATTGTCGGCATAATGTTAAAATGGAGTACATGTATTCTGGAAAATCATTATGACCTCTTCAGTTTTACCAGAGTTCAAAGATTTCAAAGTTTGTGGATAAAGGGTTGAATCCTGTCCTGGCCACTGTCTCCTTTCAGATACAGTTTCTGATCTGAAACAAAATTCATCAGCAGCAAAATCCAAACTCTAATTTGGATAATTTTAGTTTTTGCTCTTCCTTGGGGGCAAAACAAAAAACACATTTGGTTTACAATTGGAGTGACATTGGTAAACTCTCTCAACTTATATCAGTAAATCTCCAAATATATGAACAGACTTCACAAAACCCTCATCCAAAGAAGTTGGGACAATATGGACAATGCAAATGAAAAAAAGAAACATTGATATGTAAAGCAGCCCCTAAACAGCGCACATACTGTAGTTCTTTCTGGCACACATTTTGAATTTTATCACAGCAACATATTCTTGGAAAATCGGGAAATGCTTACCTGTGTGTTACATGATTTTTCCTTTCAGCTGCATTTTGAGTTATTATTTGGGATCTGAAGATGCCACCTGTTTCAGTCTTGAGGGATTTCTTTCCCCTCCATTCTTACCCGATATTCATTTCAGCGAAAAAGATGTTTTGGAACTTCATTGTTGTATTTTGTGCTTCTTAAAGCATTGCTTATTTTCAACAGCGAACAGATCAGGACTGCAGGTACAACCCCAATTCCACAATAGTTGGGACAAAGTGCAAATTGTGAATAAAATCTAAATTCAATTACTTTCAGATTGCATGAGCCAATATGTTATTTACAGTAGAACATAGATAACATTTCAAATGTTGAAACTGAGACATTTTACATTTTTATCCACAAAATGAGCTTATTTTAAATTTTCTGGCTGCAACAGATCTCAAAGGCAAAAAAGGGCTGAAAAAGCAATTAATATTAATAAAAGAGAATCAGCTGAAAGAACATTTAGCAAGTAATTACGTTAAGCAGCATCAGGGTTGTAACATGATTGGCAATAAAAGGGATGCCTTAGAGAGGCTGAGTCTCTCAGTAGTAAAGATGGCCAGAGGCTTTCCAACCTGTGAAGGCTTGCATAAAAAAATATGGAATACTTTAAAAACAATGTTCCTCAATGTCAAATTGCAAAGGCATTGAAGTTCTCATCATCTACAGTGCATAACATCATCAAAAGATTCAGAGAAACTGGAAAAATCTCTGTGCGCAAGGGACAAGGCCGAAGACCTTTATTGGATGTCCGTGATCCTTGGGCCCTCAGACGCTACTGCATCACTCACCAGCATGATTCTGTCATTGACATTACTAAATGGGCCCAGGAATACTTCAAGAAACCACTGTCTGTAAACACAGTCAGCCGTACCATCCACAGATGCCACCTAAAACTCTCTCTTGCAAAAAGGAAGCCATTGTTGAGCATGATCTAGAAGCGCTGCCGTGTTCATTTAAAATGGACTGAAGCAAAGTGTCAAAGTGTCCTGTGGTCAGACGAGTCCAAATTTTACATTCTTGTTGGAAATCATGGGCGTCGTGTCCTCCATGCTAAAGAGGAGAAAGACCACCCCTCCTGTAATCAGCATTCACTTCAAAAGCAAGCATCTCTGATGGTATGGGGATGCATTAGTGCATATGGTGTGAGACACTTGCATGTTTTAAAAAGGTATATAAAGGTTTTACAGCAACATATGCTCCCCTTCAGAGGACATCTATTCCAGGGAAGGCCTTGTGTATATCAGCAGGACAATGCAAAACCACATACTGCAGCAATTACAACAGCATGGCTTAGAAGAAGTAGTAGAAGTAGTAGAAGTTGTAGTAGAAGTGTCCGTGCACTGAACTGGCCTGCCAGCAGTCCTATCTTTCACCAATTCAGAACATTTAGCGCATAATTAAACGAAAAGTCCATCAAAGGAGACCCAAAACGCTTCAGTAGCTGGAAGCCTATGTTAAACAAGAGTGGGATCAAATTCCAATGGGTAAACTCAAGAAACTTGTCTCCTCAATGCCCAGACGCCTCCACTCTGTGTTAAAAAGAGGAGGGGATGCTACACCATGGTAAATAGGCCCCTGTCCCAACTTTTTTGAGACCTGTAGCAACCATCAAATTTGAAATGAGCTCATTTTGTGGATAAGATGATAAATTTCTCAGTTTCAACATTTGCTATGTTGTCTCTGTTCTATATTGAATAAAATACTGGCTGGTGTGATTTAAAAGCCATTGCGTTATGATTTTATTCACAGTTTACACTTTGTCCTAACTATTTTGGAATTGGGATTGAAGAAAGTCAAGCAGCTTAGGATGCAACATTCTAATAACATTTGCAGAATGTGGCTTGGTTTTGTCTTGTTGAAAAAAGCATGGGCCTCCCGAAAAAGAAGTCTCCTAGAGGACCGCATATGGTGCACAAAAATACATGTAGTAGCCTACGGAAGTTAATCAGCAGGATGTTAAAGTCGCCCCTGTTATTGGGTATCAGATACTCTAGTTTTGCTAGTTGCTAGTTTTGACACTGAAGGGGCGGTAAATGTTTATTCATATGTATGAGACGGCAGGGCAGTTACTTAGAATTCTGCCCCTGTGATGGTCCTGCCCTGCAGCCCAACACACAGAGCATTCTGTGTTTTTACTCTGTTTTGGAGCCCTAATATTTGCCGCTGCTCTCCTCAATGGTTTTTAACTTTAATTAAATATTTATTTATGTTTTTACTCAGCCTGTGCTTTCGGGTCCCTTCTGTTGGGTTTGGGTACATGGTCCCAGTGCCCGCCGGCATAAGGCAATAAGTCAAACCATGACAGCCCCCCCCCGACAGAATATCGTTGTGGGCCCCCCACAAAATGGCGACTTTTCATCGCCATTTTTTTACAACAATGTATCATGATGTTCTTCTTTTTTTCTTCTTTTTCTGTTTCTCAGTGATCTTCGCAGTGCCTAATGCAATACTCCCAATTTTTCCTTTTTTTACAGTTAACCACTCATCAAAGAGAGTATAATTATGTAAATTATGAATTATTAGTTGTCTTATTCACATTTACTCACTCACCATCAATAACATATTCAGACTACTGGTGGTGAGTGTCTGTTGTTGGGTCAGATTTAGATGAAGTGATCACAGCTGATTCTGGAGTAGCAGTGCATAAAGGTTTAATTGTTCCATTTCATATTACTTCCGTAGACATTTAAAGTTATGTGACATGGAACAACTGATGAAGAACTAACCTACCGAGTCTTGGAATAAACAAAATCTACCCGGGCTTCTCAGTACCATAGCTCTAAGCATTCAGCTTCATTTTGCTATTGTTAAGAGGAGGGCAAGCTCTGTAAAATTACCCCCTCCATGAACAAGACTTATGTCAACAAGCTAAAGTAGCAATTTAGTTATAGTAAATGCTTAAGGTAAAAGTAATTTCAGCCTTGTCTAGCGATTATTTAAGTTACACCTAAGGTTACAACACTGACTGCATGTAGTTCGCTAGCCAAACCTAGCGTGCCCAGTCACTTACAGCTAGAGAGAGCCGAGCATGCAGTGTCCTAGGCTGCTGCTACTGGATTTTTTGACGGCATATTATAATGGCTGGCGAATGATAACCTTACTGATCTTTTCTGTGGATGATACAGTTAATAACTGAGAAATGACATTCTTGTCAAGCGATTATTTCCTCAGCTGACCGCATGTTACATTAACATAACGTTAGCAGCTGAATAGCCAGCCTGAACAGCTAATATAGCAAGCTAGTTAAATACTCTCACCTCTCTATGAAAAGAATCTTGTAATGTTCTGGACCCCTGCTTTGTTCCTGCTGTCCTCTCTCTATTCTTTTCTGGTGTCTGGATTTGTGTTTTTTTGTTTTTTTGGACATCATATTTGAAAGGGCGGTGCACCCTGTTTGCTGCCTAAGTTCATTGACCTCACAACAATTTTCCAATACAAGCATAAAGCATGGATCGAACCATTTTTTAAGAAGGGGGTTACTGAGATGTATTTAATCAATATTGCATGCCTTAATGGCTTTGTTTAAACTCTGATGCATTAGTATGAATATTAGGTAAATCTGTGCAGAATAATTTTGTCATGGTGGCTACTGTGGGTTTTGTGAGGCCTAATGGACTGTGGGCCCTTGCATTGGGAAGGAAGCAGCAAATTTAATTGCTGATGGATTATTCTAATCATGAGAACTTGTTTATCAAGTAAAATGATTGAAAAAAGGTCAATACCGCTCATTATTTAAAAGGGATTTTCCAGTCTTCCAATTTCAGCTGAGCAGCTGCCACTGTTTCCTGTTTGGAAAATAGTGGACTTTATGTCCTGTCAGGCTGTTTGTGCAACTTGCAAGAACACAGTAATTCACTGTGATGGTAATAATTGTAATTCGATTTAAAACTTCTGAAAAATGACCACCTTAATATATCACAAAAGCTGAAATTCACTCCTACAACTACATGTTGAGCTGAGGAGACAGACGCACTTTTGTAACATAATGTAACCTGGAGTTGAAGGAGTTATTAGCAGCTTTGGACAAAACAGCCACTTTTTTCCTCTGAATTCATGCCCATGTGGTTTGAAAAACTTACAAAATCCTGCATTAACTTTTGAACAGCTCATTTTCAGCCAAGGCGAAGTATAAACTTACCAAAAGAAATTGCCAGCAAGTAACCCCACAATACAGATGATTTACAAGTGACCACTTCCTTGGTTTACTTTCACTTATGATTCAGTCACAACTTTCTCAGAGGAGGGATTGTAAGTGACAATTAAATAAAATAAATTAAAATTTGACCAAATAACATAAACTAAGCAAATATAATTTTTTTAGAGATTTTGTAACAATGTGACCCCTCCTCTTGAAATCCTATTCCTTTTTTTTTAGCTAGGGGCATGTCTACATGGTAACACATACACAGAAATTGATGTATTACTTTTTTCATTTTGCAGGTGTTAGGTCAATGTGGCCCTTTCTTATCTTAAAGCTGTACAAAATATGCCAGACAGTTTTTGGCTAGCCTTCACGGCCTTCAACCTACCAGCTCCCACTGAATGAAAAAAAAAAGATGGAAAAAGCACAAACCAAGAAAAAGGTCATTTGCCCCTCTTTGCTCCTCTGCCAATACTCAAGAGTCTTGTTTTCCCCAGCATTTTATGGCATAAGAATTAACCCCATGAAGCCCACAGATCCATATGGGTCCTTCAAATGCAGCTGCTGTCTTCAACTCTGTGGAACAAAAGGCCTATTTTAAATTCTAGCGAAGTTACCAAGGTTTCCAAAGATCCCAAATGCATCCTACTGCATTGTCGGGAAATGTGTTTAAAATGATGGAGAAGATCTAGATAGTTTCCATTTAATGTGATGTTGGGGCCATAAAAACATGGCACACTGGGTTTGAATATTTCACTCAATATAGCAAGTGTGATTTAGGTACAATGAAGCCCTGTAATCAGTGGATACAGATATGCGTTTCACTTCCAAAGTTATGGAGAAAAAAGCGTTTTTTCTGACTTGGAACTTAAGGGAAAACTGACGGGAAACATGAGAATTTATATGCTTAAATCAGGTGACATGCTTCTTGCCATCTCACATCCTTGAGTTTAGCCATTTGGCTTTTAGCAAATGGTAAATAAGACTTTCCTCAACTTTCACCAAGCTGTGAATGAATAAGTACTGAACAGGGATATGCAGTCATTATTATTATTATGCCTAATTCTCTCCAGTCCTTTGATGTTCTTCTGGGTCCTCTTTGTCTTGTCTCAGCTACTTCCCGCAGCTTAGAAACAAAGAACTTTCCGCAATATGTGAGCTGTTCCAAGGATGGCTGACAACTGTGCGCTTCCAACGATGTCAGGTATGCCTAACTTCCCATGCCAGGTCTTTGAGTTCTTCGAGAGAGTTCCGAGTGCACCGATCACAATTGGTATCACTGTCACTTTCGATGCTCTGTGGATTCTCTTAATTTTGAATGCTAGTTCTTGATATTTAGCCACTTTCACTTGCTCAGTATTGATTATGTTCTGGTCCGCTGGTACAGCTATGTCAATTAGTGTCCACTCTTGTGTTTCTTTTTGTAATAGAGTAATATCCGGCCGATTATGACTCAGCTTCTTATGTGTGTAAACAGTCATGTCCTAGGTAATTCAAACGTCTCTGTTCTCTGCGACTGCCAATAGCTGATGGTCATACCACTTCCCGGTACATTCTATCCCGTACTTTCTGCAAATCTCCCAGTGCACCCGCTGGGCCACCTTGTCATGGCGTTTTCTGTACTTTCCCTGGGTAAGCTTCTTGCATCCACTGATAATATGTCCTACAGTTTCAGTAGAGTCTCCACACAATCTACACAGAGGTGTCTCTGAAGTCTTATCTATGCTGTGATTGATAGAGTTTGTTCTTAAAGCTTGTTCTTGAGCAGCTATGATCAGACCTTCTGTCTCCTTTTTCAAAAACCATTCCTAGGCCATCTCCAGGAATCTTCTCCAGCTACATCTGCTGTTTGCCGAACAAACTCTCCATGCAGGTCTTTCTCCTTCCAGTTCCTGATTTTCTCCTCATGCCTCCTCTTCTGGTAGTCCTGGTGGTTCTCTTCTTCATCTAACACCTTCTCCTTTAAAGCAGCTTGGAGCATCCACTCTGTGGTCTCTCTGAGATAGCCATGCAAGGACTTACTCTCCTTGTTTACACACTCCTCAATGCTCATCAATCCTCTTCCTCCTTCCTTCCTCGGTAGGTACAGTCTCTCAACATTACTTCTGGTGAGCATACATCCATTCATTGCCACAATTTTCCTAGTTCTTCTATCCATGTTGACCAGCTCTTCAACTGTCCAATCCACAACACCAGCACTGTAGCGTAATACACTCACTGCCCATGCGTTGATGCCACAGATCATATTTCCTCCATTCAGTTTGGATCTGCATAACTTCATTACTCTTCTCACATACTCTGATGTTATCTTGCCTTTCATCTTAGTATTAAGAGTCTTATCCAACTGCAGGATGCCAAGGTATTTATAACCTTCTTCTCCAACGTCTCTGATGTGGTGGTCATCTGGTAAGTCTATTCCACTGCAGCCAACCTGTCTTCCTCTTTTCATTTCTAGGACCGCACACTTGTCTAGCCCAAACAACATCCTGATGTCTTGCGAGAAAATCCTTACCGCTTGTACGAGTGAGTCTAGTTGGTCTTTGTTGGCTCCATACAATTTCAGATCGTCCATGAACCGTAGATGATTGACAGGCTTCATTTCTTTTGCAAATCTGTATCCAGCTCTCATCTTTCGTAGCACTAGCGTTAGTGGCAGCATGATTAGAACAAACAGCAATGGCGAAAGAGAGTCTCCTTGAAAAATTCCTCTTCTGATGTCCACTTGCCCAAGATCTGTTCCTTCAGATGTTAATACTGTCTTCCAGTTCACCATGTTATTGCTGATAACGGTAACCATGTTCTTGGCTCCACTAACCATCTCCAGGCATTTAAGTATCCATGAATGTGGCACCATGTCATAAGCTTTCTTGTAGTCTATCCAAGCCATTGACAAGTTTGTCAACCTTCTCCGGCAGTTCTTTAGGATTGCCTTGTCTACAAGCAACTGATCTTTCGTTCCTCGCGATCCCTTCCTGCAACCTTTTTGCTCATCTGCTAGCAGTCCATTCCTCTCCAGGTGTTGGTACAGTTTCTTACCCATGATTCCAGTCAGTAGCTTCCACATTATGGGTAGGCAGGCGATAGGACGGTAGTTGTTAGCTTGGGTGCCCTTTGTTGGGTCTTTCTGAACGAGCACTGTCCTTCCTCTGACCATCCACTCTGGCACATTTCCTTGGCGCACACAGTCTTGAAGGTGTAATTGCAATCTAGGGTGTAATCCTGGCAGTTTCTTAAACCAGTAGCCCTGGACTAAGTCAGGGCCAGCTTCCTTCCAATTAGCCATCTTACTCACTCCTGTTCTAATATCCTCCATAGTGATGTTGATATCCTCTTGCACCTCTACTGAACTGAACTCCTGCTCGACTTGCTCTAGCCAAGAAGCCTGCTCATTGTGAATGACCTCTTCTGACCATATCTTTCTCCAGAAGGTGGTTGCTTCAATTGGGTCGGGTTTTTCTCTCTCTTCTCTTTTCTTTACATCTAGAGTCTCATAGAATCTTTTCTGGTTTGTCTGAAACTGTTGATTTTGTTTAAACTGTTGGCATCTCTCATCATATCTCTTATTCTTAATTGCACCAGCCTTGATCTTCTGCTTCAATATGTCTGAAACGTACAAAGTGCCATTATCTTCAAGGCGGTATTTTCTATTCAATCGTTCTCTTTCTCTTTGTTTCAATCTCATGTTACCTTTTCGGATTTCTTCGATCTTGCTGAGATCCTTTCTCTATGTTTCAATACTCTGCTTAATCCTCCTCTTCCAGAATGGTTCTTCAGTCCTCCTTTCTTTCCTCTTCTTCAACATTCCCATTCTTTCTGTGGCGACATATGCCGCTGCGTATATTAAAGAATTCAATTTTGTAATGTTGTGAGTTTCAATCCTCTTGGTGGCTTCATTGACATTTCCGACCTCTGTTCTCAGCTTTACTCTATCACACAATCTCAATGATGGTAATCCTGGTCTCTCTTCTAGAAGCATCACTTCTAGGATGTCTTCTTCTGTCTCGGAGAGCACTAAGCTCCGGGCTGATTTCTTCTTGTGGCTCTAGATCAGAGGGTACAAAGGGATCCTCCTCAGCTGGGGCGTTGTTTTGGTCCCTGCTGTCTTCCTGGGTCTCAAGTGTTCTGTTTCTATTTGATGCATCTGTAGAATTATGGTCAGTCTCCTGATGTTCATTTCTTACTCTTAGAGCTATTTCCTCTTGTTCCACATTCTCTAGCCACTTCTTGGACTTTATCTGTCGTACTTGATCAGCCAGTCTCTGTTCACTAACTTCATTTAGCTCTTCATTGGTGTTTCGCGCTATCCACAAATCTAGCATTCTTTTTCTGTATCCTCATCTTTCCGGTTCACTTCTAATGTAACATTCAAACAAGCATCTGTTATCCACCTTCGACCATCCTAATCTCTTCTGTCGTTGCCCAGCAGTAGTGGGATGACGACCGGGCCTGCGCTGCTGATCCACAGGACACCTGCCGGACACGAGACCTTCACTTCAAGATCCATTATTATCATTATTATTATTATTATTATTATTATTATTTTTATTAACCCTCGGCGCATGCGCAGCGAGGGTTACTGTAGTTGGGTCTGTGTGTCTGTTAAGTCACATCTCACCTCTGGAGCGTCTGTTCGTCCTGAAAATGCTGTCACGTACTCAGCGGGCAACAGAGGTCAAAAAATTTGTGGGGGTTTTCTCTGAAACCGTTCCGTTGCAGAGATTCAGCACTCTCCGCTGTACGGCCATACGTACAGTCGGCCTGCCGAAAGCGCGCATGCGCATGATAGTCCTGTACCGCGTGGTACTGGTCATTTCTTCCTGTGTGGTGTGCAGAGAAGACCGAGTAGTTTCGTGAGTTGCAATTGGTCATGCCTCCAAGCAAGGTCTGTCCACAATGTAATGCTGTTGTACCTATGACACTGAAAGCGTGCAAATCTTGCCAACATGTGTTACGAGCTAAGCCACTTGCTAGTTGGGCCAGTAGTCTTCCGTATACTTTTCGTTATACAACGACAGGCGGATGTAAACGTAATACACATGCGCATCATCTCCGTTCAGCACAATTGGCGCGCCGAGGGTTTTGCACTTCAGTGCTTTCATCATTATTATTATTTAGACATTCTGGCTTGGATGGAAAAATACTCTTAAAATGTCCCAAAGTAAAATGCAAACTCCAGACTGCAAATAACATCAAGCGACATGACAGCTATGTCCAAGTGCTCATTTTTAAGAAAACAATGAGAACTGCTTGAAAACAAGAGGAAGAGAATAAAAATATTTCAGCCCCTGAGCATACTCTAAAATTTGGTTCTTAAGATATCTGCAGTTGAGGAAGGCGAACAGATGAGCACTACGTTTTCATTGTCTATGTCTTTGGACGAAGCCAGACCATTGATTCAAGCATCTGTGTGGGTGGTTTAGGAAAAAGCACAAACACATTATTTCATTCCAGCAAAATGTCAAGTAAGACAGCCCTGAAAGGGAATACAGATCACACTTTCAGTTTGAGTGGCTGTTCCATTCAGGCAGTGCTGCCTATTCATGTGTATTTTGAAGGTTGAATGTTGGGTTGCGAGTAAATCCCAGCAAATCCGTAAATTGCAAATGCGTTTTAAAGCAATAGTTGCTGTCATTCCAGCCAGGTTCAAGAATGGACATCAGACATCAGTTTATAAATCGTAAATGTGGCGTAATATCTAGTAACATAATGCTAAAAAAGATTTCTGTTCCTGCGATTTGTATCTTAGTCTGTGCTCTATTTTTCCTCTCTGGTGTCAACATATCAACTCCAAACCACCAAAACCATATGCGACTCAATGCCATTCAATGCGCTTACCTGTGACGGTTCGTTCAGGAACCACACGCGAAAGAGGGAAATCCAAAAAACGTATGCCTTTAATAAATGCTGGGTCAGGACCAATAGACACAAGAATTGCCAAACCACAAAACGGAATCCAAAAACAAAGTTGACTTGTCAGGCCAGGGTCAGAATCAGAAAAAAAGAGGTGCAACAGTACATAGACAGCAGGGAAAAAGTCATAGTCGATATCCAAAGCAGTGGGTCAGACACAGGGCATCCAAACACTGAAAACGTGGTCATACAAAAATGGGTCAAAATCCAGAAAGACAAAAACAATACAAAAAGGGCAATGGCAAGAATCTTGGTCGGACAAAGCAGTCGAAGAGAAAATATAATCAGTGGCATACACGAGACTCTGCACAAAGAAATATTGATCAACGTTCTGCAGTGAGGACTCTAAATAGACAGAAAAGAAGTCACATGCTATGCAGGAACAGGTGAATGGGATCAGACTAATTACAAAGGGAGGTACACATGAGGAAATCCTAACCACAACAATTGGCGAAAAGCCAAGACACGGACGGGAATCACGCATACATCCTATGAAAGTTAAACAGCAATGGTCAGGGAGTTCCAAGTGCACAGACAATGAGTGCAGGAAAGCTATTAAGCACTGGCAAAAGACATCGCAGAGACGCAGCGAGAGTCAGGGAAAGCCAAGCAAGAGGCGGAGACTAGAACAGGGTGATTGCAGAGACTGAATGAGGACTAATTTGTAGTGGTGCAACTTTACAGATTTAACTAGAGTGCTCATTAGTGAGTTAGTAATATATACATGGACTAGTTGGGTTAGTAGACTATGACACAAACTACAAATGTTAGGCTGCTTTGTAATCAAGAACAGCATGGCGAAGGAAGCAAACGAGGATTTAAGTAATAATATGAAACACCAGAAACCATCTAAATCACCCGAATCAGGTGAGCACACAGACTGGGGACTGAAGGACTGAACCAACTAGATCACGAGACAGGGGAGACAAGTGCAATGAAAATAAAAATGGCAAGAACTGAAAACATTTTGGTGATACAAATTGCAATTTGGTCATTTTAATTTCACTGTCGAGTTTGACCCTCAAAGGTCACTGACAGTCAAGTAGAATGTCACCAAATGAAAGTTCATATGCGACCTCCTTGATGTCAGTAACACAAACTTGGGCTCCATCTATGACCGTTTTAGTGATACAAGTCATTGAATTTTCACTAGGCCACATTTGACCTTTGAAGGTCAATACGAAGAATACCAAATGAAAGTTCATATATGACTTCTTATATGTCTGCAATACAAACCTAGGCTCCTGGGACTGTTTTGGCAATACGAGTCATTGTAATTGTAATTTGTCCAGTTTGACCCTCAAAGGTCACCAACATTCAAATTGAATGTCACCAAATGAAAGTTCATATTTGACTTCCTAGATGTCAGTAACACAAACCTCGGCTCCATCTGTGACCTTTTTTGTGACAGAAGTCATTGAATTTTCACAAGGTCAAGTTTGACCTTCAAAAATCAATATGAAGGTCACTAAATGAAAGTTCATATGTGACTTCCTATACGCCTCCAATACACTCTATCTGTAACAATTTTGCTGATATTAGTGAAATTTCACTGTATAGTTTGGCTATTGTTAGTCACTGAAGGTCAAGTTCAAGGTCACCCAATAACACTTCATACATTACTTCCTATATGCCCACAACACAAACCTTACCGCTATCTGTCATAGTTTCTGTGATAGAAGTTATTGAAATTTTACTACGAGAAGTTTGACCTTCAAAGGTCACCGAAAGTCAAGTTGAAGACCACCAAATGAAACTTCATATATGACTTCCTATACATCTCTAATACAAACCTACACTTTATCTGTCACAATTTTGCTGATATAAGTCATTGAAATTTCACTGTGAAGTTTTATAATTGAAGGTCACTGAAGCTCAAATTCAATGTCACCAAATGAAACTTCATACATGACTTCCTATATGCCCACAATACAAACTTAAGCTCTATCTGTAGTAGTTTTGGTGATAAAAGTCATTGAAATTTCACTATGTGAAGTTTGACCTTCGCAGGTTACCGAAGGTTACCGTTCTTGAATAATATTTTTTTTTTAAATTTCTCAATCCTCTTTGAAATTGTGGCCAAAATACGAGAGCCCATAAAACAGACAAAAAAGATTCAATCAAAAATCCGCAAAAAACAGTCTGGAGATATGGGGCTCTAAATTCATAAACCAGGCGTAGGCGCGGCGAATGGGGGGAGTGCTGCGCCAATGGGGTGTATCCAAGCGTATTTTGCAATTTCGTGCCCATTGCAGACCAGCGCAAGTACTCCTTTGTCCCGCCTCTCTCCCTCCTGCTGGCGCAAGTGGCAAAGAGGGAGAAGATAAGGCCTGAGTGGGTTTAACACAGCTGAGTCAAATCTTCACCAATCAAATGAGCTCCTCTCCTCACCTTTAAAATTTGAATAAAGAAGCATGATGCTTGAAGCATGATCATATACCTGCATGATGCGTGTGTCAGAAATCCATTCATTCCCTGCACTAACCCTCCTCTCCAGGAGAAGACACTAATAATTTTACCTGCAGCACCAGTCTCAGTGGGACTACGCCCACTTCCTGAGACACCCCCTTTAAAAGGACGGTCCAAACTGACACTCACCCTTTGTCCTTGGTTCCAAACAAATGCCATGCTATGTGTCTGTTGAAACCTCATCAATGTAAGTAAAGAAAGCTGTAATGTGCTGATATGATGATTTATTTGCTCTAAGTTTACTTGTTATTTTACTCATTTATTCTGATATGACCTTAGTTGACATAAAATTTAATATCTTTGATCCTTTATGATATTAAGTGATATTGATATTTGTTGATATTGTTGATATGTTGATATGTTGTTTGTTGATATTGTTGATGTTACTTAATGCTGTTTCTGTTTTTGTCTAGAACCATGGCAAACTCAACTTTGAAACTCAATTGAAAATAAACATTTGTTGATTTCATTGAGAACGTTTCCTGGTGGTGTGTGGTTCCAGTAGAACTCCATTGTATATAACAGCGTTAATGTTGCATTTTACTTTGCTGCTTCTGCATGTTTTCTGCTCTGCTTACCTCTATACTAAGTATTACGAATATGAGTTAGCTGGCTAGCTTGGGCATTCGTAAATTATTACCATTCGTGAACTTGAATGGAATTTCAAAACGAAACTACGTCAGATCATTCAAACTTATGAAGTTGGAATTAAATGCGACAGTTGCTCATTTATTTCTTCTGCCCGCACCATTAGGAAGAGAAACGATGGATAGCGTGTTCCTATCATTACGTCCTGTTGCTGCTTAAAATTTTGGGATTAACATGCATCGACAACAATGCAAGATACATTACACATTTAGTTTCAATATGTGATCTTAACTCAGTACGAGATCATAGCAATCAGGCTGTATTCCTTTCTCCCACTAAAAACAATGAAACCTAAGTGACAATAATAGTATTAAGCCGCTTGCACACTGGACACAAAACAAATTTTTAGGACAGCAGATTACATTCAAAGTCAATGCAAAGGACGTCTTTGTATTGACTTTGAATGTAATCAGTCATTTGTTTCGCGTCTGGTAAGAAAGCAGCTGAAGGGCACATACCCACATCTCTCTCTCTCTCTCTGATCTGACATCAAGACAATTGATATAGATACTATAATTTATGTGCTGATTCAAATAGTTATATTAAATAGTGGTTGCTGTAATTATTTATTACATTGAAATGTCTTGAAACCTGCCTGTGAGGTTTCGATAGCGTGTGTGCACTGTGCGCTGGTCAGCCAAATTACCACTGCACAGAAAGTAAACCAGGTTGGAGCAGGCAAGCTTTCTGCGCAACTTCAGCGGAGACTTTTGCTACGAAACTGTCACTGCGTCTTGATAAATATGTGATACCTCCCTCCACTACGCCGCTACACCCATCTCGGCGGACGTCCGTCTACCAAGTTGCCAAAGTGCGTGCGTGTTGCACCGCACGAAATTACCACTGCGCGGGCTGCAGCAGACAAAATTACCACAGCGTGGGCTGTGTTACACTACGCCACGCTGCGCCACCCTGCACTGCGCCAAGAAATTAGAGCCCATGGTCTAGTTGTATATTATTGCAGATTTACACGAAAATTCATCTGGCCAAAAAAAAAAAGTTACAAAAAATGATCCAGATGACGGACGATGGACGCCACACCACAACAAGAGCTTCTTGGCCCATAGGGCCGGTGAGCTAATAAAAATGCCCGCTACCATGGCTATCTTTTGAACATGCCAACAGATAAACCTATGGATTGCAACCATGCGCCATGTTAGGCTACATTAAGCTATAAAGGTTCCAACATGTTTAACTACGTTATTTATTGCTTATGTGACCACCTTTTACATGGTGATTTTACATGACCTTTTTCAAACTTGTTCATTCAGATCTTAAAGTTAGAAAGTGAAAATGGCCAATATCTCAAAATGTCTTCAGTGCAGTTTGGTTCAGTCTGGCTGCAAAACTTGAAATAAAACTAGATCTGAGCACGATCGCATATACACTGCAAGCGATTCTGCTAGATTTGTGCTATGGAGACAAATCATACATCAAATGAAAGAGGAGAGTCCATACATTCTAACAAAATAAGGCTTGTCACTTCAGACCAACTCCACACTCAAACAGCTCCTGAGGAACAGCTGGCATACACTTCATTTTCACGTGGTAAGACGTAAGACGTTTACTCTCGGTAAGACGTCACACTTCCGGGTTCAGTGATTTGGCCTTTTTGAGTACAAAATCTCCAATGAAGACGCTATCGAGAAACTGTTTTTCTGAAATTTTGGTATGTTGTTATTCATCTAGGTGGGTCATGATTTATATCTTAGACAAAATTTAAGTTCACATTTAAAACTTCAAGTACAAAGTTTGTCATTTTTTTTTTATTTTCACAAAATAAGAATGAAGATTTTCCTTATTATATCATGCACAGTTTTTTCACAAAGTCTGTAATTTTCTGTCGTTGTTTGGGTGTAGTGAAACACCCACAAATAAAGCAAAAAATATCTGGAACATGTTTGCGTTTTCTTCTGTCAGAAGCCTAAAATCAGGATTATGCATGAAATAATGTCTGTAGAATCATTCATAAATGTGAAAATCAGAAGTGGACAAATACTTTTCTTTGTTACAGTTTTTCTGGTAATTCGGGGATCATACAAGACTGCTTGACTTTACCAGTGGTTTTCAAAAGTGAAAATGCTATGAAATGGACATCATACATTTTGAGAAAATGTGATGTGGTTGAACAAAACACACACCGTTTTTAAAAATCAGCACCCCAAAACCAGCAAGAAACAAGTATTGGATTTTATTCAGCAAGAAATATGCAGGGCAGTGATATCAATAATTCTGTCAATGTCCTACTTTGTATCAACTTTACTGTATTTTCTATGACCTCCCGAGGTGCTTTGAGTTCATAATGTGCCATTGAAGAAAGGTTAGGTCAGGTATAACGTTCCCACTGCATGGATTGTAAAATTAAGTAATATAGGTCTGTATTCAGGTGTTCAGCTAGCAAACCACTTAGGTCAGATGCATGCACTGATGTATTAATTCTGGAGAAATCATCTGAAATAATAAAAAGGATCCATTCAATTTTGTTGCCCAGAATCACTGTGTCTGAAGGCCTTGTAGGTCATTTTCAGGTGATTGCACCACCAGTGGTTTATCTTCTAAGAAAAAAAGCACTCATTTTGCAGAATGGAATTACGGGATTTAAAGTGTCTTAATTAATGTTTTGGCTACCAGTAATCATGAGACTGTGTCCACCAGGTATGTAAAATATTGACAGCCTCTTGCTCGATAAAACACTTGCAGTGGGACCTTGGAGGACATTCATGTATGACTGTGGAATTGTCTGTGTGAAACATCAGTAGCTGTTGATTTTTTCCAATGAAACATTTTCGGCACTTTGAAACCACAGGATAAAGGACCAACAAGACCTGTTTTATTCAAATGAGCTGCTGTAAACACAAAGAAAACTTGAAATTCCAAAGTAACTTATACAGATTCTTCAAAGTATGAAATTAAAAAATAATAAAACCAAATAACTAATGGACACCTATGAGGGCAAAAATCTCAGATGGAATGAAAATTTTGAGATGTTCTTTTTAGTGAATTTTAATGAATCGGACGCAGTGTGAGCACTGAAAAAAAAAAAACCAAATGAAGACCTGCATAATACAATTATAATAACTCTAAAGTTGTAAAGTGCCATTCTGAGTTAGAGATTTTGAGACTGTCTTGAGTTTCCATGGTTACTTAAATTCCTCAGATAAAGCTGGATTAAGTTACCCTTTCTAAGGGGAAATTTAAAGACAGTGTCAATTTTCATTCGTATTTGCTGAGAAGATCAAATAAAAAATATTCAGAGTAGAAGTTAGTACGAACTATTTTTTTTTTTTTTTTGTGGTATGCATTACAAATAAGTATAACATTAACTAATCAGTCTACACGAGGTTTACTTAATACTTCCTGAATGTAAAGCACAGATCCTCACTCATTGAAATAAGTGATAGAATTAGGCAAATCAAAACATTTTCAAAAATGATGGGTCATTTAAATAAAACCAGCGTGAATTCTTTGAACCATGGTTTCCATAGTTACCTCAGATATAAAATGCTTGTTGAATCAAGCTGGACCAGTTTTTCTTCAGATAGGGATATGAAATGTTTAATTGTATTTTTTTTGCTCTTAATTGATAACCTAATATATTCAGCAAAATATTTTAAATCAGTGATGTTTTGGTCGAGTGTTGCATTTTAAATGTCCATACCCCCTTTCATCTTATTTTCAGCTCAAATTATTGTCCGATAACTGTGTGCCTTTTGCTTCTAAGAGCACAACCTGCTGAAGGCAATGCTTCTTCTGAGGCAATATACTGTGCATTATCCTGCTGCAAGTGTCCACATGTCAAAGCATAGACTGGTCATACAGGGATGCACATGGTCAGCAACAATTCTCAGCCGTACTGATGTGAGCAAATGATGCTGAGTTTGATGAAGGGGCCTAATCCAAGCATGTTAGTTAGAGATACCCAGATAAATGCATTCCAGATAGACGCATCCCAGTTAGACGCGACTCATAGGTCCCATAGCCTAGCTTATAAATTAACCCATAGGCCTAATTCAATGTTGTGCCAATTATCGCCTTAAAATACCCACTGGTCTAACTGGGATGTGTCTTTCTAGGATGAATCTCCTAATCCAAGCCAAGAAGAGATTTCCTGCACCTTAACACCACCAAAATTACTTGGACTGTTGACAAGGTGAAGTGGATACATGAAGCTATGCTGTTAACACAAAATTCTGACCTTATCATCAGAATGTTGCAGATTTGTCAATCGATATCTCTCTCACAGGGCCGCATCCGATTTTTTCACCTGCGGGATGGTCTGACACTAAGATCACAGGGAAGACACATGAAGCAATTTATTTACACAACAGGTGTACTTCGGCACAAACTATCAGAAATTGCTTCAGGGATGCTCATTTGCATGGTCGATGTCCTCACCAGGGTCTTGATTTGACTGCAAGTGTCAGTGGAGAGCATTGTACATGCCTTGCACGGCTGTGGCTGCTCTGAGGAAAAAAGCCCACGGTTCTTACGAATGAAATATATCCCTTTTCCACATCTAAGCATGATGAATTGCAATTTTAGAGACTGGCAGAAACCACTTACCATGAAAAATACTAGATTTTGCTTTAAATTACAGCATTGTTAATACTTTACCCAATAAACTGCAGTTATTATGATTATGATCAAGGATGTCAATTTAGTAACAAAGAGCAAGAGTATTGTAACTTTTTGTATTGTCGGAGGAGGAGTTAATCAAACACAAACACAAATTACATGTTTCACGATTTATTCACAAAGTAAAAATAATACAACCCAACCTCCCGCTCACAACCGCCCTGGATTCACACAACCCCAAGCTTAGCCCTCTCTATGGCCGATTTAAGCTAAGGAAGGGGCCTGGCCAGGGGCCAACTCATATACCCGCACACACGCACACACAAATAGGCTACGAATGCAATAGACTGACAATAATTTGGGGATAACGTTAGGCTAAGCTAAATAATAAAAACAGAGTCCTATAACCGGCCTTGAGAGAGTACTGGGTTAATCCACAGCCTGGCTCCGACACGGAGCATTATAAAACTGACCATAAGTGTCCACGAGTGATCCACAATGTATGCAGTGCTGCCACAGATAATCCGCAGTGTCCATAGTGCTCCATTTGGCCGCACTAATCAATTAAGGTAATCCCCTAAGGTCTTTCGTGCAGCCATATTCAGACTGTCTTTATCCCCATCTCTCGAGAATAATCATTCACTCCCACCAGGCCACACCTACAGCCTGCTGCAATCAACCCAGTAGATGGGGCGTCGCCATCTACGCGGCCAGTAGACGGCATTCACATTACCCCCTCCCCCCCACCCCTTTGAAGAGGATTGCACCCTCGCATCTGACATTTTGTTGATGCACTTCAAAGTCTTGAAACCAGAGTGGATGTCTCCATTGTCTCTGAGGTCGGGAATATCCAAGAGCCAGCGAAGCGGGATCCCATGCAGGCAGTCCGGGTCCTCCAGTTACCGCCGCCGGCTCGGCCCCCTGCTGTCGCCCTGGTAGAGGACCCACAGCTGATGAGGCAGGGCCCGGCGCAGGTGGTTCGGGCCCCCCAACCAACGCCACCGGCTTGTCCCCTGCCATTGCTGTGATGGAGGTGGTCCCGTAGCTGTTGGAGTAGAAACCTGCGCAGGTGGCTTGGGCCCTCCAACCATGTAGGGCTCTGGGCTGGTGTTTCCCTCGCCCCTGCAAAGCTTCTGAAGGCGTTGAATGATCTTCCCCTGTAAGGGTCACTCCAGGCAGACTGGCCCCTTCAGCCAGCTGGTCTCTTCCCACATTTGGGGCCCCTGAAGTGTCAGCAGGCGTCGGCTGGGCTAAGACTGGTGGTAGCAGGGAAGGCACTACTGATCTTCCCCGCCATTGCTGTTCGCTCCCTCAGGGTGGACATCTGGCAGACTGTATCTCCTCCTCCCGAGCATTCGCCTGGAGCAGGACTAGACTTTGGTTATCATAACAGGGCTTGTAGCACCCTGTAATGTAATAATATCCTGAAAATGTAATAACGCCTGAAAATGTAATAACGCCTGAAAATGTAATAAAATTTGCTCTAAACCCAATCGAAAATTTTACTGACAATGTAATACTTTACTATATTAGTGGGAATTTATTATATTTTATGGAGGGTCTTTTTTTCAAAACTGATAATGTACTGCTTGATAGATAATGTAATATATATGTTCTACATTTTGTGTTTTGAGAGTCTAAGAAGGTTATATACAATTCCTTTTTTCAGGAAATTATAGGGTGCTACAGCGCTTCAGTCGGTTAAAGTGCACGACTGATTCCCCAGTACTCCCCCCTAAGCAGATATAAAACATCAGAGAGCCTCCCCACAACTCAGCAAGGGCCACTAAACTTTTCCTTATGCTTTGGACATTGCCTTCTCCTCTGATCCCGCACCCACACTTTCTCCCCGGGCTAATAATACTGGTATGAAAATTTTAAATCATGAAACCCCTTCTGACTTTCTAATGCTGCTTGTTGGTGCCTCTGTGTGGTTCCTGCCACTGAACACAATTTTTGCTTCATACAGTGCATATACTCATTCAACCCCTTATCACCCCAATCCCACAATTAGTCGACTGGAAGCACATCTGGCGCCCAAAAGCGGCTTCGTGTGGTGTAAATTTGGTGCTGGACTGTACGCTGCTACGGTAAGCCATCATCACATATGGTAAGATCACACCCCAATTAGACTGGTTTGAGTTTACAAAATTCGACAACATTGTGGTCAAAGTATGATTAGCCTCTCTACAAGCCCGTCCGAGCTAGGATGCTACGGGCTAGTTCTTGTTTTAGGTATATCGAGTAGAGAGCACATCTGCTGGAACAGTTGGGATTCAAAGTTCCTCTCTTGATCTGTGTGCAGTGCCCATGTCCCACTGGGGAAATCATCATCGGCGATGTGCAAATATACAAATTTGCTCCCGATGCTTTAGCCAAAAAAACAGAGTAGTCTCATTAGAAATTGCACTTATTAGGCATCGGGCATGGTCCGGTGAACATTCATTGATGTTTCGACTATGGTCGCAAAGCTTGTGGGAATGTCACCCGAACAATGTCCATGAAACATCGGGGATGGCTCCCGATGCTCGGGAAAGCTCCGGGATACTTTCGCCTATAATCGGCGAAGGTGCCCCAGAGCTTCCCCAAATTTGAAACATCATCAGGGGAATATCCCCTCAGGTTAGTGGATGCATCGGTGAGTACTTGCAAACCATCCCAGGTGCCTTGGGGAAAGGTTATTGGGGAGGTATATATTGTAGTGAGCAACAAGGTGCAACCAGCCTCTATAATAATCAAACAGTTTGGATGGGAATCCAGTGTGAGACGCCAAGCAGGGTTTGGGAAAGAACTTCTTTTTACTGAAAAACCCTCTAACCTCCCTGTGCACTCCGTGTCATCTCTCCTCAAAAACTGATAGCTATCGCCCTATGAAAACTTTTTTTTTAATCACTGGCATTCACTCCACTTACTCCTGCCCCGAGTTACTTTGAACATTGTTCCCCCCTCTCATATTCCCTTTCTAGCCTTTATTTTTGCAGTTGAGTTTCCTTATTTTTTTCTCTTAATTTTGATATATGATTGAAGTTTGTTTAATGACGAGAAGGCTGTCGGGCATTGCTTTATTTTGCTGACCGCGACTTGCATCTGGCAAGCGCATCTGTTTGTTATATTCTGTACTGCAGCGGCCCAATCTTTGCCTTTAGAAATTGATCAACTTTTTATTATTATGTTTTTTATTGAGTGACTGGATATACATATTTAGTTTTCTTGCAGGTGTCGAGGCTGGGGCTTGCGATTTGGGTTATTTATTTTCCCCTTAACCAGTTCATTTTTTCTTTTGATGTAAATAATGTTATGATTTGAGCAAACGGAAGCGCCTCTTTCTTTGTTGGTGCAATACAAATGATTGACTTTCTCATGGTTTTGTTGACGAGTTTTTTCCGTAAGATGCTGTAGTGGAGCTGAACACAACTAATTATTTTGATCTAACTGACGACTTGGCGCCCGGACAAAACATTGATAAAATAACTGTATTTGGCTACGCTATAATATATGCACATTTCTAGCTCAGCATCGTTCTCTCTCTGGCATATACACTTATATGAAATGTACGTACAGTGCGCGTGAATGCAAAATCCAGCCAATCAGCGCCATGGGAAGAATGCACTTTTCAACTGCTTCCGAAATTTTGTCGAATATTCGTGGATGTCATTCCGACATCGGGAATTTGTCACCGAAAGGCTGCTGAACTTTCGCTGAAGATTCAAATATCTTGAAGGCCCCTTGATACTTCCACAAGACATAACTGATGCTTCGGGGATGCCTTGGGGAAACTAACATTTTGCCAAAGCTCCAGTGAGCTTTCCCGTGGCTCTGGAAAGCTCCGGCGAGGCCTCCCTGGACTGTTTTCCGACAAAACGTCAGGAACGCATCAGGAAAAATTTCAATGCAAGCATTGAAATTTTTTGCAGTTCTCCCAATACCTCCTGATGGTTCCAGATGGCTCGCAATGCTCCCGAAGCTTCCCCAGGACATCGGGGAACCTGTTCCTTACGCCTCCTGTGGTGCATAAATTTCCATCAGGAGTACATCGCTGAAGCCAAAAATGCCCAATGGGACTGAGCCTTTATATACGTGGTGCCCCGTACCTCAGCACAATCCCTAGACATGGAATCTGGTTATGGGGGCATGGAATGTCACCTCGCTGGGGAGGAAGGATTCTGAGCTTGTGTGGGAGGTCAAGCGGTATCAGCTAGAGATAGTTGGGCTCACCTCCATGCACAGTCTGGGCTCTGGAACTCAACTCCTCGAGAGAGGCTGGAATCTTCAATTTTGGAGTTGCCCGCGGTGAGAGGCGGCGGGCTGGTGTGAGTTTGCTTATAAACCCCCAGCTTAGCTGCCATGTGTTGGAGTTTTCCCCCGTGATCGAGAGGGTCGCTGCCCTGCGCCTTCGAGTCAGGGACAGGTGCCTCACTGTCATTTCGGCTTATGGGTTGAATGGCAGTGCAGAGTACCCAGTCTTCTTAGAGTCTGTTGGAGGGATATTGGAAAGTGCTCTGACTGGGGACTCCATCGTTCTGCTGGGGGGCTTCAACGCCCATGTGGGCAGGGAACGTCTGGTGTTTGTTGGGAACGTCTGGTGAAACCCTCTGTCAGAGGGGTTTTCAACTCTCACCTCCGGGAGAGCTTTGACCAGATCCCAAGGGAGGCTGGAGACATTGAGTCTGAATGGACCATATTCTCAACCTCCATTACTGACGCGGCCATTCGGAGCTGTGGCCATAAGGTTTCTGGCGCCTGTTGCGGTGGCAATCCCCAAACCCGGGGCAGAGATTTCCATCTCTTGCGTGTGGTTCCTGAACTCACCGTCACATCTGCTCTTCCAGCTCCCTCCTTTGTTGCTCTACCAAATTTTGAATGATCTTCCTTTGTTTCTCTCCCTCTTGCAGTTACTCGTTCAGCTTCCTTGGATGCTGGCTCAGCAGTGGCATCTACGCGTTTAGCTGCTAAACCCCAAGCTGTAGATTTGAAGCTTGCCAATGAGCCACTGGAGCCATATATGGAGCGAGAATAATCATAATATAGAAGTTCACAAAGACGCCCATTTATTTGTTCTGCATCAAACTCTGTCAACAACTGCGATTCGTTCATTTATGATTTTGGTAATGTCCTTTGTTACAGCCTCACATGCATCTATTCTGCGCCTTACTTCAGTTGAGGGAGTTGAATTATTTCGGATCTCAGCATAATAGCACTCTACATTCTCACTTTCCTTCTCCAGACTATCCATCAGTGATCCCAATTCACTTTCAGCGATGTCCATTTTTAATAGTTGCCTTCTTTTTCGTGCCAGGATTTTCCATTGATCATACAAACGATTGAATTTCCTTTGTTCTGATCTGGTCTGTCGGCAGTCCTGATCTTTCACCGATTGAGAACATTTGGCGCATAATTCATTGAAAAGTCCATCAAGGTAGACCCAAAACTCTCCAGCAGCTGGAAGCCCGTATTAAACAAGAGTGGGATCAAATTCCAATGGCTAAACCCAAGAAACTTGTCTCCTCAATGCCCAGACGCCTCCACTCTGTGTGAAAAGAAGAAGGGATGCTACACCATGGTAAACAGGCCCCTGTCCCAACTTTTTTGAGACCTGTAGCAGCCATCAAATTTGAAATGAGCTCATTTTGTGGAAAAAAATGAAAAATGGTAAAAAAAATTTAAGTTTCAACATTTGCAATGTTATCTCTGTTCTATCGTGAATAAAATACTGGCTGGTGTGATTGGAAAGCCATTGTGTTTTGATTTTATTCACAATTTACACTTTGTCCCAACTATTGGAATTGTATTAGGCCTAGTCCTTCAGGTATTGTATTTTTATAAGGGACATCTAATGTGACAAAATAAATTTTGCAAAGCTAACTCCCTACAAAAACTTTCTCTAAAATCTCTAAGTAGTAAATATCAGCTAAGTTAATAAATATTAAAAATGCAAGAACAGTGAGAACTCAGAAAACTATTTAGGGAAAAATAAACTCAATTTATCATAGCTGTTGGGTACCTTGCATTAGCTTGGATAATCAAATCTTTACTCAGTTATAAAGTAAATGTCAAAATATGCGGACATGAACAAATCTATTGTTAACTATAAACTCTAAAATTTTTTTACCTGTGAAAAAATATTCTCCCATTTTTGGTAGTCTACGTACCCCAACCCACCTCATAATATCATTTCGACTGCTCTGAACAAAAATATAAATGCAACAGTTCAATCCTCTCAATATTCCAAAAAAATTATTTCTGTGGTTGACTTGGTTGGATTTAATAATGTGACTTAGGCTGTGTGCCACTGGTCTGTGTGCATTTCAGCCACCTTTGCCATATCATTGTCAATTTCATGCCCACTGTCAAAATTGGCCCATCTGGTGCCTGATCCAGAGCTACTGAAATCAGGTGTGCTCAGCCCTGGCTCACCCTGTCAATACAAGACCACCCCAAAAGTCCCACTTTAACTATTTTTTAAATTACTCCACAGCTGACCCGAAAACTCAGAGAGCTGCCATTGGCACAGTCAATGCAGGAAAGTCTCTCAGGGCTGTCACAAGAGGTCTTAATGTTAATTTTTAACGATAAGTCACCTAAGACACCATTTTGATGAATTAAGCACGACAGCAAACCGCCCACGTATGAAGACCCCTGCCGAACACTGCCATATCTGGATTCTCCATCTTTGTGACTGACAGACACCAGCAACTACCACTGCAAATGAGACGGTTGGTCTCCACTATTGCTGCATATCTTCCCAAACCTTGAATAATTTTCTTTGGGGAGCTGTGCGAGCGTCATCTTTGTCTTCAGTGATTTGACCTCACCTCTGCTTAACAATGAAATCTGTTTGACTGGGTGAATTAACATGTCCGATGGCACAATGGAGCGCAGTTCTTTACTGCGGAGTCACGTTTCCAGCTGCACAGAGCGGACGGACAGCAGATGTTTTCTGGTGCCACGGAGGTAGGGTGACCAGATTTCCTGAAACTAAAACTGGGACACTTTGCACATGACCATAGTGAGCGTGCACACAAGGTCATGGACGCAGATATTAGGCTCAATTTCAGCACATAAGACTACTGCTCACAACATAGTCTAATGGGGAAAAATTATGCATGTATTAGGCCTATTTACACATCTAAGATCAACAAATATGAAAAGGCATTGAATGAAAATGGAATGGAAAAATGGAAATTTTCCATCACAAAGCGCCACCTGGTTGCAAAATATCGAACCATACAGGTATGATGTCATCATGTGACACGTTGTGAGGTCATGACCTTGCAATTGCACATAGTCTCGTGTCAATTGGACAAATAGTTCCAAAGATATGGCAAAAATTGTAAATTTTATGTGACAAAGCTCCACCTGGTGTCAAAATTTTGAACCAAACAGGTATAAAGTCACCGGAGGTCACATCCTCAGGTCATGACCTTTCATTTGCACTTGATTTGAGGTCAATCAGACAAATATTTCCAGAGATAAGATAAAAACAGTGATTTATGCAGTTTTTGGCCCCTGGTGGCCAATCTAGAAATTGTAAAATGTCCAAAATGGAATCAGTTCTTCCGCTTTATGACACTTACTTATATTCAAAACTTGGAATTTCTAATTGAAATATTACTGAAGTTATCGCGTTAACACGTAAATCATTTTTTGGCCCCTGGTGGCCAATCTAGAAATCTTATATTGTCCAAAATCGAATCAGTTCTTCCTCTTTATGACACTTACTTATATGCAAAACTTGAAATTTCTAATTGAAATATTACTGAAGTTATCGCATTAACACTTAGGGTGGTGGCAGCGGTCGGACCAAAAACATAATATCCCCGGAACGCCATTCGGCGTTCAGGGATATAATTAGCCTGAAGCTGAGGAAAGTTTTGGAAAATACAACAAATGAACAGTGCGTGCGCATTTTTCGTAGTGTCTACATGTCCGAAAGTCGGACAGGGTTTTAATATAACTTCTTTTCCGACAGTCGGATGGTTTCAATATAACTCCTTGTCCGACAGTCCATTATTGTTTTTAATTTCTTCAAATCGACTGAATGTTTTAGGTATTAAACGGGAATGTTTTGAGAAGACGGCTCAGTTCTTTAAGATGAGTAGGGGAGACTAGGTCTAGTTGTTACGCGTCCATGTTGTTACATTCTAAATAGTTCCGATAATAAAACACAGAGGGCACTCTAATTTTTCCTGCTGCTCCGCGAAGGTGACCTGCGTCTTTACGTGACAGAAGGACGTTCGCAGAAAGTCGCAGGTTAGTGTTTCAGAAAAAAAAGTAACTTTCTTGGTGTTTGGAAGATTTTGATTATTCTTAGTGTAACAAAATGCCCCACAGCCTGCAACAAACTACCCCTCCTGTAACAAACGACCCCATATGTGACAGGGGTCTATTTTTTCCTCACCAGCATTATGCATGCACAGAAAATAGGGGTTGCAGCAGATCAGTCATGTAGTCTAATAAACTTTCTATCTTTACAGTGCATATTGATTAAAAAAACCTGATAATGTCAATTCTACAGCTGTTAAAAGAAAAAATGTAACAGCTGTAGACTATTCCAGCAATTATTAGACATAGATGGGACCAAGTCACACGTGTAAGTCTCAAGTAATTCTCAAGTCTTAACCTTCAAGTCTCAAGTAAGTCCCTAGTCATTTTTTCTTGGGCAAGTCAAGTCACAGGTTATGGCAAGTCAAGTCAAGTCAAGTCCTGCAATAGGTCAAGTCCAAGTCAAGTCCCCTTATAATTGTAATTTTACCCACAGAATCTGATCTTATTTAAGTGAAAAGACAAGGTAGGCTAAAAGTAACTGTCAGTTATCTATACATCAACCTGTTTAAAAATATGACAGTAATTTGGATTACAAATTACTGATATTCAAAAAATACATCATGGAATCAAACAAAACAGAAATAATTTCATAAAATAATTTATTGATGGCTTTCTATCTAAACAAGATCACTTCTGCCTCACTTCTGTCAATAGTATTTGAAATATTTAGTTGCCTTGCAAATAACAGGAAAAAAAAGCAAACATATAAAAATCTGGAAGAATAAACATATTATGGAACATCAGAAACATCTGTATGTGTTTGTCTGTATCATCTTGACACATCAACAATTTTTGAAGTGGTCTCTCTAGTATAAGAGAGGAATCAGTTAAAAAAAAACTGAAGGAAATCCAAGGTGTGCCCCTGGAGATACGGGGGTTTGAACAGGTGGCATTTTAACTTTTTTTTCCACATTTGGCAAGGTACTGACAGCAGTTGGTGAGGAATTCATGGTGAATTCAGCCTGATTTATATTCAGCAGAAACAAAAGAATGGAAAAAATTCCAGAGAGTCTATGGTAGGGTTTATATTTGGGGTGCTTTTGGGACCTAAACATGGAACTGCCTGAACAAAAGGCACTTTTAGTGTCCTCATTGCTCCACAACCAAGAAAGATAAAGCAAACTGGACTGGATTTTCTGATTAAGCAGTAAAACGTTAGCTTAGATGCAAAGTGTCAAAGTTATAGGGGTAATAATAAAGAAGTTATGCCATGTTAAATACAGGAAAAATATCAATTGACAAAAAGAACTGACGAACAGCACCCTAAGAAAATAATTCACCAAAAGTTCATTTTTGGTCTGAGTGAGCTGAAATTTCGGATTTGTTCATCACTAATACATATTTATCTAATGTGAAAACATGGAAGCAATTTATGACTACATGGTGACTGATGTTTCGAAAATCTAATGATTTAATTTGTAAAGTTTAACTGCCTATTATGTAATCCCATTCCACTAATAAACCAGATGAGCAAAAATGAAGTTTTTTTTTGGGGTTTGTTGGCAGTATATATATATATGCACTGTATGTATGTATATACGGTATATATATATATATATATATATATATATATATATATATATATATATATATATATATATATATATATGTGTATTTTTTACACATGGATTAGGCCAGTGTTACCCAAACGTTTTTCTCTTGCGGCACACTGTTTACTATGAAAAAATCTCACGGCACACCGCAATAGTATTGTAGCGTTCCGCTCGCGCTACCAACCCCGCAGCACAACTGAGTGACGAGACAACCACTCAAGCTTTCCAACCAGGTTTCAGGCTTTCATGCAATCATAAAATAAATGACTTTACGCCGTCCTTCCAGTTCAGCCCTTACTTCTCCAGATACTCAGATGTCACTCGAAACACTTCCTCACCTGTAGTTTTCTCTGGAAAAATTCGATAAAAAAGTAATTTTCTTTCATTGTCTCCCCATCGACATATCTGACATTGGCCAGTAATTGTGCATGTCCACTGACATCGGTTGTTTCATCCACCTGCAGTGCAAATTTCCCACTCCTTTTTATTTTCTCATTACAACATCCTCTATATCTGCCGACAATTCTCCTATTCGTCTGCCAATTGTATTGTTTGAGAGAGGGACCTTCGATATTTCATTGGCAGCATAACTTTGCATATTGGTAGGATAAGAGATTCGGCAATTGTGCGAGACGTCTTTGATTTTGCCACTAGTTCTGCGACCAGATTGCTTTTTTCTGACACTGTAGCGGTTTTCATCATGAAACTAGCTTGTTTGTTCATCTGGCTTCTCAAACGCATTAATTATTCACTGTCTTTTTTTTGTGACAGAAGGCTTTTGGTTGAAAGGTGTCTTTTTAATTTATTTGGCACCATAGTTTCGTTCACCAGTTTTCGCCACAAGCAAGACACAATGGTATTGGGGTAGCGGGATCTCCGGTGAATGTAAACCCATAAGTCAAATATTCCTCACTGTAAAGTCTGCTCACCACTTTGATTTTCTTTTTCTGGCCAGCGCGGCAAGAATGAGGTGGTTCAGGGTCATAGTCGGGCGGCCTTTTTGAAGTTTTGGTCAGGAATTTATCCATTTTCATTGTTTTGTTTCAACTAGCCTACCCTGCTGTTTTAGCTGAGTTTTACCGGGGAATGTACATGATGCAATCTCTGGTGTGGAAATGAAGCGTGAATTTTCAAAAGAGAGACCGAATGAAGACTGTTGTCAATCTTCAACGGTGAAAACAGACAAATAAAAAGACCAAGAAAAAGTCAATAGCTATCGATTTGAATTTTATAAAGGTCAACATTGCTACGTTGATACGTCTAATAACAGCTGGTATGCTCAACAAATTAAAACTTTTATGACTGTCAGAGACAGAGTATTTTAGGATCTCTGTCCAACAGTTGCTAAATATGTCATAAATGCACTAAGTCCCGCTCCGATGTCGACTTATATTGGGCAGAGCTTAAGCAGAAACATTGGTTGAAATTCTTGGTAATCATCTTGAAGAATTGAGCCGTCTTATCAAAACATTCCCGTTTAATCTAAAAGATTCAGTAGATTTGAAGTAATTAAAAACAATAATCGACTGTCGGACATGGAGTTATATTGAAACCCTGTCCGACTTTCTGACACGTAGACACTGCTTTTAACATTTGTTAATGGCATTGTGTTAGCTTCCTCTCAGCAAATATGAACAAACTTGCTGTCTCGTGAGCATTTTAAGTTCGATGCACTGAGCAATAATGTTGTGGATGAAATTGACATGCCATTTTTCCATTTATTCAAGTAAATTAGTTAACCAATTCTCAGATTGCTAATCAAGTAATAGAGTTATTGTTTGTTTAACGGTGAGGATTCTGCCGCCCCTAACTGACCTCCAATGGCACGTCTCTGGTTAAGTATTATTACTTTGTGTTATTTGTACAATGTAACGTTGCTGGCGTAGCCTATGTTTGTAGCCTAGCCCAGTGTTTCCCAATCCTGTTCCTGGAGTACCCCTGCCCTGCATATTTCAGATGTCTCCTTGATTGAACACACCCAGATCAGGTCATTAGGCACTCCACTAATAAACTGATCAGCTGAATCAGGTGTGTTTGATCAGTCAGATCCAACCATGCTCCTGCAGTACCCCTGTCATGCACATTTTATAGGTCTCCCTAATTTAACACACCTGATTCAGCTGATCAGCACATTAGTGGAGCACCTAATGACCTGATCAGGATGTGTTCAATCAAGGAGACATCTGAGATATGCAGAGCAGGGGTACTCGTGGAACAGGGTTGAGAAACACTGGTCTAACCTACGCAACACACATGCCCGCGCGCGCACACAAACACACATTGTTGAAATCATATGCTGGATGCTTTATTCTTACTTTGTGTTTTTCAGTTAATGATCGGGCTATAATAAGACCACCTTGGCTATGTAACCGCTGACAACAGGGGACATTTCATAGTGGTTGGTGGAAACCGGGACATTTTAGCATCCCGACAGGCTTTTGTCGGGACTCAGGACACGCAACTCAAAACCAGGACTGTCCCGGCAAAACAGGGAGGTCTGGTCACCTTACATGGAGGGGAACATGCTGAGATCAGCGTGATGCGCAGGATGGCATGCAGTGATAGAGCAGTGCTGGTTTCGGTGGGAATATCTCGTGGACATCTCACCCAACTGCATTTCATAAACAGTAACTTGATTGCAGTGCGATTCCACGACGAGATACTGAGGACTATCATCCTGCTTTTTGTCCATCAAAACAATGCCATATCCCAGCATGACAATGCCAAACCCCACATCAATCATGTATGCAGAGAGTTTCTTTATGTAGAAAAATTTGGGTGCTTGAATAGTCTGCATATTCCCCAAATTTGTCTCTCATCAAGCATCTTTGGAATGTCCTCAACTGATGAGTTCATCATCGGTTTCTTCTTAAGGGCAATATTTGCCAACTCCATCCAGCTCTTCAGGAGGAGTGCGAACATGCCCTGCAAGACACCATTGACCATTTGGTATAGTCTATGGTCCATACAGTGGTGATGTGTAGCAGTGTTTGAGGCTAACAGCAGAAATACCCAACATTGATTTGTACAATTTAGATAATGGATTCAATCTGTGAGGTTGCGTTCAGAAACCAGTCGCGAGAATCCAGGATCGTAATGAAAGTGGTTTTATTAAGCGAGAGGGAAAACCCCTGCAGGGCTGAAGGCAACAGTACAAAGTCCACAATCCAAAAATCACAATCCAAGGGGCAGAATCCGAATCGAAAAACCAGGGCAGCAAACACAATAATCGTAGTCGGGCAGAAAAAGGGTTTGAAAACAGATGCAGACAGAAGTACTAAAAACAGAGCCAGAAATCGTAAGTCGGAAGGTCCAGTCAGAAGAGTAACACTATGAGTACAGGGCGAAGACGAGAGCAGCACCGGTAAACAAGAAACGTTCTGACAGGGAACTGCTGTGAGAAGACTCCTAATATACTCATATGGGAGGTCACATGCTAAGCAGAAAACAGGTGCAGGAAGTCAGACCAATTACAAAGGAAGCAAACATGAGGGAGAACCTAATCACATGAATTAGACAAAAGCCAAAACGCGGACAGGGATCACAAGACAGCCTATAGACAGATATACGGCTCCAGTTAGGGAGTTCTAATGTGCATAGATAATGTGAGAAGGACGGAGTGAGCAGGTGTGGAGGATCCACTGAAACGCAGCAAGGAAGATTAGGTAAAGCCAAGAGGCGGAGACGAGAACAGGGAGAGTGCTGAGAGCTTGTTAATCAATTAGTAAGGTGCAGCTATACAATCTCTAGTGCTCGTTAGTAAGTTATTATATACAATGTTAGTCTTGGTTAGTAGTTTTAACAAAACAACAAACTGTTAGTACTGGTTAGTAAAACAGCAAAGCAAGGTGAATGAAGTAAACGAGATTGGAAGGAATGGTTGAAATCCAGAAACCGTTAAATCACCCAAAAGAGTGGCACGCAATACCGGGGCTGTGAGCAGAAACAAGACAAGAGACCAGACAGGGGGAGACAAAGTGCAATGCATGGGTGAAAGCAAAATATGGCCCGGAATAATAACAGCAATATGGGTACTGGCAAAAACAAAAACATGGCAATAACGAAAACATGGCAAGACTAAACTAAGACAAAACATGAACATAACCAAGCAACCAAATCACAATACACAATACAAGGCAAGGTCAGGCAATGCAGAGATCAGAGACCATATCAGACGGAACATCAAAAACATGGCAAACAGAGCAAAATCATAACACAATCCCCCTTAACAAATAAACCACCTGAGATTCTCGATTGTCTGTTTCAACCAGTTATTGACATATATTGTAATATGGTCATACGATCTGTCAACTTTCAATGAAAGCACACCGTTTCTGACCGTGGTCATATTTCTCACAATAAGAAGTGTTGCGCTTATATTTTTGCTCAGTGCATATCTGCGTCCATTCCTCAGGCATTTTAAAACATAAATGTACGTATTCAAAAAGATAATAGATGCACTTTGAGACATATTTCCGGACTATACGAGGCTTTCATTAAATCTAATGAGATAAAATGGTATGTTATTTACTAAACTGCTATATTGTAATCCTGCAGCAGCTTAGTAAAATCAAAGAAAACTGACAGCTCTGAAATTCCTGTGTTTGGGTTAATTGATGAGTACTCTCGTAAATTTGGTCATTGGTATGGAAAAATATAAGTGCAGATGGTAAATGTGTCCACTGAAGCTGTTGCAGCTGAATTATTACAACTTCAGGCCCATTGAAGCAAAGTTTTCAATGGACTGAATAACATCCAGCCGGGGACTCTGGGGAACCACCTGACATTTTTAGCCAGCTGGAAGTTTGGGTGTTGTGTTTTTAATGGTGTTGGTGCTGGAAATCAAATGAAATATTTCCAAATGATTGAGATGCCCTTCAAATCTGGGGCCTCATACTACTGGGATAGGTGTAATGAACTGCACACAAATACACCTGATACTGCAATCAATCAACGAGCTGGTGAGCAGGTACCGAAAACGCAATAAGGCCTTATTTAAAAAATAAATAAATAAAATATTTGCTTAATATCCCTGCTCACCCCAGAAAAAAAAATCCTTGCTTCCTTGAAAAAAAAAAAATAAAAAATCTGTTAAAATTGCGCTGAAAAGTAAGGGAGAGAAATGCTTGGGATCCCTGTCCATGCGGCAGATGATCTGCTCAGCCTTCAACACTGCACCAATTATGAGCTTGGCAGGTTTGAATCCTTATGTTATTACATGCATTTGTGATTAAGATTTATTGCAGCTCCTTTTGGATCTCAGACTCTCATTAAAATAAAATACTAGACAAAAAAAAAAACATCCCGCTCGCCCCTGAAAATTGAAATGTGGAAATGTGAAGGATGCTAAATGATCTATTTATTATATATTTTTTAATCTTATGGCCTAACAATGATAAAATTGTCTGTGGCTAGAAGAACCATAGCTGTGGGTACAGATGTGCACATGGTGCCTCCCTCTTGATCAGTGAATTGTTAGAATCCAGACAACAACTAAATGCAGATTCAGGATAAAATCCTATGGGAGTGTTTAATGATAGGAATATCATTAATGGTAAGAACAGAGGAAGGGCCAAAGCGCATGGTCTTGCTTTGGTGGTATTGCGTGAGGGTAATGGGTGTGCCTGCGCCTGACCAGTGGTGTCCCGGGGCAGGAGCCTGGTCCAGCTCACTCTTGCCGGAAGCAGGATTGTCAGATGGCTGGTCCAAACAATTTTACAGGGACACAGTCCCAATCCTTGAGATCCATAGAGGTTTGGGAGGTGTTCCTAATTAACTAGGCAGAGCAACAAACTGTTCAGGTGGGTTAACAGTGACGCAGTCTCAATCCTGCAGACCAATAATACGGCTTAGGAGCTTGTTCTCATTAATTAAGTTCCAAAAAAGCAATAAATTATTTCTCTTTTATGAAGGTTACAATAATTTCTGAGGAAAATCATGTGATTCTAAACTAGTAGGAATAGACTGACTGGCTGCTTAAGGGAATAAAGCACATCAATCCAACAACTCTGCAACAGAGAAATAAGGCTTAAATTCGCTACAGGAATACAAGGGAGGGGGGGATTCAAATAGATCACGGATGGAAAGGGGAGGCGTGGAAGATGCCTAACTGTCAGGACCTCAAAAAGACGAGCAGGTAGCTGGAAAGGAGGAGGAGACAAATAGCGAGACATGAGGGTTTTGAAAATAGCTGCCTCATCGAGAAGTTGGATTGAAATGGTAGAGATGGTTGTCTGCTGGGCATAAAATTAAACAAGATGAAATAATACGACCTTGTTCTAAGTTGTTAGCCCCAGGGTGTTAACATTTACTCCGCAGTTTTGCTTGTGACCGTGCATCCATTACTGATACACATTCAAAATTAAGCTACTTTCTAACAGACTTGGCACTCGGTTCTCAAGTGCAGACGGAAGTTCAGAATCAGACAGTTTATTAAATGCAGGCTCACAGAGAAACAGTCTGGTTCTTTGACACAGATGAGGCTAGCAACACTTGGAGTGCAGGAATAATCAGCATCAACAAACAGGCATAAGTCCAAAAGCCAGGCGAGCACTATGCAGTACAATGGAGCAAGAGCGTAGGTCGTAAAACCAGCAATAACTCATAACCAGAACCAGATACAGATCTGACACTGAGGGAAATCCAAACTTGTCAGACCATGAAACAGAGAGAATCAAAATCGTGAACTAGGCACTTAAAACACATAGATAGAACACACAGACAGGCTCGTCACAGGAACTAAAACTGAGGGCTACTTATATACAGGAACTCATCAAAAAGACGATCATAGGTGAGACTCAGGAGCTGAGCATAAGGAGCAAGGCAATAAAGGAGAAAATGACGACAGAATGGGGAAACATACAGAAAACTCCAAAGAAAATGAAAAACAGAACAAGCAAAGTTTGGAAAATTGACAATTTCTCCTGCGTGGCAGAAGGAGGATCATTTCTACGCCAGAAATTTGGCGAACATTCACATTCGGCATTCTTATGAGTTTATCGTGAGCATTGTTTCAGTTTTTTTTACTTTAATATTTTTTCCAGAAAATTAATCTGTTTTGATCCTTTGTTACATTGCCTATTCAAGCTTGTGGTTTGATTTGCTTATTTCAGTAACCACTACTCAACAAAGGGTTCAGGCAGTTCACCAAAATTGCATAGTAACATAATAGTTGCCATCAGCAATAGTTTCGAAAAATTTAGCCTTCCAAATTTACCGCAACACTATGGCAAATAATAGATTTCTTGGTCTAATTCCAGTATTAGTAGTTGAATAGCAGGAGATGCATAGCTTATCCATTAACAAATATTACAGAATTTAGAAATTCGGTTGCACCATTCCTTTTATCAAATGAGACCTGAATATTAGAAAAGTTATTATTCTTGCAGTCTATCACATTATGTTGATTTTTAAATTAATTATTGAATATGAGCTTAAAGTGCAGAAAAGTTTGAGCTCATTACCTCATTCATGGTAAGAGGACATATGTCAGTCATGCAAGCGAGTCAGTAACGTCCATAAGTACTGTTTAAGATATGTGGCTTGACAAGATCAAGAAATGAATGAATGACTGCTTGATTGAATGATCATTTAATTGATGTTTTTTTTTTGTGGCACAATCAGCAATGTTTCAGCAATCCCAAGATTAAACTTTGTCCTTCTGTGACACAATTATTTAGTTGATCGGTTTTTAAGCAGTACTCAAGAATTTTTCACCTATAAGATCACTGTCCAGAATCAATGTGGGAGGAAAACCAGGTAGTACCCAGAAAACCCACAATGCGAGAACTTTGGCAAGAACTTCACTCGTGAAAGCTTGATTGGATGAGTTAGAGCACAATAGGACTCACTTTCTGTAAGGAATAGTGAAAAGTGGGCTCGCTAGAGTGCACAATATTCAGACGAAAAGCTAAGGCACAAAGACCTGAACCACTAAAGTCTCGAAGGAGACGGACAGGAAGGGATCAATCCCTAAAATTACGTAACTCAAAAAGGAACACTCCTGTGGGAAAATCCCAACGCAAAAGAAAACTGAATAACTGAGGCTTCACGAGTAAACCTACTACCTGCCCCAAAGAAAGAAAGGGCTCGAAAAGAAATACTACGTAGATGCTAAAACGCAAAAGAAGCTTGGCGGGAAAAAGGCAAATTCCGCAAGGAAAAATGAAGAATACAGCACAAGATAAGACACTGCTTAAATAATTCTTGGCTAATACTAACCACACATCGGCAGACAAAACCTCTGCCTAAACTGAAGCAGTGCAAGACAACACTAACGCAAAGAAGTGCTGGAGCCCTGGGTAAAATATAAACTTCACACACCTGAGACCAATTACTTATCAGCCACACAAACAGTCAGCAGAAAGGAAAAGATAGCTGATTAACAAAAGGAACGTAGTTAACTCCTCAACGATGGTAAAAAAAAAAAAAGAAACAAACAGGACAAAAGATGTGAGAAACCCAACAAATAAGATCAAACCAGTCCTGACAATAAAGAAAAATACCCAGAAGCTGAAAGCAGCTCTGATTAAGGCAGAAAATATTCAAAGGGAAAACCTGTAAAATTACACTTTCTTTGAAAATAGCTGAAGATAGAGCTATATGAACCTGAAATGTGCTGAAACAGGGGTCATAATCCTGGCAGACATAATTTCAAGATAAAAACTAACTACCCCCTTTACAACTGTATAACTATCATATAAATTTTAAAAAATGGAGCGAGAAGATGGCACTGAGGTGATGCATGTCTGAAGTGTAAATATTCCCCACTCCTATAAACAGCTGGTCAGAGCTACTAACATTAGGCTAAATTGTAATGGCATTGTTGGGTACCAAACTGGGGCAGTTTACGGACCAAGATAGTTGGGGTCTCATAAATAAAAATATATATTGCATGATTCATACTGAAACACTTCTATTTTAATAACTAAACACTGTCGCTCTTGCACATTCTCTTCAAGAGACGTTATAGATGTCCATTTCACCCGCTGGCCTTGGTTGTTTTACCAGGTTCCTTCTCGGGATCCTGCAGCATATGTCTCCACTGCTCCCCAGTTCATGTGTGGCCCAAAGCTTTGGTGTAAGGTTATGCTTCTGCCCCATCCGCTGAAGAATCAGCAACTTTATCCAAAAGAAACTCGCCTCTGTGAAATTGTCCGCAGCACATCAACTCCACTTTCTTGCCATCGGAAGACACAGCACATTTACCGCCGCCCACATGATAAAAAGCCTACTAATTTTTCCAGATGTTCAGTCGGCTTCTCTTCTATCTACACAATTTCAAGGCGAAAATGTGCAGCCCAAGCTGTGGCTATGGACCACTGGTCAGGTCAAGTCTCTGCTCCAGCTCAAGGGCTTAAATTCATGATTGCTTGCTTTCTGGGTGATTAAGTTATACAGCCAACTACCCAGAAAGTACATCTACTTTTGTACAATGCCACGATGTATTGGCGATGTAATGAAAATGTGTTGGGAAGATTAATTTTTTGCATTGTTAGCTCATCACGCCTACGTCGCTGTCTGCTTGTTCCAATAAAATCCAGCCGCAACGTTTCAGCTACATTAGGGCAATGAGCAAAAGATACAAATACTACATCTTCCCAAAACATTGTAATTACATTGCGCTGACGTAGATGTGCAAACTGTGAAATACTGAACAAGCAACCACTCTTGGCGATCTACCTCTTGAACATTCTTAAAATTCCCCAGCCATTTTGCACTTGCACTGTCTTCAGGGCCACAAACCTATGCTATATGCATGTACTCACTTTCTTGTCCCTGCACATTTCAACTAGATTAATCCTTCATTCAGTGCGGGAAATTTTCAATGATAGGCTTATTCCATTTTCTGGGTCCAAAAATGAATTCTCAGTTGGTCTCTTCATCTTAAGCACCACAGAATCAGGAATGTCAGGCAGCTGGCTACTTCAAAAACAAACCTCAATTTCAGCATATAACTCAGTTCAGAGCGGTCTGATGGCAGTTGACAAGAACTGATTGAGTAGTATATTTTTGTCTGCTGCTTGGTAAGTTCAATGTTCATTCTTAAAAAGCAAAACCTTACCTTACATGGTAAGAGATCATCAGATGCACTTAACTCAATTTGACCAAAATATCCCTTATAGACCCTTTTCCTGTGGACTGTCACATTTATTGATAGGAATATGATAATAGAAGTGAAGTTGGCCAGAGCGCTGAATTATGAGTGGGGCAGCCATCTTAGTTGGTGTTAACTGGAGACGGTAGAGGGTGTGTCCTCGCCCCGCCAGTGGCCATCCCGGGCAAGTAACCAGGTTGTGAGTTCCCCTCATCGAAGCAGGAACGCAGGCCCAATCCTGGAGACTGATGAAAGCTTGGGAAGCGTTCCTAATAAACTGGCTAAGAGGAACAGCTCAGACAGATGGTTGACAGGAACTCGTTCCTAATCCTGGAGTCTCATATTAAGACCTGCGAGTCTGTTCCTGAAGAGCAGTAACATTTTTCGGCAACACTTTACTTGAAGGTAGCGTCATTAGAGTGACATGACACAATCCTGAACGTGTCATAAACATTATGTAAATGTCATAAACATGGTCATTAAGTGTCATTCGGTTTTTGAGATGGCAAGTTGACATTGTTTGGGTTGTCTTGATTATGACTACTTCATCATATGAGTGACATGACACTGTCATAACTGTTACATGACACATGTAACAGTTATGACAGTGTCATGTCACTCTTATGAAGGTACTTTCAAGTAAAGTGTAACCCATTTTTCTCTATTGTTAAAGTACCAACAAATACTTGAAATAAAAGCATTGCTGAGAACTAGAAGATAAACTGACTGGTAGGCTTCAGAAGGACAAAGGATTGCAATCCAGCAACTCTACTAGACATGTAGTAAGCTTTATACACAAACCGCACGCACAATGAGTGGGACCCATAATGGATTACACCTGTGTCTAGGGAAGAAGACAAGACAATGAATCAATAAAAGGAGATAAAACCACAAAACGTGTGTTGGTTGCTGAAAGGCAGGAAGAGACAATTATAGAAACATGAAAAGGCAGGAAGAGACAATTACAGGCAGGTTCTTCAAGACTTATTGAACCTTGTTGTAGTAAGTGGATATAGTAGGCACTTAAACTATAAACTATTTGCAATTTGCACCCACCTACACTTTCTTTTGGCAAAACAGGTCTTGTGCACCCAAATTTAATAATAGTAAGGATAGAATGATTTTATTACAAACTAGCTGAGGGTTTTGTTGAGGCGAAGCCTCCAGGTTTTTTTTTTTTTTTGGGGGGGGGTTCCAGTACTGATTAGCTGATTATTAGAAATGTGTACCTAATACAGTGATCATGAAGTAAATAAAATAGATTTAAATAAGGTTCAGACTACTTCATGTAACTGCCAACCCATGTGTGGTCTTTAAGGGCAAAAGTATGCCCTGGCCAGGCCTAGACCAAAGAAAAGCTACAGTAAGCATGAAAGTACAATAAATAAATGAATATTGTAATAATAGCAGGATGTAATAGGTACGCTTCTAAGATGCAAATATAGTATATCAGGCACCAGCCAAGCCCCTGGTTGTCTGCTAAGAATTGATTTCTTCCCAAAATGTCGGCAAACTTGGAACAAAAATGTGAGACCATGCCAAGAACTGAGTCATATACCCACTGCTGAAATTCAAAGACACTGCCATGGGATTATTTTTTTTATTTTTTTTTTTACAATGAATGCTACTTTTCACATAATAATGTGCTTCCTTTAGTGCTATATCCTTCACTGACGGATTTCGTGAACCGTCCTCAAAGCGGAGCTCGAGGAAGACACCTGTGCAGACCGAATAAGAATAACCTACTGAACGTCGTTGAACAAGACAGGGTGATAATGATGAGATTCTTGAGTGTTAATTTTTTCCTGTGGAACAAGAAAAAAAAAAGAAAGAAAATATGCTTTTAGGACAAAGCGGCTGGGAGATTCTGTTTTACAGAAGAAAATAAACCAACATTTTAACGCATTGTGGTCATTAAAATTACGACTCTCGTGGCTAATTTGTCGGAAATTCTCCTATATACAAATATTTAAACTTCGCATTCTTAACCACCAGCCTCTTGACACGCACATTGATCCCCTAAATAACAAACGGTTCCATCATCATTTGCGATACGCAACGTGAACTAAAAATAAATAATCCGGATAAAAGCTGAATTGGATTAAACAAATTCTCGATTCATTTATATTCGTTTGTTTTATCCGTACGTATTCACTTCACCGAAAATAGAAAATCCATAAGTCCTTGACGCAACTTGCAATCAGTCCGCGGCCACCAGCACACGCGCGTAATAGCCTACTGAAGGAAACAAGCATAACACTACAGTGCTTGAAACTGAGTTAGCATAGACTACGCGTGAGGGGCTTTGGTAGTTGCTGCAGCGTAAAATCAATTTGATTTGATTTAGTCACCCATTGCGTTGAACTTTTCACGCTCAGCTAACAGAATGGAGCTAATAATGACAAAAACTCTGTGACCGCACTGACAAGGAAAGGTAAAAAAAAAAAAAAAGTAAAAATAAATAAATAAATAAAACATGTAAAATCTGATCGTGTCATATCATGCTCAACACATGTATTTTTCGATTTTTCTTTAACAGTTATTTCAAGTCCTATAGCTTGTTCACCCCATCTCTGACAGTGGTGAGTAGCCCACTCATCGGTCGCATCATTTGGCTCTCTAGAGGTGACCGGTGATGGTGCTTCAGCATTAAAGTGTGACTGAGAGACTGTCGAAGGCATGCCTGGGCATGTATGAAACAGTGTAGGATTGAGTCTGTTCGGGAAGACTCGGGAAAAGACGCTCCCGTTTATATCAAGACATTTTTTCTGTCGCCGAACTTATGAGGCAAGGTACTGTACTGCATTTCACATAAAATTGTATTTTAAGACTGAGTTTAGTTGAGCTGGGAGGCGACTTTGGTTGTTATGATTAGTCATCCGCAAGGTATTGGGCGGGCCAGCTCTGCCAAAAAGGAGCGCAACTTGCCTTGCCACACTCACCGCTAAATGCTGTTACTGTGATTCTCTGTTTTTTTGTATACATTCACATGCTTCGGAATTCAGTTTGATTTAAGATGATTGCATGTAATTGCTCACGATGAGTCGGGAACAAACTTGTACGATATATTATTATTCTGAAAATAAGATTAGAATCACGGGGCATGACTGGCTATATGTGCTTGCAGAATTTTTTTCAAGATAATTCAATTAATGATAGTTTTTTCGTTGCGTTGGCTTAAATTTCTTTACATATAAACATAGGCATTTTGTATATGTTGCCATTGTTGCTGATTGTGATCATTTTGATCATTATGATGACAGTTATCATGTCATGCATATGCAATTTTATCATATTTTTATGATAACTTGACATATTTTTGTTGATGAAATGTTATCTGCATCAAGATTCCAGTAAGCATGTTACAGTATTAAGCCTGTCGGTTTTTTTTTTAAATAATAATAATTTAGCCTTTAGTCCACCTTCCTGACTGCGGAAGGTATCGTGAGCTGCACTCTGTACTTAGGCAGAAAGGTCTGCTGAATGCCAAGTGACATTTCAGATGTATCGTGAAAGAATTCCCTTTTGCATGACCCTGTTCATTTCTTTGTCATCGCAAACACTGAAATATATTAGAAGCATTTGACAGTGATGTGATTGAAAGTCAAAGAAACTTGCAAACATAGCCTACTGCATTTGGTTTTCAGCTTTTGCTGTAGACGAGCAAACAGGCCTATAGTGTGACACTATCGATTGATTTGGTTTATTTGATTTTGCAAGGCCCATGTAGCATAATGGCTGTCCGGTCAATAACTGTTATTGCCCTAAATAAAAACAACAAAAAAGGGACGCTGATTTTAAAAAAGTTCTCAGCTAATGATTCATGCAAATGAAACTGTCCTTTTATTAAAGTGCACTTGTGAATCAAAATTTTTATGACAAAAGGTGGTCTCAAATTTATTGCCATGCCTGGTTAATTGCTTTATTCAAACAGAGATATTGTGACGTGTTAAAGTATTTGCCCCTACTCAATTTCTTCTATTGTTGTATGTTTTCACCCATAAAAGTTTCAGATTAAACAAATTTTAATGTTAGACATAGATAACCTGAGTTAACACAAAATTCCATTTATAAAAGATCATATCATTAAGCCCACCTGACCCGAAGCAATGGCCCCCTTGGTTACCTTAACACTTTAACTCTCTGCTCGACCTCAAGTACAGCACATTTTCAGTCACCGCATCTGACTGAAAGATGAGTTGTATTTATCTGATCGCACTTTTCAGCATAACGTGCCTCAACTGAGTGTTAGAGATGGCTCAAGTCAGGTTATGTTCAACACTGCGTTCAAGTACAAAATACAGGGACTCAAAATGTGCTCTACCAAAAAGTTGAGGCAGTTAAAGGGCTAATAAACCAATTAAAGAAACTTAATTGATTATTGGGTTCAATTTCAATGGACTCAACCAGGCATGATTACTGCTAGCCCTGTAGAATGTAAAATTCACTTGAATAAAACCTGTCCAGCAATTTTAAGTTGGCAATAAGCAGCACATGATGTTGATAGCTTAAGAAATTCAAGGACAGAGAGACAAAGTAATTTCTATGACTCTGAGATTCCAGGGCTACGAGCCTTGTTGTTAAATTCCAGTTGTTTTGCTCAGATCAGATTTGCCCATCTTCATGGCTCACATTCATATTTTCAAGTGACCTGTGTCTATCTGTCATGTGAAAACATCTGCCTTCCAAAATGGCAGGCATGGGCACATTGATTTGTGTCTACACTAATCATCTGCGTCTCACCAACGTCAATAAAACATCATATTTGTGAGAGCCCTCATGGTATTAAAAGAATGAAACCAAGAAAATGGATGTGCTCTTAGCAAATGTATGGATGGGATTTTGCCCTGGAAGATGGCAAACAGTTCGTCAGATGTACGTGAAAAGGTTAAGAAGGTGAAAAAAAGCCAAAAGGCGAACATTTTAGGTATTTAACCGTGCTCCGTGCATGAGGGTAAAAAAAAAGGTAAGAAGCCTCTTGGACCCCATTTTGACCGTTCTCATTCATGTCACATGGCCGCATATCAGATTTGCATCTAGTCTAAGGCCAGATATGAAAGTGGCTCAAATCTAATTTGAAGATTGGATTTAAGAATGGATTCCTGTGTCCACAAAGAACTGAAAACATCACATCTTCATTGCATTGAGGCAACAAAAATAAAATAAAATAAAATAAAATAGATCAGATTTGAGTCACTTTTGCCTGGTAATGTGAATATAGTACAAAAACTTTGGTTAGAGCCAATATAGACTAGTGGAGAAAACTTGGTGCAGTGGTGAACTATCCCCGTAGTGATCAGCTTATCAAAATTCCTCTAAGAGAGCATCAACAACATATCTGCAACCCCTGGCAAAAATTATGGAATAACCACATGTAGAGGATGTTTGTCCAGCTTTTATACTACATAGCAAATCAACAAATCACAGATTTGACACAAAACAATGTTTGTTTATTAGCCTTATATTCAAGCTTCATGCCTCAAACATATTAAATTCACCATCCAAGAAAGTTTGAACCAGCTTGATGGTATTGGTGTTGTTGGATATAAGTGCAGCCTTTGATAAAATTGATCATGTAAGCATGATTGACCAGCTGAGAAATTGGGTTGGCCCCCAAGACTGTACAGCAACTCTGAAACATAGCTAACATTTGATCGGTTTTGTCTTTTGAAGATACTGAAAAATCATTCATGCTTTTATTTAATTAAGGTTAGACTACTGTAACTCCTTATATACCTGCCTAAATAAAAAATCTAAACTATACTCTTCCAAAAAAGAAACTATACAAATATTGAATTATTGATTACACTTTCTTTTCAATATGTTTTCCACATTTGTCAAAACTTTCCATGTATAATAAATTGATGCAAAAACAATGTATAGTTTCTTTTTTGGAAAAGTATACAAATAGTTCAAAATTCAGCTGCAAGATTGCTCACCAAAACGAATCAAGGAGCTCATATTACGACAATTTTAGCATGTTTGCACTGGCTGTCAATTCACTTTTGATTTGTTTTTAAAATTTTATTGATTCCCTTTAAAGCTCTTTAAGGTATGGCACCTAAGTATATACAAAACCCAAAACCAGTGAAGTTGGCACGTTGTGTAAATTGTACATAAAAAAAGAATACAATGATTTGCAAATCCTTTTCAACCTATATTCAATTGAATACACTGCAAAGACAAGTTACTTAATGTTCGAACAGGTAAACTTTGTAATTTTTTGCAAATATTAGCTCATTTGGAATTTGATGCCTGCAACATGTTTCAAAAAAGCTGGCACAAGTGGCAAAAAAGACTGAGAGAGTTGAGGAATGCTCATCAAACACTTATTTGGAACATCCCACAGGTGAACGGGCTAATTGGGAACAGGTGGGTGCCATAATTGGGTATAAAAGCAGCTTCCCTGAAATGCTCAGTCATTCACAAACAATGATGGGGCCAGGGTCACCACTTAGTGAACAAATGCGTGAGCTGATTGTTGAACAGTTTAAAAACAACATTCCTCAACGAGCTATTGCAAGAAATTTAGGGATTTCATCATCTACGGTCCGTCATATCGTCAAAAGGTTCAGAGAATCTGGAGAAATCACTGCACATAAGCGACAAGGCCGAAAACCAACATTGAATGCCCGTGACCTTCGATCCCTCAGGCGGTACTGCATCAAAAACTGACATCAGTGTGTAAAGGACATCACCACATGGGCTCAGGAACACTTCAGAGAACCACTGTCAGTAACTACAGTTCGTAGCTACATCTGCAAGTGCAAGTTAAAACTCTACAATGCAAAGCGAAAGCCAGTTTTCAACAGCACCCAGAAACGCCGCCGTCTTCGCCGGGCCCAAGCTCATCTAAGATGGACTGATGCAAAGTGGAAAAGTGTTCTGTGGTCTGACGACTCCACATTTCAAATTGCTTTTGGAAACTGTGGACGTCGTGTCCTCCGGACCAAAGAGGAAAAGAACCATCCGGACTGTTATAGGCGCAAAGTTCAAAAGCCAGCATCTGTGATGGTATGGGGGTGTATTAGTGCCCAAGGCATGGGCAACTTACACATATGTGAAGGCACCATTAATGCTGAAAGGTACATACAGGTTTTGGAGCAACATATGTTGCCATCTAAGCAACGTCTTTTTCATGGACGCCCCTGCTTATTTCAGCAAGACAATGCCAAGCCACATTCTGCCCGTATTACAACAGCATGGCTCCGTAGTAAAAGAGTGCTGGTACTAGACTGGCCTGCCTGTAGTCTAGACCTGTCTCCCGTTGAAAATGTGTGGCGCATTGTGAAGCGTAAAATACGACAACGGAGACCCCGGACTGTTGAACAACTCAAGCTGTACATCAAGCAAGAATGGGAAAGAGTTCCACCTGAAAAGCTTCAAAATTAAGTGTCCTCAGTTCCCAAACGTTTACTGAGGGTCGTTAAAAGGAAAGGCGATGTCACACAGTGGTAAAAAGGCTCCTGTACCAACTTTTTTGCAATGTGTTGCTGCCTTTAAATTCTAAGTTAATGTTTATTTGCAAAAAAAAAAAAAGTTTCTCAGTTTGAACATTAAACATCTTGTCTTTGCAGTGTATTCAATTGAATATAAGTTGAAAAGGATTTGTAAATCATTGTATTCTGTTTTTATCTAAGATTTACATAACGTGCCAACTTCACTGGCTTTGGGTTTTGTAAGTGAGCTTTTAGTTCCATATAAATGTAATAGATGGCTCAGGTCCTTCAAGCTGGCATTATTGGCAATTCCAGAGTCTAAGTTTAACTGAAATGAGTAAATAGTTTTGGTTGTTTCCATTGAAACATTAATAGAGTTCAATCTTTATCACATGCTGGAATTTTTAATTATATTTCTGTAAATGTTATATTTGAATAGTACAACCCCAAGTCCAAAAAAGTTGAGATGCGATGTAAAATGAAAATAAAAACAGAATGCAATGATGTGCAAATTTCATAAAATGATAATTTATTCACAGTAGAACATAAATACCGCATCAGATTTTGAAAATGAGAATTTTTACCATTTCATGAAAAATATTAGCTCATGTTGAATTTGACGGCAGTAATACATCTCAAAAAAGTTGGGACAGGGCCGTGTTTACCATTGTGTAGCATCCCCTCTTCTTTTATCCATCCATCTTCTATACCCGCTTATTCCTCACTAGGGTCACGGGGCGAGCTGGAGCCTATCCCAGCTGACTACGGGCAAAGGCAGGGACCCACCTTGAACAGCTTGCCAATCCATCGCAGGGCGCACACACCATTCACACACCATTCACTCTCACACTCGTACCTATGGGCAATTTGGTGTCTCCAATTAGCCTGATATGCATGTCTTTGGACTGTGGGAGGAAACCGGAGTACCCGGTGAAAACCCACGCAACACGGGGAGAACATGCAAACTCCACACAGAAAGGCCCCAGGCCGGATTCGAACCCACGACCTTCTTGCTGTGAGGCAGCAATGCTAACCGTGCCGCCTCTTCTTTTATCAACAGTCTGTAATCGTCTGGGAAATGAGGAGACCAGTTGCTGGAGTTTTGGGAAAGGAATGTTGTCCCACTCTTTTCTGATTTAGGATTCTAGCCGCTCAACAGTCCTAAGGATTCTTTGCCGGATTTTCTGTTTAATGATACACCACATGTTTTTTATTGGTATTGGTATTGGTATTTCAGCACTTCTACAGCAAAGCCATGCTTTTGTGATGGATGCAGTATGTCGTTTAACATTGTCTTGCTGAAATAAGCAAGACCATCCCTGGAAGAGATTATGTCTGGATGGGACAATATGTTGTTGTAAAACTTTGATATACTTTTCAGCATTGATAGAGCCTTTCCCGATCTGTGAGCTGTGCATGTCATAGACACTAATGCAACCCAATACCATCAGAGATACAGGCATTTAAACTGTGCACTGATAACAAGTTGGATGGTCCCTCTCATCTTTAGTCTGCATGACATGGCGTCCGTGGTTTCCAAGAAGAGTTTCAAATTTTGATTCATCTGACCACTAAAGAGTTTCCTATTTTGCCTCAGTCCATTTTAAATGAGCTTTGGCCCAGAGAAGATGGTGGCGTTTCTGGATTGTGTTGAGATATGGCTTTTTCCTTGCATGATACAGCTTTAACTTGCATTTGTGGATTGCATGGCAAACTGTGCTCACAGACAATAATTTCTGGAAGTGTTCCAGTGCCCATGCAATGAATTCCATTGCAGAATTATGCCTGTTTTTAATGCAGTGCCACTTGAGGGCCCGAAGATCACTAGCATCCAATATTCACCTTTGGCCTTGTTCCTTGTGCGCAAAGATTTCTCCAGATTTTCTGAATCTTTTGATGATATTATGTACTGTAGATTCAGTCATTTTTCTGAAATTTTTCCATAATTTTTAGATGCAGTTTTTCACAGATTGTTGAACATCTGCCCATCTTTACTTCTGAGAGAGTCTGCCTCGCCAAATGCTTTTTTTTACCCAGTCATGTTACTGACCTGTTGCAAATTAACCGAATTAGTTGCAAAATGTTCCTCTAGCTGTTTTTTATAAGTACCACTTTTCTAGCCTTTTTTTTGCCCCATCCCAACTTTTTTGAGACATGTTGCTGTCATCAAATTCAGAATGAGCTCGGATTTTTCATGAAATGGTAAAATGTCTCACTTTTAAAATCTGATATTTTGTCTATGCTCAATTCAGAATAAAATGTGGGTTAATGAGATTTGCAGATCATTGCATACTGTGTTTATTTACATTTTACACAACATCCCAACTTTTTTTGGAATTGAGGACATATTTTGCACATTTCCGTTAGCATTGCAAATATTTCTGGAGCCCATTGTGTATGTGAACAATGAGCACCATAATTCATTGGACAGTTACACATTTTTATTTTGATTCTGTACTTCTGCACTTAGAGTTTGAAAGGATAGAGTGAAAAGAAGGATTAAGTGCAGGCTTTCAGCTTTAATTTGAGGGTTTTTTCATCCATATCGGATGATGAATTTAAAAATTAATTCTCCGGTGCATCCAAAAATATTGGTCAATTAACAATAGTGTGGAATAAAGCTTTAATTTATTACATACATAATGTATCCTTCAAGTGCAATGAGTGATTGAAGTCTGTGACGCATTGACATCACCAGACATTGGGCATCTCCCTTGTTGATGCTTTGCCTGGCCTGTGCTGCTGCCATCCTCAGTTTCTGCTTTTTTCGGGGACCTTTTTTGTAATTTATGTTCAATATCCAGTGATCGTCTTTGCCATCAAAACCAAAATGTGCCACTGTACAATGAATGATCCTGTATGCTGTATATATAGACACTGTTCAGAACAAAGTTTTATGACTGATCGGTGTTTTATGATGTCCAATCATTACCAAAGTTTTGAATGTAAAGCTGTTCAGACTATGCTGTGTATGCTATGTATGGTTGATGCGGTCAGCTGGGGAGAGTCATGGCAATCTACAGTCTTCCACTGAAACGATGCCACTATTCTCTCCGTATCCCACTCGATAGAAGAGATGCATGCCAGGTTTATGTTAGGAGCCTCCCAGCAAGCTGAGATTTGCTTATCCAAAGTGACTTTTCAGCTACATGATCTATGACAGTAGAGACCTATTAAATAACTATTAAGGCTGTCTTCAGCAGCCCAGTTGAAAATATCACAAAAATGTACACTGTTCTTGCCCAGCAGTGTAGTTTTTTTAAGTTACATCAGCCTCACATATAGTTTTTTCTCATTTCATGAACCAAATATTTGGACTCAAGAACATAATGATAACTTTTCAGATTTATTTTCATATATTTGATCATGTCCAGCAGCAGGATGATAAATAGGCCAGACAGATAAAACTACAGGTCACATGGTTAATGCTCCATGTGATGTATCTGCCTGTGGTTCGCTGCCCTTTCAGTAAGTAGCCACGTACCCATGTTTTATTGCAGCTTGACTGAAACTCTAGCATTGATTCCTATGAAGTGTTGGCATTTTCATCTTTTCCAGACTGTTACCTTTACTGCCATGGATTGCACTGAAAACGAGTATTACTACAAAGGGGAGTGCCACCTTTGCCAACAGTGTGAACCTGGACAAGAATTGTCTACGGTGAGTATTGTTTTGTAAAACACGCTGAATTTCAAACACATTCAAGCTAACACTGCCATTGTGGAACAACAAGCCTGTTAATTTTTCTAAGTATCTATGCGGAAATTGTTGTAGACAAACTAATTGCCCCTAGTACATAGAGCATCAAGAGCATTTGTTATAAGAGAGCCGGCCCTCTCTGCTGCAGTGATGAGATGAATTTCTGATCACTGTGCGTGTTTTGACTGTGGTGAGAGTATTTGAAAAAACCTCTGAGTGCTGACTACAACACTGTCCCAAGTTCACACAAGCAGACTTGGCAGGAGTGCAGTGGAACTTTGCTTTGACTGGAAGGGAGACCTTCCAGCCAAGGTTAACCCATGACCTCAAATGACTCTGCAAGTAACCTTCTTTCTCCTCGGGAAACGGCCACCGAGAGCAGTTTGGAATACAGCCATTTGTGTTTGTCAACTTAGTAACTCAAGGGCTTGAAGGCAGAGGTGATGTCCAAAATTACAATTTAGAGAGAAAAAAGTGTATACTTAACAGTATGGCTGGTGGTATCATTTTGCCGAAAAATTGACATGATCACTCCTGCCTTTGAGCCCAGAGTCTGTTCTGAACTAGGTTTCTGAATAACTCTGTGATCTTGGAAAAAAGACAAGGGCTACCTGGGCACAATTTGTCCACACCGAGTCGCAATAGTAGAAGGTTAATAATGTACCACCTAAACTTCATCACAAATTTGACTTTACTTTTGATTACCCGTCTCTTCCCAGGAGTGCGGGTATGGAAGTGGAAAGGGTTCCTACTGTGTCTCATGCCAGGGGAGGTATTATAAAGATAAACGGGGTCACCACAGCTGCACACTCTGCCAGTCCTGCAAACTGGTCAACAGACTGGAGAAGTTTCCCTGTACAGCCAAGAGCAATGCGATATGTGGAGAATGTTTACCGGGGTATGATTTCCAACGTTATATGGGTACACTGTTCTTCTGAATGTGTTGCCAAGTCTCTCTTGGAAAGCATATTTGAATATCAAAGAGACGCTGAATTTCTGATTTAGTACAGTTTACATTAAAAAGTATGTTCCTGATGCTCCATGGACGTATTTTTTATTTTCTTTTTTATTTTTGTATGCGACTGTGATTTAGGAGGTAATTGCTGCCGCTTCTATTGGCACTGTAGGTTAGTGACAGATGAAAGAATGAATATTTAAAAGCTGAAGATATAAACCTAAAAACATTTTCTAATATTGTTACTCAGTCATTTTCTCTCTGATATTTAATTTTTTTTTCTTATCTAATTGTAGGTTTTACAGCAAGACTAGAATAGACGGTTTTCATGATTTGGAGTGCATGCCCTGCGGACCATCATCGGTCAATGAGCGCCAATGCATCCGTAAGTTGCAGCTACAACTCTGTGTACAAAATCAGCTCTGCATGACAACGTGAATGAAATGGGAAAAAAAAATAAAGTAGAAAAAACTTTCAGCTGCTCACATAGCTTCTTTGAATCGGAAGGAAATTATCTGAGAGATTTACAACTGTAAATACGGGGCTTTTTGGAGTATATCAAAACAGGATCTTATCAAACCACATTGTAACTACCAATTTTAGTTTTAATACCAAAGTTTAATACACAATTTTAGGTGATTACATACTTTGCTTCAGTAGTATATTATGGTTAAATACCTTTTTGTTATATACTGAGGACAAATGAAAATGCACCACTTGAAAAAAGTCAATATTTAAGTTCAAGTGAACTTCAATATAACTTTTATACAACAACAACACTACAGTGACGTCACCCGACATGCCAGGTGCAAGAAATGCGAGAATTTCAAGTTAACTGTAACGCTAGGCAATTTTTTGCAAAAACGCAACATCTTGCACGCACACCACGGGAAAAATGAATTTCACTCTGAATTTGTGCACACATTGCCTTTAAAAGCATGTGAATCTGAATAAAATTTCACTTCTTCACTGACACTTGTGAAATGTCGACACTATGCCGCGACTTACAGCCCCTGAATGGGAACGTGCCATAGGCATGCTTCAAATTGGCGCCAGCACCAGGGAAATTGCCAGACGACTACACTGCGCACACACAACGATCGCAAGACTCCATCAAAGGTTTCTGCAAACGGGGAGCACTCGGGACCTTCCTCGACCAAATCAACAACGTGTGACAACGGCACGTCAGGACCGTCAGATCGTACGGGATCATGTCCGAGACCGAACGCTACCAGCGACAAGAACGGCTGCTCAAGTCCAAGGATGACGTGGATTCATTCACCCCAACACCGTATGGAACCGTCTGCGAGCTGCAGGCCTGCGTGCACGACGTCCTTAGTTCGGCCCCATATTGACGGATCGTCACAGAAACCAGCGTCTACAGTGGACAAACAGGCACCAGAATTGGCGACTACGACAATGGCACGGTGTCATCTTTTCTGACGAGTCACGATTTCACTTAAGGAACGCAGATGGCCGTATACGTGTTTGGCGGAGACGTGATGAACGTTATAACGCCGATTGTGTCGTTCAAACGGACCGTTGGGGTGGTGGCAGCATTATGGTGTGGGGTGGAATAAGCTACCGTCACAGAACCCCTCTCCATATCTGCAGAGGAAGGGTGAACGGCATCTGCTACCGGGACCAGGTGCTGCAGAACCATGTTGTGCTGTTCTTCAACCAACACCACGATGTCCACACGTTCCAACAGGACAACGCTAAGGCACACTCTGTAAGGGTGTCCATGCAGTACCTTGCACAGCAGAACATCCCCGTGCTTCAGTGGCCAGCTCTGTCACCCAACCTCTCTCCTATCGAGCACTTATGGGATGAAATTGGACGACGTCTTTCACGTCGACGCCAGATGAACAACTGCCGAGAACTTGAGGTTGCCCTTGATCAGGAGTGGAATGCTATCCCTCAGAGCACTATCCAGAGACTGATCGACTCCATGCGACGACGATGCACCGCATGTGTCAATGCAAATGGCGGTCACACCTGTTATTGACTTTCCTGTTTGACCCCTACACCAGTTAAACCTCTCTCGCGCATTAACATTATCGTGGATGAAATTGAATGATGTTTACATGTCTTCTTAAATCATTCATTATCTCAAATGCATCATACGTATATACTTCACATTTCAATCCGTGGAGCTATTCCAGATTTCAGAGTGGTGCGTTTTCATATGGACTGAGTATATTTAGCGTTCTCTAGTGTTGAATGAATTATCCATTCTCATACCAGAGCCAATATTGCAGACTTAATGGTAACACTTGGCTTAAATGCTTGGCTGAAACTTTTCGCTAAAGTTTTCCAGTAGGTAGCTTCAATGTCAGAAAAGGCATTTTGTTTCATATTGTGAGACAATGTCACGTATATATTCTGCATCCTCTGCTTGTAGCGCTTCACTGAAGCTGTGTTACACTTGTATTGACAGAAATGTTTAATCTCAGGACGGCATGTTTTTTTATGGCCACAGCAATGCATCAAAAGGAAAATATTTAGATGTACATGATTTTATCCGCATTGTCTTGTAATTCAGCTGGACGTATTTTGGATGGCTGGAAACCTTGGGATCTCTACTAGAATTTAAAATAGGCCTGAGGTTTCACAGGTTTGAATACAGCTGCTGCATGTTGGTTTTATGGGGTTGCCAAAACTGTTTTCCAGGAAGCAAAGGGGAAGGAGAACAGACAATGTGGAGCACAAAAGCTCCACCACTGGGGGGCGCTACAGCTTGCTTCACTGCTGGAGCTCTGGTTGTCATAGCCGTTGTTGCGACAGTGGTTTACCTCGTGTGCTGCAGACGTACTTCACTGCGAAAAATATTTAAAGGTATCCATCCCTGAAATGTATCTTCTGTTCGGCATCTTTTCAAGTCATGCACACTATCTGTGTTATATGAATGCTTACCCTGTCAATGTGTTTAATGAAAAGAGAAACATTTTGAAATTTGCATTTAAGTGAAAGCGAACCGTCACCATGCTTAATGTCGCTGTATTTTTCCACAGCATGCACTGAGTCAAAAAAATGTAGCCCCAGTGAACAAAATCAAGCTGCAGTTACAGCCAAGTTTGGGGAGACTGTGATTCTGAACTTTGAGAAGGAAGTGCTGGTCTCAAGTAGGTAACTTCATAACATAATTTCACCTTGCCAAACTTTTCCTTGTCTATTCAATTTCATGCTGTAAATTCTGAGCTGTTTATTTCCTTAATGCGTGAGTTTGCATCAGAATCAGAAATAATGGGAACATCTCTTTGATAACCTCTTAGATATTCACTTTCAGTTTTGTTGGCAGTGTCTGTAGCGTATGTGTTTTCTGTCCCGCAGGTCCAAGTGAAGACTTGAAGGCTGTGGACATGCCAACAAGTCTCAGGGCTCCTACGTTCCCAGTGCCCGTGGCAACGACCTCTGAACTCCGAAATTGCACCCGCAGTAGCTGCTCAGAGGCACAGCCACTGCTGAGATGTTCCACTTGCAGCAACTGCTTCTTAGGCTGTGTGTCTCACAGGACGTCCAGCTCGGCGAACAGCGGAGAATACCTCATGGAGCGATGCTCAATCCCACTCCACGAGGTCGACCTGTACTGCGCCTCTGCCCAGGAAGACAAGTCCCAGCATGCACCTGTGGAGTGCACAGAGCTAGACTTTCACAGCTTTTTTGTTCCCGATGACCAGACTGCAAGTTTGGAGAGCAAAGCATCAGTAGAGGGAACTGAGGACCCCAACCAAAGTAGGCCTGCGGAGCAATTGAATGACCCATCAGTTTGCTCGCCACAGAGCACCAACAGCTGCCTGAATGGAAGTCAACAACTCTGTGGCTGCGCATGCTGCAATACGGTAATGAGGCTGCTATTTTCAAGGCTAGAAACGAGTCAGCCATTTTGTGTCACCTGTTGCTTTCAAAATTGTGTTCAGTCACTGAGCAGCAAATCACATATCTAATTTAACCTTGCTATGATGAATACTGTGGAATAGAAAAGCAGAGAATTTCCAGTCACTGACTAGATTAAGATTCTCTTTGCCGAAATGAGAACTTGGAGTCATTTTATAAGGGTTATGGAGGGCCATTGTTTATACACTGCTGAATTTAATGGTCTATTTCAGCTGAATGTAATTACAGTACAAAGTAGTGGACAGAAATGTTCATCAAAATATAAATGTGTGTTTCCTGAATTTGGTAAACAGTTTTTGTTTGTGCTGGTGATAATAATCTGAACCAAAAGATAACTATGACCGACATTTTCTCTGAAGGCCAAAAGTACACTGTGTTTGAATTGAGTTTTGGATTGTTTACTCATTGTGGGTGAAGTGAAGAATTATGAAGCACCTCATTCCATTGTAACTTATTTAACATTTTATTGAATATGCGAGGAAAATGTTAAATGTTGGCGTTGAATTGATCTGCTTTTGTTACGAAAGTGTGCACCAGTGTGCACTGTCCAGTATAAACAATGAGCCATATTCACCGCCCCAGGGGCAATGCCTCTGGTACCCATAAGCCGACACAAACTATTGGTGGTAGGTGTTGGAGGGTCAGCAAGGCACATTGTTGAGTACTCAACAGAAGTATAGCAATGTGCAAGCGCCGCTTTTGAGGCACAACTGAGGCACAGCGCAGTTAAGTGCGCATGTGATTGGAGAGTATGCGGAACTTAGTCAGGTGCAAGTGATTATTCGATTGAGGAAATGTGTACAGTGAGAACCATATTGCATTGGACAGTGACACTTTTTTATTTTGGTTCTGTTGGCCAAGAACTTCATCCAAAATAATCCAAGTGAACATGCATTTCACATGCTGAAGAGGAGACTGAAGGCACCAAGTTCCTGAGATGAGCTGGACCGGAAAATGGCTGCTGTACAGGCCTGGCAGATCATCATCAGGGAAGATACTAGTTGTGTGCATGCGTTACAGACTACAAGCAGTCCACGCATAAACATCCTATGCTGTCAAATGTTGAAAAAGATCGTTCTACGACATGATAAACTCCCTGTATTTTTTATGCACCAAAGAATTTGGAGACGATACATGATAGGTGCTGTCATTTGTAAGCATTTCATCTGATATGGATGAAAACACCCTTTAATTAAAGTCTGCACTTCACCCTCATAGCCATCATGTCATTTTAAACTAAAAAGTGCTTGAGTGAAGAACCACAACAAAAAATGTGCCACTGTCCAATGAATTCTGCTGCGCACTGTATATGCAACAGTTGCCAACCATTGAGTTCCTTGCTGGAAATTACTATGCCAATTCTATGTCTTATGCTCTTTGGCACTGGGAGAAAGTGGTAAAACTGTACTGTCACACAGCACCTAATGCAGAACTTCACCATGCATTGATTTTGACACACTGAGGCGAAAACTCAGGTCTCAGCGCATTTTAACGAAGAAAAGCGTTACATTTAAATGTTGAAGTGTTTTCACATCAAAGAGGCAAGCATAACCCCAGATGGTGGTAACTCTGTTTATCTCGTTAACTTTTGACTCATAATTAGCATCCCTTAAGAGTAAAATTGCATAGTTTGAATCTTGATCTTTGGAAATGGTTGATTTGGCTATGACATTTTACAGTAATATATCAGTAATTTATTTAATTCCACGGTATCTCACTAACAATTCGGTTCATCTATTTAAGTGGAAATGTCAAACATTTTATATCTGACTGGAGTAAGTGGTACACATAATAATGCTGTCTGCTTGTGTGATAACTATGAGATGTGGTCTCGTCTCAATTATTGGAGGACATAGTTGGGAAAATGGCTATAACTTTTGGGTTTCGAAGCCACAAGTGTCAAAGCATATGCAAAGGTGACTCTCATTCATTTGAACTGTAATTATGCGTATGCTTAAATGAGGGCTAACCAGCAGCACTTATCTAGGTGGGTCTCCAAAACAAGACGGGAACCCAAACAGAGTTTCTAAGTGGTCAAATAATTAGAGTTTGAATTGCGTTTGTCGCAGAAACTGCAAAATAATTGAAGGAGACTGGGGGAGCAGTGTAAAAATGCTGACAGCATAGGCTGCTGGGGTGGCTGACTTAGTTCAGGTGCTGCTTGTGGTCTTCAATCGAATCCAGGCGCGCCACTGTAGATTGTGTCCAGCAGCCTCATGTTAGCACTGCATAATTGGCTGCTCAGGGATGTGGGAGGGTTGGTTTTGGCCGGCATTGATCGTTGCTCAAGTTGAGAAAGTCATTTTTGAAGTAAGGGCTTATATCCCACTGCGGACAGTTCATATACATCATGCCAGCATTCCAACGATGAGTGGAACAGTTTTAAGGCACATCGTACAATGTAGGTTTACTCATTATTAGATACTAGACATCCTATTTTTTTAGGTCTTTCTGATAACTTGTCCATATTTCGTAACTTTGTAAAAAGAGCATTTACCTTTGCTTTCACAGTGGTCCAGTGTCCTGAGTCTGATGAAGAACAGTTGCAGTCTTTTGGAAGGTATGCTTTCGGCCATTTCTAATGTGAGATGTATTTCTGCATGAGTCTTTCAGCATGAGAAGAGAAGCCACTTTTCCTTAATTTCAATTTTGCCTTTATGTAATGATTTCAAGATTTATAGCCAGAAAAACATTATTAATTCATGTGAATTGGATATCCATATATGCAATACTGCTATATAGTAAATGTCTTCAGACTGACAATACTTAAAGGGAGGGGGTGAAGAGGTATACAAAGTGCTACAAAATCAGAATGGTAAGGCAGACTTGAATAGCAATACATTTGAGTGGAAGCTGAAATTCTGTCCTATCAGGCCATACTGACCAATAAATTCCAAATTCAAAATCAAAATGTCAGATATTTGGAATTGAAAAATTAAAATGTCAGGGATGATTCAGTGAAGCATCTGCATACTTTTGGCTATATGGCACTACTGCCTCACAGCAAGAAGGTTGTGGGTTTTGAATCCGGCCTGGGGCCTTTCTGTGTGGAGTTTGCATGTTCTCCTCGTGTTAGTGTGGGTTTCCTCCGGGTACTCTGGTTTCCCCCACCCACAAAACATGCAATATAGGAACACCCCTGTATGGCTGTCTGAGAATGTTTGGTGGTGGTCGGAGGGGCCGTAGGCGCATACTGGCAGCCACGCTTCCATCAGTCTGCCCCGGGGCAGCTGTGGCTACAAAAACGTAGTTTACTACCATGAGAGCGTGAACGTGTGAGTGAATGAATAATGTATCCCTGTGCAGTGTCTTTGAGTGCCCAGGGAAGCGCTATGTAAAACTGATGCATTATTATTATTATTATTATTATTATCAATGTTTTCAGAAATCAGATGGCAAAGCAATTAAGGTCTGTCTGGACTTATGCCCTGGATAATGCATTCAAATTTCAAGTAACTTTTTTTTTTCCATTTGCGTCATGGAGTTAAAACTTTTTTCACCATCTACTGACTGAGAGCTAACAAATTCTGTGAATATGCTAAGTATGATGTGTTGAGAAAATATGAGCACTGGGTTGTAACACATTCAAAAGTGAAAAGAATTCTTTGGTTAGCCACACCCACTTATTAAATACTGGTTCTTTATTCATCCAAATTTTAAGATATCACAATACTGTATTTCCTAGACCTTGGTTTAACAACAGTTTGCACTGAAATTTTCGCCAGAGATGCACTTCAAATGTTCTTCAAAAATGCTGGACTTAATTCATCTAATGTGAGGCAGATTTATTTGTTATGAGTCAGGGAAGCTGGGGCAAATTTAATTTTGAGAATTAGATGAGTTAGTTTGTAAGGGTTATATGAAAGTCAGGTAAAACATTTGCTATAGAAGCGACCTCTGGCCAAGGATGCACCTCAATGTACTGCTTTAGCTCTGCAAACAAACAATGGGCAGAGACAGTGGAAGAAGGACAATAGGATTCTGGCACATTGTGCCAACCTCTCCTCGATAGCAGTAACGCTAGAAAACTACACTACATATATTGAGGCATAATCCATATCATTGCTAAACAAATAGCTAAAATAAGCTTGAGTTCTGGCCCAAAGACATTCACTTTCGTGAGAACTTTTAACCTTGAGCGGTCATTATTTCCAAATTAGATTGACAAGATTTCAATACGCGGTGCTCAAAAGGTTTTACTCTTTTACTGTAAAATTCTTTACAAATATACAATCTTTTTGAATTAGTTCTTTACATATACATCCTTTTTAAATTCTTGATATTAGTAATCAAAAATATGAAGACATATAACCCCAAATGAAAGTGAAATAACACAGATCTTAGAAGTCAAATACACTCTTAAGTCATTTATCTCTTCCGCCAACGAAGTTTGGGCGGAGGTTATGTTTTCGCCCAGTTTGTCTGTCTGCCTGTTTGTGAACATCATAACTCAAAAAGTGATGCACGGATTTGTCTGAAATTTTGTGGATGCATTGCTTTTACATCAAGGATGTACCCTATCGATTTTCACCACGATCAGTGAAACAATATGGCCACCACGGCAGCCATCTTGAAATCGTATGACACGTGATAACTGAACTTTGCTCCCACTCAGCAAGATTTGGATTGTGCGGCCTTGGCGGAGGTTTGCACTCTACGAGTGCCTCTAGTTTTTTGCTTACCGGCCCTATGGGCCGATAAGCTATTGTCATGGTGTGGCATCCGTCGTCCGGAACATTTTTTATCTTTTTTTTTGGCCTGATGAATTTTTGTGTAAATTTGCAATAACATACTAGTAGATCAAATCTACAGACATTTTCCTCGGATTTTTGATTGAATCGTTTTTGTCTGTTTTAAGGGTCCTTGATGTTTTGGCTCCAATGCTAATGATAGGACTGAGAAATTTTAAAAAATAATTTCTCAAAAACTGCGCAATAAATTTTTTTCTAAATCATGCAATCAACTTACCTTGGTACCGTCAATGTATAGTGCGAGCGCCATTTTGATTGAATCAATTGAAGTGGGTTTATTGGGGTCCCTGTACTTTATGAATATGCAAGATGGCCTGTGGAGGCCAAATGGTTGCAGATCGAGATGACGTTTGTATTACTGACATATAGGAAGTAGTATATGACCTGCATTTTTGCTGCGTTAAAGTAGACCTAAGATGAGCTTGAAAGGTCAAACTTCAGGTCAAGCAAAATGTTACCATTTTTAAAGGTTTCAAGACTTGAAAATATCGAAGATTGGGAGCATATGTGCATTGAACACATATAGGAAGTCATGTATGAACTTTCATTTGGTGGCCTTGAACTTGACCTTTGGCGACCTTCGAAGGTGAAACTTCACATTGTGAAATTTCAATGACTTCTATCACCAACAGACAGAGCTTAGGTTTGTAGTGTGAAATTTCTATGACTTATATCAGCAAAATGGTTACAGACAGTTTTAGTGTGTATTGGAGATGTATAGGAAGTCATACATGAACTTTCATTTGGCGTCCTTGAACTTGACCTTCGTCGACCGTTGAAGGTCGAACTTCACATGGTGAAATTTCAATGACTTCTACCACCAAAACTAATACAGATAGAGCTTAGGTTTGTATTGTGGCCAAATAGGAATCATGTATGAAGTTTCATTGGGTGACCTTGAACTTGACCTTTAGTGATCTTCAACTGCCAAACTATACAGTGAAATTTCAATGAGTTATATCAGCAAAATCATTATAGATTGAGTGTAGGTTTGTATTGGAGAAGTATAGAAAGTCATGTATGGACTTTCATTTGTGACCTTAATATTGACCTTCGAAGGTCTAACTTCACCAAGAGAAAATTCAATGACGTCTATCACTGTAAAGGTCACAGATGGAGCCTAGGTTTGTGTTACTGACATAGGAAGTCACATATGAACTTTCTTTCAGTGACATTCAGCTTGACTGTTGATAACATTTAAAGGTCAAACTTGACATAATACAATTACAATGACTTGTCTTGCCAAAACAGTCACAGATGGAGTCTAGGTTTGTATTACAGACATATAGGAAGTCATATATGAACTTTCATTTGGTAACCTTCGTATGTGTGTGACGTAGTGAAAATTCAATGACTTGTATCACTAAAACGGAAGTCTAGGAAGTCGCATATGAACTTTCATTTGGTGACATTAAACTTGACTGTCAGTGACGTTTGAGGGTCAATTTCCACAGTGAAATTACAATGACTTTTACCACCAAAATGGGCACAGATTGTGCCAAGGTTTGTATCGGGACAACAACTTTAGAAATTCATATACGAAGTCCATTTGCTGACCAAAACTTAACATTCTGTGACCTCTAAGTTCACAATTGACATATTGAATACATATTGACATATTTTAATGACTTATATCACCAAAACTGCTTCAGAGCTTAGGATTGTAAAACAGAGGGTCTTATAAATGTATGTGAACTTTTAGTTAGTGACCTTGACATTGATTTTTATTGATTCAAACACCACACTTTACCTGAAGTTTTCAACACTTGTATCATCGCTGTAAACTACGGGACCTTTGGTCCTATTTTTTATTTTTTCATTTTACCACTTGTAATGCTGAAAGGTAAAAAGAATTATTCGTCTAGCCCTTAATAAACAACGTCGATTTTAAGTTTTCAATGAATAACTCCTGCTGTAAAACTGCTAATTTTATTTTTGCACAGAATTGAGGCAGATGCTTCTGTTTGTGCTTCTGCTTCTGCTGGCTAAATGATGACATTGCACATTGACTACGAAAAGTATGAGAGATAATTTTCATGAATAAAAAACTGAGGTGATTTTTCCCAAGTCACAGTGATTTTATTGCATGGTCCTGAATGTTGAGGGCCAGATTAGAAGGTTAGAAGGCTTTGCACAGTGTAGAAGGAGTGGATCATATTTACCTGGGCCTTCCATTCAGAGGCTTAAATACCCTGAAGTGGCCATGGAGACGAGGCAGAACGCGCTCTGTTCTGCTCAAATTATTCTTCTCCCCTGGAAATCACTCAGTCGCATGGATGTTGCTAAATATTTTGGAATAATTGAAATATTCTGAAATGAGCAGGAGAGGTTGAAAAAGGTCATTATTCGGAGAACGTGGTGCAATTACATAAATGAGACGCACACCTTGGTTTGCGCGAAAGAGCGCAGCGGGAAATCGACGCCCTCCTGTACCGCGTGCAATGTAATAGGTTGCTGTAGCAGCGGTGGTTCGACGACAGCCTTCGGAGAGCTGTTATTCATCTTACACTGGTGGCTTTTTGATCCTCATTTGTGATCGTCAATTTTATATTCACCTGCCGGCATTTTAGTGTCACCTAAGAAAATTGTCTGGATCAGGGAATCGCTTCTCCATTTAGGTTTTGCTCCGAAGGAAGCTGCTATTGTTTCTTGAGCGCGCTGTCAGCACTGTACACTCTTAACTTTAAAGTGCCTTGCTTTCAGAAATCCAACAACCAAATAAAAAATTCTGGGTACCTAATTTGCTATCTTTGAGTATATATATAGTTGAAATCAAAGTTATTCAACCCCAATTGCTTGTTGGGTTTACTGGCAAAATATACAAACTTTCAGCAGTTTGCAATGAACAAATCAAACAAGAACAAATGAAAGAGCTCAACACAACAAATATTAAAAGTGGCTTCTCCAAATTCAACACTAAATGTCACTTTTAATGACATCTGCAGGCTCAAAATTGTTCAACCCCTTCGTGACAAGCATCTTTAATAATTAGTAGATTGCAACAGTATATATGTGTGTTTATTGTTAACAGTGGGATTTTGGGGTTCAGAATGACATTCTTTTAATTCTACTTTGTCGTGTATGATGTGCTAAAGCTGTCTACCTGTGAGCAGAAAAACAAAAAGACAGCTTTGCTGGAGGGCTACATGGAACACATTTTCAATTCAGGAAAACAGCATGATTTTCAGATGCACTTAATTAGCATAATTTTGGTCTTTTGCCGTGTTGAAATGACTGAATGTCAAATGAGTTTTCAGTAGTACTTGCGTTTCTAAGCTTTTGAGCAGAGTGTTTCTAATGGGTTGATCACCCACTTAGAGTTCATTAATGTGCATGTGAAGATTAATGGACTTGACAATTGGCCACAAAGGTATGAAGATCAGAAAGTCCTTTAAGAGCAGCTCATGAACACACCAGGAAACTTGGAGCATTTATTGGGCATGTTGTGGAAAATAACAAAATGTTGCATCTGTTCCTCCGGGTGGTCAGCTGAGAGCCTGGTTGCCATTTGTAGTGAAGACCTTGGGAGTGGACGTGGGCCGGGAAAGCAATGGCGTGTTTGGCCAATCAGATATGCAGAACATAGTGTTATACTGGATAGATGTAGTGAGCTATTTTTTATGAAATTTGTCCAGGACACCTGAGTGAATACCTTTACTCTTTTAGCGTTCCTGGGATTGTAATTTATAAAGTAGGTCATTGAAGCCTCACCCCAGTTTAGCGTTTTATATTAAGGATGACATTTCGCAGAACAGAACTGAGATTGACTTTTTTTTTTAACCAGAGAGAAGAGTGCCCTCTAGTGGCCAAATTTACATCGGACAATCCTGTCGTTACAAAAATAATACTGGCTTCAGGCAGGATTCAAAGAAAAAAAAAAAAAAAAAACTCGTGCATCTACTAATACAGCTTTTTGTTTTATCCTATATTTCTGTATAAAGAATGTACTTTATATTTATTGATATAGAGTTCATACATTTTTAGCGTCAATTGCGAAAATGCTGTCATTTCAAGAAAGACGACAGAGTTGATTCGGTCTAGCAATGCAAAAATCTACATATGTGGTTAATGATTGGTCTGTATGTTTTATTGATTGGCGGAAACTAAAAGCTAAATACTGAACAAAACATTGCTGAATTTATGAATGCCACGTATTTATTCCCTGTAAAACATATAAAGATTGATGGGCTGGGGATTGTAATACCTTTTTGAATTATAAGCACGCAGGGTTTGTCTACTGTGAAAAAAGAACACTTTAAATTTCAGCCCATCTGTGATGTTTTATAATTATCAGTTTTCATTCCAGACATCATTACTCAGTTGCTTGTGGTTGTAGGTTTGTACAATTAATGACAGCCACAGTTAAATCATTGTTAGAGGCAAGTACACATTAAGAAAATACAATGGATTTCCACTGAATTTTGAGGTCTTGAAAACTGCGCGTTCTTGTCTAAGCCTGGCAAGACTTTCTGCAGGAGAGGCACAGTAGGGGAAGCGTGACTGAAAGTGTTCTGCTTTTGAATTGCTAAATGGAAAAAGAAAAATGTCTATCATTAAGGAAAATGAGACTTTTTTCTGAGTACATTTAAATTGTTATTAACTGCCATAATTTTTATGATATGTACATGAAAAGAAAACAACATTGTATGATTCATTAGCTTTGTGAAGTATCCTGTCAATCCACACAGTCAGCATAACAGGCTTGGCTGCAAGATATGCTACAAGACATCTTTATCCTAATTGACTAGCACCTTCATGTCCAATGAGACCATCCTCTCAAATTAGTCATGCAATGAATCAGACAACAGGGAGGCCAGAAGTCACATGTCATCAAACTTCAGTCAAACAAATTCTGATTGGGTTTTCCAATGAGGCCATATAAAAAAATTATTTGGTCAGCCTCCTTCACGTTTCAATTTTCTGTGGCGGGCAGGAGGTTTTTTATTTATTTTTATTATTATAATAAGAGTTTGAGCGCAACAAATGGAAATCGCGAGTACATGTGGTGCAGTGATTGAAAGCTGAACAAGTCATCTGCTGCACGGACAGCTCTGAGCATTTTTCTCACTTTCTTTTTCATGCAATTTTTATTTTTTTTTCGAGTGAAGGAAAAAAAAAAAGCTGAGGATCTTCGGGGTGTTCGGAGATGCCAACCAACTTTTTTTTCTTTTTTTATGGCCTAAAATTAGCTTTTAGGATTGTAAAGTCATGAAAGTGTTTTTTAAAGTAAAGAATATTCTATCTTCACTTGGATTTCCCAAAACCCTTATGGGCTAAACTCCACAAAGAGCGTCTTTACAAATCAATATTGAAAAATGCAGCGCTCACAGTGTGAGAATTTGAATATTTTTGTTGATATATTATTACCATTTTAATTGTAAGTATCATTTTCAATTGATTATTACTGCCAGATCATTGGCGACTGGTGAGCTGAAAGTAGAGGTGGCACATAACATCCCTTTTAACTAGTGGTTGGTCCTGAACTGTTATCAATCATTTATTTATATTAACATTACATGAAAACACACATCACTATCAGGTGTGGCCAGTTCTTCATGAAGAGGAGGCACCATTGCTGGTTGAGCTATAATCAAACACAGAAGTTAACAGTGTAATGCATCTTTTCTTGTAAAATGAATAAAACAATTTCAGAATCAAATGTACTATTTTTATCGCCACTAAACTGCATTGAGAAAATGTGTGTTTTACTGCTGATAGATTTTTCGAATCATGGTTAAACTTGTGAATCATGGAACATAATTAAAAATACTACTTAATAGTTTCAAGCGATTTTTGTGCCTCTTCTGATTTCAGCTGAGCAGCTGTCACTGAGCCAGGTCCATAAATATTTGTACATAGAGACCAATAGTTGAGCTGTCTACCACTGCATATTGGAGTCAAAATTAAATATTGAACTGAGCTAAAGAAAGAATGTACGTAAGCAGATAAAACGGTGTGCAGTTGATTTCAGGCGTGGGGTTTGCATTTAGAATCAGTTGCTGTGAACTCTGAGTGTGAAGTCCAAAGACCTGTCCCTGCTCGTGAGGCTGTGAAAATCAAAACAAACCCATCAGAGCAATAGCGGAAACATTAGGTGTTGCCAAATTTACCACACTGAACAAAAACATAAATGCAACACTTTTATGCTTGCTGCAATTTTATTTGCGTTGAAATATGTGAAAGATTTTTTTTCTCTCTGCACAAAGATTTTACAACTCTCAAATTCTGCCCACACATTTTTGTACGTCTCTGCTGGCCTGCATTTCTTGTTTGTTAGGGTGTACAATCTCCCGTACAGGTGTGGGATGTCTAGATGATTAAAAGCCATGGACACTACACTGGTGTTCTATTTGAGGGGGTCAATTAAAGGCCTGTCTGAAATGTTGATGTTTTTGTTGCACAACATCACAGATGACCCAACATTTAACAGCTCATTAAATGGGTTTGCTTTTTGCATGAACGTTTTGTAGAGCACTGACTAAAGTAATCAGTGTTCATCTTTTGACCAAAATTACCTCCAGCGTTTTTTCAAAGATTTTGGAAGTTCATTCAACTGCAGACCACCACTACTCATGACGTCTTTACCTGCTTTACCAGCGGGTTCGCTTGAGACCAGGCATAGAGACAGCTGATGAAGCAGAATTTTGCACAAACTCTTAGATATTGCCTCAGGGAAGCTGATCAGTGTACTTGGCGTCCTCTTAGTGGTTTTGATTCGGTGTCACAATAGATGTGAGGGGGCAAGAGCTCAGCTTTGAGGGCCGCTGATATGCTGGAGAACAGTTCTGCTTACTGATTAATCTCAGTTTCAACAGAACAGGCCAGATGGCGTCATGTGCGGCATCAAAATGAAAAGCAGTTAGTTGATGTGAACATTGTAGCCTCGGGTGGTGATGGGGTGTTCTAATAGCCGCATGCATTAAACTGGGACCATGATGCTTCACCGCAACATCAGAGAAATATGCACAATCCCTCCGACCCAAGTACCAGGAAGCTTATTCAAATGATAGGAGAGAGCTGGGTTGGTTGCAGTTACGTGAACAGGCTTCAAGGAAGTACAACCCCAAATTTCGAAATAGTTGGCACAAAGCGTAAATTGTGAATAAAATCAAAACGCAATGACTTTCGTATCACACCAGCCAGTAATTTATTCACAATGGTGCAGACATAACATGGCAAATGTTGAAACTGAGAAGTTTTACAATTTTATCCACGAAGTGAGTTAATTTTAAATTTTATGGCTGCTACAGGTCTCAAAAAAGTTGGGACAGGGGCCTGTTTACCATGGTGTAGCATCCCCTCTTCTTTTTAACACAGAGTGGAGGCGTCTGGGCATTGAGGAGACAAGTTTCTTTAGTTTAGCCATTGGAATTTTATCCCGCTCTTGTTTAGTACAGGCTTCCAGCTGCTGGGGAGTTTTGGGTCTCCTTTGACAGACTTTTCATTTAATTATGCGCCAAATAATTTCAATCGGTGAAAGATCAGGACTGCAGGCAGGCCAGTTCAGCACATGGACTCTTCTACTACGAAGACACGCTGTTGTAATAGCTGCAGTATGTGGTTTTGCATTTTCCTGCTGAAATACACAAGGCCTCCCCTAGAAAAGATGTCATCTGGAGGGGAGCATATGCTGCTCTAAAGCAGAGGTGGCCAACCCTGGTCCTGGAGAGCCACAGTGTCTGCTGGTTTTTAGAGTTACTCAGCACTTGATTGATAAATTAAAGTAGTTGATTACTCCCTTCACTTATCTCACCTGGTGTCTTTGGTTTTCTCCACCCAATTAAAACCTAACTCAGCACGCCCTCTGGCTCTATAGGACCAGCGTTATCCACCCCCGCTCTATAAACTGTTATCAGTACTCTGTACTTCTACTTTTCCTGCAATACAACTACGCTAAATATCCAACCACATTGACAAATCTGTCACAACCTGCAAGTCTGCTTAATTGGGTCTAGGAGTCTTGTGGGTTGTTTCTGCTAATTGCATGATTGGCTCAATGACCAAATTAATTGCTTAAATTAAGCCTGAGACACCAGGTGAGATCAGTTAAGTGAGTAATCAACTAATTTAATCCATCAGTCGAGTGCAAAGTAACACCAAAAATCAGCAGACACTGCGGCTCTCCAGGACCAGGGTTGGCCACCCCTGCTCTAAAACCGTTATATACCTTTCAGTAGTGCTGGTGAAGCTTCATGAAGCGTTGAAGCTTTCCAGCCAGATGTGTTGAAGTGTCGTTCATTTCTTGAGGTTTCGAATGCACTCTAGAGACCCCTATTGGTCAATAAAAACACATATGAGTTGTGCTTCGTAGAAAGTGGTAGGCAAGCATATAAGCCTTCATCACGAAAGTGGCAGAATCAATTAATGCAAAATAAAATTAAGTATTTTGACCACATGTTATGTCATAACGAAACTTAAAGATACTTTCGAGGACAGGACAGAGGGCAGTGAATGCGCATGTGAAACAAAGAGCTTTGTATTTTTGTTCAAAAATAATAAGCATTTCCCCTCATAATAAAATGAAAAACTATCAAGTTAAGGGAATTTATTATGTATTGGAAATTATTTGAAAAGGTTTGAAAATATGACGTCACATAATAGTCAAACAATTTAGCCTAATAGCCTCACTAAGCGACCTTATTCGGTGAAATCAAATCAAAGTATTCCCGAACGAGAAACAACTTTCTCTTTGCGTGCGATGGAGCCAGCAAGAATGACAAACTCGCATACCGCACTTAATCGCTAACCGCACTAACAAACTTCAACTACTGGCAACAACCCATGAGCTGCAGAAGAGAACTGGCACATTATATAGTCGACTGACTGACTGACGTCATTTCGACGAGACGATACAAGCCTCGACACGGAGCTCCGTTAGGAAGTGCTTCACATTTTTGATACAGGCTCCGAAGCCTTGGTATCAACGGTAACAGCACTACCTTTCAGTATTCATGGAGCTTTTTAAAACATGTACAGTTGCAATCAAAATTATTCAACCCCATGCGCAAATTGGGTTTAATAGCAAAATTTACAAACTTTCAGCTGTTTGTGATAAACCAATTAAAAAAGAACATTTTAAATAGCTCAACACAACTAATATTACAAGTGGTTTTTCCAAATTTAACACAAAGTGCCCTTTTTAATGACTACTGCAGTCTGAAAATTATTCAACCCCCTGAATAAAATCCCTGATAAGAGCATTATTTGCAAATCAGGTGTTGTCTAAAGCACACCTAATGCAGCTAATCAAGAGCTTAATTAGTTGCATCAGGTTTCCTTGAGATAGAACACACCAAATACTTGCACTCACTAGGGGTTTGTTGACAGTGACATTTGATTGCATATTATACATATGGCTGTCAAAAGAATTGTCCAAAAAGCTAATAGAGGAGATCACTGCCTGGCACAAATGAGGAAAAGGATATAAAAAGGTAGCGCAGGCACTGAATGTTTGTAGAGATACAGTTAGAAGCATAGTTTGCAAGTTATGAATTAAAGAAAGAGTGGCTAGAGTACCAGGATGTGGCAGAAAGAGGAAGCTATCACCGGCTGTCACCAGATTCCTGAGGAGACGGGTGGTCAAAAACCCTCTAGTGACTACAGGAGACCCGCAACAAGACTTAGAGGCAGGAGGCACTGAGGTTTCAGTTTGCACAGTAGGGCGCGTACTAAACATTGAAGGTCTCCAAGACACACACCACAACAGATCCAAAAGTACAAGCTCCAATATACTCAAAACCATATAAATAAGCCACAGAAGTTTGGGTATATTGTTCTATGGAGTGATGAAATGAAACTAGAATATTTCGGACTTATGAATCAGTGGTATGTCTGCAGGTGGAATAAAGAAACATATGCTGAAAAGTACACCCTGCCTGCAGTGAAGAATTGTGGGGGCTTTTTGATGCTCTGCAGCTGCCTAGCTTCCTCTGGCACTGGAAACCAGCAAAGTGTCGAGGACAAGATGGATTCAGTCAAGTACTGGGATATACAAGGAGAAAATGTCATGCTGTCTATACGGAAGCTGACACTTGGGCAACATTGGACCTTCCAAAAGGACAATGATCCGAAGCATAGCTCATCATCCACCAAGGCTTGGTTTCAGAAGAAGTCTAGGAAGATTCTAGAGTGCCCATCACATTCACCTCACTTGAACCCCATAAAAAATCTCTGGTAGGACTTGAAGAACACAGTTGCAGTACGCAAACCCTAGAATATTAGTGAACTGGAGGCCATTGTCCATGAGGACAGGGCTAAGATTCCTTGGGAATGCTGCCTAAAGCTGACATCTGCCTGACATCACATTTCCAGCAGGTCATAGCGGCAAAAGGGTGCTCCACTAAGTATTAAAGATGCTTGTCATGAAGGGGTTGAATAATTTTAAGCCTGCAGTAGTCATTAAAAGTGCCATTTTGTGTTGAATTTGGAGAAGCCACTTGTAATATTTGTTGTGTCGAGCCATTTTAATTGTTCTCGTTTGATTTGTTAATTGTAAACAGCTGAAAGTTTGTAAATTTTGTCAGTAAACCTAATTTGCAATGGGGGTTGAATAATTTTGATTGCAACTGTAAGTGTCCCACACCATATGCCCTAATGCATCCCCATACCATCAGAGATACTGGCTTTTGAAATGAATGCTGATAAGAGGAGGGGTCGTCTTTCTCCTCTTTAGCCCGGAGGACATGACGCCCGTGATTTCCAACTAGAATGTCAAATTTGGACTCGTCTCACCACAGGACACTTTGCCACTTTGCTACAGTCCATTTTAAATGAGCCTTGGCCCACAGAACACGGCAGCGCTTCTGGATCATGCTCAACAATGGCTTCCTTTTTGCATGATAGAGTTTTAGGTGGCATCTGTGGATGGCACGGTGAACTGTGTTTACAGACAGTGGTTCCTTGAATTACTCCTGGGCCCATTTAGTAATGTCAATGACAGAATCATGCCAGTGAGTGATTCAGTGGCATCTGAGGGCCCGAAGATCACAGGCATCCAGTAAAGGTCTTCGGCCTTATCCCTTACGCACAGAGATTTTGCCAGTTTCTCTGAATCTTTAGATGATGTTACGCACTATCGATGATGAGACCTTCAAAGCCTTTGCAATTTGACGTTGAGGAACATCATTTTTAAAATATTTCACAATTTTTTTACGCAAGCCTTCACAGGTTGGAAATTCTCTGGCTATCTCTACTTTTGAGAGACTCAGCCTCTCTAAGACATCCCTTTTAAAGCCAATCATGTTACACACCTAATGCAGAGATGCCAAGGCTTACGTCTTAGGCGCGAGTTTCTCCTCTTAGTGGCATTCACGTTTCTGTGCTGTAGTCAGCAATCATTTAATCAAAGCGCACTGTGGAAATTCACTTGCGGAATTTAAGTCATTGTGCATCAAATTAATCAGTGTCATGTGCATTAAGGTGGATTTCCCCACTAATGACATGGAAATCGATTATGACTCGGGAATTTGCAGGCTTGTTGTTACTGATGGATTAAGAGCAATGGAATTGCATAAAAACGTATGAAATGGTCTTATTTCATTAAAACAATTTAACCGCGGGAAGTCCGGAGACATAATCTCTTTCCATGTTACTTGTGATGAGATGCACCTTTACGCAAGTGAAACGGAAACTTCAATGCACAAGGATATTCATTCCGCATGAGAATCTCATTAAGCATTCAATGAATAATTACGGACTATGGTGAATAAGCCTAAAAATGTGTAATGCGTGAGACTTTGCATCTCTGCTGATGCCGGTTAACTTAATTACTTGCTAAATGTTCTTTCACCTGATTCTCTTATATATTAATTTCTTTTTTTGTCTGTGTCCCGACTTTTTTGAGACCTGTTGCAGACAGAAAATTTGAAATAAGCTCATTTTATGTATAAAAATGTAAAATGTCTCAGTTTCAACATTTGAAATGTTATCTACGTTTCTTCTATTGTAAATAACATATTGGCTCATGTGATCTGAAATTCATTGCATTTCGATTTTATTCATAATTTACACTTTGTCCCAACCACTCCGGAATTGGGTTTGTATTTAGGGAACAGCACGGCATGCAAAGACTGACTATTGGTTTTCAAAAGATGCTCTGTTAGTGATTTGAGCAAGTGACTAAGTCAGAAAATATGTCTGTGGCAAGAGTAACCCCATCAAACTTCCTCTGAATTTCATGTCAAATGCTTATTGTATTATTAATCGTGCTTATCAGGAAAAACCTGCTCCAAACAGTACCCTGCACATAATTGTTCAACTTCACTGGTCTGATTTTTGCTTTGTTTAAGGGGTACACCTTGGACGGCTGCCACAGTGTCTCATCGAGTCCTTGGCCTTGAAGCTGAATCCTGTGATTCCCGGGGTTAAGAACTACCAGCAGGTGGCGCTGGAATTAGGAGTCCCGGTGGAGGTGCTGCAGAGTCTGCAAGGGTTTGAGCACGTGGTTCAGTACCTGTGCTCCTGCACACTGCTCACAGTCCCTGACCTCCTCAACACTCTTCACCGCCTGCAGAGGTTCGATGCTGTACTTCTGCTCTGTGAACATGCCTCCAAGAGCCAGCTCACGCGTGCAAACTGCCAAGAGACTAAACGATCTTCCTCTCAGGGCTCCAAAAGTGGTGCTTTTTAGTGCTTATAGGCATGAAACTTGAAGCTACAGAATTCAACTTGAAAATTTCACGGGCAGCACATGAAAAACCTTTTATTTTAAATTGTGTTTTGTTTTGGTTCAAAGTATTTTTGTACTTTTTTGTAAAACTAGTTTGAACACAGAGCGTGGTGGAAAAGGAAAACTTTGCTTGACAATATCTGTAGCATTAAAAATGGGTCATCTGAATTAACTTGTACATTGCTGATGTTTTATAAACGGGTTCTCTGAAATTGTTATCTTCTTAATTTGGGAGTTGCTGCTATGTTTGCCAGTGCATCATATTTTGTTATGCTACTGTTTAGTCCTAACACTAGATTTTAACTGACAGAACTAACAATATTTCTGATAATGGTGTTTGCTCAGAACACTTACATTGGCATTTTATTGACTGTTTCTGTTATGGGTAATGGCAGCAGGCCGTGACTAAAATGCTGACCGTGTGAACTTGCTTATATTTCACATCACAGTGCCTGTCAACATGTAAAATTCTGTTATAATGTGAAACTATGCTTGCAGGCATATGCTGTGCTGGCTGGGGAAAATTGACAAATTGGTGCATTATGAATTACATCATTAAAAATGATCTGATTTATGAGATTTTTTTTTCAGAACATAATTTTCTATTTCCTCAAACCTATATTTTTCTAAATAAAAATGTACTCAAAAATTGTTCCGCTTGAAGTTCAGCTTCTCTTTTTCAGATGTACCAAATGCTTGCGCATGAAGCAGTAGGAATGAACTTCTCCTCCCACAGAATTGCCATACTTCATACCAAACTGGGACCACAGACATAATCACGTGTTTTTGTACCAGCGCACAGCTATTATTGCACAATATTTGGGGCATTTATTACGTAGAATCTGTACACTCTCTAAAAGAAGAAACTACACTTTTACCTTTGCCGTGGGTTTGTTGGTATACTTGTTTTCCTGCATGTCTTGGCTAATCCTAATGGTGATTTCATTTTGGGATTGATCCGCATCATATTCCAGAACCAAGTATTTTTTTAAAGGGTTCGGAAGATTAGAATAATACATGCCATTGATCTTAAAATCCATTACAAATGGATTTGGAAGCTTAGAACTTGAGCTGACCCCTAGGGCCCCGGGTGCTACAGCGATTACTGTGATAGGGCCTTAAAGGGCCCTCCTGTTGGGGGGTTTCCATTGCGGGCAGTGGGGGAACTAAAGTATGGGGCGTGGCCTTTTATCAGATCGTCCCTTCCCCCCGGCCTTTCACGCGTCATGTCTCCTTTACAAGTGGGGCCCTGGTGGGAGCGAGTGTGAATAGCTAGTTGGCTAATATGCTTGCACTTGCATTGAAAATAAATCTAAGCGCAAGCATCCCAGATGACCCATCCACCATATTTGAACCAGAAGGCTGGCGTTTTCCAGGAATGCTCTAAAGTCCTCGCCCCGAGGCAAAATTGTTCCCGGAAAAAAGCACCCGAGATCACTTCTGATCCATTCCTGCGAGTGTAGACTTGCAAAACGACCCAGTTCCTGTGAAAAAGGTTCTGGTGCTACTTGTAATGAGACTTCCCAAGTGTTGGAGCCCTGAAGGCCCCTTGGCATTTAAAGAGGGGTCTGACTACTAGGAGCCTGAGGGGGCCTCTGGGCACCTAGTGTGTGAGGAACGGAGGCTAAAACATACAAGCCATTTGCTGTACTGGCTGTTTTTTCCCCTTTAAAACCCTGCACTATCTTTCGTACAGCCAAATGGCAAGCAAATTTCTTCCAATGAAATGTCACTTCAGGAGAATCTTATTTTGGTGAGACTAGCTTTACTATATGGTCAAGAAAACTGCCATTTCCTCCAATCCTCATATTAAAATGGACATGTGCCCTAGGGCCTTACAGGACCTTGATCCAGACCTGGTTTAGCCATAATGATTTGACTCTTTTTCAAGACTCTCAAGTATTCATACCTGCCTATTACTTCAACTTCCATTGTATCGAGTATGAGAACTGACTGTTTGCTTGCCCAAACCTTGACATGAGCGGTTGTTATGAGTGAGATACTCAGTGTTATTTGCTTCAACTCTGAAGGGTCATAATGTTTTGGCTAAGCAATGTATGCAAGTAATAAATTAGGTATTCCATCCATTTTCTATACCCGCTTATTCCTAAATTAGGAATAAAGATTAAAAATTAAAATGCTAAGATTTCACATAATATAATCCTGTAAAACAGCAGTATTGTGCAATACTATTTAATGAGAGTTCAATGGAGGAGAGGAGAACCAGTTGGTTTCACTTTTTGAATAATGCCGCCATCTAGTGTTTTTTGCATGTAATAGCAAGAAAAAGTTTCAATTTTTGAAAAAATGCCTTCCTCTGGTGTTATTTTTTTGTAACAACGAGGAAAGAACGTACCTTTTTGGTGTTGTATTTTCATTATATAATTTCAAAAATTTTTAAAAATAATACATATTATAAAGTGGTCATTTTTGAGTGCTTTAAATAATGTCCTCCTGCCCTCTACACATCTGCTTTCAGGCGATATATTGTAGCGGTCTCCCTACCGAAAGACTGAGACTGAGGCAGGAATAGCGGTTCTCGCATCGCCCGGGGCGGGCTTCGTTTTATTTGTTGTTCGGCCCTTAAAAGGGCCGTTTCTTCATCTCCTAAAACCCGACTCATTTTTCCAACAACATTAACAACAGCACACACCATGCTGGCAACTCAGCCCTCTTATACTGAGTTGCCAGCACACACCATACTGGCAACTCAGCCCTCTTATACTCAGCCCTCCACACAACAACAAGAACAACAACAACAAAAGAAAAAGAAATAGAACACTAACCCACAACAAAGTCCCCAAAATGTCCCGGTGTCCGTCGCTGACGGAAAGGCCTGCTGGTAGGCCCAGGATGCTGTGTCACGGCGCTGGGGGCGGGGCTGGCAGCCCGAGGCTGGTATGGGGCCAGCCTGTCTTGGTGTAAGACCACCACCCGCTTGGCGTCAGGCATACGCACCCAGTAGGTCACTTCTTTCAGTCTGTGCAGCACTTCTGCAGGGCCGCGCCAGTGTGGTTGTAGTTTGGTAGATAGGCCTTTCTGGCGTTTCGGGCAGTAGACCCAGATCTGACTCCCTGAAGCAAAAGCTCGCCCACGGCAACGGTTGTCGTGGTGCCGTTTTGACCCGCGTTTGCAGACAGCGGCCATTACCTTGGATTTGAAGTTCCGCCCCTGGTCAATGTGCAGCTCCCCTGGGACTCCGAACCGGGCGAACATTTCTTCCACCAGGCGGCTGGCCACCGTCGCAGTGCTCTGGTCAGAAATAGTGTACGCCTCGGGCCACTTGGTGAAGTAATCCATCGCCACTAGGACGTACCGGTAGCCAGACTCGGTGGTGGGGAATGGCCCCAGGACATCGACACCCACTCTCTCCATGGGCGCCCCCACGACGTAGCGCTGCAGCGGAGCGTGTGAAGTCTCGCCGGGACCCTTGTGGGCCATGCAGGTATCGCAGCAGTCAACGTAAAGCTCAACGTCTCGGCGGCAGCTCGGCCAATAGAAATGCTGCCGGAGACGATGCAGGATCTTGTTGACCCCAAAGTGGCCCGCCCCCACCGAGCCATGCACCAGTCCAAGGATTTGCGAGCATACTGAGTGAGGCACTAGTAGATGCAGCAGGTTGTTGCCCCGGCCAGGAGCCCGCCACCGCTGATACGCCAGCCCGTCTCGCAGCTCCAGGCTCCCTCATTGCCCCCAGTATGCCTTAAGCTCCAGCCCCCCAGCCGAGACCTCCGGCCAGGTCGGAAATGCGCCAGCCTCCAGCCAGCCCCTCACCTGTTGCAGAACAGCATCAGCCTCTTGCGCCTCCCGCAGCTGCTGATTTTCCCACGGCAGCCACCCTTCCACCTCCTCTATTCCCCCCACCTCCACCACCTGTGGTTCAGGTTGGTCCTGTTCCTCCATTCTCTGACATGGCTTACAGTTCAGTTCGGCGCATGGGCGCCGTGATAGGGCATCGGCATTTCCATGTAGACGGCCCGCCACGGTGCTCAATTGTAAAGTTGTACTTTTGTAATGTCTCTAGCCACCGTGCTACTTGCCCTTCCGGGTTCTTGAACCGCAGGAGCCACGTGAGTGAGGCGTGATCAGTGCGCAGTTGGAAGGAGGTGCCCTGGAGGTAGGGGCGGAAGTGTCGGATGGCTAGGATGACAGCCAGCAGCTCTCGCCGTGTGACGCAGTAGTTCTTTTCAGCTCGGCTCAGAGCACGACTGTAGTAGGCGATTACACGCTCCCCCTCACCGTCCGCCTGTGATAGCACCGCCCCCACGCCTGTATTGCTAGCATCAGTGTCCACGATGAAGGGCCGGCAGACATCAGGGTACACTAGCACTGGGGCCTGAGTGAGGGCTGTCTTGAGCTGTGCGAAGGTTGCCGCACACTCGTCGGTCCACTTAAAGGCCTGGTACTTGTCAGTGAGGCGGTGGAGAGGGCTAGCTATGGAGGCAAAGTCCCGCACGTAGCGCCGATAGTAGCTAGCCAGCCCCAGGAAGCTACGCAGATCGCCCACGTCCGCCGGTGTCGACCACTCTGACACTGCAGTTACCTTGACCGGGTCGGTCGCCACCCCTCGCTCACTTACGAGGTGCCCCAGGAAGGCCGTCTCCCTCCGGAGAAGCTGGCACTTCCGGGGATTCAACCGTAGCCCAGCCAGTCGAATTGCAGTGGACACCTCACTTAGATTCTCGAGGGCTTGCTCAAAGTTGCTGGCGTACACCAAGAGGTCGTCTAAGTACACGACACAGTGACTTCGAGGGATAGTCGACAGCACTCTTTCCATAAGCCGTTCAAAGGTCGCTGGAGCGTTGCAAAGGCCGAACGGCATTACCCGAAAATGCCACAATCCCCCCCTATGGTGAAGGCGGTCTTAGCTTTAGCACTAGGAGCTAGCCTCACTTGCCAGTATCCACTGCGGAGGTCCAGCGAGCTGAACCAACTGGACCCTGCAGTGTGGTCTAGCGCTTTGTCGTTGCGTGGTAGAGGATAGGCGTCTTTGCGGGTAATTGCATTAAGTTGCTGATAGTCAAGACAAAACCGCCACTCTCCATTTTTTTTACGCACCACTACATCAGGTGCCGCCCACGGGCTGTCTGAGGGCTCTATGACACCAGCTGCAGCCATCTCTCTCACCTTCTCCTCCGCTACCAGCCGCTTGGACAATGATAACCGATGGGGGCGCAGGCGAATAGGTGCGGCATCACCGGTGTCAATGGTGTGCTGCACCAAATCTGTCTGCGTGCATTCCTAATCACGCACTGCGAAAAGGTCCGTGTTATCAGTCAAAAAGCGGTACAGCTGCTGGCACTGAGAAGGGGCGCGTCCACTGCAGCTGCATTTCCACAGCTCGCAGACGGCCTCAGCCGTCTCGGCTGAGAGTGAGGCATGGCATGAAGAAGGAGACGGGCGGACGGTGGCGGGGCTATTATATAGGCTATTGATTAAGCATTGAACTCTGCATGAGTCGAACTGTGTTAATATTTTTGATGACATTGCTTCGGCTTCCTGGAAGCAAGTACACGCAAATCTGCTGTCCTATGAGCATTTTAGGTTCGATTTACTGGGTAATAACGCCGCGGAAACTTAAACTGGCCCGTTATTCTGCCAAATAGTCTTACTAAACTAGTTTATCGTTTGATTGCTAATCAAGCAAAGGGGAGGTTTCTGCCTCACCAGACTAACCTCCACTGCACGTCACAGCTATACACTAAGATTTGGATAGCTACAGTCTGTACAAAAATAATGTCACAGTGCAGTGGGCGATGCTCGCTTGATATATTAATGCAACATAACCAACAAATATATTGAGTATTTGACAATAACCTGGCTTGATTCATGTGTACACCAGTCATCCAGTTTGCTACTTCTGGTGAAATGTAAATCCGCGAACATTTCTGAGATATGACGTGCAGTTCAGTCAGTTTCACAATATGTACAACAGAAGTCTGCAAGTCCAGTTGGTAGAAATCTGTGAGCAAAATGAGTCTTAAGTTGCACCTATGCATTTCCAGTACATGCCAAATATGTGCCCAAGATGTGATGGGTGGTGACAGGACACCAGGTGCTGCGACCAGTGAGAGAAAACAAAGAGCAGCTCAGCTAAGAGACAAAGGGGGACACACTCCGGTAAAAGCTCTCGCTTCCAAGGACGAATAAATGTCCGCAACACGGAAGCAGTGTGAAAGAGAATGAACAACCAGAGAGAAGAGAGAAAATTTCTCAAAGAAGCAATTCCTAACAATAAATAGAATATAACAAATCACTAGGAAAGCAGACTAGAGATTTTCACCAGGCGAAGTGCTAGAAACAATCAGAAAGTCTAGCGATAGGCGTGGCGAACCCCCGGCATATACAAAACCCAAAACCAGTGAAGTTAGCACGTTGTGTATATCGTAAATAAAAACAGAATACAATGATTTGCAAATCCTTTTCAACCTATATTCAATTGAATACACTGCAAAGACAAGTTACTTAATGTTCAAACAGGTAAACTTTGTAATTTTTTGCAAATATTAACTCATTTGGAATTTGATGCCTGCATCATGTTGCAAAAAAGCTGGCACAAGTGGCAAAAAAGACTGAGAGAGTTGAGGAATGCTCATCAAACACTTATTTGGAACATCCCACAGGTGAACGGGCAAATTAGGAACAGGTGGGTGCCATGATTGGCTATAAAAGCAGCTTCCCTGAACTGCTCAGTCATTTATAAACAAGGATGGGGCGAGGGTCACCACTTAGTGAACAAATGCGTGAGCTGATTGTCGAACAGTTTAAAAACAACATTCCTCAACGAGCTATTGCAAGAAATTTAGGGATTTCATCATCTACGGTCCGTAATATCGTCAAAAGGTTCAGAGAATCTGGAGAAATACCTGCACGTAAGCGACAAGGCCGAAAACCAACATTGAATGCCTGTGACCTTCGATCCCTCAGGCGGTACTGCATCAAAAACCGACATCAGTGTGTAAAGGATATCACCACATGGGCTCAGGAACACTTCAGAAACTGTCAGTAACTACAGTTCGTCGCTACATCTGCAAGTGCAAGTTAAAACTCTACAATGCAAAGCGAAAGCCATTTATCAACAGCACCCAGAAACGCCGCCGGCTTCGCTGGGCCCAAGCTCATCTAAGATGGACTGATGCAAAGTGGAAAAGTGTTCTGTGGTCTGACGAGTCCACATTTCAAATTATTTTTGGAAACTGTGGACGTCGTGTCCTCCGGACCAAAGAGGAAAAGAACCATCCGGACTGTTATAGTCGCAAAGTTCAAAAGCCAGCATCTGTGATTGTATGAGGGTGCATTAGTGCCCAAGGCATGGGCAACTTACACATATGTGAAGGCACCATTAATGCTGAAAGGTACATACAGGTTTTGGAGCAACATATGTTGCCATCCAAGCAACGTCTTTTTCATGGACGCCCCTGCTTATTTCAGCAAAACAATGCCAAGCCACATTCCGCACGTGTTACAACAGCATGGCTCCGTAGTAAAAGAGTGCGGGTACTAGACTGGCCTGCCTGTAGTCCAGACCTGTCTCCCATTGAAAATGTGTGCCGCATAATGAAGCGTAAAATACGACAATGGAGACCCCGGACTGTTGAACAACTTAAGCTGTACATCAAGCAAGAATGGGAAAGAATTCCACCTGAAAAGCTTCAAAAATTGGTCTCCTCAGTTCCCAAAAGTTTACGGAGTGTCGTTAAAAGGAAGAGCGATGTAACACAGTGGTAAAAAGGCTCCTGTGCCAACTTCTTTGCAATGTGTTGCTGCCTTTAAATTCTAAGTTAATGATTATTTGCAACAAAAAAAAAGTGTCTCAGTTTGAACATTAACCCATTCAATCCCAAAGTAGTCTTTGCAACGTAAGTGCATTCATTTTACTCCCCTGACCCCCAAACACATAAACTGTAAGTATTTTTTGTTTCATGATGGTTAAATTCAAAATAGCATTTTTTTGCCCAAAGCCAATAATAACATTTTTAGAGCTTCAAGAAATGAAAATAAATCAATAAATAAAAATTGGTTACAAATGTGACCAGTGGGATTAAATGGGTTAAGCTTCTTGTCTTTGCAGTGTATTCAATTGAATATAATGCAAGTCATTGTATTCTGTTTTTATCTAGGATTTACATAACGTGCAAACTTCACTGGTTTTGGTTTTTGTATAAAGAGTCCGGGAAATTCCGCCCCAGCTCAATCAGCCAGCTGGGCCAGGGATTCGATGGAAAAGAAATTTGATGTCGTCCCGGACGATAGAACAAAGAAAGGTCCAAATGCACGCCTAAACCATGACACAAAGGGCAAAAATTTTCAAATAGCCCTGTCCATTTTCATGCATGTAATAATGTAAAAATCCCATCTGGTATACTTTCCTGATTACAAAACATTTATAAAGGGTAGAAAATTAGCTATTTATAAACAGTCCTTCACTTCATGAAACAAAGTCATAAATTAATAAATTTCATTGATTAAACTGTCCACGTTATTGCTGGGGAATACCCATCATCATCCCTGCTTTCCAAATATGGTATTTATTATAATATTACATATCTCAATACCAGCTGTTGAAAGTTGTTTACAAATTAGCCTTACTATGCTAACCTCCCAATCCTGGCTGATAAGTGATTTAAGCACCATTGCAAAGCTTACAGTGTCATCTATACAATGGTGCAGAGAACTTAATTTTAAAGTTTTGGTCCTAAAGACTCATTTTGCTATCACTGGTCACATTTGAATTAAGCCACTCAGTGGCTTTGCAGGTTTAAATAGACTGCCATATTGAGGTGGAGCATAATTGCAGTTGACCTGAGCAACGCAGATAATGCGATGGCAGCATGACTCAAGTGGCTGCCTGAAACACAGCCTGAACTAGCTCACATGATCCCTTAATTGTAGTCAAGTAACTCATGTTAATGAACGGGCCAGTTCGTTATTCTTGTCGGTGTACTCGCCATATGCGGGGTAACATGGTTTTCAATTCCATTGGTATCCGCTCCACAAAACGACTTGTGCTACTTATGCTGAGCTGAAGTGTCGACGGAGAAGGGATACACATACAAAAAGCAGGTCAGTTTTGCAAATTATGTCATGACAAGAGCTGTTTGCCACTGACGCTCCATTTAAACATTTCGCCCCACCTCCAGCCAGGGTGCGTTTAGGGTAAGCTAGCAAACCCGATATGTAAAATGTGGCTTATTAACCTAATTTTTGCCATACCTCCCAAATTAAACTGACAAAAGATTTCAAGCATAATTGTAACTTCAAACAGAGATAATTATTTTATTTTTGTGATCATCGGTTGAAGGGGTTATTTCCATAAGTGCTGAAGTCCATATTCATTAAAATTCAGACAATAATAATAATAATGATAATAATAATGCATCAATTTTATATAGCGCTTCTGGACACTCAAAGACACTTTACAATGGAGGCATTATTCATTCACTCACACATTCACGCTCTGATGGTGGTAAACTACGTTTTTGTAGCCACAGCTGCCCTGGGGCAGACTGACGGAAGCGTGGCTGCCAGTATGCGCCTACGGCCCCTCCGACCACCACCAAAAATTCACACACAGCCATACAGGAGGCAGGGAGGGTTGCTATAACACTACAAATCCATATTTTTATAATCCATTTTTTTATTGAGGAGGAATAAGCCACATTTAAGCTAATTTTGGCCAAGAAGCACTCAACTACAATATAAAATGAGCTGTGGATTGGAAATTCCCCAAGAAGCTACTTCTAACGGAGACCAAGTCCAGTCTACAACTTCTTCAAGTCCACAAGACCAGTCAGCCAATCAAAGTATCACTTAGAAAATTGGTTTGCCAATAGCAGCCAATCTAGCTTTCTTACCTAAACAAAATGGCTGACTCTACAGGCCAGGATGCGTGTGTGTAGACTCAACGCAAAAAAAAAAAAGACCCAGGCAGCCAGAGACATGGGCTAAATACAAGTGAAAAAGAAGTCTGGCAAAAGGTAATCTTTGGCTGAACTTTCAAATTACCATGCCACATTCCTATCGATGACGAATGAAGTTTTTAAACCTGTTTGGATGGTGATACTGCCCATTCTTAATTTATGGTCAGTATTATATTTGTATGGGTAGTATTAATTTATGAGAAGTTTTTATCGGTACCTTTGTTCAGGTACATTTATCTTTCATTATACTGTATATATCTTCCATTCATTTTGTTCAAGAAGCCTTTTGACACCCATGAATATAGTACAACCCCAATTCCGAAACAGTTGGGACAAAATGTAAATTGTGAATAAAATCAAAACGCAACGACTTTCAAATCACAAATTTATTGTGGGCAGTATAAGGTACACCTGTCCACTAATCATGGTGTCTGATGAGCATCCTTATGTGGCACACCTGTGAGGTGGGATGGATTGTCTCAGCAAAGCAAAAGTGCTCACTATCACACATTTAGACAGATTTGTGAACAATGTTTGAGAGAAATGGTAATATTGTGTATCTGGAATGAATTTTAGATCTTTGAGTCCATCTCATGACAAATGGGAGCAAAAACAAAAGTGTTGCGTTTATATTTTTGTTGAGTGTAATTGAGAACTAGCCAGGACTATCCTAATTATCATAAAGGGACATGTCTATGGTCCCCCAATTCCCTATTCTAGCGCCAGGCCTGGGCTTTTATATCATTTTTAAAAAGGTTGCCTTTGATGAGTAATTTATATCAAACCTATCTAGACTCACAACTCAGATTCCAAATACTTACAGATACCTGTAGGTGACTTGCAGCTACTGTGATCACATAAAGAGATATTATCCCTCTGTATTCAGATTTTGCGGTGATGAGATGATAACTGTGACTCATTTTTCTTTCTTGACTGTGAATTTTTAGAGGGGTTAATTTAGAAAATGTCCCTCCATTCATGTCTTAATTCACCTGCTGTGTTTCTGTTCCCTCTGTTCCTTTCATGCTTGTGCATATAATGCTTATCACCGTGGTCACAGTCAACAGCCGTCTCAGGCTTTCAGACTATTGCTGTGGCATGAATTGTGAACCATGTGATATGAAGACAGGGAAGCATAAGTTACAGAAAAAGGACATTTAATAACGCAGCTCCAAATACACCAAATGATGGTGTACAGAGGCACTAGCAGCTATAATAGTTGCCTGGTTAATCTCAAATGGGCATAATTGCCACATATGCTATTCTCTCTTATGACAGGGGCTGAGGCCCTCAGAGTTGCAGGTTACCAAGAGAGATGTTACTAACACACAATCTATTTGAATTTAGAAGAATGTATTTTAGAAATGTTTGTCTTGATAAATATACTTCAAATGTTCTTCATATATCTTGAAGGAAAATTTGAAGCAATTGTGCAAATCAAATTGATATTTCATTTTGTAACATCACTTTAAAATAGTGTTTGCTCAATTTGCCAATTGAACATAAAACCCCCACACGAAATGCGTGTATTCGCGTCTTTGCATTCACTTTGAATGTAATCCGTCGTGCGAAAAAAATTCATTTCACGTCTGGTGGAAAAGTAGTTTAATAGTGCTGCACCTGATTTTACTAATCAAGGTCTTAATTGAACCCCATGATTAGTTAATAAATGAGATCATTCAGGTGTTGTTGCGCTGGGCTAAATTGAAAACCTGCATGCACAGCGGCCCTCTGCGGATTATATCGGACACCCCTGCTCTAGAGCAATCGCTAGAATATCACTCGTTACAGATAGAAAAATGACAAAAAAACCTTGGCTTAGGTTTTACTTATAAAGGGATAAATCTTTTAAATGTATTTCAATTTAATTCCAAAAAGTCTGATTCAGGCCTTGTTGACGTTTGGAGCAACGATGGAAAGTAAAGTATGTGTCTGTGCGCGCAATATCTCGACATCGTCATTCATTTTAAAAAGAGGTGGCCGCGCTGTCCTTATTCAAACAGTTTCCAGTACTGGCTGATGCGTCGGCTACTTGCTCATCACTTACTTGTTACTTGTAATTAGGCCTAGCTATGGGTTTTACCTTTCTTGTCGTCGGTGACGATAAGATAAAGATTGTCCGAAATCTGCGCTGGATGAATCTCACTCATTCGACATTTCTGCCGCTTCTTACAGTTGACATGGTCGAGAACTGTTGTCGTTGATGGCTTTCGCTTGCTACTAGGCCCTACTATGATGATTGCACCATCGTCTTCCAAACTTTCTGATGCCAAGACATTCACGGCACTGGTTTCATTTTGGGAACTAGTCCCAGGAGTTTGACGAACCAGCTAAGCGTCCATGATTGGCTATTCGGGCTCTGACTAGCACTGAGCCTAATGTGCTATGCCTTTACAGGTAGACTACTTGTGACAGCGGTAGCTATTTATAGCGTACGGGCCTATCTTCTGATAATCAATAAAACTAGGTTGATTGGGGCAGTCTGAAGCCATCCGTGTTGTTGCTGATACTGGTACTGGTATCTGTGACGTGCCGGCAGCAATTTTTTACGTACCGGCGGATTTTTCCAGCATACCAGCATGCGACTTTTGCGTTCATCAGCGTACCGGCCCGGTATGTTGATATGGCCTGGCTAGAACCATGCATTACCAAGGTGTCACACAAGAAGCATCTCATGATGAGTAAAAGCAAAGAGCTCTCTCAAGACCCTTGCAACCTTACTGTTGTAAAACATATTGATGGCATTTGTTGCAGATGTATTTCTAGATTACTGAATGTTCCGGAGACCACCGTTGGGGCCATAATCTGAAAGTGGAGAAAACATAAGTTCACCGTAAACCGGCCATGACCAGGAGCTCCTTGCCAGATTTCTGACAGAGTCAAAAGAACAATCAGATGAGTTGTCCAAGAGCTAAGGACCACTTCTAGAGAGCTTCAGAAAGACTTGGAATTAACAGGTACAGTTGTTTCAAAGAAAATAATAAGTAATTCTCTCAACTGCCATGGCCTCTATCCATGCTTACCAGGCAAGACTCCATTGCTGAAGAAAAAGCATGTTGAAGCTCGTTTAAAGTTTAATGCGCAACATTTGCACAAGCCTATGAAATACAGGGAGAATAGAATCTGGTCAGATGAGACCAAAATTGAACTCTTTGGATGTCACCGCACACACCATGTTTGGAGGACAAACGACACTGAACATCACCCCCAAAACACCTTACGAACCCTGAAGTTTGGAGGTGGGAACATCATGGTGTAGGGCTGTTTTTCAACATATGGCACCGGCAGAATTCATATAATTGAGGGAAGGATGAATGGAGAAATGTACCGGGACATTCTCGATAAGAATCTGCTGCCATCTACCACGATGCTGAAGATGAAACTAGGTTAACATTTCAGTAAGACAATGATCCCAAACACACAGCCAGGGAAACTCTCAGTTGGTTTCAGAGAAAGAAAATAAAGCTGCTGGAATGGCTCAGTCAATCACCCAACTTTAATCCATTTGAAAATATATAGAAAAAACTGACGATCAGAGTTCATAGAGGAGGCCCCTAAAACCTTTAAGATTTGAAGACAGTTTGTGTGGAAAAATGGGCCAAAATCACATCTCAGCAATGCATAGTTTCTTCATACAGGAGGCATCTTGAAGCCGTCATTACCAACAAAGGTTTTTCTACTAAGTATTAAAGCTGCTGCAAGAGATTATTTTGTTTGTTTTTAAAAAAATGTTAAAATAAAACTCCACATTCCGACAGAGATCATTTATTTAAAGTATCTGGTCGATAACACAGGTCTCTCAGTCACTGTCTTCTGCAATAAAGCAGCATATAAAATTCTGGAGTCACCGGCTGCCTCTATTCAATCAGTTGAGAGCGCGCCGTAAAGACGCGTTTCTCTCTGCTTGAGAACGCGCAGCGCTGAGTTTGTGTAGTTTAGTGCGCCATCTGCCAGAAAAAAATCATTGGTAGAAAAAAAAAATCTGTGTTGTTGGCAATACAGATGAAGCTTCCGATCCCAGCACTACAGGAAATGGCGTACACAATTAAACAGCCAAAGTGCCAAAGAACGGTGGAGGAACCAACTGAATTAAGGAGGAAAAATTCAAGATGGCCAAGGGTTGTATTTGTATTGGTGCTGCTTACAGTGGGGAAAACGGAAGGAATTAAAGGGTTTAAAAAGCGATGCACAGCTAGTCTTGCTGCTACTGGACAGGGAGAGCTTTGTTTTAGTCTGTTGTAGCTAGTTATGCAGTTTTATCTGTCTCGGATAGTCCTGTTGGTGGTTGTTAGTCCAGCTAAAATCAGTTTATAAATGAACAATTATCGTTTGTGGCCGTCTACAGCTTGCTTAGCTGTGTAACAATAGCACGTTTGGCTATAGGACACGAGCTAGCTAGCTAATACTTTGAAAAAGCCATTCATACCGAACCAAGTCGCTACTCTCCTCTGCTTTGTCAGAAACCGATGTGCTTTCCTGTGCATGGCTTGGGGATGGGGGGTAGGGACTGCTTACATAGGTTTCGGACAAGAAGCTATGAAAGCGACCAAATCAGCTTTAAATAAATTTTATTAAGTGTGTTCAATACTTTTACCCTATGTCATTCCACTTCACTACACATAACTTAATTAATGTATTATTTGTTTTGATTACTTTGTATGTGTGGATTACTTGGGTTGTTACCGATATTTAGTGAAAATTTCATGTCAGTTGCTCCATTAGAAATATATTTATATTTGACGTGTTCAATACTTATTCCCCCACTGTATGTTCTGTATGCCACCACTTACCCATTATCTGATCCGGAGTATGTTAACTTGTGGGTTCACACTCCGTCAATAACATTTTAAAGGGAGTTCATTATAGTGTTTATTGGAATGGCTGTACTTGTGGTCAAAACCATGAGCTGAAGGTTGAATTTTGCTCATTATGTGGCTTAAGAGGGTCAGTAATTTCTCAGAGAGAAAGGAGACATAAAAAAGTTATCCGGTTGTTGAACCCATGAGTTTGGAGCCAAGAGGTGGAAGAAAACCCAGTGCGCTGCAGGTCCCGTGGGCTAAGTTTGAAAAACGCTGTTGTAGGAATCAAGAAAGGAATGAACTGTTAATAAGTGATCTTTACTTCAATTCAAGTTAAATGAAAACCATCCAAAACAGTTTTCAGGCTATCATCCATTTAAATATTCATTTGATCCCAACCATTTCAATAGTTCAAGCCCACTGCTTGCCCAATATTTAAGCCTGACAGGAAACACATTGCATGCAAACAGAAAAGCAACATATTTAAATAACATAATTTAGAGAATCAAATAATACCACTGATTCAACCACGTCATTCTCATAAACAAGAGATTGTTTTAATAGTCAGTGGTTAACAAGTATTGCTGCTGCAGAGATGATTTGGGTCCGTACGAGCCACAGTTCTGATGGAGCATCTCCAGGACCAAAAGTAGGTTGGAGATCTCTGTCCAAAACTGAGCATTGCTTTCTCATGCCATGTGTCCTTGTCAGATTATGTTTACACAGCCATTGCATTTTCAAGGCTTTTGTCAATCCAAGTAAAATAAAAGCCCTGACACTACTGCAAAGGGATCTGAAAAGTTCCAAGATGGGATAGGGTCACCGAGCATTCAAAAGCAAGGATTGACAAGCAGTAAATTTCTGATCTGAAAATGACTGGATTAGGCACAAGAACAGGTGCAAAGCTAGTGAGATATGGGCCATCCACAGGCAACAACAGATCCAGGCTGAAACAAAATGGTGAGACAGAGGTAAATAAAGTACAGTACAATCAGTATTGGATATGTGACTTGGAAAAATGTTCTATCTGCAGGCAACACAATATAACACAGTTTCGACTAGACGGCTACATTATTTCACCTCTCTGTGGCATAGCATAGGTTGATAACATTGATCTAATAATATGATGAAACAAACTGCCGGAAAAAAGAAGTGTGCCCGTAGTACTGCGGTGTGCTATTCTCTGCGGGTAACAACTATGAATGTAGATGTCATAAGCACAGGAGTCATGCTGCCGAAATGGCTCAGCCCAAGAAGTTGACTGCCATTGTCTCTAGTTAGCACGAAAATTTTAAATGTTAAAAACCTTTAAAACCTCAGGGATTTTCAAGACATTCTCAGAAAAAAGATGGCTGCACTGCTTCATCAGAGAGGCAATGCATTATGATGCCAATGTCACCTGCTCATTTGCAGTTGTATTTAGCAGTGACTAAGCTCGTAACATCACTAAACATTTTTATCATCACTGATATAGATAAGACTTTCATATCAGAATGAGATGTCAGACATGTCTAAGTAATGTAGTGTTTCACAGTGCATTGTTCTCACTGTCATCGATATGAAGGTGTTCATATTCACTTGATTTGATTCTGTGCGTTTTTAGTTTGTGAATGTCGTTCCTTAGGCTACAGTAAAAAGATATGCTGACTATTCATCATTTCTCAATATTCATAGTATGCTTTCTCTTGCATATCTCAACACAGAAGAACTGACGCAGGTCAGTCTTTGTCAAGGAGAACTCAGCAGCAATATCTCAAAAATCCTGTTCACATTTAGGAGCTTCAGATACAGGCTTTCATAGAGGAAAGGGACATAATCACAGAAGGGAAAAACGGAAATGAGATGTGTGAGAGAATGTGGGACTTGGAAGTAAATTTGCCGACTGGACTGATGTCGACGTGAAATTGAAAGTCCACAAGGCCAGGGAACTGGATAAAAGGGAGACTGCGGCAAACCCAGGATCCGGAAATGGATGTCGGAAGCCAGGTGGCAGCAAACAGGGCTGGGATTCGGGCAACTGAAGGGCGATGAGGTAGGGCGAGGTAGACAGCTGGAGACAAACTATAGCTTTGCAGGGTAACTCAACAGAGACATCGGCGATCGCTCTTGGTGACTTCCTCAGAAGAATGCACCACGTTGGGGATAAAGCCGCTCTTCACCCCTTCCCAGCCCTCTTGGATGGTGATGTCTCCAGACTTGACCATCTCAAAGATGTCGCGCGTCAGGTCCGTGAAGGCTTTCTCCACGTTGATGGCGTCTCGGGCGGAGGTTTCCACGTAACGCATGCCATTCGCCGCGGCCAGCTTTTCCGCCTCCTGCTGGCTGACCTGCCGATGGGCCTCCAGGTCACACTTATGCCCCACCAGCAGGAAGACGATGCTGTGCGGCTGGACATGACTGCGCGCTTCTTCCAACCACTCGTGAACGTTCTGGAAGGACCGCCGGTTGGTAATGTCAAACAGCAGTAGCCCTCCCACTGAATTGCGGTAATAGGCTCTGGTAATAGACCTAGGAATGGGAATCAACATGGAGAAGGAGGGTTAGGTGGGCCAATTAGACCCTAATGGCTGTCCATTTAAACTAAAATGAGTAAATTTATCAAGTGAGGGCTGATTGGCTGAAACAGCTACTGTTGAGTGAGAACAGAAAATAATAATGAGTGGAAGGCTCATTATTTTGCTCCTTAAGCAGTACAGCATAATCTGCATTCATTTGTAAAAAGATGTTTCCTGGTGAAATTCACTCAGAACTCACAGCTACTTTCTGTATGCTCAATTTTTACCCAAACTCACTTGTTTTGCAGATTAAAAACTATAATTTTCTTGGTTGCTGGACCAAAAGAATGAGGTAAAACACCAATATCAATATATTTTGACAGATCTGTATAATGTTATAAAATTAAATCTAATGGACTGCATAGGCAGAGGGTCATTCAATAACAATTTGCAATATTATTTTAATTTAGGTATTTACGACATAAACTAGCATAAATTTCACTTTTCACATATTTTAACAATACATTTTTTTCCCTTGCCAGCACAATATATAACCATATAAAAATAGGACCAAGGGTCCTGTAGCTTACTGGCAAGCAGTCTTAAACTGATGATACAAGTTATGAAAATATTATGCATGTGAAGTTTGACATTCTAATCGATGAAAATCAATTTCAAGGTCACTAAATAAAAGTTCACATACATTAATATGGCCTCCTGTAACACATATACAATCCTAAGCTCTGAAGCAGTTTTGGTGATACAAATAACTGAAAATTCATTATGTCAATTGTGAACTTTTAAGGTCACAGAAGGTCAAGTTCAGGCCAGCATATGGACATTTTATATGTATAATGTAAATGACATTATACAAACCTTGCCTCAATCTGGGACCATTTTGGTGATACAAGTCATTGTACTTTCACTGTTGAGTTTGACCTTCAAAGGTCACTGACAGTCAAGTTGAATGTCACCAAATGAAAGTTTATATATTGACTTCCTAGATGTCAGCAACACAAACCATCCATCTGTGACCATTTTAGTGATACAAGTAATTGAATTTTCATTAGGTCACATTTAACCTTTGAAGGTCAATACGAATGTCACCAGATGAAAGTTCATATGTGACTTCCTATATGTCTGCAATACAAACCTAGGCTCCATCTGTGATCATTTTTGCAATACGAGTCATTGTAATTGTATTTTGTCAAGTTTGACCCTCAAAGGTCACCAACATTCAAAATGAATGTCACCAAATGAAAGTGAATATGTGACTACCTAGAAGTCAGTAGCACAAATCTCAGCTCCACCTGTGACCTTTTTGTGACAAAAGTCATTGAATTTTCACCAGGTCAAGTTTGACCTTCAAAGATTAATATGAAGGTCACCAAATGAAAGTTCATATGTGACTTCCTATACTTCTCCAATACACTCTATCTGTAATGATTTTAAGTCATTGATATTTCACTGTATAGTTTGGCTGTTGTTGATCATTGAAGGTCAAGTTCAACGTCACCCTATGAAACTTCATGCATGACTTCCTATATGCCCACAATACAAACCTTACCTCTGTCTCTAATAGTTTTGGTGATAGAAGTCATTGAAATTTTACTATGAGAAGTTAGACCTTTGATGGTTAAGTTAAAGATCACAAATGAAAGTTCAAAAATGACTTCCTATACATCTCCAAAACAAACCTACACTTTATCTGTAATGATTTTGCTGATATAAGTCATTGAAATTTCACTGTGAAGTTTGGTAAATGGAAGTCAGCAATGTCACCAAATGAAACTTCATATGTGATTTCCTATATGCCAACAATATAAAGCTAAGCTCTATCCATAATAGTTTTGGTGATAGAAGTCATTGAAATTTCACTACGTGATTTTTGACCTTCAAAGGTCACCGAAGGTCAAGTTCAAGGCCACCAAATGAACGTTCATGTCTGTCTTCCTATAAGTGTTCAATACACATATGTTCACAATCTTCAATATTTTCAAGCCTAGAAGCTTTTGAAAACTGTAACATTTTGCTTGACCTCAAGTTTGACCTTTCAAGGTCATCAGACGCCAACTTTAACACAGCCAATATATAGGTCATATATAATTCCTATACAAAATTAATCTCTATCTGCAACCATTTTGCTTCCACGGCGATTTTGCCCATCCTCCATAACACCCAACTTTAAAGTACAGCACCCCCGCTAGACCCACTTCCGTTGATTCAATCAAAATGGCACTCGCATTGTACATGAAGTGTATCGAGGTGAGTTGATTGCCAGATTTAGAAAGAAAGTTATCTGACAGTTTTTGAGAAATATTTTTTTGAAATTTCAAGCCATATCTTTTAACATTTTAATATTTTCCCTGACCTCGTGCTTGACCTCATCTGTGGTCAAATTTAATATTGCCAAAATATAGGTCATGTATGACGTATATGTCGATAATACAAACTTAATCTCTATCTGGAACCATTTGGCCTCCAAAAGCCATCTTTCATATTCATAAAGTACAGCGCCCCCATTAGACCCACTTCCGTCGATTCAATCAAAATGGCACTCGCACTGTACATTGATGGTGCCAAGGCAAGTTGATTGCCTGATTTAGAAAAAAAATTATCTCGCCATTTTTGAAAAATAATTCTTTAAAATTTCTCAGTCCAATCTTTAACAGTGGGGCCAAAATTTCAAGAGCCCATAAAATGGACAAAAATGATTCAATCAAAAATACAAAAAATAAACGTCTGGATATATGGTCTCGTAGGATGTTATGGCAAATTTACACGTAAATTCATCTAGCCAAAAAAAGAGATTAAAAATGTCTCGGATAATAGACGACGGACGCTGGACGCTGGATGCCGGACGCCACACCGCGACAATAGCTTATCGCCCCATAGGGCCGGTAAGATAAAAATGCAATGTCGAATGGTGCATATATGGTTAAAACTGGTTGGCCACAGACAAAGCATATTGTTGAGGAATTTTTAGCAATGGCAGTCATAACTTCAACTGTGGTCACGAGATCCAAAGTATGAAAATGAACAAGTACATTTTATCCCCCTGGCATATAATGTGGGGAGATATAATCTTCAGTCTGTTCATCTCTCCATCCATCTGGATGTAATAATTTTTTTGAGCAGAACTCAAAAACTATTTGAATGATCGGAACAAAACTTGATAGGCATATTGATTAGGTCATAAGTTTGAGCCTTTTGCTATTTTGAGATTTCTGAATTTGGTATTTTTTATGGTTTCCATGGAAACAATAAAATTGGATTTAAATGAGGGGGTGGTCATTTTGTTCGGAGCACAACTAAAACACCGTATGAATGACTTTAATAAAACTTGTTACACTTATTAGTTAGGTCCTATGGTCGTGCCTTTGCGCTATTTTGAAATTTCTGAATGCTGTATTTTTTGTGATTTCCATGGAAACGTGATGAAATTGAACTTAAATAAGTGGCTGGTCACTGTGACCAGAGCAGAACTCGAAAACCACGTGAAAGATTATCATAAAACTTGGTACACCTATTATTCCCCCCAGCATATAATGCGGTATATAAGTAGTCATCAGAATGTCCATCTGTCCGTCCATCTCCAATCATTTTGTTTCCAGAGCAGAACTCGAATACTGTTCATATTTTTCAAGAAAACTTGCTGGTCATAGACTGGTCATAGACTGGTGCACATGCCTTTTGATATTTTGGGATTTCTGAGATTAGGTATTTCCGTCTATCCATCTGTCATCGTTTTACTTCCGAGCATAACTCGAATACTGTTCAATGTTTTTTTAACAGACTTGCTGTGCATATTAAACCGATCCTAGACTGGTGTCTTTTCATATTTTGGGATTTCTGACATTAGGTATGTCCGTCTGTCCATCCTTCTGTTATCATTTCTTCTCCGGAGCAGATCTCAAATACCGCTTAATATTTTTTTTTTTTACGAAATTTGCTGTGTCCTAGACTGCTGCTTTTTGATACTTTGGGATTTCTCAGATTAGATTGTGGGGGCTGGAGGGATATTTCACTCTCTGATGACTCTTGTTTCGAGCTTGCAACAACTTGAGACTTTTATTGTCATACCCAGCTGGTATTTCTCAAAAAACACAGCATATCAGTGTCAGGCACAGCAAACCCTGCCCCCTCACAAATATTTTAGCAGCTGATTGAGTTGATCCATTTTTGGAGTACATGTGCACTTGGGTTTGATCTTTCAATGTCACTCAGGGGTAATGGTTGTGATCTCATTTTACTCTCTATATATGAGTTCCTATGTGAGTAATAGTAACCAATTGGCTATCTACAGTAGTTTTTGTGATGTAGCCTTCTCAATTCCGCCACCTTTGATTTGATCTTTCAAGGTCACTCAAGGTCATGGTGCCATTTAAATCTCAATTTATGTTTTCCTATTTGTATCTAACCCTCAAGCAACCAAGAGTTTTATTTTATATATTTTTATGACTATTTTGCATTCATTATATCCACACAGCTTATGTATGACAGATGTGATTAAATGATCTAATAGAGTTTTGATTGACTTTTTTTGTGTGGCAGTAATAATGGAAACTTGTGTGGGGTCATTTATGACCCCAGAAAATACGTATGTTTTTTGACCATATGGGAATTGATATTACTGTAATGCTCAACTTTTATTCACTAAATTATTATGATTTGCTGTAAACCATGCCTATCAGATACAGAATAATATGATTTATGGCTATTTTAACCCCTGCCACGGGAATTATGCTTGTGTGTGTGTCTGTCTGTCTTTCACCAACTTAACCCCAAAGGTGTATACAAATACACCTCTGCTTTTTGTATATAATATAGGGCACATATGGGGCTCCAATTTTGCGTGGGTTTTTTGTCAAGGTCACGAGGTCAACAAGGTCAAGGTCAAAGTAGAAGTCAAAGGGTCATCATATTTTATTTTTTACCCTACATCAAATCTAAGGCCAGATTTGGATTCCTTGATGAATTTCTAGTCCAGAGACATCAATTTTATTGTGATAGCTCCACCGATTGCTGAGATATGGGCCATAACTCAGGAACCGCTGGTCGAATTGAGCTAATATTGGGCATTTCAGTTTTGCCAGCAAAAAACACCCTAGAAACCAAATATGAGCAAAATCTGAGGGGGTGGGGTAACAATTTTGATTTTTTTTGGGTGATTTGACATGGAACGACCCCAAAGTACCAAGCATTCAAAAGTATTTAAAATTTTAAAATTGACATATAGGCCCAATTAGGAGGATTAACAGATTAAGTGATTTATTTTTGTCATTTGATGGATTGTATGTGCCCCCTCTGGGTGCACATTTTCTATCTCTACCATGAAATGATAATAGTTTGCTTTGGATGAGGTATGCAGCCTCTGTTTGCCCTATAATCAACTTGAAAAGCACTCCAATATCTTTCAATTATCCTTGCCTCACCAATGATCCAATTTTCCTAAAAATGTAAATTTATCAGATGTAATATATCAAGATGGCACATAAAAATATACTCCTGGGGACTCCTCTTGGTCACTTGAGGATTAATAGTAATGAAGAGGCTGTCTACAGTAGTTTTTGAAATACAATGTAAATTAGGTGATTCAGATCAGTGACCCCTTGGAAATTTGACCCCCACTGACGTTCAAAAAATGTGCACTTTTCACTATAGCAAAGGATAGAACTGTGTTTTACAAATTGAATGAGGAAATTAAGGCGCTGGATTGATGTCAGTCAGACCATATTTTACAGAATTATGGCCAAAAAACTATATTGACCTTTTCAATGACCTTGACCTTGACCAAATTCATTCCAGAATTTGAACGGATCTATTCTAGGTCATTGTCCCACCTTTGGCCACATTTGGTACGATTTGAGGCAGTGGTTTTCTCATCTTTCTCATGAACAAACAAACAAAAAAAACAAACAAACAAACTGACAAACAAACAAGTTCTTTCATGAACAAACAAAACAAACATTTTTCATGAAAAATGAATGTGAAAATCATTTTTCCCTAACAAAACATTTCCAAACCTATGCATTTTGTTTGGGATCTATCAGCTCTGTTGCTCACATGAATGGGGAGCTCTATGTTTAAACATAAAGGGGTGTTCTGAGGTCAGTCCCACTGAAAATACTAATTTCTTCTGCCTTCCTCTTCCTCACCTTCTCATGTTTCTCACTGTCTATCTGCTCTTGTGCTAATGGAGATGTGCTTTAAAGGTAGTCACTTTTACCAGTGCATGGCTGATCCTTCTCCCCAAAACACGTGCAGAAATCTGTGCTTGTTGTCATCCCATATTCTAAGATGTAATGTAGTCAAAATGAACAATTCATCTGTTATGCACTGTGGCATCAGCAGGATTGAGTCAATAAATTCAACCAGGACTCATCCTTATCACTCTGTACCTGAAGCGCTCCTGCCCAGCAGTGTCCCAGATCTGAAGTTTGATTCGCTTTCCGGGCTCTATTTCCACCAGGCGTGAAAAGAAATCAACCCCTACTGTGGGGTCAGACACTTGTGCAAAGCGTCCTTCTGTGAACCTTCGGATCAAGCACGACTTCCCCACTGTAGAGTCGCCAATAACGATCAATCGGAACTGGTACAGCCATATCGCTTCCATGTCTCTAAATGTCTGTTGAAAAAATACATATAAAAAACATTTGAATGCCAATCACAGAACTGCCACAAGAATCAATTCACTCACCTCGCTCCCTCCCACAATGCTTTCTAAGGATGGTGCATTGAAATAGAACATACAGACAATTAACAAAAAGAACGGACCACTCTAAGCACCTGCCCGAGCAAAGGGACACCAGAGTTATAGTGTTACTCCATGCTCATATTTGTATTACACTGAGCAACAAAGGAAATGCAAGTTGGCAAGCTAATGTACTTGCATGGTCACCCAACTGAAGTGACTGCTACACAAAGAAATGTTTGAAGAAATTAGCATAAATGCGCACGTACAAGTAATAAATAAGATATTAATAACGATTACTCGCATACATAGTTTACGGACAATCTTACCCCAGATCGTAAAATTCCTCTGGCCCATATCCAGCCCTCATCTGACACGTTCATCTGGCCCACATACCGCATGGAATGATGGCACTTGGGTGCTCCGCTACCGTTTGCCGGAATTTGGCCTCAACCAAGCCATCACAATGCCAGATGTCAGCCAAGAACATATGATGCAGCAAATGTGGGCCAGTTTTGATTCCCTTACAGTCTGACTATTGTCACTCTGCAAAATTTTTGCCACTTGTGGGCCATATTTGTTTTGTGATAAGCGGGCCAAATTCAGCATTTACCACATGGGCCACTTTAGGCTCACATCTATTTTGTCCTGGCCAAAAGAATGCCAAAAGTGCCGGATCGTTGCCTGATGTGGCCCACATCCACATGCCGTCTGGGACATTAAATTACATTTCTTTTGTTGCTCAGTGCACATAGAACATTAAAAGTACCAGAATAAATTGATCAGTGCCAAAATAGCATCGCTATTCCCCTCAAACAAGTTTCATTCGTAACTGAGTCAATGCAGTTCATTAGAGTGGATGGTTTGGCTCATGTTTTGAAGCATTTACAACATAGTTACATCCTGTTTCTTTATCATTTTCCACATCAAACCAGCTGTCCTTGCCAGTTTTCTCTTCAGTTTCCCGTAATTGGTTCTCATTGATTTAATCATTTTAATCTGTCGCCCTTCCTGTTATGCTCCCACTCTCACCTGTTCCCTGTTGCAAATTGTTGTTTGATGAATTTAAGTTGCTGGTATGTGTCTTCCCCAGCCTGGATTGTTCTCGACTGTCCTCTGTATAAACATCTCTCTGTAATTCAAGTAGTAATTTATCAGGGAATCACTCCCCTGTTTGCAGTCCTGGATTGTGGGTTCTTTTCTGGGTACCCCTGCACCCAAATTTGAAGGAGTTTGTCTGCCTGCAGACCCTGGTTATTTTGCTTGCCATCCCAGTTACTGACCTTTGACCAGTTCCTTCAACTACGCTTAGCCAACCCCTCCTGTATCCAGTCTGCCCCAGCCTGACTCTTGACCAAGATTTTGAAAATTTGTTTGTGGCTGGGCCTTTTTCAAAAATCAAAGCAGTCTATTTGCCTTCTTCTGTGATCTGTTTCTGACTTCTGTTCTGATTATTCATTTACTGGCCAGCTGAAACTATCCTCAAAACAGACAGATTTAGCAACTGATACACAATGTTGTGAAAAAGTATTTGTCCCCTTCCAGATTTCTTCTATTTTTGCATGTTTGTCATTCTTCAATGTTTCATATCATCAAACTTATTTTGATATTACACTTAGAAAAACCAAATAAAGTCAAAACACAGTTTTTAAATGATGATTTAATTTATTATTGAAAATCGGCTAGTGAATCTCGGTTAATATATTTACCTCTTCGACCTTGGATTTTCAGTGAAATGCTATCATAGATACAAACCCCTTCCAGTAACCTCACCTTACACTGGACAATTACTCCAAACCACTTCTCATTTACTTTCCCCCAATGGCAATCAATCATTTATTAACACAGCTGCAACGGTGGACTGGCCAGTTTGTGTTTGCAGGCATTATTGTCCATTGCAACACAAAGCTATAAGGCAATTTTCAATCCCCATTAATGATGGAATAAAATGTCAATGTCTTCTGAAAATTCTGAATTCCTGTGACACATAAAATGTCACATATTTAGCTATTCGTATAAGTGATGCTGTTTTGCAGCAGTGTTCAAAAGTGTCAAACTTTAAAAAAAAAAAAAAAAAATATATATATATATATATATTTGTGCTGACTCCAATCTGCTTGTAAAGTAAAAATAAAACTCTGAATTCAACCAGGGAGAGTACTATTGGGGAAGCCTACAGGCTCATGAATCAGTCTTGATTATTTGTTAAATAATTAGCTTGATTGTTCATCGGGCGATCTTTATTGAGAACAGATTGAGAGAAATTGTGCCATTAAAGATGAGAGGCTTGACAGTTGGCTACTAAAAATTCCACAATCCAGGCATTATCGCTGAGTGGAGTTTGGCTATAGACGTTAAATACTTAAACAACCTGATCTGAACATTCATGGAATCTGCCATTTAGCTCTTTAACCACAAGAAATCTCTGCTCAATACAATGTAAAGGAAAGACAGTTCATGTTTGTGAACTTCTGTGGAAAAGACACTAACAATGAGAGAAAAAAATTGGATTATAAATGAATCTCCCATTGCTTGACAACCAACTCAGGAGGGGATGGGGAGTACTAGCTCATGCAATAACCAATTTAAGCAAACAAAACAGCTCAAAATGAGTGGGAATTAAGTACAAAATGAGTTAAGCCTGTATAGACTTTGGTTTAGCTAAGGTGTATTGATGCCACTGTCATATAACTGCCAAAATGTCCCTTGGCCTCTCATTGGCTAAAGATTTTGGGCTGATGAAAAGATGGAAACCTCAAGTCCCTTTTTTTTTTTGCATTTTTATCATTTGGAGCTTTGTACAACATTACAGAGAAAGTGTAAAAGATCTGAGTCTTATTATATGGACTGCAAATGAGTAATTATTTAATTTATCTTCGGATTTGTGAAAAGTTTGTCTTTCACTTTAATTCATTCCCTACGGAATACTTTTATATAAAATTGTTGCATTTGTACAGAATACTTTTCCGAAAAATTACACAATACAGAGTATTGAAGTACAGATGGCCCATGACGGCAATCGTCAACAGATTTCAAATTTTCATTGGACTTCGAATGGTCATCCATGCCGCTGGCACTGGCTTACCATAGGGAATGGTGGAATTTGCCACGCCGTTGGCAGCGGCTTGCTGTAGGGAATGAGCAAAACAGGTAGTTCATGATCAAAAGTCTCGTTCTTATTGTGGAATCATGAACAATGCCCTTAAGTGTAACGCAAATGAGACCTACAGTTCTTCAGATGTTAGTCTCGGGTCTTTTTTTAATCTCCTGGATGAGTTGTCGATGTGCTTTTTGAGGACTGTTGTCAGGCTTGCCAATGCTGGGAAGGTTCACCACTGGATTAAGTTTTCTCCATTTGTAGATAATGGCTCTTACTTTTGTTTGTTGGAATCACAGAGCCTTAGAAATGGCTTTGTTGCCTTTTCCAGACTGATAGATGGCAATGAATGGTTTCTCGTCTGTTCTCGAATCTCTTTAAATCGAGGCTTCATGTAGTGCTTTTTGCCTGCGTTACAGGTTCAGTTTAAATGATCTTTAGATTCAAAAGGACTGGCAGTAATTGTGCCTGGGTGTGTCCAGTGAAACTGAATCAATTTATCAATTCAATTTGTTTAAATGGTTGATAAAGTAGCTAAGGGGGGATTACTTTTTTCACATAGTACCAGGAAAAATTGAATAGCTTTTTTTTATTTTCAATAAATGAAATAATCACTTAAAAACTGCATTTTAAGTGTACTCAAGTTAACTTTGTTCAAAACAAAATTTGTTTGATGATATGAAACATTTAAAGTGTGACAAATATGCAAAAAAGAAAAAATTGAGAGGGGTCAATTTGTAATTTTTTTTTCTTCCATTTTTCAGTCTCAACGGTCTTATAATAATAATAATTTTTTTAAGGGTGTAAAGTTTTTGCCTGGCAATGACAGTCTGACAGTCTCCTGACCTAAACCCTGCAGAAAATATGGGGGTTGCGCTGAAGGGGAGAGTCTACAAACTTCAACCTTGGAAACTGAAGGATCTGGAGAAATTCTGGATGGAGGAATGGTCTCAGATCCTGAGCCATGTGTACACCAACCTCATCAGACATAACAGTAGACTCAGAGCTGATATCTTGGCAAAGGAATACTGCAAAAAATATGAAATGAAGGACTGCCAATAATAGTGGCCTGTATATTTTTGAGAAAAAAAATGTTTTGTGACAAAAATTTTAAATTTCTTTCATTTATGTAACGTCAATTATTAAAGTATAGATTTTTGTGAATACTTTGAAGGTAAGATCATGCGGATAAACAATGAAGATATGCTTTTCTCATGTTGCTGACTCTTATAAAAGGGCGCCAATAACTGGAGGGTGTTTCCCGTGCAATACACCTGTGTCCGATCTCTGATCTCCGTAATGACTTAAAAAGGATGTCCTTGTTCCCAATATGTTGCATTCACGGAGCAGTGCTCATCATCAAATTACCATGCAAAGCAAATAAAAAAAAATCACCTATACGTACGTAACTCGACAGATTCCTGAAAATGCTCTCTTTTTAGGGGGAGGGTGTCCGTGTCATGTTTTATGATCAGACAATTTCATCATTGAAAATATAACTGTTCTATGCTTTCTTAGTTTATTATACATTTTTATCCCAAACGACATATAAAATCCGCCCCTCTCCTCCAATTTGAGCACGGCTCTAGCCGACCAAGCGAACAGACAGGCCTTGGTCACAGTATGCAGTCAATTCGGCTCAGAAAAATGGATGGGCAACTGGCTCTATGCCATTGTCTCATTATAGCTGCTTATTTTTCCAGATACAGTCAGGCGGTCTGGCGCTATTCAACGGACCGTGTATCTGAAAGAAAGCGCGTTTATAAGTTGGAAGTCATTTTCCGTCTGTATCGCATATACTCCCAGCGTCAGCTGGCCACCATTTTACAAATGCGTGAAGAATCCTGTTCCTGTTTACATGCATTTTACACGATCGGTAGCATCATCATTTGCTTCTAGAAAACGAAAACATATGTTGTGTAAATAAAGAAAAAATACGCTAGATCAAGGAAAACATATATAACACGGTGGTTGCTTCGTGAACTGCATGATTTAAGATATATTTTAAGATTTATTTATTTTAAATACCGTGAACCCACAAATGAATAGCTAGGCCAACAGATAAAGACAAATCACAATAGAAAGCCCACAGACCATCGTGAAATATACATATTATATTAACGGCACTCAATTCAGCAATTCGTATAATAGAAAGGATTGTGTAATTACCGTTTTTGAATAAGCTTCTCAGAGCGTGGAAAGCACAAACTCCATGGTACTGAAGAATATCCCCCCGGAAATACGCATCGACTTAATCCCTGCACTGGCATAGGCTACAAACTCTCATTCAAATACCATTTTAATGGAAATTGTTATTCTACAATTCTTTTGTGCGAAGGACGCAATCAACAAATCACAACGTTTTGCTTACTCATAGGTTATCCGTCAATTTAGACCTCAATGTCCGAATAAATTGTCATTTTACGTTTATGTTTATCGGCCTGGATATAAAATATTCCACAGTCTTCACGTTGGCTAGCACTAAGTTCTTTAAATACCGCACCATTTTATTCAATCATTTAAAATGGAGAAATGTCTGCTGAAATTGCAGCAGCAACAGCATCGTATTGCCTGACTCATCCCACATCAGCACCATTACCGTAAAATCCGCAATAGCTGCGCACAGGTTTTCACATTAGCCAACCCAATCATTTCTAATCAGGTAATCCGTGCCAAGCAGTTGACTTCAAATGAGTTAAGGCCGTAATTCTCACAATTTTTCACTATTTAGCTTTCTTCCAATGACCAATCAGGGTGGGTCTCATTACGTGGCTTACCGTACCACAGCAGAGTAATTTTATGTTGTTTCATGTGTGACACGTTTTTTAAAGCGCTTTCATCGAAAAGCGTTGTTTAACTTTGTGCTACTCTGCTTTGGTGTATTGCTTATCTGATTATACACAATCTCTCGGTTTCAGAAAGTCACAATTAAAGTCAAATGTCTGTTCAATGTGCGCTACTCGACAACTATCTCGGGGGCAAAGGTTGTTGAAAAGAGGGGCCGGAACGAATGGAAAAAACTCCAAGTCCCATCCTGCAACCTAGGAGCCTGGGTGTGGTCGCGGTGAGAGAGAAATTCCCAGTAGATGACAGTTGCTTGGTCTTGGTACTGATAGTCAGTCAGCCTGCCCCTGAAGACTGCGCGGAAGCGACGGTCGGAAGTTCTTAGCGCTGAAGTTAAACAACTGATGAATCTTGTTTTTGAGTCTGCTTTATGAGAGTTGCCAGAGAAGCCAGTACTAGGTAGTCTTTAGTAAAAAGTAACATGTGATTCGTTACATGTATATGGTAATGATGTGGCAATGTGTGGGTTAAACTTGGACGTTTGCAACAGCAACGCTTAAAGGCTGATTGCGAACAAATGTAGCCAACTGAATTTTATTCGGCGACTGCTCACTCGAAAGAAAAATCTGAAGACTGTCTTTGAACTGAACCGTTGGTTGAGATTGCAAATCCGGTTTATAAATAGGTGGTACATTTTTAGTTTTTGTAAAAGTTTTGACAGTGCAGGATGTCCATCAACTCATGTTCGATGTACGTGCTGGAAATGGAATATGAACAGCTATAAAGCTGACCGCAAATTGATATACAACGAAATAGAGGTAAAATGCCTGCCAAATAAAGGAAACATATTGAGGATACGATAGATGGATTTGTTGAAGCAATGTTAATTAGTTGGTCTATATGAGTCAACTTAAGTAAGCTTGTTAGATTTTTCAAGGCAGTTTGGCAGATCGGAGTCATGCAGCAGGAGCACTTGTTCAAAGTTCTCGTAATCGGAGACCTCGGAGTCGGTAAGACTTCAATAATCAAGCGATATGTTCACCAAATCTTCTCTCAACATTATCGAGCTACTATTGGAGTCGACTTTGCCTTAAAAGTCTTAAACTGGGATCATCAAACCGTCATCCGCCTGCAGCTATGGGACATCGCTGGTATGTGAAACTCAGTTTCGCTTTTCAAGATTGTTATCCTTTAGATTAAATCATATGTTTGCGTTTGTTGAGACTGGCAAAAAAGAGCATCTCCGTGTATCAGTGTTTCCATCACAGAATTCATGAAGGATAAGCACTTCAAATCTTCATTTGGTCCACATTCATCACCCAATTTCATAGTCTTGAGATTACTGTAACTTGTAAATAGAATAGCATAAATGCTTTTGATTTCAAGCGTTGACAGTATTTGAAACTGATGTTATCATTTAGTTTGTTGATCTGAATAAAGGCAGCAGACCTATGTGCTCTATTTGATAAATTAAAGCCTGGGGTGACCTAAAGTGCTATTGATGAAGTTTTTAAAATGAGCTGACTGGTATGTTTCACTATTGACTGCATAACATGTCACACCTTGATGTTAAAGAAATGAACGGGCACACAACCTCCTCATTCAAATGCACTTTTCCAACTGTCCTGTCTGATTTAATTGTGCAAGTGTTTGTTCAGACTGCAAACATACTGTCTTCTACAGAAGCTTTGTGCAATTTTTGTCCAAGACCCCGATACGTTTTGTGTCTGTGTGTGTGTGTGTGTGTGTGTGTGTTTGCGAGAGAGAGAAAGAGGGAGAGTATTATTTCAGTCCTTTGAAGGTGAAGAAGTGTAAGGAGATAAAAACATATCTTTTGCCTGGCTCTATTTTGCCTTCTGTCCTCACAACTAATATATCTCCATCTTTCACCCTATTCATTCGGTTTAGTAGTTGCTGGAATGCGTGTCGTGTTAATCTCAGCTGGTCTCATGCTCATATTAGCATCACATGAGCAAGAGCTTTAGTGCCAGGCTCCTTTACCCCCCCTGCCCCCACACTCACATGAGGACGCTCAAACACTGGCCTACTCACACATACACTCTCGCACAAATCTGAAGGCATTCACACACAAATCGCATCACTCTTAGCAGTTTACGAGGAGATAACTTTGGGGGAATAACACAAGATCCACTGAAACTATCTGACCATCTATACCCTCCATGTTCCCATTGCGACTTCCTCCTTTTGTCTGTTCCAGGGCAGGAACGCTACGGAAACATGACGCGGGTGTATTACCGGGAGGCAGTGGGTGCATTCGTGGTGTTTGACGTGACGCGTGCCTCCACCTTCGAGGCGGTGCTCAAGTGGAAGGATGACCTCGACACCAAAGTTACTCTGGGCAATGGTAGACCTGTCCCTGCCGTGCTGTTGGCCAACAAGTCTGACCAATCACGCGAAGGCCTGTGTTCGCAGCTGCCCAAGTTAGACACGTTTTGCAAGGACAATGGTTTTGTGGGCTGGTTCGAGACCTCTGCTAAGGTAAGGGTGGAGGCTGTGATAGATAATGGTAGAAACAAGAGGCAGTAGAGGGGTTGGGAAGATGGGGAGGTCCATTTGTATGTTTGCGGTGGCGCAGTCATGTAGAACAATAAATCCTGCAGGCTGCACTCCATAATCAGATCTTAAGGTTTAGATAACAAGTGAACTGTACATATGTGTCTAAATACCCAGCATAGCTGCGCATAGAGCCGCCATAGAATTAGAAAATTTTGCTTGTGTTTATCATGAATTGTTGTTTATAACAAGCCACAAAATCTGAATAATATAATCAGTTGTTTCAGGAATGTGTTGCAATTTAAATGTTATTTGAGTGAATTTCATATATCATTTCTTTTCAGAAAACTTTACAATTTTTACCCCTCAGCCCGACACGGGCACGAGGGGTATGGTCGTCCCTTTGGCGGGCGTGCGGGTGGCTGCCAATTTTGTCCGGGCTATTTCTCTGTAACCACTTGGGTTAGGAAGTTCATATTGCATATGTGGACTCCCCATGGGGGTAGGTGTGCCTTTTCGAGGTTTCGTCCCAGTTTGTCCTTTGACCTTGCGGCAGTGACCTTCGGGGCTGAGGGGTATTGCCCGCTTCAGCGGGGCCCATTTTATTGTGTATGGTAGCAGCCATCTTGGTCTTGGCCTGTGAACCAATTCTTGCTGTATTGTTGGCCTATCGCTGCCAGTTCATACACTACATTACTAAAAAAGGAATGCCGTTAGGTCCTGTCGCAGGATTCCATCATCGCTTGAGAGAATACCTCTTAAATTTACCCTTTAAGGAGCACCTTGTAATGGCATTAGTCTATGTAAGACTAAATATTAATATATTGCTTTCAAACTGCTGTTAGTGGAATTCAGGAAATCAAAATTTACAGAGGGCTCACTTCTTTATGGTTATTTGCTATTTGAGTCGAGGATACCGAATGGTGTAACAATGAATGTAGCAAATGCAGGTCTCGGCATTGAGAACTATGGCACAGCTACATTACAGACATCACTGTATATTTTTACTCTTTATCAGACAACCACAAGGCTACTTTTAACCTCAGGCATGGAAATGGTGCTCTTACCAGGAAGTTCTTAATTCTCCTTCTTGATGTTATTTGATACACTAGAGCATCGTTGCAAAGCATGGTCTTGCCATATTCTTGCTTATTACTATGAGTTTGGGGTAATTGATGCCTCTGAGAAGGTTTAAGCTGTAATTTTCCTTTAAAAGAGTTTGTTTCCCTCCCCAGGGATCATCCTGCTGCCACTAGTGGGAGACTGCAAGGGTTATTCTTAGCTGCCTAGAAACATGCCCCGAAGCTGCACACACTGGATATTTTACTCGATGTCTGTTTTTCATGGGATCTGATATTTCAATGGATAAAGTTGTTAAAACTCGCCTTCATTCAGTTTCAGGAAACCAGTATATAATTGATTTGTGTTTGTGTGTGTCAACGTTTGCACATTCTGCATTTCTCTGTAGGTGGATGGGTGGGTCAGCGCTTCTGTGGGATTAACTAGAACTGAACTGTGGAATGTAAACGGGACTTTCACATCTTCTCGCTAAATGCGTTCTCCCTCATGGCCCCAGATGGGTTCCGCTTAAAAACCAACCCCCTGTGATGCGCTGTTGTCGAGTTGTTTTGCGTTGTGAATGTAGAACAGTCATTCTATATATGTATTCGGTCCCATATCATTCTATAAGCATGTTTGCATTGGAATCCCTTCTGCTGCCTTTTAACAGACAGATATTATAGTAACTGCTGTGCCCACTACAATGAGTGGTTCTGTAGCTCCAGACTGACACATTAGCATGAGAACTAAAATGTGGCACAATGGTGTGTTTTAAGTGACTTAAATAGTTGCTGCGAGCCGAACTGCAATCTTAGGTAAGGATTGAATGAAGAAAGTTACTTCAAACTGTGTAACTGCCTTGTAACATTGTCAATCTTTTGGCCTCAGTTTTTTAATGCAACCTTGATGAATAAAAGTTACTTTCTTTGTAAACACAAAAACTTCAAAGCAGTTCTTTTAGAACTGCTCAGTAAATAGGGATTCAGCACCAAAGCACTTGTGCAGTCTCTTTTCCCAGACCCTTCCTCTCCATCAGGGCTGGCCTGCTGCATTGCCATCACTGGCAAATGCTAGGGGTGCAAGATGCTCTTGGGGGGGACACACAACTTTGACCTTAAAAAATGATGAATAAAAACAGTAAAACTTTCTTATGCCTCCCATCAATATAATTCCGTGACTCCGCATCCATCTGACCTGTTTGAACATTTTAAAGTGCGCGTGAATCCAGAAAACCTGAGTTTCACGCCAATATGCAGTATATTACCGCGCAAAATTTTCTTCCCTGTGTAATTCTTGCATGTAATGTCCACACAAAGTCACACTGTGGATTGACCTTTGCATTACCTCGGCCTGTGGCCTCAGTGCAGCTTTCATTTATTGATTGATTGTGGGAAGCTGTATTCGTATCAAAAACTATCTGTCCTGATTGGATGATTTCTGCTCTTGATATTGATGACCATGTTACGTCTAAAAAAGCAAAATTATCTGGTGGCCAGTTGTGGAAAAAAAAGTGAAAGGTGAAGAAAAATTTGAAAAAGATGGAGGTATTTGTTACTGCTTTGCTATTGTTATTACTTTTTCTGGTCATATCAGAATGCAAATACTACCTTTTCTGCATAAAGAGATCATCCTGCTGTGTCTGTTTGCTTTTTATGATGCCAAGTGAGATGCCTCCATAATTTTCATGGATAAGTTTCATTTTCCTAAACTTTTTTTTCTACTTTGTATCCAAATACCTTTGAGTTTTGAATACAAGTTATTTATGTTATCAATATTTATCATGAATGTTAACAATATCGAACAATTGAAATACTCATTACTCCAATTTATAAATTAGTAAATTTAGATGGTATGTTGTGCAACCCCAATTCCGAAATACTTGGGGCAAAGTGTAAATTGTGAATAAAATCAGACTGAAACGGAGACATTTTACATTTTTATCCACAAAATTATCTTGTTTCTGGCTGCAACAAGTCTCGAAAAGTTGGGACACAGGCAAAAAAAAGGTCTGAAAAAGCAATTAATATGTAAGAGAATCAGCTGAAAGAACATTTAGCAAGTAATTAAGTTAACTGGCATCAGGTGTGTAACATGATTGGCTATAAAAGGGATGTCTTAGAGAGCCTGAGTCTCTCAGAAGTAAAGATGACTAGAGGCTCTCCAATCTGTGAAGGGCTTGTGTAAAAAAAAAAATAAATAAAAATAATCATGGAATACTTCAAAAACAATGTTCCTCGCTGTCAAATTGTGAAGGCTTTGAAGGTCTCATTTTCGACAGTGCATAACATCATCAAAAGATTCAGAGAAACTGGAGAAATCTCTGAGCGTAAGGGACAAGGCCGAAGACTTTTACTAGATGCCCGTGATCTTCGCGCCCTCAGACACTACTACATCACTCACTGGCATGATTCTGTCTTGACATTACTAAATGGGCCCAGGAATTCTTCAAGAAACTACTGGCTGCAAACACAGCCCGCCGTGCCATCCACAGATGACACCTAAAACTCTGTCACGCAAAAAGGAAGCCATTGTTGGGCATGATCTAGAAGCGCCGCTGTGTTCTATGGGCCAAGGCTCATTTAAAATGCACTGTAGCAAAGTGGCAAACTGTTCTATGGTCAGACGAGTCCAAATTTGACATTCTCGCTGGAAATCGTGGGCATTGTGTCCTCTGGGCTAAAGTAGAGAAAGACCACCCCTCCTGTTATCAGCGTTCTGTTCAAAAGCCAGCATCTCTGATGGTATGTGGATGCATTAGTGCATATGGTGTGGGACATTTGCGTTGTTTTAAAAAGCACCATGAATGCTGAAAAGGTATATAAAGGTTTTACAGCAACATATGCTCCCCTCCAGACGACATCTATTCCAGGGAAGGCCTTGTGTATTTCAGCAGGACTGTGCAAATACTGCGGCTATTACAACAGCATGGCTTCGTAGTAGAAGAGTCCGTGTGCTGAACTGGCCTGCCTGCAGTCCTGGGCCCGCATTCACAAAGAATCTTAGCGCTAAAAGTAGGTCCTAACTGCCGGATTTCAGAGAAACTCCTAAAAAAATTGGGTGTGTCAGTCGTAAATTTAGGACTCCTAGTTATTTTTGCTAAGTGTAATTCACAAAGCATTTTAGGCCTAAAAGTAGCTCCTAAGTCTGGGAGAGCTTAAAAGTAGTCATGAGGACTCCTAACTCGCTAAAACCTATTCACAAAGAATCGGAAAATGGCTTCGGCTGTTGAAAGACGGAATGACTTGGAAATTCTGAACGATGCGCAGTTATTGAAAAGATATCGGATCAACCGTGAAGGGATTTTATTTGTCGTCGACTTGGTGAGGGAGAGAATTAGGCTATGTCTCCAACCACGAGAAACAATCCAATAAGCCCCGAAATAAAGTGTTGACAACACTTCTTTACTAGGCCACCGTAAAAAAATGCAACTTTGCAACGCGGACAATTTAGGGATTTCACAATCATCTGTCAGTCGCTCAATTCAACAATCAATGCATTCTGTGAATCCATATCATCCGACAGTTTATCCGTTTTCTAATGGACATTCGCCAACAACAAAGAATCAAACATATGTTCTTGCACATCTCAGGTATGCCCGGTATCATCGGTGCTACTGACGGTACCCATAATCGAATTATTTCTCCTACCGAAGATGAAGAGGTATTTGTTAACAGAAAAAAGTTCGTTCAATCAACACCCAGATAGTTGGCTATTTGATGTCGAATACAAAATTTCGTACATTTTTGCGAAATGGACAGGATTCACGCACGACTCTCGCATTTTAATGGGAAGCAGCTTGTGCCAATTATTTGACAGGCATTATGTGCCTGTGGAGTGCCACTTGCTCGGGGACAGTGGCTTTGCTGTACCTCCTCCTGCTAAGCATGAATTATTTAATTACGGCATTGAGCGAGGGTTACATTTAATAGATCATCATAATAATACCATAATAATATGTCATATTTTGTATGCATATTTAAATTGTAGGCTATAAATTACAAACAAAGCTTAGTTATTCAATTATTTTTTTTGTGCCATTGCACTTCCTGGGCTCCGTAATTTCGCCTTATATTGGCGCTTGACCTTAATACAGCCCTCAAAAGTGCCTAACAGAAAAAACGCGTAAGTCAGGGGGAGAATACGCGTAAGTGTTATTTGTCAGAGAAATGCCCAGATTTTGGCCTTGCAATGCCCAAAGTGCGTAAGTGACTTGGGGGCGCGTAATGCACAAACTTAAGTCGAGGGGAGAATACGTGTAGGCTGAAAAGCGCGTAGCTACGTGCTTTTTTCGACTTGCGCGCATGGGAGAATAGACCCCATAGTGATTTTCTCAGGTGTTCTACAGCTGCACATTACACAAGGGGACCAACATTGGAATTTACTTAAGGCAGTATTACCCCTCATGTAATCTTCCTCTTACTTTCTTTTTCTCCCATTTTTGTGTTTGCTCTTTGATGACCTCATTTTCAGGGACAACTATTTAATTGATCATCATGCCTCCCATAAATCATCATAAAAAGAAAGCAAGTGGAAGGATATTTTCCATAATATAAACAGAAAATATGCACCTTATCCATCATCAATTTCAGTAAAAAAATCAATTCGTTAATGTTGTCCTCTACATATTTACGTATTAGACATTGATGGATTGAAGTTTTATAAATGTAATTTCCCACGATTTGAGATTTATTTGCCTTTGCTATCATTTATAATACATACAATATGTATGCTTCATTGAGTGTCAAATCCCCATTTCTTTTCAACTATCACAGCAATTTTATTGCCACAGCCATGAGTTTTTTTGTGAATGGATCCCCTCACTTGCAGGCTTGGATGGAAATGCACCTCCGTGTTTCCACGACTGGTCATCAAGTACTTGAATATCAACTATTGTTTGAATTTCTTTCACTTTCCACAATCTTTGCTAACCGCCTCAGATCATCTCTGTGCACTCAGGAAACCCGCTCAGTACTTGTAGAGTGGACATTGAAGCCAAGTGAGTGGATATATAGCTGTGTTAGCTAGCAAGTTTGCTATCCTGTCCATTAGGCATCTGTATGTGCAGTAATGTTTTCTTGAAGCAGCATTGATAACATGACTGCAGCTAAGATGAACATTTCAGATTGGAACATTGTCTATCGCTGAACTGGACAAAGCGGCAAACCAAACAATATGTTGGAGTGGGTCGCACTAGATTTACGATTCCATGTTTCTTTTGTTTTCCTCAAATCCAAAGTTAGTCGGGATATTTTTGCTACATTTAAAAGTTGGTTGGGACATATCCCAACCATCCCTACCCAAATCTAGGCCCCTGACAATCAACCTCTTACTTGATATAGACAATGTTCTTTTTGCTGTACCAATTTTGCTTCATACACCTAAATATTAGGTTGAGTATCAAGGAAATGGTCTTACAGTTTTTTTTTAATTGTTTTTTTCTAGTCTGTGACTGAGCAAATTAATGGCGTTGACCTAAAAGAATAAATTTCCAGTAAAAATTATGCACAATATTAGTTTGGGCAGGCTCTGCTTTCAGTTTTTATTCCATCATTACAAATGAATATTTCTCACCGAACAGTCTTTGACAGTATGTGCTTCTCTGCCTTCGGTCAAAAATTTATTTAATACTCTGTCAAGCAATGCAAATGTAGGCACATCACAGTGCATGTTCCATACACAAAAGAATAATGTTCCAAATAAAGCGGGAAGAATAAAGTAAAATCCAATAAATGGATAACTTTTGAGTATTCTTCAATCATGCCATCATATGCAACTGCAGTAGGGTTATGCTGGTGGTGAGAATTAGCACACAGGCACTACATTTACAGTAAGTTACATGACAATCACTGCCAAATGTATTCCTACAAATAATAATGCTAAGTTTACACAAATCATGCAAAGATGCATGGTACAGGACGCATCATTCTGTTTGTTTGCTCCATCTTGTGAAATAAGAAACTGGTTGTGCTCTTGTTTGGATGTGGTTCTCGAAGTCATACAGGGAGGACCTTACATTTCAGGATAATACGCATTATTGCCTTGCACCACCTAATTTAAATGACTTTTCTACTGGTGCTGTTGTAATATGCATTGTAATAGGTAACATCATTTATACTGACTTTTTTTTATCAATTCAATGCTACCTTGATGAATCTAATTCAAGTTCTTTAAAACTTTCCCATTGAGTGGTCATATCAGTTGTACTGAGAGTCAAATAATTGCTTCATACTGTCTTGCTTGCAGTCAACATCTACAACGTAATTAAATGCACCAGAGGGTGCGTGACAGACAATAAACGATTGAAAGACTATGGATTAGTCTCCCTGTGACATATCCTGAACCATATGGAGCACTGCTTACATTGATAATTGTAGCTTTGGCAGTAAGGAAATGGTCATTTAGAAATAATTACTTATTGCGCGTTGTATTTTGTTGGTAAGTGCAATGGACCTGGTCACTCTCTCTTTCCTTTTGGTCTCCAGACATTATCAACTGTCCTGTCCTTAAGTCTCCCTTTGTCTCCCTCAGGAAAACACCAACATTGATGCCGCAGCCAGGTGTTTGGTTGAAAGCATCTTGGCAAACGAAGAGAGCGCAGGTGTGGACTCAGACCCAGATGCACTCGTTCTCCCGGGGCTTAACAACAACACCAAAAAGCGAGGTCAAGCTGGCTGTGCCACCTGCCCAAAATTCTAACCACAGAAGAAGAATCACTTGGACAGAGCATGCGGCATTGGCTGCCATGGTGGAGAAATGCAAAAGGAAAGCTGAGAAGGGGGAAGCAGGGCAGGAGAGTACCAATGCTTGTGTGTATGTGTGCTATTGTTGCTCTTGTACCATGTTCATTATTTTCAGATGTCTTAAAAGCATTGCAATCACTGACATTCAATGGGGAGAATATTGGTGGTAACCAAAGATGGATTAGACTGGTTCATGTTACTCTTGCATCTTATTAACCATCAGGTCTTCTCTTTGGTATACTTTGATCGTTTATATTATGAATTTCAAAAAACAGGATTCAATTCCACCACCAAAGATTGGCTTGGAAATGCTGACAGAAAACCAATTCAGCAGAGGCTTTAGTCATACTATGTTGCCGGGGGCTGATCAAGCCCAGTAATACACATTCCCTGGAATTCAGTCATTGGAGTGATCCAAGTAATGGTCAAAATGCAGAAGGCGACCGTTGATAATGCATCTGTATGCTTAAAGTGGTGGTAACGACATGCGTGTAAGTGTGTATCAGTGAGGAATGTGAACACCATGACCTTTGACCTGGGCTACCCGAAATCTGGCCCTTGAATCCAAATCCAGCCCTCGTTTTCTCTCCTTCAAAGTAATTAATTGAACAATTATTGCCACTGACTGGCCAGACTGTAATGACACCTGACTGGCCAGACTGCAATGACACCTGACTCCCAGGTAGGGGAAGGCTGGAAACGCAGCAGTTCTCAGCCCTGGAGGACTGTGATTTTGGGAGCCCTGCCTCAGACAGGAGGCCACCACTGTAAAACATGAGACGGAGCCCCCATCTCTTCCAAATTACTGCATTTAGTTGTATTTCTGTTCATGAGGTAGATGGAACCCAGATTCTTCTGCAAAATAATGGAAGGTGATGGTTCCTCTGATGCTTTTATGTTGTGTCATCGTCTCCTCACTGTTTTTTCGTTCCCCGTTTTGAATTTGCCTCCTTGTCATTGCAGTTTCATGCAGATTAAGACCCTTAGATGCTAGCTTTGTGTTGATATCTCAAAGACCTTTTAAACTTGCCAATGTTTTTATTGTGTCTGGTTGTTGAAGGATGGACAGCTACACAGGTTAATATTTGGAAATATGTACAAAGCAGAAGCCCCCAGTGCGAAGGGTTGACCACTTTTTCTCCTGGGGAGCCACTCGTGTGTTACGGTCCTTTATTGTAAAACTGTCAAGACTGAAGCAATAAACATGAACATGCATTAGGATGGCATTTACAGTTCGTCAGTAAAATGCCATGTTCATTATTAATTTATTTATTATACCTGTATTGAACAGAACTTGGAAAAACTCAAAATAAAACTGAACATGTATCATTATTTTCATGGATATCTATTATATAATTTTGCGTGGAAGAATTTGAGATCCTCAGATACTTAAATTATTGTAACCTCTATATGTTTGACCTTCGATAGTAAGTGAATGAGAGGCTGTATCCCTACAATGCATTGGTTTCAGAACACATTGAAATTCCTTCATGAGACGTAGTGGTGTCCTGAAGTTTAAGAACATAAATGTGAATTTTTTCTATGCAAAATTCATGGTATTTAAATTTGTGATCAAATATTATGACTCTGGGACAAAAGAACCTTCAAGAAGCTTTAGTATTTCATTTTCAGACCCTTTTTCAACTGTGTGACCGATGACTGACAGACACTTGATCAGATGTTTTTATTGAGTAGATTGTTTAGTCATAAATACAATGACTAGATTGTCTTCAGAAACTCCAAACACAAACTGGACTCTGAGAATCAAGACGGTTCATTTCCATTCTTGTGAATTGTTTAACTTCCAAAAACTGTGGTCACTTTGTATGAAGGGGCTTAAAACTATGACATTATTCACTGGATATGGATGCATTTAACAACAAAGTAAAGTGAACCATCTGTACTTAAACCCCTTTGTCACTTAATTTCGAATCCAGTGCAGTTCATAGTAAATATTTTAACTGGGAAACAATTGCTGTTGGTTTGGCTCTGTATTGTAGCACAATAATGAAAAACCAGCCCCAAAAGATTTGGGTTGTCTATGTTGCGATGGATTGATTAATATTGGACTTGTGCCCTCCCTGGAACTAGACATTAGAGTGAACTGAAAGGCCCAATCCCAGTCTCTGCCCTAAAGCCTCAACCCCTGAACCCTCTGAGACTTATTGACGTCAGCTGGTAAGTGCTTGAGTGCCTGAGGTTGTAATGGCTGAAAATAGAATAGTTAGGAATGGAAGAGAGCTTTAATATTTCACATTACCTTGAAAATACAAGGACATGCCACGTACCATTGTGGGTTTGAGAATTTATATTTAACATTTTCACTTTCTTGACAGCTAAGGAGGCACATATGGGAGCGACTGCATGATCGTAACGTTTCTCAGGCTCTTGCCTTACTGAATGGCCGAGGGATTATTGTCAAATAATGTACCCATTTCTTTGTTAAAACACCATCATTAAGCAAAAATGAAAAGGAATGTTTGACGAATAAACTTGGTTTGTATTATAGGTTTGCATTCCACTAATTTCATGAGGAGTTGTTTCTTTTTTTTTCGCGGTAGCTGCCTCTTCCATGCTCTATGCTCATTGGTTGCCATAAAGGGATCAAAATGTCAGCGGGAAAGCCCTCAGGCAACTGATTTGACAGTGGGACAGCCTGAAGCCCTCACGGACTTTGTGGTGCGTTCCTGCAAAGTTTAAGTACAAATTAGTAGTAATAGTAGTAAGCCTGTTTCGAGTCTTGCGGCCCATCGACCCAGTTTCCCTGACTATTTGCTGGTACCCATTTATACACCTGGGTGGAGTGAGGCGTGGAGTGTTTTGCCCAAGAACGCACCATGAAGGCCGTGGCCAGGGCTTGAACTCAGGACCTTCCGATCTCAAGTCAAGCCTACTTGACTTACCTGGCAGCATGTTTCAAGTGGTATTACCTCGGAATGAAGGCTACTGCTGCAACACAAGATAAAACCCCCATTTCCTCCTGTAGTTTGTTTCACAGTCACCATGCGTTCCCCCCACACAAACACAACAAACTCCTCACTGAAAATAACCTTTTATTTGTGGACTCCACACACACATTTTCAACAAAAAATGTATTTCTCCTCTCTGTTCATTTCTGGTTTCCCAGCTTTTGTGGCGCAAATGGTCCAGTTTTTCAAGCCCATAACACAGTTCAGCAAACAATGTCTTCAGTTGCCAGTAATATTCCAGTAGGCTGATGTGGCTGTGTGTCTTCAGTGTGTGGCAGTCCTCTGCGGTTCACCAGGCCACTACATTTAAAGGGAGAGCCTGACCAGCCAACAAACACCAACTGCATTAATCAACTTCCTGTCACTGCTCTCATGAGTCATCACCACACCACCCTCCCACCTGCTGCTGATTTCCAACCAGGTCCACCTCCTCACTTCCTAGATACTGGCTTTAATTGTATCTGAACAGGAGGGAGAAAGTGAATGACGATAATTGTTTATCACACAGATGATGAAAAGATAAAATCATAATCTGAAAAGTCTCTGATGCTTAGACTTTATAGGGTGGTCCGCAGTCATGAGACATCAGCCCTGAGCTGCAGCATAACCCCCACCCCCACCCCCCTGTGGAGTGTGGATACAGGTGGTGGTGGCTGATAACTTCAGATGGAGTTGATGAGGTCAATAAGGGGGTGGCTGATGAATCTGCAAAAATGAGGGGAGGTGGAGGGCAGCAGCATGGAAGCATGAAGAGGGACATTTAAAAAGACAGCTGCAAGATGATAGGCTGGCTATAGGGGAGTGTCTCTGCTGCAGGATAGACACACAGGTGATCTCGCTCTATTCATGGCTTTGGGGAAGGGAAAGTATGAGTGTGCATGCATGAGAGATGGCAAGACACAAATGACACTAGACACAAATGAGAAATACAATATGAGCCGTAGCATGAAAGAGATTTTCCTGACGACTTGTGCCTAGCTCGGGCGCGGACAATTCCGGTCCTGGAGGGCCGGTGTTTATACAGGTTTTTATTTTTATCAATTACCCTGACTAATTGGCTTAATTGGTTCTACACAAATTTAGATTTGTCAAATGATTAGATCAAAGAAAAATGTTTTATGAAGGGAGACGAGAACAGTCTTTGGTGGTCATTCGTGACAAGTTAAAGAAATGTGCCTGAAGTGCCAGATTTCATAAATGGTTTGGCTAATTTAGACGATCAACTAATTAAAGGCCAGAAGTTGGTGTGAAAACCGGGGGCAGATACGGCCATCGTTGCCCACCTCTGTGATATAGGCACTCTCCTGTATGGCTGTGTGCAAATGTTTGGTGGTCGGAGGGGCTGTAGGCGCATACTGGCAGCCATGCTTCTGTCAGTCTGCCCCAGGGCAGCTCTGGCTACAGAAATGTAGTTTACCACTGTCAGAGCGTGAATGTGTGAGTTGAATGAATAATGTATCCATTGTGAAGCGTCTTTGAGTGCCCAGTAAAACTGATGCATTATTATTATTATACCATCAAAATTGAGACAAATGTGAACATGCATTTGCATGACATGCATAGTTCTTCAGAAAAATGCATGTCTTTGTCACTTCACTCATTTATTATGCTTGCATCAAACAGGACTAAAAATAAAACTGGAAATTTATGAAAACATGCATTTACTGTGCATAAATTAATTTAGCGCTGTTGAACTTGAGATTTTCCAAGTACTCAATTTGCAAAAAAAAAAAAAAACAATGTTTGTGATCCTATGTTTGACATAGATTCGTTACCTCGGAGCAGCGGGCAGTCACTGCGCTGTAACTGCAGACCAACACCAGCTGCAAAGCCAGAGCTTTGGTCAGGAGCATTGGCAGGGGTCTTCAGGGTGGGAGCGAACTGGAGTGCAGGTAGATAACCCATGTGAATGAGGGGAGAACATGCAAACAATCACTTCCCAACATCAGCCATTTCAAATCACATAATAATTTACATTTTTTCCCTCTATACATGTCCTAAATTGCCCCCGTCCCAAATGTCTGTGGAATGCGTAGCAGGCCTGAATGGCAGGAATGGATGTATAATTTATAAATAAAATGTTGTTGATGGGACAAAACATCAAATATCTTTAGTCTACACATCGTCTGCGATGAAGCAAAAGTCAAAGTAAACTTAGAAATCACTACTTTCTGTTTTTATGTGCATTTTCCATACTGTCTCAATTTTTTCAGTTTGGGTTGTTATTCTAGAATTATGTTTTTTTTTTTGCTAGTTACACCGAACATGCTAGAAAGAGCACGGCAGTGAGACATGAGACATGATCAATGGCAAAATTTAATTGAGACCCAGGTGATCTTAATAACCTGGTGGCCCTATGACTGTGTAGTAGGAGATAGTTATTCTCACAGCTATTACACTCCATACTATTGCATTCAACTGTGTAGAGTAGCATTATGTATCCAGGACACACAAGTGTAGTATGCAATATGTGGTAAATTATGCAATTTTGAAAATGAATACAGTCATCCTGAATGCATTTAATATTTTTTATTGACACAAATGCACCAAACAAACCACTTGATTCTTTAACTGGCATTGAAATAATAATGCAATTAATAATATCCTTTCTTAATGTCCACAAAATAAAGGCAAGTGCCATAACAACAAAAAGAAAGGACAATCGTGTGCTCCGTCCTTTTTTGTGTGCACCAGAAGCTGGATATGGGACGGCAGTATCGGAAGTGAAGTTGAGCCAGCCTCTTTCTACAGATTGCAGCTTTTTATCATGCCCACTTGAGCGTATCACATGTGACAGGGAAAATTGCACCCCTAAGCTCAGATAAAAATGAGTCTGATGTCTGATAGTAATCATAATTAGGTGATGATTGCATAATGCAGGATTATGGGTCGGGATAGTTGCCCTATGGTCTTGAGTTGACCCTTGAACTTTCTTCATAAAACCCACAGAGTCATTAACTGAGTCTACAGCAGTTCCAAAGGGATCATCATTTTATCAAAGAGTGTTGATATCACTGACAATTAGAACTTTTCTAAAGTAACAAGGAATGATAAAAAAAATCTGTAAATTCCTCTTGGAGATCAGAATAAAGACCAGACAGCCAGTAAACAAAGGCATGGCTTCATAGTGTAGCATAATTTGATTGTTCATAATGAGAACTTCAAAAGAGGAAAATGCATTTCCACATTATGAGGTTGAGTGCAGAGTTAATTGATAAATACAACACCACTGCTCCAGTGCAATTGCTGCAATAGGCCTAGTTAAATACTCATGAAAGCCGAGACATATTTACCGCATTACGAGAGACATACTGGTCGTTTTAGTAAAGCTAATGCTTAAAAACTACACTGCAAACCCTGATAATGTGGTTAACTCAAATGTTTTGTGGAAACGGATTACTTCAAAAAATTGCGTGGGCCGACTTAATTGCATTGTGTGGAAGGAACTTAAAGAAAATCAGGCAACATTATTATCATTTCTTAACTTTATAATAATAATAATAATAATTATTATTATTATTATTACTTTTTTAGTGCTGTGAACACAAGATCATTAAGTCCATAAGGAGTACTGATGCTTTTCCTCTATATCAGTTGCTGAAGAAATGGCCTTTTCTATTCGGAAAGTTTTTACCTCCGCCAAAGAGGTTATGTTTTTGCTTACGTTTGTTGATTTATTTATTAGTTTGACTGTCTGTGGGCAGGATATCTAAAAAAAAAAACGGTTGCATAGATTTTAACCAAACTTTGCAGGATGTTAAAGTAGCACAAGAGAAACAAGCGATTAAATTTTGGCAGATCTAGGCCAAAGTGCAGCTGAGATAAAGGCCAGAGTTCAAACTAGCTATACTGGTGGAGGTGTGGGCTTTTCCAAGTCCAGCTCCAGTTAATAGAGTGTTTCTCTGATGAACCAGCAGCAGCACCAAGTGTAAACTAACTAGTTCAATAAGACTTTCTGTCCTGAACTTAAACAGAGTGCCACAGAGTTGTAAGCACTCTGGAGGAGGTGAGGCCACATGGAACTGCACAGCATACGTGAGTCTGAGACGTGAGCACCCTCTTTACACACAGTGTATCTTGGCTGACAGTGGAGGAAAGAGTCGACAAAGAGAGAGAGAGAGAGAGAGAGAGAGGGAGAGCGAGTGAGTGCTCATTAATCCGATTAGAGAATTTTCACACTTTTCCTATGTGACGAAGATTGCATTATTTATGTAGCTAACATCATAAGCACTGCACATTCTTAAAGATACGGTCACTGTTGTGTTGGACATGTCAGCTGACCATTGGTACCTGCAAAATCCAGATACTGGTGGTGCTGGTGGCTGATGGCTCTGCTATAAGACTGATAGGCAGATGAGGTTGATCAAGCTCATGAATCTGCGAAGAATGGTGGTGAAAGGGGGCTGGAGGAAGTGCAAAACAGCAGCAGGAATGTACTTAAGCAGAGAGAGAGAGCATATTTAAGAAGACAGCAGTAAAATAATAGGTTAGCAATGTGTTGGCCAGCTATTGGATAGATGTGAACAGCTGGTAAAGCATCTGATGTCTCAATTGCTTCCCCCAGGCAATGACAGCTGATAGAGAGAGCAGGCATGGGAGGAGTGAAGGCAGAGGGAATGAAAATAAACTATAGACCAAACATGCAAAATAAGAGTGTTCCTGAGTGAAAGTTTGCAAGAGCTTCATTTCACTACTTTCAGTCGCGTCAATCTGGAACATTTTTATAGCAATGAGGTTATCCAAATTAATACCAAGGTCTGCTTTACCTTTAGCGCTAATGCTTGGAGTCGATTCAGTCCAGCATAATAAATATTAAATTCTAGCTGAGAGCTTTTGTTAATGAGGGGGCTTTAGGATAAGTGCTGTTGCTAATCACTTCCCCTAAAATTCACCTTGAAGACAAAGGCTCTGGAGGACTTGTCAGAACCGTGGGCACAGGGATGCGTGCAGACACTGTTGTAGCCTGGCTGGTGCCTTGATGTAGCGTCAAATCTTGCTCGCAAATTTGTTATGTCGTTAGCCTTGGGGCATAATTGCCTATCTCAATTTTTTATTTTTTTTGTTAGTATTATTATTTCAGGGATCTTCAGAGTAAAATGTAGAAATAACCATAATAATGTAAAAACTAAGAAATGAACATACTCATCATGATTTTTGCCTCATAAAATGTATTTTGATAAAAATTGACATGGTTGCCATGGAAACAGCGCTTTAATGACAAAATCTTAAAATGTTTTGTGGCACTGATATTCAAATAACCAATGGTCAGATTTTAGGCAGTCTCATATCTCATAGTCTCATATGAATGGTTTAAGATAGTTCTATGAGATAACATAGGATTTTTTTTGTTTGAAACATTTATGAATATTTAATGAGCTCTGTCATGTAACCATAACGAAAATCGCTATCTTCAACCTGCTTCATTTTCATAATTAGCCCCCTATGGATGCACCTATCTACAACTCCAATTCCAAAATAGTTGGGACAAAGTGTAAATTGTGAAAAAAATCAAAATGCAATGACTTTCAGATCACGAGCCAATATGTTATTTATAATAAAACATAGATGACATTTCAAATGTTGAAACTGAGACATTTGACATTTTTATCCACAAAATGAGCTCCTTTCCAATTTCCTAGCTGCAACAGGTCTCAAAAAAGTTGGGACACAGGCAAAAAAGGGCTGAAAAAGCAATTAATATATAAGAGAATCAGCTGAAAGAACATTAAGCAAGTAATTAAGTTAACTGGCATCAGGTTTGTAACATGATTGGCTATTAAAGGGATGTCTTAGAGTGGCTAAATCTCTCAGAAGTAAAGATGGCCAGAGGCTCTCCAACCTGTGAAGGCTTGCGTAAAAAAATTGTGGAATACTTTAAAAACAATGTTCCTCAACGTCAAATTGCAAAGGCTTTGAAGGTCTCATCATTGACAGCACATAACATCATCAAAAGATTCAGAGAAACTGGAAAAATCTCTGTGCATAAGGGACAAGGCTGAAGACCTTTACTGGATACCCCTGATCTTTGGGCCCTCAGACGCCACTTAATCACTCACCGGCATGATTCTGTCATTGACATCACTACATGGGCCCAGGAATACTTCAAGAAACCACTGTCTGTAAACACAGTCCACTGTGCCATTCACAGATGCCACCTTAAACTCTATCATGCAAAAAGGAAGCCATTTTTGAGCGTGATCCAGAAGCGCTGCCATGTTCTGTGGGCCAAGGCTCATCTAAAATGAACTGTAGCAAAGTGACAAGGTGTTCTATGGTCAGACGAGTCCAAAATTGACATTTTTGTTGGAAATCATGGGCTAAAAAGGAGAGAGACCACCCCTCCTGTTATCAGCATTCAGTTCAAAAGCCAGCATCTCTGATTGTAATGGGTTGCATTAGTGCATATGGTGTGGGACACTTCCATGTTTTAAAAAGCACCATGAATGCTGAAAGGTATATAAAGGTTTTAGAGGAACATACGGTCCCCTCCAGATGACATCTATTCAAGGGAAGGCCTTGTGTATTTCAGCAGGACAATGCAAAACCACATACTGCAGCTATTAAACAAGAGCATGGCTTTGTAGTAGAAGAGTACGTGTGCTGAACTGGCCTGCCTGCAGTCCTAGTCTTTCACCGATTGAGAACATTTGGCACATAATTAAACAAAAAGTTTGTCAAAGGAGACCCAAAACACTCCAACGGCAGGAAGCCTGTATTACCAAGAGTGTGATCAAATTCCAATGGCAAAACTCAAGAAACTTGTCTCCTCAATGCCCAGACACCTCCACTCTGTGTTAAAAAGAAGAGGGGATGCTACACCATGGTAAACAGGCCCTGCCCCAACTTTTTTGAGACCTGTAGCAGCCATTAAATTTGAAATAAGCTCATTTTGTGGATAAAATTGTAAAAATTTCTCAGTTTAAACATTCGTTATGTTATCTCTGGTCTATTGTGAATAAAATACTGGCTGGTGTGATTTGAAAGTAATTTTGCATTTTGATTTTATTCACAATTTACACTTTGTCCCAACTATTTTGGAATTGGGGTTGTGGAAAATCCTAGGTCATTTCATAGATCTCCAACAGATACAACTTCAATCCAAATTTCAAGTCAATCAGATGAATATTAATGATTTTATGAATGCCACAGGGTTGAAAATCAGTCAAAATTGTGATTTTTGGTCATTTGCATTTAAAGTCACAAGTAACAATTGAGGGAGAGGAAAAGCATAGATTATTGGTGTTTACTGGCATCACACTGCATTCTTTTATTTATTTTATGCGAAAATCAAAAAAATTGAAATTTTCAAAAAAAAAAAAAAATGGAAACTTTTACTCTGAAGACCCCTTCCGAGAATGGATTATTATTATTATTATTATTCCTTTTTTTAGGGGGAAAAAAAATAGAAAAACTGATTTTTTTTCGCCAACACGAAAGAACAGGCAGCCAATATTTCAATTTGGCAAATATATGACTGAGGCAATTCTGCTATGCAGCTAATAATTTGATTCAGCACAAGCATCTCTCCACTTTGGATGGAATGCATTAGCCTTCAGTTGGCCTGGCATTCCCCAGAATTCAGGCCAACTCTATCCCACTACTTGAGCACCAATCATTTAGAAGCAAGTTAGAGTATATGGACAGTGATCCATTAGTATTTATGCTTGATTTTAGCCAGCATCCTTAAGTAAGCCTCAATATAGGTAATTCTGGAACCAGGCATATACTGTGCAATGATTGCGGGTATGTCGAATCTTACATTTCTGAGAGCGTGATCTCCTGTGGCCAAGGTTTTCTCAGTGGATGTGTTACTGAGTGGGGAATAAAGATAAGAAAAGTGAGTGGGGTGTAACATACAGCGAAGGTAAGAAGGAGTTAGTCACTGTCCTGTAACTGACATAATGTCTGTGCCTGGGCCTTTAGCTTAGCTATACTCTTTGTCAGTTCAAAATTTGCCACTTTCCACAAAGACAACAACCAATAAAACTAGCCACAGTACTAGGGCTAAACATACACTGAAAAGTACACAAAATTGAAGCCACTGTCAGCCCATATTTTTCTGTTGTTGAAAATAATGCTTTGTTGCGGGCCTGCACAAACCCTCGCTGTGATTTAAGCAGAGTAAACACAGCCAGATGTGCCTTCGGTTCACTCTCAAACAGGAAACTAAATTAATATTTGTCTCATCTGTCCACAGCATGTTGCTTTAGAACTGTTTAGTCTTCCTCAATGTTTTATGGCAAACTCTAGTCAGGTCTTCCTATTTCTGAGGCTTACCAGTTGCTTTCTTTTCATGGTAAACCTTCTGCAATTATAATGCTATTTCCCAAAAGGTTGGGACTCTGTGTAAAAGGTATAACCCCCAATTCCAAAAAAGTTGGAATGCTGTGTAAAATATAAATAAAAATAGAATGCAATGATTTGCAATTCTCTTAAATCCACGGTTTATTCACAATAAAACATAGACAACATATCAGACGTTGAAAGTGAGACATTTTTCCATTTCATGAAATATATTAGCCCATTTTGAATTTGATGGCAGGAGCACATCTCAAAAAAGTTGGGACAGGGTCATGTTTACCATTGTATTGCATCCCCTCTTCTTTTAGCTACAGTCTGTACAGGTTTGGGAAGTGAGGAGACCAATTGCTGGAGTTTTGGGAGAGGAATGTTGTCCCACTCTTGTCAGATGTAGGATTCTAGCTACTCAACAGTTCTGGGTCTTCTTTGCCAGATTTTTCATTTAATGATGCACTCAATCAAAATGAGTTAAGTTTAATTAGATGCAGTGACTCAAAATGTGTTTTATCAAAAGGTAGAGCCAGTAAAGGGGTTTACAAGGCAAACTGTCTCATTTCATCTGACGGTCCCGGGTTATTTTGGCTTCTTTTTTGTGAAATAAAACATGCTGTTACCTAATCAATGTCTGCATTAACAAACAAATACTAATAAACATTTAATTCAGCATCTCATATGGAAGAGATGCAGCATATTGCTGTTCAGGGAAAAACTAAATTTAATAGCCTCATATTATGAAAATTACTTTTTCCTCGCTGTTATACCATTGTCCCTCCTCTGCCTTGCAGCTGACAGAACATGAAATAAGATCATCTCAGGATTGCGGTTGTAGTACCCTACCTGAACTACCCACCAAATTATTGCCGTCATCGCGCAAGCAATACCATGGGGACACAGCAATCATGCACACAGGCAGGATGATACAACAGCTACTAGCATATTCAATATTCATCTTGCCATTCAGAGACATTTTTCTGCATCCTTGTCAAGGCCACTTAAATAGCTGCCTCTTGAACTTCAGAGGCTGACTGATTAAAACAAGTATGGTCTCACCACCATACTGTTTTTCAAGAACTCACACACCCCATGAAACAGCCAATCAAAGCACTGCCTCATTTGCATAGACTCAACTCACAGTTCAAACATTGCTTGGTTAATAAGTGAACAGACTGCGAGGCAGAAGACAAGCTGTAAACAGGGAATTTTTTAAATGCAAGCTTTAAAGCCTTGCATTACAGCAAGAGAATTGTCTTAAATTGCTTAAAGTCTGTAAAATTTGAGACCTTATAGCATGATGCTAGTGGAGTTGGAGAATGTGATTTGACTAGTGTGGGGGTTTGGTTGTGTTTTGGGAAACGGTTTGAGGCAATAGAGTGAAGCAGGGGGTGGTTGAGGTGCTGAAGAGATGAGTGTTCAGGCCTTGGTGGAGAACCTGCACATCTTTTTCTGACCTTAACTGCTTAAGTTTAACTGCTTAACCATTTTTCATTTTAATTTCTCCTGAATTAGGTTCAAAGTTAGAAAAAAGCAAATTGTCAGACTACGTGATAAGGCACATACATATTCTGTATCTGTTGGTTGCAGTGCATCACTGAAGCTACATCACACTTATATTGAGAGAAATATAAAAACTCAGGATGCCATGTTTTATGGTCACAGCACTACATGAAATGAACAATATCTACGTCTTGTGTCACAATCCTCACATTAATTCCTCTAGTGTGTCATCTCATTCTGCAGCTTGTGAGTCTATTAAAAGTATATTGTCTCCTCCTTTTGGTTTAAGTCTGGCATGCTTCTACACCAGCTGTGTCCCATTCATGTTTCCTTTCCCTGGTGTGTGCCGACATATTTACACCGTTTACTTTGAGATTGCAAGTTGCTGGATTGTCGCTTGCTATATGCCCTTTAGCAACTAAGCAGTATTTGCAAGTGAAGTTCTTTGTCTTTGGAATTAATTGTTAATTAATTAACAATTTAATCATAGATTTGGTTCTCTACCTAGTTCTATGAACAGGAACAAGCTCCCAAGCCTTTCCCTCCACGATTGGGACCGCTATCCTATTACCTGTTCCTCTGCCCAGTTTATCTGGAACAACCCTCCAAGCTTTCAATGGTCATTAGGAGTGGGACCACATTCCTGCTAAATTCCTCTGTCCTGCCTTCTGACAGCTCAGCTCTGGCGAAGTGTGCTCTCCATCTGATGGTAGTGCTGGAGATCCACTGTCAGGGTACAGGATATGCCCACACCATCGGCCTGTTACATCTGAACTGAACTGTGCCATTCTAATCTGGGCTCAGTCGCACAGTCTACTATATTACTATCAAAAACCCAATTATTGATTGTATTCTGACTCTACATTTGGTTCCTGGTCTGGATCATATCAGTCTTGTAGATCATTTTATGCACATTTACCTGTAATTCAGGACACATTTGGGGTCTACTTTGGAAACCTAGGGATCTCCACTAAAATTTAAAAAAAAGAAAAAAAAAACCCTGAAAGTTCCACTGGTTTATCCAAGCAGCTGATCAACCCACATATGGGTCCATGGATTTTTTTGGTGTTAAATATCTTTACCAAAGTTGTGGACATTTCTGCAGTCATAAAGTAAAAGTCCTACCATGTTTTACCTTCACCTATGAGCTCAGCCTGCTGATTTCGCTTATTAATTCAATGTCCCTGCTGAAGGATTGACCGAATTAGCAAATCCAGGTGATTGGAACTTAACACAAGGGAGGACTTTTACTGTCTGAAATTGGATTGTCCAATACTGATCTTTACTGGTTCCTTATAAGTGAGAGCTAGTTTACTTTTGGCCCAATAGTGGAGCGGATAAGCGAAAAACTGAGCAAATGGTGATACAAGCACCGAATTTGGTATGTCGATTCCCAGATGTACACTTTGCAAATCTGCCCAACTGGCAACTTGAAAATCCATGATGTCGGCCATTTTTCAAGATGGCCAACAAATTGATCCACAACAAATCTTTTATATTAGAATTGCACCTACTTCACCGATTTGAGCGATCTACGTGTCAAATCATACATTTTCTGGGATGCTGAATTCAATTTTCTACTCCCAATGGCTTCATGATAATGTTAATTGTATATAATAGCACTTTTAATTAGAAATAATAACACAACACTTTGAATAATAAAATGCCTCTAATAACGGATTCATTCAAATGAACACTTGCTGATCATCATCGTCTTTAAAGTGGGTCAAGCTACATGTAATATTCCTGGACCAGAGCTCAGTACATCACCACTGTTCACTCACACACAGCTGCAAAGTGCAGTGCATGAGAGCCCTGACCGAAAGCATTTGCATCTCCTGTTGCAGCCTTTCTTGCAGGAACACTTGCTCCGTTCCGGGCAGCATGTTGCAATTGGTGGAAGGGTTGTCCAACATCTATCGATAAGAGTAGGGGGTTCCCCGATGTCATGGCTAAATTTCAAACCTGGCTCTTTCAATCTGCCACCTAATCATCCCCTGATCTAACTGGCTGTGCAACTTGTTGTCTCCATCCCCACCTCAACCCCCAGGCCTCCCTTGAAAAACAGATTTCAATCTCAACAGGACTTCCCTGGTTAAATAGAGGTTAAATAAAAATAAAGGTTCAACGAATATCTCCCACTTCTCTCCTTTTTGAGTCTGTCCCCAGTGGGCAGGACTGGTGTTCTCTGGGTTGGAGACATTTGCCTGTCCCAGGATGATCCCAGCTTGATAGGCACCGGGCTTTACATGCTCCTTGAGAGCTGCACTGAATGCTGGGATTGCATCATATGATCTCTGCTTGCATGCAAGGAGATCCGACCTCACCTTGTCCACACCGGACGATGCACTAGATTTGTGATACACCAGGACAACAGACTTCACCTGCTTCTGCAGGTCAGCTTCAGAAACTTCAGATGGACAAGTAGCTGAGTTTTGTTAAAGGTTTCAGAAACCTCGTCAAAAACATCCCACATCATCCATGCACATTCCCTCCCTTCCCTGTGAAAAGCAGATACAGCGTCACATCCAGTGAACGCATGACAGTCTAGGATGCCACTAGCCTCTTCTGGCCCTGTTGGAGAAGCTACCTTGTGAACTGGTGAAAAAAGGCTTTTAGTTTTGTCCATCTGACGAAAGCAACACTTGGCCCAGTCAGTGTGCCCAGATTTTGTGTTCAAAGCCATGGTTATGTCAGGGCCGAGGCTTTATCCATTTACCACTCTGTATCATTGACACCTTTCCTGTATGGGATACAACTAGGTTCATGCATTTTGCCCTACACCTAGCCCGATCGTTCGTCCAATGCCATTCAAAGTCCCTTGCGATCTGTACACCATCCAGAAAACTAAGAAACCCCATAATCCTTGGCACGGCTCTCCCGCGCTGGCACATCCTGTCAATTCAGGTGCGACTGCTTAACTGATCTCGGGCTGGTTAAGCAGCATCTGGGACACTAAAGTTGATGTTGAAATCCTCCTTAGCTGACACCGAACCCCATGCTGGGTTTCACAGCAGTGACTGTCACCAGTGTGCCCTGGTAGTGCCCCACAGTCACTCCTCATAAGACGGTGGATGAGTCAATCAAGACAGGTCTGGTCCATTGACTGGGTGTTCTTTGAAATTTGAAGCTAGATATGCTCCAAACACAGAGACTCTGTGTGTGCTAGCCTCACCTAGTTTAGCCTGTGAGCCGAAATGGGGTCCTGGGGTGCGGCTGCTGCTGTGCCCAAGCAACTTCTTAGAGCCTTAAGGGAGAGCTGAGCGGCAGTGAGGACCAGTGTCAGTAGTCCATCCAGAGGATTTGGTGACTGCTGAACACAGGTACTACGTCTACTACTATACCCCTACACCCCATGCTTACACAGCTATATACATTGCTAGGACTGGCCTAGCCACGCAACTAGTGTAAAGTAGGAAAGACTCATCAATCAGCCTCAAACCTTAAAAAGGCTTAGTAATTAGCCAAAAACTGCAAAAAGATTTACTTCAGGGTACTGAGACTAGAAGAAATAAGACTCAGCATACCAGAAAACACACAAATCGATGCCAAGATCACTAAAATTTCCAAGCACAAAAAGCATTTCTGGGAGGCCAATTTTGTTGGCCATCTTGAAAAATGGCCGCCATCTTGGATTTTTAAGTGGCCAGTTAGACAAATTTGTTGAGTGCGTACATAGAAATCACCATACCAAATGTGGTGCTTGTATCACGTTTTTGCCCTTCCACAGCAAAATTGATGTTAGCTGCTCTACCATAAAGTACAGCCTAGAGAATATATATAAACAGCCATGGAAAAACACTGTATTTGAACCTGCCCCTCTGAATGATAGAAATATAGTACCATTTTCACATTAAGCAAAATTTATTCTCAGTTTCAGTTGTTATGAACTCTCTTAGCTGACTACTTCACCAGTGGCTGATCTGACATCTTCCTCTATTCTATCGCCACTAGATGGGGCTGTCTTCCTATCGACTGGGTCCATGGCTTCACAGTTCATTTGTTTGTTACAGTAAATGGGCAATGGGGTCAAATCAATGTAAAGCTTTGACGAATTTTACTTTACACTGAGATTCAATAACATTGGTGCGTTCCTCATTAGATCATAATATGATAACATAATAAATACCGTTTAAATGAATATCACAAAATATATTTATTAACATTTAATACTCCTTAAATCAGATTAAAAGCTACTGTAGTTTATGACAATAAAAACAACAGTAACATTCCTTTCAAATGGCTTGTCCCCCACCAATACTTGTATACATGCATAAAATGTTCAGATCACACACATACGTTGTCATTAAGGTTTGTGTGGTCTTTAATTCATATTTAATTCAATTGAATTTGTTATGCAGTTTTCACACATGAGATTGACCCAAAGCGCGAAAGATAGAACAGTGCCTGAATCCCCAAGGATCAAACCAAAAGGCAACAGAGACAGGGAAAAACTCCCCATTAGGAAGAAACCTACAGAACCTGACTCCAAAATAGGGGGAACCCAACTGCCTGAGGTCGACCCAGGAGAAATAAGGAAAGAAGGGGAAAGTGAAGACTGGAGAATGGAGAGGACAAACAAGGACAGGGATGCAGGAAACAGGGGTAGCATTTCACAGGGAAGGGGAGACAGGAAGCCTATTAGAATCATCAATTGCATTATATGGCCTAAAAGCATGCAAGCTCAACAAAGATCACATTCAAAGACTGCATATTGCACTATTTAGGTTAGGTCGCTAGGCCAAAGGTTTAAGGTTTGGATGGGACGAAAGGGGCTGAGAAACAGTAGCACAGTCTGAATCCAGGGTCAAATGAGGCTCAGTGCATCAACAGTGCAGGATGAATCGAGGTTCAGATGTGGCTGACTGGGGCAGAAATTTCAGGAGTAGGCAGGGTCAGTGAAGTCCTAGGTCCTTTATGGCGTCATAATGGTGCTGCAGTCATGCTGATTATGATGCCCCACCACAGCATACAGAATGGCTAATTCATCACAAACCTTTTACTTTGTCAGTGGCTCCCTGACTGTGTCCAGGAGTGTCTGTCGTTTCCTTTATTCCACAACTGTCGTGGTGTTGGCCTGCAGGCCCTTCCCCCTGCTGCATTCTTCGCTTCCACCTTAACGGACAGCAGGTGTGGCTCGTTAGGGTGGAGGTGAAGGTTCCCTATTTAAGGGCTGGCTGCACTCTTATTCATTGCAGCAGTATTCTGGTTTTGTTCCTAGAGCCCTGCTATTTTTCAGCATGCTGTTGCTCCCCTCTGGAGTTTTATTTTGCAAATTAAATTAAAGAATTTTATATTTTTACTCAGCCTGTGCATTTGGGTCCTTAATCTCTTTTTGGGAACATGGTCCCAGTGCCCGCCGGCTTTGTGTCTTTTGTCGGCGGGCCATATCCCTGACAACAACACTTGATAGACATTTGAGGACTAATGAAACTGAGTAATTAAGCGCTTCCCTCAAACTAGTCTCAAGGTGAGCAACAGTATAGCCTACATTTCCAGAGGAAGTAGAAGGTTGTGTTTTGAAATGAATGACAGTAATCACGTCTGACCTACTGAGCAGGCTACATGGCTTTTCTAGCTGCGAACCTTGTGACTGCCTTACAAGCCATCAGATTCAGGCATTAAGTTCGCAACCAGCTGCCTTCAGCTTTTTGATGGACTTCCTGTCTAAACGGATTGTTTGTAATAATAATGTCTAAAATGAAGTACGGACATAGGGATTGTACTATATGCTGATATCTATAGCGTCTGACTCTCTCCCTTTGTTTCTTGTCTGGGGGCTTCTATCCCTCACCTGCCCAGAGAGGCGGAGAGTCCATGGACTACTTTGGCCTAGTTCAGTACGCCCATGCCTGATCACACCCAGGAGCCGCAGATGCCAGCACTATCTTCATCATCTTCAGCTTATTATTATTGTATTTCTTGAACGATACTCATCTGTTCAATCATATTCACTTGTATAAGTGGTTTCTGGACTTTGACTTATAAATCTATGACCCATTAACATCAACTTACCCAGCCAACAGAGGATGGGCTCCCCCACTAAAGCTGGGTTCCTCCGGAGGTTTCTTCCCACCTGGGAGTTTTTCTCACTGCTTTCTGCAGATTTTTCTCCCTGCTGGGAGTTTTTTGCCTCATAAGCTTTCTTGAGGACTTAGGCCAGGGAAACTGCCCCACTCCTGTTCTGTAAAGCATCTTTGTAACAGTTCTTCTGTAAAAAGCATCATATTTTGTAAATTAAACTGATCTGAACAGTGTGCAGTATTCAATGTGATGTTTGAGACTGCGCCACATGTTTACTATTGGGGACAAGTCAAGACTGCCAGCCGCCCAGTCCAACACGCACCATTATTGTATGTAGCCATGCCTTTGTAACGTATGCTGAATGGTTCTGAGTTCTCTTTCAAGCGTGCAGGGAGGGCCCAGGAAAAGATTCTATCTTGAAGGCAGTATCATGTAGCTCCAAAATCTCAGTAACTTTTCAGCTTTTCATGCTGAAGACCCACCACAGAAGGGTGACAGGACTTTTCATCCCTGGATTTTTCTTCCATGGATTTTTCGCCCCTGGACTTTTAATCCCAGTGGGCTTTTCTTCCCTGGACTCCTCTTCCACAAGGACTTTTCCCCCCGGATTTTTTGCGCCCTAATGATAATGAAACATGCCACCATTATTGACCGACGGACGCTGGACAGATCACCATCATAAAGGGTTAGGGTTAGTATGAGGGTTATAAAGCAGGAAGAGGACAAAGCATTATTGGTGACAAAGAGCCTGGGGACAAAAAGTTCAAGGGGATGAAAAGTCTGGGGACAAAAAGTTCATCGGGATGAAGAGTCCATGGATGAGAATTCCTAGGGGACAAAATTTCCGGGGATGATAAGTCCAGGGACGAAGAGTCCTTGAGCCCACAGAGGAGCAAGTTACCCATGCCCAGGGCACGGGCACTAAAAGGGTCTCAAGCCAACGGAATTTATTTCTTCCGAAAGAGGCCTGAAATGTTGATTTGTCTGACCACAATATGCATTTCCACTGGGTGATAGTCCATTACAGATGCCTCCAAGCCCAAAGAAGTCAACTGTATTTCTGGACATTATAAACTTCTTGCACAGCAAAGTTTTAACTGGCATTTGTGCATGTGAATATGTATTTTAGCACTTCACAAAGGTTTGCCAATGTAATCTTGAGCCCATGTGATAATATCACTTTATTTAAATGATGGTTCTTGATGCAATGTCGCGTGCGTGTGATTGGAGATCGCTAATATTCAGCTGTGACTTGTGCCTTTATGCAGAAAAAGTCCATTAAGTTCCTTGAATCTTTTAATTATGTTATGCACTGATAGAGGGTGAAATATGAAAATCCCTTCTCATCTTTATTTGAGGATCATTATTTTTAAACCTTGCGATAATTTTCTCACAAATTGGGCAAATAATGAGTAGTCCTCTACCCAACTTTGCTTCTGAAGGAAGAGGCCTTTCCTGGATGCAGCATTTGGACCAAACCATGATTACTATCATCTGCTGAAATCAGCTGAATCAAATCACATCATGATTCGTTTCTATTTTTAACCTCATTTCTAGTCATATACTGCCTTTGTCCCCTTCTTTTTGGGAATATATTGCTGGCCTGAATGGCAGGAATGTGTGGGTATTTAAAAATAAAATTAATCTTACTTGACAAAAATGAGAGATGCCTTGCACACTTCGACATGTTTGTAAGCTTTAATTTGAACTATATGACTGTACTGTAAACGAAACATGTCAATGCTGGTTACCCCCACTAGGGTGGATTGTGATGCCAAAGGTTACGTAGAGTTGACTGATCAGGACTTGCTTACATAATGAAAATTGTTTTTTTTTTTTTTAAATGCTAATGCCCTCTAATCAGAGGTGGGCGGCCCACCTCCTCCAGCCCCCTCCCTTGAGTAGGAGCTGGAGGTTGTGCTCATTTTGAAATATATGCCCGATGAGTAACCAGTGTTTATGCATTTTTTTTTTTTTTTTTTTGTTAGCTGCACTTACCTGGGGTCTTTGTTGCTTTTTCAGAACATAATTTTGAATTTATCAGAATTTACAGTTTGTCAATATTAAAAGTGTATGCCATTCCACTCATTATGTTTCAATTTTGGTGTCATGGTTCAGACTTTTATCAGCTGTAGAAGCACTACTAGACTGCATTCTTTCCCTTCAGACACTCATATGGCCCAGTGATGGTTACTGATGGCAGGAGATTCTCCACCACTGCTACACACGATGGCATGCATTATGACTAACGCTAATGCTCTTGTTAACTAGGCCTATCTGAACTCTGCAACAATAGCCCACCTTATTGTCCAACTCACTATAAAAAATGCGTGTGCCAAAAAAATGCACATACTGTGATCTTTTCCAGCAGTCTCTGCGGACAACAGCAACATTATTTGTTTGCAATTAAGTTCACCCCGTATCTTTGTCATATTTTTACCCTCCAATAACGTCATCCAAGCAAACACTGGTTAGGCAATAGCTTTTATATTGTCATTAGTTGCTATATGCAAAATGGTGTCACTGTACCTAATTCATAGATAGTCATATTACGACATACGTACGATTCCAAACCCACATTGTTCAAGAAGTACAGTGTCGGAAACCCTTAGAGAGTGACTCTGAAGTGAAATAAACTCTGCATCATAGGCAAAGGTGCCTTGTGAGTCTGTGTCACACACTCGCCCTCCATTCTCTGGCCAGGGTATGACACTCTGGCTCACATCCACATGCCCCACCCCAAACCCCATGCTCAGCTCCTGCCCCCAGCACCTTCCCCGCTTGGCATTTAAAAAATAGATTCAGTGGGTGGAGTAGTCAGGGTCAGACCTGGGGATGCGGTTGCACTACAAATATTTTGCCCACTTACTGTCCGCAATTTACATGAAAGTCAAAATAAATTTAGAAATCACTGCTTTTAGTTATTTTGTGCATTTTCGGAGTTGGGGTTGTAGTTAATTTCGAGGGAGAAAAGAAAACCTGGGTTGGATTAAAGTTTAAGGGTCAGATTTGGTGATCCCTCGTCCACAGGTTATTTCTGCCATTTGTTCTTAATAATGCAGTGGTTTCCAAACCTCTCCTTAGGACACACCAGTCAGATCCGGGTATTTGCTTTGCTGCACCTTAAGCATACCTGACGTAATTAATCAAGCACATGATTATTTGCTCTTGTAGAAAGTATTACGGAGCCATTTCAACGTAAGCCAGGCTTTTTTTCATGAGCTGGCTCAATATTCTTTAGGCTCAATATTCCTCACTAACCCACTAATCTGACTTGATAGTGCTCCATCTCAGGTGTTGCCCCCGTCCGTTCCCACCCGCCATTTTCAAACCAAAGGTAAACCCTCGCCAGTTGGTTGCATTAGTGTAGGGACATATACATTTATCCCAAAATAAACTTTGATGCCTGAAAATAAATATTGAAGCTGCTGCTTTAAGTTTTCTGCTTCATCTATGTTAGATGTTTTGAGTGGTCAGAACATCAGTTGTCAAGGAAATATTTCATTTAATTTTTTTTATTTATTTATTTTTAATGTTTGGAAGAGAAAAAAGAAGCAGCATCATCTTACTGCTTGCTGGCCTTTCAATTAACTTTTAATGAGAGTGTAAAAGCTAGTCAGGAGTTTGTACCTAGTTTGTAGGACGTCTAGTTCAGTTTGAATTACTTAGGTATTGTTATTGAATAATATTAGTGCATGGGATTAGATTTCTCAAAGTGTTTAGCCAACAGCCTGAAGAAATAAATGCTTGCTAGCAAAACGTGTAATTAGCCATCTGTTTAGGTCATGTTTTGTTTCATGGATACTTCACAACTTTGGAACCACAATATACAAAACTCAAAACCAGTGAAGTTGGCGCGTTATGTAAATCATAGATAAAAACAGAATACAATGATTTGTAAATCCTTTTCAACTGATATTCAATTGAATACACTGCAAAGACGAGATGTTTAATGTTCAAACTGAGAAACTTTTTGCAAAAAATCATTAACTTAGAATTTAAAGGCAGCAACATATTGCAAAAAAGTTGGCAAAAGGGCCTTTTTACCACTGTGTTACATCGCCTTTCCTTTTAACGACACTCAGTAAACGTTTGGGAACTGAGGAGACCAATTTTTGAAGCTTTTAAAGTAGAACTCTTTCCCATTCTTGCTTGATGTACAGCTTAAGTTGTTCAACAGTCCGGGGTCTCCATTGTCGTATTTTACGCTTCATAATGCGCCACACATTTTCAATGGGAGACAGCTCTGGACAACAGGCAGGCCAGTCTAGTACCCGCACTCTTTTGCTATGGAGCCATGCTGTTGTAACACGTGCAGAATGTGGCTTGGCATTGTCTTGCTGAAATAAGCAGGGGCGTCCATGAAAAAGACGTTGCTTAGATGGCAACATATGTTGCTCCAAAACCTGTATGTACCTTTCAGCATTAATGGTGCCTTCACATATGTGTAAGTTGCCCGTGCCTTGGGCACTAATACACCCCCATACTATCACAGATGCTGGCTTTTGAACTTTGCGCCTATAACAGTCCGGATGGTTCTTTTCCTCTTTGGTCCGGAGGACACAACGTCCACAGTTTCCAAAAACAATTTGAAATGTGGACTCATCAGACCACAGAACACTTTTCCACTTTGCATCAGTCCATCTTAGGTAAGCTTGGGCCCAGCGAAGCCGGCGGCGTTTCTGGGTGCTGTTGATAAATGGATTTCGCTTTGCATTGTAGAGTTTTAACTTGCACTTGCAGATGTAGCGACGAACTGTAGTCACTGACAGTGGTTTTCTGAAGTGTTCCTGAGCCCATGTGGTGATGTCCTTTACACACTGATGTCAGTTTTTGATGCAGTACCGCCTGAGGGATCGAAGGTCACGGGCATTCAATGTTGGTTTTCAGCCTTGTCGCTTACGTGCAGTGATTTCTCTAGATTCTCTGAACCTTTTGACGATATTACGGGCCGTAGATGATGAAATCCCTAAATTTCTTGCAATAGCTCGTTGAAGAATGTTGTTTTTAAACTGTTCGACAATCAGCTCACGCATTTGTTCACAAAGTGGTGACCCTTGCCTCATCCTTGTTTGTGAATGACTGAGCATTTCAGGGAAGCTGCTTTTATACCCAATCATGGCACCCACCTGTTCCCAATTAGCCCGTTCACCTGTGGGATGTTCCAAATAAGTGTTTGATGAGCATTCCTCAACTCTCTCTGTCTTTTTTGCCACTTGTGCCAGCTTTGCAGGCATCAAATTCCAAATGAGCTAATATTTGCAATAAATTACAAAGTTTACCTGTTCGAACATTAAGTAACTTGTCTTTGCTGTGTATTCATTTGAATATAGGTTGAAAAGGATTTGCAAATCATTGTATTCTGTTTTTATTTATGATTTACACAACGTGCCAACTTTACTGATTATGGGTTTTGTAGATATCTTTTGATTTCAACAGCGTCATCAGGAATTTTACATTTTTGCAGACTGCATTAGAGCACTTGCATAAAGACAGCCCCAACTCAGAAAATGTTGGGATCGCATGGAAAATGCTCATCAAACCAGAAAGCAGTGATTTATAAATATCAAATTTTTTCTCAGAATTTTCCTGTTTTGTTCAGGCTTACCAAATGGTACACAGACCTTGATAATGAAAATGGCAAATAGACATGGAGAAGGCTGTCCTCACATAATCTGCCACTTTCCCTACAATCAGTATTATCAGCACCAGTGGATGCGCATGGAGCTCTGTCACCAACCCCAGCAACAGATCATTTTTCTTCTGAAGATCCGCGCCATTACCCAGCACCCCTGTCTTGTCCTTCAAGCTCTACCACCTTTCTCCCGCCGATCCTTTCCCTTCCATTACTGCTCCCTCTCTGACCGCAGGTTCATAATCACAGTGATCACTGAAACAAAGCATTAAATACAGTACATGGCAATAGACAGAGGCAAGTTATGTATGTGGGAAGTCGACACTCTGTCTTTCAAAACAACTGTATCTAGTATGTATTGCAAAAATTGGCAAAATTTTGTGGGTTTCCAGCAGTCCATTTCCTGAGGGCGTCTCTGAAACTCCTTCAGTATGACTTTGTCCCCCATTTTGAAGATATTGCTCTCACTGACTTGGAGTGAAACCATGCCTGTCGTGATTTGTAACAGGTAGACTGATACTTGAGGTGATCCTCGTTATCCTGCCTAATAAATGTTCATCTATGTGGATTGTAGCTGCCTTATTGGATAGGTAATGCAATTCTTGGCATATACTCTCTCGAATGCAGCACTCGCAACCATTGTGTGACTAGAAACGCCTGAACCTACAGACCCATGTATGGGTCCAACAAATTAAGCTGCTGTATATAAACCTGTAGAACTTCATGCCTATTTTGAATTCTAGAGGAGATCCGAGGATTACAAACAATCCAAAATATGTCCTGCTGGATTAAAGGGAAATGAATATAAAATGATGGACAAGATCAAGATATGTAACATTTGAGATAACAATGCGTCCTTAAAAACATGGTGCTCTCAGTTTGAATATTTCTCCTAATATAAGTGTGATGTAGCTTCAGTGAAGCTCTGCAACCAACAGATATGGAATATGTATGTGACATTGTCGTATAATATGGAAAAAAAAAGCTTTTTCTGACTGTGAACCAACTGAAGGGAAAACCTAAGGGAAAAGTTAGCGCTGAAGGGTTAATTTTTTAACATTTGAACCCTATAGGCAGGTTTGGCAACCTCATAGAGATGGTATAATAACCCTAAATGCTGGAAACCCAGCCTCTAAACATGATGTGACTTAGATAACATGGATTTTGGTTGTCATGTGACCTTGTTCGTGATCAGGTGGTTTCCCATCACAGTAAGCTATAGCTGTGTTCGAAATCGCCCCCTATCACTGATATAGTGCACAAAATACTGTGTCCTCCATTTTGTAGTGTTGTTCGAATTCTTTTCATCCACTATATAGTGGACTATAAAATACCCACAATGCACAGCGAAACTGACTGAACAAGCGATGTACACTACATTGTACTCCCGTATACCACAATGCACTGCGGCTAGTTTTTCCAGAGAAAAAGAATGTGAAGTGCGAGATGGCTCCGCCCTGCAGAATTACATCCTCAAATGTTCCCGTAAGCCTCCAGTTTGTTTACATGATGCTCGGCGCATCTCACTACATCACAGGAATATACAGTGCATTTGCTGAGGCAGCCATTTTAAGAAAATTCCAGTGTAGAGTCCGAAATCTCCTTTAGTCATTCCCTATGTGGTGCACTAGATCATATACACAATTTAGGGAATAGGGAGTGAGGGAATAAGTTGACGATTTCAAACAGCTTATGTTTTGGCATAGGTGCGAGTCACAACCCCTTTATATAATACAGGGTTCAAAGGGTCAAATTAAGCACTTGCAAGACCATCACAAATGAGACCATCGGTTTTTTAAACATAAAATGTTCGCCTGCTGCATTGAAGTCTCTTTGGAGAGTAGCTACCTTCTCTCCACAGTCTTCCAAATACTTCTCCAAATCAACAGGCATGGATGATCTGCAAAAAATGCCAGTCTGAAATGGATCCTCTTTGGAAGAGAGCTTTCCCTAAATTACCAACAATATAAGAGCAAGACTCTAGTACATGGGAAACTCACCAGCATTGACTGAAAGGTTAATGTTGGTATTAATGCTCACCATGACTCTTGGTGAAATACATGCCTATCAAATGCTTGGAGACGCCCACATGTATTCTTACAAGACATGTTAAATAAAGAAATAGGCACCGTTTATTTCGGCAAAAAAAAAAAAAAATCTAATTCTTGAATCCATCAAACTAACCAGCATTTGCTGTCATATTTCCAAAGCATACGCACTTTTTTTTTCTTCTACTAGAGCAGTTATATGGCCATAATGAGTTGGCTGCTGAGCAGCCGTCTATGTTCCCAAAGATGTGCTGCACTTGTGGTTTGCTTCTCAACGACTTTTTGCCCAATAAATTCCAAAACAGCATGTCTTTAATTTGGCGGTTGGAAAATGGAAAGAGCTTGTTTGTCTGCTTACTTTGAAGGCGCCCTGTGTAATGGACAGCCAAAAATTAAATTAATACTCTCCACACTCCAAAGAAAAAAGGGGGCAGTATACCTGCAGAAAGTGACTTCGTCTACCCTAGCGTAACAATCGAGAAACGGCGCAGTCCCTCCTCCCATCAAGCCTACTGTCCATGCTTCGCCCTCACCTTCCCAACGACCCCAGAGCCATAGCCGACTATCTATAATCCGAAAAAGCTGCTCTGACTCCAAAACTCTGAGATATAAACACATGAACAAACGTCAGTTGATGTCAAGTGATTCCGCACTATGACATCTTCAAGCTACTCTCCTTCGCCCAATCCAGTAAATATGTGCAAATTACGTGTCATTTTTCATTCGAAATAAATAAATTAGTTAGATAACATTCGCTGCTGTTGAGCAAGCTAGCGTCAACTTAACGTTAACTAATGTTAAGCATTAATGTTGAACCAACATTTGCGTGAATAAATTTATCTAATGCCGGACTTTACCATCACCAGTCTCTGATCCCAAAATCAGCTGGCCAGTCGATTGCCACTGTTAGTTGACCATCACTTTACCGTACATCGTCAAAACAGTTATAGCAGAGGTCAAAATTATGAACTAATCTTAGCTGCACAGGTACAAGTAAAACTAGGGACAAGATCATTTTAGGATGTTACTTATGCCGCCCGCCTGATGCTAATTTCACAGTATGCAACCAGTTTGCCTGATATGCAGTCTTCATTAGAAAGACCTCTTCAAGCAATCAAGTATCATTAGCAGAGGTGGACATTCCAGGGGTCAGAAAGTAAAAGTCCGGCAATGGTTAACCTCCAGCCATGAGCTCAGGCAGCTGATTTTCCTAATTAGCTCATCCTTTGGGCTGAAGAGTTGCTGCAATTCTTAGAACCAGGCAGTTGCAGCAAAATACTGGGACAGACTTTTACTTTCTGGGGCTGGATTGTCCATCTCTGATCATTAGTCACAACTAAGCATGGTCATGTTTCATTACATTATGCAATGTTTTCCATTACGTTTTGTGCGTCATTTAGGGTTCATTATCATCTAAGCCATTTCAAGCTTCTTAGCTAATGTACCTTCCACACGATTGACTTAAGGTTCAAGTACGCCTTCAAGCTATGCGATTTATTCGTGCACTGCAGATTGGCAGGCTGCTATGTTGCCCGCATACCGCTACCCATGGCAGAAACTGGTACTATGACACAGGACGGTGCACAGCTACTGATTTAGCGTGCTAATTCAGGTTAATATCTCTGCAGCTCTATACCTTGACATCTTTTTATGCCTCAGTGTGCATGCGCAAGTGGGGCATTCGGTAGTTCTTTTGCCTTGGTGCACATGTGCAGCGGGGCATACGGTAGTCCGTTTGTGTGTCAGTCATTCTGTCTGTTAGCGGGATAGCCGCTATGCCGGTCAAAATTAAGTCCTAGAATATGGCTTTATGGGTTAAATGCTATGATCTCTTGGATTTACATTTGCCAGATTTTCTCGATAGAGCTTTGTTTTCCAGTTATAGCACTATTTGATTACTACGATGGCTGCTGCGAGCGATCAAGACTTTAACGAAGATAAAGGGGGGAGCGGGTTTTGGGTATGAGCGGTGTGTGCCAGATGTTATTGCAGGCATTGAATTTTGGCAAAAATTAACTACCGCAATTGTTTCGGATACGACTTACAAGTCAATCGATGTTTTTGTTATTAGAGTTTTAAAATATAATTCTATTAGAGGCCGTTAGAAGTAGTAGTCATGAAGTAGAAACTTTTTTCTTATGGATGACAACTTTTGCATTTATTGTCACAAAATATTTATTAATAGCCTACATTTACAATAATTTCTTGTTGGATGCCCAAAATTAAATCTTGCTCATGCTACTTTAAATGTCGATAATTTGTTGTGGCGAAATAATGGTCTTAATAATGTAAGACAATGGTTTGCACACAGTTCGCAAATTTATAACTATACCATTAAATTTGAATATAAATGTTTTACACCGAATACCTGAGGTGGATCAGTGATCATTTCTCTCAAATGTGAAAACATAATCAGTCCCGCTGTGTGAACAGTTTTTAATCCGGGCTACCCCATGACACTTGCAACTGAGGAGGACTTTATCGCGTTAATTTGTCGGTAACAGCCAAAGTTTATTCTTGGGATTAGCCCTAAAATAATGAGTGAAAGGCGACAAAAGTTAGCACACTTAACGTTCAACCGTTTGATCCGAATGAACAAGTCACCGCTTTCTTGGCTGAGAGTTGTTCGCCTTATAGCCTACACACTGAGTACTAAAAACTCCGGGGTTCCAAAGGCTGAAACATTTCATGCGGACTGAGGAAAAAGTGACGCCATTATTTTAAGATGCAACTACATAGATATTAGCGTATTTTATTTGTTTTCAGAAGTGCGGGTTTTGTTCATAATTTAAATTATATTAAAGTGGTGGTAAAACATGTTGTTTGTGTTTTACTTTCTCCGATAACGGCGCTTTAGAGCAAAAGGTTTCATTTCTTAATTCTAATCGGCAAATATTATGGCAAGTATACATGAATTTGCAGACATTAACTTTCCTGGAAATAAATATTTCTCCAACTGCGCGAAAGAAAATTTGTAGCAAAAATTACTTCAGGCGTTTACACTATACTACAAATATAATGGACGTCATGTTGTTCAACGAAAAAATTTTAACGCTGAACTTATTTGAACTCGTTTGTGATGGGGATTTACACTAAGATATGCGCGAAACGGCCGGTGACAAATTTTGCTACCCATCAAAAGATGCTACCTCGCGGTTCTGCGCTTGCGCAAACCTAAAATCTCGGGCTGTGTCCTCACTCTTATCTTAAGTATCTTCAAAAATCATAAAATAAAATTTATTTTCAGGGTGCATGTCGACTTGTAAGCGTACAGATATTTGCATGTACACGCTGGGGTTTCCTGAAAATGCAGAAATTAGACGATAATGGCGTATATGAGCATATATCTTCAAACAAACTTATCCAACTCGTTACAAAATATGCATATGTTATAAAAAGCTAACAAACAACAAAGTTACTACAGTACACTGATTCATATTGCAATATCAAGGCGAAAACAAAGACTTTACGATCGCTTTGCATGAAGGTAGCATTTTTTGACAAGGGAGCAAAATTTGGCATCGGCTAACATGCCTTCTCACTCATTCTACTTCTTGGTTCAGTGAGCAAGGCACGTCCACCTGACTTTTGGCTGACACACGGCCAACAGCGCGTTGGCGAAAGTGGAACCTTTATCCACCCTGGTACTGCACATTATGAGGATTTAACAGTTAAGGTACTGATGTTTACGGCATTGATCATTTTTCAAGATGTTTTTGACGCCGCATTACACTCGCTTCCCGAGGCCGTTTAGACTCCTTGTGATGGAAAACTGTAGGCACTGCCTTTGCTTTTAGTCTCCGTTTATAACCGTTAGCTCCTGTCAGCTCCTATAGCAGCTATGGTCGGCTAAAGGCCTCAAATGCATCAGGTGAGAAGTGGCGAGAACAGAGCCGCGGGTCTTTCGGAAGTTATGTGCGTCCACAAGCATTTTCCCACTCCCTCCTCCTCTTCTTATCAGGAGGAAAGCTGTGGAGACTTACATCTTTAGACTTGTTGCCTTTTGACTGGAAATTGCAGCCAAAAGCAGCACAATGTGGCATAGCGTATCTTCTCAATGGCAGGCTAACTCTATGTTGGCGTAAACGGCTCTTCTCCCGAGTGCAACCTTTTTACGTAATCACTCCCAGAGTGCATTGTGCACGTAAAAATGGCGGCCGCCGTAGGTAAAAATATGTACTAAACAATGAGGATTTTTAAAGCAATGACAATATTTTACATGTTTGTAACAACATATTTTAGTATAAGAGATAAATTGTGACTTATTAAGGCCTACAAGTCATAATAGTCGAGGTTCCCTTTAAATTGTTTTACTATTTCCCCTTGAGGTCTTTCTTAGAATGGTTGAGTCCTCACCATATTCAGTTATGTAAGACTTTTTATTTCCATTCATGTAACTGACCAGTTGCTAAATAATCTAATTAGCTGTGAGATCTTCAGCCAGTTGTCTTTTTTGAGCATCATGCAACTTTTTTGAAGCATGTTGCTGTCGTCAAATACAAAATTAGCTGATATTTTTCCAAAAACAATAAAATGAGTCAGTTGCAACGGATTTATCTGATACATTGTCTTCATACATTGTACTATTTTCAAATAAACAGAGTTCAAATGATTTTCAAATCATCACACTCAATTTTTATTTACGTTTTACACAGTGTCCCAACTTTTTTTGGAAATGGGGTTGTATTATTATTATTATTATTATCATCATCATCCCACTTTTTTAGCATTTAACTGCTTCCACATTTTCCAATGTAAAGACTTCATTCAGATATTAACATATTCAGCTCATTGACATTATTGCATCCATTCTAGTTTTCAGGACTTCATTTTCTAGCTAGGTTTCTCTGTTAAAATTAATGGGGAGACATTCAGATTTGTTAGACTTCTGTTATGTCTTCATACATTCTCTAGCTTCTCTGAAGACTTGACAACCTCTTCTTCTTTTGTTTTGTGTGAAGACCTTTTTACACCAAGGATGAAACCAAGAAATAAATGGGAAATGTGAGATACTTGTAACGGCAGAATAGGAAGGTTTCAAATTCGGTGTGAAAAGGCTCAAAGAAATAAATGGCTTAGAATTTTTTAATAGACACATTTTCTTTTCATTTTATTGCATCTTTGATCTGAAACGGCCTTATAACTCCTCTTTTTCTGCTGCTTCTGTAGTGCACAAACAGATTGCTACCACTGTCACAACTGCATGTGTCCACACACAAACTGCTGCTGCTACTGCATGTCTCCACACACACACACACACACACACACACACACACGCACACACACCCATTAAGAATCACACCACCGACTGCCCAAAAACACCATAGCAACCATCCTGCTCACCCGAGCCAACACCTGAAAGCACCCTAGCAACCACCCTGCACACCTGAGCAGCCATTCAGAAACACCCTAGCGACCACCCTGCAAGCCCTAATAACCACTTAAAAAACCCAAACAACCATTTAGAAACACCCAAACAACCACTCTGTCAACCCTAGCAACCACCTAATAATACTCAAGCAACCTCTCTATGCACCCTAACTATGCTTTAGAAACACAAAAAATGCCATAATAAATACTTTTTCACACCACTGTACATATATATAGATGTTTTTTTAAACGCCCACTCCACCGGATGGGCATATATTGCAATTTCATTTTTCCATCTGTCAGTCTGTCCGTCAGTCTGTTCACAATTTATTGTTCTCACTCTTCAGATTACAGTTGAATCACTGAATTGCTAAAAGGCCCAACTCCAATGAATTAGAGGTTTGCATATCTTAAAACAAAAAAGCTAACTTTCTTGTTTTTCAGCCAAAAGTATTCCAATGACACTCTCTTGAAAAGAAATAAACTAAAAAAAAATGGGTCATAACATATGGGGAAAGAAATAAATTTTTTTTTTCCCTTTCTTGAAAAAGAGTGTTCATTGCCCACATGGAAAGAATCTATATGAACATATTTGCGCATACATGCAACCTATATGCCGCATATATGCGGCATATTTGTGCCTATATGCCGCATATATGTGCATATATGCAGCATATAGGCCAAATTCAGGTATATATATGTGCTTATAGAGGGCATATAGGTCTCCTATATTGCTTCTTTATTTCCACATATAGGCCCTATATGTACATATAAGGTATACAGTGCCCTCAATAATTATTAGCACCCCTAGTTAAGATGTGTTAAAAGCCTTAAAATAAATTCAATTTTTTTGCAGAAGCATACTCTCACTCTGAAAATTGTAAAAAATGTAACCTTCAACTCAAGTGAATTTTATGGGGAAAAAAATCCCTGACTAAGAAATAATTATTTTTCATAAAATCACCTGTTCCACAATTATTGGAACCCCTAACAAAACCTAGGTTATAAATGTAATTGAAGTATTTCTGTCATTTCTACAGTAGTTTATTAAGCTGATCAGTGTATCTAGGAACATTTAATTAGCAATTCGTCACTTCCTGTTTCCCTGGGGTGTAAATATGACATGACACAGAGGCCTTTTCTCTTATCCACTCTTCAACATGGGAAAGACAAAGGAACACACCATTCAAGTAAGGCAGATGTGTGTCGACCTTCACAAGTCAGGTAATGGCTACAAGAAAATAGCCACTCGCCTGCACCTGCCCATATCTACTGTCAGAGGAATCATTAAGAAGTTTAAAACAACTGGAACAGTGGTAAACAAGCCTGGACTAGGACGCAAGGTTATTTTGCCACCACGCACAGTGAGGAGGATGGTAAGAGAAATAAAAAGCTCTCCAAAGCTCACTGTTAAAGAATTGCAACAAATGGTAGCATCTTGGGGTCACAAAGTCTCCAAAACAACCATCAGGCGCTATCTGCATGCCAACAAGCTGTTTGGAGGCATGCACGGAAAAAACCTTTTCTCACTTACAATCATAAGCGCAAACATCCGTAGTTCGCTAAGCGGTACTGGGACTTCAACTGGGACCATGTGCTTTGGTCAGATGACACCAAGATAGAGCTTTTTGGCAAGAAAAACTTTAAGTGGGTCTGGCGGAACACAAAAGATGAATATGCAGAAAAGCACCTCATGCCCACAGTGAAGTATGGGGGAGGATCGGTGATGCTGTGGGCCTGTGTCTCTTCCCTGGGAACTTTGTTAGGGTGCATGGCATCACGAACGCTTTGACATACCAAAACATTTTAAATCAAAATCTGGTGGCCTCTGCCCGAAAGCTGAAGATGGGTCGTCATTGGATCTTTCAGCAACATAATGACTCTAAACATGTGGCCAAATCTATACAGAAATGCTTCACCAGACACAGAATCAAGCTCCTCCCATGGCCATCTCAGTCCCCAGACCTCAACCCCATTGAAAACCTCTGGAGTGAGCTGAAGAAGAGAGTGCAGAGGAGAGGACCCAGGTCGCTGGATGATGTAGAGAGATTATACAAAGAGGAGTGGTCGAAAATTCCTCTTTCTGTCTTCTTCCATCTTGTGAAACATTATAGGAGAAGAATAGGTGCTGTTTTGTTGGCAAAAAAAGTACAAAGTATTAACATCAGGGGTGCTAATAATTGTGGCACACATGATTTGATGTAAAATAATTATTTCTTAATGAGGAATTTTTTTCCCACTGAATAAATGCACTTGAATTAAAGGTTGGAATTTAATTTTTTTTCATTGTGGTCGTATATTATTTAGAAAAAAAACTGAATTTATTAGAAGCTAAAGAGCACATCTCAACCGGGGGTGCCAATAATAATGGAGAGCGCTGTATATGTACATATCTGTACCTATATATACCTATAATATATGAAAACGGCCAATTTTATGTATGTGGCATATAGGCAAAACCTATATGTGGCCCTATATTAAAACCTATGTTTATATAGGTTCTTTCCGTGTCGGTGGAGTTGGGCCCTTTGGAAACTCAAGGATTCCATTTTTGTTGGATTGTCATTCTGTTTGTTTTGTGGGTCAATGGTGATATGTGGAGGATACTTATTCATTTCGGTGATGACTGGAAAATTTTTAGTCAAAGAACTTGCCATTGACAAGGCTAATATGTGAGTGTACTACCGCACTTTGCATGGCTATGTTTTAGTTGAAGGGTTGAAATTTCAAAGGGAAATCCATTTTTCAGGGCTGCTTATGGCATCTTGGATAGTTCAAGGCCGATCCAATGTTATGCTCAAGATTTAAGACATGCGACAATGCTCGTCGTTCATTAGTACAGATGTGTTGAAAGGAAGAAAAAAAATTACTCTGCTTCCCGTGGGGGGATTAATCACAGCAAAATGTAACAACTCAATAATTTAAATATAACAAGAGGCACTCCTAGCGTGTAAACCACCACCAAGGCAGCACAGTCCAAATCTTGCTGAGTGGGAGCAAAGTTCAGTTATCGCGTGTCATAGGATTTCAAGATGGCTGTCGTGGTGTGGCGGCCATATTGTTTGACTGATCGCAGTCAAAATCAATAGGATCCATCCCTGATGTAATAGCGACCCTCCCACATAATTTCAGAGATATCCATTCATTACTTTTTGAGTTATCTTGTTCACAAACAAACAGACAGACAAACAAACAACACCAATCACAACCTGCAGCCAACTTCGTTTGGCGGAGGTAATAAAATGTATTCAAAATAAATTGATCAAGAAATTAAACTTAACAAAGTTATACTGTCATCAACCTTCAAACCCCAATTCCAATGAAGTTGGGACGATGTGTAAAATGTGAATAAAAACAAAATACAATGATTTGCGAATCCTTTTCACCCTATATTCAATTGAGTACACTACAAAGACCAGATATTTAATGTTCAAACTGATAAACTTCATTGTTTTTTTTTTTAATATTCACTCATTTTGAATTTGATGAAACAGGTGAGTGTCATGATTAGGTATAAAAGCACCCCCAAAAGGCTAAGTCGTTCACAAGTAAGGATGGGGCGAGGTTTACCATTTTGTGAACTTATAAGTGAGCAAATAGTCCTACAGTTTAAGGACAATGTTTCTCATCGTGCAATTGCAAGGAATTTAGGGATTTCATCATCTACAGTCTATATTATCATCAAAAGATTCTGAGAATCTGGAGAAATCGCTATACGTAAGCGGCAAAGCTGAAAACCAATATTGAATGCCCGTGACTGCAGTCACTCAGGCGGCACAGCATTAAAAACCAACATCATTCTGTAAAGGATATTACCATGTGGGCCCAGGAATACTTCAGAAAACCATTGTTAGTGAACTCAGTTTGTCGCTACATCTACATGTGCAAGTTCAAGCTCTACCATGCAAAGCGAAAGCCATATATCAACAACACCCAGAAACGCCGCCGGCTTCTTTGTGCCTGAGCTCATCTGAGATGACTAACACAAAATGTCCAGTGGTCTGAAGAGTCCACATTTCAAATTGTTCTTGGAAAATCATGGACGTCCAGTCCTCCGGGCTAAAGAGGAAAAGGACCATGTAGATCGTTATCAGCGCAAAGTTCAAAAGCCAGCATCTGGGATGGTATGGGGATGTGTTTGCACCCATGGCATGGGTAACTTGCACATCTACGAAGACACCATAAATGCTGGAAGGTACAAACAGGATTTGGAGCAACATATGCTGCCATCCAAGCAATGTCTTTTTCAGGGATGTGCCTGCTTATTTCAGCAAGACAATGCCAAGCCACATTCTGCACGTTTTACAACAGCGTGGCTTCGTAGACTCAGAGCGCGGGTAATAGACTAGCCTGCCTGCAGTCCAGACCGGTCTCCCATTGAAAATGTGTGGCACATTATGAAGCACAGAATATGACAATGGAGACCCCAGACTGTTGAGCAACTGAAGTCATACGCCAAGCAAGAATGAAAAAGGATTCCACCAACAAAGCTTCCACAGTTAGTGTCCTCAGTTCCCAAATTCTGATTAGGTGTTGTTAAAAGGAAAGGTGATGTAACACAGTGGTAAACATGCCCCTGTCCCAGCTTTTTTGGATTGTGTTGCAGGGATAAAATTCAAAATGAGAGAATATTTCCATTAAAACAATAAAGTTTATCAGTTTGAACATTAAATATCTTGTCTTTATAGTGTACTCAATTAAATATAGGTCGGAAAGGATTTGCAAATCATTGTATTCTGTTTTTATTCATGTTTTACGCAACTTGTCCCAACTTCATTAGAATTGGGGTTTGTAAATGCAACATATTGGCATCCCACATGCTAATTGCTTTTCTGATGTGTACTTATTAGTCTGGGCTGCCCACAGAAAGCCTGCATTCGCAATATTCCGGGATTTTAATGTGAGTTCAGTGTGGGATAGACCTCACAGGGCCTGTGGGGTTTAATGTGGGTTCACCAGAGACATTCTGCCCACATTTAGCCCACAGTCAGCCACATTGTGGAATAGTGGTGTGGGTCTAGAATGAGCTAATCCACAAGCTGTAAATAAAGAGAGTTTGGCTAACTACTTGACAGGTGCCATGTTGTTACGCTGCCATTGTATACTGAGAGGCATTAAAAACGCATAAGAAACTATACTGTTTTAAAGTAGCGGTAAATGGTTTCTTTCGTAGTTGCAAAACACGGTCTCGGGACACTGTGCTTTTGGTAGTGAGACTTGCCCTCACTGTTATCGTTACATTGGCAGTCAATTCAGCACTTCTTATGCATTATCTGACACGGCAGAGGACGTTTTATGGAATGTGTGTTTGCGGCGTCACAGATGACGCACTTTGTCGGGGACGACAGCTGACACATCTGGTCATTCTGTGTCGTCCCGGCAGTCTGGATACAGTCATTTAATGGACAATAATGCGTCCAGAATCTTTTCTTTGAGACTGGCCATCATTCAACATTCAAAATGTTTGAATCTTCTGAGATACATTTGTTTGTGGCATTTGAAGTGGGAATGATGTGACTTTTTTTCCGTGTGTTTTTATTGGCCCTGATCTTCAACTTTTCATGTGCAAAATGATTTCTCCCAATGTGATTCACAACCTTGATCCAGGGAGCTGTGCTGCATTTCGATATTTATCATGAGCTGTTAAACCAAGAAAGTAGTCGAACCCAGACATTTTGCAATGCTTACCATACCTGATGTCATGATGTCGATCAGCAAAAGGAAAAACTATCAGTTTTCAAATTAGACGATAAAAACCACTTTGCGTTTTTAATGCCTCTCAGTATAGTTGAGTGCCAGTGCATACCTATATTAGGAATTTGTTATTTATGTGCCTTGTGCTACAAGCATGAAACTTTGAACAAATATAATTAGTGCCATGGAGATTATTTTCCAGAATTGTGACATTGTTGATTTTGCCTCGGCCAACCAAACTGGAGGACAACTATAGGTTCAACTGTGCTCATGTCTACGTCTCATTCAGTGTTCATTCTTGTGTTGATTAGCTAATTAGATTTATTGCATTAGGCAAACCTATTGATAAGCACGCCATTTTTTTCAGACAGTACTTTCTCATGGAAGCCTATCTCAACAAACAAATATGTTGTTCAGTTTATACCTAAAATGATAAATGATCGTAGTCGTGATATTTACCTGAATGTGAATAGGCTACTCACACAAACACAAAAAGAGCTGTCATTTGCTTTCTAGTTTTCACAGTTAACTTCCGGACTGTTAAGACTGAGATTTAATGTTGCTCACAATAACTGCAGCTTTTGTGATACTTAAATGGAAACCACTGATCTTTTAAGCAATGTATATCTGTGAAACTCTGGAAGGATTTGCAGGACTGGCTGTGAGCCAAAATCCTACAACTTGTTCTTCCAACAGGAGCAAATATTGCATTTGATATTAACATGAGGGACACCAAGAGTGACTTTATCTGAAAGAACATGACACTCCAGGCACAATTTTTCACCCATGCATCTAAATGAAGGAAAATTAAACCCCTTTTTTCTCTAATTATGAAGGACCTCATCTCAGTGCTCACTGCCTATGGACCATTGAAACAGTATGATGACCTCTAAAGCAACTATGGAGGAACACAAATTCAGGATTCATTTCTTTTTTTAGTTTCCATGTCTTATTATTCATCGTTTTATGTTATTTATTGTCTTATCTAGTGTCTCCTGCATTTTAAGTGGTGTATATTGTTCATACTTCTGTACATTGATGTTTGTAAATGTATCATCTTCAATTTAAACAAGAGCCATCTGGCAACGGCATATCCCCCTGGCCCCCAAAGGCACATCTAGACATTATGCTGAACATGTCTGTTAAATTTCGTGAAGATCGGATATGTAGTTTCTAAAATATAGCCCAGATAAGGTGATTACAGACGGACGGACACCCACCTGCCCGCCCGGACGGACAGACGGATGAGGCAATGGCTATATCCCCCACATTTCGATGCCGGGAGGATAATAATAATAAAAAGTGCCACCTTCTCAGGAAATCACAAGTAAATCTGTGCATTATTTTGCCACCTCCTGGTCGAATTGCACATCTCCATACTGCCATCCCAAATTAATTGCTATTAGTCCATACAGTAAGATTGTACACTGTGAAAAGTGTCTGTCTTAGCAAGTCTTAATCTTATAATGAGAGAATGTTTTTCTTTCAAGTGGAAAATATTGGTTTCGTTAAAGGAGAATTCCGGTGTGAAATTGACTTGGGGTGTATTGAAACATGATAATGAGTACAAGCTTTTGTCGAATACCCCACCTATGTACGCACACAACTTTTTGAAATAAATGAATTTTTAGCCGAAGCTCCCAACAGGCTTACAATGGTTGTGAATCGGGCATCACGTTGCCATGCAAAGAAGTCGCTATTTTTTCATCATTAACAAGGCTAAAAGTAGCTCCACCCTTCTTCGGTAGAATTCAGAGGGCCCTGACATTTAAAACGAGGCACTGAGAACTTTGAAAATGCACAAGTAGTTTAATAAAAAAGACCTCGATGTAGTTTCCAGTCGCCTCCATCTTGAAATTCACAATAAGTCGATTGACGAGCACGAACGAATAGATTGCAATCTGTTCCCCTATCCTTCCTATTCGTTTGTGCTTGTCAATCGACTTATCGTGACTTGGAGGCAACTGGAAACTGCATCGAGGTACTGTTTGCATAAACAGTATTTTTTAGATATTAATCAAAATTATCTCACCTCATTGGAAAATTTTTGTCCTACTTAGGAAAAGGATAATAGAAATGTGCGTTAAGTCTAAATGCAAGATTATAATGCTTGATTAGATAGACTTATTTTTACAATTTTTTTTTTTTTTTGCAGAGGTGTACTTGATCTAATCCAATTCTGGTAAGTCCAGTCCTCGCCTCCCTTCCGTCAGAGATGTGCAGGGACACAGGCCCAGACAGTGCTTAAATACAAAGCATAGGTTACAAAGAGCAGGAAAATCTAAAGGCATGGTCAAAACAGGCAGGATCAAAATATATATATATACAGAGAAAGGGCAGAATACAGTACCAAACAGCAATCTGGCAGCACAGTCACAGAACAGGCAAGGTCCAAAATCAGATTGAGCAGAATATGGCACCAAATCACAATCTAAAGAAAAAATATCAAAGTAAGGAAAATAGGCAGAGAGTCAGAAAACCAAGGAAGACTACGCAAGCAGAGCAAAGACAGAATCCAAAAATTGATTCAAGAAAAAAAAACTGGGTCACCACCAAAGGATAGGCAGGCAGACCAGAAAGACTTGTAACAACAGGGTATACTATAAACAAGTGAGAGGACCTCACACAGAACAGATATATAATGAACATGTATAAATGCATATGGATTGATGGCTCTATTTTAACTATTTTAGTGCACGGTCTGAAGCACATGGAGCAAGTGAATTTTGGGCTTGTCCAAATCCATTTTTGCTAATTTAATGGTGAGTTATCTGGGTGCAAAGTATGACTCATGGTTCAAAGAAGTGTATTTTGGGCATGACATGGAATAAAGCAATCAGACTATCATCTTCCATTCATTATAAAAACTGTCCACTTGCTTTTTGGTGGACTGCCATCATAAGGGTGGATTTGCCAAGTAGAGAGAAAGGCTCCTTTGCATTGGGAAACAGGTCTGCTCGTCCGCAAAGTGAAAGCACGTGAGCAAAGCACTGCTAAAAGCATGGAAACCTGATCCTTGTAATCTCAAAAATTGTATTTAAAAATATTGTTAAAAATATTGCTCATGATTGTTTTAATCATATCTAGATTTAAACAAATATATATCGTGCACAATGAATCCCAGGGTTGCTTGTGAACATGCATAAAACAAGCAAAGAAAATGAAAAAAGTTTTAATTCAAGGTTGCAGGTAAAACAAGAGTCATCGGATGATGACGTGTCCCCCTAGCCCCCGAAATCCAATCTCACAAATCCCAAAATATCAAAAGGCACCAATCTTGGATCTGATTAATACGTGCAGCAAGTTTTGTTAAAAATATTGAACGGTATTTGAGTTCTTCTCTGAAAACAAAATGATTACAGACAGATACAGGGAGAGAAAGGTAGATATACTGATGCCTACAACCCCAATTCTGAAATAATTGAGACGAAGGGAAAATTGTGAATAAAATCAAAACGCAATGAATTTTCAGATCACATCAGTTAAAATGTTATTTACAATGTAACATAGATAACATTTCAAATATTGAAACTGGGGCATTTTACATTTTTATCCACAAAATGAGCTAATTTCAAATTTTCTGGCTGCAACAGGTCTCAAAAAAGTTGGGACACAGGCATGCTGAAAAAGCCATTAATGTATAAGAGAATCAGCTGAAAGAACATTTAGCAAGTAATTAAATTCACTGGCATCAGGTGTGTAACATGATTGGATATAAAAGAGATGTCTTAGAGAGGCTGAGTCTCCCAGAAGTAAAGATGGCCAGAGGCTCTCCAACCTGTGAAGGCTTGCATAAAAAATTGTGGATTACTTTAAAAACAATGTTCCTCAACGTCAGATTGCAAAGGTTTTGAAGGTCTCATCATCGACAGTGCATAACATCATCAAAAGATTCAGAGAAACTGGAAAAATCTCTATGCGTAAGGGACAAGGCTGAAGACCTTTACTGGATGCCCGTGATCTTTAGGCCCTCAGACACCAGTGCATCACTCACTGGCATGATTCTGTCATTGACATTACTAAATGGGCCCAGGAATACTTCAAGAAACCACTGTCTGTAAACACAATCCGCCATTCCATCCACAGATGCCACCTAAAACTCTATCATGCAAAAAGGAAGCCATTATTGAGCGTGATCCAGAAGCGCTGCCATGTTCTGTGGGCCAAGGCTCATTTAAATGGACTGTAGCAAAGTGTCCTGTGGTCAGACGAGTCCAAATTTGACATTCTTGTTGGAAATCATGGGCGTCGTGTTCTCCGGGCTAAAGAGGAGATAGACCACCCCTCCTGTTATCAGCGTTCAGTTCAAAAGCCAGCAAAATGAAAGCACCGAAGGCGCTGATGCCTCAGTGCTTACAGCAGTGACAAGTATGTCCCTTGACAAAGTTATAAAATTCTGTGTGGACTTGTCAGAGTGCCCTAGCTGTGCATCGATGCTTGGCAGAAGCTACAGCGCCCTCCATAATTATTGGCACCCCTGGTTTAGATGTGTTCTTCAGCTTCTAATAAATTCAATTTTTTTTTCTTCTAAATAATATACGACCACAAAGTAAAAAAAGAGGAAAATCCAACCTTTAATTCAAGTGCATTTATTCAGTGGGAAAAAAATACCATATTAAGAAATAATTTTTTTACATCAAATCATGTGTGCCACAATTATTAGCACCCCTGATGTTAATACTTTGTACAACCCCCTTTTGACAACAAAATAGCACCTAATCTTCCGCTATAATGTTTCACAAGATGGGAGAATACAGAAAGAGGCATCTTGGACCATTCCTCTTCGCACAATCTCTTCAGCTCACTCCACAGGTTTTCAATGGGGTTGAGGTCTGGGGACTGAGATGGCCATGGGAGGAGCTTGATTCTGTGTCTGGTGAACCATTTCTGTGTAGATTTGGCCACATGTTTAGGGTCATTATCTTGCTGAAAGACCCAGTCTGGACCCATCTTCAGCTTTCGGGCAGAGGCCGAACGCTTAGCGAACTCCTGACATTTGCATTTATGATTGTGAGTGAGGAAAGGTTTTTTCCATGCACGCAATTCTTTAACAATGAGCTTTGGAGAACTTTTCATTTCTTTTACCATCCTCCTCACTGTGCATGGTGGCAAAATAACTTTGCGTCCTCGTCCAGGCTTGTTTACCACTGTAACAGTTGTTTTAAAATTCTTAATGATTCCTCTGACAGTAGATATGGGCAGGTGCAGGCGAGAGGCTATTTTCTTGTAGTCATTGCCTGACTTGTGAAGGTCGACACACATCTGCCTTACTTGAATGGCTTTTTCCTTTGTCTTTCCCATGTTGAAGAGTGGATAAGAGATATGGCCTCTGTGTCACGTCATATTTATACCCCAGGGAAACAGGAAGTGATGAATTACTAATTAAATGTTCCTAGATACTCTGACTAATTTTGTAAACTACTGTAGAAATGACAGAAATACTTAAATTACATTTATTTCCTTGGAATTGTTAGGGGTGCCAATAATTGTGGAACAGGTGATTTTATGAAACATAATTATTTCTTAGTCAGTCACTTGAGTTGAAGGTTCCATTTTTCTACAATTTTCAGTGCGAGAGTATGCTTCTGCAATAAAAATTGTATTTATTTTAAGGCTTTTAACACATCTTAACCAGGGGTGCCAATAATTATGGAGGGCGCTGTATGTTTCCATTCACTTGACAATAGAATTACCTGAAGTTCACCAGAAATATTCATGCGAATAAAGGCGGTGAAAATGCATTCCCACCTAACAGCATTGAAGCGAATAAAAACTTGTATGTATCCTAATGACATTACTTGCTGCTATGCGATCAAATCGGTGTATCGAATAGATTTGACATTTTAAGCTGTTTCCATTCATTTTCGCACTGAATCGCAGAAGCTTCGAGAAGTGTGGTAGGCAACAAAATTAACTAGTTCGTTTCAACCGCATTTTATTGCTATCAGCGAATCTAATAAGCGAATAGTATAAACTTTGTTCTCAAACGAACACCAATAACTGCAATTAATTTAAGGTAACTAAATGAACAAATGACGCGATTATGCTAGATCGTTAAGAGCTGCTCACGTCATCTACTTTAACTTTAATATGAATTTAACAGGTTGTTATCTGATGATCAACATAAACTAAAGCTGGGAACAGAAAATGACGCTAACAACAAAATTCATTAGGGGCCAGCTAATGCGACAAATTTCCCAAAATGCAGTCATTTGATAAACTCACCGGCAAGCGTGTTCCAATGAAAATGAATTGACTGTTTGGAACAATTGCTTTCCCCATGATACGCATTACTTCCGCATTACTCGATTCCTATTGGAGTCTATGGAAGTGTCAAATACTGCTATAAGTCGAAAACAAAGCTCTATCTCAGAAATCTGGCAAATTTAAATCCAAGATATCATGGCATTCAACCCACAGAGCCATATTCTAGGACTATTCTATCCCGGTAACAGACAGAATGACACACAAACAAACTACTGTATGCCCCGCTTGCGCGCATGCGCACCGAGGCATAATGAAGGATGAAGTACAGCCTTACAGTACTGGCCATGCCATTCTGAACACTGAACGTGTTTTTGTTGTTCTTACTATAATGGTGGTGGGTTTGCCCTTTGCCAATTCCTGTATGCAGCAAAGACAGAGCAGGCTGAACTAAGCGTGTACTTCATCTGGACTGCATCTAGGGCCTGTCTTAATTACACTGTAACCTTGTTGAACAGGCAGTACTGGTAATTTGCATAATTAATTGGTGTTTGGACTGCAGTTCTGGTGGGAGGTCTTTCATGAGGCATGTGTTTTGACTGTTTTCACACCTCCCCTTTGTTCTGGTGTGAGCATAGGCCTAGCAGACAAACTTTGTTCTCCCTCTGTGAAATTTTCCGGAGAAATACCGATGTGGCCTCAGAACTTCAGTGGGCCAGACAGTCCTTGGCATGTCTCGGGAAAATTTAACTGAGGTTTACTGAGGTCTGTTCCAAATTTAAGTTAACCGGACAGACTTCGGGATAACTTGGTAAAATTCTTCAGAGGTTTACCGAGTTGGCCTCAAATCTTCAGTAAACCTTGGTGTATTCTAAGTTTTTGTAGGAATTTCTCAGAAAATATGCACTTTCTTGGTTTTTAGGTGCTACCAGTGCACGTTCAACAGTTCATGCCTTTGAGTTGATTACTAGATCAATTGTATAATGCACGTTTGTTTCAAAGTTTTGTTAATTGTGAACAAATTAATAGTTTCAAATGGTAACTACCTGTTTAAATCGAGATGAGGCATTATGCCATGCATCAGATACATTACTTAATACAGTTTTTTTGTCTTTAAGATGCATTCTGAAAATCAATTCTTTCTCAAGGAATTCATGCGATCAATCGATCGAGGAAAATAATGTCCATCCCCGGACAGATGTTCGGAAATGAAATATAATGAGTGAAGAAACATACAGCAGGGCTGCCAACTCTCACGCATTCGGCGTGTGATTAGTGGCATATACATGTCCCGTGCTGTAGTCAGCAATTATTCAATTAACGCAATGCATGTCTTTCACCATCATTCAAATTGTTTAAATGAAATGAGACCATTTGAAACGTTTTTATGCAATTCCATTGCGTTCAAACCCCTGAGTAAAGAAAAGCGTGAGAAGTCCGGAGTCATAATTGATATCCATGTTACTTGTGAGAACACAAGTAACACATGTGAAGCTGAAAAAACTTAATGCTCAAGGACTTCATCTCCGCCTGAGAATATCTTACAAAGGCGCTGATTGAATAATTTCTGACGTATAGCACAGGAACGTGAATAGACCACTTAGACCCCATTTACACATAGGAAAAACGCACATATTTTCATGCGATTTGGCCTCTCTTTTACACGCAAACAGAGTTTTTTTCACGGAAAACGATTATTTGTAAAAACCCAGGTCAAAGTGGAGATTTCTGTTAACGCCGTTTATGTGTTGCCGTGCAAACTGGGTGAAATGGGAAGTGCGTTTGAGCGCGTCTACAAGTAAGCCGGCTTCGCAAGATTCCTGAAAAACTACGCCAGAATCTTGCCGAAGTTGCGCGATAAGCTCTACAAACCCCGCGATGGCTGCAGCTATCGTGGAATTTGGAGGGCTTATTGCACAACTTTGGCAAGATTTGCGTGTAATTTTTCGGGAATCTTGCGCAGCCGGCTTACTTACAGATGTGCTCGAATGCACCTGGGGTTGTAGGTTCTGAAATGTCACAGCATGCGCCAGAAAATGCTTAAGGTCAGGTGAGCGACCTATCAGTCCACACAAATGAACCTCGTGCCATATTTATTGGGTGCGTCTCAAAGCGTTGGCTGCATCCTTCGTTGGCTGCATTTTTAGAGGGTCCTCACTTACTTCCGTCTGCCAAACTGACACTTACAGCAAGGGATAAGGTTAAATTTAGGTTTAGGTGTAGAGCTAGGTTTAGGGTTGGGGGTTAGTTTTAAGGCTAAGGTTAGGGAGACCAATGACAACTCGCTTAAACCGAAGCTCTTTAACGGAGATGAAATGACATCATGCCAGTTTGGCAGATGGAATTAAATGACGACCCCGAAAAATGCAGCCTTCAAAGGAGGCAGCCTACCCTTTGAGATGCACTCATTGGATGTATCTCAAAGCGTAGGCTGCAGCCTTTGAAGGCTGCATTTTTAGGGGTCGGCGCTTACTTCAATCTGCCAAACTGTCATTTAGGGTAAGGGACAAGGTTAAATTTAGGGTTAGGTTTAGGGCTAGGTTTAGGGTTTTAGGTTAGAGTTAAGGTTAAGGAAACCAGTTACGACTCGCTTAAACCAACGCTGTTTAACGGAGATGAAATGATGTTACGTCAGTTTGGCGGATGGAATTGAGTGACAACCCCTAAAAATGCAGCCTTCAAAGGATGCAGCCTAGGCTTTGAGATGCACCCATTCTTTTGGAAGGAACAGGAAGTCGCACGTCTTATTTGTTGTTGTCGTCAATTTGAGGATTCTGATTGGCTGGCATGGCTTTGTCCTTCTCCCTACACTGCTGCCCATAGGTTTGGCATAGTTATGATGGCGCTAGACGGTGTATTTATCCGCGTTCATGTAAATGAAAACATTTTTGAAAACAATGTTGTATGCATGATGTTATTATTGAAAGCGGAGGGGGCGGAATATTTGTTTCTATAAATACCCAGCTATGTGTAAACGTGGCCTTAAACTCAGGCCGAATGTGTGAAAGTTGGCAACCCTGATACAGCATAGACAAACTAATTCTATTTTCACATTGCAGGAACCTTTATGTGCAGAAAAAATATAATCTATCACCCAAAAATGGACCGTTTTATGAGCTCCCCCTTTACGTCTCAAGGGAGGCGTTCAGGGGAGCTCATGTGTTTTTCAGGGGAGCCAAGCTCCCCTCAGCTGCCCTGTAATTTGAACCATGAATGCATCTTTAAAATAGCAGATATTAACTGACAATTGACTGTAGACTAGGTTGTTGATCAATCACACAATTGCTTTCTGCCATCTAAAGATAGCAGCAAGCCATCAATGCGCTTGATGACATCGCAATTTTAGACATAACCAAAGGCACTCAGTTTAGCACAAGTAGGCCTACACGGGCTATTTATGCAACCTGAGCACTGGAGAGGAAAACAGTAACTCGCTGCTCATGAGCTTGCAAAGACACCCGCTCCCTGTCTGGTTACCATACTAGAGCAGGATTGATCCCTATGAAGAAAACGAGAGACAGGTGAGTAGAAGGGCATAATGAACGTTCAGAGGGGAAGATGAAGTAAAGTACTAATTCACCAATTAACAGTGAGCAGAGAAGCATAGAAAACGGAAGGGAAAATACACTGCACATACTCAAGGAAATTGAAGGAAATCAAAACATACGCCACAAGGAAAAAATATGAAATAGTAACATACACAGAAAACATGAGCTAAGGTGGAACACTGGCACTCCCACTGGCCTTCGGTGGCATCCAGCATACATTTTGCAGTTGCTCTCTCAATAACATAGCAAAAAAAAAGAAGATAGGCTGTATTTCTGATTTATGCATTCATGCTTTAGAGCACCCTTCCAAAGATGATGATGATAATCATGACTACTACCATTATTATTATCATCATCATTATTATTAATAATAATAGTTGTAGTACTGTATGATTCTGCAGCTTAACTGTTTGGACCCCCTAATAATTCTTGCTTCACAATGGGGTCCTGGCACCCACAGGTGCACAGGCCCCACTTATGCGTTGGACACTGAAAGCCTCCTACAGTCAGACCCATCTTCGCAATTACAAAATGTTTGGGAGGGTGGCCAGAAAAGAAGCCGCTGCTATCATCAGCAAACAAACACATGCACATACAGTTTGCCTGAGGGTATGGGAACATCCAGTGAAAGTAACCTATGCCAAATCAGGAGACAAAGAATACAGGGTACAGAGGATAGGTGTGTTAAATTAAGTTAATCAAAAAAAAAGAAAGAAAGAAAAGAAATCTAGCTGGCTCCTTTGTCTATTTCAGGGGAAAGGCCATCATCCTCATTTCACCGTTCACCAGACACAAAATCAGTCTGGCACGTTCTCACACGAAATTTGTCTTTACGAGCTGCTGTGGTCAACCAAGGACACTTGTCTTCTGTTTTAGTACGACCTTAAACTGCGTTGAAGTACCTGTAGGACTGCAAATACGCAGTTGAGGCATTTTTTTCACGAAAGACAAATCTAATGATCTCGAATAACCCAAACGACTTGTTTATTTAGAGGAACATTGGCTACGAAATCCCAGAGCCGTCCGTTGTCTGATAACTTCAAACGAAGAATGTATCTTGACGTGACAAAAATGAGAACTGGTTACGTTTCCACCTTAAGCCCTGACTGCTACTAAAATCCACCCTTTCTCTAGTCACCTGACTTACGGACAGCCATTTTGTCTGTGGTGTCGTTGACAAGCTGATACAACCAGATTTCTTCGGAAGCGGTCAGGTTCCGAGGCATTGTCCACGGGAAATAAGAAGAAGAACTGACAAAATGAACATTTTTTGAATAATCAAAGAAATTGTACGACCCAAATCGGGAACACTGCGGCCAGAAGAGCGTCTAAATAACGTTTTCCTGACTGGCTAGTTTGTGAAGTTGGCAGTAACGTTAAACTATACAGCTATTTCGTCAGTGACATAGCTAGCTAGCCAGCTAATTACGTCAGCTTATCGATAATCCGCACCTAGCTAGCTAGCCGGTAAACCAACGTTAACACTGGATGCCGATTACGAGTGTTCGCTGACTAGCTGGGTAGTTGCAGTATCATTGCTGTCGTGTTCGCTTCAGTCTGAACCTCTGAACGCCGGTTTTCTGTCCTGAATCCCGGGGTTCAGTCAGCGAGCTACAGGGACAACCGGCAACAGTCGTTAGATTACAGCTGATGAATGAATTTGTCATCCACTTCGAGCAGGATTGCGAGATCGCTTAACTTACTGGAATAACGGCACTTGCTGTCCTCTCCTTTTTGGTGCAAGCAGTATAGATCCCCAGCTAGCTAGCTAACTGCCAGATAAACGTAACCGGGCTGGCTAACGCTACCTCTCTCGTTTGCTAGCTAGTTTCGCAGACTCCAGTCGTAGCGGTAGATTAGTGATGTCTCATTGCTTTCATATTGATCATCTTTCGTTACCAATGCAGGCATCTCGTTTTTACCGGAGCTAACGTTCGCTATCGCTCTTGTTCCGCTTTAAACTAGACGTCTGTCATTTAGCCAGCTAGCTCACGTTAACGCTGCGCTCGCTAACCCGCGATAGCTAGCTAACAGTTAACGCACCGTTGTCTATAAATATTTACTTGGCTAGCCGCCTGTCGGTAACTTAACGTTATAGATTGGAACTGCCAGTTCGGTGACTTTGCTTGCTTCGGTATCTCGCGTAAAGACTCATTCCTTCATTTTGGCCCCTCCGTTTCATCTTATCGTAACATTAACAGTACGGCGATTGTGGGTTATTTTAGTCCACTGGAGCTTAATATAATATGGGCTGGGTAGCTGTCTGATTTGCCGCATGCTTCCTTGTGTGGCGAGTGTCATCTACTCTAACTCTTAATTCCAGATAGTCATTAAGCTAAGAAAAAAAGTGCTGTTTCTAGAGTTTTTTTTAATAGTTTTCTTTGCAAGTTATTATAGTGTAGCTTGCTAACTGGCAGAAAATGTCGGGACAGTCGATCACAGACCGGATCGCAGCGGCTCAGCACAGCATGACTGGATCTGCCATCAGTAAAGCCGTCTGTAAGGCCACGACGCATGAGGTCAGCGGTCCGAAGAAGAAACACCTTGACTGTAAGTAACCAGCTGGTGAATGCAAGCTAATTATTAGTTGCTGGTTAATTCATTAGCTAACTTAACGGTATTCAGTTTGCATTTTGACAATTACAGCAATGCGTGGGGCTTGAATTATAAAGGAAAGAACGGTCCGTTCCAAGCCCAGTTTCTAGCTGAAAGCGCAGCTAACGATAAAACGTTAACGATAGTGATAAGAGCTAGCGAGCTAACGTTTAGTATCCATAGCTACATAATGTGTGACTTGGCTGTATGGCGCATCACTGTGGGTAGGTTACTGGTTTAAGCAAGACCAGCCCTTCGGTGACCATTTCATACACTCTACTACCGGCCAAACCACTCAACCATGAACATATTTAAGCCAAACGTTTATTAAGTTACAAAATGCATGCGGATCGCGGAAGAAAAAAAATATTTTGTCAATGTCTGACATTTTCGACGTTGCGATTTAAAGCGAGCCCAAAATTGCACGTCGTCTGCTATGTTTTTTTTTTTTTTTTTTTTTTAATGGCTACATCATAACCGTAACCCTGCATCACAAATCGAGAACATCGACGACGCTGATGAGCTTGACGTCTCTCCGTCTTGCAGTGCAGCGCCTCTTCGATAGTGACAGCTTTTACTGATCACCGTTACAGTCCATTGTGCTGTCTACTGCCATCCCATAACCCCGCTATTTATTCCTGTCGCACGCAACAAACGCATCACCTGAAGCACATCTTAAACCTCTTTCACGGCGGACGCGAAGCGAATTTTTCGCACGACGGATTACATTTAAAGTCGACGCAAAGACACGAATTCGCGTGTATTCGCGTCTTTGCATTGACTTTGAATGTAATCTGTCGTGCCAAAAATTCGTTTCGCGTCCGGTGTGAAAGCAGCTTTACATGTGGAAATATGCATTTTGCATTATTTGCCATATTCGATAGAAATTCGGAAAATTAGGCTAACGTTAATATATGCGTTGCCTGAATTGAACTTGCGGATCACAAGGTGCTAGCCAGCTAGTCGGGTTATGTAAGGTATCTTTATACCCGTCTCCGTCTGAGATTTTGATGAAGACCGTTACATTGTTGCGGTTTCTTCCGAGTATGTTCTTTTTTTTTTGACGCTACACGATATTGTTGAAAATTCAATGTAAAGGATTGGTTGTATCGTGTTTGAAATTTGAGTTTTTTTTTTTTAAACTGATGTGCAAAGAATGCACTTGTGATCTGAGGTGAATGCATTGCTAACTCTGTCACAATGATTTACATTTTCGAATTGAAGTGAAATTAGTGTTTTGTATGGTGCAGTTGAAGGTCTATTTGGAAATTAAGAATGAACATGCAGTCACATTTTGGTATAAATTCTGCGTTCTCACTGTCTCAGAGCATGATTTATGTGTACCGCCTTCTCATAATGCCATGAAGCACCGTAATTTGCATTCTTAGTATTATCATTGAGCGCTTGGCCTTACACTTGGTCAGATGCCTCAATTTATTGCACATTAAGATCTTGTATACTGTCTAACTCATTACTGTGTCAACAAATGATTGTGCACTGTATACATTACAAATCATCTTGCTCATCCTTTGTGGACCTTCACGTTCATTTTAATCTGACCGTGTCCCTGTATTGGAGGCTACAGGCAAAATGTCAGTGATAAGTGTTTCTTCCGCAGTTGTTTTGTAGCAGTGGTGGTAGGGGCTAATTTTTATTTCTTCCACATCCATGCCTGTTGGTCTTAGTTTTGGCTTTAATGCTACAAGTAGCTGCAGCAGTAATATTCTTTATATTTTTTGCTTGATCTTGATTATCTCTTTTTCCAACAATGACATCATGTGATGCTTATTTTTTTGCAGCATATGGGGTAATGACCGGCTGGGGGTCAGGGGTAGTGCCCCTATGGGGGACCCGGGGTAGCAAATCTCCCCGGAAGCTCTGGAATTTTAGCACATTTGGAGGTGTTATTTTTCAATTTTGAGTGTCCGATTAATGATAACTTGGCAGTTAATAACATTTTGCACAGGGCCTTGACATAACATTCAAGTTCAAGGGAACTCTCAGCAAGAGAACCTAACTTCACGAACCCCTTCTATATGACTGTTCAACACCAAGGGTGATCTAGCAATCAGTTTTCTCTACCCTTCCCCCATCCTCTGTTCTTCTTACTGTTTCTAGAGTCAGGCAATTCTATTCTGAGATATTGTCCTACCATCTTTTTCTTTGCCTACCAAGTTATTTTTTGGAAACAAGGAACCTATTCTAAGCGTCATCTGGTCGCACTTGCAGACCTTCAGACCAGTAATATTGAATGCAAGACAGAGTTGCAGAAAGCCCACTGACCTTTATTTTTTTGAAGAATACAAACCAGTTCTCACCATTACATTGTACATACACAGCATAAGGAAATTGTCTGACTGACTATTCACCAAATCAAATGGTGAACCCAAAGTATTACTATTACAAATTGTGACACATGTACAACTGCACTAATGCCCTTTTATCTTTACATCATTACCTATTGTAACATCTTGGATGCTGACATGTTTCCAAAAAAAATCGCCTATAAAATGCACGTAGATGCTGGCCTACGACTTCTGTAGGCCATGCGGAACGTGAAAAAAAGTTCACAAACTCTAACCTTTCTGTACCAATGCAATGTTGTGGCAAAGTTCCGAAAACGTAATCAAATCTCTCTGCAAAAAGTTTGCCGTTTTACTGATTGACGTAGCATAGATCAAATATGACCCCGCCTGTGAAAACCCGGGAAGGACGGTATTTGGTGATGTACAGTTTTTTTGTTTTTTTTTTAAACAGTCATTCTACACTACGTAAGGAATTTTCTGTGGGAAAAAAAAAACGATATCTCTAATATTGACCGAGGTGGCCTGACATGTCTTCAAACTAGGCTGGTTAGCTTCACAAGACGTTCATCTATAAAAGTTGCAGATTACAGGTAATTATGTCAAATTATTTTTGACATTTCCGAGGTTAATGCAACTCAATTCATGGAGAAATACCCTCAACTCTTATGCCATACAATGACCGTCTTTACAATGTTGCGCTTGGATGTTGTCGTCTACATTCATTTTCAATGGGAGAGAAGACGGTCCTAAACCGAAAGACAATTAAATTATCGGGTGCTTATCCGCCGAAGGTAAATTAAAAGCTGATTGAAACAATAGTTGAAAGGAGTCTTATGGAAACCAGCTTCCGGTATTTCTCCCTGAAAAAAAATGTCACCGTCGTGTCAATAAATTCACTAATTTTAATATGTATGGTGTTTTTGAACACTATTTCGAAAAGTTACCAAGGGTTGGCTCTCGTACAGCCAAGGCGCTTGTTCCACATTCAGCCCACCTGTTGAGTTCTTGTGCCACAAACTGAGCGCCATTTAGATTTTCCATTTATAAAGGTTTTTTTACTAGGTCTAGGTAAAAGGAGGCTTGGACCTTGAGACATTGGCCAAAGAAAATCTGCCTGGTGATAAAGGAATATTTCAACATTCTGCTCCCAGTATTCATTGGAAGATTATAAGTGCCCCTCATAATGTTGGGTTTTGTTATGTCAATTCTTAAATGGCCTGCATATAGCCTTAATTTCCGTCCAGACCTGTCATCTGAATTGGTGTGTAATGGTCTCTGGACACGTCCTGCTGTTACATGCCAATAATGTATCCGAGCCTGTAAGTGCCTTTGTAGCGTTGTCATGGTTTCCGTCAGGCGTTGAGTAGCATGCCTAACTGTGGCAGTAGAGATGGACTGCTATTTTCTGCCATTTTTGCATGTACGTGGTGTTGCTCCAGTCCCATGTTTTCAGTGAGTGTTGAGCATTTATCTAAATCAGTCTGTTAGACTAGATGTTATAAACAATAGACTATGATTTTTATTTATACCCACTCCATTTAATGTTTTTCACGGTAACCTAGAGCAAAGTGTCCCAGTAGGGTGAAAAAAATTTATGAAAAAAGTTCCTATTTTGGGGGTTCCATGACATTGTGAAACATGTTGTAGGGGTGAACACCGCAAAAAATTGAAGCATAATTCATTATGCTAGAAAAGTTCCATGTGTTTTTTGTGCAGTATATGAATTTTTAAAATAATATCTCATCAACAATTTACCAATTATATTAGTCCTGATTTGAGATATCTAAGTCTATTATAAAACCATTAAAATGGTGTGCATTTATATAATACACATCAAATGTTTAGAAGGGTTAATGGTGACCGCATTTGTAAAATTTTGAAAAAAGAGCATAAAATATCTGCATGGCAATTGTAAGCCTAGTTCATAGACAAATGGAAATGTATTAAAACATATTATTAAACAGTCCTTTATTAGTTAAAACTAACAGACCAATTATTAATAAAAAAACCACTTGTGTTTATCTCCCAACACACAACAACTGACTTTGTATTTGCACATTTCAGAAACTTACTCAGATTTTTCAGAGTTGACCACTGGACATATTCTAAGACATACTTGCACAGCACAAAAACACAAGTGAAAACTTAAGGCAATGATGTTTTTCCCTTTGTGTGCATTGTATAGCACAGAAGCTTTACAAATAGAGCAAATGAATTGTTGCAAGTATCAAATTATACTCTCCTGCACATAAAATGTACAGATTTCAGAGTGGACAATTTTGGGCGGACAGATGTGTTGGGTGCTCTGCTGCTTTGTGTATTGAACTTCACTGAAAAAAGTTTTGTTTAGGAGTATATCCTATAAAGACATTTCAAGATGCCAAACCTTTCCCCAGTATTCTTTAATTACCTGGGAGCCACAGCAGTGAATTTCAGAGTGGACATTTTGGACAGATATGATTGGACGGATATGAGCATTGACTAGGTCGGACGCAAGAACAAAAAATGCGAATGAAGTGATGATTTTAGCGTGATGAAACAAGTCAAGACTTGTGATTCACCATTAAACATAACTAAACAAACTCACTTGTAATGTAATATCAAAAAAAACATTTATTCAATAAACAATATTTCTCGTGGGACAGTTAATTTTGTCCAAAAAATGACTTCTAACATTCGTAAAAATTTAACTTTTAACACTATCCATTCATTTTTTTCCCTACAGCTTCCCTCCACTGATTTTTGCGATGACTGGAAAAAATTTTAGTCAACATGTCTTGGACAAGACTACCATGGGGGCTATCTTATGTGAATCTTGTTATAGTGCTTGTTGGATATAATCTTTTTTGTTACATAATTTGGTATCAAAAGCAAATCCTTAATATCAGGGAAGTCACCATTGCTTGAATTTTGGCTGCACTGTGTGGATTGGAGTTTCGAGCAGAGAATCGTGGTGTGATCGATCACTGATTCTGGCCTGGAAGGTGGTGCCAGGACCTGAGGGACGCCTGTGGTCCTGAGGAGGCGGGGACATGTCGCTTGGTTCGATACGTGCAGTCATGCATTTGTTTGGGTTGAATCTACAGTCACTTAACCTCCCGTCCGAGACTTCATGTTAGACCTGGCTGCTACTGAGGAACTGTCTGGAATCAGGAAATGAAGTACAATATTGAGATAATGGGCGGAGGCTGACGCTGGATCGTTTAGACTATGCGTTTTCCTCTGATCTGAACCGTCAGGTATGTACCAGCCAGGACTGAACATATTTTTTGGTCTTTTACTGATGCATGGCTCAGCTTAGACTAGAATACTGTATTGTAGAATAGCTGGTGTGGAGCATTGCGAAAGACACTTAACCATGGCTGGACCTGCGACAGATGGCCTGCACAGGGGAATCTGCCTTTTCCCTGTCAATCTTGGGAAAGGACTTCACAAGGTTCTGTTAAGCACTCAACGGGGATGCACGCTCAGCCTCTGAGTCCACGTGTAGATTTTTAACATTCTCATTCTGTGCCAGGACCCCAGCTAATTTGTCCCTTGGAGCTTTTCTTGCTGTGAAATGGTGACGCTATCGTCCTCAAATGCATCTCAGGGTGTATTTATAGTTGTGCTAGGCTTTAGTCTGGGGTAAATAGCATGCGATCTGTGTGCCTTTAGAGACGTCTCATCGCTGTATTCGGGTTACTGTCGGCAGCAATGTGGAAATGGAACCGTAAAGCGCATATTCACTGCGGCAGAGGATCAATGAAAGCGGGATAGGATGGAGTCAAAACCTCAAGGTGATTTCCTGTTGTCACAATTGCAATTAAAGCGACAGTGTCCATTATTGATTCTCTTTGGAAATGGTCAAGGAGTAGGTAATGCAGAAATGTTCAGATTCTGGAATTTTCTTACTACTGCCACCCAATTTTCTTTCTGCCTTCTGGTTGTCACTCAGGCATCATGGGATGTTGATGTCCCAGAACTCGCATCGCTGACTTTTTGTACCATTTTTCTTTCATTTTTGGGGGTTGGGCTGTCGATTGTGATATTGGAGTTCTCTTTGTTCATGTAGATTTTGGGTTTTGTTCCCTTGTAATCTTAACCAAGAACCATTTTTCATGAACGAAAATTGTGGTTGGGGCTCTTTGCCGATGGAGTTGTGTGTGTGTGTTTGTGTTTGTGTGTGTGTGTGTGTGTGTGTGTATGTGTGTGTTCCAGGGTACAGTTGTTTTTTAGGCTTGTAGACCATGGGCAGATCATGAGACAAAGGCAGGGTTGGAAATGGACTTTTTCCTCCAGCAGCTGCAGTGCTCCATGCTAACTTTTTTTACCCCCTGTCGTGGGCCGACAGGCCTCGAAAGGGGGGTCGAGTGGAGATCTGCGTACGTATGTACGTCCGTCCGTCCAAACATTTTGCTCTATATCTCGGAAGCTCCTGGGCCGAATCCAACCAAACTTGGTACCATAATACTTTGGGTGGGGGAAGGGTGACCATGGTGACCTTGACCTAATTTGCATAATAATTAGGTCATGGGGTTAATAAGTGCAAAAATCACATTTATGGCCATTGTTAGCTGAGTGATGAAGTTAGGTGGCTGAAATCTTTACAGCTGCTGTTCCTTCTCCTTGGACATCATTTGGATGCCAAAAGATCTTGAAGATGACTTTTACCCCAATCGCCAGCCGATAGGCGCTGAAAGGGGGTCTAGTGGAAACATACATCCGTCCAAACATTTTGCACTATATCTCCAAAGCTTTTGGGCTGATTCCAACCAAACTTTGTACCATAATTCACTAGGGTGCGCGAAGGGTGACCATAATGATCGTCACAGTTGACAGATGCGACGGGGGGTTCGCTGCAGCAACGGCTTTCTTGTTTCCAAGGAACATGTGCTTTTAAGTTGAAAGATAATTAGGAACGCAAAGAAATTTTGGATAACATGGAAAATTGTCTTGTACTATTGATGAATCTTAAAAAATGTGTTAACTATTTGGTATAATTAAGTAGGAGGGCTTGGTCTAGCAGGAGTTTATTAACTGAACAACCAGGACTAATCCATGACCGATTAATAAGAAATGATAATGACAAAATGAATGCCTATTGCCTTCATTTGATATGGCATTGTATGGATGGCAGCATATATGCAAAAAGTCCGAAACTTACGCTGACTTCACAACATTTATGTTCGCCATCACTCAGCTGTGCAGCATGCCTTCAGAATATAGAGAAAATTCTCATGGCTTATAGCTTATTGAGCCTTGCAAACTAGTTTTAACAAATCTGCACTTTTTTAGGAGTTACACGAGCACAGAAATTATAAAGATATAATCATATTTTACGTTGTCGTCTTTGTGCGGAAGAAAATGCCTCATCATTTTGTGTTTCAATGTATAACAATGCTATCAGAAATAAATCAGTCTGTTTTTGCTTCTACCAATTAGGCTGAGTAACTGTTGCTAATCAGGAAAAGTAGACTGTGAGAGGTTTAGGTTACTAAGCATTGGATGAGGGTGAGGTTTCTGAAGGCCTTTGTTACTGCTGACGGACCTCCACTGATTTACATCCAGTTCTAGAGTAAATCTCATTAGAAATTGAATATTAATTTATCATTGACATTTTATCATTTCACAGCCTGATAATGTGAATCACTTAACAATGATTTTTTTTTTTTTTTTTTAAATGTAATTCATAAAAGCTGTGGTGCTGAAGTGAAGTGCGACAAGACGAACACATCGCTTAAAAACTGGCGTAAATGTTGTTTTTTTTTTTTTACACGCTGCTAGTGCTTCACAGAAGCTTTATATGTAGTCAAGTGTTCAAAAACTATAATTATTCATTTTATGCTATATCTGAGTATTTATGAATACAGGTGATATAGCTTCCATGATTTGCTTATATTGGTGTACTGATGGAGTGACCCAAACAATTTACTTGTCTGAATGGTTGAGTTCATTACGCTTTCTGCTTTTCCTAAAATTATTTTCACTCGTCCTGGACAATCAGACGGTTCTTAATGTCGAGCCCTGAATTGTCTGTACTCTTTGAATGCAGGCATGATGAAATGCGGGACAAGCGGCCCTTGCCATCCAATCAAACGAAAGTTGAGTCTAGTGCATAGAGCCTCTCAGGCAGCTGAAGACACCTAAATAGAAATGAAACCTCTCCAATTTTATGTTTTTCAGTTTTCCTTTTTTCCATCCAACATTCCTTAAACCAAAAACTATAAAAAGGACTTCAAAATCTTTATTAAACATTTATCTGATTAAAGAAAAATATAATTTTAGAAAATTGAATTTAATTTTCCAGTTTCTATCAGTTTTTAATATGGAAAATTCAACTGATAAGAGCTATGCTAACCCTGTTGGTCCTATGATTTGGGAGAAGAGGTCAAAAATGTGGCTTCAAAAATTTCAAAATGATGGAAAATTTTGGGTTTGGCACCCTAAATTGAGAATAAACATTTTTTTAGTCAAGAATAAAGGAATTTGTGTGGGGGAAAAAATGTGTTTCCAGGCCAGAAGTTTCAGGATTTATAGACCAAAATATTAATGCCTGCACTGCCTCACTGTAGTGCCCCTGTTAAAACGGATCAAAGAATAGCAAAGATTCAGCCAATCATTACCTCCAGAAAAATCAAAGATGATATAAAATTACCTGTAAGTGCTGTTAGTCAGAAGACGTTTGATCGAAGCTTAGCTATCAGCAAGAAGCCCCTATAAAGCACCATTGTTGAAAAACGGCACGTGCACAACTGGTTAGAATGCGTTGACTGGCTCTTGGACAAATGGCGTAACATTCTGCGGGCTGATGAGTCAAATTGTTTTATTTTGGTCTCATAGTCGTCAACAGTATGTCAGATGACCCCCAGATACTGAATTCAAGCCACAGTACACTGTGAAGACGGTGAAACATAGTGGTGCAAAAATCACGGTATGGGGATGTTTTTCATACTAAAGTGTTGGGCTTATTTATCATATACCAGTGATAATGGATCAGTTTGAATATATAAAAATACTTGAAGCGATTTTGTTGCCATAAGCTGAAGAGGAAATGGCCCTGAAATGGGTGTTTCAACAAGGCAACGACCCCAAACACACAAGTAAGTGAGGATTTAGTTTGTTCATCCTGGGTGTCAGAAGTTTGTTGACTTGTTGCTACACAGGTGCCCAGCAGTTTTCAAAAACAGTGGTTATGCAAGTAAATATTAAGTTTTAGCATTACTATCATTTGACCCTGTAGTTGGTCAGCTTCTCGCTGCGTTTATATTGTTTTTTTTTGTTGTTTTTTTATTCTGAAGATGCTCAGTCACTGTGCCAAATGGCCAGAAGAAAAATGCAGAATGTTCTGTCTGAGAGAAACTTAAATTTATGGTGTTATAACTTTGTTTTAATGCTTGCATTAATTCTGACTCTTGGTGAGCAACTTTCTGAGTGTCACCTTTTAGATGAGACCATGAGTATGCCTGTATTCAAAGGGGTTCAAGAATGGCACTTTGGTTTGAGTGGGAATTTGCTCAAAAAGGGGTTGCAATTTCTAAGGTTAAAAATCTCTGACCTTCTCATTTGACACTTTTCTCAAAGCGAGATCAGTTACAGATTTAAACCAATATAAATGAATTACCATGGCAAAGGAGGGATCTATTCTGTCTTCATTACTCCTGACTTTTTGTCTTCTTTTCATACATGCTCTTCTTCTGACGTTACTGCAGCAGTGTCGGCTCCAGGTACAACACTTATTTCGTGGCTTGGTTACTGCCTTCCACCTTCTATCTACATTGAAGGCAATCTTTGACCATTGTCAAGGTGCCCTATATGCCATGAACACACACCCCATGCCATCAGTGTGAGTAAGTGGCTTCTATTTCACGGACAGATGGTGGTATCAGGACTGTTAAAAGTACATTAAGCCGATTGCAGGAGGGCAGAGTAGGTTCTAATTGACCTTATGCCCGGTCATTTGAACTATGAGTTCTTACACTGCCTTCAATGATGACGACAAGTTTAAAGGTAACATCTGTTAGTGAGTCAGAGGTACTGTGGACTTATAAGGTGAGGTGCAGGTGTTTGCACCTGGCTTCCTGGAAGCTGGACTAGGGGCCAACTACATCATGTCTACAGTGTTATACTGCATGTCCAGGCCACTGGTTGGTGTCATTGGTTTGGTTTTCATTTAACCATCTGGAAGCTGGTTTGTCAGGGTCAACTGGTAATTTTGTGTGCATGTGTGAACTTGAGCCAGTTCCAACAGGGTGAAGCCTCGATCCTGAGTGAATTCCTGGCTGCCAAACGCTGTTCTAGTCTGCATTATACCTATCATCGTCTCGGCCTGGACTTAAAGATAAGAAAATTAACCCCAGTTGTGGCTGAGAGAGTCCTGCAAGACATTGGTGCACCAGGAGTATGTGGCTTGCTGCAATCTCGTGAAAGAAATTTTGATTATTGGATCAGTTGTTGCTCCATATCAATTCATTATTTTCAATAATTTAATCTGAAGGAGTATCTTTCGTATACCTTGCCAAATATTCTTATTCCACTTGCCTCAGTTAAGGTCAGTGTTCCCTATTCCTTCACGATTCCTCTCAGAAAGAGACTGGGCAAAAATCGTATCCATGAGAGGGCTGCAAGGCGTAAACAACTGCTGACCAAAAGGAACATTTAAAGGTTTATCTCACAGTTCTCTACAAAACATCTTGATGAGCCCCCTAAATTTTTCGGATAATATTACGTGAACTAATGAGTCAAACTTTTGGAAAACATGGGTCCTGTTACATCTGCAGTAAAACTAACCATATTCCACTGTAGAAACATCTTTTTTGTGGAACCATGAATTCTGCTCTTTGCCAGAAAATCCTGAAGGAGAATATCTAGCCATCGGTTAGTGTCCTAAAGCTCAAATGCTGTTGGGTTATACAGCAGGACAATGATCTGAAGCACACATGCAAGTGTACCATCAAATGGCTCAACAGAAACAGAAGGAAGATTTTGGAGTATTATAATAATCAATGAGAATAATCAGCGAGGACAAGCCAAGTGATCATGACTCATGTAAAATTGAGACTCTGCGCTTTATAAATTGTCCATAATTCCACATACATTAAAATAACTTAAAAATATGTAATGTGACTTCTCCCGTAATAGGGTCATTCCATGTCAAAACGGCCAGAATTGAGGTGCCTCTTACATGACACCTCTCAGATTTTACTCAAACCTATTCCAAAAATACTTTATGGTACCAAACAAAAGAGTCTCAAGTTTCATGTGTAATGTGAATATAGGCCACTAGATGGCAGTATTTACCTTTTTTTTGTTAAGCTCAGACTGGAGTCATGTTTGGACATGTTTCCAGACATGTCTGGGGCAAGTCCCCGAAAATTAAAAAAAAGAGGTCTAAATGTGGGTGGGGTCTGCAAAAGAGTATATAAGGAAAAGAATTGAGACAGTAGGAGTAGGAGAAATTGCATGAAGATGACCAGACCTGCCATTCTGTTCAAGACCTGTGACGTTTCTTTGTTGGATTTCTTTGCCTGTGTTTGAGCATTTTCTTCATCCAGGACATCACCAAGCCACCCCACAAAAAGGGACTGTAATTATTTCTGTTTTTTCTTATTTATCAATCTTGGTCTTTAGTTGTAGGTTGTTATTAGTCTTTGTCTTTGTTAAAAATTAAATGTGTTTTAGTTGTTAAAACTGTGTTTGTCATCCCTTGCTGTTGCTGTTGTGTAATAAATGTGGTAACAAATTGGGGCCATAACAAATTGGGGGCTCAAGGTCCGGGATAGACCATTTTGTGAGTAATTTATTCAAAATCTAACATTTCAAATTGTAAAATTGATTTTTTTTAATTGAATACATATATATTGACAACAGCAATGGATGATTTCTCGGCATCACCAACCGTAGGGGTTTTGAAGTCTTTTAAAAAGAGAGAACTGCTAGAAATTTGCAGACATTTAGAGCTGACAGAGGTGAAACCAGCCATGCGAAAAGCAAGACTGGCTCGAGAGATAGTTGAATATTACATTGATGAAAATGTGTTTGCACCAGGAGATCTGGAACAGTTTCCAGTGGAAAATCCAAATATAGAAATGGAACTTAAATTAAAAATGCTAGAGATTGAAAGGGAGGAAAAAGAAAAACAAAGGCAGTTTGAGTTGGAAAAATTAGCAAGAGAAGAGAAAAAAGAAAGGGAGGAAAAAGAAAAACAAAGGCAGTTTGAGTTGGAAAAATTCGCTAGAGAAGAGAAGAAAGACAGGGAACAAAGAGAATTTGAGAGAGAGAAAGAGGAAAGAGCAGAAAGAGAGAGACAGAGACAGAGAGATTTTGAATTAGAGAAATTCGATAGAGAAGAAAGACTCCAAATGGAGCAACTAAAAATTAAAATTGAAACTGAAAATAAATTTCGGGCTAGCCAGGAGGTAAAACTGGTGCCTCCATTTTCGGAAAAGGATGTTGACAACTATTTCCAGTGTTTTGAAAAGGTAGCAAAGAGTTGCCAGTGGCCAAAGGAACACTGGCCTCTGATGTTGCAAACTGTCCTCAAGGGTAAAGCTCAACAAGCCTATTCGGCTTTGTCTGCAGATGATTCCTCTGATTATGAGGTTGTCAAAAAGGTTATTTTGAGAGCTTATGAGTTGGTTCCAGAGGCTTACCGACAGAAATTCAGAGGTCTGAAGAAATCTGAAAATCAGACTTATGTTGAATTTGCTAATGAAAAGCAGGTTTGCTTTGAGCGCTGGTGTACTTCTATGGAGGTCAAAGATGATTTCAACTCACTGAAAGAGATGGTGTTGGTTGAAGAATTCAAGAACTGTGTTAAGGATGATGTTAAGACCTACCTTAATGAGAAGCAAGCACTGAATTTGCAATCAGCTGCAAAATTTGCAGATGAATATGTTCTCACACATAAGTCCAAATTTCAGTCTAGCAGTAATAATAGATGGTCCCAATTTCAGAAAAAGGGTTACGGTGATACCCAAGATTCCTCACCCAAAGACAAAGACAAATCTGGTGATGGTGCTCAGAAATCCAGTAACAGGTCTGATCAAAGTGTGAAAGCTGACAGTGACAGAAGTGGTCTAGTTTGCAGTTATTGCAAGAAATCTGGTCATGTTACAACTAACTGTTGGTTCCTTAAAGCTAAGAAAGAAAAAGAAAAGGATACCAAACCAAATGCCTTTGTGAAAACAAGGTTAGAAACCCCTGTAGTGGATAACCAATCTGCTAAATTGCCTGCTTCTTGTGGGGCTAAAAAGCCTAATACAGCTGACTTTGTGAGGGAGGAATTTCTTCCATTTGTGTCAGAGGGATTTGTGGCTCTGAATGAGCATACTACTCCTGTCCCCATATATATCCTAAGGGATACCGGAGCTTCTCAGTCACTTTTGTTGATGGACTCCTTGGAGTTACGTGATGAGACCGCTTCAGGGGATTTCATACTTGTACAAGGTATTGAAGGGAGGACTGTATCTGTACCCCTGCGCTCTATATTCTTGAAGTCAGATTTAGTTACAGGACAGGTTAAGGTGGGACTTATGTCAAGTCTACCTATAAAGGGTGTTTCTCTGTTGCTAGGCAATGACCTGGCTGGGGGCAAAGTAGTTCCCCCTGTACATCTTACTTCACAGCCGAGCACTGAAGATGGGGATGAGGACCCATCTCTGTATCCTTCTTGCGCAGTGACTCGTGCTATGGCCAAGAAGGCTAAAGAAGAAGATGATGTGGTGCCGTCCAGTACATTGAATAGTCAGGACTCAGGTGGTTCGCCTCATGACTCTGATTGGCCTACTATGGTTTCTCCGTTTGAGGACTTATCAGATACTTTTATCAAATCTCTATTCAGCCAGCCGGATGGGTCTGGTGATTCTGATGTGTCTGGAGACTTGTCTCTGTCCAGAAAGCGGTTGATTGAGGAGCAAACTAATGATCCTGAAATTTGTGTACTAAAGAGGAGAGCCCTTCCTGATAAAGAAATAGACGCAGTTCCAGTTGGGTATTATCTCAAGGATGGTGTGTTGATGCGGAAGTGGCGCCCTCCTGATATCCCTGCCAATGCAGATTGGGCAGTGGTCAGGCAAATTGTTGTTCCGAAGGTCTACAGGAATGAGATCTTAACAATGGCTCATAGTTTACCTTTAGGAGGTCATCTTGGTGTTAACAAGACTGTTGATAAGATCATGAAACACTTCTTTTGGCCTGGGCTTCGGAAAGACGTTTCCAACTTTTGCAAAACCTGTCACACTTGTCAGGTAGTTGGAAAACACCAGTTAGACCCACCTGTAGCTCCATTGCAGCCTATCCCAGCATTTGGGGAGCCATTCTCTAGGGTCATTGTTGATTGCGTTGGTCCATTACCCAAGACTAGATCTGGAAATCAGTACTTGTTGACAATCATGTGTGCATCTACCAGATTCCCCGAAGCCATACCTCTACGTAACATCAAGGCAACTACAATCTCGAAGGCTTTGATAAAGTTCTTCACGTTGTTTGGCCTTCCCAGGGAAATTCAGTCAGACCAGGGTAGCAATTTCACTTCAGGATTGTTTCAGCAGGTTGTGTATGAACTAGGTGCAAAGCAGATTCTTTCTAGTGCCTATCATCCAGAAAGTCAGGGTGCCTTAGAGCGGTTTCATTCCACTCTCAAGACAATGATGAGGACTTATTGTTATGACCATGAGAAAGACTGGGATGAAGGGGTTCATTTGCTGTTGTTTGCAGCTAGAGAAGCAGTGCAGGAGTCTACTGGATTCAGTCCATTTGAGCTAGTGTTTGGCCATGAAGTGAGAGGACCTTTGCTATTATTGAGTGAACAATGGCAGGAGAGAGAGCCGCATATCAGTCTGTTAGACTATGTTAGCAAGTTCAAGGAAAGATTGCGTGCAGCTTGTGACCTAGCCAAAGAGAACTTGAAATCAAGTCAGGGAAAAATGAAAACTTGGTATGATCATAGGGCTGGAAGCCGTGAGTTTAAACCAGGAGACAAGGTCCTTGTGTTGTTTCCCTTGCAGTCCAATCCATTGCAGGCTAGATTTCATGGTCCTTATGAAATTCTGACAAAACTCAATGATCTCAATTACATTGTGAAGACTCCAGATAGGAGAAAACCAAAACAATTGTGTCATATTAACATGCTAAAGCCTTATCATGACAGAAATGCTAGGGTTGCAGCTGTCACTTCAGATTCTCCAATGGTCGAAACGTGTGAAGATGAGGGGGAGTTTCAAGATGATGAACCAAGAATTAAAGCTGAAGTTCTTTCATGTAAATTGTCAAACACTGAAGTGTTGCAAAATCTTGATGTAAAACTCCAGCACTTAGAACCCTCACAGAGAGATCAGTTTGAAAGGTTGATCAAGAAATATGAGGATTTGTTTCCTGATGTTCCAAAGAGAGTTACTATAGCCTCTCATGATGTAGATGTTGGTGATGCCAAACCAATAAAACAGCATCCATACCGGATGAATCCTGAAAAGAGAAAGATTGCTGAGAAAGAGGTTGAGTACATGTTAGAACATGATATTATCAGACTCTCCAACTCAGATTGGAGTTCACCCTGTGTGCTAGTTCCAAAACCTGATGGAAGTACTAGATTCTGTACAGATTATCGCAAAGTCAATGCTGTAACTAGAACTGATGTGTTTCCAATACCTAGGATTGATGATTGTATTGATAGAGTAGGGCAAGCAAAGTTTCTGACCAAGATTGATTTATTGAAGGGTTATTGGTGTGTGCCTTTAACTGAGAGGGCCAAGAGCATCTCTGCTTTTGCCACACCATCTGGGTTGTACCATTATGAAGTCCTACCCTTTGGGATGAAAAATGCCCCAGCCACATTCCAAAGGATGATACAGTCTACAATCGCCGGATTGCCACACACGGGTGCATACATCGATGACCTGATCACATGGAGTGACTCCTGGGAAGAACATCTAAAAGATGTAGAGACGTTGTTCCAGCGCCTGACCCAGGCTAACCTGACTGTTAACCTGAACAAGAGTGACTTTGGTTGTGCTACTGTCACCTATCTTGGCTACGTCATAGGCCAGGGTAAGGTGGCACCCATAAATGCTAAAGTCCAAGCCATCATGGACTTTCCTGTTCCTGACAACAAAAAAGCTTTGCGCCGCTTCCTTGGAATGATCGGGTACTACCGCAAGTTCTGCAAGAACTTTGCTGAGATTGCTCTCAGTCTAACTAACCAACTGAAGAAAGGCGTAAAGTTCACCTGGGATGATGCATGCCAGAGAGCCTTCGATCACCTGAAGTCTCTGCTGTGTCACTTCCCCGTGCTCAAATCTCCTGACTTCAACAAACCGTTCTCCATCGCGGTCGATGCTAGCGACCAAGCTTGTGGATCTGTGCTCCTACAGAGAAGGGACTCTGATGACATTGAGCATCCCGTGGCATTCTTCTCCAGGAAGTTCAATCGCCACCAAAGGAACTATTCCACAATAGAGAAGGAACTGTTGGCTCTGGTCCTTTCTTTACAACACTTTGAGGTTTATGTTTGTACAGGACAAAAGCCAATGATTGTGTACACTGACCACAATCCGTTAATGTTTTTGAGTAAGATGAAAAACAAGAATCGGAGATTGTTGAATTGGAGTTTGATTTTACAGGAGTTTGACTTGGAAATTAAGCATGTGAAGGGTACAGACAATGTAATTGCTGATTGCTTATCCCGTGTTTGAATGTGTATATATATATCATGTGTTTGAATATTGTATGATATGTATATATAGACAAGTGTTCACTTAACCATTTTGTATTGGAAAGAAAAATTTTGCCTTTATGAGTCAAAATTTTTCCCTTTTGGAATGGAGGTGTAATGTGAATATAGGCCACTAGATGGCAGTATTTACCTTTTTTTTGTTAAGCTCAGACTGGAGTCATGTTTGGACATGTTTCCAGACATGTCTGGGGCAAGTCCCCGAAAATTAAAAAAAAGAGGTCTAAATGTGGGTGGGGTCTGCAAAAGAGTATATAAGGAAAAGAATTGAGACAGTAGGAGTAGGAGAAATTGCATGAAGATGACCAGACCTGCCATTCTGTTCACGACCTGTGACGTTTCTTTGTTGGATTTCTTTGCCTGTGTTTGAGCATTTTCTTCATCCAGGACATCACCAAGCCACCCCACAAAAAGGGACTGTAATTATTTCTGTTTTTTCTTATTTATCAATCTTGGTCTTTAGTTGTAGGTTGTTATTAGTCTTTGTCTTTGTTAAAAATTAAATGTGTTTTAGTTGTTAAAACTGTGTTTGTCATCCCTTGCTGTTGCTGTTGTGTAATAAATGTGGTAACAAATTGGGGCCATAACACATGTCACTAGCTCTGATGGTTTTTGAGTGAGAATTTCTTGAAATTTGGGTGAAATGCCCCTTTTTGACTTATGTGAATTGGTCATTTCACTCAAACTTTGTCCAAAAATATTTCCTGGTACCAAACAAAATAATCCCATGTTTCATGTCAGTGTCTCTGATTATTTTCGTCTGAAAATTTCTTGAAATTTGGGTGAAATGCCTTGACTTATGTGAATTGGTCATTTAGTTTTGTTGCATTTTGGAAGGACCATAACTTCTTCCATAATAGAGACAGGAAGCTGAAATTTCATGTACTTGTGCATTCTGGCCCATATATCAGGATTCTGCAACCAGACTCTGAGATCCGAGGGGTGAGAGGAGGGCCACCAAAATCCAAATTTTTTTGAAGGCGGCAAGTGATTTTTATCTTTTTGGGGGTCCCTAGGATTCAGTTCAGTGAATGTTACTGTTCAAAATGTGTTTCTCCCTGCTATTTGGGAACTTTCCCTCCACCAAACTAAGTTTTAGGATAATAGTACCATTGGTGGGGGACTTGTGGGGGTCAGAAAAACACTTCAGACCAAAATGATCCTCTCAGACCCTTGACTTCAGACACCCAGATGACCCTGTGGGCACTGGATGATGGTAATGGCATTTATACTAGACAAATATACATATTTAAACATTCATTTAATGAAATAAAAACTTTTATTATCAACCTCCTTCTATATGAACATATTTTATGAAAAAAGGCATTCTAAGACTCTTATTCAGCATTTTGAAGTCCAGAAACTTGCTCAAACAGGATTACACAGAAAGAGTGGACTAAACTCCCTTAAATCTATTATAATAACATTAATGCAGGTGTTCATCAATGAAAACCTGAGGTAAGCATCCAAAATGATGCAAAAATGAACTTTAACCCCTTGTACACCATGACCATGACCTAATACGGTGGGAAACCAGGTTACAACATACTGCCAACAATTGTCCAAGATGTGGTTTCAGCACATGAGCAACATAATTTAGTCAGACATGTGGTAGCCTTCCATTGTTACCTGGAAAAACCATTACAGTATACAGTACCATTTACAGTATTCTTTTGTCCTGCAAATTGAGAAAGCAGCAACATTTTTTGATATATTCCACAACTTTGTACTGGCGCGCACCACTTCCATGAATTTCAGGTGCTTCTATACAGCAGATAATATGCTGGAATGGCATCCAGCATGGAACCTGTCCCTGGTCAGATGACCAAGAGGAGATAATGTTGGCACCTTTCATGAATTTCACATAGATGTCTCCATGTTGCTTCTTCCTCATGCGTTTTGCATCTCTTGGAATCCTTAAATTTATTCTGATTGGGTTCCAGCATATTGACACTACCCTTGCTTAAGACATACAGTACTTGGGCCCTTATTTTAACCCTTAGCTATATCTCATTTGGTAGGCATCATAAACAACACAATTTATTGGGACACTTGGTAGTATAGCATGGGATGCCTGATCTTGCATGGAGTGATCAGCCTTGACCATGTTGACAGTATGTTGTAACCTGGTTTCCCAATACATCAGGTCATGGTCTTGTTACGGTGTTACGGTGTACTAGGGGTTAAAGTCCCTTTTTGCATAATTTTGGATACTTACCTCAGGTGTTCATTGATGAACACCTATAATAATTTTATTATAACTGATTTTAGGCAGTTTGGTCAACTCTTTCTGTGTAATCCTGTTTCTGGACATAGAAATGTCTGCCAAATGAGAGTCTCAGAATGCCTTTCTTCGTAAAAAGCGTTCATATAGAAGGAGGTTGATGATAAAAATTTTTTATTCAGCAAATGAATGTAGAAATATGTATATTTGTCTGGTTAAAATGCAAATGCCCAATACAGTGCCCACAGGGTCATCTGGGTGTCTGCAATCCAGGTTCTGAGAGGATCATTTTGGTCCGAAGTGGTTTTCTGACAACCCCCCCCCCCCAACGGTACTATTATAACTTCGTTTGGTGGTGGGAAAGTTCCCAAGTAGGAGATCGAAACGGTAAAATTCACTGAACTGAATCCCAGTGACCCCCAAAAAAATAAAAATCACTTGCCGCCTTCAAAAAAACTTGGATTTTCGTGGCCCTCCTCTCACCCCTCGGATCTCTCAGAGAGTCTGGTTGCAGAATCCTGATATATGGGCCAGAATGCAAATTTGTGTTTGCACCTTTCATTAGTACTATTATGTAGCAGTGCTTACATTTGGGCTTGCCTGTGTCCTTTGCCTCTCGATGTTTATTTGCAGTATTTCAATACGGCACTGCTGCTGTTTCCTTCGTTGACCAAAACCAGTTGCAGAGGTTTGGCAGTTGCCATCTTTAGTGAGCTAACGCAATAACAAAGCCCGAATATATCTCGGCCTGTCGTGAGCTGTTTAAAATTCTACTATTCATATGGCACAAAAAGTCACCAGTGCCAACAAAAAGAGTGCATTGTGAGGATGTGGGAGGATTCGGGGTATGTGGACACGGCTGCGGCGTGTGTTTATCGACTCTGTCAAAGAGAGGACGGGGCGAGAAACAGCCACAGGTACTTATGTATCGATTGCGTGGGAAAATTACTTTTGAAACTGTTTCAAATATTCTGAATTGATGTGTATTTGAATTGAATCTGTATTTTGGGCAAGACTAGTTGGCTTGCAGTTTTTGAAATCTTCAGTCTCTTGGCCTTTTACTTGTGAAACACCTTTCCTCTCTCAAACTACTGATTTGTAAATGCCTTAAAAGAGCTTGTTGAATGCCTGTGGACTAATGGATAGGTCAGCAACTGGAAGAAAAATATGCGTGTATTTTGGGCTCTACTCTCCTTAATACAATGCAGGCGGTTGCTGTATTACCAAATTTGCACCTGCGCAAATTTTTTTTTGTGGTGAGCCGAAAATTTGTTTGCATACTGGAGTTATGATTGCATTTGGCAGAAAATGAGGGCCCTTCACTCTTGTGTAAAAAATTGAGTCCTCAGTCCATTGGTTTATGTTATCCATCTCTGGTTTCCATTGACTGCTGAAACATTTTTTATTGTATCCCCCGAACGAGTTTGGAGGATACTATGGATTTGGCCTCGTCACGCGTCCGCAGAGATTTTATTGTGAACGCTCTACAGCCCACATAAGTGCACCGATTCTTTTCAAATTTTGCAGGGACATGTATTATGGTAAGTTCACGACACCTGAAATGCAGTGAAATGCTGCATGGGGAATAAAAAAAAATACAGAATAAATTTCAAAGTTGTCAGGCAACTCCGATAATAATCTCATTTAATAATGATATAACTATAAAATGTCACAGGTGTTTAATGCGTTGAAAGGTCCCTTTAAAAATTCAGCATTTTCTTTTCTCTTGCTTGTGAACCCCCCAGGGGGGTAAAAATACAAAAAATGTGGCATCTCCAATCCCACCCGAAATTTGGAATGCCCGATACGAGAACTATGTACAAGGCTTGCTCAAATGCAACCCACTATTGCCAGCTCAGGAGAGAGAGACAGTTTGCGGCTCTCCTCCGAAGCACGCGCCTGTCAGCCCCTGCATCTTTACACTCATTGGTCGAAACTATCGCAAGGTCAGAACGGGTTCGGAGGATACCCGAACATGAGCAGGAATCTCACTAAAGGGCCCGGCTGACCAACAGGAGGTGCTTGAGCAACGAACTAGGCAATCATTTTTAATTTCTCTTCCCAGCTGTTCATTCCCATTTGCATCCCTACAGCGCATAAGCCAATCGTACGCTGTTCTCAGAAAGCTGCCGACCGCTGCTGGTTACTGGGGATCGAACTTGCGCCGTAGTAGTCACTACTGCACCGCAATTGCGGGGCCTGAACAGAGTGAGCTAACCTGGCAACAAGGTATACCTGTTTAATCTTATAGACAACGTTCATGATTTAATCGCTGTTAGAGCGCATACGGAGAGAAACAGTGTCTTCGGTTGCCAATTAGGATAATTGGAAAACGAGTCAATAAATGAAAATGATTGAGAACAACTAATTGCAGTCAAAAAGGGACGTGTCTCAGCACCCCCGCTGGCTACGCCACTGAGAAACCGTAAGTTACAAGTGAAAGCTGAAAAAGGGTTAACTTTTTTTAGTGACTTTTAACTATGGCTCACTTTGGTACTTTTTTTTTTTACTTAAAGTGCAAACTGCATCCCTCTCTCGCAACGGGAGCTGCGTCTGAATTTTAATATAAGTCTCATAGTAACAGTAATGTGGAGTTGGCGAGAGAAAGCAACTCAAAAAGAAGCCAAAGTAAGCTGAAGTGAGGAAAAAACTTCACCTTTATATCCACTAAGTTAAAAAAGTAGAGAGAGACTCTCACAATTATTCATAAAAATTGGCGAAAAAAAATGTTTTCTTCCTCCTCTTTAGACGCGAGGATGTATGATCAGGTCGTGAAAAGCCGACAGAACACCAACCAACAATATAATGTACAACAACACGCAACAGGCTAAAATAACAAGCCATTAACATTTTTTGTTTTCAGCTGCATGAAATTTGCACATGGAGAAGATGATGTGCGCAGCACTCCTCAAGTCCTCTGCAGCCTATTCTTGAAGTGGCGCGACACTGGCTGTGGCTGCGGGGTTTTTTTTTTTTTTTAATATATCAAGGCAACATTGCGCCCCATGCATCTGTATGCGCTAGTGGGAACATTTAAGTGTATAGTTAGTTATTGTTATTATCTGAAGCTTTCAGGCACCATGATCACCCGTAAAAATAGGTGACTATATGTATTGGTGAGAAATGAACGAGGAGGAAAAAAATGACGTGTACTCGGTTAACGGTTATGATTTGTTATCCGTGTAACCGTTTACATGTGTAGACGTTGACACCCCTAGTTATAGGCTACTGAAAATGCTTGATTGTTATTTAGGACAAGTACACGGAAGCAGATTTAGGGAAGGGCAATGCCTCTGCAATTGGCAAAATCTAAACTCCGGCATCTTTCCGACTGGATTTTAAATCGTTTAAGCCTCTTCAAGGTGTGTATGTTTCAAGAAATTACACGCGACTCCATGATGGCTAGTGGTCTTATCATACTCTTAAAAAAAAAAAAAATCTCGTTCAGCATCACCATTTCCCAACTCTGCATTTCATCTCTCATTGTAGTAGCCTATATTTAGGAGATCTATAATGATAAAATAAAAATAAAGAGATTTGTTTTCAGATCGCCCTGGATTTCAAGCGTCTAAAAAACACACAAGGTGGAAAACATTCGGTAAAGCGGATGAAACGTGAAAGTGAGATATAAATTATCACAGTGGCACGAAATGCCGTGGATCTCTCAGGTATTGCATCATCTTCCAAACAGTCACTGTCTTTCAAAGTTTCCTGGCGAGTGGCTAAAGCTCGCCTAGGAATTCAAGGCAAGCTTTTTTTGTGGCCCTCGCGGCTCGTTCCAAGGCTGGGGCAACCGGATTAATGAAAAGATTGGATGTCTCTCTGCTATAATGGGCATGTTACTCCAAGATAGATTCATTCAGAGGTACAGGGCCAATTATGATGCATAACAAGTTTGAACTCAATTTACCTCTTACTCAAAACATGCTGAGATTTCGAGAAGCATCCTGAACCTATTCTTCAATATATTAAACCTCGTAATGCAATTGCAGGGGGCAAATAGGAGTCTATCCTGAGAATACTGGAACAAAGTGCAGATTTACCAAAAAAAAAATGTGACACTTCTATTAGAATGTTTTTCTCTAAAATTAAAGGAGTACAATGAAAACAAAATCGGCAGAATTATTACATTTTCAATTACATTTTAGGGACTTGCCTCAATTGCTGCTTAACCTGACTTAGTGATTCAGTGATCCTTCTGAGCTATCAGAAATGGTAGTTGCTATCTGGCTGCATTAACAAACCATGCACGTGGACTCAGTATCGTAACCTGACCAACTTTGGGAAGCAAAACGAGCGCCACTGTCTAAACCTTGTCCATAGTACCCACTGACACTTCAGCCAAGTAACACGACGCGTGTCCACAGCAAATGATTTTTAGGGAACGAGAATCGTTAATTAATGCACACACCTGCTGCAGACCATGAAAGCCGTGATTCACCTTGGAATGCCCCATTTTGCAAAGGCTTCTTCCCTAATGGCATGTCCTGCAGTTATGTTCGCCATCTACAGCCGCTCTGAAGGCGAAAATGAAACACCGGCGATTGGTTCAAAAAGTGTCACTTGGTATGGGTTGCCCAATCACAGAATGGGTATCTCTCGCGTTTGGGTTTTTTTTTTTGCTCCCATCAGGAGACATGCTGAAGCTTCAATGAATTCATTAATTAGCTACCCTATTCAGGGCACCGACCGTCATCGGCACCGACCAGCACTCAGAATGCTCCGTCCACCACTCAGTTCAGATAGCTAGTGCTTTTCCCGACCGGCACTATTTTTTTCAAAGATCAGTTGAAATTAATGCATCCAGTGTCCAATAAAATTGCTAGAAACAAAACATAAATGACCCTAAATATGCCCCCCCCCCCTTGTTATTTTCAGAATTGCTAACTTTCGTTTTCGATACACATGCTATCTGCACTGGTCTTCATTTATACTGGAAAACCTGCCCAACAGTGATGGAAACACCGAGTGCCATCTGAGCCCACGTGTGCTGAGTATTCATGGCGAATTGAATCTGAGGGTGTGGGGAAATGATTGGTACGATTATCACAATCTAATGAAAGACAGGCAATTAATTGGGCAGGGTGGTTGATTTCTGTAGCGCTGTAGGCATACTTTGCACGTCGAGAGAAAAGTTTTGTTGTTATATACACAACAGCAAAACAAAATAAATCTGTCAAGGACAGGAACATTCTTTACAAGTTAATCCATCAGTGTTTAATATCAGTGGCGGTCGGTGGGTGGGAAGTGACGAGACACCCCCTTCTTAAACTGGCAATTCCTCCATGAAAAATTGGAGTTGGAACCTAAGATTTGGGATTTAACCATCTGAAATAATGGCAAACGCCCATGATTTAGTTCAAATTTTTCTGAGACTGTGTGGTGCAAACTTTCAGAAAACTGGTCCATTTGCCATGGAATGACCCAGTTGTAAAAGCCAACTTGTGGCTTTTGCCTGAATCGTCTGTTTTCCCTGGTATGAGAAACGGTGCGAACACAAGACAGTCGGAATTATCTGTTCATTTGCGTGTGGTTTGATTGGAAATGGCGATATTTGTAAAACTTCATGCCACTGCAGTGGAATTATGATATTATACTTCGGAGTATTGCATAATGTACAACAGAGAATAACGTCATTGGTATGTTTTGCTAACATTGAGCCTGTGAATAGAAGTTTCCATTATTTTTCATTCTGGGGACTAGATTACATCGCATTGGAGGATTGTATCAAGTTTTTATAGCCATATAACTTCCTGTTTGTTTTCTGTTTAGCTTGGAGAGTGAATGGATCGGTATTATGAGGCCCCCTCAATTTGACTGTAAAAATAATTATATTCTCTTGCATTTGATGCAAATGTTTGTACCATGCGTGAAGACAGTTGGTTGGTTGTATAAAATTGCATCATTTATAATTCACACCAAAGCAAAAATCCTCCCCAGTTTTTGGCTGTTTGGAGAAGTAAGGGACGGCTTGTATTTTACTGTACAGATTATTATTTGCACCGAGTAACAAGGTCAGATTTGGCTGACTTCTATTCAATGAGTTTATGACCCAGCAAATGTAGTTTTACCTTCAAGCTCCTCTTTGTTTTTCAGTCAGTCAGTCCAAACTATTTTAGTGTTGAATTTTTCTTTGTCCCAAAATAAATAAAAAAGAAAACAACATGGAAATATTTCTGTGTGATAGAAGTGTCCTGCTTCATTGAAATCATTTCCCATCCCTGCCTTAAACAAGGGTCATGTGCAGTTGGAAAGGCTGGACTTGATTTGGCTTCTGCACAAAGGGGTTAAAATCTTATTGCCCTTTTTGTATTCCACAGTTTGAAAAGTGACTAGGGGTTTCCTCTTGTGTTGTCTAGTGTTTCTGAAATTCCTTTGCTTGAGTTTCATGTGGGAGATCCCAGGATTTCCTTCGAGCAAACTGGTGCTGTTCTGAAGTCTGTGTTTCTGCTCTGCTGGTGGTAGAAATGACTTGTCTGATCTCTCCTCAAAGGGCATTGTTGGGTCTGTTGAGCTGACCATGGGGATGTAATCTCCTAGGCCTTTCTACAGTAGACAGTTGTCAATAAGGGGGATTTCTCTGGTGGGAACTGACCCATGCCACATAGCTGGTGCAGCAAGCATTGGCTTTTCTCCTCTGTGTGAGACAACGGACACTACTGCGTGAAACTGGCCTTAAATGGGTGGTGGGGCCTCCATATCTGGCAAGTTGCAACCCACCTCCTTCACATTAATCCTTCATGCTCTTTACAATTGTACTGCTGTGTTGAATTATTTAAACTCTGTCCTGAATTGCACCATAGCGAGGAGGCTGCGGTGTCTGTGAGCCCCTGCCCCAAACTGTGTCAATAGAGCTCATACACAGTCAGGAGCATCTGTAGTAGCTGGAGGCTGTTCAGCAGTGAGAGCCAGACCTTTGCGGGGTGGTTATTAAGCCATGCATGGACAGGTCTCTGAAGTTTTCAGGATTAAATGTGTCACATTGTCTTGACACAACAGCTTTTGGTATTTCAGTTTGGTTTCGGTCCTTTCCGCCTGAAATAACTGGCTTTAACTGGTCTGTGATCTATGGCGTCCGCTTACAGAGTTGTTTTTTTTTTCTTTTTTCCCTGAACTACCACTCTACTATTTAAATCAGTCACATTTAATCATACACCGTTCTGTCTCAAAGGGCCCAATCAGCCATCTGCTGGCTGTAGGAGAATAACAGTTCCGCAGTAGAGCTGGGAGGGGGTGCGGATGGGAAGGATTTGACGTATTTTCTATCAAAATACAGCAAATCCTTAGCGATGCATCAACATAGACCATCTACATTGACCGGGCTCTTTCTAGTCTTCTGTTAGGGGGAACCATTTTCAGATTCCTAGATTGTACTAGCTCCTGTCAGTTGGAGAGGTCTCAGTGTTGAGCCGTGTTATCCTGGTGTCCTGTCCACAGCCAAAACTCTGAGACGCCGCAGTTCCTGAACAGGGGGCTGTTTCAATGAACACGACAGACCGTCTGGCCTAGCAACGTACTATCCCCGCTTGGATGGGTCAGTCCGTCCTTTTCTGGGTGTTTCAATAAACGGACCGTCATCTTCCGTTCTGGTCGGACTGTCTGACTTTCTGGGACCACTTGAGACCTAAAACTCGGTCGAACAAAAAAATAACGCCATATTATGGCGTTATTTTTTTTTATCTCGTCTGGAAGCACAGACAGCCCAAAATATTTCGAGAATGGAAAGACGGTATAACCAATGCCCGCAAAACCAATATAGCCTACACCCTGAAACGGGGCTCTGTTAAATCCGTGAATTAATTTTTCTAACAACTAGTCTACACAATTTATTAACAACACATGAAAATTTCTTTTAAGTCATTGAAAAACTTATAAGTCATTGGTACTGTTATCCTCAAGTACGACAAATTGTGTTTTTATGCATATATGTGAACACTAATGGGACATTACGTATAACGAGCGGTCTCTGCATGGTTCTAAGTGGTTATAAAACATCGTGTTTGTGATGCTTATGTGTAACTCTGAGTGCAGCTCTGCTTATCGCCCGTCTGCTTAACTCAATTCTGTAAAATGATATATGAATGTTTTAATGCCTTTCGTGTGATGAATAGCTTTGTTATGTTGCCAATCGTATACTGACCAATAAAAGAAAAGCAATTACGTAATCCGGTGCCAAATTTCGACAAGGAGGTGAGTACTTACACCATACAAATTTTTGCAGTCACAGCGCTTATTCTTGGAGCCGCCATTCATCTGGAACCAAACATGGGCAGTGCTTTGCTTTGAGTACTACCATCGTCCTAACACTCCCATTTTTTTTTTTTGTTTTGAGTTCCTCGAAGACACCGGAGCCTATTAAAGTCTGACCAAAAATGAGTAAAATCAGACTAGTTATAATGCCACGACTAAGTAAAGTTCAACGAGAATGCACGATCGGGATACTACAGGCCGGAAGTTGGGTAGTTAGAGTTGACTGTCAGTTCGGCATGCATTCTGTGACTATTAGTCACCTCAGAACCAGGTTTAATGCGACTGGACACACAGTCGAATTTCCCAGATCCGGTAGGCCACGTGTTATGACTTCAGCATCTGACCGTCGTATCCGCTCGTATCCGGATCTGGTTTGCAACTCAAACTGCCGCTGAGATACGTTTCTCAATGCCGTCCGTTACCGCTATGAAATTCTCTGTCCTTCCGTCCTTCCATCACCGACTGACTTTCCAACAGGACAACAGGTACGTGGCACGTATTTGTATGGAGTACCTTTGAGCCGAAAATGTGCTAATCCTTCCCTGGCCAGCATTTTCTCCAGATCTTTCACCTATAGAACACTTGTGGGGCAATCCGTAGACGTCAACCACCTCCAGCTACAGTACGTCGGCTATGACAAACATTGACCGAAGAGTGGAACAGCGTTCCATAAGCGACAATCAGACGTCTGGTGATGTCTATGAGACGCAGGTGTTCCACCATGCCCGACACTAACAGGGAAAATAAGAGATACTGATAGTGTCATTTGTGTATTGTAATGTGGAACTTCACCTTGTTAAATAAAAGCCAAGATGGCGATATTTCAACCCGATTTTCTGCTACATTTATTGTCTAACTTTGTCGTCATAAATTTTATGACTCAAGAAATTCAAGAAACTTTTGAATTAAGAAATTTTATTGTTGCTAGCTAAGTTAAGGAAAGAAAAGCTGACTAACCCTTTCACGAGCATCGGTCCCAGGGTGAGCCGCCTATTTTTATAGCCTGCTGACAGATACTGTGCTACATTGGAGAACTACCTATATTGTGTTTGAAAGTTTTTTGCCTTGGCAATATAACTGTGTTAGCCGCTTTATGATGCAAATACGATGGTGAAAATCATATCGACCCTCTGCCTGTCAGTGGAGGCCCATAAGTTCAGTTGTATAGCATTGTTCAGGTTTGTCAGAATATATTAAAATTGATGATCTTACCTTGGTTGTCATCCAGAGCTAAAAGCCTGTCAACGTTATCAATCCGTAGTACAAGCAAGCGTGGACAAACGCCACTTCATCGGCTTTGAAATTAAGGTCGCTGCGCTGAGTCTTTGAGATTTTCCCTTTGATTAGCTTTTTGTCCCCCGCTGCGCAGAACGCGTGAAGCGGCGGGACATGGTATTCACGACCGTCCGTCCGTCCGTACGTCTCGAATCCTTGTCGGCAACATATCTCAAGAACGATTGACGGATTTTCTTCAAATTTCATGTCAACATGTATTTGGGTGATACCTTGGCGCCAGTCGATTTTGGTGACTTTCACGTCACTCTTAAGGTCACACTGAGAGATTGCTCATTTGGACACGATTTCACATTATGTGGCGGAGGACAAAGACACGTTTGTGGCAAATACTTGTTTTACTCATGATGCAGAGCTGTAGATCTGTACTGCAACCCTTCAAAAAAGTAAGTGCACCCGCTGGCTATTATGTGCTGATTAAACAGAACAATCCTGGCCTATATCAGCCGTTACACCAGCTGAAGAGTTTAGACAGATAGCTAGTGGTCTGTTACTTCTAAAAGACTAGTGCGTATGGCAGGCAAGTGTTATTTTTTTATGAGGAGGAATTGCTTTAATGGTTTCTGACAAGGGGGAATTTTGTGAATGAAGGAAAGGAGTTTTGTTTAGGAATTACCAAATCCTCCTTTCGCATTTTTCTGTGCCTGATTAGCAACAATTGCTAAGACCTAATTGATAGGGGGATGTATTTTTGACAGAATTGTTCATCGATCGCAATGTTATGACAAGAAGGACTGTGGGGGTCCGACCTAGAAAACCACATGGCCTACGTTCAACTTATTTTCTAAACGTCAGTTATCCAAAACACAAATTCCATTACTGCACATGCAAAAATGCAGTCCATGTTCATAGCGAATTACTCACGCAATCATTATACAATTAAAAAAAGCCATCAAGACCGGGTGGGAGTCTGAGAACTAGGCGGGCCAGTGCCGCCCAGGCCCATTACTGGCTGTGCGCCAGAACGCCAAATAGCAAAGCAGTGCATCGCTGAGGTGTAAATTCTCATGCAACTTTGAACGGACTGTGACGAACTGTCAGTCCACGTGGGACCAATGGTCAGACATCGTACTTTCGTTTTATCGAAACACGTGATGGACATAGTCTGTTGAAGGTCCGACTTTTCACGCGACGGATAGTCTGATTTGCTCGGACAAGTGAAGTTTTTATTGAAACACCCCGCTGGAGCGAGTGCGAGGAGAGCTGATTCCAGCAGTGACAGATTGGACAGGAGGCTCAAGACGCAGCAGGTAATCCAGGAGCTAGGCAAGTCTGTCGATTGGCTTGCTGACCCCAACCGTGGGGGAAAAAATATCAAGCCGAACTGGCAGGAGATTTTCAGAAAAATGTAAATATTCATAAGTATTAAAAAAAAAAAAAAAAAAAAAAAAAAACGAAGCACGGCGAGCGATTGGCTTCTCGTCTTGTGAAAGTATATACAACTGAGCTGACTAACACATTAACCATCAAAACTGAGGTTACAATTAAAACCTTGAGATCAAAATCACAATCGACACAACGGCATAAGTACAGAGATGACAACAATTAAGACGTTGAAATACCGTACGGCTGACTTTTTTTAATTTTTTTTTTATTTTAAGAATGTGAAATTTCTACTTCAAAAGCGAAAAACATGCGTGTTACATGGATTTGCTAGCTCACCCGTACTGTTAAAGTATAATATCAACCCTTTTCAGCAGCAATTTTTAGCATACCGGCGGATTTTTCCAGCGTACCGGCATGTGACTTTTGCGTTCGTCAGCGTACCTGCCCGGTACGTCGATATGGCCTTGCTAGAACCTTGGACCAGCACTAAATATTTCCTGGATTTCAAAGTTTTCAGGGAGTATTGTTTAAATTGTGTATTTTCTGTTGTGATATTATTGAAATTCATTGATTTCTGTTGACTGAGTTTCAAAGAAAACAACAGAGTCACTGATGAACAGGTGTCCTCGTTGGCTTACCAGCCAATCAGCTTCTGGGGAGGGGATGCAGACTGTAGGGAGGAACCGGCCCTCCTATGATTCGTCACTTTCAACGTGATCGCACCGATCACACCCAATTAGTTTGCAGTATTGAACTCTTTACTGTAAATTTGAATGGCTTTATATCTATGACCAATGAAAATTAATTTGGGTTGCCGTTGCCATGGATAATCCCTGCAGTTATGACGTTCGAATGTGTAGCTCTAGCCGATATAAATTTTTTTTCAGGGCGCATATTTATGCCGTTATCCTTGTCCACCGAAGTGGCTGGCGACCTGAGAATTCCATGTGCCACAGCCAACAATTCACTCGCATATGGAGTGCAGTGGGTGCTAATTTCAGTCTGGTGCCGTGCCATGTTTGGGTGCTTGAAATCTGGTGTGCTGTGGAAGGGAAAAGCTGGATCAATGATCCATCACCTCTTTTGTTGCCGAGTCTCACCGTGCTGCCCTGGTGGCTTTCTGGAACACTGGCGCAATGTCATGTGGGGGAAGGGAGGCTTCATATCTGTAGGGCTTCTCCGTATCCCTGCACCAAACACTGGAGCTCACCACAGCGCATCCTCAGTTCATCCCACAATCCCTTTTCATCCTCTTTCATGCAGTAGCAGAAATGCTAAAGGAGAGGTCTGTTAAGCTGTTCATGCAGGGTGATTAGAGATGATATGTGGGGAGGGGGTTGGGGTGCGTTACTGTTACTGGTGCGTTTATGTTTGGTTGACTGCTGCTTGGTTTGCGGCACAGGCTCATTTTATTGTCAACATCAGTCAAAGGCTGTTTTTAAATTGAACTCTGCCTCAAGGTAAGCCGTTTGCTGCTCAGTGTATGATATGCAGCGATTACGATCAGGCATGTCTGTGAAGACAAGGACCTATAAAAATTAAAAGTAATATTTCATATTTTTCACTTGCGGTGTCATTTTGCAACTCCTCTACTGCGATTGGTCACTAAATTTGCTCCTTTTGTGGACTGTTATGGAGTAGAAAGATCTGATTACATGGTGTCTAGCTTGTAGAATCCAATCATGGATGTGTTTTTATCAAAGGAAAAAAAATGTGTGTGAATTGAAAACGGGAGAAGCCAGGAAATGTTAAATTAACATGTGCCCTCTGGATTTCCTTTATATTTGTCCTCTGAAATCCATTGAAAATGGGGAAAAAAAAGTTAGGTCCGCTGATTGGTTGATGCAGAATCCAGTCATGGATGTTTTACCTGTCTTTGGCTGAAACTCAAAACTGAGCTACGGTCACATGCCAGTTCTTGGCACAGTGGATGGCACTAGAGTCTCGCAATAAGGAGGTTCCAGGTTCAAGCTACGCTGGCCTGGGCCTTTCTGCGTGCAGTTCACATGTTTTCCCCGTGTTTGTGTGGGTTTCCCTCACCCAGAAAAAACATGGTTATGGGAACGTTCTGACCAGTGCCCCTGAACAAAGAACTGACTTTTGAACTGGAGTTGGTCCCCAGGCGGCTGCTCTGTGGCTGCCCAATGCTCCTAACTATTGGATTAGTCAAATACAGAAGACAGTTTACCCCACGGGGTTCAGTAAATTCTCTCATCTCATCTTGGGGTGCTGTACCAAAAAATGCGAGGAGGGAACTCAGTTTTTTTTACCCCTCAGCCCTCAAGGCTGATGGGGTATTGCTATCCTTCGTGGGCGGGCGGGCGTCTCCAAAAACTTTGACATCGGGATGAGGGGTATTCCGTGCATTGCACGCCTATTTTGTCAAACAAGCAAGCCAATGAATCAATGAAATTTTAAAAAATGAACACTTTGACAGTTGGTTAAATTTGCAAGATGCATGATGTGTTCAAGTTGGAAGTCCCCTTCAATGATTGCTGTGAAGCTAATGGCATGGCTAACAGTATGTACTTGTGGCTGTGGGACCATGGAGGAAGTGCCTGACTATGGTTTTGTTTGTCTTCGGCAGACCTGATCCACTGCACTAATGAGATGAACGTGAGCATTCCCCAGCTGGCGGACACGCTGTTCGAGAGAACCGCCAACAACAGCTGGGTGGTGGTCTTCAAGGCCCTCATCACTACCCATCACCTCATGATGTACGGCAATGAGGTAAGAGCACTTACAAGTAATTGCTCATGTAGCTTCTGCTTTTGTCATTAAAAAAAAAAAGAACAAAGAGGAAGGGTTTAACCCATTTAAGGCATTGCAACGATGATTTGCCTGCTCAAATGGCTTGGGGTAACTTTTCTCTATAGCATTTTGGCAGACTGCGCTAGCTTGCTTCAGAGAAGGACTGTCACAGACTCTGTACAGAGTAAAAAAGGGCAGTGCCTGGCCTAATCCCTAAAGCTCGTATCTCACTGAGCGACGAATGCTCACGAATATAGCAAATTTTGGATTGGCCAACTTTTCTGATGAAAATTGGTGAAAATCAGTATAGACCTAGGTGTCATTGGTGACATTTTGCAACGTTTAGCGTCAGTTTACAACATTTGCTAAAGAATAGGAAATTGCTGTCTGGAATATGAAAATGAACTCTTTCCGACCCTAAAAACCGTTTTCAAACTCTTCTGCAATCTTGGCGAAACCTTGATGGTATCCTCACGAAACCCAATATTCATCTACATTCGTCAGCATTCGTAGCTCTGTTGTATTGTGGTCACTACTACTAGAACCAAAAAGAACTTTAGCGACACGTGTTCCAACCATTTGCAAATGCTCACAACTCCTTTACAAACGTCTGCAACTGTTTGTGTGAAAATAAATTCGACAAGAAACTGTTAGCGATCCTACAAACTTTTAGCGAACTGCTTTGCGCCCTTTTACGAATTCTGACGAAACTCAAAATTCGCAACATTCGTAAGCATTAGCCACTCAGGGAGATACTGGCTTAAAATGGCAAATGAGGTCAAACCTAATTCTAAATAAAAGATTTAAATGCTCCAAGTGGTATTTGTGTGGCTTTTTACCGGGTACGCTGGTTATCTCCTACTGTCCATTGAAAAGCAAACCAGGCTAATTGGAGAGTGAAGACTCTGAATAGACCTTGGTATAAGTGTGTTAGTGAATGTTGTGTGGTCCCTCAGGTGTCATGATAAGATTGTCACAAAATGATTTTGAAGTTTTGAAAGTGTTAAGCATGGGGTCAGTGAATCAATTACGAAGTGATTGGCAAACAGCTGTATGGACTCCTGGCTAGCTTTCATTTCATGTGCTGGTACAATTGAAGAAAATAAACAATTCAGGCTGCAACCTAGTTTGCAATAAGAAACATGAACATTTTTAGCTACTCTAGCTACTGATGATATAAAATTATAATATAAATTACTTTGGGCAATGCGCAAAGCTACTGTTCACCAGGGAGTTTGGGTAAAATACGCTGCAGAAATTTTACTGGCATTTAATTATACGCAGACGAGTTCTTGGGCAAAAAAAATAAGAATGTGCAGAATTATTCCAACTTCACCTGGCAAGTGACTGCTACACGCATATCACTAGCACTAACTAAACATTGTTGTACTGTTTTACTCTCCTTCATTTCGCAAAATTATTGCTTAATGTTTTTGCGTTCAGCCCTGTCGCTGTACAACTCTATACATCGCGCCAAAATATTTCCCTTGTGGTTTTCGCAGAGGGAAACTTTCTAAGCGACTGTTATGAACATAAGATACTTTGGAATAAGTCAAGGCTAACACTTGCTTGAAAATTTCCTGACAGGATATGCTTTATTAATGGCTTGCGCATGCTTATGTCTATTGTCAACGGCATTGCCTATAAGGCCCATCAAGTGAAGCCCTAAAGTAACTAGAAGGCACTTGGAGAGCACATTGCCTCTGCCATCGAATGGGATCAAAACATTTTGAATGTTGCCTAATTATGAATTTGCCTAATCAATCATCTTCAATTTCATTCATGTCCAATTTCATTCGCAAGTAGGAGATCCCAGTCTTTATATAGCTTCTGGAATCTGCGAGCCTGACTATTCGAAATCCTTTTCCCAACTGTATGTATAAATGAATGAAGTAAGTATTTTTTTCAGTTGAAATGACTAAACAATGAACTGGATGAAATGATTATTCTGGATTTCACTTTTAGCTCAGGTGTCTAGCTTTGGCAATCAGTATTTGAAGAATTTGACTGACTTGTTGCCCCCTTTTATTTTTTTTCCCCCACCCTGTTGCTGTCACTAATCTGGTCTGATACAAGTTTTGATGGAACAGCTGATTTGACAATTTATTACCTCTGCCGAGGAGGTTATGTTTTTGGTGGTGTTTATTTGTTGGTTTGTTTGTGTACAACATAACTCAAAAAGTAATGGACAGATTTTGATGAAATTTTCAGAGAAGGTGGGTATTAAGTCAAGAATCAGGTGATTAAATTTTGGTATATCTTGGCCAAAGTACTGCTGAGATGTATGCGAAAGTTCAAGATCTCAAGTCTTTCCAATGGGCCGGAGTTCCAATCACCGTGCTTCTGGGTTTTGCTACCCCCTGGCGGAGGTCTGCGCTCTCGGAGTGCTTTTCTAGTTACAGTGTTGTGTTGGAATTGTTGCACCTCAAGTCTATCACAGTTCCAGGTGCAGGATTCCAATTTCTTTTTTTTTTCATAAAACTATTACTGGCAATGTCCGGATCTTTCACTCGCCCTCTTGATGGTTTGCCCTTCACAAAACAGGGCTTTAGCTGTTTTCACCTCCGTGAAAACTCAGCCCTGAAAAAAAACCCTTGGCAGTTCAACGTCTACCAGAAGCCCTGATGCATTTTTTTTTTTTTTGTAAAATAAAGGTTTTTTTTGGGCATTTTCTCCTTCATTTGTTTGTTATATAGTTGAGAGTGAAAGGAAAGTGGGGGGAGAAGAATTGGGAAGACATGCGGTAAATGAGCCGAGCCGGAATCTAACTCTGGTTGCCGCGGGAAGGGCACAGCCTTTCTGGTGCACGCGCTTAGACCGATGTGCCATCGGTGCGCCCCCCTGATGCATTTTTCGTGATTTGGTGTGGCTTCTTGCGTATGAACGGCAGGAAATTGCTGCCTTCAAATACCCTGACTTAGTTTGTAAATGGCCCTCCATCGTAGCTGGTGAGTGGGGGTCACTCTTCTTTGGGCCTGCAGGGGGAATGAAACTCACTGGAGCTAAGCCTGGCAATCATATTTCCCCTAAAAAAACGCCCCTGAACTCGCCATGCCAGTTAGGTTGGTCTTACTGCAAATTGTAAAGCTTTTGTGAGCATTAAAGGTCAATGCATTGATTTGATCTCTGTCATTATTTACATGAATTTAATCATGCTTGTTCATTAGCATCTGTAGCATCTGTTAACTGAGCCCAATGAGCAAAGGCAAATATCTTACTCAGTTTCTCTTGATCTGGAAAATGTTCTGTTCGGCCATGGTGGCTATGGGACTCCCGGGCTCATGCCAGCGTTCTATTTTCACAATCTTTGGCTCTGGTATCCTTGGCTGACCTGGGGGTTGATCAAGGTCTCCAAGTGACTGCACGGAGGCGCCCAGAGTATTCTTGAGCATGAGAAGTGGTGTGGAAGAATTTTTTTATTTAATTTTATTTGATTTTTTTTTATGAAGTGCTGTGTACAAATCATTGACCTGTGGAGTCACCTCTTAGCTGCGACCTCAAGAATTGGCTTTTCCTAAAACCATGCTCGATGGAGCCAGGGTTTTCCCATTTGTTCAAAATCCTTCATCTTTTTTTCCTTTCCTGGCTTTAACTTGCTTTCTCTAATGTTTTCGAGTGAGGAGCAAGGAATCCAGAGCACTTAAGGAAGGAAGATGGTAATGTTTAGCAATTTGCGAGAGCCTCTTTTGGAGGTGCATACTACAGGTTTCTGTGTCAGTAGTGTGATCTTACCTGGCTGTTCCATCCTTCTGGCCTGTTCCATGCTCTGAAAATTTTCTGATTTTGCATCAGACTACCCAAGAATAGGTGGAGAAAAGTGGTTTCAGCAGGAGGTTCTACTCAAGCGGGTAGAGATGGGCTTTCTGGGTGACACAATCTCACACAGAAGAGCTTCATTGAATAAACAGGAAGTTGGAATTAAAATGGCTCAACTGAACAACTGCCTGCGCAACTAGTGTTTTCACTGAGTTGACTTGCGTCTCTTGTGCAAGATGTGTCACTACCGATGTGTCACTGCCTCTTTCAGGATCCCCTAGCCTGCTGACAGATGAGCCTGGCACGTGTTCGTTTTTGTTTTTTCTTCCTGGAAATGATTCAGATTTTTATTTCTTTGATACGTAATTATGACGCTGCTTCACATTTGAGAAAAATTATTTGCATTCTTCAATATACCACCCTCAAGCAGGAAAGGTTCGGATGGTATGGCAATTCACATAAAGCAGACAGAAGTGCTTTTTAAATTTACTTCAACCTGTATTTTACTGAAGACATTGTGAAGACAAGGTACTTTTGGTGAAATCAACTTCATTTTATCATATACTTCCTCATAAATACGGGGAATCTGCCCATGTGATACAGGCATGAGGCTGCATCAGCCCGCCGGGCAAAATCTTGTATCATCTGTGTCTGCTAGCCGGGCAAGACCCCATGTCAGTGGCAGCAACAGTTGCCATAGAAACAGTCACGAGCGTCATTGGTAACGCAACCCTTCAGACGCTGTCATGGCGGAGAGACCCATGAGTTCCTAAAGCAGCAGTCGCACCTTGCTTGATAGCATTAACGAACAACCAACGGGGAGGAAAATTTTCAATCGGTTTGTCTCCATTCGCATGCGTTTCTTGTCAGGTCTGTTCAATCCGGCAGACAGTTTTGCGCATTTTGAGCCTCGAGTAGCAACGAAGAGAAATTTCACCACTGGATAATTTTCTTTTGCAAAGTTTCTATCTGTCGGACGCCCATAACGCTGTCCGGCAAGCTGTGACTGCTCTCTTAGCGGCAGAAATTTCTGAACTGGACTTAATCGAAAAGGAACTTGATGCAGCATTATTTGTAAACAGTAGGCCTGGTTTTGCAGCAATATTCATGTGAAGGGCTGTAGTAAAACTTTTCATGGGCAAGTTATTGTAGAAACACAACTTTATTACCTTCATGGAGAAATTCATGTCTGTGTGCTGGCTAGCTAATTAGCCATCCCATTGACTTGAATACACCGCTGACTAAAAGCAATTGGTAATGCTACTGGCCTATAATGATTACGCTAATCTGACATGAATGCTTTGGACAAAATGTATTAGTAATTATGGTCAAAATGAGAATATGATAAACAGAACATCATATGCACATTTTATAAGAGCTAAAGTTCTTGGGCTGATACTGGATCTCAGGGTGATAGGGGGCGTGATATGTGAACTCCCATATAAGTTCTTATTTTATTATTCAGTCATGCCAAGGGAATGATCCTTTTTTGTGTTGGGTAGTTCGATAGGTTCCTTAATATCTGATGGCGAGTATTTATGTGACCGTTCAGATATTAGTATTGGAAAGAATTCCGTTTTCAACCATCATCAGTATCGACTAAGATTAGTTCTTTTCCAGCTTGAATTTTGGGTACTCAGAGAAACATTTGAGTGTGTAAAAACGTCCATCATACATCCGGTCAAGAAAATTTAGAGTTAAATGTCTACTGCAGCTATAACTGCGGCAGCCTTATTACTGATGACACACCAGGTGGCTAAGAAATGCACATTGTACGACAATTTACCATGACGTCTCAGCAGTAATTGACGTTCTTCCGGATGGCAAAAGCCGAAGAGTTCTTAGCGAAACGTTTGTCAAAAATTAGGTTGCTTGCACTACATTGAAAAGAGACTGCAAGCTTTCAGTGTGTTACAGCTGTTACTTTTGCCATTACATTGACGCATTTAACTTTTATCTTGTACTATGTCAATTGGAAAGCATATCATTGGAGCCAATTCAATACGGTGACAGCTAGTTCTAAGCCATCAGCTGTGAAGCCTAGTTGTGGGTGTTTCTTTACAGCTGGACAAACGTTAGCTAGCATAAGCACTGCCATTTCTCATGGACTCCCATATTTGTGAGTTCAAACTTGAGAAGTTTAGAACGGGAGTAGAAACTTCCAAGAAGGCGAGGACACAGTAAGCTGAATCTGCAGTTTGCAACAGTCGCGTTCTTGTCTACTTAACAATTCAGCGCGAGAATTTACTTGTTCGCCTTTCTCACCACCATTTTAATACTGTTAAATATTGTTAAAAAACAGTTATGTGCTTTTTCCTCGGCGGATGCTGTTGTCGCTGACTGTCACCAAATAATGCTGTCACCGGGGGCTCTGCAGTCACATTAGCTGCAAAAGCAGGCTACACTTGCCGCCGATAGGCATTGCAAGCTCGGCTCATTACAGTTCCTTGTTGTTAGTTTGTTACTAACGCAGGTGGGTGGCTGGTAGATGTATCATATATCACCACAGATGTATTTTCTGGTTACAAAACTTTTGTTTTCAGATTTAACAGTCAACATTTCTCGTCTCATTTTACAAAATATCAAGTCATAAACCCCGAACTGGATCTCTTCAGGTCAGTGGGAAGTCGCTCTCGTTCTGCCACCTGGAAGTATCATGGTGCATATTCTTTACAAAATTCTGAAATCCCCTATAAGGATTTGCGATATTAAGTATTAATCATAAATTCTCAACCCCCGTAACACGAATTAAACCCCCCAAAGCTAGCTATTAAGTCAAATAATCTATGGGTCACAGTTTCATTACATAATAGTGGTCTAGCTCAACATTGGATATGACTAGATCACCTGTTTTGTGAATATTTTCATTCTCAAGCTGTTAAAATGTTCTTAGAGTAAAATGTTTGTGATGTTGGCATTGCAGCATTAGCGTTGCCATCTTCTGTTGATTTATTTTTTTTCTTTGAGATTCCAGGAAGTACCACCCTTTGACTGCAAACACGGTTGAATGAATGCATACAATGGGTTCAACTGGCATTGCTGTTGATTGGCGGTGAGAATTTTTAATGAGAACTCAGCATTTAAGTGAATTTCAACCGAACATGGGCTTGGCTCTGCTGTTGCATCAAGCAGGAATTCAATGTCATCAGGTGACCATGCATTTGATAAAACTGACTCCACCTGATTCCACCTACCTACCATTGAGGTGGCCATTGTTTACTTGACTATCACTACCATAGAACTACCAGAAGTGGGAGCTCACTGCTCGGTGTTCCATAACATAACGTAACGTAACATAACATAACATGAATGGCAAGAACAGGCTTTTCAGCCCAACTAAGCTCACCAGTTTCTTTATACTATTGTGAATATATCCCTTCAGATACTGAATGACTCAATGGTATCTAGCTTCAAGTCAAGCCTGCTCTTGAAAACCCCCAAGGTCTCTGCATCAACAATATGGTCAGGCAAGCTATTCCACATTGAAATTACTCTTTGGGTGAAGAAATATTTCTAAATATCAGTGCTAAATTTACCTTTGGTCAACTTCCATTTGTGACCCCGAGTTCTACTCACAACACTTGGTCGAAGGAATCCTTCATAATTCACGTTGTTAATCCCTTTAACATATTTAAAGATCGCAATCAAATCACCCCTGAGTCTCCTTTTACTAAGACTAAAGAGATTAAGGATTTTCAGCCTCTTGTTGCTTTCATCTTTTATACCTGGAATAAGCTTAGTGGCTCTTCTCTGGACTTTCTCTAGAGCCTCTCTATCTTTCTTAAAGTATGGTCCCCAGAACTGTACACAATACTCCAGATGTAGTCTAACAAACGTGTTGTACAAAAGAAGCATCACCTCCTTAGATTTGTATTCAATACTTTGGGCAATGTATCCCAGCATCCGATTAGCTTTTTTAACTGCTACGGCACAATGGCTAGAACCTGTGAGGGTTTGGTCAACAATCACTCCCAGATCTTTCTCTTGTGCAGCACATTCCAGTTTTAAACCTCCCATGAAGGAATGCCGTCTAATGTTTTTATTACCTACGTGTACAACTTTACATTTTGCTCAATTAAATTTCATTTGCCTCATTTCTGCCCAATTCTGGATTCTATCCAAATCGTCCTGAATCACTTTAGTGGATCCTAAACTATTTACCATACCCCCAATTTAGTATCATCTGCAAATTTAACCAATCTGCTCTCAATATTCCTATCAAGGTCATTAATGTAGATCAGGAACAGCAGGGGTCCCATCACCGATCCCTGGGGGACGCCACTCCCCACCATACCTAGCTCAGATGAGATACCACTGACTACCACTCTTTGTGTTCTGTCCTGTAACCAGTTTTGAATCCACTTCAGAATACCTCCTGTAACTCCAATGGAGCTCATTGTAAAAATTAGTCTCTTATGCGGTACTGTATCAAATGCTTTCTGAAAATCCAAGTATATGATGTCATAAGCCCTGCTCTGGTCAAAAGTCCTGGTGGCCTCCTCTTCAAAAAAACTCCAGAAGGTTTGTTAGGCATGACCTTCCCTTCCAAAAACCATGTTGGCAATCCCTCAAGATACCGTTTCATTCAAGAAATAAGTCCAGCTCATCTCTTATGATAGTTTCCAATATTTTGCACGCAATGCAAGTTAAACTGACTGGCCTGTAGTTTCCTGGCTCGGTACGGTCCCCTTTCTTATATATTGGTATTATATTGCCCTGTTTCCAATCATTTGGTATTTCTCCAGTTTCTAAAGACCGTCTGAAGATGGAGGATTGCGGCTTAAAGATGATCTCACCAACTTCTCTGAGCACTGTAGGATATAAGCCATCAGGACCCGTCGCCTTATCTGCCTTTAGTTTATGCAACTTGTCTAATACTTCGTTATCCCGAACCTCAATTTCCGCTAAATAATCTTGTGCATTTGACATGCCCTCTGGCCAAATAAAGACCCCCTCTGAGGTAAAATTCTCAACAAAGTAACTGTTTAAGGCATCCGCAATGTGCTTGTTAGCATATACCAGCGATCCGTTTTTATTACCCCTCAGCCCTCAAGGCTGACGGGGTATTGCTATCCTTCGTGCGGTTGGGCAGGCAGGCGGGCGTCTCCAAAAGCTTCGACATTGGCCTGAGGGGTATTCCGTGCATTGCACGCCTATGTTTCTTTATGCACTTAACCTGCTCTTTAACTTTCCTTTTTCTGCTACAGTACTGAAAGAAGCGCTTTGGGCTAGTTTTTGCTCCCTCTGTCTTTCATACAATCTTCTAGCATTCCTCAGCTCTTTTTTGACCATAGCTCGCATTTTACAGTATTCAGCCTTAGTGTTCTCATTGTTATCCTTTATGGACATCTTATAAAGATTCCTCTTTTCCCTCAAAATCCTACGAATACTTTTGGTCATCCACTGAGGATTCTGCTTTTTCAGCTTACTTTTGGACACCTTTGGAATGAATATGAATTGTAATTCAAGTAAAACCCACTTAAATCTTTCCCACATCTCATTTACGGACTCACAGTCCAGGAGTGCCTCCCATTTTATTTCACCTAGATATGAGCGCATCCTGTCAGTTTGCTCGCATAAAATTGAAAATTTTTGTTTTAGAATACACCTTTTTAACTTCCCTTGAAACATCAAAATTTACAGCAGAGTGATCACTTGTCCCAAGTGGCTCCAGTGCCTCAACATTGCTAATTCTATCAGGGTCATTACAGAGCACTAAGTCTAAAATTGCCTTCTCTCTGGTCGGTTTATTAACTTACTGCACCAAGAAATTGTCATTCATAACATCTAGAAATTCTTCCTCCCCTGTACCCTGTCCTTTCACCATCTCCCAATTGATACCAGGATAATTTAAGTCTCCCATAATTATAGTCCCGCCACCTCTACAAGCTTGCGTAACCTTCCTAAAAAGCATTTAATTGATTGTACTGTCCAAAGCTGGTGGTCAATAGCATACTCCTATGTTTAAACCTGTCTCGTGTTTGCCAATGAGCCTGATCCAGATATCTTCACAGGACAAGGAATGTTCAATTTCGGGAATTTACTGTACATTAATGTTTTCGTTCACATAGTGCTACGCCCCCTCCTCGCCTATTACATCTATCCTTCCTAATAAATAAACTTGTATGCTATATTCATCTCCATCCTCTTCACATAGCCATGTCTCTGTAATCCCAACTATGTCATAGCCCTCACTAATCATTACAGCCTCAAGTTCTGGATATTTATTTTTTATGATTCTTGTATTTAAATAAAAACATTTCAGGTTATTACTAATGCTCTTGCCCCTTGATTCCCCATGTGGCCGCTTCCTCGAGCCCCCCCACTACGTTTTGTTGCTTTAAAAGTAAATCATTGATGGTGCATGTAATGCTGTCAGCTTCCATCGGGGCAGTCTGCATTTCCCTATATGTAACACTCACTAACCTCCCTGCCCCCCAAGTGCCTAGTTTAAATAATCCTGTGCTACCCTCAACATACGCTGGCCCAGTGCAAAGGTACCCCTCCGGTTCAGGTGCAGCCCGTCAGGCTTCACCTGTTCCGGAAACGGGAGGTGCGGCATTGGTGTATTGGCATGAATTTACAACGTAGCCTGCTGCCAGTAATCAAGCTTCCGGACTGTTAAGTCACAATATGAATGTCCATTTCAGTAACCAGTCTAACTTTATAGTTAATGGCAATGCAGTTTTTTTATATCTGATAGGAAGTGTTGTGCGATAACGTCTGATGCTTCTCGTGAAGATATCTCAGTCCAATGACTTATGGCTAATTTGACGCCACCGAAATGATCAATTTGCAATATCAGTATCTCTGAAGTAAATTGCTACCTAGTTTCCTTGATAATTTTAAACTGTGCCACTTGCGCATGTTAAACGGAAGTGACCGCAAAGCGGCAGAAAAGATCGGGATCCATCGGACAGTTAAATAGACCTTTCCTAGAGCTAATTCTAATTCTAGCTGGCTATGTTCACTCGCATAAGCAAGATCCGCCATCGTTGGTAACAAAGACCCTCTACTGCTGCAAACCACCTTAATGGAACAAATTACCCATGTAGCACTTTAATGCTTGGTTTCTTCTGTCCCTCAGTATGGATTAAGGTGAAGTGCTGTTAAAAGAAATGGAAACATTAAGTGGTTTGTACTTTGCTGTCCCAACTTTTCATTTGTGTGGTAAGAATCACGATTGAGAGAAGTGTTTTTTTTTTTTTTTTTTTTTTCTTCTCCTGGTGTTGAAAAACCAATAAAATTCATATGTAGAAATATCAAATGTCTTGTTGTATTGTTTTTATTGTAGTACTGGTGAAAGAAAATTTGGCAAAGCACTGCTTTCAGTTGCAATTTTGATTTAACATATCAAACTTTTTCTGATTTAAGGTTGGAGTAATATTACTGATATTCGTATGAGTAGTATTGTTATTAGTATAATTTTTTTTTTTCAGTATTTTTAATATTGAATGCCTTTAGAGGACTGTGTCACTGATTGCGTTTTCTAGTACAAGCTACTCAGACTGCAGGTGGATGCCAAACTGATTTAGAAAGTGAAATGGCAGTAAGAGCTTTGCATTTGTGTGGGCGTGGGAGAGAGGGAGTGAGACGTTTGGAATGCAGCACGAAATGCGATTATTATCCTGAGTCATTCTGAGTCATTGTACTGTCCCAGTTCAGTTGACGAATTTTGAGAGTGAAGCTCCTTGAGTGGAATTGCGTCAGAAACGACACGCAAGGAAAGAACATGACCAAGGACGTGGAGACGGTGTTGGATTTTGCAGCAGGACAGAGAAGAGGAAACCAACTGTTCAAAGAGTCTGCTTGTAGGACCGTTGGTGATCCAGAATATTCCCAGAAGGCCCTCATAAAAAGGAATCATTTCAACTGAAAGCAACAATTCACCCCAAATGTAAATTCTGCCATTATCTGCTCGCCCCATGCCAGTTAAAACACAGCTGAAGTTTTATTCCAGACAACACACTGGGAGGATGCCAGCACCGCTCCATAACGGCCCTCTCCAAAACAACTGAGATCCATGGGGAATTGTTTGTTATAGTTCTGTAGAGTCTAAAAAAACCCAAAAGTGACTGTAAAATTAGTTCATATGGCTCCTGCAGCATAATCCAAGTCCTCAGTTGCTAAAAGATTTTACTTTCACTGGAATTCAGTGAGCATATTTTCCGCTGCTAAGGGAACATTAGAGGCACTGACAACCTCGCTATGCGTCCTTGTTTTCACTTGAGGTGACTGAGTAAAGCAAAGCCAAGTGCATCTCATCAGACTGGGCACAGACACACTAAATGTTATGTATTAATCCCTTTAATTCTTCAATTTTGGCTGGGCTCTGTGTCGGTGAGGGCATATGGTCGGGGAGTAAAGTTACCCAACTTCCTGTTGACCCAGCTTTGATGCAGTGTCATTTTCTTGGACCAGACTTGCTGGACCATAATTCACTCCTTAGCGGCCCATACCTGAAACTTAACAGCAGATTTTTTTCTGTTTGGGAATACTTGAAGGAAATTGTAAAGTACTGTTAAATGTTGAGTTCTTTTAAAGCAGTTTGTGTTTTGCCGCGCTCTTGCTTCCCAGAAGGATTTAAAATGACTTCTGGGCTGTTTTTCTCAAATATTAATCTACTTTTGTCTTGCCTTCTCTTCTTTGCTCCCTGACAGCGGTTTATCCAGTACCTGGCCTCGAGAAACACACTCTTTAACCTCAACAACTTCTTGGACAAAGGTGCATTACAAGGTAGGCTGATGGGACCTCCGTGTGGCAGTGCGCTGAAGGTCTCATGCTGCATTGTGCTTGTTGAATGTGTTAATCCAGATGTACAAAACGTTCAGGGAGAGACGTGCTGTATTTCCAGGCTATGACATGTCGACCTTCATCAGGCGTTACAGCAGATATCTGAATGAAAAGGCCCTTTCCTACAGACTGGTGGCTGTTGACTTCACTAAGATGAAGAGAGGGTAACGTCCACTCATTCCAAAATTTCTCACTCTTTGGCAAAGAAAGGCCTTGTTGCAAGATCTGCTCAAAACCACATTATTGTACCTTGAATGCATTTGAACCTGACTCCCATCCTTGGCATTTTATTTTGCATTTTTAGATATCAACCCCTTAAACTTTAACATTTCACTATTGTTTTCCCTTAAGTCGGTTCAAAGTCAGAAAAAGCTTTTTTTTTTTTTCTTTTTTTTTTTTCCTTCTTTTTTTTTTTTTCATATTGTTGGACAACGTCACACATTTTCTGCATCTGCTGGGTGCAGTGCTTAGCTGAAGCTACATCACTCAATACTCAAACCCAAGACGCCATTTTTTATGGCCAATGTACGACATCACTTGGAAAATATCTAGATCTTTTATGTTATTTTATGTACATTTCCCTGTTATTCAGCTCGATATATTTGGAATCATTAGAAACCATGCGATCTCCACTAGAATTTCAAATGGGCCTGAAGCTTTACAGATTTGAATATAGCAGCTGAATTTGAGGGACCCACATATGTGTCCGTAGGTTTTATGGGAGTTAAAGTACATTGCCAAGCAGGCTTTTGAAATGTGCCTTGTGTCTGACAGAATTGATGGAGTAATGCGCACTATGAACACCGAGAAGCTAATCAAGACCCTCCCCATCATCCAGAACCAGTTGGATGCTTTACTGGACTTTGAGGTACTGATCACTCATGGTGAAAGTTTGAGATTTCAGGCGAATAGTGCTTCCATTCTTGCCTAACTTGTTTGAGGGGAACAGATGTCCTCAGACACGTTTAATACTTTCAAAATGATGCTATGCTGTATTTTTATGGCGGAAACAGTGTTTTGGGCTGAAAATTCTCATCACATATACCCATCGTGTTTGCTTTTACATTTCTGTGTGAAAATGCTGAACTGCTCTTGCTCTTTTGATGATGAGAATGACTGCTGTGTGTGTGCATTAGCTTTGTAGGATTTTTATTTTTATTTTTTTTAAGGAAAAATTCTGAATCAAAGCCTGTTCATGTTGATCCTAATTCAGTGGTGATATGAACTCTAGTGGGAAGAATGGTGGAATGTTTTTATTCATTTATTTGTTGTCTTCCCTTCCTTCTCGGTTTTAAAATGCAGGTGTCCTAAAGCAGTCCTCACTAATTTTTTACAGAAAGATTGCAACCTGGATTCTGACCACCTACACCTGACAAACTATATTTCCCCCTTGTTTTTTTGTCGTTGAAACAGTACCAGTCACATCCATTTTTCCAGTGGTGTTCTTTCATTCACAATCTAAATCATAGCCAGCAAGTGGTCAACTCATTGGCCTGTATTCTTCACATTTTTGTCTTTTAATGTGATATAGGAATAAATGCTGTCCTGCATAAGAGTTGGTGGGGGTGGAAATATTTTGTGTGTGCGAATACAGCAACGGAGAGAATTGAGAAATTTCAAAGAAGTAATGGACAGTAAATGAAATTTTTAACATTTGAACTCCAGACGGATATATTGCAGACTATCCATCTTGTCCTGTTGAAATCTATTATTAATGTGCTGCTAAATTTCCACACTAACATCAGAATCCTCCTTTCCCAGGCAAACCCCAATGAACTCACCAATGGTGTCATCAACGCTGCCTTCATGCTTCTGTTCAAAGACTCTATCCGCCTCTTTGCAGCCTACAACGAGGGTGTCATCAACCTTCTCGGTAAGTTGTACAATCTTCATGTGACTCCCAGCGGTCTGTGGTTCGTACAGTGAACATAAGGTTCAGTCATTACTCATTAGGGCATCTTTCTGCAAAATATGTGAGCTAAAATCAGTATTAAGAAAGGTAAATAAAGGATGCAATATATCGAGGAACTGTGAGCTGTTACTCATTAAAATTCTGAATATTTTTTCTTTTAATTTTCATTTCATATTAGTTAAGATAATCAATGGCTGGGCATCCAACCAGTTGAATGATTTTTTTTTCTTTTTTCTGCTCTATTTTGTCTTTGAAGCTGTTGAAGGAAAAACTGCTGTTGTCTGAAAACTAGAAATGCCTGAAAATGACAACTTCTTATAGAATTCTTTTTGTTGTGAGTGCACTAGCTATGTTTTATGCACACTTAAAAAGCGGTCACGCAGCGATTCAGATCTTTGGGACTTTATGACTCTTCTTTATTTTTACGTTTAGATTAATTATGCCACTGTTCTCTCCAAAGGAGACGTCAGGCAATTGCACATTGGAAATGTGGTTTGAACGTATTTTGCTGTTACATTTTCAGTGCCTCCATCTCTTTCTCTCTTTCTTCAAGAGAAATATTTTGATATGAAGAAGAGCCAATGCAAAGATGCCCTGGACATTTACAAGAAGTTCCTCTACAGGATGACAAAGCTGTCAGAGTTTCTCAAAGTTGCTGAGGTAGATGGTTGCTTTCATTGTCTAGTTCACGTGGAAGGAAATATGTTTTTTTGAAGGACGAATTGTTTAACAGTAATATTTTTAGAAGAGGGCTGGCACTGCATCTCTTAAGGGTTCCTCTGCCTTGTTTTAAGCTCTCGTTTTCACTCCGAAAACCAGCATCCTTACTAGCTGCAGCAGGAATTGGATCTTTAAGTGCACTTAGCCTGGGGTGCCTTATTTCTTCTAATCCAAGCCTCCATGAACTGCTTCTGCACCATGAACAGATCTGGACCATAATCCACTTTTCATCTTCGTTCACATTGACAAGACCCTGGGGACCCTGTCTGTCCCTGTTACTTGATTTTTTTGATTTGTTTTGCTTATTCCCTTTCTCTCCCAATGAAAAATTTGGCATCTACTTTCCCACCCAAACCTTGAATTGGCAATAGATCTTGCACCTCTATAATGGTCTTGAGTAACTATTAGCATTGAGTTGGCAGTGTACGTTTCCCGTTTAAAGCATATTTCTCTTTAGAGAAAAATAATTGGGGTTTTCAAGTGATTAACAGTCACAAATTCAGATATTTACATTTTTTTTTTCTCTGATTGGATATGTTGTGATTTTTGATTGGCAACATGTGTCCTGTATGCAGGAATTTGAGACACTGTTAAATTAAAACTGAAGGGGGTTATGTGTAGATTATATTTGGCCGGTGTAACGTTGAAAACAATACAACTGCACATCATTTGATGTTTCATAACATGATTTGTAGTTCACCAGTCGATTAGTCTGTGAGCTGCTGTGACCAGTCAGCGTCTAGCGTCGTAGTACTAACCGTGATTGTGATCGTTATCCATTACCAAAATCGTCTTTTCCGAAACTACTGGTCTGATTAACTTCAAATTTGGTATGGACCTTCCTTGGAACAATGTCTACGAAGAGCGTTCAGTTTTGTTGCAAAAAAATGCTTGCTTGCATACATGCATACATGTATCTCTCACACAGACACACACACACACACACACACACACAGATGAACCAGAATGTCACCACTCCCTGGGACTAATATTTAACATCTCAATACAATTAACAGGGGTGTATTTTAAGGTTTAGGATATATTGCGTATTAAGTGAACTGGCACTGATGTAGTTGGCGTGTTGGGGTGTTTGATGTGGGGAAAATTGGTTGATGTGAAGACTTGAGCAACAAGGGCAAATGGCTGTGGCCAGAAGACTGGGCTGGTGTGTTCCCAAATTAGCAAAATTTTATTTATTTATTACTATTATTTTTTTAAGAATTTAAGTGCTCCTGGTCAGCAGTTTTGAGTACTTGATGACAAAGTCTACCTCATCTGCTCCAAACCGACAGGGGGGCTACCATGGCACTAGTCAGAATATTTTAATGATGGTTTGGGGCAGTGTCATGACATGCATTGCACCACACCCTGCTCTGCCTGGAGTTACACAGTCACAGAGCGCATCTGAGCGCCCATTCTTACCACTGTCCACCGCCGGACTTGCCTGCTGTGGGGACAGGAACATTGGAACTGGACCTCTGTGCAATGGCACAAGGTCACCTGGTCCGATGAGGCCCATGTTCTTTTGCATAATGTATGTTGGGTGGGTTAGTGTGCCATTTACTTGGGGAACAGATGGCACCTGGACACACTGTGGAAAAAGGCAAGTTAGTGGAAAGAGTGTGATGCTCTGGGTAATATTCTGTTGGGGAACCCTTTGTCGGGGCTTTTAAGTCCATGTCAATTTGACACGTGCCGTCAACCTAGGTATCGTTGAGGACCAGATGTATCCCTTCTAGGGTAAAGGTCTAATGGGAGTGGCCTCTTTCCGCAAGATGATGCTCCCTGCCTCGCTGAGGAAAGTAGTTTTGGGAAAGGTTTTAGGTAGATTATGAGCTCTGGAAGTTGCCCTTGCTCCCAAATTCTTCAGACCTAAATGTGATCTGCTATAAGGTCACTTTGCAACTTACTTAACTTGAAGGATCTGCTCTTAACATCTTGATCCTAGATCCCACAGCACACCTTCTGAGGTCTTGTGGAGTCCATGTTTTGGTTGGTCAGACCTGTTTTAGTAGTGCACAGAGGCACAGTGGTTTTTTATGCTGCATCTGATTGTACTCCGAACTCCGGTAAATCCGACCTTCCAAATCGGAAAAGTGCATAGAACAGCCATTGAGGTCATAACTCCAACTAGGGAATTTGGGTCGGTTGGATTGATGTCATAGCAAAATGGTGCTGCACACCGTGAGTAGTAAACTTGGAGTGTCTTCTCCAACTTTTACTGTTGCGTGTCATTTGATTTGGCATTTGTGTTGCTAAAAGTGCAAGAATTACTTTATAGTGGCATTTCCTTTCCTACTCTGATTTGTGATTTGAAAAGCTCTATGCGTATGAAGTTGGTATGACAAACCGTTACAATATTTTGAACACAAAAACACTTAAGTATGTCCTTACATTACATAGAATAGTTTTTCTCACATTTGAGCTGCAGTAGCCTATAATTACCATATTTGGCACGAATACTCCAGTTTTTATGTAGAGAAAATGGCAGTTTTGATACATGGAAATAACGCTACTGCACTTATCTCGGAAAGCATCGAAATAAACATCCTACTGTGGGCGGGCATGTTTCCGAGCTGGCGCAATGAAACGCATTTACATTGGAAATGGAAATTTTCGACCCGAATCTTTCCAAGTTCTGAGTACAATCGAATGCAGCATTAGGTAGGTGTTCATAATGGTTTGACTCGTCGGTGTGCTCAAAAATTGACTACTCACCATGGCAGTTAATTCTGTGAAATACCCTCTGAATTCAGGAAAGTTCAACTACTGTACTGTCCTTGCAGATTCTTGGGAATATCCCAAATGCAAAATGCCTCATAATAAGCTACATTTCAGACTGGTTACAGATTTATTCCTCAAGTTGCTACAATGCTGTGAAAAAGTAGTTGCTCTATTCCCAATTTCTTTTACTTTTGCGTATTTATCACACTTAAATGTTTCAGATCATCAATTAGTTTTAATATTAGACAGATGAGTGAACACACAATGCAGTTTTTAAAATAACGTTTTAATTTATGAAAGGAAAAATGCTACCCAACCCTACCTGGCCCAATGCAAAAGTGTACTTGCCCCCCTAGTTACTAAATCAATGAATTAACCCCTTTGTGCAGAAGCCTAATTTGGCTATTTTTGGGTTACCCAATTTAATGCTTTATAATTCAAGATTTAAGTTTTATAAAGAGGACAATTGTGGCTCAGCTCAGAAAAGACACTTACAGCATTTAGAATTACATTGTATTTCAGTTTATTTTCATGATTTTGGTAGAGAAAATGGGCTGCAAACATAAAAAATCTTCATGAGAATTCACCATTGAAATTGCAAAAAAAAACGAAATACTGATTAGAATACTGATAGATTACCTACATGCCATTAGCCAAGTTATACAGCTATCCAAGTGTCTCCCAAAAGTCTGAGATCCTCCAACATGTTGCACTGTCAAATCATAAAATCATATTTTATACAAATAAAGTTTTGAGGCTTGAAATTTAACATAAACTAATGATTTTCTGGTTGAGTTTAGCATGAATTTATCAATATCAGTGCAGTTGAGCATCGGTGGTCACCAGTAACATCTCCAAACACAAAACATGCCTTTTCTCCATAGTAAGGTTTAGAGTTTTGTCCATTTTTCTTCTAAGTCCTGCGAGCCAGCACAAACACTCATTAAATAAACTGCTGATTAAACTGTCTGAACAGTCACCCTGTAATTGAAGCTACCAGGAAGCTACCCTCTTCCGAACTCACTACCTCATTTCAACCCTTATAAGGAACAAGTACTCGCTAACTCTGTAATATCTGAATTCTGAAATATATCTTATGTTAACAGAACAGACATTCTGCTTTCAGGGAAGATCACACAATTTATATATGCCTCCCTAGATTCAGCAGAACGGTGCAATGACTGTACCAGGGGGTCCACCCAAATGCATGGGCAGTTCACGTTTTAAACAGGAAAAAAACGTTGGCATTTGAATTTGTTGAGTACGGTATACATTCCAAAATAAAAGCATGAGTAGCAGCCCGACCTTTTTCATGAATCCCTCCTCCAGAGACCGATGTATCCAGTAGAAGGAACCCTCTGGTCCTGTTATATTTGAAATAATTCCCATTGACCATGTCCTTATCTTATTTAAATCCTCTAAATATAATTGAACACTTCAAGGCCAGTTTTCTGAGTCTTTTTTTTTTTTTTTTTTTCTATAAATTGCGTCTATTTCAGCCGCGTAATGCAAGAAAAAAAAACAGGATACAACTGGGCCTTCTGATACGCATAGGCTTCTATGCTCTGTGTTTGTCCAATCAATAAGTTTCACTTACTGTAGAACGTTTAAACGCTCGGGTATTGGATAAGCCAGTCAATACATTGTTACCGTGGAAGTTTCACGAGGACGTGAAGTCTAACTGTGCAGTTTCGCAGAAGAGCCTGAATGTATGATTGAGTGATTGGCTATCAACACCAGTACTTGGGTGGATATAAGGAAGCGCTGAATTTGTCAATCAAGGAATCTACATGAAAATCCACGGTAGGGAACTACGCATTTTTTGCATGTGATGACTGTAATTGACAGTAGAATGTGAGAGAAACAATACCATGTTGAATTTTTGCTTCAGAAAACAGATTTTTCTGAATCACTAATTGGAATACCGTTGGCTCACTGCTAAAGTGGTTGCTACATAGGACAACGATATTTTTCTGTTGCAAAAAATCATTTTTTTAAACTGCTGGATCGATACTATGGGCAAGGATATTGACCATTTTGCACATCAGGCTTAGCTGAGAAGTTTAATTCATGCAACTGTTGAAAAACAGGGAGAGGAGTGAACTTCCCCGTATTCAAAACCGCGTTCGAGGTCTGCTTGCTTGTGAATATTCAATAACTGATCCGGGGGTGCCATCTAGTGATCGAGTACAGTAACAGCGTGCTTAAATTTGCTGTTCTATAGACGCTAGTGTCTGCATCTGCAGAAAGGGGTTAAACAAATTCAATTGATAATTTGATCCATTTCCACTAGACAGACCCAGGAATTTTTACTGCCAGCCCTGTTGTATCTTAACATCACTTAAATGGAAGAGGAACGTGGGCAAAAAGCAACACATGATGCTACAATCTAAAGTAATTCAAGAATGGATGTTGAACAAAATTGTTGACATCTTCTACTCTAGAATGGGGTACAAAGCCATTTATAAGGCTCTGGGACCAGTCAGCCATGATGAGAACCATTATCTACAAATTGAGAAAACTTGTAACAATGATGAATCTTCCACAAGAGAAACCAGCCCATGAAAATTTCTACAAGACTGCATCAACGACTCATCTTGGAGGTCTCAAAAGAACTCAGACTAAAATCTAAGGAACTACAGGCTTCACTTGCCTCAGTTGTGGTCAGTATTCACAATTCCACATAAAGAAGAAGATGGGCTGAAATGGCATCCTACGGAGAGCTGCATGGCAAAAACCACTGCTGTCTAAAAACAATGCTAGGCTTGTCTGACATTTGCCAAAAAGCGTTTTGGTGACCCCCAAGACGACTTGATAATATTCTGTGGACCACTTAGTCAAAAATGGAACTTCTTGGAAGACATGTCCTGTTACATCTAATGTGAAATTAACACAGCAGTTTCACTACAAGGACACCATACCAACCGTAAAACAAGGTACTGGTAGTGTGATGGTCAGGGGATGCTCTTCAGTTTCAGGACCTCGACTATTTGCCATAATTGATAGAGCCATGAATTCTGCTCTTAACCAGGAAATCCTGAAGGAGAATGTCAAGCCATTATGTGGAAAGACATTGATTTGAAGCGCACAAACAAGACCATCTCTGAATGGCTTAAAAGAAGCAAAATGTAGGTTTTGGAGCGGCTCAGTCAAAGTCCTGACTTAGTCCAATTGAGATGCTCCAGCAAAACCTTAAGCAGGCAGTTAAAGCTCAAAAATCCTCCCAGTTTGGTTGAATGAGAGTAATTCTACAATGATAAGTGAGCAAAAATTCCACCACAGCAGTGTAAAAGACATTTCCAGTTTAACTGCGGTTGTTGCCAGCAGGGGTGCATAACCAGGTATTAAGAATAAGGCGGCGGGTGCGGGGCATGGGTGATTTAGGATTTGAATAACTGCTTACATTTAATAAATGAAACGATGCTTTGAAAGCAACATTTTTTGTTTACTCATGTTGTCTTTGTCTTGTATTAAAATTAGTTGGATGATCTGAAACATTTAAAAATGACAAAAATAAACCAAAAATATACAAAATTGGGTAGGGGGCATATACTTTTTTGCAGCACTGTACTTTCTAAATTACAAAAAAATGTTCAATTGGGCCTTGTACATTCATCTCAATATCAACATTGCACCATTGACATGGTTTTGAAAATTCATGGAAAATACCAGAATACTGGGTAATGCTTTTTTCCCCCCGCTTAAGTGCACCTTCGCTGATCTGTGCAATCCTGTGTTTTAGTTCATTAAGATGTCAGGAGACCCTTGACTCTTTGCTGCTGGGAAATGGCAGTGCTGATGTCATTTGGGCATTGCATTGGTCCCTCTATTGGCAGCTCATCCTCATGTTGACTATAACACCGTGTAGGTGCCTGATGCTCTCCCTTACAGGCAGCTATCAATAACCCTCCTCTCACTGCACTAGAATCCCCCCTGATTGTAGCAACATGGTTATGATGGATTGGATTGCGGCCAATTCCCCTTTTCAAACTGGTTTACTCATTGAGTGATTTTCTTCAGCTGACATGCTTTCATTGACACAACCAGAAGTTTTTTCTTTCCCTGAATTTAGGTCAATTTTGCCAGTTGAAGAACCAATCCAGGCAACTGTTTTTACAAGCAAGTGGTTTCTCTGATTTCTGTGTTTGCTTTGGCTCATAACAACTGAAATGTACTAGTCAATGATTTACCTCCAAATTTGATAAAGTTCTGACAAGTTTGAATTGCCGTGTGATTTGCAGCAGAAAAATATTTTGGAACATTGCTCTTTGTACATATCAACAATTCAGACAAGCGTCCCTTAGCTCAGTATGTGTGGGTGTGGCTAGCAGGGCTCTTTATCTGTTTATACAAATCGAGTGGGCGCAGTAGTCTTAATATTCAGTCAGAATTTTTTTTTTTAATTATTTTTTTTTGCTCGGGCTCAGTTTTGCTGTCTTGCCCAATTTCAGATTCTCCTGGGCACAGAAAAGACCACTTTTCTCACACTATATTCATCTCTTCAAAAATGCCTGAAACGTCTCAGCCAAAACCTCTCTCCCCTGTCCAAAAATAGCTCTCTGCAGTGCTCCCTCCACGTCTCCCCCTCTCTGTCGCTCAGCGAAGACATGATGAGTCAAAACGAAATATTCTGTACACTTCTCAGCTGGATATGTTCCCTGGTTGTTCCTGGATGTTTGGACACTGTGAGAGGAATCTGCTTTGATGTCTTATTGCACCTATTTGCCAACTCTAGGGTCGGGGGATCAGCCCAGATACGAGTTTAGCTTCTAGGGCTCACGCATTCAAAAATGTCTGTCATCGTGTCTTTTGTGCATTTTTTTTTTTTCTTTCCTGCTGAGTCACCATTATTTGACTGTTTATTTTGAATGTTTCTCAAGCCACAGTCACCTCCCACATTTCTGTGTGCAAAAACCCTATTTCTGTTACGTGTGTTTGAGTGTTTGTGTGTGAGGGCATGCAGAGTCCCCTTTTTTATGTTGTTTTGTTTATTCACTGCATGGAGTAATGGATCCTTTTGTTATATTTTTTTCCTTGTCTTATTTTCTCCCCCCCCACTTTCCCCCCCCCTTCCTTTGTTCTGTTGTTTTTTTTTTTTTTTTTCCTTTTCTTTTCGTTTTCCCCTTTTGTGAAACAGCAAGTTGGGATTGATCAGGGTGACATCCCAGATCTAACACAGGTCAGTGTACATTCATCTCAATTTCTCCATGTTGATCCATTCAGAACGCTGCCATTCCCTGTTCACCCTTCCAATGTCCACCTCCTTCCTCTCACTCTCTTATACGCGTCTTCCAGATCCTTCTGTGTTTTGCTAGAGCTCAGGGCCTCCCTCCTTGAAACTGCAACAGTCTGCCTCCGCAAGATGCTATTGGTTCAGTTTTTCGATTTTGCAAAGAAACGTCAGATAGGCGGGCTCATTGGAATCTCTTGAATGACCTGAAAGTGGCGTTGTTCAAAAATGTAGAATTAATGGATAAAAGTTGTTGAACATGTGCAAGTATTTTTTTCGACTGTGCTTCGTAGGAAAACCTTGCAGTGAAGGGCACAGTGTGGTGTCTCCCATATCACAGCTGTAGATGCGGTGTTGTTGTGGCGAGCTGCACATCCTCTTTCCCATTGTCTTTCACTGATTGATTTCACGCTCAATGGAACACATTTTATTCAATGTATTTAATGAAAAAAAGTTGAAATGCCCTTATCGCCCTTAAGTAATTCGCCCCCCCCAAAAAAGAGCAGTTCATCCAAAAGTCCTGTCTTTGTGTGCTCACCTCCTTGCCTGCTGAAACACAGGTGAAGTTTTTAATCGATAAAACAAATTTTGAGTCTAACAGCGCAACTCCATAGCAGCCTTCTCCAAGACAAACAAAGTCAATGGGGACTCTGTCATTACCACTCCTTTGAGTCTGAAAAACAGACAACAGTGGCCATGAAATTACTCCATACAGCTTGCACAGCATAATTGGAATCTCCTGAAGCCAACCAATCACACTGACAACTGGAAAACACCTGTATTACGCCATTATTTAGCACACCCGTTGTATTTTTAAAAAGTTTGCGATTGCGTGCACCCACCCCGCCTTCACTCGTTCTTGCTCGGGCGCTTGCGTATTAATGGTGCTGTGTATAGGCGTATGTCACAAACATGGGAATGAAGCAGGGCAAAGAGCTGCTGTTCCTCCTCTGTCAAAATCGTTACACATTTACTTCTTTGTTTTAGAGTCTGCTAAATTGGTGAAGAGGTTGGCGTTACAGTTCACTTGAGAGCTCTTTCCCAGTCCGTGACATAATGCCTGTGTAGAGTTGGGTGAATTAGAAAGTGCAGGGCGGTTGATGTCCAGCTGAGAGCGTAAGAGTGATGCTGGGATAGATGCACGCAATCACAAACATTTTGAACTGTATATACATATAACAGCTGTATGGAGGAATTTTGTGGTCATTTTTGGCTGTTTTTTGGACTCTAAAAGCGTGCCAATGACCAAGTCCGCACTGACTTCAATGGGTCTAGAGAGCACTGCGACAGGTTTGTGTTAATACACCCCAAATTTGTAGTATGGACTAGCAAATGTCACCTGCGCTTCAACAGGCATGGAGGAGAGTAGATAATGACAGCTTTTTCATTTTTGGGTGAACTGCTCCTGTAAGAACTGATTGCACCACCTATTGCTAAAATAAGTGAAGGCGCACAATAATTTGCTCTCTCATTGCTGCGGAGGGAATATTACCGGCCGTTCTTGAACTGCTTTAATGCAGACAAATAGGCAAATTTTTGAAGGTGAACTGCTCATTTATGGTCCTGCCTCAGTGACTTTATTGGGTTCAGGTCAGGACAAAATCGCCATTCTACCATGTGCAAGATTGCTTTGGAATGATTGCTCTCTGCTACGTATATGTTTGCGTCAGTAGACCAATGATTTAGCTGCCTTATCAGCTTAAAATTAAATGATATTACATGGTTGAGGAAATTCATTTGTTTAGCTTTTTTAAAATCATCTTTCAAATTAATTCTCACACACTTGTCACCCTACAGAGCCCTCCAACTTTTCAGTGGTCATCTTCTCCACAAAGCCAGGGGCGAAGTATCAAATGTTTCTGTTTCTGAGAAGTGCAGTTATCTTTGATACGTTCTGTTGGCAGTTTTTGCTTTATATTAATTTAAACATGGGCCCTTATTTTGTGTTCTGCGTGGGGACAAAAGAAAGAAATAGCATTTTCACAGGAGAACGGAAACTTATCTTTTTCATATGCAGTGTTTTGGCAACTGATGGTTCTTATTCCACTGTAGGTTTGGTTGGCTAAAACATAATGCGTTTAATAAAGATGGAGGATTGTATTCTCACGTGAATGAATTTTATATGGCTACCTTGATGGTAGCACCTGGGCTTTGTTGCTTGAGTGCAGATGTTTTCCCCTGTAGTTTTCCTTCTTGTGTTCATTAGATTTCTCCATAGGAGGACATCTCTGATCTCTTTCCTCTATTCTAATACCTGAGAAATCCGTCCTTTCTGATGTTTGGCTTCCAGAGTCTTTTATGGGGCAAATGGGGAGTGAAGTAAGATGGACATCCAACTGCGAATGCTCACTGTCGCGCAAAAACATCGTATTATTCACTTAAAATACCCAACCTACAACCTGGGTTATTGATATGATGTAGTTTTTTGAAGGAGACCATGGAAGACGATGTAAGCCAAACGCTAATCGTATGTAAACGCATTGTGGATGTGCTTTTTTGTGTATGAAAGCGTACACACAGGCCTGTGCAATGAGTAACAAGTACACCGTTATGTCAACAGTAAAGACTGGAAGAATCACATGAGCAGAATATGATTTCACATGCCTGTGTGTATGCTCACTAGAGAAGAGAGGTGTGCATGCTGGGCTCAAACCACATTTTGTTTCCTTGTTTTTAGTGTGTTTATCCTTTTGTTTTTTTTTGTTTTTTGTTTTTGTTTTTGTTTTTTTTTTCCCCCAGAAGCTTGTTAAGTTGTAGTATGAAGGGCATGTTAACATAGTTTTTGAGTGCTTAAAATGAGGGGAAGGGGCAGCAAAGCCCTTTGCAAGTCTTGGCTGTGACCTCCCTCCTTTCACCTCACCCCACAGGCCCCCAGTAGCCTACTGGAAGCACTGGAGCAGCACCTGGCCTCCCTGGAGGGCAAGAAAACCAAGGAGTTCTCTGCCGCCAGCAGGTAAGAGTCTCTTAGCATAACCTGCAATGCTGATGTGGCCGATGTAAAGCCCATTTGAACTGCCTTCTCCCTGCGCTGCAGTCTGCAGATTCCTTTTGCTCTGATAGCATGCTGGTGTTCGTCTGTGAAATGTGAAGTTGGGCTCCTTTGGCGGGTTTAGCTCTTTATAGGTCTGGCATAGCATGTGTGTGCGAGAGTGGCCGTTTGGACGGCCGTTACCCGTCTCCGTCTGAAGTGAGAGTTGTTGGGGATTTGACCCGGTTGGATCAATCACAGGGCTGTGTATACGGTTGTTTCTGCAGAGCCAGCACCCTGTCGAGTGCCGTGTCTTCCCTCTCGAACACTGGCATGTCCTTCAGCCGAATGGATGAGAAGGAGAAACACCTGGCCTTGGAGGAGGAACAGGCCAGGCTGCAGTCTCTCAAGGTGGGGAACCATGGCACCTGCATGCAAGAAAGTTTATGAACTTTTTTAAAATTATTGTTTATTTTACGTAAGTTCAAGTGGGCTGACTTTTGCGAATTCAGTGCAGATGAACTTGCTCTCTGCTTAAGCGACAAAATAAATCCAGCATAACCAGTGTTTTGTTCTTCTATTTATACTTTTCTATTTGTGTTTGATTTGTTGAAGTAACAGTAAAGTTTCAGTAATAAAACCAAACTAAATTGTCATACTACAACCCCAATTCCAAAATAGTTGGGACAAAGTGAAAATTGTGAATAAAATCAAGATGCAATGACTTTCAGATCACGAGACAATGTTATTTACAATAGAACATAGATAACATTTTAAATGTTGAAACTGAGATGTTCTATATTTTTATTCACTAAATGAGCTTATTTCAAATTTTCGGGTTGCAAAATGTTCCAAAAAAGTTGGGACACAGGCAAAAAGGGCTGAAAAAGCGATTAATATATAACAGAATCTGCTGAAAGAACATTTAGCAAGTAATTAGGTTTACTGGCATCTGGTGTGTAACATGATTGTTGGTTATAAAAGGGATGTCTTGGAGTCCTTGAGTCTCTCAGAAGTTAAGATGGCCAGAGGCTCTCGAACCTGTGAAGGCTTGCATAAAAAAAATTGTGGAATACTTTCAATTAATACTTGAATATTAATACTTGACAGTGAAAAACAATGTCCTTCAACGTCAAATCGCTAAGGCTTTGAAGGTCTCATCATGGACAGAGCATAACATCATCAAACGTTTCAGAGAAACGGGAAAAATCTCTGTGCGTAAGGGACAAGGCTGAAAACCGTTACTGGATGCCCATGATCTTCGGGCCCTCAGACGCCACTGTATCACTCACCGGCATGATTCTGTCATTGACATTACTAAATGGGCCCAGGAATACTTCAACAAACCACTGTCTATAAACACAGTCCATTTTTGTTGGAAATCATAGGCGTTGTGTCCTCCAGGCTGAAGAGGAGAAAGACCACCCCTCCTGTTATCAGAGTTCAGTTCAAAAGCCAGCATCTCTGATGATATGGGGGTGCATAAGACCATATGGTGTGGGGCACTCGCATGTTTTAAAAAGCAACATGAATGCTGAAAGGTATATAAAGGTTTTAGAGCGACATATGCTCCCTCCAGACGACATCTATTCCTGGGAAGGCCTTGTGTATTTCAGCAGGACAATGCAAAACCACATACTGCAGCTATTACAACAGCATGGCTTCGTAGTAGAAAAGTCCATGTGTGAACTGGCCTGCCTGCAGTCCTGATCTTTCACCAATGGAGAACATTTGGCGCATAATTAAACAAAAAGTCCGTCAAAGGAGACCCAAAACTCAAAAGCAGCTGGAAGCCTGTAATAAACAAAAATGGGATCAAATTCCAGTGGCTAAATTCAAGACACTTGTCTCCTCGATGCCCAGACGCCTCCACTCTGTGTTTAAAAGAAGGGATGCTATAACATTGTAAACAAACCCCTGTCCCAACTTTTTTGAGACATGTAGCAGCCATCAAATTTGAAATGAGCTTGGTTTGTGGATAAAATTGTAGAATTTTTCAGTTTCAACATTTGCTATGTTATCTCTGTTCGATTGTGAATAAAATACAGGCTGGTGTGATTTAAGTCATTGCGTTTTAATTTTATTCACAATTTAAATTTTGTCCCAACTATTTCAGAATTGGGGTCGTATAAAGAAAGAGATTTCAGTGTGCGTTCGTCCGTTCTTTGCTCATCTCAACAGCAGTTCATCCACTTAACTTCAAACTTGGTGTATTGCTGAAGACCCAAGGAAGTGCACTGTTGAGTTTGAAGTCATTTGACTGAGAGGGAAGGTTTTAATGGGGTAGGCGGGGATGATTAGCAAATTTCTTTTTTTTTTTTTTTTTTTTTTTGTATGGGCTTAATGAAAGTACAGTATACTATATTAATATATAAGCAATGTGCTCGTCATTCTGGGAATATTTCTACATTTTTCTTTATCAGTTTTAATTTTCACAGAGGTTGCAAAGAATTAACCCCTTTGCGCAGAAGCCAAATGTGGCCATTTATGTGTTACCGTATTTAAGGCTTTATAATTCAAGATTTGACATAATTGTTTATTTGTCTTGTAGGATCAAAGGCTGAAAGAGATCGGCATGCAAACCCCCACAGTGTCCCCGAGCATCCAGTCCATCAGCAGTGCCAACAGTAGCAGCGCTGGGATGGACCTCTTTACCAGCCCCGCCCCCTCCACTAACAGGTACAGTGAAGACTAAGACTAAACTAGGAAGTCACATGAACATCCGTTTGGTTACATTCAGCTTGACTGTTGGTGACCTCCAAAGGGCAAACTCAACATAGTGAAATTACAATGACACCAAAATGGTCACAGATTGAGCCAGGGTTTGTATTAGAGACTTTTAGAATGTCGTATATGAAGTCTATTTGGTGACCTCAACTTGACCTTCTGTAACCTTTTAAAAGTCTCAATCGACATTTAAGAGATAAACCTACAGTTTTTTTCGAACACGAGGTATTTATCGTAGGATCGATACCTGGAAATATACATTTCCAGGTATCTAGCCTACAATAAATATCAAGTGCTCAAAAAAAAAATGGACTCATGTCAACACCCCTACGGAAATATTTTTTATAGCAAGGTTAGGATCAACCATTGGGGGAGTTTGGAGGTTGTCTGACGAAGAAAGCACAGGGTGGATTGCAAAACAATAATTTTCACTTATTATTCACGGAATAATATCAAAGTACAATACAATGTGAAATATTTCCTCTAAAGTTCCAGAGTCGAAGTGGGAATGTCAGACGCCATAGTGGTCACCTTTTTTGGACACGGAAATTAGCAGCCTACGTTTTCTATCGAAGCGGTTTGATAATCAAGCAAGAGCTCTTCACTCAGCGTGAGGTCTTGACCCAGTGTGAGGTAGTTTACCGATGAATAGATACCTGGTGTTAACCAATCAAAATGCAGAATTTGCTGGAATGAATGGTAGAATGAATTTTCAATTACTTGTATCGCCAAAACCGCTTTAGAGTTTAGTATTGTATTACAGACTTGCCGGAGGTTTTATAAATGTTGCTGAACTTCGATTTGGTGACCTTGACATTGACCTTCAATGATTTGAAAGTCAATCTTCACGTGACATTTTCTTAACTCGTATCATCTCTATAAGATCGCATGCCGATAAGCTACAGGACCCTTGGTCCTTTTCTTTTCTTTTTTTTTTTTTTGTGCATTCAAATAATACATCAAAGATTTCTCTCAATCTACAGAAAGAAGATGGTTATTTCTCTCAGATTTTACCTCACATTTATTTACATCACTGTCAGCTTGCATTTCTTCTTCTGCGAAGAAGATTTGGCTTCATAGCTATGATCACAGCCCAGGTGTTGTTTTTCATTGGGCTTATGAATGGCAACCCTTAAATGCTGGGCTTCTGTACACGACACAACATAGCTCAGATGCCGTCATGCAATTGGCATGCTGACCACAGGAATTTCCTATAGGGCTGTTGCCGGAGTAATGACTGTTTAATTTTCCAAAACAAAGCCTTGGCCACACTGCCTACCTCACTGAATTGCAGCAGCTTGCACGCATGTGGTGTCCACACAGACGGCATTTTACTGCTGCAACACTGCTACTGCCAGCCCTTATCTTTCAAAACTGAGTCTGGGTTCAGTGTCTGCTGAATCAGAAGAACTGTGGGTTTGTTTTTCCGCTGCGCCCGGCTTCAAGTTTGAGGTATTTTCCCCTGACAAATGGATAGATGGGCTCCTCGGATGTTTGTTCAATGGAAATATATTTCCTAAAAAAGCTTGTTAATCATGAAGAACAAAAACTGCCTTGCAGAACTTGCTGCTGTTATTATTATTATACTTTTGTTTTTATATGGTGTCACTTGAAGTAGTTTTTGATAAGGTTGCCCATTTGCATTTCATTTTCACCATCTGTTTGCTGAGAACCGCGCACGTCATGAAAAAAACAGGCAAGATGCCGTATCCAGATGACGCGTGGGCTGTGCAGCTGCTCTGACCTGTTGGGATGGGTGCTGAAATCACAGGCTGGAGGTTTGGTGATGTATATGCCCCGGCAGCCTGTGTGCCCTTGGGGTATGCTGCTGTTCGCTTCAGAGTTTGGAAGTTTAGCAAACCGACCTCACTGCTGTAGGCTACGGGTAACCAGGCAAGCCCAGAAGCTTCTAGCACCACATCCGACTTGTGGGGTCTTCTAAGGCTAGCCACAGGAAAAGCTGATGAAAGCGTTGACTTTTACATCACAAAAGAAGTTTAGCGCAAACCATGAAACCGGGAAGGTTAGCTGTGTGCATGATGTCCACGAGGGGGGTCTTGATTTATCTGCAGTTTCATGTCACAATTAACGTGACTGGGCAAGGTGCTAGCCACTGACATGCTGGAGAACGTTCCTATTTACTGATGAATCACAATTTCAACTGTGCAGGCATGTGACATGCATTGTGTATGGAGTTGCGTGGGTGAGTGGTTTGCTGACGGTGGTGGTGAGGGAGTGTTTGTTTTGGCTGGCATATTCTGCAGGCTGTTAACCCAAATGTATTTGATCCGTAGCCATTTGAATGCACGGAGACGCCGTGATGAGATCATGTGGCATGTTTTTATGCTGTTCTTTTATTTTCTGCAGTCATCTATCAGCAAGATGATTAATGGCCTCTGGTCGCAAGGATCAGTGCAGAATTTCTGGTAGCTCAAAATATCGGTTTTATCTTGGCCTGCATACTCGCCAGATACCTGTTGAGCATGTTTGAGGTGTTCAGGACCTTGTGCATGCTACAGTATGTTACAGTTCCCGTCTATATCTTACAACTTTATACAGCTATTGAACATGAATGGGCTAACAGGCTGTAAACATCTAACAGATCAATTCTATGCCGAAGAATTGTGTCACATTACACAAGACAAATGTTTGTCAAGCAAGATGTTGATTGATAATTTGTTAATTGCATGGAACAGTCTTTTTCTTTGGGGGCACGGGAGGGGGGAGTCTGCAACCAATAAATGTGTCCCCAGTAACACGGCACTGATAGATAAGAGTCCAGTAAATCCATTTCGGTTGACTGATGTATAATTATTACTTTTAACTGCATAAATCAGAAATTGAGTAATGCGCTCATATTTTTGTTCCGTGCATTTCTGATGCTTGCAGTCATCATTTAAGGGTCTGTGTGGTCCAGTTCAGCTTAGTTTTCAATTAAATTTGGTTAATTGGCCGAGTAATTGATTGAGTAAGATGATACCGTTTCCAGATGATACATTTTTCTGTCAAAAAGTTAAGTGATCAAATGAAAACTGCTATTTGTGTGTTCTGGTGTCGTCTTGGTTGTAATAGCTTTTCTTGGATGATTGGAAAGAATTTGAAAAGTGCAGAAAATGGACGACTTTGGAAAGGGAGCTGAGACAATTTCAGGGCACTGTATACCGAGTGATATTTCTGGAGGATGTGAGACTGGTGTGAAGCATTTCATTGCTTTTCACAGATTTCTCATGTTAGTGTTTTGCTCCAGAGGGCTTTTCCTGTTTATTAGCTGCTGTATCATGGAAAATGAAGGAAACCCCTCTTTGCTCAACCAGCTCTTGTTTTCCTCCCTTCCTTCCGCAGTATGCCGAACCTCACCAGCGACCTGTTCGACCTCCAGCCGGGCTTCATCCCCACCGTACAGAGCACACCCGCCATCTCCACTGTCAGCAGTGCCTGGGGAGGTGAGCTCCGCCCACTCATTCCCCCTCTCGCCCAGTCCGCCCGTCTGCGTCAGCGTTTAAACATGTCTGCACATTCCCGTCAAGGCCCTCTTGTACTTGTAAGACGTGTCTGCCTACACAGTTTGAGGACAAAATGATTATGGTGAGACAGAAAACTGTGTCGTCCAACAGTTTGTTTTACTTGTCGAATGTTTGTAACATTGCAGACACTGTCGTTGGTTGTCTTATAATTTCAATGTGGAAATTACTAATGGAAATCCCTTTTTTGATTTCTAAAATTCAGTTCTGACTAGTTATGAAAGGAAGTTTAGATATCTGAAATAAAATTGTTACTAGTATGAATCTAATTTTCACTAGTTATAATTGTATTTAAGATATCTGAGATGCAAATTACTGAAATTACATTCTTACTAGTTACAGTCCCAAGCTGACATATCAGTAATTTAATTTTGACTAGTCAGAATTAAATTTGATATCTGGAATTCCATTTATGATATCTGTAATGTAACAACAATTGTACATATGAACAATTGACATTTCCACTTGTGAGAAGTGAATTGCTGATGTCAACAATTGACATTTCCACGAGTGAGAATTGAATTATCGATATCAACAATTTGCATTTTGACTCGGGAGAATTGAGCTGCAGATATCGTTAATTAGAATTCCAATTAGTCAAAATGACATTATGGATATGTAGATTTGGAATTATAACATGTCACTATTGAATTATAGATATCTGTATTTGAATGTGAATAGAAGTCAATGATAAAAGTTGACTAGTAGTAAGTAAATTATAGATATCTACATTGAAAAATTCCTCTAGTAAGAAATAAATTGTTGATATCAACAATTAACATTGTGACTAGTGAGAATAGAATTGTAGATATTAGGGTTTCCTGCAGAGCTTTGTTAGCCAGGCGCCCCGCCCAGCCTGAAATCTGTAGCGCCCGGGCTAGAATGTCGGGCGAAAAAAAAAAAATGACCCAATTCATGCAAGCGACACTGCAGCGCTTGAACTAATCTACCAACGCACCTCAGGACCAGCGCTCGCCTAGAAGAAAATCGGCAACAATTAGTCCTGGCTTGTTCTTTAATGGTTTTCCTTTATTTACACATTTTCCAATTTAAGAATAATCAAGTCGCAATTAAAGACACTGCTTCTTTCCCCCATGCGATCTAAAAGCGACAAAATATTGGGCTACATTCAGCGCAGAAAAGTAATTTGATTATTATTATTAGGTTTATGCACCATCACTCAGCGACGGCATTTCAGAACTCTTCAGCGAATGAAGGTAATTTTGGTGACTAGTACATGGTTTCATCCGTTTACATTTTCCAGTCGGACAGCTGTCTATTTTTTACAGCGAGCTGAGTGACCGTGCTGCAAAAACAGGTGTACGTACTTCCCGCCAAAATTACCTTCATTCAATGAAGAGTTATGAAATGCCGTCACCGAGTGACTGTGCATTGATCTAATTATAATCAAATTATTTTTCGGTACTGAATGTAGCCCATTACTTTGTCGCTTTTAGATCGCATGGGGGTGAGGAGCCGTGTCTTCAACTGCCACTTGATTACTCTTGAATCGGAAAACATGTTAATAAAGGACAACCGTGTAGAATTAGCCAGGACTAATTAATTTCAATAAAGGGAGGGATATTAGCCCGGAATTTTCAGGTCAAACGTCGCTCCTGAAGTCCTACGTGCATTAATGGTCCCCCCCCCCCAAAAAAAAAGCAGGAAGTGAAATTAAACAGCAATTAAACAGCGACATTGTCGCAAAGAGGGGAGCAAAGTTACTAAAATACTCGCATAAAGATATAACATCAAGGATGATTTATGATTTACAGACAAAAGAATAAATCATAAACCCCGTTTGTTCCCAATGCAGCCTGAACTATGACTGTGAAATCTGCAACGAAAACTAAGGCGGGCATTTTAGTCTAATATAAACGTACACCAGCTGGTAACAACTGGAATAATTAAAAGACAACAATGCTTAATTTTTCATGATTAATTAAACCAGTCTCATTCAGTTGGCGTGTAATGTTTTAATGTTATTTTCGAGTGGTGATGGCCGGTCGCAGAGAGAAGGATGAGCGGCGCAAGATCTCCTCATTCTTTACGACCTGCGGGGTGACCCAAAAATAAACAGTTTGTGTTTTCCAACATCATGTTTGTGGGTTTGTTGTTAAGCAACCAAAAATAATTGATTAAGCATCTTCTCTTTAATTTTGAGGGCAAAAATAATACTTGAACAATCAAATTACAAAAATTAATTAATCTTTTTTTTTTTTTTTTTTTTTGGATCGTTGGCTGCTTCCCAAATGACAGTTTCGAGTAGCTGGAGGGTTCTCCTACCGGTAGCTTCTTGCTTGGTCATTAGTACCGTATCGTCCCGTTGGCTCGTCTTACTTCACCTGGCTTATAATTAAATACTGAGAGGGATTTATTGTTGGCTAACTTCACTTTGGTGTATTAATTTTGTTCATTGGCAATTCTCATAATTTTCGTTTCATTTGTGCTTATAAAAGTTGATCACCTTGTTGGAGGAAATACTGGCCATAGGGAAATGATAAATTATGCAATTAAAATTAGATAGCTTTACTGTTTTCCTTTGATGGCAATGCAAAGTGCATTTAGCTCGCTAATTAACAACTGCTATGACAGCTGACAATTTTAAATAGTCAGCAACATGGCTTTGTTTGTTATTTTATCCAACAATATTACGGAGTGATTTTGTTGCAGTATAAGTGAATCATTATGGAGACTCCAGATGAGTTGTTGGTTGACCCTGGTGAAGGCTGCTGGGACTGCCCTGCCCAGGAGGCTGGTGACTTCGCGAAGTCAGTCTTGAGACAGGTGTGGAGTAGCGGCCCGTGTCGTCGATCTAAGCACCCTGGTATGGATCAACCAATAGGAGTGAGGTGACTCAAGGACGTAGTTGATTGACAACCCCCTCATTACCATATGGACAAAGAAATCAAGAAATGACTATATGGAAAATAAATGAATCAAAAAATAAATAAATTCAGAGATAAATAAATCAAGATATGAATAAATATGGCTATTAATAAATATGTTATTGAATTAAGAAAGTTTATAAATTGTGAAATGCATAAATGCTTGGATACCCATTATTTTTATTTATGTGCATATGTTTTTATTTTTCCTTTTTTTTGCATTTATATTTATTATATTTATTTACGCATTATATATTGTCATTTATTTATTCATTTATTTATTTTCATTTCAGCAGTTTTTGGCTTCCATAGTCGACATGCGTCTTACAAGTATAAGACAACCTTTGTGGTCTATGTGGCTATGTCCATGTTGTCAGTATTTGACTTCCCTTTGTATGTGTGTATATTAGTCAGGGATTTTGTACCATCAGGGCCTTGTGAGCGCGAACATGCTGAATCAGCAAACACGCAATCTCCGTGCAGAGAGGCTGTGTACTGACTCAGAGCAGATGTGCTTCCTGTGGAAAATTGCAGTGTTATACAGAGGAGATGACTCAGGAAATGCTTTGGAGTTCATCGACGTAAGCGTTTCTGAGAGCTGTGTAGTTTTGCGCAGGCTCCTGAGAAGCGCGTCCCGTGGCTTGCATCGAGCCGGAGGTGAATGTCGGGTTGCAGAATCTGTGGGAAATCCCTTTGTGACACGGTCTGTGACTGCTCTGCCCCTCCCCCCAGGTCTGGAGCTCCAGCCCGTCCCATCGACCACTTCCCTGCCCTCTGAGGGTGTAGATTTTGATGCCGTGTTTGGAGTTAAAGTCACAAATAACGAGACGGCGCCCACATCTGGTAAAGAACTTAAAATTGGGTCAAGGAATTAAATTGCTCTTCAAGCAAGCTGCCAAGTTACTCTAAAATTGCCTTGCTGAGCATTAACCCGAAGATCCTTCTGCCGCTGCTAACGCTTACCTCGCTATAACAACTGCAACCCACTGGCACCTTTGCTCACTACGCACGGTGTGCGTTCGTGTGGGCTTCTATTATGAAGCGCTTTTTGGAATTGTGGGAAGAAGACAATTCTGACTCAGGCTGAGAATGCAGCACGTTCTTTCACAAGAATAAAGGGGTTTCTGTGTCACGGTGAAATCCTGAGTGTGATGTGCTGGTAGCTGTGCTTCCCTGATGAGTCTGGTGTGCATTACTAATGAAGCTCCTGTCCTCTTGTAATAACCCTCTGTTCCCTTGCAGCTCTCTTAAGACTAGACCCAGTGAACCACACTTTAATAAATTCATTTCTCTCTCTCTCTCTCCCCCTCTCCCCTGCTTGCCCTTTTCTGCTGCCGCTCTTTCTTTCCCTCTTTGACTGGGTTATCTTTGCATCCTGGTGCATCTCCCTTACTGGTGAGTGGGTCTGTCGCATGCAATTTGAGGCCAGATTAAAAAAATTACCTGGTTGGCATCCTTCGCATTTCAGTTTTCAGGGGCGGGCAGGAGGGTTTTGAATTCTTTTATTTTATTATAATAAGAGTTTCAGATTTAAATTGCACAAAAAACATCCTAATCACAAGTTCATGTAGTATGAACATTAAGAATCATATCTGCCGAACCCGTAAGTGCCTCTGATTGAAAGCCATTCTGATCACCTGCTGCATGGACACAGATTTTGAATATTTTTCTCTTATTTTTGATGTATTTTTGTGCAGTTTTTAAAAAAAAAAAATGCACGTGGGAGGGTTTTTCTGGTGTGGGCAAGGATGCTAATCAGCAGTTTTTTTTTTGGTTTTTTTTTTTGGCCTAATTATAATTTGTAGAATTTGTTAGACGGAAGGCAGAGTTTGTGAATCTAGCCTGTGGCCTATTCAATATCCTGAATTAGACTGTGCTGTCATTTTTAAACCAGTTTCCCCTTTTTTGTTTTGTATGGGTGTGTGTATCTGTGTGCGTGTATAATTCTGTGTGCATGTGTTTGTCGTGAAGGTATTGTTTGGATGAACGCGCAGGGTTGTCCAGATTTACCATCTAGTAGTGATGAGGTGAATTTGTACTTTTGAATGAACAGTAATGCACTACCCCTCGAACGTTTTGAATCACCAGTGATTTTTCACTGAGGTTAAATGGAGGAAACTTTGCTTTAAAGCAAGATGACTTATAAAAAAAAAAAATCCAAATCTGGCTGGGACTCTCTGGGCAAGAGAGGACATCAGAGGCTATTATAAAATATTAACGACCCGATTTAAACCTCATAGAGCAGCTGTGGGATCTCCTGGGTCATAACATTCTTGAAGTTTGTATATCTTCAAAGACACCCCTAGTGTTAATTTTGCAATCCTCATGATAATCCATTGAGGATTTTATTAAAATTAACATCCTCACTGTCTAAAATTTGCAAAAAAGTGATTAAATCTCACATTGGATGCCTTGACAAGAAATCACTGCAGTAGATGACTTATTTACTATTGCAAAAAGTAAAAAATCTTAATACATGTTGTAGTTTTTATATTTATATATTATATATATGAAGAGTTTGTTTCCAAGATGCAATATATCCATTTTACTCATAAAGTAAATCAGCATTTTCTATATAGGCACCTATTGCATTTTATAGAAAAAAACAACCATAAAAAATACACCTTATAGTATGAATTTCTAAAAAATGGATTTTTGCGCAATGCGTAAGCAGCACAGGGCTATCGCTTAAAGGTATTATCTCAATTTTTGTCATTTTAGCACTTATTGTATTTTGGAAACAAACTCTTCATATATATATAAATATTTATTTATTTATATATATATATATATAAAATGCCCTATTATCCAATCACTTTTACATCATATAATGGCATGTTGTATGTTTACAAAGTTTTATATAGCATTGTCTCTGGAGTTTAAATCATGCAGGTGATAAAATGTGAAGTTATTTGCTGTAATAATTCAAATAATACAAAATTCAGTTGATTCAGTTTGTACTTCAGTTACTTTGGGTGGCGGGAATAACATCAGGGACGATGTTTATCTTTCTTATCACCTTCTTTATTGGGCTAAGCTCAACATGAACATACATATAAGATAAATGTACTTCCTCTCTTCCAATTTTAATTGTTTACTAGTTTTTAACTGAATACTCTCAAACTCACTCATAAGCAGAAGTTAAACCTGTCAAAATGGGATGGTTTTAATGCTGTAATGTCTGCATGGTGTTTAAAAACGCTACACATCCACCGTTTTCAAAGCAGTGGGAACGAAATTTTGGGGGAAAAAATCGGCAAATTTTGAAAAAGGCAGTTGACACTACATCCTCCATTTAGGAAAAACCCTGCATGTGTTTGTTTTTTTGATCGCAGGTATGTTTGCATGAATGTGTGTGATGGGTGAGTTTGCACCACACTTTCCCCCAGCCAGCACAGAGCTCACGACTGTAAAGTGCATTATCATTTGAAAAAATCCTAACAACGTACCAATACTCTGCCCTTCTACTCACTATGGTTAATGAAGGAGAGCAGTTGGGCAACTGACCACCAGTGGCAGGCCCATGTGCATATTCGATTAGCCTGCATCATTGCAGCTAATAAGTTTATTATTCAAGCACTATGCATTGTACAGATCAGCTCCTGCGTTTACGCCTGCCGCTCGCTCTGAGCTTTTGACCAACTCCTGTGTCCTGTCCTCTCCAGCTTCAGATCCGGCAGGAGACATCCTGAAGCCCTCTGTCCCCGCGCAGAACCAGGCTCCCCCCATGCCACTGCACCCGGCGGGCAAGCTGCTGGCCAGTGATCTGGACTCCTCCCTGGCCAGCCTTGTAGGCAGTGAGTGCCGCCATGTCCGCCGTCGCTATTCTTTTTGTGTTTTTCAATCACACTCCACATACTGGATACCTACAGTACTCTATTATCCCCCTCCTGATTTCTTCTTTTTGGTGTATTTGACGAACTTAATAGTTTCTGATGAGACAAAGTATTTGGCAAGGAGAACGAGGATCCCTAAAATGGGCTTACCAAATGATCAATTGAATTATTAGAGGGAAAAGGTTATTGGAGACCTGTATGACTAATGCAAAAAAGGTAATTGCCCCCTAGTCTTTATTTCTCACAGCTCTCGAACTGCAACTGAACACCTCAGATAACATGCGTTTCACATCTTGGAGTAATTTCTTCATTTTCGAGCTGCTGTAATTCTGCCACATCAGATTGTTTTTAGCCCATATTTTACGCTTTATAATCTGCATATTTTCAATGGGACTGGGTTCTGGGCTGTGGGTAAGACCCACACTCTGTGACTACGAAACCACCTGTTGAGCATGACTTGGTTACCCTGCTAGAACAAGCAGGGGCCTCTGAAATCGGAGATGTCTGGAAATCACGTTTTGTTTCAAAATGCGAGTTGCCCAGGACGGGCGCCTAAATGCAGTCCCAGACTATGGCAGACTGGATTTTGAACATGACGCTGATGACGGTCAGTATGGGTTTTGTTCTCTTTTGCCCTGAAAACGGGAGGTCTCTTATTTCCAGATTCGATTACGAAGATGGACTTGGCACGCAACTGCGCTCCTTTTCACTTCCCTGTCAGTTCATTTCAGATGAGCTTGAGCCCAGAAAAATCTGCAGTGCCTCGGGATGGTGTTGATATAGAGCTTCTTCTTGGCGTGGTAGTCTTCACTTGCATTTCATGATGCCACAATGAAACGTGTAACACAATACTTTACTAGGATATGAATTGCAGTGGGATTACCAGAATTTTAAATTATCTCTGGTTATATTGAGGGAGCGTTTCATGGCAGGTAAAAGAGGAATTTTTACTAATAATAATAAAACTAAGTTTGCATATTTTTAAAATATTTAAGTAATTGTCGATTTTTATCATCTTGTCTACAAGTGACTTCGTAGCCTGATATTTAACTCCGCCAACTAAGTTGGGGCAGAGGGTATGTCTTCGCCCGTTTTGTTTGTCTGTTTGTGAACAACATAACTCAAAAAGTACCTCACGGATGTAGCTGAAATTCTGTGGGTGCATCGCTATTACATCAGGGATGGACCGTATTGATTTTCACCACCATCAATGAAACAATATGGCTGCCACAGCAGCCATCTTGAAATCTTATGACACGCGATGACTCAACTTTCCTCCCATTCATGAAGATTTGGATTGTGCTGCCTTGGCGGAGGTTTGCACTCTACGAGTGCCTCTAGTTTTGTTATTAATTGCAGTTTACATACTGTCCCAATTCTTCTGGAATTGACATTATAGGTGTGTTGTTAATACTGTTGATTTTCCTTAAGAGCTGGATTTACTGAGGAAAAATCTGCAAAAACATTTACTGAATTAATTCCCTCCTCTGGCCGCTGATGCTGGCTCATTGTTTCTAATGGTGCAAATAAATAAGTGATCCCATTCAGTTTTCAGGTTGGAGGCAGCTATCAAAATTTATCAGAAACCGCATGACGTGCTTACATACTCAGACTGCAAGGTGCTGAAAGGCAACTGCGTTGTAACATTAAATATAGAATACTGCCTTGGTATTTTATGTTAGCTTCGGTAAATCTAGTTGGCAATTGAGCCAGAGAGGTCCCTGAGCTAGTATTATATGAGTGTTCATGAGTATGATCAGGTGGTTATTTTTATTTTTTTCCAAAAAAAAATATATATTTTTTTTTATTTCATTTTTTTAGTATTAAAAATTGAAGGCTATTCTTATTTTTCTGGTGGTAATCAGCTGAAGCTTCTTTACGTTTGGGTGAAGTGGGCGTATCCACTTCTTCAACCTAGAAAGGATGTATTTTGCTCCATGGAGTTGCTGCAGGAAAGGTCCTCCTTTCTCTCAGTAAAAGCTGCTGCTAAGCGTAAAATCTTATGTATGAGCAGATTTCATCATCCTGACTCTTAACCCTTAAATTCCCCCCTGTTGGTGATCAAAGGTGGCCTTCGGAGAGCAACTGTTGTGAATCCTTGTGGCAAGTGGCTCATTGTGTAACACTGAAATAATTTCTTCCATTTTCCCCTCAGACCTGCAGTTTGGAGGTGCACCTGCCAAAAAGTGAGTATCTGACTATTTTTTTCACCTCTAGTAAAATTCATCATTTAATCACTTGTTAATTTTTAATGCGTGGCTGTTGTCCACCATGAAACTGAAATTGCTTTTCATTCTGCATTTCTTGGACAAACTTTTGCATATCATTTTTATGCAGTTTTTTTTTTGGTTGATGAAAGTGCTTATTGTCAATATTTTCAGAGTACACAGACCATCACATGAAACATTGTTCTCTAACGTTCATTAATTAATTGGTCTCTGTATTTGCGTGGTGCATTTTGCCGTTCTGTGTGCCCGTGTTCAGGCCGGACATGCAGTGGACTCAGCCGGGGGAGAAGAAGCTGACGGGGGGCACTAACTGGCAGACCAAAACCATGAGCTCCACCACGGCCTGGAACCCCGCCCCGATGGGCCCAGGCCCTATGCCCGTGCCGCAGATGGTGAGATTCAGACGCCCCTCGTTACTCCTGCAGGGCCAGCTGATCACTCTCGACGCAGCCCTCGCTAGCCCCCCCCGTGATTGGTGTATATCTCCTCAGTACCAAACTGTCGCTTTAATTAAGTTGTCCTTTGGTGCCACCGCCCCATAAGAGTTAAAAATGTAAGCATCTCTTGATGTGGAAAAGGATTTTATTTGACATAAAAACCAATGAGTTGTATATCCAGTCGAAAGCGCTAGTTCAGTGGGGTAGTGTCAGAACGCCCCATTAACGCTGTACTGCTCACGTTTAGAGTTTCTCATCTTGGAAAAACAAGGCTTTGCTTCCATTATGCATGTTATTTGGCCGATGCCTTTATCTGAAAGGACGTGCAGTAAGGTTACGTGGCAGGTCTGTGAACTAATTTGCAGAGCACAGGCGTGAATGTACAATTCTCACCGACTGTCATGGCCTATGGTTGTGAACGTCGGATGTGATTCACTTGGTAATTTAGTTGACAAGGTAAGCATAGGCTGTCAGAAAAGTCACTACAGGTGAGTCATGAATTAAAGGGATTTGATAAAGAGCTAAAATATCAAGATGGAGATACAAGTGCCGCAGTAAGTTCTGAGGTGAATTGGATGCAAGCCACACATGAGATTGACAATGGATGGCTGGAAGTGTCAGTTGCCCTACTGCAGTGGAATAGATTGGTCAAGCTGGTGTTTGGCGGGGGGGGATTATCCTCTAGACAGGAAGGGACTGTCCTGTCAGATGCAGTGTTGGCCAGACATTCAATCCAGCATTGGCTGCAACACACTAACCCCTTTCTTCCTCTTCGTGGAGCCTGCATGTTCTTACGCTGACTAGAATGATATTGTTCTCTTACCCAGCTCTGCTTTGCATGGAGGGAGCATTGAACTGATATTCATCATCATCATCATTTAGTTCCATCTCCTCGCCGGAGGTTGGATGTCATTTCCCTCCAGTAGAATTTGTTTTGCACGTCTAGTCTGCATTGAGGGTAGGATTGATTGTTCCATGATGTTATGTTATCAATCCACTGTCTTCGTGGTCTTCCTCTTCCCCTCTTGCCATTGATCTTCCCTTCCAGGAGCTGTTTTTGAAAGGGGTTGTGTCTCATAATATGGCCGAAGAAACAATTTTGTTGTTTCATTATGTTGATAACCAAAGTTCTTTCAATTTTAGCCATTTTCAAGATTTCCTCATTTGTTTTTCTCTCCTTCCATGAAACTTTCAGCATCCTCCGGATGCACCACATCTCGAAAGCTTCTAATTTGCCGGTGATGTTCTTATTGAGAGTCCACGTTTCACATCCATAGAGTAGCGTTGACGTTATATAGCATTTTAAGATTCGGAGTCTCTTTTTGAGTGTTATCTTCCTCGATGTCAGGATTTTTTGCATGTTGTTAAAGGCTATTTTGGCTATTCCGATTCTTCTCTTGATTTCTTTCTCGCACTTGCCATCGATAGTTATTAATTGACCCAGGTAGGTAAATTCTGTCACTTGTTCTATATCATCATGATCTATTTTAATGTGTAGTGTTGGGAGTTGGTGCTGCTTCTTAGATATGTGCATGGTTTTTGTTTTCTTTGTATTCATTTTCATGCCGAATTCTTTCCCTGTATGGTTGACTATGTTTAAGATGTTTTGTAGATCTTCTTCATTCTCTGCTATCAGGGCGGTGTCATCAGCATATCGCAGATTGTTGATGTTGCGGCCACCAATAGAAATTCCTTTGAGGTCATCTGCACTCCGGAATATTTGCTCAGTGTACAGATTGAACAATGTTGGTGACAATATGCAGCCTTGTCGGACACCCCGTCGTATATAGATTGGATCAGAAAGCCCATCCGCAGCTCTTACAAAGGCTCTTTGTGTCCAGTAGAGACTGGCTATTAGTTTGATATCATTGGCATCTATAGGTAGCTGGTTCAGTGTTTGTATGAGCTTTTCATGATTAACACGATCAAAGGCTTTTTCATAGTCTATGAAACAGATAAACAATTCCTTATCTAGGTCTAGGTATCTCTCTATGATTGTTCTGAGATTGAAGATGCCTTCTCTAGTTCCTTTGCCCATCATAAATCCACTCTGTGTGTCTGATATTTCCCTCTCTATTACTGGTCGTATTCTTTTGATGATCATTTGTAGAAGTAACTTCAGGATGTGGCTCATAAGACTTAATGTTCTGTATTCATTACACTTTGTTGTCCGAGGTTTTTTCGGTAGTCTTTCAAATATGGATTCATTTAAATTTTCTGGGATATCACAATTTTTATAAACATCATTGAGAAATTCCAGGAGGCGAAGTACTGCCTCTTCACTGAGAGCCTTTATCATTTCTGTTGTTATTCCGTCATTGCCGGGTGCTTTTCCATTCTTTAGTTGTTTCATGGCATTGATCAGTTCACTTTTTATTAGGCAGAAGTAGTCTCCATCCTCAATATCAGGTTTTCCTCCTCTGATGTCATCATACAATTTTTGTATATATTCTACCCAGCGTTTCACAATCTCCTCATCCTCAAAGAGAATTTCACCATTTTTGTCTTCTATACAATTACTGTTGTTTTTGGATTTCCTTTTTCCTGTCATGCATTTGATTTTCCGATGCATTTCTTTACTGCGATGTTCCTTCTCCAGTTCTTCTATCTCTTCACAGTGACTGTCCCACCATTGTTCTTTGGCTTTTATGCAAGCTTTGCTGATTTCCGAGTCCAATTGATGATATTTTTGTACATTTTTATTTTTATATCTTGATCGTTCTTCCATTTTTTCCATGATTTCCTTGGTCATCCATGGTTTTCTGGATACCTTGTCTTTCTTTGGAAGGATGTGTGTTGCTGCCTCTCTCATACTTGTTCTTATCAGGTCCCATTTTCTTTCAACGTCTGGTTCCTCATTTTGTGGGGGATTTTCCAATACTAGTTTGTTATATATGTTATCCACCTCTACAGCATATAATGTTTTGTACACCTCCTCTTTCAATTTATCATTGTCAAGTTGTTCCTCATGTTTTTGTTTCTTGATTTGTTTCAGTTTAATTTTGGTCTTCATTATCACTGGGTTATGATCAGAGCCGATGTCTGCTCCTGGGTATGCCCGTGCATCTTTGACCATGTTTTTAAATCTCTCGTTGACTATGCAGTAATCTATTTGGTTTCGGTAGATGTCGCCAGGGCTTTTCCATGTATAGATTTGTCGGTTATGATGCTGGAACATGGTGTTTGTTATGACCATTTTGTGTTGTTCTGCAAATTCAATAAGCCTTTCTCCCCGGTCATTCCTCTCTCCAAGTCCAAATCTTCCAGCCACTCCTGGTCGACCTTCTTTCCCCACCTTTGCATTGAAGTCACCCTGGATGATGGTTACTTCATCTGTCTTGGAATATTTCATGCACTTTTCTATATCCCCATAGAATTTCTCAACTTCCTCATCTGAATGTTCTGATGTTGGGGCATACACCTGTATTAGGTTGATATCAAATGGTTTTCCTTTGATCTTGACCATCAGCGCTCTTTCTGATAGAGGCCAGAAACCTATAACTGACTTTGTGAGATTGTTCTTCATTATTATTCCAACACCGTTCATGTGTTCACTTCCACCAGAGTAGTATAATGTGTGACTTTCATTAACATGTCTTCCATTATCTGTCCATCTTGTCTCACACAGTCCCATGATGTCAACATTGAGTTTCTTCACCTCCGTGACTAGCTTTTCAAGTTTGCCTGCTTTATACAAAGTTCTTACGTTCCAGGTTCCAAACTTCATGAGTTTCTTCCTGGTGTTCAAAGGAGTGGGATCAGCAGTTGACCTCCATTCCTGGTTTAAGCCCTCTGCGTCATTTTCACTTCTTCTCGTAGCCAGGGTGTCATCTCCTTCCCTTGTGTTATTTACAGAGGGCCTCACTGCAGGGGTCCCAGTATGGCCCTTTCTACGACGTGCTCTTCTACTTTTTGGTTCCATGACTAGCGGTGGGATAATACTCAGTAGGGTCCCTATCCTTTCTGAGGTGGCTGGCCATCGTCTTCTCTTTTGCCCGAAGGATGCCCTAGTGTACCACACACATTGCTGTTCCTGCTATTGAGACCATTGACCGTTTTGGTTCCTCTGCTCTCTCCACCAGGTCCAGTCTTCATGCACTTGTCGAGGGTGGCATCCCTCCAGAACTTATGCTCATGTGAGCATAAGCCGCCCCTCACTTAGTTTAGCATGAACTGATATTCAGCGTGTGGTATTAACCGGCGGGTGAAGGAGGCAAATTTGACCTTTTTGTGTTTCACGTTTTCCTGACATTGTCATGTAGAGCATATTCTCGCTGTGTGACTTTGCCCTTATCAGAGCATGCATGACTGCCTTTACCTGCCTGCTGCCCATTTGGTTTTGGCTCAGCTCTTCTGTTTAATTTATTTCTCGCCATTTCCCATGTGTTCGCTGACTCACACCCTTTATATCTTTGTCTGCATCTCTCCCCCCTTCTCCCCCCCAACTTTTGTTTTTGAAACGCTGCAGAATGGAATGATCTATACTGGTTATGTAAGTACCTCTAGCATCTTTAATGCAATTAACATTAATATTCACTTACAGAAGATTACATTTTTGGACTTAGGTTTGTCTAATCCTGTGGTGCCCATAATGAACTGTGCACTATATATTCTGGCCGGCCAGATCATTTTAATGCTTTGTGCTTTTGCTAATACTGAGCAGAGTGACCAACCTTCCTTTGCCAGATTCTCTCTCTACGGTGTTACTGCTGCCGTCATTGTTAACAAAGAATAGTCCAGAATATGAGAGAGGACATGCAGTTACATCTAACACAGGGCTTTAAATCCCAAGGGAAGAGTGTCAGACTTGGTGTGTAAAATCTGAGCCATGTATTGAGGTTAGTGGAGAAGGAGATTCAAAGAGAACGGAGTTCAAAGACTTGCAAGCAGTTTTTTTCAGTCACTGGGGACCGATATCAAAGCAAAAGCGGTATTTTGGTACAGAAATAAAGAAGAGCTGTTTGGTAGCAAGGAAGTGGTACTTAAACTCTATCAGACAATTAAGTACATTTTATGGTCGCGTTCACAAAGCCTTTATGGGCACTAAATTACACAAAACAGAATTCTGACGGCTCATTGAGCAATAGTATGCATAACGGGGGCCATTTTCTAAAACTGGAAATGGGGAAGCTTGGGACTGCACTTGACTTTCTTTACAGTCAAACAGTTCTGTTACTGGCCATTTTATTTAACTGTCTAACTTGATAAGGGGTCTGATATACAAACTCAACTTGAAGCACAATATGACATGGTGGGAGTAGGCTGGCACATCCACAGTCTGCGAAATCAAGGCATATTTAGTAAGGATAGAGGCAATTTCACAGTCGGTGAATTGGGGGTCAAAGGCATTGCATGTTTTGAATGATGCGTTTTGTGCTGTATCTACTGTAACTAACTCAGTTTCAGTATTTTAAATAAGCTCATTGGGTGTTGAAAATGGTGGAACGTAGAGGTGTAACGATACAGTGGGGTCAGGATATGATGCGTATCCTGATACAGGGGTCGCGGTACGATGCGTATCCCGATACACGACAAATTATTTTACAGCTGATTTTCTTTCTACTTACAAGTAAGCAGCAACACTGAAAAGTTTCCCAAGACAAGGCTTTTGCAGTTTATTAAAACAACGTAATACAGTTAGTTTAGCTTTAGGTACCACTGTGTGTTTACTGTTCAGGTCAATGTCTTCAACTTAAAAAATTGATAAAAGCTTAAGTCTCCACTATTATTCACTAGAAGAAACGGTCATATTGCAAACTACTTATCATTGGTAGCTAACTTGAAGTCTGGAAACTTAACGTCAAACAAGTTGAAACAACACCTCCAAAAATTGCGCTTGGAGCAATGCAAGCACGTGGAATATGAGGCAGGTCAGTACGTTTTCATTTAAAGCGATAGTAAATGTTGCAATTTCTGGGTTTAAGAAAATACGGTGACTATTTTAAAAAGCCTTTTGTATCCTGATACGCGTCCTCTGAATTGATGTATGGTATCGGACGCTTTGTACCGCGGTACAATACCGTCTCGGCGTATCGTTACACCACTAGTTGAATGCATCCAGAACTGCAGTCAGCGCTTTGATACTGTGATTTCCAGCTGCGGCTCCTGTGGCACCTCCGGGTGAGTGTGGAGGAGCGATCACAATGGTGTCGGAAGTTCTGGCGGAGTTGAAGTGCACCACTTGCACTGAATCACTGGTACACTGAACCAACAGGGAGACTATAGCATTCTCTCTTCATTATGATGTAGCTGTGAGGCAACATCAGATTTACTTGAAGAAGAAAGAAAAAGACCAGCCTATTTGGAAGGGCTCCCCTGCTCTTATGGTTTGACCTCGTGAAGTTTGATTTGACCTCTGGTTATGAATTGAATTGTAGGGTTGAGAAGGAGCAACCAATGTTGTAGCACATTTGTGGGAACTGATACAGCCGTTTTAGTTTTTTACAGCGACATTAGACTTCCCTTGTTGAAAGAATGGGATGAATCGGTCAGGCAATTTTACATCAGATGTGTTGGATATATATTTTTTTTCCCCCTCAATTGAAGGTACTCATTCATTCATTTATTATTAAAGGCTATTCACTTGGAAAACAGTCATACTCAGTACTGTTCATGGTCACTTTACTGCCATAGTAAAAATTGCGAGTGTGCAAACGCATTTGACAGCGAGTGCAGAAGCAGCCTCTGGCAGAGTAGAGTTGCTGTGGGGGAAATCGAACCCTCAGTGAATCACGCCATTGTCCAAGAGACAGCTTTGGGAATAGAGTTTGCAAGATTTCTGTCCATATGGAATAAGTTCATAATTTGATATAATTTTTGTGCCATAATGCTCAGCAGTAATGGGCCTCTGCCTTATGAAGAGGCACAATGCTAACAGGGGTATCTCCTCTCCATCTGCCCAGGCCCCTGCTCCGATGGCTTTCCCCATGACGACACCTCAAGTGCCTGTGTATGGAATGGTGAGCTTATGCCCTCTCTTCGTATTGCACTGTCCATTCCCTCTCCTTTGCCACCAGTCCGTTAGCAGGAGTTTCATCTGTTCTCTCTGCAGGCTGTCGCCCTGAGTGTTTAATAGCAGCCCAGTGGCTCAGTTGTCTGAGTTTATGGTCCAATTTGCAGACAACATACATATTTTTCTGTCAGTTTGAAGCAAATTAAATTGATTGTGCAGTAACTTTCAGCATTTTGCCTGCAGACACAGTCCAGGTATTTCTGGGGGGATATAGCCATTGCTCTGTCCGTCCATCTGTCTAAATATTTTTGTCTGGAGCATAACTTGACAACCGTTTGATATTTGCTCATAAAACCTGGCACACGCTGGGGTAGTGCCTCTTGCTCTTCTTGAATTTTTAACTTAATTGACCTCAAGGTGGCAGTAACAAACTATAACTTGCCTATAACTTAAGAAATATATGTCTCATAAACACTTTTTTCTGGATTTTGTAACATTCAGAAGAATTGGCCATATAAGCCACACCCGTTTTCTTATGGGTAGAGTTTCGACAGTGTATAATTTTTTGTAAAGCCTTTGAAGTCTCCTCCCACACTGTGTAACTGATTCAGTAGTAGGTTGTTTGACTGGTGACCAAAGAATTGTTAGTTCAAGCCCCCGGTGTGGCTTTGGAATCTGATTTCATCTGGACAGATGAAGATGGGAAGAACGGCGCGTTTGGGACCTTGAGCAGAGCGTTTGACTCAAAATTTTTCAGGTGCTTTACTCCTGTTTCTCTGTTCCTCCACACTTCAACTGTTCTACTGGCCAGTTCTCCCAGGGCATCCTTGGAACAAGTGGAACATGTTCTCAGTGGAATCTCTCTGGGTAAACTAAGGTTTAAAAAAAAAAACTTGCATAAACAAAGTTGCCACATTAAAAGATGTGGTAAGTAAGCCAGTGAATTATGTGGGCATGGTCTCTATTGTCTAATCAGCACTAAGTCCTGAATTCTGTGTCCACTCATCATCAGACTTGATCTACAGGCCAACAGACTCAAGCTCACCAAATTTGGCGTGAACTCATCCATGGGTGGCGCTATAACTTGCAAATGGTTGTTACTGAAACATATTGCTCAATCAACTGGAAATTTTGCTGCTATGGATATAGGTGATCTCTCAGACTAGATGGCCGACATCAGCCAATCATATTGCATTCGCCCTTATACAGTCTTTAGCGATCACCTATCATGAAATGCTTCGTGATTGTTACGGACGTGTCCGAGAGCAATATCTATGAACGTTACGTTGATTGGCGAGATGGTGGTGCTATCGACAGCCAAAATGCATTTTGAGGTTTTACTCTTGATTTGTTTGGGCCAGATTCTGTTTCCTTTCTTCATCTGATTCCTTGGCGCCAGCCTAACAAAAAAAGCCTCTTGGACCAAAATGATGTGCCATACTGGATTTCCCTCAGTCTTTAATTTTTTGTGAAACCTTTCAATTCGATATCAGCCTGAACGGTTTGTCTGATTTGCTTGAAATTCGCAGCGCAGCATCTTCAGCCCAGTATCTTAAAATAATTAAGTTGCTGAATTATCAAAGTTTCTGAATGCATGGATAAACAAGGCCTCATGAAATCAATACCTTTCCTGGGCGTGGCCTTAAGTGATACAATGGGCTGAATCCAATGTCCAACTCCTGAATGCAATGTCTAATCATCAAAACATGGCCCCTATTAGCCAATCAGGTTACAGCTGCTATTTAACAGACTTTGCAATAAATAGTCTTTGTGAAGTTTGCAAGGCAAGGAACTCCATGAAGAACTCTGTGCCAAGTGGAAATTTTTCAAAAATGTATACGGTGTATGTCTTTTTTTGCTTCAAAATTGATAATTGCCTCATATTGCAGGACCTTAACTGTCAATGGTTGTATTTAACACATTTGTTTTTCCCTTTTGACTTGGATTTTTTTGACTGTGTAACAGAAGCCGGAGGGATTTGCCATCTCTATGTACTTGTTTTTGTAGTTTTCATATCAATGAGAAAAGGTGCTTTGTCAGCTTGCTGTAGATTTAATGAGCTGGGAAATGTGCAAAAGGGAGATGTCTCAAGCATACATATGAGCGGATGATTGATGGTGCGTCTCCCTCTCCCAGCTCCCACCACAGATGGGACACCTGGGGGGCGTTCCCGTGATTTCACCCCAGCCCATGATGTACAACCAGCCCGTTCTTAGACCCACCAACCCTTTCGCCCCCATCCCGGGAGCCCAGGTAACCCTCCTGGCCTGCAGCCCGGGCATCACAAACCAATGAAACCAAACAGTTCCATAAACGGTGCCCAGAAGCTCAACACTTGGGCTGGGCAGTATGGACAGAATCGAATTCCTTGATATTTTTGACCAAATACCTCAATATTCTAACAATATTGTTGGCGTAATTGTCGCTGCTTTCGCAAAATTTTTGCAGAATGCGATGTTTGGAAATCAGTCATTCGTTATGTGGATATCAGTGGCAGCTGGTGAACTGGCGATTGGGGAGGCTGAAAACAATCCCTTAAGATTAATGATTGGTCACAATCTATTTTCAACCGCTCGTTTAAATTACCATTACAGAAACTCCAGTAACTCTCAACAGTATTGGATCTGGCCAGTTTTCATTTATAACACATACCGATTATGACTCCGGACTTCTCAAGCTTTTTTTAATTGAGGGATTGGAAGCAATGCATGTGTTTAATGATTGTTTAAATGAAATAAGATCATTTGCAACGTCTTCATCCAATTCCTTTGCTTCCAACCCCTCCAGTGCGCAAGACTTCAATTCCGCGCGAGAATCTCTTACATGCGCATTGATTGAATAATTGCTGACTACACCAGAGGAACGTAAATATGCCACTTAAACTCACACCGAATGCGGGAGAGTTGACTGGTAGGCGTTATAAATGAAAACTGACCACACCTGATAATGTTGAGAGTTTTCGGAATTTCTGCAATGGTAATTGAAATGAATGATTGAAAACAGGTCGTGACCAATCATTAGTTTTAAGGGATTGTTTTGAGCCTCCCCTATCGCCAGTTCACCAGCTGCCACGGGTGGATATGATGACCAAATGGCTGCAGGCAACAGCGCAAACAGTTCAATAAGTGCAGAATGCTGCATCCATTTACTTTAATGCAGCCTTTAAAACCAGGGAAGACTACGCTTATGTCATATCACAACATTACTATAGCTGAAATTCATGATGGTATATCACAATATTGATGTAATATTAAAATATTACCCAGCCCTACTTAGCAGTAGTTCCAGTAGAAATAATTCCAAAGAGAGTTGTCTTTGGCAATATTCTTTTATACCCACGTGTTCAGTTTTGGTCAGGTTGACCAGTATTAATAAAAGAGGAATTGCAGTGTTGGGGAAGTACAAGTCGTACCCTGTGATTAAGCGAGTGTACGTATGGTTTCTGTTTTGTATTCATATTTGTTGCTTGTCTCCTGTATTTGCTTAGTCTTGTCATTTATGTGGTTTATTTGCAATTCACAGTTGAAGATGAAAAATAATTAAGGATGTCCGTTCGAATCAGTAGGAACCAGGCAAATACAGAAGACGTATGAAAACTATAAATGGCAGTCTAATCCGGTGTTTCCCAGCCCTGCTCCTGGAGTACCCCTGCCCTGCTCATCCAGTGCTCTATCAATGAGTTGGTCAACTTAATCACTTGTGTTAAATTACCTCTAAAGACCTCTAAAATAAGCAGGGCAGGGGTAATCTACGAGCAGGGTTGCGAAACGTGTAATTCATCTAAGCCTTTTCTGTTTTCCCTAGATGAGCTTGTTTTACACTCGGCTGCCACTTTATTAGGTACACATTTATAATACTCGGTAGGCCCCATCTTTTCCCTCGGAACATCCTGTACTCATTGCATAATGGATTCAACAGGGTGCTGGAACATTCCTTACAGCAGGGGAAGCCAAACCTGCTTGTGGAGGGCCCCTGAGTGTGCTGGTTTTTGGTGTTGCACTGAAATTAATTGATTAATTACTATGAGAGGCCAGTTAGGCCATAAATCACTTTTACACATTCCATGAGGCATGCTTACGTAGACTACAGGCTAAACTATCACGAGCACCCTGCATTTCTCAGAACTTGGCTAGATTTTCTTAAAATATATTTTCGGCAGCAACAAAAAAAACAAAGTAACATAAAAACACATATCTTAACCAGAAATGTGCGGAATTGTTTGCCAAGAGATGTACATACCCAAATTAAACTTTCTACCAAGTACCCTCCCTTTGCCCTAATTACAGCCTGACAGATCCTTGGCATCCCTTTCTACAGTTTAAAGAGAGACCTTCCTAGTGATTCTGGGCTTCCAAGAGTTCCTTCATGAGCTCTTTAGAACCTGATAGGTGCACTTCTCTGACTGCCCAGCAGGCTCATCCTACAGCAACTCAGTGGGTGACTGTGGGGGTCACACCATCTTCTGAGGCACTACTGCTTCTTCCTTTTAGTAAAGATATCTTTGGCACAGCTTGTAGGAGAGCTTGGGCTCACTGTCCTGCTGAAGCACTAACCTCTGACCAACCAGTCTTTGTTCAGCAGGCAAAGTATGCGAGTGTTAAGGTTTGCTCATTAGAGTGTAATTAGTTTGACAAGTTTTACCAAAAAAAGTTATTATTGGCAATGCTATTAACCCATGTCTGAGGAGCTCTAATCCAGGCTGAGGAGGAATACGTATTGAAAGTTGAATTTCAGGAAGTACAGTTGTTGGCAAGCAACAGTTTTAGTCAATACAAGTGCCCCTTTGGCATTTTGTGTGCCTTTATTGCTCAGAATTAACTGTAAGATGACAGACATCCAAATTCTGAAAAATGCAGGGTGTTCGTAATGTTTTGGCCTCTAGTGTACGCTACCATTTTCTTTAACATGCACAATCTCTCATACACAATCATACTTTCTGACATACACTATTGTAACTACTACAACTGTGTGAGAGAATTGGTGTGTGTGGCAGAGTATGTTGGTGTGTGTGAGAATGATAGTGTATGATAGTCTGCGAGGGAGGATGATTGCGTGTAAGAGAAAATGATAGCGTGTGAGAGGTTTATTGTGTGTATATAACAGGCATGGCAATTTTCTGCCAATCGGCGCATTTCCGCCGTTTTTATCTGATATTGGTTGCCCAATTCCGCGGTTGGCATTACTCGGGCAGAAATGCTCGGTGCGGACAGACACGTTATTGTTTACATTTCGAGGAGACCCGGGAATTTTTTGCGATAAAAGACATAGTCATTTAACTTTGTGTTTGTTCGACTGCCCCCCCCCCCCCAACTTTGCCACCCACGTGAAGACATTTTCCACAGGGGGAAAAAAAAAAAGATATAAGAGAATGATGGTGTATGTGAGAGAATATGATGGTGTATGTGAGAGAAAATGATGGTGTATGTGAGAGACTTATGAGGTGTGTGAGAGAGAATGATAGCTTGTGACAGTATGATGGTGTGTGTTGGGGTAGGATGAGAAAATAAAATGAGAGAATGATGCCACATATGGGAGAGAACAATGTTAACGAAAGAGAATGATATTGTATGTGAGAAAGAATGATAGCGTGTCAGTGAGAATATGGTGGTGTTTGTAAGTTAACTTGATTGAAATTGAAGGCACTTTAATTTCTCAGTTCCTGATAGGCTTACAGACTTCTCACATAAGCCTGGCCCTTCCCAGTTACACCAGCATGACTTGAGAAAATGGACAGGGAAGGATGTTGGCATTGGTTTTGTCAGAGTATTCAGGTCTCCTCCCACAGGCAAAAGACATGCGTTTTAGGAAAATAAAAGGATTTAAATTGCTCATGTAGATGTGTGTGAGTGACTGGTGTGTGATTTTTAACACTCGCTTTGGGAAGAGTACGAAGGGTGACAAAATGCAGCCTTGAGGAAGTGCTCAAGTTTAAAATATGAAATAAATAACTGTTATTATCTAGAGGAATTTGAGATTAAATAAAGCTATTAAAGCATTGGTCTGGTAAGGGTTAAAAAGCCATCTCTAAGGCTCTCGGACTCCAGCATACCGCAGTGTGGTCAGTTACCTTCAAATGAAGAAAACATGAAATGCTCCAACTCTTGCATCTCGTAAGCATGCCTGGGGCTGTTTTTATTTCTTATGGTATTAATCACTGCCTGGGGTGTTATTTGCAGGTTTTAACCCATGTCAGGATTCCCTTCCACTGTGCGCCTAAAATTTTATCTTAAATTGCATGCTGTAATGGATGGACTGTGGTTTTGTCTCAGATGCCAGTCCTATAGGTGGGGTTTGACTTCTTTTGTCCATTTTTATGAACAACCCGCCCCCCCACCCCCCCCGAATGAAGGCCATGTTTGCTCTTTCTTTGCAGATGCAGTTCATGTAGTCTCAGTGCAGGGCGTCGCACCGAAGGTCATGGCAAACCATCCCACCCCCCCCCCCCCTCCCTCCCTGCACCAAAATGAGCGAGTGAAGAAATTACAAACCAACACCAAATACAGGGAGAGCCAAGAGGAGACGACCAGAGAAGTGCACACTGACTGAAGAAAGATTCATCGGCATAATTCCTGTTCCAGCACTTATCATCCATGTGTGAAACACAGTACCCTCCCAGTGAGATGGCTGACTACCCACTCCCTTAACGTCAGCTACACCCCATTCCTATTTTATCTGTGTCCAGCTAGCGTGTGGGGTGGGGGGGGGGAGGCTGCATCATAAGTATGCCGCCATCTTGAGATTTAGAGAAAGCGTAGGTCACAAAACGCCCTGAAGACTGGTCAAAGCTGTTCTTTTTGCATTTTTCTTTTTCTAATCTTCGTTCCCTCCCTGTTTTACAAGTTTTCTGGACGTTGAAGTCATTTCCCACGCTGTTCTGTTTTTATGGCTGTGTGTGTATGTTACAGTGATCGTTCGTGAGCACTTCAGTTAATGTCTAGAGGAGTATATGTGGTTTAAGGATACTGCTCATCTTGCAGATCTGTCCGGCCGCTCGCAAGGCCCGAGGTCGTCCGGCTACTATCGGCCAGAGGCCGTTCTGCTCTTTCCTCGAGTGTCAGGGCCGTCCATCTATGCCACTTTCTAAGTGTTTTCTGCAAACAATTCTCACCTCGCATCCAGACCTTTCAGTTTATTGTGCACATTGCATTCGTGTGTCGGTGAGATGAGTTGTACTTTTTTTAACATTCAGGTAGGGGAAAGGTTTGGCTATCTGAATTGGTGCTTTGTACTCATTGAGCACTTTATTAGTAGGTTTTGCATGTGTGCGCATGCTCGTGTGTAAGTGAAAGAGCTCCGTCGCCTGTTTTCTCCTGACTCTCAGGAAAGGTCAGCATGTGAGCGATTTTGCATGGTGGTAAACCAGCCTTGATCAGTTAGTCTTTATGTGTGCGCACGCATGCAAGTGTGCTTGCCAAATGTCAGCAACATTGCTCACCGAACTCTGCTGAAGTCTGAGATGGCACGTCTTATTTGCGGCTGTTGCAGTGCTATGCCGTCTTTTGTGTATACAGAGTTCCCGTTAAGTTTGTCCCCGTTTGGTTTCCATCCTTGCGTGCATCGGAAGCAACGTGGGTGCTTTTAATGCCGTGGCAGATGCACGCAGGCTGGCCTTTCAGACTGGCTGAAAAGAATCATTTCAGCTGTCGCTAAAAATAACCGCATTTCCATACTTTCGCTTAAAATTGGCCATTTATTGATCGAGTTGTTTGTGAAATGAATTGTGAATTGGTGCAGTGGAGCCTGTCGATGGTCTTGTCTCATTAGTCATATGATGACGATAAAGTATTTGTATTATTTGCTGCAGTTAACATTATTATTATTATTACATGCAAATTTATGTACAAGCGCTTACTGGACTTCATGTAATGTCTGAAAGTTGAAATATCAGTTTAATCTTGAGTACTCAGAGCTGCCATATTTGTGAGTAAGGGGCAGTGGGAGACGGTGCCAGGTGTTCCAAGTTTTGACTTTTATTCCTTTGCTATTCGGGGTGTTTATGTAAAGCCCTGTATGTTTTTGATGTGAGATGCAACGTGATTTTTTTTTTTGTTTTTTTGTTTTTTTGTTTTTTTTTTTTTTTCCTCCTCTCCCCGGTTTTGGGACATTGTAAGAGACTGCCTGTGGCTAGTAGTGACGACACCGCAAGTCTCAACCCCTCGGGCGACGACAGCCTCGCAGCACTTATTTGGCGGTCGCTGGAGCAGTTCTCAAAGCCCCACGATGACGCGAGTGTTTGCGCGCGCTTCCCTGTGAGGAAGTCATGGAGTCCACCCACCTTGACGCCCATTTGTCTGGGCCATGACAGTAAACACAAGGGTCAGTCAGGGGTTTAGCTGTTGAGCGCTGCATTACTACCCAAAGGCTATTGGTTGGGGGAGTGCGTTTGTTTCCCCGTGTACCTGAAAGCGACTTGGCGGACGAAATCTCGTGCCAAAATGGATGCTTATCAGACCTGTGCTCCTTGTTTGGATTTGTGTTGGGTCTTGGCCAATTTAAACCCTGCCACGATCTGTTTGTCACAGCTGTATTGCAGTTGATACTTCGACCCCTGTAGTTTTGGAGAGTTTCGGATAGAGTGGAGGTGGGGAGGGAGGGAGTATAAGGGTGGGAGTGGTGTGTTTATGTCATTGCTGCTGTTGATACATGTCTAGCATACCTTAAATGCATTATGTGCCAGCGTCGCCATTGTACCGTGTTTAGCACAAACGAGAGAAATGCATTCAAGAACATAGCTGCACAAAACTAAAATTCTTGCTGCTGTAATGTAGCGAGGGGGACTGCCCCCCCACCCCACCCCACCCCCATCTTGGGGATTATTTTTGCAAATTGCTGGAGTTCTGAGTTGCATATTGCACAAAGCCCGATGAAGGATAATTGATAGCGAACTAGCAATGAATTTAAAGTTATTATCTGATTTAAACAGGGTAATCCTCCCCCAGTCTGTCCCCCACAGGGCCAGTCTTCAGTCATTAGCTTGTGTGCACATGACCAGTGTTAGTAAATGGTGAGGTAGTCCTGTGCTGTAAATGTGTCTGAACTGTCCTCTGTCTGGTTGGTAGTTTCTAGAAGCGTCAAATCCACCTCTTGTCTGCTTCAGGGTTGTTGTTCCCCCCCTCCCCACCCCCTCCCCAACCCCAAAACGATCACTCTGCAACCCAAGTCCGTTTTGGCCATTTTTTTACATTGACGCAGTAGTTATATCCTCGTCTTTGTCTGCTTCCTGATGCTTTTTGCGCTCAACAGGAAGTGGGCCAGTTCTTTATTGTCCTCTTGTGCCTCATACGTTAGTCTCTCGGGCGGGCCATCGCATTTCGTGCAGAGAAACCAGCCCAGTTGTGTCGTAGCAGGTGATGTGTTTGTGCATTGACGAGCCAAGCTCTTATCTGTTCTGGGAAGCAGTCCTTGTGACTTCCATTTTGGCCGTCCTCCATTGTGATGTCACTGAGCCTATGGGAGGAACCCGACGCGTCAATCAATCTTGGAGCTTTTGACATTGAGGTATTTGACAATAGTTTCTCACCTGTTTCTGGTTTCAGTTTCTTCTTTTTTTTTTTTTCAAAACTGTAATTTCTTTGCATGGAATCGCTTCCTGTCTGTATTGTGGAGGCTGTATATAGTGCTGATGGAGATTTGAAAGCACAAAGCTACCGGAGGGCCGTGGAGATTGTAGGGAACCTCCATCTTCGAGTGCATGGTTAGTGTTCTTTTCTATGGGGTGCATGGTATTGTACGTCAGTGCATTAATTTGTGAAGTGTGGCCGTTCTCATCAGGCTTTCAGATGACTGATTTTGGTGAGGGGTCATTGGGAGATGCGATTTCAGGGCTTGCTGGTCAGAGAATAGTGATAAAGAATGACTGGAGTCCAGCCGGGTAACGTCCCTGGACGAGCAAGCGAGTTTTAGCCAGCCTGAACAAACACGTCAACATCGCCTTTATGCTCCCCTGGTTTATTGACCCCAGAAATATCTATCGCCCGTCTGGACAGATGTGCAGTTTCTAATTGCATTGTGGGTTTTTAAATATCTGTACTGGATCTCCATATTTGCATCTGCAGCGCCCTCTGTTGGTGATCGGGTGTCCTGCACCATCCCTGTCTATAATGTCTTGGTGTTCCGGTCCTTTCTGTTGCCTTCCACTGCAAGAGTATACCTGGCTCGTGGACAGCCAGTGGTGTCCAGCCTGGGTTCTTGCTTTGGAATGCAGAGTGAAAAAAGCAAGGGGTCCTCCTAACCTTGCCGTCATCAGGGAATACAGCACGTTAGGAATGATGAATACTACTCTCTTTGTCATTTATCAGTCCTGCACATTTTTCAACATGTACTTTCAGCTGCTGCCTCAATACTCTGTATATTCATACTCTGAAATGTATCATTTTTAATTTTCTGAACATTATAAATATGATATATATTTGCTTTGTATACTCTTTAAGGGAGAGCATTAAAACACTTAAATCATTTTTTTTTTTGACATCAGGGGAAGAAACGCTGCATCTTTGTCCAGGTCATGTTGAAATGCCAAATGATACTCAGTAGTCTGGGAGCACCCACACCTGTTACCCATTTTTCTTTCTTATTTATAAATGCATAATATCAGGATTCCAAGACTATATCAGCATTGGTAAATGAACATAAGTTTTTATTTTTATGCATAATTTCATACTGGGTTACATATGGTTGTTTTTTAAGGAAAATGAATAAAAAGGTCATTTGTCATTCTTATGCTGTGTGCTTTCCTTGTCTGATTCAACTTCACAACAAGCCGCAGCTTGGGGCTCGGGAGCACAGCGGACTTGATCAGTACGGGACGATCCACTGTTACTGTCCAGGTCTCATCAGTTTTCACTGATTCGGTTTTCTTTTTTTTTTGCCTGCAAATATTTAAATTTTGCATCATTTTACTATATTTCAGCAAAGTTTTTAAATAGCATTTTAATTCCGCTCGAGCACCTTAAATATTGGCTGGTCGTGCACTGAATTTTAATGTTTTGGTGAGTATTTTAAGGTTTACTAGTACTGACTGCATGAATAAAACAAGATTCATAACTTAATTTAAACATCTTCAGTCAAGAAAATGGCAGCTTGCATAATGGGTAGAGAAAAAAACTCCAATGCTGAAACATTCAAGATTATATTGAGATTTTAAAAATGCTGCCACGGTGAGGTCAGAAGTCAGTTCATCAAAATTATTGATGGGTGTGGACGTGATTGCATTTATACAGCACCTTCTCATAGATACTTAAAGTGCTTTAAAGTCAAATGGAGTAATATCATCACTACCAGTGTGAAGCCCCCACCTGGGTGATGCGACGATAGCCATTTTGCACTGCCTGAATGCTCGACACTCCTCAGTTTGAGGTGGAGAGGGAGAAGACAATGAAATCAATCATATCCAGTACTGTAATAGCTTTATATGGAAAGAACATAGATGGGCATCCACTAACCAAGTTTATGGCTATTTATTAATAATAAGTTAAAATGAGACTTCTGTTGTGTGAGAAATATACACTGACCAGCCATTACATTATGATCACCTGCCAAATATTGTGTAGGCCCCCTTTTTGCCATCAAGGCATGGCCTCCACCAGACCTCTGAAGGTGTGCTGTGGTATCTGGCACCAAGAAGTTGACAGCAGATCCTGTAAGCCGTAAGTTGGGAACTAAAGCCTCCATGGATCAAGCTTGTCTGGCGCATCCCACAGATGCTGGATTGCATTGAGATCTGGGGAATTTGGCAGCCAGGTCAACACCTTGAACTCATTGTGTACCTCTAAGCATTCCTGAACTATTTTAGCAGTGTTACAGGGCACAATATTCTGCTGAAAGAGATCTCTGCCATTGGGGAATACCATTTCTATGATGGGTGTACTTGGTCTGCAACTATGTTGTGTTTGGTGGTACTAGTGAAAGTAATATCCACATGGATGTCAGGACCCAAGTTTTCCCAGCAGAACATTGCTAAAAGCATCATGCTGGCTTGCCTACCCATAGTACATCCTGGTGCCATGTCTTCCTCAGGTAAGCGGCGCGCACGCACCATGCCATCCGCATGATGTACAAGAAAATGTGATTCATGAGACCAGGTCACCTTCTTTCATTGCTTCGTGGTCCATTTCTAATGCTCATGTGCCCATTCTATTTGCTTTTAGCGGGAGAAAAGGGTCAATTATGGCAAAATGACAGGTCTGCAGCTATACAGCCCCATGTGAGACAAACTGCCATGCTCTGTATTCTGACACTACTATCTGAACCAGCATGAACCTATTCAACAACCTGCACTAGAGTAGCTCTTCTGTTGGGTCGGACCAGCCTTTGCTGCCCATGAGCCAGTCGCTGATTTTCTTCCTGGGACGAATTTTTGCTGGTACTGACCACTGCAGACTGGGAACACCCCACAAGAGTTTATTTTTTATTTTTTGGTGATGCTCTGACCCAGTCCTTTAGCTGTTCATTTTTCCTGCCTCCAACACAAACTGTTCAGAAAAAATATTCACTTCAAGCCTAATATGTCCCACTCACTGACAGGTGCCGTTGTAACAAGATTATGAAATTTACTCACTTCACCAATCGGTGGTCTTGTTATAGCAGATGGGTACATGCTGTCGTTTGAGTTTGTACTACAAAATGAATGACATGATCATCTCTGTCCAATGCCCTGCAGCATTTTTACCGTCCTGTACTGTAACATCTTTATTGAGAGTTCACTCACTAACCTTCTGGAAGACCTAGATGAGATGCTGCCTTCACTTTTTTCTATGCAATCATGTCTTTTTCACCTGCGCAAAGTTGAGAGAATACAACTTGCTGTTGCACAAGTGTTAAAATACTTTTCTGAGGGTCCAATCAATGTCTTTCAATTACTGAGGAAAGTTTATATAGTCTGGAATTGGATAAAAAACTTAATTACTGGGAACGTTTCATGCGGGCGTGAACTATAACTGCTTAATGCAAGTAAGCCTGACCAAACATTAGAGAGACTGGATATCAATGAGGTGCAGCATGAGGTTGTGAGAAACAACTGAATTCCTTGCGGGGTGGATCTATTCATCATTCAATGGCAGGGAATCATGCGTTTCTACAATCAATTATAGTAATCAGATATTAAAATCATATAGTATCAATACTATGTTGAATTTTTGCTTCAGAAAACGATTTTTTTTTTTTCTCTCTGCTCAGTTGAGATTCCTTGCACATCAGGCTTGGCAACGGGCTGGGCTTTCACCGGAATATTCAATAAATGATTCGGGTGTGAGGGGCACGGTGGCGCAGAGGATTGCATTGTGGCCTCATAGCGAGAAAGTCGTGGGTTTGAATCTGTATGGAGTTTGCATGTTCTTCCCGTATCCACGTGGGTTTTCACCGGGTACTCCAGTTTCCTCCCACAGTCCAAAGACATGCATATCTGGCTAATTAGAGATGCTGAATTGCCCTGAGGTATGAGAGTGAGAGTGAATGGTATGTGCGCCCTGCGATGGATTGGCGTGGGTCCCTGCCCTTTGCCCATAGTCAGCGGGGTTAGGCTCCAGCTCCCCCCACAACCCTAGGAAGGAATAAGCCTGTTAGAGAATGGATGGTTTGGGTGTGCCACCTATTAGGGCTGGGTATTGCCTCTGATTTCCTGAATTGATTTGATTTCGATTCACATGGTTTCGATTCGATTCAATATCGATTCATTGAGGCATATTTCAGCTACAGGACTTGTTTTTCTTGAATATGAAAGGGAGTCATAGAGAACTAATGGCAGAAATTATACTTTGTTTAATCACTATAAAGAGAACCTAACTAGGCACAATATTCAAAATAAAGTTCACACTAAAAAGTGACCCCAAACTTGTTTCCTGAAAAAACTTTTTATTGACCAACACATTTTATCAATCAGCATAACAAAGTGTGACCTAGACTTAACAGTCGGTAGAGTAGGCTATTATTCTCTGAAACTGGGTGAATATTACATGCTTCACTTTGCAAGTTCATTTTCCTGTAAAAGTTATTGATTTTAATACCCTTGCCCAAAACTCCCCACATGGACATGTTCGACTGTACAGAAATAAATGTTACGATACATTCAACGAAGAAAATAATATTGTATTTTTTATCCAAAAACTGGTTGAAAATGGTGGACGAGAATTCGGACGTTTTATTGCCAAACTTCCACCCGACGCTGTTACTAAAATATGTCTCCCAACACATGTAGTTGAGCTTAAAATAAAGATCTCATACCGAAATATATATCCAACGTTGAAGTTGTTCTCTCTTCATTACTTGTAGCATTAAAATCCGGCCTCAATTTACAGTTACAGGCGTAACCAGTTGTGTCCTCTGCAGTTACGTATGGATCACAATACATTTTTACCGTCAACAGGTAGTTTCGCATTTGCAGCATGCTTTCTATCTGTGAAACACTGCTCGATGTACATTTACATGACCCGTAGTCAAAATACCTCTACCTGCAATTAGCTTATTCGTTATTATCCTTTACGTCGGGAAATGCATTACTTAAGTTTTTTTTTTTTTTTTGAACTGGGACTTTTACTAGCCTATTTCTCTACATTTAAAAGATAAAAAGTATACTTTTACTTCGTTACTTTGACACTGCCCACTTCGTTACTCGTTACAAATGAAAATATGAATGTAATTCATCATCTAAGCATTATCTGAACGAGGCGTGTTCGAGAAGAACTTCGGTGCTCGGCAGGGTATCTTAAGCACCTTATGCAGACGTGTCCGCCAGCAGACATGGAGCTGCAAATTTATGCTTGCAGAACAATATTCTATCTCTAAATGGCACTCCCGGATCAGTTATTGAATATTCAGAAGCAAGATGGAAATGCACAAATAAAAGATCGATCTTTGAATAAAATGAATCGATATCGAAAATTTAAATAAATCGGTCTGCGTCGGAAAATCTTTTTTTTAATTTTATTTTATTATTATTATTATTTTTTAACCCAGCCCTACCATCTATTGATGGAATTGTGAGTGCGTGCATGCAGAAAGCAGTCTACATCTGCATAGAGGGGTTATGCTATCCTCATCAAACATTCCAGCATACACAGAACCCTAATGAGACGAATGATGCGGTCTTAACAACAACAGATGGTAGGTAATGTATTCAGCCTGCTTCAGGGTTGGAGCAGATGAGACGATCAGCTGAGGTCATTCCTGGAAATCAGCAACTCTGCTGCAAGTCCCACCTACTTCACCTGGGTGCTCTCCTTTTCTATCAGATACTCCATGTATTGTTATGATTTGACAGGTGGCCATTGAGCATGGTAACTTTCGCATTTCCTCCCCCTTCCCTTGATTTCAACAAGTTTCTGAAGGGCTTATGGCTGCGAAATGACACAAGGGTGTGGATGGATACCAACCATGTGAGAGATTAAATGACACCATTCCTTGGTCATGGCCAACTCGGAGAGCTGAGCTGTTTGGAAGGGTTTATACCCTATTGGGAGTGTTAGAGACTGGTTACAGGGTGTCTGCAATCCTTCTGTAACAGGGTTACAAAGGTCTATAGGAGACAGGACGGGAAGTCTGAAGTGCAAGCTTATTTCTATGTTTAGCCAGCACTTTGTAGTTAACCGCATAATACGGTCGCTAATTTGGAGAACTGGGCTTCAGACAAAATGTCTGGAGGCTTGTTTCCAAGCTGGGCTGCTGTAGTTGTACCCTTAAGCAAAACACTTAATCTGAATAGCTTCAGTCCAGGGAGGCACACACAGCAACTTTAGCATTAGTTAGGCATTCCTTGCGTGATTTGATGATTTGATAAACTCTTAAGTTTGCCATCAGAGACACCGTAGGTTGCCATGGCAGGTTTAAACTGACTGGGGTAAATAAAGGTACGCATACTCGCGCATATGTGTGTGGGTTTCCACTGCTAGAAATTCCAGGTGGCTTAAAGGAACAGCATGTAACACTGATGGCGTTTAAAATGGGCTGCAGTCGAAATTCTAAATATTGGAGACAGTCATCTCCCCCTCCCCCTCTCTTCTCAAGCCTGAACTGACTCAGCAGTGAATCCTGTCTAGCCTAGTCAAGTATGAATGTTCCGGAAATGACAGATAATGAGCGTGTTGCCTCATTAGCGCAGGTGGTCAAAAATTTGTTGACAGGAAGTCACTGTGACAGTTGTCTTCCATATTCCAAACTTATTGATTTGCCCTTTGCTTTACATACAGAGGCAGTGTAGCAGAATGGTTGGGTAGCCCAGTATGTTTTATATTTAATTCCAAAGTACGTAAATCCTGCTGTTGTGCTGCATTTGTGTACGGGGAATTTAAGATTGATTCAGTAGTGTGTGGATTTGTGTGGGAATAACTGTGACACATACTTTTGAGGATGTGATGCAGAACCAAAACTACATGAGTGGGCTTGAACTGAGGAGGAGGATTCAGCGGAAAAGTGGTATTTTTTTAATTTGACAACACTTGAATCAGAAGTTCACGAGCAAAACCATGGAAACACCAGGGTGAAGATTACTCCATTTTCATTGTTTACATGTGGACAGGGAGAAGTTTTTGGCTCGTGACATCAGACTGTGTGTGCCTTACGGCAAGTTTTAAAAACTTGTGATTGGCCTACATGGTTCTACATTAACTAATATCACTACCACCTGTTGGTTTGGCATGCTCATTACCAGGCTCAGTCCTAGACTACTCAGATTGGGGGAGGGTAATCAGAGATTTGGAGTGGGCAACTTTTAATCCATATCGCAGTGTGCTATACTGCAATCTGTACACCGTTAACTATTTCCCTTGATGTGAAAATGTATGCTATTGGTATAATACATACATTGAATATAAACAATTATTAACTTGGCTAAGGTTTTCACATAATTTTGGCTGGGACGACTTTTGGTAGGTACTGACCACTGCAGACTGTGAACACCCCACAGGAGCGGCTTTTTTGGCGATGCTCTTACCCAGTCCTTTAGCTGTTAATGTTTCTTGCTTTCAACACAAACTTTTCCGACAAAATATTCACTTCAAGCCTAATATGTCCCACTCACTGACAAGTGCCATTGTAACAAGATTATGAATGTTACTCACTTCACCTGTCAGTGGTCATGTTAAAGCTGATGGGTGCATGTTGTCGTTTGGGTCTCTACTACAAAATGATTTACACAATCATCTCTGTCCAATGCCCTGCAGCATTTTTACTGTCATGACTTTATTAAGAGTTCCACTTGCTAACCTCCCGGAAGACCTTGAAGGAATGCTGCCTTCACAAAGCACTTGCTGCCTTCACTTTTTTCTTAGCAATCACATCCTTTTCAGCAACGCAAACTTGAGAGAATACAACTTTCTGTTGAGCAAGTGTTCGAATACTTTTCTGAGGGTCCAATCAATGTCTTTGAATTACTGAGTAACTATTGATTATTTACGAATTATCTCAATTACTGAGTACTGAGGTGTGTAAGTTTGAAAGAAATGGTGAAATACAAAAGCAATGTTATCCTGTTTGTATGCACTCAGCAAGCATTGAAAGCATGAGCTTCTCTTTAGCAAAAACTAACTCCTCAATATCGATGCTCTTGATCTTTTTTTTTTTTTTTTTTTAAATGGGCCAAAATAACTTAATTGTCCCCTCGCATTGTATAATGCGAAGAAAAGCGGCTTGGAGGTGGAGAAGTTGAGAAAGAACTTCACATGATAGTGACTGAGGACAGGCTCGGGACGAGCCGTATCAATCATGCAGGCAATTAAGAGATTCAAACACAGCCATGACCAACATCAACTTTGTCTTAACAAGCCAGCAATTCGGCCAAATATTCACTCATGAGATTATTACCTGGCCCCTCCCCTAGGGGGCCAGGTTAAGCAATGATTGTGTGTGTGTGTGTGTGTGTGTGTGTGTGTGTGTGTGTGTGTGTGTGTGTGTGTGTGTGTGTGTGTGTGTGTGTGTCTGTTAGTCTGTCTGTCAGCCCGTGGCTGGGGCCAGGTCTGCTATCTCTGATTGCCTTGCTTTATATGCTTGGGGATAATGCGCAATTATTTAAATCACGTCAGATGCAGCACTGTCCACGATTAGTTGGAAGTGAGCAGGAGGTGCGACACTTGAACAGGGCACTCGACACACAGAGGGCAGAGTTCCATCAAAATTAGCCATTGTTAGCCCGCTATCCATTCACCACTAGCATAGCTCCTAATTCAATACAATACTTAAAAAAAAAAAAACAATTACAAGAGACTCAAGATAACCTGGATTCAGGCTGCACAGAACACCACAACCAGAGTAGGTGGGCAGAGCCCAATCCTGCCTGCGGCCAGAATCGGCCTTGCTTGTTACTGTACTTTAATTAAATATCTGCGTCTTGGTATGGATGGAAAATTTTTTTGGGAAAACGAAGGTGTCTTGATAATGCCCATGTGCGAGTGGACAGGGCTTTAAAAAAAAAATCTACCCTCCTCTCCAGTTAGCTGGGGACGAGAGGATTACAGTCATGCATACCTGAGTGATTGACTTCATCGATCACAGTTCAAACTGAGAGAATTTTTGGTGCTCTAGTTCAGGCTTGATCATTGCAAATTATTGATCCTCTTAGTGTGATTTCAAAAATGACCAGCCTTATGTATCCTGATGCATTTTTTGTTTTCAGATTTGATCATTATTTGGTGCTTCACTGTATCCTTGTCAAAAAGAAGGATTTTATCAGTCATTGGGGTGTGCTCCAATTGAGTTCAGTGTGCAATGCCCGCCACAATGCTGAGACAACCCACTTTCACTGAATCACCAACAGTATAAAAAAATACACAGTTGTCAACAAATGAATGCACCGCACGAAGATACAATTTTGATTTGATAACTTCCAAATAAAAGTAAGGACAGTCAGCCTTAAACATGGGACTCGAAAAACAAAGTTGGTTTGAGAAGGCAGCCGTACTTGAATAGCGATAAATGCAGGATTAATGCACAGACTTGGACTCCACACTAACACTGGCAGCTCAATGTCCAATATCCATTGTACCACCATTTAATGTAACCTTTGTGTCACTTTAGAATCCAACATTGACTTCTGCATCTTTGGTTGTCAGGCTGGATAAAGATATGACCTCTAAATACACTGAAAAAAAATATAAACGCACCACTTGAAATATTGGCACCATTTCAAGTATGCCGTTATGAAATACCAAATATATTTGTTTTCATTTGCAGAAGGAATGTTTCCATTAATTGATGTCTAAAATTTGAGTTCAGCTCAGACATTGAGTATTTTTTTCTCCGGTGTAATGATTGGTATGAGTAAACGAGTGCGGTGTACCCAACACTGCTCAGACAGAATGAGTAGTACTCTGACAAACCTTGGGCCGGGGACTATGAAAGGCCACACCAAAATGTTGGATTTTGTCAGACACAGCCATGCCTCAGATGTCTCAAATTATGAGGGAGCGTGCCATTGGCATGCTGAATGCTGGAATGTCCATCAGAGGGGTCGCTGCACAGCTAAATGTTCACTGCAGTACCATAGTTCGTCTACGACAGCGTTTCCGACAGACTGGAAGCACTGCGAACAGGCCTCATCGGCGTCGTCCACGTATGACCACCCCTGCTCAGGATCGTCACATCCTGCTGGTGCACTTGCGTGAACGTTTCAGACCAGCGACCCGCACGGCTGCTCAAACAGTTCGCAACCGCCTCGGAGAAGCAGAATTGCATGCTCGACGCCCTCACCGTGGGCTGGACCTCACAGACGTACGCCGCCGGAATCGTCTCGCATGGGCTAACGCACACTTCCGGTGGCCCTTGGCACGATGGAGAAATGTGCTGTTCACAGACTAATCAAGATTCAACTTGTATCACGCGGATGGGAGCCGTCGTGTGGGGCGCCGTGACGGTGAACGGTTTGCTGACACAAATGTAGCCCGGAGAGTCGCCCATGGTGGAGGCGGTGTCATGGTGTGGGCAAGGATTGCACACAGACAGAGAACTCCACTGCATTTCATCGATGGCAACTCGAATGCCCAAAGGTACCGTGATGAGATCCTCGCACCAACTGTAGTACCGTTTGTCCAACAGCATAATGTCATGTTCCATCATCATTACGCCCGTCCTCATGTCGCTAGGGTCTGCACCCAGTTCCTCACAGCTCAGAACGTTCAGGTGCTGGACTGGCCTGCATATTCGCCCGACATGTCGCCCATAGAACACGTTTGGGATACTCTGGATCGGCGTATCCGGGACCGTGTTCCAGTCCCAGGTAATGTCCGGCAACTCCGGATAGCGCTACAGGAGGAGTGGAACAACATTCCACGGGCCACCATAGACACTCTGGTAAACTCCATGCGTAGGAGATGTGTCGCGTTGAGAGATGCGCGTGGCGGACATACGCGATAATAAACTGTGAAATTTATGGTATCCACCCCTGCCCTGTTGAAACTGTTGCCAAACTTTTGATTGTGTGTGCATCAAGGTGTAACGGACATCAATATGATCAGTATTGATGTCTTTATCATGTCGTAAAATTTGCTGAGGTTCACATCATCCCTTATGTAATAAAATTCACAAAACATCTGGTGGTGCGTTTATATTTTTGTTCCGTGTAGATCGCTCCAAGGCATTGGTTTCACAAGGGTTATGACTCTCAATTTTTGAGTATACAAAACAGCTCAAACACTCAAATCTAAAATAATTCACAGTGCCATTTTGACTATTGCCATTGCCCCAATGTTTTTCATGCCATGTGACTTTGATTCCATGCTATTTTAATTTGAATCCATTTCTGTGATATCATTACAGGAGCAAACTTCATAAATCTTTTCAAAAATTACAAGGACATTAGAAGTTGAATTTCAAACATTTATTTTGGTCCTTTCATTACGTCCACCAACAACAAAGTTGGCAGGAGGAAGTTATGTGACCAGTGCCGTTGTTTGTGAACAAGATGGACCCAATTGATTTTCATCGCAATCAGTAAAAAATGTGTCCGCCACGGAAACCATCTTGAAATACTATGACACATGATGACTGAACTTTGCTCCCACGCAAGATTTGGACTGTGCTGCCTTAGCAGAGGTTTGTACTGTAGGAGTGCCTGTAGTTATTCTACTGTTCCCTGGCCCCTTCTTAGCAACTTGCTGGCTTCCAGATTGGGAGGAAACCAGTGAATTCAATTTACAGTTTTTCCCAGTTGCTTTGACTCATTTCTCAAATCACCAGCTAAATTTGCAGAACAGAAAGTGCATTTCTCAAATCAATTAGTACAAACTGCACCACATTTTTGATTACTTGCAAAAGCTCGTCATCCTCTCAAAATCCTCTGTCCCTCTCTCAAAAGTGAGTATTTATGTCAATGCCATCAAAATGTAAAGTCCTTGTTTCATTGTCCATGAACCAGACAGTCAAATGGCTTAGTCATGTTGTCAATTGAACACGAGTTTCTCTTTTTACTGGAAATACAAGGTCACCCCTTTTCTGGTCTGGCTCATAAATTACAAGTTTGCAGAGTAATATGGAAGAATACTATAGAGTCACATTACAGTTCAATGTACTTTTATTGAAATGACGTCTTTTGAAAATTTATAGCACAAGTTGGAGGGAGGGAATACACTCAGAATGTGGCTGCAGTGCAGGGTGTTTAGACCTCTTGACGCTCCCTTCTGTCTGGCCACAGTTTCTCATCTACATCGCAACGGATATCTTCCTTTGCGATGCAGCGAGGAAAGAATCGTCTTGCGTGCCTTATGCAGCCCCTGCAGGCGTCTGCAGTGATGTCTTCACATGCTGCACCCATGGCTTCCAATCATCTGTGTATGGGGCTGGTGATCATATACCCTCCACCTCCAGGCTGAGAAGAACTCCTCAATTGGGTTGAGGAAGGGGGAATAGGGAGGGAGGAATACCATCATCCTGGGGTGGGCCGCAAACCATTGCCTGATGGCGTTAGAGCGATGAACTCACATTATCAAGAATTATTATTATTATTAATCAACCTTTATTTAACCAGATAAGTCAATTGAGAACAAATTCTCATTTACAATGATGATCTGGGCAAGAGGCAACACCAGAAGCAGTCAAAAAAAAAAAAAGATGACAGACATATCAACAGGTACAACGACATCATTACAATGAAGTTACTAAAAACAAGTGCAACGATCTTTGACTGTTGAGTAGATCAGTTTTTTGAAAGAGTGGAGTGGAATGAATGAACTAAGTTTTAGGGTCTGTTGCAGAAAATTCCAGTCATTTGCGGCAGAGAACTGGAAAGAGGAGCGGCCAAAGGAGGTGCGGACTTTGGGGATAAGGAGATTGATGAGATTACTGGAACGTAAATTACGATTAGAGGTGTGAATATTGAGTAGTGACTTATAGAATTATAACAAACTTTGGCAAAGCATCACCAATCATACCCCTCTCCTCCTCAGGGATGAGATCCTGGTGGAGGGTTTCCAAATAGTGGAGGAGATTGGTGTTGTATGTGCCTATGATGGGAATATGAGTGAGAACACCATTCTCAGGTATAGCAGCACACATTGTTATATTCCCTCCTTGTTGGCCTGGCACATTGATTGTAGCCCTTTGGCCAATGAGATTGCGACCACGCCTTCTGCATTTGGCCAGGTTAAAGCCTGCCTCATCCAAGTAGACGAAGGTGTGCACTGGCTCACTATTCCAGTTCCATCACACGCTGTATTACAGAGGTCAAAAAGAAAGGTTCTCACATAAAGAGACAGTTACATGAAATGCAAAGCATATTGCATGTTCCACAGACAAAGCATGTACATTTCCTGTTGAGTCAACACAGTTCATTACCTGAACATACTGGAATCGCAGCTCCTTTGTTCGGTCACCATTACGTTCAAAGGGTACATGGTACAGCTGTTTCATGCCAATCTGGTGTTTTCAGCACTGTCGATTGTTGATATGCTGACATTTGGGATGTTGGCAAAGACATTGTTGTCTGCAATCACTGCACTCTCCCGTAATCTAATGGAGTTATTTTCCCTAACCATGGCACAAACAGCCACCTCCTGCTGAGGTGTAAAAATGGGCCCTCTGCCACCTCTGAGGTAGTCTTGCGGTCCTGTTTAGGAACAAAAAAAAATCACAAGAGCGAGCAAGACTACAAATATGAGAGCATGCTTTTTCAGCATGTCCGCATGAAGTGGATATAGAATGAAGCACCACAGTATGTATACTGTATTTCAACACGATACATTAGATACATACCGGTTCTCCCGACGAAATGTTTGGACAATTGATGACACATTTGTTCTTCCAACATTTGGCTGCACTCTTCGACTCGCTTCAGCCATGGTTAGACCATGATTGATAACATGGTCAATGAGTGTGGCCCTTATTTCATCCGGGATATTCCTTCGTCCTCTCCCTCTGTTTCGCCTTCCACCACCCATTCTTACTCCTCTTCTCCGTCTCCCTGCATGTTCACGCTCATGAACTCTTTGTTCTTCCATTTTCAGAAATAGTAACACTGTTTTGTGCCCTGTATATATACACATGCTTGTCAATTTAAGGTTCATTAAATGCTCCTTGTGAACTGATTGATCATGGGTGGATTTGACACTTCAAACCTTCCCCTGGCATTACTGAAAGCCAAGATTCAAGTGAGAGCAATTTCATCTATTAGGGAGACATTTCACAAATGAATTGTGAGAATTGTACTTAATCAATTGCATGAATGTACCAAAGCATTTGCAAATAGGTCAAAATAATAAGAAAGTGCTCATATAATGTGCAAAAGTGATAAGATGATGTGAAGATCGAACAAGTAGTTTTGAGAAATTAATTTCTGATTTGAGAAACGTACCAAAGCAACTGAGAAAAACTGTAAAAGGATCATTCTCATGTCATTCTCAAAGTACTTGGCCTGTAGGGTAAAATAAGGTCATCATCTTGCGACTATTGGTTTCCCATTAAATCAGTGATCCAGCTGAATGAATATATATACACTACCGCTCAAAAGTTTGGGATCCTGGCATTACTGAAAGCCAAGATTCAAGTGAGAGCAATTTCATCTATTAGGGAGACATTTCACAAATGAATTGTGAGAATTGTACTTAATCAATTGCATGAATGTACCAAAGCATTTGCAAATAGGTCAAAATAATAAGAAAGTGCTCATATAATGTGCAAAAGTGATAAGATGATGTGAAGATCGAACAAGTAGTTTTGAGAAATTAATTTCTGATTTGAGAAACGTACCAAAGCAACTGAGAAAAACTGTAAAAGGATCATTCTCATGTCATTCTCAAAGTACTTGGCCTGTAGGGTAAAATAAGGTCATCATCTTGCGACTATTGGTTTCCCATTAAATCAGTGATCCAGCTGAATGAATATATATACACTACCGCTCAAAAGTTTGGGATCACTTGGAAATTTTCTTGTTTTCCATGGAAACACACATGAAATTAGCCTGAATAGGAAATATAGCAAATGAACAGAACATGCTGACATTATCTGAGATAGAAATAATGATTTTAATGGAAAATGATGAATATGTTCTTCAAACTTTGCCATCATCAAAAAAACCACCTTCACTGTTGATACTGAAACTGGTATTTGACGGGAACTATTTAGCGCAGCAGCTAGATGACAACCTGTGAGGCATCTTTGTCTTAAACTACACACTCTCAGATATTTGTCTTCTTGCACAGTTGTGCATCGGGCCTCCCACTCCTTTTTTCTGTCCTTGTTAGTGCCAGTTTGTGCTGCTCTCTGAAGGGAGTAGTTGACAGGATGGCAAGAAATTTTAAGTTTTCAATTTCTCGCATTGAATAGCCTTCTTTTCTTAGCACAACAATAGACCGACAGGTCTCTAAAGGAAATTATTTCTTTCTGGCCATTTTGAGCCTGTAAACAAACGAACAACTGCTGATGCTTCAGGTACTAAACCAACCTCAAGAATGCCATGCTCTCTTCTGCGCTCCCTTATTAGTTCAACGGTTTTCGGCTGTGCAACACATTTGCAGAAGGGTTTTCTAATAATCAATTTGCCTTATAAAATGCTTGACTTGGATTAGCAGCCATACCAGGAGATTGATGCAGAGGACTGACAGTTGCTGATAATAGGCCTCTATGCAAAAATGTAGATCATACTTTGAAAATCATCTGATTAATTTTAATCGTTAGTGAAATGGAAAAAAATGTTTGTGAAATGCATGAAAATGTTTTTCTTTGGAAAACAAAAAAATTTGCAAGTGATCCCAAACTTTTGAGCGGATGTGTGTGTGTGCGTGTGTGTGTGTGTGTATATATATATATATATATATATATATATATATATATATATATATACATAAATTGTGTTTTCTTCCAAAAAAAAAAAAAGTCTCACAGCAGTATTCCTTTTTGTCACTAGGTGGCAATAGGTATGCAGCAGCTCCATGAATAACTTAAGCAGAGTGGACTTGGATTACAATTTAGATTTTGCAAAAAAAAAACTATCTGCCTGCCTGATGGACCACCTGCCCAATCCTAATGCAGGAGGATTTCTGTGGGGTTGGCTGGAATGGTAATCAACTCATCTTTTTATGTGTGAAAGCAAGGCTTTCAATTATGTGTGGTAGTGCAGTGGTTAAGTAGACTTGATTTGAGATCAAGAGGTCCTGAGTTCGAGTTCTTGTCACGGCCTTTGCAGTGTGTTCTTGAGCAAAACACTTCACGCCTCACTCCAGTCAGGTGTTTAAATGGGTACCATCAAACTTGACTAAGAGCTGGGGGAGTACCTACAATGGACTGGCAATCCATCCAGAGGGAGTAGCAATATTCCTAGTCCCTTCATGCCACAGAAACCAGGGTTAAGCACCAGCCCGATGGGCCTCTAGGCTCGAAACAGGCATGCTCATTGTACTATGGGACTTGTTGGGGGTTGCTAAGAATGGAGATACTGACTTGTAAATGTCGAACGGCTGATATATTACTCGAGATTGCCCAGCAGTGGCTGTGCTCTTAGATCTTTCACCATAGCTTTGGGAGTGGGGGGTGGATTAATGTTTTTAACTTGAATGGGACAGTAAAATATATACAATGATATGGAGTCAGCCCTCTGGAACAGATACTAAAGAAGCAAGCAAAGGCTGCCGGATGAGAGGCCCTCATCACACCTGTCGGTCACGCTGTACCCTCCACAATCCAGTGCAGCCTTCACCCCGTCCTTCCTCTTCTCCTTCACGAGCACTGAGGCTGTGCACAGTCACGACTCCCTGCTTCATGTGGCTTCCGACTCACCATCTCACTGTAGCACTGTAGTGGGTTAGAGCCAACATATCCAAACTGACTAACTCTGGCAGTGTCTTTTTATTATTCACTTTGTAATACATTGATGACTCACAAGATGTTAAAAATAGCAAATAAAAAACTGAAAAAAAAAGAAAAATTTCTTGACAAATAAACCTTTTTCTGAAGGTCTTGGCTCAATGCCAAATAACATTACACACCAAAGAATTAGAATATTTCTAGCACTGGCTGTGTGTTAAACCAAAGAAGAAAGTTGTAAAATAATATTCGTGATCTGACGTCATGATTTTGAATGAGGGCGGGTCTGAGATACAGAAGTGGCGAGGGCTAAACAAGATGGCAACCAGCAATTTTTCCCTTTCCATAAAAGACGAGGCTTAGTGGACCAGAGTGGGGGCCACATGAAAGCTGCTCATCTAAACTTTGTTCATCGTAGTTTGGCCTGGAATAAAAATTCTGGAGTAACTGTTGGCTGCACAGAAGCCACAAATTGAAAACATATTAAGTAAAGAGGTCGGGAAAGGGCAAACTTAATGGCCCCCAGTATATTCGTTTGAAACATTCTTCCACAGTTAACCACTGTTTAATTTCCACATTAATTGTAATTAAATATTATAGTTGCCAATCATCCTCACTTATTCATAATACCAACTATGTAAGTCATGTCTAATTACAATCTCATTTCCAAAAAAGTTGGTATGTGGTCTAAATGTGAGCAAAAATCAAACACAATGATCTGGAAATCAATTTACACCTAAATTTATTAGAAAATTGTATGTATATTTACGGTAAGCTCATAATTCTCTAATTGAATTTCCAAATGTTTTGCCTCCCTGGAATAATTTTTCAGAGGCTCTGTGACACAAATACTGAGTTATAAAGCCTAAATAGGCTCATGTATAACAGGAAAAAAATTGGCATTATTTGTATTCTGTGCAAAGCAGTTTATCATTTCTCTTGTTGGTCTTGCTCTAAAACAATTCTAAAATAGAGGCTGATGTAGTGCGTTTTGCAACTGTGACATGGAAAGTCACAGAATTACACTATGCACAAATGAATCCCAGTGTCTTGTCTTTTACATTATGCATACTGTGATGTCTACGCAGCAAAATGCCAAGGTGACTCATGCAGACTTTCTTCAGATGAATCCCATTCTTCATTCTCCTTTGATCGTTCTGTTCAATGCAGTGATTCATAATTCAAGATTAAGAACACTCTTGCAGTATGAAGTCCTTTACGCTCAAAGAGCGTTTTATCGCCATAATCATTGCATAGTTAACACATCAGCACCTTCTATGTAAAAATGTACTATAACTCCCTTTTATATTGAACTTTCCCCCTGCTGAAATGGAAATGAGCGTCATACACTCCCTGTCCTATTTTTCATTGCAAGTAGGGGAGACCGGGGATGATAGTAACACTTTTTGTTTGAGCAAGTGTAACTCAGTGGTTCTTTGTGCTAGAGATCTCAAATTTTGACATGTGATTCCCATATATGTCTGCTATAAATGACATACACCTGGACTTCTACTACACCATCACAGATTATGTAAATTAATGTCAAATATGAAGAGGTATGTTGATACAACCTACCCCAGTACCGGGATGAGTTGTAACACTACTTGAGGATGGATGTAACAATTAAATTATTATGCTTAAAAAAGATCCACAATAATATATGTATGGAAGCACTTTAATGTATAATAAAGAAGGAACCATAAACTAGTAAGATTACAAAATAATAATAATGAAATAAATAAAAAGTATAAGTTAAATACAATAAAAATAAACATACATATAAATACAATAAAATAAATAAATATATACAACATAAAATAAATATAATAAAGAATAATAAAGTATAAACTGGTGTGTGTTGTGTGTGTGTTTTGTAGCCTGAAACAGGTTAATGTGAAAAAGCATTTAAACACTTGGAGATCAGTGGAATAATCAACAAACCACTTTTGAACAGTGTAGTGCAAAGCTGCACTTAATACCTAGTGGGTACTAAAGGGCATTTGATAATTTGAACTGTCTATTGAACAATAAACTAACACTTTTGGACAGTGTGTTTTCAAGGTGAAGAAGTACTTAGTAAGTAACCATTATCTAAGCAAACTATCTAGGCATGGCGTAAAAAGGACACCAGTGCAAAATGTCAACATAAGGGGAAGATTGTAACAGTAACAACCCTCCCCATGCCAGGCAACCATTAAAAAGCTAGCCATTTTTATCATTTAACTTCAAAGCTAGCACTAATGCAACACATCAAATTATACTAGAGAAACTACTTCTTGAGCTTATGTACGCAAAACAATTGTATCTACAACACAATGCACACTTAGCAAAAAAATATGAGTGATTTTTACTTTCTTACCTGAAAATTTGTTTTTGGCTCCGGAACAGACAGTTTTCAACTCAGAGACGTGAGGCTTCACCAGTGAGCTCACTTTGTAAGTGGGCATGGACTGTATTGATGACATCACCACAGCTCGTTTCTGATTGGTCAAACTGAGAATTTTACAACAATCCCTTTGTTCAAAACATCCCGGGTCTCCCCTACTAAGCAGGAATTATTACCCAGAGCAAAAATCTTTTTTTTTCAGGATTATCCTAAAGATAGTATCCTTTCCTGCTACATTATATATGACGTTTTCTGTCAGCCATACAATGACCTGACAAAGAGGAGTAACACTTCTAGTGGAAGCATTATATTCATAATCAGCAATAATTTATACCATCACAGTGATTCTGTTTTCATAGTTTATTTTTATTATTGTGTGAAGATAAGAAGATACCCCTCCTCCATCATAGTTTGGGTGTTTTCCAGCCCAGTGTCATCACTCAAGTTTCTTCCAGACAAATGGCTGCATAAAGTCGGTCTGAAATTTATAAATGGAGTCATCTACAATGTCTAGTGCTGTTCTGACTGCAAGAATGTAGAGCACAAGGAAAAGCAGACTATAAAAATACTGCCATAAGCTGTTTTCTCTATAGCTTCCATTACAGGAGCCATTGCTACATTTCTAGATTTAAAAAATTGTGTACTCTTTGACCGAGTAACAATATATTTTTTTGGATGCCATACAAATGTAGGAATTGTACTTTATACGACTGAAGAAATAGCCAGTATTAACCTGAATTTTTGATAGCTTTTTACTGAACATATGGAAACTTATCTGTGAAGAAACTTGCTAAATAGATGTACAAACACACGGCAGAGATGCGGCACAATATTTTGGAGGACAAAGTCACATCCCCATTTATTTTATATTGAGGCCCTGTGCAGTGCACTGTGGGACTGACAGCAGAACAAAGTAAGCAACCAAAAGTTGAGACGGTCTAAATTTTATTCAGATGAAGGATGGCGATCTCCAGTGGCTGGCCAATCACCATCATGTAAGGAGGCATGAATCTCAAGTTTCAAAATGGAGGAGAGGGTAATCAAAGCAGTGGCTATTGGGTTTCCCAATATTTCTTGATTGTTGTTTTTCTTTATATATGACATATATGACTCTTGGAAAATAAAAAATGATGGGGGTGACTGTTGGATCATAATATTCAGTTTCATTTTTAAAACATATTGATTGATATAAATGTAAGTAGGCTACATGGGTATTGGGTCAGTTGAACAAAGCTTGTGACGTAGCTCGCTCTTTGGCTAGTTGTCAGTTCGAATTAAGTAAATAACTACTGAGCTCATAAAATTTGCATGAGAAATAAAAGGTTATTGTGGATATCTGTGTTTGTCTGCTACTTCATCTTAATATTTAATTGCAGCTACCAAATCACGATAAAAGTTTTCCAGCCCTGCTAGACATTTTCTGAAAATTTCCGCAAGTGGCTAAAGGCAATCAGCGACATGGAATTTGTACTGTGTTGTGTTAAGGCAGGATATTTGTGCAATTTTTAACAAAAAAAAAAAAAAGAACACACACACAAGCAGTAGCTTTGCTTGCCTTCTTGAACTAATTTCCAGTTCATGTCAATGTTCATTTTTTGTCATCGAATTGACAAGGAAATGGCAAGAAATAAATTCTGCAAAGTAACATTCTCAGTAAAGCTTGCTCTCTGCTGCTGAAACAATACACAGTTCAGGTGGACATGCTGCCCAAAGACTAAGCACAGCGTTAATTCCACTTCCTCCTCGTCTTCTTATCTGTCACTCTTTATATCCTAGTTACAGCTATATCTCAATGCAAAGTGCCTGATAATAAAGCCCTTCAACTTTCACCTGTAACTAACATAGAACACTCCTCCAAATCCCTCTCAGTAAACCTTTCTTATTTCTTAATGTATCTGTTCTATGAAAGATTTATGCCTGTTTGCGCATTCAGACTGAGCTCAGGGGCCTGTGTCACAAAGCTGGATTAACATACCCGGGGTTTCCCTCAGTTACCCAGCTGCACTTAACCTGACATCCGCGGTCTTGATTATCGGTCTCACGAAGCCGGTTATCAACTTAAGTGAACCCAGGAGTTTTCAACCTAGATCTGTGCTCGTATACATAAAAGGGCCGGTATTAACTCCATTTGACCAATCGGGCACCATGGAGGAGCCGCAGAGAGCAATTATTTCTCGACGGAGGAGCAAACAATAATTCTAAGGATGTATGAAGTATATAAAGACATCATTCTGGCAAAAAGCACTATCGCAGCTTTAATTTGGGCCAACGGTTACCTCAAAAGAGTCCAAACAAAATCTATCACTTTTCACTCTTTTCACTTGACCGAGAATAAAAATTCAAAAATAGGGCCTTGTGATTCACGAAGTTAAGAAGCAGTCTATCTTACCTGAACATTTGAATTAATGGTAAACTCAAAATAGGCTCCAACTTGAAGTTGTTTGATGATTTTTCACTTTTTTCACTTGACTAAGAGTGAAAATGTACAATCCGGCCTCGTGATTCTAGAATTTACATAACAGTCTATCATCCCTGAAAATGTCGTTCAATTCGGTCAAATGGTTACTATGGAGTAGTCCACACAAATCCAGTGAGTTATGATCCTTTAAAGTTACAATAAGGTGAACAGCAATTTTTTTCCAATTTCCGGACTAAATTTTATGGCTTAAATATCAACATTTTAGTAATAGGGTAAAACATAGAAATTGTGGAGCTTGCATTGGCGTATGTGATGATAACAATACTTCGATTGGATCATTAGTTAATGAGTCATGATCCCCCGAAGTTCACTCAAAATTGAGATTTTCGGTTTTAAGGGTTCTTCAAGCAAATATAAGAGCAAAACACCGGGACTGATGATTTTTCAAGTAATTTTCCTAAATTCATATATGTATCTTCTTCAAAATGAGCTATGAAACACACGGTTATCGTTATCGGTTGCTGCAGTAGAAAATTGCCAACACAACCACCCTCAGAAAACCTGAAAATTGCAAAATTTCAAAGATTTTAATTTATACTCAATTTACAGCTAAACTATTCACATTTATATAAGAAAGCATATCAGAGAAATTGTAGATCTATATATTAGGAACATTTTGATACGATTAAATACGAAATATCATGTTTTGTTACTGAGCTACAAGCATTGGAATATGACACCAGAAATTTCACTTTCCGAAAAGAGCCGTTTTCAAAGGAAGATAATTCGATTTCAAAGACGAAATTGGAAAAATGCCACTACAACTTTGTAGAGAATTCTATCTGCTTTCATTTGAGCTATTACACATATTTTTCACTACAGCCGTTAGTGAGAAGAAAATTTTTAAAGAGGACCTCCGTCAAATTTTGAAAATGTTGAAGGATTTTCAGTTTTTTCGGAATAGCGAAAAATCTTGTCAGGCGCTCAGAAACCGCTATGGATGCAATCGATGGGGAATGATGTCCTCTGTATTTTGGTGAAAGTTATGTGAGATTATCTTGAATAGTTTTCGAGCTATTGAGGTTCAAAGATTTTTACGTTTTGAGTTATCCCCCTTTACGCAGAGTGAAAATGAAATTTTTTTTAGGTGACGTGCTGACACCTCATTATGCTCTATCATCCCTAAAAATGTAATAAAAATCGGCCCAGTAGTCACTTTAAACGAAAGCGCACAAAAAAGTACAAATAATAAGAATAAAAACAGGACGATAACAATAGGTCTCCACGACTTTCGTCTTGGAGACCTAACCTAAAAATAACATAGTTCAAAGCGGTCAGTAATGCAAGGCTGACACTTGCACGATTCTGTGGCAGGCATTGGCACGACTCGAGTCGCACCAGTGCGCAAACTAATCGTAAACTGGCGTGAAGTGTGCGTAAACCCGTCGTGACTGCGTGCCATGTCGGAACGAGAATTTTGAAATGTCCGTGCGGCTTCCTCAACGGGATTCTCAAGAAATGGGCAGGTCATTTTTCCAAGACAATGATTGGCCAGTAGGGGGTTCTTTATACCCACTGAGATCTTATCCTGAACTTAACCTGCTCCAGAGCAGGTTAGGCGTTCAGCGTAAGTTACCACGGCAGCGTACCCCGCTAAAGAGTGAACCAGCTTTGTGCTCCGTAAAACCCAGGGTTAATCCAGAAGTTACCTCGCTAAGCCGAAATCCAGCTTCGTCAGACAGGCCCCAGGTCTTATAAGAGATTGTCTTTTGAAAGTGTGGTCTATATGTGTTTCATGAAGGAGTCATTGTGCTAAGCAGGTTGTTTACATTTAACATATGTGAACTTATTGTATTTTGTTACACCTGTTGTGTACACACTTTGTAATTTTAAGTGAAATGGTGAGCTGTCTTCGCCAGGTCTCCCTTGAAAAAGAGGTTTTGAATCTCAAGGGACTTTCCTGGTTAAATAAAGGTTGAATAAATTAATAAATAAAAATGCATGCATGATAGCATGCTAGACTGTGGTACAAATGACCTGATTGCACCAATTTCACAGTTCTCCCTGACATTTCTCAGTATCTAGCAAAAAAAGACATGACTGCTTGATGTTGTTATTTAGCAATAATGGGCCAATGCATAATAGCAAAAGGTGATTGTAAATATTCACTACCACATACAAGGTAAAGTGCCATGTTTGTCGCAATATCCTTTGGTCAAATTCCCATCAGTCAATGTGTATGAAAAAATTTTACTTTCAAATCAAAAACTAAACTAAGAAAAATATGGGAACTAGGCTCATGTTAAATAATTGTTTTATTGATTCAAGTCTAAAGGCAGAAAAAAATAGCATCAACCATAAAAAAGATTTAAAAAGATATGATTATGACAATTTCATCAAGCGGTATTCAGTTTGGGGTGGCTGTTCTCTGAAAATTTTGAAGGCATTGGGCTTTTGATGCTTGCATAGGTAAAGGGTTTGACTGAGCAATGGCCCACAGCAAGGCACCTAATTGGAACTGATGGTTCTGTATACTGTAAATGGATTATGTATAAAAATGCAATATGTGTACATAGGTGAGGCAAATGCTAAATACTGTAATGTAATGATCGGGGTATTATAATTCTAAATAGGAAGTCATATGTAATCATATGTGCATGTCTCTGTGCTAAAACTAGCTTTTTCTAACCACAGCCAGAGAGAGAGAGAAACATCACAACTTTGTGAGTTTCAACAGTACACTGTTATAAACTCAGACCTTTTTTTGCCTATTTTAACTGTAATTTTACAATCAGTTTATAACAGAGGTTCCATGTATGTTAACTGTAAGCCACAGTTAAATGCGCACAGGACTCTACTTACATCTAAAATAACAAGGAGACAATGTGCTAATTTATCTGTTAAATTCAGTGAGTTTATAACACTGTCCCTAACTATGTTACAGTGAGCTGGTAATCCATCAAATTCCGCAGGATACAATGTTTATCTTGAGCCCGAAAAAGGAAAGAGAAAGATCTACCTTTTCTGAAAACTCATAGTATCCATCATGAATAATTCACAATCGGGCCATCTCAAACCAGCTTTTCCCAGCACTCAGTGTATTAGGTTACATCAGTGGAAACCCAATGGATGCTGGGATGAGACATCCATAGAGAATCAATAGAGATGGGGTTTGGTGAACTTTGATTTTCAGACCTAAGACACTGTGAGAGAGGTGCAATAAATATATATACTGCTCACAAAAAGTAGGGGATAATGAAAAGAAAAGACAAATTACTTAAAAATGTATTTCGAATTTCAAAACCATGTTATTTAATTGGCGAGCAATTCAAGATGAAGTTCATGACACCTTATCATCACTTAGGTTATTGAGAGTTTTTTCTGGAGGTACAAAATGTCACATACGGTGGCACTCTAAAAGTCACAGTGTACAGTAATGAATTTGTTTTGATTCTGGTTTTGCCTTGCCTTGCTATTGTTCTGACTGCCTGATGTGTATTTTGATCATTGCCACGTCTGACGATTCCTTAGAATTATTTATTGTGTTTTTGGTTGCTTATTTGTTCATGTATTATCTTAGTTTTGATTCTTCCATGTTTTACTTATAGCCATAGTTTTATTCCAGTACATGTTTTGATTTTTCCATGCATTGCACTTTGTCTCCCCCTGTCTGGTCCTTGGTCTTGTCTTTGCTCACAGCCCCAGTAATGCGTGCCACTCCTACGGGTGATTTAATGGTTTCTGGTTTCAATCTTCCTTCCCCATCTCGTTTACTTCCTCCCCTTGCTTTTTCAATATTACCAACACATACTAACAGCTTGTTGTTTTTGCTAATTTACTTTCCAAGACTAACATTGTACATAAAACTAACTTACTAAACAAGCACTCAGGATTGTATAGCTGCACTTACTAATTGATTAACAAGCTCTCGGCACTCTCCCTATTCTAGTCTCCGCCTCTTGTCTCTCCCTAATCTTCACTGCTGCATTTCAGTGGAATCTCCACACCTTCTTTTGCTTTCCTTTCTCTTAGTATCTGTGCACGGTAGAACTCCTTACCAGAGCTGTGTCATTGTCTAGAGGTTTGTCCCGTGATCCTTGTTCGCGTTTTGGTTTCTGCCAATTTCATGTGATTAGGCTCTCCCTAATGTGTTGCTCCCTTGTACTCAGTCTCACAGCCTCCACCTGTGTTCTGTTATCATGTGACCTCCTTGAAATGAATATTAGATGTCTCTTCACGGCACTGCTTTGTCAGATCGTTCTCTCATGCTTACTTGGACCACGTTCATTTCGCCTTTTACCCATCGTGATTATCTTTCTAACTGGACCGTCCTTGACATTCGATTTTTGCCTACTCCCGGTACTTCGCCGCCTTCTTTTGTTTTGAACCTTTTTTGTCTGACCTTGATTTTTGTGATTGGTGCCGTGGTTACGATTCTGGATTTCGCCCATTGGATTCTGATTTTGGATTGTGGACTTTGTACTGTTGCCTCCTCTGTTTGGGGGTTTCCCCCTTCAGAAATGAAGCCTCCTTTTTGCATTTTACTGGTTCTTGCGTGTGGTCCATTTCGTAAATCCTCACAGAATTGGTCCGCTGGTAGCATCCAAATAAGCACCAAACTGACGCCGGATGCTCCTAATGAGACGACCAATGTCAGCTTGAGGAATTCAAAGCCACTCCTCCTGGGATGCCGCACCCAGCTGTACCAAGTCCTGACAGGGTGGGTGCTGCAGTTGTACAGGTTATCCCGGCATATCCCGTATGTGTTCCATGGGGGAGAACTCAGGGGACATCACAGGCCGGGGAAAGGTTTGGATGTGGTGCCTTTGGAGATGGTCAAGGACGACACTTGCATGATGACCTCAGGCATTATCATCTTAGTTGATGAATCCAGGTCTATGATGGCGTGCAAACGGAAGCACATGACTGATGATGTTGTCACGGTAGTACACCCGTGACTCTCCCGTGGCAGAAGTGGAGTTCTGTCCTGTCTGTCATAGTGACTCCACCCCACAGCATTACTGACCCTCTTCCATGCCAATCCTGTGGGATCACAGCGGCTTGCTGATAAGGACGACCACCACTGAAGTACAGATTGAACTGTGACTCATTGCTAAACATTACACGTGACCATTGAGCATTGCTGCATTGTCGACACCACTGTCTCCTTGTCTGCTGATGATGATCTGAGAGGGGTAATGGGATGTATGGCCACCAGACATCCAGGTTGGCAGCATGCAGACTGTTTCATGTGGTCTGTTGAGATGAGGTTTCCTGTAGCCTGTAGATGCCCTTAATGCAGCTGTGTCACATTCAATCGCCTGTCTCGCAGGGCTCTATTGATGATTTTGTTGTCATCTGGCCTGATTTTGCATCTTAGACACCCTCTTCAAGGTCTGTCGTGGACTGCACCAGTGGCAACATAGTGTGCCCACAATTGGCTGATGACCGACTGCAAGACATGCAGTTGTCTGGCTGTGTAAGCCTGGGTTCTTTCAGCCAGGAGCATTTATATGGCCTGCAGTCTTTCTTCTTCCCGGAGTCTTCTCATCATCAACAGTGGTGAAATTACAGATGAGTGTGGTTCTAGGCGGCTTTCACACCCATATGTGCACAAAAAGCATGTGCATGACAGCATTTGCACCCTGAAGGTATGATGTTACTTTTCATACGCACCCCCAGGTACGTTTGGGCGCCCTGTTTCTGCAAACTTTGAAACCTAGTGGTTTATGGGATATGTACAGAAATGTGTCAGTGGCTAACCACGAGCGAACTAAAAAATCTCACAAACATCGAAATTCAGGTGCTTTCTACAGATGGTTGAATTTGAATATCCCCTACTATTTGTGAGCAGTATATATTACAGAGAGGATGAGCAGATTCTTCTTAATTGTCGGGGCAAGTGGCAGCATGTTTGTGCAGTGGATAGCGCTCTTGTCTCATGGAGTCAAATCCAGCCTGGGAACCCTCTGTGTGGTGTCTGTACATTCTACAAAGAATGGATGCTCAAGTGCAACCCCAAATCAGAAAAAGATGGGACAGGGATTTACAAATTATTCATCCATCCATTATCTATATAGCTTCTTCCACACTAGAGTCGCAGGGGAGCTGGAGCCTACTCGAGCTGACTGGTCGAAAATCAGGGACCCACCCTTGACAACTCGCCAATCCATCACATGAGCTATGGGAATTCAAAAGAATCTTCAAAAGACATTGACATTTTATATCTTTATCAATGTGGATTGGAAAATTCCTAATAAAATTGCAATGAACAATAATGCCAGCTAAAAACAAATTGGCCGGTCATACTACTGATTAGACTTTGCAAATGAGTGAATTAAAGTTTGGTTACTAATTAGATGTTAAGAAGGGCAGTCTTCCACTCGTGGCCATGATGTGATAATTGAAGCACCTATTACTAAAACCCCATAAGTCACACTTGACTTGACTTGTGGGGTTTTAGTAATCAGTGCTTCAATTGTGAATTAATAAAATTACTGACACGCCACACATGTCTTCTGCGGGGCAATCAGGGATGACTCAGTACCTTGAAGAAGACTTGCATTGAAACCTTTAGTAATTCAATAAGTTAATTGTCATGACATTGTGGCTATGAGTGTACGACTGCCCTGCTCCAGCTCTGGTGTTCATTATCTTTCTGATTAGTAGAAGTAAATTGGAGCTGCTTCAGAGTAATTATAAATTTTAAATCAAGTTTACTGAAGAACTTTTATCCCTCTAATGGCACATCAGTGAAAAGTTCACTCATTTAAAAACGGGGGCGTTTCATGAGTTAAGTCACAGTAGCCTAGTGTTTGTTTGTTTACGGCTTTTGCGGGTCCGCGATGTTGCTCGAAAATTATGTTAAGCACCCAGTTTTATTCTCTTGCATGGGCATTTCATCACCTGGTCACAGCATCTACGTGTCTGAAATTGGTGTTGCTAAAATTAAGTTAGGTACCCAGTTTTATTCTCTTATATGGGAATTTCATCATGACTTAAGTTACAGTAGGCTACGGTGCTTGTTTGATTGCAGTGTCTACGTGTCCGAAATCATTGTAGTTCAAATTAAGTTAGCTACCCAGTTTTATTCTCTTGCATGAGGTTCATGGCTTGAAAAAAAGTTAAAAAGTGAATTATGAATTATTGAAAACCATCTGACTGTCGGACATGGAGACACTTTGAAGCAGTGTCGAAGTGTCCGAAAGTCAGACAGGGTTTTAATATTACTTCGTGTCCGACAGTCTGATGGTTTCAATATAAATCATAGAAGAAAGACTGCAGGCCATATGGATGCTCCTGGCTGAAAGAACCCAGGCTTACACAGCCAGACAACTGCATGTCTTGCAGTCGGTCATCAGCCAATTGTGGGCACACTATGTTGCCACTGGTGCAGTCCACGACAGACCTTGAAGAGGGTGTCTAAGATGCAAAACCAGGCCAGGCGACAACGAAATCATCAATAGATCCCTGCGAGACAGGCGATTGAATGTGACACAGCTGCATTAAGGGCATCTACAGGCTACAGGAAACCTCATCTCAACAGACCACATGAAACAGTCTGCATGCTGCCAACCTGCATGCCTGGTGGCCATACATCCCATTACCCCTCTCAGATCATCATCAGCAGACAAGGAGACAGTGGTGTCGACAATGCAGCAATGCTCAATGGTCACGTGTAATGTTTAGCAATGAGTCACAGTTCAATCTGTACTTCAGTGGTGGTCGTCCTTATCAGATACATATGCTGCGCTTGCTCTAGCTAGCATACCGGTCTTGATTATGAGCACAATCCGACCATTAGCCTAATCTTCTTTCACTCTATATTGGTTCGGTTTGTTTCAGTCCTCCATGCTTATTTTCTTTGGCACCAGTTGTGAGATTCCATAGAGATAGAGAAAGTTCCAATCTAGCGCGAAAGAATCATAATAATGGTCGGAATGTTTTTAATTTCCCTTGTAGGGTCTGAAGGGAAAACACTGGGAAACTCGGAAAACATGGAAACAAGGAGAAACAAAGGGGAATGAGACGCTATATGCAGGGATCCAAAAGAATTTTTAAAATAACCGAAAAATCTAGAAAAGGGGAAAAACGAGACACTCAGGCCAATACAACCCCCTGCCACTGCTAACATTGACACATTACGCCAATAACTAATAATTAGCAATATATTCCATAACATTTATTTCTGTGTTTCCATATTCACCACGGCCAACATATTGTCTCGCCACATCCCCCTCTACCACGTCAGCGGTTTTTTCTCAAATCGGTTGCGAGATTAAATAGAACGGTTAAGGAAATGATTCTGGTATCTCTGGTACCGGCTGCGAAATTCAAAAGGGAGGTGGGGGAATGTAACACATCGTACCAAACTAACGTAATAGAATCTTAACAATGGTCGAAATGTGTTTTTAATTTCCCTATTATACCATGGTCTGGGTGAATACTTTTTCTGATTGGCTGGCAGGTATGCATTAAAACCGTGGAACCGCACAGGTAGTTCGGCTACGGTCGTTTCACCATTCGAAATTCATCCACTAGCCAGCTTTTAACCATAGCAATGTTAGAACTGATATTTGACTGGGTACAACAGAAACTTAGCTGGCCGTTTATCTCCAGTAAATTTAGCAGCGTCATGTAAGTTGCGTTCTGCGGGGCGGTTAGCAATAGGTACTCAAGCGATAATGACCGTAAATATTGTAGCAGCGAAGTAATCAGGCTTTATCCATTAAACGATTGTAACTGTGTACAGTTACAAATGAAGCTGACTTGTCCACTTCATGTATCAGCGACTGCTGACAGTTCGCCAGCTACGTGCTATGCCAGCAGACTGATTTCACCTCGCTGACTCGTACTCAAGCGATAATGACCGTAAATATTCTAGCAGTGAAATAATCAGCCTTTATCCATTAAAAGATTGTAATTGAGTATGGTTACAAATGAAGCTAACGTGTCCACTTCATGTATCAGCGACTGCTGACAGTTCGCTAGCTACGTGCTATGCCAGCAGACTGATTTCTGCTCGCTGACTCTACCGAAACCGTCATAAGTTTGTGGGTAGCAAGTTAGCTACAGTCAGCATGATCGCGCATAATGTTGGGTTATGCATAATCTCCGTTTCAGATTAATGCTGCGATTTGATATTGCTGGCAAATGACCATGGTATAAGCGGGATAATCAACTCGAAGGTGAGCATTCCACGGTTTTAATGGTTATTTGCCTCCGCGCCGTGCATTAAAACCGTGGAATGCACACCTTCTCGTTAATTATCCCTTAGATATAAAACGGGTGCTTCCCATCCTTAAATGTGATTGGCTGAGCCGTGTTCCATACCGGTAAAAAATCACTGTAACCCACTGCATTCTGGGGCAAACCGCACCACAAAATATCTCTGAGCGCAACAACCTACTCGGCGCTGAACCTACTCGTTAAGTTACGTTTGCTTCATTACTTTTAGCTCGCCATTTCAGTATTAACGAAGTTTTGCCTTTTAACCCGCCAACCAGTTGGCTATCTACCTAGCTAGCTATTGCAAAACGGAGTTCAATATCATTTTAGCTTGCTAGCTGCGTCGCTAACTAACTCGCTATTCGCTAATTCAGTAGTAGCAAAAAAATTTTGATTTTTTTTTGTGTTTATTTTATAGGCTATGTGTAGGGTAACCACATCCATTGTAGTGAGCGCCTCCTGGACGCGACATTTTTATTCCCACTTGAGTTCCGGACCCCAACAGAAACTCATTTGCGTACAGCCAATCAGCGATCTTGTACCGAACCACTGAAGGAATGTCTTGAGACATTTCTTTTTGTCTTTACGAGCCTTGCACCGACGCACGGTCTCGGAACCACTGACTGCGCAGTGCTCAGAATACTGCACCTACATCGAAGATGCCTGCCTTGCTCTCAGCAAAACTTCTGGCCAAATCATTCGTCTGGCCTGCCATTTAGATAAATGCATTCTGAATGTATTTTGTCAAATATCTGAAGCTGGTGAAATGAGCTGGTTACAATGATTGTGGTCTAGCACTCGCCGCTTTTTTATCCTGCTCTGATCATATAAATAATAAACTAGTTAGTGACACCGAACAAAATCCAATGAATATAATGTATATATAACCGAGATGATTGCGTAATTTTATTCAAGTAAATATGAATGGTCAGTAGGCCTACAGATTGTTTTAATCTAGCCTCCACCCATAATAATGATAATAATACGTGCAGGATTGATGTCTTGTCTTCTTCAGTCTCAATGCCTTTTGACTTCAATTTCGTTGTACCACTGTCCCACTCAGGCGAGATGTAGAAAAATCCATATAGATTTCCTATGGAACGCACTCATTGGTCTCACTGTCAAATGCTGATATTGTCCATTGAAAATGTTGAAGGCGCGCACAGCTACTGCCTACTGTAGTTAAATCTGCGGTCCTTGAGGCATTTTTCATACAGTCAGGTCGATCTGAGGAGGGAACATAAAATACTTTCACACTGGCCACTTCGTTACTCGTTACACATCAAAACATGAATGTAATTCATCATATAAGGATTATCTGGATTCGGCGTGTTCGAGAAGAACAACGGTGCTCGGCATGGTATCTTAGCCACTTTGTGAAGATGTGTTAGCCAACGGACATGGAGCTCCAAATTTATGCACGCAGTTTCAATATTATATCACCAGATGGCACACACGGATCAGTTATTGAATATTCACAGACAAGCCGAGCTCTAGAATATGGACGAGTTCACTCCAATCCCTGATTTTCAGGACTTGCCTTAATTTAACTCCTCAGCTAAGCCTGATGTACAAACCGCGCAATATACTTGCCCATAGCAGTTTAAAAAAATCATAATAATAAAAATGAGATACCTGAAAATTAATTAAAGAGCACAAGGAGAGAACAATGCGTGGTTGCTTTGCTTCTTTCTATGTGTGCTATAAAAAATACTTTGTACATGCACTTTTGATACTTAACTATATTCTTTCACAAGATATTTTCGGTACTTAAGTGCATTTAATGTGAGCTACTTTAAGACTTTTACACAAATCATTTTCTTATGGGTGACTTCAACTTTTACCAAAGTAACTTTCAGTAAAGGTATTTTTACCTTTTCATAGCTTTTTTCCCCCCAGTACTTTATACACCTTTGTTATCAGCTATGTGACAAAGTGCAATTCTTGGTCAGGTTGTAACTGTCGCTTATTAAAATCGTTCATGCTTTCTTTCCTGAATTCTTGTATTTTCCTGCATTTTTTAAAAACATTGCTCATATCATTTAATTGACTGCCTACCATATTTGAGGTAAAAGTGACCTAAATTGCTCACTTTGCAACACAATTTTTTCATCTGCAGTAAATGAAATAAATACCAAAGAATTCGCTATTTGGGGGCACTATGAAATTTCTTCCTTATTTCTTGGCCAATTTGATCTTGGTGTCAACTACAAGGCCTTTTCAAGAGCTTTCAATAGGTAATCAATTCATTAAAATTAATTGCATTTCAATTTTTTTGTCATATAATTTAAAATGTATGTTGTAGCTAATTAAAAAAAAAAAGAAAAGGAAAGAAAAGAAAATGGCCACTATGTCCATGTCAGCAGGGGTCTTCAGGCTTGAGTCTTGATGTAGTGGCAGATAACATGTGCCCAGACTGTTTCTTGACATTGCTTACCTTTTCAAATTAGGGGAACAAATACTTAGGCTATTTTTCTGTCAAACTGTTGTCAGCTCAATAAAGAACACATCTTTATGGTTTTTTAGGGAGTCAGGTAAAGTTTTGTTCAAAAATGACATTTGCTTGTGTGATTGAAGATCCTTGTGCAAAAAGCACTTAACTCACAATTTCGCATATCATGAGGTTAGGATGGGAAAGCATCTTTTATAGTTACCTATGCCCACAGCGTCAATTTTCTAAAAATAGATATTTTGTGACTGAAGTACTTTTTGCAATCGGGTCTTCAATTAATAGTTGTTTCAAGCTATTAAGCAGAGAAAACTGAGGGATCTCTATGGAGGGACAAAAGCTGTCACAGGGACAGGTCAAAAATATAAGAAGGCTTCAAAACAAACAAACAAAGAAAAAAACCATCAGCCACTTGACTACCAGTGCACCTTAGCATTTCCCCAATTGCTCTCTCGCTTCATGTGATGTCTCCCTCGCGGATGTGAAGGGCATCCCTCAGTAAGGAGAGTGTATAAACACACGTGTGAACTTCAGGACACACTTGCCTCTGTTCACTGGGAAATAGGTGGACTTTGAACCTACCAATGGAAAACAAGTGAAAAATTTGAATTTAAAGGGTAAAAGCATGGAGGGCCGTATCTTCATAATCTGAATGCTTATTCGATAGACAAAGTGCTCAGATCTAATCAAGGCATGGCGTTTTAAGTGTCCTGCAGCCCAAAGGCACTGTATTCCATGGGCTGTGGCGAACACAAGGAGTGATAACCACTAGTCTATAGAGGGTGACAAATGGCTAGACTTGCCCACAAGACATTTGCATTCATTTGACCGCAGGCTGGATCCTCCACCCCCTGATGAGAGACAAGGTGCTGAAACCTGGGGAAGAATATGGTTCTTTCTGGCAGGACGCTGCGACCTGCGCACCCTGGGGAAAAGCCCCGTCTGTTACAACTGAAAGCGTCCTAACTGCGCAACACGAAGCACCACGTGCACAGCAGGACAGCTCGCGTACTATTAATAGCAAGCCTCACAAATCACAGCTTCAAGATGCCTCTCGTTCAGTCTTATTCTGTTCCGGTAGCACCGCCTACAGGGTGACTGACAAACACTAAATGTTATTTTGGCTATTATTAATAATATTCTAATTTCCTACGCTATTCTGAAGGATTGATTTCGGATATATTTTCCTTGTGCAAATTCATTAAAGAATAAATCGATCATTGCTTAAATTAGTCCAACTTAAATACTCCCTAACAGTGAATGAATGATGATAAGTGTTTAGAGTATGTGGCCGCTGGAAGCCACAACGGCCGAGTGTAAATCTGAGAATGAATGAAGCAGCCTTGGTAAGATGGTGAGAGAGCGGCATCAATAAACAACTGCTCATACTCCCTTTATGACTCTGTTCAGGGCCAGTGATTCATGACTAACTTTACAAGGAAGCTGCAATAATTTACCATCAGTCGGAGAGCCGTTATACAATGTCAAAGACTCCACAACCCTGCTGTCTCACCTGTATAACAACAAAGTGATGCTCATTTACCTCCGGTACAGCGTTATGATATTACTGTGGCATGTTACCAGCCTATTTGTTTCACGGCAAAGAAAAAGTGTGGAGAATTTAGAAATTTCACTCGAGCCGAAACACACCCCCTCATGCGCAAACATGATTATAACACATTCACATTCACATGTAAGAACACGCTCATACGCGCAAATATTGCTCCACGTGCAAATGCTCAGGTCTTAATGTCAAACAAGTCTTCACCCCCCCCTTCAGTCTAACATTTATGCCTGACTCCGTGTGACGTACACTGATCGGGAGGGGATATGACCATTCATAGTACTGCCGACAAATTAGATTTTTTTTCCTGTGTTCTATTTATAAAGCAAAAATAATATGACCACGCCGCACGCCTGAAGAAAATCAAACCAGCGTGAATTGATGAAAGAACCGTGAAATTACAGGTGAAATTTGAAAAAGAAAAAAAAAACTATATTGCTTTGTTTTGATTGCGAAATAATATTGACGCGTTTGCCTTTTCGTGAGTAACAAAAATGTCAACATCGGCTAACCGACAACATCCAGAAACGGGAATAAAAAGATACCACCCTAAAAGGTGACTGCAGCTTTTATGAACTAGCTTACGGGGCGCGCAGTCGACTAGTTGTTCATCTGGGCCACTGAGCTCTTGAAAATAACCTTGAGTATGAGCGACACGATGCACAAAATTCCACCAGAATAGTTTTTTTCCCCGACCTAATGATGATAGGTGCTATTGGTCTAATCACAGTCTCTGGTGTATATAAGTGAACTGTTTTGACGTCAGACCTGAGATTCACGCGTATGTCCAATGGGGTACAGCACAATACCCTATCTCATTGAAAACGGCAAATATAGCCTATCATTGATAACCAAGGAACAATACGCTCCTTACGATCAGACTCTCTAACAGAAAACAAGGACGTGATCAGACGGTTGGGAGGGAAAGCAATTAACTGGTAGGCTAATTCTCTCTCTCTCTCTCTCTCTCTCTCTCTCTCTCTCTCTCTCTCTCTCTCTCTCTCTCTCTCACAACGTCTCCATCTCCCTCTCCTTCCTTCTTGTGCTTGATTTTTATGTGCATGGAATATTTCCCCCCCAAATGCACATTTCAGTGCTTTTTTAAGAATACGATAATCTTTCGGGAATAATCTTTTCTGATCTTCCGGTTGGCGTTACATTCCTCGGACGTATCGATATTGTGGCATTCGCTATTACAATCGGTGTATAAAACGAATGCTCCCTCCTGGATTCTAGCTTTCTCCCGGACTGACTCAGTGACCTTTGCGGTCTTTTGTCGCGACTGGATGTAGTTACGACTACATGGTAACAATTGATGAACGAGCACTGGCATGCGCATGGTTTATAATGAGATTGAGCGGCTTTTGTCTGTGAATATAGGAGACATAACAGATTCTTATGCACAGTGCATGTTCACAGTGAGCAATTTACGCGCACAAATTGCACGTTTCTAATTGTTTACGCAATTAGCCCGACTGACAATATTTTCTGTCCTATATGACGTCAACATGAAATTTCTAATGCAGGACAGATTCTTATTTACATTGTAATTCTCAGATATCGCAATTTTACGACTGGCTAATCGTTATTTTACATATTAAATCTAAAACACGCTGTAGTTCAATGACGAGAAGCCCTCATTTTAATATCTGTGAAGCAATACGGACTGGACCGTACCGGTTGCATTTGCGTATCTGCGTGGCGATGCATGTGGGGGTGTAAGCTATAAATGACAGATACTTACACTCCATCTATATATCTCTCGCTCTGTACCCCCCCACCCCTTCTCTTTCAACACTCACGCCCTTCCCTCCTCCCTTTGCTCTCTCCCTATAACAGCTATGATTCACTCTCTTGCCGCAGCAATGAGCAGCCAACTCCAAAACATCTCTTCCCTGATCCCGGTAACCTTGAGCTTTCAAGATGGGAGGAATTCCTCGCCCGTTCGGACCTCTGAATTGAAACCGGTTGCCGTCAACCCCTGGGACATTGCACTGTGCGTGACGGGGACCCTGATCTCCTGCGAAAACGCGATTGTAATCGCCATCATTTTCTACACGCCCACCTTGAGAGCGCCGATGTTCATCCTCATAGGAAGTCTTGCCTGTGCAGACTTATTGGCTGGGCTCGGCCTCATACTGAATTTCATCTTCACCTACATGCTGAGTACGGAATTGGCAAATTTGATATCAACCGGACTGCTAATCGCTGCGTTCTCTGCGTCCGTTTTGAACATTCTGGCGATCACTGTGGACAGGTACCTGTCTCTTTACAACGCGTTGACCTACCATACAGAGCGAACCATGACATTTACGTACGTCATCCTCATGCTCATTTGGCTGGTTTGCGTCGCACTGGGCATGCTCCCAATTTTGGGATGGAACTGTCTGCAAGACAAGACCACCTGCAGCATATGTCGTCCAGTGACTAAAAACAACGCCGCCCTATTGGCGGTAACTTTCCTGCTAATATTTGCCCTGATGATGCAGCTTTACTTGCAGATCTGCAAGATTGCTTTCAGGCACGCGCAGCAGATAGCGGTACAGCATCAATTTATGGCAACCGCCCATTCCTCCTCTACCACCAAAGGTGTTTCCACCCTCTCCATCATTCTCGGCACTTTCGCCCTGTGTTGGATACCGTTCGCTATGTACTCCCTTGTCGCAGACTCTAGATATCCTATGGTCTACACATACGCAACTGTTTTACCGGCGACTTGCAGCTCAATCATAAATCCTATAATTTATGCATTCAGAAACCCCGACATCCAGAAATCTATGTGGCTTGCTTGCTGCGGGTGCGTTCCCTCCAACTTCTCCGTGCGGCCAAGGACGTCAAGTGACGTGTAACTACGGATTTTTGTGCTTGCATTTTTCATATCATCCATCTATATTTTTGTCAAAATGTGTGAATGTATGAATTACCGTATTGTTATGCTGAGGTCCTTTAAAGGTAGGCCTGCTGGAGTTGTAGGCCTGCTTCTAAATGGTAACCGCTCTATTCCGGGAATGGGGAAGGAAAGTGTTGTCCACGCACTGTAGCATTCAGCATAACTTGTTTGAAGTTATTTTCTCATCATTAATAACAACTATCTTGTTTTTTTATCAATTAAAACTCGAGTTTATGATCCATTGCGGAATCCGAAAAGTTCAAATATTGCGATGTTTCCTTTTGTGGTTGGAATAACTTTCTGACGGAGTGCTAAGAAGGTTTAACTCGAAGGGAGTAAAGTTGAATAGGCTAATTAATATCGGGTAGGGCCTATAGGCTAAGTGAGAACTCACCAGGCCGCACTTTGAAGCATCGCGATTTAAGTAAATATTGTTTATAGAGACTGGAAGCATTCACACGAGTGTTTTGTTAATGTGAAACAAACTATGTCATGGCTGTCAAATAGAGTGCGGATTGTCGTGTTACAACACTCTTAGAATGAATGTGTTGAAAAATAACACGAAAAATGTGTTACCACGTATAAACACTTTTTGTGTTGATTTCAACACAAAATAAGTAAAGAAGTAAAAAAATAAAAAAATAAATAAAAATAATAAATCAGCACTGATTGTGTTGAAAACCACACCAAATGTGTTGTCCTTAACTGGACACACAGGTGTGTTATAAATTTACACATGTTGTGTTATTTTCAACACATCTCTTTTGAGAGTGAACGGAGACTTCGCGGTTTCATCTGTCTGCATGACAACTTATAGCCTATTGATATGATGGCTGTTCGACCCTGCCGTATCACGTTGCCATTTCATTCATCTAATGTTAAAACTGCACGACAGTAAGGGATACATTTACTCATTTGACCAGTGACACAGTATGCGTTTTGTAAATTAGCCAATGAGAGAATTAATTGCTAATTGCATTACAAGGGAAGCGTATGAGTGAGATATAGCTAATCATGTGTGTTGAGCCTTTGTTTACACAATGATCGCATAACTACTGCCTGTTTGAATGAATTAATGTGAATCAAGTGACAATGTTACAACTGTTCTACAGGGTTTTTCTACCAGAAATTTTGGTGATAAGTGAGATACATTCCGACAAGTTTTTCAGAACCACGGATAGCGGACAGTGAGTTTTGCCTTTAGTTCCATAAGCAATTCGTTCCGCTTTAGCACTTGCGTGTCTATACAACGAATAATAGCCAATAATACCTACATTTGAGTAGCCTACTATCTCTTAATTACGCGGAGTTGAACACGATTTTCGGGGAAGCACCGAAAGCATAGCAGTTTCCTGCTAGGAAGTGGCGATTCACCCCGCAGTGGTGTGAATTGGGGAAAAGAGATCGGCAATCTGCCCCACAACGGGGCCGACAAGAGAAGCAGTTCTGCTATTTGCCCCGCAGTTGGGTCAAAAGGCTAAGAGATCTCATTTTATAATCCGGCTCGCTCTTTGATCTTTCGCGCTGAACCGCCGCGGGGCGAATAGCCTCTTCCTTTCGATTAAGGCTTTACTTTGAAAGCGCTTAGACTTTCCATGACGATTGTTAGTCATGGTGTATGAATCATAGGCGCACAACACCTCTGAATTAATGTACTTCCGTGTGTGACCGATATGTGAATGTCAGCTTGTAGTTGACGCGTTTTACTGACAGCAGCCGAAAAAAGAATCAAACGCTTTCCCTGCAGGACGTGATTCGGACGACCTTGTTTGATTTAATTTCTTCCTTAAAATAGACGTACAATGACCCGAGGAAATTACCTCTGAGGGAAAGTGATTTTAACTCTGCATTTCTGTGCTCAAATTGGAAGATGGGAGTTAAATCAATTGGCTGTCACCGACGGTTCGTTAAGTATTCCACAGCATAATTAGGCCTACTTCACTAATATTTTTCTATATTTAGAGACATTGATATCGTACAATGAAGCAACGTGATCCTCCGACAGAATAGTCCCGAAATTATTTATTTCACAGCCTTTTTGCTTTTTTCCACGTTTCTACATGCCTTCAGATAGTACTGGTAATTTCCCTTTATTTTGAGCAGTATAGTATCCAGGAACTTCCAAAATTAGTCTACATTTATTGACCACTGTATTTGGTACGCCTGTCTGACACCAAAAAAGTCTACATTTTGCTTCCACAGCAGCCCAAGCACTTTGCAGCATGGGTTTTCGGCCCTGGATAGTATCAGTACTATCCCAGAGTTTATGCATATGTGTCAGCCCAATATCAATGCTGTGAACATCACATTCCGCCTCATCCCAGAGGTTAAACTTAAACTGAATTTACGGTCATGCTTGTGAAATCAGTGGAAGATGATATGGGACGACGTATTATAATGCTGAAATAATTCATGTGGCGAAGGATAGATTTCAGCCATAAGAATGTACACATGGTCAGCACCAATGCTAAGGTATTGTGTCACATTCAAAAAAGCGTTGATTTGGTCTAAAAGTATGTTATCATACTGGATGGAGCCACAGATCATGTTGTTCGTGCCAAATGTTGACCCTAAACTGGACATTATATTTCCAGTCTTCAGTCCTTCAGTTTTGGTGACCAGGCACTCTCTGTTGACCCGACCTCTTTACCCACTTCCATATGTAGTTTTTTTTTGTCACTTAAAGGTGCACTATGCAAGTTTGTTTACTTTCTGCATGATTATATTTTTGTCTCAATTTGCCAACATCTCTCCACAATCCGCTAGCTGCTTGCCCCTAAATTCACTGTAAAAAAAAAAAACCCCGGGCTCTGGAGACTGCACAGGCGTCACAAACTGCAAATAAATACAAGGGGCACAGGCTGTGCCCCATAACATAACAAACCATCCTAGCCAATCACCGACAAGAGTTGACAGTTACGGAAGCATGGGATGGAGGGAACTATGGGAGGGAGGGAGGGGCGGGCTACCTCTGTTTTGTTTGAGTTCGAATGTCAACAGAAGTGAAAGTAGATAAACTTGCATAGTGCACCTTTAATCTCAGGTTCGACATAAAGCCGGTTCAGATGAAGGCAAAGACATTGTCATTAATGGCCAACTTGCTAGAAAGCGAAAAGTAAAGACAACCTCTCCCTCTACACACTATACTCCCCGTCATGCCTTGTTTTTGTTTTCTTTTCAAGATCAGCATTAAACCTTACAAGCTACCAGCAAAAAAATATATGGTACAGCCTGTTGTTATACAGTGCCACATGCTGAAACAGAAGTTAATTTAAAAAATACACTGCCTGGCCAAAAAAAAACTTGCACACTCAAATATTTAGTTGGAGCCCCTGTAGCTTTGATTACAGTACATATTCATCTTGTCATTGTTTTTACAACTATATGCAATGCCAGAACATTTATTTTCAATCAGAAATGCCATGATTTTTGGCTGAGATCTTGTCTTCTCGACATAATGGTTGACCCACTCTGGGGTCTTTCTTGAGCATATCCCAATAACTTTTATTGTGTTCAAGGTCAGGACTTTCTGATGGCAAATTTGCTTGTGAAAATGACTCCTCATACTTGTTTTTGTCATTCATGGTTTTCTTTGCAAAATACAGGCCGATAACTTGCCTGTTCTGAAATACTGTAACATCTTTTCCACCATCAAAGGATGTGTCTTCCGACTTGATTTTTTAAGAAATGAGTAATGACGTGCTTCATCAGTCAGGGTAAAAATGATTATTGCCAGCTGAAACATATTAATAACCGCAATAATGATTCAATTATAGAATTAGTTCATTAATTTCCAAACGGTGACTTTTTTTTTGGCCGGACAGTGTAGTATGCTGCCTGATGTCCCTGATTCTACAGTGTATAAAGTCAGTTGACTCATTGGAATACTCTTAGCTGATTGGAGTAGAACCTGGCATGGTCTTCTGTTCCTGTGGCCATTTGACTTGCTTTGCATTTGTAGATGCTGTCCTGGACAGCTATGTTGTAGACATACTTGTGTCCTTACTCGATGCTTGAGCTAGCATTCTTTGTTTCCTCTAAACTCTTCCATTTCATAAGGTGTTTTCAATCACAAGACTGCTGATGATTGGATGTTTTAGTTCATATCACCATTCTCTGTGAACTATAATAACTGTGATGCATGAAAACCCCAGGAGGGCACCAGTTTCTTAGATACTGGAGCTGCAATGCCTGGTTCCAACAATCATACCATATTCAAAGTCACTAAAGTTACCCATATTACTCATTATAATGCTTCATTAGCCATCAAACCACTTCACCATGGCTGCATGCTTTATTGAGTTGTAGTAGCATGATTGGCTACTTGAATGAGCTGGGTATTTCCATATTAATGTTAATGTGTGCAGAATAAAGTAGTCAGCGAAAGTACGCAGCAGCGCTAAGACAGAGGGCATAAGTCACAATCAGATGAGACCAGTGCTGGCTATTAATGTTTTCATCAATTCTTCAATTTTACGAGTGGTCAGAAGTGAAGGGTTTGAGCAATATAACTGTAACTCAAGACATCAGCAAGTGTAAACGGGTCACTAGCATATGTGATTAACCAGCTGTGCATTTTTGACAATAGCATTCACATTGCCGTACGTTTCTACTATCATTATATGAGATTGTCTGCAAAATGTATCAAGTGTACTGTAATCTATTGACTAATTAGTCATAATTTTATTGGTCACCATTTCCTGAATGTTCCTACGAATAGCACGATAATCTAAATTCGGTTCATTTGGTATATTTTATGGAAATTTTTTTTTTCAGTGTGTGGAAAGTAATCTATGGGAATCCATAACCTGTTATTTTATTGAGAATGCAGCCACATCTGTGATGTCTTTTACTTGACTTGGGTTAAACTGTAGTCTCAAACTGCACTCAGACTTTGTAAATTGAGGCAACTCTTGTGGTCCCAGGCTTCAGTGCAGCATGAAATCTGGTTTCACTGGAGTTGTTTAAAAAAAGAAAGATCAAGTGAATGCTGATGTGAATAATTGTTTTCTCATCCTTTTCATTTTTCTTTATTTACGTGAACAATATATCCATAGGACACTTTTTTTAAATAGTATTAAGGCCTACTTCAATTTCAGTAAATATTTTGTGTTTTTATGAATGAAAATAATAGCGTACCACAATATTATTCAATGCTTTAACCAAAAAAAGTAACAAAAACTAGAATAAAACTTGACATCTCTGATAAATGGCGCAAACATGCTGATGTTGTTCTTTAAAAAAAACACTTTATAACTTTTTGTGGTGGGGGGTGGGGGTGTGTGTGTGTGTGGGGGGGGGGCAGTAATCATCATTATGCAAGCAATCAGCAATTGTCGTAATTGTTGTTAGATGTTGTACTGCAAAGTTAACTATAGTTCTTTCAACTGTTGGTAAAACAATTAACACATGCCATGCAGAATTTCAAAATATCTCCTGGCCTTATTTACGGTACCTGGCAATAATGTGTTTTTACTCTATGATCTTACATGTCACAGTGGAAAAGATCTTTCATGTAAAAGCTTTTAAAACATTGAAAAGGGAACCATAAGGGACACAGTTGTGTCTCTAAAGCTGTGTTATCTTTGTGAATATGTTTGGCTGCCACTTGCTCATATGTTCCCATTTTTAGTAAAATTATATTTTGGAATGTGTGTATTTTTTACTCTGCATCAAATGCATTCCATTACAAGACAGTGTAGTGTACACTCATTTTCACTTGAAAATATATTACTTTTTGTATTGTAGATAATGGAGTCTGTCGTACGATTTGCAGTGTGCCCATTTCTGAATGACATGAATGACTGTAAAATGGGGGAAAAAATGTAAAGGAGTGCCAAAAGAATTGTGTGCAAAGCTTTCTTTTTCATTTAAATGCACTGTTTTCCAATTTCTTATACCATTCACAATGGAGTATGGGACAGACACTCAGCATGACTGTTCAGTGGTTTTGGGGGATAGTTCTGGGTATTGCCCCTGATGCCACCTATTCAAACGATCTGGAGCAGTTCCTAACTAAAGGGGAAACTGCATCATTGGTTACCCCCCCCCCACAACTTCACAATCACTTTCACCCCGAGACACCCCCAGTCCAAGTCCCTGCAAAGCCAAAGCTTGGCCATCAAGGTTACTGATGGAATCCTGGGATGGTCACAAGGCTACTTGTTTTTTTTTTTTGGCATTCTGTATGTACACTTTAATTATCTATGCTGAGACTGGAAAACACTATTTCACTCTTTAAGGCCTGATGTTTCATGCAAGAGACTTCAGGCTGTGCTTGCTTCATCAGTGCATATGGAGAACAAATCTCTGTCAAACTCATATGAATAAGTGACATATGTATGTGGTGTTGGAACATATTGGAGTGTCCTTGGTCAAGCCTTGATTCAGTTTCCCCACAACAGTGTACCATTTCCTGTAAAATGCTTGAATATTCCCGTCATTAATAGGAAATATGTCTGGTATTCTACTGAGTCGAGAATGAAATATTTGATTGCTTTCTGTAGAAACGAGGCTATAATGGACACTTCTTTTTCCTGATGTAATTGTTTGGTGTCTCCACATTACCATATGCCCAGGCTATCTAAAATTCAGTTTCTCCTCAATTTTGGTGGAATTATGGTGGGATCATGTATAATTTTATTCAATTTAATGACTTCTGGGCTGTATATTTGTGCTTAAAACAGGGCCTGCTTCTCAATTTCAAGCATGCCCAAAGGGACAATAGATTTACTGCAAGATTGCGGTATCATTCGAGTCTTGTGAAAATAATCAGTTTGTGCAATTTGACTTCAAATAAATCTTACTGAATCACTTTAACAAAGCAGGATCATAGCGGCGGTTGACGGTAATGGTGCAAACTGACAGCGAGACACATCTGTGATGACATTATATCTGTGAATTCGCACATTTTGTCGCACATTTATGTCTTTTCACCCTTGTAAAGGTCTCAACAGTGTATGATCTTTAAAAACATGACTTCACCAAGATTTTTATTTTCTTTGAGTTTGACAATGCGCGGATGTGTGTTTCTCAATTTGAAATATTTCAATGTCCTGTTTTCTGAAATACTGTGCGGGTATGAAAAATGTTAGAAGTGCCACTGTGTTGAGGGTGTCTCATTGTTCTGGATGAGAAATGTCTGCTTTGAATGGTTTCACTTAAGATTTTTATGTATAGATTATTTTTCTATGTATTTACTCTTTCATTTAATTCTATTATTTTTTGTGGGGATGGGGGTTGGGTTCCTTCAGTAATTTCTGTTAAACCAATTGCAAAACATTATAATCCTTTATAAAAAGAAAGATTTTTTTTCAGGGTTCAGTCTGCACATTCTGTGAGCATTCGCTCCAGCCAATGGCCAGCAAGAGATTGAGACTGACCAATCAAGTGTATGCTAAGTCAAGTATTTAATTTACCTTGCTGTGCTACTTTAGCACAGGGGTATCATGGACTGATTACATAGTAGACAGATGGCAATATACATATAAAGGTTTTGGGAGAATTATGTGCCATGGAAGAGAGGAGAGAATAATATTTACCAAGGCTCATGTTCAGTCATCTGTTATAACAGGCAGTCATAGTGTAGGTGTAAACATCACAGTTGGGGTAATTCCTGTTGCTATTGGAAGGAGTACAGTAAAAACTAAAAAGTTGACTCAACTTAAAAAAGTAGGGCAACCTGCAGCAAAGCACTTTTGAGTTGGCTCAACTTAAAGTTCCTTGTTCTTTCAGAAATTAGTTTGTGCACACTCAAAAACTCAAATTGAGCATACTCAAAAATGCTGTAAAGGTGGTTTCCTAACCTTCTGAAGTTTTGTTTTTTACAGTGAGGGAACACTGTAGTTCAGTCCTCTAATGGTGCTTTAGTACACCAGCGATGAGCAGGACAGACTCTACAAGCGAAAGGGCGAATGAAGCTGTGATCCATGTCAGCTTTCTTTAGAGTGATTTTGTATCATTCAAAGTAGAGTAATGGGACAAAAATAGAGGAAGGTCACTTCAAAGACAGTCCCCATTATGCTGGAGCTCTCCCAAGGACAAATTTTAGCACTGCTAAAAATAAATTCAGAAACACAAGACAAAGATGTTCAATTGGGTAGCCATAAAGGCCTGAAAAAACAGGGTTTTTTTTTGGCACCATTTAAACCATGCATATAGATTCAGAATGATGGCTAAATCAGTCCTCACAAAATGCACCATAGACTTTACTACAAAAAAATGGGCACTCTCAATTTATTGTCAGTACAGTAATTGTATGTTTGCATAAAAATAACATTGTGTCGTATCCCATTGTAACACCTTAAAATGTTCTTTACTCAACAAAATAATGCAAGGGAGATTATCCTAAATGGTACAAATGCTGTTTGTAAATGACAATTATATAAATTTGATAAAATGGAAGTGGGAATAGTCCCTGGAGGATGAGGGAATCATGGTTTATGATATTCTAATGTAAACTGAACCTTTTTTGTGTGGTGGCAGTAGATTTAAGATTAAATGTAAGTAAAATGCACTTTACAAAACAAGGGACATGCTAAATTTTGCACTGTGTTGAATGTATTCCTTGTGGGAAATAATAATTTTTATTACTGTAAACTTACAGGCAAAAATTGAGGAAATACACTGTCAAATAACATGGAAAATAAAATGATCTTGAAAACAGCTCACTGGTGTCCAGTATTAAATTATGTGATGACCATTGTGAGAGTAGTGACTCTGGGCTTAATCAGAGGCACTACATCTATGTAGGTCCAGCTGTAATGTACTAACATTTGCAACCACGGCAGTCTTTAAGGGAAATAACATAATTTTCATCTCACAGCAATTGCATAACACAGCCCCATCAAAGTGAATAAATGTCCTGCACTGCAGTAGCACTGGCCTCCAGAGAAGTTTTGTAACCCTTTTTTTCACCATTTATCCTGTGTGGTTGCTGTGCAGCTTGACCTGATAAAGGTTTGTTCTTGTGCATGGATGAGCAGCACTGAATGATATTGACTGAGGCCAGTGGCACTGGACAGCAGGGGACTATGAATGCCATCTGTGATGAAGAGACTGCGGCGTTAGTGACAATCTTTATCTGGTGAGTATGACAAGGCATTAAAAACTGTGCCGAAGATTCTGTTAACCCGTTCAGCGCCGTGGACAAATATAGTTGCCCAATGATGTGAGACATCAAAATCAGACGCTGTTGAAAACCGATCGCGTGGCAACTTGTTTAAAAGCTGCCACGTGATAGATTTTTAGCAGCTCAGGATAACTACATTTTTAATTCCTTCAAAATGCCCTCAGCGCTCAAAGGGTTAACCTGTTGAGACATATCAAAGAAATGAGAAGGCTTCCAACTGCAATGTGTTTGAGCATGGGCAATAATTCTCCCATTTATTGTCCCCCGTCGCCCCGTGGAATGGGGGACATAGAAATGCTGTCCGTCCGTCCGTCCATCCGTCCGTCCGGGAACAGTGTATTCGCAATAACTTTTGACAACTTTGATGGAGGATCACCAAATTCACCTTACATATGCCTCTCATGAAGACCTTGCTCAAGATCAATGATGATTGACCTTGACCTAGTTTTCAAGGTCACTGAGCAAAATCATGTGAAGAACACTGTACTCGCAATAACTTTTGACAGCTTTGATGGAGGATCACCAAATTCACACCACATATGCCTCTCATGAAGGCCTTGCTCTAGTTTAATGATGAGTGACCTTCACTTAGTTTTCATGGTCACTGAGCAAAAAGATGTGAGGAACACTGTACTCGCAATAACTTTTGACAGCTTTGATGGAGGCTCACCAAATTCATATGACATTCTTATTGGCTTGTTTGGTTGATGTCAGCCATGGGCACAAAACTATACCTTGGCGATGCGTCCATCATCCACAAGTCATGAAAATTGTAATCTCTCTCATAACCCATGGTTATATTTAGCTCATATCACAATGATCCATCCCTCATCCATCTCTCTGTTCAACCAATGACCAATGAACTGCAGTGTCATTGTACTTCACATTATTAGTGGTACAGTGCACCACATTATTTTCAGCCATCAAAACAGTTTTTGCCACATGTTTCTGGTCACTTCTGCGACGGGGGACACAAGGCCTTCAGGCCAGCAGGCCATTTTTGAAGTGGAGAATTGCTAGTATCTATCCTCAGACCTTGGTACTTCAGTAAATATAGGTTACCAATTGCCAACTTTTTCTGTAAACATGACACCAATTTCCACTGCTATACAGACGATACTCAGCTGCACATATATGTTATGATCCAGACAAGGAACCAGGTGCAGAACCAGCATACATCCCAATAGTTGGGTTTATTAATAGTAATATGGTATTGACTGCAAGGGAAGGAGCCCATTGTAGAATAGCAAAGGTCAGCAACCGATGGTAATGGGCTTGAGTGAAGGGCATGTCTGTGCACGACCAGAGACGTATCGGGGCAGAGGCCTGAGGGAGATCACTCTCCCTCGCCAGAGCGGAACTGCCAGATGGCAGGTTAGGGCAGCTTAGCAGGAACGCAGTTCCAATAACGATGACCCCTGAAGGCTTAGAAGGTGTTCCCAATATACTGGGCAGAAGAGCAGACTAAAGATTGGTTAGGAGGAAGCGATCCCAATCCTGGAAACCAAGGGAAAAGCTGGGGAGCCTGTTCCTATTAATAAGACTAAGAAGAATATTTCCATATCTGACTACCATTAAAAATTACAAATAATTTCTGAAGATGATAAACTGTAGACTAGGAAGATACTGACTCATTGCTTAAGGGCATATAGCAAGTAACAAGTGACTAAGTTTTATGTAAAATTTGAATGTTGGATATCCCGATAGTTTATCAGCTTAAGCTATTTGATCAGATTGTACAACCTGTAGCACTGTATGCTTGTAAAGTGTGGGGATACAAAAAAATAGATATTTTAGTACATCTTCATTTTAAATTTTATTTTATTTTAAATCTTAAGCTGTCAACTCCCGATAATATGGTGTACAGACAGTTGGGAAGGTTTCCATTATGTTATGGTTCTGCCTCATGGGTGCTGTTTTGTCTTCCTGCTTATTTTATTTGTGCTTGTTTTACTCTCGCTTTATTTTTCAGCCTTCATTCCCGCCGTCTGACGATTGATTCTCTCGTGCCCAAACTCCTGTGATGTCGTGTGACAGCCTCAAGCATGCCAGCGTCTTGTTGTCCAGTCAGGTTTCCTCTTTCGGCTGTGGTATTTCATTCATTGCTTCCACCTGAGCTTAATTCTGGGTCTCACTAAACTCTGTGTGAATGCTTTCTCTGATAGGATAATTACCAACCTGCACTAACCAGCGCTTATTTGAGGGTGTTTGTACATATATTGTCACATAGTATTAACCTTAATTAACTCATTAGCGAGTGCGAGAGTTTCTAGCTTTTGTAACTTCTTCCTAAGCTTTCCCTGAAATAACTGTGTTTAAAACTATGCTTTCCTTTGCTTCTCTTGTGGTGCTTTTTACTCGTCACGTTTAGATTGAGGTAATCTATAGTGTCCAGCTTGATTGATTGTCTCATCATCTTGTCTCGAGTCATTATTGTTAATTCGGTTCTCGTGTAATTGTTTCATTAAGCCCGTTTGTTTCTGTTTCCATTTGAGATTACTTCCTAGTCCCCGCCTCCTCCCATGCGCATATCTGTGGGAAAGAGAGAAGCGACCGTCAGACGGAACTTTGTTAGACTCTGCTCTGCATGGTGAAATCTCAGCTCCTTGTGCCTTCTGAGTATTTCCTTTGGATGATTTCCGAGTCTTGTATTTTGCTGCGCCCTCGTCTTGTCTGCCCTTTGTCTAGTCTCCCAGTGTTTCCCATCAGTTTAGTTAGGTCCAGTTTTTGTTTTTCTAGTTTAGCCACTCTTGGATTGTGTTCTTCTGTTTCCCCCTGCCTTGGGCAGTGTACCTTAGTTTTCCCATTCATTCAGTGCATGTGCACGGTGTTATGTTTCTGGCCTGTTTGCCAACTTTCTTGTAGTGTTTTGTGTTTTAATAAACACTTTGGATCCTGCATCTGGTGTCCCTCTGACTACTTCCTAACACATTAAGTATTTCTGTTAAAGTTTGTAGAATTATTTCATATTGGCGTAAATTTCTGTCATCCCCAGATAAATTATGTTATAGGTTATAGGATGTATGTACTTATGTCATATCTCCAACCTAGAAGTACAAACTACAATTTTAATCTTTTGTCATTTGTTAAGAATTTACTTAAAGATAAAGGTTTACATCATATATGGGTATCTCATAGTTTTATTAGTCCTGTGTGGGTGAAGTCTTCTGTCAAAAGGATTCTCATTGACCAATTTATACAAACCAGGAATAGTTCTGTGTGTAATTCTAGTAAGGATAATTATTATAAGATGTTGAAAATGTACCATGTCTTGAAATGTATAAGATTTACCACATAACCGGAGAATAAACTATACTCGCTTTAGAACTGTACACCATAGACTACCTATAGAGACTGGAAGATGACTTTGCATTTATAGACCTGAAAGAGTGTGTAATCTATATTGTTTGAGTGCCTGCAACAAATATCATTTTATGTTACAATGACCTGCCATTAGCCAAATTAGAAATCTTTACTTGCCACAGTGCTATTGTAAATACCCAAATGTTTGTAAGTTTATAGTCCTAATGAAATGTACTTATAGGCCTCTACTTGTAAAAATTGCACAATTTATCAAACAATGTATATCCATTTTAAACTGCATTTCATTTATAATCCTGCATGTTGTGTGTTCTCCATGTCACCTATGTGATGTACGAAAATAAACTTCTGTTCTGTTCTGGTCTGTACTAACTTGCACACTCAAAGCAATGGGTTATATACACAACAAACATGTAAGGGAATGGGGGAACACAAATGCATTACACCTGGTGGTGGAGGCACGCAGGACAGCAAACCAATCAAAGGAGACGATATATCTTAAAGACAGACAAGTTTCTGGATGGGAGGAGGAACAACAGGGATTCACACAAGGGTTGTGATAACAGTGAGCCAGTACAGCCTGCTGGATCATTAAAAACACCATGAATACCTGCTATCTAAAGTTCTTGAAGTTCAGTATTTTGTTCAGACTGGTTCCAACATGCAGTGATTTAATTCAAAGAGCAGAGGCCCTGTGGTTTTTAGGAACTATCCTACCAAGTGTCCATCTTTTTCTGTCAGAGAGCTTTGACTCGCTACCAGTGGCGGGCGGTGGACAGAAACTGGGGGCCGGAAAGCATCACTTGAAACGGATGAGATTAGTGACCCAATTTCAATCATTGTTCTTGGTCGATATGTTAGTTCCCCTTATAATAAAATGTTTAGGCGAGTTAATAATAAGTTCTATAAAATGTTTAATTCACATGCCTTAATAGGCAACTCTTCACTATGGATCTTCTGCGTTAAATTTTGTCACATACTAAGCAGTCCTAATGATTGTTTAATTGAAAAAGATTGAAATGCGCTCTTTTTGCGTTCAATTGACGCGTTTGATTTCTAGAAGACAATTAGTTACACCTGAGAGGGGAGCATTCAAGTGTCTTTTACCCGGGAAATTGACTGCAAACAGATCAAGACTTATCAGCAGTTTTAAGACATGTTTATCGCCCACCTTGTTCTCTGTCCACCGCCCGCCACTGCTTGTTACCACAATACTTTTTGCAGTTGCTGTGTCTTAATTGCTAATTAGAATTCAAATTCATGACCTGCATGTACAACCACAATTCCAAAATAGTTGGGACAAAGTGTAAATTGTGAATAAAATTAAAACGTAATGACTTTAAAATCACACCAGCCAGTATTTTATTCACAATAGAACAGAGATAACAAAGCAAATGTTGAAACAGAGAAATTTTACAATTTTGTCCACAACATGAGCTCATTTCAAATTTGATGGCTGCTACAGTTCTCAGAAAAGTTGGGACGGGGGCCTGTTTACCATGAACTAGCATCCTCTCTTCTTTTTAACACAAAGTGGAGGCGTCTGGGCATTGAGTTTCTTGAGTTTAGCCATTCGAATTTGATCCCGCTCTTGTTTCATACAGGCCTCCAGCTGCTGGAGAGCTTTTGGTCTCTTTTGACAGACTTTTTGTTTAATTATGCGCCAAATATTCTCAATCAATGAAAGATCAGGACTGCAGGCAGGCCAGTTCAGCACACAAACTCTTCTACTATGAAGCCATGCTGTTGTATTAACTGCACTATGTGGTTTTGCATTGTTCTTCTGAAATACACAAGGCCTTCCCTGAAATAGACATTACCTGGAGGGGAGTAAATGTTGCTCTAAATCCTTTATATACCTTTCAGTATTCATGGTGCTTTTTAAAACAAGCAAGTGTCCCACACCATATGCACTAATGCATCCCCATACAATCAGAGATGCTGGCTTATGAACTGAACGCTGATAACAGGAGGGGTTGTATTTCTCCTCTTTAGCCCGGAGGACACAACGCCCATGATTTCCAACAAGAATGTCAACTTTGAACTCGTCTGACCACAGGACACTTTGCCACTTTGCTACAGTCCATTTGGCAGCGCTTCTGGATCATGCTCAACAGTGGCTTCCTTTTTGCATGATAGAGTTTTAGGTGGTATCTGTGGATGGCACAGCAGACTGTGTTTACAGACAATGGTTACTTGAGGTATTCCTGGGCCCATCTAGTAATGTCAATGACAGAATCATGCTGGTGAGTGATGCAATGGCGTCTGAGGGCCCGAAGATCAAGAGCATCCAGTAAAGGTCTTCAGCCTTGTCCCTTACGCACAGAGATTTTTCCAGTTTCCCTGAATCTTTTGATGATGTTATGCATTGTTGATGATGAGACCTTCAAAGCCTTTGCATGTTTTTAAGCAAGCCTTCACAGGTTGGAAAGCCTCTGGCCATCTTTCCTTCTGAGAGACTCAGCCTCTGTAAGACATCCCTTTTATAGCCAATCATGTTACAAACCTGATGCCAGTTGACTTAATTACTTGCTAAATGTTCTTTCAGCTCATTCTCTAATATATTAATTGCTTTTTAAGCCCTTTTTTTCCTGTGTCCCAACTTTTTTGAGACCTGTTGCAGCCAGAAAATTTGAAATGAGCTCATTTTGTTGATAAAAATGTAAAACGTCCCAGTTTCAACATTTGAAATGTTATCTATGTTCCATTGTTAATAACATACTGGCTCATGTGATCTGAAAGTCATTGCATTTAGATTTTATTCACAATTTACATTTCATCCCATCTATTTCAGAATTGGGGTTGTGCATATATGTGTGTGTGTTTTAGTGATTTTGGTTTAGACACATCAAAGACAGACATTTGTCAAGGGTGCTTCCAAAATTTTGTCCACCCCTTGTGCATCCCTTCCTTGTCTAATTTCCACAAGTTGCAGGCCATACCAATGTGTGCAAGATGCAGTCTGTTCACTTCAAAGTACAACCATATTTCCAAAAAAGTTGGGACACTTTGTAAAATTTAAATAAAAGTACATTCGTAGAATGCAATGATTTTCAAATGATTTGAACTTTATATTTATTTGAAAATAGTACAAAGACAATACATCAGATGTTGAAACTGATAAATTTCATTGTAAAATGGAAAGAATTACAAAGCAGGCTGTAAAATATTGAGCAGATGAAATCCTACAGAGTGAGAATGTGAAAACATTTTGCTCTCAAAAATATAGCGGTTGGTTTCAGTCTCTCCCAAACACTAGCAGAGTATTGACTAAAGAAGACGTGATGCAACTCAGTGGTAAACATGCCCCTGAGCCAACTTTTTTGAAATGTGTTGGTGGTATCAAATTTAAAATGAGCACATATTTTTCAAAAACCAATAAAATATCTCAGTTTCAACATCTGATACATTGTCCTTGTACTATTTTCAAATGAATATAAAGTTCAAATCATTTGAAAATCACTGCATTCTGTTTTTTTTACATTTTATCCAGCCTTCCAACTTTTTCAAAATGGGATTGTACATTAAGATATTTACTATTTAATGTCCATAAGAGACTGTTTGAACTATAGGGCCCCGTTTGTAAAATAGGGTGTTTTGTTTTATACGGTACAGTTTCTGCACATTTAGCGTCAAAAACCGAGAAAAAAAATGTTGCCATTTTAAACTTTTTCACACATTTACGCTCAAATATGTGTAAATTGGTGTAGAAAAGGTGATATAATTTTTTGTAGTACAACTTTTTGTGGAAGGAAAAAGAGGACATTAAATACTAAATCTAAATGTTAAATATAAATCAAATTGTTAAATATAAATCTAAATGATATATATAATGAAATATTGAATTATATATAATTATATATATATATATATATATATATATATAATTTAAGATTTAGATGTAAGATTTAGATTTATCCTGTTCACCAGTAGATGGCACTATCAGCTCAGCATTGCTGTTCTCTGGGTCGTATATGACTTGAGCTTGAGGACAGCTCGAGTGAATAGTCAACAGCGTGTTAGCGAGATATGGCATTGGGTATAAGCCAAGATTTGTCAACAGCCATACAGATGGCACTTTCCTTAGGTGTACGGGCAGCGATATCTTTTTCTGTACCGTTAATGCGTTGCTACTCTGGAATTCTGGTCCCCCCATTTCACTTTCGTCCCATAATCGCGTCAATTTGCGTCTTGATTACGCCGACAAAATAAGGCTTCAGTTTGCATACTGTCTTACTGGCTAGCTGGTTGGCTATCTAGCTAGCAAACTAAAGTGATGTCGAACGGTAGGGGAGAGTGGGGTAATTTGTGCCAAGGGGCAAGTAGTTCCACCCCTATTATCTAGAAAACCATTGAAGAAGTTGGTCATGTGACCACGTATTTTTGAAGAGGCATCCATTTCACTTATCCTGCAAAGAAGGGAGACTCATAGCTTGAGAGGTAGGCACATTTAAGTTCAAAAAACATTTTTTTGCCCTCCGAAGTAAAATTTCTATGATTAAGGTTTTTTGATTGCTGTGTTTGAACAATTATAGAAAACAGTTCAGACATGTTTTAGTGCTTTCATTTTTTTTTACGAATTTGCGACCTTCTTTAGAGATAAAATTAAAAACATTAGACTAACTATTAGTGCTTCTGCTCCTAAGAGAGATAAGCCTCCTCTGCTATCACAGAAATAGTGCTCAACAAATATGACTCAATTTAATGCTATTGACCACAAAATCTTAGAGGAAACAGTACAAGGCCTCAAGTCTACATCATGCTGCCTTGACATCCTACCAACAAGCTTTCTAAAAAATGTCTATAGCCGCTTGGCGTCCGATCTACTGCAAATTGTCAATACTTCTCACAGGTACTTTTCCTGAATCTCTGAAAACTGCAGTAGTTAAGCCCCCTACTAAAAATAGCCTAGCCTTGACCCCTCCATAATCAGCAACTACAGACCTATATCTAATCTTCCCTTTATAAGTAAAATACTTATACTAAAATTATCTACAAACAACTAAATGATTTTTTAACCTCTAACAAGCTCCTTGATCCTTTCCTGTCAGGTTTCCGACCCCATCATAGTACTGAAACCACGCTAATTAAAGTCATAAATGACATCCGAATTAACACTGATTCAGGTAAGATTTCGATCCTAGTGCTACTCGACCTTAGCTCTGCTCCTGACACTGTTGACCATGACATCTTATTGGACAGATTAGAAAACTGGGTTGGCCTTTCAGGCACAGTCCCAGAGTGGTTCAGTTCCTACCTGAAAGACGGGAATTACTTTGTTTCCTTTGGAAACTACTCTTCGGAACAAACTAATATGACTTGTGGGGTTCCCCAAGGTTCAGTCTTAGGTCCTGTTTTATTTAACCTCTATATGATCCCATTAGGCTTAATCATGCAAAAAAATAAAATAGCTTACTATAAACTATGCAGACGACACCCAAATCTACATAGCCCTCTCATCAGATGACTATGCCCCCAAAGACGCACTATGTCAATGCATCGAGCAAATAAATGATTGGATGTGTCAAAACTTCCTTCAACTTAATAAAGACAAAACAGAGATAATTTTTTTTGGTACAAAAGAAAAAGGCTCAAGGTTACCGCTCATCTTCAATCCCTATCACTGCAGCCAAAAGATCAAGTTAAAAGTCTTGGCATTGCTATTGACTCTGATCTGAATTTCACGCCCACATTAAACTTATTATAAAATCATCTAAAAAATATAGCAAGCCATAGAGGCTGTATGTCCACACAAGACCTAGAGAAGCCAATTCATGCCTTCATCTCTAGCAGGTTAGCTGCAATAGTCTCTACAAAGGTCTCCCCAAAAAAGCTATTCAACAATTCCAGCTCATTCAGAATGCCGCTGCCAGAGTCCTAACTAGAACAAAAAAAGCTGAACATATTACTCCAATTCTCAAATCCCTTCATTGGCTCCCAGTATATTACAGAATAGACTTTAAAATCCTTCTAGTAGTGTATAAATCGCTAAATGGTTTAGGTCCAAAATACATCACCGAAATGCTTCTAGAATGCGAATCATCGAGACCCCTTGGGTCATCAGGGACTGGCCTGCTAATTGTTCTAAGGATCAAAATAAAACATGGTGCAGCTGCTTTCTGCCATCATGCCTCCCTTAGCTGGAATAAACTCCCAGAAAACCTCAGATCAGCCCCCATCCTCTCCATTTTCAAAACCAAGCCAAGGGCTTAAAACCAAGACCTTTATGTTTACTTGTGCTTTTAACTGCTACTGAACTACTGAAAGTGATCATTGAACCTATGCTCTTTATGTGTTCTTTTTACTGCTACTGAAGTAATGATTTAGCTATGTTCTTTATGTGTTCTTTTTTGCCTGAACTTACTTCCTCATTTTTTCTAATCTATTTTTTTATTTGTTCTTTAACTTGTGCTATAAATACTTTGTCTTGTTCAATTGATTGTTTTGTAAAGCACCTTGGATTTACCTTGTGTATGAAAAGTGCTATATAAATAAACTTGACTTGACTTGACTTTAGTATGCTACACCATGAGTCTATACAGTTAGCAGGATGCTTGCTCAAAACAGCTTGGGATGCATTTTTTTCAAAATGGTGGAATTGGGGTAATTTGTGCCAAAGGGCCTGGGTTAAGTTGTGCCAGTGGAACAACTTATCCCAACTTAAGATTATTTACTATATATTATTTTATTGTATTTATTGTTATTGTACATTGTATTCTTACTTTTGATCACTAAAACTGTGTGCCATTCTTAAAAGACAGACAGGGTTTCATCTCCTCTTGAGGAGTTGGAAAGGGCAGTGAAAGAGGAGCAACAGGGGAAGACCATAAGTCAGGTTGGAAAGGAGATGAAGATCTCCAGGATGACCATAAAAAGATATATGGTTAATAAAAAAATAGGACAAGTAACAAAGCCAGGCTATTAAAGAACAGCAGCCACCAGATAAAAAATCCAAATTATATAACAATGTTGGATTGGTGGAGAATGTTGAAGGTGACGAGATCAGTGCAAAGTTTCTGAAGCAAGGTTGTAAGAGGCCTGTTGATGGAAAGTGGTTATTATTCTCATACGACCAAAGTTTGATATCACTTTAGCTAGGTAGCCAACTAGCTCCCAAGCGAGTATGACAGTGCAGGCAAACTGTAGCCTTATTTTCTCGGCGTAATTATTTCGGACAATACTTCGGTCATTGAAACTGACCTGTAGCCTTTTTAGCTCGCACACCAGTTGGTTATGTAGCCAAATACATTGGCGGACTAGCTATAACATTATAAAGTTCAACATCACTTTAGTTTGCTAGCTAGATAGCCAACCAGCTCCCTAGCGAATAAGACAGTATGCATACTGTAGCCTTATTTTGTTGGCATAATCAGGACGCAAATTGACGCGATTATGTGACTAAAGTGAAGTGGCGGGACCAGGATTCCTGAGTAGCGACGCATTAACAGTACGGAAAAAGATATCGCTGCTTGTATACCTAAGGAAACAGCCATCTGTATGGCTGTTGCCAAATCTCGGTTTATGCCTACAGCTGTTGACTACTCGCTCAAGCTGTCTTCACGCTTCATGTCTGACCTAGAGAACAGCAATGCTAAGCTGACAGTGCCATCTACTGGCGAATAGAATCGTTCATTTTATACAGTATATATAGAATTTAGATTTATATCTAGCCATTTGATTTATATTTAAGTTTTAGATTTAGTATTTAATGTCCTCTTTTTCCTTCTACAAAAAGTTATACTACAAAAAATGAAATCACCTCCAGTTTACACATATTTGTGCGTAAATGTGTGAGAAAGAGATGGTTTAAAATGGCAACAATCTTTTTGCCCAGTTTTTGACGCTAAATGTGCAAAACTGTACGGTATAAAACAACACACCCTACCCAGTCAACAATGTGATGTCACAATGATGTCCCGGGAGATACCACAGCGTTAGTTTTTTTGTGATTTCACAGTGACCTCAATTTGAAGCCTCACAAAGTTCTCATAGTGATGTGACAATGTGATATCAAAGTTAGAAAACTGTGTGATATCGCAGCTGTAGATCTCACTGTGATGTCACACTGTGACATCACCTGGACATCTGTGCGCTACATCACCAACATTTCACATAGATGTCTCATAGGAATGTCATAATCTGATATCAAAGCAAGTCATCAGTGTGATATCACAAAGTGACATCAAAGTGAGACGTGTGTGATATGTTTGTGAAATCATGGAAAACTTGACATAAAAACTCATTGTTAAAATATAAATCATACTTTATTTCATTAGAAGACAACTCTGGAAGATCTTAAAGTAATGTCACAGCACGAGAACGCTGTGTGACTTCTATAGGAGACTCACGTGACATTTTACTGACTATAACATGAGAAATACTCCTCTCCTGAGTTGACGGCAAGACTTGATTTCACTGAGCTGTGTTATGCCTATTCACACCTGTTTAACATGAGGTAAATGCAGGTAATTCTCCATAAAAGGTACAAAAGAAAGGAAATGGCATTATCTTCAAAGAAAAACAGCAACAATGCATCAAAAATATTCAATATTATAATATATGAAATATTCAATGTTATAATATTTTTCTTCAATTCTGATCTATGTTTCTTACACCTTTCTACTTGATAAAAATGAAGTGGTTTATCATGCTATTATCAGAACTGAAATATGGGGAAAACAGCACAATCTCACGTTTTCATATGATTACAACAAATGCTTCAAATCTGAGCAGTATGGTTCTGAAGATATGGCCAAAATGGTAATTTTCCACCACAAAGCGCCAACTAATGGCAAAATATTGAACCATACAGGTCAGGTCATGACCTTGCAGCTGCACATAGTTTCATGTCAATTGGACAAATGGTTCCAAAGATATGGCAAAAATGGTGAATTTTATGTGAGAAAGCTCCACCTTGTGTCAAAACTTTGAACCAAACAGGTACAATGTCATCGTGGGACTCTTTCATTTGCACTTGATTTGAGGTGAATTGGACAACTATTTCCAGAGATATGATAAAAACAGTGATTTTTCAGTTTTTGGCCTCTGGTGGCCAATCTAGAAATTCTAAATTGCCCAAAATCGAATCAGTTATTCCTCTCTATGATACTTACTTATTTGCAAAACATGAAATTTCTAATTGAAATATTACTGAAGTTATCGCGTTAACACGTAGGGCGGCGCGGTGGCAGTGGCGGCCGGACCAAGAACATAATACGCCATTCGGCGTTCGGGGATATAATAAGGTGGATTAGAAATTGACATTTGTTGATGAGATAACACGAAGATGAACACACAAGGTTAATTGTTTTCACTGAGAGCCTAATTGGACCAGCCGGGAGTGACGACACACGTCTTTGAGAATTTCAACTTTATCTAGACGTGGTAAAGGACTCAAGAGAATCAAGATATTGTAAGAAACTCAAAGATGTTTCTCGGTTACTGTTCGCACAACACACCACTTTAGGTTTGCATATCAACATGGCGACAGATGCATAAGTGACACTATTTGGGCATATGCCTTCACAGTTGAGTCACAATGATGACATCCCATAGTTATTTTAATATCACAGTGTGATGTCACAGTTGAGTCACACTGATGACATCACATAGTTACCATAGTAATTTCACAGTGTGACATCATAGTTGAGACACAATGATGACATCACATAGTTATCATGGTAATACAGATATCTGATGTCACAGTTGTGACACAATGATGACATCACAGTGATGTCATATTACCATCACAGTGTGACGTCACATTTGTGACATAATTGTGACAACAGAGTGATATCACATTAACATCAAAAGTGTGATGGCATGGATGTGAGATAATTGTGACATCACAGTTATATCACATTGAGCTCACAGGCTAATATCACAGTTGTGATATATTTGTGACATCACGTGTTGACTGGGTATTTTACAAACGGCGCCCCATATTGAACAGGTATGAAATCAGAAACCTCTATTTCTGTAAATATGGAAACGTTCTGAGTCTTAACTATTGGAGAAAAACCGCCTGAAGTAGAGTATTCCTTCAGTAGTTAAGCAAGCAGGAGCAACAACCTCAGGAGTGAATCAAAATAAGTACAGCCTTACTTCTATTTTTATTAATTTGGGAATTTTTTAACTCAAGCAATACTAGAGTGTTTTAAAGGCAAAAAAAAACAAAAAAACTCTTCCCTACCCCAACCCAGCTGCCCCTCACTGATGTTCACAGACATTTAGGAAGAAACTAGAGAAGTTAATGACCTCAAAATAGCAAAAGGCACATCTGCACGACCTGATGCAAAGGTCCGCAAATTTTCATGGAAATATATCAAAATATATCAAACCATTTTTGAGTTATGGTCCGGAAATGGTAGGAATTCCAATGCGGGCACGCACGCACAAGGGTCCCCTCTCCCTTTGAGGGGAAGAAATAAATAATTAAACTCGACAAAAAGGTTAAGGTCCACTGAGGTTTCTCTCTAATATTTTCTCTTGTTCTGAGCTTCCCAAGATGCTGTCAAGTTGTGGTGAGAGCCCATGGTGGTCACACAAGATATTGAAATGACTTTGGGCGTTGTTTGATGTTTTGATTTTATGTTTTGGTTTAGTGTGATTCTGGTCTTCCATGTGGATGCCATGTTTGGGGGTCGTAGAATCATCTGATCAAATGTTTTGATGAATTTTATGCAGGCCCGTCACTAGAACAGGGAATTAGTGGCGGGGGGGGCACATACACGTCCCTTTATGACAATTAGAGAAGTCCTGGCTCGTTCTCAATTATTTTCCTTTATTGACGCGTTTTCCAATGATCGTAATTGGCAACTGAAGACACGCTTTCTCACCATATGCGATCTAACAGCGATGAAATCATGGGGTAAATTCAGTAGAACTGAGAATTGGGAAGGACAAAACATCAGTTTTAAAAAATTATTAGTCCTGACCTGATTTCAGTAATTTTAAAGATAAACTAAAGGTTCACTCCGAGAGCACTCCACACTTAACAGGTGTAGCTTGTTCTCCCCGATTAGGTAGGACGACAGTCATTCATCTGGAGGCGTATTTGCTGAATTTAAATCAACGTTATTCAAAATTGCATACCTGCACAAATAGCTTGAGCCACGTGCTATTTATAGCCTATTTCACTAGCGAGTGCCACTTTTTTTCACTCAATACCGAGAGTAATTTTGAATAACGTTGATTTAAAATAAGCAAATGCTCGTCCAGATGAATGATTGCCGTCTTACCTAATCGGGGAGAACAAGCAACACCTGTTAAGTGCGTAGCGCTCTAGGAGTGAACCTTTTGTTAATCAAGAAAATGACTGAGAACAGGTCAGGACTAATAATTGTTTAAAGTGGATGTATTTGTCCACCCCAATTCTCAGTTATACTGAATTTACCCCATGATTTCATCGCTGTTAGATCGCATATGGAGGAAAACCGTGCCTTCAGTTGCCAGTTAGTTGGAAAACACGTCAATAAAGGAAAATGATTGAGAACTAGCCAGGACTATCCTAATTGCCATAAAGGGACATGTCTGTGAGTGGTTCATGTTCAAATTTTTAATAAGTGCTGTGTGACATGCCAGAAAGGTAAGAATTGCTTTAACTTTACTTTTGTTGAGTATAATTTCAATCAAGAGGAGAGGGGCAACTTCCATCTTTCAAGTGTTTGTATTTGAGAAGTTAAGTGACAAGTCCTAAAACAAGTCCACAGGAGAGTAAGAGATGAAGTCTAAAGTTGAGCAAGCCAATGAGCTTTCCTTTTGAAGATGGAAAGAGGGAGGGGCAGTTGCATCAGTGCAAGACATGCACAGGAATTTTACCAGAAACTGGAATATAGATAGAGTACATGAGCTGACAAATCATGACAGGTCAGTTAATCTGTATCACTCCCCCCCCCTCCTCAAAGAGAGGTCGGACACACTACTTATGCAGATATCCTGCTTAAGCTTTTTTTTGACAGTAAAGAAAATACAAAGTCACCCCAGGACCCATCAAGTTTCGAACATTTATTCACTATAGCTTCCATCAAAAAAAAAAAAACAAAAAAAAAAACAAAGAAACAAAAACAAAACATAAAAACAACTGTTACAGCGCTGGACAATGTGCCACATGCATACAGGTGACACTTCCACTAAAATATTTGTTTATTGCCAAAGACACCTTTGACCAAGCGGAAATTTCTCATCAACGAGTGTGCGCAAGGCTAGCAATCTCAAAGCCGTCAGCCACTTCCCATCCGTAAATCAAAAAGTTTGAAAAAAACTTGCCCACCTTATTTGACAAACATGCATGCTTGCCTACGTCACTCCATGTGGAACACTGACGTTTTTTTTTTTTTTATCTAGATAATGAACTCTGATAAGCTGTGTTACAAAAATCTATACAACAGTTTCATTGAAAAACACATGAGTAAAGCGGTACACGTGAGAAACTACAGGCCATACATACAGCATAGTTTCTGAAATTAACAGCCGTGCCGTCCCTTTTCAACTAGACTTGTGGAGTATAAAAATGGAAACACCAAAAATAACCCTCCATTACAAAGAAAAAGCAAAAAACAACTGGCACGTCATCAAGTCCAATCAAAAACACTGCACTGAGCAAGCACTTAAATAAAAATGCAAGGGAGTGCATACACGCACACACATAAACACACATGCACTCATACTTGCAAAATTATGCTTTTTTTTTTTAAGCAAATAGGCAACTGCAAGATGACTGTCGAAACAGGGAGCACAGGGAACACGAAACTGTGAGATGCACCAGTAATTTAGTAATTGTGCATTCACAGGGCTCAAGATTTCATTACATTTAACCACTAAATGTCAAACTAGTTCTGTCTTCAAATTTGTAAATCACTATAATGCCAGTGAGGGAATATACTCAATCACTATATAATTAAAATAGAACAGAAAGTGACAATAGAAACTGATATGGCACCAATTATATTTCAGAAAAGAAAAACCAAAAATAAAATTACTCTGCATTAGCAATAAAATCAGGTACAAATCCTCACTTCTCAGTCTTACAATGCACAGCAACTTTGAAAATGATTCAGTACATAAGATGGAATCTTTTATATTCACTTATTTATATAAATAATTTGCCACATTCTTGAATGTGTTAGTCCTGTAAATAAAAAAAAAATTCATGACATGTTAATGGCGACCATTAACGGCCAATCTGGGAGTGACTTGACACCAGAGGGCGATGTGGAGTCCAGTAAGAGGCAAGGAACAAGATGACACAAGGGAGAAGAGATCAGAGAAAATAATGTTTGAAGAGGGCTAATATTCACTAGATCGCATGGCAATGGCATTTCAGGGTTCACATACCTTATTTCTCCACAGGACTCAAACATGAATATATGTGACACAGATCTTGGAACAGGTCAATCCTGCCCAATTTTGAGCTCTTGAAGAGCATAGAAACTGAACACACTCTAGCACACTATGTTGTTCAACATCCTAGTTGCATACTGCACATACATACACAGGCTTTCCTTAAGCCGTCAGTCTTTACAGCACTTCAAGTTTTGTTCGAGAATCTTTCACACACCCGTGGCAAAGATAATATTTCAGGTTGCAAAAAACTTCTTGTGAAAGAAGAATAAAACTTGGAACAGTCAGATCAATAAATATTCGGTAATTGACAATATTATTTTACTTGTCGATCACAGCACATTGCAAATAATACATGAGCTCGAACAGCAGACTTTCAGCTTTAATTTGAGGGTATTTAAAACTAAATCAGGTGATGGATGTAAGAAACTATGGCAGTTTTTACATAATGGTGCCCCCTTTTAACAGACAAAAATTATTGGACAATCGGCAGCGCAGCTGTTCCATGACCCTCATTATGTAATTTACAGGTAAGCATATATAAACGGTTGCTATTAAATATGGTATTTGCATTTGGAACCTGTTACTGTTAACTCCAAATATTCGGTCCGAGGAGGAGTCACTTCTACTGAAGTAAGCCGTCAGAGAAATTGCATAAATGGTATTAACGATCTAAGCACATGGACTGAATCACATACTTTAGCAAGTTTCACGGCAGACTATATATGCGCAAAGAAAGGCCCATGCTTCAAAGGGGTAGGACTTAGTCTCTTAATCAAAGGTGTGCTTTGAGCGTAACATGAATTAAACCAATCATAGTGTCATCTCCCATTCCCTTTAAAAGCCAGGGGCAAGCACATAACATGAAACAAACCAATCAGTGCGTCATCTCCCATTCCGTTTAAAAGCCACGTGCGCTTGCTCCTTGGTAGGTGGCTACTGTAGAGGCAAATTTGCCAAGCAGTAGGGAAGAACCCTCCTCTACAATGGAAAAGAATCTGCTTGTGCTAAAATGGTCCACGTACCATCCCTCCAAAGCAGTCTTCAACTTGTTTGTAGACAGAATAAACAAATATAAAATGCATTAGACCATTTTGTCTTTTTCATGAGAATAAAAATGAGAATCAACAAGCTTCTTCTGTTTTCATCTTCAGATTGACTATTGTATTTGAAATGACACCAAATCAGGAAACAACTTGTTTATTGCTTTATTATATGCATTTCATCTGTTCCTGCTCTATCTATCTATCTATCTATCTATCTATCTATCTATCTATCTATCTATCTATCTATCTATCTATCTATCTATCTATCTATCTATCTATCTATCTATCTATCTAATAGTAGGAGCACATAATATACATATGAATTTTACTGCTTTTGATAATGACTCAGTTTTACAAGTGTGACCTCAACGGTTTTCAACGTATAGCCCTCTGAAAATCTGTGATCTTGAGTTTCACCCTTCAAGGTCACTCAAAGTCAAAGGTCATGGCGTCAAGTAAAAGTCCATATAGGAGTTCATATATGGTCATAATAGTAATCTTCTGTCTATCTGCAACCGTTTTTGAGTTATATTGGAAAAGATATTATTTTCATCGATGACCTTGATCCCCCTGACATTTAACCCTCAACCACTATGAAGACTATCAAAGCTACCTCAACATGCAGTATATAGTTGGAAGCATAATTGAAAGATGCACATATTGGTTTTAAGTCAATGTGATGAATTTGAAGAAAGTTATCGCAAAAACAATTTCCACCTCTCCAGTGACCTTGACCTTCTCCCCAGCACCCCCACCATTTAATCAGGAAAACTACGGATCATTGCCCACCTAATTTGAAAGTGTGAAGTCAATCAGTGCAACCGTCTAGCTGCTAGACTGTTAACACACAGACACGCAAACCACACTGATTACAATACCTTGCCCCGCTGACTATGTTGTGGGCGAGGTAGAAACAAGTCATTTCCTGCTTTTGGTTTTCTTTCTAATCCAATTGAAAACAAAGAAAGCATCGGAATTTCTGTTTTCTATTTAATAGCAAAAAACAGAAAAACTAAATAATGTAGTATATTTGCTTATAGTGTTATCAAACAAGTGGAAGCTTTAGATGTAGGGTAGGCTACACTGACCTTTTTTTTTTTTCAAATTACAGCAGTCAGCTTTAAAATCAGTTTGCTGTCATGGTGTAACAGGCAAAGCAGCAGTTCTAATTGCTGAAAGTAGGCTACGGAAACCTGATTACGGTAATCTTCAGAATCTAAAAAAAGAGAGGAGTAGGCATGTAGTAGACCTATCTCTGTAGATGCTTCATAATTTTTGTTTTGTAATGCACCCTGAAAATAGCAGTAAAATATTGACCCCTGACTTAAGACTTGGTTTTATTGTTCAATCGCACAATTGCTTTCTCCTGCCTTTAGATATCAATGAGCCAACAATGTGCTTGATCACACCTTATAGTAAACAATGAAGAGAAGATTTCATTGGAGTAAGTACAGTAAGTTAACCACAAGATGTGAGTCACTGGCCAGTCTCAAATTCAAAGGTGGCACGGCAGTGGAGTGGGTAAAGCCTCACTGCAAGTCATGGGTACTCCCAATGACCAAAAATATGAATGTCAGGCTAATTGGATATCATAAATTTCCCATAGCTATGAGTTAATGAAGCTGGAACCAAAGACAGCTGTATTTACAGCTGAGCAAAGTATCAACAAGTTCAACCCCAATTCCGAAATAGCGGAGACAAAGTGTAAATTGTGAATAAAATCAAAACGCAATGACTTTCAAATCACACCAGCCAGTATTTTATTCACAATAGAACAGAGATAACATAGCAAATGTTGAAACTGAGAAATTTTACAATTTCATCCACAAAATAAGCACATTTCAAATTTTATGGCTGCTACAGGCCTCAAAAAAGTTGGGACAGGGGCATGTTTACCATGGTGTAGCATCCCCTCTTCTTTTAAACACAAAATGGAGGCGTCTGGGCATTGAGGAGACAAATTTCTTGAGTTTAGCCATTGAAATTTGATCCCACTCTTGTTTAATACAGGAGTTCCGGGTCTCCTTTGATGGACTTTTTGCTTAATTATGCGCTAAATGTTCTCAAATGGTGAAAGATCAGGACTGCAGGCAGGCCAGTTCAGCATACGGACTCTTCTGCTATGAAGCCATGCTGTTGTAATAGCTGCAGTATGTGGTTTTGCATTGCCCTGTTGAAATACACAAGGCGTTCCCTGGAATAAATATCATCTGGAGGGGAGCATATGTTGCTCTAAAACCTTTATATACCTTTCAGCATTCATGGTGCTTTTTAAAATATGCAAGTATCCAACACCATATGCACTAATGCATCCACATACCATCAGAGATGCTGGCTTTTGAACTAAACGCTGATAACAGGAGGGTAGTCTTTCTCCTCTTTAGCCTGGAGGACATGACGCCCATGATTTCCCAGAAGAATGTCAAATTTGGACTCGTCTGACCACATGACACTTTGCCACATTGCTACAGTCCATCTTAAATGAGCCTTGGCCAACAGAACAGGGTGGCGCAGTGATGCAGTGGCGTCTGAGGGCCCGAAGATCATGGGTATCCAGTAAAGGTCTTCGGCCTTGTCCCTTAAGCACAGAGATTTTTCCAGTTTCTCTGAGTCTTTTGATGATGTTATGCAGTGTCGATGATGAGGCCTTCAAAGCCTTTGCAATTTGACGAAGAGGAACATTGTTTTTAAAGTATTCCACAATTTTTTTTACGCAGGCCTTCACAGGTTGAAGAGCCTCTGGTCATCTTAGACTAAGCCTCTCCAAGACATCCCTTTTATAGCCAATCATGTTACAAACCTGATGCCAGTTGACTTAATTGCTAAATGTTCTTTCAGTTGATTCTCTTATATATTAATTGCATTTTCAGCCATTTTTTTTGCCTGTGTCCCAACTTTTTTGAGACCTGTTGCAGCCAGAAAATTTGAAATAAGCTCAATTTGTGTACAAAAATGTAAAATGTCTCAGTTTCAACATTTAAAATGTAATCTAAGTTCTATTGTAAATAACATATTGGCTCGTGGTCTGAAAGTCATTGCCTTTTCATTTTATTCACAATTTACACTTCATCCAAACTATTTCGGAATTGGGGTTGCAGATATCCAGCATCTGGTGATGCCTGAGGGTTCCAGACATCAGCCAATCAATAAATGTAAGGATTTGCAACCAAGCATTAAAGACCGCAATATAATTCATGATAGTTAGTTTGTCCAAACACTTTTGAGCCCATACATTGGGGAGTGGTGGAGGGGGCACATAAAAATGGTCCTAATTCCCAAACAGTTCATACAATATTTTGGCGAAACCCGTAAAGTAAAGCTGAATGTCAGTTCTACAAGAAAATCCTGATTATTTAATTTAAATTCCACTGCGGTGGTGTACAGAGCCACAATGATGAAAACAAGTTTCATCATCAAAATATTCGTGGACCTGACTGTACTTTCCACACAACACACATCTTTCATAAGCAGTATGTTTCCCCAGCTTATTAGCAGAATTACACAAAACAGCAGTTTTTTTTTCTCAAATATGGTGCCTCCAATACCATGCAAATTTGAAATGTCCAGTTCACAAACTACAAACGCCCCCAGTAGTCAGATTGGGTAAGAGGCGACAGCTCGCCGTTCTCCTCTGTACAATGTGGTGCCAGTCAGCTGCTCCTTTAAAACACCACAGCCCAAGCCCAGTATATGCAGCACAGAGGCTATATGGAGGCAGAGTCATATGCATGTCCAGACAATATGAGTCATGGGTTTCTGGATGGCCAATGTGAGTCGCTCTACAACGGCAAAGTTCAGACTCGTTTCAATTGGTTCTGATTTGGCAGCTTTTCTAAAAGGGCCTCCAAAGAACATTCTTAATCCGACTTACTTTCATACATTTCACTGAGTGGGAAATGACCGCAATTTGAAAGGGTTTGACATGTGGTGGTCATGTGTATTGATGTATATATATGAAGTGAATCTATCACTAAAATTTTTATTAAACCTATCAGTAAATTATTTGAAAAAAATTACCATGGACAGTCTATGTTTGGATAATTCACATAATTTGGACATAAGCTTCAAAAAAAGTATTACCATGCTGTCAGGACAGTGTGCTTTAATATATATTATAGTCAACCATATTGAATACAACTTGTATATTCTCTGCCAGTATGCCCTTTCAGTCAAAGTGCCAATAATCTCGGAATCAATAGCGCCATCCCTCTGTTTACTGAACAGCAACATCACTGAAAGGTCTCGCATGCTTCCAAGGTTTGATAAAGAAAAATCATTTTTGCATGATTTGAGAGGGGGAAAAATTTAGGTAGTTCATTTCATCGCAAACTTGTTGCAGCGAATGCATTGGTTTCAGTTTCCATTTTTGCCAGCGACTCTGGAAATTTGGGGTCCATGTGCGGACTCAATAATAGAGGGATAGCTGCACAGTGAGAGCGCCCCATCTCGTTTCTCTAAATGACAAATTCGGTCACGAAAGCAGTGATGGAGGTGGGAGTAGGGGGTGGCCCCGAACGGGAGCAGCAGCAGCGTACTCAAAGCACGCCGCTCGCCGTCACTCATCGACCGCTCAGTCGGACCACTCGTTCTCCTCCAGCTCCGAGTCGTCGTCGGACTCGCTGTACTCCACGGCGATGCGCCGGGACAGAATGGTGGCCACATCGTTGCCCACTGGCTCTTTCTTAGCTTCCTGTTCACGCTGCTCCTGTACCTTACGTAGCTGGATTCCTAAAGAGGAGAGAAAGGAGAATTTACCTACAAATCCCCCTCACAGTTAACCTGTTAAATTATATCTTTTCTCTTAAGTCAGAGAAAGATTTTTTTCATGATGCAGGATGATGTCCCATAAATATTCTGTGTCTGCTCATTGCAGCACTTCACTGAAGCTGCATCATACTTATATTGTGTGAAATATTCAAACCCAGGACAGCATAGTTGGGATTGTTGGAAACCTTAGGATCTACACTAGGATTTAAAATATGGTGCCAAAGCATGTCAGAGTTCTGACCATCACATTAAGCGATTTTTAATCGCATGAGAACAGAGCAATTTTCAGTATTTTCACTGTTTCCCCTAGTTTTAGAGATTAACAGTTATAAAAGCAACAAGTCAGAATCCATTTCTGCTGAGTCCGATCCTTACAGTCACAGAGGAAAAGTCCACGGGTCAGAAACTTAAAAGAGCTTTCGGCGTTATTTTTACCCACAAACTCGTAAACCAGCCGATTTCAGTCATTAAAGCGACCTTCTGGTTGATTAATTGTGCAACGCAACACAACCAGTCAACCAAATACCAGAAAGTTTGACTTCCTCGAGGGGAATTTCCCACCTCTGGCCTCTAGCCTCACGACCGCGACCGCTGAACGCTCACCTCTGCGAATGGCAGCCAGCAGGTCGCTGCGGGCATCGCTCATGGGTATGACAGGGACCTGGCTCTTCCTGGGCACGGCCTCACCGGCAGATGGGGCGAGGTTGCGGGCGGGGGAGAGGACGTGTGTGGGGGGGCCAGGCGGAGGAGGCGGGGGGGCCGCAGGGGGGCAACCGCCGGACGGGGGGTGGGAGGGAGATGGTACATATGAGGAGGGCGGGGCTGGGGGAGGAGAGGGGCTGTACGGGCGGGACATGGCTGCCATGGCGCCAGGCGGGAGGGTGGGGGGTACGGCAGGACTGTCGAACGCTGTTTGGGCCGAGGGGATGAGGGGCGGCGGCGGAGGCGGGGCTGGCGGAACAAAACCATCCGGCATCTTCTGGCTGCAGCAAAACACACAAAAAATATGTTTTCGTTTCATGTAACCGCTAGAAACACTCCTTATTTGTGAGGAAAAACAGGTTTCCATCATATACTGTGGCTACATTATTATGTTTTTATTTGAAGAATAGCCCTGCGCCACATTCATATACCAGGTTTGCATCCAAACAGTGGCACAGATTAAATTACAATTTCTCTTCCCAGATCCTGTACGGACAAAGTCAAATACGTTTCGTAGTCCATTCAGCTGAAAGCACTGGCCAAGTGAGTGTTTACCTAATACTTATGCTGGTGCTGGCAGCATGTGTTATGGTTGATTCCACACTATCCAGGGCTTTGAAAATGTTTTTATGGAAAAAAATAAATAAATAATGAGAAAATAACACACATCAGCATATGGAATGGCTGTGCAGCCAATTGTCAACCCCAACCTCTTTGGGTACGTTAAAAGAGGTTGTGTACAAAAAATACTTCATTTCTATACCGTTTAACTGTTCTGGATGATAATACCCACAAATTAAAGCTAAACATCAGCACATCTTCATATTTATGTCCAATATCCTGTGGCACAAAGTAAACCAAACAATAACTTTGTCAATGTATAAATTACATGGACAAGACTGTGTTCATGTACACTGAAAAAACAAAATCTTATCAAGAATTTTAATCCATCCCGTATTTCAGCGTATAACACTTATTTCAATCACCTTTTTTTTTCAGAAAAAATAAAATAAAATAAAATCTGCACTGATGTTAGATAACTTGAAATCATTTCTAAATTTGTCCATGGGGTAAGTAAAATGATCTTACCAAACGGAAAAATCGAGAAATAGGTCAAATTATCTCAAATCAGTGGCATTTTTTCTCAGAAAAAAATTGTTAGAATTCAGTGTTTTAACTCTAAATACAGATTAAAATGCTAGGTAAAATATTGTTTTATACAGGGTAATGTGTAAAGGCAAGTTAATGTGAAATCCCCACAACTACTGTAAAAGATTTCCAAAGCTAATACCAGTCTTATGAAAACAGCCACACTGTGTTCGTAATTATTGCATAATTTAAGTCTTTAGATGCATATTCGTTCCCTGTAGTTTTACACAAATCTTCAGAGACAGTTGGATGTAGAATAATTCATGAGTTCTCCTTGACTGCTGAGTGTGACACTGCCAAGTGTCCAACAGCACATGTCATTACACATTCTAGGACATTTCAGTGATTTTCCCCAGTGGTTTATAGCTTTTACATCGATTTGCGGCACAATAAGAAGAGCTATCAGAGAATCTTCACAACAGTTTGAATTTTCATGCCTATGCCTTTGATATCATCCATGGAATGCTTTCATGAAGCATAAATTCAAAGCAGATTAAGTGCCTATTTCATGAGCAATTCAAGTGCTATCAAAATGCAAAGCATTAAATGTTTACAATAACTGAACTGTAGACAGAGGAGGGCTAGTAAAACCCTGTATCCAAAAAAGTTGGGATGCTATGTAAAATGTAAATAAAAACAGACCAGAATGATTTAAACTCTACATGTGATCATAAATTGCACAAAGACAGCAAGTGATTGCATCAAGTAAAACCTACCATTTCATGACACTGTGATTTTAAGATAAAGACTGTTTAAGTCGAGCACTTTTTACTTGATCTGCAACAGCGGTCTTACTTCTTACATGATTTCACTGAAACTCATGGGTGAATCACTCTAATTCTTTTGACATCAAACACTTTGTAGGTACAAAGAACAAACTACAGCATAAAGTCAAAAAAGTCCAAGTGTCGTGACATTTTTTTTTTGACATTTTTTGACAGTAACATTTTGTCAATTTTTACTTGATACGCTCACAAATACCAGATGTGAATATTTGTGTCCCAGTTTTGGAAATGGGGAGGTGCAGACTTGTGCACACCTGTACTCCTTGACAGCTTGCGGGCGGGGCCCGTTGAGGGCAGGGTCGGCCGGTGGAGGGGCGTGGGGGGGCTGGACGCGCCCCAGAGAGTTGGCCTGCCTGCCGCTGGCGGTGACGGTCGGGCGGTACACGCGGTCCAGGGACTGGGTCTGGGCCGGGGCGGTCAGGTGCTCCCTGCCCTCCGCCGCGCTGTAAGAGCCGCCCCCACTCACCTGCTGGGAGGGGTGGTTAGGGCTCGTGGGGAAAGAGTGCTCCCCCACGTCCGACATCACTGACCTGGGGGGGGGGGCAGAGGGGTGTGTAACCAAAGATTACCAAGCAGTACAATGATATGACAATTGAAGCACCTATTACTAAACCCCATAAGTCACACTTGACTTGACTTGACTTGTGGGGTTTTAGTAATCAGTGCTTCAATTTATACATGCTCCCTAAACGAGCGCAACACAAAACTAATCAAAAAAGCCTAAAACAAAGTCTATTGTAAAGCTGCGCATTTGTGATGCTGACTGCCACATATTTAAGCCTCTGCAGGGCAATGATTCCTCACACACAGCGATCCAAATGTATTACACCAAAAGGGCTGCAATTCCCACAGGGTTCACCAAATATAGATGTAAAATCTCACAAATTAAAGCTGACACAGTAGTGCAATCTTGTATTAACCACTTTCAAACAAATGTGCCGGAGAACACGACCAAAAATGTTTTAAAAAAGCAAAAATTGCTTCACTCCCCAAATAACAAAAATTATTTGTTTATGTTGACTTGCTGGACAGATCAACAAATCAAAATGAACTGTAAAGTTTCATATTTTGCTGGCTGGATGTTGCACGTTGAAACTTAGTAAAACTGATAGTGTTCGTCACTTCCCTGAAACCACAGCCTGAAATGAAATGGTTTTCTTATAAAAAAAAAAAAACCAAGCAGTTTGCAATCATCCAGGAGAGGGCAGTATTGAGCGCAGCCAGGGTCATCAAGAGAACATTCTGGCAGTTTGGTGCTCTGTGTGAGAATGAGAGAACTGGATACCTGTTGTCAGGTGAGACGGACCCCTCCGATGACATGCCGTGGTAGGGCGACGGCGTGAGCCGTGTGTCTGGGCGGAACTCCTTGTCGTAAGCCATCATGTTCCACTCCTGCCGGCGATTCCGCGCCTTACGCACCTTCTTCACCTCACGGCTCGGGTCCTCCACCTGCTTCTGCTCCTGAGGGAAACGAGACAGCACATTAAACTTGAATCTCTCGACAGCGACATGGTTTAACGGGAGGCTGCGCCTGTACACTGACACCAACACTGAGGGAGAAACCTCCACACTCATACAACATTCTGCACCTGACCATTACACCTGTGTGGGGAACAGAGATTTGTGCCTCATTCAAGCCTTTAGTCTTCAGCATACAGCAGAGAGGCTAAAGATACTAAAGCTGATTTCCATGAACTTACATATTAACCATTCTGTAGAGGAAAATTTAACAACATTTTTTAAATTTACCCCATAAAATTGAGCTGGACAAGCAGACTCACAAACATACCCTTACAGCCTTGCATCTGCACATGTGACAGAGAGGAGGTACAGAAAGTCCATAAGTGTTTGGACGGTGACAGCATATTTTAAATCCTCATCATTACGGCTCTATATGTCTCCACAACAGATCTGTTGAACAATCAAGATGTCATTGAAGGGTCTTGTCAAAAAAATATTCTGTGTCAGGGATTACAGCCATTTTCAAACCCACCCCACCACCAATTTTAGGGTCTCAAATGCAGTTGGACAGACTAACATAATTATAAATACAACATCAATTTTAATACTTCGATGTGAATGCTTTGTAGCCAATGACTGCCTGAAGTCTCCAACCATTAGACAAAATCAGCAGTGTGTTTCTTCCTGGTGATGCTTTGCCAGGCCTTCGATGAAAGCTAACCTCCCAGAAGGTGTTTGATTTGGATAACTACTGTTAAAGGATTTTTCTTTACCAGGGGAATAATATTTAAGCCATCACCACAATGGTCTTCCAGGCTGTTTGGTGTTTTCACGAGCCCTTTCTTAATTAGAATTTACCAGTCAGTTGATCTGGCCACTCCAAATTTTTTTGCTTTCTCTCTGATTTAGTCTGTTTTCATTTTTAAGCCTAAGAGTAGATTATTTCACTGGCAAGGACAGCACTTTGGACTTCATATGGAGAGTTAACAGCAAAGGATTCCAAATTCAAATGCCATGCTTGGAATCTACATAGCTGAAGCCGTTGCAGCCAAAAACAACAGTTTTGTCTGTCGCAGGCAATCATTCTTATTAACTGCTGGATAGATACAATGGGAAAACACTGAGCAGTTTGCACATCAGGCTTAGCTGAAGAGTTTAATTCATACAAGCTCCTGGGAAACAGGGATGGGGCTTCACTCGACAATATCTTAAACCATGTTTCAGCTCAGCTTCCTCGTGAATATTCAATAACAGTTTCGGATGTGCCACCTATTGATGGAATAGTGTTAACTGTGTGCATAAATAGAGCAGCTCAATGCCCACCAGCGTCTACATCTGCACAGAGGGGTTAAAGTGCAGCTATTGTGGTTTTTCATTATGATTCACATAACAACATTAAAACTTAGTTTTTGTGCATGTAAAAGGTCTGTGTCAGAAAGCGACTGGAATTCACCTCCTGCCTCAAATGCCCTAATAGCTTCCAGCCTTTTTTTTCCCCCTATCAACTGGTGACATCACCAATTTGATTTTCATGTCAAACACATAGTTTGGCACACCCTTGGGTCAAGAAGGTTAGGTCCATGAGCTCATTTACACTCTGGAGTGGAAATTCATTTATTATAAGGGGCTAGGCATTTCCAATCCTTGCACGAAGCAGTTGACCAATCACAAGCGAGTGATCAAGTTGACCAATTACAGCACGTTGGGTTTTTCTAGAGGGCGGGGCCAGATCCTCAACAGAGCATTTCACACTCTGGTACTGCAGAAATGGCCAGCCTGAGAAGTGTTTTTTTTTTAAAAACAAGGACACATTTAGTGTTTTAGTAGACTTCAAGAATACAAGAATGACCAAAGAAAATAACTTTAATACACTGCTACAGCATTTCCAAGTGCAAGGTAGAAATATGAGCACAAAAATGCCTGGTCAAACCAGAGATGGGACAAAACTGATGAATGGTGCTCAGAGAACTGGGACTTAAACATTATAGAACTGATTCACAAACAGAACACTGCCTTTGTTCTCTTCCACACGGTAACTGACTTGATACTTCCAGGAGGGAAGTGTAGATTAATTATCTCATTAATTTGGTCCAATGATTGTGACAGTGACTTCAGGGTACTCCACCAAATCTGCCCAGTCACTGAGTCTAAACCCAATGGAGAGGAGTTCTGGCAAAGAGATTCACAGCATCACCACAAACTGTGCAAGGCTTTACAGTCGGCATGGACTACAACCTAAGTAATACTTCCAGCACCTTGTTGAATAAAGGCCAAGAAGAAAAAATGGAGACAGCAAGGCAGAGTCCGCCCCAGTATTAAGTATGTACCTAATAAAGGGACCACTGAGTGTATGTCCAATTGTCTAAATTGAATTTGCGTACATCGCTGTGGATAAAAGCACTGGTTAATGATGTTAAATGTAAATGTAATAACTGCCATTCAGATATGATCTAAATAGCATGTCTGGACCAATATATTAAAAAAAAAAACCCAAGCAAAGCTATTCAGGGGAAATGAGGCCAGAACATGAATGATTTAAAAGGATTGGTGCAGTAATGATATGAGCTGGGCATTTTACCAAGCATAATATCCTTTCTACTGAAGCCCAAAAAGAAAATCAATATGGTTTTTTGAAATGGGGGACTTTCCAACTTGCAAAATTAGACACACAATTCTACAACAGACACAGTAATTAAGCAGTCTATGTTATTAATATTTTTGATGTACATTTTTTTATTTTTGTAAAAATAGACTCAGCGATGAAGTAGCCGATATTTGGTCTGAATTTGTTAATGTTGACGCAGTGTAAATGCATTTTATCCTCATTTACTCTGTCGCATTATCAAAACCTCACATCTTAATCCTCGTCACTGCTCCTCGCCTGTCGAAACAAACGCCTCTGTGCGCTATGATCCTAGAATCTTCTGTGCTCATAGCGTAATGAGCGGTGTGCTAATCCTGACAGTGCTAACACCCAAGGGAAGGGGAGGAGTGGTGGCCAGGGTGAAGGAAAAAAGCAACGGAATAGCAAGAAAAGAGGAGGATGGAGGGAGGCAGACAAAAGAATGAGAGAAATAGAGATAAAGGGGACTGGAAGAAATGAAAGAGTAAAGGGAGAGTGTGTATGCAGGGAAAGGAGGTTAATTCTGCTCGCAACCGAGAAGGCTTAGTGTATGTATGTGCCATATGTGCTTTTTTACAAGCACACAAACTGTCTCAGCATGAGCCCTCTAAAGAATTAAAGGGAGTAATGTCCTTACATAATTCCCTCCCAGCTTGTATACTCAAAAGTAGTTACTCTATGCTCATATAGCACTTTACTTGTATGGCTCAATTTACTTAAAGGATCAAAATTGTTATCAGAAAAGCATCTTAATTATAAAATCTTTATCATTTTTAATCATAATAATAATAATAATAATAGTAATAAAACCAGGAGAAACACAACAATGTTGCAGCACTTTGTGCTTGAAGCCCTAATAATAATAACAAAATTAAATACAATAGTAGTCAGCAGAGTCACAGTTGCTGTTACCAGTTTTGACTACAGCACCCTTCAGAGAACCAGTAGCACTTGTATAAGTAGCGTCAGACAAAGCAATCATGAACTCAAAAAACTTAAGAATCCTAAAGGTTCCCTATTATGCCACCAGGTACACAGCTAATTAGACATTATGAGCCAGTTCAAAATCACCCCTTCCTGACATCACAAGGGGGAGTGACCACCCAGAATAATTAACCCCTTTCTGCAAATGTAGACGCTCGCGTCTATAAACCTGCATATTTAAGCACGCTGTTACAGAACTTGATCACTAGATGGCACCCCCGGATCAGTGATTGAATGTTCACAAGCAAGCAGACCTCAAACGCGGTTTTGAATATGAGGAAGTTCACTCCACACCCTGCTTTTCAAGAGTTGCATGAATTAAACTCCTCAGCTAAGCCTGATGTGCAAACTGGTCGGTATCCTTGCCCATAGTATCGATCCAGCAGTTTAAAAAATGATATCTTGACACAGAAAAAATCCTCTGTCGTTATCCTCTGTAGCAACCAGTTTAGCCACAGTGAGCCAACAGTATTCCAATTAGTGGTTCGAAAAAAAGTTTTCTGAGGCAAAATATTCGACATGGTATTGATTCTCTCACATTCTACTGTCAATTACAGTCCGCACATACAAAAAATTTGTAGTTGTCTACCGCGGATTTACGTGTAAATTCCTTCATTGACAAATTCAGCGCTTCCTTATATCCTCCCGAGTACTGGCATTGATAGCCAATCACTCAATCATACACTCAGACTCTTCTGCGTAATTGTAGAGTTACACTTCATGCCCTCGTGAAGCTTCCCTGGTAACAATGTATTGATTGGCGCATTTCTTATCCAATTCCCAAGTGTTTAAACATTTTAGAGTAAGTGTGACACATTGATTGGACAAACACAGAGCATACAAACCAATGCGTATCAGCATGCTCGGTTGTATCCTGTCTACGTTGTGCACATTACGCGGCTGAAATAGATACGATTTATAGAAAAAACGGCTCGCAAAACTGGCCTTGAAGTGTTCAGTTACATTTACAGGATTTAAATGAGATAAGGATATGTTCAATTGTAATTATTTAGAAGGAAACAGGACCGGAGGGTTCCTGCTACTGGATACATCGGTCTCTGGAGGAGGGATTCATGAAAAAGGTCAGACTGCTTCTTTTGTTTTTTTGTTTTGGAAAGTATACCGTACTCAACGAAGTCGAATGTCGTGGTTTTTTACCTGTTTAAAACGCAAACTGCCCGTGCATTTGGGTGGACCCCCTGGTACGTTCATTGCACGGTTCTGTTGAATCCTGGGAGGCAATAAATCGTTTAATATTCGCTGAAAGTGGAGTGTCTGTTCTGTTAAAATAAGGTATATTTCAGAATTCTGATATTACTGAGTTAGTGAGTTGTACTTGTTCCTTATAAGTGTTGAAATGGGTTTGTGAGCTTAGAAGAGGGGACTGGTAGCTTCCATTACTGGGTGAATCTTCTGACCGTTTAATAAGCAGTTCATTTAATGCGTGTTTGGGCTGGCTTGGGTGACTTTGAAGAAAAATGGCCAAACTCTAAACTTTATTATGGAGAAAAGGCATGTTTTGTGTTTGGAGAGGTTACTGGTGACCACTGATGTTCAACTGCACTGATATTGATAAATTAATCCTAAACTCAACTAGTTCATAATTTGTTCATATTAAATTTCATGCCTTAAAACTTTATTTGTGTTAAATACATGATTTTTTATGATTTGACAGTACTTCATTTTGAGACTTTGGGGAGACACTTGGATAGCTGTATAATTTGGCTAATAGCATGTAGGTAATCAAGAATGTAATGTTGAAGATGCATTCTACTTGTGGTCAAGGAATTTATGATCCCAGAAATGTATAGTTATAAGCCCCAGCAGTTTTTCAATCCTCAGAATTATTTTTTTTGCAATTTCAATGGTGAATTCTCATGAAGATATTTTTATGTTTGCAGCTCATTTTCTCTTACAAAATCATGAAAATAAACTGAAATACAATGTAATTCTAAATGCTGTAAGTGTCTTTTCTGAGTTGAGCCACATTTCTCTTTATGAAGCTTAAATCTTGAATTATAAAGCATTAAATTGGGTAACCCATAAATAGCCAAATTTGGATTCTGCACAAAGAGGTTAAATCTGATTGACTGCTTGGCTGAAGTTGATCAGTTCTTCTTGCCTCTGGTTGGCCACTTCCCCATTATTCAATAAAAATGTTTTGATGGAAGTAAATGAAACAATTTCAGCATTTCTAGTATGCTTTTAAGTAAGCCAAGTATAAGAGGCAAAAAAGTCCTTAAATGATACATGTGAGTCATCCATTTATGTGATTTCTCATCAACGTACTCCCCATGAAACTCAATCACTGCTTTGTAAATTTTAGGCATTGGGGATATTATAATTTACCAAGATATCATTCTCAATGGATCCCCATGTGGAACGCGATATTATCCATTGATGTGTCTCTGAAGACAAACATCACAAACCTCACCATCCAGGTGATCCCATCACAACTCCATGGAGTCTGAGCTGGCTGCTCCATGTTTTGTATTTACTTCATGTTCCATTCTATTTATGAGAAAATCAATAGTGTTTCCAAACCTTTGAGCGGCAAAATACGCCACACACACTGGCACACTGACTCGTTCTCCTTCCCATATACACACACACACACACACACACACACACACTCTCACCTTCTGCCTCCGCTTCTCCTTTCTCTTGTTTTCAGTGGCTTGGAGCATCTTCTCCTTCCATAAGTTGAAAAAGTAGGATGGATCTGTGTAGAACTTCAGGCCATCTTTCTTATCATCCCTACAGAACATTGTATCAACAAAACATAGTGAATAAAAGAAAGTAAAAGATATGAAGGAAATACTGACATGATAACTGCTCCAACACTTCGGCAGATGCAAATCATCTCATTAATCTAGCTTGTAATCAGAGGTTTTTTGTTTTTTTTGTTTTTTTCCATTATTTTCTCCCCATTTTTCTATTTAATTGTTTAAGCACTTCATAGTTTTTCTGCTTTTTATTCAGTATTTAGATCATTTCATTTCGATATTATTTTATTTACATAGTCTTCTTTATGATTTTTACCAAAACTGTCTTGTCTTTTGATTACCTCCGCCAAACGAAGTCGGCAGTAGGTTATGTGATCGGTGTTGTTTGTTTGTGAACAAGATAACTCAAAAAGTGATGAACTGATATCTCTGAAATTTTGTGGGTGGGTCGCTATTACATCAGGGATGTACCCCATGAATTTTGACTGCGATCTGTCAAACAATATGGCCGCCACGGCAGCCATCTAGAAATCGCACGACATGCAAAATCGTATAACTGAACTTTGCTCCCACTCACAAAGATTTGGACAGTGCTGCCTTGGTGGAGGTTTGCACTCTAGGAGTGTCTCTTGTTTCCTAATTGTTCGAGTTTTAACAAAGAACGTAAAGCACTTTGAGCTGCACTCTTTGGTATGAAAGGTGCCACACAAACAAAGTTTATTACTGTTATTACTATTATTATTATCGTTACCACTACCTCTTTCCCAGAGAGACCAGAATAGCGTCCTGTTACAACAAATTACTGCTCCAGCACTGACTGTCTATCATTACCGAATAATTCCAATGTTCAACCATAAAAATACTGACTGGTCATTTGACTCAAAATTTTGAGGTTTACTCTTTGATAAATCAATAGATCGAGTGAGAGTGCCCATGCAAACCTGTACGGGGTGAGGATGTTCAGTGGCGGTGGTTTGTCACAGCGATGGTACATCTCCATTACTGGGTTGGGTACAGACGTTCTGGAAACCACCTGCTGATCCTGGATGGTGGAGCTCTTGAAGGCTTTCCTCATGTTAATGTCTTGCAAAGACACTGGGAACACACACATACACACACATCGGCATGCATTCATACACAGAAGCATTGTTCTTTTAGTACCTGGACTGCCCTCCAGAAATTTCCAGCCTAACCTGCTTTATGCTGCGTTTTGTACATGTTTAGCAGGTCACAAGGCCAAAGTAGCCAGGAGCTCCACCAGTCTGACACCGGAGCAGTATATGAGATTTATAAACCTCGTCCGGCCAAAGAACAGTTTGACCAGCAACTTGAGAGGAAAAAAAAAAAAACAAACAAAAAAAAAAGCTATCGCCATCTTACACCAGTTCAGAATTCCAGCTGGCCTTAGCAAGAATTTTCAGTAGGAAGACCATTGCATTAATATGCAAAAATAGATTAACTTCTTTTTTGTTATTGAGTGGCTATAATCAATGGATTTAGAAAGTAACACAAGAGTAACAAAATGTGTTCATTCACATAAATATGAGCAGAGAAAATGCCATTATTAGCAGAAGCTAATGGCAACAATAGCTTGCCAAATGCACTCAAATGGCAAATTACCAAGAAGGGCCCGATGAGTTTAAGAGAGGCGGAGATGAAATGTATGAACTAAGGTGCATACAGATGATGAACAGAAGCGATAAGCAAGGAAATGAGCTGGAAATGGGACAGTGGATGAGATGACATTTATTTAGTCACGCTAAAAAAATCCATGGTGCCAACTCGGCAGTTTGAGCAGATACTTTCATAAGCAGGTGCATTACACTGGGTAGGCTCAGCAAACACTTTAGTCGCCATAAATGATGCATTATGTTAATGAATTATGCAATTTGTGTTAGCGAAAATCCTAATGTATTCAACACAAGTCATAACAGGAAGAATATGCTACAAAAGTGTAAAATTGTCCATCCAAAGCGTATCTGTTTGGTAAGAGAGCAGTTCACCAAGGCCAGTTCGGTAAAACACTCACTCTTTAAGAACGATGTCAGTGGTCAAACTATAAAACAGCCATTCCCTCCGTTTTCAGAGAAAATAAATTCTACCATTGATTCATGCCTTTTTCTTTCACGGAAGCAGATTTATAGACTTGCAAAGAGAAGCGTACAATCACTGAAGTGTTTATACTTAATTAATCATGATCTCCCGAAGTCTAGACTGAGCAGTTCCATCTGGAGGTTTGTAAGAGCAGGATATGATCCTGGTCTTGTACAGTGAGACCAAACAGAAGCCTGTGCTGTCTCAGTGGGAGATGAGAGAGCAGCTGACCAATCAGAGAGTGAGTCCTAGCGAGTCATGCATTATTCAGGCACTCCTTAAGGTCCATCTGGGCCAGCCTGAGAGGCAGGAGGCATTCCGTGCTCGCCCTTCTGTCTTCCGCCGTCCCTCCTGCTCTCCCCCATCTCCTCTACTATGTGGAATAATCCCTGCCCTTCACACACAATAACTCTCACATGAGTCCCCAGGTAGACAGTCATGACAACTCGAGAGTAAGAGCCATTTTGTTTCCACCACATAAAGCTGAGCTGTTCCACACAACAGCAATCATTGGATTTTTTCATTCTTTTCTCAATAAGGAAACATATTAATTCAGGAGGGAAAACTATGACCCAGCTAGTGATGTTTTCTACAAGCATAAGAGGGGAAGATGTTTGGATCTGAGAGAAGAAAAAATGAATTCACTTTGAAATGGTGAGCGATAAAGTGATGGAAACAAAATGGCAACTAGATTTTTCTGGAACCCTTACTCAGTCCCCAGCTGAAATACTCCTTTATCCTGCTGTGCCTCACAATTATGTTCTCTTTTTAAAATCCCCACTAGTTTCCCTATCCAGGAATGTCCTGTCACTCCTGTGCCATTCATAGTCATGTATTAAAGTTGAAGCAGGACTCAGAGACACTTTCTGAATCATCACCGAGTATTTCGCACAGGCCACAGAGTGCTACAGGATTGCAAGAGCTAATAAAACGTATTTATATGCAAGTCTCGCTCCTGGGCATTCTGGCTAACAAGACCAAGCTCCTATTTTAATGAAAGAAGAAAGAGTCATAACTTCACTTTCAATGGTCACTGGGAAATAAAAATTGCATGTATAGAATCAGCAGTCAAATCTAATAAAAGCCAGTGAAACAGTTTGGTGACTCTGTCCGAACATTATGTTTAAAACACATTTTCCCCCCACAGGTTATACTACTACTACGTATAAGGAAGGTTTAATGACACTAACTTCCTTTACAGCATGCTGTAATGTGAGCAGTCAGTCACCCACAGAAATGAATGATATACTCTCATTGGGATCATCCAAGGAGAGCACTTGAACATAAAACTGCCAAAGCTGTTGAAACTGTTGTGAATCTGAACTGTGTGTTTACGTCAATGCAACAACTTGATTGGCTAGATATGTTTCCTGGCTCTGCTGTCTAAAGCGGATGATTGGCTTCAGTGGAAAAGGAACGGGATATGTCAGACAACTGCCATATGTTATGTACTTTTCTATTCAAAATGCCTGGAGTGGATTGTCTCCTCTCTGTACCATCCCTGGTGCTAATAATAGAAGAGGCATAATCCCTACAAACAACTACAGGCACCATGGATTCAGGAGATTCCAGTAACTCTGGGATCTGCTCTGCTCACTGAAAAGGGTGACTGCCATGATATCACAAATGTGCAAATCAAACAGAACATGATGACGGATGTCAGACCCTCTGGTGACAGGACTGCTGAGATGACATGGGCAGACATATGAGGGAAGTCTACTCTACCTGCTGACTCCCTGGGGATCCCTTCAAAAATGTCAAAAGGCAAATCTAGCAGGATGATGAGTTATTTGAATAGACAAGAGGGTATTCATTACTATATTTAGCAAACCAACTGGGCTTGTATTTCAGTTATTTATCTCAAATTCAAATACTGCGGGTCCAGAAAAATTGTTCACATTGGTAAGAATGCCGTTTTTTTGATGCTATCCTTTGCCGTGCAAAATACAGCACGCAATGCTATTGCATCACATTGCAGCATCACACATCACCAGTACTTTAATTCATGTCAGATTATCTTCCCCTCGTCAATATTATCTTTCTGATTCTTGGCTGGTCAGTGTGCCCCATATTAGCAATGTGTCCAAGTACAAGCGCTGGACTGAACTTAGCACATTTTACTCACACCCCAGTTGTCTTGTCTCGTATAATCAGCTCAGCTTGTCTTTGCAAAGCTAGAGGCTTCACTCCACAGATATTAAGTGCTGAGAACCCGGCAATAATTTTACAGTTACAGAGAGTCTTTAGTTTGAATCTACAGTTCTGCACACTGAGAAAAATGAACATAATGGTCCTTTCACAACTTCAGAAGAAAACAGTATTATTTCCTTATTATACACAAGGCCATTTCACTATGGCTGTTCTCTAAATAGTTTTTCATTGAATGTCAGTTTTCTGTCACTAACAGGTTAATACTGTATGACAATCCGGGGTAGTTACACCAGGATGATTACACATGTGGAGAATACGATCAAATAAACTGTCAATCACTTTAGGTATTCATCCAACAGCTACTTCACAACCCATTCTTCTAGTGAATTAGCATTCTACAAAAAGTAAACATCATATGGAATACAAATTACAAGGAATTAAAGTCCAAATATTATTGATGCCATCAACATCTATTATTAGTGACCAGAGGTCTTGTTTTTGTTCAATGTGTTCCATTGAACCAAGCCATCGCAGTGCACAAGGGAAGTACCAACCAATCAAAATCCAAGAGGGTCTACCTCAATACCCAGGGAAAGTGAGTATACATCTATACTACAAGTTTAGTAAATCCACTCTGCCTCCCAAAACAAACTAGGTCCACATTCAGTCCTAGGTCAGAGCCACTGCCAGATGATGGCTCATATGCCATTATAATAGTCTGCCTATTCCAATCACAATCAGAGTCCGGCCTCAGAAACTAGATAAACAACATTTTTATGCAAAAGAGAGAGATATGCTGTCAGTAGGCTAGGCTATAACTTGACCTTTTAATGCACAATTACTTTCCATCAGTTCATGTTTACAATGCAGAAAAGCAATCAAACAATTGATTTGCTCAACAACAAAGACTAATCAGTACAACAAGAGGCCAGTTCATACGCAGATCACATTATTATTTGTTGCTTCACAAAATAGCAAAGCATTTTCCAACCCATGAGAATGAGGACAAAGCTGTGTATGTTTTTCAAATATTCTGAATATGTATGAAACACAGATTTGCACATTTCTGTTTGACAGTCCTATTGTAAAGCTGTTTTGCATAAGTGAAGAATGTTCTTAATCTGGGCAGTTCTAATATATGTCTAACAAAATATTTTCCACTTTAAGTACAAGCTATTTAACACTCCACATTAGTGTAATATTATAACTGGCCTCCTAATCTTTAATCTTAAAAAAATCTCAGTTTGAAAAAAAATGCTATGACAGGAGATGGAATTCAAAATAACTTTGGTAACACTATAAGAAGGGTGCAAATGTGCTTAACCCCTTAAGGCCTGAGCCTCTTTTTTGAAAATGGCTAGCTCAAAATGAAATGAGTACATCACTGCAACTATGTGGTCCATTTGAATAATCTTGGTATCATAATAAAGGTAAAACGATTTGGGATTTCTGCCACGGTGTAAAAATCAGTATATATGTCACTGAGTCAGAGTAAATGAAGATGGAACACTGTATAAATCAAAGACCTCATTTTGCACCAAACATGGTTTTACTTGGTCCCTTGTAAACTTAATTAGTTGCAGTCTGAAACCTCTAAAAATTTACAGCACAGAATCTCACCATTATCTGTGCCAAAGATTATTCCAATCAAGTAAATCAGAACACAATTAGAGAGAAATGTCTAGGTGGCTTCTCCAAATTGGAAATTCAGGTACCTTGTGTGCCAAATCAGATTCCTCAGATCTAATTCCACTTATATGTGACTACAGGCATACATTCCACCCAAATACAACCAGTTTTTAATTTTTAGAATTCAGAAATTTTTTAAAATTATTATTTCTGCCAGTCCTATAGCCTATACCATCCCATTCAAAGACAATTAATACCAAAAAAAAGAAGTTTGGCTCCACTGGTGCAGATTTATTTATTTATTTTTTAAATCCAATTAATAAGATTATGAATACAACAGAAAGGTTAAAAATGGGAAAAAAGTAAAAAGAACAAAAACCCCATCAATTATTTATGCATGAAAAAATGCTACTGCTTCCACCTAGAAACTCTCTGGCCAGGGATCGAACATCGGTTGCCTGCGTTCCAGTCTGACATAACCACTACACTACACAAGTTGACGCTGATTGCTCAGTCAAATTTCCCATATGAGTCAAGAAAACAAGCTACTCACTTTGTTTGTACTGTTGTGCCCTCAGTATTCGCGTGTTTCTGTCAGAAAACGACTTTGAAAATGACGGTTGAATATTTAGCGAATAATTTTACTGAAAAAACCACAAAAGCTGTTGAGCGTTTATATTGTCGCGCTATTTAAGTACACTCAAATGGCCCATGGACTCAGTTTGATGCACTGGGAACGTAAGGCTGTAGCTCAGGGCTCATTGGAATAAAAAGCTGGTTCAGGGCTCGTTTTTTTTACCTCTTTCTCTATCTCTCCCATTCAGTTTTATTTTCTCTTTGTGGAAAACAGTTTGTACAAATTACTGTTTCAATTTTTGAAGACAACTATTTAACTGAATCCAGAGAATCCCGTGGAGTTATTCTTTGGTCATTGCTGTGGATTTCAACAAGGGAATTATTAGAGCGTCAAGCTCTAAGGTTTCATTAAGAAGGAACCTACTTTAGCCAAAAAACTCACTTTTCGTGGATTAACGGAATGTGTAAAGCCTGACTCGAAACGGATGAAGGAAAAAGGAAACTTCACGGGGACTTTTGGAAAAGAAAACAACAGGCAGTAAGCTGGAGTTTTCCCTGCTTGGTGATGGAGGTTAATGGACACGCATTATGGAGGAGGGCATGTACCACTGCATGTGAGTAACTGAAACAAAAAAAAAATCATTCGGTTGAATGACGAAGTGGAACGCAAAGGTGGAAGTGGACTTTCTTACCGATAAAACGGTGGAAATTTCTATTGCTATGGATGAACATGATGCAAATGTTGACACTGTAAAAAATAAACTTTGTGTTGACTTTACTGGCTTGCAGCAAGATTTTAAGAACCTTAATTCTGGTCTGCAGAAATTAATGACAGAGGAGGAATTTGTGGACAATTAAAAGAGTTGGTTTGATCCAAAAAATAAAGTAATGGACGACTTCTTTGGGAAATGTGAGGAATGGATGAATAATGCCTCGAAACGTGCCGAGCAGGCTGAAGTGTGCGATAGGCAGGTAACACCTGCAGATAGTAGGTCTACATCATCAACAGTGACCTCTAGACAAAAAAGTAGGTCTTCATCACAGTGTGGAAGCACAATTTTATCATCTTCTTCAGTCAGATTAAAGGCAGAAATGGAGCGGGCATCATTAAAGGCAAAGGCTGCAGCTTTAAAAGAAAAGTTGGCCATTGAACAGGAAGAAGCAGAGTGGCATGCTGAAAAAAAGATGCAGGGAGGCTCAACTGCAAGCTGAGGAAAAACAACGAGAAGCACAGTTTGAGGCCCAGCAAAAGAGGATAGAAGCTGAAATAAAGGCTGGAAGGGAAACTTATACAATGCAGACTGTGCTTGCTGAGTCTGATACTAAAATGGAGGTTTTGCAAAAATATGAAAACACACAGGAAGACAATAGCATCATTAAAACTGACGAGCAAGATGGTAAAACGGATACAAAACCTACCTTTCAACCCCCATCACAGCCTAACTTACCAACACCCAGCATGAGACAGGATGCTCCTCCAGCTACTATTTGAACGGTCACATCTGCACCAAGGATGGATATTAAAGACCAGCCAGGACCAGTGCGTGATAGGCTTTGTCAAGCCATCTCTCAGCAAGCTAACGTCACAGAGTACCTTCTGAAGAATCACAAAGCATCTTTACTTCCTGATCTCACCAGTCCAAAATTCAAGGGTGACCCACTGGAGTACAGGTCCTTTGTCAGAGCTATTTCGTCTGTATTTCGACAGACAAAATGGTCAAGCAACAACTAGAACAACTGCTCAACTCAATCCCAGATGAGAGAAATAGCACCAGGGTCTCAAGATCTGGACTTGGATGAGGATAACTTACCGATGGAGAGAACTTTGGGCATCCAGTGGTGTGCTGAATCAGATCAGTTCAGGTTCAAGATCAGCCTGAAAAGTCGACCACACACTAGGAAAGGCCTGCTTTCCCTTGTCAGTTCCATCTTTGACCCGATGGGCTTTCTCGCTCCAGTAATACTGCCTGCTGAAAGAATCCTGCAGGATTTATGTCGGCAGAAGTACAGCTGGGACGAAGACCTGCCAGGCACTGTTGTTAAGAGCTGGAAAAAGTGGATCTCAAGCTTGTCACAGCTCGAGCAATTTGGAGTGGACAAATGTGTCAAGTCAAAGCAGTTTGGTGCACCAGTCTACGTGCAGCTTCATCACTTCGCTGCTGCAAGTTAAGACGCCTAGGGAACAACAAGCTACCTACTGCTGTGCTCTGCAACTGGTTAATATCAATCCAACTTGACAAGGGTTGGACAAGGCTTAGACAAGGGTTGCGTCCTTGAAGTCTCCAACTATCCCAAGAATGGGATTGACTGCAGCCTCAGTTGCAATAAAAATGGACAAGCTTATAAAGAAGGAGCTGGAGCTCCATGTATCGGTCTTTTGGACGGATAGCACGGCTATGTTAAAGTATCTGAACAGTCAAAACACCAGATTCAAGAAATTTGTTGCTAATAGGGTCTCAGCAATCCTGGGACACTCACGGACATCAGAGTGGAGGTACATCAATACCACTCTGAATCCTGCTGATCATGTCTCAAGAGAACAGACCGTGGAAGCATTTTTGAGAAATGAAAGCTGGCTTTCAGGACTAAGATTTTTGCTCAGCTAACCAGACCAGCGGCCCAAAAATCCCGATCCTGGAATGCTGGATAACGACGATGCAGAGGTCAAAAGAGTGACTTAAGTGCAAGTCATTCAGGCACAAGAGCCCGAATATTGCATGAACCAGTGGATGAACCACTACTCTTCCTGGACAGTGTTGAAGCGTGGTGTCGCCTGGTTTCTGAAACTCAAAGATTAGCTTAAAGAGCTGAGAGAAAAGAGAAAGGAACAAAGCACATTAAGTGGAGAAAGCAGGATGACTGAATACAAGAAAGTGTTCAAAGGAAAGAGTCTAACTTGTGATGACTTGACCAAAGCAGAAACAGAAATTGTGAAGTACCATCAAAGGCAAAGTTTCAAAGAATATTTGGCTATGCTAAAAAAGCATCAAAGGGTAAAGAAAGGTAGCTCCCTCTATAAGTTAAATCCAGCACTCAAAGACGGAGTCATGAGAGTTGACGGAAGGTAGAGCTGTGTCGCAATGCCAGATGACTCCAAGCAGCAAGCCATCTTGCCTAAAGACTCACACATCACAAAACTTGTGTTGAGACACATTCATAACATTACAGCTCATGCCGGAAGGAATCGCATGTTGGCTCAGCAGCGTCAAAGATTCTGGATCCCAGGAGAGCTATCAGACGGTTGCTGTCCAAGTGTGTCATCTGTAAAAGACTACACGGAACCGCTGGACAGCAACTCATGGCAGATCTGCCAACATGCAGGGTCCTGCCTGATGATTCGCCATTCACACGAGTTGGCATTGATAACTTCGACCCGTTCCAAGTGAAATGAGGAAGAGGGCAAGTAAAGAAATATGGTGTTATCTTCACGTGTCTTGCCATAAGAGCGATGCATCTAGAAGTTGCATCCTCACTTGACACCGATACATGTCTCAACGCAATCAGAAGATTTCTAGCCAGAAGAGGACAAGTCAGAGAGATGTATTCAGATAACATCACCCTCATATCGAATACACGCCCGTTATCCAACCTTAATTAACCAACAACAGCCTTCGCTACCATACTGTATATTCTGTAACGTTACATAAAAGATAGGTGAAGCTGTGGAGTCGCGACTTTATCAGATACAATAAATGAAAGCATTGGTGTCATTAAACCTGCTCACTTTACAGACTTGATAATCACATAAGGTGACAGCTCGGAATCTCCTGCCCAGCGCTACATATAAAGAACCGCAGCCGCTGCGCTGCTTACGAGAAAGCGCTTAGAGACAAGGTTCCCTTGGTGTTCGCGTAGCCTGAAATAAAAAAAGAAAATTTTGCCGCTGCCGTGGAAAAAGGCATCAATGATTTTAAAGAGAAAAATCAACAGATTATTTTTTGATCAATTGTGGTAGTCAAAAAAATTTATTCACGGATTTACTAGAGTGTCTTTTTCAATTGTTCCCTGTGGAAATTTTTCTTTTTGCCCCTCATGGCATCACGTGACTTGCAATATCAGCTTGACCGCTGAGCCCTTGTCGATATTTTTCTCAGCCCTGGTTCAGTATCCAGTTCTGATAATACATCCATGCTGCCCACTCGGAGGTCTCCCAATAGAGTACTTAAGTTATGACATCACAGCTACTTCGTTTCTGGTGTCGGAAGTAAAATCCCTATGGGAATTTATAATGGGGTTTGGACACTTTCTGGCATTGCTCGAACTAGCATTCATTTTACGAGCCGCCTCGCTCCGTGATTAGCCTATGGCATATACAGATGCAAATGATCACATCAAATTTGGTGTTTATTCCCAAAAATTATATGCTTTTGCACTAGTAGTCCAGGCTGTAGTCCACCTCTGCGAACTACATATCCACTGCATTAGCAAGCGAGTACCCTCTGATTTGTTCCCATCCAATGGGGTACCTCAGTTTCAGCAAACGTTCTCAATGTACAACGACGGGAGCCGATTAGTGCCTCAAATTGCCGTTGTCTATGTCCGTGCATCCGTTAAACTGTAAGTTAGCCTTTAATGATGAAGGAGGTCAATGTGTTTGGCTGAGGGAACTAAGTTGAGATAGTGGAAAGTCATAAGCGCTGCCACTTTGTTAAGCTAATATACCCAAAATGTTGATGTACCACTGAAAGAAAGCTGTTACTGTAAAATAAAAAAAAATTGTTTATGAACAGAAAGAGGATTTATTGAACAGAATTGAGAAGCTGTTAAGGTATTTTTTGAAGGCAACTGTATTTGGTTGATTGATGATATGGTGATGGATTGAGAAAATTTTTTTAAAAGATTGAGGAACAGAAATTGGGTGAAATACCAGTTTGTATGCGTGCGTGTGTATATGTGCGTGTATATTTTCATTCTCAATGATAGTTAAATGCTTTCTCTATGAAATATGCTCTCTCTTCAGTTGTCTGTATATATAGTGTGGCGCCTCACATACAGCTGCAGGACGACAGGTGGCCAGAAACAACAGGTAGAGGGGTTCAGCACCAAGGCCAGCGGTCAAACCAGGCAGCAGGACAGGACTCCAGGACCCAGGACAGCGCTGCATTCTTGTGCTGACAAGAGTGCAGTTATTCACCTGTGAGGCATTGGCAATCAGGGGCAGAGGCGCGGCTCAGAGCACAAAGAGAGGGCTGTGAAGCAGATGCGGGAACTGCATTATCTTGGTGGCCTGCATTTAATGTGGTTTTTCTTATGCACAGAAGCTTGCTGGCAGGAACCGGGGCTCGGGCTGGGAAGGAGAGACTGGGTAGAGCTGCTGAGAGCCTGGACTGGAGGAAGGAGGGACCTGGAATGAAACCCCTCCAAAGGAGAGCTTCTGTTTGTTTTCCCACTTGAGTTAAAGGCGACCGCCATAACTTACGTTACCCCCTTTTCCCCCCCTTCCCCTTTCTGGCCGGTGGAGGGCCCCCTGAAGAACCACCAAGTAAAAAATAAAGTCCAACGTCCTGTTCCGTGTTGCTTGCCTAACCAGCCGACACCACGCCCACTCCCTGGGTCCAGAGCTCACAATGGCGATAATGAAAAGTAAACATTTTCAGGGGGTGCAAATCATCATTTTGGGCACAAATGGACTTTTGAAGTGTCTTTTCCAGTTTTCTCGAGCCAGAAAAGGTTGGGTGAGGAGCTTTTGTTCAACATGGAAAGACATTGCCTGGTGGAAGGGTTTGGAATTACAATACTAGTTTATCAAAGCTCAGCATAGTATATCATTAAATGATTAAAAAAATGTATCCATTCAGATGTTGAGCTGTCCCTTAATCATTTTTCCCCTTTTGCTAGAGCTTTGCCAAAACACCAAAGGGCTGTGGAAACGCATCAGGTGTCTGAATACCAGTCCATACCCAACCACTCCATCCACTGAAAAGTGGTCCTAAGTCATCATCCACGATTCCACGGATGGGCAGGGAAAGTCTAATGAGGGCATTAACATTTAACACCAGACCATCTTTGAACATAGATGGGGGGTCACCATCTACCGAGTATAAAACAGGCTGTTATCACATGAGAAAATTTGATCTCATGATAACAAAACTGTCCCCTCAAGAACTGAGCTACTCCATGTGCTGAGGAATGCTGCAAGATGAGGCTGAAATCTTCAGAAGCAATTTACACCCTGCGTTAGGGTTTTTTGTTTGCTCATATCTATTTGTCTTATGTTCATTATTGTGGTTCATTATTATCTTGATTTCCCTTCCCTTTCTTCCTCGGCTTAAAAGGCCACAGCCAATGTTCTCCAGTGTTTTTAGAAGATGGGCACTTATGCAAATCCACTCTCCTTGATACTGAGGCCTCGTTGAGTGAAGTTTTTAATGTGCTGGACATTCTTTACACAAACAGTTGTGTGTCTGATTTTAAGGCTGTTCATTTGTCAGCCTGAGCAGTTTTTTAACAATGTGTTGTACTATGTGGCCGTCTTGAGTTAAATGTTACATGAACTGCCTCATGTACTGTTTACAACTTTAACTGTGTTAGGTTTTAAGACTTCTGATCAGAAAATTGAATGGAGATTGCTTACTTGGATAATACTGTACTGTGAGAAATTAAAAAAGAATACACATTGATCATTTGAAAGGATTCTTCAACTTGTCAGCTTTAATTATTGCATTTAACTCAAGTATGTTAAGAAGTTTTACAAGTTGACCATTATCCTGCATGAATGGTAAGCAGCTGTTGCCATTGAAGGACAAGTAAAGGTCAGAATATGTGAGACGCTGTGTTGGTTGGTGAGTAGTAATATATATGAGTCATAATAGGAAAAATTCAGAAACACCAGTATTGCATTTTAAAACACAAAGTATGGGTTATCTTAAGCCAGTGTAGAGTTACAACTTCCAACACGTTTGGCATGCAGTTGGGTTGACTGTACAAGCCTTTTGCAAAGTCAAAGTAACCTAGCACTGGGTTTGTCCATATTTGACCTAGTACTTGGTAGCAGAAACAACTCAGTTTGGGTCATGTTCAACCCATCATTTTTTAATGTGTGGCCTCCCCATGTAGTAATTTAAGTTATTTTTTTGTAGTCCATTTTAATTGGGGAGGAGGTGAACTTATTTGTTGATAAATGCCACAGGCCAATCTATATAGTAATAAAGTTTGTACCATTTTGGGAAAAAAAAGGTTGTGTTTTATTTGGATTTCATTTGATTGCTTTTGTCGAATTTTCAGTATTCAAGGGGATACAAATCAGTGATCAGACAGTGAAGTAATAATGACTTGATCATGAATCACATAGCACTTTGTGAAGAATTTAAATTAGCAAAAACTTCCTTTTCGTGGATGTTCGTTTAGTAACCATTCACAAATGATTATTATGACGTAACTTTACTTGGGGGGACACAAATTAGGTAAGTTATGTATAAAGTAATGATTAAGTAATGATGAATACTTTTTGACAGCTGGTTGTCTAATTAATTGGGTATGCGTGTGGCACATTTGTTCAGCTGAAATATGTCTGATAATTCTCTTATCAGTTGGTTCCTGCCGCATGGTTTTGGTGCATCTTTCATGGTTGTGTTTTACTCCACTGCTGTCAACAACTAAAATTAAAAAAAGTGCCAGAAAAACCGATGGGTCAACAAAAGTATAATAGAAACTAAAAATATAAATATTTAAAAATATATTGTCTTGAAATACATTTTCCAGTAAGAGGAATCTGGTTACATTTGTTGCATATCTATGAATAAATGAAGTAACTGAATGAACATTCGGAAACTCATGATATATTGAGTGTGAATAACTCACACTGAGTCAGTGACTCAGTCGTTTGTTAATGAACAGCAACAGGTGAATATTTAAGTGAATATTAAGTAGCCATTTACAAAGGAGAATCCTGATGTGACTTTACTTGGGGGGCACAAAAGGAGAAAGTAATGTGTGAAGTAATGATTAAGTAATGATGAAAACTTCATGTGTCATTTACACCTCAGTTTTCCGTAGACCCATGGCTCTCCCGCAGAGCTGAAACATTTCTAATCATTCTTCTATACTTTCTAAATTGATACCTGCTAAATGGGTTTGGCGTCAGTGCATCTTGCTCTACCGTGCCACATTCCACTGCATTCAAAAACACAAATACAAATATGAACTAGGCCTACGCTGTCGATGGCCAACAGCAAATTCCCCAATCCTCAAAGCCCCCTTCATTAGATTCCCCTTTACTAACCTACAATATGAGGCAAATTTGAGGTCTGTGTAAGTAATTGTTCCAGAGATATGGTTAAAAAACTCATTTTTTTAATATATAGCGCCACCTGGTGGCAAACCTAGGAGTGCATACTTGTCCAAAATCTAGTCAGTTCATCCTCTCAACCATATCTACCCATACGCTAAAAATAAGAAGCCAATGTAAAGTATTTTGCGAGTTACGCGCCAACAGATAAAATCTGCGGACGCGGCAGCAGTGGCGGGTGGAGCAAAACCATGAGATCCCTGAAACTCGTATTTTGGGGATATAATTAACCGTTTTGAAACCTTGAACAAAGTCATAACTGCACTCAGAATAAAGACTGATATACTGTAAAACCCTGTGTTTCAGTTCTATACACTTTTTGTAACACTCTTTAAACCTGTCACAGTGTTAAGATTCAGTGTATAAGTATATTCAACAAATCTGGAAAACCTTGATAGCAACATTAAATAAACATCAGTGTTTTGAATGTGAACAGCTACAAAAAAAATAATCACCAGGCATTTAGCTTTTACTCACTGGTGTTCAGATTATAAACATGTCACATGTTCCACAGTTTTACAGTGTAGACTGAGCTAATCAGTAAACTTTAATGTAAAAGGAATCCAGCTAATTAAGTAGCAAAAGTAATTAATGTATGAAGTAACAGTGAATTAACATCCCTTAACAGATGATCTATTAAGTGCAAAGTTATTACAAAAAGGCCTAGTGACTTCATGATTTTTTAATGATGAGCAACAGGAATTCATGATACATCCTGCATTAACTCATGCAGTTTTTGCCAGGAATCCAGCTAATTGGGCTGCATGCTAACTAATTAAGGAAATAGTGATATACTAACATTTCTTACTTCATGATTTATTGAGTGTTAACTAATCACACAAAGTCATGGTGACTCCATCATTTGCTATGGGTGATGAACAGGAATTCATGATGCATCCTACATTAATTCATGCATTAAATCATCATGAGTCATGCATTAGTTCAGTATTTTTATGAAAACATAATGTACCGTTATTTTGCCCGTCCCTCCACCGCATATTGTTTCCAGGCCAGAAATCAGACATTCCATTTCTTTCCATGTCAGAACTCCTAAAACCGTTTAATATTTCTCAACAATATTTAATATATGTCTGCATCTACTGTGTAGATGTGCCTTTTCATGCTTTCGTTCATCCTCCTGTTTGCCTGTCCATCCGTCCATGGCATTTCCTTTCCCAGCCAGATATCAGTCATCCCACGGATGGGGATCTGAGTATTTCATGCTTATTATTATTATTATTATTATTATTATTACTACTATTATTGTTATGGGCACATTTAAGTCACTATTTTTCATTTGATTCTAACTCTGTCAATAAAATAGGGACCTAAAATAGCCCAGCAGGTTTGATGTGGTTTAAGATACCAACACAGAGGGAGTGAGGGAAGCCAGGCCTAACCAGGCCCAGTCAGTGGCACCACCTCCCAAGCCCAGTCTGACTCTGCCTACTCTCCTCCCAAGCCCAGTCTGACTCTGCCTACTCTCCTCCCCAGCCCAGTCTGACTCTGCCTACTCTCCTCCCCAGTCCAGTCTGACTCTGCCTACTCTCCTCCCCAGCCCAGTCTGACTCTGCCTACCATCCTCCCCAGTCCAGTCTGACTCTGCCTACCTTCCTCCCCAGTCCAGTCTGACTCTGCCTACCTTCCTCCCCAGTCCAGTATGACTGCGCCTACCTTCCTCCCCAGCCCAGTCTGACTCCGCCCACCCTCCTGTCCAGACCACAGCTCCACCCACCTTCCTCCACAGTAGAGTCCAGCTGAGTGACCTTCACTGCCAGCAGATCCACTCTCTCCTGCAGGCTGTTCATCCTCATGTAGAAGCTGTTCGCCTCATTGAAAAGCTCTCCAAAGATGTCCTCCGCATGCCTGCCTGTTTGAACATACACAAACAATCACTCCGTTTCAGAATTGAGGCCCATAGTCCATGAGGCCAGTGGCCCTCTCTGGCACATGACACCGAATCTGTCATCCAAATGAATACCAATGAGATATGGTTGTTAATTACTCTCCCAACTTTACTGAACTTTACTAAAGTATGTTGCTAGCATCAAATTCAAAATGAGCATATGAAAACAATGCAATTTCTCAGTTTCAACATCTAATACGTAGTCTTTGTAATATTTTCACATAAATATAATTTAAATTATTTGCAAATCTTTGCAATCTTTTAATTGACATTAAACACAATATCCCAACTTTTTTTTGGAAATGGGGCAGAAACAAGGGAGACCTTGTGAAATGTGCAGGGCAGACAGCATTCTGGACCGTATCTGTAACTACACTAACAAAAAGCTTTCAAACCAGAGTAAATGCATCATGTGGATTTAGATTTGAAACGGTTTACCTCAGCAGAGTCTAATCATGGTTAGGCTGTAACAGAGTTATAATCTAATATATGCAGATTTATAATGCAGATCACAAAAACTGACAGGTCCATGATTCCTGACTGATTACTCATCAAGCCAGCTAAATGCACCTGACTTTTTTTCATAGTCCTTGGGCGATGTCCCCGTGCAAACAAGTGCTCTGAAAAAGCACCGCGGGGCCCTAGCTTTTCGGCCCTTCTCCCTGCTCCCCACTCACTGCCTGCTGGGTAACCGAAGCAGACAGGCCCAGCCACTTGAAAACAGAAACCCGCAAACCATGGCACTGACCCAGTTCACAGCTCGCCAGACAAAAACTTAGCTCGCTCCGCTAGCTAAAATATGCGTAATGTGGGCAGGGGCTGAGAGCTAATGAGAAAGAGGGAACATAAACGAGGCCCAAAGGACCTTAAACTTCCCTCGAGAGGAGGTCACCATCCCGAGGGATTGGGCTTTCACCACACAGTCACAAAGCTGGATCTGTTTTCAGTTTTGTTTAATGGGACTCCACCTTCTAAATAAGAGCTGAGGGAGGTGATTCTACAACTTGACATATTACCTGGAAAAATCTTGCATGTGTGACGTTGATTGCGTCCAAAAAACCTGAATACATTTGGCTCTAACTATGTTGTGCACCTGGGGGATATCTTGATGTTTTGAAACCTTCTGTTTTTTGCCAGCTTGTAGTTTCCTTTGATTAGCTGATGGTAAGCAAAATTAGTTACAATTACAGCCACCTTATTTTAAGGAGGATAACTCATCATTGAGTCACCATTGAGCTTTGGTCATCAATTCACCCAAGTTTGAAAACTATGCTTTTAAGCTTTTTCTCTCCAACGTCTCAGAGCCCTGGGCACATAAACCCGACAGTAACATTTCTAGTAGTATTGACCATATCTGTATCAAGCTCTTACACTATAATGCAGAAGCATTTTATATGTAACTATTCTCTGGTTGGGTCAGAGCACTCACTCAGACTCCCAAGCTGTTTGATAATGGCCGCCAAAGTGCTGTTGGTGACGCACTCCAGCTCACTGGTCACCCCATCTGGTAGAGCTCCTCGGCACAGGTGCCTCGGCTCGATGTTTCTCTTTACCAGCGGCATGTCTGTGCCTGCACCTCTCTCTCACCTGGAGGAGACAGAGAGTCAAGGCTAAGGACAGCATTTTGATGTGGACATGATGTGGACTTCAGGACATTGAAAGTCAAACAGTTTAACCATAAAACAAAACGCGGAAGAATTAACATGAAATTACTGCAACAGCTAAGAAGTACAATGTACTGAAATTATACTTAAATTTACCTTTTACGTTTACCACCAAAAATATACCAAAAAACTTAATCTGAATTAAGTGGCCCTAACTTTGTGAAAAAGACTCCTTAATTTTACCACAAATCATCAAAGTTATGCGTGTGGAATGCCTTAATCTATATTTGTGATGTTAATTCAGGGGTTTACTTTCATTTTTTGCAAATTTAAGAGGTAAATTTGAAAAAAGAAAAAAAAAACTGAAAATTCAGTAGTTTGACCCCTTAATCTGCCATGAATGACACACACTTTAACTTAAAATCTACTTTAATTTTTAGGACATGAAGGTTGAAGTAAGGATTATTTTTAAGAGTTGAATTAAGGGGTTCCATTTGTAGTGAACAGTACAGTTTTTAGCAGCTGAACAAAAAAAATAAAAAAAATTGGCATTAAGACGGCAATATCCTTGTGATGATTTCAAATCAACTGGAGGGTGAAGAAAAAGGTAAAAAAAAAAAAAAAAAAGCTGTGAATAATGAGGGAGATGATGACTCAGCAATTTACACCAGCAGAAGCTGGATATCAAATGAGGTGCGATGAGGACAGGCCTCTACTTTAATCACTGAGAGTGACAGGGGGCTGCGCAGTAACTACTTTAATCAACAAAATCCAAAAGAAAATCTGCTCAGTGTAGTTTTAGGCGTAAAATAATCAGAAGAAATATTTATTTGTTTAATAGCTCCAGTATGAATTTTTGGTTTCAAAGGTGTCGCCAGGGAATCAGAATTACAGCTCTAATAATGAAATGTGAAGATGCGCAGAACACTGTACGTGTGTGTGTGTGTGTGTGTGTTCCTGTACTTGCTTTGAAGTGAGAACCAAAAAAAACTCTATTTCTATAAAGTGGGGACATATTTGGGAAATGAGGAAATTTTCCTCTGTCCTCATAATTGTAGAGACAAATTGTGAATTATTAGTTAAGGTTAGAGGTTGAGGTTAGAATTAGGGATAGGTTAAGGTTAGGGTAAGGTTAGAATTAGGGATAGGTTAAGGTTAGGGTAAGGGTTTGGGTTAGGCATGCAATGCTTTTTGTTAATATTAGGGAAAGGCTGTAGAGCAGGGATGTCAAACTGACCCGTAAACGGGCCAAGAGGCTGCAGGTTTTCATTCCAACAATGCAGAAGCGCACCTGATACAACTAATCAGTTGTGCAGGCCTAGATCAGTTGATTAAATCAGTGCTTTCAGGTGAGCTTCTGCTTGGTAGAATTGAAGACCTGCAGCCTCTTGACCCGTTTACGGGTCAGTTTGACGCCCCTGCTGTAGAGACAGAGAAAGAATGAATGAAATTCAAGGTAACGTCTGCAGAAGGATAAAAGTACAAGGATGTGTGTGTGCGAGTGTGTGAGTGTGTGCCTGTATGTATATGAGCTCACATACATGCTTACGGCACCTCAGAATAATGAAATGTGACTGTCTGGCCACGCTCTCCCTCTGCAGTTCTAATACAGCCAAAGAGCAAACTGGGTCCTTTGCCAAAGGAAGACAAATACATGAAATCCTCCACAGAGCCTGTTTCTCACAACCCCTCATTCAGCCCTGTCCCCTCTCTCCATCTCTCTCAGCCTCAGTGTCTCTCCTTCTCTTCTCTCAAAACAATGAATGTTTTCTTTTCCCTTTCATACACCCATGAAGTGTCTCAGAGTCTGATCTTCAAGAACCATCCGTCCCCTAACTAATCCAATCCTCACCATTTTCAGTTCAGATAATGTTTGGGTACTGCAGCTGGGTAACTGGCAGAACATAAACAGTCCTGGTGTGTCTAAAATGCACCAACATTAGCAGAGGATAGGTAAGAAGTGACATGGGAAGAGATTTGAGTATTACACGCTCTCTATAGCCACCAAACCCTTAGTGTACATGCTAAACATCCAGAGGTCAATGTAAATGTCTGCAATAGAAAAGTGTTGTACCCCTTATTCCATAGAGTAACTCAGGCTCCAGAGACCAATTTAAGGCCAGTTTCACCAGTGAAATATTTCAGATCACGCTTCAACAAAAGGCACAATTACAGTCATACAGACATACGTGAAAACTAATCACTTAAAGCCATCTAGTTCAATGACGCTATATTTTTGCGGCATTTTCCTTTTTTTTTTTTCTATGGTTTGAAGTCATGTCGTGTTGAATCTTCAGTTCACTGAGCCGTTAACAAAATGGAGCGCAGTGAGAGTACTGAAGTGCCAGTGAAGGAACACACAGCCTGCTGGAACGCTTCAGCCAGCCAATGCCAGGCCGTTTCCATGGCAACGCGGAGGGGCCTTCCGCAAGCACCGGCTCCCATCGCTACAGTAAGGACAGACGAGAATGGCTGGAGTGCAATATCTACTACATATGAGTACAACTGAGAAAGGTACACAATTACAGAAGCGCAAGGCAAAATCATGATCAAAATGCAGAGGACAGAACGTAACGGTTACGAATAAAAATAAATAAATAAATAAAAATGCTGCCCCAATCGTTTATTCCACAACGTGAGACATAAGAAATAGGACATGACGTTCCCCGAGGGTGCAGCATCCTCCAGCAGCTGTCTAGTTTGCACCAAATTTGTATAACGCAAGAGCTAAATGTATGTAAACTACCTCAAGGGAGAATAGAAGGAAGATGAAAAACCCAAGTGGATATGACTGGGATGCCCTTTGCTCTTAAAATACTTAGGGTTAAATGATTTCAGACAGCTTTTGGGAACATGAAGCAGAGAAGTAAATTGAACTGAAGGTATTCTGCCACTCTAAACAGACCAAGTAAATAACACAAGCAATCCGTGATGTATTAATCATAAACATGGCTGTGAACAGCCATTATTTATTTATTTTTTTAATTATAAAAAGGCACTCACTCTGAAATGCTAGTCTTTCAGCAGCCGCATGCCCCATTTTAAATAGACTCAAGACTTGTAATGGAGTAGAAAGAAAAATATAAAAGAACAAAGGACAGAGGAAATAGCAAATAGTGGAATATAACTAGGTAGAACCTGAAAATAAAAATACAAACTCTGTTAAAGGTCCCATATTACGCATAATTCACTTTACTATGGTTTTCTAACAGTGATATGTGTCCCCTAAATAAACAGTCTGTACACCCCCAGACATGAGAAAAATAGATAACACAGATAGGGGGCAGTCCAGATAACACAAGCCGCAAAAATATTAAAGCTTTTTTCATTTGCCCTTAGCCAGTTACAGAAATGCAAAAGCAACGTGTTCAATGCTCAAATCATGGCAGGATAACGGGGGAGACTTAGGCCCGTATTCAGAAACGACACTCACACTCACCCTCCACTCACCATATAGTGAGTACGATTAAAATGTAACTGGAGTGTGAGAACGTGACTGACCTACCACTAACCGTGGGATCGGTCCCACTCCTCGCCAGTTGCTATTCACAAACGCCACTCGAGCATAACTGACAGGAGTGGGCACTGGGTACCAGAGACGGTGCGTGGGCTGCTGCAAAGGGACGCTCAATCCTCACCCTTCAGTGCTGAATAACCTAAACCTGACACAGTTTACTTTTCTTGATTAGAAAGTTTCTCGGACTAATTGGTAAAACGACAATCAAATTTATTTTTATAGCGTCGTCATACATTGCTTCACAAAATTGAGGCATTCCTTTCGCACATAAATGACGACGTAAAATATCAGCATATCTTCATAAATTCTGTGGTCGAGTGGCTCGCGAAAGGCCCAGGACAACCCGCGAGTCTCACTAAGCAAGAAGTTGTGAAACGTGCGAGACATTTCCTTCTACATTCAGCAATTAAGAATGTAGAAAAGACTGGAGTCTCGTGACTTACAGCTACATGAGCCTCGCAGACCCATCCACACGTGCCCCAGGAGCCAGCTGAGCGCAGAATTTTCCAACCCACGAGTAAAGAAAAGTGCGAAAAATAACCGAATGCGTGAGACTTAATAAATATGCGTCATTCACGAAAACTGGCCACATCTGATAATGTTGAGAGTTCTCGGAGTATTTGCAATAGCAATTTAAGTGAATTGAAAACAGGGCGACAGCCTAATTATCAATACTCATTCTAACTTAACAAGTAGAACTGGCAATACATGATAATCCTTTGGATTTTTGTAGTTCAAGTAGATAAAATTTTATTAAATGATTGCATATGACCTTTTTTCAATCATTATTTTTAAGGGATGGTTTTGAGCTTTCCCTACTGTCAGTTCACCAATAGCTAGTGGTGGGTACACAAATGCTAACCTCAAGCTCACCACAGTGCAGTTCGTAAAGACTGAAACTAGGTGGTCAGTTAGTAAAATTACCGGCATCGTTATCATCATTAGAGTTAAAATTTGCATAGTTGCGATTGCGCTGAGCACGTGGCTGTAAATGATCCAGAGTTTCTTATGTTTGTAACCACCTGAAAGCCATGATAACAAAATACCGGCGCAAGTTAGTGCGGCTCAAGTGAGGTGTTCCCTGCACTCAACCTTCACTCAGAAAAAGACGCTATTTTCAGTGTGAGTGAGGTCTCTGAAAGCAAATGAGTGTTAGGACAACCTCTGACTCATTTAGTATAACCTGACACTAACTAAGTTTTAGTACTCACTCGTACTCAATTAGTGTGAGTGTGAATACGGGCCTTAGTATTCATACTTTAATTTGTGACCCCTGTGACAGGTTTGTAACAGCAAGTTAGGTTGGTAACAGATCGTTAACCTACTTGTTAATACACTAGTTGTATTATTCTTTGTCAGAATTTGGTTATTCAGCCCATGTTGTTATGATTTTCTTTAGCAGCAGCTGCGATTCATTTGTCCAGTATTGTTCATTTTGGTCTGAAAGTGGCATTTTTAAATTGCAGATGTGATGCGATACCGCTTATCTCAAACCTCGCGGTATATGTTAATGTTCAAGAATAATGTTAGGTTAGGGAACAAAGCATGTGAAGACTACTAAAGGAGTTTTGTACACCTATCGCAGCTGGTGGGTCTACATAAGTATCAGGAGGCAGCAGGTTACCTGGGCGTAAGTTGAAGCCCGGGACCAGGGAGAAAGGGAGGAGTGTGACTGAATTTACCGCTTGTCATTCGCCCATTCACTTGGTGTAAGCAGTTAATATTCATCGATATGCCTCGGAAGGAGTAATTCCATTTTTAAACTCTTTGAGCATACATTTCCGCTTCTTTGCATGGAGAAAAATAACAAGCAGTTTAGTGCATCAATTTTCAATGGTTCTCTAGGGCAGATGCCAGATGCTTGCCCGACATCTGCGTAATGTGATGGTCATTCACGTTTTTTGTCATGCGGGTGGGTCATCCGGGTGGGTCCCCATTGAGATGCTGTGAAATACTGAAGCCTTGTTAATAAATTCTGATCATAGATGAGTGAATGTTACTTGTGTCAGACCGAGTTTGAGTTATTTTCACCGCGCTTCAGAATATTAAAAATTCTAAATCCCCTTATCACTAATGAAACCCTTCCAAAATATTGTCGCGCCCCCTTTAAAAATTGTTCTGGCGAATAAAAAACTGAAAAAAAGTGGAGGTTGAATACAGAATTCTTTCTGGTATTGGTAGCTTAGTGTTGGAATTGTGTTTAGTTTTGGTAGAAATGGTTACCAGGAATTTTTAGGAAAAATTCCTTCTGGATAAGTGGGTATAAAACATGACTATATAACAATACAGCCACAACCACACACATGCAAGGCAAGAGAGTACGAGCAAAGCACTAAAATTTTAACTCGCCGCTCATTGACATCCTGCTGTAAACGTTGCTGCAACACTTCAATAGCTTCCTCCTCCCCTTCGGGTTTGGATTAGGGATCAAACATGTACGGTCTTACAGCAAAAGATGCCGCAAACAGCTGTCAAAGTGCAACCCAAACTTCAAGAGAGAAGACACTACATAAAATGTCCAAAAATTGCAGATATCACTGATTTGCAAATCTGCCTAGACTATTTTTATTTTGTTGAAAAAAGTAAATGTAAATGGTAACAAATAATTTTACTTTTGTCATGGTATAATCCTGAAGCTATTCAGCAGTCCAGGGTCTCCACTGTCTTTTTTTTTTTGCTTCATTATACACCACTTATTTTCAGTGGGAGACAGCTCTGGGAGACATCTTCAAGCAGTCTGGTCGTCTTGACTCCTCTGTTACACTGTTTGCCGCTGCCCAACCACTGCCCATTCCATGACCACAATCTGTTCATCCCTTGATAAAGTTCCGTCTTCGTCCGACCTTGATCTGGCTATTGGTTTCCTCTGTCCTGACAATCCTTGATAGCATTACATGACGCCCATTTTCATTGAATTTCTTCAAGAAAGCATTAAAGGTTGCAATAAATTGCCCCCTTCAATGAGAGAGAATGTCCGCATGCGTAATCTTGGAGAAACAGGGCTAGTGTAAAAACTCCATTGACCAGCAATGATTTAGAAAGTGCCCGTTGCACCAAAGAGAAATACTCGTGGAGCTTTAAGATCCAAAATTCAACCATTTTCAACTGGAAAAATATGCATCTTCAGCCAGTAGCTAATGATAAACTAAAGACTAACACAATCAATGTATGGTAGCCAGCTAAACAGCACTTACCTTTACTTCGAAAATGAAGATTTTCTTGTCCTTCCCCTCCTAAATGACAGCATTACTGACCCATTCACATCAAAAATGCATTTAACTATTCATACTTTTGCATGCTTTCATCCTGGGGGCAGTTTAAGTTTAAGGGGAAGAATTCTCCATAAGATCGCTGTCTAGCTATATTTGCTAAATGTGAAAAACGCTAAAGTGGAACTCGGGTAGCATTAGTAACTTGGCTAGCTGTTTTCAATATATGAAATAGGCCTACTGCAACAGGTGTTGTATGCATCTCAAGTGCCTGTAACTTGGGAGTTCATCATTTCCTCATTCTCATTCACAACAGGTGATCCAAATAACCATGGGTTGGATTACAAAAAAAAATGAACAGGCTTGGGTGGCCACTCTGTGGAATGTCCGGCATTAACCCTGTCATGCACAGAGGTCACTACAGTGTACAGCTGTTTAAAAGCGTTTTTTCTCTATATATGCCTGCAATTTTGGGCACTGCTGCATATTAGTAAAAAAATCCTAACTGAGTTTATCATAATTCATGCATGAGAGGGTTAACCGCTATGATGAAACAGTGTTTTCCCCTCCAGGGGTATCCGGCAGTCACTTGACTGAAAATTAAAAATCGGCTAGACATAAAATCACGGTAAAACAAACTACTGCACATAATTCTAATTAAAGGCAGAGAAAACTGTTAATAAAAGGTATTAGAAGAGGAGATACTGCCTAAAATATCACAGAATGCTGAAAGAGTGAGATCTATTACCCGACTCCTGTTCATTGCTGAGTTTTTTTTTTTTTATTTCTCACATCCAAACATTTTCCTCCAATAATTTGCCAGAGGGCTTAATTACAGCCCTCAGGATAGTCACACCATTCGCCTGGCCATTGTTCATTTTCGGGAGACATGGAGGACATTCAGATTGGCACATTAATAATTCGAGCTGGACTTAAATTGTTTATAGCTATCTGACAGCGGGGCCGAGTAGAGAAATTTACCCAAATTGAGAAGTTCATTCTTGAGCTTTGTGATTTTGGTAACACCTCTCCTGTGTTTACAAATTTCTGAATATTTTTTACAAACAGGAAACAGAGTGTTAATGTTCAGATGCACAAAAAATATCAACCTTTTATTCTCAGTATGTCATTGCAGTATTCAGCGATTTTTATCTAAGATAAAGGTGATTGATTTACTTCTGGATTTGCTAACATAGAACAACATGAAACAGGAAAAAAGTAGGCCTAAAGATAACTGATAAAGATAAAGATAATTAATTACCTCGCCCACGACAGAGTCAGCGGGCAAGGTTATGTTATCGGTGCAGTTTGTTTGTTTGTCTAGTTGTTCGTGTGTCCGTATGTTAACAATCTAGCGTCTACTTGGTTGCACTGACTGACTTCAAACTTTCACAGTATGTGGGCAATGGTCCATCGATTACCTGATTAAATTTTTGTGGTTATTGGGTCAGGGTCAAGGTCATCAGAAATGTCAAAATGTTTAGTTTTTTTTTGCAATAACTCCCTTCAAACTCATCACATTGATTTCACCCCAAAACCAAAATGTGCATCTTTAAATTCTACTTCCAATCATGCTGCATGATGGGAAAGCTCTGATAGTCTCCGTAGCAGTTGTGGGTTAAATGTCAGGGAGGTCAAGGTCTTCAATGAAAATAAAATATTTTCCATTATAACTCTAAAATAGTTGCAGATAGACAGATGTTTACTGTCATGAGCATACACTTACTCCTGTGTGGGCTTTTATTTGACACCAAGACCTTTGAATTGAGTGACCCTAAAAGGTGAAACTAAAGGTCACGAATTTTCAAAAGACTATAAGTTGAAAATGGTGCAGGTCAAACTTAAAATCAAGTCAGTATGAAAAGCACTCCAATATGCGCTGGCTGGCGAGGTTTGTTCTGCCTCACAAGACTTGTTGTCCTGCAATGTAGCACTGAGAATCATCAACAGAATATACAAATGACAACAGTATACATGTTAAACTGAAGGCAATGGCAAATTGGGAGGGGGGGAGGGGGGTTAGGCAAACATGGTAGCAGCAATACAGAGAAGTATTCAAAAACCCCTGTAAAAACCCCTCTCCGAATTTAAGGACTTCGCTAAGGGCTCGAAGATAACAGGCTTTTAAATATTTTTGGCCCTGCTCTTCAGCCATGTAGATTTCACCAGAAGGTCCGAATTGTTTAATAATTTGGACTGCAGACATGCACTCCCTATTATCATGAAATCAACATTGTTCCTAAGCTGTTGAGATATTGTCTTACGCAGCTTTATGCAAAATGGTGCACCTCAAACCATCCCTGCACATAAATAACTAAGCCTTTTGTGTATGCTTATTTTGAAGCCAAACATGATAGCATCACCTCTTAGCAAGTGAACTTGTTAGCTGCTCTGGTATGTTCCAAACAATCCGTGTCTTGAACATCCCTTACCCTTCCCAGTGTCATGTTGCACCTGTCCCAAATATTTTTGGAATGTGTTGCAGGCATCATGGTTGGAATAGTGTGTAATTAGAAAAAACAAGTAGATCAGAGGAATCTAATAGCTGCGACCTGGCCTAGCATCCGTCACGCAGCTTAGTGTCCATGACTGGTGGTTTCTTGTACAAGTGTGACCTCGAAATTGGAAAATGACCTTGAAAATCAATAGGGAACCCTTCCTCTGTACCAAGAAGCTTGTTGTAAGATTTAATAGCCATCCATCAAGTTAAACTGGAGTTACGGTGCGAAAACTGTGAAATCCGGGCAAAATCGACACTTTTTTGACCGGTGTGACCTTGGGATTCATCAGATGACCTTGAAAATCAATAGGGAACCCCTCCTCTATACCAAGAAGCTTGTTCTAAGATTTCATAGCCATTCATTGAACTAAACTTGAGTTACGGTGCGAAAACCGTCAAATCGGGCAAAATTTTTTTACCTGTGTGACCTTGGGATTTGACGTATGACCTTGAAAAACAATAGGGAAAACCTATTGAATAATGAATAATAAAGAAAGGAGCTGCCGGGTGGCTCACACGGTTAAGGCACTGCGCTGCAGTGCAGAGGTGATCACCACGTCGCGGGTTCGAGCCTCGGCGTACCCACCGGCAGGGGTCGGCAGCTTTTTCAGAGTAGCGCACAATTCGCTATCGCGCTACAGGGTTACAAATTGGGAAGGGACTGCCGGATTTGGGTATTCGAGAACAGCTTTGTTCGTTGCTCCAGCGCCTCCTGTTGGCCAGACGGGCACTCGTCAGGAAGACTCCGGCTTGGTTCATGTCCGGGTATCCTCCGCCCTCGCTCTGAACTTGCGAAGATTCAACCCGCGAGTGTATAAGAATCAGTGGCTGACAGGCACGTGCTTCGGAGGAGAGCCGTGAACTGTCTTCACTATCCTGAGTTGGCAGCAAGGGGTCGCATACGAGCAAGCTTTGTACATAGTTCCCCCATTGGGCATTCCAAATTCGGGTGGGATTGGAGATGCCAAATTTAAAAAAAAAAAAAAAAAAAAAGAATAATAAAGAATAATGAATTCTAACTGGAGTTACAGCGCGAAAACCCGCAAACAAGGTCGTGACCTCTGTGAACTTGACCTTTGACCTCGACCGTTTGCATGAACATCACTTTGGTCAAAAAAAAAAGGTCAATAATTCCTGAAAATTTCATGATAATACGACGACAGGAACATGGTGAAAAAGGTGTCACAGACGGACGGACAGACAGAAGCGTTCATAGAGCTGATTGGTCGCAGCTAACAATAAAGTTGATAAGTTGAAACTGAAAAATAATTTTAAATACAGTGCCGTGAAGAGGTATTTGTTCTCTTTCCATATATTTTTGCATACTTGTCACCCTTAAATATTTAAGATTATCCATTTTTTTTTTTTTCACTAAAATAAACTGAATGAACTCAATATGCAGTTTTTAATTCAAATTTCAATTGATAAATTGTAGGGCTAAGTTTCGATTCAAATTTCAAGAATGGATTTGATTCCGATTCACAAGATTCAGAATCAATTATCACGATTCGATTCGATCTCAATTTGGTTAATGTTATTAAAACTGTCTATTATTTTAATTTTGTCATGGCCATTTGGCCCACAAACAGCTGTGAACAACACTTGTAGGGTCAAAGTAAACTTTATGCTGCATGTTGTACAGACTCTCCAATCAGAATAGCAGCATCAGTCAGGGGGGGGTGAGAGATTGCCTTCCATTTTGTTGAGCGTCGGGTGCATGGCACCGTTTTTGCGCAAGTTCCGCATCTTCCAATATTTCCTATTTTTTCCACATGTGCATTCATTATCAACAGGTGGCGATTGCGCAATGACTCAGAATTAACGGGAATCAATTTGTGGCAGGAAAAATATAAAATATATGGGCTATATTAAAGACCAATCTTTGGACGCACAAATGTATCTTTACGAATTAAAATGAGCATCGATTCAGAATCAGAGAATCTAATTTTTCAACACAGGCCTAATTAATTGACAAAGGGGCAAAGTAATTACCCCCTTTGAAATATATCAACCATTTAAACCAAATTAACTAGGCTCAATTTCACTATACATACCCAAGCAAGATTACCATCAGCCTTGTTCACATTAAAGCTTAAACAGGACCTTTTTTACAATGTGAAGTAGGCAAAAAGCAGCATATGATGCCACAATCTAAGAAATTGAAGAATAGATGAGAAACAGAGTCACTGACATCTGACAGACTGGAAGGGTTTCAGAGCCTTTTCTCAGGCTCTGGGATTCCAGCCAGCCTCAGTGAAAGCCATTATCTACAAATAGGGTAAACTTGAACAGTGGTGTTCCTTCACAGCCAGCTAAAATTCTTCCAAGATTGCAAGGATGACTAATTAAGGGGGTCACAAAAGAACCTAGACTAACACCTGAAGCACTACAGGCCTCACTGCCTCATTTGCCTAAGTTAAGTTAAGGTCAGTGTTCACAATTCCGCAATTTGAAAGAGACTGAGCTAAAAATACATCAGTGGGAGAGCTGCAATGTGAAAATCACTGCTGACCAAAACGAATACAAAGGCTCATCTTACATTAGCCAAAAAACATCCTGATGACCCCGAAGACTTTGGGGATTATATTCTGTAGACAGATGAGTCAAAAGTGGAACTTACTGGATGACATGGGTCCCATTACATCTGGCATAAAGATTACAAGGCATTTTAAAAAGAAAAAAAAAAAAAAAAAAAACACCATACCAGCAGTCAAATACAGAGGTAGCAGAGTAATGGTCTGGGGCTGTTTTGCAGTTTCAGGACTTGGGTGACTTGCCATAATTGATGGAACCATGAATTCTGCTCTCAACAAGAAAATCCTGAAGGAGAACATCTGACCATCAGTTTGAGATCTAAAGCTCAACACAACTGTGTTATGCAGCAGGGCAATTACCCAAAGCACACAATGGCTTAAAAAAAATTTTTTTGGACTGGCCCAGTCGAAGTCCTGATTTGAATCTGATTAAGATGCTGTGGCGTGACCTTAACCCCTGTGCACAGAATACAAAATTATTTAAATTTTTCCTGTTGTGCATTAGCCTATTTAAGCTTATAACTGGAACAGACACTTTGGAAAATGACTCCACTAAAGCTAGACATTTAGAAACTCAACTGCAGAATTGTTTAGGAATTAAATTTTGGAATTTACAGGCGCCGGCGTCTATGTCTGCAAAAAGGAGTAAACCAGGTAGTTCATGCTCAGAAAACCCTTTCTGTTTGAAACAATTCAGCAAAGAAGAGTGGGCCAAAATTCTTCAGCAGCAATGAAAAAGACTCATTACCATTCATCGAAAATATTTGGTAACACTTTATAATATGAGGACATGAATCATGTAGTTATCATGCATTATTTCATGCATGATTCACACACGAGTTCATCATGAATTCTGCATGATTTAATACATAAATTCATCATGACTCATCATGAGTTAAAATGAATTCATTCTCACTCATGTCTGAATTCATGCAATGACATCATATCACATAAGGCATTACTTACTGTGATGGATTCATCATGAATCAAAAGTAATTAAACATGATCATGATGAGTTCATGGTTCATTAAAGACAGTCGTTTCACTTTTGGCAGAATCGAACATTTGTTGTAATGAAAACTACCGTTTGTCCACCACTTTAGTTGAGGTGGCACAAACACGATTAACTCTTGAGAAAGTAAACTTTAATTCATGACATTCAATGATTCCTTAGCAATAGCATTTCACACATCTGTTGAGATAAAAACATGTACAGCCACCACTTCAGTTGAGGGGGGCAAAAACATGATCAACTCATGGGAAGCTAATGCATTAAGTAAGAATGAATTAATGGATTAAATCCGTATGTACTAATGCATGAAGTAGTACATAACTTCACTGTAATATTGTATCTTTATAATCAAAAAGTGATGGTAAGTCCAAGTAAAATATCAAGTGCAATTCTGCCAAGAGTGAACTGACTATGTTTTTGTAGGCCCATGAATTCATGAGCAACTAACCCTTAGTTCATGTTGTTCAATATTCCCAATAGACTAACATTTGTACATTTATGCTGATACGTCCACCACTTTAGATGAGGGGGCACAAACATGATGAATTCATGAGAAATTAAGCTTTAATTCATGGCATTCAATGACAAAAATGACAAGCTAATATACCTACCACTTTAGATAAGGGGGCACAAACATGATTAATTCATGGGAAGCTAATACATGAAGTAAGAATGAAGGATGAAAACGTTTATTTCGATTCTGCCAAAAGTGCAATGACTGTCTTTAATGAACCATGAACTCATCATGATCATGCTTAATTACTTTTAATTCATCATGAATTAATTACAGTAAGTAATGTTTTAGTTGATATGATGTCATTGCATGAATTCACACATGCATAAGCATGATTTCATGTTAACTCATGATGTGTCATGATGCATTAATGCATGAAATTATGCATGAATTGTGATTAACTCATGAGTGAATCATGCATGAAATAATGCATGATAATTACATGATTCATGTCCCCTAAATATAAAGTGTTACCAAATATTTGATTGCAGTTGCTGCTGCTGCCAAGTGCAAACAGTGATTAGGTTTAGGGGGGCAGTGATATTTTCACATGGGTATACAGGTTTTCAATGACACTTTACCTTCAAAAAATACAATTATAATTTAAAAGCTGCATTTTCTGTTAAATCAAATTGTCTTTGTCTTATATTAAAATTATTTGAATGATCTGCCACATTTTAATATGACAAATCAGCAAATATAGATGAAGTCAGAAAAGGGGCAAGTACTTTGTCAAAGCACTGTATACTGTGTAATGAAAGCACTTTTTTTCCAGACAACTTTTTCTAATTGAAGCGAACAAAGAAAGCTATGGAGAATCTGGGAATAACTGATTTAGGCCTCAAAATGATCAGTTTTCTGAGCAACTAGCCAGAAAAAAATCTGTCACACCACAGCAAATTATACTTAGCTGAGAGAAGCACATTTTGCTGGAGGTGCATGTCATCGGCTAATTACTGAATCTAAAATCTCTGGCTGCAAGAGTCAGCATCTCCTATGCATTAGTCCACTAGTTTTACTAATCAATAACAAGATGATAACAAGAAAAAAATTAAACAACTCAGCCAAACTAGTAAAACTTTTGGGACAAGAGATTTAGATTCAGTACCTAGCCTACATTATATAAAGTATAACTCTGATTACTAAAAGTTGAGGTGGGCTGAAAATAAACTAATATCCATCTATCTGCCTGAGAATGTCTATTCATCTGTGTTCTATCTGTTAATTTGTTTAAGTCATCTGCGGCTCCACTTAATTAATGCCAGATTGATTTATAGATGAACTCATAATTCAACTTGTATTAATTTCATAAATCACGTTTTTCCTGTTAATCAAACCTGTAGGCTAATGCATTTGCAATATTTCCAACAGTACGAATGGCACGTGGGACATTGAAAACTAAGTCAAATCAAGGAATAGCAATCACTTTCACAATCTCAAATGTCATCCCCAAGGACTGTGTGCTCAAAATAGTAATGAAATCATTTGTCAGTCTATAATCCAGGCAACATCAAACCAAATAAACCCAAGATTTTCATTAATTTCACTCAGGCTAAAAAAAACGTTACTCCCAATTATCGGCATGCCCAACCCCTGAAAGGCAAGCAGAAATAAAGCTGCTGGCAATGTTAGCCATGTTTATCCTGTGCGTACAAGTTATTAACTTCTATGTATACCACATACAACAATTAGAGCCACTTCCTTAATATTGTGTCAGTCCTCCTTATGCTGCCAAAACAGCTCAGACCCCTTGCGAAGCACATGCCTCGAGACCACAGAAGGTGCCCTATATGATCCTCTAAGTCCTGTAAGTTGCAAGGTGGGGCTTCCATGGATTGGACCTGTTTGTCCAGCACATTCCACAAATACTTAATTGGATTGAGATCCAGGAAATTTGGAGGCCAAATCAACACCCTGAACTCTCAGTCATTTTCCTCAAGCCATTCCTGGACCATTTTTGCAGTGTGACAGGGGGCATTGTCCCACTAAAAAGAGGCCACTGCGATTAGGGAATACCGTTTCCATGTGGGAGTGTACTTGGTCTGCAACAATGTTTGGTAAGGGGTACGTGTAAAAGTAACATCCACATGATTGCCAGGAAGCAAGTTTTCTCAGCAGAATATAGCTGAGAGCTTCAGATTTACTCCACTGACTTGCCTTCTTCCCATAATGCACCCTGTTGCCTTTTTTTCCCAGGTAAATGGTGCACGCACACTTGGCCATCCATATGTAAAATTTAAATGTACAAATTTTCCCAGTCCACCCTTTTCTACTCTTCAATGGTCCAGTTCTTTCAACAGTGGATAAGGGTCAGCGCCAGTGGCGGCGAGTGAACTGGCGATAGGGGAGGCTCAAAACAATCCCTTAAGATAAATGATTGGTCATGACCTGTTTCCAATCATTCATGTAAATTACCATTACAGCAACTCCGATTCCTCTCAACATTATCAGATGAGGCCAGTTTTCATTTATAACGCATACCGATTACGACTCCGAACTTCTCACGCTTTTCTTTATTCAGGAATTGGAACTAATGCATGTGTTTCATGATCGTTAAATGAAGTAAGATCATTTGAAGGATCTTTAGGCAATTCCATTGCTTCCAACTCCTCCAGTGCAGAAGGACTTCAATTCCGCGCAAGAATCTCTTACATACGCATTGATTGAACAATTGCTTACTACACCAGAGGAACGTAAATACGCCACTTAACCTCACACCGAATGCATGAGAGTTGACATGTATGAATTGTAAATGAAAAAAATAGGCGTGTAATGCACAGAATACTCCTCAGCCCGATGTCGAAGTTTTTGGAGATGCCCGCCCGCCCGCACGAAGGATAGCAATACCCCGTCAGCCTTGAGGGCTGAGGGGTAACTAGCCACACCTGATAATGTAGAGAGTTTTCTGAGTTTCTGTAATGGTAATTTAAATTAATGACTGAAAACAGGTTGTGACCAATCATGAATTTTAAGGGATTGTTTTGAGCCTCCCCCATCGCCAGTTCACCAGCCGCCACTGGTCAGCACAGACAGTGTGGCTGGCCTGCAGCTGCGCAGCCCCAAACTCAGCAAGCTGTGATGTACTGTATGTTCTGACACCTGTCAATCATAGCCAGCATTAACTTTTTCAGCAATCTGAGCTACAGTCGCTCTTCTGTTGGATCAGACCACATGTGCCAGCCTTTGCTCCCAATGAGCATCAAGCCTTTGCTGCTCATGACAATGTCACCAGTTTTTTTTAGTTTTCCTTCCTTGGGCAAGTTTTGGTAGGAACTGACCACTGCAGACTGGGAATACCCTACAAGATCTGCTGTCTTGGAGATACTCTGAACCAGTTGTCAAGCCATCGCACCCTGGCGCTTGTCTAAAGCATTCAGTTCCATACGATCCATTTTTCCAACTTCCAACATGGGAACGTCAAGAACAGACAATTCACTTGCAGCCTAATATTTCCCTGCCCTTTAATGGTGTGATTGTAACAATATAATCAGTGTTTTTCAACTCACCTGTTGGTGGTTTTAATCTTCCAGCTGATCAGTGCATTACTCTGTCTGTACAAAATAAAATTTGATATTGGCCTAAACAAATCAATAAAAACTAAATAAAAATAAAAAAAATTTAAAAAGACAATTGACTTTGTGTTTCAGGGCTTCCAGGTAATAATAAGCATAAGCAATGCTAATAAAAGCACTGAGTTTCAATTATTTGGCTTTAAACCTCCAAAAACACTAAATATAAACTGTACACACTATCTGAAGTAAGTGGGTGTGCTTGAAGAGTTTATACAGACCTGGTAACAATCAAACTTTGTCTAATTTAGCCTTCAATAGTATTTACACCTTGGTCCAAATCTATTTGTAGAATTTCTTAAACACAACATGACTGAACAAGGGTTATAAATCAGCTCCAAATAGTGATCTTAATGCCAGCTTGCAATGAGTCTCCTGAAATATTAATCTGCCATTAGTCTCTACACTCAATCAGCAATGTGAGCCAACTCGTGAAGATATTGAACTTAATGGATAACCAGTGTTATAATTGAATAACAATCTAATATTGAAAAATCAGATGTGCAGATAAGACTGCATCTTGTCCATCCTTCAGTGCACTCAAGTGGGTTAGTCACTCGATGCATAAAGAAAAAAACTGAGGTTGTGATTTTTAAAACAATGACCTGCTGTACTGGCTTTCTCTCCATGGAATCAAAACACATTTCAATGATTCAATAACAAACAAACAAAAAAAAAATCTGTCACCTTTGAATAGGTTAATTGATTAGTTTTTGAAGTTGGCCAACTCACTGCTTTTTAAAATGTGCACAGAAAAAAAAACATTTAACCCTCAAATCAAAATTTTGAAATGATCAGAGTTACCATTTTTTAAGTTGAAAAGGTTCAATACAAAATACATAGAAGCAAGTAGCAAGGGTGTAACAATACTTCCAGTCAACTTATTCACTGAGCATGATGCACTAACTAAAATGTCCTCAGTGCAAAAGAGATGCTACTCCTGATACACAGTCAAATATCGACAAAATAAGCACCTTCTATCACTAAAAATACAATACAATCATTTCTTTTTCCCGTTTTTGTTTTGCTAATGACCATGGCATAATGCTAAGCAGAGATGACATGCTTATGCTCTTTTCAGGCAACGAGATTGCTTACAGTGCCTAATAGAGATGAACAGGTATTTCGCAGTACTCTTCACAAACCTTGCTTCTATACAATTCTTCAACTTTGCTTTTCACTCCGCTAGATGTGACATACTGCAGGATTACACAATGTGAAGAATGAAAACAAAATATTTGCCATAAAGGTCCATCATTCCTTTCCTCAAATTGCAGACAGCTGTTGATCATTCTTCACGTCATGCAATGCATACCACAACATTTTTACTAATTTACTGCTCCGCCAAATTTTCTAAAGAGGGCAGTGGCAAAAAGCTCTGAGATTGAAAGGTATAACAATGTGGAGTTTACATCAAATATATTATTTATAAGCTGAATAAGAAACTGATTACCGAACTCAGCTCTGCTACATAATCACATACGTCGCTCTGGCTTACAACTCAGCAGTTCTGCACTAGTGTATTCTGCACACACTTGACACAGGATTAGCGCTAAGGCTAAACAGGTGATGACCTAGTGAAAACTGGAATCCTGCAAAACAGCAATGTGACCATAGGCCAGAAAAAAAACGTGTGACATGCAACGAGGTGTAATCGGTCCAGTGCTCATACGCTTAAAAGAGTACAACTGAATAGTGGCTTTTGTGTCCACGGTGTGTGATGATACACCGCGTTGACAATCTATTGTTCGTGTTAACCCAACTACGGCTAGCCAATGCAATACGATTGTAGTTTTCCATGGAATGCTGGAACCCCTCCTCCACAACACGGCCATAAGCTGATATCAGTGTTTAGTTTACATTTCAACTGTATTCAACCACCACGTTTCCAACAACGCACCATGTATCTAGCCTAATGATCATACGCAAGAAAGGGATAAAATGTCGACTTACTTGACACAAATGTATTTTTCCTGTATTATTAATTATTATTGTATTTTTCCCTCAATCGCCGAATTTTCAACAGAGCATGGCGAATCTTAGCGATCGAAAACGTTTCAGAACGGTCCTTGCATTGTCGCCGTCAAAAAGAATGGAGAACGCTAAAATCTGGGTTGCCTTTGGTCTGCATGACTGTTTCCTTGGTAGCATCTATTCCGCGGCTCTGTTTCTGCAGCAGACAAGACCGTGGCGCATGCGTGCTTTTGGGGCACACGGACCACCACCCTGTGATAGTATTAAAATCCTCACGCACTCCCTACAAAATCATGGTTCAGGGAAAAAGCAGCATCATTCTTGAGGGTATGATGAACGCTCATGATAAGACGATCAGTTGCTGACACGCAGGTACAGCGATATGCAGCCCAGCAGAAGATTGTGTGTAGTATCGGCGTCGTCCTGCTGCAAATAATGTTGGCTACCTTAGACATCATCAACACTTAAGGAAAACGCAACATTCATTCATGAAATAGACGTGGGCAACAGTCCTACTGGATAGCGGTATAATTACTTTTATTTCATTGTAATGTTGGTAGACTCTCCGTTAAAGCACATAATGACCTCACAAATACACACTGAGCATGTGCGCAGTTGCAAAAATTTCTCCGAAACCAATTATGTAATTCCTATTTTACGATGACGTCATAATATTTTGAAACCTCCATCTTACGGCTGCCGTTAAAATGCAACAAATTTGTAAAATGAATTAGGGCAACTACCAATACCCACTATAAAACAGCCTAAATGGGTCCTTAAAATGAACTGAATTCCTTCAGCGCAAGCATTCTGCATTGCTCCCGTTGTAAAACAGGAATTCATTCGAGGTTAAACTAAAGAAAAATAGGCTAAATGATAAGAATTCTGGTGATCACCGTGTGTAGGCCTATCTATTTGAATCTTTCATTCTCAAAGATTCTCAAATAGCGATGCACTAAAATACATTCACATCTTGTCTGTATCAAGCATACTCCTTATATCTGAGAAAATGCATTAAGAAGGGACACGTACAATAAATCTAACTTCGTTCCAAAATAAATCTCCAGCCAGCCAGCTAAATGGTGCTTCTGACGCATTTTGGCTGTTCCCTTTCAAGACCAACTTCCCCCACAAGTTTAATCCTTTTTGTCGAGGAGGGGTCTCTTACTGTGTGAGCGGCGAGCATCCGGTCTTCACTTGGGGAGCTGTGGGAACAGAAGCTTAAATGAAGGGTAGCCTCATTGTTGGGGGTAAAAACGAGAGAGGGGCCCCAAGAAAGAAGGCTATTGACGTGGGGTTAAAAAGTGTCCCATTCACGGCTTTTTAAAGCAGAGCTCTTCTGAATTCCTCAGTCAGACAAATGCGTGAACACTTTGGGTTTCTGTGCCAACCAATGCGACCGTGTCATACAGAGCTATTACTTCTATTTATGTTTTCCATCTTTATCCTAAACTAAACCAGTGCACTCACACAATTAGAAAATTTCGAGTTAGGAGTAAAATTATTACCATGTGCAAGGTATGAGCATAAAAACTTCCCTAGAATCTGTATCATAATTCCACATAAAAAAATATATATATCTATAAAGCACATATTTCATACTGAAATATTTAACTGTAACGGGGAAAAAAATGCACCCTATACATACTGATGTAAAATATAATGTGAAAGTGTCTTCCAATATATCATATTACTTTGATATGGACACCTAAATAAAGAAGTGAATCAGCTAATCTGGTGGATTTAGATTTAAATATAAATGTGTTGTTGTGCTTTAATATGCAAAGTACCACTATCTAGCCTCACTGATTTTTATAATCAAGCTAATTGTGTTTATAGATTTATTGGCATATAAAAGGGTAAGCCTGGTGCTTTATGGCCTTCGTACGCTAATTCTGCAATCTCTGCCATGAGACAGTGACAAGAGAGCACTGTCTTGTGAAGCGAGTGATGTGGCTAGTTCCGTCTTTTCACTGTACCACCTGCAGTCTGAGCTTGCACAGGCACGAGTCTGAGGATGGTACTTTCTGAGCCCATTTAGCAAGCAGACTGCAAATGTCGGATTGACCTGCCTGGGCTGCCAGAGGGTTATTTGAACCAGAATCCACTTGAATACACCCCTTTAACCATGAAATATGCCACTGCTGATCATACATTTCATTTGGGGCTGCTTGCTACTATTGGTACAGATAATCCAGATTCAGAATTTGATGTCGCAATATTGGCCCTGTACAGGACAAGCCACTCAGCAGACAACATGAGTATTCTTAACAGCATTTTACAAAAACAACACATTGATGATTGTGTAATTTTGCATTGTTTTGTATTGTATAACATAACTATATAAAACAATCATAATTGTAATAATTTTCGCAACAATTTCCTCTTCCAAATATAATAATAATATCATGTCAATATCAATAAAAATGAACTATGAAATTTCTAACAACCAGAACTGTCCAAAACCTAATCCAAAATTTGTACGAATAATATTTATAACCAAAAGACCTCTGGCAAGTGTTGTGCATTTAACTCCTTTGAAGTTCTGTCTTATTTCCACACGATGGCAGTGTGTATTCATTTAAAGATCACAGTCTGCTAAGCTTGTTCATGTGAGTATGGGCAATAGAGGCACGAACTTGGTAAAACCAGACTCTGTTACTTCACGAAGTGAAATTAAATTAAGCAGAAGTACGAAGGCTGGCGAAATCCGGCAATAGAGGCACAGGACATCCAGACTCATTCATTTTGGTTGGTATTGATACCTTCCATTTGAGAGAAAGATGCATGGCAAATTCAGCACTGGGGTCTTCAAGTGGGTTCATTTCCATATTATTGTCTATTTTTTGGAACGCTATGCAAACACTATGCACACTGCAGCAGGAGTGATTCAGGTTTTTTTATTTTAAAGTACAACCCCAATTCCAAAATAGTTGGGACAAAGTGTAAATTCTGAATAGAATCAAAACGCAATGACTTTCAAATCACACCAGCCAGTATTTTATAGACATTAGAACAGAGATAACACTGAGTTTGTTGAAACAGAAATTTTACAATTTTATCCAAAAAATGAACTCATTTCATATATGATGGCTGCTATGAGTCTCAAAAGAGTTGGGACAGGGGCCTATTTACCATGGTTTAGCATCCCTTCATCTTTTTAACACAGAGTGGAGGCATCTGGGCATTGAGGAGACATGTTTCTTGAGTTTAGCCATTGGGTTTTGATCCCCCTCTCATTTGATATAGGCTTCCAGCAGCTGGTGTGCTTTGGGTCTCCTTTGGCAGACTTTTCGTTTAATTAGGAGCGAAATGTCCTCAATCGGTAAAAGATTAGGACTGCAGGCAGGCCAGTTCAGAACACGGACTCTTCGGTTTTGCATTGTCCTGCTGAAATACACAAGGCCTTCCCTGGAATAGATGTCGTCTGGAGGGGAGCAAATGTTACTCTAAAACCTTTATATACCATGCAGCATTCATGGTGCTTTTTAAAACATGTAAGTGCCCCACACCATATGCGCTAATGTATCCCCATACCATTAGAGATGCTGGTCTTTGAAAGGAACGCTGATCACAGGAGGGGTGGTCTTTCTCCTCTTTAGCCCGGAGGACACGACGCCCATGATTTCTAACAAGAATGCCAAATGTGGACTTGTCTGACCACAGGACACTTTGCCACTTTGCTACTGTCCATTTTTTAAATGAGCCTTCGCTCACAGAACACGGCGGCACTTCTGGATCATGCCCAACAATGGCTTCCTTTTTGCATGATAGAGTTTTAGGTGGTATCTGTGGAAGGCACAGCAGCCTGTGTTTACAGACAGTGGTTTCTTGAAGTATTCCTGGGCCCATGTAGTAATGTCAATGACAGAATCATGCCGGTGAGTGATGCAGTAGCGTCTGAGGGCATCCAGTAAAGGTCTTCGGCCTTGTCCCTTACATACAGAGATTTTTCCAGTTTCTCTGAATCTTTTGATGATGTTATGCACTGTCGATGATGAGACCTTCAAAGCCTTTGCAATTTCACTTTGAGGAACATCGTTTTTAAAGTATTCCACAATTTTTTTATGTAAGCCTTCACAGGCTGAAGATCCATCTTTACTTCTGAGAGACCCAGCCTCTCTAAGACATCCCTTTTATAGCCGATCATGTTACACACCTGATGCCAGTTAACTTAATTACTTGCTTAATGTTCTTTCAGCTGATTCTCTTATATATTAATTGCTTTTTCAGCCCTTTTTTTTTTTTGCTTGTGCCCCAAATTTTTCGAGACCTGCTGCAGACAGAACATTTGAAAGAAGCTCATTTTTTTTTTTTGGATAAAAATGTCAAATGTCTCAGTTTCAACATTCGAAATGTTACCTATGTTATATTGTAAATAACTTATTGGCTCGTGATCTGAATGTCATTGCATTTTGATTTTATTCACAATTTACACTTTGTCCCCACTATTTTGGAATTAGGGTTGTATATATGCATCTAATGACAAACTATTCTAAAAATATATATATGAATATTAAAAAAACCTTTTAGAGTTGTAGTGAGGTTCTTCTGTTACTAACCCATTCACCCCAATTTCACTTAAATCTGCTGTCATCAAAGGCAGGAAGCACATCAAGAGCTGTAATGCAGCATGTGGTAATGTGCTGGTGCACTGAAGGTAAAACACAGGATTCCCTCAGGTGACTAGCAGGAAGACTAATATAATCAGCAGAATTGCATGACAAAAAAAAAATGAAACTCAAAATTTCCCTGTTCCTTGTTCAGCATAGCTTCCTCCCAAAGGCAGGCCCCATGTCAGATGCTGTCCATGGTGCTGATCTCATTCACGGTGCTGCAACTTTATTGTGTTGCCCTACTACTAAAATTAATGACAGGGCTAAAAGGGAACAGCAATTCATTTTGATGTCAACTCCTTTGAAGAGAGAAATCTTTTGTCATTATATTTCTTGAGTTCTTTTGCTCCACTCTATGGGTAACAAGGAAACTGGAGCTTGTTTGCCCATCCATCAGTGATGATAGCTCCACTGAAATTAGTGCAGGTGCAAAAAAAAAAATCCCTTTCAACAAATAAGTAGTCAGGGCCTGTCTTCAGTCTTTTCCTTGGATTAACAAGTTTTTCAATGATTAGAATAATCTATTGGCAGTGAAACACACTGCTTCCTCCTGAATGCAATGCATAGTAAATGCATTACTTTGACTGTTGACTAACACAGATATAAGAGGACAACCCCAATTCTAAAAAAAAGTTGGGATGCCGTGTGAGTTGTAAATAAAATCAGAATGCAATGATTTGTAAATCTCATAAAGCCACATTTTATTCAAAATAGAACATAGACAACATATCAGATGTTGAAAGTGAGACATTTTATCATTTCATGAAACATATTAGCTCATTTTAAATTTGATGGCAGCAACACATCTCAAAAATGCTGGGACAGGCCTGCATTTACCGTTGTTTAGCATCCCCTCTCCTTAACAACAGTCTGTAAATATATAGGAAGTGAGGAGACCAATTGCTGAATTTTTAGGAGAGGAATGTTGTCAGATGTCGGATTCTAGCTGCTCGACTGTCCTGAATCTTCTTTGCTGGATTTTTATATAATGATGCACCAAATTTTTTCTATTACTGAGTGGTCTGGACTGCAGGTAGGCCAGTTCAGCACTCAGACTCTTCTACTGCAAAGCTATGCTGTTGTGATGGATGCAGTGTGTGGTTTGGCGTTGTTTCACTGAAATATGCAAGGCCTTCCTTGAAGGAGACATTGTCTGGTTGGGAGCATGTTGTTGCAAAACCTTTATATACTTTTAAGCATTGATAATGCCTTTCCAGATGTATAAACTCCCCATGTCAAAGGCAACCTGATACCATCAGAGATGTAGACTTTTGAACTGTGCACTGATAACAAGCTGGATGGTCCCTCTCCTATTTAGACCTCAGAACATAGCTACAGAAAGAAATTTGTGCAGCTAGAAATTGAATTTGAATTATTGATATTTGAATTTGAAGTGCACTATTTGAATTTGAATTTAAAACTTGTATTCAGATTTAAAATTTCACTTTGAATTCAAAACTTGAAATTCAAATTCAAAACTGCACTTCGAATTCAAAACTTGTAATTCAGATTCAAAATTGCACTGCCATACATCCAGGGCACTGATGACAATTCGTGCCACTCAAAGAGCAATCGATTGTCGATGCTGAACTCCTTTCTTAGTACTGTCGTGGATGCCACCACTTGACTGCCAAACATTGGAATATCAATTGTTTTACACATATTTACCAGTCTTTTGACTTACTTAATGTTATACAAAAGATAACGTAACTGTAGCTTTTGATTAGATTTTTTTATTTGATTTTTATTGAAGTGTTTTGCGCTTACGTGCCCAGCCCAAATGGGCTTATAAGACACTATTGACATAAAAAAAAACACACATAACACATTACATAACAAATAGGGTAACTGTAGCAGTTAGATTTTGTTGACATGGCACAGCTTACATGCTGAATTTCAGGCTAAGTCATGATGCATGGCCAGTTATGAAACCTAGCGAGCTAACCTTCGAATATGAAGCCTCTTTTACGCTGGTCAAAAAAACCCCTAACATCCATTTGGCTTTTGTCTTCGGTGCAATCTGCATTCACTCACAGGTCGAATGACTGCAGTAGTCGTAGGTATCAGCTCTGGTCCGATCAGCGGTTATATAAATATGACCCTTGGATGAACATGCTAATTTTAACCCATACACTCACTCACTGATTCACGTATTCATTCATTCACTCACTCATTCATCCATTCACCCACTAATTCACTCACTCACTTATTCACATACTCATTCTTTCATTCATTCTTTCACTCACTCACTCATTCATTCATTCATTCATACATACATTATTTCTTCACTCTTACAAAGTTCCCATAAAGCTGTTGGGACATTAGTTTCCTTATGCACAAACGAACGTCAACTGTGTTTTGAAGCAGATGCATTATGCCACTGCTCTACTGATTAATGCTTGGTGCTGATGAATTAAATGTCCCCACACACACATAGAAAAGAGCTGTCACAAGGTGTGATAAATACCATTTTAATAACCATCACAAAAGGAAAAGACTGTGCAAGTCCGAAAAAATAATGCTATTGCTTTACAGAAACAAACATGTATAATGGTAAAAAATATTTTTGGAAAATATAATTTAAAGACCGACCACACTTTCTAAGTACACAGTGAAAAAACTGGCTTACATTTACAGCTCCTATCTAGCAACAAACTGATTAAATTGTCACTCTTTAAGTAATCACAATAACACAGGCCTTTTCAGACCACCTTCACAGTTTGAATGAGGACACGATTCTTTCTACATTTCAGATGGAAGAATAGACCAGAGACACACATAACAGCCTTCTCCACCTCTGCACTTTTGTACTGTTGCATCTGTCAGACTGCACTGACATTGAAATTTTCTGAAAATATAACCCACACCATATGATGGACCGTGCAAACAAATATCAACTTTTCCCCCCACGGTAAAGACCAATGCCTGATAAAATGCAAGTCCAAAGTATTTGACAAGGGCTGCAGTGCTCTGTACATTTCAAGTTAGTTAAACTTAAAGACAGAAGTTCACCAGCTCCCTTAAAAATTTGAATTGACTAAATGTGAGTTAACTCAATCTGAAGATAAGCTTTGTTTCAGCTCACAATTGTGAAGCCAATGGATAATTTTAAGTTCAACTTTTGACCTTGTGCTCAATATCTAAAACTTGTCATGACAAGTGGAGTTAAAGAGAAGAGAGAAGTTTGCATTACTTGTTGGGGCTCTTGTTTTATGGTGTGCTTACATTGGTTCGCACAATATGGATTTAATTACCTGCAACTGAAGAGCCTAGTGCTAGAAGTACTTTTCACACACCTTGTGGTAAGCAGGGGAAAATGTCTTTTATAATTACCCATCAATTATCAATTTAGTTGATTTTCAACCCCCTCAAAATTGACATTTTTGTGACTCAAGTACTTTTAGCTCTAGGGCCTTCAATTTGAAGCTGAAAACCTCCAATTTAACTGCTTGTTCAATATTTCCTAATTCAAGCTGCAAAAGCACAGTCAATAAACAAAAACTGTGTCGCTGACAAACTGCTCACTGCGCTGCAGAACGTAATGGCTAACTGCCAAATAATAATCGAGAAACCAATTGTAAATAAAGGAAATCGATCGGGCACGGAGCCGTAATCCTGGCGACTGTCTATTTCTCTATAACTATTATTAACGTCTGGCATCATCCTGGAGTGAGAAGCAGCCACTCTATCCACCTTATATAACAGAGTGCATTAAAAATGCTCCTAACTATTTGCAGTGAAGTAAAAAAGCATGTGAGTTTTAAGGGGGAAAGATGTTAAATAAAAGCTGATATGTCTAAGGCTTCAGCCGAGGGAACAATCAGTATTACTGCTGTGGATTTAAACAGCGGTGGATAAGGAGGGCCATCTCTGGTAGAAGATCTCATGCTAAAACGTATGCTCATGACGACTTAATCGCACTCATTTGCTCAATCGGATGTACTTGATAAGCTCTGTTTCTGCAGCTAATTATCTAACAATGCCCTGGTAATTGGTGAAATATTCCATCCGGTGACAGAGACAGGATATTCGCAATGACAGATCGACAATTACAATAGTCTGATTGCGCTAACATATTCATCTAGTAGGCTCAGATTTATGCTATTTTTGGGTTTATGCAAATATTTATATGTGTAGCATGTCTGTTTCCAAAAAAAAGTAACTACATGACAACCCTTTTTCTGAAACGACGCCATATTTTCAAGCATTTTGTTCATAGTTCGTTCTTATACGTACATCAATGTAAATTCATCAGTCCCAATCTTGAACAAATGACCTCTTACCACCACATGGGGGCAATATGACTCCATGTTTCCACCCTGATGATATGTATTCTCAAATAATCCTCTTTCATGCACGGCTGCCAAGTCAGTCCAAAATGGTTTTGCATTACTTTTTGTCCAAGAAGATGTGAATTTTCTGATGCAAAATATTGCATTCTAATAAATTGCGCAACCATTTTCTTCATGTCTCTGTGTGCGCAGTTGAATATCAAACCCCAAACAAGGGATTTTTAGTGAATCTTTGTACAGGTTTGATTCTCTCCCATGCACACAAACATACACACACACACACACAAAGTGAAGTGTCCCATGTCCCACCCACTCTTGGCAAAGGAAAGTCGAGAGGGAGTCTGCATCACATGCTGCTGGTTAATTCTCCAGGGGCAAGGGAGCTATTGACCGACACCTCGGACATCTCTGGCCGCAGTTCAAGCCTATTCTCCGCGCCGTCTTCACCCAGACCTCCCAGCGTGCTCCCGTCCCCGTTGTGGAAGTTACGGTTGCGATCGACGCTTTCCTTCTCGCACAAGAGAGTGGGCGTGACCGTGTAGGATGGGCAGGGCGTGCGGGACTTAAGCCCCGCCCCCGGGTAGTTGCAGCGCATGTAATTGGAGAAGGCGCGGCGGTAGGTCTTGTTGAAGAGGGTGTACACCAGCGGGTTGACCCCAGAGGAGATGTAGCCCACCCAAACGAAGACGTTGAGCAGCTCGCCGAGCAGATCCTCGTTGCAGGTCCTTCTGCACAGGACGTACATGACGTTAGTGATGAAAAACGGGCACCACATGAACAGGAAGAGGAAGAAGACCACGCCCAGGACCTTGGAGGCCCGCCTCTCATTTTTGATGGCCTGCATCATGCCTCGCCTCCCATAGCCGCTGGCGTCCCTCCCCCCGGGAGAGCTATACTGGGAGGGCGCCTCAGAGCTGGGGATGATTGACAGGCTGTTGGAGGGAGGGGTGGAGATGGACGGCTCCGGCTTCAGGCAGCTGAGGCTGCTTCGTCGGGGCTGAGTCTGAGGCGGGGGGACCGGTTGGAGGGGCTGCTGGGGCCCGGCGGTCTTGGTCTCCCGCAGGAGGTCGGAGGCCTGGCGCTGCAGCACCTGCACCGTCAGACAGTACGTCACCACCATGATCACCAGCGGGATGAAGAATGCCACAAAGGAGCCAACCAGCATGAAGCGCTCCTCGTTCAGCACGCAGCTCCCGTTCACGAATACCTTCTCCTCGTTATGGAGTCCGATCACTGGAATGGGCATGGAGATCACTGCCAGGGAGACGGAAAAGGGGGGCGAGCAAGAGGGAGAGGGAGAGCGAGGGAGAGAGAGAAGGTAGCTCAAGGGGAGCGGAAGAGGAGTTGGGAGAGATGAAGTACAAAAAAAATGAGAGGGAGGGGGAATCTGAAGATACATTATTCTGTTTCATACCTACTGTCTACATTACTTAATTCACCCTTTCAGGACTTACTGGACATATATGTCCCTGCATATTTCCAAATATCCTGTTTAGAAATATCGGTCCTGAAGGCCCATGCTTTTGGGCCATTTCCATGTTATAATCACAACAATGACACATACAGTACTGTTCAGAAGTCTTAGCACCCTGCACTTTTTAACATTTAAACTTGCTCTAGATGATTACTTTTTCTTTTCCACATTAGAGTCGCTGAGGATAAAAAGTAAATTTGAAATTTAAATTTAAAGAAAGGTTTAATGAATAAATATTTGTATTTCATTAAAAAAAAACAGTTGATACAGATAATATAGTCTTGACAGCACCCTGATGTCAACGTCATTATGGCTCTCTGCAGTTACTTGGAGGGACAGACGCAATGAGACAGTCAGGCTGCAGAAGAACGGTTGCAAGTTTTGGAACAAGCAAATAGTCAATTATCTCAATAAACTATGGCACAACAGGACAGTGTCCCAAATTTTTTGGCAAAGGGTAGTAAAACCAAATATTTATTTGATTTAGTTTTTGAAAGGGTAAATTACAGCTCTGTATAGTACATTTCTCAGTCATTAGAACCTTTATATTTCATCATTTTTGTAAGCTTATTTGCCCCGCGAAATTGCTTTAAATGTGCCTAAGACTTTTGCACAGTACTGTTCATCCGATGGGTAACTCTGATCTGTATTACAGTATCCAGTATTGAAAGACTTAATCCGATCTACTGCCTCTTGTGTTTGTCTGTGTGCTCCTATCATGGAGCTGTGTTCCTCAACCTTATAAAATGTATAAAATACAGCACCTCAGCTGGTGCAGAATGACTGCAATGGTCAATCGATGAATTCAGAGTTCAATCTACTTGTCAGAATTTACTTACCGTAGCGCTCTAAAAAGGTAACCGTCGTAGACAGCTTGCTGCTGCAGAAAAGCGGCACAATTTATCGCTAATAAAACGTGAAATAAACGGAGGAGAACCTGAGGGAGCGCGGTGGAGCTGAGCACATTTCTGAGAAAAGCAAATTCGTCTGAGAAGATGACCCAGGGCTGCAGTGGGATATGAGGTGCTATTCCCTCTAAAGCTTATGACGTAGGTGAGAAACGGTCAAACGTTGGATATGTAGTTCTCGGGGGAAAATGATGGCGATGACAAGAGATCCCTGAGCGAACCGTTAATCGTGACCTTGGACAATTTGGGAGGAAGGACAGGAGTCAGTCAGTTCTAGATTTTTATCCATTAGAGGGAGGTGGGCCCGTGTATTTTGACATCGGAAAACTGCTTGGACAGAGATACTGCTGAGGTACCATGTAATGCAATTGCACACTCTAAACCCACTGGAATTACAGTGTTTGGAGTTTAATTAAGGTTTGAATTATATCACAGTCAGACATTTACCAGATGCTTTTCCCCCTGAGACGGCAGCCTAGTTCCCTTCTGTGCAACACTGCCATCCACACATTTGTTTTTTCCTGTTAAACACAAACCACTTCATTAAATTTAATTTGAACTATTGTACAATTACGAATGCCGCAACAAAATACTGTATCCTCGGCCCTTGTGGTTTTGTGAGTGTTAGCCACATGACTCAGTTATATGACTCAGTTCAATTATGGCTCTCAAATTACATAATTAACAATGTTTATAGATGTGGTGCTTCACTTCCTGGTCTGTAAATGTTGTTAGAAATGTAGTGTTTTCATTATGGTTGCTCACTTAACTGAGATAGATACATTCATAATGTAATGAATGATTCCTATATGTCCTTCTTTAGAACTGCCACTGGACCATTCAACTACTGCAGCAAAGATGAAGGTCCCAAAACCAATGAAACTCAATTGTATTTACTGTGGGTGCTGTAGAAGACATGTATTTGCTGACTGAAATGGAAGAACTCAAATGCAAACAGTGATAACAGCATCTGAGGAGTCAAATTGCAAAACCTGCTAAGTCAAGGTTTGAAAATAAATGAGTTATCTCCCTCTCTTTCAGGCACCTGCGCATGCCCCACTGACAGCTCCACTTTCAAAATCTACTAAATCATGTTTTAAATTGTAACAGAAAAAGCAAAACTCTGCAAAAACCCACCAAGTCAAGGAGGAAAACTGTCAAATTCTGCTAAGCCATCAGCCAATGTGGAAACGTGATTTCGTTTTCATTCGCTAGAAGGAACCAATCACGGTCGAGCTTTTATAGCCTGTTCAGCTTTTGTTTTCTCCAACTCTAACTGGTTTGGGCAGTTCAGAAAAGTGTGATGATAGAGATACCATAAAAGGGGGATTTGAGCCCATAAACTCATTTTTCTGTTTTTATTGTCATAGGGTCATTCGATGTCAAATCAACAAAATTTTTCCAAAATCATTTTCATTATATTCCCCATAATGGAAGATTTATATATCTGGTGTGAAATGGTAAAATAATTAAGCTCAATTATTGCCAGTTCCTGAGATTTAGCTTTTTTTCGGGAGGGGAGGTCAGTTTTAAGAAAATCGCCATAATTTTGGTGTAAGTTTCAGGGCCTGAGATATGCTTTTGCAGAGCAAACAGAGCCATAAGTTTCATTTCTTCATCACAATAGTTGCTGAACTCTTAGCTTAAGATACTTTTCTTTACTCAGTGTGTTTAGTTTACCTGTACTGTGGCCTGGAAAAAGCAAAAAACACCAATCATACTAATTTTTTTCCAGATTTAATGCGTTTATTATTCTGTAACTAATTAAGATAGAGCCTTGAGACTTGGCATGCAAACAGTCGGTCAACTTTCTGAAGACCACAAAATATTTCAAAGTCACAATGGTTGTATTTAATGTTTTAATAACCTTGGAAGTTTGCTTCAGAATGAAGAATGCCTATTTTGGGTCATTATATCTCAAAAGGGACACAAGCGATCAATGTCATATTTTTAGTGCTTGAAGGCATGGGTCTTGGGTCTAACATATTAAAAAACTCGAGATGCGAAACTCTTCCTTTAGACTGTACAACATGCCAATCATATTAGGTGATTATTATTGGCTGATGTAGGGTATTGTTACATTCCACCGCCAGGTAGCAGCAAAACCCAAAAGCATGGCCCATTGGAAAGACTTGAAATCTGTGCCAGCATAGCTGGATTTGAACTTTGGCCTATATCTCAGCTGAACCTTGGCCTAGAAATGCCCAAATATAAGCACTTGTTCCTCTTGTGCTATTCTAACATCCATCAAAGTTAGGTTAAAAGCCATTTTTGAGATATCCTGCTAACAGACAGACAGACAGACAACCAAACAAACAAACCAACCAAAGCCGGCAAAAACATGCACGTCCTTGGGGGGGGGGGGGGGTGAATAAGTGCATGTGTCACATTAATCTTTTCACTTACAGCATGGCTAAGGTGCTCCAACAAGTAAGTTTGACACCTAATATGATTGGCATGCTGTACAGTCTAAAGGAAGAGTTTTAAATCTCCAGTTTTTTAATATGTTAGACCTAAGACCCATGCCTTCAAGCAAAAATATGACATTGATCACTTGAGTCCCTTTTGAGATATATACCCACTATAATGACCCAAAATACGCACTTTTCATTCTGAAGACAACTTCCAAGGTCATTAAAACATCTAATACAACCATCTTGACTTCAATATTTTTTGTGGTCTTCAGAAAGTTGACCAACAGTTGGCATAGCAAGTGTCAGGGCTCCATCTTAATTAGTTACAGGATAGTAAATGCATTAAATTTTGAAAAAATTTGTATGATTGGTGTTTTTTGCTTTTTCCAGGCCACAGTACAGGTACACTAAACACACTGAGTAAAGAAAAGTATCTTAAGCTAAGAGTTCAGCAACTATTCTGAAGACAAAATGAAACTTGTGAGTCTGTCAACTCTGAAAATACATTTCTGAGGCCCTCAAACTCCCTCCAAAATATAAGGCGATTTTGTTAAGATTGACCCCCCCTCCCCAAAAATAGGCTGAATTTCAGGAACTAGCAGTAATTGAGCTGAAATATTTGACCTCAGTACTGCTAATACATATCTCTTGAAATGTGCAAAGTTTTATCAAAATCAAAATTTTGATGTGGGGGGGCTCTGGTTGAGTTGACACGGAAAGACCCTATAGCGGTTATTCAACCACTGTGCTATCTGTAGCATTGAGTTGCATGTAGAGTGGATCCTGATCAAATACCTTCACCTATTGTGCAACGGGACTGGTTTTAACACTGTCAAAACCTGCTTAATTTCCACTATACTTTCAAAACTTGCTAAGTCAAAACTTTGTGTTGCAAAACCAAAGTCATTTCTTTAAAAAAAATAATGAATTGCCTCATGGATTATGTCTGCAAAGCTAATAGTTTCAGTATGGTGAAAATTGGAATCTATGGAAAATAACTTCCATGCTTACCCAAAAATTAAAAAAATGGACCAACTTGACTTAGAAGGCTTTGCAAGTGGACTCCTCATTTGTTAACAGGACATAGCGTATTTATGAAGTCACACCTATGGAAATGGTCCAGACGGCCCCGATTTTCATCATAGCTTTGGTGCGGGAGTTGAAGCGGCTGTGCTCGATGGGGTTGCGGATGGCCACGTAGCGGTCGAGCGATATGGCGCACAGGTGCATGATGGAGGCCGTAGAGAAGAGCACATCCAGGTAGATCCAAATTGGGCAGAGTGCATTGGGTAGAGGCCAGGCATAATCTGGGCAAAGAGAGAGGTTTGAGAGATGGGTGTATTCAAGGCAATACAGTGATGAGTTTTTTATCAAGTGGGGGTCTGGTCAACCTGACTGACAATGCCTCACTGTCACACTGTCCTGTACATTAATTATACAGGGCCACTGCACTGCCCTTTAATAATTCTTCAAGTCCGCTATTCTATGAGGGCGAGTTGAGCTCCCGCACAACATAGCATGTTCTGTTTGGTACATTAAACATATCTGCTATATGGATGAATCTTGTTTTGCATAGTTACAGCAAATGCTCCAGGGGATCATTTTCTCCGCCAAAAATTACAATGCTCCGAGAAAGTGTTCTTCAAGCAATAAACCACAGATTTGGAATGACTTCCTGAAAAATATATATTTAAAAAAAGGTTAAATTGTCACTAGTTTTGAAATGAAACAAACCATTTTTTGCATGCATTGTATTTAGTGTAACACTCAGACCACTTTAAGTTAAAATCTTTTGATTTGGACCTGGTCCAATGGGATCTAGACGCGAAAAAAGCAGTGATCTCCTTTTTTTTCTTTTTCACAACCCCCAATTGGTCAATTTTGAAAATATTTCGAGGATATATTTCAATTGCTTTAAAAAAAAATATGTTTGTACAAACTGTCATTGATTTATATCCAAATTTGTGCCAGGTTCATGCACGCATTTGGAACGGATGGCACCTGACCATCCTCTGAGCCTTGTAATGATTGCACAATGAATTTCTAATTTATAGTCTGATTCGCATTATGCCCTGCCCATTGTTTTGCTTTTGTAGTGTATCTTAAAGGCCTATTTATATGAGACTTTCAGGGTATGTTTCAGATAGCTAAGTGAAAATATCCTGCCAGTTTTGTGATAATTAGCCAGACAGTTATTGACAATGTCAAATTGAAGTTAATTTGTCCATACCTCAAAAACTACATAAAATATCAATAATCCTTGTGCAAATATTGACAATCATGGTCCAATAACAATCTATAGACAATTTGGCAGTTATCTGACCTACAGCCTAGGAGGACACATAAAAAATGTGTTTTTCAGAAAACTCTAAATAAAAATATTTTTGTATATGCAAATAAAATTGAGAATATTAATTTTGTTCATCTTAAGTAATAGAACCAGAGGGAAAAAATTGTTTCTAGACCATACAGTTGGTCCCAGCTCTCCTTATGTGTCTCACACTTATGCCTTCATTAGGCGTTAAAAAGTCGTCATGTCTGTTCATGTAACCCGACGGGAGCTACTATGCCTCAAAGACAATTCTATCGTATTCTCAGAACCATACACTTTCTCAATGTAATCTGTGGAGATACTAACTTAAACAGCATCCTTTCCCAACCGACCTCCTGGAGGCATACATCAGGAGGGAGATGTAGAAGGTGGCATGCCAGCGTTCTCTCCTGGTTCAGGGATGCCGGTACAAGCCACCACTACCAGTACTGCTGCAGGCTAACATCAGATCTCTCAGAACAGGAATTGACAAACTCCTTCTAATACAATTCAACTAGGGCTCCATGGACTACTAGGCCATCAACCTGACCAAGGCCTGGTAAGATCACACGGAGCCAAATCAAGCAATAACCTCGTCTGGATTCTCATTTTGCCTTGCCGACAGGTCAGCCAGGCTGTTGACAAAATCCAAAGGTGGTGGTGTCTGTTTTATGGTTAAGTGACACTGGTGTACTTATGCTACAGTGTTAAACAACACCTGCTTCCCACACTGAGGATACGTACATCAGTGTTAAATGTAAACCATCCTATCCTCAGAGAAAGTTTGCTTTGGTTGTTACAGTTGGTGTTTACATTGCATTGACAGCTAAGGCTGATGACCAGTATCACTGCACAGCTCAACTACAGTGTAATACCTTTAATGCTGGTTAAACTGAGAAAAGAAAAACATGAAAAAATACTTAATGTGAATTAATTCAACTTGAAGATAAGCTTTGTTTCACCTCATGGTTTTACAGTGTGGCTTCACCTGGCTGTAATGTCAACCAAAACTTCAACACCTCTCTCAACCAGTGTACAATACTAGCACTTCAAGGACTCAACTATAATCCCTGAGTCTAAATCAACCAAGATCTCCCGCCTTAATGACTTCAGACCAATTGCCCTACCATCTGTGGTCACAAAGTTGTTTGAGCGCATCATCTTCTTCTGTTGGAAATGGGAAATGGACTGCATTTATATCGCGCTTTTCTAGTCAGATGACACAAAGCACTTTACAATTATGCCTCACATTCACCCTGATGGCAGAGGCTGCCAAGCAAGGCACCACCTGGCACATCAGGAGCAGTGTGCGGTTCAGTGTCTCGCTCATGGACACTTTGACATGTTCTCTGGAGGAGCCAGGGATCAAACCAGAAACCTTCTGATTCCTAGAACACCCGAATAGATAGGCCATCTATCACCATCCCCGATAGAAACTTACCAATTTGCTTATTGGGCTTGTTGAGGATGTTGTTATCTAAGCCCTTCCTCACCTAACACCCACGCACACATGCTATTCATCGACTTCAGCTCGGCCTTTAATGAAATAAAACCAGTTAACCTCTTCAATAAACTGTTTGATGAGAATGCTGACCCCAGCATATGCTGCTGGATTTCGAGCTTCTCGTGGAAAACGCAACAGCGAGTTAACATGAATAGCTTTTCATGTCATCCTCTGACCTCCAGCATTGGCACACCCCAGTGCCTTAAAAATGTGAGTTAAAATGAATGAACTGATGATGAGTTACAGTAACTCAACTTGAAGACTAGAGGCACTCCTAGAGTGCAAACCTCCGTCAAGGCAGCACAATTCAAGTCTGTATGAGTGGGAGCAAAGTTGCATTATCACACGACATAGGATTTCAAGATGGCTGCCATGGCTGCCATATTGTTTCACCGATCACGGTCAAAAGGGTCAATAGGGTCCATCCTTGATGTATTAGCGACCCACCAACAAAATTTCAGACAAATCCGTGTATGACTTTTTGAGTTATGTTGTTCACAAACAGACAAACAAACAAACGGGGCAAAAACATAACCTCCGCCCCAACTTCGTTGGCGGAGGTAATAAGCTCTTTTTCAATTCAGAATTGGTCAAGACAGTGGATAACTTTAAGTTCACCGATTGAAAACTTATAAACTTGGGTTCAATGTCTCAAACTAGTCATGATAAGTGTTAAAGAGAAGATAAGAGTTAAAGAGAAGAAATAAGTTCACAAGACTTGATGGGACTACCATATTTTACAGCGCTGGCTCATCTTCCATTACAGAAACTGCTTTGCATCCTATCACTGTTCAGCCACCACTCTTAAACATGCATACTACGCAACCATTCTCGGACTCATAACCAACAATAATGAAGACTGATACCGTGAGCGGAAAGCTAAATAGGTGCTTGGAGCCTTGATAACAACCTTCAGCACAACATATCAAAAAAACACAAGACCTTGTTATAATCTCAGGCACGGCCCCCTCCCCGAAGCCCCCATACATGTCTCAGGAGAACCCGCAACCATCAGTGACTCATTCAAATTCCTCAACACACACATCAGCAACACACTTAAATGGGACATCAATGCAGACCACATTACCAAACAAGCCCAGCAAAGACAGTGTTCCTCCAGGCAGCTGTAAAAATTCGAAGTAAAACAAAGCCTCCTTCAGTTTTAAAGAGCCATCATTGAACGCATCCTCGCATCAGCAATAACAGTTAGGTACTGCAGTGTGGACAGTTATGCAAAAAACTGCAGCACATAGTGAATAAATATTCCGAAATTATTGGCAACCCCCCTCCTATCAGCTGAATCGCTATATTGCAAACTCGTAATCTGAGGGGCAACAAAAATTCCTATAAGGCGAGGCTTTTTACCTCCGCCAAACGAAGTTGGCAGGAGGTTATGTGATCAGTGCCGTTTGTTTGTCTGTTTGTCCGTTTGTTTGTGAACAAGATAACTGAAAATGTAATGAACGGATATCTCTGAAATTTTGTGGGTGGGTCACTATTACATAAGGGATGGACCCTTTTGATTTTGACCGCAATCAGTCAGACAATATAGCAGCCGCGGCAGCCATCTTGAATCCCATGACACGCGATAAGTGAACTTTGCTCCCACTCACCAAGATATGGACTGTGCTGCCTTGGCGGAGGTTTGCTCTCTAGGAGTGTCTCTAGTTTTATCATTTGTTTTGCGAGTGCGCTGACAGAATAAACAGCCCAACTCCCCACTATATTCGTGAGTCCGCCGACAAAAAAAAAAACCGAAATATTTAAAAAATAAATATTTTTATCTTTCTTTTCTCCAGAACCCAAAATGAAAGTCTGGTTGCAACCAATTAATTAATTTTTTTTTTTCTTGAAGCTGGATGCGTTCACCAATTGTAATTGATTTGTTTTGACCCAGAATTTCCTTTTCCTTGGACCATTTTCGCATCCAGAGGTATCTTCGCATGCTACAAGTACGGAGTGGTCGTGATGCGAAGATACTTCCGGGAACAAGATTCACTGAGAGCATTCAGTAACTGAAAACATGTGAACATTTACCTCTGAATGTGTAGAGATCAGTTCTCATGAGCATACGGACAGGATAGCAGGATCAGAAGAATTTAGAAAATATATAGTAAAGCTCTTGGTTTCTATAGTGTCACCTTATTTGAGATTAAAGAAGGTATTGTTATGATTCTGCCTTGTTCTGTTTATGTTTTGCCATGTCTTAATCCATGCCATGTTTTGTTCCTGTTCATTCCTGCATATTCTCCTACAGTCCATTCCCTCAGTTATGTTCCGATCCATGTTTTGTCTCATACCATGCATTGCACTTTGTCTCCCACTGTCTGGTCTTTTGTCATGTGATCGCTCACTGCCCCAGTATTGTGTGCCACACTTTCGGGTGATTTCATGGTTCACCCATTCCTTCCAATCTTGTTTTCTTCCTTCACCTTGCTTTTCTATTTTACTAACAATACTAACAGTTTGTTGTTTAAACTTACTAACCAAGACTAACATTATTTATAGTAGTAACTAATAACAAGCACTAGGGATTGTATAGCTGCACATTATTAATTGACTAACAAGCTCTCAGCACTCGCTCTGCTCTAGTCTCCGCCCCCTGCCTTCACTCAATTTACTTTGCTGTGCTTCAGCAGATTTTCTGCACCTGGCCAATTACTATTCTGCCTCTCACTCTGTGCACGGTAGAAACTCCCTAACCACAGTCATATGTTTATCAGTAGGCTGTCTCTGTGATCCCTGTCCGCGTTTTGGCTTTTGCCAATTTCTTGTAATCAGGAACTTCCTCATGTTCATTCCTTTGTACTTAGTTTGATCCAATTAACCTGTTCCCTGCATAGCATGTGACTTCCCTCTTGTCTATTTAAGTAGTCTTTTCGCCAGCTCCTTGTCAGAACGTTGATCAATATTTGTTTGTGCAGAACACCTCGTATGCCATTGAGTGTTGTTTCTCTTCTACTGGATTGTCTGACTTCAATTCTAGCCATTGCCCTTTTTGTATTGTTTTTGTCTTTCTGGATATCGACCCATTTTTGTATGACCACAATTTCTGTCTTTGGATGCCCTGTGTGATACCCTTGGCTTTGTTCATCGACTTCGACTTTTTGCCCATCGTTTTTGTACCTCTGTTCATCTGTCTTACTGGTTCTGACCCCTGCCTGTCTAGTCGACACTCTTTTTGGATTTCGTATTGTGGCTTGGCAATTGTGTTTTTTGGCTTTGACCCGGACTCCATTAAAGGCATACGTTTTTTGGATTACTGTCTCGCGTGTGGTTCCTGAACTGTACCTCACAGGTATATCTATACGAGCATACAGTGTTAGCATGTTCAGCAATGGTGATTGCAATGTGCTATATTCCCATTTTGACAAAATTCTGTGATTCCAGGAACACAATAAGAAACAAATTTATTTGATCTTCTGACCTGATAGAAATGCAGCACACTCTAATGTTGAGAATGAGTGTTTTTTTTTTTTTTTTAATTATCATTCCCTCCTCCGACTTGGATTTCACAATAAATCTTGAGAACCTAAACATTTAAAAAAGCCTTGCCTAACCCTGCTTACCATTATTTGTAACTGATGCCCTTGAGGAGATACTCAGGGACTCTGCCCACCAAATCATCTGGCTTTCAAAAAGTTCTTCCCCTCTTCAATAGCAATTCTGAATAATTCTCACCATGACAGATGCACCTGCACTTCAATGACAGGGTCAATCTGATATATATTCTCTGTGTATTTTTGTCATGTGGCAACCTGTGGACAGTGTCATTCAGTTTTGTCTTGAGGCGATCTGTGAATATTTTGTCTGTTTAATGAGAGATTGCTATTTGCCTATGTTTAATGTAATTGACACTGCTGAATTTAGCTTCCAGCCATTATATTACCAAAAGCAAATTCCACTCACCTTTGACAGATGGTCATTCAGGAGATTAACCAACAGTTTTTTTTTTTTTTCAAATACGAGGTATTTATCATATGATAGATACTAGGAAATTTCATTTGAAATGTACAAAAATATTGCCATGCTAGCTACGACACACAGTTCGATATCAATTTGGCTTGCTAGCTAACGAGTATGACAGTGTACGCACTGAAAGCGGACAGCAGCCTTTTTATCTCGCTAACTAGTTGGCTATGTAGCTAAATACATTGGCGAGCTAGCTATACTATTGCTAGCAAGGTAGCCAACTAGCTCGCTAGCGAGTAAGACTGTACGCAATCTGAAGCCTTATTTTGTCGGGGTAATTATGACGAGTTCTTCACCCAGTGCGAGGTAGTTTACCGGTGAATAGATACCTGATGTTAACCAATCAAAATGCAGAATTCGCTGGAATGAATGATAGAATAATAAATGATTGATTGATTTGTTGATTCTTGGGCAGCACTTCCAATTAATGAGCAAAATCTCATGTGTCCACCATTTACAATCTCATGGGAATTTGTGCAAACACTTCTTAATAAAATTAATAATGATGATGATCATCATCATCATTATCATGCCCTGGCACCCCAGGATGTTGAAGAGGGACCCAGGGCAATGAGCAGAGAAAAGGACACAGTCGCAGGGACATAGAGTTTATTAAATAATGAGTGCAGGGATTACGAAACAAATACAAACTGCTGGAGAACATAAAGGGGAGGGCACCAAATGCAAAGGGGAAACCAGACTAAGGCTACCTGCCCCACTGGAGAGAAACTAAAGCATAAATACCGAAGGAAACAAATGGGCATAGAGGGAAACAGTTAATTGGATAATTAGGCGCAGCGCAGGTTGTAAGGTTGTAAATTGAATGCCTGAGGGCAGGGGCATTACAATGTTCCTCATCATCATCATCATCACCATCATAATAATAAACAATAGTTTTTCAGCCCTTTGGGCTTGAACGGCTATAAAATGGTTTAAATGATGATGATGATGATGATGATATAAACAGCATTCCCTCTCTCCACGGTGCACAATAACAGCTGACAATAGCCTTTTTTTATTGAACTCAAAGTCCAGGAACATTCTCCCACTTCCTCTATACTCAGAATTTGCAAGTCTGAAAAGCCCAACCCGTTCCAGACTCAATGGGCCAGTTTGAGTGGCTACTTACAGCTGTAGCTCGCGGGAGCTCATATTTTAAATGATGAGACTTTTCACTGGAGATAGCTCCATAGCCCTGACTAAACACTCTGTCCTCTCTACCATTTTGTACTGCCAAGTAATCCATCAGCCTGAATTCAGCCCACATGCTAATGCCTCCAAATGGCTGCCTGGCCAAAGCCAGACCCTCCCCTTCTTCTCTCCCAGAGGAGCAGATGGGAAATGGGAACAACTCTTTATGAATGCCTGATGAAAGAGACAGAAGTTTAAGACTTTGCTGATTGATTACCTCTGTGACTGGTGCTTATAGCCACCACCAAGGAAGAGATAAAGAGAAGCCCTGAAACCAAGCCCTTAACACTTTCACTCCCAAGAGTAGCTAAAGCTACTCACTGATGGTCACAAAATCCAAGAATGCCAACAGGCACTCTGTAATCATACCCACTTTAACCAATCAGATCTTTGGAATATGAATAAAAATATAAGCCATAGTATTTCAGCCAAAGAGAAGAGATTTTTATATGCACAATAAACTTTTTTAATATATTGCTACACTTGAAGTTTCCTCATTTTTGAAATATACTTATTTGAAAAGGGGTCCCTAAAAAAACTCAATTTCTTGTCCACTCCCCTTGAGTGAAAAGGACAGCTAAACCAGGGGAGACTTTGGGAGTGAATGAGTTAAACATCCTACAGCCAATCATTGTGCACCCCACTGTTTCCGCCAAAGCCACACAGCCAGTTCTCACAACCCAGTCTGTACGGAAGCTCTGAATACTTTTCTTGTACTCTGGCTTGTGTGTCATAGAGAGCTGCAGCCTGCAGATTACTCATGAAGTTATGGTGACTGATAAAATGAAACAAACATTACTATTCCACCATGAAAAAAAGTTTAGTGTCCCTGCGCGACGCTAACACACTGTGATTGTAAAATAGTGCAATTCCTGCCACCGTAATTGCACGAAATTCATATTTAAGTGCGAAAACAAACAGAAAGACTCATCGACACTGAGGAGAAAATTATTGCTTGTATAAATGGCACAGTTTTATGACAGTATAACTGCTGCAGTATAACATAGGCAGTCAGCTCATAAAAACACATCTATGAAGGTATTCATATTTCGCAGTGATGTTGTACCCCGGTGCAGAACCAAACTGTCTGCAATTCATAACTCGTGCACCTTTTTTCGCTCTTAAACATTAATTATTACTTTATTTTGATCATTATTAGCCCATAAACGAAATCACTACTGTGGTCCAGGGTATATTTGGGTAATTTGCTCCCAAAAGACACAAAAGTACTGCCATTGCACCTTTGTGTCTGCATGTAAGGACCTGGGGTGAGCTGAGTTGCCTTCCCGAACTATCAAGCTGTATAAAAGGACTGTGCACAATCAACATTACCCAGGTAAGTAGGACTGAACATGCACATTAAGAGCTATAGAGCAATAAGCCTGAAACGTAAAGGTCAGTGATAAAATATGCTGCTCCTTTAACAGTGCCGAGCAACCTGCCTCTTTGTATCACCCCAAGGGCCACAGTCAACACTGTTGGGGCAGCCTCATTCATTCGAAACCAATTACGAGATTATCATCTGTCCTGTGTGCGCTTTGAACGACTGATTCTACACAGTGGGCCTTGTGTCTGGCAGTAATGCACATTTGCTAAGCCAATTCTACCCCTGCTTCATAAAAACATCTCTACAATACTGGGGCAAGGGCACTTGTGTGTTCATTAGCCCAGCAATGACATGAAACTTCCGTGAGCCCGCATGTTATCCAAACATATTGGATAAAAAGTGACTGTATTCCAAGGGAAAGGTCAAGTATAATGCCATTTTATCCATGTTTTAGGAGATAGCAGGGGCTGTGTGTCAACATGCATATGTATGTTTCTGCACTCAAAGGAGCATGTCAGCAAACACGTCTCTGTGTGTGTGCATACCTGCTTGTGTGCATGTGTGTGTGTGTGTGTGTGTGTGTGTGTGCGCCTCTTAAAAATGCTCACGATAATGAACTAGTACAACAGCTTGCATTATTATCCACAGCCAAGTCATGCAATTATAGAAAGATCGACATGTACCCAGGAAAGAGAAACCCTTTATTTTTGCCAAATTATATTCCATGCCAAATAGCAGAACATGAGACAGCCGTCCCACCACACAGAGCATTTTCCAGTTCCAAGGTAGGTTTTTATTACTTAGGTAAAATGGAATAATCTCCTCGTGTTTCAATACAGTCAGAGATTACATAAGCTCTGAATAGCATTGCTGGAATTTTTTCTCCCTACATTTGATGCACGCTTGGCTCGCCCTCACCTGCCTTTTCTTTTAATTTGTCACAAACTACCAAATGGCTATTTTCAAATAACCCTGTATCCACACTCTCACCAATTAGAAGTCAAATGATTCTTTAATTTCATCAGTTCCAATTTTCTCTTTCTTATGCTATAAAAACATTTGTAATAGAGTAAAATACTGTTTGAATATGGAACAAGTGTACAGCTAATTCTGACATAAAGTGGCTTAAAATGGTAAACAATGCCTATAAACATTAATGATGAAATTAAGAGCAATTAAAACCTCGGTAAAATGCTGGGATTGCAATGGTGATTGGAACGGGAATCAGGATACACAGTAAGTCCCCAGGACCAACATTAAAAACAACAGGATGAAAAGACAGAGGAGGTTAGAGGACAGAGGAGAAGAGCGATTGCAGATGTATTGTAAATGACGAGGTAATAATGTAGGAATAGTTTAAGGTTTGTACCCACCGTACAGTATGTTGATGAGGGAGATGGGCAGGAATAGTATAAGGTTTGTACCCACCGTACAGTATGTTGATGAGGGAGATGGGCAGGAATAGTATAAGGTTTGTACCCACCGTACAGTATATTGATGAGGGAGATGGGCATGACCAGAATGCCCACCAGTATGTCGGCCACCGCGAGGGAGCGCAGGAAGAAGTTTGTGGCGTTCTGAAGCTTCTTCTCCAGGGACACAGCCAGGATGACCAGGATGTTTCCACCGATGGTGAGGAGGATGATGACCAGGATAAGCAGGGCTGGCCAGTTCTTCTCCTTCAGAGTCACCATGGGGTCTGTCTGGCTCCAGTTTTGGCTCTGATTAAGGCTGAAGGAATCATTGCCCAGCCAGCCTGCTGTCCAGACCAACTGGCCAGTATCTATTGAGGCCGTGGTGGGGCCTAAACTCACAGACATCGGGCTACTCGGGCTGCCCATCGAACCAGCAGAAATATCCTCTTTTTGGTTGCTAAATCCCCGTGCTCCACTTGGGGTCAGCAGTGAGCCCACCAAGACTTGAGTAATCCATGCAGACCAGAGGCTCTTACAGTGTTTTGAAAAGGCCAAGTCGCAGGCAAAGAGCAAGGCTGTGATTGATTTTCCTTTAATTGTCCTCAGAGTAGTCCTTGCGTCAGAGGATGAGTGATCCAGGATTGCCACTCTTTTCTGCTTGTATCTTCCTTTTCTGACTCCTGCAGCAAACGAGTCGTGACTCGAATACTGAATTGAAATAAACCCCTAGAGCTCCCTTCCATTAATAAATAAGCCATTTCATTCATTTAATATCAGTCATTTTACTCTAGTTTCATTTTCGTCGCCATCACCGGAGTCTAAAAAATTACAAGATATCCTACCAACCCCAAACTACAGCTTATATGGTCCAGTGGCACCACTGGGATTTTAAGACAACTGGAATGACATGGAAGCTAACACTGAATGTGGTGTGAAATTAAATTGTCGTAACCGCTCAGGTATTTAGATTTATGTAGCCTTATTCTTGATTCTCTGTCTGCAGCCATATAATATAGCTCAAGCAATTAATCATTAATCAAACCAATAATAATCAAGGTTTCTTTTGAAAATACAGATCATTCCACTGAGGTATCCTTTGCCCTTCTTTAAATCAACCACTGTGGAATTCCCCACATTGTATTTTGGTAAAGTAGCATAAAGTTTATCCCCTTGGCCTATTATGGATGGTAGCCAAAATGTTTTATTGATGGGAGGTGAGTTGCCATATATCGCTTTCCTTGCACATCTGAAATGATAGAGATTCTATTGCATTTTTTAATTAAAAATAAGCTTCACAGGGTGCAAATGTGCATTCCTTGACTGGTACCACATTCAGTCACTGACCGTGCCAGTGGCTTGAAGTCGTGCTAAACATGCATAAATTAAGAACAAGTTGTTTTAAAATTTGAATGGTGGCCATGGTGGTTGGCAAAATTATATAGCAGTACAGTATTCAGGTATGCTGTTTTAAAATGCTATTTTTAGTGGGGCCACAGATTCCTAATTTACAGACCTTTCTTAAACTGCCATTATATAAATTAATCTGAAGATAGTATCCCCTCCCTGTGACTGAGTAGGAGTCCAGTGCATCAAAAATACCTAATTTCCCTTCATTAAAAACTGACTCATTGGCTACAGGAAGCAACTAAGATGGGGCCTGTGTAACTTGTCCACGCTTCAATAAGTTCTTGCCGAGTCCCCCTACAGAATTTCTCTGCTGCTTGGTCTTCGGTCTCCCACGCACTGTGCACCTCTGGGAAAAAGCACCGAAATCCATCTGTCCTGGCAGGGCAGAAAGCAAGAGAACAGCATGAAAGACTCATTAAAAAACACACCGAGCTCTATTTTTTCCACACAAATGAGAACATTGATTTATGTGAGGACAAGTGCCGCGCATACAGAGACAAATCATCCTCGCGCAGTCCTCTCTGAGACACTGTATGGATTTCAGTGATTCGGCTGAAATCAGACGATGTAAAATTAGCCCAGGTTTTGCAGGAATTCTGGTGATTCTAGTCCTAAGTGACGGTGTGAGGTAACAAGTGCACTACAAAGCCAGGAAGGAGTTTTAGGGGCGAAGACCACCAAGAGAGCTGTTAAGCAGTTTCTTCAGACACCTCTTGCCCTTGTTAGCTGGCTCAGGTTCAGCATTGCGGTCGAAACATAGCCCTATTAATCTGTATGCACAGGTGGACCAATTGTTGGTTCAATAGCATGTTAATGCAGAATGTGGAGTAGGATACCTGCTGAAGGACACATTAATTACACAAACAGCTTGCGTGAGTGGGAGTTATTCTGCCTCTGAATTAAACTGACTATGGCAATAAACATGTCATCATCTCATTATGTTCAAGTGGCTGTCGCAGAAGATCATAGATTCTGGTACGCAACTGGACCTCTCAGCGCACAAAGCACACACACATACACCCACAAGGATAGTGACAGTTTTTTGTTTGAATGCCCAGTACATTTGACTCATTCTCAGTGGAGTGGAATTTGTGACCCCATCACAACAAACCAGGAGCCAAACTTCAAAAAATTCACAATGCCCCTCACTGTTTAGATTTCCTGTGAAGCCTGACCGGAAACTGAATGAGACTCTGGCTTTAAAGAGATGATAACACTGGGATCCCAGTGGCCTGGAGGAACCAGTAAAATCAGAAAAAAAAATCCATAAACAGGAACAAAGGCTCATATTTGCCAGCACCTATGTCCTCCTGGGAATCAGTATCAAAATGTTGCGGAGCACCAAGGCTCTGGGAAGCTCCAGGAGGGCGATCAGATCACAGAAGAGTGGTAATGACTTTCATCGAGAGCTGAGAAGGAAAAAGTAAAGGCCTCCTGGCGGCCTTAAGTCTGGAAGGGGGTCCCCTTCCTGATGCACCAAACCCTGCAAGGCCATGCTCTTCAAAACCCGAACAGCAAAGCAACCAGTCAAATGCAATTCATGCTAATCAATGGCCATCTCACTCATCATGCTCAATTAACCTTGGCTGTCCTGGGTATTATGAGTTTAGTCCGTTATCAAATTCCTATTGTTCATGAATACTTCATATCAGACTTAATGAGCACTTAGTTTCAACTGTAAAGCAGTGGCGTGGCATCTGGAATATGAGAGGGCTGCAATAGCCTTACCTTTCAGCGCTTAATTGCGCTTAACTTGTCTCAGCTCACCTAATTGCACCTGAGTGCTAAGATGAATTGGTAGAAAGACTGGTCAATTTATTTTTGATGGCATTATTGAACACTGCATCACAAAGTAATGGGGCATTTTCCACTGTACATAACTTAAGTTACAATGTAAAACATAGATATTTCTGAAGACTCTGAACTCATGTAACTCATGAAATGAGATTTCCATAAATTGTTTTGAATGGCTCACTGTAATTTAAGCCTTTTGCCCAAAAGTTCAGTCTGGTTTGATGTGCTCAAGATTCCTTCCTCTTCAAATGCATTCTTTCAAATGCTTATAACATTCTGATGAAGCCAAGTGCCATCTTATGAATAATCATGCCGCAAAAATCTAAATTTTGGATTTTTTTAAAATCTAGTTGGACTGTTGCCATCCTTACAATGTCATATCCATCATATAAATATAGCCAATAAATAATCACTTTTTCATTATAATTTCTTCATTATTATTGGCTTCCTATTGATTTTGATTATTCAGCAAGTAAATTGTTTGATTGTTAATCAGGCAAACAAAGGCAGGGGTAAACAAGCATTGATAGGTGAGGTTACTGCAGGCATTTTATTCCTCTGCCGACACATCACTGCTGTAATGGCACAAAAGAAAATACATACATGATTATCTTCAGCAGATATACAAGAAAGAAAAACTAAATTAAATGTTCTTTTTGTTTCTGAAACAATCTTCGTAGAACTATTGCCGTGAACACATTGAGAGAGACATATTCTTACCCCTGATTATGGAATGCATAGATTAAGTAATGACTGAATTCATAAACAAATATACACTCACTGACCACGTAATGAAGTACCTGTCTAATGCTGCATAGGACTAACTTTAACCACCAAAACAGCCTGATTCTTCACAGCATGGATTCAAAAGGGTAGTGCAGATTTTGGTCCAGGGTCTTTCAAAACAATCAACCAATGTCTCCATATTTGTAAGCCTCCCATTCATGTTGCAAACATCCCATGACTCCTTATCCCAAAAGTGCTCCATTGGACTAAGATTAGGGTATGTGCAGGCCATTTGAGCGAATTGGAGTCACTGTTGGGTCTGTGAACCAGAATACAAATTTTCAGAAACAATGCTTAAGTATGCTATCACATTTAAATGGTGTTCTGTTGGGATGAAGAGGCCTAATGAGGCTCAAAAGACATTCCTCGCACCATTACACCAGCAGAATCACCTGCACTGTTTACACAATGCAGATCTGGAGAGATGGTTCACCTCAAGAGGAAATTACAGTATTTTTCCATGTACCGAAAGTATTATACAACTTTGCAGGTAGTTGATCAGATTAAAGGAATAATGCACTATGTCATGATATAATAGGCCATAACAGACAAATATTTTTCTAGTGCTCAAAAGACTGAAATTGTATTGCATGCATGTGAACAATAGATGAAAATTTGAAATGTGATCCTGGTGTCATCTTTAGTCAAGTTATCAGTTCACCAAATGAAAAACCCAATTCTTAGTCAATCGTGTAAATGTTTTAACCACAAGCTTGAGGTTTCTTAAGATGAAAATAATCCTTTTTGAGAATACCCTGGCTCAAGCAAATCAAGTTAAGTTTTCAAACCTTATTTACATTAAATTTGTGTTTGTAATTTATTCATAACATGTTCCTGATACATAGACTGATCTAATTTGTTGTCTCAGATGAAGAGAAATGGTAAAAATGCATGTTGACTTTTCTAAACTTAATTTTTTCCCCCTAAAAAATGCAGGATAAGTATTTGCTGTGACCCCTTCAGAGAGAAGTATAAAAACAAAAGATATACAAATTACAATGAAAATATGATCAATATTATGAATTCCAAAAAAATTTCCTGAATCACTGCCAAAATTCCTCAAAAATTGAATATTTTCCCAGAGCCTCACAACTCAAACAAGAGATCAAAAAATCAAAAACCCTAGCTTCCGCTAGGAAGGATTTTAGCTGTTCTGGAAACAAAAAGACATCCAATCCGGCATGAGACAGGTAAAAAGTGATTGAGTATAATCTCTTATGCAGATGCATAATCTCTTGGCAGAAGCTGTCAAATGTATATATATTTTTTTTTTTTTTTTTTTTTTTTTTTGCTGAATGCACAAATTTTGCATTTGTTCCAAAAAACCGATGATGAGATCCCATCACAGCTGCACATGCAAGAGCCAGTCTGGCTCTGCAATTAAGCTTGACTCATTTCTTTGAATGTCCATGTCCAATACAGAACCATTTATTTACTAATACTATTGATTACATATCTATCTTGTACAATTAGTCTGCAGTGGGTAAGGACAAATGAAGAACATGCCAATTCTTCGCAAACTCTCATGTCCTGAGTTGAGTTTGATTAAATGGAACTTGGCCATAAGAAAATAAATTACTTATAAATTACTTCCTTGGCTCAGGTTTAGAAACAGTATGCAGCTAAACTAGGTCCAAATGCACAAGGCAAACTCCTTTATTTCAGAGCCTGGGAGTCACTGCCCTCTGCCCAAGGCAAGTGACATGCAGGTGACAAGCAGGTCAAAGTTCACAAGCAATCTGGCCAGATGTGCCTCCAAGAAGAAGGGTTCAACTGGAAATAAACTGATTTATTACCCTGAGCCAAAATGGACCCCTTTGGAATTCACTGTGAACGCAAAGGATAATAAAACTTCTGGTGCGTGTGGGACATAGAAATAACAGCTCCGAGGTCACAAAAGTGCAGTTTTTGTCCTAACTCATTCCAAGCCATAAACAGCATTACAACCTCCTATCTTCAGACAAAGATAACTCAACTGCGTGTAAGCAGTGCAGTCTGCTCAGACTACCTTGCTTTGTCTTTTTGAGAACCAAATATATCCTCCTCAAGACTACATTTTATTACCTCTATGCAAAAACAAGGAAACAAAACATTGGAGTTAAGAAATTGTAGGTCTTGAGACAAGAATCTTGACACTAGGACTTGAGGTCTCTACTAGCTTCCATTGTTTGTTGTTTACTCAGTGAAAGTAGCTTTAGTTAATGGCAGTAGATCTAGCCAAACCAATTTAATTCATTGGGCTTTCCTAAATGCAGTAATTAAAAATGCTCAAATTTTGGAATAGGCCTATGTTATTTTTAAAATGGTCTTAATTGCCTTTCACTTCCCCGAACACACAGAATGTGCCCTGTATCCAATGTGGTAAAATGAAACATGGTGTGGTCATCAGACTCATCACAGTAAATTTTACAAAGCTGAAAACATCAATTGTTTTGACCAAGTTAAATATTCAGCTGCAGAGGATTTCATTGGAAATTAATTGGCGTACCAGCATGTCATTCGCAAAATATTAAACAAGCCAGCATATGCCGTGAGCTTTATTTATTTTAGTATATACACAGAAATAACCCGTAAAATGTGTAGCATACTGAACTGAACCACACCAGACTCCTTGGTGGAAATGTGGCTTAACAGACTATTTTGAGATTGTCAACCAACGAGCTATATAAACTAGAAGTGCTATGCTATTCGTTCAAGATCGGCCAATGTATGTTGACCTAGCCTCCATTTTACGATGGCCGTACCATAGTTAGTAATGACTGTATTGACTTGATCATTTTTAAATGCAAGTCAGAATATTCTTTGCTACCTCGCCTGTGACTGAGTCAGCAGGGTGAGGTATTATGGTCAGTGCAGTTTGTTTGTTTCTTCGCGTGTCTGTGTGTTATCTATCTAGCATCCACATGATTCCACTGATTGACTTCAAACTTTCAGAGTAGGTGGGCAATGGTTTGTAGATTGCCTGATGAAGTTTTGGACGTGATTGAGTCAAGGTCAAGGTCCCCAAAACGGCCAGAAATGTTTTCTGTTTTTCTGTTTTGTTACAATAACTTTCTTCAACGTCATCACTTTGATGTCAAACCAAAAGCATAATATGCATCTTTCAATTCCGCTTCCAACCTTATGCTGCTTGATGGGGTAGTGCTGATAGTCTCTGTAGCACAGAGGGTAAATATCAGGGGGTCAAGGTCATTCGTAAAAATTATATATTCTCCATTATAACTCAAAAACAGTTGCAGTTGGACAGATGTTCACTATCACAAGCATACAGGAACTCCTGTTTGGGCTTTTATTTGACACCCCAACCTTTGACCTTGAGTGATCTTGAAAGGTCAAACTCAAGGTCACGGATTTTCTGGGGCTATCAGTTGAATATGGTTGAGGTCACATTTGTAAAACTTAGTCAGTATCAAAACACTTAAAGGTTTGTTTTGCCTGTTAATGCTTATTGCATCTGAAAATGATCAAGACTTCTTTAGATGCTTTGTTAAACTGCTCCATTTGAGCAAAGCAAGTGACTGAGAGGAACAAAGTGTTTCTTACCCTTTCCATTAAAATTATGTCTGAAAAGCATAAATTCACCTCAAGTGAAGTGTACCAAAGTTAGCAGTGACTATATGAACCATCCATCCATTACCCACATGCTTGAGCTTGAACTTATCCCAGGTGACCATGGGCAAAAGGCAGGAACACACCTTGGACAGCTTGCCAATCCATTGCAGGGCTCACACACTATTTTCACACCATTTACTCAAACACTTCTACCTACAGGCACCTATTAGCCTGACTGACATGCATGTCTTGGGACAGTGGAAGGAATCCAGATTACCCTGAGAAACCCATGCAAGCACTGGAAGAACATTTAAACTCCAACCAGAAAGACCAGAGATTTGAACTCACGACTTGTTGCCATGAGGCAGGAGTGCAACCCATTGCGTCACCATGCCACCCCTATTCAAACTTGATTATTCCTATTTGTGAGTCGGGTAAGCCCTTTGTCACATCTAATAATTAATAAGGCTTTCTGAGATGCTCTGCTTGCTTAGCACATGCAAAGTCTGCAAGTCAAATTCGATGTAAGTCAAGCGAGCTGAAAACAAATCTTTGAAGTCTAAGATTAAGACAAAGGTTGGATATCAAATGTAAGTATCACCAATTAAAATGTTTCAAGACAAGAAGAAATCAGTACCCTATTTGTAAAATGAAGTATGAGCAGATCAAGCGGGCTAATGGGCCAGCAGGGAATGTTCATAGTCATAACAATGATTGACAATTCACAGGCCGATTGTCGGGAGAAAATGGTCTCGAGAGAGGCAGGGAGAAGACTTGCGCCCCTTGTACTTGCAAATATATTTCTGCGCGTTGTGACGTGAACACCAGCGCTGCCAAGTTGGAAATAAATCATGCCACTGAGCTGTCTCTGAAGTTGTTGTTCTTGAGCTGTTGATTTCTCGGTAGATCTGGCGGCATTGCTCCGTGTGTTTTTATAATACAGAAAGAACAAAAATGTGGAGGCTACACCCTGGGGGAGTAGTTGAAGATAGGGGGAGATCAGGGATAGGTGTTTGGTGATTGTTGCCAGGGGGCATGTTGCTGAAAAAACAATTCTTATGCATCAAGTCTACTTCATATACAGGCTTGTTGCAAACTTTGACAGAAATCACTCTATTTCAAACTGAGAATAAGCTGAGATTTGTGCACTAGACACTTATTTTCCGACAAGATCTGGAAACAGTTCCATTTCCCCCGACACAAACACACAGACATACACCAGGCCGACCTTCCCCTCTCGTTCCTTTCGAGGAGCTGACTCACTCGAGTCATCGCACACAGTGCAGAGGGTAACAGCCCTGTTCTTGGAGATCTATTGTCCTGCAGGTTTTAATTCCAACCTAAAGTTTGAACTACGGAACTAAATAATTAATAGCATCAGAAGGTATTTGGCTGTTGAATGAGGCACTCTCTGTTTTCATTACCTGAGTGAAAACCTACGGATTGTAATCTCCTGGATGGACAAAATTGTTGTTTATTTTGCTGCAGTCTGGCAGCATATTTCTTTTTTTTTAACGGTCTCCCCCCCACCCCATCGAAAAAACAACAAACTATTATGGGCACGTACCTTGTTTGCCTACCCTTAGATCCAACCCTGGGCTTACTGGCAAGGGTCTAGACACCGCCATACTGCATATAACCAAGACAAAAGCACACTGTCATTTTATACTCCCATTAAACAGCAGGGCTGATCCAATTCCAAAAAAGAGAGAAAAAAATAGATCAGAACTCGGCAGAGGGGAGGACTGAGGAGCCCTGGAGAGACACCAAACACATAATAAAAAGATAGTAAAAGCAGAGTTTATGTCAGCGCCGCGAATTATACCGATCTCGCCCTCTGGGTCGCCACCCAAATCATTGGCGAGGGTATGAGGTCATAGACACAGAAGTGTGTCTATGATACTGAACGATGCAGCCCTCAGAAGAAGCTGTTAATTAAGGAGTAAGGCCTATTCCCCTAATTGCTTCCTGCTCTCCATGCACATGGTTACTGACAGATGGTGCATCTACTCTGGGTCCCTGCCTTTTTCTCTCATTGCACAATCTTTCGAGTGTACGAGGGGGCAACTCACGGGACGACCAATTAAAACTGATCTGCTCTGTCAAGAACAGCTGGGGCGCTACTCTTGCCCGACCCAAACAGCAGCAGAGGATGTGACTTTAAATCAGGTGTGGCACCAAGGCGCTGTGACCGTAATGACCTCTTGAGGCAGTGTGTCTGAATGATCTAAAAGATACTAGTAAAACTAGGAGTGCTTTTCATTACGCTAATGTGTCTCCTCGCTTCCATCACTTGGCTTCTTCCTCACGTCTAACGGCTCCTCCCAGCGAGGAAGGATGTGAGAGAGATCCGAGTATGGGATGCAAGGACAGAGGAGCTGAAATTGCTAAAGGAGACATCCTTGCAGTATTTTCATGTCATGCCACTTGATAAAAGACTTTCAAAAAGGATACACCAGCAATTCCTCCATTTAAGCTATTCCAGAAACCTTCTTTCTCCTTGCTCCATATCTCCTTGAGGTGCATTTAAGGGATTGGAAGATCCGCCGTGAAGGCAGAGGGGTCACAGGACAGCAGAGGACACGAGGAAGCATGGGTTAGCATAATGAAAAGCACCTAGCCTACAACTCCTGAAGGTTTGATTAACCAGCCAGTACTTCCTGGGTAACAGTAATTGAAGTAAATAAAGTGCTTTGCTGCTGTGTAACGGTTGATACCTTCACAGGATTGGAGCAACTATCGGTATTATTGGAACTGGCTTACTGCCTCATTGATCCAGCTGAGCAACTTTTTTAAATCTACGAGAGAGGAACTCAGTTGAATTTATAAACACATGACCAGTAGCAGTGAATGAGTGATGTTAAATGCAGCTCCTTTCGGTGGTGCATAGAAAACAGGTTAAGCTATTCAAACATCAGCGGGTACTCTCATCAAAAACCCACATTTGTTTTGCAAATCCTGGCATTCATATTGATTCCTTGTCTTTCTTCTGTCAGAAAGGCCCGAGAGAGATTAACTTATAACTATCAACCCTAACAGCCCACACCTGCTGTTTTTCCACCAACCTTTACCATCTCTGGGGAGAAATTGCCACACTCCCAAACCTCACAAATACCTAGTGTTTTTTTTTTTTTTTTCAAACTTAATCTTCCAACTCTGGTGAAAACGCCACGGTCCCACTGAAAATCCTCTTCCTCCCAAAATAAAATCCTGTTTCGCAGCTTCACCAAATGGTAGTTTTCTGTTGAACAAAACTTGCTTTTTCGTAGTTGCTACACTGATTTGCTGCTCTGCAATTTTTTTTCCCCTCTTTATGTGGGAAAAATACTCAATAAATGCCTGAGGGCATAAAAGAAATTGCTAGTTTGTCCTGGGCAAACTGAGAATTTTGGCAGATTTGACAGTTTCTGCAATAAGCCTGTTTGTGTCAACATAGTTTGGACCACATATAAGTTAGTGTGTCAAAAGAAATATTTAGGTTGGTGCAAGTTTGCATCATTATTCAATTGTTAAATAATAAGCTCCATATATGTACTCTGGAGAGCCTAAACATTATGACCACCTGCATAAAATGCCATTCGTTTTCCACTTGCCACCCATAACGGTCTGTCAAATTCATGTACACACATATGCCCAGACCCAGGGTGTGCCAACAGCATCACACTCCCTACCTAAGTTTGTCTTCTCTCCTCAATGTATCCAGGAGCACCTGATTAGCCTTCCTGCTTTGGAAATCTCCAACCCAGCCATATGGCTGTAGTAATTTTGCCCTTGTCAATGGTCCCATTTTTCAATTCAATTCAGTTCAATTTATTTGTATAGCGCTTTTCACTGAGACTGTCACAAAGATGCTTTACAGTGAGAGATTAAATAAATGAAAGGGCAGTGCCCAGTCTATTCCCCACTACAGCAAATGAGGCAAAAAAAAAACTCCCAGTAGGGAGAAAAATCCTCAGTTGGAAGAAATCTCAGGAGGAACCCGGCTATTGTGGGGAAGCCCATCCTCCGCGGGCTAGCTAATTAATAACAACAAAAAGCAAAAGAGGATAAAATGGCAATAGAATTCCATTAAAGTCCATCTAAACTGCGGCATTGGTAGCTCCAGGGAGAAGCATGCCGAGGATGGTGCAGAACTGGATGAGGACCAGATCAGAACAGCAGGACAGTAGCAGCCAGCGCTCATGGTGAGGGACAGGGCTCGGATGGTCCAGAACTCAGGGTTATGGAGGGAAAAGATCCCAGAAAAGAGACAACAGAAAAAAGTGGGGTGAGACACTGGATAAAACTACTGCATATTAAAAAAAAATACAGTCCTGTGTCATGTAATAAGTAAGAATTTAGGAGCTGACTGGTCAGGAAACAGTCAACACTCCTCCATCAACTTCCTGCAGCACAGAGGCCGTTCACTTACACCAGGCTGCCAGATCACCTTTGATTTTCTAAACACTGGTACCGCATGGACCTCCCCAGTGACTATAAGGCTGTAGCAAGCCCCACTGGCACCCTTAATGCATGCTCAGTGCCACCGGTTCCACATGGATTTGCTGAACACTACCACCAGTACCATATGGACCTCTCCAGTGACTAAGGCTGTAGCAAGCCCTACACAGTAAAAAATGGAGTGTCAATATTGCAGTGTAAACCTATTTTCCTCTGGATAGAGTAGTTATAGCACTATGCAGAGTGAAATCGTCTAAATGGAAGAGTCAAAAGTGAGAGTTAATTCCGACTTCCACACAAGGACAAAATCTACTCTGCAGGGTGATGATTCCCTATAGTGTTAAATATTTTTACACACCTCATTGTTAATTTTGACACAAAATAGAGTAAAATTAACTCTAAAAATCTTACACTGGCTATAGAGTAAACTTTACACTGATTTTGAGTGGGACCAAATGTTATCTGACAGAGAGTTAAATTCAACTCTTAAAGAGTAAAATTGACACTATGATTTTTACTGTGTACTGGCACCGTTAATGCATGCTCAGTGCCACCGGTTCCACATGGATATACTTAACACTGGCTTCCAATACCTTGAGAACATATCATAAAACAAGGTTGTAGTCAGTCCCACCAGAGCCAAATAAATCTTTATACATTACTAGTCATGAACTAATCATTGGCTTAACTAAATAGAAACGTTTTCAGCCTACTCTTGAAGACAGAGAGTGTGTCTGAAGCCCGAATTTGTCTTCGGAGATTGTTCCATAAAAATTGGTGCTTTGTAAGAGCAAATGCTCTGCCTCCAATTGTACTTCTAGATATATTCGGAATTTTCAAGTACTCAGCATCTAGTGAACGAAGTAATCTTGGCGGGGAGTTAGGAATGAAAAGACTGCAAAGATATTCCGGGGCCAAGTCATTTAAAGCTTTGTAAGTTAGTAATAGTATTTTGAACTCAGTTCAGAATTTTACAGGCAGCCAATGAAGATTTTTCAGCACCGGGCTAATGTGATCATATTTCTTCGTCCCAGTCAGAACCCTAGCTGCAGCATTCTTCACTTATTGAAGACGTTTCAGGTCCGAGCTAGTGCAACCAGAGAGTAAGACATTATTATAGTTCAGCCGAGAGGACACAAATGCGTGAACCATTTTTTCAGCGACCTGAAGGGACAACATTTTTCTGAGTTTAGATATGTTTCGAAGATGGAAAAAAGCCACTTGAATGACATTGTTGATGTGAGCCTGAAATGAGAGTTCTGAATCAAGGGTCACTCCAAGGTTTTTAACAACAGCTTTGGCAGAAACAGAGAGGCCATCTAAGTTAAGAGAAAACTTAATGAATGAGTCTCTAAGATATTTGGGCCCCAGTACCAATATTTAAGTCTTATCTAGGTTTAAATCCATCAACTAAAGCAGGGGTCTGCAACCCTGTTCCAGAAGAGCATCCCGTAGGTTTTTGACTCCATCCATGATTCAGCACACCTCATTTGGTTAATTAGCAGCTTATCAATATACCTAACCAGAAAATGAAGAGAAAGTTTGTTTTGGAGTGAAACCTTCAGGATGGTAGGTCTCCAGGCAAAGGGTTGGAAACCATAGGACTAGAGGAACCAACTGTTCACTTACTGTCAATGGTCTGTACGCAGGCTTTGACATGCACTGTTGCTACAGCATAATCACTGTTATTTGCATCAGTAAGTGGCCATAATCTTTTTTCCCATCGGTTAATTCAACTGTATAAAAGGGCAAGATTAGTGATTGAGTGAAGCTTTGTTATGATAAATACCTCATAAATTTAGACCTGTCAAATACTTCATAAATTTGGACCAGTCAAGTGGTTCATTCACAGGCAACTGGAAGCTGATGTGTTGTGCCTTGTATTACATAGCTTTATTTAATGTATGGCCAACCCAAGAACCGATGTGCTTTGCTTTACACTGTAATCTAATGGGACTGTCCAAATGAACCATAGCATGGCCATTAAGCCGCCTCTCTCAAAAACAGCACCTTCAAAGTATTCATTTATGTAATTCTACACCAGCCTACTACTGAGCAGTGGGTTAAACTTCGAACCAGCAACCCCTTTTTTGAGCTATGACCAACCAAAAATTAAGTGCTTTTTCCTTGCACCACTTTCAATACAGATCTAATCATATCTTCCTCTGAAAGGTAAACCTCAAGAGAATGCTCTCCAACAGTCAAAAATACTAGGAATACTACAATACTACCATGGCCCAGTGACCAAAACTCATCAAGCAAAGAACTTAAGAGTCACAGCGACCAGCAAGACCAATGTTATGTAAAAATTATGGTAGCCAAACTAATAGTTAGTATATTACGGGTGTTTTTTTTAATGCCAGTACCCATATGCTGCTAAAAAATACAATTGTTGAGATCCAAAATTCACCGGTCTTCCTCATTGCAGTCAAATCAGGTAAAAAATTCTACAACTTTTTTTTGCGAAGTGCTTTTGGGGGCCAAGCAGCAAAGCCTAGCAGCACCGTTTTTGTTTTTCCATATCTTATTCTTTTTTTTCCGTAAACTTTTTCTTCTTGCTAGGGTGTCAATGGCAGCCCCCTAGAAACATATGGTATATGTATGTTTTAACTATATTTGAAATGAGGCACTCTGATTGAGGACAGTCCCCTACTTCTTTTCACAAAGTTTCACAAGAGTGATTCAAGCATTCTAGCACCACCAAAAGGTTAATGATGGAGGTGTGTTTACACACAAATTGTTTTTACTGTTCGCTCGATTTTGATTTAAGAGGTACTGTTGGATTCTTTGGATCAAGTCGAGTTCAACACACCCAATGACATTAATTTCCACCATATTAAATTTTCTGCTATGTCGGATTTTTGAAAAACATTTTTCACTGGCTACAAATTTTGTCCGGTTTTCTCCGCAATTGACAAAGGTGATCTTCAACCCAAGTCTCACAACAGTTATCAGATGGATTTTAGATTTTCAAAAGTATTCACCCATCACAGCCAATCAAAATCAGTGACAGAGCTGTCAATCCGGAAGTGAGGTAATATCTCAGAAATGCTTTGATGTCTCAAAATCAATCTTGGGACATGGATTCAAGACTCAGTTCTGAGGAGGCACAACATTTTTACAATATTTGACTGCTAGGGGTGCTGCAATAAGCAAAATATGTCTTTTGGCAAGTAATTGCTGTGTTATTTTCTGTCTCGTAATACTCTGGATGGTTCCAAGGCCGAGACACGACACCTTGCCATGCTAACCTAATTGATGCAGCAGCCATATTGGATTATATGGAAAGGTAAAAAAAAAAGAGGCCCATGGGCCTTAACCGTCACCTGAGTTGTATAAAAACTGATGTTATTGATGTCAATGAACCAAATATACCCAAAAGTATCATTTTCTAATATAAAGTATAGTAAACTTCACCGTCTCCCCAGGGGCAAACATGGAACCTCGGGGCCATGAAATTAACAATTTTGTTAAAGCACCTCAAGACCCATCCATCTATGAAAAGTATTGGTTTCCAGCCTCTTTCAGTCTAGAGAAGAAGATTGTTGATGTTTTTCACAATATGACCCCATTTGGGCCCCACCCCTCAGCCCCTGGGGAAGAGACGGGGTCAAAAATGTCATAGTATCAAACTGTGATCTTAATGATTTCCAGAAGAAAATGAACAAAATATACCCAAAAGTATCATTTTCCTATATAAACAATAGTAAATTTCACCCCCTCCCCAGGGGCAAACATGGAGCTCGAGGGTGATGAAGTTCACAATTTTAATAAAGCACCTCAAGAGTCTTACATCTATGGAGAGTATTGTTTTCCAGCATATCTGGATAACATATCTGTGCAACTGAGCTCACGTTAGAGTGACATCTCGGAAATACAAGTTTTCCAGTTAATTATTCGTTGATTTTCAATGCCATGGCTGTCAAACATTCAGCGTGAACGTGCCATTGGCATGCTGAATACGGAAACGTCCGTCACTGATGTTGCAAGGGTTATGGGATGCAGTCGACGGACTATCCATGATCTTCGGACACGTCTCCTGCAAACTGGCACCACAGCTAACCGACCTCGTTCTGGAAGCCCACGTGTGATGTCAAAAGCAGAAGACCGGCAAATTGTCTTACGTCATTTGCATAATTGATTTGTCACTACAACGTCCACTAGGAATGAATTGTTTAGAGGTCGTGTGACTGCCCAGACTAAACATAATCGCCTGCGGGCGGCTCTAATTCAAGTTGTAACTTACCATTTTTACTCATGGACATTTCCGAAGCATTTCCAGTGGAACTCATTACATTATGGAAACTATTTTTATGATACATCATCTTTAATGAGTACAGAATTGAATAAAATCATTATTTAAAACCTCATTTCTTGTATGTTCAACTTATCGACCTCCAAACGAGTGTGAAGTTTTTATTTTGGCTGAGTATAGGTATGTATGTCTCGTTTTCCTGAAGAAAAAATTAAGATGGTATAAAAAAAAAACTAACTGTATACGCATAGGAATCAAACAATGATGCTAGCTAGGCCAACTACAAAAGCTAAAACCTAAATTAGTTCGCTAAACGTGCGAGCAGTGTGTAACGATCAAATCTGCTGCAAACTTCCCAGATCCGAGAACTAGAAAAGGAGCGACATCCCCATTGTAAGCCGCGCTGGGAAGGCAGGGAGGACTGGGTGCCCCTTGTGAAAACCATAGCTCTGGTAGCCTTATCTTAGTGCACGTGTTTCCTGACAAAGACACGTCTGTCCCGTTCTCACAGACACAGGACTGGTAGTTTTACTCCTATTGTCTTAAAGCCATCTGCATCCCGCAGAGCCCCTCCTGAGTTATGGCAGCAGACTCAATTAGGGTCTGTATGGCACCAACTTCATTCATGACAGCCGGAGCGGCCATCAGCTTCGGGGTTCATAGACAATCTCTAGGGTAAAGGTCAGCGTTGAACGTCTTGCAAGCCACAAGAAACTTGTCATTATATATGCATGAATGTATATGTATGCTTTGAATATTAAGATCAGAACAACTGCATTCTGAAGTGTTCATACCCACTGGTTGTTTTCATGTAGTCCGTCTTTGCCCAGAAACGATGGATAACAGGATGATATTGCGTGTTGCCCCAACCAACTGGGATCAATGTAGAAGTCTCAATACTATGTATGTATGTAAATGAAACCGCGCCAGTTTCAGTTTCCGCGAATACACTGTTAATAATAAACAAATAAACTGAAGCCTTTTTTGCCAGGTAATTTAACTGGCACCTTTTAGCCAGTTATTTTGACTGTAATTTTACAATAAATTTACCACAGAGTTCAGTGCATGTTCAGTGTAAACCATGGTTAAATGCGCGCAGGATTCCACTTACAGTCAAAATGACAAGGAAACAATGCATTAATTTAATGCTTAAATTCAGTCTAACTGTGTTGGAAAGCCGTACTGGCCTGGTGCAGGTCGGTGCAAAAATAAATAATGGCCTGTTACAAATACCCGCCTGGTTCTTATAAACGCCTGGGGTCCAAGTCGAGTTTGCAAAATTAATGCCCGGGCTACTAAATGGTCATATACGGTATTTTTGTTATATGACATAAGCTGATTGTTAACATTAATACCAGTTATCTTTGTAATTCTGGACTGTAACTAACATTTCGTGGCAAACTGTAGTGCAAGCATATCATGTTTGTTATCATTTTACTCCACTTAGATTCCGAAATTGCATGGTGCATATTTCAAAGGGATTAAAATTATACTAAACCCTCATTCAATAAGTATGAAAAAAAATGTACTTCTACTCGGGTGATGTTTCCTCCCAAATTTCCTCTGAGGAGGGAATCTGAGGAGGGAGGCCTTCCTGATTACCCAAATGATTTATGACCCTGCTGTAGGAAGTGCTTCTGGAGTTTGGGCTTATAAGGTAGGGAAATAAAGGATTGGGGGAAGACCGCGCCTGGTTTCCCACACGTGCATCTATATGCTGTGTGTAGCCAATTGTAGTTATGGAGGATCACATTCAACTTCCCCCACGCGCATCTCCATGCCATGGTTAGCCTTAATCTAGTCATGGAAGATCTTGAGCGATTTCCCACACATGGTCTTCAAGCATGTGAAGATGGAATATAGTTTTGGAAGATTGTATTCATTCTTCATCCAGCAGTGTACATTTTGTGCATATGTGTAGTTGTGGGCTGTGCAAGGTATGATTTGACTTTTTCTTGATGCTTTCTGTAACGGTATAATTTGGTTTCTGATTTAAGCTTGTGGCTACCTGGCAAAATAAATTGATATAACTGCATTTGTTGTGGGAATCTGATTCTGACTAACAAATTTCCTTCCCATTTCGGAGTCCTGTCTCCAAATTGAGTAACGTCGGACTGTAATCGCAAGCCTGATCAACGCGCTTGGTCTGCGTTATAAGGTGGATTTTCCACACTGTGATGAGTGTTATTTTGAAAGGCCTTGAGGAGATTCTGTTAAACTGTGCGGTTGGAGTGACGTTCGTTACCATTTCAGAACCTGAACGGAAATCTTAGAATTCTAACCCCCAAGTCACTGAACGGCGTCTGTTAAACGTTGGAGTTACTCGCTAGGGCCCGGTAATTCCTAGTCATGCTATTTTCTATGTCAAATTATCGCGCTTATTAATACCGCCAGCCTCTAAGATAATCCATCGGAGAGGGTTGTACAGATGTTTTGGTCCGGTGGAGTAAGGTATAGACCAGTATGGGTCCGATGCACAACGTAGCTCTAAATTCATAAATTGGAGTCAGCTCAATACTTATGCAAACTAAAGTTTATATCCTAAATTTTGTAAGGGGTCAGATGAATTGTAACCGCTACGATATTAAGACTGCAGCATCCACTAGTCACGTTTCAGGCCACTTGAAAGCAGGACGTGAAAGATGTCATCAGGTTTGGCCTGAGGCAGTGGTCTAGTGCTGACGCAGTACCCAGACCCCATTATTATAATGGAGACCATTAAGACTTTCTTTTCCCTGGCTGTTAAGGCAGACGCGCTGAGACCTTCTGCCTCAGCGAGGACCCTCCTTGGCCTAGTTGCACGGTGTTTACACCATAGTACCAGCAATACCTCTGATAATATTAATATCTCCTTAATAGAATGAATACAAAAGACAACTTCCATTTCACTCACACATGCTTTGTTGAAAAAAAAAACAGACAATGAGGGGAAAAAATAGAACATAAACCAATCTCACATTTCAGGACTATCAACACAGAAAAGCAAGGGGAGCAAACATTTGTGCATTAACCAATTTAATAACAAAACAGCTCAAGACGAGTGGGAATTGAGTATAAAATTAGTTCAGGTACACTACTGCTCAAAAGTTTGGGATCACTTGGAAATTTTCTTGTTTTCCATAGAAACACACATAAAATTAGTCTGAATAGGAAATATAGCAAATGAACAGAACATGCTTACATTGTCTGAGTTAGAAATAATTATTTTAATGGAAAATGTTGAATATTTACTTCAAACTTTGCTTTCATCAAAAAAAAAAACCACCTTCAACTGTTGATTCTGAAACTGGTGTTTGACGGGAACTACAGCGCCCTCCATAATTATTGGCACCCCTGGTTAAGATGTGTTAAAAGCCTTAAAATAAATTCAATTTTTAATGCAGAAGCATACTCTCACACTAAAATTGTAGAAAAATGTAACCTTCAACTCAAGTGAATTTTAAGGGGACAAAAATCCCTGACTAAGAAATAATTTTTTTTCATAAAATCACCTGCTCCACAATTAATGGCACCTCTACCAATTCCTTGGAATAAAATGTAATTGAAGTACAAACCCAAAACAAGTGAAGTTGGAACGTTGTGCAAATCGTCAATAAAAACACAATACAATGATTTGCAAATCCTTTTCAACCAATATTCAATTGAATACACTGCAAAGACAAGTTACTTAATGTTCGAACAGGTAAACTTTGTAATTTTTTGCTAATATTAGCTCATTTGGAATTTGATGCCTGCAACATGTTTCAAAAAAGCTGGCACAAGTGGCAAAAAAGACAGAGAGTTGAGGAATGCTCATCAAACACTTATTTGGAACATCCCACAGGTGAACGGGCTAATTGGGAACAGGTGGGTGCCATGATTGGGTATAAAAGCAGCTTCCCTGAAATGCTCAGTCATTCACAAACAAGGATGGGGCGCAGGTCACCACTTAGTGAACAAATGCGTGAGCTGATTGTCAAACAGTTTAAAAACATCATTCCTCAACGAGCTATGGCAAGAAATTTAGGGATTTCATCATCTATGGTCCGTAATATCGTCAAAAGGTTCAGAGAATCTGAAGAAATCACTGCACGTAAGCGACAAGGCCAAAAACCAACATTGAATGCCCGTGACCTTCGATCCCTCAGGCGGTACTGCATCAAAAACCGACATCAGTGTGTAAAAGACATCACTACGTGGGCTCAGGAACACTTCAGAAAACCACTGTCAGAAACTACAGTTCGTCGCTACATCTGCAAGTGCCATTTAAAACTCTACAATGCAAAGCGAAAGCCATTTATCAACAGCACCTAGAAACGCCACCGGCTTCGCTGGGCCCGAGCTCATCTAAGATGGACTGATGCAAAGTGAAAAAGTGTTCTGTGGTCTGACGAGTACACATTTCAAATTGTTTTTGGAAACTGTGGATGTCGTGTCCTCCGGAACAAAGAGGAAAAGAACCATCCGGACTGTTATAGGCGCAAAGATGAAAAGCCAGCATCTGTGATGGTATGGGGGTGTATTAGTGCCCAAGGCATGGGAAACTTACACATATGTGAAGGCACCATTAATGCTGAAAGGTACATACAGGTTTTGGAGCAACATATGTTGCCATCCAAGCAACGTCTTTTTCATGGACGCCCCTGCTTATTTCAGCAAGACAATGCCAAGCCACATTCTGCACGTGTTACAACAGCATGGCTCCGTAGTAAAAGAGTGTGGGTACTAGACTGGCCCTGCCTGTAGTCCAGACCTGTCTCCCATTGAAAATGTGTGGCGCATTATGAAGCGCAAAATACGACAACGGAGACCCCGGACTGTTGAACAACTTAAGCTGTACATCAAGCAAGAATGGGAAAGAGTTCCACCTGAAAAGCTTCAAAAATGGGTCCCCTCAGTTCCCAAACGTTGACTGAGTGTCGTTAAAAGGAAAGGCGATGTAACACAGTGAAGGCCCCTGTGCCAACTTTTTTGCAATGTGTTGCTGCCTTTAAATTCTAAGTTAATGATTATTTGCAAAGAAAAATAAAGTTTCTCCGTTTGAACATTAAACATCTTGTCTTTGCAGTGTATTCAATTGAATATAAGTTGAAAAGGATTTGCAAATCATTGTATTCTGTTTTTATCGATGATTTACAAAACGTGCCAACTTCACTGGTTATGGGTTTTGTATTTCTGTCATGTCTACAGTAGTTTACAAAGTTGATCAGAGTATCTAGAAACATTTAATTAGAAAGTCATCTCTTCCTGTTTCCCAGGGGTATAAATATGACGTGACACAGTGACCATTTCTCTTATCCAGTCTTCAACATGGGAAAGACAAAGAAACACCATTCAAGTAAGGCAGATGTGTGTCGACCTTCACAAGTCAGGCAATGGCTGCAAGAAAATAGCCACTCGCCTGCACCTGCCCATATCTACAGTCAGAGGAATCATTAAGAAGTTTAAAACAACTGGAACAGTGGTAAACAAGCCTGGACGAGGACGCAAGGTTATTTTGCCACCATGAACAGTGAGGAGGATGGTAAGAGAAATAAAAAGTTCTCCAAAGCTCACTGTTAAAGAATTACAACAAATGGTAGCATCTTGGGGTCACAAAGTCTCCAAAACAACCATCAGGCGCTATCTACATGCCAACAAGCTGTTTGGGAGGCATGCACGGAAAAAACCTCATCTCACTCACAATCATAAACGCAAATGTCTGGAGTTTGCTGAGCGGTACTGGGACTTCAACTGGGACCGTGTGCTTTGGTCAGATGAGACCAAGATCGAGCTTTTTGGCAACAAACACTCTGAGTGGGTCTGGCAGAACACAAAAAATGAGTATGCAGAAAAGCACCTCATGCCCACTGTGAAGTATGGGGGAGGATCGGTGATGCTGTTGGCCTATTTCTCTTCCAGAAGCTCTGGGAACCTTTTTAGGGTGCATGGCATCATGAACGCTTTCAGCACGATAATTACCCTAAACATGTGACCAAATCAACACAGAAATGGTTCACCAGACACAGAATCAAGCTCCTCCCATGGCTATCTCAATCCCCAGACCTCAACCCCATTGAAAACCTGTGGAGTGAGCTGAAGAGGAGAGTGCAGAGGAGAGGACCCAGGTTGCTGGATGATTTAGAGAGATTGTGCAAAGAGGAATGGTCAAAGATCCCTCTTTATGTTGTTATGGCCCCAATTTGTTATGACATTAACAACAGCAAAGGATGACAGACAAAAATGTTTAAACTTAAACACATTTAATAAAGAAAGGCTTTAACTAATCTACAATCTACTCTAATGACTGAGATTGATTATATACAAAAACAGAAATATTTACAGTCCCTTTGGTGGGTTGCTTGGTGATGTCCTGGGTGAGGAAAATGCTCTAACACAGGCAAAAATCTACTAAAAGCTTCACAGGTCTTGAACAGAATGACAGGTCTTGTCACATGTTTCCTTCTCCTTGCAATTTCTCCTACTACTTTACTGTCTCAATTTTACTCATTATATACTCTTTTGCAGACCCCTCCCACCTTTTAGGCTTTTTTAAAATTTTTCTCTGGGACTTGTCCCAGACATGCCTAAAACATGCCCAAACCTATCTCCAGTATGGGCTTAACAAAAAAAAAAGGTAAATACTGCCATCTAGTGGCTTTTATTCGCATTACACTGTATTCTCTCATCTTGTGAAACATTATAGGAGAAGATTAGGTGCTGTTTTGTTGGCAAAAGGGGGTTGTACAAAGTATTAACATCAGGGGTGCTAATAATTGTGGCACACATGATTTGATGTAAAATAATTATTTTTTAGTGTGGGATTTTTTTTCCCACTGAATAAATGCACTTGAATTAAAGGTTGGATTTTCCTCTTTTTTTCATTGTGGCCCTGTATTTTTTCGGAAAAAAAAAACTGATTTTATTGGAAGCTAAACAAAACATCTTAACCAGGGGTGTCAATAATTATGGAGGGCGCTGTATTTAGCATAGCTGCTAGTTGACAACCTGTGAGGTAATTTTGTCCTAAACTACACACTCTCAGATATTTGTTTTCTTGCACAGTTGTGCATCGGGGCCTCCCACTCCTTTTTTCTGTCCTTGTTAGTGCCAGTTTGTGCTGCTCTCTAAAGGGAGTAGTTGACAGTCTAGTAAGAGATTTTAAGTTTTCAATTTCTTGCATTGAATGGCCTTTTTTCTAAGCACAACAATAGATTGACAGGTCTCTAAAAGAATATCTTTGTTTCTGGCCATTTTGAGCCTGTAAATAAACAAACAACTGCTGATGCTTCAGGTACTAAACCAACCTCAAGAATGCCATGCTCCTTTTTGCGCTCCCTTATAAGTTCAATGGTTTTCAGCTGTGCAGCACATTTGCAGAAGGGTTTTCTGAAAATCTATTTGCCTTATAAAATGCTTAATTTGGATTAACAGCCATACCAGGAGATTGATTCAGAGGACTGACAGTTGCTGATAATAGGCCTCTATGCAAAAATGGAGGTCATTCTTTGAAAATGATCTGATTAATTTTAATCATTTGTGAAATGGATAAAAATGTTTTTGAAATGCATGAAAATGTATTTTTCTTTGGAAAACAAAGAAATTTGCAAGTGATCCCAAACTTTTGAGCGGTAGCGTATGGTCATTTTATATCGCTGTCACGTGACTGCCAAAGCTTTTCTCAGTCTCTCATTGGCTAAATCTTTTCAAGGAATGGAAAAATTCCCATTTTTTCAGTTTTTATTATCGTTCGGTTGCATTCACATTATTCAAAGTGTTTTATACATTCTCAAAAAATCACAAAAAGACCAAGTAATAATTTCTGGACTCCCCATGGGTTATTCTTTTATTTACTCATAGTTTTGAGCAAAATATGTCTCTCATTTTAACGAATGTGACACTGGAAATTCAGTATACATTTTAATGAGAATGTCAAGCACTATTTTGTGTACATGGGATGGTAGGCCGGGCTGAGGGTGGGCTTAAGTAAATGAGTGTACCATTGTGACATCACAGTTACAGATGTCCAAGTGGCTCATTATAAAGGCACAGTTTCTGAATATGGGCTTTGTGCATTTCACTGTGGACTGAATGTTTTGATACAATCGCAGCATTTAAATAGAACCTAGACCTGTGTTATAATCAAAAAAGAAATAGAAATCTCACCCTCCACAATATCAGACCTAACAAATACAATTTGTCTCATGGGGATTGAAACATAATATCGCTTACGCAGCTAGAATGTGGTGTCTTACACATTCAAATAATATATGGTGCAGAATTTGACTGTAAAGACATACTTTTGTATAAGCACAGCCTGCCTAATGTTTCTACAGGTCAAAAAAATCATTTAATTTGCGGTAAATAACTCGGGGTTTTCCCTGATATACACCAGTATGTATATATTGAGCATTCCTTCCTGGAGCCATATTTAGATGACAATTAAACACTTGTTTATGTGCTCCTCATAAAGTGAATCATAAAGCAGAATGAAGTGGTTAATAGCCACAAAGGTAAAAATGACTACTAAAAATATGACAAAGGCAGCAGTACCAATAATTGAATTGGAACAGGAAAAAACTTACAGGTTTAACCAAGAAAATTGCATTGCTTTAAAATGAAACTGTAGTAACGTACCCTGAAATTAAGTTAAGGTTATTCGACTTGCTTTGTGCCGTGAAAGGACAGATGGAGAAAAAGCCTTTTAAATTGTTGCTTATTCATTCAGCTGGCCTGTCATTGATACAAGCCATGTCATAAATCATTTCAGCATCCTTGTGTCTTCAAAGATACACCTGATCCATACAGACAGACTCTAAATATATTCCGCAGACTACGAACTAAGCACAAGAATGGCATGGGCATTCTATAACCTATTCAGTGAAAATGATTTTGTCCAAGACAAATTCAGGGGAAATGCACACAAAATCCACTTTAATATAGCTCAAACAGTTCCCACTGGAGTTTGAGGGAGATATAAAATATATGTTTTGTGCATTATGTAAAAAAGCACTTATCATAAAATAGCTTTAAAAAATTGCATTAAAACTTCAGCTCCAAATCACAGAAAAGTTATAGCTCCTTCAAATGCTGTTTTAATTCATTCATAACTTAAATATTATTATTCTGTTTTATTTTGTTTTCTGGATGCTGTCTGTGGGGCATAAAATATAACAAAAAGAGAAAAAAAAGAAGTTTGATTAAATCTGCAAGAAAGCTCCAGGAGGGAAAATCAGTTTAACTGAAAACTGGCAAATAAATCACAGAACAGAAGTGCTTTCATCTAACCGTCTACCACAGAGCTGTTTTATACGAATAATTTCTCTCTAAAGTGCGTTTTGCCCCCTTAATATTCTTGCCACAGTGTAATCAGACGAGGTCAATCACAAAATAATCTCTATCTAGATACTATGTCCTCTACTGGTCAATTCATCAAATTGCTCTTGAGATGTACTGGCCAGAGCAACCCAAGACATGCACCTCCTACAGCTATTAATTTTTGAATAAGACATATCCTCGCATACCATGATCAAATTGGGAATACCACAGGAAATAGGAAGTCTGTATGGCAAGCACTAGCATGATTCTAATCAGAGGCATTCTAAATATAACATTTGTGTTCAAATGCTTGAGCTTCATAATGGTACCAGACCAATTATCTTGCCTAATACCGTAAGCACAGACAATTACAATGTTTTAATGTAATACGATCCAGGGCAAAAAGTGCCATGCCCAAACTGGAAAAAATATACCACTTTTAATAGCCCCATTCATTGTTCAGGAAATTAGCAAGAGTTAAGCAAAGAGATAAGATAACTCAATATGCGAAAGTTCTCCCTTCGATTTCTTTAAACGCTTTTGCGTAAACTTGCGGGCAGCTTTTTATAGATGAAGACTTGTGAAATAGCATCTGATTGTTCCTCTTCAGAAAACAGCATTTCAAATTGTGGGAAGCAAAGCTTTCTGCAATATTCTCCAATACTTCAAAGTATAAATTGATTTTTCACAGCAAGGTGGTTTCCAGCTTTTACCCAAACAGTTCACTGCAGCAGAAGTTAAAAGGCAAGTGGTGGCACAGAAGGCCTCAGGAGTACATTAGCTAAGTCCTTGCTAATTTTCTGACCAATGATTCATCAAATTCTTCATACCAAAAGCTTAGTATTTTGGGCTTCTAAATTTTTAATTACTTGTGATTAAAGAAGTGCTTACTTTCTTATTCAAGTATTTGTGTAATAGTAAATAATGAAATCAACTAGGGATATTTAATTTATTTTTTGAAGTATTTGGGACAAATCATTTCCAAATAATGAGTAACAATCATCATTTGTGATTTAATCAATGCTGCACTCAATTTTAAGCATTCACAGTTAATTAATTTTTAGTAAAGATGATTTTTCTTACTGAATATCCACATGAACTGCAATATGGGGTTTAAATTAAATGACCGAGTGGGCCACTCCATTTAATCTATGAGACAATCATGAGTAATTCTAAAAATTGAAGCACTGATTACTAAAACCCCACAAGTCAAGTCAAGTCAAGTGTGACTTATGGGGTTTTAGTAATAGGTTCTTCAATTTGAGCAGTGACATATGAGGAGTTTGTTTCCAAAACGCAAAATATCCATTTTACTCATTTTGAGTAAATCCACTTTTTCTATGCTGGCGCCAATTGAATTTAATAGAAAAACACAAACGTTGATAATGAAAAAATACACCTAATAGTATGAATTTCTAAAAACATATTTTTGCAACACATGTAAGAAACACTCTATGGTATTATCACAATTTTTGTAATATTGGCACCTATTGCATTTTGGAAACAAACTCTTCACATGCACTGTATCATCTTTTAACTCGCTTTGAGGTCTGAGCCTCTGTATGTTATTTTGACAGAAACAGGGAGGAAATTTGAATCTCTTGGATCACAAATGTGCCAAGATCACCAGAGAAAGCTTTTTCTTTGACTGCACCGTTGAAGGCACAGTCTGGCTCCAGGTTATTATGTATTGCATTCTTTAGTCAAGCAACACAAATGTACACATTCCCAACACCACAAGACTTAAAGAGATCATCACGCCCAGAACTCCACTCCAGACCACATTCTAGAATCAATTATAAAATAAAAAATGGTGATTTTAATAAGACTGGTATATGAATGGTCAATTGACTTGATGTTTTTTCATCGTGTTATATCACGTTAAAACCGATATAATTCCTTTAAAAAATGGTGCGGATAATTATACATGCAAATTTATAGTCATAGGACTATCAATGGTCTTTGAAAAAGGGGTGGATCTACAACGTATTTGAGGGTGCAGTTTTGAAGACAGCAATACTGCACTGACGAGGTCGACCCCGAAACATGCCTGTGCTATGGGTTTGGGAAGTGAAAAGTTTAAATAAAAATAAACTGCAACCAAAGGGGCACTCAGAAGAGCGCATACCTCCTCCTAGCCATTTGCCAGTATTATTGGTTCTGGATCCACAAGTATGTTTTCTAGATCACCAACAACAATAATTAATTCTACATTAGTGTTAATTCTATTTAATGCTGAAATTTTATGAAAATCTGTTCATTTCAAATGGGACAATCATTCTATTCAAGTATATTTTAAATTATTCTGGATCTAGAATCCAAAATATGTTCTGGATTTTATTCAAAATTAAATTGACCCATCCTTGGACTACAACCTACCATCCTACCAAACATAACTTTTTGAGCTATCCTGCAAACAGACAAATATACAGACAAACGGGTAAAAACATAAACTCCTTGGTGGAGGTATTAATTTGCAAATCACTTCAACCCCACAATTAATTGAAAATAGTACAAAGACAACATATCAACTGCACATGTCAAAAAAAATCATTGAGTATACAAAGAGCATCCCAGAGAAGCTGAGTCTTTCAGAGGTAAAGATGGTTTCGCCATTCTGTGAAAGTTTGTATGGACTAATAGTTCAACAAATTAAGAATAACATTTCTCAATGTTAAGTTGCAAAGAATTTGGAGAGTTTATCTAATACAGTATTAAAAGTTTCAGAGAACCCAGAGAAATCTCTGTACACAAGGGACAAGGCCGAAAACCAATATTGAAAAGCTGCGTTCATCAGGCCCTCAGGCAGGGTTCTGTGGTGGAAATCCCTGCATGGGCTCAGAAACATTTCTGTAAACCATTTTCAGTAAATACAGTTTGTCACTGCATGTACAAATACAAGTTAAAATTCTGCCATGTCAAGATTAAACCACATATACAGCGCCCTCCATAATTATTGGCACCCCTGCTTAAGATGTGTTCTGTAGCTTCCAATAAAATCCGTTTTTTTTCTAAATAATATAGGACCACAATGAAAAAAAGGAAGATCTAACCTTTAATTCAAGTGCATTTATTCAGTGTAAAAAAATCCCATATAAAGAAATAATTATTTTACATCAAATCATGTGTGCCACAATTATTAGCACCCCTGATGTTAATACTTCGTACAACCCCCTTTTGCCAACAAAACAGCACCTAATCTTCTCTTATAATATCTCACAAGATGATAGAATACAGAAAAAGGGATCTTTGACCATTCCTCTTTGCACAATCTCTCTAAATTATCCAGCAACCTGGGTCCTCTCCTCTGCACTCTCCTCCTCAGCTCACTCCACAGGTTTTCAATGGGGTTGAGGACTGGGGACTGAGATGGCCATGGGAGGAGCTTGATTCTGTGCCTAGTGAACCATTTCTGTGTACATTTGGCCACATGTTTAGGGTCATTATCTTGCTGAAAGTCACGACCCATCTTCAGCTTTTGGGCAGAGGCCACCAGATTTTGATTTAAAATGTCCTGGTATTTCAAAGCGTTCATGATGCCATGCACCCTAACAAGGTTCCCAGGGCCTCTGGAAGAGAAACAGGCCCACAGCATCACCGATCCTCCCCTATACTTTACAGTGGGCATGAGATGCTTTTCTGCATACTCATCTTTTGTGTTCCGCCAGACCCACTTAGAGTGTTTGTTGCCAAAAAGCTCTATCTAGGTCTCATCTGACCAAAGCACACGGTCCCAGTTGAAGTCCCAGTACCGCTTAGCGAACTCCAGACGTTTGCGTTTATGATTGTGAGTGAGAAAAGGTTTTTTCCGTGCATGCCTCCCAAACTGCTTGTTGGCATGTAGATAGCACCTGGTGGTTGTTTTGGAGACTTTGTGACCCCAAGATGCTACCATTTTTTGCAATTCTTTAACAGTGAGCTTTGGAGAACTTTTTATTTCTCTTACCATCCTCCTCACTGTGCGTGATGGCAAAATAACCTTCTGTCCTCATCCAGGCTTGTTTACCACTGTTCCAGTTGTTTTAAACTTCTTAATGATTCCTCTGACAGTAGATATGTGCAGGTGCAGGCGAGTGGCTATTTTCTTGTAGCCATTGCCTGATTTGTGAAGGTCGACACACATCTGACTTACTTGAATGGTGTGTTCCTTTGTCTTTCCCATGTTGAAGAGTGAATATGAGAAATTGCCTCTGTGTCACGTCATATTTATACCCCAGTGAAACAGACAGTGATGAGTCACTAATTAAATGTCCCTAGATACTCTGATCAACTTTGTAAACAACTGTAGAAATGACAGAAATACTTCAATTCAATTTATCTCCTAGGAATTGTTAGGGGTGCCAATAATTGTGGAACAGGTGATTTTATGAAAAATATTTATTTCTTAGTCAGGGATTTTTTTCCCTTAAAATTCATTTGAGTTGAAGGTTACATTTTTCCACAATTTTCAGAGTGAGAGTATGCTTCTGCAATAAAAATTGAATTTATTTTAATGCTTTTAACACATCATAAACAGTGCCAATAATTATGGAGGGCACTATATATATATAAATAATTATTTCTGAGGTTGACTTAGTTGGGTTTATTTATGTCACCAAGGATGCGTGCTGCTGGTCTGTGTGCATTTCAGTCACCTTCTCCATATCATTGTCAAGTTCATGCCCTTTATCAAAACTGGCCTGTCAGACAGGTGGGGCATGATCCACAGCTATTGAAATCAGGTACAGCCAGCCCTGGCACATCCTGTACTGTGGTCAATAAAAGGCCATCGCAAAAGTCCCAGTTCTGCCATTATTCAAAATGCCAAACATGACTCGAGCCATCAGGGAGCGTGCCATTGGCATGGTCAATGCAGGAATGTTTCTCAGGGATGTTGAAAGGGCTCTTAATATCCATGTTTCATCAATAAGTTGCATGAAACACCTTTTTGAGGAATGAGGCAAGATAGCAGACCGACCGCATGCATGATGGCCATGTGTGACAACCCCCACCCAAGACCGCCATATCTGGGCTCTTTATCTCTGTGATCGTTTGAGACCAGTAACTCCCACTGCAGATGAGACAGCTGGTCCTCAACATCACCCCATTTTTGCTGAATCCATGAAAAATAATCTCCAGGAAGTCCTTGCCCTTTGTAGAGTGGACCTCTCCTCAGCTCGATAAAAAAATTGGTTTGACTGAGTGTATAGATACGTTTGATGGCTAATGGCATGGAGGACTGTTTACTTTACAGACAAGTCACATTTCCAACTTCACAGAGCGAACGAACGGAGGATCGTTAAGCTGACATCATTGTGGTGCGCAAGGTGGCACATGGTGGTGGAGTGCTGGTTTGGGTGGGAAAATTCAAAGGACATTGCACCCAACTGCAGTTAATGAACAGCAACTTGAATGCAGTGTGATTTCACGATGAGATGCTGCTGCCCATCGTCCTAGCATTTATCCATCAAAACAATAACCATCCAGCATGACCATGCCAGACCCAAGTCACCCATGTATGCACAGAATTTCTTGAGCCTGAAAACATTTGTGTTCTTGAATGGCTGGCTTATTCCTCGGATTTGTCCTCCTTCCAGGATCTTTGGGATGTCCACAAGCAACGAGTTCATCATTGGTTCCCATTTTCACCCTATAGCCACCAACTCCTTACAGCTCTTGAAGAGAACCGGAAACATGTCCACCAAGTCATCATTGACCATTTGTTACAGGCCACACAGCAGAGAGGCCAAAGGCGGACATACCCAATAATGATTTGTGAAATTTGTACAATAGACCCCATCCACTATACTATCATGCCATCGCGAGATTCCTGTTTGCCTTTTTAAATCATTGATCGAAATGTATTGCAATATGGTCATACAATCTGTCAACACTCAATGAAAGTACAATGAGCTTCTGAACATAGTCATATTTGTCACAATAAAAAGTGTTGCCTTCATATTTTTGTTCAGTTGTAAATGAGCTGGAGAAAGGTGCCAAAACTATTCTTTTTTTAAGACTGTCAAGTTTTCCAGCTATCATGGAAGTAACAGTAATGTCAGTAATCTTCTGTTTTTCTCCCCAACATTAGTTAGCTGACCTGACGCTAGCAACCTAACTCGTAAGCTGAAGGTATACAAACTAACCAACAAAATTTCATAAAGGTCCATAAAACAAGGTGCTCATGACTGCGGTGTGATATTTTGGTTTTGATGTTCAGAAGACATTGTCCAATGCTATAATTAGCAGCAGCCAGTGTTGCTAAAGAGGGATATGAGTCAAGAGTCACCCAACAGTCGATGTCTCAAGATACATAGAGATTTAACGTTAACCTTAGCCCATCCCAAACAAGGGCAGCACTATTATCCAGTCGCAGACAAATTTTGTCATTACCTTTCCCCCTTTTCTTTGGTGTCAGAATCGTGGCACGTTTGCAACACTCTGCACAGCTCAAGCAAGCGCGCAGGGGAAGTTGAGCGTGCAAAGACAGGCCAGACTGAGTGAGAGGGAGAGACATGCTTTGAGCGAGCATGCTGCGTTCTGCCAGCATGCAGAACATGAGCTTGCGAGACGGCATAGAGTGAAACTTAGGGAAGGGGATTAATATTGCTCGTTCATATTGATCATAGCAAACATGCAAAGATATTTGTTGAGCACAGAATAGTTTTGTTCGCTCAATTGTAAGGTTTTGTTTTCTCACAAATTATTTTTCTCTCAAAACAAGATTTGTGTGCTTGTGCAATATATTTTTCTTCACTCAAAATTTCCAATTGCTTGCTCAGGATTGTGGCACAAATATAAGACGGCGTCGAACGGTACTTGCGCTCACCCTCAATCGCCTCAGACTCCTCATCTCATGATCAGTTCTGATTGCTGTCTGGAATCTGTCACGTACAGGCTGTAACCTGATGTGGCGCTCTTGAGCTGCCATCGTTACTCGTGGCTGTCCTAAGCGGGGTCGGTCAGTGACAGTGCCTGTGTTCCATTCTTGGATAGACAGCCGACTAATTGTTGAACAGTGACAGTGCAAATGACGCACCACCTCTCGGCGGCTGAGATCTGCCCGTAACATGCCAAAGGCTCTTTCTCTCTCCTGTGTCACAAGCCTTTCCATTTTCTTGATGCAGTAGCATTTTTCGTTTTTTTTTTTTTTTTGTCGACTTTATGTAGGCTATTGACTACACCAAAAAGAACAAGTCAAGTGTTACTGTACACATCACGAACAGCTCAATGTTTATTATTACTGAAATGCTTGGCGCATGCACGTGGTGCGCGTCAGGATTACAATACCACACACTTTTCTTTACTTCCTCTCGTACCTCACTGGAAAAGCAATAAAAATCAATCGATTCTTCAATTATTCGCAAATACAGTACATTCCTCACCTTTGCGCTTTTAATGGCGCTGAGTATATATATATATATTTACACACAGTTTGTGTGTATTCGTGAACTATATATACAAGCATGCCCTTGTGCGACCCATGCTGCCATCTCCGAGGAGAGGGACAATTTGTGGCTCTCCTCCGAAGCACGTACCCCATCTGCACTTCCTTATAATCATAGCTCTAAACATTGCAAGCTCAGAGCAAGGGCAGAGGAAAACCGAGCATGTGGAAGCTCAGAATTTTACTGACGAGTGCTCAGCTGGCCAACAGGAGGCACTTGAGCAGCTAACACTTTGATAACCCAGACCAGCTCTCCCCCTTGTGTGCCCAGCAGCGCAAGGCCAGTTGTGTGCAGCTCTTAAAAGGGTACCGTCAGCTACAGCCAGCAATGACATGGCTCAGGTTTGAACCCAGGTCGTAATGGTCTCTTCTGCTGCGCGATACAGCAACGTTATTTATTTTTATACCAGTAAGTATGTGACACTTTATTCCATTTTCACCAACAGGTCCATTTTTGGTTTGCATTTCATGGCAAGTACTGATGCTGTCAGGAAATAGGCTGAAATTGAGTGTAGACATGGTTACTGTAGGTCATACACTGACAACCTGATGTTTCAGGACAATATATCTTTGCGCGACCTTATTTAAATGACACTCCCACTGGTGCCATCTACACATGTAAACACCCCCTCCCCACCAAGATCGAGCCAGCCACCAAGTTGTGTGTATACTGCTGGTAAGAAATGGCCAATGGCCTCGCAGAAGGTGCAAAATCAGAATAGAGGTAGTGATCTGTCTATGCTCATATTGTTTGACCTTGCGCATGCTGTTAAATTGGACCCACGGAGTTCACTAGACTTGTCTAGGCATGCCAGGATCAGTTTCACAGTGTATGATGTAAGAAATTGTGAAACAGGTTGTTAACAAAAATATTACAAGGATGAGACAAGTTTCTGACAAGTACAAAATACATTGCAGCCACCAATTAATGAGCAGTTTTCACAAACTGGGCATATGTTCAAGAACCCTCAGTACTATCTGATCAAAGGGCATGATCTGAATTAATTAGCCCGGTGTAGTGAAGAAAACAGATTTTTTTTAAACTTTCTTTGACAATTTTTTTTTCTGTATTTGAACATATTTCTAATAGCTAGATTTCAACTTTGTTGTGAAATGTCTGTTAAAGGCATAGTTCACTTTTTTTGAAGTGGGGTTGTATGAGCTACAAATTGCCACTACTTACATTAGATGCAGTAGAAACCTCTCTGATCTCCTCCAGGTAGCCGTACCAGGGCATAGTGCAGGGTGGAAATTTAGGCGATACACTGTTGTGAACAGAAACACAGAAATAGCGTACTTTTGCGGCCTGATAGAGGTCTGACCTGAAAATAATACACCATTTCAATTGTATGCTATATTTAAAAAAATTACAGCACTTTAGCTGCTCAGAAAAAAACACAGTTGCTCTTGAACTAACCAACTGAAGTATTCCTGCGCGTTCACTGCGCGATGTAGCGATCAGCTGTTTGGGTCACAGTAAAGCTGCATGCACAAACGCGTGTATTCATGTCTTTGCATTGACTTTGAATCCAGTGTGCAAGCGGCTTAACTGCGGTTGCGAGGTCGGACGGCCGTTTAACCTGTGCAAATATTTCTAAAATGGTTCGTGTGTGGCGCTTTATTGGACGTGAAAGCAAAGCTGTATCCTGGTGCACTTACAGCTTCCCCCGCATTGCTCAGCGGAATATTGGACCTGTAACTGTGGCTAGTTGCCTCAACATGGATATTGATACGCCACCCATATCCCAAAAAGAACTATGTGTCTGCAGTGTTAATTTTTCCAAAGAGGATTTCGTTAGGCTACATTCAGGGAAATCTCAGCGGCGCACGCTGAAGAGCACTGCTGTACCCAGGCATCAGGTAAAAGAGTGAAACACCTGTGAAAAAGTGTAATGTAATATTGCCGCACAAATTGATATCGCATAGGGTCTACGCAGCCACATAGCCTACTGTGTATCTGTTGTGCTGGTTATTATAGGGAATTTTTTTTTTTTAATTTGAGACGTGAGTCTTTGCCATTGAAAATGCTTTCTCTGCCGCAAACCCCTCAGAGTCTGACCCAAACGGCTGATTGCTACTGCGCACAGTGAACTACGATGCACCTCCCGCAGGAATACGTCAGTTAGTTAGTTCAAGAGCAAATGTGTTTTTTTCTGAGCAGCTAAAGTGCTGTAATTTTTTTGCATATAGCGTTCAATTGAAATGGTGTATTATTTTCTGATAGGACATCTTTTAGGCCGCAAAAATATGCTGTTTCTGTGTTTCCGTTCGCAACAGTGTTTCGCCTAAATTTCCACCAGCACTATGCCCTGGTGTGGCTACCAGGAGGAGATCAGAGAGCTTTCTACTGCATCTAATGTAAGTAGTGGCAATTTGTAGCTCATACAACCCCACTTCAAAAAAAGTGAACTATCCCTTTAAGCTCTTTGCACTATACATCACAATAAAAGCATTAAATGCATGAGGATGATGATGATTGTTATTATTATGATTATTTACCGTATTTATGTTATTTATTCACAGGCTTCAGATATCTCACACTTGTTTGATTATCAATGAATGCAGGCTGCGGCACTTGCATGAAAGCAAACCATAATGAGTTTGATGACGAAATGAGATTTTCTCAGAGGATGAAAACTGGTACATGACCTCCTCTGATATAACATAAGAGTCATATGGGAGTTTTTAGCTGGGAGGACTTTCAAACCCCAAAAATCTGTAGGGAATGCTGATGTGCTGTGCACCTGTACAGAAGAGCTCTATGGGAGTTGAAGCAGCAATAATACCACAGATATCCACAGATATTGGGACAGTGGGAATGGGGATGACCTTTGCAATATTTCCACAGGAGCAGCAATGAAATGCATAATACAGAACCTCAGTACGCTGTTATAAACTGGCACCTTTTTTTGCCCGTTATTTCAACTGTAATTTTACAATCAGTTCATAACAGAGTTTCTGTGTATGTTAACTGTAAACCACGGTCAAATGCGCGCTGGACACTACTTACAGACAAGGAGGCAATGCGTTAATTTAACTGATAAATTCAGTCAATTTATAACAGTGTAGGAAATGGGGAGAAAATATTATCAAACATCATATGAATTAGGCTAAACCCTTCTAGGTTTGTATCATTACGGTCTCACTTTAATATTACCCAGAGGCATGGCAGCAAATTCGGTAGCCTACACTCACAACATCAGTCAAATCAAAATAAATAAAACTCAATGTCCAATCTAGAGTGACAGCACAGCGCAAGCCTTTTGACAATGCTAGTTCTTTGTGACACAAATGACCTGTTGATAATTTCAACAGTTACTTTTCCTTCAACAAGGAAATTAACGAACAAGATGTGGTCAACACTGTCGTAACCTGCTATCAGCAAATATTCACATTAGGCTGTCCCACATAAACAAATATTAAACCAAAAATGTAAGAATTCCAGGCACCCATAGAATAATTGGATCCAAAAGAAGCAAAAAAAGGAATAAAAAGCCTTTATTATACCATGGCTAACATGTAAAAAAAGCCGACATGTTTCGACCTTTGTGGTCTTCGTCAGGGCGTTTTTTTCCTTTTTGGATCCAATTATTCTCTGAGTGCCAGAAATTCTTACATTTCTGGTTTTCTCTCCCATCCCATGCTTCCAAGAGCACTAGCTTTACATTCTTTTATATACTTTTTTTTCCCATGAGCGCCAAATATTTTCTCTAATACGCCATAAACAAATTTTATCAGACAAGCTTATTCTGAGTTCGTATTATAGCTTTGGTTGTGAAGTGGTCAACATAAAACACAGCTCTCTTTGATCAGTTCAGAAAGTGATGGTCGATCTCTCGTATAATGTAGGCCAAAAATTGTCTATAGCCTAAAGGCCTATAGCTGTATTTGACTATTTTGCATTGTGGGGATTAAATAATTATCACAAATATCAATGTAATCACCCAACAAATCAATCTTTTTTCATTTCAACCTCTTCTGTGTTTACGTTCGGGAGTTGGAGAAGGGGCCAGTATACGGTGCCCTGGCAGCTCATTAACTGGTACCCATCCACACCAGCAAAACAAATGACTCAGCTCTCTGTCCACCCACTCACAGTAAAAAAGCCCAAAAAAAAAAAAAAAAAAAATCAACAGGACTGAATTTGTCAACAGTGGTTCAAATGTCCTAGGGCAGATTTGCTGTGCAGTAAAATATCTTCCCCAGTGACAGAGCTTGAAAGCACCAAGCCAGGGACTTTTTATACCCTTAAAATAGAGTTTAGTGTCTTAAAGCACCATTCATTTCATCATTACGTCGCTTTCGAATTGTCTCTCTAAACCACTACATGCTGACAAAAGCGGATGGATAAAAGAGCCATGGTTTTTCAATAGATAACAAAGGCAGCATCTACGGCTATTGATCATTTCACATCATTAATGCAAAGTTCATGTTCTCTTCAATCAAGCAGTCCAAAACAATGTTGTATGTGTGCGGAATCCCAATGAGAATAACTCAGTATGAAAGTAATGCCCAATCAAAATGAAGACAGGCCTATAGTTTTTTTTTTTTGTTTTTTTTTGAAAGCACAAGGTTTAACACTCAACAACTAGTTACCTCTCAATAAGTTGACACTTACCCCTGGATAAATTTTTATGCATGATATTGACTCCAAGCATACATCTAAATCAACAAAGGAATAGTTTTGGGAATACAAAAGTTTTGTGAACATAAAAGGAAAAATATTTTGGTATATAAATGTCAGTTTATGGGCTTGAACCCTAATAGAGTTTAGAATTGGAAATGGTAGCCCACAAGGATTTATCCAAGATGCCACAGCAATCTTACGAGCCATAAAAAGAAATAAGTTTGTGCACTTGCGTATCCTGTCTGAAGGAGGTCCCACCCGAAATTGATCAAAGGGATTTCAAAAACGTGGAAGCACATATTTTGTAGGTACAAAATTCAACTTCAGTAACTTTTTTTTATTGTATTGCATTACAGTATGACTGAGCCAAAAACATGATTCATTGTATATGTTGTTTGTTTTATACATTCATTTTAGCTCATTACTATAATGGACGCAAATAACAATCGACGGAAAGATTTTTTTTTTTTTAAATAAATGTTTCTGCTATCATGATAGGATATTATCCACATTAAACAAGTCAACTGGCAGAGTGGCAACAGGCAGCGGGACGCAAACTAGAAATGATTATCAAAATACGGATGCATCCGCAATTAGCCTGGAACTTTTCTTTATGGTTCTACTATCAGTAAACTGTAATCATAATAATAGTAGTCAAGCCATAATGGTATTGGACATAAAATGTACAATGTGAATCATTTCAATTTTCAATTAGTTAGTACTGCGGCTTGACAGCAGAAGGTTGTGGGTTTGATTCTGCACTGGGACCTTTATGAGTTTTCTGCAGGTACACTGGTTTCCTCCTACAGTCCAAAGACATGCACATCAGGCTAATTGCAGATGCTAAATTGCCCATAGGTGTGTTTGTGCGTGTGAAAGGCGTGTGCACCCTGCGATTAATTGGCGAGCTGTGCAGGATCGGTCCCTGTGATTTGCCCATAGTCAGCTCATGGTTGCAGTACAGAGACTGGATGGATGGAAACGTATGTATGTTGGAGACACACACACACACACACACACACACACACACAATGTCCAGAATATTTTTTGCAGAGGAATACTGAAAATTCATGCTCATTATTCATAATGTTGACATAGTGCTGTAACACTTATCCAAAGTTCTACCCCAAGTCATAGTTGGTATATCATGGAAGATCCTAATAAAATCAAAAAGGACTGAATTGAAAAATCTGTTAACCCTTCACTTTATTGAAAACTATACAAAAATATGGTAAGTGATGTTTTAATGTGAATTTAATTGCTAATTGAAAATATATAATGGGATGACTTCAACAGCCTCCAAAAATGTCGGCATAGTCAACTGTAAACCACTGTGAAACATCACTATATCTTTTAATCCCACAATGTATAAAGCAAACATTCTCAATCGGAGACAGATCAGGACTGATCAGGAGGACAATCTTGCACCTGCCTATTCAGCTTAAGCAGCCATGCACTTGTACTCAATGCAGAATGTTGTCTGTGGTTGTCTTGCCTGAAAATGTGGGGAGATCCCTAGAGCAGACAGCATTTATATTGCAGCATTTGTAATTCTAAAATGAATGCATATTATTCTGCATTAATATGCAGGTCACCCGCACCATATTTGCAGATACACGCCACACCATGACAGATACTGGCTTTTGGACCTGATGCTGACGCTTGGGTTTTCCTTGCTGTCCCTGGTCCAAAGAAAACCAACTGAAATGTAGATATAACAGACCACTAAACACACTTCCACTCTGTTACTTCCAATGTCAGATGACACCAAGCCCAGAGAAGTTGGCAATGCTTTTGGACAATGTCGAATGCAGTGCTTTTGCTTTGCATAAGACAGCTTTAACTCGCATCTTTGGATGCAGTGGTGAATGATTATTTTTTTAAATTTTCTGAATATTTCAGTCAAAATCTGGCAAAATGTGTAAATGACTACTTCAAACATAAAAATCACCTATTTAAGACAAATTAACAGCTTAATGAAATCCTACTATTGCGATTATCACACTCGCCAATACCAAAAAAATATAGAAATAAATACCCCAATGTTGAAAAAAAAAAAAACTTTCAATTGAAAGGTGTTACAATTTTTTTTGACTCTTGCATACCCTGAATATGTTTAAAGGCTCATTCCATGATTATTCATGCTAAAAAAAAATTGGTCAAACTGGTTTGTCGTAATATTATTCTGCAAAATTACCTCCGATGATCAGTTGTTCAAATATATTAGATGACAAACGACGAGCAGTGTCACAGTGTTAGACATGATGGCACAACCGAAGAAACTCTCAGGTTGTCCAAAGCCGCATTGTGGCCAAGATGCTGGTTGGTCACTTCGACAAATTTCTGAAGACGTTTAATGCTGCTATATCATAGTAAGAAACAGCCAGAAGAACTTCAAAGAGACCGGTTCACTAAAAACTAGTGGCAACAGAGGTGCAAAACAGATGTTAAGTGCCTCTGATGTTCGTTATCCGTGTATGACAAGTCAAGAAAACCAGCAGTTGACAGCACAACTACTCTGTGTTGATATTAATAGCGCCAGAAGTGAAGAGATGAAACTATTAAGATCTACTTTTTACAGACACCTGCGTGAAAATGATCTGAATGGTGGTATTGCTGTGAAAAGTAAGCAACATTAAAAAAAAAGACTTCAGTTTGCCAAGAAATTAAAGGATTGGACAACGGACTGGGAGTAAGTCCTTTTGACCAATCAATCAAAATTATAAGATTTTCTCATCCAAACACAGAATTTATGTGCACCGTAAAGTTAGAGAACATTTAAATGATGCTTGTTTAACCCCTTCAGTAAAACACGGAGGTGGTAATATTATGGTCTGGGGTTCAGTCTGCTCGAAAGGGGCCAATGATCTAATAATAATCAAAGAAACCATGGATCAAAAGAGGTATCACAGCATGCTTGTGAGGCATGCATTTCCATCTGGAGAGAGACTCATTGGTCAGGAAACAAGATAATGACCCTGAACACATTTCACAAGTTGCATAAGAATTATCTTAAAAATAAAAAAATATATATATATCAGGTGAAATAAAAGTTATGACTTGGCCTGCACAAAATCCAGACTTTAATCCGGTTGAGCAAATCTGTTGAGACATCTAAAAATCTCTAAGGAATGAACTTCAAACCATATGGGATAGTTTAGTGAGTACCGAAATAAAAAAATCCAACCAAAAGTTGGCCACACTATATATTGACCTTTTCTCTCAAAAAACATTATTTTTTTGTTTTCACCATATACTGTTATATGCTCACTTATTTTTATCTTTATGATTCAACATTACATGAAATAAATACTTGAATAGTACTTGGTTTATGATTTATCTCTATTTTGTTAAGTGTATAATCATCACTGCACTACTGTAAATTACTGATTATAAGTATGGGGCCAGTCTTTTAATACATTATTAATTAATATTTTTAATAATTAAGTGATTATTTCCAAAATCACTGAGTTTTCTGGGCTCATCATGAAGACCTTCCACACCAAATTTGAAATTGCTGGAAGAACAATTGCTGGCCATTATGATTAAATCTCTGAAGCAGCACCGGATGCAGCATGAAAACTGCTGATCCATAGCGTCCCCAGATATTTTCATAAGGGGAATATATAATTAACAGAATAGACAGGGCTGACCTTTACAGCAGTTTTCAAGGATTTCCCTTGATGGCTGGTAATCTTAATCCATGATGCAGAACAATAAACACATGCGACAGAGTATGATTTGTTAACTAGTTTGCCACCATTGTAGTGCTTCTACTTTTGCTATACATACCACCTTGAGCCAGATGAGTGTAAAAAACTCACCAAGTATTTTACTCCCTATACTCAATGTACACAGGATACTACATCCCTTTGCCTCCAGAACAGCCTGATTGCTTCATAGCATGTATTCAACAAGGTTTCTCAAGACATTCATTTGAGATTTTGGCACGTTCTGAATCATAATACAGTTTCTGCGCATTTATCAGTCAAGGATCGTCACATTTTTTGAGCAAGATTGAGAGGATTTGTGCTTTGCCTCTTGACATATCCTGCTGGAATTATCCATTTGAAAAAGTTAGACTGTGGTCATAAAAGGATGCACATGGTCAGCCACATTGCTTAGATATTGAAGAATGTCTCTGCATTGCTCTCTCTGCTGTCGATGATTTAACCTTCAAAACTGGCAGTTTAATCCACAGTTTACGTCAGTAGTGGAAAAACTGGGAAATGGTTTCGGTGCCAGTCCTTGAATCTAGTTTATTGCATTCTTGAGAAAATATGGAAAGCAGTCTCACACTCATAAATGGGTTCCTTGCCACACAGCTGAGAACAAAATTACAGGAAACTTAAATACTGTGATCCAGAGAGAGTTTCACACCTAGTAGCTATATGTCTCTTCACCTCCCAGAGCTGAAAGTAATCTCTGCATTCAACATTTGGAGGTGTCAATAAACATTCTCCTTAATACCAACCATAATGTTGAAACCATTTGACTCTCAAGATGTCTGAACCCATCTTAACACCTAAGCAACAGCAATGCTGTCCTATAGTCTGCTACTGTAGTGAGATTTGCAGAAATGCAATCCAACCTCGAACAACACTGAATTCTGATGCCCTCCGCAGTACTCATCTGAACTAAGAATTAGTCAAATCATTGAAATATTATAGAATATTGTTTCATTCAAATGATGTTCGGTAGGTATTGAAGGGCCCAATGTTAGCTCAGACATTCCATCATTACATAACTAAAAGCACTGGCACTGTGGACATAACCCATGGATATATGCAGTGTACGCCATTTTGTATTCTTTGCTTAATTTAGCATATCAAATTCCATCGTATTCTGTTATGCTTCATCAACAAAATATGTATAAGCATGCTTGTACGCAGCTCAGGCTGTCATTTTGGGAGATAGTTTGTTGTTGTCCTCCAAAACACGTCAGCTGCTTCTTCTTTTCACAGGTAGTTATGGTCCAAATATACACAGAACTAGGCTGAACTTAAGCGTATTCTGAAAACAACCAATGAGCAACCAGATGGCCCGAGGGTGGCGGTTGATTCTCAAACCACAGTGGTTACCCTCGCCAATGGCATAGCCAGAACTGAAAATTGGGTGGGTACAGAACATTAGAACAGTTAATAACCCTGTTATTTTTTTGCTCTGTTTGTCTGTTTTCTAGCTCCAGTCTGGTCTGCCAGTTGGGATCCACCTCTCAGCCCGTATTCCATGCCATGTTTTTGTTCCTGCTATGTTCTCCTGTGTATCACAGCCTTGTATCCCCACAGCTCTGTTTGCCTCAAGCCTTGTTTGTCCCTGCTTTGTCTGCCACAGTCTTGGTAGTTCTTTTGTTTTTTACTTTCATATTTTCAGCTCTTGGACTGCAGTTTTTTGTTGGCCCTTGTGCATGGGGCGCGGTTTGTAAATTAGGGTGTGTTATTTTTTTGCACATTTAGCGTCAAAAACCGGAAAAAGCCTTTTTAGCTCGCTAGCCAGTTGGCTTTGTAGCCAAATACATTGGCACGCTAGCTATAACATTATACAGTTGGAAATCACTTTAGTTTGCAAGCTAGATAGCCAACCAGCTCCCTAGCAAGTTAGACAGTACGCAAACTCTAGCCTTATTTTGTCGGCCTAATCAAGACGCAAATTGACGCTATTATGGGACGAAAGTGAAATGGAGGGACCAGAATTCCAGAATAGCAATGGTACAGAAAAAGATATTGCTGCCCGTACACCTAAGGAAACAGCCATCTGTATGGCTGTTCCCAAATCTTGGCGTATATCCTTCGCCATTTCTCGCTAGCGTGCTGTTGACTACTCGCTCGAGCTGACAGCTCAAGTCATGTGCAACCCACAGAACAGCAATGCTAAGCTGACACTGCCATCTAAATGCAAATAGGTCAAATCTAAATCTTAAATATTTAATCCTAAATTATATTTATATAATCATAAATATTTAATTACATATATATATAATATATATATATAAAATTTTGATTTATATTTCGCAATCTGATTTAAATTTAATGTTTAGATCTAGTATTTAATGTCCTCTTTTTCCTTCTACAAAAAGTTATACTACAAAAAACGAAATCACCTTTTCTACACCAATTTACACATATTTGTGCGTAAATATGCGAAAAAAACACGGTTTAAAATGGAAACAGTCTTTTTTCCCCGGCTTCTGACGCTAAATGTGTGAAAACTGTACGGTATAAAACAACACACCCAATTTTACAAAAGGCGCCCCATACTTGTGCCCCATTTATTAGTGTTTTGAAAATAAACCCCTTTGTTTTGAGTTTCTGTCTTGCGAGTGGTGTTTCCCATTGCCGACCATTAAAAACCCTGACTTTTTTCTTATTAACAATACATTCATTCTTAAAAAAACTCCATACTATCAGGTGTTGCTAGTTCGCCTCATCGGGATAAGGTGACAAACATTGATTTGGATGCGCAGTTTAGTGTATTTCAATCAGGCTTATTCAAAACTGTGATAAGGTGTTTCAAATCTGTCTTTGATTTAATTTAAATGATACAACGATCCTGAAGCACAGGTTAGATCACCCGACATGGCAAAAGGGCAGTGCAGAAGTTCCAAAGCAGTTTTCCTTTTGTAAAGCATAGGCCTACTTATCAATAAATTACAACGTATTTTTATGAACTGAATTTAGCCAATTATTTAGTCGCCCTTCGATCGCATTAAGAAAGAAGAGGGGTCTCTAATTGCCAATGAAATATTCTTATAATTGGACAATGTATTAATGAAGGAAAATGGCTGAGAACAAGTCGGGGCTAATACTAGTTGTGAAGGGATGTTTTGTGCCCACCCAGTTTTCAGTTCTGGCTACACCAATGCCGTGCACTCAAACCAGCAGCTTCATCGAGGGAGCCAACCCGGTACCCTCCACTAATTTTTAAGCCTGCTGTCTGTATGTTGCGACAGAAAATGAGACACGTCTGGCCAGATCTTCAACTGTCCAGTCTTGGTGATAATTTGATCACTACAGACTTATCGTCTTGTTCTTGGCTAACAGGAGTAGAATGTGCTGCTTCACAGCTTGATGTGTTGTGTTTTCAGAAATATGTGTTGTGGACGCCTGTTTTACGCAGCTGTGACTCAACCATTGTGACCTTTCTGTGAGTTAAACAAGTCTACTATTCCCTTCAGACCAGTAGCATTAACACCTTGTGTTCAGCCAAAGAAATGCAGTTCAAACTGCAGTGTATAAACATCCCAGGAGAGTGCTTTTTTGCCTGGTTTTTAAAAACACTATATACAACAGTCATAGCATGATCAAAGTCACCTTGATCACACACCTTGCCCACTCACATAAACAATTTAACAACTCCACAAATTCTGCATCCTAGTTGTACATACAAGTTCAAGAAACATGATTCACTGTTTGGAGACACAGACTATTTATGTTAATGAGCAGGTGTATTAAGTGGTTGGTGAGTGTTCACATGTGGTGTAGGCAGCTTCTGGGGTTGTATAGGTGACATGGTGAACAGTGAGGGCAGTTGCAAATTCCTTCACGGTTATACTGGCGCAGATCAGCACTTAGCAGTGTGGGAGTGAATAGGCAGGCGATTCAGAGGATGTGGGCTCAGCACAGGAGATGGGATCAGAACATCAAGCATGTGGGTGTCACCAAACTGGCAGAGATGAGAATGCCTGCACACAGGCAAGGCTTTTATAGATAAGATATTATTGTATTTTTGCCTTTGAAAGCCTAGCTCAGGGTCAAGCACAGCTAAAGGAAGTGTGATGTGATCAAAGCACAGTAGCTCTCATCCCCTTGTAAAAGCTTACAGTCAGAAACGGATGTATGACACACGTAGGCAATATGTTAGCTTCCGATGGGCCTTTTCAGCGTTAGTATGGGGAATGAATTAAAAAGGGAGAAGTATTTCAGTGATTTAATAGTTTTGAAACATTCTGTTAAAATAAATGAAAATGGCAATATCACTGCAAATTGAAAAGAAACAACTCTACCAGATATTAAAATTGTTATTGAAACCAAGATATGTCTTTGACAAATGGATTCTTTTAAAGTTTCAATTTACTCACATCACATACATGCAATTTAAGCATTGCAAACAGTGGCATCATGAGATGGGTCACATAATTTACAGTATAGTCTATGTATTGTATTAAAAAGAAAAATGTATTGGGAGTCTGAACATGTCCTCTGTACCCCCAAGTTTTTCTCAGCTAGTGCATGTACAAACATAGTTACATCTTGTCAGTTGTTCCAGTTGTCACGTTGCAACCTCAAAGTTTAGTCATACACAGAATTAAGTGCATTTAACTAATAGCTTTGCCTTTAATCTGAAGCCAAACAGCTGAAAGATGTCTTGATTTTGGAGTTGAAATTAGATAATTGAGGCAAACATTTTCTAACAGAAGATTCTGTTGAACCATGAGCTGAAATATGATCTTCATATCCTGAAATGGGTAAATCGCAATATTCTGCTGATGCAACTTAGATTGTCCAAACAAACCCAGGATGTATTCATAAGCTACCTAACAACATTTGATGATAAATTCTTGGTTATGACCTGAGCCAATGAAGGTGAAATTTCAGCACATTTTGAATGGCTGAGCAACTGAAGTCACACTCCCAAGGACTCCGTTGGAACAGACACAAATTTTGGGCTTTTACAAGTCACACAAGGACCATTACAATCTCATCCATGATTCATCGATGGGCATGATTATTCAAAGCATATTTAAACATATGCAAGCATTATGCTATAACCTCAAATAGGCAAGATGGGTAGAACAGCAATACGTCAGAAGAGGCCACAGGCTCAACTTCAGTACCACAACAGCTGTCCGATATTGGGGCTCTGGTGCACAAGAGGAAGGTGCACATGTAATTGACCTTTGTTACCGCACTCACCATTATTTTGTTGAAATTAATAAAGCATTTTATTCACTGCATTATCTATTATTTTACAGAAGCTTCTTTGGTGCATTTTTTGTTTAAAAATATCAAATACATCCAAGGTCTTCACTTCGGCAACAACAGCTGTTTTCAAAATTGTTTTACTACATAATGTGCATTTATATACTGGACACTTCATGCTATGAAACATAGTAGTTATGCAGTATATAAACCGTTTAATCCCAAATTTTTCCTTGCAATGTAAGTGCATCCACTTTGCTCCTTAGACCTCCCTAATGCAGTACATAAACAGTATGTATTTTTTGATTTCATAATGGTTAAGTTCAAAGTTGATTTTTTGCCCAAAGCCAACAACAACAACATTTTTAGAGCTTCTAGAAGTTAAAAAAAAATAAATAAATAAATGTGTCATAAATGTGACCAGTGGAATTAAATAGGTTGAAAAGCATATGACAACTATGAGCTGTAACACAAAGTGACATAATCACAAAGTCATCACAATCACCTGGGTGTCAGTGGGACTTTACCATTGTTTGGGTTCATCTGTTCACTTGTGATTCAGTAGGCCAAATCAAGAATCTGTTGCTGCAAACTGTGAAATTTGGTAATTGCAGTTTGACATTCGAGCATCTGTGATTGACAAAAAAAATGTGCCCCTGCCTCTGAGTTGGTCTACAATGTTTTCCCCCGGCTATTGATAATTTAAATTGAAAATCTACATTATTTTGGAGAGCTAAAGTTTTTATATGTTTTTTTGCCATTCTTTATATTATTATAATAATATATTATAATTAATATGATATATTATATAATTAGTTTAATTATGGGCAGATTATTCTGTTTGTGTGGTGAAATTAAATATAGGTTACGCTTCCGTTTAGACGTGGTTCTGGTAAGTCATGCATGGCCTTATGTATACAAAAGATACCAAAAATTGCTTTGCACAATATTATTTAAATGACACTCCCATTGTTGTCATCTTATTTCCACGGAAGATACCAAAAAATTGCTTTGCACGACATCATTTAAATGAAACTCCCATTGTTGTCATCTTATTGACATGGAAAACACCATATGGTTCGAGGAAAATAGGAATGGGGGCAGCGATTGATCTGTGTGCATATCCTCACACATGCAGAACAATCAGGCCCTTAGTGTTAGATAAAATCTCTTGTTGGGCCCTATAGAATGATGTCTAAAATGATGGCCTCTGGGAAATTCTTGGATTTATTCATTTATTATAATACCCTTTATAAATTCTCAGGAGGAGTACAACTGCAGTTGGGAACAACATGTCAGATGGCTGTTTCAATCAACTAAATATTTCATCTCTAAACCTATCATGGAAAGTCCCATAATGCTGCGGCAATCAAAGAAACAAAAAAACGGCAAAACCACTGACAAGCCGAATAAAGGGAGACAATCATGATAATAATAAAAATACTAGAAAAGCACTGAGAGAGCGCAGACCTTTTGGCAGCAAAACCCTAATTGGAGCTTAGCGATTGGAACTCCGGCCCATTCGCTAGGTGCACAATTGAAATAGAATTTCCGAGTTCTCTGTAGTTGTGTTTCCTTCCACTTGTCAATCAAACTATCTTAAGTTCAGCAAAAATATTCATGCGAAACAAGCAGGTGAAAAAGCGTTTCCATCTAACGTCATTAAAGCGAATAAAAAATTGTGCGTAATGATGTCACATGCTGTTATGCGGTCAAATTTGTGTATCGAATGGATTCCTGACATTTTAAGCTGTTTCCATTCATTTTCGCACTGAATCGCAGAACCTTCAAGTGAACAAAAGTAGTGTGTTAGCCGACTAATTTAGCTAGTAAGCCCAAATGAATTGCGTCTACCACTCAAATGATGATGATTTGCACAAGTTGTATGTGCTTATGTGCCAGCCATTAGTAACATAGCAAACCATTATCAGAAGGCAACGACGGCATCAAAATACCGTCACGATGCAGTTGCAGATTTATTCGGCAAATAACGTTTCCATCAGCATTTATCGCATAAGCCTTTTACCGATCAAATGAAAATCCGATCAGATCAACCGTATAAACTTTGTGTTGATATTCTTCAAATCAAGTCGAATGTCACCGTTTCCATAAGGCATTTTTAATTCGATATGACTTCATTCGCATAAGAACATGTGGACGGAAACATGGCTTGTGGTGAGCAAGCATACTTCTGGTGAATTCTATCCAATGTGCTATTCTAATTGGCTATGTGCACAAAATGGGGCTTTGTAAATTCTGAAATACACTGGCTCACTTTACTATTTTAAGTTTGCCTTTGTCATGTTTCAGTCCACATCAGATGCGGAGCAGGTGACAGGAATATAATCTCGAAAATGTGATTTTAACTATTGCCGCTGTTCCCAAGATTTGGATTCATGAACCGTGAATGATGTTTGCATGATTTGTCTCGATTAGCTGCTACGGTTCTTTCATTGGCGCTGATAATGAAGCATTAGCTGCCTCACTGATGAAGAGGGTTTCCGACGCTTCTACCTAGCATCTTTTCCAGCCGTTTGCTCGGGTAACTGTCATGAACTGGCTTCAAATGATAAACATCCAGTGTTGCACGACCCAAATTTCCTCATTAGATTAATATCTGGAGCTAGCTTTTATTTTTTCATCAAGCGGTAGCAAAGTCAAGTAGCTGGCAAGGCTTGCTAGAGAGCTAGCAAGATTTTCTGTTTAGGTTTTATGTTGAATTTACTTTTAAATCTTCTGATGCAACTGGCTTGCTATTACTGCGATATTGTTATGGTTTTCTTAGATGTGCTCAGCTAACCATAGCTCCAGATGTGATGGTCTTGAGAGTGCAACTGACGCCGAGGGGGAAGGGAAACGGAGTATCGACAATATGCGTGGATCGAATGTTAGATTTATGAAACAGCATTTCGAAGTTATGGATTATTTACACATTAATTATCAAATATTTTCACGTATTTTATCTGTTGCCTAAAACCAGTTCATCACTCATCAGTGAGAACGTCTGAAAATGTGTTGCTAGTTAGAAATCCTCTTGTTTCTTGTTGGAGCGGCAAATGCCTAATTAAGAGTGCCAATGAACACTCAGCAACAGGTAATTGAGACAAATCATGCGAACATCATTTGTGGTTAATTAAGCCAAATCCTGGGAATATGGGCTAAAATCACATTTTCGGGATGATATACCTGTCATCTGCTCATCATCTGATGGAGATTGATCAGTAGCAGAAGCAAACCGGAAATAGTTAAGCTTACCAATGTATTTCAGAATGTACACAGTGCCATCTTGTGCAACTAGCCAATCGGAAAGACTTGAAATCACCTGTTCCTTGACTTTACACCCGCCTTCTCTGAAAATTTCATCAAAATCGGTGCTATACTTTTTTAGTTATCTTGCTTACAAACAAACAAACAGACAAACGCTGCCAAAAACATAACCTGCTGGCGGAGATAATAATTGTCTACAGTAAACACTCAAGAGAATGATTCCTTTAAGCGTGTGGCCCATTTTCAGTCCAAGGTAATGGCTTGATCTAAGAGTGCATCCTTCATGCAAGACTATACAACACTGACTTTTTACCTTTACCAGCACCTTCTAAGACAGAGTGACAGGAAGAGTCACTCTTTTATTGTTTTCTTGCAGCATGCCCACAGAGGCCTACAGCTGAATTTTTTAATATCACTTCACATTTCTTTGGAGACATTATTGCATTATGCTTGAAGGATATCCAACGTGTCTTCCATATGTCATAAAGCACAAGGCTGTCAGAATTCCACTTTGGTTATGAAGACCATTATCAGAATACCAACGAAATGTATTCACTTTAGGGCACTTAAATTATAAAAAGTACAATTTACTAACTGTCTGAAAGGCATGTGTTAGATTTCTAAAACAAAGAGTGCTGTCCTTTCAATTTTATTCAGCAAAATGTGTGTTCTCTGGAATAAGCAATTTCTTTCAGGCTATGTGTAGCATGTCCCTTGAAGAAATGCCAGGATTTTTGGGAAATATTATTCTTTTCATAATTAGATCCCTGAAACAAAGTGTTTGGGGACATTGTGTTTTCAACTTGGCGGCCATCACAGATCCTGCCTGTTTGCACAATAACTCAAACCGGTTTCATAGGACTTCCTCAAAAAATATTTGTGTTCATTCTGGCTACAAAAGGAGGGCTATTATTCTGTGTGACCCTTCAACCTTTCCTGTAGCATCACCAGAGGGTCAAACTATATATTTCCAAATGCAATAACTCAAACAGTTTTGATGAGAATCATGCCACGCTTCTTGTTACTCTTGGTGCAGAGGGAAGGTATGTTTCCGATTTGTTGGTCACCCTATGACTTCAGCTGTAGGGCCACAACCAGGCCAAACCTTTAATTTTTAGAAATGGCAGTAACTCAATAGTTTTTTGTTTTTTTTTTTTTAAATCGCCTGAAACTTCTTCTGTTTCATCCCTGGTGCATAGTGGATAAACCCAATGGTCTTGTATGCCCTGGCAATCTTTCCTGTGGCACCACTACCTGGTCAAATTTTACATTCCCAAATACAATGACTTAATGGTTTTAATGGGAATCATGTCACAATTCTTATGATTGTCCCTTCGGCAAAGAGAAGACTTGATGCTGATGTTGGTCAACCTTTTTTTTTCCCCATTTTTAAAAATTGCAATAACTTGAATATCTGAAACTGCTTTCCCAGGACTTGTGACACATTTTGTGATCATTTATAGAGCATAGAGAAGGGCTTTGATTGATGCTGGTCACCCTCTGACCTCTGCTGCTACTACAGCACCAGGCAAAGCCATCAATTTTTAAAAATGGCAAAAAAAAAATTTTTTTTTAAATTGAATTTACTTTTTAATTGCCTTAAAACTTGTTTAAAAACCACACCGTGTGTCTAACTGTCAATGGATTATTTTTATCTTTGGGACAAGACTACTTATTAGTTTAAATGATTTTTAGTGCCACCTCTAATTTCAGCTGAGCAGCCACCACTGGTCCGCAGCATCTCACTACAGCCACCATATTTAGCTGTTGGTCATATTTTGTAAGATTCAAAAGGGTTGGCAGTAATCAAGCCTGAGTTTTAAATTTGAATTTGGTAAATTAGCTGAATTGGTAACCAAGGGGACAGTTCTTTTTTCACAAAGGGCCAGTTGGCAGTTTTTCCTTCAATTTCTGAAACAGTAAATTACAAACTGTGTTATTGCGTTATTTTGGTCATCTCTAACCAATATGGAATTTTGTTTATCTTGGGGTCAGGGGCGGTCCTAGTGCATTTGCCGCCCTTGGCAAGCCCACAAACTATTGACTGTATACGGTACCAGTCACGCTTTTTGAGAAACAAGCATATTGTAACTCAGTTACTAAGACGATTCTCAATTTATTTTCATTGTATTAGCAAACCTTTCTTTTCTTTTTTTTTTTAAATTTGGCATCTCCAATCCCACCCGAATCTGGAATGCCCAACTATGAACTATAGTGAACTATGTACAAGGCTTGCTCGTTTGCGACCCCTTGTTGCCAATTCAGGAGAGTGAAGACAGTTCACGGCTCTTCTCCAAACCACGTGCCCGTCAGCCACCGCTTCTTATACACTCATTGGTGAAATCTTCGCAAGTTCAGAATGAGGGCGGAGGATACCCGGATATGACCAGGCTTAGAGTCTTCCTGACGAGCGCCCGTCTGGCCAACAGGAGGCGCTTGAGCAACGAGCAAAGCTGTTTATTTTATATCCCATTTCTGACAGCCCCTTCCCGATTTGAAACCCTGTAGCGCTATAGCCAATTGTGTGCTACTCTGAAAAGACTGCCGACCATTGCCGGTTGGTACGACCGGGGCTCGAACCCACGACATAATAGTCACTGAGTCATTTAACCGAGTGAGCTGAGCTATCCGGCAGTTCTAAGGTAACACATGAGAACTTTACGTTGAACTATCGTGATTTGACATTCGCAATGATGGATCACAGAAGTGCTAAGGAGACAGTTTCTGCAACGTAGCAACAGCGCTGGAGAGAAATGGTCTGAAAATGAGGTCAAGTTCCAGCGCTTCCAGTGCTAAAAACATTTCCTGTACACACAGGCCCTTACTTAAGTTTAATTTTTTTTTTTTTTTTTTATGTCTAAGTATTGTGGCAGATAACGAGGGATGCCAAAAATTTTTTGACATTATTATTATTGTTTTTTCTTTTGCTGGCCACATATTTTTTGAACTTCAATTTTAAGTACTTCAATACTTTATATTATGTAATTTTTGGGAAAAGTATTCCATACAAACAGGACAATTTTATAGAAAAATATTCCGTAGGGAATGAGTTAATAAGCGGTAGAAAATGGATGGATGAATTAATTTTTAGTTTGAAGACACAGTTAAGTGCAGTGATGATGATGATGCCAAACCATCCTTACGGGAGTCAGTCACCCATGCAAATGTTTTTGGTGTCCTGAAAAAGTAATTTCTCCCTTCCCACTTTCTTCAATTTTTTTCATGACACTTACACATTTATTTGGATCTTTGATATCACTTAATACCGCTGTGAAACCAACATTAATAATGGAGCCAATGTGACCACATATTGCATAAGACTTACAAAAGATGAGTAAAATGTGGCTAAATGTTAGAAAGTAAATCAAGGGACGAAATAAGTCACAAAATATGATTAAGTGAGCATAGTCAATTTATTGATATACTAATAATGTGTGTGCCCATTTTATGAAATGTAACTTCGTTCCATTTTAAATATGAACCCATTTCAATTTAAGAATTGACTAAAGCGTGCCTCTTCACTCACAAAGGCTTATAAAGTTTTATTTATGTCATCCCGTACCACATTTGTATACTTTTCTCAGCTCATTCAGACAAAATCTTACTCCACTGCAACAGAAGGAAAATGGGGAAAGTCAAACTATGTTCACTGCAGTACTGGACAGTATTGATTTCTACATTTCAATCAAGCATTATCAAGGAATAAATGTACAAAGTCTAGGCCATAATTTGCCCAATCTGTCTATTTGATTTATTCATTTTCTCTCCATACCCATTTAGGTCAATGCCCATCTTTACAGTAAAAGGTTACTTTCAAAACCCAAGTTAAACAAAATAACAACCCATTCAGAGTCCAGATATTATGACTTGGATTTTTGTGAAGATTTGTGCAATGCTTCAAATTACAAGAATGTGACCAAAAAATATAAGAACTGATGGTCACCATCTTTCCAGTTCTTGAAAAGCTTGGCCATTGAGAAGCCACAGAACACTCTGACAGTCTTGTGACAGTGATGTCAAATGATCACAGTTTAACCATAGTCTGTTTGTGATTAATGGTCACACTTTAGATGAAGTGTGGCTCATAAAGGCTTTATACAGCATGTAAAATGCCTTCATAACTGAGACATAATGTCTTCATAAATCATACATAAGCAAATGTCATGCTTTGTAATGGGTGAAATAACGCATCCTTATTCAGCATGTGATACCAAATGTCCTATAACCAGGGGTTAAAGTGGGCTGGAGCGGTCCGGAACTGCGTTCCGCCACCTAAGTTTGAATTGAAATATTTATTTGACTAACAGTAGCGCCATGGACTACAGATCATTTTTGCATGCTGCTTTAAATTACAGCCTACCTGGCTCTCTCTCAAAAGCACCAAGATGCTCAAAAAATCTGGGGCAACATCAGTCTCTGCTAGCCCCTCCTTCACTAAAACACAGCTGTATGGTATGCTGTATTTCATATCAGTTTATCATCTTTTAAATCTGAAAATTGTGATGCAGACCAGAAAAAAAAAATTGTTTTTTTTAGTAAATATATTTTTACAACCCTAACAACAAAATAATTGGGGCAGAGTGTAAATTGTGAATAAAATGAAAATGCAATGACTTTCAGATCAAGAGCCAATATGTTATTTACAATAGAACATAGATAACATTTCAAATGTTGAAACTGAGATATTTTACATTTTTATCCACAAAATTAGCTTTTTTGAAATTTTCTGGCTGCAACAGGTCTCAAAAAAGTTGGGACACAGGCAAAAAAGTGCTGAAAAAGCAACTCATATATAAGAGAATCAGCTGAAAGAACATTTAGCAAGTAATTAAGTTAACAGGCATCAGGTGTGTAATGTGATTGGCTATAAAAGGGATGTTTTAGAGAGGCTGAGTCTCTCAGAAGTAAAGATGGCCAGAGGCTCTCCAACCTGTGAAGACTTGCGAAAAGAAATTGTGGAATACTTTAAAAACAATGTTCCTCAACGTCAAATTGCAAAGGCTTTGAAGGTCTGATCATCGACAGTGCATAACATCATCAAAAGATTCAGAGAAACTAGAAAAATCTCTGTGCGTAAGGGACAAGGCCGAAGACCTTTACTGGATGCCCGTGATCTTCCGGCCCTCAGACGCCACTGCATCACTCACGGCCATGATTCTGTCATTGACATTACTAAATGGGCCCAGGAATACTTCAAGAAACCACTGTCAGTAAACACAGTCCGCCGTGTCATCCACAGATGCCACCTAAAACTCTATCATGCAAAAAGTTGAGCATGATCCAGAAGCGCCACTGTGTTCTGTGGGCCAAGGCTCATTTAAAATAGGCAGTAGCAAAGTGGCAAAGTGTCCTGTGGTCAGACGAGTTCAAATTTGAAACTCTCGTTGGAAATCATGGGTGTTGTGTCCTCCAGGCTAAAGAGGAGAAAGAAAAAAGCCAGCATCTCTGATGGTATGGGGATGCATTAGTGCATATGGTGTGGGATTCTTGCATGTCTTAAAAAGCACCATGAATGCTGAAAGGTATATAAAGGTTAAAAGTTTTAGAACAACATATGCTCCCCTCCAGACGACATCTATTCCAGGGAAGGCCTTGTGTATTTCAGCAGGACAGTGCAAAACCACATACTGCAGCTATTACAACAGCATGGCTTCATAGTAGAAGAGTCCTTGTGCTGAACTGGCCTGCCTGCAGTCCTGATCTTTCACCGATTGAGAACATTTGGCGCATAATTAAACAAAAAGTCCGTCAAAGGAGACCCAAAACTCTCCAGCAGCTGGAAGCCTGTACTAAACAAGAATGGGATCAAATTCCAATGGCTAAACTCAAGAAACTTGTCTCCTCAATGCCCAGACGCCTCCACTCTGTGTTAAAAAGAAGAGGGGATGCTACACCATGGTAAACAGGCCCTTGTCACAACTTTTTTGAGACCTGTAGCAGCCATCAAATTTGAAACGAGCTCATTTTGTGGATAAAATTCTTACATTTCTCCGTTTCAACATATGCTGTGTTATCTCTGTTCTATTGTGAATAAAATACTGGCTGGTGAGATTTGAAAGTCATTGCGTTTTGATTCTATTCAGAATTTACACTTTGTCCGAACTATTTCGTAATCGAGGCTGTACATAGGGTTTACTTATGTGTTCATGCCATGTTTTTCTAGGTTAATAGACCCATTTATTTTTAAGTGCTCAACTGAGAACAACTAAGGAACATAAACTTTCCAAGTGTATGGCTTAAGTGTCCCTTTATGGGTACATTTGTGCTACTCGCAAGGAGCATTACATCGAATGCCCTTTTTTCGATACTAAAAATATTTAAAAGAAAAAAATGGTGCAGCCACAATATTCCGATGCGGGTGGGTATGATGAACTAATAAATTTAATTTCGTCATTCAAGAAAATCATACATACTGATCAATCTATAGCCATTCATTCATTACAATATTTATGTCCACCCAGGCTTTATATAAAAGGGTGAAATGCCTCCTGCCTCCTGTCTGCTTCTTGCCAGAGCCCCGTAAGGTGGATAGATATTTTAACCAGCCCCAAAACACCCAGAATAGACTTCATTCTGAACATTTTTCCATCAGCTGTTTAAACATTTTCCTGCAGAATGGACAGAGAGTTGTTTTCATTGTGGTTTAAAGACACTCAGCAAGGGAGATGCATAGGATTGTCTAGCCATCTTCAGAAGTGGGAGAACGCATGATGGGAGTCAATAATAACAATACCCTGCTACCTGCAGAAGATGGTCCACGTTCATAAATTAGCTTGACGGCGAGGCCGAGCGGCTTTTCCCCTCATTCAGACCACTCTCAGAATGTAACTAGCTACTAGCTAGCAGGCAGTTTGCAAAATAATTTCGGAATTCACCCTCATCGTTAACATTGGGAAGCTCGGGCTCATTGCTGCAGCTTCGATAGTAAGTGATGCTGAAGATGGTTCCGCTCGGATTCTTCATATGTGAATTTTAAAAGTGATGATTGCCTAAGTTTGGATAAAATGCCGATTTTCCATAGCTAGGCTGATTGCTTTTGATTTTGCCGCACTGTAGGCTGCACAGTCCATACTGTCTCTAGAGGAGTATTGCCCAATACCTGTCCAATGAGCCCCCCCTTAAAAAAAAGAATAAAACAGACAGTTTGCACACCCTCCTATCACAACATATCATGAAAACTCACGCAGTCACGTAAGAGGAAAATTTAATGAATCTGATATGTTGCCAAGTAGTCAATCGGCCAAAAAGCAACAGTATTTCTTAATTTTTTGTTTGATATTTTGAGAGACTACACTACACCCCTGAGTGACGCAACAATTGGCACAGCCTTGCCTGGGATAATAAGGAGTCAACCTGTTTAAATTTGTTAGTTAATTGCTCTCTAGCAGTTACTTCTGGTCAGCCAGGCGCACGTTGCAGTATGAGAGAAATTTTACGCTGAATACATGATCCTCCAACGGCATAAGTAGAGTGCTATTGGCGGTGTGACTGCTTAGCGTAAGGAAGCGAGGGCTAATCCTCACGTCAGTCAGAGGAATTATGTTCCCCAGCATCTTCTTCCTAAGTCAATGGGAGCAGGTTGCTTTCAGTGGGCTTAACAGTTCAGCTGTGTTAAGGGTTGGAAAATGGGTTCAACATACTTAAAATTTAAATAAGTGATTCATTAATTTTGTCACATTCTGAGTCTTTCTTAATTGTTTTACCTTACAGTCCAGCCTTTATCAGTTTCTTATTCAGTTTCCCTGATTTGTTCTCATTATTAAAAAATTGTTTGGTCACACTTTATTTGAAGTGTTGCTCATAAAAGCTTTATAGAGCATGTCTAATGCCTTCATAAATGAGACATACTGTCTTCATAAATCATACATAAGTAAACGTCATGCTTTGTAAAGGGAAAAATAACACATCCTTCTTCAGCATGTGATGCCAGATGTGATATAACTGACGATATCACTTAGCTAGTGGCTAATTGCGATAAAAGGTGACATTGTCACATCTGGCATCACATGTTGAATAAGCATGTGTTAATTTACCCTTTAAAAAGCATGACATTCGCTTATGAATGATTTATGAAGACATTATGCCTCATTAATGAAGGCACTAGACATGCTGCATAAAGCTTTTATGAGCAACACTTCAAATAAAGTGTGACCTATTGTTTTAGGCTTTATCTTTCCTTTTGTGCTCCTGTTCTCACCTGTTCCCTATTGCTGATTGTTGTGTTGTGTATTTAAGTTCCAGGACTACCCTTCCCCTTTGCTGGATTGCTCTCTTCTGCCCTCGCTTTTCATTCCTTGTATTACAAGTAGCAATTTAATAGGGCATCTCTTCCCATTTTACAGTCCTGGCAAGCGGCCTCTTCCAGTCTCTCCCACATCCCAGTGCAAAGGTGCGCATCTGCGAGTGTGCCCTGGTTCATTAGGCTTGCCACCCTGGTTACTGACCACAGACCAGACCCCTCGACTAATCCTTGCCTGACCTCCAGTGACCCAGTTTGTCCCCGTCTGACTTCAGACCGTCTCCTGAACAAGATTTGCTGAAGTGGATCTGATTTAATGTCTTCTTCAGAAATAAAGTGGCTTATTTGGTTTATCAGTGATTTGCTTCTGGCTCATGTTATGAAATTCATGACAGATCTTTAATATCCTAAACTATTTTTATCATCACATTCATCTAATCTCGTTACAGGATTTTTTTCCCCTTTAGAATTGGAATGACTGTGTATGACTGCAATTTCAGTAATTTTGCTCTCTGCTTTTTTAAAGGCAAAGTAAGGCAAAATTATTGATTAATGTGATCTATTAATACAATGGCATGCCAGATTTTTATTGAATATAAATATTTTTTGCAAAATAATTTTGATGCATTTAATATCGAAAGAGAATCACCCAACCTGCAAGGCTTTGCTTTACTTTGCAGGGGAAACAACAGAATGGCATTAACTTCTGTGTCAATCGCTAAGTCAGCATTGAATATTATTTGAAGAAGTGTTTTAATGATTGACTAAAATAAAATGTAAATGTATTCCCGTACTCCTCTTTTCAGATTATTTTTAGTATGTTAATTAATATCATTTTAATGAAGGTCTCTTTTTTATTTATATTTTAAACCATTGGTCTTTCCTGTGACAGCTTAAATGGCCTTGTGGATTGCACAAAAACAAGCTAATGTAAATTAATGAATTCAACGTATGAGCCTAATTTGAATTCACTTGAAGATTCTGAAAAGATGTGCAACCAGATTCTGGATGTTATTTTATTTTATGCTGCTCCTTGATTTCTGCACTTGGGCAGCAGTGGTTTCCCACAATGGGGGGAAGACAAAGTCCAACTAATTAGTAGAAGTAGAAGTACTCAACGAATTAGAATATTAAAACATGCTGAAAAACTTTCTAAGCACACTGCTTTGTTTTTCCCTCTCTAACCAAATGATTTGAAATACTGAACAAGCGCATAAATTAACCAAATGCAATTCACCTAAATGCTTATCAGGAGCTCTCTAGCCATGCTAACAATTCCTCAGTGTTTATCAGCAGATGTATGAAAGGCTTATTAAATCGCTGCAGTCTTGTTTATTGGTCTTTATTTGTGCAATATATGAAAGGTCTATTAATTGTTGCAGTTGCTGCAAGGTTTCATCTTCACCCTCCAAATTTGTTCAACAGAAGAGCATTGCAGTGTTCTCATTAATGCACAGCTGAGGATTAGAAAATTTGAAATGACAAGATTAACCTTAGAAGATGGGTATTCGAGTAGCTAAGAACTAAGACATTTGTCTGGGAGCCCTGCGATTGGATGTTCAAACTCCATTACCAGCTATGGCCTGTTGCCTGCATGGATGGCCAGGGATAATGGGGGTCAAAGTCGGTCAAAGTTTCATAGTCCCATCGCTCTCCAGGGGCTGCTCCTGGTGGCCTGGTGCATGTAACTGAAAAAGCTAATTGTACACTGACTGCAGTATCGTTTGATGGCATAAGCCAGTGGCATCCAAACTTTTAAGCAGAGCCCCCAAACATCCAATGTATGTACTACGCCCCAAATGTACTAGGCCTTGATTTGCACATGGTCTTCAGCATAACAAGAGCAGAAAATCCAGTCTCACATAGGCACGAGGTGTCGAGTGGCTCTAAGGGCATGGTTCTTCAAGGTGGAATATTCAGAGCCGAGCTTGATCCAGAACTCTCCCAGTCAATGTCTATTGAAATACATTTCATAACGTTAGGCTAATAGCATAGTTGCCTAAGTCATATTTGAATGTTTTCGGAAAAAAAGAATAAAACACATATTTGTAACAAGCACATTGGTATTTTTATTGATATTGCAACAGTAAGCCAAAAAATGACTTAGACAATTATGCTATGAGGCTAACGATATGATTTGTAGCTTTTCAGTTTCATCAGTTGCTCCCGTAGCTCAGTGCTGAAGTGTGAGACAGCCTACATGTTTGACATAAGGGGCTGTGTGATCCAGTGATCCCGAGGGGCCTTATCGTACGGAAAATATTTACCCAGATTAAATTTGAGAGACGTCAAGTGATTTCTGATGGGACCAACATTGTCCGCTCCAGAAGTGTCTGTCACGCTGCCTGCTTCACACGTCAAGGAGAACAGGATGTTTCTGTGGAGGAGTTGTGTGCTCTAGAGCTGAAGCTTTCATTTGATTGTGGTGATTCTGCATGTCATATTAAACACAGTCGTGTCTGATTCCTGCAGCGACAAAATTCAGCCGGTTCAGCTCATCAAAAATGTATGCTTGGTGCACAAGCCAATTTGGATCATGCAGCCCATCTCTTTTACTGTGTTGCACGTCAAGTAGGGAAAGTCTGGCCACATTCCTGAGTCAAAGAGAAAATGCATCGCTTTTCCCCCGGATAACCATCAGGCCTCAGTGTGCATTAAAAGGCCCAGTACTTGGCTCCCACATCTGCACATATTGCAGTGAATAGGCGCAACTTTGTAGGATGTTTTTTGATAAAATTCACTTCTGTAACTCATGCATCTAAAACATCACTTAACTGTGGGTCCATACTTTGTGTGACGAGGGCCTAGCAATGAATGACACAATGATTCCACAGTATATGCGCTATCTCCTTCAATTTATCCCTCGTCTGGCACTGCTCATAGCGGGTGTGCTGTCGATGAACACTGCCAAACATGAATCCCACAAATCCTTGAGAATGGTGAATAATTCATATCCAGAGGCAGGTCTCTCGATAGACATACAACACATAAAGTCCTTGACAATTTTACCTTCATAAGTGTACCTGACAAATCCAATTAAGAGAGCATCCTTGGCAACATCCGTCACTTCATCCAACTAGTTGGCAAACTCTGAATCCTGCAGTCGCGTAACTAGCAGGTCATGCACATTTCCTGACATTTCGCTGACTCAATGGCCCACTGTTGTATCGGACAGTGGATTTTTTAGTTTTTAGCTCTTCAGGCTGACTCTGACTTATGTCAGTATGTGAATAGGTGCTGGCAGAACAAGCTTCTCTCCGGCGGAGTGTGGCTTCTTCGACTTGGCAATACAGTATGATACTTGAAACCATGGCTTCAAAGTCTGTGCAGGTGCCTGTACAATGCATCCCATTGACTTTATGTGAGACTGAGGCACAGACAATTAGCTTTCAAAGAAATCCTAGCCTTTTTCGGCACATTGCACAGGTTTCATGTCTCAGTGTCATTTTAATTTTGTTAATTTCAAACTGCCATTAGCTGCAGTAGTTGCACAAGGCAAATAAAAGGGACGTATTTCAACCTTCAAAGATAAATGATATAAATCCATGCTCAGGATATACCTTTTAATATTTTCAGTGTTTCTTTATATGTGACCCTGCCTGCGATAACCCAGCTAAAGTCATTTTTTGGTGATTTACAGTTTTTTATACAGTCATTCTACATCAAGTAATGAAAATTCTGTGAAAAAGTCTGATATTTCTAAAATTGATTGACAAAGGTCATTTCAAAGTTGTGGCAAATTTCAGGCTGAGAAAAACTGTTTTCCAAGAAATTATGATTTGAAATCAGTACATTTTTAAAACAGCCATACTTTTGAACCATAATTTTCCTGATTGTGAAAATTCATATACCAAATTAAAGCTTACATTCTCCTCTTTTCATCCACGTGTGATACATACAAGGGAAAATTTTAGTAGTTTGACAAAATCAGTCTATTTATAAGGATGCACATGACCAAAAAGCATAAATCCCAATGAAATGCATAGTAGGGAGGTGCATGATATAAACGTAACTACAACAGCAGTAATAAACTTTACAGCAACAGCAATTACGGAGCAAAAATAATTCTATTGAGATAATTTGTATATTTTAATTAGTAAAATTGCAGATCAATATCAAAATCTCTTTCAGCTCCAAGGCTATGGCAAAACATTTGTATGATATCCCGGAAATGCTGCGTTCTTGTGTTTCGGGTGGCGCCACAATTTCGGATAAAAAGATACTTCCAGAGATGCGTTCAGCAAAATCACAGATGCTAACTTACATAGTTGGACCCATTGTCTGTGAGTGGCAAACTTTGTAAGTCGCTAACTTAGTTAGCAACTACGCTTTTGGGAAACGCACCCCAGAACGATGGGTCTGCATGCCGTCAATGTCCAAACACCAAATTGTTTCGCGAAGTAGCTGGCATGACATGTCTTCAAACTAAGCTGGATAGCTTCACAAGACGTTAATCTATAAACGCAAACACTTAATTTCTGACATTTCCAAGGTGCGACAAAATCCATGGAGAAATCCACACCCGGCTTAAAAAAGTTGCAACTCACGACACAACCTTCTTTACCATGGTGCGCATTGATATTATGGTCTACTTCATTTTCAATGGTTGAAAACAACTGCCTAAACCGAATGACACCCAAACTATCAGGTGTTTATCTGCCGAAAGTAAACTAAAGCCGATTGAAACGAGCCTAGAGGAAACCAACTTCCGGTATTTCTCCGTTAAAAAACGTAAACGTAGTGTCAATAAATTCATTAATTTTTGTATATATGATGTTAGAAATTAATTTTTGAACACAATATTTTGAAACCACAATATGTAACCTATCATTTACACCAATAAACTCACATCTCATATTTTTGACATGTTTTAATCATAGGGACTACTTGACGGCCTCAATATTAGATCAGGCGAGTTTAGCCGGGTTTTCACAGGCGAGGTCACATATGCGTTGACACTTAAGGCTGATTCATACTCCACAAGAACAGAGAAATTTGTTCTTGTTCTCAAAGCTGCAAGAACAAAATGACGTCATTTTGTTCTTGCAGCCCTTGTTTCGGAGTTCTTGCAGCTTGTTCTCAACACATCGGCCGTTTCTCAATATGCGTTCTTCTCTGTACTTCTGTTCTTGTGAACTTGAGAAAAGTCATCCATCCATCCATCCATCCATTTTCTACCGCTTTTCCGGGGCCGGGTCGCGAGGGCAGCAGTCTAAGCAGGGATGCCCAGACTTCCCTCTCCCCGGACACTTCCTCCAGTTCTTCCTGGGGTATCCCGAGGTGTTCCCAGGCCAGCCGAGAGACATAGTCCCTCCAGCATGTCCTGGGTCTTCCCCTAGGCCTCCTCCCGGTGGGGCATGCCCGGAACACCTTCCCAGGAAGGCGTCCAGGGGGCATCCGATAAAGATGCCCGAGCCACCCCAGCTGGCCCCTCTCGACGTGGAGGAGCAGCGGCTCTACTCTGAGCTCCTCCCGGGTGACAGAGCTCCTCACCCTATCTCTAAGGGAGCGGCCTGCCACCCTGCGGAGGAAACCCATTTCAGCCGCTCGTACCCGAGATCTCGTTCTTTCGGTCATGACCCAGAGTTCATAGCCATAGGTGAGGGTAGGAACGTAGATTGACTGGTAAATCGAGAGCTTTGCCTTTCGGCTCAGCTCCTTCTTCACCACGACAGATCGGTACAATAACCGCATTACTGCTGCCGCTGCACCGATCCGTCTGTCAATCTCACGCTCCATCCTTCCCTCACTCGTGAACAAGACCCCAAGATACTTGAACTCCTCCACTTGAGGCAAGAACTCTCCTCCAACCCAGAGGGGACATATCACCTTTTTCCGGTCGAAAACCATGGCCTCAGACTTGGAGGTGCTGATTCTCATCCCAGCCGCTTCACACTCGGCTGCAAACCGCCCCAGTGTATGCTGAAGGTCCTGGTTCGAAGGAGCCAACAGGACAACATCATCCGCAAAAAGCAGAGATGAGATCCTGTGGTCCCCAAACCGAACTCCTTCCGCCCCCTGGCTGCGCCTAGAAATTCTGTCCATAAAGGTAATGAACAGAACCGGTGACAAAGGGCAGCCCTGCCGGAGTCCAACATGCACCGGGAACAGGTCTGACTTACTGCCGGCAATGCGAACCAAGCTCCTGCTCCGGTCATACAGAGACCGCACGGCCCTTAGTAGAGGGCCCCGGACTCCATACTCCCGAAGCACCTCCCACAGAATGCCACGAGGGACACGGTCAAGTGCCTTCTCTAGAGCTGGTCCAGTGTTCCACGACCAGGACAAAAACCGCATTGTTCCTCCTGAATCCGAGGTTCAACTATCGGCCGGATTCTCCTCTCCAGGACCCTGGAATTGACTTTACTCGGGAGGCTGAGAAGTGTGATGCCCCTATAGTTGGAGCACACCCTCTGGTCCCCCTTCTTAAATAGAGGAACCACCACCCCGGTCTGCCAATCCAGAGGCACCGTCCCCGACAGCCACGCGATGCTGCAGAGGCTTGTCAACCAAGACAGCCCTACTACACCCAGAGACTTGAGGTACTCAGGGCGGATCTCATCCACCCCCGGTGCCTTGCCACCGAGGAGCTGCCGAACTACCTCAGTGACTTCAGCCCGAGTGATGGATGAGTCAGCCTCTGAGTCCCCAGCCTCTGCTTCCTCTACGGAAGGCGTAACAGCGGGATTGAGGAGGTCCTCGAAGTATTCCTTCCACCGGCTGACAATATCCCCAGTCGAAGTCAACAGCTCCCCGACTCCACTGTAAACAGTGTTGGCAGGGTACTGCTTTCCCCTCCTGAGGCACGGACGGTTTCCCAGAATTTCTTCGGGGCCGACCGATAGTCCTCCTCCATGACCTCCCCAAACTTTTCCCATACCCAAGTTTTTGCTTCCAAAAGTCATCCCTCTGAGACCATGTACTGTCTCAATTCAAAGTTCACGTCTCGATGAGAACGGTTACTAGTCCCGGAAGTGTTCTTGATACGTCTATTTTTCCGAGGATGCATCGAATGGTAACTTGTGCAAACTTGAGAGCACGCATATCCCAGAATTCTTTTCGGCATCTAAGCGGAACGCTCCTGAGAGAGAAAGGCAGGGTTACGTTTCCCAAAAGTGTAGTTGCCAACTAAATTAGCAACGTTCATAGTTCGTCCATTTACAGTCAATGGGTCTAACTATGTAAGTTAGCATCTGTGATTTCGGGAAATGCACCCCAGGATTGGTGAAGCTGCTTTCACACTGGACGCGAAACGAATTTTTTGCACGACAGATTTACATTCAAGGTCAATGCAAAGACGCAAATTCCCGTCTTTGCACTGACTTTGAATGTAATCTGTCGGGATTCGTTCGCTATTTCATAGCTAAAAGCTATTCTGCTAATTTTCAGGAGAGGAACTATTATCTGAGTACATTTGGAATACGGGCTGCTTTATGATGTTTTATGTTGAATATGCTCCTGTGTTTATTGTAGAGAAACTCTGCAACAGCTGGCGGAACGTAGCTAAGCTAAGCACCTTAACTACCTCACGCTCACAGACCCCTCTTCCCTCACAGATAACATTACTGGGGGGAAAAAAAGGATGAATGCGGAGGAAATCGAGGCTCTCTGGCTGGCGTATTGCGTAATACCGACGAGAACGCTTCGTCTCAAACCGTCAACAGCGTTCTGAGTACTCGTAGCTTTGGAAGTGCACTCTTCCTAGAACGACTTGCGAGAACATTCTACACAAGAATAAGTTCGTTCTTAGCATTCTTGGTATTGAGAAACCGCCATCATCTGGGCAGAACCTTTTTCTCGTGTGGTGTCCGAGAGCTGTTGTGTGATTGGTCAGAAAGATGGAGTGGGCGTGACCCTTTGACTTAACAGGGGGCTGTTTCAATGAACACGACAGACTGGTTGATGGTCCGTCTTCTTCTGAGTGTTTCATTAAACGGTCCGTCGACTTTGTAGGACTACTCAAGAGTTGTCCTAAAACCCGGTTGGACAAAAAATATAACCCCAACATATGGCGTTAGCTGTGGCGTCTCTGCATTTGGGGCCCGTGGGGCCAGGCCCCACCAGATGTCGCTGTGGAGCAATATGCTGCCTTGAAGTAATTGTAACAGAATCTGCCTTTGTCGCAAATGTAATTATATAACGATCTTTTCTCATACAAAGACAATTCTGTTTTATATATTTGCGTGTGTGTGTGTGTGTGTGTGTGTATATATATATATATATATATATATATATATATATATATATATATATATATATATATATATATAGTCAAAGATATTTGTCAGAATGCTGACAGGCTTAGTTGCCTAAGCCTATTCCTCTCAAAGCACCTGAAAATGGGGCCAGCCCTCTGGCGCTTGTTTCAGTAATTAACCGCTGAAATCTCAGTGCGCATGTCCAACACGGTCTCAATAGATTGCTGTGGGGCACAATCACGACGGCCCCACGCTGAGACCATCCAATTAAAATATTGGGATGACTTGCCGCCAGTACGTAATGTGCAGTAGTTCAACCACAGCTAGCTTGATTGGCTATTTTTGTTAGTTACCAACTTACCAATGCGAAATAATGAACGAAGTAGACTTTTCAATCAAAGTAAAATTTAGCACTTTTCCACTTGAGCAAAAATTAGAAATAAAACGTTTAGGACCTCACCAGCCAGCGGATTTTAACTTCATCCAAGCTGGAAAGGGCAAACCTGCTCCTTCACCCCCGAGTGCAGTTTTTTTACCAGCTGATGCCAGAAGTGGACATTCTATAATACACTGCAAAAAGGAAACATTAATGCAGGTACGATCAACCGCGCCATGGCGAGCTTCAGAGTAGGCGTGGGCTGATTTAGAGAGAAAGTGGATGACATCGCACAAGCGAGAGAGACGGCTCCAACGAAACGAAGGGAAAAAAAAACACTGCTGCTGTTGTGAGAGGCTTGTGATACTGTGTCAGTTCAGGTGGAGGTGAGATTTCAGAAGAGTGATCACCTTATAGCAGCTAAGCTTGTGCACAGCACACTTTTCAGTAAGTTGAGCGATTCATTTTCAAGTGCTGAATTTGAATGTGCTATCAAAATGTGGCCAATTCGAAGTAGAGTTAAGCTCGAAACTGAACTGAAATCACTGTACAGTCACTCAGAGTAGCTCGCAGGGAATACTCTATCACTGCTGCAGTAGATTTATGACATCAACCTCCAGGATGCCTAATCTGAGACTATGTCACTGCTAGAAATCGTCACAACACCAATGACCACTGCTGAGTCGGAGAGAGAAACTTTTCAAAATTAAAAAGAATCAAAACATTTACAAGAACACAATGGGGCAGCAGAGGTTAAATGCACCGGCTATGCTGTCCATTGAAAATGAATTCATCCATGGATTACGGGACTTTCACAGAAGGGTCATTGAGAAGTTTTCTCAGATGAAAGATCGACGTGCATCTTTTCCTTTCAAGAAAGAGTGACCATTTTTATTAACCCATTTATATTTGTTTTGTTATGCAGTAAAAAAAGGTTGAAACCTTTTACACAAACCCCATTTTATATTAACCCCGTTTATATAAAATAGCATTTATTTTATGTGGCTCATTTAATATTGAGCAAATATGGGTTGTAGGCAGCGTCACAGAAAAGTCAGAGGCTACGTATAACTGGTCTGTTGTGCCCCACTGGACTTTTCATGCCAGAGACGCCACTGGGCGTTATTATTTTATTTTGTCTGGAAGTGCAGACAGCCCAAAATATTTCGAGAATGGAAAGACAGTGCCAATGCCCGCGAAACCAATATAGCCTACACCCAGAAGCGGGGCTCTGTTAAATCCGTGAATGAATTTTTCTAACAACTACACATAATTTATTAACAACGCATGAAGATTTCACTTTTAAATCCTTGGTACCGTACACCTCAAGTGCGACAAAAAGTTGTGTTTTTATGAATGCTATGTGACCACTAATGGGGCACTGCCTTAGGAGCAGTCTCGCCATGGTGCTCAGTAGTTAAATATCGTATTCGTGGTGCTTAGTGTGACCGAGAGTGGAGCTCTGCTTATCGCCAGACTGCTTAAGTCAATTCTGTAAAATGAGCGATCGTGACGATATTAATGTTTTAATGTCTTTTGTGTGATTAATAGCTTTGTCATGTTGCCAATCGTAGTTTCTGCACTGTGAGCAAAGATTGCTCTGAATTGGCTAGACTGTCATTTAATAGCCTACTGAAAATGGACGTTACATGACATCCTACAGCGATGAGCGCAGTTAATTTATGTCTGAATAATGGTTAATGATCTACCTAATCAGAATTGTTTTTTTCATTTAACGTTAACTTATTTCAAATTGCAAAGCAGTGCATCGCTGAAGTGTAAATTCTCACGCAACTTTGAACGAGCAGTGACAAACCATCAGTCCGCGTCGGACCATGGTCGGACATCCTATTTTTGTTTTATCAAAACACCTGACGGACATGGTCTGTCGAAGGTCCGACTTTTCACTCAACAGATGGTCTGACTTGGTCGGACAAGGAAAGTTTATTGAAACAGCCCACAGGAGTTTGGCACTTGAGTTTCTCGTGAAGTATGAAATGTCCCGGTCAAAACCAACTTTGTTCTTGTTCTCGAAGCCCCGAGAACAAGAACAAATTTCTCTGTTCTTTTGGAGTATGAATCAGCCTTTATTCAGAAGAATCAACTTCTTTTCAAACTCCCGACCACCAGAAATTTCTCCATGAAGGACGCCAAAAGCCTCCTTTTTCTTTGACTAGCCAGGATGAAAATGTGTCAACAGAATTGTCAAAAACCCAGGTTTGGGACACAGTAGTCAGGGCAGTACAGATAAGACCGTCAATTGCCCCAAGACAGGCAATTGTCACGTAACAGCAACCAGATTGCTGGGGGACATGCAGAGAGTCATCAAAGTTTCGTGCTCGGGTTGACACCTAGGAGTCAGTTCGAATGGAAGCAGGGGATAAGAATGGGAATCTTGGGACTGGAGAGGGGAGATAAATACCAAAGTTGTAAAGGTCGGTAGAGTGGAGTTCAGATGCGGCGGCCGGCAGAGATATACCAATCCTGGAGCCTAGCACAGCAGAAAGTGATAGAGGAAATGAAGGAAGCAAGGCTTGCGTTTCTGAAAACACGAGACGACTAAGTGCCAGAAACAATGCGAGCCTAAATAGAGAAAAATAAATCTCAACAAACGAGAAAAGAAGGCACCACACAATAGTGCGTGAAAATACCTAAAGAAGCAGAGCTTCCCAGAAATAACAGAGAATATAAGAGTCAAACTAACACTGACTACAAATATCTTCAGCTGAGGCGAATAACTAAAAAGCGGATACTCCAGCAAAGGAGGCGTGGCAGACCTCCGGCTTATATAGACTCCGGGGAAGCACCGCCCAGGAATAATCAGCCCACTGGGTGAAAAATCCGATGGGGAAAGAATACAATGTCGTCAGGGACGAGAGTAACACAAAAAACAAAAAGCACATACACAAACCATGACAGAAGTGAGAGACACTGGATCTCAGAAAAATCTGGCAAAGAAAAACAGACAAACACAGACTTAAATGCACAGAGACAACGAATAAACAGGTTTGACGAAAGGAATGCACAAAAAGATTAGTGAGGTAAAGAGACAATCATTGAATGATTAACCTCTTAACCCCTTTGCACAGAAGCCAAATATGGCTATTTATGTGTTGCCCAATTTAAGGCGTTATAATACAAGGTCTGAGCTTCACAGAGAAGGGGCAAATGGCCCTAATGATACAGGATACTTGCAACATTTAGAATTTCATCATATTTCAGTTTATTTTCTTAATTTTAATTTTGAGTAAGGGCCATAAACACAAAAAATCATGAAGATTCAGAAATGAAATTATAAAGAAAATAATACTGAGAATTGAAAAATGTTAAAAACAATACATTCCTGGGATCATACACTCCTTGACCACAAGTGCACATCATCTGACAGTGCTTCTCAAAATTATCTGCTCTTCGTGAGCCAAATAAGACAGCTATCCAGATGGCTCCCCAAGCTGCCAGAGCTCGCAAAATCTCGCAGTAATCATGTGTTTAACACAACTGAACTTTTGACTCATGAAGTTCAACTCGAATGAATGATTTTCTGCTGGAATTTGGCATGAGTTTATCAATATAGGTGCAGATAGACATCAATAGTCACCGGTAACCTCTCTAAACCAAAAACATGCCTTTTCTACATGATAAAGTTCAGAGTTTTGTCACAGCCACATCAGCAAGCGCACATATTCATCAAAGGAATGGCTTACTTTACACTCAGAACGTTCAACCTGCGATGGAAAGCTCTCCAAGTGATACACAAGCTTAGATAAATGCAGAGGTTTTACGACAGTCCTGGAGCTTTTCACATTTTACACAAAATCTAGGCATTCAATTTCATTCAATGTGGTATAAACTCGATAACAACACTACAATGAGCAAAATTCCGCCGTATACAATAGATTTTGCAAAGACTACTCATACTAAACATTGAGGGAAACAAGCTCTGTGATCATCATGGCGACTGTAAACCAAACACACAAAGCAGCTAGCCATAAGGATGCATTCTTTATCCATTTTATTCAAAAGCAAACAATCCAGCAATTAATTCCACCTCCAGATAAACAGAGTAAAAGAGCCTTACCGAGTTCTAGTTCAGGAGAGAGTGAACTATAACTATGCGTTGCGCAGATAAGCCTGAGGAGGTATTCAGAGACACTGGATATTATTGAAAGGTTGCAACAAAAGTCAATGATTTTTTCTTTCACAAGAGATCATTTTCATTAACTGCGGGATAGATACAATGGGCAAGTATATTGGACAGTTTGCACATCAGGCTTAGCTGAGGAGTGTAATTCATGCAACTCTTGAAAGACAGGGATGGAACTTAACTCGTCGAGTTTGGCTTGCTAGTTAATATTCAATAACTGATCTGGGTGTGCCATTTAGTGATAAAATAGTGTAATTGCGTGCATAAATAGAACAGTTCCACGTCCGTTGACGTCTACATCTGCACAAAGGGGTGAAGCCCTGAGCCTCTGTCTCGAAAAATGACGAGCCTAAATTGAAATGAGCATATCCCAGCAACTATTTAGTCCATTTGAATGATCTTGATATCATAATAAAGGTAATACCTTGGGGATTTTTTTTCACAGTGTAAAAATCAGTATATTTGTCATGAGGTCAGCGTAAATGAAGATGAAACAGCATAAATGAAAGATCTGATTTCCGCCTCAAAAAATAGTATTTTTATCTAAAAAATTACAGCACAGAATCTCACCATTATTTATGCCAAAGTTTATTGTTATCTAGTAAATTAGGAAAATTAGAGAGGAATTTCTAGGTGGCTTCTCCAGATTGGCCACCTGGGCACACTTTGAGCATTGTTTGCCATTTGGGATTTCTCAGCTACCAAACTGTAAAACTAATTTAATTTCACTTATATGTCACAACAGGAATAAATTCTATCTAATTAGAATCATTTTAAAATATTTTTTATTGCAACCAGTCCTGTATACATTTTCCCTTTCAAAGAAAATACATACAAAGAAAATTAAGTTTGACCTCACGGGAGCAGATTTTTTTTTCAAGAAATAAGAAAATAAACAAAACTATAAATGCAAGGCTCTATTTCAGACTAGGCTTATGCTATTAAGGTGGATGAGGGCTCGTTGGAAACGTCAGAGTCCATACAATCAAATGGCCACCCCGAAGTCAAATTTACAGCATCACAAGCCAATCACAGGGAAGGAAATGCATGCCTGCCAGGGGAATGATCAGGGCCTGATCTAATCTGAGACAGTGCCGAGGAAAAAACATGCATGAACACTGGAAGATGTAGTTTCAATATAACACGGACACATTGGACTAACAATAGCCAGTGCATATTTACCCTCAAACACAGTTTTTATTATAAAAATATCAAAGACAAGAAAAAAATGTTCGCTCATCTCTGTAGAATGTAAAGTGTATGCCTCCTGTTCTTTCAATGTGGTGTCGGTTTAGAATGACAGGGCTCATATCGTTGCATTCTGTGGACTTTCCTCTTTTATTTGAGGTATCGTTTTTATGCATAGCACAAATTCAGCAGAAATCCTGGCGATTCAGCGCTGATATGATTTTATCCTATGTTCTGCTGCATGCTTATTTACTTGCTTGGTGCTTGAATTGTGTTCGGTTGATGTAAAAATGGTTTACATGAGCTTTTGGCCGAGTTTCTTCGCGAAATGTGGATATGCCGCTTGATAATGTCGCGATTTGGAAAAAATGCTGTATTTATAATGCATAATACTACACCCCGGGGCGTAGTTCTTTTAAGGGGTTAATATGACTAGGTTTATATTGTTGGATTCTGTGGACTTTCCTTTTCATTTGATATATCATTTGTATGCCTAACACAAATTCAGTAGAAACGCTAAAGATCGAGTGCTGATATTATTTTATCCTATGTTTTGCTACATGTTTATTTACTTACTTGGTGCTAGAATTGTGCTCGGTTGAGGTGAAAATGGTGAACATAAACTTTTTGCCCAGTTTCTTCTCTTTACGTGAATATGCTGAATGACAATTTTGCTATCAGGTAGCATGCTGTATTTATTATATGTAATGATTGCCCCCGGTACCGGTTAAAGTTAAGAGGTTAAAGTCAGCTACCAAATTGAAACCAAAAAGCAGACAAACAGCCATAAACTCTCTGAAACTAATAAAAAAGCATCGAACATGACACTGCGCAGTGGTCTGACAAGTCAACCATTCAAATTGTTTGTGGTAATAATGGATGTTGTCTCCTGCCGACCAAAAAAGAAAAGAACCAGCTGTTACAAATGTTAGGTTGAAAAGCCAGCACCAGGATATGGAGGAGTAATACTGCCCATGGTATGGGTAACTTCAACATCTGTGTATTTACCATTGGATATGTATGCTTTTTATAGCAACATATGTTGTTTTCCAGATGACATCTTTTCAGTGACACCCGTGCTTATTTCATTTAAAGAACTGCAAGTCACACTCTAGACGTGATAGAACAGCATGGCTTCCAGATGTCCAAACCAGTCTACAGTTGAAAATCTCCAGTCATGGTTCTTTAAGAAGTGCAAAATAGAGCAATGAAGACCTCAATTATCTGAGCAGCTGAGACATATATCAAGGAAGAACTGGGAAAAGATCCCTTAAAACTAAAGCAATTGGTGCTTTCAGTTCCCCAAATAAATACCTTGAGGGCTGTTCAAACAATACGTTTTGTAACACAATGGTAAACGCACCATTGTCCCAAAGTTTTATGGAACTTGTGGCAGGCACAAAATTTGTAATGTGTGTTTATCTCCAAAAAAACTATTCAGTCAAGAAGGAAAAGAATTAAATGTCTTGTCTTTACACTGTTGTCAGTGCAATTAGAGTACAAATTATGGTTTTCTCCTTGATTCGCCTTTCAATATTAGACCAGCTTTTTTTTTTTTTGAAAATGAAGTAGCAATTGAATTACATAACCATGTGAAGTGGTAACATGATGGTTAAGACTGCTGCCTTGTAAAGAAAGGTGCTGGGTTTGAATTGTGTCCTGCCAGCATGGAGTTTGCATGTTCTCTATGTGTTTGTGTGGCTATTTAGGTACAAAGTTTCCTCCCATAGTAAAAAAAAATGCAAGGTTCTCAGATGAAAACTAGCCTCATTGGTTTTCAGATATACCAACAAATTTAATGCTTCATATAGCATGTCCCTATTTAACATTCTACTGCTCCCACTTCTGTCAACTTAGAAGAAGAAGAGTCAATAAAATAGCATTAGCCAAAATAATGTAAGGCACAGAAACACTAATGTATAGATGGTAGGACCTAAGTCAGCATAGAAATAAATTCTAAAGCCTTCTGCGTGGATTCTATCAGAATTGTCTACATCTACATGTGGAGGGACATGTAACAAGTCAGCATTGGTCACCATTTCTTCTCAGTTCCTTTTGCACTTTGGTTCATTTAAATAATGATGTAACGTTTGTTTTTTTTTTTTCATCCTGTCACTTATGCGCCTCGCACAATCTTTTGTGCAGTCTGGACGTTCAAGTTGTTCTCCCACGCCCGCCAAACACAAAGGACACGTCTCTTAACAAATCACTCTCTCTGGCAGGCTTTTCATTAAGTAAATGCACATTCCTATGACTGGCAAAATACCAACTCATTCAACTAGATTTGGCTGCAGTCATAAAATATAAGGGATGGACAAATTATCAGAAACACCCATGTAAAATGACTTACTACCAGCATGAGTCTGTTTAAAAGAGGTCCAACCCGCAGTGTTTTGCTAGATAGGTCTCCAAAGCAAGATGTTATCATCTCGCTCCAAAGCAAGTCTCTACGAGAGTCTAAAAGGGGTCAAAGAGTTGGAAACCAATCTGTCAGCCACAGAAATGGGAAAATGATGTAAGGAAGTAAGTAATGACAACAGTGCCTAGGAATTACATCATGAGCCTGATGTCAAAAAACAGTAACAGCAAAAAAAAAAAAAAAAAAAAATGCAGCTGCAATAATAGATGCTTGTGACCACAGAGGTACAGATCTAAAAATCACCAACAGTGGAATCAATCCTTATCTGAGGCAATTAAAACAGTACACTGTAGACTTCTAAAAGTTGATGTTTGTGGCAGGGCAGCCATTCAGTGGCCATTTGTATCCAAGTTAAAGTCTTCCACTTGGGGCTTGTCATCAGAGGGACTATGATGCTGTTCTCATCTCACCTTAAAGCGCATTACATCTCTTAATCCGTTCCCATTAGGCTACCTTATCAGCAGCTAAGTGTTTATTTTGTTCAGTTGCGAGGATCAATCTGTATCTGTTTCCCCTCAGCTTGTATTATTCTTCATTGCAATAATTATCAAGCATTATGTTATCCACATTAATGGTAACATAAAATGTAAATGTCTTGAAAAACTTCTGAATTCCTGCAGTTGACAAAACAAAGATTTTTTTCTGTGTCCACGTCCAATCGGCTTGAAACGCCTTAAGGCTCATTTATTCCATAATGTTGATGTAGAAACCATTAGTATTTTCAAGCGCAGGCTTGATTTAGTGCAAGATACCACCGAGTTATTGAGTATCTGAAGTGATAGATTCACTAGAAATGCCTCCTAATAAATACGTGCCCTGATTACCTTGCCAATGAGCCTGGCTCTTTGGCGATGTGGTCAGTGCATTTAACTCTTACCCGGGACTCTGGGGTTCAATTCCCCACTCGGGCCCTCCTTCAGCCTGTCTTAATAGCAATAAGCAACTGGAAAGCCTAGTTAGGCTGAATGGCCTGTTTTCGCCACTTATGTTATGTTATGTTCAACGTTAAGTATGAATACGGATACAGACGGAGTCTTCCATCCATACTCTGTGTTCATTTTATCCATATTTTTGCATGTTTGCAGTAAGCTTAAAGATACGGACGAAACGAAGCAGTACCACCGCCAACTGTGGGGGCAGTGTAGCCGATAGTAAAAGACACCGATCTATGAGGGAGACATGATGGAAAAAACTTTTAACAAAGATACAGTATGTTTGTTGTTGTCCGAAACTTTAACACTCTGTGCTGGCCGCTAGTGGACTTACTGCTGAACATCCATGCCAAAACCAAAGACGCATGGAAGTATGTGGGCAGAGACATTTACATTTCAAACCAACGTGTATATTCTCGTATCTAAAGGGAGCATAAATGAGCCTAAAAATTTCTAAAGTTCAAAGTTTCTAAAAATGCAGTTTTGCCAACCCTAGTCCGCCTGTTAAGTTTGCTTACATAAAAATAACACTGTCGACAACTAGTGACATTATCACAATGCAGGTTAACACTCAACCTGTTTCCGAGTAAGAATTGGACATTACATTGAAATAATTTACTGAGAGAATGAGCTTCCAATAAGTTGCATTGCCATTAACGATTAAGATATACAGCTTTGCATCAAAGAGGGAGGCGATAATATGAGATGGCTTTGATGGCAATTAACTAAAATTTATCGTTATTCCATCTTGAAGTAGTATGTTATGTTGTAAATCGTGCTGGTGATGGTATTAAGATACGGTTTAGATTGAATTTCTAATTAATTAATTTGATCATTGCCATTCATACAATATCATATCATACCCTTCCTACAACTTTCCCAGGAGCAGGACAACAAAGCCTTCATGAGTGACTTTGCTACCTTGAAAGTTCGACACATGGCATGCATTTTAAATGAGATGCACTTATAACCTGTTTACTAAATTATTCAATTACCAATGCTTCAACATAAGAATCATTGATAATTTTACAAATTAATTGTCATTGCTTAGCATGGTAACCAGTGCTTCCACGCACATGCAGCTTTTTTCTCAAATCCCAGAATGGGACATGGAATTCAGGTAAAACACTGGGTTAATTTGTTATTTTTATTATTGCTTTTGTTATTCCATCCATACAATATCAGTACTAATACATTGTGAGTGTAGCCCTTCAGTGTTCTGTCATTTCTTCATACTTTCTCAATAATTACAGGCCAGTATATTGCTCTTGATTATTCAGCTAATAAATTGAGAAAATATTAATCAGGCAATTTTAAACAAGAACAACTTGAAAGCAATTATGCGTTTAAGGGTCAGAGGCCCACGGCACCTTATTTGAAAATCCTGTCACGCTGGAGTACAAAATGAGAACTAGATTTCCACCTCCTTCATCTCACTAAAAACTGGTGACTGTCTTTCTCAAAGAATGGACGACTGACCCACTGTAGGACAGCACAACTGGTGACTGTCTTTCTCAAAGAATGGACGACTGACCCACTGTAGGACAGCATAGTGGGCAAGCCCGTAATTCGTTAAAGGTTTTCCAATATTTCTTTCACCAACTGTGTGCTCTAATGTTTTATCATCACTATATTATTTTTAGAACCTTCACTGATTGGTAAAGTCATTTTGACGTGATTTAACTCGTCGGTCTGAGGGGTGTGCACTTGAATTGTCACACCTCTAATCACCAGCAGAGGTCGCCAGGATGCCCCAGCCCCTGGTGGTTTGCCCAGGAGACCCCCAAGGCCTTGAAACCCATGCCCCTTGCCCCAGGAGACCCTGTTCATATCACTCATTGTTTTCACTTGATTCTCATTTGGTTAGCCTTAAATACCCCTCAGTTTGTACCACCTTTGTTCAGTCATGAAATGCACCCTAGCCTTAGTTTATGCCCTGGTTCATTTTGGAATGTTTCTGTTGTTAGTCTTGGAGAAGCCCTTGGTTTTTAGATCTTTTTTGTTTTTGACTTTTTCATCTGCCCTGTCTGGATTTGGTGACATAGGTCTGATTTTGTTAAACTCTAATAAGTAGTGATGGTCAAACGAGGCTTTATGGAGCTTTGGACCCTTTTGGACTATTATATTGAAAATTGGTTCACTACTCGAAGCTTCATTCATTGAGCTCGTGGGTGACATCTGCTGGCATAGACATTGTTGTACAGCCTTGCAAAGGTACATCCACCTCATCTACCTAAATATTTACTCTGTCTGAAAAACATTTTATTAGGCCCTGTGTTTTTTGATTGTGCTTGGTGTACACTGTGTGCTTGTGCGACTTGGGCATTATTATTTTTGAATAAAAATGCCTAAAAGAGCGCTTTTTATCCATCTTAAATAAATTTGAATCACGCCAATGTTTCAAAGCTCCGCCTATCGAACCAAACCGGTCAGCTGATTCAGTCTGAATGAAACAGTGAAGTGGTTTGAACGTCATCAGTCACATGGTTTTTCCTGATATGAAACAAGCTCCAACACAGTGCTTCAGAAAAATCCCCTGTCGAGTTTGGAGTGCGCTTCGGAGCCTTAGTATCAGGGATAACATCACTACTAATAAGAAGTACTTTTTTCCTTCTGTGTGGACACCCAAGCCCTTGTGAGATTCCGAAGCAATAAATACCAAAACTTCTCAGAGTCACTGTACTTGTGCTCCATCTGCATTGTAACAAAATGATTGAACCATCACAGAGCACAGCAGGGACTTCAGACCTTCAGGGTGTGCTGCAGCAGCTGGGAGCTGCACACAGTGAGCAAGAGCAGCGTCTTCAGCGACTAGGCACAACTGTGAGGCAACTACACACCTCTGTCCAGACACTCACCCAGGAGGTGTCCAGGCTAACCACTAGGGCCCCTGAAGAACCCACATCACCCCTAGTTCTGGCAACCGGATCCTCATCAGCCACAGGTCCACGTTTTCAGATGTACCTTCCTCCCCCACAGTGTTTTGATGGGAACGCTTCCATCTGAGAGAAGAATCTACCACTCTGTTGTGATTCTAAGGAGTTCATGGCCCAGATCTGGGTCATTTTTAGGCAACCCTCCAGCCCACGTGAGGCTGCCAAGCGTCAGCGATCAGTCTCTGAGTATGCTATTCAGTTTTGTGTGCTGGTTACTGAGAGTGGTTGGGAGGGAGATTGTCTCGTGACTACCTTTTACCATGGTCTCCAAGAACAACTGAAAGACTTGCTGGTGAACTGCGACTGGGGACAGAGTCTGGAAGAGCTGATCTCCCTGGCCTCCAGTTTGGACCAGCGCACCCGAGAATGCAAGACGGAACGCAGTAACACCATCCATCCCTTAGTACCCCCCATTAAGATTCCAGTTGGTACTCTTACAGAGGATGAGGAGCCCATGCAGCTGGGGAGAGAGACAGACGCCGACGAGAGAATCTCCGTCTGTATTGTGGCGGACAGGGCCACTTCCGCGACCAGTGTCCAGAGCTCATGGGGAAAAGGCAAAGCTCGCGAGGGCTGAGAGGACCCCTAGTGAGTCGTGCAACCCTGTCCTCTCAACCACCTCCCAGTCTTCTGCTGGAGGTCCGACTAGAATGGGAAGGCTCTCCAAAGACTCAGGTTTCACTCCAGGCCCTAGTGGACTCAGGAGCCGAAGAGAATCTCATGAATATAACCCTTGCCAGACGCCTGATTGTCCCATATGAGGTCAGTCCCTCTCCCCTTTTAGCTCAAGCATTGGATGGGTGCCCTCTGGGGTCAGGTCGGATTGAGTATGTTACCAAACCCTTGAAAATGAGTGTGGGACCTGACCATGTTGAGATGTTGCACATTTCTTCTGATTAACTCCCCCCAAGATACGTTAATTTTAGGTTACCCCTGGCTGAGAACTCATTCTCCTCAGTTTGACTGGAAGAGGGGAATTTTAGCACAATGGAGCCCAAGGTGTACTATGACCTGTTCCCTGCAGCCTTCAAAGGAGTGCTGCGTGAACACGACCCAGGTATGCAGACCCCAAGATGTACGTAGGGAGAATCAGGAAATAGACCTGTCCCTGTTGCCTCCTCAGTACCATGACTTGCTGGAAGTTTTCAGCAAGACCAAGGCCTCTGGGCTGCCTCCTCACAGGCCTTATGATTGTACTGTTGACCTGTTGCCTGGCACTATACCCCAAAGTGGAAGAATTTACCCACTGTCAAGACCAGAGACCCAAGCCATGGAAGGCTACATACGAGACGCCTTGAAGAATTGCCTTATCCAGCCCTCCATCTCCCCTGCCTCTGCGAGCTTCTTTTTGTTCCCAAGAAGGATGGGGGGTCACACCCTTGTATAGATTACAGGGGTCTGAACAAGATCACACTTAAAAACAAATATCCACTTCCTATAATATCCACAGCTTTTGACTTACCTCAGGGTGCAACAGTGCTCACCAAACTGGATTTAAGAAATGCGTACCATCTAGTGCGAATGAGGGAGGGGGATGAGTGCTAAACTGCTTTTAGCACCCCTAGTGGCTATTACCAGTACAAGGTCATGCCTTTTGGATGGTCTAATTACCCCTCTGTTTTTCAGGCCTTAGTCAATGATGTGTTGCGTGATTTAATTAACTGCTGCGTTTTTGTTTATCTAGATGACATACTCAATTTCTCCAAATCCCTAGAACAACATATTCTACAGGTTTGACAGGTGCTTAAATTGCTACTCCAGAACAATTTGTTCATCAAGCTAGAGAAATGCCAATTCCACATGTCCAACATCACCGTCCTGGGGTTCCAGATCTCACCTGCTGGAGTAATGATGAATCCAGAAAAAGTGAAGGCAGTTGTGGACTGGCTAATGCCCTCTACCCTCAAACAGGTTCAACGTTTCTTAGGCTTTGCAAATTTTTACAGACAATTCATTCGTAATTTTAGTTTTATTGCAGCTCCCATTTCTGCTCTCACTCGAGGGCGACCCTTCAAGATAAGGTGGACCCCCAAGACCCAATCCACATTTGAAACTCTGAAGGAACGCTTCACCTCAGTGCCCATCCTGTGGCATCCCGATTCGGCCCTTTCCTTCCTAGTGGAGGTTGATGCGTCCAACACTGGAGTTGGGGCAGTGCTTTCGCAAAGGAACCCTAATGATGGCAAAGTTCACTCCTCAGCATTCTTCTCACGGGAACTGAATGCAACTAAGCAGAGGTATGATGCCAGGGATAGGGAATTGGTGGCAATTAAACTAGCACTGGAAAAATGGCGACACTGACTTGAGGGTTCAACTCAGATCAACCCATTTCAGATCATGACAGATCATAAGAGTCTGCGCTATTTAAAGGACGCCAAACGTTTCAACCTACGACAGTCCCGCTGGGCCATGTTTTTTACTCGTTTTGATTTCATACTTATCTACAGGCCAGGTACAAAGAATACCAAGGCAGATGCGCTCTCCCGTCAGCATGACAAATCACCAGGAGATCCTCCACCAGAAAACGTCATCCCTATGAACAAGGTGATTAGACAGGTGCGACTGGAGCTGGAGAATTCTATCCAGGAGGCCCAGCAGACAGAACACGACCCAGGTGGGGGCTCTCAGGGGTGTCTATTTGTACCCACCACTATGCGTTAACAGGTCCTAAAGTGGGGACATGAGGGATGTGTTATAGGACACCCAGGCATACAAAGAACCTTGGAGTTCATCCGTCGCAGATTCTGGTGTCCCAACATGAATAAAGAGGTAGCGGCATACATCCAGTCCTGTACAATTTGTTCCATGCAAAAGGCATCTCACTAATCCCCTGCTGGACTTCTCCTTCCACTCTCAATTCCTAGCCGTCCACATCTCAATGGATTTTATCTCAGGGCTTCCAGCTTCTGATGGAAATAATGTGATACTTGTTTTCGTTGACCGATTTTCTAAGTCAGCTCATTTTATTCCCCTTCCCAACTTACTCACAGCCAAGGAAACTGCTGATACTACCCACACAATTTGTCTCCAAGTACTGAAAAGCTTTCTGGTCCCTCTTTAACACCTCTGTCAGTCTCTCTTCAGGCTTCCACCCTCAATCAAATGGCCAGACAGAACGGATCAACCAGGAGTTGGAGCAATACTTGTGATGTATGATCTCTGATAACTCTAGTACGTGGAGCCGCGAGCTGGTCTGGGCAGAGATCGCTAATAATCAGCTGGTGAATGCCTCTACTGGTATGTGTCCCTTTGAAGTGCAGCTAAGATATTTACCGCTATTTTTTCGCTCTGAACAACGAAAGGCGTGTGTCCCTTCTGCGGAAGCTGCAGTTGCTAGGTGTAGAGCCTGGAAGAAAGCTAAGATGGCTCTGAAACGCTTATCGGAACACATCCAACGATAGGCTAATGGTAGACAGAGGAGAGCTTAACACTTCCGTACTGGACAGCGAGTCTGGCAATCAACTCGATATATTCCCCTGCGCTTGGAGTCCAGGAAGTTCAAGCCCTGGTTTATTGGACCGTACAGGATTGTACGCCGCATTAACCCAGTAGCTAACCAATTAGCCTTGCCGAGTTCACTCAAGGTGAGCCCAGTTTTTTATGTGTCTTGATTGAAGCCTGTAGTAACATCTTTGTCTCCCAATATTCCCACCTCCCCTCCCTTCCGTGTTGTGGCAGGTGGCCCAATGTATACTGTTCGGCGACTGTTGGACTCCCGCCGTGTGGGCTGAGGTGTGCAATACCTCGTAGATCTTGGATAAGTCTCTCATCCAAGACTTTCTTAAGGATCGTCCAGGACGGTCGTAGAGGCGGGGGGTGCTGTCACACCTCAAACCACCAGCAGAGGTCGTCAAAATGCCCCAGCCCCTGGTGGTTTGCCAAGGAGACCCCTAAGGACTTGAAACCCATGCCGCTCCATCTGCATTGTAACATGAATTGATCATTCAAGGAAGAAAATGCAGTATGTATTGCCAGCAAATCAGTGTGTTTGTCTGTCTATTTCAGTCACTTGTTTGTCTTATTTTTACAGTCACTTTATTTATAATTATCCTTACCCTGCCCTGTCGTCTGTTTTCCTGTTAACCCCTTAAGCCCTGAGCCTCTTTTCTGAGGATGGCAATCCCAAAATGAAATGAGTATATCTCTGCGACTGCTTGGTCCATTTGAATAATCTTGGTATCGTAATTAAGGTAAAACCATTTGGGATTTCATACCTGGTGTAAAAATCACTATATATGTCACTGAGTCAAAGTAAATGGAGATGGAACACAGTGTAAAAGAAAGATCTCATTTTGCACCTAACAAAGTTTTACTTCGATTTGTTAAGTTGCAGCCTGAAACCTCTAAAAAATTACAGCACAGAATGTCATTATTATCTGTGCCTAAGTTTATTCTGATCAGGTCAATCAGAGCAAAATTAAAGAGGAATGTCTAGGTGGCCTCTCCATTTTTGGCAATTTAGGTACCTTGTGTTCCATATCAGATTTCTCAGATACCAAGCTGTAAAACCCATAAAATTTCACTTATATACTCAGCAACAAAAGTTTCTGTGACGCCAATATTGTTAATTATTTTTCATAACGCAATTATGAAATTGTCATACATGGTGATATCAGACTGAAACAGTACACGTAAACACAACATTGAAATGGAAATCATGAAAATGCGAGAAAATGACTTTGCACGTGAAAATGTGCGTAAATCATGCTTGTGGATGGCAATAAAAGAGGAGAATTTTTGGACTGTTCACATTGTGCCTGATGAACGACGGAAGCATCACTTATCGAAAACACAGCCATTTCGGATCAGGAACTCTACCCTCTAAATGCCAAGACTGTCTGAAAATGATCGGTGGAGGGCCATTGGGATGATTGAATCCGGAACCTCGCAGAGGGAAGTTGCTCATCGCCTGAATGTCCACCGAAACACCATTTGGAACTTATGGCAGCGTCATCAGCAGACAAGACATGTCAGAGACCGTCCTCGCAGCGGCCGTCCACGAGTAACCACTCCCAGACAGGACAACCGGATTCGAACAACCCATCTCCGAAATCGATTCCAACCTGCAACCATAACTGCAAGAACGATACCTGGTTTGAGGCGACTGTCTGCACAGACAATCCGTCGCCGTCTCCGTCATTTTGGCATTGTCCCACGTCGGCCAGCAAGACGTCCAATACTCACAGTACAACACCGACGACTGCGTCTACAGTGGGCACAACAACATCGACGGTGGATCCAACGTCAGTGGGATCTTGTACTCTTCACTGATGAATCAAGATTCATGCTTAACCGATGTGATGGTCGTTTACGTGTATACCGTCGACGTGGAGAACGTTATGCCAACAACTGTGTTCAGGAATTTGATCGTTTTGGAGGTGGTAGTGTCATGATTTGGGGAGGGATCACGGCTAGAAACAGAACAGATTTGCTTGTTATTGATGGAAATCTGACAGGTCAAAGATATCACGATGAAGTGCTACGGCCATTGGTGGTACCGTTTTTGATGCAACATGGTCCCGGAATAACGCTGCAACATGATAACGCCAGACCACACGTTGCAAGGATTGTACAGCAGTATCTGATGCAACAACATGTCAATGTCCTGCCATAGCCAGCCAGATCCCCAGACATGTCCCCAATCGAGCATCTTTGGGACGAGATGGATCGACGTTTGCGGCGGTTGGATAACCCGCCAGCTACACTCCAGGAATTGCGACAACGTCTACGTCAGATTTGGAATGACATCCCACAGCAATTTCTGGCACATCTGATTCGGTCCATGCGCCGGAGATGCGTTGCTTGCATCATGGCACGAGGAAGTCACACCCGGTATTGAAGTGTGAAGGTCACAATTGGTTAGACGTCAGACAAGTGCTTCATGACGCATGAAAATGACATTTTTCGTTTTGAGTGACGTTGGCACTGAAAAGTCAGTGTTTCTCCTGTTAAATAAACATATTGATTGCATTGAGATCTTTGCGTGTCATTTATAACATACACATAAATGGTGTCACAGAAACTTTTGTTGCTGAGTATATATCACTACAGGCATCCATTCCATCCAAATACAACATTTTTTAATTTTTAGAATAAAAAAAAAAAAAATTATTATTTCTGCCAGTTTTGCTGCCTATACAATTTCCCATTCATAGATAATACATACAATGAAAATTAAGTTTGACTCCACTGGAGCATATTTATTAAAAAACAAAACAAATAAGTAAAATGATAAATACAAAGGTAATGTGAAAATATGTTAAAGAAATGTAAGAATTACAAAACCCCCAGCGATTATTTGTAGAAGGCAACTGCGATTATTTCCAAAATAAAAAAAATAATAATAAAAAAAAGGTACCCTGATCAGGAATCATACCTTCACAATTTCCTTTCAGCAGCACGGCATTTTATCCAATAGGCTGCGCCAATCGACAACAGTCTATGGTCAAATTGCCCATTCAACGAATGGGTAAGGAAAATACGTACTGTACGGTTGTAGGCTCAGTATTTGTGCGGTATAGTGCAAAGATTTTGTCAGAAAACGGCTTTGAAAATGAATGTTGAATATTTAGCGGATAATTATTCGGACTATACCTCAAACAAACCAGTTATGCGTTTATATTGACGCGCTATTCAAGAACATGCATATGTCCTATGGACTCAGCTTGACGCACTCGGAACGCAAGGCTGTAGCTCAGGCTAGGTTTCTGCCATTAAGGTGGTTTAGAGATCGTTAGAATCATCAGGACTCATACAATCAAATTCCTTCCGGCATAGTTTTACTGACAGCATCACAAGCCGAAAGCAGATAGGAAAGTACATTGCAAGGAAGCTGAATGCTACGGAGCTAAGATATTTGAAGCAACACCCTGGGAAAGAACATGCTAGGATCCCGGCAGATCTAGTTTCGTTATAACACGAACACATTGGGCGAACAATAGCAAGCGCGGATTTACCCTCGAGCAGAATTTTTATTGCAAAACATCAAAGGTAAGAATTTTTTTCTGCTCATCTCTGTAGACTGTAAAGTGTATGCCTGCTGTTCTTTCAATGTGGTTTCGGTTTAAAATGACAGGGGTCATATCGTTGCATTCTGTGGACTTTCCTATTTCATTTGAGGTATCGTTTTTATGTATAGCACGAATTCAGCAAAAATCCTGGTGATTCAGCACTGATATGATTTTATCCTTTGTTCTGCTGCATGCTTATTTACTTGCTTGGTGCTTGAATTGTGTTCGGTTGAGGTAAAAATGGTTTACATGAGCTTTTGGCCGAGTTTCTTTGCGAAATGTGGATATGCCGCTTGACAATGTCGCGATTTAGAAAAATGCTGTATTTATAATGCGTAGTTATTAAGGGGTTAAGTGATTGCAATTGTTGTATATTTTGATGCACATTTTATGTTCACTTAATTTTATGTTAATAGCATTTTTTGCATAAACTGTGCAATATTTAAAAAAGATTGATTGACATATTGATTGACAGAAAATAGGAGTGGTCGGTTGTGGGCTTTTAGATCTCAAAGCTGTGTGTCCCTTTCACTCAAACAACACAGCACTTTGAGCATTCCCATTGCTTTTCTTGTTTGAAAGTTGGGCCAAACTCTGAAATTGCTTTCTAAATGAACCTTCACCCATCAGCATCCTTCTCTACCATTCCTGTTACAGCACACCGTTCAATCTGATTCGTTTTCATCCTTGGAGAAAAGAAGGGAATAAACTCCACGGTTAGATAGTCACGCTCCCTCAAACAGTAAAAATTAGACACAGTAAATGACTAAGATGTGCAGGCCTGAGCAAACACACAAGGGCACTTTCTGCACAGATAAGAGACTGGTGTGGGGTGGATTCCACCGCAAAAGATTACCTTCAGCCTCCTATCCTTAGTTGTTATCAATGAAAATGACAAGGCAATAATTATGACCTGAAAAATTTATTACATATTTCAAGCCAAGGATTCTAATACTTACCACACACAAGTTCCATTGCAGATAGAAGCTGAAGCCTACACTGAATTTTCTCTACTCCCAGGAGGTAGCATTATGACATTAATGTGAACCCTTTGAGAATCATCTATAACTGAAGTGTAGCTCACTGGTTAAGTGTCAAAATGGTGACATCATTACTTTGCACTCTGACAATGACGAGTGCAGGTTTGTATGGCAGTGCCGTGTGAATGCTAGTCATTTATCACACTTGAATCTGAATAAGTGCGAAAATCACACACACACACACACAAAAAAAAAAGCCAGCTTGGGTTGAGTATGTCTCAAGATAAGCTCTAAATAACAAGCTTACTACACAGTTCATACTATGAGATACGTCTCCATTCTCAATTAAGATAAATTAGATAAAGTATTTTGCTGTCTAGCCATTTGTCAAGATGGTAGGCACAGTTTGTTGACCATGTTTGACATGTAGAGAAGAGGCTTTACAGCCAAAGTAAAAACATTATGGCCTTTGTTTTACTATGCACTCCCAAAGACACGAATAGCTTATTAAGGATTGTTATAAAACAATTATAATTACTAGGGTAAAAATATGTTGCATAACAATAATATAAAATAAATCAAAACCATTGTTATGCTTTTTCCTCTTACTCTTCTTCTTCTTCTCCCTCTTGTTGTCCTTTTTCTTCTTATTTCAAATCAGTTGGACTGTTCCTTCAGAACGATTTATGAATCCTAATGTCCAAACCATATATTAAAGGGTTCTCTATGCTGTGAATGGGGCTGCCATTAGGTTAAAATGGTGAAGGGCTTGATTGAAGTTAAAGTCTTGATTCACAATTATCAGCAAACATCCTTGAGGATTGTACCCCACAGGGCTGAGAGGATACAGGGCAATATGAGGGCTATGCATACTCGTTAATCAGGCAAATGCACCTAATCAGTACAAGTTTTTAAAAGTCGGCCTCTTCTCTTTGTGAGAGTCTAAGACCGGGAAGCCAAATGACAATGAACGAATGGCAGCAGAGCCCAGACGAAAAGCAACTTGGTTTCTTTATTTTTTGTTAGTTATTTTTATTTTGTTAGTTTTGCCCTGATCTTGTGGGGGTGAATACAAGGCCCTTTTCTGTTATATACTGCTGGTCTCATTGCCTCCTTGGAACCCTGCCTGGCTGTGTAAAAAGCACATCTTTCAATGAAACACCCGGGACACAGGGAAATTCTTCATATCACTGCGACATGAGGCCCGTTTCCACCGAAGAAGTTCCTGGTAGTATTTGGGGAGCAGGAACTACTACAGGAACATCCTCTCACTTGGCCCTCTCAACTGCCGTGTCTCCACCAAGAGGGCGAAGTAGGAGGAAGGTTCCTGTTAAGCTGTGCGACGTCCTTCTACGTAAAAATGCGACCCCTCGTCGTCTGCTGAGTTTTAAAAAATGCCGGCTATTTTGTCGCTGTCTGTTGAAGTCGCATCCCGCCCTGAGTAAATCCAAGCAGCGCTAAGTAAACCACAAGCCCCACCCAGGAGTTTTTAGGCGCCAATCAGAGTACCTATTCCAAGGCAGGAACTTTTTTAGCCCCTGTGAAAGTTCCGGAACTCTGTCCTTCAGGGGTTGTTTCAGCGGTGGGAAGATGCAACAACGGCCCCGGCCTCGTAAAATTACCTCGAAGTTCCTGCAGTGGAAACGAGCCTAAGCTTTTCTGTCTTCTCCAAGGTTGTCACACTGTGTGACAAGGTATTAAACTGATGACTTGGTAAAAAATTTCCATAATGCTGGCTGTCCACAAATGACCACCTAATCACCGTGGCATCAGACTAAACAATCCTTTTGGACAACATCATTCCAACTACCAGGCTGAATAGAGGATAATTATGAGGGGCATCATTGCAAAGCTAGATGACACAGAAACTTCCCTTATTCTCAAAACCACTCCAATCCATATCTATAACTGCTGTGCCCCACTAAGGGTGACTGTTTAAGCTGCTTGCCTGCTGCACTTTTGCTGCAAAAAAATGGCTGAGCTGCATGACTGTCGGCTGGTACTAGTTAATATTATCTGCTGTTGCATTACTCTTGGCTGCTGTAGTTCACATCCCATCTCTCCTGCAATATAACCCTGTTTATTCTCCCCCAGGGGGAAGAGGAGGGATATCCTTCTATTCTGTGCTCTCTTCTCCGCAAGCTCCAGGGGCCTTCTTTATAAAACTCTGCATGGATTCCACAGCCTCCTTAGGGGCTAAATATTGAATACACTCCAAAAAAGAAAGGCAGCGCATGCAAGAAAATAGGCTAATTTATAGAACCATAGGTAAGCAAAATTGCATACAGTGTTGGCTTCATTAATTGAAATCAACTAGGTGTAGAATATGGAAACGCTCCTGCATATGGCTGATAAAGCTTGGTCCAGAGACATGCCAGATAACAATAAAACTTTTGTGAACTTCCCCCCAGGACGCTCGCTCAGTCTGCATGTGAAAGGTGTCGATGGTCTTTCTGTTACTCTGTACGGGGGGTAGTTGCAAAGGTCTGGCTGACACAATGCCCCTGTGAGAGTCATATTACTATCCTTAGTCTTAAATTAAAGTCCAGTTATAGTAATCTGTTTAAAATAATCTAAACCTCTGGGAACTTCATAATATGCTTACATGTTCAATATCCTATTAAGAAATCACCTCTGTACTTATAACCCAATTTACTTATATACTAATTCATCTTAAGACTTTTTCATGACAACTGCATCCTATTAGTACATATTCATATCATGTTTGGTCTTTAAATGGAGTTGAATGGAGTATGTTTCATTTCCATTGAAATTATGGTTCATTCCCTTTTGGAAACTCCTGAAAATTGGTCAGAATCCTCTCGGGTAATCGCGTATACTTCTCTCTCAGCTAAATCGCTTTACTACATTCTCCAAATGGTGGAAACCCAAAAACCAGATTTGACCCCCTTCCAGGGTGTTTATGGCCATGCCGCCTGGATCAAAGACATGGATTGGCTTAAAGGAAAGAGAAACTTTCCATTCCGGGAGAATCATATACAATCTCTCCCTGCTCACGAGAGAGCGTGGGTGGTACCCAATCTATATAGTCGGAGAAAATCGTATCCGGTCTCTCCCCGCATCCGTCAGTGCGAGTGTAGCTTTTCCTCCAGGTGCGACTTTATTCTCCTCTTCTAAATTGTGTGTAACTTGTAATTGGCTTAATGTTGATTTGTTTGATCTAAGCTCGTGTCCACCTGGTGAATAAATTATTGTTTTTCCTTTAAGCTTGCGTGGTCTCAGTGACTCCTAATCCTTTTATTCTTTCTGGCTATGTTATGACCGGTACTTAGGGGGCGATTCCTTACCATTCCAGACTAGCGAGCTGATGTTTATCGGTAGTGATGGGTTTCAAGTTGGATTATAAATTACGGTCTACCCCTAAAGGGTTTATGTAGTACCTGGCCTGGGGATTTGGCCTTAAGGGCACTCTTGGGCTTATAAGCTGGTGCCTGGCCGATCCCCTTAAGGGGCCCTGTGGTGTACATAAATCTGGGTTCATGATATGTTTATGCTCAGTGCTACTATGTTTATGCCATGATGCTACTATCATGGTGATTTCTTCCATCCTCTAGGACTATCACCGAACTAAGATCCGGCCACTGCGCTATGACCCGAGGGCGTCGGTTGAGTAACTGGTTTTCACGGAAGAGTCTAGTGGTGTAGCTGCCCCGAGATTCACGCATGTTGTCCCTAAACTTTAAATTCTAATTCTAATTTGGAGTCAGATAATTAACAAGGGTATAACTCAATTTGGTATACTAAATGTATTATAAAGTCAGATTAATTGAAACCGTTGTGCTTTTGTGCCCCATTCTTTGAACGGAGAAAATATATCGATTTTATCGCGATTCTCACCAGCCTGAAGGTCACACGAGTTAATGTCAGCCAAAAGAATACATGGACCCTTCGTCCCCGGCAATTCCCGTCTTTGGTATTGTTTTGTGGGGTTTTACATAGGAGTTTTACATGTGTGCACAATCTTACTCACTTTACATGTTTGTATTGTCAAGTTTGTTTCTTTAATTCCAAAATCTGCAAAGACAGAGGCTTTCGCATCTTTTCTGTGCCTACACAACACTTATAAATGAGCCCCGGGGACTCTAAAAGCAGGAATTGCATCTCGACAAATAGAGCATGACAGCCAGCCAAACATTTAGAGCCATAAGAGTATTACTGTGGTCTTTCAGGTTGTCATAGACTTTGTTTCATTTATTCACCATCATGCTGCATGACAAAATTATCCAGACAAATGAATTAAGGATCTGCCAAGCGGAAACAAGAAAGAACACTTATCACACTACATGAAGGCACTAAATTGACAGTGAATTAAAAAAAAAAAACTTTCATTTTAGTTCCCATGTAATAACATGTTTGATAGCATTTAAAATGAATTTGACTCCATACATAACTGTGCCAAGATTATGTTCACTTATCCATAAACAACTGTCGAGTGTGGCCACTCGTCAAATACTGAATCAAGATTATGATCACATAGTTATTTGAGAATATACTTGTAACTAATTAACAGTAGTGTTTAGCATGCTCTGAAAGGCTCCGCAGTTATGAATCTCAATTTCATGGACAGAGTGACAATCTGATTTTCAGTGTACATTTTAGATGATTTTCACCTGTAAAAATGCTCTTTTACCAATATGTGAGTATTCTCAGACAGACTAGATGAATTCCCTTTATTCAGGAATTACAATGCCATTACAGCAGTCTGAGTATTTTATGTAATAGAACTTCTCCACTCCATACAAATACATTTGTCTGATTTTGCCCCAAATTGCTTGTGATGTAGCGAGATAAACAATATATTCAATGGTCTTTCATTATTCATGTCACACGTGGATAATTCTGTCTAAATGCGACTCAAGACCGTAAATAACTGCTTTAAACATGAAATGCACCTAATTAGTGACAAATGAACAGCTTATTAAAATCCTGCGGCTGTAATTGTGACTGGAACAAAAACCTGCATACACAGGGGATCCCCCAGGACCAAGGGAATGGCTATGCTAATTACAAAAACTGTTCAGCCAGGTTGTTGAATTAATTAGTTAAATCGGTTGGCTGAACTCATGGGTGGAAGTAAAACATGGTAGCGCTTCTACTGTCTGCACCCCTGGAATGCCAACACCTAAATGAAAATGAAAACCATGATGGAAACAAAATGTAAGGGTCTAAAGAGTCTAATGGCTAACGGAAGATATTTCATGTTTTTTTTCAGCAGGAAGAGGCAGAATTGGCCAAAATGCGCAGGGAAAAAAAAAATTCTGCAGACACAGCAAAGCATTTTTTTCACCGTTAATTAAATCACTGAATGGTTTGCTGGAACTTGTAGAGTCAGCTCGATCTTGGGGATTGCAGTTTTCACTGAGTGTCAGCTGTAGTCTTGAACACAAGAAAAATGATGAGCTTAAGTTGAATGAATGGCCTTCTAGCATCACTGCAATCACTATAAATTCTCATGCTCAAACGGGCTATTCACTTCAAGCATTTAAAGAAAGGAGTTAAAAACAGATTTCAAAAGCAATGGTACTCTACGGCTTAACAATCAGAATGTAAAGCAGTTTTTTGGCATCAAGGGGAAAAATACTTTGACGAGGGCTTAGAAAGAATGCTCTTGTTTTGTCCCGTGACGAATGCACCGTACAGAAAAGGGGGCTGTACAATAGTTTGATTCTGCATGAGAGGTTTTTCGGCCTAAAATAAGCTGTCATTATATCTCATCGCAGCAGCAGCATACATTGAGAGATGAGGGAGACATTACAGCTCTCCGCAGCACCTGAAAAGGGGCCTGATGGATGGATTAATCCACTCTCTTCTGCAATACGATGCACTTTCATTTTCCTCCAACAAACATTTTCACAGAGACCATCCATATTTTCACACTCTTACTCGTAGGCTTGGCTGAGAAACATAGCTTGCTGTCTGCATTCACGGTGCGAGAGAAGACAGATGCTTGAGACACAGGACTTTTGCTCAATAGGTGGGCCATTCAGGAGCACATTGAAAACTCAGTGTGAATTATGATTCACTGTCAAGCCCGCAGCAAATTAATTATTAACGCATACTACGTATACCAAGGAGTTGTCCCATATTTGAAACTTTGTTTTCATGGTTACTGGTTCTTGATTTCATATAGATCTCAATCTAATATCTAGGCTGAGGATGAGTGATATGGACAAAATCAAATATCGCAATATTTCTGGCCGAATACTGCAATATTTATATTGTGGTGATATTGTAGGGATAACTATTAGTGCTTTCACAAAATATTTACTCAATACAATATTTGATGAACAATTTTAAGTAATGTGGATATGATAACCAAGCAGGTACAGGCAGCAGAAAATGAAGTCTAATAAGTGGAGAAAACGGCATCCTTTTTCTGTAATGCAGCCTTTAAAACCAGAAAAGGCAACACTTACAAGTACATTGTATCACAATATCCAAAATTCAAGACAATATCCTCTATCACGGTATTGGTATTGATATAATATCAATATATTGCCCAACCTTAATCTTGACTTAGAATAATCGGGTCGAACTGAGAGACAGCAAATGAAGACCACAATGGAAAAATGATCAGTAACATTTTCCCGTTGTGGAAAACAATCTTAGAAACAAAACACTGAAAAAAATGCAAAAATATATAATAATAATAATAATAACATATACATAGTATAATAATATAATAATAATGTCTTATATGATAAATAAAATGTACAGAAATGCTAAATTTGGACTCTGATCATTTTTCCTTTGTGGTCTTCAAATATTTTCGGTTGTAACCTTTCTAAAATATAAATGTTGCTGTTTTCTATCTCTGGATGACTTCATCTTTTTTTTAAGCCCAGAGATTGCAATGGAGAGCCAAAGTTTATAAATCTCCACCGAACTCTACCGACAGGATGCAAGGCCAAGTTTAGATCTTCTTACGCCCATCTCAGATCCAAGCCAAGTGTATTCCTCTCTCACAAAAAGTGGAGAGCTCTTAATCTCTTTGTTTTGCATAACAACAAATAGCAGGAGAGATTTATGTGTCGATTAGACGCAGAGTGTAGCATGGACCATTTTAATGTAAGTGTACAAGCAGTGGTACATCAACTTTGGCTTCAGATGAAGGACTGCCTTTCCGTTCCTGAAGGGTAATTATTTATATGTAAGAGAATAGTCCCTGGTCATTGCCCAGGCTGTGAACAACTGATCATTACATTACAAATCTTTGCTAATTCCTTACCACCCTTTGACTTCAATGTGAGACCAAGAAAAAAATTTTAAAAATTTATCATGTTGTGCCTTAACCTCTTTCACACAAAGGGAAAAATTGGTGGAATTCTGCTTTGACTACCGTCACAAAAAGTTCTGTATCTCAAAACTTATGAATGCCAGACATATCTTTCAAAGCTGTTATTAATTATGAGAACTGCACTTTTATGACCAAGCATTTTCCACCAAGGTCCATTTTCTAACACTTATATACATCCACTTATGTAAAGATAATGTTTAAAAATCAAAAATAGGAGCCAGAATTATCTCTTTATGGGTGAGTGAGCATTCAAACTGTCCTTGGCTTGACCTAGAGGTAACGATGTGTAAACCATTCTCTCCTGTGAACTTGTTAGACACGCGCCAAATAAAATTGCCATAAATTGCTAGGAATAACCCCTTGATAACCAACGTATTGTGGACATGGAGGAAATTGAGGAAAATATTCAAAGAGACTCATCCATTCAACATTTTAAAAAGACTGGAAGGAAACCCAGAGCTATCCTCACAGGGGCTGGGTCCAAATCATACATCTTGGCAAAGAGTGGGTTTTCCTGGAATTCATGATGTCTTTGAGAAAGGGAAATTCAGAACGTTTCAATCACTGAAAACTCAGTACTACCAATCCAAGAATGATCATTATAAATATTTACAGGTTAGACATTATGGGGTCTATTCTCCCATTAGCGCGTAAGTCCTTTTTTACGCGCTTCGAGTTAAGCGCTTTTGAGTTACGCGTATTCTCCCCTACTCGCTTCGATCACGCCCACAGCGCTTAACTTCAGAATGTAGGCGGCCTTATGAAAGAGGTGTGACTGATCCAAAAGAGAGGCAGACTCTGTACAAAGCTCATTGATTATAGCTATCAGGAAAACATGGAAAAAGGATTTTCTGATTAACAATAAAAACGCATTTGTGGTCCATGGAAAACGCAAACCAGACTTTAAATTTGAATATTGTCGGCCTGCTGATAAAACCTCGTATCTCCAAACTGATAAGAAACGAAAACTCGTATGTCCACTATTCTAACATGCAAAATTAAACATTTTTACTTTAAACTATATTTATCCATTTATATTATTATAATTATTATAATTATTTAATTTTATTTTATTTTCCTGTGAAGTTTGTCATTGTGAAGATACGAGGTTTTATATGCCGCTGTAATAGTAGGCCGAACCAATTACAAGACGTAATTCAGACATCTCTTTATTTATCCCCCGCCGGGGATAGCGGGGGATATAGCATTGTGGTCCGTCCGTACGGACACATAAAATTGCGGCGGCGGGGGATATGTTAGTAACAAACACTCGTTATTTCTTGCTCTAGCCGCCATGGCATTAAAGCTATGCATACAAACAAATTGCCGCGATAATGAATTAATAAATAAAGAATTTAGCGCTTCTCCATCAGCGCAATCAGATCATTGAAAATGTGCCCCTCCTACACCAGCCTGTTTGTTCCGTGGAAGACAGGGAAGAAGACAAAGGGAACATTCTAGTCACACAAAGACAATCAAAGACAGTTTATATGATCTCATTTAGAAATTGCACACTTGAAAACTACTCCGATGTCATGTTTGCAACTAAAGGACATGGAAACGCTTTAACAAGGATTCTTACCCCGCACGCGGTCATCTCCCCGCCCCGAAACCGCCTCAGTAATGATAGAATTCCATATCCATAGCCTATCATCCTATTTGATTTGAGCGACACATATACTTGAACTTGTGCCTAATACTTTATTATTATCAATTATCCCATTTACTGATAATGATTCTTCCCATGTCGGCTATTCTTTATAGGCTAAAATTGATTAACAAATGGATAGTGCTTTGGTATTTGCCAGGGTAGGGCTCAATCTAGAGTAGCCTATTTAATAATACCTTTATTCACACATTAAATTACACAGTATTACCAATGGTAAAACATTACTAGGACTCGAGTTAGTTAATACAGATATCCTCAATGAGAAAACCAATCCCCTCACTCGTGAGAATATCACAACTTTTTAGATTATCACGAACAAATAGGGCAGTCGCATTTGTTTATAGAACATGGAAGACAATGATGGCGACGTCGAGCCAAAGCCGAAAACCAAATTTCACAGATGTTGGTGTTGTATGGCAAGCAAGCAATGAAGGCTGATCCGAGGAATTAAGCTGCGAATCGTTCTGGATGTGGCGTGGGTGGGGAGATGTAAGCGCAGTATCCCCGATTTAAAGCATAAATGGAGAGATCTGCGGGGCGCTGTAAAAGCCAGGTTCTCTGCACACCGGAGAACTGTACACGCAATAGGTGGTGGGCAACCATCATCCCCTGTGCATTTCACTGCACAGGAGGAGGGGATGGCATCCACTCTTTCTGCAGTGGAAGGGCATGGAGAAGAACTTGAAGCGCCAACGAACTGCGTCAGACACCTTGACACAGACGCCTGTGATGTGAATGACATGACCAGCCACTCTCTAGAACAACCCAGATGCCAGGAGCGACAGCGCAGTTCTGACGTTGATGACCACGGGTATGTTTTGTGGATAATTGCTGCGGCTGGAAAGTTGTTCATCCAGAAGTCGGCAAAGATAGATGATTGCCTCATGCACGGTCCAGGCGAAAGCGCTGGATGCACTCGATGTTTGTTTGTCCCAGGATGTCCAAACGAAGCCGATATACGAGTGTTCGTCTTCGAGCTCGGCGCGCTCCTCTTACTCTTTCCCAATCACGCAAGAGTGCAAGCAAATGCAGGACTGGCATTTTGGCTTTAGATTTTGAGGGCATGGTAGAATGATGGTCTTATGTATACTCGTATTAATTAATTGTTTTGCGTTTGTAATTTAACTGATTGGAGAAGAGGCTGATGCGTAATATCATATGATGATTTCGTTTGATAAATTATCATGGCTTTGAGAAATGTAGTTTAGAAATAAGGAAGAACAATCGAATATTAAATGTCTCAACCTTTACTATGTTAAATAAAATAAAAGTAATGTTAAAATTCGGCCTATAACCGACATCAAACGCAATATTCAATTTCGCCTAATGTTGGCGCTTGACCTTAATACAGCCCTCAAAAGCGCTTAACAGAAAAAGCGCGTAAGCCAGGGGGAGAATACGCGTAAGTGTTATTTGCATGAGAAACGCCCGGAAACGCCCCGATTTTGGCCTTGCTCCGCCCCAAGCGCGTAAGTGCCTTCAAGGCGCGTAATGCACAGACTTAAGTCGAGGGGAGAATACGCGTAGGCTGAAAAGCGCGTAGCTACGCGCTTTTTTCGACTTAAGCGCATGGGAGAATAGACCCCTATGTGTATGAGAAAACCAACTCACTGGAATACGCTAACGATTCCTGTCCATTAGAGATGTTTCTTCTGAACCACAAAGAGCAAAAACATTTTGTGTCAAAATTTTATTCAGAAATGTTACATTTAAATGCGGATAAACCTGCATGGCTTAAAACATCATGGGATACTTGAAATGTGTGATAAGTGACGATATGTGGAATGACATCCTGCAATTTCCCTCCAGAAGTTCAATTTGCAACAGATATAAGAAATTATAATATAATATCCTTCATAATATCTACGTATAGTACATATACAGCAGGAGTTTCACCAAATTGCCCCAATGTAAAAGTCATGGAGGCACTAGGTTGCATTGCCTGTGGGAATGTACATACAATTCAGGTATTCTGGAGGGAATATTTGCAAACATTAGTATTGCATTAGGACAACAGGTGTCAGCAAATCCACTTTTGTTAGCTTGGAAGTGTCCCCAATCCTCTTAAGACCCAATGTTTAAGTACAACGCCCCACTAAACCCACGTCCATCGATTCAATCAAAATGGCACTCGCACTAAACATAAAGTATATCAAGGTGAGTAAATTGCTTGATTTAGACAAAAAAAAAAGTTATCACACAGCTTTTACCTTTGTATCATATCTATCTTTTAACATTGTAAATATTATCCTTGATCTGGAGTTTGACCTTTCAAAGTCATCTGAAGTCAACTTTTACACAGCTAAAATACAGGTCATATATGACTTCCTATATGTCAATGACACAAACTCTCTGTCTGCAACCATTTGGGCTCCACAGGCCATCTTACATATTCATGAAGAACAGCACCCCCACAAGACCCACTTCCATTGATTCAATCACAATGGCACTCACACTGTACATTGACATTACCAAGCTAAGTGATTGCCTGACTTAGAAAAAAAATGTGTCACTCAGTTTTTGAGAAATAATTTAAGACTCCAGAGAGAATTCCACAGATTTAGATGATTTGGAGAAGTTTCCAGTACCGGATGACGAGCCCAGCCCAGAAGATACAGAACCTGTTGTTAGCAGTCGGAAGGCTGTGAACTGAAGAACAGTCACGTATTTCCTCCTTGCGTCAAGTGCGGTAGGATTGAACTGTACACCTATATACAGCTCCGGAACCAATGTGAGTGCTGTGATTCTTATAAAGACATACAACAATTACTGGGGTCTTTATTATTTTTCTCACTGTACGCACAGTGTCTTGTAATTTTGTAACTTGTAAATTAATTTATTAAGTTTATTGCCAATATACATTCAAAATCTACATCCGTGTCCCGTGTCTCTATTTCATTATCGTCACCCATCCTCTGGCTCTTGTTGTTCCTATGTTCTTCTGATACTGGTTCAAGTTCTGTGAGCATTTACGAAATGGACCACATGCGAGGACCAGTAAAATGCAAAAGGGAGGCATTATTTCTGAAGGGGGAAACCCCCCAACAGAGCATGCAACAGTGCAGAGTCCACAATCCAAAATCAGAATCCAATGGGCGAAATCCAGAATCGTAACCAGGGAACCAATCACATAAATCAAGGTCAGACAAAAAAGGTTCAAAAAAAAAAGAAGGCGGCAAAGTACAGGGAATAGGCAAAAATCGATAGTCAAGGACGGTCCAGTCAGAAAGATAATCACAATGGGTACAAGGTGAAATGAATGTGGCACAAGTAAGCATGAGCGAACGATCTGACAAAGCAGTGCTGTGAAGACACATCTAATATACAATTCAAGGAGGTCACATGATAACAGAACACAGGTGGAAGGGAGCAACACATTAGGGAGAAGCTAATCACATGAAATTGGCAGAAGACAAAACACGGACAGGGATCACGGGACAAACCTATAAACAATGACACCGCTCCGGTCAAGGAGCCTACCGTGCACAGATACTATGAGAAAGGAAAGCAAAAGAAGGTGTGGAGATTCCACTGAAATGCAGCAGCAAAGATTAGGGAGAGACAAGAGGCGGAGACTTGAATAGGGAGAGTGCCGAGAGCTTGTCAATCAATTAGTAAGTGCAGCTATACAATCCCGAGTGCTCATAAGTAAGTTAGTCTTATATACAATGTTAGTCTTGGTTAGTAAATTAGCAAAAACAACAAACTGTTAGTATGCGTTAAGAATATAGAAAAAGCGAGGGGAAGGAAGTAAACGAGATGGGAAAGGAAGATTGAAACCAGAAACCATTAAATCACCCAAAGGAGTGGCACGCATTACTGGGGCTGTGAGCAAAGACAAGAGCAAAGACAAGACAGGGGGAGACAAAGTGCAATGCATGGAAAATCAAAACATGGGCTGGAATAAAACTGTGGTACTAAGTAAAACATGGAAAATCAAAACTTAGACAATACAGGAATGAATAAGCAACCAAAACAGAATACATATCTCTAAAAGAATGGTCAGACATAGCAAGGAATCAAAATACACATGTGGCAGTCAGAACAATAGCAAGGCAAGGCAAGGCAGAACCAGAATCACAACCAGTTCCTTTAGTTACTTTCATTATTATTCATTCTTACATTTAGCCAATCAGTGTCGCGTACTGGTTACAAGGGCATGTATTAAGCAGAGGCAACAACGTGCAATAAATATAAGCGAGTGTACTCCACTGTTGAAATGTTTTTATTAAGGCTATAACTTAATAATTTGACTAAAACAACGACTTTGTTATCGACAATGGATGTCTCTTAAGGATTCCAAATGGCAAAATTGGTATGTTTTGCTGATTTTGTATTCGTAAATTAATATATTGACTGACATATCTAAATCCCTTCGCGCCAGCACAACCTCGAGGGGGCATGCGGGTTCAAGAGGTGTATTCATCTATATAGCTGAAAATATATCTATGCTTTGGTAATGGCAAAAAACTCTCCCATCAACTGAATATTTTCATAAGCATCAACAATTAAATTTTGTCCCCTGCAGGTCATCTCTGGATTTAATTTCAGTTAATCTAGGTAATCACTATACTGGTTAGTATCCGGTTACTGAAAAAAGTGATATTTAAGGCATTGTCACTGTTTATACACTAAAGATGATATTTTGAAGATGTGGTATCATACATTTGAGTACTGAAAATACAGTACATTTTTCAGACATATTTTGCATTTGACGGAAAGTTGAATGGAGAATTTGCTGGTTATGTAACTGTTACATAGTCACTGAATGAATGGAAGATCACCAAGCATTGCTGTGGGATGTGAGTGGAATGCAGTCTCTTGGCTTGGGAAGAAAATGAAATTGAACTTTATCACCTCCATGGCTGATGGTCCATCGTGGCAATAAAAACCCATGACCCCTGTCAAATAAATTTCTAGGTCATTTTTGTGTATTTTAAGTAAGAGAACCCAGTATTCTTCCATTTAGTCAATGAGCCACAATTATTCAAGAGACTAAAGTTCTATTTCCTCCTGCTCTAGATGACCAAGCTGTGCTTCAGTACAGGGGAATACACCAATCAGCCAAAACATTCAAACCACCTGCTAAGTATTGTGTAGGTCCTCCTTGCACTGCCGAAATAGCTTTGTTTTATTGGCAAGCCCTGCAGTTTGACTTCTTAATATTTTTAGCATTGCCACACAAATGTTTTGGGCATAATGCCCATCTTCAGCATGTATTCTGGCAATACTCACTGATGAGGAGTGTTTTGGCCAGAAAGTCCATGCGGCAAGTAAAAAAGTCAAATTAAGCGCTGTGTTTGTCTTTCATTTCTACCAACTAAATTTAGGATCCAAGCACAAAGTCTTCATGATTTCAGCATGAGTTGAGCATGTTGTGTCTTGTCATTAAATTATTTTAACATGAAAGCAATCTATCTCCAAAATATAAACAATGGTTCCCTTTAAAAATCCATGTGTATGTGCTTGGTGTGACAATATCAAAGCATGATGCTTCATCTAACATTACCATTTTATTTTTAGCATCACAAGCAAAATCATATCAATAATGTTAACTACTCTTATGAAGCGCAACGCACAGTTTTGGTGAGCAGGCATGTGGAAAATGGAGATGCGGGGTGTCAGAGCCATTGAAAAGTGACAGCAATTAAGGATTTAGAATTCACTCGTCACTCCTGCTGAATAATCAGTGGGCGAACATGCCGCTCCTACCGAAACATCTGACAGCCAGGCAAAGATTCTGCAGATTATTTTTATAACATCTTAGTTCTGATGGTAAGTCAGGTAAAATCTCAATATCGCCTTAGGAAAAACTAATTGTTGAGCTTCCCTTTAACTGTCAATATACAATCAGATTTCCAGGCGGCACAAGCTTAATGCGTAAACAGGACTTACTGGACTAGGTGACCTTCTTAAGTTGCGCCAAGGTCCTGTTTCAAAGCTCACATGCCCATTGTAGGCTTGTAGGCACTTTTGGCAGTGGACTGGGGTTAAAAATGGGCCCTCCGACTGGTCTGCAGCAACAAAGCGCTATACGCAGCAGGCTGAGACACACTGTCTGTTGTGACACATTCCTCATATAAGTATTATTCAAATTCTCTGCAACTTGTGCCACAGTAGCCCCTCTATTGGTTCAGACCAGGCTGAAAAGCCTTTGCTGCCCTTGTGCATTGATGAGTCCTGGGCGCCCAACACCTTGTTGCTGGTTTATGGTTGGTCCCACCTTTGACCAGTCAGGAGGGAAACACCACCGCTGACTAGGAGCACCCCAGAATCCTTGCCAATTTGGGGATACGCTGACCCACTTGTCTTGCCATTACTATTTAACCCTTGCAAAAGTTGCTCAGGTTCTTTTTCCCCTGTATCCAACATGTTGGCTACCATAACTGAATGTTCACTCACCATCTAAGCTCTGTCTGCAGACCTTGACACACAGTGATGTTATAACTAAATCGACCAACTTTGCTAAATACATGAGTGGTTTTAATGTTTTGGCTATTCAGTGTATTACCAGTGCAGTAACAAGAAATTCACCTGCAGCAATAAAGTGCAGCTTGGGAACACAGAAACATGCAGTGATGGCAGGGTAACCAAATTCATTCAGTACTGGCGAAAGAATAAGCAAACAGATGACCATTTCGCGGCCGCAAAAATCTCTGACACAGGTATAGCTTTATGCAATGCACAGTATGTTCCAAGAAAGCGTGAGCGGCTTTGCAGAGATTCGCCCTGAAGACTCATAAGCATTTATAATGGGTTCCACATCCCAGTGTTCCGGCCATTGCTTTGAAGTGTTACATTAGTGACGCTCATTACCACACCTTTGCACATCAGTTTCGAGTCATTTCTTTGCACTGCACTCAGGGAGGTTCTGTGGCCCGTGGAGGGCCTTTCCAACATCCTATTACAAGGTCTCTCTCTTTTCCGTCAGCCCTGCCCGAGTCATTTGCTTATACACCCCCACAGAGCAGTGATATTTGTTACTACCAAGAAAGAACAGACATGACATGCTGACTGCACATTTTCTTTAGTGTTTGAAAAAACAAGCTATAGAAATAAAGAAATAGAAAAATAAAACGATCACAGATGCTCAAGGGCATGTATCATGTACAATCAAGGTTTTGCAAGGATGACGTTTGTGGGCCCGATTGCATTGGTATATATAAATAAATAAATAAAATTCTTGGGGTTTGGACGTTTATCAATGAGAAAAACAATGCGCGAGAGAAATAATATTAGGTGTTGCCAAATCTATTTGGTACTTTCTGAATTAATACTTTCTGAAATGAATGAAAAGGGTGGTGAAATCAAGAACTCTAACTTCTTCCATATGGCAGTCCACACAGAAAGAACCTTTATAAACGTATAGGTTTAAAATAGGGCCACATAGGTTTTCCATATACGCGACATACATAAAATTGGCAGTTTTCATATATTTTAGGTATATATATGTACATTTTATGTATGTCGCATATTTGCAAAACCTATATGTGGCCCGATATTAAAACCTATATGCTTATATAGTTTCTTTTTGTGTTGGAATTTAAGAATCCTTGTTATCTCATCCCTGTAGGAAAGAGTCTGAGACCTTTAGTTGCTATACAAGCATCTCAGATAAAAGACAAGTGTCTGCTCATTAAAACTGTGAACAGAAATGTAGACTTTGTCTTCAAATTCATTAACCACAGTAAAATGCTCGGATAGATGTGGGGATGAAAATGACTTTTGAGAGGCATGTTTACTTGAATGTGTGTTCTTCCATGTACTTTTATTTTATTTACTTATTTTTTGCTACATTTAGACTAATGACCTCTGAGCCATATTCATCTAGAAACTGCATTACAGACAAGATAGAAAACATTGCATTTGGTGGACGTAACAGTGTAGTGTATTACCTTTCAGTGGATGTGTGTGAGCTGTAATGATGTGAATCCAATTTTATCTAATGTGGTGAATCTGGCAGCGACTTAAACTTGAAAAAAAAATGCTTAATTGATAATCAAACCATTTTGTTTTTATACATTTCCTTCTCTTCCACAATACACAACTCAATCTTCATAGAATGGAAATATATATGGTCAATAAGAATTGATAACCTAGTTATTGTTAATGTTACAAGAAAAAAATATAACAAATAGTATAGATTTTTCCGGTCAATTTCATACTTTTGTCATTCCAATTCATGAATGTACATTCAAATTCACACAGCGCACGCACGCAAAAATATTTGGGCATTCAAATTCAGAATCCGAGTGATCAATTTCATGTATGCAAACTCTATTTTGTTTCCGGCAAATCAAATTCACGCATGTGCGTTCAATTTCCAAATGCGAGCATTGCATTTCCTAGTTTTGCATTCAAATTCACGTGATAATCACGATGAGCCTGTTTGGGGCATTCAATTTCATTTTCAGGTGATCAATTTCCTGCTTCGTGCACTCAATTTAGTGGAGAAGACAGGATAGATTATTGAAGAAGGGGGTTATTGGGGGGAGAAGGGGGCAAACGTTTCTCATAAAACGAACACACATACAGAACCCACACTCGTCCCATCACACACACGCAAAATTAGTATTTCCAATTCCATAGTCTTCTATGTGTGTGTGTATATATATATATATATATGTATATGTTTTTTTAAGGTTCCATATTGTTCTGTTATTGTATTTCCGTGATATCACATTGATATCATGTCCTTGTATATGTCCATGTATTCTCGTTGTATAATTTCAAGAAATTTTCAATGATGAGGCCAAGTCAGCAGTACATCCAAACAACACAACGTCATTTCTTAACTTGCACACCTTGATAACGCCACACATAACAAAGACAACATCCACACAATGTGTCAATCCAAAGACCAACTGACAAACAACATGATATCACAATCTCACGGGTGGAAAGTAAAGAAGATACCAATCAACAACAAATGTTCGTGTTATGACTTTTAACGAAAATATTGGATAATTCTTTGAGATACTGAACTAAAACAAGAAATATAACATCAAGTATATACTGCTCAACATGTTCAAAAATGTCTCCAGCTTGAAACCCTCCTACGAAGATACAAACTATCGAATTATCGACCTGGCCGTTGCTCGATTTATTCTAAAGGTGTCTGCCAAAGCAATGTCGTCAAGATTGTCGTTCTCGAAGGCGTCGATCAACCTTCCCCTATCCTCGTTTGTAAAGTGCCTGTAGCGTAAGCGTACGCGTTGAGCTGCCATTGTACCCGAATGAGGTTACACTTCAGAATGAACAGATATAGGCCCTACCCAAAGCCGCTGTATTGATGATGAAGCCAATTTATTCAAAACTAAATTTAAAAAAAAGCCACACAGACCCCAAGCTCACTAAATGCAATGATTCATTTAAATTGAATGCACTTATTTGGAACATGGTTGCCTTTTCACGAATATGAATGACTAACGAGGTTCTGCCGCCGGCTTGAAATGAATTTGAATGCTCATTGCTGAAAATGCATGCTCCTATTTTGAATTTGAATGACACTAATGAACAATTGATTGCTTGGATAGTGAATTTGAGTGACCAGATTGGGAATTTGAAAGCTGATTCAGTGCTGCGAGCGTGAAATACATGAAATTGAATGCTCGGAATATGAACTTGAATGACAAAATTATGAAATTGACCGGGAAAACCTATGTCAGATTTTGTGCTGATATCATAGCTTTTTGTCTTCTCTCACTTGCCATAGTTTAGTAATGACTGGTTTACACATAACATGCCATTGTCACATGTCAATATGTATTTAGGATCAAATGTGATGCCAATTTCTCGTGTTCACATGCGATTAATAAGTTATTGCGTGAAAGTCTTGTTATTTCTGTAAGGGACTTTGGACTATGATGCAGAAATTACCTTGAGAATAAAAATATGAGCGAGGCTTCATGTATGACAGTTGCAAAACTGATATATGAGCTATACAGTAAGTATGACAAACTGAACCTGCCACTGGGTATATGAGCTATATAGGAGACATACACCTTGTATGTACACATAGGGCCTATATATGGGTATAAAGAAGCAATATAGGAGACTTATATGCCCTGTATATGCACATATATGTACCTGAATTTAGCCTATATGTGGCCTAAATGCAGTATATATGTGCATATATGCTATATATATGTAGCATATAGGTTGCATATATGCGCATATACGTTCATATAGATTCTTTGCATGTGGGAGATGATAGAATGACAATGTATTTCCCTGGTGTAAAGGTAGTGTTTTAGCATTTTTGACTGAAGAACTACTTCCCTTGTTTTTACTGATGATGTGACTGCTGACAAAAGCAGCAAGATAAATCCAGAATTTTATGGGGCTATTTTATATGCTTTGATTCAGCCTAATGCTTCAAAACACATTGGAAAGCACTTCGCAGAGCACATGTACAAGAATACCGAGAAAGCATCCCAAGCCTTTAAAGGGCAAAGCAGTGAAATGATCCACAATGGCAAAGTCAATCACCTGACCTGAATCCCACTGTGCATGCATTTCACAAAAACTGAAAACATAATGCTGCGAGGACAAGCATAAACTGAAGACAGCTGGAGTGAGGGCCTGGCAAAGCATCACAAGGGAAGAAACCCGGCATCTGGGGATGTCGATGGGTTCCAGACTTCAAGCATTCATCGACTGCATTTGCAACCTAAATTAGAATTGACTCCTAATTATGCTAGTTTGTAAAATTTCCTTCAGGTTCCTAAAATATCAAGGATATTTGAAAAATATTATAAAATAATTAAAAAATTCTTCATTTCAAGCACATCCTAATTGTTTCTTTTCAAATCCTTTGCTATGTCACAGAGAGCCAAAATACTGAAAGCTGTGCCACTGCCTAAAGACTCATGGACCTGACTGTTCTGTTACTCATACATCCTAGCCAATGTAACCAGGGGCTATAAGTGTGGGCTGGGAATCAGGCATGCCAATATAACAAGAAGCAAGTACACTGGCATGAGTGGCATTGCAAGTTTTTTCTTCCTTGATTTCTTCCATTTTTGCTATTTTTGTGATATGAAAACGTCAACATGAGTAAGTACGAATTATCTCAATTCAGACAGATTTTGGAGTGTTATTTGATCATGAACTGCCCGCTTTAGGTCATGCCACAGTATCTCAAATGAATTAATCTCATGACATTCACTAAGCCACTCCAAAACCTTCATTTTGTTTGATTTAAGGCATTCAGAGGTGGACTTGTTTGTGTTCTTCAGATCATTTTCCTCCTGTATAGTCCAACTGTGCTTGAGCTTTAGGTCACAAACAAATGGCTGGATATTTGCCTTCAGGATTTTCGGGTAGAGAGCAGAATTTATGGATCCATCAATTATGGCAAGTTGCCCATGCAATGACTCATTTCCTCATCTGTTCTTGAATCTCTTTAGGTTGTGGCATCTCATGCTGCTCTTTGCCTTCTTTACAAGGCTAGACAGGTTCCTATGAAGTGATTTTTGACTCAGCCGGGCTGGCAGTAAAGGGAGAAATTACTTATTAACATTCAGCTGGGATAGTTTGGATAGCTTTTTCCTTCAATAAATAAAATCATCTTTTAAAAACTACATTTTGTGTTTAGATGGGTTAGCTTTGTCTGATGTTACAATTGGTTTGATGATCTGACATTTATTTGCAGGGTATTTAAAATGATCAAATATGCAGTTTTTTTTTTTGATAATTTTTTTTAAAATGGTCTTTACACCCTGACAGAAATAAATAACTGATGAATTCTGAAAAAGGACAGAAAAGATTCATGATCTGTAGCTGCTGTAATCCTGTAGAAACGCCAACCAATCACTACCCCGTGGTCTGGTTGGAAAGAGCCGTGAAAAGTTTGTTTGTTTATAATTGTTATTATTATTGTCATTATTATTATTACATAGTATGAGAAGAATCACTTGCCATCCACGCCGTTGAAACACGGATTGATGACACAACCTATGTACACTACAGTGCTCGTGCACGGCTGTGTGTGGGTTGTGGCTTTAGAAGGAGCCCTGAGGGCTGGGGGTGAGATCAGGGGGAGCCCTGAGGAGATGCTACTCTCAATTTCTGCTAGCTTTAGAATCTTATCTACCCTGCCTTTAAGTGTGATGACTAGAATAAAAGAAACTGGGAAGGGACAAATACTTTTTCACTGAAATGTAGTTGGGTCATTGTTTTGTTCATCTCAGTTGGCTCCACTGCATCGGTCCTCATCTGGGTCTATTCCTAGAACGAAAGTTTTTTCCATTCCAATGCAATTGTAACACTATCAATGTAAATATCAGGCTTACCTAATTTTTCAAGCTGAAAAATTAGCCTTGTTTGATGAAAAAGTTTGATGGGACAGTGATGATTAGCAGTAGTCAATCCAGCTAAACTAATGCAGGGAAAGATTTGTGTAGCTAAGTAGCAGAGGGACAGAATATAGCCAATCATCAATGATGGAACACTAACTACTCCCTTGCAAGTACAGGGATGTGAACCACCCAAGTTAAGAACACTGTACCACCACCAGTCAGATGTCAGCTGCCAGTCAGTCAGCCAGTGTAACATAAAATGGAGGCTGCTCCCCATGGGGGAAGCCAGGCAACCTCTGTCTGCATGAGACGTGGAGAGGCGCTGATCCTTGGAGAGCTGGGCCAGCAGCCAAGCAGCACCTGTCAGAGCAGCGATGTCAGTTGCTGATAAAACACCACACAAACCTTGGAGGGATTGTCAGACAGGAAGAAGAAGCAGAATGCTTGGGACCGCCATTTTGTCATTAGCATGTTTTCACCATTTTTTTTTTTTTTTTTAACACTGCTTTTGTGGCACTAACTTATAAAGTTAGACATTTGATTAAACGTACAAGACAGTAGGTTAAACTTTTAGGAGTAGATTAGGCAAAAAAAACCCAATAATTAATTGATTGATGATAACTGCTCCCAAGAGTCCTGAATCATCTCTTGGATTTGTCAGAAAAAGAAAAAAAAAAAACAGAATTAAATTAATGCTCGCCAAAGGAAAAGGAGTCTGCAGTAACATATTTTCACAGCAAATTAAAGATGACTAACAAACTGCATAGCCAGGATAGAAGGAAGTTGAGTTATTCTGCATAACATAATCACAACCTAGTCAATTAAAAAAATAAAAATACAAGAAATGAATTTCATCTCACAACAGGAATGCAGGCTTTAATTTCATTGAGGAATTCTAATGACACTTCCTTTATGCAGTATCTTAGTGCAAAAAGTTACTCAGCTGTTGAGAACAATCGTAATAAACAGGTAGGCCATGATTAATTTTATACTAAAAATCTGTCAAATCAATCTCATCTGGAGGTCTTGCTCAGGATCATAGGCTTATGAATGCAACATGTTTATGACTTAAATAAACCTGTTTCTTAAAGGGATACTTCATTCATCATACTGATTTACAAACTTTCAGTAACATGTGATGCTCCACTTCGTATATAATTACCTCCAAGAACAAAGTATGGCAGGAGGTTATGAGATCGCTGCCGTTTGTTTGTCTGTCTGTTTGTTTGTGAACAACTTGGAAGATACAGTGTTGCATTCATTATCACCAAAATTTAACAATCGCAGGGCCTCGCACCCAGATAAAAGCCTATTTTTTGAATTTCACCTTTGTAGGTAAAAGGTCAAGGTCACAAAAAATTCCTGAAAACAAAGGTACTTGCAGTCTCTGATCGCAGCTCTGGTTCCCCGTGTTTTCAGGCAAATCGAACTGCATTGGGTTGAGAAAATAGTGCATTTGTAGGAGAAAAAAAAGTTTCTATGGGCGCAGCCATTCTGACCTGTCGCATGATCAGGGCCCGTATTCACAAAGCATTTTAGTGCTAAAAGTAGGTCCAACCGGCCGGATTTAGGAAAAAAAACCTAAAAAAATGGGCGTATCAGTCGTAAATTTAGGACTCCTAATTATTTATTATTCACAAAAAATTTTAGGCCTCAAAGTAGCTCCTCAGTCTGGGAGAGCTTAAAATTAGTCAAGAGGACTCCTAACTCACTAAAACCTATTCACAAAGGGGTCTATTCTCCCATTAGCACGTAAGTCCTTTTTTACGCGATTCGAGTTAAGCGCTTTTGAGTTGCGCGTATTCTCCCCAACTCGCTTCAATCACGCTCACAGCGCTTAACTTCAGAATGTAGGCGAGCTTTTGAAACAGGTGTGACTAATCCAAGAGAGAGACAGACTCTGTACAAAGCTCATTGATTATGGCTATCAGGAAAACATGGCACAAGGATTTTCTGATTAACCATGAAAATGCAGTTGTGGTCCATGGAAAACGCAAATCAGACTTTAAATTTGAATATCGTGGGCCTGCTGATAAAACCTTGTATCTCCAAACTGATAAGAAACAAAAACTTGTTTGTCCACTATTTTTACATGCAGAAATAAACATGTTTTATTTTATTTATATTTTAAATTATATTTATCAATTTATATACATTCTTTATTTTATATTTTTTTATTTTCCTTCAAAGTTTATCATTTTGCAGATACAAGGTTTTCTCAGCAGGCCCACGATATGCGGCTGTAATAGTAGGCCTGTGTGTGTCTGTGCCAATTACAAGAAGTAATGCTGACCTCTTTATTTCTAACTCTAACCACCATGGCATTAAAACTATGCAAACAAACTAATTGCCGCGTTAATGAAAAATTACAGAATTTAGCGCCTCTCAACCAACATAATCAGGGCATTGAAAATGTGCCCCTCCTACACTAGCCTGTTTGTTCTGTGGAAGACAGGGAAGAAGACAGAGAGAACATTCTAGTCACACAAAAATAACAATCAATGACAGTTTATATGATTTCATTTAGAAATTGCGCGCTTGAAATTTCAGACTACTCCGATGTCCGGTTTGTAAATAAAGGACAAGGCGATGCTTTAACAAACAAAGGATTCTTACCCCGCACGCGGAAAATCTGAGGGGCACTGTAAAAGCCAGGGTCTCTGCACACCGAAGAAATGTGCACGCAATAGGTGGTCAGCAACCATCATCCCCGGTGCATTTCACTGCACTGAGGAGGGGGTAGCATGGAAGTGCATGGAGAATCACTTGGAGTGGATACGGATGAAGGAGGGTTACGTAAAATGGTCATATTTATTTGCCTATACTCAAAGTATCATTGTGATAGATACTGGAAACAAGCTTAATATGGTTTCAAGTATTTATTGTATTTTTTTCGCAATTCAAGCGGTTGCGCAGTACAGAGGCGTCGTGGGCCGAGCCGGGGAATTTGGCGCGGATACTTAATATTCGCGTATCATGATCGCACACAACATGAACATTAATGCTGTGCCAACATCTTCGGTCTCTGTACATATTCTTATTAGTAGAAGGCGTTCTGATTGCAACGTCAGTGCAATCAATGGCCCCCACAACACTAGGGAACCTGGCGACCCAGTAGAACACCCCTTTAACTCTCCGTCTTTCAGCTGGTGTTTCGGGTAACTTTAAAGTGGCTGATTTGCAGCATAGCGTCAATCAACTGTCTCAGACACCTTGACACAGACGCCTGTGATATGTGCATGACATCACCAGCCACTCCCTGGAACGAATTTGGAATTTCGCCTTATGTTGGCACTTGACCTTAATACAGCCCTTAAAAGCGCTTAACAGAAAAAACGTGTAAGACAGGGGGAGAATACACGTAAGTGTTATTTGCATGAGAAACGCCCCGATTTTGGCCTTGCTCCGCCCCAAGTGCGTAACTGACTTCGGGACGCGTAATGCATAGACTTAAGTCAAGGGGAGAATAAGCATAGGCTGAAAAGCCCGTGGCTATGCGCTTTTTTTTTCGACTTGCGCGCATGGGAGAATAGACCCCAAAGATCCGGAAAATGGCTGCTGCTGTTGAAAGATGGAATGACTTGGAAATTCTGAATGATGCGCAGTTGTTGAAAAGATATCGGATCGACCGTGAATGGATTTTATTTGCTGTTGACTTGGTGAGGGAGAGACTGACGCTTCTATACTTCGTTACTTGGCCACCTGAAAAATGCAACTTTGCAACACGGACAACAATGGATTGCACAATTATCAGTCTGTCGCACAATTCAGCAAACAATCAATGTATCTGTGAGCCCCATATCATCCAACAGTTTATCCGGTTTCCAGTGGACATTCACCAACAACACGGAATCAAACTTGAATTCACGCCCATCTCAGGTATGCCTGGTATCATTGGTGCTATTGACAGGACCCATATTTGAATTATTTCTCCAACCCAATATGAAAAGGTATTTGTAAATAGAAAAAAGTTAATTCCATCAACACCCAGATAGTAGGCCTATTTGATGCCGAATACAATATTGGCTTATGCTAATTATTTGACAGGAATTATGTACCTGCGGGATACCGCTTGCTTGGGGACAGTGGCTTTGGTGTTATACCTCTTATTGCTATGCATGAATTATTTTATTGGGCTGTTGAGTGAGGGTTACATTTAATAGATCATCATAATAATACCAGCCTATGTCATATTTTGTATAGTTAAATTGTAGGCTATAAATTACAAACAAGCTGAGTATGCTTTCCTGTTTGAACGATAGCCCATTTATAGGGAGAAATCTCGGACCTCCCCTGCGATTGCAGCCCATACCACCGCTTCTCGCTGTCGTCTGAATGCAGCATTGATCTGTAGGCTGATATTATTGCACGCATCCTGCTTGGATTTTCTGTTCACCCCTGAGCCAAATTTCTCTTTGATTACAAGCTTTCTCACCAGCACCAACTGGGCCAGCAGCAGTAACTGGTCGTAGCTCCAGTTGGGCTTTCGCGTCTTTTTTGAACTTTCATCCATGATCATTAAGGGCAAACAAACTTGAACAGCTCAACATTTAAATGATCGCAACATATTCTCATTAAGTAATAAGTTGCTAATTAGAGGGGCAAATGATGCGTTTCATTATTGACTCGTTTTATGCATTTAGCGTTTTTACAACTGTCTCTTTCTTATGTGCCTTTATTCTTCTAGAGCATGATTATTTCACGAGGAGTGTGGAGATAGAGCAGTCGCTATTGGTAAGGATGTTGCTTTGAAGTGATTAGGGATTTAAGGGGAGAAGAAAGGGGTTACCGTTAAGGTTAGGGTCAGGGTTAGGTTAGGGCAGTGTTTAAAATTGGGACTGCCGTACCTCTCTACATTGAAATGCATTGGAAAACTGCCGTACCCATAGCAAATGCCATTATTTTACGGGACAAACCAGCCGCTTGGACCATTTCCTAATTTTTTCCTCCATGGGTTGAATGTGGGATATTTTTTTCAATGGGCCGCCCTGTCACCAAACAACCAATCACTGTGCTCATTGTCCCAAGACTCGTGAATCAGAATTGACATCATCCATAGCAATGCAGATTTACTCCAACCAATCTCAGAGCAACTCCTATTCTAGGAGTTACCAGTTTTCTTAACTAAAAGTTGCTCTCAGCGGCTTTGTGAATAACTTTTAAGATTTTACTCTCACAAAAAATGTTTTAGCGGGACTTAGGAGGACTCCTAGTAGTAAGATAAGATGCTTTGTGAATACGGGCCCAGAAATAGTTAATATGTCATCAGTGCGCTTCACTGCAAATGGCGAGAGCATTGCGCTGTGTTCCTGTTATTGTGTTGATTTACCATGGGCAGTGCCCAATTGTGGGGCAAAATACTGCTGTGTTTCAGATGCAAACAACCCCAAGAATTGTCATTTTCACAAAATCACCTGGAAGACATTGAGACATTGCCGGTGTTCTGACGATTTGTGCTGCCTTGTCTAAAAATGCTGGTTTAAAGCAGAGAGATCGTGAAGTCTTTTTTTGTTTCCACCTTAAAACTGCAATACGAATCAGCCTACAGTAGTAACTTTGTCATTTGCTAACTTATAGTGATATATGCAGGTGTTATAATGAGTTGGATAAGTCTGATCTAAAGACATCACACCACACGATTTTCAGGAAAAGCCAATGTGTATATGCAATGATTTGCCAATAAGTCGAAAAGTGCACTGAAAAAAAAGTATACTTTCAAGATTTTTAAATGATTTTTAAGATCTGAGGGAAGAAATAGAGCCCAAGATTGTGGGTTTTGTGCCTGCAGAGAACTGCAAGGTAGCATATCTTGACAGGACACTGACAGAACTGTGAGGTAGCGATCTGGAACCAGATGCGAGAACCAAGCAGTGCAGTAAAATTGGATTCTATTATGGAAGCGGGCAAATCCCAGCAGAGCAGGAGGCAACGGTACAGAGTCCACAATCCAAAAATCAAAATCCATAGGGCGAAATCCAAGTCGTAACCAGGGCAGCAAAAACAATACTCGCGGTTGGGCAAAAAAGGGTTTGAATCACAGAAGCAGGTAGACAGAAATCCAAAACAGAGGCAAAATCGTAAAACAGGGACGGTCCAGTCAGAAGTGAATCACAAAGAATACAAGGTGAAAACAAGCATAGCACAGGCAAATCAAGGGAAATGTTTTGACAAGGAGCTGGCTGGGAAAAGATTGCTTAAATAGACAAATAGGAAGTCACATGCTACAAAGGAAAACAGGTGAACTGGATCAGACTAATTACAAAGGAATGAACATGAGGAAGTTCCTAATTACAAGAAATTGGCAAAAGCCAAAACACCGACAGGGATCACGAAGACAGCCTACTGACAAACATACAGCTTCGGTTAGGGAGTTCTACCGTGCACAGAGTGAGAGGCAGAACAGTGATTAACAAGGTGCAGAAGATCTGCTGAAGCACAGCGAAGTAAATTGAGTGAAGGCAGGGGGCAGAGACTAGAGCAGAGCGAGTGCTGAGAGCTTGTTAGTCAATTGGTAATGTGGAGCTATACAATCCCTAGTGCTTGTTAGTAAGTTAGTACTATAAACAATGTTAGTCTTGGTTAGTAAGTTTAACTAAAACAACAAACTGTTAGTATTGTCAGTAATATAGAAAAGCAAGGTGAAGGAAGTAAACAAGATTGGAAGGAATGGTTGAAATCCCAGAAACCATGAAATCACCCGAATGTGTGGCACACAGCAGTGGGGCAGTGAGCGATCACATGACAAAAGACCAGGGGGGGGAGACAAAGTGCAAGGCATGGTATGACACAAAACGTGGATCGCAATATAACTGCAGGAGTGGAATATGGCAGAACACACAGAAACAAAACAAGGCATGGAATCCTAATCACAAATACGGTGCTTGGTCAGACAAAGCAGAATTAATAATCAAACATGGCAGTCAGGAAGAATCATAACAAAAACATGGCCAGGCAGATCAGGATCATAACAAGAACACTGAACGGGAGGGAATGACTAGCAAGCTTGCATTTATTAAACCTGGTGTCTGTTTGGTGCTGTAACACGTGGGAGTCTGAGTCAAAATAGCCTATGTAGAATTCCAAAATTCCTTCAGATTATTAATTAAATTGTTTTCTTTAATCACAAATGTTGATTATTTTAATTATTAATTAAAATACCATATTTTTTGGTTATTTTAGTAATTTTATGAGACTGGTTACTAAATTTGCAGGTTTCTTGCTGAATCAAATGGTTATCTGGCGGGAAGGATTATTCGGACGAAATGTCTGAATAATCCATCCTTGCTATTTTACGTATGGTAAAGGCAGATTCCCTGACGCATTTTGGTGCCTCGTGGGAGGGACTTTAATATTTTTATTAAAGTTTTAATAAATAATTATTAACTAATTTTATTAGTTATTAATTACAAGTGATAGCAATTTAAATGCCCTTTTTAAGCTGTTGCACCTACACCACTTATCTTTGGGTTGATATGCCAGTGCAGTGTCAGGTTTTGCTTTTAGATTGAATTTGATAAGGTATAATATGTTGTTATATGTCAGGCAACATACTTAATAGTAAGCTAACACATATGGACTTTTATGTGTTCAGTCTTCATGGAAAAAAAAAATCCCATCACACATGCACAGGTGAATTTCACTCAGAGAAAGGCGACTGAGGTGAAGATAAAATGGTGATCTGACAGCATCCTCTCTCATGCCCGGGAGACTCTGAGAGCCTCAGCCTCCACATTGCAGGCGCTGTGCAGTTAGCATTGGAAGCACACAGCATGCACAATGAGGAGGCCGATTGCCTCACTGCCGATTCCTGCTCCTCACGGGACGGACACAGAGCACATAAAATGGACAGGCTTTGCACACACTTACTTTGTGGTGAAGGTCATTGACTTCCCCCAGCAGTGTACTTACAGTATTGTCTCAAATATTGAACTTTTCATGAAGCAAACTTAAAGCAACCCGAAATTTGAAACTCTACTGTCCAACCAAAGCATAACTCTAGCACCTCACAATAGAAATCTATGACAATTATATAATGCATGTACAGCATCTGTAAAATATCTTCCAGAACATGAATAACTGAACTTCTTTCAACCATCATCATACAGTAGTACCAGCTGATCTAAGAATTCTAGTGATTCAGAGGTTTTTGATTTTCCAACGCACAGTTCAGTTATGACCAGAAATGTAAGAGCAACTTCAACCTAGCATCATACTAGTTTTGCAATGTGATGTAGGATTGAAATCCCTTTGTGGTGAGTCCAACTGTACATCCAGTGAATTAAACCAATACTCAAACTCCAATACTGTAATTCAACCTCAGATTCACAGGAACAAGGACAGTATGTAAAATGCAAACAAAACCAGAATGAACTGATTGGTAAATTCTCTTTTACCAATACTGCTTGACCAAAAAAAAGTGAAACAATTGTATTTTGTGGAATCACTTCATGTATTTGATCATGGCATGCATTTGCCTTGAAGTTGTTTGGAAAATCTTGTGCAATGTTACAACATTTATTTCTGACCAGAGTTACATTAATTCTTGGCCGAGATCTTGTATTGATAATAGGAAAGTCAAACTACTGCGTAAAGACTTCTCCAGCACATCCCAGACTTTTAATAGATTAAGGTCAGGACTCTGTGGTGGCTAATTCATGTGTGAAAATGATTCCTCATGCTTACTGAACCCCTTTATCCCAATTTGAGCCCAGTCAATCTTGGCATTGTCATCCCATCAGGGATAAAAAAAAAAGCTACTGATGGGATAACCTGACCATTCAGTACATTCAGATGGTCTGTTGACTTCATTTTACTGCTGCATAACATTGCTGAGCCTAACCTGACCCACTGAAGTAACCCCAGATCATAACACTGCCTCCAGAGGCATGTACAGTAGGCACTATGCATGACGGGTGCATCGCTTCATGGGATTTCACTCTAACCCTGACGCGCCCATTGATCTGGAATCGGGTAAATCTAGACTCAAACCGCATGACCTTATTCCATTGCTCTTCAGTCCAATCTTTATGCTCCCAAGCAAATTGAATTTTTTTCCCTCCCAATTAGCCTTAGCCACTTGTTCATTAGGCTAATTGGGGAGAAAAAATTTTTTTTTTTTGCAGCGATGCAACTTTTTAGTCCCAATCCTGCACAATCTTGGCAAATTGTGGAATTTGGAAACATGTGGAAATGCCCTTACTTTCACAATTAAACATTGCCATGAGCTCTCCAGTCAATTTTTTACGATGAGACTTCACTCAGCCTTTTCATGATCTCCCATCACGATTGTTTATGATTTGCTGTTACGAATTGGGGCTGCACAACTGAACTCAGGAGGACATCCTAGGCTTTTTTCACTACCCAGAGCATAATAGGTTGTAAATTAACTAACCCATAGCTATGTTGATTTAAAATGAAAATCGGCAGGCTAGCAAACATCGCCAGCCGTTACACTGAGGAAAATAATGTCAATTGATGCTGGTTCACCGTGCAACCTAGCGATAACTAGAAAACTAACCCTGACTTCTGTCATCTGTAGGATAGAAGTGGGATTCCTCAGTGTACTCCAGTTTTCTCCAACAGTCCAAAGACATGCATATCAGAATAACTGATATACAATGATCAGATATATAATAACTGAGACTCTAAATTGCTTGTTGGTATGAGTGTGTATGTGAATGTTTCTGCGTCCCAGTATCGGTTGGCAAGCTGTCCAGGGTGGGTCCCTGCCTTTTGCCCGTGGTCAGCTGGGATAGCCTCCAGATCCCCTGTGACCCCAGTGAGGAAGAGCTGATATAGATATTGGATGGATGTAAGAACATCAAGAGTTGCTGTACTGTTTTTATAGTCCTGGGGAAATTGACTTTTTTTGATTATATGAGCATTTTCAATAAGCCAAATTTTTCAGAACTGGGTGGTAATTTGATTTTCTCCCTGTGATGTATCACTTTAAGTGACAAAATAATATATCATGTCCTGGCACTAGAGTTACTCCAGAAACTTGCGGCAATTTATGATCTTAGAGGCAATTTTCTAAACCAAACGCAGGACACCAATAGTCTTTCAGTTATATACACACTTCAAGCACCAACTAATCATAAGCGTGAAAGCAGCACATGTTGATAGCTTTCTCTTATGCAAGCTGTTGGTATATAATCAGTTCAGTTTCTAAAACCAGCAAGGCAAATTGACCCATTTGCCATGAACTTAGTCCTGAAAGTATACTTACACAGGCTGTTACATCCTTTAAGAGCTGTATCCCTGTGTTGATTGCAGTATTGTTTCCAGAATGATAGATAAACACCTCTCAGGAAATTCTGGGTTGTCTATTCCAGGAGTTTCTTCATCTCTTTGATACAGTTGGTCTTTTAAACTCATGCCAAAGTGCTGAATATGTTTCAGTAAGTTTTTCCTTTTGCGTGATATAAGTGTTTTTGCCAGAGGAGGTTATGTTTATTACATAATTAAAATGTTTGGTTGTTGATATATCGATTAGCAACATTATAATTGTATTAATATTGACGAACACATTGTGCTTGCTTCTCGTGGTTGTAAACACTAGCAGAACCACAAACAAACCAGAAAGTTCCTGTGCACGAACAGTCATCTCACACCTCTATGAAAACAAATTTCTATTTCATTCAAACAAATTGAGAGAAGTTGTCAGTAGCATAAATATTTTTGGGTGTATATCTTCTAAGACAAGCAGTTTTTATATTTTATCTTTATCAAATGGCAGGACCCAACAGTTTTTACTTCTGCCAGTGTCCTAATATGTTCCTAATAAATAAAATCTAATTATTTTTATTATTTTTATTATTATTATTATTATTATCATCATTGTTGTTATTATTAAGTTGTTATTATTACCAACAATACTGTATTTCAAAACCTAGTGACTTTTAAGCATTACATAACCTGAAACTCCCACCATCTGTGAAAATTATTCAGGTTAACAGAATTCAAATAATGAATTGCCTTATATAATAAACATTATGTAATTCTTATTATATAATTATTCTTGCACACACCCATATTTTAACTTCAAGCTGAATTGTGCAGTGTCATGTTCGCTATGTCAGTAATAAAAAATGACGGTCACAAACATAATCGCACACCTAAGTGGTGTAATACGACCCAATGCAAACAGAGGAATAATAGAGGAAAAAACTGAAAAAGCAAAAATGATAATTACACATCAAAGGAAATTACTTTCCAGTTCTCAAAATGTGAGGCTGCAATACAATCATTTAATGTGAAGACTCAGCTTACTTCTAGCAGGACTTCTGTGTGTAATTCCTGTTAGTTATATTATAAATGTCTTTTCTTCTCTAAAAAAGAATATGCTCAAGGATTGAGTGGCGAGATTTCAGAAGCATCTATGAGCTGGACTGTTCCAAAATAAAATGAATAAATGAGCAGGGATTCAGAGTGAAGTGGATAATTCCAGAATACACAGTATATTAAAATTTCAAACTGGGATGACGTTCATTAGAAGTGCTCAAGGCTTGAATTCCCTGGCTCAATATATGAGCAACATAGCTGGTCAATGGAATATAGATGATGACATCACCTGCCACAATAAAAATAAATATGAGTAGAACCTAATCTCAATTCATCAGTTATTTAATAGAACACATTCATCAGAAGCACTAATAACAACTTCTTGGCTTGTACTACATCCCTAAGCAATTGAGGTGGGCCTAACGAATCTTCAAGTAACTGCTACGATGAATCAAATCACAATAATGCTGTGAAAGACAGATTTATGTAATAGACAAACACAGATCCCCAAACATGATGTTCTTTTCACAAGATACGTGTATGATTAAGGCTCATGATGTAAAGTAAATGTTTCAAATAGAAAACCAGAAATAACTGGAAGGGCACCAAACAGTTCTTACATAAGTTACCAAATAATGCTGAAATGAGCCTACGCCACTTAAACATTAATGTTTAGGGAAAGACTTAACAACAAATTACCTCTTACTTCAACCTTTCACTAGTTTTCCAGTCTACATCTGTTCCAAATGCAAAGACATGAGAATTAATTTCATTAGAGAGCAAACACTGCGCGCAATTCATATCCAGCTACGACACAGTGCAACTTAACTAAGTTCAGTACATGCCCCAAAACAAAAAATATGTTAAAATTACAAAACTCCAAAGAATAAAGAAAATCATGTGAAAATCATATGAATACCAAACATGTGAAGGCAGAGCACTCAGATGAACAAAACCTAATCCTGCCAATTCAATTCTACTTGTAGACCAAAAATATAACCTTTTTCACATTTTAAAATGTAGTTTGTACAAAGTTACGTGGGCATTTCTTCATAAGTGAAGACATAATACATCCAGCACTATTTTATTTTTTCATGTAGAATTTTCATCTACATGCAAAAGAAGTGAAAGCATCTGAAGTCATTCATGAGGAGTGCCTGTGTGGCCATATCTTCAACAAGGATTCTCTCAGGAAAAACAATGACTGATCAGAGAATGCTGTATGGCTACACACTTATAGTTAATAGAAATAAAATTCAGAATAAGAAGTAGCAAAAGCCATTTTTAAAGAATAACATGCTTGGCAATCATGTTCACTGAGTTCATGCTAAGACTATAACTTCTTGACTGAAGAGTCATGTGACTAGCTTTAAAAATCAGCACAGAAAAGAAAAAATGTGAGAGATGATGAATAACAGGGTAAATAATTAGACAAATAAAACATTTTGAACAAAGGGTCAGAGTCCCTCATACTCCCTCAAGTCTGGCTTTGAATAATATTACATTTGCTTCTCTCATAAAATATTAACTTCTCAGCAGAATTTTGCACTTGCCAATATTGAATAACATCTGTGGTGTTATAGCCCACTTCCAGATTTGGTGAAGACCCTGTTGTGCTGGAACATTCCAGAGTATTTGCCAGACCTTACTATTTTAGCATCATCTGCAAATAAGGGATCAGGGCTGTGAGCTGAACAGTGTGGCACCCCTGGTGAAGAGGAGGATGAGGAACAAAATCAAAGCCATCTAGGATCGCTCCTCTGACTCTCTCCACAACAAGCTGTGGCAGCTTGGCAGCTCCTTGCAGAGAGAACGATGAAGGACAAAATCAAAGCAGTCTCGTACAACCTTTCTGACCCTCTCTACAATGAGCTGTGACAGACTGACAGCTTATTGCAGTATGAAGGACAAGATCAAAGCCATCTTGGATAACCCCTCTCACCCTCTCTGCAACAAGTTGTGGCAGATAGTAGCAGATCATCTCATCCAGGTGTAAAACAGGGTGCTTTAGGTGCTCATTTGAGCCAACTGCTAAAACCAAGACAAAACCCTACTCAGAAAAAAACCCACGGGACAAAACATCACAAGTCAAAGCCCCACTCAGACAGAACCCCACTCACTAATCAGAATTCTGGACAAAACCCCACTTCGTTTTTTTTTTCCGAAAAATTATAGGGATTAGTAATAGTCATAATAATAATTTGCATAATAATATTAATTTGATTATCTTTGAATTCAGGTTAACATTTCTGATTGCACTTCAAAGGATGATTGAAAGAGAACATCTTAGTTGTTTTTATACAAATTTTGAATAGCCTATATGTAAGAGAAGTAGGGTCCCCCCTCCAGTGGGGTCTTGTCTGAGACGGGTTATAACCAGTGGGGTTTTTTTTTGTGAGAGGGATATAATCGGTGGGGTTTTGTCCGTTCGCATGCTCCAGCATTGCATGAAAATTTTGTGTTATTATACAACAACAGTGTTTGCATTACTATCTGAAGCAGGTGGCATAAATGTACAATAGTTTCCTCAAGACTACTGACTCTAACTTGCTAATCTTGCTGTCTGCAGTGGTCATGTATTTGCTATCAGAAAAGGTCAACAGGAGTGGCTAATTGTTGCCTCTAAGACATTCTGGGGCTTCCATATAGCTCCAACCACTCCAACCACCAAGGGCAAACCTCATGGCCTGGCCCCTTCACACACATTTTACGCCAAACCAGACCCCCCCTCATCCCCCAAAGCCAACACACTGACATGACGCTGTTGTGATTGTTGAATATTTTAGTAAATGATTTACTCAATAATTGCAAGGTGTGTCAAAAATAAACGGCTGTGTTGTTTAATAAAAACGGTGTAAAGGGGCTTTTTTTTACATGGAGGTCAGATATGATGCAGTGCATACATGTGGATAAAACAGGAAGTGAGACACCAATAGCAGAACAGCGTGCACATAAGCGGAGCTTAAGTAAGTGATCTAAAAAGGAATGCCATAAACACGCAAAAAAGTCCTGCGGTCCTAGCGCGTCTTGCTGAATTGCACTGAGGAGACAGCTGGGGGGATTCTGTGCATCACATAACAGAGGCAGAACATAACAATAAGCAGCCGCTAACTAACTCAGTGGAACTCAACCTCGGTCTGGGCCTCCCTGTGTATGCTGGCTTTCGTTCCTACCATAATTTCTACTGTAGGATTTTAAATAGCTGTCAATTTGTCTTAATTAGGTTCAGTGCATGTTTAGAATAGTTATTTAGCCTCCTCCGCCACATTTTGACCAAAATACCTATGCATGCCATGAAGAATTAAAGATCCTTGACACATTTCGATTATTTTTCTATATTGAATATAATTACAGGTAATTATATTTTTACACTGAGAAATTACACACTGAAAGAATCAGTAAACATCAAATTAGATTCCTGAACACAAGTATTAAGATTTCAATGAAAATACTTTGCATGGATTCTATAAGATCGACATGCGACAAAATAGGTGTGACTCATGCTAGCCTAATTAGTAGTTAGTTTTCAGGACTATGTGACCATGATGTCACCCGTCAGGAGCCTGCTGATTCTTAAATTTGGTTCTCCACTTTAAGTAGTTGTTTCTGATGTATCACAATATCAGTATGGATTTTTTAATTCTTCTTGGAGTGCACGGATTTTTCAGTCAAAATTCTATTTAACAGTTTAGCAGCTCTAGGCATGAACTGAACCTAATAAGACAACAACTGTTTGCAACTGGGGTTGGAACAACCACCAGCATACAGAGGGGGACCCCAGGATCAAGTTTGAGATTCACTGAGTGAACAGCTGGAGCTATGTGACCGTAGTTGATAATCCATACTGACTGAATAAAACTACATTGTTACATTTGAGCGGAAGTCTAGCTAGGCCATTGGCCGCCCATTAATTTTTTTGGAGGAAGGACATTTTATTGCCCACCAGAAAACGGGTCTGTGTTCAGTCACGCATGAAATTATGCAATTAATTTAGGTATGGACTGAAGCAGGATGTCCATACCAACATATGCAAACAAAGAAATTGAATGAAAATGTTCAATTGTAAGTGTGGTGGGTACTTTTCGAAGAGTCTACTTTTTTTGATACACCCTGTATTCTCTAGTTTAGTGGATTGTTACATCACCCGAAAATGTAATTTGAAAAGAGTTTAGGTTTGTATATAAAGTACACAGGGTAGATTTGACAGGACCGCTTATTCAAAAGAGTTTCTTGAAAGGCATACCTGCAAACATTCAGTTTAGCGACATGGCTCTGTTCTGGGAGATGTCGATCCATCCAAGCATGGAACTGAAGGCAGCGAGCAGCAACTAACCCCCACAGAACAGACTGTACTGCAATAGTAACATCAAAAAATGCTATGTTAGACAGGTACCACTGCATTGGTGGAATTTTTCTGAAGCAAACACTGTAAGCTGATTCTTCAGATGGCGAGCTTAAATAAGACTATGGATTAAACAATCAAACTACTGATTGATGGGGAAAACTAAGGAGACAGTCAAGTTGCAAGTAGCTACAGACATCAGGGTTGCAAGTAGCTACAGTATACAGTCCAAAACAGCTGGCTAAGAGGGATGCCTATCCAGTCTTTAGTCCCATAGATGTACCAATCTTACGTTTTCATTTTTAGGTTTTTTGAGGAAAACAATGAGGTCACAAAGGCCATACAGGAATGGGCAACAAGAAGTGGAGATCACAGCAATGAAATACTGCCATGAATTTTCAATTGGAATATGGAGATGTAATGCTGTGCCAAAGCACTGTTTCTGAGAGATATTTGGTCTTCGTCCTACTCTGTTTTAAGGTGAGCTGATCGATATTGGAGCAAAGAGGGGCTCAAAGCAAGACCAAATGCACTGCATATATGTCTGCTTAAATTACCCAACACATCACATTCTGGCTGATGAAGTTTCATCAGTAACATACTCTTTCAGACTGCATTTATCTCTGAGGACAAATGCTCTGTTTAAAACACAAATAGGCATTTTTCTCATGCCCTTTATACAGTTCAATGAAAGTTGAAGTTGGGGTTAATGAGGAGTGTTAGAATGAATACTACAGGCACAGGTAATTTTTTGAGAGAAGCAAAACAGTTCATTAAAATCCTTCCCAGGGGGTAGTGCTGAGCAATAAAAATGTAAGACTCACATCTCTCTGTCTCTTGATAATGTGACGAACTTTTACGATTTTATACTGAAGTTACCCAATTGACGATGAAGTCATTTTACCCAGAAGCAAGTTAGGCTGACTTAAGAATAACCACACCATTCAAAGCCTCATAACAAAATGCATTCGGCAAAAAGAGATACTAATGTATTAGTGACTAATTTGCGGTGCTTCCTGATCCTCCCTTGCTGTTTCAAGAGGAAGCTAGCACCAGCCATATAGTGCGGTGAGATAAATATTCGCTCCCTTCCCAATTTGTTATATTTTTATGGTCATAGTAAAATGTTTCAGATCATCCAACTTATTTCGATATCAGACAAGGACAATGTTTGTAGACACAAATTTGCAGGTTTAAGTGATCATTACTCTTTACCGAAGGTAAAGAGTAATTGGAGACCTACATCACCTGTGTGAAATAATAATCCTCCCCCCCCCCCCCCAAAAAAGAAACAAAAAAAAAAAACTGATAACTGTTTGTGCCACCCCTGAGTGGTAACAACTGCAAACATTTACAATAACTGGCAGTGAGTTTTTTACATCACTGAGGAAGAATTATTGACCCACTCTTCCTTGCAGAATTGTTTTAATTCAGCCACATTGGAAGGTTTTCAAGCACAAACTGCCTGCTTAAGATCCACCGTATCACAACGAGATATAAAGCTATTCTTACCTTTCTGGCATGCGGCACAGCACTTTGTGAAAATTTGAACATGAACAACTCCGCCTCCCTCCAAAGTGCCACCCTCTTCCCCCGGATTGCCAGAAGAAAAAAAATATAACTAATATATGGTAGTTCGTCAGACAACAAAGGTAATTAAAAGTTACGAGGGCATTTTATTTTATACCACATATAGAATTGAATATTATTTAATTACTATTGGTTACTTTTCACTTACCGGTGCCTCTGAAGCCGACTCCATTGACCTGTTTCACTCACAGTGATCACTTCCTCGCGCCACATGCAATATTTTTTTCATAGGAGAGTGAAACCGGTCAATGGAGTCAGATTCTGAGGCACCAGTGAGTGAAAACTAACCAACAGTAATTAAATTATATTCAATTCTATATGTGCTATAAAATAAAATGCCCTCGTAACTTTTAATTACCTTTGTTGTCTGACGAACTACCATATATTAGTTATATTTTTTTTCGTAGGAGAAGTCTAGCAATCCGCGGGAAGAAGGTGGGGTAGAGAAGGTTAACATTTTTTTTCCTACATGTTTTTTGTATGATCCTGGTCTTTATTTCTTACCATCTGTTATTCCTTGATTCAGTCAGGCACTGTTGCTCATCTCTGATTACTTTTCACCCACACAGCATTTACAATACTCTGCTCATTATGGTTTAGCCTGGATAAAAGCTAATATTCTCAGGGAGGATGTATTAAGCTTCTTACTTGGAACTGTTGGGGTCTCAAAAATCCAGTCAAACGTGGGAAAATATAACATCATGTGCAATATTTGGGTGCGCAAATTATTTTCCTTCAAGAAACTCATTTTCTCTGAAAGCATATTTGAATTCCAGGTGGACAGGACAGATTCATGAATCCTCAGCCCAAAGCAAGTCAGGAGGCATTTCCTTATTACTCCATGTGACAATACCATTTACTACTTGTAGATGTAGAGTAATTACTGATCCCAATAGGAAATTCCTAATTGTCAGTGGCAGCTTATTCATTTGACCTGTTCTTCAGGTTAATACTGTTCATATGGCCCCATTTGGGACAATAATACCTATTTTAGATTTCTCTTTTCCACTTAGCCTAACCTGAGATGAGAAGTAATCTCAGGAGGTAATCTGTTGGTTTAATTGAATGCTGGACAGTGAATATGCCCTAAAAATCTGCGACAGTGATTCAGTCATTTATGACGGAATACGCAGTTTCAGATCCTGGGAGATTCTAAATCCTCGCTTTGAAGTCTATTCACATGTCCTTCACACCTACACAAGCATAGACCACTTTTTGTCGACAATAGACTCTTCCTCTCCTAGTGGCAGCCGCAGAATAAAAAACAGGGTGGGGTGGATGGAGGTTGGCGTAAAACATCCCATCAAACTGATGATTAGTCTTGATGTGTTTTCAGTGATTTTCTTTCATTAATGACGTGTTAGTTCTGTGAGCATGCAACTCTCTCAGGTTTCTCTTCATTAGCAAGTAAGATGAGGAGAAAACATTTCAAGTGGATGAAAAATTTTGCGCATTTCAATCTGCATTTTTTGATTTCATAAAACCAGGGGTGGAGAACCTCTTCCAGAAAGGGATGGTGAGGTTGCAGGCTTTTGTTCCAACCAAGTAATAACACACCTGATTCTGCTCAGCTAGGCCCGTGGCTAAATCTGTAATAGTTGATTGATGGAATTGGTTCTGTCATTGCTTGGATGCAACAAAAGGCTGCAACACACAGGCCCTTTCTGGATGGGGTACCTCACCCCTGATTTAAATAATCACGATTTGATAGCCTGCTTTGGAGGATGTGTTAACCCCTTTGTGTGGAATACAAATCACGCCAATTTTTTATGCACAAGCATATTTAGGCTTCATAACTCAGTACTTGTGTCACAGAGACTTTGGAAAATTATTCCAGTGAAGCAAGACATTTGGAAATTCAATCACAGAATTATTTAGGAATTAAATTTCAGAATTTATGGACGCCGGTGTCTATATATGCACAAAGGGGTTTTTAAAAGCTAATGCAGAATCTCCAGCGTAGTTTATCTTTTTTTTTTTTTCCTACAGTCTAGACCGCTCAGGCAAGTGAATTAAACATTTTTGTTGTTGTTGTTGAATTTATAACTGAGTTGCCTTAAACATTGTAATATAAATGTAGCTGTGTCTGTAAATGCCAGATGATTATTTGTATCATTGGGAAATGTGTTCATCTGGGAAAATGATTGAAAACATTTCAACAATTTTTTTTTAAGGGCTGTTTCATGCCTTCCCAAGTAATTTGACCTACTTTCAATAGGTTCGCAAAAATAATAACACATGATAACTTTTTTTCAGTCCAGGGCAAACAAAATTGACTCAAATTACTTCTTTGAACACCCCTCGACACATTAAGGCTGTCCTTTGAGCCCCTTTTCATTTCCCATTGCAACAGATCCTTTTTAATCACACTTAATCCATCTATAAAGCTAGTTTTGGGAACAAACAAAAACTTTCTCAGTACGCCGACGATTTATCATTGTATACCGTGGGTTTGCTGACTTCTATCCTCACTTAACTTGCTGCACTTCATTCATATTGCGTCATATCAGACTATAAATTAAATCTGAATGAAAGGAAATGAATGTCATTGAATGTAGCTGCACAAAAGCTCCTTCTGCATAATTTTCAATTTAAAATTGCACACCGTAGCTTCAGATGCCTTGGGGTACATGTGACAAGTAAATTAGAAAATCTCTACCAAGTCAACTTTGTCCCCTTATTAGTGCACATGCATGAAAACTTTGAATGTTGGTCTGCTCCCCTGGTCTCTTTAATCATCCTTGTCAATGCAATCAAAATCAGCATCCTCTGAAAGTGCCAACATTTATTCCAAATAATCCCAATCTTTCACTCTAGCATATTTTTCATTAAAATTGCCAGTTTAATCACAATCTTCGTTCAGACAAAAAAGATTACATACATAGACAATTTCTGCAGTGACCTAGGCCACAGGTAGGACTTAAACAAATTACAATTTCACACCTGGGCCTCGAATATTCAGATAATGCAATATTGGCAGTGATGCAGTGATTTGTCTTTCCATCCATTTTGGTTCAATATTGAGGCTGCCTCTTCCAAACTGGTGACATTATCTTCTCTCCCTCATACACCCCTGTTATTACCCTTGTCAGCGTTCTAAAAATTCACACTGCAGATCTAAACTAATTCAGGCATTACTTTACTGTTCAAACACTCTCAATTGCTATACAGACAAATCCTTCATGTCTCCCATCCCTAAATGACAACGCATGTGCTCAAAGTTTGGCAGCAAATATTTTGGTGACCTCCATGTTGATAGTATCTTTGCCTCTTTCCAACAACTCAAAGAAAAAATCCAGTCCCATCCTTATGTCATTTTAGACATTTACAAATTCAGAGTTTTGAAGTAAGTACCCTGATTTTCCTTCTCACACCAGTGATCTGTATTTAGACTTTTTCAAACACCATCTGACACCCAACCCCTTAAATGCCAACCTCTCACTTAAATTTTCCCCGGTGAAGAAAAGGTACCTTTAAAAAGTCAGAAAAGGCTTTTTTCTTTTTTTCTTTTTTGTAAAATGTCACACACAAATTCTGTATCTGCTGGTTGCAGCACTTCAGTGAAGCTACACCATACTTATACTGAGATAAATTTTTAAATCCAGGGCGCCATGTTTTTATGGCCTCAGTATTACATCAAATTGAAAATATCTCAATATCATTCGCTATTTTATACACTTCTTTGAGATCATTTGAAACGCCGTAATCTCCACTAAATCTCCGCAGGTTTGAATACAGCAGCTGCATTTCATAGAGATGGGGTCATGCACATGTAGGCATGTAATGGTTTCCTTGCAGTCCCTCCCCCTTCGGTTTTCTTCGCCTCCACTTCAATAAGCCACACCTGTTGCTCGTTGAAGTATTTAAGAATTGCAGCTGCATTCTGGTTTTATCCCTGCCGTGTGGTGCTGCTGCTCCCCTGTTGTTTTTTTGGTTTTTAAGTTTGTTTGTTAAATCTTTGCTATTTTTATATCAGCCTGTGCCAGTGGGTCCCTTTTTCTCCTTTTGGGTACATGGTCCCAGAGCCTGCTAGATTGCAGGCTGCATCCAGTGAGACCAAACCATGACAAGGCAAGGATTGGCTGGATTTGGCATCTGCATAAAGGAGTTGAAACACAGACTAACTGATCTCCTTCACAATATGAATGCACCAACATATGTTACTGTGCCTTGTGCTGGCTTTAAATTCAGGAAACAAAGTTGTGGAAAAAAATGTATGTATTCTACCCATCTCTATTTTGTGCAAAGAACTTTGGTTTTACACAGAACCACAGACGGCTTTATTTAAATTTTCTGGATATGTTTCCAGAATTGTTTTGCCATGGTATGCATATGGGGGCTTGTCTATTCGGGGAAACAAAAGCTAAACATTAAAAAAAAAACAAAAAAAAACTTGGACCTGGAGAATAGATGGAAGCCCTGGAACGAACAATGGTCATTTTCCAAATCTTACACTAGTTAGTGCAACTTGTTTTCATCATACACTCCCATTCAAAAGTTTTTGCACACCTTGTCAAGTCTTTATCATACATGTATGTTTACGACAAAGAAATCACTGGAACCCAATACTTGTTTATTGCAATGGATACATTAACAAGAAAAGTCCACAAGGAATCCACCACAGGTGATTGAAATCATCAGCTCGCTATCAACGTCCTGAAGCTGCATGAAAACGAGTAGATCATTTGAATCACCTGTGTTGGAGCAGGGAGAGATCTGAAACATGCAGGACAGGTGGTCCTCCACGAGAGGTTTGAGAAGCACAAGATTAGACCAATGTTACTGATCTGCTTAAATATCGGCAAAATTACTGATCCTGGTTTTTCTTTATTTGTTTAGTTATATACATGGTTTACACATTGGACTTCGGTTTTCCAACCTCTCTGTTATATAACCAATATGAGACTATTACACAATATCAGAATATTTTACAAAAATTGTAGCAATTACAGAAAATATTGGGGTGTGACTGGAAGAGCAAATATTCCATTAATAGCCCCGGTTTCTGAATTTACAGAATGTTGATCTCAGAGAAACAATACTAAAGCTACAGGAAAACGGTGACTGATTAGACTGATTTCAGAAATTAATTTGACAGGATCGTGCAAAAATGTCTTCACTTAAAGCCGCAAGCATCTCAGAAATTTGATTGATACAAAGGCATTTTTATTCAATTTTTTTGAGTTTGCAAAGCAAGTTATTGAAATTGTTTAAACATATTCAAAATTCAAGCTGCTAAAAGGGCACAACCCTTCAACCATTGAGGAGAGAAACGTCAAACACATACAATGATGCAGAGATTAGTCCGTGGACAGATGATTCAGAAACAAATATGTTAGCATGACTCTGGGAGGAGATGAGTTCGTCCAGCAGGCATAGAAGTTCGCAGACGTGAGAAGGACCCAACCGTCGACAAACCCTGAGTCCAACTACTCCTAACTGCAGAGGTGGAGCAGCTGAAATCCTAAATATGACTTAAAATAACTGATTTTTTTTTTTTTTTTTGACAAGAGGTTGCAAACATTTCTCAAAACTCCACTTATTCAAAACTCTTCACGGAGCACAACAAATATCTATGTGGAACAAACTGAGTGTTTTTTTTTGTAAACACATGCACTCAGTGACCCAACCTTTCAAAATTTTTCAACTACTCAACACAATTGCTTGACTTGTGGTAAACTTGTGTGCATCTACAGTTTATGGTACCCATTATTACACAATCCTGTTAAAATAGCTACATTCCAGTCTACAGTTTCTAACTTGCTGAAACACTGAAACTGGAGCTGTAACCTCAATGGTTAAAGAAAAGAGCTGGGCTATTGTATAGAGAAAGTTCTATAATGCACAGGACTAAGCCTTAGTTTTTTTTAAACAGCCCTTCACTTTTTGAACAAAGTTCCTTATCTCAGGGTAGCATACTTTTTAGATAAAAATGGCTAAGTTCAAAGGCATTTCAGATCGGTCACTTGTCTTAAATAGCATCTGCAGGGAAAACTGATGGCATCGAGTCTTCATTCTGTGCCTTTGATTTCCTTTGATAAATGTCATTGAGAGAGAAAGGAGAGGAGTGTTCAAGTGAGAACACAGTCATATCCGGCAGGTTGTGGGATGAATCCCTATGCGAGCACAAGCCCTCCAAGTGGAAAAAACCAACAAATTTGTATGAGTGAAGATTATCCCTGAGAGCAAGCATATCGTTTTTTGTGAGAGGAAGGCATATTTGTCAGCATCTTTTCAAGACTGGTGCAAGAATAGAGCAAATTTGAGGGAGCACATATATTTTTTTTTACAGGAGAAAATGAAATTTTTGTGATAGCAGAAGAAATAGCATTTGTACATTTATTACTCTGTTCTTGACATTTTCGCAATAAAACACATTTATCAACATGTGGAATAGAGCTGTATCCATAAAAATCATGGTGGTGATCTTGGGACTGATAAATTAGAAAAAAAGCAGCCAGAGGCAAAGGCCAAACCTTAGGATTAGTAAAATGAGCTGTGGAGAACATCATTACAATAAAGACAGCCTAGCTAATATAAAGGGTTTAATAGGCTAAGAAAGTCCATACGTGTTGCTGACAGAAGAATTCCTACAACAAGGACAAAAAACCCCCAAATGCAATTAAAAATAAACCTGCTTAGGAGGCAGGTTTGGACGTACGAGTGACAACTGTGTGCAGAAGACAGAGCAAACAAGGCCACAGTAACAATGCTAATTGATCGACGCACCACAAGATACAATTGTTAACCATAAAAACATCATGACCAGATATAATTATTTTGCTGTAATGCACCTAAATGTACAGATAGAAGAAGAGGAAAGTCAGCAGTATTCTGAACCAAAGGTCTTGTGGACAGATGAGACCAACCTTAACTCATCTTAGAGTGATGGAAATAACAATGTGAGGTGGCCAGCAGGAACTGCCCATCCCTGGACCTGAAGCATCCCCTCCCATCTGTGAAGCACCATGCTCGAAAGTGCACTCTGCTTTGGGCTAGTAAGGCCATCACAGGAACTGCCTCAATTCTAGGCAGTCATGTTGTATTGGGTAATAACAGCATCCAACACTGCTCTGAACCATCCGTCTAGCTGAAGTTCAAGAAAATACCCCCAAACCTGTGCAATAATTTCATTGTGATGGACATTTTAGCATTGGATAAAGGTTTAATGGGCAGCTACTGCTACTGCAAGTGATGTATTACTTGTCAGGACTTATTATACTAACATAACAAATACACTGGCAGGAATTTGCACAGTGGAATTGTTGGAAGTTCAGAATGAAAGATGAGATGAGAGAAGATCATGAACAATTTCATACAGATATCTACAAGGGCGCAGGACAGGAAAACAACCATTCACAAGGCCTCACACGCACAGTCTGCCACCATCCCATTCTGTAACCCGAAAGGTGTTCTGTGCCGGCCGCCAAGCTGGCAATTCAGCACCACGGGCCTTTTCTCCAAAGTGAGCACGGTGGCAGACTCTGCTCCTGAATATGATCATGGGTTCCACCTGGAGCAGGGGCGCAGCTGGTGCTCAAGGGCATCATGGCTGCTGTCCCTACAAGAGGAGCTGCCGCCCTGCTAACAAGGGGAGCACTCACCTGATGGTAACATTGTGTGTTGTGTTCTAATTCACAGAGAATAATGTTGGTTGAGCCATCCTTGATCATAACCTTTGATTTTTGGGGGGTATCCTAGACTGTTCCTGCGGACCCCTTGAACATTCTCTCATTCAGCTTGTTGAATGTTTTTCTAGCCTTGCTGTTTACCTTTGCCTTACTGTTCCTCCACAGTGTGGGGATGTGTAATTATATCCCCTAACGCCAAATGGCGTTCCGGAGGATATTATGTTTTTGGTCCGGCCGCCGCCGTCGCCGCACTAAGTGTAAACGCGATAACTTCAGTAATATTTCAATGACAAATTCAAAATTTTGCACATAAGTAAGTATCATAAAGAGGAAGAACTGATTCGATTTTGGACAATTTACAATGTGTAGATTGGCCACCGGGGGCCAAAACTGATTTCACTGTTAACGCGATAACTGCAGTAATATTTCAATTAGAAATTCCAACTTTTGCATATAAGTAAGTATCATAAAGAGGAAAAACTGATTGGATTTTTGACAATGTACTATTTCTAGATTGGGCACCAGGGGCCAAAAACTGAAAAAAATCACTATTCCGCGATAACTTCACTAATATTTCAATTACAAATTTCATGTTTCGCACATAAGTAAGTATCATAAAGAGGAAAAACTGATTCGATTTTGGACAATTTACAATCTCTAGATTGGCCACTAGGGGCCAAAAACGGATTTACATGTTAACGCGATAACAGTAATTTATCAATCAATTGGGCACCAGGGGCCAAAAACTGAAAAAAATCACTATTCCGCGATAACTTCACTAATACTTCAATTACAAATTCCAAGTTTTGCTTATAAGTAACTATCATAAAGAGGAAGAACTGATTCAATTTCGGACAATTTACAATTTCTAGATTGGCCACCAGGAGCCAAAAACTGAAAAAAATCACTGTTTTTATCATATCTCTGAAAATATTTGTCCGATTGGCCTCAAATCCAGTGCAAATGAAAGGTCATGACCTGAGGATGTGTCCCACGATGACATTATACCTGTTTGGTTCAAAATTTTGACACAAGGTAGAGCTTTGCCACATAAAATTCACCATTTTTTCTATATCTTTGGAACTATTTCTCCAATTGACATGAGACTATGTGCAACTGCAAGGTCATGACCCCACAACGTGTCACATGATGACATCATACCTGTATGGTTCAATATTTTGCCACCAGGTGGCACTTTGTGATGGAAAATTACCATTTTGGCCATATCTTCAGAACCATTTGACTGATTGACCTGAAATTAAGTTCAAATGAAAGTCTATTCAAGGTCTATTCGAGGATTGGGGAATTGGAGGATTGGGGGCGTTCGGGGATATACCCCCAGCCGTCACCTCTGATGGCATAAGCCTAGTTAAATCATACACTTGTGATGAGCTGTTTACTATTCACCTTTCCTTGTCCTTCACCTGTTCCACACCTTTGTCGAGACGGTGACGAGCTAAACATAGCTGTTTGATGACGAACACATGACGAGACGCATCTGTTGTTTTCGTTGACGAGAGGAGGCGAGATAAAAATGTTAGTGGGTTGGCTCGCTGGCCTGCGAACTTCTTTTTCCCAAACCATATAGCAACAGGAGAAGCTTTAACGACTGATTGGCTAAAAAATGATGTTCCTCATTTGCATACCAACCAATCAGCTTCTGGGAGCGCGTGCATGCATTATAGAGGCTCTCTGCCCGTTTCTGGTAAGTCATGGATGGCTAGACGTCTATGCGAGCCATTGTGAATCAAATTACATTGCTCTTTGGATACAGCCACCCTGTATGCCAGTAAGTTAACAAATGTTAACAAAGGAACATTTTTTGAGTGATCATCATTTTACAGCAATATGATTTGTTTCTTGACCCAACTTTACTAACTTTGCCAGCTGTAATAGACATGAACTTATCTGAGGTTTCACGGCAGTTCCGTGCGTTATGCATTATCTAGTTGTGCATGCTATCGCGTATTGCGTTACTCTTCAGATTATAAAGCTAACCATCTTCTTTCCTTGCTGACGCTAGTTCAGGGAAGTCTTTGTCCACTCACTGTTACCACTTTATCTGTGGTTAAAGCACTATTGTTAGTAGATCAGCAAGTACAGCATAACAGAATTGAATCTTCATGGATGGGAAAGTCTAGGCTAACGCTATCAAACTGGTAAGGAATCTGGTTATTATACAAAAGTGTTAAGAGGGGTAACTGTTGCTTTGTGAATAGCAACACAACCTGTCAACCTCGATTATAATTTCCTATATCTGTACCGGCCTAATTTAATCATTTAAAGTCATTATTTCTTTCAAGTAAAATTAATTACTAAATTACTATTATTAATTACTGGACTATAACCCTTTTAGTTTTCCTTGACTAAAACTAGACTAAAACTATAAATGATAGAAATGACTAAAATGTAACGAAAACTAATAAGCATTTTGTCCAAAAAACTAAGACTAAAACTAAATCAAAAATGGCTGCCAAAAACAACACTGATCCATCAGCTGCATTTGACGCGCAACTGGAGCAGCGACGTTGCCACCTGTCACCATGTTTTATCAGTGTGTTTAAGGAGGAGGTTTGACAGTAAGCCTCCCCAGCCCACTGCTGTTGTCAGAGCTCAAGCCCTGGTGATCCGGCTGGAGGAGGCCACCCCTCACTGATTCTGTGTCTCTTCAGAACATGATTTATCTGTCTCCCAGCCCCTGGGCTGCCCAGACTACCACAGTGAGCTCTATCTTTTTCACATCCTGAGGGTATGAGATTTGCCGAGGCTTTTATAAACCATCTCCAAAGGCAGTGTTGGGGGTTAAAAGCGAGTAGTCTGTTATTGTGCCCATCTGTTTCCTGAATCCGCGATTACTGCAGAGTTTTTCTTATCTTTTCTGAGATCTCCTGGAGCTGTTTACACATTGCTGAAGATCAACTGAGCATACTGTTCAGACGATCGTGGTTTAGCCGCATCCTGACGTAGTCCCCTGGAGGAGAGTGTGCGCTGGAGAAAATATGCCAGCTACAGCACGTGCCTTAATTACATGAAGAGTGTGTTTCCAAAACGCAATATATCCATTTTTCTCATTTTGAGCAAATCAGCTTTTTCTATGTTGGTGCCAATTGCAGTTTATAGAAAAACACAAACTCTGACCGTGAAAAAACACGTCTTATAGTTTGAATTTCTAAAAACGGATTTTTGCATCATTTGTAAGAAGCACAGGGCTGTCACTCTTTGGTATTATCTCAATTTTTGCAAATTTGGTGGTTACTGCATTTTGGAAACAAACTCTTCATATATTAAAACATATATAATGTGATTAAATTAATTATCACTATGGATAAAAGGTACTAAGTTGATTTAAAGCATGAAAATTGCATTTGGTATATGTAGCAGTTAACTCTCATAATGAAGTTCCAGGTCACTGCCAGTTATTTAAGTCATCACTGGGCTGAAAAATCAAATAAAAGCATCAGAGAAATTGCAAAAGCATCAGGTGTAGCAAAATGAACTATTTGGTATATTTTTTTAAAATAAAGAATGCCCCTCTGGGCTTGGGAACACCAGAAGGCGCGGAAGACCATGGATTACTGGTGAGAATAACAGAAGAATAATTTCCCAGGCGGAAAAAAAAAAATCTTTAGTTTAATTTAGCAGTAATTTGACATGGTAAAGGGGTCTGTTTAACTGATTTAAATGTGAATTTAAGCCCTTAGTGTAAGCCAGTTGTATGCTGAATATAAAGACACAAAGGATTCTGAAAATTAAAAAGACTCCAGGTAATGTTTTAATGTTTTTCTTTCAAGTACATTATTATTATCTTTATTATTCTTCCTCCAAGCTTATTGACATTCTTTAAGCTTTGTGTAGCAGACAACAGGCATGAGTCATCGATAAAGAGCAGCTGCCTGATGCACAAGCCATATATCGGTTCATCTGCAATACAAAGCTGCATTTAAAAACACACACACGCACACACATATATATATATATATATATATATATATATATATATATATACTCAATATGTGTGTATATGTTTCTGTGCATGTGTGTGCGCGTTTGTGTGTGTGTGTCTTTTCGCAACTGTTGGGGATAGTTGTTGTTCATTGTTTTATTTTCAGCAGAAAATGATTGATGCATTTAATTCATCTTCATTTTGTATAGCACACACAAGAGATATAGTGAAGATAAAACTACCACTTGAACCCAAGTAGTTTCTATAAATTCAATTAATTATTTTTTATTAATTATCCTTATTTTTAATAAGGACACCAAAATGTGACACCAGAAAAGATGCAGGAAATTAAAATTAATTACTCACAGTCCAGTGAATAAATTTCACTTCGTAATAAAACCTTCCTGGTCAGAACATAGGAGATATCAGACTAAAATTATAGGATTACGGTCCTTGCCCGACGTGTACGCTGAGCTAACAACTGTTACCAAGTCAGGCAGGTCTTCAGTTAGTAGCGCTACTCCACAGAGGAATGGACCTTCCTTAGGTTGATAAACCAACTTCTTGGCTGCTAATTTACATTGATTTGGAAAAATATTAACTCAAATACTAAAATCACTTTGTGTCTAGTAAATCACGACTGTTACCAAAGAGAAATTTTAATTTTTATTCTTGGATCATTGGCATCAAGTTTTTGATTTTTCATGTTCAATGGAATGACTCTGAGCACAAATTTTATCGGCAACAAAAGTTTTCCAGCGTGTTGCTGAGATTCGGCTAATTTCCGTGACCATACCTTTCATGTCCACAATATTGTAGGCCGTAATGACTGTTAAGTGAAAAGGGAATTATGATATAATTGATCTGAATCCATCCTTGTTCTTATCTGCATTCCGCAACTGGCCATTCTCCCGCAAGGTAAGACGTTACTGATGTTATTTCATGACTTTTCTGTATAATTTGTGTTATTTATTTCATATTTACGATGATGCGATTTCTTATCATGCAGTGAGAGATTCATATGTACCTATTTCTTGTCCACCGTAATCCATCAAGATGAAAGTTATGGTTGAGAGTAACATTGTCCTCTAAAATACTGCATTAATTATTTGGACAGTTGATTTGACCCGTAAGCAGTGATGGCAATTTTGGAAATTCAATATGAATTGGCATTTTCTGTCTCATTTCATAGTCACGCTTTTATTACCCAGTATCGTGAAAAGACACGCACACACACACACACACACACACACACAAACATACACACACAAACAAAAAAGTAACCAGGAAGGATGTCCATGGATGCAAAACTAGACAGGCCAGTTGGCTGCGACCACATGGATGTCGCCCCCAAAAGCCCGGTTCTCCACTTAATTGCGCATTATTTGGTCAGTACTGTTGCCATGGCAACCGAAAGCCAATAGGTGTCATACGTGAAGTATACCACGTCCATACCAAATATGAAAGTAATCGTTCTAAAATTGCTGCCAGTAATGTGTTCACAAGGAAATCTCTATGTTTTGCCACTAATTTGTGTATCATTTGGCCAATAACGGTGCCATGGCATCCAAAATCGATAGGTTTCATAAGTGAAGTATAACACATATGCATACCAATTATGAAAGTAATCGGTCAAATATGACAGCCTTTACAGCATCCACAATAAAAGGTGCACAAATTTGCGCATTATTTGACCAATACTATTGCCATGGCAACCAAAATGAATAGATTCCATAAGTGAAGTGTAACACATGTCCATACCAAATATGAAAGTAATCGGTCAAAAATGGCAGCCTGTAGAACATCCACAATGAAGCATCTATGGACGCGATGCGGTGGCAGTGGTGGCGGAGACAAGCGTGAATCCATAGTAGCTGCCCGACTTCATCTGAGGGCTACAATAATTAACCAACTTCAAGGCTTAGATCTAATGTTACGTTATTCAAGCATGAGGATACACTATTTATATCAGGTCATCCTATTCCAATGTATGTTTTGAAAATGTTAACGTCAAAATTAATTCATGGCGCAGCGTGAACGAGAAACAGCCAAGATTACTATTTTTCTGGCTGTTTGAGTGCAGGAAAAAAAGCTGTCTACCATTGTTTACCCTTAAAAAGCCGCAATTTCATACTGTGTACGGTACAGGAAATATTTAATTCATAATTATGGGTTTTTCTGATATTCAGTCTTGAAGCAGTAAAACATTTAAATGTGATATGCACACAAAATTACCATCTCCAAAAAAAATAAATATTGGTGATACTGACGTTACTTAATGTTCTAGTGGTATTTAGTCAATGAATCACATTTTACAACCCTGTTTGAGCAACTTGTCTCTTGCAGGGAAGTGTCAGAACATCTGCACTGAAATGGAGTGAACTTTAGAAGTTACCTCCACATGCAAAATAAATGTGTTGTTCCTGTCAAACTGGCTAAAAGTAAGGGGCAATGTACTCTCTCCAACTCCTCACCACTGCATAATATTTCAATCAAAGCTGCTCTGCTGCCAGAGTAACATTCAACCACCATCTTACCTTCTTGTTTGTGTTTTCTATCAACTGTCTTAGGAAACTGATACTTTCATTTCTTGACTTCCCAGAATTCCCTTCATGCTAGCCTCCCTGCTTGTGCCACTCAACCCCTGCAGCTAATGGCCAGGCAATTTGTCTACTCCCCTCCATAAGATTGCTTATGCCATATCTCTCTAATTCTCTCTTCCCTGGCTCCCCATTACGGAGAGCGTCCAGCTGAACACCTCAGCACAGACCCACTGGGCAGCAAATGAAACCATTTAGAAGGCCTTCAATCAATGTTTCAATCATAAACCCAAGTCACATTTTGTCCATCCCATTATGATAAGGCAACTAGCTTCCCCTCTTCTGCACATTTTCCAGTTAAAATTCCTGTCTTTCAACACAAACTAAAGTCTCACCTGCAAGTGCCGCCAAAAGCCATACATTTTTGTAACATTCTGCCTCTCTGCCATTAAAATCAAGCTGTAGCTCAGATGCCCAGACTCAATTTCTGCGACAAACACAAATCCCCAAACTGAATGCAAATGGCAAAAGCGAACCACAACAATCGAGATACACAGAGATCATAGATGCAGGAAGCTTTCTCAAAGAACCCAGGTACTGCAGGTAAGGGATCACTGAAGCACATCCATGGCTGACAGGTGAGTGACAACAAAACGCAACATCCACACTCCCACAATCCCCTGCTAGGCTCACCATTCGACACTTACATCACATAGGGAAAAAGCACTCCTCGGCATCGCCACGGAGATAATCCAGACTTGTTACTCTCCCTGTCCAGCGTATCAGAAACAGGTCCAGTTTCCATGTAACCATCCTAATTTTAAAATGGAAATGTGGTCATACAGTCAATCACATAGAGTTAAAATAATTCCAGCACAAGGAAATAACTGGTAAAATTATGCAGCCACTATGGCAACATTGCGGTAAATATAATAAAAGCTGGGGCGCAGAACTGTACAGTTTCTGTGTTTCACTACAAAACAGAGAGTGAGTAGTTAACAGAATATGAAGAACCGTCTGCAATTTTGCAGGGATGGGCGCAATCATCAGGAAGATAATTGTGAGTGCTTTTTTTTTTTTTTTACTGCCTTCAGCAAGGAGACCATAATCCAGCATGACAGCACTGAGATGGCAGCTGCAATCGTTGCTCAGAAAGATTACTACTGTGAAAGATTTGAATGGATAAAATTTTGAATGAAATAGTACTTTGAAATAAAATCGCTCTTCAAGTAAAAAAATATTGGCGGTTCAGGGATGAGATTTGAGATCATTTGACTCCAAAAAAAACTCACGTCCTTGAGCACAGAAATGGAAGCTTCATCAATGGCAATATTTCTATAGAGATTTTTTTCGGAACATCATTAAATGATATAAACGCTGTCAAAAGTTTCCGGACTGGACCCCATGTTTTTTTGGCTTCATTACTAGCCCATCTTGGGAATTTCACACTGGTGAAGTCAGTGCAGTGGGGACAGTATATATACCTCCTAACTGTGGGGTCAATTCCCAACTAGACATGGGCTGCGCTAGAGTGGTGATTGCTGGTGCTATAGCACCAGCAGAAATTTCAACAGCACCACCGTAACCCAACTAGGAAAACAACTGAATTCTCTTTTAAATTCTGGTTATACTTTCTCTGTATATTTTTGAAGTTATTAACTCTGCTCTGTTGGTCTAAGGTCAGATCCACTCTACACCTCCTTCGTTGTAAGTCTAGAGTGAGCCGCTTTAGATCCCTATTGAACAATGGTCTTCACTGTTGTTCCTGGGGACCCACTGTGTATCCTAGTTATTGTTCCAACCACAATTGTAATCACAGGATTTTAACAAGCTGTTAATGTCTTAATTAGATGTTTTACAGGTTTAGAGTAGTTAATTACTCTCCTTAGCCAAATGTTACATGGAAATACCCATACAAGCTATGAAGAATAAAATACCGCAGAAGATAGTGTTTATTTCTATACTGCAAGAAATTTCATTTTGTTGTCGAAAAAATTTGTCTTGATGTGCCAATTAATTTTCACCAATCAGGGGCCATCTATATCTTTAATTGGTAACATTGTTTTCTCTAATTCTACGCAGATTTTTCCAATACATCAAAATGTGGGAATGGTATTTTTTTTTTATTCTCACTGGCAAACAGATATTTGTTTACTTGTGAGTTCAGTGTAATGGTGCGATCAGGAACCAGTCGCGAGAACCAGGAAATGCAGTAGAGCTTGTTTTATTAAAGGGAGAGGACCCCCGCAGGGCAGAAGGCAAAAGTCCAGAGTCCACAATCCAAAAGTCAAAATCCAGTTGGGCAAAAATAGTATCAAAAACCAGGGCAGCAATCACAGTAATCGTAGTCGGACAGAAATAGGTCTGGTACACAGGAACAGTTCTATCAGAGAAGCAAGCCAGAATCCACAGGACGTAATCCGAATCGTTACCAGGGCAGCAAACAGATCTCGTAGTCGGGCAGAAAAATGGTCAAAACACACAGATGCAACAATAATCCAAAATCACAAAGGCAAAAATCGAAAGTCGGGCAATCCAGTCAGAAAGATAAACACTGAGAGATCAAGGCGAGAAACGTGGCACGAGAAAACTAGGGAGAACGATCTGACAAGAAAGTGTACCAAACAGACATCTTATATACACACCCGGGGTAAACACATGACCAGGGAGAACAGGTGCAATCAATGGTAACAATGATCAGGGAGAGACACATGAGGAATAAACTAATTACATGAATTTGGCTGTAGCCAAAACACAGACAGGGATCACAAGACAAACCTAAGTACAAAACAGCTCCGGTTAAGGAGTACTAAAGTGCCAAGATAAAAGAAAAGGAAAGCACAAAGTATAAGTGGAAATCCACAGAAACTTGCAGCAGAGATAATTAGGGATAGGCAAGGAGGCGGAGATTAGAATTGAGCGACTGCTGAGAGGTAGTTAGTCAATTAGTATGTGCAGCTTTACAATCCTGAGTGCATGTTAGAAAGTTAGTAAAAATATACAAGATTAGTGTGGTTAGTAATTAGCAAAAACAATAAATTGTTAGTATGTGTTAGTAAGACAGTAAAAGAGAGAGGAAGGAAGAACACGAGATAATGAAAGAAGATTGAAACCCAGAAACCAATAAATCACCCGAATGAGTGGCACACAAGACAAGGGACCGTGAGAAAAGATACACACATGACAAGACAGGGGAGACAAAGTGCAAAGCATGGAAAATAAACATGGCATGAAACATGGCAATGAAAACAAAACATGGCATGGAGACTGATAACCAAAACATGAAAATAATAAAACAGGAAATCCTTGATACCAAATACACAATACATAATCTAAGAGTGGTCAGACAAAATCAGTGGTCTCTAAACGCAAGAATCAATCATCATGGCACTTGGCCAGGCACAGAACTTAAGCTAGACAGCAGAAATCAGAATCACAACATTCAGAGGGCAAATAAATGCTCTAAATGCAGTTATTAAATGTACTTGTTAAAATCCTGCAATTACAATTGTGGTTGGAACAAAACCCGGCATACACAGTGGGTCCCCAGGTACGACGTTGAAGACAACTGCTATAGACCACTAGATTGCTTAAGTGACGCATTTGTTCCAGCAGCAAATACACCCAGAGGTAAAATTCGCTCAGAGACGCCCATTCATTTTCGCCTACTTAAAAATTACATTTTCAGAAACACTTGCATGTGAGTCGTTGTTATTCTGGTATTGCTGTAAAAACAGAGCAAGATTTTGTGTCACTTAAGACAATTGCTTTGAAGTTTTTGTTGTTATAAGAAATGTTGATGGATTTTTGTGTACGTTATCAAATTCCTCTCTGGTTTCTTCTCTTCATTGTACCCTGGTTGAGCACAATTTGGCATCGACCGAATTGTTTATATTCAATCATATGGCAAATGCCAACTTTGTTAAACACAGGTGCTTGTCAAGTCCGGCTAATTCTTTAACAAGTTTCACTTTTCAAAACGCTGCTCATCAAAATGATCACTGCACAGCTCTGATCAAGGGTTCTTTCTCTTGACTTATAACAGCCAAGCCTTTCTCTCCTCCTTGTCTTTAGGAAATCAGTATAAACAAACAAAGCAACTTATACTCTGTTTTGAGTATTTTGCAGATAAGAAATATTTCCTTTGAATGTCAATCACAAGTGGCAAGCTTGTTAGCCACCTTGTTAATTTTATTAACTACCATGTCAATGTAGTCTCTGTGATGGAAGGTTAACAAGGTATAAGGTGACCAGTTTTCTGAAAGGAAAATCTGGGACATTTTCAGCGGAGCAGTGAAAAATCAGTAAATATTATCAAAATGAAATAAAAATGGGGACAAGTACTTTTTCATGCTTTTATTGAACCAATTCTTACCTTTCTGGTATTTTTAAACTTTTCTTTTGTATCTTAAAATGCTCCTAATAAGCGTATGGCACACTAAAATGTTAAATAAATCCACCAGGTGTTGAAACTCTTCAATATTCAGTTCTCATATATTTATGATTTAAGTCTGACCGATCATTTTCTTTGGTCCAAATGAAATGATTTGCCAAGCTTTCTGTCTGTCATCCGTAACAACGCCCCTTCCAGTTTCCTACCGCTGTCACCGCTTGCCTCTCTGGCAGAAAAAAAAAACATGCATTTGACTGTAAACAAATGGGTTCTGAAATGCTATAATTACAATAATAAGGTTGATGGTAGTTCGTCAGACTACAAAGGTAACTAAATGTTACGAGGGCATTTTATACCACATATAGAATGGAATAATATGTCATTACTGTTGGTTAGTTTTCACTTACCAGTGCCTCTGTATCTGACTCCATTCACCCGTTTCACTGTCCTATGAAAAGAAACATTGCAGCGTGAGTGAAACGGGTCAATGGAGTCAGATTCAGAAGCACTGGTAAGTGAAAACTTACCGACAGTAATTAAATAATATTTAATTATATATGTGGTATAAAATAAACGTCCTCGTAACATTTAGTTACTTTTAGTTATATTTTTTTTTCGTAGGAGAAGTCTGGCAATCGGAGGGAAGAGGGTGGGACTTTGGAGGGAGGCAGGGTTGATCATGTTCAAGTTTTAACTAAGTGCCGTGCAACATGCTAGAAAGGCAAGAATTGCTTTAAACAAAAGGCTGAAATCAATCCACTCAGTCAGTCCACCTTCGTAGCCTCCGCCTCAGGACCGAGAAGCAAGCCATGGGTGTCACTCTCAAAATATTCAACAAGATAACCTTAAGATTTGAAAATGCCTACCGATAAAGCTTATTTTAAGTGATGAAAAAGTGCGACGTCCATCACTGAATCTTGAAAACTATAACTTCAAGCCAAGGTACCCTGGTGGCTCATCAGTCAAAGTGCGCATATCATAAAGGCAGTGTCCTTCCTGCAGCGATCTGGGTTCAATTCTGGCTCGGGTCATTTTCTGCATGTCTTCCCCCATTCTTCTCCCCAACCTTCCTGTCTCACTCTACACTGTATAAATGTCAAATAAAGGAAAAATTTCCAAAAAAATATCTTTAAAAACTATTTTAAAAAACATTACAAAGTCTTTATATTGGTTTCGACAACTATGTGAGGTTTCTGCTAAATATATGCCACAAACCATGACGAGGCGAAATTGTTAAATAACCTAAAAGACAAATGCGTCTCTATTGAGTTGACACTCAAGAAATTGGGCAGAGGTGAGAAGTAAAACGCGCTGCCAGTGGGCGTTGCTCCATTAAAATGAATGCAACCTATTTTTGACGCGCATCTCACGCCTCCGGTGGGTGTTATGCTTTAGACTGTCAATGATGTCAGCTCACACAAAATAAATAAGTTCATACCCAACATATCATTTTACGCGGTCACCGGTCTCATCTTCTCTCCTTTCTGCCGCCTCTTTGCTGTTGATGCTGCTGAGTCTGGTCGTGCTTCCTGAGTGCGTCACTGAGTACGTCATACGTCTTCTCTGCCGATGCGAGTAACTGGCTACCATAATAACCGGTGTTTGAGTCTGCGCGTGTTTTCCCCACATTCAGTGTCAAAATCGGGGACATTTTTGGGACAGCTATAACCGGGGACAGGTCACCCAAATCGGGGGCTGTCCCCGGAAATCAAGGACGTCTGGTCACCATAACAAGGTAGCTGGCAGGTGACCGATAACAATTGTCAGCGTTTGCTTTTAGTCAGTGATCTATTCGAGTCCATGGGATGTCTAATTGGCTAGCTGGCACGCAAACGCGATTTTCTCCATTAAATGAATAAATTTGCGTATCTATGATAACTTGCGTTTGAAATGTTTAATTATAGCCTTTCGAATGAATATTGCTGCAAAACGCAGCCGCGCATCGATATTATGAACTTATTTAAACTTGGCCTAGTAGGAAACCATTTATATAAACAAAGTTCGTTGTATCAATTTGACGGCCAGGTGCTTGACTTTTGGTAATGTAACTATGACATTATCAGCAATATAATGTTCTAAATGAATATCCTATTTAGCCTATTGGTTTTGCTTATGGACTTCCAAAGAGTGATTCTTGGTTTTTGTTTACATACGATTTGTCATACATCTCCTACAAAGCCCTGCGTCTGCTGTTGACTTTAATGTAGGCCATCTTTTGGTGTTGTCTGTCAATTTATTATGAGTAGTAGAGGACTTTGTTTTTCAATTGAAAAGCGCACATTTAATACTGATTGCTCGATTGGTGTGTGTGATTGAGGATGAGCAATCTGGCTTTGAAGCTCTGTTAGTTTATTGTTTACTCTCTTGTGTCTCCCGTATAGCTGACGCAGTTCACTTGTATATTAAATACAAAAATCGCTTTAGTTTTGTGAATCAATAGAGGCATTGGTAAAAACAGATCTGAAACTTACTCTTGCATGCCAGGTGTCTGGCTTTTGTGCAAATAAAGGCTACCGTACGATACATTCACCAGCCCAATCACTGAATGATTCAGCCCCACTATAGCACCAGCAAGAAAAAAATCTCTGGTGCCGGCACTGCAACTAGAGCTCTTTTGTTGCATTTAATTTGACCTCAGTAAGATATGAGTTAATGAAATTTTAAAGTAAACAGTACATTAAAATGAAATCCTTATTCAAATAAAAAATATCATAGGTTCTGGGATGAGATGACCAGAAACTAAAGTGGAATGAATTCCCATATAGGGCACTGTTGTTACATTTAATTGCATCCCCAGATTACTTACAGGGATATTATGGAGGCCTGATCCTCATTTTTAATAAGTTTTAATTGGAATTTCTTTAAATTTGTCGTGGGCATTTATAACCACTACAGGAATAACCCAATCAATTTTGGACAATTTATAATTAATTTCAATGGTATTAATTAACATCAATCCACTATGACTATAATCTCAGTAAGTGTACATTTTATTGTCAAATTGGTCTTAAATGGAGTTTTGAAGATTTCAGGGATATACCCTTGCAGTCCTCATTTATTGATTACTGTGAGTGACTTGCTTTGTGTCCACATTGTACAACGAAATTTGCTGCGCGTCTCTTAAAACAATTAATTTAATATTTCACATATGCTTACGGGCACTTACCCACACCCATCAATGCACTCATGGTAAAAGGAAGAAGTGAGTAGAGCATAAAAGAATTATTGCACTTTATAAAATTATTATTGAATGTAATAGAGATAACATTGCACATTTGTTTTATGTGAGTATTTTTCCTGTCCTTAGTCCTGTGTTGTTGAGTGTTGTAATGATGTTGGAGGAGTGAAGGCAAGGGGAGAGAGTTTTGTGTATTTTAGCTTTATTTCTTTTTTGTGTGGAGTTAATTTCAATGCTGACTCTGGGATGAAAGCTGATTTTGGGCCTGGAAGTTCAGGTCTTTGTTAGCAGATGGCCGCTGTGAGAAGAGATGATGATCAGGCCAAGTTGGATCCTTCAGATAGCTGCAAGCTCTGCGGAGGCAGCTTGACCTGAAGGTGTCTTCCAGTGTGGGCAGGGGAAGTCCAATTATTATCTGGGCTGAGTTTATTATTCTCTGGAGAGCTCTTCTGTCTGGTGCACAGTTGGCCTACCATGCTGACACAGTATGTCAGTACACTCTTTATATCGTGGTACACATGCTGTTTCATGGGCAAGTTGGTTTTCCAGGACATTCTTAGAAAATAAAGCTTCTGTTGAGCCTTTTTTTACAGTGGAGTTTGTTGTCCATGTTAGAACCTCTGAAATGTGGGTTGCAAGAAACTTGAAGCTGGAAGCCCTGTACACCTCTACCTCTTCGATGGTAAGAGGAGACAGGACCTTGCAGGATCTCCTAAAGCATATGATGAGTTCTTTGGGTTTTGGATGTTCGGTGATAAATAATTTTCTATACACGGTATAGACATCATTTCTTGGTGGATTTGATGTGCTTTCAAAGTTTTAAACAATTTTTCAAAGCACTTGACTGTGCTTGCACTAGGGAAAAAATATGTGTAGCCGCTGTGGCTAAAGTACCCACAATGTTGGTCTGGGTCCATAATGCGGCGCGCGTATTTTGAAAAAAAAAAAAAAAGAAAAAAGGAAAAAAAGTTTTCGCCATGTATATGTTCCACATAGGTGCTCTGCACATAAAATTTTGTTAAAGAGATAGTCCACCCAAAAACTATAATTTGTATATCAATTACTCACCATTAGATTGTTGCACCTGGCGCAACTTTATGGCCACTGGAAAGTTTTGAAAAATTATCCAAATTCCTTTTTTGCTGGAAGCAAATGGGGTCACCCAGTAGCAATGGTAAAAAGTCCACAAAACATCTGTTGACAAACTTTCAAACCATCATATAATCCAAGTCTGCTTTGTCCACTCGTATCCTCAAAATGCTAAAAACGTGTTTAATACCCACCTTCTCTAAAAATTTCATCAAAATCTGTCCATTACTTTTTGAGTTATGTAGTACACAAACAAACCAACAAACAAATGCCACCAAAAACACAACCTCCTTGGTGGAGGTAATAACATTACACTACATTTGTGGCAAGAACAGGCCATTCAGCTCAATAAGGTCTGCCATTTTCCTATCGCAAAAGTTTACCTAACATTTCAGACGACTTACTGGTATCAAGCTCAAAATCAAGCTTGTCTTGAAAACTCCCAAACTTTCTGCCACGACAATATAGCCGGGCAAGTTATTCTACACTAATTACTGCTTGGAAAAAATTCCTAATATCAGTGCTAAATTTACCCCTGTGAGCATGAGTTTTCGAACAGAGCTCAACCTAAGTAATCCTGCATAGTTATAGTAACTTTCTTAATCCCTTGAACAGATTTAAAGACCTAAATCAAATCACCCTGTAGACTCCTTTTACGAAGACTGAAGAGATTAAGTTTCTTCAGCCTCTCCTCAAAGCTTTCTTCTTTTATACTGGGAATGAACTTTGTGGTTCTTCTTTAAACTTTTCCTAAAGTATCTATATCTTCGTTGAAGTATGGTCCCCAGAGCTGAACACAGTACTCTAGCTGTGGTCTGACGAATGTGTTGTAAAAGAGAAGTATGACCTCTTTGGATTTAGACTCAATACTTTTAGCGAGATATCCCAGCATCATGTTGGACTTTTGAACTGTTATGGCACAATGGCTAGAACCTGTAAGGGCTTGGTTATCAATCACTCCTGGATCTTTTTCCATCTGATGAAGTAATCCTGACATGTTTTTATTATCTCCATGTACAACTTTACATTTTGCTACATTAAATTTCATTTGCCACATTTCTGCCCAATTCTGGATTCTATCTAAATCATCCTGAATCACTTTAGTGGACTCTAAACATTTAAAAAGTCCTCCTATAACTCCAATGGTTTTCATTTTTTAAATTAGTCTCTCATGCAGTACTGTATGAAATTCTTTCTGAAAATCCAAGTACAGAGCCCTGCTCTGGTCCTAAGTCTTGGTGACCACTTAAAAGAATTCCAAAAGATGAGTTTCCCTTACGGAAACTAAGTTGGCAATCCTTCAAGATGTTACTACATTGAAGAAATAATTCCAGCTTGTTTTCAATGATAGATTCCAGTATTTTGCATGCAATTCAATTTAAACTGACAAGCCTGTAATTTCCGGCTTCAGGATGGTCCTGTTTTATTTATATTTATATTATATTGCCCTGCTACCGATCACTCTGTATTTCTCCAGTTTCTAAAGAACCCCTAAAATAACTGACAGTGGTTTACAGACAATCTTACTAACTTCCCTGAGAACTGTAGGGTATAACCATCAGGGCCAGCCAACTTATTCGTCTTCAGTTCATGCAGATTGTCTAATACTTCTTTATCCCGAATCTCGATTTCTACTAAATAATTTCAAGCATTGGAAATGCCCCCTAGCCAAATAAAAATTTGCCCCATGATAAAATTCTCAACAAAGTAACTATTTAAGATATCAGCATTATCTTTATTCTCATATAGCAGTGATTCAGTGACCAAGGACTTTGCTCTCCAGATGCTCACTGAGCTGGCATCGGTGGCAGACAATCTCACCCTGGAAATCTCCTCCTAGCAGCGCGATCATCCTGAAACTGCTACATGATTTTGGCCCCAACCTATTGACCTTTAACACCCTAAATAGTAAATAAAATTATTACTGCTGAGACAGAAGCTCAGAAACCACAATTTATAAACCTCAGAAGCTCTGAGCAGTAGTTGCAACAGAAACCATAGAGAAAAAGCAAAGAAATGGAATATAGCTGCAGACAGCCATTCTTGGGTTCAAGCCAATGAAAAATGTTCAAAGATGAAAGCGATTGTAAGACCTTTGGCATTTGCAGCTAGTTATCTGACCAGCTACACTCTATTTTGGCAATGCAGTCACCCCCTATTGGTCCATTTCTTTCAACCATTGTTATGTTTGTATTGTTTGAGTTTTATTGAACTTCAGGAAAGGCTGTTACATTATCTGTACAGATACATAATATATAAGGTAGTATAGGTGTGACTGTGCATTCGGGAACCACACTCGAGAGAGGGAAATCCAAAAAACGTATGCCTTTAATGAATGCCGGGTCAGAACGAATAGACACAAGAATTTCCAAGCCACAAAATGAAATCCAAAACAAGCCGGGGTCAGAACCAGAAAAACAGAGGTGCGACAGTACATAGACAGCAGGCAAAAAGTCGTAGTCGATATCCAAAGCAGTGGGTCATACACAGGGCATCCAAACACAAAAACGTGGTCATACAAAAATGGGTCAAAATCCAGAAGGCAAAACAATACAAAAAGGGCAATGGCAAGAATCTTGTTCGGACAAAACAGTTGTAGAGAAACCATAATCAATGGCATACACATGAACAAAGAAATATTGATCAATGTTCTTACTTTGTCAGAACAGCAGTGAGGACTCTAAATAGACAGAAGGGAAGTCACATGCTACGCAGGGAACTGGTGAATGGGATGAGAACTAATTATAAAGGGAGGTACACATGGGGGAATCCTAACCACAACAATTGGCGAAAGCCAAGACACGGATGGGAATCACGCAGACATCCTATGACAGTTAAACAGCTCCGATCAGGGAGTTCTAAGTGCACAGACAATGAGTGTAGTAAAGCAATTAATCACGTGCGAGAGATATCGCAGAAACACAGAGAAAGACAGGGAATGCCAAGCAAGAGGTGGAGACAAGAACAGGGCGATTGCTGAGACTGAATTAGTACTAATTATTAGCGGTGCAACTTTCCAGATTTAACTAAAGTGCTCGTTAGTGAGTTAGTAATATATTCATGGATTAGTTGGGTTAGTAGACAATGATACAGAGTACAAATGTTAGTCTTGTTAGTAATCAAGAACAGCAAGGCGAAGGAAGTAAACGAGAATTGAAGTAATAATGAAACATCAGAAACCATGGAAATCACCCGAAGCAGGTGAGCACACAGACTGGGGAGATGGACTGAACAAACAAGATCATGAGACAGGGGAGACAAGTGCAATGAAACTGAAAATGGCAAGAACTGAAAACCTGAGAATACAGTAACCAAAAAGAATAAAGAAAAGACAAAATCATGAGCATGAAACATGAACAAAAAACCAGAACCATGACAATAGGATAGTATATTTTTTTTCCCTTTGTACAGTACTCTTTTCTCGGAGGAATTTTGGTGGGCTATTCCTGGGAAGATTCACCACTGTCCCAAGTTTTGTCCGTTTGTAGATAGTGGCTCTCACCAAGGCTCATTGGCCTCCCAGAGCCTTATAAATGCTTTGTAACCCTTTCCTTACAGATTGATGTCAACTTAGTTTCTCATCAGCGCTTGAATTTTTTTACATCACAGCATATGTGCTGCTTTTTGCCTATACCACATTGCCAGGCAGGTCAGATTCAACAGGGCTGGCAGTAATCATGCCCAGATGAGCGCAGTAGAATGAAATCCAAAGCTCAATTAAAGTTGTTGAATTATTTGATTTAGTAACTAGGGCAGCAATTAATTTTTCACATAAGGTCAGGTCGGGTTGGATTGATTTTTTTCTTCAATAAATGAAATTGTAATTTAAAAACTGCATTTTGATTGTACATGGGTTATCTTTGTCTAAGGTAACAATAAGTTGGATGATCTGAAACATAAAGTGGTGACAAATATGCAAAAATGGAAGAAATCGGGAAGGGGGGCAAATACTTTTTAAGGCACAGTAATCCATCTCTTTGCAAATAATTTTCCACAAATACAAATCAGCAGGATCTTGGTAATTCCACAATTCCGCAACAGTCCATAATATTATCAAGCTGGAGCACATCCAGACCAATCTTGGTGCATAAAGGGCAAGGCTGAAAATCACTTCTAAATGTGCATGTTCTCCAATCTGACGGACGTCACAGCCTAAAGAGCTGTCATGCAATTGTAATGGATATTGTGATATGAGCTCGGAAATGCTTTGCTTCACCTTCATCTGTCAATACTGTTGACAACTGCTTGGCTGACATTGGAAGCGGAACAAAAATCCTTTATTAACTAATGAGCAGTCTTGACCTGTTTTCAGTCATTTCTGCTTTTGATCTTAACACGTCCTGCAATGGAGGCTATTTAATCTGTGCTTTGTGATTCTTTAAATTACAAGAAAAAAAACTAAGAAAAACAAAAACAGCAAATAAAAATTGCATAAAATTGATAGAAATGAAATTTTGTGTCCAAACGATGCAGTATTTCTTGTCTAACCGTATCAAGGAGAACTGGCATCACCAGATAGAGTTGAATGTTTCTGGAGTTCACACAAATTTAATTAATGTAAATTATTTAAAATAGTTTAAGACCAACCATTAGCTAAAAGGGATGTTTTGACTGTCCTTTACCATCAGCTGACCAGCTGACGCCTGTCAACACTGCATCCAACAGATCCAAGTTATATGCTGACATTTAAAAATTATCTGTTCGGGGAATGTCCCAGCAAGACTATGCAAACTGAATTCTGCATGGATTTCAAGCGTATGGCTACGTAAGCAGAAAATAAGAGTGCTAGATTGGCCAGTCTGCGGCAACAAAGATCCCATGCAATTGAAACTGAACACAAGGCAATGATGAATCAAGGCAAGGGGGACAGTTTCATCTTCAACATTTGACCAACCCAGTGTCTCCAGTGCCTGAACACTTAATGAGAGTGATCAAAAGGCAGTGATGTTTCGCTGTGGTGAACAGTCAACTATGCCAACTTTTTTGGACTCAGTTGCAGTCATATAATTACATCTTCACTAAGCAATGAATTTAACATCTTAGATTATCAAATAATGTGCTGTTGCATTCTTTTCAAAGCAGAATAATGTGAATGGATTTTAAATCTATGCTTTTTTTTATTTTATTTGCCTTATCCATAATGTTCAAACTTTTCATTATTGCTGTTTTTGGTAACCCATTAAACTTTTTAAAAATTCCCGGCAAACATATTAACTCTTTACGATTGATAAGTAAACAAGGGATCACTCGTTACCAACCCAAATTACTTAGCCAACTACCAGGAAATACTGCATTCTCCGATGTCCCCCCCATACAAATTAAATGTGGCAGTTATGGGCAAAAGTTAAAACAATTTCATTAACCCCTTCACCACTCTGCAAGACTGCATGGGCAAATAGTTCATCTATTTTTGAACTATTTTTTGAATCATATATTTTTCTCAATGTAAAATTAAGAAAAATTCCATAATATACAGTGCATAATATCATTAAGAACTAATTACAACAAGCAAAGAAGTGAGCACACTAATACCCCCAACCATTGCGCGCTGAAGAGATTATGGCATATTTTTCAAATAAATTAGCAATGCACCTCTGCATGAAGTATAGAATACATGACTGATATTTTAAAACAATCTGATAAGCAGTTTTCAAGAAATCAGTCTGACAACATTTGCAGTGGTAAATTTTCTAATTTCAAAATTTGGAAAACAAAAGTAATTGAAATTATCATCACATTTTCATTAAACTTGGCACTGAACCTCTGCATGAAGTGTAGAATGCATGACTGTAATTTGAAAACAATCCGATGAGTGGTATTTGAGAAACTGGTTGGACAATCTGGTGCAGACGAACAGATGGAATTCTTTGGTATAAACTATATACCCCTGAACCATAGTAATACCAGTAAAGAATGTCTAAAATCTGAATGGGTATTGTATACTTCCATAATTTATGCCTTATCGATTTGGTAATAAAGCTGTGACATCTATGTAAACTTGGATTATTATGAAATTATTATCATTGTAGTGATTAAACTCCAAATTAACATTATAGTTTCACCATTTCTCCAATGATGACATATTTAGAATACATGGAGTATGCTCACAAATCGGTCACAAGCCAAGAGATCATAATACTCAGTAAAGAAAGATTGATGAAAATATGCTTAAAATAATATGCCGTCAATTAACTTTTTTTTTTTTTTTTTTTAATTTGGCATTTCCAATCCCACCCGAATCTGGAATGCCCAATTGGGGAACTATGTACAAAGCTTGCTCGTATGCGACCCCCTGCTGCCAACTCAGGATAGTGAGACAGTTCACGGCTCTCCTCTGAAGCACGTGCCTGTCTGCCACTGATTCTTATACACTCATTGGTTGAATCTTCGCCAGTTCAGAACAAGGGCGGAGGATGCCCGGACGTGAACCAACCCGGAGTCTTCTTGACGAGCGCCCGTCCGGCCAACAGGAGGCACTGGAGCAATGAACAAAGCTGTCATTATATGCCCAAATCCGGCAGTCCCTTCCCAATTTGAAACCCTGTAGCGCAATGGCCAATTGTGCGCTACTCTGAGAAAGCTGCCGACCCCTGCCGGTGGGTACGCCGGGGCTCGAACCTGCGACGAGGTGATCACCTCTGCACTGCAGAGCAGTGCCTTAACCGGGTGAGCCACCCGGCAGCTGTGCCGTCAATTTACTTCACTGTAATTATTTATTTTTAACCTGGAATTCCTGAAGGTTGTCTGATCTAAACTAAGCAATAAGAAAATCATTCACAGATGAATTATGCACATTTATTGTACTTCAGAATATAGGCCGTGTCCTTCAAAAGGAAAAACTGCTGCTAATTTTGAAAGTCTCTTTAATTATTATCAATTAAGAACTGTTCACTGCACACCCTTATGTTGCAATGATGTGTCTTCAAACAGCTCTTTGGCACAATTCAGGTATTTAATAATCCATAACCACTGAATAGCCCATTCCCAGTCAGCTGGTTCTGACTGCAAAATGATTCCCCAAGCACGACTGGTTCACAGCATACCCTTATATTGCCATACCTTGTCTACAAGCACCTCTTTGGCATATCTCAGGTTTTTAATCATCTATAACCACTGGATTAGTCTCCTCCAGTCAACTGTTAGATATAGAATTTTGGCATTTTTCAGCTAATTCCAACCTTGACATGTTTGTGTTTGTTGCCTGTGTCTGTTATGTGGCCTCTGTAGGTCTGGTTTGCCACAGGTAAGCATGCTCTACTGGTAGGCTGGGGGTAGTGACAGAGTTCTGAGCTCACTGCATTGCGGCAGTTGCCTTAACAGCAAAAGCTTAGGGAAGCCATATGGGGGATAAACAAGTAAATATCTCAGTCATATGTTTTGTATGATTCATCAAACAGCCTACACACTCATACTACATGCAATTTAGAGGCGGCAAACTGCCCATTTAAACCATGAAGTCAATGGACTGCAACAGAAGACTGCGCCAGATTTTACTCCACTTAGCAAATTACAGGGACATGAAGGCTGAAGTTGACATTTCATTTGACTGAAGATTATAAAAAAATTGCTGGTTCAGCAACAATTTTAGTTGTGATATGCAGACAGGAGGGTCAGAATGTAGGGTCAGAACCGAGGAATATCAGTCTTTGAGCTCATCGCTAATCCGCTAATTACTACTTAATCCAAAGAATGTGAGAAGCTGTTGCAGTAATAATAACTGAAGTGACAGTACTCATGTCAAGATCTGGTCCTTTTTTGTTGTATATCATTCTTCAACAATGCAGGCCAATTAAACAAAAAATTCAAACAACACCATTTAAAAAAAGCCACTGCAGTTTGGAAAAATGCAGCAGGCATGTCCCGATGGCTAAATATGAATTTTAGAATGAAAACCTGCCATCCATGAATAAAACTGAGTGCGCTGCGATCCCTGCAATCATCAATTTTTAAACTCCAAACTCAGATGACCCAAAACTCGGAAACTAGCAAGTTACGTGAGCACTTAGACAGTCAAACCAGGAAGACCTTAGAGTGTTCAGAGAGCCAGCCTGATTGCGTGTCAGCAACTGCCAGTATGGTGATTTTTAATTCATGTTGGAACCTCACTGCAACTCTTGTTTGCTTTTAGTAGAGCAGATGGTGTTCCTCATGGGGCTGGGCGGACTCAAATAGTCAAACACATGGAAAAGAAAGCAAACTGACCTTTTACACTGCAAGGAGACAGCAGAGATTTACAAAAAATGATGAACAATGGATTGCTGAATGAGGAAGGAGAATCCACCATGAACCTTACAGAGAACAGGATGAACTATCTCTATGGGTAATTAGATATAAGCAAAAACAGAAATGCAATGAACACAAAACAGCAAGAATGATGGCCCTTCAGATTCCTGTAGGCTGGAGAACAATGACAGTGGGAAATAGACAACAGCATCGGAATGAAAAGATGCACAAATCAATTTCACAACTCAGATTAAGACTGAGCAACTGAAACTCACCTAAATTGCTTCATTTAACACCATTTATGCTTTTTTTCCCCACCCAGGTTTACATTCATCTAATGGTCAATTCACAATATCACCATTTACACACCCACTCCATAAATAAACACGTAATGACAGCTGCAGTATACATGCTGCAACCACACCTAATTCAATTTTGAACTAATGTCTCTCCCTTCTCTGACACACATTGACTCAAATTATCTCACACATGAACCCTCGTACTTGCTTTTCAGAATTTACTCCCTCACCTACTTAAAGTAGTGCTAGATACTGTTGGGTGCAGTATTTTTTTGATTCCAGTGTTTCATCAATAATTAATAGCTCTCCAGTCAACGGCTATGTCCCAGCTTGTTTTAAACTTGCTGTCATTCACCCCCCAATCATATAACCTCACTTAGATCTATTTGATCCTTATAATTATCAACCAATTACAGAGCTTTTGGTTTCTTCCTTGAAAAAGTAGGCCTTTGGGCTGCTTTCATGTAATATAAAGTCAGATGCTAGAAATCTTCATGTTATCTTTGATTCTGGATTCATATTTCATCACAATCAATGTCTTTGGGCCACTATCATTTAATGTAAAGTCTTACGCTAGATATCTCTGTACAACCTTTGATTCCTTCTTTTTTTAAATGGATGAAATTTGATAAATCAGCTCAGTTGGATGCACTGGCTTTCTCAATCTTAGATCTCTTTCAAAATGAAAATAACTTCAGCTGGCTAAAGATATGGAGTCATTAGTTCATGCTTTCATCTCCTCTTGCCTTGACTATTGTAATTCTCTTTGTTAGAATCAGTCAGTCAGCCTAACCTCACCAGCTGCTGCTTCAAAATGCAGTAGCAGGACACATTGCTGGTACCAAGAAAAGAGACCGTATCTCCCCTGCACGGCCTCTGTTCCCTAGTTACCAGTGAAGTACAGAATTGATTTTGAGATTATTTTACTTGTTTTTATGGACTGACACGTGGTTACATCTCTGAACTGCTCATCCCCTATTCCACCCTCTGTCCTTCTGATATAGTGACCGCTCTCCATTCCTCACACCCAGTTAAAAATCAAAGTTGATTGTGCATTTAGGCCCTATATTATAGAATAGTTTGCCGCAAACTACTAGATTCTCCCTAAACGCTGTAACCTTTTGTAATGGCTGGAGGAATCGGGATGTCATGGGTTCAGGTTTGTTAGTTCTGTCGTTCTTTTACTATGGTAGCTAATTGGCTAATCGGAGGGCTGATTTTGGTGTGAGGTTTTGCTTATTGGTGCCAGCTGCAAGGAGTTTATTTAATCCCTTCACTTCTGCCGGCCGGTACTTCAGTGTCAATCCTACGTGCTTGAAGTGAAGGTCTGTCCTTGACTATAGTTTAGCTGTTGAATTGATGACTTAGCTTCTAAGCCTGTTTATAGAATATTTCGTTGGAAATTTATTTCTCTGGCTCCCTAGCTGTCTTCAAGCAGTCAGTCCTTTTTTTTCTTTCGTCCTCTTCCTTCATTCACGGTATGTCCCATGGGAGGATCTGGCGAGATTGAGTTCATACCTGCGAGTCTGCTTGGTCGCATTTCAAGTACCTCTTTTGGAGATTTTCTCGCCTTAGGTTTTGGAGTGCGTTCTCTTTTGGTTCGCTTTTTAAAGTGAAGGTATTAGTGGTGATATCTCCTGGGGTATCACTGATTAAGTTGCATATCTGCCCTCAACACTTTCCAGTGTGCACAAGCACAAACCCCACATACCACCTTTCATATTTCCACGCATTACATGGGAGGCCAATAGCAGCAGCTAGGAGAAAATATAAACAAAGAAACAGAGCAGCTCTTGCACTTCCAAAATGAATGCCAAACAATATGAACCAGGAAGCAGAGCGAGAGAGGAACAAACAAATAGGGAAAGTAAAAGGAAACTTCCCTGAAGAAATGAACCACAAATATACTGCAAAGAGATTCGCCAAAATCCCAAACTAGAGATATCTACTGGCTGTAGTGATAACTAAAATCAAACACTCCAGCAAAGGGAGCTGGGAGAAGAATCTGAAAGTTACAGAAAGAAGACGGGGTCCAAATACGAGCCACAAAGAAAGTGTAAAGCCACACACACAGCCAGAACTATGACAGGACACCCCCCCCCCTCCCCCCTCTAGGGCCAGCCCTAGATGTTCCCTCCCATATCCCTCCCAATCTACTAAAAACTGGACCCCGCGATCAACACGCCTCTCAGCCTATATATGACGCATAGTGTAAACCAGCCCCCCCCCCTCAATCATCTGAGGCGATGGTTGGTCGACCTGCGCCAAGACACTTGTGCCAACTGGTTTGAGCTAAGAGACTTGAAAAGAGGGATGAATGCGCAAAGATCTAGGGAGTTGCAATCGGACGGTGACAGGGTTGAATTTCCGCACGTTCTTAAATGGGCCAATGAAACGGGGGGCCAACTTCTGTGACTCCACTCTCAACGGAAGGTCCCGAGTTGAAAGCCAAACCCTCGGGCTTATCGGGTAACCCGATAAGCAGGTGCCAAACGCGCCTCTGTTTATGCACCGAGCGCAACAGAAACGACTGGACCTTAGCCCAGACCGACCAACACCGCTGAATAAAACGATTAACCGAGGGAACTTCTGAATCCCTCTCAGCCTCTGGAAAAAGTGGTGGTCGATAACCCAGCTGAGCTTCGAACAGGGAAAAGCCTGAGGAGGAGTTACATAGCGAATTATGGGCGTATTCAGCCTATTCCAAAAAATGGCTCCACAGTGAAGGGTTGTCAGCCGCTAAACACCGAAGTGTATTCTCAAGTGACTGGTTAATCCTCTCAGTCTGTCCATTGGTCTCAGGATGAAACCCAAACGAAAGGCTCACAGAGGCACCTAGCTGGTTACAGAAAGCACGCCAGAATTTTGCCGTAAACAGCGGACCATAGTCATCCTGAGGCAGGCCATGCAGCCGGAACACATAGTCTATAAAAAGAAGGGCTGTCTCCTGTGCCGACGGCAGCTTGAGAAAGGCGGTAAAATGGGCAGCCTTGGATAAGCGATCAACTACGACCAAAATGACAGAGTTACCCTCTGAAATTGGCAGGCTAGTAATAAAATCTAGCGCGATGTGGCTCCAAGGACGCTTGGGGATGGGCAATGGCTGCAACAGACCAGAGGGGGGGAGGTGGGACCCCTTATTCTGTGCACAAATGCAACAGGCCGCCACAAACTCCCAGATGTCCTTATCCATGCTGGGCCACCAAAGGTGTTGGGCCAAAAATCGCTTGGTCTTGTGAACCCTCAGATGACCTGCCTAGCGGGAAGAGTGACCGCACTGGAGCACTTGGGAATGAACCACCAAAAGAACAAACAAACAGTCAGGCAGCTCCCCACCAGGACCAGGATCAGAACACAAGGCGTCCTACACTACAGACTCAACCTCTCACTGCACAAGAGCCACAATCTGAGTTGCCGGAATTATAGGCTCTGGAACAGAATCGCGGCCCGAGTTATCATAAATCCACGACAAAGTGTCAGGCTTCATATTTTTAGAGCTGGGGCGATAAGTTAACATTAAGTTAAAACTATTGAAAAATAATGCTCAACGTGCCTACTGGGAATTACGTTGCTTAGTCTGCTGGATGTATTGGAGGCTCTTGTGATCAATCTAAACCACAAATTGGTGTTTCGGCCCCCTCCAACCAGTGCCGCCACTCTTCCAAGGCCAACTTAACAGCCAACAACTCCCAGTTACCAATGCTGTAATTTCGTTCGGCCGCAGACAATGACTGGGAGAGGTAAGCGCAGGGGTGCAACTTATTATCCTGATGAGAATGCTGGGACAAAATGGCACCCACCCCAACCTCCGAAGCGTCAACCTCCACCACAAACGGCAGGGAGGGGCATAACAAGGATGGGCTCCGAACTAAAATGTTTCCTCAACTCCTGAAAAGCATCCTCAGCTGCTGGGATCCAAGTGAATGAAGAGGAGGCATTCTTCTTAGTAAGCACAATAATCGGGGCAGCCACAGCACTAAAATTGCAAATGAACCTCCTATAAAAATTAGCCAAGCTCAAAGACCGCTGAACCTCATTAACATACTGAGAAGCAGGGCAGTTCTTGACTGCTGCCACTTTGTCCAAGTCCATACGGACCAACCCTGATGACAGAATAAAGCCAAGAAACGAGACTATCCTGGCATTAAAAATGCATTTCTCTGCCTTGACAAAAAGTTTGGCTTTTAGGAGGCCTCATGCACTTGTCTGATGTGTTGTTTATGCTCTGAGAGAGTTGAAGAAAATAATCAGAATATCGTGAAGGTAGACAAAGATGAATCTCTCCAACATCTCTCGGAAGACATCATTAACGAGTGCCTGGAACACAGAAGGGGCGTTAACCAAACCGAATGGCATGACCAAATATTGATAGTACCCATCATGGGTATTAAATTCCTTTTTCCATTCGTCCCCCTCCAGGATCCGGACCACATTGTATGCATTACGGAGGTCTAGTTTTGTGAAAATTGATGCCTCCTGCAGTCATTCAAATGCACAGTTCATTAGGGGAAGAGTGTATCGGTGTATTGTAATCAATACAGGGCTTCAAACTGCCATCCTTTTTCCCAACAAAAAAGAACCAGCTCCACCAGGAGACTGAGTGGGTCAAATAAATCCATGCGCTAGGGCCTCCTGAATATACTCTCGGATAGTCTTGCACTCTGGTCCTGACAGCGAGTATAAGGAGCCCCTGGGGGGAGTACTACCAGGAAAAAGCTTGATCTCGCAATCGTAAGAACAATGCGGAGGCAACAATGAAGCCCGTTGTTTGCTAAAAACCTCTGTGAGATCAACAGTCATTAGGTATGTGGGGAGGCAAACAAAAGTTCAGAGCAGACCCTAAACTCCAATCCTGTTCAGGGCCTGACGTATCAACAACCGACTCAAAATCAGAAAAATCCTCCAACATGAAATTCTCTTCTGGCTGCTGCCAGTCAAATTGAGGATCCCACTCCAACCCTCCCTCCGCCCCATTATCTAAATCAAGTGACTTAAGTGAGACAACTTCCTTGTCATCACTCCAGGCGTCAGCCTCCCCCATAGGTTGACGTCCGGGACGACATGCCAGAAACTCACTACAGTGAGACCTACAATCAGAGCCCCACTGGACAACAGGATTATTTTGACTGCCCCAAAAGATGTGTGGCCTATGTTCAAGCAGCCAAGAATGTCCTTAAACCACAGGGAAAACCGGAGAATTGATCAGAAAAAACCAAACTTCCTACAAAAGACCGCCAAATGGGACAAACATAGTCAATAATTCAGAGGCCTCGGTTATAAGCCCAGTTCCCAACAGGCGACCATTCAAAGATCTGATCGTGCTTGAATGTAAGAGCGGGCAGATAGGAATGGAATCTTTCCTAGCCCACCCTGCATCCATAAAATCTATGGCCCCTGAGTCCAAAAAGGTCGCAGAAAATATTCTGTTTCCCCACAATGAATTCTACTGCAATAAATGTACAAAAGGGAGATTGGGTCTGTCCCTCTAACACCCCCCATATCGCTAGAGGGACTTCCGGATTCCCTTAAACTCAGGGCAATGTAGACGGATATGTCCCGGTTTATTACAATGATAACAAATTATTTGTCTGCAAACAGGCTTACGAGCCTGGCTCTTATATGAGCCATCAACCTGCATGGGCTCACTAGGAGTGGGAATTTCACTGGACGGAGATGGGGCTGTGCGCATGTTGTAAGGAGAATTAACCCCTTTGCTTGCAAGAACCAGTGCAGTACATTTCTCCTTGTTAAGTTCGCCAATACGATTATAAATTCGCACAGCAGAACGAACCAACAAACCTAAAGAAACACAACGTTCTGATGTCGCCAGATCGTCCTTTGCCTTCTCCACCAAAGCCTGAATAAAAACTGTCATAAGAGGTGCCTTTGGCCACCCTGTCTCTGTGGCCAGGGAGCAGGAATTTATAGAAAACTCTGCAAAGCTCTCAGAGCCCTGCCTTAAATGCATTCGACACGTAGCCGCGTCCTGACCACACACGTCCTGATCAAAAACTGAAATCATCTTTCTCACGAGAGTATCTACTGAATTAACAACCGGTAATCTCGAGCGAATGAGTGGCCCCACCCAAGTGAGAGCTGTACCAGCCAACAGGGATAAAATAAACGAAACGTGTGATTTTTCATTAGAGAACCATGAGGTTTGCGTTTTAAAAACATATTTCACATTGAGCGATGAAGTCCTTGCATTTCCCTGCCTCGCCTCCATATCTTGTGGATAACTGACGTTTAGGCTCTCGAGGAAAGTGTGTGGATTGTACTTGCGAAACATTTTGGGTGATCTGAGTGGTCAATGCTCTAATACTCTAGCTGAGGCTTAATAAGATATTTTTCTGCTCCTGCATAGCATTCTCCCGCAGGCGAATCCTTCCCGCCAGCTCGCTAGTGAGGCCCTTGCCATAACCAGCAAGAACCGATAGTTGATTGGCAACCACTTTATCCAGCTTAGCCATTGCTGGCAACTCCATGATTAGCTGGAGTGTGCTGTAATAGCCGAAGAAATCTGGAGGCCAATAGCAGCAGCTAGGAGAATACAGGACCAGCAAGGACTTAAAATACCCATAGGGAGAAGTATAAACGAAGAAACAGAATATCTCTCAAGCTTCCAAAATAAACACCCAACAATACGAACCAGGGAGCGGAGTGAGAGAGGAACAAACAAATAGGGAAAGTAAAAGGAAACTTCACAGAAGAAATGAACCACAAATGTACTGCAAAGAAATTCACCAAAATCCCTAACTAGAGATATCTTCTGGCTGTAGCGATAACTAAAATCGGACACTCCAGCAAAGGGGGCGTGGCGGACATATAGCCTTAAAGGAGGGCGCCGCCCACGCCTGACAAAACAGCTGGGAAAAGAATTTGATAGTTAAAGAAACAGATCTGGTCCAAATACGAGCCACAAAGAAAGTCTAAAGCCACACACACAGCCAGAACCATGACACCTTTAAAACCCCTCAAAAGACCCTTTTTTTCTTTAGCCTTTTAATTGTCATCATGTGGGTGTCCTTGGTTATCCTTTGACTTGTATTTGTTGTATTGTTGCTTTTGTTTGAGTAATACTGATTGTTAAGATTTTATCTTATTTTACCTATGTCTCTGTAGGAGCAGAGTAGGAGCAGGAGCAGTTTTATCGGATTACCTATAATATGTTTACGAGGACTGAGAATGTGATGGAGGTGAGATTGCCTTGACTTTTGACCTTTGTCCACCAAACTATAATTTGATCATCTTTGAGTCAAAGGAGAACTTTGTGTCCCATGTGAAAAAAAAAATCCCTTTGGGTGTTCCAGAGATGGTGCTGAAGATGATTTTGAAGTCTCAGGGACCTTGACCTTTGACCACCAAAATCATATCAGTTCATCCAAGTGGATATTTGTACCAAATTTTGAAAAATTTCCTCAATGCATTCCAGGGATATTGCGTTCACAATTTTGGGATGGACAGATGGACGGCTGGACGAAAAACCAAAAAACATGATGTCTCTGGCCACAGCTTTTGCTGAACGAATACGTAGTGCGGGAATAAGTGGCCAATATTTGCAAACTGCTTTTTCGCCTCCCTTGTGTGTGAGACTTTTTACCGTATTGTATTTTCTAAGAAGGCACCACAGCAAACAGTTGATGTTAAGCTGACCTCAGCTCTAGCCAAATTTGCCGGTTGCCCGCACATGCAAGAGTCATGCACTGGTGCAGCGTTTTTCATGAGAACAAACTTCACTCGCAGCTTTGCCAGGGTGTACCTGGTGGAAATTCACTTGCCGCCCTCCTTACATTGAAAACCATGCATCCCAATATTTTTGACCACGAGTACATGCTATGGCAACATAAAAACATTGCTAAATAGATGTCTATAACCATCAATAAAGAATGAAAAGAGAGAGGACATGCAATTAAATGAAAAGTAAGCAAGAAAGGGGAGTGAGATACAGTCAAAGTGTTTGAGTATGCCGAAGTGTTTTCTTCAGTAGAATTTACTCTTCTAATGGTAAACCAAAAATAAATAAAACAAGAGCAACGCAGAGCGTGGCATATGCCCCCGCCAGTATGTTGATCAAGGGCATATTGAGATGGCTGCTGTGGCGGCCATATTAGATATTGCACGACGCTGGTTTTCGAAAGGAACCTTCCTCTGGCCACTCCCAATACGCCATAAAGAAATGCCATCAATACGACGAGGGTTCATTAGTTATCCAACGGAAACGAAAACGTAACAGACGACGGATGGACAGACGGACGACGGAAGGACATGATGTCGACATAATGCCCCCTTTCCTCGGAGGGTGGGGGCATAAAAACTGAATATCTGCTGAACATAATACCAAAAGATAAAATAAAACTATTAAAGAATGTATAATGTAATTCAGCAGCACACTGTGAGCCCTACAGCTGGGCCTTCACCTCAGCCATCACTGCCAAGAAAAGACGTGATCAGGAAAAAAGGCAACATTACGATGAATTGAAAGGGTTTAGTTATTTTGAGAATTTGTACTTGAGTGCTTTTTTTTTTTTACCAGGACTTTTACTCTACTACATTTAAAACATAAAAAGAATACTTAGTTTCTTTGACACTGGCCACTTCGTTATAAATTAAAATATGAATGTAAGTCATCATTTAAGGATTATCTGGATTTGGCGTGTTCGAGAAGAACAACAGTGCTCGGCAGATGTGTCCGCCAGCGGGCATGGAGCTGCAATTTTATGCACGCAGTTACAATATTCTATCCCTAGATGGCACACCCGGATCATTTAGTGAATACAGTATTCACAAGCAAGCCCGAGCAGGAACACGATTTAGAATATGGACGAGTTCACTCCAATCCCTGTATTTCAGGAATTGCCTGAATTTAACTCCTCAGCTATGCCTGGTGTGCAAACTGCTCAATGTACTTGCCCATATTAGCTATCCAGCAGTTAAAAGAAAAAAAAATTACCTCTTGCAAGAGAAAATCGTTGTCCAGTATAGCAACCACTTCAGATACAATGAGTGCATGGTATCCGAATTAATAGTAAAGAAAAATCAGTTTTCTGAAGCAAAAATTCAAAATAGTATTGATCCTATGTCATATTCTACTATTAATTATAGTCAATTATAGTGGTTTTTTTAAACCGCCAGAAAACTCAAAGAAGAGGAAGAACTACACTGAACAAAAATATAAATGCACGAAGTGATTTTTTTCGAATTATTTTTTATCAATTGGGAAATATTTCGACAAAACAATTATTATTTTATTCTTGCCTTAATATTCAAGTAACAGAAACATGGCCAACAATTTACTGTACACAATTCATGACTTATTACAGCCTGAAGCTACCAGGGGTCAGCAGGCAGAGTTCACAGCTCTCAGTAACGAGTGTGTCCACCATTGGAATCATGTAAAGCGGTGCACCTCCGGCGCATGGAGTTCACGAGATTGTCAATAGTGGTCTGTGGAATGTTGTCCCATTCCCCCTGCAGTGCAACTCGGAGCTGGCATCAGCGTAACGCTCACCCACACGTCGCCATACGTGTTGTCTGCCATCAGCGCGCTACAGATGGAATCACGATACATCGCTGAATAACACTGTCCTCCACCGTGCAAGCGTCCAGCGAAGGTTATGGTAGGCCCAGTCAAGTCTGAACCAATGACGGATGGCGGTCAGGTTGAGACTTGGTGCAGTCGTTGGGCTCGGAGGTCTGCCTCCCTCAGGCGGTTTCGCACAGTCTGAGCTGATATCCGCCTGTTGTGCAGTGCGACGGTCTCGTAAGCTGTCCTGGTGGCTGGTCGGAGCCCATGACGGAGGTGCTGGAGCCGCATGTGCCAATCCTGTGTGTGCGTGGTCACACGTGGTCATGGGGCATGTGGACAATTCACAGTGCTGCCAGTCTCTCTGAATCAACTACTTAACCGGCTGATGGTGGAATGATGCACATTCAAGTGTGTTGACACCACTGTCACAGATATCCCAGCTTTTAGCTTGCCAATGGCACGCTCCCTCATGACTTGTGACAAAAGTGCACATTTTGAGGAGTCCTTTTATTGACCCTGGTCCAAGGAGTGCCTGCGCATTGGTCACGCTGACTGACCAACTCAATGTCATGCTCTATACAGCTCAGGGGCAGAATAACTCAGTCAGAGTAATCTCACAGGGAGTGGTCAATAAGAAGTGGGTCACCAGAATTGAGCAAAACAAATCATTCAGTACACCAATAAACACTATTTATGGGAATATTTCATTATAGGTCAATTTATTTCAGCATTTTTGGTTTGTGCGTTTATATGTTTGTTCAGTGTATATAAAGCAGAATGTGTTTTTTGAATACTTTCATTCACCTGAAAGTTGATTAAAGAGAACAAGGAGAGGACAATGTGTGATTGTTTTGCTTCTTACTATCCGTACTAAGAAAAATACTTTGTACTTGCACTTTTGATACTCAAGTATATTTTTTTTCACAAGATACTTTTTGGTATGTAAGTTACATTACATTTAATGTGAGCTATTTCCAGACTTTTACTCAAGTAATTTTCTTATAAATGACTTCAACTTTTATCAAAGTAACTTTCAGTTATGGTACTTCTACTTTTCCTTAGTTTTTTTTTTTTTTTTTTTGAGTACTTTATACACCTGTAGTGTTTTCTTACTACCCGTTGTACACGAATAGCGCTGATGATTTTCCTTCTTGAAATGCTTTCCACTTTCTCATCGTTTTCCTTTAATTCCAGTTCTGGAGTTGGTGTTCATTTTTTTTTTTTTATTTGAAGTTTTTCTGTGAAAGGCCGCCTTGAAAAAGGCGATGGTATCAAGCTAGCCACAACGTCGCTCTCGTCTTCCGCCATTCAACTCTGTCTCTCACCCGCTCGCTCCCCTCTGCCGATTACAATCTTCGATCTTCACGAAGGCCAAAGATCTTTTGTTTTTGTCCCGCCCACTTAAAATCAAACCATGATTGGTCAATTTTCCCTTCACTCTCCTAACCAAGACACATAAGCTGTGTTCGAAGTCACCCCCATCACGGATATAGTGCACTATATAGTGTGCCCGCCATTTTGTGGTGTTGTTCGAATTCTTTTCATCCACTATATAGTGGACTATAAAATACCCATAATGCACAGCGGAATCGAGTGAGCAAGCGATGTACACTACATTGTAGTGCCGTATACCACAATGCACTGCAGTCGTGTTTTTCCACTAAAGATGGCTCCGCCCTGCAGAAATACATTCTCCAATGTTCTCGTAAAGCTGCTTTCACACCAGATGCAAAACAAATTTTTCGCATGACAGATTACATTCAAAGTCAACGCAAAGGCTAATAATTAGCTAACCGGCTAATTATTTTCCTTGATATGTCTGTTGTGATTCTGGTTTTACTTTGCCTTGCCCTGCTATTCTGACTGCCTTATGTGTATTTTGATTCCTTGCCATGTCTGACCATTCCTTAGAATTATTTATTGTGTTTTTGCGTGCTGATTTGTTCATGCATTGTCTTAGTTTTGATTTTCCATGTTTTACTTAGTACCACAGTTTTATTCCAGCCCATGTTTTGATTTCCCATGCATTGCACTTTGTCTCCCGCTGTCTTGTCTTTGCTCTTGTCTTTGCTCACAGCCCCAGTAATGCGTGCCACTCCTTCGGGTGATTTAATGGTTTCTGGTTTCAATCTTCCTTCCCTTCTCGTTTACTTCCTTCCCCTTGCTTTTTTTATATTACTAACGCCTACTAACAGTTTGTTATTTTAGCTATTTACTAACCAAGACTAACATTGTATATAAGACTAAGTTACTAACGAGCACTCGGGATTGTATAGCTGCACTTACTAATTGATTAACAAGCTCTCAGCACTCGACCCATTCTAATCTCCACCTCTTCACTCCCTAATCTTCGCTGCTGCATTTCAGTGGAATCTCCACACCTTCTTTTGGCTTTCCTTTCTCTTAGTATCTGTGCACGGTAGAACTCCTTGACCGGAGCGGTGTCATTGTCTTTAGGTTTGTCCCGTGATCCCTGTCCGCGTTTTGGCTTCTACCAATTTCATGTGATTAGGTTCCTCCCAATGTGTTGCTCCCTTGTAATCAGTCTCACTGCTTCCACCTGTGTTCTTTTATCATGTGACCTACCTGAAATGTATATTAGATGTGTCTTCACAGCACTGCTTTGTCAGATCGTTCTCTCATGCTTACCTGTGCCACGTTCATTTCGCCTTGTATCCATTGTTGGCTTTATTACGTTTCAAATGGGCCCAAATGATTACGTTATTGGCAGTTATTATGTTATTGGCAGTTATTACGTTTTGGGTTGTAACAAACCTTTTTTGTCTGACCGTGATTTTTGTGATAGGTGCCCTGGTTACGATTCTTGATTTCGCCCATTGGATTCTGATTTTGGATTGTGGACTCTGTACTGTTGCCTGCTCTGTTGGGGGGTTTCCCCCTTCAGAAATAAAGCCTCCTTTTTGCATTTTACTGGTTCTCGCGAGTGGTCCATTTTGTAAATCCTCACAATTTCACAAAGCTTGTTAAGTAGCTAGCAAACTAAGTAATACAGCTAGCAGATAGAGCCAGAGCATCTATAAAAGATATGTGTAAAGCAAAGAAAACCAACAGTAAAGCTGCTTTTGCACCGGACATGTTTTGCGTGTACTCGCGTCTTTGCATTGACTTTGAATGTAATCCGTCGTGCAAAAAATTTCATTTTGCATCCCATGTGAAACCAGCTTAAAGTGTCCCGTTTGTTTACATGATGCTCGGCGCGTCCGCTCACATCACAGGAATTTCCAGCGCATTTGCTGATGCAACCATGTTTAGAAAAATTCCCGTGTAGTGCATGAAATCTCCTCTGGTCATTCCCTATGTAGTGCACTATATCATATACACGATGTAGGGGATAGGGAGTGAGTGAATGAGTGGACGATTTCGAACACAGCTATAGGGTGCATTCCAGTGGCTCTGCAAGTAAGCCGGCTACATGAGATTCTCGAAAAATTACGCAAGAATCTTGCCGAAGTTGCGTGATAAGCCCTCCCAACCCCGCGATGACTGTAGCTTTGGATAACATGTTTTCAGGACAGTAACCCTTTCATTGCTGATGTGAACTTGACAGTAAGCTTAACTTAAAACATAGATGACAGAAAATCTATTAAATGTATTGAATTAAATTAAATGAGAAATTTTAAAAACAATAATTATTTTTTATTTAATACTGCTGAATTTTGGTTCAGATTTTTTAGGCCTTCTCTGAAGGCATAGAAGGCCCTGAGGGTTCCCCACTGATGTAATTTCAGCATAATATGAACTAATGTGCGAACACATTATGATTACTTATGGATGACGCAAATAAAGTTTACAGTCTTGTAACAACTGTACATCTGAAGGTTTGAAAGCAGATTGCAGGCAATCGGTTCTTGTATTCAACATGTTGGATGTGAGAGAAATGGGGACCAGAGCAACTTTGATGAGGGCCAAATCATAATCGCCAGATGACTGGATCTGGACATCTCAGAAGCGGCAAAGTTTGTGCACTGCCCCAGGTCAGCTGCGGTGAGTACCTACTAACAGGGGCCTGTTGGTGGGCAAACCCAAAATTGGCAACTAGGTGTTGGGTGCCCAAGGCTCATCAAAGCTGAGGGTAATAAAGGCTATGATGACCGTTGTCTGCAGCTGAAAGCACCTACAGTGGGCATGTAAGCATCATAGGGGGACCTTAGAGCAATGCAAGATGGTTGCATAGTCCAATGAGTCCTGTTTTCTTTCACATACTGTACATCAGCCGGGTACACTTATCTAGGGATGAGGTGGCACCAGAATGCACTGTGGGAAGAAGAAAAGCTGTGGAGGGAGTCTGATGCTCTGGGAAATTCTCAGCTGGGAAATTCTGGGTCTGGATATTCATGTGGACATCAGTTTAACAAAGCTGTTTTTGTAGCACACAGAGGAGGAACCACATACAGTGCTATGAAAAACTATTAACCTCTTCCCAATTATTTCTGTTTTAGCATATTTGGCAGACTTCAATGATTCAGATCATCAAACTAATTTTAACATTTGACAAAAATAACCCAAGTAGACATATAATACAGTTCCTAATGCTAATTTCATTGATAGACAAAATCCATCCAGTCCTACCAGGCCCTCTGTCAAAAATCAAGCCAGCAAATGACTAACACAAATATGACCCTGAAAAGTTTTAAGTTCAAGCAAATTATTTTGAAAGAACTCTAAATACCTTTGTTCAGCAACATGAAGCTAACTGATTTTCTATGTGTCTAATTTTATCAGTTTAAAAATGTTTTTACTTGAAATTGCTTGCAATTTTGCAAAGTAAATAAAATAATACCCCTTTGCGCAGATATAGATGCCAGTGTCCCTAAATTCTGAAATTTAAATCCTAAATAATTCTGTAATTGATTTTCCAAATGTCTCGCTTCACTGGAATAATTTTCCAGGGGCTCTGTGTCACAAAAACTGACTTATCTTCATAAATGGGCTCATGCATAACAGGAAAAAATAACAGGAAAAATTGGCATTATTTGTATTCTGCACCAAGGGGGTTAAGGGTCACTGGAGGGTAAAAAATGGTAAAAAAACACTGGAGGAAACACTTGAACAAAGACTATGAAACACTGAGGGCAAAACATGGCAAAAAAAGAAATAACAGTCTCGCAAAGGGAAGCCAAGGAACTTAAGTACACAAAGACAACAATTAACAAAGTAGGTTCAGCTGTGCGAGAACACAAAGCCAGGAGGCAATAACTGAATAATAAGAAAGAAAACAGACAAAACAGAACCAAAACTATTGCATAGGAATAGACTGCTAACAAACACTGAAGATCTGACAAACGTCAATTAAATAGAACCCGTCAGACAGAATGAAGAAGGCAAAAAGCAGCACTTGATGCCATGATCTTTAGAAATTCAACGACATATCAGAAACAAATCTATTTCTTTGGCTCTGGGACTTCAACAAACCAGAGCGAGAGCCATTATCTATGAATGGAGAAAACTCAGAACAGTGGTGAGCCTTCACAGGTGAGCCGGCCCACAAAAATTCCTCCAACAGCGCACTGACGACTCATCCGGGAGGTCACAAAAGATCCCAGACTACCATCTAAAGTACTGCAGGCCTCACTTGCTTTGGATAATATTCTGTGCGGAATGGCCCGAAGTTTCTCCACAGCACTGTAAAAGATGTTTGATTGCAGCTGCTGCCACCAAGGGAGGCACAACCTACTTTAAAATTAAGGTGGGTAATTACTTTTTCACATGGCTGATACAGGTTTTAAATAACTCTCCTCTTTCAATAGATGAAATAATCATTAAAAGCAGCAATTATGTCAACTCACATTGGGTCTTATAGAAATTTGTGAGGATTTCATACTTGAGTATTGCGTATGCTCAAAAAATGAAAAGCAGTGTATGGTAAAAATAAAAAATGTGAGTTATGAAATAGTGGGTAAGCTAAACTGACCAATTCTTTATTTTATGTGTTTTCTAAAGTCACGTTTGTTTTCATAAGTCTGAAAAAAAAAAAGTGCTGTACGTATCTTCTCTGTTTGTACACGGTTCATTAATGGGGCCATTTGCCTTTGTGCAATATTAAATGAGTCGGATGATCTGAAACATTTAAATAGATCAAATAAGCAGAAACACACAGTAAACCCAGATTTTGTTTCTGATTAAACTTTTTAGTTGTCTTTACTTCATTTTTCATATTTTATAAAAAAAAGTGGTAACATTATTAAATCAAATTATTTGTTTGTAATAATCAGCTGAAATATCCCAGGTGAAAAAGTATTACACTTAATTATATCAAAAGGATATTTGTTTCATACAAAAGTTATTACAAATATACTTTTACTTTCTGTGCTTAATTTGCAATATATTTAATATATACTTTTAGAAAATGTACACTTTAAGTGTTCTGAAGTAGTACACAAGTAGTATTCAATGACTACTTGAGCACACTTAATGACACATAAAGGGGGCGAAAAAAACATACACCATACTTAATACAGTCTGTAAAAGTATAATTCAAGTATAGTATTTTTTCACCTGGGATGCAATGCAATTGATCAAGTAAAAGTATCTTAATGTGTTTAGTTTTGCCTGAAGTTTATCCTTGCACATTACCCACAATGCCCAGCACACACAAGTTACAGTTTTTGTTGTTGAATTACTGCTCATTTATGTGTTTGTTTATTGGTTATACAAATTAGTTATCTTATTTATGTGCTTTCATTTTACAATCCATGTTTGTTTTGGATCAGTAGGGTGCCACTGTTTAGTGGATCATGTTGCTGTTTGTTGCCTTTCTTTCCTGTTCCCCTAATACTCAAATTACACATATACAGGTACTACTTTGGAAAATTAGAATATCGTGTAAAAGTCAGTTTATTTTGGCAATTCAACATAAAAGGTAAAACTAATATATTTTATTGACTCATTACATGCAAAGTGAGATATCTCAAGCAATTGTTTGTTGTAATTTTGATGATTATGATTTACAGCTCATTAAAACCTCAAATACAAAAACTCAGAAAATTAGAATATTGTGAATATAACCAATATTGTGTGAGAAACAACACACAGGCGGATGCTGGACATGGGCTTTAAATGTTGTCAATCCACTCCTCAACAGCAAGCAACGCCAGAGGCACCTTCGCTGGGCTAATGAAAAGTAGAACTGGTCTGTTTCCCAGTGGTCCAAAGTCCTCTTTTCTAATGAGAGCAAATTTTGCATCTCATTTGGCAACAAAGGTCCAAGAGTCTGAAGGAAGACTGGATGGGTGCATGATGGAAAATGCATGAAGTCCAGTGTTAAGTTTCCCCAGTCTCTGATGACTGGGGGAGCCATGTCAGCTGCTGGTGTTGGTTCCCTGTGCTTTCTCAAGTCCAGGGTAAACGCAGCAGTCTACCAGAACATTTTGAAGCACTTCATGCTTGCTTCAACGAACCAGCTATATGGGGATGCAGACTTCATCTTCCAGCAGGACTTGGCACCTGCCCACACTGCCAAAAGTACCAAATCCTGGTTCAACAACCATGGGATTACTGTGCTTGATTGGCCCGCAATCTCACCTGAACCGCATAGAAAATCTATGGGGCATTGTCAAGAGAAAGGTGAACGAAAAGAGACCAAACAATAAAGAAGAGTTCAAGGCCGTGATTGAAGCATGCTGGTCTTCGATAACAGCCGAGAAATGCCACAGGCTGGTAGCATTCATGCTACGCCGGATTGAAGCAGTCATTCGTGCAAAAGGGGCCCCAACCAAGTACTAATTACAGATGCAAGATTTTCCTTTCAGAGGCCAGACATTTTTGTATTTAAAATCCTTTTTTATTTATTTATTTATTTATTTATTTAAATCGATTTCATGTAATATTCTAATTTTCTGAGTTTCTGAATTTGAGGTTTTCTTGCGCTGTAAGTCCTAATCAGCAAAATCAAAACAAATAAGAGCTTGAAATATATTGATTTGCATGTTATTTGTCTATATAATATGTAAGTTTCACCTTTTAAGCTGAATAACAAAAATACATGAACTTTTTGAGAATATTCTAATTTTCTGGGTAGTACCTGTATGTGAATGGGTGCAGTACTGAAATGCATAGCAATGCCTAATGTTGAGAATGGAGATTGCCCTTAGTACTCCTCAGGAAGCATTACATATGAAAAACCATTTCCTTTGATATATAATGTGGTCAACCGGGATATATTCACCAGAATTTCACTGAATATAATGCTGCACTTTGCACTCCCGGAAATTGTTTTATTGAACTAACGAAATTGAGTAAATACTGCTAATATGAACTTAATGCGTCAACCGCATGCAATTAAGGTTTTATGTTAAAGCAAATTGACCTCTTTAGCTTCACCTTCCACACAAGTGTTTAGTCAAGTCAACTAATTTGGGATTAGAGCGCAGGGGAAATTAGGATGGGCCCTAATTTTCACAGCATTGTATCAGGCAGGTGGTCATAATATCAGCTCATCAGTGTATTCACAATGCTCAACTGATACAATGTTAGATGTAGAATGTTTTGCATGCTAGGGTATTCACTTAGAGCTATGATATGGTCAGTTTAATACTGAAAGTAACACTATAAAACTAGAGCACATTAAAATAAAATATGTTGTATACTCAGTGATTAATATTGCAAGAAATTATACTGGCTCTCAGTGCAGGCTAAAGGGAAACAATCAATGCCATTAGACCAATTACAAACGAAAATTTAGCCAAACCATGGTATAGAAAAGAATTTTCTATTTATACACTGCGATTCTGTACCCTGTGACCCTTCATTTGAATAATCTCAAAAACATACTATTATCCTTGCTTTGAAGTAATGATAGTTCATATTGTATGGCACATGCAGGCCATTTTATAACATACTCAGTAAATGCATTAATCCTCATTTAATTTTTCTCCTGTTTTATATTAAAGTGTGCTTCAGGCTGTTGTGCCCAGGGTACAGGCAACTTCTTCAATTATTTTTGAATAAGCAAATCAGGCAAACAAAATGTGGCTCCAGCAAACTTGAAGGAGCAAGAATCCAGTGAGTGGAAACATCTTTTCAATGACAGGATTAAATGTTTCTCCAGCATCTGTGCCCTACATGTATTGGATTTGCACACAAGTATTTTTTCACACATACATTCACTTTTTAAAAAAATAATTTCTCACCACTTTCTTTGGCATTCAACTCAGCCACATATAACACCCCCAGAGTATCATGGAATGCTACATTTCAGGGTAAGCCCAAGCTGAGGGCTGCGCACTGCGGGTCACTTTGGCTGTACCCCAACAAGGACTCGAGCCAATACCCAATTCTGAATAAGCTGTTCGAGACACTAAAACATATGCATATACAAATTATTCACCGTGAACTCAAACCAGCTGCTCTCTGGTGAGTCACACAGAAAACAAGTCCATTTTAGCAAGCAAGAAAACAGCATTAGCTGAATAATACTCCGAGCATTCCAGGAAAACTTTCTTCCAGATATGTGCAGCTATATACAGCATTCACTCATTGAGTACTGAGTATTGCAAAGAAGCAGATGTAGTGGTCATAAAACCTGATGACTCATAAGAAACTGCCTAGGCTAAATGTGAACCAATTAAGTTGTAAAAATAATTCATTTAGAGGATAACTGAGGTAGCCCAGTTTTTAAAAACGGGTCAGAATTCCAGTGGCATCCCCAGAAAATTTTCATAGGGGTGGCCAGATGGGGCCAGTGAAAATATTAGGGCAGCACACCGAATCGGACCTCCTTGTGGTAACCCAGGTTCAGTTCCAACCCGTGGTCATGTACTGATTGCCCCCCCCCTCCCCAACACTCTTTTTTTCCTGTCTACCTACAGTCTAATCTAATGAACACTCTAAAAGTAAAAACATATGACATTTCCCAGGCTATGTCCTTGACTCTTTCTCATTAAAAGACAATGTGAATCCAACACATTTGCCACAAGTTTCAGAAAGACACATGATCTAAAGTATTGAGCATAGTGTTTGCGGAGTAAATGTTGGAATATAGAAGATCTATCATACAGTATATCAGTATGATGTATTTATACAACCCCAATTCCGAAATAGTTGGGACAAAGTGTAAATTGTGAATATAATCAAAACGCAATGACTATGAAATCGCACCAGCCAGTATTTTATTCATAAAAGAACAGAGATAACATAGGAAATGTTGAAACTGAGAAATTTTACAATTTTATCCACAAAATGAGCTTATTCCAAATTTGATGGCTGCTACAGATCTCAAAAAAGTTGGGGCAGGGGCCTGGTTACCATGGTGTAGCATTCCCTCTTCTTTTTAACAGATTGTAGGCATCTGGGCATTGAGGAGACAAGTTTCCTGAGTTTATCCAGTGGAATTTGATCCCACCCTTGTTTAATACAGGCTTCCAGCTGCTGGAGAGTTTTGGGTCTCCTTTGACGGACTTTTCATTTAATTACACACCAAATGTCCTCAATCGGTAAAAAATCAGGACAGCAGGCAGGCCAGTTCAGCACACGGACTCTTCTACTACAAAGCCATGCTGTAGTATTAGCTGCAGTATGTGGTTTTGCATTGTCCTGCTGAAATACACAAGGCCTTGCCAGGAATAGATATTGTCTGTAGGGGAGTATATGTTGCTCTCAAACCTTTGTATACCTTTCAGCATTCATGGTGCTTGTTAAAACATGCAGGTGTCCCACACCATATGCACTAATGCATCCCCATACCATCAGAGATGCTGGCTTTTGAACTAAACGCAGAAGAATGTCAAATTTGGATTTGTCTGACCACAGGACACTTTGCTACAGTCCATTTTAAATGAGCCTTGGCCCATGGTGGCACTTCTGGATCATGTTTAACAATGGCATCCTTTTTGCATGATAGAATTTTAGGTGGCGTCTTGTGGATGGCACAGCAAACTGTGTTTGCAGTGTAATGTGAAAAGAAGCCACTAGATGGCAGTATTGACTTTTTTTGTTGGGCCCAGACTGGAGCTAGGTTTGGGCATGTCCTGGGCATGTCTGAGATGGAATGTCCCAGAGAATTAAAAAAAAAAGTCTAAAAGGTGGGAGGGGTCTGCAAAAGAGTATATAAGGAGGAAAATTGAGAGAGTAAAGTAGAAGGAGAAATTGCAAGAAGGATACATTTGACCAGACCTGTCGCTCTTTTCAAGAACTGTGAAGCTTTTTGTGGATTTTTGCCTGTGTTGGAGCATTTTCCTCACCCGGACCATCACTAAGCAACCCCATCTCAAGGGACTGTAAATATTTTTTTTCTTGTATATTATCAGTCTTGGTCATTAGTATAAATTGTAGGTTAGTGTTGGTCTTTGTTTAATTAAATCTGTTTGAGTTTTAAAATTTTGTCTGTCATCCCTTGCTGTCGTAAATGTCATAACAAATTGGGGCCATAACAACAGACAGTGGTTTCTTGAGGTATTCCTGGGCCCATGTAATAATGTCAATGTCTGTGAGTGATGCAGTGGTGCCTGTGGGCCCGAATATCACGGTCATCCAGTAAAGGTCTTCGGCCTTGTCCCTTATGCACTGAGATTTTTCCAGTTTCTCTGAATCTTCTGACGATGTTATGCACGGTCGATGATGAGACCTTCAAAGCCTCCAAAGCAATTTGACGTTTAGGAACATTGTTTTTAAAGTATTCCACAATTTTTTTTTTCTGCAAGCCTTCACAGGTTGGCCATCTTTACTTCTGAGAGACTCAGCATCTCTAAGACATCCCTCTTATAGCCAATTATATTACACACCTGATGCCAGTTAACTTAGTTACTTGCTCAATGTTCTTTCAGCTGATTCTCTTATATATTAATTGCTTTTTCAGCCCTTTTTTGCCTGTGTCCCAACTTTTTTGAGACCTGTAGCAGCCAGAAAATTTGAAATAAGCTCATTTTGTGGATGAAAATGTAAACTGTCTCAGTTTCAACATTTGAATTGTTATCTCTGTTCTATTGTAAATAACATTGGCTCATCTGATCTGAAAGTTATTGCGCTTTGATTTTATTCACAATTTACACTTTGTCCCAACTATTTCAGAATTGGGGTAGTACTTCCTTATGCTTTGCTAAATCAGGCATTTTGCTGCACAGCTAACATTCGTAATGTTTAGCATTACGAATATGAATTAGCCAGCAAGCGTGGGCACTGACAAATGTTATTTGACATGAGCTTAAAAATATGAGTTTGGGCAACTGGCGTTAAATATGGAGTAATTGTTAGGTTTTGAATAGGATAATGTCTGAGGGAAATAAAATTATGTTCAGAAAAAAAACAAAAAAAAAACAAACAAGAGCACATATTCAAAACGGATTTGTTAGCGTTGTTTTATTGCGTGTTGGCAAGCCATGACATTGACTCCAGTCCGTTGGCTATACATCCAAGAGTTAAAAATTATTCATTCAGGCGAACTTGCAATAAAAAAAAATGTTTTTTTTTTTGGCTCTTATGTCATCTCCTTGTATTTTGCGGTTTTCCTACCTTAACTCACTCCGATCCTGAGACACAGGGCCGGTTCCAGAGGGGTAGCAAGGGGAGCAGCTGCACCCGGGACTGGTCTTGAGGGGGGCCCAAAAAAATTCAAATAAAATTAGTACTAAAATTATTTTTTTGCTCACTGTGCTGATTCACCATTTGGCTAAGTGCATTCATTTTCTGATGGTGCAGGAGAGCGCCAAGATGCCTGACCTCCAGTTGCAATAAAAAGTGTCAAAATGTATCAAAATACCACATCCTCCCCCCCCGGAACGTACAGTTGGCTAGACAAGTATCTACATGAGAGGTTCCTTTGTGAAACACAGTAGTAAAAATGTCATTAAGTGAGTCAGTCTGCTTGAAAAGAAAAGAATCTAAACAAAGATAGGAAAATACAAAAACAGATGCAGAAAATGCAAAGAAAGTATAGTGATACTTCTTGTGATGTCACAAACCTGGTCACATGGGTTTGTTGACTACCGTGGCTAGAAAAAAGCCACAACATGACAATTGATTTTATAGGTGAAGTGAAGTTGTATTCCATTTTTTGTCATAATGCCAGTCAGTTGCAGCAAAATCAACTGCATAAATCGTTGGTGAATGGTTCAGGAATTTGTTTCCCACGCATTCCTGATTGAGAACCGAAAAAATCTATTGGGATTGATGCAATTCGACTCAAGAACTGGGTGCCGTCGACCCCCTCGCATGATTGTACTATTCACCTTTTGTCGGGTAAGTCACAAGTTATTTTCCATTATTTCTAACAAGACATTTTGTTTCGCATTTTATAATTCGGTCATGGCAAGAGAATGATTTTTTTTGATTTGGGTAATTTGATCAGTTCCTTATGTTTTCCGATAGCGAGTATTTCAGTGACAGTTTGGATATTAGTATTGGAAAGAATTCCATTTTCAACCTTCATCAGTATCAACTGAGATCAGTACTTTTTCGGCTTATCTTGACTTATGGGTACCCAGAGAAACATTCAAATGAGTAAAAACGTCCAGCATACATCCAGTCAAGATAATTTAGAGTTCAATGTCTACTGCAGCTGTAACGGCGGCAGACTTGTTACTGATGACACACCAGGTGGCTAGGGAATGCGCAGTACACGCAGTCGTGATATTGAATATTAATAATAATTGGTGGGTGTGGGGGGTCCGGTGCGCAATCTTGCTCCCAAGCCCAGAGAGGGGTTTAACTGGCCCAGCTGAGAGATGTTAGTCTTTCCTTTTATCTCTGGCCTTAAACTGATCATCACCTGGGTATAAGTGTATTTTTTCGCCATGAAAGAAACTAAATGCCACACGCGTCTTTAACTGAAATAAAAGCACTTATATTGGAAACATTCTTAAGACACCGAGTAAGTTATCCCCCTACTTGACCAATCCAAATATTCAGCCTTGCCTATAGCTAAAAATCATAGTCCTGCTCTTTCCTTGTCCCAAGAATCATAGCTATTTCATAGCATTTGATTACTTTTTGCTCCAGTCCTGGAACAGTCCCATTAAGGAAAATGAAAAAGCTTGCAGAGTTAACACTACACTTTTTAAAAACCGAAAGATGAACCAAACATGAAAAGTGGATTGTCCTGTGCTTCAGAGCTTCTTACAAGTGCAATACTGTTTGCAAAATGGTTTCCAGTTTACCTGGCTCTGAGGATGATAATCCTTAGTTAGCGTAATGCTGACGGAAATCAATGGGAAATACTATGGGAAAACGTCAAAGCTACACCATTTAGAAACTGAAATAAGAACCGAACATGAAAACATAGGAAGCCCTGTAGCACAGGGACTGTCTAAGTGCAATACTGCTTGTTAACTGGTGTCCAGACAAAGCTGGCAAGTTATCAATCCACTTTTTTCATTTCCATAACTACCAATCATGAAAACAGACATTCCCTGCAAACTCATACTAACTTTAAAGGATATACAGGAGCTGTGCAAAACAAGCAAAGATTTACAAGCGAGCTTTGGCAGAGAACAAAACAGGCATAAATTACCATAACTACCAAACACGCAACGAGCTACGCTAGCCCAGCTTTAGCATTGTGACTTCATTACAATACAAACTCCTAAACAACCTGAAACTCCAAGTCCAACAGAGTGGGCAGAGCTCCGTCTTAAGAACCAGCTGGTAAAAATGGTTCTCATTGAATTGTGTCCAATTCACGAAGCAGTCCTAGGTAAAATGACGGTAACATAGATAAAGGCTGGGGTTGTTACTCCTCAGAAATCTAGGTAAAAATGACTTTTAACCATTGTCTCTTCCTTTGAAAATCCATGCAAAATGAACTTGAAATAGTATCCAAGCGCACAGAGTCTCCACTGCGAGATGACTATAACCCCAGGCACACACACACGCAGCTGCAGGTCTCTGCTTAAAGTAGCTGTGTTTGTAGCAGCATGCAAAATCAATTTGTGACAGCACCAATTGAAGAAAAAAAATCGCTAAGCTCTATTGGGGTGTTTCAGAGAGCACTAGAGTAGCGCGCAGAATGGAGGGAGAGAGTTAACTCTGATGGTGACTTTGGATTATTTTCATTTGTAGACCGTTTACATGCACCAAAAACTGTATGATACACACAAGGACATGATAAACATGAAAAGCCATAATAGGTTCACTGTAATCTTAAACACACATTAATCTAAGTCCAGGACAACCTGAACTCGAAGTTTAATTGAAATCCATTTGTGTGCATGGTATATTAATCCTTTGAAAAGTCTTCCACAAGTTTTCCACAAAATTGTAGTTGGGACAGTGTTCTGACTCTTCCAGCAGTGATCATTACACAAGCAGTAGGATGCTCAATTAAGGATATATTTTTTGTGGTCTTACACCTTAAAGAATAATAATATCAGCTGACTTGACAATGTCCTGGGAGCACAGCCATAAATTTTACAAATAAGGTAATACAAATTAGTTTTCCAATTGAAATATTTTGGAATATAGTCTGTTCATTTAATGCATGAGAAATAATTCAGCTGCTGCAAAACATACTCAACAATTCTCCATAGAACATAGCCCACATTTCACTTGTTCACTAAATAGCCAACTTTCTGATCATCAACATTAATTCTCTTCTAAGTACTCTAAAACCTGGAGCAAATTGAAGCACTGACTACTAAAACCCCACAAGTCAAGTCAAGTGTGACTTATGGGGTTTTAGTAATAGGTGCTTCAATTCCTGTTCATCCATGCTGCATGCATCACCATTTTTATGTATTGCAGAAATTATTGTATTTTAGAGTACAACTATGAGGCAAAGAAAAACTCTGCTCGCCCCCTAGTAATACTGAGATTACAATTTTGCTGTCCTGGGTCCAAAATAAATTGTTGGAACCCTACTATTGATTTGATCAGTAGATTACAGACGCCACTAATATACTCATTTCTCAACTTTTTCGCATAAAATATGCAAGTAACAGACCTGATACTGAAATTAATAGAAAACCAGTAGGTTTTATGAAAGGGTTTTACCTATTAGGGTGAATTGGGAAGAAATCCACTCCCAACGTCACACTTCTCATCACAAGATCACAAATCTATATGCAGATGTCTAAAAAAACTAAATATCTTCTTCTTCTTAGTCACCTGTCATATTAAAATTTGGCGTAAGTATGAAACAATGAGAGTACCAAAGTCATACCGAATGGGGCAATGCCAACCACTCATTCTCGTACAGGTCTTAAAGGTCCATTATGCAAGTTTGTTTACTTTCTGTGTTATGTATGAATATTTTTAGTACAGTATTATATTTCATTTGTAAATGGAGATTTATAACATGCTGTTTTGCTGCCTTGCTGGTCAGCTATATTTATTTTGTTCATTTGGTATCCTCTGGTGGTGTGTCTGTAAAACATAATCTGATGTAATTTCTCACGTCTATGTAAAGGACTAGTGCTTTCCAGAAGCTTCTGGCACCTTCCTGCCTGGAGGGGGCCGGATTTCCCAGGAATCCTGTGGATCTTTCCAGAGGGTTGTTAGTCTATATAAAATGCTGTTATTTTAAGCACAGCAGAGGAGAGCAGAGCAGAAGCAGAGTTTTGATTTGGCAACAGAGTTAATTAGTGGCATTAGAGTGTTATTAGGAATGTAATAGTGGATATTTTTTTAGAACTTTTTTCATTGAAGAATAAATTTGTTTTAGTTTTCTTTGCTGGTTTTCTTTGTTGTGATTTTTTTCAAGTCATAACATCTGCACGATTATATTTTTGTCTCAATTCGCTGGCATCTTTCCACGATCCGCTAGCTGCCTGCCCCTAAATTCACTGTACAAAAACCCGGGCTCTGGAGACCGCACAGGCATCACAAACTGGAAAAAAAGACAAGAGGCACACGCTGTGCCCCATAACATAACAAACCGTCCCGGCCAATCACCGACAAGAGTTGGCAGTTATGGAAGCATGGGAAGGAGAGAGCTATGGGAGGGAGGGGTGGACTACCTCTGTTTTGTTTGAGTTCGAATGCCAACAGAAGTGAAAGTAAACAAACTTGCACAGTGCATCTTTAAGAAACCAGTCAGGTCAAAATCAGTTAATTTTAATCAAAATATTTGAGACTAGAAAATTACTCAGAGAGCGCAGACCTCCGCCAGGGGGCAGAAAAACCCAAAAGCACGGCGAGTGGAACTCCAGCCCATTGGAAAGACTTGAAATCTTGAACTTTGGTGTATATCTCAGCTGTACTTTGGCCTAGATATGCCAAAATTTAATCGTTTGTTCCTTGACTTAATACCCACCTTCTCTGGTTTCATCAAAATCTTATTATCTTGCTAACTAACAAGCAAACTGTTATGATTCTGCATTTTTCTGTTCTTGTTTTGCCATGCTTTCTTCCTGTTTATTCCTGCACATTCTCCCATAGTCCATTCCCTCAGTTATATTCCGGTCCATGTTTCATCTCATACCATGCATTGCACTTTGTTTCCCCTGTCAGGTCTATTGTCATGTGATCGCTCACTGCCCCAGTATTGTGTGCCACACTTTCTGGTGATTTCATGGTTTCTGGGATTTCAACCATTCCTTCCTATCTCGTTCACTTCCTTCACCTTGCTTTTCTATATTACTAACAATACTAACATTTTGTTGTTTTAGTTAAACTTACTAACCAAGACTAACATTGTTTATAGTACTGACTTAACTAACAAGCACTAGGGATTGTATAGCTGCACATATTGTATTGTATAGATTGTATAGCAGCTCTCAGCACTCGCTCTGCTCTAGTCTCCGCCCCTTGTCTTCACTCAATTTACTTTGCTGTGTTTCAAGCAGATTTTCTGTCCCTGGCCAATTACTATTCTGCGTCTCACTCTGTGTACGGTAGAACTCCCTTACCGGAGCCGTATGTTGGTCAGTAGGCTGTCTCTGTGATCCCTGTCCGCGTTTTGGCTTTTGCCAATTTCTTGTAATCAGGAACTTCCTCATGTTCGTTCCTTTGTAATTAGTTTGATCCAATTAACCTGTTCCCTGCATAGCATGTGACTTCCCTCTTGCCTATTTAAACAGTCTTTTCACAGCCAGCTCCTTGTCAGAACGTGATCAATACTTCGTTGTGCAGAGCAGCTCGTATGCCATTGAATATTGTTTCTCTTCTACTGGATTGTCCGACTTTGATTCTTGCTATTGCCCTTTTTGTATTGTTTTTGGTTTTCTGGATTTCGACCCATTTTTGTATGACCACGATTTCTGTGTTTGGATGCCCTGTGTATGACCCTTGGCTTTGTTCATCAACTATGACTTTTTGCCTATTGTTTTTGTACCTCTGCTCATCTGTCTTACTGGTTCTGACCCCTGCCTGTCTAGTTGACTGTTTTGGATTTCGTATAGTGGCTTGGCAATTCCTGTGTTTTTTGGCTTTGACTCGGACTCCAATAAAGGCATACGTTTTTTTTGGATTTCCCTCTCTCGCGTGTGGTTCCTGAACCGTATCTCACACAAAGAAACAAAAAAACAGACAAATGCTGCCTAAAACAAAACCTCCTAGGCGGAGGTAAAAATACAGATTATAACTTTAATTAATGTTAACAGATTTATTTCAATGCAACTTTACAGAAGAGCAGAATCCTGTAGAAGAAAGCAACCCTTAGTCCAAAGTGTGCCCCTGTCCAACCCCTGTTTAGTTTGCGCACCTGGTCTGAAGACTTGGTTCCTGACCTCATCTAACCCTATTCAACAAATTCTCAATTCAAATTAAATGTACAGTACATAATGTCACTCAGTGAATCTTCATACAGAATGCCTGCATTTGACAGGGCTCTCACATCCAAACAGTAGTGAGGAAGGTAAGGAGTTTACATTCAACTGGGAGTTGAGTTTTTCTTCCGTCCGCATTTTTTGACTGTTACAGATGGCAGGTTAGGGCTCTGTTAACACTGTCAAATCGAGAGGAAATATGATGGCGGCAAGCTCTGATGAGTAAGAATGAGTGCTAATCATGAAAAATTATCACTCTGTACAATACAGTACAAATCAAGTGTTCACTAAAAGTTAAAAGATGACTCATAGTAGAATTTAGCAATGTAAATTGTATATGCCAACTGTCATATGCTGAGGGTTGATAGAAATCCTGTGTCGCTCACTCGCACGGCTAAGCCTGGTATGTAAGATCTATCTTGGTGACAATTCAAACAATGTCTGTTCCATTTGACTGGTAACTTTCAAGTTCGTACTATTCGTCTTCCTGGCACGAGAGTGGTGCTTGAAGTTTATGGACTGCGCAAGACCAGTTGAATGCGCCCATTGTTTTCTGGAACTATTCCACCCCCTGGGGGCTGGTATTTCCTTGTAGCGCATGACATATTTTCCCAAGTGCAGAAAGAAAATGGCTAGCTTGTGTTGCCCATTTATTCATGTATTAAACAAAAATAATGATTAAAGGGAATTCTTGGGTATCTAGAGAATAATACTCACCATTTAGTGAGTCCAAATGCCTTAGTCTTGTCAAAAATTTTTGAAAGATAAATGTGAGTCGCAGCCCAGTTCGTATTTTGTATGTGGCTTTGAAAGCATTTCTCAACTTCCGGTTTGCTCCAGTATCTAAGGAAACAATTAATGGAGTTTTGAAATCGGCTAAAAAAGGGTCCATTTGCACAGTTGTTGCCGAAGATGGTGCAAATTTTGTTTAGTGAGCTAGTATGCATTTCCCCATAACCACATGAAAATAAAACATTTTGAGTCCACAAAATTTGAATGTTGCCACATGAAAAATAACTGAAGACCAGCGTGCAAGAACTAATTAAGTCACATTTTGAAAAAATTAGCTGACACCAGTGTTAAAAGCCAAAATGGTCAGAACATCGCCTGATACCAAAAATTTCTCAGAAGACGTCCTCAAGTCCTGTGTATTGGCGTGTTGCCAATGTCAAATTCACTGAACTTCAGTGCAATACAGTGCAAAAATACACAAGTCCATAATGTTTGAGCAAGAAGTACCTACAGTGGGCTCCAAAATTACTGGCACCCTTAAAGATTATTGTAAATAACATCTACCAAAACAGGTATTTAATTCCACTTATTTAAGTTTATCTAAGTGTTAAGGAAATATATTGAGCCATTGTATCACTTTCTATTTCACTAGGGTTTAAAATAAGGAAACACACATGCAAAATTCCTTTGTCATCCAGCACCATGAAGAAAGCAAAACGACTGTCTGTTCAAAAGAGGAAGATGGTCAAAGACCTTTATGAGTCTGGTTATGGCTACAAAAAGATTCACAAACAATTGAATATGCCATTGAACACTGTCAGGGCAGTTATTAAAAAATTCCAAAGATATGGAACTGTTGAAAACCTCAAGGGTAGAGGACACAACTGCATTTTGCCCCCCAGGATACTGAGGACTATGGTGAGAGAAGCAACAAAATCCCCAAGAATCACTGTTAAGGAATTGCAGGTCTTGGGGGCATCTTGGGGTCACCAGGTTTAAAAAAGCACCATCAGGTTTCACTTCCACAACTACAGGCTCTTTGGAAGGGTTGCCAGAAGAAAGCCTTTTCTGACCACAAGACCCAGAAGCAAGCGCTCAGAGTTTTCCAAACATCAATTATATTATGACTAGAATATTATGACTGCTTTGGTCAGATGAGACCAAAATTGCATGTTTCTGTCAGATACAGCATCGGCAAATTTAGCGTTGAAACAGAGATGCATTCAAGGAGAAGCACCTCATACCCACAGTGAAATATGATGGAGGGTCAGTCATGTTTTGGAGGAGTTTTAATTCAAGAGGTCCAGTGGCACTGGTTAAGATTAATGGCATAATGAATGCCACCAAGTATCATGATATTTTGGCTGACAATCTGGTTTTCTCCACCAGAAGGCTGGGATTTGGCCATTGTGGACTTTGCAATAAGACAATGACCGAAAGCACACCAAGAAATAGTTCTGTGACAGCAAAATCAATGTTCTGCATTGGCTCTCTCAGTTGCCAGACGTCAGTCAAATTGAAAATCTGTGGCCTGAGTTGAAGAGGGTAGTTGATAAATGCAAAAGATCTGCAAACAGGAATGGTCCAATATCCCCCCAAATGTGCCTAAACCCTGTCAAAAATTCCAGGAAAAGACTCCATGCTGTTATCCTTGCGAGAGGTGGTTGCACTTAATAGTAAAAGAATGATGCCAATTATTATGAAACCTCGATTTCGTTGAAATTTATCATATATTAAATGATTGATATGATTTTGATTGTTTCCATCAAAGCTTTAACCTCTTAGCGCAGAAGCCAGATTCTCACCATTTATGTGTTACCCAATTTAAGAATTTATAATTCAAGATTTGAGCTTCATACAGGGAGAGAATATTGCTCAACTCAGACAAGACACTTGTAGCATTTAATATTCCATCATATTTCAATTTATTTTCAAGATTTTGGTGGAGAAAAAGGGCTAGAAACAAAAAATCTTCATGGAAATTCAGCAATGAAATTGAAAAAAGAATTATACTGAAAATTAAAAAATGGCTGGGAGTTAAAATAATACATTTCTGGGATCATTAACTCCTTGATTACAAGTGTTCTTCATTTGCTATTCTTTTGCATTCTTTATACTATTGTGAATATATCCCTTCAGATACTCAATGGTATCTAGCTTTAAGTCAAGCCTGCTCTTGAAAACCCCCAAGTTCTCTGCCTCAACAATATGGTCAGGCAAGCTATTCCACATTCAAATTATTCTTTGGGTGAAGAAATATTTCCGAATATCAGTGCTAAATTTACCTTTGGTCAACTTCCATTTGTGACCCCGAGTTCTACTCACAACACTTGGTCGAGGGAATCCCACATAATTCACTTTGTTAACTCTTTAACATATTTAAAGACCTCAAGCAAATCTCCCTTTAGTCTCCTTTTCCCAAGACTAAAGAGATTAAAGATCTTCAGCCACTTCTCATAGCTTTCATCTTTAATACCTGGAATTAGCTTTGTGGCTCTTCTCTGAACTTTCTCGTGAGCCTCTATATCTTTCTTAAAGTATGGTCCCCAGAACTGCACGCAATACTGCAGATGTGGTCTGACGAATGTGTTGTACAAAAGAAGCATCACCTCCTTAGATTTGTACTCAGTACTTTTGGCAATGTATCCCAGCATCCGATTGGCTTTTTTAACTGCTACAGCACAATGGCTAGAGCCTGTGAGGGTTTAGTCAACAATCACTCCCAGATCTTTTTCATGTGGAGCACATTCCAATTTAAAACCTCCCATGAAGTAATCCCATCAAATATTTTTATGACCTACATGTACAACTTTACATTTCGCAACATTAATTTTCATTTGCCATATTCCTGCCCAATTCTGGATTCTATCCAAATCATCCTGAATCACTTTAGTGGACTCTAAACTATTTTCCAAACACTACAAAAAGTGATTTTCAAGAAAGGGAAATTTACTTATTTTAAGACTTAAAACACTTATTTCTATCACCATTTTCTTAGTAAGACAAAAAATTTGTCCTTGATTTGATATCATTTTGACTATCTTGTCAATGGGGTAAGCAAATTTTCACTTGTCAAGCAATATTTTTTTCAAGCAAAAGATGTTTTGTCTTACTGAGAAAATGGTGATAGAAAAGAGTGTTTTAAGTCTTAAAATAAGTAAATTTCCCTTTCTTGAAAATCACTTTTTGCAGTGAACCTCCCAATTTAGTATCATCTGCAAATTTAACTAATCTGCTCTCAATATTCCTATCAAGGTCATGAATGTAGATGAGGAACAGCAGGGGTCCCAACACCGATCCCTGGGGGACGCCACTCCCCCCATACCTAGCTCAGATGAGATACCACTGATCACCACTGTTTGTGTTCTGTCCTGCAACCAGTTTTGAATTCAGTTCAGAATACCTCCTGCAACTCCAATGGAGCTCATTTAATAATTAGTCTCTTATGTGGTACTGTGTCAAATGCTTTCTGAAAATCCAATTATATGATGTCATAAGCCCTGCTCTGGTCATAAGTCTTGGTGGCCTCTTCAAAAAATTCCAGGTTTGTCAGGCAGGACCTTCCCTTACAGAAACCACGTTGGCTATGCCTCAAGATATTGTTACGTTCAAGAAATAAGTCCACCTCATCTTTTATGTTAGATTCCAATATTTTGCACGCAATGCAAGTTAAACTGACTGGCCTGTAATTTCCTGGCTCAATACGGTCTCATTTCTTATATATTAGTATTATATTGCCCTGTTTCCAATCATTTGGTACTTCTTCAGTTTCTAAAGACCGTCTGAAGATAGCGAATAGCGACTTAAAGATGATCACACTAACCTCCCTGAGCACTCTACGATATAAGCCATCAGGACCCGCTGCCTTATCTGCCTTTAGTTTATGCTACTTGTCTAATACTTTGTTATCCCTAACTTCCATTTCCAGTGAATAATCTTGAGCATGGACATGCCCTGTGGCCGAATAAAGACCCGCTCTGAGGTAAAATTCTCAACAAAGTGACTGTTTAAGGTATCCGTAATATCCTTGTTATCATATAGCAGCGATCCATTTTTATTCTTTATACACTTAACCTGCTCTTTGACTTTCCTTTTTCTGCTACAGTACTGAAAGAAGCACTTAGGGTTAGTTTTTGCCCCCTCTGCAATTTGTCTTTCTTACAGACTTCTAGCATTCCTCAGCTCTTTTTTGACCACAGTCCGCATTTTACAGTATTCAGCCTTAGTAATCTCATTGTTATCCTTTATGAACTTCTTATAAAGATTCCTCTTATTCCTCTGACTCCCACGAATATCTGTGGTCATCCACTGAGGATTCTGCTTTTTCAGCTTACTTTTGGACACCTTTGAAATGAATTAGCATTGTGAATCAAGTAAAACCCCCTTAAATCTTTCCAACATCTCATTTACAGACTCGCAGTCCAGGAATATATACAAAACCCAAAACGAGTGAAGTTGGCGCGTTATGCAAATTGTAGATAAAAACAGAATACAATGATTTGCAAATCCTTTTCAACTTATATTCAATTGAATACACTGCAAAGACAAGATGTTTAATGTTCAAACTGAGAAACTTTTTTTTTTTTTTGCAAAAAATCATTAACTTAGAATTTAAAGGCAGCGACACATTGCAAAAAAGTTGGCACAGGGGCCTTTTTACCACTGTGTTACGTCGCCTTTCCTTTGAACGACACTCAGTAAACGTTTGGGAACTGAGGAGACCAGTTTTTGAGGCATTTCAGGTGGAACTCTTTCCCATTCTTGCTTGATGTACAGCTTAAGCTGTTCAACAACGGGGTCTCCGTTGTCATATTTTGCGCTTCATAATGCGCCACACATTTTCAATGGGAGACAGGTCTGAACAACAGGCAGGCCAGTCTAGTACCCACACTCTTTTACTACGGAGCCATGCTGTTGTAACACGTGCAGAATGTGGCTTGGCATTGTCTTGCTGAAATAAGTGGGGGCGTCCATGAAAAAGACATCGCTTGGATGGCAACATATGTTGCTCCAAAACCTGTATGTACCTTTCAGCATGAATGGTGCCTTCACATATGTGTAAGTTGCCCATTCCTTGGCACTAATACACCCCCATACCATCACAGATGCTGGCTTTTGAACTTTACGCCAATAACAGTCCGGATGGTTCTTTTCCTCTTTGGTCCGGAGGACACGACGTCCACAGTTTCCAAAAACAATTTGAAATGTGGACTCGTGAGACCACAGAACATTTTTCCACTTTGCATCAGTCCATCTTAGATGAGCTTGGGCCCAGCGAAGCCAGTGGCGTTTCTGGGTGCTGTTGATAAATGGCTTTCGCTTTGCATTGTAGAGTTTTAACTTGCACTTGCAGATGTAGCGACGAACTGTAGTTACTGACAGTGGTTTTCTGAAGTGTTCCTGAGCCCATGTGGTGATGTCTTTTACACACTGATGTCGGTTTTTGATGCAGTACCGCCTGAGGGATCGAAGGTCACGGGCATTCAATGTTAGTTTTCGGCCTTGTCGCTTACGTGCAGTGATTTCTCCAGATTCTCTGAACCTTTTGACGATATTACGGACCGTAGATGATGAAATCCCTAAATTTCTTGCAATAGCTCGTTGAGGAATGTTGTTTTTAAACTGTTCGACAATTGTTCACTAAGTGGTGACCCTCGCCCCATCCTTGTTTGTGAATGACTGAGCATTTCAGGGAAGCTGCTTTTATTCCCAATCATAGCACCCACCTGTTCCCAATTAGCCTGTTCACCTGTGGGATGTTCCAAATAAGTGTTTGATGAGCATTCCTCAACTCTCTCAGTCTTTTTTGCCACTTGTGCCAGCTTTTTTGAAACATGTTGCAGGCATCAAATTCCAAATGAGCTAATATTTGCAAAAAATTACAAAGTTTACCAATTCAAACATTAAGTAACTTGTCTTTGCAGTGTATTCAATTGAATATTGGTTGAAAAGGATTTGCAAATCATTGTATTCTGTTTTTATTTACGATTTACACAACGCGCCAACTTCGCTGGTTTTGAGTTTTCTATATACATATATATATATATATATATATATATATATATATGCTACAAGCTGCTGGCTTGTAGGCACTTTCCTGCAGTGGAGGAAAAATTGCTCAGCCAATCAGAATAAAGGTCATAAAATCTCATGGCCAGTGAGGATTCCCCATGAACTCCCACCTGTAGGCAGTAGAAGTCATATCAATGAAAGAGTGCGGGATTGTCCAGGGGCTGGTGAAATTACCCCAGATCACCCAATCTCCGCCCTTATACTTCAGATTTGTAATGTGCACAGGCATTAAATCAATGACTTAATACACAGGGGGGGGAAATGGAACATGTGGTCAATCCTCAGCAAATTGAAATGGCAATGAATATATGACATTCAAAAGATAAGTGGATAACTCTCCAGAGTACAGATACATATGAAGACCACAATGCCAAAATGATCAGAACCGCATTTTCACGTTGTGGAGAAATGAATTAAAAATTCGAGACGATCTTAGAAACAAAGCACAGAAAAATATGCAAAATAAAAAAAAAAAAAAAAAAAAAGTATATATATATATATATATATATTGCATATAAATGCAAAATTTGGACTCAGATGGCGATCTTCCTTTGTGGTATTAATATGGTAAAAGTGATAACACTTTACAATAAGCGGACGTATCGGATGTTCAAGTAATGCTGCACTATTGCGTGACTCATGATGATTTCATGCATGAATCATTGCGGGCAGTATCCTGAATTCCTGTTTCTTATTATTAATAAATAATGAAGTCACTGACTTCTTGTAATTGGTTCACACTCAGTTAAGGTATGTTCATTCACTGTTACTTCATACATTACATTTATTTATTTATTTATTTATTTATTGCAAAACGACTGCATATATTTGCTGTGGTGATAAAGCATAATTCACTCAATGCATAGAAGCCTCCACTCTCCTAAGTTGAGTCATTGTTCGCAAATGTAATGTTTTAACGTACTCAGCAGCCATCACAGTCAACAGGCTGCGGGTGAAGTGGGGAGACAAACCGTTGTCACGCAGAACATAATGCACTGAGGAAAGTTACTAACTTCACAGGACTGCTCCCAATCCTGAATATGCAAGCAAAAGCAGTTTATGAATGTGTCCTTTAAAATTGCCTGGGTCATTCAATGACACTGGATTTACCGTGTACAGGCCTACGTAGACACAGAGTAGTAGTTCATTCATGTTAACATCATGATGTTTGTTTTAAAAATTTTGCGATTAGAGCTACAATCAAACCACTTCAGATGAAGGTCTATAATTTGAAGGATAATTGAATATTATTTATTTTCCATATCAGAAATAAACATGATATCAGCAAGATATTGTTACAATGATTAAATGGATTGTTACAAATCGAAGTAAATTTCTGCAGTGGACGTCAGTTGACATGCTCAGGCATTTTCCATCGTATTAATCATGAAAAAAAAATACACTAGTCGAGCCGCTCCCTCAACATTTACGAAGTAAATGCTGTGTCTGTATCCATTAAGTGCTCCGTCAAACTCGGTTTGTGTAGGACTGATCGTTCTTTTAATTTCTATACAATGAAATATGGAAAGAAACCACAGTAACGTTCAGAGAGACAGCCTCGTCCATGATGGCTTCACAGTAAGAATAGCATTTCTTAAATCTCGAATGTCATCTGATTGATAAAAAGTGACCGTCTTTGTTGTTCGTGTCAGAATGAAGGATGCTATATAAGCTAAGATCTATACTCTGGCATTCAGGGCACAAATTGGATTGCGGAATATCCATTCAAGTTATTTTTTTCTTTTTTTTTAAATCAAGGCGTAACGTTTCACGTACTATTTGCGAAATTAGATACTTTAAAAAGCACATTTACGACCCTTGCAATGCAATTAGGGAAATGGGTTTATTTTCCCAAGAATCCGACAATATAGCCCACCCGATTGCATTCACTGAATAGTAATTCTGCACCAGAAACACGAAGTATTATCCGCGACTGTGCGTAAAAATGAACCCAACGGTCAGTCCCCAATTGTCGTGCGTATAAGCACTCAATATTTTGAGTAGTATGCGGCAGAGAGCTTTTGTTACATCTTTTCATTAAAGCTCTATAACAAATGCATTACCCAAGCTAACCTCAAACGGCCGAAATATCAAATTGGCTGAATGAATTCCATTGCTGTTATCAAACACGTATCTAGTGCGTTGCACGTTAATCTATTTATTTTATTGTGAATGTGGCGAGCTTAACGCACGCTGCACTGAAGGACAACTGGTCCAAATTCCTTCATTGTCTGAGCAGCAGCCTATGATGCTCATTGAAGTTTCCTGAATTTTTAATCGAGAATTTTTCAAGTTGTTCGCGAGTGTTCGCCTGTGGAATGTGGACAGTGCATTGCATCGGTCAAGTTGTATAACATCCCACTTTCTCTTCGCTAGTATGCAGGTATACTACATGAATGTGCACGCGTGTGTGTGCAACACACGTATGCATGATTATATGTGTGGAAATACAGTTGTCAATATCCCACCATTAGCTCGACTAAAAAATGTAATTCTCTCTTCTGACAGGGAAGCATCCGAAATTCAAACCGTTACTTGCATTATGCTTGGGCTCCTTAATAAGCTAATATTACATTTAAAAAAAAAAGTTTCATACCTGTCACGTGAAGTCCTTTCCAGGTCCCCGCGTTAGAAATACTGTTAAACTCGCATTTCCGCATTGGAGAGCTCTGATGTGACCACCATCACCAGGAGAAACGAATAAACTCAGAGATGGCGTCAAACTGCTCCTTTACCTATACTATCTCATGCACCGTCTAAATCGCTGGTTTGGCGTGCAGTTAACTGCAGACTTCTACGGGTCCAGAGAGCCAGGAAATTGAATCGGAATGAGAACAGAAGCTCGCCGCAACTCCATCATGAAATGAGCTAATCTGAAGACCACAGACTTGCTTTAGATGGTCGTTAATTGTAACCATGTAGGCAGCCGAGCAACATGATGTGGTGAAACAAAGGATAGTCTCGACTTCGTTACGTTGGAGACATGTGGAGGCTGCTGTACAGAAATTAAGGGTGCCTATAGTTCCACAAATTGCGCAGGACATATGGGCTGGGAAACAGGCGACAACTGATAAGAATTGACTGCTCTCAGTGGACTAATGATGAAATACTTGTTTAACTGTTTGTTTGTAGTGTCCAGAACAAGGTTTAAATTCATCGGCAGTTGAACATAATCATTTTTGGACTTATTCCATCATTCATTACTGCCTTCACTGGTTCTTTCCAAATGATTGGATAAAACGTCTTCAACAATGCATATTTGCAGCGTCGAAGAAATCAATACATTTACTTCATAGATTGAGAATACATAGTCCTTCAAGCTTTAAGTTATTCTATTTGAAGAAAAAAAACCTCTTTGGTGTTTCAGAGGCTTCAGCAAGATTCTAAGTATTCTTTCCAAATTAGACCAGTCATATTGGAAATATTCATTCTCTGAGGGATGGCTGTGCACGCAGATACTAACGCGCGCAGACACACGCACTTTTATTTGCTCGGTTCATTCTTGACAATATGGAAGTGTATTGGAATGCGGGAAACCAGGTGTTTGTGTTCCATCAGTCTCAAATGGAGATCCGCTGTGGTCATGACGCATTGTTTAGCACAGCTGCAAACCCCCACTCAGAGCAGCCATTTAGCGATACAATTATACATTTTACATTTTCAATTTACCACCAGCCATTTTAATAACTGGAACATTCAGTTGTTATTTATCACTATGGCCACTGCACAATGCATGGAATATTTACGAAGTGGTCTGATTTAACACCCCCTCTTAATCCCACCCAACAACCCTTGCAGTAATGCCACTGATAAGGCTGCATTTCCTTGTGAACATAGGCACTGAGTGTGTCAACATCAGTAGGAGGAAATTGGACATTCAGGAAGCAGATGGGTGTTTTGGTGGTCTTCATGCTGCAGACTTCTGAAGGGTGGGGATGAAATTCCTCAGAGCAGGAAAGGAAACTCATGAGCCATATTCTGTTGAAGACTGAAGACGCACCTCATTCACACTGCTTATTGATTATTTTGTAGTCCCACCTATTGTACACATTGAGGGCATGTTATTGTGATTTTGTGGTTTTATTGGTCTACTTTTTATGATTTTAAAGCTTTAATTTTTCAGTACATTCCATCCTTTGCGGTTTTTGTTCTGTTTTGCAGGATGTGACCTGTCATTTTATTCCTTTTTTTTACACTGTCTGTGTAAGAGTATTTGCAGTGAGTGCACTCTCTATTAATTCAAACCCATTGAATGGCATGATGTGGGGATGTGACCACTGTATGTGACCCGGAATTATGAGTACAAAATTACATTAAAACATCAAATAAATATACACAACACTGTACACTATTATATTATTCAAGAGGAACTGATAAGATTCTTCTCAATTTAATAACTCAATTCAATTGCTGAAAGCTTGACAAAAGTTGCCGCCAGGTCCATAATTATTTGGACAGTTAGACAATTTTATCATCTTGGTGCAACATGTCACAACAATAGATTTTAATTTATTTAAAATGCCCTTGAAGCTTAGATTTTCAGCTTTAGATCAAGGGTTTTTCTGAAAATGTTGTATGAACTATGGAGAAACTACAACCATTCTTATGCATAGCATCCAAATTTTAGGAGCTCACTAATTAGGCAAACTGACATAATTATAAATTAATTTTTCATTTTAATACTTGGGTACAAACACTTTGCAGTCATTGACTGCCTTAAGCCTGGAATCACCAGACTCTGGCTTTCTTCCCTGAAGATGCTCAGCCAGGCCTTAGCAGCAGCTGCCTTCAGTTCTTTATTGTTCTTGGGGTGTTTTGCTTGCAGTTCTTCATTCAGCAAGAATGTTCCAGTCAATTCAGTTCACATGACTGACTTGGCCACGGCAGAGCACTCCACTTCATTGATTTAAAATGTTGAGAGTCACCATTGTAGTATGCTGCAGATCATGGTCCATCTGCACTGTGAAGTCTCATCAGATGAGTTTTGAAGCATGTGGCTGAATTTGAACAAATAATATAGCACTATGCAGTTCAGAATTCATCCTAGTGCTTTGGTTGGTAGTCACATCATGAATGACCAGCTCCATTGGCAGCTATAAATGCCCACACATGACCAAGCATCTGAGATGATGTGGAATGCTTTGGATTCTGACCAGTTCCTTCTAACTCTATGCTCTCTTTTTTCCGTTATTCTGGAAAAATTTGTCCTTGATTTGAGATCATTTTGACTACCTTGTCAATGGGGTAAGTAAATTTTCACTTGTCAAGCAATATTTTTTTCAAGCAAAAATTGTTTTGTCTTACTAAGAAAATGGTGATAGAAAAGAGTGTTTTAAGTCTTAAAATAAGTTAATTTCCCTTTTTTGAAAATCACTTTTTGCAGTGTGAACAAAACAAACAAAAAAATCATTATAAGGTTGAAGAACAATGTTCCAAAGAAAGAAAGGAAGGGGTTATGATATTTAATCCCATTCAGTGCATTACAAAAGATTCAAGGAATCTGGAGGACTTTGTGTGTTTGATGGGGAAGGGCACAAGCCTAAACTGAGTACCCATACCTCTAATCACTGAGGAGGCACTGCATCTTTATATTGTCTGGCACAGTTGATGCAATGGAGGCTTTTAGTTTACAGACAAATTCCAGTATGCCTACTATAAAATTTTCATTGGAAAACAGCAAAGACACTGTGGCATTCCTCGATGTACTTGTAAGGTAAACTAAGCATCTTAATTCTAGTGTCTATTAAAGACAGACTAATAGATGTACACATTTGCTCTTTAGCAGTTATCATCCTCCAGCTCTTAAAAAAGGCCACCCATACAGTCAACTGTTGAGAGCAAAAGGAATCTGTAGCACCGAGGATGAATTTAAAAAAACGAGGTATAGATATGTGTAATTGAAGCACTGATTACTAAAACCCCACAAGTCAAGTCAAGTGTGTAGTAGTTTTAGTCAAGTCAAGTTTTAGTAATAGGTGCTTCAACTGTTTCATTGACAGAAGTTATATGATGATTTTGTTAGGAACAGTTTGGATAAAGTTGTATGTATTGGCAGAAATATTGGGCTCTAAACCTTCCTCCGAGTGGGACTCTAATATAGTGTTGGCTATCAGTTTTCTCCCATTATCTAGTGACATTTAGCGATGTGTCACTAAATTCTGGCACATTTTATCAAGTGATCAAACAATATGGCACTCTTTTCAAATTTTGCAAACAAGCGTGCCACAAACTTAAAGTGCCCCTATTATGCGAGTTTTCACTGGTTTTCACTAGTTTTCTCATGCTGGCCATTTCTGCAGTACCTGCCTGTGAAGTGCGCCATTGAGGTCTTGCCCCTGCCCTCCCCAAAACCCCAGTGTGCTGTGATTGGTCAACTTGATCTCTCAATTGTGATTGGTCCACTGTTGGCACGCCTGTCAAAAATTTTACGCCCATTACCATAAATGGATTTCTGTTCCAGAGTGCAAATGAGCTTAAGAAACAAATATTGGCGCAGCCTTGTGGGCATAAGCCACTTGATTCAAGGGCGTGCCAAACTATCTGCTTGGTGCGAAAATTCAAATGGTGACATTATTAATTGATGAAAAAAATGGCCCGAAGCTATTGGGGCATTTTAGTCAGCTCTGGGGCAAGGTGTTTTGCGGCAGAGAGTGCTTCTTCTGGAGGTAACTTTGAGTTGTTTTCCAAAATTTCCATATTTTAAATGGGCATAAAAACAATATGATTCACACTACTACATTGAAATAATGAAAAACCATAATAGGAGCACTTTAAGAGACTCTTTAGTTAGAGCAGATTGTTATATCCCTCCTCAACTTTTTCTAAATACCCCAGATGGGAATTTACCCTGCTCAAGCTGTGCCCAGTGTAGTGCCATGGTTAAGAGTGATGTTTTTTACATCCCCACACTGGCAGAAATGTACATGTTACATAATGCCAAGAGTTGAGAGGGAGTGAATGAGGGTATGTTGAAAAACTATTGAAACACAGCTTTTCACCAAGCTGGGCATGATGTCAGTGTCCAAAAATTCCAGGGCATTGAGATGGTGCAGTGTCCTAAAAGGGGCGGTGATTGGACAGACTCCTAGACAGAGGGATGCTTTTTGGATTACACTACAGATGGAAAGGCCAAAAGATCTTTAAAAAAATTTTTTTGTCTCATAATATGGTCATCGCTACATTATTTAGGTGATGAGCGCCAGCTGAAGCTTGTCAGTCTGCCTCCCAGCATTGTTTCCTGCCACGCGCTCTCATTATTGTATTATTAGTTCCATCTTCCCATTGGCTTAGTTTGCTCTTCGCTTCATTGTTTAGTTCCTGGTTGCTTTTACTGTCCTTTGGAAGTCAGACCATTCACTACCCTTTCTACTTTTGTAATTCTCCATTCGGTTTTCTTCCCTTTTGGGCAACTTGAGAGCTGGTGTGCACTCACACTTCTAAATTACACTTTTTTTAATTTTTCTCCTTCAGGAGATTGCATATTCGTGCCTCCTTACCTTTATAATTGCTATTATTGGAATTGGCTAGATTCTCCCTTTTGGGAGCTCGCAATCCTCTGTACTTTCTATATTCATTGCCATTGTTCCCTGTGCTTTGACTGCTCACTGTTCACTTTGTGCAACGTCAAATAAACCAGTCGTTTTGCCTGCTACTCTGCACATGGGGTCTCCTCCTGTTCCCACTGTTAACAATTTAGATTTTTGATACAAGGGCTTTTAGTCTCATGCTCTGTTTTGCCTTATTAATCCCTGGCACTCCTGCTTTTTGTATTTTCATATTTATACATTGTCTTCTCTCTATTATCCCTTCATTGTGGGATATTTTCTGGAGTGCGTGTTTGCAAATGTGACGTTCTTCCAGTCGGCATTTATTGCTTAACTTATTGCATATTTTACTCACTATGTTCCCTAATAAGCTGGATTTATGGTTCTGCGTTGAACCGACGCTGTAGCTACGCAGGGCCTCTGTGGCAACGTGAACCCCCACTGCAGAGCCTCTACGTTGCCTGCCGTGCACCTCGAAAATTTTCTAACTGCACGTCAAAGCCACGCAGACCGCAAGGGCACTGATTGGTCCACTCTACTCGAGTCTCATGTGATTTCACGACAGGTTCTTCGGAAACCTGATGCTGCCTAGCGGTTTGTCGGTGAATTGCTTCGCGGCACAGCACGACGCAAACAACCTCAACGCAGAACTTCGAAAGGTCCACGACGGAGCCGAGGCAGCAGTGTGCCCTTTGCGTGGAGTCGACGCAGAACCATAAATCCAGCTTTAGAAGCACCAAATATTTTATATTTTATAAATAACTTGTTATAAGTGCCATTCCCATAATGATTCATAAACTGTCAATATTACTTACTGTTCCTATGTGGTGGTACTATAACCAGAGTGCACATCTACACAGTATGAAGTTTTGTTTTATTTCATTATACGTTGTACCACTGACATCCTTGTATCTTCCAGGCCTTACCAGCTATGTGCCTTACTTATATCACTTGATTGTTTAAACCAGAGGTGGGCAGCGAGGGCCGTATCTGTCCCTGGTTTTCACCCCAACGTCTGATCTTTAATTAGTTGATTGTCTCAATTAGCCAAACCATTTATGAAATCTGACATTTCATGCGCATTTCTTTAAATTATCATGAAACTACAAAGACTAGTCTTGTCTCCCTTCATAAAACATTTTCCTTTTATCGAATCATTGCGAAAATCTATATTTGTGCATGCAATCAATTAACTCAATTAGTCAGGGTAATTGATAGGAATAAAAATCTGCATACACACCGGCCCTCCAGGACCATGATTGCCCACCCCTGGTTTAAACCCTTTGTGGACTTGTCGTTGCAGTTTTATATATTTATATATTTTTTTATATTTGCATGTTGTTTTCATCACAATTTTCCTTCCATTATGGGATTATATTCAGAGAGAATGCATGCTCACTATTTGCGAACTCATGACTTGCAGACTATATTCACTGTGTGCCCTACCAGTATTATCCCATTCTTTGTATTTTTCATAGTCTGGTGATTTTTTTACACTTATTTTGGTGCTTTTTTATATTTATATATTGTCCTGATTATTCTTCTTTCTTTGTGGTGTGTTCACACCCAGAATTTCTAAAATGTCTGGGAATTTGTTCAATCGTGTGGATTTATAATATTGCGCTATTTCACATCTTGTGGGCCTTTCCTGCCTACTAAGAATATCTGATGCCTCTGATTTACTATTTTACTACTATCTCCTATGTTCTTTTTCATATTTGGTGGACCTAAATTCTATTGTATTTCCTTGAAGTTGGGCATTTCGCTACATATTATATTGCTTTCCATTATATGACGTGTCAGGATGTTGTGTGGGTGCTTTTATTTTGAAATAGTGACTCCATGGGTGGCTCACTCATTCACACATGTATTTAATGTTTGTGATTAATCCTTGAACCTCACCTGCTTTTAGCTGGTTGGTTTTGTCAATTTACACCAGTTCTCTTGAGGCACTCACTATACTGATGATGGCTTACAGCTGAAACACATTCGTTGTGGTTGCCCATAGTAAATAGTTTTTTTCCATCCCTGCGAGTGCTGGAGCTTTGTTTTCTTTGTATCTTTTTCCACAATGCACCAAGAATATTGTCCTTATATTTTTTGAGTTGTGCGCTCAGCTGATCTTATGTTAAAGTGTGTCTAGAACTGCCATTTATCATGAGAAATACAACCATATGGGCTCAGAATTACTCTGGCTAAGCTTTGACAGGACTAAAATACAAAGCTGCATCCACAAATTGACACACTTTGGAATTGAGCCTCAGGCATGGACAGAGGATGAATTTCTCAGACTTTATTGAGAGTGTTCGAGTGGTCATACAGTAACAATGACTACTAGCACCTAAAAGCTGAGAAAGTGCACCTTTTTCAGAGAAATTCCTACAAAAACAAAGAATACACTGAAATTTACTGAAGATTTCAGGCCAACTAGGTAAACCTCGGAAAAATTTTACCGAGGTATCTCAAAGTCTGTCAGGTTAACTTAACTTTGGACAAAACCTCAGTAAACCTCGGTTAAAATTTTCCTGAGAAACACCGAGGATTGTCTGGCCCACTGAAGTTCAGAGACCACATCGGTATTCCTCGGGAAAATTTCAGAGGTAGACCGAAGTTTGTCTGCTAGGCCTATGCTCACACCAGAACAAAGAGGAGGTTTGATGAATTGGATGAAAGGCCACCGTGATGCCCCTTTCCCTCTCCAAGCCAGTTAAAAATGGCCAACACGATTTGCAGCTGGCTAGGTAATAAAACTCCAATTCCAAAATAGTTGGGATGAAGTGTAAGCTATGAATAAAATGCAATGACTTTCAGATCACATGTGCCAATATGTTATTTACAATAGGACATAGATAATGTTTCAAATGTTGAAACTGAGACACTTTACATTTTTATCCACAAAATGAGCTTATTGCAAATTTTCTGGCTGCAACAGGTCTCAAAAAAGTTGGGACATTGGAAAAAAGGGCTGGAAACGCAATATAAAAGAGAATCAACTGAAAGAACATTTAGCAAGTAATTCACCTAATTGGCATCAGGTGTGTAACATGATTGGCTATAAAAGGGATTATTATATACATATTATATACAATTATGGTAATTGGCAACTGAATACACAGTTTCTTTCCATATGCAATCTAATAGCGATGTTATTATGGGCTAAATTCAGTACAGAAAAATAATTTACTTATTGATAGGCCAATGCTTCGCATTAATTGAACTGGTCCGCGTTCCAATGAAATATCGCCTTTCACTCTCGGTATTGCGTGTTTCATAAAAAAAAAGAAAAGTGGCACTTCGCAGTTAAATAGGCTATAAAAAGCCTGCGGCTCAAGCTATTTGCTTGAGAGTCAACAGGTATGCAATTTTGAACAACGTTGATTTATATGCAGCAAATAAGCATCCAGATCAATGATTCTCGTCTTACCTAATTGGAGAGAGCAAGCAGCACCTGATAAGTGTGCAGTGCTCTCAGAGTGAACCTTTTGTTAATTATGAAAATGACTGAGAACAGGTCCGGACTAATAATTGTTTTAAACTGATATTTTGTGCACCCAATTCTCAGTTCTGGCTGTGCCACTGTAGCCTACTGAATTTAGCCCATGATTTCATCGCTGTTAGATCGCAAATGGAAAGAAACCATGTCTTCAGTTGCCAATTACGATAATTGGAAAATGTGTCAATAAAGGAAAATGATTGAGAACAAGCCAGGACTAAAAGGGACGTGTCTGTGCCCCCCCAATTCCCTGTTCTTGAGCCATCACTGGGTTGGATGATCTGTAACATTTAAACATGACAAATAAGCAAAATCAAAAGAAATGGCGAGGAGGGCAAATTCTTTTTCACTATCTCTAGAAACAGGGTCAAGCTTTATCCAGAAAAAAGAAAAGATATCCCCAGTCTTAAATGCCACTGGTTTCTCACAGCTGAAACTCTCATTTATTCATGTTTTCGGAACTTATTATGTTTTGATTTTCCTCCGACAAAAAATGACATGCCACAGCTTTACAGTTTTATAAATGTCCTGAAAGGTGTGAATGGATAAATGCCAGGTGTTGGGTGCATGTGTTGTGAAAAGAAAATACACCGACCATGCGTAATACAAAATGTTGCCAGGTTCGTGTTTTGCACACTAAGACAGCTGGGAAAATATACACTTCAAACTTGGCTCCTGAGTCGTCGAGATACCAGTGTCCCAAAGAATCACCAACCATTTTGCTTGTATGTACTGGCTCAATGCAAGCTCATTGTTTTCTAGAGCAGTGGTTCCTAACCCAGTCTTCAAGGACCCCCTGCCCAGCAGGTTTTTGCTCCAGCTCAACTCTTTCACACCCAATCCATTTTAGGGCTTCCTGTTGATTACTTGAAATAAATCTACCTGAACAGGGTGTGCATGAAGGTGCTTTGGGCCCTAATGGATAAGATGTGCAAAAGCAGAACTGCAACAAAAACCTGCGGGACAAGGGGTCCTTAAGGACTGGGTTGGGAGCCACTGGCCTAGGGCTAACTTACTGGGGGCAAAAAATGGTACCCAACATGAGTCTTCAAATATTCTAATTACCTGGCCCCTCCCCTAGGAGGGGGTAAATCATTCACAGGGTAAATTTCTGGACATTGTACTGACAGATGTCCTTCAGTTTTTAGCAGATGTTTGGTTAAGTCCGTCTTCGCTTTAGTGCCGGGGTTCGGCAGTTTCTACACGCTTGCTGCGGAGCATATAGTGTTAGTTTTGTTTCTTCTTTTGTTCTATACGCAGTAGTTCCTACACTTCGGTTACGACTGGAGTTATTCTTATGTTATTTCGTAACTTAGATTTCATCTGTCAGGTGAGCTCATAAAAAATCGTTACCCGCTACCTCTAATGAATTCAGCATTTCAGCGTCTCCAGGAAGCATCGGTTTTTACAAAGCTAGATCTGCGTAGTGCCTACATTCTGATTCGAATTTGTGAAGGAGGACGAATGGAAAACTGCTTTTAAAATCCATGATGGCTACTAGCAATATTTGGTCTTGGGCTAATGCCCCTTCCATTTTCTAGGCATTCGTCAACGATGTCTTAAAAAAGATGTTAGAAGGATTTGTTTTTGTCTAGACGATATTCTGATCTTTTCCCCTCATCTTTCAGACCATAAAATGCATGTTCACCAGGTCTTACAGGCCCTATTAGAGGCTAAACTTTTTGTTAAGGCTCAGAAATGCTTTTTTCATTCCAAGACTGTTTCTTTTCTTGGTTTCATTGTTTATGAAGGTCAGGTTTGTATGGATCCAGCCAAAGTTTCAGTGGTTATAAATTGGCCCATTTCGCAGTCAGTCAAAGAAGTTCAGCGTTTTTTTTTTTGGTTTGCAAACTTTTATGGGCGATTCATTAGAAATTTTAGCTCTATTGCTGCACCCATCTTTACTTTGACTAAAAATAATGCTCTGTCACTATTCCCTTAGTCTCCAGACGCAGACTAATCATTTGAGGAGTTAAAAAGTAGGTTTTGCACGTAGCCCATCCTCATCAGTCCCAAACCATCCCTCCCCTTTGTGGTGGAGGTGGATGCCACTGAGGTTGGAGTCGGTGCCATTCTGTCACAGCACTCGCTTCATGACAAGAAATTACATCCTTGCACTTACTTCTCTCGGTCATTGTCTCCTGTCGAGAGAAATTATAGCATCAGTGATCAGGAGTTGTTAGCGGTTAAGTTGATGTTAGAGGAGTGGCGCCATTGGTTGGAAGGGGCAGATCATCCATTTGTGGTTTGGACTGACTACAAAAATCTGCAGTACATCCAACATACTAAGAGACGCAACTCGCGGCAGGCATGCTGGGCGATATATTTTAATCGCTTTAATTTTACCCTAAATGGCGTCCAGGTTCCAAAAATGGGAAACCAGATGCACAATCCCGTATTCATGTCCAAAAAGATAGAGACCTTGCTCCTGAGCCAATCATCCCAGAGGCTCAGATTATGGCTCTGGTTCAATGGGACATTGAGGCGATGGTGCGAAGAGCTTCATGCCTTGATCTCAGCCCAGGAGGTGGTCCACCCCATTGTCTGTTTGTGCCGCTGGGACACGGTCCCAGGTTTTGCAGTGGAACATGCATCCAGGTTGACAGGACATCCCAGTGTGCACCAAACTAAATAATTTTTGGCCAGACACTTTTGGTGGCCTAACATGGAAAAGGATGTTAGAGAGTTTGTTGCAGCATGTTCTGTTTGTGACCGCAACAAAAACTCCCATCTCCCCCCTCCGGGATTGTTACAGCCATTACCCATCCCTAAGCTTCCTTGGAGCATCAGAGGGAAAGACAGTGATTTTAGTTGTAGTCAACGGATTCTCTAAAGCAGCTCATTTTGTGGCTCTACCTAAACTGCCATCCGCAGCAAAAACAGCGCGGCTAGTTGTGGACCATGTATTTAGATTACACGATCTATCCCAGGATGTTGTTTCCGACCATGGGCCTCAGTTCGCTTCATTGTTTTGGTGAACCTTCTGTTCTCTGCTGGATGCGTCTGTTAGTCTCTCTTCAGGGTTCCACCCCAAGTCCAACAGACAGACTGAACAGACCAACCAGACACTTGAGAATGCTACTCCGGTGCCTGGTCTCCTCTAACCCAACTACGTGGAGCAGCAGACTTGCTTGGGCAGAATATGCACACAACGATCCGCATAATGCATCCACTAGTCTCTCTCCATTTGAGGCTCAATTCAGATATTCGCCCCTCTGTTCCATGATATTGATAGGAACATGGAGGTGCCATCGGTTGAATTCAATATCCGACGGTGCAGAGGCAATTGGAGAAGGGTTCGGGCCTCTCTTTTTCGTGCTTCGGCCCTACAGAAAAAGATAGCCGATAAACATCGCCATTTAGCAGCTTCTTACTAGGTGGGCCAGCGGGTATGGCTTTCGACAAGAGATCTTCTGGGGGGGGGGGGTCCTGTCATGTAAGAGTGGATTTATTTGGGTTTTATCCACTCTGGCAATATTTGTTCTGCAGGTATGGTCATACCATGCCTTTATTTCTCTGAGTTTACCTTGTTTCTTGTTTTTCTGAATTGTGATTATGCTAACGACGTTATTTCTGCTACTCGACTAATCGGCATTCCTCTTGGAAGCAGAATGTCCTGCACAGGTGTCTGATTACCTGGATGATTCTGATCAGTTACCCCTGTGGGAAGTCTATTTAAAGGTTGCTAACAGGGCTGCTTACCGCCTCAGAGTCACCTATACTCTTGGCCGGTAACAGTCAGGAGGTGTAGTCCTTTAGTCTAGGAAAACGCGAATCATTTGCAGGGTAAATTTCTGGACAGTGTACTGACAGATATCCTTCAGTTTTTAGCGGTCGTTTAGTTTGGTCTGTCTTTGCTTCAGTGTCGGGGTTTTGCAGTTTCTTCTTGCTGTGGTGTGTGTATCGTTAGTTTTGTTTCTTTCTTTTGTTCTATACGCAGTAGTTCCCACGTTTCGGTTACGACTGGAGTTATTCTTATGTTATTTCGTAAACTAGCTAGGAGGATTTTCTTCTGCCACTTCCTGTGGTTATTTCATTCCAATTACACTGCCCTCCATAATTATTGGCATCCCTGGTTAAGATGTGTTCCTTAGCTTCTAATAAATTCAGTTTTTTTTTTCTAAATGATATAGGACCGCAATGAAAAAAAGATGAAAATCCAACCTTGAATTCAAGTGCATTTATTCAGTGGGAAAAAACCCCACATTAAAAAATAATAATTCTTTTACATCAAATCATGTGTGCCACAATTATTAGTACCCCTGATGTTAATACTTTGAACAACCCCCTTTTGCCAACAAAACAGCACCTAATCTTCTCCTATAATGTTTCACAAGATGGGAGAACAGAAAGAGGGATCTTCTACCATTCCTCTTGGTACAATCTCTCTAAATCATCCAGCGACCTGGGTCCTCTCCTCTGCATTCTCCTCTTCAGCTCATTCCACAGGTTTTCAATGGGGATGAGGTCTGGGGACTGAGATGGCCATGGGAGGAGCTTGATTCTGAGTCTGGTGAACCATTTCTGTGTAGATTTGGCCACATGTTTTAGGTCATTATCTTGCAAAAAGACCCAGTAACGACCCATCTTCAGCTTTCGGGCAGAGGCCACCAGATTTTGATTTAAAATGTCCTGGTATTTCAAAGCGTTCATGATGCCATGCACCCTAACAAGGTTCCCAGAGCCTCTGGAAGAGAAACAGGCCCACAGCATCACCGATCCTCCCCCATACTTCACAGTGGGCATGAGGTGCTTTCCTCCATACTTATCTTTTGCGTACCCCCAGACCCACTAAGATTGTTTGTCCCCAAAAAGCTCTATCTTGGTCTCATCTGACCAAAGCACATGGTCCCAGTTGAAGTCCCAGTGCCACTTAGCGAACTCCAGACGTTTGTGTTTATGATTGTGAGTGAGAAAAGGTTTTTTTCCGTGCATGCCTCCCAAACAGCTTGTTGGCATGTAGATAGTGCCTGATGGTTGTTTTGGAGACTTTGTGACCTCAAGATGCTACCATTTGTTGCAATTCCTAAACAGTGAGCTTCGGAGAACATTTTATTTCTCTTACCATCCTTCTCACTGTGCGTGGTGGCAAAATAACCTTCCGTCCTCGTCCAGGCTTGTTTACCACTGTTCCAGTTCTTTTAAACTTCTTAATAATTCCTCTGACAGTAGATATGGGCAGGTGCAGGCGAGTGGCTATTTTCTTGTAGCCATTGCCTGACTTGTGAAGGTCAACACACATCTGGCTTACTTGAATGGTGTGATCCGTTATCTACTCTTCAAAATGGGAAAGACAAGAGAAATAGCCTCTGTGTCACGTCATATTTATACCCCAGGAAAACAGCAAGTGATGAATTACTAATTAAATGTTCCTAGATACTCTGATCAACTTTGTAAACTACTGTAGAAATGACAGAAATACTTCAATTACATTTATTCCCGAGGAATTGTTAGGGGTGCCAATAATTGTGGAACAGGTGATTTTATGAAAAATAATTATTCCTTAGTCAGGGATTTTTTTTTCCCCTTAAAATTCACTTGAGTTGAAGGTTACATTTTTCTGCAATTTTCAGTGAGAGAGTATGCTTCTGCAATAAAAATTGAATTTATTTTAAGGCTTTTAACACATCTTAAACAGCCAATTAATGCCAATAATTATGGAAAGCACTGTATATTTACCAATTAGTATCTCGGAAGACCCTTGCGGCTAGTTCGCTAGCTTGTTGACTGAACTTAATGTGCGCTTGAGATTCTCGCGCTTCCACCACCTTTACAGAATTGTGTATTTGTAATGCTTAAAATCACCACCAGTTTACAACTAATAAAGTTTTATACCAAAGGGGTTATAAATGTTATGTATACCTGTGCATGTACTTCATTTCAAAACAAAGAACTCTGGTATACCTCTGGGAATACGGAATATTAGGTCGGTAGAACATTAGCTTTTTAAAGTGCCACCTTTAATCAGAAAGCTATTTACCCAGCGTAGTATGAAACTAAACTCTTCATTTTCTGAGAAAACTAGCTGTGTGCATCACCATTCAAAATATTTTTTCTTTGGTACATTGCTGGGGATAGCCAGTACTTGTTATCAGCATACAGTGCTCCCTGGGAGTGATATTTTCTGACATTTGATGTTGAACATAATCTATACTGAAAATACTACTATTGATATTTTACTAATGCTGTAATGTACTCCAAAGAGACTATGCATCCAGAGAATTTCAGATCTCTGTCTTGCTGGGTAAACAAAATAATGGCACCTAAACACAGCCGCAAACTGTTACGAAATGGTCCGTTTGGAGTTTTTCTCCAACTTTGGCTCTTCTTAGCTTGAAAGTGTAGATCAGGGGTCCCCAATCTTTCCCAGAAAGGGCCAGTGTGGGTGCAGGCTTTCATTGCAACCAAGTAGTTACACACCTGATACTACTAATCAACCCCTAGACTCATTGCTAATAAGCTTGATTAGTAGCATCAGGTGTGTAGCTGCTTGGTTGCAATGAAAGCCTGCACCCACACCGGCCCTTTCTGGGAAAGATTGAGGACCCCTGGTGTAGATGCCACCAAATAAATGCTTGGTATTCCTAAGAATACAGTTCCAAAAGCACAAAAAATGGCATTTACCACCACAGTACGGGTTACTGAGAAAATATACTGCAAACATATACCAAAATCAATTTCAACCATCATTCCGGCCGTCCATTGCATTAACCCAGCAAGATACCAGGTTACTATTCACTGAATATAATAGTCTTGTTGTGAGTAAACGCATAATAAACTATTCTAGATTGGCATATATCTGGGATTTTATTTTATTCCTATTCCCGTGTAATTTTGGAAAATGAGGGAAAAATACACCTCTGCTTTTTGAATATAATATAGGGCACATATGGGGCTACAATTTTCTGTGGGTTTTGTGTCAAGGTCGCAAGGTCAACAAGGTCAAGGTCAAAATAAAGGTCAAAAGGTCATCATTTTTATTTTTACCCTACATCAAATCTAATCTGCTGGTCGGTTTGAGCTGATATTTGGAATTTCAGCTTTGGCAGCAAAAATCACCTAAGAAACCAAATTTGAGCAAAATCTGAGGGGGTAGGGTGACATCCATTGGGTGATCTGACATGGAATGACTCTAAGACGTTAATGTGAACTGCTGCACCCCAAGGTCCCTAAGCCTACACTTCATCATCTCTCTCTCTCTCTCTCTCTCTCTCTGTTTCTTGCATTCTACTATGTTTTCAACTGACTCCTCTTTCTATCATTCCTAAGGCAATCCTGTCTAATGTTTCCCAATAATCTTTAATATTTTATTCAGCCCACAGTGCCCTAGGCTGAAGCTAGTGCATAGTACTTTCTCCCAGATTTTCTACCTCCTGGTAAATCTACCTCTGACTTTAATCTGTGAATAATGTCTCCGCGTTACCTCTCCATCCCATATTTTTGGCCACAATCTACATTGTTCCCAAATTACTTTCCTATCCTCTGCTTTGGTTGTACTAACCTCCAGCTCTATATTTTCGATCTTCAGTGGCTCTATCTCACTCCCTGGCAACCCAACTTGGGTGGGTAGCCACACAAATCTTACCTGGCCCCCCTGGTGCTAAATTCTCGTGACTGTCTGAATTACTTTGTATAATATATCCTGACAGCTATTCGAATGAAATAATATGAGACAAGCCAGGACTGACTTTGAGCCTGTGCAAATTATGATCCCACTTTCTCTCTCTCTTTTTTCTTTATTTCCACCCTTGTAAATGCCGCCAGTATTGCCACAATCTCCACTACATAGACTCCAAGATGGTTCAATGTCCTCCTTTTGAGACAAATCCGCTTTCTTGGAATTACCACCTCAATTCGAGTCAGTCCACTCGTTTCTTTGGGACATCCTTAAAAACATGAGCATATACATTGTCAATTTCCTCCATATGGCTGTGCAATGCACCAACCAAATCAATATTCTTGTCTTCCCCCCTTAACATCTGGTGATGAATGGGGCAATCGCTGGCAATGCAACTGTGGGACTCATTTTAAATTCAAATATGCCCAAGTCTTTGGCAGAAGTTGTCCCAAGTTGGCCAAAAATTTTTTGATCTAGCATTCTCCCATTGCACAGCCTACGCTCCTTTGAAGGGATAAAAATGATCGTGTCTCGGCAGATTAGGCCCGTGGCCACCCATCAGCTGACTGTCTTTACTCCCATTTCTATCTGCAGGGCAGCAATTGGAGATGACTTAAAGGCCCCACAGTAGTCTCAGTGCTTTTGTCTGGACTACATCTAACCTACTAAGAACAGATGGGCTGCAGAATTGTACCCTGTACATCCATAGTTTATAATTGACCTTATTAATGCTGCATACTAGATTGTTCTCAATGGGCGCCAAATTGCTCCCCCACTCCATGCCAGTCAGACAGGATATTACAAAAAATATCATTAATCATTACAGTGTAAAATAATGGACGAATTACACTCTGCTGCATTGTTCTGTTATTTGCAGTGTACAACTTAAACACATCACTCCAAATCCTATCTGAAACTATTACCGTTTCCTTGTTAATTTCAGCTGACCAAAATTCACTTTCGAACCTAATACCTAGATCAATAGTATTTCTATCCTTTCCATCAGATATCTTCTCTAGATAATGACCAAAGCAATCAGTAACCATTTATTGTAAAACCTTACGTAAATTAGATGTTAGTGCTATTGGTCTGTAATTAGTTAGTTTTGATGGATCTTTCCCCAGTTTACTTATGGGAATTCATTCATCCATGACCTATACCACTTCTTCCTCACTAAGGTCAAGCGGAAGCTGCTACCTATTCCAGCTGACTACGGGCAAAGTATAAGTACCCACCTGTCTTTAATCCCTAAGGAAACCCACATGTACACTGGGAGAGCATGGAAATTCCATACAGTAAGGCCATAGGGCCATATTCAAATCCACAACCTTCTTGCTGTGAGGCAGTCATGCACCCATTGTGCCGCTATACCGCCCCCTTATGCTGCTTTCTTTCTGCTATTTGACTACCTGCCTCCTCCCACATTCCCCTATCAGCAGTGGTGGCTCTAGAACGGGGAATTGTTTTAAAATGATAACAAAGATTTCAGGTTTTAAATTTTCTAATGTTGTCTTTGTCTTATATTAAATTTGGTTGGATCAGTGGTGGCTCGAGAACTGGGAATTTGGGGGGCACAGACACGTCCCTTTTAGTCCTGGCTAGTTCTCAATCATTTTGCTTTATTAACATTTTCTCCCCACATGTGATCCAACAGCGATAAAATCAGGGGCTAAATTCAGTTCAGAAAAGTCAGCAGTTAAATAGGCTATAAAAAGTGTGCGGCTCAAGCTACTCGCTTGAGAGTCGACAGGTGTACAACTTTGAACGACGTTGATTTAAATACAGCAAATACACGTCCGGGGGAGAACAAGAAGCACCTGTTCAGCGCGGAGTGCTGTCAGAGTGAACCTTTTTTTAATCATAAAAACGACTGAGAACAGGTCAGGACTAATAATTGTTTTAAACGGATGTTTTCTGCACCCAATTCTCAGTTCTGGCTTTGCCACTGTAGCCTATTGAATCCGAAGCGGTTCTAGAACCGGGAATTGGGGGGGCGCAGACACGTCCCTTTATGACAATTAGTCCTGGCCAGTGCTGAGTCATTTTTCTTTACTGACGCATTTTCCAATTATTGTAATTGGCAAATGAGGATACGGTTTCTCTCAATATGCGATGGAACAGCGATTAAATCATGGGCTAAATTCAGTAAAGTGGCGGAACCACAACTGAAAATTGTGACAAAACATCAGTTTAAAACAATCATTAGTCCCAACCTGTTCTCAGTCATTTTCATGATTAACAAAAGGTTCACTCCGAGAGCACTCCACGCTTAACAGGTGCTGCTTGTTCTCCCTGATTACGTAAGCAGACCATCATTTATCTGGACGCGCATTTGCTGTTTTCAAATCAACGTTGTTCAAATTTGCATACCTGTCGACTCTCACGCAAATAGCTTGAGCAGCACACTGCCTATTTCACTGCTGAGTGCCACTTTTTCTTTTAATCAACCCACGCAATACCAAGAGTGAAAAGCGATATGTCATTGGAGCGCGGACCTGATCAATCTACGCGAAGCACTGGCCAATTAATAAGTTAATTATTTTTCTATACTGAATTTAGCCCATGATTTCATCACTGTTAGATCACATATGGAGAGAAACCGTGTCTTCAGTTGCCAATTACGATAATTAGAAAACGCGTCAATAAAGGAAAATGATTGAGAACTAGCCAAGACTAAAAGGGACATGTCTGTGATAAACCTATTCCATCTCCTATATCTTCTCCAACATATCTGAGGGCTGACTGCCAGTCTCTTCTCTTCTCTTCTCTTCTCACTGTATCTAAAGGTTACCTGAGCTGTTAATCTTTGCAACTATCTTAGTCATAACCTCTGCATTTTGCTTTATAGTCATTGCCATTTCCTCCCCAGTTATCACTTGACAATACCTCTTTTTCCTCTCCCCACTCATTCTTTTAATCATTCCACATATGTTCCCTATAGAAGTTGTTCTACCAATGATACTACAAAATTTCCTCCAACTTTCTCTCATACCATTCTCCTTACACTGTGCCTTTTTGTACTGAAAGATATGTTGGAAGTTATGGGATAGTTTGCCAAGATAAAGCCTGAAAGCTTTATTTCTATTTCGTAGTACAACTCTGTCCACCATTGTACCCTTTTTCTTCCTTCCTACCCTTACTCCAGCTTGCAGATTTTTCAGCTGCCCTTGTCAAAGATGTCCTATACTTATGGTTTCAGCCCATGCATTGTGATTGGAGCAGAGTTGGTTGGTTTTTCCCAATAAATATTGCTCTGTAAAGAACGCTGATTTGGTACATCATGGCCAGGGGCTACCCTCCGGGTTTGGATTATTGCACGATTCAAGGCTGGAATAAAAGATAACTTCTGAAGGTCTCGTCTCTCTCCACTTATTTCACAAAACAAGGGGACTTGGGGGAAAAAAAGTAACTATCTGGGTCCATCTGGTCGGGAAGACACAACAGAGGAACTTGTCAACTCTAGGCAGTGCATGTGGACGCTAGAACTGGAATTTTGAGGGACACAGCATCCCTTTAAAACAATTATTAGCCCTGACTTGTGCGTAATCATTTTCGAAATTCGAAGTACATCCTCGATGAAAACACTCCACAGAATCAGGCGCTGTTAGTTCTCCCAGTTTGTCAGGCGATGCGGACGAGCACTTCGGTGCAATTCAATCAGCGTCATTGAAAAATTCTCAAAGGTTTCAATGCTGGTTTTCCTCATTTCAGTAATTTAAACGATTGTAGAATGCACGGTATTTCGCCTGGTGTGCAGATAAAGTAGCTCACAAGTTCCAGAGCAGTTTGTCTTTCATAAAGCATAGGGCTGTTAATAAGAAAATTATTTTTTCAGTTCTGAATTTAGCTAGACCATTATTTCGCCGGTGTAACATTGCATGGGGGAGTGGCCGTGTCTTCAATTGCTAATGGATCATTACTATGATTGAAAAACTTGTCTATCTTTTCCGTTATTGACAACTAGCCAGGCTGTTGTTTAAAAAAAAAAAGGATGCGTCTGTGCTCCAAGTCCAGTTCTGGCGCTTACACTGACTCGAAGTCAATAAAGCCGTGACACATATTGCCGACATATAAGTCTAACAAAAGGAATATAATGCTTCACTTTATGTTTAGACAGAACCAGTAACGTTGCGTGTCATTCGTGCACAATTACGTATAATTACGCTTTCTGACTCTCTGCGATCGAGCAAATTTACCTTGCTCCGTTTCTTTGATCAGAAATGACCATGAACCATAATTAGCCAGCTTGACAACTAAAAAAAAAGTACTATTCACTCAACGCCCAAGTTTTATGCCTCAATAGTGACAGCTCTTCTGAGTATTAATAAAAAATTTGGACTGAAAGCTCGACATTTATCTTCATCGAGACAGAATGCGGAGTTGTGCCTATGACTAATTGCATCTGTTCGGAGCATTATTACGTAAGCCACTCAGCATAATTGCCTTGGAAATTTTTTATTTATTTATTTTTTTGCCAAATACCGATGTCGGCTGCCTGTTATTTCATGCAGCCTAAAAAATGCGTTTTCCCCATTTTTTCCGAAACCTGAAGAGATAGGCAGATGCGTGGGCAGTAATTTTGTGTCCGCGAAAAGTTTCCGTATGTATGCTAGATTGGGCAAATATTTTGTGGATGCATCGCAAGCTCACTATTCTCTTTTCTATGCTCGAAACCTCGTACATTAACACTGCCGATTACGTCAGAGTTAGGGGGTAGGGTGTTCACTGAGAGAACTCCACGAGTGTACAAGCTTCCAGTACACAATTGGTATTGCTGGATTCAGCAGAACCACAGCTTTCAAACAAGCCTTGATATGTGTTGTTATGGCTTTCCAATTCAGAGTCAGTAAAAAGTAGAGGATATTCTACATAGATTTCCATTCTCGCCTATTGTAGGTGTGCGTCAAAATGACTATAACTCCTAATTGCATTCAGATATTTACATTCTGTTTTTTTGTTGAATGTGGAGGGATATCCTGGCTTCCAGAGTGCCAAGTTATAGACCTCCTGGTGCTTCCATAGTGAATCTACATGGGTTTAGATGCTTCAATCACCAGGCGAACAGACTTCATTTTTTGTCTGTGGGTGTATAACAATATAGATCAATTTTACCACTTTTGCACTAAAATATTTTTATACAAGAATCCATTTCATGTGTGGGGGACCTTAGAGATGAGGAAAAGCTAGGTTGTGTTTGGTTCTACCTCCGGGAGGGGTATCTCATGTATCTGGTGCCCAGGTCACAGGCCTATTAAGAGTCCTCACGCCAGTGCAGACCTTGTCAGAATGTTGATCAATATTTCTTTGTGCAGAGTGCCGTGTATGCCATTGAGTATTGTTTTTCTTTTACTGGTTTGTCCGACTACGATTCTTGCCATTGCCCTTTTTGTATTGTTTTGTCTTTCTGGATTTTGACCCATTTTTGTATGATCATGATTTCTGTGTTTGGATGCCCTGTGTATGACCCTTGGCTTTGTTCATCGACTATGACTTTTTGCCTACTGACCATGTACCTTTGCTCATCTGTTTCTCTGGTTCTGACCCCTGCTTGTCTAGTCGACTGTTTTGGATTTCGTATTGTGGCTTGGCAATTCTTGTGTTTTTTGGCTTTGACCCAGACCTCATTAAAGGCATACTTTTTTGTATTTCCCTCTCTCGCGTGTGGTTCCTGAACGCACCGTCAGTCACTCAAAATTCTAGTATATTTTCCGTGCCTAGACAAAGCAGAATAAAAACGGTGTAAAACTAGCTATAAAACAGAACAATCCGTGAAAATATACACTTTAGGTGTGAAAGAACGTCGCCCAAGAGTGATTTTGTTATGGTTTGTGAGGTGCACGTGTTTGGACTTTTCTTTGCGGCTCTCGTCCCGGAACGATATCGTATTCCTGGACTATCGAATTCTTTACCCAGGTGGATGATTGAGCTGGGGCGGCGCATTCCCAGACTCTGTATAAGCAGGAGGCGTTGCAGACTTCCTTCGCTAGAGTGTTTGTTTTTAGCTACGCACTATAGCCGAAGATATCTTTAGTCAGGTTTTGTATGACTTTCTATCCTCTAATTATAGGAGTTTATTCTCCCCTTTTTTATCTTGTTTTGCTTCCGTGGTTCGGACCAATGTGCATTCTTTGGAAGCGCGAGTTCTTTCATTTGGTCTGTATTCTCTGTGTTTGTACCGTGCTCGTGCAACTCTCTCTGGTCGTTGCACTTAGCCGCCGAGTTCTACCAGCCATTACAGATTTAAGCATTATTTGGTCAGTGACATTTTTGAGTTTCAAACCACCAAAAAAATAAAAATGCAGTTATAAGTCAGGTTCAGCTTTTCTGCATTAATCCGAATGTGTATTTTTGATTTTTTTTGAGTGCCCCTCGCAAAAGATGGCAATATATGACATTTTAATGCATTTGCCTGTATACACCCCTTAAAAATGTCATGCGGTAAAACTAATTTATTTTCAATTAAATATTAAAATGAATGTTAATGGCCCTGTTACAAACAATCAAAATGTAATTATTGATCTATACAGATGCTATACCCAGTTGCAGAATGTCAACACTAGAATTTCAAATATTATATATTTTGTCTTTAAAGACGGCTGCATGTTATTTGTCACCATTTGTTACATCTTTTTTCAATTAGGGAGGCAAAACTGCTTTAATATTTGGCATATCTTTAGATTTTATTTGCTCTTCTTGATTGTGTTCATAAACATTTTAACTTCATAGAGTATTTTGTTTATTTATTTCAAAATTAAGCGTTTTACTGCATGACATATTTTGTTTTACCGCAGGACATAGCACAACTGCATTAGACCATAACACATAAATGTAACAAGTTGAAGATGGCTACTCCTAAAAAAATGCCAAAGATACTCAGGGCTTTCAAAGTGAACCTTATAATGACATTAAAATGTATTCTCCAACTGAAAATCAAGAATCATAATAAAACTATTTATTTGGTAATATTCATAACATTAATCTGATATATGAATAAAATGTACTCATTAATAGTTCATTTATTCATATCTTTATTTACTGCAAGTCATTGAAGAAAATTTATACCAGTGTTGATGATAAAGACTAATTCAGGCTTAAAGAGAATGCAGCCTGTACTGACATAACTGACATGTATACGGACATTACTACAATCATATACTTTCACAGTTATACCTTTCCCTTCTCTTTTCTAGCACTCCTCTCTAGCAGCAAGATCTGCTCTGATCTTTGCACGGAAACTTGCACCCCTCTCTTTACTGGAAAGAGGCATCTGTAAAAATGTACAACCCAATTCCAAAAAAGTTGGGACAAAGTGTAAATTATGAATAAAATCAAAATGCAATGACTTTCAAATCACATCAGCCAGTATTTTAGTCACAACAGAGCAGAGATAACATAGCAAATGTTGAAACTGAGAAATTTTACAATTTTATCCACAAAATGAGATCATTTCAAATTTGATGGCTGCAACAGATCTCAAAAAGTTGGGACAGGAGCCTGTTTACCATGGTGTTGCATCCTGTCTTCTTTTTAACACAGAGTGGAGGCGTCTGGTCATTGAGAAGACTGGTGTCTTGCATGTAGCCATTGGAATTTGATTCCACTCTTGTTTAATACAGGCTACCAGCAGCTGGAGAGATTTGGGTCTCCTTTGACTGATTTTTCGTTTAATTATGAGCCAAATGTTCTCAATCGGTGAAAGATCAGGACTGCAGGCAGGGCAGTTCAGCATATGGACTCTTCTACAACAAAGCCATGCTGTTGTAATAGCTGCAGTATGTGGTTTTGCATTGTTCTGCTGAAATACACAAGGCCTTCCCTGGAATAGATGTCGTCTGGAGGGGAGCATATGTCGCTCTAAAACCTTTATATACCTTTCAGCATTCATGGCACTTTTTAAAACATGCAAGTGTCCCACACCATATGCACTAATGCATCCCCATACCATCAGAGGTGCTGGCTTTCGAATTGAACGCTGATAACAGGAGGGGTGGTCTTTCTCCTCTTTAGCCCAGAGGAAATGACGCCCATGATTTCCCACAAGAATGTCAAATTTGGACTCGTCTGACCACACGACACTTTGCAACTTTGCTGCAGTCTATTTTAAAGGAGCCTTGGCCCACAGAACACAGCGGCGCTTCTTAATCATGCTCAACAATGGCTTCCTTTTTGCATGACAGAGTTTTAGGTGGCATCTGTGGATGACACGGCAGACTGTGTTTACAGACAGTGGTTTCTTGAAGTATTCCCGGGCCCATTTAGTAATGTCAATGACAGAATCATGCTGGTGAGTGATGCAGTGGCGTCTGAGGGCCCGAGGATTACGGGCATCCAGTAAAGGTCTTCGGGCTAGTCCCTTACACACAGAGATTTTTTTCGGTTTCTGTGAATATTTTGATGATGTCATGCACTGTTGATGGTGAGACCTTCAAAGCCTTTTCAATTTGCCTTTGAGGAACATAGTTTTTAAAGTATTCCACAGTTTTTTTTTATTTTTTTAATGCAAGCCTTCACTGGTTGGAGAGTCTCTGGCCATCTTTACTTCTGAGAGACTCAGCCTCTCTAAGACCCTTTTATAACCAATCATGTTACACACCTCATGCCAGTTAACTTAATTACTCGCTAAATGTTCTTTCAGCTGATTCTCTTTTATATTAGTTGCTTTTTCTGCCCTTTTTTTTGCCTGCGTCACAACTTTTTGGAGACCAATTGCAGCCATAAAATTTGAAATAAGCTCATTTTGTGGATAAAAATGTAAAATGTCTCAGTTTCAACATTTAAAATGTAATGTTATGCAAATAACATTTTGGCTCGTGATTTGAAAGTCATTGCATTTTGATTTTATTCACAATTTATATTACGTTCCAACAGGGGCGTAATTTTAACTGGCAGTTGGGGGGGACGGAGACACTGCCTTTATGACAATTAGCCCTGGCCAGTTCTCAATCATTTTCCTTCATCGACGCATTTTCCAATTATCGTAATTGGCAACTGAAGACACGGTTCCTGCCCATATGCGATTTAACTCTACTCTTTAGGCCTAAGTATTAATGCAACACTGAACTTTTTGCAGCCCATAATGAACAGGTGCTGCTTGTTCTCTCCGATTAAGTAGGACGGCAATCGGTCATCAGGATGCGCATTTGCTGTGTTTAAATCAACGTTATTCAAAATCGCTTACCTGTCGACTCACAGGCAAGCAGTGAATTAATTTTCTGAACTTAATTTAGGCCTACCCGACCATATCATCGCTGGATGCTGTTAGATCGCACATGGAGAGGAACCGTGTCTTCAGTTGCCAATTACGATAATTGGAAAACGCGTCAATCATGGAAAATGATTGAGAACTTGCCAGGACTAATTTTCATAAAGGCCGTGTTTCCGTCCCCCCCAACTCCCATTAAAATTACGCCCTTGCGTTCCAACTATTTCGGGATTGGGGTTGTAAAATAATGTTTAAAATAAACAAAAATGTATTACAAATGTTAAAAAATAATTGTACAAACTTTACAAATGACTAAAATAACTAAGAAAGAAAAAGATAATTCAGTTCAAATCTTGTGTGTCATGTGGTAAAACAGCATGTCATTTGTAAAAATGTTTGTCCACATGACATATTTTGTTTGTCTGCATGACGGATTCCATCATTTTCATTCCTAACAGGCAGTTGCATGGCAACCTACTCACCACACTAACCTTAACCTTGACCTATAAACTTTAAATTTCATGTGTAAATCAGTATTTATAAAATGTTCAACTTTATCAACACTTTTTTGACGTTGGACTGCATGACGCTCAAATCTGCGACACTTTGTATGACCCCTGGAAAATGTGATAACTCAAATATAGGAGCACAATTTTGAACTTTCCTCCAACTCTGGTTGTCCTCAGGGGTCCTCTGAGTGATGTCATCACAGGTCACATGACTTGAGTCATATTTCTTAAGTGCTAAATGGCTTCCAATCTTTGTTTTACTACATGACATTGAGGGAAATCTGTCTCAAAGTGATTTAGATATTAATGACATTTATTAAAGATATATCCTCTTAATACTTTGCAGTGCTTTTCTGTACACTATAAAAAAATATGCCAAAGACCAGAGTGGATGATTTCAAACATTTTTAATCATTTTAAAATTAGTTGTCTTTTCTTGAAATTAAGTGACTCCCATTTTAGCACGTGACATTTAGCACTTTAATGGTGTAAAAGTCTACCAATTTTGTATTTTGGAGGGGAACTCTTCCTCTGTACCAAGAAGCTTGTTGTAAGATTTAATAGCCATCCATCAAGTTAAACTCGAGTTACGGTGCGAAAACTGTGAAATCGGGGCAAAATCGACACTTTTTTGACCGGTGTGACCTTGGGATTCGACAGATGACCTTGAAAATCAATAGGGAACACCTCCTCTATGCCTAGAAGCTATTTCCAAAATTTCATAGCGATCCATGAATTCTAAGGAGTTACAGCGCGAAAACCTGCAAACAAGGTCGTGACCTCTGTGAACTTGACCTTTGACCTCGACCTTGCGCATGGACATCACTTTGGTGAAGGTCAATAACTCCTGAAAATTTCATGATAATATGACGACGGCAACATGGTGAAAAAGGTGTCACAGGCGGACGGACAGACAGACTGACAGACAGAAGCGTTCATAGAGCTGCTTGGTCGCAGCTAAAAATAGACAGAAAACTACGCACTGACAGCTAATTGCACCTGCATGGCAGGCTAAGTATTCTTTTGTGTTGTTGGCTTGCTAGCTAGCGAGTTTGATTGCGTACTTGTCATGGAAACATGAAATCTGCTTCGGTTTACCATTACTCTCACATATTTCATTTAATGTCTGTAAAGGTGAAACGCGCGTCAAAAAATTGGTTACATTAATTTCAACGGAGCAAAGCCCACTGGCAGTGTGTGACGCGTCAGATTTTTACTTTTCGCCATTTTCGACTCAATAGAAACGCATTTGTCTTTTAAGTTAGCTATTTAACTATTTCACCTTGTCATGGTTGAAGGCACACATGGAAACCTCATATGTAATTGTCGAAACCGATATACCTGCTTTTTTAACTAAGTTGCAGTTTTGGGAGGAATTCCGTCATTTTGTGTGCATTTAAGCTATCAAGCGATCTACAGTTAGACTGAACCTAACTCAAGGTACACAGGTAAGAATTTAACACTGCTGAGTTAGCTGGCTAGCTAATTAGCTGCTGGGTGAATTAAAGTGAATCATAATCTTTATTTACTAGACTGCTAAATTTAGGGGGGAAATTATGCCTGTATATGACGTATAGTGCATAGTAACCTGAGCGTTGCACCTTTTCATCTCTTAAAATAAGCTTTATCGGTAGGTGTTTTCAATATTAAACGTTATCTTGCCGAATATTTTGAGAGTGATGCCTATGACTTCTTGGTCTTGTTGACAGCTGTCAATGTTGATGCGGCAGACGCTTTCAGTGGGCATTTAAAAGAATCAAGGCAACGTTAGAGTTTGACTTGATGCTTCGCTTGCGGCCAGTGGGCGTTATACAGATGTGATCCTCTCGGGAATTCGGTAAAACTTGAGTCCACCAATGAAATATCAATTCTGACAGCCGTAAACGCAACAACCATTTGGGTGCTGGTAAAATATCTAATTCAATGTTTGCAGATTCATAACTCATCAGACTGAATTGGGGAGACCGCTACTTCCGTTGGCAAGATGTGCACGCATCTTTTTGATAACTTCGGCTGTAAATGGGTCTAAATAGCATAATGATTTCCCAGAATACATCGGTCCTGCGAAATGTACGTAGATGACACAAATTGAAGCGCATTATGCGGCAAAAGTCAAAATTCCAATGCATAAACGGAACGAGGGTGGGGGGTAAGTACGGTGTTCTATCTGGGCTGCATCTGAGTACCGTACAAATTGTACCACTCATGATGTCATCAAAATTAAGCCGTTTCATTGCCAATTTGAGACTTACTGAGGGTTAGTGGAAGGGTGAGTTTGATTATATTTCTTTTCTGGGCTTAGGTGGTGGTGTAAAAGTACTTTTATCATGTTCAGTATACTCTCAGCTCTCGATAGAGGTATAAATTGATCTGCTTTAGGATTTTCAATGAGTGTCTGCTTTTAGCAAGCGGTCAGTACGCGTAGCATCAAAGAAAACTTCTCAGATGATCTCAGTAGCATCTTTGCAGTCTCAAATGGGGAGATGTCTGATTGTTAGCAGCTTGTAATTTTTACTTTATTATTTACGTTTCTATGAGCAGCCTCCTAAGGCTTTTTGTCTATTCAGTTCTTCTAACTACCATCCTGTATTTAACCTGGGCTTTCTATCAATATTTTGATGTTGGCTATATCAAGCATTTCTGCTCAAATCGTGCAGCCAGAATCATTGAAAATCAGTTATGCTACACAACATGTTATCATTTACTCACAGACTATTAATAAAAGTTATAGTATATGTACTTAACATTCATTAACAATGAACCGTTGAAAAAATGAGCTACTGTTAACAACAACAGTGCTGTGCGGTGAACTCTTGGACAAAGCATTGCAGGGTATTCTGAAGGTTAATGGCACTTCCTTTCAGCTGCCAACTGCCAGTAGAAGTTCCACATTGGGTGAGAGAGGAATGTTGGTGCAACATTTGTTTGATTTCAGCATTATTCTGACAGCTTGGTAATAGTTTGAAAATGACTTGGAAATCCAAAATGCAAGCTTCATTTCTCCACAAAAAAAAGTTCAGTTCTTTGCAGACCACAAGCCATTGCTAGTCCCTACACTGCAGAAACAAACCGATGCTGGGTCATGCCTGGCATACAGGTCTTTGCAGACCACATGCCATTTTTGGCTTTTACATTCCATTTAAAGTCTTCAGGAAACATAAGCCATTGCTGGGCCATTCACTGCATATAGGATTTTCTGTAAAAAAGAAATAGCTTGTGAATAAATAGCATTCAGGTCTTCTCCAATCTAAAACCATTGCTGGCTCATATGTTGCATGCTATCTTTCCATATCTAAAGAATTAGCACAGGCTCCATGGATGGGTTTTAGAGGACTCAAAATCCTTCATGTGTTACATTACATGGCTTTCAGTGCCAAATTGTATAGTTACGGCCCATCATATTCTGGTGATGCTATTGTCATTTGTGATTCATTATTTTCTTCCCCGCAGGTATTCTAGAATCTGTGCCCAGAAGTCAGTCTTATGCCATAGCAGTTCCCCCCTTTTGTATCATTAGCCCTCTACAAAACTAGTTCTCTTTCATAATATTTCGCTCGATGTCTCACTATGGGATGCACGCCTCGCTGCAGCCTCAGAAGCATTAATCTCATTACGCCAATCCTGATTGGCTGGTGAACGTGTCCGTCCGCCCAGGTGGTACACCCACCTTAAATAGCTCATGCGGACGGCACCACGTCATTCAAACACCTCTTCTCACTCGGAGCATATCTCGCGTCCAGGGCTAGTTAGCTGAACTGTCCACAGACGGATTTTCTGTCGCCGGGCGCTACTAGTTTTGGATACCTTTTGCTTCGTCGGTCACACCAGACCGGACTCAGTGCTCTCCCGCCCTACACGGCTTGGTCAGCACTGTCCTCGACGCCTCACCACGGCACGTCGAGTACCGAAAGCTAGCACACCAGTTACCTGTCGGTTTTCTTCACTCGACGCCTCACCACGGCACGTCGAGTACCGAAGGCTAGCACACCAGCTACCTCTCGGTTTTCTTCACTCGACGCCCCACCACGGCACGTCGAGCTCCGAGCGCTAGCACACCAGCTACCTCTCGGTTTTCTTCACTCGACGCCCCACCACGGCACGTCGAGCTCCGAGCGCTAGCACACCAGCTACCTCTCGGTTTTCTGCCTCGTCTCCCGGCTTGCACACCAGCTGGCTAGGAATGGAGGCCCAAAACCCCCATACCAAGGGGTACGGAGACTCCGGGACCCGTCCCTGTCGCTGTGGGAACAAGATCTCGAGTAAAGATCCACACCAGGTCTGCTCGAGCTGCCTGGGGCTGGAACACGCCCGTATGGCTTTCGAACTTCCCGGCTCGTGCCAACACTGCGCGGTGTTTACAGCGAAAAGTCTCCGCAGACGGCTAGCCCGCCAGGCTAGCTTGTCTGGAATCGACCCCCTCCTCCCCTCCGACGGTGCTGCCGCCGAGGGCAAGCAGGATTTGGCGGTCGCTACGGCGGCGATTCCGGAGGCTAGCGCCAGCTGGGGCTCCCAGCTCGACCTAGCCGCGGATCCCCCGTGTGAGGAAGACGTCCTAGAACTGGACTATGGGGACGATGAAGATGGCGTCTCTGAACTCCTCATATCAGAGGATGAGGAAGATGACGACGTCTTCATTACTCCGGCTCGGGCCGCGCAGCCCGCGGCCTCCGTCACCTCTCGGGATGGAGATGAGAGTAGCATACCAGCTTCTCCTCTCCCCAGCTCCGACATGCTCGACGTGTGCAAACGCGCTGCTGTCCGGCTGAACATCCCCTGGCCCGTTGTCGTAGCTGAGACCACCAGATCCTGCTACGAGGGGAAGAAATTGCCCTTGGCTAAGAGTGCGACGAAACAACTTCTCCCCGTCTTCCCGGAGCTGCTAGATGAGGTTGCGCGCTCTTGGAAAGACCGCCCTTATAGCAGCAGGAGCCCAGTTCCCGGTGCCTCGTCCCTCGATTGTGAGGCGATGGAGAGCCTGGGTCTGCTCCGCATGCCTCCGATGGAGCCACTCGTGGCAGCGCACCTTCACCCCCGCCTGTCAGCGGTGTCCTCCCGGAGCCCCAGTCTGCCGTCCAAGTCGGACCGTTTTCAGTCAGCCTTGACTGAGAAGGCGTATAAGGCGGCTGCGCTTTCGGCCAGAGCGCTCAATGTCCTCTCCCTGCTCACGGCTTATCAGGCTGAGTTGTGCGAGGATTTTGTGCTAACTCAGGACCCAGCTACATGGGAGGAAATACCGGTCGTCGCCGACCTGTGTCTCCGTGTCCAACGCTGCGCGGTCCAGGCCACGGGAAAAGCGCTGGGGACCATGGTCCTACAGGAACGGGCGCGGTGGCTCAACCTCGCCAACCTGTCGGACAGGGAGAAGGATGATATCCTGGACATGCCCATTGTCCCGGAGGGGATCTTCGGTTCCGCGTTGGCTTCTATGCAACGGCGGTGCGAAGCTAAAAAGAAGGAGGATGAAGCTCTCAAGCTCTGCCTCCCTCGAAAGCCCCCTGCTCCTCTTCCGCCTGCTCAGCGTAAGACCTTTGCACAGGCTGCTTCACAGGATTCGCAGTTTAAAATGCCGAAACTGCGGAGGCCTCAGCCCGCCCCGCCTGCTCCGCCAGGTCGGCCCGGCTGGCCCAAAAAGCCCTCGGCCCCGGCTGCAGCTGCGCCTGCGCGACCCGCGCATACCGCCAGCAGCCAGGCCTGGAAAAAGAAGAGAGCGGCCTGACCCCCCCTCTCTCCACTGGTGACGCAGCTGGAAGTTCCCCGTTCTCCGGCTCCACCTGTTTGGCTTTCGGGCGTGCACCCAGGGGCTCCCCACGCCCCTATCTCCCAGCTGCCTCGGACCGTGCCAGTGCAAGCCGGGAGAGATGGACATTTGACGTCGCGGGGTTTAGCGGTTGCCCCCCTCTCATGTCCACAAGCACGCACATACACAAAAGTTTTTTCAAAGAGAATAAATTGTGTCCCGCTGTCGCAGCCAGGCCGAGTGCCGAGGGCGCAGCTGAAAATAAAGAAAGCCAAATCTGTCACAATAAGCACGCCACCCGGGGGCCTTGTCATTCCGCCACAGGAGAGCGCCACCGCACTGCGGCTGGGCCCTCTTGTGGTGGGAGGACTGCAGGGCACGTCACCCGGGGGCTGTGTCATTCCGCCACAAGAGGGCGCCACCGCACTGCGGCTGGGCCCTCTTGTGGTGGGAGGACTGCAGGGCACGTCACCCGGGGGCTGTGTCATTCCGCCACAAGAGGGCGCCACCGCACTGCGGCTGGGCCCTCTTGTGGTGGAAGGGCTGCAGTGCACATCACCTCTCGCCCTCAGATGGCGGAGATGGGTCGCACTGGCAGCCCCACCCTGGGTGTTGAGGACGATTTCGAGGGGGTACAGGCTGCAATTCGCCGCTGTCCCCCCGCGATTCGCCGGCGTTATACACTCCCAGGCGCGGGGAGAGTCAGCTCGTGTTTTACAGGAGGAAATTTTCTCACTGTTAAACAAAGGAGCAATCGGTGTCGTCCCTCCCGCACAATGTCAGAGCGGTTTCTACTCCAGGTATTTCCTAGTCCCCAAACGGGGGGGGAACGGTATTCGCCCTATCCTGGATTTACGGGCTCTGAACAAATATCTCAGGAAGTACAAGTTCAGGATGCTCACACACGCATCCCTGTTGCGTCTTGTACGTCAGAACGATTGGTTCACTTCAATCGATCTGAAAGACGCGTACTTCCACATTCCAATCTATCCTCCCCACAGAAAGTTTCTGAGGTTCGCTTTCCAGGGGATCTGCTACGAGTATCGCGTGCTCCCTTTCGGTCTGTCATTAAGCCCGAGGGTGTTCGTGCGGTGCACGGAGGCAGCAATAGCCCCGCTGAGACGGCGGGGCATCCGTCTGGCCACTTACCTGGACGATTGGCTGCTTTTGGCGCAATCGGAGCAGGAAGCCAGGGCGCACACGCGTATTCTCACACAGCACCTAGTCGATCTGGGTTTTGTGATAAACGCGGAGAAAAGCATGCTGTCCCCAGCGCAAGATGCTATCTTTCTGGGGTTATCCCTGAATTCGGTGTCTTTCACAGCTCGCCTCTCGGCGGAACGGGTGAGAGCTTTCAGGGCATGCCTCGCGCTTTTTTATCCGGGCAGGTTTGTTCCATTCAGATTGTGTCTTCGGTTACTCGGTCTGATGGCGTCTGCCATCCTCGTGATCCGTCTCGGTCGCCTCCACATGAGAGAATTCCAGCTTTGGGTGGCCTCATGCGGGCTAGATCCCGTGCGTCACGGCACGCGGAGAGTCTTGGTCACACTGGAATGCGCCAGGGCGCTGCGTCACTGGCGGACTCCGTCCTTTCTGACCCAGGGGGTCCCAATGGGCTCGGTCCTGTCCAGGAAGGTGGTCACTACAGACGCCAGCCTGACGGGCTGGGGCGGAATTCACGGGGGCCGGTCTGTGAGGGGCCGCTGGAGTGTGGGCCTCCAGCAGTCTCACATAAATTTTCTGGAACTTTCAGCGGTGTTCCTCTCCCTGAAACATTTCCTTCCATCTCTCATGGGTCATCATGTCCTGGTGAGAACGGACAATACGACGACGGTGGCGTACATCAACCGTCAGGGGGGGTTGCGCTCCCGTCAGTTGCACATGCTGGCACGCAAACTGATCCTGTGGAGCTGCGGCCGTCTCCTCTCCTTGAGAGCGACGCACGTCCCGGGGGTCTTGAACACAGGCGCGGACCTGTTGTCCAGGGGTGCGCCGGTGTATGGGGAGTGGACTCTGCACCCGGAGATTGTGGAACAGATATGGGCCCGGTTCGGTCGGGCCGCGGTAGATCTGTTCGCGGCGAGAGAAAACGCGCAGTGCGCGCTGTTTTACTCTCTGCGCGGCATGGATGCTCCCCTTGGCATAGACGCACTAGCGCACGTCTGGCCGCACGTGCTTCTTTACGCGTTCCCTCCCCTGGCCTTGATATCCCCCACTCTGTCCAGAGTGAGGGAACGTGGTCACGCACTGATATTGATTGCTCCGCATTGGCCGGCGATGCATTGGCTAGCGGAAATATATCGGTTACTGTGCGCTCAGCCTTGGCAGCTCCCGCTACGCAGGGACCTGCTATCGCAGGGGGGGGGGGCGATCCTCCACCCGCACCCGGAACGCCTGGCGTTGTGGGCGTGGCCCCTGAGTGGCTCAGTCTCTCGGCTGTGGGATTGTCACAGCGTGTGATTTCCACTATACAAAACGCTAGGGCCCCATCCACTAGGTCTTTGTATGACTGTAAGTGGAGGGTGTTTGAGGGGTGGTGTCACAGGAACGGCCACGTTTCTTTTCAGTGTCCGGTGAGTGCTATACTGTCATTCTTGCAGGACCTGATTGACAAAGGCAAAGCCTTCTCCACGATTAAGGTGTACTTGGCGGCAATCGCCGCCTGTCACGTGGGGTTTGAAAAGCGAACGGCGAGTCAGCACCCGCTGGTTTGCCGTTTTATGAAGGGAGCGCGCAGGCTTCTCCCCGTGTCCAGACCACTGGTGCCACCGTGGGATCTGGCTGTGGTTCTCGAGGGGCTTAAGGGCCCTCCTTTTGAGCCACTGGAAGGGGCAGACTTGAAGCACGTGTCTTTCAAGGCTGTGTTGTTGCTGGCTCTGGCTTCAGCTAAGCGAGTCAGTGACATCCATGCGCTTTCGGTGCATCCGTCATGCGCTCAGCTCTTCCCGGGAGATGTAAGGTTGATTCTGAGGCCCAACCCGGCTTTTGTGCCTAAGGTGGTGGGCTCATGTTCTCCAATTGACCTTCTGGCCTTTGCTGCCTCAACAGAGGAGCAGCAGTCGCACGCGTTATGTCCAGTCCGTGCGGTGCGCATGTACATGGACAGGACTAGGGGATTCAGGAGGAGCGATCAGCTGTTCGTCTCCTGGGCTAATCCTCATAAAGGAAAACCTATCACTAAGCAGCGCCTATCCCATTGGGTGGTGGAGGCGATTGCTTTGGCCTATACGTGTCGGGGTTTGCAGCCGCCTGTGGGCATGCGGGCGCACTCGACTCGGGGCTTGGCCGCATCCTGGGCCTTATTCAGGGGAGTTTCTGTTCAGGACATCTGTGCAGCGGCGAGTTGGTCCTCGCCTCTCACTTTTGTCCGCTTTTATAAGCTGGACGTTTCCGCCCCGTGCGTGGCACGCGCGGTTCTGCTGTCCTGACTGGAACAGATTGCTTCTCTGTGGGTTGGTGGACGCTGGATAAGCTTGTCTGGCAATACGGGAGCTACGATATCCCATAGTGAGACATCGAGCGAAATATTATGAAAGAGAACTTTAGGTTATTTACATAACCCCGGTTCTCTGAGTAATATGAGTGAGATGTCTCACCAGACAACCCTTCTTGCTGGGGCGAGTGAGAAGAGGTGCTTATCTTGAATGACGTGGTGCCGTCCGCATGAGCTATTTAAGGTGGGTGTACCACCTGGGCGGACGGACACGTTCACCAGCCAATCAGGATTGGCGTAATGAGATTAATGCTTCTGAGGCTACAGCGAGGCGTGCATCCCATAGTGAGACATCTCACTCATATTACTCAGAGAACCGGGGTTATGTAAATAACCTAAAGTTCTAATCAGTCTAGTCATTGTGCAATTCCATGTCATGATATTTCTACCTAATCCAATCATCGCTTTAAAGTAATTTCCGAACACTATCCATCACTGGATAAAGTTCATACATTGCTTGCATTCTGTGCTAGTCACGAGCCATTTCTGGCTAGGTGCATAATATTAGCCATTCTGGTCCTTGTGGACCACAAGCCATTGCTGACGGTCTTATTTCTTTAGTCTTTGAATCACATTACATACTCTGATTTTTGAGCATAAGTTATGATATCATAAATGTTCCTATTTTATTATTGCATTTTTTCTCTTGGCTGGTCATCCCTTTTTTTCCCCGTGTACCCCTCCCTTCAATGCTAGCGACATCTGCAGCAGATTGCAACTGCCATTTGCAGCACATTGTACGCACCATATGAAGCGTTTCATGACTGCCATTTTTAGCGCATTGTGAGCGTCATTGTGTGGCATCATGAGCACCATTTACCCTGCATTACTAGCGTCATTAACCTTGCTGTTCATTATCCTTCTTCCTTCTAATAATAATTATCATTCCCACATCATACATTTTTGACCTATTCATTGCTGACTGTTATATATATACACACACAGTGCTGAGAAAAAGTATTTGCTCCCTTCCTAATTTCTTCCTTTTTTTCATATTTTTCACACTTCAATGTTTCAGATCATCAAACAAATTTTAATATAACAAAAAGATAACCCGAGTAAATACAAAATACAGTTTTTAAATGATTTCATTTCTTACAGGGGAAAAAGCAATCCAAACCTACCTGGCCCTATGTGAAAAAGTAATTATGCGACAGCTAGGGAGAGCTGGGTTGTGTTATGAACATAATACAGCTTTTGCAGACTAAGTTCCGTTAGCACGGACAAGTAGCTTATGTGGAGCTAGCGACTTGATCACTTCTACAGGAAAGAATTATCTATTTAATCTCCGCCTTTTTCGGCTTTTTATTAGCCACAACTATTTCTAAAGGGGGATGAAATTATGTCAAGGTAGTGCAGAGAAATCATTTGTAAACCGGCAGAGCTTCTGCGTTTCGCATTGCTTTCATGGTAGCACCAGAGAGCTTGCTCAGACATTTGTGAAGTATCCAGCTGATCCCAGTCATGGATAAGTGAAGCGATTACTAACTGTAGTGGCTACAATCGGGCAACGTTATGATGAAACTGCCACATTGATGCTTACCGAAGTAACACAAGCATACCGCTCAGAATTACTGCATATGCGTTAACCAGGAGCATTTTCAATTACCACAACATCCAAACTAACATATAGTAGCTGGTAACCGAGCGGTCATAACCACAGAGACAAACCCTTGCAATACAGGTTTTACAGACAGAAAGTTCTGTTACTGTGAACAGTTGTTCCAAGCATCCAAATTACAAACAAGTATTAAAAGTTAGCTTCAAATGAGGTTTATGTTCCCACACCTTCTGTAGAATTTCCCCTGATATCACTCTTGCATAATTAGGACACAAACATTAGCAACAGTAACTTGACTACGTTAGCCACTGTGCTACAGCCACAATGAACTGGCTATCACGTCAGGTTGACTTATGCAGTAAAAGCAACTTGCAGCTTCTGTGTCTGTGAGTCATGGACAGTCAAGACAGACGCAGGCTTTAACTTCAGTTATTTAACAAAGCCTGTGTTTGAGGCCAGTTGTTAGTGCTAACTATCGCTTGCGGTCCTGCTAGCCCATAACACGTTAGCCTCACTGACATTATTTGCTGTTATATGGTTACTTACAGCTTGTGGCTCTGAGCACTTGATCAATGCAACTGCTTCAGGTTTGAGAAGGAGCTGAAACCCTTATCCTGTGTCGAGTTATATTTTGCTGATGATATATGTACAGGGCTCTCAAGTCTCACGCATTGAGCGTGACACTCACGCATTTCAATAAGTTCACACGCTCTCCCGCCACACATGACATTTCTCACCCTGAGAAGTGATAAAACTCGCCGCACATTTGTAGCATAAACTGTAAAAGAGATTAGTGACCTATGTATGGATGAGGCGAAGGCAGATGGCTCTGCTTGAATTAGCAACCTATCAGCCAATCAGAAAGTAGGATTTCCTGTTGCCAGGTGAAATAGCGCGCCGTAATCAGTCTTTCCCACATGCGCGAATGCTATTGTGCGCACACGTGAAAGAAGAGCTGGAAGTGGAAGCCCCAAATCAGGTAATCACTTCATCACTTTTTTTTTTTTCAATAACTGCTTTTTAACAGCTTTGGATGGCTATGGTTAGATGAATTGACTTGTAACTTGTTACGGGGAGAGTGGGGGCTCTCTGCCCTCCATGTAGTGTATTTTGGCTGAAAACAAACCCTGCTCCGATCCGGTGTCAGAGGTGGTACCGCAACATCTATTGTTTGTGACTTACAAAACAATGCAAATACCTTTAATTTAGCCTCTATTATACTGGGGAGTCCCAATGAAATTAAAAAAGCACAGATATTAGGGGGAATTAAGTCACTTCTTATTTCAGTTTACTGGCAGTTGTGAATATTCAAAAACTGATCCTGGTCTGCCATCTAGTGATATAATATTGTAACTGCGTGCATAAAATTGCAGCTCCGCGTCCTCTGGCGGACACATCTGGCCAAAGATACACACTTGTTCTTCTCGAACACGCCAAATCCAGATGATCGATAAATCAGTGGCGTAGCCAGAGGGAGTGCCAAAACACGTCCCTTTATGACAGCAATAAGTCCTGGCAAGTTCTCAATCACTAACCTTTATTGACGCGTTTTCCAATTATCGTAATTGGCAACTGAAGATACTCTTCATATGCGATCTAACAGCGATGAAATCATGGGCTAAATTCAGTACAGTTGCGGAACAAGATCCGAGTAGCACAAAACTTCCGTTAAAAACAATTATTAGTCCTGACCTGCTCTCAGTCATTTTCATAATTACCAGAACGTTCACTCCGAGAGCGCTCCACAGTTGCTGCTTGTTCTCCCCGGTTAGGTAAGACGGATGAATGACTGTCGGGCTGTGGGAGTTAACGCACCCGCCCCCCCCCCCCCCCGCAACTTATTAGACCGACCACAAAATATTCATCATAAACTCACACCGGCCGCGGGAACGGGGTCTTAATGAATCCCCCTTAAATCTGTGAATAAATCGGTAACTTTAAATAAAACATTAGCAAATGGCTTGACACAAACGATTTACTTAGCTAGTACGTTGTGTTTTTGATCTGCATTCTGCAACATGCTGGACTGCCATTAAGCCATGATGATAATTGACGCTGCTCTGTCTGGCCTGCCTTATGTTATTATTGCCTTTTTGGCTGTTCTTGTTGTGGTCTGTCTGTGTGGTGAACTAGTGGTGGCGTCGCGATGCATAAGCCGCGGCGGCGCTGTGGGTGTGTTGTGTTACAAGTTACCTGTCTGTAACTAGTTGAGTTCAACAGAGAGAGAATTACCAACCCGACTTACCTCAGACGCAAGCGCAGTAGGACAACAGGAGAGAGCGGGGGGGAGCGATATTTTTCTCTGTACCGTTAATGCGTCGCTAATCTGGAATTCTGCCCCCCCCCCCGCCATGTGACCCTCCTCCCTTTGTGCGCGTCAATTTGCGTCATGATTACGCCGACAAAATAAGGCTACCGTTTGTGCCCAGTGTTACTCGCTAGCGAGCTACTTGGCTACCTAGCAAGCAATGGTATAGCTAGCGCGCCAATGTATTTAGCCACATAGTCAACTGACTTGCGAGTTACAAAGACTGCAGTTAGCTTTCAATGCGTACACTGTCATACTCGTTAGTGAGCTAGTTCCTCGATAGCAAGCCAAAGTGATATTGAATTGTGTGTCATAGCTAGCATGCCATTGTAATTAGCTGCATGACCAACTGGCTAGCGAGCTAAAAAGCTACAGTTCGCTTATAATGGAATACTCGCGAGCGAGCTATTTGGCTACCTAACCAGCAAGACAAAGAGACATCGATATCTATAATGACGCATTAACGGTACAGAAAAAAAAATATCGCGGGCGGGGAGGAGTGTGTACAGGTCGTGCCCTGTGTGCAATCCATTGGGGACCACGGCGAAATTGCAGGCAGGTTGCAGCCCGACAGACACTTAAGCCCGAATATAGATGCTTTATTTAGCCATTGCTTGAAGACTTTATGACTGTATGTACTGTTGTTAGATTGCTGTGTCTTTGTTGTTACTTTTCATTTCACAATACAAAACAACATTTATTAAACAAAAAAAAAAAAACTTCTCCCCTCCCTGGCGCCCTTCCTGCTCGCGAGCGCCCCTGGCATCTGCCTTATCCGCCTAATGACAGGAGCGCCCCTATGTAGATTTAATCCAGAGGTGGGCAGCGAGGGCCGCATCTGTCCCTGGTTTTCACACCTACGTCTGGTCTTTAATTAGTTGATTGTCTCAATTAGCCAAACCATTTATGAAATCTGACATTTCATGCGCATTTCTTTAAATTATCATGAAACTGCAAAGACTAGTCTTGTCTCCCATCATAAAACATTTTTTTTTGATCGAATCATTGCGAAAATCTATATTTGTGCATGCAATCAATTAACTCAATTAGTCTGGGTAATTGATAGGAATAAAAACCTGCATACACACCGGCCCTCCAGGACCGTGATTGACCACCCCTGATTTATTCTTTCGTTGAGCCAGTAACACAATTTTGAAGTTCGCCCCGGTCGAGTGTGCCCCGGTCTGCTATCCGCAGTTCCACCCAATACTCTCCTCCACTTTGGGAGTGGTCCAGAATTCATTAAATAATGAACTACTCTCTGGAGAGTTTTAAATTCTTCACAATACATGTTGGAAAGTCTGCTAATTTGCTGTAATGAATGATCAGCAGTTCATATGTTCAATTCATTCTAAGTCAAAAGACAGAAGGACTAATGTTTTAAAATGTGAAAATTAAAGTCTGTGGAATTATCCTGTTATTTGCATCAGCTTGGAATGAGAAAAGAGATTCCACTTGTATCATCTTAAATAAAATAAGGACAACTTCAACTTGCATTTTTTTATTTCTTTGCTTCCTGCAAGAACAAATGCAGTAGTTTTTATTTTGTATGTTGTTCAAACAAGTAAAATCATCCACCTGTTATCCCCTCAACCACCTGTAACTGATGCTCCACCATTTGGTTTTCTAATTTAGTTTTCTGCATTCGTAATTTAACCTTCATTTGGTTGTTCTTTTTAATACTCTCGCGTTGACTCGGTCAGCGATTTTCTGCCACACAAACTAACGCTCTATTGCAGCGGCAAATGTATTTAAAAAATAAATAAATAAGAGTTCGTACTCAGCATACACCTTTATTAATTTGTCCAACTCTGCTACAGAAAAGTCCGACGCGCAACTTTTTCTCCACTGTTGCCATGGTGAATCATGTTATCTGTATATTCCAATGATGAGGGCTTTTAATATCCTCGTGCACACGCCTGACTCTGGCGTAAGTTAACTCAGAGTTGATTGAACCAAGTATTATCACCTGTTCTGAACCTGAAAAACTCTGCGGTCAGCAACTCAGAGTAAGTCAACTCCCTGTTACAGAACAAACTCAGAGTTTGTTTACCCTGCTCTCTGAAACTGGGCCCTGCTGGACAGCTGTAGACCTAAAATAGCTGACTTATTACAGTAAAGACAGGGAAAACCAAACTTAAAGGACACCTGCTTTTGGTCCAGGGGAAGGAGTTAATCCCTTTTTTCCTGAATTAATAGCTTTTAGACTTGTAGACTTGAAGACTTGTTTCTGGTGGGAAGTCTGAGTCATCAGTGAAAAGGGTTTGATTTTCAATTTAATTTTCTGTTGGCTCAATTTTGAATGATTACAGTATGGACATTTGCATCATACTCTGACCTTGGTGGTCAAGGTCATTGGAATGAGTGTCCCTTTATAAGTTGCCCCGAATTGCAAATATCATACCCAATATTTCTAGCCCCCAAATGAATAGGAAAGTTCCATTGTCAAAAAAAAAAATAAAAAATGTGTGGACCGTTTTTGCCGTAATTGTGCCCTTTTCTGTAGAAACACCCATAGATTGGTCTACTCATTTATGGTTGTAAGATGTAACATCTCGTATGATTCAGGTAATTCATTTAGTATGAGAACAGCAACCTTTGCCGATATAATCAGCTTATCTACAAGAATTGCTCATCCTCTTCCTATGCCAAATCCATGCATTCAGATGCCGCTGCCATAAATGAGGCTCAAAGATCTCTAAACCCTAAAATGCATATTGTATGCAATGGCGTATGCGTAACTGATGTTTGGTGGTGCTTTGTCATGCCTTATTTACTTGCCCTCTCTAATAATTAAATTCAGGTCATTGCTGTCCATTTTGACAATCAATCACCCAGTCATAAGGCCCCTGCATTGCATGCAAGTTAAAGTTAAACACTTGCCTTCTTTGGATCAAATGAGGCATCTGGTCATTGCTAACCTACCAATTGCTGATTGTTTTTCTCTTTTTATTCTTCTCACTCATGGTTACGCTGTTGATTTTCAGTGTATGGCTCCATTTCACGCTCATCATCACTTCAATGTCTTAGGAGATCATGCCTCATAATTTCTTCATGCATTCATCCTGCTTGGGATCAGCGTTATCATCCTTTTTGAGGGGAGGGGTGTTGGGCTGTGTTTTAGGGGGCTTGCACCTTTTATTTTCTTTGGGGGGGGGATATTTATTACACTTCTGCTCAGGGCTTACACCCCATGATTAAATCTCCTTTTAGAGTCCAAGCACCAAAGACTTTGCATCATGATTTTGTTTCTACTTCATCTGTAAAAATAAACACACTTCTTTTCTTCTTTTACTCGTCTCTCCTGATTGAAATAAAGCCTTGAGAAAGTTCAGGCAGGAAGAGTGTCTTTTAAATGTATAAGTCCATATTATATTTCTCCGTTGTATAAACGCTGAGGTACATGTTATGTTTTGCAATTGTATCCAGCGTTCACACCGCTTCTCGCATGCTCTCTCAATTTTCCTTGCTGACTTTGGAGCTGTCACTTAAGCCAGCTTGCCGTATTATGCACATCCATCAAACTGAACAACAGCACACATCCTGGGCTGAACTATCAGCTTACCACGGTCTTTTTAAATATGTTTCACTGGCAAGCTGAAGTAACTCAAATCTGACTTTTTTTTTTTTTGCCTTAATGTAGCACTCATATGATGTTTCAGGGCTGTGTGAGTGTAGAAATCAGATCTTTAAATCCAATATTCAAGTATGAATAGAGTTACTTTTGTATGTGGTCCTAGATTGGACACAAAGCTGACATGTGGCCATACAAGATGAAACATGAATGAGAACAAAGTCATGCAGCTTTTTTGCCTCTTTGCATGCTCTCTGCTCTGTTGAAATCGCAAAGCTTGCCATCTATGTTACTATTTTTTTATTTTGTTTCATTTATTTTGCTTTCCGAACCTCATCAAATCCGATAAATACATTTGCTACAAGCAGGTCTATTTTCTTGGTTTGAATCACGTTTGAATACCATGAGTTCGCTCACAAATATAAATTTTTTTTGTCGTTAGCAACTCCAATAACTAGTACAAATGTATATCAATGTGCTCGTGCATGCCAATACGGTGACAGATGTGTTCACTTTAAAGTTAGAAACAGATCGCTCATTATAATGAATGTAAACTAAGGATTGACAAATCTGATTTGTGCAAACAATCAGAATTGAACAATAAGGCTTGTAATGTGAACAGAGCATCTTTGTTCATGACTGAACTCTTCATCCTCTTGTTGCTTGCGCCCCTCCACCTCCCCATCTCTGCCTCCTCATCTCAAATTTATCACCACTTCGGCATCAAAAGCCCCATCTGAAGTCATGAGCCACCACCACTGGCATCTGGACTCTACGGGGGGGGATTTATTATGCTGCTGCTCAGGGCTGATGTCCCTGGATTAAATCTCCCATAGAGTCCAAGTGGCAAAGAATTTTCATCATGATTTTATTTCTGCATCATCTGTAAATTTTAACATTTGTCTTTCCTTAATCTACTTGTCTCTCCTGATTGAAGTTTTGTGCGTTATAGATGTGCCATGGGTCACAAAAACTATCGCAAATGAAACATTTTCAGAAAGGTTTACATTTATTTCAAAACATTTATTGCATTTTCACGGAATGTATCTCATGGTATAGCTTACAGGGAATAAATTCCTTTTTTGGGTTAAAGGAGTTAATTTAAAGTTAATTATCAATATTTACACAGATTGACCCAATCAGATGTACATTTGAGGGTGGTTTAACTGTATTACGCAAAGACTTTGGGCTTACTTGACTGGATTTGCGCCCTACGAAAGTTTATTTAATAATCACAGATGGGTGCACATTTCAGCATGGCTGTACGGAATGATCCACTGACCATGTCAGTCCTCCTCCACAAAAGCACTGAACCACCCCTCCTCCACCACTTAATGGAACTGCTGCCGGCCGAACCGTAATAAAAATGACACAAAGGTAATCATCTCTCCAGGCTCTCAGAGAATATATGGTGCGGAAGAAAAGAGATGCATTAAAACATACTCCTCTCCATGAGAGTAGGTTGCCAGTGTTCAGACGCTCTCAGTGTTGATATCTCACCCTCTCAACTAAAACAGTGCACTGCAGTGGCGGCCGCTGAGGTAAAAATAGATGAGTAACAAAAAATCCTGTTAATTTGACACACCTTGACCTGTTTTTAACCATTTCCTTTATTCAGAAGTTCTCCACAGATTAGAAAAATGTATTGGCAGGAAAACACGTTTTTTTTTCCTCTGAAAGTATTGTTAACAACCACTTCAAAATATCACTTTCTGATATTGCCATGCAAGTGCTAATCCAGGATCAACAAAATGATGTTTGTTAAGCAGTAAAATTATGGTCCACCAATGAATGGCAGTTCTGCCATGATGATTTCATGAAATCACAAAGGCTTTAAAACCATGGCTCACACACAATTAGCAGTTCAAACCATCAGACTCCTTGTAGGTCGGCAATGTAAGAGTAAAAGCGATGCAAAAATTACTTGTCTATATAGAGTTCATGAGGCAAAAAAATATTCTGGGCTTTCTTCTTGACTTGTATCTCTGTGAGTCTCTGTTCATCTACATTAAAAGATTGCTAGCATTAGCAAGCTAACCTTAGCAAACATGCATGCCATTTGAAAGTGTAGCATAGTGATATCAGAGCTGCCATTCATTGGTGGACTAAAGCACAGAGCTGGCCCAAGGCATAACTACAACTAAGCGACTGCTTTGGGCCCCACGACCAATAGGGGGCCCCCAAGAGCGATAAACAAAAATATTCTAAATTTATTTTTAATTCTTTTTATTTTTTTATTTATTTTTTTACATGTGCGAGTGATGATTCCTTTGTGATGAAAGGTATTTTTTCGTACAAAAACAAAATCTTACGTTAACAGAGTACTGCTGATGTAGGTCTAGTGATTCCTACTGCCTCTCGGTTTAAATGTCAAAGTTCCGGTGCACCGGTAATTTGTGCATCCTGCCGTGCAGTGCGCACTGCGCATCCAAGGAGCAGCTGGGTGAAAGAAAAACAATGTCACAAAAAATACATATCGTTCAGGAGCAGAGAAAAGAAAGAGGAAGAGGAGAAAATATGCCATGATAAACATGTTTGCATGTCTTGGTAATTTAAGTTTCCTCAAGTTAGGAAAGTCCTTAAATATCCTTAACATTTTGATGCAACTGCTTGTGTGTAGCCATTAATAACAAGTTAGCTAGCCAGTTAAAAACTGGAGACATTTCTCTTTTGACTGGCAGGCAGAGGTGTACAGTAACGAAGTACATGTACTTCATTACAGTACTTAAATCGTATTTTATTTTGAGGATTTGTACTTTACTTGAGTTTTTTTTAACAGGGACTTTTACTTTTACTCCACTCCATTTAAAAGATAAAAAGTATACTTTTACTTCGTTACTTTGACTCTGGCCACTTTGATACTCGTTACAAATTAAAATATGAATGTAATTCATCATTTCAGGATTATCTGGATTTGGCGTGTTTGAGAAGAACAGCGGTGCTCGGCAGGGTATCTTTGTGCAGATGTGTCTACCAGCAGACATGGAGCTGCAAATTTATGCAAGCAGTTACATTATTCTATCCCTACATAGCACACCCAGATCAGTTCCTGAATTTTCACAAGCAAGCCGAGCTTATTATGCCTCGGTGCGCATGCGCAAGCGGGGGATACGGTAGTTCGTATCAGTCTGTCTGTTACCAGGATAGCCGCTATGCCGGTCAAAATTAAGTCCTAGAATATTGCTCTATGGGTTAAATTCCATGATCTCTTGGATTTAAATTTGCCAGACTTTTGAGATAGAGCTTTGTTTTAGAGTTATAGCACTATTTGATAACCACGATGGCTGCTGCGAGCGATCAAGACTTTAACGAAGATAAAGCTCTTCACAGTGGATTGTTTTACTACTTGTGAGTTCAATTGGGTCCCAAAATCAAATTTTGCTAAGGGCCCCATGGAGGATTGGGCCGGCTCTGCTAAAGCATCACTCCATGACAAGCATTATTTTGTTGATCCCAGAGCAACAGTCACACAATGAAGTACAGTTTCTAAAAAAGATAAAACAGTAATTAGTAACACATGTCCACAATGTGAAACAATGATGAGTAGTACATTTCACCCTTTTTGCATGCAAATAAAGAGTTATATCTCTTTTCTTACCCTTATGATGAGAACTGGCTAAATATGATAGTGTTGAGTGAATTCTGAATTAATGTATTGTTAATCAAAAGAATGTGACTGAAAACAGGTCGAGAGTAATTATCAGTTAAAATGGATTTTTGTGCCTCCTCTGTGTTCAGCTCAGCAGTAGCCACTGATACACAGCATCCCAATAATTGAAATACTGAAATGTGCTGCCCTTTGTTTTATTTTTACACTCCCCTCCATTTCACAGGGATCCAGAAATCTCAGTATCTCCACAAATGCAGACACAAAGACTACAATTGCCTCTGCTGCCTGCAGGTTCACGCTTTTTTTTTTTCTTCAACCCCTGCGACTGCATTCAAAGACGTTAATCTTTGAAGCTTCAACACATGCGTGAAATCTGAAGGTAATCCATAATCAGCAAGAGACACAGAGAGCCCTTCAGCAATTAGTCTGAAATGAAGACACCATGCATGCTGCCCAAAAAAGGATTTTATCATTTTATGTTTTAACCCTTCACATTCCTCACTCAGAAAAAAAGCAATGGAAAAGCATTGGTATGCGCTATCAAATGCTTGAGTTGGAAGTTAAAGGGTTAAACTATAAAACAGGGCAGCTAGAAGCTGGGTGTGTGTGTCATTCATATGAATTATCAGAAGATGCACTTATCTCTTCTCCACATTTGAATTGAAGGACAAAATTAGCAAAGTATTAACCCTTTGATGCATAGAGTAGATACAAAGGCCTTGACCATTTCTTGGGATTTGGTGCAATATTTGTGTGTGTGTGTGTGGTGCAAGTGGGAGGTCTGTCTGTCCTGGACATTATGCTTGTGGGATGCACACTGACATCCAGACGTTATGCATGCGAAGTGACAGAAATAATGTGAAGCTGAAAAACCTGGTCATTGATATGCATGATGATCTATCTGTATTCTGGACATTGCTTATTTGAGTTATTTACTCGGCATGCAGAATATCCAATTTTTTTTGGAGCATAGACTCAGATTTATTCCAACAAATAGACATGCATTACATAGGTTATGTGTTTTCAGTTTGTGCTATATAATGTATTTCCATCCATAAAAAGACAAAAGTCTGATCAAAACTTGAACAATGTAAGACTATTTCGGACTTTCATCAATTTAACTCTTATTTGTGGATGCAGCCATTGTGATTGTTTGTGTTAAATCATGTGACTAATCAGAGAGGCATCTATTGAGGAAATTGTTTTCTAGAAATGTCCATTAAAATGTTTTTCCCTTGATCACGGTTAACTTGGCTAAACAGTGTATAAACAGGTGATGATCGAGTGGACAAATTTAGGCCCAAATTCATAAAGAGAGATCAGATCAGCTGCTTTTTATCCAATGTACATGATTAGTCACACCTGTCGAAGTAACAAATTCTAATCGTCCCAAGGGGCTTGTTTATCTTGTGTGCAAGCTACCAATTCTCTGTCGGCTTGCTTGTGTGACTGGTTGTATGACCATGGATCTCTTGCGCATAATTGAAATAGCACAGGAAGAGATGGCTGTTAAAGGCAAGGGTGCCGAATTGACGGTTTTCAAAGACAGGACAAATCTTTTAGAAGAGTATAGCGACACAAAATTTGTCAAGCAATACAGAATCTCCAAGGAATCATACTGTTATATTCTAGACCTAATCGAAGCAGACATTGACCATCCCACAAGACAAACCATGCCCTTCTTACAGTGCACCAACTATGTATTACCCTGCACTTTTATGCATGTGGTGCATTCCAAATGGTTGTTGGTGACACGTGTGGTGTATCAGGCTACCTGCTGTGGAGTAGTTTGTCGTGTTACCATGCAGAGTGTCACATAACACCACTACACATCGGCTAAGTGGGGACTTGTACACGGATGGGTAAACACCCGATTATTTTCTACCTGAATTGCACTAGTCACTAGTTTATCCACACACATACTTCTCTGTTTTAGCCACCGTACAGTAGTTGTATGTGACTAAAATAATTGGGTGATCGTCACCCTTTATGAATTCGAGGGTTAGTGTTTTCAGGGTATCTATGAGCCTAGAGAAAATAAACCCCATTTAACTGGTGTCCTAAATATTGGACAACAAAGGGTTAAAGTGGATTATTATATTACATTAGGTAAGTGTCAAATTATGTATTTACAAATCTTCATACAATTAAAGATGGTCAATGTTGGTGTGTAATTGTTGATGTCAGCGAGCTTGAGAAGCAGGTATGGACCTTGAAGATGCATAAAGAGAAAATAGTTTCTATCGCAGTATCCGCTTACAATGTTTCACTTTCCGCAGTATGACAGTAATGCATTTGACTTCCTAAAGCCCAATGTCTCCCTAACGTGAACACCGGCATTACGGGATATTCAAATGACTTGAATGGAGCCTCTGACCCTTAACCACTTTGCACAGAAGCCATATCTATCTATCTATGCGTTATCTTATTTAAGGCTTTATAATTCAAGATTGCAGCTTCACAGACAGGGAACGAATGGCTCAGCTGAGTCAGGGCACTTGAGACATTCAGAATTCCCCCGTATTTCGGTTTATTTTCATGATTGTGGTAGAGAAAAAGGGCTGCAAACATAAAAAAGTATTTATGAAAATTCTGTGAAATTGTCAAAAAAAAAACAAACAACTGAGGATTGAAAAATGGCTGGGGATTAAAACTACACATTTCTGGGATCATAAGCTCTTTGACCACAAGTATAACTCACCTGAGCAGTAAATTCTAAATTACCCACTATCTAGGAGCCAAATACTACAGTTATCCAGGTGGCTCCCCAAACTCTAAAATCCCTGAAAATGGCACACTGTCCAATCATAAAATAGCCATATTCAACACAAATCAACTTTTGATGCATGAAATTCAATATGAACTAATGATTTTCTGGTTGAATTTAGCATGGTCACCAGTAACCTCTCCAAACACAAAACATACCTTTTCTCAATTATAAAGTCTAGAGGTTTTTTCCCACAAGTCCCACAAGCCAGCACACATACTCATTACAGCAGGGGTGTCAAACTGACCCTTAAATGGGCCGAGAGGCTGCAGGTCTTCAATCCTACCAAGCAGAAGCTCACCTGAGAGCACTGATTTAATCAACTGATCTAGGCCTGCACAACTGATTAGTTGTATCAGGTGCGCTTCTGCATTGCTGGAGTGAAAACCTGCAGCCTCTTGGCTCATTTACGGGTGAGTTTGACACCCCTGCATTACAGGAACTGCTTATTTAACTGTCACAACATTCACCCTGCAATGAAAAGCTAGCAGTTCCTACCTTCGAGCTCACAACGTTATATAAGCACTTTCCACACCTTATAAGTACAACTCACTAACTCAGTAATATCTGACATATGCCTTATTTTAACAGAACAGACATTCCACTATCAGAAAAATCAGGCAATATTCTCCCCTATATTCAACAGAATGGTGCAATGTACCGGAAAGGGGGTCTTCTGATGTGTTTGAGCAGTTCATGTTTTGAACAAGCAAAAACTTCGGCATTCGATTTTGTTGAATACAGTATAAATTCCAAAACAAAAAGCCACATTGATCAAAATGCTACCGCAGTAGCAACATAACCTTTCCTCATTGAATCTCTCCTCCAGAGACAGATATATCTGTAGAAGCAACCCTCCATTCGAAATAATTCCCACTGCCCATGTCTCTACCTCATTTTAATCCTGTCAATGTTACTGAACCCTTCAGGCCGGATATGGGAGCCATTTTCTCTATAAATCGCGTCATTTCAGCTGCACAATCGTGCCCAACATTGAGAAAATAACCTACCCTGCTGATATGCAAAGGCTTGTCTACTCTTCTGATTGTCCAATCAATGCCTTTCAGTTACTGTGGAAAGTTTAACCCCTTTTGCAGATGTAGACGCCTGCGTCTATAGACCTGCGTATTTAAGCACGCTGTTACTGTACTCGATCACTAGATGGCACTCCCGGATCAGTTATTGAATGTTCACAAGCAAGCAGACCTCGAACGTGGTTCTGAATATGGGGAAGTTCACTCTCCGCCCTGTTTTCAAGAGCTGCATGAATTAAACTCCTCAGCTAAGCCTGATGTGCAAACTGGTCAGTATACTTGCCCATAGTATCGATCCAGCAGTTGAAAAAAACGATATCTTGACACAGAAAAAATCGTTATCCTCTGTAGCAACCAGTTTAGCCACAGTGAGCGAACAGTATTCCAATTAGTGGTTCAGAAAAATCAGTTTTCTGAAGCAAAAAAGTCGACATGGTATTGATTCTCTCACATTCTACTGTTAATTGCAGTCGTCACATACAAAAAAATTTGTAGTTCCCTACGATTCCCTGGATTTATGCGTAGATTCCTTCATTGACAAATTCAGCACTTCCTTATATCCACCCGAGTACTGGCGTTGACAGCCAATCACTCAATCATACACTCAGGCTCTTCTGCGTAACTACCGAGTAACACTTCATGCCCTAGTGAAGCTCCCCTGGTAACAATGTATTGATTGGCTCATTTCTTATCCAAGTCCCGAGTGTTTAAACATTTTAGAGTAAGTGAAACACATTGATTGGACAAACACAGAGCATGCAAGCCTATGCATATCAACAGGCTCGGTTGTATCCTGTCTACGTTGTGCACATTACGCGGCTGAAATAGACGCAATTTATAGCAAACACATTCGCAAAACTGGCCTTGAAGTGTTCAGTTACATTTACAGGATTTAAATGAGATAAGGATATGGTCAATTGGAATTATTTCGAATGAAACAGGACCGGAGGGTTCCTGCTACTGGATACATCGGTCTCTGGAGGAGGGATTCATGAAAAAGTTGAGGCTGCTGCTTTTTTTTTGGAATGTATACGTACTCAACAAAGTCGAATGTCTAGGTTTTTTTCCTGTTTAAAACGCGAACTGCCCGTGCATTGGATGGACCCCCTGGTACGTTCATTGCACGTTTCTTTTGAATCCAGGGAGGCAATGGATTGTTCCCTGAAAGTGGAGTGTCTGTTCTGTTAAAATAAGGTATATTTCAGAATTCAGATATTACTGAGTTAGTGAGTTGTACTTGTTCCTTATAAGTGTTGAAATGGGTTCGTGAGCTTAGAAGAGGAGACTGGTATCTTCCATTACAGAGTGAATGTTCTGACCGTTTAATAAGCAGTTTATTTAATGCGTGTTTGTGCTGGCTTGGGGGACTTTGAAGAAAAATGGCCAAAACTCTAAACTTTATTATGGAGAAAAGGCATGTTTTGTGTTTGGAGAGGTTACTGGTGACCACTGATATTCAACTGCACTGAGATTGATAAATTCATACTAAACTCAACCAGAAAATCATTTGTTCATATGAAATTTCATGCCTTTAAAACTTCATTTGTGTTATATACATGATTTTTTTTTGTTAGGACATCATTTTGAGACTTCGGGGAGACACTTGGATAGCTGTATAATTTGGCTAATAGCATGTAGGTAATCTAGAATGTAATGTTGAAGATGCATTCTACTTGTGCTCAAGGAGTTTATGATACTAGAAATGTATAGTTTTAAGCCCCAGCAGTTTTTCAATCCTCAGAATTATTTTTTTTTGCTATTTCAATGGTGAATTCTCATGAAGATTTTTTTTGTTTGCAGCTCATTTTCTCTACCAAAATCACGAAAATAAACTGAAATAATATGTAATTCTAAATGCTGTAAGTGTCTTTTCTGAATTGAGCCACATTTTTCCTCTTTATGAAGCTTAAATCTTGAATTATACAGCATTACAGCATTTTATGGGTAACCCATAAATAGCCAAATTTGGCTTCTGCACAAAGGGGTTAAACACTCAGGAATCGGATAAGAAATGAGTCAATCAATACATTGTTACTAAGGAAGCTTAACGAGGGCGTGAACTATAACTGCGCAGTCACGCAAATGAGCCCGAGTATATAATTGAGTGATTGGCTATCAACACCAGCACTGAGGAGGATATAAGGGAATGCAGAATTTGTCAATGGATTGCTGTTTGCATCCGGAGGGCTGTAAACCATGACATAAAGTAAATAATGCAAACTGATTTGTTTTTCACTTTTTTCACTGAAGTTGTGACTCTGGCAAATCTTCTCAACCCAAAAACTAAGCCCCTCCTTTCTCTTGCTAACATTTATTCAGCAATGGTCTGGTAACATTAATTTATACAATACATAAGGTAAATAGAGGAAAATGGTGCATATAAATGAAAGAAAAGTCTAATCATGCAGTATATACATCCTAAAATCCATAGATTTCATACTGGTTTTTAAGAAAGGCATTGTGAATAGAAAGTTGAAGTTGCTTCCAAATTTTTGACCTGTATTGGCCTTGCTTCCAAACTTGTGGCCTGTAGTGTAGTGTTGATCATTTAGATTTCTCTACGCTCATAATTATGAGCTGAATAGCCAATCAAAGTTTTGGAGACTTGCCATGAATAGTTCCCTATTTTCTTACCTCTGTGTTTCCTGTCAAAATAAAGAATCTAAACAGAGAAAGGAATTAAGCTAGCAGCAAACCCAAAATCCCAGGATGTCAGGGTTAGTGCTGACTGACAGTATTTCCTGTTTCTACATGCTGAAATAAACACAGGATGATTCTCCATGCATTGTGCATGTATTGCTCTTCACATGCAACAGACTTTGCAGGCCACACACCCGAGGGTCAGAACCTTAACACTCTCTTTATCCATCTCCTCAGTGGCATTGCCCATTCAAGCAATGAGGCATTCGGTACAAGGCTGAATTACCCTATTACCCTCCCCCAGATGGTCCTTGCCTTGGGAGCCTGAGCAGTTCTATCTTTCAGCTCTAACCATGCACAAGGCGGCTAAGGTTTGAGAGTGGCGTGTGCCTAGACTCCGTTCGGCTCTGTCTTTCAAGACACTGTGAAGAAGTGTCACACTGAGCAAGATGACAAATGTATCTACCACACTTATGTATACATTTATTTTTATAGCCTGTTTTAAAAAGATGGATGGGTTTGCCTGACAATGGGAAACATCTAAAAACATAGTTGAGTGGCTCACCAACCCATGATCATGATTCATTTTTATTTTGTCATAATGGAGTGCAATCATGAGCGGCTCCTTTTCTGATTTTGTTTGCTTTTTCATAGAGAAATGAGACACAGTTAGCTATGCCACTGAACCATTGGAAAATTGTGCCCCTGCCCAGGCATTCCAAGTGAATTCATTGAAAATTTGGATCCAGGAAATCAAGGCATTATCTGATACTAACTGTATATTCGTATGTTTGTGTTTGTGAGTGTGTGTCAATCAATCTTAATGTATGCTTGAATTATTGTGTATGTGTGTATATTTGCTTGCTTTTAGGTCAGTGTCTCACTTTCTCCAGGTACGCTTAACTGTGCATATGTCTGTGTGTTCGCAAGTGCACTGTCTTGAAAAAAAGCCACCAACACAAACTCTCCTACGTGAAATAGTAAGTGGAGCTTTTGTCTCTCAATCAGCTGAATTAATAAATTCAATCCTTAAATGGGACAAAACCTATGGACAAATATATGGGTTCATGACATGGAGCAGCTGTATTCAAACCTGTGGAACTTCAGGCCTGTTTTAAATTCTAGAGGAGAGCCCTAGGCTTCCAACAATCCTAAAAACGTCCTGCTAAATTACAGGGAAATGTGTATCAAATGGACATGATTGAGATATTTTCCATTTGATATAAAAACATGCCATGGGTTTGAATATTTCTCTGAACACAAGTGTGATATTGCATCAGTGAAGCGCTGCAGCCAGAGATGTTGTCCTACACTAAGGGGGGAAAAAAAGGCTTTTTCTGACATAGAGCATCTGGATATAAACATACAGTTGGTGAGTTTTGACATAAGCTCAATGCCAGCTGAAAGGGCAGAGGTCCAATATTATTAGTTTTAACTTGAGGGTAACTGCATCTAAATAAAGTAAACAGATGGAAGATTTATAGTACATTTTGTATATGGTCCTCCGTTAAGAGAACAAAAGGAATTAAACAATTGACTGCACAGCTGTTTCATGGCCAAGTGTGTAATTCTCTTATTATTTATTTCAAAAGTAATCAGCTAAAAGGTCAACAGTCAATTTCAAAGAGTTTGCATTTGGAGTCCTTTGCTGTCAGCTCTCAGTAATGGGACCAAAAAGCTAATCCTCTTAGTGAAGCAAGCCATCATTGGTCTGAAAAATCATAACAAAACCATCAGAGAATTTGCAAAAACTTTAGGTAAGGCCAAATAAACTATTTTGGTACATTCTTTAAAAAGAATACACTGTTGAGCTCTAGAAACCCAAAAAGACCTGCCAGACCATGGACAAATTTGCTTTCTTAAAAGTTGGCCAGATCAAGAAAACTTGCCTGGAAGAAGGGGTGTGTGGGAATGCAAAGAATCAAAAACAAACAAGATTTAAACAATTGGTCAATCTCAAAATTATGAAGTTGACCAAAGCACATTAAAATGATTAAAAAATGTGTTGTTCAGAACAACCCATTCAGTTCTGCAACATTCTGAGGACAGAAGCAACAAAGATCAATATGTACTGTAATGACAGGAAGAGATGCATAGAAGGGGAGGAACTGCTCATGATCCAAAGCACATCACATCATCTCTGAAAGCGTGCTCACGTGTGGGCATGTATTTATTTATGTGACTGACGTCAAAAGCAGCAGGATTCATTCAGAAATGCATTGGGCAATTTTATCTGCACACTCAGTCAAATGCTTCAAAATTCATTGCACAGCACTACAAAGCATATTGTGAAAGCAACCCAAGACATTTTAAAGCTATGAAGTCGTGTTGATGACAGAGTTATTCACCTGATTTGGATACAGCGAGCAAGAATTTCATCACTTGCTGAAGGCAAAACAAATGGTCAAACACCCTAAGAACAAGCATGAACTGAAAATTGCTCTAGTAAAGACATGGCAGAGCATTACCAGGGAAGACACCCAGTGTGTTATGATTTGCACAGAATGCGTTATTCTCTGGGCAGTACAGTTCACATACCATCGCACACCACCTTTCTTATGATCCGGACCAGGAATCAGGTGCAGAGGCAGAGTACAATCAAATAGTAGGGTTTATTGATAGTAATACAGTGGACAGAGGGATGGAGCGTAGAAGAGAACAGCACAGCTCTAGCACAGCTCAATTCAGATGTGACAGGTCAAGCAGTGAAGACTTCGCTAATCTCTAGCCAGTGGCCTTCCGGGATGACTGCCAGGAGAAGTGCACACTTTGCCAGAGCTGAACTGTCCATAGGCAGTGACCCTGATTGGTAGAATGCAGAAATGAAAAGATATACATACATTTGTGCTAGTGGAATCTGACTATGGTTTAGCTTAAAGGAGTTCTCTGATTGATGTTGCTTGGCACATTTCAGATGCGCAGTGCTTTCTACATTCAAGACCCAGATTTCATTTCATTATGGTTTGAAGAGCAAATAACAGAGGGCCATATCTGTAGCATTGTGACACTTTGGACAAAAAAAAGGCATTGAATTCACTCTTGTTTTCAAGGTAACAACCACACAATGAATTAACTTACCATTGAATTCTCCTGTCGTGTTCTGCTACAGTAAACTGCCTGGCTACCTGAAGCTGGGTTCCGCACCCCTGTCAATTCAAGGTTGAGATAGGAACACCATAAATTTACACAAGCTGCAAGCTGTTTTCATCTTCCATTGGACCAGTGATTGGGAGCACTGGGAGTCTTTCCGGCAGGTTGCCTGACAGCTGGGCCAAACAAATCTCTAAAACTAGAAGGGTACGCAGTGGAGCGTACTGTCCCACAAAAACAGCAATCCAAAGTTTTTTTTTTGTTTTTTTTTTAACTTGCTGATGAACGATGATAAATTTTATTATGTTACATCATAATATTACTGTATAATATCACTATTTTGATACTCACTTATTTCTTCTTGCTCTGAAGATTTTATCCTTCTATAGAAAATTTTGTTCCTTCTACGGGGCTCAATAACCCTGGTTTTAAAGGAATTTAGAAAAAACTTCTGACATTGACCTTTGACCTTGACCTTCCAAAATTGAACCCCTTTGCTCTTGGACATAAGTCGAAATTTCAAGATTTGTAGATTCAAGAGTGAGCACATCAAACAGACAGAGAAAAACAGACCAATAAACAAACAAAATCACCCATCAAGCAACATGCGCAAAAACTGGAGAAAAAATAAAAAATTAATAATGAAATGAGACTGAAAATCGTGCCATTGGTCCCAAGTCTGTTTTATTTTTCTGAAGGGAGATATTGGCCAAAATGTGGTTTTGACCTACTTTTGTATTTGACAACTGCTACTTTGACCTTTGGTATAAATTTCAAATTGAAATCTCGAGCATTATGGTTGGTAGAGTGGTCACAGGCAGACAGACAAGCATGATGATCAACATACTTGCGATAACTCAAGTAACAAAAAAACGGACACAGGCAATGACAGAAGCTCCATCTATATCTGTTGATGAGGTTAAAATGAGCAGATACATGTGTGTAGCCCCATTTAACCTGCCCAGGTGAGAGGACTGATGCCCCACGTCAGGGAAAAGGATGGGACAGTTCCACAGTAATGTCAACCTGAGCATGAAAAAGTAAAGTCACTTAATGCCAAATAAATTGCCGCTGCGTATATAGACACTTCCTTGTGGGTGGTGTGCAGGCTGGAATTTTTGATCGAATCTGGTATGGACATGTGTTATACTTAAGTTACAACAACTATCGATTTTTGGTTTTTTTTTTTTTGCCATGGCGACAGCATTGGCTGAATAATGTGCAAAAAGAGGGAGAAGCAGGCTTTTAAGGGCTACACCCATGTGGTTCCGGGCGACCACACTGTCTAGTTTTCTGTGCATTTCCACTCATCTGTGAGGGTGCAATGACAATATGCAGTTATTGTTTTTATCAAGTAAGAAGAGTAATATTTCTGAGCAACTTGTTTAGTCAAAACTGTAAAACCGAAAACAACAAGAGCAATATGAGGTCAGGCTTGCTTAACAACTACTATCCAAAAAATATGCACAGTTTGCTTGCAATAACTTGTTTTTTTTTTTTAACCACAGGGAGCAACCTTCGCATTTATTTTCTGAGTAATAAGCTTATCTTTTATACCTAACTACGGAACACTAAAATGTTTATAGCCAGACATTAAAGGTCCTTGGTTTGAATAAATTTTGCAATATCAACATAATTATAACACCAGTCATAAAAGGCCACTGGTGTTGTTGCAGTTTTGAATCACTATTTTAAAGGAGGAAAATTAATTCTGACATGTAAATGAACACCTGGAGACGTTCATACTCGTAGCTGCTGAACGAGATGTTCACCTCGGATGGTGATCAGATAAGCAATGGCATTGCAGAGAGAGGAAAGCTACTCAAGAGAGTCAGAGAGATACATTCAGTTATTTTCTTCCAATTCTTGTGAACATATTGTTCTTGACAAAGGCAAATCACGTGCTGCTATTTCTTAGACCTTTAAGATGATCCAAGTAGTCATTGCCCCCCACCCCACATTCCCCCATTTGCCCGCTGCAACTTCAAGTCAGCTTCTCCAGGGGGAATATTCACTTTACCTGTGAGCTCTTGAGGGTTCTGCACATTTATTTTTCCTCAAAGATACCCACATATTGTTGAAGCTGTTTTCGTATTTTTGCTTGTTTTTTTTATATGTATGCGGGTGCGTCTGTTTGTGAACAATTCTTGTGAACACGATAGCATCAAAGCCTTTTAAGATGCAGTCACAAAGCATGTGAGGTAGTTGGGGAAATAAAGGAGGATTTAGTTTTAAGATGAGTGAGAGTACAAACTCACTGAACAGGGTGTGGTTTGAGTACACACTCACTGAACACGGTGTGGTTTAAGTATACACTCACTGAACAGGGTATGGTTTGAGTACACACTCACTGAACATGGTATGGTTTGAGTACACACTCACTGAACAGGGTATGGTTTGAGTTCACACTCACTGAACAGGGTATGGTTTTAGTACACACTCACTGAGAAGGATGTGGTCTAAGTAAGCACTCACTGAACACTGGGATGTCATGGTTTGGAGGCTTTGAGACCTTTCTTTGTTGCTCTCGTCCGGGACGATATCGTTTTGCTCTCAATTGGATTCCTGGGCCAGCTGGCATTAATTGAGGGCTTCGCCCAGAGTCTATTTAAGCCCTAGTTCCACCTCACTTCCCTTGCTAGAGTGTCAGTGTTATGTTTGTACGTAAGCCGGTAAGGTCTCTAGTAAGAGAGTTATTTAGGGTTTAGATGCATATTTGCGGAAAAGTTCTAGATAGCAAGGGAATCTTTCTCTTTTTCCCTTTCTTTTCTTCCTGTCGAGCTCAGCTTGCTTCCTTGCCTCAGACGACATCTAGGTCCGTTGGAAGCGCGAGTCTCGCTCTCTTATTTTTATTTGCGTGTCTCTGTCTCTCATCTGCGAGCCTTTTCTTTACCAAAAAAAGTACAACAAACATTCAAGGTTGCAATCCATATTCATTTAACCGGCAAAATGATCAGCAATTAGCCTGGCCCTGACTCAAACCCCTTGCATATTGTCCTCGACATGTTCAATTGGCTTCACCTCATCGTCCTCAGTGACATGCTGCCTGTTCTACGCGGAACTCTGTGTGATTAGGGAGTTTCCGCAAACTCCCCCGAAACGTGTACGCGAATGTTCATCTTTTGTGCATTGACCACAAAACAGTGGTCGAACAATAGATAGGCAATCAAGTACTAGCTCGCGAATTACTCCCTATTCAGAGTCATGAAGCGCGAGGGCAGGCCTACTAATAGATTTGTGGTAAGCGACAGCAATAAATCATTGAATAACCCTACAACTGCGGAATAGCTTATTCGCACAATAGTTATTCCATGAATAGTTAAACAACGTTTTGTGCATACCAATTTTCTTCTACCACAGGGGCTGCAATAACTATTCTCGGTATAAGCTTATACCCAGTATAAGCTATACGTTATTCATGCATACAGGCCATTGGGTGCATCTCAAAGCATAGGCTGCAGCATTTGAAGGCTGCATTTTCAGGGGTCGTCACTTAGTGACATCCAAGAAACTGACATGACCTAATGTCCTAACCCTAACCTTATGTGAGGGTACCATTCAGGAACCACTCGCGAGAGACCGAAATCCAAAAAACGTATGTCTTTATTGGAGTCCGAGTCAAAGCCAAAAAGCACAGGAATTGCTAAGCCACAATACAAAATCCAAAAACAGTATCGCCTAGACAGGCCGGGGTCAGAACCAGTAAGACAGATGAGCGGAGGTACAAAAACGATAGCAGAGGTATCCAAACACAAAACTCGTGGTCATACAAAAATAGGTCAAAATCCAGAAAGACAAAAACAGTACAAAAAGGGCAATGGCAAGAATCAAGGTCGGACTATCCAGTAGAAGTAACACAATAATCAATGGCATACGAGGAGCTCTGCACAAAGAAATATTGATCAACGTTCTGACAAGAGCTGTGAGTGAAAAGACTCCTAATATACATACAGGAAAGGTCACATGCTATACAGAGATCAGCTGTGAGGAATGAGACTAATTACATCGGGAGAATCACATGAGGGAAACCCTAACCACGGAAATTGGCGAGATACGAAATACGGACAGGAATCACACAAACAGCCCATGACATTTAAACAGCTCCGGTCCAGGAGTTCTACGTGCACAGATAACAAGAGCAGGAAAGTAATTAAGTATGTGTGAGAGATTCTCGCTGAACATAGGGAGAGGACGGCGGAAAGCAAAGGGGCAGAGAATAGAACAGGGCGATTACGAAGAGGTAATTAGTCTATTGGTAGCGGTGCAGCTTTACAACTTAAACTAGAGTGCTCATTAGTAATTTAGTAATCAAATATATACATGGTTAGTTGTGTTAGTAGACTATAATACACTGAACAAAAATATAAACGCACCACCAGATGTATTGTGAATTTTATTACATATGGAATAATGTGAACCTCAGCAAATTTTACGACATGATAAAGACATCTATACTGATCATATTGATGTCCGTTACACCTTGATACATGCACAATCAAAAGTTTGGCAACAGTTTCAACAGGGCAGGGGTGGATACCATAAATTTCACAGTTTAGTATCGCGTATGTCCGCCACGCGCATCTCTCAATGCGACACATCTCCTACGCATGGAGTTTACCAGAGTGTCTATGGTGGCCTGTGGAATGTTGTTCCACTCCTCCTGGAGCGCTATCCGGAGTTGCCGGACATTACCTGGGACTGGAACACGGTCCCGAATACGCCGATGCAGAGCATCCCAAACGTGTTCTTTGGGCCACATGTCGGGCGAATATGCGGGCCAGTTCAGCACCTGAATGTTCTGAGCTGTGAGGAACTGGGTGCGACCCTAGCGACATGAGGACGAGCGTTATGATGCTGGAACGTGACATTATGCTGTTGGACAAACGGTACTACAGTTGGTGCGAGGATCTCATCACGGTACCTTTGGGCGTTCAAGTTGCCATCAATGAAATGCAATGAAGTTCTCTGTCTGTGTGCAATCCCTGCCCACGCCATGACACCGCCTCCACCACGGGCGACTCTCCGGGCAACATTTGTGTCAGCAAACCGTTCACCGACACGGCGCCACACACGACGTCTCCCATCCGCATGATACAAGTTGAATCTTGATTCATCTGTGAACAGCACATTTCTCCATCATGCCAAGGGCCACCGGAAGTGTGCGTTAGCCCATGCGAGACGATTTCGACGGCGTACGTCTGTGAGGTCCAGCCCACGGTGAGGGCGTTAAGCATGCAATTCTGCTTCTCGGAGGCGGTTGCGAACTGTTTGAGCAGTGATTTGTCTATTGTTCAGACCGACCATCTTATCGGCCGTGCGTGTCGCTGGTCTGAAATGTTCACGCAAGTGCACCAGCCGGATGTGACGATCCTGAGCAGGGGTGGTCACATGTGGACGACGCCAATGAGGCCTGTTCGCAGTGCTTCCAGTCTCTCGGAAACGCTGTCGTAGACGAACTATGGTACTGTAGTGAACATTCAGCTGTGCAGCGACCCCTCTGATGGACATTCCAGCATTCAGCATGCCAATGGCATGCTCCCGCATAATTTGAGACATCTGAGGTATGGCTGCGTCTGACAAAATCCAACAATTTGGTGTGGCCCTTTATAGTCCCCGGCCCAAGGTTTGTCGGAGTACTGCTCATTCTGTCTGAGCAGTGTCTGGGTACACCGCACTCGTTTACTCATACCAATCATTACACCGGTGAAAAAATACTCAGTGTCTGAGCTGAACTCAAATTTTAGACATCAATCAATGGAAACATTCCTTTTGCAAATGAAAACAAATAAATTTGGTATTTCATAACGGCATTCTTGAAATGGAGCCAATATTTCAAGTGGTGCGTTTATATTTTTGTTTAGTGTACTTTTCTACAAAATACAAATGTTAGTCTTGTTAGTAATCAGACAGAAGGGTGAAGGAATATTTTTAAACACCGGACTTCATTTAAATCACTCGAATTCAGTGAGCACGCAGACAGGGAAGACGGACTAAACCAACTAGATCACAAGACAGGGGAGACAAGTGCAATGGAACTGAAACATGGAATGAACCAAAAACCTGAATATTACAAAAACCAAAAAGAATAAATAAGACAATCATGTACACAAAACCAGAACATAAACACAACCAAAAGACCAGAACCGTAAAACATGACCAGACAGATCAGAATCATAACACCTTAACTCTAACCTCTCACCATCAACCTAGCCCCAAACCTATCCTTATCTCTAACTCAAAATATTAGTGTGGCGGGAGAAGTATATGACAACCCCTTAAAATGCAGCCTTCGAAGGATGCAGCCTACGCTTGGAGATGCACACATTATATTGAGGACTGCTATACAGGAAACAAAACCAGCACGATCCCAGACGGTCTTTGGTGTGGCCTTGGATTTACAAACTAAGCTATGTGGTTAGGCTCTGTGTTTCATGTTTTTATGGGCTGATCTGAATGGTAAGTCCAGGGCCAGTTTTCATTCACAGCCCGTTCCTGTACATTACAGCAGTCATTAAGGAAGGCAGGTCTTCTTAAACTCTTCAACTGTATCTTTCAGGTGTGTGCACATGTGTTTGTGCATGTCTGTCTGCGCAGGGGCATATACACAAGTGTGTAAGCATGAGTGTAATGTATCAGGCATAAGCATGATCATTTTAACAAGAATACACTCAGCCTCCATACATTTTCAATTAAAAATACTGAAGACCCCAGTGCTAAAAGTACTTCAGTCACAAAATGTCCATTTTGAGAAAATGAAGACAGTAGACAGGTAACTATAAATGAATTTTTCCCTCACGTTATCTGAAAATCTGACTTAAGTACTTACGGCACTAGGCTCCTCGACTGCAAATTGAGGGTCAAAACAGTTATTTGACTGCTTTGGTGGCTCATTATTGCAGGATTTTAAGCACAAATAACTGGAAAATCATGTCATGTTCAAAAATAGGACACATATAACGTGTACTTGGGTGCATGTGAATAAGAAATGTAAAGCAAAATTGATTTCATCAGTAGGGAGCTAAATTGATATTAAGATTTACTTTAAATTACACCGTGCACGCAGGAGCCAGTAGCTCGCAGTAGGATTTCATTTAAGACCTCTGTGCAATGCACTTATTGGCTCCTGGAAAAGCTCGCTGCTGTTTATGGTTGGCTGTAAATGGTGGAGCTTGCCTACTAAGTGCTGAGGACATATTTCACTCACAGTAATAAAACTGCTAAAGTTAGGGACATGGAGCTCTAAATGTTGATCCTGGGGGAGTCCTGTGTATGCTTTATTTCTTCCAGCCATAATAGCAGACCCAGAACTTCAGCAAGGTGTTATAGTTCCCTAAATTGCTTCTAATTTCCTGCTTAAAAGGATTACTTACCCTTTTCAACTACATTATGACAGAAGTAGCCATGCCCTTATGAGTTCCATATTCATTGTGCTATGAATGTTTCAAATTGCTTTCTATTGCATAAGAGGGGAAATTTCTGATAAAGTTAAAGGATCATTTGGCTTCTAATTGGTGAAAGTGTGGACACAAAGGTGCAAAAGGTTCAAATCTGCATTGAGTAAAAAGAGAGAAAAGGCCACACGTTCAGCAACATAACTGGGGCCCTCTCCATTCACCATGATTTTTGGTACATCTCCATTCCCTCTTAGTTGATTCTTCCTCGCTCTTTAATTGAACCAGAATTTGTTCTAGAGCTGTCATTTTACAAGCTGTCCAGAGGTCTCATTACTGCAGCGGGGAGAGAGCTCGGAAGAGCCATGAGCGAGGAGACTTGAAAGCAGCCTTCCCGGAACACTTCCAGCTGAAAGCCAGGATGTCAATTGGTAAGACGCTGGCAGCAAATCCAGCTGCACGCCGTCATCAGAAACGCACACTGCGTAACGCGAAACTTCAGATGAAAAAAGTCATTTCATTTCTCCAAGAACATTCCTTCATTTCTTCCCTCATTGCATTTTTTTTTGTTTGTTTTGTTTTGTTTCTTAAGGGACTAAGAGGCAAAGAAAAGGAGCAAGTGGGGGAAATATTGGAGCATCTGGGGAGGGGAGACCCTAGAAATGAAATGGGCTGCGGGTGTGAGGAGGGAGTGAGAAACCTGGAGGAGGGGAGCGGAATGATACAATAATCAATCACTTTAGAAAACAGCACACAAACAGACACAGCCAGCTGGACTTAGGGTAAAACCAATTAAGGAAGGAGCAGGACATTACGCCCTATGTGCAAACGCTCGAGCTAAAGTGTGATTTACTATAAAGCACATGGCATACAGCTAAACCCGTTTCTTAAGATGTGAAGGTAATAATCCCTCATTAAAAACACTCAACTGGCATTAATTAAACCCTTTAAAACTCACCTTCGTTCATTGAAATTACATGTTTGGAATTTCCATAAAAAAGCCTTTGATGCCTTGAAATGGCTTTGATGTGACTCTACGCTTTTGCCCAAATGCATGGCAAATTTGTCATATATGATGGATCACTTGATCAAAAAGATGCTGTTGCTTTTATCTACATGATGATTTTTAGCTATCGTCATCTGACCTCTCCCCAAATCAAACATGCTCTCAGCATTCGAAATATAAATGCACCTTTTGTGTAATATTGCAAAGCTTCATCTCCTTGGGGAATCGATAAATAAATTTGAATAAATAATAAAAATGCAGCATTTCAAGACAAATTAATCTGATTCACTGGATTTGATGTACATCAGCCCAAAGCCTCTGTTAATGCCTAGAAATACTAAATTGAGGGTTTGGAGCGCAATGGTTATATGTCCATTTTAGAGGTTTTGAGAAAAATTGATTTTTAGGTTTGCAAATGTTTTATTAAATCAGGTACATCATCTTTATGTAAGTCACTCTTTTGCTGCATGGTTCAGAAGTATACTGAACATTTAAGTTTTCATAAATGAGTGTAACTACTTCAGGCAGGAAACTCGGGAAGAGCTACATCAGCTGACAGTAGCCTGGTAAGCTACCAGCACATCAGCATCAGCAGGCAGACAATAGGAGGTGACGCATCACGAGGTCATACAGCGGTCTACTTGAAAGACGTCAAGCTCACTTGCTTCCGCTGCTGTTTGCAATGACTTTTCATGCTATGCAACATGCTGTTTGGTTTTTTGCTTGCCACCTCCACCCCAACCTCCACCTGTTTGGTTCTGCTCACATCGGGGGGATTTTGATTTCTGTTCATGACTACGTTTGTATGTTTGCTGTGTCTAGGTAGGACATTCCTCCAGAGCAGAACCGCCGCCAAAATACAATGTAATGCTTATACCCATGAATAAATTGTTCTATTTTTCAAACGTGAGTTTTCCTGACTGAAGTGTGGTAATGTGACATCATGGCCAGAATTGTCAAAAAGGACAATTCTGGCACTTGATATGACATAACTTCAATCTATCACCATTGTGTTAAGTTTGTTTGCAATGGAAGACAGATGATTCAGTAATACTATTCATTTTATTCATCAAAATATCAATGTTTAATTCATATCAGCAAATTTTTTTGGACATACCACAAAATGAAAAAGTGAATTCTGTTTAAAACTGAGGCGCATGGACATATGATTATTATTAAGAATTAGCTGATAGAAATGTGTGACAGGAGGTAAAAATCTCAAAATCACAAAATTTGGACATGCGTATCACCATTGTGCTCTAAACCCTCGATATGTGTGCATGATATGATGTGACTCGGTGATTCAGAATTCAGTTGTTTATTAGGAGATGCATTACCATGATTTTTGACTATGGTTAAATTATTTTCAATTATGAAAACTTGTACACCCAGATACAAACATCATAATTCTTTGGACACTTACTCATGTTTTATTTTGATTCTGTACTCCAGCACTTTGAGGAAATGTGGAGAGGCTTCTATGACAATGAGGCTTAAGATCAGACTGCCAACTGAAGGTTAATTCAAGTTTTCCCTTCAGTGGATTCAAAGTCAGAAAAGGCATGGTTTTCGCCAAATTGTCAGACAGTGTCACTTACATATATCTGCTGGTTGCAGTGCTTCACTGAAGCTGCATCACACTTACTGCGCCCTCCATAATTATTGGCATTCCTGGTTAAGATGTGTTCTTTAGCTTCTAAAAAAAAAAGTTTTTTTCTAAATAATATAGGACCAAAATGAAAAAAAAGAGGAAAATCCAACCTTTACTTTAAGTGCATTTATTCAGGGGGAAAAAAATCCCACATTAAGAAATAATTATTTTACATCAAATCATGTGTGCCACAATTATTAGCACCCCTGAAGTTAATAGTTTGTACAACCCCCCTTTGCAAACAAAGCAGCACCTAATCTTCTCCTATAATGTTTCACAAGATGGGAGAATACGGAAAGAGGGATCTTCGACCATTCCTATTTGCGCAATCTCTCTAAATCATCCAGCGGCCTGGGTCCTCTCCTCTGCACTCTCCTCTTCAGCTCACGCCACAGATTTTCAATGGGGTTGAGGTCTGGGGATTGAGATAGCCATGGGAGGAGCTTGATTCTGTGTCTGGTGAACCATTTCTGTGTAGGTTTGGCCACATGTTTAGGGTCATTATCTGGCTGAAAGACCCAGTAACGACCCATCTTCAGCTTTCGGACAGAGGCCACCAGATTTTGATTCAAAATGTCTTGGTGTTTCAAAGCGTTCATGATGCCATGCACCCTAACAAGGTTGCCAGGGCCTCAGGAAGAGAAACAGGCCCACAGCATCACCGATCCTCCCCCATACTTCACAGTGGGCATGAGGTGCTTTTCTGCATACTCATCTTTTGTGTTCTGCTAGACCCACTTGGAGTGATTGTTGCCAAAAAGCCCTATCTTGGTCTCATCTGACCAGAGCACACGGTCCCAGTTGAAGTCCCAGTACAGCTTAGCGAACTCCAGGCGTTTACGTTTATGATTGTGAGTGAGAAGTTTTTTTTCCGTGCATGCCTCCCAAACAGCTTGTTGGCATGTAGATGGCGCCTAATGGTTGTTTTGGAGCCTTTCGACCCCAAGATGCTACCATTTGTTGCAATTCTTTAACAATGAGCTTTGGAAAAAATTTTATTTCTCTTACCATCCTCCTCACTGTGCGTGGTGGCAAAATAACCTTGCGTCCTCATCCAGGCTTGTTTACCACTGTTCCAGTTGTTTTAAACTTCTTAATGATTCTTCTGACAGTAGATATGGGCAGGTGCAGGTGAGTGGTTATTTTCTTGTAGCCATTGCCTGACTTGTGAAGGTCGACACACATCTGCCTTACTTGAATGGTGTGTCCCTTTGTCTTTCCCAAGTTGAAGAGTGGATAAAAGAAATGGCCTCTGTGTCACATCATATTTATATCCCAGGCAAACAGGAATTGGTGAATTACTAATTAAATGTTCCTAGATACTCTGATCAACTTTGTAAACTACTGTAGAAATGACAGAAATACTTCAATTACATTTATTTCCTAGGAATTGTTAGGGGTGCCAATAATTGTGTAACAGGTGATTTTATGAAAAATAATTATTTCTTAGTCAGGGATTTTTTTCCCCTTAAAATTCACTTGAGTTGAAGGTTTCACTTTTCTACAATTGTCAGTGTGAGAGTATGTCTCTGCAATAAAAATTGAATTTATTTTAAGGCTTTTAACACATCTTAACCAGGGGTGCCAATAATTATTGAGGGCGCTGTATATTGAGAGCAATATTAAAACCGAGGACACCATGCTTTTTTAATGACCATAGCACTACATCTAATGGAAAATATCTTCATATTGTGCATGATTTTACACACATTTCCCTGTACATTAGCACTAGCAGCAGGACATATTTGGGATTGTTGGAAACCTTGGGATCTCCATTAGAATATTAAATTTGCCCGAATTTCCACAGGTTTGAATAAAGCAGCTGCATTTGATAGACTCTTATTTGGGTCTGCAGGTTTTATGGAGTTACATTTCATGCTTCTGCTGACAGAAATTATCCTGACTTAAAATTGCAGCCATTCGTAGTCTCATATTGCAGCACAATTTCAGTTATAGTAGTGTAATCATTAAGAAAAATAACTGCATGAGTTTTTGCATGCTTCGAAATCTTTAATTGATGTAGTAATGCGAGAAACCTGGAGGAATTCCATATCCTAACCTGGCCATGTGGGAGCCGTTTACTGAACATACACAGGATGACATGCTTTGCAGAGAACTGAAACAACTGGGTCAATCTCGATTCTGCAATACTATTTGTCAATCTATGAAGCACGGGGTTCCCAAACTTGGTCCTGGGGAACCACTGAGTTCGCTGGTTTTCATACCAACCATACTTACAAATCCCAGAATTAACAAGCTGTAACTATTTTTTATTGGTTACTTCTCAGGCCAGAGAGACAATTCACCCTCTTCAGTCGCGTATCCATGGGCTGTTCCCTGGTGGCGTCTTACCTTGTTCCATCTTCACTTGTGACCTTGTGAAGCACCAAACAGACAACGAACCCTTGTATTACTTATTGCGCGTCCCATAGGTTGTGCGCAGTGAATTTGCAACATTGTGCACAGTCCATGTGACCTGCTGACCGGGAGCATAGCGAATTAGCATGCTCATTCTTTTTCCGTCGACACGAGGGTAAAAGTCATTTTGACATTCACGCTATGAGTGAAGCCGATTTGATAAAGGAGGTGAGACATCATGAGCTGCAGTGGGACCCTAAAAATAAGGATTATCAGGACAAACACCTGTGAGACCTTGTCTGGAGTGTAATTCAGAAGCAATTCGGCACCTGCACGGAAAATAAACGCAACAGCCGCATGCTTGTCAGCATCTCGGTGATTTCTGCACATCGTTAACCTGAAAAAGTTATTCATATTGCATTAAAAGTTGCATTCTTGATTTCTGTTTTCATCTACGTTTGTTTTGTACAATAATCATGGGATGATAAGTATCATAAATGCCTAGCAGCTACAAATGAAATGAAAATCTGATCTGCGCGCACGCCACAGGTCAGATGCAAGCGAGACAGAGGACATCAGTTTGACCTTTCAAGGTCACTCAACATCAAAGAACATTGTGTCAAATCAAAGCCCATATACAGGTTCCTGCATGGTCTAAATAATAAACACCTCTCTATCTGCAACCGTTTTTAAGTGATAATGAAAAATATATTATTTTCACCGATGACCTTGAACCCCCTGACATTTAACCCCTAACTGCTACGGAGACCAGAGATACCCCATCATGCAGCGTATGGATGAAGCAGAATTGAAAGATCCACATTTTGGCTTTGGTTAGAAGTCAATGAGATGAATTTGAAGGAAGTTATAGCAAAAAAAAAACATTAGCTGTGTTCAAAATGCACTTGTCACTTGTCTACTCACTCACTCATTACATTACATTACATTACATTACAGGTTCTTAGCAGATGCTCTTATCCAGAGCGATGTACAAAAGTGCACAAGAACAGTGCAAAATTGCAGAGCTCCTAGGAGACAAGTACAAGTGCTAACAGTAAGTGACAGAACATGTTCCATTGTTACAGATCTAAACCAATAACAAAAGGGCAAGGTCAAGTGAACAAAATGGCAACAAGTTCAAGTGCAACAGAGGCAAGTCCAACAAAGGGGCAGAGTCAAGTGCAAGGGCAATAAAATAAATAAGTGCAACAAAAGGGCAACAGGTTAAGTGTAACAAAGGGGCAAGTAAACTGACAAAATAGGGTGCAACAGAATGAAGGGAAACCAAATCAAGCGGTAACAATCAGGAAGTAAAGTAAACAGAATTAAATGCAATAAATCAAGGGATGTAGGGACAGGATTCAGGGCAGTGGAGTAGGGGAAAGGTGGAGCCTGAAGAGGTGGATTTTCAGGCGGCGCTTGAAGATGCTTAAGGATTCTTCTGTTCTGACCTTGATAGGTAGATCATTCCACCAACGAGGTACCAGGACAGACAGCAGCCTTGAGCGGGAAGGGGAGGAGCGGAGAGGGGGAGGAGCCAGGCGACCAGAAGTAGCAGAGCGGAGTGCTCTGGCAGGGGTGTAAGGTCTGAACAGTCTCTGGATGTAGGCTGGAGCTGTTTTATTGACTCCCTAGTAGGCTAGCACCAAAGTCTTGAATTTGATGCAAGCGGCAACAGGGAGCCAGTGGAGCCTTGTGAGCAGGGGGGTGACGTGGGAGTGTCTCGGGTGGTTGTGGACCAGGCGGGCTGCAGCGTTCTCAGTCAAGGTCACTCACTCACACTATATTGTTTTCAAGGGCCCTATATAATGAGTGATTTTACATTTTGAACACAGCTTTTGACATTTCCAGTGACCTTGACCTTGACTCAATTGCTCCGAAATTCTCTCTGGGAATCTAGGGACTATTGCCCACCTACTGTGAATGTGTGAAGTCAATCAGTGCAACTGTGTAGATGCTAGATTGTTAACACATGGACACAGATAAATAATCAAACACACATACTAACAAGGGTCATTCCCTGCCAAATGAACCAGAGCCTTCAGGGGGTTCGTCTCTGATTTGGCCAATTTTTTTCTAAAAATAGTTTAGTGCGTCAAACAAAGGCATCCCGAGCCTCAGCTCAACATCTCAAATATGTATCTTTAAGGGGTCAAAATTTCACTGAGCTGGCTAACCATCTACATGGTCAACTGCCACCCTTAATTTCGGGGTACCGCAGACGGTTTTTACACTGTGGCCATTTTCAGAGGCCCTTAACTTTTTCATGGAAGGCTTATTTTGATTTATGTTGCTTTTGCCTAAAGTTTTTTTTACCTAAGCATCACATATCTATTTGATATTTGGGACTAGGTATATAGCAGACCACACAGTGAGCAAATCAAAATGTGAAAAAAAAATAATAAAAATTCCATCCAACCAAAAACCCATGTTTAAATGCTCGTAGATCGCAAATGGTTCATCACAGTGCAATTTTGATGCCAGATTCTGAAAGCCAAAGCAAGTATCAACAAGACTACTAATTTCTTAGAGAGAGTACCTTTCTATCTTATTTAGAAAAAATTTTATAGCCTTCCAAAAATGCTCATGAGCTAATGTCGAGATTTGACACCCCAATTTAAAATAGGTCTCACACGAAAACCGTTTGATTTATTGAGCTGAAACTTGTTTGACACCCTATGGCATTTTCAGAAAAGAAATTGGCCAAATTGGAGACAGACTCCTTGGAACTTTTCATTTTTTTTTTTTTAATACTTTTTATTATTTTCAAAACAACACACAACAGACAAGCAAACAAACAAAACAAACAGAAGGCTCAGTTCATACAAAAGATGTTGATGATTCAAATATGATTCAAATATCCCCCCCCCATAAATAAACATTAAAAAAAAGTATGCCAATAAAGAATAAATTCAATACCAATTAATAATACTATAACATTAAACGGATTTCAAATGGAGAAAAAAAAAACACTGTTACTAACCGTAAACAATTCATAAACATAACAAGGAGAATAAATAATAACATTAACAGAAATATCTCATAAGGGAAACATCCCTCAGCCCTCATCCATGTAGAATTCACCGGTGCAATCACAGAGGTATTTAAGTATAGACTGTGTTTCTTTTCCAATCAGAAGTATACTGGCCTTTCAGCAGTGTACATTTAAGATGTGAAGGCAAGTAATCTAAGAGAGGATTCCAGATCTGAAGAAACAAGTCCTCATTTTTCTTAAGGACTGCACCTAACCTTTCATAAGACATAATATTAAAAATCTCCCTGTGCCACAAAGTAACTGTAGGTGGAGTGTCATCAACCCATTTGAGCAAAATACATTTGCAGGCAAGGAGTAAGAGTTTATTCAATAATCAGTCATGATTACGAGAGAGAGATAGTTCTTTAGACGGTAACCCCAATAAAAAAAAGCCCCTGATCTTTCCTTACTCTAATCTTCAAAATTCCACTCAGTTCTTCAGCAATATGACTCCAGTATCTGGCAATCAGATTGCACCCCCAAAAATAATGGAAATGAGACCCAAAATCAGTTTTACAATTACGACAAAGGGGAGAAAAAGTCTGTGTCATCTTGTGAAGGGTGGTTGGGGATATGTGCAACCTATGTAATATTTTATATTGTATCTCTGCCAGTCTAATACATGCAAATGTCTTGTGTACCAAATGTATTGCCTCCTGCCAATCCTCTTCAATGTATTGGTTACCGAGGACTTCTTCCCACTTTCTTATAAATTTGGTTGAATCGTATTTATTGTATGAGTATAGTACAGAGTAAAAGAGGGAAATTGCATGGTTCATGTCTTCTCGTTCCAGCATAAACTTCTCTACTACACTATAAGTAAAAGGATCGTCCCCTGGTTTTGCCAGGGAGTTAATAAAATGTCTTAGTTGTAAATAAGCAAAAAACTGATCTTTAGAGAGATTGAATTTATCTTGGAGTTGCTGAAAGGACATCAAAACGCTGTGTTCAATAATATCTCCTATTACACGGATTCCTTTATCATGCCATGAGTCAAAAACAGAGTGCCTCACTGCAGGTAAGAATTCTAAGTTATTACATATGGGTGATAACAAAGATTTTACACCATGCCTATCCAAATAATCAGAAATCTCTTGCCAAACTCTAACTGTATTTATTATTAGTGGATTGTTTTTAATATTTGCTTTAATTGTTCCTGAAGAACAAGTCACTAAGCTCCAAATAGACTCAGGAGAGCATGCCCAGGAGTCAACACAAGCCTCCCGCCCAAGATACGAGTGTAACCAGGTGCAAAGAATACGGGCATGACATGCTCAGTTATAAAAAAGCAAGTTGGGTACTGATAAGCCAGTTTTATCTTTAGGTAGTTGCAAAGTACTAAGCCTTTGCCTTGGCCGTTTACCATGCCAAAGAAATTTTGAGAAATATTTCTCAATTTCCTTATTAGTTTTCCTAGAGACACGCAGAGGTAACTTTTGGAGAGGATAAAGAAGTCGGGGAAGGACATTCATCGTTATTAAGCTGACACAGCCAATGAGAGTAAGCGGGAGATCATGCCATAGAATAAGATCGTTTCATCATCAAGAGCACAGGAGCGAAATTTAATTTCCAAAGATTTTGATTATCAGAAGAGATATTTAAACCCAAGTATTTGAAACCTGCAGAGGACCACTTAAAAGGAAAATTCATGAATATATCTGGGTCATTAAAACTGCCCAGGGGCATAGCCTCAGATTTACTGAAATTTATTTTGTAACCCGAGATAGAACCAAATTCCTTTACTATTGCTAAAATTGCTGGGACAGAGATTTCTGGTGAAGTAAGAAACAAAAGGAACTTTTCTGAAACCAGTGTTTATTTGGCATGGAATGACCTACAAACAAACCGCAATGATTATAATACCTCGCCCCGCTGACTCTGTTGCGGGCAAGGTAAAAATAACAAAGAGGTTTGACTCATCATAAATTTTTTATCTTTGACATTTTCACTACCTCACAAATGGTTAGTTTCAGTGACCACATGTCCACAGTTTCAAGAAATCAAGGCAATTTGATTCTACAATTTCAAGAGTCACAATTTTCCAATATTTTTATGCAATAATTTGAAATATAGTACAATACAAATATGCTGCTCTCAAGCAATCACCCAAATAGCTTTTTCTGACATAGTATGGCCTAAAAGAGTAAATAATCCATATGAGTATGGGTAGTGCAGTAAAAAAAAAGAGCAACTCTGGGATTGCAATAGAGGCTAAAAAAAACCAGCAGACACATTTTAGGAGCCTCTGCTCTGAAGTATTGAGATAATGTAGTTTACAACTGAAAGCAGGGAATGCAGAGGTCCTGCAACACTTATGTCCAATCAAATGGAAACTGTGCAGTGGGTGCTAATGCCATCTCTAGGAAGAAAATGGCTGAGCTAAAAGAATGGTTTAGTAAATGACTTAATGCCATTTTAAAGCTCCCGGGCTTTTTGGGCTATATCGTATGATTTTGTTTGATTGAGCTAGTGGTGAATTTAACACATTCGAACTTGTCAATATTCAGAACAGTGAACTCGTTCATTTTTGAACGGACAACTGTTCATTTTTGGATGCATTCGAGGCTGCAAACCTGGTCACTGCGTTCGAAAATGAACACCTTTCTGTTAATTCTCTGATGCGTTTATTTTCCGATGCCTGCCGAAGGCCTGATGCGTTCAGCTAAAACCGAACGCCATTCATATAAAACTTAACTCCGTTTATTATAAAATGTTCTTAATCCAAGAATTTCTGTTTGTAGTCTGTAGTAGATTTAATAGATAGAAATTATCGATGTTACAGCTGGAGACTTCTCTCTATTTTATGCATCAGTCATATAAAATATTGTCATTACTCATTTCTTTTTCTGAAATGAAGACCTACATTTGACTGGCAACGTGGTACCATAATTTGGAAAATGCGAAACGCGCATGTACCCTTTGCCCGCCGTGGTTTTTCTGTATGCCTATCTGATTTTTTTGTACGTCAGCTAAAGTTACATAAAGATTTATAGCAAGATTTTAAGGGTGTTGCGAACAATAAATTTGCCAATATGACTGAAAATAATCAGCTATAGGGGAAACCCGGTCTAGTTGTTACACTTTTTTCTTTTAACGGCTGTAGAATTGACATTATCAGGCTTTTGTAACCAATATGCACTGTACAGACAGAAAGTTTATTAGAATACATGACTGATCTGCAGCAACCCCTATATTCTGCCCGTACGTGATGCTGGTGAAGAAAAAATAGACCCCCGTCAGCTGTAACGTTTGTTACAGGAGGGGTAGTTTTCTACAGGTAGTGTGGCTTTTTTTTTTGGCTCGCGTGTTCACAGGTTTAAAAAGGATTAATATTGCGCAATTTGAGATGAGCAGGACTAAGTTCTCATAGTTCTTATACTCACAGAATTGTAGAATTAAACTTGTGCTGTCGCACAGATGATGTGATATAATGTGTAAGCTATAATTTTAATGTATTTAATTTATTTACAATCCTTTGCATACAAATTGCCTTGCGGTCACGTCATGATTTGGAATTCTAAAATGCTTTTTTTATATAAGAAAGGAAAAGTGGCTTACTGGCACCGCACGGAAGAGATGTTCATTCCAGTAAAGTATTTACACAGCAACATTTGAATGTTTTGGCTGACTGAACGTACCCTGGAACCAGTGAATCATAATTTATCTCCAGTCTTGAGTGTGGAATGTGTTAAAGCATCTTATTGAACTCGATGAAAAGTGTAAGGGTTTCAGGGAAGATTGACGATCAGTAAAGATATAATCTCGAAACTGGAGATTTGGTAGGATTTTTTAGTCAACGTGTAAACTGTCGTTTAATAGGCATGTACCTTATAATATACTTCTAAATTCTTCAGGATGGGATACAGGGAATTATTTTCTCATAAAAAGGAAATATTTATGCATATTGGTGTAAATTTTACGAAGTGGAGACCGGATTCTTTTTGTAACGTGAGAGAGAGAGTAGCTGCATTTGTTTTTGAATGCTGTCCGGTCAAAAAAGAACGCATTGCTTGTTCATTTTTTAATGCAAAATGAACGCATGCTCATTCATTTTTGAACACTCTGCCATTTGTTTTTTAGCTGAACACAAACAAAGACCTGTTCATTTTTGAACGCCTGTTCAAATTTGAATGCGTTCAGTGTATTGACAAGCTCCCTGAGGGTGTGGAATGTAAAGTTGTCATGTACAGTTTTACTGCAAATAATGAAACAATTCCTGCTCAGCTGCAGGAAAACAAGCACCCTCCAGTATATATACCAGGAGGGGGTCGTCTTGGCTAAAGCATAAAAGATCATAATGTTAATCTCGGCTCATGGAGCATTGTCCTGTTGTTCAAATCTTAATGATTAGATACAAGATCTACAGTAATGGTAGATCACCCAGTTTGAAGATGTACTGTCCTACTGATCTACTGTCTTACTCCATTCCTTTCAAAGCACATGACTTTCAACAGGCACAGATCATGTTGGCCTGATTATTAGTAGAATCAAGTGTGCCAGATTAGGGTCGGACTTAAAACCTATGGCATGGAAGGTCTCCAGAAGAAGATTTGGTTACCACTGGTGTTCAGTCAAAAACCACAGAAGATTCCTTGAGCCGTGGTTTCAATCAATGCATGCAGGGCAATTACAGCAGCGCAGCTGCTATATACTTAAAAGCTGCCAATGACCTGGAAAGACCCTGTGTTGGTTTTTTAGAACTTTATTTAAAAACACTCCTAAAGCTGAGTATTTTAGTTGTAATGAACACCTCCGACTTTTAACAAACAACGAAAGCATTTTGCGATTGGCTTACCTTAGGCATGAGCATAATTTTCAGTTGCTATATTATTCAGTCTTCAAGATTCAACCATTTTTTCTGTCCATTTTTTTAAGCTATAAACAGGTTTCATCTAAGTGTAAGACCTTTGAAAATATTCTGGAAAGAAGCCATTCTGGTAGAGCAACAGTTTGAGGTTCAATGGTGTGTATACTTGCTGCTCCTGTGAAGTTGATGGCAATAGTATGTCTTAGTTGTCCTAATACTGCTCTCCTGTGAGTCTTGCTGGATCCGCTAGTGTGAAAGAGCTTTCTCCCCATTGGCTTGATTGTTTCTTAGACCTTATTGTCAGTCAAACAGGACATAGTGGAGATACTAATTGTCAATGTCAGTTTTCAGGATCTATGGCCTGAACGCTAATGGGTGAGTTTGAATGCAGTGCAAGTTGTGCCTTCTGGTCACTCCATTATCGCTGAGGAGAGAGAAGATGGGTGTCTTGTGGTAATAGTGCAGTCTAAACAGACAATTAGTACCCCATAGTAAGATCTCTTAAACCTGTCATAGCCCCATCTGTCATTAGAACTGGTGAAAAAAAGAACCAGCACAAGGGACTGGGATTTAATGTCATGTTCACAGAACAAGCCTCATTACTCAGTTCCAATTTTTTGCTCAAATCTGCCCATCTTGAAGGTTCACATTCATAATTACAAGTGACCTCTATCTATCTGTAATGTGAACACATCTGCTCTCCGAAACGGTAGCCATACACTCATTGATATGTTTTTTTTGTTGCAGAAGTCATCTGTCACCAAAAACAAAAATGATCAAATAGTACTTGTGACAGCACTCATGGTATTGAATCCTGATTCAAACTAAGAAAATGGACACGCGAGTAGCAAATGTACAGTATGCATGGAATTTTGCCCTGGAGGAGGGTAAACAGTTCATCAGCTGTAAGTGATGAGGTGGCAAAGGCAAGAAAAGCCAGATGGCTAGCTTTATAGGTGTTTGGTGTATGAATGGGCAAAAAGCCATATGGATTCCAATCTGACTGTACCCATGTCGCATATGGATTCCAATCTGACTGTTCCCATGTCGCATGGCCACGTAACAGATTTGTATCTGATCTAGAACCACACATGAAAGTGGCTTATTTTTGATTTGAAGATCAGATACAAGATCAAATTTCTCTGTCCACACAGCCTTGGAAACGTACAATCAGTGTCACACAAAGGCGAAAAATCAGATTTGAGTTACTTAAGCCTGATAATATGAACGCAGCATAGGCTCGCACCACAGCGTGTATAGTGCAGCAAGAGATGCCTGTAACATAAATATGAGGGGCAGCTAAATGGTGAGATTTCAGCTATACAGATTAAATCAGCAGTTTTTTAAAACTGTAGCGTTAATATAGCCAGCAATTACTATAGGACAGCAATGCCCTGAATGTGATGTATCATTTTTAGCCAACAGCAGTCCATATTCAACAATGACTCAAGTAATGATTTGGCTTGGCTATAATAAAACATTGATGACCTGAAATTGAGCAACAATCACATCATAGCCAAATTCTTTTGCTAACTTCATCCAAGTGCACACAAAATAAGAACATGTGAATCAAATGAGATGAAAGAAATTAAATTTGACCCATGCCATGAAGACACATTATATAATTATCATAAAATATACAGCAGTGTATGGTGCTAAATCAATTTCTGATTGATGCACGAAATGTCACCCTAAGTAGCAATTACTCTGGGACAACAAACAATGAGTATGAAGTTTACAAAATCAGTGCTTTATGTTAGACCCCTCAGTCATCACCTTCATTCTGACTTCACTCCACTCTGTAAAGGGACTATGAAGGATTCTGGGGCAAAATGAGACATATCCCATTCCCACTATGGTATATGTCTTCGTTTTGCCCTGAAGCCCTTCATGTAAACAATTATACAACTCACTGCCAGGATTTCTACTCACCACCTACTTATTGGCACAGCTGCCTGATATCTGGAGCTCCTTTAGGTCCGGTGTCATGCATTAGTATTTACCACTTGCCATTTATTCTGTATATGATGTATGCCGGCAATGGTTTGAGGTTGGCAAGACTGGCGTGAGATGAATGAGCCAGCAGTGGCTGCAAATTTCCAAGACCTGAAAAGCTAATATAAATCAAGCCTATCCATCCATAGCTTGTGGTTAGCAATGACCTGAATGTGATATATAAACCAGCAATAGCTTGTAGACTGCACAAAACTATTGCTAATGCCAGGAATGGTCCGTCCCCGTGCACAATGGTCCCCAGGAATTGGGATCTGATTCAGAATGGTCCACAGAAGATTCAGCAGAATCAGAAATGTCAGCTGGTGATGGAAATGCATTTCTCTTGGCCATGTTATTTAGAGCTATCTCTCGATTTTTAGGGCATTGCATAGCACACTTCTTTGTTCATTTCTGTAGCGTTTGTAGCTTGAAACTAATGAACTGATTCCTGTGCTATGGAAGTCTGATTGATTGGCATGACGGATCTTATTATGCTGGTGCATTGGAATACGCTGATGACTTGACACTCATCTGTCCCAATATCCGAGGGCTAAATGAAATGTTGACTGTGTAGGTATTTTGTGATGGCTGGTCAGTTGAGACGCCAAACGTAGCGGCCAGAATAAAGGGGGGAACCACAGGTGAGAGAGAGAGACAAATAAAATAAGAGAGCGAGACTCGCGCTTCCAACAGACCAGGATGTCGTCCGAGACAAGGAAGCAGGGCGAGCTCGACAGAATGAAAAGAAAGGGGAAAATCAGAAAGATTCCCTTGCTATCTAGAACTTCTCCTCAAACATGCAGCTAAACCCTTAACAATTCTCTTATATAGAGACCTTACCGGCTAAAGTGCAAACATAATACTCACACTCTAGCAAGGGAGGTGAGGTGGAACTAGGGCTTAAATAGAATCTGGGCGACGCCCCCAATTAATGCCAGCAGGCCTAGGAATCCGATTGAGAGCAAAACGATATCGTCCTGGACGAGAGCAACAAAGAAAGCTCTCAAAGCCTTCAAACCATGACATATTTTGCCAATGAATATAATATACAAAGTATCTTTAAATACCATGCAAACTATGTGTATCAAGTTTGGTTCACCAGTGACATGTGATGACAAAGTATATCAGAATGGTGTACTCATAAAATGGATGGATCGAGCCAAAGACTTGGGTAACGTTGTTGATACAAGGCCCAGCGACAACATCACTGTGAGGCCAAGCACCGTGCATTTCATGGATTTAAACTTCCTGGAGCTACAAACGCCACTTTTTAGGTGGACATTAATGGAATTCTGTTGACATTTTATTTTATTATTACTTTATTTTGTTATTAATTAGCTAGCCCACCGAGGATGGGCTTCCCCACTATAGCTCGGTTCCTCCTGAGATTTTGTTTCACAGTTATTGCTATTCTTCTTATGTTTCTCATTTGTGGGTGATCAACTCTGCTGGCTTTCAAATGTGTTCAATGGAACAAAGCTGTTTGTAAGTTATTATCTGCCCACGCGTAGTCATACTCGATGCTGAGACCGCTGTTAAATTAGTTACATATCAGTTTGCTGTTTTGTATAGAGATTCAACGACTTATTACTTCATTGATAAATAGCTCAAATAGACTTGTTGCTTTTATTGGTCTAGCTACTCAATGTGCTTTATCTCCCATTGGCCAGAATATATCCTTTTTAAAATTCAAATATGGTGTTGATTTTCACAACAGCTAGTCAACATTAAATCTGTTAAAAATGTGAGTGTTCTACCGCACAGCAATCTCAAATCAATCTACTATGCTATCTTCTGGATGTTAGAAATGGTACAGCATTTATTAATAGTTTTGATTATGATATGATAAATACGCTCCTTCATAACATATCTTGTGAATAATATATTGTTCCTTTTATTCTTGTGTGTGTGTATATATAGCTGTACACACACACACACACACACACACACACACACACACACACAAGAATATACGTATATATTATACTGTATATAGTTCCTTGTTTCATTGTTAGTATTCGCATTAACATAATACTTTTTCATGCCCTTTTTCATGAGTACTACACATCAGTACGAGATAAATAAATACACATCCAAAGCCCCTATAATTTTAAAGGCAATGTAATCAGGGGCTCTCAGACTTCATTTCTGCAAACCTAGATAGTACACAATACAAGCCAGTTTGATTCTGATTATCTTACTGAGGTAATGGTATGCTAATTTGAATTTGACAGTTGAGGCCAATTGTAAATTTCCTGACTGAAATTGCATTGTACATTTCACATGCAGTACTCACAATCTAGGCCCGATTTAGCTGTGCCGAGAAAACAACTTGTGGGGATTCAAATAATTTCACAAATAAAGATATGGATAAGCTAAGGCACATCACTGTTACCTTTCGCCCGCCTTAATGATGCAACTGCTGTTAGTGTGGCAGATAAATCATTTTGAACACTCATTCTGAGGAGTACACGGCTGCCTGATTAAAGCAGCATTTTTGAGTGGAGGTCAGAACTACACTCTGTTGTACCTCGCTGATTAACAGGTCTGATTTAAAAGTGATACTGGGACTTATCAGACTGGGAGTAAGTTCAGAAGCCTTGTTTGCCATGACAAATTAGATAAGGATGGCAAGACAGCTCAGACGTTGGCACGTCGGATTAAAATGCCTCTGTCTGACCTTTTACTGGTTGCCCAATAAAATTAGAGTAAACAATTTTTTAAATCATTTTCCATTGCTATCATTTATTGCTTTGTTCAGTAACTGATGTAGGTCACTGGCCTGTGCCAGAAAACAGTCGCTCGGAGTGTAGAAAAAACAGCCAAGCACTTCTGAGAGTGCCCAAATCAAACCTGTCTGGTTCCTTCTTCCACCCAAAGCTCATTAAAGACATGTCATTAATGTATGCAGTTCCAAATTAAATCAAACTGTCTAGGGAATGGCTGGCCTTGGAGATACAGGTTAAAGCAAAGGAACAAGGCACAATACAGTGAAGCTAGTAAATACTGCATTATCACTGACCGCAGCTGAATGGAGAAATTCATTTCACAATCCGTACTGCGGGCAGTGACCATTGCAGAGATGAAACATTTATTCTCCTAAGGAAAAAATACTTGAGATAATTTTTTTGCAGAAGCATTTCTGAGGGTGTTTATATTTTATTTTATTTTATTTAACCTTTATTTAACCAGGTAGAAAAACCCATTGAGATATAAATCTCTTTTACAAGGGTGACCTGGCCAAGAGGTCAACAGCACACGTCACAATAAAATAGAATCAACTGGTTAAAATAAAAAAAATTAAATCTAAAAATTAATGCATTGAACCTTGTAAAGTGAAGGCATTTTTTAAAAACATAGAAGCAATTTCAATAACACAGGCTCTGTTCCATTATCTCACGTTGTCGATAAGTTAAAAAGATTGTAAGAGGGACAAGTTCTGACATCTTCAGGTCAGTCTGGAGAGTATTCCAGGCCGAAGGGGCGGCAAAACAGAATGGCCTTTTGCCTAGTTTAGTCCTGACACGAGGAACAAGCAAGTAAAGGGTGTTACATGAACGCAGGGCATAATGGCTTGTAGATCTTTGTAAAATAGACAATAAATAAGAGGGGACCGAGCCAAGAAGAGCCTTGTAAATCAAAGTCAACCAAAGATTATAGCGACGGACACTCAGAGAGGGCCAGTCAGCTTTAAGATAGAGCTCACAGTGATGAGTGAGACGTCTTCAACCAGTGACAAACCTAAGAGCACTATGATAAACAGAATTTAAAGATTGCATACATTTGGCCAAGGCAATCATGTACAGTATATCACCATAATCTAAGACAGGGAGAAAAGTAGCTGATACAAGATGCTTACGAGCTCTGAGTGAGAAGCAGGAATGTTAATGAGTTAGTGACTGTTAATGACTGTGCCGCATGTAGTTTTGTTTAAAAAAAAAAAAATCATTTTTTGATGAGGGTTTTTTTTTTCCCAGTTTCCAGTTTTTTTTTTGTTTTTTTTTTTTACTGGAATGAATTTTCGGTTACACCTTACTTGAAGGTACCATCATAAGAGTGACATGACACTGTCATAACTGTCTTATGTGTCATGTAACAGTTATGACAGTGTCATGTTACTCTTATGACAAACTGTCATAATCAAGACAACCCAAACAATGTCAACTTGTCATCTCAAAAACCAAATGACACTTAATGACAACGTTGATGACATTTACCTCATGTTTATGACATGCTCATGACTGTGTCATGTCACTCTTATGACGATACCTTCAAGTAAAGTGTTATCGAATTTTCTCTGATTAAAGGTGTGATATTTCTCATTTTTACTATGTGAAATGAGTCTAATTCAGTATTAGTAGAGTTCAGTATAACATCACTACCAAAGGTGCCAATGATTGTGGAGGGGACTCTCTGTGAGGATGCATTGAACACCTAACCACAAAGTAACTCAGGAATCCTCAGAAAATCTAATATTCAAGGGCCCAAATTGACCCTGGTTCTTTGCTCCTACATTTAGATTCAGGGTTTCTGCACAATGACTGCAGAGCAAAACAGACAGCACAAGATAATTGCAATCAGTACCCAAGTACCCATAATCATTATATGTGATTCTCTATTAGCCAAAAATAAATGGAGTTGAAGAAGTACACCGACCCACAGGTTGAAACATGAAATGTCATTACAATACATTGCCGGGGTCAAATACATATCATAAATATGCCAAGATTTATTACATTTTGAAAATAAATTTAAGCTGACTGAGGGGCACATTAGAGCCTAAAAAGCTGAATTCAGTTCACGTAATTCATGTTTTTAGCTTTCCGGCCCTATGGGCAGGTAAGCTATTGTCGTGGTATGGCGTCCGTCGTCCAGAACATTTTTTATCTGCTTTTTTGGCCAGATGAATTTTCATGAAAATTTGCAATAACCTACTACTAGACGATATCTCCGGATATTTTTCTCGGATTTTCGATTGAATCATTTTTGTCCGTTTTATGGGCCCTTGAAATTTTGGCCCCAATGTTAAGGATAGGACTGAGAAATTTACTGTCTGATAACTTTTTTCTAAATCTGGCCATCAACTCACCTTGATACACTTTATTTACAGTGCCATTTTGATTGAATCAACGGAAGTGGGTCTAGTGGGGGTGCTCTACTTTAACATTGGGTGCTATGGAGAACGGACCAAATTGCCTATGGAAGCTAAATGGTCGCAGATAGAAGTTTGTATTACAGACATATAGGAAGTTAGATATGACCTATATTTTGACTGTTTTAAAGTTGACCTCAGATGACCCTGAAAGGTCAAGCTTGAGGTCAAGCAGAATGTAGCAATTTTCAAAGGTTTCAAGGCTTGAAAATGTTGGAGATTGGGAACATATGTGCATTAAACACTTATATGAAATCATGTATGAACTTTCATTTGGTGGCCTTGAACTTGACCTTCGATGCCCTTTGTAGGTGGCCTACAGAGACCGGAGTTTTTCACCGCCCACTCATGAGAGGAGCTGCTATCAGTTCTTGAGGAAAAATCTCCTGTACGTGACAAATTATGTTTTGGCTCAGAATCCCTGATACAACCTTTAAAGTTCGCAACTAACATATTGAAAACATTTTGACATATTTCAATGACTTGTATCACCAAAAGTACTTCAGAGCTTAGGATTGTATTACAGAAGGTCCTAAAGTATATGAACTTTTTTTAGTGACCATGACATTGTAAAATGTAAAATTTCACATGAAATTTTCTAAACTTGTATCATCGCTGTAAGACTGCTTGCCGGTAAGCTACAGGACCCTTGTTCCTATTTTTGATTTGTTATCAAGATAATCAGAACATAAATATTATTAACTTATGGTTACAGTGTTGTTTCTTGAGAGAAAATATTTTTACACTCACTTTGCGTATGAAATAGAGAGAGTTCAGATGAAATAGTAACACATTTCACATTTGTTTTTCATTTATTGCTGCATAAATCATTTATTTTATAGCATTATCCATCAAATAGCTGCTTTTACTTCCTTCTAAAAAATTTTAAGATTACCCCTGGTAGGTGATCCTAGACATTAAATGAGGCCACTACCCCTTCCGAGCAGTTTCGACTAATGCCAAGTTTTACTGCTACATTATTTCAATGAAATATAGATCCTCCAATTCTCTAGCTAATCATTTTCCACTTAATAATACTGAATTGGTATCCTATACAAGAGTCAAACATTAAATGCAATTTGCTGAGCAAAATTTTTTACTTCTGTCCAAAATATTACTGACAAACTTACTAAATCATTTTATTTGGCAATTGCAACAATTGTAGTCATTGTATGCTCAGTGGCGGATCCAGTGGGGGCGGACAGGGGTGCACACCCCCCCCCCCCTTTTTCGTAGAATATATTGACTTAAGCGCATGCCAAGTTTTGAACAAGCTCAAGTTTACTATGTAAAAATACTTCGCATTTACTATTGCCTCTGATAATACCCTGAGCAATGACCACACGTGTGAAAGTAGTACTCACGGTTTATCTACCACTTTTTATGGTTCAACTTTACTACTCCGGTTGTCTTGCATCATGACAAATTTATTTGGATCCAATTGTATATATTTGCTTTATGCGATAGGAATGACTGAGAGACTATTTTCTTGCATATAAAAAACAATACATTGACTTAAGCTATGTACAGTTCATTTAATTTTGTTGTTTTCATCCTAAAGTTTAAGAAGGCAGGCTTGCTGGGAAATTTGTTTGAATAATGGCCTTGCTTGTCCCCTGTTGCGGTAACAGTCCAAAAACGCGTTTCAGCTTCAACTTCAGACGGAAATGTCAGAAAGCAATGGAAAGGCGGGAAAGCTTTGAGAATGAAGTGAACCGACATTTGAGCTACTGTCAATGCATTTGAGGCTCAGCCTTTCAAATGCAAAAAAAAAAAAAATGACCTGCTGTTTGGCCATGATGATCCTCGCAGTAAGCTCGCAGTTTTCATTTGCTGGGTAACATGGAAGCATTAAGACTGACGTTAAATTAATAGGCTATTACAAGTATGCCTTCGGTTAAAATTTGCTTGAGCTTCCAGAAGGCCCCCACTGATGGACCAGTTGTTCATAGCCTACTATTTGATCTATATTGATTCGTTGTTTTACGATGCCAAATAAAATTTGTCCTGGAATAACGGAAGACTTTCCAAAATTTCCATTCCAAAACCCCGTCTTGACGTTCAGAATCATCCGTCATTAAACTTGTAACCATCAAATACTGCAGTTCTGAAGCTAGTGAGCTATTCTATGCCCTTCAGAGTCTGTAAGATATGTAACATTATTTTAAAAAGGTTTTGTATGAGTCAATCCAAATAGTTCAATAGTCTTATTGAAAAATTCTAAATGGTCTTATTTTTTTCACAGTCATTCATGTAATTATAATAATAATGTTTCCGTGAAAAAAAATATGTTGATATTTTTGTGCATATGTTGATAATGTTATGTTTTAATATAGGATAGCATCATTGTATTAAATTTACGTCCGGACATCTTTAGGATAAATAGGATCTTTAACCCCTATGTGCAGAAGCCAAATTTGGCTATTTATGGGTTACCCAATGTAATGCTTTATAATTCAAGATTTAAGCTTTATAAAGAGGAAAAATGTGGCTCAACTCAGAAAAGACACTTACAGCATTTAGAATTACATTGTATTTCAGTTTATTTTCATGATTTTGGTAGATGATATGGGCTGCAAATATAAAAAATCTTCATGAGAATTCACCATTGAAATTGCAAAATAAATACAGCGCCCTCCATAATTATTGGCACCCCTGGTTAAGATGTGTTGAAAGCCTTAAAATAAATTTAATTTTTATTGCAGAAGCATACTCTCACACTGACAATTGTAGAAAAATGTAACCTTCAACTCAAGTGAATTTTAACGGAAAAAAAAATCCCTGACTAAGAAATAATTGTTTTTCATAAAATCACCTGTTCCACAAATATTGGCACACCTAAAAATTCCTAGGAATTAAATGTAATTGAAGTATTTCTGTCATTTCTACAGTGGTTTACAAAGTTGATCAGAGTATCAAGGAACATTTAATTAGTAATTCATCCCTTCCTGTTTCCCTGAGGTAGAAATATGATGTGACATAGAGGCCATTTCTCTTATCCACTCTTCAACATGGGAAAGACAAAGGAACACACCATTAAAGTAAGGCAGTTGTGTGTTGACCTTCACAAGTCAGCCAATGACTACAAGAAAATAGCCACTCACCTGCACCTGGCCATATCTACTGTCAGAGGAATCATTAAGAAGTTTAAAACAACTGGAACAGTGGTAAACAAGCCTGGAAGAGGAGGCAAGGTTATTTTACCACCACGCACAGTGAGGAGGATGGTGTTAGAAATAAAAAGTTCTCCAAAGCTCACTGTTAAGGAATTGCAACAAATGGGAGCATCTTGTGGTCACAAAGTCTCCAAAACAACCATTAGGCGCTATTGTTATGGCCCCAATTTGTTATTACATTTATAACACAACAGCAAGGGATGACAGACACAGTTTTAAAAACTCAAACACATTTAATTATCAAAGACAATAACAACTAACTAACCTAAAGACCAAGATTGAATTATGTACAAAACATAAATATTTACAATCCCTTTTCGTGGGGGTGGCTTGGTGATGTCCTGGATGATGAAAATGCTCAAACACAGGCAAAGAAATCCACAAAAGAAACGTCACAGGTCTTGAACAGAATGGCAGGTCTGGTCATCTTCTTGCAATTTCTCCTACTACTTTAGTGTCTCAATTCTTTTCCTGATATACTCCTTTGCAGACCCCACCCACATTTAGACCTCTTTTTTTTTTATTTTCGGGGACTTGCCCCAGACATGTAAAGGACATGTCTAAACATAGCTCCAGTCTGACCTGAATAAAAAAAAGGTAAATACTGCCATCCAGTGGCCTATATTCACATTACACCTCCATTCCAAAAGGGAAAAATTTTGACTCATAAAGGCAAAATTTTTCTTTTCAATACAAAATGGTTAAGTGGACACTTGTCTATATATACATATCATACAATATTCAAATAAACACGTGATATATATACATATTCAAACACGGGATAAGCAATCAGCAATTACATTGTCTGTACCCTTCACATGCTTAATTTCCAAGTCAAACTCCAATTCAACAATCTCCGATTCTTGTTTTTCATCTTACTCAAAAACATTAACGGATTGTGGTCAGTGTATACAACCATTGGCTTTTGTCCAGCACAAACATAAACCTCAAAGTGTTGTAAAGAAAGGACCAGAGCCAACAGTTCCTTCTCTATTGTGGAATAGTTCCCTTGGTGGCGATTGAACTGCCTGGAGAAGTATGCCACGGGATGCTCAATGTCATCAGAGTCACTTCTCTGTAGGAGCTCAGATCCACAAGCTTGGTCCCTAGCATCGACCGCGATGGAGAACGGTTTGTTGAAGTCAGGAGATTTGAGCACGGGGAAGTGACACAGCAGAGACTTCAGGCAATCGAAGGCTCTCTGGCATGCATCATCCCAAGTGAACTTTACGCCTTTTTTCAGTTGGTTAGTTAGACTGAGAGCAATCTCAGCAAAGTTCTTGAAGAACTTGCGGTAGTACCCGATCATTCCAAGGAAGCGGCGCAAAGCTTTTTTGTTGTCAGGAACTGGAAAGTCCATGATGGCTTGGACTTTAGCATTTATGGGTGCCACCTTACCCTGGCCTATTACGTAGCCAAGATAGGTGACAGTAGCACAACCAAAGTCACTCTTGCTCAGGTTAACAGTCAAGTTAGCCTGGGTCAGGCGCTGGAACAACGTCTCTACATCTTTTAGATGTTCTTCCCAGGAGTCACTCCATGTGATCAGGTCATCGATGTACGCACCCGTGTGTGGCAATCCGGCGATTGTAGACTGTATCATCCTTTGGAACGTGGCTGGGGCATTTTTCATGCCAAAGGGTAGGACTTCATACTGGTACAATCCAGATGGTGTGGCAAAAGCAGAGATGCTCTTGGCCCTCTCAGTTAAAGGCACACACCAATAACCCTTCAATAAATCAATCTTGGTCAGAAACTTTGCTTGCCCTACTCTATCAATACAATCATCAATCCTAGGTATTGGAAACACATCAGTTATAGTTACAGCATTGACTTTGCGATAATCTGTACAGAATCTAGTACTTCCATCAGGTTTTGGAACTAGCACACAGGGTGAACTCCAATCTGAGTTGGAGGGTCTGATAATATCATGTTCTAACATGTACTCAACCTCTTTCTCAGCAATCTTTCTCTTTTCAGGATTCATCCGGTATGGATGCTGTTTTATTGGTTTGGCATCACCAACATCTACATCATGAGAGGCTATAGTAACTCTCTTTGGAACATCAGGAAACAGATCCTCATATTTCTTGATCAACCTCTCAAACTAATCTCTCTGTATGGGTTCTAAGTGCTGGAGTTTTACATCAAGATTTTGCAACACTTCAGAATTTGACAATTTACATGAAAGAACTTCAGCTTTAATTCTAGGTTCATCATCTTGAAACCCCCCCTTATCTTCACAAATCTCGGCCATAGGAGAATCTGAAGTGACAGCTGCAACCCTAGCATTTCTGTCATGATAAGGCTTCAGCATGTTAATGTGACACAATTGTTCTGGTTTTCTCCTATCTGGAGTCTTCACAATGTGATTGAGATCATTGAGTTTTGTCAGAATTTCATAAGGACCATGAAATCTAGCCTGCAATGGATTTGACTGCAAGGGAAACAACACAAGGACCTTGTCTCCTGGTTTAAACTCACGGCTTCTAGCCTTGTGATCATACCAAGTTTTCATTTTTCCCTGACTTGATTTCAAGTTCTCTTTGGCTAGGTCACAAGCTGCACGCAATCTTTCCTTGAACTTGCTAACATAGTCTAACAGACTGATGTGCGGCTCTTCCTCTTGCCATTGTTCACTCAATAATAGCAAAGGTCCTCTCACTTCATGACCAAACACTAGCTCAAATGGACTGAATCCAGTAGACTCCTGCACTGCTTCTCTAGCTGCAAACAACAGCAAATGAACACCTTCATCCCAGTCTTTCTCATGGTCATAACAATAAGTCCTCATCATTGTCTTGAGAGTGGAATGAAACCGCTCTAAGGCACCCTGACTCTCTGGATGATAGGCACTAGAAAGAATCTGCTTTGCACCTAGTTCATACACAACCTGCTGAAACAATCCTGAAGTGAAATTGCTACCTTGGTCTGACTGAATTTCCCTGGGAAGGCCAAACAATGTGAAGAACTTTATCAAAGCCTTCGAGATTGCAGTTGCCTTGATGTTACGTAGAGGTATGGCTTCGGGGAATCTGGTAGATGCACACATGATTGTCAACAAGTACTGATTTCCAGATCTAGTCTTGGGTAATGGACCAACGCAATCAACAATGACCCTAGAGAATGGCTCCCCAAATGCTGGGATAGGCTGCAATGGAGCTACAGGTGGGTCTAACTGGTGTTTTCCAACTACCTGACAAGTGTGACAGATTTTGCAAAAGTTGGAAACGTCTTTCCGAAGCCCAGGCCAAAAGAAGTGTTTCATGATCTTATCAACAGTCTTGTTAACACCAAGATGACCTCCTAAAGGTAAACTATGAGCCATTGTTAAGATCTCATTCCTATAGACCTTCGGAACAACAATTTGCCTGACCACTGCCCAATCTGCATTGGCAGGGATATCAGGAGGGCGCCACTTCCGCATCAACACACCATCCTTGAGATAATACTCAACTGGAACTGCGTCTATTTCTTTATCAGGAAGGGCTCTCCTCTTTAGGACACAAATTTCAGGATCATTAGTTTGCTCCTCAATCAACCGCTTTCTGGACAGAGACAAGTCTCCAGACACATCAGAATCACCAGACCCATCCGGCTGGCTGAATAGAGAACTGATAAAAGTATCTGATAAGTCCTCAAACGGAGAAACCATAGTAGGCCAATCAGAGTCACGAGGCGAACCACCTGAGTCCTGACTATTCAATGTACTGGACGGCACCACATCATCTTCTTCTTTAGCCTTCTTGGCCATAGCACGAGTCACTGCGCAAGAAGGATACAGAGATGGGTCCTCATCCCTATCTTCAGTGCTCGGCTGTGAAGTAAGATGTACAGGGGGAATTACTTTGCCCCCAGCCAGGTCATTGCCTTGCAACAGAGAAACACCCTTTATAGGTAGACTTGACATAAGTCCCACCTTTACCTGTCCTGTAACTAAATCTGACTTCAAGAATATAGAGCGCAGGGGTACAGATACAGTCCTCCCTTCAATACCTTGTACAAGTATGAAATCCCCTGAAGCGGTCTCATCACGTAACTCCAAGGAGTCCATCAACAAAAGTGACTGAGAAGCTCCGGTATCCCTTAGGATATATATGGGGACAGGAGTAGTATGCTCATTCAGAGCCACAAATCCCTCTGACACAAATGGAAGAAATTCCTCCCTCACGAAGTCAGCTGTATCAGGCTTTTTAGCCCCACAAGAAGCAGGCAATTTAGCAGATCGGTTATCTACTACGGGGGTTTCTAACCTTGTTTTCACAAAGGCATTTGGTTTGGTATCCTTTTCTATTTCTTTCTTAGCTTTAAGGAGCCAACAGTTAGTTGTAACATGACCAGATTTCTTGCAATAACTGCAAACTAGACCACTTTTGTCACTGTCAGCTTTCACACTTTGATCAGACCTGTTACTGGATTTCTGAGCACCATCTCCAGATTTTTGTTTGTCTTTGGGTGAGGAATCTTGGGTATCACCGTAACCTTTTTTCTGAAATTGGAACCATCTATTGTTACTGCTAGACTGAAATTTGGACTTATGTGTGAGAACATATTCATCTGCAAATTTGGCAGCTGATTGCAAATTCAGTGCTTGCTTCTCATTAAGATAGGTCTTAATATCATCCTTAACACAGTTCTTAAATTCTTCAACCAACACCATCTCTTTTAGTGAGTTGAAATCATCCTTGACCTCCATAGAAGTACACCAGCGCTCAAAGCAAACCTTCTTCTCATTCGCAAATTCCACATAAGTCTGATTTTCAGATTTCTTCAGACCTCTGAATTTCTGTCGGTAAGCCTCTGGAACCAACTCATAAGCTCTCAAAATAACCTTTTTGACAACCTCATAATCAGAGGAATCATCTGCAGACAAAGCCGAATAGGCTTGTTGAGCTTTACCCTTGAGGACAGTTTGCAACATCAGAGGCCAGTGTTCCTTTGGCCACTGGCAACTGTTTGCTACCTTTTCAAAACACTGGAAATAGTTGTCAACATCCTTTTCCGAAAATGGAGGCACCAATTTTACCTCCTGACTGGCACAAAATTTATTTTTAGTTTCAATTTTAATTTTTAGTTGCTCCATTTGGAGTCTTTCTTCTCTATCGAATTTCTCTAATTCAAAATCTCTCTGTCTTGCAAATTTTTCTAACTCAAATTCTCTTTGTTTTTCTTTTTCCTCCCTTTCTATTTTCTCTTCTCCTGCTAATTTTTCAAACTCAAACTGCCTTTGTTTTTCTTTTTCTTCCCTCTCAAATTCTCTTTGCTTTTCTTTTTCCTCCCTTTCTTTTTCTCTTTCCTCCCTTTCTTTTTCTCTTTCCTCCCTTTCAATCTCTAGCATTTTTAATTTAAGTTCCATTTCTATATTTGGATTTCCCACTGGAAACTGTTCCAGATCTCCGGGTGCAAACACATTTTCATCAATGTAATATTCAACTATCTCTCGAGCCAGTCTTGCTTTTCGCATGGCTGGTTTCACCTCTGTCAGCTCTAAATGTCTGCAAATTTCTAGCAGTTCTGTCTTTTTAAAAGACTTCAAAACCCCTACGGTTGGTGATGCCAAGAAATCATCCATTGCTGTTGTCAAAATATATGTATTAAATTAAAAAAAATCAATTTTACAATTTGAGTGTTAGATTTTCAATAAATTACTCACAAAATGGTCTATCCCGGACCTTGAGCCCCCAATTTGTTATGGCCCCAATTTGTTATTCCATTTATAACACAACAGCAACAGCAACAGCAAGGGATGACAGACACAGTTTTAAAAACTCAAACACATTTAATTATCAAAGACAATAACAACTAACTAACCTAAAGACCAAGATTGAATTATGTACAAAACATAAATATTTACAATCCCTTTTCGTGGGGGTGGCTTGGTGATGTCCTGGATGATGAAAATGCTCAAACACAGGCAAAGAAATCCACAAAAGAAACGTCTCAGGTCTTGAACAGAATGGCAGGTCTGGTCATCTTCTTGCAATTTCTCCTACTACTTTACTGTCTCAATTCTTTTCCTTATATACTCCTTTGCAGACCCCACTCACATTTAGACCTCTTTTTTTATTTTCGGGGACTTGCCCCAGACATGTCCAGGACATGTCTAAACATAGCTCCAGTCTGACCTGAATAAAAAAAAACGGTAAATACTGCCATCCAGTGGCCTATATTCACATTACACTATCTACATGCCAACAAGCTGTTTGGGAGGCATGCATGGAAAAAACCTTTCCTCACTCAAAATCATAAATGAAAACGTCTAGAGTTTGCTAAGCAATACTGGGACTTCAACTGGGACCATATGCTTTGGTCAGATGAGACCAAGATTGAGCTTTTTGGCAACAAACACTCTCAGTGGGTCTGGCAGAACACAAAAGATGAGTATGCAGAAAAGCTTCTCATGCCCACTTCGAAATATGGGGGAGGATCGGTGATGCTGTGGGCCTGTTTCTCTTCCAGAGGCCCTGGGAACCTTGTTAGGGTGCATGGCATCATGAATGCTTTGAAATACCAGGACATTTTAAATCAAAATCTGGTGGCCTCTGCCCGAAAGCTGAAGATGGGTCTTTCAGCAAGATAATGACCCTAAACATGTGGCCAAATCTACACAGAAATGGTTCACCAGAGATAGAATCAAGTTCCTCCCATGGCCATCTCTGTCCCCAGACCTCATCCCCATTGAAAACCTGTGGAGTGAGCTGAAGAGGAGAGTGCAGAGGAGAGGACCCAGGTCGCTGGATGATTTAGAGAGATTGTGCAAAGAGGAATGGTCGAAGATCCCTCTTTCTGTATTCTCCCATCTTGTGAAACATTATAGGAGAAGAAAAGGTGCTGTTTTGTTGGCAAAAGGGGGTTGTACCAAGTATAAAGATCAGGGGTGCTAATAATTGTGGCACACATGATTTGATGCTAAAGAATTATTTCCTAATGTGGGATTTTTTCCCCCACTGAATAAATGCACTCAAATTAAAGGTTGGATTTTTTTTTCATTGTAATCCTATATTTTATTTCGAAAAAAAAAACTGAATTTATTAGAAGCTAAAGAACACATCTTAACCAGGGGTGACAATAATTATAATACTGTACTGTAATACTGAGAATTGAAAAACTGCTGGGGCTTAAATCTATACATTTCTAGGATCATAAACTCCTTGACCTCAAGTAGAATTCATCTTCAACATCACAGTCTAGATTACCTACATGCTATTTGCAAAATTATACAGCTATCCAAGTGTCTCCCCAAAGTCAGAGATCCCTCAACATGTCGCACTGTCAAATCATAAAATAATCAAGTATTTAACTCAAATAAAATTTTGAGGCATGAAATTTAACATAAACTAATGATTTTCTAGTTGAGTTTAGCTTGAATTTATCGATATCAGTGCAGTTGAACATCAGTGGTCACCAGCAACCTCTCCAAACACAAAACATGCCTTTCCTCTATGATAAGGTTTAGAGTTTTGTCCATTTTTCTTCTAAGTCACCCAAGCCAGCACAAACACTCATTAAATAAACTGCTGATTAACTGGTCAGAACATTCGCCCTGTAATTGAAGCTACCAGTTGCCTCTTCCGAACTCACTACTTCATTTCAACCCTTATAAGGAACAAGTACAACTCCCCATCTCAGTAATATCTTAATTCTGAAATATACCTTATTTTAACAGAACAGACATTCCACTTTCAGGGAAGATCACACAATATACATACCTCCCTACATTCAACAGAACGGTGCAATGACCGTACCAGGGGGTCCACCTAAATGCATGGGCAGTTCACGTTTTAAACAAGAAAAAAACATCGGCATTCAACTTTATTGAGTACGGTATACATTCCAAAGCAAAAGCAAAAGTAGCATCCTAACCTTTTTCACGAATTCCTCCTCCAGAGACCGATTTATCCAGTAGAAGGAACCCTCCGGTCCTGTTTCATTCGAAATAATTCCCATTGACCATGTCCTTATCTTATTTAAATCCTCTAAATATAACTGAACACTTCAAGGCCAGTTTTGTGAGTCTTTTTTTTTATAAATCGCGTCTATTTCAGCCGCGTAATGTGCGCAACATAAACAGGATCCAACCGAGCCTGCTGATACGCATAGGCTTGTATGCAGTGTTTGTCCAATCAATATGTTTCACTTACCGTAGAATGTTTAAACACTCGGAAATTGGATAGGAAATGAGCCAATCGATACATTGTTACCGCGGAAGTTTCACGAGGGCGTGAAGTCTAACTGTGCAGTTACGCAGAAGAGCCTGAATGTATGATTGAGTGATTGGCTAACAACCCCAGTACTTGGATGGATATAAAGAAGCACTGAATTTGTCAATGAAGGAATCTACATGAAAATCCACGGAAGGGAACTACGCATTTTTTGCATGTGATGACTAAAATTGACGGTAGAATGTGAGAGAATCAATTCCATGTCGAATTTTTTGCTTCAGAAAATAGATTTTTCTGAAGTACTAATTGGAATACCATTGGCTCACTGTAGCTAAAGTGGTTGCTACATAGGACAACAATTTTTTCTGTCGCAAAAGATCATTTTTTTAAACTGCTGAATCGATACTATGGGCAAGGATATTGACCAGATTGCACATCAGGCTTAGCTGAGGAGTTTAATTCAACTCTTGAAAAACAGGGAGTGGAGTGAACTTCCCCATATTCGTAACCGTATTTGTGGTCTGCTTGCTTGTGAATATTCAATAACTGATCTGGGGGTGCCATTTAGTGATCGAGTACAGTAACAGCGTGCTTAAATTTGCTGTTCTATAGACGCAAGCGTCTACATCTGCAGAAAGGGGTTAATATAAATGAGATAAGTTTGTTTTTGGACAATACTGACCCAACCACTGCCTCCAGATTATTAAATTCACTCACATGTGCAGAAATTCAGTTTAATGGTGACTCGGATTATGTGTATGACAACACTTCCTACTCTCACAACACTTCAGAGTGTTTTGGAAGCATCAAAGCCTCATCTTTTAGAATCATTTTGAAAAAAGGAAATCACAGCATTGTAATAACCTTTCACACGCTGTTGAGGGTGGTATCTTTTACTAAACCTGGTTTAGGGACTTTGGGGGGAGGAGGGATTTGGTGATCTGTTAACATCTGCTAAAATCACAGATGCATACAGCCACTAGGTTTGGATGTTAGGCATACACTACAGTTATTTTTGTTGGAGGCATTTAGTGTTATATAAACTCAAAAACTAAAAATATCAATGTTTTGTGGGAAATATGGTCAAACTTTTTCACTGCTAGTGGTGATTTTGTCAAAATTTCTGAAATATCAATATCTTTGAAAATTGCTTGGGCATAGCACATTGGTATTCACTGGAAAGTTCTCATCAAGCACAATGAATGCCAACACTGTAGTGTTTGGACGATTTTGAAAGATTTTCTCCTTTTTGAAATTTTGACGAAGTCACCAACAGCAGTAAAGCTTCGAAAGTTTTTTTTTTAGTTTCATTTTTGTAACCTAGGGAGGAAGATCATTGAACAGATAGGCCAGATTTTCTCTCAAGATACCAGGAAAATGTGTTTTAGCGCATTAATTTTTCACATTTTTGTGCCCCTGTATGCTCACATATATTGATTAATTACAATTATATATTTTTCCTGATATCAAGTGGCAGCCTTGAGTGGGTTTGCTTCCCAGTGCAAATGCAACAAGTGCAAGTTGTGAATTAAACAATGAGAGAATAACACAACTCTGGACAAAGAACACCTGTGCAGGGGTTGGAATCACATATAGAAAGTGCTGCAATTTCAACATTCACCCACTTTGGATGTAAATACCCTCAAAGCTGAAAGTGTAAACTTTCAGTTCATTCATATTTATTTTCATCTCCAACACGCCACGCTAGACTGCAAATATAAAAATAACTTTATCAGAGTCCGCACATTTCTATAGCTGACTGTTTAATTGGTACATCCATTTATCAAAGCTTCATAAACACTGATTCAAAAGCAGAAACGTTGTCTCCTGGATTCTTGTAAAAAAAGATTAGCTACTGTATTACTGTGCTGCCAACTTGACATGATTATACAAAACCTAAAGCGACGCAAAAACAATATTGCACTGACACATCATTCAAATGTAATTCGGTAAATGAATTACGGCCAACACTTGGTCAAGGATCTTGAAATGAGATTTTTGTGGTTTTTCCAATATAAGGAGCAGCTGCAAGAAGCTCTTTTCTTTGTTCATGAAATAACCATGCTAATACTGAAGATAATATGGCCATGAGACCTAGAAGAATCTATGGGATATCAAAGACTGTATTACAAACTGTAATTAGCAGACGAAAAGCTGATTTTGGTTTGACAGCCTGTCTCATCTGACACGGGAATACAGATTAAAATAACATGTTGAATCTGACATTAGTCAGATGTCTGAGATTAAGAATTTATCCAAAATTACAGTTGCCAAGTTGCTGTCAAAGATTATGAATTTGGCTTCATGTTTTAGCCGTAGTTTGAATTCGTCAGATAGCATCACTAGGCTAAAACTCTTGTACCGCAGTCAGCGTGCAGAGAGGAGCCCATATCAGTGAACTATCTGGTCCCATCACCCCCTGAACAAATATTCTTTATTTCATTGTACCTGTGCCAGAAAAATGTGTGTTGGGCATTGGTTTGGGAAGCGAGCTGAAATTGATAAAACAATAAATATACGTAATGCTTCAAGGTTTCTTATATGGCAGCTTCCACAAATAGGACAAAGGAAGGTCAAACAAGTTAAGATGATGGAGATTATAGCCCATGAATGACAAGACGGTGGAGTGCAGTTTTCAATTATGCATACTCTCGGCCATGTTTAATACATTTTCTTACTCTTGATTGACTGGTTAAGAGGAGACATGGAATTGACATATGGAAGGTAAACAATAATAAGATTGCTTCTGACAACCAAAATCAGTGAGTTCTTCTATAGCTCTCTGCCTCTGGTACACATCCTTGGGAATATTAAATACAATTATCCACATTTAGAAAAAAATCTGCAGGAAGGTGTTGTATATTCTCCTGCTTTGTGACTCAGGAAAGTGACTGAGAGCATGCAAGAGCTGCAACAAAACATTAATATTTATTTAGGGAATTTAATTGACAGTAATGGATCTCAAATTGGTTTGAACAATTTTGTAATCAGGGCATGAATGCAAAATCAAGAAAGGTCAAGTCAATGCTCCCTCCCGGCAACAATAGGTTTTTGCTGCACCCAGAGAGCAGTGTCATGCGAATAAACCTTGAAAGAAACGGTCTGCCTGACTGGTAGCGAGGTGTTCAGGCAGGACACTTTTATTAATTAGGGGCGATTATAAAACATACAAGTACAGCATCGGCAGTCAAGAGAAGAGCGGACATTTAAGCATTGCATTTGACATGAGTACAATGGTAAATTTGGCCAATGCAAATTCTTGACCCAAGGCATTAAATTAAATTTAGCATTATGTCAAAAGTGTGAATTGTTGTTGTATAAAATTAATGCATTCTGGCTTGTGAAGATAAGAGCTTCATATCCATTAATATCTGCATAAATCCAACAGTTGAAACTGCTCTCCTCTCATGGTACAAAAGCTGTAACCATAGATTATTGAATTCAAAAGCTGAAAAAATGAAGACATAAGTATTCATTTAGATCCGTTGTTTTGGTTAAATGTTACAACAATGGCCTGTTTTAAGTGTTGTAAACAAAATTATCCATAGTGAACATGATTATGCACAGTAGAAAACAAATCCTGATTGAAATTATGTTATTGCGGTTGCATTTCATGAAACTCTAACTAAAAATGTTGCAATCTTTCATATACCGTCAGTAGCCAGCGAACACTCTGCCTCACACCTACTTGTGTAACAGTCTTGTGTTGAATTGAATTCATGAATTGATTCATGCAAAGGGACTTCAACTGGTAACTGTTCTTGTGACTACCAACATGAAATGTGAACAATGTGTTTAATTTACCGAGTCTCTTGTGCCCACACATCACATTATTTTTATGTCAACAACCCACAGTGCATTTTGGAATAATTGGATAGAAGCTGTGATGTATCATTTTGTATTGCACTGCGCATTTAATTTCCTCGTTAGAAATTCAAGTTTGTCACAATACTGCTCAGACTTTCCTGATCCATCCATACATCTATCCATTATCTATTCTGCTTCTCCTCACAAGGGTCAGTGGGGAGCTGGAGCCTATCCCAGTGGACTATGGGCGAAAGGCAGGGTCATACCCTGGATAGCATGCCAATCCATTGCAGGGTGCGCACACCATTCACACTCCATTCCTTCACGACCACAGGCAATGAGGACATCGCTGTGAGGTGGCAGTGCTCCCCCCTGCACCACCGTGAAGCTCCTTTTATTCTCTAGGCCAGTTAAATTAGCCAACACCACTTTGCAGCTGGCTAGGTAATTATAAAGCCTAATTCTGAATGACATGCAATAATTCGTGTAACTAAATTTTTTTTGGCCAATTTTGGCACTTTGTTTTAACAATTTGGGGCTTGCTGTCTTGTGTGTTCCCATAAATAACTAATATCCACATCTGAAACTGACTGAATTGTCTTCTTTTTCTCATTATGTAGTTCCAATCAAGTGATAAAATTAGTTTTAAATGTAAAATCCACAGAAAAATTTTGAACTTTATCCTCTCTCCCTTTCTTGAATTAAATGTACATCTTCCTAGCAAGCTACTCATATTTCAGTCTGTCTGTCCATCTGTGCATCTGTCCTTGAAAGTTAAATTTATTTATGTGTACCAGTCTGTGTCCTCCAGTGTGGCAATGACTACACAATCCACTCCTGACCCTCAGAGTCCCCATCATACAAATGGGAGATGCATGGCTCTAAAGCAAAGCCACCATCACCTAAGCTGAACTCAGGGTGTATTTTCATTCATTTAGTGCTTGAACTTGTTTGCAGTACATTTAATAAAATGAGTTTTACAAGGTTTTTAATTAAAATACGCAGCAAGCAGCAGAGGAGAAGAAATGTCGCAGCTCTGGGGGAGAGGCTCCTCAGACTGTTAAAAGGCTCTGTGTGGGACGAGGCAAGCCGAGAGAGAGACGAGCAGGCCATACTAAGCCTCTGTGACAGGTTGATATCTGAATTACTTGGATTTGACACAATGATATAGTATCAGACCGAAATGCAGAGAATAGACAAGAGGCAATATAGACTCAAATGGGTTTGCTGGAAAATGACTGCCCCACTAATATTGGCGCAACAAAAGTTGTCATGAATTAATGTCTTTCTCATTTACAGCAAATTCTCCATTTGTGAGGCTCAACAACTTTTTGTCACACATCATTGCTCACCATGGTGATGGGTGACTAAGGTAAACTGGCCCATTAATCACCTCATGATATATGCCCATGTGACTCCAGGCCATGATTGACCACTATAATTTTTTTTAATCATTCAGGAAGATTTTCAAAAATAATTAAAATATGTATGCCAGATAAAGTGTAAATGATGCAGGAGGAATATGTCAGAACATGCAGTGCATTGCACTCCACCGCAAATGAGGCTGCGTACCTGCAAATCACTCAGATTGACCATGCAAACCTCTGCCCACTCTTGAAAGTGACTATGATGGAATTGCGAGCATCAGAACTGGACCTTGGAAACAAAGACGAAGAATAAAAGGGAATAAGAATTGTTTTTTTTAGATCACCTGGATAATACCGTTGTGCCATTTACCTGGGGAAAAGCCGGCACCACAGTGCATTGTAGGAGGAAGAGATAGTAGTGGAGGAACTGTGATATTCTGGGAAATTCGATACTGGGAAAACCTGGCCTCGAGCATTCAGTGTGGGCATCAATTTCATAGACAGTATGTCACTTTCCTGAACATGCTTGCAGACCCATTGATCACAACAGTATACCCTGATGGACATGGGATGTCTGCATTGAGAAGGATAAGGTGCCAAACCACATTCCACAGATTGTTCAAGTATGGGTTTGAGGAACATATTTATAATTAAAGATTTGAGCTTCAGAGAGAGGGGGTAAAATGGCTTTAAATGAAACATGACACGTTTTTTTAGAATTTCATTGTATTTCAGCTTTTTTTCATAATTTTAGTACAAAACATGCCGCAAACACAAAAAAACATGAACATTTAGCTCTGAAACAGGCAAAAATATGACAGAGAATGGAAAAATGGCTGGGGGTTGCACATTTCCGAGATCATAAGCTCCTCACCCACAAGTGTGCCACATCTGAGTGTGATATTCTTCAAAATTACCTACTGTTTATGAGCCAAATAAGATAGCTATCCAAGTAGCTCTCCAATCCCTCAAAATTATGCTCTGTCAAATCATAAAATAATCATATATTTGAACACAAGTCAGCTGTTGACTCAAGAAGCTCAATATGAATTAATGATTTTAAAGTGAAATTTAGCATGATTTTAACTATATATGCACAAGTTGACATCATTGGTCACCAATAACCTCCCCAAACTTAAAGAATGCCTTTTCTCCATAACGAAGTTTAGAATTTTAAAAGATCCATTACCTGGTATTGTCATGGTTTGTGTGTGTGTGCTTTTTTTTTTCTTTCTTGGTGGTTATCGTCCTTGACAACAATTATTCAATTAAAATCCTTGTGCCTTGAAGTTTTAGTTTCACTTGCGTAAAGGTGAATTTCACGGCAAGTAACATGGAAAGTGATTATGACTTGCTTCGCTTTAGGCAGCAAAGCCAGCCAATCAGCGTCAAGTGCTTGCATTTCATAATGAGGTTGCCAGTTAAGCCCGAAAGGTGGCCAAATAGGTGCAAAACAACGTCTTCAAATTCCCCCACCCTAACATAGCATTTTGAGAGAGGTTTTTTAGGAAGCTTCTGAGGCATTACAGACCGAACCAAAATTTTGTGTATATGTCACTTCACTGAACAAGGATAAGTACCCCGTTCAACCATTCTAGTTGACCTTTAAAATTTATTCTTCCATTTATTTTTTCCTTATTACTCTATTTGTACAAAATTTTGTTCTTTGTATCTAGTTTTATTTTGAATGCCTCTATATGTTTTCTATCACTAAATCGCTGCCAAAAGCTCCAATTTCTTTGACTTACAGTCCCATGGCAAGGTCAAAGGGTAGGCTGGTTCGTATGTTAGCAATCATCATGGTCACAAAGTAATGAGAATCAAATACCTGTGAATCCGCTCTATAAGGTATTCGTTCAAAAATAAAGTTAGTCATTTCAATCAGGAGAAACTCGAGTGAAATCAGGGAATATTTATTATGCGCTGAGCATAAGTGGAGTAACATGCTTAGAATCAGACAAGTCTTTGGCGCTTGGACGCTTCGGGAAGACTCGTTGAGCAGGAGCACGGCTTCAGAACGGCAGCTGGAAAATCCCCCAAAGAGTCCAGACAGTGGTGGTGGCTGAAGGTTGACAAGCTGGAACAGCAGGACCGAAGGTCTGATGGAGCAGGGTGGCATTGGGGAGGAGGAGGGTCAGGAAACAGCAGCATGAGCAAACTAGTCCTTAAAAGGACAGCAGCAGAATGATTGGCAAGTGATGTGACTGTGGTGTGCCCTGGTTGGATGGAAGAGATCAGCTGCTACACCAGCTCACTGCTCAATTGACAGCCCCAGACAGTGACTGCATTGAAGTACGAGTGAACATGTGAGTGAATGATAAAATAATAACAGAGTTGGAGTGTGCGAGTCTTCCTGAACTTTCGCTAAGCCTCATTTCAAATAAATAACTCAACTTCAAGTCCCATCCATTAACTTTTAGTCTTGTCAAGTTATCAATTTCATTCATCTTCATGATGAATGAAACAGCTTAATTGATATTTAATCAAGCCAATCCATTTCCATCGTTCCTTTTCGCATAAGGTTTAAGAGTTCTGTTGACTAGAGGTAAAGGTAACCTAATGTCTGACTACGAAGATCTCCAGCTTCCGGTAAATTTTCTCGCCCCACCCAAGTTTCTGGCCATTTCACCATAGCCATTGCAAGCTAAAGCACTTACTTTGCAGTCTTTGCAGACATCAAACCAGTACATCACATTCACATCATTGCAGACTTCAAGCCGTTGTTTGGTGCATTCATTGCATATAGGTCTGTGCAGTTTCCACAGGTTGAATTAATACCAAGGACTGACATGATGTTGCATGCCCAATGGTCTTGTCCAGTTCTGACCAACACAGTGACTAACTAATGCTTAGTGCTGTGCAATCTGACAAAGCAACTTTTCAAACTGTATTTAACGGAACCTTCGACGGCAAATGAGAAAAGCATGAAGTCACCTTGCATGAGGGAGGAGACCCCGACTCATCAGAGTGTCTTCAATCATCCGCAACTTTCCTGTCATTATTGCTCTCCTCAGGAAAACCCACTGCCATTCCTGGAGACCACCATGCATGTAGACAGACCTAAGACTGACAGAAAATTCCAGGCATTAGGTAGTTCAGTTTTGTTCTAACTCAGACCACAAGCTATTGCTGGCTCATACATTACAGATACAAGTCAATGCTAGCCGCAAGCCATTACTGGCTAGGTACAAAAATGTTAGCTATTTAGTTATTTGCAGACCCCAAGCCACTGTCAGCTACGGACAGAAAAGTTGGCTTTTTAGGTCTTTCCAGACCACAAGCCATTACTGGCTATGAACAGATTGTAAGCCATAAATATTTAGGTCTTTATAATAGAGCATGCAGTGCAATACGAGGCATCATCTTTTATTTCATTCCTTGTATATCCTGGAAACTGACAAAGTTTTATGGGAAGCGATGCCAGTGCTTCACATTTACTTTAGTTGTTGCTATGCTGTAGGACAATAGTAGCATGTAAAGTTTTTTAGATCACCTGAGATGAAGTCTAGTGTGACCAATTCTAATCGCTTTTTGAACCTCGTCGTCCATGGTGTGTTGTCGATCTGTAAACAATTTACATTTTCGACTTCTCAGAAACCACTGATCCGATTTCAATAACATTTTGCAGGAATCTTCCTTGGTCAAATATGCACCAAAATTGCAATTTATATGGTGCCCACCCCCGGGGGATCTGAGGGGTGGGGCTAAAACTGTTCAATCCATTTTCCACTTATTCTCAGAAACCGCTGATCCAATTTCAGTAAAATTTTGCAGGAACCTTCCTTGGTCAAATATGCATTGCAATTGTGAATTAAATGGTGCCCACCCACAGGTGTCTGAAGGGCGGGGCTAAAAGTGGCCAAATTTGCTGAAATTTTAAAAATCTTCTTCTCCAGACCCAGATATGCTGGAAAACAATACTCTTCATAGATGGAAGGCTCTTGAGGTGCTTTATCAAAATTGTGAACTTCATCACCCTCGAGCTCCATGTTTGCCCCTGGGGAGGGGGTAAAGTTTATCATACTTTATGTAGGAAAATGATACTTTTGGGTATATTTGGTTCATTGACATCAATTTATATACAACTGTTTTCATTAAACTGATCCCGTATGGAACACAATATAAAGAGCTGAAAAATGATTTTTCATCCAGGTTGGGGATTGTGGGCTTTGGTTGATACCACAGAATGTCCATAGCCTTGTCTCTCCTTTCCTTGTCAGATGGAGGCCTTGATCTGCGGAGTGCATTGCGCAGCTCCTGTCCCTGAGCTGGCTATCATGGAGCAAGTAAAGGAGACAGAAGAGAAGAGAGAGAAGGCTGACTAGACAACAGCTTTTATCTCTTCAGGTTTATTACCAATGTCCAGTTACAAGAAAGGATGATGCTACAAGCAGTTCAGGAGTTGTGTTGTCTGTCGGACAGAATAACTGCCTTTGGCTGGGACTGTGGGCTTTGTAAATTTGCAGACGTTTTACAAACACAGAACAATATGACACGCTAAAGGAAAAGAAAAAACCTCAAAATCATCATATAAAGGCGTCTCCAACATTATTGATTACAAACAGAATAACCAGAATCCCTTTCAAATTCCCAGATTTTTCCAACTGTTCTCAGAGTAGAGATGTTCAAATTTTGATTTTTTTTTTTTAATATTCTAGAGCGAGCCAGCAAGCCCTGGGGGTATTGGTGCAAGGATCACTGATGAGATGTGTGTGGTGCAAACAAAATATTTTTACATTTCTTCTGCTTGGCTATGCAGCTGTGATAAATGACACATCTTTTTATAGGCAGCGATGATGGCAGGATCCCCACTCACCAGAAGAACATAAATGTAAATGTTTACAGAATTTTAACATGAGGATTAGTTTGATGTAGATGGTTCAATAGTTTATGCTTTTAAATAGAATGGGTTTGGACAGATGCTCAGCAATAAAAACAAGTAGCCTTTGCCAAGAAAGGGCTGAAAAATTGCAGTGGGACAGTCACTGATAGGGTTCAAGCTTAAGAGAATATACGCTCAGAGGCCACTTTATTAGGTACACCTGCTTGTTTACGTAAATGTCAAATCACTCATTCGTGTATCAGCATATATGCGTAAGTGTAATTTAATGTGGGTTGATACAAAAGCGGTGCCATTGTGGGGGTGATTGAAACTGTATCTTTCCACTCTATGCCTTTCTTTCTCCCCTACCTGCCTTGCAGGTATTCTGTTGGAAGGGAGCCAAGTGAGAGAAGAAAATCCAAATATAATGATGGCAGAGGCCTGTCAGCTCTCTTCTTCCCTGCGGGCAGAGACTCCTGCACAGGCACAACCTCCTGTGCTCCTTTTCTTCTTTTTTTCACGTTATAATATTCTTGGATGTCCAAAGGGGAGGTTCTGAAACTTGAAAATCCATGATTTCTATGGCAGCGCGTAGATGGCAAATTCGGACTGGACTAAAATATGAGAGACGTTGCGGTAAGAAGTGGTGCTGTTACCCCTAGTGAAACAAATCCCATTCGAATAGGGCAGAGGTCATAATAGGCAACCATGGAGTTCCACGCCGCGTAATGCCTGTGGGTCCTACTAAACGCCTCTACTAAGAATCCCTTCTTAACATCCACCAGTGAGTGACCGCAATTTGTGACTCTCAGTCAAATAATTCACATATAATTCTCAGGAAGAATTATTAAATGTGTTACCTACCAACCAGCCAGCAAGTGGCTTTAGCATCAATTTGAAGCCCCTTTTTTTGCATTAGACTATTTTGATCTTCTGGAAATGACACCGACTAGGCATAGGAATTCAGACAGGGTACACTTCAGCAGCTCCAGCCAATGATGACAGATCTTATTTTGTTCTGTCAGTTACTTAGCTAGTTCTGTTAAACCAGGGGTGTCCAGTCTAATCCGTGAAGGGCCACTGTGGGTGCAGGTCTTTATTACAGTCCAGGGCTACAGAACCTTATTCAACTGATTAAGTGATCAGGGGATTCATTGAAGACCTTGATCATTAGAAGCAGGTATATTGCTGTTGAGCCGTCACAAAAACCAGCAACCACACTTGCTGTTTATGGATAAGATTCAACACTCCTATTTTAAACTAACCATAAACCCCAGTTCCAATGAGCTGGGGAAGCTGTGTAAAACGTGAATAAAAACAGAGTGCAATGATTTGCAAATCTCATGAACCTACATTTTATTCAGAATAGGAAATGGACAACATATCAGATGTTGGAAGTGAGACATTTTACCTTTTCATGAAAAATATTTACTCATTTTGAAATTGATGGCAGCAACATAACTTATAAAAGTTGGGACAGGAGCAACAAAAGGCGGGAAAAGTAAGTGGTACTAATAAAAAATAACTCAAGAAAAATTTCACAACTAATTGTAATTAATTAACTAATTAGTTGTAATTGAAAACAGGTCAGTAACATGTACGGGTGTAAATAGAACATTTTGGAGTCTCAGAAGTAAAGATAGGCAGAGGTTCCCCAATCAGCATAAAACTGCATCTAAAAATTGAGGAACAATTACAGAGAAAATGTTCCTGAATGTAAAATTGTGAAGATTTTGAATATTCCACTATCTACAGTTTATAATATCATCAAAAGATTCGGAGAATCTGGAGAAATGTCTGTGTGCAAGGGACTAGGCCGAAGGTCAATATTGGATGTTCGTGATCAGGCCTGAAACAGGCCTGATTCTGCACATGAATTCACTGCATAAGCTAAGGAACACTTCCAGAAATCACTGGCTATGAACACAGTCCTCCATGCCATCCACAAATGCAAGTTAAAGCTGTATTATGCAAAGAAGAAGCCACTTGTGAACACTTCAGAAATGCCGCTGTCTTCTCTGGGCCAAAGCTCATTTAAAAGGGGCCGAGGCAAAATGGAAAACTGTTCTGCGGTCAGATGAATCAAAATTTGACATTCTTTTTGGAAACCAGGGACGCTGTGTCGTGCTGACTAGAGAGGAGAGGGACCATCCAGCTTGTTGTCAGCTCACAGTTCAAAAGCCTGCATCTCCGATGGTATCAGGTTGCATTAGCTCCTATGGCGTGGGGAGCTTACAAATCTGCAAAGGCACTATCAATGCTGAAAAGTATATAGAGGTTTTACAACATATGCTCCCATCCAGAAAATGTCTCTTTCAGGGCAGGCCTTGCAGATTTCAGCAAAACAATGCTAAACTACATACTGCATTTATCACAACAGCAGAAGAACAGTAGAAGAGTCTGAGAGCTGAACTGGCCTGCCTGCAGTCCAGACCTGTCACCAATAGAAATAATTTGGTGCATCATAAAACGAAAAATCCAGCAAAGAAGAGCCAGGACTTGAGAGCTACTAGAATCCTTCATCTGACAAGATTCGGACAACACTGCTCTCCCAAAACTACAGCAATTGGTCTCCTTACTTCCCAGACATTTACAGACTGTTGTTAAAAGAAGAGGGGATGCTACACAATGGGAAACATGGCCCTGTCCCAACTTTTTTGAGGTGTGTTGCTGCCATCAAATTCAAAATGAGCTAATATTTTAATGAAATGGTAAAATGTCTCACTTTTAACATTTGATATGTTGTCTATGTTCTATAGTGAATAAAATGTAGGTTTATGAGATTTGCAAATCATTGCATTCTGTTTTTATGCACGTTTACACAATGTCCCAACTTCATTGGAATTGGGGTTCATAAAACTATTGGCCTCCATGTATCCTGCCCCTTGTTTTTAAGAATAAAATATGAACAAAGGAGCTAATTTTCATAATATAATTTGACTCCATATTTCAAGCGAGTACACATTGCCTTAATCTTTTCTTAGCAATAATTGATTTTTATCATTGATATTATAATATAGTAGGGGGAATAATTGAATTATGGAAGGCAGGTAAAAGGAATGCCTCGAATGGGGAGCGCATTCATTAGATCTATAAAAACCCTGCAACCTGAATAGTTAAGCTCTATCTGCCAATGCCTGTGGAATATAGCTTTTGTTCTTCCATGTGAATTTACAATGCTAAATACTTGAACTAAATATCTCAGTCAAGCAATCTCAGTAGTGCCGGCAGGTTTCCTCTGCTTGAATTGCTCCGTGGGGTTTTATCTTGTCTAATCAATCAATAAATATTCATTGAGTTATCACTCAATATTTATGAAACTTTATTGATCTGAAACAATGATGGCAAGTATTCCTGTCTCTGAACTCAGATGATCCACGCGCCACTGCTAAACAATTTAAAAATATTCTTCAAACCATTGTTTCTGCACTTTTTACCCTCTAGATTTTGCTTGGTAACGGGTGAATGCCTAAATATTCACCACCATATGTGTTCAGGTAGAGAAGATCCATTCCCCCTGCTTAGGGCTCTTCGCCTTTGCCCTTTATCATCATCATCATCATCACCTTTATTGCAAGACTCAGGGTCCAAATCAATAAAAATACATGAGCCATACAAACATGAATATTCAACTTTGAATAGGAGCAGACATAACCTTTTCAGCCAGTAATGTATACCGAATGAGACCTGAGTTGGGCTGTAGAATACACTTTTCTCACCACAAATATTAACAGAAATAACTATGCATAGTTATGACGCCTGGCCACCACAGACTGACACGGGGCTAATAATCGCTCTATGATGCAGTCACTGCATGCCATATCAGGTTTTCTGTGACTCTGCGACCTGCTCAATCATTACAAAGTGATTTATGAAGATGTTGTGGCACGATGATGCAGAGGGAACCACTGGTGCCACACAGCAAGGAGGACATGCCCTTTATTTCCAGCCTGGATCCCCTTCAGTAACGGCTGTTTACGATGACCGGTCAAAGACGTGCATGTTTGGCTGTGGAGACTCCAAACTACCCATATGGATGAGGGGATGAGTTAATGGTGCGTGTCCTGCCATCAGGTGGATTTGTGATTTTAGGGCCCTAACTACAGTGGCTCCAATAAGTATATGTACACTACTTGAAAATTCGACTACATAACAGCTTTTGTATATTCGGCTAAATGCTTGCTATTGTGTGAAAAGTGATTAAAATATTTGATAATCAATATGTTTTAAACAAATATTTAATGTCAAAATGGCATATTTGGTCAGAAAGGCGATTATCTGACCCAATAAGTATCTGTACAGTTCCATTAGTGAGTTACAAAACTTATAATACTCACCTAAAATTGACTCAAGATGTTTACAGAACCGGTCAGTGCACTGGCTGGTCTTCCTGGGACGTCCTTTCCTGGCTGCATTGGCTATGCGTTCAGACTGTTTGTACTTCTTGATGATGTACTGCACAGTCGTGTGGCGTAACGATAGCCGAGTTCCAATCTTTCTGGTGCTTTGGCCTTCTTTATGTAGCTGAATGATTTGCTCCCGCATTCGACGGGGTATCTCGCCTGTTTTAGCCATATATCACAGGAATACATTATGGGCATGGTCAGGGCATTTACATAGGCCAGTCTGTGTACAGAGGGAGTGTCCAGTATGGTTACGCTTGACCAAATCAGACCAAGTGAGTCAACCATGTCCTGTAAACATCTTGAGTCAATTTTATTTTACACACAATAGCAAGCATTTAGCCGAATATACAAAAGCTGTTATGTAGTCGAATTTTCAAGTAGTGTACAAATACTTATTGGAGCCACTGTAAGTCATGGGGCCCTCCACATCCATTTTCTCCCACTTGTCAATCCTTATGAATGTAATCAGAATTACTTTCAATTTCCTTGGTTTACCAGTTCTGTTGAGTTGAAAGAGGCAACTATCATGTCCTGACAATTTGTATTCTGCCTCCAAGAAAAACAATATGTTCTCCGTTTTTCAAATGCACCCTCTGTAAAATCTTATTTCCATGAACACAATATGATCTCTGTATGGAAAGACTGTCGCATTCAGCCTACTGATATGGAAGACCTATCTTTGATTGTCACGGTTGCCATCTGTTTCCTTGGTTTTCCATCAGGCTCCCTAATTTAATCAGCTTAATGGGTACGCTCGCTGCTGCACAATTGGATGTTGTGTTGTGCCTTGGGTTCCTAATATGAGTAGATGACGCAAGACAGAAACAGGAACACGATAAAAATCTAATATTATATCCATCATGTCGTTCATCCATTTTTTTTTTTATTTGGCACAGTTTCTATCATATCTTCATTAACAGATTTGTTCTCTCTTGTCTTATAATTTTAGTGGTACCAGTATTATTCTTTTTCTGCCTATCCATGTTGATGAATACCTTGGCAAGAAATTTATGTCTGTTTTATTGCTCCATTTTAATATATACCAACCTTTTCTGTCCTTGACCTGAACCGTCCATCTCCACAGTATAGATCAGCACTTTGTCTGGCAGCGTTTAGGCCAGAGAGCTGGGTCATCTTTGATAGAAAAGTAAAATGTGATGTCATGTTGCCATGGCGATGAAATCTTCTGCACATCATGTGACTCAAGTTTCTTCATTAATATCACACCGAAGAATGCAAATGTCATGGTTTTGGAGGTTGGCGTTTGTTTGGGAGCTTTCTTTTTCACTCTCGTCCGGGACGATATCGTTTTGCCCACATCGGATTCCTTGGCCAGCTGGCATTAATTGTGGGCGGTGCACGGACTCTATTTAAGCCCAAGTTCCGCCTCGCCACCTTTGCTAGAGTGTCAGTGTTACGATTGCACTATTGCCCGTAAATACTCCAGCTAGAGAATTGGTTAGGATTTAGTCGCAAAAGAGGAGAAGTGTTAGTTAGTGAGGGAGATTATCTCTCTTTTCCCCTCTTCCTTCCTCTGTCTGTGCACCGTCTGGGTGCTTAATATTTTGATCTCGGCTTGAGAGATTTTTACTTAATTTTGTTCTGTCTAGCTCGCTTTGCTTCCTGATAATTAGTTGGACGAGATTTATGTCCTTCGGAAGTGCGAGACCCTCTCTCTTGCTTTATCTGTGTTTGTCATTTTGCTGTGCTTCCTTTCGTTCCGGCCACTGCATTTGGGGTCTCGAAATACCAGCCATCACAGTACACTCTAACCAACAAGCAGACTTCAGCTAGGGCCACCATTGAACAGGTTGTTACCAGCCAGCAAGCTATGTGTGGCACCCTCCACAGGGAGGAAATTACTACGCCACCCCTTGGTTTATTCCTAGAGCATAGGGGAGCTCTGACCTATCATTAAGGCTTTAAGGGCTCACAAAAACATCATCTTCCCTTTGGACAGCAAAAAAAAAAAAAAAATGGATACATTCATTTTTAAAAAGGAATTTAATTTTGTCTTAAAAAGATTAAAAAGATTTGTATTATAATCCCATAGTACAAGCCACCCCAAAGCAATAATAGATAAAGAAACAAAGTAGCCATGCACAACCTAGCCCAAGTGATATGATCGCTGCACCTCAGGAAGCAATGAGCCCAATTAAAAGAGCTCAATAAAAAGAGCACAATGAGGTATTATTGTTTCACATCACTTGGTTATAAAAGCAAGTGTCTTAAACACAGCACTCGATTCACAACTTCATAATAATACTCGGCCCATCCAAAAGTCACGGGGAAAAAAACGCCACAGCACACAGTGTAAAAAAAAGAGAGCTCATTGAACGCCACAGGAATCCCCCCACACAGCTACTGGGTGACCGGCTAATGGATCATACACCAAACAACAAGTAAACAACGGACAAATACACAAAAAGAAGAATTTTCTTTTCTAGCCAGCCAGCGTGCCAAGCTATGCCCCATGTTATGTGCACCGCCAGCCCAATGGAAAAACTACGTGCGCAAATCAACCTCTTGAGCAGCGTACAAGCAAAAAAAACAAACAAATCCGAAGTAAAGAAAGAACACTTGCTTTATTCCAACTAAAACAAACAGCGGCTAGCAGCAGTGATGAACCGAACCGCCAAGTCTGAAAAGGAAAGCATTTCCCACATTACTATACGTATACGTACCATTTGTACGGTTGTACCAGAACAGTGCATTTAAAACGCTCGCAACATGCCCATTCAATCAGTGCATTCGACTGGTGGTTACTAGGGGTGTCAACGTTTACCATTTTTTCCACACGTGTACACTGTACTTCTAACCGATGTGTGCCCGGTTACACATTCTGAGATTTATGAGCTTTTTCTATCGCAGTTGCGCTGTATAACCACAGAAGGTAAAAATAAATAAATAAATAAATAAAATCCTCTATCATTTTGACAGATAAGAAAACATACAAGTGACAGCTGAAAAAGGTTTAACCTTCTTTTTTAATCACTGTTTTGACTATTGCTCACTTTTGTAAATTTTTTTTTAAGACTTAAAGTGCAAACTGCATCCCTCTCTGACAACGGGAGCTGCGTCTGAATTTTAATATGCGTCTCATAGTAACAGTAATGTGGAATTGGCGAGAGAAAGCAACAAAAAGAAGCCAAATTAAGCTGAAGTGAGAGGAAAAAACTTCACCTTTATATCCACAAAGTTAAAAAAGTAGAGAGAGACTCTCACAATTATTCACTAAAATTGGTGAAAAAAATGTGTTTTCTTCCTCCTCTTTAGACGCGAGGATGCGTGATCAGGTCGTGAAAAGCCGACAGAACACCAACCTACAATATAATGTACAACAACACGCAACAATATAGGCTAAAATAACAAGCCATTAACAGTTTTTGTTTTCAGCTGCACGACATTTGCACATGGAGAAGATGATGAGTGCAGCGCTCTTCTCAAGTCCTCCGCAACCTATTCTTAATGTGGCGCGACACTGGCTGTGGCTGCGGGTTTTTTTTTTTAAATATAAATCAAGGTAACATTGCGCCCATGCATCTGTATGCGGATAACTGCACTAGTGGGAACATTTAACTGTATTGTTAGTTAATGTTATAAGCTGAAGCTTTCAGGCAACATTATCACCCCTAAAAATAGGCGACTATATGTATTGGTGAGAAATGAACGAGGAGGAGAAAGAGTAAGAAAAAATGACGTGTACACGGTTATTGATTTTTGTAAACGGTTATGATTTGTTATCCGTGTAACCATTTACACGTGTAGATGTTGACACCCACGGTAGGAGTACCAAACCCCTAGACTTGATTAATGGCAATATTTAATTAGTAATGGAAAAAAAACAAAAAAACGTACCACTCTCCAAGGAATAGGCAACAGACAGTCTTCCCAGCTGATCACTGCCACACTATCGTGTCCAATTCTAATAAGCAACAGAGAGACTACTGACGAAGCCCTGAGGCAAAAGCAATCCCTGAACCTTTGCCCAGATCAAAATCTGGCTTTCATTGACCATCGGACAGCCTACGGCCTGTAGTAAAAGGAACAAGCTTTCTTTTAATGCCTCGCCTCTCCAACTAGTAGCTCTCATTTCCCAGAAGCAATAAATTAGGACGCTGTGGTCACTCATATCCCGTCTAAATACATCAGAAAAGCCCATTCACATAAAAACAAACCCTGCCCCATTATAGTGAACAGGAAGACATGCGTCCTGGCCATATGGGTAGCGGACAGGGACACACTACCACATATGCTCTATGGCTTCAGCGAAGGCCTTTCCAGCCTTGGCAATCTGCAGACTGGGAGCCTTCAGGAAAACTCATTGCAGAAACAAGAGAGCATTCTGTTGTTTGACCGAGGGTATTAAATCCCAGTTTACACAAGTTTCATGAAATGTTGCACAAGCATCATCCATACACCTTACCCGAGAACCAAAATTGCAATTACCCCAAAGATATTGCAGCGAGGTGGGAAAATGTAAAGATTTCATTGCTCAATGTGAGATATTTTTTAAGGCTCAGCCTTGACGGTTTGCTAATGAGGATTCTCTGGTTGCATTCATTTTATCCCTGCTGACTGACACAGCACTCATTTAGGTTGGCCCGCTTATCAGATCTAATTCATCGGTCATGAATTCTGAGGAGGCTCTTGTTAAGGAAATGTTGTCAGTATTTGATCAGGATGTTTGTGGTCAGGGTGCGGCTACGCGTTTGATGCATCAGAAACAGGCCTATGACAGAGTCATGGAGTTTTCAATTTTATTTCGCTCCCTGGCGACAGAGACCAGCTGGCCGGAAGGTCCTCTTATGACTGTGTTTAATCATGCCCTTACTGAGGAGGTAAAAGACACGTTGGCTACATTGGAGCCCTGTTTAACTTTTGATTCTTTGGTTCGCATTGCGGTGCGAATTGACAATCGCATCCGTGAACGTAAGGGGAGAAATTAAACAGCTTGCCGTTTGTTAACAACGGGGCTAAGGCTGCTAGTGGCAAGTGTGCGGTTCCTATTCCACCCATTGAAAATTCCACTCCGGTTGAGGCCATGCAGGTTGATAGCTCGTTTGAGAGTCGGACTCGTAAACCTGCTCGCAGAAGAATAATCTGCTTTAATTGTAATACACAGAGTCATACCCGTCCATGGTGCCCGAAGCTTCAGGGAAATGAGAAATCCCTCTTGCAGTATGGGGGCGCTAGAGGGGCAGACCCAATTCCCAATTTCCCTTCAGCACACTAATCCCTGTTGAACTAACTGTGGGGAGCAAGAGAGTTATTATTGAAGCGTTTGGGGAATTTGGGCACTGTGAATTGTTTGATGGATATTGAGTGGGCTAGGAGGCACTCCGTTCCTACCTGTCCTCTTTCACAGCCACGCTCTGTGAAAACTTTGGACGGTCGCCCGCTGGGAATGGGATTTAGTTTCTGAACAGGGTGAGACTTTGGGGGCCACCCTGAAGGTTAATTTGCCTTCTAATGTTTCTAATGATTATGGTGACCTGGCTGAAGTTTTTAGCAAGGAAAGGGCCTCGACCATACCTCCTCACCACGCGTATGATTGCGAGATTAATCTCCACTCGGGTGCCACTCTCCCTAGGGGTTTGTTATTCTTGCAGTCAAGGTCTGAGCATAAAGCTATGTGAGAGTATATCCAGGAGGCTCTAGCTAACGGATTTACTTGGCCGTCTACCTCTCCTGCAGGTGCAGGGTTTTTTTTGTGAGCATTAAAGACGGTGGTTTGAGACTGTATTGATTACAGGGTTCTCAATAATATCACCAGCAAGAACCGATATCCCCTTCCATTAATGAACTCTGCAGGAGGCGTCGTTTTTTTACTATGTTAGACCTCCGCAATGATTATAATCTCGTCCGAAACCGGTAGGGGGATGAATGGGAAACTGAGTTTAATATGCATGACGGACACTATGAATATTTGGTCATGCCATTCGGATTGGTAAATGCCCCCTCCTTATTCCAGGCGCTCGTCAATGACGTTCTACAAGAGATTTTGGAGAGATACGTCTTTGTTTACCTTGATGATATTCAGAATTTTTCAACTCTCTCGGAGCATAAACAACACGTCAGACAAGTGCTTGAGGCCCTCCTTAAAGCCAAGCTATTTGTCGAGGCAGAGAAATGCACCTTTCACGCCCAGACCGTCTTGTTTCTTGGCTTTATAGTTTCTAAGGGATCAGTCCGTATGGACTTGGACAAGGTGGCTGTGGTCAGGAATTAGCCTCCCCCTCAAAGTCTTAAGGAGGTCCAACGCTTCTCGGGCTTTACTAATTTTAATAGGAGGTTTATCCGTAATTTTAGCGCAGTTGCTGCCCCCATTATTATGCTCACCAGAAAGAATACCTCCTCCAATCAGTCCAATCGCCCACTTGCCGCCAGCGCTCGCTATCACATTTGGTTCATGCTTAACTATCATACATCCATCATAAATTATCTTTATAACGTTCATTCCAATCGCACTGATTGGCTGACGATTCATCAGTCCATTCAGGACTTGTCACGTGTTGTAATTCACATGTCAGAAAAGGGAATTCTGGATTAGGAACCTCACTCATTTCCTCCCTATTGAATTCAATGAAAACGACTCGAGATTGACCACCTCAATAATATCAAATAATGAATCTAGCGGGACAGCCACAGATAAGCGAAAGTAAGCATGCGATAATGTTTTTCTCGCCGAACAAACACTCATTAAAGCAGCGCATTAATGTCAGTGGGACAAGATCAGCACTGAAACCTGCGCAACTTCGAGCTCAGTCCTGTCGTGCAAAGGAAAAGGCCTTACATTAATTTACGATCGATACTGATTATTTGTATATTTTTAAGAATAAAGACAATAATAGACTACTATGTGGACAAATATTAGGAGTTTGTTGAAAATTATGGGTTGTGTTTACCGTAACTACGAGAAGCTCTAGAGAAACCTAGGTGAAATCACACTACATCACTTGGGGTTCTTTAGTTTTGATGCCTTTAAATACAATGCTGAGCCACGCATTAAATTATTGTTTTTCAGCACTGAAATTTAAGGTGCGTTGCTTTGGTATTTTATATCACATAGGCTACCTTACACAAGCAGTCCACCCACAATCGTGATACTTTCGAGCACTTATAATAACTAAAAAATGGTCTGCTGGCCTGAAGGCCTTGTGTCCCCCGTCACAGAAGTGACCAGAAACATGTGGCTGAAAATAATGTGGTGCACTGTACCACTAATAATGTGAAGTACAATGACACTGTAGCTCATTGGTTGAACAGAGAGATGGATGAGGGATGGATCATTGTGATATGAGCTAAATATAACCATGGGTTATGAGAGAGATTACAATTTTCATGACTTGATGACGATGGACGCATCACCAAGGCATAGTTTTGTGCCCGTAGCTGAGATCAACCTAACAAGCCAATAAGAATGTCATATGAATTAGGTGAGCCTCCATCAAAGCTGTCAAAAGTTATTGCGAGTACAGTGTTCCTCACATCTTTTTGCTCAGTGACCTTGAAAACTAGGTCAAGGTCAATCATCACTGAACTTGAGCAAGGCCTTCATGAGAGGCATATGTGGTGTGAATTTGGTGATCCTCCATCAAACCTGTCAAAAGTTATTGCAAGTACACTGTTCCCGGACGGATGGACGGATGAATAGCATTTCTATGTCCCCCGTTCCGCGGGGCGACGGGAGACAACAAATGGCAAACTTGTTGGTATGCCAGCGGTTTGTCAGAATGGCCCAATATTCTAAACGCCGCTGCCCAGTCACGGGTCAGAAACAGCGGGAAAACAGATTTGCAAAGTAGTAGGTAATATATGAGATTATTAGCTTGAGCGAGCCAATGTATTACTCAAGGCAGAATCGGACAACTCTTCAGAACGGAGTTCAGTGCGACCACGACAAACAATTAGTCGACTACTCTGCTAACTGTTAGTAAGTGTAGAACAATGATAGCATTTTCGCGGCTTTAAAATGACAAAATGCATGTCGGTTACGTGCGACTCGGCCACGAGTCCTTTTCAGCCGAACTCCAAGCAGCCGACTGCATGCCGCTGACGTTAAGACAGAAGGATGCTTTCAGCAAACGGTCAGTATGATTGTTTTGTTAAATCCAAAACATGATCGAACCTCTGGGCTCTCCATTATAAGCTTTTGCTTTCAGAAACAAATCCATATTTTGTCGCTTTTAGATTGCATGAAGAAGAGAAGCCGTCTCTTCGATTGCCACTTGATTATTCGTGAATTGAAAAACGTGTTAATAACGGAAACCCATCTAGAATTAGCCAGGATTAATTATTTTTTTAAAAAAGGAGAGATATTAGCCCCAGATTTTTCAGGTCCAACGACACGCCTGCCAACAAACGAGCAGAAATAAATCATGTCGACATGAAAAGTAATCTACAGCAGAATGTATTCATTAAAAACCCAGCGCACACTTATTTCAGTAATTTACCTGTTTTTTGAGTACAGGAACTGTCGTGAATCCAGCTGAATGGCCAGTAAATCATGTATGTCAGAATTTAGCTGTGAGAGCACAGAAACGTTACACATATTTATAAGGACAACAACACAACTGATAAGACTGCCAGGTCACTTCATAAAGAGATTTTCTGTTGCTTTCTAATAAAACAACGCCAGTGACGTTAGCCCTAGCATCTGAAACAAGCCAACGTGAGTTCGACTACAACTTCACAGTAAAATCACATACACTGCGGAGTACTGTAACAATTACAAGACACTGGCTTGAAAGCGACGTTCACTCGCTTATTTGCAAAGCAAAAATGAACCAACGAATAAAGCAGGGGTTTACCTGTCAAGGAGAAAAGTTGCAAACTCTCCGTCAGTTTTTAATCCTTCCAGATCACGGAGTTCCTTCCACCTCTAAAAAGCCACTCCGATGTTCACTCTGGTTTTATCCTGGGTTTAGTTAAATTCTTTCTTTTGTGCTTTTTTTTTTTCTTCTGGCTTCCTTTTTTACTTGTCTTAGCCGTGTGTGCTGTTGCCAGTAACGGAGGTATCGGTATTTTTTTCCTCGCTGATGGTTCTAAGCTCCTGAACCCGCTCTCTGAGATTTGACCTTGACTGAGCACTGGGGTGAACTGAGGAGGAGGGGGAGGGCTGTCTGCAGCGCGTGCATGTGCACTGTTTGACGGCTGTCAGACACCATCCTGGCTCTAATTGGTTCTTTTTGGTCGGTCCGAAGGATTCTTTTAAATTGCAGTAGGAGCATTAGGTGGGTTTAAAGGAGCCTTTTTTTAATTACAGAGTACTAGTTTTATGTAATACTGTCTGTACACAGTGACAGTTTTAGCAAAAATGACAAAAAGTTACTTTTCTAAAACTTACCAATTGCAGCTTTAAGTTCCATGGGTTTGAATACAGCAGCGGCATTTGGCAGTCCCTTTGTTTGGGTCCATAGGTCTTATGGGGTTAAGTTTTCTGAAAACATTATTGGCTAAGACTATCAGATTTTTTTATTTCTTGTTAGAATAATAGTAATAAATTTTATTGACATTTTTCTACCATTATGCATTGATAAAGTTCGACCCCGCCCGCAAAGAATTGGGACACAGTTCAGGGATCATTCTTATCTTTCACCTGTTGGATACTGGAATAGGCCTCAGATCCCCACGACCAAAACCCCGTAATGGGTAAGTTAGATTATGAATGTGTAATGTGAATATAGGCCACTAGATGGCAGTATTTACCTTTTTTTTGTTAAGCTCAGACTGGAGTCATGTTTAGACATGTCCTGGACATGTCTGGGGCAAGTCTCAGAAAATTAAAAAAAAGAGGTCTAAATGTGGGTGGGGTCTGCAGAAGAGTATATAAGGAAAAGAATTGAGACAGTAAAGTAGTAGGAGAAATTGCAAGAAGATGACCAGACCTGCCATTCTGTTCAAGACCTGTGACGTTTCTTTTGTGGATTTCTTTGCCTGTGTTTGAGCATTTTCTTCATCCAAGACATCACCAAGCCACCCCACCAAAAAGGGACTGTAATTATTTCTGTTTTTTCTTATTTATCAATCTTGGTCTTTAGTTGTAGGTTGTTATTAGTCTTTGTCTTTGTTAAAAATTAAATGTGTTTTAGTTGTTAAAACTGTGTTTGTCATCCCTTGCTGTTGCTGTTGTGTTATAAATGTAATAACAAATTGGGGCCATAACAAATTGGGGGCTCGTCCGGGATAGACCATTGTGTGAGTAATTTATTGAAAATCTAACATTCCAAATTGTGAAATTGTTTTTGTGAATTTTCCTAGATATATATTGACAACAGCAATGGATGATTTCTTGGCATCACCAACCGTAGGGGTTTTGAAGTCTTTTAAAAAGACAGAACTGCTAGAAATTTGCAGACAGTTGGAGCTGACAGAGGTAAAACCAGCCATGCGAAAAGCAAGACTGGCTAGAGAGATAGTTGAATATTACATTGATGAAAATGTGTTTGCACCAGGAGATCTGGAACAGTTTCCAGTGGAAAATCCAAATATAGAAATGGAACTTAAATTAAAAATGCTAGAAAAAGAAAGGGAGGAAAAAGAAAAACAAAGAGAATTTGAGAGGGAAGAAAAAGAAAAACAAAGGCAGTTTGAGTTAGAAAAATTAGCAAGAGAAGAAAAACAAAGAGAATTTGAGAGAGAGAAAGAGGAAAGAGCAGAAAGAGAGAGACAGAGACAGAGAGATTTTGAATTAGAGAAATTCGATAGAGAAGAAAGACTCCAAATGGAGCAACTAAAAATTAAAATTGAAACTAAAAATAAATTTTGTGCCAGTCAGGAGGTAAAACTGGTGCCTCCATTTTCAGAAAAAGATGTTGACAACTATTTCCAGTGTTTTGAAAAGGTAGCAAAGAGTTGCCAGTGGCCAAAGGAACACTGGCCTCTGATGTTGCAAACTGTCCTCAAGGGTAAAGCTCAACAAGCCTATTCGGCTTTGTCTGCAGATGATTCCTCTGATTATGAGGTTGTCAAAAAGGTTATTTTTAGCGCTTATGAGTTGGTTCCAGAGGCTTACCGACAGAAATTCAGAGGTCTGAAGAAATCTGAAAATCAGACTTATGTTGAATTTGCTAATGAGAAGCAGGTTTGCTTTGAGCGCTGGTGTACTTCTATGGAGGTCAAGGATGATTTCAACTCACTAAAAGAGATAGTGTTAGTTGAAGAATTCAAGAACTGTGTTAAAGATGATGTTAAGACCTACCTTAATGAGAAGCAAGCACTGAACTTGCAATCAGCTGCCAAATTTGCAGATGAATATGTTCTCACTCATAAGTCCAAATTTCAGTCTAGCAGTAACAATAAATGGTCCCAATTTCAGAAAAAGGGTTACGGTGATACCCTAGATTCCTCACCCAAAGACAAAGACAAATCTGGTGATGGTGCTCAGAAATCCAGTAACAGGTCTGATCAAAGTGTGAAAGCTGACAGTGACAAAAGTGGTCTAGTTTGCAGTTATTGCAAGAAATCTGGTCATGTTACAACTAACTGTTGGTTCCTTAAAGCTAAGAAAGAAAAAGAAAAGGATACCAAACCAAATGCCTTTGTGAAAACAAGGTTAGAAACCCCTGTAGTAGATAACCAATCTGCTAAATTGCCTGCTTCTTGTGAGGCTAAAAAGCCTAATACAGCTGACTTTGTGAGGGAGGAATTTCTTCCATTTGTGTCAGAGGGATTTGTGGCTCTGAATGAGCATACTACTCCTGTCCCCATATATATCCTAAGGGATACCGGAGCTTCTCAGTCACTTTTGTTGATGGACTCCTTGGAGTTACGTGATGAGACCGCTTCAGGGGATTTCATACTTGTACAAGGTATTGAAGGGAGGACTGTATCTGTACCCCTGCGCTCTATATTCTTGAAGTCAGATTTAGTTACAGGACAGGTAAAGGTGGGACTTATGTCAAGTCTACCTATAAAGGGTGTTTCTCTGTTGCTAGGCAATGACCTGGCTGGGGGCAAAGTAGTTCCCCCTGTACATCTTACTTCACAGCCGAGCACTGAAAATGGGGATGAGGACCCATCTCTGTATCCTTCTTGCGCAGTGACTCGTGCTATGGCCGAGAAGGCTAAAGAAGAAGATGTTGTGGTGCCGTCCAGTACATTGAATAGTCAGGACTCAGGTGGTTCGCCTCATGACTCTGATTGGCCTACTATGGTTTCTCCGTTTGAGGACTTATCAGATACTTTTATCAGTTCTCTATTCAGCCAGCCGGATGGGTCTGGTGATTCTGATGTGTCTGGAGACTTGTCTCTGTCCAGAAAGCGGTTGATTGAGGAGCAAACTAATGATCCTGAAATTGGTGTACTAAAGAGGAGAGCCCTTCCTGAAAAAGAAATAGATGCAGTTCCAGTTGGGTATTATCTCAAGGATGGTGTGTTGATGCGGAAGTGGCGCCCTCCTGATATCCCTGCCAATGCAGATTGGGCAGTGGTCAGGCAAATTGTTGTTCCGAAGGTCTATAGGAATGAGATCTTAACAATGGCTCATAGTTTACCTTTAGGAGGTCATCTTGGTGTTAACAAGACTGTTGATAAGATCATGAAACACTTCTTTTGGCCTGGGCTTCGGAAAGACGTTTCCAACTTTTGCAAAACCTGTCACACTTGTCAGGTAGTTGGAAAACACCAGTTAGACCCACCTGTAGCTCCATTGCAGCCTATCCCAGCATTTGGGGAGCCATTCTCTAGGGTCATTGTTGATTGCGTTGGTCCATTACCTAAGACTAGATCTGGAAATCAGTACTTGTTGACAATCATGTGTGCATCTACCAGATTCCCCGAAGCCATACCTCTACGTAACATCAAGGCAACTGCAATCTCGAAGGCTTTGATAAAGTTCTTCACGTTGTTTGGTCTTCCCAGGGAAATTCAGTCAGACCAAGGTAGCAATTTCACTTCAGGATTGTTTCAGCAGGTTGTGTATGAACTAGGTGCAAAACAGATTCTTTCTAGTGCCTATCATCCAGAAAGTCAGGGTGCCTTAGAGCGGTTTCATTCCACTCTCAAGACAATGATGAGGACTTATTGTTATGACCATGAGAAAGACTGGGATGAAGGGGTTCATTTGCTGTTGTTTGCAGCTAGAGAAGCAGTGCAGGAGTCTACTGGATTCAGTCCATTTGAGCTAGTGTTTGGTCATGAAGTGAGAGGACCTTTGCGATTATTGAGTGAACAATGGCAAGAGGAAGAGCCGCAAATCAGTCTGTTAGACTATGTTAGCAAGTTCAAGGAAAGATTGCGTGCAGCTTGTGACCTTGCCAAAGAGAACTTGAAATCAAGTCAGGGAAAAATGAAAACTTGGTATGATCATAAGGCTAGAAGCCGTGAGTTTAAACCAGGAGACAAGGTCCTTGTGTTGTTTCCCTTGCAGTCCAATCCATTGCAGGCTAGATTTCATGGTCCTTATGAAATTCTGACAAAACTCAATGATCTCAATTACATTGTGAAGACTCCAGATAGGAGAAAACCAAAACAACTGTGTCACATTAACATGCTGAAGCCTTATCATGACAGAAATGCTAGGGTTGCAGCTGTCACTTCAGATTCTCCAATGGTCGAAACGTGTGAAGATGAGGGGGAGTTTCAAGATGATGAACCAAGAATTAAAGCTGAAGTTCTTTCATGTAAATTGTCAAACACTGAAGTGTTGCAAAATCTTGATGTAAAACTCCAGCACTTAGAACCCTCACAGAGAGATCAGTTTGAAAGGTTGATCAAGAAATATGAGGATTTGTTTCCTGATGTTCCAAAGAGAGTTACTATAGCCTCTCATGATGTAGATGTTGGTGATGCCAAACCAATAAAACAGCATCCATACCAGATGAATCCTGAAAAGAGAAAGATTGCTGAGAAAGAGGTTGAGTACATGTTAAAACATGATATTATCAGACCCTCCAACTCCGATTGGAGTTCACCCTGTGTGCTAGTTCCAAAACCTGATGGAAGTACTAGATTCTGTACAGATTATCGCAAAGTCAATGCTGTAACTAGAACTGATGTGTTTCCAATACCTAGGATTGATGATTGTATTGATAGTGTAGGGCAAGCAAAGTTTCTGACCAAGATTGATTTATTGAAGGGTTATTGGTGTGTGCCTTTAACTGAGAGGGCCAAGAGCATCTCTGCTTTTGCCACACCATCTGGATTGTACCAGTATGAAGTCCTACCTTTTGGCATGAAAAATGCCCCAGCCACGTTCCAAAGGATGATACAGTCTACAATCGCCGGATTGCCACACACGGGTGCATACATCGATGACCTGATCACATGGAGTGACTCCTGGGAAGAACATCTAAAAGATGTAGAGACGTTGTTCCAGCGCCTGACCCAGGCTAACCTGACTGTTAACCTGAGCAAGAGTGACTTTGGTTGTGCTACTGTCACCTATCTTGGCTACGTCATAGGCCAGGGTAAGGTGGCACCCATAAATGCTAAAGTCCAAGCCATCCTGGACTTTCCAGTTCCTGACAACAAAAAAGCTTTGCGCCGCTTCCTTGGAATGATCGGGTACTACCGCAAGTTCTGCAAGAACTTTGCTGAGATTGCTCTCTGTCTAACTAACCAACTGAAGAAAGGCGTAAAGTTCACCTGGGATGATGCATGCCAGAGAGCCTTCGATCGCCTGAAGTCTCTGCTGTGTCACTTCCCCGTGCTCAAATCTCCTGACTTCAACAAACCGTTCTCCATCGCGGTCGATGCTTGCGACCAAGCTTGTGGATCTGTGCTCCAACAGAGAAGTGACTCTGCATCCCGTGGCATACTTCTCCAGGAAGTTCAATCGCCACCAAAGGAACTATTCCACAATAGAGAAGGAACTGTTGGCTCTGGTCCTTTCTTTACAACACTTTGAGGTTTATGTTTGTACAGGACAAAAGCCAATGATTGTGTACACTGACCACAATCCGTTAATGTTTTTGAGTAAGATGAAAAACAAGAATCGGAGATTGTTGAATTGGAGTTTGATTTTACAGGAGTTTGACTTGGAAATTAAGCATGTGAAGGGTACAGACAATGTAATTGCTGATTGCTTATCCCGTGTTTGAATGTGTATATATATATCATGTGTTTGAATATTGTATGATATGTATATATAGACAGGTGGTCACTTAACCATTTTGTATTGAAAAGAAAAATTTTGCCTTTATGAGTCAAAATTTTTCCCTTTTGGAATGGAGGTGTAATGTGAATATAGGCCACTAGATGGCAGTATTTACCTTTTTTTTGTTAAGCTCAGACTGGAGTCATGTTTAGACATGTCCTGGACATGTCTGGGGCAAGTCTCAGAAAATTAAAAAAAAGAGGTCTAAATGTGGGTGGGGTCTGCAGAAGAGTATATAAGGAAAAGAATTGAGACAGTAAAGTAGTAGGAGAAATTGCAAGAAGATGACCAGACCTGCCATTCTGTTCAAGACCTGTGACGTTTCTTTTGTGGATTTCTTTGCCTGTGTTTGAGCATTTTCTTCATCCAGGACATCACCAAGCCACCCCACCAAAAAGGGACTGTAATTATTTCTGTTTTTTCTTATTTATCAATCTTGGTCTTTAGTTGTAGGTTGTTATTAGTCTTTGTCTTTGTTAAAAATTAAATGTGTTTTAGTTGTTAAAACTGTGTTTGTCATTCCTTGCTGTTGCTGTTGTGTTATAAATGTAATAACAAATTGGGGCCATAACAAATGGATGATGAATGTATTAGTGAAGTCTGCACCCCAGAGTGAGCTGACTAAACCAAGGCTGATTAAGGGAAGCAACAAGGTTAGTCTTTTAGTCTAACCTTACTGCCAGACAGGACACAGCCTTTTCCCAAAATTAATGCACACCAGATGCATTTTTGGAATGGAAGAATGTTGTTGAAGCTCTTTATATACATTTGATATGTAATAATAATAATAATAATAATAATAATGGCTTTATTTTTATCGCACTTTTCAAAGAAATAGAAAAGAATGAACGAATGAAGAAAAGGTGCTGCCGGGTGGCTCACACGGTTAAGGCACTGCTCTGCAGTGCAGAGGTGATCACCATGTCACCAGTTCGAGTCCCGGCGTACCCACCGGCAGGGGTCGGCAGCTTTTTCAGAGTAGCGCACAATTGGCTATCGCGCTACAGGGTTTCGAATTGGGAAGGGACTGCCGGATTTGGGTATACAACAACAGCTTTGATCGTTGCTCCAGCGCCTCCTGTTGGCCAGACGGGCGCTCGCCTGGAAGACTACGGGTTGGTTCATGTCCGGGTATCCTCCGCCCTAGTTCTGAACTTGCGAAGATTCTACCAACGAGTGTATAAGAATCAGTGGCAGACAGGCACGTGCTTCAGAGGAGAGCCGTGAACTGTCTCACTATCCTGAGTTGGCAGCAAGGGGTCGCATTCGAGCAAGCTTTGTACATAGTTCCCCAATTGGGCATTCCAGATTCGGGTGGGATTGGAGATGCCAAATTAAAAAAAAAAAAAAAAAAAGAATGAAGAAGAGCCAGCGACAAACAAAACTGATTAAAAAGTACCCTTGCAAAATAAAGTAAACAAGTGCACCGCCTATCGGCGAATGTTGTATTGCTGCGCAATACTAGTCTCCTACCAGTGTATGCATATTATATTTCCTAAAAAGTAGGTCAAAGTGACCTGAATAGGGTACATGACACACCCTCTCCCCAAGATGCATCCACACACCAACTTTGATGTTCTTAGGTCATACGGTATTGAAGTTATGGAGCGGACACGAATGCGGACTGACGGACGGACTGACGAAGTGCAATCCTATAGTCCCCTCCGTTTCCAGTAGGGGACTAATAAGCTAACAGCAGACAGCAGGAAAGGCATCTGTGCGCAGGACTAGGAAAAGGGATCACTTGGGTCGTTTTATGAAAATTGAGATTTTCCAGCAAAATCAAAGAGCAATCCAAGTTTTTCAAAGCAAAGTGTTATAAATTGAGAGTAGTTTGAAATTCTAGCTTTGCACATGCATTTTCGGTTAAATAGAACAGGTTGAACTTTGACGCTGTAAATCTAAGAATGGAAAAAAAAATCCCAAGTGACCCCTTTTCCTAGTGCTGCACACATCCGTCTGAGCAGATGTGTTTTAAGAAGTGACTCAAAGGTTGAGACTGAGGTGGTTAGCTTTAGTTCCTCCGGTAAGCATTCCAGAACCGCAGGACCTTATCAGCAAAGGCTCTATCCCCTCTAGTTACCAAACTTGATCAAGAGACCACCAACAGATGCTTGCCAAAAGACTTCAAATTATGATTTGGTTCATATGGGGTGAGAAGTTCAGAAATATAATTTGGATCAATCCCTAATTAACCTGGAATGTAATTAGTAAAATTTTTAATTAATTCTAAAATGAACAGACAGCCAGTGAAGCAAGACCATAATGCGCGTTATGTAATTCCATTTCCTTGAAACAGTGAAAATCCTCACTGCTACATTCTGGACCGGCTGCAGATGAGCGAGGAGCTCGGCTCAGGCAGGAGTACAGAGAATTGCAATAGTCCAACCTTGATGAGATAAAATTTGTGAACAACCAGCAGACTTGCACCAAGGAAGAAAGCTTGAAGTCATTAAGGGTTTTCCCTTGCCAGGAACTCTGCAACCTGAAAAGTACAGAAAGTTATTTACTCGGTGCCACAAAAAGCTCCAATTAAATTAAATCAGAAAAACCTAGGCACTTTTAAGGAAGCAATTTGACTACAACTTAAGCTCAAGAACTTCACAAAGGAAAATCATTGCCATTTAATGCTCTACCACCTTTTTAAATTACACTTTTAAAGGGTGATACACAATTATACTTTCATACATTTCAAGCTTCAGCAAAACCTATTATCCAGAACAACATACTCAAGCTATATCCAATTTACTACCTATCTGTGAGCTTTCTTTATCCATAAGTTGCAGAGTTTCGCAAAACAGTCTCAGGATCTTTGTTGTCCCTCTTGATTTTGAAGCTAAAACCCATAATTGCAAGGCTTTCAAATGTGAATTTTGTGACAGAAGTCTGACTGCTATCCTATCCCACAACGCGCACAAGAGCTCCATTCAGGTGTTTCATTTTAAGAATGGAAAATAAAACTATTTGCAGCATTCATTCCTTATCTCTGAGTTTACCATGCTTGGATACTCCTCTAAAGTTTTTACCTCTGTTAGAGGAAGCATTTCATTCTATAATTTCCCAGTCTATACCTTCTTGCATGTCCTTCTCAAGTCAGTGCTTCAATTTCTTTCAGACTGCAATATCATTTGATTAAAAAAATAGGGAAACTATTCACAATGGAACACAACCTCTCCTCTTGTCTGTTGAGGCTGCTAATATATGAAACAGAAAGTGGCTGCAAATTAGGACAACTACACTACCTGAGGAATTGAGCCGGGGAAATTGTTTTCATAAAAAAAATAATTTTATACCTTTATTACAGGTATGGGTCCCCCAGCACTTTAGGGAAATAAAATGGAGATATAATTCCAAACCAAATGGATAAACCTAATTAGAAACCAGGTCCAGGGCTCGAAATTGCAACCGCTTTGGTCGCATATGCGGCCCAAATTCACTGTGCGACCTTTGAATTAAAATAGTCGCACCTGTGCGACTGCTTTGCGCCCCAGTTAAACGCCTTGTTTCGGGTACATTTGGTTGTCAGAAGGCATGCCAACTGCTGCTGCAGCTTGATTAGAGATGGGCGTATGTCTTGGAGCAGTCAGTGCATGAATCTACTGGACATGCCGCAGCCGGGCACACCGGTATAAGAATGGAGCGCACCCAGTGAGTTCCTTTGAGCTGACAGTGACAATTCTGACCAATCAAAGGGGAGGTAGACGTCCTAAACCTCAGTACTGATTCTAGAATGGTTTCTGTAAGCCGTCAATCACTCCATTTTGCGGTACTGTGAGTTACTGTTGTAACTATACACAAGATTTAGACGGTGTCAAGGGACGATTTGAGTCCCGGGACAATCTGAGTCTGGACGTACAGCGCATGCACAAAAATGTTGCCTATGTTTAAGTGTCAATACGGCAACATCGCCAAGACAAATAACAGTTGTTTGTTCCCAGACGATTTAACCCTGCGAATATAGAAACTTTACCTTCAAGAGGTGTCCATTGGATTTGATTGAGTCGTGGTCAATTTAAAAGCTGTAAGTTCCGAGGTTTGCTATAATAAAAAAGTTCAAGATACGGACTCTATGTCGTTTCACTGGGAGGTTTCCATCTATCGATTCCATTTATTGACATCGCTTTTAATAAGACTCAAATCATCCACATTGATTTGTCTTAGGTTTTAAGCGTCACTACGGCAACTTGCTAAGTGACGTTTTTGTGCATGCGCTGTACGTCCAGACTCAAATCTTCCCTTGACAGACGGAAAATGAAACGACCCGCTGAGCAAGCATACGTCCAAACAACGTCATTTCGAGGTCTTCCACAAGCGTTAAAATGACATCTTCTGAGGAGCCAGGCTGAAAGTTTTTATGATGTCTTGACATCCTCTGGACGTCCCATATTAACGTCCACCAGATCTCTGCACAAGGTTAAAATTTGTTCAAATGAGGTAGTTCTGGGCATCTTTTCAATGTCAACTGCACACTAATTTTAGAGATTCTTGATGAAAAACAAAATATATAGTTTCTGTCTCCTCCCTCCACCAACCTTGCGATGCCTCTGGCTGCTTATTCGCCTCTTAGCTGTCTTTCTTGATAAATTTTTTGCAGTAATGATGGTATTCGATCCTCTGAACTGCAAATCACTGAAGTACGCTCGCTACCGACTGCGCCACGAAGTTAGGTTAAAGGCACTGCGCAGTTAAAATGTATTTCCCAATGACTACTTTCCACAGGTCATTGATCGAAGTCATTACAACTTGTATCCATATTATGAAAAATAATGTAGCGGACTTATCCTATTATAGTGTTGGGAAAATAAAAAATTCAGAAAATTATTAACAAGAAATTCTGAGTTTATATGTCATCATAGTCTTTTTTTTTGTTTTTTTTGTTGAAAGTGGCGACTCGCCCCGCAACCGGGTTAATTGGGGGAAAGAGATCAGCTATCTGCGGTGCCGACAAGAGAAACAGTTCTGCTATTGGCACCGCGGCCAGGCAGATAAGAGAAGCACTTCTGCTATTTTCCCTAGAACTGGGCCAATAAGAGATTTAATTTTATTATCTGCCCCAGTCTTTGACCTTGCTGTAGCAATAGAGTTTTTAAGGTTTATTACTACAGACAAAAAAACATGGAGGAGGCTATTCGTCCCGTAGCGCTAAGGCGTGTAATGTGAAAAAATGCCACTTGATGGCAGTATTGACCCCTTTTTTTGTTAAGCCCAGTCTGGAGCTAGGTTTGGGCAAGTCCTGGGCATGTTTGAGACGGAAAGTCCCAGAGAATTAAAAAAAATTCTAAAATGTGGGAGGGGTCTGCAAAAGAGTATATAAAGAGGAAAACTGAGAGAGTAAAGTGGAAGGAGAAATTGCAAGGAGAAGGATACATTTGACCGGACCTGTCACTCTTTTCAAGACCTGTGAAGCTTTTTGTGGATTCTTGCCTGTGTTGGAGCATTTTCCTCACCCGGGACATCACCAAGCAACTTCATCACAAGGGACTGTAAATATTTTTTTTCCTGTATATAATCAATCTTGGTCACTACTGTAAATTGTAGGTTATTGTCACTGCTTTTAGAGTTTTAGAGTTTTGTCTGTCATCTTTCTCTGCTCCTGAAGGATATGTATTTTTTGTGACATTGTTTTGCTTTCACCCAGCTGCTCCTTGGATGCGCAGTGTGCAATGCACGGCAGGATGCACAAATTACCGGTGCACTGCAACTTATACATTTAAAGTGAGAGGCAGTAGGAATCACTAGGCCTACATCAGCAGTACTCTGTTAACATTTTCGTTTTTGTACGAAAAAATACCTTTGATCATCAAATAAAATACCTTTGAAGGAATGAACACTCACACATGCCAAAAAATAAATAAATAAAATAGATAAATAAATTGAACAATATTTCTGTTAATTGCTCTCGGGGGCCCCCTGGTGGTCGCGGGGCCTTAAGCAGTCGCTTAGTGTAGCTTGGTGATTAACAGTTTGGAGGATCGAAATCCCTCATTACCTGCAAAAAGAAACTTTGCTTGGCATAACAATCGCTCAAAAGCGACATCTAAGAGCTAATAAAGCAGTCGGAGAGATAGGGAGGCATCGCAATGTAGGGGAAGGGAGGAAACAAACTTTTATGTCAAATATCTCTAAAATAAGTGTGCAGTTGACGTTGAGAAGACGCCCCAAACGACCTCATTTGAACTAATATTTAACCTTGTGCAGAGGTTCGGTGGACGTTGATAGGAGACATCCAGAGAATGTTGTGAAAAGACGTCATAAAAACTTTCATTCTGGCTCCTCAGGGGACGTCATTTAGACATTTGTGGAAGGTCTCGAAAAGATGTCGTTTGGACGTATTCTTGCTTGGTGGGGAAGCGCCTGCTGAAAATTCCAGCCTTGACCAGTTTTGGACAGTTTTAGTTTGTCGACTAGAAACCACGAAACACAAAAATACTGTTACAAAGGTGCGTCAAAGTGTATGTCCGGTGTTCTGTTAATATTTGCAAACTATCAAATTATGCTGTCTCGCGGCTCTGCGCTTGCACAGACCTAAAATCTTCATCTCGTTTTCTTCGATCATATCATCAGTAGCCTATCTGCAAAAAAAATCATAAACATTTTTTTTTCAGCGCGTCTTTAGACCAGTAAATGTTTATTTGCATGTACACGCAACGTTTTCCTGAGAATGCAGAAATTAGATGACAAAGGCGGATTGCACACTATATCTTAAAACAAACGTATCAAACTCATTATAACATCTGCTTGTGTAATAATAAGTTAATAGCAAAGTTATCTCTGCGAACTGATTCATAGCCTATTGCAATATTGAGGCGAAAACAAGGACTTTACGTCCGATCCGCATTTAACCCTAACACAATTGAAAATTTGATTTGGATCGGTGTGGAGGGTCCTCCTCTGGACATATTTGATGCCTCACAGGCAGTGAAGAGTTGGATGGAAGGGCAGAGGGCAAGGAGACCCACTTTTAAATCCTGGCCTCAGGATAAGGCATAAAGCCAATGTAGTGGAAACCTTTGTTAATCAATGAACTCAAGACTTTCATATTGTTTAATAACTGCCATTTGTTGGAAACAGTTGTATTGTTAATGTGGAGTGTTATCTTGTAATTTAAACATAAAAAATATATATGTTTGTGCTTCTTATATTTTGGTGTTTGCGCTCCTAAATTTTGGCTTGCGCTCATAACTTTTTGAACTTGGGAGCGCAGCGCTACCAAGCTAAAAAGTTCATTTCAAGCCCTGTGGTCACTGGAATCCACTAAGCACCAAGCACACCAAGAAGCTGCAGAGAAGAATAGTCTGGTCAGAGCACATATGTGGGCCCTAATATCTACAACATTGTATTATACATAACAATTAAGAGTCACTTCAGAGCTCTATTGATTTACATTTTTCAAGACTCTAAACAACATAATGCCATCAATTATGATGCCGCACGATCTAATAGGAGAGTGTCAAGGTAGAAGGCAAGCCGGCGGGCACTGGGACCATGTACCTAAAACCAAGTAAGGGACCCAAACACACAGGCTGAGTGAAAATATAAAAGCATATTTCATTTAAAGAGTTAAATCAGAGAGGAGCAGCAGCAAAACCAACCTAAACAGGGCTCCTGGAACCAGAATGCAGCTGCACTGCCAAACTGCAGCACCCACTGGAGGGCCTAGTGTGACAGGGGACACTATTTTTTTTTTTTAGATTTACTCACAAAAGTAGCACAAAAATTCTTGTTTTTATGGAGGCGCCTATAAATATTATTCACATTTTCCTTTCATTTGGGTCCTCCATAATGAATAAAGTTGTTGAATACGATGGAACTTATTTGTTATTTGCATAGTTTCAAGACAAATAACACCAACTGCTTCACATGACCACCAAAGTGGTAATATCCATGCGCAAAATGACACTCATTTTATCCAAGTCTATCTTAATCTCATGGAAATGACTGACATGTTCCAAATGTCCTATACCTCTGGCCACAAATACAGAGATCTTCCTCTGGACAAACTGTAGACTGCTGGTAAGGACATTCAGGGCACTAGACTGCTGGCTGACTAGCTTGTCTTCCAGGGCTTGAATGATACCTCCTCACCCATTGAGTATCTGGTATGGGCCTGAACAAACACAAAAAGGACAGCAGTTTTGGCCTGTGACCGAATGAGCTGAGCTGTAGAGTAGCGTGGCAGAGGCCTGACAATTGGATAATATGACTAGTTGGGAATAATTCCAGTCACAGAGCAGAAGACAGCCTCTGTGTGTCAGTGTGGTTTATGCATGTAGAAAGGACATTCTCTTACATCATATGTACATCAGGTGGACAATATTTCAATATTTTATGAAGCAGCGCTAATAAATGACTTAAACTCACAATTACGAAAACATATACTCCAATACAACCCCAATTCCGAAATAGTTGGGACAATGTGTAAATTGTGAATAAAATCAAAATGCTGACTTTCAGATCACACAAACCAATATGTTATTTACAATAGAACATAGATAACAAATGTCAAAACTGAGACATTTTACATTTTTATCTACAAAATGAGTATGTCTTGCAGAGGTTGAGTCTCTCGGAGGTAAAGATGGCCAGAGGCTCTCCAACCTGTGAAGGCTTGCGTAAAAAAATTGTGGAATACTTTAAAAACAATGTTCCTCACTGTCAAATTGCAAAGGCTTTGAAGGTCTCATCATCGACAGTGCATAACATCATCAAAAGATTCAGAGAAACTGGAAAAATCTCTGTGCGTAAGGGACAAGGCCGAGGACCTTTAATGGATGCCCGTGATCTTCGGGCCCTCAGACGGCACTGCATCTCACCAGCATGATTTTGTCATTGACATTACTAAATGGACCCAGGAATACTTCAAGAAACCACTGTCAGTAAACGCAGTCTGCCGTGCCTTCCACAGATGCCACCTAAATCTCTATCATGCAAAAAAGAAGCCATTGTTGTGCATGATCCAGAAGCGTCGCCCTGTTCTGTGGGCCAAGGTTCATTTCAAATGGACTGTAGCAAAGTGGCATAGTGTCCTGTGGTCAGATGAGTCCAATTTTGACATTCTTGTTGGAAATCACGGGCATAATGTCCTCCTGGCTAAAGAGGAGAAAGACCACCCCTCCTGTCATCAGCGTTCAGTTCATAAGCCAGTATCTCTGATGGTATGGGAATACAGTGCTTAGGGTGTGGGACACTTGCGTGTTTTAAAGCACCATGAATTCTGAAAGGTATATAAAGGCTTTAGAGCAACACATGCTCCCCTCCAGTGTAAGGAGAGATCAGGAGAACACCAGTTGCAGGATCCAGAAGTGTTTATAAAACACAAAACACTAGGGGAAACTGGCAGACACGCCAGAAATAAAACACTGTGCACATGCACTGAACAAATGGGAAAATTAAAGTACACTGCCAAAGGCAGGGGGAAACAGAAATACTCACTCCAAGAGTGGATTAACTAAGAAAACAAAAACTGAACCTAACTAAACTGACAGATACACTGGGAGACTTAAACACGAGGCAGACAAGACAAGGGCGCAGCAAAATACAAGACTCAGGAATCATACACAGGAGAAACTCGGAAGGCACGAGGAACTAAGATTTCACCAGGTAGAAATGAGTCATACTAAGGATCCGTCTGACGTCCTCTCCCAATACTGCCACATAAATGGTCACGAGAGGAGGCGGGGACTCGGAATGCAATCGCGACTGAAACAGAAACACATGGGATTAATAAACAATTACACAAGAACAGGGGTAACAAGAATGACTCGAGACAAGACGCTGAGACCATCAATCAAGCCAGACAGTTTAGATTAAGGTAATCTAAACGTGACGAGTAAAAAGCACCACAAGAAAAGCGAAGGAAAGCACAGCTTTTAAATGAGTTAATCAGAGATAGCTCAGGCAGAATTTACTGAAGTCTGAAACGCACGCACTGGCTCATGAGTTAATTAAGGTTATTACGGCATGACGAAATATTTACAATTACCCTCAAATAAGTACTGGTTAGTACTGGTTAGTAATTATCCTATCAGAGAATGCGTTCACTCAGAGTTTCGTGAGACCCAGAATTAAACACAGGGGGAAGCAATGAATGAAATACCAGAGCCGAAACCGAAAGAGGAAACATGATTGGACGACGAGACGCAGGCATGCTGAAGGCAGTCACGCGACCACACTGTAGAATGCAGATTGGGAGCGGATTGTCAGACGGCCGAAAAGAAAGCTGAAATAAAACGAAAGTAAGACACAAGCACAAATACAGCACACACAAGGCAGAATCATAACATCCAGACCACATCTATTCCAGGGAAGGCCTTGTGTATTTCAGCTGAACTGGACTATGCAAAACCACATACTGCAGCTATTACAACAGCATGGCTTCATAGTAGAAAAGCCTGTTTGCTGAATTGGCCTGCCTGCAGTCCTGATCTTTCACCGATTGAGAACATTTGGCGCATAATTAAACGATAAGTTTGTCAAAGGAGACCCAAAACTCTCCAGCAGCTGGAAGCCTGTATTAAACAAGAGTGGGATCAAATTCCAATGGCTAAACTCAAGAAATTTGTCTCCTCAATGCCCAGACGCCTCCACTCTGTGTAAAAAAGAAGAGGGGATGTTACACCATGGTAAACAGGCCCCTGTCCCAACTTTTTTGAGACCTGTAGCAGCCATCAATGAAAATTAACTCATTTTGTAGAAAAAATGGTAAAATTTCTGTTTCAACATTTGCTATGTTATCTCTGTTCTATTGTGAATAAAATACTGGCTGCTATGATTTGAAAGTCATTGCATTTTGATTTTATTCACAATTTATACTTTGTCCCAACTATTTTGGAATTGGGGTTGTAATATTAATTTGAATGCTAATTAGCAGCATGTGTCTGCTAAAATGAGACTGAACCAGCAGCGCTTCGAGCGAGTTTCCAAAGAAAGATGAGTTTCAAAGGGGTCAAATAGTTGGTGCCAGAGCTGCAGGTGCGTTGAGCACAGTAATGTTATGATTCTGTTGCCAGGCCATGCTTTCTTTTTGACTCTGCTTTTACCTAGCCACGTTTTGATTTAGTCCATGTCAGGTTTTGTATTTTTCCTGTTCTGCCTTGCCATGTCTGTTTCCTGCCCTTAATCTAAACAGAGAAAATGAGTATCATTGTGGTTTAAGTATTTCTCCTTGCCCTGCATTGCACATTGTCTCCCCTGTCTGGTCATATGTGATGTGACAGTTTTATTCCCCAGTTTTTTGTGCCACGTTTTCAGGTGACTTCATGGTTTCTGGGTTTAAAGGAAATGAGTATAATTACTTTCGCTTTGAAAATGACTTCTATTTGCAGATTTCAGGCACTAGCATGGATACTATTTGTGCTCCGAATCATGCCAATCTATTTGTGGGCTTTTTTGAACAGAATTTCGTATTTAATCCTGTGAAAAATAGTTTTCTGTCCTATATTAAGAAATGGTGTAGATATTTCGATGACATTTTCTGTATTTTTAATGGAACTGAGGAAGAATTGACAGGATTTGTTACATTGGTCAATAGCTTTGATGGAAACTTACAATTCACCTCCATTTATCGTACTGAGAAAGTTAGCTTTTTAGATATGTGAGTCTTGAGAAACAATAATTCTTGACTCACTACCCTTTATCAAAAGGAGACTGACAAAAATACTTTGTTATTGGCCTCCAGTTTTCATCCCACTCCTTTAAAAAAAGGACTACCCGTCAGTCAATTTTACAGGCTGAGAAGAATTTGTCATTCCACAGATGATCCTATTAATAAATCCGTGGATATGAAAAATAGATTTTTAGAGCCCCCAATCCCCTATAAATAACTCTGTGGGATATGGTGATTTTTTTTTTGGTTATTATGCATGTTTTTGGGTGTTTTTCAGGAAATAATGGATGCCATGTCATTCCTTAAAACTATGGAATGGATTAGCGTGTACACATATGGGTGACTGTTCGAGACTCTCCACTACTCCCTATTCAAGATGGCTTCTTTCAATGTGGTTTGTATTTGTCTGATGAAGGTTTAAGTACCGAAACATCACAATAAAACTTTTGCTATTTGCAAGTTAGACAGTGTGCGGGACTTCTTTGTTTCCTTTGAACAGTTTATCCTAGTCCTACGCACCTGTCGTTAGAAATAGATGTGCAAAGTGTCTCCTCGTTTGTGCAATTGCAGCTATGGTTTCTGGGTTTCCAATTATTCCTTCCAACCTCGTTTGCTTCATTCGCCTTGCTGTTTTGTCCTTACTAACAAATACTAACAGTTTGTTTTTTTGGATAAATTACTAACATTAACTAACATTGTTTATAGCACTAACTTTCGAATGAGCACTACGGATTGTATTGCTGCACATTACTAATTGACTAACGAGCTCTCAGCACTTGCTCTGATCTGATCAGATCTCTGATCTGATCTCCACCCCTTGCCTTCACTCACTTTTCTTTGCTGCAATTCGGCGGATTCTCCGCACCTTATTAATTACTGTTCTGCCTCTCACTCTCTGTGCACTTACTCCCTAACTGGAGCCATTTGTTTGTCATAAGCTGTCTATGTCATCCCTGTCCGCGTTTTGGCTTTCGCCAATTTCATGTGGTTAGGAACTTCCTCTTGTTCATTCCTTTGTTATTCTGTTCCAGCTCACCTGTTCCCTATTATAGCATGTGACTTCCCATATGTGTATTTAAGCAGTCAGTTCACAGCCAGCCCTTGTCAGAACATTTTCCTTGAGCTGTGTTGTTTATGCCTTGTACTCTGTGTTATACTTCTGACTGGAACATCCCGGATTCAGATTTTGTCTTCGCCTTTGATTTGCCAGTGCCCGTGTAATGAAACCCGAACATGTGCTTGCTTTGAATGTTCTTATTTCCATTTTCCAAAAAAGGGTGTAAAATTAAACTAGATCAGCATAAACCAGACAGGCGACAAACAAAGAAGATGCAAATCTCAAATGCAGTGCATCATTGGGAATTTACAGAGTTAATGTTAGGTGTTAACCTTCAGAACCATAGATCCATCCCAAAAAAAAAAACAAAACAAAAAAAAAAACCATGAATCTGCTTTGTCGATACGATGGCAAAAGGTGGCCTCTTTGATCAATTAAAAGCCTTTAAATTTCATTTTTAGGCGCTACCTGTTGAACATTGTTGATGTTTTAAAACTTTAGACGAGAGACAGAAAATATATCAAAGTTATATCTTAAGTTCTTTATGGTTTAATATCAATACCTTGGGTATGGGTATGATCGAATAATCTAATGTTACTCAAGAATGAAATTTCTCAATGAAAAGTTAATGCTTGCGGTTGGCAAAAGGTTTAACTGTCACAGTAACCTGGATTTACAGCCACAGGGGAAAACAATACCAGTGATATTCAGTTTGATAAAACAGGAGTTTGCTTCAAAGCATTGCATACTGTTTCTTATCAGTAGCTTGGGGGCAGCTGATTCTGACAATTTATGCTGAAAAAGTTTAATCCAAGGGGAATATGAGCAGCAGTGAATGTTCTGCTACACAGAATTTAGCTGTTTCAGAGAAACTCTGTGCCGATGAGATCTGCTGCTTCTGAAAATGACTGCAATGCTCTTGAGAAATGGCAGCAACCTTTAGCAATGTTAAAGTGCTATTTTGAGGTACCAGGATAATGTAACCTCATTTTTGGCAAGGTTGTAATGTAATGTGCACGTTATGACCTTGCCAAAAACAAGGTGAATTCAAGAAGAATTTAAGAATAGAAGTCATTCTATTGTAAGCTCCAAGTTTTATTTACAGTATTATTTAGAGAAATAAAGCAATACTTTGAACTAGAAATGGCATTTTATGAATTATTGAAAGGATACTGATCCTACATAATTATACTTCCCTTTTATTGATCACAAAAAGGGAGGACATTTTGCCTGTCGGCCACCTTGAGTGTATAGTGGGCCTACCAACAACATAATTCATCTACTCGAAAGAACTGCGGACTGTTACACTGTAAAATGATAGTCCTGTAAAATACACAAAATATACAGTAAAAAAACCTCAATGATTATTTATAATTATGTTAAAGGAGCAATATGTAACTTTGTGGCCAAAACTGGCAGTGCAATCATATTTAAAATAGTGCAGAGTGCAGTATCCCCTCCTTCTCTCCCCCAGATGAGAGGTTGCTGGATCCAGCAAGAACACTACTACACGGAGCTACCATGGCTACGTTTCAATAGCACCAATGATTTGCTCTCACAGGGTTGTGTTCCGTTCAGTTCAGTTCAGAAAAGATTGAGACTAATGACTAACTTTAGCATAGGGCTGGGCGATATATCGATATTATATCGATATCGAGATGCAAAGTAAAATATCATCACGGATTTTGACTATCGTAATATCGTGATATGAAATAAGTGTTGGCTTTTCTGGTTTTAAAAGCTGAATTACAGTAATGGGTTGCATTTTTCTGCACTTGCAATACTGTTGAAGCTGTTGCCTGCACCTGTTTCATCGTTATGTCAACATTACTAATAAATGGTTATAAAAAATATTATTGTGTAAATATTTTGCAAAAGCACCAACATTTGTCCCGATAATATCGACAAAATATCGGCAAAATATCGATATCGAGATATTCGGTCACAGATATCGGGATATTACATTTTGTCCATATCGCCCAGCCCTACTTTAGCATTGGTCATATTAGTCAACTTGCTCCTCACTCTTCTGTGTGGATAGCCCACTGAAGTCCATACTGTAAAATGCGCAAAAAATGAATGAGGACTCATTTGACTGATGTACTGTCTCAATTACATTTCATATTGCCATAATGCCTGTGCTAATTTTGGAACGGTTTGCACAGCGTCTCAGCATAAAGCCAGAGAAACGGACTAATAAAGCATTGCTAATGTTATCAATGAAGAGCCACGGTGTTTATTTCTCGAGCAATTTGTTACCTAGTCAATTCGATGACCCAACTGCATACGCACTAATGTACCATGAGCGAACGTACATAACGTTATTCAACTGTAGAGAATTTTTGAATTGTTTGTGCATATATTAAATGGAATTAAGTTAGCCAAACTGAGTTGAATCTTACCTGCCCAGGTGAAAATTAGCAACTTCGGCGTCGGTCTTCAAATTCTTCTCTGCTTTCAGCCATCTCCATCTTTAAAAGGCATGTCCTATACAGATCTTTGTTTTATTTCTGACTTATTTTGTTTCTGACTTATTTCACGACGTATTTCGGAATCATAACGAAGCCATTTACAAAACCCAAAACCAGTGAAGTTGGCACGTTATGTAAATCGTAGATAAAAACAAAATACAATGATTTGCAAATCCTTTTCAACTTATATTCAATTGAATAGACTGCTAAGACAAGATGATAAATGTTCAAACTGAGAATTTTATTTTATTTTTTTTTAAATAATCATTAACTTAGAATTTAAAGGCAGCAACACATTGCAAAAAAGTTGGCACAGGGGCCTTTTTACCACTGTGTTACATCGTCTTTCCTTTTAACGACACTCAGTAAACGTTTGGGAACTGAGGAGACCAATTTTTGAAGCTTTTCAGGTGGAACTCTTTCCCATTCTTGCTTGATGTGCAGCTTAAGTTGTTCAACAATCCGGGGTCTCCGTTGTCTTATTGTACGCTTCATAATGCGCCACACATTTTCAATGGGAGGCAGGTCTGGACTACAGGCAGGCCAGTCAAGTACCCGCACTCTTTTACTACGGAGCCATGCTGTTGTAACACGTGCAGAATGTGGCTTGGCATTGTCTTGCTGAAATAAGCAGGGGCATCCATGAAAAAGACGTTGCTTGGATGGCAACATATGTTGCTCCAAAACCTGTATGTACCTTTCAGCATTAATGGTGCCTTCACATATGTGTAAGTTGCCCTTGCCTTGGGCACTAAAATACAACCCCATACATCACAGATGCTGGCTTTTAAACTTTGCGCCTTTAACAGTCCAGATGGTTCTTTTCCTCTTTGGTCCGGAGGACACGACAGTTTCTATTTCATTTCAACTATTTGAAATTTGGACTCGTCAGACCACGAAACACTTTCCCACTTTGCATCAGTCCATCATAGATGAGCTTGGGCCCAGCGACGCTGGTGGCGTTTCTGGGTGCTGTTGATAAATGGCTTTCGCTTTGCATTGTAGAGTTTTAACTTGCACTTGCAGATGTAGCGACAAACTGTAGTTACTGACAGTGGTTTTCTGAAGTGTTCCTGAGCCCATGTGGTGATGTCCTTTACACACTGATGTCGGTTTTTGATGCAGTACCGCCTGAGGGATCGAAGGTCACGGGCATTCAATGTTTGTTTTCGGCCTTGTCGCTTACATGCAGTGATTTCTCCAGATTCTCTGAACCTTTTGACGATATTACGGACCGTAGATGATGAAATTCCTAAATTTCTTGCAATAGCTCGTTGAGGAATGTTGTTTTTAAACTGTTCGACAATCAGCTCACGCATTTGTTCACTAAGTGGTGACCCTCGCCCCATGCTTGTTTGTGAATGAGTGAGCATTTCAGGGAAGCTGCTTTTATACCCAATCATGGCACCCACCTGTTCCCAATTAGCCCGTTCACCCATGGGATGTTCCAAATAAGTGTTTGATAAGCATTCCTCTCAGTCTTTTTTGCCACTTGTGCCAGCTTTTTTCATACATGTTGCAGGCATCAAATTCCAAATGAGCTAATATTACAAAGTTTACCTGTTCGAACATTAAGTAACTTGTCATTGCAGTGTATTCAATTGAATATAGGTTGAAAAGGATTTGCAAATCATTGTATTCTGTTTTTATTTACGATTTACACAACGTGCCAACTTCACTGGTTTTGGGTTTTGTAGGTTTCGTAACGTCAGACATTTGTGCTCCGAAACGCTGGTAGCTGCAGCTCAGTGTAACTGGCCACCTGGATGCCAAAATGCTACTGACTTTGTGATTGGGATATTGTTGGAGGGCAGCGCAACAGGCCAAAACACAAAATGACAACATAAGCATTAGTTGCGGGCTGCAACTTCGCTTTTGTTGTGACAATATTCTGGCTGGACTACTGTTGTCAGTGATAAAAGTATTTGAAATTAACATCATTCCTTAATGTCTGGTGATATATCAGGGCCATTTCATGTTTAATCAGCTTACATTTTTTACATATTGCTCCTTTAATATGACTTTGTTTGCAATATTATGTTCATACCCTTCAGGGGCTAAGATTTAACTGGGAGTCGGTCGGGACGGAGACACGGCCTTTATGACAATTAGTCCTGGCCAGTTCTCAATCATTTTTCTTCATCGACGCGTTTTCCAATTGTTGTAATTGGCAACTGAAGACACGGTTCCTCTCCATATGCGATTTAACTCCACTGTTTAAGTGCTGATGCAACACTGAACTTTTTGCAGTCCATAATGAACAGGTGCTGCTCGTTCTCTCTGATTAAGTAAGACGGCAATCAGGATGCGTATTTGCTGTGTTTAAATCGACGTCATTCAAAATTGCTTACCTGTCGACTCACATGCAAGCAGTAAATTAATTTTCTGAACTTAATTTACCCCACCGGATCATCGCTGGATGCTGTTAGATCACATATAGAGAGGAACCGTGTCTTCAGTTGCCAATTACGATAATTGGAAAACGCGTCGATGAAGGAAAATGATTGAGAACTGGCCAGGACTAATTGTCATAAAGGCCGTGTCTCCGTCCCACCAACTCCCAGTTAAATCTACGCCCCTGATACCCTTGGAATTCCTTGCTTGTGAAAATTAAATAATTAAAATCAACGAGAGGGCTTCATGATTAGACTTCATAGTCTTGCCCTTTAAGAACTAGAAATAAAACTATTAATGATAACAGCAGTTCTGTCTCTGGTAAGTAAAGGGCAAGAATATACTTCATAGTAACTCCATATCATAAAAACCTCAAGCCAAAAACTGATTTCAGAGATTTGTAAATTGTCTTTGACCTGTAAATTAAAAACAATACGACAGCTCAGTATTTGATGTTTCACCTCATGGATTTTCCTAATTTTTCAAAATATAGCCTACACATTTCAATTATCATTCTTGCAACATACTTTAAAAACACTATGACAATATAGCATTTGTCAGTGTTTAATGTTTCCCTCCTTTTTCAAAACTCTTAATAAACATTTACAGACTGAAGACAGCAAGTGATTAAATGTTTCAGTTCCAATTGTGTCATATTCTTTTAGCAAAAAAGTCTTAAAAATATTGTAGAGAGTCTGGGATTAAGTGGTTTGAAATGTCCATGTCATTCTGATGATAACCATTTGGTTTTGTCAAGCCAACTTAATGTTTGGTCACAAAGATTACATTCAAGTTTATATATTTTTTTTACTTTTATGTTTTGACAGGGCCCCACCCCAAATGAGGCTTTGGACTCTGGGGCTTTCCTACAAAAATAAAGGTTTTGAATTGATTTGTGTTGAAATGACAGTTCTTGATGCAGAGCTGTTTGAGTGATCAGAGATCATGGCTGATCTGCTTAGGTTTGTGCCTGAAGAAATCAGGAATTCTGTGCCAAATCATGATTTAAATCACCTGCTGAAATCAATTGTTTCAAATCAAATCATTATTCTTTTTTTTTTAAATCAAATTACTCACTGTAAATTGCTCTAATTGTTACCAACTTTTTTTGGAATATATTGCTGGCCTGAAGGGCATAAATGGGTGTATATTTCAAATAAGATTAATATGGCTAGACATAACATTAAATATTTTGTCTTTATGGGTAGCACTGTTGCCTCTCAGCAAACAGGCTGTGGGAGCGAATCTGGCCTGGGGTCTTTCTGCGTCGCGTTTGTTCATGAGGGTTTTCTCCGAGTACCCCATCTTCCTCCTGCAGTTCAAAGACATGCAGGTCAGGCTAATCAGAGACTTGAAATTGCCTGAAGGTATAGAAGGAGTGTGAGAGAATATGGCCTGTGAATGGTGTGTGCACCCTGCGGTGCATGGGTGAATTGTCCTGAGTGTGCCCCTACCTTTTGCCCTTGGTCAGATGGGATTGGCTCCAGCTCCTCCGTGACCCCATGAGAAGGTGTGGGTTCAGATAATGGATGAATAATTTCTAGTTTTATGTGCATTTTCTAAAGGGTCCTATTTCCTCCCAGTTGGAGTTGTGACAAAATAACATCTATTTAATTTATCATTTTTAAAATGTAAGGTACTTTCCCTGCTGTAAAGTGTGGACAAATGCAAGAATGCTTCTGTTTGTTGTCCAAAATGGCCCCTCACTATCATCACAGGTTACATGAAATACTTCGTCAGGACCACTGTCTTCAAAGTTAAAATTTATATGGGCAAAAAGGCGATTCCTTTGTTTTTGGCAGGAATGACTCTGGATGCTGTCTAGCCGTCCAGGAGGAAGACCAGCTGCCAAATCCCTCGCAGGAGGTATGGAGCAGATCCCACAGTGAAACACATTTATTTTATTTTACAGGATGGATTAGAAGACTGAACTGTGGAGGGAAATCAGAGCAGCAGAAGGAAATCCAAGCAGACGTGGAGAAAATCTACACAGAGCGACTCTGGTCAAACAGAATGGCTCTGGTCAAACTCTGGGCATTTTTTCCATGAGGTGCCAAATTTAATCGAGTGAGGCCATTTTAATGGACTGCTCTATTATGTATATGGCCTGTGAAAGACAAATCATCTCAGAGCTGAAGCCGCCAACAGCAGCATAACTCTCATATCCCGCGTGATCTTAAGCGATGCCTCATATATAATAGCCCTTGAAGTGATTATGACCCATGCATTAACATGCCTATTAATTAATTACTCAATCCATTTAAATAAGCTAAATTAGAAGAGACAATATGCTGAGTGTTTTAAAAAGGTTTTGTCATTTGGGATTGCAATGAAATTTTTTATTCTAAATCGACCACGGGGTCATACCAGTATTTCGCTTATTTTTGCGCATGGCTATGGTTTTAAATATTGTAACGGCTGGTGCCCCAGGAATAAGCGGAGGCGGCGGTGATAGAAGGAGATGGAGGACCCAGATGTGAATTTATTAAATAAACAAAGTGAACATAATATAAGAAACAGAAAATATAAACTACACAGGGTTAGGTAAAGACAAGGAAATCAAAACAAAGGCCAGGTTTAGACACAGCCGGGTATTTACAGAAACGAATATTCCACCTACGTTTTCAATAATAAAATCGTGCACACAACATCATGTTCAAAAATGTTGTCATTTTACATGAACTCCCATAAATATGCTGTCCAGTGAATCCTCAGAATTGACAACAACGAATAAGATGCGCAGCTTCTTGGTCCTTCCAAAACAATAAATATGGCGCAAGGTTCGTCTCTGTGGACTGATAGACAGATGCTGTGACGTTTCAAAACTTAGAACCCTGTTTCACTCAGTTTACAAGGAAAAACATAAACGGCGTTATCAGAAATCTCTACTTTGGCCAGGGTTCTTACAAATCATCATTTTCCGTGAAAAAAAAAAACTGTTTGCGTGTGAAAGAGAGGCCAAACTACATAAAAATATGTGCATTTTTCTTATGTGTAAACAGGGTCAAAGTGCTCTTTAAGGGGTGTTATAATCTAAGGCTACCTGCCTGTGAGTGGGGAAACAGGTTAAAATAGACAAGGAATGATAATCAGCTAACAAGAACCAAGTGGGAACAATTAACAATGGGCAGGAGGATAATTGGATACTTGGATTAGGCAGGTAGCCGGAGGGAACAGAGGGAGGCATTACAAATTTGTTTTGACTTTTCCCTTTTATCTTGTGTACCTGTAGGTGTTCAAACTGTACTGCTGCAATTTAACGTTGTTAATTAGCTGAAGTAAATTTGCATCTTTCATCAAGGTACAAATAGACAATTAAGTGTGCTAGTGCAGTTTTATAGGAATTTTCCAATTTAAACTACTGTAGCTTAAAATGACCTGAAAATAAGCGTTGTAACTTATATCTACATTTTTTTTCTGCCATCACTGACATCGCCGCAGACAGTGTTTAGCAAGTCCCCCAGAGCAACCATTTGTGACAGAGATGCGTCTAGGGTGACTGTCACAACCCACATGTGAAAACCTTCTATTTTGCTTCCTATTCAGCACCTTGCATGTGTATTAGAAGTACGTCTCCTTTGCTTAGTTGATGTCTCGGGTGTATTCCCCTCCCCAGCTGTGCCTCATTTCATTGTTACTTTCTGGTGTATTTGTGACGTGTATTTACACCCTCTGCTTTGAGTTGCAAGTTGCTGGATTGTCATTTGCCATTTGCACTCAGAAGCAGCCAGGATTCCTAGTATAAAGTCTTCCTCTCAAGTGTAACATTGCCTTTAATGACAACAATTTGCGGAAGCTTTTCTCTTTACGCAGTTAACTTGCACAAGCTTCCAAGCCTACTCAGAATCCAGGATTACAACCGTGTACAAGTCAATCCAGCTCAATTTAGTTCATCTGTCCTGTGTAATAGGAACAAGCTCCCGAGCATAATCATGGTCCAGGCTCTCCCAAGTTTGTTCCTCTGTCCAGATGGTTAGGAACGGCCCTCCAATCCTACTGTCAAAGGGTCGGAGCCAAGTTCCCCTCAAGCTACTCCATCCTCCAGTGAGACAGTTGGCGAAGTGTGTGCTCACCCTGACTGCTATCCCGGAAGCAAATGGTCAGCGATGCTATCCTACTCCGGGGTTCTGTCCTCACTTCTTCCTCTGAGGTTCCTGCCCCAAATTAACATACAAGCTGTCCATAAAATGACTCATTAGATTGTACACTGCCTCCACACTTGATTCCTGGTCTGAAACAAAACAATATCTATAAAATAAAATAGACCAGTCTACGTGCAGTCCATATTTACATCCCTTTTTTTCTGAGTATGTTTTGTTTGTGGGAGGGGTCCCCTATTCTTGACTTCGAGACGGCCGGAGATAAGCGGCACATGAATGTTCATGATGTTTTGGGTCTTCCGTGTAAGGGAATTAAAGACAAATGTTATTTAAAACATCAAGGTGTAGGGCCTCTGGATGGCTCACAGCTAAGACTATTGACAGAACATCAGTCCATCATACTGCAGGTATTTGTTGATGGTAAATGGAATTTCTGTGATGTATATGAGGACTATCCACAAAGTGTTCATGATGCCTGAATACTCAGTCAAATTTATGGGGCAGAATACACTTCTGTTAAGAAATTAATAACTACAAGTGGACATGATAAAGTAAATGATTGTGACATGTTGTGCTTTGCACAAGGTTTGTGAAGAGAATGGTGATAATTTTTGCAAAGAGGATCATGTTTAAAAACGTCCTATTTCTGCAAACATACAGCATTACAGAAATCCTCCAAAGAGTTAAGCACTGTGCTAATGCCCACTCCAGAAAGGTGACTCACTGTCATGTATCTGCTGTTGGTAGCCAGCTTCTCAAATGTGACAGTAACTTGCTTTCTCTCAGGTATGCACAGGTAGACACAATCGATAAAAGCAAGTTACTCTAGTGATGCCACATTTCTGAGGAGCAAGCTCAGGTCTGACAACGTGACGAGAAGTCAGACAAGCAGACATCGGGAAGCAGCACAACAAAATGGATTCCTTCCTGATTTATTACCTCAATACTTGCTAATCTAAATCCTGTGGTTTTGGCTGCTGTTGATGTTCCTTGAGAGAACATTCGCATACAAAAGATTTCACACTTTTAATTACTCATGTGGTTTTACAGCATGTTATAAAACAAAAGAATTAATGTGAAAGAATGTGTGGGCGATCCCGGTATGAATAATTGCAGGCAGTCTTATTGCTTTCATAAGCCAGAAAAGTATATGGTCTGAATTTATCAAGGTTACCCTTACATACTCACTTTTGGGTTTGAAATCTGAAAATTCTTGTTTGCAAGCTGTGCAACATACGGCATGGAGACCTGCTCATGGTGCTCCCGATTTGTGAGTGAGCGCTGCACACACATAAGGCCAAAGGTGCAGAACGCACATAAAAAAATGTACACGATATGTTATCAGGCTCAATATGTAAATATGTCGAGTAACAATGGAGTACTTCTCTGACTTTCATTCCTTGATATTTTCTATCAAACTAAATAAGAGTGCTCTGAGAGCAGAACAGCGACTGCGATATGCGTATCAACAGCCTATTTGCAGCATATTTGCAAAGTTTCAGGGATATCCTATGGAAACTGTGGGAGCAGTTGATTTCACCTGCTAAGTACCTTCCGCTACAGACAGGCAAACTGCCCCATGACCTGATCCCCTTTCAGGCTTTTGCCTGGTGGGGGATTAAAAAAAGTGAACTAAATACAATGTATCTTCATTACATGATATTTCAGTGCCTACAAGGCAGCTTACACATGGAAATGTATAACATTAGGTTGGCTGTTATTTAGGGCAGACTGCAATAAGACCAGTTTTCTGAACACGTCACTTAATTTTACACAAGAGTATACTTCAGCTTATTTGGTGTTTGGAGCAAATAAATGTGTTTTTTTAGAGACTGCATCCACATTGAGTTTCTCCAGTGGATGGCTACAAACTTGTATACGTATATCTACCATAAACACTACTCTCTGGCTATGTTTGCTTTGGGGAAGTTTATGTACCCCACACCCACCATACAGTATGTGTTTTGCTTGTGTAAAGAGTCACTACTGCATTCCCCGTAACAGCTATGCTTTCCATAAACCATGTTGCTTGAACTATTTTGCCTTCATGTGCGCAAACACACTTTACAGTTACACACACCGCTGGGGGACCTCCTTGTCTAACTTCTGACCTTACGTGCATGGGGGCCCAATCGAAAATGCAAAAAATAGCTTGTGGGATGACTCGCTATTGCCATTCCTACTCTTGATTATATTTCCAAGGCAGCGACAAATGTAATCAAATTAGGTTTTGAATGAACTGCAGGGATTAAATCTTGGAACAATCATGTCCCACCAATGACTTGTTTGTGGAAATGTCCAAACAATGGGAGATACTCATCTTCTGAGGAGTCTCTGCATATACAAATAGTAGAAGAGAATGCATATGTATGAAAAAAATAGCAACTACCTGGAATGGCAGTTAGTATGATGCATCAGCATTAAAATCACTGTTTGGCTAACAAACTCAAAAACGATACCTACTCATATCCTTACGGGGTCTTCAGGGTAAAGTGTAGAAATAACCATAATGATGTAAAAACTAAAAAGTAAACATACTCAACACGATTTTAACCTCATAAAATGTAGTACAGTGTAGATACAACTTCAGTCCAAATTTCAAGTCAGTCAGATATATTAATGACTTAAAGAATGCCACAAGGTTGAAAATCAGTCAAATTTGTGATTTTCGGTAATTTGCACTTACAACTAACAATTAAGGCAGAGGAAAAACACAGATTCTTGGTGCTAACTGGCATCTCACTGCATTCCCTCATTCATTTTATTTGTTTTATGTAAAAATCAAAAATATCAACATTTTCTAAAAAAAGAAGAGAAAAAAATGTAAATTTTTACCCTGAAGACCCTTTAAACACGACTGTAGCCTGTCATGAATGCTGTCTGCGGCCTCTACAAGCAGGCAACCCTCAAATGCAAGATGTGCTGACTCTAAAAGTAAATTTGCTGAAAGCAAGTCAAGCAGATTGGTTCTGTCAGCCATGATTTTCTTTCCATGAAAATTACCCGGACTTTCGCAAGGTCATGTTTGGTTCCCAAACCTGTTGAAATGTAGACCGGTTCCCAAAAGGCACCAACTGGGACTCATCCAGAATGGGCACGATCCTGGTGGAAAAGAGCAACAAGACTGATAATCACAGCATGGTAAATGATATAATATATATGGATTTTCAGAAAGCATTTTACATGGTACCATATTTAGATGAGGATGGTCAGAATTACTGGAGTTATTCTGGAGTGGATTCAGAGCTGGTTACAAGATAGAACACGAAAGGCCCTACTTTGATGAACTAAATGCAGTCAGCAAACGCCAGTGATAAAGGTATTGCGGAGTCAAAGTCAATGAATCTCATCTGAGGTAGGCTCTGTGGTAAGTGGAGTACCCCTGTGATCTGTGCAGGAACCGCTGCGCTTTCTCATCTACATTAATGACCTAGACAGGAGCATAGGTTGCAAATTGGCTAAAGTGGGAGGTTTGGCTAACAGTTTACAGCCTGCTTAGGTGATTCCTGATGATTCAGACGCAATCCAGAAGCAGGCAGAAACATAGCAAATGAACATTAATGCAGCTAAATGCAAAGTTATTTGTGTGGGGGATAAAAGCTTTAGACAGGAGTACTATAAGGGAGATCAAATTGGAGAGGGACCAGGAAATAATTATGACCAGGTCCTTGTCAGTGTGCTGTGACAGTAAAGAAAAGACCAACAGAATTCCTGGGATGTATAGTTGCAAGTATTGAGTATAAATCAAAGGAGGTTATACTTATATCATGGCTTCATTTAGTACTTGATTGAGATTAGTCAAAGATGTGCAATAATTTCCGGGAACTGCACACCCATGAAGTATTTCCAAACATTTTAGCCATTTAACACTTTGCATAAATCATCCATGTCTGGATTCTAGGCAATATTTAATTGCCACTTTGTGGTACGTAGGTGCAAACATCAAAAGTGAAGGCTAAAAATAGATACAGGCAACACATATCTTGAGTTTTCTTATATAAGTATTTGTACCTTTGGGGAGTATGGTATTAATGATAACTGGGAGAAAGCAGAACGTGACAAGGACTGTCTAAGTGGAACTATGACCCTGAGGAACTAGCAATTGCAGATCTTGATTGGCAACATACAGTAAATACATTGTATATTGCTTGTATTAACGGTAGTTTTAGCTGTAGCCAAGCAAGCGAGCAATCTTATTGTCTTAAGCCTAAGCAAAAGGAAACTTTGGGGTCATCTCATAGAGGCATTTAAATATGTTGAAGTCCCCACGAAATCAAAATCAATGTTTAAGTATTTTTATCATGTATTTCTTGCTCTATATATCAACTATACACCTGTTTCTGGCCCAAAAATGACAAATAAGTGATTTTGTAGATATTCTTAATTACATTTTATGGTTTTCCATTTCCTGGAAAACGATTTAAAAATGTTGATTCGTCACCTTGCACTCGCAGGCAGCAGTTTATAGATCATAGAATTTTACGAGGAACCTTACACATATTAATGAAATGATTGATAAAAGAGGCCCATTGTTGTGGGATTTACTGAATACCTCTGCACGATATCTCTTTTTACAATGCATACTGATTCTGAATGTTTTGCACACAATCAAAATTCCCCCCTACCCTGCCCCGTGAGCTTGTCATCATTACTATATTGTTTCTGTTGATTTCTCTTGTGTTTTTTAAACCGCTCGTCTGAATTCTTTTGTCACAAGTAACCAAATTTCTTTTGTACTGAAAAACCAAAATAATCCACCCCCCTCCCCAGGCAACATTCACAAGTGTGCATGAAAATAGCAATCCTGGCTCTGCTTTTAGAACATCGCTTGAGTCCAAAGTGATCATTCTCTGCCAGCCTCATGTACATACATTATGATTTAACAAACCATTTTAAGTCTTCATTGGCAAGTGCCTTGAAAGAATGTCTTTGGAAAAAGTTTTGCATTTTGCCTATTTTAGGGAGGCTTCAATCCCCCATCCCCCAAAATACAGAACGATATTACTTTAAATTATCTGTCTTTGGAGAAACGTGTGCCAGACCAAACCCCTCTTAGGGAAGACATGGCCCCACTTTTCATAAATCTCCAGTGAGGCCCCAGGTCTTTTCAGTCCTGTTAAATTTTATTTATAGTGCTTTTCACAAAAGTTCAGCCTCAAAGATGCTTTAAATGTAAAAACAAGTGCCCGGCCTTGAACTAGATCAGGTGTCTTTCGTTTTTAAAACTTCGCATAGCCCTGTAAAAAAAAAAAATTGTGCCATGGCATGAAAATCAGGAAATGGCATACACCAAAGTAAAACAAGATTTATCAAGCCATGTCTAGGCACACCGAGGCACAATTTTGCCTTTATGAATCACAAACTTTTTTCAAAGTGCATGCATGTAAAAGTCCCTCAGATGGGCCATGACCAGCAGCCTCAACATGTGGCTGGAAAATGTTCCTTGTGGCACCCATCTGCATAAATCGTGGAAGTTTGACGATTTCTATAAAAAATAACTAGCTGAATACGCAAATAAATGTTCCAAATTCCAAAGGTGTGAATAACTATATCAAATAGACTGCTAAACATAAAGGAATAGGTGAGAAAGTACATAGATTGGCATTTTGCCATTTTTGAAAGTCTCATTCAACCACTTTTAGTTGACCTCATAAGCCCTGAGCCTCTGGCTCGAAAATGACATGGCCAAAATGAAATGAGTGTGTGACTACTTGGTGCATTTGAATAATCTTGGCATCATAATAAAGGTAAAACCTTAGGGATTTCTGTTATGGTGTAAAAATCAGTATATATGCCACTGAGTCAGAGTAAATGAAGACGGAGCACAGCATAAATGAAAAATGTCATTTCTGCCTAACAAAAATGTACTTTTATCCCTTTTTAAATGATTTAGTTGCAGTCTGAAACCTCTAAAAATTACAGCATAAAATCTCACCATTATCTTTGCCAAAGTTTATTCTTATAAACTAAATCAGAGCAAAATTAGAGAGGTATTAGTTCAGGAATGTCTAGGTGGGATGTCCAAATTGGCCATTTTGGCAGATTTTTGGGGACTCACTGGCATTTCAGATTTCTCAGGTACCAAACTGTAAACTCATTTAATTTCACTTATACGTCACTACAGGCATACATTGTATCCAAATACAACCTTTTTAATTTTTTTTTCCATCAGTCCTGTATACCTTTTCCCATTCAAAGAAAATACACATAAAGGAAATGATGTTAGACTCCACTGAAGCAGATTTATTTTAATTCTAAATACAAAGATACAGTTAAAAACAGTAAAAAGTAAAAAAACAAAAACGCCAGCAATTATTTATACAAGAAAAATGCTTAAGTGCTTACCCAGGGTTTCTGCTTACCCAAGATTGCAAAAATGAAGTCAGCAAAACACGTTATGACCCTGATTTAGCGTTTGTACTGCCGCGCTCTCTAAGTGGTTGAGCACAATGGCGCTAGGATTCTCAGTCAGAAAACAGCTTGAAAATGACTATTGAATATTTAGCTGATAATTATTGGGAAAATACAAAAACTAAAAACAAATAATTTAAACATTTATATTGTTCCGCTCTTTGAGTACATATACATAATGGTGCATGGACTCTCAGACACACTGGGAACGCAAGGCTCTATCTCAGGCTAGGTTTGTGCGATTAGGGTGATTTAGGGCTTGTTGGAAATGTCAAAGCCCATAGAATCAGAGTGAAACTGACTGCGTCACAGGCAGGTCACAGAGAAGAAAATACATTGCTTGCAATTGGAATGCTCAGCGCCTCATCTCATTGAAAAAAACAAGCATGAAAACTGACAGATTTAGTTGCAATGTAACATGGATACACTGGGCTAACAATACCCAGTTCAGATTTAACCTCGAACACAGTTTTTTATGACAAAATATCAAAGGTAAGAAAAAATTATTGCTCATCGCTGTAGAAAGAAAGTGCATGCCTGCAGTTCTTTGAGTGTAGTGTCAGTTTAAAATGACATAGCCATCATTGGATTGTGTGGACTTTCCTCTTTCATTTGATGAATCGTTTGTATGTACAGCAAAAATTCAGTAGGACCACGAGTGATCAAGCACTAAAATTATCTTATGTTTTGCTACATGCTTATTTACATTCTTGGTGGTTGAATTGTGTTAAGTTGAGGAAAAAATGGTCATTATGTGCTTCTCGCCGAATTTTTTCCCTTTAAGCGGATATGCTGCATGATGATGTTGCTATCTGGAAACGTGCTGTATTTATGATGTTTGTTGATTGCCCCTGGTACTGGGGGCATTCAGATTTAAGAGGTTAATTGCCATGAAATTTCTATTTCTTACAGCCATTGATCCTTTTCTGAAATTTTAGAGTGCTGACAACATTCGTCTTTAAGGTATAGGAATAATTGGTCATATTGGCAGAGGGCTTGCCGTTCAGAGAATGAAAGTGGTATACACAGATTGTGAATCCTGGAAAGTTTCATTCCCTTAATCAATGTCAATTGCACCGCCAGACTAATAAACACAGTTGTATAGTGATTAATGTAGCTCATGCAATTACTGGCAGTACAGCATCTGGCAATTATGCACCCCCCCCCAATAAATAAAGAGCTTCCAGGCTCAATTTGTCATACCTCATTCATCTCCAGAATCATCATCCTCCCACCCTACTGCATCAGCCAATTGTTCATAGATTCAGTGATTGTGCGACTAACACAATCCCTGTAGGAGCATAGAACAATGCAGCTCAGATCAGATGTCCTGCATGTGTACCTGCTGGCTTCGCACCTACTCCACTGGCATGAACAATGCACATAATTTAACACTTCATCAGATGCCGGGTGTGAGGTATGATTCAGGAACCACACGCGAGAATCGAAATGCCAATCTTCGTAAAACTTTATTCATTCCAAGTAGTGACCAAAAAGCAGAGATTCTAGTACCGGAGGAATAATCAACAACAGTAGTCGAGGGACAGGCAGGGGTCAAAACCAAAGGATTAGAGTTCTCAAGGAACTTAAACGTAAGGCAAAAATTTGAAATCCAAAAACAGGCAATGGTCATACACAGGGCGTCAGTAGAAGGAATCGTAGTCAAACAGGCAGGGGTCAAAAAATCCAAAGTATAAAATAAATAAGGCTAGGCAATCTTGTGGTCGTACAGAAGGATGTTGAAGAAGAAACAAATCACAATTGGCATACACGGCTCTCTGCACAAAAGGAAATGACAAACTACAAAGTCAGAACTGCAGTGAGGACTCTAAATAGACAGAAGGGAAGTCACATGCTATGCAGGGAACAGGTGAGCTGGATCAGAGTAATTAACAAAGGAATGAACAAGAGGAAGTACCTTACCACATGAAATTGGCGAAAGCCAAAACACGGACAGGGATTGGACAGACAGCCTATGACAAACCAACGGCTCCGGTTAGGGAGTTCTAAAGTGCACAGAGTGAGAGGCAGAACAGTGATTAATAAGGTGCAGAGAATCTGCTGAAGCACAGCAAAGTTAATTGGGTGAAGGCAAGGGGCGGAGACTAGAGCAGAGCAAGTGCTGAGAGCCCGTTAGTCAATTAGTAATGTGCAGCTATACAATAACATAACATAACGTAACATGCGTGGAAAGAACAGGCCTTTCAGCCCAACTAAGCTCGCCAGTTTCTCTATATTATTGTGAATATATCCCTTCAGATACTAAATGACTCAATGGTATCTTGCTTTAAGTCAAGCCTGCTCTTGAAAACCCCCAAGGTCTCTGCCTCAACAATATTTTCAGGCAAGCTATTCCACATTGAAATTACTCTTTGGGTGAAGAAATATTTCCGAATATCAGTGCTAAATTTACCTGTGGTCAACTTCCATTTGTGACCCCGAGTTCTACTCACAACAGTTGGTCGAAGGAATCCTACATAATTCACTTTGTTTATCCCTTTAACATATTTAAAGACCTCAATCAAATCACCCCTCAGTCTCCTTTTCCTAAGACTAAAGAGATTAAGGATCTTCAGCCTCTTCTCGTAGCTTTCATCTTTTAAACCTGGAATAAGCTTAGTGGCTCTTCTCTGATCTCTCTCTAGAGCCTCGATATCTTTCTTAAAGTATTGTCCCCAGAACTGTACAAAATACTCCAGATGTGGTCTAATGAACGTGTTGTACAAAAGAAGCATCACCTCCTTAGATTTGCACTCAATACTTTTGGCAATATATCCCTGCATCCAATTAGCTTTTTTAACTGCTACAGCATAATGGCTAGAACCTGTCAGTGTTTGGTCAACAATCACTCCCAGATCTTTCTTTTGTGCAGCATATTCCAGTTTTTAACCTCCCATGAAGGACTCGTCTAATGTTTTTATAACCTACATGCACAACTTTACATTTTGCTAGATTAAATTTCATTTTCCACATTTCTGCCCAATTCTGGATTCTATCCAAATCATCCTGCATCACTTTAGTGGACCCTAAACTATTTGCCAAACTCCCCAATTTGGTATCATCTGCAAATTTAATCTGCTCTCAATATTCCTATCAAGGTCATTAATGTAGATGAGGAACAGCAGGGGTCCCAACACCGAAACCTGGGGGATGCCACTCCCCACAATACCTAGCTCAGATGAGATACCACTGACCACCACTCTTTGTGTTCAGTCCTGTAACCAGTTTTGAATCCACTGAATCGAATGCTTTCTGAAAATCCAAGTATATGATGACATAAGCCCGGCTCTGGTCATAAGTCCTGGTGGCCTGTTCAAAAAACTCCAGACGGTTTGTTAGGCATGACCTTCCCTTCCAAAAACCATGTTGGTTATCCCTCAAGATACTGTTACGTTCAAGAAATAAGTCCAGCTTATCTTTTATGATGGATTCCAATATTTTGCACGCAATGCAAGTTAAACTGACTGGCCTGTAGTTTCCTGGACAGGTACGGTCCCCTTTCATATATATTGGTATTATATTGTCCAGTTTCCAATCATTTGGTATTTCTCCAGTGTCTAAAGACTGTCTGAAGAAGGCGGATAGCGGCTTAAAGATGATCTCACCAACTTCCCTGAGCACTCTAGGATATAAGCCATCAGGACCCGCCGCCTTATCTGCCTTTAGTTTATGCAACTTATCTAATACTTCATTATCCCGAACCTCAATTTCCGCTAAATAATCCTGAGCATTTGACATGCCCTCTGGCCAAATAAAGACCCCCTCTGAGGTAAAATTCTCAACAAAGTAACTGTTTAAGGCATCCACAGTATGCTTGTTATCATATAGCAGCGTTCCTTTTTTATTCTTTATGCACTTATCCTGCTCTTTAACTTTCCTTTTTAACAATCCCTAGTGCTTCTTACTAAGTCAGTATTATAAACATTGTTAGTTAGTGTTAGTAATTTATCTCATATAATAAACAGTTAGTACTGTTAATAAAGATAGAACAGTAAGGCACCGGAAACAAACAAGATTGGAAGGAATGTTTGGAAACCTAGAAACCATGAAATCACCTGAAACTGTGGCACACAAGACTGGTGAGATGTACTGAACCAACTAGATCACTAGTTGTTGTTTAATATCTTTATTGATACACTTTTAAAACATTTTATAATGTACATAAAAGGTATATGCTTATGACAAACAAAAGTTTTTAAGTTAAAAGTTATAGTGTTTGCTAAGATACATAGTATCTATACATCTTAATTGAAAACTTAAATTACCAATGAATGCATTGACTAGCAAGCACATAACCAATTCATTATCTCCACAGCATCAGCATTAGACAAGCTGGCTATTTGAACATTTGTACTATATATTTTGTCCTTAATTTCCCTTGTCATGGCTGTAGTGATTTTATCAGGCATCATCAACCTGAGACACTTGACAGTTCGTGGCAATTACAGATGTAGCTATACTCCTCATTGTCTTTGTAAAGAAAGCTATTTTCCTATTTGAGCTTTGAGTCATTGTTTTACATAGTTTCATGAACTGTTTTCTTATCCGAATGATGATATTAATTATTATATTATTATTATAATTATTAATTATAATAACCAATTAATATGGGTAAATATCTAGTGTGCGTCTAAAAGGGTAAATTCAGCATTCGTCTAATACATCTATTCCACATTGTACCAAATCTGGAGACATGCTTGCTTGTTAGATCCCAGACCTGCGGCTCCATAAAAGTGTGAGCGCTAAGAATTAAACACTTGTGCCAGGACTGATACAGGTGCACATTATAGATTTACCACTACGTTATTTACTCTGCCAACAAGATCTCCCCGTTTGACAATAATCTCATGCTTCTCAGACATGTTGCTTGAGAGATAGTTCCCTCGATGCTTAACTTCATCCACCCACTTTAGTGACTGTCCAGCTTAGGTCACGGGGTAAGGATCCTTGTTTCTCCGTCTAAAATGCATGCATACTGATTTCTTGGGATTGAACTGCATGTCATATTCCATCCTATATTCTTCACAGATATGCAGCATTCTCTGGAGGCCATTACTTGTTGTACATGAGCGGGTCAGGTTGTGACACTGTCACATTCATTAAGAATTAAGTATTCTGATGAAATATTTTTGTTATTGCGCATAATAGTAATCACATAATTGTAATTGTGAAAATGTGTAATAATATCCATGTCTACCGCATATATGTTGGTATGTCTGTAGTGTGGGGGGTCACTTTAAGTCCGCGGCTGCCGCAGCTCCTATCAGCGCGCACCCAAACTTATGGGGTTGGCGTAAGGTGCGGGGAAAAGGATGTGGAAAGTCTTTGGAGTGCGGGTGTGAGTGGAATGATAGGTGCCATGCAGCGTTGTGAGCTGCAGCCAAGATTCTGTGTTGTTTCCTTTGTGAGAAGTGTGACGAGCTCGGATTTATAGGCCTATAACACATCTTCCCAACTGGAGAGACCATACCCGAGCTTACTCAACAAACTCAATTATTTAGTCCATGCGCGTCTTCTTCAAGAGGACGTGCGGAACTATGAAGATCGTTGCTGTTGCGGCGAGATAAAAGTCTACAGATCCGGTGAGATTGATCCTTTTTGTTTTTGTTGCGTGGTATACCACTGCCTCAACGCGATCGCTTTTTTGCCTTTTTTCTGTGTTGTGGATGACTTTTTTTTTGTACTCTAGATATTGGATTATCGGTGTGGCCTAAGCGCTTCCTGGAGTTCAAAGACTTTGTTTCGTGGATTGGACTCAAGGATTTCATTTAGTTTGAACTCTTAGATTAAGGTTGTGGACTGATATATGCGGGTAATTCTGGAGATTTAAATTGTCCGTTTTATTTTGGGTGGTTTGAATATATAGCGCAGAGCGCGCAATTGAAGTGAGGGCGTCTTGCTTGATTTGATCAGCGCCGACTGATCAAATAATTATTAGTTACGTGCGTGTGTGGTATAGAGAGCGCTACAGAGGTGGTTACATATGACCTGGGCTACATTTAGGGACTTTCCACAATATTCACCACTGTTACTGTTAATATCATTATTTTGTCTTGTAGCATACATACATGCACAACTTTCATTTCCTTTTATTTAAAAGAACCGCTTTGGTGTTTTTCAGTAGCTCAGTCACCTATTAAGGGGCTGATTGTTACAAGGTCGTCAGCATAGCCAACTGCTCCATAGAAGTAGGGACCAATCCAACATCCATCGCTGCCCTTTTCCAGCTGACTGATTAACTCGTCCATATAGAGACAATACAATATAGGAAATGCAACACTCCCCTGATGAGTGCCGTTACTGATGTGAGAGGCCTCTGAGTGTTTGCCCAGCCAGACTGTCCTCACAGTCTGCTCCATGTACAAATCCATGAGAGCCCTTAGATCCAAGAGCTTCGCATCTCTTCTAACCAATGAACAGGGGATACAATGGTGCAATGGCAAGAACCGAAAACCAGAATGTACAATAAATGGAAAATCATAAAAATAAAGACTCGGTAAGCACAAAAACATGGCAAAACCGGGCATGACAGATCAGAATCACAACACCGCGACCATATGTCATCCAATGGACAGCCAGTTTCTTGTCCTACAGTATCCAGCCATTGCTCATTGGGCTTGGAACAGAGATCGTTTGTTGAAGGGTTGACAGTCTCTGACAAGTAATGTGAATGCCCACTGGTATTCAGTCTCTTTTACAACAAGGTTCAATGGATGACGTTTCCCTTCACCATGGAAGGCATTGGTTGATGCACATCCTGTGAAGATATGTAACCCAATCAATGCCCGACAGAGTTCGACACCGATTGACTCCTGCACATCCTGCAGAGCCAGAATCTGCAACTTCCGTTTGATACCAGTCAGAGAGTAAATATCTGATGCAATTTCTTCCATCAAGAACAAGAGGATGATAGCCAGACCGGGCTTTAGATAGCAATGTAGGGATAGGTGCTGCTAGCATGATAACAGTGTAGCACAATCCTTGCATCAGCCTTTTCATGGCTGCAGGTCAAATTGGATGCAAAAATGAAAATGCAGCACAGGACTCACCATGTACCACATAAAAAGAGATATCTCCCAGACTTTATGAAGGCTTGGTTAGAACTGAAAACGTTTATACTTCATATCACATAATCTCATGGATATTTTCATGACTGACAGTACAATTTGGTGACTTCATAGATTTGGGGGGGGGGCTATCCAATGCTATCCAATTAAGCCATTATTATTTTTACTATTTTTAAACTGAGTAATCTGCGTGCTCAAGCAAGCCGCCACGCTCGTCGGCTAGATGAGAATGCCTACGTCATTTGGTATCACATCAGTCAGGTTTGGATCTCCTTTTTCGTTGGAACACACAACAGCCTGTTTCCATGTTCTTTTCTGGATTGACAATCAATTATAACTTTTTTTGTTTGTTTGTTTGTTTGTTTTACCAAAGAATTATAACTAAGCCAAGGCTATACGTAGCCTGTAATTATTACGAGGTGATCATGACAAAAAGATTCATTTACATTTATACATACACTGATTCAAGACTGCAAGGATGGACATTTTAATAATTAGGCTAATTATAAAAAATCTCAACTCTCGGTAATTCCGTGTACTGTGTAATTCCGTGTTTTGACTTTTGGTTTATCAGATTATGAAAGAGGACGATATATTTAATTGTCGAATGGCATTAAAAAAAGTATGCATTTGGGGCGCCCCGGTGGCTCATCGTGCGTACCATAAAGGCTACGCACCTTCCCGCAGCGACCTGGGTTCAATTCTGTCCCAGGTCATTTGCTGCATGTCTTTCCCCATTCTTCTCCCCAATCTTCCTGTCTCTCTACACTGTATAACTGTCAAATAAAGGAAAAATCCCCCCAAAAAAGTATGCATTTAAGAGGGGGAAACATTATCAAGAACATATTGACCACGCAGTGAAAGCAGCATAAGAAAGGTTTTGATATTTGTTAATGGCACTCTAAGCAAACATGAACAAATTTGCTGTCTCGTGGGCATTTTAAGTTTGATGCACTGAGCAATAATGTCATGGATAAAATTGGCACAGCACGCAGTGCTTGAATTGGAATAAAAAAGGTGCCAGCACTAGGGCTGTGCAATTAATCGAATTTTGATCACGATTTCGATTTTGTTGTCAAACGATCTTAAAAATCATATAATCGAGTTTAAACGATTATTTTCCATTTTCCATTACACAATTACAATAAATTTGAGAGACGCGCATGCGCATTACGTTCCATTCCACGCAGCCCTGCTAATTTACAGGATGTCCCATAGCCCCACTCCCTCACGCGAATGAGATTGAGAAATGGCAGAAGGAGGAGGGCAGAGTCGTTTGGTTGAAAAAAGGGGTAAGAGAAGTTCTGTCGTATGGGAACACTTTGGATTCGCCGAATCTGATGAGAAGCAGCAGCACACAACGTGCAAAATATGCTTCAAAGTAATAGCCGCTCACGTTGGTAACACAACAAATCTTTTCAACCATCTCAAACTAAACCACAAAGTCATTCACGACGAATTAATGAAAAAAACAAAAAGACAAACCCAGTGCCACAACCAGCAAAACGTCAACCCAGTCATCGATCACGGACACATTGTTTAATGCGACTCCTTATCCGACAAGTTCGGAGAGGCACAAGACATTGACAGCTGCCGTTGGATATTTCCTGGCTAAAGATATGCAAGCCATTAATACAGTCGAGGGTGAGGGGTTCAAAAAGATGCTTATTGCCTTTGATAAACGTTATGCGTTGCCTTCTCGGAACCATTTCTCCAGAATGGTTCTGCCAGACATGTATCGACAATGTCGGGAAGAAGTAACCAAAGAAGTGTCAAAAGTGGACGACTTTGCGGCAACGACAGATCTATGGTCCAGTCGTACAACGGAGCCCTATATCAGCCTAACCATCCACTTCATAGACAAAGAATTCAAATTGAATGTAAAGTGTCTCTAAACGGCGTTCATGCCTGAAGACCACACGGGACAAAATATCGCCGATGGACTGAGAGAAGCTTTGGCAGAATGGGGATTGCATGAAGGAAAGCTGGTGTGCATCGCAACGGATAATGCAGCCAACATAAAGCTGGCTGCTCAAATCAATGGTTGGTTGAGGCTCCAGTGTTTCGGGCACAGACTCCACCTGGCCATTGGTGAGTAGCCTAACAACTATTTTAATGAATGAATGAATAAATAAGTGAATGAATGAATGAATAAATGAATACATTACCAATAGCACTCACCTCAGTGAAACAGCTAAGACTGCTTATGGTCTATCGGCCTAAGCACCATTCCCCAGTTCTATGCAGGCCAAAGCAGTGTATTTTAATTAGCCTATAGGCCTATTCATTGTGATTTACAAATCAATAAGGAGTAAGCAATTAGTGTATTGTTGTGTAGCCTTCCCATCACTATCCAAGTAGACTAAAACATGATAAATAAATATATAAAAATAAATAAATAAATAAAATAAATAAAATCATGCTCCTTTTTCATATTATGTGATATCCTACTAAATGTTCTAGGCTAAATATTGTATTTTATTTATCTTAGCTTATGCTTAACTTGTGTGGCAGAGGTGTAGAACAGTACAGAACTGCCAAATCATCTTCTGTGATATAGTATAATTCTAAAAATGTATGTGTCTTCATTTTATTTTTATCTTAGAGAATGCAATGAAGGATCACAGGATTGCCCGTGCAATGGGGATCTGTAAGAAGTTGGTCAGCAGTTTTACCTACAGCTGGAAAAAAAAGAGGGATTTTGAAGAGGTGCAGAAGCAGTTGAATCTGCCTAAACACTCCCTCAAGACAGAGTGTCCAACTAGATGGGGATCTAGGCAGGCCATGATCGACAGGATCCTGGAGCAGCAAAAGGCCATTACCCAGGTCCTTTCCAATGACCGGAAACTCCGACATCTCATCCCGTCCTGGCATGACATTGATGTATTGGAAGCCGTGAATAAGTCACTAAGCCCTCTGGTTGAATTCACAGATGCGCTTTCAGGAGAGAAATACATAAGTGTGTCTCTTGTGAAGCCAACTGTTAAAGGAATTTTGATTTTACATTCCAAGTATTACCTTCACAAGAGAAAACGCAAGACGACTTAGGAAAAAATCAGTCAGAGGCAGAGAAGTTAATATTCAAGCCAAAGTCCGTTCACTCTTTTCTGCAGAAAAAAGGATCCCCACATACAGAAGCTCAGGTCAAGATGAAGGATAAAGAGTTAGAAAGTGTTCTGGTATTTGTAGGGATACTCCATGGCGTTCTCCTCCCCCCATGCTGATTTACACATCACGCAAGCCTTTGCCGTCGCACGCAACTGCGTCAAGTTGGTACGTAACCACGTCAAGTTGTCTAGGGATACACACACATCTTGCCAGGGAGGAGAGCACCTGCCTTCTCTCTCAGCTCTGGCTCCAGCTTATCTTGTTATGGATTCCGGAGCTTTCTATGAACACATAAACTTAGAGAAAGAGAAAAACATCTTGTCCTTGGTACAGACATTCAAGTTGTCATGACTTTAGATAGGCTACATGTCATGACACACTAGTAGAGTTATGCAGGCCCCTGCTAAATCAGAAATATGCAAGCACACACACACTCTAGGCCTATGAAGTTGTGAACTAAAACAGAATATGAGCAAGCAAGGATAAGCAATTAATAATAATTAAATTAATCAATAAAAAATGTTTCCACACCAACCCTGCACCTATTCAACAGTTCAATCTTGGAGGACCAGGAGGATGACACACAACTTGCCAAAACCATCAAACATAATATACTGCAGTATCTGAATGACAAATACAGTGACAAAGAAACACAAGAAATACTTGACATGGCATCTGCCCTTGACCCAAGATTCAAGCTAAAATATGTGGATGAAGACATCAAAGTGTCCATTGTAGATCGACTGAAAATGGAGATGAGAGATGTGAAGACTGCCAGTGGTGCCAGTGCCATGGTAATTATAAGGAAATTAATAACAATAATTAGGCCTACAATAATAATCTCAGATGTGAATTTATTTGTTGGCAAATATTTTGATATTAACACACACAGCAGTCAAATGTTTCCCTTTCTTTTTGACTATAAGGAGAGAGCCCCATTTGAAACTACTGCTCGGCCTGCTGATACAGAGCATGGTGTTCCTTGCAAGAAGAAGAAGGGCCTGGGCAGCTTCTTCAAGGTCACCGCAGACAAGACTGCAGGACCTGCACCACAAGAGGACCAAGTCATTGCTCTTGAGATCCAGTCATACTTCCAGACAGAGACAATAGATCCTGAGGAGGACCCTCTGACGTGGTGGAGAGATGCAAAAGCTATTTACCCACGTCTTTCAAATCTTGCCAGGAAATATTTGTGTATTCCTGCCACAAGCTCCTCTTCAGAGCGAGTCTTTAGCACCAGTGGAAACATTGTTTCTTGCTTGCGCTCATCTCTGAAACCTGATCATGTTAGCAGGCTGGTATTTCTGGCAAAAAACCTTTAAGTAGGTTAACCTTACCAGAATTTGCCATGTTCACCAAAAATGATTGTTAAGTTAAAGTTCATTTCAGTGGCCTCTCACCAATGCAGTTTGCTGGGTATCATTAACAAAAATGTTAGATTTGGAATATTGCAGCATTGCACTAAAGCTTAAAGTTTATTTTGGGATGTATAAATAAATAAATATATTTATTTTGTTCTATAAATACAGAGAATTTGCAGAGCAGCTGGATTCATAGTTTATTTTGGATAAATTTGTTTTTCTATGCCTTATTTCATGTTTAAAGTATGTTTAATTGATTTTATTCATTAAATATATATAAATTGCAGAACAGCTGAATACATAGTTTATTTTGGATGCATTTATGTTATTCTATGCCTTATTCTATAAAAGAGAGAAATGCTGAATAAATGCATTGTGAAACTCAAAATTAATTGTTTGAATAATCGTGATTTCAATATTGACCAAAATAATCGTGATATTGATTTTTTCCATAATCGAGCAGCCTTAGCCAGCACTCTGAATCAGCAGCTCCGAAAAATCAAAACCGAACCAAAACCTTACTGTAGAACCGCATTACACTCTGCCCCAACCCAGCAGACACCACTGCATGTCTTAACTAATATTACTTGAGCTCCCACATTTTCAATTTACAAGAAGATCTTTGATAATATCATGAGAAATTATGATTTGATACCAAATAACTAACATTCATGTGAAAAATTATATTTGTGATATTGACAAAATTTAGCAGAAAAAATAAGGCTTTATAGCTACAACAGAACTACAGCTTACTCAAAATAGTTGTCAAAATGGTACATGGAATGAGAATGTTCCTCTCAATGGAATAATTTTATTTATCATTTTTCCAAGCAAACCAATTTTAGGAAGTGAACCAATATGAAAATAATAATGGACTGAGTGGACATTTAAATTACATTGCAGAATGACACATGTAACATGGCAGGACAGATTTTTGTAAGTCCAATGTTAACTGACAGGCAAGCCTACACAGGTCAATAATGTAGAATACAAACCAGCTGAATAATAGACAATACATCAGTGTTTCACACAGGTTCATAGGTTACTTGTGATAATGGCTGTACAAACTAAGTGCTTCAAAAACAGTCATGAGTCGAAAAAACCGTACCCACCCCACTAGAAGCATTGTTTGACGAGCCATTCGTTGTTCTTACAGAAATAAATTTGGGTCGTTGTCCGGAGGAAAAGCGCTTTCGTTTCGCAGTGTTTGCACGATTAAGCCAAGACAACATCCTCGAAATCATAATGTTTTCAGTTACAAGTGACGACTGGCTAAGTAATGATTTTGGAATGCTCTGTATGCACCTAAATTCGCGGGATGCGGTAAAAGGTTGCATTTTGAGTAGAAGTGTCTTTATAAAATAATATATAATTGGCTTGAATTTCACTTGCCGTTTTTATGAACTACATAAGAACTACAACAGAAATGGTTTTTTTTTAATATTGGAATGCACTCGTGCGGAAGACGATGGTTGACTTGTGCATATAAAAATAAATCAAACACTGCTTAAAAGGAACAAATAAACTACCGCACAGACCGTAATTTGCAGCAACAATATGCGTGCCTAGGCGTGTCAAAAGGTGATGGTACGCTGTAGGGTGCTGTAAGAAGTTATGGTGTGCAGGGCGGAAAAAATCAGAAGTGGCGGTACTGCATATCGGTGAGAACCAGCCCATTTCAAGCACTGACAGCACGCCATTCTGCTGTAGTCTGGTAATACAAGACTATGCTACTTTGCTTTGCTTTGCACACAGGTGAAGTGAAATGCAATTGAGTGGAAGTACGTAGGTTGGCGGAGTCAGGCTAATTCTGCCGTTAAGTCTAGTTAATTAGTTAATCACTCCTCTGACTGCGAATCAAGCAAAGTAATATGGAATTATTTGACGTTTAACGGTGAGGATTCAGCCTCACCTAACTCAGCTCTGATGGCACGTCACTGCTCTTAATCATCGACTCAGCTTTCAATATTAATGCATAGAAGACGAGACTGGCGCTCTCGAATCACTTGCATCAATTTATTTTGGTGCTCTTGGTTCTTTTGCTCTTTATTCATATGTACTGTCCGTTCTGAGAGCACCAATCTCCGCTGATGGAGGGGCTGAAGTGCAAGGGGTTCCCTCATCTTTCAATACTTATACTTATACTCCATACACTCAAAAGGCATGATGAGCCCAAGTGACATCGTGCACAGGGGCATCATTTATCAAAAAGGGTGTAAAAGTCTTACTAAATTTCACTTACGGCAAGAAGCCAAAAATGGCGTACACCCAAAATATTTACACCCTTTTCAGATCTATCAAACTGTGCGTACGCACAGCTCTCCGTAGTTTCCATTGATGTTCCACACCGGACCCAAGAAATGTGCTGACGCGAACGCACCTCATATCCCGCCCTCTACACACCCAGACACAACCATATATGGTCAATGCAAATGAGCAACTGCATATAAAGTAGCCATGTACGCTCTGGGGATTTGTGGAGTGACATCAGTGGAAGAGGATGAAGCATGGATGGGAAACGCGGAATGAAGTGAAACTTCTCAGTGAGTGAGAAACACGTGGCTGTGCAGGCGAGGAAAAAAGTCCTCTTCGGCAGGTATTTGCACTAATTGTATATGATCGTCTTGTGGTTTATTTAGGAGCAAGAACATATAACTAAGAACATGTAGAGAATCACGACAGAAATTAACACATAATGTTAGACCAAACAATCTCATCTAATCAGCCACAGCTCCGGCCTCACCAAGAACCATAAAATCGCCGAGTGCTGCGGTCACAAGTCTTACAGAGGCAATTAAAAGAAAAAAAAAAACTTTTGTGTCAAATCTTTTGTCAAATGCAGTATGTGTGCGTTTTGTTTCAGTTGCATAGAGGGACAATTTACAATGTTGTGTTGATATACATGAATTTATTTCTGTCTCAACTTATGGAAATCAAATGCACGAGGAATGAAATATGAGGTTCTTGCAATACTGAGAACTAAACACAACTTTGCAAGACTGAAACTGAGAAACTTGTAAGCCCCACACACACACAAACACACTCTAACGTGAGGGGTGAGAGGTGGGGGGGGGGTTTGTGCGGCTTCACAACCACTGCATCACCGCAGCTCATGTCCTTAGTCCCCGATGAAAACTCTCATGACGGGGAGGGGGCTGTGGGTCCAGGTCCACATGCTGGGGTGGAGTGAGGTCCGGCGGCAGCGCAGCCCCATGCTTCGCTGCCACATTGAGCAGGATGGCACAGGCCCAGATGATCCTGCTGACCTTTTTCGGGTGGTAGAAGAGCCTACCACCTGACGCATGCAGGCAGCACCAACGGTCTTTTAGGAGCCCGATGGCGCGCTCCACGAGGCAGCGCGCGGGCATGGACCTCATTATACTGGATTTCCTGGCCACCCTGTGGGTCCGGGATGGGAACTAGCAGCTACTCCATCAGGAAGTAGCCACTATCACCTGTAAATCACAATGATGGGGTGAGTATCGACCTTGAATTGATGATTCAAAACAGCAGCTTTCAATTAATGAGTATACTGTGTAGCCTACATGCACTCACCAAGTAGCCAGCTGTCACGCGCAGCGCCTGCCCCCAGTCTCGCCCTCACACTGCTGTGCGTCAGGATAAATAAATCATGTGTAGAGCCAGGCCACCGAGCCACTACATTTGTTATGAGCACGTTGGCGTCACATATGATTTCAGAGATGCCAAGGCTTACGCCTTAGGCGTGAGTTTCTCCTCTTTGTGGCATTCACATTCCTGTGTCATAGTCAGCAATTATTCAATCAACGCGCACTGAAGAAATTCACTCGCGGAATTTAAGTCGTTGTGCATCAAGTTAATCGGTTTCACGTGCATTATGAAGGATCTCCCCACTAATGCCTTGGACATCGATTATGACTCGGGAATTCTCAGGCTTGTCTTTACTGAGGGATTGAAAGGAATAGAATTGCATAAAAACGTTTCAAATGGTGAATAAGCCTAAAAAATGCATGAGACCGACGCTGAATGCGTGACACTGGGGATCTCTGTGATTTGGGTATTGAACGTATGCATATTTTTGCGATTCACATACACGAATTCATTCACCGATGGTGCCCTAATCATGATGTGAGTGCAGACAATGGCTCCAATTACATTAGGAAAACCGGACTTTGCAGTGGCTTTGATCGTTCTTTTAAATAGGCTATAATCCGCCTCTCCCTTGCACACTACAATTCTCTGACTCAGCAGCAGCGTCACCAATTCCTCCTGTTCTTCAAAAAGCGTGCAAATCAAGGTACGCCATGCTCCAAATTGGTGTAAAGGTCCGGACTTTTTCCTGTCAGGTTTGGGTTTGATGGATCCCAAATTTAGCGGAGAAAAGTGCAAACGCACAAAAATGGCGGGAAAAAGGTGTAAGAAAAGGCGTATCCACAATGATAAATTAGGCCCCTGGTCTGGTCAGAATATTTCCTATTGTTTAATTGGTCGATTATTTTCTATGGCGGCAATGTCAGATTTTGAAATTTATAGGTTTCTGCAATGTTTGAAAGCAGATTATATGATGTAAACAAAATTTTAAAAATAATGGCTTATCGTTTTGGATAGCAGAGATTATGTACTTTATCTGGCAATGAAGGTTTACCATGCATTTACTTTTCCTTTAAGTTTGCAGAGATATCCCAAGAAATTACCCCTTTCTTCAAAAAAAAAGGAGCAGAGGAGAGGGAGCTAATAGCTATATGGGTTCCAGCTGCTTCGTAAACAAGAGACACATTTCATTGATTGACTTAAGATTTCATAAACCATCCTTGTGTTGCTCTGAAGATATATGACTTCAACTTACTGTCATAATATGTAAAAGTATTGTTTCTGATGCCTGTCTGAACTGAATGCCTAAATTACAGATCTGCCTCCCAAAATAAATTAAAAAATTCCCTCAGCTTTTTGAGAGAAAGTCAGGCCAACAGACAGGAAGGATGGACACACTACAGCTGGGCAAGCAGACCAATTAAAAGGCAGACGTGTCCGTGCCGAAGGATTGACAGCTGTGGTAGGGTGGCATATGCTGCCAGCGGGGTTACTACAGGCTGCATTATTAGTTGGCTTGCAGGCCAGAATCGTTTATGAAGTGTCTTCTCTAGCGTTTGTTAACATAAATCTGCAATGACTAGCATACAGCTATAAAGTTTGAGACCTGCTTGCCCAGTTGTGCTTCAATTAAAGTCTTCCCCAGTCAGCCATTCATAAGACATTAACTATAATTTGAACTAATTAGAGTGCATGGAGAAAGATGATTGGGTACCGTACTGCCCTGCCAAATGCTAGGCAAAGCTGAAGCGAGAGACAAGGTCAACCCACCTTTCTGGAACAAATCCCAACCTTCTTCAGCAATTCTTTGTTCAGGTCTGTCAAGATGAATCCATTTTTCGCCAAAGTTGCACACCCTGGTCCATGCTAGTTCTGATTTCTGACTTAGATCCCAAGGATTTTTATTTTAAAATTGAATAATGATTGTGATTTTGCTGCCGCACTGTGCATGTATGCGTGCAGCCATCTTTATTGCCATCCACCACATGCAGGACTGTGTACATTTGCTTCTTCACATTTGTATCCACACCTTTAAAATTTGGAACTTGAGGGGCATTCACATTTTGACGACAAATTTTTGGATAGCGATGCAAATTTAGGTTTTTTTTGCGTGTGGGCATAAAAATTTCAGATATTTTTAGCTCGCCGGGACGAATGTCCGGAGAGCTATTGTCGTACCCCCGGCGTCCGCATCCGCGTCCGTCTGCGTGCAGAAAAACTTTAACCTTGCCCCCCGGCGAGCTTTGTTGTCTTTCTGACAACTCTTGTTGCAATTTACATCACGACAGAATTTGCAGTGAGTCTTGTACTTTTTCAGGAATTATTGCAAAAAATTAGCCATGTGCTGTGTGTTTGAACAGAATTGAGAATCAAAACTAATTTTTCTCAATCCCATGATTCAAAGCAGAATGTCAACATCTCGGTGTTCATTTACTCGTTCAGCTGTTCGCCTCGGATAGGTAAGCGATACACAAATGTTGGCCAGTGCATTTTATCACAAAACTGCGGTACTTTTCCCATGGCCCCGTTCATGATTATTTTAGCTATTACCCAAGGATAATATCACTTTTATGAAAATTTCATTGGTTGAACGCATGGGGGGAAAAAAATCACTCTGTCTGGCCAAACTGAATACCAAGTGTAACATCTCATTACTAAGATGTTGTTACTGAGCTGGCTAGCCAGCGTGCATGGAGCACCTTTCCATAACCATTATGTAAGGTTAGTTTGTTAGCTAGCTAGCCACTCAGTTGACTGTGACTTGAAAAATCATGGCTAGTTCAACTGCAAATGTCTGTGACTCATTGACTTATGGAGTATCAGTGATAGCATTGGCTCACTGCTAACATAAAAAGAATTAGCTACCATTATGGCGCTAACAGAAATTAAGTTTGTTTTTTATTAAATTACATGATTCAGTTATAAATAGAATCGTATACTCTTGGTCGCGTCATTTGAAAATTATGAAACTCATGGAGTAAATTTTGGGTTTCATGCTGAAGCTCACTACAAATGCAAAATTTACTGAACTTGTTTCATAACTTTCATATGACATGCTCACACATGTAAGATCTTATATGTATTAACCACTACAAGTGTATAGTATATGCTATTTCCCTCTGTCTAGATACAAAGAAGTTTTGTTTTTTCCCCAATGTAAACACCGTGCAACTAGGCCAAGGAGGGTCCTAGCTGAGGCGGAAGGTCTCAGCGTATTTGCCTTAACAGCCAGGGAAAAGAAAGTCCTAGCGGTCTTCATTATAATAATGGGGTCAGGCTACAGCGTCAGCACTAGACCACTGCCTCAGGCCAGACGTGATGACGTCTTTCACATTCTGCTTTTAAGTGGCCTGAAATGTGATGTGTCAGTGAAGTAAAAGATAGTAAAAGAAGTAAAAGATAAATTACGTGAGAAAATACCTCGAAATGGCAACTGATTTTTCCAACCTGCAAAGAAAAATATGAAGATCCGTGATAGCAAACATAGCACCTCTATCGAGAAGGACAAGTACAGGGAAGTAGCCACACGTCACAATCCATGGAGAGAAATAAATCATCCATTACTAAGGTGAGAGCTGTTTTGGCACTATGATGCTTTCTAAAGTTCGACTGAAACCACTCTTATGTCTTAATAGTTTGCAAAAAAGAAGAACGCTATGGAGTGACACATTTCTCAAGGACCTTTGATAAAAATGGAAGGTTTGAAATTTGCTTGTAATTGCCCAGCATTGTGGGATTAATTTTTTTTTTTTGTGTGTGTAGAGGTTTTATTTCAGCCATCTTAAAGGGGAACTCCGATCGATTTCAACACGTATCTTCATTGTTTGTGGTGCAGGAGTACTGTCAATAGCGAGACAAACGATGAACATTGGTTTTGTCTACACTGAGTTATGCTCCTGCTAGAGTTTGCACCTAAGTGGCTCAAACGGGGCAGGCTTTTAAAGTGCTTGTAGCCTCTGATTGAGATGTCATTTCAAGTCCATAGCCATGTCAACCTAACCCTTCCAAGTGATAACAGTGAATTTGACTGCAGTAGCTGACCTAGAAATGCACAAAACTTGTGCTAATTCACACAGTGCACATACCTCTGTTTACTTCCTGTGTTTCGGTGAAGTCCACACTAGTCGATTGTCGAACTTGTATAATCCAGTATTCCTAAATGTAATTTTTCCACCAAGGAATTATGGTTATGAACAGCTGTGGTTATATCCATTGTAATGACTATGTTGCAACTATGTAATAGTCATTACTATGGACATAACCACAGCAATAATACCATCATGAACAGCTGTGAAAAGGAGGATCTTTTCACCAATTCTTATTTCTTTGTCACATGAAAAAAAAAAAACATCTCTGCAGCAAGATTGTAGAATTAGAGGGTTATTTGCAGCATCATTGTTAATTGGTTTGGCAACTGTTTTGAACAGAAATGAAGAATCATTTTGATTTTTGCAAATAAGCTCTGTGAATTTCAAAGACCTGGCCCTAGAGAGAGCAAGCTTATATGCAATAAAGCTCTCTTTTCAAGTATTGCATACTTTATTGCCTATAAGGCACACGGCAGATACAAGGTGTGTGTGAGAGAACCTCTCAGCTCTCCTTTTTATATTACATCTTCAAAAATGGACTCTGAAGCAATTTAATTCAACCTTATTGTTGAGAATGCCTGTAATTATGCTTTCAGACTCATGCGAAACTAGAGCAGGCATGGTAACTGTATTTCTGTAAAGCTGCGCTTTGGTAATGGTAAAAAAAAAAGATAGAATGTCACCCTAGTCAACATTGGCAATATCCCTGTTAATCTCTTTAATTAAATTGTTATTTTTGCTTGAATCTCCGCTTAAGCAGATTAAGAGATAGGAAAAGCATTTTTTTAATACATGAAAGGACAATGTTGCATAAATATTCTGTATCTGCTGGTTGCAGTTCTTCACTGAAGCTGCATGACACTTATATTGAGTGAAATGTTCAAACCCAGGACACCATATTTATATAGCCACAGCATTACTTCAAATAGAAAATATCTAGATCTTTTACATCATTTTATACACATTTCCCTATACTTCAGCAGGACATATTTGAAATCTTTGGAAACTTTGGAATCTCAACAAGAATTTTACATAGGCCTGAAGTTCCACAGGTTCGTATATGGCCGCTGCATCTGATGAACCCACTTATGGGATCGGCACAGTCGAAGAGGGTAAAAAGGGATAGTTGCTCTTTCTCTAATCAACTGTTATGTTTCAAGGTTGTATTGTTTGCCAATTGAGGATTGAAACGCCCCTAAAAGTCAACCTTTTGATTTCATAACTGGAGTTGAGATGCAAACTAGTTCACATTACTTCTAGGAAGCAGATAAGGCCACAGTAATTATTAATACGTGGCTACACAGTTAACAACATTATTCAACTGCATGCTTCACTGGGGAAGCAGACTGGTCCAGAATCTCTTGCTGCAGCTGACGAGATTACTTCATGGGAGGTTTAAAACTGGAATATGCTGTACACGAGAAAGATCTGGGAGTGATTGTTGACCCAACCCTCACAGGCTCTAACCATTGTGCCATAGCAGTTAAAAAAGCCAATCGGATGCTGGGATACATTGCCAAAAGTATTGAGTACAAATCTAAGGAGGTGATGCTTCTTTTGTACAACACATTCGTCAGGCCACATCTGGAGTATTGTGTACAGTTCTGGGGACCATACTTTAAGAAAGATATAGAGGCTCTCGAGAAAGTTCAGAGAAGAGCCACTAAGCTTATTCCAGGTATAAAAGATGAAAGCTATGAGAAGAGGCTGAAGATCCTTAATCTCTTTGGTCTTAGGAAAAGGAGACTGAGGGGTGATTTGATTGAGGTCTTTAAATATGATAAAGGGATTAACAAAGTGAATTATGTAGGATTCCTTCGACCAAGTGTTGTGAGTAGAACTCGGGGTCACAAATGGAAGTTGACCACAGGTAAATTTAGCACTGATATTCAGAAATATTTTTTCACCCAAAGAGTAATTTCAATGTGGAATAGCTTGCCTGACCATATTGTTGAGGTAGGGACCTTGAGGGTTTTCAAGAGCAGGCTTGACTTAAAGCTAGATACCATTGAGTCATTGAGTATCTGAAGGGATATATTCACAATAGAATAAATAAACAGGCGAGCGTAGTTGGGCTGAAAGGCCTGTTCTTGCCATTCATGTTATGTTATGAAATGTTATGCATACATGGCTACACACAACATTTTCATACTCAATCAGTCACCCACACACATCTCTACTCCATGTAACCAATCACACATCATAAATGGATCATTACAAAAAAAAAACAATAGTCATAGCTCTCATTATATGCAGAATTATTTGCACATTATGCTTGTATGCTTGTGGTGGCTAAAAGAACTGACTTCACAATGTAATTCTATTAATCTGTGTTTGGAATTTTTATGTCCTTTTCTCCGCAACAACTGGATGCTACTGGGGTCATATATTTCAATGGTTTCAAGGAGGCCAGTTGCTTTGGTTAATTACAACACTTTTTCTTGTAAAAACAATGCCCTCACTATGCAATGGGCAGAGAAATTTTATTTGTTGTAGCCAACAAACTACTCCACTAAAATAATAAGCATATAAAAGCATAAAACTGCTGACTCCTCACACTTCCTTAGCAGTTTAAAGGAGTCCAGTTCATCCCATAAAAATGAGACAGCTGTTTAATTTGCGGCATTTTGTCATGTCAAAGAGAACTACTTAGGATATCCATCAAGTTGAATAACTTGCTCACTTCAAAATAGCATCTTTTAAAGTCATTTTTAGTCCATGTTTAAGTGAAATAACGGCAGTTTAGTTATCTATATAACCTCATATTGCACAATGCAAGATGTGAATTGTGAAAAGTCAACAAGAATCATTACATTTTGGATAGTGACCAAATTCCTGGAATTACTAAACACTTCTTTATTAGGTAAAATAAACATGTAAACTAATCATTTGTATATTCTAGCAAAGAATGCATAATAAACCTATACTGGCACAAATTGGACCAAAAAATCGAGAAGAAGCAAACGACAGGTGTGGGGTATTCTTTGGAACCTCCAGAGTAGTGTTAGCTGTCAACCTTAGAGACCAAGTGACTGTCCTTTCAGAAAACATGCTGTAAATCTGCCTAGCAGTCATTATGACAAAAGCAGTCTACTTTGATGAACCAAAAAAAAAAACCTGTGGTTACATTTAATTTTTCGTCCTCTGACTGCTGAAAATTGTTGGTGTGTGAAACCTCTTTTTCTGGTGGTGAACATTCTTCCTTAAAAGCAGTTTCAATTGTTATTATCACTCAAATGAATATTTTAAAATGAGCTTAATTAATATAAAAATAATAAAATATTTCACACTAGATTTCAACACTTCCACTTCTACCTTCTTTGATGGATATGCATTTATTATTTAGGCACAGCTACTGGGGAGGTCAATCAGCACATTAGGCTTCATTTGGCAATTAGAATGCAAATGGTTGAGTGGTGATAGCATCAAATTCCTGACACTGTTAATTTGTTCTTCCAGTTATTTGATGAGAAAATCTAAAAGTCTCTCGCAGCACAGTAATGATTCAGCTGAAATCAGCTCAGCTTCCTAGTCATTTTGTGGCTCTTAATGAGCCAAAACATAGACTGAATTAAGAGTTACACCAGCAACCAGAAGTAAAATCAGAGTATATATACACCTCACATTGCCCTGATCTGTTCGCAGTGTGGAGCTGATGCTCCGTAAAATGTAAAGACCCGATTTGCTCTGACATAAAGACTACTGACGCTGATACTGTAGACATGGCATTTTGTCCATATAAAATGCCAATACAAGACATAGGCCTCAGGCAAATGGTCCCCATTAAGCTGTCAGCTTTGAATTGGGGAAAGCAGAAGATCAGGGTGAATTCCAGTTGTCACATAGTTCAAGGGTGTAGGTATCTCAGGCGTTAACATCCCATAAAATCATGTACTTCCCAGCTCATTGGTACACTGCATTTTGCTGTATATGCAAATTGAGTGACTGCTCGGCTTTACATCCTTGACCCAGACAGGCTCTGATTTTCTGCTTTCATCAATCAAGATTCAGTGTCTATGAATGGAACAGCTGTGAATAACGGGAGAGCACGCAGTCATTTAACAGTTTAAGTTTGTTCAGCCATTAATGATGTTTGACAACTGTCCATGAACTGGAATGCAATTCATTTTGATAGATTTCCTCTTTACACTAATAGCATTTTATTGTATTTTATTTTTCCAGAATGTGCTCCTGCCAGGGTGTTCCTGAGTCAGTGTTCAGAACACTGCTGCCCTACATTTAAACACAGCACATAAACGAGTCCCATCCGCTGGTTTTCAGTAAACGCTTTACCAGGGGGTGAGGGGGTAAGAAAACATGGTGGATAGAATGAATGATAATTAATCAATAATAGAGATGATATCAAATTGGATTTATATTTCTGGTATAAATTCCCGGCCGAGTCCTGTGTGATGCATTTAAATAAAATGCAAATGTTTGGAAACTAACATATTTTCCTTCGCTGTTTGCTTTCTTTTAGCTGCTGACTTTCTACTACGGCTTTAACTTCTTCATTTTTCATCAGTTTTTCATTATTTATTTCCCTGTCAGAGCCAATTACTCAGAGATAAGTCGCAACTATGTATTGCAGAAACAAGGGGTAAAAAAGCAGGGGAGAGTAAAAATGACAAAAATGAGCACTAGTGTCAGTAAAAATGTAATACTCTAATTAAAGGCACGATTCAAACCTTTATACCCCAGTAATCATCCTTCATGATTACATCACTATATTACTGTAACCATCCATTAATCTGTTATCTTTACTGCTTGCTCCTCACTAGAGTCGGGGGGGAGCTGGAGCCTATCCCAACCGACTATGGTGCGGTTACCCTCTGGACAGCTCGTCACTGCATTGCCCAAACTAACGTATTAGTTTTGCGCAATATGTGTGAATTATATGTTCTATCAAGATAAGCACTCCAAATCTGGTCGCTTAATACAAGTTGGCTCTTCCTTCGCTCTATGGTATCAGCCTTGTTTCATAATCTAAATTATGTGCAAAGGGACTTGAGACCGTTCTTTAAGAAGGACAGACTGCTCTTGTGTTTGTATGAAAGAGGTTGAAATTTAGTTTGCATTCTGCAACCGAGAACCTGTGACAAAGGCCGAGTTATGCTAAGTTTTTTTTTTTTTTTCCTCCCACTACGGAAGGAATTTGATGGATCCTTGTGTTTTGGAGCCATTCTTTAATGCATTAGCTGTGTATGTTGTGATTCTGGTTCTGCCTTGCCTTGCCTTGCCTTGCCATGTTTTGACTGCCTCATGTGTATTTTGATTCCCTGCTATGTCTGACTTTTCCTCAGGATTATGTATTGTGTATTTGGTTGCTTATTTGTTCATGCATTGCCTTAGTTTTGATTTTCCATGTTTTACCTAGAACCATAGTTTTATTCCAGTCCATGTTTTGATTTTTTTCCATGCATTGCACTTTGTCTTCCCCTGTCTGGTCCTTAGTCTTGTCTTTGCTCACAACCCCAGTAATGCGTGCCACTCCTTCGGGTGATTTAATGGTTTCTGGTTTCAATCTTCCTTCCCCATCTTGTTTACTACCTTCCCCTTGCTTTTTCTTTATTTCTAACACATACTAATAGTTTGTTGTTTTTGCTAATTTACTAACCAAGACTAACATTGTATATAAGACTAACTTACTTACGATAACTCGGGATTGTATAGCTGCACTAACTAATTGACTAACAAGCTCTCAGCACTCTCCCTGTTCTAGTCTCCGCCTCTTGCCTTCACTCAATCTACTTTGCTGTGTTTCTTGCAGTTTCTCTGCACCTGTCTAATCACTGTTCTGCCTCTCACTCTGTGCACTTAGAAATCCCGAACCGGATCTTTTTGTCCTGTCTATAGGTTTGTCCCGTGATCCTTATCCGCGTTTTGGCTTCTGCTAATTTCATGTGATTAGGTTCTCCCAAATGTGTTGCTCCCTTGTAATCAGTCTCACTGCTTCCACCTGTGTTCTGTTAGTATGTGACCTCCCTGAAGTGTATATTAGATGTGTCTTCACTTGTGCCACGTTCATTTCGCCTTGTACCCATTGTGATTATCTTTCTGACTGGACCGTCCTAGACTATCGATTTTTGCCTACTCCTTGATTTTTGAACCTTTTTTGTCTGACCGTGAATTTTGTGACTGGTGCCCTGGTTACGATTCTGCATTTCGCCCATTGGATTCTGATTTTGGATTGTGGACTCTGTACTGTTGCTGCTCTGTTGGGGGGTTTCCCCCTTCAGAAATAAAGCCTCCGTTGTGCATTTTACTGGTTCTCGCGAGTGGTCCATTTCGTAAATCCTCACAGTGTATATGGGACCATTATCATGATAGAATATGAGGGCATCATAAGGAAGAAGGGATCGCTGTCAATCACCTCAATTATATAAGGGAAATCAGCAAAATCATAAAATGCCTGTTAAGCCTCATTCAGTCCACCCCAAGAGCTGAGAAATATGATATCAGTAATGCATCATATTCATAGTTATTATTCAATGCATGGGACAGCGCCAATGAAAAGCTACCTCGAGCTAAAATATAATGGCAACGATGAGCTAGAATGGCTCTGAGGCACAAAATGCAGAATCGGGTGTTTTGGCATTGCAGGTAATTGAATGACTTTTGCCTGTGACTGGCTGTAAATCATCCCTCACTTCCTCTAAGTGGTCCAAAATGGAATAACCCGGAAAGCAATACAGAGGTTTACTCTGACTTGGGACAGCTCGAAAATGTTTGCGCGGCTCAGAAAAATCCTCCTCCTACTCATTTTTTTGTCATTTTTATCACCACATCACAACATAACAGCTATGATGGAAGAAGCAAACTTGATTAGTATGTGCCCAGCTGTGGGCTCATCTCTAAATACAATCCTTGTTTCAAAATTAATTTCAGTCTTTGTGTTTGCATGATGATTTAGTATTGGCTTGTTATGATGGAGAAACACCAAACTGCATATTCAATAAGACATCCATGCAAAACCAGACATTGATTTGCTCAGTGGAAAGTAACACTTTATTGCAGACCCAACAGATTTGGATTTTTCAAGTCAGGCGCCACATGCAGTTTAAATATTCAAACTGTCAGTCAATCGGAGGCTGAGAGTAAACTATCCCTCAGAATTGGTCACACACTCTTGGCTGCACCAGGACCTTTCTGTCTTTTCATTTTGATTATTTAATGAGGAATAACTGCACACCCATTGTCGGCACCACCTCTTTTCACTTTGCAATCCACTGACTGCAGGACAGCATAGGCAGAAGACTCGCACTAGGAGAAGTTTATGGGCAGTAAGGTGGAAAATAAACTCTGGAATAGACATATATTCACTGGGCATGGTTGAGCTTAATTATCAAAACTTTAATGCCAAATTTCCCTCAGTAAAGTCACTTTATAGGGTTTCCAAGTCACATTGGCAATGACGAGGTTAAGATTCTATTTTGAACTGTTTTGCATGATACCGCACTGTGCCGAAGAATAGTGTGACTGAATCATTCACCAGCCGTTAATGTATTGACATGGTTTTCATCTATTGATAATGACAGATAAAAGAGATAACGCATTGTCAAGCCATCCCCGCAGTCAGTTAGATCGTCAAATGATTGATGCAAATTGTGGATCATTATTATGCAGTGGGAAGTGGCAATCATCAGTTTTAAAGTAACAAAAGGAAGAGTAACTGTGCAAAGCTGAGGTAATTATCTGTTGCAGTGCCCTGAAGGGGATCTTTCTGGCAACATTAGTCAGCACGGTTTGAAGGGGGATGAAGTGGTCGGAAAATTAAGGATTGTTATGGCGGGGGATGTTAAAATAAGCTTAATGCTGAATTTTGCAGCCATGTTTGGATGTTGTGTTGGCAACTAGGAAGTCTCAGTGTTTAAGCCATGCAGCTAATCACATCACAGAGATATACTGAGCTTCATCTCCTGTTGTTTTCTCGTCACTTTATCTGCCAAGTCAGTGCGGCGTTTTGTCATCAAGGCTCTTAATCTGCATCATCTACAATGACATTTTGGCATAGCGGAAATGCATTCAAGATGGGGGTACTGTACCTTCAGTTGGACCATATTCAGTTTCCATGAAAACTACCGGTATGAAAGGGTCACATTAAATGTGACAGAGTTAAACTGTGAACTGTGCTTATATATTAAGATATATAAATGTTCAGATGTAGATGCCAGCGTCCAATTCTGAAATTTTATTCCTGAATAATTATGTTTTGCTTCACTAGAATAAATTTCCACTGTCTCTGTGGCACTAAAACTGAGTTATATAACCTAAACAGGCTCATGCATAACAGGAAAAATGGATGACCAGGATGGATAACAGGATGACCATTTTTACCTCAACCGAACAAAATTTAAGCACCAAGCAAGTAAATAAGCATGTATCAAAACATATAGGATGAAATAATGTCAGTGCTCGATTGCTAGCGTTTCTGCTGAATTCGTGATGCATACATACGATACATCAAATGAAAGAGGAAAGTCCACAGAATCCAACGATATAAGTCATGTCATTTTAAACCGACACCACATTCAAAGAACAACAGGCATACACATTACATTCTACAGTGCTGAGCAAATATTTTTTCTTACCTTTGATATTTTGTAATAAATCTGTGTTTGAGGGAAAATCTGCACAGGCTATTGTTAGCCTAGTGTGTCTGTGTTATATTAAAACTAGATCTTCCAGTTTCCATGCATGTTTTTTTTCCATGGCACTGCTTCCAATGAGATCAGGCACTGAGCCTCCCGCTTGCATGCAATGTATTTTCTTCTCTATGCTTGGCTTTTGATGCTGTCAGTTGACTTTGTGGGTGCTCATTTGATTCGAAGGGCTCTGACGTTTCCAACGAGCCCTAAACCACCATAATCGCACAAACCTAGCCTGAAATAGAGCTTTGCGTTCCCGGTGCATCTGAGAGTCACTGGGCCATTAAGCACATGTAATTAAAGAGCACAACAATATAAATGCGCAATCAATTTGTTTTTAGTATTTTCGGAATAATTTTCCGCTAAATATAAATCATTGGACCGAGAATTTTTGCGCCATTACAAGTAAATACAGAGGGAGCGCAACAATGCAAGTGCTAAATCATGGTGTGTGAAATGTTTTGTTGTCTCACTCTTCATATTTACAATGAGAAAGCTGCATCACAGCTCTTCAGTTAGTGTAGTGGTTAAGGCAGAAGGCCAAGATGTGAGAAGCCTTGGTTAAAATCTTTTGAGTATTTTTTGGGCAGTGGAAGCACGACAGGACTGACTGAAACATGAAGGAAAAAAATAAAAACCATTCAAAAAATTAAAACGGTTGAATTTTGATGGCATGGATGCCTGTGGTGACATATAAGTGAATTTAATGAGTTTTACAGTTTGGTTCCTGAGAAATATCAATTAGCACCCAGTGCCCAAAAAGGTGCCTGAACTGCCAATTTTTTTAGATGCCACCATGACATTCCTCTCTAATTTTGCTTTGATATACCTGATTAGAATAAACTTTGGCACAGATAATGGTGAGATTCTGTGCCGTAATTTTTTTAGAGGTTTCAGACTGCAACTAAATAATTTCAAAACGGATTTAAGTAAAATTTTGTTTGGCAGAAATGAGATCTTTTATTTATGCTGTGCTCCATCTTCTTTTACGCTGAATCAGTGACATATATACTTAATTTTACACCATCAGAAAAATCCCCAAGGTGTTACCTATATATGATACCACGATTATGGACTGAGTACTTGCAGAGATATACTCATTTCATTTTGGGCATTTCATTTTCAAGTCAGAGGCTCAGGGCTGAAGAGGTTAATTATTATCATTATTAATTGTTGAAATAGCTGGAATTGGGTTAAGAACTGTTATTAACCCCATGTATTTTGGACAAGCTGAAGACTTTATGGAGTCATTCAACTCTCCTGTCCTGAGTGTAAGATCTCAATCAAAAAAAAAAAAAAAGACAATACTGGATGGAAATACTATGCACTTCCCTTTTCATGAGGTTGTTGAAAGAATACCATGATGAATATGTGCCGTAATCAAAGCAAACGGAATGTTTTGGCGTGTAACGTGGCCAGACAGCATTAGGTGAATACACATTTACATGTGATAATCATTGTAGATTCAAAAGATTTTAGGCCAGGGACTTTGTGGAGATGACCTTGTAAACAAAACGTTTAATAATGTACTTTGGTTTGGAGAACAATAGTACTTATTTGAGGATTCCTAGTGAGCAAGAGGCTGGGATCATACTCTGTGGCTTCACGCTTAATTGTCAGCTGTGGTTCTAGCTCAGTAGTTAGAGCTTCTCTTCGTATTCCTGGTTTTTCCAGCAACTGGGATGTAACTCCACGGGGTACAAGCAGTAACAGTGGAGATTATGACAGCACATGCCCTTCAATATTAAGGGCCGGGGTCAATGAATTAAGCTATGCAAATATTATGAGTCCACTTGCAATTTAAATGCATCGCCAAATACCTGATCCCCAAGGAGTAAGATGTCAGTATTGACTGACAAGGCTGGACATGACTTTCATTACCAGGTGATTCTTTGTGCTTTTGAGGAGGGGATAGTGGTAATGTGGTAATGTTTAAATTACAGATTTGAGTTATTAAGGCATTTGATAATATAAAAAAGGGCTGTAAAGTCATGATTGACAGCTTTGATTGACAGCTTCTCTTAGAAAAGTCGTTGCCTGTTTATTTACTTCTGGGAATTGTATGGAGCTGAAGTGCAATCATAGAGAGATATAATGTTAAAAGTACATGAGCATAATTTCCTATGTCCCCACCCCTATACAACTGAATATAATACATACTGATTTGCAAGTCTAACGAAAATTGATTGTGAAATGGGCTTTGCTCAGAACATAGCATCATGCACTGTTTGCAGCAATTCTACTGTAGAAAGGTATAGCAAGCCAGCTAGCTTAGCAGCATTTTATTATAGGTCACTGTTGACAGTAACCGAAATCGGTAGCATGTAGTGAAATGTAGCCACTGTTCACGGCAATGTTATGTTCAGAGCAAAGGGCTTTTTACTGTCAATTTTCCTTGCTAGCATAAGTGACTGAAAAACTGACAGCCAGCTACCTCACTAATGTTAGTAAATCGAGATTCAGTGGGGTCATCCTCACTAGCTAGGTAGCTAGCCAGTTAGGGCTAACAATAAAACCCATGATAGTAGAGAGTCTATTCACCTTATTTGGTTAGCTAGCTTGGATTTTTAAAGAAGCCAGGTTTTTTTTTTTAATTTTTTTTTTTTATAAATTTGGCATCTCCAATCCCACCCGAATCTGGAATGCCCAATTAGTGAACTATGTACAAAGCTTGCTCGTATGCGACCCCTTGCTGCCAACTCAGGATAGTGAAGACAGTTCACGACTCTCCTCCGAAGCACGTGTCCGTCAGCCACTGATTCTTATACACTCATTGGTCGAATCTTTGTAAGTTACGAACGAGGGCGGAGGATACCCGGACGTGAATAAAACCCAGAGTCTTCCTGACGAGCGCCCGTCTGGCCAACAGGAGGCGCTGGAGCAACGAACAAAGCTGTCGCTGAACACCCAAATCCGACAGTCCCTTCCCAATTTGAAACCCTGTAGCGCGATAGCCAATTGTGCGCTACTCCGAAAAGGCTGCCGACCCCAGCCGGTGGGTACGCCGAGGCTCGAACCCGCGACGTGGTGATCACCTCTGCACCGCAGTGCCTTAACCGTGTGAGCCACCCGAGAAGCCAGGTTTTTATGATGTAGCTAGCTAATTACTAATCCATAGTCATTGTAGCCAATACTGAGTCAAAAAACTTCACACTCATAAATTTGTAAATATTTTCTTGAAACTTTTAATAAAAGAGTATTTATTATCACTAGGGGTAAATGCGTTGTCAAAGACATCATGACACACATCAACTCCGACGTGCACAGGTACGTAGCATGTGTGAGCGTACTTTAAGCTAAAAGAATGTTTTCTCATGTTCCTAGACATGTGACCATATGAGAGATGTGCAGCTGAGCTCACGTTAGCACGTTAGAGTGACATCTCGGAAAAAACAAGTTTTTACAGTTAATTATTCGTTAATTTTCAATGCCATGGCTGTCAAAAACATTCAGCGTGAACATGCTATTGGCATACTGGATACGGAAACGCCCGTCACTGACGTTGCAAGAGTTATGGGATGCAGTCGATGGACTATCCATGATCTTCGGACACGTCTCCAACAAACTGGCAGCACAGCTGACCGACCTCGTAACGTCAAAAGCAGAAGACCGACAAATTGTCTTACGTCATTTGCATAATCGATTTGTCACTGCAACATCCACTAGGAGTGAATTGTTTAGAGGTCGTGTGACTGCCCGAACCATACGTAATCGCCTGCGCACTGCTCTTATTCAAGTTGTAACTTACCATTTTAACTCTTGGACATTTCCGTAGCATTTCCGGTGGAACTGGTTACATTGTGGACATTATTTTCATGATAAACCATCTTTAATGAGCACAGAATTAAATGAAATCATTATTTTAAACCTCATTTCTTGTATGTTCAACTTATCGACCTCCAAACGAGTGTGAACTTTTTATTTTGGCTGAGTATATTAGCTAATACTAGACATTGGCTGAGCAACTAACCACCAAGGACAAGGAAAGCAGTAAACATATTTTAACATCATACAACTGTATTTGGAAAAGATCCTAACTACCAAACCTTTAAACAAGCTTTCAGTCATTGTAGTGCTGGTCTGTTGCCTGAGTACAATACACAACGTTTACGGCTAACAGAGGGAGCCAGTTGGGCAGTGTAAAAAGTTGGGATGTAATTACGAGTAAAGAGAGTGTATGTGTGGGTCCTTGGTACCGCATCAACCCCCAATCACAACTGCTCTGACTTTGGCTCTAAATGTGTAAGATGGCACCGTCCGCATGAAAGATATTTTGGCGCCAATTTCATACAGCACTGGGAACTGGAGATGCGTTGTCCATCTTTGTATACAGTCTATGATCTGAACCAACTCCTCTCCGTGTGTTTTCTTGCAATTACCTTGCTAGCTAATTATATCCCTGAAAGCCGAATGGCGTTCCGGGGGATATTATGTTTTTGGTCTGGCCGCCGCCGCCGCCGCTGTACTACGTGTTCACGCGATATCTTCAGTAATATTTCAATTACAAATTCCAAATTTTGCACATAAGTAAGTATCATTAAGAGAGGGAACTGATTCGATTTTGGACAGTTTACGATGTCTAGATTGGCCACCAGGGGCCAAAAACTGATTTCAGTGTTAACGCAATAACTGCAGTAATATTTCAATTAGAATTTGCAAAAGTTGGAATTAAGTAAGTATCATAAAGAGGAAGAACTGACTCGATTTTGGACAATTTACAATTTCTAGATTGGCCACCAGGGGCCAAAAACTGGAAAAATCACTGTTTTTATCATACCTCTGGAAATATTTGTCCGATTGACCTCAAATCAAGTGCTAATGAAAGGTCATGACCTGAGGATGTGTCCAACGATGACATTATACCTGTTTGTTTCAAAACTTTGACACAAGGTGGAGCTTTGTCACATAAAATTCACCATTTTTGTTATATCTTTGGAACTATTTCTCCAATTGACGTGAAACTATGAGCAACTGCAAGGTCATGACCTCACAACGTGTCACATGATGACATCATACCTGTATGGTTCAATATTTTGCCACTAGGTGACGCTTTGTGATGAAAAATTACCATTTTGGCCATATCTTCAGAACCATTTGACCAATTGACCTGAAATTAAGTTCAAATGAAAGTCTATTCAAGGTTTATTCAAGGATTGGGGAATTGGAGTATTGGGGGCGTTCGGGGATATACCCCCAGCTGTCGCCTCCGACGGCATAAGCCTAGTTATCATTTATATTTTATCTGTTTCTGTTATTGTCACTGCTATTTGCCCCATCTGTTGTGTTCCGGGGTTCTGGCCTTTGGCCAGAACAGTATTATTCATGGTTTTAACAGTTTCATGTTTCATAGTCCATAGTCCACAGTCATGTTCATAGTCACAGTTTTAACAGTTTCTTGTATCAGGTTTTCGCATCTCATTATTCATGTCCATGTCCATGTTTTTACTTTTCCATGTTTTTGTTTTTGCCAGGTCTGCCCAGCCACTCCACCGCTTGTCTGCGTTCCGCCCCGTGCCTTCGTTGTTGCACATTTCTGAGCTCTGGTTGGCTTTGGTATTTCCCTCTTCCTTCTGTGCTGTGCTGATTCGGGGCTGTCTAAGCTTAATTGGCAATTAACTGTTTTTAAGTTACTAACATTTACTAACACTCACTGGGTGGTGTAATTCATTAGATAGGCACATTACTAATACTACTAATTTAGACAGGGAGTTTATTGTCATGATTCCTGCTTTGCTATTTCAAGATCTTGCTGTGCTTTTCTGTTCTTAACATTCATGCTTGCTTCCAAACTGCATACTTAATTGGTACTTAAGCTGAGCACGCTCATTCTCTTAATGAGCAGGTCATGTCATCCAATCTCTGTCCATGTCTTGATCTTGCCATGCCTCTTGTTTCTCTCTCTCTCCAGGTGTTAGCCCTCATGTCATGATTTCCAAGCCTTTATCTGGATGCGGTGGAAGTTGGCTGGCAGACAGTGTCTCGCATCTCATTGCATGTGCAAGTGTAGCCAAGTTCTTGTTGTCAAGTCCCCTAGCATTTCTAGTTTCAAGTCTCGTCCTAGCCTCTTGTTTTGTGTATATATATTTAGTCTTGTTATTTATTTTTCTTGATCTTCTCGCCTGGAGTTTCCAGTGCCTTTTTGTTTTTTGCCTTTTTGCATTTATTGTTTATAGCTCTGTGTAGCTTACCTCAGTTTGTTTTTTGCAACCCTTTGGGCCAAGTTTTTTGTTGGCCCTCGTGCCTGTTTTGTTTTGTTAATAATAAAATCCTCATTCCCTTTTCCCGCATCTGGTGTCAACTGATTCCATATCACCATCAGGTCTGTTTGTGCTGTCCCTGGGTATACATTCACTTGTAAAGATGAATACATGTCATCCTTTGATTTTCCAATTGCAGTAGCCATGCAGATACAGTGGACTGCATTTTTGTGGAGCCAAGATGGAGTCGTCTGGAAAAACCCCCTCATTTGCAGCGCTCATTTCCACCAAGACCACTATAGTAATTTTACACAGAAAATCCGAGTTTCCAAATGGCTACACGTCTTGCAGTTGTAGCTGTCCCATCACTCCCTTCACATCAGGATCTTTATCTCTAGAGATCACATACCCCAGACATGGAGATTGATCATGTAAGCTTCGAACCATAAACAAAGTTAAACTACATGTTATATGTACCAAGCTTAATAGTATATTATTCGGCTATATTTTAGCTTATTTAATTTTTGGATGTCGTGAACATTTAGCCCCAGCGATTTGTAGCCAATGTTACTTGCCAGCTAATGTTAGTGTAGATGTAATCGTGATGTGGCTTACTTTTCTTAAGCAAATGTTAATTAATTCAGCCATGTAATTACTGTTCCCTAAAGCTAGCTTACACTGCAAGAATTTGAAAGCATTTATAAAGGATATTGACGTCAACGTTAAATTCTCAAAATGGTTTCTAAATTGGGCATCAATTGGATGAAATTAAGGTCAGTGAAGCCAGCTATATGCACACATTCAGCAGTAGGATGTTGTAATTGAACATTTCTCAAAAATTTGACTTGTGTAGTGTGAGCAGTTCCACAACCTGACTTCCATTGAAAAAGGCCCATTCTGAACCCAAATAGTGCATGAATACATTGTCCCAAGCCAAAATAGTTCAAAACCTTAGCTAGTTCAATACGTGATACAATACAATTAGACATTTTGTGTTCTATCAATGGTAACACAGTTAAACCTCTAATACCTGGGACCTTCAATGAAGCCATCGGAGGCTTAAAAATCCTTGAGTAACTTCCCCCTATAACTGAAAATAACTCCAAAGAGGTTCTCAATTACTTTAACTAATAATCAACCAAAAATTACATTGCTCATTTGCAAAGGCTAATTGATAGAGTTAACGCCCAATGTGTTTTTAGGGGCATTATTGTACATTGTGTCACATAGGCTTGTTACATGTCAGGCATTTGAAGACTCTAAATTAATTTAATACATTGTTGTCGGCTGTTAATCTCAGTTGATTATTGTGCTTTCTTTCTGCACCAGAAAATCACAATTTAAAATAGAAGGCTATCAGACAGAGGGTGTGATACAGCTTCATGATCTTATTCTTAAAATAGAGTTTTGATTAGCCTACAGCTCCATGTAGTTCAATTTAAAATGAGGTGGCCCCATCTGAAAAGTAATTTGGTTTCATAGAAAACACTAGAAAATTACAATGGCTTTTACCATTCAATCCTTCCGAGCAAAGGATAAAAATCTTTAGATTTTCGATGGGGGTCGGGGTGTTTTAGCCATGAGCAGTGTCCATCAGAAAATAGACTGAACTCACCACGCCAATTTAATATTGCTTAATTGTGTAAGAGCGTGTACCGCAACTCGTAATACAGTACATCAGATTAGCCATGAATAATTCAGGTCAGTGTTTATTGTGTGACTGTGGTTTCTATCAAGCTCATAATATTTATCAGCAAGCAACCTCTTTTTTTTATGTTTTTACCCCTTCTCTTCTGAAACGGCTGCCACATTTTCATATTGGCCTATTAGAAGTTCAGTGGTATAATTATTGCTCTGCTGTAAATGGACTGAATTTTACAGTTAAATTAGCGCATTGTCACCTTGTTATTTTTACTGTAAGGAGAGTCCTGCACGCATTTAACTTTGCTTTACAGACAACATACACGGAACCTGAGTTATTATCTGATTGTAAAATTACAGTTGAAATAACTGGCAAAAATGTGCAAGCTTCTAACAGTGAGGGCTATATTTCATCCTTCTCCCATAGCGGATCAGCCCTTTGCCTAAAATTGGGCTATATCTCTGTTCTGCTGAATGGAAGCGCCATGATCTACTGAGATAAAAACTGACTGAAAAGTGTTATTAGAATTAATTAATACAACTTACGAGAATTACTTAATAAAACCAGATGAATAGAAAATCATAACTCAAATTGTATTAGCTTATGAACAAAAATCATAATATTTTGAGCATATTATTTATTTATTTAGTTATTCAAGTTTTATTCTTTCTTTTTGCTGGCTAGTGAACATTGGAAAAAAAGTAATTGGCCAGTTATGATCATCCCAGTGACGTTAATGAGCTATAATCTCATTTTTCAGGTAAGTTAGTAGCAACACTGATATAAACTTGCTCCTTTTTTGCCAGTTATTTTAACTGTGATTTTACAATCAGTTTACAACAGAGGTTCCGTATATGTTGTTAACTGTAAACCACAGGTAAATGCGCGCAGGACTCTACTCACATGCCAAATAACAACGAGACAATGCATTAATTTAACTGTTAAATTCAGTCAGTTTATAACAGTGTATAGGCGCTTTCTGTATGCAGCGAATAAACATAATTTGAGGCAGGAGGCTAGTCTAACGATTGTTGAATTAAAATTGCATTTTAATTACAACTCCGTATGGGCCTCACTAATTTCTATGCGGAGGCCGTTTCTGAAGAGAATGGGAAAAAAAACATGAAAAAAAAGGGATGTTTGCTGATAAATATTAAAAGCAACAGTCACATAAAAAAACACTGACTCGAGTTATTCATGGCTATTCTGGGTCAATGTACTGTAGTTGCGGTAAATCGTCTTTCACAATTAGGCTATAGCCAATTAAAGGATTATTCGTTTTTCGGAAGGAGTGAGTATTAAGACCATTAAGTCATTTTCTAGTGTTCTCTGTGAAGCCAAATTAGTGGAAAGGGGCCACCGCATTTTAAAATGAGTTAGGGGCCAGTCACACCGAATGCACTTAATTGGCGTGGAAACGCGAGGCGCCTCTGACCTGTTTTTTTAAAGCCAACGTTGTAAAAAGGTGCTGGACACATCTTTTCTGCGTTGGTAAGTAACTCATCTTTGTCACTTATCTTTACGACGATTATGAAATTAACCATTTCAATGGACTAGTCAAAAGTGAACTGATTTCAGGTTGTTTTTATGTTAATTGTTCCACTTTTGGCCAGTCAGCAGTCAGAGCAGTCAGCACCGGATATAACGGAAGTGTAGCGGAATGTTAGTAGCTAGCTAGCTAAAAGACAGAGGTTGCTGTTGCAAACTGAGATTATTTATCATATAGCCGCATCATCCTTATAAAACAACTAACCATTAACATCAATATTTTTACCAATCACTCACCATGCCTCTGATCACTTATCTTTATTGTGATAATCACAGTTCATGAAGTCAAACAATTGAGGGTGAGTGAAAAAGGGCAACAATTAACTTCTCTATTTTGTTTACAACAGAAAAAAACTCCACCCTTACTTTCACACGATTGGACAGCAGGGAAAAGACTGCCAAGAGCCTTATTATCAAGGTGCCTCAAAATAGGATTGTGTTTGATACAAAGCACAGCAAAAAACAGCGAGGCGCCTGTGGCGCTTAAACGCTAGGCGCCCAGTGCTCCAAAGCAGCATCCAGAACGCATCTAATCATTGAGAATATAAAGAAAAAAGGGCAACCCACGCCGGTAAAGCATCGTCAGTGTGATTGGCCCCTTACACAGAGCTGTAATCAAAGTTCCATTTCAAGTATAAAATCATTCGGCTGGATCATGCCCCTCTGTCTGAGTATAGCCCTCTGTTTAAAATTATGTTTTTATGGTGCAGAAAGAATGCACAATACTCAACCGAGATTAACAACCGACAAAAATGTATTAAATTAATTTAGCTTCTTCAAAAGGCAAAGAAAATGCCTGATGGGTAACTAGCCAGTATTTTCAAGAATAAGATGACGCAATATAGGCTATTTCACTTCATATTCATTGGGTTTTGTTGGATGTCACTAGCTGGTTTATAAATATGCCAGATCAGAGCGATAGAAAAAGTGGCGAGCTGCGTATTCCTGGACAACATTGATTGTAACTAGCTGGTTTTACCAGCTTCAAACTAACAATTACATCCATAACAATTTATGTATGAAAACAGCAGGCTAGATAAATGATTTGGCCAACAGTTATGCTGAGGGCAAGGCAGGCATTTACGATGTACAACATAATTGCAGTATTCCGAGCATGGACTGTACAGTCAGTGGTTCCGAGACAGTACCTCAGTGCAAGGGCAGAAAAGCCAGCAAAATTTCTCTCTCTGGAGACACTCCTTCAGTGGTCCTGACCAGCTCCCTAGTGGAGCAGGACCGCTAGTGCAGTGGATCGAGCTACAGGACATTACCCAGGACAGTGGTCCTGACCAGCCCCCTAGTGGAGCAGTAGAATTAGTGCAGTGGTCCATGCTACAGGACAGTACAGTACACAAAATGTTACAGCCCCTGGTGAGAAAATTTGGATTTATGAGATTTACATATCATTGCATTGTTTTTATTTACAATTTATACAGATCCCAACTTTTTTGTCATTCTTGTTGTATTGTTTCAAGTCAGATTTCCAAAGGTTTTAAGAAAGTCTGGTTCTAGTGGGAGTTTTTAAGGAGCAGGTCTAGCACTGCCACATTAAACTAATCAGGAGCAAACCCAGATGAGAGAGAGTAATTGAATAAATCCACCAGAAATAGATAAATCTTTATGACAAGGGTTTCTTTAAGGAAAAGGGAAGGAATGACATCAAGAAATGGAGTTCCTCAATTTAACAGTGGTGTCAGTTATTTTTTCAATTGATAGTCTATCAAAGGAGTTTAAAGGTTTCCTGACATTAAATAGGCCGAAATTGGCATTTAGAACTTGTTATTGTATTTTTTAGGGATGAAAACAAAGATGCAAACGCTTTTCCGTGAAACTGTGTTTGTTTTTAAACTATTTTGGATTAATTAAACTGATTGGGAATGCCCCCTTCGAAAGGTCCGGAACTGCCTTATATGGCAACTGATGTCACGCAAGGCTGTTATGCATGACCAAAAAGGCAGAATCACATGTTCCTGTTCTTTGTTCATTATTGTTGTCTTTTATTTATTCTTTTTGGTTTTTATAACACTCAGGTTTTTGATTCATTCCATGTCTCAGTTCCATTGCACTTGTCTCCCCTGTCTTGTGATCTAGTTGGTACAGTCCGTCTTCCCTGTCTGCGTACTCTCTGACTTTGAGTGATTTAAATGAATTTGGGTGTTTAAAATATTCCTTCGAATCTTGTTTTCTTCCTTCGCCCTTCTGTACTGATTACTAACAAGACTTACAATTGTATTTTGTATCATAGTCCACTAACACTACTAATCCATGTATATAAGATTACTAACTTACTAATGAGCACTCTAGTTTAATATGTAAAGTTGCACCGCTACTAGTTTAGACTAATTCCCTCTCCGCAATCGCCCTGTTCTATACTCCGCTCCTCAGCCTCTCTGTCCTCTCCTCAGCTTCAGCGAGAATCTCTCGCACGTGCTTAATCACTCTCCTGCGCTCGTTATCTGTGCAAGTAGAACTCCTGGACCAGAGCTGTTTAAATGTCATAGGCTGTTTGTGTGATTCCCATTCGTATTTTGTCTTTCGCCAATTTTCATGGTTAGGGCTTCCCTCATGTGATTCTCCCTATGTAATTAGCCTGATTCTCTACACCTGTTTTCTGTATAGCATGTGACCTTCCCTGTGTGTATATTAGCAGTCTTTTCACTCACAACTCTTTTCAGAACGTTGATCAATACCTCTTTGTGCAGAGCACCTCATATGCCATTGAATATTGTTTCGCTTCTACTGGATTGTCCGACCTTGATTCTTGCCATTGCCCTTTTTGTATTGTTTTTGTCTTTCTGGATTTCGACCTATTTTTGTATGACCACGATTTCTGTGTTTGACCCTCGGCTTTGCTCATCGACTACGACTTTTTGCTTATCGTTTTAGTACCTCTGCTTATCTGTCTTACTGGTTCTGACCCCTGCCTGTCTAGTCGATACTGTTTTTGGATTCAATATTGTGGCTTGGCAATTCCTGTGTTTTTTGGCTTTGACTCAGACCCCATTGAAGGCATACGTTTTTTGGATTCCTGTCTCTCGTAAGTGGTTCCTAAACCGTACCTCACAAAGGCGGCCAGCTGGTCAGATCTTGATCTCTCTACAATGAAATGTAGCCTACATACGCTAAGCTTTATTTACCATAGCCTTACAATAAACCACTATTGGAGTACCATAATATTTATCAACAAATAACTATAATATTACTGTTTTTTTGGAATGCCTGATTGAGTGTTACTATTGAAATATTGTAGGGCTTCCATAGCTAATGAAATAACAGTATAGAAAAAAAGCTATTGTCATACTATAAACTATAGGATTATTTGCCAGGGCGTTTGCCAGAATAGGTGGCATTGAGCTGCTTTCACACCGGATGCGAGGCGGGTTTTTCGCACGAATGATTACATTCAAAGACGTGTGTATTTACGTCCTTGCATTGACTTAGGGTGTGATCTGTCATGCGAAAGGTTTGTTTCGCGTCCGGTGTGAAAGCAGCTTTAGACAGCACCCAAGCTAGATCGCTAGCTGACGTTAATTTTCTGCTGTACTTACCCAGATGGCAAGCACCTCCGCTCTGGATCTGCCCCGGCTCTAAGCCGAATCAGCTGGAGTCGGAAGAGCCGGGCCAGATCCGGAGCGGAGGTGCTGGCTATCTGGGTAGCCAGCTAACTTAATTTCGACATAACGTTAGATTTTCATGAATTTCGATTATGAAATTATACAGCAAGCGTTCAGTCTAGTGTTGAGATAACTGTTAATTTACACACTATCTACCTGCCAGTTTAACTAACCGCCTTACCTATTTATCAAGCTAACATTAGTTAGTGACAGTTGCATGAATTTCCCTCTATCCAATCACCCCAGTCTTGGTTCAGGCTGTTAGCAAGCTTTATGAGCAGAGCATTTCGCGTGTATTCTCATCTTTGCGTTGACTTTGAATGTAATCGGTCATGCGAAAAATTTGTTTTGCGTCCGGTGTGAAGGCGGTTTGGCGTTGCCTATTCTGGCAAATGTTCTGGCGAATAATCCTGAAGTTATGCCATAGTTGGTTAACTTAGATAAATTAGCAAGCGAGGGTAACTGTCACAGCTAACTGGATTATCGACAGCTGCCGTCGCATTATGAGCCAGATGAACTCGGAAGGCTGTATTGTGATGCCTTATCGCCGACTGTGCTGTATGAGGTGGGCATCCATGATCACTGTGGAACTAAGGCTGGCTTATAGGCTTGTGACTTCAGCCACAACATTCATACAATATTTTTTATGAATTGACGAGTTACCTTGATGCCTTGTTGTACACTCGTCATTAGATTTATACCTGAGTTTGGATAGTTGTCCTCATGTCCACTATGTATCCAGCCATCTAGCTACATTAGCCTACGTAACACAGTTTGTGGAGTGTCACAATTAGATGGATAGATATCTTGATTGCAGGCTCATACACTGAACAAACACACTAGAAAACGTGTGTAAACAAGCCTGTAAATGGAACGCAGAGATTGCAAAGGCAGAGGTGCTCTCCTTTGATGACGTCATAGGAACATGTGACTTACGTCTCGGAAATGTTCTACTTCTTCAGGGGGCGGGGCGTATGAGTGCAAAAATATCACTTTTATTCCTTAAAATTGATGGATTTTTCAGCCGTTTCAGAACTTTTGAGTGCATAGAGAGTGTTCTGTATGAATATTTTATGTAAAGCACTGCATATCATTTGTAAATGGAGATTTGTGACATGCTGTTTTTGCTGCCTTGCTGGTCAGCAATTTATTTTGTCCTTTAACACCCTCTGGTGGTGTGTCTGGAGCAAAACATGATCTGATGTAATATCATTTGTAATAGACTAGTGCTTTCTAGAAGCTTCTGGCGTCTTCCTGCCCGGAGGGGGCGGGATTACCACGGAATCCTGTAGATCTTTCCAGAATGTTTCTAGTCTACATAAATGCTGTGATTTTAGTCAGAGCAGAGCAGAGGCAGAGTTTTTGTTTTGGCAACAGAGTTACATAGTGGCATTTGAGTATTATTAGAGGATTGAACAGTGGATTTTTTTGTTGAGGTTTTTTTATTCAGTGAAGAATAAATTTGTTTAAGTTTTCATTGCTGGTTTATATATATTTCGGCCCTTACACTGTCATCAAAAAGGTCAGTGATCTAAATTACATAATCTTAACCCCTGAAAAGAGGAAACAAAAACAAATGTATCACATCAACATGCTGAAAGAATACATTGACAGAGACCCTCAGCAAAAGCCAGTCAATGTGGTAAATACAGTTGAACTGGAAAATTCTGAAGAGGATTGTGACTGCCCATAAGAAATGAACCTAGTTCAGTCAAACTTGAAAATTCAGACATTCTTCAAAATATTGACAGCAAGTTGTCCCACCTGGACCCATTTCAACAACAGCTAGAGCAGCTCATATTTGAATATAGTCACATATTTCCTAACATTCCATCAAGGACTGATATGGTTTACCATGATGTCATCCTACAAGATGATGCCAAGCCTGTAAAACAGCACCCTTACAGAATGAATCTGGAGAAGCCGAAATACTTTAAACAAGAAGTCAAGTACCTGCTTGAAAATGACTTTGTTGAACCAAGTAACAGTGACTGGAGTTCTCCATGCATCCTAGTTCCGAAACCCAATGGAACATATAGAATGGTGACAGACTACAGGAAAGCAAATGCTCTTTCAAAAACGGACTCATATCCCATTCCCAGGATTGATGACTGCATTGACGAAGTTGGACAGTCAAAGTATGTCACAAAATTTGATTTCCTTAAGGGCTTCTGGCAGATCTCTCTAACAGACAGAGCAAAGGAGATCTCTGCTTTCATCACTCCAGATGGATTATACCAATACAAGGTCATGCCCTTTGGAATGACAAATTCTCCGGCCACCTTCCAACATCTGGTAAACAGAGTGATTGCTGGACTACCAGGATGTGAGGCCTATATTGATGACATTATCATCACCATTGACAGCTTCAAAGAGCACCTCACCTACATCAGAAACTTCTTTCAGAGTGAGTGATGCCAAGCTGACTATCAATCTTGTTAAAAGTGACTTTTGTAAAGCCACAGTTGTTTATTTAGGTCATATTGTAGGACAGGGTTAAGTCAAACCAATTTGCGCAAAAGTAAAAGTTGCCACTGAATTTCCTGAGCTTACAATAAAAAGACAACTAATGAGATTTCTAGGGATGGCTGGCTACTACAGAAAATTCAGTACAAATTTTTCTATCATTTCCAAACCTTTGACAAATTTACTGAGGAAAAATGCAAAATTTCTTTGGGATGAAAAATTTCAAAATCAATTTGACCAACTGAAAGCTATCCTCAAAAATGCACCAGTTCTCTTATCTCTTAATTTCAAAAAGGAGTTCAAGTTGGCTGTTGATGCCAGTGATATTGGTGCAGGTGCAGTTTTACTGCAAGAAGACACTGATGGAGTGGATTTGTTACTTCTCCAAAAGTTTGATAAACATCAGAAAATCTATCCAACAATTGAAAAAGAATTTTTGGCACTTGTTTTGGCTTTACAATATTTTGAAGTCTATTTGACTTGTTCAGCTACTTCCATCAAGGTCTTCAGTGATCACAATCCCCTCACATTCTTGCATAAGATCAAAAACAAGAATCAGATTACTAAGATGGAGTTTGCTTTTGTAAGAGTATGATTAGGTTATTTCTCACATCAGGGGAAAAGATAATGTTATCCCAGATACACTTTCACGCACTTTCACGCAAATTTCTTTATTTGATTGTGAAAAATGTAATTTTACTTTTCTATTTGATTGTGAAAATTGCACTGGTTGTTATGTATATGATTGCTATAATGATCAATGATACTACTTCAAGATTATACTTGATTATAAAGTTGTGTTAATTATAACAAAAAAAGCTTCAAGAGGGGAGGTGTTATGTATGAGGATTTTATGTAAAGCAGTTTATATCATTTGTAAATGGAGAGTTGTTACGTGCTGTTTTTGCTGCCTTGGTGGTCAGCTATTTATTTTGTTCTTTAGCACCCTCTGGTGGTGTATCTGTAGCAAAACATGATCTGATGTAATATCATTTGTAATAGACTAGTACATTCTAGAAGCCTCCGGCGTCTTCCTGCCTGGAGGGGGCGGTATTACCCAGGAATCCTGTAGATCTTGCCAGAATGTTTCTAGTCTATATAAATGCTGTGATTTTAGTCAGAGCAGAGCAGAGGCAGAGTTTTTGTTTTGGCAACAAAGTTACATAGTGGCATTTGAGTATTATTAGAGGATTGAACAGTGGATTTTTTTGTTGAGGTTTTTTTATTCAGTGAAGAATAAATTTGTTTAAGTTTCATTGCTGGTTTTCTTTGTTGTGATTTTCAAGTCATAACAAGAGATGTAAATAATCATATAGAACAAAATAAACCAACAATTTCAGGTGTTGTGCCTCATGTCAGGGAACCTTTAAACAACAGTCTGTCTGGACAGGGCCCAGACAGAAAATGAAACATTGGATGTACATCACTGAAGAGAATTCTTGGGTTTGATCTCTGTTTATTAATGAGGCCATTATAATGATTTTGCCTTGCCATTTTTCACTGCTGGAGTGAAAGTCTTCATTTGATCCCCCAGATCAGGGGTCGTCAACCCTGGTCCTGGAGAGCCGCAGTGTCTGCTGGTTCATTACAAGCTAAACTCATCACACCTGTTGTCTAAGATTTAAATAGGGTGGAAAAAACCAAACTCATATACCCTGTGGCTCTCCAGGACCGGGGCTTGCTACCCCTGCCCTATAAACTTTAATCTTAGTTTCCACATAGACTTCTGTCACAACCTGCATGCCTGTTTAATTGGCTCTAGGAGTCTTGTGGGTAGTTCCTGGTAATTGATTGATTGGCTTAATATTCCCTCAGTGCAGGAGTATTGCTAACAGCACAGGGTGTGCTGAGTTTGGTTTTGTCCACCCTATTTGAACCTAAGACAGCAGGTGAGATGAGTTAAGGGTGTAATGAACTGCTTTCATTCATCAATTAAGTGCAGAGTAACGTCAAAATCCAGCAGACAATGCGGCTCGCCAGGACCAGGGTTGATGACCCCTGCCCCAGATTCTGCAAGTCCACAGGCCAACTTTACTCCATTTTTGTTTAGACCTATGACGTAACCACTTTAGGGATCTTATATTATTAATTAGCTAGAGTTGAGGTGCGGTTTTACATTTTCTAGAATATTAGTACATCTAGAATTAAAGATATGGATCACATCATTCATACTCAGTGCCACAATATCACAATATCTAGCTGCAGAATTTGAAAAGTTGGGAATAAGCTGAATCTGTGCTATTGTTTACATTATGGACAGAAATGTTAAAAAGAAGGCAATTATTATCAGATAGCACATTTTCTTGGCATAGAACCTCACTTTCCATGATGCCATGACACAAAACCAGGTCAAGAATATGTCTGTTATACATTGGACCAGTTGGAGCATGAGAAAGGTTTGAAGTATTGACAGGCTTTAAAAAGTCCTCATCTTGACTATTGTCAAGACAGCTTATGTGAGAATTAGGATATATTTGTATTTTGGCATGATGACGGAGATTCATAAAATTCATTTATGAAACCAGATGATTTTGCCCATCTGTATTATAGCATACTGGGGGGGGGATTCTGGGAGACCTTTTAAAAGAAAGCACAGAAGCTCAAAGGATGTGAATATGCCAAGGTCAATCTTCAGGCATTTAGAGCAGTTTCTTCATAAAACACTGCCTTTCCACCTCCCCTGCCTGAAGCTCTGGGCTTGTTTAAATAAGAATAGCCAGGTGACATTTCAATCATTCGCACAATGGCATCTATTGTTAACCAAGTCTTTGTCACTTTAAAAAAGTCCATATTCTGGGAGGTAAAATCACTGCAAACCAAAAGGTTTGTTCCCAAATGACCTTGTGTTAAGGAGGCTAAAGTTGATGGGCAGAGGGGAGAGAGGCACTACTTTTAGCTGACATGGAGTTAAAACTTTGTTTTGCAGCTCTCTAGAAACAGTGTATGGTTGTATCGTTTATGGTAAATAATTACTACTAAATCAGCTATTAGTCACTTATCAGATAATTTATGTAAATGAAGATTTAAGTTGGTTGTTAAAAGACTCATACTGCCCCTGTTTGGATGCAATTTGCCATTCCTGAGGAGGCTTCTCCATCTCCGGAATGAGTTAGTGGAACAAAAAGTCTTCAACCGACTATCTGAACTAAAATGGCAGATGATCAATTCATATCCTTCTTCCATATTAGGAATTGGACCAGAAAATTCACATTTTCCACCCAGACCTTCAATATTTGTAGCGAGAATTTCATTCTTGTTGTAATGATATGGACTTTCTGAGTCTAATGTCATTGGTGCTCACATGAATAATTAATGTATGTGCAACAGGATGACCATTAAGGATGTTAGAGAAGAATAGTAAGAATTCCTTGGATTATGCCTCGAAAAAGCAGCACTATTACATCAGGGCTTGCAACTATTTGCACTCTGGCTTTTAAATACGCCCAGGTTGGGTGCAAGACTTCTGACAAGTCCATATCTATTGCTAAATTGTGAAGTAGTTAAAGCTGGTGCAGACATTGAGACTCCCTTAGTTTGTGTTTACATTGCCAAAAACCAGAGTAATTAGCAGGATTAACATGCTCGAGAAAGATTTTGACACTTGGATTATGACACTGGATAATTTGCTGCAATGTAAACAGGAACATATAGAGGCTTTTACGGGCAAATGCATAAAGATCTAATGAAGCATGAGAACCATATATTTAACTCTGATAAAAACATATATTTTATTCTGATAAAAATAATCACATTATAGAAAAAGGCTGTGGGTGGACCTGTCCATTGGATTCAATGATGAAATCACTGCAGGGCAGATTGCATGCATTTATCGATTGCGACCTACGCATGAAAGTGCAGGAAAGAGCGAATAGCAGGGTGCACTTTGGCAACATCATGACTTTAAAATGTGCCAGTTCCTAAAACAATCACCTGGAGCATTTCTCGGCGACCTGAGACTAACAAATTTCTGTAATGGTCAGTCCAGCTGGGTTTGTGATATACCAAATGAACCCTCTATTTGATGAGTCAAAATGCAGCACAAGGATCAAGGAGGGAGGACTAAACGCACTCACACACACACACACCCACACACACACACAAGAACAAGAGACACCCTCTGAAAAGGGAATAAATTTGTGCCACCGTGTTCTTGCCTATCATTGGAGCCAGCTCACAGGAGCAAAACGTGGGCGGGAGGGTAGTTCTGCCGTCAGTTACCTCTATAGGATGAGATAATGCAGGGGTTGTTTTAGACAGAGATGAATTAAAGGCTTTAGTTTGCCGATCCCCACCAACTCTACACTTTTTCTTGCAGAGGTTATGCAAGTATTTTAAAGTCAATGCTGCTTCTCTCGGATGGAAGAAGTGATTTCTAAGTTCTTAACTCAGATTGGGATTTCATTGCACACACTATAAAATCAGGAAATTTCATCTTTAGTGTGGCTTACTTAATTGTATGAGCAAATATACATTATTTGTAGAATTTGAATAATGTTGTGATTTGAAATGATGATTTTAATAATACTTTGGTGCACAAGCAGCATCGAGGAAAGGCCTAATCTTTTAGAAGCGAAGATGGGCTGAGGATCACTATTTTTCCAGCCAGAAGGGATTTGGATACTTCACCCTCTATTGTGCATAACATAATTAAAAGATTCAAGGAATCTTGAGTCATTTTCTTTTTGTAATGGGCAAGGGTGCTGAATACCCATGATCTCAGAGCACTCTGACAACATTGCATCAAAAACTGTCATTTATCCATCAGTGATATAAACACAGGGGCTAAGGATTACTGTGCCAAACCTTTATCGGTTACTACAATACATAGTTTGATCCACAAATATTAGTTAGACTGAGAAAAAAGGAAGCTCTGGGACTCAAATTTCTTGACGCAGTGCAGGGAGGGGCAGCAGGGTGTAGCCCACGCAGTGGTAATTTCATCCAGAGCAGCCTGCGCAGTGGTAATTTCATGTGGTGCAACACCGTGCGCAGCCACTTTGACAATTTGGTAAATGGACGTGCGCCGAGATGGGTGTGGCGGTGCAGTAGGGGTAGGTATCACATATTTATCATGACGCAGTGACAATTTCTAGATAAAGATTCCGCCGAAAGTGTGCAGAGAGCTCGCCAGCTCCAACCTGGTGTCCTTTCTGTGCAGTGGTAAATTGGCGCATAGTGCGCATACTTCACCAAAACCTCTCAGGCAGGTTTCCAGAATGTCAGGCACATTTCAATGCAATAAGTAATTACAGCAACCACTATTTAATGTAACTATGTTATTCAGCACATAAATTATAGTATCTATATCGACTGTTCTGATGTCAGATCAAAGAGAGAAAGAGAGAGAGATGTGTGCATGTGGGCGCGTGAGTGCGTGTGTAGGCTATGTGAGTATGTGTCCTTCAGCTGCTTTCACACAGGACGCGAAACTAATTTTTCACATGACTGAATACATTCAAAGTCAATGCAAAGATGTGAATACATGCATGAATTCACGTCTTGGCCTTGACTTTGAATGTAATCTGTCGAGCAAAAAATTTGTTTCGCGTCCAGTGTGCAAGCGGCTTAATACTATTACTGTCACTTTTTGGTTTAATCGTTTTTAGTAGGGGAAAGGAATACAGCCTGATTGCTGTGATCTCGTATTGAGTTAAGATCACATATTGAAAATGAATGTGTAACGTATCTTGCATTGTTGTCCATGCCGTCATGGTTTAGGTGTGCTTTTGTTTGTTGGACCTTTCTTTGTTCTATCGTCTGGGACGATATTGAAGTTCTTGTCCATCGAATTCCTGGCCCACCTGGCTGATTGAGCTAGGGTGGAGTTTTGCCGGACTCTTTATATATGAGCGGGGGTTCTCTACGCCTATTGCTAGAGTATCTGATTGTTTCTAGCACTTCGGCCGCAGAAAATCTCAAGTTAAATCTTCCTCATGATTTGTTATATTCCTTTTATTGTTAGGAATTGCCTCTTTTATAAATTTTCTCTCTAGTTGTTTATTTTCTCTTGCACTGCTTCCATGTTGCAGACTTTTATTTGTTCTTGGAAGCACAGGCCTTTACCGGAGATGTTTACTTTTTTGTGTTTGTCTCTTATCTGGGCTGCTGTTTGCTCTTTCTCTCACTGGTCGCAGCTCCTGGCGTCCTGTCACCACCCATTATACATGCATGTTACTCCCAAAATTTTACGCAGCAACAGGGAGTAATAATAGGAACACGCTATCCATCGTTTCTCTTCCCAATGATGCAGGCAGCAGAAATAAATGAGCAACCGTCGTATTTTATTCATAATTAACTTCATAAGTTTGAATGATCTGACATAGTTTCGTTCTGAAATTCCATTCAAGTTCGCTAATGGTAATAATTCGCAAATGCCCAAGCTAGCCAGCTAACTCATATTCGTAATGCTTAATATAGACGTAAGTGGAGCAGAAAACATGCCTGAAGCAGCAAAGTAAAGTGCAACATTATTGCATCTTGCAGATATAGGACAGAGGCTTCTTTATTCCAATTTTAAAGGTGAGGAGAGATGGGTGAAGATTTGACTCAGCTGTGTTAAACTACTCATGCCTTCTCTCCTCCCTCTTTGCCATTTGCGCCGGCAGGAGGGACAGAGGCGGGACAGAGGAGTACTTGTGCCGAGCTGCTCCGGGCACGAAACTGCAAAATACGCCTCAATACACCCCGCGGGCGCAGCGCTCCCCTCATTCGCCGCGCCTGTGCCTGGTCTACGAATTTAGCCTTATGATAACAGTGTCCAGAAGCACCGTTGACTTCTCTGGGCTTGGAGGCATCTGCAATGGACCATTACATCATGGGAATATTTATTTTTCATGGTCAGAAAAATCAATATTTCAGCTCTTGTTTTTGGAACAAATTGATGTCATTCACTCCAGACCAAAGAAGAAAAGGACCATCCAGACCTTCCACCAGATACAACACCAACAGCCCACGTTCAAAGACCACGTCCAGACAGAGGGACGATGGGATCTCTGAAATGCCTCTGCTTGCAATTCCTTTAGTTTTTGTCTGAATGGTGTGAGGCGTTTGAGGGGAGGATTAAAGTGAGCTAAACTCAAGTGAAAGTAAACTCAGGAAGTGTTTCAGCACTGTCAAAAAGGAGTAGCACTTTGGCGTTACCACTGCATTGGCTACCACATGTTGAAAGTCTGCAAAATATTGTCAGAGCTGCATTACCAACAGTATGCGTCAGACACCTGCGACTGCGTTTTGCAAATGTTAGAACCCAGACGTGACCTAACAGTAACATTTCCTGTGGAAGGTTTTCAATGAAGTTCGCGGAAAGACAGACCTAGCTGAATAAGTATTGGACATACATTAGGCTCTAGGCTCTTATCAAACCGACGGCAAAAAAAACAAATGAACAAAACTACGATCCAACTGACTATCAGAAGGAAGAAGAAAATAGCACTGGTATAAAATAAGAATCACTGAGAGAATTTACTGACAAGTATAGTATCTACGTACCAGTGACTGTCCCTAAGCCTGCTTTCAGCGTCATCTTGCATCTCATCTGCATCTGTGTCGTCTTCTGCACTAGCCTCCGGCTCAAATCGATGCGGTAAAATACTGTCTTCGAAGACATTTTCTGCAGCCGAATAATCAGATACAGAGGATGGCCGAATACACGAGTATGAGGAGTCCAATTCCATGTGTTTTTGTTTTTTTTTCTCAGTGAGCGAATATGCGGCTAAGTGGTTTCCTCTCCTTACGAAAATGAACCAAGTTACTATAGTATACTACTATAAGAATTGTTCGGTGTTCTAATTCTAAAGTGTGGTTGCGGGGCTCTATTGTACATTTCACCAGCTATAGTAGTACAATAGTATTTTTTCTGCAGTGCTATTTTATTAGCTATGGTAGACCTACAATATTTCAATAGCAACACTAAAATCTGTATAGTGTGTTCCAAAAAAACATACTATTACTACAGTTATACAATAGTTTTTTGGCGGTAAATTTTATGGTATTCCAACAGTGGTTTTTTGTAAGGGTTTGTCAGCTGGCTATGGTAAATATAGCGTGGTGTATATTTCGTTGTCGAGCGAGCAAGATCTGACCAGGTGGCTACCTTGCGTGACATCAGTTGCCATATAAGGCCAGTTCCGGACATTTCGAAGGGGGAGTCCCCGATCAGTTTAATTAATCCGAAATAGTTTAAAAAGAAAAGCGTTTGCATCTCCATTTCCATCGCAAAAAATTACCATTGAAAGTTGTAAATCTCAATTTCGGGTTATTTAATGGGAACCTTAAGAGAACCTTTAAGACCGCGCTGAAACACAGTAACCTACTTCATGAAGCACTGCTAAATTTCTACTCTGATGGAGGTCTCAACTCGGGGAATAAGGACAAATCTGATAATGAAGGATTCTAAATATGGTTAAAATGTGACATGGAAGGGGGACTGATTGAACTGTGATGGTCACTCTCTCATGGATACTTGAATATAATGATCAAATATTGGCTATTTTACTGACATCAATGGTCACAAGTTTCTAAGATAATAACTCTGGACCTATCATAATTGAGATAGCAATGTGAAGTGCACAATTCAGAATGACTGTTAAGGACATTGATTTTCAATTTGGGTGACTGCTGAATGAGGTGAGGTGAAATTGGCTGGAGGCAGGAGCTTAGCTAGTTTGTAAGCTTGCTCTGGACCTGGCTAGCTCCACACACTTTGTTTCCATAGTAACTAGTGCCATGGCTTAGCTCACACATGTGCAACCAAAATGGGGATTAAGATCAGGCTAATCCCAGACCGATCCTGGACTAATCCCTTCTCCGGCCTTCATGCAATAGGCCCCAGGGGTCTCCATCCCTGTTCCTGGAGAGCTACCATCTTGAAGGTTTCTGCTCCAATCCTAATTAAACACACCTGATTCAGCTCATTAGCAGCTCGTCAAGATCTGTAACTGGGAAAGCAGGTGTGGTTTGCTTTGGTTGGAGTGATAACCAACAGGATGGAAGCTCTCCAGGAACAGGGTTGGAGACCCCTGCTATAGAGACTTGTGTAGCTGGTAGTGATTGCAGCCTTACTTCTCTTCCTCTATGTTAGCTTAACTCAAGTCTATCAATTTTGAAAAGTGATGACCCCTAAAAATGCAGCCCTCAAAGGATTCAGCCTATGCTTTGAGATAACATAACATAACATAAATGGCAAGAACAGGCCACTCAGCCCAACTAAGCTCGCCAGTTTCTTTATACTATTGTGAATATATCCCTTCAGATACTCAATGACTCATTGGTATCTAGCTTTAAGTCAAGCCTGCTCTTGAAAACCCCCAATGTCTCTGCCTCAAGAATATTGTCAGGCAAGCTATTCCACATTGAAATTACTTTTTGGGTGAAGAAATATTTCCAAATATCAGTGCTAAATTTACCTTTGGTCAACTTCCATTTGTGACCCCGAGTTCTACTCACAACACTTGGTCGAAGGAATCCTACATAATTCACTTTGTTAATCCCTTTAACATATTTGAAGACCTCAATCAAATCACCCCTGAGTCTACTTTTCCTAAGACCAAAGAGATTAAGGATCTTCAGCCTCTTCTCGTAGCTTTCATCTTTTATACCTGGAATAAGCTTAGTGACTCTTGTACACAATACTCCAGATGTGGTCTGACGAATGTGTTGTGCAAAAGAAGCATCACCTCCTTAGATTTGTACTCAATACTTTTGGCAATGTATCCCAGCATCCGATTAGCTTTTTTAACGACGGCACAATGGCTAGGGCCTGTGAGGGTATGGTCCCAGTGTGTTTCATTGACTCAGTCACACTTTTTAATGGGGCAACAATTCCTTCAAAATCTCAGACAGCTGAGGACAAACCAGAATATCTAAAAAAATAAAAAATAAAAAAAAAGAAATTAATCCAATGACGGTTTTTTAAAAGAAGAGAGATGAATCAGGTAAACAAAGAACTCCTCAAAATTAATTTGACAGACAATGAAAGTTTAATGAAGGACTCTTACATTTTCTCCCTCCACATTTCCGCTTGTCAAGGTGCCTTCACTGTCGCAGAAAAGCAAATCATGCCCTCTGTCACTGATGCATGCTGTGAAGGTTTTAATTTCAACCAATTTAACCTATTTTATTTTTCAGCACAGGGGAGGGGAAATCATATGGATATGGTATCTCTTCAAACGCATGGAATGCAGTGACTTGTCGCGCATGACAAAAGACATTATTGGAGCTTTCATGCAACACAGATCTCCACAAACATTTCAGATAAATGTCATTGTTGAAGTATTGGCTTTCTTGAACAGATCAACTTGGAGAGTTTGTGATTCAAACAACAATGCCGTTCCACTCAATTGACCTGTTTGAGGCTGGCTTCTGGCACCTCAGGATAATTTCAAGTACATGAATAAGCAGGACTATGAAAACACTGTCAGTGTCCATGTCATCAGTTCCATTGTGGTGTGACTGACTAGTTGCTGTTATGGTTTGGGAGCTCTTTTTGTTGCTCTCGTCCGGGACAATTTCGTTTTGCTCCCAATCGGATTCCTGGGCCAGCTGACATTAATTGGGGGTGTTGCCCGGGCTCTATTTAAGCTCCAGTTTTGCCTCGCGTCCTTGGCTAGAGTGTACTGTGATGGCTGTTAGGATTTGCACGGCAAAAGCAGCGGCCAGAAATAAAAGGCAAAAACCGCAGCGTGCTGAGAGACTTAAACAGACTGAAAATGCGAGACTCGCGCTACCAACGGACCTGACGCCGTCCGAGGTAGAAAAATAGGCGAGCTCGAAGATACCAAAAGAAAAGGGAAAAAATAAAACAAAGATTCCCTCTCTTACTATGACTAGGCCTCAAATATGCAACTAAGCCCTTAACAGTGCTCTGTCTCAAGACCTTACCGGCTAAAGCGCAAATAAGACACTGACATTCTAGCAAAGGACGGGAGGGGAAACTGGAGCTTAAATAGAGTCCGAGCAATGCCCCCAATTAATGCCAGCTGGCCCAGGAATCCGATTGGGAGCAAAACGATATCGTCCTGGACAAGAGCAACAAAAAGAGCTCCCAAACCATGACGGTTGCAAGACAGCATGAACACCCATCTCATTGACCCAATTAGAATTTAGTGATTCTTGTGTTAAATTGGGTCACTACTAGTGCTTGTATTCTTCTTCCCCTTCACATGCATACACACACACACACACACACACACACACACGTACACACAACGCAACACAATGCGTTCATTACAAATAAAAAGTTATATTTCATATTTTAATACGCAAAGTGAAAAAAATTAAAAGTCCAAAAAAGATTTTATTTAAAGTCATGTTGAGTTTACATGAATAGTTTATCCATGTCAGTATCTTTAAATATAATGTGTGTTTTTATGATGTTTTTAGTTTTACTACCCCAATTAAAAAAAAGTTGCGATACTGTGTAAAATGTAAATAAATACAGAATGCAATGATTTGCAAATTTAATTTTACAATATCAGATACCACATATCAGATGTTGAAAGTGAGACATTTTACCATTTCATGAAAAAATATTAGCTCATTTTGAATTTGATGGCAGCAACACATCTCAAAAAAGTTGGGATAGGGCCATGGTTATCATTGTTTAGCATCCCCTCTTCTTTTAACAACAGTCTGTAAATCACTTGCAAGTGAGGATACCAATTGCCAAAATTTTGGGAGAGGAATGTTTTCCCACTCTTGACAGATGTAGGATTCTAGCTGTTCAACAGTCCTGGATTTTCTTTTCTGGATTTTTATTTTATTTTATGACGCTCCAAATGATTTCTAATAGTGAATAGTCTGGACTGCAGACAGGCCAGTTCACCACTCAGACTCTTCTACTGCGAAGCTAACTTGTTGGATGGATGCAGTATGTGGTTTGGCATTGCCTTGCTGAAATATGAAAGGTCTTCCCTGAGGGAGAAATTGTCTGGATGGGAGCGTATGCTGTTGTATTCCTTTATATACTTTTCAGCATTGATATTGCCTTTTCAGATGTGCAAGCTCCCCATGCCATAGACGCTAATGCAACCTGATACCATCAGAGATGGAGGCTTTTGAACTGTGCGCTGATAACAAGCTGGATGGTCCCTCTCCTCCTTAGACAGCATGACACAGCGACCGTGGTTTCCAAAAAGAATTTCAAATTTTGATTCATGTGACCCCCTCCTTGAATCGCCACCTTATCGTGGTGGAGGGTTTTGAGCACCTGGATGATCCTAGGAGCTATGTTGTCTGGGGCTTATTAACAGGTCCTAGGTGACAGGTCAGACAAAGAGCGATTCGAAAACCCCTAATGAATGTCAAAAAATCGAGGATGCTTACGTCGCCCGGATTGGCGTCACCGGGACCCCACCCTGGAGCCAGGCCTGGGGTTGGGGTTGGTAGGTGAGCGCCTGGTGGTCGGGCCTCCGCTCACGGGACCCGCCCGGGCATAGCCCGAACGAGCGACGTGGGCCCGCTTTCCCGGAGGCCCATCCCCCGCAGGAGGGTTCAGAAGGGGCTGATGCCTTGTGTTTTTGGGGGGGAGGAGCCTGAGCTTGTGCGGGAGGTCGAGCGATACTGGCTAGAGATAGTCGGGCTCACCTCCACGCACAGTCTGGGCTCTGGAACCCAACTCCTTAAGAGAGGCTGGACTCTCTTCTACTCTGGAGTTGCCCGCGGTGAGAGGCGGCGAGCTGGTGTGGGTTTGCTTATAGCCCCCCAGCTTAGCAGTCAGGTGTTGGAGTTTTCCCCGGTGAACGAGAAGGTCACTGCCCTGCGCCTTCGGGTCGGGGACAGGTGCCTCACTGTCATTTCGGCTTATGGGCCGAATGGCAGTGCAGAGTACCCGACCTTCTTGGAGTCCGTAGGAAGGGTACTGGAAAGTGCTCCGACTGGGGACTCCATCGTTCTACTGGGGGACTTCAACGCCCACGTGGGTAGCGACAGTGTTACCTGGAGGGGCCTGATTGGGAGGAACGGCCTCCTCGATCTGAACCCGAGCTAACGAACACCATGATCAAGCATAAGGGTGTCCATCAGTGCACGTGGCACGAGGACACCTGAGGTCGGAGGTCAATAATCGACTTTGTGGTCATGTAAGTCTTGGACACTTGGGTGAAGAGAGGGGCTGAGCTGTCCACTGATCACCACCTGGTGGTGAGTTGGATCTGCTGGCGGAGGAGGAAGCTGGACAGACTTAGCAGGCCCAAACGTGTTGTGAGGGTTTGTTGGGAACGTCTAGCGGAACCCTCTGTCAGAGGGGTTCTCAACTCTCACCTCCGGGAGAGCTTTGACCAGATCCCAAGGGAGGCTGGAGACATTGAGTCTGAATGGACCATGTTCTCCACCTCTTGCCTGTCGTGGCGGCAATCCCGGAACCCAGTGGTGGACACCGGAAGTAAGGGATGGCGTCAAGCTGAAGAAGGAGTCTTACCGAGCTTGGCTAGCTTGCGGGACGCCTGAGGCAGCTGACCAGTACCGGCAGGCTAAGCGTGCTGCGGCCTGGGCGGTGGCGGAAGCAAAAACTCGGGTATGGGAAAAGTTTGGGGAGGCCACGGAGGAGGACTATCGGTCGGCCCCGAAGAAATTCTGGCAAACCGTCCGGTGCCTCAGGAGGGGAAAGCAGTACCCTGCCAACACTGTTTACAGTGGAGGTAGGGAGCTGTTGATTTCGACTGGTGATATTGTCGGCCGGTGGAAGGAATACTTCGAGGACCTCCTCAATGCCGCTGTTACGCCTTCCGTAGAGGAAGCAGAGGCTGGGGACTCAGACGCTGACTCACTGAGGTAGTTCGGCAGCTCCTCGGTGGCAAGGCACCGGGGTTGGATGAGATCCGCCCTGAGTACCTCAAGTCTCTGGATGTAGTAGGGATGTCTTGGTTGACACGCCCCTGCAGCATTGCATGGCAGTCGGGGACAGTGCCTCTGGATTAGCAGACCGGGGTGGTGGTTCCTCTATTTAAGAAGGGGGACCGGAGGGTGTGCTCCAACTATAGGGGGATCACACTTCTCAGCCTCCCGGGTAAAGTCTATTCCGAGGTGCTGGAGAGGAGAATCCGGCCGATAGTTGAACCTCGGATTCAGGAGGAACAATGCGGTTTTCGTCCTGGTCGTGGGACTCTGGACCAGCTCTATACCCTCTGCAGGGTGCTTGAGGGTGCATGGGAGTTTGCCCAACCTGTTCACATGTGTTTTGTGGACTTGGAGAAGGCATTCGACCGTGTCCCTCGTGGCATTCTGTGGGAGGTGCTTTGGGAGTATGGAGTCCGGGGCCCTCAACTAAGGGCCGTGCGGTCTCTGTATGACCGGAGCAGGAGCTTGGTTCGCATTGCCGGCAGTAAGTCAGACCTGTTCCCGGTGCATGTTGGACTCCGGCAGGGCTGCCCTTTGTCACCGGTTCTGTTCATTATTTTTATGGACAGAATTTCTCGGCGCAGCCAGGGGGCGGAGGGAGTTCGGTTTGGGAACCACAGGATCTCATCTCTGCTTTTTGCGGATGATGTTGTCCTGTTGGCTCCTTGGAACCAGGACCTTCAGCATGCACTGAGGCGGTTTGCAGCCAAGTGTGAAGCGGCTGGGATGAGAATCCGCACCTCCAAGTCCGAGGCCATGGTTCTCGACCGGAAAAAGGTGATATGTCCCCTCTGGGTTGGAGGAGAGTTCTTGCCTCAAGTGGAGGAGTTCATGTATCTTGGGGTCTTGTTCAGGAGTGAGGGAAGGATGGAGCGTGAGATTGACAGACGGATCGGTGCAGCGGCAGCAGTAATACGGTCATTGTACCGATCTGTCGTGGTGAAGAAGGAGCTGAGCTGAAAGGCAAAGCTCTCGATTTACCAGTCAATCTACGTTCCTACCCTCACCTATGGCCATGAACTCTGGGTCATGACCGAAAGAACGAGATCTCGGCTGAAATGGGTTTCCTCCGCAGGGTGGCGGGCCGCTCCCTTAGAGATAGGATGAGGAGCTCTGTCACCCGGGAGGAGCTCAGAGTAGAGCCGCTGCTCCTCCACGTCGAAAGGGGCCAGCTGGGGTGGCTCGGGCATCTTTATCAAATGCCCCCTGGACGCCTTCCCGGGAAGGTGTTCCGGGCATGCCCCACCGGAAGGAGGCTTCGGGGAAGACCCAGGACATGCTGGAGGGACTATGTCTCTCGGCGGCCTGGGAACGCCTCGGGATACCCCCGGAAGAACTGGAGGAAGTGTCCGGGGAGAGGGAAGTCTGGGCATCCCTGCTTAGACTGCTGCCCCCGCGACCCGGCCCCAGATAAGCGGTAGAAGATGGATGGATGGATGGATTCATGTGACCACAGAACAATTTTCCACTCAGTCCATCTAATGAACTTTGGCCCAGAGAAGACAGCAGCGTTTCTGGATTGAGTTCACATATGGCTTTTTATTTGCACGATACAGCTTTAACTTGCATTTGTGGACTGCACGGAGAACTGTGTTCACAGACAATGATTACTGGAAGTGTTCCTCTGCCCATGCAGTGTATTCCAGTGCAGAATCATGCCTATTTTTAATGCAGTGCCACCTTAGGGCCTGAAGATCACGAGCCTCCACTACTGACCTTCAGATTTGTCCCTTTGCGCAGAGATTTTTCCAGATTCTCTAAATCTTTTGATTATATTATGTACTATAGATTCAAAGTCTTTGCAATTTTACATTGAGGAGCATTTTTCTGAAATTGTTCCACAATTTTTAGATGCTTTTCGAAGATTGGTGAATCTTAACTTCACCAATTGGTCCATCTTAACTTCAAAGAAACTCTGCCTCTCTAAAATGCTTGTTTCATAACGAGTCATGTTACTGACCCATTGCCAATTAACCTAATTAGTGGCGAAATGCTCCTCCAGCTGTTTTTTTATTAGTACCACTTTCTTTTGCAGCCTTTTGTTGCTCCTCTCCCAACTTTTTTGCAATGTGTTGCTGCCTTTAAATTCTAAGTTAATGATTATTTGCAAAAAAAAAAAAAGTTTCTCAGTTTGAACATTAAACATCTTGTCTTTGCAGTGTATTCAATGGAATATAAGTTGAAAAGGATTTGCAAATCATTGTATTCTGTTTTTATCTACGATTTACATAACGCGCCAACTTCACTGGTTTTGGGTTTTGTATTTTCATTACTGTGCTTCGCATTCTCTTGTTTGTCTTTTCCTTGTCTTTCCACATGTTCATGCTTGCCCTTTTCTCTTCTATATGTCATGTCTCTGTGCTGTAGTATTTATTTTATTGAATCATTGGCTTGCTTGTAACCCTGCCCCTTCATGCGCTCCATTCACCTCTCTTCCCAGCTGAGTCGTTTCCTCATTAGTCATTGGTCCATATATTCAGCCCTTTGTCTCACTTTCGTCGCAAGTTTGTCCCAGTTGCTCCTGCTCTGTGTCTTACAAGTCCTCTGTTTTTGAGTCTCTCGTTCTGTCTTTTATCTTCTTTGTTTCCTCATTGCTGATTTTTGAATTGCCCCTGCCTTATCCTCTATTGTTGTTATGACCTTTTGCCTGGCCTTTAGATTGACTTCAGTGACTTCTGGATTGTATTTTGTTCAGTAGTCTGTCCGATTGGTTTTGATTCCCTGCCTGTTTTTGACTATGCCCCTGCTTGCTGTTTTTCTGCTGCAATCCTACTGCTCTGGCATGGGACTCCGATTGTGTGACCATTCCAATTCATGAGTAAACCGTTAGTTTATTGGAATTGGTTATTTGGTTAGTCTTGAACACCATAGGAAATAAATCACCAAGACCTTGAACAAAAAATTTTGAGGAATACTGTTGTGCACATCTGGCTACTTTTGGCCTAGATCAGTATCAGAGTTGTGAGTAGTAGGGGTCCCAAGCAGACTGGACTTTGAAGCAATTGAAGAATGTTGCTTGTTCTTTATTGGTCATCATGTGCATTAGCCAGGGCTATGGAAGGAGACAAGCTGGTGGAGGGTGGTGCTCTGGGAAATGTTCTGCTTGGAAACCCAGAGTTTGGAAATTCAGGTGGATGTCATTTTGATGGAGCTTTTTTTGGCAGCACAAGCAGGGGCAGTATTTAGTAGATATTTCGGTAACACTTTACTTGAAGGTATCGTCATAAGAGTAACATGACAGTCATGAACGTGTCATAAACATTATGTAAATGTCATAAATGTCATTAATTGTCATTCCGTTTTTGAGATGACAAGTTGACATTGTTTGGGTTTTCTTGATTATGACAACTTCGTCATAAGAGTGAGATGACACTGTCATAACTGTTTCATGACACACATAACAGTTATAACAGTGTCATGTCACTCTTATGACGGTACCTTCAAGCAAAGTGTAACCGATATTTCATATGTTGGGGACTCGACTGGGCCAACAGTCACCTTTGCTTGGCACTTGCACGGTGGAGGATGGTGTTATTCAGTGATGAATCGCGATTCCAACTGTACCCTCCTGATGGACAACACGTATGGCGACTCGTGGGCGAGGGTTACAATGACACCAATGTCGTGCATCGGGTGGCACGTGGTGGTGAAAGAGTAATGGTATGGGCAGGCATATGCCATGGACAGCAAACCCGTCTGCATTTCATTGAGCGGTACCGCAACGAGATCCTGAGGCCCATAGTCGTACCGTTTGTGCGACTCCATCACGTGACATTCCAGCACGATAATGCCCAGACACACACTGCCCGGATCTGCTCAGAGTTTCTTGATGAGGAGGATGTCCCTGTTCTCAATTGGACAGCATATTCACCCAATATATCGCCAGTTGAACATCTTTGTTCAACGGGTCAGACAACGTGTTCCAGTTCCAGAAAACGTGCGCTAGCTCCGAGTTGCTTCAAAAGTGGAAAAAGTCTGACATTTTAAACTTCACCATATGTTGTAGAACTAAATCACCTATCATTTCATCATAAATATGACACATGGAGCGATAAAGACGATCTTTAAATCGAAAAAGTTCGAAAAAGTTAGCATTCGTCTGAATTTACTCACCGCTGTGGAAAACAGTCTTCCTGGTCTTGAGCCATGAGGAAGACTGGACGCCTCAAGAATTTTCATGGGTCTGGAGAGGGGCGCGAGCTGCACGTGCTGACCTAGTATGACGCATCGAAGTGCGGATGGCTGTGAATAAATTGCCGTATTACATTCGTCCAGAGTTACTTTGGCACCGGCGCTCCCCTAATTTGATTTAAACGTTCGTTCAGTACGCAGTTTATTACAGGCAGTCAGATTGCTTCGGCTGTCATTAAAAATGGCATCTTTCCAACGTGTTTCGACAAATGATTTAGTAGCGTCTGAAGCATGATTGGCTAAAGTACGAGTGCCAATTTGCTCAGCAATATTTATGAATGAAACAAAATCAAAGTTTGTACACAATGTGCAAACTTAATAGCACCAGTTCTTTATGCCCTTATTGGCGAGATGTTGAGACCAACGAAATATCTTTCGAGGGTAACGATTATCATCAAGTTTGGAAAGACAACTCCACAATCTAGCTATTGACTGCATCTGACGTTCTAAAGGGGAAACCCATCCCTTATCACCAAGCAAAGCATTATTGGAGACATATTTACCAACACCAAGAAAAAAGCCGCAAGCGCGGTAAAACACAGGATTAATGGAGGAAAATTCATCAACACACCACACTGCTACACACCACTAATAAGAGAATCAAAAAGCTCGGTGAAAGAATTGAATTCAAACGGGTTTTAACATTTGATAAAAAAAATTATCATCAAAGTTACTATCGGAATCAGCTTTAAAAAGTGATTCAAACCCATTACACCATTTGTCAAGAACATCTTAAGTATTTTCAGTTAATTCACCTGTATCAGTTAATACTTCCATCGGAATTGCATTGTTTTGTTTACTGCTGTTAACACAGATTTTACCTATTTCTTTCCTGAAATAGGAATAATATTAGAAAGCTAATGCCTGAGATGGGAAAATAAGTTTTTCTGATAGTTGAATATGTCCTTAACCCCTTTCTGCAGATGTAGATGCTCGCGTCTATAGATATGCACATTTAAGCACTTAGTTACAGTACTCGACCACGAGATAGCACCCCCAATCAGCTATTGAATATTCCCAAGCAGGCAGAGCTGAAACGCGATTTAAAGTATGGAGAAGTTTCCTCCAATCCCTGTTTTTCAGGAGTTGCATGAATTAAACTCCTCAGCCAAGCCTGATGTGCAAACTGCACAGCAACCATTTTAGCTACAGTGAGCCAACAGTATTCCAATTAGTGGTTAAAAAAATATGTTTTGTGAAGCAAAAAATCCGACATTGTATTGATTCTCTCACATTCTACAGTCAATTACAGTCATCACACATAAAATATGCGTAGTTCCCTCCCATGGATTAACGCGTATATTCCTCCATTGACAAATTCGGCACTCCCTTCTATCCACCTAAGTACTGGTGTCGATAGCCAGTCACGCAATTATACACTCAGATTAATCTGCATAACCCTACAAATATAGTTCACGCCCTCGTGAAGCTTCCCCGTAACGATGTATTGATTTTCTTATCCAATTCCCGAGTGTTTAAACTTTCTTCAATAACTGAAATACATTGATCGAACAATAAGAATAGGATACAAAGCTAAGCGTAAAAGTAAGGTCGGTTGTATTCTTCGAATGTTGGCCACGGTTGCGCAGCTGAAAATGATGCGATATCAAAGAAACAAAGACACTCGAAACCGGCCTGAAGTGTTCAGTTTCATTTACGAGATACATGTTGTATGGACGCGGTCAATGGGAATTATTCCGAATGAAACAGTACTGGAGGGTTCCTTCTACCCGATACAGCTGTCTCTGGAGGAGGGCATCAATGAAAAAAACAGGCTATACTTCTACTCTGATTGCATTTTGCTCTAATATGGCTTTTTGCTGTGGAATTTATATCGCGTTTAAAGACATCGAATGCCGAGGTTTCCGTTTCTCCAAATGCATGCAGCGCACGCACTTCGGTAGATCCCTCGGTAGGTTCATTACACCATTCTGTTGAATATGGAAACATGGGTCGTTTGATTTTTTCTGAAAGTGAAATTTCTGTTCTGTTAAAATAAGTTATATTTCAGAATTCAGATATTATTGAGTTAGTGAGTTTTTACCCTTATAAGGTGTAAGGTTATGAGCTCAGATGTGAGAGCGGTTAGCTTTTCATTGCAGCATGAATGTTATAGCTGTTTAATCAGCACTTTATTTAATGCTTGGGGGACTTCGAAGAAAAATGGACAATATTGTTAACTTTACTATGGAGAAAAGGCATATTTTTTGTTTGGAGAGGTCACTGGTGACCAATGATGTTCAACTGCACTGATATTGATAAATTCATGCTAAACTCAACCAGAAAATCATTAGTTCATGCTGAATTTCATGCCCCAAAAGTTAATTTGTGTTAAATATATGATTAATGTATAATTTGACTGTGAACCATTTTGATGGATCTCAGACTTTGGGGAGACACTTGGATAGCTGTCTAATTTGGCTCATAGAAAGCGGGTAATCTAGAATGTAATGTTCAAGATGAATTGTACTTGTGATCAAGAGGTTTATGATCCCAGAAATGTATAAGCCCCAGCAGTTTTTCATTTGTCAGTATTATTTTTTTTTTTGCTATTGCAATGGTGAATTCTCATGAAGATTTTTTATGTTTGCAGCCCCTTTTCTCCACCAAAATCCTAAAAATAAACTAAATTATGATGAGAGTCTAAATGCTTCAAGTGTGTCGACTCAATTGAGCCAAAGTTTTTCTTTCTGTGAAGCTGCAATCTGGAATTATAAAGCCCTAAATCAGGTAACACCTAAAAAGCCAGATTTGGCTTCTGCGCAAAGGGGTTAATGTTGTGGGATATCCATACAAATAATACATTTTGGTAGAAAATGTGGAAATGTCCAATTTGAACCATTCTCATGGAATGACTCGTATACAAGCGGGTGACAATGGGAAAAACCTGAATAAATGTCTGGACAATCATGACAAATGCAAATGCTTCTGGTAATTCTCCAGGCATGATTTGGGTCCAGTCTTCCCCTTAAAGGCAGAGGGTCATTGCAAATTAATGCAGAGTTATTCTATGTGATTGCCTTTACAGTATGTGACTTGCTGCAGCATTCCTACCAATGATGGGGCTGCTCTCTTTTAGGATAACTCATGACAGCCATCTTGAAATTTATATTATGACACATTTGTCAATCTTTTCTGATTACACGTCAATCATTTCTTTCATTATAAGGAAGTGATGTGAAAATCTTTTCCTTCCATAGTCTTTGTCTGATGAACCTGAAAGGTATTTTCTTCTTCTTATCATTGAGGGCACCAAAGTTAACATAATTGTTTGCACCCTCAATTGAAATATGGCTGCCAAAATGGCACTTTGGCCCACTTTTCAAACAGTTCAGCTGAAATTGCAGTGTGGGTCCTACGCAAGCATACCGCGGGAATGTTTTCAAATATTTCATTTTAATGTCTGCTGTGTAAGCATGATAGAAGGGGAATACAGCAACTTTCTCAAGTTTTTTTGATCCAAAAGTTGCATGGTCAGGAGAGGCGCAATGCCCGGGATGATTTTCTTTTTTCTATCTTTCTCTCTTTTTTTTTTTTTTGCAGTTCAAAGGATTGGTTGGGTTACTGCTGTGAAAAAAGTCATCTCAATGGCTAGCTCCTAATGTCAAGTCAACATTCAGTATCTTTGCTTACATGAAGCCATTATTTCTCAAGTATATGCAGTCATGTTTGGCAGTGTTACATGGTTGGCCGTTATTCCTTAACAATTCTCTGGGACTGATATTTCACCAACAAGCAACAAAATTTTCAGAATTTGCTTGTGGTTTACAATTAACTGGTGAAATTATTAATAATGTTGTTAGACACAGATGGGTGAAAATGAAAGGAACAGCTAGTGAACCTAAAATAAACATAATAGTCCCATGACCCCGTTCCAATGTGGGGGTCATTTTCCTTGTGTGGTTTAGGCCCACTGCTAATCAATACAAAGTTATTCTGAGTGATATCCTGTCATTATAGCCTGAACCATTTGTATACTAATGAAGAAGGGCTCTTGCCGGGAGGGATCAATGACTGGTTCAATTAGCATGAGAATGATCAAATGCTGTGGCAATTGCAGTCTCCAGATCTCAACCCGATTAAATACCAACGTAAAATGTTGGATCAATGTGTCAGACAGCGCTCAATACCACCATTCTCATAACACTAAACGAATAAATGTCTTTTCAGAAGACTGGTGTTTCATTCAGCCTGTGCTGTTTTTAACACTTGGACAGTCTATACCAGTCTCATTAAAGCTGTTCTAGAAGCTAGTGGTAACCCAGCACCTTACTAAAACTTCGTGTTAGCTTTTACTCTAATTGATAATTTGTCACCTGTCTGTATATGAGCATATCTGTCAGTCTGAATTTCTTATATCCTGGAAAATTATATTATTTTCCTAATAAAACTTAAGTAGAACAACCATATATTCTTATATCTGTGGTCTGAGAGACACATAGGGATTTTCCAGTTATCTCTCTGAAAGGCAATAGGGGACTATTTTAAAATAATGATGAAAACTAAATTTTTGTCAGCAAATTTTGCTTTTATTTGGGACAACTCTAATTACAAATATTATCAACCTGTTGAAATTAAAGACTGAACGCATCTTTACTGTTTAACATCATAATAATATTGTCATGGTAGGCATGCCGAAATCCTGGAAAAAAATGTACATACAACAAATGTATGCTATATACTGTATGATAAAATGTGTCGCAAAGCTGGCTGAATAGACGCATTAGAGCTTACTCACAGACTGTTGGGGTGTGGCTGGAATGAACATGTCTGGGGGAGGGGGTGACTTATATTACCTCTCTGATTGGTTCAGGTCCACACACTGAAGAAATTCGGCAGATTACCCGAGAGCAACGTGACATCATCTTGACATAAAAAGATTTGCTCCCAATTTATGTCCAGCCACAGGGAAATTAAATAATTAGATTTGCAAATATACTCAGGGAAAAACAGTCATCTCTCAAACTTCATGTAAGTATGCTGTGTTCCCCCAAGGTCAAAAAAGAAGCAGAGAAGACAATTGTTGGTACTGCACAGGACCTTCAAGCACTCAGACAGCATCGCATCAAGTCAAAAGGAGCACTGCGGTCTGACAAGTCCATCTTTCCATTTTTTTTTCAGGAAGTAATGGGCATTGTGTTTTCAGAGCCAAGGAAGAGAATGACCATCCCAACTATCAGCAACATGTTCAGAAACTATTAACCATCACAGTCTGGGGCAGTATTAATGCGCTAAGCATGGGCAGTTGGCTCATATGTGAAGGCAAATCTGGCACAGAAGGGTACATGCGTATTTTACATGGATAAAAACTTAATCAGCATCCTGAGGTTGCCTTTTCCAGGGAAGTCCCTGCTTGCTTCAGCAAGATAGTGCCAAGCCGCGCTATCAGTGCAGTATCACAACGGTGTGGTGTGGTAATCAGAGAACGCAGGCACCACCTGTGGCCTGAATCAGGTTCCCATTGACACTGTATGGAGGAATATAAAGAACAACAATGGGGACCCTCGACTGGTGACCAACTGAGGCCCTCGAAGAGGCAAATTTGGCCTTGAAATCACCAGCAATTAGCCAACAAAAGTGACAACAGAGAGTTGTTCAAAGGAGGTATGATGTCACACAAAGGTCCCAAATTCAACGGAACTTGTTGCAGACATCACAATGGAAATGTGACTTCAACTGTCAAATATTTGCTCACTGTTATTTTACATTTTGTGCATAGTCCCAAGTCATAATCCCAACAGTACATGAAGAGTTTTCGATAAGAGAGTGAGGTAATAGGCTAAACATTTTGTCGGTGAATTCATGATAATTTAATTAGCAAAGTTTTATTTAAAAATTCAATAAAACCATTTACTTGGTTATAAGATATACTTTATTAATCCCCACGGGGTAATTTGTCCTCTGCATTTGACCCATCCTAGTCACTTAGAAGCAATTAGCATTAATTTTGTCCTCAGACTCTTTTCCAGATGGTTAGGTTTGGTGGCCAGATGTCAACACTTTCCCAATTAGGATTCACCTCTGTCTTTGAACCAAGATAGATAATTTAGACCTTTTCATGTAATTTTATGCATATTAACATTCATGCTTTGTTTGCAAAATAATCCAATATGCACTTTCTACCCAAAGACATGATATTCTTCATTGCTTCCATAGCCATTACCGAAAGAAGGGGATGAAGGTGTTTCAGCCATACAACAATAAAAGCAACTTTGCATGATTCAGCACACACTGAGGCCCACCACGACTAAGGATGCAAACCGCCGTCATAAAGAATTCCACCAAGTACCAGGATATATGAGCCCATTTCAGAAAAGCTAGATATCATGGAAAATTAGCATAAAATTAAAAAAGACTTGCTTGAAAAGTCCATTCACTCTGTACTATATTGAAAACAATTCAGCGCATTGTCTGATGTTCAAATATGTGAATTTAATTGCTGATTGAAAATGTACAATGTGATGTTGCAACACACAAAGCGGCACACAACTTTTTACCACTGTGTAACATCACATCTAATCACACTTATTAAGCATTTGGGCTCTGAAGACACCTATTGGTCAAATCTAGCAAGTGATATTAGCCACATTCCGATAGTAATGCAGTTGAATGGGGTCTCTGTTGCTCCCTCACCTCTTAATGTACCATCCGAGTGGCAGGACAATATAGCATCAACACCTTTCTTTCACAGCTATGCACTTGTAATGTGAAAGTGCTGGGATATCCTTGGAACAGACAACATCTAAAAGGCAGCACATGTTGCTCCAAAATTTTGATGTATCTCTCTGCTCTATTGGTGCCCTGGCACATGTGCAAGTCACCCATACTGTGTGCACTGGCACACCACATGCTGTGGCTGCAATTCAACGGTTGTTTTACATGCCCTCGCTGACTCCCCCTCAGCACTATTCCTCAAGGGAATCCCCACCGCCATCTTTAATGTTGTTCCATTTGCATGAAAAACTGAACTTAACTTGATGAGATGGACCCTCGGAGGGCCGAGGGAGCAAGTCAGCGATGATATGTCACTCCAGGGTTTGTATTGCCCACAATGCTTTGTATTTACACAGTTGGTGCAAGAAGATACTGTACATCCATGGCTGGGATGCAGTTATGTCAGTAAAACAGTGAGCTCCACCACTATCCACCAAAAGAGGTGAGGATGAATGAATTGAGCAAGGTGATTAAATTGAGCAATAAATTTATTACACACCTGTAGCAGTTTGACTTTGTTTAAGGGAAGTACCAATCATTGATTTGCTCAGTTGCTAAGACTAATTGATCAAATTACTAACTAGTTAATTTTTGATAGCTTTATTGTACATTATTGCATCACAAAATTATTGGGCGTTTTCCTATGCAAATTAATGGCAGCTTGTCTTTCCAAGAATCTGAACGAATAAAACGGCATATGTAGATTCAAATTTTTTCACGATTTAAAATGAAAATGAAAGATTGAACTCAGGGAAAGTTTAGGATTTTTGGCATTTTGTCAGATAATTTCCATCGTTACAATATCACATCCATTACATAAATGTAGTGAGTGGGCAATAAATTTCTAATTATTTCTCAATCATTGTAGGCTTCGTATGATTGCTCAGCAAATTAGACGGTGATTGTGAATCAAGTCAATAAAAATGGGAGATGTCAAGCATGATACACATCTCAAACAGCAGCCTTATTTCTAATTCAGAAACTGATGCAGCCAATTAGGCTTCCAAGTGCCAACGTTATTGCAATTAAATGCAGGAGGTGGCTTCACTCCCCTGAAATGAGTCCTAAGGTATTTATGATGATTTGTAAAACAAAGTATAGCACTCAGCAACTGGTAGTCAATCCATGATAGTTCGGGCTGAGCGTGGACAAGGGCACATTCCATTTCAATCCCCCGCCCACTTTCCCCTGCACACTCCAAGTGACCTCCGTGTGACGTACATGCTACGTAATGCCAAGGGCTGAGGGGGAGCGAATGAGGGCATATTGAACTAGAGTGTTCAGGTGAACACATGTCGCCTGCGAAGCTTATGTGAAAGTGTGGCTACCAACTGAAAGTGTGACTACCGGACAGACGGACGGACGGACGGACAGATAGACACTGGACAAAGTGATCCCTACGCGCCGCTATGCTTCGCAGGCGACACAAAAACTATTGAAATGCAGCCCATGACAGATGCTGGCTTCTTCTTTTTGTTCTGGGTTAGTTTGCGATTTGAAAACCCACGTAATGATGCATTACCGCCAACAGCTGTGCTGGAGTGTAGAGTATCACTGCAGAGGGTAATAATCTACATTTGCTAAACTAACAAATAAATCAACAACATTTTAGCTGTATTCAGTATCATTAAACTCTCCTCACTGCACCTGTAATTCTTGAAAATTCGCTTATACCATATACTGGTCCATATTCTAAAAGCCCCCTCGCAGAGACATTTTCCTATCCATTAGCCTACAAGTCCTGTATCATGGTTGCTCTTTAACGGCTATACGCACTGCTCTGTAATAAGACATGCTATACAGTTATTGAATCCCACATGCCGTGCAAAACCCATTTGGGTGCTTAATTCTTAGTAAACAACCATTTAATCCTGCATGCCCTATGCGCATCCTTGAAAACATCACCTCCTCCTGCCTGTTATTTATTCCTCCTTTTGTCAGACCCATTTGACTCTGAATCCTGTACAGGTGTCTCCTCCTCTCCTCTTTATCCCATATTCTTTTTCCAGACCTTAACTGCAGTGCTGCAGATGAGCACCTTAGCTTCTGCTTACTGAGGCATGCATTAATGCACACCTCTTCCTGCTGCAATGAACTCTCCGCAAGAGCATCCACAATTTAATACCCCTCCACATCAGAGTGACCTGACAGATGCTAACCTTTCAAACCTGATTCCAATAACATTTCAGTTGTCCTTGCCGTGTCTGTTCCAATGACCACGGCAGCTGTTTTTTGTGCTTAAAATGTTGACTTGTCACAACACAAAACACGCTTCCGCTTTGCCACTGCCCATCTCAGAAGACGCCGAGCTCAGAGAATTCAGCAGTGCTTTTGGGCAGCGTTGACGTATGGCTACTGCTTTTCTTAGTAAAGCTTTGGCTTTGGCGTTGACTGGCAAAGAATATTTCAGCTCATGCAGTGACAACTCATCCCAGTCATGACGATTCTTGAGATGGCAGTGTATGAGGGATCATAGATTACTCGCATTCAGTGGCCTTGCTCTTTAAACTCCAAGATTCAACCATCTTCCTTCCATGCTCGAATTATATTGAAAACTGTAGAGGGATGAGATATTGTTGTCAAAGGGATGTATTACAAACATCCTTCAGCAAATTAGTGAGCGTAGTCCCATCTTTATTCTGGTCCTGAAGGACAGAACGCAAAACGCAGCATGGTGCAAGAGCGTGGTGATACGATACATTCTCATGTAAATTCTTGATGGCTTGTGCCACTGTAACATTGCCCTTGTGCATCGATGAGCCTTGAGTCACTTACTGTAAGTTGCTTGGAATTAAAGTGTCTGCTAAATAAATGTAATGTAATGCCCAACACCCTGTCGCTAATTCGTGGTTTGCCTCTCCGTGGACCACTGCCCGTACTCAGTAGGTATTCACCACTACTGACAGGGAGCACCCCAGAATCCTTGCCAGTTGGGAGATGCTCTGACCCACTCGCCAGGCCATAACAATTTGGCCATTGTCAAAGTCACTCAGGTCCCATTTCCTCAGCATCGAACTCAACTACGAGAAACAATTGTTCAGTAACCATCCACAGTGATTTCAAAGGCAAAACTGTGCACATGGTTTGTTAATTTCGATTTTGTAAGGCATACTCCATCTTCTGCTTTTCAGGCTCATTTTTTATGCAGAGTGACATAAGCTTTATAAATGACGCCTCTAGGGAGGTATTGCCAAATATCAATCACTATTTCGAAAGGCAGCTCATCTGAATTTCATGTTCTGGAGCAAAAAATGCACTTCTCAATCCCATAACTTGTTTTGGCACAACAAGAAAATAAAGAATGTGGCTTTGCCCTATACAGTATTGTGCGTGTTTAAAGGAGCTGTGTCACAATAATTGGGCATGCCTAGAATTTACATTCCAAGGAAGCAAATACGCTTGACTGCAAGACATAATCTGATTCCATCCTTGCCAATCCGTCTTCTTTTTGCATTGCATTTATATATTTTAGTTACTTTGGCATGATGCTTTTTATATTAAGGAATTTTCTATGAAAATTCAAGGATTCAAAGCGTTAATGAAAGGTTTAGCAAAGGAATGTAAAGAATATAAGTTGGTTTGCCATCGACAATAATCATAGAGGAAGAAAAATACCCTCCACTTCTAAACTTGCAGTTTAGCGGATTTACTTGGTTCAAAGTTGTGAACATGCACAATAATTGTGGCACAATAATTCTGACAAGGCTCCTTTAATGAATATTTAAAACAATTCTGCGAGGGGAAGATGTTTCCAAAAATCATGAAATAAAGTTTTCTGAACTATAAAAGATCTGTGAATTGTCAAAAAGTAAATCAAATCAATAATTGGTGCAACTACCCTATGCATTAAAATTAGGAGGATTAGAAAACTGCGGTTTTATAGCTTTATGAGACAAGCAGTTTAGTTGTTCCGAGCATACTGGAGAATTTGCCACAGTTCTTTTGCAGACTCAGTTTCATTTGGTGTTCAATTCTCCAGATAATCTCAGACAGCGTTGGTGATATTTAGATCTGCACTCAATCAAGTCTATATCACCTGTATCAACTGTCTTTTGTAAAATACAAAGATTTCTTGAATGACTTTATTATTATTAATATCTAGGGTCTCTAATGTGCTTTCTATCTACAGACACATAAATGAGGAAAACAAAAAATAAACAGCCAAGACCATCCATACATTATACCATTCTTCCCACGCTAGGGTCACGGGGGAGCTGGAGCCTATCCTAACAGACTTTGGGCAAAAGGCAGGGACCCACCAAGGACAGCTCGCCAATCCATCTCAGGATGCACACACCATTTACTCTCGGACTCATTTCCATGGGAAATTTAGTGTCTGTAATTAGCCGAATGTCCATGTCTTTGGACTGTGGGAGGAAGCTGGAGAACCTGGAGGAAACCCATGCAGACACAGAAAGAACACGCGAACCCCACACAGAAAGGTCTCAGGCTGGACTCAAACCGACAACCTTCCTGCCATTGAGGCAGTAGTACTAACCGCTGTGCCACCATGCTACTCCATCTAAGGACAAATGTGATATACTGCTCAATGGTTAATACAATCCTTTTCACTCTTATTCATGAAAGTTGCCAATAATGAATCAACTGTATTGCTGAGCAAGCACAGTGAATAAAGTTGGCCTGAATCCGGAAAAATACTGTCTGTTGTTGTGCACTCCTGCAGTAAAAGCTGCATTCTACTTCCATGTCCATTTCATATACTCAAATCCATTATTACCTGGCCCCTCCCCTAGGGGGAGTCTGTGTGTGTGTGTTTGTTTCTGTCACACTGTCTGTCAGCCCGTGGCTGTGGCCAGGTCTGCCATCTCTGATGGCCTTGTTTTGAGACCAGGGATCCGAAAATCTTCCAGTTGTCAAAACACCTGTGGCAACCAGAGGTATCACAAATTTCGAAAATGAAGTCAGTTATAAGCTATGACTTTACATTACTATCATCAAATTCCAAAATTTCCATGCATTCAAATGCGACCATTTCCCCCTGCCTGATGATAAAAATTTCAAGCGATTTACATTCTCATTCATCTGGATTTGGGTATCCAGCTCTCATACCCAAGTACTGAAAACCCCAATACACAATGGTACTCGTCTCTATAAGTTGGCTCTTGTTCCATCACACAGCTTCAAAAGGAATCACCATGTGTGAAAAAAAAAAAATTAAAAGCACATTCTAAATTGGAATAATTTCACTTCTGAAGTCATGGGTTTGAGTAGACTTCAAGGGGAAACTTTGCCTCTTAGTACCAGAGGCTTTATCATTGTGAATACCTCCAGTAATCTGTAGTTTGCAAGCTACTGGAGAAAGTCTATCTATATTCCCTTGGCCCAAGTTTAATGTGTGCATAGAATATCTGCAAGAACATTTTCTTAAATCTAGGCATCAGTTATTCAGCTTCTATGGTGCTATGCTAGGATCCCCAACTGTGGAGACTTATGAAGCAAGGTGCGAATGGATAGACCTCTTTAGCCCAAATGCCCCCACATTTTTGGCGGGATTTTCTGTAGCATGCCTTCAAAGGTAATGGTCTCACACCTTTTAAGGCATAAATAGGAACAGATTGAGAGTAGTTAAGAGCAACTGATTAGGAATCAAACAACCTATTTACAGATCAAAACCAATACATAGACCAATAATGATTAAAAAGTTAATTTAAAAATTACAAAGCGATAAACAATAGGCAACGCAGCTAATGTAAATGCAACACTTGTGATATTGCGAGGATGGCAATTGAAGCACCCATTACTAAAACCCCATAAGTCACACTTGACTGGTGGGGTTTTAGGAATCAGTGCTTCAATTATACATTGAGTTAACGAATCCAAAACAAACTCTGAATTCCATTTCCCCTTCTAGAATTTTTTCAGCTGGGCAATTCAACTTATTCAAAATGTTTTCAGTTTTGAATATACATTCGAAACAGGAAAAATCTTAAGGGTATCGAATTATGAAAATTGGTGCAAAATGGCGTCATTCATAAGCTTAGCTAACATATGTGCCAGTCTGAGAGCAACAGGAATTTAGAATCTTTTAAAGAAATAGCAAAGTTTTATATTATGATTAATATGAATTGAAAAATGCCTGGTAACTGCGATGCAATGAACAACAAGTATTTGCCACTAACGTGTCTTTGTCCCCCGCCACAAAATGTGAAATCGTGTCAAAATGAGCAATCTCTCGGTGTGACCTTGAGAGTGACACAAAGGTCACCAAAATCGACTGGTGCCGGGGTATCACCCTAATACATGTTGACATCAAATTTGAAGAAAATCCGTCAATTCATTCTTGATATCTTGCTGACAAGGATTCGGGAAGTACGGACGGACGGTCGTGAATACCATGTTCCGCGCGGCGGGGGACAATAATCAGCTGAAAGCAAATTTTTCAGCAATTCTGATTGGTCTTCAAAATGAGCAGATGAATGTTTGGTTCCAGGCAAGATTTGAAGAGGGCCAGTTGCACATTCATAACTACAATATTTATAAACTAATCGCATTATCAAGGTATCATCACAAGTCTTTGTCAGGGCATTGAGGGATGATTCAACACCCTGAAGACCTGCTTCAAAACCATTGATAATTTAATATATTAATTATTATTATTGCATCGTGGGTATATTCCCTCTGTCTCCTGATCAGGATCCTATAAATCAGGTGCATTTATACTGCTGGCGGCACTGAAAATCCCAGGTGGAAGAAGTTAAGCAGACGTGTGATGCTAAATGGCATTCATTAGTAGTAATCACCTGTGCCCTTTTATCTGTGGTTTAGAAACCTGGTAAAAGCCATTTTTGAAGGTGCTTCTGATGTTTTCTGCACACCCTGCATCAGTGCACAAGCAGCAAGTGAACAGAAATATTGTACTGTCCAGATACCCATGCAGACAAAAACAATCTTATCTTATTTACCATATATGGTAAAAATGATTCCCCCAAAAAACCGAGGGACATACAAGTTTACTGAGACAAAGCATGGAGCTGTTGGGTGGAGGGAGGGTAAGACCCACCCCTGAGACCAAGACTGAACTACACAAGCAACAGACAAACTGGGGTGAATGGAGTAATAAGATTTAGGCTTGTCCTGCCCAGCACTACAGCATTGATTCCTGTTCCCACAACAATGAGATTATGAAGATCAAAAAATTAAATCTTGAGAAATATATACACAACTGAATTAATTTCAATATCTTATTTTCCAAATTAAGCTAGATTACCTATATACACAACAAATTTGCATAGGGAAACCAAAATAAGACATTTTACACATCGAGTAGACCAGTGAAATAGGCAAGATGAGCAAACAGGAAATAGTTCAAGAAACTGAGTTTTTTTTGTGAAGTAATTCTCCATCAGAGGGAATTCAATATGGTCCTCCATTAAGCAGTAACTTATACGCTTGTACCCATCTTATATCTTACTCATGAATTTCACAGAACACTCAGAACTTAGTTAAATCTAGTGGCCACAAAGGGCTCATTCAAATAGCTCATTTTTCACCTTTTTTTTTTTTTTTTTTGCTCTTGGTGCCAACGATCAGGGGCCTGAGGGAGAAAAAGAAGAAAATACGAAGGAAAGAAACATGAATTAGCCAATTTCTTTTAAATTAATTTGAAGTCATGCAAGTGACACTTATTTTTGTGACATTACTGAACTACACTGTCAGCATCCCAAGGTAATTTATGCATGACATGATTCCATTATGAGGCCCATTATGCCACTTGAAATGAATATGGGACAATCAAGGCATGAGTGAGCAGGAGGTGCTCGAGTCAGTCAAAACAAAGTTTGGTGTTTTCCGGGGTCCTGTATCTGATGACTGTGCACAGTGTCACGTACTTGCGGAATACTGGTCACAAAAATGCTGCTGAACCCCACTATAATCTTTATACTTGGACATCCTGGCTGCATGATAGAAAATAATTCATGAAGAATTTGACCCTTCTAGAGAACCTGGGGGGTGGGGGTGTAGGGTGGGGTTGAAGTCATATCCTCATCCTTGAATGCACCGCACAATTCCTAGAGCAAGTAAGAAATTAGTGTGAGGCAGCTAAAATGACAGCTACACACTGTGAGCCTCATAGCATAATTGTCCATAACTTTTTAAAAGGTTTTAAGAAGGGAAAACACACTTTTTTCACCAACATGAAATAACGGGCAACCAATATCTCAATTTGGGGAAAAAAGGAAAAAAAAAAAAAAAAGACATTCAATTATGCTATGGAGGCTAACGAAATGGTAGACTCCCTCCATACTTCAAAGTGCCAATTGGGCAGTGCTGCCAGTCTCTAAAACTGTTAGTGAATATTCAGCATTGAGAATAACGGGTAAAATTATTGAAAACCTATGTTTTTTTTTAAAATGCCACTTGATACTACAATGGGGATGCTGTCGGATTAAAGTGCTGGTTTTACTACCCACAGGGCTGGTTATGCCATGTAGACCTAAAAACCCTGTAAATGGCCATGAGGAATAAAGGAATATGCAGTTTCCATACTGAGGAACCTAACCGGCAGGACAAACCTAAAGCTCCTCAATCACCTGTGAGGGTCAATTCTCCCCTGGAAAAAAAATTGCATTGCTCTTCCTGAACTTACATATCTTTTTTTTTTCTCTCAGAATGCACAGTGATAAGAAATTCTTGAGTGAGGACATTTCATATTTAAAGAAAAAAAATTAAAAGGACAATGATGATTGATCATCATTTCCCCTTCTACATTCTGTACAGGCATGCAGTCAGTTTAAAACATGAAATGCAACTGCCCTCTACTGGCCAAAGATACTATGTTGCAGCTTTTCCGCAAAAATAATCTGAAAACTTCACAACTTGTTCCAAGAGAATTTAAACAGGGGCAGAACAGTCTTTATTTACAACACACTCCAAGCCATTTAAAAATAGCAAACAGTAGCACATTATTCACAAGTAACTGAGCCCAGCCAGTGTGTCATGATAAACTGTAAAAATGAACTTGCACAGACAAACAAAAACAAGAAACACTTAAAATTATTTTATCCCACTTAGTGGTGAACTGTCACATGAAACAGCTATTTAAAAAAAAAAAATCCAACTCCATTCTGGTTTAAAGGCAATAGTGCTCTTCTTGAGGACAATTTTAATTTAATTATTTTACCAATATTAAACATGTATGAAAAAAACCAGTAAAACTGAGTATAAAAACATTGGCAAGTCATAATACTTTCTTTATACATAAAAAAAGTGCCACAGCACCAACAGGATAAATAGGAAATATTTACAATGTTTTCTCTCTTTTTTGCATATTTGCATATTCTGTTTTTTTATACAAACTTAAATTGGTCACTTCAAGGCTTCCTCCAATTTCTGAATATCCGCAGTAGGAATTTTTGCCACTTCGAAGAACACACTGAAGAGAGAAAACAGATGCCCTTCGTTATTCAAGTGAATTATGTGATCCAATTGGAGAATGTAAGAAGTTACTTGGTTTCTTCAAGTCCAAGATAAAATAAACAAGATCAAATAAACTACATCCTCGGGACAATGGCATGTAATTAGCGAGTGCTTGTGCAGGGTGGACGTACAGACTCCACTCCAGGGGGCGTCCTTCTGCCCTTCTTGCAAAATCGTGCTCGGTTAATCCCAGCACACAGACATGTAGAATACGCAAGTCAAGTTTCATGGCAATATGTTAAAGTGCACCTATTGAGTGACTTTTCATTGGTCATTCTTGAATTCTACTAAAAAAAAAAAAAACCCAGTCCTCATGCTGGCCATTTCTGCAGTACCAGTCTGTGCAACAGTGAGATCCCGCCTCCGCCCTCCCAAAAACCCCAGTGTGCTGCGATTGGTCAACTTGATCACTCACTTGTGATTGGTCCACCGTTCGCACGTCAGAAATGTCATGCCCCTTACCACAAATGGATTCCACTCCAGAGTGTAAATGAGCTTGAGGAAAAAAATACCGGTGTAGCCTTGTGGGTGTAACCCACATGATTCAAGGCGTGCCAAACTATCTGCTTAGAGAGAAAATTCAATCGGTGACATCACCAATTGATTGGGGGGGGGAAAAAAAAAAAAAAAAAAAAAAGACCAGAAGCAATTAGGGCATTTCGGTCAGCTCTGGAGCAGTACGTTTTGTGGCAGACCCGGTTCTCCTGGAGGTGACTTCAACTTGTTTTCCGACACAGATCTTTTAAATGTGCATAAAAACGATACAATACTACATTACATAATGAAAAAAGAAAAAAAACACAATAGGAGCACTGTAAGAAACAACAGAAGTGCGCCTCCAAGTTGGTGTCTGCACCAAGAACATGAAGAAACAGTGAGTTTTCATCCCGATGATAGCAAAAAAAAAGTTTAAATTGAACACAGGAACAGGACAGACATCCTTTATTGCTCAACAACAAATGGGAGTTGAAAGTGAGCGAGTTTAGGTCCTCACCTGTGGGAGTACTTGCTTCTCACAGCTTTCAGCTTGTCGTCAGGGGGGCAGGCCACAATGGAGTGGAGTTTCCTCACCAAGGGGCCCAAATCTGAGAGCTTGTATCCGGTGTGGAACTCCAGAACAGGCGTCTGGAAAATCAAAATCACAAGCAGACAGCAATGAACTGGCACATTTAACAGTTCCGGGCTATGCAGTGGTGCAGGTAATATGTATCCAAGAAGAAGAATAAGAGATGTTTCCTTACCCATGTGCCAAGACCCTTCATAGTTAGAGCCAGCAGTAGGCAGGCACTAGCCAGGAGGGAGGCTCGCTCAGGCACCAGCTCCATCTCCAGCAGGCTCAGCTCACACACATACCGTGCCAGCGTTAGAGTCTCCATGCTGGCGTGCACACACTGGGGAGGAGAGGGTTCAGGTATTCACCTTCAGGAAAGTTCTACTTCAGGTAAGGGACCAACTCAGCAGGAAACCTATAAACCATTGCATTTTTTTTCCCCCATTTGCAGTTTGGATACAGCAATATTTATTAAATGGATCACCCAAGAGAACATCCATAGCTTCAAGGTACAGTTCATCCCAAAATCAAAACAATGACATGGTCATCAATATCCCCCGCTACCACTGGAATCCCGTTTTAAAACCCAGCCAAGGTCGTTACTAGTAACATACACACAAAATTTTCATCTAGGTAAAGTAGTTTCAACTTGTCCACAGTTTCTGTTGTGGTGGGAGATAAAACTGCATATTTTTCCTCTTCTCTGTCGTACCATCTAGACTGCAATGGTGAGTGCTGCCATGTTTGAGATATCAACCACAGAGATGTCGACCTCCTCTCATCTATGATGGAATCAAATTGTTCTCATCTTGTGGTGTTCAAAGCGCAAACAATATGCATTAAATTTCAAACTCCAGAAATTATGGCCCAATAACTCAAGATAATCCACACACCGTGCTGTGAGTGGTTAAGTGCACAAACCATTTTCTTTCTATCAAGCTTTCCACCCAACTGTGTGTGGCAGGTGTAGTTCAGCGGAAAGAAAATACCCGTATTCTTAAGAAAACACAGTAACCCCAATCTTTTATTGTGTTCTCTTCATTTTAACAAGCACCGCGTCTTGAGCCACAGTAGGCCAATTACAATAGAGTGGGCTTAAGGGAGACTGCCTTAAAGAGACAGACTCATTCAGCCTGAAATGGGCCGTTTTGGCTCCTGAGATTCCGCATACACAGCATATACAGCTGTAAGTAGGTGCTTTTTCAGCACAAAAATGTGCAACTCTTTGTAAATGGAACCAAGAAATGAAGATATTTTACATGGAAAGGGGCATGAAATGACCCCTTTAATGCAGCCTATCACTCCCAAATTATTTGTGCATGCTACAAGTGTCCTACCAAATCCTACCTACCAACCTACCAAAACTTCCTACCAAACGTGCAAAAAATATAACTGGTCTAGGGGCCATTCACACCAAATGCACATCATTTATCAGCATGGAAAAGCGAGGCAAGGCTGTCCAGATTTTCTGAAGCCTACACTATAAAAACTGCTGGATGAATCTCTTCTGCAGTTGCTAAGTAACGCTCCTGTCACTTATTCTGCAAACATTCTGAACCATGTTAACGGCAGCGGCAAACTAATCTACCACGAAGTCTGGTGTGTTGTTTGTTTTGTAAAACAACTGATAATCAGTTTGGCACTTGCTTTTTCTCTAGTAGATAATGGAAAAAAAAAAAAAACCAAGCACAACAACTTCAACAACAGTGAAATTGTTTGTTATAGGGCAAATACAATGGGGCTGGTCCTTAATTGAAGCCATTAGTACAGTCCTGACATGTAGGCCAAGGGCGGGACAAAGAGTTTAAATGAAGTTAGTGGAAAACGCCTTCTGCCATGACATCACTTACAAGTCTCCATGCATCCATCGTCTTCCTCTTAGCTGGGGCCGCGTTCCGGGGGAAACAGAGTAAAGACGCTTTTCCACTACACGGTACCGGCTCTAATCTACTCTACTTGCCTTTTTTGCTTTTCCATCACGGAAAAAGTACCTGGTACCAGGTACTAGTAGGTAGCTACTTTTTCTGGTACCTGCTCTCCTGGGGTTCCAAAAAATGGCTGACCAGGTACTAGTAGGTACTAAAATGTGATGTGCAACATTGCTGCCCACTGATTGGTCAGAGAGAATAGTCACTATGAAAGACGACTCCGTAGTCAACCCCAGGACATCTCAATTGAGTTAGATTGACAGGTCAAGATTAACTTCGTTATGATCAACTTTTATCATTTTAGGCAACTTGCTCGATATGCTGTGCGTTGCCTTACCTTGCAACACAGTTTCGCTTGTTCACCAAAGCTGCTACATTCAGGAAATGCATTTCTCTTTGACTATGACCCAGTTCGTGGCAAAATTTAGCGACGGTATTGTGTCTAGTTCCTTTGAGAAAGTTATGTGATGCTACCCCCGTTTAAAGGGGACCCAACATGCTGATCCTTCTTTAAATACATATTAGTAATGTTATGATGTTGGTTGTCCATGCTCAACCTCTAAAAAGTTTCTAAACATAAGATGCTTGGATTTTGCCATAATCCAAGAACGTGGTTTCCTCTCTGAGCAGCTCCTCCAGAGATCTTCACGAGATCTGGGTAAAACCTGACGTCAAGATGTGCCGTCCAATTAGTACAGACCTAGCCAGAGCCAACCACTCCACTGTACCTGCCCCCACCGGAAACTATTCTAGCAGGCACCAACGGCTGATCACTATATGTCTTAGTAGCGTCTACACTTTTGGAAATACAAAAGAAGAACCGCAGATCATTTGAGGTGCTATTTTGTCAGCATCTCTCCCAAAGCTACTTGTCCGTTTACTTTTGGACCAGCCGGGATACTTCACAAATGTCTGAGCAAGCTCTCTGGTGCTACCATGAAAGCAATGCGAAATGCAGAAGCTCTACCAGTTTACAAATGATTTCTCTGCACTACCTTGACAATTTCATCGCCCTTAAGAAATTGTTGTGGCTAATAAAAAGCGAAAAAAGGCGGAGATTAAATAGCTAATTCTTTCCTGTAGAAGTGATCAATTCGCTAGCTCAACATAAGCAACTTGTCCGCGCCAACGTAACTTACGGTCTGCAAAACCTGTGTTATGTTCAAAACATAACCGAGCTCTCTCTAGCTGTCGCGTACTATCCATAAAGCTGCTTTCACATCAGACACAAAACAAATTTTTCGCAGGACAGATTAGCTACATTCAAAGTCAATGCAAAAAAGGTGCGAATACAGGCATTATAGGCGCGTTAAGCAGCTTTCACACCGGACGCGAAACAAATTTTTTGTGCAACAAATTACATTCAAAGTCATGACCGCTTATCAGCTAGTGAATGTTAGTTTGCGTGGTCTACCAATTAAAAATGCTCCTGGTCAACTTGCATGCAGCAATTATGATCGGTATGCTTGTGTTACTTCAGTAAGCATCAATGTGGCAGTTTCATCATAACGTTGCCCGATTGTAGCCACTACAGTTGACCCTAAACGGAGAGGTGCTGTATGTGTCTGCCGAGTTGGGCTGCAGTTATACCAGACGTAGATTTTGCAGAGCTTGGGGTGCGTTTTTTGGTGCTTATGAAATGGTTGCTTCACTTATATATGACCGGTGTAAGCCTGATACATCTCCAATGGCTGGGCAAGCTCTTGGATACAACCAGTGAAAGCACTAGGGAAGCGCACAGGCTAATGTGTTTGGTATAACAAACGCTGCATTGCCATCGACTGAATATTAAATTCTTTCCTGTAAAAGTGATTGATTCACTAGCTCCACATAAGAAACAGTTCACACAGACGGAACTTACGGTCTGTAAAACCTGTATTATGTTCATGACATAACCGGAGCTCTATCTAGCTCTCGCGCGGTATCCAAAATGAGCCCATTTTCCACAAGAAAAAGCTGGTCATTCCGAAGCAATAAGTAAACTGTTACCACAGGCCATTTTCGAAAAGGCCGTTTAGCTTGGAGCTTTCACTGTGACACTGCATGGTCCCGCCTAGATCTGCCCTCCAGGGAGCTGGCCAGTCAGAAGAGAGTGGGCACACAGGGAGTAGGGGCAATAGCGGAAGAGCCACTTCAGAGAGGCGTTTCAGGCAGAGACTACCATGGACTACAAATGGGGTTTTTTTTAGGATGGCAGTACAAGCAAAATAAGTACCTTTTTTTTTTTTTTTTTTAACACCTTTGTGCGATTAGAAGGGGTGTCTAAGACCAAAATATAAACTTGTAAATATAGCATATCAGGTCCACTTTAAAGAAAATCGTGCTGAAAAATAACTTTACAGGTGTTGACAAATCATTTTTGTCTTAACATTATATCAGATGAGATGACGCATCGTAAAGTGATAAATTCTAATACTCTGCCATCTCCTGCAATTTGCACATTTGCTACATGTTTTGCCTTCAATTTGAAAATGAGAACATTTGGCCGAGGCGTTTTCAGTTATCGTCCGGAAAGGAATAGACAGATGGACATCGCTCGCCACGACAATACCCCTCCACGACTTACGTCGGCTGAGGGGTAAAAACGGATAATGGCATGAAGTGCTTTATAGAGGCGCCACAAAATAGGAATGTTTTCCACTTAAAGTACACCTAAAAAACAGTGAGACGCCAAAGGCACATAAGCGCAAGGCGCCCAGCACCCAAAAGTAGCAATTAAAATGCTGCAAATCATTAAACATATTACCAAAAAAGGCACCCCATGCCAATATTGCACGTTTGATGTGAATGACCTTTAACTATGCTTAAATTCTCATGCCAAAAAGTGGGGCGTTTGGGTAGGGAAGCAAGATACTAATTATAACTCGATCGAGAAATATCCAAATACATGATTAATGTTACAGGTTAATACTACAATTAAAGGTGAGCTCCCATGGAGGAGGATGGACAGAAATGCTGGCTTCAGTGAAAGGTGCTATTGCTATCAAAGAGGTGAAAGTAGTTTTCTTTGCTCACACATTGCTGTGTGTCCAAAATGATTCATCATGACTGCTAACCCACAACAGACCAATTTAAATTCGAGACCAACCACCTAGACCTGATCCCCGGACCTCGGTTAATTTCCCCTCTGAATTCATTTTTATGCACTCCATGCAAAGTGTTGTGAGCTGCATAATCATTGGGTCCAAATTTCTGACCCAATTTGGTACAGTGTACCACAATCTCAGATTATGAATCAAACAATTGAAGGGTTCAGTGCAATAAATTGATAAATGCCAATGTCATGTTTTACATGAAAGAGGGGGATGAAAACAATAAATATTACTTAACTTTCCTCATAGATTCAGAACCAATATAATGAGAAAAACACATTTTGGACCAGTACACAACACTGGTACATCTTCTGTGCAATACCATAAAACATGAGACTGGCATTTGCATTGAGCCCTTCAATTCATGTGGCTCACCAATTATTTAATTTTAGTCAAGGTATTTATTCACAAAGATTTCAGAATAAATGACAAGACTAATTGATTTTTATGACACGTCCCTTACTTCATAGCACCATAATGTTTGAGACACTGTGGCCCGACTGATGCCTCTGATCATTTGAATGTATTCAAGCATTTATTTTGTCCCATCTCTTTCGATGCATCATGACACTTTTCCGCAGGAGGAATTGTTCCAATGAAAGGCAACCAAGGAAGCAAATACGCAGCAGAGATATGAATGAAAATAGCCAGCGAAGTAAGTCAAACCTTAGGCATACAAAAAACGAATGCTTTGAACATCATTAAGAGCACTGGTGAGCTAGGTGATGACAAAGAGATGGTAGCTCAAAGACGACCAATACAATCAATATCTGATGAATTCGTCATCGTAGGAGGCAAGAGCAAAATGTGTCAATGACAAGAGTTCACAGAAAACCACACAAGTAGAGGCAACACTAAAAATGCAAATCACTTGTTTGCCATACGAACAGAAGGACCAGGCTAGTGTATCAGGCAGTGCCTAAGAGAGCTTGCAGAGTTCTGGAGGGGAGGGGGGGTGGGTTAAATAAATAAAAATAATTCTTGTCAATAGACTATGGCAGAGGTTCCCAAACTCGGTCTTGTTTTTGTTCCAACCACAATTGCAATACCAAAATTTTAATGAGTTGTTAATTTCTCTTAACCGCGCTACTCGAACTCATATGGATCATTAAGCCACATGATGATTTCATTTATTAAAGGGATATTTCACCATTTTGGCAAATTGGCCTATTGCCATAATCCCTATAGTTATACGAGTTGGTACATTACCTTTAGTTATCCGTGCCCGTTTTGAGATTTGAGGGGGGAAAGATGAGAGCTGCTCCGCGAACATAATGAAAAGTCAACGGTACAGGGCCCTCGCGTGGTGAATGTGCAGGTCATAAGTTGTATAGCTGGATTGCGTATTTGAAGAGTTTTGAAGGAGCGAGAGACCTGTACCGTTCATTTTCATTATGTTCGCTGAGCAGCTCACGTCTTTCCAACCTCGCGTCTTTCCAAACTCGCATCTCAAAACGGGCACAGATAACTAAAGGTAATGTACCTACTCATATAACTATAGGGATTATGGCAATAGGCCAATTTGCCAAAATGTTGAAATATCCCTATGGCATCCATGGGAGAGTTCCAAAGTGAAAACTATTGCTGATCAAAAAGAACAAAGGCTTGACTCACTTTTGCCAAAAAACACCGATGATCCCAAAGACTTTTGGGAAAACATTCTGTGGACCAACAAGACAAAAGTTGAACTTTTTGAAAAGTGCGCATCCCGTTGTCGAAACGCCTCGTTTGGGTGGCTCTTCCGCCATGGCCCCCCTGTCCCCGTGTGCCCACTTTCTTCCGATAGGCCAGTTATGGAGGGCGGAACTGGGCGGGACTTGGCAGAACAGTTTCCCGGGTCCGCCTCACTAGTCTGAAATGTGAGACGCGTCTGCCACCTGAGCTAAGGAATCGGCGGGGAAATTCCGATCAAACACTGTTCATGTGTATAGATCTAATGAAATGAACTTGTTCTAATAAAACACAGCGGCGAAAGTGGAGGACGCAGAGCGAAAGTCTGGCAGCTCAAGCTCGAATTTGGCATCTAGCTACGGCTACTGTGGCGAGGACACCAGCGTTTCTACCCTATAGCTAGGATTGAGGGAACACTAGAATCCACCCCATACAGACATATTTGTAGAACGGGTCGACATACCCAAGCGTAGACCGGAGGCTGTAGAAATCCGGTGGGTCTGAGTTTAGAGGGAAACATGGACAGAGAGGAGCAGCAAAAAGTGATCCAACAGCTTATGGACGGCGTAGGGGTGTACTATAAGGACCTGTTGCTCCGTGTGCATGACTAAATGTGTCGTTAGCATGGAGCAACGAACAGCTTCTGTATTCGTATATGACGGGAAGGCGAAAGCTCCAGGCTAAATGGTCTTTTCGGAAATTGCCCGTGGCAATGGTTTACTTATTACGCTGGAATGACCAGCATTTGGATACTACGCAACAGCTAGACAGCTCTGGTTGTTATGAACACAATACAGGTTTCACAGACCGTAAGTTCCGTTAGCACGATCAGTTGCTTATGTGGAGCTCGCAAAACTGCATTTTGCCTTTACTTGGGTCATCTTTGTCTAATATTAAAATTTGTTTGATGATCTGAAACATTTAAGTGAGACAAACAATGTGCAAAAAAATAAGAAATCAGGAAGGGGCAAACACTTTTTCACAGCACTGTAGCTATTCAGGCTACTGCTGAAGAGCTGCCGATTTGATAATACTATATTACAAATTACTTCATGGCATAAAAAGAGGAATTGTGTGACTGGAAACCGTAGAATCAATTGACCAAGTTATCAGAGTGATGAGTTAGCTCAATGGTAATACATAATGGGATTGACCATTCAGGCACCAACAGAAATGACATTTTCTTTCTATTACATAATGCAATTCAGTTCAATTAAGTCATAAATAGAATCTTATACTTTTGGTCGTGTCATATGAAAGTTATGAAACTCGTTGAGTAAAACTCGTTGGGTGTGTTGCTCGGTAAAGCTCACACACACACAAAAAAAAAACGCTAATTTACTCAACTTGTTTCATAACTTTCGTATGACGCCTCCACTCGTGTAGAATTCTCAATATATTCAGAAGCAGCTCAAATCCAGAGCTGAGGCAAACTCATCCCTGTAAACTGCAGCCCTCACCTTGGCATATCTGCGGAGGAAGCGGTACGGCACCGGGATGTTGATATCAAACTTCAGCGTCTGCAGGATATTGAGCTCCATAGCAATCATTTCCTCACGCTTGTAGGCGTCATCGCAAATGTACAGGAAGTCATCGATACAGGGGGGACAGCGCTCCTATCAAGCAAGAGCAGAAACATTTGGTTTGAGAGAAACCTCATGATTCACAAAGGTCAGTTTACACCAAAGATTCACAATAAGAATCAACAGTTTCAAAAGGTTGCAGGGAAACCATGCAACAGTGTAAATTAGTCATCACAGCCCGGCTCAAGCTGGCTAATTGAGCTTATTGAGTCGCGAGTCACTGATTTGAAAACGCAAGGCACGTCTACCCGTTTCAACAGCCAGTCAGCTCTTAGTGAAGTCAGCAGAACGATACGAACTGAGGAAAGAGGATCACCTCAATTTGTTTGAGAAATGGGTGTGTCTGTACACAAACCTTAAAAACAGTCACAATTCTCATTCAAATTTTTAGATGCCACAAATTATCCACCAACCAACGAGCTGAAAAGCTGGCTATTCAAGATACAGAAAGTCTTAAAGGAGTTGAGTCACGTGAACTGCGCACACTCAGAACTTTGAAAACTGTCCATCCTGACAAGAAATCAAAATCAAGGCAATCGCGACTTATCTTCCAAAAATCCGTTTCCATCGGTGCTCTACATTCTTCAATTCCTTGTAAATATATATATATTTTAGTTCCTTGAACATAACGCTTTTGTTTTGGGCATTTTTTGTCCGGTATATGTCGAGGAACTAGAAGTTTTAGCGTCCTCTCGAAGGATGTCCTCTCGAGGAGGGAAGCGGTACGGCAGCGGCCGCATGGTTTTCGCCGACTGCATTGGCATAGAGCACAACAGAAGCGATCTACAGTCTTGCAAGGGCAACCAGTCCTCTTTCGTCCAGAGCATGTGCTCTTACATCGGCAAAAATCCTCGTTCGGCTGATCGAGTTCGTCTGTGTTTTTTTCTTGCTGTATAGAAAGCAGACGGCAGTGCTACATGAAGGCGCTCGAATTTCTTTCCCCGGCCAACAATTATGTTTGAAAACAAGATCATTCGCATAGAAATCAGATACTTACCGAAAGTGGCGCGCTTGCACCAGCAATTGACGTCACTCCTAGTCTTATGCAGTCTTTATTTTGTCCCGAGAAATTCACGTCCTGCGAGCTCTGTATCCAAGAGTCTCCGCACGTGTGAAAGCCTGTCTGTTTATCTGATTTGCATATGTCACCTCCTGAGCATGCGCATTAACCGTGACACAGCTCCTTTAAGCTCAGTCTGGAAACAATAAGTTTTGTTAAGACACATTGATGCTAACTGGCAGGTTTCAAAGCATTGAAAGTTTTAGTAAGTTACAACTAGCAGGGTTTTTCCTGCATAGAGAATTACGAGGCGGCAGCCGCCGTCAAATTTCGTGCTGCCTCCCGGGGGGGGGGGGAAATCGAGTGCTTTTTTTCGCATAAGAAATCATTTCCCAGTAGGCACTGAACTCTGATGATTTGACATTTGTAACTGCAATTGCGGCTCTACGCCACCACGGCGATGTAGTGGCGCTGTTTCATAACCTTTGCATCAGGCAAAACCATTTAAAGAAAAGGGGGGAGGAAAAAAAAAAAAAAAAGTGCTGAATTTTCTTCTGTTGACCCTGCAGAGGGAATGTGTCCGGCAGCACCCTGATTTACGTTTATGTAAATGTCATTTTGTTTGTTGCACGTGTTTTTTGTTAATTAAAATATAATTCTTGAGATAGTCATATTCATCATTCTGTCTACCCCCCCTGGTCATTCACATCAGTGTTCCCCAACCCTCTCCTGGAGGCCCGCCCGTCCTGCTTGTTTCAGATCTCTCCCTGCTCCAGCTCAGGTGATAAGTCCCTGCTAGCTCCCGGACTAATTCACATCTTAAGTACAAAAGATTTGGTGCTCTTTTTGGTTAGTTCTCATCCTGGTGACCTCAAAATGGCCATTCTTAAGTTTTTTTGCTGGTGTGTTACATAGGGGGCACTGCCTGATTTACCCCCCCGAAATCGATTTAAATCACATTTTGAGTACTGCAATCAAACCTGCGCCAAAAGTTGTATTTTGGAATAGTGATCAGAGTTTCAGGACTTTTAAATGGTAAATTTGGTGCAGAATGCATTTAAGGGCCTAAAGGGGGCGCTCAAATCAGGTTTATATCATGCTTTGAGTACATTGATGAAACTTTGTAGAAATATTCTTTATAATCTTACTGAACTAGGATTGGTAATTCTTAAATGTGAAACTTGGTGCAAGTCATTTAAAAACGACCTGAAGAAGGCGCTGTAATAAGCCAATTTAAGTCACAAGTACACATATGGCACTTTGTTCTATATGTGTCTTTTTGTGCCTTCATGAGGTATCATTAATTCTTAAGTGGAAATTTTGGTGCAAACCCCACTTAAGGGGTGAAAGGTCTGCTGTAGTTCAGTACCACGCGGCCCTTTAATTGAAGACTCAACATGTACACACGATTCGCATATTTGCAATATTCTTGAGCTCTTGTCTTTTCATCTCAATCACCACAAATTTCATTTAAAAAACCGAATATGAAGACCCCCGCCCCACCAGAAATGATAACAGTGACAGTCGGCCAACGTCACAAACTGTATTATTACATGGACCATGTCCATGAGCATCTGGTGCACAGAAAGTGATTTCAGTGCAGGACGCAGTAATTGGCCTAGATAAAAAGTAGGCTAATGCCTTGTCCAGCGTCTTCGACGACGGTGGTCAATGCTGCTCATTTCATGAGAACTTCTTCCCAGATTGCACCACTTTGTATCACACCATGACACGTCCAAGACCTATCGCTCAGTGGAAGACAATATACTCATTGGATGGAGTTCCGCATTCTACATTGAAAGATTTAAAGGTATGTAGGAAGTTTTTTGGGCGCGAAGACAAATGGTAGGGTGTTCATTTGATGGCGTAATACTTAACCTGACCGACTGCTGATTATTATCTGCTACTTTCCGTGGTTCCAAACGGTTTATACATGGTGTGAGTTTGTTTGCATTAACAGCCTATTTATTCCACAGCATATTCTACCATAACCAGTGGCCTATTCATCAGGGTGGTTCCATTACAAATATATCCAAACAGTAAGTGAAGCAAATCAGTCTCGTATTAATAAAATTATGCATTTGCTTCATTACCTCGTCGTTTCATTTCGTAAACTCAATATTCATTTTCAGAGGGCGATTTAGGGACGCTTTACTTTGAGACATCAACTTCGAGGTTGGGCCGCGGGGCGGGTTCTTCAGAATCTGGGACGACTGCAGGTATGACGTACTGAACTCACATTCTGGTGCCTACATGCCCAATGGCCTGGTCAATGTACCAAACTTAGATTTGTTATTTCAACCAAGCTCCCGGCCAGACACATATCCACCTATCGACATTGGTTAAATTTAACCAATATCCTGGTTGTTTTAACCAAACTGCTTTTAGAGTGATATGTATGGTAGTACACGTGTTTGGGTAAGGTCAATTGGTGGGGCTAACCCAAAGGGCTATGCTATGAGTGTATCCTTTTCACACAGATCACAGTGCTTTCTGTCCTAGAGCCAATTAAACTTAAGGTGAACTCTTTCCAGGTTCTATCACCTGTTGCTGGCGAAAGACATGGCGTTAGAACCTGAAAATTTTGAGAGTCCTGCCCCAAGACGCTGCATTCTCCATATTTCTGGAAATGCTGCAGAAAAGAAACCACGATCAGATGTTCTGCCCTTAGACAAGAAAAAGTGGAGTGCCGTGCAATGGACAGCTTTAAACAGACGCGCAAAACCTCAGTTTGCGAAGTCCGTTTATTATGACTTGGTTGTCAGCTTGCCATCCAATCCCGATACCAATGATGGCTACCATGTGGCCTGCTACCAGAAATTCACAGCCATTTCATCCTTGGTAACTCCAGTAGACGCACTATTTATGGAGGCAAAGACAGTGTGGACACCAGCTTGAATGAGTTCAAATACCAGAAGTTTGTGAAGGCCAATGGACCAAAGCAAAATGGAAATAAAAAAACCAGCTTTCCACCTTGAAAGGTCTGGATGCCGGTGGACTTCCACCTTGCAAATGTGCTCAGTGCTCACATAAAGCGTGCATCCTTTGTTGCCAAAATGTGAGCTAATGCACACACCACTAACACTGAGCAGCACCCTACCGAGTTGAACGGCTGGCAGATGGAAGATGGTCCTTACAAACCAATTTGGTTTGAAGGGCTGCAAGTCCCAGAAAGCCTCATCCCAGAAAAAAATGACATGGAGGTCCTGGACCAGCATGAAGATGACATGGGCATTGCGTCTTCAGATGAAGACAACCACTGTTCAGACGAGGATGATGATTAGACAATGGCCACTTTTTTAGACACTCATTTCCCATATAGTAAGCTACACAGATGTGTCTATCTTGTGATGCTAATGTTCAGGGTAATAGTTTCTGACTCATCACCAGCTCTTGTAAATGGTTGTAATGCTTCCGTTCTAATCATTGTTCTTAAGAGTATTTGGATGTTTTGGGGAGATATTTTTGAGTTTTAATTAACTAGTCTTTCGAACATTATAAAAACGAATGAATGCCTTTGTGCAGGGGAAATAGCCTCCTAAGTGCCGCAATAAAGGCCAAAAGAAATTGTGTGAATACTAACAGATTCGTTATCCATCTTAGTTGCAGGCCGCCTCACGTCTTTAAATAATGGGCCACAGTATTGGTATCACTTCAACAACAGACACTTCACCCCTACTTAAATGGGTTTTGCCACTTAAGAACTAGGCTTATGCCGAAGGCGACGGCTAGGGGTATATCCCCGAACGCCCCCAATCCTTGAATAGACTCACTTGAACTTAATTTCAGGTCAATCGGTCAAATGGTTCTGAAGATATGGCCAAAATGGTCATTTTCCATCACAAAGCGCCACCTGCTGGCAAAATATTGAACCATACAGGTATGATGTCATCATGTGACACATTGTGAGGTCATGACCTTGCAGTTGCACATAGTTTCATGTCAATTGGAGATATAGTTCCTAAGTGTAGCAAAAATGGTGAATTTTATGTGACAAAGCTCCACCTTGTCAAAATTTTGTACCAAACAGGTATAATGTCATCATGGGAGACATCCTCAGGTCATGACCTCTCATTTGCACTTGATTTGAGATCAATCCGACAAATTTTTCCAGAGATATGATAAAAACAGTGATTTTTCCAGTTTTTGGCCCCTGGTGGCCAATCTAGAGATCGCAAGCTGTCTAAAATCAAATCAGTTCTTCCTCTTTATGATGCTTCTGTGCAAAACTTTAAATTTGTAATTGAAATATTACTGAAGTTATCATGGAACAGTGATTTTTTCAGTTTTTGGCCTCTGGTGGCCAATCTAGACATCGTAAATTGTCCAAAATCGAATCAGTTCTTCCTCTATATGATACTTATGTAGAAAATTTGGAATTTGTAATTGAAATATTACTGAAGTTATCGCGTTAACACCTAGTGCGGCGGTGGCGGCTGAACCAAAAACATAATATCCCCCGGAACAGAATGGCCATTTTGAGGTCACCATGACTAGAACTAACCAAAAAGAGAACCAAACCTTTTGTACTCAAGATGTGAATTAAGTGACAGTCCCAGGCTGTCAATCAGCTTTAGGGGGTGATTAACAAGCTGATCATTTGAATCACCTGTGCTGAAGCAGGGAGAAATCTAAAGCATGCAGGACAGGCGGGCCTCCAGTAGAGGGTTGGGGAACACCGATTTATACATCATTTCGAAGTAAACACCCCCCATCTAGTCTGACAGTTTTATACCACCCCTGCCTAATTTTTGGCCAGGAAAAAACCCTGGCTAGTCCACTAGACTGTACAGAATAACAACATCGACATTTTCAGGTTCATCAGGGGTACCAGTAGCAGCAACACCTCCAGACACCATCAACTGCTGACATGGAACAGTACCTTACGGGTCTTTTCCAGTCACATTGCAATAGTTAAGCTTAAGGAGACTTGCATTATGCTGCAGAAGCAGTATGCAGTCATTTGACTGGTTCTCGGACTCTAAACACCGATAATGAACAAGTCCTCTGGGGCATCAGCTATTTTGGAGAAGGCTGCTACAGAGTTGTGCTGACATCCTACCAGTGTGCTGCGTGCACCAACAAACTGCACCCATGTTCCAGCTGGCATGAGGGTGAGTAGATAATGAACGAACTTTCATTTTTGGAGTTCAGTTCATTGTTACTCTAATGCAGGTATGCAAGCCGTGTGCAGAAATACTTTACATTGAGGCGTAAATTGGCCATCAGATGTCAGCTGTGCACAAAAACCTGCAGTGAGAGTCACATGCTGAAAATTCTCCCCTCTCCTTGTCTTCATTCAATAAAACTAAAGTGAATTCAAACCAATCTAAGATTGCAACCCAAGCGATATGCTCCTTGCAATATCCTCACGTGCAATCGATTATTTATTATAAATATTTTGCAGCCCTACTATAAATGGTGTATAACAGGGCTCCCCAAATTCAGCCCTGGTTTTCTCTCCTTCCAGACAACCAAGTGAAGAGTTACTGCCACGAATTGGCCAGTCAGTCATCGCGCCTGACCACATGGTAAAGAAAGGGTGGAAAACCAGTGGTTCTTGGCCTTCGATTTGGGGTGCCCTGGTGTACAAGATCTGTGCTAAAAATAATCGATCCTAGATTCCTACACACAACCAGACACACACCTCAAACTTGGAGGCAATGAGCATTGCAGTAGAACCAATAAGCTGCAAAGACTCCCGCAGGGCCATTGTGCTGGACAGGTAATGGTCAGTCAGCTTAACGGCGAGATACAGGGTCTCATGGTTCAGCTCGAAGTTCTCCTGTGGATAAAGCAAAAGGGTGTTCGAGGCAAGGATTCAGCAGACATGACCAAACACTGGCTGAACAATAATCAATCAAACCAGCATCACTCACCTGGACCTCGACCAACCAGTCCACCAGAACACCCCTCATGTCCTTATTCAAGTCTGGCTGTTCGATCATGTAATCATGAAGGACAAATTTCTCCTAAAATTTAATAAATAAAATCAAGAAACAGGGTTAGTCTAAACACCACTGCCCCTCAACACTGAGCCCATTCTCACTGCCAAAAACAAAAAATCCATGAGGCAGCCTTTGAATGATGTCGTCGCCTTTAGGGTACCATGTTTGTACATTTCAGCATACTTCCTTGCATGGAGATTTTGCACAAGTCCCAGCCCAAAATTCAAATAGAACTGACCTCTCTGGACCTCAGATAGTCAAAGATTTCCTTCGCGTACTCTGAAGTCATGAAACAATCCCCACTGTGCTCCTTGTCAATGTCAAACTCCTCCGGTGCCTGTAATAACATGGGCGAAATTCAGCAGGTCAGAAGGTGACAGTTTACATGTTAACCAATATCCAGATTCACAACATGGTCCCTTGGTACCCTCGCAAAGTCCACATTCTTGTTTCTCACTGTCGACCAATTTAACTAGATGTAGTCCATCTGTTCTCCTCAGGTCACAAGACAAAATGGTGTCAAGTGAAAAATAACCATTATGCATCACCAAGACATGCCATCAGCACATCACCCACTGTCACCAAATCTAAATGAAGAAATCTCAACGCTAAATAACCATTTTCAGAAGGGGAAGAATGCACTTCTGTGCACACAAATAATTTGTACATACGAGTACATAAGTATTTTGCAAGTTCACCACAAATATGTTTCAATGCAATAAAAGCAATGGCATAATACCTCAACATCACCACTGATATCAGTCACCCAACTTTTTTCTTTTTTTTTTTTTTTTTTACAGCAAATAAAATTCCTGCCACAGACCTGGATGAAAAGTTTCATTTCAGTTCAGGTCCACACAGCACAAATTTCTCACTTAACCCATTAAGACCGAAGGCACCATCGAGAAAAAGCATTCCAAAACCTCAACAACCAGCAAACACCGTAGGGTTTCCTGAAATTTCATTGGATTGTCAATGTTCATCAAAACCTTTATTTCTCAGCCTCTGCAGCAGATAGAAACATTAAATAAAAACAATTTGAGAACATAAATCTTTGGTTTTCACTGAAAATTATTGCCATAGCTCAAATGTTCAATAACATTTCCTTTAAGATCAATCAATATCAATTTGTTAACTCAACAAATTGGCACTGTAACAAAAAGTCAATGCTGCTGCCCTCAGTCAGGTCATCAGGCATCACCACAGTCAGAACAACAGCTATGGAAACTTGTGGTCCATACTAGGCAAAAAAAAATTAAATGCATAACCAATAATGCATTTTGCCTTCCCGACTAATTATTCTGGCGATCACAATGCACTTTGTTGATCAAGTTTCTTGAGAACAATCACATCATGTGATATGCCCATCTTTCACCAGGTCTTTAAGGGACAAGCACATCGACAATGCACCTGCTCCTTAAGTGTTAACCCTTTCACCCCAGTAGTGCCATATGGCACTCTTGCGTGACGGGCATTCTCCTCTCCTCTCCTCCCCTTTCAGGATATGATTATTCTGTCTAATAGTCTGCAATAAACCATTTAACATTGTGGTTAACCCTTTGAGTGCTTTACCATTAACCCCTAAACATTGAAATTTGGTGCCAAGCATGTTGATTTCTAATGAAATATTATGCAAGTATCCTTAGAATGTCCCCTTTGCCATTTACATTGTTGATAGTATACCTGATGGCGTTTCAAAGGAAGGTAAAAACCATCTATCTTCATGCGATTTGGAGAAACATTAACCCCTTTTCAGCTAATTACCAAAACAGTGCACTTTTTGACCCTCATTTTGAACCATGTGGGCCTGCTTTGATTTTCAAAAAGTTGGCCTCAAATGAAAGCTTATACAAAGTACTACAAAATGCAAGGAAATCGAACTTGGAACAAATACTCCTACTTGGAAAAATAAGACCCCTTTTTAGTGCTATTTGCACATCGGCACAACTACTCCGTGTACAGGTAAATGTACATAAATGGACAGGGAAATCTAAAGAAAGGCAGATAAGGCAAACATGATAGCAAAATGATATGCATTAAAATTTGTAAATCCAATTTTTAAACCGCACTGAGATTTGGTCCAACTCTTTCTTGGCGATTATATAATTCCTGCCCTTGCCACTCATGCTAGGAGCATCAACCAACATGATATGCTTCAGTGGTACCCAACAAAGATCCTGCCATCGTGGCCAAGAGAATTGTGGTGCGGGGCCATTTGGATTCATAAAAAATACTTTAACATCCTCGTTTTCAAGGGATTGCTCCAAGATACTGGCCAAGCACCACTGGCCATCATGTAAGCAGGCAAATCGACCAGAGGTACAATATTTAAGCTCCACAGGATCGTCCTATTCGCAAATAAAGGGCATGAATGGGCAGGTATGGTTTGAAGGGTTTCTTCTACATTAGAAACAATTCTGCCTAGTCCATCAAATTATCTTGAAATTACTGGGAAAATAAATACAAGAAAATAACAGGCTGCAAATGATCAAAGAGCATGCAACTGAAAGTAGAAATAAATGAGTGGAGTTCAGCATTTCCTGTACATTATTGTACATTTATGTACACAGAGTAGTTGTGCCGATGTGCAAATAGCCCTTAAAGAGGGTCTTATTTTTCCAAGTAGGAGTATTTGTTCCAAGTTTGTGTTGCATTGTTAAGTTCTTTGAATGAGCTTATGAGGGTCAATAAGTGCACCGTTTTACCTTCCTTTGAAATGCCATCAGGTATACTATCAAAAATGTAAATGACAAAGGGGACATTTGAAGGTTACTCGCATAATATTTCATCGACATGCTTGGCACCAAATTTCAATGTTTAGGGGTAAATGCATAGCACTCGAAGGGTTAACCACTATATTAAAAGGTTTGTTGCAGACTGTTAGACCAAATAAAGATATCCTGAAAGAATGAAATTTGTATCCTTATTAGTTCTGTTATAAACATTTGAAAATGGTCACAAACTGTGACCAGAGGGTTAACGTGGGCCACGCCCCCCTTTTTCGGGGGCCCATAAAATGAGAACGGAACGCGATATCAACTTGAAACCACCAGCGATTTGATTAGTTCATCACATGCAACAAAATATCACCAAATGAAGCTATTCTGATAATAACCATCAAGCTGGGAGCACCGCCCATTTTGGGGGATTTCATATGGAATGACCCCCCCCCCCCCCCCCCCATGTCGTGGGATTAATAACCATGAATAGCCTAAAGCACATTACATTAGCAGTCAGTCTTTGAAAGCCTAAATCAAACTGACACTCCTTCAATCGTACGTATTCTATCATGTATTAGGCAAGTTTCAGGGAATGACATTTTCTAGAGTAATGAGGGGTGAGTGTGGCAATCTGGCCTACTGAGGTGAAGCAAATGAATGCCATTGCAGAGCAAAACTTAAAAGGTTCCCCGACATGAGGCACGCCATCTGAAATTGTCGGTTTATTTTGTTCGAAATGATCGTTTATATCTCTCTATGCACTCTGAAATGGCTGAAAAATCCATCAATTTCAAGGAATAAGTGATTTTTTTTTTTGCACTCTTACGCCTCGCCCACTGAAGTAGGAAGTTTCCGAGAGGCAAGTCAGATGTTCCTATGAGGTCAAAGGAAAGCACCTCTACCATAGCAATCTCTGTGGTCCATTTAAACACTTGTTTACACACATTTTCTAGTGTGTTTGTTTAGTGCATGAGCCTGCAATCAAGATATCTATCCATCCATCTATCTAATTGTTAAACTTGACAAACTGTGTAGACTAACGTAGGTAGATGGCTGGATACATAGTGGACATGAGGACAACTATCCAAACCCAGGTATAGATCTAATGACGAGGGTACAACAAGGCTTCAAGATAGCTTGCCATTTCATTAAAAAAAAGTGTATGCACGTTGTGACTGATATTGGCGTGAGTTCCACAGTGATCATGGATGCCCATCTCCTACAGCACAGCCGGCGATCAGGCATGACAATACAGCCTCCCGAGTTCATCTGGCTCAAAATGCGACGGCAGCTGTCGATAATCCAGTTACTCTCCAGCTGTGGCAGTTACCCTCGCCTGCTAATTTATCAAAGTAAACCACCTATGGCATTAAGCTCCAGTATTATTCGCCAGAACATTTGCCAGAATAGGCGGCGCCAAATCAACTACACACCAGATGCGAAACGAATTTTTGGCATGACAAATTACATTCAAAGTCAATGCAAAGACGAAAATACACGCGAAACGCTCTGCTCATAAAGCTTGCTAACAGCCTGAACAGAGACCGGGGTGATTGGATAGAACGAAATACACACAACTGTCACTAACGTTAGCTTGCTAAATGTGTAAGGTGGTTAGTTTAACTGGAATGTAGAGTGTGTAATTTGGCAGTTCTCTCAACACTGATCTGAACGATTGCTGTATAATTTCATAATCGAAATTCATGAAAATCTAATGTTATGTCGAACTTAAGTTAGCTGGGTAAGTACAGCAGGAAATTAACGTCAGCCAGCCATCTAGTTTGCGTGCGTGTTTAAACCTGCTTTCACTCCGGACGTGGAACAAACCTTTCGCACGACAGATCACACCCAAAGTCAATGCAAAAACACGAATACACATCTTCGAATGTAATATGCTGTGCGAAAAACCCGGCTCGCATTCAGTGTGAAAACAGCTCAACGCCACCTATTCTGGAAAACGCCCCGGCAAATAATCCTGAAGTTTATAGTATTACAATAGCAATGGTAGCGCCACAATATTTCAATAGTAACACTCAAATCTATATTGTGCATTCCAAAAAAATAAAAAATAAAAAAAAACATACAATTACTACAGTAATCCTATAGTTTTTCAGTGGTAAAATTTTATGGTATTCCAACAGTGGTTTTTTGTAAGGGTCTGTCAGCTGGCTATGGTAAATAAAGCGTAGTCTATGTACATTTCGTTGTCAAGCGAGCAAGATCTGACCAGCTGGCTGCATTGTGTGACATCAGTTGCTATATAAGGCCAGTTCCGGACATTTCGAAGGGGGTGTTCCCGATCAGTTTGTTTAATCCGAAATAATTTTTCGTTTTTAAACTTTCACGGAAAAGCGTATGCATCTTCGTTTTCATCGCAAAAAGATACAATGGCAAGTTCTAAATGTCAATTTCGGCCCATTTAATGTCAGGGAACCTTTAAGCATCACCACATTGGGAATAATTTTTCCTTCTAAGCAACAACAACTGAATGGTGAAATTTAGATTTGGAATTTCCGATCAACCGAGGTTAGGATTGGATTGGGGAAATTTTGCGCATGTAAACATAGCTAATGTCACAAAGATGTTTTTCAAGAAAACTGTTGAAGACTTAGTCTGTGCTCCACAACGGTGGCAGAAATACTTTATGGCTGACTGAGGCACCAAAAAAAAAAAAAAGGGATTTATGTATTCCTACCTCAAGTCAGCTGAAACTGAAAACTCATTTCAGTTTTTACAACAAATAATGCCAAACCAACAGCAGATTGAATAATCTTAAAATGCCAACAGGTAGAACTGTCCTCACCTGCTCCAGCTCATCCTTGACCGACTCTTTTGGCAGAGAAGGATTTTGCTCCTGTACTGGAGATTTTCCAGGTTTATCCAGTTCCGGCTGCTCCTCTGAGCTGAGAGAACTCGACCTACACCAGCAGAGAACAAAGGATCAGCGCAAACAGTAGAAAAACGTTTGCGCTGCCAGCAGATATTTTCATCACAGAACACATTCCTTCAATAAGAGGATTTTTAGCTGCCCATACAACTTTTACATATTGTTTACAATATGGCAATAGACAAGTTTTCTGCTTCAACTTACGAAATAAATGTTGTGTCAACAGTGTAATGGCAACAAAGTAATGACAATAAGCATTTAGACTGGTTTCATGCAAGCCTCTCTTTCACAATCCAAGTCAGTCTTCCACCAGCTATGATCTCCTGGGAAATGAAGACTCGATTTGCAGCACAAAGGAAAGCCTAAACCACTGCAAAACCAAACGAGGAAGAGGACAGAGCTTTCGTTTTGCCTGGTACATATCAATAGCTATCCCCCTCTAACGCCTTTTATTATTGCAATGCTGTTTGACAAATGTGGAATTTTGCACAGATAATTCTGATCACCCACAACTTGCACCTCCTTTCACTACATTTTAGTTGCACCAACTAGACCAGGGATGGGCAACTCCTGTCCTGGAGGGCCGGTGCGTATGCAGGTTATTTCTATCAATTACCCTGACTAATTGAGTTAATTGGCTGCATACACAAATATAGATTTTTGCAAAGGTTTCATCAAAGAAAAATGTTTTATGTAGGGTGACGAGCAGTCTTTGGTGGCAATTCATGATAATTTAAAGAAATGTCACATTTCATGAATAGTTTGGCTAATTTAGATAATTAACTAATTAAAGGCCAGAGGTTGGTGTGAAAACCAGGGGCAGATGGGCCCTCGTTGCCCATCCCTGAACTAGACGATACCACCTGAATAAACTTGTCTTATGATTTCTGAAGGTCGGTCCTCCCAGTAGCTTGTGGGCAGAAAGCCCTCAAAAAAAAAAAAAAAAAAAAATCTGTTTACCGAGCTACCAGCCCTACAGCCGTAGAATACCAAATCAGTATCTAGAGAGGTTGGCTCTCTCGATTGACAAAAACGGAAACATCAATGAACTGAATACATGAAATCACTATCTCCGTTGCAGTTTTTTATTCTGTGAGACCATACGCATGTTACCAACCCAGTTTGCTTTCCTCAACACATACTACGGAATACCTTCCTGTTTTCATGCCTTTATTATAGACCAAAGGAGCCGTGTCATGATTACTGCGCGTGCTCATGTTTTACCATGCCAAGGATATACATGGCCACAATCGCAAGTGCAAACTGCTAGCACATATTGATCATAGTTTTACTAGAGACTTCAAGGATTTGTCTGAAAACTGCAGAAATTAGTACTTTGGCAGACCAGAACACCTCTGTCAGTAAGTGCTTGCATTTTGTTTTGGCCACAGTGTTTTCACAGCCTTTGTAAGTTGAATTTCAACCACATTTTGACTTTAGATGCGTAAGCTACATTTTTGGGCGACATGAAGTCCAGATTATTTGCTACATATTAGCACCAGATGATTCCCCAAACTCTTGCCATAGTACTAGCACAAGTTCAACAAAAGCTTCAAGAAAACAAGGTGGATGCAAAACAGCTAGTTGTTTTGCATCATATGCCTTGCCTGAAGCCCTTAAATAACATTTTAATCCTTAAATTTCCATAGAAAACAATATAAAAAGCACAATGCCTGAGTAACTAAAATATATAAATACAATGCAAAAAGAAAATAGATTGGCAACAATGGAATCTGATGACCTGCAGTCAAGCAGATTTACTTCGTTTGGAGTCTTTATTAGGCTAATAATATTCAAAGCTGAGCATGCGCAGCAATCGTGACCCAGCTGCTTTAACGAACTCCTGCCTTTCCCTCGTTTTCCACCAACATTACTCTCCACTCCACCCCAACACCTACCCTTGCTGTATTTACTTGTTTGTTCTTCTTCATTGAAAATGTTTCTTCACTCATTTCCAAAGTGGTTTTGGTAATTTATTTAGAACGCAAGCTCTGAGAAAAATGGAAAGCATTCAAGTTGTCCTTGAAACAGCTGTGAAAATACTACCACCTGGAAATGCTGGGGTGGGAAACCAAAAAGTTGTCCAATACCACTTTAAATCACTGAAATTCCAGAATATCACATTTATGTCATCCACCTTCAAGGTGCCACCAAGGGATGATTGCCTATACTTAAGTATGACAATTAATTTTATGGCTAAGATAATATACGAGCTCCGTGAATGCCAAGGGAAGCAAAACAAATAATATTACTTCTTGATGTTGGCTTCATTTTTCACAGTGACTGTGCAGCTCTTCTGAATCTTCTTGTTGGCCTTCTCTTTCTTAATGCAGTTGCTCGCCTGAATCTTGTTGGCCTGTTAAAATTGACACAATATTGAAGGATCATACTACCACGAGTGATGACAGCTACATAGTATGAGAGAAAACCAAAATCATGAACTCAGAACATTTGTTCTCAAGCCCTTTTCTTTTCAAAACCAAAACCAAAGCAAAATTGAAATCACCCCTATTTAAAGTGAGCCAAGTCAGCCGCATCTATTTAAAAGGAAAGGTGGCAATGTGAAATCACCTGCAAATGATCATACAATTCAGAGGGGCGTGTTCTGAGAATTTTGTAGTAATCACTTTCATAAGTTTGCAAATAGAACCTAAGAACTCAATACCAAGCTGATACGGTTGTAAGCTGCTCGGCAGGAAATGGTACTAAAGCTCCAACAACCTGTGAAACTTAATACTATGGATTCTTTCCGCCAAAGCAATGACCACGGAAAACCTACGCGTACTTACATTGGTGATGTCAACAAAAGCCGATCTTTTCTTTGGTGCACCTTGTGGAGATGAGGGGGATCGCTTTACGTGGACAGCTTCTTCCTGAGATACACCACATAACAAATATTAAAAAATGCAGATACCCTTGCATCATATTGCCATAGCAATGAAGTAGAATGTCAAAACAAGGTAGCCCACCCCAAGCTAAATTCCAAAACCGAATTGATTTGATACCTGGTTCTCCACTCCGGGGACGTTGACATGCTGAGAAGCGTTGGAGTTATTTGGCTTCTTCCCTCTTAGGAAGGGCATTTTCATTAAATCTGATGTTTCCTAATCTGCAAGCGAAAGCTTCCTGGGGATAACACATTTCTCATTAGTTCCCATCCATTCCGACAGTTCAGTTGTTGGCTTGACGGTAACGTTAAATTCTTGAAAGCAAGTGCAGCAGATTTGCGAGGTAAATAGAAATGGCGTTACAGTGTAACAAATATATTAATGCAAATTTTTACAAGAATTGGTCAACTGACCCAGACTAGCTGGCGAAATTAGGCAGCAAACAAATCAATCCTACCCATGCCTTTTAAATCAGCGAATCTACTCCATTTATCATGAACGTTTTACGCTAATAAGTAATGAAACAATGCATGGAAAATTGCAGATAAGTTAATTTAATCCTACCTTTAATAATCGGCAAGACTTTTTTCCCCCAATGATTTATACAAAATTCGCTGCAACCAAGTCACCTCTTAGCTGACTAGCAAGTCACATTTGGACATTTTGAAATCTGAATAACTGCGTCGAGGCTGAAACATCACACGATTGGCTTAGAAGACCAGAGGCCAAACCAATCAGTGTTATGCTAGGATGCCGTTGTTAAGAGGCGGAGTCGCTGGAATTTTCAAACTGCGTAGCAACCAATCGGAATCGTAAAAACTGAACGTCAAGCAACGTGAAATCAAAGCAGTGCGGTCACGTACGTAAACAAAAGGTGCCATTGCCTAGGACGAATGGTTTTTAAACAATCTCAAAAACCGAATGAAATCTAATGCATTGGGATAGCAAGTGTAAATACAGCCAACATATGTTATTTATCTCAGTTAATTAAGTTTTGGCAGTTACTACGGGTACGGCAGTTTTTCAATGCAATTCAATGTGGAGTACCGTAGTGGAGAGGCACGGAAGCCCCATTTCAAGCCCTGCCCTAACCTTACCATAACCTCTAACCCTTTCCCTAACCATAATCTTGTATTCCTAATATATTCTCTTGAAATCGATTGCCGTACCAATAACAACTGCTACGTCTTTATGCACTGCGTTAAGTTTTGTGCTATCGAAACATAAGTTGCGTGAATTAAATTCTGATCTTCTTTCCTGATCCGAGTGTGACTGTTAGGAGCTAGCCAAGGAAGTGCACATCCCAGCTTAAAGAAAATTTTTAGGGTGGCTTATTCAAATATAGCCGTCAAATTGTTAACACATTAAAATCGAAAATTTCCGAAACCATAGCACCTTAGTCTCAATAAATGTATGCTGATGGATGTTGGGATCGTTGCTGTGAGTTAGCGAATATTTGCAACATTACTGTCAACGATTATATGGGTGATTTTTTCAATACGGGCACAACTAGGACATCACAAATGACTGATTAAAAAGGTGGCAGAATCTAACTGAATAAACTCTGGTAGACAGGCTGGGCCCTGTAGAGTACAAACAGTAAGCCAGCGGAGCTGAATTTCTCCTGTTCTTTTCACGATGGGCAATTTTTATTGACTTGCCCTTTCCGTTATTTTTTTCAGACAAAACTGAAAGTACAATGATATGCACATGTACCCATATCCAAGCAGATCTTTTATGGTTCTGTCACTTCTGTTGAAGATACTCAGTCATTCATAATGTTGGAGTCACACAGTAATTACGTCTAGCATGACCTTCATAGCAAAGTAGAGGAATTTAGTAACATGCTGGTAACGGAGAGGAATATGCTGGCAACGGAGTGGAAATTGCATTTGAAATGTTTGTAACACTACATTGGCTTTGCCAGGTCATTGAACTGTACCAAACTGTACACGTAATATGGTAATAACTCCAAATATAATGTAAACAGTAAAGAATGCCCTTAAAGTTCTAATAGGGCTTCTCTTTCGACATACTCAAGAATGTCACAAAAATAAACTGAAAAATCTCCCCTAAATAGACATATGAAGTGAGAAAACTTTATGTCCCTCACACAAATCACTGAAAAGTTCTCTCTGTTACCTCTCTGGGAAGTGTACTAAATATCCATCAGCTTAAATTATGCATCTGACCCACCCATTCAGAAAAAAATGAGGGTGGAAGTTGGGTGTATGCAAACCTACCCTTTTGCTTGGACAGACCCAGAGGTATAGTCAGGAATGTATTGCAGGTTTTGTCCTTGTCCAAATGTAAAGAGAACCAATTTTTGTCCAATCCGTTACCAATTAACTCCATTCCGTTACTATAAATGGTAACGGAGTGGAGTGTTTTTCAAGTAAATGGGTCATAGCCACCATGCAGTGAGGCAGAACTTGATGATTACCATTGATGTCCCTATGGTCCATCTTTACGTCTTTAAAAAGTCACTTTAAAAAGTTGCTCCTAGGTTTCCAAGGAAATGGCTACAATAAGTCAATTGACGAGCATGAACGAATAGGAAGGATAGGTAAACAGATTGCAATGTATTTGTTTGTGCTCGTCAATCGACTTATCGTGACTTTCAAGATGGAGGCGACTGGAAACTACCTCAAGGTACTGTCTGCCTAAGCAGTCTTTTTTAATAAACTACCTGTGCATTTTCAAAGTTCTGAGTGCCTCGTTTTAAATTTCAGGGCCCTCGGAATTCTACCAATGAAGTGTGGAGTTACTTTGAGCCTTGTTAATGATGAAAACATAGCGATTTTTTTGCATGGCATCACTATGTCCAATTCACTACCATTGTAAGCCTGATGGGAGCTTCGGCTAAAAAGCCATGCATTTCAAAATGTGGCGTGCGTACGGAGGTGAGGTATTCGACAAATGTTAGTACTCGTTATCATATTTTAGTATACTCCAAGTCAATTTCACACAGGAGTTCTTCTTTAACATCTGTAATTTCGGGAAACGCACCCCAGATTGATTTTCCGAAGACGTGAATACTGAATAAGCCTTGTAATCGTGACGCAGTGCATGTGGTATTACAACCACGAGGGAGCACAGTTTGGCGACTTAAAAACTCAGCGACCCTTACGACTCGTCTGATGATGATCCACTCAAGGATTAGTATTGTGTTTGCCCAACAAGGAAGCGTACAATAGGAATGTGTGCCCATGTGGCCAGCATCCTGTATTATCTTGGATACCTCTGCCCTAGTCACAAACAAGGATGCTGCCACAAACAGCCAAATTCTGATATGTCATAAATGGCAAAAAGGTTATTTAATTTGTGCAAAATCTTATCAAATGTGTATCAAATATATCATATGTTAAATAGGCATGATACCATGGTGGTTTTTCCTCAAGGGGATGTGTCACCTTGTCGTGGTCTTGAGGCTCCTTGTTTGAAAGTCTAAGAATTGGCAATAATTTTAAGCATACACATCATAAGGGTCATAGTTAATAACTATATTACTGAAAAAACTTAAACTAGAAGAATTAAGCAAGAGCTATACTCACACAATCCATTTCGTATCAACACATCCTGTTTTAGGGTTTACAACGGTCAGTTGATGCAAGTGTTCGGGTGAAGGTGTTACCGGTGTCGATGTATCCTGGTTTTTCCATTGAAAGTTGGCCATACCCTAAGGCAAATTTCAGCAAATTCCATAAGTGTGTCATGGCCGGGAACTTTGTCAAATGTACCGTCGTTTAAACACGTGGCCGTTGGAAATCTCCATTTCAGAACATATATATTTCTATCTCAGCAGTATGACATCAATTTAAACAGGAAAAAATATCAACTACAATGTGCATTAATAAGCACAGGTTTCTCTGGTGGATTCATGAACCCCATGGGGTAGTTTATCAGTGCAGAAAACTATTTTGAATTTGGTGCTTTGGGCAAGAAAACGCCATTAATGGGACTCCACCTTTAAGCGCTAAGAGAGGACCAATTCTGTCATTCGAGTCTAAATATTGTGAGAAAGGCTCGGTGACAGAACAAATACCGAGGACAATGGAACAACACGGCATATTTATAAAGGCTTTATGTAATTTTGGAAGAGAATACCCAATGGGGTGATAATGGGGTGATCTTGAATCCTACATTAGTATCCATTTATAGATATACTCAGATCATATGGTGTATTTTAAAGTTTTAATTAAATGGTTATTAAAAAGAAAAAAAAAATCACATTTCTGAAACGGGGCTGGTCTGGGGAACCTTTTTGTATGCTACTTTTTGCTCTAACCACTGTGGCCATCTTGGAATTTCAACAGGATGTTCAGTCTTATGAACTAGGAACTAGGTATGTGGAATTATTTAAAATGTTCAGTCACATTCAAAAATAGCCATGCATGCTATGGAATAGCAGTTTATTGCCTTATATTGGAAACATTCAATAAATTTTACTATGCTTAAAATTGCATGAAAAGAGATTTATAAAAAATTTACGAAATTTGAGACTGAGGTCAGTCAATATGCCCAAAACAGTGGAATGATTATTGGAGCCAGATGAGGTGGTTTGAGTGTCTCAGAAACTAATGATCTCCTGAGACTTTCACACACAACAATTCTGAAGTTTGCACAGAGCGGTACAAAAACACCAATAAAACAGCAGTTTCCTCTAATTATTGAGATCACTGCCATTCTCACAACCCTACATTGTAGCCTTTTTACCTCTCTGTTATCTAATGTTTTTGATTATTATAAGCTTTATATTTGCCCGATTATTCAGTGAATAAATGAGACAGAGAACACGGAAACAGGTTTAGATTAATCCTACGCTAAAAGGTGAAGTTCATGCCGACCCTCCAGTATACGTGTTCAAGCAAGGCTTGCCTTCAGTGCGCTAAGAACACAACACACTAATGCAAGGCAGGCAGTAGCTCTCAGTCAGCCACACACCATTCTCACTCTTAAAGGGACATGGGATCAAATTCATTCCTTCTAAAACATACATGGTTGGCAGTCATTATCCAACTTACTAAAGTTTATTTCAGGCACATTGCAGGCCACCATACAACTGGTGATGTAAAAGGGTCACACAAAGTGTTGTTTTTTTTTTTGTTCTTTATTTTATTCAATCCAATCCAATCTTATTCATTTTCTGACTTAAATTTGAATACTATAATGTAGGTATGAACTATTATCTACAAATGGGTGACAATTAAAGGGAAATCAACAACTGTCTCTGAGATGCTGGGCCTTTTCAAGCTATCAGTAAAGCTTCAACCTTGGCATAGAGGCCACATGTGTACAACGTCACTGGAGGGATTGAGTACCTGTCTTCAAAAAGATATTCCCTCATTTGGTGTCTAATGGCGACGGAGAGTGCTGTCTAACACATCGTTCCAAAATCTCACAGATTAGTTCAATTGGTTTGAGATCTGGTAATTGTAAAAGCGGTGGTATATACTAAGAATCATTTTCACACTTATAAAGCCCTAAGAATGATTTTCACACTTATAAAGCCATTCAGTGAGCCATTGTACCCTGTGGGCCTTGGGCCATTGTCAGCCTGGAAGAGACCCCTCGCATCATGGTAGGCATGCTTCATCATTGGATATAAAGACGATCACAAAGAATTACTGCATTTATTTGTAGAGGCTCTTCTGCCCTGAGGGGGACGAGTAGACCCGAACCATGTCAGGAAAATGAACAGAGGCATCTGCATTTGTTATGTTTGTCCTAGCATTAATTCACGTCTTTTCCTTTAATGTGTCACCTATTTGTATACAGCAACTCTGCATACGTATCTAGTACAATTATTAACACAAAGTGAAACTTGGTATCAAAAATTGTGCCGCAAGGCCATGATTAAAATTGTAAACACCATGACAGCTTAGCATTCAACATTATATCCAGTGTGTTAGTCTCACCAGGGTAAGTGGTGTGATGCAACCGTTTAACCCTTTCACTCCCAAGGTCCATCATGGCCAGACTGTCCTAACTGCCCAAGGAGACTGAACAAAAATGGAGGTTTTTAGAGAGCCCTTTTCAAATAAGCATATCTCAAAAACAAGTATTACAAGTGTTACAACATGAAAAAGTTAATAGTGCATATAAAGGTCTGTTCTCTTTGGCTGAAATAACACAATGGCTTGTATTTCTATTCATATTCCAAAGATCCGATTGGTTAAAGTAAGTGTAGTCACAGAGTGCTTTTTAGCGCTGTTGAGAATGAAAGTGTCATTCCAAGTTACTTTAATACCCAAGTTGCAAATTCACATTCCAAAACTAAAAGTCTCCCCCAGTATTTAATTCCAATCTTGTGAATTTTCCATTTAGCAAGCACACATCCAAGAGCAAATGAGTGAAATCATGCGTGGGAGAGACTAATCACAGGACGGTCATTTTTAGATTCTACCCCAGTCAAACCATCTCCCCTCCACCCTCGGAACGTCCTAACTATCTGGAGCACAGCAGTGTACAGACAATTGCTGGTATAAGCAGCAGCAGTCTGGCCTTGGTCAAAAGCACGGGCTCTGCCCCAGCAGCCAGTTCAACTTCTCCTCCCGGGCCTGGAAGAGCACACGATACTGGGGTTAGAGAGGTCAACGCAGTGAGGATAAACAATGGCTCATGCCGATTATGCACAAATTCACTGCTGAATTTAAAACGCTCTTAAAACCTTTAGTCAGAGTGGCAGACGTCACGTTCAACCAAAATACAGTGCGCTGCTGGGCGACGGTAGCCCTGAAACACAGACATATTACACAGGGTTTTATCAGTCAGATATCAATATAGTACACAGAGGGTTATAGCACTCAGATATCAATTTATTACACAGGCAGTTATGGCAGTAAAATATCAAGATATTACACAGGGTGTTATAGCGGTCAAATACATATATATTACATGGGGGGTTACAACTGTTTAATATCAGTCCTTGTGTTTGTTGTGCAGTACATACGAAGTAGCAGGCAGCTGGTAAATCTATACAACCTAAACTTGTGATTTGTTTTTAATGAGTTTCACAGGTGATTGACCCAAGACAGGTATGTAGTCCCTTATTACACTGAAAAAGTGATCAATGGTTGCTATATGTGTAAACAGAGAATTCCATTTCATGCGCCATGCATTTGTTCAAAACAAATAATTCAGCTGAGAAAACAATACAATTCAATGTAAAAAATTGACGCAATATTTTCACTTTGATCCAAAGTCTCAATTTTTCAGTGTCGGTTGTTGGGTCATCATCATTCCTTAACTCTAATAGTTGTCAAGACACTTCTGTCACCACTGGCTTACCGGTAGAGCAATATTATTCCTACACTTGCTGAAGTCTTTATAATACCACATATATGCTTAATGAACAGTTAACATAAAATGTGTGTTCTTTTAAGAGAAATTTTCATTAGAGTAATTTTTTAGTTTATTGGTAAAAAAAAAAATCACCAAGTGGTACTGTATAGCTGGAAGGAAACTGACTGGTAAAAGGGTTAAATACACTGTCTGCTGTCACTCCCGATGACTGACACTTCTCCCTCGCCCTTGCTTTGTAGGTTGGTCAGCACAATGTTCTCTTTCACTGCTAGTGTTTTTCACTGTGCTGATGCCACCAGATGCAACGAAAACGTCAACAAATTCAGCAGTTGCCAGCATTAAATGAGGCCTAACAATTACCCCTGTTCAAGGCAGTGACCTGAACAGAGTACAAGATGTATACCAAGTACGCACAGCAGCCCCAAGTTGCTTCACCACATCCGCAGGAATTAGATCAAAATCGCGCGGTGCGGTCACGGAGTTCGCGGCTCTACCGCATTATCCGCTCGCCGCACGACCTGAACGGATAATGCGGTGGAGCCGCGAACTCCGCGACCGCACCGCAGCACAGTGTGTATTTTGATCTAATTCCTGCGGATGTAATGCGGATGTGGAGAAGCAACCTGCGGCTGCGGCGCAGACATGGTGTACATCTTGTACTCCGTGCAGGTCACTGCTTCGAGGTCAGTGAGATTCCCTGTTGTAGCCCCCATAAAAGCAAGGCTAGCCCAGCATTTTCATGTATGACCCTAGCACTGCTGCAATTTGTTTAAATGTTCGGATGAAGCACAAGAATACAGCAGTCGCTATGCTAATATACTCAAGTCATTTTATGTTTATTATTTTTTCTCATGGATTGCTCACTTGAAGTAGATACGGCTGATCCCGGGAGGTGGTATCCAAGAGTAAACAGTGGAGTTGTCCTTAACATTGGTGTTGGAATGGGTGATTGCACTTTGCTGGCCTCCTGAGCACTGCAAAACATACACATCTCATTCAGTAATATAAGAACTACAAGCCTTTCAGGTTTACTCGTTTTAAAGCTTTATCTCTGAAGTAGCATCATAGCATAGACAGGGTGACCCACTTGCAGGAATTTAGTGTTGGCTGGAGGAGATTTCCAGGTGCCCACAGCATTGACAGTGGACTCCATTCGAGCCTCCAACAGCACCCCTCTGTAGTCTGGGCCCTTAATGATAACTGAAATAGAAATAAATGCAACAGACTGTGATGAAGAATTATGTCTGTGGAATGACACCATAGCCTATGTGCTGTCAGGAACAGTATGAGCACGCTTAGAAGGTAATCATCATAATACCAGCTCCTCCGTGACATTGCCAGCGCTGCATTATTTACAGAAACTTACATTACATGCAATTTTATATTATTGCTGACTGTCTACAGCAATATGTTTGTGCACACATTCAAATACACTTGCCATTTTAAACTCAGTCACATTTGAAAATGGATAAGAATACAAAACCTCCAAAAATGATACAAGCAAGGCTTTAGGCCTTTTTCACGCAACAGAAACTTACTTTATAAGCAATAGATAACACAGAATACTCATACATAATGCACAGTAATACATATTTATACACTTCTTTCACACACTTTCATGTACATGTTTCTCCCCCCACATCCTTGTGTCATCAAACAACATTCAAATTCATATTGAATTTTCAAAAAGCAATCTTTTTAACAGTAAAATGCCCTTTTATGCTGTTTCTACTCATTACTATACCTTTTGAGGAATAAAATGAGAAAAGAATAATCAAACAGGCACATATCAGATTTATGAGTACCAAATCAAATCTAGCCTAAGAGTGCATATCACATTAACACTCAGAATTGTTGTAGTTTATATTTTTACAACATAACTTAAACTGCTGCTTCATTATCAGAACCATTTTAAAAAGCTATTCTCTTGGTAAGAAGGTAGTGCATTACTTTGTATTGACTGTTTCATCTTCTATTTTTTCAATACATATTTCTGTCCATTGGGGTTGCTTTCATTCACTCCAAGCTATTGATCTTGATAAGTCTACATTTATATATAATCTTCTGAAAAAGCATTTCAAACCAATTCTTGTAAAACTTTCTGTGCACAGCAATTCTAGGGATAAATTGACCCTTGCAAATCCACCGCAGTTACCAGCACTGTATCACAGTTTATTTTGCAATGACATTTTTGCTTCAGTGGCTATATGGTACCTGGTCAGAATTCTAAAAACACAGTAAACTTATTCTACCACAAGATGTTTACCAAGCAAAGCAAGTAATACTATTGAAGGAAAGCATGCCGCTGAGAAGAGTTTAAAGATGCACTATAGTAGTTATTACCTGTGACAGGCTGCCCAGGCTGAAAGGTGCGACTGCTGGTCAGGATGCTGTAGGGGGCTGGATAGGGCTGGGGTCGGACACCAGAATGGCGAGGGATCATGTCCTCACAGGCCGAGGAAGGAGCTCCGCTTGGGTAACCAGTCGTCAGAGGGAGCGTCTGAATGAGAAGTGCATAAAGCAGCAAGGTGCCCGTCCGCTTCGACATGTTCGTTCACAAGAGCCCCTCACCCAAAATCTGGCAGACCTTAATCACGTCCCGCACTCCCCAGTGAGGACAGATGTACTGAACAGTCCTGAGCCAAGCCTGTGACTTCTGTTTGAAGTTATTGCTGAGTCACTGAAGAACTTTCTTTTTTGCGCACGGCGCCCTTCCCATTTCTATCATGCATCCTCTGTCGTTATCTATCCCTGCACACTCTCTTCATATGGTGACATATTAGTAATTTGCATGCCAGCGTGGCGATACATGAAAAAGATGTGCCTTAAGAAAGGTCAAATAAGATAATGTCCTGCATGTGATTTTCCAGAAAGAAGCTCTTTCTTTGACATAAATCCGTGAAAAAGTGAATTTTACCAGCAGTGCTTGTGCCTGACTGGAGCAGGATGCAAGTTATGAAAGGAACAAAATGGGCCAAGATGACAATATCTGACATTTGGTATTCAGCCTCTAAAGTAATTTCACATTACACAATAGGCTTCAGAGCATCAGTTGCATTTGAAGAACTACTGGCATGTTTATTTCAACTGAAGTTAGCCCCTTAAATATGTGGGAAAACATTAAGATCAAGTGTAAAACTGAGACTTGTTCATGAATGACCGATATCCTTTTCATGAAACATATTATCCAGTATAATCTTCATCCACAGTGTTCTTACTATGATATAAATGTCTGCCATGTACCTAAAGTCTTAAAAGCACTTAAACACATGTTCACACAGTGGAATTCAGTCTACATACATCCATGCATGTGTGTTTATGCACATCGGCGACAGCTGCTCAGCTGAAATTGAGTACGGATAGAAAAATTCTTTCATAAGTACCGTTGGCCTGATTTCAATCATTTTCCTTGATTCACATGTTTCCAATGATTAGACTATTCAATTGACAGTTAACACTCTCCAGGCTCATGTTGCAAATTTGCAACAATAAATAAATTGATGACTGATTATAAAATATAAAGACCACATGGGAAATGGTTTGATGAAGTTACCTTTCCAGCTCAGTATTGCAAAAATACAATGTGATTTCACCTGCAGCCACTAGTGTATGAGAGCTATTCTCCATGAATGGAAGATTTTTCATATCTCAAGATAATTAATTGGGCTGGAGAGGGTTAAAAGCGTTAAAAGCACAACTTCCCTCTCATTGCAATGCCATGGAAAAAGGTTTTATCCACTTCACGAAAGAGAAACTACCCAGTTAACATCCATGTGTAGTTTTAGCACATTTCGCAATGCAGGCTCTCTGGGGTGCTTTATGCTTGTTTGAATTACAAGAAAGAAAACAAATACTGTAAAAAAAGTAACCAAAACTGACTAAGCTTGATTAAAATGCAATTTATCGTCAAAATTACATGCTTTATTTCTGATTTTACTCTACCAAGGAGAACTGGCCACACCTGATTGTGCTGAGTTTTCCAAGTTTATGCAATGTTAATTTAAATAGATTATTGAAAACAGGTCAAAAATCAATCACTAGTTTACTGCATATATATGCTGATAAGCGAAAACAAATACCACTTGCTTAATCAGCTATTGTCATCTGCATGCCATCAGGTGACGTCCTCATGAATATTCAGATCTGGGGTTTCCGTGAGAAAAGCATCCCAAAACACACTCCCTCAACTAGCTTGCCTTCTTCCCACAGTGCATTCTGGTGCCATCTCTTCAAGGTAAACAGCACACCCATACCCTGCTGATGTATGCTATTATAAAAGAAAACGGGACTCATTGAACCAGGCGGCCTACTTCCATTCCTCCGAGGTCCAGTTATGACACACGTGTGTACATTGTTGGTGCTTTCGATGTTGGATGGAGATTGTAGTGGGCTAGTAGGGTGCAATGCATTGTATCAGAACGCATTACTCTTGTAACCATCGTTCAGTTTTCTGGACTATACTGTTTGCCACAGTAACCAGTCTGTCAGTTTGCAATAGATGAGATAGCTTTCATGTCCTTGCGAGTCACTGAGCATTGGGGTCCAACATGCGCCAGACAGTCTCCAATAGAGATGATTTGGGACAGCAGGCAGGCCAGTCCAGCACTTGCTCCCTCTTTTTGCACAGGAATGCCTTTGTCTTGTATGCGCGGGCGTCTCTGGAGAGAATGTCATCTTGTAGGCAGCATATGTCCAAAATCTCAGTGTACTTTTCAGCATTAATGGTGCTGACACAGAGATGCAAGTTACCCTCCCCAAGGGCACTGACACGACCTCATGCCATGACAGAGCATGGCTTTTGGACTTAGTCCGAAGCACACAGTGTCCATTTCCTCCAATACAGACCAGAAACATTGATTCGTCTGACCACAATACATGGTTCCATGTGATGGTCCATCGCAGGAGCTTCCAAGCCAGCCAGTCAATGGTGCTTCTGGAACTGTTAATATACAGCTTTCTTTTTGTACAGTAAAAGTTTTAACTGGAATTTTTGGATATAATTACTTATTATACTCGTGCTTAAGCTTGCGACCTTGCCGTTCATGTGCAGAAATTCCTCCAGATTGTCAAATTATGTTGTGCAACGTAAAGGATGAAACATCCAAATCTGTCCCAGTCCTGCTTTATGGAACATTGTTTTAAAACCATTCAATGGTTTGATTTGTGGGCAAATCTTTACTCCTGGAGGACTAGGCCTTTCCTTTAATGCAGAATAGGCATACAAAAGTTCACCACAAATGGGGCTCGCTGAATGACCTGGACAAGAGGCATGCACCCAAACCTTGGCACCCATTAACTCCTAACTTTCCTCTAATCCCAGAGGCGATTTTAAATAAAAGCTAAAAAAGATTAGACAGCAACTGACAAGACATTAAACACAGAGTTCTGCTTTTAAAAAATCCGCTTATCTTTCGGGACGAATAAGACCCTCCCCCCAGGGTCAAGGCTTGGCGCTGGTCCGACACGGCTCACATGTAGCAATAGCCCATGGTCGGGAGGAACAGTCGGTCCAGCGCTGCACACAAGAACAGCAATCAACGTGCTCACTGCTCATTTCACTAGAAAGTGCTCAACGTCAGCCACAGCACTCCTAAATTCCAAACCCTATCGCCGGAACACCTGTCCCTACCCGATATGTCGTCAACGCCCGTAGCGGCCCCCACCCCGCTTCTGCGAGCGCAATTAAAGTGGTTTCAATCGGGCAATATACCCTAACGACAACGACACTCCACACCACCAGTCCTCCCCCTTCTGACTCGGCCCCCCTTTGTCAAAGCAATCCCTCAGTCACATCCAGCTGGAAATGCTCACATAAAACTCCTCAATCAGCCACCGCCCCCACCCACAATCCAGGTTTACCACACTACCAACAACAGAATCAACGCTGTTCTAATTACAGGAGAGAAACAATTTCCACGCCTAATTTTCTCTCAGCAAAGAAAGGCGTAAAGGTAAAGTGACCGGCTCCATCCAACATTTGCTTTCATTCAGGCGCATTTTAATGAGAGCCGAGCGCCCTGTCTTAACCGCGGACACATTTTCACGTGACGAGTTACGTCGGCCGTGGCAAACGGATTCACTCAAAGGCTCGATTGTTTCCGTTGCCATGGGAACCACCGACGGGAAAATTTATCAACACAGCCCAAATGGATTCCGGAAAAGTTGCACTAACGTTTTTGGATTGTTTGTGTTTTGCCATGATGCAAACATCGCCCATATTGGTTTCTTCTAAAATTATATTTTTGCCACAGCTTCGTTGATAATAAAGCAACATCTTGCAAATTACACGGCTGCCAGGGAGATGGATTTCTGTTCCGAATATGCTAATATTAAAGCCTCTGAAATAGTCAAAATTGCACTTGATAATGTGCAGGACACCTTGCTTCAACGAGAGCAAGAAGACAAAGGTAGGATGAATAATTTCGACAAGTGTTTATAGTGAAGACAATGACTGCGTTTACAAGGTCTGTAGTATCCCGGTTTTGATTGGGTTTTTTAAGTATCCCGTTTCTGTATTTGTGCATGTAAACACCATATCCCGAATTCAGAAACCGGGTTATGCCCTTATCCCGGTTTCAAGAAACCCAGTTTTGCCACCTGGAGTACTCCAATAGAAGCCGGGATACTGGAGCATGTATACGCCTTATCCCGGTGTCTGACAGAGATATAAAAAAGAACTATAGTGGACAACGTCATTGGCTGGACCAAAGCGCACACGGCAGAATAGCTCCACTGTATTGTGTATGTATAAATGTCCAATGAGGCACATGTAAACTTGGGTGACGAGAAATTTTATTTTTTTGGTTGGGGGGACTTGTTTTCCGTGTTCTCTTTTATCTTTTCATACTTTAAAAAGGACACGAATACGGAATTGCAGATCAACAGTATTTATGCTCCATTATTTGGCAAAGCTAAAGAATAAGCCCTACGTTTGCCGAACCTTTTATATTATCGCTCAGTTAACTACGTTTTCGTTGGGTTCAAAGAAAAAGCATTCGCATTCAGCTGCGCCCGTGAGGCTGACTTAGGTCTATACCTGGAAGAAACTAGTGGTTTTATGCATATATGAATTTAAATGTACACTTTGAGTAGTAAGATCGGAACAACTTCATTCTGAAGTGTTGCTGTCTTCATTTAGTCCTTTTAGTCCAATACTGCGTGTTGCCCCAATTGAGATCAATGTAGAAGCCTCAAAAAGTATGTAAAGGAAACCGCGCCAGTTTCAGTTTCCGCGAATACACTGTTAATAGTGAACGAATTGACTGAAGCCTTTTTCACAGGTAACTTAACTGGCACCTTTTTGCCAGTTATGTTAACTATAATTTTACAATAAATTTACCACAGAGTTCAGTGCATGTTCAGTGTAAACCACTGTAAAATGCGCGCAGGACTCCTGTTATGTTCTATGAATGGTATTCGATCAGTTGTCTCCCCCTAGTGGTGCCGATGTTTTTTTCATGCAAGTTATAAAGAAAGTATTCCTCACGAGTTTCGTGATTTCTCCACCTTCCAGCAAGTACCCCTGACTGCGGGCCGCGGAATGGGGCGGGGTCGGACAAAGAGGCGGGGACGGACATCCAATAGGTCTGGTGTATGGCAATGACAAAAACAGCACCATCTGCTGGAGGACTGCAAAAAGTACATATACTCATCTGTACTCTATGGAAATCGTATGTGTGCGTAAATATGTAAAAATAAAATAAAAATTTTACTTTATGAATATTTTATCTCTTGATTATCCCTTTGATTAAAAAAAAAAAAAAATATATATATATATATATATATATATATATATATATAAGAATATTTTAATCTAATTGCCCTGAAGGGGTTTTCCACAATAATGACCAACTCGCCGTACATTATCTCTCTCGCAGAGAACAGAACATAAAGTGCTTCACAATGACCACAACTATGATACCAAAGTAGCGCAGGAGTTGATAGGAGACACAGGAGAGAGCGGGACACAAAAGGAAAACAGTAAAAAGACGTGAAAGTGCGAAGAGGACATGCTATGGCCCCAGAAGGACAGGGCCTCGACCTCAGGGGCCCTGAGAGCTTGGGCGGAGGTGGGCTTAGCCCGGGGCGCCAGGGAGGACCCCTGGAAATGACTGGGGAGCAGGCCCGGCCCCCGGAGCCCACTGGGCGGAAGGGGAAGGTGGCGGCCAAAAGTAATCAGACGGGGTGGGTTTGGGCCCTGCCCTGGCTGCGCCCCGGGTCGAGTCGGGGGCGTGGTGAAAGGGCTCCATCCCAGCTTCGCCTCGCCACAAACCCCATCCCGATAGCTGGCTGCAGGGCGGAGATACAGGTAATACTCCGATGGGGCGCAGCCGCATTCCACGGGCCCCCCCGGGTCTCTGCGGGGCTGCAGCCCTCCTCAAGGGGCCTCGTCCCGTCCAGCCCGGCCCCTCAGAGGCGACCGGCAGGGCGCGACTTGGGCCTTCCCATCCTGGGGAGGCCGGGGGCTGGAACATGTTTGCGCCCTCTGCGGCTGACCGGCACTGTACCCCAGGTTCAGCCGGGGCTCCCTGAAAGGGCTCCCCCCCGCCTTTGCCTCCTCCAAACCCAGTCCTTATAGCTTGCTGCAGCGCAGAGTTATTTGCCGAAAAGCGCCCCCCCCCCCTTAGTTTCCCTGCCCCGCCCCCTGGCCCAGCGACCCCCTCCAGGGCGCGCCTTTCTCTTCCAGATGGCTCCCCCCAAAAGGCCCCCGGGGGCCAGGCTCGGGTGTTGCAGGGAAAGGGGTGAACTGGTGTCACCCTCTTCAGCAGGGTGGTCGTAATGTTCTGGAGCAAGGAATCTGATTTTAAAAACTAATGCGGTGATACCACCAGCTTTCAGAAATTTGACTAAGTTCCACAGCGGGTGACCAATTTGTCATATTTCTGAAATATGAATCCCGGGCTGCGTCCGGCTAGTCAAAAAAAATTACGTCCTATCCACGAAAACCTAACCACTTCTCTTTAACCTTTGTGGAAAATGTCATAAGATAAAGGACAGGTGTAAAGGGGAATTCCAAACGACTTAGGAAGACAACCGCGCTAGCGAATCCGAATGCACTTACACCAAGCAACGTAATCATCAGTCCCCTGCCCATCATATCCAACCCCAATTCCAAAATAGTTGGAACAAAGTGTTAATTGTGAATAAAATCAAATGCAATGACTTTCAGATCACACGAGCCAATAGGTTATTAACAATAGAACATAGATAACATTTCAAATGTTTAAACTGAGACATTTTACATTTTCATCCACAAAATGAGCTTATTTCAAATTTTATGGCTGCAATTGGTCTCAAAAAAGTTGGGACACAGGCAAAAAAAAAAAGGCTGAAAAAGCAATTAATATATAACAGAATCAGCTGAAAGAACATCCAGCATGTAATTAAGTTAACTGGCATCAGGTGTGTAACATGATTGGCTATGAAAGGGATGTCTTAGAGAGGCTGAGTCTCTCAGAAGTAAAGATGGCAAGAGACTCTCCCACCTGTGAAGGCTTGCGTAAAAAAAATTGTGCAATACTTTAAAAACAATGTTCCTCAACGTCAAATTGCAAAGGCTTTGAAGGTCTCGTCATCAACAGTGCACAATATCATCAAAAGATTCATTTTCAGTTCAAAAGCCAGCATCTCTGGATGGTGTGGAGATGCATTAATGCATATGGTGTGGGACACTAACATGTTTTGAAAAGCACCATGAATGCTGAATATAAAGGTTTCAGAGCAACATATGCTCCCCATCAGACAACATCTATTCCAGGGAAGGCCTTGTGTATTTCAGCAGGACAGTGCAAAACCAAATACTGCAGCTATTACAACAGCATGGCTTCGTAGTAGAAGAGTCTGTGTGCTGAAGTGGCCTGCCTGCAGTCCTAATCTTTCACCGATTCAGTACATTTGGCGCATAATTAAATGAAAAGTCTGACAAAGGTGACCCCAAAGCCTGTACTTAACAAGAATGGGATCAAATTCCAATGGCTAAACTCAAGAAACGTGTCTCCTAAATGCCCAGATGCCTCCACTCTGTGTTAAAAAAGAAGAGGGGATACTACGCCATGGTAAACAGGCCCCTGTCCCAACTTTTTTGAGACCTGTAGAAGCTTTCAAATTTTAGACGTTTGCTTAATTTAAATCAACGTTATTCAAAATTACTCTCGGTATTGAGTGGGAAAAAAGTGGCACTTGGCGGTGAAATAGGCTATAAAAAGCATGCGGCTCTATTTGACTTTGATTTAAATTATGCAAACGCGTCCAGATGAATTATTGTCATCTTACCTAATCGGGGAGAACAAGCAGCACCTGTGAAGTGCGGAGCGCTCTCAGAGTGAACATTTTATTCATCATGAAAATGACTGCGAACAGGTCAGGACTAATAATTCTTTAAAACAGATGTTACGTCCACCCCAATTCTCAGTTTTACCGAATTTACCCCATGACTTCATCGCTGTTAGATCGCATGAGAAACCGTGTCTTCAGTTGCCTATTACGATAATTAGAAAACGCGTGAGTAAAGAAAAATAATTGAGAACTAGCCAGGACTATCCTAATTTTCATAAAGGGACGTGTCTGTGCCACCCCAATTCCCGGTTCTAGCTTCGCCTCTGTTACAGTTGCTGAACAAGAACAGAGAATTGGGTTGCACAAAACTTCTGTTTAAAACAATTATTAATCCTGACCTGTTCTCAGTCATTTTCATAATTAACAAAAGGTTCATTCTGAGTGCGCTACACACTTAACAGGTGCTTCTTGCTCTCCACGATTAGGGAAGACAACAATCATTGTGGTCTTACCTAATTGGGAGACACGCAGCACCTGTTAATTGTGGAGAGCTCTCAGCCCAATTCTCTGTTCTTGTTCTGCAACAGTACTGAATTTAGCCCATGATTTAATCACTGTTAGATCACACATGGAGAGAAACCGTGTCTTCGGTTGCCAGTTACGATCATTGGAAAACACGTCAATAAAGGAAAATGATTGAGAACTACTAATTGCAGTCATAAAGGGACGTGTCTTGGCCCCCTGCTGGCTACGCTACTGACTACAGTTCTTTTTTTTTATATCTCTGGGTATTTGGCTGTCACTGCCACCACGCAGTCACTCTGGTGCCTGCGCACACGATGGGCTGCCGTCAGAAACCGGGATAAGGCGTATACATGCTCCAGTATCCCGGCTTCTACTGGAGTACTCCAGGTGGCAAAACCGGGTTTCTTGAAACTGGGATAAGGGCATAACCTGGTTTCTAAATTCGGGATATGGTGTTTACATGGACAAACACAAAAACGGGATGCTTAAAAAACCCAATCCAAACCGGGATACTAAAGACCTTGTAAACGGAGTCAATGTTATCCCCTTTGGAAAAATGGGACGCCTTTGTTGTCTGTAACTCAGAAGTCGTGAGTCTGCACGATGTTTCGTGGGTAGAAAAGTCCATCCAATACACTCAGCAGCCCGTGCAACCCACTCCGTCAAATGTCCTGTTTCCTCTCCTAAGAGAAAAATTCATCCAAAGAAATATGTCCAGATGACTATGAAAGGAAGAATATCGATTGGATCTCCTGCAAGGAATTCACCATCGACCTCGGAAAGGAGCAAATTGAAAAATATATCAGTGTAAGTCCAGAACATTCTCACCTTTGAAACTTGTTTGAGTCTGGTTTGCTCACGGGAAAATTTACATCAGTAAAAAAATAAAATGCCTTGAGCAAGTAATAAGAACCTGGGAAAACGAAGAAAAGGCAGATTGCTGATAGGAGGTATATAAACTCACTTAGCCAGAACCATCACCTTTTAATTTACATGTAGTAGATTTTGCATCTTTGTTTCTTTCATCAGATGTGGGAATTGGATCCGACGTGGCTGCATAGTTTAGTGTTCTTAGAAGAGAAGGAGCTGGAATTTCACAGGCAATATCACTACAGAGTGCTATGGAGCATCCCGACTAAACAGACCCCAATCCCTAAGGCCACTGCAAAGGTCTATTTTATCATAGAAATCTCCAAGATCAAGCCACAGGTAATAGAATCTTTTTGAACTTGATGCTTAGCTTTGCGGATAAAAGTCAAAACCAGTTTGATTTTGCACCTGACATGTCCTTCAATAAATCTTGCCATTATGTACTCAGCATTATGCAGATATTGAAGATAAAGCAACTGTGTAAAGAATGTCAAGATGGTTGTCAGATTTCTAATTGCAGAGCAGGACGGTGCAAACCATTTTGCAATGCCATTGATATTCTCACCCTTAACCAATAGGAATATAGCAACTTTTCTCATCTGTAATATCTGAATTTAAATACATTAAAAATTAACTTGATAAATCTGACTCAATGTGCAATTGGGAAAAGAAATTCCCATATCAAAAGCAACAAGTGAAATAACTTCATTATACACAACCACACACCCCCCCCCCCCCATTTTTCTTATTTTTTATTCAGAGCTTGCCGGTAGAAGTGTATTTTGTTGTGGAATCATGCAGACTGAGACACAGGTAAATTTTTTAAATGTATTGTATTTTCTCTGTTTAATACAGAACTTCTTATGAATAACTCTTATTCCTCCACCCCCCTTTTTCACAGGCCAGGAAAAACTACTTTCAGACAGAAATGGCTGCAAGACGTTATTGACTGCAAGACACTACTGAGAACAACCATCAATTTCTAAAGTACATTATCAATTTTCTGTAACGTTAAAAAAACTACTTATAAAAGATGAGTGTACAGATGTAAAGTTGCAGAAATTTTAAGCAATAAAGAGACTCGTGGATTTTTACAGGCAGGTCCACCATGCTCTTGTGAGATAAAACACATTGCAAGAGCTCAAAATGATTTTCAATCATGAAGGAACAGATTACTGTTCAAAACCATTTTGGTATTATGAAGTTTGACAATCCGTTCACAGTATGTACAACACAAAATATACATTCATACTATAATGAAACTGTTTGGTGGAGGGATATGCAGGTGGAAGCAGTCGCCGGTAAGTTGTATGATGATCACGTGGGGAAGGAGGTTTTAAAATGGGGGGGCGGGGCTGCAGGGGAACTGGATTACTGGATTCGAGGGGCTCAACGTGGGACGTCACCAGATTGCTGCCGTTTGGGATCCCCTTCAGAGACGAGTTTGTCGGTATTTTTTTCACACTGTTTTGTATTCTGGGCAGTCGGGACGCCGATGCCCATGAACTGAAAGACTCGGGGAGGGGGGTATAAATGGCCGCTGGATGGAGGAAAGTGGGAGTTTGTGTTTTCAGTTCATGAATTAGGTGTGGGGGTGTGTGAGTGTCTGGGGGAAGGGGGGAGTTGAGGGAGAGTATTGCGTGGTTGAGTTGGGCGTGTTGGGTGGGGGGATTAATGAATTGTAGCGTTCTGCTTGAAATGACTATAGCCGAGTTGTTTGTGCTGGTATTTTAACGAATTTAACGCGTGGTCGAAAAATAAAGAACGTCTTATTGTAAATCTGTGTTCTGGGTTTGTGTGGAAGTTGGGGACGACTGTCGGACCTTACCGGCTTAAAAAAAGGTGGTGGCAGCCTTTAATTAGATTGTTCGGATTAATCTTATTACAATACTTTAAGGAAACATTCCCCAAAGTTGAGAAATCTGAGCATTTCTCTTAAAGCTGTTGACAGAAGTCCCACCAACAGTAAGCAAAAACCATTTGTTTTTGCCAGCTTTACCACCAAAATGATCACAATAAGGGGTACATTACCAAGGATTTCACCAAATATAATAAGACACTGTGTGAAATCAATGGCAACATCAATTTAGTTCCTTATTAGTATGATAAAGTATTTGAATCTGATGGGAAAATAAATGTGAAAGACTTAATACCGTATGGCCAATTTCAAAGGTTACGTAGAATTTGTGACTCTGAGTCTGTTTTCAAAGAGAAATGCGGAGAAATGTATAATCGTTTTAAGGAACGTGGCTATGCAGAAAAAATACTGAAATCTTCAATACCTCGAGCTGTTACTTTGGAACGTGATACCCTTCTGATAAAGAAAGCTCCAAAAAGAGATCAGACAGGGCTATAGCACTAAGGCCCGTATGATTCAAAACATAATCAAGAACATTTGGAATCTCATTGAATGTGATGAGACGCTAAGAGAGCCCTTTCCCGACCCTCCTTTATTTTCTGTTCCAAGGGCTCCTGGTGATAGATTTGTACGTAGTTACCTGTTAATGAACAAACGTCCTGGTTACCTAAAGCGCCCGCAGGCACTTATAGATGTGGACATTGCAAACAATGTGATGTAGTTGTCCGCTCGAAAGGATTTATGCATCCTGTGAGTACACGCACATAGGCCTACACTACAGGTCAATTTATTAATTGCAAGACGACGCATGTGGTATACATACTGTCCTGCTCTGTGTGTGATGCCTTTTATGTGGGTCGAAAAAAACGCCGTTTACAGGATCGTTTGGCAGAACACAAATATGCAATCAAAATTGGCAATAGCGATTACGCGATGGCGAAGCATATTAAGGATATTCATGATAATTCTGCTGCATTTACAGCCATCGGCATAGACTGTGTGCCTTTGACCCATCGAAAAGGGGATAGGCACAGGATTCTAAATTAAAAAGAAAGCAGGTGGATCTATAAGTTGCAGGCAATGACTTTCCCTGGTCTAAATGACTCATTGGACATGGTGGCGTGTCTATAATTAAATGATTGATTAATTGGAATATTGGTTTAATGTAATACGTGTGTATTGACCTAAGGTTTTATAAATTCGCTTTCTCTCTCTGATGCATATTATGTATGTTATGAGAAACGCAGTGTCAACGTGTCCGAAAGGCGGACAGGGTTTTCATTTAACTCCGTGTCCGACAGTCGGATGGTTTCGATATAAGCGGTGTCTACGTGTCCGAAAGTCGGACAGGGTTTTAATATAGCCTAACTCCGTGTCCGACAGTAGATTATTGTTTTTAATTTCTTAAAATCTACTGAATCTTTTAGATATTTAACTTGAATGTTTTGATCAGAGAAGCCCTCTTCTTCTAGATGAGTACCGAGAATTTCAATCAATGTTTCTGTTTAAGCTCTGCTCAATAAAGTGAGTCGACATTGGCGTGGGACTTCGCGCATTTATGAGAAATTTAGCGACTGTCGGACAGAGATCCTAAAATACACAGTGTCCCAAATTCATAATAAGTTTTAATTTTTCGTGTATTCCAGCAATTATTAGACGTACAAACTTGGCCATGTTTGCGTTCTACCTTCACAAAATGCAAATCGATAGCTATCGACTTTTCTTTTTATTCGTCTGTTTTCTTCCGTTGAAGATTGACAACAGTTTTTATTCGGTCTCTCTTTTGAAAATTAGTCAAGATTGACCGAACAGATTCACGCTTTATTTCCACACCAGAGATAAAATGGTGCTTGTGAGCAAATAAATTCCATAACCATTGACATTGTGAATGAAATATCGCTTGCATGATCAAGACTGTCGGACGCGAAATGCAAAATACTCCATGCACCCCTGCCGTAGATCTCAACCCCCTGCGCGGAGCGCGCGCACGTTATTCCAATACCAAAGTGATCCAGGTCGTTTTTATTTAGCATTCGCAATCAATCAAAGAGAATAACGCCGTTTCATATGCTGAATTCTTGCCAATGATTTACCGCTTTAATTTCGCAACCAATCAAAGTGCTAACAAGTGCGAAGGACTGTATCATATTTTTAATTTCTGCGAAGGAGACACTGACGGTAAATAACAAATGGTATTGTTTCGCGACATAATATCCTAAAGCCACGTGATACGAGTGATAACGAACTCAAAATGACGTAAATGTCGTATTTCACAACATCGATTTTGAGGGAAACCAGGCTAATTACAAAATGAAGTTCAGATGGTATGAGCAAGTAGGCGTTTCGCGGCTAAATTGTATTACTATTGTGTATATTGAAAAGTATTTGCTGGATACGCATATATGTCCATCCCATCAGATGTTCTTCTTTTAGAGAAGTCAAATGTTTGTCTCAGGTCTTAGCCAAATTAAATTATGTGAACGAAGGAATGAATGATCAAATAAATAAAAAAAAATCAATCTAGATTTCTTTAATCAACTATTTTTACTTATAACAGACAAACTCATACAAATAGACCTGTATGAACTGAAGACAACATTTACATCAAAATGCAGCCAAATCTGGGCAGAACATGAATAACACTATGGAGGGTGGGCAGCTCGTCTTCTGGTGGTCCCATTTCTGACCTGAATCAAACTAGAGAAGCACCAAATGGATGAAACTTACTCTGATTCCATGAACTGGGCCCCGACGCACAGTGCTAAAAGCACTTGAAGCTGAGGACAACAAGGGGAAAAAAATCCAGGGGTGCATTCTACGGCAGTCCATGTTATTGGCTTGACATGAATTGCACCCCCGTCTAAGTCAGACTAGGAAAGTGCTACATGCAGTGGAGTTTGAAAGTTTATCAGTGTTAACTCCACCATCTGCTTCCCTCTAGAAGCCATCTTCCAATGTTATTTCCCCGCGAAGTATATGAATTATGAATTCAGACCATAAATGTGCTGCACATCCAATGCCCTGCATGCAGGGACTAACCTGACAGATCATGTAATAGGAATGCTGCTTCATAATTGGCTCATTCAACGTGCCAAGTTTTGCCATAATGAAAAATAGAAAATTTGAAGTGAAAAAATTGATAACTTGTCTGGTTTTGCTATAGCAAAACATAGGAAATCACTGATTTATATATATATATATATCTTATTTATACTGTAAATAATGAGGCAAAGCTAAGAATGTTCAAAAATGTTCCTAACCCAGTGTTGACTGAAAATATACTCACTAGGTTTTTCCTTAACAGTCAAGAGACAGCAAAGATTCCTTGGTCTGACAACAATATATCGCAATGAACCACGAAACCTTCATTTGTCCATAAATAAATCAAGAAACAAACAGTATGACCAAAAAACAAACTTTCTGTTAATGAGAATACCTATGAACAAAATGGAGTTAAAAAATGGAACTGAATAGTAAATTTATTCAAGGTAAGACCTAAAAAAAGAAAAAATTCATTTAAATGTAGAAAATGTCACAAAATAAATAAGATATACAACCCCAATTACGAAAAAGTTGGGATGCTGTGGAAAATGTAAATAACAAGCACTGACACTGCGGGTATGTCTCGCCCCCGAAAACCTAAACCAAAAACTTTAAACTTGGTTAAAGTTTTGGTGGACGGACGCCGAAGCCGCGGACGGAAAAAGCGGAGCCTATGTCTCGCAAATCCCTTCGGGGCGAGACAAAAACAGAATGCAATGATTTTAAAATCTCATAGATTGACATTTTCTTCACAGTCCAACATAAAAAACAAATCAGATCTTGAAAGTTAGACATTTTACCATTTCATGAAATATATTAGCTCATTTTGAATTTGATGGCAGCTACACATCTCAAAAAAGTTGGGATAGGGCCATGTTTGCCATTGTTTGGTATCCCCTCTTCTTTTAACAACAGTCTGTAAATGTCTGGGAGGTGAGGAGACCAAATGCTTAAGTTTTATGAGAGGAATTTTGTCCTACTCTCATCAGATGTTGGATTCTAGCAGCTCAACATCCTGGGTCGTCTTTGCTGTATTTTTCATTTTATGATGCACCAACTGTTTTTTATTAGTGAAAGGTCTGAACTTCAGGTAGGCCAGTTCAGCACTAAAGACTCTTCTACTGTGAAGCCATGCTGTTGTGATGGATGCAGTATGTGGTTTCACACAACTTCTTGTTAATTAGTTAGCCCATTGTGTAATTTGTACCCCTGCCCCCTGTCACTCCTCTTTGCTCTCCCTCGTCTGCTTTCAGTTTGAGCGGATGACCAGTGACTTGATTAGACTTGGACATGATGACTTGGTCACAACTCTGTAGATAATGCCTGTGCAGATGTGTAAGCTCCCTATGCCTTAGGCACTAATGCAACCCTATACGATCAGAGAACTGTGCCCTGATAACAAGCTGGATGGTCCCTCTCCTCTTTAGACCACACAACACTGCGTCCGACACTGCCAATTGGCATTGCAGCTGCATTCTGGTTTTATCCCTGCTGTGTGGTGCTGCTCCCCTGTTGTTTTAATTGTTATTTATTAAATTATTTTTATTTTGTATCAACCTGTGCAAGTCCCTTTTTGGTCCCTTTCTCTCCTTTTGGGAAAATGATCCCAGTGCCCATCGCATTCCAGGTTGCATCTGGCGGGACCAAACCATGACACTCACAAACATTCATTTTTATTCTTAAAATAATATAACTTACTTTGAATGTACTCATACCCTAGCTGTTTGCTGCATTTTAAGAAAAAATAATAAAAAAAGAATTGACATTTATCAGCCAAAAAAAGCACACCTGATTCCCAAATGAGGGAAGTGGCTGGTCTCAGATTGTTCACTGCCTCTCATGTGGTGTGAATGCTTATCTGCAAACTGGAGATAATTTACAAGTACAACCCCATTTTCAAAAAAGTTGGGATGCTGAATAATATGTGAATAAAACTGAAGTGAAGTGAAATTCAAATCATTTGAACTTAATATTAATTTGAAAATGGCGCGAAGACAATATCGGATGTCTAAATTGATCATCTTTATTGAATTTTGAAAAATCTCTGCTCATTTTGAATTTGATGACGGCAACATGTTTCAAACAAGGTGGGATGGGACAATATAAGCCTGGAAAAGTTGCATGATGCTTAAAAAAAAAGACAACTGGCAGAACATCTCACAGTTAATTAGATTATTTATAAATAAAGTTTTTAATCAGTAAATATGGGGGTGCATTAGTGCACATGGCATGGGTAACTTTGGTATCCGTGAGAATACCATTAATAGTGAACGATACATGCGGGTGTTAGTGCAACATTTGCTGCCATTCAGATGCCTTTTTTATTGGAAAGTTCTGCTCATTTCAACAACACCATGCCAAACACCACACTCTGCACATATTACCACAACATGGCTCTGCAGTAAAAGAGTTTGGGTGGAAAAGTGGTCTGCCTGCGGTACAGACCTGTCACCCAATGAGAATATTTGGCAAAAAATGACATAGGGGGATGCAAAGTATTGAGCAGCATATATCTTATATAAAGCTAAAATGGGAAAATATTTTTGCTTTAAGAACTACAGCAGTTGGTCTCCGACGTTCCTAAACACCTAGAGTGTTGATTAAAAAAGACATGAGGCAATAGACTGGTAAACATGCCCATTTGCCAACTTGAAGTGTGTTGCTGGCAAGAAGTTAGAAACAAGCACAAAATTAAAAAAAAAAAAAAAAAGTCCTTCGCACTTGTTAGCACTTTGATTGGTTGCGAAATTAAAGCGGTAAATCATTGGCAAGAATTTAACATATGAAACTTTGATTGATTGCGAATGCTAAATAAAAGCGACCTGGATCACTTTGGTATTGGAATAACGTGCGCGCGCTCCCACGCAGGGGGTGAGATCTACGGCAGGGGTGCATGGAGTATTTCGCATTTCGCGTCCGACAGTCTTGATCTTGCAAGCGAAATTTCATTCACAATGTCAATGGTCATGGAATTGATTTGCTCACAAGCACAATTTTATCTCTGGTGTGGAAATAAAGCGTGAATCTGTTCGGTCCATCTAACTAATTTTAAAAAGAGAGACCGAATAAAGACTGTTGTCTATCTTCAACGGAAGAAAACAGACGAATAAAAAGACCAAGAAAAGTGCATTTTGTGAAGGTAGAACGCAAACATGGCCAAGTTTGTACGTCTAATAATTGCTGGAATACTCGAAAAAATAAAACTTTTTATGAATTTGGGACACGGTGTATTTTAGGATCTCTGTCCGACAGTCGCTAAATTCGTCATAAATGCACGAAGTCCCGCGCCAATGTCGACTCACTTTATTGAGCAGAGCTTAAAGGGTTTCTGAACCAAATTACCTTTGCTGCATTTAATACATAAAATCCAATGTATGTATAGTAAAAATACAAAATATGCGTGTTTTAGAAACATTTTTCAAAATAATTTTCTCGGGCCAAATGTACATGACAGTGCGCTCTGTAGCGTTTATGCAAGAACTTGCCCAGTCCAGGGTCACGTGACCCGGGGCAGCCATATAAAGCTATGTTTCTATTACTACGACTGAAGTCCGGTTGCGACAGGCTGCGGGGCAGACACGGGACACCGCATGCGGGCCATGGAGCGTCCTCAGTGTTTCCATATAAACGGCTTAACTACGCCATTATTGAAATTAATCGGAAAAATACCTATGCAGCTCCGCTCCAAGAGCCTGGTGAAAATCGCTTTGATGGAAACACAGGCCTCTCAAGTTTTATACATTACTTCTTTTTAAAACAGGGACTTTTACGCCAATACATTTAAAAGATAAAAAGTGTACTTTCACTTCGTTACGTTGACACTGGCAGCTTAGTTACTTGTTTCAAATTTAAATATTAATTGAATTCATCATTTACGGATTATCCCGATTTTGCACGTTCGCGAAGAACAAAGGAGCATCTTTCTGCAGATGTGCACAGGTGGACATGGAGCTGCAAATTTAGGCGCGCAGTTACAATAGCCTATCACTAGATAGCACACCAGGATCGGTTGCGGAAGTTTTGTGCGCGTTGTAGGCTATTTGCAGAATGAATTCTGACCGCGTCGCATCTTGTTGTCAGAAGTGGTACCTCAAGTAGGCGAGCAACTAAACGTTGCCATATACAACTATCTTATATCTACAGGTTGCGTGTATATTTCCTTTTACTTTGCAACATCAAGCATTTTGCAACACAGTTAATAGCTGCTTAGCGTCACGAATATGAGTTAGCTGGCCAGCTACGGCATTCGCGTATGCTATTTGACATGAGCTTAAAAATTTGATTTCAACTTGCGAGCGTTTCCCCCTGGAGTAGCTGATAGATTTTGAACAAGAAAATGTTTAGCCATACCTGTACTTTTTTTCATTTCAGTGGGACTCCCCAGTATAATAAAAGCTAAATTAAATGATTATTTTGTGTATTTGTATCGTTTTGTCTGTCACAAACAAGAGATGTTGCGGTACCACCTGTGACACCGGATCGAAGCAGGGTTTGTTTTCAGCCAAAATACACTACATGGAGGGCGCGAGTGAAGAACGTGATTTGGCGCTGCTATTTCACCTTGCAACAAGAAATACTATTTTCTGATTGGCTGATCGGTTGCCGACTCAAGCAGAGCAGTCTCTTTACTATAGTGTATTGAGTTCACCGAGTGTTGCGGAGTGCCATGCTGTAACTAGGTTCTCAACTTGAGCTCTCTCGTTGTCTCTAAGTTGAATTTTCTATTTCGGTGACCATCTCTCTCTCTCTCTCTCAGGACATTTGACGTGTGTCTGTGGGGAAAATCTCTCTCTCTCTGATTTATTTGACCTGTGCCTGTGGACAAAATTACCCATCAGAACGTATAGCTTCCTCATGCCTTTAAAATTTATTACCAAAATAGCCATCGTAGTCACCCATATTTTCTACACACGCCGACGATCAGACACGCTATAACACCACCTCGACTATAGACCTTGATAACGGCTCGGCAAGATGAAGACCTCTATGACGTAATCGGGTAATTTACTCTGTGGCTGTGCAGACAGAGACATTGTTTTGTTTATTTATAGAAAAGATAAACTGCCTATATATATTTTTATTGATTTTAATGAGGTTATATATACAAAATATACCTTTTAAAAACATTAAGTTTATTGTCCACAAACCCTTTAAACAGAAACATTGACTGAAATTCTCGGTACTCATCTAGAAGAGAGCCCCTCTGATCAAAACATTCACGTTAAATATCTAAAAGATTCAGTAGATTTTAAGAAATTAAAAACAATAATCTACTGTCGGACACAGAGTTAGGCTATATTAAAACCCTGTCCGACTTTGACACGTAGACACCTCATATCGAAACTATCCGACTGTCGGACACGGAGTTATATGAAAACCCTGTCCGACTCTCGGACACGTAGACACTGCGAAAAACTTGGGATGTGTCTGAACCATGTTTGTAATTGTGGAATGCGGGTGATGACGCGAGACGATTTCATTGATGTAACCCTTCAGCTGACGAGCCGTTTGACTTTGATTTTTTGTTTTAATTACACAGCTGACATAAATTGGAACTGTCTTATCTAGACAATGTGCATGTGACCTCTATACCCTGATGGAGGCCTTTTGCAGCCGAAACATGTCGGTTCTTTGAGTTCGAATATGAACTAGCTGTAATAATAATAATAATAAAAGCTTTTTTATTTAGGAAGAGTTGCCTTCGACATTTTGCTTTTTTATACTTTCATTTTTCCTCTTTGCCCTTTGTTTTCCTGTACACCATTTCCCTGAAGCTTGACAGGATCTTGTTCTCCCTCTTCCTGCGCTCTTCCTGATTGAAGGATGCCAGGGCTCGCTTTTCATCCGCACTGTAAATCTGGTTTTCCTTCCTCAGACGCACAGCTTCCATTCGGCGATGCCTAGAGTGAAAACAAGATCAAGTAGTATTTAAGTGCAGAGATGTACTTCCGACTTCTTATATTTTTGCTCATTTGTCACATGTAAATGTTTAAGATCCCCCTGCTTAATTTAATATAAGACAACATGAGTAAACAAAAATGCAGTTTTCAAATTATCTCATACTTAAGGAAAAGAGTGATTCAAATCCTGCATCACCTATGTGAAAAAAAATAACTGCCATCCTAAACCTAGTAACTGGTTGTGCCTTCCTTGACAGCACAACTGCAATCACATGCTGGTGATAACTTGGCTTATGCCATCGGAGGCGATGGCTTGGGGTATATCCCCGAATGCCCCCAATCCTCCAATTCCCCAATCCTTGAATAGACTTTCATTTGAACTTAATTTCAGGTCAGCCGGACAAATGGTTCTGAAGATAAGGCCAACATGGTAATTTTCCATCACAAAGCGCCACCTGGTGGCAAAATATTGAAGCATACAGGTATGATGTCATCATGTGACACATTGTGAGGTCATGACCTTGCAGTTGCACATAGTTTCATGTCAATTGGACAAATGGTTCCAAAGATATGGCAAAAATGGTGAATTTTGTGTGACAAAGCTCCACCTTGTGTCAAAATTTTGAACCAAACAGGTATAATGTCATCATGGGACAGATCCTCAGGTCATGACCTTTCATTTGCACTTGATTTGAGGTGAATCGGACAAATATTTCCAGAGATATGATAAAAACAGTGATTTTTCAGTTTTTGGCCCCTGGTGGGCAATCTACTCATTGTAAATTGTCCAAAATCAAATCAGCTCTTCCTCTTTATGATACTTACTTATATGCAAAACATGAAATTTCAAACTAAAATATTACTGAAGTTATCGCGTTAACACGTAGGGCAGGGCGTCGCGGCGGCCAGACCAAAAACATAATATCCCCGAAACGCCGTTCAGGGATATAACTACTAATGAGTCTTGGGGTGTTTTCACACATAGGGCGTTAGGACTGTCTAGGCCAGCCTAATTGGTGTGGTGCAGGTGGTGTGTTGGGTCGACCTAAACAGCCTACCTAGTGTGGCTGGAAAGGGTGGTCTCGGAGCGGCGCAGCAAACCAGTGGTGTGAACGCGCAACGAACCCGGGTTGGCCCAAGCCTGGTTCGTTCATGTCTAACGTTACAACTTATCTGGCTGTTCGCCGATATCTGCGTATGGTGAGGGGACCTGGTTTAACAGAATCAATCTGCGCCTTGTTCTGGTTTGTCTGGCAATTCCCATTCGCCATCTCAAGTGCAAGAAAACATTGTTCTCCACACGCAGCCGTGCCTCGTTTTCAAATTCGAACGTTATAACTTCCCGCCAGTGAACGAGACAAACTATATAGATTGCCAAAAGCAGTAACGAGACGGCGTTTCTGTTGAGTCTCCATCCTACACTTGTGTTCTATTTACATCTCCAGGCTTCATTTCAACCTTCTTTTCCGGATGGAATGGTGCTACACACGTCATTTCCATATGGTTGCCATGGATACATGACGCTTCATTCTGTAGAACGGACTTGGTACGGCGATAAAAAGCATATGTGAAACCGAGCCGCTACAGTTGAAAATTGATACACTGTATATTGGGACGACCCAAATGTGTGTGAAAACACCCTTATACATTGCCGTGAACACAGTTTGACTCACTTTTCTTTGAAGAATTGTTTTAATTCAGCCACACAAGGGTTTTTGAGCATGAACTCCTTTCAAGGTCATGCCACAGCATCTTAATAGGATTGAAGTCAGGTCTTTGACTTGATTCTCTGAAACCTTCATTATGTTGCTTTTGTGCTTCAGATCACTGACCTGCTGCATTATCTGACAGTGCTTGAGCTGTAGGTCACAAGCTGACAGCTAGACATTCTGCCTCAGGATTTTCTGGTACAGAGTAGAATTCTTGTTTCCAACCTTTTCAGCAAGTTCAGCAAAGCAGCTCCAGACCATCACAATACCAGCACGTTTGAGTGTTTGTGTGATGCTCCTATTGTGGAATGCTGTGTCAGCTTAAGGGCAAAAGTAATGTTTACCAAAAAATTCCATTTTTGACTCATCACTCCACAGAATATTACTGGAAACGTTTTGGGGGTCGTCAAGATGTTTTTTTGGCAAATATGTGATGAGCCTTTGTGGTCTTTTTGGTCAGCAGTGGTTTTCACCTAGTGGCTCTCCCATGGACAACATTTTTGCCCATTCAATTTCTTATGGTGGAATTGTGAACCCAGAGCATTATAAATGGCTTGAAACCCTTTCCAGACTGAATAATGTTAACGTTTTTCTCAACCATTCTTGAATTTCTGTAGATCACTGCATCATGTGCTGCTTTCTGCTCACTTCACACTGCCAGGTTCCATTCAAGTGATATTTAGTTTCAACTGTGCTGGCAGTAATCATACCCAGGCGTGTCTATTGAAATTGATCTCAATAATCAGTTCAATTTGAAGTGATTGATTTTGTAACTAAGGGGCCAACTACTGTACTTTTTCACCTAGGATCTGATAAGTTTGGATAGCTTTTTTCTCCAGTAAATGAAATCATCACAAAAAAATAGCATGTCGCATTTTTCTGGGTTATCTTTGTCTAATATTAGAATCAGTTTCAAGATCTGAAACGTGCTTGTGACAAATATGCAAAAACAGAAGAAATCAGGAAAGAGGCAAACACTTCTTCACTATATTGCATGCATGATTTAGTGTGCAAGTGTGTTAGAGAAACTGAGAGAAGTGGGTTTGTAAGGGTATATTTGAGGCCGAGAGAGAAAGAGATATCGCAGATTTACTGTGTACACATGCATGTGTGAGTGAATGAATGGAGAGAGAGATATCGCAGATTTACTGTGTACACATGCATGTGTGAGTGAATGAATGGAGAGAGAGATATCGCAGATTTACTGTGTACACATGCATGTGTGAGTGAATTAATGAAGAGAGAGATATCGCAGATTTACTGTGTACACATGCATGTGTGAGTGAATGAATGAAGAGAGAGATATCGCAGATTTACTGTGTACACATGCATGTGTGAGTGAATGAAGAGAGAGATATCGCAGATTTACTGTGTACACATGCATGTGTGAGTGAATGAATGAAGAGAGAGATATCGCAGATTTACTGTGTACACATGCATGTGTGAGTGAATGAATGAAGAGAGATATCGCAGATTTACTGTGTACACATGCATGTGTGAGTGAATGAAGAGAGAGATATCGCAGATTTACAGTGTACACATGCATGTGTGAGTGAATGAATGAAGAGAGATATCGCAGATTTACAGTGTACACATGCATGTGTGAGTGAATGAATGAAGAGAGAGATATCGCAGATTTACTGTGTACACATGCATGTGTGAGTGAATTAATGAAGAATTACCTGCTCCCACTCATAACATATCCAGATTGCTCAAATGAAGCAATCTCATCGCTGGTCAAGCCTATTTCCCCTCTTCTGGGGATACGCTTTCCAGCTTTCACGTATTCCGCCATGGCAGCACCTTCACCTGGCAACAGTGCATGACCGTAGCTGCAACAGCAAGTATGGGGAAAATATTAAATGATTTCTACTGAAAACATGTTCAAACCAGCATAACGACCACCTAAATATTATTCTTGAATCACATTTGAATTTAACAGGCCAGGTTGAAGATGCGTACTTTAAAGGTTTATCATCTTGGGACAGATGGGTCAGGGGAGCCTCAGGACCAACAATGTGTTCGTCGTTGTAAGTTCTCTCCACCCATAGTTCCCCATTCTGGTCCTCCATATCTTCAGACTGATCACTGCTCGAATCGCTCGACTGTTTCCGGCTCTTTTTGCTTTTCTTCTTCTTTGATTTCTTCCTGAGAGAGGACAAAAAATGTGAGATTCAATGTTATAACAGATTCAATGTTATAAAGGCAGCAGCCATTTCTAGAAATGGTTACAAATGAAAAGTAGAGTTACTTCTTATTCTTTCCTTTTTTCTTCCTTTTCTTCTTCTTTTCTTCTGCAGAGGAAAATGAAAATGGCAGCAATCAGCCAGATACAGTAAACTCTGTATGGGTTGTCAAGGTAAATTACGAATTTGTACCGACACTGCTCAAGACCGGATCAGAAAATCTGAACTGGAGTAAGGATCGAACTCACGACTTTGGGATTGCGTCCCACCGCTCCAACAACTTTGCAAGCGGTTTGCAAGCTTGAGCTCTCAAAGATCACAATGCACATGAAATACTGTCACAATGAACATTTGGAAGATCAATTAATTTTCTGAAGACACAGTGGGACGGATTTCCCAAGTCGTGAGTTCAATCCTCACTCACTTCGGTTCAGATTCTCTGATCTGGTCTTGAGCAGCATTTGTATAAATTGGTAATTTATCCCTGAAGATGACTCCATAATTTTTCATGGCAGCCTTACCTTCAGATTCACTATCAGACTCACTGTCCTCTGAATGCTTCCTGTGCTTCTTCTTCTTAGACTTTTTCTTCTTTTTCTTCTTCTTTTCCTCTGTTAATTGTGAATAATGTTAAGGCTTAGTTTCAATGTTAACCATGTGGACTAGGAGAGTATTTCAACTTTATCTGCGTGACAAGTTGGCCTAGAACTGAGAACAGCATGTGATCTTGGGTAATAATGCAGGAGACCAACCCACAATTTAAACATTCTAGTTCTCTAGCACCAGTAAACTGTGGGTACAATTATTGGGCAAATTATATCCATCAGGATTCATTTTATTGTTTAAGTACAATGCACGCAGTCCATGCAAACTGGCACCTCAAACTACCATAACCCTTCCATCTATGGAGTCTGTCAGTTTCTGTCAGTTCACGGTCCGATTTCACTGAAGAAGCAACCTCAGCCTCCCAAGTAATGAGGCCCCGCAAGTTCTCAAAAGGACTTAAGTCAGGCAAGGAAGGGGGCCAGACTGGTCATTATGAATACTAGAGACAGCTTGTCTGTCCATCCGTCCGCAGAGGTCATTTTAACTAGAGCTTCTTTTCTTAAACCACATAATGGATTTTCTTCCAACCTCAGCATGCATTACTGCCATTAATAGAACCTGTGCACCGGTGACTTTGAAAGTGATTCGACTCATTGTCATGGAGATTCTACAATTTTTCCCACTTAGAAAACGGAGTATTGAAGATGAGTTTTGTCCAGACCTTTTATCATGACAGTGGACCATTTTAAAACTTGACATGTTATTATCACAATGAGAACCTGAGTACATGTGAGTTGGAAAGCGATTTGACTCATTTTCAAAGCGATTTAATCATTTTTTGACCAAGAAAATTCTGTATTGGAGCCATAATTTGAGGGGGGTGGGGGGCATGTCGTGTCTGGGACAGGCACGTCTCCTCTTTGGTTATCTTTGAGGCTTTCAAAGGCTATTCAAGCAGTGAAGTACTTGGATGAATGTGACAGGGCATTGCTCTGCATAAAGATCATGACCTTCTTGAATGCTTCACACCTCTTTCTGCACCCCTGCTTGAAGAAAGTATCTTCCAGAAAATAGCAGTTGGGTTGGGAGTTTGTTTTCGGTCCTTTTTCCACCCGAAAAGGTAAGGCTTGCTCATCTTCAACAGCAGCAGCCAACATCAGAGCCCCTTCTCCAACATCCTGGCATCAGACTCAAACTGGTGCATTGCGTGCAATAATGATCTGACCATGGGCCCATCCACCTGGTCCAACACGAGTCATTCTCATTTCATCGGCTCATAAAACCTTTGATACAGGTATTTCTTGGTCCAATCTTGACGCTTCAACTTGTGAATCTTATTTAGTAGTGCTTGTGTTAGCCTTTTTTTTAACCTTGGTCATGTCTCTGAGCACTTGACACCTTGTGCTTCTAGACACTCCAGGAAGGCTGCAGCTCTGAAAAATGGTGGCACGGGAGTATAATGGGTTTCTGGTAGCTTCATGTTCAATTTTCTCATGTCTCATTCTGTTAATTCATGCCCTTTCCTCTCTGTGCGTCTTTTGTGACGCATATTGACTATTCACTCCAAAATATTTGATTCTCCAGCAGTCATGCAGTTTTAAAAGTGCTGCATCTGTCTGAGGGGCTTTTTTTTTTTTTTTTTTGAATGAAACTGCCCAATAACAAGGCAGACCTTAATGAAAGGTGTTAATCACTTTAGGCCGCATCCTTCCTTGTTATTAGACAAAAACGTTGCCTGAAAACGATTAAATCTAATAGGCATTCAATAATATAATGTTTGGAGTTGGAAAATGTGTACAGAAATAATTATAAGGTCACAGCAATCACCTACCAGATAATTGAGCAAGCAGTGCATTCACAAATTTAAGCAATAAAAGCACAATTTACCTTCTGAACTTGAATCAGAACTGTTGTTTTTCACATCCTCCTCAACAGGGGTGTGCTCGTCGGAACTAAAATAATAAGAGAAACAGCGATAATCACAAAAAATAATATGAAACAAAAAAAACGTATGCTACCAACGATTCTGGAACACACATTTCGTGGCATTGTAATCAGATGAGATAAGACTGAATTTAAAGTAGCTATATTATGCTTTTTGGGTTTTCCCCTTTCTTTTATGTATGTAGTATTTTGGTGCATATAAAATGTGCGGTCACAAAGCCCAGAGTCCATACCAAATGTGGTTACTTCCTCCAACAGAAAGCTAAGCTTCAGAACTGCCTGAAATGCCTTGTGTGTAGTCCAGCCTTTAGTTCCGCTAATTGTCTACATCACTATATAACACATTTGCATAATGCTCGCCAAGTTTAACTCGCCCTCAAAACAGCTGTGTTTTCAGCAGTTCAGGAAGCCTCCACAGCTGAGAGGCAGTTGCAGTAAGGGGTGTAACATTTCTGTCATGCACAGTTGGCCAATCATAAAGTGGACTTTTAGAGATAGGAACCAAAAAGCATGAGCTTGAGGTGCTGCACACACAGCCAGTACAGCTTTTTATGCCTTCTCTGCATAAGAACACACAAATGTTAGTAAACAGACCACAGATATGAAAATATTAAACTGGGAAATGCACATAATGCAGCCTAATTAATATTCTTATACAAAACCCAAAACCAGTGAAGTTGGCACGTTGTGTAAATCGTAAATAAAAACAGAATACGATGATTTGCAAATCCTTTTCAACCTATATTCAATTGAATACACTGCAAAGACAAGTTAATTAATGTTCAAACAGGTAAACTTTGTAATTTTTTGCAAATATTAGCTCATTTGGAATTTTATGCCTGCAACATGTTTCAAAAAAGCTGGCACAAGTGGCAAAAAAGACTGAGAGAGTTGAGGAATGCTCATCAAACACTTATTTGGAACATCCCACAGGTGAACGGGCTAATTGGGAACAGGTGGGTGCCATGATTGGGTATAAAAGCAGCTTCCCTGAAATGCTCAGTCATTCACAAACAAGGATGGGGCGAGGGTCACCACTTAGTGAACAAATGCGTGAGCTGATTGTCAAACAGTTTAAAAACAACATTCCTCAACGAGCTATTGCAAGAAATTCAGGGATTTCATCATCAACGGTCCGTAATATCGTCAAGAGGTTCAGAGAATCTGGAGAAATCACTGCACATAAGCGACAAGGCCGAAAACCAACATTGAATGCCCATGACCTTCGATCCCTCAGGCGGTACTGCATCAAAAACCGACATCAGTGTCTAAAGGACATCACCACATGGGCTCAGGAACACTTCAGAAAACCACAGTCAGTAACTACAGTTCGTCGCTACATCTGCAAGTGCAAGTTAAAACTCTGCAATGCAAAGCGAAAGCCATTTATCAACAGCACCCAGAAACGCCGCCGGCTTCGCTGGGCCCAAGCTCATCGAAGATGGACTGATGCAAAGTGGAAAAGAGTTCTGTGGTCTGACGAGTCCACATTTCAAATTGTTTTTGGAAACTGTGGACGTTGTGTCCTCCGGACCAAAGAGGAAAAGAACCATCCGGACTGTTATAGGCGCAAAGTTCAAAAGCCAGTATCTGTGATGGTATGGGGGTGTATTAGTGCCCAAGGCATGGGCAACTTACACATATGTGAAGGCACCATTAATGCTGAAAGGTACATACAAGTTTTAGAGCAACATATGTTGCCATCCAAGCAACGTCTTTTTCATGGACACCTCTGCTTATTTCAGCAAGACAATGCCAAGCCACATTCTGCACGTGTTACAACAGCATGGCTCCGTAGTAAAAGAGTGCGGGTACTAGACTGGCCTGCCTGTAGTCCAGACCTGTCTCCTATTGAAAATGTGTGGCGCATTATGAAGCGTAAAATAAGACAACGGAGACCCCAGACTGTTGAACAACTTAAGCTGTACATCAAGCAAGAATGGCAAAGGGTTCCACCTGAAAAGCCTCAAAAATTGGTCTCCTCAGTTCTCAAATGTTTACTGAGTGTCGTTAAAAGCAAAGGCGATGTAACACAGTGGTAAAAAGGCCCCTGTGCCAACTTTTTTGCAATGTGTTGCTGCCTTTAAATTCTAAGTTAATGATTATTTGCAAAAAAAAAACAAGTAGATCAGAAGGATCTAATAGCTGCGACCTCGCCTAGCATCCGTCACGAGGTCTAGTGTCCATGACTGGTGGTTTCTTGAACAAGTGTGATGTCAAAATTGGCAAATGACCTTGAAAATCAATAGGGGACCCTTCCTCTGTACCAAGAAGCTTGTTCTAAGATGTAATAGCCATCCTTCAAGTTAATATGGAGTTACGGAGCGAAAACTGTGAAATCGGGGCAAAATCGACACTTTTTTGACCAGTGTGACCTTGGGATTCGACAGATGACCTTGAAAATCAATAGAGAACCCCTCCTCTATACCAAGAAGCTTGTTCTAAGATTTCATAGCCATTCATTGAATTAAACTTGCGTTACGGTGCGGAAACGGTCAAATCGGGCAAAATTGACACTTTTTTTTTTTTACCTTTGTGACCTTGGGATTTGACGGATGACCTTGAAAAACAATAGGGAACACCTCCTGTATGCCTAGAAGCTATTTACAAAATTTCATAGCGATCCATGAATTCTAACTGGAATTACAGCGCGAAAACCTGCAAACAAGGTCGTTACCTCTGTGGACTTGACCTTTGACCTCGACCTTGTGCATGGACATCACTTTGGTGAAGGTCAATAACTCCTGAAAATTTCATGATGATACGATGACAGGAACATGGTGAAAAAGGTGTCACAGACTGACAGACAGAAGCGTTCATAGAGCTGCTTGGTCACAGCTAAAAATAAAGTTTCTCAGTTTGAACATTAAACATCTTGTCTTTGCAGTGTATTCAATTGAATAGAAGTAGAAAAGGATTTGCAAATCATTGTATTCTGTTTTTATCTACGATTTACATAACGTGCCAACTTCACTGGTTTTGGGTTTTGTACATTTACACCATTGGCTGTTCAGTAATTTGACTTACTCGGGTTCTCTCACTCGCGGTGAAAAGCCCCAGACTTCTGGTGCCCCGAGTTCCCCAATCCTCTCCCTTTCATGTAGGCGCCTTTAGGGGTAGGGTAAGAGACAAGGAAATTTAGTACAACTGAACTAAATTTAAACTCGCCCTTGGTGCTGTATGACATTTCTGCTAACCTGGCAATGAAAGCCTCTTGTCTCTGCCGTATCGCATCGTCTCTTTTGGTATAATGGTCGTAACGAGATCCGTGACCATGTCTTCCGTCTCGCTGCTGCCATGACTCCCTCTCCCAGGACCGAGACCGGGAGCGCGACCGGCTTCTCGAGCTACCCCGGTAAAATCTCGTTCCACTCTTGTCCCTGAAGTCGCACCACCGTGACCGGCGGTCCTCTTTGACGGAGTTCCCATTGTGTCTGCTGGATTGGTTCAAGGGGCTTCTTGAACGACTCCTGCCACTCCCACTGCGCGATCGGGAGCGTCGCTCTTTTTTTGGGCTGGTCACATGCTCCGGGCTCCGACTTCTCGACTGACGGCTCAGAGGCATGGCTGCACAACATTCCAGCAAAAGGAGGAAACATGTCAGTGTTTAAAAGCTAAGATACAAATCTTAATTTCAAGAATGTTTGAAATACTCAAGTCTCCGCCATGGCATGGCTGATATCTAATAAAAAGGGAAATAAAATGCAAAGGAGGGATGGATAGATAGGCTGAAGGACAGACCAAAATTTGAAAAGGCACAGTAAACTGTGTCCGTATATCAAATTTCTTTGAAAAATAATGAACTGTTTAGGAGTTCTGGTTTTGAAAAGATGTGTGACAGACAGACACACGGAAGGACAATGCTCATTCCTACACCCCCATCCCATTAATATAGGAGGATAAAAAAGGCTGACTGAGCAACCGTTAGCCCAGGAGCTTGAGTAAAATACGCTTCAAAAGTCTGACTAAAGCATAATTTATACATGTGAATTCTTGGACAAGACAAAAAAAAAAAAAAAAAAGAGTACGCATAGAATTATTCCAACTATGCCTGGCAAGTGACCGCTGGAAGCAAATAACCAACACTGATTAAATGTTGTTATAATCACAAATTTACGCTCCTTCATTTCACCGTTGCTGTACATCTGTAGTGGGTGCTAAAATACTTCCCTCGTGGTTTTTGCGGCAAGAAGCTTTCAAAGCTATGGTGAGGTCGTTATGAAGGTAATGCACTGTGGAATAAATCCGGGCCAACACTTGCCAGAATAGGTCATGACAGGATACACTTTAATAATTCCTCAAGGATGCTTATGTCTATTTCGAACAGCATAGACTGTAAGGTCCATCAAGTGAAGCCCGTAAGTAACTAGAAGGTCCTTGAACAGCACATTGCCTCCTCTGTCGTATTATCGTTGAACTTGAGTGTTTAATGCAGTGCCGTCTGAAATCGCACAGAAATTCTTCTGGATTCTGGATCAAAAAATGAGTCAGATTTTCTCCAAATCGTAATCAATAGCTGCGTTTCCATTACAGTTTTGCGCAAAATAAAATCGATATTTCTCAAGTTTCGATAAAGTACAACTGCGACTTGCTACTGTTTCCATTGAAAGGTATTTTGCGTAATTTATGGCAGTTCTTGTAAAGTCGTGCATCCCGCGATACTGCACACCGTATGGACGGCCCAAACCTTGTGCACGTAGATACAGTAATGGTTGCTGCTACTGCTGTTGCCCTGGCGATTTTTAACAGAAGGCGAAGGCAGCGGGTCATTTTTCAGCAGCAGAGGTCTTGTGTGGCAGTGGCCATGAATTAGGGATTTCTGGGAGGTGATCGTGACCGAGGAGCTCCTGGGAGGTGATCGTGACCGAGGAGTTCACAGATGAACACTGGATCCAGGGGGCTGTTTCAATAAACGCGGCAGACTGTCCGACCCAGCGACGGACTACCTCCAATTGGATCAGATGGTCTTTTTCTGGGTGTTTCAATAAACGGTCCATCGTCCTCTGACCCGGTTGGACTGTCTTGACTTTCTGGGACCACGCAAGCATTGTCCTAAAACCCGGTCGAACAAAAATATAAGCAGTTTAGCTCGAAATTGCCTGAGGGCAAAGACAGCCCAACATATTTTGAGAGACGAAAGACAATATAATCAATGCCTGTGAAACCACCCAGAAACGAGGCTCTGTTGAATCCCTGAATTTTTCTAACAACCACACATCATGAATATTCCACTTTAAAATAATCGGTGGCATTTTCCTCAAGAGACAAAAAGTAGTATTTTTATTGAAGCTATCTAAAGACCAATGGGATATTGCCTTAAGAACGGTCTCAGCGTGGTTTTCAGGGGTTGTTATAAATCAGCATGTTCGTGGTGCGCATGTGCGACCGAGAATGGAGCTCTGTTTACCACCCGTCTTTGACTTAACTGATGTCTGTGAAATGAGCTGTCGTCACAATTAGGATGTGGTCAAGTTAATTAAATAGCCTAATTAAGGCTAGGAGGAGGCAATAAATCCTAAAATTGATATCTACTGTTGTTGTGGACCCCTAAATTAGGATGAGAGGGTGCTATTGACATAAAAATTAGAAGGAAGAAAAGAATGACAATAAATAAATACTTCACCTCGATGGATTTATGATTCATGGAGATTCTCCAGGTTGACTTCTGTTTGCGTTACTGTGGGAGGACAAACATTAATGGACATTAGCAAAAGATGAATTCTACACAGGCAATATCCCCCCCAAAAGAGTGGTCATATCCATGCAATATAACCCCAATTCCAAAAAAGTTGGCGCATCATGGAAAGTCCACACAAAATCAAAATTGACTGATCTTTAAATAAGATCCATTTATAAAGAGAAATGCACAACAAAGCATAATTTGATGTTCTAAAATGGCAATTTAAACCGGCAATGAGATCCGTGCAATGCATTGCATTGCATTCTAATAATACACAGTTTAATTAACATTTTTGCTTTGCACGACAGCCTACAACAGGGGTTAGCATCGGGGTGGAGAGGGGAGTAATATTAGAAGAAAACAGAGAAAAAGTGCAATATCTTCATTCATATTGTCTATAATGGAGATGAGAAAGATAACAGAAACATTAATACTTGCTGAGAAAAGCAGACTGAGTGGGTCATTACATGTTTATGTTCTTAGAAAATAAAGCAAACAGCACAATGGAGATAGTAATAGCATATTTCCTGTCCATTGATTTTTAGATGGTCAGTCTGACCGTCAACCTCACAGGATACTAATCCAGCATTCTACTATTGTAGGGCAGGCAGCTTAACCAGTTGAATTCTGGAGGAGTTTCTTCACGTTAGCAACCAAGAAAATAGCCCACATAAAAAGTCGAATTTATTTAGGTCATATCAATGCAACCAAGTAGTCTACAATCAAGTTTGCCCAAACGATATATTCCACATTTAACATACAGCAACACGAGAATACAAATCGCTGCCGAGGATAGCTTCTGGAGAAAACATAAGCTCTACTCTCTTCCCCTTTTATTTGCGCAATGGCTGGCGCACTTCCTGAGTGCCAGAAATTGATTCCTCATTTTCTCTGGAGATTGTAGCTGGTGGCAGACTGAATAGCATCGTGAATGTGACAAGAAGAGCACCGCCAACGGTGCATAATACGCCCGTCATGAACATGGATCAGGAAGTGGACAGACAACATGATACCAATATCCAACAGACAACAGCCCCATGTGAGCTTTGACCTTTGTCCGTGACCTTGACCTTGGAGGGAGGGCCGTAAACATGGTACACGACACTCCGCTCAGTGATGGTACACGTGTGTGTGAAATATCATGGATGTATCTGAAGCGGTTGAGAAGTTATGCTCCGGACAAGCCCCATCTGGGCCCCATGTGACCTTTGACCTTTGCCAGTGACCTTGACCGGGTGAACAAAATCATGGTGCGCGACACAGCGCCTAGTGATGGTGCACGTGTATGTGAAGTATCACGAATGTAGCTCAAGCGGCTCAGGAGTTATGCCCCGGGCAAGAAATTGCTAACAGACAACTGACAGACGGACGGACGGACGGACGGGGGTGATGACAGAATACGTCCTGTCATAAGACGGGCGTATAAAAATTGGTGAAGTTGACTGTTTACCGCTGAGTTACATCACCATGTATTTCAATCATTCTCATGAAGCATTTGGGCACTCAAGACAAAAGTTGGTCAAGTCCAGCTTGGTTAATTTTCCCCAGCGCAATTGACCGATCCCAAGTCTCGTCTCCCATTGTTACTGTTGCTGGGTCGGACAACTAACCAGGAAACTTCAGCCTTGCCCGAGTTGAAAACAACAAGCATAGCAGCGCTGGTTCCGTTAAATGATGTGTTGCATACATGTGTTATTTTGGCATCGACATTTTGTCTCCCTAAATATGTGCTTTTTGGAGGATGAAAAGCAGCACACTAACTAATGGGAAGATCAAATTGTGACTCGGTGTCAACGTTGAAGTGCGAGCAGAGAAGTTAAGTAAATGTGACCGAGGCTTTTAATGACCCTCTAATAAGATATGTGCTTGGAAGTTTTCGTTATAAGGAAAGTCGATGAATGTCCGTGTTCGTCATCAAATTACTCTGGTTTCCTCACTTCATTGTACCGTAATTGAGCATATTTGCCATCAACTGAATTGTTCATATTGAAATCATGGCCAATGTCAACGTTGTTGAAAGGAAGCGCTAGTTAACTCTGGCTACTCCTTTCCTCAGCTTCATCTTAACCCCCGGCGGCACGGTGGCATAGTGGTTAGCACTACTACCTCACAGCAAGAAGGTCGGGGGTTCGAATCCGGCCTGGGGCCTTTCTGTGTGGAGTTTGCATGTTCTCCCCATGTTCGCATGGGTTTCCTCCGGGTACTCCAGTTTCCACAAAACATGCAATATAGGCACCCTCCCTCCTGTATGGCTGTGTGTGAATGTTTGGTGGTGGTCGGAGGGGCCGTAGGCCCAGGGCAGCTGTGGCCACAGTTTACCACCATCAGAGCGTGAATGTGTGAGTGAATGACTCCATTGTAAAGCATCTTTGTGTGTCCAATATAAAATTGATGCATTATTATTAAAACACTGCTCTCAGAAATGATCACTGCACAGCACGGATCAAGGGGACAGAGAAAACTTATTTCTCCAAGCCTTTCTCCCCTCCCTGTCTTCCGGAGCTCTGTATGAACAGACTAAGCGACTTGTCCACTGTTTTAAATATTACGCAGGTAAGAAGTATTGTCGTTGAATGTCAGTTACAGGCAGCTAGCTTGTTAGCCACCTTATTAATTTTAATATCTGCTCAGTTAATTCATTCCCCGCGACGGTAAGGGAACCAAGGCAGCTCGCTGTGACCGTTATCAATCGCAAGCTTTTGTTGGTAGTCAGGGGTCTATTCAAGTCAATGGGATGGCTAATTAGCTAGCTAGCATGAAACGTGTTATTACAGCCCTTCAAATAAATATTGCTGCAAAAGGCATGAGAATACAACTGCGTAGGTTTGTTTGATAAAACTGCCTTCTGTAATATTCTTGTGTCGTAAATTGTAATTATTTTGAGTGATTTATCACAAATGGAAAAAGACACCAATTTCACAAATTAAATTAGTTTAGGAAAACATTAAAAAGCTTATTATGGTTTTGGAAATGGACTAAAAAACACACCTTTAACACGGTCGGTATATCGAGTGTCTGTCACATGTAGCATCGTATTACCATTGTTCAGAAACCCAAAATGCCTGGTTTGACGGCTGCCTGAGGTGAGAGTTGTCCGAGGTTCGGTCAGACCCGTTTGCCCCATTTTGACATAGCCGAAAGTGGGCGGGGCTTGGGAACACGGTCTTTATTGCCTCATATTTGCTGCATAGTGTGTCATACATTCTTAATCTGAGAGAGATCAAAACTGCAGACAGGCCAGTGTAGCACTATTCACTCACTTGTAATCCTGGCAGATTTTGGTCTGTCTTCCAGTAAAATGCAGGTATATCGCTGGAGTCGATGACGTCTGCATCATGGCAGCCTACATCGCTCAACAAGTTGTACTCATCTTTCTGCACTTGAGGCATAATATGCAAATGTTTTGCACTTCTAAGATATCAAAAACTGACCATATTTTACAGTTTTTTCAAGGCCTGTGTACTTACATTATCCTAGATGTTTCCAACTATGTTCAAAACCAGAGAAATCCATTCATGAAAGGAACGATCCATTTAATTTGGTCGCCCGTCAAAGGTGTTGCATCCCCTTTATACCCACTACTAGCTCCAACTTCTGCGAATACACAGGAAAGACCAGATGCTTGTTGCTTTCTGTTCTATGTGGCCGTACTGAACCGGGTAAAAGGGCTTTTGTCCACTCTGCGCCTTTTGCCTGGAATATGTTGCAAAATGAGTGGAAATCAGCAGCTTTAATTTCACTGAGCGCTTATAAATCCAAATTGAGAGCACACAACATGCACTTGTTTTTCAGAATTTTTTTTCATATTTTTATTTGTCTTTTGTTTGTATCTGTGTAATTGTGTACCTGCGCTTTGTATTTGCTGCTGCCCATGTTGGCCAGGTCTCCCTTGCAAAAGTAGTTCTTAATCTCAATGGTGCTCATTTATCAAACGTGCGTACACCAAAAAAATTGGGCGTACACCAAATCTCCCGCAAGGATTGGCATTTATCAATCTGAATGTGAGCGAACGGTCTGCAAAAATCTTGATGGCAATCTTCAAAACTGACCACTTTTTCTTACCTACATGTAAGGCATTTGGATTGTCAGTTATGTAGGCTATATAACATTAAATATCATGGATCTATAAATTGAATTTATTAATGAATGAGATCAAACCTCTGCTGCACTCCGGTTTTCCACCCCAACAGTGTTTACCGCAGCAGCAATAGTTTTCCAAACTGCAGCCTTCTGGGCTCCCTTAATGCCACTCTTAAAGCTTCCAAATAAAATTATTTTGTTTTTCTCCACCTCGGACGTGATAATTTATATTTCCTCCTCAGTGAAATTCTTTCCTCTTTGCTGTCTTTTGAGAGTCCCTGTCGTAAAGTGGGCAGGTCTATGCCTCCCGGAGCATGAATTTATTGGGGCGTGTCATGTAAATTAGGATTGCTTCAGCCGCCAGATTTATCAATGCCACAACAGTCCTACACCAAAATCAGCGACGTACAAACTTTTAGTAAATCAGACGTGACTACTGGCGAACGCTGATATTTACACCAGAATCTACACCAGATCCTACGCAAGTTCGATAAATGAGGCCAATGGAATCTTCCTGGTTAAATAAAGGTTACATAAAAAAAAAAAAAAAAAAGATGAAATGTCGAAGACAAAGGAACTCAACTAACTCGCTAAATTGCCATTGTATTGTTTATTATTGTTTTTCTAGCTTATTTGCGATGGATTACTTTTATGCTTGAACCAAACTAGTGCGTTGATTATACAAGCCCAAAACCACAGCAATAAAGCATTGTATGTATAGCCACCCCAGTGTTACCCAAAAAGGATGCACCAGTTAGATCACCCATGCATTTGCAGCACTTTTTAATGTACTTATGCGTTGTGCACAAGCGGCATCTCTGTGATATCCACCTTGGGCAGGGGGGGGGGGGGGTGGCACATGCTGTGGCAGGTCATGTTAATTAAGACTTTATGATAACAAGGATGGGAGTTTAAAACGTACCAATGTCGACAAACAGGCTCAACTGTTTCTGCACAACAGGAATACTTAGTGATAAATAAATTAACTTCTTTGCTACTTTTCTGGACATAGTGAAAACGACAGCTCTGGATTTCTAATCTATTATTTTAAAGGCTGCATCGAGTAAGTGTTCTCTGTTGCAAAGTTTGAAATTTTCTTTCATAACATACATACTTCTAACAAAATCAGCCGGGTCTTCATAAAAATGTTTCAACTGACAAACCTGACGGTAGAGTCAACTAATTTTTAGAGAAAGAAGATGAGAAATATCAGCTCTCAAAAGGCTGTTGTGGTCAGTGGGTTAGGTATACAAGTCAGTATACAGTATACTGTCTCACATATAACCTGCACATCAAGAAAACTAATAGTCTTTAAATTATAATTCATAGTGGACTTGAGACATTCAGAAATTGAATTAAAATATACAAAACTATAGTCTAACACTATAGCTGGTCAATCGTGGCCTATCCCCCACATAATGGCTGTGGAGTAAATATGTCCTCCAATACCATGAAGAAGCGAAAAGCTGGTAAATTTGTAACTTTATTTTTGTAACGTGTGCAACTGCCTGTCTTTTCTAACTGAGATTTGTGAACACAGTCCTTCGTGGTGGGATAATCCTTAAAATTGTTAGGCTGAGATTCCTGTAACGTAGCTGTCTGACAATATTATGGTATGTCAAGTATGATGGCATAATCAGAGAACATTTGGTCATACACTGAAATTGGGAGTACAATATAAGGAAGGATAAGAGCACCAAGATATTTTTATTTATTTATTTTGTGTCTTACGCCTTTATTTTTGTTAGCTGGGTCAAAGCTTAAGTTATAGCGTCTGACAGCTGATTTCGACTTGCTATTTCACTCTTCAGACAGTATTAAGTCAGCCTAATAAATAGGCCTTCGGAACAAAGTGTGCAGTTTATTTTTAATTCCTCCTCAAAAAGTGCACGGGAAAGACCACAGCTTTCATCATTCTCTAATTCTTTAATCCGTCGAACTCAAAACTAGCATAACAGTCCTCGATCTCAAATGCCTGTTGTGATCTCTTAAAATAGCAAACAGAGCCAACGAGCTACCACCTGGTTGTAAAAACTAACTCAGCTGTACGGTGTACATTTTAGGCCTCAGGCTTCAAAATAAACGCCATCGGATGAAACGGCATCATCCAAAACGGCCTCAGATTAAACGGTTTAAAAATGAGTCATCAGACAAAACGGCGTCAATAAACGGCCTCGGGTCGTAAAACACGACATAACATTTTATTTTGAAGGAAACGGAAGTATACGGTGGCAACCTAGCTAATGTTAGTTTGATTGCTTTGCTACCAAGTTCGCAAGCTTAGCTAGCCAACAGTTTGGTGCACGGATGTCAATAGAAAATAAATTAATAAATAAACATTATTCTGCTATCTCACTCAGCTAGAGTTGAACTGCGAGCATCTGTTTTTATACCAAATATAGCTACTCATTAGGGGGGCCGGCAAGCCAATTTTGACATGGAGAATAAAAAAAAAAATTTGAAGTATGTGTTATGATTGGTCATTATAAGTGGAAAACTCATTGTAATATATTGCTTAACTGTAAAAATGTAAATACACATGTATAATATACTGAGCACAAATGAAAATGCACCACTTGAAAAAAGCCAATATTTAAGTTCAAATGAACTTCAATATAATTTTTATACAACAACAACACTACAGTGACGTCACCCGACATGCCAGGTGCAAGAAATGCGAGAATTTCAAGTTAACTGTAATGCTAGGCAATTTTTTGCAAAAACGCAACATCTTGCACGCACACCACAGGAAAAATGAATTTCACTCTGAATTTGTGCACACATTGCCTTTAAAAGCATGTGAATCCGAATAAAATTTCACTTCTTCACTGACACTTGTGAAACGTCGACACTATGCCGCGACTTACAGCCCCTGAACGGGAACGTGCCATAGGCATGCTTCAAATTGGCGCCAGCACCAGGGAAATTGCCAGACGACTACACTGCGCACACACAACGATCGCAAGACTCCATCAAAGGTTTCTGCAAACGAGGAGCACTCCTCGACCGGGTCAACAACGTGTGAAAACGGCACGTCAGGACCGTCAGATCGTACGGGATCATGTCCGAGACCGAACACTACCAGCGACAAAAAAGGCTGCTCAAGTCCAAGGACGACGTGGATTCATTCACCCCAACACCATACGGAACCGTCTGCGAGCTGCAAGCCTGCGTGCACGACCTCCTTATTTCGGCCCCATATTGACGGATCGTCACCGAAACCAGCGTCTACAGTGGGCAAACAGGCACCAGAATTGGCTACGACAATGGCACTGTCTCACCTTTTCTGATGAGTCACGATTTCACTTAAGGAATGCAGATGGCCGTATACATGTTTGGCGGAGACGTGGTGAACGTTATAACGCCGATTGTGTCGTTCAAACGGACCGTTGGGGTGGTGGCAGCGTTATGGTGTGGGGTGGAATGAGCTACCGTCACAGAACCCCTCTCTATATCTGCAGAGGAAGGGTGAACGGAGTCTACTACCGGGACCAGGTGCTGCGGAACCATGTTGTGCCGTTCTCAAACCAACACCACAATGTCCACACGTTCCAACAGGACAACGCTAGGGCACACATTGCAAGGGTGTCCATGCAGTACCTTGCACAGCAGAACATCCCCGTGCTTCAGTGGCCAGCTCTGTCACCCGACCTCTCCCCTACCGAGCACTTATGGGATGAAATTGGATGACGTCTTTCACGTCGACGCCAGATGGACAACATCCGAGAACTTGAGGTTGCCCTTGTTGAGGAGTGGAATGCCATCCCTCAGAACACTATCCAGAGACTGATCAACTCCATGCGACGACAATGCACCGCATGTGTCAATGCAAATGGCGGTCACACCAGTTATTGACTTTCCCGTTTGACCCCTACACCAGTTAAACCTCTCACGCGCATTAACATTATCGTGAATGAAATTGAATGATGTTTACATGTCTTCTTAAGTCAATCATCATCTCAAATGCATCATACGTATACACGTCACATATCAATCCGTGGAGCTATTCCAGATTTTGTGAGTGGTGCGTTTTCATATGGACTGAGTATATATTGAAATAAGTACATTGAAACTAATTAATACTATTTAGGGCTGCTCAATTAATCGAATCGCAATTATTTTAAGCGCAATAAAAGTAACTGCCACTATGAGGCACACAGACGAGCTTGCTTATTATCTTTTCTATGACACATAACTAATGCGGTCGTTTGAAGAGCTTCCGGGAAGAAAACTGTGATTTGAAGTCCGCTAATTACCAGCGAGGTTGGACAGCCTCTATCGCCTTGGCACAATTAGCTCACCTTAAATCAATTCCCCTGTACTTTTCCTACCTTGCAATCAAGTGATTTATTCAGCCAACTCACCAATCAAAACCAAAAATGTGGGCAATAATGATTAAGAAGAGGTAATGAGAAACAGACAGACCGAATCAGGCTGCCGTGTTAGATTGAAAGAATGTTAATAATCTGAATTAACAGCAGACCTATGAATTTCACCTCTCGTATAATTTTTACATAACATTAAAAAGATTTCTTAAAAATAAAATCATTTTAATATGGGTCTTGGTTTTTAAGCGTTGCATTGCACGCAATAGATAAATTCAGCGAAGACTTGGAAAACACATGGAGGTAAATTACATGCTGAACAACGCAAAGTGGAGGTCTGCAAAGTCTTCATCCCCTAACCAACAATTGTCACCCCCTTACCATTTTGCTCAATTTGCAATCAAACAGTTGATTCGCTCAATTAGCCAATTAGGCTTCACAAAATGTTCTCCACTTCACGTTGCCGATATTTTAAAGCAGTGGCGGGTGGTGGACAGAGAACAAGGAGGGCGATTAACATGTCTTAAAACTGCTTATTAGTCTTCTGTTTTCTGTTTTCAGTCAATTTCTCTGGTAAAGAACACTCTAACCTTCCCCTCTCAGGTGTAGCCAATTGTCTTCGTTAAGACGAAATCAAACGCATCAACTGAACACCAAAAAGAGCGCATTTCAAGCTTTTTCAATTTAACAATCATTACCTCAGGTTAGACGACTGGATGTGACGAATTTAACGCGGAAAATCCACAGTGGTTTTTTCGTAAAGAGTTGCCTATTAAGGCATGTGAATTAAACATTTCATAGAATTTATTATTCGCTCGCCTAAACATTTCATTATAAGGGAAACTAACATGATGACCAAGAACAATGATTGATATCTCATCTGTTTTCTGACCCCTCGGTTTTCCGTCCACCGCCCGCCACTGTTTTTAAGCGCTTAAAACCAGGGCCATCTTAAAATAATTTCATTAAGAAACATCTTTAATAATACATACCAAATTCCCCGATGAGAGGTGGAATTCAGAGGTCAGCTATTTATTCAGATTATTGACATCATTCTTTCAATCTATCACGGCAGCCTGGTTAGGTCTCTTTGTTCCTTATTATCTCTTCTTAATTATTATAGGCCACATTTGGGTTTTGATTGGTCAGTTGGCTGAATAAATGGCTTGATTGCAAGGTAGGCAAAGTACACGGGAATTGATTTAAGGTGAGCTAATTATGCCAAGATCGCCTGTCCACCCTCGCTGGTAATTAGCGGACTTCAAATCATGGTTTTCTTCCCAGAAGCATTTCAGATGACCGCATTAGGTATGAGTCATAGAAAAGGTAATAAGCAAGCACGTCTGTCTGCCTCATAGTGGCAGTTACTTTTATTGCGCTTAAAATAATTGCGATTCGATTATTTGAGCAGCCCTAATACTATTGCTGTCATTCCGTTACAATTTGCCTCTTGTAATTCCGTGACATTGACTTTTTGAAATTTTTTGTCCATAAAGCAGGGTTAAAGTCAATTTTTGTTTCTATAACTTACAGTATTAACAAAAAACACCTTAAATATGAACATATTGAAGTTTCATAACTTAACCATGACAGGAACATCATTTTCTGAATGGTTAAACACAACATTAAAAAAACCACGTCAATTTTGTGTAATTCCGTGACGGAGTAGTTTTTGCTTGTTTCTTCTGTGAAAATTTCTCAAAAAATATATTTTCACTAAATAATATGAAAGAACAAGTCAATACCTTCAATATGAGACATCATACTTGATTTTATCTTTAGTTGTAGAGTTACAACCCAAAATGTAGTGGGACTGTAATTCCGTGACAGCTTGGCAGCCCCCTTAGCCTTAATTCGCTTGCTCAGCTTGCTAGTTTGCTAGCCTAGCAAGCCAACAGTTTGGTCCGTTATACTTAATAGCACTGCCAGCAAGCTAGGCTAGCGAACTAACGTTAGGGAGCTAGCAAGCGAACAGTTATATTTGGTGTAACATAAATGATAGCAGTTCACCTCTAGCTAAGTGAGATGGCGAAATAATGGATTTTTTAAAAAATTGATGTATATTCTATTGACTTCCGTGCACCAAACTGTTGCCAAGCTAGGCTAGCAAACTTGCTAGCTAAACAAGCGAACTAACGTTAACGAGCAGTTATTTGATAACAGAAATGATCGCGGTTCAATCCTAGTTAAGTGAGATGGAGAAAGAATTGATTTTTTTATTCATTTATTTTCTCCTGGCAAATATAACTGCTCGCAGGCTAGCCCTCTAACGTCAGTTCGCTTGTTTAGCAAGCAAGTTTGGTAGCCTAGCTAGCTGACAGTTATATTTAGTACAATGTAAATGCTCGCGGTTCAACTCTAGCTAAGTGAGATGGCAAAACAACATTCTTATAATTCATTTATTTTTTATTTACTTCCGTGCACCAAACTGTAGGCCAGCTAGGCTAGCAAACTAGCTAGCTCAACAAGTGAACGAACGTTAGCGAGCAGTTATATTTGGAATAACGTAATACACGCAAAACGTCATCAATATTCGACACCGGGGTAAAGCTATCACCAGTTCGCATAACAACGGTCAAACTATCACTGCTAAAAATTGTTGAGAGAAATACCGCGGCTTATTCAACGAAAGAATTAGTGTATTTTGTTCAGAAAAAAATCTTGAACAACTTCAATAATGTGTTTTGAAAATGATTTTTATTTCTCTTTTTTTTCAATAGATAGTTGACATTTTGTGCAGATTGAAATGTGAGATTTTGGTGAGCTGCTGTTAATCCAGATGATAAGCAATTGCATGTAACTGAAATAATGTTTTACTTTAAAGCAAAAGGAAAAAAAGGTAGATGTCACTATAGCATTAATGTAGGAATTCCCATTAGAATTTTTCTTTTTAGGTGGACAAAATAGGAGAAAATTCAGGCAGGGACCATAATACTGGTGTAATTCAAAATGTTTGGGGAAATTAGGGAGCCCAAACCAAACTGCACACGCTGTAGTAAAAGCTTATTGAATAAAGAGAGATTGCATGGGTGAATCAACATGTAAACAGCCATCAAAGTATGTGCGTTGCAATTGGACACAACTAAATGGGGGCATGTCTGAGGGCCTGTAATGGTTAAAATTGGAAAATTTAGCACTTGCATGCAACACTGCCAGCATTCCAGTACATGATGTCAGAATAGGAAGAGATTTCATACAGGATATATTAAATAAATGGCTATCAAAGTTGGTACTGAGAAATGTGCGAATGCAGATGATTTAATAGGGAGGTCAAGTTCTGGGCATATAATTACTGCAAATCAAAGTTTGTGAAAAGTAATGGTTGCATATCATAATACATGGATCCTATGATAAGCCAACAAAATATGAAGAGATTCTGTGGTGGAAATTTTTAATAAATGGCCATCAAAGTTAGTACTGCGCAATGTGCGAATGCAGACAATTGGATGGGGGGCGTCATACTTGAGGACCTCTAATTCCTGCAGATCAAAAAGTTTGTGAAAAGTAACGTTTGCATATCATAGCACTTCTATCATACTATAACCCCATAGAATATGAATAGATTCTGTGGCGTATTTTTGAAATAAATGGCCATTAAAATTGATACTGTGTAATATGCCAATGCAGATAATTGGATGGGGTGTGATTTTTGAGGGCTTATAATTCCTACAAATCGAATAGTCTGAGAAAATTAAGACTTGTACACTATATTTCATAGATCCTACTATAAGCCCAAAGAGTATGAATAGATTCTGTGACGGAATTTTGAAATAAATGGCCATTAAAATTGGTACTGTGTAATGTGCCAATGCAGACAATTGGATGGGGGGGATCATGTTTGAGGGCTGATAATTCCGGCAAATCAAAAAGTTTGTCAAAAGCAACACTTCAATAGCATAACACATGGATCCTAGTATAAAATTTTAAAATATGAAAAGATTCCATTGAGGAATTTAAAAATAAATGGTTGTAAAATTTGGTACTGTCTAATGTGTGAATGCAGACAATTGAATGGGGGTCCATACTTGAGGGCCTGTGGTTCCTGCAAATGAAGTAGTTTGTAAAAAGTACCTCTTGCTTACTATAGGTCATGTGTCGTTGTATAAACTCACAGAATATGAAAAGATTCGGTGCCGAACTTATTGAATAAATGGCCATCAAATCGGGAACTATTATACTGTTTGAATGGAGAGGACTGATTGGGGTACCATGTTTCAGAGCCTGTAATTCCAGTAAATCAAAAAGTTTGTGAAAAATAACTATTCCTGACCATACTACGTGCACTGTAATATAAATTGACGGAATATGAAGAGATTCTATCGTGATCTTGATTATCAATGTCGGAACTGTTGCAGTGTGCGAAAGATGATTGAATGTGGGACACATTTCAGGGTCTGCAATTCCTGCAAATCAAAAACGTTTAGAAAAATAACACTTGCTTGCCACATAACATCTTTTCTATTATAATAAAGAACTGAATATAGAGATTCCACTGTGGAATTATTAAATAAATGGTCATCAAATTGTGTTACTCTTGCAATGTACGCATGTAGACAGTTGAATGGGGGTGATTTTTGAGGGCCTGTAATTTCTGCAAGTCAAAAAGTTTGTGAAATATAACACCACCTTTCCATGCTTCATGTACCTTCCCCTGCACCAGAAATATCCATGTATGCCTTGCAAAACAAAATAACCTTGAGCATATTTTTCAATTTTCTCTTATGCAAATTATTTCAAGTTGATATATAATCTTACAGACTGAATAAGTCAATGATAGAATTAGATATCTCCAACTTAAGTACTTGAACACAAGTGTTTTATTTATTTCAAAATCATATTCTTTATTTTCAAAATTCCGCCACAGAATCTATTCATATCATATGGGCTTATGGGATAGGAGGATAGAAGTGTTATGATATGCAACCGTTATTTTTCAAACTTTTTGATTTGCAGTAATTATATGCCCAGAACATGACCTCCCTATTAAATAAAATCATCAAATTAAATCATCTGCAACTTTGATAGCCATTTATTTAATATAGCGCCCTCCATACTTAAGATATGTTAAAAGCCTAAAAATTAAAGTTTTATTGCAGAAGCATACTCTCACACTGAAAATTGTAGAAAAATGTACCCTTCAACTCAAGTGAATTTTAAGGGAAAAAAAATCTCTGACTAAGAAATAATTATTTCTCATAAAATCACCTGTTCCACAATTATTGGCACCCCTAACAATTCCTAGGAATTAAATATAAATGAAATATTTCTGTCATTTCTACAGTAGTTTACAAGGTTGATCAGAGTATCTAGGAACATTTAATTAGTAAATCATTACTTCCTGCTTCCCTGGGGTATAAATAGGACGTGACACAGAGGCCATTTCTCTTATCCACTCTTCAACATGGGAAAAACAAAGGAACACACCATTCAAGTAAGGTAGATGTGTGTCAACCTTCACAAGTCAGGCAATAGCTACAAGCCACTCGCCTGCCCCTGCCCATATCTACTGTCAGAGGAATCATTAAGAAGTTCTAAACAACTGGAACAGTGGTAAACAAGCCTGGACGAGGACGCAAGGTTGTTTCGCCACCACGCACAGTGAGGAGGATGGTAAGAGAAATGAAAAGTTCTCCAAAGCCCACTGTTAAAGAATTGCAACAAATGGTAGCATTTTGGCATCACAAAGTCTCCAAAACAACCATCAGGCGCTATCTACATGCCAACAAGCTGTTTGGGAGGCATGCACGGAAAAAAACTTTTTCTCACTCACAATCATAAATGCAAACGTCTAGAGTTCGCTAAGCGGTACTGCGACTTCAACTGGGATCGTGTGCTTTGGTCAGATGAGACCAAGATAGTGTTTGTTGCCAAAAAGCTCTAAGTGGGTCTGGCAGAACACAAAAGATGAGTATGCAGAAAAGCACCTCATGCCCACTGTGAAGAATGGGGGAGGATCGGTGATGCTGTGGGCCTATTTCTCTTCCAGAGAAACCCTGGGAACCTTGTTAGGGTGCATGGCATCATGAACGCTTTGAAATACCAGGACATTAAATCAAAATCCGGCGGCCCTGCCCGAAATCTGAAGATGGGTCGTCACAGCAAGATAATGACCCTAAACCCATGGCCATCTCAGTCCCCAGACCTCAACCCCATTGAAAATCTGTGGAGTGAGCTGAAGGGGAGAGTGCAGAGGAGAGGACCCAGGTCGCTGGATGATTTAGAGAGATTGTGCAAAGAGGAATGGTCGAAGATCCCTCTTTCTGTATTCTCCCATCTTGTGAAACATTATAGGAGAAGATTAGGTGCTGTTTTGTTGGCAAAAGGGGGTTGTACAAAGTATTAACATCAGGGGTGCTAATAATTGTGGCACGCATGATTTGATATAAAAGAATTATTTCTTAATGTGGGATTTTTTCCCACTGAATAAATACAGTTGAATTAAAGGTTAGATTTTCCTCTTTTTTTCCCCATTGTGGTCCTGTATTATTTAGAAAAAAAACTGAATTTATTAGAAGCTAAAGAACACATCTTAACTCATGGAATCTCTACCTATTCAGACATCCTGTCGTAGAATGCAGGCAGTGTTGCATGCAAGTGCTAAATTTTCCAATTTTAACCATTACAGGCCCTAAGACATGGCCCCATCCAATTGCAACATACATACTTTGATGGCTGTTTACATGTTGATTCACCCATGCCATCTCTCTTTATTCAATAAGCTTTTACTACAGCGTGTGCAGTATGGTTTGGGCCCCCTAATTTCCCCAAACCTTTTGATTTACAAAAACATTATGGTCCCTGCTTGAATTCTCGTATTTTGTCCACCTAAAAAGAACAATTCTAATGAGAGTTCCTACATTAATGCTATAGTGACGTCTACCTTTTTTCCCCCTTTGCTTTAAAGTAAAACATTATTTCAGTTACATGCAATTGTGTGTCATCTGGATCTCACATTTCAATCTGCACAAAATGTCAACTATTTATTGAAATAATAAAAATAAAAATCATTTTCAAACCACATTATGGAAGTTATTCAAGATTTTTTTTCTGAACAAAATACATGCATTCTTTCGTTGAATAAGCCGCGGTATTTCTCTCAACAAGCCGATTTTTGACAGCAATTGCATTACGTGACCATAGTACCGCGTTATACACTATTTGCGCAAATTTTTTTTAGCAGAGATAGTTTGACCGTCCTTACGCGAACTGGTGATAGCTTGACTCCAGTGTCGAACATTGATGACGTTTCGCGTGTATTACGTTATACCAAATATAACTGCTCGCTAACGTTAGTTCGCTTGTTTAGCTAGCAAGTTTGCTAGCCTAGCTGGCCAACAGTTTGGTGCACGGAACTCAATAGAAAATACATCAATAAAAAAATCCATCATTTCGCCATCTCACTAAGCTATAGGTGAACTGCTATCATTTATGTTACACCAATATAACTGTTCGCTTACTAGCTCGCTAACGTTAGTTCACTGACAGTGCTATTAAGTATAATGGACCAAGCGAATTAAGGCTAAGGAGTAGCTATATTTGGTATAAAAACAGATGCTCGCGGTCCAACTCTAGCTGAGTGAGATGGCAGGATAATGTAATTTTCTATTGACAGCCGTGCACCAAACTGTTGGCTAGCTAGGCTAGCGAACTTGGTAGCTAAGCAATCAAACTAACATTAGCTAGGTTGCCACCGTATACTTCCCTTTCCTTCAAAATAAAATGTTATGTCGTGTTTTACAACCCGAGGCCGTTTATTGACGCCGTTTTGTCTGACGACTTTCATTTTTGAGCCGTTTAATCTGAGGCCGTTTCGGATGACGCCGTTTCATCCGATGGCGTTTATTTTGAAGCCTGAGACCGTTTGGTTTGACGGTTTGTCTGAGAAATGACGCCGCTTGGTTTGACAAATGAGGCCGTTTAGTTTGACAAATGATACCGTTTTGTCTTACACTTGATACCTCACTTTGAGACCCGAGGATGTCCAAAAATGTACACCGTAGTGCAGTTTATTTTTAATTCCTCCTCAAAAAGTGCATGGGAAAGACCACAGCTTTCATCATTCTCAAATTCTTTTATCCGTCGAACTCATTAACAAAACTAGTATAACAGTCCTCAATCTCAAATACCTGTTGTGATCTCTTAAAATAGCTAGCAGAGCCAACGAGCTACCGCCTGGTAACGTTAGTTAGAACTAACTCAGCTGGGCTGAGATAATTCTGAGCCTGGTCTAAATGCAAAAACATGAAGTATAACTGGATTGCGCAGAACAACAAATTAGCTACACAGCTAATTCCAAAACATAATGTCGCCTCTATATATCAGAATACGGATACAGAAAAAATTAAAATGCCAAGAGAAAATTAGTAAACAGCGTTGCTCACCAGTGCGTCACTCCTCCGATAGTGTCCACTGGTGTACAAGAACGTGGTGTTCTGCTGAATGTTGTCTCCTGTTCAACACAAGACACAAACCTTTCGTTCCGCTAGATGGGCGCGAGCTTTCCCTCCGTTCTTCTTCTTTTATTTATTGGCGCATAGAACTTTGTCTTTAGTGCATGCCGCCACCAACAGTACTGAATTTCGTGCTGTATTATGACTGTGTACTTTACTTTAGTAGTAATTTTTAAAAATCCTCACACTTATCCTTCTCTGCTTCAATTTTTTCCCAGGCTTTCTGTCTTTCCTTACTTTTCTACAGTCTGACTGCTACCAAACCCTCTTTCCAAAATTCTCTGAATATCTTCCCTCTTTACATCAACTACACCCAAAATCTCTCTTGCCGCATCTACCACCATCTCAATTCTCTCCGTTTTGCTTTCGATCTCGCAGGCACAATATAAAACCATTGAAATGAACACTAAAAAACTTCTTCTGTTCATCCTAATTTCATCCTCCTCAAACTCCTTTTGCTTCTTTTCCACTGGCTGCGCTCTGACCTGCTCTTTCACCACCGTTTCTTTTTTACTCACAACCCTTTTAGTTGCTTCAGCATAAGATATTTTTCCCTGCACTCTTGTCCTTTCCACCACTCTTTCCATTTTCCTTCTTTCACACTGCACTGAGCCCATCTCATGACTTCCCCCACAGTGAAAACATGCCTTTGCCACAATACAATCATCCTCAATGCATCCCCCCTGTCCACACCTTCTACACCTGTGCATCTCTTTTTTACATACAACCGCCACATGCCCATATTCCTGAAAGGAAAAAGCGCAGTGGAGCCCTTTCGTATATTCTCACTCTGTAACTCACATTGTCAACAAATATTCTTTCCGGTACCTCACTGTTAAACTCTAACAGCATTGACAGGCTTTCCTGCACCTTTCCCTCTCGGTAGCTTCTCAGCCTCTTTGCTCCACACAGCCCCTCCACCTTCAAAAAAATCATTTAAATCTATGTCCAATGGAACACCACTGATCACACCTTTAACACATGGTTTTAATCTTTAAAGGAAAGCTAGTTACTTTTATAAGATTGTATTGTTTAATTTTGAATGCTTTGTCTCGTTGTTTAACATTGCGACACTCCACAATCACTAACCCTCCCCATGTTATCCTAACTGCTATAACATCTCCAATTTCCTTTTTCACAAATTTGCCAATGTCATGAGCATTACTAAATAAACAGTTTGCTTCATCACCCCTTATATCTGTCTTTATGCCTACAACAAATGTTTCGTCCTCATTTTCGTTGTCACTTCCTTTTTTCCTTTTCTTTTTCACTCCCACCGCCGACTCACAATCCATGTTTTCAAAACCATTCATTCGTAATCCAAATTAAAACCGAGAAACTGTGCAAAATATTCAAAAGCCAAACAATCCGCAAATCTATTTCAAATCTCGCGCCAAAAAAACTCACTTCTCCTTCAAGTCGTCCGATCCCCTTTCCATCCGTTATGCTTCCTAACGTCTCATGTAGGCTAGACATTTTTTATCCGATAGTCGATTTCATGTATATTCGCAATTGTAAATAGACGTCACCAATCACTTTAACAGTTTAATGATATAGCGGCAGTGAACAGATCAAACCGATTTATAAATTGAGTTGATCTCGAAATGTTTTGTCATGACCGTGTCTGGTGACTGATGACATGCCAGTGGTTCCCGATTTCGGCTCCGGGAGCCCTCTCTCCGCTTGTTTTTGTTCCAGCCACAACTGCAATACCAAAGAGTTTGGCAGGAATGCAGTACCTATCCTGGAAACCAATTAAGACTTGGGAGGTGTTCATAATAACCTGGATAAGAACAGTGTGGAACAGCTGATTAACAGGAACGCAGTCCCAACCATGGAGACTGATTTCAGGCTTGGGAGTTTGTTCCCATTTGTAAGAACCAGAAGAGTAATTATGTTTTTCTTTTCCAGTAGATATTGATAAACGCATGATAGAAGAGCTTTGCTCAAGGCTTCAGAGGGACAAAGCATTACAATCCAGCAACACTGTAAAAAAACCAAAGTTTGCATCTGTAGACCACACACAAGGAGAGGGGTTTATAATGGATTACACACGGGCGTGGGGGGAAAAAAAGACAATAAATCAAGTAAAGAAGGCAGAACCAAAAAACTCATAGGTTGTTAGATTGGGAGGTGGGTACACTAGGGTGTTGACATTGACATGGCCGCCCTCCAGGTTTTATTTCAAATTCTATTGAAGCAGTGGAGCAAAAGCGTGTAAATACTAATGTTGAGAATGCTGGACTCCATCTTGACACCCAAGACAAGACTGCTTGCAGGCGTTCTCGCTTATCGACACCAGACCATAGTTTTATCATTCTAGAGGCAAAAACTCGTGAGAACTATTGTGAATCCTAAGTACCCTGTGGCAGGTTGCAGTATTTCACCTGGAGGTATCGAAACATCAACTTTGCTGTACATTTACATAGTAAATAATGTTAACGATATAGTTGTCAGTGAGGTCATCTGTCTGTCTGTCCGTCCATCCGGCTGTCTGCGGTCCTTTTTTTTCCAGAGCAGAACTCAAATTTTTTAAATGAAATTTGCAGTGTATACCAATCAGGTCTTAGATTGGTGACTTAATATTTTGCAGTTTCTGAGATTAGATTGCGGGGACTAGGGGGATATGTCATCTTCTGATGACTCTTGTCCTGAGAGCATTGCTTTGAAAAGTTATGGCACATTGCCTAAAAGACTGATTGTCTGTCATTTTGAATAATTGATTTGAACAAAATTTACATTTCATCTGTTATTTATTTATTTATTTATTTTATTTCCACACGGGAACTTGCCTCAGCCATTGGGCTGTTCTTCCGCAAGTCCGTGCACGTGAAACATGACATCACAATGATACATAAAACATAAATATTACATGCATGTGAAGAATATACATTTTAGTAGAATACAGTGGCAACAAAAATAAAAAAGGTTTCATCAATAATAAGAAGCTAAACTGCACAATAACCCCCCCCCCACAATCACAAACCAGCCGAGTACAACAACATATCACATAAAACATTAGCGCATAAAATAAACTTAATAGACTGTCAACAAAACGAAAGAATACTCAACACTCATCGATAAGAATAGTAACTACACCGATGTCGCAACTTTTCAGCTACTTCTCAGATCAGATCTAAAATGTTACCTATTATTTTGCCCATGAGCCAAAGTTAGATCACAGCACTGTAAAAACATACGCACTATTTGTATTTCAGCCTTTATTGGCTAGAAGGTTTGGGTAGGTAGGAAACATTAGACTTGACGAAATGAGTAAAAGGTGGTCTTTGTGAGCGGGACCTGAAGTCTGCAGGAATGACGCAGGGAGATTCGATGATGCAGCTTCACGCCATCTGCATAACAATGCAATCAGAGATGACAGACTTCACCCGATTCACGCAAATATTGGCAAGTGCATAAACACTAACAGACAGAGAAACAAACAGACAAACACACAGAGCCGCTAAAAACAGTGCTTCACGCCCACTCTGTGGGGTGAAGTAAAAATGGAAAGAAACAGATGAGCGCAAGATGAAAATCAATTGGGAATATTTTATAACTAGGCTGCTGATTTTGAGGGAACATGAATATACTGACTTTGTATAACAGAAAGGACTCCAACAGAGATTAATTTAAACAATAAGAGGATAAACAGGTATGTGTCTTGTGGCCCGTATTTTAGTGACAGTAAAAACTGCTGTTAGGCAGAGAACATTGTGAAATTGTATTCATTCTGTGATCATGAATTTGATAATGAAAGTTATCATGAATGGTTGAACAATTTGCACTTAATTCCCATCTGGTTTTGATGCATCTAAGCTTTTTAAATGAGTTTTGATTATGCTAGGGGGGGAAAAAACTGGGCCAGAAATGGCATTGCAATTTTTTACCTCTTATGATGGCTCTTGTGTTGGTTGCATTTGCAGGAATTTTCTGTTAAAGATTATGTGAGCTTTGAGCTTTAATAGCATACATAAGCTAAAAATCATTTTGCTTGTCAGAATTGGCAAAATACTTCAATTTACATCTACAACCTGTTCCATCTGGGACTTGCCATCTGAAGGATTATAGCCTTGCTCCCACCTTGCCTTATAGCACATTATTTCCCCGAATCATTTCCCATTTACGTTTCCTTATTAGTAACTAGGTGTTAATTAGTTCAGTTGCGAGGATAAATCCGTAGAACTACCGTCCATTTCCCCTCAGCTTGCTTTATAATTTGAAGCCTCTGAATTCCTGTCGCACACAAATGCCTTATTTTTCTCCATAAGATTATTATTATTATTATTATTATTATTATTATTATATTTTCAAGTAGTGGTAGGAGTTTTAGCAGTAATAGAAGCAGCACACAATTTTACTGCAACCTCTGTGTACATCATTTTGTGTCAGGGTATAAGAATTGGTGAAATACATCACATACCCTGGTAAATTAAATTAAAAAAAAAAATTGATAAGCAAGTGAGTAATATGGGCGGGGCAGCATTAGGTCAATAACATCCATGGGATGCGTCTTGAACAAATCCAGCAATCTCATACTCTCCACCAGTGCTGAAGCACCATCGAAGATCTATGGTACTGCATACTATGGCAAAAAAACGGCTTGCCATAGAACTGCTGGAAAACTGTCAGAAGCCCAAAGAAATAGGACCTCAGTTCTTAGTTCACGCAGTGGTATGGAATGTAGGGCTCCCCCTCTGGGTTGTAAGCGAGTAATGTAAATTACAGAAGTGTAATCTACTTGCTCAAGAGCAGCGTTGTGTTTCTGGAAAAGTTCTGTCGGGATACCGGAGCATTGGCTCTGTTTTGCAGGTAAAGAAAATGCTATCTGCAGTCTAACGTTATGGACGCGAAGCTTTTCGTAGCTATTTATTATGAGTTTATGCTAGTGCATCTAACGATAGCTTCCAGGAAATGGCCGGTTGAGGTTGCTGGCATGCACAGCCCATGTTACAGTGAACCAGGAAGAGATGTACATTGAAATCTGGCTAAACATTGTTCAGTTTCCTTTAATATTTACCCAGAGTTTCCACGCATGAACATCTGTGAGTAATTTGAGTGAAACAATTATGCTTATTAGGTAGAAAGTTACATTTAGTCTAAAGTGCTGTCGCTAGTATAAAACAGGAAATTAACATTATTAGCTAGCTTCTGCTAACTGGCTAGCTAGCGCTGTAGGCAAGCAACGTCATAGCTAGCTAATGTTAGCTAAAATCTTAAATATTTCATGTTACCATAGTTCGCTATTCGGCGGACGAAATAGTTGGCGAACTATAATGGTACTGGCATAGTACTAATAGTTAAGCAGTTTCCCTTCGCCATAACGGCAGCATGGATCAGTGTTACCTGTCTCTCTTACTGATGTTGTGGCTACTAACCGTGAAGCCTTCGGTTAATGCTAAATCGAGTCAGGCCATGCCAGCCAATTAGTAAGTTGGCAAGCTAGTTGCATTAGGCGTCGTCAAGGCATTTTGTCTCCATGAATCCTATTGAAGCAGCTGCCTTTCTTTTTTTTTTTTTAACTTCGCGATGCTCAGGTCTATCCAGTTCTGCTCGAGTCTGTTAGCGTGGGTAACGTTGCTAGTTAATGTTGGCAGCATCGTATAACGTTCAGTGTTTTTCGGCCTGTTAAGTCTGTCAGTAGCCTGGTGCCAAAATAGACATTTAACGTTACTGGTGCCTTCATCTGTTCAGTCTTTAAAAATGTTTGTTTCTACACTGTCGTCGTTGAAACGTAGTGTCGGCGCTTATGATCCCTTTTTAGTTGCTCTTTGAGGTTATCTTTGTCACAGGAGCTCCATGTTTGTTTTTTTCCCCCCATAGGTATGTCGAGCGTAAAGCTGATCTCCGCAGCTGACGCTCAGCATGCCGGATCGCTGCTGAAGACCTTCAATGATCAGAGGATCAACGAACTGTTTTGTGACGTTACTATAATTGTACGAAGGCAGAAATTCAGAGCCCATCGGAATATCTTGTCAGCTTCCAGCACTTATTTCCGCCAGCTATTCACAGTGGCTGGTCAGATCATTGAACTGAATTTTATCAGGGCTGAAATCTTTGAGGTAATCCTTAACTATATCTACAGTGCCAAGATCATTCGGGTTCGATCTGATATGCTGGAGGAGCTGATCAGGTCTGGCAGGATTTTGGGTGTTAAGTTTATTGCCAATCTTGGCAACCCACTTTCTCAGGTGAAGGGCTTGCCTAACCTTTCCAATGATCAATCTGAAGGGGATGTGAAAGGGTTGAAGAGGAGCACGGTTAATGGATCTGAAAAGGATAAACTCATCTCCCAGGATTTGGGCTCTGGAGCGATGCCCATCATCACCGAGGCATTTTCCCTGTCAGCAGAGGAGTTCAAAGGGGACAATCATAAGGATGGAGACTCAGACAACGATGATGTTCTTTTTGTTTCGGAACAGGAACCAAAGAAAACAAGGTTTGGCATCCTGAGACCGAGCTGCGAGCCCACTTTATTCATCAATGTGGATGGATCATCTTCGGAGCGCACAAGTTCTCAGGAAGAGCAAATTGCTCCTAACGCAAACTCTACCACCAGGGAAAGAGAGAGCGCATCAGGGAGAAAAGACTCAAAGCATAGGACAGCGAAACCCGAGGAGGGTAAACTCTCCAAGCTCAGCAGCTCTTCCAAAGCCCAGCCTGACCCTGAGTGCTCGTCCTCTCATGTGGGGCAGAAATGCCCAGAGACAAACACCAGTGCGCCCCTCTCTCCTGCTGGGTCATCCTCAGGAGACAGCTTGTGCAGTCAGTCTCCTCCTCTACAGATGGAATGCTCCCCCAGGGAACCTCGTAATTCGTCTCCGTGCAACGACACTCATCAGGTGATAGGGGTGCAGAAGAAACAAATAACCACTGTCTTAGAGGAGTCAGCGGGCAGACCGGGGGAGTTCAGAATCAAGCTCTCTGATGTGCGGCCTGCGAAGGCTTCAGATAGTGCTATGTTTGATAAAGATTCTGAAACTGACTTGCTCTCATCTGGTAGCAAAGAGAGCGATAACTGTGGGGAGGATGATGACGATGATGATCCTTTGAAGGAAGGGGATTCTAAAGCCAAGAGGAGGGGGAAGTCATTGTCCTCTATTGATAGCCCAGGCACAGTTCCCAAGAAGTCGAAAGTCGGGATGGATGATCACTACGAGTTGATCATGGATGGAAAAACCTTCTACGTGTGCATTGTGTGCAAGCGCCCGTATGTGTGTTTGACTAGTCTGAGGCGTCATTTCAATGTGCATTCCTGGGAGAAGAAGTACCCTTGCCATTATTGCGACAAAGTCTTTCCCTTAGCAGAGTACAGAACTAAGCATGAGATCCAGCATACAGGTGAGCGCAGGTATCAGTGCTTGCTGTGCGATGATTTTTTCTTGAATTACCAGTTGCTGTCCACTCACTGCAAGCAAGCGCATAACCAGGACCCCTCGGGCAGAAAAGAAAAGGACTACACAAACAACAACCTTTATCGCCTGCTCCCCTGTAAATCGCTGGAGATCAAGTCCTATTCTTACAAGCCCGCGGGTAAAATCCCCATGATAAATGAGGAAGGGATTGTGTACCACGTGGACCCTAGCGATGGACTTGCTGCTGGCTCAGAGTCTCCTGCCTCAGTGCATGGGAGAACCATGAACTGGGACGATATCTTTGTCGAGTCTGGGCCCGAGGGTCAAGCAGAGACTAGTCTGACCGCTGCTGACGACACGCCGGAGTTTGAATTTGTTATACCGGAGACTTACTGAGTTTAAGCCCGCATGTACTGGAAATTGTGCCTTTTCAGCTAGGGCTTTGTGTTTGTTGTCTTTTTTTTTTTTCTTTTTGGAAGGTCTGGGCTTAAATCTGCATTTCATCTGTTTTTATAGATTTTGGCTGTGGAGTAGCTGTATGTTATGAAGTTGCCCTCATTTTCCGACACCATTTCACTGGCACTTGCTTTCTTAAGCTTTCAGTCTTTATTTGTTTTTATGTTAAGTACTGTCGAGCAGCATTTTAACCATCCGAGGGCAAATACTGGTGTTGTGATGCTGAGTTCATAAAATTGTTTTAAACCTGTTTGTCTTGGATTTCAGTGTGAATGATTATGTAACAATGTTTTTAATTTATCAATGGGTTAACCTGAAGTGGATCTATTGTTTATATTTGTTTTAGTCTTATTTATGTTTATGTTTTTACAATGTATCGTTTATTATGGAGAATTGACTTTTAAGATAGCACTACCATGTAATCTTACAGAAAGCTCTTTCCCAGAGGTATGAGCAGAATATGGTGATTATCTCTGGTAAAGCCAGCAAATGCAATAAAGAAAAACAAATACATTTCTGAAGCTCAGTTTTGCCTGTATAAATTTCTGAATCCTGTTTACCTTGAAAATTCGGTAAAATAAGTTTGTATCAGTATTTTACAAAACAATTTCTGATTTTGTTGTTTTGTTGAGTTTTCCTTCGGCTGGCTGTTCTTGATGCCATGTTTCACTTTTTATGATTAGTTTTGAGTTAACGGTGAAAAAACCATCAGCTTTAAGAAAAATCTGCCATATCATGCGTTCATAATTGGATAAATGGCCACCATATGTTGTATAACACATTATTTGAAATTAATAAAATACTACCAAAAATGTATGGAAACTGCATTTGTCGATATGCTTGTGTTCGTATTTTTGTTTGCAAAAACTATTTGTCCAAAACGTTATACGGAAGCATAGATCTACGTGAGCGCTGCAGGTGCCAGTATTGTTTTTAGTCTACTTTGCAATACCTTGTTAAATTTGATGATGTGACTCAAATGAAAGGCATGCAAATAGTTTGCAAGAAAGAACCTTTTTATCCCCCCGGCATATAATGCGGGGGGACGTAGTTATCGCTCTGTCCGTCTGTCTGTCCGCCTGTAAACATGAGTTTGTCCGGGCCATATCTCGGAAACTATATGCGCTAGCTTCACCAAACTTGACACACATGTCAATCATGATGTGTAGATGTGCCTTTTAAAGGTTGTTACACAACCTACAGCCGGGGGGATCCGCCATTGCCAGATGGCTCTTGTTTGTTTTAGCTATAGTTGTCTGTTCACAGTCACGTTATGCATTTGGATGATTGCAGTGGATATTCTCAATTTGCATTTATTCCTCACTTTAGATAGGTCAGTCCTACTCTTTTCAATTTCGGCAAGAACGCTGAAAGATGTAAAATTGTGCGTGATAATTGCATCTGGATTTCACTAAGGGGGAAATATATGTTTAGTATACTGTATACACAAAAAATATTGCTGGCACTCTTGAAACTTTGAAGCACCTGAGCTGCTATTACAGAAGCATCTGCACAAGTGATTCTGACCGCTTTTATGCGTGTGCATAAAAGAGGACCAACCAGTGGTGCAAGTGATAAGGCAGTGCTTTTGAAGCATTGAGACTTTCCAGCCTATTTATTGAATTGCTTTATTTCTCAAGGTGGTAAGTGCCTGCTGGAGTCATCTGCTGGTGCTGCAACCTGAAGTTACTGAGGTGCAGACTGTCAGCTTAAATTTGGGGGAGTTTTTATCCTTGATAGAACAACCGTTCGGAAATGACAGTATCTATAGTACATCATCTACCCATTTTAGGGCAAATCAAAAATATTGGAGAATTTAAATGTAGAATGAAAGTAATCATTTTTTAGATTTAATCTTCCATCCCATGCATACAATTAGTTCCTGCTTGTCTTGTGGACTGTTTGCTCTCAGTCGTCTCTTCAGCATTTAAAGTGCATGTTCAGTTGCATTCTGATTTGGTCACTGACTCTGCCAAATGAGCCAAAATGACAAGAAATGTTGTCACTGACCAATGAATTATGGTACACACATATCTGCAGATAATACACACAGGCTGGACTTAAGAATTATGGACAATGGAAAAATCACTTAATATTAAGAAGTAAATTGTAACATACTCAAAATGGCAATTTAGGGAATCGCTGTGCTTGCATTATGATTTTAATGTAACTGAGCAAAATCATTCATGTATTTGATAAACAAATTCACCAGAATGAAAGTTTCATAATTATTGGCAGCCCTGGTTTAGCACTTAGTGCAACCAGCTATGGTAAGCGTTACAGCATGAAGTCCTTACTGTCTGACAAGGTTAAAACAGACACTAGGAGGGAGCTGCAGAATCATTATGGCTAATTTACGATCACATCACACACTGTCACCCCGAAGAGGTGGGTCAGCCTGGGACGCGCATGTCATCAGGGCAAATATCACTCAGATGTTTGACGAACAAGCAAAAAGACTTTGCCTGGATGAGGACTCACCAATGTCCCCTGATGCGAATGTTCATGTGTCATCGGCACCTGGCTTTGGCTCAGAACTGTCCTCACTGATGGACTGACCTTGAGTATGTGCATCATACAAACCCCAATTCCAATGAAGTTGGTGCGTTGTGTAAAACGTGAATAAAAACAATACAATGATTTGCAAATCCTTTTTGACCTATATTGGATTGCAAAAATGCTTTACTGAAAATTGTAAGAGCCAATAAAGCCAATTTTACTTGGATAAATATGCAACCTTTCTTTTGTACAGATCTTTTTGTGATCAGTGACATTCTTGGGTTTGAGCTTATGAACTGACCTTTTCAGGTAAGTCCATAGGTTTTAAAGCAGATTGAGGTCTAATGACTGAGATGGCCATTGCTGATAATGGATTTTGCTGTCCTGGAACCATTTATGTTTGCATTCTGAGGTATCCTTTTGATCGTGGTTTTGCTACTATAGTTGCCCAATGACGTAAGATATCAAAATCAGACGCTGTTGAAAACCTATTGCGGCAACTTGTTTAAAAGAGCTCCCACAAGGGAGCTCTTTTAAACAAGTTGTCACATGATGGGTTATCAGCAGCTCAGGATAACTACATTTTTAATTCCTTGAAAATGTATTCAGCACTCAAAGGGTTAAGTGCTCTGGTTTAAATCACACCAAAACATTACTGATCCACTGTCATATTTAGCCATTTTTATGAGATGCCTGTTCTTGTCTGTTTCGATGGCAAACATGCCAAAGCTTTATTTGAGCAAAAAAAATCCCTTTTTATCTCATCTGATCACTGTACCATGATCCAGACATGATATAAATGATCGTTGACAAACTGCAAGTCCTTGTTTCTATGTCATGGGGTCAGAAAATACTTTCTTCCTGCAACCCTTCTGCAGAGCCAGTGGTTATGGAGGTGGCGTCGACAGTGCTTTTTGAAACCTGGTTGTCCCAAGATGCCATCAAGGCCTGTCGTTGTTTCTCTTTGGTTTTGGAGGATGTTTTTCTCTCTCTCACCATTATGTTTCCTTTTCGGATGGGGCAATCTCAACTACTTTGAATCGCATCCATGTTTCCCTCACTTGCGTCTTAGTCCGTCCGATATACAGTCCATAGTCCGTCCCACTGAAGTTGCCCGGAGAGACGCAACGGGTGCTTTGCTTCTCTCACTTGTGCCTCTTCTTCACGTTATGGCTCCTTCAAACGAGGATGTGTGTGTGTGTGTGTGTGTGTGTGAGAGAGAGAGAGAGAGAGAGAGCCAACGTCCGTTCAATGGCATTTTCCCATACAAGGACTGCTGAAAGATAGCTTAATGAAAAGCACCCAGCCGCCCAATGTTTGCCAAGGTTGGTCGTATGGATCACAAAAGCGTCCGAAAAAAACGTTGCAATCGCAATGATCTCACAGTGGTATTTTTCATTTACAGTCGCTGCACGTTAACTGTGGTCCAAAAAGTGTACTGACTTAATTACATTGCCTATTCCTGACAAATTATTTAGCTAATAAAAACAGACGGTTTTGTCAGCCGTCGTGATTTGACGTCACACACAGTCCTTTGGCCAGCTGGGGCAGAAATCACGGAGGAGCTCCCTAGTGGAAATTCCCACTAGGGGAGGCGTTCAGGAGAACTATCCTGCTGGGACTTGGTACTATTCCCAGTTCCCAGGACATCGCAAGCGCAGCAATAGTCGCTGCTGCGTCTGTCTGCTTTTAATGCCTTCTTGATGCCATAACGTCGCGGATTTCGTTCTCTCCAGTGCAGTTAGGAACATCAAATTGGCCGAAGGATGATGCCTAATCGGAATAATCTGCACAAAATGAACAGTTCTCCATTTACTCAGAAAATCAACATCTAATTTGGCGATTTCATTGACGTTGTGCATGTTCCCTTCAAGAAGAGAATATTCCGTCCCTTCAAGGGTTTGTCAAAATTTATTTAAAATAGTTTAAGACTAATTTAGCCTAGTTTATTTTATTTTTAAGGATGGAAGCATGGAATTCATGATGCGTTGCTAGGTTACTGTGGTTTTGAGTTGCATAACGGGAAAAATTAAGGAAATTAATCGAATATAGGCCGACAATTTCCCACGCAAAATACATTTGCGCCTCTCTCAAATCAATACTATTGCATGCAAGAGAATGAAGACAAGATGAGGCTCAGGAGTCGATTAATAAATTGATGAAGAGCGCCACGTTGTGGTGAAAATCCAAACCAATGGCCTCCTTTATATTACCACCGTTCATAGGCCTAATTTAAAATATTTCCGTTGTTCAGCCAACCAACTGCAATAAACTTTGCCTACTGTACATGGTCGTAACGAAGGCTACTCGTCCAGTTACACACAATGTTTAATGCGTGTAGATGTGAATATCATGTAAAATGGTTTCAGACTCACTTGGTCATGTTATTTGAAACGGAGCATATATTATAGCCTATATAACTGATACAGAGGCTACACAAACCCGGACATGGAAGATGCACATGGAAACAGAATGATTTGATTTCTAAATTTGCTTAAAATTTCATTGCAGATTGTATGAGGAGAAGATATTTCACGTTTTGTCTGGTCGACATTTATATAGATATGCATCCATTCTTTCAATACAGGCTGGCAATGCACTCCAAAGAAGCAGGGATTGGAGCAATTTTGAAGGTTAAAAAAACGTATGCGATGATGTGATTTTAAGCAGCGGGTTTCATCCGGTGATCCTGATTTGGTATATAACCGAAAGGAAAGGCCAAGGCATTCAGAAACGAATATGAGCAGAGGAAATGAATTCACCCACAAATCTGTGAGCAAATTTCTTAAAGGTTAAAAACAATGTTTCTCAAAGAAAGATACGAAGGGATCTGAATATTTCACCTTACACGATGGCGATGCATAACTTTGGAGAAATTTAGAGGAATGTCTGTGCATAAAGGGTAGGTCGCAAAATAAAGCTGAAAACCCATGATCTCTGATCACTCCAACAGCAGCACGTCAAGAACCCTTCTTTATCTATAAGTGATATAACCACATTGGTCCAGCAATATTTAATCCACAAATGCCAGTTGAAACTCAGCAGTACAAGGGTTTTCAGTGTCCAGAATTGCTGTTGACTTTTCTGGGCTTGGAGGCATATGGACCATCACACAGTGAAAACCTGCTTTGTAGTCAGACAAATCAATATTAAAATGGATATTGTATGCTCCCGCCTGAAGAATAAAAGAACCATCCAGACTGTTTCCAGCAAAAAGTTCAAAAGTCATGTATGGCCATGGTTTGGGGTTGTGTCAGTGCCCTTGGTAAGGGTAACTTGCACTTTTGTGAAGGCGCAATAAAGTGCACTTATTCTGTTCTTTTTATGGTAATTTTTGAATTTTTGGAGTTTACCAGAATAGATATACATGCTTCAATGTTAAAAAAAACAGTTCATTTTTTCAAACTGGCCATTTTTGCTGCACCTCTATTTGAAACTGTTATGACTCTGCCCTGCCTGGTCTTGTTTCTCTGCTTTTGATATTTGTCTTATTTGGTATTTGAACTTTGCGATGTCTGACCATTCTTAGATATGTGTATTGGGTACTGTTATCATTGGTTTGTTCATGTATTGTCTTAGTTTTTACTTTTCCATATTTTGCATATTGGCATAGTTTTATGCTGGTCCATGTTTTCCACTACGCATTGCACTTTGTCTCCCCCATCTGGTCTCTCGTCTTGTCATTGTTCACAGCCCCAGTCCTGTGTGTCACTCTTCGGGTGATTTATTAGATTCTGGATTTCAGCCTTCCTCCCGATCTCGTTTGCTTACTTCACCTTACTTTTCTATCTTACTAACCGTACTAACAGTTTGTTGTTTTCTCTAGAAGTTACTAACAATAACTAACATTGTATATAATACTAACTTACTAAAGAGCACTAAGGGATTGTATAGTTTCACTTACTAAATGATTAACAAGCTCTCTGCCCTCGCCCTGTTCTAGTCTCCGCCTCTTTTCTCTCCCTAATATCCTTTGCTTCATTTCTGTGGAAACTCCACATCTGATCACGCTGTCCTTTCTCTGATTATCTATGCACGTTAGAACTCCTTGACTGGAGCCGTTTGTTTCTATATAGGCTTGTCCTGTGATCCCTGTCCGCGTTTTGGCTTCTGCCAAATTTCATGTGATTAGGTTCTCTCTCATGTGCTGCTCCCTTGTAATTGGTCTGACTTCTTGCACCTGTGATCTCCATAGAAGTGTATATTAGGTGTCTTCTCACAGTCATTCTCTGTCAGATCGTTTCTCGTGTTTACCTGTGCTGCTATTTCTCTCGCCTCATACTCATTGCGTTTCTGATTCTGACTGGATTGCCTGACTACTGATTTTTTGGCTTGCCCTTATTTGATTACTGTTGCATCTGTGTGTTCGAACCCTTTTTGCCCGACTACGATTTTGTGGATTGCTGCCCTGTTTACGATTCGGATTGCTCTTTGGTTTATGAGTTTGCTTCTCCTACAAACCACTACCTGTGTACCGAATCTGTTTTGCCTGAGTACGATTTTTGTTTGCTGCCCTGGTAATGATTCCATTTCTGCCCCACTGGATTTTGACTTTTGGATTGCGGACTCTGTACTGTTGCCTTCTGCCCTGCGGGGGTTACCCCCCCTCGCTCAATAAAAACCTTTTCTTTTGCAATCCTGTGTTCTCGCATTTGGTTCCGGAATCGATACCTCACAGAAACACTCTGTTTGAGCTTCTGCTCCCCCACCTCCCGAAAAGCGCAGTCTGGTGCAATTGGTAACTGGACCATTCACTTGAGATCAGTCAACTGCTTAGCATGTATGATGGAAATGTTACACCCTTGCTGTAAATGGATTTCTGCTCCAGGTGTGGGCACTGTGACCAGTTTTCTTTTTTTTTTGCAAACAGAAATGAGACTGTAAACAGGTTGTGTTTTCCCTTCCCTCGCTTCTGCCAGTCATGATTTTTACCGAAAATATGTAATTCAATTGTGCTTTATCTGAATTTCAAGCCCCATATCTTTTTCACAGAATTACAATGTGGTCACTTCTCAAAACAATATCAATGCAGAATTCTCAAGAAAACAAATCTTCAACTAAAACAGTTGCAAATAAAAAAAGAGCCCCAAAGAACCATAACAGGCCATTCTGCGTTGAGGTAGTCAGCATGAACAGAAAACTGAGAACTACATGATCAAAAATCGGCCAAACCTAATCTGCCCTCGTGGATTGTTAATCGTGTCTTCTCTGCCTCTGCACTGTCTAAGCCATAGTGAGCTATCCCACAACTTTCCCATAATTCATTGTAAACATGGCAGCTAGGTATCTCACGAGGAATTACTTGTTATGATGATGGTGAAGTGGAAGATGACAGAGACCCAGAGTTTGTCCCAAATGAATCAGAAGATGATGGTTCCTCTTCAGAAGGAGGTAGATTTCACCTTAACTGAAAGACAGGCATTTAAAGCCTGCATAAGAAGTGTGTGTACACAACTTTAGTTTGTAACATATGCAGTGTTTTTTGTTTCCAGTTATTCTAGATGACACAGGAGGCTGGAAATTTGAGTCCCATTTTCTCAAAAGTACTGCAACATGGTTTGGCCCGGTATGGTGCTAAGGGGATCCTATATTTGTTTCTGAACTCATTTGGCCTGCTGCTTCTGTAATCTTATTAGTGCGCTGAGTGTTGTCCACTGAGATATAAAAGTGAAAGCAAGAGGATCCAAATGCGAGGAAGTAATAAATAGTTTTATTTGTGTCGGCAGCAGGCAGCGGCGGCGTTAGACCTGGGCTAATATCCCTCCCTTTATTAACAATTAGTCCTGGCTAATTCTAGATGGTTTTCCTTTATTAACGTTTTCCATTTCGAGAATAATCAAGTGACAATTGAAGACACGGCTTCTCTCCCCCATGCGATCTGTACTGGGCTTCAGTACAGAGAAATAATTTAATTGTAATTAGGTCTTTGGACCGGCACTCGGCAATGTTTCAGAACTCTTCAGCAAATGAAGGTAATTCTGGTCTCTAGTACGTAGTTTCGTCCGTTTACATTTTTCAATCAGACAGCTGTCTATTTTTTACAGCGAGTTGCGTGACCATGCTGCAAAAACAGGTGTAAGTACTTGTCGACGAAATTACCTTAATTCGCTGAAGAGTTCTGAAATGCCGTCGCCGAGTGCCGGGGCATAGATCTATTTATAATTAAATTATCTTTCTGTACTGAATGCAGCCCATTATTTTGTAGCTTTTAGATCGCATGGGGGAGAGAAGCCGTGTCTTCAATTGCCTCTTGATTATTCTTGAATTGGAAAACGTGTTCATGAAGGAAAACCATTTAGAATTACCCAGGACAAATTGTTGTCAATAAAGGGAGGGATATTAGCCCCGGAATTTTCAGGTCTAACACCACCTCTGTCAGCAAGGCTTCAGGCGCAAAGGCAAATATGAACAACATGGGAAAAAACACTCCCCAAAAATTATAAAAGTTGAGCTAAACCAGGGATACTCACTCTCTTCCGGGACGAGCTGGTGTGGGTGGCAGGCCCGGCGCTAGAATAGGGAATTGGGGGGGCACAGACATGTCCCTTTATGACAATTAGGATAGTCCTGGCTAGTTCTCAATCATTTCCCTTTATTGACGGGTTTTCTGATTATTGTAATTGGCAACTGAAGACACGGTTTCTCTCCATATGCAATCTAACAGCGATAAAATCATGGTGTAAATTCAGTATAACTGAGAATTGGGGTGGACAAAACATCCGTTTCAAACAATTATTAGTCCTGACCTGTTCTCAGTCATTTTCATGATTAACAAAAGGTTCAAAACCTTTTGAAAAAAGAATCCACAATCAGATTCTTTGGCTAGCTGGCATCAATTGTGGGCGGCGCCCGGACTCTATTTAAACCCTAGTTCCGCTTTTTCGCTGTTGCTTGAGTGTCAGTGTTGCGATTGCACTGTAGCCCGCAAGATCCCTAGCTAGAGAAGTATTGAGGAATTAGTTGCAAAAATAGAAAGTGTTAGTAAAGGGAATCTTTCTCTTTCCTTTCCTCTTTCTGTGCACCGTCTGGTCCTTTGTCTTCTAATCTCTGTTTCCAAGATTTTTCCTTTCTTTCGTACTGTCTAGCTCGCTCTGCTTGCTTGTCTCACTCGGACTGTATTTATGTCCTTTTGAAGCGCGAGTCTCTCTCCTATTTTGTCTTTGTTTGTTTCTCTTTTATTCCTCTGCTTCCTATCGTTCGAGCCACTGCGTTTGGCGTCTCGAAACACCAGCCATCACAGTACACTCTAGCCAACATGGAGACGTCAGCTGTGGCCAAGATTGAAAAGGTTGTCAGCAGCCAGCAAGCTATGCTTTCTGGTCTCAGCCAGGGTCTCTCCAGCCTGAGCAACCAGCAAGCTGGTTTGGCTGAGAGACTTCGTCTTCAGGAGAACTGGTTGCAGAAACAGGGAGCGTTCTATTAAGCTTGATCGAGAGTATCAGATCCCTGTCTACACAAGTTTCACAAAATGTTGCACAAGCATCGCCCACACACCTTCCTCGAGAACCAAAATTACAATTGCCCCGAAGATATAGCGGCAAGGCCGGAAAATGTAAGGATTTCATCGCCCTATGTGAGAAAATTCTTAAGGCTCAGCCGTCACGATTTGTTAATGAGGATTCTCTGGTTCTCATTTATATTATTCCTGTTGGCTGGCACAGCACTCACTTGGGTCAGCCCACTTATCAGATCTAATTCGCCGTTCGAAAATTCTGTGGAGGCTCTTGTTAGGGAGATGGTGTCAGTTTTTCATCAGGATGTTTGTGGTCAGAACTCGGCTATGCGTTTCATGCATCTGACTCAGGGCAAAGAAAGTACCCCAGAGTTTTCTATTTTATTTCACTCCTTGGCAACAGAGACAGGCTGCCGGAGGCTCCTCTTATGACTGTGTTCAGTCATGCCCTCTCTGAGGAGGTAAAAGACGCGTTGGCTACATTGGAGCCCTGTTCGACTTTCGATTCTTTGGTTCGCACTGCTGTGCGAATTGACAATCGCATCCACGAACGTAACAAGGACAACTAAACAGATTGCCGCTTGCTGACAATGGGTCCAAGCCTGCTAGTGGTGAGTGTGTGGTTCCTATTCCACCCATTAAAAATTCCACTCCGGTTGAGGCTATGCAAGTTGATAACTCATTTGAGAGTCGGACTCACATACCTGCTCCCAGAAGAATAATCTGCTTTAATTGTAATAAACTGTCCACTTTGCTCTAAGCTTCAAGGAAATGGGAGATGGGAAATCCCTCCAGCGGTTTTGGGGGCGCTGGGGGGCAGACCCAATTTCCCTTCCGAACACTAATCCCTGTTGAACTGACTGTGGGGAGCAAAAGAGTTGTTATTGAAGCGTTTGTGATGATTCGAGCACCGTGAATTGTTTCATGGATGTTGAGTGGGCTAGGAGGCATTCCGTTCCCACCTGTCCTCTTTCACAGCCACACTCAGTGAGAACTTTGGACGGTCGCCCGCTTGGAATGGGAGTTATAACCAAGGTTTCTGAACCACTAAATATATTATTTTCCTTTGGTGCCATTTTGAGGAGGTTTGGTGCTTTATAATCAGTTCCCATGCTTTTCCCAATGTTTTAAGGCATTCTTGGCTACGGGAACATACGCTTTGCATCACTTGGGGGGAACAGAATAATCATATTGTCCAGTGGTGTGCCAATTGTAGGTCCCATTGAAGAGAGAATATGACTTGTTTTCCCAGACATCAAGCTATGGGGCAGGCTGATGCCTGGAGCGAGTGTGAGGAGGTTATCTCACCGTACCCTCCTAATCTAGAAAAAGGGGCAGAGGAGGGGTTGGAATGGGATCCTCAATTTGATTGGCGTCAGCCAGAGGACGATTACCTTTTTGGGGATTTTTCCGATTCTGAATCTGTCAGCGAGACGTTCAGTTCTGAACAGGGTGAGGAATTAGGGGCCACCCTGAACTGTACTTTGCCTTCTAATGTTCCTAATGATTATGCTGATCTCACCGAGGTTTTTAGTAAACAATGAGACTTAACTTTACATCCTCATCGCCAGTACGATTGCGAGATCAATCTCTACCCTGGTACTACTCCTCCTAGGGGTTCGCTATACTCACTGTCAGGGCCTGAGCGTAAGGCCATGCGAGAATATATTTAGGAAGCTCTTGGTAATGGTTTTATTCGGCCGTCCATGTCTCCTGCCGGAATGGGGTTTTCTTTGTCTGAAAAAAGGATGGCAGTTTGAGACCCTGCATTGATTATAGGGGTTTGAATAAAATTACCATTAAAAACCAATACCCCCTTCCATTGATAATTTCGGCATTTGAACGTCTGCAGGAGGCATCATTTTTTACCAAGCTAGATCTCCATAATGCTTATAATTTAGTTCGCATTCGGGAGGGGGATGAATGGAAAACCGCATTTAACACTCACGACGGGTACTACGAATATTTGGTCTCGCCGTTCGGATTGGTTAAAGCCCCCCCGGTGTTTCAGGCACTCGTTAATGACGTCCTCCAAAAGATGTTGGAGAAATTTGTCTCCTTTTATCTTGACACCATTTTGATTTTTTTCTACAACACTCTCGGAGAATAAACAACACGTCAAACACGTGCTTGAGGCCCTCCTTAATGCTAACCTTTTTGTCAAGGCCGAGAAATGTGTCTTTCACGCCCAAACTGTCTCGTTTCTTGGCTATTGCTTCTGTTGGTAAATTAATAAAAAACCAAGAACGTTGTCCCGATGAAGATGCAGAGTCCGATTGTTCGTGTCAAAAAGCAGGAAAGAGTTTATTACACATCCGACCGTGAGAACAACAGCGTGATGCAAAGTTCTAAAATTCCTTCATTTTGTAAGAAACTTTATACATGTTAAAGTACAGACATTTGCATATGATTTCTTTAATGTTATAAGAAGTTGTTGCTGATTGGTTCCAGGGTTTACACATTGATAAAAAGCAATACTCTACAATTGGGCCTCTCCTGAACCACCCAACTGAGAGGTGCCAGTGCCTATTGTCCTGTCGGAACTGAAGACAAACGGAGATTCAAGCTGGAAGTCTCAAATAGGCGATATGTCCTGCCGGACCTGACGGCTTCTCTTATCTCCTAATACACATTCATTATCCATTGATCAAACAGTCTGGCTCACCTCATATTGCCAATACCCAAAAATTCTGTTTCCCAACATTTCCAAGGGGTCGGTCCGCATGGACCCGGACATGGTGGCTGCGGTCACGAATTAGTCTGCCCTTCAGAGTGTTAAGGAGGTCCAACACATCTTGGGCTTTGCTAATTTTTATCAGAGGTTTATCCGTAATTTTAGCACAGTTGCTGCCCCCCATTATTGCGCTCACCAGAAAGAATACCTGCTTAACATTTTTTTGGTCTCCAGTGGCTGATGCTGCCTTTCAGGAATTAAAGAAACGCTTTAGCTCAGAGCCCATTCTGGTTTTAGCCGATCCCTCCCTCTTATTTGTGGTGGAGGTGGATGCTTCAGAGGTTGGCGTGGGAGTTATTTTGTCGCAGCGCCCCTTTTGGGATAATAAGCTACACCCATGCACATACTCCTACCGGTCTTTGTCTGCTGCACAGAAGAATTACAGCATTGGTGACCAAGAATTATTAGCGGTCAAGTTGGTGCTTGAAGAGTGGCGCCACTGGTAAGAGGGAGCTGAACACCCATTTGTGGTATGGACAGACCATAAAAATCTCCAGTATATTCAGCAAACCAAGCGACACAATTCCCGGCAGGCGTGGTGGTCATTGTTCTTTAACCGCTTTAATACGACAGCGCTGATCGTGATCCTATCCCGGAGCCAGTTATTCCGGCTGCTAAGATTGTGGTGGCCATTCAATGGGAGATTGAGGCGGTGGTTCAGGAGGCTTTGAAGACCAATCCCAGTCCTGGGGGGGAGCCCCCTGGCTGTTTGTTTGTCCCGCCGAAGGTTAGGTCACAGGTCCCCCAGTGGGGACATTCTTCCTGCATGGCGGGGCACCCAGGGGCCGATCAGACCAAGCGGTTCCTGGCCCGATGTTTTTGGTGGCCCGGTATGATGAGGTAAATTTGGGAGTTTGCTGCTGCCTGTGGGATTTGCTCCAGGAACAAGACATCCCACCTCCCTCCCTCTCGTCTACTGGGACCATTGTCCGTTCCAGGTGCCCTTGGATGCATATTGCGTTGGATTTTATTACTGGGCTGCCTGTGTTTGAAGGCAACACAGCCGCTGATAGAAGGTATCGTTTTGCCCCATCTTATCAGGTTGGTCAGAGAGTTTGGCTGTCTACCCGGGACCTCCCCTTGAAGGTAGAATCCCGAAAACTGGCACCCCGCTATATTGGCCCGTTCAAGATGGTGCGTATGGGATCAACCCGGTCACTGTCCAGTTAAAGCTCCCTAGATCTTTACGCATCCATCCTTCATTCCATGTCTCACGGATTAAGCTAGTTAGCACTAGCGTCCTAGCACCTGCCAACACACCCCCACCACCACCATGAATGGTTGAGGGGGTGCCGGTTTAAACCATGCACCGCATTCTTGCCAAGAGGCGTGTTGGTCGTGGTCGTCATTTCTGAGTTCCGCGCGCGGGGTTCCCAAAGGACTTCTGGAGCTGTCCCGCGGGGGCTCCTGTAATGGTTTTTGGAGGCTGGCGAGCTTTCTTTGTTACTCTCGTCCAGGATGATTTCGTTTTGCCCACAATCGTATTCTTTGGCCAGCTGTCATAAATTGTGGGTGGCTCCATGACTCTATTTAAACCGCCTTTGCTAGAGTGTCAGTGTTGCCATTGCACTGTAGCCCGCAAGATCTCCAGCTAGTTTTGAGGAATTAGTAGCAAAAAGGAAAGTGTTAGTCAAGGGAATCTGTCTCTTTCCTTTCCTTTTTCTGCGCACCGTCTGGTGCTTTGTCTTTTTATCTCGGTTTCCATGATTTTTCCTTTGTTTCATACTGTCTAGCTCGCTCTGCTTGCATGTTTAACTGGGACTGGATTCATGTCCTTTGGCAGCGTAAGTCTCTCTCTCCTATTTTGTCTGTGTTTGTCTCTCTTACATTCCTGTGCTTCCTTTCGTTCCGGCCCCTGCGCTTGGCGTCTCGAAACACCAGCAATCACAAAAATGTAAAAGTGAATGAAATAGAACTGTCTACACAATGAGCTACACCAAGACTGCACCAAACTGGTCAGAGAGCAGGACACATATAGGCTTAATTGGGTAACAGGGTAATTAAGTGTGGCCGTAGAGTGTGGAGTTGATTGTGCGGGAGCAAGCTGGAGCTCAGAACTCTGATAATGCGGATCGTTGTGGGCAAAGCGTGACAGCTTCAGAGCTTTTTATAAGTGCAACACTGTCTGCAAACCGGTTTCCAGTTCAACTGGCCCAGAGGACGCTAATTTTTGCTCAGAATGATGCTAAGAGAATCCAGTGGGTACTCCCATAGAAAAGCAATAAAGCTAGTGAAGTTAACATTGCACTTTTTACATTGAAATAAGAACTGAACATGAAAACAGATTTTCCCTCTGAACTCATACTGAATGCAAAGGATGCGCAGGAGCTTTTCAAAACGAGCACAAAGACAAGGGAGCTTTGGCACAAGACATGATGGGTATTTACTACCATAATTATCGAACTCGTGACAGCTATGTTAGTGCAGCATTAGCATTGTGGCTTTCAATACATTACAAATCCCAAAATGGCGCAGCTCCATTTGATGTGAATAGGGGCCACTAGATGGCAGTATTTACCTTTTTTTTGTTAAGCCCAGACTGGAGCTATGTTTAGACATGTCCTGGACATGTCTGGGGCAAGTCCCAGAAAATAAAAAAAAAGAGGTCTAAATGTGGGTGGGGTCTGCAAAAGAGTATATAAGGAAAAGAATTGAGACAGTAAGGTAGTAGGATAAATTGCAAGAAGAAGGATACGTGTGACCAGACCTGTCATTCTGTTCAAGACCTGTGAAGTTTCTTTTGTGGATTTTTGCCTGTGTTTGAGCATTTCCCTCACCCAGGACATCACCAAGCCACCCCACAAAAACAAGGGACTGAAAATATTTCTGTTTTTTTTTAATATATTCAATCTTGGTCATTAGTTGTAGGTTATTGTTAGTTGTTGTCTTTGTTAATTAAATGTGTTTAAGTTTTTAAATTGTGTCTGTCATCCCTTGCTGTTGCTGTTGCTATTGTGTTGTAAATGTAATAACAAATTGGGGCCATAACATCCATCTTTCAGTTGTAAGCATCGAGAATATCCTACACTCAACGGTGTCCAGTGCACAACGCAGTCCTCAGTAAGATGATGGAAACACAAAATTGCTGCTGCCTCTTCACTTATCCTTCCTTTTGAAGTCCATACCAATTAGATTTTATTTTGATATTGCAGGCTCTAGCTGCGTTTGTGGGCATAACCATTTTGATTCATTTGTGTTCCAAACTACCTGCCTGCTGCCAAAATTCAATAGGTGAGGTAACCAACTGAATGTCAATATTATGGAGTGCTGTCGCAGTATTTAGGCTGCTCTGGAGCAGTGCATTGTGCGGGAAAGAGAACTTCCTCCAGTGCTGACTTTGGGTTATCCTCATATGCAGACCCTTTACATGCACAAAAAAACTATATGATACACACAAAGACATAAAAAATAGAAAAACCACAATAGGTGCATTTTGATGCTAAAAAAAAAACACTAAGATTTCAGAGCAGCATGCCATGCCTTGAAGACATTATTTTTTAGGACAACCATGTATATTTCAACAAGACAAAGAAAAACTGCATTCTGCATGCATTACAAAAGCATGATTGCACAAAATGAGGGTGCATGTATTGGAGTGACCTGCCTGCAGACTGGATTTGTCAGCAATAGGTAATGCGCTGTGTTCTTTGAAATACCAAATGTGAAATAAAAGACCCCCCACTGTTGGACACTTTAAGACCTGTTTGCAGGAAGAATGGTACAAAATTTCACCTGAAACACTTAATCACTCATTGCCTTCTGTCCCTCATTATTTATTAAGTGTTGTGAAATGGAATGGCAGTATTCCAAAGTCATAAATACTTTACTGTCCCACCTTTTCCGTCTGAAATAAGTTTCAAGCATCAAAAATGAATGCCAATAAATAAATAAATAAATAAACTTCTTATCCAGTTGCAATCAAAATTATTCAACCCCCATTGTGAATTGGGTTACTGGCAAAATTTTCGAACTTTCAGCAATATGTAATACACAAAATTGAACAAGAACATTTTAAATAGCTGAACACAACTAATATCACAAGTATTTTCTCCAATTTTAGCACAAAATACAACTTTCAATGACTACTGCAGTCTCAAAATTATTCAACACCCTGAATAGAATCCGTCTGTTGTGTTCCGGGGTTCTGGCCTTTGGCCAGGACAGTATTGTTTAGGGTTTTAACAGTTTCATATTCAAGATTTCATAGTTCAGGTCCATTTCTCATGTCACAGTTTTAACAGTTTCTTGTATCCAGTCATTGCATTTCATTATTCATGTTTATTGTTCATGTTTTTACTTTTCCGTGTTTTTGTTCTTGCCAGGTCTGCCCAGCCACTCCACCGCTTGTCTGCGTTCCGCCCCGTGCCTTCGTTGTTGTACATTTCAGAACTCTGGATGGCTTTGGTATTTCCCCCTTCCTTCCATGCTATGCTGGATTCAGGGCTTTCTAAGCTTAATTGACAATTAACTTTTACTAGTTAAGTTACTAACATTTACTAACACTCACTGGGTGGTGTAATTCTTAGATAGGCACATTACTAATATTACTAATTTAGACAGGGAGTTTATTGTCATGATTCCTGCTTTGCTATTTCAAGATCTTGCTGTGCTTTTCTGTCCTAAACATTCATGCTGCTTTCAAACTGCATACTTAATTGGTACTTAAGCGGAGCACACTCATTCTCTTAATGAGCAAGTCTTGTCCACCAATCTCTGTCCATGTCTCATGATCTTGCCCTGCCTCTTGTTCTCCTTCTCCAGGTGTTGCCCCTCATGTCATGATTTCTTCCCCTTTATCTGGGTGCGGTGGAAGTTGGCTGGCAGACAGTGTCTCAAGTTCATGTCTTTTGCTTTTCATAACCATAGTCTTTTTGTATATAGTGTTTTGTTTTCCAACCCCAGTCTAGTTATTAATAGCCATAGTCTTGTCATTTATTCTTGTTCTTGGATTTCTGCCTGGAGTTTTCAGTGGTTTTTTTGTTCTTGCCGTTTTTGCTCTTTAGTTCATAGCTCTGTGAAGCACTCCTTAGTTTGTATTTAGCATCCCTTTGGGCCAAGTTTTTTGTTTGGCCCTCGTGCCTGTTTTTCTTTATTTTCAATAAATTCTGTTTTCCCCTCCACCTTGCATTTGGTGTCTTCCTGATCTCGCATCACCGTCATTAGAGCATATTTGCACATCAGGTGTTATCTCAAGCACACCTAGTCAAGAGCCTAATTAGTTGCATAATGTTTGCTTGAGATTGAACGCATCAAATACTTGCACTCGCTAGGGGTTTGTTGACAGTGATATTTGATTGCATTTTAGAAATATGGCTGTCAAGAGAATTGTCCAAAAAGCTAATAGAGAAGATCATTTCCTGGCACAAACAAGGAAATGGATACAAAAAGGTAGCACAGGCACTGAATGAGATACAGTGGGAAGAATAGTTCCCAAGTTCAGAGTTAAAGGAAGAGTGGCTACAGTACCAGGAGGCGGCAGAAAGAGGAAGCTATCAATGGCTCCCACCAGATTCCTGAGGAGACGGGTGGTCAAAAACCCTCAAGTGACTGCAGGAAACCCGCAGCAAGACTTGGAGGCAGGAGGCACTGAGGTTTCAGTTTGCACAGACGGGCGAATACTAAACGTTGAAGGTCTCCAAGACATACACCAAAACCGATCCAAAAGCACAAGCTCCAATATGCTCAAAACCATATATATTAGCCACAAAAGTTATGGGATACTGTTCTGTGGAGTGATGAAACAAAACTGGAATATTTTGGGCTAATATTTATTTATGAATCAGTGGTATGTATGAGGAATGAAGAAGCATATGCTGAAAAGTACACCCTGACTATAGAGAAGAATTGTGGGGGTTTTTTGATGCTCTGCGGCTGCCTTGCTTCCTCTGGCACTAGAAATCTGCTAAGTGTGGAGGGCAAGATGGATTCAGTCAAGTACCAGGATATCCAAAGAGAAAATATCATGCTGTCTGTAGGGAAGCTGACTCTTGGACATCATTGGACCTTCCAACAGGACAATGATCCTAAGAATACCTCAACATCCACCAAGGCTTGGTTTCAGAAAAAGTCTGGGGAGATTCTAGAGTGCCTGTCACAGTCGTCTCGCTTAAACCCCAGAAAACATCTCCAATAAGATTTGAAGAAGACAGTTGCACCATGCTAACCCTGGAATATTAGTGAACCTGAGTCCATTATTCAGGGAGATTGGGCTAAGATTTCTTGGGAATGCTGCCAAAAGCTGGAGTCTGCCTATGCATCACATGTCCAGCAGGTCATAGCGGCAAAAGGGTGCTCTACTAATTATTAAAGATGCTTGTCATGAAGGGGTTGAATAATTTTGAGCCCGCAGATGTCATTAAAAGTGGCATTTTGTGTTGAATTTGAAGGAGCCACTTTTAATATTTGTTGTGTCGAGCTATTTAGATTGTTCTTGTTTGATTTGCTCATCGCAAATAGCTGAAAGTTTGTAAATATTGCCAGTAAAACTAATTTGCAACAGGGGTTGGATAATTTTTATTGCAACTTTATGCATATACAGTGGGCTCCAAGACTACCGGCACCCCAGACTGGAAATGCAGCAACAATACAAAAAATATACAGCGCCCTCCATAAGTATTGGTACCCCTAGTTAAGATGTGTTAAAAGCCTTACAATAAATTCAATATATATTGCAGAAGCAATCTCTCACACTGAAAATTGTAGAAAAATGTAACCTTCTACTCAAATGAATTTTAAGGAAAAAAAATCCCTGATTAGGAAATAATTATTTTTAGTTTAAAATTTATATTTAGTTTAAAACAAATGGAACAGAGGTAAACAAGCCCGGACGAGGACGGAAGGTTATTTTGCCACCATGCACAGTTAGGAGGATGGTAAGAGAAATAAAAAGTTCTCTAAAGCTCACTATTAAAGAGTTGCAACAAATGGTAGCATCTTGGGGTCACAAAGTCTCCAAAACAACCATCAGGCGCTATCTACATGCCAACAAGCTATTTGGGAGGGATGCACAGAAAAACCTTTTCTCATTTACAATCATTAACCCAAACATCTGGAGTTCACTAAGCGGTACTGGGACTTCAACTGAGACCATGTGCTTTGGTCAAATGAGACCAAGATAGAGCTTTTTGGCAACAAACACTCGAAGTGGGTATGGCGGAACACAAAAGATGAGTATGCAGAAAAGCACCTCATGCCCACTGTGAAGTATGGGGGAGGATCAGTGATGCTGTGGGCCTGTTTCTTTTCCAGAGGCCCTGGGAACCTTGTTAGGGTGCATGGCATCATGAACGCTTTGAAATACCGGGACATTTTAAATCAAAATCTGGTGGCCTCTGCCCGAAAGCTGATGATAGGTCGTCACTGAGTCTTTCAGCCAGATAATGACCCTAAACGTGTGGCCAAATCTACACAGAAATGTGTACCAGAGATAGAATCAAGCTCCTCCCGTGGCCATCTCAGTCCCCAGACCTCATCCCCATTGAAAACCTGTGGAGTGAGCTGAAGAGGAGAGTGCAGAGGAGAGGACCCAGGTCGCTGGATGATTTAGAGAGATTGTGCAAAGAGGAATGGTCAAAGATCCCTCTTTCTGTATTCTCCCATCATGTGAAACATTATGGGAAAAGATTACCCCGTAGGAAAAATGTGTTGCTCAATCTCATCTCTTGAGATGAATTTGAGCTTGTCATATTTGTATCATTCTGTGATCATTTGTTTCTGAGTTACTTCTCCCAAAGGTCCCTTAGGAGCAAGAGATAAGCTAAAAAGAGACAAGAGGCAAGGACAACGGTGTAGAATCTTTTCCAGTAATTTTTGACAATCTTAAGGCACACATTTAGGGGGATTTTGGATCACTTCTTCCAGCAGATCCTTTCAAGATCCCTCACATTCTTGGGTTTGCATTATCAACTGCCCTCTTCCACTCAGCTCACAGGTTTTCAATTAGATTTAGGTTTGGTGACTGAGATGGCCATTGAAAAACATTGATTTTGTTGTCATAGAACCATTTCTGTGTGGACCTTGAAGCATGCTTTGGGTTATTGTCTTGCTGGAAAGTCCACTGATGGCCAAGTCTCGGCCTTCTGGTGGAGGCAACCAGATTGTCAGCCAATATATCCTGATACTTGCTGGCATTCATTATACCACTAATCTTAACCAGTGCCACTTAACCTCTTGTATTAAAACAGCCCCAAAATATGGGTTCAGAAAGGGCTCTCTTCTGGCTACCCGTCCAAAGATTCTGTGTCTGTGAAGGGGGCACCTGATGGTACTTTTTGAAACCTGGTGACCCCAAGATGCTACCAATGCCTGCAATTCCTTCACTGTGATTCTTGGGGATTTTGTAGCTTTTCTCATCATCCTCATCCATATTCTGGGGGACAAAATGCAGTTGTGTCATCTACCCTTGATGTTTTTAACAGTTCAATATCTTAGGGATTTTTAATAATTGCCCTGACAGTGCTCAGTGGCAGATTCAATTGTTTGAGAATCTTCTTGTTGCCATTACCAGATTTATGACGTTCTATGATCATCTGACTCTTTTGAACTGACAGTGGTTTTTTTTTGTTCATGATGTTGGATGACAAAGGGATATATTGCATGTGTGTTCCCTCATTTTTATACCCTAGTGAACCAGGAAGCACTCAAAAAATGAAACCTTATGAAATTTTAGATTTACTTAATAATGTTATGTCGACTGGTTCCACACAATAGCTTTATGTAACCTTTATTTGACTTCTAACATTTTTGGCCAGTTTAATTAATTGCACTGAGTGGAATGTATTTAACTCAGTTTTGTTTCATAGGGTTTCATTTTTTTGAGTGAGTGATGTAATGGCTCAATAAAGTTTTTTGACACTTACCCAGATAAAACTTGAATATGTAGAATTTAATATCCGGTTTAATTTTGGTAGATGTTATATACAATAAACTTTCACAGTACCATTAATCGTGAAAACTTGATTTGAAGCAAATTGATTTTTAATCAAATCAGTGAATGACTCTGGCTGCTTCCACTGGAACATTAATTACATGCAATATTTCTCACATCTTGTTATTTGGATTTTTTATACTTTTCAGAATTTTTCAAGCATTTTTTGTGCATTGCCATTCAGGGGTGCCAACAATTGGACGCTTGCACTTCCGTGCGTGACAGGCTTTTATTTTGCAAAATTCAAATTAGCCGTGTTCACTGAAGCATGAAAAATGATCCACGACATCGGCGTCAATTAGCTCATTCTGAATTTTGCCATAAGAAGCATTGGTAATTTAATAAATTAATTATTATTGCTTGGCGCGACAAGTGTTCAACTCCGCTTCCCTGTAAATACACTGAATAATTTAGTTAATTGGTTATTAGTGCATTGTGAAAGTTTGACACAAGGCATGCATTTAAAATAATTTTATATTGTGTCAAACTTTCAAGGTAGCAAAGTCATTCATGAGGTCTTTGGCTACAGTCCAGCTTCAGGAATGGCAGTAATCTAATTAAACAAAATCTAAACCTTATCTTAATACCACCTTCAGTGGCATTTACTCCATTACATTCTACTTCAGGATGGAATTTTGAGAAATTTCAGTTAGTTACGTCCATGCAATCTCCATATTGTAGCCATCCTTGTGGACGCAAAGCTGTATATCTTAATCGTTGATGGCTACGTGGCCTATTCAAAGCCCATTTGCTCAGTAAATTAATTCAACCTATCACCTGATTCCTACTGAGAAATAGGTTGAGTGTTAACCTGCATTATGGTAATGTCACTGGTTGCAGACAGTTTTATTTTTACATGAGTAGCCTTAAAATGCAAACCTGAGTCGGCAAAATCGCATTTTTAGAAACGTTTTCTGGGGCGTATCAAGCCGTTTGGATGCAAACGCAGAAAAAAATATAGCCTATATCGTTTTGTGAGCTGCAGGAATTTGATAAGCTTCGTCAGACATTGACGTTTATGTGAAGTCTACCATTCCCTCCCACCAGAGGGAAGATTGCTACCTACTGGCCCACCAACACCTCTTCCAGCAGCAACCTGGTGTTCCTCAGTGGTCTCCCATCCAAGTACTGACCAGGCCCACATCTGCTTAGCTTCAGCCACACAGCTGAAGCAGATGGAATTGTGGTATAGCACCTGCAAACAGTAGGCAGCTGACAGCAAGGTCCATCCCTGCACCTCCTTCTCCCACCGGCTGATCCCTGTGTAGAGGAACTATGCCGTCGGGGACTGATAGATGTTGACCATCATGCTGGTGTTTGAAGAGTGGAGATAATGGCTTGAGGGGCTCAGCATCCCCTTCCATGTCTGAAACAAGCGTCATCAAGAGACTTCATCCAAGGCAAGCACAGTAGTCACTTTTCTTCAACTGTTTTTTCCCTCCAAGGAAGCAAGAACCCCATGCCCAATGCCCAATTACCTGCACTCCCTCGCTGCTAAGGAAAAACCAGCGAATGTGGTCTGCCTGCCAGCTGTCACCAAGCTGGAGGTTAAGCACGTTGTGAAAGATGACCTCCAGTTCAGCTTCATTCCCCTGGAGCGCTCTGAAAACTGCCTCCCCGTTCTGGAAGCGGTGAGTGCAAAGGTCCTTGCCTGGGCCCGCACCTCCCCCTTAGCATGCCATTCCATGGTTTCCTGTGCCCTATCTCCTGTCTATCTGCAATTCTGGTGGCTTTTGGTTTAGCAAGACGATTAGGAGTATATCGCAGCCTGTGACATCTATGCACTGTTCAGTTTCATTTTGATAGTTTTTTTATTTCTCAATTATTACCTCATTCTTTCCTCGTCCTCTTCTATTTCCTCCCAATTTGTACTTTGTTAATTGTTGTGTTTGTTTTTTTAAGTTAATGGTTTGCGTCTCGCCTTTGCTAGACTGTTATCTTCTGTTTTCAGTGTTTAACTCCTGCTCAAAGAATCTATTTGTTTAGGATTTCATTCCCAGTGCTAGCGGTCCTGGCAAGTTATGCTTCTTCCAGTATCTTCTTTGTCCAAGTCTAAGAGTGCATCTGCTTCACGCGCATCAATCCCTTCGGCTTGACATCTCGGCTACTGAATTCAGATCAGTCCCTTTCTACTTCACCTAGCCAAACCCCCTGAGTTACTGTTTACCCTCGCTTGACCTTGGACTGTCTTCTGGCTACTCTCATCATTTGTGCTTAATTACTCTAATCTTGTATTTGTTAACGATGTCTTTTGGGGTTTTGTCTGTGATCTGTGTGTGGCTCCTGTGTTCTGATTCATGACAAAGGAACTGGCCCTTATTCAAAGCACACCACTTAATTGGGGAAGGATAGTAATATGTGGGCAGGTATGGCTTGTAATTTTTTTATCACGTAACTGCTGACAAAAGCAGCAGGATGCATTCAGAGTTTGAAAAGGCTGTATTATCCACTCAGATTTGGCTAAATGCTTCAAAATTTATTCCACAGCACTGCCCAGTGCAGATGGTCAGTGATAAGAAGCATGTGGCAAAACCAACCGAAATAATTTTTTATAGCAAAGAAGTGGAATTTTTACAATTGCTCAGTGAATCTCCTGTCCTGCATTCAAAAGAATACAGTTTTCATTTGCTGAAGGCAAAACTGAAGGCATAATGCCCTAAGAACAAGCAAAAATGGAAGAAAAATGGCAGGAAAGGCCAGGCAGAGTATCTTTAGGGAAGTAACCCAGCATCTGGTGATGTCCAGGGGTTCCAGATTTCAGGAATCAGGAAAGGATTTCCAACCAAGTATCAAGAATGGCAATTTAACAATTCAATTCAGTTAGCTTGTCCAAATACCTTTGAGTCCCAAACTAAGTGACTAAGTATAAAAATGGTAGTGATTCCCTCATGGTATGTGTAATGTCTTGGTAAAAACCCTTTAAGCTGAAAATGGACCCTTCAAGAAAATCATGAAATATTAATTTCAAATCCATGGTGGTGACAGGCAGAGCCTGACTGTGTCAAACTGGTCAAACTGTGTTACTGTCCAAATACTTCTGAACCTCATTGTGTGCGTGTTTTAAATGCAGACACACTCACACGCACGCACTTAAGGTTTGCATTCGCTTGCTTGACGATTAGTTTTCCGTCTGCTTATAAAACGGGACAAAAATATGGGGAACAACTGCTCGAAATGGGAGACTTGGTGAACTGAGAGAGTAGACCCCTCAGAGCTCCCTTTTCCATGACGACATTCCCTCTTTGAAAAAGAAAAAAAAAAATAACGCAGGTCTCCTGACGAAGAGCGCGCAACGTGACCAGGATACAAATAGATACTGGGGACACGGGTTTATGAATGAGCAGTGATTCTCACGCCCTGCACTTTGGTTACACAATTAAAAAGTTTCTTGCAAAATTACAGTTCTTTATTTCTGAAGCGCGATATCAACAACTCAGCTTCACATATCATGCAATGGGATAAAATTTGCATCCGATGCTCACCATGTGCGTAAAAATAGAAAAGATTACTGACTGGAAAAAAACCCTCCTCAGTTCAGGCGAGTTGCCGTGATTGACAATAGCACAGTGTGTTGGCTTAAACACAACTTTATATTTTTATGCGCCGGGATGTATCCTAGTTTTATCTCTAAATACAAAGGCGCTGAAGCCTGCGTGTGTGGAATACTGCGGGACAAACGCTGTACCACTGCCAAAAGTTTCACAGGCAGGATGAAAAAAAAAAACCTCACACTTATCCCACCCCCAGTTTCTCGTTCAGACAAGAGTTCATTCACTGTGATGTTCGCTTAGTTGAGAGGAGGTCCTACTTGTCCAACTTAAGTTGCATGTGTACAATTTTCTGATGAAATCAGAAATATTTTTTGACCAATTTGCAATTTGTTTTTGACAAGGTCAAGGTGACTTCGGAAAACCATTTGACTTTTGCCGCAATCGAAAATTCGAGGTCTCTGGCCATTATTCATTTCCAATTGAAGTTTTACTTTTTATTGGAAGTCGTCTTAAATCGATGCACGTTTGCGAAGCTTCATCTTACATACAGCCATGTACGGATTTTTTACATTTTCATTTTGCGTTCCTCCTGTATTAAACGAGGATATATGCGCATGACAAAACTCGGAGGTGCCTCATTGGGGATTACGTGAGATGTGATTGGTTTAACAAGTACACTTTTTCTCCTCTGTAGAATCATGGAGCCGAATACCACCGCGGGCGGAGCTGATGAACAGCTCCATGGAGACGACCCAGCAAATGCGGTGAGCACGATTAAGTAGCGCTTATTTATTGCGTTCACCCGTGAAATTTATCGGTCCTCTTGGTTGGCCCAGGTTTATACCAGTCAATCTCGTGGGATAAAATGTTTGCCTGTCAATATATTGGAGTACTATCGTTGTGCTCACACGGTTGGGCGTCTGAGAAATAAGTAATGTGCCACCTGAATGATACATCATTTTGAATTTTATATTACTTTTCTCATAATAAAGGTGGGAATTGAATCCGGGATGTCCTGGATCGAAGTTAGTCTTATTATTGCCACATGGCATGTCTGCAAGTAATTAAATGAGTTTTGGAGAAAGGAATCACTCATTGTCGAAGTGAAGAAAATGGATATAATTGGCCTTATTTTTCCTATATTTTATTCACTTAATTTATAGGGTTGACAGTGAGGTTTTTTTTTAAATCTAGGTATGAGGAGCTTTTTTTTTTTTTAAATAAGGAGCAAGGCCGCCATGAAATAACGCGATTGATACAAACCTTGTGAAATAAGTTATACCAATATTAAAACAATGGGGGCTTGTTTGAGGTCTTGAGGCGCGGAGTATAATTACAAAAAACTCAATTGTGTACGATTTCTTCCCTGAATGAAGATTTGCTGAACACCCATATCAACCATGAGAAATAAGTAATTTTCACCTTTTGTATCTGTTCTGGGTTCATGCCTTTTTCTTGGTGAATACAAAACCTTATTTTGTTTCTTTTCAGCCTTTCATATGTGGACTTGCATTTTTGGCCCATTGTCTTGCTGAATATCCCAGTTACCTTTCATCTTCACCTCATCGATAGATGAACGGGCATTTTCTGTTACAATTTTCTGGGACAAAGCCAAATTTATTGTTTAGAAATGGCAAGTCTTCCAGGTTCTGTTTGCTGTAAAACATCCTCACTAAATCACAATAGCACCATCATTGCTGGATATTGGTACGATGCTCTTTCTGCAAAATGCTGCATTTGCTCATGTTCAGGCATAGTTGGATTCATTACATCCTGAAGTTCGACTCTTGATCATTCTGTCCATAGATAATTTATCTAAAGGACTCGTAGATCATGTTAGAGGAGCAGTGATATCCTTCTTAGTTAGCAATTGTTTCCACTTTGGTTCTCCTCCATGAATTATCTTTCTGCCAGGTGTTTTTCCTATTGTAGAGTCACAAAACTGACCTATACTGAGGTTGGAGAAGCCTGAAGTTCTCATTGATGAGTCCTGACTGTGCCATTTGAGAAAGTCTGGCTGGCTCACCTCTTTAGTGAAAACTAACCACTTGGAAGTATTTGCTGTCATTCAGGCGGAGCCCAATACCCTAGAAAAACTTAAAAACCCTTTCCAGCATGATATCTCCCAAAATATCTCATCTTCTTGAATTTCCTTTTATTGTAAGATTTCGTGAGCAAGGTTTAGATAAGCTGGGCTAGCTGCAGTTAAGTATGGCAGTGTTCAATCAACCAAATCTAAAAATCAGTTGTATAATAAAATTTGTTAAAATAAAATAAAATAAAATAAAGCATATCGACAGTCCCAGAGTAGAGCAAGCAAGGAGAGTAATAAAGACATCTTTACATTAGAATTACTGGGTTCCAGCTGACATTTTTGTCAAAAAATAAATTTTGTGCATAATCAGTAAGTGTTTGCTAATGCTGGCATGGTGATTTTTTTTCTTTTTCCTGAAAATGAAAATGAAGTGAATGCACTTTAAAAGTGTTGAAAATTAATATTACACACTTGACTTCATTGGGGTTCTTGTACGTATGCTCCTATCAAGAATGCTGTTGAATGTTGGGCAACCAATCAAAATGAATCTTCAAGATTTGCTCCCACACTTGGTACAAACTTGACCACGGCGTTGAACTGTGCTGAACTGTGAAAGATGAAAAATAAACAATGTTTTAAACTTGCTGCAATGACATTAATGACTGTGACAGTGCATTTTAAATATTTAATCAGAAATAAGTTAGCTTGCAAACCATTTTAGGCTTTCTTTAATGCAGCAGTGAGCTAATCATACGAACGTTATCTAGCTCACTGATACCACAGCAGGGTGACCATACAATCCCATTTCCCACAGGCAGTCCCTGTCACTGTTAGCCTGCCCCTAGCTGGAGCTTTCTGTGGAAATGTACCCATTTATTACAGAGCATTTGAGAGAACTGTAAAGTGCAAAATACATGCATGGCTACTTGATGTTGCAATAAAGAGCAGCACAGAGCAGCAATTTGATGAATCCCATGCTCTTTTGACATTCAAAGGGAGTTGCTTGCTGTAGCAGCTCATGTTAGCTTATAGTTTTCCTTTAGTAACTTTGCACTAAGTTTATAGATGCTCGAACGCTTTTATTTCTTCATCAAATCATGAACTCCGACTCAAGGACTCTTCGTCCCCGGACTTTTTGTCCCCAGACTTTTTGTCTACTAGGAATTTTCGTCCTCATGAACTTTTTGTCCCTGGATTGTTCGTCTCCAATGTTTCTTTGCCCTCTTCCTAAATTATAACACTAATCTAAAACTTAACCCTAACCCTTGTATCATGGTGATCTGTCCGTCATCTGTCCATCCATCCGTCTGTCAGCAATGGTGGCATGTTTTGTTACCATTAGGGAACAAAAAGTCCTTCAGGACAAAGAGTCCAGGGATGAAAAGTCCCCGGGGACGAAAATACAGGGAGGAAAAACCCAGGTAGGAAAAGTCTTGTACCCACGAAGGGCTTTATCGTCACTTGTGTCTCGAGCAAAGCCATCATATAATTACCAGCCTGAGTGAAAGACCATCAAAATCATCAGGATTTTGCGTTTTATTTCATAACAAAAAATGTCACCCGTGAATTTGGGTATTTGATTGGATGAAAGGATTCCACAACAGCACCAACTCAAGGGCCTGATTCAAGAAGTTGAATTGGAATCAATCAATAAAAAAATTTCACCTACTCTGACCAGTGACAAGGAAATAATCTGCTATTTTTATACAAAACCCAAAACCAGTGAAGTTGGCACGTTGTGTAAATCATAAATAAAAACAGAATACAATGATTTGCAAATCCTTTTCAACCTATATTCAATTCAATACACTGCAAAGACAAGTTACTTAATGTTTGAACAGGTAAACTTCGTAATTTTTTGCAAATATTAGCTCATTTGGAATTTGATTCCTGCAACATGTTTCAAAAAAGCTGGCACAAGTGGCAAAAAAGACGCGCCCCGGTGGCTCATCGGTTAAGTGCATGTACCATAAGGCAAAGTCCTTCCTGCAGCAGCCTGGGTTCGAATCCGGCCCAGGCAATTTACTGCATGTCTTCCCCATATTTCTCCCCACCCTTCCTGTCTATCTCCACTATACTGTCAAATAAAGGAGAAAAAACTCCCAAAAAAAACAAAACCAGGTGGCAAAAAAGACTGAGAGAGTGGAGGAATGCTCATCAAACACTTATTTGGAACATCCCACAGGTGAACGGGCTAATTGGGAACAGGTGGGCGCCATGATTGGGTATAAAAGCAGCTTCCCTGAAATGCTCAGTCATTCACAAACAAAGATGGGGCGAGGGTCACCACTTAGTGAACACATGCGTGAGCTGATTGTGGAACAGCTTAAAAACAACATTCCTCAACGAGCTATTGCAAGAAATTTAGGGATTTCATCATCTACGGTCCGTAATATCGTCAAAAGGTTCAGAGAATCTGGAGAAATCACTGCACGTAAGCGACAAGGCCGAAAACCAACATTGAATGCCCGTGACCTCCGATCCCTCAGGCGGTACTGCATCAAAAACTGACATCAGTGTGTAAAGGACATCACCACATGGGCTCAGGAACACTTCAGAAAACCACAGTCAGTAACTACAGTTCGTCGCTACATCTGCAAGTGCAAGTTAAAACTCTACAATGCAAAGCGAAAGCCATTTATCAATAGCACCCAGAAACGCCGCTGGCTTCGCTGGGCCCAAGCTCATCTAAGATGGACTGATGCAAAGTGGAAAAGTGTTCTATGGTCTGACGAGTCCACATTTCAAATTGTTTTTGGAAACTGTGGACGTCGTGTCCTCTGGACCAAAGAGGAAAAGAACCATCCGGACTGTTATAGGCGCAAAGTTCAAAAGCCAGCATCTGTGATGGTATGGGGGTGTATTAGTGCCCAATCCATGGGCAACTTACACATATGTGAAGGCACCATTAATACTGAAAGGTACATACAGGTGTTGGAGCAACATATGTTGCCATCCAAGCAACGTCTTTTTCATGGACGCCCCTGCTTATTTCAGCAAGACAATGCCAAGCCACATTCTGCATGTGTTACAACAGCATGGCTCCGTAGTAAAAGAGTGCGGGTACTAGACTGGCCTGCCTGTAGTCCAGACCTGTCTCCCATTGAAAATGTGTGGCGCATTATGAAGCGTAGAATACGACAACAGAGACCCCGGACTGTTGAACAACTTAAGCTGTACATCAAGCAAGAATGGGAAGGAGTTCCACCTGAAAAGATTCAAAAATTGGTCTCCTCAGTTCCCAAACGTTTACTGAGTGTCGTTAAAAGGAAAGGCGATGTAACACAGTGGTAAAAAGGCCCCCGTGGCAACTTTTTTGCAATGTGTTGCTGCCTTTAAATTCTAAGTTAATGATGATTTACAAAAAAAAAATAAAGTTTCTCAGTTTGAACATTAAACATCTTTTCTTTGCAGTGTATTCAATTGAATATAAGTTGAAAAGGATTTGCAAATCATTGTATTCTGTTTTTATCTACGATTTACATAACGTGCCAACTTCACTGGTTTTGGGTTTTGTAATACACAGTTGGTATTGAGTTAAGTTTGGCATTGTCGGCAGTGACACATACCCTTAAGACATTGCACTCTGTTTTTACCATCAGAGGCCATTATTATGTAATTGCCTCGGATACTCATGGGTGGCAGCAACTAGCCTTCATTTCCATGTGAAACAAGGTATTGGAGGAACCAGACCCTACTACCTAAATACATGTGTGTGATAGATGTGATATGAAAGTTTTTTGTCATTTCAGGATTCTGTAATACTTTCTGATGGAAGTTGCTGATTTACTTTTGTTTGATATTTTCACCCCAAGTCCCAGAGATATGTATTCTTTTTCACAGTTTTTTCTGTGTCCTGTCAGTAGCATATGTTTTTATGTTCATCCCCATACCAGGATTTATCAAAAATATTTCACATCTAAATTGTTTACAATTTACTTCATTAGCAGGGCTTGGCAGATAGTACTTTCAATCAGAGTTGCATTCATTTTTGGCCGAGATCTTGCATTGATGATCGAAGGGTTAAGACCACTCTGTTAAGCCTTCTCCAGCACATCCAAAAGCTTTCAACCTGGTTAAAATCAGGAGTCTGTTACAGCCTGTTTATGTGTGAAAATGATTCTTTTATGCTTTCTGAACCATTGTTTCACAGTTTGAGCCCAAAGAATCTTGGAATTGTCTCCCTTCTGCCACAAGAGATTACAAAATCTGTAACCTGGTCTTTTGGTATATTCAAGTTGTCAGCTGACTTAATTTTACTGCTGCATAACATTGCTGAACCTGACCTGACAAACTGAAGTAACCCCAGATCATAACACTGCCTCCTGAGGCTTGTGCAGTGGGCACTATGCATGACGGGTGCATCGCTTCATGGGCTTCCTTTCTTCCCCTGCTGCCCCAATTGCTCTGGCATAGATTAAATCTGGACTCCTTAAACCACATGGGCATTTTCCATAGCTTTACAGTCCAAGCTTTATGATTCTGTGCAAACTGAAGTTGTTTTTGCTCATTTGGCCTCTCTAACGCACAGCTGACCACGCAGCTGTTTAATCTCAATCCTGGAAGTTCTTGTTGCATTGTGTGTGAGTGGAAATGCCATAATCTTCATAAGATAGCCATGAGTTCTACTATTGATTTTTTTTTTTTACACTGAGAACTCACCAAGTGTTTTAGTGATCTCCGATCTTGATCATTCTCGATTTTTTTCCAATCCATTACTTCTGTGAAGTTGATGGCAGACTTGTGACAAATTCCTTTTTGTCAATTCCAATTCCAATTACTTTTTAATTGGAATTAAAGGAATTGGAATTGAAGAATATTTTTTAAAAGGAATTGGAATTTAATTGAACTTTTTGAGGTAAAAGGAATTGGTAAAGGAATTTGGGAATTGGAATTGGAATTGACCAAAAGGAATTGGAATTGAAGAATATTTGTAAAAAGGAATTGGAATTGAAATTGACGAAAAGGAATTTCACTACTATTCCTCTAGGTTTTCATAATGTGTTGGACAGTTTTTACCCCAATCACAGTAATTTCAGCTATCTTTTTAGTTGTTTTCTTTGCTTGATGCAGGTCAATAATTTTCCCCCTTGAAACACAGTAACATCTTTTCTATGACCTTGGGGTACATGTTTTGACATGGTTGTTGAAGAAACAGGGGCGAAGCTAGAACCGGGAATTGGGCGGCACAGACACATCCCTTTATGACAATTAGGATAGTGCTGGCTAGTTCTCAATTATTTTTCTTTATTGACGCGTTTTCCAATTATCGTCATAGGCAACTGAAGACACGGTTTCTCATGCGATCTAACAGCGATGAAGTCATGGGGTAAATTCCGTAAAACTGAGAATTGGGGTGGATGTAATATCTGTTTTAAAGAATTATTAGTCCTGACCTGTTCGCAGTCATTTTCATGATTAAGAAAATGTTCACTCCGAGAGCGCTCCGCACTTAACAGGTGCTGCTTGTTCTCCCCGATTAGGTAAGACGACAATCATTCATCTGGACGCGTTTGCATAATTTAAATCAACATCAAATAGAGCCGCATGCTTTTTATAGCCTATTTCACTGCCAAGTGCCACTTTTTTTCCCCACTCAATACCGAGAGTAATTTTGAATAACTTTGATTTAAATTGAGCAAACGTTTCCAGATGAATGATTGTCGTCTTACCTAATCGGGGAGAACAAGCAGCACCTTGCTTCGCCCCTGTGAAGAAATGAGAAGCTATGCACTGCATCAATCAGGGTTAAAATAATTATTGCCAGCTGCAACATATTAATCACTGCAATAATAATTGCATCATATGATCTAATGGATTTGCTTTTTTTGGTCCAAATGGCAACTTTTTGGGCCACTCACAACGAAGGTTGAATTTGAAGGTGGGCGTGGTTTGAGCAAGGGCACCAGACATAGGAGGGTACAAAGAGCAGCTGCTGTGATCCCATCGTAAGATGGTCTCTAGTTTCTTTCTCTGTCTAAAATGATGGTCCAGGTGAATCATACAGATACAGGTTAAAACTATTTTTTACTAGGGGTTTATGAGCCATATTGAGGTTGTTCAGTGTGGTTAATTAGATTAAGTTTGTGAATCCAATTAAAGACCCCAGTGCTAAAAGTACTTAAGTCACAAAAAGTCCATTTTGTAAAATCAAGGCAGTGGACTTTGCTAACTTCAAAAGTTCTTTCCCCATCTTAACCTCATGGTGTGTGAAAATGTGAATTAACTATTTTTTAGCAATGGGCTCCTCGGTTGTCACTTAGTGGAGTCAAAAGATCCACTGATATTTTTATTTGTAAGCCACGTCTTCAAAAAAGTAAAGAACGTAATTTTGCTCTGGAACGCTTCCCATTTACTTGCACTCTGCCGATGAATTCCGAAAAAAAGACACTGCTAATGACCTGCAATATTTTGGAACTGGAAAATAGCTTGTGACTTTGTCGCCTATGCATAGTGAATGGAAGACACTGTAATTCTTTATTCCTTGAAAAAACTGTACAGTGGCTTGGCCTTCTGTGAAAAGTTAATTGACCCAATAGTTGCTAAATAAATCACTTAAACAAATTTAATATGTAATTGGTTTATTTTTCTCTAAACCCATCCAGGCATGATTATTACCATCCATGCTGAATCTAAAAATTGGTTAGAATCTGTCTGGCGAGCCCATTCTCAATCCAACTGGGCATTTAGTGATGATAGTTTACCAAGCGTCGATATCACATGAAAAAGGAGGATTTGGTGTCTTTGTGTGATGCCAGTTTAAAATGAACACTACAACCCTAACTCCTAACCTTCAACCCGAACCCTATCTCTAAATGTCTAATAAGGATGGCAAAAGCCTCCTTTTTTGTCATATATTGACGCTTGGTCAGGAACGTCACTGTATGATGGGTCTGGATGAGAATTTGTTAGTCAGGCGATGTGAAGTATGCAGAAAGCAGCGCATGATGCCACAATATATAATGACATTCAAAAAGCGATGAGAAACAAAGTTATTTACATTTATCAGTCTGGGAAGGGGTACAAAGCCATTTCTAAGGCTCTGTGTCCCCATCATACCACAATGACAGCCATTATCTACAAATGGAGAAAACTTTGTATAGTGGTGAACCTTCCCAGGAGTGATCAGCCAACCATCATTCCAAGACTGCACTGACAACTCATTCAAGAGGTCACACAAGAACCCGGACTTACAACTTAAGAGCAGCAGGCCTCAGTTAGTTGCCTCAGTTGAGGTCAATGTTCTGATTCCACAATAAGCAAAAATGGCATTCAAGGGAGGGCTGCAAGGCGAAAACCACTTCTGACCAAAAAGAACTCAAAGGCTCATCTCAAATTTGCCAAAAACATCTTGATGAGCCCCAATCCTTTTGGGACCATATTTGTTGGTTTGTAATGGGTCGGAAGTGGAACTTTTTAGAAGACATAGGTCTAGTTATATTCGGCGTAAAGCTTACACACCGTTCCCTGATACAAACATCCTTCCAGCTGTCAAACAGTGGTGGTAGTGTGATGGTCTGGGGCTGCTATGCTGCTTCAGGACCTGGGGTAATTGCCATAATTGATGAAACTATGAATTCTACTCTTTACCAGATAATCCTGAAACATAATGACCGCCCATCAGTTTGTGATCTAAGGCTCACACGCAGTTGGGTTATGCAGCAGGACAATGATCCAAAGCACAGAAGCAAATCCACCTCTGAGGGACTCTAAATAAACAAAATCGAAGGTTCAGGAGTGATTAACTTGATGTCCTGACTTGCATCCAATTGTGATGCTATGGAAAAACTTGAAATGGGTAGTTCTTGCTCAAAAATCCTCGATTATGGCTGAATTTGTCATGGTTTCTGGAGGCTGGTGAGCTTTCTTTGCTACTCTCGTCCGGGATGATATCGTTTTGCCCAAAATCGGATTCTTTGGCCAGCTGGCATTAATTGTGGGCGGCGCCCGGACTCTATTTAAGCCCAAGTTCCGCCTCACCGCCTTTGCTTGAGTGTCAGTGTTACCATTGCACTGTAGCCCACAAGATCCTTAGATAGAGAAGTGTTGAGGAATTCGTTGCAAAAAAGGAAAGTGTTAGTTAGCAAAGGGAATCTTTCTCTGTCCTTTCCTCTTTCTGTGCACCGTCTGGTGTTTTGTCTTTTTATCAAGGTTCCCGAGATTTTTCCTTTGTTTCGTACTGTCCAGCTCGCTTTGCTTCCTTATTTCACTCGGACAAGATTTATGTCCTTTGGAAGCGCGAGTCTCTCTCTTCTATTTTGTCTGTGTTTGTCTCTCTTACATTCCTGTACTTCCTTTCGTTACGGCCACTGCGTTTGGCGTCTCAAAACACCAGCCATCATAGAATTAAAACAATTCTGCAAGGAAGAATGGGTTCATTCACAGCCATGTAAACGACTCATTGCCAGTTTTTGCAAATATTTTATCACTGTAGTTGCTGGGTAGTACAAGCAGTTATTAGTTTAAGGGGGCAATTATTTATTTCACATGGTTGATATTGGTTTTGAGTAACTCTTTGCCTTCAATGACATAATCATTTCAAAGCTGCATTTTGTGTTTGCTCATGCTGTCTTTGACTTATATTAAAATTCGCTGAATGACTTGAAACATACTTTTTCACAGCACTGTATATCAGCTGCACGCTAAGATAAGGAAGCTATGCTGCTGTAATACATGCAGTATTTGGCTTGCCACTGTCTTGTTGAAATAAACTGTGACATCCCATAAAAGATGTCATTTGGAAGACGACATATGTTGATCAAAAATGCATGAATGTCTTTGAGTTTCAATACAGATATTTATGTTCCCCATGCCTTTGGCACAAATGCTCCCACATGCCATGACAGATGCTGGCTATTCTCAAAATAAAGACACGTCAAAAATGATTGCTGATTTTGAAGTTTTATTGTCCATCAAAATCAGGGTGAACTCTGGACTCAGTTGCTGGCAGATGTGATTTATAAACCAAAGTTTATTTTGACAGTGACCAGGCGAGCAGGGATCAATACTGGATGGGCAGGTTGAACCACCAAATCACTATCCAAGACACACTAAGCAAGTGGATGTAAATCAGGCAGGATAAAGTAAAAAGATGAGCAAATCCAGAAATCAGATCTCAAGAAAAACACAGTCAAAAAATGGATAAAGCAGGCAGACAGGAGCAGGCCCATACAACACCGGAATAGCAGCAACAATCACAAACTTTTGCCGACACACAGAAAGACAGACACTTACATGCACAGAGAGGAGTAACACTGGGAAAAATATGTGGAAGAGGCTCAAGGAACAAACACAGGGACAGGAGAGATATGAAGGCAGAATAAAAAACAGAATAAAAACAGAATAACTGAAATCCATATTTGAAACTGAAACTGACACAAACAGCCAGAATGCAGGGAAACTAATTAACAGAGACGGCAGATATGACACACGAAAAGGGTAGATAAACAGGAGCACGCAGACAAAAAAAAAATGGAGGTAAACATGAAACAAGTGACAAGAGAGAAAGAAAAACAAATGACACAGAAAAGCGCTGGCTATTGAGGAGGAAGGCAGGGCGAACACAAACTGAATCAAACAACTACCAGAAATAAAAAGTAAACAGAAAGACATGTAAAAAAAAAACAAGTGAATGAAGGAATACGAACGTTTTATTCTCAAGAGCTCATGCGAAGGAGGTGGGATGTAGAGCAGAGTGGTCTACTGTTCATAATGAGGGCATTATTTTGTAGCTCAGAACACACCTGTCTGCAACTGACCCATCAAGCAGGGAAATGACTGAGTTTAATTTAGCATTATGTCTACCAGGGGCCGCAATTCAGACAACATGAGAGAACGTACAAAATTGGCTTTTGAAACTTATTTTTGTAGCAACAGTAATGGTCCTGGGCTGAAGAATACTACTTCCATTATTACCATACACACACTGAAAGGTTGACTGGTCTGACAACAGTCCATGTCCACTGTGAATCAGCCCATTTAAGATTAGTTTAAGCTCAGAGAAGATGGCAGAGTTTCTGAATGTTTTGATAAATGGCTGTTTACTTGTATTTGTGCATGCAAAAATAAATAGTTCTTACTGGCAAAGGTTTTCCAAAGTAGTCCCAGCCCATATGGCTATATCCATCAGAAAAGCATATTAGTGTTCAAGGCAGGGCCATGTGAAGGATCAAGGATCGGGGGCATGCAGTATTGATTTTCAACTTCCTCCTTTATGCAGCGATTTTTCCAGATTCCCTGAATCTTTTAAAATTATTGTGCTTTGCAAAGGGTCAAAGCCCTAAAATCCTCACTGCAACACATTGAGGTATATCGATTTTAAACATTTGGATCAGGCAGTTTTTTTTTTTTTTTGCAAAGTGACACGGCTCTACCACTTGCTGCTTGTGAATAACTGGATCTTTTCTAGATGCTCCTTTTTAATCTAACCATGAGAACGTTACCTTGTGAAAACCTGGATGCTAATTTTTTTTTTTTCAGAATTACAACACTTTCTGAGTTTTATATTGACTCTTCCGTACTTTTTAAAGGTTTATAACCTTTCTGTGATGGCTAAAATATACATTTTAAGTGGATAAACCATTCTCAAAGAAATAGTTTTGCCCCATAAAAACATTTTTTTCCTTCAATCAAACCAGGGACGAATAACTCAACCGACCCTTTCGTGTCCTGCAAATTCCCCAGTTGTGACCTGGTTATGGTCCATGGTAACTTCAAAAGGCGGAATGTGCAGATGTAATTTCCACTTTGAAGCATTGCCTGTGTGAATATTTTGGGTAGAATGTGCTTGGAGTTAGCTGCATGGATTGGATTGTCATGTCTTAGTAGTTAGCTAAGAATGTATAGCTAAGAATATGACCATTCAGAGGTGCAGTAGTTAGCTAAGTGCAGAATTACTCAGGTTTGGATGGTGCTAAACGATCTGTACCATAGAATGTGTGCAGATGATAACTTTGAGCTGCACAGGAGCTGCTAAAATTGACATTGGTGAAATATTAAGTAGTTGTGTTGGTTATGTGGAGTCAGGGGTGAGAGAATGGTGGCTTTGAGGAACGCGGCAAGTCTCTATAGTCATGTTGTACTGGTTACTTAAAGAGAGGTGGCTATCAACTGTGAGGTCCGTAAAGCATAGGCTAACAGAGAAAGCACAGTCTAAAGGGGGGTAGGTTATCAAGAGTGGGGCTCATTCTGGGTGAGTTTTAAAACTTTAAAAAATGAATCTGAGGTGATTCAACAATCGTCTGGCTATTTAGACTCTATCATTCCTTTCATGCACGGTGTAATGTAGAATCTAGAAGGTCTTTGAGGAATCAAGAAATGCACACTTTGGCCCTGTCCTTGTTCATATGATAGCCTGAACACAGTGAACCAAAGGTTGAGCTGGAGATGGTGCCAGCCTCACTGGATGAAGAGGAACTGGAAGAGCTTGCTCACCATCAGCCCTTGGAGAGAGAGGACCTCGACTTTGAGAAGTGGAAACCTAAACCAAAACCCAAGAAGACCTTCAGCCAAAAGATTCACGAGACAAAGATGTACCTGTGGAACCCTGAGACGCGAGAGTTCATGGGCCGCTCCGGGAAAAGCTGGAGTAAGTTTTTTAAAAAAAAAAATCTTCAAAATGCAGAGACAGCTGAACAAGAATGTCTAAAGCAATGCCAGTAAGCTATTGCTCAGTCAATCTAGAAAGATGTTTGGGGCATTCATTTTTCAAACTGGAGATACGTGTACCAGTTGTTGCCAACAAATATGTTCACTGAAGATGTGCAATTTGTTTCATGTACACAGTATCTGATGCTGGAGTTTGTGAGAATGACCTCATATAATGACAAATTTAGGCTGGGTACTTGAGGGATCATGCTTGATCGGAAGTCATTATACCCTGTTACAAACATAAATTTCACAGAGTAATATCCCTGTCCACTTTGAGTAAGACTTTATTTCTGTTGATATTTTATGCATCTATTGCTTGTGATGTTTGTATGACTTTATTCATCAGTGTCCCATTTTTATTTAAAACTAAAAAAGCAATTTCTAACCACTAGATCTAGCATCACCTCTGTAAAAAAACAAAGCTACTCCTTCCCGCGGGACTCCTAGGTACGGTGCCTCACTTCTTGCATTAAACAAAGTGATGTGCGCTTGAGCACACTCTCCTTGGATCATATTGGGTATTGGGGTCATCTAACTGCAGTTTGCACAAGCCAGAAAAATCGTTACTTACAAAGTTACTGCCGTAGTCTTTGCCTTGACCCCAAGATTAAATCTACTGGAGATCTCATGTCCAATCATAACTTCAAACAGAAGTGATTTTTTTTATTTTTTGGCATTTGTCGATTAACAAAGATAAACAAGACTGCGACTTGACTTCCATGTAGATTTTCAAATGACTATTAGCTGACCATTGGGTCGTTCCATGTAAAATAAACCAAATCTAAAAAAAGGTTCCCACCTGACCCCCTTGGAATCAGCTGATTTTTATAGTGCAATAACTTCAGAATATTCAATGAATCTTTGCCAAATTTTACACTGATCTTGTGAATAATTTTTGAATTACAGGCTCTAAAAATACATGGGTGTTGGTCAAAATTTCTTGCATCATTTTTCCCTAGCATTTTGAGCCCTCATAACTTCATGTGCATTAGAGAGAGCTGAATGAAATTTTCAGAGCAGAAAGACATATTGGAGCACTGTTGCAAACTGCCATTAATCAATTGTATGCCCATTCTAGGTGTCAGAGTCTTCAGCCAAAATCTGGATTTTGTTCAACATGATTTGTTCTGTACCCAACTTGAAGCTTCAATATCATGGGAACTACGGACATTGCAATAGCAACACTGCACCAATTTAATAACTATGATATAGTGTAGTAAAAACAAGTATTGGAACCATGGATGTATCATGTGTCTTCTTGTAATTCACCAGAGAAAACTTGAAAAAGTATGCGTTAGGAACACTATAAGGCAGTGGTTCCCAAAGTGGGGGGCGCAGAGCAATTGCAGGGGGGGCGCGGGGTGCGGGAGTTCCGGACACCAACAGAAAATCATTTGCATACAGTCCATTCGCAGCCCAGAATTCTGCGATTACATCGTAAATGCCTGCCTTACTCTCAACATAACTGTTCGCCAAATCATTCATCTAGCCTGCCATTTTCATAAATAATTTATGAATGTAGTTGTTCAAATATTTGAAGCCGGTAATGTAGTCTCGCGATACCCAACTCGCCGCTTTTTATCCTGCACTGATCTGGCATATTGATAATAAAATGGTCAATGACACCGAACAAAATCCGACGAATACAAAGCAGAAATAACCGAGATGGCGTCATCTTATTCTCGATAATATGAATGCTCTGTATGCCGACAGATTATTTTTATCTAGCCCACCAACTGAACGTTACAAACATATCGGCAGGTTCGGCAAGTGGTGTTCATGAATTTTTTTTCGTACTTCGCTGTCTTTCTGCATCATAGAAACATAATTTTAAGTAGACGGCTACACTCAGGCTGAGGAGTGTGATACAGCCTAATGATTTTATACTTTAAAAGAGATTTTGCATTATTAAATTTTCGTGTCCTTAATTGGAAAATAACTGTGGCCGTTTCCAAACGTGCCAATCATTTTTAATCTTCCCAGCTAGGCTAGACAAAAATCATCCGTTCAGAGCATTAATATTCTCTATAATAAGCTGACGCGATCTCGGTTAACGTATTTTAACTTAAAAGTGCGAGGCCAGTGAAGAGAGGAAAACGTAACTGTCTCGAGACACTCCTTCAGCGGTCCGGCACAAGGTTGCTGATTGGCTGTATGCAAGTACGTTTCTGTTGGTGTCCGGAAAATGCATAAATAGCAATGTTGTTGTATATTAAAAAAAAAATAAACCTGTTACACTGAACATAATTACACAGTTAAGGTGCTTGAAAACAGTTACACTTAAAATAATTACACCGTGGTTGTTTGTTATTTTGCTATTTCCAATTCTAATAGTAGCCTAGTTTTACTTTATGACAATCTACAGTTTATGACCGTTTACTTACATTTTTTCCAAAAAGGTTGAGGTTTATATAAATTACAATGAGTGAAATAAACTGCAATGGTCTCTGAAAACAAAATGTGCGTATGTATTACCTATTTTTTTGGGGGGGGCGCAAAAATTTTTTTATGTACCAAAGGGGGGCCCAGCAGAAAAAGTTTGGGAACCACTGCTATAAGGGGTCATATCACCATGTGGGATAGGCTGATGATTACATCAAGTTGTGGCATATGAAAGATCTCATTTTAATCTACATTTTCATACCAGGTTCATCTTCTAGCAATGATTCCTTCTGTGTCAAATAATTTGCACACTTGTCAATGTAGAGCTACATATGAGGGCTCAAAAATGCAAGAAAAAATGACGCAAGAATTTTTGACTTACCCCCGCATTAATTTAGAGCCTGTAACTCAAAAAATGTTCGCAAAATCAAAGTAAAATTTGGCAAGGATTCATTAAATATACTGAAGTTACTGTACTAGGTAAAAATCAGCCAATTCCAAGGGGGTCAGGTGGGAGGCACTTGTTGATTTTACATGGAATGACCCTGTTGATAAATTCTTAAATTGATCATAATGCCGCTAAACTGCACAATGAGTGCAACCAAATAATACTAAAATATATTAACATTCAAACAGACTAAATTATTTCCAACAAAAATCTACTCAGATGTTGTGTCTGCATTCTGGTATCAATGTAGAACATTGCATCAATAGATGCCCAGCTCAATTGGGGTTACAAGGCAGACTATCAATTTTCATGTCACATTGAAGTTACATAGGTGTGAGACAAGTTATATAACTTGTAGGAAAACAAAAGTAGTAATATTCTGTATGCTCTCACACTTGAAAAGCATCAAATAAAATTATTTCATATTGTTCTAATGGAATGTCTAGTTTGCCTAATTTCCCTAGCTTTACAAATAAAACTAGCCCATACTTCACCACTCTGTTCAACTTCTCATTTTCAGATTTTGTCATTGGTACCTTTGTTTAAACTTTATAACTCGCTACTTGTTTAGCTGCAGCCATAATTCATTCAGCTGGCACACCAGTAGAGCTGATGCTGCGTGGACAGCAGTATGTCAGCATCCACGTCCTGTCACATTGATCAAGAATTGAACAAGATGTGGGTATGGATGCTACAATGGGAGTCCACACCTAAAATGTTCACACAAAACTGAAGTCCTATGCCTTTAACCATAACAAAATGAATAAGAAATAGATGATCTTACAAGAGTGGGCGCGTAATATAAGGGTAATGAAGCAAGTTAAGTAAATTTTGCTTTTATTGCAAGCTTTATCAAGCAACAAACCCAAAATTTACTCAAGTTTTTTTAACTTTCTTATGGTAAGACCAAGAGCATAAGATTCAGTTTATCGCATAACTGAATTGCATAATTTAATAGAAAACAATTGTAATTTCCATTAACACCCACTGTATGTTATCATTGAGCTACCTCGATCGCTATGCTGGCATAGCTAGTCACTGAGTCACAGACATTTGCGGCTGAACTTGCAACAGTTTGTAAATTCAGTTAATGGAGTAGCTAGCTAACAAACTAATGTTGTACAATGGCTAAGAAAAAGTTCTGCACACACGTTAGCTAGCTAGCAAAGCGATACAAATGTAGTTCTAAGAATGGTACTGCGCCAGCTTGCAACAGTGCTGCAGACTTTTTCCCCACTGTGTCAGCCAATAAAATTTTCAAAAAAGTACCTTGGGTAATATCAAAAATAAATCATGACCTGGACTATGGGAGAAGTACTACAGTTATGTGATAATTCTGGTTATTCTGTGAGTTAGCCAGAAAGTAAAGTTAGTGACACACAACATTCAAAGTTGACCCCTCCTCCACGGCTCAACCATCCAGTAGCGCGCGCTCTCTGACTGTACTTTGATCTGTGTTTCAAGTTAGATACACACTATCACACTGCACAATCTTCGGTAGCAAGTGCAAATGCTATTTTAGCCTGTTAGCTTGTAATTACTCATTATTGTGGTTCCCTGCTAATGCTGTATATTTCAACGTTGTTTCACCCATTCTGCAACGTTATAAAAAAAATATACTCCCAACAGAAATAGTACCTGTTGTCAGCTATCCTACAGAGGTTACCTGTTCATTACAGACACAGCCCTGAGCCTCCCATGATGTGTTGGACAGAAAATGATTCTAAAATCAAACTTAGCAGTACATACCTCCGGGGTAATTTCCTCAACACATAATTATTTGGATTGATTGATGGTAGGACTTCGTGTTTATGCACAATGCTTGTATTTGAAGTTGCACCGCATGCTCAGGTTTTGATGCATCTTTGTTGTGGATAGTGCCTGGTAGCAGGTATGTTTTTTAATCCATTTGGTCGAGGCTCCAAGAGAGCCCAGCTGCTCTAAAACATGAGGTCACTGTGCTGCAAGCCAGTATTTTTATATGACAAAGCTACGAGCAACAATGATGGCATTTTTCATTTGACAGAGAATTGTTCCAGCTTCCACTGTGCAAAGGTTGCCATCTTCTTCTTAGGCACACATTGATCGTTTACGCATCCGTCTCTGTCAATTGTGAATGTGGGTAAGATATATAGCTATGAATTCACTTGTCATCCTGACGAGTGCTTTTTTTTTAGCATTAAATGCAGTGAGCTCATAAAGCACACAAATCTAAACATCTGAGATCTAGGTGCTGGACTGAGCATGTCAAATGAAAAAATGTTTTAAAAAGTCTGCGGAAGCTTTTGCCCAAAAACTTCACATTTGGTGGTGAAAAATGCTATGGGAGCCATGCAATCCTAGTGTCAGACATTTGTATTTTATTTATATTCATATTTTTGAACATTACCAATAGGGCAACATCCATCCACATAGTGCCCTCAGATGACCACCAGGCTTTATTCACGCAAGGAAAGGCTTTTCCAGCAGTTCCTTTGGAACAATTAGTTTGGGTCAGAATTTGGTTTTCTTGTCCAAGTAAACGTTAATTTGTCTGTCATTTTGAACAATGCGAACAAGAGATTGAGGTCATGTGCTCTTTGGTGGGGGGAGGATGATTTGGCCCACAAGCCCCGCTCTGTCCCCATCCCAGTGCGTTTATGTCAGAGTTCAGTGTTTGTGTAGGTGTGCGGCTAACTCAGTCCAGTCCTTAAAAACACAGGTGGCCCTAAATACCATTCCTGGAGGGTGCATGCCATAACAGGCTGTGCTACAGCCGGGGACCTCATTTTCCCCCCCCCCCCCCTCCCCGATTCCTCCACACTGATGAATACATGCTCACAGGGCCACAGCATGGACACTTGGCCACCATGTCTTTAGCGACTTGTGCAGTCCTGAGTTCCATCACCAAAGAGGTTTCAGAGCATTTCCTGCGAAAACTCATGGGGTCAGTGATGACGGGGTAGTCTCTTGATCCCGCCAGTCTAGTGCATACTTAATGACAAAAATAGATCACTCAAAGGGAGTTTGTTTGAACCAGATCTGGAAAAGTGTGCCTCAAAGAATGTTAAGGGAACTCAGATACTGCTGTGGTCATAACTGTGATCCAAAATATCAAATTGACAGATGTTGTCACTGTTCCCTCTCAAGTATTCCTAATAAAACCAGCAAAAGCAGTCAGGTAACACAATACTGGTACGATGAATTCTGGGTGTGTTGACTAAGACAGGATGCCTTGAGTCCGGTCATCGGAGATCCTGTTGTGAGGGGTTCTTCTCCCAGAACAATGTCTTTGTTCTTTGCAGTTTTACATTTCTATCCCCACACATAATATCCTGTGGGTTATTTGAGAGATAATAAATCAGAGAAATTCTCTCTCACAATACAGTTCCATATCCTGATCTGAAAATAACATATTGCTTTCTGTGGTTAAGTCGGCACAAATGTTTGTTTTAGTGTCTTCAACTGTCTGCGTCATTTGGAGCAGAGCATGTAACTCTACCTGGAGATCAGAATTGATACATTTGAGTTAGTAATAGAAAGTTAGTCCACATGTATAGCATGCTAGTTTACCTGCCCTTTCTTCTGCAATTGTATTGCCTTTGCAAGGTCTGGATTCAACCTATTTATTACCTTAATCTTGATTGATCTTTATTTATTTAACTTTGACAGAAAATGCAAAGTCTGTTTTGATCATCTCAATAAACTGTTAAAAGCACAAACAACAGAAGTCTGGAGCTTTCAGATTTATCAGCTATATTAGCGCGGGAATATCGACTGAACTTTGGAAAAGCCTCAGCAAAGGCATCACGCAAACGGTTTCTCGCACAAAAACACATGGTGACTTGTCCTGCTGAAGATGAATCAGTCTGGTACTGAAATCTGAAGAGGCGAGGATTAAAAAAGATGGGTGATACAGCCCATGTGATCAAAAGCTGAAAGTTCTGATTGAACAATCCTCTATTGAAAGGCTACTTATCTGACTGACAGCACTGCAGAGCTTTCAGCTGTAAACTCCTCACGGTTCTCACCTTTGCCCCTTTGGTCCCCAGGTCTCATCCTCCTATTCTATGCTGCACTGTACATCTTCTTGGCAGCGATGTTTGCAGCCTGCATGTGGGCTTTAATGTGGTCCATCAACCCCTATATTCCCACCTACAATGACAGGGTTATGCAGCCAGGTAACGATGCCCATATGTTCCACCACTTTCCGGTTTTCCACTGGACATGCCCTTGTGGACCTCTGGGTCACCTGATCATGCCTGTGCTTGCTCTGACAGGTATGATGATGTCACCACGAGGGCATAATGGATTCGACATCTCCTTCAACGCCTCTGACCGAAGCTCCTGGGCAGACTATGTGGAGGCCCTGGAGGCCACCCTACACCGTGAGTAATGGTCAAGGCTAAAAGCCGTTTTATACTCGTAAGACATGTCCGTCGACAGTGTCCAACGACAAAAATGAGAGACAGAAAGAAGTGTTGTCCAAAGGTGTGTTGTGCCTTTTGATTATTTTTAACTTTGCAGACACTGTTGTTGGTTATCTAATAATGTCATTGGCTGGATGGACTGAGAGTTCAGTGGTTACCGCAGAGATAGAAGGTTGATGCAGCAACATTCGCAAAAATATTGGCTGGTTGTGGTTATAAACTATAATTACCACATTGAGACGACAGTTTGCGCCACAGACATTGTCAGCGACTTCGTTTAAGCATCGAAGAATCTGTGTCGTTCGACACTTTTCTGAAGATGGGTGTGGACATGTCTTGCAAGTATGAAATGACCTTTAGAAGTGTAGACCCTTTGACTCCTTGCAGAGTGCTCAGCTGGAGGCAAACGAATGCATGTTTAGACTGCTTACGCAGAAAAAAGTGTGACGTTCACGGCCATGGAATTAGGAATTAGACTGCCAGCCCCCCCCGCCCCCCCCTTTGCTCTCCAGGCCTCCTGCCAGTGAAAGGGAAGCTGGGACGGAAGACCTTTGTGAAGGAAGTGCTTCCATTCAGCTCCGCTTCAGCTCCTCTTTTGTGCCGGTTTGCTGGGCTCCAGGGCGGAGGCCAACAAACCGAAACCTGTGTTCACTACATTCATGGGACCCTTTTTCATGCTTTCTACCCCTTCTCCTCCTCCTCCTCCTCCTCCTCTCCAACAGAGTACGACGACCGCATTCAGGAGCAGAGCAACATTCAGTGTGCAGCAGGCAAGTACTTCAGGCAAGACGACAAGGAGGAAAGCGCGGAGCGGAAGGCGTGCCAGTTCAAAAGGTCTTCGCTGCGGAAGTGCTCGGGGCTCCAGGACCGCAGCTTTGGATACTCAGAAGGAAAACCCTGCATTCTCCTGAAGATGAACCGGGTAAGAGAGGGGAAAGTGAAGAGGTGGACATGGGATAACCCTGGTTAGAGTCGCATGGAATAGCTAGATAAGTCGTCTGTCAGTCATTTCTGGTCAGCATGAAGCAATTTGTAGCTTTGGGGCATTCTAGTGCCTCCGTAGTGGTGTTGTTCTCTCAATATTATGGGTGGAAGGAATGCTTACTGACAGACCTGCAGGTTTAATGCTTCTAGGGACATCTAGTGGTGAATATTAAAGTGTCTTTCTTTAGAGAAAAGAAATTGGAGAATTCACAATAAAACATGCACTAATTTAAATGCATTTACATAATTCCAAACTTAAGTGGAGTGCATTCTGTGTCCAAAAAATTAGACTGACTGTAGGAGTTGCATTGATTATTTGGGTCAAGCTGAGAATGCAGCAGATGGCAGTCACTAGCCCTGTGTGTTTATTTAAATGTCATGTAATTTCTGGAAGCCTGCTTGATAGGACCTGAACTGGGCCAGAACTCCCCCTGTGACCAAATCTGAGGGGGTCGGCGCGGCCTGGCTATGCGCAATGGAGGAGACTGTAGTCTGTTGACCCAAACAGGCCAGAAAGTCTTGTTTGTTTTTAAAGCTGCAGAGTTGAACTTCTACAACATCTAAACGGAATGTCTTGCTAGCAGGGGAGCTATAGTGAACTCTGGGGTGCACATTCCCACATATGGAGAAAATGCATGCAGAAATGCTCATAGCAAATAATACCCAACTCTCTCATCTACAAGCATTGAAATAAGACAAAGCGGGCCCCACTGCGGGCCACATTGAGGGGACAGAATCACCAGGGCATCAAACTGGCTCAGTTTGTTTTGAGTCCTAATCAATTTCATAGAAATGAATAAATTGCCCTGATAGGAAAGCATGTTATCTTCATTTCTTAAAAGCTTCCTCAGCTGCTAGAATACTAGTAAACTGGCCAAAAATTCTTCATATTTTACTAAATGCTATGTGGCACAACCTCAGGTTTGAATCAGGGAAAATTCTACTAAATCAAAAAGGACCTATTTTAACCCTCTCAAGCATGAATTATGTTAAACTCAGTCAGGATTTTTTTTTTTTTACTAATATGCAGCAGTACCCAAAATTGCAGGCATATATAGAGAAAAAACACTTTTAAACAGCTGTCCACTGTAGTGACCTCCATGCATGGAAGGGTTAAAGTTCATTCATACTGTACTGCATGGAAAAAAGTATTTAACAGATTATGTGGTGCTCTAACACAGTATGAGTTCAATTTCTTAAATATGCAATGTGATGACTGCTACAGAGTCAAAAAAAGTTGGCACAGTCGACTGTTTACCACTTTGTAAAATTACCATTTCTTTTAATTCCACTCATCAAGCATTTGGGAGCTAACGACATCAGTTAGTCAAGTCCTTGCACGTGTCTACCATTCCTCAATTATGATGATTTGTAGCCATATATGTTGGAGCTTCCTTTGTCACATATTTCACCTCATAATTTGCCTTATATTCTCAATCAGAGACCGATCAGGACTGGGGGTAAGCCAACCTAGCACCCACAAACTTACACAGGCATACACTTGTAATAAATGTAGAATGTGGTTTGGAGTTATCTTTCTGGCAAATGCACGAACATCCTTGAAACAGACAATGTCCTCGTGGCAGGAAATGTGGCTGAAAAATTCAAATATTTCTTTTTGTATTAATGGTTCCCTTCCCAACATGCTATGTGCACTGACACGCCCCCTTATCATGTTAGACACTTGTTTTAAGACCTGAGAGCGATAAGCTTGAGTCGGCCTTCTTGTCTTTGTTCTGGAGAGCCAAGCGGCTGTTTTTTTTTTTTTTTTAATTCAAAATCCACTAAAAATGTTGACTTGATGGACCTGAAAACATGCTCCCAAAAAGCAATGGCTCAGGCACGGAGAAGTAAGCAGTGCTATTGGACAGTATTGATGTATGCCCTTGGCTTGGCATGCTGAAGCTTCAACATGTATCTGTAAGAGTAGTTTTGAATTGTGTTGACTGATAAATGTTTATCAACGTATTTATGAGCTCATGTCATGATATTTAAAATCGTCGTAAGACAGTTCTTGAGAGGGTGATGTCTGAGTGATTGGAGATCGCACGCATTCAGACGTGGGTTTTGGCCCTGCATTTTACGCTGTGAGATTTCACCAGATTAACTTCCATCTTTTAATTATATTATGCTTTGGAGATGTATAAGTGCCCAGAATGCTTGTTTGACTTTGGGGATAATTTTTCAGAAAGAGGTGGATTATAAGCTCACGCATTTTTTGGCGGATTGGTGAGTCTCAATCCGTCCTTGCTCTTGAGGGACCAATCCTTTTGTGGAGGCTCCTGTTATACTATAACTCAATGAGCTCAGCTGTCTAACATCACCAGCTTTACATCACCTTAATATTCTCGGTTGTCACATCAGTATTTATGCCTTATCCCAAGCTCCCAGTGCCAACTTTTTTTAGCCAGTTGAAGTCGTCAGATTGGAAATAAACATACAGTATATTCTCAATCAATTATTGAATTCCTAGTTCAAGCATTAAATGACGTGTAATCATGTTTTCAATACATTAGAGTGCAAATGAACTTTTCAGATCCTTCCCTTTTCACTTTATTTGTATTTTCCATTTGTAATTTTTTTTTTTTGGAATTGGGGTTGTATGTAATTTATGCATATATCCATAGATTCTTGGATATCTCCCGGGCCAAGGCACTCCAGTCAATGTGACCTGCTCAGCTAAGGTATCCCGTCATATTCCTCCACTGATTTGACTCAGTTCTTTGAGCTGAATGAAAGGAAATAGTTGATTGTTCATCTGTCTTTTTTCATTCACTCTCAGAAAGGAGGAAATGAAAATCTTGGAGAGATTGAGTTCTTCCCTGAAAGCATTTTTAATCTGATGTATTATCCTTACTATGGAAAGAAGAGACATGTAAGTATGATTCCCTGTCAGGCTACTGGTGAGATTGCTGAAGTGGGAATAACAAGATAATAATATAAACATCAACCAGATGCTTTGCATAAGCACTACATACCTTCATCGCTGTGGTGTAAAACACAAGGCCTTTTCTGAAGCACACTATACAGAACTTTTTAGACTTGTTTTGGCCCTGTGTGTTCAAGGTTGTTTTGTCCTCTACCTTATCATGTTTTCATAATCATTTTCAGATTAGATCATCTGTTTTGATCTTTCTATTTCTGTTTTTGAATCTCTGTCACCAGCTGCGAAAAGCAATTCCATGGTCGATTCTGGTTTTTGAACACGCTTATTTTGCTAAGCTGTACTTTTGCTTCATCTCTGCCATTGATTGAGCAACCTCTGATTGCTCCATTGATTCTTGACTCCATCCCACAGACAGTCACTGCATTCACCTTGATGCACGCAGAAAAGAGCACAATGCCCAGAAATGTCCCAACTTCAGTTCAGAGTCAGGTTGATGAATGCAGATCTGCCAAAGGTTCAGAAACAATGAGACTGCAGCGCAACATGCATACCTGGGCTCACTGAATCACAGTCCGCAAGGGCTGAGAACTGCTGTTTTCTACCCTCCCTTCACCTGGGAGTCAGGTGTGATGATAGCCAGGCCAATCACTGGCTATAATTTCTCTCCTCATTGCCTGGAATGAAAGAAAACCTGGGCTGGATATGGATTTTAGGGTCAAATTTGCCAATCCCCGATGTATGCCTTAGCATGCTTATTTTATACTTTAAATGTAGCCAGTATATAAAGCCTGTACAGTAAGCCTATTCTGAACGGATTTCATGAGCAACAGCAGTTATGAGATGCCACTCTGTGCCCTTTCATCAACAGGTGAACTACACCAACCCCCTGGTAGCTGTGCGCTTCCCTAGAGTGCAGCTGGACACCCATTTCAGTGTCCAGTGCAAGCTAAATGGCAAGGGCATCGTCAATGACTCCCCCAATGATCGATTCCTGGGCAGCATCACCTTCTCTCTGGAGGTGGGTGCATAGGGAACACCCTTGGACCAGTGGAAGTTGACTTTGGCTAGAAGTTTCTGGACAGGTGTAAATTGTGCTGTTGAAGAGCCAAGAGGAGTTGGAGGGGCAGGAATAAGTTAGAAAAGCTTCTTTCCATCCCAAGCCCAATGCATTACACTATCAGGAGACCACACTTCAAAACCGTCCTCGTCCCAAACATGCAAACGTGCTCAGTGCTACACCACATGCCTAAATAATCTGTTGTCATCTTGCTGTGACTGCTGATCCTGATTTCTAGAAAATGTTAGGTTTCCCTGCCCAAACATAAGACACATTATATTTCATATTACTTCACCCCGTTCTGACGAGTTGCTTATGAATGTCAGAGGTCTCCTGAATGTCATGAATTAAAGCATTAGGATTTTCTGTTAGATCAAAATTTGGATTGCAACAAAAGTGCACACAATCTGCTTTATCTTCATGGTATTAACATGCATTTATAGTCTAAAATGACAGTAATATGTGTCGAGTTCACAAATTTTATGCAGTGCAAAATTAAATAATGGATGAACTTAGACGTTAATCAAAGCAATGAAGTGTAAAATTATGTTACAGAGCTCTTTGATGTATTTTATACATCAAGTCCATGACTCATCCACATCATCAAATTCTTTACAAATGGATTCTTAGACCTTAAATGAGTTTGTTTGTTGTGGGGGCTGGTCCATCTTTGGTCACTTCTTCGGCAAATTAAAGACTTTCTAGACTGGATTTAAATCAAACGACTGACTTGGCCGGTTCAAAGCTACTCTTGTGTATTATGATACTGTGGGCTAATCATGGTAGTGGACTTCCTTTGAAGATAGCCAGACTAAATTTGTCCGTTCATGTCACAATTAATGCTAAGGTTCTCCATTTCCTCACCAAAACAGTTGAGTCCAGAGGTCACTGTAGATAACCAAACCATGACACGGCTTCATAATTCACAGACGAGGTTAATTTTGTTGTCAGAAGTCTAGAAAACTTGTTCCATGGCTCCCCTGGAACAAAGTTTAATGGACTTTTTTGTTCAATGGGCTCGGGGGGGGGGTACTCATCTGCCCTTCCAATTGTACTGCTGTAGGATGTTTGTAATGTATATACTGTATTGATGTAGCCTCTATAATTCAGCTCACAAAGTTTTCAGAGAATGGCTGCTCCAGTAATTTCATGCTTACCTCATGACTCAAGCCTGTTGTTGATGTCATTGATCATTGTTTAGGTGTTCTTCTTCACTGTTTTTAGGATTTGAATGAATCAGCTGCAAGTCACCATTTTTCAACTCTTTTCAAACTATTCATCTTAACACCCAGTTTCTGTAGTATCTATAATGAATTTTTCCTGTGCTGTGGGCTCATAGATTAGGTAGTCATCCATAGTTCTTGATGGTGCATGCTTTCTCACTCAAATGTAATCTCAACAGATGAAATCAAAAGATTGACCCAATTCTAAACACTCACGGCTGTTTTTTTGAGTGAAAAATTATGAAAAACGCAAGAGTTTACACCCATCAGAAATCTGACCGCTTAATTGAGCTCAAATAAAAGTGGCGGACTCTAAACACAAGCCTATTACTGTAAAATATAAAAACATACAGTATGCCTTGTAAATACTGTGGATTAAAGGCTGATTGTGCTTTTGAAATTGCAATATGGGACTATATACACTGCACCAACCCACTCACTGATTAACTTTGCTTCTGTGTCAAGTTAAATTTCTCTAACTTTTTATTGCCTCATAAAATATAGATGTACCATTTAAACCATGCATGACTTTATGACACTGCAGTGCATACATGACTGCCATATGAAAGACTACTGTAGATATAGCTGTAACGGTCACATTACGCAAAAGCAGTTGACTGCTATTAGTTTTATTGCTTTTAAACATTTTTCAATAATAATTTTCACTAATAGCCATTTTTACCATATCTAGTTTTCCTTTTCCAAGAATAAATATGATCACAATCTTTCCTAATTAGATGGGACTGATTGTCAGTATTTTGCAGTATTGAAAGATGGTAATTTTCCTTGTTTGTATTGTAACATGTGTTCAACATTTTTTGTTTGAATTTTAAGCACTGAATTATTTATGTTTATGCTAAAAAAAAAAATCAGGTTGTTAATGGATTTTGAGGTGTTTATAGTAAAGGGCATCTTGGAAAAGATAAGAGGTTTTGATTCAGAGCATGAAAATATATTTTATGGGGGGTTGGGGTGTGCGTGTCATTTCCTTTTTAAAATTCTTCAAACATTGTTCTAGCAATTCAGTAAATACACAAAACTAAACTGACTAATTTAAATGATGTTGCTGTTTTCATTACTACTATAGATCTACATTTTCTGCCACGAGAGTGGTGTACTTTTCCGTTTCCTTGCCTTCAGATTTCAACTGTTTTAGAAGTTGTTCTCCAACCTAATTACTACAGTGACTGCGATAGCCATGCTGAAGAGGTGGTGAACATGCCAGGTCCCAGACAGCTGCTTCTTTCACAACTTCAGATCAAACTATCAGTGTTCAGTGTAAAACACAATCATATACCCATTAGGATATAGGATGTGTGGCACTTCATGATATACAAAGCTGCAATAACTGTAACAAAGTACAGAACTCAAAGACCAACCAGCTTACCAACAGCGTAACACTTCATTCCACCAAAGGTATTATTTAGTTCAAAAGATGTGTGTGCAAATTCAGTTGAGAATGTATACGTAAGTCTTGAGAATACCTTTCAAGAAAATGATTCAATTTGGATTTTTAAGGGGAACTATTATGCAATTTCTTTTTCTAGTTATAATACAACCTCTAGCAAAAAAAATATATAATCACACTTAAAGGATATCCAGCTTTTTTGCTTTTTTTAATTCATAGCAAATACATACCAAACGAGACAATTTTTTTTAGCTTAACCCCTTTGCATAGAAGCCAAGTTTGGCTATTTATGGGTTACCCAATTTAATGCTGTATAATTCAAGATTTAAGCTTCATAAAGAGGAAAATGTGGTTTTTCTCAGAAAAGACACTTACAGCATTTAGAATTACATCATATTTCAGTTTATTTTCATGATTTTGGTATAGAAAATGGACTGCAAACATACAAAATCTTCATCGGAATTCACCAATAAAATTGCAAAAAAAATAATTCTGAGAATTGAAAAACTTCTGGGGCTTCAATCTATACATTTCTTGGATCATAAACTCCTTGACCACAAGTAGAATTCATCTTCAACATTACATTCTAGATTACCTACATGCTATTAGCCAAATTACACAGCTATCCAAGTGGCTCCCCAAAGTCTGAGATCCCTAAAAATGGTGCACTGTCAAATCATCAAATATGTATTTAACACAAATAAAGTTTTGAGGCATGAAATTTAATATGAACTAATGATTTTCTGGTTGAGTTTAGCATGACTTTATCAATATAAGTGCAGCTGAACATCAGTGGTCACCAGTAACCTCTCCAAACACAAAAAATTCCCTTTCTCCATAATAGAATTTAGAGGATTGTCCCCTAAGCCAGCACACACAGTCATTAAATAAACTGCTGATTAAATGGTCAGGACATTCAATCTGCAATGAAACCAGCAGTTCCGACTTCCGAGCTCACACACTCATTTCAACACTTATAAGGAACAAGTACAATTCACTAACTCAGTAATATCTGAATTCTGAAATATACCTTATTTTAACAGAACAGACATTCCACTTTCAGGGACGATCAGGGAACAATATATTGCCTCTCTGGATTCAACAGAACCGTGCAATGAACATACCAGGGGGGTCCACCTAAATGCAGGGGCAGTTCACGTTTTAAACAGGAAAAAACCTCGGCATCCGACTTTGTTGAATACGGTATTCATTCCAAAACAAAAGGTAAAAGTAGCAGCCTAACCTTCTTCATGAATCCCCCCTCCAGAGACCGATGTATCCAGTAGAAGGAACCCTGTTTCATTCGAAATAATTCCCATTGACCATGTCCTTATCTCATTTAAATCCTGTAAATGTAACTGAACACTTCAAGGCCAGTTTTGCAAGCCTTTATCCTATAAATCGCGTCTATTTCAGCCGCGTAATGTGCCCAACGTAGACAGGATACAACAGAGCCTGCTGATACACATAGGCTTGTATGCTCTGTGTTTGTCAAATCAATGTGTTTCGCTTACTGTAGAATGTTTAAACACTCGGGAATTGGATAAGAAACGAGCCAATCAATATATTGTTACCGGGGAAGTTTCACAAGGGCGTGAAGTATAACTGTACAGCTATGCAGAAGAGCCTGAGTGTATGATTGAGTGATTGGCTATCAACACTAGTACTCAGTTGGATATAAGAAAGCGCTGAATTTGTCAATGAAGGAATCTACACTTAAATCCACGTTAGGGAACTACGCATTTTTTGAAAGATGACTGTAATTGACAGACTGTGAGAGAATCAATACCATGTCGAATTTTTTGTTTCAGAAAACGGATTTTTCTGAACCACTAGCTGGAATACCATTGGCTCATTGTAGCTAAAGTGGTTGCTACACAGGACAACGATTTTTTCTGTGGCAATAGATCATTTTTTTAAACTGCTGAATCGATACTATGGGCAAGGATATTGACCAGTTTGCACATCAGGCTTAGCTGAGGAGTTTAATTCATGCAACTCTTGAAAATCGGAGTGGAGTGAACTTTCCCATATTCAAAACCGTGTTCGAGGTCTGCTTGCTTTTGAATATTCAATAAGTGATCCGGGTGCCATCTAGTGGTCGAGTACAGTAACTGCGTGCTTAAATTTGCAGTTCCATAGATGCAAGCTTCTACATCTGCAGAAAGGGGTTAATATTCAGACTTCATGAAACACTCTTCAAACAAATTAAATTATTTTACTGAATTGCATATTCTTTAATAATCAGGTAAAATCAAAAAATGTGGAATCAAGGTCGTGGTAAAAATTATTGCCTTCACCAGATGTGAATATGAAAATTGGACAGAAGTTAAAAGGGTGCTTGCAGAACTAAAAGGGGCAATAAGCGAAATCGTTTCACCACCAGGTTTGCTGTTGTACACTGCCTGTAGACCAAAACAAAGTGTGTCATGAGACATACCTCCCTCTACCTCTTCTATTCGGCAGAATGACGGGCCAGTTTAAGTTTCCACAGCTTTATTACTCAGTACATAGAACCTGAAATGCTCACGAATCTGCAGATTTGCGGCAATTGCAAATGTTAGCTGGCTGCCAGGCTACTCACAACCGTAACGCCTGGCCCATTGCTGGGACCGAGCTACTGACAACTCAAGCTCCAGACATGAGCCCATGCTACGATTGTAACATTAAATTTAATTGAATCGACATTGCGACATGTGCCTAATATTACACTAACACTAATTAAAGCAGACATTTGACTTTATGGTTGTTACCTACCTGTCCAGAAAAAGAGCTAGCTCCGAGTCAAACTGTAGCCCCTTTAGCTCTCGCAGTGCTCTCCACATTGGAAATGTAAGGCCAATATTAATCTTGGTTCTGTCCCTCTCTTTATCCGACAACTTCTTCGCCAACAACAGTTGTTTCGAAGTAATTTCAGATCCTGCTCGTCTTCAGGTGAACGTTTTGTTCCGTTCTCTGCCATTTCGCTTTATAAAAAATAGCTGCTGCCACTGCTCACTAGCTGTATGAATGCATTCTCGGGAAGGAGGAAGCGGCGATTCTGCTCACTGGCTGTATGAATGCATTCTCGGGAAGGAGGAGGCGGCGATTCACATGAACATATATGAACCCGCGGCCGGACCGGCCTTGTAAACAATGGGCTGGAGATCATCACAGAGCGGGTGTATGACGTCCTGCTATACTCCAGATGAAATGACACCCCTCGTCCTTCACATAGCGATTTATAATTCCTTCAATCTAGAAATGATGCATTTCTGCTTATTGCCCCTTTAAGGAGGTGTTGGGACTTGGCTAACTGAGAGGTAGCATGGCACCAACAAGAGAGCTGGCAATTGAAACTATCCAAAGGATAACAATCAAAAGGATTATAAAACTGCCCCCAGAAGGAAATTCAACACAGAGTGACAAACAATGTTGGTTGTTCCCAGTCAGCAGTGTCCAAAATTTGGTGTAAGTATAAACAAAATGGGAAGGTTATGTATAAAAAGAAAGGGAAGTGGCATTTTGTTTTGCACAATAGGTAGAAAAGCTACAATAAATAGAATGCAATTGGCACATTGCTTTCCCAGAACTGAAAATTGAGCAGGCAAAGAACACCCCTTTTACGACTGACCTGCTGTCAGTGATTTTTGTTTATTCACATATTTTCTATGGAGGACGAAAAATGACTTAAGTATCAATAAATAAATAAATATAGGAATAAATACATAAATGAATGAATGATTCTTGAAATAAATAGATCAACGCAGAAATAAAAGTTAAAATAAATTTATATGTGCATGAATAAATGCTGAAATTAATGTGGAAATAAATGCTGAAATGACGAAATGAAAATTTATATTTAAACATGACATAAATGAATAAATACTTTAAATGTATTTCTACATTTCTGCATGTATTTGTGTATTTCTGTGTCCATGTGAGGTCCTAGCTTCAGTCAGAATCTGGATTGGTTAGAGGAGTGTGATCGACTCAGGTCGACTACTTCTTCCTTGCGTGCCAATGTGCTGACTCGTGAACACGAAAGTTGATGCTACCAAACCATTGAGCTAACGGTCAGCTGAAACTTGTGCAATTGACATGGGTTACTAGAAGCTAAATTGCACCAACCTGTGATTGGAAGATAAATATAGCATTTCAGCCGCAGTTAAGAATCGCACTGCGGTGGCCTAAAGGGGAAAATGTGCTGCAACGGCCGAAAACATCTCCAATTGGAGATATTATGCTGCAAAAACAGAAATGATGCAAACCACAAACACGCAAACCACAGAAGGGGCAAATGCAACAGAGAAAAGCGCTGCATTTAGATATCAACACAACGAAAGTGTTCTTGGTTGTTACGGCGAGCGCCAACTAAAACAGCTTTTACTTCTGTCCTGAGCAAGACTAGCCAGGTAATGTCAGTTCGCTTGCTTAGCTAGCAAGTTTGCTAGCCTAGCTAACCAACAGTTTGGTGCACAGAAGTCATAGAAAATAAATGAATAAAAATAATAATTATTATTTATATATATCTATTATTTCGCAATCTCACTTAGCTACAGGTGAACCGCGAGCATTTATGTTATACCACATATAACTGCTTGCTAGCTAACTCGCTAACGTTAGTTCGCTTGCTTAGCTAGCTAGTTCGCTAGCCTAGCAAGGTGACAGTTACATAGAGTATATCGTAAATGCTTGCGGTTTAACTCTAGCTATATTTATCTTCCAAGCACAAGTCGGTGCGATTCCTGCATCTAGCTGCTAGTCTTTTGAGCTGGTCCGTCACATTCCACAGCTGCTCTGCCAACGGCCTTCCAGTCGAAGCCATTATACCCGAGCTAGATCGCAAACATTGTGTGACTAAAGCCGCTTTCACACTGGACGCGAAACGATTTTTTTCCCACGAAAGATCATCCCAAGTCAATGCAAAGAGGTGATGTCTTTGCATTGACTTTGAATGTAATCCGTCGTGCTAAGAATTTGTTTAGCATCCAGAGTGAAAGCAGCTTTATACACTCAATTCAGTTTACAGGGAAGATTCACAAAGGATCGTTTGCTTCTGTCTGGCTCTCTTTATTCACCAATCTAGCTTCACACTGAGGGTAGGATCCTCCCACTTAATTAGCATATGGACAGAGAAATAAATAAATGTAAAAATGTAGAAACAAATTAAAAGCATTAATTCATTCAATTCATAATTCATTAATGTCTTGTTTATATAAAATATTCATTTACTTCAGCATTTATTTTTGCATTTATTTATATATTAATTTCAGCAATTATTTATTCATTTATGTATTAAGCATAAATAAATAAATACATTAAGTCATTTTCAGTCCTCCATAATTTTCCAATGATAGGAATAATCCATTGGCAATTAAAGACCTCCAAAATGAGATTCACGGTAATTAAATAACCGGCTAAATTCAGTTCAGACAAATGATTTACTCATAAATAGGCCTATGCTTTATGAAAGGTAAAATTTTGCACAATGTTATTGGCAGGTCAGGCGATCTAACCAGTGATTGTTTAAAGTAGACATGTGTTGATAAATCAAAACAATGGGCAAATGATACCTCTACGGAAAGCTATGTCATGGAGTTGATGAATAAAACAATTTCTGGACACTCAATCAAGGGTTTAAGAGGCATTTTGAACATCCTTTCAACTCGCGCACATCCCTAAAAACCCAAGTGAAAATGGCGCCTTTCTGATGGTGTAATTTCTGGGAAACAGGGACACACGGTCCAGAGCATCGACCATTGTCTGTCTGTCCAAATTTGTTCTTTTCTTAGTCTTGTTTCATTTTATAATTCCTGCAGATTAGATTTATGGTAGTCAAACAGTATCTTATTGTTTTGCTACCGTGTTAGTTCACCCAGTTATGGTGCCGTTTTGCTGTACAGTAATGAGCACCATGACCCAGGTTATAGTCCGGGTTACGTCAGTGCCCAGAAGCCTTTTCAGGGCAGCACACAATTGGCTTCGCGCAGCAGGGAAACAAATCAGGAGGGACTGCCAGTTTGGGATTACAGCAATGTTCGTAGCTCAAGGGCCTCCTGTAAGACAGCTGGTCGCTAGTCAGTAAAATTCTAAACTTCTACATAATCGTGTTTCCTCCATTCTCTCTCCGAGGTAGGCTTCCTTAAAACATAGATGTTAACTATGTTAGCAACTTGCGCGGCAAGGTCAACCATATAGAGCCAATGATACAAACTAAGTTAGCAGCTTTGTCTTTGGGAATGCACCACGGAACTTCCTTCCCGCTCACTCACCCATGCCCAAGGCTCCGGATAGTGCTGGCATGCTGGCGGTAGCTGTTGGCGTTCAGCTGCATCTGCATTGTCGCTGATTTTTTTCTTCATTTTCCATTTCTCCTACCTCTCCATCGTCATCAACTGCCGCTAGTTGCTCAACTTGCCTTGGAATCACCCTCTTCAACTTCGATATCCAAGTAGAGCAAAAATTCTGATATTTCTGGTGGATTTCAACATCTTGCTTGCAATGTAAAATATACGATAGCCTTCGTGTCAAAATTGATCCCACGATTAACGTCAATGCTCTTGGCCCAATTTTCACTGCTGTTCAAGAGCGATATTGGGGGTTGCTAAAAGCCTGTTTTATGTCCATGATTATCTACGATTGAAAAGCATTGATAGTTAGCGAGAGTATTGCAGGCCCTTTCCGATGATACCAAAGAAAGTTAAGTTTAAAATCAATACATGTCTACTTTAAATTAAATCAAAGACAGATTTGGAACATTTTTACATAATTTAGAATACGGCCGATTGAAACACACCAAATTGCACGTTAAAATGAATGATTATTGTCTTACCATAAGGAGGAAATCCTGCAACATTTGAAGTGAAGTGTTTTAGGAGTGAATTGTCAATCATGAAAAATGACTGAACAAGTCAGGACCGATAATTGTTTTAAAGGGACGTTCTTTGCCTAGACAATCTTCGGTTCTGGTTACGACAGTACTGCAAAGGACCAAGATAGTTTGTGTCTGGTAAATAAAAATGTGTATTGTATGATTTCATAGGCTGCTGTAATACTGCTATGTAAGAAAGAAAACACAGTCGCTACTGCACTTACTCTACCAGAGACGTCAGTTTCGCCCAGCTAGCTTCTGTGGTTTGTTATTTCTATTTGGGATCCTAAAATTTTCAAAAATGCCGAAGTACAATTAGCAGTTCAGTCAACCTCCCAAGAGCCAGAAATGGTCTGCTGGATGATGCGAAACGCATCATCTAACAGAATTTCAGATGAGTAAACAGAAAATTCTCGGCAACATTGACAAAAATTAAACATTGTTTGATTGCGTATACTAAACAATGTACATAATTATACAAAGCCGGTTGAAAATTGGCAAAAGATACTCAAAAATGGTCTGAATACAGTTAATAACGGTTCAGCATGTCTCGTACATAGCCTTTAGCCACACTAGTAACGGTCTCCAAATTCACTGTCAATCTAGTAGTTAGCTAGCTAGCTAAACATTTCCATTTTGCCCATTTGTCAACAGCAACATCCAGCCTGAAGTTTAAGGTGCCCCATCATGTAACTACCTGTGAACAGCAGATCATGACTCACAAGAGCATTTAATAACAATGTAGTTGCCATTATATTTCTCATACAAGTGCAACATGTTTATCGTGCTCTCAAAAGCATAATATTATGGAATTAATTTAGTGACAAAATATTTAGTTTTCCATACTGGGAATTTGAAAATCATTCTGGAGCTCCAGCGGGAATTCCCACCTCCCTAGAGAGGTGTGCAAGAGCACTTTTCCTGCCCAGACTCGTGACTATTTCGAGTTCTTGGGACATCTTATGTTCAAGAGTATCATAAGAACACAGGAATGTTTCTACCAAATCTTTCCACGAGCACAGATTAATCTATTCACAGACTAGAAGAAAGAACGCCACAAGTCTAAAGAAATGGCCAACTAAATTTCACAGACTGAGGGACAGAATCATGGCAGATATAAGGCATGTGATGTCAGGTGAAAACTAGTGATATGCACCATAATGAGGGCCATTTGGCCTGCAAGTTCCATCCAGACGAGAGTCAACGATTCCATCCATCACTCATCTCCCTCTTCCTCTTAGGTACAGTCATCCTCCTGTGACATTCAGTGCAAGTTGTTAGATTTGCCAGCCAGTGTTCTTTATCCTCGAGGGGATAAAGGGGACTGATACAGCCATTCACAACCCTATAATTCCTCCTGTATAATATATAATGCACCAAATTTGAAGGATCATGTCCACCTGGTAAGATGCATCACAACCACGACTGCTCACTGTATCGTATCTGATGTACAGTGCTGCCACCTGGAAGGAAGAAGTGATATTACAGGAGTAGTCTCTCCCCTAGTTACTCACTTCAAGGTAGTAGCTCCCATGTGAATGGGAATTCATGAATTTCCTAGGACTTTGGCAGTTAAGTTTGGCATTCCAAGGTAAATATTACACAAAAACTTATTCTTATACGTTAATCCTCCTATTATGTTCCGGGTCAATTTGACCCGACTTAATGTTCAACGTCTCTTAACACATGGTTAACATACTTTTTTCTGCTAGTTTTTTCCCCCCCTAACTCTACAGGTAGGTAAAAATGATTCTGAACTCATTTAGTAAGCATTAGCGTTGTTTGAGTCATTTTGACCCCAGGATCAATGATTACATAAAACCATAATTTTGATCTTGTTTTTGTAGTGTTTCCTGAGACTGAGGGCGTGTTCAAATTAATCTCTCATTCAATTCACATTTGGTCCCATTCATTTTGCAATAATCATGTAAAATCGATGATTGATGCATAAGGGGAGGATGGGAGTGTCGTGTTTTATTTACTTGGCTATTAAAATGGCCAGTAGAAGGGCATAAATGAGCTGAGAGGAGATAAAACTTTCAGTTACAAACATCTTATGCAGTTTTTCATTGCGGGGATCAAACTGACCTCAAACCAAAAATGGCTTAGTAATCTGAACATAATAGAAGGGTTAAGGGATGGCTATAGATCGTAGAGAGCATATAAATCATTTGAAATTGAGTGTTGAGTTCAGGAGGGGTGCCGATTTTTGGCTGTACTCCTTGATACTCCTGGAATTAGAAGATGTTCTGTTCAGCAATGTATATTTTGCGGTCAAAGACCTAATTATGAACAGTGGATCTGAATACTACCCTTCAATACTTCAAAAATATTACTGGGTCATATTTTTCCTACAATGATGTCTGTGTCTGGGCATTATAGGGTTAAGAATGCAGAAAATGACAAGATGCATCAGCTCATGCATCTTTCGCTAGTGGTTCTCCAGTGGAATTCTGGGTCAGACTCAAGCTCATCTGATTGACTTTGCTTGGTGAGGTTTAATGTTGTCTTTTTTTTTTTTTTGGGAGACAGCAGCTTCAAGAGTAGGAAGAAAACATTTTCTCAATCAAATGTATATTAGGAAGAGGGGAAGAGGGAAGAAAAAAAACAAAAAATACACACACACAACCCAGTGTTTTACTAGAAAAAGAACAAGTTTATTTTCTCCCTTAAATTCATATCAATAAATCAGCACATCCTGAAATTCTTTGAAACATTGACAGCTAGTATTGGGAAAAGAAACTGAAATGAACAGGTACATGAACTGGGACCAGACGTTGTTCAGCCAGTATATACAATTTCACATCAATACCCAGCCAAGGATTGCAATCTCAATTTGGACTGTGTCAAAAGAATTCCAATATTTGAAAGGGGCCAATGAGAACTTTCCAAAACCATTTAAGTACTGACATTCTTACAGCTGCATTTTTAATGTGCTGAAGTAAATGAACCACAACACAGAACAATCATGATGAACATCATCACAAAAAAAAAAAAAAAAAAAAATCCATTGAGCCTTTAATTTGTCAAAAAGGACCAATTGTGCTGTAGATGCTTATGGGATGGGAATTGCCATGAAAACAAAAAAGTAAATCTGCTCATTTAATCAATATTTCTGATTGAAGATTCAACAAACTACGCTACATTCACACAATTCAAAACCAGAGTACTTTTAATGACTCTGTATTCAGTTAAATATCAGACACTCGAGTGAATATCATGACATGAAGCTGGGGATATTTACTAGGAGGAATAGCAACTTTGTCTTCTCAGAAAAGCCCTTTGATTAAAGCATTTGTCGAGGAAGGAAATCTAGGTTTAACAGATGCGAAACGTCATGCAATTCTTATTACAGAATATAGGTACTTGCATACAAGAAATTGGTATGTTTTAGTGTTTCAGAATGCAAAGTTTGCCTTTGGCAGCTATCTGCACCAACAGTTAATTTCAAAACAAATCACTGCCCGTGCATACGCAATGTCTACCTTCCTCTGTTGGGTGTCTGGCAATGACAAATGTTACTCCCTGTGACCTACTCCTGACTGATGAAACAACCAATCATAATAACCCCTCTTAACCCCACTACTCAGGAGCAGAATGGAAAGGTGAGGGGTGGGAAAGGAAGCAAAACAGTGGAAACTGCAGGTTTAGGATGAAAAGAAATTAGAGACGAGAGGCACTATACAGACTGGTACCCAGTGCGACTCTTCCTCCGCCCAATCAGGTAAGAGATAAGCACAAGGACGATAAGGAAGGATAAAGCCACGCCCACGGCAATAGGCACCAGAAAGGTCAAATCAGAATCCAGGAAGCACTCCTCGGCTGGCATGGAGACAGAGAGAGCGGGGAGAGCAGCAGTTACAAGTCAGGAAATATTGACTGTTAGGCAAACAGAGGAGAATACAGTCCCAGCACAGAGCTGCAAGTCTGGAGGGGAGAGATGTGGGCTGGAACTGTAACAGAGCACCGAATCCCCATCCACAATCAACAGAAGCCGCAAGAGTCCTCTCTGCTCAGGGAGAGAACGTTACAGAAAGACTTTCGCTCGGCGTAATCTGCAAATTTCATTAATGACTCTTCATCACAGCTGAAATTGACTACAATACCAGAGAGTAAAGGTTAAGGGGAATACTTAACTTTAATTAGAATTAAAAAAAAAAAAAAAAAAAAAAACCACACACACTATACATGAAATGGCGAAAACAAAATCCCTTTTCAAATGATGTTCGCTTCAACATAATTGTCCCGACTCCCTTTAAGATCCACGTTAAAATTAAATTTTGTATAAATTCCTTCAAACCAAAAATGAAAGAAAAAGACAATGTGGTAGAGTTACAATTATCAATTTAAAAGTACATAATGAGAATACTCCCCCATTTGTGATCAAGTCAATCCAATCAATTGACAGTCAAAAATATGACTTGTCAGAAGGCATAAAATTCTGACAGAATCCCTAATTGAAATAATTTAAATCAAAGTGAGTAACGGTAAGTGTGTGTAAATACAGTCCTCAAGTCAGTTGTTTCAATATCAACAGTGTACTTGCAGAGTTTGTACATGTGTGAGAGTGAGTGTGAGTGTGTCCCTCAATACCCCCTCTAAGAAATTACAATGCCTGGTATCCATTCATCTGGCTTCTGCTTCTTCCAACCAAATAGGCCACCAACACAATAAGGGTCAGAGCACCCAGGGAAACTCCCACAATAAGGGGCACAATGAAGCTTTCATCTGCATCTGCTGGGCAATCATCAGCTGGGTGAAAATGAAAACAAAAGCATGGTGAAGGGAGCAGGAGGGAAAAATGAAATAAAACAAAATAACAGTTCTTTGTCTGAGGGGACATTTCGAACTCATAAGTCAGGAGCAGATCTGTTCACAGAAGAGAAGAGGAGTAACCCCACGGGTGCTATGGGCGACTAGAGATCCCAAATGATGGAAGATATGAGAATCACATGCTGTTGAAAATCCATCATGTGGCAACTTGTTTAAAAGAGCTCCCCAGATAGGTTTATGACAGCTCAGGATAATTAATTTTAATTCTTCGAAAATTTATTCAGCGCTTCAAGGGTTAAAAATGCAGAAGATTTCAGGAACCAAGAAGCCAAATTTTTTTTCATTACTTTGACTTTATTGGTTTTTCCATTTTTAAAATATAAAACGCTCCTTACAATTTTCAACACAAACCCTCTTGAAAATCTGAGGTTTCGCAGTTTTTATTGCACCTTGGCCATCAACAATTGTAAAAGATCAAAACACCCATTAAAACTAGAACACACAATATGTGCCATGAGCCTGAAGATGCGGGTAGTCAAATTTGTTCAAACAGGACATGTACAAACAGTCATTTTTACTTAATTACATGCTATAGCATGGACTCCCTTTTCAGAAAAGTATTCCAAACAAAAAGTTCAGCTAATCCTTTCAGGTGAAGTCAAACACCCATGAACCACTTTACTCCAACAACTGATGTCATGCCATCATTGACCATATGTCATTTTTTGCCCCCAGCAAGTTGCACACCTCCTGCCTCTGTCATTTCTCGATGAAAAGACCATTACACATCATTGATTGGATTTGTGAAACCGGTGTGACCACAACCAGTTAGACTGGGAAAAAAAAAAGCCAATAAAAGGTGCGAATTGCAGGTTGAGGGAAATTGTCACGTACATTTCATGAATGGTACTGGGAATATGATTCCCTGAATTACAGCCCTCAAACATAGTACTGACGGGTACAGGCACTGTTCCAAGACCACATAAGGCATTTTCAGCCTCAGGCAAATTCTGCAGCGTGAACAGGGATAGACCAAAACCCAACTCCAAATATTACAGGAACCAGTGCCATCTACATGAAAGCCAAGCCATACTTAAATTCCAGCCATCCAGACGACTACATCTGAATGATTCAGACAAAACTGACGGGCAGCGCTGATTGATTACAAACCTTTTTTTTAATGCACTCAATCACTTTAAGACAGGGACCTAAAATTATGCCACCGTACTGAAACTAACATCAACCAGGGCATTAAGTCTCAAATCATTCACTCTTTGACCTCACCGTTACAGATTTGAATGCAACCAACATGAGTGTTAGAATGTAGTTAGATAAATCAGGACTAACTGTTCAGGAGACGGATGCTGGTAAATATGACACCTATTGAACCCCCACACCCTGCATGAACATATTTTTTAATAGAACGCATAAAATTATACAATTACTGCTTCACCCGAGGGCTTAAAATCAAGGTTTTACACAATTCCAATGCTTATGGACTAAAGAAACCAAATAAGAAAATTAGGTGATATTTGTTGCCAACTAATTTGTAAAGAATACCAACTCAGATTTATTTTCCCATTATAATACACAAGGCAGATGCTTCTTAGGTCTCTTTTTTCAGTCATACAGTAATAAATGGGAAAAATATAGTACAGAGAAACAAAGCAAAGAAGACGGAAACAAAAGACTTGATTTAGATCAGCGTTTCTCAAACCTCTCCTGGTGGACCACCTGCCCTGCCTGTTTTAGATCTTTCCCTGCCCCAGCACAGGTGATTCAAATAATCAGGATGTTAGCAATCAGCTTTAGAGGGTCAATAACGAGCTGATCATTTTAATCACCTGTGCTAAAACAGGGAAAGATTTAAAACATGCAGGACAGGTGGTCCTCCAGGAGAGGTTTGAGAAGCACTGATTTAGATGGACCTACAGATCATATTTAGAAGTTAAGAACTGTTCTAAAGAGGTGTACTTTTCAACATATGAGAATAAATAGATCACCGGACTCCTAAATGGTAGGTGACTGTGGTGAATCGCACCACGTTCTAAAATGTTGAGAGTTAAGAGAAAAAGGAACCCATTCAAATTTTAAAGGGAGAGGTCAAAGAGTGAGTTGACAGAATACTCAGTCTACAAGCAAATTAGCAATTTAATTCCACAGTAAAACAAATCTACGTCAGTAAAATAAGCCCTCCACCTTTAGAACACCGAAGTCCATCATTTCCCGGTGGGGCACAATTACTATGACCAGGTGACCGCCTCAAACATTCTCAACTGCTCAACCCAAAAGTTTTGCTTTTATTGTAGATTTCAGCTACGGTACTGCAGTGAATACATTCAGAAACTGAACCGGGCAGGAACAGGTTCAGTCAATGAGACACAGAACCACAGACAGAGGAATTCGAAAGGACAGATACTGCTGTACTGAATTAATGGTAACTTTCTGCACGCTGAAGAGCCAATCCCTTTTCAGAAAACTAATGTTGCATTCACAGAGCATTGCGGCAGATGGAAAAAAAACTGGAATTCTGGGACAGAACAGAGAGAGGAGTGCACAATCGCAAATAAACACATCGCTACCGTGAGGCAGCTCAGCGATTGTCCTCAAATACAGACCATCTGACCAAATGGACATGAAAAGAATAAGAGGTTCAATCTGCTGAGGGAAAACAGTCTCATACACCTTGCTTGTGTTGTGCCACAGAGGGTCACATACAGTTTAAAATTCAATTAGCTTTTTGGTATCCTGGTAAGATTTTACCATCTTGGCAATGCGATAGCCTCCAGTATTACCTTCTCCATGTACCATGATCCATGTGAATGCAGCATGACACTGATGAATTAACAGCGTGAAAAGACAAGAAAGGGGGGGGGGGGGGGACTGGGAAACAACAACAACAAATAAGCAGAACGCCTGTTTGTAGGTCTGTATGATGCACCCAAAGCACAACAGGCTCCAAGCAAACGCGGCCATGTCTCCAAGTCAAGGTCCTTCCCCTGACTACAGGCTGGTGGAGGACCAGATGACTGAGGACAGGTAACGTAAACAAAACTCTGCATGTACCACAGCTTCTAACCCCATGCACTGCAATCAAGATAACATGGCTCAGAATGTCATGCTTTTTTGGGAGGGGTAAAGTGATCATGTTTTGAGCCCATGTGAAATCCAGTGCGGTGCTCAATTCTGTGGCACAGGGCATGGGTGCATGATTTACCTTGGAGACAAGAGCTGACCCACATGTTTACATGGAGGAATGACACCAATGTGAAACTTACAGCAAACTGAAGAAGCAAGTGCAGGGCTCCTGTCACTAGAATCTGTGGCTCCGAAGTGACTGGTGACTGTATGAGGGGGTCAGGTGTGTAAAGCACTACGGTTCACTCATTTACGCTATGCATGAGCCAATATCCTGTCGACCTACAGAGATGATCTGCCGGTACGACACGGGTGGCCAATCCAGGCACAAGAAAAAGGGCTTCAAAACAATTTATTTATTTATTTATTTATATATATATTTTTTACACCCCCGAAACTAAGAGCCACCAGATTTTCAGGCTTCCTCACAAGCTCCAGTTTTCAGTGAACTTCAAACCCCCAAGCCTCCAAAGACTGAACGCTCAGAGACTTGGGGTGAGAATGAAGCCCGTCACTGAGGTCGGAGGCAATCTCTACATACAAGTGAATGGCAAGTCCAGTAACACGCATACGCCATGCACTAGCTTCCATCTACTGAATGGAGAGAAATGGAATCTGCACTTCCTCCCAAAAAAAAATAAAATAAAATAAAGTTGAACACAAACGAAACACAAAGAAAAAAAAATGATCGCAAAGCAAATGTGACAGGAATGAAATGATTGCCTTTGCAGGAGAGAATGGATTTAAAGGGTCTGATAGCCAACGTAGGTCTTTCTTCTACCAATTGCATAAGCAACCATCACAATCAAAATCAAGCCCGCCAGAGCTGCACCCACAACTATGGGGATTAAGAGGCTGGAGTCATCCATTGCACAATCATGAGCTGCAGACAGAGAGAGAGAGCTTAGAACAGAGACTCCTCCCAAACACCCGGACAGCACCACAAAAACATTCAAAATTAGACCAACAAATCCAAATGAAAAGAACATTAACATGAAGAATCAAATCTGTCTAACCCATGAGTGACTCAGTGATTGAAAGCAGAACAGATCAAGTGCAGCATAAGGATTCTGAGCATTTCTTTCTTTTTAGTGCGATTAACTGAGTTTACGACCGTGAAAAATAAGTAAGTAAATAAATAAATAATTGTAGGCAGGGGGGTTTTTCTTGAGTGGGTGGGGATGCTAACAAATAGAATTTTTTCTATTTTTAAAGGCCTTACACTACGCGCCAATCCAAGACTTCACTGAATGCTCTCCTCCCTCGAGGCTAAATCATGTCTTTTACACGTGGATTATACAGTGAAGGGGTGCTGAGCTGTAGATATCCCGTTACCAAACTCTTGCCTCAACAATAGAGCAATAACCCCAAAGCCGTGCTGGGGGACACCTTGTATTGGCAGAAGGATGTAGATGTGAAGGCCAACAGTAAGCTCACATGGAGAGATCACCTACCTGTGGCAAAGCGGTTATTCTGCACCCTATAAGGCTGCACCTGAAGGCCCCAGGTGTAGAGGACAAGTGTGTCGGTGATGTTGTAGGCCTGATCTCTCCTGCACATGTACGAACTGCCCACGGACGCCTCCCACAGGGACAAGTTAGCGTTGGCCGCGCTGAAGGTACCTGGATTGCATGGGTGAATGACTCAGTTAGTGGTGATGGTTAAACCAACCTGTAAGGGTCCCAATATTCCAGGCCACTCACCAGCAGTGCCCACGGCAAGGGTGACGTTCACTCCATGGAGACGAAATTTACCCGCGTCCTAGAAAATTACACATTTATATTAATTAAAAAAAAAAAAAGAGAATTGATTTTGGGCTGGCTGAAACAGACTACTAATTTGGTTTAGCTTGACCTCTCAGACATCAGATAACCACGACAAAGTATGAAGACTGATATTGAAATGACACAAATAACTTTAAGAGTGCCTTTTTCTAAGATCAGCCCAAGGGTGCCAACTCACCCTCTACAAATCTCTTCATGCTTCATAATTATTGAGTTTGGGGCTGGGTATAAGGAAATCAGTCATGACCTTGGTAATTACCCCTCCCCTGCTGAGCAGGGCACGCCCACTTTTCTGTGATCTATTGAGCAGTAAACTTGACCACTCCAAATTTCAACCTACATGGAGGTCCCAAGTTTTTATCAATTATTCTTGAAACTAGAGTTGGTGGACTGCAATATGAAGTGAAAACATAACGCGTTGCTGAATACCCCTCGGCCCAGACAGGATTTCCTGCCTCAACATCACAGCGTTAAGGTCAAAGGTCAAATCCAGAAAAAAAGGTGACGTTGCACATGTGCGCGAGACAGCGAGTTACCATACCAAATTTGGTGAAGCTGCGAGAATTAGTTGCCGAGTAGTGACCCGGACAAGATTTCCAGTCAAGGTCACAGAGCTAAGGTCAAAGGTCAAATCCAACAAAAAACCTGGCAGTGCTCATTTGGGTCATAGTGAGTTACCATACCGAATTTGGAGAAGCTGCGATCAGTAGTTGCTGCGTACTGACCCATATAAAATTTTGTGCCTTAAGGTCAAAGCGCAAAGGTCAAAGGTGAAATCCAACAAAAAACATGACCTTGCAAATGTGTGTGAGACCGTGAGTTACCATACCAAATTTGGTGAAGCTGCGAGAATTAGTTGCCGAGTAGTGACCTGGACAAGATTTCCATAGTCAAGGTCACAGAGCTAAGGTCAAAGGTCAAATCCAACAAAAAACCTGGCAGTGCACATATGGGTCATAGTGAGTTACCATACCAAATTTGGTGAAGCTGCGAGATTTAGTTGCCGAGTACTGACCTGGACAAGATTTCCAGGCACAAGGTCACAGCGCTAAGGTCAAAGGTCAAATCTTGCAAAAAACCTGATGTTGCACATCTGTGGGTCATATTGAGTAACCATACCATATTTGGTAAGCTGCGATCATTAGTAGCAGAGTACTGGCTCCGACAAAATCATGGACGGACGACTGACAGACAGACACGCAGGTGACGACAATACCCCTCCGGGCCGGAGTCGGCCGAGGGGTAAAAAATTGAGACCTCCATGGAGGTTGACCCTAGTGCCACCTGTAGTCATAAGTGATGCCATTTCTGAAATATGGAAATTCGGCCCTAGTTCCATCCTATATGAAGGTCCCAAACAAATTACATCAGTTTTCCAATCTTTGCATGCCAAACATCAATAATCAACAATAGGTTTTGGGACCTTCGTGCAGGAAGGAGAATAAGAGCAATAAGGGCAATGAAATACTAAAATGACAAATAAAAGGGTTAATATCAGTATGGAATGAAAAGGTCCCAAGCTTTTTATTGGCAAAATTCTAAGTTCGTATGCGGATGTAGCAGTTACTGATGATGGTCCACCTTGGGGGGCCTTGTAGGTTTTAGTGGGCATGACTCAAAGTTGGGGGACCACGCCCATGTACCCCACTTTTGGTCCCTTATTCTCCTTCCTGCAAGGTCCAAAAGCTTTATTGCTAATTATTGATGTCTGGCACGCAAAGATTGGAAAACGGTTGTAATTTATTTGGGACCTTTATGTAGGTTGGAACTAGGACCTAATTTCCATGTGTCAGAAATGGCATCATTTAGGCCCAGGCCACACTGCCTGCTGCTGCGTTGCGTCTTCCGCAAGCGCAGCGCTGCAACCGCTGGTCACATGCGTCTCGGTCACACTGCCTGCGTGTCTGCTGCGTCTGGTCTGCCGCGGGCTCCTCCTTCTGGCTCTGCACGACTTTGCCCAAGAAATCACTATAAAATAATACATTATTTTGTCTCGCGTCGTTATCGCCTACTACACGTGATTTATATTTTGTATTGACAGAAGGGGAAGCATGCTTGAGCGTAACATACAAACAATCTAATTACACGATCATATTACAATACACAGCAAACCCTTTGAATTGGTCTTGCTCTCTCCGAAGGTAATTTCGGGGTAGGGGGAGGGCGTCGGGATGTGGAATGCGCTTTCAAAAGCGATCTAATTTACATTAGTCGAGGCTGAAACCATTCGTATAGGCTAGGCGCCGAACGACCGTGAGAGGAACAGTTCAGACAATTCAGAAACTGGCTGATGTGCTGAACGTTCGTCTGGCCACTATATCCAAAGGATGTTTTATAGCTCCATGCTGTATCCAGCTTAGTTTATTTCTCTCTTTACAAGAGGAAACAATCACCTGAACTTGCTGATACAAGTGGGGAGTGGTATGTAGGTTCTGCAATTGCGGGGGTGTCATGGCCAGAGTGAGAGATACGGAGAAGTACTGCTCTGATACTCTTTAATCATCAACATAATGAGCTATGTTCATTGGCTTGGCACCGCAATTAATGGCATATTCCCACAAAGTCTAGACATCTAAATCCAAAATGAAATGAGTAACGTCGTATTAAAGTTTTTAAAAATAAGTTGAAAATGACAAAATACTATTCCATTGGCTATATACCCTTTAATGACAGCAGCCTACAATGCATGTCGCAAAGTTCCCACAACGTTTCAATATTTCACGAAGCATTGCTGAATTGAGTGGAAGGGATTATGTCCATATAAACGGGGTTTTAATATGATAAACATGCTGGAAGTGTTGTTACATCTTTTGATTGTCTGCTTCATGCTTGCCAACAGACACGCATCCTCGGCAATTTAGCAAAATTCATGCATTTATGGCGATATGACCGTTTCTGACAGTCATTTTCAGCTCTGCTTTGCCTTTTTCTGCATGAGTCATCTTTTCTGCAAGGCAGCAGTACGGCTTCTGCATGCGTGAGACGCGCAGCTTCAGCATGCAGTGTGGCCGCTCTCATTAAATAACATGGGAACTGAAATGAAGACGCATGCGACCTGCGGAAGACGCAACGCAGCAGCAGGCAGTGTGGCCGGGGCCTTATGATTTCCACCTTATGAATTCAGGTGGCGCTAGCATCAACCTACATGGAGGTCGCAGGATTTTTTTCCATTTTAAGTTGCAGTCCACCAATTCTAGTTTCAAGAATAATTGATAAAAACTTGGGACCCTCCATGTAGGTCGAAATTTAGAGCAGTCAAGTGTGTTACCACTCAATAAAGCACAGAAAAATGGGTGTGGCCTGCTCAGCAAGGGAGGGATTAATTTCCAGGGTCATGACTGATTTCCCTATACCCAACCCCAAACTCAATAATTATGAAGTATGAAGAGATTTGGAGATGGTGAGTTTGTCTCTTTTGTCAGTATAGGGCTGATCTTAGATCTAAGTTAGAACGGCCAAGTTTTAGCAGGAGCAGGTCAAAACACGCAACAGTTATAGTCCTGGAAAGATATTTCCATTGATAGAGAAGTCTGGTTTCCTATGGAAAGTTCTCCAACACTTTGAGAGGCTTACCACACTGAAAAGGAATGCGATGGTAGAGTTCTCAAAAGACAGGTCCAGCGAGTGGTCGCTTTCCTCAGCTCCGCACTTCCCTGTCGCTACTGTGGCGCTGGGATCAAGGTTTATGTTCTTCGCGGTCTGACAAAAGAAGGAAAACAATGACTGCAGCAAAGGCTCATACATGCCCCACTCATGTTTTAAAATAAACTAGACAGTCTGGTCAGCCATAACCACATAGCTGTAGCCTCTGAATGCCCGCTTCTCCCCTTTTTTGAGCATTATTTGGCCAATACTGTCACCGTGGCAGTGAAAATCCATAGGGGTCATAACTTAAATATAACACGTCCATACCAAAAATGAAGGTAATCGGTCAAAAATTACAGTCTGTACAGAGTCCAGAAGGAAGTGTCTGTTTTGAGCACAAATTTGCGCATTATTTGGCCAATACTTTCCCCAAGGCAACCAAAATTGATAGGTGTCATGAGTGAAGTATATCACGTCCATATCAAATAAGAAAGGAATCAGTCAAAAATTACAGCTTGCAGAGCTTCCACAAGAATGTCTACGGACGCAGCGGTGGTGGAGACGACACGTGAATCCATAGTAGCCGCACAACTTCGTCCGGGGGCTACAATTATTCTTCAAGTTGTACAGATTCACTCATTTTTGTGCTGTAAATCTACCTCAAAAAAAAAAATAAAATGAATAAATAAATAACCAGCAGAAACTTCTCGATATGACCAAGTTTTTCAAAATGGGTTAAAAAAAAAAAAAGAAATTAGAGGTGAAATAATCTTTACAGGTACAAAAGAGACTGGGAGAATTACAACAATCAAATCCTATTTGAACTTTCCATGGTCGTTCACAAATTCCTAACTCCTGAACATACCTTGCCATCATTGTAGCCAATCCGCAGTCCCATGGTGGCCATCAGACAAGTAGTGCCATTCGCACCATTCGAAACATTGTAGTTCCCAACAGCGGGTGGTGGCACAGTAGTGGGTGTGGCAGTGGTTGTTGGTGCAGTCGTGGCATTGCTCCCCGCAGTTGGTGACACGGGCGGTGCCACTGTGGTTGCGTTAGTCGGCACAGTTGGCGGAGCTGTGGTCGCGTTTGAGGCGGAGGTGGTCACAGGCGGTGCCACTGTTGTTCCGTTTGTTGGCACAGGTGGTGGAGCAGTGGTTGCATTTGTCGGCGCGGGTGGTGGAGCAGTGGTTGCATTTGTCGGCGCGGGTGGTGGAGCGGTGGTTGCATTAGAGGCAGAGGTGGTCAAAGGTGGTGCCACGGTGGTTCCGTTCGTTGGCACGGTTGTTGCTGCTGTGGTTGCGTTCCTGGCCGAGGTGGTCGGCACAGCTGGTGACACCGTAGTGCCATTGGATGCAGCAGTGGTCGTTTTGGGGGTCGGTTCTGCAGTGGGGTCCGTTGGTACTGGAGCTGGGTTGGTGGTGCCGAGGGCCATGCGAGGGGTCGATGTCAGGTCCGTGGCACCACTTTCAATAGCAGATAAGATCCCTGTGACAAGAGTGACAGAACAACGCAAAAATCTTGAAACCACGAAAACATTTATTCGTAGGACATCGACCAATAGAAGAAACAAAAATACAACACAGCCATCCTTATACAGTATTCTGACCAAGTTGCAAATGCAATACTATATTGCAGATTCCCCTAGGCTAGGGAGGGGTTGGGTTAGTCATGATGCAGGATTACAGATGTACGGGCCCGTTTCTTTATGTAAGGCATCAAGATTAAATGTAGATTAACAAAGGCCCTAGCCGATTCAAAATATTTCTGAAAGGTAACAGGCCATCTTCTCATCCCCACACCATAGAGCAAAATTATGCATTACTGTGTCTACACTTGTGAAGGTTCAAATAAAAACAAAAACCTGCAGGTCATTAGGGCCATGCATGGGACAGTCACACCAGGACAGGGAATCAAAAGCACCGACTAACAAGTGATAAAAGAACACCTGCCATCAGGAGATGGTATATCCCCCCCCGACTGAATCAAATATTTCAGTACTTTTACAGACTGATGACAATAGTTATAACATAGTTATAGTTATGTTCAATGTTGGAAATATGTTACAAACAGATTGTTCCATTACATTTGGTGTTCAGTAAATAAATCACTACATACACAGCACAGAAACAGTTCACGCACCTCGAATTTCATGATCATGATAAGAATTGTGCGCGATGCAGGTGAATTATTCAAAAATATTTTTTTGTAGGTTGGAGTCCGAGAACCATCATGAAATTTTACATTTTGAAAGCATATGTGATAACTTATTTTCTGAAAGACTATTTTGGTTGGTACTCCTCATCATACCTGTGGTATTTGAAAGTGAAAATTAATTAAAAATGTAATTTTGCGATTTCATCATAACAAAAACAACAAAAAAGGATCATACCTATTAATAAATGCTGATCGGATTACTCTATATACTTATGTAAAAGGATGTGTAATTATTTGCAATATATCATATTTGGTTTGTGTTTAATTGGTCAATAAATAAAGGGGTTCGTAAAAGTTTCAAGTTTATTTTCCAGATTTCACAAGGTCATACCACAGTCCCAATAAAGACAATGTTATTGAGAATAGACATATGCAATCCACATGTGGTAGTCTTCCTTTACTGAAAATTTCATGCATTTAGCTAAAAAAAAAAAAAATAAAAAAAGATATTGCACTTTAAACTTTGCTGCATTTTAAGACTATCGCGAAATGCACCAAAAACGGCAAGGAGGGGGGGGGGACCTTCAAGAATTTTTTTTCTTTGGATATATTTGATATATCGGTCTGAAATTTTGGCTGGGCTAGTTTTTATGGTTGAACTTCACATGGTAAAAATTTGAAGCAAATCCAAAGTGGTCAAGCAGGGATTTTTTTCTAAACCCGTTGAATTGAGGTGAAATGACCCCATTGACATAATCTCATCAATGAATGGGAAACCGTTCTCTTTCTTCCACTACTGAGCTGAAATTTACCATATCTTCTTTTGACCTATAGGATCTGCAAAATAGAGCTATGAGGATAAATACCACCCGCAGAATGCGTCAGGGAGAAGAAGAAAAAACCAACCTCGAATGCGGTCCAAACAGTTCAAGAGTTACAGCCCAAAACATGTTTTGGCTCTATATACCACCACCATCTAGCCAATCAGTAATTTTCACACATCCCGAATAATCTTGATCCACCATTTTGTAAAAATAAAATTCATAGAACCCTTTACCGATATGAAGTCTACAACACTAAGTGGATTGGAAAAAATCAGTTCAAGTTATGTCCATTTGTGCGTTTAAGTGCTGGGTATGGACAGATTAACACCAATTATACCATGGTTTGGGTGAATACTCCATTCCGATTGGCTGCAGGGTGTCCGTTAAAAAGTGAGGTAGGACACCTATAAAAAAAAAAGTTCTGGTCAAATAGCCAGATTGTTCGAAATTATTGCGCTGGCTCAAACGCTAGTTGGAAACCGTGGCAACAGAAACTCAAAACATAAGTGAGCATACGTTATTTCAGACCTTACTTGCTTGATACAGACTGAATGGTGGATAATATTTATAAAACACTATTTAGGATAGACATGCTTGATACACATTTAATGATCAGAGTTAATGGTGGATAATATTTCTTGCAATAAAAACGATTTAGGAAACGATCTGTGGACTTTGATTCTTTGAAACAAAATTTCACATCATCCTCTGGACACACACACAAGCAGTAAGAGGTGCACTTGCCCTCTGAAATGATAAAAAGCATCACCTAACATAACGTTAAGCAATCTCACTTCCCTCCACTGATTAGGCCTAATTAGCCCGACCGAGCAGCAGGTTCTGTGGCCAGAGCTGGTTACCTTGGCAACGCGTCACAACGAGAGATATTAAATAGTCCACTCAGCCACTTGTGACATACCTACGATTTTAACGGTAAAAAACATTAATGTTTTGATAATTGATTTAATATTTATTTCGCAAGTGACCATGGTATAAGCGGGATAATGCCCTTCGAGGTGTCCATTATCAGAAAAGAATGGGATTCACGGAAGCAACCATCCTGCGCTTTGCGTCGGACGGTTCACGCCTCCGCGTCGTCCATTCATTTCTGATTATGGACACCTCGTCAGGCATTATCCCTTACATATTTGAGTCTAATGGCCTGTAGATGGATGTAAAGTTAAATTGGTGATGACTGAACATTGCCTTCAGGTGTAACAGCTCATTATAGCTCAGGATGCTGCGTGCCAAATTCGGTCGCACAGTGGAGGAAATAGATTACACGGGTTTTGGAAAAAGTTTGAGACGGCGGAAAATATACATATGCAAATTGGCTTGACTTTAATGGAGAGATTCATATGGACACCACCTTCTGGGCAACCAAAGCCAAAATATCAAAATGACAAAAGGCATTTCTGCATACGGTTGATAAATGTGCTGAGTTTTATGGAAAAATATCACGGTTTTCAAGTTATGCTCAGATGGCCTTACAAATGAACAAATAGGGATACATCCCCCAGTCCTATATGCCAGAAAGGGGGGGGGGGGGGTTTGGGGTAAAAATGTAAACCCAGTGTAACAAAGTACAGGTCACTGGAAGAGCCTTTACACTGGATATAAAAGGGAAGCTTCTGATTTAGAGAATCAAGCAACATGTTAAAGGGCATCTAAAGTTGATTCTCAGATGGGACGTTGAATATCCGATGTTTACAAACAAATCACTCGCTTTTGACATCTTGCATTGTCACATGACCAATTTCATTCATATGAAGCAACGTTTTGTGTACATGCATAGATAATCCCATTTCGGTTCGTTTGCGCAGGTGCAGCTTGCTGACTGGCCGATAAACAAAAACAATGGGAATCGACTTTAGATGCCCTTTAAATGGTGAATGAATACAAAACCCACCCCAATGAAGAAAAACTGCACCCACTTCTACCACTCGGCTACTACTGCTGCCTAATGATGGCACAACCACCAATAGCACAGCAAACACTTTTTTACAGCCTGTCCAACTCAGATGAGCGAGGAAGACAGGAGGCCATTTCTCAGGAATAGTACAGATTTCTTACTGCAATTGTAAATATTTTATTTAAGCTAAAACCACTCCAGGGGCCTGTAGCACTATGCGAGTTGAACAAGTTCAGGGCATCTTCCCGTTGTCTGGCTTCACTTAACCCAACAATCGCGATCACGTTAGGAAGTCCGACGAAGCTAGTTATCAACTCGCCAAGTGAATCCAGTTTTTTGTAATCCAGGTATGAGCGCGTTCACATAAAAGGGGTGGTGTTTGAAGCATACGAGTGACTGGAAGCAGAGCGGTATACTAGGACTGTCACTTTTTATTCGAAAATCGAACATTCATTCAAACCTGAGGGTGAAAGTTCATATTCGAACTGAAATGAGACGTTCGAGGTCAAAATACACCCTCTATCATTGCGTCATGCAGTCTAAAGTAATTTGACATTCGACCCATCAGAGGGCGTTCTCAGAGAAACTCGTCCGTTGTATACTCTCTTGACCTCCATTAAGACTCTATTTGTGATTTTACAATGGAGAGCGTTAGCGAGCGGAGAATTACAACACCAAAACACCTTAGAAGCGCTGTGTAGAAGTATTTTGGATTTTACTGCGAAAATGGTAAAATAAACAAAGTTAGAGCCGTGTGTAGTTATTCGCCGTAGTCCGCAATTATTCAATAAACGCTTATTAATGAGATAAATCCTTGTGCACTAAAGTTTCAGTTTCACTTGCGTAAATGTGGGCGGTCACCGCAAGTAACACGGAAAGCGATTTTGACTCCGGACTTCTCGTGCTTCTCTTTACTCAGATTGGAAACAATGCATGTGTTCCATGATCGTTTAAATTGATTAAATGAAATAAGACCATTTGAAAAGTCTTTTTGTAAGTCCATTGATTTCAATCCCTCAGTAAAGATAAGCATGAGAATTCCCGAGTCATAATCGATTTCCGTGTCACTAGTAGGTAAATCCACCGTAATTCACGTGAAACTGATTAACTTAATGCCAAGTGACTAAAATTCCGCGTGTGACTTTCTTCAGTGCGCGTTGACAGAATAAAGCGTGAGACTTGAAATCTCTGCAGATACTGTCGTTGTGTTGTACTACTGTTGAGTGCGGCTTAATAAACAGATAAAAATTAATGAGGATGCTCTTTTTTTTTTTTTTAAACGTGTGTTGGGTCGCGGTGCGCGAGGTTTGAATATATTCGAACATCTCGTTGTCATATTCGAGATGAGTTCGAAGTTGTTTTTTTTTTTAAAGATGACAGCTCTACTGTATACATTTTAAACAAGAAGCAAACGTTTAATTTATTATATATATATATAAATCTCGTTGACTGTAAATGCGCAAGTTAATTATGTCACTGCAAATCGCTCCCGTGATCAGGATTGTGATATTATGAGACAATATTTTTGTCTCATTTGTTTAACTGGGTTCTCTTTATCTACTTATAGGACTTATGTAAAAATCTGATGATGTTTTAGGTCATAGTTATGCAGAAATCTAGAAAATTCTAAAGGGTTCACAAACTTTCAAGCGCCACTGTATATGATCCAGCGCCCAGCCTATTGGGTATAGGGATGTACATGCTTTATCATTTATAATATCACAGCCCCGTCATTAAGGCACGGGTAGATCTGACCAATTACAGCTGTGCATTTCATCAAATTGACGTGATGCTTAGATGTGTTCGTATGGCGTTCACGACCATTTTAGTCTCATCTTCGGCGGAGTAAAGAGAACAAAGGGGTTTTGGTGATCTCTCAAAATTCTCTCTCCTTCGAGCTCCTCTCATTATATGTGAACCAAGAATCTGGCAGGCCAAGAGTATTGTTTGGTCAGTAGGCAGTGCTTTATAGCCACTGATCCATTATCATTACTTAACCTGCTCTGGAGCAGGTTAGCCGCTCTGCATAAGTTACCATGGTGATGTACCCCGGTAAAAAGAGAACTGCCTTCGTAACACTGAAAACCAAAGCTTAATCCTGAAGTTACCTCACCAAGCCCAAATACGAATTTGTACCACAGGCCCCTGGTCCATTCAAAAAATACAAAAACAAAAAAAAAAACCTCTCCCAATTATTAATGTTCAATGAAGCCTGACCTCGCATTCCAACAACACAAACTAGTCAAATGACTAGTGCACCAATACTCACCTATGCGCTAAAACACATTATCATATACTTCCTTATAAATGCAGGGAATCTGCACCTGTGATACAGCCTCGTACCTTGCACTTGTATCAGCCCACAGCACCCACCTGCTGGCAAAATCCCATATCAGAGAATATGATATGTAGAACATGATAGGGGCATTTTCATATCACAACGTGTATCAACCCTCGACCAGCATCAAGCCTCGAGCTAAAGCTCTCAGGCTGATACCAAAATGCCCATATGATATTCTCCATCTATCCACCAGCCCAATATCCTGCTAGGTCCTCTGCATGCTGCCAAAACAGCCCTGTCAATGTGACCTCTACATGAATGCCTGGAGCCAGGGTTTCCCAGCAGAACATTTCCCAGAGCATAACACTCCCTTCACCAGCTCATCATCACTTCACAGGATATCCCAGTGCCATGTCTGCCCCAAGTAAACAGTGCACACAAACAGATCATTAAAAAAAAACAAAAAAAACAAGCTATGTTCGTGGAACACTGACGCCCCCGGCGGCAGATTAAAGTATTGCAGGTTAAAGTTTTTTTTTCCGCTGCAAAGAAACAAACAGAGGCAGACGGACAGACAGGTGAAAAACTACATGCCCCCGAATCTTCAATTCCGGGGGTATAAAGAAAACTGGACTCATTATACCAGCACGCCTTCTTCCATGCAGTTATTCCACTCATAACCACCATTCATTTTTCTGCTCATTTTGCCACAGTAACCCTTCTGTTGGTTTCAGTGAGGCAGGATAGCTTTTATTGCCCTTCCACGTAGATGAGCCTTAGGTGCAAAACACTCAAGTCACCTGACTGTGGCTTGTTCATCCTCAGACCGCTGTCAAAAGGTACTCAATATGGCTGACTATTCACACCCCACAGACTTCTGTCTCAGAGATACTCAGACCCAGTCTGTCAGCCATAATGAGCTGGCCCTCGTCAAGCCGCACAGGTCTAATTTCTTCTACATGCATTACGTCCAAGATATACTTTATTGAACCCTGTGGGGTAATTTGTCCTCCATTTTTCACACACCCTATTGCTGAGGAGCAGCTGGTAGCCACAGAGCAGTGCGTGGGACCAACTCTTCTTCTAAAGCCGGAGCCTTCTTCAGGGGCAATGTTGGGAGTATTTCTTAAGTGCAGCGGTACCCAATCATGTGCCGCAGAGGGCCAAGAGAGTATGCAAATTTTCATTCTAGCCAATCGTAACACCTCCCAACTTCCCCTAATAGCACACCCACAAGGAGACAGGAGGGAACTAAATGTCGTAATCAGCAAGTTTGATGATGATTAGTTAGAATGAAAATCTACATATTCCCAGCACTCCACAGCACATAATTGGGCCCCACTGCACAGGTTCATGTCTTTCACGGTGGGGAAAACCGTAAATACACAGAGGAAAGCCATGCAAATATGGGGAGGACCCGCAGAATTCACAGTGAGGCTGACCAGGACTTGAACCCAGAAACTTCTTAAACCAAGGCAAAAACACAAACCACTATGCCAGAGTCTCCTGAGAGCCAATTTTTCTCTTTCCATCTACAGTATGTTCACAGACCTTGGCATGTGCCATGTGGTCATAATATTTTGACTCAATGAACATCGATCTTATTTTAAATGCAATCCATCCATTTGAGCGGAGGAGAATCAATTATTTTACATAGCCTTTCCAAGTACCTTCTGATTCGAGGCAGGAATCGCCAGTGGCCCCAAGATATGATATTATAACAATACCGGAGTTACGATTATTTTTGCGATATTGCAATGTTTCTCCTACTGCACATCTCCATACTCCATCTTTAATCAGGCCAACTTTTGGTTAAATCTCCTGAGTTGTCCTTTTGCTGTGCTGACCAGACCAGACAGAGAGCACTCAGCAAAATCTTATTACTCATCTGGACTGAAAAGTTAATTGATTATCATCATTCTGGTACGCAAAAGTTGAGCTTGCACTTGCAACATTTCAGAATTAATCTAATAATATCACAATTCTTGAGGTCTCTGAATTGATACAATATCGCCACACAAAATCACAATATTATGATGTATTGATTTTTTACCCCACCCCAAATTTGTATTTTAACATGCACAATGGACACTAGTGCATGCGTACGCGTGTGTTTGGGGGGTAAGGACTGGGGGCAGGACTCTGGCTGCATTCGAATGCTTTTTTGCTAGGGCAAGTTCCAAACTCCTAACAAGAGTTGTCAGAAAGACAACAAAGCTCGCCGGGGCAAGTTTAAAGTTTTTCTGCACGCGGACGGACGCGGACGCTGGGGGTACGACAATAGCTCTCCGGACGTTACTCATCCCGGCGAGCTAAAAAATGGCCAGAAATAAAATTACGTGGCAGACTTGTGTTTGAATGATCATAACATTAAGGAAAAGTAATTCTATGCTTCTTCACTTATCTCCTTTAGCCAGGGTTCTCCACTATCGTTAATGACTGGGTGGGCGGGCCGCCCGTTCATTCTGACTGATTGCGCAATCGCCACCTGTTCATAATATATGCGCCCACTGAGAATCCTTGGCTGCCCAGTCAAAAGAGGAAAAAAAAAAAAAAAAACCCACAATGGAGAATTTAATGAGCACTGGAAGATGCGCGATTGAGTGCACAGTATCAATAAAACGCATCCCATCTCTCTCCTCCTCCCCCCTGCCCAAAAAAGAACGACACCAACCGCCCGGTCATTGAAAAATTCAGTGGAGAACACTTGGCATATAGAACACTGAACCATTTTTTCGAAAAGAAAGGAGAAAACGGGATCCCACGATTCCGTGCAACAGCAATACTTAAAGCAGTGGTTCTCAAACTCTTTCCTGGTGCCCCCCTGTGTATGCTGGTTTTTGTTGCAACCGCAACTGCAATCTTAGACTTTTAACAAGGTGTCGATTCGTCTTAATTAGCTGCATTCCATGTTTAGCGCAGTTATTTACCACCTTTAGCTGCTTAAGAGGACAAATAACTGCTCTAAACATGAATGCACCTAATTAAAGCTAATCAACAGCTTGTTTAAGTCCTAAGATTGCAAATGTGGTTGGAACAAAAACAAGCATACACAGTGGGGTGCCAGGACCGAGTTTGAGAACCACGGAGCTCAAGAAAACGCAAGTGGACAGGAGACCAGTTTTGCTGAGATTTGCGTCCGCCATCTTACTGAAGAACAGCGTCCCAAATGGAACTGTGTGAAACCTTCGACCAAGGTAGTTTAGAGGGGAATACAGAAATCATGTTGATGATTTTTACGTGACATAAGATTCTGAAGATAAATTAACCCAGGTGAAGTTTGTGTGTGAGCATATATAAAAAATGGACCCAAAAATGAACTTGATGCAGATGATACTACAATTAACAGATCACGAATCATACATAAGATTTTTACTGTGAAAGAAATTCTGTATTTTTCGTTTCATTTTAATCGCATATGTACACTTACAGCCTTTGATTGCGCAAAGCCGCTGGGGATTCTTTACAAAAGATGGCGGACGCGTCTCACGTCTACAGGTTGGTTCAGCCAATGACGTTGTACACGCTAGTGTTTTCTTTCGCACTGTGGCGACGACCATCCATCTGGCCAATCTCGAAAAAGAACTAGTATGACGGGAGCGAAATGATGATCAGGGCGCCAAGTTCAGTGCATTCGGACTCTCGTGGCGCAGTTGTCTGCTTAAACCTTATGTGTAAGGCTTTACACTTTTCTGTCGCCTCATTGCGTATAGGTAAAAGAAAACTGGTCAAGAATTAGACCATAGGATGCAATTTGACTATTCAAACGCAGCCCCTGAACCATGACCCCTGTGACTGGCTGACACCATCACGTGTGGACATGATTATTTCCCCCTTCAAGTACGCGCTTGCGCAAGGAGCTGAATACTGACATTCCCACCAGTTTCCATCAGTCACATGCAGAGCAAACCTAGGCCTTCATTTCCGCACTGAAAAGAACGTTGCATTAGATGTGTATTTGTAGACCATGCTTGCAAACAGAGCTGAAGCTGTACTGTTCCCTGTTTTTGTAAATATTATAGAGCTTTCCCATCATTTGGAATGAATGCAAACAATATCAGGAACCTTTGTTTGGCATTTTCAGATGAACCGGTCAGCAGCAACTGACCGTACGTGGTTGCTAACGAGCAATATACTGCTAAACGTGAATTAGAAATCTGCTCATGGCTCAGTCTTGATTTTAAATGTTTTTTTTAGCAAAGTTGTCAACATCACGTTACTCAGTAAAATGAGCAGCTTGCGTGATGGCGCCAAAATATGCGTTCGATGCATCTGAAGTTAACGTTACTGAAACTAAATGGCAAGTAACCTCGGCAAGTCGAGAACTGTTAAATAACAGCAAGATTACACCAACACCGTCTGGAGATCCATCATAAAGTCGCTCCGTGGTTTTCCTGGGCGAAACGCATGATTGCAAACGAGTAGTGCAACGCGCACCGGCGACCTAGAGAAAATCACGTTGCATAACAATTAACCGTTCGGAGTAATTACGATAGCTGCAGTTAGCTCAAACTCACACGAACATCTTGCTGAACTGCTGAGCTAGCCGGTTAGCAAGCTCGCTGCCTGATGCATTGACGAAAAATCCACGGCACAATTGTGGTTAACGATTAATAAAAATGTCAAAATTACGATATAAGTGATACAAGCTACATTACACCCTTAGAAAGATAGCGATATAATGCTAGCCGGCTAGCCAGCCGATTTACTTCGATGGAAGCCAGCTAACGCTAGCCAGTTCGAAAGCGTAAACAAGTGCCTACCTTGCCTTAGCCTAGCGAGTTGGTAAAATAAAAACGACAACCTTAAGAATGAGCAGAGTTATCCTGAGATTTTCAAGTATTACTAGTCATGATCGCTCGACTTAAAATCTTAGCAGAGGATACTACCACATATAGAACCAAAAATGCGACGTCCGGTCGTGATATGATACCGAACTGTGTTAAAAACAAGAATAACTGACACAGGAGCTACTCATTACTAGCGAACCAGCTGCTGTGCTGCCGCGAAGGCCCGAACCATGAAAAGTTTGCGTCCGTAAATAAATATGACAGTCTATACATAAACTACTTACCGCTTCCGAAAACCAGGAGCAAAAACAGAAAAGGATAGCGAGACATGGCGCTCCGTTAAATTTTACTAAGCGGTTAACTCGCTAACGTTAAATTACACCACTGAACAACACTGAGCTGTAGAGGAAATTAAAGTCATATGACTGCCTTCGAGTCCTGCGTAGTTCTTATCCCTGACCAATCAGCGCCAGGAGAAACATTTGCCTGTCTGCAGGGCGGAGAAGAATCAGCTCACGTTGTAACTTCAAGCATTTTTCACATCAAACCCATGACGCAGCTTTTCTCGCTTCGGTTGCAATATAAACAGCAAAATTGCCTTAAATAGGTCAGCGCGACAGTGTCACCGAAGACGTTTTTGTTTTAAATTATATTCAGGACACATCAGCTATTTAAAATTGGGTAGAGTCGGTCCCGGAGAAAAATATCGGTGCCTGGAAAGGAAAGATTGCCTATCCATCCGACGTTGTCTTGCTGAGAATATGGGGACGATACAGAATTAGTGTAGTAAATCATGAAGCTATTAAACACACGCACGCACGCAGTTTCCATGTTCTGTGGGGACTGCATTCGTTCCCCAATCCCATACCCTGACCTAAACCATGTGTCTAACCCAGTTAAGAGCTATCCAACACAAGACCTGAAAAACGGTCATTGCATACAGTTGCTTGAAAGATTTCCAATGTCTGCTCAGTCTAATGGTAAACCTGACCAGCTGTATCTTGGTTTACAATAGATATGATAGCAGTGGGGCATGTCAATAAAGTGTGTGTGTGCATGTGTAGAGCACCTTCCCTATGACATACTTGACTCAGAAATAGCAGGTTTTGCACTCTCGCTCCAATGTAATTTTTTTGTTTGGTAGTATGATAAATCGAGGCACTACGCAAGGTGTAGCGTCAGGCCTCTAATCATCTAAATCTCCTCCTGGCCACAGCCCATCATCTGCGTGCTTCCAGGCATAGGCTGGGGCTGTATGTAGCCCATACTCTCTAGATAGCAATTTGTGGGGGCATTAAGTGTGGGGTGGGAATTGGGAAAAAGGTCAAGGTCAAGGTCAAATTTATTTATGTAGCACATACAAACAACCAAAGTGCAGTACAAACTAGAAAGCACTAAAAAATTAAAATACAACTATAGGAATGGGGAAAAAAAAACAAAACAAAAAAAATGTTAGAGCGCACAGTACACAAAACATTTAAGTGTAACCACAGAAAACGAGGTAACATGGACAATAACAAAAATCAATAAAACAGTCCATTTATCGGCAATGTTCGGCTCAACATGAATCAAAAACCAACGAGAAGAGATGGGTCTTCGATAAGGACTTCAACATCTCAAGTGTCTGGGCAGATCAAATGTACAGTGGTACACTGTTCCATTTAGTGGCAGCCACTGCGAAGGCTTGGTCATCGTTAGTTTTGAGTCTAGATATCGGGATATCTAAAAGCAACTCATTTGATGACCTCAGTGCTCGAGCTGATGTGTGAACATTGATGAGTTCAAGTAAATACTGGGGGGGGGGGCAGGCCATTCAATATCTTAAAAACAAACATCAAAATCTTAAAATCAAACCTGAGGCAAACTGGAAGCCAATGCAGAAAGGCCAGCACCGGTGTGATGTGGTCACATTTTTTCTTACTGGTCAAAAGGCAAGCACAGCAGCATTTTGCACTAACTACAGATGCCACAGAAAACATTTGTTTAAGCCCACATATAGAGAGTTGCAGTAATCAAGCCTAGACGTAATGAAGGCATGGATAACTCGCTCCAAGTCTTTGGGTGAGAGATGGGGCTTTACCTTGGCAAGCAACCGAAGCTGAAAGAAAGCACCTTTGACTGCAGAGCCAATTTGCCTGTCAAATTTAAAAGCACTATCAAAAGTGACACTAAGGCTTTTTAAAAAAAGAATGTTTTTTTTGGACGCCAGGGGGCCCAGAGCACCAACAGAGTCATTCACACAATTCAAATGTCCAAACACAATAACCTCAGTCTTATGGTCATTTAGATTTAGGAAATTTAGGGCCATCCAAGTTTTTATGTCATTAAGACAAGCTAACAGAGGCTGCAGAGTCTATACACTTTGATTTTAAAGGAAGGTACACTTGGACATCATCTGCAAAGCAATGCAAAGAGACATTATGTTTATGGAGAATGGAACCTAGGGGCAGCATATATAAGGAAAACAATAAGGGGCCCTAAATGGAGCGTTGGGGGACCCCACAGGGAAGAGGGGCCACATTGGAGGAAAATTCACCCAGATGGACAGATAAACTCCAGCCGGTTAGATATGACTGGAGCAACTTGATGGCAGCACCTTTAATGCCTACGCAGTAATCTAGGCGTGATAGGAGGATCCTATGATCAACCGTAACAAAGGCAGCCGTCAAATCTAAGGTAACCAGGATAGAAGCACATCCTGAGTCCACAGTGAAGACAAGATCATTAAAAACTCTTAAAAGAGCAGTTTCAGTGCTGTGACCAGACCTAAATCCAGACTGAAACTTCTCTTAAATATCATTTTGTGCTAAAAATAATTGCAACTGTACAGCAATTGAAGCACCTATTACTAAAACCCCATAAGTCACACTTGACTTGATTTGACTTGTGGGGTTTTATTAATCAGTGCTTCAATTACTTTCTCTAACACTTTGGATAGGAAGGGTAATGTGGAGATAGGCGTGAAGTTGGCAAGAACAGAGGGGTCCAGGGGTTCTTGATTAGTGGCTGCACTATAGCATGTTTAAAAGGGGCAGGAAAGCACCCTGAGCTAAAACAGGTATGAATCAGAAGAAGAATAAAAGATCCAACTGAATCAAAAACCTCTTTAAAAAGGTGAGAGGGAATACTGTCTGAGAGGCAGTTAGTGGGTTGCATCCCACGAATAATATTTGAGTGAGGACAGTGATATAGGCTCAAACTGGTCAAAAACAGCTGGGCACATGGGAGGGTCAGAGGGATCAGGCTCAGCACAACACCATCTCAGAAAGCAGGCAAGCCAAGGCCGTCGTTGTGGGCACCACTCTTTCACAGTCAGATCCAGTGTGTTGTCAATTCCTTGTCAGGGCTGACATCTGGAATAATGGATGCGCCAAAACTTACCTAGTTGGAGCACGAGTTAGCAATGTATACATAACGCTTACCTGAAATGTAGAGATGCCATCAAAACTTAGTCAACCAAGGATTTTCCAGTGTCTAATTTTTTCCCCCTATTAAGTTGAGTCATGTAAGGTTCCATTGATCAATTATTTTTTATCTATCATGCAGAATCTTTGGGACTTTCTGCATTGCTTTTGTCTGCTGTTGCGAGGTAAACATATGCTCATTGAAAATAGGAAGGATTCTACCCATCAGCAAACCACTGGGCAAATTACCAGTGTAGTTTGTCATACTGATGCCTTTCTGGTGACAAACAATGCCCCAAGTAGCACCAAATTGAAGATTTCAACCTTTGAATGGACTTTTCAGAGGCAGCATGTGCTCAAGCAAATCAAATTCACTCCAATGGCTCCTGTTTGGTCTCCCTTATTTTAGTCATCTAATATCTTTGTTTGAGCTTGATTTTGTGTGGTTAAAACTGACCCCTGCCCGTGTATTCAAGTGCTGAAAATATGAACCACAATATTCAATTTCATAGAAGAATAGTGTTTTATAGAAGTTTCATGGCTCCAAAGCATTTTAGAGTGCTGTTATTCTTTAAGACAACTAGTTTATCATGCTAAGAGGAGACAAAGGCAAAGCGAAAGAAAGACCTGCTACGAGCAGAAAAAAAGAGCTAACTCAGCACTCAGAAATGTTTGTGTGTCACAGACTTCAAGCAATCAAAGGACAAGCAAACAAATCATGACAGCCCTAATTCCCACAGTGCCTTGAAATGGTATTTGCCACCTTCGTTCTTTTTCAACATTTGCATATTTCACACAATTGTTTCAGATCCTCAACCAATACAAAATGTCAGATGAAAAGTACTTTTTAAGGGATTATTTAATGTACTTAAGAGAAAGCCATCCAACAACACTGGCCCAGTAGGAAAAATAATTGCCTCTCAGTTTCTCAATCAGCCTATTAACCAAATTCAATAGATAACTGGATCAAATTAGACAAGACACACAGTGGCTTGATTACTTCAAGCCATGTAGAATCTACTCAAATCTTAAACTGAACTTTTCCAGCAATTTTAAGTAGCCTAGAAAGTCTCCACAAGTGGCAAACCATGCCATGATCAATAGAAATTCCCCAAGAGATATTAAGAAAGTAAGTTATCAACATAAATCAGTCAAGAAAGGGTGACAAAGTAACTTCTGAAAGTCTAGAACTACAGTGACACAGTAAACATAGAACAATTTTGCATGGAGTGGGCTAAGTTTCCTCCATCAACAAATCATTCGGCCATTTGCGGGGGTGAAGACATCTAGAGAACTGCAGACCTTGATCCCTTCAGGAAAGGTCCACATTCATGATCACGATCATGATCAGCCTTTGAGAATGTATGGCGCATTAAGCAAAATGTATGGCAAGAAAGATTGGGTGTACTCATGCTGAGCACTGTCAATTAGATTTCTCAGAAAAACATCCATTTCCCTTTAGAACCGATCCTTTCTAGGGGATACGATTCGATAAGATATTCATGCAAATCTGGTTTATTGGTTTTACATGAGATTTGTCAGTACCAAAAACAAAACTGGAACTGTTCTAATACAAGTAAAATGATTTTTGATCACGGTTCAAAAATGAGCCCCATTGAATGTCTTGGGTAAAACACCTGATAAAATTCTGATCGCCAGGAATTCAGCAGCAGATGAATCTAATCAATCATCACAAAAGTGGCCAGCAGATCATTGACAAGGGAGGCATTTCAGAGGGAAAATCCATTCCCATTTAATGCAGACAAAAATGGCACCACGTGGAAGAGAAATGACACAAGACTTGAGAAAGAAAATAATTTCTTTACACAAAACAGGTCAAGATTACAAGAAAATTAGTAAAGTGTATCCAATAAGTCAGAATATAGTAGCTAAAGTGATCCAAATCTTCAAAAAGGATGGACTTGTGGGAAATGTGGAGAGACGTCCAGACCATCCACAGAAGTTAACGCCACTACATGAGCGTCTAGTGGTAAGGGGAGTTGAAGAAAATTGGCGTGCAAGTTCATTAGAGTTAGTTAAAGCATTAGAAAAAAAGGCCATCTTGCATTTGCAAGGGCCCATGTTAACAAAGGCAAAGACCGTTGGGCTCTATACTTTGGAGTGATGAGACAAAGATGAATCTTTTTTGGCCCCGATGGCATGGGGTGGCAGTGTTCTTCTACAATGTTGCACGAATGCAGCAGGTGTTGGGGGTGTTGAATTTCATTCGAGGGCATCATGAATTCACAGATGTACCACAAAATACTGGGAAAGATGTTACCATCACTGTGCCCGAAGTCGCTGGGCACTCTTAATAATAATCCCAAAACAAAGATAAAAGGCCACAGTTTCATTTGTACGGAAGTACGCCATGAAAGTGATTCAGTGGCCAAACATGTCATCAGACCTCAACCTGATAAAATACCTGTGAGGAGTTCTGAAATGCCAAGTTGAGCGTCACTCACCATGCAGCACCCAGGATCTGAAAGAGTTCATCCTCCGAGAATGAAGAAAGATCGATGTAATGATATGATGCTAACTTGTTCATTCAATGTCGAGAATAGTTGGTGCTGTTCTTAAAAATCACGGCGGTCATACAAAATAGATTTCATAGAATATGTTGGAGGGCATCATCATTTTTGCAACACCTCATTTGAATACTATTTTTTTCTTTATCAAAATGACATTAGGTGACCACACATTAATGTTAATACGATACTGTAAATATTTAATAAAACTCAGTCTAGTCAAAATACTGCAAATTTTTCTCATATTCATCAAGAAATGGAAAAGTGTCTTAATTTTCAAAGGGGGTCTACCAATTTATACTGAGCACTGTACAAAATAGAGGAATTGAAAAATTGCCGTTGCTAGACTAGACCCACTGGTGTCTTCAGTGACCAAAAGCTTAATTAGCGTGATTAAAAGGCATGAAGATTTTACAGTTGTTGACAGTCAACTGTGCAAATGTTTTGGACTGAGCTGCAGCAATCCCTTGGAATATATTCAGTAAACAATATATATTTAATTATGAAAAATCAAATTGTGTTGTATTGTTTTCAATACAGAGGGGTGTGAAGGGACTTATCAAATTGGTCCTTTTTGATTTTACTGGCATTTTCCATGAGCTAATTTTTTTTGGAATAGGGGTTGAAGTTAGAATCAAGGTCAAAACAGCAACTCCTAGTCCTACACAAAACCATGAAAAACCTGAAAAGCTGTTTTAGAGGCAGTGACGAAAAATCCTCATCACCCGCCAGCTTATAACACAATTTTTCATTCTTTTTTTTTATTTGGCATCCCCAATCTGGAATGCCCAATTGGGGAACTATGTACAAGGCTTGCTCATATGCGACCTTGTGTTGCAAACTCAGGAGAATGAAGACAGCTTGTGGCTCTCCTCCGAAGCACGCACATGTCAGCCATTGCTTAATAAAAATTCATTGGTTGATTCCTAGCAAGTTCAGAACAAGGACAGGATACCCTAACATGAAAAAACTTGGAATCTTCCTGACGAGTGCCTGTCTGGCCAACAGGAGGCGCTTAAGCAATGAACAAAGCAACCATTTCTATATTACCCTTCCCAGTTTGAATCCATATAGTGGAATGGCCAATTGTGCGCTACTCTGAAATAGCTGACAACCACTGCCGGTTGGTACGACCGGGGCTCGAACCCCATGCCGTGATAGTTATTTCTGCTTCGCAGTGCAATGCGAGTGAGCTATCTGACAGCTCAGTATATAACATGAATTTTAGATAATCTAATCCTCCGTGTTCGCAAGAGGTTTCTTCAGAATAAACATAGGAATACTCCTGAAGATTAAAAATGAAACAAATATTACAAAAGATTTGCTTTCATTTTCAAATATTTATTTCATGACACACACAAACTAAAATACAGACTCTCACTCTCTCCTAGAGAATATCTATATACAGTATATCACATACCCTTTTCACCTTTGATGTGAAGTATTAAAAGAATATCCCATGTTCTATTTTAGCTCTTGTAGACATTTCTCGGCTGCGTTCGCCCATTTTCTTCTTTTTGTATATAGAAATCCAATTTTGATAAATGGCGCCCTAAGACTGCACACATCAAATACAATCTGATAAAAATGAGAAATGAAAAGGAAAAAAAAAAAAAAAAAAAAAAAAATGTACAGCTACAGTGCAACAGTTAATGTATGGTCACGTGTAACGTATGAGGGTATGGGATTCGTACACACGGGGCTGTTGGCTTGACATCGAGAACAAAATCAAGGTTTTAACTAATCCAAAGAAGAGTGGTTCTCGTTTTATCTCCAGACTAAAGACTCACTGACATAAGAGCCAATATGCATATGTGTAATATTTAATGAACTAAACATGTGGAATTGCACATACTGTTCTTTGTGTGAGAGGTAAATGATTGATATATTTGTACTTGCATGTCTTGTTTTATCTTGTATGATGTTCTGCTGGTTGTATGTTGTTTTGAATCAAGTCTTTTACCTCAGTGGATCTTTGGGTCTCGTATTAAAGAATCAACTGATCAAGGCCATATACAATGGAATGTACGGTGGCCGACAGGGGTAAACATGCTGCAACAGCCCAAAACATCTCCAAACGGAGAAACACGCTAAAAATACAGAAAAGATGCAAACTGAAAAACACACAAACTGCAAAAGCAAATGCCAGAGAAAAATGCTGCGTATCCACATCAACACAACAGAAGTGCTCTCAGACACTATAGAGAGCGCCAACTAGAACAGCTTTTATTTTTGATCTGAGTGAGACTAGCTAAGTTAGCAAAGTCTGCAAAAAGGCTTCCTAACATTAGTTCGCTTGCTTAGCTAGCTAGTTTCCTAGCTGGCTAGCTAACGGTTATATTTTGTGCACAGAAGTCAATAGAAAATAAGTGAATAAAAATTCTGTTATTTCGCCATCTCACTTAGCTAGAGTTGAACCACGAAGATTTACAGTATAGGCCAAAAGTTTGGATGCACTTTCTCATTCAATGCGTTTCCTTTATTTTCATGACTATTTACATTGTAGATTGTGACTGAAGGCATAACAACTATCAATGAACACGTGGAATTATGTACTTGTACTTATGTACTCTATGTAAAAAAGTGTGAAATACCTGTAACTGAAAACATGTCTTATATTCTAGTCTCTTCAAAGTAGCCACCCTTTGCTCTGCTTACTGCTTTGCACACTCGTGGCATTCTCTTGATGAGCTTCAAGAGGTACTCACTTGAAATGGTTTTCACTTCACAGGTGTGTCTTGTCAGGGTTAATTAGTGGAATTTCTTGCCTTATCAATGGGGTTGGGGCCATCAGTACTGTTGTGCAGAAGTCAGGTTGATACACAGCCGACAGCCCTATTGGACAACTGTTTCACATATGTACATAATTCCACATGTGTTCATTCATAGTTTTTATGCCTTCAGTGAGAATCTACACTGTAAATACTCATGAAAATAAAGGAAATGCATTGAATGAGGTGGTGTGTCATAACTTTTGGACTGTACTGTATATCATACCAAATACAGTATGTATATAACCTTTATTTATACAGGTGGTCTCACTCTCAAGAGAGACCTGTTTACATAAGATAGTTTGCTAGCTGAGCTTGGTAAGTTATATAGAAAAGCAAGCAAACCAACTTTCGCTAGCAAGCTAGAAAGCCCTTTTGCCATCTTAATATGAGCCCTCGTGGTTAAACTCAAGCCAAGCGAGACGGCAAAATAATGGATAATTTTCATTCACTTATTTTTTTTATTGAATTCCATGCCCCAGATATAACTGTTAGCTAGCTAGGCAAGTGAATTATCTAACTAAGCAAGCAAACAAAAATTGGCTAGCTAGCTAGAAAGCCTTAATATAAATCCTCACAGTTCAACTCTAGCTAAGTGAGAAAGTGAAATAATGGATAATTTTATTCACTTATTTTTTATTGACTTCTGTGCACCAAATAGAACTATTAGCAAGCTAGGCTAGCGAATTAGCGAGCTAAGCAAGTGAACTAACATTAGCTAGCTAGCTAGAACCTTCTTGCAGACTTTGTTAACTTAGCTCGTCTCACTCAAGTCAAAAGTAAAAGCGGTTCTAATCGGCACTTTCCATATCGGCTGGGAGCACCTCCATTGTGTTAATGCGAATATGTAGCATTTTTCTCTTGTATTTACTTTTTTGGTTTGAGTGTTTTTGAGTAGGCATCGTTTCTGTTTTTGCAGCAGGTTTCTCCTATTGGAAACGTTTTGGGCCGTTGCAGCACGTTTGCCCCCTGTCGGCCACCGTAGGGAATGACTCTTGGTAACCATCTGAATGGGATCTTTGAAATAACTGTACTCTCCGTAAGCCTTCACAACATATATTCAATTTCAACGGAAAAATCCACATAACAGATTAACAGCTCGGACTGAGCAGATAACTACAGGCACCAATACTGATCTTCAGGTCGTCAGTGTAAGCAAACTACAATCAATTCAGGATTTTGCTTCTCTATCCTTACCAGCCAGTCGAATAGCGAGTCATCTAGCAGAGTTGCATAAATGTATATGACTGAATATTCATGACCATTTTTGGCACCTCATCCATTAAAAGCAGTGGAATCAGAGGAGAGCACGAAGGCTTACAATGTTAGAATGACACACTTTCACAAATACAAGGACTTAAACCTCCCCAACATTGTTTGGATGAAATTTATGATTTTAAAATGATCCAAAGCCACTCTCCCAGTTAGTGGGAAAAAAAATTATAATTTAAAATTATAAAGTAATTTCTGAGAATGTAGAACGAACATAAAAGTTACAGATGTTCCATTTCTGTTGCAGAATGTTTATGCGCCCCCAATAGCTTTTGCTTCATTGTAGCATTGCGGAAAATATGCCAAAAGAACCTCTGCACCAATACATAAAACTAATAACAAAGAAAACATGAAGATTTGTTTAAACTTTAGTAATAAAAAATAGGCTTATGAATGATAGACATCAACAGAAGTGAGCATAATTTCACACAGTCTTTCACAGAATTGTTTTAGCCTATACAAAAACATACCTTGTTGCTTAGTGTTCCTCCTTTGAATGAACAGAGCATATACATCTTATGTCTTAGGCCTATTATTGCTGCTAGGGCAAACGAGAGACAGGCCAGAATTTTCATTACAATTCCTTTTTCCTAAACACAGACAGGGACATGGCCCTTGCAGACCCCGCCCCCCTGTTTCAAAGTCTGCCTTCCAAAAAAAAAAAAAAAAAAAAAGACAAGAGGTTGCACCGGAGTTAAAAAATATTTCAAAGCATCATGAATTACAAGCTCAGCAGCACGAACAAGTTCCCTAAACAAATGAGCTGTCTTTTTGGCACATTATCAAAATGTCTCAACTTGAAGAACAACCATATTAGTTTCCCTGCGCATGAAATGCAGGGAGCGAGGAAACTACTAACTTTAACCTGCCATCTTAGCATGTAAGAAAAGGAAGTGGAAGAATATAGTAACCCAAAACAAACACATTTTTCGATTACATTTTGCTTACAACATGCACCCAGTGGGGTACTACATGTATGAACTTTCGATTTATCACAATTTTCCATTTTTATGAATCATTTTGTAAAATGGGTAAGACTTGAGCCAAAGAAGTACTGCATGGAAAAAGAGTGATTTAAAATATGTCTTAAAAACCCACAACAAAAGAAAAAAAAAATGGCGAGAGCTAGCAAGATCTACATTCCAAAATAAATACTTTTTCCATATTAAGGTCTGGTTTGACTATTTTTGCCCTTTTTCAGGATGAGCCCAGCTTCAGACCAGTACATTAAAAATGTACAACACTTTCTCTGATCGGGCATGCAGTCCAAAGGGAAACAGTAGGCTGACCCACCGTCATCTGGAAGGGCGATGTGTCCATTCACTTGTCGGCCGCTCGGTTTAAAAGGGTAACGGTAACATCCGTGCAAGTCAGGATGACACCAAATACTAAAAGCAGTTGGTGGTCAGTGTCAGCCTACGCCACGTAGTTGTACTGATTGGAATTCTCCTTGTCGCGCTCCATGTAGTCCCTGTCGATGAGTGACTCTATTCTCTTCTTTAGGTCAGCAGGCTGCCGTGACATAGAAAAATGCGAAAATTAACATCCACTTCCACCAAGGCTAAAATTAGAGATAAGGCAAATATCTGCCAGAAAAACTCCACAGACAAAACACAAAATCAGCTCAAAAGGGTTGGGATGATAGGATTTCAAAATTAATTTTGACTTGTATTTCATTGTAGACAGTATGAACTAGACAAGTTATTTAAAGGTGACATATTATGCCCATTTCCATGTTGAACAAGCATGAATTACTCAGACTCCCGCAATGAGATGGAACATATCTGGCCTGGGGACAAAATACAGCAGGGGGATAGACAGACGGACAAAAGGACAGATAGAAGCACGAAAAGGCACATCGACACAATATGATGTATCCGTATCTACAATTTTGTTGAGAAATATTGAACAGTTTTTGAGTTCATGCCCAGAAAAGCGTGGGATGGCTGATATCTAGCCTGGAAACAAAATGCGGAGGAGGGATGGACAGATAGACGGACAGAAGGATGGAAAAATGAAAATGGAAATCTACACAATAAGATGTATCCCATTTATGAATTTTCGTTGAGAAATTCTGAACAGGTGAGGAGTTTTTGCCTGGAAAAGAACCATGAAGGGCAGAGGGACACAGAAGGACACCGCTCGTTCCCATCCCCATCCATTTTGTGCAGGGAATAACAATTACATTTTTGTGGTCTATTTACAAATATTTTTTAACCATGTTTTTATGTTACAGCTGTAGAGGCCGTGCTTGGAGCACCTCAGACTCACACGGCCTCAAACGGGCTGTTTTGACTCCTAAAGACATCCTCCCTCAAATCACACCCAGTTGTCATTGGTCAACCATGTTTCAGGAACCATTTATCGGTAAAATGAAAGGAAAACAATGACAGATTCAGGTTGTACTGCCAAAAAAAAAAAAAAGTGAAAAAAAAAATTTTAAACAATGAAGCTTCACTTAGGCCCATACTCAGAAATGACACTCACACTAAAAGAGTACGAATGAGTACTAAAACTTAGTGTCAGGTTATACTAAATGAGTCAGAGGTTGCCTTATCACTCATTTGCTTTCAGAGACCTCACTCACACTGAAAATAGCGTCTCTTTCTGAGCGAAGGTTGAGTGCAGGGAACACCTCCCTTGAGCCGCACTAACTTGCGCCGGTATTTCGTTGTCATGGCTTTCAAGTGGTTACAAACATTAGAAACTCTGGATCATTTACAGCCACGTGCTCATCGCAATCGCAACTATGCAAATTTTAACTCTAATGATGATAACGATGCTGGTAACTAACTGACCACCTGGTTTCAGTCTTTACGAACTGCACTGTGGTGAGCTCGAGGTTAGCATTTGTGTACCCACCAGTAGCTACTGGTGAACCGACAATAGGGGAAGCTCAAACCCATCCCTTAAAGATAATGATTGAAGAAAGGTCATATCCAATCATTTAATAAAATGTTATTTACTTGAACTACAAAAATCCAAAGGATTATCATGTATTGCCTGTTCTACATGTTAAGTTAGAATGAGTATTGATAATTAGGCTATCGCCCGGTTTTCAATTCATTTAAAATACCATTGCAAAAACTCTTGAGAACTCTCAACATTATCAGATGTGGCCAGTTTTCATGAATGACGCATATCTATAAACTCTCACGCATTCGGTTATTTTTCTCACTTTTCTTTACTCGTGTTGGTAAATGCTGTGCTCAGCTGGCTCGTGGGGTGCGTGTGGATTGGTCTGCGAGGCTCATGTAGCTGTAAGTCACGAGAATCCATTCTTTTCTACATCCTTAATTGCTGAATGTAGAAGGAAATGTCTCGCACGTTTCACAACTTCTTGCTTAGTGAGACTCGCGGGCTGTCCTGCGCCTTTCGCGAGCCACTCGACCACAGAATTTATGAAGCCATGCTGATATTTTACGTCGTCATTTATGTGCGAAAGAAACGCCTCAATTTTGTGAAGCAATGTATGACGACGCTATAAAAATAAATTTGATTGTCGTTTTACCAATTAGTCCGAGAAACTTTCTAATCAAGAAAAGTAAACTGCGTCAGGTTTAGATTATTCAGCACTGAACGGTGAGGATTGAGCGTCCCTTTGCAGCAGCCGACGCACCGTCTCTGGTACCCAGTGCCCACTACTGTCAGTTATGCTCGAGTGGCATTCGTGAATAGCAACTGGCGAGGAGTGGGACCGCTCTCTCGGTTAGTGGTAGGTCGATCACTTTATCACACTCCAGTTACATGTCAGTCGTACTCATTAAATGGTGAGTGGAGGGTGAGTGAGTGTGTCGTTTTCTGAATACGGGCCTTAGTCTTCCTTTGCAAGTCCATTCATAGGCAATTTGCCTTCGCACTGACAAAAAAGCCCCCTTGACTTGGTGATAAGCACATACAAAACTCTTTTAGGCCTCTGCCCTGTCTAGTTTTGTTCAAAGACATACCAAACACTGGCCGCTATTCGGGAATCAGGTAAATGTGTTACATTGTGACGTAGACAACTGTAGAAAAGGCTGGACTACAAACAAGGTGTTTCAGGCAGGCAGGAGCTGCGTTTTCTGTCAGAGAGAACTGCCATTGGCTGGACCTTGGGCTTTGGAACTTTACAAATGGTTTACATTCACAAAGCAGTACATACTACACCAAAAGAAAGGTGAAGTAATCGAAAAAAGCATAATATGGCATCTTTGAGGTTTTCACTGGTCAAAATAATTATATCTGTGAATATACACCCATTCTTGGCATTCAGATCTGCAATTCATTCCAAAAAAAAGTTGGGACAGGGGTAAGTTTGAAATATCAGTAAAATTCACATGGTGGAGTTGGATTTTTTTTTTTTTTTTTTACAAAAGCCTAAACTTCTTTTGATTGGGGGTTGTACCACAAAGCAAATATTCAGAGCAAAATATAAAATTTACAGTTTTCAGATATAGAAAGATTTAGTCCAAACCTCCAAGATATGAACACAGAAAGTAAGTAGAAAAAAAAAAATAATTTTTTAAATACAAAAAAGTACAACTGGAATGACTTCAACTTTTGCAGTTATGGTGTCTGAGAACAAGACAGCATGAAGTGAAGCTTCAAATGCTTTGCTTATGCAGCAAAGGATGTAACTGCAGGCACATTTGTACATCAAAGGATCAATCAACCACCAAGGCAATCAGCAATACAAAAACAGGGTTACTGTATAACTTAACTCGTGAACATATGAAATGTACTGAGGTCGTGGGTTAACAGAGGATCAAGGTGTCACATGACTGATGCAGTTTGCTTACCTTGACTGGGAATTTCAGCTGATTGTACACCTCAGAGACCAGCAAGTTGTGGCTCAGAGTCTTCCTCATCTTCATGATCCGTACGATGGCTGCATCTATCTGATACTGCCGATCCTGGAAGACTCGTTCTGTGGTGCTGGCTTGCTCTTCCACCTACAAAAATAAAGAGAGGACCAATGGCCCTGTAGCTCACTGGCCAGCACTGAACACCAGTCAAGGCAAAACCCACGTGAATCTCACCATGTTACAGCATGCTGAGCAGTCAATAGAGGGCCTGGTTGCATCAGTTTTTAACCATAATTTAACCGAGCATACTTTGTAAAGAGGGAAATTTTAATAATAAAAAACCATGTAAAAAATCCAAAAAAGAACATTTTTCAAAACAAAGGAAGCATCCGACCAAATATGAACTGAATCTGGGTAAGAAGGTAACTACTTGGTAAGTCCAAGTAGTTTTAAAACTGCAATGCTACAGTCACTCAGCTGCCTTGGTCTTCATTAGGCCATGTTGATTAGTGTTAGTAATGTTTGCGAAGTGTTCTAAGAATTGAAAATAAAAAAGTTAAAATGCATATACAGATGTTTTTGTTTAGTTTTATTTTTGCTTCATAGTTCTGAAAAATGTTACAAAATGCTACAGACTTCAAGTGACTGCGTAGCGATTTTATTCCATGGTCATTTTTTTTGTTTAATGCCAGCCCTGAGTCCCCATCCAAAGATCAGATGCACGCACAGACGGATGAACACCGCTGAAAACAACACTCCCCTGACCTGCACTTTGGGTGTTGAGGGAGATAAAAAGTGGAATGACAAATAAAAGACCCACTGGCTAATACTTAAACATGGCCAATGAAGAGGTGCGGCAGATAGGGACAGCAGGAGACAGGAGAGGTGAGCTCAGGAAAGGGAAGCATAACGTTACCGTTTCTTTCATCTGGATCTGATTTATCTTTATCCTGAAGAGCTTATGCCTGAAGTCATCATTGCAGGAGAATTTGTCACCATCCTCCACATCTTTGCTCTTTGGGATCTTGGTCAAGACTCTTGCCTTTCCGCAGGCCAGAGACTGCAGAGTCCGCCGCAGTTCACCGTCCTCTGGACACACACATGCACACATGTACACACAAATAAAAACACACACGTTGCACACTTACGAATGTATAACTGGTAAAACAGGCCTTTTCCTGCAAACGTATTCAGGCCATCTCCCTGAAAGGTTTCTTGTTGCTCAAGGCGACGCAAACACCAAACCAAACCAGTTCCGAAAAAATCTGGCTGGGGGGGGGGTTGGTGAGATTGAAGTGCACTGTCCAACCAGACTAAAATTTAATGAAATACAAGTGTAGCTACAGAACAAACAAGGCAACATTGTCACCAATATCCGCCGCCACGGTAAGAATGGTCATGAGGGAATGGGGAAAACCTGTCCCCATGAAACACCCATACACCAGTTCAGATTCAAGGGCCATAAGTCCATAAAAGAAATTTCTCAGCATCAACTGTCAAATTCATTCAGTAGGGTCATTAGTACTAGTTACCCACAGAATTTCATCCACGTAGGTGCAATAGTTGCTGAGAGAACTTGTCCCCACTGCAACACCCATGCACTTAAGTCCACAAACAGAGTCAAGGGCCATAACGCTGTAAAAATGAATTTCTCAGAATCAATTGCTGAACTCATTCAGTAGGGTCATCAGTACTGGCCACATACAAAATTTCATTTACGTAGGGGCAATAAATTCCAAAAAAACTTGTCCCCATTGAACCCGGATGGACTGATGCCATTCCAAAATCCCCCAATCCACTTTGTGGCGGGGGATAATTAATGATGAATCTTGGACAATCAGACATGTCACATTGGATCTTTGCTCATCTGGAGATTAGAAGCACTAAATTCAAACCAGAGGTAACCAACACTGTTTCTGGATATCTATCACGTTGAAGGTTTTCACCCAAGCCATAACAAAGCAAGCACACATCATTTAACAGGTAGACTTTTAGTTCAGCGAGCAATTAGTGCAATCTGGCAAGCCTAATTTGGGCTGAGAGAGAAACCCTACGGTTTGGACACGCTTTGCTAATGTCACAGCTCTCTGTCTTTAGAGAAATTCAAACAACTTAACTTCTCTATATAATCTGCAATGGAATCTTGTAAAAGGTAAACAGTCAGAAATGAAAAGAGAATAATTCACTTGATTGAATAGTGTCCAAAATTTTGGAATTCTCAAAGAAGCCATATTTTGCAAAGTAAACAACATCAAAGTCAAGCAGTTTTGGGGATTATTGGGTGAAAAGGTTGATGAAGAGCCACCTCAAGTTCAGCACGTCTTTGAGAAGTTAGGCAGTCGTGCTGCTGCAAATGCGTTCTAGTCATATGGCTGCCTTTCCTTCAAAAAAAAAAAAAAAAAAAAAAATGTGAGATGTGCTGCAAATATGACAACAAATGGTGGTTATTTTGATGTCTTTAAGAAATAGATCTTTTTTTTGCAAAATAATGGCTACTTATTTCTATATTTAACATACATTGTAAGAACAAGTAGATCAGAAGGATCTAATGGCTGTCACGTGGCCTAGTGTCCATGACTAGTGGTTTCTTGTACAACTGTGATCTCGAAATTGGCAAATGACCTTGAAAATCAATAGGGGACCCTTCCTCTGTACCAAGAAGCTTGTTCTAAGATGTAATAGCCATCAATAAAGTTGAAGTGGAGTTACGGTGCGAGAACTGTGAAATCGGGGCAAAATCGACACTTTTTTGACCAGTGTGACCTTGGGATTCGACAGATTACCTTGAAAATCAATAGGGAACCCCTCCTCTATACCAAGAAGCTTGCTGTAGGATTTCATAGCCATTCATTGAATTAAACTTGAGTTCGGTGCGAAAACCGTCAAATCGGGCAAAATTGACACTTTTTTTTGCCTTTGAGACCATGGGATTTGACGGATGACCTAGAAAAACAGTATGGAACACCTCCTCTATGCCAAGAAGCTATTTCCAAAATTTCATAGCGATCCATGAATTCCAACTGGAGTTACAGCGCTAAACAAGGTCATGACCTCTGTGAACTTGACCTTTGACCTCGACCTAGTTCATGGACATCACTTTGGTGAAGGTCAATAACTCCTGAAAATTTTAAGATGATATGACGACAGGAGCAAAAAGTCAAAAAGGTGTCGCAGATGGACAGACAGACAGACGGACAGACCGAAGCGTTCATAGAGCTGCTTGGTCGCAGCTAAAAATGTGGGAGTGTCCAAACTTTTGACTGGTAGTGTAACAGTGTGAGTGAATGGTGTTTGAGCCCTCTGATGGATCGGCAAGCTGCACAGGGTGTGTGCTGACCTTACACTCACAGACAGCTGGAAGAGGCTCCATAGCAGCCCTGATTAGGAAGATGCTATTTAGATCATGGATAAATGGATGGATATCTTTCAAATTCACTGACTGTTTAAAGCCAATGATGCATGGATATCACCACCAGACACTGGGCACGTTCTCTGGTGATGCTCTGCCAGGCCTGTACTGCAGCCATGCTCAGCTCCTGCTTGTGACGGGGACTCATCAGTGTCACCTTCAGCATGTAAAATAGATGTTCAAATAGATTCTGATACAGAGATCAACTCAACCAGCAGAACCAAAAAGTCTCACTGTCCAGTGAATTGTGGTGCTCACTGAACTCCTATTGAAAAATACTGCCACTAACCAAAGGGCTGCGCAAAACAATTTTCAAAAACATATTTGCTTGGATGATGTAACAAACTATTATCCACCCTAAACTTCTTCCGTCAGCATAATTTCCTCACAGATAACACTGTTCACAGGATAAGAACGACCTGTGGTTGACCTATAGTCTAAAGATCAGTTGTTTTCCCAACGTAACATTTAAAAACATTTGGAGGACCACAAAGTCTTCTTTCGGGAGAAGCAGTTGAGTTCATTTTCATTTACAGAAGAACCATAAGCCACATATTGAAGACTCAAAAATATTGGCACTTGACTGGAAATGTTCCAAAACACAATCAAACAAACAAACAAAAGGTAATTCATAGAATGATGACTTGCCGATCATGCACATATCTCTGAAACAGAATGAACAGAATGTAGTTGGTTTCAAGTCCCTAGGTGTAATAGAAGCAAAGTTATGAACCGAAATGTGGTTTGATGTTTTTGGTGACCTTGACCTAGAGACCTAGAGAAAGTCTAGGCTTCTGATGAGGAAAGTCCTCTTTCATATCATGAAGTTTCATGAACATAAATGATATGCAAAGGGTAAAAACGCATGTTACGAACAAACAGACAGTTAAACAAACATATAAACAGAAGACAAACGCAACCGACTAACATGCTTGATTTCGGGCACGTAATAAATGAATTAATTAATAAAAAAGATCAAAATGCCACGATGCAAAAAAATAGTTCCAGTGGAATCAGCTAAACTCAATGATTAATTAATTAAACAAATTCACAAAAAATTAAAGCTGGAGTTTGCAATAAAAAAAATAAAAAAAATCACTTTTTGTCAAATTTGTTAAAACTGTTACCATGACCTGACAGTGGGATGCGAGTTAGATGATCTTTGACAAAATCAGAGTCATCTGGCTCCATCTAGTGCTTCTAATTCCTTCTGCAAGATTTCACCACGATTAGTACAAAACAACCAGAGCCGGGAGGAGTGACTGACAATGTCAATGATTTCTTGTGCGCATGCAGCAGACCGCCCCCTGCCTTGCAGTTTTAACCTGTGTCGACGTCTGGCCTCGGGAGTTTTACCGAACCAATGAATCGGGGGCATGGCTTTGGTCAGAGACTTGAGGGGAGTGGGTGGGTTTAGAGGTGAGGCTACATTCAAATCATGCTCGCTGTTCTAAGATTGTATACTCTAGTTTTAAGGTCTCATAATAATTGGAATCTCTGATTTACTTCTCGATGCAAACACCTCTAGCAAAAACAGAAGCATGGAGTCATTTCCTGCACCATTTCAGAGAGTTAGGGCACACATTTTCATAGATTATACACCACTCATCTGCACAGATCCTTTCAAAATCAGACACATTCTTGGGCATAAAGGGATCGTTCACTTTTTTTGAAGTGGGGTTGTATGAGCTACAAATTGCCACAACTTACATTAGATGCAGTAGAAAGCTCTCTGATCTCCTCCAGGTAGCCGCATCAGGGCAATAGTGCTGGGTGGAAATTGAGGCGATACACTGTTGTGAACGGAAACACAGAAACAGCGTATTTTCGCAGCCTGAAAGAGGTCCGACCAGAAAATATTACACCATTTCAATTGTACAGTACATTTCAAAAATTACAGCACTTAAGCTGCTTGGAAAAAAACACAGTTGCTCTCGAACTAACCAACTGACGTCGTCCTCCACGAGGCGCATCGTAGTTCACTGCGCGCAATAGCGATCAGCTGTGTCAGACTAAGCGGTTAGCGGCAGAGACAGCATTTCAATGGCATAGAATCACGTCTCAAAAAAAAAAAAAAAACTAGACGCAGTCCAGTCGGTCGCCCGCGACCGCGACTGGTGTCCGCCGGGTGCGCAGCTGTTGTTTTTCCGATTTGGCCAAAATTCAACAGCAACCTACCTCGGGACCAGATGTGTGTGTATGAAAAGTTTCGTAATGATATCTTCATAAATGTTCATAAAAAGTGCGTGACATCGTTTGGTACGGCGCACGATAACGATCACGATAACAATCACGGCGCACAGGAATTGTCGAGACGAATTCACAGTACAGGGCATAGTACAGCAATGATGTGTGATTTTTTTCAGAATTTTATGACATTGCAACAGGCTGTGGTGAAAGCGAAAGTCCCATTTTGGCGTATTTAGGTGGCGCTAGAGAGCCATTTTGTGTGTTTGGTGGAAAATTTTGAGAAAGTAAATATCTTTGAAGCCACTAGGAATTAACTGCAAAATTTCGTTTGTTTTTGAGCATGTTTAAGGGGTCATATTTAGGTTGGAATTTGCGTACGCATGGAAAAAAGGTAGTGGAAGTGGGTGGGGACCCCATCTTTGACGCCTCATAAAACCCAAACCGTTCGACTTTTGATAAAGTTGTACAGTAGTTTTCATCGGCAGTGTGTGTTTTGTCATCTCTTAGCGTTTGGGATCGATACGATGAACGCCCTTAAAGGAGTTAACGTTTGTGCGAGGGCAAATTTAGGTCAAATTTAGGAAAAAGGAAGTTTTGATATGCAAATTGTGGACTTCCTGTGCAATTTAGGTAATGGGTGTCGATTGTTCATTTTTAGGCCTTGATGAGATGAACAATATAGTGTTGGTTCCATCTCTCTATGACTTTCCTACCGGTCGTGGTGGCCGTGTAAGTGCCAATATAATGTTTCTTGGTGGCGCTAGAGAGCCATTTTGTGACCTGTGGGGATAATTGTTTAATTTTATCAAATTAGCCATCATGGTTATCACACATGTGCAATATGAAACATCTGAGTTGAGTTCTTTAGAAGATATGAAGGAATGTCGACGTTTTGGAGACCAAAAGATGGTTCCATCTCTCTATGACTTTCCTACCGGTCGTGATGGCCGTGTAAGTGCCAATATAATGTTTCTTGGTGGCGCTAGAGAGCCTTCCCGATTTGGCCGAAATTCAATAGCAACCTACCTCGGGACCAGATATGTGTGTATGAAAAGTTTCGTGATGATATCTTCATAAATGTTCATTAAAAGTGCGTGACGTCGTTTGGTACGGCGCACGATAACGATCACGGCACACAGGAATTGTCACAAACGCGATATGTCCCCCCGGGGGACATAAAAAAAAAAATCCCTATAATAACCAGCACAGCAGATACACAGTATGTGGCTGCGTAGACCCTATGCGATATCAATTTGTGCTGCAATATTACATTAGACTTTTTCCACAGGTGTTTCACTCTTTTACCTGATGCTTGGGTACTTGCTCTTCAGCGTGCACCGTTGAGATTTCCCTGAATGTAGCCTATCGAAATCCTCTTTGGAAAAATGAATACTGCAAACAAGGAGTTATTTTCGGGATACGGGTGGCGTGTCAGTATCCATGTTGAGGCAACTAGCCACAGCTACAGGTCAAATATTCCGCTGAGGAATGCAGTGGAAGCAGTAAGTGCACCAGGATACAGCTTTGCTTTCACGTCCAATAAAGCGCCACACCCGGACCATTTTCGAAATATTTGCACAAGTTAACGGCTGTCCGACCTCGTAACCGCAGTTAAGCTGCTTGCACACTGGACCCGAAACAAATTTTTCGCACACAGATTACATTCAAAGCCAATGCGAAGACGTGAGTACACGCGTTTGTGCTAGCAGCTTTACTGTGACCAAAACAGCTGATCGCTACAGTGCACAGATGCGCCTCGTGGAGGAATGCGTCAGTTGGTTAGTTTAAAAGCAACTGTTTTTTTTTTCCGAGCAGCTAAAGCGCTGTAATTTTTTAAAATATCGCATACAATTGAAATGCTGTATTATTTTCAGGTAGGACCTCTTTGAGGCTGCGAAAATACGCCGTTTCTGAGTTTCCATTCACAACAGTGTATCGCCTAAATTTCCACGCAGCACTATGCCCTGGTGCGGCTACCTGGAGGAGATCAGAGAACTTTCTACTCCATCTAATGTAAGTAGTGGCAATTTGTAGCTCATACAACCCCACTTCAAAAAAAGTTAACTATCCCTTTAAGCGAATCAACTGCCCTCCTCGGTTCAACCCAAAGGTTTCGATCAGACTGAGGCCAAATGGATGAGACGGCATTTGCAGAATATTGATTATGTTGTCCTAGAGCTATTTGAGCAGATTTTTGGGCATGCCTTCGGTTGTAATCCTTCCGGAAGGTCCAGCGAGAGCAGAGTCTCGGTCTTCTAGCAGAGGAAGCCAGACTGTCACAAAACTGCCGAATACCCAGAGCGTCTGTACCCGCGAAATTTCAAACGGTCCCAATCACTAATCCAACATCATATTTCACTGCTGCCCATGATATGAGCTGCCCATCGCTGAATGTTTCTCAGTTTTCAATGCCAGACATGCGACAGTACCCCTCCCATGTACCTGAGCAGAGCAAAACCAATCATGTGCTGCTCTCACCAGGCTCTTGGCTACAGTCGGCACTGGCACGGTCAAATTCGATCCAATGTCACAGTGGTCTCTCATGAACTGAAAGCATCGTCTCTACGGAGTGAGCCAACCCAGCAGGACCATTTGCTTTAATTCTGAATACAGTTGAGCAGTTTCATGATGAATTTTTTTATTCCCAAGAAATCGCAGAGGTACAGCATAGGCAAAGTTACTGATTGAATGAGTCTTTAGCTGGGGGAGCCAATGGGAAGGAGAGGAGGCATGAGTGGCATGCGAGAGTCCTATGACCCTCAACCACTACCCTACCTGCTGTGCCCTAGCTACCATTGTAGCTTGCTACTATAGAGTCTGTAAATTAACAAAAAAAAACATTTGTAGACAATGATTTATCTCTGCTGGATGGCTTAAAACCCACCACAACACATTTTGTAAGATGGTGTAAAAAAATGCCTAGCAATAATGTCCATCTGTGATGGATAACATTTTTTGCAATTCTTTGTGACATATTAAATTGACCCAGGTTCACAAGCCTACTTTAAAGCACAGAAAAATCAGTTTTGGAGCATTTTGCTGAATCTGAGAAAATAGCTTAATGCAATTCAGCATTCACCCAGCTGCAAACTCCACTCTGGACTTCCAGTTTTGGAGCCTACCAAATGGTTGACATCCAATGATACACCCGATAAATTTAAGCTGGTGAAGTCTTCTCTTCATTGCTCACTTTCAAACAGATGTGCCAACATCCTGAAGGGTGTTCTGGGAAGGGTTTTTCCCATCATTGATTTAGCCAAATAGTCATTTTAGCCAAACCAAATATTGTAGCCTGTCATGATTGCCGTCTGAGTACTGCGCCTTTAAATTACAATTTTTTTTGTAATTTTGTAGAGAGCCCTTGGATCTCTACAAGCCGTCTGTCTCTGATGAAAAATGAGAATTTTTCAGTCTAATGATGGCTTACTTCACTGGCAGTGACAAGCCTTAGTTTGGACAGCTAAGTTCAAATGTAAAAGTCACTTGGACAAAAGAAGACATTAATATCCCTCTTGTGACCATGAAGTCCCATTTTTGAAACCCATCAAGGTCATTACTTGTAGCATTTACTGTACAAAAATGTAATTCATCTAGGTCTGTGCTTCTCAAACCTCTCCTGAGGTACCACTTGTCCATCATAACCTTCCTCTCTCTCTTTTAAGCACAGTTAATTCAGTGGATCAGGTTATAAACCCCCGAAAGCTGATTGATAATGACCAGATCGTTGGAATCACCTGTGCTGATCTAAAACATGAGGGCAAGTGGTTCTCAGAGAGAGGTTTGAGAAGCACTGACCTTGGTAAAGTAGTTTCGGGAAAAACTTGTCCCTCTGGATGGGCAGACTAACCCCACTGCAATATCCCCCGCTCCACATCCTTGAGGGGTCAACTAAACTGTAGACCTCTTATTTGCTTTCTTGTCAATGAAGTTATTGGGGAACAGACACCAGGCAACAGAGTAACCAAAAAGTAAACAGTCTGATTATTTTTGGTTCGTTAATGGGAAAACCCATATAAAATTGCGGCAAATCTCTTATTACTCTCTTATTACTTCATTTCAACTCCAGAGTGTGGTGGAGCTGCATGTGTGTCTAAACTTTATCACTTCATAGTACATAGAAGAAAATACACTTGGCTGAGGATCTGAATGCTTATGTTGAAAGAAACTGAATTTCTATCCCGGAGAGGGAGGCACATAAACATTAGCAGGAAAGTTAATCAAAATGGAGCCCAGCTCACTGCTGTAAATTAATGAACCATCTAATTACATAAACTTTACATGCGGTCCAAGAGCTGTCCAATTTTGTAATCAAATAAGAGAAATGAAATACACAGGGTCTGAAAATCAAAAAGTATTTTTTCAGTTCAAAATTAGCCTGTAAAGCCTGCCGCACACTAGAGCTGAGCAAAAAGTTATTCGAGACTGTTTGCTCAGCAGACAGCTCGCTGCGTGCACATAATTTTCGGTGAGTTTTCTGCCTCGCAAGGCATTGAGGCGAAGATCAAACATGTTTAATATTTTTCGCCTTGCAAGGTGAAAACCTCATCGTGTGCGCAGTACTTGAGCTACGTGCTCAGGGCAGAAATTCGGGAGGCCAATCAAAACACATCCTTCGTTCACATGATCTCAGGACAGTGGCCCTCAGCGGACTGGCATCAAAGACTACATTTATGTCTGCCAGCCCGCAGAGGGCCCCCCCCCATCTGCCTTGCAAGGCAGAAACTTCACCAAAATTTACGCGCACACAGCGAGCTATCTGCTGAGCAAACAGCCTCGAATAACTTTTTGCTCAGCAGATAGTTCCAGTGTGCAGCAGGCTTTCACTAAAAATACCTCCAATTAGCTTAACATGCCATGCATGATTTTGGACAACAGGTTGAAACATGAGTTCCTGGTGAAACCCACACAGAGGGAGAACATGCAAACACTGTACACACCGGCCCCATGCCAGATTGAACTCACACCTTCAACTGCAAGGCACCCAACTAACTCAATTATAAATGAAATGGGGGAATAACACATACCATCATTTCATTTAAACTCTAATGTGCTGCAGTGACACAAAAAAAAGCAGTACCTGCCACCTTGGTGCTATTACAAAAGCCCAGACTCCTTATACCAAATGGCTAAAAGCTTGCAGTCATCTGCTCATCCAATATCACATTCAAATGACAATGGTGTCAATATGGAGCCAGTCCATCCTCTGGTGTAAAAATAGCCTCTCATCTCAGAGGAGTTTGCAAAAGATGTCAGGAGATTCCTGCAGGGATTAGCTGCCTCTACAGCAAGAGATTTATCAGTTGGGCAGGTCAGTGATTTAGAGCAACAAGGCCTGTCTCAAAGTCAGCGCTCCAGGTGATCTTTATGATGATAGATGAGCCTGTGGTCAGGGGCCTGAACCGGTCAATCGAGTTCCTCTACACTAATCTCAACAAATCTCATTTAGCTCTCCTTCGGTGCATGGTAGAGCTGATAAAGCCAAGGGCCGTCCCCGAATTGCTAGAAGTACAGAAGTATCCGGATTGTCAGTGAATGCAGCAGGATCAAGACTTCCCTTCGGTTAAACTAAGAGGCCCAGCCCAAACCACAAAAATCAGCCCATACCGGGGAATCTCCACATACTTTCGCACATGGAGCGTACAAACCTATTCCTGTTGCTTGCTTAATTTCCTCCAGGCTGAATTCTTCTCCTTCGTTAAACATGAGAAGGACCAATGTCTGGAACAGGGATACCTGAAGCTCTTTCCTCCCCTATACAAGTAAAAAGGACAAAAGTGAACACACACATTTTCTACCCCAGCCCCTCCAAACAAACAAATAAATAAAAAAATGCTTCATTAAGATGCCTTTGAGCATGTAATTCCCTCATCTTTATGTTTTTTAATTAACTCATCAGATGGAGAACATACATTACAGTTAATGTGCAGAATCCAAGCACTCCAGACAGCACATATCCTAAGTGCAAAAACCTTTTCAAATTTTCAGTGAACAATCACCCGATATTTCTCTATATTTCTCACAATGTAGCACAATGTTACTTTGGCGTCAGTGAAAAAACAATACGGCTGAAGTTAATGGATGGCTGCTTATGTCAGCTTAGAATTTTACATCATGCATTTTTATGAAGGGCCAGCAGTACAACACTGGATTCCCACAACAGTTTTTACTGAAGGTTGGGTTTAATAAGGACACACTGAAATGTCACATTAATGACATCCATCAAGTACCACATCAAAATCTTTTCATGAATTGCAATTAACCTCTTTACCAAATTGTCTAAAGATAAGAATTCAACATATCCAAAGTACAGACTCTGGGGAAATTTCTGAAATTGGTTTGTGTCAAAAACTGTAGAAATGCTATTTTCATTGTGTTAGTTCCACACGCAACCTTGCCAAGAATAACTTTTCAGAGGAGAGCTTTTGCTCGGGAACTTATGGAACTGTAAATAATGCATTTCACACAGAGACGTGTTTGTTATCACAACACCTGCCTAAAAATAATTGGCTATACTGGCAAAACAACACGAAGTATGAAGTTCAACTTTTCAGAAATTTTATATTTCATTACTGAAGAAGAATATACCCACCTGGAGTCGACATAGTAAGGGTCAATAAAATGACATTTAAAAATAAAAAAAATTACAAGACATTCCCGAATCAGGCAAGGTTTCATTAAAGAACAAAATACCTCCTTAAATTCAGCTTTCAAGACACAGTGTCCCAATGTCGACTGCCACTGAAGTTTCCGGCCACTGTGCTTCCCAAGATAGAAGCTCTTGAAAATCTCTTGTAGCTTCACCATCTGGGAAAAGAACAAACATTTCAGCATCTCATGAACATGGACAGGGGCCAGCGCAGTGCTAAGGGCATTCAACCAGCCAATAACTGACCTCTGGAGGTAAATGCACTTCCATAGGCACGTAGGTCGGCCAGTAGCCCATGGTGAGAATGTTCACCGTCAGTTCAATATTGCCGGGGATGCTCTGACATTGCATATGCTGCAGAGGGGAAAGAGACATAATGAAAGTTATCTGGCAATCATTCATTTGAATTACAAAAAAATAATAATCTTATATCAGAGTCTAGCAAAGGGGTCCCAAATCTTACCCAAAGGGCCAGTGTGGGTGCAGGCTTTCATTCTATAAAGTTACACACCTGATACAGCCCTTCCTGACTTTGCTTAAGACCTTTATAAGCAGAATCAGGTGAGTAACTACTTTGTTGGAATGAAAGCCTGCACCCACACTGGCCCTTGCTGGATAACATTGCGGACCCCAGGTGTAGCAAATGAACAGCAGATATTACGGGACAGACTCACATTGCGGGGGTAGAAAAACAAGAGGCCTGTCGCCCTAGAGAGCTCCAATGAGGATGACTGAAATTTCCATGTCATAACTTAATTTCAGAAATCCTTGAAAACTTTTGCAATATTAACACATATGACACATTAATGAAAGACTGAAAAAATGAGCATAAACACAATTTTCAAATTCCGAAATGCTGGATTTCTCAAAAACTGGGATGTAGAATTTTCTCAAGGGATATTCAGAACATCATAAGAAAGGCTCACAAGAAATTCGAAAAAAAGTTATCAGACGGTTTTTGACATATTACTACAAGACTGAAAAAATGAGCACAAACACTGATTTTCTAAATCCAAAATCCTGAATTTCACAAAAACCGGGATGTAGAATTTTCAAATTTTCACAGTGAATATTCAGAATATCATAAAGAAGGCTCTCACCAAATTAGAACAAAAGTTATCAGACAGTAATTGAGATATTCAAATTTGAAATGAAAATTTGACGCTGGACGGACAGACAGACGGACGTCAGACGACTCGGCATTAGGAAAGCTCAGCTGACTTTGACTGTCGTCACAGCAGAGCTAAAAATGAAGTGAAATCAAATAAACTCTTGGACACAAGCATCTGCTGTAAAGACAGATTGTGTTATGAGACTATTTAACCCTCTATAAACCAAACCAATTTCCAATTGTGTTAAAATTATTTCCCGATGCAAAAAAGTTTATTTTGGGCCAATATTTGAAAAACAGTATACAAAAAAAGTGTCACATTTGGCCCATCTTTCCAAATTGTAGCAAATCTGCTACATTGGGTAATAACGCTAATGAAAAAATTAAAGTGACATACCATTCAAGTTATTCTCAAATGTTTATTTTGCAATAAGAAACAAAACCGACAGGGTGTCCAGGCTGTTAACCCTTTTACCTCATGTAGCAGATATGCAACGCTGGTTAATAGAGGGTTAACTTTAATGAATTTGCTCGATGAGTTCGATAAAATGCTTCCATTGGGCCCTATGAAATCAGTTTTATTTTTTCCCAAATTCCATTTTTCCATTTTAATTTTTTGGAATTCCGTTTTTTACCAATTAAAACAATTTCACCATCAGAGAGAGTGTGCTATTCATGTTAATGAATAAAATGTCCACTAATCAAATAGAAATAACCTTTATGACTGTGAGAACAGCAGCAATGAAAGTTTCCCCCACATATCAACAGTTGTCTGATTCAGATGCATCAGCTAGATTTAATTGAGTTTTTTATTTTAATAAACTTTTGTTCAGTAATCCCAATACTGTGTATTACATACAAGGATGTTCTACAGTAATGACTGAACATTAACAAACTGACACAAAGATTCATCAGCTATTGTTTGAACACAGGGGGACGACGTTACGCCATAATTTGCATGCACACATTTCACCAAGTAGACTGTGAAAAGAAATGATGTAGGCTGTTTAACGGTTATAAACGTTAAGTTAAAATAAGATGACGAAAGACGATGTTTAGGACCCTGCAATCCCTGGCATCACTGGTCTCGTGTACAACAACAAAAAACTTCTTCACACAGATCTTCCATAGCACCGAAGAGATGTGGGGTTCAAACACTCGGGGCAGGTGAATTTGACGAAGGCCTCTCACATATTCGTCTGCATTTGCATCTTTCCATTGCCTATGAATGTAATCTGGTCGCGCAAATATTTTATTTCGTGTTCGGTGGAAACGTGGCTTTACGTGCAGCATATCACTCAAATTATGTAGATTTCCGAGAAATTCCGCATTTAACAATAGATTCCATTTTTAATGGCCAATTCCGCGATTCCGTGATCGCGGAAATCATAGAGCCCAACTTCCATAAAGAAACTGTGAAAGTAAATTCTTTCCTAAGTGCGGTTTTTGGAGGTTTCTACATAATCTCATGCAATGTAAAGGTAAGTAACTTTAGTTTGCAAGCCAAGTTACCTGTTTAAACTGCACCATTATGTCCTTAGACAGCTCCATGTCTTTGAACATACCTTCCAGTTTGCTGGTGAAGGCTGCACCACATTCTAGCACCACAAAACAAGACACACAAAAGAGGATTTAGACTGGTCAAATATGCTGCAGCAAGCAAGAACCACCAGCATTTGACAGTGATCTTTCAACCTTCCAAAAATTAATGGGAACATGAAAATTCGGACCAGCACTAAAACGACTGAGCTTGTATTTAAATAGCCAAAGGCAACTCATTACAAAACTTACCGTGCTTCAGTTTAGACAGCATGGATTTCTCCGCATCCACAGATGCACTCTTCCCCACCAACAACCTTTTTGCCAAATCTTTCTTGTAAAAAGCCTCAAAGACATCTTTACCTGTTAAAACAATTTCAGCAATAAGACTATGCAAATCCATCACAGATGATGGATACCAGAGCCGGACCTCAGACGCATAAATGGCGAACAGAAAGGGTGGTCTGACAGCCGTGTAGCAAACCGGAGTGCCTCACCGTAAATGAAGCGGAATATTATCATGATTTTGTCCAGCATCTTCTCCAGTTCCTCATCTGTGGCCTCCTTGTTTCCAGCTCTCAACTTTGAATCCACATATTTGGCTGCAAAAACAACATCCTGGATGAGTAATCCAGCTATTGTGCACAAACTTTGGTAAACATGGAACCACCCACCCAAAATTCAGAGTTTCGCTCCAGGAATTCCAGTCAATTCATAGAACTTGGTTGAGTCAGACTCAACCACCATTTTGGAGCCAGGAGCTTAACGTGGCTTTATTTTGTAGTCAAAAGGACTATGTGTATTTACATCACAGCTCTCACTGATCCAACTAGCATGGATGACAATATAATGACTATGAAGCAGCATCTGATGAAAGGAAAGTCAAAGGAGTATTGCAACATATGTAATCTGCTAAAACAAAAGCAGAGTAAAGCGGAGAACACGGGGGATACTTCTGAAAGTTAGATAATGTTTCTCCTGAGAAAGAGACAAGGCCAATCAATCAACAAACAAGAAGTTTCCATTGCTAAAGGTGTATTTTACTCTGACAGAGAAGTATATTTAGAGGAGCCGCCCCCATACCCGAGCTTATTTTTGGACCCATGCTGAAAATTAACAGTCTTGTTCGATTGATTTTTTTGCCTTTTAGGTCAAGCTGTTTTCTTATGAGTGCACTAGCCAATGATATATTTAAGGATAAAAATATCATAGATATTGGTAAGAGACTTGGTATCCGCATATCGTAAATATTACAATAGTCAGATCTGATTGTAAGGCAAAAAAGCCTGGATTGGGACATAGCAGAACATAACATGAGAGGCAGGAACAGGCCATTCTGTCCAACTAGGTTCACCATTTCCCTATCACTAAAATGTACCTAATATTTAGACGATAACAGTACCGTAGCCTGGTCTTGAAAACACAATACTTGCCGATGAGCTCAGCCGGTTTGTTTGGCCTTTTGTTAATGAAGGTCTCAAAAGCCTCCTTCATTGCATTGACAAACTTCTCATTCTTCAGGAAGCAAATGTCAATGATGTGATCCACCTTATCCTTAAAGTCCAGGAGCTCCTGTACCATAGTCTTGTCCTTCTCTGGGTTTATGACTATTGTGCTCCCAAAGGCCTGTGAAACAAACAAAAATCTGAAATCATACTTGCAGGCAGAAAAACAAGAAGCCAGTCACACATACAATTTCATTTGTAATTTTCAGTTTGCAAGAGGTTTCTCATGACATTGCACCCATCAGCTAGGTTTACATGGACGCACATAATCGGAACAAGTAGAACAAGTCAACAACATCACCCGGCAAAATGTCTTCTTTAAAGATATTATGAACAGAGGCTCCCAAAAATGCCACAAGGGCAATAACTGTGGGAAAAAAAAATCGTGTGCTTCTTATTTTCAAACTCCATCAGGGTCTTTATGCTCTTAAGCTACACACCAAATTTGGTTATCCTATTTCAAATAGTTTGAGAAAAGCTGTCCCCTTTAGAGATACCGAGGACAGAGACCAAAAATACGGATCAAGGGCAATAACTGCGGGAAAAATAATCGTGCGCATCTCATTTTCGAACTCCATCAAGGCGTTTATGGTCTGAAGCTACACACCAACTTTGGTTGTCCCATCTCAAATAGTTTCTGAGAAAAGCAGTCCCCTATATAACCTATATACCCCTCGCACTTCGTGGCGTGGGATAATAATCTGAATAAATAGCAGACCTCTGAATTCACCTCTTATCGTTGCATTTTTACGTACTGTTGAAAAAATTTTTGAAAATTAAAATCAATTAAGATGGCCCTGGTTTTAAAGCGTTCAAAAATACACAGTGTCTAGAGATACGGCTGTTCTTATTGGTATGGCAGTCGACTTCAAGGGATAAGGATAAGGATTATGGTTAGGGAAAGGGTTAGGTTAGGGCAGGGATTGAAATTGGGATTGCAGTACCTCTCTGCATTAAATATAACGCAGCAATATAATTTAAAAAGAGCAAACACAGTTGTTTCAAAATAAATGGCTTCCCCCGACCACTACCCATGTGTGAAAGAAAAGAAAAAAACTTATCATTCATATTCTCTGAAAATTGGCCAAAAAATCATAAATTCTGCCAGGGTATGTAAACTTATGAGCACAACTATATATATATATATATATATATATATATATATATATATATATATATATATATATATATATATATATATATATATATATATATATATATATATATGATTTTAATTTTTAAGAAATGTGAATGAAGTGCATCATGGAGGTGCCCTAGGTCTTAATGGGTGACTAATTAAACAGGCCTAATTTGAAATAAAGTAAATTAATAGCTCTTGATTCTGGTTACTTTTGAGCGTCTAAATTGCCAACAGTGAAGGTGAAAAACATTTTGTTTAAGTGTATCGAACGTGACATGTAAATTGTAAACAAATTCCCACACAGAGGCCAAATGTGAAACAGGAGATAATGTACCAAGCGCATTTAGGCAACTCGGTCATGTTTCATGGCCATTTAAATGTCAAAAAAAAAAAAATGATATCAAAATAAATTAGACTGCCAACCAATTTTAATTGTTAATTGACCAAATCAACCGTCAACTGTTTGATTGCAAATTGAGCAAATTAAATGGGAAAGGGGTGAAAGCAATAGTCGAGTAGAGGATGATGATTTTGAAGACCTTAACGTTGCTTGTTTCAGCATGCAATTTGCCTGAATGTGTTTGCTGGATTACTACATTTGGCCATTGTGTGCAAATGCGATAATAATTTACACGTCATGTTCAATATGCTTAAAGAAAATGTTTTCCACCTTCATTGTAGGCTATTCAGAAGCTCAGAAGTAACTAAAATCAAGAGCTATGAAATGCTTTACTTCAAATTAATCTTGTTCAATTATTAAATAAAAAAATGCAAAAAAATTTGTGGTGCAGATTTTCCTGAACGTGCTTGCCAAGTCTTCGGTGCATTTGTCCATTGCTTGCAATGCGAAAATAATTTCTCTCACACATTCACGTTCGATATGTTTCACACAATGTTTTCCAATTTGCGTATATTTTTAAACGCTTGAAAATCAGGGCCATCTTAACATGATTTTATTGTTAAGAAATCCTTTTGAATAACATGTTAAAGTTTCACGATGAGTGGCGGAATTCAGAGGTCCGCCATTTTTTCAGATTACTGACATTCTTTCAATCTAACACGGCAACCTGGTTAGGTTGGTCTGCTTCTCATTATCTCCTCTTAATCATTATAAGCCACATTTTGGTTTTGATTGGTCAGTTGGCTGAATAAATGGCTTTACTGCAAGTTAGGCAAAGTACACGGGAATTGATTTAAGTTAAGCTAATTATGCAAAGGAGATGGAGGCTGTCCAACCTCGCTAGTAATTAGCAGACTTCAAATCGCACTTTTCTTCCAAGAAGAATTTAAAACGGCCTCTGATGTTAGTTCAACACTAAATTAAAAGTATGTGGCATAGAATAGGTAATTATCAAACTCGTCTGTCTGCCTCAGAGAGGCAGTTACTTTCATTGCATTCAGAATTATCGCGATACATATATCGCCCAGCCCTACTCCTCAACCCTGAACAGTATATTCCTTTGGAACCTTTGTTGCTTTCCCTGAGTGTTTAAAGGAGGAAGGAGCTTGGGCCTACCTTAATGTACTCAATCCAATGCTGCAGGAGAACCTGAACACCTCCTCTCACTCTGCTGAAGAGCTGGTACAGCAGTGACAAGTCCTGGATTCTGTTCTCATCCAAGAGGTGATTCAAACCTAAACACAACAGTACCATGAACGTCAACCATACACAAGAGGACTTTGAAAAGACAATCAAAAGATATGATGAAGATTGTTTGACACCCTCTCACAGCTAAAGACAATGCACCATGAAGCTAGTTAGTACGTACAGGCTTTATGATTCATCAAAAACTGAGGAACTTACAAAGTGCACCCGATATTTGACAATGTTCATGGCATTGAACTTCAGCAGAGACAAAAAACTTTCAATAAATTTAAATCAGGGGTGTGTTTCCCATGAGCATAATTGGTGACCATGTTAGCAACTTGCATAGTACCTCAATTCACCGTGAGTGGTTACAAATACAGGTGCTGGTCAACGAATTAGAATAATTTGAAAAAGTGCAATCGAAAAATTTTTAAACGCATTTTTTGTGCAGAAAGCAAATCAGGTGTTCACCGCGCCTGTCCTACTTGTTAGAGTAATCACAGAACTCGCTACCTGTAAAAAATTTGCTCAGCTGAGCTTTCCAAAAGGCCCATTTAGGCCATTTAACTGTGACACTGTTTTATTGAATTAGAATAATGGAGAAACCGTTTCACTGAATTAGAATAATCCATCCATCCATTTTCTATACCCGCTTATTCCTCACTAGGGTCACGGGGCGAGCTGGAGCCTATCCCAGCTGACTACGGGCAAAGGCAGGGACCCACCCTGAACAGCTTGCCAATCCATCGCAGGGCGCACACACCATTCATACACCATTCACTCTCACACTCATACCTATGGGCAATTTGGTGTCTCCAATTAGCCTGATATGCATGTCTTTGGACGGTGGGAGGAAACCGGAGTGCCCGGCGAACCCACAACCTTCTTGCTGTGAGGCAGCAATGCTAACCACTGTGCCACCGTGCCGCCCTGAATTAGAATAATTTTAATTATAATTAGAATCATCACTTTCTCAGTATTTTGTGGCTGCCCCCTTGGCTTGTATGACTGCCTGCAGTCTCCGCGGCATCGATTTGACCAGCTTGTCGCAAGTTTCTGCACTCACTGCTTCACTGGCCCAAAGGTTTTCAATGACATTGAGGTCAGGCGAGTTGGCCGGCCATGCCAAAACTTCAAGCTGCTTTTCGGCGAACCAATCTTTGGTCGACTTTGGCGCATGAGCCGGTGCAAGATCCTGTAGAAATATGAGGTCTTCTTCGCCGAACTGTTCCTCAACAATCGGAATCAGGAACGTTTCCAAAACATGTTGGTATACGGCAGCATTGACAGTCTTCTTGAGGAAGCAGAGTTTCCCTACACCCCGAGCGAACATGCATACCCAGACCATAACGCTCTGGGGAAACTTGACAGATCTTTTCATGGACTCGTGGTTGTAGGTTTCGCCACCACGACGACAGACACGAGGACCTGGGTCACCGAAGGAGATGCAAAAGCGTAATTCGTCACTGAAGACCACTTTCTGTCAGTCTTCAGCAGTCCATTCGCCGTGTTCTTTGGCCCACTTCAGCCGTTTCTCCATTTGTTTCTTGTTCAGCATTGGTTTCACTGCTGGAACGCGAGATTTGAAGCCGAGTTCGCGCAGACGACGGCAAGTGGTTGATCTCGAGACGTTAGTGCTGGTCTGCTCGTTCCACAAGTCGCTGAGCTTGGAAGTGGACTTGAACCAGTTGCTGACTGCGATCTTTCTCAGCAGCTAATTGTCGCAAGCAGAAGTTTTTCGGACGCCGGAACAGTTGGTGTGCTTGCTCCAGTCTTTCTTGAGAGCTTTGCAGACAGAAGACTGGCTGTTGCCGAGCTGCTCAGCAATTTTAGTTCGGGTCAAGCCTTGTTGGCGAAGGGTTGAATTTGAGCCACTATTCCGGTTGAGAGGTCGCGCTGCTGACCCATGATTGACTTTACAACTTAGAAATTCTACTCAACCATGACTTTATACTGCACAGTGAACACTCTTCACAAAAAACAAAAATTCAAGCACTTATTCTAATTCAATGAAATGACTTATGAATTATTCTAATTCAATGAAACAACAGTGTCACAGTTAAATGGCCTAAATGGGCCTTTTGGAAAGCTCAGCTGAGTAAATTTTTTACAGGTTGCGAGTTCTGTGATTACTCTAACAAGTAGGACAGGCGCGGTGAACACCTGATTTGCTTTCAGCACAAAAAATGCATTAAAAAAATGTAAAGATTGCACTACTTCAAATTATTCTAATTCGTTGACCAGCACCTGTATGCAAGTTAGCACCTGTGCTTTCGGGAAACGCACCCCAGGTCGATTTCATAGGAATGCTGTAAGTTAGACTGAGTTTTATGATTGCTTACACCAAAGGATCGAGATGATGGGAGTGCGCCCCTACTCCAGCAAAACTCATGATTTTATTCCAAAAACAAAAATTTGTCTGCAATAGTGAAACTACCTCAAAAGTCATTTGGCCGAAGACACACTCCACACATCCAGCAGTCACCATTACCCTTTCATTTCACACTCTTACTTGCGCAATTTTAGCCCAAAATATTCAGGGCAACCAAATTAACAATTTAAGAGCAAGTCCAACGGCCATATTTATTCTTTAAGAGATGCACCTTTCTGGAGAGTTGCGGTCAGGTGTTCCCCCAGCAACTGCTTTTCAACAGTGGCAATGAGAGGCTTCCTGCAAGAAAATAAGAGTTTTAAGAGAGAGAGTTAAGCACACCAGCAATAACAAGACCGGCAGTTCAACAACCCAGTTACCACAAAAAAAAGATAAAAAAATAACATTCTGCAGACCTTCTTCCTTTAAATCGACTTGTTCAAAATGATGGGAACCTGATGAATTTAATCAGCTGCATCAGGTGTGCAGAGTCCCACATGGAAAAATCTGGGAATTACTGTTGTAGCACAAAGATCTACAGTGCAGGCTGTCATATTTAACCCCAAAAAAACCTGCAGAACCATATGGGTCCATCAGATGCAGCTGTTGTATTTCAACCCGTGGAACTTCAAACCTATTTTAAATTCTAGTGGAGATTCCACCGTTTCCAACGATCTCACGTATTTCATGCCGAATTACATGGAGATGTGTACAAAATGATGCATAAGATCTAAATATTATCGGTTAGATGTAATACTGTGGCCATGAAAACATGACATCCTGGGTCTGAATATTTCTCTCATTAAAAGTGTGATGTAGCTTCAACGAAGCGCTGTACCCAGCAGATATAAAATGTGAAATTGCCCTAAAATATTTAGAAAAAAAAAGATTTTTCTGACTTTGAACCCACCTAAGGCAAAACCTAAGAGAAAAGTTAGAGCGTGAGGAGTTTATCAAGTGACTTACTGTGTGCTCTGATCTAAATACGTGATCACCCTATCAGCCTCCTCCTCCAGGCGCTTGTTTACATGATGGAGATACTCGGGAACCTGAAGAAGAATACAGGAGCTCTTAATATGCAAGGATTGCGGACGCAGAAGCGGAGATTCAGGAGCTGCACCATTCCCACCCCTCAGAGGGCCCATAAATCACCTCTCTCTCCTGCATCAGCCTCTGTCCCTCTGCTGCGTACAACCGGTTCGTCTCCTCCAGAAACCGCTGCTCAAACGAGTCCTGGTAAATCTACCGAGGCGAGAAAGTCTTTCATTCGTCACACAATTCTCAAGTGGGGCTAAAATTAACAGTTTGACTCCAATTTGCACTCTTGCTAATGGGTTCTTTTCTCAGAGGAAACCACAGATGGCTGAAACTCCAACACTTCAGTTAAGCTCTTCTGTCCACCTCAAGGAAACTTTGAGCATAAAGGCTTTTTCACATCTAGCTGCCCCGTAAACATGCCACAGCTTCTGCTCTGCTGTACAAGAATCTAGCGCAATAAAAATTCAGCAGGAAGCAAATGAAAATGTTCAAATTTAATTCACAGAAGCGAGGTCCTCTCTTGTCGGAATGTGTACCGCCTGGCATTTCAGAGCCAGGCCAGGTAGTGGATATGCCACGACGTGCAGAATAAAGGGCCAAATACATGGTACCTCAGGCCTGGAAATATACGACGGCACTCGCGGCATTTGCTGCCGAATTCAACAGAATCGCCGTCGATTTTACTATTAAACAACGGCAACCTTTTTCCGGCGGAAAAATGTTCTTCTTCCCCATTCTTTGGAATCTGGTTTAACCTTATACTCAGCAGACGACCCAGTACCGACCCAAATGCCATCGAACGATAATTGAAATGAACGGTAAACGAATTGGAAAGCAACCCATCATGAAATAACATAGTAGCAGCGCATATCATTAGAAAGTTTGGGAATCTAAACATAACTTACAGTGAAAAAAAACATGTTTTGTTCGCTAAAACAGTCAAATTATGTCACTGTGTCACGTTTCAAAACACCCCCCGAAACTCCCCCTTGAATCGCGTCATCCTACCTTTAAACCGGTGTTTACATCCGAAGCCTGTATCCGACCCTGGCATGCTTGGTCTTTAAATGTCCGTAAGAGCCTAGCAAATTCGAATATCCACCGTGTTTTGCTGACATTACATATGGTAGATGCATTATCCAACTCAAACAAAACAGTTTCGTTATAAAACAAACCAAACGCAAACTTTTCTCCGGTAAACAACCAGACATTTTGATTAAATCTCCGTTATGTACACTGGATTGACACTGTTCGCCGTGTTTGTTAGACTCTCATGATCACATAGACAACCCAAGCATGTCTGTAGGACCTATTGTTGTCGAGTTACAAGTCTTGAAAGCCAATGAGTCTTGCATACTTGAAATCAACTTTCTTTGATTGACGGTTGCTCTGTCATATCACTAGCTACGAAGATGGGACCAAGATGTCCTTGTAGCCAAAACGGAGACCATAACAACGAGGTATACCACTTCCCCTCACTCTCAGGAAACCTGGGAAATTGAGTGCGTATTTCTCACTGAACGCCAGTGCGTAAAGAAGCTCCATTATAGCAGGTCTTGCTCCTACGCAAAACTTTCGTATTTTGCGGAAAAATGCCTAAACGGCAGGAAAAACAAAACACACGGAGGACGAATGGGGCAAAGGAAGAGGAAAGAGAGAAAGTGATATTGAGGAAGAAACTGAAGAAAGTGAATCTCTGAGGATTCTGATTCTGATAGATTTCTTGAAAGGGCAGGACCCCGATTTTGAATGGCGAGTAGCCTAATCATTACATCTATATAAACAAAACGATATAAACTATGCTTATTTTTATCCTAACATAATTACAGTGCATAATGAGGATTTTCCAATGATGTGTAGCATGTTTGTGTAGAATGTGAATTGAGTTGGGAAGAGTTGGGAATTGCTACAGTCAGAACACAAAAATGCTGTGGAGAGCCCTTCATCTCCTCAGCATTTCTTTTTAGAAATGCTGCTGTAAGCAAATTGGGAATTTCCAGGCCTGGTACCTAAATTCACAAGTCAGCCACTCATTTTCAAGGAAAGGAGAGCGACACGCCAATTTCCACCAGGTCCACTTCGGCAAAGCAGCATGCAAAGTTTGTTCTCGTGAAAACCGCCACTCCGGTGCAAGACTCCAGCATGGGCAGGCAAGCAGGGAATTTCGCTACAGTTGGGATCGGCTCAACTTTCTCCCGTTCACGGCGATGTCGTCAGGGGAGATGCGATAATGAAGAAAGACTCGCACGCGGGAGGCGGAGCGATTCACAGATATCGGCTGCTTATTTGAGTGCTGTGTATTCGGCCCGAAAGTTTAAGAATTTTGCTATGAGAACCGCTCAGCTGGTGGAGGGTCATACCTGCAGGTCGGAGAGCATGCTCAATAGACTGCGCAGCAGGCTCCGGTCGATGGCCTCACCGGTCCTCTCCCTTTCAATAAGCAGCAAAATTCCATCGATGGTCTTATTCTGCACCTTCTGGTTGCTGATGATGTAACACCTGAATAACTCCAGGCCCATGTCCCTGGAGGAAGGGGATGTCACATCAGTGCTGGTAAGATGGCTAAGAACACAAAGCAACACAGCTGAAACATCAGTGTTCACCAAGTCCCTGGCCTCAATGCGTTACAGCTGAATGTGAGGCGTGATGCATGACAATGGCAAATGGCTGCAATTTGCATTATGCTTAACAAGCATAAAATACTCAGATCCCCTGCCATGAGATGGATGATATCTGTCCGGGAAACTAAATGTGGTGGATGGACAGGAGGACAAATGGAAGTAGGGAAAGGCCCTTCTGCACAATAAGATTTATCTATATGAACATATGTTGAGAAATGTTGAATAGTTTATGAATTCTGGCTAAGAAAAAGAAGTGTGACGAACAGACACACAGCGGGGCAACACTCATTCTTATATTCCAATCTACTTTGTGGCAAGGGATGAAAATGCTTAAAAGGCGTGTTCAGCAGGTTTTGCCTAGGTCCCACTGGGGAAAAATAATCAGCGATGTGGAAATAGACAAATTTTCTCCTGATGCTTTTGCCAAAAAAAACAGAGAAGTCCCATTAGAAACTACACTGATGAGGCATCGGGGATGGTGTGTTGAACGTTCACTGATGCTTCGGCTATGGTCACAAAGCTTCAGGGAATGCCCCCTGAACAATGCCCGTGGAACATCCGGGATGGCTCCCGATGTTCAGGAAAGCTCCGGGGGGGTGCCCCGGAGCTTACCTGAATTTGAAACATCATCGGGGGAATATCCCCGTACATTAGTAACGAGCTACAAGGTACAACCAGCCTCTATAATAATCGAACAGTTTGGACTGGAATCCAGTGCGAGATGCCAAGCAGGGTTTGGGGAAGTACTTTTTTTTAACTGAAAAATCTTCTAACCTCTCTGTGCACTCCCTGTAACTCATCCCACCACAAAAACTGATAGCCTATCACCGAATGAAAAAAAAAATAAATAAATAAAGAACAGAAAGTTATCACTGGCATTCACTCCACTTCACTGCCGCAAGTTACTTTGAACATTGTTTCCTCCTGTCATATTCCCCCCTCTAGCCTTTATTTTTACAATTTTGATTCCTTAATTCTTTCTGTAAATTTTGATATATAATTGAAGTTGTACTGTAGCAGCCCAATCTTTTCCTTTAGAAATGAATCAACTTTTTTTTTTATTGAGTGGCTGGATATACATAGACTATTTACTTTTCTTGCAGGTGTCTAAGCTGGGGGCTGCAATTTGGGTTATTTGTTTTCTGCGGATAAATGTGTTTTTTTTCCATTGACCTGTTCATTTTTTCTCTCTATGTAAATAATTATGATTTGAGCAAACAGAAGTGCCACTTTCTTTGATGGTACAATGCAAGTTATTTACTTTCTCATGGTTTTGTTGACGAGTTTTTCCGTAAGATGCTTTAGTGGAGCTGAACACAACTAATTTATTTTAGTCTAACAGACGACCTGGTGCCCGGACAAAACATTGATAAAATAACTGTGTTTGGCTATGCTATAACACACAAACATTTTGGGCTCAGCATCATTCTCTCTCTGGCATGTACTCTACTTATAGAGCACGTGAATGCAAAATCCAGCCATTCCGCGACATGGGAAGACTGCACTTTTCAACTGTCGGCGAAATTTCTGCGAATATTCAGGGATGCAACCCTGGCATCGGGATTGTGTCACCGAAAGCTCGCCGAACTTTCGCCGAAGATTCAAATATACCCGCATCTCCCCTGATACTTCGGCGAGACATCACCGATGCTTCAAGGATGTCTCGGGGAAAACAATATTTCGCCAAGGCTCCGGGGAAGCTTCCCCGGAGCTTCTCCGTGGCTCTAGAAAGCTCTGGCGCGGCCTCCCCGGCCTGTTTTCCCGACAAAACGTGAAGAACACATCGGGAAAAATTTCAGTGTGTAAGCAATTAAATTTTTCTCAGTTCTCCCAATGCCTTCTGATGGTTCCAGATGGCTTGCAATGCCCCCAAAGCTTCCCCGGGACATCGGGGAACCTCTTCCCGACGCCTCCCGAGGTGCATCAATTTCCATCGGGAGTACATCGCCGAGGCAAAAAATGCTTAGTGGGACTGAGCCTTTAGTGATGGGAAAAAAATGACTTGAATCCAAACAACGATGACTATAGATAGAATTACATCGTAAGATTTATCTGATCCATAAAAATGACAGTCAAATGGGTCATAAGGCTGGTAATAACATCATATTTCCATCATATCATCATTAGTTAGATAGGAATTCATGGTAAAAATATGGTGTTGTTATATAACTGGCCATATGCCCAAAAAAGGATGTGAAGATAAGCAATTTTTAGAAAATTTCAAACCCAACCAAAATTAAAAAATTGTTCTGGCTCAACCATTGTATTGATAAATGTGGTTGTCCTCTAGATGTGGCCCAATGTGTCAAAAATAACAAGAGAAAAAATTTAATTGCTTAATCTAGCATACCCTTTGAGTTATTAGAGCTCAAGGGAGGCAGTGATTTTTAACATTTTAGATTTTTGGCCATTTTAGAGCCTTGTGAGAAGAAAAGGGTACAAGCTACAGCAACTCTGACAGCATTTTCATAATCTATAGAAAAAGTTAGCCCAAGACACTTGATTTCAAAGCTGTACATTGGAAATTCCTGGAGATATTCTTGCTTGAATTTGCACCCAGAGGCAAGTTTGGTAAAATTAAAAAAGAAATTACTTATAATTTCCAGGGGCTGTAACTTCAAAACTATTTGAGATACAGAGCTAATATGTTGGGTTCCTGCATAAATATGGCAGAGGAGCAGTCGAGAATTTTCTCAGAAGAATCTGAAAGGGTGACCTGGGAAATTTCTCAGAAATTGGTTGATTTGAGCTGGAATGACCCAAATTGACCCAAAATTCATGTAATTATTCAAAATATGTTGTTGTGTAGCATTTCATTGGAACAGACTTGACTTACCAGATAGACGGAAGCATTGAATTTTGTAAGACATAGGTTCGATCCAAAAATAAAAAGATACTTCTAATCATGATCTGAAAAAAGAAGCAAAAAATAGTAACATTAATGGGCAAATCAAAGTCCAGTCACTAAATTGAAATTTAACCATACTTCTGAGATGGCTAAATGAAAAGCATTTGGCCCACTAATTCTTAAATATTTAAATACCATGCTTCAATGTCAAATGAGAAATTACTACAAATTCACCAGCAACTGTCGGGACAAGGCCACTTTGGGTTTCATTCCACAGTGATGTGAGAATGCAATCAAATATTCAGTAACTCTTCTTACCATTTGTCTGCAGTGATCCTGCCAGCATTTGTCTATTTTTTTCAAGAATAGGACACTGTCTAGTGCCTCTGTGAAGGCAGAATTAAGGAAAGAAACACAAGCATAATAGTGCACATCTGTTCTTTTAAAGGAGCAGCTCAGATTCAGAACCCCATCAGTACACCAATTAACTTCACTCCAATTTACTAGGCTTTAATTCCTTTCAGAGACATCCCAAAAATGTTAATGTTCCCAAATCTAACTTAACCGGGAATGTACTGCATGTGCATCTGCGGGTTTCACCTTTAAGTTATATTCTAGAAATGTCGTAGTTCCCCAACAAATTGAGGATTGTGAAACAAAAGTTTCCAAGCATTTTCATCAGAAGGAACAGAAGCATCAGAGAATGAAAGCAGACACACACATGCAGGTTTAACTAGATTTAGTCATTAAGCTTGGCTTACAGGATACCCCCCGCAACAATAAGTAGTCGGGCAGTACCACAGTTAATAGACCTTCCAGCAAGAAAAAAGATTTTCAAAATCGGATGAGTAGGTTATGAGATCTAGGTCCGGACGCACAGACGCACGCACACACACACGCACAGATACACGCACGCACGCACACACGTTGCGGAGGGTATAATAATAATAATGAAGCTATTCAATGAGTTGATATATGTTCCTCAAATATCTAATTTAAGTTCTGAATCTGCAATTTCCCATCATACAAACATACAGAAGGATATTCCCGGAACTGATGTATCTGGGCCTTGATGTGGTCTTCGCACACCATCCGCAATTGCTTATAAAGCTTGGCAGATATCTTATGGGAGCAGAGATTCTCAACAGCCTATTGCACACAAAAATATCCTTACATTCAGATGCATTTCAAGGACTACATCTCATGCACAGTTGTTAAAAACGAACTATCAGAGCTACTGTTACCGTTTGTCTGCGTACTCATGATGTCATGCGTCAGAGAGATTAAATGTAATAATTTCTGAAAATAAGTCAGCAAGCTTTGGTCTAAGATACGTGAAGCAATACAATTATCAGAAGGACATTGATCCCGGGTGATGAATAGTTTAGTAAAACATATAGGCGTAGTAAAACATTCCTCAAGGTAATCATCCCTCCCCTCGGTCATCACAATACAAGCATTGAAATCATCATGGGTGATTTCTTTTATGGTGCCGTTTTTACTTCATGCGACTTGCAAGTTCGAATGCCAACGCCAAAGGTCAGGATAGGAGTCACGCAACAGGGACTGCGCGCACAGAGGAAATAAGCGGACTCCTCTGTCAGAGGGGAATGAGAGGATGAGAGATCATGTGATCAAAACACAAGAGAGCTTAAGCACGGAGACCTAATACCTGATAGAGTTCTTCAAGATTATATTTGATTGAGGTGCTGTTCTGAATGGCCTCCACTGCGTCTTTCAACTTCTGCCACGTCTCGTCTGTATAGTTCTCAGGCAATTTCGGTTTTTCTAGAAATTGATACATTTATTTAAACCTTGCTACCCGGGGGAAAAAGATCTTCGTGCCCTCACAGATAAGTAAATATGCTAATTTCGTTCAACGTCATATCATGATGGTCTTGGGAACACTTGGGAAAACTTCTCACAAACACGAAGGGCAGACTAAATTAGACACTAGCTAAGCTATCAGTCTTAAATCACATCTACTTTATTAGTCACGCACTAAAAGTTTCGAATGCGTTTCACCATTATAGGCAAGAAATGTTTAAAGTCAAGGTTTAACAAAACGTTACATTGCAGTTGCACAAACATGGTAAGATGAGCGCATGCTCACCAAATGTTCAGAGGCACGTCTTCATGATTATAACTAGCAAGTTAATTTTATAGTTATAAGCAGTCTCCACGGCTAGGCTAGGCTAGCGAGCTAGAGACTTCAGTCGACATAACATTCTCGGTAAGTTAGCTTGCCAGCTAGCCATGTTTGCCAACCATTAATAGCACAGGACACACGTTAGTGCAAATCAAAGTACGGCTACATGAATCCAGTCTTCAACATAGACCATGGATAAAGTTAAGATGGCTGGCTACTTTGAAAGAGACCATCATTTTACTCTAATGTTAGACTGCCAACTTTACTCAAAAGGCTACCGCACCGTTGCAACCAAACGTCACATTAAGTAAGTTAACATTAATAGCTGACATTAGCTACAACTTAGCTAGCTAGCCAACTACTTGAATTCACAAGCTGTAACCATAACATCAGAACTACCCCTAAACTCAATATGATGACATTGAGAAGCGAGAGAAACATCTCCCGAAGCGCTAGAAGCTCGGTAAGCAATATTCAAAGGGCAGCTTATTAGCCAAGTTAGATGGCAAGTGACTACTGAAATTCGCTTGATAATAATAGAAAATACCTTTGTAACTTGAGCTAACTTTTACCTAACGTAGGCTAACAGGCTAGCTAGTCTGATACAAAACAAGCAAGGAGCAAACTTGGCTAACTTACCTCTGAAGTTCTTGATTACTAATTTTCTTGCTGAACCAGGTTTGCTGTTGTTTGAGAAGGTGGTGGAACCAACATTCTTAGTCAGTCCATTCGCGTGGTGCCCGACGCCAGCCGCCAACAGAGCGGTTTTATTCCTGTTGGAACACGACGCACCGGAGGAGGATTCATCAGCCATTTTTACATCAAGTCCAATAAAATCCACGGAGTCCTCGAACCTCAACTTCTTGTGACTGATAAGCGACGAGGAAGTGCCAGAGGAAGAAGATATGTTGCTAAGAACTCTGGTGGGAAATGAAGAAACTGAATCAAAGTCTTCCTTGTCAGAACTGTTTACTTTCCTCTTTTTGGACCCTGAAGTGTTATCGCTGACGTTATTACCATCAGAAGCTGCTGGTCTAACCTCCTGAGCTGGTGGAAGGGGATTAGGGGAAGATAAACCTGTTGGAAACATGAAAAAATTTACAAAATCGAATAGCTAGTCTATTAATCCAAAAAGCCTCAAGGTGAACGACCCTCCACTTATGTCTTATAACCAAGTCCCAGTAAAATATAATTGCCTACGTCTGTAATAAAACGGAAACAGACAATAAAATTAAACTCCTGCTCCTGTGCTCCACTATCTTTCTTGTTATTGGAAGAAAAAGATGGCGGAATATTACTTCCTCTGGAGTACGTGCAGATTTCTTACGTTGTAATGAGTTTAGTTCTATTTTTAATGCGCGCAAGCCCCAGCACGCGCAATAAAGACACATCTGTGCGCGCAAACATAATATAAAACGTAGACGGTTCGTTTTAACCAAGATAGTTTATTATTCTGTTTGACACTCCGGAAGTACATTTCTCCTGCGCCTCATTTTCGAAATTGCCTTTGCCGGGAGATGGCGCAGCGCCAATCGTGAATCCCAAAAGTTTCCCGCAATGGACTGAATAGTACAAACCATTCAGAAAAGCAGCACATGATGTCGTCATCTAAAAAAAAAAAATCAAGCCGGGGTTGAGGTTTTTGTCTTATTTCAACACTTATAACTCTGTACAATTCAAAAAACAATATACACAAACAATAAAAATGAAGGATATGATTAGTTACTAAATCAACCAATTAAACTATTCTAATCCACAATTGGGTTTAATTTCACTAGACATACCTAGTTTTGTGATTTGTGCCATCACTGATGAATTTAAACAACACTTGAATAAACCCTGTCTAGCAATTTTAAGCAGGCCAAAAGCAGCTTTTTTTGTTGTGATCAAAAAAATAAATAAAATAAGATAAAACACTGTGAAAAACAAGTATTTAAAAAATATTCAAAGCCCTAGTAGAAACAATAGCATTACTTTCGTTAGATTTCATTTATAAAAAAATAAATACTGGTATCTTTATCTCCCTAATAAATATAGACATATTTATCTTAAGCATGTTAATAGTTCATAAATACATAATATTATCCCCAAGCTTTGACAATACTTGGGTTGCATCGAATCATCATTTATTCTCCAAAGTGAGCATCAGACAGATGGCATCGATCCGGCTGAAACACCCTTCTCGCCACAGTAAAAAAAAAAAAAAACCTCTCCACTGGAACTGGGGATGTTAGAATGCTGTGGTACTTGCAAACAAGTTGGGAAAGAACAGGGAATTTGTGCTGATTGTCCTGATCATGAGAGCTGAGTGCTAATTATTTTAAAGATGCTGGCACTTAATCACATGAAATATAAACAGGTATATAATTCATGATGAAAAAAGAAAGCTTTTCTTGCTGCAAAATATGGTAAACAAGGGTTATTACAGTATATTAACTGAATACATTTCTACAACATGGATTCTATAATACTGTATGTATTTTTATATGCTTGTGCCCCATTACTTCCCTTTTCCCAACACAAAAGCAATATTTTTCCTCAACATATTCTCTCCCAAGCTTCAAGATTAATTAACTTCCTATGGCGAGGTTTAGCTGGCTATATTTGTTGCATAGAAATCAAAAGAGAACAGTGAACGAAGTAGGGATTATGTCACTACTTAACTAGGCCTAGTTAAGTCAGCAAGTTGTGATTATTCAGCTACATAGCCAGCTAAGTCGGTAACTCAGTGACCGGGTTGATTAGTTCAGTAGCAAGCTAATTTGCAGACTACCAAGTTTTTCCACTGGCTAATGGCAGCAAAAAATAATTGTGTATTAGTTTAAATTGCCGCCAGCTACATGACTTGATAACTAGCTTAGTTAGCTTAACTAAGTGGAGGATACAGTGGCAAGCTAATTAGCTAGCAAGCTGCCTCAACAAGCTTTCTTGCTTTTTATGCATTGCTTGAGAAGATATCAAAGATAGCATGACGCTGACAGCTTTCTAACGCAAATTAGAATTAATTTCTTTTTTTTTTTTTGCGTTGGGAACCATTTGGCTCACGGGACGTGTAGTTTTTAACAGTGAAGATATGACTGGTAACTTGATCTGAAAAAAATTTTTTCCTGAACATGCTAACCCTCTTTAACATTTTCATGAAAAATTACGTGATGTAACTTTCTGTTTACTACAGACAAAAAAAAAAAACGTATAAGTAGGAGGCAAAATTTGGAAACCGAGAAAGGCTTAAAAAGTAAAAGAAGTACTTCAGAAGTAAATTTGTTAAAAAGTCTGAATGAAACGCAAGGTAATTTTTTACTTCCAACATCCGTGCATCATCAACTCAGTACTCAGTATGTGATTATATGCCCACATTGGAGCTTTGTCGTTGCCATGTTCTTAGACCAATAAAATGAGTTATATTGAATACAGGCTATTAAAAATAACAAACATCTTATTGTAATAATATGATTAAAAACGAACAAAAATATTACAAAAACATGAAAAGTAACAAATACAATAGAATTAAAACCACATAGCTAAAGAAGGAAGTAAGAGTTGACCAACAAATACTGACATTCCATACCACATCGCCAAAATTAATGGGGATCCTCTTCATACCACTGTGGACCCAAAAAATAGCTATCAGAAGGAAACAATGAGGTCATGAAAAAGACCCTTGACTACATCCTGGTCAGTGGCCGCTGGAGGATTGTCTGACTGTTATGTTTACTGGAGCCCTGATCTTGGTTATATAGACCACCATCTCCAGGCTACTGTACTCCATCTGCACATCATGGCCAGATCTAGGGGGGTGGGCTATGCACCCCCAGATTTTTACAACAAAATGAAAGGTGACCCTTTCCCCAACGATCAACAAAATTGAAACATCTCTACCCCCCAGCAATTTTCATTGCACCACCAGTTAAAGCTGGCTGCAGCCGGCGCTGTTGCACTTCCATCAGGTCACTCTTCCAGCTCTCCACTGCTAACGTTGTCCTGATAAAAGTAAGCTCTATTTCCCTCAGGTCGCTGAATAGTACGCTGCCGATGTCACCAAACAATTTGACGGCCTCAGTCTTCCGGAGAGCATTGTGGACGGCTTTCTTCGGCTCAAGTCTGTCCTGCAGCTGGCTGCACTGTAGATCGGGCCCTGTTGAAGGCCGACAGCCATGGATCTCCACCACGTCACTTGATCTGGAGTGCAGAATACATGGCACTCTAGCTTGGGGAATTTTGAGAAGTCTGCAGGCTAATGAGTCAGCTTAGCTTGACTGCTTTGCAAATTCAGCTGAGGCTGGTTTCAGTTCAAACAATATCAGGGCCATTTTCCGGAAAATCTAGGAGCTATGCAGCACCAACCAGCATTCTCTCCTTCCATATATAACATCTTTATCCCTCCTCTAGTAATATTCTGTCTGAGGCCCCAGCCCAACTCAACCACTGGTGCGAGCATTACACCTCCAGCTTCTGTTAAACCTCAACCTCCAGCCTTTGAGGACCTGCAGTGCTTCACAGACCTTGGGATCCGGTCACCGAACATCTCTTTAGACCCACTATATCTCCAAGAGGTGAAGGAATGCATGAGTAGATTCCCCTTGGGAAAGCAGCTTTCCAATGGAACAGCCTGCCACGACACAGCAGCCGAAAAACGTGCCCTTTACAGGTGTCACGTCCGTGCCTGGTAGCCCCGTGATCACGCCCACAATTTCAATCAAGTTTCCACATCCTCGTTCCAACTCAACAGAATACTGATTGTAATCACCTGTCTGTTTGCTTATATAAACTCCTAGTTTCAGTTCAACGGTCACTGGGCCTCGTCTTATGTACACCGGTTTTCCGAGCCCCTGTGATCTCAAGTCCTTATTGCTCCTTTGTATTTCGGTATTATGTATTCCTGTATTTCCCAGTGTTAATTACTCTCGCAAATTATAATTTTAGTAATTACCGTAATTTGTATCTCTGTACTTTGCAAGTTTTTGTTATTTCTGGCCTTGGCCTTTTGGGAGTGGTATTTCAGTTGCTTAGTTTAGTTGTCACTTTGGGGCTTTAATTTGTCACTTTGGGTTTTTGTTGTGGTTGTTATATCTGAATATTTCTTTGATATTTTTATCTCCTGGTATGTGTATTTCAGTTCCTGTGATTCTGTCTTGTGTGTCTAAGTTCAGACATTGAATAAGTTTCACACGCATTGTCCTGTTTTTGTTTATCTATTCCCTAGTTCATGTCCATTGGTTTGTTCTGTTATTTTAAAATTAAAACTCCCGTTCCACTATCTAACTTCCCGTTTCTATGTCATCATCCCCAAGCGTCTCCGGACAGAGCGGCAAGTCAAATATCAGCATTGAGTAGGCTGGCACTGCAGAGTCCATCCTGGGGCTGGTGGAAGAAATCAAGCACCCTTTGCAAGCAGCAACACAGACCGTTCCACCAGCCCAGGCTAATGTGACTAAGGCCAGTCCCATGGCAAATCCAGCCACCTACTCAGGTGATCCGGACGAATGTAACTGATTCCTGCTTAGTGCTCTCTCACTCTTGAAATGCATGCAGGCCAATACCCCACGCAGTGAGCCCAGATAGCCTATATCATCAGCCTCCTGCTAGGCTGAGCCCTACAAAGGGCAAAGGGGGTTTGTAAGCAAGGGGGGCCAGTCACCGAGTCCCTTGAAAGCTTCACAACCCACTTTAAAGAAGTCTTTGCGCTCCCACAAGGGGATCCCATGATCCAGCAGAAGCTACTCCAGATCCACTAAGGTTATCAGTCCATCACAACATAAGCTCTCCAGTTTCTGGCAGCAGCAAGTGTGTGGAATGAACCGGCCCTCCTCACCACCTTCTGCTAAGGCCTTGTCCCAGGACTTTGGCTGCAACTCACCGCCTATTATGACACCATCAGAGTGCCTCGAGAGGTTAATCCAGCTGGCTATACAAGTGTCCACCTGCTGTGATAGCTGCTTGCATGAGCTGAGCACTAGAGCCCAGTGATCGCCTCAGGCTGTGGAGGCGAGGCAGCTCGATGCAACTACACTCAGCCCCAATGAACAGATATGATGCCTGTTCATGTTCCTCCATCTGAATGGGAAAAGTATTCAGGTATCTGCTCACTTAGATTCAGGGTCAGTGGGCAACTTTATTTCAGGGGCTCCGCAGCATCGTCTTCGGCTTGTCACCTCCTCTAACCCACACTCCTGCATCGTCAAGTGCATCATCTGCAAACCCCGAGGTAGGGCTTTTACAGGAGTTACCAGGGCCCTTCGAGCTGAAAGTGGGGCTCTTTCACAGGGAGACAATTTCCTTCCTGGTTCTTGAGGCATCCCTGGTAGAACTTATACTAGGCAGACCATGGCTGGTTAACCATTGCCCAAAAGTGAACTAAAAGACTGAAAAAGTACTGCGGTGGGGACCCAATTGCTTCCAGTCCAGTGTAACGGGCCTACCTCAATGTCCAAAGAACCCTGAAAGAGGGCCCGTTGTCACCACGTTTGTCGAGTCCCCAAGAGAGGATAAGTGTTACCATTCCTCTGCAGTACCTCCAGTGCAGTGATGTGTTCTGCCCAAAAAGAGCCTTGAGCTTCTTCTTTGTAACCACAAAGGAGGGTGGGTTGTCCTTGTATTGACTACTGGGCTTTAAATAAAGGCACAGCAAAGGTCTGCTGTCCTCTTTCCCTTGTCGCAACTGCCCTGTGGAGCAACTACAAGGTCCTCGGATCTTCACCAAACTTTACTTACAAAGTGCATATAATCTAATCTAAATCTGAAGTGGGGATGAGTGAAAGACTGTGTTTGTGACCCCTAGTGGTTACTATGAGTACTTGGTTATGCCATATGGGGTCGCTAAAGCACCCTTAGTGAAACCCTATATGAAAGCTTTCTGAGTGTATCTAAATCACATTGTAACTGGCTCCGAGACGGAGTACCATGACCATGTGTGCTTAGTTCTGCAAAAGCTCCAAGACCATCACCTCAGATAAGTAAACCTTCGGCACCATTGAGGTCAACTTCTGAGGCTATCATATTGACCAGAATGTGGGGGGAGGGGGGGGAGGGGGGTTCGGATGAGGTGATAGTGAAAGCAGTTAGTAAATGGCTCATGCCTATCTCTGTGAAGGTACTTGGGGATTCCTGGGATTTGATAACTTCTACCGATAGTGGTGCCTCTCACCTCTCTCCTTAAGGGAAAACCCAAGACCTTAAGTTGGAACCCAGAGGCCCAGAGGGTGTTTCAAGACCTCAAGGTTGTGTTCACTACAGCACCCATCCCTTGACATCCAGACCCAAAGAAGCCTTTCATGGTTGAGGTGGATGCATCAACTATGGGAGGAGGCATAGTACTTTCCCAGCAGCAGGGGATACCACCATGCTACCTGCCCCTACTTTTCCAGAAAGCTGTCTCCAGCAGAGGAGAATTATGATATTGGTAATCATGAGCTACTAGCCATCAAGTTTGCCTTAGAAGGGTGGTGTCATGGGCTAGAGGGCACCAAATATCCATTCAAGATCTTCACTGATCACAAGATTCTTGCCTATTTGAGCCAAGCGACTAAACCCTCGTCAAGCCAGGTAAGCTATCTTTTTTACAAGTTTTGATTTTACTATTTCCTATCATCCAGGGTCCCAACTCCATTCTCCTATAGACTCCTAACAGATTCCTGCAAATATTGTGCCAGTTGAGAAAATTCTGGGAGCCATTCAGTGGACCCAAGACGAACAGATAAGAGAGAGAACGAGCCACCAGCCTTCTCTGCCAGGGACTCCAACCCATGCCAACCCATGCCACTTATGTTGCACCAGACCTCCGCCACTGTGTTATGGAGATGGTACACACCTCACTGGGCACTGACCACCCAGGGGCCAACCAAACCCTCTCGCTCATGAGGTAGAATTACCGCTGGCCAGGCAACAGTGGAGATTTCAGGCAGAATATCTCTAGATGTAACATCTGTGCTCTGTCAAAGAGCCCACGCCACATACCTGCAGGAAAGCTCCTCCCACTGCCCATTCCACAGGGGTCATAGTCATACCTAGGGCTAAACCTTGTCACAGACCTCCCAGACTCTCGAGGGAATATCTCTATTCATATTGTTGTCGATCAATTCTCCAAGGCATGTAAATTGTTTCTGATGCCTAAGCTCCCTAGTGAGCAGGAAACTGTGAATATTTTGTTTGTAAGAGTGTTTACTTATTATGGACTTCCAAAAGATATTGTTTCGGATCGAGGACCCTAGTTCATCGCTCGATTTTGCACAGCGCTCTTCTCCTGTCTGGGTGTGACGGTGAGCCTCACATCTGGGTACCATTCACAAGCGAATGGGCACATGGAAAATAAGGTGAAAGAGATCTCATGCTTTCTGCTTGTCTTCTAAACTCACGACCAGCTAAGCTAAAGCCAGTATCTTCCTTAGTCCGAGTACGCCCAGAACTCCTTAATTCAGTCCATTGCAAGTCTAATCCCTTTTCAGAGTGTACTCGACCACTGGCCACCACTGTGCCCTTGGACTTGGGAAGAGACCGACGTGCCAACGGTAGACGACTGGTTCCAGTGGATCGAGAGGGTCTGTGATGAGGCTAACCTCCAGCTCCAAAGGGCAGTTTGCAGGCACTAACACTTTGCCAACATATGCCAATCCACTCTGCTAGATCTTCAAGTGAAACGGAAGGCCTGTCTGTCCACCAGGGATATTCATCTGTGGCTACCATCCAAGAGGCTAAGTGCCAGATATGTTGGTCCCTTTGTGATTGTGGAGCAGGTCATGATGGTCACATTTAGGTCGCAGTTGCCAGCAAACTGGTGAGTTCATCCAGTTTTCTATGTCTTCCAACTAAAACCCATGTCCCTTCTGTCTCCTATGGGCCTGGTATAGACATGGAACTTACCTTGCCGTTCCTAAGCAAATACGGGGGGCGTGGTCATGCAAAACCTTATAAACCAGGCAAAATTTAATAAGATTGTCCCAGCTCAACAATTTTTGATCTCTCCAACAGTGACAATGGTGGTGAGTGTTTGCTTACTTGTCAAATACAAAAAGAGCCTGGTGATATACTAACTGTCAGGTCTGAGTATTAAAGAAGTTAAAGAAGCCTGTACCCAGCTGGTCAGGCAGTATCCTAAATATGACATAATCATAGTATGGAACTACTGTGTCGCTGCCTCGGTGGATAAGCAGTTTCTAATATGATGGAGGTTCGACAAGTTATATTTAAGAATGTTTCTTACCGTCTTAGCTTGCTGTTTAAATGTGAGATTAGCGTCCAGTGTTAAACTAAGGTATTTGAGATCAGATACAACTGCTAACTTTTCCCATGTGACCACCAACAAGACAAGAGCATGTTCCCTTTTTCATTTTTTTTTTGTTTTAGCTTTGCTTTTTGTACTCCTGAGCCCAGTTGTTCAAAGCTTTGTTAATTTAACGGCTGGTTAGCGATAAACACCTGACACTATGACCACGCTCTAAATAAGATGTTGTGTTCTGTAGATCTGTGTGTCTGGTTAGTCAATTTTAGGTTTTTATTATTTTGGTGATGTCAGTTTTTAGTCCATGTCTCAGTGTTCACATTTTATTCCTCTCCTGTGTTGGTCCAGTCCACGTTTTACCCATGTACTGTCTTTGCTTTCTCCCCGGTCGCGTCATTGTTTGTAGCAGTTTCTGTCTTAATTGATTGTGACACTGTTTCAGGTGATTTAATGGATTCTGGGTTTCAGCCTTCCTTCTGTTCTCGTTTGCTAGTTTCCCCTTGCTTTTCTATATATACTAGCATTACTAACAGTTTGTTGTTTTCTAAAATTACTAACCAAACTAACATTGTATATTAGACTAACCTACTAACGAGCACCCAGGATTGTATAGCTGCACTTACTAATTGACTAATGATCTCTCTGCAGTCGCCCTGTTCTAGTCTCCGCCTCTTGCTTTTCTATTCACTGGCTTTGGTTCACTGGTTTTCTTGCAGAACCTCTGCATTCTCATCATCTATTCTGGCTCTTATTCTGTACACTTAGGAGTCTTTTTATTCAGTTTATTAATCCCGTCTTTGGGATTGTCTTGTGATCCTCGTCTGTGTGTTAATGTTTATCTGTTTCATGTAATTGGTTTCCCTCGTGTTCCACCCCTCGTTAATTACCTGTGTCAGTGCGTGCCCCCTGCCTATATCTGCTCTCCCTGCAGCAAGCCAGTCAGATCTGTCTTTGCTCTCGCCCCTGCTCCCGCTCACACCTCTCCCTGCCCGGTGCACCTTCCCTCTGGTCCCCTCATCTCTTCTCTGTGTTTCCAGTTCAGCCGCTTTCCCAGCCCAGCCTACCCCTCCTGCTGCTCAGCCCCTGGTGCCCCCTGTCTTCCGAGCCCTGTGTGCCGGCCGTCTCCAGTGACGGCTGTGCCGGCTGTCTCCAGTGTCGGCTGAGTTGGCCATCTGCCCGCTGTGCCCGCCGTCTTGTCTTGTGCCTGTTTCTGTGTTCTGGTTTTGGATTCCTGAGTTCTCCCTCCTTCAGTGCTGTAGCACGGTGTTTCCGTTGGCCAGTGTGCCCCGTTTCTCCCCCCTGTCTGGTTCCCTGTTTATTTAATAAATCATTATTTTGGATCCTCGCTCCTGGCGTCTCTCCCCCCTGTTCCGAGTCTTGTTCCCTGAGTCCAGAGTTTCCTATAGTTTCCCAGTGTTCCTAGTGCTTTCCCCTTCCAAATTCTTAACATAAGATTCTCGCAAATGCTCTTCACTACTTAATCTAATCAAGGGGAAACCTACAAAATGCATCAAAAACATACAAACATCTGTGCTTTCATTCCGAGATATAGATGCTGTGGTTTAAACTTAATCATAGGTTAAAGTTAAAAAAGCTTTGAACAACCGGGCCCTGAATGCTGCTCAAAATTTGTCCAGGCTCCTTATGTTTTTAGGAGCAGCAGTAAAACCTTTCAAAGGTATTTGATTACTGAGCTTCATTACCACTTACAATATTCATCTTTGGTCTCGTTAGAGACTAAATCCATGAATTTCCTTATAAAAATTCCATAGAGCTCAGCTTTGCTCCTGTTAACATCAGGACATTTTTACTAGATCAATGCTCAGTTTTATGGCAGTCAGTTTGTCCTGGCTCACACCTTTGGATAGCCACAGGTCCACCAATCAGCAACCTCCACTGATCCCCAAGAAGGGAGGTGTCCTTCCCTCTCGCTTAGTGAAAACATAATGTGGGCTTAATTCATACTAGGGTTTTTTGACTCAAAAAAAAAAAAAAAAAACATCTGTGAAGTGGATCTGGGGGGTTGATATCTGCCTTTTCACTCTAAAGATCCAGCCGTCTTTTGATTCAGAAACGTTGATTTCCTTGGGACAATTTCAGGAGATAAATGCTTTGGTTTGTTTTCTTTTCTTCTTTGATTGTTCATGTCTTGTTTAAGGTAATAAACCCTTGTCTGCAGACAGATGTTGTATTTTCTGTTGCAACTAAAAAAAATTTCTGAATCTTTAATCAGATTCTGAGTTGTTTTTCATAAAGGTTGATCCAACAGGTTGCTGTGCCCATCACCAAATTGTTAATTTGAGCGCATTGTAAATGCCATTGTTGATTAATATTTTTGATGATAATTCAAAAATTAAAATGAATAAATTAATTTTACACATTGGATAAGGGAAGGGTTTTACCAGTTGATGCACTTTTGTTCAGAGTTCAGAGTGCCTGACGATAAGCAGGGACATTTAAATGTTAAAATTGCTGGATTTGTAAATTGCGCATAATTCAATTGAACCTCATTTCCCCAACAGGACTACGCCGGGAATCCTGTTATATTGTTTTTAGTGTGCTTTCACACCAGAATAGTCTGGGGGACTCAGTTTGATTGGGCGGGGAATGCAAAAAAAACTTCTCACTTTCATTTGGTTCACTTTCACACTGCACTGTTGAAAGCGGACCAAACCGCCTGGACAATGTCATGCAGTAACAACAGCTGCTCGTTTGGGGCGGCATTGCCCGAAACGGGCACGACTAGAATGAGAAAAAGCATGAGGAAGAAAAAAAGCCGACTCATGGATTGGCCAGGACCTCCCTTTGGTTCACTTCCTCTCTTTGGTTCGCTGGATAGTCCGTTTGCATTTCCCACTGTAAGCAACTGCACCAGGATTGACTTGCAAGCATACAAGCGATTTGTGGCATGACAACAACAAACTTCACAATGACTTTGGCCGACAACTTTTGAACCTTTGGTCTCAGAAACAAAATTATTTTTTGCGGGATTCTGCAGGTCTACAAAAATCAATCCATAGAAGTCTCACCCATTTTTGTTTGTGTACTTTTCCTGCCATTTTGATTTTTTTTTTGAAACACAATAAAAATATCTCTTTCAAATTTCATGGTTTTTTCTACTCATTATATTATTTAATTTATTAATGTTATACAAGTTGAATTATAGTAAAAATGAAAGATTTGTATGATTATTATACAAGTTACTATTTTACAGATTTGTATAATATTCATGCAAATATTATCAAAGACTTCTATTCATTACAGATTCATTATTTCAATTGTAATTTACTTGTGCTATATCTAGTTTTGATAAAAGTTAATATAACGTGAGTCTCAAAAATAACATTTCAAAAGGTAGGTTACCAATTTAGAGAAAACTTATCACATCCTTGAAGAGCTTTTGGTGCCAAGAATAACCCTCTTGCTTTAGAAATGTATAATTATTGTATAATTACATGAACATTCCTGCTTCTAGCTTAAAACCGTGCAGATCACGGGCATCCAAGAAACTTGGATTTATGATATCATTTGCAGTTTGCTAAGAATACTTGTGCATTGTTTGTAGGAATTGACTGAATTTAGTTCTGACCTGCACTCTCAGAAATAGGGGTACAGCAGGAGTCCATTTCTGTTCCCCAAGGTATTATGTACCCTTTAGGACTAATTATAGGACCTCAAGGTACCCTTGTGAACCTTTTTGGGGTCTAAAAGGTACTTTTATGTTCCAAAACAAATATAAACCCACTTTTAAGGTTCAACAGCAGTACCTTTGAGGGTACTGCCTCAGTGACAAGCCTTGGTTCTTTTTAACATAGAGTGGAGGCGTCTGGGCATTGAGGAGACAAGTTTCTTGAGTTTAGCCATTGGAATTTGATCCCACTCTTGTTTAATTCAGACTTCCAGCTGCTGGAAAGTTCTGGGTCTCCTTCGACGGACTTTTCCTTTAATTGTGCGCCAAATGTTCTCAATCGGTGAAAGATCAGGACTGCAGGCAGGCAAGTTCAGCACAAGGACTCTTCTACTATGAAGCCATGCTGTTGTAATAGCTGCAGTATGTGGATTGGCATTGTTGTACTGAAATACACAAGGGCTTTCCTGGAATAGAAGTCGTTATAGGGAAGCATATGTTGCTCTACAACCTTTATATATCTTTCAGCATTCATGGTGCTTTTTAAAACGTGCAATTGTCCCACCCCATATGCACTAATGCATCCCCATACCATCAGAGATGCTGGCTTTTGAACTGCACGCTGATAACAGGAGGACACAACGCCCATAATTTCCAACAAGAAAGTCAAATTTGGACTAATCTGACCACAGGATACTTTGCCACTTTGCAACAGTCCATTTTAAATGAACCTTGGCCTACAGAACATGGCGGCGCTTCTAGATCATGCTCAACAATGGCTTCCTTTTTTGCATGATAGAGTTTTAGGTGGCATCTGTGGAAGGCACGGCGGACTGTGTTTACTGACAGTGGTTTCTTGAAGTATTCCTGGGCCCATTTAGTCATGTCAATGACAGAATCATGCTGGTGAGTGATGCAGTTAGCGTCTGAGGGCCCGAAGATCACGGGCATCCAGTAAAGGTCTTCGGCCTTCTCCCTTATGCACAAAGATTTTTCAAGTTTCTCTGAACATTTTGATGATGTTTTGCACTGTCGATGATGAGACCTTCAAAGCCTTTGCAATTTGACGCTAAGGAACATAGTTTTTAAAGTAATCCACAATTTTTTTACGCAAGCCTTCACTGGTTGGAGAGCCTCTGGCCATCTTCACTTCTGAGAGACTCAGCCTCTCTAAGTCATCCCTTCTATTCAATCATGTTACACACCTGATGCCAGTTAACTTAATTACTTGCTAAATGTTCTTTCAGCTGATTCTCTTTTATATTAATTACTTTTTCAGCCCTCTTTTGCCTGTGTCCCAACTTTTTTCAGACCTGTTGCAGCCAGAAAATTTGAAATGAGCTCATTTTATAGATAAAAATGGAAAAGGTTCAGTTTCAACATTTGAAATGTTATCTATGTTCTATTGTAAATAACATATTGGCTCAAGTGACCTATAAGTCATTGCATTTTCATTTTATTCACAATTTACACTTTGTCCCAACTATTTCTGAATTGGGATTATATTAATCTGAGATTGAAATACTCCTTTAATTCATTTTAAATACCATCATCCTGAATAAAATGGCAAAATGCAAGAAGGAATTAGTTGGTATAGCAGTTGGTATATAATGTTTATTGTACAAACATTGGAAAATACAATGTTGCATCAAGTGAACATTATTTTATAAAAAATCTTCAAGTGAACGTTAGATTCATTGACCAAGACAATAATTCAAAACCTGATGCCACTGGCAAGTCAATATACATCCCACAGAGTGAATCCCAACAGTTTACATAATAATAATATTGACTACCTGGCTTGTCTTTTTAATAGAACTACTTGTTTTTTTATATTTCATTTAGGTGGGAATTCCCCGGAAATGCTCCACGTTCTGGAATGGGAAATATCAGTAGTGTGATAAGGCATACATTCCCCAGATTTTAAGACCAAATTCAGGTAGTGTGCAAGAGGGGGTCACAAGATTGGTTTTCTGGTAACATATTGATGTCATGCCCCATAGTCTACATACACAAAATTACTTGATTAAAAGAAGTGGCCTAATTAAGGCAATGAATTTTGTTGATGTGCCCTCTGTAGCTAAAATGAGCTCTAACTTCTGAATACAATGTCAAATAATCACCAAAGTAAAGATGCCCCATCAACAGACCATTAGAATCGAGCCTGTGAATCCATCCCAAAGTGGCGCTATAGCTAACAAATAGTCATACCCCCTGTTGCCTAATCAACTTAGATTATTTTTTATGGGGAGTTTCTCCTTTACCACAGTAGAGAGAGACAAGGAGAAGAGAGAGGCAGACATGCAGCAAAGGACCAAAGGAAAGTAAGAACTCAGTCCCCGAGGGGCAGGACTCAGCCTTGATGTAGTGCTCACTTTAAACAATGAGCCTCCACACCCAATCCTTTGCGCATGTTTCATGTTGGTCAAGAGTCCTATGGATATCTTTAAGTAGTTATTTAACTAACAAAATGGCCACCATCAGTCAACCTCATTTCATCAGCCCTTCAACTCTCTATCGCGTATCATCATGAAAGTTTAGAGGATTATTTTAGGATGTTTAGAGTTTTTAGATATTGTTGAATTCAGAGGAGTGCCAACAATATTCTGATGGTTCAGTGAGTATCGGGATTAAATGGGACTCCACAGGAATTAGAGTGCCAAACAAGCACAAGCCCTGACCCTGGAACTTTTTGATTTTTGAAAGTTTGAACTTTAAATTGAAATTTAACATGACTTTTTTTTTTCAATTTTTTTTTTTTACTATTTGACATTAAAATAAAATCTGGATTTTTCCAGTTAGAGGAAAGGCGTCATTTTCATTTTTACTGTTATTTCACTTGGATATTAATTTCCCAGGGGCAGCAAAACTTTTGCATATGACTGTATGTAATTTATGTCCGTGAACACAATAATCTTGGTGCATAACAATGCTATCAAAAGTAAATTAAACGGTCGTCGATTTTATTCCAATTAGGCTGAGCAGCTGTGGCTAATTGGGAGACGAAAACTGCGAGAGGTTAAGGTCATTATGAATTTTTAAAGGTGAGCTTCCGAAGATCAAATTCAAAATTAGAAGATTCCACAAGTAAGAATGTCTGTCCCCTGGTATTGAAGCCAATTTGAAGACTCGCTGGTTTCAAAATGCGTCGCCCAGGATCATTATCAAATTAAAATTTATAAAATTATGCATTTTAGACACTTCAAGTATTGTACTTTCTGCTGAAATATACTTTGCTGAGGAGCTGTCACCTCCTTTAAGCCATATTTTAATAGAAATATCCCTTTGTGCCAATTTAGGTTGCTGAAGACAGGTGATTAGAGTTCTTTCAAAATAATTTGAAAAATTATCAGTTCGACTGTCATTTGCTTGTCTAGTAAATTGTTAGTTTTTGCAACTGTGTGCCCACAGTTTCACCAATTAGGAACACATAGATTTTTTTTCCTTCGATTGAGTATATTTTTTCCCTCTTTTTATGCAGTTGTTGCTCATATGTTGCAATCTGGATTGGGAATTTATTCCTCACTCTTTGTATGCATATCTGTCGAAATACTGTTTGTCAAGAGAGGATAAACTGTTGCTCTGAACAAAAATATACCTAATTAAGACAAATTAACAGCTTGTTAAAATCCTATGATTGCAAACCAGGGTGGAGCAAAAACCAGCATACACAGGGAGGCCCCAGGACTGAGTTTGGGAACCCCTGCTCAAGGCCACTGCTGATTGGACGAACACCCTGATGTCACTGCCTGTGATATTGCCTGATTTTCTCTGATTGGCTGGGAGAAATCGCCGCAGGTCTACTGCCACACAGAGAAGCATGGGGGCGCCACTTTGGATGCCAACTGAAGTTACCAAATATGGTTCCTTGTCTGGTAAAGGGTTAAAACTGGGGTACAAAAAAGGAGGAAATGCAATTAACTACTTTTAGGCTGATGCTCAAACATTCACATCAATCGTTATCTGAACCCTTAGGTGGCATGAATATCAAAGAGTCGTTGAACACATGCCCATATGGTCTCAGTCTATAGGCACCAAACATCATGAACTGCATCTGACTGGGAGACATGCCAGTGAAGGTGACGGCCAGGTCTGAACAGCAGCTCTCCAGAGCATTCGTAGAATTTTTGACTTGGTCGGTGAAGACGAGTGCGCTGACACTCAGACTGTTGAAGACTGCTGTGCCTTGGAAGTCCTCTCCATTTTCAGCAAACACTCCTCCATACCTCAGGCATAGGGCCATCTCCTTCTCAAGGCTTAGACTCCACAGGCTCCGGCCTTTTTCCAGACACTTGAGCGGGTCCTCAAAAGCTTGCACCAGCCGCCACAGGGCCTCATAGCTCAGAACAACACCACTCTTGTATTCAATATAGTCAAGCTGCCCAGACCTTGCCACCCGGCCTAGGTAGAAGGGCACGCTAGGATCCTTGCCCAGCAGGAGGTACTTAAGGTTCTCAATGATGGCGAAAGTGGTGGCTCTTGCTAAGAAGAACCAGCGGATGGTTCCAGCGTTCTGTAAGGCGTGCATCAGGGCCTTGCGCACCCTATCCCATTCGTCCTTCTCCTTCAGGTAAATGGCCTCTAGATCCTTCTTGTCCGATGACGTGTAGAATACAGTCTTGTCACAGTGTTTGGCCCAGGTGTCATTGGCAGCGGTCCAGAATGAAGTGATGCTGGGCTCCACCATGATGGCGCAGTACACCTTCAATGTCTGACTCAGCTCCAGCTTTGAGGTTGTGTGCAGCATTTGCAGGTCCTTCCAGTTGATGGCCCTGACGTGGTGGTGGTCATGGAGCTCATTGCTTGGCTCTGAGCTTGGGTTCCCAAAAAAAGACAGCAGCACACCGCAGATCACCCCAAGCATCACGCCCTTCATGAAGGAATGGTTCTGTGATGGCATATTCAGGTTTCTACACTGGGAAAGAGACAATAAACACATAGTCAGTCATTTTAATTGTCCAAATGTCTTTTTCATGTGCAGTACTTACAAATTAAAATAGGAACAGCCTCTCTTTTACCCCTTTGAGCAGGAGCTAAATCTGGCTATTTATGTGTTATCTTATCTAAGCCTTTAAAATTCAAGATTGCAGCTTCACAGAGAGGAAAGGTATGGCTCAACAGAATCAAGACACTTGTAGTATCTAGAATTCAATTGGATTTCAGTTTATTTTCATGATTTTGGTAGAGAGAAAGGGCTACAAACATAAAAAATATCAGTGAAAATTCAGCATTGAAATTGTGAAAAAAATAATATTAAGAATTGAAAAATGGCTGGGGATTAAAACTATACATTTCTGGGATCATAAACTCCTTGGTCACAAGTATAATTAATCTCAGCATTAAATTCTAAATTACCTACTCTCTAGGAGCCAAATGAGACAGCTCTCCAGGTGGCTTCCTGTGAAGGAATTTTTGTTGTTACTGTTATGGTTTTAAAATTCCTTGTAGCAGTGTTTAATGCACTTTCATTTTATAACATTATAGTTTCACCGCTTAAAATATATATATTTGTTTAAAAAGTAATAGCTTATTTTGTTCACAGCATTGGGCTCTAAGAAAATCGTCTGTGTAAAAGTACTGATAGAAGGGGAGTGTGCCACCTAGGTATGAGTTACCGTCTCATGTCTGGGAAATGTACCTACTTAGCAAGACATCAGAGTTGTTTCTACCTGTACCAGGCACCGAAATTGAGCCCCGAAGCACAAGATGCAACTCCTTCAAGCGCATACCAATGGCAGAAGTTTCCAAAGAACAACATGTTTGTGTAATGTGATTGATTGCTTGGGGGAACGCCTGGCTAGAAGGGCATAAGAATTGTCTGCTGAAGTTGTTCAGCAGAGACTGACCTCTGACTGCACACAGTGTCCCTGTTCGCTCTCTCATTCTGCAGAATTACATTGCAATAACCTGTTGATCGCATTTTTTAAACCAGCTCTGTGACTCTCTAATTATGACTCAAACAGAGAAAATCCTTCACAAATTTGGTGTCAGAAGTGGGATCTCAAAAATGGACAAAATTAGACCGGACCTGGCGAGACTGACCAACGAACGAAAAAGGCTTCCCGGCCTCAGTGTACCGCTTCCCAGTGACGTGCGGTGGCAGATTAGTTTGGTGAGACAGAATCCTCCCCTTTGCTTGATCAGCAATCAAATGATTAACTAGTTTAACAAGACTAATCGGCAGAATGATGGGCCAGTTTAAGTTTCCTAGGCGTTATTACTCAGTACATCAAACCTGAAATGCTCACTACACAGTAATTTGCTCGTACTTGCTTCCAGGAAGCCGAAGGAATGTCATCAACAAATATTAAAACAGTTTGACTTATGCAGAGTGCAATGCTTTATCAATATACAATGTATTCTCCTTTGAATATGCGCTTCTACACCCAAACAAAAAAAAGCAGGCGTTAATTTTCAGTCTTCTTTCAAAATCCGATTAACCCCTTTCTGCAGATGTAGATGCCCGCGTCTATAGACCTGCAAATTGGAAGTACGCTGTTACTGTACTCGATCACTAGATAGCACCCCCGGATCAGTTATTGAATGTTCACAAGCAAGCAGACCTCGAACGCGGTTCTGAATACGGTGAAGTTCACTCCACTCCCTGTTTTTCGAGAGCTGCATGAATTAAACTCCTCAGCTAAGCCTGATGTGCAAACTGGTCAGCATCCTTGCCCATAGTGTCGATTCAGCAGTTTGAAAAAACGATATCTTGACACAGAAAAAATCGTTATCCTTTGTAGCAACCAGTTTAGCCACAGTGAGCTAACAGTATTCCAATTAGTAGTTCATAAAAATCAGTTTTCTGAGGCAAAAAAATCGAAATGGTATTAATTCTCTCACATTCTATTGCCTATTACAGTTGTCCCATACAAAAAAAATTGTAGTTCCCTACCGTGGATTTACGCGTAGATTCCTTCATTGCCAAATCCAGCGCTTCCTTATATCCACCCGAGTACTGGCGTTGATAGCCAATCACTCAACCATACACTCAAGCTCTTCTGCGTAATTGTAGAGTTACACTTCATCACCTCGTGAAGTTTCCCTGATAACAATGTATTGATTGGCTCGTTTCTTATCCAATTCCCGAGTGTTTAAACATTTTAGAGTAAGTGAAACACATTGATTGGACAAACACAGAGCATACAAACCAATGCGTATCAGCATGCGCTGTTGTATCCTGTCTACGTTATGCACATTACGCGGCTAAAATAGATGGGATTTATAGAAAATCGGTTCGCAAAACTGGCCTTGAAGTGTTCAGTTACATTACAGAATTTAAATGAGAACGTTATGCTCTATTGGAATTATTTCGAATGAAACAGGACCGGAGGGTTCTTGTTACTGGATACATCGCTCTCTATTTTATACAGTCAATGTCTCTGGAGGAGGGATTCACGAAAAAGGTCAGGCTGCTATTTTTGTTTGTTTTTTTTTTCTGTTTCGGAATGTATATGTACTCAACTAAGTCGAATGTCGAGGTTTTTTTCCTGTTTAAAACGCGAACTGCCCGTGCATTTTGGTGTGGACCCCCGGTACGTTCATTGCACGTTTCTTTTGAATCGGGAGACGCAATGGATTTGATATTCCCTGAAAGTGGAGTGTCTGTTCAGTTAAAATAAGGTATATTTCAGAATTCAGATATTACTGTGTTAGTGAGGTGTACTTGCTCCTTATAAGTGTTGAAATGGGTTCGTGAGCTTCGAAGAGGGGACTGGTAGCTTTCATTACAGGGTGAATGTTCTGACCGTTTAATTAGCAGTTTATTTAATGCGTGTTTGTGCTGGCTTTGAAGAAAAATGGCCAAAACTCTAAACTTTATTATGGAGAAAAGGCACGTTCATATTTGGAGAGGTTACTGGTGACCATTGGTATTCAACTGCACTGATATTGATAAATTCATACTAAACTCAACCAGAAAATCATTCGTTCATATTAAATTTCATGCCTTAAAGCTTTAATTGTGTTAAATACATGATTTTTTTAATGATTTGACAGCAAATCATTTTGAGACTTTGGGGAGACACTTGGGTAGCTGTATAATTTGGCTAATAGCATGTAGGTAATCTAGAATGTAATTTTGAAGATGAATTCTACTTGTGCTCAAGGAGTTTATGATACCATAAATGTATAGTTTTAAGCCCCAGCAGTTTTTCAATCGTCAGAATTATTTTTTTTGCAATTTCAATGGTGAATTCTCATGAAGATTTTTTATGTTTGCTGCTCATTTTCTCTACCAAAATCATGAAAATAAACTGAAATACAATGTAATTCTAAATGCTGTAAGTGTCTTTCCTGAATTGAGCCACATTTTTCCTCTTTGTGAAGCTTAAATCTTGAATTATACAGCATTAAAGTGGGTAACCCATAAATAGCCAAATTTGGCTTCTGCACAAAGGGGTTAACAAAATGTTTAAACGATATACAGAATTACCAAGAGCCGAGAATTTTTCCTAATTGATTATTCAGATTTCCGTCCTTGCAGTCTGGAATTGAAGGGTAAACGTGAATGAATCTTTTTGTTGTTTTCTCCTCTATCAGAATACGGGCTTCCCATAGACTTGGTCTTAATTGTTTTGATTGTGAATCAGGAATAGCACGTGGGAACAGGTTCACAAAATCCTGTGATAAAAGTTTGGGTCACTGCCTCACCTCACCGCATGTTTCTGCCGCTCTTAAGTGACACGAGGACCCCTCCGACCGGCTTCCATGACCTCCATTGCTGATATCCTACGAACTCAAATTAGGATTTGGTCCATCAATATTTTGTGTGTAGAAAACCCATATATTTATAAGTAAATGAACCATGCAATTTTGTTTGACGTAGTCTGCCATAATATGTGAAATCAGAATTGCAATTGGTCATTGCATTAGGCCGGAATTTGGCAGTCTGAAAGGATTGTCGAGGTAATGGATAACATTGATCATTGTATTCTGAGAATTGTCAAGGACAATAAGGTCAAAGTTTTTACGTATTTTGTACTAAGAAACGAAAATCCCATTACGTCTACATTGACACAGAACGCGTTCTCTCTAGTCAAGGGCGAGAGTGAGGGCTTCAAAATGGGGACAAGTCAATCAGAATGTGAAACAATGCCAAGCAGTAATATTGTCAAAATTATGACTGAGAAACATGGTTCAGAGAGTACGAGCAGATTGAAGGGATTGTTCACTTTTTTTGCAGTGGGGTTTTATGAGCTACAAATTGCCACTACGTACATTACATGCAGTAGAAAGCTCCTTGCTCTCCCCCAGTTAGCCACACCAGCACATAGTGCTGGGCGGAGATTTACACAATACACTGTTGTGAATGGTCCCAAAGTAACTGTATTTTCGCAGACAAAATGAGTCAGCCTACAGAGCTCCGCTGAGGATGAGTGAAATTTCATAACTTAATTTCAGAAATCCTTGAAAACTGTTGCAATATTGACACATATGACACATTAGGTAACCAAAATATGCTGTGAACCAGTTAAGTGTCTCAATTTATAAAACCACACTGCAAATTGCCATAATTTATTTCAATCATCTTACCACCAAGCAATACTAGCAACCATTAAATACCCTTCACAAAAACCGGGACAAAGAATTTTTGAATTTTCGCAGGGCATATTCAGAACATCAAAATGACGGCGCACAACAAATTCGACAAAAAGTTATCAGACGGTTTTTGAGATATTAACGAATGACTGAAAGAATGAGCACAAACACTGATTTTCTTAGTCCAAAATGCTGAATTTCTCAAATACCGAGATGTAGAATTGTTTATTTTTTGCAGGGGGTCATCAGAACATCATAAGGAAGGCTCACAACAAATTAGACAAAAAGTTAACGGACAGTTTTTGAGATATAAGAGAAACGTTGAAAAAATGAGCACAAACACTGATTTTTTTAAGTCCAAAGTGCAGAATTTCCAAAAAACCGGGATGTAGGATTTTCTAATTTTCGCAGTGAATATTCAGAATATCATAAGGAAGGCTCGCACCAAATTAGAAAAAAGTTATCAAACAGTTTTTGAGATATTCAAATTTGAAGTGAAAAGTTGACAGCGATGGACAGACAGAAAGATGGACGCCAGACGACTCTGCATTAGAAAAGCTCTGCTGACTGCTGACTATCATCATAGCGGAGCTAAAAAGTTGTCAGACAATTTTGAGATATTAATGAAAGACTGAAAAAATGAGCACAAACACTGATTTTTTTAAGTCCAAAATGCTGAATTTCTCAAAATCCAGGACATAGAATTTTCTTATTTTCGCAGGGGATCATCAGAACATTATAAGGAAGGTTCACAACAAATTAGAAAACAAGTTGTCAGACAGTTTTTGAGATATTCACATTTGAAGTGAAAACTTGACGCCGGACAGGCAGACGGACAAACAGAGGGAAGCCGAATGACTCAGCAATAGAAAAGCTCCGCTGATGGCTGACTATTGTCATGGCGGAGCAAAAAAATTTATAGTGCTTCAGCTTCTCAGAAAAAAACACAGTTGCCCTTGAACTAACCAACTGACGTATTCCATCGGAGTAAACTGCGCGCTGTAGCGATCAGCTGTTCGGGTCAGAGTCTGAGCCGTTTGTGGCAGAGACAGCATTTCAATGGCATAGAATTACATCTAAAATAAAAAAAAATTCCCTATTATAACCAGCACAGCAGATACACAGTCAGTGGCTGCGTAGACCCTATGCAATATCAATTTGTGCTGCAATGTTACATTAGACATTTTCACAGATGTTTCACTCTTTTACCTGATGCTAGGGTACAGCAGTGCTCTTCAGCGTGCACTGTTGAGATTTCCCTGAATGTGGCCTGACAAAATCCTCTTTGGAAAAATGAATACTGCAAACACGGAGCTCTTTAAGGGATACGGGTGGTATATCAATATCCATTTTGAGGCAACTAGCCACAGCTGCCAGAGTCCAATATCCCGCAAAGGAATGCGATGGAAGCTGTAAGAGCACCAGCATACAGCTTCGCTTTCACATCTAGGAAAGCAACATACATGGACAATTTTCGAAATGTTTGCACAAGTTTAATGACCGTCCGACCTTACAACCGCAGTTACTGTGACCCAAACTGGTACAGCTATCACTACAGCGGGCAGTTTACTACGATGCAATATGTCAGTTGGTTAGTTCAAGGCCAACTATGTTTTTTTTCCGAGCAGCTGAAGTGCTATAAATTTTTGTAATATAGCGTACAATTAAAGGGGTGTATTATTTTCAGGTAGGACCTCTTTTAGGCCGAGAAAATACGCTGTTACTTTGGGACCATTCACAACAGTGTATCGCATAAAACTCCGCCCAGCACTATGCGCTGGTGCGGCTAACTGGGGGAGAGCAGGGAGCTTTTTACTGCATCTAATGTACGTAGTGGCAATTTGTACATACAAAGCAAAACCAGTGAAGTTGGCACGTTATGTAGATCGTAGATAAAAACAGAATACAATGATTTGCAAATCGTTTTCAACTTATATTCAACTGAATACACGGCAAAGACAAGATGTTTAATGTTCAAACTGAGAAAATTTTTTTTTTTTTTGCAAATAATCATTAACTTACTAACATTAACTTAAATTTAAAGGCAGCAACACATTGCAAAAAAGTTGGCACAGGGGCCTTTTTACCACTGTGTTACATCGCCTTTCCTTTTAACGACACTCAGTAAACGTTTGGGAACTGAGGAGACCAATTTTTTAAGCTTTTCAGGTGGAACTCTTTCCCATTCTTGCTTGATGTACAGCTTAAGTCGTTCAACAGTCCGGGGTCTCCGTTGTCGTATTTTACGCTTCATAATGCGCCACACATTTTCAATGGGAGACAGGTCTGTGTTGTGATTCTGCATTCTGCCTGTCATGTTTAAGTTCTGTGCCTGGCTTAGCCATGTATGCTTTTTGTGTTTAGTGACCACTGCCTGCCTTATGACCATTCTTAGGATAACGTATTGTGTTTTGGTGAGTTAGATTCTCGTTTATTATTTTTTCATGTTCACAGTTATTCTCTGCCATGCCATGTTTTCATTTCCATGCAGTGCACTACGTCTACCCTGTCTTGTCTTGTGTAGGTCTTTGCCCACGGTCCCTAGTCTTGCGTGCCACTCATTCGGGTGATTTATTGGTTTCTGGGTTTTCAATCTTCCTTCATTATCTCGTGTGCTTCCTTCCCCTCTCTTTTACTATCTACTAATCCATACTAACAGTTTGTTGTTTTCGATAATTACTAACCAATATTGACATTGTATATTTTTACTAACCTACTAACGTGCACTCGGGATTGTATAGCTGCACATACTAATTGACTAACGATCTCTCAGCAATCGCCCAATTCTAATCTCCGCCCTCTTGCCTATCTCTGTTGCAGCTTCTGTGAATTTCCTCCAAGATCTCATGCTTTCCTTTTCTTTAGACTATGCACTTTAGTACTCCTTAACTGGAGCTGTTGTTTTATTCATAGGATTGTCTTGTGATCCCTGTCTGCGTCTTGGCATTTGCCAAATTCATGTAATTAGATTATTCCTCATGTGTCAGTCCTGATTATTGTTTCATTGATCACACCTGTTCTCCCTTGTCATGTGCTCACCCCGGATGTGTATTTAAGATGTCTGTTCAAGCACTTCCAGTGTCAGATTATTCTCCCTAGGTTTCTCGTGCCACGTTTCTCGCCTTGATTGCTCAGTGTTTATCTTTCTGACTGGATTGCCCGACTTTTGATTTTGCCCGTTTTTGGATTACTGTTGCATCTGTGTGTTTCGACCATTTTTCTGCCCGACTACGAGATTTCTGTTTGCTGCCCTGGTAACGATTCGGATCACGTCCTGTGGATTCTGGCTTGTATCTCTGAAAGTACTATTCCTGTGTACTAGACCCATTTCTGTCCGACTATGATTACTGTGATTGCTGCCCTGGTTTTTGATTCTATTTTTGCCCAACTGGATTACGGATTTTGGATTGTGGACATTGTACTGTTGCCTTTCGCTCTGCGGGGTCAACCCCCCTTTTTCAATAAAACAAGCTCTACTGCACTTCCTGGTTCTCGCATCTGGTTCCTGATCGTATTTCAACAGTCTGGACTAAAGGCAGGCCAGTCTAGTATCCGCACTCTTTTACTACGGAGCCATGCTGTTGTAACACGTGCAGAATGTGGCTTGGCATTGTCTTGCTGAAATAAGCAGGGGCGTCCATGAAAAAGACGTTGCTTGGATGGCAACATATGTTGCTCCAAAACCTGTATGTACCTTTCAGCATTAATGGTGCCTTCACATGTGTAAGTTGCCCATGCCTTGGGCACTACTACACCCCCATACCATCACAGATTCTGGCTTTTGAACTTTGCGCCTATAACAGTCTGGATGGATCTTTTCCTCTTTGGTCCAGAGGACACGACGTCCACAGTTTCCAAAAACAATTTGAAATGTGGACTTGTCAGAACACTTTTCCACTTTGCATCAGTCCATCTTAGATGAGCTTGGGCCCAGCGAAGCCGGCGGTGTTTCTGTGTGCTGTTGATAAATGGCTTTCGCTTTGCATTGTAGAGTTTTAACTTGCACTTGCAGATGTAGCGACGAACTGTAGTTACTGACAGTGGTTTTCTGAAGTGTTCCTGAGCCCATGTGGTGATGACCTTTATACACTGATGTCGGTTTTTGATGCAGTACCGCCTGAGGGACCGAAGTTCACGGGCATTCAATGCTGGTTTTCGGCCTTGTCGCTTACGTGCAGTGATTTCTCCAGACTCTCTGAACCTTTTGACGATATTACGGACCGTAGATGATGAAATCCCTCAATTTCTTGCAAGAGCTCGTTGAGGAATGTTTTTAAACTGTTCGACAATCAGCTGACGCATTTGTTCACTAAGTGGTGACCCTCGCCCCATCCTTGTTTGTGAATGACTGAGTATTTCAGGGAAGCTGCTTTTATACCCAATCATGGCACCCGCCTGTTCCCAATTAGCCCGTTCACCTGTGGGATGTTCCAAATAAGTGTTTGAGCATTCCTCAACTCTCTGTCTTTTTTACCACTTGTGCCAGCTTTTTTGAAACATGTTGCAGGCATCAAATTCCAAATGAGCTAATATTTGCAAAAAATTACAAAGTTTACCTGTTCGAACATTAAGTAACTTGTCTTTGCGATGTATTCAATTGAATATAGGTTGAAAAGGATTTGCAAATCATTGTATTCTGTTTTTATTTACGATTTACACAACGTGCCAACTACACTGGTTTTGGGGTTTGTAGATGGGACAAAGTGTAAATTGTGAATAAAATCAAAATGCAATAACTTTCAGATCACAGGAGCCTATTTATTATTTACAATAGAGCATAGTTAACATTTCAAATGTTGAAACTGAAGAAACTCAAGAAACCCCTGTCTGTAAACACAGCCCGCCATGCCATTCACAGATGCCACTTAAAACTCTTTCATGTAAAAAGGAAGCCATTGTTGAGCATGATCCAGAAGCGCCGCCGCGTTCTGTGGGCCAAGGCTCATTTAAAATGGACTGTAGCAAAGTGGCAAAGTTTACTGTGGTCAGACAAGTCCAAATTTGACATTCTTGTTGGAAATCATGGGCTACATGTCCTCTGGGCTAAAGAGAAAGACCACCCCTCCTGTTATCAGCGTGCAGTTCAAAGGCCAGCATCTCTGATGGTATTGGGATGCATTAGTGCATATGGTGTGGGACACTTGCATGTTTTAAAAAGCACCATGATTGCTGAAAGGTATATAAAGATATTTTATATATTTTAGAGCAACATATGCTCCCCTCTATTCTAGGGAAGGCCTTTTGTATTTCAGTGGGACAATGCAAAACCACATACTGCAGGTATTACAACAGCATGGCTTTGTAGTAGAAGAGTCCGTGTGCTGAACTGGCCTGCCTGCAGTCCTGATCTTTCACTGATTGAGAACATTCGGTGCATAATTAAATGAAAAGTCCGTCAAAGGAGACCCAAAACTCTTCAGCAGCTGGAAGCCTGTATTAAACAAGAGTAGGATCAAATTCCAATGGCTAAACTCAAGAAAATTGTTTCCTCAATGCCCAGACGCCTCCAGTCTGTGTTAAAAAGAAGAGGGGATACTACACCATGGTGAACAGGCCCCTGTCCCAACTTTTCTGAGACCTCTAACAACCAATAAATTTGAAATGAGCTCATTTTGTGGATACAATTGTAAAATTTCTCAGTTTCAACATTTGCTATGTTATCTCTTTTCTGTTGTGAATAAAATACTGGCTGGTGTGATTTGGAAGTCATTGCGTTTTGATTTTATTCACAATTTACACTTTGTCCCAACTATTTCGGAATGGGGGTTATATACAGAGTTAATCAGACAGTAGCAACATGGGGTAAAAGTAGTAAAGACATAATTCTTAGTATCTTCAATCAGGGCAGTTGCCAGGAATTCTGGGCCCCCTGAAAGAATATCAGTGTGGGCCCCCGCCCCCGACATTTCATTGCCTTTTTTTTTTTACGACAATGGCTTTTATTTATTTTTCTGTTTCTCTGTGTTCTTGACAGTGCTAGATGCAATACACCCAATTTTTCCTTTTTTTTTTTTTTTTACGATTAACCCCTCAACACCGAGTCAAGAGTATTATGATGCAAATTCTGAATCATTAGATGTGGCACGTATTCACAAAAGAGACTACCTGAAGCCACATTATTACACTTAGTCTGATCAGAAATAAATGTTCAATTAACCACTCAGCAAATGGGTACTGGGTTTTCTATTGCAAAACATGAAGCACTGATATGCAACAGACAATAACTCAAAGTATACCGGCTAAAGATACAGCACAAGGTGGAGCTGTTATAGTGAAATCACAAAGGTAGGTAAGTAGCTGAACTATCTGAATTTCTTGCAAGTAGTATCGACAACACAATGAAATTGTTGTGATCCTGCATTTTCTGTCTTTGCCATGCCATGTCCCATGCCCATGTTCTTATCTAGTTCAAGTTCTGTGCCTGGCCTAGTGCCATGGATTATTGATTCTTGCGTTTAGTGACCACAGCCTGTTTCTGACCATTCTTAGATTATGTATTGTGTATTTGGTTGTTAGGATTTCTTGTTTTATTATTTTCATGTTTTAGTTTATCTAGTCTCCATGCCATGTTTTGTTTTCATAGCCATGTTTATTTTCCTTGCCAGGCTTTCATTGCCATGCTTTGCACTTTGTCTCCCCTGTCTTGTCATGTGTGTATCTTTGCTTACGGTCCCTTGTCTTGTGTGCCACTCATTCGGGTGATTTATTGGTTTCTGGGTTTCAATCTTCTTTCATTATCTCGTGTTCTTCCTTCCTCTCTCTTTTACTATCTTACTAACACAGACTAACAGTTTGTTATTTTCGCTAATTACTAACCCTGTATATTTTGACTAACTTACTCACAAGCACTCGGGATTGTATAGCTGCACTTACTAATTGACTAAATATCTCTCAGCAGTCGCCCTATTCTAGTCTCCGCCTCCTTGCCTTTCCCTAATTATCTCTGCTGATTTTCTGTGGGTCTCCACAAATGCTTTGTGCTTTCCTTTCTCTAAACTATGCACTTTTAGTACTCCGTGACTGGAGCTGTTTGTCTGTCCATAGGTTTGTCTTGTTATCTCTGTCTGCGTTTTGGCTTCGGCCAAATTAATGTAATTGGTTTATTGCTAATGTGTCACTCCTTGATTATTGTTCCATTGACTGCACCTGTATTCCCTGATCATGTGTTCTCCCGGATGTGTATATAAGATGTCTGTTTGATTCACTTCCTTGTCAGATTGTTCTTCCTTGTTTCCTGTGCTACGCCTCTCTCGCCTTGATTCATAGTGATTTATCTTTCTGACTGGACTGTCCTAGACACCGAGTTTTGCCGATTCCCTGTACTTTTGCCGCATTCTTGTTTTTCAACCTTGTTTTGTCTGACAACAATTTTGTGATTCGTGCCCTGTGTATGACTCCGAATTTCGCCCATTGGACTCTGATTTTGGATTGCGGACATTGTACAGTTGCCAGCTCTGTTAGGGGGTTTCCCCCTTCAGAAATAAAGCCTCCTTTTTGTAATCTACTGGTTTTTGCGATTGGTTCATTTCGTAAAACCCAACAGAAATACTTTCTTGTAAAATAAATATCAACAATTATAATTTTAAGTCTTCCCTTATCTCAACTTGAGCTTAAGTTATTTTGTTTGTTCACACCTTAAGGGCTTTGAAGTCCAACTGTCTGCTTAAATGACTTTCAATTGAAAGTCTGGCAAGGCTTTTAAACCTTTCTTGGGTTGTTGTGGCTGTAGCCTACAAATATGATCAACGTCAACGTCAAATAGAGCTGCATGCTTTTTATAGCCTATTTCACTGCCAAGTGCCACTTTTTTTCCCACTCAATACCGAGAGTAATTTTGAATAACGTTGATTTAAATTAAGCAAACGTGTCCAGATGAATGATTGTCGTCTTACCTAATCGGGGAGAACAAGCAGCACCTGTTAAGTGCGGAGCGCTCTCGGAGTGAACATTTTGTGAATCATGAAAATGACTGCGAACAGGTCAGAACTAATAATTCTTTAAAACAGATGTTACGTCCTCACTTCTCAGTTTCACGGAATTTACCCCATGACTTCATCGCTGTTAGATCGCATGAGAAACCGTGTCTTCAGTTGCCTATTACGATAAATGGAAAATGCGTCAATAAAGAAAAAAAATAATTGAGAACTAGCCAGGACTATCCTAATTGTCATAAAGGGACGTGTCTGTGCCACCCCAATTCCCGGTTCTAGCTACGCCCCTGCCTGTACAGTCACAACAGCAAAGCATGCAGTAACCACTCATAATAAGAATGGAGGAATGAGTCCTGCTGCTACCGGATTTTTTGATGGTATAGTTCAATGAGTGGCGACTGATGACCATAACGATCTTTTCTGTAGATGATACAGTTAATAACAGAGTAATGTCATTTTTGTCAGGCAATTATTTACTCAGCTAACTGCATATTACATCACGTTAGCAGCTGAACAGCCAGCCTGAACAGCTAACATAGCAGTTAGTTTAATACCCTCACCTTTCTTTGAAAAGAATTCTGTAATTTTCTGGGCCCCTGCTCTGCTGGCCTCTCTCTCTCTCTCTCTCTCTATCCTTTTCTGGTGTCCAGATTGGTGTGTGTGGGCTGCGCGTACTACTGACTGCCGTAGTTCGCGAATCTCACAAGCAAAAAGGCACAAACAATTTTCCATGAGCAGCACGAAGCATAGAACAAACCATTTTTTAAGAAAGGGGTTGTTGAAATTTATTTCATCAATATTGCATGCCTTTGTGGCTTTGTGATTAACTCTGGTTCATTAGTATGAATAGCAGCTAGGTCTATGCATAATAATTTAGTCATGGCAGTTACTGTGGGTTTTGTGGACCCCAATGGGCTGTGGGCCCTTATAGTTGTTATCACCTTTCTCCCCTATAGGTCGGCCCTGTCTTCAATACAAAACGTCATTTTTATGGTGCTCGGACATGGAACCTATGTGATAAAAATATTGTTCAGTTTCAGACAATTTGGAATAGATGAGTTAGAAGAATTTTAGATCTTCCGTATACCACACATTGTATTTTGTTACCAGGCCTTGTTCACAGACTTAGAGCTTTTGAGCAAATATATTGTAGATTTATGAAAATGGTAATTTTGTTGTCAAACTCTGACAATGTCAAAGTTAATTTTATGGCAAGTAAGGCCTTATTGCATAGTAATAGTATTATAAAATCAAATCTTTCTGTGATAGCAAAGGCAGTTGACTGTGACATAGATGAATTATTAAAGCTTCATTTCACTGAAATTAAAAGGTGCGTTCATTATAAGTAGATACATATTAATCCAGTTGTCAGCCAGATGGAGGAACTCTTATCTGCTGTACATGTAAATAATGTCAATGCTAACAGTTTCACACCTGATGAACTTAAAATTATGCTGCTACAAATATGTGTAAATTAATTGTGCAGCAAGGTCTTATGTCAATTCTCTTTTATCTATGAAATATATCTGTTTTTAGCGCTCAATGTGTTTTCTTTACTGCTTACACCATGTAAATGTTCTTTTATACTTGTGTGTGAATAAACATATTAAAAATATAGCCAAGAACATTATTTCTTGTTTTTTTTTTTATGGCCCATGGAAACAATGTGCTACAGCGATTTTGTTCTTTGGATCATGCAAGATGCAACAATGTTCGAGTTTGAAAGAGAAACTAAAGTACAGAAAAAGATATAAATAAAACAAGTAAGGAAAACACAGATCCCCAGCAACAGTTTTGGCACTCTGGCCTGGAAACAGAATGTGACAGAGGGACTGACAGATGACGATGTATGAAAAGGCACATCTACACCGTAAGCTACTTTTATAAAATAGATTTTGTAGAAAAATGGTGAATTGTGTTGAAGTTCTGGCTCAAAAAAGAAGAGTGAAGGATGGACACGTGGCCGGACGAATGGACTGTCTGTTGGGCAAACAAAAGAACAGCACTTATTCCTATATGCAGCAGGGTTCAGCAGGGTATCTTTTCATCTGTCAAGTTTCAGTAATGTTTTGCCTCATTTGATGGCAGTGCTAGTTCTAAGGCTTTTTGTCGGGCCTAAATACAGAAAGATTTTTAGCAGTTAGGCCTACTCTTTTTTTTTTGAAATGGCCATGTGTGAATCGTTCGATATTGGCCTCTTTTAGGCTTGTTATAAAAAGAAAATAAAACCTGTACTCCGAAATTGTCATTGTATTTTCCTGGAAAACATTTCAGAAATATCGGTACTGGTACTCGGTATCGACAAGTACACAAAATAAAATATTTGTACTCATATCGGTTTTAGTGTTTCTGCCCTGCAGCTTTACCTATATAACAACAAATCCTGATAGAATTAGAATGGAATGTTGTCATCTCAAGACAAACCTGATGGGGTACAGTTAACAACAAACCTATCCTCGGGCATTCAATTTGCCAACGAACACTTTGTACATGACACATTTTAAAGAGTCAATGACATGACATCCATTTCATGTGTCCAAAACCACTACTTTTCTCAAAGAAAAAACTAAATACTTGGAAACTATCAAATTATTCTGGGATTGCTGCTTTATGACAGCCTGCTTAGAGTTTATTTTTTTAATTTTTGGAGTTTTTGTGTTCAAAGTGCAAAAAATTCCAGTGCTGCAAGCATCCAGGCGTATACTTACAAATGAAAACTGCAAACTGCTGGATGGCTCACTCGGTTAAGGCACACAGATCTGACTATCACGTCGCGGGTTCGAGCCCCGGTCGTATGAAATGGCAGTGGTCGGCAGCGCTTTCATGAGTAGCGCACAATTGGCCATCTCGCTACAGGGTTTCAAATTAGGAAGGGACTGCTGGGAAAGGCAAATAAATAAATAGCTTTGTTCGTTGCTCAAGCGCCTCCTGTTAGCTAGACGGGCGTCAGGAAAATTCTGAGTCTGTTCATGTCCGGGTATCCTCCGCTTTCATTCTGAACTTGCGAAGTTTCAACCAATGAGTGTAAAAGAAGCAGTAGCTGACAGGCACGTGCTTCGGAGGAGAGCCGTGAACTGTGTCATTCTCCTGAATTGGCAGCAAGGGGTCGCAAACGAGCAAGCCTTGTACATAGTTCACCAATTGGGCATTCCAGATTCAGGTGGCATTGGAGATGTCAAATGTAAATAAAAAATGAAAACTGCAGGAAAATAGGATCTTTCATTATTTATTCTAAATAAAATGGTTGGCATTATAGTATGTTACGTTAATTGGAAAGGAGAAAAAATGTATCTCTTGTCTTTCACAAGTAGTGCATAATTTTTGTCCATGATATTGACTTTTCCAAATTTCAAGGTGATATAACCAATCAAAGCCCGATTTACATCAGTCATTTCATGCATCTTGTATTTGGATCATAACCGAAAATGATTCATGCACGTTCAACTGACACTTTGCCACATCAGTATTCATCCTAGACACATATAAATCCGATTTGCAGTGTCCCGCTCAAAATGCAAATGTTAGTTGATATACATTTTATATAGGGAGGGATGTGTTTCCAGGATTATTGCTGTAGTGTGATGATAGAGGAGGAAGTAAAAAATATTTTGCTGCTGCAGCATATCCTTTCATGTTTTTACTGGAGTATAGCACAAAAGTATGAGCAGTCTGAAGGCAAATCCATTTACACTTGACCATTATGCAGGGGCAATATGTGTCTAGCATTGACAGTACAGGCAATCTTTGAGTCGCATTGTTTCAGCACAATGTATAAAGATGGACGACCTGCCAGCTCCTCAAAAGTGAAGCCAAAACATCTTGACCGCCCCCTTGAGGCTGGCTGCAGTACAGACAAGTATTTGCCACTAACGTGTCTTTGTCCCCCGCCACAAGATGTGAAATCGTGTCAAAATGAGCAATTTCTCGGTGTGACCTTGAGAGTGACGCGAAGGTCACCAAAATCGACTGGCGCCGGGGTATCACCCTAATTCATGTTGACATGAAATTTGAACCAAATCCGTCAATTCGTTCTTGAGATATCTCGCTGACAAGGATTCGGGACGGACGGACGGTCGGCCGTGAATACTATGTCCCGCCGCTTTGCGCGTTCCGCGCGGCGGGGGACAATAACAGACCTCACAGACCTCAAGTGGGCTCACTGCAACAAAATGACTACTTTGGGGACCATAGTACCATAATCACACAGGAATAAAACTGGGCTCATTGAATCCACAAAAGTCTCAGTTTTCCAGTCATACCCAATTTATGAAATTTCAGGACTGTTTAGGGACTCCCATTATGCAGAAATGTCCAAATATAATATGCAAAATTAACATATGATACTGCATGCAAAAAACTGCATGTTTTTAGCTCAAAACTGTATGGGAATAAAATAAAAAGGCATGTCTGTAAGGGAGAGACTCATAGGTACAGGATCCTATATTTATTCAAAATATCTTGAGGTCAGAGGTCAACGAACCCCTGTGAAAATGGACATGAGTTTTTTTCTTTGTCAATACTTTTGCAAAAATTCGAGCATGACTTGGCCCCCTTCCTTACAAGCTAGAATGGCATGGGTGCTAGGCCTTTTAGTTTAACGATACCACAACTTGGTGCAAGCTTGAAAAATGAGCATGAATGCAGTAATGTTCGCTGAGATCTCCGGCACTCCAGCGGATCACTTCTGGTTAAATACCAGTAGCATCACATTTGATAGATATTTTCAACTCGATTTTACTATAAACTAAGCAATAAAATATGCATTTTTAAGTTACTTCAATCCAGTAAGTATTCTTGTTGAAGTATAAGTAACAAAATAAAAATTTATTTTTCCCTTAACTTTGTAAAAATAAGCAAAAATTTCTGTGAAAAAAAAATCTGCAAGTTGGTGAATACAGGCAGCCATCTTTGATGCAGGCATCTACTACCTGCTGTGCATGGACAGTCCACCAGGGGGCATGTATCAGACAGCATGCAACGGGTTTTTCAGGGAAGTACTGACCATGTGGATGACAGAGGTCACAGAAAGTCGTTTATGAAATATGATACAAATGGCATTAGAGGGTTACAAGTTTGGTTTAGATTTTCTAGTTAGGTTGCATGAGGTATTTATCCATAGTCTGTATATTAGCTATTGAGCTGGTGGCAGTTGGAAGAAGTTTGTTGAAGCAGGCAGGAGTGCCGGACATCAACATGGATGCAAAGCAATTTACTTCCTTGGATGAGTAATGCAGAAAATGTATATCAGCCTACTAAAATGGCCCTCTTAAAAAAATCAGTATCTGTGAATGCTATATTTCAAATATTTCCACTGCTTTACATTGCTGTTTGACAGCCCTTCCCACTGGCACCACATATTCTCAACCGTATAGGAATATGGAAGCTCTTAGTAACGTTTTATACTGTTTATACATGGGAGGTATATAGTGTTAAAATGAATTATGATTATTTTGTGACTTTATGAGCTGATATCTCCCCTCCCTTGGGTCCCTCCCTCCCTCAGGTAGCCAGTCTGCTTTTTTCACGTTTTGCTTGTTTTTGCATTAAGAGGAGTAATCCTTTAAAACTTTTAATTTGATTTGGTGCTTTGTGTTATTTGACTGCTAAAGTAAAATGGTAAAAAGTGGTGAAACTTAATTTCAAGAGCCTGTCCATCTGCCAGGGAAACAAGAAAAATAGTTTAATTTAGGAATGCGATTAAAGGTTTGTGACTTTCAGGGTAGGCACAGGAACATAGAACATGACTGATGAGGTAATCTAACTGATTGTTTAATGAACAGTACTGGACACAACTAAGGATAAAGCTCTAGAAAGCTTAATGCAGAAGACACGGGCTGGGAACAGAAGTTGGAAAGACAAAGGACACAAACAAAGGAATGATAGAATACAGAGTCAGAACATTTGGGATACACAGTCTGCTTATCAAAGGTCTGCTTAACAAAGCCAAACAATGAATAAGCAGACAGTGGTTGTTTGAATAGGGGAGTCTGTGGTATGCAGATGGTGGAAATCAATAATCAGGTGAGTAGGATGGAAAACGTGGAGTGGAGCTCTGAGTCAGGAGGGGGCATGTTAGCTACACATCCCAGTCCAGATAACCGTGATATGCTTGTAAAAGACTTTTCTGAGGCAAAAAAAAATTGGAAGTAAGAAGATGTCAGAAAATAAAGCCCAAATGAGAGCATAATAGCGGTGCATGTGTGACACGCACAAAAAAAAAGGTCTTTTGTGGAAATGCCTTTTCTTTTAATTGGATTGATTGATCTATTAATTCATTTCATTTGTTATGCAGTTCATGTAATGTGGAATTCAATCCTCGGAAAAAAAAAAACTCAGTGTTTTTCATAGAAAACATGCTAACAGTTTCACTTGTGTACAGCAGGGGGCAAGATAGGATTGTTGCTTCACTATGAATGGGGTTGCATTTCCGGATCCTCTCATTATCCGCGAGGATTTTGTGAAACGCAAACACATTCTCCTGCCTCATCTGTTGTTGTCCTGTTTACAGGAAAATTATAAAGCTGTCATCACCGCACCCGCCCGCGGGTTGCAACACATGCCATAAATAAATATTTTTTGCTAGATAGACGAGAAAAGAAAAAATAGGACTAAGGGTCCTGTAGCTTACCAGTAAGCAAACTTATAGTGATGATACAAGTTATGAAAATTTCATGTGAAGTTTGACCTTCGAATTATTGTAGGTCAATGTCAAGGCCACTAAATAAAAGTTCTTATACATTTATAAAACCTCCTTTAATACAATCGTAAGCTCTGAAGCAGTTTTGGTCACTGAAAATTCAATATGTCAATTGTGAACTTTGAAGGTCACAGATGGTCAAGTTGAGGTCAGCAAATGGACTTCATATATGGCTTTCCATATGTCTCTATACAAGCCTTGGCTCTATGTGTGACCATTCTGGTGATACAAGTTGTAATTTCACTGTTGAGTTTGACTGTCAAAGGTCACCGACAGTCAAGTTGAATGTTACCAAATGAAAGTTCATATGTGACTACCTAGATGTCTGTAACACAAACCTAGGGCTTCAACTGTGACCATTTTAGCAATATAACTCATTGAATTTTCACTAAGTCACATTTGACCTTCGAAGGTCAATACCAACGTCACCAAATGAAAGTTCAAATATGACTTCCTATAAGTCTCGAACACAAGCCAAGGCTCCATTTGTGACAGTTTTGTCAAGACAAGTCGTAATTGTATAATGTCCAGTCTGACTTTCAAAAGTCATCAACAGTCAAATTGAATGTCACCAAATTAAAGCTCATATCTGACTTCCTGAATGTCTCTAATACAAACCTTGACAGATGTCAGCAAGCTGTTTCGGAGGCATGCATGGAAAAAACCTTTTCTCCCTAACAATCATAAACGCAAAGGTCTGGAGTTTGCTAACCGGTACTGGGACTTCAACTGGGACCGTGTACTTAGGTCAGATGAGACCAAGATAGAGCTTTTTGGCAACAAACACTCTAAGTAGGTCTGGCGGAACACAAAAGATGAGTACGCAGAAAAGCACCTCATGCCCACTGTGAAGTATGGGGGAGGATCGGTGATGCTGTGGGCCTGTTTCTCTTCCAGAGGCCCAGGGTGTGGGTGCATGGCATCATGAACGCTTTCAAATACCAGCACATTTTAAATCAAAATCTGGTGGCCTCTGCCCGAAAGCTAAAGATGGGTCATCACTGGGTCTTTCAACAAGATAATGACCCTAAACATGTGGCCAAATCTACACAGAAATGGTTCACCAGACACAGAATCAAGCTCCTCCCATGGCCATCTCAGTCCCCAGACCTCAACCCCATTGAAAACCTGTGGAGTGAGCTAAAGAGGAGAGTGCAGAGGAGAGGACCCAGGTTGCTGGATGATTTAGAGAGATTGTGCAAAGAGGAATGGTCAAAGATCCCTCTTTCTGTATTCTCCCATCCTGTGCTGTTTTGTTGGCAAAAGGGGGTTGTACAAAGTATTAACATCAGGGGTGCTAATAATTGTGGCACACATGATTTGATGTAAAAGAATTATTTCTTAATGTGGGATTTTTTTTCCCTTTGAATAAATGCACTTGAATTAAACGTTGGATTTTCCTCTTTTTTCATTGTGGTCTTATATTATTTAGAAAAAAACTGAATTTATTTGAAGCTAAAGAACACATCTTAACCAGGGGTGTCAATGATTATGGAGGGCGCTTTATGTCTTTAATACAAAGCTTGGTGCCACCTGTGACCGTTTTGGCAATGCAAGTCATTGTAATTGTATTATGTCAAGTTTGACCTTCAAAGGTCACCAACAGTTAAGTTGAATGTCACCAAATGACATTTGGTGGACATTTCATGTGTGACTTCCTTTAAGTCTGTGATACAAACTTAGACTCTACCTGTGACCCTTTTAGAGATAGAAGTCATTGAATTTTCACAAGGTCAAGTTTGGCCATTGAACGTCACTGAAGGTCAAGTTTACGGTCACCAAATTAAACTTCATACATGACTTCCTATGTGTTCCACAATACAAACCCAAGCTCTTTAATTGTTTTGTTGATATAAGTTATTGAAATTTCACAATGTGAAGTTTGACATTCGAAGGTCACCAAAGCTCAAATACAAGGCCACCAAATGAAAGTTCATATATGACTTCCTAGTGATCAAAACACATATAGATCCACTGTTCAATATTTTCAAGCCTAGAAGCCTTTGAAAAGTGTTACAGTTTGCTTAACCTTTCAAGGTCATCTGAGATCAACCTTGACATGGCCAAAATACAAGTCATATACGCTACCGCTCAAAAGTTTGGGATCACTGCAAATTTCATTGTTTTCCAAAGAGAAATACATTTTCAACATTTTACATGCATGTTTTTTCCATTTCACAAACATTTTTATCCATTTCACAAACAATTAAAATTAATCTGATGATTTTCAAAGAATGATCTACATTTTTGCATAGAGGCCTATTATCAGCAACTGTCAGTCCTCTGCATCAATCTCCTGGTATGGCTGCTAATCCAAGTTAAGTATTTTATAAGACTAATTGATTATTAGAAAACCCTTTTGCAAATGTGTTGCACAGCTGAAAACCATTGAACTATTAAGAAGCGCAAAAGGGAACATGGCATTCTTGAGGTTGGTTTAGTATCTGAAGCATCAGCAGTTGTACGTTTGTTTACAGGCTCAAAATGGCCAGAAAGTAAGAACTTCCTTTAGAGACCCGTCAGTCTACTGTTGTGCTTAGAAAAGAAGGCTATTCAATGTGAGAAATTGAAAACTTAAAACCTCTTACCATGCTGTCAACTACTCCCTTCAGAGAGCCGCATAAACTTGCACTAACAAAGACGGAAAAAAGGAGTGGGAGGCCCGATGCACAACTGTGCAAGAACACAAATATCTGAAAGTGTGTAGTTTAAGACAAAGACGCCTCAACTAGCAGCTGCGCTAAATAGTTCCCGTCAAACACCAGTTTCAGTATCAACAGTAAAGGTGTTTTTTTTTTAATGAAAGCAAAGTTTGAAGTACACATTCATCATTTTCCATTAAAATCATTATTTCTAACTCAATGTCAGACAATGTCAGCATGTTCTGTTCATTTGCAATATTTCCTATTCAGACTAATTTCATGTGTGTTTCCATGGAAAACAAAAAAATTTCCAAGTGATCCCAAACTTTTGAATGGTGGTGTATGACTTCCTAAAAGTCGATAATGCAAACTTAATCTCTATCTGCAACCATTGGTCTCCACAGGCCATCTTGAATATTCATAAAGTACAGCACCCCACTAGACCCACTTCCGTCAATTCAATCAAAATGGCGCTTGCAATGTACATTGACGGTACCAAGGAAAGTTGATTGCCGAATTTTGAAAAAAAATTATCACGCAGCTTTTCAGAATTTTCTTCTTTATTTCTCAGTCCTATCTTCAACATTGGGGCCAAAATTTCAAGGGCCCACAAAACGGACAAAAATGATTCAATCAACAATCCGAAAAAAAAAGTCTGAAGATAAGGTCTAGTTGTATGTTATGGCAAATTTACACAAAAATTCATCCGGTCAAAAAAAAAGATAAAAAAATGTTCCGGACGACGGACGCCACACCATGAGAGTAGCTTATCGGCCCATGAATAATATGCGCGGCGCAAAAAAAAAACAAAAGATCAAGATTCCCATCTGAAAAGCCATGCACAATCGGAAATCAGTTAGTTTGCCAGGGATATGGAGTTCGTCAGCAAACAGCTTTTTTTCCTGCATGGAGAATTGCGAGGCGGCCGCCTCCGCCCCCCGAAAAAAAAAAATTGAGTACTTGTTTTCACGGAAAACATTATTTCTTCACAAGCATTGAACTCCGAGGATTTTACGTTTGTAACTGCAAATGCGGCTCTACGCCACCACGATACAGTGGCACTGTATCATTACCTGTGCATCAGGCAAAGCTGGTGACCATTGCCACTGTTCAGAGTTTTCAGAGGGAAAGGATACCAGAACTGGATTTGAATTCGAGGGAAAAATATGTGGAGCCCTGCCATTTTGGGTACAAGTCCAGCCAAATCAGCAAACAATTACGAATCAAATATATACAACCCCAATTCCAAAATAGTTGGGACGAAGTGTAAATTGTGAATAACATCAAAACGCAATGACTTTCGTATCACACCAGCCAGTATTTTATTCACAATAGAACAGAGATAACATAGTAAATGTTGAAACTGAGAAATTTTACAATTTTATCCAAAAAATGAGCTCATTTCAAATTTGATGGCTGCTACAGGTCTAAAAAAAGTTGGGACAGGGGCCTGTTTACCATGATGTAGCATCCCCGCTTGTTTTTAACACAGAATGGGGGCATCTGGGCATTGACGAGATAAGTTTCTTGAGTTTAGCCATTGGAATTTGATCCCACTCTTGTTTAATTCAGGCTTCCAGCTGCTGGAGAGTTTTGGGTCTCCTTTAATGGACTTTTTGTTTAATTATGCACCAAATGTTCTCAATCAGTGAAAGATCAGGATTGCAGGCTGACACGTTCAGCACACGGACTCTTCTACCACAAAGCCATGCTGTTGTAATAGCAGCAGTATGTGGTTTTGCAGTGTCCTGCTGAAATACACAAGACCTTCCCTGGAATAGACTTCGTCTGGAGGGGAGCATATGTTGCTCTAAAATCTTCAGCATTTTCATGGTGCCGGTGAGTGATGCAGCGGTGTCTGAGGGCCCAAAGTTGGTAGCTATGCTGGCCACACTAGCACCCAGGAGCACATAATTTGTCCTTTTTATTTTAGCCTTTTCCACATGCTTCTTTATTTTGCAGTGCTCCTACAATGTTTTCGCTCCATGAAAGGCATAATTTGTCAGGTTCGAGCACAACGCGCACAGGGCTTTTCCCCAAACCTCGACCTTCCATAAAACTCGCCCAGTGATGACAGTGTACCATTCACAGTGACCTATCATTCCATCCAGGCCTATCTGAAACTGTTCTTCACATCCTTCTCAATCTTGAGAAACTCGATCATCATCTTTCGTTTTCTTGCTTTGGCCATGTTTCAGGCCAAAATCTTCGCATGAACAATGTTACTGTAGGAGCCAAGGAGCAAAACTAATAAAGAGGAAACAATCTTTGTCCGGGCAGGTGTTCCGCCTGGAAGTAAAAACAGTTTTTGACCGCTGAAGAAAGCCACGCTGAAGACGCCGGTAAAGGAAATGTTTGTGCGCGTTGGATAAATATTGGTTAATGATTGCTTATATTGCAGAAAGTTTTGAAGCAATAAATGCACAGATTATTGCAACGCAAGCTATTGTCTCGGACTCTCTTCCTCAGATGCGGTAAAGTTTGTCAGCGCGTCAATTCGATAAAACGCGGAGAAGCACCTCAGGGGCTTCAAGCATTGGCTTAGCCTCTACAGCTACTTTTTGCATACAACTGTGCTTAGATGACATTGCAGTAGATGACAGTGAGCTTATTTTCCCATGATTTTCGGTGCCACATTGAACACTTATGCCCCATAAGAGCTCTAAGCTCTAGGCCAGTAACAGACAAACCCTGGTCAATATATGTCTCTGGAAGAGAGATTAACTGCAGCAATGCTTGCAGTTAATCTCTCTTCCAGAGACATATATTGCTGTATGACTGCTTTCCCGTCATCGTGTAAACACCAGCATGTGCATTTGTTTATGTGCCTTGACCTCTGACATGCAAGAAGAAACAAACTCTCCTGATATGCGCACTCCGAACCGTGAGCTTGCTTATAAGATTCCTAATCATTCCGAGTTTGAATTTCAAACGGTACGAAACAAAACATCACTTTTAATTACTATAAGCTTCTCAATTTTGTATGTTTCAATTTAGAATAAAAACTTCAAGAATGTTTTTTACCTCCGCCGAACGAAGTTGGCAGGAGGTTATGTGATCGGTGCCATTTGTCTGTTTGTTTGTGAACTTATTAACTGAAAAGTTAACGGATATCTGATATTTTGTGGGTGGGTCGCCATTACATCAGGGATGGACCCGATTCATTTTCACAGAGATCAAGTCAAACAATATGGCCGCCACAGCAGCCATCTTGAAATGCAATCTATGACATGCGGTATGTAAACTTTGCTCCCACTCACCAAGATTTGGACTTTGCTGCCTTGGCGGAGGTTTGTATTCTAGGAGAGCCTGTAGTTTTTCATATTTTCAAGTACTTTTTCTCAATTTTCCAGCATTATTCAGGACTTCTAGATGCTTTTTCAGATTCAAGTAGTTTACCAGTGTCACATGCAAAATTCAAGGACTTTTCAAGGGTGTGCAAACCCTAGGGGGAAAAAAAAACAAACTAGCTCAACCTTTAACAAGCCTTCAGTCATTGTAGCACTTGTCTCTTTGTTCTGTGTGGTCTCTATGTACAATAAGCAGCACTGACTATCAATACTGGAGCAGCCAAGTTACGTGAAAAGTAAGTGTAAATACAAGACTCACAGCCGTAATTGACGCAGAGCCACCTGTGGAAAAATCAGGCCCTCAGTCTCTCAGATGCTCACTCAGAGACTTTTGACTGTAGGGTTGGCCCTTGCTCTGCAGCGGTCAACACAGAATGTATTTAATTATGTTTTAAAATCTATAAAAAAGATGAAGCTGCACAATACATTTTTTGTGGACTTGAGGATGCATCTTAAACAAAATTTCTTCTAAATTTAGTCATTTTCATTTTACAATCTTGAGAACCTTCTTCTGTCACAGACACTTCCAGTCTTTCTCACCTGGGTCATTGTTGACACCATAACATTCAGTTATGAAGGTCAGATTTGTACTGGGTCCCAATGAGGTCATTTTCCTCAGAACCAATAAAAGAGTCAGCACTTTTAAATTCTTGTCTGAGTTGAGATTGCTCAGTGTTAGTAAAAATGCAGTTTGGTGAGTATAAAGAATTCCAACAGTAGGCCTACAAGGAAGTAATTCGCTTGATAAACAGGTAATGCGGGTTCCACTTTTTTTTTCTTTCCGAACGCGTGTTTTAAGGTGAGGCAGTTGCTATGGGTACGGCAGTTTTCGAAAGCATTTCAATGTAGAGAGGTACAGCAGTCCCAATTTCAAACCCTGCCCTAACCTAACCCTGACCCTGACCGTAACCCTTACCTTAACCCTGACCCCTAACCTAACCCTTCCCCTAATCATAATTCCTAATCCCTTGAACCAACTGCCATACCAATAAAAACTGCCATATCTCTAGACACTACATTTAGGAAAAGGTACACCAGACGGGTTGCCAGCCCTTTTCCTGGAGGTCTAGCCTAACATCCTCTGAGTTATCACTCCAACTCCTCATTCTACTAATTAGCAGCTCAACAAGATCACACCTCATTCAAAAATGAGAGCTTTGTAAAGGTCGGAGTAAAAATCTTCGGCTTTGTACATCTCCAGGAATAGGGTTATTGACTAAACCCAGCTGGCGTTTGAAGGATTTTTCACTGTTGAATCAATGTCATGGACCATAGTTGAATCACCGATAAATTATGTTTTGATTTTGAAAGATGAATAAACGTTGATTTTGCAACGTTTTTTCAACGTTGGGCATGAGTACCATACACAACCTTGTCATGGATCATAGTTGAATCACTGTTGAATTATGTTTTGATTTTGAAAGATGAATCAACGTCATTTTCGCAACGTTTTTTCAACATTGGGCATAAGTACCATACACAACGTTGAATCAATGTCATGGATTATAGTTAAATCATTGTTGAATTATGTTTTGATTTTGAAAGATGAATCAATGTTGATTTTGCAACGTTGGGCATGAGTACCATACAGAACCTCCACTTATTTGGGTTTTTTTTTTGGCCTGAACGATTTTAAAAGGGGGCCCTAACCACTACACTGACCGAGTTTGATGTCAGCCCCATTCATCAGTTTCCATTCATCGCTGAAGGGTAGTGATATATACCACCCTTCAGCTATGAATGGCGACGAGTTTGGTTCCAAAACGCAATAAGAGCCAAAAGTACAAAAATTGAGATAATACCATCTAGCGATAGTCCTGCGCTTCTTACACATGGTGCAAAAACCTGTCATTAAAAATGCATACTATATGGTGTATTTTTCATGGTCAAAGTTTGTGTTTTTCTATTAAATGCAATAGGCGCCAACATAGAAAAAGCTGATTTACTCAAAATTACTAAAATGGATATATTGCATTTTGGAATCAAACTCTTCATATATGACCACCCTTCAGTGATGAATGGAAACTGATGCATTGAACTCATAACAAACTCAGTCGTTGTAGTGGTTAAGACCACAGTAAATGGTAAATGCTGCAGACACTTATGTAATGCCTAACTTAACATGTAAACCTTTGATCACAACCACATCGATAGAGGAGATAAAGTCAAGAGGAAACACTTTTAAAAAGAAAGTCAGAAGAAGTTGAAGAGATTGTGCACCGAATAAATGTCACGAGGGAAGAGCACGGTGGTGGAAACTGGCATTTCCCCCCTTCTCACACATAAGAACCCCCCAAAAATATTTGTGCCCCGTTTTAAAATTGTTCTGGCCAAAAAAAAAAAAAAAAGTGGAGGTTGTGTATGGTACTCATGCCCAACGTTGCAAAAACGTTGCGAAATCAACTGGGAAGCTGGGAAGGATTAAAACAATTCATAATCTTTCCTAAACTTCCATCGCATCAAGCAGAAGATTGCTTGTTGTACAAGTCAGCATCACAATCCTTCAACCATTATTGGCGGAGTCTATGTCTGTTTGTCTCTCATCGCCTCCTAACTTAGCCATCTCACAGCTTTGGGGTCTGGTATAAGTTTACTCATGCCAAACTTCGTTAGAATCTACCGTGCATCAATATATCATCATTTTTCTTGTATGAAAATGGGGCAACCAAGCAGTTTCAGAAATTCTGACATCCAAGAAAGATGCATTTACGGTAAGTTAAGGAAGGCAAAGCTGGCAAGCGAACTGCAAGCTGTGGTAAATATGAGTAGCCTACCTTGCAATGCTATGTGCACTCGACGAGTGCTTTAAGTGAGCCGGTACGTACCGGTACGGAGTACCGGCACTTCTAGATTTTAGCCCTTGGAGTACCGGGACTTTTTAGGACGTACTGAGACTTCACACGAGCTCGTAGTACCCTGTCCTGCTCTATGTCTCTCTTGGCGATTCATGATCCGATGGCTATACGACATTACCCACTGTGCACTAGTACGCGCCGCACGTCTGTCCCTTTAATCGCGATCCATTCACTCGCAAAGAGATCTCAAGGAGGAGTGGCATGTCTTTCAAACATTATTTGAGCGAGCCGCAAGATGCTTTGGTAGTCTCATCGCAAACAATCAATGGCAAGTAGTAAGCGATGTTGGCTACAGATCGGACTCATTGTGGATGGGTGTTGCAGCGGAGAGACGGGGTTTAGCTTTCCTAGCTACCAAGCTAATTTGGTGGGAGTGTTTGTAATCATGCTAGCTAGCTACTTGCCAACGGGTAGATTTGATCATCTCTGACATTGGGCGTTTTCGACTGGTACTTTTCGTACACAACGCAGCTCCCGTTAACAACGTTTTACATTCGACTGGTCATGGTGACGTCATATGGCAGGAAAATAAACTCAACGAAGTTAACGAAGGAAATCCTCCGTTAAATCACTTTCGTTGAACACAATTTGCATTTGACTGGTATTTTGCTGCTATAATTTTGTAAGAAACTGTAAGAAGCAGATTTCAGACCATTATCCACCAAATCTACACTTGTTTTTCAGGAGACTATACGTGTAATGTTTGGCTTTGGTAAAGGCTAAATAGAAAATAACGGTCTGAAGTCAGACTAATTACACTGTGGGAAGTTTCGTATTGACAGCTATAATGAGCGGTGATTCGGGTACTATTTGTCTCATATGATAGTGTATGGCATGCAGGAGAACAAGAAGTAACCTTGTCAACTCTGTCATTAGAGTACAGGCAACGATAAGCTCGAGATCATCATCGTCATCACCACTGCTGTCCTCAATACCATCATCTAGTAGTTCAACTACCGGTAATTCAGCAGAAGACGCCATGCCTCTCCCAGTTGTTAACGTGTATCATTCGACTGGGCTTGTAACGAAGGAATATTTTTGCTCTTTGCGCTGGTGGGCGGAGCCTAATTGTACTCAACAAAAAAGTACCAGTCGAAAACGCCCACAATAACTGCTTCAAATGTTTACCGGTGCTTTTGCTACCTATCAAAATATGCTACCTCACCGTTCTGCGCTTGCGCAAAACTGAAATCTCGGACTGTTTCCTCACTCATATGTTAAGTATCTTCAAAAATCATAAAAATAGATGTATTTTAAGTGCGCATTTCGACCTGCAAGTGTACATACATTTGCATGGAGATGCTGGGTTTTCCTGAAAATTCAGAAATTAGATAATAATGGCATATATGGGCATATATCTTAAAACAAACTCATCCAACTCATTATAACATCTGCTTTTGTTATAATAAGCTAACAAATAACAAAGTTACTATTGTAACCTGATTCATATTGCAATATCAAGCCGCAAACAAAGACTTAACGATCTCTTTGCATTACGGTAGCTTTTTTCTATATTTCATTTTGCATTTTTTTGACAAGGGAGCCACGCGATGGCAAGCATAGCTGAGTTCAGTGATAACTTGCATGCCAGCTGAGCTGATGTTTCAAACTATTGACTTTAATGGAATCAATATTAATCCACAAAAAAAGATAGATTTTTGTTCTGGCGCCGACACTGGAAAGCCGTTGCCTTTATTTAAATAAAACCGTTAATATACGTTTGTTCGATAAAGATGAGCTGAGTCGTTGTCACGGCACCTTTTAGCCTAAAAATTACTGATGTCGGCAGAAGCATAACCATCAGTCCATGAAAAAAATTTTTTTCCCCCCAGCAGATATTCTAGTTACAACACGATTAAGCTAGCAAAGCAGTTTTACGAAAAAACTCGATGTCTAGAAAACATAAGCCCAAATTGGCTGGCTCACAAGGACTATGTATTTCCACGGATACGGAGAGAAAACTTGCAAAAAACTGTTATATTAATGCCCATAGTATAAATACATTTTGATTATTCATTTTATTTTAGTGGTAATAGTTGTATAATCACATTATTACACCGGAGGGTGTGCTTGACCATCATTCTTGTCACTTCAGCGATAACTTAACGTGGCGCTGGCCGCATCGCTGTTGTGACAAGAATGATGGTCAAGCACACCCTTGCGTGTAATAATGCTTATTTAATGTTAGCTCTGATTAATGTGGCCAAAGCAGTAAAAGTAACCAGCAACATTAAGGCTGAACAGAGTTTAATATTTCAGCCCCACCTTTTGGGGGCTTTCGCTCATCACCTTTTCAGGATATTATCAAATTTCCTCCGAAATAAGCAGTTTTCACGAATCTGTTGATTTATTAAACGTTCATTTCAAAGTACAAATGCAAACAAATTAATTAAATTAATGGCCTCGGCACCAGAGATAGGCAGAGTGATATTTTCAGTGATGAGGTATTTTTCATTTGAGCACACGCTACCCGTACTGTCTTGCTCATTTGAGAACATTCTAAACGTCTAATTGACCAATCAGATTGCTCGGTTGGATCTACATGTTATATAATATAGGAAACTGGAGAGGGTGGTGCACTGAACGCCATATTGGTTTCTTCAACTATTAGCTAGCTCGCATGATTACAAAAAAAGTGGCTGATGACATAGTCAAAAACAGACAAAAATTGTGTGCATTGAATCCACCACAATCAGTGGAAAGTCTGTGTTGGTGGTGTGTTTGTGGTCAGCAAATGCCAGTGCACAGCCAGACACAATATTTTTTGAACTGCTTGAGTTGGATGGGACCACAGCAGGTGATATAACAGAGAAACTGCTAGCATGTCTTCATAATAATGGCTTTGATGACTACTTCTTGCATGAGTGTTTTGTGGCATTTGTATGTGATGGAGCATCAGTAATGCCAAACAGAAGAGTTGCTGCACAACTTTGTACCAGATTTCCAGACCTGTTTGTGTGGCACTGCTCAAATCATCATCTGGATTTGGCAGTAAGTGATGTTCTCAAGGAGATTGATGGACTTAACCATTGTAAGATTTTCTTTGACAAGCTCTACACTCTAGGCTATATCATGCCTCACCCAAAAACCAAAGAGAACTGTGTCATTGTGCACAGAGTGTTGGGCAACTTCTCCTTTCAATTGGATGTTTTGTCAGCAGATAATTAATAGATGGATTATAACAAGAAAATACTTGTTAAAACTCTTAGTGGAGTTTTAAAACAATTTTTCTTAAAATCAGCATCATGTTCTAGCATTTGAATGTACCACTTAATGATCTGCTGGTACCGACAACCCACTGCCTAATTTACCAGCCAAGTAACAGTTGAAAAGGGGTAGTACAGGTGTTCTGACTAATTTTGCTACCTATCAAAATATGCTACCTCGCGGTTCTCCGCTTGCGCAAACCTGAAATCTCGGGCTGTTTCCTTGCTCATATCTTAAGTATCTTCAAAAATCATAAAAATAGATTTATTTTCAGTGCGCATTTCGACCTGTAAGCGTACATATATTTGCATGTACACGCTGGGTTTTCCTGAAAATGCAGAAATGAGATGATAATGGCGTATACGGACACACTACCTTCAAACAAACTCATCCAACTCATTATAACATCTGCTTTTGTTATAATAAGCTCACAAATAACAAAGTAACTATTGTAACCTGATTCATATTCCAATATCAAGGCGAAAGCAAAGACTTTACGATCACTTTGCATTACGGTAGCATATTTTGATAAGGGAGCAAAATTTGACAGAACACCGGCACTTCTTTTTTTCCACTTAAGCACTGCACTCGACACAATGGCAGCTATTTTAAGCAGGCCCATTCATGGCTTGTGATCAGGCAATTGTTAATAGGCTAAATATAATACGAAACGTCAACGGAGGCAGAAATGCAAAGCGAGTGCATTTCGATGCATGTATTTCTCCGCTTAAGACCAACAATGCATTAAAAATAGAGAATATTTCGCTACTTTTTTCAAAATTGTTCAGTAAAATAAAAGCCTCCACCGGCGCGAAAGCCGATATCTTTCCAGAATGACAGGGTACGGAAAGAACTCGATGCACGTCATATTTCTCGGGCTACCATGCGAATAACAAATGCACATTTTTCCATATTCAAAAGACTTCTGAAGAAGCAAAATGGACAGTTTAATAAATAAAATTCGTTCCCAGCAACTGCAGTATGCACTCAAAATGACCAGTCTGTCCGAGGATTTTTTCCAAATTTCGGACAAGTTTATTGAGTAAAACAACAATTGATTAAAAATATCAAGGTTTAGATCTGCAAACCGAAAGATAAATTTGAAACAGCTATATTCGCAAATGCGGTTGGAGTCAACGTCTTTTTTTGTGGTCAATTTTTAATTAACACTATACATCCAATGCATTCGCATTACAGGTACCGGGTAAATTGTTTCTTCGTGTAGGGGGAAAAAAGAACTGAATAAAATCTCTCACCTTACCCCTTTTCTTGATTCAAGCAAGTTCAGTAACAATCTGGTTTACTCAGTAGCTACAACGGCGAGCAAATGTGCATCCAAAGAACAATGTTGTTCATATCAGATGCTTCTTCTTCATTTCAGTTTGATCTTGCAAGACCTGTCAGAAACCGGCATAGCATAGGTGTGAAGTCAAGCCTTCGTTTAATTAACTGGAGTTTAATGAGGCAGCCCCATCATCATTTGGAAAGGATCCCAAAGCGAATGCGCTCCTAAACTGGGAGGAGCGCGTCTCGCTAATGTGAGGTAGCAGCTAATACTGCGAGGTCGGAGATAGTAGCAACTGTGAAGCGGGAGCAAGCTTGGGAGGAAGCACGCCCCTTCCATTCCTATACTGAGGCCTGTCAGCACATACATTGAGCTGACCAGGGTCCTGTACTACGAAGCGGGATTTGGGCTTACCGAAGTGACTCCAGGGTTAACCCCGGGTTTTCAGTGTTACGACGGCGATTCCCTTTTTACCGGGGTCCATCACCATGGTAACTTATGCCGAACACCTAACCTACTCCGGAACCGGATAAGTTTGAGATACTAGATCAGCGGGTTTATAGCACCGCCTACTGACCAATCAATTCTCTTGGAAAAGAGCCTGTCCATTCAAAGATTATCTTTGCGGCGCTTGTAGTGAGAGGAGCTCATTGTAGGGAAAGGATTTTCTAAGATCGCCAAAACACCTTTTTTTTTTACTCCGCCGAAAAGTAAAACTGCTGATTACCTTTCTCCTACTGCAGCCATAATCTTCAGTCATTGCACTGCAGTGTCTACAGCCCATTTGAGAAAATGATGAACACAATCGGTGAAACCCAGATGAAGATGAATTGATATGCGATAGTCCTAGTACAGCAAAGACAGCCCTGCCGGCAGCTGCAATATTCAAAAACATTCAAGCTGGTTTCCAATCCACTGGTAATCGCCCCTTTGATCCTGATATTTCTGAAGAGTGTGACTGTGCACTATCCCCAATCACTGACCACCCAGACCCAGGTACATCACAGACATCAGGAGCTTTCCAGCCACGCTCTTTTCCACATCACCTGAGGACTGCAGCCACTCCAGCTCACCTGTCAACTGCCCTCTCTCCCCATCTGGGGACGGCTATCGTTCCTCCAGCCTGCCTCGTTACTTCCGCCCCTTCTGTAGTTCATGATGTCACCATGTCCGGTGCTGCACTTGAGCCAGGCATCGAGGGGTTGTCTTCAGGTCAGACGCTCAGTTCTCTGACTCTTCAGGCGCTTCAAAAAGCAGGGCCAAGGAAAACGACTGGCAGAACCAGGAAGAAAGATGACACCAGTGAAGCAAGCATTGATGGAAGAAAAACAGTGAAAAGGAAGCAAAATATAAGTAAGAATATTTCAGCAAAGAATCAAGGCATGCAAAAGAAAAAGGAGAGAAAGCCCGTCAAGAAAATGTTAAAAGCCGATGCTGAGGTATCTGAAACATCAGATGACGAAAGCTTTTTTTGCATTGCCTTGTCTGTGTGGAGCCATTTAGCAACTGGAACCCAAAGCAACGGGGATAAAATGAGCTCTACGCATTTGCTAGGCCCACCCACCCTGCAGTCCACAGTTCCTAGCACTCATTAGTCACCATTACAACTCTGATTTAGAATTTAGAATATACACACAGTGACATTTTTAAAAAAAAATCAAATCTACAAGTTCTTTACATTGACACACTGCAGTGGAGGGCTCATCAAGCAAACATTCCATTAAAAAAGAAATTCTAGTTGACTGATTTACACTCACACAAACACATATGCGCATGCACATGCACGCGCACACACACACACACACACACACACACAAACTCACCTGAGTCAAGTGGTTTTGAGTGTTTGTCAGTCACAAAGACATAGAAACATTGTTCAGGGTTCTTTTATTCCAAAAAATCTCTTTTGGAAGCATATTGCATGATGCGACCTCCAGTTTTGATTTTGTCCAATTGTTAAAACTTACCCTAGCATGTGTTACAAACTACGCTGGTTGTGGAATAGGTTATAACAAAGAAACACTATGCATACGACATCAACTCACAAGTACTATGATATTCTTGTGAATTGCTGAATTAGTGTTATTTGTAGTAAACAAATGTGGGTACTTTTTGTAAAAGTTGAGAACTCAAGCACAAGTTCAACGAGTTATAGATGTTGATGCAAAAAGTATGGCAACCATACAGCCATTTGCTTTTCTATTTGCAGTTCTTGGTAATTTGTCTTTAGTCATTCCAGATGTCTTTGTTTTCATTCATGCTCCTCCCTTGCCCTCCCCACTTCGCGTAGTAATTTTATCTCATGAGTCATGCCCTCGCTCACTCCTCTGCCTGTCTGCACACCTGCCCTTCATCCCAGTGATTACTTTGCTGTGTATATACCATAGCCCTCATTTTGAGTTTCCTGTTGCATGTTTGTCTTTGTTGTCCCTGTTACTTCCTAGCCTGTGTTGTTGCAAGTGTTTGTTTGCTGGTTCTGATTTTCTTTCTTCCATGGTTGACGAGTTTAGATTGCCCTCTGTGTCTGTTTAATTTGCGTTATGGCTTATTGCCTAGGTTTCTATTTATGATTCCGCCTGCTCCTTTGTGCCTCATTCTTCCCACCCAGTGTCTGGATCACTGCGTCATTCTCAACAATGGTTTTGCCTGCTGTTTTAGTTCCGCAGTCCTGATTGTTAAAAAAAAACTGGACGGACCTGACCCTGAGCCTACTTTCAATAAATTTTGTGAGACTAAACGTCCATCTTTTGTGGTATACTGCAAGTGTGCTTCTTCAATACTTCTTGGGACTAAACTGGCCCACTTTGGAAAAGTACATTTTTATGTATACTTTGAGTCAGAGGCCTTAATAGAATGTTCCATTTGGGTGGGCTTTTGAGCTGTTTGGATTGCCGAGAAAAAAACCCAAACAAAACAGAATGTTAAGAAGCTCGGGTATGTGTACAAATATAATATAGTACAATACAATATACTTTATTGGCCTGTTAAAGGAATTTTGATTTTACATTCCATGTATTACCTTCACAAGAGAAAACTCAAGACGACTCAGGAAAAAAAATCAGTCGGAGGCAGAGAAGTTAATATCCAAGCCAAAGTCTTTTTACTTTTTTGCAAAAAAGGATCCCCATACAAAGTCAAGTCAGAATGGAGGATACACAATTAGAAAGTTCTCTGGTATTTGTAGGAATACTCCATGGCGTTCTCCTCCCCCCGTGCTGATTTACACATCACGCGAGCCTTGCGTCACACGCAACTGAGTCAAGTTGGTACGTAACCACGTCAAGTTGTCTAGGGATACACACACATCTTGCCAGGGAGGAGAGCACCTGCCTTCTCTCTCAGCTCTGGCTTCAGCTTATCTTGTTATGGGTTCCGGAGCTTTCTATGAACACATAAACTTAGAGAAAGAGAAAAACATCTTGTCCTTGGTACAGACATTCAAGACTTCATGACTTTAGATTGGCTGTATGTCAAGACACACTAGTACAGTTATGCAGGTCCCTGCTAAATCAGTAATATGTAAGCACACACACACTGGGCCTATAAACTAAAACAGAATATGAGCAAGCAAGGATAATCAATTAATAATTATTAATAAATCAATAAGCAATCAAATGGAATCAAATAAGCATTTAATAATGATTAAATGAATCAAATAAAAAAATGTTTCCACATTTCCCCCCCTGTTTATAATTGATTATCCGCCAGCATGCCACTTCTCTCAATTTTCAGCATGTGATTCATTCACGGGGAAGTTTCATCATATTACCATTACACTCCATCCTTTTGTTCAAACAAACCCTCCAACTCAATTACATCGTTGTATGATTCCTTAAGCTCCTCGGGCAGAGTATACATCTCATTGTTGTCCTGTAATGGAAACATCTGATACTCTGGATTAGTACTTAATACTCTTGATATCATTCCTTTAATTATGGGAATTCCACAGCAACTGCAAAAGAGCAGTACTGCAAATTTCCCAACTACAAGACTCATTACAGATGTAATTCCCGTTTTCCAACGCCCAGACAGAAGCCAGTCCCACCAAGAAATTGCCACTGCTGGTGCGAGATCTCGCTGTTGTGCATCAGATATGTCCTCCAAACGTTGCAAGGCTTGATCAGCCAAGAAAAGGAATAAAAAGGCTATTTTAAAGGTGAGGAGAGGAGCTCATTTGATTGGTGAAGATTTGACTCGGCTGTGTTAAACCCACTCACGCCTTCTTTCCTCCCTCTTTGGCACTGGCATCGGCAGGAGGGACAGAGGCGGGACAGAGGAGTACTTGTGCCGGGCACAAAATAGCTATTTATGCCTGGATACACCCGGTTGGCGCGGTGCTCCCCCTTTTGCCCTGCCTGGTCAAGGAATTTAGAGCCCCTTGTTATCAAGCCATTGATCAGCTGTATCAGGTGTAGTTTATCAATGAACACAGACTTTCCTTTTAATTAAAAGAAAACATTTTTTGGAAATAAATGTACATTTAGAAATGTTTAGTTTCCATTTTAATCAAAATCCAATCATGAGCACGATTTAACTTATGTGACAATGGAGAAAATGAAAGTTAAATTCTCAGTATCCACCTTATTTTTAGACCAATCACTTGAGCAAGTGCTTACTTGCAAATGATGATACAGAGGTTACCGAGAAGTTGTCACAAATGTTTTTTTTTTGCAATGTACTGTACATTTTGTAGCATTGCTGTGCATGCAGAGTCAATTTAAATTCAAGAAGTTGTCACAGATTTTTTATTGTGCAATGTACATTTTCTAGCATTGCTGTGCATACAGAGTCAATTTAAATTCAAATATACACATCCAATACATTCATTCTTTAACAGTTTCCTCTCCTAATTTGTTAACCGAAGCATTTCATGGCATGAAGAAATAAAATTAAATGTAGCTTATACATTTCAGAACAAGTTTGATGCATTTATTTACAGCAAAATATAGGAGATTCTACAGTACATTCTGAGAGCAAATACCATATTTAGGGATACATCATCTGTCTGAATATGATTTTTTGCCGATAAGAATCTGGTGAGTGCATGGAATGAAAGCCTACACCCGCACCAGCCCTTTCTTGATAAGACTGAGGACCCCGAGGCAATCCAAAAACACAAAAAAAATCTGTATTCGGGCAGAGGAGTCAGGTAGCATAAAACAGAAATGTCCACATGCGGGCACAATAGGGTAAACTCTTTGAGTATATCTAATCCAGTCTTAATTGACTGAGGCAGAGCAGTTTGATTTTGTAAAAGCTGTGGGTCAAAGGGTTTTATCTTACACGAGACAAATGTGCTGCCAAGATGATCAAACAAGGGACATCTTTCACTGCTTCTTTGTGTTTCAAAAATATGTCCATATTAATGCATTCATTATATATTCAAAAAATGTGATTCACTTTAATTTGTTTGTTCAGTGCCATTGTCACCATCATCAGCATCATTACCTCATTGGAATAGTGCTTATGATAATAAAAGGCTGCGGTACGAACTGCGCGCATTAATTTTCCTGAAAATCTTGCTAATGTTTCTCTTCAGCACACTATACGCAGTTCAGACCAAAATTATTAAAAACCTTTTAAATAGTTGGAACAGAAGAATGATTCTTTTTTTTTTTGTATATCATGAATAACAAACCAAAGTACAAACTTTATTCAAATTTCTACTAAAAACAACAGAAGCGGATTACATTTTTTTAATGAGTAATCCAATGTACGACTTTCCTCAAAATGGTCTCCTGCAATTGCACAAATTACTGAATGTCGTTTAAGCAATTCAGTCAGTGAGGAGGTGGAGAGGGGAAGGGGAAGGAAATGTTGTGCTCCAAATGTTTAATTATAGCTGTCTGAAATGTGAACAGATATCAGTCTGGCTAATTTAAGTTCCCTAAATAATTCTATTGCATGCATTTAGCCATACAATGAACAAAATAATCCAGTGAGTTTTTCCAGTGAAACAAAATTCACCAGATATTCCACGACTTCTTACTCTAAAATGGACACAGTCGCCCACCTTAATCTTACAGAAATTGGAATCAGCTGGAATACTATGTAAGACACTTCCCATCGATTTTTATGCTGCTCGATGAGATACTGGATGAGTAGGCATTCGTTCAAGAAGGGCTGCTCACGGGCGAGTTTTGAGGAGAGAGAGGTGTTCAGAGGATGGGGTAGGAAATTTATTTCCTCCGGCCTGCTACTTCCTCATATGCCTTTTCAATCTCAATGTCAGCAGGGCAAGTGTGACGAAACTCCGCTCTCTCATAGGCATTCCGCAGGTACCGCCATACTCCTGTAAACTGGGCCGGGATGTCAAAGTCGCAGTACTTCTTGGTGGCAATCTGCAAAGAAAAAAATGTTGTTGAATGCAAACAAAATTGCCTTTGTTGCGGTACATTGCCAAACACAAATTGAACTGGCCGAGAGATCATTGCTAAATCTCAGAGGTACTATACATTTCGGTAAAATAACATTTTTCCATTCCTGATTGTTTTTGCAGAATTTGTCTCATTTGAGTCTTTCAGATCATCATACGAAACTTAATATGAAATGGACTGTCCGTGGAAAAACAAAATACAGTTTTTAAAAGATAATTTCATTGAATGTAAAAAAATAAAAGCTATATAAGATAAAATATACTTTAATGCCGCCGAGGGGAAATTCTGGGCTGCATCGCCACACAAAAAACAGTACAGTACACAGTACAGAACAAAACCACGTCACAGTACATCACAAGATAAAAGCCAACACTGTGATTAAAATAATATAAATAAAAGATGAGACCACCAAGAATAAATGAGGGTAGAATAATAAATACATAACCAGCCATTATCCTCTGAGTTACAAAGTAAGCGCTCAAAATTTGTTCAGTAAAGAGATGGAGGTGGGGAGAAAGGATCATTTAAAACGGTTGCTTTTGCAACGGATGGCCCTGTAGCGTTTACCTGATGGTAGCAGTTCATATTCGGAAAACAACACGAGACGGGTCCTGCAGAATTCTGTTTGCCTGTCTGATTACACATGTTAACACCAAAATACTTAAAAGTATGCATCTGTTCAATTACACATAATCCCATAATCCCATAATCACCTGGTCATGGGCTGTCACTCCCCTGGGATCAAAGATCATCTCTTTTGTCTTGCTGGTATTCAGCATACGATGGTGATTATCACACCAAACCTTAAAAATGGCGATCTAACTGTGCTACACAGAAGGGCAGACATCAGTGTGCAGCAGGCTTAAAATAACATTATCATTAGAAAACTTGATGACGTGATTGTTCGGCTGCATGCTTCTACAATCATTCGTGTACAGGGTAAAAGGTATAGGAGGGCTGACGCAGCCTTGGGGCGTACCTGTGCAACAGTATTTCACTTCTGACAAGGAGCTATTTACCTTAACTTGTTGGGACCTATTTGTTAAGAAGGAACAATACCATTTGACAATAAAAGCATTGACGCCCATGTTAATTAGCTTTTCGACAAGCAAGTAAGGTTGCACAGCATTAAAAGCTGAAGTAAAATCTGCAAACAGAACTCGTGCATAGGCCTTAGGGTCATCTAAGTGCTTACTGATCAAGTGGGTTACACTGATTACAGCATCCTCTGTGCTGCGGCCCTGCCTATAAGCGAACTGAGAGGGGTCAAGACAAGAAGCAATGTCAGACTGAAGCATATTAACTATAATTCTTTCAAAACATTTCATTACAACTGAGGTTAAGGCCACAGGTCTAAAGTCATTGTTAACAGATGGACAGGGCACTTTGAGAACAGGAACAATAGTAGACTTTTTCCAAAGGGCGGGCATAGTGTGACTGTTATAGGATCGCTGGACGATAGGGCACCAAGCAGCAGATAATTCTGAAGAGCAGTTTTTGAGCAAAAAGGCTGGCAAGTCATCAGGCCCTGTTGATTTCTTGTTACATAATTTGCTAAATGTTTCCTGCACCTGCCTGGGTTCAATTAATACCCCACCTGACAAGTCGGTGATGCTAATGGTGTTCAGGACCTCCTCTCCTGCTATGGAGAGATCCCGGGTTTCCTAAGGAAAAAGTAATTTAGTTCATTAGCCTTGTCCAAATCATCCAATGCGTCCAGTTGTTTCCTGCCAGATTTCATATTCGTTATGTCTTTCATCCAGTCCCAAAGCCTTCTATTGTCCATAGAGGAGAAGCTTTCCTCAATGGCAGAGCGGTGCCTCACCCTAGCTTCCCTCAGAAGGAGGTTCAGCTCTCTCTGTGCTGCGGCCATGCTCGCTCGGTCCTTGTTTCTAAAGCCCAACTTTTTTTTTGTTGATACATGCTTTAACCTCCTTAGTAATGAATGGCTTATTATTGGGGAAGTGAAGGACTTCTTTTTTGTCAACAATGTTGTCCACACAAAATTTAATATCGCAAGTGACCCAGATCCAAGTTATGGAAGATGCTCCAGTCTGTATATAGGAAACAGCCCCTTAATGTCTCCACACTGTCCTCAGACCATTGCAGCAGGGTTTTGAGTTGGGGCTTACTCGTCTTGAGCACAGATTTATATGTAGGCAGAAAATAAACTGTAGAATGATCCGAATTAGCAAGGGGAGGCTGTAGCTTTATAAGCACCTGTAATGTTGCCAAAGCATTTATCTAATACTTTGGAATTTCTTGTCACACATTTAACATACTGGTGGAATCCTGGAAGAGCCAGTTCTAATTTACAATGATTCATATCTCCCTACACGAAGAGAGGGGCCCCCGGATAGTGCTGGAGCTGTGGGTGAACACATTCAGCAACCCGATTAGCAGCTCTGCATGCGTTTGCACTAGGGGGGATATACGTGACGCAGAAGATAATACAGCCAAACTCCCTTGGGAGGTAGAAGGGACGTAAGGAAAGACAGAGCAGTTCTAAGTCAGAATATATGTCATATATGTCTAATAGTATATTGTTTACACCAATTGTTGCTTACAAAGACACATAAACCCCCACCTTGTGACATCCCAGATAAGTCATTTCTGTCCGCAAGGATACAGGAGAAGCCCTCCAACTCCAGCAGTGAGGTCGGAATGTCCTGACGGAAACATGGCTGAAACTATCATGCTGGACTCTCTGTACTCATGACAAAATCGTCTGTTGGTGTGGAGCTCCTGCATCTGACCTCTCAGCGAACTTACATTACTTAAGATAATGGAGGGCAAAGGTGGTCTGTTGCTTCTTCGGCGGAGCGGCTGTCTCACACCCCCTCTACAGCCTCTTTTCTTTCGCCGTGGCTTTCTCGTCGGGTTGGCTCTGATAACCTCCAGCAGGAGATCCGACGGAATATTCCCTCTGTCCCGAAAAGCGAGAATGGCCACCCTGGAGTATGTTAGCGTCTGTTGCCGGTCTCCGAGCACAGACAGTGAAGGCATGCTCTGACATAGGAGCACATCCACCACCAGAAGTGGGATCAATACTGACATTCGTCCCGCCATGGCTCAGCAAAGTTATGGTGTTGTGGTATTAGCTAGTAGCAGCTAGCCAGCGTCGCATGCGGTGTGTTGAATGAATACTTTTCACCACCCGAATTAAGCGTACAACTACTACATTTAACGGTGCCAGACTAGCAACATTAACAAACATAACACATAATTACACAACACTTAACGCTATGTCGACAAAAAGAAAACATGGAAAGGCAAGGTGCAGTCGCAGCACTACAGCCCGAGTTGCTACTGAGCAGCGCCCCGGAAGTAGAACACTAACTGCCATCTTCTAAGTAATTGCTCCTTTAGTTAGCAGTCAGCCATTTCCCCAAATTTCATTTGTTAACCCCACAAGCTCTAACTTTTCATTTAAGTTCTCCCTTTATTGGGGTCAAAGTCAGAGGAAAAACATACTTTCTTTTTTTCAATACTGTAGGACAATGTCACATACATATTCTGTATCTGCTGGTTGCAACGCTTCAAGAAAGCGACATCAAACTTTTATCAAGAAAATATTAAAACTCTCCCTACCACGTCTTCACGCCCAGAGCATTACATCAAATGCAAAATATCAAGAAATTGTGCACCATTTTACCCATATTTGACCTGTAATCCTGCTGTACATATTTGGGATCGATAGAAAATTTGGGATCTCCACTACAATTTAAAATTGGCCCATAGGTTTGAACACATCAGCTGCAGTTGACAGACCCATAAGTCTACAGGTTAATATGGGGTTGAATTAGACAAGATACACCCAGGCTCGATTGCTGCCAGTCCTGTAGATACCAAAAATTCAATAAATAAACATCCCATTTCCAAGAATGTGAAGTAGGAAAAAATGTTTCACGCTATGCTGCGATCAAAAGAAAATCCAAAGAGACGAGTGAGAAAATTAGAAAAAATTTTGCCCTTCTTGTATCATGAATTGACTGTGATTAACTACATTTTTTTAGTCCAATTTCGGTAGCCACACCCAGACCTGACTACTGCCAGACCTGTTGAATCAAGAAATCACTTTAATAGTGTCTGACAAAGTGAAGTAGGCTAAAAGATCTCAAAAAGCAGCAAGTCATGCCGCAAACTAAAGAAATTCAAGAACAGATAAGAAACAAAAAAATTGACATCTATCAGTCTGGAAAGGGTTGCAAAGCCATTTCTAAGGCTTTGGGACTCTGGTGAATCACGGTAAGAGCCATTACCCCTAAATGGAGAAAACTTGGAACAGTGGCGTGAACCTTCCCAGGAGTTGCTGGCCTTCCGAAATTACTCCAAGAATGCATCGACGACTCGTCCAGGAGGTCACAAAAGAAACCGAAACAACATCTAAAGAACTGAAGGCCTCACTTGCCTCAGTTAAAGTCAGTGTTCATGATTCAACAATAAGATAGAGACTGGGCAAAAATGGTAAAACCACTGCTCACAAAGAACACAAAGGCTCGTCTCACATTTGCCAAAAAACCTCTTGATGATCTCCAAGACTTGTGGGAAAATATTCTGTGGACTGAGGAGACAAAAGTTGAACTTTCTGGAAGGTGTGCATCCCGTTACATTAGGCGTAAAACTAACACAGCATTTTATTAAAAGATCGTCATTCCAAAAGTGAAACATGGTTGTGGCAGTGTGATGTTTGGGGCAGCTTTGCTGCTTCAGGACCTCGAATACTTGTCGTAATGGATGGAACTATGAATTCAGCTTTCTACCTAAAAATTCTGAAGGGGAATGTCCAACCATCAGTTTGTGACCTCAAGCTCAAGCGCAATTGGGTAATGCAGCAGGACGATGATCTGAAACACACAAGTAAGTCCACCTCTGAATGGCTTAGTAAAAACAAAATGAAGATTTTAGAGAGGCCTCGTCAAAATCCTGACTAAAATCTACTCGAGATGCTGTGGCATGACCTTAAAGCTGCAGTCTGAAGTTTTAGAAAAGTAACTTTTTGTCATTTTTGCTAAAACTGTCACTGTGTACAGGCCATTCCTGCTCAAAAACCCTTCAATGTGGTTGAATTAAAACAATTCTGCAAAGATGAGTGGGCTAAAATTCTTCTAAGGCAATGTGAAAGATTCATTGCCAGGTATCGCAAATGTTTGATTGCAGTTCTTGTCGCCAAGGGTGGCACTAACAGTTATTAGGATTTAGGGGGCAATTACTTTTTCACATAGGGCCAAGTAGGTTTGGATAGCTTTTTTCCCTTAATAAATGAAAACATCATTTAAAAACTGCATTTTGTATTTACTTGGTTTGTCTTTGTCTAATATTAAAATTTGTTTGATGATCTGAAACACTTAAGTGCAACAAATATAAAAAAAATAAGAAATCAGTAAGGGGGCAAATACTTTTTCACGGCACTGTAGCTCAGAGTGCGAAAATGCTGTCCACATTCTCTCGCTGTATTATTGGACTGCCTCAATGGTACTTCTATGTTGCAACCTGAATGTTTCCAAAATTGTTTTCCCAACAGTCTAGCCATCTTTGTGGGTTTTGGTTTTATTTTGTCAATTGTTTCTCAATCCATTATTGTCTCAGTGATTAGCACTACTCTTGGGTTTCCTCCTCATGCTCACTTATTACCACTTTGTTAATTGTTGTGTTTGTGTATTTAAGTTTCTGGTTTTCTTTTTCCCTTTGCAAAACTGTTGTCTTCTGTCATCGGTATTTAAACCCAAACTGCAAAGTATCCATTTTTTATTAACCTCCGCCAGGACGTATATGTTTTCGGTGCCGTTTGTTTGTTGGTTTGTTTGTTTGTGTACAACATAACTCAAAAACTTATGGCCGGATTTTGACGAAATTTTCAGGTGGGTATTAACTCAAGGAAGAGGTGATTAAATTTTGGCATATCTAGGCCAAAGTACTGCTGAGATATACGCCAAAGTTCAAGATTTCAAGTCTTTTCAATGGGCCGGAGGTCCAATCTCTGTGCTTTTGGCTTTGCTGCCCCCTGGCGGAGGTTCTGCGCTCTCAGAGTGCTTTTCTAGTTGGGAATGTGTTCCTAGTGCCTGCAGTCCTGGTGAGCGGCGCTTCTCCCCATCTCTACTTCATCCAAGTCCGATGGTGAGCATCTGCCCTGCGTGCCCTGATCTATTTGGCTTGAAACATCGGACAATGACCTCTGGCCTGTCCTTTCTACTACGCCAAGCCCGACCTCCAGGGTTCCTGTTCCCACTCGCCTGACCTCTGACCATCTTCTAACTATTCGCTTGCGATTAATTGAAATTCCAATAGTGCATTTATGAAGACACCCTTGTGGCTTTGTTTGTGATTTGCACGTGGCTCCTTTGTTCTGAATTCCCGACCCATCTCAGTGACTCCTGATATTTCATGAGGATCATCCATAAGCATGATGTCACAGCTTTACTGCTTCACCTTAATAACATGGAGTTTTGGAAGCAGGTTGCAATCTGCCAGAGTGAGGCTATCTCCATCCAGGAATTTCCTGTTAGAGACAGGGGTATCCACTGAGGAGTCATGAATCATTTCCTGCAGGAGAGGGGTGTTCAGGTAATGATCCAGTCTCTTGAATTCCCGCAGCAGGGCCTTCTCGTGATCTGCAAAGGACAAAGACAAGGTCTTGTGACAGAATATGGTGGGTAATGTTGAAAATAATTATAAAGTTGAGAGAGAATAAAAGCAGTGTGTATTATAGTTTAATTTGAAAAATGTATTGTTCTCACACCATTATATAGTAATTTAGTAGTTTGGCCATCTTGGTATGACGGACCTTGTTAACTCTCACTTGGATGTGATATCTTGACAGGATATGAATATTGCAATACTGGATGAATTTAATAGCTATTGCTGGACTGTTGCCCTTGCAGTTCAAAGCAGGAATAAATTTTCATTTTGTTGAGTTATTCTTCCTCTCTTGTTGAAGTATCTCCACACAAACCAGTCTCCAGTAAAAAGAGGCTCTTTGATGATATGTCAAGGTTTTAGCCTTGTTAACAAGAATTAAAGTCATTTTTATAGCAAATAAGCAAAACAGATGAGCCTGGCCTCCTTCCACATTTTACCATAAGGCAAAGACCACCTATCCCCGTTAAATTACGGTGCCCAAAACAAGGTGTTTTTGGAACATATGCATCTTTTTCATTTACTCACGAATCATTGTTTTTATGCACAACAACCGCGGAATTTGACTTTTTTCCTTCTGTTAATGTTGTGCTCAAACAGGTATGGGATATTACCGTAGCTTATCAATCATTTCAAATTAATGTCTGGTTTTATCTTTTGGTAAATCGTAAGTAGTGAGACTATATTAATTATGACGGCATGATTTCAATTCATCATTCAAATTAGCCTATAATAAAGTTAATTTAATTAAATTGTTTAATTTAAACACCCCTTATAGACTCAATGCCTGATTCAACCATATCACTTCTTGCATAATTACAACCCCAATTCTGAAATAGATGGGCCGAAGTGTAAATTGTGAATAAAATCAAAATGCAATGACTTTCAAATCACGTGAGCCAATATGTTATTTACAATAGAACATAGGTAACATTTTAATTGTTGAATGTTGAAATTTTACATTTTTTATTCACAAAATGTGCATATTTCAAATATTCTGGCTGCAACAGGTCTCAAAAATGTTGGGACACAGGAAAAAAAAAGGGCTGAAAAAGCAATATATAAGAGAATCAGCTGAAAGAACATTTAGCAAGTAATTAAGTTAACTGGCGTCAGGTGTTTAACATGATTGGCTATAAAAGGGATGTCTTAGAGAGGCTGAGTCTCTCAGAAGTAAAGATGGCCAGAGGCTCTCCAGCCATTTAAAGCTTGCATTAAAAAATTGTGGAATACTTTAGAACCAATGTTCCTCAACGTCAAATTGCAAGGGCTTTGAAGGTCACATCATCGGCAGTGCATAACATCATTAAAAGATTCAGAGAAACTGGAAAAATTTCTGTGCATAAGGGACAAAGCCAAAGACCTTTACAGGATGCCCTCTTCGGGCCCTCAGACGCCACTGAATCACTCACCGGAACGATTCTGTCATTGACATGACTAAATAGGCCCAGGAATACTTCAAGAAACCACTGTCTGTAAACACAGTCCACCGTGCCTTCCACAGATGCCACCTAAAACTCTCTCATGCAAAAAGGAAGCCATTGTTGAGCATGATCCAGAAGCACCGGCGTGTTCTGTGGGCCAAGGCTCATTTAAATGGACTGTAGCAAATTGTTTAAGTGTCCTGTGGTCAGACTAGTCTAAATTTGATATTCTTGTGATATTTTTGGTTCCAACAAGGCCTGTGTGTTTTAATGTCATATTAGTATAGCTGATCCTAAATAGGTTAAAATTACATAATTAATGTATGTCAACAACATTCAAACATATGATTTGCCACATTTAAAAAAATTGCACGGCCAACTACAAATATTGGGACCCACGGCAAAGATTAACATAAATAACTATGAAAAAAATTATTGTAGTTATTGTAAATCCTCCCAATCTTTTATTCAAAAATTTACAAATATATGACCTTAAATTTAAAGAACATGATTGAAATAAAAAGTTGTTTTTTCAAAAAAAAATTCCCCCAAGAATGCGTTCCACAGTTATTGGCACCCTTAGACAATTATACAGGAACAATGTAATTAAAGTATATTCTAATTCATATACTGAGTCAAAAAAGAAACTTCACACCCATAAATTTGGAAATATTTTCTTGAAACATTTAATAAAAGAGTTTTTATTATCACTAGGGGTAAATGCGTCGTCAAAGACATCTTGACACACATCAACTCCGTCGTGCACAGGTACGTAGCACGTGCGAGCGTACTTTAAGCTAAAACCATGTTCTCTCGTGTTCCTAGTCACGTGACCATATGAGATGTGCAACTGAGCTCACGTTAGCACATTAGAGTGACATCTCGGAAAAACAAGTTTTTACAGTTAATTATTTGTTGATTTTCAATGCCATGGCTGTCAAACATTCAGCGTGAACGTGTCATTGACATGCTGAATACGGAAACGTCCGTCACTGACGTTGCAAGGGTTATGGGATGCAGTCGACGGACTATCCACAATCTTCAGACACGTCTCCAACAAACTGGCACCATAACTGACCGACCTCGTTCTGGTAGCCCACGCGTGATGTCAAAAGGAGAAGACTGTCATGTCATTTACATAATCGATTTGTCACTGCAACGTCCACTAGGAATGAATTGTTTAGAGGTCGTGTGACTGCTCAAACCATACGTAATCGGCTGCGCACTGCTCTTATTCAAGTTGTAACTTACCATTTTTACTCTTGGACATTTCCGTAGCATTTCCAGTGGAACTGGTTACATTATGGACATTATTTTTAATGATACACCGTCTTTATTGAGTACAGAATTAAATAAAATCATTATTTAAAACCTCATTTCTTGTATGTTCAACTTAGAGTGTGAAGGAGTGTGAAGTTTTTATTTTGGCTGAGTATATTTTACTTCTCCCACTACCTGTATGTCTGCTGAATTGGTTCTTCCTGTCTCGTGTGTTGTTCCTGGTAGTTGCTTGATTGGCTCATTATCTATTTAGTGCAATCAGCTGTAGCCTCTGATAGTGCTGTGCATATGTTACATTCAAATAATGAAACCAGTCATTTCATGAAATGGCTATCGCTAAACTTCAGCCTGTGTGTTTTGTCTCAGTTGAGACTGGATCATCTTACGAGAAGCCGTTATGCCAATTTCTTATTCTAAACTCGAGGTTTCTTCCCTGGTGGCTTTTCCAGGAAGCTAAATTATTAGGTACAGCAGGTCATCTATTGGTTCACCTCCTCCTTCTCACATCCATGGCCTAGTGGCACATTGATCTGGCAATTGGTTCAGCCTCTGCCCAATTTGTAAAAACTTCTTTTTTTAAATTCAATGTAATGTGGAAATTTTAAATACACTGCTCAAAAAAATAAAGGGAACACTAAAATAACACATCCTAGATCTGAATGAATGAAATATTCTTAATACTTTGTTCTTTACATTGTTGAATGTGCTGACAACAAAATCACACAAAAATTATCGATGGAAATCAAATTTATTAACCCATGGAGGTCTGGATTTGGAGTCACACTCAAAATTAAAGTGGAAAAACACTACAGGCTGATCCAACTTTGATGTAATGTCCTTAAAACAAGTCAAAAATGAGGCTCAGTAGTGTGTGTGGCCTCCACATGCCTGTATGACCTCCCTACAACGCCTGGGCATGCTCCTGATGAGGTAGCGGATGGTCTCCTGAGGGATCTCCTCCCAGACCTGGACAGTCTGTGATGCAACGTGGCATTGGTGGATGGAGCAAGACATGTCCCAGATGTGCTCAATTGGATTCAGGTCGGGGGAACGGGCAGGCCAGTCCATAGCATCAATGCCTTTGTCTTGCAGGAACTGCTGACACACTCCAGCCACATGAGGTCTAGCATTGTCTTGCATTAGGAGGAACACAGGGCCAACCGCACCAGAATATGGTCTCACAAGGGGTCTCACTGAGGATTTAATCCTGGTACCTAATGGCAGTCAGGCTACCTCTGGCGAGCACACGGAGGGCTGTGCGGCCCCCCAAAGAAAGGCCACTCCACACCATTACTGACCCACTGCCAAACGGTCATGCTGGAGGATGTTGCAGGCAGCAGAACGTTCTCCACGTCGTCTCCAGACTCTGTCACAGGTGCTCAGTGTGAACCTGCTTTTTTCTGTGAAGAGCACAGAGCACCTGTGGCGAATTTGCCAATCTTGGTGTTCTCTGGCAAATGCCAAACGTCCTTCACGGTGTTGGGCTGTAAGCACAACCCCCACCTGTGGATGTCGGGCCCTCATACCATCCTCATGGAGTCTGTTTCTGACCGTTTGAGCAGACACATGCACATTTGTGGCCTGCTGGAGATCATTTTGCAGGGCTCTGGCAGTGCTCCTCCTGTTCCTCCTTGCACAAAGGTGGAGGTATCGCTCCAGCTGCTGGGTTGTTGCCCTCCTATGGCCTCCTCCACGTCTCCTGACGTTCTGGCCTGTCTCCTGGTACTGCCTCCATGTTCTGAACACTACGCTAACAGACACAGCAACCCTTCTTGCCACAGCTTGCATTGATGTGCCATCTTGGATGAGCTGCACTACCTGACCCACTCGTGTGGGTTGTAGAGTCCGTCTCGTGCTACCACTAGAGTGAAAGCACCGCCAGCATTCAAAAGTGACCAAAACATCAGCCAGAAAGCAAGTGGTCTGTGGTCACCACCTCCAGAACCACTCCTTTATTGTGGGTGCCTTGCTAATTGCCTATAATTTTCACCTGTTGTCTATTCCATTTGCACAACAGCATGTGAAATTGATTGTCAATCAGTGTTGCTTCCTAAGTGGACAGTTTGATTTCACAGAAGTGTGATTGACTTGGAGTTACATTGTGTTGTTTAAGTGTTCCCTTTACTTTTTTGAGCAGTGTAGTTACGTATCACCTCCTTTTTCCCTGGATTATATGAAAGAGAGGACATGCAGGCCAGTTTTCCTCAGTCATTCAGCACCATGGTTCAGACAGAAGAATACAATGATGAGCAACACAAAGTTGTTGAGCTCCAGAAAGAGTAAATGGCTATGGGGTTTATTCTCCCATGCGCGTAAGTCGAAAAAAAAGCGTAGCTACGCGTATTCTCCACTCAACTAAAGTCTGTGCATTACGCGGCCCAAAGGCAGTTACGCATTTGGGCGGAGCAAGGCTAAAATCGGGGCGTTTCTGGGCGTTTCTTAGGCAAAAAACACTTACGCGTATTCTCCCTCTGGCTTACACGATTTTTTTCTGTTAAGCGCTTTTGAGGGCTGTATTACGGTCAAGCGCCTACATAAGGCAAAATAGAATATTGCGTTTAATGTCGGTTGTATGCTGAATCTTAACATTAATTTTATTTTATTTAACATGGTAAAGGTTGAGACATTTAATATTCGATCGCTCTTCCTTATTTCTAAACTACATTTCTCATAGCCATAATAATTTATCAAACAAAATCATCACATGATATTACGCATCAGCCTCTTCTCCAATTAGTTCAATTACAAAGGCATAGCAATTAATTAATACGAGTACACATAAGACCATCATTCTACCATGCCCTCAAAACCTAAAACCAAAATGTCAGTTCTGCATTTGTTTGCACTCTTGCGTGATTGGGAAAGAGTGAGAGGAGCGTGCCGAGCTCGAAGACGACCACCCATATATTGGCATCGTTCTGATATCCTGGGACTTACAAACATCGAGTGCATCCAGCGCTTTCGTCTGGACCGTGCACGAGGCAATCATCTATCTATCAATCATCTCTGCGCTGTTGCTCCTGGCATCTGGGTGGTTCCACAGAGTGGCTGATGATGTCATGCACATATCACGGGCGCCTGTGTCAAGGTGTCTGACACAGTTTGTTGACGCTCCAAGTTCTTCTCCATGCACTTCCACTGCAGAAAGAGTGGATGCCTTCTCTTCCTCCAGTGCAGTGAAATGCACAGGGGATGATGGTTGCCCACAACCTGTTGCGTGTACACTTCTCCGGGGTGCAGAGAGCCTGGCTTTCACAGCACCCCACAGATCTCTCCATTTATGCTTTAAATCGGAGATACTGTGCTTACATCTCCCCACCGAAGCCACATCAAGAATGATTCGCAGCTTAATTCCTCTGATCAGCCTTCAGTGCTCGCTTGCCATACAACACCAACATCTGTGAAATTTGTTTTTCGGCTATGGCTCGACGTCGCCATCATTGTCTTCATTTTCTATTAACAAATGCGACTGCCCTATATGTTCATGATAATCTAAAAAGTTGTGATATTCTCACGAGTGAGTAGATTGATTTTCTAATTGAGGATATCTGTATTAACTAACTCGTGTCTTTGTAATTTTTTATTACCATTGAAAATACAGTGTATTTTAATGTGCGAATAAAGATATTATTAAATAGGATACTCTAGATTGAGCCCTACCCTGGCCAATACCAATGCACTACTCATTTGTTAATCAATTTTAGCCAAAAAAGAATAGCCGACATGGGAAGAATCATTATCAGTAAATGGGATAATTGATAATAATAAAGTACTAGGACAAGTTCAAGTGAATGTGTCACTCAAATCAAATGGGACATGATAGGCTACGGATATGGAATTGTGTGATTGCTGAGGCGGTTTCGGGGCGGGGGGATGACCGCGAGCGGGGTAAGAATCCTTTGTTAAAGCGTTTCCATGTCCTTTAGTTGCAAACCTGACATCGAAGTAGTTTGAGATTTCAAGTGCGCAATTTCTAAATGAGATCAAAGAAAATGTCTTTGATTGTCACTTGAGTGTGACTAGAAAGATCCCTTTATTTGTCTTCTTCCCTGTCTTCCACGGAACAAACAGGCTGGTGTAGGAGGGGCACATTTTCAATGATCTGATTGCGCTCGGTGAGAAGCATTAAATTCTTTATTTTTTATTTCATTATCGCGGCAATGTCTTTGATTGTCACTTGAGTGTGACTAGAAAGATCCCTTTATTTGTCTTCTTCCCTGTCTTCCATGGAACAAACAGGCTGGTGTAGGAGGGGCACATTTTCAATGATCTGATTGCGCTCGGTGAGAAGCATTAAATTCTTTATTTTTTATTTCATTATCGCGGCAATTTCTTTGTTTGCATAGCTTTAATGCCATGTTGGCTAGAGTAAGAAATAAAAAAGCTGTCTGCATGAGTTTTTGGCACAGACATACATAGGCCTACTATTATAGCAGCCTGCTGATTAAACCTTGTATCTTCAAAATGACAAACTTCACAGGTAAATAAAAAAGAAATATAAAATTAAATGATAATAATAAAATGAAATAATGGATAAATATAGTTTAAAATTAAAAATGTTTAATTTTGCATGTAAGAATAGTGGACAAACAAGTTTTTGTTTCTTATCAGTTTGGAGATACGAGGTTTTATCAGCAGGCCGACGATATTCAAATTTAAAGTCTGGTTTTCGTTTTCCATGGACCACAACTGTATTTTCATGGTTAATCAGAAAATCCTTTTTCCATGTTTTCCTGATGGCCATAATCAATGAGCTCTTTTGGATTAGTCACACCTCTTTCATAAGGCAGCCTACATTCTGAAGTTAAGCGCTGTGGGCGTGATCGAAGCGAGTAGGGGAGAATACGCGTAACTCAAAAGCACTTAACTCGAATCGCGTAAAAAAGGACTTACGCGCTAATGGGAGAATAGACCCCTATGAGAAAATGGCTAATGCAATTAGAATCCCGATTATAACAATCAGGGCTATAATGAAGTTCAAGGTATCTGATATTATTAAAAGTCTGCCTGGGAAAGGCCATTTGCCTATTTTGCATGCATGCACAGTGATGTTTTGCCATGGTGTTATCAGTCCCTGATCCCCTGCCATGTCCACTCTAACCTCATAGCACAACAGAAGGCTCTGTGCTGTCAAATTCTTTCCCGTCAAAAGAATTTAGGCTGCACAAAGTACTAAAAAGGATCCAATAATTATGGCGCACGTTTTTGGGAAAACATGTTGCTCACAGTAAAGCCCCGTTCCTACCATCACGATTTTTACGCGATTCACGCCGATGTCAGATCACGGCAAGTCGTGGGGGTGTCTTAGTTGTAACCGGGGAGAGTCCTGAGCAGTCGCAAAAGTTTGCAACAAAGTTATCGCCTCGTTTTCATCGTGGCACAAGTTTCAAACTGTTCAAAAAAATTGTGGTGGTTCACGAGCTTGTCACAGGTCGTCACGTCTTAGCAATGTCGTAGTGGTGTCGTAATGGTGTCCTGACAGGTCGTGTTTGTGTCGTGATGGTTTGTGAATATTCCTATGCAATTGTTCTGAGGAAAATGGCCACGATTGTAGAAAATGTAGTCACAATATGCTAGAAATGCCCAGAACATAACAGGATGTGAACCTGAATGGAATGAGACAGACCCATGATGAACAAAAAGAATGTGATGTCAAACGGCTTGGATGTGAATAGGCACAACGCCACCACGACTGTGCCATGAAGTCAACATCGTGGCCGTGACAGAATTTTGTGCTTTTTCAGGCTGACGTATCACGACTCACTACGATAATAGGTCTTGGTATATCTGCATGAATCGCCATAGAAATCATGAAGGTGGGAACGGGGCTTAAGTATTCATTTTTTGTTTTTAGTCACAGCCATGTTGTCATTTTGTTTGCGGCTTAGGTATAGGCACATGGCAGGCAGTGGCAAAAGCCTCACAATTCTGAGTTCAATTACTGAGCCGAAAGATTCCATTCACTCGAAATCTAATTAGCCATCATCACACTGTTTTTTGTTCAAAGGCTCCTGGATATGTATTTTTTGTCTTTCACAACCACTCACAGGCGTTCACAGGGGTGCTTTTGATGTACGCTGAAAACTTTGCAAAGATGTCCGCACCCACATCGAAGGACTCCTTGTTCTGGGGACTGAGCTGGGGGTACCTAGTTCAAATGAGAGGAAGAGAGGTAAGCTTCATTCCAGTATAATCACACCAGGCTGAGGGAAATTCTAACAGCTCTCCGGACAGGTATGCCACACCTGGGTGGAGCCAGTGTCTGCTCCAGGAAGTCCTCAATCTTTATGAAGTCTGTCTTGAGGTCTCCATTGTACAGCAGGAAAGGAGGGTTGGTCCCTGGTGCCAAGTCTTTCAGCTCTGCTGGCTTCCTGAACAATTTGGTAGTCAAGGGGGAGGCAATAAGAGAAAACAGAGGTCAGGAGAGGTTACTTATCAGTGACCGAACGCAACATCCGGGTCTGTGCTGTTGATGTTGACAGATAATAGATTTCAAGTCTTCTGACTCAGTTGGAAAAACACAGTGCACACGCGAGTGGCCTTTTGCGCTGGGGTGTGTGTTTACATTCCTTGCATGAGTCACTTTGAAGCATCATTTTTTAATCAAGCCAGAGTGTTTGTCCAACCGAAGTCTCTTACAAAATCTTCACAATAAATGACAGATTAGATTAGTTTAGCATTAACCCAGCACAGATTTTTTTTGTGGTGAATGTATAAACTTTCACCCCACCCTTTCATCTGATCAGATACCCTATGTCTTTTCAGTTTTAACTGAATAGCCGAATCTGGCTGTTATTCTTGTTGTAACTGTCCCGAATGCAGTGCAGGTATGGAGTGTATTATCAAGTAATGATAATCATAATAATTAAAATAAAACATTTTATTTATACAGCACCTTTAACGGTGCTTTAGCCGATTCAGCTAGATCACCCTTTGTTTTTAATTTTGACTTTGAAACAGCCAGTAATGTTTGCCTTTCAGACCGAAGCAATCTATAAGCTCCATAAGGAATTAAAAGCACACATATATATTCTGAAGCCTGACCATGAAGTACTTTGTAGGTAATGAATAAAATTTTAAAATCAATCAAAATTTGTCCCTTTGATGGTGGTTGAAGTGCAATATTATTTACTTCTTCATGTCCACGGTGGTCACAGTGAACTTCACGCCTTTCAGCCACAGAACCATGAAGAGTCTCTGACAAAAGGGACAGTTTCCGACATTCTGCCCATCGTGTCCAGCCTGTGGAGAGGAGAGACTCGCACGCAGTTACACCCACACTGCTTGAAGCAAACTCACTGGCATCCATATGAAAGCACATCAAATTTAACACTGACGCCGATCTGTGAATCCCCCCCTTATACCAAACATCATGCCTCACTGTGCTTTCATAGTGATTCCATTATTGAATAAAGCCACTTGAATTGTTCAAAGCTATGTGATAAATAATATAACACCAAGCTATTGTGCAGATCACGTTTTTTCAAGAGCACAAAGCACAACAGAACACAGCAACAAAAAACAATAATTACATTAAAAAGTAACAGGACGGGAGGGAATGACAATAAAAATGCCCGCTGGCCTGCTGGCTGTTGTTTACTGTGTCTTTGTCTTTACTTGGAAACTCTTGAAAGGCTTCCTCATCTGCTGTGTGCCAAGGTGCACAAAGGTGCATCATTTCCAGAAATATTACCACTGATTGGTTTAGGGAAGAAAAAAAAAAAACAATCTTTTTGGGAGCTGAAGGATAATTTGCCACAAAAAAGTAGGCTTGTAGTGTTCGGGTGTCTTTGATGTGATTTGGCTGCTCAAACACCATCATGCTATGAAATATCCGGGCTATTTACACAACCATGGGTCCTAAAACAGTGAAAAGGAGGACAATTCCTCTTATTTTGACTTTCAGATACTGTATGTTGAACCAGGTTCATAAGAAAGTCTGGGTTACACACCTGCCAATATTGTAATTGCTGAATGAGATAAAATTTATTTTGTACTAAATACAGTATCTAACTTTTAGTTTGTACAACCCCAATTCTGAAATAGTTGGGACATAGTGTAAATTGTGAATAAAATCAACACGCAATGACTTTCTAATCACACCAGCCAGTATTTATTGACATAAGAACAGAGATAACATCGCAAATGTTGAAACTGAGAAATTTTACCATGTTATCCACAAAATGAGCTCATTTCAAATTTGATGGCTGCTCCAGGTCTCAAAAAAGTTGGGACAGGGGTTTGTTTACCATGGTGTAACATCCCCTCTTCTTTTTAACACAGAGTGGAGGTGTCTTGGCATTGAGGAGACAAGTTTCTTGAGTTTATCCACTGGAAATTGATCCCACTCTTGTTTAATACAGGCTTCCAGCTGCTGGAGAGTTTTGGGTCTCCTTTGATGGACTTTTCATTTAATTATGTGCAAAATGTTCTCAATCGGTGAAAGATCAGGACTGCAGGTAGGCCAGTTCAGCTCACGGACTTTTCTACTGCGAAGCCATGCTGTTGTAAAAGCTGCAATATGTGGTTTTGCATTGTCCAGCTAAAATATACAAGGGTTCCCTGGAATAGATGTTGTCTGGAGGGCAGCATATGTTGCTCTAAAACATTTATATACCTTTCGGCATTCATGGTGCTTTTTAAAACATGCAAGTGTCCCATACCATATGCACTAATGCATCCCTATACCATAAGAGATGCTGGCTTTTGAATTGAACGCTGGTAACAGGAGGGGTGGTCTTTCTAAATTTTTTATCCCGGAGGACACGGCGGCCATGATATCCAACATGAATGTCAAATTTGGACTAGTCTGACCACAGGACACTTTGCCACTTAGCTACAGTCCATTTTAAATGAACCTTGGTCCACAGAATACGGTGGCACTTCTGGATCGTGCTCAACAATGGCTTCCCTTTTGCATGATAGAGTTTTAGATGGCATTTGTGGATGGCATGGCGGACTGTGTTTACAGACAGTGTTTTCTCGAAGTATTCCTGGGCCCAGTTTGTAATGTCAATGACAGAATCATGCTGGTGAGTGATGCAGTGGCGTGTACGGGTCCGAAAATCACGGACATCCAGTCAAGGTCTTCGGCCTTGTCCCTTTTCCAGTTTCTCTGAATCTTTTGATGAGGTTGTGCACTGTCCATGATGAGACCTTCAAAGCCTTTACAATTTTACGTTGAGGAACATTGTTTTTAAAGTATTCCATAATTTTTGTTACGCAAGTCTTCACAGGATGGAGAGCCTCTGGCCATCTTTACTTCTGAGAGACTCAGCCTCTCTAAGACATCCCTTTTATAGCCAATCATGTTAAACACCTGATGCCAATTAACTTAATTACTTGCTAAATGTTCTTTCAGCTGATTGTCTTATATATTAACTGCTTTTTCCCTTTTTTTGCCTGAGCCCCAACTTTTTTGAGACCTGTTGCGGCCAGAAAATTTGAAATCAGCTCATTTTGTGGGTAAAAGTGTAAAACGTCTCACTTTCAACATTTGAAATGTAATCTATGTTCTAATGTAAATAACATAGTGGCTCATGTGATCTGAAAGTCATTACATTTTGATTTTATTCACAATTTACACTTCGTCCCAACTATTTTGTAATTGGGGTTGTATTTTACATGCAGTATATTCACCCTTACTTTAATCCCATAACAGCCACAAGGAATGTACTGTTTTGGGTAATGATGTTGAGGCTAAGGCCCAATCCCAGTTCCCTTCTTGGCCCTACCACTTCGCCCTGTCCCCATGTTTTGAACATTTCCGCGCAGGGTATGGTTCTGCTTGTGACTGAAGGTTAGAGGTAATCTGTCCCTACAGATGGCCTTCAAATGCATCATTTTCAGATGCAGGCTTTGAATGGAAAGAAAGTAATTTCCCATGAAACTTTGCAGACTAATAAACATGGCTGCCGGCACAGGGAAAAAAGTCCTTTAGTTTAAGTATATCCTCACAAACAGCCGTGCAAAAATTGTGAAATATGTCAGTTTACCGTAGCTTTAATGTAGTACGTCATCAGTTTTTTATGGCAAGCATTTCACAAAAGATTTTATGATGTCAATAAAAACTCCACTTAAATGGAAATTCTTGCATGACACAGTGCAGGCTATTTCCATCCTGAGTGTTCCCTAATTGCTTTCCTCAATCCAGCTGTCTGCGTCAGTTTCAGACTTGTTTTGTCAATTGATTCTTGTTATTTAATTATTTCCTTGTTTGTGAGTTTGTTCTGATGAATTAAAAATACAAGGGCAGGACTCTTCACACTTTTGAAATCACCTGTCCGTACTGTTAAAAAAATAAATAAATTAGCCGAGGCCTGCTCCCAGCTGCCAGGATTTCAAGACACTTGGAAATGTACTCTCAGAGATTTTAAGCATTTGCAGAATACAAGCAAAGCAATCCCAAATTCAGTACCATTTACAGTCAACATTGATTAGAATTATCAGTCTTGAATAAAGTTTTGAAGAGTGCGTTTCCCATCACTATAGGTCAATAGGTCTATCTGGCAGTATGGTCAGTCATAAACAAGATCGTAGCATCAGATTGAAGCAGTAACGTCAGGAACATGGTTAAGAAACCTTTGCCTGCCAGGAACATTGACCATGCATTATCAACACCAGGCAACTCTGTCTTTGAGTTAGCGACAAATATATCTTCTACTGTTTGCTATCAAAAAAATCAGGTGTGCTCTAAGAAATGAGATCATGTTAAAGCCACCTCGCTAACATCAACGCTATCTACAAACTGAGACAAGTGAAGACGTTGCCACAGTTGGTTTCTGTTTACGAGCTAGTCATTTAATTCTGATCTTATAAGTTAACGCAATGTTGGAATTAATGTTCCACTTGCCTATTTGCAGCGATGAAGCTGAGTTTGTTGCATTGTTTCCGTTATTTGAAGCTAATGGAAACAATTGCTAACTAACTATTTAGCTATGTCACATTAGCCAGCTGGTTGCATATTCTTACGCTAACTAATTTTTGCAAATGTTGGTAAATACATGTATCGCAAAAGGTTTGTGATGCTTTCACCGAAGTCCGTGATGATCATGGTAGTTTTAACTAGCTGACAATCAAGCAAGTATGGTTACAGAATTTTGCTGGCAATTAAGTGATTCATTTTATCCATTGTTTCAGGTGACCAGTAGCTACCGTGTCTATTGTTTCTAATCTAATTATAATCTATGTTTGTAAATCTATAAACCAAATCTAGCTGGTGCTCATCTAAAGGCGTCGTAACAATCGTTAGATTTGTCACCAACGGAGGCTTTGAGCTTATAGGAAATCTGCTTTCAAAGATTTTGATGGTCGTACATGACAAGCCCCTGGACCTCACTTAAAAAGTTGCATAATTTCCCCACCCTGTGAAGCAAGACAGCCATCTCCTAGACTTCTCGGTACATTGAAAAGCATTCGTTTGAAATGGGGCACATTCATGGGGCACACATCAACTCCAATAGTCTATGTTTAATAGCTAAAATAACAATAAAGAAGTCAACATTCAAATATGTATGAACCAAACTGTATACCTGAGTGAGTTTGTAAGGCCAAACATAGGAATTTCCACTCTGAATCATAATGCTCATAAATGAGTCCTCTTAGCATGCAACTAACTGACCCTGGATTACCAACCCCCTTTTTTAAGTCTTCAGCCAATAGAGCAAGATGTTGAGGTCCATTATGGTTTACTACCGCCAATAATTATTTGTAATTCTATACAATATACATTGCTGTGAAGTATTGTCTACCGTGATTTACTGTACAGTTTTCTCAAATTTCTCAAATTCACCCCTTAACTCTGTATCTTTATTGGATAAATTTCACAATGAACAATTTGTACTGAGTAAGCATGCTATGTATGATAAAAAAGACTCAATATAGCGGGATAAAACAGGCAGAGGTCCCCGGCAAACAAGCCAGCAACTTCTTAAATTTGTAAAAACAATTTTGAGTTACTGACCTTGACAAACAGCTCAATGCAGGGTTCTTTGTCTGCATTCTGCTTTAGTTCCATGGTGTCCAGCAGTTTGTTCCAGCAAGGCAAAGTAACTTATGCTGCAGATGGTGGACTTAGCTTCACAGAGAGAGTTCTTGATTTTAAATGGCTGAGTGTGGCATAGAGAGGCATAGACATTGTATTTGTACCTAGGAGCCAGAATCCAATCAGCCACAGGTATCCTCCCCTGTCCAACCAGTGGGTGATACTGAAAATTTTTCTGCCCTTTGATACATATTAAAAACCCTTTGGAGGAGGGCACAGAAGTTGGGCGTATGACTTTTCCTTTATAAACCAAGCACCAACCCTTTGGGCCAAAAATAGACCCTGTTACTTTTATAAAAGGAAAGCTGATAATGGAAGGTACAGATGGAATGATTCACACAGTAACTTTAAAGAGCTCTGTATACTGTACTCTAAATACTGCAGTTAGTCGCACTATGAACATTCTGTACTGTGTTGCGCTTGATTGTGTCCTGACTTAGAATACACCATGAACTGCACAGAGTGCAGCCTCTCTGCTGAAAATCTTAAGTGTACAAATTGCCAGGACACCTGATAATGTAGTGCATGTTTAAGGAAAACATTAGCACACAGTGTCAATTACCAAGGAAATTAATCCACTTACCTTTGGGAGTATTCTATGTTCTTTACTTTTTTGACATTAAAAAGCAAAAACATTGATAATGCTTTCCCCACCCACAAAAACATGCATCATAGGAACACTGCAACCAGTACCCCTGACCAAGGAACTGGCTTTAGATCTGGAGTTGGTCCCCAGGCGCTGCTCTGTGGCTGCCCACTGCTCCTAACAATAGGATGGGTCAAATGCGGAGGACAAATTACCCCACGGGGTTCAATAAAGTATCTCTCTCTCTCGCTCTCCCCCAAAAAAGCTCCTGTGCCTTTAATGGACAACCTTATTTCCAAAATGTTAGCACAGTGTGGAACATAGAAATAGAAAAGAAAGCAATCATTTGTTAATCATTTTTGACCTATATTAAATTGCCCCTCTTCCAACTTTTTTGAGATGTGTTGCTGCCATCAAATTCAAAATGAGCTAATCCTTTTCTTCAATTGGTAAAATGTCTCACTTTCAACATATCGATGGTCTCATGCAAGAAGAGCATAATTCACATTGACACATTTTACAGGGGAGCCAAAAAACTGCCACACCACCACCTGTCAAAAAATTTGCCTGTAAATATGACGTTTTAAAAAGGCATTTAAACCACTTTAGGATAGGAATTGATACTCCAGATTTGGTCAGGAAATGGGCTTGTCTCAGTTATTCCGAGACAACCAAAAAACTCATTTTTGACCATTGATTTTGAGGCCATTGATATGTTGTCTACTGTGAAAACAATGTCAGTTTACGAGATTTACTAATCATTTCATCCTCTTTTTATTTACATTTTACACAGCATCCCAACTTTTTTGGAATTGGGGTTGTATAAGACAACACATTTTAGCTAGCAACTTTATTTATTTATTAATCTTCTGGAAATATTGATGCCATACTTTCAAAAAACATGGGACTGTGAAGGAATATTAATAAACGGGTGAAGAGGCGGCCGCTGAGTGGCTCACAGTAAAGACGCCCACCTGAGAGCCCTTTGGTTGGGAGTTTAAATCTAAACCTCGCGGCAGGGAAATAGATAAGCTAGTTAAGATTTGGGTGTTTTTTTTAGCTTTCCTGTGGCCAGGAATGAGCCAATGAGCCAAAAATATGCTGATTGTGTCATCCTCTGAAAGCATAAGCGGTGTGTGCTTGGCTGTGTAAAGGGGGAGGAAAAAAAATAGGTGTTGAAATCATGATGCTATCCTGCTTGGGTATGAAAGGAGCGTCCACGAAAGACATAGTTATTCCCAAGCGATTGCCTCGTGTGCCTGCCCTAATGCTATGCCGGTTGTCAATTACTGGAGCTCAGCGAAGGGCAAGGGCATAGCAGGGGCAGAGCAATCGAAAACACAGGGCAAGGGAGTGCAAGAACAGACAGACTGGGACAGAACCATGAGAACAATGAACTGGAACTGGGAATAAGCACAAAAGATAAACAATGGAAAGCAATTAACAAGCACGAGGCAGGTACAAGACACTCTGGCAAAAAACAAAGACATTAGATAGGCCTAAATATCCATAGGCTATGAAGAACTAAAGGGCAATAGGTGCAGGGAGTGACCCAATTGTGATGAGGAACAAGTGCACGTAATACAGAGACAGTAAGCAATGAATGAAACTATGGAAGTAGACATGGGACAATAGACTCAAACTACAGGCACTAAAAACTTTGGGTTGGGAAACATGAGATCTCACGAACACCCATGTGTTGCCCCTCAAATATTCCATAATTGATGTTATTATTGACTATTTGCAACATATTTCCATCTATAATCTTAACAGAGTTTTCGTTGAGAAAAAAAATTGAAGTGGCTTTACTGAAGTAACACATATTGAAGTCATTTAAGCAGGAATTCTGACATGAACAGGCAGGAAGCAGGACAGCTTTGTGGAATTTTGTGCTTTGCTCCGAACTCATTAGTTATCCATGTAGGAGTGGACTTTCTCTTGATATTCCTCATTTCTGATTAATGAAGGGGAGGTTTTCGCTGGCACTGAGAGAGCTAGCGGTACGATGCTGACATTCCAGTCTCCCACACCATCCACAGTTAGCCGCAGCCTGATACAAGGTGTACTCATGCTGTGATAACGTGTCCTGCTGTGAGGAAAATTTACCTGCCACAAGACAGGTCCCCGCATTTTCTAATCTTCTGTGTCCTACATTGAATGAAATTGGAGGTGCAGAGCAGGTGAAAAAATGGATCAAAATAATCCTAAAACTTTTTTTAAGACTCAAGAGACACAACTTTATGAACTGAACATAAAGCCAATGCAAACAAACGCTTGATTTTTGCCTGACCAGTGCTGTAGTAAATGCACGATGCTATGCTTTAGGACAAAACTGAATAAAGAATGAGTTTGCTTGAGAAAGCCAGCTGGTTCACTGAATACCAGCATTGTTTTCACTGGAAAACAACGCCATCATTGACCATTCAGTTTTCAGCTGATAGTCCACAGTAGTTTATTGCCGGGACGATGTCGAACGTTCAGACTCTTTCGGACATTATTTGAGATTAGCATGATGCCGGTGAAGCTGGGCTGGACGAGATCCTCCAGCACTATTTCATTCTGCATTAGTCTGGCCCTTTATTCGCACCTTCTTCAGGCTGCTCCAGATCTTACTGGTGAGTCATCTACTCTTGCTTCTGTTGCTTTAAGCACCAACACTGTAAACATGATAACTCCATTAAGTTATGTGAACCTATTTCTTCTTTTTAACTCCACTTGTTATGACAAGTTTTAGATATTGAACTCAAGTTCATAAGTTTTCAAAAGTTAAAGTTATCCATTGTCTTGTCCTTTTGTGAATTGTAACAAAGCTTATCTTCAAACTCACATTTTTAAGACAGCCTGTGAATTTTTGTTTCTGACATAAACCAGCCTGGAAAGTCTTACAGTGCATGATGATGATGAAGATGATTATTAATATTTCTTTGTTTTCATAAAACCCATTAATAAGCCTACTGCTAAATGTAAAATTACAAACTTTGGGGACTGATTGTGCATCATCCTCTGAAATAAATTGCCAATAAAAAATGTAACAATTTAATTATTATTTAATTTGGGGAGTGAAGTAAAATATATTAAGCAATCATTCTGAATATGCTCTCAGACTGACATTTGTACAATAAAATTATATTTTATAGTTTATTATAACTTTTTAAGCATTCTAAAAGACGTCAGACAGTCATGACTCAATTTTGCTGAATATCTATGCACTCATAAATTTTATAGTAATAGCTTTTGATATGCGTGCCTTTTATTTATGTGAGTCTATGTTTTACTGTTTATTACATTGACTGGTAAAGTAGATGGTGGTAGTTGCATTAGTGCTTGTTATTTTCTGAGCCCAGTGCAATGCACTGTCCGTGCAAGGCTGTCTTAGGCACATCTCTCGCTATTAAAAGCTCATTGTGTGTGAAAGCTGGGGGCATTTCTCTATTGTTTGCTGTTCATGCACTTGGCAGCAGGCAGGGCAGACCACAGCCAGTCATGTTGTAAAGCACAGTGTCGGAGAAATGTGTTTAAAGTGTTATGAGGGCAATAAAGGGGGGGGGGGGGGGTTGATATTGTATCCCAATGAATAATCTGACCATCTCAGCAAGACTAATACAATTAGGCCCGAGGGAATACCCCATAGTATTTCAAGCTGAACACAATGGCCAAAATGGGTTAAAATGCTCGAGGCGACAGATGTGAATTCCAGTTCAACCACATTTTATGGATAATTAAGGGAAAGGGGAGTAGGAGTTCAGAAACGTTGATCATAAAAGACCTGAAGGCCAGCAAGTTAGCAAAATACAAAAATATATTTATTAAATATTATTATACCAGTAAGGCTAAAACAGGAGATCGCAAATGTACCTCAATTGGAGTGACTCACACATGGGGATGAGACCCACATGGAACTGTAGTGTAACAGGATGGGGCTAGTGAGGTCAGGTCATAGCTGTCAACATTGGGTTTCGTTAATCAGTGACATTTTCGCAATCTGCTGGTCCAAGTGGTGGAGGGGCGCTGGCAGAATTGAACCGTAAACTCCCAGGTAAGAGTCATTCGCAACGACCAAATCACCAAACACCCAGGCTCATTGCCAAGGTAACCAGGGCATACTTTTTAGGAAACATTTCTTGTGATTGGACCATCAACTGCCACAAAAGCACCTGTTGGTCTGTTATGAAAAGTACATTCCTCTTTATGGCTAAGATTCTCCTCCCTGACACAGCCCTGCCTGCCACAACATTGAAAAGGAAATAACCTATCCTTTCCATGAGTCAGACTTTCTGCTTCAATAGACAGGATTAACTATTCATTGAAAAGTTGTTTCATGCTCACTTTGATTTACACTTATATTGGCATTTATTTGCATAGATGAATTCCTGATAAATTGTTTTAGCTGGGGTTTTTGATGATGATTTCAGCATTCCCATAAAAATTAATTAAGTGTGGAATTGTTCAAACATCTAGGGGTGAACTTTTTAGTACTTCTCTGCAAAAAAGAGCCGAAAAAGAAGTTAATATATAAGAGAATCAGCTGAAAAAACATTTAGCAAGTAATTAAGTTAACTGGCATCAGGTGTGTAACATGATTGGCTATAAAGGGGATGTCTTAGAGAGGCTGAGTCTCTCAGAAGTAAAGATGGCCAGAGGCTCTCCAGCCTGTTAAAGCTTGTGTAGAAAAATTGCAATACTTTAAAAACAATGGTCCTCAAGGTCAAATTGCAGTCTTTGAAGGTCTCATCATTGACAGTGCATAACATCATCAAAAGATTCAGAGAAACTGGAAAAATCTCTGTGCGTAAGGGACAACGCCAAAGAACTTTATTGGATGCCCATGATCTTCAGGCCCTCAGACGCTACTGCATCACTCACCGGCATGATTCTGTCATTGACATTACCAAATGGGCCCAGGAATACTTGAAGAAACCACTGTCTGTAAACACAGCCCGCCGTGCCATCCACAGATGCCACCTAAACTCTATCATGAAAAAAGGAAGCCATTGTTGAGCATGATCCAGAAGCACTGCCTTTTTTCTGTGGGCCAAGGCTTATTTAAAATGAGTCCAAATTTGACATTCTTGTTGGAAATCATGGGCGTTGTCTCCTTTTGGCTAAAGAGGAGAAAGACCACCCCTCCTGTTATCAATGTTCAGTTCAAAGGCCAGCATCTCTGATGGTATGAAGATGCATTGGTGCATTTGGTGTGGGACACTTGCATGTTTTAAAAAGCACCATGAATGTTGAAAGGTATATAAAAGTTTTATAGCAACATATGCTCCCCTCCAGACAACATCTATTCCAAGGAAGGCCTGTATTTCAGCAGGACAATGAAAAACCACATACTGCAGCTACTATAACAGCTTGGCTTCATAGTAGAAGAGTCTGTGTGCTAAACTGGCCTGCCTTCAGTCCTGATCTTTCACCAATTGAGAACATTTGGCACAAAATTAAATAAAAAGTCCATCAAAGGAGACCCAAACCTCTCCAGCAGAAGACTGGGATCAAATTCCAATGGCTAAACCCAAGAAACTTGTCTCCTTAGTGCCCAGACACCTGCACTCTGTGTTCAAAAGAAGAGGGATGCTACACAATGGTGAACAGGCCCCTATCCCAACTTTTTTGCGACCTGCACCAGCCATCAAATTTGAAAAGAGCTCATTTTGTGGATAAAATTGTGCAATTTCTCAGTTTCAACATTTGCTATGTTCTATTGTTCTATTGCTATGTTCTATTGTGAATAAAATACTGGTTGGTGTGATTTAAAAGTTTGCGTTTTAATTTTATTCAGAATTTACACTTTGTCCCAACTATTTCAAACTCAGGTTGTAGATGTTTGTGTGTCTGTTAGCAACATCACAAAAAATTGATATGGACATTTAAATTTGTCTGGGCCCATCCTGGAGGTAATTCCATAATAGTGTGATCCAGATCAAATTCCAGATTAAAGACTATTTTAATTTACCCTTAATGCCCGATGCCCCCGGTACCGGGGGCGGTGGTTACGCATAATAAATACATCAAATTTCCGAATTGCAATATTGCGGCATATCCACTTTACATGAAGAAACTCTGCAAAAAGCTGGTGTTGACCATTTTTACCTCAACCAAACACAATTCAAGCACCAAGCAAGTAAATAAGCATGTGGCAAAACAGGATAAAATCATTTCAGCGCCGAGTCGCTAGAATTTCTCCTGAATTTGTGCTTTGCATACAAATGATACCTCAAATTAAAGAGGAAAGTCCACAGAAGCCAATGATAAATGCTCTGTCATTTTAAACCGACACCACACTCAAAGAACAGCAGACATACACTTTACATTCTACAGAGATGAACAAAAAAATTTCTTACCTTTGATATTTTGTAATTATAAACTGTTTGATGGTAAATCCATGCTTGCTATTGTAAGCTCAATGTGTCTGTGTTATAACAAAACCAGATCTTGCAGTTTCCAAGCATGTTTTTGTTCTCGAGCATTGATTCAAAGCTCTCATTTCTTCAGCATCCAGCTTGCGTGCAATGTATTCTCCTCTCTGTGATCAGCTTGGGATGCTGTCTGTAAGACTTTGCTGATAAACATATGATTCTCTGGGCTCTGATGCTTCCAACGAGCCTTAAATTACCTTAATAGCACAAACCTAGCCTGAGAAAGAGCCTTGGGTTCCCAGTGTGTCAAACTGAGTCCGTGGGCCATTCGAAGTATTCAAGTATTCCCTGGGGCCTAATTGTATAAGTCTTGCTGAGATGGTCAGATTATTCATTGGGATAAATATTCAACCACTGACAAAAAAAACGTGTGAATACTGAGGGCATAACAGTACAAACAAGGTGAGTGACTTGTTTCCTTGAGTCATTCTTTATATTGGCAATTTGACACCAGTTTTTGTTAACTGACGTAGCCCAGTGATTAGGAGGTAGGGCTAAAACACAGGTGACCCAGGTTTGAGTCTCTGGTTACAGTAACATCTTCCTTGTATAAATAATCGTGCAACATCTTGCCTTCCCAGGGCCAGCACGCCGGCTGAGTAAAACCCGAAACAGCTGCTTTACTCATCAATCACCGTCCTCACCTGTGCCTCGTTTACTCTCAGAGCTTCCACAGTACTATTTAAGCCACAACTGCACTGTTGCTCTTTGCTAAGTCTCATAAGGCATGTCTGTGCTGCTGTATTTTCCCGTTTTGTGAAACTACTGTAAAACTTTTTAACTTTAAATATGTGCTGCTTTACTTTTAGCACATAGTTGTTATTTAAAAAGAACCTTGTTTCCTTTTTCTTTTACTTACTGTTTGCAATACTTAACGTGCTAGCTCTTAGCCATATTGTATTACGACAGTGTACTCTCATTGTTCGCAACCTCGCTTCCTTTTTGTTTGCATGTTTATGTGCTTGTCTTCCGCTAGCGCTGTCAGCAGCAATAAACTCTACAACTAAATCTACCTTTGCACTTGAGTCCAGTCCACGTTTTCCTGGCCTCCGTGCCAACCCATACAAATTGCCGGAGTTTTTATTCTTTTAACCCCCCCCCCCCTTTTAACCTTTTTAGTATTTGGCTCCAAATCTGCTGAAGCCAAACATAATTTTCTTTGCATTTATTGCCTTTGAATGGGAAATTGTATAGGCTATAGGACTGGCAGAAATAACAGTTTTAAAAAGATTATAAATTCTAAAAATTGGTTGTATTTGGATGGAATGTATGCCTGTAGTGACATTTAAGTGAAATTAGATGAGTTTTACAGTTTAATATCTGAGAGATCTGATTTGGGTACCTGAATTACCAATTTGGAGAACCCACTTAGACATTCCTCTCTAATTTTGTTCTGATTTACTTGATTTGAATAAACTTTGGCACAGATAATGGTGAGATTATGTGCTGTAAAGTTTTAGAGGTTTCAGACTGCAACTAAATAAGTTCACATGGGATAGAAGTAAAACTTTGGTGCAAAATTTGATTTTTGATTTATACTGTGTTCCATCTTCATTTACTCTGACACAGTGACATATATACTGATTTTTACACCATGGCAGAAATCCCAAGTAGTGTTACCTTTATTATGATACCAAGATTATTCAAATGGACCAAATAGTTGCAGAGATATACTCATTTCATTGAAAAAGAGGCTCAGGGCTAAAGAGGTTTTTAAAGGATTCTGCGGGATTAGAACACTGGAATAATGAATACCATACATCTTAAAATCCACTACAAGGGTGAAAAGTTCCAAATAATTTTGTGGAGGTATGTGTTCCTCTGAATTTTCTTGTTATAAATACACATCAGTGCTGAAAAATCCAGGTTCAGAATTAGAAATGGAAACCTTCCCCAGAGTTTTGTTCCGGTTACTTGGATTTTCCATTTTGCTCAATGGTTCCATACGTTGGCTGCATCCTAAATCAAGTAAATGGGCGCTTTTTTTCCGACCCTCTCCACTTTTTCTTGACCTCACAAGAAAATGTAACCTGGGCCAAGTTAGAGCTGTGGGGAGATTTTAACCCCTTTCTGCAGATGTAGACGCTCGCATATATAGTTTTGCAAATTTAAGCACTTAGTTACAGTACTCGACCACGAGACGGCACCCCCGGATCAGCTATTGAATATTCACAAGCAGGCAGAGCTGAAATTCGATTTAGAGTATGGAGAAGTTCCCTCCAATCCCTGTTTTTCAGGAGTTGCATGAATTAAACTCCTCAGCTAAGCCTGATGTGCAAACTGGTCAATATCCTTGCCCATAGTATCGAGCTAGTAGTTTAAAAAAATTATCACTTGCGACAGAAAAAAACTACCCTGTAGTGTAATGTGAATATAGGCCACTATGTACCTTTTTTTTGTTAAGCAGACTGGAGTCATGTTTAGACATGTCCTGGACATGTCTGGGGCAAGTCCCCGAAAAGTAAAAAAAAAGAGGTCTAAATGTGGGTGGGGTCTGCAAAAGAGTATATAATGAAAAGAATTGAGACAGTAAAGTAGTAGGAGAAATTGCAAGAAGATGACCAGACCTGCCATTCTGTTCAAGACCTGTGACGTTTCTTTTGTGGATTTCTTTGCCTGTGTTTGAGCATTTTCTTCATCCAGGACATCACCAAGCCACCCCACCAAAAAGGGACTGTAATTATTTCTGTTTTTTTCTTATTTATCAATCTTGGTCTTTAGTTGTAGGTTGTTATAAGTCTTTGTCTTTGTTAAAAATTAAATGTGTTTTAGTTGTTAAAACTGTGTTTGTCATCCCTTGCTGTTGCTGTTGTGTTATAAATGTAATAACAAATTGGGGCCATAACAAATTGGGGGCTCAAGGTCCGGGATAGACCATTGTGTGAGTAATTTATTGAAAATCTAAAATTCCAAATTGTGAAATTGTTTTTGTGAATTTTCCTAGATATATATTGACAACAGCAATGGATGATTTCTTGGCATCACCAACCGTAGGGGTTTTGAAGTCTTTTAAAAAGACAGAACTGCTAGAAATTTGCAGACAGTTGGAGCTGACAGAGGTAAAACCAGCCATGCGAAAAGCAAGACTGGCTAGAGAGATAGTTGAATATTACATTGATGAAAATGTGTTTGCACCAGGAGATCTGGAACAGTTTCCAGTGGAAAATCCAAATATAGAAATGGAGCTTAAATTAAAAATGCTAGAGATTGAAAGGGAGGAAAGAGAAAAAGAAAGGGAGGAAAAAGAAAAACAAAGAGAATTTGAGAGGGAAGAAAAAGAAAAACAAAAGCAGTTTGAGTTAGAAAAATTAGCAAGAGAAGAAAAACAAAGAGAATTTGAGAGAGAGAAAGAGGAAAGAGCAGAAAGAGAGAGACAGAGAGATTTTGAATTAGAGAAATTCGATAGAGAAGAAAGACTCCAAATGGAGCAACTAAAAATTAAAATTGAAACTAAAAATAAATTTTGTGTCAGTCAGGAGGTAAAACTGGTGCCTCCATTTTCAGAAAAGGATGTTGACAACTATTTCCAGTGTTTTGAAAAGGTAGCAAAGAGTTGCCAGTGGCCAAAGGAACACTGGCCTCTGATGTTGCAAACTGTCCTCAAGGGTAAAGCTCAACAAGCCTATTCGGCTTTGTCTGCAGATGATTCCTCTGATTATGAGGTTGTCAAAAAGGTTATTTTGAGAGCTTATGAGTTGGTTCCAGAGGCTTACCGACAGAAATTCAGAGGTCTGAAGAAATCTGAAAATCAGACTTATGTTGAATTTGCTAATGAGAAGCAGGTTTGCTTTGAGCGCTGGTGTACTTCTATGGAGGTCAAGGATGATTTCAACTCACTAAAAGAGATGGTGTTAGTTGAAGAATTCAAGAACTGTGTTAAGGATGATGTTAAGACCTACCTTAATGAGAAGCAAGCACTGAACTTGCAATCAGCTGCCAAATTTGCAGATGAATATGTTCTCACTCATAAGTCCAAATTTCAGTCTCGCAGTAACAATAAATGGTCCCAATTTCAGAAAAAGGGTTACGGTGATACCCAAGATTCCTCACCCAAAGACAAAGACAAATCTGGTGATGGTGCTCAGAAATCCAGTAACAGGTCTGATCAAAGTGTGAAAGCTGACAGTGACAAAAGTGGTCTAGTTTGCAGTTATTGCAAGAAATCTGGTCATGTTACAACTAACTGTTGGTTCCTTAAAGCTAAGAAAGAAAAGGATACCAAACCAAATGCCTTTGTGAAAACAAGGTTAGAAACCCCTGTAGTAGATAACCAATCTGCTAAATTGCCTGCTTCTTGTGGGGCTAAAAAGCCAAATACAGCTGACTTTGTGAGGGAGGAATTTCTTCCATTTGTGTCAGAGGGATTTGTGGCTCTGAATGAGCATACTACTCCTGTCCCCATATATATCCTAAGGGATACCGGAGCTTCTCAGTCACTTTTGTTGATGGACTCCTTGGAGTTACGTGATGAGACCGCTTCAGGGGATTTCATACTTGTACAAGGTATTGAAGGGAGGACTGTATCTGTACCCCTGCGCTCTATATTCTTGAAGTCAGATTTAGTTACAGGACAGGTAAAGGTGGGACTTATGTCAAATCTACCTATAAAGGGTGTTTCTCTGTTGCTAGGCAATGACCTGGCTGGGGGCAAAGTAGTTCCCCCTGTACATCTTACTTCACAGCCGAGCACTGAAAATGGGGATGAGGACCCATCTCTGTATCCTTCTTGCGCAGTGACTCGTGCTATGGCTAAGAAGGCTAAAGAAGATGATGTGGTGCCGTCCAGTACATTGAATAGTCAGGACTCAGGTGGTTCGCCTCATGACTCTGATTGGCCTACTATGGTTTCTCCGTTTGAGGACTTATCAGATACTTTTATCAGTTCTCTATTCAGCCAGCCGGATGGGTCTGGTGATTCTGATGTGTCTGGAGACTTGTCTCTGTCCAGAAAGCGGTTGATTGAGGAGCAAACTAATGATCCTGAAATTGGTGTACTAAAGAGGAGAGCCCTTCCTGATAAAGAAATAGATGCAGTTCCAGTTGGGTATTATCTCAAGGATGGTGTGTTGATGCGGAAGTGGCGCCCTCCTGATATCCCTGCCAATGCAGATTGGGCAGTGGTCAGGCAAATTGTTGTTCCGAAGGTCTATAGGAATGAGATCTTAACAATGGCTCATAGTTTACCTTTAGGAGGTCATCTTGGTGTTAACAAGACTGTTGATAAGGTCATGAAACACTTCTTTTGGCCTGGGCTTCGGAAAGACTTTTCCAACTTTTGCAAAACCTGTCACACTTGTCAGGTAGTTGGAAAACACCAGTTAGACCCACCTGTAGCTCCATTGCAGCCTATCCCAGCATTTGGGGAGCCATTCTCTAGGGTCATTGTTGATTGCGTTGGTCCATTACCCAAGACTAGATCTGGAAATCAGTACTTGTTGACAATCATGTGTGCATCTACCAGATTCCCCGAAGCCATACCTCTACGTAACATCAAGGCAACTGCAATCTCGAAGGCTTTGATAAAGTTCTTCACGTTGTTTGGTCTTCCCAGGGAAATTCAGTCAGACCAAGGTAGCAATTTCACTTCAGGATTGTTTCAGCAGGTTGTGTATGAACTAGGTGCAAAACAGATTCTTTCTAGTGCCTATCATCCAGAAAGTCAGGGTGCCTTAGAGCGGTTTCATTCCACTCTCAAGACAATGATGAGGACTTATTGTTATGACCATGAGAAAGACTGGGATGAAGGGGTTCATTTGCTGTTGTTTGCAGCTAGTGAGGCAGTGCAGGAGTCTACTGGATTCAGTCCATTTGAGCTAGTGTTTGGTCATGAAGTGAGAGGACCTTTGCTATTATTGAGTGAACAATGGCAAGAGGAAGAGCCGCAAATCAGTCTGTTAGACTATGTTAGCAAGTTCAAGGAAAGATTGCGTGCAGCTTGTGACCTTGCCAAAGAGAACTTGAAATCAAGTCAGGGAAAAATGAAAACTTGGTATGATCATAAGGCTAGAAGCCGTGAGTTTAAACCAGGAGACAAGGTCCTTGTGTTGTTTCCCTTGCAGTCCAATCCATTGCAGGCTAGATTTCATGGTCCTTATGAAATTCTGACAAAACTCAATGATCTCAATTACATTGTGAAGACTCCAGATAGGAGAAAACCAAAACAATAGTGTCATATTAACATGCTAAAGCCTTATCATGACAGAAATGCTAGGGTTGCAGCTGTCACTTCAGATTCTCCAATGGTCGAAACGTGTGAAGATGAGGGGGAGTTTCAAGGTGATGAACCAAGAATTAAAGCTGAAGTTCTTTCATGTAAATTGTCAAACACTGAAGTGTTGCAAAATCTTGATGTAAAACTCCAGCACTTAGAACCCTCACAGAGAGATCAGTTTGAAAGGTTGATCAAGAAATATGAGGATTTGTTTCCTGATGTTCCAAAGAGAGTTACTAAAGCCTCTCATGATGTAGATGTTGGTGATGCCAAACCAATAAAACAGCATCCATACCGGATGAATCCTGAAAAGAGAAAGATTGCTGAGAAAGAGGTTGAGTACATGTTAAAACATGATATTATCAGACCCTCCAACTCCGATTGGAGTTCACCCTGTGTACTAGTTCCAAAACCTGATGGAAGTACTAGATTCTGTACAGATTATCGCAAAGTCAATGCTGTAACTAGAACTGATGTGTTTCCAATACCTAGGATTGATGATTGTATTGATAGTGTAGGGCAAGCAAAGTTTCTGACCAAGATTAATTTATTGAAGGGTTATTGGTGTGTGCCTTTAACTGAGAGGGCCAAGAGCATCTCTGCTTTTGCCACACCATCTGGATTGTACCAGTATGAAGTCCTACCCTTTGGCATGAAAAATGCCCCAGCCACGTTCCAAAGGATGATACAGTCTACAATCGCCGGATTGCCACACACGGGTGCGTACATCGATGACCTGATCACATGGAGTGACTCCTGGGAAGAACATCTAAAAGATGTAGAGACATTGTTCCAGCGCCTGACCCAGGCTAACCTGACTGTTAACCTGAGCAAGAGTGACTTTGGTTGTGCTACTGTCACCTATCTTGGCTACGTCATAGGCCAGGGTAAGGTGGCACCCATAAATGCTAAAGTCCAAGCCATCATGGACTTTCCAGTTCCTGACAACAAAAAAGCTTTGCGCCGCTTCCTTGGAATGATCAGGTACTACCGCAAGTTCTGCAAGAACTTTGCTGAGATTGCTCTCAGTCTAACTAAACAACTGAAGAAAGGCGTAAAGTTCACCTGGGATGATGCATGCCAGAGAGCCTTCGATCACCTGAAGTCTCTGCTCTGTCACTTCCCCGTGCTCAAATCTCCTGACTTCAACAAACCGTTCTCCATCGCGGTCGATGCCAGCGACCAAGCTTGTGGATCTGTGCTCCTACAGAGAAGTGACTCTGATGACATTGAGCATCCCGTGGCATACTTCTCCAGGAAGTTCAATCGCCACCAAAGGAACTATTCCACAATAGAGAAGGAACTGTTGGCTCTGGTCCTTTCTTTACAACACTTTGAGGTTTATGTTTGTACAGGACAAAAGCCAATGATTGTGTACACTGACCACAATCCGTTAATGTTTTTGAGTAAGATGAAAAACAAGAATCGGAGATTGTTGAATTGGAGTTTGATTTTACAGGAGTTTGACTTGGAAATTAAGCATGTGAAGGGTACAGACAATGTAATTGCTGATTGCTTATCCCGTGTTTGAATGTGTATATATATATCATGTGTTTGAATATTGTATGATATGTATATATAGACAAGTGTTCACTTAACCATTTTGTATTGAAAAGAAAAATTTTGCCTTTATGAGTCAAAATTTTTCCCTTTTGGAATGGAGGTGTAATGTGAATATAGGCCACTAGATGGCAGTATGTACCTTTTTTTTTGTTAAGCAGACTGGAGTCATGTTTAGACATGTCCTGGACATGTCTGGGGCAAGTCCCCGAAAAGTAAAAAAAAAGAGGTCTAAATGTGGGTGGGGTCTGCAAAAGAGTATATAACGAAAAGAATTGAGACAGTAAAGTAGTAGGAGAAATTGCAAGAAGATGACCAGACCTGCCATTCTGTTCAAGACCTGTGACGTTTCTTTTGTGGATTTCTTTGCCTGTGTTCGAGCATTTTCTTCATCCAGGACATCACCAAGCCACCCCACCAAAAAGGGACTGTAATTATTTCTGTTTTTTTCTTATTTATCAATCTTGGTCTTTAGTTGTAGGTTGTTATTAGTCTTTGTCTTTGTTAAAAATTAAATGTGTTTTAGTTGTTAAAACTGTGTTTGTCATCCCTTGCTGTTGCTGTTGTGTTATAAATGTAATAACAAATTGGGGCCATAACAGTAGCAACCATTTTAGCTGCAGTGAGCCAACAGTATTCCAATTCGTGGTTAAAAAATACATTTTGTGAAGCAAAAAATCCGACATAGTATTGATTCTCCCACATTCTACTGTCAATAACAGTCATTACACACAAAATATACATAGTTCCCTCCCATTGAATAACGCGTATATTCCTCCATTGGCAAATTCAGCGCTCCCTTCTATCCACCCAAGTACTGGTGTCGATAGCCAGTCACTCAATCATATACTCAGATTCATCTGAGTAACTCAACAGTTATAGCTCACGCCCTTGTGAAGCTTCCCCGGTAACAATGTATTGATAGACTCGTTTCTTATCCAATTCCCGAGTGTTTAAACTTTCCTCAATAACTGAAATATGTTGGCTTCAAACGTTGGCCACGGTTGCGCAGCTGAAAATGATGCAATGTCAAAGAAACAAAGACACTCAAAACCGGCCTGAAGTGTTCAGTTTCATTTACGAGATACATGTTGTATGGACGCGGTCAATGGGAGTTATTCCGAATGAAACAGTACTGGAGGGTTCCTTCTACCTGATACATCTACTTCTACTCTGTTTGCATTTTGCTCAATATGGCTTTTTGCTGTAGAATTTATACCGCGTTTAAAGACATCGAATGCCGAGGTTTTCGTTTCTCCAAATGCATGCAGCCCACGCACGTCGGTAGATCCCTCGGTACGTTCATTACACCATTCTGTTGAATATGGAGGCATATGTCATTTGATTTTTCCTGAAAGTGACATTTCTGTTCTGTTAAAATAAGGTTTATTTCAGAATTCAAATATTACTGAGTTAGTGAGTTTTTACCCTTATAAGGTGTAAGGTTATGAGCTAGGATGTGAGAGTGGTTAGCTTTTCATTGCAGCGCAAATGTTATAGCTGCTTAATCAGCACTTTATTTAATGCTTGGGGGACTTCGAAGAAAAATGTACAATATTGTTAACTTTATTAAGGCATGTTTTGTGTTTGGAGAGGTTACTGGTGACCAATGATGTTCAACTGCACTGATATTAATAAATTCATGCTAAAGTCAACCAGAAGATCATTAGTTCATGCTGAATTTCATGTCCCAAAAGTTAGTTTGTGTTAAATATATGGTTATTGTATGATTTGACAGTGAACCATTTTGATGGATCTCAGACTTTGGGGACACACCTGGATAGCTGTCTAATTTGGCTCATAGCAAGCGGGTAATCTAGAATGTAATGTTCAAGATGAATTGCACTTGTGGTCAAGAAGTTTATGATCCCAGAAATGTATAGATTTAAGCCCCAGCAGTTTTTCCATTTGTCAGTATTATTTTTTTTTGCTATTTCAATATTGAATTCTCATGAAGATTTTTTTATGTTCGCAGCCCCTTTTCTCCACCAAAATCATAAAAATAAACTGAAATACGATGGGAGTCTAAATGCTTCAAGTGTCTAAACTCATTTGAGCCAAAGTTTTTCTGTCTGTGAAGCTGCAATATTGAATTATAAAGCCTTAAATCAGGTAACACCTAAAAAGGCAGATTTGGCTTCTGCGCAAAGGGGTTAAAGATACCATGTTTGTGAAAAATCAGATGTCCTTTCCTTCAATACGTCATGAGCTTGATGGCAAAGATGGCTTTCACAATCTATTGCAGAACTTTGGGATTGAATTATGTTTCCGATCGCTACAGCTGCAAAGGATTGTGGTCCATATTTGATCTTTCCTCACTTTCAAAGTTGGTCCTGTGTTCTCTTGCCAGAATGAATTAATTAAGGAGCTAATTGCCTCCTTTTCTTCATGAAATTGATGATGAAGCACTCCTTGACATGGCTCCCAGCCAAACTACAGTATGTCCGGGACATACATGAGTGCTCGGAAGACTCCTTGCTCATTTGAGAACTTGGATGCAGCCTTTGTCTCTGCAGGTTTTTGTTCCAAACACAATTGCTATCCTGGAATTATCAAATGGTCTTTTTTTTTTTTAATTAGCTGCTTTTCAGCCAAGAGAAAAATTCCCCGCTGCCACGAACCTGGTGCTGAGGGATGAGGTAGGGACACCAGGAGAGTGAATGAAATCAAGGATGCAAGTGTGGAAGACATTAAGTTTAATATTTCAACAAACGTGGATTTGAACTAAGCAAACAAAACTAAACGGTGGTTTACAAGTTAAGGCAATGGAGTGTTACAATGTAAGGCTACCTGCCAAGGTGTGGTGGAGAAGGGTATAAATGAAAAGAAACAATAATAAACAGATGTTACAAGTTAAAGTGATTAAAGAGCAAAAAATATATAAATAAATTAAGAAGGGAAATGTGACAGTAACCACTGCCCCCGCCAATTTCTGCCAATATATCCCCCTAAATCTGACACACTGGTCGTTTAAATTGAGTTTGCTCTTTTTTCCCCTCCTGCATATAGGTATGGCAAAGTATTGCAAAGTAAATGGATTAGAAGGAGTTTAAATGAACATTAGCTTTTATCACACCAACATTAAGACAGTTCTTAAGCCCAAATGTACAACTACATGTTCGAATTAAAAACTTTTTTGTCCCTTTTGATCTTCAGTTTCTGCATGTACCTGGTTAATATTTAATTGTGATAGAATATTTTATTGCATGAATAAACTGAAAGTTATGTCTTTTCATTACAGGATATGTGCATAAGATTTTGAAGAATCACACAGTTCAAGCCTGTGACAGTGAGACGCTCAAAATCTCTTGCCCCTCCAAGACAACCGTGTTCATTTTGTCAGCATTTTATGGCAGTCATGCCTCAAGTGATGTTGTATGCCCCAGTACTGACAGTAACAGGACTGAAGAGAAGAGGAGCTGCATGTCCTTTGTTCCAGTCCAGGTATAATAAAGAGATGCTGTTTTTGAGCTGAGCGATATCTTTGTAGCTTTCTCCTTAATATTATATGACAAGAGATATCAGCAAACCGAGTGAATAAGCTTTCCAAGGACAAACAATATGTGTGAACAGCTTTCGAAAGTGAAAATCATTCATTTCTAATGAACAACTCAGCATGTGTTAGTAAAAACCTAATTTTGAAGACCGTCATCATTAGCAGATATCAGCGTAATCACTGATGTTTTATGTTCTTCTCTATCACCAGAAAGTTATGTACAAGTGTCAGGATCGGCGGGCCTGTAAAATTTGTGCCAGCGCCAGTGTTTTTGGGTCAGAGGCCTGCCCCGGGAGGGGCAAGCTTCTCACTGTGTCCTACAAGTGCCGCCCAGGTTAGAGTTCAAGCTTCAGCTTCAGCTGAGATTGTTTGGAATGCATTTGCCAGACTTGTTTGACTGGATAATTCCTTTTCCAACTTACCATCATGCTATGCCTCAAGTGGATCACCTATGAAATTACCCATGAAGCTTATCACCTTCACTTCGCACAAACCTATCAGGGGTACATTCAACAACACTTTAACATTAGCTAAAATTATTGTCAGCAGTTATTTAGCTTATATAGCAGTCAGTTAGCTTAATATACTCTATTGAACATACCATTTTCGTTAGCAGCGTTAGCAAGCCCAAGTGACTAAAAGATGCCTGAGCACAAGCTGGACTAAGAAAGGTGCTTGTCTACCACCATGTTGAATGTTAGCAGCATTAGCTTCTGTTACCCAACATTCTCAGATGACAGTTCCTCATATATTATCTATTACATAGCGTAGCCAAACGTTGAACTCACTCCAGGTGGAGATCAGCAGATATACACATCAGAATCAACATACCTGCAACTTATGAGACTGTAATAACTGTCACAGAGGTGGCGACAAGTTAGCCAATCAGAAACGATGCACAGTGAAAACATGCCCTCAGAGATATGAATCACTTTAGGCAAGAATTGGAACAGAACAGAAATCATTTCACAGGAATGAATCTGTACTGCACTGTTTCTTTATGGTCCTTCCAACAGAGCGCCATCGCAGTCAAGTGGTTTGTGAGAATGAGAGACTGCGACTGGCCTGCATGAATGGAACAGTCCTGGCCATTTACTCTGCCACATTTGGACACCTGCTGTCCAGGAGTCCACACTGCCCACAGGACAACAGCACTGCACCAGTCATGGGTAAGCCTGATCTTTGGAGAACAGCGGGAAAACATGGTTTGCACTCCTTGCACTGTGTAAATATTCTTTGATTAGGTAACAACTTCCTGCAGTTTCATTTTTTTTCCCCTTGGAATTGCTTGGTTTAACAGGCACCAGTGAATCATCTCTCTGTTAGTTAAACTCTCGAGAATATGTAGTGTATGTAAGTTTGAAGTCAAGATCGCCATCTTGTGGACAGGAAACAAATTGGTCAGGTACACGATGATTAAAAAAAAAACAAAAAACAAAAGAAAAAAAAAACTTGAATTCTCTTTTCTTTTGATGGTTTATGTCCTTGTCCAGGTTATTTCAAAAGAGAGGCTTTCCGGTCTTTATCCTAAGGTGGGCAGAATCAGAAACCATTTTAAAGTATAGCCAAGCTGTGTGCATGAGTGTATATCAAGTACCCAGCAGTGGATGGGCTCCCCCACTATAGCCAGGTTTCTCCTAAGATTTCATCCCTCTGGGGAGTTTTTTGTCTCACCACTGTTTGAGAATTTTTCTCCCCACTTAGAGTTTTTACCTCCTTTACTCTTTTGGGCATTAAGCCAGGCCCTGCCCTTGTTTACTCTGCAAAGCATCTGTGACAAAAAAGCGCTATTCACATAAAATTGAATTGAATTGAATACCCTGAAGTGAGGGTTGTAAGTAACTTTTTCAGGTAAAATGAATCTCGCATAAAAGCTCAGATTCTGCATTGTAAACACGTTGCTTGATTATACATAATATCACTGTTAACACAACCCAATTACAAAAAGACTGTCATTGTCCCTAAAATTAAGGAGGGTGCTGTGTGTGTGTACTTTCAGAGTGCCTGTCTTCCTCTGCTCTGAGGAGGGTGTCTCGTCGGTGCCATGGAAAATCGAACTGCTCTGTACTCGCTGACACTCACAGCTTTGGGGATCCTTGCTTCCCAGGAGTTAGGAAGCACCTGCGGGTGTCTTACTCGTGTGGTGCGTAGAAGAGGAATCTGTAACACGATGTTACTAACGCCGCATAATGCACTATCATAATCAAATTCATGAGGTTGACTCGGTATCAATATATTTCAGACACTATGTTTGACTATTCAAACCCACACTCATGTCGATCATGTTACACTGCCATTGAAAAGTACTTTCCTCTTTCTGAATTTTTTTTTAACTTTTTTGCATATTTGTCTCGCTTGTATCAACAAACTGTACTACAAGATAAGGATCACACGAGTAAACAGAAAGTACAGGAGCAAATTCTAATTTATTTTCTGGAAAGAAAAAAGTTGCATGGCAATATGAGGTAGCATTGCTTCAGTAGTATTAATTACCATTTATCAAGTATTGTGAGAACTTTACCAACAAACCCCAGAGGATGAATATTTCAGAATTTCAGTTATGAACAAGAACTCATGGAAGATGACAAATATGATTTGTCAGTGTAATATTCCGCTTAGACAGAGAATGACTATGGTACTCTTCCTTTTCACGTTTAGTGCCCAGAAATCTCCTGGAGGATTTGGTACATGGGCCCTCTGATGAATATTTGATCAGTGATTATGCACGTGGTAAGACCTTACCTATGACATTAAATTTCATACAACTTCTGCTGTACCGCTACTAATGTTATTTCTGCTAGCACTGAATTCCCACCTGCAACCATTACATATCTAAATTGGAACATTTAGGATGGTAAGTTACTTCGCTACGATTGATTTTGAATGTATACTTTGATCTATTGCTATCAATCCAGCCTTTGTTTGAACAGAATGGCTAAATCTGCTGACACTAACAGAGTTATCCCTCCCCCTAGGTTTCCCAGACACTGTGGTTCTTTACTTTGTGTCTGGAATTTGTGCCGGCCTGGTCTTCCTGCTGTGTTTGTTTGGCTTGAAGTCGACTCTGGTGCGGGATGTAAAATACCTCTTCTCAGAGATGGAAGATGACATCAGAGGCACCAGAAGTTCCCATCTTGAGCTTGTTGAGGATGTCAACAATAGCACATCTTCAGAGTTATCGTTCCACAGGTTCACACGTTCCTGCCTGGCGGCTAGCATGTTTAAGCCTGAGAGGATGGTGGAACTGGAGGGGGCAGAGGAGGAGAGAGAGAAAGAAGAGGGGGCAGAGGAGGAGAGAGAGAAAGAAGAGGGGGCAGAGGAGGAGAGGGAGAAAGAAGAGGGGGCAGAGGAGGAGAGAGAGAAAGAAGAGGGGGCAGAGGAGGAGAGAGAGAAAGAAGAGGGGGCAGAGGAGGAGAGGGAGAAAGAAGAGGGGGCAGAGGAGGAGAGAGAGAAAGAAGAGGGGCCAGAGGAGGAGAGGGAGAAAGAAGAGCGGGCAGAGGAGAGGAGGGAGAAAGAAGAGGGGGCAGAGGAGGAGAGAGAGAAAGAAGAGGGGGCAGAGGAGAGGAGGGAGAAAGAAGAGCGGGCAGAGGAGAGGAGGGAGAAAGAAGAGGGGGCAGAGGAGGAGAGAGAGAAAGAAGAGGGGCCAGAGGAGGAGAGGGAGAAAGAAGAGCGGGCAGAGGAGAGGAGGGAGAAAGAAGAGGGGGCAGAGGAGAGGAGGGAGAAAGAAGAGGGGGCAGAGGAGAGGAGGGAGAAAGAAGAGGGGGCAGAGGAGGAGAGAGAGAAAGAAGAGCGGGCAGAGGAGAGGAGGGAGAAAGAAGAGGGGGCAGAGGAGGAGAGAGAGAAAGAAGAGGGGGCAGAGGAGAGGAGGGAGAAAGAAGAGCGGGCAGAGGAGAGGAGGGAGAAAGAAGAGGGGGCAGAGGAGGAGAGAGAGAAAGAAGAGGGGGCAGAGGAGAGGAGGGAGAAAGAAGAGGGGGCAGAGGAGAGGAGGGAGAAAGAAGAGGGGGCAGAGGAGAGGAGGGAGAAAGAAGAGGGGCCAGAGGAGGAGAGGGAGAAAGAAGAGCGGGCAGAGGAGAGGAGGGAGAAAGAAGAGGGGGCAGAGGAGAGGAGGGAGAAAGAAGAGGGGGCAGAGGAGGAGAGAGAGAAAGAAGAGGGGGCAGAGGAGAGGAGGGAGAAAGAAGAGGGGGCAGAGGAGAGGAGGGAGAAAGAAGAGGGGGCAGAGGAGGAGAGAGAGAAAGAAGAGCGGGCAGAGGAGAGGAGGGAGAAAGAAGAGGGGGCAGAGGAGGAGAGAGAGAAAGAAGAGGGGGCAGAGGAGAGGAGGGAGAAAGAAGAGCGGGCAGAGGAGAGGAGGGAGAAAGAAGAGGGGGCAGAGGAGGAGAGAGAGAAAGAAGAGGGGGCAGAGGAGAGGAGGGAGAAAGAAGAGGGGGCAGAGGAGAGGAGGGAGAAAGAAGAGGGGGCAGAGGAGAGGAGGGAGAAAGAAGAGGGGCCAGAGGAGGAGAGGGAGAAAGAAGAGCGGGCAGAGGAGAGGAGGGAGAAAGAAGAGGGGGCAGAGGAGAGGAGGGAGAAAGAAGAGGGGGCAGAGGAGAGGAGGGAGAAAGAAGAGGGGGCAGAGGAGAGGAGGGAGAAAGAAGAGGGGGCAGAGGAGGAGAGAGAGAAAGAAGAGGGGGCAGAGGAGAGGAGGGAGAAAGAAGAGGGGGCAGAGGAGGAGAGAGAGAAAGAAGAGGGGGCAGAGGAGAGGAGGGAGAAAGAAGAGGGGGCAGAGGAGAGGAGGGAGAAAGAAGAGGGGGCAGAGGAGGAGAGAGAGAAAGAAGAGGGGGCAGAGGAGAGGAGGGAGAAAGAAGAGGGGGCAGAGGAGGAGAGAGAGAAAGAAGAGGGGGCAGAGGAGAGGAGGGAGAAAGAAGAGGGGGCAGAGGAGGAGAGAGAGAAAGAAGAGGGGGCAGAGGAGAGGAGGGAGAAAGAAGAGGGGGCAGAGGAGAGGAGGGAGAAAGAAGAGGGGGCAGAGGAGAGGAGGGAGAAAGAAGAGGGGGCAGAGGAGAGGAGGGAGAAAGAAGAGGGGGCAGAGGAGAGGAGGGAGAAAGAAGAGGGGGCAGAGGAGAGGAGGGAGAAAGAAGAGGGGCCAGAGGAGAGGAGGGAGAAAGAAGAACGTAAATCAGCGTTTATGCCCTGATGGAGACCGCGTAGGTTGAAACATGTCGGCTTTTTAAACTGTTGAGCCATGTTTTAAAGGTTTTTTATTCTAAGGCTCCGTTTTGACCACAGGTTTTTTTTCTGAGTGCCTGGAAGACCTACAATTTTTGGCTGTACATTTGATGTTATTTTACCTGGAATAAGACCTTTAAAAAAAAAAAAGTTATTTTAAAAATTTCTTTTCATCGTGTACCTGACTGCACTGTAATTTAATTACAGCCTCACAATGGCTTATGACTTCTAATAAATACATACATGTTACATCAATACTTTCAATTTTTATTATTATTACTACAAACCCCAATTCTAATGAAGTTGGGACATTCTATAAGATGTGAGCAAAAACAGAATAGAATGATTTTCAAATCCTTTTTGACCTATATTCAATTGAGTTCACTACAAAGACAAGATATTTTATGTTAAACTGATGGACCTTGTTCTTTGATTTTTTTTTTTTGGAAATATTGACTCATTTTGAATTTGATGCCTGCAGCACATTCCAAGAAAGTTGGAACAGGACATATTTACCACTGTGTTACATCACCTTTCCTTTAAACAACACCCAAGAAGCTTTTGGGAACTGAGGAAAATTGTAGAAGCTTTGTAAGTGGAATTTTTTCCCCATTCTTGCTTGATGTACGACTTTAGTTGCACTACAGTCCGGGGTCTCCATTGACGTATGTTGCGCTGCAAAATGCGCCACACATTTTCAATGGGAGACAATGTGAGGATTTTACGAAATGAACCAAGAGCAAACTCCAGTAAAACGCAAAAGGAGGCTTTATTTCTGAAGGGGGAAACCCCCCAACAGAGCTGGCAACAGTACAAAGTCCGCAATCCAAAATCAGAATCCAAAGGGCGAAATCCAGTCATACACAGGGCACCAATCACAAAAATCGTAGTCAGACTAAAGAGGTCAAAAAACTAGAATGCGACAAAAGTACAGGGAATAGACAAAGCTCGATATCAAGGATGGTCCAGTCAGAAAGATAAACACTGAGAAATCAAGGCGAGAAACATGGCACGAGAAAACTAGGGAGAACGATCTGACAAGAGAGTGAACCAAACAGACATCTTATATACACATCCGGGGTAAACACATGACCAGGGAGAACAGGTGCAATCAATGGTAACAATGATCAGGGAGAGACACGTGAGGAATAAACTAATTACATGAATTTGGCTGTAGCCAAAACGCAGACAGAGATCACAAGACAAACCTAAGTACAAAACAGCTCCGGTTAAGGAGTACTAAAGTGCCAAGATAAAAGAAAAGGAAAGCACAAAGTATAAGAGGAAATCCACAGAAACTTGCAGCAGAGATAATTAGCGATAGGCAAGGAGGCGGAGATTAGAATTGAGCGACTGCTGAGAGATCGTTTGTCAATTAGTATGTGCAGCTATACAATCCCGAGTGCATGTTAGAAAGTTAGTAAAAATATACAAGATTATTGTGGTTAGTAATTAGCAAAAACAATAAACTGTTAGTATGTGTGAGTAAGACAGTAAAAGACAGAGGAAGGAAGAACACGAGATAATGAAAGAAGATTGAACCCCAGGAACCAATAAATCACCCGAATGAGTGGCACGCAAGACAAGGGACCGTGAGCAAAGATAAACACATGACAAGACAGGGGAGACAAAGTGCAAAGCATGGAAATGAAAACATGGCATGGAAAACTGAATGATCTAAACATGAAAAATAATAACAAGAAATCTAAATACCAGGAACACAATACACAATACTAAGAATGGTCAGACAGGCTGAGGTCACTTAAACACAAGAATCCTAAACATGGCTGAGCCAGGCACAGAACTTAAACATGACATGAGCATAATGCAGAATCACAACAGACAGGTCTCCACTGCAGGCAGGCCAGTCTATTACCTGCACTCATTTACTACGAAGCCACGCTGTTGTAACACGTGCGGAATGTGGCTTGGCGTTGTCTTGCTGAAATAAGCAGGGATGTCCCTGAAAAAGACGTCGCTTGGATGGCAGCATATTTTGCTCCAAAACCTGCATGTACCTTTCAGAATTAATGGTGCTTTCACAGATGTGCAAGTTAACCATGCCAACGGGCACTAACACATCCTCATACCATCACAGATGCTGGCTTTTGAACTTTGCACTGACAACAATCTGGATGGTCCTTTTCCTCTTTAGCCCAGAGGACACAACGCCCATGATTTCCAAAAACAATTTATATGTGGACTCGTCACCAGCTAAGATGGTAAATATGGCAGGAGCATTCACCAAGCCCACGGGCATCACAAGAAATTGGCTCACTCCTGCATGTGGTGAAATCTGTATTTGCTTTGTCTTGCTCCGTAAACTGCACTTGCTAGTACCCTAATAAAAATCCATTGTGCTGAACACTGTGGAGCCTTTGAGTGTGTCCAATGTGGCATCTATACTGGGAAAATGATGTGCATCTTTTAAGGTGACTGTGTACAAGACCCTGTAATGGACTCAAAAATGCATCTTATTTTAAAAAAATTTTTTAAGTCACTTGGGGAAATGTTTGAGAATAATTGGACGTTCATTCCTTCAATATGACATAAACTTGACGGTGATGAAAGTCTTCATAATAAATAGTAAATTTTAGGACACAAATGACTTATCTAATCGCTTCAGCAGGGTGGAATTGTGGTCTATAATGAGCCTTTACTTCCTCCCAAGGTTGGTTCTATGCTTCCTTGTAGAAAGAAAGCAAGAAATGGGCTGCAACTGCCTCCTTTCCTACATGAAATGGCCAATATGGGCCCTACTTGTCAATACTATACAAGCCAAACTATTTCCAGTTTATGGCTGTTAGTGGCAAAGGTTCATTGCTCTTCAGAAAATTTGAATACACCCTGTATTTGCTTATTTCTTATCTCCTGGCATGGTTTCCTTGTGTCTCTCTGGGCATGATTATTAATAATTAAATTAATGAAATGAACAATAACAAACAGATATATAGGATAGAGGTATACTTTATTGAGAATAAGGGATTGTTTATCAGTTTTTCAAATTGCCTCAGACATCGTTGATCCACTATGCAATCCGGAGTGAAACTAAGCCGGGAAATAGGTTAGGCATTCGATGATAAAGTCTTAGTGAGTGTTTTTAGACATAGAGAAAACATATGATGCATTATGAATGGAGGGTTTGAAATCGAATGATATGGTTATCAGTGCCAGAATGCTGCATTGTCTCAAACATTTTCTTATTAATGAGACCACTCAGGAAAAAATTAGAGGATTGTGTGGGAATAGGAGAGGAACAGAGAAAGGCATGTCTCAGGGAAGTGTAATCAGCCTAGAATTGTTCATTTATCCATCTATGAACTGAGCTGTTTCTTCCTCACTGGGGTCATGAGAGAGCTAAAACTGATCCCAGTTGATTATGGGTGAAAGGCAGGGACATATCCTTGAAGGCTTGCCAACTCATTTCAGGTCGCTCACATTCCCTCAAACATTCATACCTGCTGGCAGTTTCGAGTCTCCAGTCAGCCTGACATACATGTCGTTGATCTAGAAGTGTTAACTGGAATACCCACAGGAAATCTAAAGGAACACAGGAGAACATGCAAAACCCACACCGAAAAGACCCAGGCCAGATTCAAATCCACGACCTTCTGACTGTGAGGAAACAGTGCTACACCCTCCCGATCTTGGCATTGTTCGATATTATGATAAATTATTTTTTTAACTGTTGGTGGAATTTGGACAGCCTCTATTTGCTGACAATAGTGCCCTTTAGAGGGGAGATAGAAATGTGAAAGTAGTTTTGAAACAAATGTTTAAGGCTTAACGCTCAGTAAAAACATGGACAAATAAATGGGGATTTAAAATTTCGACTTTCAAAACCAATTACACAACTTTTGGTTATTGAAGGGAAATTTTGCTATTAAGGTTAGTATTTGATGGGTGTCCATTCGAGACAGCCAGAGAATTTAAATTTCTTGTGTAATTTGATGAGCAACTCACATGGAGGTTACATATCGAAAAAAATAATTCATAAGCATGAAAAGACACTAATTGTAATGGGGAGTCTTGAAGGATGTAACTGAGGATCAGAGTGGGTGGTATTGATATGTTTGTCAATGATTAGATCTTGTTTAGACGATGAATAGTTTTTGTTTGATTCAGCTGGATAAACAAATCTGAAAAAAGATGTTATTCGAGTCAGAGCTTTGAGGCATTCAAGAGGGGAATTCACAAATACTCCCACCTTGTTAATTGAAATGGGGGAAATGCCTTTAAGGACTGGAAGAATTAATTCAAGTTTATAATTACTAGGTGTAATTATGGCAGAGACTTAGATTATCACTCTCTACGGGAAGTAGGGGTGTGGGTTAATGGGATCAGGTTAAGAGTGCAATATCTAGCCAAATGCGGGGTACCTTGTCCCCATTTGGTTGCCTTGTGAGGTCGAAACATTCATCTGTGCTGGATAAAGTCAAAAATTAAAAAAATTGTTGTGGTGGATGTGAAATCTCATCTTGGTCAGCTTTTGGGAACATATTTTAAAATCTTTACTGACAGATCCAAGGATCCAGTCTGTGGGAAGGCAGGATTTGAATTTTATGTTAAGTATGACATTAAGGCATCGTTATGTGTCATGTGGGTGATGTTTCATAATAATCAGTAAACTAACAATCATATTTAGCAAGCATAATCATAATCAGTATCCATATTATGTATGCAGCCACACACACACGTACACACATGAGCAGTGCACTCAGACACATGCATACACATGCACAGGCACAAGCAGCACACATGTACACAGACACACAAACATTGCACACATTAGCAGCGGGCTACTGTAGCTTTGATTAGTAAGCAGGCTTCTGTTTAGTTGATTGGAAAGATAATCAGATGATGTATTTGATCTCTATAACTTTGATCAATAATTGTTCAGTAGAATCATAAGTTGTTACTGAAAACATAATAGATTGAATCATTTATTTATCTACTTGTATCCTATTCATCTGACTGTGTTTTTTCACTCTTAAACTGTAATTTTCCAGTCCATTTTAGGATATATTCTTTTTATTTTTTTAAAACCTATACTTCAGTGTGCTACCATGGTTTAACAAACAGAGCTAAAGAGTAAAAAAAATGTTAGCGATACGATGGTTACAACCTATGCATTGTGATTGGAGCAGAGTTGGTTGGGTTTTTCCTGATAAATATTGCTCTGCAAAGAACGCTGATTTGGTACTTCTTGGCCAGGACTACCCTCTGGGTTTAGATTATTGCACGATTCAAGGCTGGAATAAAAGATAACTTCTGAAGATTTTGTCTCTCTCCGCTTATTTCACAAAACAAGGGGACTTCAGAAATACGCAAACATCTGGTCCATCAGGTCGGGAAGACAACAATAGATCTGGGAAAAGTGCTCGGCTTTTTAAATTTCATATCAGGATTGAATAGGACGATATAACATTAAGAGTCTTGGATGTTTCATTCAGATTTGGAAAGATGGGAATAGAAGTGGTGATGTGCTGGGTCCCTGGACATATAGGTGTTGAGGGAAATGAGAGTGAACATGAGGTTGAAAAGCCAGCACTAAATAGAGAAAGTATGCAACTGAATGTATCCTAAGGATAAGATGAATACAGGGACAAAATGAAGAAGTGTATAAAGAGGGGAGTGAGACAAAGGGGAGGAATTTCTGTCCTGCACATTCAGTTGTTTGTGGGTTAATGTCAGTGAGTCAATGGGGGGCGGGGGTGATGCTGTATAATTAACAAGACTCAGGTTGGGTCCTCCTTGCGGGTTGCATTACAGCATCCCACTAGAGGACGTCTGTGTAAAAAGGATGAAACACTGCCGCACCTGATGTTCCAGTACTAGAAATACTTTTTAGAAAGCGAAAACGCTTTCGAAGAATGCAAATCTCGAGCTGCCCGATTGTTCTGTCAGTATTTTATCGGTAAACATACTTTTTTTGGCGAACGAGACTACCGTTTCCCTCGCAATATTACAGACAAAATCTTGATGGAGGCAGTCATACGCCTTGGTGTATAAGGACTGCCGGGTAAAGCACATGAAGAAGAAGAAGAAGAAGAAGAAGAAGAAGAAGGCGCTTCACCCGGGGCCTGGGCGGTGCGTGTAAAACTAATCGCCTGCTAGCTAGTTAGCTAGTAAGAAATCAAGCGAGCTACGGTATACAGTAAGCTGGTTGTACATGTTCATACCGAATGTTAGCTGGCTGGAAAACTCCATTCTTGTTTCATTAGGGGGATACTAATTTTAATGTTCCGATGACGGGAAAGAAGACCGGCTCGAGAAATTCCACGAATCCCAAATCCTGATGGGACAGACAACTGAATAAACAGCGAACTCCTCATCAAGGTCGGATACTCAGGGAGTGAACTGGGTAAGCGAGCCCGTCTGGCTTTCTACGTTAAATCCAAGTTAAGGTAGCTTGCCATACCTTGCGTGTTAGCCAGCTGAATAGCAAGAGGAAGGCCCACTTGATTTATATCACTGTTCTGCTTGCTTGGTGGTTAATAAACCGATTAATTTGCCTGGTTTTGTCTGATGGATGCCCTGTTGAAAGACAAATGCATTAACGTTACTGTATCATTGGTTGTATCGCTAGGCCAGCGCTAGCGAACAGGAAAGTTTCATGAATCTCTGTAACTTTACTGGGTTAGCTAGCTGTCATTTGCTGACTGTAGGATCTTAAGGAATCGGTTAGCTAATATTGACTAGTTAACGTTAATACCGGCTAAGTTAGTTTGACACGAACACTATCAGCGAGGCATCACTTGGTTAAGAATTACCGGCTCATGAATTAGTTAATACAGTAAGAATTTCCTTGATGTTCGTGTATAAAATGTGTTATTATTATTATTATTATTAATAATAATAATTATTATTTTATTTTGGCATATAGCCATTGAGACATTATACAGGTTAATATAAAAAGTAAATGAATCAAAGTTAAAATAAATGAATGAAAACGCACAAAAGATATCACAACTTGAAATCAGATGCTTAAAAATAAAAGAGAACCGAACTGTATTTACGCAGCAAAATAATTGGTTGCACATGTAAAATCTAATTGAATGAGTCCACACACTGGCACTCAAGTTAGACTTGAATGAGAAACAGAGCGAACGATGGATTAGCACCGTCATGGACTCACTGCATGAAAATCCACATCGATTTCCTCATGAATGAAATTAGATTTCGCTCACTGTTAAGGGGTAACGAATACAACTTAACGTTAATTCTACTTTGCTAACTGAAGTTGGATACATTTTGTGACCAATTTAACAGTGATAATGTTGACGTGAGATGGTATTGGTCAAACTTTGAGCCTGTAAAGTCATAATTTCAAGTTAAATTTACTGTAGCCTCCGAGCGTTCACGTTCGTGGCCACACGGGCGACCTTTGGTAATATATCGCATGATTTGGGTGTGTGTTGAGTTGGCTAGTTACATTATAACTTTCTGTAGCTTTTTATTACATTGGATTGTAACTGCTGGCGTTTCCTGGCTTATCTAGCCAGCTAATTTATGCTGTAGGTGTTAGACCGTTTTTTGAAGCTCTGAAACGCAGTAAGTTTGACTGCTGATGGTTAACGTAACTGGACGGAATGACAACAATGGGTTGGCGCGTCATCCTGACTGTACGTTACCTTAGCAAACGTTGCTGCTCGCAAATACACTGGCAGTGACTTAGCTACGTGACGGTAAAAAAAAACCATGTTTCATTGCGTTTAGCAATGGGTTCAGACAATATATTCATTCTCTTCAACACTCAACAAATGAAAAGGCAATTAAAACTGTGACTGCTTATACCTTTCTGAAAATCTTTGTATAGATTCCTAGCCCCTAGCGTTATCTCATGACTTATGCTTTATGTGACAATTGTATATTTTTGTATTCATTTGTATATGTATTGTGTACTTGTTATTAATAATAATAAAAAAAGACTTAGTTAAGTGACCAAAGCCGCTTTCACACTGGACAGATTACATTGAAAGTCAACACAAATACTTTGCATTGACTTTGAATGCAGTATGCCGTGCGAAAAATTTGTTTCTCGCCCAGTGTGAAAGCGGTTTAAGAGGGAAAAAAATTATGATATCTTCTGAGTATTCTGCTTTAGATTGGTTTATCTCAAATAATGGCCATCCCCTATGTTTATCGGCGAGTTCATTTTTCCTTGAAATTCATGGTTGCTTGCTTTACTACCCGAACTACCTGATGAACTGATTATCAGACCGTGAAAGCTGAGTGCAGAGCAGGACAGAACGAACCTCCGCTTGTGTCCCTGATGGAGCGCTCTGGGGAGTGTGTGAGTGCACTTTTACTGCATCCTCACGACCTTTGTCCGGTTCACTGTTTGCCACTTAGGTTTGTCTATTGTTTGCCAAACGTGGGTTGGGTACATTACTGCGCAGTGGCTCTCTGGTGTCTTGAATCATGAGAATTATGGCTTTATCCCATGGATAGAGAATTTTGGGCATTGATTGTCGGAAGTTCGTTCTGTTGCTGTCAGCGCGCGGCTATAATTCAACTACTGTGCCTTCATTCGCCATCAGCTGGAATAATACTTACAGAAGAAATCAGGCATGGAGGGGGGACAACTCATTGCTTTAGACCTCTGGACAGCCAAGTGAACAGTTTTGCGAACAAATTGGCTGACTTTGTGATGAAAAGGAACCTTTTATTCTCATCTGTGACCATGTCTCATCACTGGTAGCATTCCTGTGAGCCCAGCAGGATGTTTAACTAGTTTTCCAGATTATATGGTGATAGACCCTGTTTTGGCCTCTGTCCTGTTGCATGTCATACATGATAGGATGTTATGTTAGGTGATGTACATGCTTCTGAACACCATGGAATCATAATAATGTCAGGAGGATTCACCAGAGCAGAGGAAGGCCATTCCCTTTCTGGGGGCCGCCAAGCCAATGTTGACATGGAGAATAAAAAAAAAAATTGAAGTATGTATTATGATTGGTCATTATGAGTGGAAAACTCATTGTAATATATTGCTTAACTGTAAAAATGTAAATAATTATGTATATATGTATAATATATGGGCGGCACGGTGGCACAGTGGTTAGCATTGCTGCCTCACAGCAAGAAGGTCGTGGGTTCGAATGCGGCCTGGGGCCTTTCTGTGTGGAGTTTGCATGTTCTCCCCGTGTTGCGTGGGTTTTCGCCGGGTACTCCGGTTTCCTCCACAGTCCAAAGACATGCATGTCAGGTTAATTGGAGACACCAAATTGCCCATAGGTATGAGTGTGAGTGTGAATGGTGTGTGCGCCCTGCGATGGATTGGCAAGCTGTTCAGGGTGGGTCCCTGCCTTTGCCCGTAGTGAGCTGGGATAGGCTCCAGCTCCCCGTGACCCTAGTGAGGAATAAGCGGGTATAGAAAATGGATGGATGGATATATGTATAATATATTAAAATAAGTACATTGAAACTAATTAATACTATTGCTGTCATTTCGTGACAATTTGCCTCTTGTAATTCCGTGACATTGACTTTTTGAAATTTCTTGCCCATAAAGCAGGGTTAAAGTCAATATTTGTTTCTATAACTTACAGTATTAACAAAAACACATTAAATATGAACATATTGAAGTTTCATTACTTAACTATGACAGGAACATCATTTTCTGAATAGTTAAACACAACATTAAAAAAACCATGTCAATCTTGTGTAATTCCGTGACGGAGTAGTTTTTGCTTGTTTCTTTATGAAAATTTCTCAAAAAATATATTTTCACTAAATAATATTAAAGAACAAGTTTAATACCTTCAATATGACACATCATACTTGATTTTATCTTATTTAGTTGTAGAGTTACAATCCAAAATGTAGTGGGACTGTAATTCCGTGACAGCTTGGCAGCCCCCTTATTACCTCTGCCAGGCAGGTTGTGTTTTCATCCGTGTTTGTCTGTTTGTCTGTCTGTTAGCAGGATAACTAAAAAAGTAATGAACTGTTTGGCACGAAATTTGGTAGGATGGTCGTTGGTAGTCCAAGAAGAAGTTGATTTAATTTTAGAGGTGATCCAGAACATATTCTGGATTTTAGATCTGGAAGAATTTAAAATGTACCTGAATAGAATGATTTTCCCTTATGTAATGGACAGATTTTCATGAAATTGCAGCATTAAATGGAATATACTTTTATGTAGAATTGAATATATCTGCTGGTGATCTGGATAATATTCTAATGGATCCAAAACCAAAAGTACTGACATATGGCGTGGTGGAGGTATGCACTCTACCAAGTTCCCTTCTAATTGTGACTTGTGAGTGTTTCTGTCCACATATTTGATCGCACTAACGCTTGCCCTTGGCATTTACCAGGCAAGAGAGTGGCAGTAATTCATCTTATTATGGGGCCCATTGAACACATTTCCCTAGGCTGACTTGTTTATAATGTGATATTCCTCTCCCCAGCCATTCATGAGGCCTTGACTCGGAATGCCAGTGCGGTGTAAAGTGAAATTATGACTGCTGAACACATGAAATGTCATCCACTGTGTTCGTGTGTCTCACGGCCTTTATGCACCTCATTTTTTTACAGATTCCTTAATCTTTAAAACTATGTGGCTGAAGGAACGGCACAGAGAGGCAATGATGGTACATTGATGTTTTTTAATTGGCAGTCCAGCACGCGATACCAGAAGTGTAATGATTGGTGTATCTGTTAAATTAACTAGGGCTGTGGAGTCTTGAATTGGTGTGTGTGTGTGTGTGTGTGTAATATATATATATGCACACATACACACACATTTTTTTAAAGGGATAATTCGGCCATCTTAGTGGACCGTTTATGCAGTCTTGCATCTTTTCTCATTCTTGACCCACGCCTTCACAGCTGAAATTGTCCTAAATGGACAGCAAGCAAACCTCAGGGTCCAAGTGAAATGCCTCTGGGAAAAGAATTATGTTGAGAAGCATCAACAGTGAGGCTGCAAGTTTCTTCCGTCTTTAAATGCATGGTCATTGTCAACCTGTTGCCATTTATTTTGCCTAAATAACAACCAAGCTACAGACTAATAAAAACCATTGTGCACCCATAATGATTGAGTGATGTGACCAAAAAAATGCCATTTTGAATGCATCTAGCCTATTTTTTCAGTTTCGTCAGAAACCGACAAAGTGTGTCCCTGCTCCTCATTGCTGGTACAGTGGTACATTTTATGTTTTATCTGTTTGTGTTATTCATTTGGTGCTGCTGAAATAAAATTTTTAAAAATTGTAAAAGAATTTCAAATCCAGGTGCTGCAGAGGAGGAATAGGGTCGGATCAATATTGATTTTATTCTATTTTATTTATTATTATTTATTATTTTATTTTAGAACAGTGGTGTAGAACAGGGGTTCTCAACTGGTCTCACATTGGGACCCTTTTTTCCCATGGTCATTATCTCGCGACCCACTTTTATAGAATCGAAACCAAGCAAATATATTTTTCAAAAAAAGCCTTTGAAAACACATGCGTCATCTTTTTAAACATACATACACATTTATTTATATGTGAAAAGTGCATTTCAGAGCACATTATTAAGAAAATGAAGAACATGAAAACTGCATTCGTGAATAAAATGCTATTAAATACCAAAACTGGACAAAATAAATAAGGCCACAAAACTAGATATTTAACTTCTATAAAAATTTCTGCATTCAGAGCACAAACTGAGGAGGAACATGACAACTGCATGTATAAAAGTGAATTAGATGAAATTATCAAAACTACACGACATAAATAAAGCCACAAAACGAAATATTTCACGTCTTTGAATTGCTCTGCATTATAAGCTCAGCGTGTTACTGCCCACTACAGCCAGATGTATTATGATGCATCTCAAATACGCAAAAAAAACCCCTCATTTCACACAAACTCGCCCTTCAAGTTCAAACTCCTATCGTCACTTGTGAGCTCAACTCTCCGCGCTTATTCCTCTTCTCTTCAACTCCCCCCCTCGACTCTCCAGAACCTCAACACAACATTTAAAGTGAACCTCAATCGAATGATGGTTACCATGGCTCCAGAGTCAGACGCACATTAAACATTATTCACCTCCGCCAAGGAGGTAAATGTTTTTGCCGGTGTTGGTTGGTTTGTTTGTCTGTCTGTTAGCGGGATATCTCAAAAACGGCCGCATAGAATTTAACCAAACTTGACAGGATGTTTGAGTAGCACAAGAGGAACAAGTGATGAAATGGCATATCAAGGCCAAAGTACAACTGGGATATACGCCAAAGTTCAAGATTTCAATTCTTTCTGATGGGCAGGATTTCCAATTGCTATGCTTTTGGGTTTTGCTGCCACCTGGCAGTAAAATGCAACAATACCCTACATCAGTGGTTCTCAACTGGTCTGGCTTCAGGACCCACCATCACCCCTTAATGATAAGCCGTGACCCAAATAAAAAAAGTCAACTTTTCAAATTGATTTAACGTAACATTCAGTCACACTTCAGTAACTGTACTCTTAAAGTTTATTCAGTCACTTATTCTGGCAAAAAAAATTTAATTAAAAATAAAATAAAAGGTGCAAATATGACAACAGTGCACTATGGAATAAATTCAGTTTCTTCAGTTTTTATCCACAAACTCAAAATAAATTAAACAAAAAGTGCAATTCAAAAAGATTCAAGTATACAAAATTAACTTTTCTTCTTATTGGCTTATCAGTTGGTAAATACTGAAAAACATTGTGCTTTGAAGAATATTAAGCAGCAGTAACTTCAGCCTTACTGACATCATAGATCTGTGTCTGGAAGACTTAATGGGAGAGCTGGGGAGCGGCATCAGGCAGTGCGTATATTATGCTTGCGTTCTATGCTCGGTAATGCTGCTTGCACACTTGACGCGAAACAAATTTTTCGCAGGACTGATGACAGTCAAAGTCAATGCAAAGAGCTATCGACTTTACTTGGCCTTTTTATTCGTCTGTTTTCTTCCTTTGAAGATAGACAGCAGTCTTAATTCGGTCTTTCTTTTGAAAATGAGTCAGATGGATCGAACAGATTCACGCTTTATTTCCACAGCAGAGATAAAATAGTGCTTGCAATCAGAGAGCAAATCAATTCCATGACCATTGACAGTGTGAATATATTATCGCATGCACGATCAAGACTGTCCGACGCGAAATGCAAAATACTCCATGTCCGGCACCCAGCAAAAATAAAAGTAGCCGATTGATATGAGAACAGATTTATAACGGAATAAAGAATAAAAATACATATATATCACCAACCAACAGAACATCCAAAAAAAATGACCCGCAAATAAATTAATCGCAGTGTTCGTTGGATTTTCTGTTGTTAAAATGTTTCTTTTCATTCTTTATTTCGTTATCAATCTGTTCTAATCGTCCTCTTTTTTTTTTTTTTTTTTGGCTGTCAGACACGGAGGCATTGTACATTGTCTCGCACCAATGTCGACTCGCTTTACTGAGCAGAGCTTAAACAGAAACATTGATTGAAATTCTCGGTACTCATCTTGAAGAACTGAACCCTCTTATCAAAACATTCACGCTTAATATCGAAAAGAGTCAGTAGATTTGAAGAAATTAAAAACAATAGTTGACTGTCGGACTCGGAGATATATTAAAACCCTGTCAGACTTTCTGACACAAGACTGCTTTCAACGCAATCTGTCCAGCGAAAAATTCGTTTCGCGTCCAGTGTGCAAGCAGCTTAATACTAGGCTACTATAACTGTCACTTAGGTTTTATCGTTTATAGTGGGGGAGAGGAATACAGCCTGATTGCTATATGATCTCGTACTGAGTTAAGATCACATGTTGAGAATAAATGTGTAACGTATCTTGCATTGTTGTCCATGCATGTTAATCCCAAAATTTTAAACAGCAACAGGCTGTAATAATAGGAACACGCTATCCATCGTTTCTCTTGCCAATGAGCAATATTTGACTCGGCTGTGTTATACCCAAACACGCCTTTGCCAACTTGCGCTGGAAGGAGGGGCAGAGGCGGGACCGAGGAGTACTTGCGCCAGGCTACGCCGGGCACGAAATTGCAATATACGCCTGGACACACCCCGTTGGCGCGGCGCACCCCCATTCGCCGCGCCTGCGCCTGGTCTACGAAATTAGAGCCCCTAGTGTTAAGGAGTGTGAATAGACGGCACTCCGCTGCATAAAAAAAATCCTCTTCAAAATAAAAGCACAGATTTTTTTATTTGACCTGGCAAAGGCCTGCGACCCAATGAAAACGGGTCCACGACCCACTTTTGGGTCGCGACCCACCAGTTGAGAATCACTGCCCTACATCAGCCTGCAAAAATAACTCATGCATATAGTAGGAGTGCAACGATTCTGGATCACGTTTTTTTTATTTTTTTAAGGCGTATTACCACCACCTGTTGCCATGGGGCGAACATCCGAGCTTTCCGTTTTCCTTTATTAAACCCAACTTGAACGAAAGTGCCAAACATCAAAGTGCATTTGAAATGCTTCCGGAAAAAAAACTTGACTGACATTTTCGGCAACATGATGCACGGAACGAAGTAAAGGACTACAGAATCGTCTCCTTTTAACCAAATAGATTACTCTCATTGTGTCCCTGTTTACTTTGCTCAATTAGCAATCAAACAGGGCATTTGCTTATTTACTTTGCTGGATGAGTAAAACTCTTTATTAAGATAGCATGTTTCATTGCCGCATTATGAAAGTTAAATGGCCATAGAATAGCACAGAATGTGTATTTTGCCATTTCATGTGATTGTGATAATTAATCTCACGTTCACGTTTAATCCGCTTTACAGAATGTTTTCCACCTTGTCTATTTTTTAGACGCTTGAAATCCAGGGCGATGTGAAAATAAATCTCTCTTATTTTATTTTATCATTATAGATCTCCTAAAAATACTACAATGAGAGATGAAATGCTGAGTTGAGATGTGGCGATGTTGAACAAGGATTTTTTTATTTTAAAATGTGATGAGACCACTTGCAGTCATGGGGTGTGTAGGCAGTCGTGTGTAATTTCTTGAAACAGACACACCTGAAGCGGCTTAAATGATTTAAAATGCCGCGGGAAGAAGCCTGAGTTTAGATTTTGTTAACTGCAGCTGCTCCGCCCTTCCCTAAATATTCTCCCGTGTATTTGTCCTAAATAATAATCTGACAATTTCAGTAGCCTATAGCGATTAAGATGTGATGGTCAGAAGCAGACAATCCTAACTGGGCTACAGTGTTAGATTGAAAGAATGCCAATAATTTGAATAAAAAATATTCCTCTGAATTACATCTCCCATTGTAGCATTTTAGGACATTATTCAAGATTAATTTAAAACAGATTTGTTGTAAGATCGCCCTGGATTTCAAGAGTCTAAAAAATACACAAGCTGGAAAAAATTCTGAAAAGCGGATGAAACGTGAATGTGAGATGAATTATCACAGTCGTACGAAATGGCAACGAAGTGTGCAATGCAAATCTGTGCTGTTGAAATTTAAATTTCAAAATGCAGCAATCAAACATGTTGTCTTAATAAACAGCTCGACTCATTCAACTTAAACAGTTAAGGAATCCACATTTGATTGCTAATCAAGCACAGTAAACAGGAACAGGTTACTTTTCTTAGAGTTGCCCAATTGCTTAATAGGAGACGATTCTTTTTTCATTTGCTTGGCTCCTTTCAGGACGTAGCCGAAAAATACTGATGTCAGTCAATTTTTTTCCGGAAGCATTTCCCATGCCCTATGATGTTTGGCACTTTTGTTCAGGACATCACAGGGGTTAATAGAAAAGGGAAAGCTCGGATCACAGAGATGTTCGCCCCATGGCAGCAGGTGGTGTTACTACGCTTAAAAAAAAAAAAAAAAACTGCAATTCATAATCGTTGCACCCCTAGCACAGAGTTGCCTTGGCTTTGCGGAAGTGCTGCGCTCTCTGAGTGCTCTTGTATTTTTTATTTTTTATTTTTTATACCGGCTGTCTGCGACCTCACAAGTTGAGAACCACTGGTCTAGAAAGTGTGAGGAGGTTGTTTTTTGCCTTGATTCAAAATCTAATGGTGGTCTGTGTTTGGCTGACACATTTTTGATTCCCTCTCAGGTTCCACTGGTCAGATTTGGATGGTATTTGGTAGGGCTGGGCTAGGGGTGGGACGATTCTGAATCGCGATTTTTTTTTAAGGCGTAGTACCACCACCTGTTGCCGTGGGGCGAACATCCGAGCTTTCCCTCTTCCTTAATTAAACCAGACGCAGCCTTGAACGAAAGTGCCAAACATCAAAGGGCGTGAGAAACGCTTCCGGAAAAAACTTGACTGACATCATTATTTTTCGGCTATGTGCTGAAAGGAGCCAAGCAAATGAAAACAGAATCATCTCCTATTAACCAATTAGGCAACTCGAAGAAAAGTAAACCTGTTCCCGTTTACTTTGCTTGATTAGCGGTCAAATGTGGATTCGTTTACTCTGTAAGTTGAATGAGTAGAGCTGTTTATTAAGACATGTTTGATTGCTGCATTTAGAAATTTAAATGGCACAGATTTGCATAAACACAATTGCCATGGCCCCACCATTTCGTGCGAGTGTTATAATTCATAGCGATCTCACGTTCATGTTTCATCTGCTTTTCAGAATTTTTTCCAGCCTGTGAATTTTTTAGAATCCAGGGCGATCTTTACAAATCTGTTTTAAATTCATCTTGAATAATGTCCTAAAATGCTACAATGGGAGATGTAATTCAGAGGAAGATTTTTTTTTCTAATTATTCAAATTATTGGCATTCTTTCAATCTAACAAGCCCAGTTAGGTTTTTCTGCTTTTCGCCATCACATCTTAATCTTTATAGGCTACTGAAATTGCTTGATTGTTATTTAAGCCAAGTACACGGGAGCAGATTTAGGGAAGGGCGGAGCGCCTGCAATTAGCGAAATCTAAACTCAGGCTTCTTCCCAACGGCATTTTAAATCGTTTAAGCCGCTTCAGGTGTGTGTTTCAAGAAATTACGTGTGACTGCCTACACACCCCATGACTGCAAGTGGTCTCATGACACTTTAAAAAAATCCTCGTCTTTTTAGAAGATCTATAATGATATAATAAAAATAAAGAAATTTATTTTCAGATCGCCCTGGATTTCAAGCATCAAAAAATACATAAGGTGGAAATCATTCTGCAATGCAGATGAAATGTGAATGGGAGAAATAAATTATGAAAATCATACCACAAAATGGTATGGCAATGGCTATCGTGTTCATGCTGTGCTGTTCTATGTCCATTTAAATTTCATAATGTGGCAATCAAACATGCTGCCTTAATAAAGAGCTCTAGTCATCCAGCAAAGTAAATAAGTGAATCCCATGTTTGATTGCTAATTGAGCAAAGTAAACAGGGACATGATTAAAGTAGCCTAATTAGTGAAAAGGAGACAGTTCTGTAGTCCTTTACTTGCTCCATGCAGCAAGTTTTTTTTTTTTTTTTTTCCGGAAGCACTTCTCACGCCCTTTGATGTTTGGCACCTTCGTTCAAGGCTGCGTCTGGTTTATTAAAGGAAGAGGGAAAGCTCGAATGTTCGCCCCACGGCAACAGGTGGTGGAACTACGCCTTAAAAAAATCGCGATTCAGAATCGTCCCACCCCTAGGCTGGGCGATATGGACAAAATCGAATATCTCGATATCAGTGACCGAATACCTCGATATCGATATTTTGCCGATATTATTGGGACAAATGTTGGTGCTTTTGCAAAATATTTACACAATGTTATTTTTGATAACCATTTATTAGTAATGTTGACATAACGATGAAACAGGTGCAGGCAACAGCTTCAACAGTCTTGCAAGTGCAGAAAAAGGCAACCCATTACTGTAATTCAGCTTTTAAAACCAGAAAAGCCAACATTTATTTCATTTCACGATATTACGATAACCAAAATCCGTGACGATATTTTACTTTGTATCACGATATCAATATAATATCGATATATTGCCCAGCCCTAGTATTTGGTACACATTTGTTTCATTGTCTGGAACAAATTTTTTTGTAATTTTTCTGGCTCAATTCGGAATCCAGTATGGCTGCACGGGCCTCAGATTGGTTGACACATTTTCAACTGAAGTTCCACTAGGAAGATTTGGATCAGTCCTTGACCTGGTACAAATGTTTGTCTTATGGCCCTGACCAAGTGTTGTCAAAATCCAATGATTTGGTGACTCTTGTTCGACTTCTTCTGCAGTTCCGCTGATCGGGTTTAGAGCAGACTTGGTGCAAAGGATTGTTATTTTAAGGTTGATGCGGAATTCAATAATTTTACACTTGCGTCTCATTGGCTGACACATTTTTCACCTCTTGCCACTTGGTACATTTGGCTCAAACTTGCCACAACCGTTCACCTCTAAGGCGTGACCAAGTGTTGTGGTAGAATCCAGTTTAGTTGTTCTGGTATCTGATTGCTAGGCACTTTTTCAACTTATCTATTTGCAGTGGGTCGATGCGGCTCGAACTTGGTAAAAGAGTTTAAAGTCAAAGTCTGGAAATGTTGATAATTTTGAGTGCATGCATTAAAAAAATCCAATTATTATAGAACTCTGATGGCTGACTCACTTATCCACATTTTCATATATTAGTGACTTCGTCTCAAGTTTATAGTGCGTATAATGCAATGACTGACTGTTAAAGGATACCATCACTTCACTTATGGCAATTGATGGTAACATGACACTTTCTGTTAATGAAAACATGACTATGTCAGAATGTTGTACAGTTGACTGATGTCTACTTCATAATACTGTTTTATTGAAAACAATTGTTATGATCTCAGTCCAGGAGAGGGCCTTTTATTTGATGTTTAACAAAAATAAAATTCTATGGCTGAGCAGTGGTGTAAAGTAAACACAATGTCTTGGTAATGTGCCTCGTTACGGGTAATATATTTTGCATAGATGACATGCGATAATGTGCCTATACCAGCCCTATTTGTCCTTCCTTAGTTTGCTGTGTCTGATTTCTTATTAAACTTTACTGTGGTTATTTCTCTCTCTTTTTTGTTTTTCCCTGAAGGGTTTAGTGCAGAGCCAACTTAAAGAAAATTCAAAATTCTGTTTCCATGACTCAATTTTCATGATTTTGTACCAATTTTTATCTGATTTTTCTTTCACAAGGGTGTTGATCGCCACCTTAAGTTGACTTGTTTTGAATAGAAATAGTCAAATTTCATCTGTAAAATTTAAGTGAACAATGATTTGTGTTTTGACTTATTGGCAAAAATTGGGTTTCCTGCTAGACAGAATTTGTCAGTGAATTTTGATGAGCCATCATTCACATGGGAAGCATTTTCACATAGGAAGTGTATGGTGACCAAAGTGATAGTGCAAACGTGCTCAGAATATCCGCATGCAAATTTAGTCCAGTGCCTTATCAGGGGAAATTGTGGTGCCTTACTCTGCTGCATTAGGCTCCTTTGCTCTTTATTGTTGGCTGGTTGTATCAGCAGATCCTGACTTTATGCTGAAAAGTCCTGTCCCTCTGCTCGCCATACCCATCAACAGTCACTTTCATCTTGTTTAAGGTAGTCGCTGTGGCTCATTGTTGATATCTTAATTTTTTTCAAAAATAGGTGATTATTTATTTTGCGCCTCTGAGCAGAACTGGTTTGAACTGCCCTCAAGAGAGCAACTGACTTGGGAGTAACTGATGGACACGTGTGCTTGCGTGTGTTGACTCTGTGTTGCTGCTGATTTATGAGTGACTGCTGGTGTTAGAGATGTTTAATCCAAGTCTTTCACTTCCTGGGCATTGGTTTTGCCTTTCTTTTTCCAACTCCTGGCCTTTGGCTGGGCTAATATTTCATCTTAAGACATAATTGACGGAAGCATCTGAAGGTGCTGCTGTCAGAAGGTGGCCTCTAGAGCGTCTAGGAATTTGTTTCTCTCTCATTCTGAGTTTCTTATTTTCAATTACTGAAACATCTGTCTTTTTTTTTGTCTTTTTTCATCTAGTTGTCAATTCGTTAGATTTTCTCATGCAAAGCACTTCATTTATTTATTTATTCTTGCACCCATTCATGTTTGTATCATATTTGAGTCGCATGAAAATCAAAAAATGTGGATGGAATGATGAATTGTTTTTTTCCAGGACATTTTTGGCACATAAGCAGCGGCGAGATGAGGAGTGTCCTTGTTCACTCACTGTGGGCACTCTTGGTCAAACTGCACTAAGAAACCATGTTGTGTTTTCGAGATTTCCGATAAGCTTAAAATAAGAGCACCTTTCTAACGGCTTAAGATATTGCAACAATGACCACATTTTTAATGAGGCCCTCTGTTGTCATCCCCCCGGCATATAATGCGGGGGGATATAGCGATCAGTGTGTCCGTCCGTCCGTCCGTGTAATAAAATCGTTTCCGGACCAGAACTCGAAAAGTATACCACGTACAAAGGCCAAATTTGGTATGGAGCTTCTCCTTATGGTCTAGTTGTGCCTTTTGGGGGTTTCGGTCCGTCCGCCTGTCCACACAACCTGTAGGTTACACAACCTACTGCCAGGGGGGTCCGCCATTGCCAGATGGCTCTTGTCTGTAAGTGTTTTGGGGCAGTCTTTCCATCTGTATTTTCATAACGAGCAGAAAACTGCTCTGTTGCATCTTGGTAATCTTTTTACTCCATTGAAACTGATAGCCGGGCAGATTTGCGCTTGTTATACTCCAGGGATCATTAATTTGCGTTCCTCAAGGGCTGTGCACTGCTGGTTTTGTTCCATCCCTTTACTTGGAAGTGAGGTGTAAAGGCAGTCTGGCCAACCAGATTTCGTTAATTGTTTTGTTAATTACCTGGGAGGAAAGAAAATCAGGGTTGAATTTGCATTTGAGGGCCAAAACTGCTGATCTTTGGTCTACTCTGCCTTGCCGTCTAAAGTCCTAATCTGCTGATTGAGCCTGTTGTGTGAGTAAGTGCTCTCTCTGGGAGAAGATTACATTCTGAAACAAGCCATTTCCTTTTTTCCCCTCTTTATCACTCTCAGTTTTCCTGTAAGCCTGCTTGAGATTGCAGATTTGTGGAGAAGACACCCCACAGTTTATGCTGGAGCTTCAGGAAGATGAGCACAGCCAATCATTCCTGTTGCAGTTGAAGGAGGCGGAGCATAAAGGTGGGTTGTGCACATTCATAACCTTGCCTGTGGCCATGAGGCATCTGTCTCTGCCTTGAACTGAAGCCGTATTGAGACTTTGGGAGCGTGCTCAGGAACATCACCAGGAATTTTTTTTTGGGTGTTACGATATCGTGTTAGCTTCTGCAGATTGAAAATCCATGAGTCTTGATATTTGTTTCGATACCAAAGTACAAAAACTTTGCTAAAAACATCAATGTACTAAAACCTTTTGACAGTTATGAAGTTACATCTATCTTGCACACTATCTTGAAATTTAATTGTATTTAAGACTATACTAAATGTATCCTATTTATTGTAAAATTAACATGGAAAAAGGTCTACATAAGTTCTGTTTAACGTTTGGATCAGCTTTAAACGGCTGTAGGTAAGTATAGTGCAAAAAGTAAAACCGAATGAAATGGTGACATTAGTAAAAGTTGTACAAAATTGTAATTGTTCTGGTGTTAACAAATACGTAAATGGCTCATTTAAAGAAAAAAAGAACTTTTGCTGTGGCTAAGCTTCACAGTTAGGTGAAATAAATTTCCAAATAAATCAAATTGTTGGAATGGTAATCAGGTCAGTTTTGCTGTGAGTGCCTTTCTGCACAGAGCTCTGGCGATGCTATGACCCTCCCTGCAGCATCCTCCTCACACCAAACTCAACTTTTAAAAAATGTATTTAGTCAGTTCTTATGGGAATTGGGTCAAATTTTCTGTGAACATCCCTGGACCCTAGAGTAGGTCCCCTCTTGAATTTCTTGGCTATATAACCTTCCTTGTAGCACTACCACTAGGCCATACTTGCCATTTTGCCCTTGGGGAGAATTCTATAGCTTTGGGAAATGCCCCGCTCTTCTCCTCCAGCAGCTTTAGTCTAGTTTTGGTTCTGAATCCTCTCTCCTCAGGTTTTCTAGTGCTTAGTAGTTGTTTCATGCGTGCATGCATTCCAACAATTCTGGTCCTCCATGTACCACAGTTTACCCCAGTTTTGCAGTCTGCAGCTGTAACTGGCGCTGTTGCAAATGTCAGCTCAAGATATGAATGAACTTAGTAAATAAGTTGTCATTTTGGAACATTTGTTCTAGAGAACCTTGCTTTGGTCTGAAGGACTTTTTTTTTTTTTTTTTTTCATTGCCTGTCCATCTGCTGATGTAGCTATGAGCTTATTTATTTTGGTTATTGCAGTGTCACTCAAGGCAATGGACCCTGCCAGCCATCTGCCTGCTGCACCACCAAGAGGCAGCAGTATACCTGCCGATGTGACTGACCTGACCGACACCCTCCTCATCAGTCCCAACGCTGGCCCTGTGACTATAGGTGTGACCATAACCATAATTATGTCTCCCCCTTCCTGGAGGGGGGGAGACATATTGTTTTTGCCTGAATTCCCGTTGGCGTCGGCGTTCCCATTTGTTTCCGGAGCATAACTCAGAAACTGTTCGACCGATTCTCACCAAATTTGATATGGTGTCTCTCCATAACATGTAGATGTGCCTTTTGAGGGTTTGAACTGCTTTTTAATTTTATATTTTCTGTTTCCATGGCAACAATTTGGACTTAGGCATATTGAAGGGTGGGACTCGTTTTCGGACCATAACTCTAAAATGTAAAATTGGGGAAGGGGGAGACATCTGTTTTTATGTGTAAAAACCATTCTAGTTAAGATTATGAAGGTAATGGCGGAGAATCTCTGTCATGCGGTGTAAAATGATTCCTGTGTGACCTGACGTCTGTGTGGACTGTAACCCTACCTCACCAGATCCAGAAGGCCCGGGTCTGACTCTGGCAGACCTCGGCATCGAGGAACCTGTCAACCACACCCTGAAGGCTGAGGAGAAGAACCACCTGCCGAATCGGATCAGTGCCGCTCGGGAACCCCCACCAGTACCTCCACTTCCACCCCGCAAGGCCCCCTGCAACCCAGCCAGCGCCCCCAGCCCAGTACTGGCTCCGAAAGAGCCGCCTCCACCTCCACCCGCCAAAGATGACTCTGTCGCACCAAGCAGCAAGTACGTTTTATCCTTGAAGGCAGACTGCATGCAGTCATTAAAATGCGCTACAGGGTAGCCTAGTAGTAGGTTGCTTGACCAGTAATCGAAAATTTGCTGTTTCAAGTTCCCGGTGGGGCTTGGGATTCTGACTTGATATGAAAAGATGAAGTTGGGAAGAACTGTGTTGCCAGGCTTTGAGTAAGGCCCTTCACCTCAAAATGCTCCAGGGGCTTTAACCCTGTTTCCATTTCTCCTCACTAGCAACTGTTCTATCTTGCATTTCTCCCAGGGCATCCTTGAAAATGAGAAACATGTTCTCAATGGAATGTTACCTGGTTAAATAAAGGTTGGAAAAGTCTTTCCCTGGAGGCTTGTATCATTTAAAATCCTACCCCCTCCCCCTCCAAAAAAAAACGTCAAATTTCTTCTGCTGCGGCTGTATATTTTGAGTGTAGTTTCTAGTCATTGTTGTGCCTTTGTCTGGTCCTCAAGTGTTCCGACTACTGCAGGGCAGTGAGATTTCCATTAATGCCTTGTCCTTTGATATGGTTTTCAGTTAAACTTTGGAAAGAGCTGGAGTATAATTGGGGAATGTGTCAGTTGGACACAAATGGCATATTGCTGTGTCCTGCCTTGCTTTGTAGCAACAGAGTCCTGTCGGAAAGGTCGTTTCGCTGGAATGAAAGCCCCTCGAGCAGAACCATGAGACAGGCCATGTTCTCCAGCGAGGGTGTGCAGAGAGAAGGTCTCATCAGACATCTCCTTTCCAAGAAAGACAAGGAGTATGTGGACATCCAGAACTACCGGTGAGTTCTGCTGAACCGCTTGCCCATTTTACTGGAACATCAGACCTTTAGGAGAGCAGATTTACCTCTTCATACCACATCACATTCACTTAATTCCATTAAAGGTCAACTGTAGCTAGTAATGAAGGGAGGGAACTGCTGATGTGTTGACTTTGTCAAGCCAACAAAGGCAGATGTATGTTTTTCATCACATTGTTTAAATTGGCGTTGCTTCTTTGTTTCATGTTTGTTTTACAGCTTCTTTATTGGCACGTGGAATGTGAATGGCCAATCTCCAGACAGCAGCCTGGACCCCTGGCTGTGCAGTGATGTGGAGCCACCAGATTTCTATGCCGTGGGGTGGGTTAAACTGTTAGTGCGTGAGAACAGCTTGTCTGGTTACCTCGGTTTTATAAGCACTGATTTCTGCTCATTTTGGCTCATCGCTCGTAATAGTCTTGACCGTACAGGTGCTGACTCACTCAGGGTCCAACGAGTGTCCAAGCCTGATTGCCTTGAAGACTCTTTACTCAGTCCAGCATTCTTGGTCCTGAGCCTTCTGAACTGAAGCCCCAGACATTTTGAGGGAAGCCCTGAATGTTTTTTTTTTTCAGCCTTTTTAACTTGTTGATTTTGTTTAACCAGGAAAGGCTCATGAAGATTGAAAATCTCCTCAACAAGAGTGTACTGGTAGTTAGCAACACTTTTAGCAAGTTACAGACATACTATATCATAATACAGACAATTAAATTTCAGGTCACAGCATGAACAAGAGACAAAAATAAGAGAAATAAGACTTGGGCCAAATGTGTCCAGGATCACAGACGGGCACATGGTTCAGTGAAGGCATCTACAACCTGATGCACCTTCCTCCAATGCCCTCAATCTATTTTTGAAAACACCTTTCGTGACCAGCGTCCCCTGAGCCACATCCTGCTGCAACAAATTCAAAGCCATGGGGACAGCATACCTCAAAGCCATTTTTCCCCATTTTGAAATGGACTTTGGGGACAGATGGAGTCAGTCCCGCACATAGGTTTTGGAGAGGAGATTGCCATTTCCAGAATCGCTTAATAGGGAAAATGTGTTTGGATAGTTGCTTTAAGTCTATCGTGATAGTGCATTTCTCGGCCATATCGATGCCTCTCCACGCTGCAATGATGACTGTCTGGATATTAGATGAGTGCACTTGTTTGTCAATCACTGAAGTTAATTATTTAGTTCAGTGTCGTTATCTTGAGTAATATTAATACGGACATTTATCCATTTTATTGGTATGTGACATAATGTAGATGGCTTTTTTTCAGGAAGTTACAGCTGAAATGAAAAAAACAGAGAATGGACCGAGGGAGGATTTATTTCAGGAGTGAGAATTGCTGAGCAGCTAGTTATTTTTGCTCGGGCGGCAGTGTTGAGTTCATGTGCTGTGCTGTCCAACCTGGGAGAGTTGTGCAGTGTCATAGAAATGAAACTAAAAGCGAAGTTTGTTTCCGAGTAATATGTATACAGTGGCGCTTGAAAGTTTGTGAACCCTTTAAAATTTTCTATATTTCTGCATAAATATGACCTAAAACATCATCAGATTTTCACACAAGTCCTAAAAGTAGATAAAGAAAACCTAGTTAAACAAATGAGACAAAAATATTATACTTGGTCATTTATTTATTGAGGAAAATGATCCAATATTACATATCTGTGAGGGGCAAAAGTATGTGAACCTCTAGGATTTGTGATTCATTTGAAGGTGAAATTAGAGTCAGGTGTTTTCAATCAATGGGATGACGATCAGGTGTGAGAGGGCACCCTGTTTTATTCAAAAATCAGGGACTTATCAAAGTCTGATCTTCACAACACATGTTTGTGGAAGTGTATCATGGCACGAACAAAGGTGATTTCTGAGGACCTCAGAAAAAGGGTTGTTGATGCTCATCAGGCTGGAAAAGGTTACAAAACCATCTCTTAAAGAGTTTGGACTCCACCAATCCACAGTCAGACAGATTGTGTACAAATGGAGGAAATTCAAGACGATTGTTACCCTCCCCAGGAGTGGTCGACCAACAAAGATCACCCCAAGAGCAAGGCGTGTAATAGTCGGTGAGGTCAAAAAGGACCCTAGGGTAACTTCTAAGCTACTGAAGGCCTCTCTCACACTGGCTAATGTTAATGTTCATGAGTCCACCATCAGCAGAACACTGAACACCAATGGTGTGCATGGCAGGGTTCCAAGGAGAAAGCCACTGCTCTCCTAAAAGAACATTGCTGCTCGTCTGCAGTTTGCTAAAGATCACGTGAACAAACCAGAGGGCTATTGGAAAAATGTTCTGTGGACAGATGAGACCAAAATAGAATTTTTTGGTTTAAATGAGAAGTGTTATGTTTGGAGAAAGGAAAACACTGGATTCCAGCATATGAACCTTATCCCATCTGTGAAACATGGTGGTGTTTCATCATGGTTTGGGCCTGTTTTGCTGTGTCTGGGCCAGGACTGCTTGCCATCATTGATGGAACAATGAATTCTGAATTATACCTGCAAATTCTAAAGGAAAATGTCAGGACATCTGTCCATGAACTGAATCTCAAGAGAAGGTGGGTCATGCAACAAGACAGCGACCCTAAGCACACAAGCCGTTCTACCAAAGAATGGTTAAAGAAAAAGTTAATGTTTTGGAATGGCCAAGTCAAAGTCCTGACCTTAATCCAATCAGAATGTTGTGGAAGGACCTGAATCGAGCAGTTCATGTGAGGAAACCTGCTAACATCCCAGAGTTGAAGCTGTTCTGTACTGAGGAACGGGCTAAAATTCCTCCAAGCTGATGTACAGGACTGATCAACAGTTACCGGAAATATTTAGATGCAGTTATTGCTGCACAAGGGGGTCGCACCAGATACTAAAAGCAAAGGTTCACATACTTTTGCCCCTCACAGATATGTAATATTGGATCATTTTCCTCAATAAATAAATGACCAAGTATAATATTTTTGTGTCATTTGTTTTACTGGGTTCTCTTTATCTACTTTTAGGCCTTGTGTGAAAATCTGATTATGTTTTAGGTCATATTTATGCAGAAATCTAGAAAATTCTAAAGGGTTCACAAACCTTCAATCGCCACTGTATATTATATTAGGCATATGTATACAGTTGCAATCAAAATTATTCAACCCCCCTTGCAAATTAGGCTTACTGGCAAAATTTACGAACTTTCAGCTGTTTGCAATAAACAAATCAAACAAGAACTATTTAAATGGCTCAACACAACAAATGCCTTCTCCAAATTCAACACAAAATGCCATTTTTAATGACTACTGTAGGCTCAAAATTATTCAACCCCATCATGACAAGCATCTTTTATAATTAGTAGAGCACCCTTTTGCTGCTATGACCTGCTGGAAATGTGATGCATTGGCAGACAACAGCTTTTGGCAGGATTCACAAAGAATCTTAGCCCAATCCCCCTGAATAATGGACTCAGGTTCACTAATATTATAGGGTTTGCATGCTGCGACTGTCTTCATCAAGTCCTACCAGAGATTTTATATGGGGTTCAAGTGAGGCGGCTGTGTTGGGCACTCTAGAATCTTCCCAGACCTCTTCTGAAACCAAGCCTTGGTGGATATTGAGGTATGCTTAGGATCATTGTCCTTTTGGAAGGTCCAATGATGCCCAAGCATAACCTTCCCTAGAGACGGCATGGCATTTTCTCCTTGGATATCCTGGTACTTGACTGAATCCATCTTGCCCTCCACACTCTGCATATTTCCATTGCCAGAGGAAACCATTGCCAGAGGACCCAAAACCCCCCCCCAAGGTTAACAAAATTAAACGCGATCTACCCCCCCAGCCTGACCGTAGCTCGTTGGCCATCTCTGGCTGTTTTAAACTAGTTTCAAGGTAAACTGTCCAAACTAAGTGGAATAAAACCATCCATGTTCAAATGTTATGAAGCATGTTTGATGCAGTGTCATAGAGATGTGTTTTCATATTTGTTGATTGTTTAACTTGAATCCTGTAGACTCAGAGTGCCTCAGTAGTGTTTAGCTGGCTACAGAATGTGATCACCCTCAGTTATCTTATTTTACTTCGCAGTGCATAGTCTAGAGCGTTGCTAAAGTCGCTCCTGCTCCTCCTCTGCTCTGTGTGTGGGCCTGGGACCCGATATTCTAAAACACTCTGAGTTTACATTTGGCCTTTAAAAAAAAGGGTAGGTTAGCATCCCTCAAATTTCAGTTTTCAGGGTAGGGTGAGAGGTTGGATGTTCAGTATGGCCCCCACAGCTGCCATCTTGAATTTTGTATTCTGCGCAATAACTTCAAAGTGCCTGGCGTCAATCTACACCATTTTTGCTCTGCTGCTTGGTCTTGTGCACTAACAGAAGCCTGTCGAATTTGACGGCACTCGGAAGACCTGTATGGCTGCCACAGCCGCCATCTTGTATTTTGTAATCCATAGGATAACCTGACAACGCCTTCGTCTATTTATATTCATTCCAAATAATCCAGGGGCTGAGGGGTAACGCCCACTTCGCGGGCCTATTTTTACATTTTTTAATTTTTGTTATAATAAGAGTTTGAGTTCGAAATACTGCAACAAATCCAAAGCACAAGTGCATGTATTAACATAAAGAATGAATTCCAAGTGGCTCAGTGACTGAAAGCCAAGCAGATTTTTCTCACTTTCATTTTTAAGCAATTTTAGCAGATTATTTTTTTAAAAATCGGGACAGGAGAGTTTTTCTGGGGCAGGCGGGGATGTTAACCAAGTAATGTTTTTTTATATGGCTTAATTGACTGATGTGTTTCAGGGATATGGCTTGAGCTTTAGATGTCTGAAGCTTGCATTTGAAATGACTTTTCTGGGGCATTTAGTGGTGATATCAGTGAATTTGCATGTTTGTGTGATGTTCCTGGTCTTGTCTCTCTTGGGCTGCAGATTCCAGGAGCTGGACCTGAGCACTGAAGCCTTCTTCTACCTGGACTCTTCCAAGGAGCAGCTCTGGGTGGAAGCTGTGGAGAAAGGTCTTCATCCAAAGGCCAAGTATAAAAAAGTGTGTGAGGAGGGAGTGTCGGAAAACTTAAGCTGTGTATGCTTTTGTGGAGTGTCATTTTCATGGAAAAATCAAAATGAACAGTCTTAGTGAGGTGTTGGGCCTACATAAGTTGCCAGATCAGCTTCAACATTCCTTAGAGTCTACTAGTGTTAAACTTTACTGGAGGCATTGAGTGCTTTTCTACCAGGAGATATTCCTTCGTTAGGTGTTTTGAAGATGGTGAGAGGGAGCAATATCTAACATGTTGTTGTAAAATCTCTCATGAGTTTTGTTGGTTTGAGATCTTGTGAATGTGAAGGTAGTGACTCAAACTCATAAAACCATCATCACTGATCCTTTGTGCCCTGTGGGGTCATTGTCATCCTGGAGACCACTTCCATCATGATGGTTATGTTTTATCATGGCAAATAAAGTTGATCACAGATTATAACTGCGTTGATATGCATTGACCCCTCTGCGTTAAAGGCTACAGTTGACCAAGCCGGGAAAATTAATGGAAGCGTCTACAACTGTTAATGTTGATCCACGCATTTATTAATGTTTTTATCCTTTAATTTGTCATCTATCTGTATATCATGGGCTGAAAGGCAAAAGTGACTATGCCCATTTTATGAAATGGAGTTAGTACTACTAGCCATACTGTTTTTTTTTTTTTTTTTTTTTTTTCCTGAGAACTTTCATAATTTATTTTTTTTTCCATCAAGTTTTTCTCAACAGGATAATTTCAGACATAATCACTTCTGGCTTTGAGCCTGAAATGTGCCCCTGTGCTTTTACATGTTGAGATGAAAGTAGGTAGAACACTTCTTGCATTACTGAAGTGCGGTGTGTGTGTCTGTGCAACTGTACATGCGCATGTAAATGTGTAAGTGGTGCTTCTAGAATTTTCATTCTGGAGCAGAGATGTTGGGTGAATTGAGGGTGCTTGTAATTTGGTATCATAGCTTTGCCTGATTGGATGTCATGCCACTTCATTCTCACTGTGCTTCTGCTCAAAATAGCCATTTACTTTAGCTCGAATTGTTTGAGGCCTGATAAATGGAAGACTGATATAACTCAGAATGGTAATTTTCAAAAAAAAAAAAAAAAAAAAAACATCTGTCTTGTGATTACCCTCTTCTCACTGCAGATCCGAACTGTCCGGCTGGTGGGGATGATGCTGGTGGTGTTCGCCAAGAAAGAGCACAGGAGGCACATCCAAGAGCTGGCGGTTGAAACTGTTGGCACCGGAATCATGGGTAAAATGGTATGCAACATATTGTGCTGGACTGTTGTTGTTACAACTCTTTTGCTACATCATTGTGAGTCTCAAGTCCAAGAATCCATTGGCTGAGGTCTGGCCCTTATTTCAGTCTTCGGAGATCAAGTTGAATCCTTCAGGTACATGGAGGCAGGTCTGTTCAAAAGTCTCTATTCCCGCTCATAAAGTGGTGACAATTAAAATCATTCATTGTGTGGGTGATGGCTTGCCTTCTCAGAACTAAAATTTCCAACCCAAAATCAGAAAAAGTTATGATGATGTGTTAAAATTACAGCTGAAAACAATAAGTTGTAAATGAGTTTGGTCTTGTATTTAATTCAGGGTTCCTACGCAAGTATGGAAAGTATGGAAATAAATTTGCATTCGACCAAGTCACTGTCACTGTCAGTGGAGTTGTGTACGTGGCAAATTTAACATAAAATAACATGAATGGCGAGAACAGGCCGTTCAGCCCAACCAGGCCCGCCAGTTTCTTTTAACTATTGTGGATATATCACTTCAGATACTCAATGTCTCAATGGTATCTAGCTTTGAGTCAAGCTTGCTCTTGAAAATAGCCAAGGTTTCTGCCTCATCAATAAGGTCAGGCAAGCTGTTCCACATCAAAATTACTCTTTGGGTGAAATAATATTTCCTAATATCAGGACTAAATTTACCCTTGGTCAACTTCCATTTATGACCCCAAGTTCAACTAACAGAACTTGGCCGGAGGAATCCTACATAATTCACTTTGTTAATCCCTTTAACTAGAGATGCACCTAATTTTCGGCCACCGAAAATGGCAAAAAATGCATTTTCAGTTTTTGGCCGAAAGACTTAACACCGAAACAGTATGGCGGAATCAGAATGTTGTGATGATGCAAGCAAAAACTGCAGCCAGCACACGCCTGCCTGTATGTTTTAAATCAGGGGACGCGCACCACCATCACCACGTTATGGCACTAAAGTCCGCGAGTGCTGAATTGCAATTTCTGTTTGACATTGTCCTGATGCATAGGATAGCAGCTGGTGTTATGTCCGATTGGGTTGCACATTAAATACGTACCACATAAAAATGCAAAGCAATGATGTATGTAAAAGGCATAGAGTATTCATAGAAAATGGCAATATATTCTCAAGGCATTGTGTAACATCAGTATTCCATAATGTAACTACAACCCCTGGAAAAATATGGAATCACCACACACGGAGGATGTTAATCTACCTTTTTTCCTTCATGACAAAGAAGCAAGTAAAACAACAATTATTGTTTATTAGCTTGACATGCAGGCGTCATTTAACATTTCACTTTGAAAGTGAAGGCAAAACATGTAGCAAATGCGCAAATCGCAGCAGATGGCAGAGCATTAGAATTTATCGCTTTATGATGCGTCATCTCATCTCTGATCATCTGTGATACCTTACCCTTTCCTCAGAACAAAATGCTTCATCAGCACCCGTAAAGTTATTCTCCGCACAATTTTCATAGAATAGGGGCAGCATAATAACTTTCTCAGGGGTAATTGGGGAAACGGAATTGGACACAATGCCGTTGCTTCTAATTTCGCTACGAACTGGATCACGGACAAAGAAACGCATCTCATAAATGTAGCAGCTTTGGTGAACATGCGCAACCTTGTTTGAAAGGTAAGGCAACGCACAGTATATTTATCAAGCTGCCTAAAACAACACGCGTTTCAAAACCACAATCTGAAGACCTGTTTCAGTGATGGAAAGTGAAGCCTATTTCCTTGCGATAATGCGCAAGCCAGTTGTCAATCACAGCCAATTCTCTCTGACCAATCAGTGGGCTGCTTTTGTCGTCACATATTTTACAATTTTTCAGCAGCCAGTAATGGGTCCAGTCAGTTATAGGTCCGTAGGTTATTCATGAGTGGGGCCAAATTAAACATTTGATTTATAAATTTATTTTATTTTATATTGTGCTTTGTTAGAATATCAGTGCTAAATAAATATTTTCATAATTTTGTAATTGATTTATTCTTTGAAGCGTGAATATTAATTTTATGCCATTGCAATGCCTTGACTTTAGTTAGGTAAGTACACAGTCATAGCCATAAATGCAATGGTATTAAAAATTGGCATAATAATTACTATTGGGTTTTCGGCCAAGCTTTTCTCATTTTCGGTTTCAACCAAAAATTTTCATTTTGATGCATCCCTACCTTTAACATGTTTAAAGACCTCAATGAGATCACCCCTGAGTCTCCTTTTCCTTAGACTAAAGAGATTAAGGATCTTCAGTCTGTTCCCATAGCTTTCATCTTTTACACCTGGAATAAGCTTAGTTGCTCTTCTATGAACTTTTTCCTAGAGCCTCTAAGAAAGATATAAAGTATGGTCCCCAGAACTGTACACATTACCCCTGATGTGGTCTGACAAATGTGTTGTACAAGAGAAGTATCACCTCCTTGGATTTGTATTCAATACTTTTGGCAATGTATCCCTGCATCCAATTGGCTTTTTTTAACTGCTACGGCACAATGACTAGAACTTGTGAGGGTTTGGTCAATAATCACTTCAAGATCTTTTTCATGTGGCGCACATTCCAGTTTGAAACCTCCCATGAAGTAATCCTGTCTAATGTTTTTATTACCTATATGTACAACTTTACATTTTGCTAAATTAAATTTCATTTGCCACATTTCTGCCCAACTCTGGATTCTATCAAATCCTCCTGAATCACTTTAGTTGAGTCTAAACTATTTGCCAAACCTCCCAATTTAATATCATCTGCAAATTTAACTAATCTGCTCTCAATATTCCTATCAAGGTCATTAATGTAGATGAGGAACAGCAGGGGTCCCAACACCGATCCCTGGGGGACGCCACTCCCCACCATACCTGGCTCAGATGAGATACCACTGACCACCACTCTTTGTGTTCTGTCCTGTAACAAGTTTTGAATCCACTCCAGATTACCTCCTGTAACTCCAATGGAACTCATTTTAAAAATTAGTCTCTAATGCGGTACTGTATCAAATGCTTTGTGGAAATCCAAGTAAATGATGTCATTAGCCCTGCTCTGGTCTTAAGTCTTGGTGGCCTCTTCAAAAAATTCCAGGAGGTTTGTCCGGCATGACCTTCCTCTACGGAAACCATGTTGGCTATCCATCAAAATAGTCGTTCAAGGAATAATTCCAGCTCGTCTTTTATGATCGATTCCAGTATTTTGCATGCAATGCAAGTTAAACTTCTGGCCTGTAATTTCCTAGCTCAGTATGGTCCCTTTTCTTATATACTGGTATTATATTGCCGTTCTTCCAATCATTTGGTATTTCTCCAGTTTTTAAAGACCGTCTGAAGATGGCAGAGAGTGGTTTAAAGATGATCTCGCTAACTTCCCTGAGCACTCTAGGACATAAGCCATCAGGACCCGCTGCCTTATCTGCCTTTAGTTTATGCAACTTTTCTAATACCTCATTATCCCTAACCTCAATTTCCACAAAATAATCTTTAGTGTTGGACATGCCCTCTGGCTGAATATAAACCCGCTCCAAGGTAACATTCTCAACAAAAAAACTGTTTAAGGTATCCGCCGTATTCTTGTTATAATGTAGCAGTGATTCATATTGAATTCCTTATGCACTTAACCTCCTCTTTGACTTTCCTTTTTCTGCTACAGTACTGAAAGAAGCGCATAGGATTAGTTTTTGCCCCTTCTGCAGTTTACCTTTCATATAGTCTTCTAGCATTCCTCTGCTCTTTTTTGACCTCAGCTCGCATTTTACAGTATTCAGCCTTAGTATTCTCATTGTTGTCCTTTATTTATGTATTATAAAGATTCCTTTTATTCCCCAGACTCCTACGAATAGCTGTGGTCATCCATGGAGGATTTTGTTTTTTCAGCTTACTTTTGGACACCTTTGGAATGAAATTACATTGTGAATCAAGTAAAACCCCCTTAAATCTTTCCCATATCTCATTTACAGATTCACAGTCCAAAAGTGTCTCCCATTTTATTTCTCTTAGATATGAGCGTATCCCGTCAAAGTTTGCTTGTTTTCGAAGACACCTTTTTTTAACCCCTTTCTGCAGATGTAGACGCTTGCGTCTATATATCTGCAAATTTAAGCATGCTGTTACTATACTTGATCACTAGATGGCATCCCCGGATCAGTTATTGAATATTCACAAGCAAGCAGACCTCGAACGCGGTTTTGTATATGGGGAAGCTCGCTCCACTCCGTTTTTCAAGAGTTGCATGAATTAAACTCCTCAGCTAAGCCTGATGTGCAAACTGGTAAATATTCTTGCCCATAGTATCGATCCAGCAGTTTAAAAATGTGATCTTTTGTGACAGAAAAAATTGTTTTCCTATGTAGCAACCACTTTAGCTACAGTGAGCCAGCGGTATTCCAGTTAGTGGTTAAAAAATTCGACATGGTATTGATTTTCTCACATTCTACTGTCAATTACAGTCATCACAAGCAAAAAATGCGTAGTTCCCTACCGTGGATTTTTGTGTAGATTCCTTCATGGCCAATTATTTAGTGTTTAAATTTATTTTACTTCACTTTGCTCCCAGGAGACTGAAACCCCCCGACAAAAAACCCCCGCCGCCTTTTTTGACCAGATTAGCGACTTAATTTGGCTATTTGCTAACCAAGTTGTTACAAGGGGGAAAAGGGTAAAAAAAAGAAGGGGGAAGATTCTCCCTGCCCCTAATGCGACAAAGGTTTTACCTCGGGAGCAAATCGTCTCACCTCTAATTTGTAAATGTTTGTCTGACAGTAACGATGTAAGTACTTCACAATATGCAAAATTACAAGTACACTAGCTGGTCTGTTGCAGAAGTCCAATAGTCTATTTAATAGGCCTTGGCTTCGGTGACCAATACTGCAGATTGGAGAGCAAATTTCATGATATCAGACAGTGTTTTCATTACTGTTTTTTTATTTCACTATTGAGATTTTGTGCATTTCTACGGGAAATTGAAATGCACCTAGAGAGTGAGGACGACGTTATTGGCCCAAAAAACAGAGTCTGCTTCGTGAGCGTTGACTGTTCGTGACACAGACTCCTGTTTTGTCTTGTTGATACCAGCTATGGATGAATGTGTCCAGTGGCAAATGGTTTCATTTAGCGTTTCAACATCCAGCGCTAACGTTCTATCCTGATAGATTAGACTGGATTCGATCTTCCACTCTGATCTGAAGTTCCTCGTATACATGATTATTCACGCTATATGTATGATATTGGTGACTGATTGGCCTGAGTGCAAGATTATTTTTTTTCATTGGAGTACGATAAAGATTGGAAAAGCTGCAGTTCTTATAGATTTATGGTCCGTTTTCTTTCGGGGTTCCGATAATTGGTCAGCTATCAGTTGAATATTTTGTCCATTACAGCAAATGTTCAAAATTGATTGAAAAACTAACTGGTAACGCCTCCCCAGTGTACTCATGCGACCAGAAGGCTTATCAGTGCAATGCCTCAAATGCAGTGCCGCGAAAAATTATTTGCCTTCTTCCAGATTTCTTACTTTTTTGCATATTTTCCACACTTAAGTGTCTCAGATCATCAAATAAATTTTAATGTACAAAAAAGATAACCCAAGTAAATACAAAATGCAGTGTATCCAAACCTATCTGGCCCTATGTGAATAAGTAATTGTGATTAACCAAATTTTTTGAGTCCAGTTTCACTAGCCTGATTGCTGCCAGACTTGTTGAATCAAGAAATCACTTAAATAGAACCTGTTTGACAAAGTGAAGTAGGCTAAAAGATCTCAAAAAGCAACATTTCATGCCGCGAACTAAAGAAATTCACAAACCGATGAGAAACAAAGAAATTGACATCTATCAGCCTGGAAAGGGTTGCAAAGCCATTTTTAAGGCTTTGGAACTCCTGCGAATCACATTGAGAGCCATTGTCCACAAATGGAGAAAACTTGGAACAGTGGTGAACCTTCCCAGGAGTGGCCGGCCTACCAGAATTACTCCCAAGAGCGCATGAACTACTCATCCAGGAGGTCACAAAAAACCCATAACAAAATCTGAAGAACTGCAGGCCTCACTTGCCTCAGTTTAAGTCCGTGTTCATGATTCAACAATAAGATATAGACTGGGCAAAAAATAGCATCCGTGGGAGAGTTCCAAGGCAAAATCCACTGCTGACCAAAAAGAACACGAGGGATCATCTCACATTTGGCAAAATACATCTTCATGATCCCCAAGACTTTTGGAAAAATATTCTGTGGAATGACGAGACATAAGTTGAAATTTTTGGAAGGTGTTCGTCCCATTACATTAGGCGTAAAACTAACACAGCATTTCATAAAAAGAAAAGTTAAATATGGTGGTGGTAGTGTGATGGTTTGGGGCTGCTTTGCTGCTTCAGGACCTGGACGACTTGTCACAGTCACCATTTTGTTTTGATTCGAATTTTCATAATTTATTTTGGTACTATTTATGTTGCTACAAAATGCCATTTTATTCAAATTTTGTATGTCATGCCACTGTGCCAGTTGTTTTGCAATTAACTTTAAAAATGTTATTTGTTTAATTTCAGATACATTTCGAAAATGCATGAAAATATCCGTTGATTATAATCATATCATGCCATACCACCATTAAAGGAGTTACTACAATTTAAGAAATAGAAGAATATTAGAAATAGAAAAAAAACATTTTTTCATTGGGGACCCATTGAATTTCCCAGGAACCCACTCAAATCACCACCTGTGGGTCCGGGGGACTCACTAAATTGAAAACCTATCATCACTGAGGACTACAGGCAGGCCAGTCCAGCACCTGCGCCCTCCTCTCTCACAGCCATGCTTCTGTAATGTGAACAGAAAGCCGTTTTGCTTTGTTTTGTTGAAGTATCCGCTCCTATATTTCTTTGAGGAACATTATTTTTAATCTTATCATTTTTTTCAAGCATTTATGGTAAAATTGGCGATCCTCAACCAATCTTTGCCTGAGGATTAGGCCTTTACTAGGGCTGCTTTTGTACCAAATCATGATGATAATCTCCTGCTGACATCAGCGGTTTCAAATCACATCATTATTATTATTTTTTTTTTCCCCCCCATATTACGATTCATAAATTGCCCCTGCCCCCTCTTTGTTTTGAATGTGTTGCTGGCTTGAATGGCAGGAATAGCCATGAATATTTAAATATTTACAAATAAAGTAATTCAACTTAACAAAAAATTATGTTGACTTGTACGATTTGCTTTGAAATGCAAATGAAATGAAATTTCAGATGTTGTGTTTTTATCTGCATTTTTTCATTTGTCCCAACTTCTTTGGAGTTGGGTGTGTAACACACCCCTTCCATCATGGGGACATCTAAATATCTGGATTCTTTATAGATGCCTCATTGGATTATTTTAACCTGTGGCACTGCAGGACCTGTGTTACCAGTAGGACTTTTTTCCCCAGAGAAAAGACTTTTTCATGTCCCCTCGTATAAGGAGAGATGCATCATCTGAAATTGGAATTTGCCTCTCACTTTTCATTTCCAGGGCAACAAGGGGGCCGTGGCAGTGCGTTTTGTTTTTCACAACACTAGTTTCTGCTTGGTGAACTCTCACTTGGCGGCTCACATGGAGGAAGTTGAGCGCCGTAACCAGGACTACAAGGACATCTGTGCCCGCATGAGCTTCTCTGTGCCAGACCAGCCGCCCATTGGCATCGTCAAACATGAGTGAGTACGGCATTCCGCCCCCTACCTCCACCCCCCATCGCCAGTCTCTCAACCTGCATAAGGCCTGCATTACGTCTCGTCTAATTAAGAGCAGCTTATGGAAACCTTTCTTGGTTTTGGGTATTTGTCTTAGAAATTTTTTGTGTTCAAAGATACTATGCTAAGGACAAAGTAATTGCATTTTGGCGAAGATTCTGGCGCTATTCTTGACCCAGGTCCTGAAAGAATTTCTGTGCACCTAGAGGCAGCACTGTTGCCCACCGGTGTCATGTGACACTAACCGCCACACAAGCCGTCGGATGACTTCTTTTTGTATATAATGCTTGGATAAATCTAATTCTGATTTCCACCATCAATGAATTTCACAACGGCGGAAATGGGACATTGTTGGATATTGAATTACAACATTTTGTAGACAAGAACTGGCCTATCTACCCATCTTGGCTCATTATGTTCGTAGCACAAAGGCGAACAGTTTAGTGTTTTTATAAAAGGGAATTGCTCAAAATATCTGAATTGTATGTCTTTTTCTGCTGTTATTTAATAAAAATGTGTTTTCAGTGTGGTTATCTGGCTTGGCGACCTGAACTACCGGCTGTTTCAGTATGATGCCATCGAAGTCAAAAACCTGATATCCAAAAATGAGCTGAAGAAGTTGCAGGAATGTGACCAGGTAAGAATGGTGTGATGCCTACCCCAAGGTAACTCATTTTTTCCCTGTTAGTGTGTTCCTGGTAGTTTTTCATTGAACATGCAGCTAAAGCCCATTTTTTTAGATGATTGATGTAGTTTGGGGCAAGTTATGTAGGCAACATTTGAGTTTCCTCTGGGCACTCCAATTTCCTCCCTCAGTTCAATGACACGGTTGCCTGGCTAAGAGGATCCGCTAAATTTCTGGTGGGTATTAGTGCGTGAATGAACAGTGTGTGATCTTGGTATTACCTTGGGTAAGGAGTGCAAAGATTGCCACACCATAAGCAAGTGCCGAAGTGTAATGGCCAGTAAACTGCGCACAAACTACTTGATATCACCTGGCATTACCCAGTTGCTTATTCATTTATTTCTTTCCCCTTGTTTGGCATTTAGCTCAACAACCAGCGACAAACGCGGAGAGCATTCACTGACTTTGTTGAGGGCGAGATCACGTTTATACCCACCTATAAATATGATGCCAAAACTGACCGATGGGACTCGAGGTAATTGCCTTGCATGTCTGGCCTTTGAGGTACTGATGCTGTTTGCTGTCCTCGTGGAATGTTAGCATCTGAGCTGCCTCTGGATTACCCAGCATTGTAAATGTTTTTCCAATAATTTTGTTCTATTTACTTGAATTAGACCTGCGGGACCTTAAATGTTAAGTGAATTTAAAGGGTAGCTGTGATAATCAAGCATATTTTATTTTTTGATTAAATCCCTAATGAAAACACATCTTTTATTTATTAAACTCTCATTTTCATTAGACTTTCCCCCCTAAGCCAGTTCAAAAATGAGAAAAAGCATGTTTTTCTCCATATTGTAGCACAGTGTCACATACATATTCTGCTAAGAGGGGTAAAATTCTGATGGGCTGCATCTGAATCCTACAAGTACCTTTGCATTGGGCCTTCGTATTTTGGCTTGGGACGTGGGGGGTGGGTAGGTTAGAGCTTTATAATGGGGAGATGTAGGCTGCCCTGATGGGTGCTAATATTGTTGTAAGCATTAGTGAGGACATCTTTTTTAAGCAAAAAAGCAAAATGAGAGGCTTGGAGCAGCAGGCAGCTGGGAACAGGTGAGGAGGTGCAAAAGTATTATTCTGAATTTTTTTCATTTAAATGCGAGAGGAAAAACAATATACTTTTGGTACTTGAGGCTGTTGTGATTGGCGGGGGTTGTAAGATTGTTTGTATTGCAGGGATGTGTCTTGGTGAAGAGGATGGGAATGAATATAATATAGAAGGTTACCGGCTCATAAGGAGGGATAGATCCAGTAGAGGTGTCACGTAGCCCTCCATGTGAAGGAAAATCTTAATGTGCTGGAAATTCCTGAAATTGATCATGTGTGACGATGTTTGGGTCAGGCTCCTTAGGGAAAATTAGATGGGTCTTAAAATAGGTGTGTGCCACCAACCACCTGCTTCAGACAGTGTTGTAAATACAATGCGCTTTCAGAAGGTTAGGTAAAGTTGTTGGGGAGGAGACTGTTATTATGGGTGACTTCATTCACCCTGCTATCAACTGCGAGATGATGAAAGGACATGGTAAAGGGGAGGAGGAATTTCTGGATGCAATTGGTGCAGTACGTCAGCAAACCTACAAGAGAGAAATAAATTTTATATTTAGTGCCATGTAATGACCTTGACAGAATTTGCAATGTAAAGACAGTGGAGCCCCTTGGGATTAGTGTTCATCTCACAGTTTTTATGTGTCATGGGAAGTTAAAAGGGTTAGAAGCGTGCCTTCGTTCATGTGTTCCTTCCTTTCTTTCTTTCATTGGCAAGTATTTGTGTCCAGGACCGGTCAGTTGTGTGTCTGTGTGTGTCTGTGTGTCTGTGTTTGTGTGTGTGTGTGTGTGTGTGTGTGTGTGTGTGTGTGTGTGTGTCAGTGGTGAGTGGCATGGCCCGGACTGAGCAGTCAAGTTGTGTGTTTCAGTGGTAAGTGTCGTGTCCCAGCCTGGTGTGACCGGATCCTGTGGAGAGGGAACGATGTGAAGCAGCTGGAGTACCGCAGTCACATGAAGCTACAAACCAGTGACCACAAGCCTGTCAGTTCCCTCTTCAGTGTGGGGGTAAGACCGGGTCACATTTAGCACGTTTACATGAATCTGCTCCCTCTTCATTGTGGAAGCAAGACCCACTCGCACTGAGCCGAGCTGAGACTGCTATGAGATACCATTGCCCTTAATCATAAGAGTAAGACGCAACCAGACAGCTTACATTTACCTGCCCTGAAACTTGGTTGCTCTTCCTTATTTGGCTGGACATGTCTACGAGGACCTGTAATGCATCTGAATTGAGCATATTGATACAGTGCCGGTTTCCCACTGATATCTACTGACGTAAATTTGTGTGTGGATAGTACCTGGGTTATAAGGGGACTGGGTAGGTGCTTGCATGCTGATTCTTAAAATATGAATTGGCAGAAATGAAGCAAACCTTTATTTTCTGCGGAGTATTTTTAAAAGTCTTGAATGATGGGTCTTTCTCTGCTGGTCAAAGGTCAAAGTGGTCAATGAGCAGCGGCATAAGAAGGTGTTTGAGGAGATCGTGCGCATGATGGACCGGATGGAGAACGACTTCCTCCCGTCCCTGTCGCTGTCTCAGAGAGAGGTGAGAGATGAAGTGGAGCCAACAGACTTGGAGGAAAATTGAACGTGCCCTGCTGATCCAGGAGCGATTTGCCTCGTGCAATTTGTACCACCTCTTCACCAAGATATTGTGACATGCTGTATATATTGACTGATGAGCATATCATTTCCTGTGCCTTTTTTTAAATGCATGTGAAATGCACTCATCGTTGTTTTCCTGAAATTCTCAGAAGTCGGGTCCATAAGTTGGTGACAGTACAGTTTTCTTCTGTTTGGCCTTGTGCAATCAAAATGAAATGGTGAGGATGCATTTGAAGTTTGGACTTGAACTTTGATCAAGGGGTTGTGTCAAAAGTTTTCTATGAACTGTGTTGCCCATTGAAGCCTCCCAGTTTCAGGGACTGAAAATTATCGGACAAATGAACATAATCTAAACCCTGAGGCACTAAGCTATTGTTGCTCAGTAAGATATCAAAATCAACGCTGTTGAAAATCTATTGGTATATTTAGGGACCAAAAAAAAAAAAAACTAATTTCTCAGTTAGCCTATATAGACAAAAGGGTGTAGGTTGAAGCAAAAGCTTATGTACACCTACCCCTTTTACCTTAGAAAATTATGCACGTCACTACAACTACAAAAGAGCAAAGCGCAGACATTTGAAATTATTCGGTAAACTTAAATTTCTCATCACATCAAAAAAAAGAATAGCGCACAGTCCAAAGTAATAGTTCAAATCAATGAACTTAATTTTCTATACTGTAACCAGAAATTATAGTTTTTATAAAGTCCTTTAAAGCCGTCATGTCATGTGGCAACTTGTTTAGAAGAACTCCCGCATGGGAGCCTTTTTAAACGGCAGTGGCTATTCTTACGGCAGCTGTAAAGATACTCCGGTTGGCTATTCTTACGTCCTTCCATTTGCACATGCACAGAGCACCAAATTCAGGACTTGTTGCAAAAATATAACCTTATATAATATAAAACATATGCCTTAATTTGCTTGCTGAGCTTGCTAGTTTGCTAGCCTAGCTAGCCAACAGTATAGTGCAGAGAATTCAATAGAAAATAAGTGAATAAAAATGATCCATTATTTCGCCATCTCACTTAGCTAGAGTTGAACCGCGAGTATTTATGTTATACTAAATATACATGTCAGCTAGCTAGGCTAGCGAACTAGCTAGCTAAGCAAGCGAACTAATGGTAGTGAGCTAGCTAGCGAGCAGTTATATCATAAATGATTGAGGTTCAACTGTAGCTAATTGAGATAGCGAAATGATGGATAATTTCTATTTATTTATTTTCTATTGACATCCGTACACCAAACTGTTGGCTAGCTAGGCTAGGGAACTTGGTAGCTAAGCAAGCAAACTAATATTGACTAGATAGCTGGCTAGCTAGCGAGAAAGCCCAGCAAGCAACCAATCAGAGGCGCCAAATCGGGCCTAATGGATATAACGGGTAGAAGAGAGAAATTTGCAGGTGGCTTGATCAAAATTAAAGTCCAGAATTCGGTGCTCTGCTAACGTGCAAACGGAAGGATGTAAGAACAGCCAAACGGAGTATCTTCACGGCTGCCGTAAGAATAGCCACTGCCTTTTTAAACAAGTTGCCACATGATAGGTTTTCAACAGTGCAAGATGATTTATGTATAATTTTTGAAAATTTATTTCAGAGCTCGAAGGGTTAAATTTTATTGCCATTTTTAGTATTTAGTTGCAAATGTTTCGCAATCAATGACTGTCTAGAACCCACAGGGTCACTGGGTTTCTTCCCTGATGATGCCATGTCAGACCTTTACGGCCGTTTTTGGTTCCTGCTTGTTGAAGATGGTTTTTGCCTTCAGATGGTGAAACCCATGCCTTGTTGAAATCATTTCAGTTTATTGACATGGTCTTTGTGGAGCATTTGTGTTATTTTGCCTTAACGTAGTCTTGTCTTGTTTTTGCTGCATGCTACATGTCATTCTCCATTTAAGCTATGAAGCCCCATTCAGTTACTGACAGGATTTAGCTGAATTTGAACATGCCCAAGCCACTGCACTACATTTGCCATGATTCAGAAGTGGCATGCTTCTGATCACCAGTGGTTCCTTTCCCACCCACTGACTCATCCCATCATTGTAGTCCAAATTGAGCTTTGTTTAATTTTTTCCTGAGAATTTATCTTTATTTCAGAGCTAGTGAGGTTTTTTTTTTTAAGCTGCATTTAGAAGATGGCCTTCCTGTTTTTGAGGCTTACTAGTGGTTTACTGCTGTGGTTAACTGTGTATTTACTTCTCTTGATTGTTTACACAGATACAATTACTTCCTGAAGTTGGTCTTTACTAACCCAACTTTTGTGATGGGATCTATTTATGAGCAGGGAGAGAATTCTTCTGTTATCCACCATGGTTTTAGTCATTGTCTTCTGGGCCTTTTTGTTGTCCTGAGCTTACCTGTGGGTTTGTTCATTTTTTAAATAATGTCCCAGGACGTTGATTTGGTCATGCTTAATGGTTTTTTGCGATTTCTCTGATGTTTCTCTTTGTTTGATTTTTTTTTTTTGCTAAATAATGGCTTCCTTTGCTGGCAGTGATGGTTTTTTGGACTTCTTACCAATAGATCTCAAATATGGCTTCAGATTTCAAATACAAATACAGCACTTACATACGTCACTTACATCCTTATTTTAACCCCAGTCCTGCCGGACCCACACTCATTGACCTGTGTGCCCGTCTTTGATTTTTATAATTCCCCAGTAGCTATTCCCCTGTAAGCCAGTCCTCGATAAGCATAAAAATAGAGGCAGGACTAGGGTTAATGCACACTTGGCCATGGAACTGCTGAGCAGCCAATAGTCCTAATTACTTTTTTCCCTTCAAATCTGTAGGGACCACGTATGTTTAAAAAAAAAAAAAAAAAAAAAACTTACAATTTAAGAACTTATTCCGTTATTCTAAAGCTGAAAGTCTGCTCTTTCCGTTAATATGCATTATTACATTTAAACTGTGGTACACGATGCAGATATTCTGCTAGATTAGGAATCATCAACTCGGGGTCCTCGAGGGCTGAAAACTGCTGTTTTTCCACCCATCCTTTACCTGAGAGTCAGGTGTCGACAGTCCGGCCAATCAGAAGCACTTATTTTTCAGTTACTTGGTTAATTACCTGGGAGAAAAGAAAACCAGGGTTCGATTTGAATTTGAAAGCCTGAGTTCATGATCCCTTGAGTTGGGTCCATAACAGTGCACCGTAACTCCTTAAGGATTTGAACACTGTTGCCTTTAACAAGCTGCCACTGGTTTCTCTGGGGCTCTGTTAGCTGCCGCTGATTACAATACTTAGGTTTTTTGTTTGTTTGTTTTTTTGTTTTTTTACTTCCTGCTGCTTCTCCCTGACACTCTCCTGGCTGCAGTTTAACTTTGAGAATGTGAAGTTCAGGCAGCTCCAGCGGGAGCGGTTCCTCATCACGAACGATGGTCAGGTCCCCTGCCACTTCGTTTTCATCCCCAAGCTCAACGACTCACAGTACTGCAAGCCCTGGCTGCGCGCTGAGCCTTGCGACGGCTTTCTGGATCCCAGTGAGTCTGCGGCACTCCTGCTGCCTGCATTTCCTGCAGCTTTGCTGCTCCTCTGTTAAGTTTAGGATGCATTTCCAGCAACCACAAAGCAAATTTTTCACATGGGCAGATTACTTACAAAGTCGAAGCAAAGACGAGAATAAACACAAGAAGACACCATGCGGATGGAGGAAATGACGCAAATGGCGTGAAAGGCAAATTTCGCACAATCGTTCGACCCAAAAGTATTCAGCTTGAATGAAAATTTTGCGCGAGTATAGTAGTGTTCTGAATAGCATCAGTGCTACGAGCAGCTACCTTCATTGCTTGGACCGCAGTTGCATTGCATGAGATGATGGGAACGCTGGCAAGCTATCTGTATCAAATAACTAATGTGATAGTTTCGAGCTCTACATCGGACATTGGGTCAGGCTCAGCATTGGATATTACAACTCGATCAGTTTTGTTATTATCCCCTGCCGCGCGATCAGCGAGAAGCCGGGGGATATAGCATTGGGCTACCTCCGTCCGTCCGTCCGTACGGACACACAAAATTGAGGGGGCAGGGGATATTGCCATGTTAGTGGCAAACACTTGTTATTTTTATGATCAAGCTGGTACAAAGTTCATGAAGAAAAATGTTTGTCCCTTTAGGATGGCCATATTGGCTTCGCCTTCTTGTTGATTTTTTGAAGATCCCTCGGAGTACTGCTCCAATGGAAGTAAATGTAATGTTGTTGGGAACAGAGCAGTGAATCTTCAGAGGAAATTGCAATGATCCTGCCAATTAACTCACGCAAGTGAGGCGTGGAGAAATTTGGCTTTGAATTTGGTGGAAACATGCCATTAGGACTATACTGTACCAGTGAAATGTGATTTGGGTTGTGTAAGATGGGCAGTTGCATTGATGGGGAGGTTGTCTTCTTCCTTGTCACGTCGTAAATGTTTGTCTGACATCCCCCCCATGTAGATGAGACGCAGGAGATCAGCTTGGAGGTGTATGTGAGCAAGGACTCTGTGACCCTGCTCAACTCGGGCGAGGACTCCATAGAGGACATCCTGGTGCTGCATCTGGACCGAGGCAAGGACTACTTCATCACCATCTCTGGCAACTACCTGCCCAGCTGCTTCGGCACCTCCCTGGAAACGCTGTGCCGCATGAAAAAACCCATTCGGGAGATACCCATCACAAAGCTCATCGACCTGGTAGGGTGCTCTCCCTCGCTAAATTGGGTTTCTCCATTGAGGACAGTGCCAAGAGAGCTGGGGCAGTCCCGTTACAGCTAGGCTATACTGAAGGATGCTGGGCCAAAGACGGTTTACAGTTAATGTTGAGTGAGCACTGTTTTTTGACTTGGGTCTGATTTTGATTTGTTGACTGCAGTCGCATGGTAGATTTTTTTCTGGTCAATCTCCTGCATTTTTGTGTTGCTTGAGTTTATGTGACGAAGACTTAAATGTCTGCTGTCGCAGGGGTATTGTGGTTTTTACGATGCTTGCTAACTGTTGTAGTGCCTACATTAGTAGCCTTATAAAAACCGTAATTATAAACGATTAACTTCTGCATTGAGCTTGGAGCATTGATTATTTGAACAATGAAAAGCAGCAGCGGTAGGTTTTTATAACCTTTGTGTGGAGAAGGAACTAAAAGGTTCTTCATATTTATGTTCCTCTGACACTGTTTGTGTGTTTTAGCTGCAACTTCATTCTGTCAGCATTTCTCCAACTTACTGCTCTGCTGTTGTAAGCCCTATGCATTTAGAAAGCATATGCTGTACACGCAACATATGCAAGTCTTTTTCATGTGTTTTATTGTTCATTGCATCGTTCATTGCATGTACAGTGCCGTGAAAAAGTATTTGCCCCCTTCCTGATTTCTTATGTTTTTGCATATTTGTCACACTTAAATGTTTCAGATCATCAAACAAATTCTAATATTCGACAAAGATAACCCGAGTAAATACAAAATGCAGTTTTTAAGTGATGGTTTCATTTATTTAGGGAAAAAAGCTACCCAAACCAACCTGGCCCTATGTGAAAAAGTAATTGCCCCCTAAACCTAATAACTGGTTGTGCTGCCTTTGGCGACAGCAACTACAATCAAGCGTTTGTGATAACTGGCAATGAGTCACATCGCTGTGGAGGAATTTTGGCCCTCTCCTCTTTGCAGAATTGTTTTAATTTTGCCACATTGAAGGGCTTTCATACATGAATGGCCTGTTTAAGGTCATGCCACTGCATCTCAATTGAATTTAAGTCAGGACTTTGACTAGGCCACTCCAAAACCTTCATTTTGTTTATTTAAGCCAATCAGAGGTGGACTTGCCGGTGTGTTTCAGATCTTTATCCTGCTGTATAAGTGCGCTTAAGCTTGAGGTCACAATCTGATGGTTGAACATTTTCCTTCAAGATTTTCTGATAGAGAGCAGAATTCATGGATCCATCAATTACTGCAAGTCGTCCAGGTCCTGAAGCAGCAAAGCTGCCCCAAACCATCACACTACCACCACCACATTTGACTGTTGGTATGATGTTCTTTTTATGAAATGCTGTGTTAGTTTTACGCCTGATGTAATGGGGCGCACACCTTCCAAGAAGTTCAGCTTTTGTCTCATCAGTCCGTTGAATATTTTCCCGAAAATCTTGGAGATTGTCAAGATGTATTTGACCAAATGTGAGATGAGTTCTTTTTGGTCAGCAGTGCTTTTCGCCTTAGAACTCTCCCATGGATGCCCAGTCTCTATCTTATTGTTGAATCATGAACGCTGACTTTAACTGAGGCGAGGCCTGCAGTTCTTTAGATGTTGTTCTAGGTTCTTTTGTGACCTCCTGGATGAGTTGCCGATGCGCTCTTGGAACAGTGGTGAACCTTCCCAGAAGTTGCTGGGAAGTCCCAAAGTCTTAGAAATGGCTCTGTAACCCTTTCCAGACTGATAGATGTCAATGACTTTGTTTTTCATCTGTTCTTAAGTTTCTTTGAATCACGGCATGATGAGTTGCTTTCTGAGATCTTTTAGCCTACTTCACTTTGTCAGACAGGTTCTATTTAAGTGATTTCTTGATTCAACAGGTCTGGCAGTAATCAGGCCTGGGTGTAGATGGTGAAATTGAACAAAAAATGTGGTTAATCAAAGTTATTACTTTTTCACCTAGGGCCTGGTAGGTTTGGATAGATTTTTTCCTTAATAAATGAAATCATCATTTAAAAACTGCACTTTGTATTTACTTGGGTTATCTTTGTCTAATATTGATAAATGTTTCAGATCATCATACAAATTAAGCGTGACAAGTAAAAAAAAAAAAGAAATCAGGTAGGGGGCAAATACTTTTTCACAGCACCGTATACTATTTACCCAGTGTGAAAGATGCTGACAGATGTGCTGTCGTTCATTTGATGTTTTCGGTCGGTCAGATTGCATTAGTCCATGTTGAATGGAGCTGTTGACATTAACTCTGGTTCATGCCCGTTGCGGAGGCTCTGTGTTTAGTTGCCAGTTTCTCTGTCTCCGGCTTGGAGAAATACTTCAGGACTATTTTTAGAAAGCAGGGCTGTGTTTGTGGATGAGTGGGGTAGTGTTTATGGAGAGGGCTTTCTGCTGGGCATTCCTGCGGAGCGTGGGTGAGGGCAAACGTGGGGGATGGGGGGAATCGACCAGCCGAAACACACCGCAGTCCCGTTGGCTCCCACGCTCTTATTCTCCTCCTCCACTCCTCCCACGGCGTGGGGAATGACCTTCGCTCGTTTCCTCATGTCTGCGGTAAAGCTTTACCAAAGATGTTGATCTCTGCACTTTCCATTTCCTTTGCAAAGCGCAGGGCTTTATGCAGGAAGGGAATGTATTTTGAATTCCCCAGCTGCACGTTGTGCCCAGACTGTCCATATTCAATATTTGATCACTTGTTTTATTCATACATTTTTTTCCTGGCGTCATTTCTGGCTCTGCCACAAAGATTTATTGTTTTCAAATGAGTTTGGGCCAACTCCCTGTTCTTTTCAAACCCATTGTTAATTTTCTGTACGCGGTACACTCTGTGAAACATTCTGCTGAAGACCTCTTCAGTGACCTTGTCTTTCTCCTTTTCCCGCTTCTCTCCTTCGCTGTTCTGTTTGCTGTCGATCATTGTTTGGGCTCCTTGATGCGCAGGGAGAAGATGGCTACATGGAGAAGGTAAATGCACTTGCAGTACGGAGCATGTTGACAGATCGAGGAACAGCCTTAGGTTGTAGGGATGAAATAAAGATGGACGCCAGAACCACCTGCACAACTGTGTTGGACAGTGGACTGCTAGGCCCTCTCAACATGCAGGGAAAAGAGCCTATAGCTGACCACACCTCTGATGGTTTCAAGACCAGTTTAGCCGTGTCTCAGTGCTGTTTGTATTAACAACAAAAATTCAGAACATATGCTCAGTGATGAAAGTTTAGCAACACCTGATATAAATGCACAATAAACTAGTTAACAGAATTGAAATGTGTTTTTAATTGTCTTGACCATTACAGGGAACAGTTAAACATCCATGAATGCTCGACACAGTTGCGACTCAAATCAGTGAGCTGAACATCACTCAGAATGCCTGGGGGTGGGTTGACACTTTCTTACAAGACTGTTTCTACCCTACAGGAGTGGGTGTGACACCATTGCTCAAGACTGTTGCTATCTCTCCATAGCGAGTGTGACACCCTCCGGCCTGTTGAATGCCGTGTCATTCACTTACGTTGTGATGAAGTCTCGATGAAGCTATCTTCCCATGCAGTCGTTTTGCATGGTCTACCACTGCGGGGTCGGTCTTTGGTGGTCCTAGTTTGTGCCTCACATCTGAAGATGTGAAATGGTGCAGTAGTGGACGTTAAAGTGCCGCCCAAATTGTCGCAAGCTCATTCCTGCCCTTAACATGCCAATGGCTTCATGGGTGGCGTTTTCAGACATTCCTCTAAAACGCTCCATAATTTTGACTTTGTGCTTTTTAGTGTTTTTAGTTCAACAAAGAGCATCCTTATCATGTCAACCAAGTTATATAGCGATTCAAGTGGCAGGATTAACGTGGGCCACAAATAGAACAAAATCATGTGTAACGCATGCATAAATGAACATGTGACCAGGATTCAGTGTGTTGGTCCGGCATGTTCTATTCTGGAAGACTACATGGTAAAATGACCATTTCATTATATTTTCTTTTTTTCAACAATGCTTAAAATTTGGAAGTTGCTAAATTTTTGTCACTGAGTATATTTGATCAGTAGTTTAGATTAAGTCGCATGATTTAACCATTTCATGCTGAAGGTCCCCCATGGTTTGTGTGTCCTTGTTAATCAAGGGGATTTAACAAAATTTGAAGAATTTTTGGAGACCCCTTTTTCAAAAGTACAAATCAAAAACGAGGATACTTAAGTGTAACAAAATAAAAACATACCTATGCAAAGCGGGGTAATGCGTCCACATGGCAGCCTTATCGGTGACATGTAATCTGACTAAAACTTTTCCAATCATCTCCAAAATTAATACAGATTCTCATCATTTCATCATTGACCCACATATCAAAAATGGGAAGAATCCAATAAAAACTGTAGTCTGTAGAGTGACTTCAGTTAGTGTGGATGAACAGACTTGCGGATGGACTGGTGGATAGACAAGGGTGATTGCAGAATACACCATCCGATGGAGTTGGCATGTCAAAAGTTTAATGTGCATATAAAAACCTCTTCTCATTGGCTGAAATGTAATGACTTATATATTCAAATTCCAAAGATCTGATGGGTTAATGTGTATACAGTCACAGATTGCCTTTTGGCACTCTTGGGAGTGAAAGGCTTTAGTGCATTCTAGGGCTAGTACTCCTCATGATCCCACACCTCATTAGTCTTTTTTTCTGAAGTCGATGAGATTCACAGTAGCAGTCAAAAGTTTGGACATAACTTTATTTTTATTTTTTTTTACAATAAATAAAGAAATAAGCACCCTTTATTTAGCAAAAAAAGCCCTAATTCTTAAATCCATCAAACTAACCAGCATTTGTTGTCACATTTGCTGAGCATACCCTCTTTTTTTTTTTTGTTTGTTTTATGACTACAAAGGTGGTCATGTGATGAGTTTGCAGCTGCATGGCTGTCTAATTGCCCTAAGATGTGCTGTACTTACGGAATACTTTTCATCGACTCTTTTGCCCTGTAAGTCCAAAAACAGCTTGACTTTAATTGGCTGTCGTAAAATGGAAGGAGCTTGTTTGTCTTTTTACTTTGCAAATTATGGCTTCTTTGAGAATTTTGAAATTTTGGACGCTATTCAAAAAAGCAAATTTTTTCTCTCTTCACTTCTGACTGTGTACCTCTTAGAAGATTCCATTTGAGATTATACAATGAAGTTAAGCCGTTTAAATTTCTGTAAAAAGCAGAGTGCTGTGATGCAAGCTACTACTACTACTACTACTACTACTACTACTACTACTACTATTTATTTATATATATATATATATATATATATATATATATATATATATATAATAGTAATAGTAATCTATATTTACCAAAACTGCTCCTTTGAGCAGTGAAAGTCATTTACCCATCTCCAACAGGCAGAGGAAGTTGATTGTTCAAATGAGTGTTGAGAATCTAAACCACCCCCCACCCCCCCGCGCTCGCTAGAATGTGGTTTGTTCCTTTATTTAGTTTTCTTGTTAGTGTGGTGCTGGCCAGGAGTTTATTTTTAGAGTACGATCTGACTGGCAGTCTTGGCTTTTGTTGAGAGGAATGTCACGAGCTGTATCTAAATGGCTGCTCTTTTATCAATCAAACTCTAGATATATTTTCACTTGGGTGTTTTGCCTAAATGCCAGCACTGATCTGAAAGTTAATTTGGCAGTTGAGTTGACCTTTTCCCTCAAGGGTTTTTGTGAGAAACTTTCTTCATTGTTGCAAAGAAGTGAGCAGAACACCTCTTAGTTAAGTTCAGCACAGTTTATTGATTAAACTGTGAGGACCATTGCATTACTATTGCGGGAGGCTTGTCTACTTGACACATTTTATTACAAACTCCAGTTCCAGTGAAGTTGGGACGTTGTGGAAAACATGAATCAAAACGGAATACAATGATTTGCAAAGCCTTTTTGATCTACAGTCAATTGAGTACAGTACAAAGATAAAAGATTTAATGTTCAAACTGATTAACTTTATTCACTCGTTTTGAATTTGATGCCTGCAAAACGTTCCAAAAAAGCTGGGACAGTGGCATGTTTACCACTGTGTAACATCATTCTTTCCCATTACCCAATTCTTTCCCATTCTTGCTTGTTGTACGACTTCAGTTGCTCAACAGTCTGGGGTCTCCGTTGTCGTATTTTGCACTTCATAATGCGCCACACATTTTCAATGGGAGACCGATATGGACTGCAGGCAGGCCAGTCTATTACCTGCACTCTTTTACTACAAAGCCACGCTGTTGTAACTCGTTCAGAATGTGGCTTGGCATTGTCTTACTGAAATAATCCGGGACGTCCCTGAAAAAGAAGTCGCTTGGATGGCAGCGTATGTTGCTCCAAAACCTGTATGTACCTTTCGGCATTAATAGTGCCTTCATAGATGTGCAAGTTACTCATGCCATGGGCACTAACGCATCCCCATACCATCACAGATAGCTGGCTTTTGAACTTTGCACTGATAACAATTTGGATGGTCCTTTTCCTTTTTGGCCCGCCGGATGGACGTCCATGATTTACAAAAACAATTTGAAATGTGGACTCAGACCACAACACAATTTCCAGTTTTCCTCAGTCCATCTCAGATGAGCTGGGGCCCAGAGAAGCCGGCAGCCTTTCGGGGTATTGTTGGCTTTTGCTTTGCACGGGTAGAGTTTTAAGTTGCACTTGTAGATGTAGCGATGAACTATGTTAACTGACAATGGTTTTCGAAAGTGTTCCTGAGCCCACATGGTAATATCCTTCACAGAATGATATTGGTTTTTAACGCAATACCGTCTGAGGGACGGACAGTCACGAGCATTCAATGTAGGCTTTCTGCCTTGCCGCTTACGTGAAGAGATTTTTCTGGATTCTCTGAATCTTTTGTTGATATTATGGGCTCTAGATGATGACCTATCCACAAAAAATCGCTTGATTCCCTGCAATTGCACATTGAAAATCGTTGTTCTTAAACTTTTGGACTATTGGCTCACACAGTTGTTAACAAAGTGGTGAACTTCCCCCCCATCCTTGCTTGTGAACGACTGTGCCTTTCGAGGATGCTGCTTTTATACATAATCATGACACCCACCAGTTTCCAGTTAACATGTTCACCTGTGGAATTTTCCAAACGGGTGTTTTTTGAGCTTTCCTCAATTTTCCCAGTCTTCTCTGGCACCTGTTCCAGCTTTTTTGGAACATATTGCAGGCATCAAATTCATACTGAATATTTCCAAAAAATAATGAAATGTATCAGTTTTAACATTAAATATCTCGTCCTTGTTGTGAACTGAATTGTATATAGGTATAAAAAAAGGATTTGCAAATCATTGCATTCTATTTTTATTCACATTTTAGAAAAAGTCCCCCCAAAAAAAGTTTGCAGAATATTTATCTACCAATTTTTAACTCAACTGGTTAACCAGCTTAGTAACCACTTTGAGTTTTTAAGATGGTTTGAACTCCATCTGTTGTTGTCTGTGGTTTGTAAGCCAATCAACCTGTATCCTCTAGTGATCAGACATGTAAATCATGATGTGACCAAGCTGGGTTTGCGGCGTCTTTAGCACATAAACTACTTTGAGATTATAATTCAGCCTTGTCCTCGCAATATTGGGAGTGGTCGAGTGGTCATATTGAAAAACTGAAGTTGTTTATTTTACACCTTTCTAATATAGATGAAGATCTGACACTCAGTATATCAGTGACGTCTCACCATATAAATGACGGGCTTTGGCAGTGTCCGAAAAATCACAGTTTTTTAACCTTGGACATTCCTTCGCTCGTAGGCGTCTATTCGAATGCCCCGTAACCGCAAACAGTCACAGGTATTGATCACATTTGATAAAACTTGGCATACACAGTCTTTTAGACATTAACTAGTTTGGGAATTTATTTCATTCTTGTTCGCCACTCCCAAATGGGTGTGGCAGGGTGGCAGACTTGATTGAGTTTCAGGTTCACTTGAAACTCCACTTGATCTAATTCGACTTTATGACCCTCCAGGAGCAATCCCGCTTGAAAGTCCTGGTGGACAACACTGGGAACGAGGACAAGCCCTTGAAGATCCCCAAAGAAGTGTGGCTTTTGGTAGATCATCTTTTCACCAAGTCTTGCCGACAGGTGAGAGGCCAAGGGAGTGCTGTACGTACTTCAGTTGTAAATGAGGATTGTGGGAAGGGAACCTCTTTGACCTTGTGGTGTGTGTCTTTGTCTGGCTGTCTTCAGGAGGACCTTTTCCAGTCTCCAGGAATGCAGGAGGAGCTGCAGAACATCATTGAATGTCTAGATACAAGTATTCCAGAGACGATCCGTATCCTTTCCCAACCACTCTGCTGCAGTGCAGGAACCAGCTGCACCAGCATGACTTGCATTTGGTTTTAAGCATAGTCAGGCTTGACTTTGACTGTCACACTGACTGGTTGTGCTTTTTATTTTCTAAAAGACTGGGTGTAAAATCGAAGCCCGGTCGAGGCTAAGCATGAAGTCAAGTCATTCAGATAAATTAATGCCGTTGCCCTTTAAAATCATTGTCCCTCAGAAGTACCCTTTCAGAATTCACTACAAATATACTTCATTCTCTCACATTTGGTTATGTTGTACAAGATTGCTCTAAATTAGGATTATTGAAATTATTTTGAAGTGATGATAAATACACATGCACTCATGATAAGGCCTCATTTTTTCCAACCTAAAAAATGCGCTTTTCTGTTTTAATTTATGCTCTACAAAGCGTCCCAACTTTTATGGAAATAGGGTTGAAAAATACTTTCACAGAAATGTTCATATTTCTACTTTCAAGATTAGAAGTGTCATGTGTCTGGCTTCACTGCATGTTTTGGATCGTGCACCGGCTGTTATTGTTGTGTGGGTTTCCCTGACTGAGAGCGTCAGCTGGAAGCAACCATTCGGTTGCGGAGGCCCTGCTGATCTTCCTGGAGGCGCTGCCAGAGCCAGTGGTCTGCTACGAGCTCTACCAGCGCTGCATCGACTCCTCCCAGGACGCCCGTCTGTGCAGTCAGGTGCTGGAAACTCACACACAAATTCCACTTGCCGTGACACTGTCCCTGCCCCTGCCCAGAAGAGGGAGCCTTGCATAAATACTTTAATGAAATTAAGAATCCAATTAGACTGTGTGGCCAAAAGTATGGGGACTCAAGCCTCTTATTGTAAAATTATGGGAACTAATCATATTGGTCCCTGCTTTGTTGCTGCGAAGGCCTTCACTCTTTTGGGAAGGCTTTTCTATTGTAGTTAAATAATTACCTTCCTATTTACCTAGAAAAGCGTTGGTGAGTTTATATAAGATATATTGGGCAATTTGGCCAGTAGAATAAGACAAATTGGTGCTGTAACTCATCTTGTGCGTGATTGAGTTTGCTTACTTTCTGTTGAATTATTTTTTTTTTGTTTACTTTGACTGGCAGCTGATTTCCCAGCTTCCCCGGGCTCATCGCAATGTGTTCCGGTATCTCATGGCCTTCCTTAGGGAGCTGCTGAAGTTCTCCCCCCACAACAACCTCTCTGCCAGCCTCATTGGTCAGTACTTCTGTCCGTCTACGCATTAATAGCTTGAATGTATTTTAAACACGGCTATGAGCCATATTAGCAAGATGTCATGCTAACAACAGCAGTCACTTCCAGGTAGACAACTGCTGGTTAATTTGAATTGCGGAAATATTTAAAATTGTCAAACTTGTTTATTTCTGTTGTCATTTTCATTCGTAACTGTAATGTTAAAAGACAAATAGTTAAACACGGTGGTATGATTTATCTGATGTTTCTATTGTGCTTATTTTATGTCTGGTGTTTCTTTGCTAAACCAGCTCTACCTAAAAGTGACATCTCACAGCCAACCACAATTACTGCTAGTTTTGGGTAAACTCTAGTTGTTATATTCAGTCTGTGGCCCATCTGCAGATGGAGATATGAAAACTCTCGTCCACTTTCTATTGTATACCTGGCATCTCCGTACACCTCAAGACTTAACCATTTTCCCTTGCCACTGTGTGCTCCGTGCTCTTAAATTGTATGTGAATGACGCAGGGTTTTTTACCTTTAAATGATTGCAAACATTGCGATTGATTCTATATAAATTTTTTGTTGTTATTTTGTTTTTTTTTAACCCCTCCTCTCAGCTCCGCTGTTCGCTAGCCTTCTTATCCGCCCCCCACCCAACCTGGTGAGTCGGCAGACATCACAGGACCGTGAGAAATCCATCAACTTCATCCTGGGGTTCCTCACAGGGGGAGATGAGGAGTCGTGATCAGGTGGGGGTTGTGACTGAGGCGGGAGGCCGGGGACACGCGGCGCTCCAGGCTTGGTGCTCCGCTCATCCGTGTGCTGCACTGGTCGTTGAACGCACGTAGGCAACCTTCAAATGCTGGGTGCTTTACCACAGAAACTTCATTCTGAGCCACAGTCACTTGCGGCACGATTGAATTACCTGCACCTATGAGGTGACATCGGTTTCTGCTGTTGTTTCTGGTCACGCCCTCTGTCAAATCCTGGACATTGTATGCCAAAGGAGCCCTCCTTGTGATATTCTGATGGATCTGAATGTAGGTATTCACTTTAGATTTTGTAGTTAATGATCATGTATGACACTAAAGCCCGATCGAACTGAAAGGGCATTGGGAACAGATGGATTAACACTGATTGCTAGATTCATTGTCTTTCCTTATGGACCCGCTAATGCAATGTTTTTCACTTGGACCGCAGACAGTCGGCCACTAATGAGATCCTTGGTTCTCCTGCGAAGAAATTAATTTGTGATGTCTGATAACCGAGAGTTGCCATATCTCCTGGGGTTTTTATTCTTTTTTTAGCTAGCCTTTTTCAGGGTTCTCTTAATCTATCAATGTACACTTTATGTTCGGAGGTTAAAGGAGTCATACAGACCCTCTAGAATTTTTAGCCGGAGTTTTTTAAAGATTTACTGTCAGGTAATTCCCCCAGGCCTATGAATATTTTAACAACTCTGCAGATGTCAAAAGAAACAATTGTCTGAAATGTGCTGGAATTTTTCAATTCTTTGGATGTTCATTACATCACTGTAATTCTCCATGATCCCTCGCCAGCCCATGTTTGTAGATTAGATTTGACTTCAGTATCATAGAAACAACAAACTACTATCAGCTGAACTCACTTGAGTACTGTCATTGCCATTTCCTGTTCCTCTGCAGTGTCAGAAGAACATTCACTCATGGATATCTCGTCATGCCATATTGTGTTTGGTGTAAATGGTCCTGTTGTACGCTGTTTCTGTGTAATTTTTGAATGTACCATCCATTCTGTGTCCTGTAACTGTGCTGGAATGTATTCTTTCCCCAAGTTGTGTGTTGGATTATGTGTCATATTGATGGTAGTAAGCAGATTCCACATTCGCAGGACGCGGTGCACCATAGCGATACGGGAGTGTTTTGTCAGGCTTCAGTTTTGGACGGAACGACGGCGTGCAGTTATTGACCATCCTCAGGGTCCTCTGCTGTCAGCTGCCACATTCCCAGAATACCTTCTGTAATGCCATAGAGGTGCTCATTTTCAGGAAGTAGCCTGCAGAGAAGTCTCTTTGCAGCCTAGTTTTCACAGAGTTATGCTGCGTTCATGATGGATTCAGACTGACTGCGAACAGACAAAACTTTCCTGTTGGCGCTTGATACACAAACAGTCTCATAGAATGGCATTGCGGTAAAACGAAACGCGCATAATGAAATTAACTTCTCGTCATCCAGATAGCCTGTGTTTTTTGAGGGAGCTGCGGAACACTCGTCTGAAAATTCTGTGGTGGAGGACGAGGAAAAGCAAGAATATTTTGACTTTGGAGGCAATGCCGTCTACCTTTACCATCACTGGTATTTTCTCCCGAGCCTGCCTAAGTTTACCGTCCTGCTCTCATTTGATAAAATGATGTGCAGTTTGCAGTCTAGTGCAGCCTGAATCCATGTGAATGCAGCATTAGCCTCAGGTTTCTGTCTGCCGTCTAATGAGGTCATGCCCTATGAGAGCACTTGCCTATCTGGCTGGTGAATCACATTCCTAAATGCAATTTCGCAGTATCTTTGCTCTTCCTCTGGGTAATGGCTGGCATTAAAGCGTGTATATAGGTGTGAAAGTGCTTTTCAGTTGGGAGTAGAGCCACGGCCTGGTTTTCATTCTGCATAGCGCCCTGTGCAACCAGCAGGCCCAGAGAGCCCTGCACAATCGACCCCAGCGCCCCCTGTGGATTGGAGGGTTTCTGGTGGCCGCAATGATGGACCCTGCTAATTGGCATGTTTAGTGAAGTCCTCCTCCTAACTATGCAAGCCTGAGGTGCAGACTCTAATATATATGTATATATGTTTTGCTGACATCATGGGCTTTGGTGGATTGGGTATTCTTTTCTGCCCTCCTAAATCACCCTGAGTCTGCTGTGACCGCTGTGGCCTGTGCATTGCTGGATTATTAAGTCAGAAAGAAAAAGTGTAAAATGCATTTTAACAATTTGGCGAAGTGTTTCCACTCAGTGATGCCACTGGAAGTGTACCTGTATAAATTTGAAAGTGGATAGTATGTAACTTGATGTCTGCTTGGATGGCATTGAAAGAACACCCCTCGTGGTTCATACCTTTAAGAGCCCATTTCCTTGTTGAGCATTGCTTGCTGATATTTTTCAGTGGGAAGTCATGCATATTGCCATGGTAGCAGACTACTTGCCCTGTAAACTGTATGGTTTGCATTGTGATCAGGGAGTTCTGTCCTTTGTATGCCTGATGCAGCACACAGCCAGGCTGTGGAGGAGTCTTTCGTCTTTCTCTGACCTGCTGTACAGCCTTGATCATTTACACAGACTATCCTTTATGTGATGAGCTTTGGGAGAGATGTCCTGGGCAGTTCATACCCTGTACAACGTGGCATTTGGTGGATTTAAGTGCTACACCTCGATCTACATGTGCTACGCAGTCAGCGAACACAAGCCTCTCCTGGACCATCGCACTGGGAGATGTCACTGGGTTTGTGTTTTAGGTGCTGAGTGGGAGTGGGTGTGGGTGTGGGTGTGGGTTGTCTGTCTTCTCCATGGTCCTCTGCAGATTCTGTTTGTGCAAATACAAAACTGCAAACGCTCTGGCACACTTGGCTCAAACTGTCTATTTTTTGGTACTTTTTATTTATTTAATTGAAATAAAAAGATGTGCTCAAGCTCTTTTGCGGTGTTTGCTTCTTTCTTTGCTTATTTTTTTCTGCCAGTTTCTGGTTTATTTTAAGAGCATCCAGGAAACGGTTGTCTACCCGAGCCATCATGCACTGTGGAAGAAATTTTTTCTTGCATGCTTTGCAGTGTCCGTTTAATTTGAAAAAAACGTTTGTATGTGCGTTTCATGCAAACAAGAGCTACCTGTTCCATCTATTTTAGCCTTTGAAGAAGCGCATGATATAATGACAGAGCACTTGATGTTTGCATGATTCACTGTTTTTGGGTATTTTGTTTTTTTTTTCTTGAGATTTTTAGGCACATAGTCTAACTTGAACAATTACAGTGAGGTTGATGTTGAACTCCCTTACTTCTTCCACAGAAAAAAGAAAGCCCTTATACAGGGACACAATTTTTATAATTTTTCCTCTGTTTGCCATCACTTTGGATTTGAAATAAATTGATGCATTTTTTTCCCCCTGGTGCATTTCTGATTTTTTTTTTTTTTTTGTAATCATTATTTGGAAGGCCTATGGGTGGATAGAAAATTAATTCATTTCCAGGTCCCTAATCCACTTTTTTCCGCTCATGGGCCTCTTGAGGGATTAATTTTTCTTGAGGCAAAATTTGATTGCTTAAAAAAATTAGCGATTGAAATTGAAATATCTGTGTGCCACTGACTACCCAGCATCATTTTGATGGAGATCAATCTGCCATTGAAGCACTTTTGGAAAATTGCAAAATTTTGTTTGAAAGTTGAGAGCACTGCCACCTACAGGGGGCACTGAAAAATGCTATTTTTTGCTGCAGAGGCTCATATAGTTATTTGAGACATTTCTGGACTGTGCCCTCAGCAACCCAAGATAGTGTGCGCGTAATGATTCCATTACAGGCAGAACACTGTGCTACTTGAAATTAATGCTGGGTAATGAAGATGCAAGTGTGCAGGTGAAGCTCAATTTTCCATACCAGGACAGTGATCCAACTCATGGTGAAAAGGAGAATAGTCTTAAAGGAGCAGTGCATAGAATTTAGATTGATATTTTGGCAGAAATGGAATATAACATTCATTACTACTTTTTTAGTTGTATATAATCACGTGAAAACGATAGTCGTTGAGTTTCATTTCGCTTAGAATAAGCCCTATAAACCTACATGGGAGCGGGTCCACCTCCGTCGAGGCCGCCATGTTGCGCCACCATTTTTTTTCTACAGTAGCCCAGAACGAACAAACCAGACAGACGTGCTCGAGACAGCCTTTTGCTATTGTGAAGATGAAATACGAAGAGGAGGATAAATAGTTTGAACCCAGCTGGCCACACATTTTGTGTCGTGAGCACTGTGAAAGAGTTGTAGAGTTGAGAGAACTTTGATAAATGGAGGATCGTACGTATTATTTAGCACAAGAAAGTGCAGGGGAGGGCGAACCATCCGATTTGAAGAAGAGAAAACATGAAGCAAAACAACCGAGACAGATGACAACAGAAAACACGGGTGAGAACTGGTGCGGCCTTTCTCAGATGGAAGTTGCCGATGAGTGACAAACATTTTGACAGTGACGCAGAAGTTGCCCATTTTCTGCTGAACAGGTAATGTAAATGATGTGTCGTGCGCTTGCTTTAGCTAGAACATGGCCATGGGCATAGTCACCAACACAAGTAGCCGCCCACGTTACCATTTTGTCACTGTTGAAAAATAGCGGATTTACAGAACCCCCTCCCCCCGGGAATTATGCTGCATACCATTGTACTTGGAACTCCGGGAAAAAAAGCACCTCCGACTCAGAAAAGTGCAATGGCTGCGCACACCGTGAACGCTAATCACAGTTACCTGCTTGTCAATTCTTACTCTTATTTAATCTTTGATGTAGCGTTTGAGTTGTGAAAAGTGCTAGAAAAACTTTGCCGTGGCATTTCTATTTCCCTTCAGTTGATTTGTGTTTGATACAAGTCTTTGAGAGTATGTCGTAGTAGCCTATTAGCATCAACCTATCATCAGCTAACATTACCTACATCGACAGACTAGGCTACTGCCTGCTACCACTCGAATGCCGCTTTTGAATGCATAAATACTCTTTCACGGACTGGTAATCTCAGGGCACGGTGTGCAAATCTGTTGGCATTAATTTGTAATCAGGCGGCACGGATTATGAATCCGAGAGCATGGTTATTGACTGTCACAGTTCGCATTGATTTCTCACCTGAGACTACAAATTTACACATGGGCCTTTTTCAGCTAAACACAGGGGGGCTCCCTGTGATCATGCTTGTAGTTGACCTGATAGTTGTGCTATACTTGATTTATTTTGATCTGTCTGTTGAGGAAAGCCCAATCCCGGCAGGTTAGGACACAATATAGAATATATTGCAGGGGAATGCGACTGCATCACATAGCACTTATATTCTTGATGGTGCTATTATTTCTCCAGCTATGAGCAAAGTTGACATCATGGAGTTGTAGCGGTCATAGCCTATGTATTGTTGCATTAGATAACAGCGTGTGCTGAACTGTCTGGTAGGTGAAGGCTTCCGTAGCTCCTCTCCGCGGTTGGAAAGGGAGGGGTTAGTGAAGGTAAATTCAGTTGGTTGCAATCTGCAACCTCAGCGCTAGATGCTGCTAGATCCTACACACTGCTCCGTTAACAATTTTTAGCTGGTTTTGCTTTTTGGTTTCTCAGTATCAAAGAATGTGTTGTTCTGTAGGTGTCATAATTATTCTATCTATAACAAAGTTAAGCGTTACTCAATATTTATTTTTTGTTGTCCTGTTGGTATAGATGGTTTTCCCTTGAGTTGCTGTGAAAGACCAAATTTGGTCATCCTTGGTTGTCCTTCATAGAAAAACCAGCGCTGATAATACTTAAATTATCACATCATCTGAACTAGAAATTAGAATTGTGGTCAAGTTTTATGTGTTCGTACCTGACTAAACTCTAATGCTTTGTCAAGCCAAAACATGGGTTTGTAGTCTCTATGTATCTATTCAGCCACGCAAAATTCCAAAGGCAAAATCCTGCACTTAGAGTTTCACATGTTCTGAACAGAACGGGTGACGAAATTTGAAGCGATACACGTCGCAACCGCCTGACACTTTTGATCAAATAGTGAGCCTTGATGGCACTATCCTAGGCTTGGAGAGAAACTTTCAGAGAGTATGAAATAATTCATGAATGTGGTGTACAGATAATTCCACAGAGCTTCATTTTGCAAATTTTTGAGTGTCTGAATGTTTCCCTGGTGTCCAGATTGAACAGAACAAAATATTGCTGCTTGATTAAAGCTGCCTGCCACCATTGTTAATGTATGTTTGTGCAAGTGGCGGCTGCTGAGCTGAAAATGGGAGGCACACAGCCGCCCTCGAAATGATTGATTACAATATGAAATAAAATCTTGACTGTTTCTTGGTTCCTGGGAAGAAAATTATATTTCCCAATTGCTTGTACCTAAAGCAAACAGAAGATTCATATTATTCTCTTCAAGCTTTGCTTTTGTGATCTGGGTAATGAAATTTTCGAATTAATCCATTTTCTTGTGGTAGATTCAGTGCTGACTTGCTAATAGAGATTTTTCTAAAGCTAACAAGTATTTTCAAAAACTTTCTAGAATCTACAACTTTCAAAAAGTTTAAAGAATTTTCAAGGATGTTGTAGAACTTACGAGAATTTTAAGAACCTTTTAAAATTTTGTAGCTCTTTCCACAGTAATACAGTTTATACAGCGGGGCGCCACGCACCATCTCAGTTTAGTTCTAGCTGCCTAAGTGAACACATGGACATATCTGAATTTTTCAGACATGGCATCAAGAAGCTGTAAGCGCACTCCAGATGCATTCTACAAGGTACGTGGCCAGTTTATCAAAACGAGCAAAAAAGTACTCAGTGACCGCATCTGTCAAAATCTATGAACACGACAAGGCTTGGCATGCCTGTCCGGGATCAGCACAAACTCTGAGCACCTCATTTTACCTACGAGCACGGCAAAAGAACTCTAAAGGGTAAGCCGGACCATTTTTGCTCACTTGAATAGGAAGATTTGATACTAAACTAATTTAATACAATTTGATTCTTATTTTGTTTTACACAGACCTCATCTAAATGAAGATGTGCAAATTTGTCAGTTTTTACAGAGAAAATAGGCAAATTCCTCAATTTTATTATCCAGGTCACCGAGCAAAATTTAAACGGATAATGGATATTTTCTGTTCTTTTACAACAGAGGTGGGCAACGAGGGCCGAATCTGTCCTTGGTTTTTACGTCAACTTCTGGCCTTTAATTAGTTGATTGTCTGAATTAGCCATACAATTTATGAAATTAGGCATTTCTGGCACATTTCTTAAAAATATCATGAATGACCACCAAAGACTGTTCTTGTCTCCCATCATAAAACATTTTTCTTTGATCTAATCTTTGCACAAATCTATATTAATTATCTCAGTTAGTCTGGGTAATTGATAGAAATAAAAACCTGCATACACACCGGCCTGCAACCTGCATACACAACATAAGCAATAAAGATGTAACACACACTACCTAGGGATAAAATCTGTTGCATGGTGTCAGTTGTGATGTTTTCAAATGAACAGTTCATGAACTGAAAAAACTATCAGGTGTGGTCTGTTCTCATTGTAGAAAGGCATGAAATAAAATGCTTCTTTCTGATGCAAAATTGTATTTCAATCAACATTATTAAAAATAGTCTGTACATGTTGCAAATGTTAGTTTTGTTCATTGTAATTTAAACCGTTATGAACCACAGGTATGATGGCCTGCATTGCAGAATTTGCTACATGCAAAAGTGTAAGTTAACAGAGTAGTTCATCCTTGTACATCTATCGCCACAACATGACATTAAGGAGGAGGCTTTATGTTTAACTGCTGTCATTGAATCTTTCTAATCATTGTAAAACTTGTTAAGACTTGTGGAAAACAGGTTAAGGCCACTTAGAATGGATTGTTTTGTGCCACCTCTCATTTCCTGCCTGTGATTCATCAGAAATAATTTAATACCTGCCGGATGTTTGCTCCATAAATTTTGGTTCTCTGACACAGGGAGACTAGTAATTTAAAAAAAGAAAAAGGTATTGCAGGCTCACGTGATGAGAACAAAACGGCAACAAATGCCCTTTGATTAGTTGCACTCAAAGCACAGGGGAATTGTGTGATTGCAGTTGTAAAATTGTGGTGTACCAAATGAAGAAATAAATGGTCTTTGTCCAGAGTACTGTCACTGACTATATTTCAAAGAATTGTGCTAATTAGTAAATGCATATGGCAATGAAAAATCTTGGGCACATATGAGGTTTTTAACTTCTGAATCAGGATTTTCCATCACTGTTTGCTTTTACTTTTGTTCACATTAATAAACTTGACCCACGCTCGCTGTGGGCTAATGATGAGTTGGTCCATCAACTGTATCAACTGATCGATGTAATTTGTCAAGCAGAATTCAGCACTTAAGCCCACAGTCTTGTAATTTCCTAAGTGTGCCCTAGATGGCACTGTAACATTACGTGACGCAGCAGTGCACAGCTGCGTTCCCGTATTTTTGGGAGTATGTTTTGAACACCGATTTCCGACCAATGTCGGCCTGTTCGGCTCGTTTGCATGCTTCACTGGAACGTGCTGGCTGAGCCTTGTGGAGCCATGTGAGGGTTTCTGGGATGAGCGTCGCGCCACAGCTGCAGATTCTGCTTCACAAGGCTGTTTTGTAAAGGGTCATTCTGCACCCATCATACAACTTTTACCCAGCAGCCAAAGCTGTATAATCCCATATCTTCAAGCATACATTTAAGATTTGATGTTGTGAACGGATTAGATGGCATATGGTGGCATATTTTATTTATTTTTCTTTCTTTTTTTTTTCATTTGTTCTTGTAGAATGCGTTTCACTCATTTAATTGGTTGATTAGATGGTGGAATAAATTTGTGCATGCAGCCATTACCCGTGCAGAAAATACTACACCTCTTTGTAGGTCCTTTGTAATTTCGGTCAATTTCCAAGATAACATCCCTCTCCCTTCAAGCATAAAAGGATGTTTGCAGAAAAAAATCAGGGTTGAGTTTAGAATGAGAGATCAAATAAAATATTGAACTGCAGAATTAATACTTTATTAGAACTATTGAATGATATGTATTTGGTGCGACAAAATTGCCCCAGTAGGTGACACTGTCAGTCCAGAACTCTTTGTATTGCATTAAAAGACTTGTTTTATTTTTCTCAAGTAATAAAGTATTTTGCCAACATGTCAAAAAAGCTGCCGATTCCCTACTTCTGTCATTCTTGTGGCTGTTGACAAATAACTACAGTAAACCTCGTCTCGCTTTTTCAAATACCAGCCGGTTAAAAAGGACACTACGATTCTCAGCCTCACCTCCATCAATCCTTGTTGGGGATGTGGTGTTCTACTCATGCAGCTTTAGCTGATTTTCTGTATATCTCTTGGTATCAGCAGCAAAATACATTCTGCTTGCCCTACCACTGCTGTCATTTGACACATATAGGGATGTAGTGGGAGTAAGGGAAGAACAACAAGCTACTTCAGGAGATTTCTGGTCTCCGCCTCTGGATAGCCAGGGTGTGTGCCCCTAGATGCTCGCTCAGAAAAAAAAAAAAACCCACCTTGTTGTCTTTCCTTTTATTGCAAACTAGATTACATATCCAGCAGTGGAAATGGCACCCCAAAATACGAGTGCAGATGATGTTAAGGATGACAATTACAGAAAGCTAGCTAGATAGGGTGCCTTTTAGAACATTAGCCCTCCATCAGCTAGCAAAGGTTTTAATTGGCTTGTAGTTATAGCAGACTTGAGCAAGCAAGCAAACAAAACATGGCTCCAGCCATTTCAGCAAGAAAGCTTCACTGCTTTGGCATTGTCAGCTTTATTTCTGTCAAGTAAACTTAATGTCAGCATACAGCTGTAAGTCAGCTGGAGCTAGCAAGCAGAAAAGTTTGCCAGTCATGAAATTTTCACACGGTCATTGCGTTGACATAAGAAAGCAGCCACCTGGCTGGCATGCTCACCTGCAACCCCGTTGATCGTCCTCTGTTCTCCTGCAGGTGTTTTGGGGTGAAAGTGAGTCTTTATTGACATTAATTGCCAAGGTCAGAAAATGGATAGTAATAATAATAATAATAAATAATAATAATAATGCATCAGTTTTATATAGCGCTTTTCTGGGCACTCAAAGATGCTTCACAATGGATACATTATTCATTCACTCACACATTCACGCTCTGATGGTGGTAAACTAAGTTTTTATAGCCACAGCTGCCCTGCGGCAGGCTGACAGAAGCGTGGCTGACAGTATGTGCCTACGGTCCCTCCGAACCACCACCAAACATTCACACACAGCCATACAGGAGTGTTCCTATTGCATGTTTTTGTATGGCTGCATCATTCAGAATTTCTTTGGAATGCCAACCCAGCAACTTTGCCTGGAAATTTTTCTAATAGTCCTTAAAAGGACAGTGCTTGCTGCAAGTCCTTACATTTAGGTTCTTCTTTGGTTGCATGTCTACTTTATATTTCATGTTTTCAATGGCCCATAGCGATTCTATTACCCATAATATATTTTCAGATCTAAAATGAAAAATTAAGCCTAGAGCTTTGGCCTTTTTGTAGCCCGAGCCAGCCTCGTTTTTGCAATAAAGTGAATGGTGCTTCAATGCAGTGCTTTCTATGACAGCTGTGTGCTGCATCCACATGGTGTTGAAGCTGTGCGTGTACAGCTAGTGCAATGCATTATGGTAGTTGCTGTCATTACAGAAAATGCGAAGGGGAGCCATTGGGTGAAAAATACATGAAGATCACAAGTTGCTGTGGGAAAATCTGAATGGTTTGTTTGCAACTTATTTATGCAGATCTTGCACTTTCCAAAAACTAAACAATAAGTCCATCTTTCCAAGCATTTTAATCTAGTATTTAATCTAAAAATGCTCGCTGAGAGAAAAGGTAAGAACAGTAACGCAAAAAAATTCTGCCAGAGAGGTGCGATAATTTAACTCCTTTCTATATTTGCCAATGGGATAAGAAAATTTCACTTGTCAAGCACATGGTTGCATAAAATAAGCTAATATGAGTTAAACCTCATTAAGATTTATAGACTTGTTAGGACAAAAACTTTTTGAAATATATGTAGGAATTAATTATCTGCTAATTGGCCCTTTAAATTCAGCATGTTACACTACACTCAGATCTGAATGACTGCTGGTGTTCATGAAAGTTTTTCTGCTTTAGAGTACAAGCCACTCTTTGGTGCTTGTTTTTCTCTAATTCAGACTAGTCAACTGTCAAAATGATTGAGCCACTCTGATGGAGCAGCAGGTTTTAGAGGTGTGGAGTGATGTTCAAAAACTGTCAGGAGTTGGAAATGGTTCAGTAGCTCTCCTACTGAGACTCTTCAAAGTATGGGAATAAAAAGCTTAAATCTCTGCCGCTGATCCTACTTTTCCGTTTAAAAAATGCAAAATTGAGGAGGATTTTTCAAAACTTGTTAAGCTCACACCAAAGCAACCAGGAAAGATGACATCTTGGGGGAATTTCTTCAGAGTAAACAGGCAAAGATTAGTCTCTCTCTGATTCCCAGCTTGTGTTTGTGCAGAGATAATGGGGACAGACGGTCTAGGTCTTGTACATCGGGGACACAATATGTTCAGTAATCACCCAGGTCTTCTGAGCTCCCCGGTCCTTTCAGTGCATTCAAATGCAAATTCACTGAGTCCAGAAGTAATTTAAATCAACATGAATTAATTGGCTACTAAAAAACCTGGACGCGCTAAAATCTCTGCACTAGAATACATTAGAGATGGAGGTATCTGTACCTAATTATGAATAATTATGAATCTCCCCCCTTATCTTTAGTGTGGTTGGGAGTAGGGAGTAGTACCCCAATTTTCATATGTGCCCCCCTTGTTTTACCAGACCAAAATTAAACAGACGTGGCTGCTCAGTTGTTCCATGGCCATGGGTGTGATACACCTATACCTTAATCTAGAAAATATCGAAAGCCCTGGTGAGCTCAGGAACACTAAAAAGCCTAAATGACCATAGATAACAAGTGTGGTGGATGAGAGAAGAATTATTTCTCAGTGAAGAAAAACCAATTACAGCAACTGGCCAGATCAAAAACAGTCTCTAGGAGGTAAGCATATCTGTGTCGAAGTCAACAATGAAGATAAGGCTTCATTAGAGTTAATACAGAGGCTTTACTAGAGGATGTATCCTTGTTACATCTCAAAAACAGGAATACCTGATTAGAGTTTAGTCCAGCCTGCACAGTTCTGGAGCAACATCCCATAAAAAGTTTGGGCAAAGTCAAACACATACTGAAAAGATCGGAGAAGAATAATATGGAAAGGTAAGGATCTGCTCATGATCTAAAAAATACAGCTTTATATGCATGTATATAGTGGAGGTACAGTTATACGATGGACAAGTATGGCAACCATAAAACTGTTTATCTTGTATTTATTGATTTTATTACTGCAGACAAAAGCCGCAAAATTGATTCTGAATTGTAGTGGACAATTTTATGTGCTTAGACTCAGCAAAATGCTTCAAAACTCATTTAACTGTGCATCACAGTGAAGATGCACAATGACCCAAACCATACTCTGCAAAAGCAACCCAACACTTCTCTTAACACTTTCCCCTCCAGTGTAATTTTAAGAATTGGCCAATGCCAGTAGTTTTGATGATAATCATTCATGTTTCAACATCCGTTGTTTGTTGGAAGGTCTGTAGCCATGCCCTCTAGGATATGTAACAGAGAAAACACCTATTGCCACAATATGGCACATTGATGACAGGGGAAGAATTCTGCTGTAATTGACAGAAATTCTTGTCTATGGCAGGGATTGGGTTAAGGTAAAGAAGTGGACCATGGTCAAGTTACTCAGAAAATCTGAATCCAATAAAGCATGTATTTCACTTGCTAGGGTGAAACACCGCAGTAACAGTGAATGCCTGGCAGACGGTCATCAGGGAAGACACCCCCAGTCTGGTGATGTCTTTGTCCATCATATTCTTCATTTCTATTTTAGTTGATTCATGAAAACAATAAATTGCAGAGAGGGAAATGAAAACCCAGCATGTGAAGTGTTCTGCATGTGCTCTATGTGACAAATGGAGGTGTGTTTTCCAGTAATTTCGGTAATTCTGCTGCAGGTGAAGAAGGATGGAATCCCTGCTATGTAAATGCATAAACTGAAAATAACAGAGTCAGGGCTTTGATTGTGTTCACAATTGAATTAAATTGACCAAATTTTTCCAGCTAATTTATTTAGCTAGATTGCTGGGAGGCAAGTAAGCTGAATTAAACTCTTTCAACTGTTTACATTCCTTTGGACTTTGCTGCAGGATCTTGCTGTAACTGCAAAATACTTTCTGACTAAGAAAGTGTCATTCAATGGACAACAGCTCAGCCTGATGTGCAGGAGAGGCAGTTCATTCCAGCCCATGCAGACACGGCAAAGAAAAACTCTTCAATGATGCTTGAACATTTGTAGCAGAGTATTGTAGGACAACCCTCGATCACAGGAAAAATAAATAGTCATAAGATAAAGACAGTACTCCTTTCAATTCTTCGGTTTTACATAGCTGGACATAATAAAAAATCAGCTGGTCCTAATTAGGTCCTAAAATTATTTAAATCTAACCTCAGGTATAAAATGACACACAAGAGATTCCACCATGCCATTATTTATTTTTACAAAAATTCAGCCAAAATGCAGAAGCCATGTGTGAAAAACTAAGTATACCCTTACTGCTTCCATAGGAATTAAGAAGGTAATTAGCCTCCAGGTGTTACACCATAGCAGCAAATTAGTCTTACAGCGATTTGTCTCTGGAAAAGAGAGAAACTGCTGCAATGTTTGTGTGACTTGGGCTTGCCTGTTACTGGCAAGGTAAAGGAGCTTAGAGCTCTTGTGTATGGGGCACAAGTGTTCAATGTGGCTCGAAAATCACCGCAAAAGAAGCTAACGGTCATCTACCGCAATGTCATCGAAGCACAGCCAAGGAAAAAAAGTAATATCGTTCATGCAAAGATTTTGGCCTGAGACATGGCCGTAGCAATAGAAAGGCAAGATGGCGATCGAGTTTGCGAGATCGATAAAGATGTGAAGAACCGTTTCAAATGGGCCTGCTTAAAATGAGAGGTCACAGTGAATAGTACAGGGTCATCATTAGGCATGTTGTGCGCGGACCTGATAACTTATGCCTCTCGCAGAGCTAAAGCATTGGAGAAGTACTGCCAAACAAAAAAGCATATGGACAAGGTTAAAATAAAATGGATAAATTATGTGCCCCCGGAGCTAGTTCTGCCAGCAAAGAACCTTCCACATAAGGATTACACCTGATGTTGAAGAAACTGGGAGTCTGAAAGGTGCAGACACCAACACAACTCCCACTTGTATCAGTCAACCACAGGGTGTCTCATGCTCAGGTATGTATTTAATAATCTTTAAAAATAATCTTTAAATCGCAGAATTTTTTGGATCAGTCTAAAGATATAGAGGATGTTACATGAGTAAGTGTGTCATATGAAAGACATGAAACGAGTTAAGTAAATTTTTAATTTACTGCAAGCTTCAGCGAGCATTACTGAATTGCGTAATTTAATTAGAAACAACAATAATTCCCATTATTGCCAAAATGCTAATTCCCATTATGTTAGCACTGAGCTGACTCCATTACTGCGATACTCAGTACTCCATGGTACTCCATGCGCGCTGGCTAAATAGCTCAGTAATGTTAACTTGGTTATGAGAGTTGTACTAAGTTGGCTTGCTGTAGCGCCAAGCCATATAGATTTAACCAGCATTTTACTTGGTAGTCAGTTAGGCCAGACGGAGAGATTTTTAATCCATGTTCTCAGCCAATGAAATTTTCGTAGAAGTGATATTACCCTCCGGTATTATCAAAAGTCATTGAGCTGTGCTATGGGAAAAACACGGCAGTTTCATGATTAAATGCACTTTCCAACATTCGTACATTGCATACGTATGAAAAGCAAACAGCTGATTGACTAATTGAATACCATATTGAATGTTGACAGTCCGCTTTGAATCATGGGATTGAAAAAATCGAGTTTCGATTCTCAATCCTGTTCACGCACATAGCTAATTTTCGCGATAATTACTGAAAAAGTGCAGGACTCCCTCCCCCCCACCCCACAAGAATACAGCATATTCGATCACAATGTGAACCGTGAAAATAAGTGAAATATTTTTGTCCACACGCAAAAAAAATTTAAATTTGCATCGTGATCCAAAAATCGATTTTCAAATCTCACTTTTTTGTGTAGATGTGAACGCTTTTTATGAACGCAGATGTTTTGGCACTTTGATGGTCGAAGCATTTAGATGTGTGTTAGCACAATTCCAAGAGTGAAAGACATCAACAATCATGCTAGAGAAGCAATTGGTGCCGCCCATCAATCTGGGAAAGGTTATAAGGCTATTTGTAAACATTTGAAGTCCATCATTCTACAGTCAAGAAGATTATTCACAAGTGAAAAACATGTACGACAGTTGTCCACGTCCCAGCAAATTCAGCCCAAGGTCAGACTGTGCAATGCACTGAGAAATTGCACAAAACCCAAGAACTACATCTGGGACTCTAAAGGCCTCAGCATGTTAAACGTCAGAGTTCACAACAGTACAATTTGAAAAAGACTCAACAAATACTTGTTTGGAAGGGTTGTCAGGAGAAAGCCTCTTCTCACTAAAAAGAACATGGCAGCATGGCTTCGGTTTGCAAAGTTGCATCTGAATAAACAAGTCTTCTGGAACAATGTCCTTTGAACAGACGAGACCAAAGTGGAGTTGTCAGGCCATAATGCACTGTGCCAAGTTTGGCACTAACCAAACACAGCGTATCAACACAAACACCTCATACTAACTGTCAAGCATAGTGGGGGAGCGATGATTTTGGCTTATTTTGCAGCCTCAGGACCTGGGCACCTTGCAGTCATTGAGTCAACCATGAACTCCTCCGTGAACCAAAGTATTCTAGAGTCAAATGTGAAACCATCTGTATGACAGCTAAAGCTTGGCCGCAGTTGGGTCATGCAACAGGACAATGATCCCAAGCACACCTGCAAATCTACAACAGAACAGCTGGAAAAGAAAAAAATCAAGGTGTGACAATGGGCAAGGGAAAGTCCAGACCTCAACGCATTTCTTGGTGTGCAACCACGTGACAAAATAGTGAGACGTAGGCATCCATCACCATGTTGGATGATATACAAATCCACAATGCCGTGTCCAGTGGTGGATGGTGAACTGGTGATAGGCTGAAACCCATCCCTTAAAAATAATGATTGATCGTGACCTGTCTTTAATCATTAATTTAAATTACCATTTCAGAAACCCCGAAAACTCTCAACATTTCAAGTGTGGCCAGTTTTCATTAATAATGCGCACCTGTTAACTCTCACACATTCAGCGTCAGTTTTCGTGGCATATTTACGTTCCCCTGCTGCAGTCAGCAATTACTCAATCAACGAATATGTCAGAGATTCTCACGCAGAACTGAAGTACTTATGCATGGAGGTTTATCATTTTCACGTGCGATTATGGAACTCCGGACTTCTTACGCTTTTCTTTACACGGGTTGGAAGCAACGCGTGTTTCCTTATTGTTTAAATGAAATAAGAGTATTTGAAATATCTTGCTTCCAATTATCGTATTTCATTGGAAATAAGCACTTTTATAGTGCTAACCGTGTGAACCATCTCATTCTACAACAGAAGGGGACAGAGACTTGGGTATTGGAAGCACTGTGAAGAACCGTAAACTTGGTTGTGGTTAGCATCCACCATGGCGGACTTCAGGTTTGCTAAATGCGTGACGTCATGTGCACATGAAGAATAGAGATACTGTGGCAGGACCATGCATAAACAAATGCCTTCAAACATCAATGAACGGAAGCAATGTAGTAAAAAGGAGTGGGCCAAAATTCCTCCTCCATGATGTGAGAGACTGATAAAATCATATAGAAAATGATTAGAACAAGTTATTGCTGCTAAAGGTGGTTCTACAAGCTATTAAATCATGGGCTGCAAGTTTTTCACAGATGATTCTGTGCTTCACAGAAAAAAACGAGTCATGTGGAGTTGAAGAGAATGGCTGTAGAGTGGTGCAGAACAAGGCCATGAACCACAGTAAAGCTAAACGTTGAAACAATTTGAGGTAAAACAGTCAACCCTCTATCTGGATCCAACTTCACTTTCTACCCTTTACCGCTCTCTCTCTCTCTCTCTCTGTCCATCCTCGTCTCTCTGTTTCTCCATTCCATGTTCTCAATTTCATTCTATCTCTCTCTCCCTCTCTTTTTGCCCTTGCCCTCACCTCGTCACTCTCTCACTGCTTCATCCTCCTCGTCCTTTCACTGCCTCACATCCTGCCTGCCTCTATCAGACGTCCCTGTGATGAGAGCTGAGGGCATAAGTGCTGTAGTGAGGGGAGAAAGAAGCTGAGCTTTCACTCAGACTGGGCTGCTCTTTCAAGCTCACTTACTCTGCTTTCAGCACACTCCCTCTGGGACATGAACAATATCTCAGTATGTTGGCCAATGTAGAGTCAAAACAGAAGTGTTCCTTGTTGCACTATCCACAACTATCGAAAGTATTTCCATTCCATCATATTCTTACAATACATTTTCTAAAGTATCATTTATTGCTTGAGTTTCTTCTTAATCTTTTACGCTCTAAAAATGGTGATGTGGTCATATGCAAGAAGAAAAAAATTTGTTGTTCGTCAACATACACGATTAAAACGCTTGATTAGATTTTGTTTTTGCATTGTGCACTCTGGCTTCACAGCTTCCCAAGGGGAGGGGCCTCAAATGCGCGGTCCCTGCTTTTGTAGATGAGGAAGATGAGAGCCACAGATTCATTCCTGGAGCTTTTGGCAAAGGGATAGAGAACTACCCTCGATGGCAGTGAGCAGCGCACACAGAATCCCACAACCACCGCCAAAGGCATCGAGACCAACTGAAGACATTCTTTCTTTAATCTGCCGGGTCTGTTTTCTGCCAGGAAGATATGATTTAGTTCCGGAAACCTCAAGCCACCTGATACATCTGTTCCCCTGAATTAAAATATCAGGTGTTCGAAGACACACTTGTTAAGTTTATTTTCACTTGAGCGAATGGGTTCATGCGGGATGTGCAGTAGTTAAAACGAATGCATTTGTAGTGTGTGTTTAAAGCGTGTGCTAGAAAAATTGTCCTTAATGTAATTTTTTATTGAAATTAAATATCATGCAGCATCGGCAGTGTTTTGTTCCCTCACCTCAATCTTATTTCAAACAAGAGCCAAAGGAAAATGTGTAATAAATAACACAATCCTCGCTGCCCTTTTGAAAATGTGTGAATATTGCAAAACTGCTTTATCATAATACAGCCTGTAAATTTTAATCACCAACAAATGGCTTTCAAGGCACAGAGCAGCTGCTAAACCCTGACACATTTCACAGTGAACAGTCTAGCACCAGAGGTGAAGTATTCACAGAATTTATTGCTGATAGTGCTGCCCTCTGGTAGCTCACTGCAGGTGTTCTAAGGGGCACGTGGATGGATGGATTTTGATTATATATAGAGGGGGGGGGGTCTGGCTGAAGGACTACGCGATGCCACTCTTATCCTGTTTTCATTTGCTTCATATAACATCATAAAGAAGTTACAAAGAACTTGCATCTTGATTAGCTTCATTTCAGCTGGTACCTGTTTGCTGGTACATCTCCATATTGGCTCTTACCTACCAGGATTTTATTGGCCGTGACCTGATGATGGTGAGATGATGACCTTACTTGTGAGATCAGTGGAGTTAATGGCATCACATCTGTGATGCTGAGGTCCAAGCAATCCAACGACAATAAAACATGTACCGGTAATTTGAAATATGAAGCATAACAGGTAAGGCCATAATATATTTTGGGAAGCAGCCAATAAAATACTTTGAAAGTTGCAACTGAACAGAATAGACCTGTTTTAGCACACATACATTGGTTTTTGTGTGGAGACTGATTAATAGTGGGTTATAGTATGCCCTTGAGAGTATGGAGACTGATGGACAGTGGCCTATAGTGTTGAGGCTGTTCATTACAGTGTGTCAATTGTGAGAGAGGGTCTAGACTCTAGAGCCGGGGTGTCCAATCTAATCCACAAAGGGCCGGTGTGGGTGCTAGTTTTTAGTTACACCCCGACACTAGCACTCTTGATTCTACTCATCGAGGTCTTGACTGACCCCCCTGATCAGTTAATTAGTCCCATCAGGTTTTGGGGCCCTAGCATACAGCAGAAACCTGCACCCACACCGGCCCTTAATGAATAAGATTGGACACCCCTGCTCTAGAGGCTCTCAGTAGGTGGGATAGTGTAGAGCAGGGGTCCTCAAACTTATCCAGAAAGGGCAGGTGTGCGTCCCGGTTTTCATTTCAACCAAGCAGTTAAACTCAAGATCATACAAATCGTGGTCTTTAGCAAAGACGCCAGGGTTTGATTAGCAGAATCAGTTGAATAACTGCTTGGTTGGAACAAAAGCCTGCTCTCACACTGGCCCTTTGTGGGTAAGATTGAACACCTGTGGTGTAGAGGGAGCTGATGACAGTGTGGAAACTGTAGGTTAGTGTACAGAGGTTATTGCTTAGAGTGTGGTATCCGATGGTTAGATTTTGGAGGTTCGGTTACAGTATGTCAGCTGTGGATTAGTGTGTTGAGGCTGTTTACAGTGTGTTAGTAATGTATTAGATTGTTGAGGCTGCGGGTGAGAGTATGGAGTCAGTGGCCAGGGCTCCTCCAATCTGGCCCTCCAATCCAAATTCAGCCCTGGTTTTCCGTCCTTCAGGGACTTGAGTGAATAGTTATTTCCTCTGATCGACCTGTCTGTCGTTGCACCTGACTCCCAGGTTTGGGGGGATGGAAAACCAGCAGTTCTCGGCCCTTGAGGACCGTGATTTAGAGAGCCCTGTCGTAAGCTCATATGGATGCCATAACATAGGGAAAGATCAGTGGTTATTAGACAATGTAGAATGTGGGCTCAGCCTTGCTTACTGGTAATAGTAGCCTGGGAGTTTTTAGGTGAGGAGAGGATGGGCATCTGGCTCTGTCTGAATCTTCTTCAGCATGCAAGATGCTGCCTGACTGAGTTCTCTTCTTTCTTCCATTCATCATTCTTCCATCCGGTACGATCTGCCAGCTGGGCTCCTGTGCTGATCACTTGGTCTGGACCCAATTAGTGAGCTTCAAGGTGCAATTGTTGCAGTCTTAATTGCAAATAGGCATTCAGCGGTAATTGTGATTGCAAACTGACTTCGGAACACCTGGATACCCAAAAGCTATTCATTATTTTTCTGGCTTGTCCCTCTGAAGTTCATAATTGGAGTGAAATTAGCGGCGGGTCATAGGTTGCTGGAATTGTCTGGATGGTGAAAAAAACCACTTGATTGCACTCCTTTACTTAAGTAATTGCACAAGTAGCCTTTTTCTCCCAGATGAGTGAAATTTTGTGTTCTTAGTTGATTATTGTACATCTTTACCAGGCGCAAAACAAAGGCTCTTATTGTGTCCACTCGCATGTGCAAGTGTGTGTGTGTTTGAACACCCAGATTTGAGTTATTTTATACTAGAAATGTCTGAAAATGTATGTTACATGTCGAGGGTTTTGGAGCACAATGGTTATGTCCAAAATTTCACATTTTAGATCATGTTTGTGCGACAGGGAAAACATCAGAAACCACTTGTTTTAGTATATTAATTCTTTAATATATAAATTTGAAATTTTGGACACATAACCATTGTGCTCCAAACCCTCGATGTCATTCTGATTATCATACCAAGTGCCTCCCTGTCTGCCTGTCTGTCTGTCTGTCTGCTGAATAACAATTTAACGCGACACTGGAAATTGATTAAACTTGATAGCTATATGGTTTTTACTTTGGGATAAAAAATGGGGATTATAGGTGTATGGCATGGGGAGGGGGGGGGGAGTGGGGGGATGGGGGTTTGCATGGCAGGTGTGACCACGTCTTCAGATGGTTCCAAGTTGACTTTTGTAGAAGGCAGCAGGCAGCATCGGGGACTGGTGGCAGGGGGACAGATGAACAGGAGCAAGAGTGATGGATGCCCCCAAGGTTGGCGAGGTGAAGGTTCAGGTGAGTAACCGTCCTGCTACCCTCATATCCTTGATGACTGAAGCATCCCATGGACAAACATGTCAAACTGCCCAATAGGGCCTTTGAGATATATGTGAAGAATTGATGCCAGTTTACAGTTTCTGAATCCCTCTGTGACGGCTCTAATTGAAGCAAGTAAATTTTCTCTGTGACTGTTTTTTTTTTTTTTGTTTGTTTTTCACAAATAGGCTGGCAGCTGTGCCTGCGCACGTCAGTTGTTGAATATGTAGATTTTCCTCACAAAAAATGCTTTATGTACCATGAGAGCATCACCAAATCACGTCCATGAAAGATAATCGGAAAGATACAAAAAAAAATCTACAATCTTTGTGGCAGTCTGAGATATATGGCTGCACAATAGTTTCTTTCTTTAATTCTCCTGTAATCAAGCGACTAGCACCTAGCAATAAATGGATAGAAATTCTGCAGAGCAGAATGTTCACACCAACATCTTCTTTTTCCTCTGCTGAATGTTTCTATTTGAGTACCAATTGATTGAAACTTTGTCTTATCTTTCTGTAAATTCATGCAAATCTTCAATGGTTGAATAATTCAGCTACTCGGAGAGATTACTTACCCAGTAGACTAGACATTATGATATTTAATGTTCAGCTCCATCAAAAAGGCCTTTTAGTGTGTTTAAAAAACGATCCGCCATGAATTTAATTGCTTATAGGCAAGATAATCACCGCACCAGCCCCAGGTCTGAGGGTCCTGCCCTCATTTTTATTGTCTCATACGATGGTGCATTAGGTTGCTTCTACCAACTTGGTCTGCTCTTTTAACAACAGTACCAACCCCCACCCCCCCTCCTGCGGCTTTCGAAGAATATTCTTTTCCTGGCTCCACATGGAAACTTGGTTGCGGTGTATGAGGAAAAATCAGGTGTGGTCCGACTCAAAGTCCACCAGTCGCAGCTCAGTACCGATGGCCATTGACCAGTCAGTTTGTGAGCCTTTTTGAGGTGTGGGTTGAGGTAAATAGGATGTGGAAGTCAGTATTCTGATTACAGTGGCAACCAAGATCCAGGTCTCAGCACACATTAATAAACATTATGCATGTTCTCTGACCCACGAGAGGGGCAAACCAGCCTTTGATATATCATTCATCTATGACGGGTCATTGTTTAAGTTCCCTGATTACTGTAATTATTCACTGCAGAGGCCGTTCAGTGGAAAGTTTCATGTGTTCCTTCTCACAAGGTGACAGTTCACACAATCTCACCTTCCCTCTGCATGTTTTTGGTCGTGTGCTGTTGCGAAATGCATCAAGATTGATAATGAGTATATTAGATTTAGACATAAGGAATTAATTGGACCTGTTTTGCAAATCCCAACTGGAGGGCTATGGTGCCCAGACCCTGCAGTAATATATCTTCTGCATATGTGTTTGATTAAGCCATCTAGAACTTACCCCATTATCTTTGCCCAGGGGATAGTGTGTTTGGCCCATTGTGCGTACCTGCCTGTCTGCATCAAAGGGGCACCGCAAATGATTTTTATCCACCGCATGTTGAGGTTGAATACAAGACAAATATAATCTGCCTTTCTGCTATGGTGAGTAATTGAGTGTTGACAGCACATACATAAGTGTTTTTCAGTAGCAGACTTTTCTATTAGCGCAGATATCGCTGCAGTATGGAAAAAACTAGCGAAAGTGGTGAGATATGGAGAGGAGCTGGATGACAAAATCTCACAAAGGACTGTTGATCGCTTGGTGCAATCTACGAGCAACACTTGTAGAGAGATGAAGTTGTCTGCCATTGTTTTTGGACTTGAAGTTGGCACTAGCATTGCTGAGAAAGTGGAGATGTGTACGGTGACGTAATGGCAGTGCTCCAAATTGGCTGTCTAGCCCATGGAAAAGCACACTGATTCTTAGAAGTTTCATACGTTGAACCAGCTGCAAACAACACTCGTGCCAGTCCGCAACTAGCACTAGGTTCGCGTTGGTGGGAAGGGGGTAGTAGTGGGGCCTCAGGACTGACTTTGAGGACCACTGCTCTACACTGTATGTCCTGTCAGGGCCATTACATACCTGTAGCAGCTGTAGCAGAAAATCTAAAACTTTCTCTTCGATTCGTTTACTGTGATACTGTGACTAAAATGGCTAAGTATAGACCTAAAAATTCATCCTCACTTTTTTCTTGTCTTGTTTCCATTTCCCAATTTATGGTAGTGTTATTGAAGTCTCCCATAATTGTCTCCCCTTTTCAACATGTTTTATATTTTCAGACAGCATGGCATTTACAACACCATCTGAGGCTGGTGGTCACTCACACACTCAGATGGTAAGTCCAGTCTCATGTTCATCAAAAACCCTAACCTAAATATCCTCACGAAGCATGAGATGGTTAATTTTTAAAATTTCCTGCACATTTTTTCCACAAGTTTTCCATCACATTTGAATCAGTACCCCAGTCTGTCTAACTGGATCTGCCCTTCCTAATAAGACCGCAACCACCCTTATTACATTCCTCCCCACCTGCTTCCCCAAGTCACGTCTGTGTGATCCCATCTATGTCATTGCCCCATATTTTAACAGCCTCAATCTCAAAGAATTCATTTTTAATACTTTTAGCTCTTAAAAAAAAAATAAAAAATCAGACTCTTATTCCTGCACCTCCCCACATATCCCGAACTGTCTGCTGCTCATTCCTGCTGTCACTGCAGTTTTGCTTTAAAAAAGATTTCTTTGTTCTCACAGGGGTATGTAGCTCTGTTACCTTCCATCTTTTCAGTCTGCATTACCAGTTCTATCCACTGTTTAACCTCCCAGCCACCCATGTCTCTAGTTTAAATAAGCCCAGGCTACTCTTAGCATATGCTAACCCAGTGCAAATATATCCTCCCTTCTGGCTTATACTGGTCACCCCTTTCCCTAAAGGAAATCCACTGCCTTATTAACTTATTTAGTACTTCTTTCCATTAACTATCATCCCTCTTCTGTCCATGAACTGTTAACTATTTCCATACAGCGCACATATGTACAACATACTAGCATACAGATCGAGCAAAAAGCTTGGGCTCAGCGATTGGAAAAAATAAATAAATAAACATTGTAATTTCATAATGATGAACAAACTTTTTGCAGAATGGTAGCGCAATGGATAAGAGGTAGCTCATAGCAAGTAGGTTGTGGGTTTGAATCCGGCTTTGGGTCTGTCTGTTTGGCGTTTGCAAGCTCTCGCCTCATTCTCGTGGGCTCCCATCATCCATACCAGGCTATTTGGAGACTCAGAATTTCCTGGAGGTAAGATGGCGTGTGTGTGCTCTGTGATGGATTGGCGAGCTGTCCTGGGTGTGTCCCTGTCTTTCACTTACAGTCAGCTGGGATAACTCCAGCTCCCCGGCGCCCCAAGTGAAGAAGAACCAGTACAGATATTGGATGGATGGAATATTTCTTCTGTTCTGGCCATCAAGTGACACTTTGACCTTTAGTTATTCATCTATTTCCATATTTAAAATCAGTGATATTTTATCCAAAAATCACAAATCACCACAGAAGTATCAAAGTTCTCGTCTTCAAAAAGTTTCAGCTCTGTCTGTTGCCATTACATTCATTACTGCAACCACAGGTTTTAATTTTACAGAATCCAACGATGTCTAAGTGGAAACTGCAATCAGTAGTCGACCTACTGTTAGCAGGGTCATATCGAGCCCTGTTTCATCTCGCCGCATCATGCACTGGACCGATATAGCATCGATATATGACGAAAAAGGAGGTTTTTTGGAGTCTTTATACTATGCCAGTTAAAAACAAACCCTACCCTCTAATCCTTAACCTTTACCCCGAACCCTTACGCTCAGCGTCAAAAAAGGACACCAAAAGCCTCCTGTATATCGATGCTCGGTCAGGTAGCGTCGCTATATGACAAGTCAGGATGAGAATGTGTCATGTCATATTAAGTTTTGAGAGCATTAACAGTTAACAGCTTTTTGCTGGTAAAGTATTGAGAAAATGAAGTTTAATATCATCAGAAACTAATTATTATGCCAGTGGGTGCAGCTGTAATCTTTGGGCTTAGATTGCTGCTACGCAAGGGATAAGTCGTGACATTAATACTGATAATGAGGCATGCAGATGGCATATCGTTGAGGTACAAGCCTTCAAAATTAGCAAATGACTCAGTTAAATTGTAAATGTAACATCACGGTTGCAAGTAGATTATTTTTTTCATGATATAATATCTCTGCCTGACTTTCTTTCTTTTTTTTTTTTTTTTTTTAGTGCATACCACTAAGGAATCTCTTGCTAGTTTTCCTGCAGCAAATAATACTGTTCATAACAATGCCAGTAGTACTGTTTGTACACTAAACGTGGAATTTTTGCATGGGCTAATAAACAGTTGGGCTAAAAAGAAACCTCCAGCATTACAGTGCAAGTAGATCGATTTCAGGCACCTGGCGCATCACCACATCAACCCTGAATTGGATGCCGATTACTCTCTGATTCACTGCAAAATTTTATAAACTCTCATTTCAGAAGTGCATATGATAAATGGTAGAGATGTAGTGGTACTTTTTACTTTTTATATTTCCAGATGGTGAGAATTTGCATTCTTTATTATTTCTTCCAATGCGTGAGAAATGTTGCATGTGGCGTCAGAGCGTGTGAACAGACTCATTTGCGAGAGTGTCACGCTCAATGTGCGAGAGTTACCAGCTCTGGATTATGTGTACACAGAAATTTAAAATGAATTCAGGGGCTTAATTAAAAACTATTGTCTTGTGTGCTGCAACATGCTAAAAAACACACCAGAAGAATAAAATGGCATATTGGTCCACACGTGCTTTATAAATGTGTCTCCTGTATTATTCTGGCCCTAACTCCAGGGATCTCAATTAACTGTCCAAACCTTTTCGAGGGTGGCAGAAATAATGGTTTCCCCCCCCTTTTTTTTTTTTTTTGTTCATGCACAGTAGTGGGCGGTGGACTGAAAACTGGGGGCGAGGGGTCAGAAAACATCCCTTGAAACATGAGATTAGTGACCCGATTTCAATCATCGTTCTTGGTCGACATGTTAGTTAGAGCCCGCAGTAGTCATTAAAAGTGGCATTTTGTGTTGAATTTGGAGAAGACACTAGAAATATTTCTTGTGTTGAGCTATTTAGATTGCTCTTGTTTAATTTGTTCTTTGCAAACAGCTGAAAGTTTGTGGATTTTTCCCTCATAATGAAATGTTAAGGCGAGTGAATAATAAATTATAGAAAATGTTAAATTCACAAGCCTTAATAGGCAACTCTTCACAAAAAACCACTGTGGATTTTTCGTGTTAAATTTTGTAACATCCTAAGCAAGTCGTCAAACCTGTGCGTAATGATTGTTTAATTGAAATAGATTGAAATGTGCTCTTTTTTGCATTCAACTGGTGCATTTTATGTCTCTTAACGAAGACAATTAGCTACACCTGAGAGGGGAGAGTACAAGTGTCTCTTACCAGGGAAATTTACTGAAAACATTTCAAGACCTTTAATAAAAAGTTTAAAGACATGTTTATCGCCCTCCTTGTTCTCTGTCCACCGTCCGCCGCTCTTCATGCAACTGACAACGCCAGCTAGTTGTGGGTTACTATATTGGAATAGCTCCCTCCCCCCAAGATGTGATCCAGAATGTTTTAAACTCTTGCAAAATCTTATATGTTCACACAAAGCAAATACTGAAACTCCACTGAAAATCATACACTGACCTGGGACTACTTAGCTGTTTGAGTATCGGTCACCGCGTCCACTGGAAGTGCACATTCTGAAACTGACTACTGAACTCATTTAAAGAAGCAGTGTGTAGAATTTAGATTGACATTTTGGCAGAAATGGAATATAACGTTCATAACTACTTTTTAAGTAATGTATAATCACCTGAAAACAATCTATGAGTTTCATTTCGCTCAGAATAAGCCCTATAAATCTACATGGGAGCAGGTCCACCTCCATGGAGGCCAACATGTTGCACCGCCATTTTTTCTATAGTAGCCCAGAACAGGAAAAAAATTAATGAATAAAGCACTGACACAAGAGAGCGCCTTTCGCAAGTTTTGTGGCCACCGTAGGTTTTCTGAGAAAAGGAATGGTCAGTTGGTTGCAATCTATAATCTGACCACTAGATGGCTCTAAATCTTACACACTGATCCTTTAACGCCCAGTGCGTCAGCCAATCACACGCAAGCATTTTGCGAATATAGCAGTGGCGCCACCTGCAGCAAGTTTTGGAAATTTAATTCCGACCCATCAAATTTTGAATGCATACGGCATACGGCCTAAAATAAAGGTAAGAAAAAGCTAATCGCTATGATGCCCAGCAGCCTGACCTTGCATGGTCATGCTTGGCTTGGTATGACATATCTACACAAATTTTTGGGCTGCATTTGAATCGTTAAGAAAAAAAAATCCTATAATCTGATTCCTAACCACTTTTCCTTAACCCCTCAACTGTCACCTGCATTTTCTCACATTTGGCCCGGCCCTAATAAGGGCCCAGTGACAGTTAAGGTGTTTTTGAGCTGAATGGATAACGTCATGAGGTTAAGGAAAGATGTAAAGGAGAATTCATAAGAACCTGGGAAAAGACAATCATGGTTCTAAGAGAATCCGACTGAATTTGCAATAGCTAACGTGTTGTATTTATTTTCGTGTATGGCTGGATGGAAGATGCATCACTTTAAATATAACTGCCGCACGAAATTGTGGGACAGCATTGTCTACTTTCTTTTCATAAAGGATGTACCCTCTGTTTCAGGAGATTAAAGAAGTTTGAGAGCATTGAAGTATGTTCCTTTACCTTTAAAAAATTTGAACACTCTTAGAATGGCTGCCACACAAATACTTCCAGGGCATACTTCCAGGAAATCGGAACTTTCTTAAGCGATAAAAGGCTGCGTTTGAATAGTCTGAGTGCATGCAGATTCTCTTTTTAGCCCAGTTGTCTTGCTAAGCCATAGTGAATTCCCCATTACACCTTTCCTTTACTTCATGATGTTTTCCATCAAGGATCAAGAAAAGTGGTTGGGAATTAGGGGATTGGTTGTAATTTTTTGACTATTCGAATGCACCCATATACTTTTCAAACGCAGTCTTTGAGTCTGTTCAACAGCTTTGATAAACTGACTTGAGCCTACTGTGTCATGGTTAACACAAATATGCCACTGTGTGATATGGAGTCTAAAGTAGGGACCTGTGTGTCGGTCAGTGCTCTCACCCACGGCTCCATCCCTCCGGCCGTGCTTGATGGTTCCCGACTGACTCCTAGGTCATGAGTGACCCTAATTCCCCTCCCCCAACCCTACTGCCACCAGCAGTTATGCCTCTTATGCCTCTTCACCCCTGTCTGCTCTTTGTTTACATGTTTAGAATTTATTTATTTATTTATTTTTCGGATCGTGGATCAAGAATATGAGTCGGATCTTCACCAAAATGTAATCACTTCTTCCAATACCTATCAAGATACAAAATTTCATTTACATCAATCCATAACTTTTTGAGACATCCCATTAATTGACTAACAAAACAACAATCATACAAATGCTGGTGAAAATGTATTACTTCCTGGCAGAGGTATAAAAACAAGCTTCTCCTGTGCCTGGGCCTCGGCTGTTCAATTTTTATTTACTTGGAATAAAGTGCTGGGCTGCACCTCTTCGTCCTTCCCCTTAGGGGCTGATATTCTGACCCTCATTTTGCAGCCAAAGGGTTTTAACTGGAACTGAGGGGGAGAAGCTGACCTCACAGGTCAGATCCAGCGCTTTGGCAGGATTTATATTTCAGGAGTAAAAAAAATATATATATTCCGTGTCGGCTCACTGGGGAACCAACAGCTGGGAAACTGAGAACACATATCATTTTGTTCGTTTATTTGTTAGCCAGTTGAAAGGTTAGAATGGCTTCTGGGCAATTTCTATGCAGCAAAACAATTGGCATTTATGACTAAATCAATTACCCAGTTCAGTAACCAACTGTATTCATTAAGGAATCAATTTTGTAGACTAAACATTTTGAGAAACCCACCTAAACTTCCAAATATACGATATTACTGTTGAGGAAGGAAAAAGAGCCAGAGGCGCATATTTATACTGGGCAAATAGGTCCTTCCCTCTGCTCATTCAAATGATTCAATGGCTGCACATAACATTGACAAGATGATGGATGGCATGATGAATACTGAGTTAATATTAGGCATGTTAAGATTGCTGTTGTTTGCGATGGTGTGGTATTAACTTGTATTTTTCTGCATCTTATCGTAAGAGCTTAAGGCTAATGGTTGTTAACCTTGAGGGTAGACCTGTCAAACTGGACGGCCTGTTTCCTGGTCTCCCTTGACTTGTCCAGAAGGCATGAGGACTGAGTTTCAGGTCATCAGTCAGTTATTAGGGTGGCCTTTTAATCTGTGCCCCTGGTGTGCAAAGGGGGAGGAAGTGTCTGTATGATGGACATCTTGGACACCAGAAAGGACTAAATTATTTATATTTTTATGTTTTCACCAACATTTGTTTGTTTAGGGTTTGTTCTTTCAATTGTTCATCAGTTAAGGGGTATCTCCCTTTGCGGATGGATATTACATTTTGATTGCTAATAGATATGGTGCTTAGGAGGGAGTGATTGAATTTTGATAAAGATCTGACTCCTATTCTTAATACAGGATCTGAAAGAATTTTTATGCATGTAAAGACAGCCCTTTTGAGACTCATTTAACTCTCACGTTCAACGATAATGCGGCAGTGGAGGGTATGTGCTCTCTGACTCCCTTCTAGTTTATTCTGTGATTCTTCAATATCATAATAATCAATGGATGTATTAAAAACAATGGTTACTAAGCATGGTTTGTTGATCTCACAACACCAACAAGAGCCAAATGGCCACTGGAAAACTCCCCAGATAGCAAGCTCCTCCGCTAAGGATCTGCCGCAGATCTGCCCCGGCTCCAGCTGATCCGGGGCAGATCCAGAGCAGAGGAGCTTGCTATCTGGGTCCAGCCAAAATCACCTTCACATTGTTAGATTTTCATATTGATGGTATTCTACACGGCTCAAGTAAAATATTTAATTGTGTATTTCTGTGTACTATTCCTGATTTATGCAGTTGCATTGGACTTTTTTAGACAATGTCACACCCACATGGTGATATAGCTATAGAGGCTACAATGGAGTGCGCAAGTGATGGATATTTTGAAACCCCTGTGGCGACAAGTCTGTTGTTTTGCCTTGAATCTCTGAAAATCTTCTTTAAGATTAGTCCTATGGTGAGAATGTAAGACTTGTCAAGAGGACATGCCAAGTTTACCAATGTTACCGTAGAAATTTTGAGAGATTGAGGGAATGAGCAAAATTATTATCTCTACTTTTAGTGTTTTAGCTAAGTAGTACAAGCTATCTGGTGAACGCTGATGTCATTTAAACTTGCTGGGAACGCCAGGCCACTTTTGTGCAAACACTTGTTGGGACAGTAAGAGATTCTGGGCTACAATGGAATGCATGTACCTGTACACAGTAACGTGCTGTTCCAGTTGAAGCCTGATAGACTAGCATCAGGAAAATTGGAAATATATTAAACATACCAAATATATGACAAAACTTAAAAACAATTATTATTGCTAACAATTTACAATAAGGTAGACTTTCAAAAGTTTTAATATGTGTCATAAGATCTCATGCCTTTCTATAGGCACCATAACCTTGCCATCTTTTTTTCCCCTTTGCTAAATAGGAAAGAAATCTGGGATTCTTCTGAAATATTAAAAAAAATTGTATGAGTACTTTGAAAAATGTGAAGGTGAAAATCAATACCAACAAGATGCAGACAACAGGTAAGAAAAACATCGAGTCAAGGAGCAAACAGCGAGTATTTACGAAACTTTCAGGGAAATGTGAGGCAGGAAAATTATGCGCCTTTTAATTGCATAAATGTAAAACCCATTTTAAAACTAATGGTCTCAACATCTAATGCCTTGAGCCCTGGCAGAGGTAAAAGCTTTGGTGATGTAAATTGGCTGTCGCTGCGAAATCAATAACCAACACTAATGGGCAGACAGAGCAGGGGAAATAGATAAACAAGTTTGTCCTCAAACCTCTATGATTTTATTTGTGTCTGAAAAGACTGAAAAAGCAGATTCACATCAAGAGCATGCTCTCTCCTGGCTGAGGGCATCTGCCAGTACTGAATGAGCACCTTTCCAAGCTGGCTGCAAGTCGCTAGAGTAAAAAGTATTGTCTGCTGTGTAACTTGGGTCACGGTCCTCTCACAGCTTGTACGATTCAACTGCTGACAGGAACACTTGTACCCTTATGTCAACCGGAGTCGCTGGGTAAATCAGCGGTGAGCTCTGTCCAATAACATTAGTGGAAGTGTTCCAAAGTGTGTTCATTTTTACCATGTCTCATCTACTCTGTCTGGAAGCTGGGGGTAGAACCACTGTTTATAAGGCAAATAAACTGAAGGGAAAATGGAGGGAGTCCATAAAGGAGAAAAGGAAAATATACAGAGTGGGGAGTCCATTGAGAAACCTTTTCCTTCGTGAGAGCAGAATGCATAATAAATGAGCAGGTCTCCCCTGAGGGCCGGTCAGCAGGCATGACTGGGGGCGGGGCCACTGCTATCACACTTTGAAGAAACCGTAACCCCCCTCTCAACCGTGGGCTCCGTGTCTGAATTCAACGTTATGTTATGCCGTTAACCCCATAAAACCTGGGTCCCCAAAATTCAGGTACTTCATTCAAACCTTCAGGCCAATTTTAAATTCCAGCAGAGATCCCAAGGTTTCCAAAAATCCCAAATATATCCAGCTGAATTATGGGGAAATGTCCGCAAAATGATGCACAAGACCTTGATATTTTCCTTTTGATGTCATGCAACATGGTGTCCTGGGTTTGAATATTTATCTCAGTACAAGAGTGATGTAGCTTCAGTAAAGTGCTGCAACCAGCAGATACAGAATATGTATAACCTTGTCCGACAATAAGAAAAAAAAAAGAAGTTTTTTTCGGACTTCGAACCTACCCGTGGGAAAACAAGTGAAAAATGTGAGTTTAAGGGGTTCAGTGTTGCAAGTGCATTAAATATTTGTGTCTTCCCCAGTTCTTCAGATCACAGTCCCATCAAAATGTTATCCTTCCACTGGACTGAATATGTCTCAAAGAGGTGATGCCTACAATCTGAAACTCTATACATGCTGCATTTAAAAGGTGTGAATAAGTCATCCAGTTAAAAGTCACAAGAAACTGGATGTTCACTTAAGAGGCATTGATTAGTCTTCCAGACAAAGCTTTTCTTTTTTTTTATTGAAGTCAGAACTATTCTTTGAGAATGAAGGGATTTCATTGCAGTACAATATTAGAAACACATTATTTTGCTTGATTTTTCATAAATAATAATGAATATCAGAGGATCATATGAACAGCGGTGTGTAGAAACAAAGTATGGGTTCTTATTTACTTTCCTTGGGTATATAGACAAATCCCAAGTTAGCCGCCTTTGCGCACATCCGGTTTCAAAACAAGGCTCTGAGTGTTGACCTCGGCAGAAGTAACCGGGTGTACATTGTTTTAACTGGAAAAATCGCTCAGCATTTCGGCAGATAAACTACATTTTTTGGCAAAACAGTTTACGAAATCAATCGCATTTGGAGTTGATATTGAATTGCAATCCCGATTTCATATCCGAGTGGTGTTATTTACAAATGTAAGTGTCAGCTGGTCCTGTTTTTATTGAATTTTCACCGATTGAAAATTCACCAGTTTACACATACCATCATGCACGCACATTCCTACACAAAATTAGCTACACATCACACTCGTCGCCCATCTGTTTGTTTGGTGGGTTTTTCTGGCCTCTCCTGGACTTTATATCCATATTTTCTGTAGCTAGTTGACAATAGCTTAGACTGATAGCCAGTTAGGTGTGCAGGAAGCAGTTTTTTATTTATAAATCCAACTATGATATGGAGATAGTCCAGTCGGTCAGACAGCAGCTCTGCCGTGCAAAGGCATAACACCGTAACATCACATTTGTTCGAAAATGAGTTAGTGTCATTTTGGGGGTCTTGAAGACCTCCTTTATCATATGGATGAATATTTTGAGTCAATCTGATTGTTTTTATGAAAAAAAAACAGCACCTTTGCAAATCCCATCAAAAACCATGACAGAACGCCGTAACTGCAGTTATGGTGCTTAGCCTTTGTTGCGGGACGCTGACGTTGAGTTAAGGTACTCTGGCTTTGTTTAGCTGCACATCAGAGCTTTCTTACTGTACAGCCCTGAAGTTACGGACAGTGATAGCTGGTGCAGGCTCGCCTACGTCTCACTCTCACACTTCCCTCTCAGCTAGCCTGCCTGTCATCAGGCCCATAAACAATTAAATGCACATCCTACCTTTTCTTGTAAACTGATAAAATCCATGCCAGCCACGTCATCTGCAATGTTTCCACAATAATCCACAAATTGGAGTAAATATTCTTTTGATGCTGCAGGCGAAACAGACAAATTCTTCATGATCAATGAGTCCTCAAGCTAGGCTACCCAACGTCCACTGTTGGTTGCAAAGCAAACCGTTAAAAAACATTCCTGCTATGAAACTTGTGTAATGTCGGAGATGACTTCGGCAGAGCAGGAAAATCCAATTCCATCATTATACATGTCTGCTATGTCAGGCACATCATCAGCGATGTTTCCACAATAATCCACTGTTAGTAGGATGCAGGCAAGCAGAACACTTGTAAAGTGTTCAGAACGCCTGTAAAACCCTTTCTTTGGTTGATCGTGTCTGAGTTAGGCTGCTTTCACACCGGACGCGAAACAAATTTTTTGCACAACAGATTACATTCAAAGTCAATGCAAAGACGAGAATACAGGCGCAACACGTGTGTTCGCGTCTTTGCATTGACTTTCAATCAAAAATAATTTCCTGTATTTATTCATACTGTATGATGCAAAATAACTTATCTGCTGGCATTCCGTTTCTGCTGCCTCAAACCAAACTGCAGCTATTCTCCATCATGAAGATATAAACTAATGTCACCATATCAACAAAATACCGCTTGGACCATCACTGTTTAACACTCAGAGCCTCGTTTTCAAGACCGGAAGATGCACAGATCGTTTCAAATTCTGCAACTTGGGATTTTCCTATTATTCACAGACTTTTACTCACATTTAAACATAAAAATCTATACCTTCTATCCTTTACATGCAAAAAATAGACTCATGACTTTAGATTGGCATATTCTTGTGGTTTCGTCTACTGATTTTCAGTTTAGCATTATGAATTTCGGCATCCACTTGGACAGCTCATCAAACGTATATTCACGACACTGACGTGCATTTATGATCTTAACACTGACCAGTCAGACACGAGAACAGAATGCTGTGGCATAGCTTTGCACACTTAACACAATGGATGTAACAATGTGGAACAGGAAGTGGAGCAAGAATTCACAAGGGAAACGCAGAGTCTCTCGATAAACACAGCTGCGTTTGGGACAATGACTTTGAACAGTGATGAGATTGACTGATCATCAATCAGTGACGAGGCAGCTGCAACGCAAGCCAAGAACAGTAACGCAGGCCTAAATATGTAGCCTTATTTAGAAAAACTCTTAGAGGTTGTTGGTTCTGAAAGTGGTTAGAAGAAAGCGCATTGTTCATGGGCACAATTTTTTTTCTTGTGTCACAGTATACCCTGCTGCTAAAACATTCACTTGTGAGGCCATTCCCAGGTATTAGCAGGATAAGCGTTGGCATGGGACCCAGAGCCACCAGTGGTGCTCCACTCTGTATGTTTTTTCATTCTCTCCGTCTCTGTTTTGACAGAGGATACTGGCGCTGGAAAAATCCTCAGTTTCACTGGTTTCAAATTGCAACGCAAAAGTGTAACCAAATTATAAACAAATCAATGCATTTTTCTTTTAGAGTATGCAAAGGCATTTTCACATAACTTGCTAGGGGGCTATATACATATGATTTGGTAAAATATGCATTTTTATACATTCCTCATTTTCATTTCTAAAATGGGATTAGCCTATCAAATCTTTCCCGCGGTATACACATCTACAGTTGATTTTGATGTGCCTATTAAACTTTTGCTCAAGCTTAGTAGTTAGTAGCCTACATTCTTCAGTAAAAAGTTACCAGCACGTCTATCATAATGCAAGAGAGCGAGAGTCAATCCAATTATAAAATAGGAACACTACGTTCAGATGACTCAATTTGCACGACTGCCAGCCCCAGCCCAGAGATGAAACTATTAGCACTAGAGTGAGACCACGGTTGTCCTCCAGGGTGGTCCTGAAGCCACAGCTATCATTAGCATCTTAGTGCTAGGACCTGCCAATGCTGATGGCGCTGAGCCTTTCTAGCCAAGGATTATGACTTTCCACTCGAGAGTTTTGGAAATGGCTTCTTCTCTGGAAGCGTCAAAGGCAGGTTTGTTTTTAAAGTGGAAATGGCTTTATAATGAAGGGGATGCTGACATTTTCTGTTTTGCAATAGGGAAGAAGCTAGTGTGCTATACCGAAAAAAATGACAAGGGCTAATGGTGCATTTGTGATAGCAGACTTTGCAAATGTCAGATGGCAGGGAAAAAATGACATTGCATTTAGTATAATGCAAGGCTTCTTTTTAGCTCTTCTTTGTGGGCCTACAGACAAGGATTTTGGTTCCTCATTACACTGCTGAAGTTCTAAATTGGGTGTATTTGTGCTGTAGATTGCATGGCTGCTAATTAGATATGCCATACAAAATATTTTCTTAGTTGAATGGCTAATATTAGCAATGTTAATAATCCAGATAGTGTGTGAATATTTTTCCTGTGTGTTGTCATTGCTAGGGATGCAATAGCTGGGATCTGAGTATTGTTGGGTTATGAGTTGTGGAATTTGCGAGTTGTAGTTCGAGTACTTGCAAAATGATTGAATGGCGGCAAAATTGGGAGTGTGATGCAATTCATTTTAAACTTTAATTGTAAAGGCTAATCAGATAATTCAGCTATAAGTATGCAGTGAAAGTTGTATTTCTTAATGTGTAACATGCTCATTTCAAAAACGTTTCCCACACCTGCGTTGCATTCATAACCCAAAGGGCCTGATTTTTTGTTATGAGCTACATCTTACGATACTCGTATAGACAGATCAATACATCTACTACTATTTTACTCCAGCCGCAAGGCATGACAGGTAATTTCCTGTCAGCACTACAGGCAATTGTGCGGAGAGATGAATATTGAGGGTATGCTTCTACAACAAATTTTGACGGAGCCAGTGGGAGTCCCATTCACACATGGTGCTTCTGGGACATGAAAAATAAGGCTGTCCGCATATGACTTGCAAGAGTAATCTCAAAACTGAAGCGCAATCTGATTCTAATTATACCAGGAGTTGTCAAACGAACGAAATAATCAGACGTGTTAATGAAAGTGATCATTTCAACAATGGATGATGATTGTATTATGATTGAATCATGCTTTATTGTATAATCAATGTAAATTTAGTGTTATCACTTGAAGGCATGCATTAGGCATTGATAATAGCGTAACTTATTTGTGGAGCCTGTGTGCTCGTTCTCATAACGAACCTCACTGTACCATAGCCGTATATAGAGGCATGATTGAAGACAACTAAAATCATGTCAGTTTGCATTGTAAAGTGAGTCTCAACAAGAGGTGTGTCATCACTATCCCCCGCCATGATCAAAGGCCATAACTCCGTAAAAAATATACTTCGACATTTTCGAACTCCACGAAGATCATGAGTACCTTATTTAGCATACAATATATCGCGCCTCTCGGCATAATAGTTATAGAGAAATCTTGTCCCTATTGTGGCTCGGATGCAGGAATGGATGGACCCCAATCCAATATCCCCTGTCACACTTCGCAGCGGGGGATAATAAATAGTTGTCTAACTGGAATGGTAAATAGTTATCTAAATTGATCTTACCACCTCCTGGGGAGCTCTTTTAAACAAGTTGCCACATGATAGGTTTTCAACAGCATCTGACTTTGATATCTTAAGTCATTGCGCAACTATAGTTGCCTACGGCACTGAAAGGGTAAAAAGTCCCTAAGGTCTCTGGAGTCATAAAGATGTTTTTTGACTAATGTGAGTCTAGTCCTTGTGTTCTTTTTGGTCAGCCTTGCAGCTCTCCCATGGATTCCGTTTTTTCCCTGTCTCTTTCTCATTGTGGACTAGTGAACACCGACCTTAACTGAGGCAAGTGAGACCTGCAGTTCATAAGTATTCTTAAGGATTCTTTTGTGACTTGGATGAGTTTTCAATTTGAGCTTGGAGGATTTTAAGTAGATTTGCCAATCGACATCTTAATTGGGCTGCTATCAATTTAAAACATATTTGTAGCAATCGATGGCATCTTTTGTCATTTTCAACCCTTATTTTTCAGATCTCAGTATTGACACCAGCATCGAACTGTTCCGTTAAAGTTCAGTTTTATAGTTTAGTTTTGGTTTACTATTTATTTGTTGAATATTTGTCAATAAATTGTTGACCATTTCAAAGCATAGTTTGAGTGATTCTTTCAAAAGTTCAACTAAATTATTCTGTGAATATTTAATAATGTTCGTAAATTGCCCCATATACTCTAACTAATCTGTCAAGCACAAGAGAGAAAGCAAAACAATGTTCAATGCCACCTAATACATTTTTGAGATGTTACTAATGTGCTTATGTGCACTCTATAAATAATCTGCCAAACATCTGCAATGTTGTACATGGAAAGCAAAACAGTTCAGTTGTTGAAAGTCTACCAGTAAGCCGTTGAAATGTTCGAATTAGTCAATAAGCTCTTTGTATGCGTAATAAGGGGTTAAAATTTTTATTTCAATTGTAACCCCTCCTCAGATTATTTGATGTCATATTTTGTTGTCCTTACACCGCTCAATCTTAAATCACAGACCAGCAGCTACTTCTTTTCAAGTTAACATTGACTGTTCAAATTCAGCGTACGGCATCTCATATGCATTATAAAATTACATGGCGTGCATTTCTGGAAGTGTTAACGTAAAATTTTACACTCTCTTATCTGGACAGACACCCAAAGGGTTCGCCCACAATTTCTGTCATTCATCCAGGCCATCCAGGCTGACTGTAGCTGACGGGTCTAGTTTCCCTCAGCCTTATATGTAGCCAGCAGGTAACCAGAGTCACTGATGCTTAAGCCATTGTTTTCATATGAACTGAAGTCTATGGTCTCACATCCTCTGAAAGAGTTAGGAGAGCTGAAAGTTGGCCGGGGTGATGTTGAGGTCATCGAGTTAATGTCTCGACTTAATGTCTCAGACAAGATGAGCAGATTTAAGATACAAAAACATAGTTGATGGCTTTCTCTATCTTTGCGGCATAACTGAAAAAGACTAGCATTTTTTTTTTTTTGGTCAAAGCAAGATTGCATTTTACTACAGGAAAAGCAGTGCTGTCATATTTGATATTGTTATCTTTTTGATGATAAAGCTTGAATAGTCATTAAATTATTTGGCAAGGATTATGGTCTCTGATTTGCAATTGTTGCGGAAATGGTATTTTACATTCAAAGTCGTGTAAAAAAAAATGTTGCGATAGACATTCTAAACACCCATCAAGTATGGGTGTTCTAAATTTCCTTCAAGATTTATCTTCGCATTACAAAATGTAAGCAGATGCAATTTGTGAGCAATTTATTCAAAGTAGAGCCTCACATGGAGGCCACCAAGTCTTTGCCCCTGTCACCTTTTCTTATGGAAGTTCACTGTAAAGTTCTCAGACTTGCACTATTTTGCAGCTCAAATTGCAGACAGAACAGTTCTTGGCTAAATCCTTGCAACATCTGTCGCTAATTTAGTGGGCATTCCTGCGCTCTGCAGTGTGTGCAGGCTGGTAATCTGCGTGTGTGCGCGCGCGTGTGTGCATTTGCAGGCATGTATGTCAGTGCAATGGTGTAGGATGCAGTTTTGACTCTGTACCACAGAGGAAGTTTACATGATGGTGCTTAAAAAGAGCATTAGACAAAAAGTATATATTTTTGATGAATAGCTGGCAGCCTGGACTATCAGAGTAGATGACTAACAAAGTGAAATGTGTACAAGTACAATGTTAGTTTTGGGGGGAATAGAGATGTGTTTTGATTGTGGAATTATGAAGCAACATTACTTAACCTTCTGTTTTAATGCTCATTTTCCACCTGCATTTTCTCGATTTGAAGCTTCTGTGTGTGATTTTTTTTCTTCCCTACTATATTCACACTTGCATGCATGAAATAGTAGAGCTAATTTCTGCTGGCTGTAGAGATTCCTCTTCTATAATGTTCACTGGGAGTTGGAAAACCCGCTTAGATTCTTTATATCCTTCGGCTAAAGTGCTAAAATAGCACTTTGAATCCTCGAGTTTCTATGGAAAATTCCCTAATATAAAAAGCATAATGCCTGAGTAACTAAAATAAATAAATACAATGCAAGATGATGACAGATTAGCGACAATGCAGTCACATTTTGACGTGCAGTCAGGTGGGTTCACTTCATTTGATTTCTCGTTTGGCTGAACAGTTTTCAGTTTTGAGCATTCTCACTGATCGTGACACAGCTCCTTTGAAAGTAAGCTTGTAAAAATGTTTTGAAGCAGTAGAAATATTTTGTGCCAGTAGGAAAAAGTTTGTGCTCCCACATATAATTTGCTCACATTTAAAAAAGTTTTGTAACAATTAAAATATTTTTTTCATGTGTTCTGTGCACTCAGTCTGAGGCACAGACATGCAAATTTCCCATATGCGAATGCGACCCTGAAGTTACAAACACACAAATTACTAATTACAAGCGCATATTTTGACCCAAATCTGATTCCAGAGTTTGAGTTGCCAATCAGCATGTTGTCCACTGAGTGGCCTATCAGCACATGGGTGACAGTCCAATCAGAGGAAGTCAAACTGTTCAATCAGGGGCAAAAGGCTATAGTGAGAGCCAAAGAGGAAAACAAGCCTTGACAGTGCCTTCTTGTCTCTTTGGTCTGCTAGCCAAAATAATAAAAATGCCCAAATGCTGTTGTGTGACAGGATGCACCATGAACAACTAGATTCTGAACTGTAAAACTACATGATGGATCAGGGATAAATGAGCCAGCCTGTCAAAATTTGTGCTTGTAATACATGATTTGTGAGCTTATAACTTCTGTTTCACTAAACCTCACTTGGTAATTCATAGATACAATACCTCCAGCAGTAAGCTGAGTGCTCACATGAAAATATTAAGCTCCCGCATATTACAACTCACTGCAATTATTATGGGCTATAAAATCAGATCGTAATTCAGTTTGGTGGTTGGATGCCCTGTAAACAGCACAGGGTTTTATTAGAACTATTTCTGAGACAATTAATCATTTTCAGATTTGATTACATTGCAAAGCTGTAGCAGAGCTTCCAGGAGCCTGATTTTCACCAGGTTTCAGACAACTGGGACCAACTTGCTTATTTCTCAATGGAAAATTCATCTTTCCATTAATATGAATACATACAGTACTGCTCAAAAGTTTGGAATAGCTGGGAAATTTAGAAGTTGATAGATTACTCTTTGAAAACTGAAGTTACAAATTCTTTTAATTCAGCCGTGACAAAAGAGTGCAACGTCTCATTGCTCAAGCATTCTGACAGCACATTGTCACTCTGTCCTTGCTGTAATTATGCAAACATGCTAATTTGGTAGCTGAGAAATCATATTCCTTATGAAAGTTAGGACAATTTGGAAAGTGTAAAAAAGAAAACACTGAATCATCTTTGACCTGTTTCACATTGAGGACGGTACAAACGTTGGTTAATGTTGATGTTTTAATTCCGCAAAAGTACACTCATTTCAAATTTGATCCTTTTAATACATTTCAAGGAAAATGAACTAGTGTCCTGTTAATCATCGTTCTTTAGTCAGCATGTAGTAATCATTTGGAAATTGAAGACACAAACTGTGCTTGCATTGTAGGCAGAATATTTTCCTTGATATCAATCTTGATTTGGCCAAATGGCTTAACCCCTTTGCGCAGGAGCCAAATCTGGCTATTTGGGGTTTACCTTATTGATAATAATAATAATTCAAGATTAATAATTCAAGATTTCAGCTTCACAGACAGTAAAGGATTGGCTGAATTGAGTCTAGACCCTTGAGGCATTTAGACTCCTATCATATTTCAATTTATTTTCATGATTTTAGTGGAGAAAATGGGCTGCAAACACAAAAAATCTTCCTGAAAATTCAACATTGAAATGGAAAAAAATAAAACTGAGAATTGAAAAACTGCTGGTTCTTAAATCTATACATTTCTGGGATCATAAACTGGGATCATGACCACAAGTACAATTCATCTTGAACATTGTATTCTAGATTATCCTCTTGCTATGAGTCAAATTAGAAAGCTATCCAGGTTTCTCCCCAAAGTCGGAGATCTCTCAAAATGGTGCACTGTGAGATCATAAAATAATCTAATATTTAACACAGTGTTTTGAGGCATGAAATTTAATATGCACTAATGATTTTCTGGTTGAGTTTAGCATGAATTTATCAATATCAGTGCAGTTGAACATCAGTGATCACCAGTAACCTCTCCAAACACAAAACATGCCTTTTCTCCATAATAAAGTTTAGAGTTTTGTCCATTTTTCTTCAAAGTCCCCCAAGCCAGCACACATGGAACTGCTTATTTAACAGTCAGAACATTTACCCTGCAATGACAAGCTAGCTGTTCCCACTTCCGAGCTCGCAACCTTATTTAAACACTTTCACCTTATAAGGAAGAAGTAAAACTCACTAGCTCAGTAATATCTGAAATATACCTTATTTTAACAGAACAGATGTTCCACTTTCAGGGAAAATCAAATAATATATGCCTCCCTAGATTCAACAGAATAGTGCAATGAATGTGTACCAGGGGGTCAACCGAAATGCATGACCAGTTCACGTTTTAAACGGGAAAAAAACCTCAGCATACGATTTTGTTGAATATGGTGTAAATTCCAAAACAAAAAGCAAAAGTAGCAGCATAACCTTCTTCACTGAATCCCTCGTCCAGAGACCGATGTATCCAGTAGAGGGAACCCTCCAGTCCTGTTTCATTCGAAATAATCCTCATTGACTATGTCCTTACCTCATTTAAATCCTATAAATGTAACGGAACACTTCAGGCTGGTTCAGGGAGTCTTTTTTTCTACAAATTGCATCATTCTTAGCTGCGCAATCGTGCTCAATGTTGAACGGATACAACCTACCTTGCTGATACGCATAGGCTTGTATTAGTCGATCGGCCATTTCTGAAAAGTGCTCTACTTATGGAAAAAAATGTATGAAATAATTATATTTTGGGACCTATACTATGTGATTTCATATAGTCCCAGGTGCTCACCTAGGGGCTTTAGGTTCTTTGGCGCCCTTGTGCAAATTTTGAAAATCACGATAAACTTTAACCCCAACCGCTAATTTTTCATTTTGATCAAGATTTTCATCATACATAGAATTGGGCATAACTTGTAAACCAGTAGCAATAGAATCATGATTTTGGTGTCAATGTATCTTGTTTCAATCCCAACAAATGGAATAAACATCATTTAAAGCTACTTGGAGCAGCAATAGGACCGCCAAAATGGCTACCGAAATTGGTAATTTTTACCAAAATATTCACAAACTTTACATGATATGAAAAACAAGGACTATATGACTCAGTGTAAATGAAAATATATCCCTTAGGTAACATTTCTGCATCAAAATCTGCGTACTAAAATTTGATATCCTAGCATAAGTATTCCTTCGGAGGTCATTTCCAAAATGACCCCCTCAATTTCATGACATTTTCAGAATACACAGTTTCAAATATCTTGCCCACTAATCATCATACAGATAAGATCTTGATGTTAAAACATATGTTTACAATGTCAAGAAATCCAATAAACACTCTTCGAAATAACCAAAACCAGTTCTTTATTGTAAAATCCAAGAAGACTGATAAAAAATGCCACCAAAAATGGTCATTATATTAAGCTGCTTCAACTTTTTTTATTCAACACCAAAAATTATAGATAGCCACATTCAATATGAAATGAATGTAACAGCATTATATCTACAGCAAAAAAAAAACCTAATAGAACACCTTTAATGTAGGCCTAGGAAACATTAAAGTGCTTACTGCCAAAATTAAATTGATAGGTCAAAATCCAGAAAGACAAAAACAGCACAAAAAGGGCTATGGCAAGAATCAATTCAATGGCATACAAGGCGCTCTGCACAAAGAAGTATTGATCAACATTCTGGCAAGAGCTGTGAGTGAAAAGACTGCTAATATATACTCAGGGAAGATCACATGCTATACAGAGACAGGTGTAGGGAATGGAGCTAATTACACTGGGAGAATCACATGAGGGAAGCCCTAACCACGGTCCAGGAGTTCTACGTGCACAGATAACAAGCGCAGGAGAGCAAAGCTCAGGAGAGGACAGCGACAGACAAGGGGTGGAGAATAGAACAGGGCGATTGCAGAGAGGTAATTAGTCTATTAGTAGCGGTGCAACTTTACAAATTAAACTAGAGTGCTCATTAGTAAGCTAGTAATTTTATATATACATGGATTAGTTGTGTTAGTAGACTATAATACAAAATACAAATGTTAGTCTTATAGTAATCAGAACAGAAGGGCGAAGGAAGAAAATGAGATTTCGAAGGAATATTTTAAACACCGGAATTAATTTAAATCACTCAAAGTCAGTGAGCACGCAGACAGGGAAGACGGACTGAACCAACTAGATCACAAGACAGAGGAGACAAGTGCAATGGAACTGAGACATGGAATGAACCAAAAGCCTGAGCGTTACAATAATCAAAAAGAATAAATAAAAGACAATAATCATTAACACCAAACCAGCACATAAACATGACCCAAAACCATGACAGCATGGCCCTAAAACACCAATCACCGGAATAAAAAAAACTGACCTAGAGGTATGATAATATGGAAACCATACCAAATCAGAAGAGACAGGATTTAACAACAGATTTTGTGATCCAGATCCATACGAGTAACAGACGAATGCTGCCTGACAACAGTGGCTTATCTAAGGACTGGTAAAATAAATCTATCATCACATCCGCAGCAAAGGACATTTTGACAATCAGATCTGAAGCATTAAGGTAATGTAATTCTATATTCAGCTATTTCAAACATTGTTAGTTTACATGGTGAAACATTAACAATAGTAATGGTAACAGTTTGACAATCAGGTTAAGCATCTGTGTGTTGTTTAAATTTTCAATACATTGAGGTTTTTCTCAAAAGGTGAAATGTACATGACATATTGTGCTCCAAATATCTCAACGGATCGCAATATCATGATATAAGACTCTTCTGCTGAGCCAATGGCAAACAGTTTAGGAATATGGCATTTTAGCTCTTCACTTTCGCAGATGCACAGCTCAATTCATGGCAGTCCTGAAACAAAGCATGGGCATTTCCCCTTGCTGCGAGTTTTTCCCTTGCAGTCACATGCGAGTCCGTCAATCATCTCTGCCACAGTTGTACAGTTATTTAATACAGGCTCAATTCCTTCTTGTGTGATCTCCCACCCACTCTCAAGCAGTGACAATTTCTGGAGCATGAGCGTTCACCCACAGCCACGCTTGCCACATCGTCCTCAGTACATGCTTCAAGAACACCGGCTCACAGGGAGGCAAGCATGACATCGCTGGGTCTTTCGTGCTTGCCGTCTTTGTTCATCGATGGTTGAGATCTCCATGGAGTTGCTTGTGCTTTTCTGCACTTTCATACCACAGTGAAACAGTCATCCTTGCCGCATCTACTGCTACAGCGGTGTCATCTTAAGCACAAGCCGTGAACCTCTCAGCACCACGATTTGAAATAATATTCATTGCAGTCCTCTTCCCAACATAGTAAAGGCCCAATGTAGTATCACAGCCCGACAGTGCGTGCATGTGAGGTAGGATGCTCATTCAGCAGACACCTCTGTGCTTGATAATCTCATGAACTGGTACAAATCAATGGGTGTTTTCATATTTTGTAGTGGTCCCCGTCTCCCAGAAGACATCAGCATTCTGGAAGTAAGGGGTATGATGACAGGCTAACAAAAGTATATCCGTGTCTGTACTAAACATGATAATGTTTCCCTTCCTGCCATTCTGTGCAGATTCCTTGTCCATGTGATTTATCATGTACATCATGCGGCAGTCAGATTCATGCTGAGTAGTCTGCTTATCTCTCATCTCAGAAGTAGTGGTATGCGTCACCAACTTTGTAATGGCACCATCTTCGTAGCCACCTATCAAGATGAGACGCTGTTTTTCTTGCATGGCTGGTGGTGCATTTTTCTCGAAGTAACTTGAGGCTGAATGCAGTCTTGTATTCGTCAACCTCGGGGAAAGTTGTCCACTTTGGGAGCGGTGCGCTTGAAATAACCTCATACTTCTTAGGTGTGATTGTAGCATGTCATCTCCTCTCATATGCCTTGACCTCAGTAGCTTCACCATATGGATCAAACACACAGATTACTGTGTATGCATGTGTGAACTGGTGAATGATGTGTGTTAAAAGGGCTTCTACTAACTCCCTGAACGTCTTGCTGTAATACTGTGTAGGTGTTTTGCGTAGCAGCACCATTATATCGACAATATAAATGCAGTCACTTCAGTTGCATGGTGGCCATGATGGTGCAGATGAGATACCTTCCTGTAACACATGAGCCAATTCAGCCTTCGTTGATTTTCTCATTGATTTATCTTCATGAAACATTGACAATGGAGCTCCACCAGTGGGCACACTCAGGTCTGCCAAGAGATCAATATCAGCCCGAAAGCTAGTAAGAGCAATGGATCTTCTGAATATGAGCTCTGGATTGATCTTCTTTTATTTTACTCCCTGTTTTGTCCTCATTTTAACAGATTTGCTGAGGTCCTTGAAAGTCTTCAGTTTGCTTTGTTTGATCGCATCATGGAACTTGCCCTGTCTTTCTTCGATCAGTGCTCTCTCAATGAACCTCTCAACTTTGACTTTTCTTCCTTCTACACAACTCAAAAGGAACTGTTGTACAGCCAAAGTGGCATGCATTCCGGGAGAGATTTTGATCAGCACATCAGTAGTATCTTCATTAAACTCAAAAGAGTTTCTCATTTGGTTTGTTCTGTGGTCAGCCAGGTTGCATACATTCCCATCATCTCATTCCTTGGATGCCTTGCTCTGGTCCTTGTGGGAATGAACTTTCTCATCATTGTTAGGTCTGGCTCTATCTTTGATTCCTGCCCAGTCTGCATTTATATGGCATATAAGGCTATGGCGCACCAAAGCAGATTGCTTGCGGGCAACATTCTTCAAACCAGAATACCCTTTCAACTCTTTGATCTTGTGCTCAGTACCCATATCTGATGCTGTGCCAATGAACAAGCCACACGTTTCACGAACGCTGAACTCTCCTCTCTTGAATTCAGTTAGGACATCATGTGGCAGGGCAGTCATACCCAACAGATATACAGTGGTCCATCGCATATAGGATGGCATATTATGGTAGAGCAGACATCATACCGTGCAGGTGGAAAGGCCAGTTGTCTTCTCTCTCCCATCAAAGATTGAGAAGAAGTACCTGAAATCCTTCTATGAAGGAGTCCCATAGTTTGAAGGTAGGTGACTTCTCTGACATCTCTGCTCTGAATTCAGACATTTGTGACTGAACATGCTCCTCTACCAGGTTCTGCAGTTGTGTGATGGCTGACTGGGATTTTGAGCCAACCAGCAGAGCTCCTTTGTTACATGAAGCTGCCCCCATAGCTCATCTGGGAGTCTTCTTTTGTTCTGCCTGAGCCATTTTAAAAACTCTGAGAATCTAACTTGTGACAGCGCTTCGTAAGAATATGTTAATGCTGTCACTGCTCTGTTGCACTCCTTGCCCTGAAGAAATGGCGCCAGAATCATCTGGCAGATCTCAAAGACCAGCACAACCCCAGATTTTCTCCATGCTAGAAAGTAAGGACATCATCGCATGGAATGATCGTAGTTGCAGGATATATAATGAGACTTATATATATACATTTATTGAGACTTCATTAAAATTCAAAATTCAGTGCCTGCAGCAACTAGAAATAGCACTTAATTATTTCCTAGGCTTACACTAGGCTTAAATGTTGAAGCAGCTTAATAGGTAAAATAACCATTTTTGATAGCTTTTTTTTAACAGTGGTCTTAGATTTTTCAATAACAAACTGGTTGTAGTTATTTGGAAGTGTGTTTATTGGATTTCTTGACATTGAAAGCACCAAGAACATACCTGTCTGATGATTAGTGGGAAAGATATTTGAAAATGGTTATTCCAAAAATGTCATGAAATTGAGGGGGTCATTTTGGAAATGAGCTCTAGTGAAATACTTATGCCAGGATATCAAACATTAGTAAGTAGATTTTGATGCAGAAAGGTTTCCTTAAGAATATTTTTGGTAACACTTTACTTGAAGGTATCGTCATAAGAGTGCCATGACACAGTCATGAACGTGTCATAAACATTATGTAAATGTCATAAACATTGTCATTAAGTGTCATTAACGGTTTTTGAGATGAAAATTTGACATTGTTTGGGTTGTCTTGATTATGAAAACTTTGTCATAAGAGTAACATGACACTGTCATAACTGTTACATGACACATGTAACAGTTATGACAGTGTCATGTTACTCTTATGACGGTACCTTCAAGTGTAACCATATTTTTTCATTTACACAGAGTCAAATAGTTCTTATTTTTTATATCATGTAAAGTTTGTGTTTATTTTGGTAAAATTAAATTTTTGTCATGAAAAACTGCTCCAAGTATCTTGGAATGTTATGTTCCTGATGTTAATCTAATTCTTTGTGATTGAAACACTATACATAGACACCAAAATCATGATTCTATTGCTACTGGTTTACAAGTTATTCCCAATTCTATGTATGATGCAAATCTTGATTGAAATGAAAATTTAGCGGCTGGGGGTAAACTAAATCGCGATTTTCAAAAGGTTTCACAAGGCTGCCGAAAAACCTAGAGCCCCTAGGGGAGCACCTGGGACACACATGGTATAGATCCCAAAATGTAATTTCATGACAATTTAAATTCCTCTTTTCTCATTCAGCCGATAGACTATATTCTCTTATGTTTGTCCAATAAATGTATATCAGTTATTGACGAAAGTTTAAACACTGCGAAATTGGATAAGAAACAAGCCAATCAATACATCGTTACCGGGGTAGTTTCACAAGGGCGTGAACTTGGTGCAGTTATACAGAAGAGCCTGAGTATATAATTGAATGATTGGCTAGCAACACCAGTAGTTGGGTAGATAATAAAGCACTAAAAATTCACATATATTTGCATAAATTCACGGTAGGGAACTGCGCATTTTTTGTGTGTGATGTTTCTCACAGTAGAATGTGAGAGAATCAATACCATGTTGATTTTTTTGCTTCAGAAAACTGATTTTTCTTAACCACTAATTGGAATACCGTTGGCTCACTATAACTGAGGTGGTTGCTACAGAGGACATTGATTTTTTTCTATCGCAAGAGATAATTTTCTTTAAACTGTTAGATAGATCCTATGGGCAAGTATACTGAGCAGTTTGCACACCAGGTTTAGCTGAGAAGTTTAATTCATGCAACTCCTGAAAAACAGGGATGGGAGTGAACTCGTCAATATTCTAGACTGTGCTCCAGCTCCGCTTGCTCATGAATATTCAATAACTGATCCGCAGGTGTCATCTAGTGATAGAATAGTGCAACTGCTTCCATGAAAAGAGCTGCTCTATGTCAGCAGGCGTCTACATCTGCAGAAACGTGTTAAAGAATATTTTCCTTGATATAAATCTTTATTTGATTGAATGGCCTGAATCTTACTTGTCGTATTTTTCAGATGATCAATTACGTCTTGTTTTCAATTGGAAAAATATGACTTATCTTGCAAGAAGACAGCAAAATTTGCCTCAAAAAGATGTCCCATTAAGGCTTCTTGGTCTCTCTATTTCAGATAAGCTTGAAGTGAGAGAAGACGGAGGCATTTATGGACGGTGTTGACAAATGGCATACTCGTTGCAAGGTAAAGTACTTACCTCCAATGAGTGGTATTCGCTTTATATACTCTTCCAAAAAAGAAACTATACATTGTTTTTAGCATCAATTTATTATACATTAAATGTTTTGACAAATGTGGTGAACATATTGAAATATTCTCCTCCAAAAAAGAAACTATACAAATATTGAATTATTGATTACACTTTCTTTTCAATATGTTTTCCACATTTGTCAAAACATTTCATGTATAATAAATTGATGCTAAAAACAATGTGTAGTTTCTTTTTTGGAGGAGTATATGAATAACCAATGTATTACCAAGTTATTCCCTTTATATTTATCACACATGTAAGGGAGTTTACAATGCAGTCCCACCAGAAGGATTGAAAACCAAGAACACTTAGCATCGGTTTTTGACCTCATCCTTTATGCTTAGATTTCTTCAAAATTCCCTGAGCATTATTCGATTCTGTAGAGGGTGAAATCCCTAAAAAATGTGCAAATCCTTGTGTTGAGAAACTTTTACTGTTGGATTATTCAAGCATACAGTTTTCCCAAAAAGTGGAAAGCCTAAATCAATCCTTGATTGTAAGCAACTGGTCCTTTTTTTGGATGCTTGCTTCATATATCATAACCAAGCATTGTGGCATGGTTCACCCATGGTCTGGAATTTCACCACTGTTCAAGTCCTATAATGCCCTGACCCAACCTTTTTGGAAGGGTTCGTGGGCATTGACATCTGAATGAATGTATATTTAAAGGTCAAACAATAAAGTGAGGAGGTTAACACAAAATATTATTGACTGTTGAATACAGATAATCCCCAAATGACTATTTTTGTTATCTATTTGCATTTTTTCGCATTGTTCTAACTTTTTTGGGTAGGAGACTAAATTTGAACTGACGGTAAAATTATTGTACTGTCGGATGTGATTCTATCTTGTGTTTTGGTGTTTATTTAGTTCAGTTTTGGCTTGAAAATATCTCAAATAAATAGCTTAATCTTGAAACAGTATTTTAAATGATGAAGGCTATTCTCTGTAAACAAAAAAAAAAAGAAGAAGAAGAAAAAAATGGCAAAATGCACTAAAGATATCATACAAGTATTTGGTATACTGTCTTAAACAAAGCTCAAAAACTGGGAATGATGGATAATTTTCGTGAAATGTTTTGTAAAAGCACAAAAAAATTTGTCTTCAGTCCTCTAGTCTTCTGAGATCTTTGGAGTACCTACTGGACTTAGAATCCAGTTTTATCTCCCCCCCCCCCCCCCCCCCCCCGCCTTCTGGTTAAGAGAAAACACACATAATTTATTAGCTGAAAGCCCCAAGTAGATCATAAAAGCTATTATTCTTTCTGAATTATTAACAGTTAGCAAATAGTACAGTTAACTTTGTTTTGAAGAACCGACTGGGATTTCACAACAGTAACGGCATTATTGTTGTGATTAGCTGTAATAAATTCACACACAAGACTCACCTTTGTCCATTACCGCATTCTTGTATGTAGCGGTAGGACAAAAAAGATTTAGCACTGATGGACATCTTGCATGTTACTGTCAGCACAGCAAAAGAGTCAATCCAAATTGTGTTTTTAATTATAAAATTTGAGGTGCCAGGTGGCTGTAATATTGCTTATTACATGCCAAGCATTGGCGTTATGCAGGTGTTGCCAACACGGGAAGGTATGTATTTCTAGAGGCAATAAACTGAAATTTCTTTGGCCCTTTAGAGAATTATGTATTGATGACCTTAAGAAAAAAAAAAACTAGCATTTATTTATTTATTTGTTATCATTTAAATAAAATGATTGTTTCCCTCTTCTTTCTATGCAGGGTCTGTCAAGCACTTCAAACAGTAAACTGGCTGCCCAGTTTTTCCGATTTAGTAGAAGTTTACAGTTTAGCCTCTGTATTCCTTTATGAAATCTTCCACAGACATTAGTCAATGACAATTCCAAGCCCACCAGCTAAATTTTGTCCAACTGCTCTCTTGGACAGGATTTTGGAGATTTCACCTCATTATGGTGAGAATTCCTGTCATCAGCTGTTGAGTTCTTCCATGGCCCAGTGGGGCTTTAATGAAAACTGAGCTCATCGGTGCTATCAATCATGTTATTAAAATATTTACTTATTGTTTAACAACAATTTCAGTTCTTTTTTTCTATATTGTGTCACTATTTGTGCCCTTTAAAGTGTAGGAATCACACACTACCTACTCTCACATTCATACCTGGGCAATTTAGACTCTCTAATCCGCCTGACATGATTGTTTTTGAGCTGTGGAAGGGAAGCTGTGCCTGGACACCATGCAAACACAGGGGAGAACTTGTAAACTCCACACTGAAAGGCCCCAGGCTGAATTTGATTCACAAGCTTCTTGCTGTGAGATAGAAGCGCCCCCGTGCTGTCCCCCAATCAGGTGTCAAATTGTTGATTATAGCTGAAGATTTGGCCTGTGTATCTGACTTTTTCCTACTCCTCAGCCGTATTAAAGCTAGCTTGACTTCAGTTATTGCAACTGTGGTCGCATGTTGGCTAAAAACAGATTCCCATGGTAGTCAAAAAACAGCAATCAAGGTTAAATACAGAAAAGGCTTTTAAACCTGCACTGAGGAAGTCACTGAATGCCCCACACTGTTAAGAAATACATTCAAATCCATTAGTCCCAAAAGTTATGGTCCCCTGAAATGGGGGGATATGTTCAGGTTCATATATACAATACTGAGTCAAAAAAGAAACTTCACACTCATAAATTAGTAAATATTTTCTTGAAACTTTTAATAAAAGAGTTTTTATTATCACTAGGGGTAAATGCGTTGTCAAAGACATCATGACACGCATCAACTCCGACGTGCACAGGTACTTTAAGCTAAAACCATGTTTTCTCGTGTTCCTAGTCACGTGACCATATGAGAGATGTGCAACTGAGCTCACGTTAGCATGTTAGAGAGACATCTCAGATAAACAAGTTTTTAAAGTTAATTATTCATTGATTTTCAATGCCATGGCTGTCAAATATTCAGCGTGAACGTGCCATTGGCATGCTCAATACGGAAACGTTCGTCACTGACGTTGCAAGAGTTATGGGATGCAGTCGACGGACTATCCATGATCTTCGGACACGTCTTCAGCAAACTGGCACCACAGCTGACCGACTTTGTTCTGGTAGCCCACGTGTGACGTCAAAAGCAGAAGGCCGACAAATTGTCTTACGTCATTTGCATAATGGTTTTGTCACTGCAACGTCCACTAGGAATGAATTGTTTAGAGGTCGTGTGACTGCCCAAACCATACATAATCGCCTGTGCACTCCTTTTATTCAAGTTGTAACTTACCATTTTTACTCTTGGACATTTCCGAAGCATTTCCGGTGGAACTGGTCACATTATGGACATTATTTTTGTAATAGACCATCTTTAATGAGTACAGAATTAAATAAAATCAATATTTAAAACCTTATTTCTTGTATGATCAACTTATCGACCTCCAAACGAGTGTGAAGTTTTTATTTTGGCTGAGTACATATGTTCATTAACAACTTTGTTGCTCCACTTGTATTTTTTTTTATAGGTAACTGTTAGCTGTGTATTGGAGATGAAAGTAAGCCATTAATTTAAGTAACTTTAATTTTAGGGTACTAACATTCAACTTGGGTGAAGAGCACTGGAGTTACCACACATTTTATATGTGTCACACCCCCCAACCTTTAAGGAACCAATAGGTTTTTGACCAACTGACTGTGCAGCTTTCAGCTGTTTAGTTTTTCATGCTATTTCCTCATCATTTCAAATGAAGCCCAAAGATCTTTCACTGTCCGCGATGGAAGCCATCATGAGGGTGAAACATCCTGACAAACCATCTGAGATGGAGCAAAAACAAAGGAGAATTAATGCATTGGTGAGATCAGGGATACAAAAGGGCCCGGAGGACTGCTAAAAATAACTGGTGGGTGACAGAATTATTTTGTAGTAAAGAAACGCCCCTCCACAACAGTTGGCCAGATAAAGCATATCCTCTTGGATGGTATATCAGTGCCAAAGTTAACAATCAGAAGAAGACTTCACCAGAGTACATTCGAAGGCTTTTACCAGGAGATATAAGCCTCAGAGGCAGACAGTGTTCAAAGAAACATGAAAGCTTCTACAGCTCTGGAAAAAAACATCCTATAAACAGATAAGACAGAGATAATCTTGTACCAGAATAACAGGAAGAGAAGAGGATGGAGAAGGTTAAGAACTAATAATTTTCTGAGCATGCCACCTCGTTTGTGATGAGTGGTCTTTTGTGTATATATGGCTGCCAGTGTAACTGGTTTCCTTGTATTTACTGATGACGTGACTGATGGCAAAAGCAGCTGGATGAAGTCTGAGTTACAACCATATTGCCACAACTCACTGGATGGCACTTCAAAGTGAAGAAAAACAATCACATAAAGCATATCCCGAAAAAATTCCATAAAATTGAAGTCAAAGAAATGTGATGTTCTAAATCAAGTTATTCGCCTGACCTACATCTAACTGAGCGTGCATTTCACATGCTCAAGGCAAATCTGAGGGTAAGCAAGAGCAAGTGGGAACTGTGAATCTATACTTTGAGCATTTACAAATTTGATTACGAATCTAGAATCTATGGTTGCTGAGCATGACGAAGAAAAAAAAAATGTCAGTGTCAGACATTTTGGAGCAACATACCCACAAAATAGAACTGTCTTATAGTTTATAATGTCTTTCTGAGTATAACTAAACTTTTCCAAGTTTTTTTTCCAAGTCCACTATCGATGAAATAAAGGGTTAATATTTTAAAATGTTTTAAATAAAGAACATCCGACCAATACTAATATCAATTGTTAGAACATCTTAACCAATGACACTTGAAGCAAAATGGTCCCTCAGTATCAACTCAGGAGCAAGACAGGAAGGGTCCTTCACATTTGTCCCTTCATTACTAGGGTCAGACTTCCTCGCGACCCTCAAGATTCCACTTCATCCATCTTGATATTTTCAGCTGGACTCCCTCAACTTTGAGGGCCAGTCTACCTGCTGATGACTGATGTGGTCATTAGCTGCACAAATGGCAGCCTTGCATGCAGTGTTTGGCTAAGGGAGCCTCCAGCTTTCCCTCAGTTCCATTTGCAATGGCCCTTAGTGTTGATATGTTTACAGGACTGCAAACAAGGCGTGTGAAATGGAATGCTTACGCTCAGAAGCTCTCGCACACAAGACATTGTTTCCTGCTCAGGGTTGGCTTTCTTTTCAAGATATGGCTTCAAATGTCAGGACATTTCTTCTGTTATTGGCACGCAGTATGACCCCTGGGGATAGTTCAAATGACTGGGGTAAATGACTGAGCCCTGAACTTCAGTCTAAAGTAGTGCATTCGCCAATATATGCAGAAATATTCTAACCAGCTTAAAATGAGCAATAATCTTTTTCATTTCAACTTGATGTAGCCCAGTGTGACTGTAATTGAAATTTGACAAACCAGAAATAGGAGTATTGCATAGGAATTGCACTTTTTCTTGACATTTTTGGTCATGCAGTGCGTTTAGATATATATTCTTTCAAAGCTGCATGACATTCATAATGGATCAGGTGGTAAAATATTTGTTGACCAATTTACAAATCTCAAGTAAAAAAAAATTGCCATTGAATTATATCATACAGTATGTGTGAAAACCAAAATTGATTGTATTGAAATTTGTTCTTGACATTTAAAATCTGTCATACCCTGAACAAAAATATAAACACCCCAAATATTGATGCCACATGGAGTTAACAGCTCTGAGTGATCATATGCTGACTTTCACTTGTACAATAGGGATATTTCTCTTGATTTGTGTACCATTTTTTAATCCATTTCTCTGTCAGTGAGCATTTGCTCAGCGATGCAGTGATTTCACTCAGTACATGGGTGTGGTATTTCCAGACGGTGTTCAGACCGAATTAGCAGTACCCAGACACTCCTTATACTGGGGACAATAAAAGGCCACCCCAAAATGTCAAATTTTGTTTAAAGTCATCATCCCTCAGATGTCTCAGGTCATGCAGGAACGTGCCATTGGCACGCTGGATGCAGGGATGTCCACCAGAGCGGTCGCTGTGCAGCTGAATATTAACTATCGGACGATAGGCCGTTTGAGAGTTTTTTTCTGACAGACGGGCAGTACTGCAAATCGACCTCATCCATGTCGGCCACGTGTGACCACACCAGCACAAGATCGCTACATCCAGCTCGTCCACCTGCGGGATCAGCTCAGATCCATGACACACACAGTGGATGAGACCATTGGTCTGCACAACAGACACATCACACCACAGACAGTCCGTAACCGCCTGCGAGAAGCCAACTTGCATGCTCGGCGTCCTCACCGTGGTCTGGATCTCACTGCTGTCTGGCGTCGGAACCGACTCGCATGGGCAAACGCACACGTTTGATGGCCCTTCGCACGCTGGAGAAGAGTGCTGTTCACAGACGAATCTGGCTTCCAGTTTTTTGTTAATAAAAACTCAAAAATTTGACATGGGGCTTTTACATTTTTGTTCAGTGTATATATGCCAATTTACATCACTTCGCTGTTGCCCGTATTGCTGTACTTGTGTCTGCTTCATAAAACTTAGTTTGTTTGCTCTCTGATTGGCTGCGCTCTGGCCCACTCAGCATGCCTGCCCTGTGGCCTTGGTTCAGGTTCAATTCACTTTTTAGCAGTATGACTAGGTCAAGTGAAACTGCTCCAGCAAAAACAGCCGCATTCTGTCATTTCAGTTCGTTGCTGTCTTCTATGTTTACAAAGCTGCACTCTTATTGCATGCCAAAAACATCAGCTACATGTTTCCAGCAGTGGAAGACCTGCACTAGTCATTATGATTTTTTGGACTAAGGCCATATAAAAAAAATTTGTTGGAATCCCTGTCTGCCCCTTAAAAACCCTCCTGCCTCCATTTTTTTATAATTTAGAAAAACTCAAAAAGAATGTCAGAAAAATGCCCAGAATTCATATCCATGCAGCAGACTCTTCTTTTAATAGAATGAAAACCCCCCCCCAGTTATTATGAAGGATAATAACTATAATACCTGACAAATTTTTAATATATATATATATATATATATATATATATATATATATATATATATATGGCCTTATTATGCCTGCTGCTCTTTACAGGATGAGCAGGAAATACAAAACCCAAAACCAGTGAAGTTGGCACGTTATGTAATTCGTAGATAAAAACAGAATACAATGATTTGCAAATCCTTTTCAACTTATATTCAATTGAATACACTGCAAAGACAAGATGTTTAATGTTCAAACTGAGAAACTTTTTTTTTTTTTTTTTGCAAATAATCATTAACTTAGAATTTAAAGGCAGCAACACATTGCAAAAAAGTTGGCACAGTGGCCTTTTTACCACTGTGTTACATCGCCTTTCCTTTTAACAACACCCAGTAAACGTTTGGGAACTGAGGAGACCAATTTTTGAAGCTTTTCAGGTGGAACTATTTCCCATTCTTGCTTGATGAACAGCTAAAGTTGTTCAACAGTCCGGGGTCTCCGTTGTGGTATTTTACGCTTCATAATGTGCCACACATTTTCAATGGGAGACAGGTCTGGACTACAGGCAGGCCAGTCTAGTACCCGCACTCTTTTACTACGGAGCCATGCTGTTGTAACACGTGCAGAATGTGGCTTGGCATTATCTTGCTGAAATAAGCAGGGGCGTCCATGAAAAAGACATTGCTTGGATGGCAACATATGTTGCTCCAAAACCTGTATGTACCTTTCAGCATTAATGGTGCCTTCACATATGTGTAAGTTGCCCATGCCTTGGGCACTAATACACCCCCATACCATCACAGATGCTGGCTTTTGAACTTTGCGCCTATAACAGTCCGGATGGTTCTTTTCCTCTTTGGTCCGGAGCACACGATGTCCACAGTTTTCAAAAACAATTTGAAATGTGGACTCGTCAGACCACAGAACACTTTTCCACTTTGCATCAGTCCATCTTAGATGAGCTTGGGCCCAGCAAAGCCGGCGGCGTTTCTGGGCGCTGTTGATAAATGGCTTTCGCTTTGCATTGTAGAGTTTTAACTTGCACTTGCAGATGTAGCGACAAACTGTAGTTACTGACAGCGGTTTTCTGAAATGTTCCTGAGCCCATGTGATGATATCCTTTACACACTGATGTCGGTTTTTGATGCAATACCACCTGAGGGATCGAAGGTCACGGCCATTCAATGTTGGTTTTCTGCCTTGTCGCTTACGTGCAGTGATTTCTCCAGATTCTCTGAACCTTTTGACGATATTACGGACCGTAGATGATGAAATCCCTAAATTTCTTGCAATAGCTTGTTGAGGAATGTTGTTTTTAAACTGTTCGACAATCAGCTCACACATTTGTTCACTAAGTGGTGACCCTCGCCCCATCCTTGCTTGTGAATGACTGAGCATTTCAGGGATGCTGCTTTCATACCCAATCATGGCACCCACCTGTTCCAAATTAGCCTGTTCACCTGTGGGATGTTCCAAATAAGTGTTTGATGAGCATTCCTCAACTCTCTCAGTCTTTTTTGCCACTTGTGCCAGCTTTTTTGAAACATATTGCAGGCATCAAATTCCAATATTTGGAAATAAATATTAATATTTGCAAAAAATTACAAAGTTTACCTGTTCGAACTAGGGCTGTCGCTATCATTAATCGCAATTAATTTAAGCGCAATAGAAGTAACTGCCACTATGAGGCAGACAGACAAGCTTGCTTATTACCTTTTCTATGACTCTCACCTAATGCAGTCATTTGAAATGCTTCCGGGAATAAAACTGTGATTTGAAGTCCGCTAAGTACCAGCGAGGTTGGACAGCCTCCATCGCCTTGGCATAATTAGCTCACCTTAAATCAATTACCGTGTACTTTGCCTGACTTGCAATCAAGCCATTAAGTCAGCCAACTGACAAAGAAAACCAAAATGTAGCCTATAATGACTAAGAAGAGATAATGAGAAGCAGACAGGCTTAACCTGGCTGCCGCGTTAAATAAAAAGATTTTCAAACTCGTTAACAATTTGCATGTCACATTCTATACCCTTAAACAAAATGTTTTCCACCTTCACTGTTGGTTATTTAGATGCTCAAAAGTAGATAAAATCAAGTGCTATGACGTTGCGGAAGGGATACGTATTGCAGTTTCGCTGCCGTCCTCCCCCATTCAAAGGCATTGTACGGACGAAGCCCCCCGGTTCCGCCCAAAGGGCGGTTGTGAAGGAAGAGGTAAACTCGCTTCTACGGAGAAAGGCCGTAAGACCGGTTCCTCTGTCAGAAGCTCAAGCAGGATTTTTTATATTTCTTGATCCCCCCCCAAAAAAAAAAAATTTTTGGAGGCCTGAGGCCCATTTTGGATCTTGGGAGCTGAACAATCACATAGTGCTCAGACCATTCCAGATGCTGACGGTGAAGGCGTTGCTGGAACGCGTCAGGCCGGGAGACTGGGTGACGTCAATAGGTCTGACAGATGCCTATTTTCACGTCCCAATCCTGCCACGCCATCAGAAGTTCCTTCGCTTTGCGCTACAGGACTGGACCTTTCAGTTTTGCCGCCTCCTGTTCGGATACTCCCTGGCACCACAGACATAGTCCAAATATGTGGAGACAACCTTAGCGCCGCTTCATCTGAGATGGGTGTGGCTTCTACCTATCTGGACGATTGGCTGATCCTGGCCCCTTCCGAACTGATGGTACCGCTCATACGAAGTTGGCGATGTGGCATATTGTGCAGCTGGGCTATCAACTACGACAAGCACCCTGCAGCCCAGCCAGACAGCGCGGTATTTAGGAATGCAGTTGGACTCTTGGACCATGGCCGCACGCTTGTCGGTGGAGAGAGCAGATGCGATCCTGTCTTGTGCCCAACAGTTACAGGACGCAGTCTCAGTGCGGGCGATAGCAGTCATGTCGCTACTGGGGATGATGGCTGCTGCCCATCTAGTAGTCCGCTTAGGGCTACTGCACAAGAGATCTGCAGCGCTGGTTCATACGCCTTCGGCTGGACCCGAGGTGAGACCAGCAGCGCATGCTCTGCATACCATTGCAAGCATGGTGGACCGTAGCGTTTAGGGCCTCACACAGCCGGCTCCGCGAGAGAGTTCGGTTGGGGTGCCTGGCTCACTATGCGCAGGCATTCGTGGATGCCTCCCTCACAGGGTGGGGCGGAACTTGTGGCCCTGCTTCGGTCGCTGGTACATGGCGGGGGCCCCGGCGGCACAACTGGAACTCATGGCAGTTCAGAGGGTGCTGCACCATTTTTCCCCACAGTTGGATGGGAGGCACGTCCTGTGAGATCAGACAACACGACGGCGGAAGCCTATCTCAACAGACAAGGGGAGGGTCAGATCAGTGGCCCCACACAAGATGGCGGCTTCCATCCTAATATTGGCAGATCGCCACTTGCGCTCTCTGAAGGCCAACATGTTCCAGGCATCCTCAACACTCGGGCAGATGGGCTGTCCAGGGGGGCGCTGCCCGAGGAGGATTGGAGCCTCCCCACCGGCGACATCCGAGCAAATCTGGAGGCTGGTCGGGCGACTGAAGATGGATCTGTTTGCGAACAGGGAGAACGCTCTGTGCCCGCGGTGGTTCTACCTGAGGCCTACCAACAATCCTCTCCTGGGGGTGGATGCGTTGGCCCGTCCAGTGTGGCCGGCCGGCCTGCTATATGCGTTCCAGCCCCGGCGGCTATTAATACCAATACTTTGCAGAGTGAGGAGCACCACTTGTCCAAATTGTGGTGGCACCACTGTGCCCGAGCGCCAGATGGTTTCCGGTCCTTATCCAGCTGGCGTTGGGGAGCCCATGGGAAATTCCGGACCCTCCCCTAACCGGGGCCCGGGTACCGAATGCTGTCCGCACCTGCCCCCTCCTGGCCTGGAAGCTGAAAGGGTAAGGTTAACTGAATCGGGCCTACCCGAAGCGGTTGTGTCCACAATTCAGTATGCGCGTGCCCCGGCCACGTCCAAGGCTTATGCGACTCGTTGGCGGATTTTCGTGGGCTGGTGTCAGGTGAGAGGCCTGAACCCGCGCTCATGCCCCCTTCAGGGGGTGCTAGAGTTCTTTCAAGGGCTCTTCGAGAGGGGCCGTGCAGCATCCACCTTGGGCGTGTTCGCGGCGGCCATTGCAGTAGGTCATGATGGGTTTGACCGCTTCTCAGCTAGAAGTCACCCCCTGGTAAGGCGGTTTTTTGAAGGGAGTCCGCAGGCTGAAACCCCCGATGCAGCGTGTGGTTCCACAGTGGGATCTGCAGACAGTGCTGGACGGCCTGGCTGGACCACCATTTGAACCCTTGGACCAGGCGGACCTGCATACCTTATCGATCAAGACGGCCCACCCTTTAGCCTTAGCATCAGCCAGGAGGGTGAGCGAATTGGGGGCCCTCTCCCTGCACCCGTCATGCCTGACCGTGAGCGAGGATAATGGATCAGTGGAACTTCGCCCTAATCCGTCCTTTCGACCTAGGATAATGGATCAGTGGAACTTCGCCCTAATCCGTTCGTACGACCTAAGGTCATCACTTCAGCCTTCAGTTCTTCGGTGATCCGGCTCAGGGCTTTCTGCCCTCCGCCCCATGCCACCAGTGAGCAGGAATGGATGCACAAACTGGGCCCAGTGCGAGCGCTCATGCTGTACATGAAACGCACGGCAAGCCTTAGGAAGGCGGGTCAGCTGTTTGTGGGCTATGGTGAGCGGGCTCAACGGGCCCCTCTGTTATCGCAGCGCCTCGCACACTGTATCTGTGACGCTATCGGCAGAGCCTATTCGGCAGTGGGCCTCTCCGTCCCGGCGGGGCTGACCACACATTCTACCCGTGGCCTCGCATCCTCCACAGCGCTAATTAAGGGCGTATCCGTGGGGGAGATTTGCCAGGCGGCCTTGCGGTCTTACGCATCTACCTTCGCGCAGTCATATCTGAGGGACATGACCGCCAGTTGGTCGCACATTCAGTCTTGGGAACCCTGTCAGCAGGGTCCCCCCCCCCAACGCTAACTAGTATGTTACCACACCCTGGGGCGATGCGCTCTGGGGGCGCCTCGCCTGCAGGTGTGGGGGGAGGGGCGCGTAGACGGGATATGACAGCTACAAGCCCCTCCCCCTCCTCATTCCTTCGGTCTTTCGCTCTAGAAGGGGCCTTATCGGAAGGGGCCCCGTCTGACACCGGCTTGGGTCTGGTGTTGTTTGGTGTGTCACGACCTGGGTCGGGGTACACGGCCTGGCGGTGCCCGCCACAGGAAGGACACGGCTTTGTTGGTTTCCAACTAGAACTCTAGGGTGCGGGGCCACCTGGGAGTACATTCATCCCTAACGGCCTTCGCCGTAGGTGTAAACCAATAGCGAAGCCCGTTAGAGGGCGGAGCACGTACGAAATAGAACAAATAGTTACCCTGGATGTAACTCCAGTTCTATGAGTACGTGCGTAGCCCTCTAACTGCCTGCCCAGCTGGCCCCCGGATGTGAGATGCTGAGTTTCAAAGGGAGACGAGCACTGACAGTGGCGGGGCTTTATAGGGGGTGAGTATGCTACCCACTCCTACGGAGCAGGTGAGTTCAATTTTCTTTTCAGGCGCCGAGGCGGGGCCTCCGAGGGGTAAACCAATAGCGAAGCCCGTTAGAGGGCTACGCACGTACTCATAGAACTGGAGTTACATCCAGGGTAACTATTTGTTTTATTCCCTGAAGCATTTCAAATGACCGCATTAGGTGAGTGTCATAGAAAAGGTAATAAGCAAGCTCGTCTGTCTGCCTCTTGCAGTTACTTTTATTGCGCTTAAATTAATCGCGATTAATTATAGCGACAGCCCTAGTTCGAACATTAAGTAACTTGTCTTTGCAGTGTATTCAATTGAATATAGGTTGAAAAGGATATGAAAATCATTGTATTCTGTTTTTATTTACGATTTACACAACGTGCCAACTTCACTGGTTTTGGGTTTTGTATGATTTCACATATCTCCTTTTTGAACAGAAAGTAAAAAGATGGAGAGGGGTGAGGGGTTAGAAATATGGAAAGTGTTTTGAGGAAGCTTCTGAGGTTTTTCTGGTGTGATTGACTAACAGCAGCTGGTCTTGTGTAATCTCCGCCATGCAAAATTGTTGCTTTGGTAATGTTTACGTCTTTCTAAACCATTTCCCAGCGAAGACCCCGCGGGGGGAAAAAAAAAACTAACTTTTTTTGATTGACAGGACATTGTTACCATGGTGACACACAGGTTGAGCAAGTGACCAATATTATGAATAATCCTGATTCTCAAATCTACCCTATATTACCAAAATTGTGAGGGTTCTTTATTGAAACCTCATTGGCTTGTGGGTCAATCCATACCATCTCACTCAATTTTTTCCTGGACCCTCTCAGATTTGAATGAAATTTGGTGTACTTGGGCGTTATCCAAAGAAGTTAATGCATGCCAATTTTCAGCTCATTGCAATCATTTATACGGGAGCACTTTGAAGATTTGATAGATTTTCGAGAACTTTCTGACCCGAGGCACAAGATTTGCCATAACTCATACAAAAATTATTTGATTTATAAAAATTGGGTATCGTTGGAAAGAAAATTCTCTGACAAATGATATGCAACATGATGATCTTTTTGATATTGGCCATCTTTTAGGTCATCACATGTCCTTGACATTTGACACAATTTTTTGGGAAGTACCACACTTTCGATTTTCTTGAAACTCGTCGCATAGGTAGAGTGTGATCTAAACAGACGTCCTGCAAAATTTCATTTTGGTGAATTACTTATATCCTGTGAAAACTGAAGATCTATTATTTGAAGGACAGGATGACCCCAAAACATCTTTCCAAGTCAGCGGCTTACACCTAGTTTTCTGTTGATCTCAGCCTTCCATACGAGTCTACATCAAAGTAAATGCCCAAACAGACAGATGGCGGCAGTAGGCCTTTTTCTGCACCATGATTCACTGAATTGTTTGACATTGGGGATTCTCTGGAGGAGATTCAAGGAATCATGCATCCTAGAATACTCTCTTTGGGTTTTACTTTTCTTGCTTTAACATTTAAAAATCTCAACAAAGTGGGAAAGATGTCGACTGTAGCATGCCTTCTTGGATATCTTAAGAATAAGACTTGTCAAACTGATGGTTCTATTGAATTCCATTTTTGAATGATGACGAGAGAGAAATTCTGCAGTTAAGAATTGGAAGTGATAGCTGCCGGGTGGCTCACACGGTTAAGGCACTGCTCTGCAGTGCCGAGGTGATCACCACGTCGCGAGTTCGACCCACCGGCAGGGGTCGGCAGCTTTTTCAGAGTAGCGCACAATTTCACAATTTTCAGGTTTCAAATTGGGAAGGAACTGCCGGATTTGGGTATATAATAATAACAACAGCTTTGTTCGTTGCTCCAGCGCCTCCTGTTGGCCAGACGGGCGCTCGTCAGGAAGACTCCGGGTTGGTTCATGTTCGGGTATCCTCCGCCCTAGTTCTGAACCTGCGAAGATTCAACCAATGAGTGTATAAGAATCAGTGGCAGACAGGCACGTGCTTCGGAGGAGAGCCGTGAACTGTCTCAGTATTCTGAGTTGGCAGCAAGGGGTCACATACGAGCAAGCTTCGTACATAGTTCCCCAATTGGGCATTCCAGATTCGGGTGGGATTGGAGATGCCAAATTTAAAAAAAAAGGGAAAAAAAAGAATTGGAAGTGATGTTCAGGTTACAGTGCATGGATTCCACTGGACAAATTCCCAGGCGACCCTCCACCCGTCAGTGGCATATTACAGGGTACATGGCAAAGTTGAAAGTCTGAGTTTTCTAACGATATCCAACTCTTCAAATCATGACACTGTTGCAGTTAGTAATTTTTACACAAAACATCTATCTGTCATCAAAACTAAAATCATCTCAAGAAGGATTTCTACTTCTGTGATGGTGCTGCTGCACAGAATAAGAACCGGAAGAACTTTGCTAACCTTGCTTACCATGAATGCGATCAAAGGGTACCTGCAGACTGGCTTTTTTTTTTTTAACCACTTCACATGGTAAAGGACCCTGTGACGGGATAGGAGGTACCATAAAAAGACTTGCCACAAGAGCTAGCCTCAACGAACCATTGACAACCAAATTCCAACTCCTCTTCAGCTGTACCAGTGGACTAAGGATAACCTCCCAGGAATAACTATACAATCTGTATATGAAATCACCCTAAAAACCAGACTTGAGTAGTCTATGACAGTGACAGGGACACAGAAACTACATGCATTCTGCAGTATCCCACACTCTCAGAAATAGGGGTACAGCAGGAGTCCATTTCTGTTCCCCAAGGTATTATGTACCCTTTAGGGCTAATTATAGGACCTCAAGGTACCTATGTGAACCTTTGTGAAGGCTTGTCACTGGGGCAGTACCCTCAAAGGTACTGCTGTTGTACCTTAGAAGTGGGTTTTTATTTGTTTTGGAGCATAAAAGTACCTTTTACTGTGGTGCAGTGCATAGGACTGTTGTCTCAGAGCATGACAGTTGTGGTTTCAAAATCCAGCCTGGGACCTTTCTGTGTGACATTTGCATGTTCTATCTGTATTCATGGGGGTTTCCACTGACTATGCCGGTTGGGCGGCATGGTGGCACAGTGGTTAGCACTGCTGCCTCACAGCAAGAAGGTTGTGGGTTCGAATCTGGCCTGGGGCCTTTCTGTGTGGAGTTTGCATGTTCTCCCCGTGTTCGCGTGGGTTTCCTCCGGGTGCTCCGGTTTCCCCCACCCACAAAAACATGCCCCATAGGAACACTCCAACCCATACCCCTGACCAAGGAACTGGAGTTGGTCCCTGGGCGCTGCTCTGTGGCTGCCCACTGCTCCTAACAATAGGATGGGTCAAATGCAGAGGACGAATTACCCCACGGGGTTCAATAAAGTATATCTTATCTCTATCTTTCCACTGACATGCTTGTCAAGCTAATTGGAGACTGTAAAATTGTCCATTAGTATGAGTGCATGAATGAACGGGTGTGAATGGTGCGAGGGCCCTGCGATGAATTCACAACCTGTCCATGATATGTCTCAGCCTTTTGCCCACAGTCAGCTGGGATGGGCTCCAGCTCCACCACAACCCCTCTGAGGAAGAAGTGGTTTAGATGGATGGATGGATAGATGGATGTTAGTAACCGCAGAACTGACCAAATTTTTTTTACTGTTGGTCAAAGTTAAGTACAAATTATTTTTTAATCCAAGTTTGTATGATGAACACATCAGATTTACATGGTACCTTCTCTTTCTACATTATAATTCCCACCCATACCTACCCATCCCCCTGCCCTGACCTCAGTGGCCATCTGACAGTGATTTTCTTGGTCTGCAAATCTTTGATAGCTTTCATCCTTAGAGACCATTGGCCCCGATTGTTGGTCAACTGCGGGGCTCCACTCCTGAGCCCACCGCAATTATAGGTCACCATGTCTCTCAGAAACATTGTCCTCATTGTAATTGCCTTCATGATCACACTTCCGGATATCTGTCATTTTTCCCCCACTTCATTTTTCTGATGGGTCCCCTGTGATTGCAAATGTTCTATGTGATCAAGTCTGATATTTTTGCGCATTTTCAAATGAATGTCTTTTTTTGTCCTGTATAATGTGCACAAAGAAAGTGATCATATATTGCCATATAATGTATGTGAGGAGAGAATTTTATTTAACATAGTGAAATTAGGTTTCTGTGATGTCTAAAAAAGTCAGGGGAGAAAACTTCGATTAGATAAGAAATTGACGCCATATTTTCCCATTTATTAAAGTCTCAACTTTATCAGTGTACATCTTTTTGCATATCTGACAGCAATTGGTCTTTTTCTTAGCAAGACTTCTGAGCATTTTTTAACGATTCAATTGTCTTGTAGAGTGTTCAGGGAAGTATATATTATCCTTTGGTAATTTCCCTGAAGTCCTGCCCTAGCGCTTTTCATAACCACTTTGAAAATATCTTAAACTCTATTGAACTCTGAGAAAAATGTTCATTCTTTCTCATGAACTGAATTCCTGAGCGTGATTAATTTCCCACTTGAAAGAATTCTGAGACCTCATGAGGGTCGCGAGTCGTGGTGCTGTTTGTCTGCGCGCCGAGTCCATTAACGCCTCTGACAGTCTAGCGGCCCGCAGACCTCAATGTTTCCGGTGAGGCCCTGCTCAGCTGGGGAGAAGCACCCTCTTATCTGCCCTAACAAGATAATAACACTTGAATCCCAGCCTAATCAGTGGTGAATTGTCCCGTCAAATGTTTTAGCTTTTAACTTACGTGACCTCAAATGAAATCCATCACTGTGCTACTGAAAGAAACCTCACAAACTTCCCTGAAAACTATCTGGCTGAAATCTCTCCTCTTCCTCACACCTTTCTTCCTCCAGTCACACTTTCTAAGCAAGTCTCTTCTTGGGCCCCTATTAGACCATTTTGTGAGATGCGGACGACAGATAGTACAGAGTTACGTCTGACTCATCTCCTTAAATGATAGTCTTTTCAGCCAAAAATGTACACACTTAACAAAATGCCCACATGCATGAATGCATACCCTACATACAGTTGATTCTGAAAAGTTTTACATTAATAGAAACTGGTCTTCTTTGTGAATTTTAAAGTGGTGACTCTGGAGATATGGTTTTTATGGCCCAACATGCAACAGAAAATTTCAGGAAGCACAGAGGCCCCAGACACAGACAGCAGTACAGATAGGAAACCACAGTTGATTAAACAGGTGGTGGAACAGGATCAGATTCAGAAATTTTCCTCAGAGGCGGATGCAGGGTCAGAACCAGGATATCAACAACAGACTGGGTTTCAGACTGGCTCAGGAACAGAGTAAATAAAAACATAACTGCAACACAGCAGACATAACGGCACACTGTGATACATTTCAAGTTGTTAAACTGAAACAAAAGTTCACCAGCTGCCTTCAAAATGTGAGTTACCTCAACTAAATTTGAGTGAACTCAACCTTCCAATACGCTTTGTTTCAGCTCACAATTAGTCAAGAAAATGGATAAACTTAACTATAACTTTTGAAAACTTATTAAACCCTTAACTGCCACTGGACCCTAATTAGGGCCGGGCCAAATGTGAGAAAATGCAGGTGACAGTTAAGGGGTTATCTAGAGTTCAATATTTAAGACTTGTCATGACGAGTGGAGCTAAAGAGGAGAAATGAGTTTGTGTAAGTCATTGAGGCTATCATGTTCTGCCGTGCACATACTGTAAGTAAAGCAACAACTGTGTACAGACTGAAGGAAACAAGGAACATATACATGCATTATTATCACAAAGCAGGTTGGGAGAAACAGGAATCACAGCGAAGGCAGGGCAAGAAACAAGACAATATGATGTGGCAGGCTGAGGAACAGCCCGGGCAGGGTTTGAAATCTAGACTTCCGGGTAAGAGTCACACGCGCCAACCACATTGCCAAAGAGCCAGACTCGTTCGCAAGGTAGCCAGGGCACGTACTTATTAGGAGGCATTCTAGTGACAGGACCCATCAACTGTCACATCTCTCCCCCTCTTTCAGGAGCGTGTCCTCACGCTCCATGCTTTATGCATGCTGCCATCCATTGGGATTCCCTGAATTCTGCCGATTACGCCAGAATGTGGCGGGCCGAAGGAAGGCCCAGGCGGGGATTTGAACCCTAGACTACTGGGGGTTGTTAAACATACCTGTCCGACCGAGTCAGACTATCTGTCGACTGAAAAGTCGGACCTTCGACAGACCATCGGATGTCCGACCATGGTCCGACACGGCTGGACGGTTCATCACTGTTCGTTCGAAGTTGCAGGAGAATTTACACCTCAGCGATGCACTGCTTTGCTATTTGGCATTCAAATATTTGAAATAAGTGAACGTTAAATGAAAAAATAAAAAATAAACGATTTTGATTAGGTAATCATGAACTACTCTTCTGACGTAAATTAACGACGCACATCGCTGTAGGATGTCACGTAACGTTCATTTTCAATTGGCTATTAACTGAATACTGTCTAGCTCACTGTACACTCTGTGCTAGAACTACGATTGGCAACATAACAAAGCTATTCATCACACAAAAGACATAAAAACATTCATGTCGTCACGATCGCTCATTTTACAGAATTGAGTTAATTAGACGGGCGATAAGCAGAGCTCCAATTTCGGTCACACTGAGCACCACGAATAAGATGTTTAACCACTGAGAACGATGCCGAGACCACTCCTCCGGCAATGTCCCATTAGTGTTCACATAGCATACATAAAAATACAACTTTTAGTCGCACTTGAGGATAATGGTACCAATGATTTAAAAATGAAATATTCTTGTGTTTTTAATAAATTATGTGTAGTTGTCAGAAAAAATCATTAATGGATTTAACAGAGCCCCGTTTCTGAGTGTTGGCTATATTGGTTTCGAGGGCATTGGTTATACTATCTTTCTATTCTCGAAATATTTTGGGCAGTCTGCGCTTCCAAACAACATCAAACTTTTTTGGGAAGTGATGTAAACTCATACCATCATTTGGAGTCTTGATACAGCCTACCACTACACACTTATTTAGCATGTTGATTAATGCTATCTAAAAATCAACAAAATCAAGGATTGGTCAAGGTGAAATCAATTATCAGTATAGAACAAACCACTGGTCGATCAGCTGGGAACATTTGCAACTTACTTTTCACACGTCTCGGGTCATATGACTACGAGGTCCGTGTGCAACGACTTTTTTGAGGGGTGGGGCTTAGGACCGTACAAACCAGCCAAATCGTAGTTTTCAAATAATGATAAAAAGTTATAGAAAGCATTTACAAATGCGTGATGCATATTAATTTGCTATATATGATCCATTTCTTCGAAAAATAGCCAAAAAATCTTTCTGAGTGAAGCTTTAATACAACTGAATGATTTTCAAGTGAAATTTACCAAGAGTTCATCAATATATGGTAGGCACGGATGGAGATCAATGGTCACCAATATCCTCCCTAAACCTCAAACATCCTTTTTCTCCTGGAAAAAGTTTAGAATTTTGTCCATTTTTCTTCAGAGCCCCATCAGCCATAAAGAAACTGCTTATTTTTTTCTGTGCAGGCAGGCAATATGCTACCCTAGATAGAACAGAATCGATGCAACAAACGCACTAGGGGGTTTACCAAAGTCCTCCAGCTGTCTGAATTTTAAATGAGCAAAAACCTAGGCATTCTATTACAATGAATGTGGTATAAATTCTAAAACAGATCATCATGTTGAGTAAAATGCCACCATGTACGGTTATATTCACAAAAGCTAATGGTTACTCATGATAACAAATGTGGCAAACTAGTTCTATGATAATCAAGGCAATAGTGGTATACCAAAAATAAAAAAATAGCTGGCAAAAAAATAGCTATAAGTATCATATACTCCATACAACAATAAGTCTACTTACTCATCAAGAAGAAAGACTTTCCATCGTTGACTTCCTCCTCCAGAGAATCAATGCTATCAAGCTCAAGGAACCCTCCAGCCCGGTTCCGTTTGGAATGATTCCCAGTGTCTAAGTTCATATCACATTTCCATCTCTTACCTGATCACTTCTGTGTTGCTTTTGGTGGCATTTTTTTTCAATCTGTTTGCATTACTCAAATGCACCAAGTTGAGAGGATGTAACCTTGCTTGCTGTTACGCCAGAGTTAACATACTTTTCTGGGGATCCAATCAATTTCTTTCAATAACCATGGAAAATTTATAATACCTGAACCTGGATGAAAAACTGGTCAATCAACAAATAATTTCTGGGAAAGTTTCACATGGGTGTGAACTATAAATGTGCCTTATGCAGATAAACCTGAGCAACCACAAAAGTGACTGCATTTCAGTCAGAGATTGTTTGTGGCTTTTATAAGTGACCACTTTATTCTATGAGGGATGAATCTACACATAAATTAATGGAAGGGTGCCATGTGTTTTTAGTATCTGATGATTATAATTGACAGTAGAATGACATAGTTTCAATACCATGTTGAATTTTTGCTTCAGAAAGCTTCCCCCCCCCCCCACTAGATAAATGGGATAGGGCCTACCCTTGAGCTATTATGGCTGAACATTTTGCAATTAAGTATATTAGGCAGTTTGCAGGTGAGGCTTGGCTGAGGAGTTTAATTCATAGAATTCCAGGGAAAAAGTGATATGACTTAACTCCTCCATATTCTAAATAGTTTACAAGCATCACTTCTTAGTCAATATTCAATAACCGTTTTGGGTGAGCAACCTATTGATAGGATAGTGTAAAAACGTACATAAATTGAGCAGCTATGCTTGCTGGCATGTACGATCTGCAGACTGGAGTTAATATGTTACATTTTGCCAGGAGTTTGTCCTCTAGCATTACCTACAGTAACTAGCATGCTCAATTTACATTTTTTCATTTTTGTTGTTAACTAACTGCTCGTTTATGTGCTTGTTTAATTATCAGTTTATCTTATTATTAGTTATCTTATTTAGGTGCTTTGCTTTCACGCTCCATGTTTATTTGGGTTCAGTAGGGTGCCTCCATTAAAGGTGCACTATGCAAGTTTGTTGACATCACTTCTATCGACAATCGAAACAGAGGTAGCCCGCCCTTCCCTCCCATTGTTCCCTCCTTCCCATGCTTCCAAAGCTGTCAACTCTTGGCCGGAATGGTTTGTAATGTTATGGCATAGCCTGTGTCCCTTGTGTTTATTTGTAGTTTGTGACACCTGTGTGGTCTCCAGAGCACGGATTTTTAACAAAAATTTTTTTTACAGTGAATGCAGGGGCAGGCAGCTAGCGGATTGTGGGGAGATATCAGCAAATTGAGACAAAAATGTAATTGCACAGAAAAAATAAACTTACATAGTGCACCTGAGGATGATGTTGCTGTTTGTTGCCGTCCTTTTCTGTTTTCCCATGTTGAATAGAAGATTAATGTCATTTAGAGAGGACACCACTTGTTTTTATGTGACAGTGCTTGATCTTAATAAATAGTGACACACTCCAACTCACCACTCAGTTTCTGGTGCAGTTGTGAAATCATAACCACTATGTATTATGTGGTCAAACAGTACATTAATAACTGTATTTCTCTGTAAATAATCATTTACTGTATCTTGCACTCCAGAAAATACTTTGTTTGAACTAATAATTTTGGGCAATTAAAATTTCACTTAGTGTAGACAACTTAAATGGATTAAGGCAACAGGTTTCCACATAATTGTTTGGTAAATTCAGCTAATTTGGGATAAAAGTGCAGAGTCAGACCCCCAATAATATGATAAAAAAACACTCACAAATAAAAATGCCCGACCCAAAAAATGCCCGACCCCTGTCTCCACATCGTATTTGTACAGGTCCTGTGAAGCAAGTCTTGTTTTGTTTGACCACTACAGTGACTCATTTCTGCCACAGAGTGGCTTGTGCAAACACTGCTACAGCATATTGGGTGGCTGCTGATCCATGCTGCTAACATGATTCCAAGCCTAATTTACGAGGCAAAATGGTTCCACTCTTCATACAGCTGGTTGGCTGTCTTGTGCCGTCTCAAGCGCCAATTAGCCGTCCTGGCTGGCTCAGCTAAGTTTGGCGCCAGGGGCGATGCAGATGTTGCTGCTGCGGCTCGTATGAGTGCTGGAGAATTTCAGGGTGTCAGGATAGACAGCTTCTTTCTGCTTTTTCTCCTTTCTTGCATCAGGAAGTGATCAGTAATTAGACTGCATGGAGGTTTGCCAAGGTGATGCACAGCAGTGTGGCAATCACAATCTGCACTGCTTCAGAAACAAAATTTCAAGCAACCTTAATCTACACACAACAGAATGCAAGGCTATTTTTAGGTATATTTGAAAACCTACTTTTCCTAAAATTGTATCACTTATTTTAACTACCTGAGTCCCACTTTTTGGCTGCTCAAATGCAGGGGTGGAGCACTACATGCTGAATACCTTTGAATAGAAGTGCCAATGCAAATTAGATGCTAATTTATATATATATATATATATATATATATATATACACTCTTCCAAAAAAGAAACTATACATTGTTTTTAGCATCAATTTATTATATATGAAAGGTTTTGACGAATGTGGAAAACATATTGAGATATACTCTTCCAAAAAAGAAACTGTACAAATATTGAATTATTGATTATACTTTCTTTTCAATATGTTTTCCACATTGGTCAAAACATTTCATGTATAATAAACTGATGCTAAAAACAATGAATAGTTTCTTTTTTGGAAGAGTATATATATATATATATATATATATATATATATATATATATATATTTACTATATCAAATTATGTTCATCTGCTTGATGAACATATTTAGTTATACAAGTTATATTTGCCGTGTGTATAATTTTTTTTCAGTCAAATAATGTAAACATTTGGGGCATTTGGAAATTCATTCAATTTATTCAATCATGCAATAAATTCTGATTATTTCTTATTGGATAATGTGCATTAAAACAAACCCTCAGAGACAACACAGTCACTGTTGTAACTTTAGTTTTGTGTGCACAAATACAAATGGTGCAGAATTATGGTGTCTGCATTAGCATGAAAATAAGACTTAACTAAGTGCAGCAATTTGATACAAGTGACAGCATAACAGAATAATGATCTCAGCCTTAGGTGATTATGTACATCTGCCGGGTCATTTGGGAAATTAACAAATATGCGAGACATGCCTGCTGATCATATCACTCAATTTGATGGCAGCGCATCTTTGGACTGCTGCAAAATTTTCCCCAGTTAAAGTAATGAAATGATTTTGTCAGCACTGGAGCCTGTGTGACAACTGCATCATTAGGAAACATTGATTAGTTGACCATTTGCATGTTCATTCAATATTCTGTAATGACTTGTAAGATCATGAGCTCTAATCATGAAAAGCAATTTTGTATAATGAAATGCCAGTAAATATGTCCATACGCACAATACTTTGTATTTTGTCTTTTGAGTGCATTTGATTCATCTTGTAAAAACCACAAGAAAATTGAAGATCCAAAGAAAGAGAATTATTTCTGCAAAATGAAAGAACAGTTTTTTGTATTTAGAAAGTGCAAATGGAAAAAAAAAATGGCTTAATTCTGGTCATTGTGATTATCTCATTAGAAACAGTTGGATTCATCTTTGTCTGACTGCTTGAGGAAGTAAGAGGTGAGACTGCTACTCTCCAAACTGCTGTCAGTTCTCAAAGTTCCTCTCCTCTGTTTTGAAGTCAAGTGTTCTCCTAGCACTAAAACATGCAAACCAGAGTAGATGTTTAGCCCCATGACCTCATTCAAGGGAATCAACATTTTTAGGTCGAATGTGGCCAGGGAGAACACTCATTGTCACCCCTTCTTTTCTGTCTTAGCCCCCCCTTGAAGAAGCAATGTTAAATTTCTGGAACGATTGGGACACAGCCACGGAAAGGCACATTGTGCTTCATAATATTTATCATCTTTCGTGCATTCAGTGGAGACATAGTGACGACATGCTGCAGCTTCAAAGCAAAAACAGTTAGGGGAAGGGAACCGTGCTATCGGTGAGTTGTTTACCAGTTATAAAATATAATAAAATAAGCATTATGTTGCTTTCCGAAGCATGCAGTATTAATAAACACTCTGTGCAGTCGGAGCCTCTCTCACCAGGAAGACAGTAGGCACCGATGGACTGCCATCACATTATTCTCAGACTCTTATCTCTTAGCAAGCACACACAGTTCTTGCAGCATCCCTGATTTTGAAAGGTCTTATATTTTAGGATGACTAGATTTCCACACCTCACTGCTCATTATAGTTGACAGCTTCTCTGTATCTTAAAAACCTTTAAAATAATTACCATCACATCATCAATGTACGACAAAAAAGGCACTGATTTCTTAAAATAAGACATTTTTAATATTACTCATTATCATAAAGATATATTTACACACTTTACAGAAATAGAAATTAAAAATGCACAGGTACACATGAAAGGGAAATTAAAGCACTCCAAGAGCTACTGCTTCTTATATATAAATTAGAAACTAAAAGTTCAAATATGTACACAAATGTCCAACAATTTCTGATACATTTGTTTTCTTTTTTTAAACACTTTTGCCCAGTTCAACACCAATACAGAGACAGGTAAAGACTGTACATTTGGCCCAACGGCAAATACAAGCGCATATTCGCAACAATAAAGATGAGTGTCTGAGCCTATACAATGGTATTAGATTATTGGTTTTGCAATACTGTGATACGGACTTGATTGCGAGAGGCTTAAAGGCTTATTCTCTATCCCTCAATGTGTGTTGAAGACTGATTGAACGACAACTGCCACATGTAGCCTGTCCTATTCTGGGTCTTAAATCCCACCAGAAGCTGCCAGCGCTAATGAACGCTAATTCTTGGACTTACGTCAATCCGCTGGAAGATCCAGTCTCTTCGTCCCGTTGATTACTCGGCCAGTGGACTTTCCAGATTATAATTTCACATGGCTGTTTTCGTTCTTGCACAGTTTGGGTTAGCAGCAAATTAATTAGACGTTCTGAACATCTGCCTTGAACGCCTGCCTTTCCTCATTCACGTGTTCAGAACCTGATAAATTGATGCAGTTTGAAACTAAAAGTGCCTGGAAAACAAATGCTGTAATAATCCATGGTCAGGTGTGTGGCACTGTTAGTTTTGCCTTGTCTCTCATGGGAGCAGCTAGTGTTAGATCTGGTGTCTGCAGCTATTTTAGGGAAAATTAACAGTAACCATAGATTCATGCTGGTGGTAAATTTTTCACCTTCTTTCTCTGTGCTTTTCTTTTTTTTAATAATTCAGCTAGTTCTGGGCCAGCTAAATGCTCACCAGGAGAGGGGGGTGGGTATTATTTGTCCAGTGTAAGTTCTACTGGAAGTCCATTAAGACCAAAACTCAGCTTTCTGCTCATAATGCATTGATTCATCATTTTAGCTTAAACCTTGACTTGCTACATGTGTATGTCCCCAGCGTGATTAACCTGCAGCCTTTGAGGAGACAGTGGCTGCTTGATTCCAGAAATGAATGGACACTTTGATGTATTTGTTACATATTGTCCGCCAGCCCTCTTCTAAACCTTTCCTATAACAGCAAATGCTCCTTTACCGTTACATAACGTTGCATTGAACAAGGAGCCGCGAAATAAAAACTTTATCTGTACTTTGGAACAGCATAACACAGCTAGGGATGAATTTTTAGGTTTTCATTTTTCTAGAAGGCAATTTCGGAAGGTCTGGGGTGAAGCTGGCTGATGGCCAGGGGACTGGGGCATTTCAGGTGGGTAAACATTGTTGTCACTTAAGAGTGTATTGATTTATGAAGCCCGGTGGAGCTTTTTACAGAGACATGGCCAGGTGGCTACTTTTTTAGTGACAACGCAAAGGGAAACATCGATATCTGTTCTGTTACAGTTCTGTTGCAGAGCCGCTCAAATGCAGAATCAATAAAGGGCATTGATCTACTCTCTCAGGAAAACTATGGTCCAGAGTTGATAAAAACTTAATAACACTTCTGCAACGTTTCTGCTTATCACACTGCCTGCACCACTGCCCTTGTGAATGTGCATATATCAAAGCTATGGCTCCCTTTTGAAAGGTAGGAACACATGATGGAGGGAGTACAATTATTACTTCTCAGAGTGCCCTCACTCTCACTATATTTTTAATCAAGGTGAGCTTGGCTGGGTGCATCACCCTAGTAGATTCTAAAGACTGTCTTAGTAAGACGAGCTGCAGCAAGGGCAGCGAAAAATAAATAGCTCTATATTCTTGTTCCTTGCGGCAGAGAGGATTGGATCCTATATGCGATTCAGCACTGATGACCCAACAGCCTCAAAACTGTCATTTTTGCGGCACAATCCTGTTAGATCTTCGATGGAAAAAAATCAGAGCTTTACGCTTTGAAAAATTTCTTGACCAATTCCTGACATGAGCTTCACTTCCAATCGCACAGTTTATTCTATTTCATTTTCATTTTTTGTGTGAACCGTCATCATATTAACTTGGAAGCCATTAATATGATGTTTTTGTTAAACAAATGAAACAATGTTCCCCGGTGCTATTCCAAACGAGTCTCCTACAGAGGCCCATCAAGCAAGAAATTACCCATTGGGCAGAATGAATGTTTGAAGGCAGGAAAAAAATGGCAGCTGCATTGACGATGCAGCAGTTATCTGCCAGGATTCCATCCATATGCAAGGCCAGCATTATACTGTATGTGTATAAGGGACACTGTGTAAGTAGGAATGACACAGGTAGCCGTACGTGTCTCATTACGCACTGCTTTCAGACCGACCTCAATTAAAGCACCCTTCAATAAAAAATAAAAAGGCAAGAAAACTCGGCACAACATGAGCATTATTCAATAAAATGTAAAGGTATCAGGCTGCACCATTTAAAAAGTCTCAGCTCTCAATTTTGGCAGTCAGAAGCCATGTATGAGTGATCCCTGGTGCCAACTCTCCAGAGCATTATGGGATGGCAATAAGGTGGCTTATATATTAAAATTTCAAATAAATGCTGAACACGTTTTTTTTTTTTTTTGGTCCAAATTATTCATATAGTATCATCCTTAGAGCATTTAGTCAAATTTAGGACATTTCTGTTTTAGATGGCCCTTCTTGCATATGTGCTGATGGTTTCGGTTTTAATTTTAATCATTTAATCATATTTAAAATGAGGGACACTCATCTCATCCAGACAGTGTTGTGTAATCATTTGGCACTTCATTGAATGAAATAGTTTATATACTGAAGGCCACTCGTGGCCAAGTTAACAGTCATATAAAACAGTTCCGCAGAATATGGGAGCGCAAAGGAGAGACATTTTGGAGCACTGTGAGAGAGCCAGGGATTTTGCTGTAAAACCATAAAATGCAAACATTCCATGAATTTGTACATTATATCACCCCTAGGAACAAATGATCAGCTATGTTTTAAGGATGACCGTTTCTGCATTTCTTGCACACAAGGCGCACAACGTCCCCCATTCGCCACTGGGGTCCACTCGAGTAGACCTTTTCAGATTGTGGTTGTACATTTAGACTGACAATCACTATTATTAGACAGAACCAAACAGGGCAACAGCATAATAACATAGTCAGCTCATTGATTAAGCTTTTAGCAGAAAAGGTGCTCAATGAATGGAGCAAACAGAGCCTTTGCGATGTTCACATGGTCAGATCAGCATTTGGAGTATAGCCGACCCCAAAATTTTGTACTCTATTGATTAATGCCTCACTCAATTATCATCTCTGCTTCACTGTCATACCCCTGGCAATTCCAAATATCAACAGTCGGTTTTGGAAATAATGATCTTGATGACCTTTTACCAGGAGGAAGAGACACACGACACCTTGATGAACCATCTGATGCTTTAGGACTAACACTAATTGAATCAGACACCCTTGCAAGCCAAGTGTGTGACTCCAGGGGGACGGAAACCAGGAGTGAAGCCACAGAGAGAGAGAGAGAGAGAGATGGAGTCTTACAGCTGATGCAACCCTTCCCCCCACCCGCACAAATTCTTTTCAGAGCCAAGGGTAAAATGCTCGTCCAGTTTCTTGAGCTGATGAAGAAGCTGTTGAATGAAAAAGGAGCAGGCACGAAGTAGGACATCCCTCTTTGGGCTAGCCTGACCCAGGCTCTGTTGCAAGGTCCCCAAAGTAGAGGTAAGTGGAGCACAGAAGTCAGACCATGGGGGAGGACGCTCTTGACCAAGCCTGTAGGAAGCAAAGATAGAAGGCCGTTGTTCAACTTCAGAACACTAAAGGTTATTGAGCTCAAAACATGATAGAAAAACCCCTATAAACCATTTATACTATTATGCCACTATAGATTGAAACTACAGTAACATCGACTAAAATGACATTTTCACAGAACCACCCTGAAATACATGCTTTAATCCATTCTGAGAGGATAAACACAAAAGAGGCTTCCAACTTGGAAAAACTTTTTTGGGGTACAATGTGTTGATTGAAGAGCCCATCCTCATCCTGATGCGTCATTTAGTGACTCTACCTGACCAAGCGTCGATACACGACACAAAAGGAGGCTTTTGGTGTCATTATGTGACGCCAGTTTGAAACAAACCCTACCACCTAACCCCTAACCCTTAACCTGAACCCTAACCCTGACTGCCAAATAAGGATGCCAAAGGCCTCCTTTTGTGCTGTGTATCAACACTTGATCAGGTAACGTCATTGTATGATGAGACAGAATGAGAACGTGTTGGATTGAAACTTCCCAGATCTGCTGAATCTCATTGCTCTTTGTTACAGTGGTGGATTAATCATAGTTCAGTGAATTATCCACAGAAGTTTATTATTGAATATCTTACCAATGTATTTTCATCAGCCTTGACATAATGTTGACTCAATAATAGCATATCATTTTTCAACCTTTTAACCCTTTCAAACTGGAGTCCAACTTCAGAGGGTCCAAAAAAAACTTTTTTCTTTACTGAGAGGTCATTAAGTCATAAACAGGTTGGCCAGTATTTTGAAAGCCCATGAGCTTGACTAAAGGGTTAATTTGGCATCTTCATTACAATGCAGTACTATGATTACTTTTAAGCCACTAATATTTCCGTCTGAGAATTGGAGGCAAGTGAAGACACAGAATAAGTGAACAGTTTCCTCTGCATGCTACTCAGGTTTATCGCCTGACTGATACCTCCTGCCTACAACACATATGTTCAACCATTTACCAAATTACAGCTAATCCTCACTGATGTCTTATCTATGGCACTGTTTCCATCAGATGGTGGTAACAGTTTTCCCGTAATCCCCCTGCACCTTGTACAGCCTGGAAGACTAAAGACAGTGAAATTCAATAAAGATGCAGGTCCAGTCTCCTTCTGAAAACATTTCTGCGGTGAACTGCATGTAGAGACAGTGAAAGAGCGAGCTGGGTAAAGTCCCTCTTTTTTTGGTTATAGGCCCAATGGTATAGTTCAGCCTTTTCATGCGGAAACCCAACCTCACCTTCAAAAGCACAAGTCAGCAAATCAACAAGCTCACCAAGGACTCAAATAAGAAACTTTATAGATATTTGCTGAACACCTAGCCACTAGGCCACAAAGCCTCCTAATTTCCTCAAACAAATTACTCAGTTGGCTTTTCATCATTTGCTGTCACATACAGGACACACATCAAATCATGAGATTTAGACAGTAAACGAGTGTGTATGTAGGGAGCCCTGACAAAAACACAAGTCCTCCTCAAAGGCTTACTAAAAGATTTGATTCAGGATCATTTCAGATTGACCACCCACATGGAAAGAACCTACATAAACATATAGGTTTTAGTATAGGGCCACATATAGGTTTTGCATATATGCGACATACATAAAATTGGCCGTTTTCATATATTATAGGTACATATATGTACATATAGGTACCTATAATATGTGAAAACGGCCAATTTTATGTATGTCGCAGATATGCAAAACCTATATGTGGCCCTATACTAAAACCTACTAAAAAGTCTGGGACCTTTAGTTGCTATTCAAGCATCTCAGATAAAAGACAGGTGTCTGTTCATTAAAACTGTGAATAGAAATGTAGACTTTGTCTTGAAATTCATTAACCACAGTGAAATGCTCAGATAGATGTGGGTATGAAAATGACTTTTGAAAGACATGTTTACTTGACTATATGTTCTACTATGTACTTTTATTTTGTTATTTTTGTTTTATTTTGCTACATTTAGACTAATCACCTCTGAGCCATATTCATCAAGAAACTACATTACAGACAAGATAGAAAACATTGCATATGGTGGATGTAACAGTGTAGTGTATTACCTTTCAGTGAATGTGTATGAGCTGTAATGATGTGAATCCAACAATATCTAATGTGGTGAATCTGGCTTGAATAATTAATTGATAAAATAAACATAATCAAACCATTTTGTTTTTATACATATCCTTCTCTTCCACAATACATAACTCAATCTTCATAGAATGGAAATAAGTATGGTCAAGAAAGAATTGATGACCTTGTTATTGCTAATGTTCCAGGAAAAAAAATGTAACAAATAGTATTAGATATTTGTGTTGATATCATAGCTTTTTGTCTCCTCTCACTTGCTATAGTTAATAATGACTGGTTTACACATAACATGCCATTGTCACATGTAAACATGTATTTAGGATCAAATGTGATATGTTATTTCTGTAACGGACTTTGGGCTAATTTGCAGATATTACCTTGAGAATGAAAATATGTGCTAGGCATGTATGACAGTTGCAAAAGTGAGATATGAGTGATACAATAAGTATGACAAACAGAACCTGCCACTGGGTATATGAGCTATATAAGAGACATATACCTTGTATGTACATATAAGGTCTATATGTGCATATAAAGGAGCGATATAGCAGACTTATTTGCCCTGTATATGTACATATATGTACATACCTTTGTGCGGCCTAAATGTGGCATATATGCGCATATATGTGGCATATAGGTTGCATATATGTTCATATAGATTCTTTCCTCGTGGGCAATGCAGATGGACACAAAGACTCTCTTCCCCTCTGCTGGCCAATAAAGTTCAGCTTTGACAGTACAAGGTCAGTGAATCAATCCCTTGGCAGAGCTTTTTCTGGAAGAATAATTTCCCTTCATGGAAAGCAGATGGCCCTTAAGGCTAAAAATGGCTAACGCTGGAATTACTACACTGGTAATTTTCTCAATGCATGCTTCAAATATAGAACATTGAACTTTTCATTCTGGTGACTTTGGTGACTGCAGGCAATGATTTTGATATTTGATATTTTCTTATGAATAAAAAACAATAGAAAATCACAGCAGATCAACACGGGAGACAGTGGAGTGTAGAGTCCCTGTATTGATCGCAAAACTTTGCCTTGTGTCAATGTTGTATCTGCAATCTTGACTGATGAAATAATATAGAGTGCCAATCACACTGAACAAACTCATTCAATCACATATCTATTGATCCATGCATGTTAAATTCCTTAATCTCTCAATTCTGAAGATTCTTTGTCACAATAATTGGCAAATATTTTAATTGCTCTGAGCTTAGTATTGCCAAAATACAAATTTTTAGTGCTTCTTTGACTTTGGTGACCTAGCTGCATGTAGTGCTCATATGCTTGCTATCTAGTTAAATCTCGTGAGATTTCATGAGATCTCGTCAGCACATGTGGGACTTCAATGGAGCCCAGTCACAAGCCCACTTAGTGTCGAGCTCAACTGTGCCCTGTGTGCCCATTATTCTCAAACCTGGGGCCCATATGAGCATACTGACTAAGAGTATTGATATTAAATAATTGGTTAAGTATGTTATTGCTCGCATACAGTAAAAACGGCCTGCCAATATATCCTGAGTTCAGCAGGTGCACAAGCAGTTGCGGACCAAGCATTTAGCTCTTTAATGAGTCTTGAAGTTGCATACATCAGAAATCATAGTCATAATATTGTTCTGATAGCATAACATACTTAGCCAATTAATAAAAATATTGTAAATTGCTCATTTTCGCATTGCCTGGTATTGCCCTTTGGGTCGCGGTGTTAGCCCTCGGCCTGCGGCCTCGGCCCAACACGGCAACCCTCAGACCAATACCAAGGCAATACGGAAATAAGCAATTAATAACATATAATATTTTTTTTTTTACCGTTTGAGCACTGAATACATTTTCAAGGAATGAAAAATGCAACTATCCTGAGCTGTTGAAAACCTATCATGTGTCAACTTGTTTTAAACAATTTGCCACATGATAAGCTTTCAACAGCATTTGATTTTGATATCTTACACCATTGGGCAATCATAGTTGCTTGTGGCACTCAAAGGGTTAATATAACTAAATTTGTGCGTATTGAGGCGATTTTTCTCAAACAGTTAAGTTTTTAGTATTCCTAAATGGAAAATAGCTTGAATCTACAACCCCAATTCTGAAATAGTTGGGACGAAGTGTAAATTGTGAATAAAATCAAAATACAATGACTTTCAGATCACATGAGCCAGTATGTTATTTACAATAGTACATAGATAACATTTCAAATGTTGAAACAGAGTCATTTTGCATTTTTATCAACAAAATGAGCTTTCAAATTTTCTGGCTGCAACAGGTCTCAAAAAAAGTTGGGACACAGGCTCAAAAGGGCTAAAAAAGCAATTAATATATAAGAGAATCAGCTGAAAGAACATTTAGCAAGCAGTTGACTGGCATCAGTTGTGTAACATGATTTGCAATAAAAGGGATGTCTTAGAGAGGCTGAGTCTCTCAGAAGTAAAGATGGCCAGAGGCTCTCCAACCTGTGAAGGCTAGAATAAAAAATTGTGGAACACTTTAAAAACAATCTTCCTCAACGTCAAATTGCAAAGGCTTTGAAGGTCTCATCATCGACAGTGCATAATGTCATCAAAAGATTCAGAGAAACTGGAAAAATCTCTGTGCGTAAGGGACAAGGCCGAAGACCTTTTCTGGATGCCAATAAACTTCGGGCTCTCAGACGCCACTGCATCACTCACCGGCATGATTCTGTCATTGACATTACAGACAGGAATACTTCAAGAAAGCACTGTCTGTAAACACAGTCTGCCGTGCCATCCACAGATGCAACCTAAAACTCTATCATACAAAAAGGAAGCCATTGGTGAGCATGATCCAGAAGCGCCGCCATGTTCTGTGGGCCAAGGCTCATTTAAAATGAACTGTAGCAAAGTGGCAAAGTGTACTGTGGTCAGATGAGTCTAAATTTGACATTCCTGTTGGAAATCATGGGCGTTGTGTCCTTTGGGTTAAAGAAGAGGAAGACCACCCCTCCTGTTATCAGTGTTCAGTTCAAAAGTCAGCACCTCTGATGGTATGGGGATGCATTAGTGCATTTGGTGTGGGACACTTGCCTGTTTTAAAAACCACCATGAATGCTGAAAGGTAAATATAGGCTTTAGAGCAACATATGCTCCCCTTCAGACGACATCTTTTCCAGGGACGGCCTTGTGTATTACAGCACGACAATGCAAAACCACATACTGCAGCTATTAAACAAAAGCAGGGCTTTGTAGTAGAAGCGTCCATGTGCTGAATTGGCCTGCCTGCAGGCCTGATCTTTCACTGATTGAGAACATTTGGCACATAATTAAACCAAAAGTCCGTCAAAGGAGATCCAAAACTCTCCAGCAGCTGGAAGCCTGTATTAAACAAGAGTGGGATCAAATTCCAATGGATAAACTCAAGAAACTTGTCTCCTCAATGCCCAGGCGCCTCCATTCTGTGTTAAGAAGAAGAGGGGATGCTACACAGTGGTAAACAGGCCCCTGTCCCAACTTTTTTGAGGCCTGTACCAGCCATCAAATTGGAAATAAGCTCATTTTGTGGATAAAATTTTAAAATTTCTGTTTGAACATTTGCTATGTTATCTCTGTTCTATTGTCAATAAAATACTGGCTGGTGTGATTTGAAATTCATTGCGATTTGATTTTATTCACAATTTACACTTTGTCCCAATTATTTTGGAATTGGCGTTGTATCTCAAATAAATACGACACTAATAGATTGATGCAATGCTTATTGGCAGTTTCACATCATGCAAGTGCTAAATGGAAACAAAATGGCATTCTAATTGCTACTTGAGAAACTGGTTGATATAATTACGAAATATTGCAAGTTTTTTTTTTTTTTTTGCATTTTTATTAAAATAATTAAGAATATCTGTTGTTTTTAATTACTTTATAAAAATTAGATTACTACTGAGCCCTGCCTTGAACTTACAAATTATGTAGAGGAGGCTCGGGTCTGATGAGCCATGGGGACCAATGAGCCATATCACATATTTGTAATCAATAGATGTCAGAGCTGCTTAAAATAAGGCAAAACAGTGATACGGCTCATTGGTCACCATGGCTAATCGGATCCCAGTTGCCACGATTATGTAGATTCATAATCAAAACAACTGTTGAAATCATTAATTATTAATACATTATTGGACAGAAATTCTAAAAAAAATAGCTATTTAAAGCATTCAACAGCCAAAAAGCTCTTAAAACATATAAATAATTTGTTAGAAGCATGTCTGGCTCTTGCAGTACTTTCAGGCAAGCAAAACTCATGGCTAATGATGGAGATTTATAATTTTATGAGCAGCTATTATCCAGTCACTGCTGCGGTTCATTGACAGGCTATAATAGAGGATTGGTCCTTGTTACTGTGTCTATGAGATCTGGAACAAAATGTCAGAAAGCAATGAACCATAAAATGAACCTGGAATGACTTCTGCAAGAGAAGGAATCTTTCAAAATGTCTCGGCCTTTTTCTTAATGCTGATGTGGTTATCACTGAGACTGCATAGTGAGTCAGTGAACCATCTCTTTTTATAGAGCCACACCAACATTCTTTGGACTCTATCATTGTCCAGTCTGCATTCCATTGCTGAAAACATGCACTGACCTCTCAATTTACTGAGGAGAAATGCTAAAGACTTAATGGACTAGCTAAGAATCTCCATGTCACTGCTTCTAGAACAGAAGGTCTGGCCAAGGCCAGATTCTAGCCCCTGCTTTCAGGTTCAGTTTTGCTTTTGTAGCCAAAGAGGTTTGTAAAATCCATTAACACTGAAGACAAAAAAAAAAAAAAACCCACAGAAGGAATAATGAGTAATAGATTGTGAAAGTGGGGGGAAAGGTACCCATTGCTTTCTTTCACATCATTGAAAACTCATGGACCATTTCATTTGGGCACAACAAAAAGGGTCATCAACTTGCTTGAGAATTTATAGTAGAGCTCCTTAGCACTAAAGGTCACACCCTCCATAGCAAACATCTCGCTCGTGAGAAGCTTGAGATATGTGACGGTGAATGTGCAGACCAACCCAAGCCTTCTGTTCACTGTTCATCCCAAACTGTGAGCTCAGTTACCAAGGGGGAGGACAAGACCTATAAAGACCTATGGCATCTTCTAAAAAAGCATTCTAAAACCTAAGATATTGTTTGGAAACGACTGGCTAACGCCGGAGGATCTTCTGCAAAACTTGCTTGGATTGTCAACATTCACTAAAACCTTCATTTCTCAGCCTATGCAGAAGCTACAAACTTGAAATAAAAACCATTTGAGAGCTTACACCTTTGGCTTTCATTGAAAAGTATTGTCATTGCCCTAAATTACATAAACTTTTTTTAAATCAATAAACATTTGTTTAACAAAAAGTCAATGACACTTTTGAAACTTTTTTTGGTGAAAAATACTAATCCTATAATGTATTTTGCCTTCCCTGCTTATATTTTGGTGAATCATGATGCACTTCATAAGTCAAGTTTCTTGAAAACGATGTCATCATCTAAAAAGCACTCATATTACCTCAAGTGGTAAAGGCAGAAGCACACAGATAGCGCATCAGGTCATAAAGGGTTAAGTGAGGTGAAGATAAAACTGGAACATCTTGCACTTTGGTTCATCTTCTTCATGTTAGATATGATAGTAGCTGATTGTGATAGCATGGTAATGTAATTGGATTGTCGATTGAAGTCTGTCTCGGGATTTTGTAAAACGAGCATCAACAGATTAACCACTTCACAGAAACTTTGAGCTTTAAAAGGTCCCCTCATAAAGAGTTTTAGTGTGTATGAACTTCCCCTGAGCTGCATTAAGCTTCTTAGTGACCTTCTCAGTCTCTTGTGAAGTTTGTGCAAACAGAATGGAAATATGCTTTTCAACAGCTTTCCGGATTAAACATATCGCAACAAAATCATGCCCCAGACAACACGTCAAACATCCTCCTGCGAGAGTGACCAAGTGAGAAAGAAAGCCTTTCTGTGAAACTAGGCTCCACACAATATTGTTCTTGCTAAGTGGCTGTGATTGAATTTGAGGAAAAAAGGACTTTTCACCCTCAAAAGTTGACACAAGTACTCGAAGCACCATTTTTAAGCCTTAAAGCCAGTCATCCATAATATATTGGGTTTCACGGTCTGTAAAAAAACTTTGGGAGCTATTGAGTATAATGAAAGGAGAAGCCAGGGTCCAATAACCTTATGGAGTTGAGGCTTTTTGATGCAAACAATGACTCATCTGTATTGTCAGCCGTGAGGCGTGTTAAAAGCAGTGAAGGCTACCTTTTCTTCAAAAAACTTGAATTTTCAATATCTTACAGTCTCATCATACAGTTATGCAAAAGGAACTGTCAGATTTACTACGTTCTTGATGACTGACAGACAAATTATTTGAGTACTTCATGAAGCTGAATATAATAATCTCTCTGTGCCGCTATCCTTCATCTCCAATAATCTGTTTTAATAGAATTCGATGTATAATAGCTCCTTTAAAAAATTATACACAATCATATTTGTTATCTGAATGTGTATATGGATAGTAATTTTCCACAGTCTTAACCCTAACTACAATCCCAATTCTAAAAAAGTTAGGATGCTGTGTAAAATGAAAATAAAAACAGAATGCAATGATTTGACAATCCCATAAACTGAAATTTTATTCAGAATAGAACAGACGACTTGTTGATGTTGAACATCTGTTGACATTTTACCATTTCATGAAAAGTATTAGCTCATTTGAATTTCATGGCATGAACACATCTCAAAAAAGGTGGGATAGGGCCATGTTTACCATTATTTAGTATTTTTTAACAGAAGTCTGTAAATGTCTGGGAAGAGAGGAGACCAATTGCTGAAGTTTTGGGAGAGGAATGTATTGTAAGGTGTATTTTTTTTTTATCCTGTGAATTAATGCAATGCGCTTCCGTACATAATACCATTCTCCTCTCCTCAAACATAACCACAACCGCAAAGCAATTGGGCAATTGAAGTCAAAACAGATAAATACATTTTCTGTTCTTACATTAATTTTCGTTTAACCCTTAGGGACGGTTGTGCGCAATTTACGCGCTTTTCATTCTTCTTTTTTTTTTTTAGATAATTTTGGCTGTGCGAATGCATGTAGCTTGAATTTTGGTAAGATTGCGTATTTTTATTTCATCTTGTTATTTCCAGCTCAGCTGTTACAGTAAGGCTAAAATACACTGTGTACAAGCAAGTGTTACACTCAGACTGTTAAGTGCAAATAATGCACCATTGAAACCCATAAACCCGCTCAAACTGCAATTTTTGATCTCTCCTCCATGAAAGCATAATACATGCATTTTATTATATCTGCGTTTCAATCAATAAAGTTACAAGACTGCTGACTTTGTCAGTTTGTTTTTGCACTTGAACCTTTAACTGCTTTATTTATAAAGAGTAAAGAAACGCTGACTGTAGCCGTGCTGCCCCCCCCCCACCATCATCATCACCACCTTGACTAAATGATCTTCTGTGGGAAACCCTGCATCAGAGATGTAGACTTTTTTTTCTTCTTTTTTATAAAATTGGCATCTCCAATCCCATCCGAATCTGGAATGCCCAATTGGTGAACTATGTACGAAGCTTCCTCGTATGCGAACCCTTGCTGCCAATTCTGGAGAGTGAAGACGGTTTGCGGCTCTCCTTCGAAGCACGCGACTGTCAACCACCGCTTCTTTTACACTCGTTGGTTGAATCTTCGCAAGTTCAGAATGAGGGCAGAGGGTACTCGGACATGACCAGGCTTAGAGTCTTCCTGACGAGCGCCCGTCCAGCCAACAGGAGGCGCTTGAGCAACAAACATGGCAACTTTTATATTCTCTTCCTGGCAGTCCCTTCCCAATTTGCAAGCCTGTAGCGCAATAGCCAATTGTGCGCTGCTCTGAAAAAGCAGCTGACAACTTCAAAGCGGTGCTCGAACCTGCAAAGTGGTAGTCACTTCTGCACTGCTTCTACCGAGTGCGCAGCTCACAGATGTAGGCTTTTGAACTGTGTGCTGATAACAAGCTGAATGGACCGCACGACACGGCATCTGCGGTTTCCAAAAGAGATTTCAGATTTTGATTCATTCATCACAGAACAGTTTTCCATTCTGCCTCAGTCCATTTTACATGAACTTTGGCCCAGAGAAGGCATTTCTGGATCAGGTTCATATATGTCTTCTTATTTGCATGACACAACTTTAGCTTGCATTTGTAGATTGAACCGCAAACTGAGTTCACACACGATTTCTGGAAGTGTTCCCGAGCCCATGCAGTGCATTCCTGTGCAGAGTCATGCCTGTTTTTAATGCAGTGCCCCCTGAGGGCGTGAAGATCACGGGTATTCAATATTGACCTTCAGCCTCGTCACTTGTGCACAGAGATTTCCAGATTCTCTGAATCTTTTGATGTGTGACGCCCACCTGTGTTCATCTGTGCGCCCGTAGGCTCAGCTGCGTCAGTGCACGGGTATGGCTGGGCCTAGCTTGCTTAATTGCATCATTAATTTCACCTGCACTTAGGAGGGGTGGAGTTGTTAAAAGGAGTTCTTTCTCTCTCTCTCTAGAGAGAGGCTGATACTCTTTTCTTTGCGGGCGCTGTCTGATACTTTTCCCTCAACAGTATGGTGCTTTTTCTTGGTTTCTTTTTGCTCACTCTCTCGCTCTTTTACTTTATTTGGCATATCCAACATTACTTACTGCATCCATATATGCATGACATTACATTCATGACTTGCATACCCAAGACATTGACTTTATTTTTAAATTAATTATTATTATTGCTTCTAATTTGAAATTTGCTGTTGTGTCCTTTTATTATGCACCGGAGTGCTTCGAGCCTGCCGTTACAGGTGATATTATGTACTGTAGATTCAAAGTCTTCACAGTTTTACATTGAGGAACATTGCTCTGAAATTTTTCCACAATGTTTAGACGCAGTTTTTTTGCAGATCGGTGAATCTCTGTCCATCTTTGCGTCTGAGAGACTCTGCCTCTCTAAAATGCGCTTTTTACACCCAGTTATGTTACTGACCTGTTAGTTGCAAAATGATCCTGCAGCTGTATTTTTTATAAGGACCACTTACTTTTCCAGTCTTTCCTTGCCCCTCTCCCAACTTTTCTGAGATGTGTTGCTGCCATCAAATTCAAAATGAGCTACTATTTTTCATGAAATGGAAAAATGTCTCACTTTCAACATCTGATATGTTGTCTATGTTCTATTGTGAATAAAATGTGGGTTTGTGAGATTTGCAAATCACTCCATTCTATTTTTATTAAAATTTGGGCTGCATCCCAGTTTTTTTTTTTTTTTTTCTTGGAATTGGGGTTGTAGATCAGTAAGTAATAAATGCTAATGAAAAGGTCGTTACACATGATATGATTGATGAACCAGGAAAGCACAGAGTAGCAATTGAAGACCCCAGTGATAAAAGTACCACAAAACGTTCATTTTGAGAAAATTGAGCCAGTTGACTTTGGTTGTAAAAGATATTTCCTCATTCTTGCCTCGCAGTGGGTGAAAATGTGGCTTTAGTGCTTTTAGCACTAGGTTCTTCAATTACTTTATAATTTACAGATGTGATAAAATATGGCAACATGGGGCTAACCTCTAATTTAGCCTGGGCCCTTCGTGAAAGCGAGACATAAGTATGACCAACTGGCCTTCGCCAGTAAAACATTTTAATCTTCACCAGTTACATATTCAGACACATTTCAGCTACACTTTGAAAGCTCAGTCAAGCAAATGTCCACAAATGCAGGTTTGAGAATAAAAATTCTTCATTGATACAGTTAGTCTAATTATTGACTACTCACTTCACAATGCAATGAGGAATTCAACAGACAAGTTTTAATTACCCTGCAGTCTGAATCATCATCACCAATTGCATACAAAATTAGCATTAATTAAGCCGCAAACTTGTGACTCTTCATTAAGTATTTGGTTTCGGATAAATAATGGATGAATTAAAGACATTTCGAGGCTACAATTGAGTTGTGTTTCTGATGAGTAAAGAGGCAGACCCAACTTAAGTGCTAAAAAAGTATTATTTATTAATGAGACAAGGCTGCCAATAGGGAATTAATGACAATTTAAGAGTACAAATCAAAGCGATCACAACACTAAAGCCAATATGGTAGAACTGCAAAAACCTAAAGGGACCTGAATTAAATCAATTAACTGAACAGACTGAACTAAGAGCTCTGCCACTCGGTCTAAGCCATTAAGAGCCCAAACAGCCAAATTGAATAACTGATGAAACAAAACTAGAAATGCATGGCGGAGAACTGGGAGACTGACGAACCTGTGCATTATTTTTGAGCTTGGAGGGTGGTATAGCAGCTTCACAGAGGTAAAAAAAAATAAATAAAAAGAATGATCCCTATGCACAGAAATTGTAGGAAACTCATGTGGAAGGGTCAGATCCAAAACCTGTCAACATCCAGGCTTAACTTTAGACAAACATATTGATCGACTTTGATAGTTTTGTCCAAAAGAATAACAATTTTGGCTTTCTTTGCAAAAAATAAATACATTTGTATATGTCTTAATTAACAAGTACTGCTTAATTATAGTGGTAAACCACTGTGGAGGTTAGTGGGAATTGATGACCTTCCTGATTCTGTCCATTACGCATACCTAATTTGTTTATTCAGACTGATTTAGCACAACTTCATTAATTATTTTTGGTGGTACTGCAGAGGTATCCCAACTTGTATTAATCAGGTATAACCTACCTAATTTTAACTCTCACACACTCTTTAATGGGACTATATTTCTCGAAATTCCATCCATAATGCTAGCAGGGGTTTTGATCTGACTCAAAAATAGAATTATCCTCTGCATTTTGTGTTGTAAGTGAAGAAAATACAGGCATACAAATGGTTAAGAATCCTTGGCAGTGGCTCTGTTTACGCGCATCAACCCCAAAAAATAGACTTGAAGCGTGAAAATACGCTGCAGGTTGCAGTTACCCGTGCGAGTCGGAGCTGATACATACGTCTCTTAGCAGCTGTTGTCAGCTGCAGGACTGATTAACCTTTTAACTGCCTGCTGAACCTTTTAGCAGAGTATATGTCTAATCGCTGCATCTAACTGAAAGGTGCGTTGAACTCAAGAGATTGGATTTTTTCAACAAAACATGATTTAATCAAGGGTTAGAGAAGGCTCAATCAGGTTGAGGTAAGTTCAACACATCTTTCAACTAGATGCAGTGACACAAAATGTGCTCAACCAAAAGATTGAGGGAGTTTATGGGTTAAAATCAGTGCGTTTTTGTGCTGAGAGACGGATGGGTAAAAATGAGGCTCATACATGCCCGGTGTACATGAAGGCTGACCTGCAACACCACAGCCAATGGAAATGTGCTATGATTGTGACTGAAGACAATGGCAGTTTGCAGCTTAGGTAGACTGCATCTCTGGCCTGCTATATTATTGCAGGCTGTTCCATTGTGAAGCCGCTTTCAAATACAGCCGAGAAATGATGGCTTCATCTAGCCTGATATCAGATGAAATTGTCGAATCGTTTACGCTCTGTTTCCATGTTAGGCAAGATGAAGCCTGCATTTTTTTGGTTGTATTTGAGGGCGCCTTAACAACTGCGATCACATAGCAGCCAAGAAAATGCAGCCTACCTTGGCTGTGGCCTATGCTTTGAGATGCAACCTATATTACCCCCCAGGACATGGTGCATGTTACTGACCTCCTCTAGAATGGCATAGGCCCCTTGTGAGAGAGGCGAGGCCGATGACGTCTCTTCTTCCAGCCAGCTGGTCTGTGGCTCTGGGCACTCCTGACTGGGCTCGGCCGTGCCAGCCTGCTCACAACCCCCGGCTCTAACTGCTTGCCAGGCACTGTGGAGGTCATGGGTCCTGTGAGAAAGGCACAGCTGTTAGCATTTATTATACATACACCAACCTATCAACACACTCCTGCCGTGCCTATCAGCGGACTTGTCTACGTCACAATGCCAAAGGTAAGGTGAAGTTAGGTCATTTTGTGACACTTTTCGTCAGACTGAAAAGAAAATCACCTAAAATTCTGAAGGCTACCTAGAACTTGTTATGGATCTGTGCTGTATTTTCAAAAGAGACTATCTAGCCAAGTAAAATACCTTCAAACCCATAAAGAACCCCTCTCTCGCCTGATGACATGTTTATGTGAAATGGAACAACTAGCAAGGTAAAATGGGACATTTTAATGTCAAACTATATTTCCCTCCCCCACCTGGATGAGTGTAAGCATGAAGGAGAGGGAGAGAGACAGGCAAGTGCGCATACATCCACAAACACAAGCATCGTGTTTGCATGTAAGTGTGATATGCATGTGATATGCATGTAAGTGTGATATGAGACCTCTGTGCGTGTTTCCATGTTTGCACCAATGGGAGCTAGTCTGGCCTGTCGTGGCTGCTATTTACTCATTGCCTCATCTTAAATATTTTTACAGGATAAAAATACTAAAATTGTCTGTATTATGAAAGGGTGGCACACAATGGCATAGTACAGGCAGGAGTTTATGACACCTGATACCCAACATACAGGTTTCACTTCAGAAAAGTGTGACATTCTAGCGCCAATTTTACCTAGTACATTCTGGGAAAATGGGACTGTCACTGAAACCCCTTTCCCATAAAAAGTACAGTGTATTGAGAAAATATTTTGATTATAAGTCACACAGTCAAAAAGATGCAACATTTTACAACCATTTTTGGTGTTATTATACCCATGTTACTCTTATTACCAAAAAGAGCAAATAAACATATGGCTTGCCTTGCAAGTTCTGAGACCAGTGATTACCAGCTGCAATGGCAAAGCTGGTATTGTTTTCACTTGACCTGTGTGCCTGTATGTCATCAGGCCAAACCACAGTGCAGTTCTCTGAAAATGCAATAAAAATAAATAAATAAAAACTGCTATTTTGTGCATTTATGCAAGTGTTTATATTTCTGCCTGCCTGTTTGAGCACAACTCTCTTGAACATGGTAACATTGCAAGCTTTCAAAATGCAGCCTTCAAACTTCACTGAATAGCTGTGATATAAAAGATCGCCGAGCTAAAAGATGGTTCTGAGCTATACTGTAACCAATGCCCACTTTTACCATTACAACTAGTGTGATCCCAGATGATCCCTTGTTTCTTTAGTCTTTGCTCTGCTCATGCCAGTGATCACAGAACAATAATAGTTGTTGTTCCACATTAAGGATATTTCTAGAAACAGTGTAACTTTTTTGGTGATAGGCTGCTAATATTTCAAGAGACCAAGACAAAAAAAAACCTGATTTGTCCCATTTCACCAAATGTCCCAAATCACCTGACTTTGCCCTATGTGGGCACCTAGTCTTTCAACATCTCATTCTAGAATCAGGGGTATTAACACAGAATTGGTCCCCCCTTTGCTGCTGTAAGAGCCTTCACTCCAGATGTGTGTGAAGGTTTTCCCCTCGCAAAACAATGTTGTGTGGATTTGCGTCTGTCCTTGCCAGAAAGCATTATTGTATTAAGGCACTGATATAAAGCAATTATGCCTGGATAAATGTATCTTTCCAGCTCATTCCAGCTGTGTTTTATGGAGTTGAGGTCAGGGCTCTTTGGTGTCCTGTTCCTCTAAACCCCCATTCTTCAGAATATGGTCCTCGAGGGCTGAGAACTGCTGGTTTTCCACCCTCCCTTCACCTGAGAGCCAGATCTGGCCAACCAGTATCCGTTATTGTTTAGTTAAGTACCCAAGAGGAAAGAAAACCTGGGCTGAATTTGGATTTGAGGGCCAGATTTGAGGATCCCTTTTTCTAAATGTATACACACCGTTTATGAAGCTTGCTCTGTGCATGAGAGCATAATCATGCAGACACAGAAAAGGCCCTGGTAACAGTAGTGTTGGTACACAGCTTTAGCCTACCACTTAGATGTATGCCTACATATGGCAGCGTTTGTTGCTTGATTAAATTCTTTGTAGCAGGAGCAGTGCCAGGATATAAATATGCAGACCTCGAAGCGAATAAAGTTATAGTATAAACGAAACCTCTAAAAAAGCCCAAGTCCCTCAAGAGCAAAGATGAGTTGCGGTTTTCAAATTTGCTAACAGATGAATAACCGTCCCTGAGGACTAATCAGAGGAAATTTGGCCATTTCATCATCTGCATTGTGCAATTTGTCGAAAAGATGTATGGAAGCCCTTCAAAAATTTGTCCATAAAGGGCATGACCGAACCCCACTTCTGACTGCGAATGAGCTTCGATCCCTCAGATGTTACTGTCTTAAGTACTATAATGCTACTGTGATGGTTATTGCTACTCGGGCTTGGAAATACTTTGGTATACAGAGGAACAAGCACGACTTTAATCCAATAATGGTTCATGGTAAAGAACTTGCAGTTGTAGGTAAGGCTAGGATACTGGGGGTTACACTATCGAACGATCTAAAGTGGAACAAGCATGTTCATGAGACTATAAAGAAAGCAAACAAGCGGTTGTAGTTTCTGGTTTTGCTTAAGAGAGCAGGCGTAAGTCGTGAGGATATTACTAACTTTCATTGTACTGTTATTCGCCCTTTTCATGAGTATTTTTCACCATTATATCATAATAGTCTACCTGAATATCTTAATAAGGACTTAGAGCGCCTACAAAAAAGAGTGCTCTCTATAATTTTACCTGGACAATCATATGAACAATCCTTAGATAGTCTTGGACTGCACACCTTGTGCAAAAGGCGAAATGAACACTGTACTAATTATTTCATGTGATTTCATCTGAACAACCTAAGTTAGCTCGCTTGCTTCCCAACAACACCTTAACCAATATAACACGAGAAGCAAGACGTGACTTGCCATGCATCCATAAAAATAGTTTTGGGGACACTTATATCTCTGCCATGTGTCGGCGAGCAAATTCTTGTAAATAGCAAAATGCGCTCAAGATTTCTTAGATAAAAGTTTTTAGATAAAAGTTTAATGTGTGAAATTAAAATTATTATCATTGTGCGTTTTTTTTTTCTTTTTTCCCCCCCAATTTTTATAGTGATTAATTAGGTTGTAAACAGGTCTTATATATGTGGATAATTTCCCTTTTTGAGATTTGTATTTATTATTGTTATGCTAAAGCGATTCAGCCTACTGTTTATTTTTTTATTTAACCGATATCCATGACCTCTTACATTCCTTCCCGCTCACTAAGATCCTCTGATCAAAATCTCCTAGCTATCCTCCGCACCAGACTTTCCACCCTGGGTGGCAGGTCCTTCAGTGCCTTGGCCCCCAAACTCTGGAACTCCCTCCCTTAACATCTCCATGACTGTCCCTCTCTTCCTTTCTTCAAAGCACATCTCAAGACCTTTCTGTTTAATGATCACTTCTCCTCCATACCCAACCAATAGCTCTGTCTTTTCCTATCTTTTTTTTTCTTGTTTGTATGATCTTTGTTTGTTTGTTGTTGTATTGTCCCGTCCACTCTGTAAAGCGCCTTGGGTTTGAGAAAGGCACTATATAAATGTAAGTTATTATTATTTTATTAGTAATGGGTGTGGTTACCCTACACATAGCCCATAACAATTTATCGCTAATAGGCTACTGAAATAGCGAGCTAGTTAGCAACGTAACTAGAAATTCAAAAGTGATATCGAACTCTAATGCAATAGCTTGCTAGGTAGATAGCCAACTGGTTAGTGGGTTTAAAGGCTAAACTTCGCTAACACTGAAATAGCGAGCGAAAAGTCTTGAAACAAATGTAACCTAACAAATCAGTTGAGCGCAGAGTAGTTGGTTGCGTGCAGGGAAATTTTGTGCTGCGGCCTGCCACAGTGGGCTACAGTAATTTTATACCATCATGGAACACGTCTCAGCCAATTACATTAAAGGATGGGAGGCACCCATTTTATAATTGTAATTAGATTGCATGAAAATGCACTCTATTGTTATTTCAGTTTGTCAAACTTCAAAAGTTGCCTTGACGCTTTTAAACGCCCACTGAAAGCGTCAGCCGTGTCACGTTGACAGCTGTCAACTCGACGAGAGGCCATGAGTGTCAATTTCAAAATATTAAACAAGACAACATTTACTTTTTTTGGGGAGGGGACCAACCTATCAAGCTTATTTTAAGTGATGGCAAAGTGCGACGGTCAGGTTACTATGCACTATAAGTTATATACAGGCATAATGTTCCTCCTAAATTTAGAAGACAAGTAAATTAAGATGATGATTCATTTTACTTTACCCAGCAACGAATTAGCTAGCAAGCTAACTTAGCAGTGTAAAGTTCTCATCAGTGTACCTTGAGTTAGGTACTGTCTAACTGTAGATCGCCTGATAACTTAAATGCCTGCAAAATAATGGATTTCCTTTCAAAACTGCGACTTGGTTAAAAAGCAGGTTGACAACTGCATGTGAGGTTGCCGCTAAATGTGTGACTAACCATGACAAGGCAAAATAGTTAAATAATCTAAAAGACATGCATTTTTATTGCATTGACGCTTCAGAAATTCAGCAGTGGCAAATAGTAAAAATTGACCAGTGGCAAAAAGTAAAAATCTGACGCGCGTCAGACGCTGCCAGTGGGCGTTGCTCCATTGAAATTAATGTAACCAATTTTTTGACGCGCGTCTCACGCTTCCAGCGGGCGTTGGCTTTTATTATTATTCTTCTAACACACTTAATGCGGCCTCAAATGTTTAACGTAGAAACTTCATTCAAACTGCGTTGTGTAGGTCTTACTTAGGACACCTGTGCAATGTATTTTTCATCTTTGTAACTTTTATTCATTCTAAACTATGAATAAAAAACTATTAATTTTTTTTTCCCCATAGACTTGACATCAGGCTGATGACATCACAGTAGGGCCATTAAGCAAATAGAATCTTTTGCCAGGTGTCCTGGCCACCAGCAGCAACTGTCAGTTTAAGGTTGTAATGGCCGGTACACACTGTGTGATTTTGGGCCGTCCCAGATGAAAGATGACCATCGTAGGAGAAACGTGGAATAATCTTTGGTCGTGGCTTTAAAACGTTACGCTGCACTGTGAAACATGTTCAAGGATGGCTGTTGTCAGCGTCTTGCGACCAAAGATAATCTGAGATTAAATTCTGAGGGTGTCAGAAATTTCGGATGACTATCTCACAGTGTGACTGCTGCTACAACCTACGTCTACTAATCAGCCAATACAAATGCAGCAGGAAATAAAATGATAATCGTTTATTTTTTTAAATAAAATTAACGGCATAGCTGATGCCGACAGTGATTCATGTAGACGCACATCGGAGTTAAATCACGGTCACAAGGCGTTCGATTTTAACGGGCATTTAAGTGCATACAATCCTTCACGTTTGCCATGCCGTGCGAACTGAATAAAATACATAAAATACAAATCAGTTCAATACAAAGCATTCTCGAAGAGAACGAGCATTAAAACATTTCACAAATAAAACTTGCCAACCCATCGGATTTTGAAGGCAATGAACCATTAACCTGACAGAACAATTATTCTTCGAAAAGCATTTAAATGTTCACTGTGGCATAGATGGTTCATCGTGTCATTATTGCAAGTACTGTTGATTGTATAACCATATTAGCTGCACGTTACCTTATCTGCGTCTTACATTACTATTAAGCTAGCACAGAGCTAAAATAACAGTGAATACAATGAACATGGTAGCGCAGATGGATGTCCTACGCTAATGATGTTGCATATTGACGTACGTTGTAACCTGCGATTCAGTAAACGGCCATCGTACAGTCTACGCACATCAAACTTGATGTCGTACCAAAGTTTATTAGATCCAAGTCGCATAGTGTGTCATGCAATGGTCTTATAAGATTGCTAAAATCGTACAGTGTGTACCGGCCATTAGACTACAATCTGGCTCTCTTAAGACTACAGATCCTGTTCAACTGTTTCCTCTGCTGTTTCAAAATAAAAGTCTTCACTAGAATAATTTACTATTAAATAATTTAACTATTTAAACTACTCAACTTTTCAACCATTCAGCCATATCAACTGCCCGTTGTCATCAACTATGACTCCCGCCAACTGTTTCCTCTGTCCAAAACTGTTTCAAAATAAAAGTCCTAACTACAATAAATCACAATTAAATAAATTAATTATTTAAACTACTCAACCATACAACTGTACAACCATTCCAACAAGCAACTGCCTAGTAATGCCCTAGCAACCACCTGGAACACGATAGCAACCGCCTAGCAACACTTTAGCAACCACCAAGAACACCATAGCAACCACGTAACAATGCCCCAGCAACCACCCAGAACACCAAAGCAACCGCCTAGCAATGCCCAAGCAACCACCCAGAGCCCTATAGCAACTGACTAGCAATACCCTAGCAACCACCCAGAACACCAAAGCAACCGCCTAGCAACACCCTAGCAACCACCAAGAACACCATAGCAATGGCCCAGCAATCTCCTAGCAATCACCCGGAACACCATAGCAACCGCCTAGCAATGCCCCAGCAACCACCCAGAACACCTTAGAAACCACCTAGCAAATCTTTAGCAACCATCCAAAACACTATAGCAACCACCTAGCAACGCCTTAGCAACAACTCGGAACACCATAGCAACCACCTAGCAACACCCTGGTAACCACCCAGAATCCTATAGCAAGCTTCTACCAATGCCCTAGCAACCACGCAGAACACCATAGCAACTGCCTAGCAACACCCTAGCAACCACCCAGGACCCTATAGCAACTGTCTAGCAATGCCCTAGCAACCACGCAGAACACCAAAGCAACCGCCTGGTAACACCCTAGCAACCACCCAGAACACCATAGCAACGAACTAACAACGCCCTAGCAACCATTTTGTATGGACTGGAATAACATTTGCTCTTACCACTTGATTGGCTAAGAGCAAATGTAATTCCAGTCCATAAAAAATCTGACAAAGAAAATGTAGTAATTATCGACCGGTATCGTAATTTGTAGCAAGGTGCTGGAAAGGTGCATACTTAATTTTGTCTATCTAGGGTCGGTCGACAACAACTCAGTTAATCCAGGTATTTCACAATGTTGGCAAATTCTTAGATCAGTCCGGACAAATTGATATTTTATATTTAGACTTTTCATCTGCTTTCGACTCCCTACCCCATGACTTACTTTTATATAAACTCCAGAAATGGATTTCATGGAAATCTTTTAAAGTGGTTAACGTCGTACTTATCCAATCGTAAACAAAGAGTTGCTGTCGATGGTGCCCTATCATCCTGGTCTCCCGTTAAATCAGGGGTTCCACAAGGATCAATTTTGGGCCCTTTGATGTTTCTGCTGTATATTAATGACGTGCCAGACTGTGTAAGTCCTAAGACTTGGGTTGCCTTGTTTGCAGATGATTCTAAATGCATAAGAGAGATCAGAAACACGCAAGACTGTTCACACCTGCAGTGCGACCTAGAAAACATCTTGGATTGGAGTCGTAAATGGGACATGAGATTTAACGCTGGTAAAGGTAAACTATTGAGCGTTACAAGGAAGCGATTTCCCATTCTTCACCATTACACAATGAATGGTAATCTAATTGAAAAAGTCGACTGCATGCGTGATCTTGGGATTGTGGTGTCATCAAATTTATCATGGGATGCACATGCTAATGTCTTGGTCAGTAAAGCAAATCGCATGCTTGGATTAATTCAAAGAACTTGTGGTCATACGTCTTCAGTTCAAACAAAACAAAAACTGTATATTTCGCTTATAAGACCACTTTTAGAATACTCCACCCAATCTTGGGCCGTATCATCAAAAAAATCTCTCCTTCATATTGAAGGTGTGCAACGGAGAGCCACTAAGTACATTCTTGGTTATAATGATTGTGTTGATAGCAATTATAAAGCCCGACTAATGAAGCTTGATCTTTTACCGCTGGGCTACAGACGTGATATATTTGATTGTGTATTCTTGTGCAAATGCTTGAAGGGGGAATATGACATTAACTACAACCATTTTGTTTCATTTCAAAATGAGGATACATTTTTAATGAAAATTCCAAAATTTAGGACTGAAACTTTTCGCCATTCGTATTTTAACAGATTATTTTATTTGTGGAATGCCAGTCACCTCCATCAAATTTCTGATACTACAGCTGCTTTTAAATCGAAGCTATTTCATTTTTAAAAAGAAAAGTTCGACAACTATTTTTCTTCTGATGATTCCTGTACATGGGTTGGCAAATGTCATTGTTCACGTTGTCGTCTGTCCCTCTGATGTTACTTACACTTGCTGATAAACTGTCTTATTTTATTATTACTATGTGTGTATGTATGTTTGTCATTTTTCATTTATTTATTTATTTTCTTCTCATTGTTCAATTGTCTGTACATGTTGTGGGATGATTGCCTCACAATAGGTGCCTTGCCACCTGTGCGATCATTTCCTTACTTCTGTCAAAGCTTAATAAAACCACCCAGAGCACCACTGCAACTACCTAGCAAAGCTCCAGCAACCAAACGGAACACCAAAGAAACCGCCTAGCAATGCCCTAGCAATCACCTAAAACACCATAGCAACCACCTAGCAATGCCTCAGCAACAACCAGGAACACCATAGCAACTGCCTAGCAACACCTTAGCAACCATCCAGAACACCGCAGCAACCGCCAAGCAATGACGTAGCAACCACTTGGAGCACCATAGCAACCGCCTAGTAACGCGCTAGCAGCCACCTGGAACACCATAGTAACCACCTAGCAACAGCCTCAAAACCATCCAGAATGCCATAGCAACCGCTTAGCAATGTCTTAGCAACCTCCCAGCACTCCATAGCAACCGCCAAGCAATGCCTTAGCAACCATGTGTAACTCCGTAGTAACTGCCAAGCAATGCTCTCGCAACCACCAAGACCACCATAGCAACTGCCTAGCAACACCCTAGCAACCACCTGGAACACCATAGCAACCGCCAAGCAACACCTTAGTAATCACCCAGGACACCAAAGAAACTGTCAAGCAATGCCCTAGCAACCACCCAGACCCCCATAGCAACCGCCTAGCAACACCCTGGCAACCACCCTGGAACACCATATCAAATGCCAACCAATGCCCTAGCAATCACCTGGAACACCATAGCAATCACCTAGCAATGCCATAGCAACCACCCCGGAACACCATAGCAACTGCCAAGCAATGCCCTAGAAACCACCTGGAACTCCACAGCAACCAGTTCCCAGAACCCAGGCGAGCACCCTGAATACTTTAGGTGTAGAACATCAGGCACATTCAAAATTTCTACCGGATTTTTCTATTTATCTGACGAAGAACCTAGCTTCCAATATTATGAAGCAACTTAAGCAACTACAGCTTGCATTTTCATGCACTCGTAATTCCCTGGAATTACATTCTCTAGTCTCTGTTTGACATTCTCCTGATGCATAGGATAGCAGCTGGTATTGTGTCCGATTCAGTTGCACTTTAAATAACGTACCACCTAAAAACACAAAGCAATAATATATGTAAAAGGCACAGAGTATTCATATTCAGCCTTCATGAAACATTTCACTTTGAAATTTAAGGCAAAACACACAGCAAAGCACAAATCCCAGGAGATGGCAGAGTATTAGAATGTATCACTTTACAATGCATCATCTCATATGATATCTTTCCTTTGAACAAAATGCTTCATCAGCATCTGTAAAGTTATTTTCTGTGCAATTTTCGTAAAATAGGGGCAGCACAATAACTTACTCAAGCAGCATTAGGGGAACAGAATTGGACACAATTTCATTACGAACAGGGTCACAGAAAAAGAAACACATTTCATAAATGCAGCAGCTTCGGTGAACAAATGCAACTTTGTTTGAAAGGCTGGTAAGGCAACGCACAGTATATTTATGAAGCTGCCTGAAACAACACACATTTCAAAAACACAATTTGAAGACCTGTTTCAATGATGGCAAGTGAAGCCAGATTCCTCGCAAGTTGTCTTTTGCAGAGACGATTCTCTCTGACCAATCAGTGGGCTGCAATGTTGCACATCACATTTTAGTACCTACTAGTACCTGGTTGGCCGATTTTTGGAACCCCAGGAGAGTAGGTACCAGAAAAAGTACTAACTAGTACCTGGTACTTTTTTCCTAATGGAAAAGCAAAAAAAGTGGAGCTAGTACCATGTTGTGGAACAGCACCAGTGATTTTCCCAGATGATCTCCCATTTAAGTAATAACCAATCCCACACCTGCTTAGCTTCAGCCACACAGTTGGATCAGATTGAACAGTGGCATGGCTGCTGGCAATACCCAATTGGACTATGCAGACTTGAAAACCATTGGCAAAAATTAATCAGAACCAGAAATTACCACTGCTAATTTATACAAATGGAAAATTACTGCAAAACAAATTACTGCCGAGGGTGAATGGACAGTTCAAATAACTCCTTTTTGATTGCATTTAAATTTTTCAAAATAGGATGTTTTATAATTTTACTTATCGTTTTATTGAAATTTACACTCCTATCAAGGGTTTGTGTCAGGCTACAAGCTATGGATGTTGGTTAACCTCTAAATCTTAAATAATACTAAGTGTAATGTGCCTCCATATTCTTGAGAGTGAACCTTTTTATAGATTTAAAGTCTCAACCTGTTGATTTGTTAATATATGTAATTTCTGACCTCCCTGAAAGCTGTGAAATCATGATAATATTCTTTCAGTCATTTTTTTCGGGACTAACTGCTGCACTAATGGAGTGGAAAAATCCCAAAGCTCCGGCTGTGAAGAGTTATTGAGGCAAGCTCTATAAATATTCACAATTTCATTCTGATGAACTACTGGCAGAGTTCAGCAGATGTTCATTCATCAAAATCATTAATTTTCCTCATTACTTTCCTGGTGGAACAGAAGGGACAAGTGCTGCTGAATTGAACAAATTCTTCATCATCGCATGGATTCCAAGCCAAAATTTAGTTTAGAATGTCGAGCTGAGGCGAGCCACACACTTTTCCTTTCCACATCCATGGGTGGACTACGCAGAGCACAACTTTCCTGTTTATAGCCCTGCAGGAGAATCAGTAATGTTTCTCCATGATCATGTCCCGAGCCTCTGTCAGGCGCCCAATAATTATGGCACAGATGAAACTGAAAAGCAAACATTAAAGTAGCGGATAAGTTCTTGCCACCTCAAACAATCTGTACCCCAGCATTTTGAGCTTATTCAAAGAAGTCATCTAGGATCATAACTCTACACCTTCCCACTCTTCTTTTCAGAATGTTTTAATTCAGCCTCATTGGAGGGTTTTTGAGCATGAACGGCATGCCACAGCATCACAATTGGATATAAGTCTGGACTTTGCTTAGGCTGCTCCAAAACCTTCAGTTTGTTTTTTTTAAGCCATTCATAGGTGGACTTGCTAGTGTGTTTCGGATCATTGTCCTGCTGCATAACCCAAGTGCGCTTGAGCTTGAGGTCACCAACTGATGGTTGGACATCCTCCTTCAGGACTTTCCGGTAGAGAGCAGAATTCATAGTTCAATCAATTATGACAAGTCGTCCTGGTCCTGAAGTAGCAAAGCAGCCCCAAACCATCACACTACCACCAACATGTTTGATTTTTGGTATGATGTTCCTCTTATGAAATGATTTGTTATTTTTACGCCTGATGTAATGGGATGCACACCTTCAAAAAAGTTGAACTTTTGTGTCGTCAGTCCACAGAATATTTTCCCAAAAGTCTTGGGGATCATCAAGATGTATTTTGGCAAATGTGAGATGAGCCCTTGTGTTCTTTTTGGTCAGCAGTAGTTTTCACCGTGGAACCCTCCCATGAATGCCATGTCTCTTTCTTATTGTTGAATCATGAATACTGACTTTAAATGAGGCATGTGAGGCCTGTAGTTCATTAGATGTTGTTCTGGGTTCTTTTGTGACCTCCTGGATGTGACCTCCACATATCAGGAGTGTGCAGTCAGTTCATGGTTCAGTACCAAAATGTGCCAGCCAGCCATATTTTCACAAAAGTTGTCATAGTCCTTGCATACACAGAACGAGAAATTCTGGAGAAATCTTAACATGTTTATACAGAGAGCAAAAACAGGGCCCTTAGTAAGAGGCAATGCACAATGCTGGCCTAATTGACTGTAACTCTCCTTCACGTACAGTATCAGTGAACAGTGCAAGCCAATAACATTGCTTCTGTAAGGTTTCTGGCCACAGTATGTACTGTGGTACTGATTTCATCGGAGACCATGGTGATTCCATGTCAATGCCAAATATTTAGCTTTCCATTCTGAAACTTTGGTGCTTAATATCACATCACAAGTGCTGGCATAATACCAATCCATCCGCTCTGTCAACTTACAGAGTTATGAACACAGATTCTCCTGAACTTAGCTTTACAGTTATTCTTGATTAATTTATTCAACAGCTGGGAAAAAAAAGAATATTTCCAACGAACAGTGAAATAATTCATTCATCCAAGTGGAAGTACCCACCACAGATTTCAGTATCGTGTAGAAAAATTAAGCACACCTTCCAAATCTCTCTAATCCTCACATTAAACCCAGTCAGACACAAGGCAATTTAACCCCTTTGCACAGATATAGATGCCAGTGTCTATAAATTCAGAGATTTAATTCCTGAATAATTATTTAATTGAATTTCCTAATGTCTTGCTTCACTAGCATAATTTTCCACTGTCAGTGACATATACGGAGTTATAGAGCCTAAATAGGCTCATGCAAAACAGGAAAAATTGGCATTATTTGTATTCTGCACAAAGGGGTTAAGGAAGTTATTCCATTCTTTCCTTTAAGATTTTTGGGGATTTTCTCCTTTGTTTGATAGTCACACAGCGGAGAGAGACAGGAAAGTTGGGGAGGAGATGTGGCAGGTGACCCGAGCCAGGATCGAGCTGGGTCGCCGTAGGAGGGCCACAGCCTTTGTGGTGCACGCGCTTAGACCGATGAGCCACCAGGGCGCCCCAAGTTTATACATTCTTCTCTTTCTTGAAAAGAAACAAGTAACAGTAAACTTACATGCAATCAAGCCTCCCAAATATAGACAGTCAAACAGTCAGCTCCCCTTTGCCGTTTTTGCAAAACGTAGGCAAGTAGAGGTAAAAAAGTAAATAAAGTAGGGACCACAGCAGAGGAGGTGCCTAGGTGGGGATCAAAGCCTTGTTAAGGCCCGGTCCCACTAGCCGATGGACACAAAACGTATGCAAAAAGGACACAGCGGACGAGCAAAATTTTGGGGGTGGCTCCATCCATTTTCATGCCCAAAATTGGTGAAAATAGAATGGAAAAGAACGGACGTGGGTAGTAAGTAGCGGGGATATTAACTGCATGTTCATGGGAAGCCTACTGGATGAAAGCGGATGGAAGTGGATGACAGCTCCGAAGGGGTTACCGGGGATAACTGCGAAGCGAACGCATAGCGGAAAGAGCGGATGCATAGCGGATGAAGCGCTTTGTCCGTTTTGAATACTTTATATACGAGATGCATACGCTTACATCCTTTCTATTTCCGTGCTACTAACGATGTATAGACGTTCCATGTACCTTATCTTTCCTCCGTATTTCCGTTTTCAGCTGCAGCGGATGTGAGTTGTGGGGATGCCCAGAGGATGCAGAGAGGATACAGCAGACGTTTAACGGATGATAATGGACATAGAACGTTTGTTGCTCGTATGTGTCGCGAATTTTCATCGTACGCGGCGGAATGTTCATCCGTTTTGCGCAGCTCAAAACTTTTTGCGCGGATGAAATCACAGTGGACGGATGCTCGATGCATAGAGCATATGAAACATGTATGCAATGAGTACACAACGGATGCATAGCGTTTTCCAACAGATGGCAAGGTTTTTTTTACGTTTTTCATCCTCTTTGCATCCGTAAGAGCAGTGGGACCGGGCCTTTAGCTCTCTCTGTGACTTAAGACTTTACATTCAACTGCCCAACCAATAATCCAACACTTGCATAAGCATATTTGGTTGAGCAACTAGCTTCTAATTTTCCTTTTCAATGACACTAGTCCAGCAAGAGCAAACTAAGAGGATGGATGGGCTTGCTGTCACTAGCTTCAAGATACTTTGTGTTGCTACTTTGGTTACCTTGAATTCTGAAAATCCTTCCAACTCACACAAAAGCATTACAATCTGACAGAGTTACTGTGAAGGTTAGACTATTGCGAGCCACACCAGCAGTTACACACAAACAGGCTGTCTGGAAAGGTCTAAATCATGAGCTCATATCTCTGTCTTCCGTCTGTCAAGGTTTCCTCCATAATGAGACAATTTAGATGTCTTTGGCTGCGTTGAGCTGTCAGCTCTGAGGGGAGAAATGGCAGATTCATTGTGCTGAAAAATCTCAGTCTGTCTGGCCACAGGAAGTGAGATGAAAGCAGAAAAAGTAAATTAAAAAATGATCATTCTGTCAAAGCAATAAGCCTGGCTGTTGGACGGGGAGTTCTCTTACCTGGAGAGAACTGGGCCATACTGGGGTGTTTTATTGCTGAGGAGAGAAATGAATCAAAATCATGGAGTCTGAAAGTTCCAACAGTCTGGCTTTGCACTCAGCAAAGTTGCCCTTGGAAACATGCTTCCGGTAACTTCCAGGAACTTGAATAGAGCGCAGTGTCCTCTACGACCTCTCCCTCAGTGTTTTTGTAGATTTGTGATAAGCAAGAAAAGGAGGTCATTGGAAAAGGTGTTGCTCAGCCTTATCGCACAGATCTGACCTTGGAGCAGCCTCAAAGTGCAGGTCTGACCCCAGTCAGTAATTCCCTGATTAAAGTTTAATAAAGGGGGAATCTTAGGAATGCCTTCCTTGTTCTGCTACGATTTTGGCCCCAGAAAAAAGGGAGGTCAAACTCAGGAAAAGAACCTCTCTCAGGACTCAGTAATGAACAGACAGGTGTATACAATCCCATTCTTGTTCCCCAGGTGCAATCTATCACGCTTCCTTTTTAAGGCCATATAAAAAAAAAATAAAAAAAATCATTTGGTTAGAATTCCCGGCTGCCTCAGAAAAGCCATCCTGCCAGCAATCAAAAAAAAAAAAAAAAATATATATATATATTTTTTAAATCCGTTAAAATTGTGCCAAAAAGAAGGTGAGAAAAATGCTCAGAATCCCCATCCATGCAGCAGATGATCTGTTTAGCTTTCAATCACTGCACGACTTATGGGTTAGGCAGATTTGATTTGTCATATTAATGCATGTACAAACCCCAATTCCAATGAAGTTGGAGTTGTGTGAAATGTGAATAAAAACAGAATACAATGATTTGCAAATCCTTTTTGACCTATATTCAATTGGGTACACTACAAAGACAAGATATGTAATGTTTAAACTGATAAACTTTTATTTTTGGAAATATTCACTCATTTTGAATTTTATGCCTGCAACATGGTCCAAAAAAGCTGGGACAGGGGCAACAAAAGACTGGAGGAGTTGAGGAATGCTCAAAAAACACCTGTTTGGAACATTGCACAGGTGAACAGGTTAATTCGAAACAGGTGAGTGTCATGATTAGGTATAAAAGGAGCATCCTTGAAAGGCTCAGCCATTCACAAGTAAAGATTGGGTGAGGTTCACCACTTTGTGAACAACTGCATGAGCAAATAGTCTAACAGTTTAAGGACATTTAAAACCAACATTGAATGGCCGTGACCGTCGGTCCCTCAGGCGGCACTGCATTAAAAATCAACATCATTCTGTGAAGGATATTACCATGTGGGCTTAGGAAGACTTTGGGAAACCATTGTCAGTTAACACAGTTCATCCCTACATCTACAAGTGTAAGTTAAAACTCTATCATGCAAAGCGACAGCCTTATATCAACAACACCAAGAAATGCCGTCGGCTTCTCTGGGCCTGAGCTTATCTGAGATGGACTGACGCCAAGTGATAAAGAGTGCTGTTGTCTGACAAGTCCACATTTAAAATTTTTTTTGGAAATCATGGATTTCATGTCCTCCGGGCTAAAGAGGAAAAGGACCATCCAGATTGCTATCAGCGCGAAGTTCAAAAGCCATTATCTCTGATCTGTTAGTCAGCATCGGTGATGAGGATGTATTAGACCCCATTCCCTGGTTTAACTTGCACATCTGTGAAGGCACCATTCATGCTGAAAGGTACATAAAGGTTACGGAGCAATATATGCTGCCATCCTAGCGAGGTCTTTATCAGGGACATCCCTGCTTATTTCAGCAAGACAATGCCAAGCCACACTCTGCACGTGTTACAAAAGTATGGCTTCGTACTAAAAGAGTGCGGGTAATAGACTGGCCTGCCTGCAGTCCAGGCCTGTCTCCCATTGAAAATGTGTGGCGCATTATGAAGCGCAAAGTATGACATCAGAACCTCCAGACTGTTGAGCAACTGAAGTCATATATCAAGCAAGAATGGGAATGAATTCCACCTACAATGTTTCAACAATTAATGTCCTCAGTTCCCAATGCTTATTGATTGCCGTTTAAACGAAAGGTGATGTAACGCAGTGGTAAACATGCCCCTGTCCCAGCATTTTTGGAAAGTGTTGCAGGCCTCAAATTCAAAATTAGTGAATATTTGAAAAAAAAAACTATCAGTTTGAACATTAAATATCTTGTCCATGTAATGTACTCGATTGAATAAAGGTCAAATGGGATTTGCAAATCATTGTATTCTGTTTTTATTCACATTTTACACAACGTCCCAACTTGAGATTTGTACTCGAGATTTTCATTTGTTGCGCTTTTTAGATATCAAACTCCAATTGTAATAAAATTAAAAAATCCTGCTACTTGCCTTTGAAAATTGAAATTTGAAGGATTCTTACCAACTTATAGTTTTATTTGGCCTAATTAATTTTACTAGTTCTCTTGTGAACAACCAGTACATGTGGATCTCCTGTTAATTTGATGGCAGCCTGTCAGAAAAATTAATTGTGTTTTTTTTTTCCAATCATGCTTGAGCTGTCAGTAAGGTGAAGAAAAAACACCTTCATAAAAAAGTCAAGTTCCAGCAGGAGCCTGAACACTCGCAAATATGAGCGCTTAGTAATTCAAGGCATTGCTATGGAAGATGTGCAATACTGCTACAAATGAGTACTTAGCATTTTGACAGCCAGGAAAAATGAATGGAAACCAATGTTGAACTTTGTTGAAAGCACAACTTAAATCCTGACATATCAGTTATGAAGCTACATGAAAATTTAATTCAGATTTTTTTTTTTCATTTTCATCCATAAAACAAAAACTTTAGTTAAAAAAACAAGTGTTTGGTGAATCATGAGATGCATCTAGCTACAAAGATGAAATTCTAGTTTTGATGTTGAAATGTTTGCAAGTGCAACAGATGTGAAATTCTAAGCTAGCACAACTGGATGGTGTTACTCTGCCACCCATTATCTCCACTCCAATTGGTGAATCTCTAATCAACAGAATCTTGCTGAAAATTAATCTCCCCTGAGCAGGTCCAAGGGGCCCATGACATGACAGCAAAACAGCAGGTATGGACATAAAGACATAGTGGGCAGGCACAGATAAGGCAAGTGCTTCACATTGAAAATCATCTTGAGGAAAGGAGGACTGGACATTATTGACTGGTATTGCCCAGAAAGATTTCACCTCTGACCCTGCCTCATGTAGGGCCATGCTTAGACAGATCTGAGCCTAACCTAAATGAGTGTAAATAGTTCAGGCAGGAAACTCGAGAAGAGCTACATCAGCTGACAGCAGCCTGGTAAGCACCAGCACGTCAGCACCAGCAGGCGGACAATTGGAGGATACACATCACAAGGTCATACAGCGGTCTATTTGAAAGACGTCAAGCTCACTTGCTTCCGCTGCTGTTCACAATGACGCTTCATGCTATGCAACATGCTGTTTGGTTTTTGCTTGCCGCCTCCACCCCAGCCTCCACCTGTTTGGTTCAGCTCACATCGGGGGGATTTTGATTTCTGTTCCTGACTATGTTTGTATGTTTGCTGTGCCTAAGTAGGACATTCCTCCAGAGCAGAACTGCCGCCAAAATACAATGTAATGCTCATATCCATGAATAAATTGTTCTATTTTATTGAAACATGAGTTGTCCTGACTGAACTCATAGTTCACATCCATGTCCTACAGTACATATCAACTAGCTTCACAAAATGTCAATTCTGCCATTGCTCTCAAAATGACTGAAACTTCTTTGCTCTTGATTTAGCCTGCCCCACCACCGTATGTTTCAGTCAATCATCGTCCATTCTGGGTAATCTCATCTCGTGCTTTGCGGTGTATTCCTGTCTGAGTCAGGGCTGTGAAAGCACTCAAGCACAGACAGGATTGAAATGGCAGAAACAGCACTTTAATCAGAGAATCAGGGTATATCAGTTTGAGTCAAAATCAGAGGTACAATAATAGTAGCAAAAACACTAAGCTGAGGCCCAGTCCAAAAAAAAAAAAAAAACAAAACAGGCCAATGGTCCAAAAACCAGAAGACAATAAGATTGAAAGTACAATCCAAACTCAAAAACTGTAAACCAAAGATTCTAAAGTCAGGAATTGGACACTAGAAAACAAGATTCATGCATCTCTGAGAAAATATGGAGACAAACTCGTAAACTGGAACTAAAACTGAGGACTATTTATCCGCAGAGAAACTATCACAGGGGAAACAGAGCATACGAGGATGTGGCTTTAAACAAGGGAATTAGTAACAATGTTTGCAAGGTGTGGGGAGGTCAAGCAAGGAACAGGAACAAAACAAAGACACATGGAACAAGGCAGTAAAGGAGAAAATGCCAACAAACCAGGCAGTTACGCAAAAAACTTGAAATAAAATGAAAAATAAAATAAATAGCAGAACACTGACAGCCTCTGTCCATTTTACAGCAAGTATGCAACTTACCATGCACATCCCCAATTCGGAAAAAAGTTGGCACTTCTTAGAACTGGGGTTGTAAAATCTAACTATAAATGGAGACATCTCTGTCTCACTGTCTATCTGTCTTAATGTCAGTATTTATGCACGTTCTTTGATTTTCTCAGAAAACTAGGCAGGTGTATTGCTGTGGACCCAAGGAAGAGCTTTGTCGAGGGGAGGTTGTTTTGCCGACCAGTTCTCGAGAAAGAGGGGTTTGCGAGAAATGTCAAGAAACCGCAGAACCTGCAATACCAGAGGCAAAGCTATCTGGCCGGTCCAAACAGACATGTTTTGCTTGGGTACTCCACTAAGGAGCACTACACAAGTAATTTATGCATGAGAACCTATGTCTGGACCTACAGGCTCCAATAGCCTTGATGAACGGTTAGAACCTGCTGCGGGTGAGCAGGAGGAGAGTCTGATTTGACTCAATGCTGTGGGAGCCTTCCGTCACAACTCGTATTCAATCATCCGCCATCTAAGTTGAAATAAAGCAGTAATAATTGCTATGTTGGCGATGAACATCAACATGCACACCTCCATACCTCTCCTCCAGGATTTAGCATCATCAAAATGAGAAATCACCGGAGAATACAGTGAAAATGGCCCATAGGAGATGAGAGGCTATCTCAGCGACACAGATAAGCCAGTGTGAGGGCTGTACACCCAAAATTGTGTTACAATATATACTGCCTCATAGCTTTGCCTCGCTGACAGGTTAATATGGTACACTGTTTCAACACAATGGGTAGGGTTCTACAGCCTGAGGACTTGCCTGCTGTTTGGGAGGACAATGTTGGCTCCAAGGTAATGGGCTGCTGGGTCCCCTGCCTCAACTCTTCCTTACGATCTCCTTCCTCTGCAGCATGCACGAGAGAGCAACATACATGAATGCACAAGTGCTTATGTCTGTCTGTGTGTATATATGCATGTGTGTCTCCGTGCATGCATCCACACGTCAGGGTATGCATGTGTCTGAGTACCCGTATGCGCATGTGTATGTGTGTACATGCGAGTATGTGTGTGTGTGTGCGTGAGTCTGTGTGTGGTGTGTGTGCTCGGTTGTGTGTGCGTGTGTGCAAGTCTATGCACCTGTGTGCTTGTGTGTGCTTGGCTGTGTGTTCGAGCCTGATCTTAGTTTTGCAGGATTAGTCTCTGTGAGCGCGGAACTCGTGGCTGTCTTACTTTCTGTCTGTATCTGTGGCCCTAACAGTGGCACACAGGAGGCGCTCCCAGCCTTCACTACTCTAAGAAATCGTGCATCCATCATATTAAACTGCAGTAATAGCTATTGACGATCAGCATTTTCACTTCTGGTGCATACCTGGACAGTGCAGATAAAAGAAAAAAAATTTTACAGAAAGACACATAAGCAGTTCATGATTCAGTTTATGATCCCTGCTTTCAGAAAGGCCATTCTCCATCCACACCTGGAATAAACAGCCTTTCGAGTCTGAAATATTCTGCTGACTGAAGGCAGACTCAGCACTGCTTTTCGGCAGCAGCTCCAGGCCTTGGCAATAACTTGCACCAATCCCTATCGGAGTTTCAAGCCATGTTTCCATGGCAGCGGTATTGAAGGATGCTCCGTCAGAAGTAAATGGACAATGTGAACTGGCGTGGGTCAAGCTGTCCAGCTTACAGATTCCTCTTTTGAGCCTGGAATCCACAATTTGCTCCTGTGGTATTAATAAACCTTCCCTGCGCTGGGGAACAGTTCACCTCACACACCAAGTCAACCATAATTGCATTGTTATGTATGGAGGGGCATTTCACGGTGATATCTTTTGGTTGATATACTGCACCATTGTGATGGTGTGGATATTACCTTTCAGCTTAACCCCTTAAACTCTTTTGCTTCTGTTTTCCCTGAAGTAGCTTCAAGTCAAGTCAAAAAAGCATTTTTGCATACTGAAGGACAATGTCTCATACATATTTTGTATCTGCTGGTTGCAGCGCTTCACTGATGCGACATCACACATGTTGAGTGAAGTATTCAAAGCCAGGACACCATGGTTTTATGGCCACAGTATTAAATCAAATGGAAAATATTGAGAGCTAATGCAGGATTTCACATTCATTTCCCTGAAATTTAGCAGAATGTGTTTGGGATCATTGGATACCTTAGGTTATCTATTAGAATTTAAAACAGGTCTGATGTTTCAGTGGTTTGAATATAGCTGCTGCAAGTGACGGACCCATATATGGGTCTGTTTCACCCAACACCAATGATATCCACTTTTTTAGATAGCTAACTTCACACTATGAGCAACAGCCGACTGGCTGTTGTGTGACTTCATGCAATTGACCTAAATTTTACGGCCATACAGGTGTGTATACACCCAGAATAATAAATACACAAAGTAATATGATGACACTAATTGGGATTTCCATTCTGGATTCGAGAATCACGCCAAATAGGCACACAAAAATCAGCTGTCGCATACTTATTATTAGGGATCGGGCCGCCTAAGCTGCCAGGACCCTTTTGTTATCCTGCATGCTCTTCTTTCTTCTTCTTCTTCCGAGGTAATCCTACTTCCCATGCGCGAAAAATCACCAAACTTTGCACAAAAGTCCAGTCCCATGCCAGATTGCCTCAGCTGCAAAAACAGGCCAGTAGTCCTGATGGTGGTGCAACAGCAAGCCTCTAAATGTCTAAATTTTGAAAATTCACAACAAATCAACCATATGTGCTACAGATTTGCAACTTTCACCAAAATGTAGCTACAAAAGTGAAGAAACGTTTGTACATTTGAAACTATTGGAAATTATGAAGTCCATCACTCTGTTTTTTTCAAAAACTGTAAAATTTATCAAACAATCTTCTACAATTTTTGCTCAATTGACACCAAACTTGCTACAGAGCATCTTCAAACTGTGCTGCAAAACACCCCACACAGGTTTTTGATTTATTGAATATTGATCTTACAGTGCATCAAAATGTTTTACTTTAAACGATAAACATATACTTGCAAATTCTTGCACAATACATTATACAATGCTCATTAAAAAATGACAAAATTTTGGAGTAATGGTAGATGATGTTTGGAAAATATCAGAATTTTTATCTCAAAAACTGAATTTTTTACAGCATTTTTGCTCACATGCGAACAATTGGAGTCATTGCAAAAATGGCATTTTTAAACAACAGTTTTTCTACTAATGGAGCCAATAAATCATGGTTAAAAACAAATTACCAACATCTCCATGCTGTCCAGATGCAATTTGTGTATTTTTGTCTTAATAACTGAATTCTTGACAGCTGTTTGAAATCTGCCTTTACACGCTAACAGCTGCTGTCTTGCACACAGGTGACTGGCTTGGTCAATTTGTGAAGCTACATGTGACATTTCATTTGCCAATTAGCTCATTGAGAGAGCATAGTCTCTTGTGCCAGAAATTGTGAGTTCAAGCCTCAACTGATGTAAAATGCACATTAGAATGCCACCTTTTTTCCTACATTCTACTTGTTGCTCGGAATTGCCTAATTTTGCCTAAAATTGCCCGGCCCTGACCATTGCTGCACAGCAGCCACAGTAGAGGGTTGAATCCTATAAGCGGATGCAGTGAGTTAGCCCTTAATATACCCTTTATGGCACTAGAGAACTGGTTTTAATTAATTGAGGTTTTTCCTTAATTGGCAACCAAATCAAGCAGCAGGCTGTCCAACAAAAGATTTAATCTTGACAACAGCCCTAGAGTTAGGCAAAGGTTCACCAGTCAATAATTAATTGACTAAACCTCTATGTCAGGGGTCCCCAATCTTTCCCAGGAAGGGCCGGTGTGGGTGCAGGCTTTCATTGCAACCAAGCAGCTACATATCTGATGCTACTAATCAAGCTTATTAGCAAAGAGTCTAGGGGTTGATTAGTAGTATCAGGTCTGTAAGTTCTTGGTTGCAATGAAAGCCTGCACCCACACTGGCCCTTCCTGGGAAAGATTGGGGACCCCTGCTCTATGTGATGGTGATCACTAGCGAACCATTTGGCCACGACCACAGGCGTTTTTGGGCCAAACAGTGCCAGGGACTCCCTCATAGGAACTGTGCACAGGGGAGTTCCCCAGGAACTCTGCACCTTTAAGGGGTTTTTCCTGTTGGTTTTTGCACCACCAATAATAACCTCCGGAGGCAGTGTAATACAGCTGGTGGTTGGTACTGTGAAAGTGCCATCTCTGAAGTTGGAGCTGAGAAGTCCCTCTAAATGGTCTTCAAAGAACTATGATCCTTCACATTTCATGCAGTGTCGATACAATAAAAAGGGGGGGGCCCTTACAACTAAGTTCTGAGAAATATGAAAAAGGTTCCCTTGGTTCGTAAATGCCTTTGGACTGTTTCCCCTGTGGCTCCTCTTATAGGCCTGTGAACTCATCGTTTTCATGGGAAATCTTCTCAGCTGTGAACTTTCCTATCTTATTTTAATTTAATAATCCATCACAAACAAGACAGAGCACGCCAAAGATAATGTCTGCTGTGACTGGTGCAGGTGGTCTTCCCACAGTGCATCCTGGTGCCAACTCTTGCTCAGGTAAACATCACATAAGTGCCAAACCACCACTAAACGAAAACAGCATCCATTGCAACAGGCACCCTTACTCCATTGTTACAAGGCTTGAGACCATTGTTGGTGCTTATGATCGTGGGTCCCCCATATTGCATATTGACCCATCTGTTGCTGCAATATCCTATATACAGCTCTGTGCGTTGCCCAGTATGTTGTGACACAGTCCTCCAAAAACCATCATTGAAATGTTTATGCAACCTCTGTCATAATAGCCTTCCTATCCGTTTGGATCAGAGGGAATAGGCTACATTGCCTTCATGTGTTAATGAGCAAACCACAAACCTTGCCTCGTTGAAGATTCTCTGACTCAGCCTTCAGGTCAAAATAATTTGGCCCTCATCAAACTGGATCCAGTCCCATTTTTCTCCATTCAAGGCATCTACGACGAGAATAGACTGTTGTTTGCTTACTGTCTGTTGTCTGTTTACAGACTTTGACATGCGCCATTGTTACGAGATAACCCATGGCATTCTCTTTATCTGTGCATGGTAATGCTATTTTGGCTCATCGGTCTATACATTTCAGGTATTCCCAAATTGTCATCAAGCACAGTGTCTGCAATGACCAAAGAAATACAAACCCCAATTCCAATGCACTTGGGACATTGTGTAAAATGTAAATAAAAACAGAATGCAATGATTTGCAAATCCTTTTTGACCAATATTCAATTCAGTACTCAACAAAGACAATATATTTATTGTTCACACTGATCAGCTTTATTATTTTTTTGGAAATATTCACTCATTTTCAATTTAATGCCAGCAACATGTTCCAAAAAAGCTGGGACAGGGGACGTTTACCACTGTGTTATATCATCTTTCCTTTTAACAACACTCAATAAGCATTTGGGAACTGCGGACACTAATTGTAGAAGCTTTGTAGGTGGAATTCTTTCCCATTCTTGCTTGATGTACGACTTCAGTTGCTCAGCAGTCCGGGGTCTCTGCTGTTGTATTTTGCACTTCATAATGTGCCACACATTCTCAGTGGGAGACAGGTTTGGACTGCAGACAGGCCAGTCTATTACCTGCACTCCTTTGCTACGAAGCCACGCTGTTTTAACACATGCAGAATGTGGCTTGGCATTGTCTTGCTGAAATAAGCAGGGACGTCCCTGAAAAAGATGTCGCTTGGATGGCAGCGAATGTTGCTCCGAAACCTGTATGTCCCTTTCAGCATTAAAGGTGCCTTCACAGGTGTGCAAGTTACCCATGCCATGGGCTCTAACACATCCCCATACCATCACAGATGCTGGCTTTTGAATTTTGCACTGATAACAATCTAGACAGTCTTTTTATTTCTTTAGCCTGGAGGACACAAAGTCCATGATTTCCAAAAACAATCTAAAATGTGGACTTGTCAGACCACAGCACACTTTTCCACTTTGAGTCCATCTCAGATGAGCTCAGGCCCAGAGAAGCTGGTGGCATTTCTTGGTGTTGCTGATATATGGCTTTCGCCTTGCATGGTAGAGTTTTAACTTGCGTTGTAGATGTAGCGACTAACGGTATTAACTGACAGTGGTAATCCGAAGTGTTCCTGAGCCCACATGGTAATAATTTTTTCAGAGTGATGTCAATTTTTAATGCAGTGCCGCCTGAGGGACCGACGGTCACAGCATTCTGTGCTGGTCTTTGGCCTTGCTGCTTACTTGTAGAGATTTCTCTGGATTCTTTGAATCTTTTGATGGTATTATGGACTGTAGATGATGAAATTCCTAAATTCCTTGCAACTGGACGTTGAGAAACGTTCTAAAACTGTTGGACTATTTGCTCACGCAGTTGTTCACAAAGTGGTGAACCTCACCCCATCCTTACTTTGAGCGACTGAGCCTTTCAGGGATGCTCCTTTCATACCTAATCATGACACTTACCTGTTTCCAGTTAATCTGCTCACCTGTAGAATGTTCTAAACAGGTATTTTTTGAGCATTCCTCAACTTTCCCTGTCTTTCACTGCCTCTGCCCCTGCTTTTTAGGAACATGTTGCAGGCATCAAATTCAAAATTTGCGAATATTTCCAAAAAAAACATGAAAATTCATCAATTTGAACATTAAATATCTTGTCTTTGTAGTGTACTCAATTGAATATTGGTCGAAAAGGATTTGCAAATCATTGTATTCTGTTTTTATTCATGTTTTACACAACGTCCCAACTTCATTGGAATTGGGGTTTGTATTTCCTTCAGAAAAAAACATGCAGTGTAGCATGGTTGTAAGCTGAAAACAGGCCACAAACAGTCAACAAATAGATTCACCATTTTGTAATTTCGCCAAAAAGTTATGAAACTTCCAGTATTTTACCTCACCACTAGTTGCGATAAGTTTGACGCATCATTACTTCTTCCATGGAACCCTGCTGTTTGGAGTTAGAGGAACACGTATTTTTCTCAGTGTAATTGGTGTCAATGGTGACAAATAGAAGGAAATAGTTCTCAGGTGTGAGCTGGATTTTCTCTTGCCTGCCGTTGCGCCATTGTTTCTCAGTGCGACGCTGGCACGGGCAGGGGAGAACAAAATATAAACAATCGGAAGGAAGCAACTGCAAAAATAAGCCATAGCTTAATTTGTCATCAAATCATCACTTTTATATGCACTGTGATCAAAGCACTGTCATCTGTTTTCTTATGCTATTCAGTTTTCATATTTTATATTTCAATCTTAAGAAAGGACTTGAAATGTCTATGTACAATTCTATCGATGTGGAGAGTAGAACTGGTAGTCGTTTTAATGCATTGTCATTAAAATCTTTCAAAAACCAAAGCTTGCTTAAATAATCCCAAACCAGATAATGAGCGGCATACATCTCATCCCATCATCTGAGAGAACCAAGTGCGTCTGTTATCAGTGCAAGTTATCCTCATTTTCTGAAGCGCTCAACATTATTCCCTTGAATTTAGACTTCAGTAAAATGTTGTTTGTTATCTCTAGCCAGTTGAAAATCATCAACCATGTCTAAAAAGATTATTTTGCAGTTTCTCATTCAGCAAATTAACCATGAAAAGTAATTAAATCAGACTCTTTCAGTGACTTAGGGCTATTTATCCTGCTGTTCACCCTGCAGTTAATAATAATGTGTCCACTATGATGGTATCAGATTGAGCACAGCGCTAAAATAATGCTTAGTGTTTGAGACGGGAGCAATAAATCATTTTAATATTGGGCCTGGCTGGAAATTGGAGGTCATTCGAAATCTGTGGGTTTAATTAAGCTGCAGAGGATGAGAATTGAATTTTCTCCAGTCTGGGGATGTGTTTTGATGTTGAATGGAGTGATTGCTAATGCAATCGCTTGGGCAAACTCCCTGTTCAAATCTCAAGTCTCCAGCCACAGTCACAATGCAGCACTGCTGGCTTTTGTGAAGATATACTGCAGTCACACTGTTTGAAGTACTTTCTTTTTTACTATCCCCATGTGCTACACCTGCAAATTGGAGAAGTCAGAAAGAGCCACCAGCTGTGTAGCTTTAAAGGCTTTTTAATATTTCAAAGTCTCAGCGTTCCTCGACTGCCAGCAGCCCGCAGAACCTGTGTAACTCCGACCTCCCGCTGTCGCTCTCCTCGTCTTTTTTCCTCCTTCTCACTCTTACTCCATCTCAGACCTCCTGCAGTCTCTCTCCCTCTCCCTCTGTCTCTTTCCCTCGCTCCTGCCGCCTCTCCGTGCGTCTGACTTAAATCAAGTTGCTCATTAAGAGGCCATGAGTTTGCATTATGTATTGTACTGACATTAAGTAACCAACTGGACAGATGCGTGCAGTCATTATTTTAAGCAGTTTGCAGTAATGGTTGTTCATTGGGCTCAGTACACGAATTTGTGCATCTGTATGATAAGAGAATGGTCTAAACAATGAACAACTTCCCAGGTGGTATGGCAGTTGTTCAAGTTCTCTCCGCTGAACTCCTTTTTTAACCCTTAATCTATCTGTAGTCTAGCTGAGTTATGTGCTACACTATATTTGTATCTGTCTTTTACCCCTTCAGAAACATAGTCACACCACCATAAGAATTTTTACATGCTTTTATTTTCCTCTCCAAAATGAGATGATGATTAATTCCAGGCCTTATTTTCTTCTTCAACTAGATATTTCCATATGAATTTGTGAATATTAATATGTGCATTATTTTTGCACTGATAAACATCTCACTTTAATCCACAGTTTTGGAAGAGCTGTCCTAGAATATTTGGTAGAATATTTTGAGGCGACTCTTCTCCCCACTGAGTCATCAGACGCTAAATAAGTTTCATCAAAAGCTCCATGTCTGATGGTCTAATGCAGTGGTTCTCAAAGTCAGTCCTGGGAACCCAGTGCCCATGCTGATATTTGTTCCAGCCACAATTGTAATCATAAGATTATGAAAGGCAGTTTATTAGATTTATGTCGGTGCATCTTATGCTAAGAGTAGTTATTTACAGTCTTTTTTGTCAGAAATATCCATCTCTAAAAGAATAAAATATCCATTTCATGAAGAATAAAAATTCCGTGTCCACATTGCGATTAATTGAAAACAATTGTATAAAAAGAGGAAAATTTTTGACCAATCAAATTAAAGAATGAGTAAATTCCTAATTGGTGAAAACTCACTTAGGTATGGTTGAGAAAACTTCTATCTATAAGCATGCTAATGATAGTCAAACCTGTTCGTGTCATGTTCTTGTAAATAAGTTCAAGTGAAATAATTTGACAGAACATTAAAAACCTGTGTTGAGCAATCAAATTTCGTGCTTACTGATTGTTGTGGGCAATTTGATCTCTTTGAAAATGCTATTACTTAAAATAATTTGCAATATAGGAAAAATCCCAGGGGGAAAAAAAAACAGTTGTTCGTGGCATGCATGGATTTGTTCTGTCAAAATGTGGCTTATGAAATGCACTTAATTGCATTTAATTGCAAAATAATGCTAAATAACTATTTGAAATCTGATGATTGCAATTATGGCTTGAACAAAAATCAGCCTTTACAGTGGATCCCCAGGACCAAAAATTTTAAAATATGATATAATGCTTGCCCATGACTTATTTAAACCAAGACTAACTGGCCAAAATAATCATTGTCTTGCGTGTCCAAAGGCAAAATATTCAAGAATAGGTTGGCCACCTAGGCCAAAAAGATGTTTATTTCTCTTAGTATCGTAACAACCATTGCTGACTAGAAGTGGCATAAAAATTATTACACCCCACTTGGGCAATACTTTGCCCCCTGCAATTCACTGAGACCCAAACCAAGGAGTCAATCACTTCTGTGAGAGTTAGGCAGATAGACTCCAGCTCTCCAGGAAGTGGAGACCTGATGAGGCACCGGTGGCGGCTGGTGAAGTGGCAATAGGGGAAGCACAAACCATCACTTAGAAATAATGATTGGTTATGACCTGTTTTCAATCTAAATAAAATTGACATTACTTGGCTCCAAAAATCCTAACGACCATCTGGTGCTGCCAGTTCTCCTTGTTAAGTTAAAATGAGCACAAATAGCCTCACTCTTGATCTGTGTCCAATCATTCATTCATATTACCATTACAGAAACTCCAAAAACTCTCAACATTATCACTTGAGGCCAGTTTTCATTAATAATGCATACCTGTCAACTCTCTGTCATGAGTTTTAGTGGCATATTTACGTTCCCGCACTGTAGTCAGCAATTACTCAATCAACGCGCAACTCAGGGGTTGCAATTCATGTGTTGCATGATCCTTTAAATTGTTTGAATGAAATAAGACCATTTTAAATGTCTTATGCAATTCTATAGCTTCTAACCCCTGAGTGAAGAAGAGCGTGAGAAGTCCGGAGTCATGAACAGTTTCCATATTGCCAGTGGTAGAAATACACTCCCGAACACTGTCCATTCTGCAAGCAGTAGGCTATTTGTTCACAACGTTTTGGTCGACAGACCTGACGAAGGTCTGTCGACCGAAACGTTGTGAGTAAATAGCCCATTGCATGCGGGATGGACAGTGTGCGGGAGTTTTTTTCTACTTTTCTGATCTGCGACCCTTTTTCGGCTTTGTCCTATGCACCTGCCCCAAAAAAGAGGTGTGCGAATGCCTTTATTTTTTTCTTTTTTTTATTACTTATTACCAGTGGTGAAATCCACTGTAATGCAAGTGAAACTGATAAACCTCCATGCACAGGACTTCAATTCTGCATGAGAATCTCCTACATACACATTAATTGAATAATAAAAGCAAAGAAAGTATTTTTATATTGTAGTATGTCACATATATTTAATGCATCCGCTGGTTGCAGTGCTTCATTGAAGCCACATCACACTCATAGTGACAGAATTGATCAAACAAGGACACTACTTTTGTTGGCCACAGCATTACATCAAATGGAAAATATCTTCATTGGGTTTATTTTGGAGAGGGGGGAACCTGAGGATCTCCAGAAGAATTTGAAATAGGCCAGAAACAGGTCAGGTTTGAATACAGCTGCTGCATTTGATGGGTCAGCATGCTTTACAGGGAAAATGTGAAATTTTACGATCAGACTAACAGAAAGAGGTAGGATCAGGAAGATAACTGAATGACGGGTGTTTCCAGATTTTAGATTTGCCCTGCTCAGCTCTTTTTTGAATAAAATCATTTCTGACAGTTTTTTTTTTCGGTGTCCTGTAAAGTTGAGAGGTGCACTATGTTACATCCTTGACTACGTCAAGTCATATGTCATCCTGTAATAAGCTGCTTGACCGCTCGCCCTCCATCAACGTTATTCCCCAGCCGTTACATTGCTGGAGGACATCTGGAAAAGCTTTTTTTACCACTCTTTATGACCCGCATAATCGCAGCCATGAGCTCAGACACCTTTACACTTATAGAGGGAGCTGAATGAGCAAAAGTTATGATTTAATGTTTCCCGCTAGCAGTTAGCATAGATCTATCTGTGTTGTTTCACAAAATACTCCCTCTTCCTTTGAAAAGAATCATTGTGTGTCGATGGCAGGCTTAATGAGCCCCGTATTTATTTTCTTGGCCTCGCTGCGGGCGTTTGTGACCCAAAACACATGGCTGTTGAGCCCAGGCGCTTGTGTTGGTGTGAGACCCCTGTTCAACAATACATCAAAGTTTCACGGAGAATAACAGTCATGCTTCGGTGACATCTAGCATGAAATTGTTCTTTTTCAAAAGCAAAAACTGAACAGATCAGCACTGCGTCCTCAGAGTCCACCACACAGATGAAATTTCATATACAAAAACCATTTTGTAGATGTGTGTGTGTGTGTGTGTGTGTGTGTGTGTGTGTGTTTGTCATACGCGCGTGAGTGTCTTTCGCACTTTTATGATCTTGCTTTATATGTTTTTTTTTTCCCATTAAAAAAATTAATTGCACGGTCTCTTGTCACGCATGCTGGTTTTTACACAATTGCTAAGATGCTTGGAAAAGGTTATCCTGGATGATTCAGCTAGATTGCTGGCACACTAAAAGGTTGCACATCTATAAAAGCTCTAGCTTGACATTTATTGTTCAAAAATTCTAACCTGCTTCCGTTTGCTTACATAAGCAGCATCTTTCCTTGCATAACAATTGCACAAAATACAGTCATTTTTGGGCATTTGGACCTTTCATTTCCTTGCTTTATTTCTTTAAATGGCAGTCTCTTGCCTGAGGACATTGAATGAGGTCGATGTGGTTGCCTGTTGTGCTGTTAGTTCAGTTCCATTCCTCAACCCTCCCCTCAGCCGTGGGACCCAGCGCTCAAAGGTGCACATGAAGGCCAGAGGCACGGGACTGAAATAGCCTGCGATTTTCCTGCAAATCCCTGGGAAGCCGATCAGCACCAGAAGAGAGTTTAAATGGCCACTGGCAGTTGATCGCTCCCCCCAATGCCAATGCATCCCTGTCACAGCTCGAGTGGACGGCTGGGTGGCACCGATTGGTCAGAGAGGTCGCGGTCACAAACAGCACCATCCCAAGCTACGGAGATGGTTCTCCTGTGCCACTCACCCCAAGCGTGGAGACATCATAGAGTGCGACTCACCCGCGTGTGCCCACGTATGGCCTTAATAACCCCATAATGAAACAAGCACAAAATACTCAGATCCCCTGCTGCAGTTTTGCATTTTGGTCTGGACGGAAGGACAGACAGATGGACAGGCAGAGGTATGAAAAGGAACATCTACACAATAAGATATATCCATGTATTAGATTTCTAGGGAAAATGTCGAACGGTCTAGAAGTTCTAGCCTGGAAAAAAGTGAGGCAGGCAGACACGCGGACAGACGGATGGACACGCGGAAGAACAACACCCATAAAAAGATATGAAACCTTCTCCACACAGTAATGCACCGCTCCTGCAGTGATGAATATGCGCTTCAGAGACATGGAGAGAGCCAGACACCTCACCGTACCACCTGTGATGCACAGGATTTACACCTCCCTTTGTAAGCAGCGGCTAGTGAGCAGCAGACAGGTCGCAGCAAAAATCCAGGAATCTACACCCCCCTTTTGTTTCCTCGTTATATGATTAAACGCCTCCCAAATGCAAGTTTTCTCTCAGTAATGCCGCTGCTTTCCTTTTTTGCTAACATGCATCCCTTCGAGGTATATTCTAAGGTGCCACTCAATGATATTTCACAATACTCGGAAACACGATTCTTTGCTGGAATGCTGAATTGGGATTCATTTTAGCAAAGCATTACAACTGCATTATCAGCTGCTCTGATTGCTTACATCTTTCCATAGAGCAATGCCAAGTGAGCCATTCCGCAAATGATTAACCAGCAATGCTTGCTGCAAGGATATTAGCACAGATGTCTGCAGGCACTCACATACACGTGCACAAACACACACCTCCGCACACACACACAAGCACACTCTGCACAGTTGTGGACTAGCAGCAAGCAGTACATTGTTACCACAAAGGATGCAAACCAAAAAACTCAAAGCACTGAGTTTTCCCATTCAAACTAAGCCACTAGAACCATGTGCATGAATGCCAAAGCAAGTTATGAAACTAAGCACAAACAAACAAACAAACAAAAAAACCCACAAGGCATAAGAAAGGCACTGCAGTGCAGTGCTAAAGCAGGTGCCAACACTCCTGGAGTCCGAAACACGGGAGACAAATCGCACGCTGAGTAACTGATGAACTGAGCCCTGTTTAAAGGAGAGACATGGCATGGCAGCCAGTACTCTGTGACTTACCGGCACTGCCAGAGCACAACAGAGACGCCAGGAGCGCGATCACCAGCGTCAGGATCTTCACGTTCATCTCTGCTCACCCCTCCAACTTCCCGTCAGGCACGAGCTGTCGTGGTGTTGCGTCTACAAGCGTGTCTGAATATGTGTGTGTGTGTGTGTGTGTGTGTGTATGCGTGTGTGTGTGAGGAACTGAGCGTGAGAGAGAGAGAGAGAGAGATGGAGCGCTCGTCTCCCGGTGCGTCTGTGTTTATGCGCGTGTGAGCGCACGTTGTGTGAGGGTGCGCAGCTCTGTCAGTGTGTGTGGATATTCGCGTATCGGCGTGCGAGTGTGACAGCGCCACTCGCAGTCTGTGTTTTTATTTCCTGGGAGAGACGTGGTGCGTGCCAAGATGAGCAGAGCCGCGATTGCGCAAAGTGTGAGCCAGCGAAAGCCTCTCGCGTGCGTGATAGTTGCCTCGGATAAGCAGCCCTGCCAGCAGTCATGTGGCTTATGTATCTCTGACTCTGGGTCATGCAGAAGAGAGCCTCCGTTACAACCACCCCACCCCCTTCCTATACGCACGCCCCACGACCCTCCCCCTGACGACAGAGATGGAGAGAACGGGAGAGTGAGAAATGTGCTCAGGCTCATTCAGAGATGCTGACTTGAACAAAATTACAACTATCAAAAAGTGCACCATTATTCACCTGAAGGAAGTTTGCAAGAAATTCAGAATGTAAATTCGTAGAGACTAAAAGCAAAAAGATGAAATCTGACTGTTTTCTTGTTGTCTGTGGTTGTTTTTTTCCCCCCATTTCTCTCTCTGTTCACTGACCCTTGCCCTGTCTCTCGCCCTGTTACCCGTAACTAATCGCTAATGCAGTCATTTGTTCATTTAATTTCAGAGAGCATTTTCTTTCTGCGAGCAATGCTCTTTACAGGTTAGAGGTACATCATTGATTTGGCATATAGTATCAAAACAAAGAAACACCAACATTTTCAACTAAAACTGCTCATAAAGATGAGGTTTACATTAAAACTGCACGCGTTCCTCATCATAGCCAAGAAAACCTTTTCTTTGTCTATATCAAAATCATTTAACAAAGTTGTGTTTCACACAGGCAATATGTGATTGAATCCACTAAATTTGTCAAACGTTGGGTCTGAGTTTCTCATCCACTCTCTGTTAAAATAGGTCTTCATTACAGTGTGGTGGGAAATGCTCCAATTGCAGGAGTTTGATTTGGGGCTTCCATTGCCTTGGCATTGTTCACTTATGAACAGAAAATATTTCTGCAATACACACAAAGTTTGAAGATAGGGAGAGTACCATTACATCACTGTGCAATACTGGCATTGTTGAAAGTGAGTCATGGAGACAAGATGATACTACGACGTAAATTGGCAATGAAATTGGTTAGTGAATCTTGTCACGTCCTGAATGTATCCCTGACTTCTTTCCCCGCAATCCAGCCATCTGAGTCAGTTTCCAGTGCCGTCTTCTTTAACTGATTGTGTCATTTCATTTCCCTCTCTTTGCATGTTTGCAGACTTCCTGTTTCCCGAATTGTGTGGCGTGTACATGTTCCAGTGGCTTTGTCTGCCCTCCCCTGGATTGTCTCATTCTTCTTTCTGTGCCTATGACTGTTCCCAGTCTTATTCTCAAACTCTTCAGTCTTCGGGATTTAAAAATACATTTGACCAGTTTATTTGGGACAGTCTCTCTTTGCTCAGTGGATACCTTCGTGGTGAGCGCACCTGGTCTCCCTGTTTTAGAGTGCTAGAAACGGCACACCCATCGGGTCCTTCAACCAATAGATAGATAGATAGATAGTTGGATAATTTATTGTACCTTTCGGGAAATTTGGTCTGCATCCAAATCTCATCAGGTACACGTTGCCATACTAAGCACTGACATTACAAGTGTTAACATTAAAAACCACGATATATCACAATACCAACAATTAATGTACACTTACATGTGCCCCCAATTTTAACACAAACCCCCCCTCCAAAAAAAATGGATAGCCTTCCTAATACAAACCTTGGGCCACGGTCAGAGAATGCTGTCCTAACTTCTCTATCAACTGGAGGTCCTTCAGCATTCTCAAGCCTAAGCCGCTCTTATGTTTTTATTTTTCTTTATGAGTCCATTGTGGCTGTCTTCTCCTTTATTAAAGCACCTCAGTGCTTTTTGCTTCACCCCAAGGAGTGGGCCTAAAGTACTGTTTTTAGCGGCTCTGTGTGTTTGTTTGTTTGTTTGTTTGTCTGTCTGTCTGTGTTTCCGCACTTGCCAATATTTGCGTGAAAGGGGTCTGCCATCTCTGATTGCCTTGTTGTGGATCTGTGCCTGGTTTCTTCACATTAGATTCTTCTAGAATCGATTAAATTCTCACAACCAAATCTGAAAACACTTCTGATAACTGTTCAGGGATTTAATAGTCAGGATTCAGGATTCAGTCCAAAGCCAGAGGATTAGAAAGAGGAGAGACCAGATGTGCTCTGAAGCATAAAAACCTCAGTTCAGTTTGAAGACTGAGAGTGACTCAGTGGCTCTACATTTAGCAATCAAATGTTGAAGCCAGCACAACTTTGAGTGCAGTAATTGAGTGCATCTTGCGTCAGAGTTTATGTTATTCCTGATATGCTCAAATCTCGCCAATCACAGCATAAGGATGATCATATGTTGACAATTGACCTTTGGCTAATTGCTAAGTTAGCTAACATTAGCTAAAGTTAGTAAACTCTATGGCTAACTTTTGCGCTGACGGACGTTGACTTAACGTGAGCTCCTGGCTGCTTTGTTCACCATGTCACCTTGTTTACTTAGGAGTTCAGTCACGTCAGGTTAGATTTCTTAAACTTTGTCGCAATAATAATATGTAAATTAAATTTATTACACTGCAGTGCACAAACAATACTGATCCTCTGTCTTGTTGTGTGAGAGGGTGACGGAAACGAGATACAGTTGATCGCCTTTGCACTGAGACCTGAAAATTTTAGCTTTGAATTTAAACTTTACGTTGACCTCCACCACTGTAAATTCATTATTGTATCCCTCGAATGAGTGTAGCCCTATTTGCTGACTTCTTGATGATATTTGAACCTTCTATCGCCAAAAATCATCAATAACATCCTGAAAAATATCTCCGACTGTGATACCAGCTATTTGCGCCTGTTCTAAAATGTTGATAGTTTGTCCGAGTCAATGGAGGGGGCGGGGCTTAGCCATAGGTCAATTGTGGCAGCTGGAAACAACGCCTCCAGAGCTTACAAGACAGTGATGCATAATGCGTCCAAAACAAAAATCTGCAACCTCAGATAACGTTGCAAGTCCAACTGAACCAATTAGTTCCATTTGGCAGCCTGAGAAGTCATGTCGAAAAAAGTTGGAAAAAGGCAGAATGGAAAAAAACTGCTGCGGTTGACAGCATTGCCATCAACAATCAAATTCCATATAGAACCGAACATAATAGCTTATACTGCAGTTCTTACATGTAGGTGAAGAAAAACTGGTCTGACCTCAATCTGGCACCGCACTGACTGGTGGAGGCCAGCTGAGATCAAGACTTGTATTAACACAGAGTGAGGAGCGCGTAGCGGCGATTATTGGGTCTGCTTCAATCTTGAGCATGACATGTGGCGGAGGAGACCCAGACACACCACCTGAGACCACGCCGGATAAACATTTAACAGCCTGGGCTATTGCTATTTTTCATAGCCTATACTTAACCCTTGAACTGCCTGCTCAACTGTTCAGTATAGCACATTTTGAGTCACTGTATCTAAGTCAAAGTTGAGCTGAACTTAACTGATTAGATTTCTTCAGAATAACATCATTCCAGCGAATGTCAGCGATGGCTCAATCAGATAACATCAACACATTTTGCAGTTAGACACAATGAATCAAAATCTGCTTCATGAAAATAGAGCGGGTAGTTCAAGCATTAAAGACATGGCCACAGTTTCATTATCTCTTCAGTTTAATGATGTTTCAGATCAATCAAAGCCAGGCATCAGAGGTGCTGTTCAACTTAACAAACCAGCTAGGAATGAGCCTCACAGAGCTGGGCAACCGCAAGCTAAGACAGAGTCCTCGGCCCCCTGTGCTGGCCCAACACGACCCCTGGTAAAACAAATGGATATGTGTCGGCCACTGCTGGAGATAAATTTCCTCATGTCTGACCATCAACGACACTTTGAAAAATAAACGACAAACTGAAACATACATCAAATGTTTGAATAAATGTCATGAATTGTCCGTTTACTATATTGAAAAGCCTACTTGCAAAACGTCACAGCACTTTACATTTTTAAAGCAATCAATGTCGTCCTGACCCTTTCCTTCATTAGGGACTGTGTTGACCGCATTCTGTGGGCATAGATTCTGGGCATTTGGCTGCATGGGAGAATAAAATGGCACAGTGTTATCCCGCGCAATATTGTGCAGAGCTCCCCAGGCCAAAATTTTGTTGCAAACTTTTGCTGGCATGTACAGTATAATTACTCCTGCTGAGCCTACACAGAGCCATCTGCCATTAAGCGACCCGATGCAGCGCTACACCATGGCCTGTGTGTGCATGTACGCACAGTTGAATCTGCAGTCCTGCTCTGTTACGAGGTGTGCCAGTGTGGTTACCAGATCCGTATGTTTGGGTCATACTTTAAGAGTAATAATTTAATGCAGTAGTTACTCACTAAAAGCTATGACTCTGGCCCTGCTTTCTGCCCTCTTATAGCCATGTCCTTACACTACTATTTTGTAGAATGAAGGAGCCGTGCATCCCCCCTGGTTAAAACATTTCAGAAAGATGGCCTGGCATCACAAATGATTTGAACCTAAATGGAAGGACAGTTTCTAAGTTTGCTGAATGCATAATCATCCATGAATGATGGTGTCAGACACACGTTGGTTTAATACATTACACCTATCATATTAGGAGACCTGGCAATCTTGCCTGTTTCTGTGCCCAAGAAATACTGACAGAAAAGGGACTTCATAGCTGCCAACACTGCTGATGTCATGCAGCTTATGGTTTGCAGTGACATATCAGACTTACAGTATCTCCAATCTTCTGCTGAAAGGTCCTAGTTGCCAAAACCCCAATGTGGGGAGTGCCTGCTGTGGTACAGGTATGGCAGTTGAATGTTGGGTTTCTTGACTGAGGTTCCAAATTGAGGCATAATTCCTGAAAGAGGTTCCTTGTTCCTTGTTTTGTTGCAGTTCACAAAAAATATTGTGAACATTATAGCGTGATTCATGCTCTTGCTATTGGGGGCTGGTGATGTAGGAGCCATTTTGTTTTTCTTCACTGAGACATTTTGTTGAGTCTGAATCAGCTTTTTCCGGGGAGTTGAGATGGCATCTCCCATTTCCTAAATTAAATTCTTATCGTAAGAAACTGGCAGATGCTAGTGACCAGAAAGTTGTTTTTTTTTTTTAGTTCTTGAACTAATTCAGTGTTTATTGTTTAATCTTCTAAGTGTATACTTAAAGCCTTGCTGTTGAACACTTCTGAGGACACCTGAAACATCAGGACTTAAAATGCCACTGTCTGATGGCCAACCTGCCTGCTTTCCTACCCACTTTATTGCCTGCCTGGCTATTCAACCTACCTTGAACAACAGATGTGTTTGTCAGCGCAGGACTGAGTGATGCGTTTAACAACTTAAGAGTTTCTTTAGAAAGGGGACTCTTTGCTTTGACTCGTTCATCTTTTATTCAGCTGTTTGAACTACATTCCTTTTGCACTTATTTTAGGTTGCTTAGGATGAAATGGTCTGTCAAAAAAATGCAATGTGATGTAATTATCAAAATGCCCTTGAGTGAATTGACAATCTTGTGCCGTCAGCAACCTTTTGAGAGAAAACAGCAGCAATCACTCCTCCAACTCACACCCAGGACATCTCCAGGACCAATCAACGGCCCCCTCCAATCACTTATTCTTCTCAAGGTCAGCTGCCACAGATCACTGAGCTCTTCCTGTGGTATGCAGGCTTAGGTGGGTTTTCTTGATCTAGAATAATAGAAGAAAAATTGTGATACGGGTGTCTTAAATTTCACAAGCTTTAATCTCCTGCTGAATCTTATGTGGAGAAAACAAATCCTTTCAATGATGCAGAGTTTCCTCAGGAGCTGCCCTGGAGCAGTCATGGACGTGCAGGCCTGTCTGTGATGTTTCAAGAGTAACAGATAAACACAAGGGCTCACATGCCGTTTGCGGACATGAGTCTGAAAAATTACACATCTGATTAGCTAAGGAGTCATAAGTGGAGGTCCCTTAAACAAAACCTTTCCTGCAAAGAGAAATTACAGCTCATCACTCTTGCTATTGGCCTCAGCTGAAAATTAAAAAAATTTGCGGTGTCTCAAATCAAATAGTCAGACATTTGATTAAAATAATCTAATGATTTGTATCATTGAAATGGTTTGGTCTTTAATTTTTTTTTGAGGCATGTTTATTGATGCCCGCATTTATGAGCACATTGAAATTGAATCATGAAGTTACAAAAGGGCCCAACTCCACCAAGGTATTTTTTTCAGGGGAGCATTTTTTCTGTTTTCTTTTAATGCTATAATAGGAAATTTCAAACAGCCAAGGGTAACATGTTAAGGTCAAACAGAGGTTAATTTAGGCTGAACATGAAGTATACTGCCTGTCACATAAAATAATGGTAGCACTTGAAACATGGCGGAGTTGGGCCCTTTTGTACTTAAACTGACAAAATGAAAGGACTACAATGATTTCTACAATAAAATTTGAACTTTATTTCAAACTACAACATCACTTCTGCATAGGGCATGACAGTAGGTCTGCTTTACTTCCAAAACTCTGCCAGTGGGTGCTTGTTCATTGGGTGATTCACCTCAGAATCGGACATGTGTTGTTCTGTGGGCGCTTCCATGTTTTAACTGGTGCTGCCATCTAGTGGCCATCATTAAAATTCGTTGAAGAGGGGCCCAACTCCTGGACTTGAGCCTTTCTTCAACACAAAGCTAAAGAACTCATCTCAGTTAACAGCTTTATGCACTGGAGTTGGGCCTTTTTTCAATTCATTTTCATAGGTCTTAACCCAATATACAAGATAGGCAGACTTGGATTTGTCAAATTCATGGAGTTGGGCCCTTTTGTAACTCCATGATTCAATTATATATAAATTAATTCCTACAAAATGCAATCTTCCATTTAAATTACCAGGAGACTATGACCAGATAGTGCTACCCTCCAAAATATAGTCAAATACTGAATACAATATTCAGTATAAAATTGTATTTGAGTTTGTCACACCATGGCAGTTTAATGAAATATGAGAACTTTTTTTTCCCCGATTTCATTTAATTTTCCCTTTCTTCTTTCACGCAGGCAATCAAATCCTCTAGCTATATTTCTTTTAAAGTGGAAATGCATTTTAGAACCAGCTACAATATACTGCAAGTGCTCCAGCTGCCATTTTCCAAAACATTTGGAGCTCTCAACGCTTTTATGACAATGCTCCTGCCCTGATATTCCCTGACTCCGCCGCTGTGGTTGTAATACCCCTGTCGGCAAAATGACCAGGCCGAGAACTGGTTGAATCTTGGACAATGTGGGAAAGTTTAGATCCCACAAATGCTCCACATGTCATATCATGACCCTTCCTTATCCCTCCTACACTTCAGAGCCAGAAACCCATCAATACGGATTTTTACCTCCATAATGAAGGTCCCTGATGTTTAAGCAAATATATAACATTTTCATATCAGCCAGAATGAGCTGAATATTATAATGTAAAATTGATCATTAGGAACAATAAAGTTATCCTTCAAACCAGCCGGTCATGAAAAAAAACAATTTTTTTTTTGCGCAGCTATATCTGAATTATTGCTCTCCTAAAATGATATCTCAAAAGAGATGAAAAAGATGGCCAAAAAAAACCTTCAGCTGGGGGTAAAGGATGCCCATTCAAAATCTTTTGGTAGATGAACTCATTGACTCTATTTTAAGGATGTCGAAAGTCTCTCGCTGGTGTAAACACAGCTGTCCTAAGGGTATTCTGACATCTCAGTGGACTATGCAGCTGTGTAAAAATGTGTGCTTTCATTCCCACAGAAAAATGTTCGATTTTTTTTCATCTTAGTTTTTAGCCGTTACACTGCATGAATGGAATGAGCAGGATCAGTTGTTTATTGGCCATAGCTTCATCCTTGTATTAGGTGCTATATGTATCATTGACAGCAAGCGTTTCAAATGAATACCACAGTCAAATTTAAAATATTGGAAAAAATTGTTTTTTTTCCACCCTCTCGTTGCAGGTCTCCACTGTGAACCAGGTTGAGGACACTGAACTTGCAAAAACTCGCGCAACATTGAACTTAGACTATGGCAAGCGATTATGAGTCCTACACTGTAAGCTGAACAGCTAATGTATATGTTTGTAATAGACACGTTCCAGATAAACTAAGCCTCGCTTAGAAAGTGGACGAGATCAGGCGCAGCAGCAGGGGTGGAGAGAAAAGCTGCAGTCAAGTTGGACAGTTTCCACCAGCTTTCAAAGAATACAGGAAGTCATAAAATATTTCAATCCTGTTAGCTCCATTTCTTGGCTACCTGTAGCTTGCAGACCATGTTCATACAGAGCTGTATGGCTGAGGGTATCGCACATGCGTTCATCAACATCAACCACACAATATTTCTCTAAAAACTGCGGCCACTTCGATCTTCATGAGGTTATCATCGCCCGCATGTTCATGACATCAGAGACACCGAGTTTGAAGACAGACACAAATGGAACCAACATGCATTGTGCGGCTGTCACCAGCGATCAATTCTCTGCAGGCCTGATTCATCAAAAAAAAAAGTGCAACATCAATAACCTGATGAACCACTATTATTAGTAGTAATGATTTTTGAGTGGCAAATAATTTACTTGTACATGTTGTAGTGTCATAGAAAAACAATAGACCCAACTGACTGGGTCTATTCTGTACTGGGAAACGGACTAATTTAAAGGGGTGTGTTCAAAATAATAGTAGTGTGGAGTTAAAATAGAGAATTAATTCATTCTGTGAGGACACAGGTGTGTGTCAAAAATAGTCCTTTAATAAGGAAGAAGGGAAGCAAATGTTTCACACATTGTTATGAAATATATTTCTCTCTGAATTGCAAATTAAAAGGGGCCGTTCCAAACATTGTACGGAAGAACAATGCAACATAATTAAAAAGTTGATCAGAGAGGGAAAATGTATCAAGAAGTGCAGCAAATTACAGGATGCTAATCTACAGTGTAAACTGATCTCAAATGCTTTAAAACGGCAATAAAAACCTGAAACATGCGGAAGGAAATGAGCAACCACTGTTAGAGGTCCCCCTTTATGTCCCCAGGTGCACGGCTAATTAGTTATTACAAGCCATTTCAAAATCTTTTCCCTCTTGACATCACATGGGGACACAACCAACCAGAGGCAAGAAGAACTGATCACCTTCAGCCAAGCAGTCAATCAGATTTCATTATTCTGGGTGGTCACTCCCCCTTGTGATGTCAGGTAGGGGAGACTTTGAACTGGCTCATAATGGCTAATTAGCTGTGCACCTGGTGGCATAATAGGGGACCTTTAAAACGGATCAAGGAAGAATGGCAAAGATGCAGCCAGTCACCACCTCCAGAAGGATCAAAGATGACGTGAAATTGTCAGAAGACGTTTGATCGAAGCTAAGCTATCAGCAAGATAATATTATTCCTAGCTAGTTCACAATCATTTTCCTGTATGAACATGTTTTCCAATTATCAAATGGCACTTGAAGACACGGCTTCTCTTCCCCATGTGATCTAACAGCTGCAAAATAATGGGCTAAATTCAGTACATAAAGATAGTTAACTTATAAATAGGCCTTTGCTTTAAAACAGATAAACTGCTTTGGAACTTCTGTGGTAACCTTTCGGCACATCAGGCAGTCTAACCTGTGCTTTATGATTGCTCAATTTGTTTAACTTAAATAAAAGTCCATTTTACATGTTTTTCTGCAATTTTATAGCTTCCAACCCCCAAGAACAGAGAGTGTAACAAGTCCGGAGTCATAATCGATTTCCATGTTTACTAGTGGTGAACTCTACCGCAATGCGTGTGAAACTTAAACACGTCCATGCACAGGGACTTCAGTTCCGTGTGAGAATCTCTTAAATATGCATGATTGAATAATGACTGATCCGCGTACCAATGAAATATTGCCTTTCACTATCGGTACAGCTTGGGTTGATTAAAAAGTGGGACTCGGCAATTAAATATTATTTTGTTTGCCAAATTAAAATTTTTAATCATCACTTTTCTGAGTAAGTGTAGGACTGTTGACTGTGATGTGAGAACGTGATATGCCACAAAAAAGCATGAGACACAGGCCATGTGCGAGTTAACAGGTACACAGCAAAAATCGCAGTGTTATCTGAACTCCAGTAGTGTTTATTTGAGACCGGTTGGTCTCATATAAACTCTACTGGAGTTCAGTTAACACTGGGACATTTGCTGTGTATGCAATTTTGAATAACACGGATTTAAATGCACCAAATTACAAATACAATTACAATACAAAGAAGTGCAGGACTATCGCTCTATCGTTTTATCTCAATTTTTGGCACTTATAGCATTTTGGAACCAAACTCTTCAAATGATGATTTCATTTATTTAGGGGAAAAAGCTATCCAAATCTACCTGGCCCTATGTGAAAAAGTAATTGGCGCCCCCCCCCCCCCGAATACTGCCAGACCTGTTGAATCATGAAATCACTTATTATTCTGGAAAGGGTTCTAAGGCATTGGGACTCCCGCGAATCACGGTGAGAGCCATTATCCATAAATGGAGAAAACGTGGATCAGTGGTGAACCTTCCCAGGAGTGGCTGGCCTACCAATATTACTCCAAGAGCGCATGAACTACTCAGCCAGGAGGTCACAAAAAAGCCCAAAACAACATCTGAAGAACTGCAGGCTTCACTTACGTCAGTTAAAGTCAGTGTTCATGATTCAACAATAAGACAGAGACTGGAAAAAAATGGCATCCATCGGAGAGTTCCAAGGCCAAGTTCCAAAACCACTGCTGACCAAAAAGAACATGAAGGCTCGTTTCACATTTGCCAAAATACCTCTTGATGATCCCCCAGAGATTTAGGAATAGATTCTGAGGACTGACGAGACATAAGTTGAACTTTTTGGAAGAAGTGCATCCCATTACATCAGGCATAAAACTAACACAGCATTTCATAAAAAGAACATCATACCAAAAGTCAAACATGATGGTGGTAGTGTAATGGTTTGGGGCTGCTCTGCTGCTTCAGGACGACATGTCATAATTGATGGAACCATGAATTCTGCTCTCTACTAGAAAATCCTGAAGGAGAATGTTCAACCCTCTGATTGTGATCTCAAGCTCAAGCGCACTTGGGTTATGCAGCAGGACAATGATCTGAAACACACCAGCAAGTCCACCTCTGAATGGCTTAAAAAAAGCCATTGTCAAAGTCTGGGCTTAAATCCTATTGAGAGCCAGTGGCATGACCTTAAACAGGCCGTTCTTGCTCAAAATCCCTCCAGTGCGGCTGAATGAAAATAATTCTGCAAAGAGGAGTGGGCTAAAATTCTTCCACAGTGATGTGAAAGACTCATCGCCAGTTATTGCAAACATTTGATTGCAGTTGTTGTCGCCAAGGGTGGCACAACCAGTTATTAGGATTTAGGGGGAAATTACCAATTTTTTTTTTTAATAAATGAACTCATCATTTAAAAACTGCATTTTGTATTTACTTGGGTTGTCTTTGTCTAATATTAAAATTTGTTTAATGACCTGACATACTTAAGCGTGACAAATATGCAAAATCAGGAGGGGGCAAATACTTTTTCACAGCACTGTATTCATTATTAATATTAAGGTTGAAGGATAAAAATATGCGCCTTATGTGGCAGACAAAGGGTTAAACCCTTTCCCACTTCGGCACCGCCTTCCAAATACATCTTTGAGACCCGTCTGTGTTTTGTTAGGCTTAGCTTCCTGTAGGCTGTTTCGCTTGCAGGTTTCGCCAGTGTTAACGGTGCACTCTGGAAAGTTGCTTGCTACCTTAGTTAGTTTTTACTGGAAAATAATGCCAACGAATAGGATTGATATATTGATTATTATTGATTGATCATTATGCAGAATACTGTCAAAAATCATGTAAAGTATTACCTCGCTCAGTAGTTGGCTACTTTCACGTTTCTTTATTCTTGAAAGTGTTCGCTGATCTAGCCTTTGAGGCACGCCGATGAACGAACTCCGTGGGGACGGCATCCTCCTTCAGATGCCTCTTCCTGGCCTTCGTTCGTCTCGGAGTTAAACCCATGTTATTTCCAGAGATGCTAAGTCTCACGCATTCAGCGTAAGTCTTACGCATTTTTAGGCCTATTCACCGTAGTCCGTCATTATTCATTGAATGCTTTTTTGAGATTCTCATGTGGAATAAAAATTCTTGTGCATTGAAGTTTCCGTTTCTCTTGCGTAAAGGTGCACCTCATCACGGAAAGCGATTATGACTCCGGACTTCCCGTGCTTCTCTTTACTCAGGGATTGGAAACAATGCATGTGTTTCATGATCGTTTAAATAGTTTTAATGAAATAAGACCATTTGAAACGTTTTTATGCAATTCCATTGCTTTTAATCCCTCAGTAAAGACAAGCCAGAGAATTCCCGAGTCATAATCGATTTCCGTGTCATTAGTGGGGAAACCCACCGTAATGCACATGAAACTGATTAACTTGATGCACAATGACTTAAATTCCGCGTGTGAATTTCTTAAGTGCGCTTTGGTTGTATAATTGCTGACTACAGCACAAACGTGAATGCCACTAAGAGGAGAAGACGTAAGCCTTGGCGTCTCTGGTATTTCGCATACTTATCGTCTTCGAAACATTCGTGGAGGAAATGGATCGAGCAAAGTATTGACTTTTTTTCCTGGCATTGCTCCTTCTCTCCCGATATTATGAAACCATCTTTTCAGCAGTTCCTGTGTTCCTGTCAAATTTTGCTCCCTTGTAAAAAAAATGCTACCGTAATGCAAAGCGATCGTAAAATCTTAGTTTTCGCCTTGATATTGCTATATGAATCAGTTTACAATTGTAAATTTGTTAGCTTATTATAACATAAGCAGAATTTATAACGAGTTGCATAAGGTTGTTAAAAGATATATGCCCATATACGCCATTATCTAATTTCTTTATTTTCAGAAAAACCCAGCGTGTACATGCAAAAATATGAACTCTTACAGGTCGAAAATAAATCTCTTTTTTTTATTTTTGAAGTTACTTAAGACATGAGCGAGGAGGCAGCCCGACATTTTATGTTTGTGCAAACGCCGAACCTCGGGGTAGCTTATTTTGATAGGTAGCAAAAATTGTCAGAACACCGGCTTTGACCACAGAAATTGATGGAAACTGAGTCTCGTTCCCTCTGCCAGGGAGAGCCAGAGATGGCCTTGATATTCTTCCTGCGGCTTTATTTTGACAGCCAAAGGCCCAACAAGTAGGCATCTTGTTTTAACACAAAACACTCGACTGCTCATAATACTAGCATAGCACGATGGTTGACCACACTGTTCAACAGCCTACTGGTTTTTTCTCAGCTGAAGGTAAAGTGATCAGACGTCACATCTTTAAAACCGCGTGCCTGTTGTGATACGTTTCATTGGCTAAAACCAGTTTGCACTCTATGTCTTGGCAGCCATCTCATTCGGCCCAAAAACGATGCTATATGCAGTTAAAAAAATAATTTTGTTCTCATATAAAACGCAAAAAATATTTGACTCTACTTGTGGACATTTTAATCACCAATCTATCGTTCTGGCTACATTTCACGGTCGCCTTCGTGTATCCTTTAAGGCTGTTGCAAGTTTATGTATGTGGCACCTTTGCATGAAAATTATGGAAAATTAAATTTTCTTGAGTTAGATGGGAAAATTGTTGACACTGCTATTTCTTTTACCAGATTAATATTACTTTGCTTCCTTTAAAAGAATAACACAGATTTGTCAAAATTTGTTAATGCTTTGATTTGGAATTAAATGTGTTATGTTTCCACTGCATTTAAAATCTGCACCTGAAGGCTGTTAAAAAAAAGTTGCGAGCTCACTCGGTTAAAGCATTGCACTGCGAAGCAGAAATGACTCTTAAGACGTGGGTTCAAGCCCCAGTCGTACCAACCAGCTGTGGTCAGCAGCTTTTTCAGTGCAGCGCACAATTGGCCATCGCGCTACAGGGATGCAAATTGGGAAGGGTCTGCCGGGAAGGGTAATAAAACATGGTTCCGTTGTTCGTTGCTTAGGCGCCTCCCGTTGGCCAAGATGGGCGCTTGTCAGGAAGATTCTAAGCTTGTTCATGTTTGGGTATCCTCCGCCCTCGCTCTGAACTTGCGAGGGTTCAACCAATGAGTGTATAAGAAGTGGTGGCTGATGGGCGCGTGCTTCGGAAGAGAGCCGCAAACTGTCTGCACTCTCCTGAATTGGCAACAAGGGGTCGCATACGAGCAAGTGTTATACATAGCTCCCCAATTGGGCATTCCAGATTCAGGTGGGATTGGAGATGCAAAATTTAAATAAATAAATAAATAATATTTGCACTTTACTCACGTTTTACTGCACTGCTATTTTTTTGAACACTGTAACACAAGCTGTGTGCCAACGTATAAACAATGTTGAGAAGATAACTGCAAGAATGTTTTGTGAGGTAAAAAAACAAATTTTAATTGTTCAACCTCCAAACACTACCTATAGGTTATCTGTAGCTACATCGTTTTGGTAAAATATCTACCTACCAATCTGATGCAAAATTTGAAGGCATTCGTTGATTCAGTCAGAAAATTGAACTCTTATAAAATAGGAATATGGTTTCTATTAGCTAGTTAGATAAGATGGATTGTTAAAAAGCTAGTAGCTGGTGATGGGGATTTGCAATATCACTCAATTTGAACATATCAACATATAACTTAAAATAATTGTATTCATAAATTGAGTCAATGTCATGTATTTCTGTCACAGTAGTTGTTGCCAAGGTTGTAAATAGCTGTGGCTTCTTTGCTCCTCTGCAGCAACTGATTGCCGTGTTGGCATGTTGGCGTTATCCAGTGCTCGTCGAGATCACTTCATCAGCTGGTTGACCATAATACTCGCTGCCTTGATAACCAAGGAGTGCATGGAGGACAGAATATGTGAGTGCTCAAAAGTTGAAATCACTTAAAATTCCCATCCTTACTAGTAGCCGTGATAAATTAGTTGAGGTTAACTAGCTGGTCAACATTAGCTTAAGCTGAATGCATACCTGTTCAGGAGAAAATTACTCCTTATCTGTCATAAAATCCTTCTGAGCTCTATGCTGTCACCATCCTCTGCAATGGCTTTGGTCATTGGCCTTTTTAGAACTGTGCCAAGGGTTTTGATGTTGGGTAGAACTTTGGCTCTGTTCGCTTGCTTCCTTCCATAGCTGCAGCACACTTGCCTCTACCCAGTGCAAAGTGTAACGTAAGTGTTGCTGCTACTTTCCGACCAACGCAGATACCATTTTCCCATCCAGTGTCCACTCTGCATAAATAGCGAGTGTGTTTGCACCAAATTGAGTGCCCATGGGCGTGCTTGTCTTAAAATGAGGTGTAGTCAGGCGCTCTGCTGCTGTGTTGCTATCTTGAGGTGACCAATGACTAACAAAAACCTGGTCTTAAGTCAAAACTGCTATTTTAAGGGTGCAGTATTAAGAGAGTATAAAGTGCCTTTGTGGGCCCACGCACAATGTGCTTATCCTCTGCTTGTTACACACACAAAGATGAGCAGCAGTGCGGAGACATGCAATCGATTAAAAATTAAAACGGTTACAAGATCATTAATGAATATATTCAGTTATTTAAAAAAATATAAAAACATCTTTTTTTTGTTCAACTGCAAGATCTTTGCCACTGATAAACTTACTAGGTTTTTCCAGATCACAGGAGAGTGTTTGCTTGAAAATTTGTTTCATATCTGGCAACCAGGGGTGGGCAGGATTACACAGTCTTTAACAAAAACAAACTCTCTGGCTCGGAATCAAAATTTCAAAGAGGAATAAACTGGCTATTGTTGTTGGAGAAGCCAGTATTTCAACTTAGCATGTTTTGGTAACACTTCATAATATGAGGACATGAATCATGTAGTTATCATGCATTACTTTATGCATGATTCACTCATGAGTTCATCATGATTACTGCATGATTTTCTACATGAATGCATCATGACTCATCATGAATTAAAATGAATTTATGCTTACTTATGTCTGAATTCATGCAATGACATCATATCAACTAAGGTATTACTTACTGTAATGAATTCATCATGAATCAAAAGTAATTAAGGATGAATATGATGAATTCATGGTTCATTAACGTTTCACTTTTGGCAGAATCGAAGTAGAGGTTTTCATCCAGGATGCCAGTAAAAGATACCTTAAGGTACTACAGATTAAACGGTTTGCGGAACCATGTAGAGGATTCTGTGAACAGGAGCAAATGGCTATTGCCATTAGCAAAAAAAAAAAAAAAAGAAAAAAAAAGCTGAGGGAAGTTTATTGGACATCTTCCACAATTAATTTAGTTGAAGGAACACTTCAAAAAAAAAATCTGTTCAGTAAAGCTTCCAGACTACAGCAGTTAATGTTTTCTCTCAATAATCTGCACATTTTCTTGCTGGGAAAAAGATGTTCAAAATCGCTCATCTGTGAAAGTTGCCACTCTATGTACCACAATGGCTATTAATGCCCTTGTCTCACTTTTGTTAATGGCAGTAGCAGTCAAGCAGCACATAGTTGACAGGTTTTTTGATTGTTGTCTTGGCACTCATGTTTTTTTTTTTTTTTTTTTTAATTATTTCTGTAGCTTTTGATTACTACTCTATATGTTGTCATTAGTGATCTTTTGTTCCATCATTAATGCCATTAGTGATCTTTTGTTCCATCATTAATGTCCATTAAATATTGAACAGCACAATAATTTCTATTACATTTTTTGTATACAGTTTTGAGTTATTTTACACCTTTAACTCCCTAAGTTGCCTGATTTGTATTCTCAATGTCTTTCAGAACAAATTACATCTGTTGGGAAGAAAGGCCTATTCACTACTTTAGTAGAGAGGCCACAAACATGATGAAGTAATGAGTAATTAAAATTTATTTAATGTTGTTCAACTTTCCTAGTTGAATAACACTACATTTGTTTGTGATGAAAGCTATCCTATAGCCACCACTTTAGCTGAGGGGGTACAAACATAATGAACTCATGAGATATTGGGCTTTAATTCATGTCATACAAGGATTCATTCCAAATAGCATTTGACACATCTGTTCATTGTAATGAAAGCTACTCTATAGCTATCACTTTAGTTGAGGGTCACAAACATGATGAACTCATGAGAAAGTAAGCTTTGATTCATGACGTTCAATGATTCCTTAGCAATAGCATTTCACACATCTGTTGTGATAAAAATATGTACAGCCACCACTTCAGTTGAGGGGGCACAAACACGATTAACTCCTTGAAAGCTAATGCATGAAGTAAGAATGAATTAATGGAATAAATCAGTATGTAATAATGCACGAAGTAGTACATAAGTTCACTATAATATTGAATCTTCATAATCAAAAAATGATGGCAAGTCCAAGTAAAATATCAATTGTAATTTTGCCAAAAGTGAACTATGTTTTTGTAGGCCCATGAATTCATGAGCAACTAACCTTTAGTTCATGTTGTTCAATATTCCCAATAGACTAACATTTGTAAATTTATACTGTATGTTGTGATGATAGTTACCATACGTCCACCACTTTAGTTGAGGGGGCACAAAGATGATTAATTGAGAAATTAAGCTTTAATTCATGGCATTCAGTGATAAAAATGACAAGCTAATATACCTACCACTTAAGTTAAGGGCGCACATGTATGATTAATTCATGGGAAGTTAATACATGATGAAGTAATGGATGAAAACGTCTATTTTTATTCTGACAACAGAATTCTATTCTGAATTTCTATTCAGTGAAACGACTGTCTTTAATTAACCATGTACTCATCATGGTTATGCTTAATTACGTTTGATTCATGACAAATTCATTACAGTAAGTAATGCCTTAGTTGATATGATGTCATTGAAGGAATTTAGAAATGAGTAAGTATGAATTCATGTTAACTTATGATATGTCATAATGCATTCATGCATAAAATCATGCAAGAATCATGATGAACTCATGAGTGAATCATGCATGAAGTAATTCATGATAACTACATGATTCATGTCCCCTTATTATAAAGTGTTCCCCATGTTTTCTTAATCTTTGAACAAATTTCATGATTATTTTATGATTTAGTATGGTAAATAGAATACCTGTAGTTCATTTAACAGTTCCACCAGTAAAAGTTTTTGATTAGAGGTGATCATGCAGTATCAGAATTTTTCATGATAATAATAGTTTTTCATTGGAGATAAAATGTGTAGCTATCTGCCTGCATCATACAATGACAACAATTCTAATTCTAAATCATAAAAAATAGTGTAATGATATGTTTGCCACAACTTTTTGTATTATTTACTTTCTAAAATTATTTAAGGAGGATTACTTCATGAAAATGGTTTGTAACCATTTGTTCACATGTTCTGATGACATTCAAAATGTTTTTGATCCATCTGCATTTCAGTGCACTCATTTTTCACCTTTCTTCTGTTTGGTCTTTGACCAAAACTCAGTAATCATCAGTAGTACCTTTATTGTCAAAAGAGATCAAAGTTTTAAAAGAAATTGAACTTCCTCTACTCCTGTTCTTTATGTGACCATGTTCCTGCTTATCTGAATTTCTATCAGGTCACACAGCGTTTGGGAATGGACTGCTGGTTTCTTATGGCACTGAGTAGTCTATGCTGTGGGCTTGAGAAAACAGGACTGAGCAAACTAAAGCTTAGCAAGCTTTGCATTGTAAAATAGCTTGATTTCATCCAGCAGATGATATCTTCTGAGGGAGATGAAAAGTTTCGCTGACAGTCTCATGGTCTCAGTAGTGCTTCTTTGAAGGTGCACCAAGAACGGACCGACAAAAGCAATTGACAGCTCAATGTGATAGTCACTGAACCATCTTACAGAATTTTTTTCTTATTTTAGCACAAGATTACGAGGTTTTAAGAATGAAAACAATTCTGGGTAGTGCAAAAAGAACGGAACACGGAGCAAGTGTGTTGAAATTCTACCGTAATGGATGCAATGCTTATAGGTCAAGAACATCATCTGGACAAAATTCATTAGTTGGAGCTTTGCGTGTGATGCTTTAGTTCATGACGAAACACTGCATGCTGGATCACAAAAGTGAACCCGTGCATGGCTGAAGACTGGTTATGTAAACTGCATGACAGATGGAGTGAAGGCATTAAAACGGAAGCCGGCCAGTCTCTACAATTGAATTCAAGGGAAGAAAACACCCATATGACAAAACATACAGTTGGGGAGGGGGGTTGCCTTTACTTTTCAACATCAAGCATTATCTTTTTGTGAAATTTAGCTTTGATCTGCTGTCAGCTTTTCTTCATGATTTTTTTTGTTGTGTCTTTGAAAAATAACAGAATAGTCAATGCTCTGTTATTTCATGTTTCCCCGGTGCATTGTTTATTAAGTACCACAATTTATATTGTGTCACTTATAAAGTTAAAGCCAGTAGGTCGCGCAATCGTTAAAATTTTCTCGCAGCTGTGAACTATTAACAATTGAAAGAGGAGGCCAATCCAGTTAATGGCCCATAATATTTTACGACCAACATGGAGCAACAAATATTAAAATCATAAATCAGTCTTTTTGTTCTTTGTGATGCCAAGTCTCCACCCGCCACTGATGCCCTTTCATATGAAATTTTTCTGCAGAAGCCAAAGAAACTCACACGTGAAATGATTTCATATTCTTCACAAATAGTTTTGGAGGACTAAAACCATACTGAAGACATTGTCAATTTCTCAGTCTTCTTCCGTGCCAATATGCTGTGGACTTAGTGCATGTTAGAAAATACGGGCAAATTTGAATATTATGCCTTTATATTGAGTACTTATCACAGTACTGTGAAGTGGAGTGTTGAGATTAAGTATTGAAATGGGAATAAAATATTCCAAATGAAGATTTTCATCAGGCTTGATGAAAGTTAAACCATTAGAATTTTAATTTTGGCCCTCTGCTGAAGGAGCATGAAGATTCAAAAGTAAGAGAAAGAGAAAAAAATGAGTTTGCATAAGAAAATGACAGAGGATGTCTTTTGCCAGTGTGGTAGGTTGCACCATTTCACCGATTTATTTCAGTAGAAGCATGTAAAAAATGATGTAAATTACATTTAGCATCTCCTAAATAAGCGGGTTTTTTTATATGATAATGCACTCTCACATAGCCTTTATATGTAAAAGTTTAACCTCTCACAGTGTCCAGGCACACAAAATAAATCAAATACCTTTCTATGTTTTTAAGTTTCTATTCAAGGTCATGTTCATTTTCAAGGTCATTTTTAGTTGTGATTGAGACTACATTGTTTTGCTCTGATAATCTTGTCACCATCTTCATGCATTAACTCTTTCCCAACTGGCCCACATGAGGATAAAATAGCAAAACTATGGCCACACGGAAAGATTAATTAAAATATTTTACTTTTTGATATCTTTGGCTGTTCATCTTCTGACACAATATTACTTTATTCCGAAGAATTTCTGCAAGAACATGGCTAAGGACTATTATTTTGGTCTAAATTTTCCTCAGATTCCATTACAGGTACCATTTTGCGTCACTTTTCAACATTTTGATTGATTTTTTTCAATGATGAGCGAAATCGAAACGGGTTACAATGCATACTCAACATTCACCATGTGCAACTGAATGTCAACGAAGGATTTTTCTTGAAAATCAAGTCATATGCTTTGAGGAGCCGAACTATTCTGATGATAGGCAAACAAGTTCTCCACTTTCTGTTGATGGATAACACAACTAATTAGTGACATGGAAGAAATGCAATGGCATAAACAGAATGGTAATCAATGTCCACTAGGTGTCTAGCTTTTGTAATTCTGGTTACTATGGGGGAGGGACAAGAGAGGAAAAGTTCCAGTCATGTAAAGTGGTCCACATTCTTCACGAGTTGTCCTCGAGTAAAGTTATGAATTAGAACACTCAGCCTCTTCATTGACTTACTGCAAAACGTAACAAATTGGCGACGAGGTTCCTGACTGCTGTACAAAGATGGCTGTTGCTTCTACACCGTTCCCACCGCCTTTTCTACTGTGCCTGGGTGAGTCACCTATCCAGCTTGATACGTGGGAAAAGATGTTCCGGAACTATCTCCTGGTCATTGGTGCGACGGGGGGGAAATGGCCAGAGGAGAGGAAAAAGGCTATCTTGCTGCACTGTCTGGGAACAGAGGGCCAGAGACTATTCTATACGCTTCCAGGCCAAGGTACTACCATGGATGATGCTCTTAAAGCTTTGAAAGCGCTCTTCAATCCGAAAAGAAATACTGTTGCTGAACGACATGCCTTCATAAAGAGAGCTCAGGCTCAAAACGAAACCATCCTGCAGTACATTGCCGCTTTACGAGCTACTTGTGAATTTGCTGATAAGCAGGATGAAATGATATGGGACCAATTGGTAGAGCGTGTTACTAGTCAGCGCATACGAGAACATCTGCTCCAAGAGACTGATTTGACATTTGCGAAAGCAGTCACACTTGCCACTCAAATTGAAGCTGCAACACCCCCCCCACCCCCCACCCCCCGCCATCGGCCGATGGCTGTGCAAAACGTTTTGTCCACAAAGTAAATGTCTCGAATGCAGTTATTCCAGTGAGGCAGAAGCTGCGCCGCTTGCCGTTATCAGTGTGAGATGCAGTCAGTAAGCAAACCAATAGCCTTGTCAAAGAAGGAATAATTGAGAGAATCGATGTGTCACCGTGGGTTTCCCCTATCGTAGTAATTCAAAAAAAATCAGGAGGCATTAGAATGTGCGTGGACTTGTGAGAGCCAAATAAGGCTGTTGTTACAGATTGTTACCCACTGCCACACATTGACGAGTTGTTGTCACTACTCAAAGGCGCTACTGTTTTTCCTACGATTGATTTGGAGGCAGCTTACTTTCAATTGCCCTTGCATGAAGTGAGTTGTGATCTGACAGCTTTCGTTATGCACGATGGGCTGTTTAGGTTTTGCCGAGTTCTGTATGGGTTAACCTCAGCTCCATCCACTTTCCAAAAGATGTTAACTGCAGTGCTAGAGGGTTTGCCTAATGTAGCCCACTACTTAGAAGATATCATTCTTTGGGGGACAACCCGAGATGCTCACAATGCCATTCTCGCCTCTGTTCTACAGCGCTTACAGGAGGCAGGTCTACGGCTTAACAGACACAAATACCAGTTTCATTAAACGACATTGCACTTTCCAGGACACATAGTTACACTGCAAGGGATTCATCCTACTGATGACCATCTATCTCCCATCCTGCACGCACCACCTCCTCCTGATGCACACACACTTCCTTCTTAGGACTGTTGTTGCAGTGTAATGAATTCATTCCAAATGGTTGTTGAACCCCTGCGCACTTGCATCTGTCAAGATGGGGATTTCAAATGAACAGTAGAGGCCAAATGCAATTTCGACACTGTGAAAATGCAGCTGGTAGACAGTCCAGCCCTAGCTTTATTTGATCCTGACCTTCCCACTATCGTCTCTACGGATGCGTCCAACTATGGATTAGGTGCTGTCCTGACCCAAATGCACGGCCATACAGAACGCGTTGTTGCCTTCGCCTCGCGGACATTGTCGCCTGCTGAATGAAAGTACTCTACTATCGAAAAGGAGGCTCTTGGCTGTGTCTGGGCCATGGAAAAGTGGAGAACATATCTGTGGGGACGTAAATTTGCATTCCGCACTGATCATCAGGCATTAACTACGCTGCTGACTTCTTAAGGGACTGATCGTGCAGCCATGAGAATCGCGCGCTGGGCTGCACGTCTACTGTGTTTTAACTACGATGTAGTGTTCAGGACAGGTTCACGAAACAACACTGCAGACTGCTTGTCCCGCTTACCGCTCCCAGCTGTTGTGGACAATTGCGTGGACACTGAACCAGAGTTCGTTTCAATATTGTCTACAACTATGACTGCTGTTTCACCAACTGAGTTTGCATCCGCATCTGCCTCTTGCCCAGAGCTTACTGACCTGCAATCACAGCTGGCTGAAGGCTGGCCCCGCTCTTCTACTACTCTCCCTGACACAGTAGGCCCTTATTTTCGCTGCGAGATGAGTTCAGTGTGCAAAATGACTATGTGTTCAGAGGCACTCAACTTGTCGCTCCACTCTCACTGCATAACACACTGGTCACTTTGGCGCACGAGGGTCACTAAGGAATTGTCAGGACGAAACAGAGACTCTGTGACCTTTACTGGTGGCCAGACATGGACGATCAGGTTACACAGCAAATCAAAGGATGCCAATTATGCCAGTCATGTGTCAAGACTGCTACCCCTGCCGCTGCCCCATTACAGCCAGTGCCGTTTCCTTCTCAGCCATGGGAGAAGTTGGCTATTGATATGGTAGGTCCGTTTGAAATCACTCCATGGAACTGTAAATAAGCAATCACATTGACGGACTATCACAGTAAATGGTCAGAAGTGGCTTTCGCTGCCACTGTGACAGTGTGATAATGTTCCTTACATCTGTCATTAGCAGATTTGGAAACCCCAGTAGCAAAGTAACAGATAACGGGAGTCAATTTATGTCTGCAGAGTTCGCTACATTTCTGAAATCCACAGATATAGAACACATACGCACATCTGTCTATCATCCTGCTTCAAATGGTGCTATTGAGCGTCTCCACCGAGTCCTTAAAGGCAGCATTCAATCCGCCATCCTAGAGAGGAAACCCTGGAAAAAGACTGTCAATGAATTTCGTCAGGTATTTTGCTCAACTTCCCATTCAACTTCCAGGATTTCTCCTTATTGAGTTAAGGCCCAGTCACACAGCCGATCACGCACGAATCACTCACAAATCACGCACAGATTGGGTTTGTGCGTGCTTGTGCGTTGAGAAATTGACCAATTTTTCGGGGTGTCGGGGGTAGAAATCTCGGACGAATCACGCATGAATCGCGCATGAACCACGCATGTATCACTTACAATCACTGACATATCGCGCACGTCGACGCATAATAGCAAACACGGTGCAGTATTCCACGAACATTCGACGCACGCCCGACGCATGAATCACCGGCGGAGCACGTCCAAACACGAACGCTTCACGTACATTCCACATACAAGCACTTTCATTCCGCGCATGTCGACGCATGCCCCACGGATGAATCACTGACGGATCACGCACGAAAAACGCACCTTCGGCGTCACTATCGCTTCGGTTCAGCGCATATAAAAAGCGGTGAACGACGGGAGTTCCTCAGTACCTTTCGCCAATCAAGAACACTTCAAGAGATGCCACCCAGGAAAGCTCGCTTGCCCTCAAAGACAAGGGTGCAGAAGAAGAAAGCTGCTGAAGAAGAAGAAGTTCTGCTGCAGGAACACCATAACATCCCTTCTTCGAGGGTTCATAGTGATATGGACCCCTTTGCAGCAAGGTCTGGAATGGCAAAAGTGCCCGAAATGGCTGCTTTTATATGCCAAAATACATACGTGAGTTGTCAGTGGTTCGTCAGTGGAACATCAGTGAATCATCAGTTTTCTGTCAGTCAGTCGTGCGTCGGAAATGCGTCACTCGTCAGTGGATGTGCATCGTTATGCGTTTTCCGTCAGTGATATGTCAGTTATTCGTCAGTTTTATAATTGATTGTCAGTGGATGTCAGTGGAATGAACGTGATACGTGCGCGTTTCATGCGTGATATGAACGTGGGGCATCAGTGGACGGACGTGGGCGGATTCAAACCAGTTCTGACGCATAAGCACTGACGGCCAACGAGTGTCCCGCGCATAGTTACGCATACTCGACGCATAAACTACGCATGCCGACTCATGAATTACGCACACCAACGCACAGTTGTGCGTCGGAAAATTTTTGAACAGTTCAAAACTCAAAATCACGCACAAACCGCCTTCGACGCACATCCACTTACAATCACTGACAGTCCACGTTCGTTCCACCTACGAGTTACGCATACAACGTACGCTCCGCGCAGAAACGAAAATCTGTGCGTAATTCATGCGTAATTCATGCGTTTTCGCTGTGTGACTGGGCCTTTACTCATCGGGAAGAAGATGCGTACTCGGCTGAATGTTCTGCCACCAGTGTCCTCCTCGAAGAATGATGCTGCCCTGTCACAGAGAGTGGCTGCACTGCAGAACAAAATGAAAACCTACGCTGATTTCAGACGAGGAGCACATACTACTATATTCGAAGAAGGAGATAGTGTGCGTGTTTGGAAACGTGCCGACACGTGCCAAAAGCCAGAGCCGGCCCAAGGCATAAGCCAACTAAGCGACTGCTTAGGGCCCCGCGACCACTAGGGGGCCCCCAAGAGTAATTCACAAAAATATTGTTTAATTTATTTATTTATTTTTGCACGTGTGAGTGATGATTCCTTTATGATCAAAGGCATTTTATTGGACAAAAACAAAATTTTATGTTAACAGAGTACTGCTGATGTAGGCCAAGTGATTCCTACTGCCTCTCGCTTTAAATGTCAAGCACCGGAAATTTGTGCATCCTGCTGTGCAGGCCGCTGTGCGCATCCAAGGAGCAGCTGGGTGAAAGCTAAACAATGTCACAAAAATACATATTCTTCAGGAGCAGAGAAAAGAAAGAGGAAGAGGAGAAAAAAAACGCCATGATAAACATATGTTTGCATGTCTTGGTAATGTAAGTTTCCTTGAGTTAGGAAAGTCTATCAATATCCTTAACATTTTGATGCAACTGGTTGTGTGTAGCTGTTAATAGCAAATTAGCTAGCTAGTTAAAAACTAGAGACATTTCTCTTAACTGGCTGGCAGAGGTGTATAGTAACTAAGTACATGTACTTCATTACAGTACTTAAGTCATTTTTTTATTTTGAGGATTAGTACTTCACTTGAATTTTTTATTTTTTCTTAACTGGGACTTTTACTCCACTACATTTAAAAGATATAAAGTATATTTGTTACTTTGACACTGGCCACTTTGATACTCGTTGCAAATTAAAATATGAATGTAATTCATCGTTTATGGATTATCTGGATTTAGCGTGTTCGAGAATAACAACGGTGCTCATCAGGGTATCTTAAGCGCTTTGTTTAGATGTGTCCGCCAGCGGACATGGAGCTGCAAATTTATACGCGCAGTTACAATATTCTATCACTAGATAGCCCACCCGTATCAGTTATTGAATATTCACAAGCAAACCAAGCTTATTTAATACTCTGTTATTGTAAATTTGCAGTTATTTTTATAAATATAAGTGATTTTATTTGTTGTTGCATTTTATTGTTGTTTTTGCACTACAAATTATTTTTGCACATTGCTGTCACAGTTTTTTTAAACCAAAAATAATAAACCAGAAGACACTTTTACAATAAATGCATTGTCTACTAGTTTATTTTGCTACTTTTAGTAGGCCTGGATGATATTCAGTATCCCACTTAGTGCTTTATTACTTGCAATGTTGTGTAAATCAACCCCAGTCCACTCTTGTAGCTAAATGTGCTCCCTTTTTTGAGATTAAAAACCATACATGAGTAAAGACATGTCAGGCTGATAATAGGATAATGTAAACAACACTGCCAGAGCTGCATAGATGCAGCAGGGTAACACTGCTGCAATGGGTTTATAATTGGTGTATTAATGATCAATAGTCAATATTATTGGCAGAAATAGAAGGTCCCAAAATCAAATTTTGCTTGGGGCCCCATGGAGGCTTGGGCCGGCTCTGCCAAAAGCGCATCCTAGGTTCACAGAACCAATGCAGATTAAACGGAAAGTCGGTCCTGGGACTTATCTGTTGCAGGATGGGAAGAAGTGGCACGATTCTCACTTATCTTTGTACATTACCCCTGCAAAGCCAGTTATTTCTAACCTTCCTGAAATTGACTTGCCTAATCAACCGTCTACAGTTCATCAGCCAGATGTTCCCTCACGATGCTGATCGTGTCCCTGCCATAGAGGTTCCAGCTCGTGTGAGACGACCAACCCGTTGGCTGGAGGATTATGTGGAATAATAAATTGGTTCAGTTAATGATTAAGAAGGACTTATTAGAGTGCTCAGTACTGTTGATGTGTACTTCAGGTTAATAGCCTATGATACATTTGAAATCGTGTATTCATTACTTAACTACAAAAGGTCATTTAAAGGTTTGAGTGTGAATTATAAGAAATTCTAAGTTTTTGCTTTAGTAGCCTATAAATTAATTCAGTAAGTGTTACTCTTAGGAGGGGAATATGTTGTATTCTATGTCCACTAGGTGTCAGGCTATTGTAATTCTGGCTACTATTGGGGAAGGACAAGAGAAGAAAAGAAGAGAAGTTCCAGACATGTAAAGTGGTACACATTGTTCACGAGTTATTCTTCAGTAAAGTTATAAATTAATACACACAGCCTCTTCATTGACTTTCTGCAGAACGTAACACATTCTCACTGGTCTTACCTGACTGGGATTCAGCACTGCTGTCGGGAAAAAGTTAACTGCTAAACCTTTCCCATCATTGTAATTATCCTGACGCCCAAATCACGAGATGTAAAACTGCACCATTTGCACATTTTTATTAGGTGCACAATCTTTTTAATGGTCATCATTATTCATTGGGTCAAGACTCTTAATTGCTTCTAGAAGTTAGATAAGTTCATGCACAAAATGTGTTGTGATATGTGACAAGGTTTGATTCCCATAATGTGCTGCCAAATTAAAGGTTCATATTTGTTAATTAATTGGGCATTTGAGTACCATTATTTGAACATATCCATGCTGTAAGAGGAGGTTAGAGGAACACCAGTTGCAGGATCCAGAAGTGTTTATTGAACACCAAACACTAAGAGAAACTTAGCAGACACACCAGAAATAAAACACCATGCACAAGCACTGAACAAATGGGAGAACTGAGGTACACTGCCAAAGGCAGGGGGAAACAGAAATACTCACTCCAAGTGTGGATAAACTAAGGACACTACAACTGCACCTAACTAAACTGACGGACACATTGGGAGACTTAAATACGGGGCAGACAAGACGAGGGCGAAGCAAAAAACAAGACTCGGGAATCATACGCAGGAAAAACTCGGAAGGCACGAGGAGCTGAGATATCACCAGGTAGAACAGAGTCAGTACGGAGGATCTGTCTGACATCCGCTCTCCCAACTCTGCCACATATAGTCACAAGAGGAGGCGGGGACTCAAAATGCAATCTCGGACTGAAACAGAAACACTTGGGATTAAAAACAATTACACGAAAACCGGGTTAACAATAATGACTCGAGACAAGACGCTGAGACCATCAGTCAAACTAGACGGTTTAGATTAAGGTAATGTAAACGAGACAATTAAAAAGCACCACAAGAAAAGCCAAGGAAAGCCCAGGTTTTTAAATACAGTTATTCAGAGACAGCTCAGGCCGAATACACGATAGCTAGGAAATGCAAGCACTCGCTAATGAGTTAATAAGGTTAATACTACATGGCGAAATATTTACAATCACCTTTAAATACGTGCTGGTTACTACGGGTTTGTAATATCCTATCAGAGAATGCATTCACTCAGAGTTTCGCGAGACCCAGAATTAAACACAGCCGGATGCAAAGAATGAGCCGAAACCAAAAGAGGAAACGTGATTAGACGATGAGACGCAGGCATGCTGAAGGCGGTCACGCGACATCACTGAAGGCAGAGTGGGAGTGGATTGTCAGACGGCCGAACTGAAAGCTGAAAAATAAAATTAAACTAAGGTCCAAGCACAAATAAGCACGAGACACACGAAAGACAGAATCATAACACATGGATCATAGAGACCCTGATTTTGAATGTTTAAGCTGAATGTTTAATCCCAATTTTGAAAAGGTTGTCACACAACAAGAGATTTAATTATGTTTGCATATAGACTGAGCTGTCACAAAAGGCACAGTTTGCTGTCAGCCAGGTAGTTTGAGGTTTGCCACTTTGCTAACAGTTGTAAGAGCAAATTGTCAAACAATTAAAGAACAACTGCGTGGAATTTGGGGATCTCGCCATCAGCGTCCATAGTAAGGTAAACCTAGAGAAACTGGGGCAATCTCCATGTATAAAAGAGGTAACATACCAATATTGCATGCCTGTGACCTTCAAGCACCCAGAAGGAACTGAATTGAGTACCAACATGCTTCTGTAATGGACATAATCACATGGGCCCAGAAATAATTCAGAAGAACGGAGTCAGTGAACACAGTTCATTGTTGAATCATCAAATGCAAGTTTAGACTCTACTACACAACGAGGAAACCATGTATCAAAGCCTTCCAGAAGCAGTGCCGACATCTCCAATGCATGTGCAAGGGACTGACCTGGAAGTAGAAAGGAGTGCTGTGGTCGGACAAGCCCATCTTCCAAATTGTTTCTGGAAATAATAGATGTCGTGGTTTCTGAGCCAAACAGGAGAAGGACCATCCCAGCTGTTATCAGCGATGTGCTCAGTAGCTTGCATGTCTTGGTTTGAGGCTGTATTAGTGCACCCAGCATGGGCAACTTGAGCACCCATGAAGGCAAAATTGATACAGAAAGGAACGCATGCATTTTTGAACAACGTATTCAGCTTCCAGTCATCCCCTTCTTGTTCCAGTGGGATAATACCAAACCATGCACTGTATTACAACAGCATGGCTTCATAGTTACCTTGTGCAAGTACTGCCTGCTGCTTCAGGAGAGTCCACAAGCATTGAGCTGGAGAGATTTTGAGCGGAAGAATATTCTCAGATCCGGTGTCATGTACTCCCTGACTTCATCACACATTACAGAAGACTCAGAGCTGGTATCTTGGAACTGGGAGGCTGCACAAAATATTGCATGAAGGCATGCCAATAATTATGGTACACGTTTTTGAGAAAATAATTTTTTCATGATAAGAATTTCATGTTTCTGTAACTTATATCACTTCAATTAAAAGTTTGATTTTTGTGAATATCTCGAGCAAAACATTGTAATAGTTTTTTACCAAAAGGATGCCAAAAATTCTGGAAGGCATTATATGTATTGTTGTGTTCCGGGGTTCTGGCCTTTGGCCAGAACAGTGTTGCTTATGGTTTTAACAGTTTCATGTTCAAGATCCCATAGTCATAGTTCATGTTCATAGTCATAGTTTTAACAGTTCCTTGTCTCAGGATTTTACATGTCATATTTCATGTTCCATGTCCATGTTTTTACTTTTCCATGTTTTGTTTCATGCCAGGTCTGCCATGCGGCAGTTCCCCACAAGCGAGCCCGCCCCGTCAGCTGGGAGAGGACGAAGGCGACTCGGGCCGGCTCTGAGGCGAAGGTGGAGGGCTGCAGAGCGAAACACATCTCACAGGTGGTGAGAAAAGCCCTGCAGAACCCTGGTTCTCCACCGTACCTTTCGGGCGGTGGAAGGCAGGGCTCAGGACCAGGGTGGACAGCTGGCTGCAGCTGAGGTGCTTCTGCGCCGGGCTGGCGCACAGGGGTGATGGGTGGCTGGTGTGCTGCAGGAGCACGGGGCTGGACAGCTGGCATGATGGGACCCTGGCTGGGACTTGCCCGGGGAAGGCTGGCCTTCAGTGTGGCCAGCGCAGCTGTCAGCTCCTGGATCTGCTGCCGTTGATGCAGCAGCTCAGCCTCTCGCTGGGCGATCCTGCACTCCATCCCGCTGGTGTCAAGGAGACACTCTCAGATCCAGGCAGCAGATCCAGGAGCTGACAGCTGCGCTGGCCACACTGAAGGCCAGCCTTCCCCGGGCAAGTCCCAGCCAGGGTCCCATCATGCCAGCTGTCCAGCCCCGTGCTCCTGCAGCACACCAGCCACCCATCACCCCTGTGCGCCAGCCCGGCGCAGAAGCACCTCAGCTGCAGCCAGCTGTCCACCCTGGTCCTGAGCCCTGCCTTCCACCGCCCGAAAGGTACGGTGGAGAACCAGGGTTCTGCAGGGCTTTTCTCACCACCTGTGAGATGTGTTTCGCTCTGCAGCCCTCCACCTTCGCCTCAGAGCCGGCCCGAGTCGCCTTCGTCCTCTCCCAGCTGACGGGGCGGGCTCGCTTGTGGGGAACTGCCGCATGGCAGACCTGGCATGAAACAAAACATGGAAAAGTAAAAACATGGACATGGAACATGAAATATGACATGTAAAATCCTGAGACAAGGAACTGTTAAAACTATGACTATGAACATGAACTATGACTATGGGATCTTGAACATGAAACTGTTAAAACCATAAGCAACACTGTTCTGGCCAAAGGCCAGAACCCCGGAACACAACATGTATAATCTGGTAGTGGTGAACTGCCGCAATGAATTTTATTGTCCTGAAGTTAAATTTCACATTTGACATTTCTGGCAAGATAAAATGCGGTAGAAAGTACCTGTCCTACAAATCAGATAAGGCTTTACAGCCATTAGACAGGTTGTGCGTCTCCTTCAGAAGACCACTCTAATCCCAAACAATGCTGGCTTCTCTGTTACAGCAAACTCTGATGTAAGAGGCTGGCTCTTCAGAGGCAGGGACAGAGAAAAACGATGACTGGGCTCTCTCACGGTGAATGCTGATTGGTTCCCTCCATGGAGAGTCATGCCATAACCTGATGCTGATGAAAGCTGTGGATTTGTGCCGAGTTGACCTCAGTGGTCTTATCTCAGGTTTCGCCGGCGAGGATCATGTCACATTCTGACAGCACTGAGTCCCCTGTCCAGCCCCTGGCAGACACCCCTACGGAAATACTCCATTGACCCTATCAGTCACCTGGTTAGCTTTCCTCTGCCCCCGACAGAAACATGCTGGTTTGTCACGTAGGATCATTCCAGAGCCAATCATAGTGTGGATGCATTCTGAGTGTTTCTGATATCTGCGCATTGAAATACTTGATTATGTCCCTCAGTGGCTCCATGGAACTTCCAGAAATTTCTTCAGAGCCTTTTGTCCAGAATCCGGATGCCATACAATAAATACACCGCCATCACAAATTGGTAAATGCGGGACAACAACAGGGCGATAGATGACTGTTGGGCTCATGTTGGAGTATGTGCTAGACATTGTCTATTTCACTGGAGCATACTGTGATTACTTTGCTTTTAACTGCATCAATGCAAAAGCGAAGCAGAGTGGATTAAAACTGTGTGTAATTAAATTAGTTCTGTTAGAGTAAACTTTATGACTTTGATCACTTCTTGGCTCATATAAACACCACAGGAGTTGAACACTGATGAACAGAGTTTTACAGTGTTAAGTTCCTGCCAAATCAGCCTGAAACTTGATAGGCTGCCTTAAAACATACATGCTGCAAGTGCCAACCAAAGAGGCAAGTGAGGTCATCACTTTTCCTGTGAACACAGCCAACTTCCCTGGTAAGCCTGTTGTATCGGTGGGAATATTACTGTGGCAAAGAACAGTAGCAGAGAAGCGTAGCTGTAGGTTGCTTGCATGGTAACTGAAGAGTTGTTGGTTTGTGCCCCCGGTGGTGCTCAGGATTCTGACTTGATCGGGAGAGATTATGAGCACTAATGTTGAGCCCTTGACCCCAAAACTGCCACAGTTATTTAAGGGGTGATCTGGGGTTAAATGGGCAAAATTTGATTATTTTTCCAAACATTTTTTTTTTTTTGGAATAAAAATATTCTATAATAACCCACCTTTAATAATCACTAATTGCAACCAAGATCAAAAACTGAACTCAACTTTCCAGTGCGGTTTAATGCATTTTCCATTGATTTCCTCAGGTATAATTTTTTAAATGTTTGTGGCAGTCATAACTTTTTTACTTATCATTGAAAATCAATTAAATTTGGGCTGCAGGTACTTTACTTCATTAGAAATGCAATGATATGGGGAAATTTGGCCTATTTGTTACATACTTTGAATATTTTGAGTATTTGAAGAATGGCTAAGAATGGCTATGTCATTGCATTTGGATAAGCAATGGCTTTTAAATGATGAAAGAAAAACTGAATTCTATCTTAGAGTTAAAGAGGAATTAGTGCCAGAAGTTCTCTGCATATTTAATGAGCTTGCTTGGTTACCATGGCAACCGCATAAACAGAAAAATGCCAACTTGTATCTTTTTTCGTGGTTATGATATATACCTCTTTAGATTAATTCTGAGTTGTTTCCTTGTGTCATTTTTCATTTAACCCCAGATCACCCCTTAACCCCTGTTTTTCCCTATTCTATCTGACTTGCAACAGTTCTCTCTGGCATTTCTCTTGAAACAGAAATTTGGTCTCAATGACAGTAGGGTTTAAAAAAACATTAGTGCTGTAAAGCAGTTAATTTACTGTTCCCCACTCTGCTCCTCGTACTTCCATTTGACTGCGCTGAAAGGTCTTGGTCCTCTGGTCTTTTTTTTTCTTTTTTTGAATGTTTGGTGGAAGTTCCCAGTTACCTATTCATCTGGTTATCAGTGGAATGTTACAGTAAGTGTTTTTCTGAAACATAAAAGTTTTCCACTACTTTTTCAGCCCCCAGTCCCAATTGTATGGGAACATGTTGCAGGTTTCAGTCTCGGAATTTGTGAATATTTAGAGAAAACAATTCAGATAATTAGGTAGAACTAACATATTATTATTTGTGCTGTTTTCATCTGAATGTAGGTTGAAGATAATTATCACATTCCTTAGTGTTGTTTTTATTTTCATTTTACAGACTGTCCCATTTCTTGTGGAATTGAGGTTGGAACACATTTTCTTTTTTGGTTTTGATAAAGTTTATCTTCCTTTAATTACAAATTTTTTCTCACTGAAATCATTTTGGTTTTTTGTGCATGGATAGGTGCAATCACTTGGGTTTTATAAGCTTAGAAGCCTCATAATAAACTAATAATAGGCTTAAAATCATGCAGTTAAATCTGTACATTTTTTCATCATATCTAAAATGTTAAAGTAGCATGTAGAGTAAATTCCTCGGATGGTAGACTATTTGCGAAACATTGCAATTTAAATTTCCATATAAAGGAAATATTAGCTGGAAAAAAGATTTAAACTTTATTGAAACACATTTCTTTTAACGTGAAACAGATGACGAAGCTCTTTTGACAATATTTCAATGAATTAATTGACATGAATATGCCAGTCACCATGCGGCCCTAAATCCTGTAATCTGTCATCATCTGTGACATTTGACAATACTCTTTAATGCACAACATGAGGGAATTATGGGACATCTGAGGATATCACTGTTAGAAATCGCTGATTTGTATGTTTGTTTTTAGTATGTTTTAGTAATTTTTATTGCTATTTATTTATTTATCATATTTATTCGTTTAGAGTATGTATTTTTCTGTTACGATTGCGCTGTCTTTAGTCTTGAACGTTTTCCTTTCGTTTCCATCTTATGGCGTCTTGTCAGTCTTCACACTCTCTTCCCTATACTTCGACGAGGTAATTCCACTTCCTTCTCTCTGGCTGTTCTCATTGGCTATCCGCACCGAAGAATAGTTAGCGAGGCACGGGTGATTAGTTAGATCAGAGTTAGAACTCCACCTGTTTCCCCTCGCTTTCCTATCACCGTCCTTGCTTTTCTAGTTCCGCCACCCTCTACAGCTGTCCTGCATTCTAGCTGGGATTACACTGATCAGTTTGTGTTTAAAAGACGCATTTTTACTGCAGCTCCCTGTCGACTCGTTTCTTCCCATAGCTCGCTTTGGCTCGATTCTGCGCTTTCTTGGTTTCGATTGTTGATTGCTCGTTTTCTGTGAATTCTCCCGTAAGTCTCGTTATTGATTGTTTGTATCACGTTGTTTGATTGCTGGTTGATTGCTTAGCACTTCGTTCTCCCTAATTCCCATTTTGTACCCATCTGTTTAGATTCTCCTGTGTTTATCCCTTATCCCATCCAACTCCCTTTTTCCTTCCCCTTCCATTCCCTTAGCTCAGCCCCTTTGTTACCGTCTTTGTGCGGATTGATTCTCTGGTTACTGAACTACTTGCTCGTCCCCTGACTCTGATTCTGACTATTCTGCATTACCCTGTCTGCCTGGCTATCGATCTGTTTCTGTTCATTACCATGAGCTGTAATAATCCTAATAAACGCCCTCCCGATGCTGAACTGCATTTGGAGTCTAAACCCGTTCCTTTCAATCACTGTAATGCTCAATACTCCTGACTTTGGAAACATTGTCAGCTGGTATCCAGTGCATTCTAGGATACTCATCTCCATTTGGGTACAATGCATTTCTAGAGTTTTCTGAATTCATGCATTGTATACAACACATTTGCTCAGAAATGTATTGAATGGATAGCTACGGTGCCAAAATGAGCCATTGACCAGTTTCATCGTAACTGCAATTGTTCAATTTGGATCCAGATTGTGACCATCCATTATGATATGCTGTACTTTTACCATTTTCATTAAAATATAGCCAAAAATAATACTTCACATTGCAAGCTTGCTATAACCCCTTCTCAAAAGTTGGGACTCTTTTAAATGCAAATAAAAGGGAATGCAATTATTTTCAAATTCAATTAAAACCCTATATGAAATAGAGTATAGGACAAAAAACATATCAAATGTTGAAACTGATCATTTTTTTTTTTTTTTTGATCTGGTTATTTTGAATTTGATGACAGCAACATGGTGGGGTTTTTTTTTTTTTTTTAAATTTGGCACGGGACAATTTGCGCAGAAGCCAAATCTGGCTTTTAAGGAGTTACCTGATTTTAAGGCTTTATAATTCAAGATTGCAGCTTTACAGACAGAAAAACCTTGGCTCAATTGAGTCGAGACATTTGAAGCAGAAAGACTCCCATCGTATTTTAGTTTTATTTTTATGATTTTGGTGGAGAAAAGGGGCTGCAAATACAATCTTCATGAAAATTCAACTTTGAAATAGCAAAAAAAATAATAATAATACTGACAATTGGAAAAACTGCTGGGGCTTAAAATATACATTTCTGGAATCAAACTTCTTGACCACAAGTACAATTCATGTTGAACATTACATTCTAGATTACTCGCTTGCTATGAGCCAAATTAGACAGCTATCCAGGTGTCTCTTCAAAGTCTGAGATCCATCAAAATGGTTCACTGTCAAATCATACATTAACCATACATTTAACATGATGATGGGCATGAAATTCAGCATGAACCAATGATTTTCTGGTTGAGTTTAGCATGAATTTATCAATATCAGTGCAGTTGAACATCATAGGTCACCAGAAACCTCTGCAAACACAAAACATGCCTTTTCTCCATAATAAAGTTAACAATATTGTCCATTTTTCTTCAAAGTCCCCCATGCATTAAAGTGCTGATTAAACAGCTATAACATTCATGCTGCAATGAAAAGCTAACCGCTCTCACATCTGAGCTCATAACCTTACACCTTATAAGGGTAAAAACTCACTAACTCCGTAATATCTGAATTCTGAAATACAATCTTTGTATTTAAATCTTTAAATTTTCTTGATGCATTTTTCGTGCAGAAAGCAAATCAAGTGTTCACCGCGCCTGTCCTACTTGTTAGAGTATTCACAGAACTCGCTACCTGTAAAAAATGTGCTCAGCTGAGCTTTCCAAAAGGCCCATTTAGGCCATTTAACTGTGACACTGTTGTTTAATGGAATTAGAATAATTCATAAGTCATTTCATTGAATTAGAATAAGTGCTCAAATTTTTGTTTTCTTTGAAGAGTGTTCACTGTGCAGTATAAAGTCTGGGTTGAGTAGAATTTCTAAGTTGTAAAATCAATCATGGGTAAACAGCGCGACCTCTCAATGGGAATAGTGACTCAAATTCAAGCCATTCGCTAACAAGGCTTGACCCAAGCTAAAATTGCTGAGCAGCTCGGCATCAGCCAGTCTTCCAGCTGCAAAGCTCTCAAGAAAGACTGCAGCAAGCGTACCAACTGTTCCGGCATCCGAAAAACTTCTGCTCGTGACAACAAGCAGCTGAGAAAGATCGCAGTCAGCAACCGGTTCAAGTCCATTTCTGAGCTCAGCGACTTGTGGAACGAGCAGACCGGCGCTAACGTCTCGAGAACAACCACTTACCGTACCGCAAAACATGCATTTCAAAATTTTTTGATTGCGCTATTTCAAATTATTCTAATTCGTTGACCAGCACTTGTATATCTTATTTTAACAGAACAGAAATTTCACTTTCAGGAAAAATCAAACGAAATATGCCTCCATATTCAACAGAATGGTGTAATGAACGTACCAAGGGATCTACCGACGTGCGTGGGCTGCATGCATTTGGAGAAACGAAAACCTCGGCATTCGATGTCTTTAAACGGGGTATAAATTCTACAGGAAAAAGCCATATTGAGCAAAATGCAAACGGAGTAGAAGTATAACCTGTTTTCTTCATTGATGCCCTCCTCCAGAGACAGATGTATTGAGTAGAATGAACCCTCCAGTGCTGTTTCATTCGGAATAATTCCCATTGACCGGGTCCATACAACATTTAACTCGTAAATGAAACGGAACACTTCAGGCCGGTTTTGGGTGTCTTTGTTTCTTTGATATCGCATCACTTTCAGCTGCGCAACCGTGGCCAACATTTGAAGAATACAACCAACCTTACTTTTACGCTTAGCTTTGTATCCCATTCTTATTGTCAGATCAATGTATTTCAGTGATTGAGGAAAGTTTAAACACTGGGGAATTGGATAAGAAACGAGTCTATCAATACATCGTTACCGAGAAGCTTCACAAGGGCGTGAACTATGACTGTAGAGTTACGCAGATGAATCTGAGTATATAATTGAGTGACTGGCTATCGACACCAGTACTTGGGTGGAAAGAAGGGAGAGTTGAATTTGTCAATGGAGGAATCTACGCGTTGATCCATGGGAGGGAACTATGCATATTTTGTGTGTGATGACTGTAATTGACAGTAGAATGTGAGAAAATCAATTCTATGTCGGATTTTTTTGCTTCACAAAACATATTTTTTTAACCACTAACCACTTGGCTCACTGTAGCAAAAATGGTTGCTACAGAGTACTACATTTTTTTCTGTTGCAAGTGATAATTTTATGAAACTACTGGATCAATACTATGGGCAAGGATATTGACCAGTTTGCACATCAGGCTTAGCTGAGGAGTTTAATTCATGCAACTCCTGAAAAACAGGGATTGGAGGGAACTTCCCCATACTCTAAATTGCGTTTCAGCTCTGCCTGCTTGTGAAAATTCGATAGCTAATCCGGGGGTGCCATCTCGTGGTCGAGTACTGTAACTAAGTGCTTAAATTTGCAGTTCTATAGACGCGAGTGTCTACATCTGCAGAAAGGGGTTTTAAATACTGGAAAAGTTGCATGATCCTAAAAAAAGACAACTGGCAGAAAAAAACCTCTGTACGCATGGGACAAGGCCAAAATCCAGTTTTAAATTGCTGTGATTTTGGGGTCCTCAGGCAGCACTCCATTAAAAACAGACTGGATTCTGTGGTGGAAATCACTGCATAGACTCAGGAACACTTCCGTAAATCATTGTCTGTAAACACAGTTTGTCACTGCATCCACAAATGTGACTTAAAACACTGCCATCTAGAGATTAAAGCATGTATAAACAAGATCCAAAAACAGTGTCTTCTTCTCTGGGCCTAGCTCATTTAAAATGGACTGAGGCAAAGTGGAAAACTGCCTTGTGGTCTGACTAAGCAAAATGTGAGATTTTTTTTGGAAGATGCCTTTTTTGAGGCAAGCTCTTACTCAGATCAGCAACACCATGCCAAACACCACACTCTGCTCGTATTACAACGACATGGCTCTGTAGTAGAAGAGTCTGGGTGATTAAGTGGTCTGCCTGCAGTCCAGACCTGTTACTTCTGACAATACTGGGTGCTAGGCACGGCGTTATGGGTGGGCCTAGGTTGACCTAGGCCCACCCACTCATCTACAGGCCCACCTTAAACTTTTCTTTAAAAAAAAATGTATATATATATATATATAGTTTGAAATACATTTCATTATTTAATTCAATAATGATTCAAATTTGTTAATTTTAAAAATGATTTGAAAAGGTTGGTTATGTTGATACTTCATCTGCGCAAGTTCAAGAGGCAGGTCGGGTTCGGGGAAGGCGAGCTCATCAGCAGTTGCTGTCAGAACCGAGGACAGCAGTCACAGCCAGGTAGCCGATGCACTGAAACGTTAAAAAATGAAACAAAAATATTTATGCAACATTAGCAACCAAATTCAATATATAACAGAGATAATATAGCAGTACATCATCTAGACGTTTTTATTAAGTGAAGATTAAATGTTGTATCAGCGATCCTGCGCAGGAGATCTTTCTTCACGAACTGTTAGCAGCTCCTCTCATGGGCAGTGAAAAACTCTGGTCTCTGTAGGCCACCTACAGCCACGTAGGCAGTGGGAAAGATACATAAACTCGTGTGGACCTACCCGCTTCCCCTAAGATCAACAAAAGTGTTCCTACGAATTGCAGGGCAGGGGTGGGTCTTCTGCGGCTATTCCGTGCTGGTGTGCGACAAGTGGGTAAGACTGAGCGGGAAATGAAATGAACTGGCAGTGGCACTACCGCAGTGTCAGGTCTAGAACTGGGAATTGGGGTAGCGCAGACATGTCCCTTTTAGTCCTGGCAAGTTCTCAATCATTTTTCTTTATTGAAGCGTTGTCCAATTATAGTAATTGGCAACTGAAGACCCGGCTTCTCTCCATATGCGATCTTAACAGTGATGAAATCATGGGCTAAATTCAGTCGACGACAGTGGCGAAGCCAGAACTGAAAATTGGGTGCACAAAACATCCGTTTAAAACAATTATTTGTCCTGACCTGTTCTCAGTCGTTTTCATAATTAAGAGAAGGTTCACTCCAAGAGCACTCCTCATTTTACAGCGCATTTGCTGTATTTAAATCAACGTTGTTCAAAATTGCATACCTGTGAACTCTCAAGCAAATAGCTTGAGCTGCAGGCTTTTTATAGCCTATTTAACTGCCGAGTGCCACTTTTTTTTAATCAACCCACGCAATACCGAGAGTGAAAGGCAATATTTCCTTTGAACGCAGACAGTTCAATCAACGCGAAGCATTTGCCCATTAATAAGCAAGTTATTTTTCTGTTCTGAATTTAGCCCGTGATTTCATCGCTGTTAGATCGCATATGGAGATAAACGGTGTCTTCAGTTGCCAATTACCATGATTAGAAAACGCGTCAATAGAGGAAAATTGAGAACTTGCCAGGACTAAAAGGGGCGTGTCTGTGCCCCTCCAATTCCCAGTTCTAAACCTGCCACTGCACTACTACCGATGCTGCAGGTTGAAGCATGGTTGAGCGAAATTGAGGAAAGCTCATCAATTGTTTTTGTTAGGCTATCTTGCATAGATCATGCTGATCTAAATGAATGAAATGGTAGAGAGATTGATATGTCCTCTTTGGGGCGGGTTAGCAACCTTTGCTAACTCTCCGTTGGCAAGCTAGTTAGTTTGCTAATTCTGTCTGATCAAACCAGAGTTTGTGTTCGTGTAATAACATGTTTTCTCTAGTTAGTACACAGACTTGAAATTCGTTGATGAATGATTAACCGCGTGATAAGTTTAGCTAAAAATGGTGATCTATGTGACGTTGTTAATGCTTGTTTTGTAATGTGGAGCTAAGCAACTTGTCAGATACCTTTTCGCAGCTAGCACCAATGGTGTAAATTTATTGTCTGGCAATGGTTGTCATTGCCGCTACCGGGCGTTTATCACAACAAACTGCCCATTTACCCAGCTGAGTGAGCCATAATTACTCAGACGTTTCACTTTAAGAAAAGTGTGTTCATGTTCCAAGCTCCTGAAGGGGTGTTTTGAGAATGTTTCTACTGTCAACAATAATGACGTCACATCGATGGTACAGCCATTAAGGTTTATTAAGTGACCTAATCTTTGTAATTTAAGGTCCACCCTCAATTGGTCTGGCCCACCCCAAACTGAAATACTGGCACTGTGCGTGCTGGGTGCATTATAAAAACAAAAAAAAAAGAAGTTCGAATGATTTAAAAATCATTGCACTCTATTTTTATTTACATTTTACAGTGTCCCAACTTTTCTGGAAATGTATTTTGTATTTTATTCATATTTATTGAGCCTCATCTCATCCGGACTAGTCATCCAGTGATGCCACCTGACCAAGCATTGATATAAAATGCAGAAAGAGGCTTTTGGTCTCCTTATTTGACGCAATTGTAAACGAACTCCACCCCTAACCCCAAACCTTTAACCCAAACCTTAAACCTAGCATCAAATAAGGACGTCAAAAGCCTAAATTTTTGTCGTATATCAACGCTTGTTCAGATAGTGCAACTTTATGATGAGTTGGGATGAGAATGTGTTGGTTTATATGTATGCCTATGGGTACAATATGCAGAAGGGTGAGTACACACTAATCCGACAAGTGATAAGTTTACCTGTATTATCACCTAATTAAAATGAGGATGAAATGGCAGGATGAGCAGTGTTCAGCAGGTCAAAACAGTAACATTTTCAACTGCTTCAAAATAGGACTATGATGCTCATTACCATAGCCAGACTGTATTTCAGACCAAACCACCCAAATCTGGAATCAATCATTTGCCATTTTGTCAGTGAGGGTGGTGAACGCAAAAATGTTTCCACCTTCTCAAAGAAGCAACTATTATTTCTTATTAGCACCCCATCGCCCTAAGAACAAGACTGAGCCCACAGCCTCACTGTAATTGACTATATTAGTGTGATAGCCATTATTGTGCTCAATGCTACAGTGAAGTGATATACTGTGTGGTCCAGTCTGAAACTGAATAAAAATAAAAAAACTAATTAAAAGTTGACTCAATGAACTCAGTTAAACTGACTGTCACCCTCTCCCCCATGTGTTTTCCAATTTATAAACACACTTGCATGGAATCAATTTTCTTTCAACGTTGATAGGTATGCTTCTCAAAGTTTCTTTTTTTATTCCCTGAAGTATTTGGCGATGTCATTTCAGGACAATACATTTTCTATTACGGAGAAAAAATGTAGCTTCAGAAAAAAGGGCACCTTTGTCATTGTCAGTTGCCATGGTGACTGGGGTGAAACTATTGGTTCTTTATTATGAAGTAAACGGCAAAGCTGCTTCACATGTAACTCTCTGACTTAAGGTCAGACATTATTTTTAGCGATTGCTTTCTGACGTAACAACATTGTTAGAAGTGGGAAAGAGAAATTAGCGACACCTTAATGGCATGAAAGATTAATTTTCAAGCTAAAAGATTTGAATATTTAAAATATATGTAAGAGAGGAAGATTTTTTTTTGCGCTTAATACATGCTGAATCATAGGCAATTTGCAGGATGTGCGGTTCAGGTTTTTTAAAGTAGCCATTGCCCAGAAGTTTATTCATATACCAGACTCAATTGCTCTTAATTTCAGCAGAAACTGTATAACAGCATTTTACTCAATGTTATAAAATATCTGGCCAAGGCTGACATAATTCAGGGAGGCCTCAGTATAATAAATAGTTTCAGTACTCAAAATCACTGTCAATAGTAAATTAATCCCTTAAGCCCTGAGCCTCTTTTTCGAGAATGGCAAGCCCAAAATGAAATGAGTATATCCAGCGGCGGCTCGTGAACTGGCAATAGGGGAAGCTCAAACAATCCCTTAAAATTAATGACTGGTCATGACCTGTTTTCAATCATTCATTTAAATTACCTTAACAGAAACTCCGAAAACTCTCTACATTATCAGATGTGGCCAGTTTTCATTTATAACGCATACTGAGCTTTGTTTCAGTCATCATGGACTCAACCAACTCTAGATTAGACGCACTGACAAAAGAGGTACAAGAACTCAAGACAAGTATACAATTCACACAGAAGGATGTAGATGAACTAAAGGTCAGCTTAGCCAAACAGACGGACAACTGTAACACAACACAAACTGACATCATAAAGCTCTGTGAAAGTTTACAAGTCATGCTAGATAAACATGAGTACTTAGAGGGTCAATCACGCAGGAACAATGTAGTGCTGGAGGGTATACCTGAAATCCCAAATGAAACATGGACTGACTCAGAAGAGAAAGTAAGGGAAGTACTGAAAGAGAAACTGCAGATCCAGAGAGAGATGGAGATCGAACCTGCTCATCGAGTGGGCAAACCAGAACTAAACAGAGAAAGACCGAGAGCAATAGTAGTAAAGTTCCTTTGCTTTAAGGACAAAATGGCAGCCCTTCAAGAGAGCAAACTTTTGAAGGGAACAAAAATTTTCATCAATGAAGATTTCACAGAGGTGGTGAAACAGAGGAGAAAAGAACTTATGCCGAAGCTTAGAGAAGCGAGGGAAAAAGGACACATTGCATACCTGAGACAAGACAGGCTTATCATACATCAGAGCACCAGCACCCCAAAACGATTATCACATGGTAATGTATGTCACATGTTAAATGTCAGCTTTTGAAGCTATGAATCAATCATGTCAAAACACAAACAAACAAAAAAAGGTATAAACATTGCACATGTCAATATAAATAGTATTCAAAATAAAATTGGTGATGTTAAAAATTTGCTAGTGAAGCATCGACTACAGATATTGGCGGTCTCAGAGACCCACTTAGACAGCTCTTTCAAAGACTCAGAACTGTCTGTCATAGGATATAACATCTACAGAAGGGACAGAAATAGATATGGGGGAGGAGTTGCTTTCTACATATGAGATAATATACCTGTAAAAATATGCTCACAAAGAATGAAAGAAGATATTGAACTGCTATGGGTGCAAGCACATCTACCTCATAAAAAGCCAATTAATCTTTGGTGTTGTTACAGACCTCCAAATGCTAATAGTATGTATCTAGATAGTATATGTGACTTTGTGGAAAGGAACACTATTGTTGGTCAGGAAATTTACTTCATGGGGGATTTTAACATCGACTGGCTTGCATCAAATTGTCCAATGATGAACAAATTCAAATCTGTTACAACCACGTGTGGCCTTAAGCAAATGATCGACAAACCCACAAAAATACATATTAGAACTGATGGTACAAGAACAGCTACATGTATTGATCATATTTTCACAAACAGTCTTGAACATAGTAATAAGACCATGTCAGCGCGCATTGACTGTAGTGACCACAACTTAATAATCCTAGCCACCAACATCAAGGTAAGTAGACCGCGACCAACAATAGTGTTAAAAAGATCATACAAACATTTTAATAATGAACTTTTTGTTGAGGAAGTAAGGAAGATAAGTTGGGCGAATGTGTTGGAGACAAACAATCCAGAAATTGCTATGTGGAAATTTAACAATCTCTTTATGCCTTTAGTAGAGAAACATGCGCCGTGAAGTCTGCTGTTAAGAAAACCGAAACACCCTGGTTGGATAGCAAAATCAAAAATGCAATAAAATTGAGGGAACAAATAAAAAGAACAGCTATAACAACTGGAAATAGGGAGGACTGGGGTGCATACAGGAAAACTAGAAATTTCATTACCAAATTGAATAGGAAAAAGAAAAGAACTTACTTTGAAAATAGAGTAAATGATATTGGCAATGATAGTAAGAAACTATGGGGATCTTTAAATGATCTAACTGGTAGGAAAAACAATACTAGCCCAACTTTTCTGGAGGCTGACAACACCTTTATAACAAAGCCTAAAGGAATAGCAAATTACTTGAATGATTATTTTATGAACAAACTAAACAGCATAGGAACAGCATGACTACACAGAGTAATGAAATATCCAACCTATTAATAAGGAATAAAATAATGAAGAATAACAACTTCAGTTTCAAATTTGTAAATGTGGATGCTAAAAAAGTAGGAGATCTTTTAAAAAATTGTAATGAAAAATCATCTGGGGTGGACGGCCAAAATGGCAGACTTCTGAAACTAGTAGTGGAGGAGATCGCAATACCACTTACACATATCATTAACTTAGGTTTCGCACGGGGAATTTGTCCAAAGGCATGGAAACTGCCTCTATCTGGTCAAAACAGTCGCCCTATTAGCTTACTGCCAGTTTTAAGTAAAATCATGGAAACTTTAGTTCATGAACAAGTAAATATTTATCTATCTGCTAATATCATTATTTGTAATTCACAGCATGCTTAGAGAAAGGCCCATTCGACAGCTACTGCTCTCACTAAAATGACAGACGATTGAAAAGAAAAAGGTGGGTGTTGTGTTTTTGGACTTCTCAGCAGCTTTTGACATTATAGATCACCAATTACTACTGAATAAACTATCTTATTATGGCTTTGAGCAATCTGCAATCACATGGTTTTACAGCTACTTATCAAACAGAACACAAAAGGTGTTTTTTAACGGAAGCTACTCAGATGTCCGAAACACAACATGTGGGGTCCCGCAAGGGAGCTACCTTGGGCCATTACTGTTTATTTACTATTTTTACAAATGATTTACCGTATGTACTTGATAAAACTAACATGACTATGTATGCGGACGATTCCACTATATACACATCTAATAAAACTATGAAAGAACTTGAAACAACTATTAATTATGAACTAAGGAGTGTGGTGGAATGGGTCGAAGTAAATAAGCTGGTGTGGAATGTAACCAAAAACTGTATGACTATGGGAACGTATATTAAGGAGGACAGTAATTCAGTGTTTGAGATTAAAATTAAGGATAACATCATAAAACAGGTGCAGGAGACCAAACTGTTGGGAGTAACTGTGGACAATAAATTGTCATGGAAAAAGCATATAAACAACATAGTTACAAAAATGGGTAGAGGCATATCTAATCTAAGAAGGTATGCTACATTCATGAATCATAAATGTTTGAAAACAATAGCAGAAGCGCTAATTCTTTCTAGTCTTGATTACTGCCCAGCAGTTTGGTCAAATGCTACCGGGGAAGTACTTAATAAACTGCAGAGAGCACAAAATAGGGCGGCCAGAATGACTCTTAGGTGTGGTTTTCGTACTAATATACAATGGATGCACAGGGAGCTCAAATGGTTACTGGTGAAGGATAGATTATTATATTTGTTAATTGTGTTAATAAGAAATTTACAAACTATCAGATCTCCTCCGGAACTGTTTAAAAATCTCTGTCTCAGTGCTGACAATCACACTTACAATACAAGACAATCAGTTGAGGGTATCTTCTCGTTGCCCAGGGCGAGGTCCAACGCAGTAAAGCGCACTGTTTTCTATAGAGAAATGAAAGAATGGAATTCATTACCTAAGCACATTAAACGAACGACTAGTATTACAAAGTTCAAAAAACTAACAAAGGAATATTTATCAAAATAACAAAAAAATAACAATAATAATAATAAAAATAAATACAAAACCCAAAACCAGTGAAGTTGGCTTGTTGTGTAAATCGTAAATAAAAACAGAATACAATGATTTGCAAATCCTTTTCAACCTATATTCAATTGAATACACTGCAAAGACAAGTCACTTAATGTTCGAACAGGTAAACTTTGTAATTTTTTGCAAATATTAGCTCATTTGGAATTTGATGCCTGCAACATGTTTCAAAACCGCTGGCACAAGTGGCAAAAAAGACTGAGAGAGTTGAGGAATGCTCATCAAACACATTTGGAACATCCCACAGGTGAACGGGCTAATTGGGAACAGGTGGGTGCCATGATTGGGTATAAAAGCAGCTTCCCTGAAATGCTCAGTCATTCACAAACAAGGATGGGGCAAGGGTCACCACTTAGTGAACAAATGCGTGAGCTGATTGTCGAACAGTTTAAAAACAAAATTCCTCAACGAGCTATTGCAAGAAATTTATGGATTTCATCATCTACGGTCCGTAATATCGTCAAAAGGTTCAGAGAATCTGGAGAAATCACTGCACGTAAGCAACAAGGCCGAAAACCAACATTGAATGCCCGTGACCTTCGATCCCTCAGGCGGTACTGCATCAAAAACCGACATCAGTGTGGTAAAGGACATCACCACATGAGCTCAGGAACACTTCAGAAAACCACTGTCAGTAACTACAGTTCGTCGCTACATCTGCAAGTGCAAGTTAAAACTCTACAATGCAAAGCGAAAGCCATTTATCAACAGCACCCAGAAACGCCGCCGGCTTCACTGGGCCCAAGCTCTAAGTCCATCTAAGATGGACTGATGCAAAGTGGAAAAGTGTTCTGTGGTCTGACGAGTCCACATTTCAAATTGCTTTTGGAAACTGTGGACGTCGTGTTCTCCGGACCAAAGAGGAAAAGAACCATCCGGACTGTTATAGGCGCAAAGTTCAAAAGCCAGCATCCGTGATGGTATGGGGGTGTATTAGTGCCCAAGGCATGGGCAACTTACACATATGTGAAGGCACCATTAATGCTGAAAGGTACATACAGGTTTTAGAGCAACATATGTTGCCATCCAAGCAACGTCTTTTTCATGGACGCCCCTGCTTATTTCAGCAAGACAATGCCAAGCCACATTCTGCACGTGTTACAACAGCATGGCTCCGTAGTAAAAGAGTGCGGGTACTAGACTGGCCTGCCTGTAGTCCAGACCTGTCTCCCACTGAAAATGTGTGGCGCATTATGAAGCGTAAAATAAGACAACGGAGACCCAGGACTGTTGAACAACTTAAGCTGTACATCAAGCAAGAATGGGAAAGAGTTCCACCTGAAAAGCTTCAAAAATTGGTCTCCTCAGTTCCCAAACGTTTACTGAGTGTTGTTAAAAGGAAAGGCGATGTAACACAGTGGTAAAAAGGCCTCTGTGCCAACTTTTTAGCAAGGTGTTGCTGCCTTTAAATTCTAAGTTAATGATTATTTGCAAAAAAAAAAATTTCTCAATTTGAACATTAAACATCTTGTCTTTGCAGTGTATTCAATTGAATATAAGTTGAAAAGGATTTGCAAATCATTGTATTCTGTTATTATCTACGATTTACATAATGTGCCAACTTCACTGGTTTTGGGTTTTGTATTAAATGTCTCAGTTTCAACATTTAAAATGTTATCTATGTTCTATTGTAAATAATATATTGGCTCATGTGATCTGAAAGTCATTGCATTTAGATTTTATTCACAATTTACACTTTGTAAACTGTTTTTTTTTTTTTTTTGGCCTATTAACATTACACTAACTACTTTTGTTTGGTCTACTGGCAACTAAATATTGAGCTGAGCTTGAGCTAGTTAACTTCAGACACAGCCAGCCAAAAAAATACTGCCGGATTAATAAATTCATCAACTACGCAAATGCTAAAAAGTTCAAATTAAATTGCATATAAAATTAAAATGGCTTACAACCAATGACAAAGATGCCGACCAGTCACAATGAAGAACAAGCCTGCTCCATGGGATGCACTCAGCAGGCAGAGGCTGTTACCAACTGTCTCCTCATTGAATGTCTGGCCAGAGAAAAAAAGTCAAGCATAACCTTTATTGGCATTGCCTATCCTATTTAAGTTTTGACTAAATGTAAAATGAATATAAATGCACTCACCTGTCCTCTTTTATTTGTTCTTCACACGGTCGGATGGAATGGCAGGAACATCCCCAAAAGTAAAATCTGAATTATATGAAGGAAATATATAATAAATTGATATCTGTTACTGTACAGCTATCTTTTCCTTTGAATAGGCTTGGGGTGAAAATTAGCAACAGCCATCAGCCAAAATGAAGGTAAAATATGAATGTGGCTTGTAGATTTCAGACAACTTGATTTTGTGGATTCTATAAAGGGCAAATGACGACTGCACCATGCAGATCCACCCTTAACCCCTTCAGACCTGATTTTTTTCTGCAGAACAAAAATTTTTTATCCTGTTGCTTTTCACTACTCTCCAAGATAGAAATGTCAATTTATTATTAGTATTTTTACATGTCAGTTGCAATGGACATCAAGACTGAATGGGCGTGAAAAGTCATTAAAACCTGAGAAAAATGGGATTTGTTTTTTAACATCTGGAAGTGGATGTCGGCATATGTTTGTATGTCTGGGAGCAGGTCTGAACATGAACAACTTCATATAAGTATGATTCTTGGTAACATGAAATCAAGACATCAAGACAGTTTTGATGTTTTTGTCAAAAAATGCGTTCATGATATTTTTCTAAAGTAGTAGGCTACATGTAGCAACTGATCACACAAACAATTGGAACAGACATCAAGTTGTGGATATTTCCATCTTTTCAATCATTATCAATGAGTGACCTTGAAGGAGTTTTTTGTGGCACAAAACACAAGTGGGTGTTGCATTTGTCACTAAAGATGTGTGTTTTTCCAGTGCAGTAGGGCCTCTTGTATCTGGTGGCCTCTCTCTTATCATAATTTGGTTGAAGGAAGTCTTCCACTTTATACTCTATATGAACATTACATGAATAATATATATATCCTGAATAAACAGTCAAAGTTAAGCTATGAAATGCTCACAGATATTCCACAACTTTGCACAATGACACTAAATAATGAAGTGTTAGCTAATATCACCCAGAACCTGATGTCCATTGGAATGGACATTGAATTTTTAAAAAATCCTGTAATTTACAGTTATGAAGTATATTCAGAATAACTTAAAAAATCATCACTTTGAATTGTTAGAATTATGCTGAGTGCAAATTGATTAGGCTTCAATCAACATCAATTTAATATTTTTGAGGGGAAAGAAGGTCCTTACTACTCCTCCTGTTAAGTGTCAGAGCCATGCTTGTCTTGTCTGACGTCTGCAGCTCTTTCAGATCAAGATACCGGTCATAACGTCATTGTGATTGGATAATAAGGAACCAGTCAATAACAAAGCATTTGTCAAATGATGAAATCACAGATTTTTATTGGTCTAGACCCAAAAATATGTCATGTCCATTCCAGTGGATGCAGGGTCTGAAGGGGTTTTTAACCATGTCATGACCGCTTACTGGGAATAAGACAACCCTTGCTTACCGTAAACTTTTGTGCTATCACAGCATGATATTGCTTGTGGATTTTCACCCCCTTTTCCTTCCTAAAAATGCCAGAAATTGACAATGTTATGTACAGAAAACGTGTTCAAAATACATTTACTTTTCCATTGACACATATCTTTGCTTAAGGCTCTCTTACATACCGTTGTGCATGGTACTACGAGTGGTTTGCGTGCCAAAAATGGGCTAAGTAGTGAGATGCACGCCGGTGGAAAGCACTTTTTTCGTGGTCGCAAACACGACGCATAGCACGCAATCTGAAAGCTGGCCGGCCAGTTTTTCGCTACGACCTGGGAGCGACAATTAGCACGGCTGGAGCACGCTCGAAGTATGCAAGACAAAAGTACTGAGTAAGTTCGATAGGCGTGCGTGTAACGCAGGCAAAATATGCAGCAATTCCGGGGTATTTACCCACGAAGGCGTACTTACCACGCAAGAGGCTCCTACTTTCCACTTGCTTTCAATATACGTTTTAAAAAAAGGGGGGTGAGCGCACTTCCTCTGTACGTATGACCTACTTCCAAAGTGCGTGGACAGTACTACTACCGTACTTGTGAAGTACGTAACACTCAGATGACGCACGTGACCAGCACGATAAAAGTGCGCCTCCTTCTTCTTTTCCTCTCTTGCAGGCGATCCAGAGCAACTACTGCCAGCACTTCATCACGGTCTTCCGCTTCCTCTTGCAACAGCAGCTGTAGAAGACGATGGCGCATCCTTCTAGGTCGTGCCATATTGGACACTGAAACAGTTAACGATGAAGAGACTCAGTGCACCCTTATATTATTGTGATTATCCGTGCGTTATTCCAATTTGACGCACGATTGTCTTGCTTAACACTTCCGTGCTCCTTACGTTTCTCTTACATTTCTCTTACTTCGTAAATACGATTTCTGAAAACCTACGCTTCACTTGCAATTAACGTTAGATTATCCCACTCATTGTGTGCAACAGAAGTACAGATCTTACGTGCTTCTTACTACTTCCTACTTACAAAAAGGCGTACAGACCACTTGCGGGCCTCACTTTTAGAGCAAGACACACCCACTCATTAAGTACTTACGACATACTTCCCCTCCGATTTAATTTTCACCCTGCGACAACGCCACGCCTGACAGGAACTCCGAGTCCGCACGATTTCTAACCACGCACGACGGGATGTAAGAGAGCCTTTAGTTTTTCCAAAAGTAAAAACATAAAATGAGGATAAAAACTATATTTCGGTTGTCAATGATGACATCACTGGCGTGTTGTGCGATACCAGACTCGTCCAAAAGGGGTGTTTTGTTGCAGGGCTATGTAGAAAAATGAACAAAAGTCTGCACACTGTTTTGATAGCTCCCCAAGTGAGTTTAATATCCACAACGTTTCGGCCGACGTGGCCTTCGTCAGGTGCATTTCCAAAACTTTTCTCTGCATTGTCCTTTTTGAGTCGAACACCTGTGAACTTTGGTGTGGATGTGCGTACATTTTTCTGCTTCTTGTTGCAGAGCTATGACAGTTTTTGTGAGGGACTTTCTCCAGGCGCTAAATAGCGACAATGGTAAATGATGCAGGATCGGCGCTGTCGCGGAAATGCGACACTTGAAATGAAAGGGTTTAACGTCCAGGCGACGTTATGGCAATGTTTCTCTAGAAGGTTGCTACTATGTCTTTTGGTTGCTGCGACGTCGCCAGGACCTGGCGGTTACCGACGAGCAACATCGCCAAGATACGTTGCGGCAACGTGATCGCGTCTTTCACCCGCACGTATTGGCAACGTTAGAACTTACGTGGCGGCAACGTATGTTTGGTCATAAAGTTACGTAACCGCCACGTAGCGGCGACGTAACTGCGTTAACTGGGAATAAAGTATGAAGATTGAAGGAAGAGTGAAAAAGTTACGCTGCAAAGCAAAGCGAGATCTGAAATAATATAAAGCAGGAAATCGTGACAATTAACACCCTACCTGAGTTAGTAATATTAGTAAAGTGCCTGTCTAAGAAAAAACACCTCCAGTGAATGTTAACTAAAAACAGTGAATTGACATTAAGCTTAGACAGACCTGAAACCGGAACAGCGCTGAAGGAATAAGGAAATACCGTAGCCAGCCAATAGTGAAGAGGCACTGCATGCATGAAGAAAAACAAGACATGGACTGGAGCGCAGACATAAGGGGGATTCCATCTGCAGTGCGAGACCAAAAACCTGGACAGACAAGGTGGAACAGAACAAGAACAGAACAAAATAATGATTTTAATGCAGGCTTTGAATCCAGATACAGTCCTTTCTTTTTGATGTGACATTGAGTAATTTTGGCTCAACCAGCTCTAAATGCAGGCTGACATTACATTTGTTCACATCTAGACAGATAATGTGCATTGTACACTTTTTGATTAACTAAGATTATTGTTAGCCAATAACTGGAGCAAGCTAATAGGTGGAAAATATTGTCAGTCATTTTGGCGATATGACCTTACTGTTTAGTCATGATCTGCTGAATTTCTAGGGAGTAATACTAAAGGATTTAGGGTTCTAATGTTAATAGCTGGCACTAGCTAGCAAATGGACATTTTCACCAGTCATGAGTTTGGTTGCTCACCTTCTTCTGATCATTGTGTTGGCATGTAAAGAAAAGGTACCTCGTCAGCTAATTTACTCACCTGCAGCTAAGTTCCTTGTGCTCTCTTCTCCAGTGGGAGCTCCTAGAACAGAAGTGAGCCTTAATTAGTTCGGTCATGTGATGGAAAAAAATTGTGATTTGCCCGTTCTTTCAGGATTAGTCTCTGTGGACGGCCCAGTAACTCAGGTGAGGGAGATTTCTAAGTATCCTCAAGAAGAGAATGCCACACAGCAAATTATTGCATTTTCACACTTATTTGCAAACGTCTTTTTTGTGTTTCAAGTTTGCAATGGCCCATAACCATTGCATGGGCCGCTCTGTATTTACAGGTAAAGAGTGAAAAAATTACACCTCTGGTTTCGGCCTTTTTGTAACCTATGCACCTGGGCACAGACCACCCTTTTGGCCTTATTTTCACCACTACCACTCTTCGCAGAAATGGACTTTATGCAATTCTATGTCTGCTATGTATACCTTAACTGTTACAGATCTACCCTCCTCTGGGTTTAAGATGTGTCTACAATAGGTAGCTTGCGCAATGCATTGTGGTAGTTGTTGTCTTCACAGCAAGCTCAGCGGGAGGCCATGGGGAGATAACTGCAGTACATGAATATCTCAAGCGCTGTGGGAAAATGTAAATAGTTTATGTGCAATGTATTTATACAAATCTTACACTTTTGAACTACGTATGAATTCAAAGTGATCAGCTCATATCAAATAAACAGTATAAAGTGGTTTGTGCTAATTCTGCAGTCCTTTCTCTATTCATGCATTATCTCACCCACTTATCCCTGCACCTCTGGAAACTGTTACTGAAAACTATCCTGGCTTACAATGCATGAGAGACAAGAATACATCATTAATAGCTTCCAAATCCAACAGAGGGATCTCGCACCGTTCCCTGAAATACTCATGCCTAGGGGCAATTTGGGGTCTCCAAAAAGCCTAATCATCTTTGCACTGGGGGAGAAAATCAGGGGAAATGCAAACTCCACAAACAAAGTGAGGACATGCAAAATTCCATGCTGAAAGGCCGCAGGTCAGATTCGAACCCATGACCTTCCTGCTGTGAGATGACAACGCTGCCTTCTTTGATAGCATCAACTAACTTCAGACTTCCTGCAAGGAGACTATTCACTGATGTGAAAACAGATATTCGCGAGGATTGATAAAATTAAAACCCTCAAAAAACTCTCATAGATTTGCTGAAATAAGCTTTCTTTGTTTGAGAAATAAGAACCGTATGCTGTCCCTAATGATTTGCCATCTGTGTGCTATTTAAATTGCTCCCAACAGCTATAGACTGCTTAATGCAAGAACTGTCAGGGTGTGTCATTAGTTGCTGCCATTTTAAAGCTTCAGATTTCATTAGCCACCGGAAGACCCTCATTACCCCCAGGATTAATGTCATGTTTCTCGGTTCAGTCCTCCAGTTGCGGCCGGCATTTAAAGGACTCCGTTGACCCTGTGACACCCACTCTTTAAAGTTGTAGACCAAGGGGAACCCCTTAAAAAGCCTGAGTATTACAAAGTCCAGGCACACACATTACGCATTTTACGTTTTTCCCGCAGAATGAAAAAGTCAAGGTGGAAAGAATTAAACAACTGAAAGTCCCTCAATGTTCCCTGAGGGTCTCTAGTTATTTTACCACTGCACCCTTTTTTTTTTTTTAAATGTTGTGTCATTGTTTCTTCCTGATGAGCGGTAATCAGCTGCACCCGAAACAGACCTGGGCCTCTTGACAGTATGAGGGCATGTAGTTTTTCTACATCTGTGGGTGATGAGGGAGCCATCCATGGTTATCTGAAGGAAAACAGAAGGCACTGACTCACTGCGGGTAATGGACAGAGATCTTTGTTCAGTGCGATAACACCAGACAAAAGAAAGGACACTCATTAGTACTTGGGTTTAATAAGGAAGAGTAGCATGTGAGCAAGTAACAATGTCATCCGTTCCCATGTTTTTGATGATTACAGGGACTCTAGCTGAAGCATCATACTGGCATGCCAATCAAGAGAAGTAACATAACAACTAGGAACTCCTATGTTACGCTAAATCTAAAATGGGCTTTCTAGTGGTGATTTGTTTCGTTTAATTATTTCCGGAACTTTTTTTATAATTAGGTTGAAGACAGACTTCTGCATGAATTTACAGTGCTTTTTTAAAAAGAATTGCCAAATTAAATTAGAATTTTCTTCTACTTTTTCTAATTGGTCATATTTAGATGTTTCAGATGATCCAACTATTTTTTAACATAAGACAAAGACAAAAAGAGTAAAATAAAATGCAGCTTTTAAATATTATTCCAATAACTGAAGGTATAAAGTGATTCAAAACCCATATGAACCATGTGAAAAATAATCACTCCATCAAACCTTATAACTGGTTGAGTCACCTTTAACAGTTACAACTGCAATCAAATGACTGGCAAAGAAACTTCAGATCTCTGAAGAGTAATTTTGGCCAACTCTTCTTTGCAGATTTGTTTTAATTCAGCCACACTTGAGAGTTTTCATGCATAAACTGCCTGTTTAAGGTCATGCCACATCATCTCAACCGGATTCAAGTCAGGTCTTTCACTAGGCCTCTCCAAAACCCTCATTTTATTTCTTTAGAGCCATTCAGAGGAGGATTTGCTTGTGTGCTTTCCATCATTGTCCGGCTGCATAAACCAACTGCTCTCAAGCTTTAGGTCACAAACTGATGGCTGGAGTTTCTCTCTCACATACTTATATGCATAATTAAAAGGCTGAAAAAGTAAGCTTTTTAGATTATAAGAGTCATTTAAATGTTGTATTTGGTGACTTGGTGGAGGGCTTCCACCTGGTCTATAAGAAATTAAAATTAAAATCTATACATTTCTTTGCAAAATAGGTCTGACCATTCTATACTTTGTGTCTTGATGTCTAAAACAATGTCTAACCATCTGTCATCAAGCATTTTCAAAAGCGTTTCAGACAGATATACAATACTTATTTCCAGTTTCTTCCTTTGAAGCCGATCAAGTTGTCCCAAAACAGGTGTTATGTTGGTCTTTTGGGGCAGCCAAGATGTTTTGGATAGATGTACCAGATTAATCACAAGTGTATCTCACACATGTATGCCAGTGCAATACCAGAGTGCAGATGATGCCATATGTGTGTGTGTGGTGCAGCCAGATGCTGAACTGGTAATTGCTTGCTTTTTTCTTGATTGAAACCTAAGTAGTCGGGGAAGCACAGGATTACCTGTGCAATTTAAGGATAGAAACTTGGTGGGCTACTGTATTTTCAATTCAGTCCTGATTTTTATCTTTGGTCAAGTTGAAAGACAAATGTTGATTAGATCCTTTTGTTAAAATACTGTGAGAACAATTATTAATTGGATGGTGACACATTTTTTGTGATTTTGGATCTGTTGGCTGAGTCAGATCTGAATCTTCTTCAACATGCACTTTTCAAGCTGAAGAGGACAGGAACTGAAGATGGCTGCAGTACTGGCTATCACTGCTGAAGCTACCCAGCATCTGGTGATGTCTACACCTCACAGACTTCAAGCTGTCAAAGCATGCAGAGGATTTGTAAAGAAATATTTAAATGACTACCATATTCTACATTATGTTAAAATGTCCAATAATGTGGGGTTTATGGACAAGAGGTAATTTCATTTCGAAAATGTTTCTCCAATATACTGCCCTACAAAGGCTACGTGAAGTACCTATGCAATAGTTTCAACGGTAAAAACTTGGCCTCTGAATTTATTTGCTGTCCCAACAAATGATTAGTTAGCACATCCATGATAGATTATGGTTAACCGATTCACCAAGGCATATTTTCTGTCCGAATAAATCCTGCCCTCCGTATACTTTAAGGCCCAAAAACTGTGTAACTCACATTTTACCCAATATGTAGTTACTGCACTTAGGCTATGAGGGCAGTATAGGTACAAACACTCTTTCATTAAAGCTGAGTCAGTTATTGCATCCCTTCAAATTCACAGTCCTAGAATACAGAACCAAATGATAAATCTATCTCTATCCAATGAATTATGGGAACCCATTGTATGAAATATAATCCAATGTGAAACAAATTGGCCCAATGTTTCTTTTTTAAATTTCATTCTATTTTTCAGTTTAATTTTCTGCTCTGCAATTTTCTTTCTGTAAGATCTGCTCTATTAAGCATACCCCAAACACTGCCTTTCATCCTGAATAAGGGATAATCAGTTACCGTTAAGCAGCTCACAGCTCTTTACTCCATGAAAAAACATGCAGCCATCAGGAAGTAATTGTTTTTTATTCAACCTGCAGCCATTACTTCAAGCAATGATTAAACTGAAAAAATCAGTCACTCTAAGTAGTAGTAGTAGTAGTTGCTGGATTACACCGTTGTTGTAGTAGATGATGATGATGTAGCTATAGATTATACTGTAAAGCTCATGAAGTAGATTTAAACATGGTGGAGACAGGCAAGTCAGCCAAATAAGGAGATATGTTCAAAAGACACTTCAGGTACTGTGTAAAAGTACTTGTCCTACCACCCGATTTCTTTTATTTTTGCATATTTGTCACATTTAAAGTGGAGTTATATACTCAGCAACAAAAGTTTCTGTGACACCAATATTGTTAATTATTTTTCATAACGCAATTATGAAATTGCATGGTGATATCAGACTGAAACAGTACACGTAAACACAACATTGAAATGGAAATTATGAAAATGTGAGAAAATGACTTTGCACGTGAAAATGTGCGTAAATCATGCTTGTGGATGGCAATAAAAGAGGAGAATTTTTGGAATGTTCACATTGTGCCTGATGAACGACGGAAGCATCACTTATCGAAAACACAGCCATTTCGGATCAGGAACTCTACCCTCTAAATGCCAAGACTGTCTGAAAATGATCGGTGGAGGGCCATTGGGATGATTGAATCCGGAACCTCACAGAGGGAAGTTGCTCATCGCCTGAATGTCCACCGAAACACCATTTGGAACTTATGGCAGCGTTATCAGCAGACAAGACATGTCAGAGACCGTCCTCGCAGCGGCCGTCCACGAGTAACCACTCCCAGACAGGACAACTGGATTCGAACAACCCATCTCCGAAATCGATTCCAACCTGCAACCATAACTGCAAGAACGATACCTGGTTTGAGGCGACTGTCTGCACAGACAATCCGTCGCCGTCTCCGTCATTTTGGCATTGTCCCACGTCGGCCAGCAAGACGTCCAATACTCACAGTACAACACCGACGACTGCGTCTGCAGTGGGCACAACAACATCGACGGTGGATCCAACGTCAGTGGGAGCTTGTACTCTTCACTGATGAATCAAGATTCATGCTTAACCGATGTGATGGTCGTTTACGTGTATACCGTCGACGTGGAGAACGTTATGCCAACAACTGTGTTCAGGAATTTGATCGTTTTGGAGGTGGTAGTGTCATGATTTGGGGAGGGATCACGGCTAGAAACAGAACAGATTTGCTTGTTATTGATGGAAATCTGACAGGTCAAAGATATCGCGATGAAGTGCTACGGCCATTGGTGGTACCGTTTTTGATGCAACATGGTCCCGGAATAACGCTGCAACATGATAACGCCAGACCACACGTTGCAAGGATTGTACAGCAGTATCTGATGCAACAACATGTCAATGTCCTGCCATGGCCAGCCAGATCCCCAGACATGTCCCCAATGGAGCATCTTTGGGACGAGATGGATCGACGTTTGCGGCGGTTGGATAACCCGCCAGCTACACTCCAGGAATTGCGACAACGTCTACGTCAGATTTGGAATGACATCCCACAGCAATTTCTGGCACATCTGATTCGGTCCATGCGCCGGAGATGCGTTGCTTGCATCATGGCACGAGGAAGTCACACCCGGTATTAAAGTGTGAAGGTCACAATTGGTTAGACGTCAGACAAGTGCTTCATGACGCATGAAAATGACATTTTTCGTTTTGAGTGACATTGGCACTGAAAAGTCAGTGTTTCTCCTGTTAAATAAACATATTGATTGCATTGAGACCTTTGCGTGTCATTTATAACATACACATAAATGGTGTCACAGAAACTTTTGTTGCTGAGTATATTATGCCGATGGTTCTTTTAATACATACATTATTAGTAATGTTATAATGCTTGTTGTCCATACTCAATCTCTGTAAAGTTTCTAAACATAAGATACAGAGGTTTTGCCGTAATCCAAGAACGTGATTTTGTGAATGTGATTCCCGCTCTGAACAGCTCCTGCCGAGATCTTCGCGAGATCTGGGCAAAACCTGACGTCAGGTTGTGCCGTCCAATTAATACAGACTTAGCCAAGGCCAATCACAGTGCTGGACCTGCCCACACCAGAAACTATTCGAGCAGACACGAACAACCGCGGATCATACTATGCCTTAGTAGCATCTACACTTCCAGGAATACAAAAGAAGAACCGCAGAACACTTGTGGTGCAGTTTTGTCAGTATCTCTCCAAAAGCTGCTCGTCCGTTTACTTTTGGACGCAAAGAAAAGCACCTATTTCTCTTCCAAAAGACAGCAACAGCAGAAATCAGTGGGTAGCTTTTTTGTTTCCTGTGACAAACAGCCACGGCTAAAGGGAACGTTGGGTGTTTGTGCTCAGCATTTCACCAAAGAAAGCTTTGTCAATAAAGGATAATTTGACACAGGATAAGTGTTTCAGCTGCTTCTCAAACCTGAAGCAGTTTCATCGATCAAGCCCTCGGAGCCACAAGCTGTAAGTAACGATATAACAGTAAATAATCTAAGTGAACCTTGTGTTACGGGTGGCTAGCAGAACAGCTAACGATAGTAAGCATTAACAACTGGCCCTAAACGCAGGCTTTGTAAAATATCTGAAGATAAAGCCTGTATCGGTCGCGACCATCCGCGACTCACAAGCGATGTTTCCATCCACTTGTCAATCGAACTATCTGAAGATATCTGAAGGTGGCCAGTGCGTGTACTCATTAGGAGGCATTTCCAATTACAGGACCCTTCAACTGTCACATATCTCCCCCTCTTTCAGGACCGCGTCCTCACGCGCCATGCTTCACGCATGCTGCCATCCATTAGGATCCCCCAGATCCTGCTGATTATGCCAGAATGTGGCACACCAAAGGAGGGCCTGGCTACCTTGCCAACAAGCCTGGCTCTTTGACGATGTGGTCAGCGCGTTTGACTCTTACTCGGGAGTCTGGGGTTCAATTCCCTGCCTGGGGCCTCCTTCAGCCTGCCACATAAACGTCACTTAAATAGAACCTGTCTGGCTACGCGAAGTAGGCAAAAAGCAGCACATGATGCCACAATCAAAAGAAATTTGAGAACTAATGAGAAACAAAGCTGTTAATATTGATTACTCTGGAAAGGGCAATAAAGCTGTTAACCCCTTTGCACAGAAGCCAAATACGGCTATTTATGTGTTACCCTATTAACGACTTTATAATTCAAGATTTGAGCTTCAAAGAGAAGGGGGACAATGGCTTAAATGAAAAAAGGTACTTGTAGCATGTAGAATTACATTGTATTTTAGTTTATGATTTTTTTTTCAGAGTAAGGGCCACAAACACAAAAAATCTTCATGAAAATTCAGTAATGAAATTAAAACCCCAATTCCGATATAGTTGGCAACATTTAAAATGTTGAAACTGAACATTTTACATTTTTATCCACAAAATGAGCTTATTTCAAATTTTCTGGCTCCAACAGGTCTCAAAAAAAGTTGGGACACAGGCAAAAAAGGGCTGAAAAAGCTATTCATATAAAAGAGAATCAGCAGAAGGAACATTTAGCAAGTAATTAAGCTAACTTATGTAACATAATTGGCTATAAAAGGGATGTCTGAAAGAGGCTGGGTCTCTCAGAAGTAAAGATGGCCAGAGTCTCTCCAATGTGTGAAGGCTTGTGTAAAAAATTTGTGGAATACTTTAAAAACAATGTTCCTCAATGTCAAATTGCAAAGGCTTTGAAGGTCTCATCATCGACAGTGCATAACATCATCAAAAGATTCAGAGAAACTAGAAAAATCTCAGTGTGTAAGGGACAAGGCTGAAGACCTTTACTGGATACCCGTGATCTTCAGGTCCTCAGATGCCCCTGCATCACTCACCGGCATGACTCTGTCATTGACATTACTAGATAGGCTCAGGAATACTTCAAGAAACGACTGTCTGTAAACACAGTCTGCCGTGCCATCCACAGATGCCACCGAAAACTCTATCATGCAAAAAGGAAGGCATTGTTCAGCATGATCCAGAAGCACTGCTTTGTTCTGTGGGCCATGACTCATTTAAAATGGACTGTAGCATAGTGGCAAAGTGTCCTATATTCAGACAAGTCCAAATTTGACATTCTTGTCGGAAATCATGGGCGTCATGTCCTCCGGGCTAAAGAGGAGAAAGACCACCCCTCCTGTTATCAGTGTTCAGTTCAAAAGCCAGCATCTCTGATGGTATGGGGATGCATTAGTGCAATTGGTGTGTGGGATACTTGCATGTTTTAAAAAGCACCATGAATGCTGAAAGGTATATAAAGGTTTTAGAGCAACATATGCTTCCCTCCACACAACATCTATTCCAGGGAAGGCCATTTGTATTTCAGCAGAACAATGCATAACCACATACTGCAGCTAGGACAACAGCATGGCTTCGTAGGAGAAGAGTCCGTGCACTGAACTGGCCTGCCTGCAGTCCTGATCTTTCACCGATTGAGAACATTTGGCGCATAATTAAACGAAAAGTCCATTAAAGGAGACCCAAAACTCTCCAGCAGCTGGTAGCCTGTATTAAACAAGAGTGGGATCAAATTCCAATGGCTAAACTCAAGAAACCTGTCTCCTCAATGCCCAGACACCTCCACTCTGTGTTAAAAAGAAGAAGTGGTGCTACACCATGGTAAACAGGCCCCTGTGCCAATTTTTTGAGACCTGTAGCAGCCATCAAATTTTAAATGAGCTTTTTTTATGGAAAACATTGCAAAATATCTTAGTTTCAACATTATCTCTGTTCTATTCTGAATAAAATACTGGCTGGTGTGATTTGAAAGTCAGTGCGTTTTGATTGTATTCACAATTGACACTTTGTCCCAACTATTTTGGAATTGGGGTTTTTTATATATACATATATATATATATATATATATAAAATGAGAATTGAAAAATGGCTGGAAGTAAAATCAATACATTTCTGAGATCATACATTTTTTGACCACAATTTAAATTATCTACCTTTTATGAGCTAAATAAGACAGCTTTCAAAGTGGCTCCCAAAGCTGTCAGAGCCCTAAACATTACTTACGGTCAAATCATAAAATAATCGTATGTTTTACACAAATCAACTTTTGACACATGAAGGTCAGTATGAATAAATGATTTTCTAGCAGAATTTAGCATGAATTTATTGATATAGGAGCAGAAGAACATCAGTAGTCATCATTAACCTCTCAAAACCAAAAATATGCCTTTTCTCCATAATAAAGTCCAGAGTTTTTTCCATTTTTCTACAAAGCAGCATCAGCATACAAGCGTTTTCATTATTCTATGGTCATAACGTTCACACTGCGACAGAAAGCTTGCTACTTACAATCATCCAAGCAAAATTTAAGCTTGTATAAATGCTTTTCACACCCTATAAGGAGTACAACTCTCTAAGACTGTAATATCTGAAATCTGCCTCATTTTAACTAAACAGACATTCCACTATCAGGAAATCTGCTACTGCAGATCTGCTACAGAATCGGTGCAAAGAATGTAGCACGGGTTCCACCGAAGTGCTGGAGATGTTCTCATTTTAAACAAATGAAAACCTAGGCATTCAATTTTGATGAATGTATTATAAATTCTAAAACATCACCACATTGAGCAAAATGCCACCATATACAATATCATGAGCAAAGAATAACAGTTACTCATACTAACCAATGTGATAAACAAAAACAGCTAGTCTGCTAGCTAGGTAGCCATAAGCATTCCATATTGCTCTATTGTACTCACTCAAAATGAAGCAAAACTGTCCATCATTGAAGTCCTTCTCTAGAAAAACAGAGTAACAGAGCCTTCCGATACAAGGAACCCTCCAGTACTGTTCCATTCAGAATAATTCCCATTATACAAGCCTGTATCAAATTGCCATCCGGTAAATGCAACCCAGGCACCAGGGCCGTGACCAGAATTTTTGAAATACCGAGGTCTAATAATGCGCGCTTTAAACTGACGGAACGTTTTTTCATCTCCATTAAACAGCTTTGGTTTAAGCGAGTCGTCACTGGTTCCCCTAACCTTAACCTTAGCTCAAACCCCTAACCCTAAACCTAGCCTTGAACCTAACTTGTCTCTTACCCTAAATGTCAGTTTGGTAGATGGAGTTGATGGACGACCCCTAAAAATGCAGCCTTCGAAGGCTGCAGCCTACCCTTTGAGAAGCACCCTATATGTCAGTTATATGGATGGAATTAAGGGAGGACCGTTGAAATGCAGCCTTCCAAGACGCGGAAAGTACCGCTACCGGATGCCTTCTGACGTCTACCCAATGGCAATGGCTAATACCATACTGCGTAGCTATACTGTGCACAGTAGAAACCAACGTTAACTGAGACTCTGTTGAGGCTACTACTGTATCTAAATTTATAACGTAATTATAAAAAAAGCACAAAAGAAAGAATTAAACAAAGCCCGGGATAAAACAAGAGCGAGCAATCGGAATTGCTTTTCAGAGTTGGAGAGAACTCTGTGATCTGGAAGGATTAAAAACCGACGCAGAGTAGGCGACTTTTCTGCTTGACAGGTAAACCCCTGCTTTATTTGTTGGCTCATTTTTGCTCCGCAATGCTCTGCAAATAAGCGCGTTGGCGTTGCTCACATGCACAGCTGGTTCTAACCCCAGCCCTAACCGGCATCAATTCATTTTGCTCTGCAAATAAGCCAGTGGACGTCGCTTACAAGCACAGTCGTATAGCCAGCGTCGTGTAATTGTTACAGTACTCCGTGGTGCATGTGATGTTATTGTAATGTTGCAGTCGAGCTAACGTTAGCCTGTTTCCGATGCTAGGGCTAACGTTATTGGCATCATTTTATTAGAAAGTATCAAAAAGTATCTTTATGAAGTGACCTAGCAGTCTTATCGGTTGTGTTGTTGTCCTCATAAATATGTGTAACGTTTCTGTGCTCTCACAGTTAAATGCTGTCTTACATGGTTTACTGGCCATTCAGCAGGATTCACGACAGTTTCTGTACTAAAAACTTATTGAAACTTCTTTACGGGTAACTTACTGAAATAAGCGTGTGCTGCGTTTTAACTGAATACATACTGCTGTAGATTACTTTTCATGTCGACATGATTTATTTCTGCTCGTTTGTTGGCCAGCAGTGTTGACTGTTCACACCAGTAATGTCTTGCCTTGGCAACTTGGTCGCATGCATAACAGCTTTGCATGTTGTTCGCGTGCACGGCAGCCTTCTGGGGGAGGGTCTTAGGGCAGGATTGCAGCAGAGAGGAAGGGGGAGGGATCTGAAAGTTGCATTTTTTCACATTTTTATGCCTAGTCCTCTCTTCTCGAAGCTACCAACAGCAGCTTTAAGGATCAAAACTGCAAGTACTTTGTACAAGTACAGAGTATTTTTCATAGCACGCATAGAAAGAAACAAAGCAACCATTGTTTGTTCTCTCCTTGTGCTCTATAGTCAATTTTCAGGTGAAATTAAGATAACGTATACAAAAATCAAACAAGCAGTCTCTCCTTAAAGGTGCACTATGCATGTTTACTTAAACTTCTGTTGACATTCGATCTCAAACAAAACAGAGGTAGCCCGCCCTTCCCTCCCATAGGTCCCTCCTTCCCATGCTTCTATAAGTGTCAACTCTTGCCGGTGATTGGCCGGAACGGTTTGTAATGTTATGAGGCAGCCTGTGCCCCTTGTGTTTATTTGCAGTTTGTGATGCCTGTGCGGTCTCCAGAGCCCAGATTTTTTTCTAGTGATAGAATATTGTAACTGCGTGCATAAATGTGCAGCTCCATGTCCGCTGGCAGACACATCTGCACAAAGATACCCTGCCGAGCATCGTTGTTCTTCTCAAACACGCCAAATCCAGATATCCGTAAATGATAAGTTAAATTCATATTTTAATTTGAGACGAGTAACTAAGTTGCCAGTGTCAAAGTAACAAAGTGAAAGTATACTTTTTGTCTTTTAAATGTAGAAGAGTAAAAGTCCCGGTTTAAAAAAAAAATCTTCAGTAAAGTACAAATCCTCAAAAAAAAAAAACTACAGTACAGTACGGAAGTACAATTACTTCGTCACTTTTCACCTTTGAAAACGGGAGCATCATGCACCACCCCGGAGAGAATCTTACTCTAGCCTGCATTCAAAACTCGGAGCTCTGCCTCCTCCTCTTTGCGTGCTGTTCGGTCGGCATCAAAAATAACAATTTTGTCAGCCTCAGTGTTCTGCGCATTTTGGGTCAGTCTCTGGCTTGCCTTCCTTCACAACAATGATACAATTGACCTCTCTCTCTTGCAAGACTCGTGAATGAGTTTATCCGTTTACCTCAAATTGCGCTGCTGCGCATTCGCAGCGCAAGCTGTGGTATTTAAAACACACGGTAACTACACTGCACTATGAGGATGCGAGATATCTCTTTCTCTCTGTCTCTCTCTCTCTCTCTCACACACACACACACACATATATACGCACGATTAGTTGAATAAACGGACACAGTGAGGGGTAAAATTGGTGGGAGACAAAAACGAAAATTCAGGGACAATTAACCGAGGTCCGTTCCTCGGTGTCCTCAATGGTGGTTACCATGGATATATAAAAAAACCAGATTACATATTGGCTCATCTCGCATACGTCATACTGCCTCCATATTGGGGAGGTCAAAACAACATGACGCATTGAAGGCTGTGGGACAACCGGTCGACATAAACTGAGAATCCCTCAAAATTGTGTTGCCTATGATTTTAAAAACTTGGTGAACGGTTGAGTCCAGACAACAATGAATGACATTTCACAAGTAAGTTGCCTTGTTTGTGAAAAATAAGGCAGCTATATAGTGTGATGATGCAGCGTTCGGTGCGAGGCAAGCCCTTGTCCTGCCCTTAGCTAGGTACTGGCGAAACCCCATAGCAGCACTGCGAAATTGCTCTGATGCTGCGTCGTCGATCAATAAATTGACCTCAGGTAGTGTTGAGTCGGTCAGGGTACACCCCACAAACGTCCCTTTACGACAAGAATTAGTCCTGGCGAGTTCTCAATCATTTTCCTTTATTGACTCAAATGGTTTCTGTGTACCCCTGGAGGGCAAAACACTGTTTCATTATTTTGACATTGATTATTTGACATTTCACAGAGCAGGCTCACAATTCTGTCATTTTTCTATTTGATTCAACCCCCAGATATATACATTGTCTCTCTAAAGAAGAACAATATGTTAAAGAACATCACATTTTTATAGGCACTTGTATGCATAATATGCTGCATCTGCCATAGTAAGCCTATTTAAAAACAGTTAGCCAAGTCGCTAACATTACCCTGGCTCCACTTTAGCAACGTTCACATTTTATAAGCTAGCTGTCTTGTGGGGAGTCTTTCCTGTTAAACTGATGCCAGGATTAATGCACATGAAAGTTCATATAGGCTACAGTAAAACTAGCATATTACTGGACCAGCTCATTTCGTCCGTTGTGAGCAAATTCCGTAATATGCATTAAACATACAAAATCCGTTATACTCACAAGACAGATTATATGTGTGTAGCAGATTATATCCGCTATACACATGTCTGAAATTGTATGTAGCCTATGCTTTGCGTATAAAGATCAGAACAAGTTCATTCACAAGTGTGCGTACTGGTAGCTACTGCATTTCTTCATTTAGTCCATTTTTGCCCTGACACAATGGATAACAGGATGATATGATAGGCTACTGCATATTGCTCCAACTGGGTCAATGGAGACGACTAAAACCTAAGTATTTAAATGAAAGGCACCAGTTTCAGTTTCTGCGAATGCACCTTTTTGCCGGTAATTTTAACCGTAATTTAACAATAAGTTTTCAGCAGAGTTAAGTGTAACCCACGCCATTAAATGCACTCAGGACTCCACTTACAGTTATAAAAACAAGAAGAATGCGTTGATTTAACTGTTAAATTATGTTAGTTTATAACCGTGTCGGAAAGCCGAACTTCATTTCGTTGCTCTGTTGCAGATGCGTATGTGCATTGTGCAAACCGGTATATACAAGTGCTTTTTAATAAAAATGCATTGTGATGGGACTGTCCGATTTGAGCGAAAATCTGGTATATTAAATCCAGTATATTAAATGTTTATTTAATATCGTGCACAAATATGCATTAATTATAACGCGACTATAAATAAATGTTCAACACATGATACATGCAGAATAAATGTTACTTTGAAATGTGTATGGAGAATATTTGTTCTTTTTTTTAACTAGACCGTGCTCTTGGAACACCGTACATACTTGTTTTATTAGTACTTGTATAAAACGCAGTTTCAGTTGATGCCATTTCCTTTCATTCTGTACAGAATAAAAACTCAAAGGAAAATATTTAGAATCTACTTAGACCTAGCATTTAGCAGTCCCCAAATAAAGAACAATAAAACATCTTGACTCTATGGCTGCGTAACTTCTCCGAAAAAAATTGTAAAAAAAAAAAAAAAAAAAAGGGCAGTGTATATTTTGTTTTCACATGCCTAACGCTATTTGGCCACGACCTCCGGTACACATGCTCAGTTGTATTATTTTTGGATTCACAAAATGTCTGTCTAGGAGCGCTTCCTGGACTCAAAAGTCATTTAATTGAGGTGCTCTTTGGATGGGACACTATAATATGCAATACCAAGAAGAAAAACTCCAAGGCACTCTCATTTAACAGAAGTTAAAAAGCCTTTATTCACATGCCTTGGTCATATTAACCATAAAAACTCCTACGTGTTTCAGCATCAAGCCTTCGCCAGGGTCATATTGAGGTTAATATGACCAAGCCATGTGAATAAAGGCTTTATAACTTTTGTTAAATGAGAGTGCCTTGGAGTTTTTCTTAGTTTTGCGTATTATTTTTGGACTTGCACATAGAAATCAATGGTTAATAGTGAATAGTTATAACTTTGCCATTTAGGCACCAAGCTCGCATATACATTCATTAAATATAGCTAGCTAAGTTGGCATAAAAGCTCTCTTGCTAGCAAGATAACATTATACTTCATGTATTTAAATGTAGTCAATTTTAAATGGATATAGCAGCTATAACCATTATTATGCAAACTATTTTGGCTGCAATTGCACTGCGAGCATTTAACTCGCTAGCTTTCAATAAAATGCGCCGAATAAAAAGGTTGCCAGGGAAAGCCACTTTCTCACTGGACGTGAAACATGACAGATTACATTCAAAGTCAATGCAAAGATGTTTTTGTTTAGCCTAGTCCTTGCATCTAAGCCAATTAAGCATACACAGAAAGATGAGTCCTGGCAAAATTGGTATTACGTGGCACTCTATCCAGCAATATATAGTTTAAAAATATGTTCTTATAATTTATTACAGAATCCACTTAGCCATAATCTAATTAAAATATGCAGACCAGGGTATGTTCAGATAACGATTCATAAACTGGCCAAACGCATAAGGTGTAGATCTATTTCCACGTTGTCCGCTTTGTTTGTTTACGTTTCTTGACCTCCCCAATATGGCCGCCATCCCAGCAACGGCTGACGTATCAACTTGCCTTTGGCAAATAGGCGATGCGTCATCTAGTTTTTTGATATATCTATGGTGATTACGGCCATGCCTGGAACTTCTAGATTGGTTCTGGAGGTCATTTTTTTCTTTGTACTCACGTTCTTCAGCTGCACAAAGTTAAGAGAATACAACTTAACTTTTCTGAGGGTCCAATCAAAGTCTTTCAATAACCGTTGAAAGTTTATACTGCCTGGAATTGGATAAAAATGTGCCAATCAATAGCTAATTACCAGGTTATAGTTCAGGTGGGTGTGAACTATAACTGTGCTTTACACAGACAAGCCTGAGCAAGCATCATAGAGACTGGATATCAGTGAGGCATCATATGAGGTTATGAGGAACGACTGAATTTGTCGAGGGATGAATCCATGTGTAAGAAGGTAATCACGCATTTTTAATATCTGATGATAATAACTGATGGTATTGATAACGTCATTCCAGAATGTTGAATTTTTGCTTCAGATTTTTTTTTCACAACTTAATTGAGATATCTTTTGCCAATTATAGCTGCACTGGTTGCAACAACGGACAACAATCATTTCTGTCACAAGAGATTATTTTTATGAACTGCTGGATAGATACTATGGGCAAATATACTGGGCAGTTTGCACATCAGGCTTGCCTGAAGAGTTTAATACATTCAAATCTTGGGAAACAGTGATGGGACTTAACTTATCCATATTCTATTCCCAGGCACCGCTTGCTCGTGAAAATTTAATGTCCGTTTCAGCTGCACGACCTGTTGAAAGGATATTGTAACTGCATGCAAAACAAAGCAGCTCCATGTTCGCTGGCGTCTACATCTGCACAGAGGGGTTGAAAAGCTCTGAGACTCCAGTTAACCACAGTGAGAGTCATCATCTGCAAGCAGAAAATATGGAACAATGGTGAACCTTTTCAGGACTGGCTAGCCTCCTAAAATTTCTCCAAGAGCACATTGACAATTCATCCAGGAGGATGCAAAAGAACCCAGACTAACATCTAACGAACTGTAAGCCTCACTAGCCTCAATTAAGGTCAGTGTTTACAATTCCACAATAATTAAGAGACTGGAGAAAGATGCCATCCAACTGTGAGCTGCAAGTTGAAAACCAGTGCTGACCAAAAAGAACACAACAGCTCATCTCATAGTTTCCAAAAAAATCTTGCGGACTCCAAAAACAGGATAATATTATGTGGGTTAATGAGTCAGTAGTGGAACATTGTCCTTATACTGGAATTAGTTGGATGATCTGAAGCATTTAAATATAACAAGTGACCAAAAATATAAAAGAAATGAAAAAAGGGGTATACTTTTTCCCAGCACTGTAGCATCAGTTGTTAGCATGCTTCTCGCCACCGCATGAAATCTCTCACTAGCTGTCATTCTCAGAGGTTAAATGAGGGTTAAATTAATAAATAAATAAAATTGGTAAGTAGGAGGTAGTGAAAACTGCATAAAATGTCCTCACTCCACAAAAATGTCCTCAATCTGTAGGTTGACATTTTTCTGGTCCTTACTCTATTGCAAATACAAGACTTCACACACACTTTGCAGCCTAGTCCAGCAGCTGTGAGGCTTCCAGATGTAAAATTGACTGTTTATTCTGACCTGGCTTCCTTCCAGCCGAATATTGAGCACTCACTTCCTGGAGTTTGTAACATTTACTGAGGTGCGGCATCTGAGATGGTGGAGCCGGCACATCTTTGGCAGAAGATGAAGGTGGGGGTGTTCCGGTCGGGAGTCTTTTCAAAAAGAAGAGGCAGGGGAATAAGGAAACATCGCAAAAAAAAACCAGGACAATCCAGCCCTCTTTGTGAAAACTCTTTGCACCTTTGGCCTTGGTACTGCACATTATACACACGAGAACCAGCCTGGAGAGTCTGTGACCTTCTGCAATAAATCAGAGGGCTGAGTGATGACAGTTTCCCGCAAAATGGTCTCTCATTTCTCCTTGTTCTGGGTCAGTTGCTAAAGCTGAACAATGTTCAATGGTTATTCCATAATGTAAACCAAATGGAATAAAATACACTGCACAGAAAACAAAAGGAGAGAGACTATGCCAAGACGACAAGAATTTTTAAAAAGTTTCTGAGTAATAGATTTTAGTCAAGCAAAGAAATCCTGGATGCTCGTAACACTAAGGAGAGAAGATTTGTTCTCTTCTTCTATGACTATTGCAGATTTTCTATTGACAGCCCACATAATGCAGACTCATTGATTGAAAGCGCAAAAGGCATGACCGCAGCATTACCTTACATATGGAGGTTTGGCACAATTTCTCAAGTGCAATGTGTCAACAATGCGCATAGGGAAATAACAGAACTCACACAAAGTTAAGAGGTGACGGCTTAAGTTTAAATTTCCAACTTGAGCTTGCCACCCATGGTTCAACATTTCCCCCAGACAAAGCACCTCTTTGCCTCTTCTGTTGGTCTAGATTTAATACTGAAATTCTGAGACAGCGCAGCCATGTCAGCCTGAGATCCTGCCCGTTCAGTCTGATAGACATCACACACAGTGTAAGACGATATGCAGAATTGGACTGTTTTTTTTAACTGCCCAATATCCACTGAACATCACCCAAATGAGCCATCAAGATCCCACAGGAACTACCCTCGTACCTCTGACAGACTGCCGGCTCCAGGGCTGATCACACACACACACAGCCTATCAGTGTTGAACCCTCACAGTGTTATTCTTTATTAGAGTTTGGTTTATTAGATTTTCAGACACCATGCTTTTCTCTGCCCTCCTAGAGATCCAATCACTTCCTTCCTGCTTGATTACAAGTGGCAGGGTCAGTCAGTTGCACCATAGACTGCTGCTAGTGTGAGCCTTTGAATAGTGATGGCTTCTTAGAAGTGCTAAGCAAACACTGACAGAAAACACAGAAGGAAGGGCACTCTGTCAAATTTTATTCAATATTTTCACAGTTTCAGTAAAGCTTTGGCAAAAAACAAACCATATGTTACCTAATGAAAATCAGCTTTCCAGTCAGTTTTCCTTGTGCATATCTCTTAATCTTACTCCCAGGGCCTTGAAACAGACAGATATTACGGACAGATGAAGCAAATATTGTCGTCAGATTATATTACGACATTAATAGCTGGATTGGTACTAGCATTGTTAGTCTTTATCCCTTGTTCCACCAAGAGTCTTCACCATGTCGATGTTGACCTGCATGGGATGGCTGTATGAGGGAAGCTCCATTGAATATCTGCACAATGCACAAATTTCATCATTTTGGCACTGTATGCCCCAACAACAGATCTGAGATTAACCAATAAAGATGCCCTTTAATGGTTGATTTCAGTTTTAATTTTAGGCTTTTGTCAAAATACCATTTTAGCAGTGTAGGACTGGCATCCATTTTATACTTTGCCCCTAATTTCAGGGGCTCAAAATTATATGGACAAACTGCCATGATCACAAATTAAATTGTCATTTTTAACACTTTGGCCTCTATTTTGCACCCAACGCAAAGTGTAAAGCGAGTATTTTTGCAACTTTCTGACCAACGCAAAAAGTATTAACCCGTCCGTCATCCAGTCTACCTAAGTAGGGAATGCATTTACGCCAAATTGAGCGCCCATGGGTGTATTGATCTTAACATGAGGTGTGGTGAAGCGTATTGCTATCTTGTGACCAAAAAAAGCGCCATTGATCAACAAAAACCTGGTCTAAAGTCAATGGTCAGTTTTTGACTGCTCATTTCAGGGCGGATTGTCAGATAGTATGATGCATCTTTGTCGGAGAATGCACAATGCACTTAGACTCGGCTGCAGGGGCGAAGCTCGGTTCTCACCCTAGAGGGGGAGGAGTATTATGAAGGGGCCCCTTAGACAGTCATTGCAAAACTGTAAAACAATAGATAGGCCGATATCTTTTGCAACTCTATCCTATGCAACACAAATCGTCCCTTAATAGGCCAAGCAAATTAATGTTTAAGCTAACAGTATTTTGGAGGCAATAGCATATAGGGTATGGTCTCCCAACGTCTGCTAAAAGAAAATAATAATTTTAATTTAATCCGAGGTTTGGGCGTGAATGAAAGTATTCATTTTAATTTGTGAGCCTTCGGTGAGGTAAAAAGGAGAATTACCGTTCAAGTTTCATTAACTTGGTATGTCTGCAAAACTCAATCTTCCCATTTTTTGCCACTAGCCGGTTGGACTCGAGATAGAAAGTCACCAGCCCTCAGAAGATTTCACAAGCCTGACTGAAAAAGACTAGAATATCACGTGAGATGTAACTGCATATGTACAAACTTTATTAAAACACTTTATATTAATCAAAAAGAAATTTAATTAAATAAAAATCACAAACAGTTTAAATGAAACTGATTTTTTCATGTGTTGTACACTGCCCAGCAAAAAAAAAAAAGTCACCTCTTCGATTTAAGTAAAAAACTAGGGAAGAGCCTTCCATTGGATAATACTGCAGTGATCAATATGTTTCAGCGGGTAACAAGTTATTTAATCCTAACTGATGCAGTTAGTAGCCTCTTATTTTTAAGCAACGATGTCAGATCATATACTGTGGCTGTGGAAAAGGTGTTTTTATACTCTGTTTCAGAGCGATCAAATTATTGGCCTGCATCAGGCAAAGAAAACAACTGAAGAGATTGCTGAAACTACTGAAAATTGGTTAAGAACTGCAGCTACGAGCTATAAATTTAAATTTGGTTAAGAACTGTAAAAATGAAGCTTACTAACCTGCCAAGATTAATATGTTTCAGCGGGTTTTAATCCTAACTGATGCAGTTAGTAGCCTCTTATTTTTAAGCAACGATGTCAAAACGATGTTTTGTCATTGTTTTGCTCCGTTGCCTGTTGTTTTTATTCTGCTATTGTTGCTTTTATTGTCATTGTTGCCTGTGCTGTGCACTTTGAGATTTGCAGTCAAATGTGACGTGCGTTATAAATAAAATCTATTATTATTAGATTAGATCATATACTGTGGCTGTGGAAAAAGTGTTGTTATACTCTGTTTCAGAGTGATTAAATTATTGGCCTGCATCAGGGAAAGAAAACAACTGAAGAGATTGCTGAAACTACTGAAATTTGGTTAAGAACTGCAGTTACGAGCTATAAATTTAAATTTGGTTAAGAACTGTAAAAATCGAAGCTTAATAACCTGCCAAGATAACTGTCATGGTTTAGGTAGTGTGCGTGTGTGAAGGACTTTCCTTTGTGGCTCTCATCCCGGGACGATATCGAATTCCTTTCTTTATCGTCTTTTCCCAGCTGTTTCGTCGGGTGTGGGCGGCGCTTTCACCTAAGTCTATATAAGCCGGATATCTGCCACGCCTCCTTTGCTGGAGTGTCTGATTTCAGTTTTCACTGCAGCCAGAAGTTATCTCTAGTAAGGGATTTTTGGCCAAAGCCTTTGCGGTATATTTGCGATTTATATTTCTTTAGGGAAATTTCCTATTTGATTCCTTCCCTCTCTGTCTTTGGTTCGCACTAATTTATGGTGCGTTGTCTTTCTCGGTTCTCGAGTTATTTCCCTTTTGCTCTTCCTGTTTGTTTTTTCTCTCTCGCTTTGCTTCCTGGTTCGGATTGCTGGGCATCCTTTCGGAAGCACGAGAGCTGTTTCTGTTGCCTCGTTTATATTTCTCTCTGTGGGTATTTTAAGTCTTTGCTGGTCTCCTTCTCTCACACTGCTGCATTTGGCCTCCCTACTTCCTCTGCCATTATAATTACGGCCACTAGCATATTCTATTAATGTAATCATATACATGAGCAAAAAATAGAAACGTTACATTTCTGTAAAGAGTGGGAAAATTACGTTGATCTTTCGGCATGGGCACTCTGACAAAGCGGCCGTAGACCCATTGCAAAGTCTGGAGGAACCAGGGCTCGAATTACACATTGGTTTTCGAGGTTGCACACCACTAGTACAACATGTCACATGCACATGCATAAATACAACTGTGCGGCAGTGCGGTCAATAACAGGGTTCCTGCGAAAAACATTGTATGAATACCACTGTTAGTAATTAATACCGCCAGTAACATTTCATAGAGCTAAACACCATCTGCATAAACCCCATAAAATGATCCATTTACTGCACACAAACAGCCTTATTTCTGCCATATATCCTATATAAAAACCGACTCTGGACTAAAAGAAAAGTCACTTGTAGGCCTACTCACCTATTTGAATGCCATTTGGCAAACTTTGCGTTGAGCAACTTCCTTAACTTGTCTTGAAAATTTATACAATAGCCAAGCATTATCATTATTTAGGTCAAACGTTAGCTTAGTCGGATCTGTTACATACTGGTTGCATTGCTGCTTGAGGAGGGGTCGTTCGTGGTTTGGCAACTGCTTGTAATAAAGCCAAATGAACGTAGTTAAGGCAGCTTTGCTACCCTCTCTTCCAGAACTTTCTTTTCTTTTCTTGACGACTGCTTTTACGTTTGAATGGCATGACTGCTCCCGAGTTTGCAAATTAGCTGATCTTCAGAATTCGCACTTTACTATCAGACGTTACAAACGTCAACCTGGTCACATGATCAAATCAAATACAGCCTTGACATTGGACAACACATGACCCAGCAATGATCTTGACATATTTGCATGTAAGTATGAAAGAAAAAATATCAAATTATACATTTAATGATATTTCCAATTTCTTTAATAGTCTTTAAAATGTGTGTATATTAAGCATGTAAATTTGTTATATAATGCTATGAATGATTGTTTGAAAAACCAGTGATAGAGATGATTTTGGCTTCATGAGGGTTTATATAACGAATTTCACGCCTCATTGAATTTGAGTACAAACTGAGCAGTTGGTAATCTATGTGGGCTTCTTTTCTAATGCTATCACATGAGCTGACTCTTTTATCTGGTGGTTGTAGGGAAAGTTACTCAGTGAGGCAGTAGGGGCCCCCACTGGCCGTGGGCCCTGGGGCGACCACCACCGTGGCCCCCGCGGTCGCTCCGCTTATGCTCGGCTGATTACATACTATCCTACTACTAAGGGATGAGCACCAGCACCCACTCATGCAACCAACTCTTTAAAAATAAAGAGACTACGATTTGAAAGATTATGTCAAGATACTTAAAAAATGCATGTCAGAATGGTTAGTGTGACCAACGTCCGCACATCAGGGCATGCTGTGCTACAGGCTAGTAAATTCGTAAGTGAACCTGTTCAATCAGGTAATTTGTGGTTCAACATGTGAGGTTATGCATGTAGGTGTTCACAATCTCTTCTGGATAAAGCCACCACTTCTTTTGGCAATATTGGCGAACTCTGTGATTCCTGAGTGGCTGTTCGGGGACAATGGTTAGCCTATGTATTCATTACATAACACATCGTCTTAAACAGTATGTGGATCACACAAAACACAAACTGTTAACAGAAAGAATGTTTGAAGTACTGAAAATGCGTTGGATAAGTCGTGCATGGGACGACCAATTATCCTTGCTTATCTGAAAAATGAATTTTGAATCTGACCTGATTCAGTAGTACAGTGCCGGCAACCCATTTGTCCTGCATCTATGATCAAATACAAAACCCCATTTTCATTTGAAATGACTTCATTATTATTAATAATTTAGCTGAAAATCGAAATAGCCTATTAAAAAACGAACCTTTCAGTAGCAGCAAAAGCAACTGAGACATTGTCACAGTCTTTAATTAATTCGAATTTCTTCCATGTGTCTGACTTGACCTTCAATCGTCAGCCAATCAGAAGCAAGTGCTTTTCACCCCTATTGGATATTATTCAAAGGGTTACGGTGGCGTAATCAAAATAACACTGTTTTCATCTCTTTCTCGCAGGCTGTTTTTCTCACCCATTTTAATTTCTGGTGCTTGTTCCGCACTGATGCGTAATAATTTTTTTTATCCGTGACCCTGAATTAATATTCTTTTTTTTTGTTTGTTTGTTTGTTTGCCTATTTTATTCAAGTTGTTAAGTTCAAATGCAGCCCTGGAGATTCACTATGATGAAAGAACATTTTTATTACATTTTTGGAGATTACTGTGTTCCAGTTTCCAGGTTTACTCGCATGCTTCACAGTCCCTTTCATCTGCCGTGAACACAATACCCCCCCCCCAAGCTACTTGAAAAGTAAGCCCTTATAATAGCAGTTTGCTAAGGTGCCAAGGGCATCTGGCGGTTAAAGGACATGGGGGATGGCACTCTGATTGGCTTATTTTGTGTTACGCCCAAAACACACTGATGATTAATTAAGAGATTAAGTATGACCCCTTTGAGCCTAGCGCCTTGCATTGCGCCCAGATAACCCGCCGTTAAACTAGCAAAAATCGAAATGAATTTGGACACCCCTGAAATGCATTTGCACCATGGGACCCATGAAAAGGGGGTACCACATATAGATTGCTGCAATTCAAAAAATCTGAAAGACTGCACTTCGAGCTCATAATAATCCTCCGTAAACTGTGGTAGACAGCTAAAATTACAAAAAGTTCATTAACACCAAAAATGTACTTTAGCAAAGTATGCAGGACAGCATCGTATCAGCTTTACTTTTCTTGGTGTATTATGTAGAAGCTGAAAATCCCTTTCCCTGAACCATCTTCATCTTCCCCCTCAGAGTCAACTACAATCTAATCCTTTGTAGCTGGGACCTATAACACATCTATTGAATTTTCACAGCAGCATGTTAAATTGGAGTATTGCTGTAAAGTGGGGTTAATTAGACTTGGGAAATAGCAGAAATTTATTTGCAACAGAGAACTGAACACTTGGCAGTAGACTGTTGGATTTAATGTTCCCAGGTTCCCTGCTGAGGAAGGTTTTCTTGCAAGGGTTATTTGGATTACTGCTGATATAATGATTTTAGAATTAGCTCTCCATTGATACAGTTAATCATCAGGGATTACAACATGTGTGAAATGTTACCAATAATGGATTTATTTTGGATAACTGGACTGAAAATTTTTGTTGAATTACAGAATTGCGAGCTGAATTCTGGTTATTTCAATATCTAACACTTTATTTCTGAAATATTTACAGATTCTGAGCAATTCCTGGTGTTTCCTTCACTAAAGTCCAGCAAAGAAAGCCTGGACTATTTTGCATGGTGGCTTAGATTTGATGAATGAGTTTTGCCTGACAGCACATCGCCTCTCTCCGTTCAGACAGGCTCTGCTGCACTTTCCTGGCTAATGAGGGCCACCACAGGGAATCACATCAGAGAGGAGATATTTCTGCTCATGTGAGGTGGAAGGCGAGATGGAGACCCCCTAAGAAAGCACCATAAAAGGGGGCCTTGTTCTTTTGTATTTCTCTTGGTACATGCCTGAAGTGCTGTATTTACTTTTGGGCCATTCATAAGACATAATTTCAGTCAAAAATAATTAAAAAAAAGCTAAAAGCTTTCAAACTTAAAGCTTGCTTTGTGAACAAGCTAATTTCTAATGCCGTACGATTAAAAGAACAGTGCTCAGTGGTTCAGTGCCAGTTGAAGCTTCAGCCCAGAAGTCACAAACAGGGTTCCTTAACAGTTATGTTGCCCTGCCACCCCTCTGTCCCGGTGGCAGCTTGTGTGTCTGTCCAAGCTTGTTAATTCAGTCTGACTCTCATTTTACATGATGCAGTTAGGACTGGAGGCCACCCATATATCATCATTGAGACTGCAGATCCACAAAGTCTGCTTATCTTCGAATGGATAATTAAGGCCTATTCTGAAAAGGAAAGATCACTTATAGGGTACGTACTGAAATTGAGGCTATTTTTACACCTGGTTTCATAAGCGTCAGTTATAAAAAATTGAAGACCCTGGCGCTAGAAGTACTCAAGTCAAAAAATGTCCATTTTGAGAAAATTGGTAAAATCCACTTAGGTAACTATTAAAGATGTTTTCCCATTCTTACTTTGCGGTGTGTGGAAACGTGAATAAAGTAACAATGCCGCTACACAGAAAGATCTAAACATTCACGTGAGGTCTAAATTTACAGTATTACAAATAGAAAAGCTCTGGCCAACCCTTTGGCCATTACATTCTTTGCAAAATCAGGAAAATGGAATGAATGAATTCAGAAAAAAGCAAAACGGGCAAATACACAAAAATTATCAGCATCTGGAAGTTATCCGAGAGCTGCTCTCCCATCTGTGTCTGAAGCTTTAGCCCACTGGCACCCGTTAGACGGAGCACAGGAGGAGAGTTCTCCATGGAACTGGAGGGCCGGGTACTCCCACCAGGAGAAGGTTTGTGCTCAGGCAGAGATGCCGGTAGTGAAAGGCATCATGAAAAGGGCAGATGTTCAGCAGTGTTTACAGAAAACAGGTTTCCTGGCATTTTGGAGGATTCAGGAAAATCGTCAAATACCACATTTCTCAGAAAAGCCAAGAAGTACCTCTTCCTGAGTGCGCACTTTTCATAAACAATGTTTTAGCACTTTCTAAGAGAGATGGACAATTCTTCTACATTCTTCTGTTCAAAGTTTTAAAATTTGTACTTATATGTTAATTATCCAATTTTATTTACCTAATTTTAACATGATGTTATAAGAATATATACAGTTATTTGTTGAATATTTCAGTCATTTCAAGGAAAATTAAAAAAAAAAATTTGAGATTTAATTGAGATTTAAATTTGAATGATGGTTGTGATCAATTAACTCCTTTATATTCCCGCAACTTTTGTGGAAATGATGGAAGGTTGAATAATTGTTACATTTCATGTCAGAGTATTTGCACTATGCTGCATATTTCAACTCTTCAAGTTATTTTTTTTATCTGCACTTTTGTCAACCATACAGCTGACCTTTGTCTGCCATCAATTTATGATAATAAAAATTTGGCAAAATGTACCTTTTTATTTTTAGTCTCAGAGCAAAAAAAAACAAAAAAAAAAACAGGCACAGATCACAGATTAAGTTGCAGCAGATTCTTCTAATGTGCAGCAGAGGAATAATTCATGGGCATTTTTGCAAAGAAGACAGACCAAAGTCAGGCAGGGGTGAACTGGTGCTCCGGAGGTCAGACAGGGTGCAGTAAGGGGGACTGGTCCGAGGTCACTGACCCAAGCTGTGGGTTACTTGGCATGCAGAACTGGTGCACACTCTAAAACTCAGGCGCAGGAGGGACTGGAAGGAGCGCCACTTCCTGCAGGAAATAATTTCCTAATAAATAGACACATGCTTATTTAAAGGTGACCTATTATGCTATTTTTCCAAGTTTATATTTTGGTCTTTGACCCCCCTAGATTATTCCTGATTGCGCAAAGTAAAAAGAAAGGTACTTATTTCGCTCATACTGCCATCCTCAAAAAACCCCATTTGTAGTCCATAGTAGTCTCTGCCTGAAACGCCTCATTGGGGTGGCTCTTCCGCTATGGCCCCCACTCCACGTGTGCCCACTTTCTTCTGACTGGCCAGCTCTGTGGAGGGCACATCTAGGCGGGACGAGGCATGGGTATAGATCTAATGAAATTAATTTGTTCTAATAAACACAACAGCGAAAGTGAAGGATGCAGTGCGAAAGTCTGGCAGCTCAAGCACGAATTTGCTATTAGCTACAGTTTGCTACGGCAACAGTAGTGAGTACAGTGGTTTTTCCACTCTGTAGCTAGGATGCAGGGAAAGCTAGAATCCACCCCATTTAGACACATTTTTAGAACGGTTAGACATGCCCAAGTGTAGACCGGAAACCGTAGAAATCTGATGTTTCTGAGTTTAGAGGGAAACATGGACAGTGAGGAGCAGCTAAAAGTGGACCAACAGCTTATGGACTGTTTTGGTGTGTATTAGGACCTGCTGGTTCGCGTGCATAGCTGTGGTGTGTTGTTAGCGTGGAGAAATGAACAGCTTCCGCGCTGGTATATGACAGAGGGGTTAAAGCTCCAGGCCTTTTTGGAAATTGCCCGTGGTAATGGTTTACTCATTGCTTTGGAATGAACAGCTTTTCATCGCAGATAATGGGCGTGTTTTGGATAGTGCCGAGAGCTAGATAGAGCTCTGGTTATGTCATGAACATAATACACGTTTTGCAGACTGTAAGTTCCGTTTGCGTGAACTGTTGCTTATGTGGAGCTAGCGAATCGATCACTTTTACTGGAAAGAATTTAATATTCAATCCATGGCAATGCAGAGAAATCATTTCTTATACCGGACACGTTATAGCTGCTTGTGCGCTTCCCTATTGCTTTCACCGGTAGCATCAGAGAGCTTGCCCAGACATTGGAGATGTATCAGGCTGACCCCGGTCATGGATAAGTATAACTTCTCAAGCAGCCAAACGCACCGTAAGCTTTGCAAAACCAACGTCTGGTCCAACTGCAGCCCAACTAGGCAGACACATGCAGCACCTCTCTGGTTAGCTTCAACTGTAGTGGCTACAATCAGGCAACACTATGATGAAACTGTCACATTGATGCTTACCGAAGTAACACAAGTATACCGAATATAATTGCTGCGAATAAGTTAACCAGGAGCATTTTTAATTAGCAGAGCACGCAACCTAACATGCAGTAGCTGATAAGCAGTCATGACTTTGAATGTAATCTTTCACGCAAAAAGTTTGTTTCGTGTGCGGTGTGAAAGCTGCTTAGCGCGCCCATAACGCATGTATTCGCATCTTTGCATTGGCTTTGAATGTAACCTGTCACGTGAAAAATTTGTTCCGCGTCCGGTGTGAAAGCTGCTTAACGTGCGCATAATGCCAGTATTCACGTCTTTGCATTGACTTTAGATGTAGCCAATCTGTCGCGTGAAAAATTTGTTTCGCGTCAGGTGTGAAAGGGACTTGACGTGCGCATAATGTGTATTCGCATTTTTGCATTGACTTTGAATGTAATTAGTCGCGCGAAAAATTAGTTTTGCGTCCGGTGTAAAAGCTGCTTAACGCGCCCATATCGTGTGTATTTGCATTTTTGCATTGACTTTGAGTGCAGACTAATCTGTCCTGCAAAAAATTTGTTTCGTGTCCAATGTGAAAGCAGCTTTATGGATAGTGCGCAGCAGCTATAGAGAGCTTATGTGGAGTTGCTTATGTGGATCACTTCTACGGGAAGGAATTACCTATTTAATCTCCGCCTTTTTTGGCTGTTTATTAGCCACAACAATTTCGAAAGGGGGATGAAATTATGACAAGGTAGTGCAGAAAAATCATTTGTAAACCGGTAGAGCTTCTGCGTTTCACATTGCTTTCACGGTAGCACCAGAGAGCTTGCTCAGACATTTGTGAAGTATCCGGCTGATCCTGGTCATGGATTAGTGAAGCGATCACTAACTGTAGTGGCTACAATCGGGCGATATTATGATGAAACCGCCACATTGATGCTTAACGAAGTAACAAAAGCATACCGATCAGAATTACTGCATATAAGTTAACCAGGAGCATTTTTAATTAGCACGACACGCAAACTAACATGCAGTAGCTGGTAACCGAGCAGTCATAACCACAGAGACAAACTCTTGCGATACAGATTTTACAGACAGCATGTTCTGTTACTGTGAACAGTTGTACCAAGCATCCAAATTACAAACAAGTATTAAAAGTTAGCTTCAAAATGAGGTTTATGTTCACACACCTTCTGTAGAATTCCCCTGTTATCATTCTAGCATATTTAGGACACAAATATTAGCAGTAACTTGGCTACGTTAACCGCTTTGCTACAGCCACAATCAACTGGCTATCATGTCAGTTTCGCTTATGCAGTAAAAGCAACTTACAGCTTCTGTGTCTGTGAGTCAAGGACAGTCACGACCGATACAGGCTTTATCTTCTGATATTTTACAAAGCCTGAGTTAGAGGCCAGTTGTTAGGGCTAACTATCGCTAGCGGTCCTGCTAGCCACCTGTAACACGTTAGCTTCGCTTACATTATTTGCTGTTATATTGTTACTTACTGCTTGTGGCTCCGAGCGCTTGATCGTTGCAGCTGCTTCAGGTTTGAGGAGCAGCTGAAATGCTTATCCTGTGTCGAATTATCCTTTATTTATCAAGCTGTCTTTGCTGAAATACAGAGCACAAGCAGGTAACGTTTCCTTTGGCCGTGGCTGTTTGCTGCCAGCAAACAAAAAAAAGCTACCCACTGATTTCAGGTGGTATCCTCTTTTGGAAGAGAAATAAGTGTTTTTCTTTGCGTCCAAAAGTAAACGGACAAGCAGCTTTGAGAGAGATATTGACAAAACTGCACCTCAAGTGATCTGTGGTTCTTCTTTTGTATTTCCAAAAGTCTCAACGCTTCTAAGGCAGAGTATGATCTGCTGCTGTTAGTGCCTGCTAGAATAGTTTCTGGTGTGGGCAGGTCCAGCGCAGAGATTGGCTCTGGCTCGGTCTGTACTAATTGCACGGTCCAAACTGACCTCAGGTTTTGCCCAGATCTTGCAAAGATCTCGGGAGGAACCGTTCAGAGAGGAAATCACATTCACAAAATCACTTTCTTGGATTACGGCAAAACACCTGTATCAATATGTTTAGAAACATTTCAGAGGTTGAGTATGGACAACTAACTTTATAACTTACTAATATGTATTATATGAAGGATCAGCATAATAGGTCCCCTTTAAGTCTTAATGCAGAAGATGGAGGCCAGAGATATGAGGCATGGAAAGGCACAAAACATAATGAAAGGTAACAATTCTGCAAGGGGGTAATGAAACAGAGAAACTTAAATACACCAGGACCACAAAACAGATTAGGCATTGAGGAAGCGTGAGGGAAAAACACAGAAGGGAGTTACATTTTGAGAGATAATGAGAATCAAATAACAAAAACACACTTAATATTTGGGCATTTTTCAGCTGCAACAATTTTATTAAAAAGGTTATAAAAAAGAGTGTATTCACTCTGTACAATGGTTTCATGTTGTATAGCAGTTAGCAGACAGAATTTGATGATTCATAGGATTCTTTGGCTTCGACCTTTGTCAAAATAATCAGTAGGGGAATGAAAGTTTTGGTTCGTTACAGTTGAGATCTAACACAGTTCACAGGCTGGCCAAATGACCCATGATTTCCCCTCCACAGACAATACTCTGCCATGGCACTTCTGCAGCTATGATCCCCCTGTCTTTTGGAATCAAAATTAAAATTTGCAATCCTTTCTCTATGATAGTAGAATGTGCTGCCATTTTCTGTTTCAGGGTGTGAAAAAGTGAGATTTGGAAGGTGCAGGAGCACTAGACATTGTGTATGGCAGAAGTAAAACTGGAGATTGTAAATAAACCTGCAGTCAGTGAGAGGAGAGCAATCTCACGACTCAAGGTTTGTGAAATGAGACATATGCAAAGATTTGGATGTACTGCACTCAAAATTCAAATAGGGAGAATTAATTGAAGCAATGATTGAAAAATGTCTGCCGTCAAAACTAATATTTGCATACGACAGGCTAACCATCCCCATTTACTGCCTGCTCTTCCTCAATGACCACGATAATTGGCTCGATTAAAACATTCCAAAACTCGGTTGACATAGGAACTATTTCGGCTGTTTCAGCACAGATTTCTTGCAAAAATCATTTGGTTTATTTGTGTTTTCAATCGCATAATTACTGTAATGTAGCCAACTAAGTTGAATTAGCTTGCCAGTTAGGTTCGCGGACGTAACTTAATGTCATTAACACCACGATAATTTGGGTTCTAAGTCAGCTTATAGCTACGGTGTGCCTGTGACGAATTCACACTGTTCAAAACAACAGCGAGGCATACATACAAACCTCCGCTCAACATGGATAAGTCTGCTGGTACACATGTAAAATGCAAAGCCTGGACATACCGACACAACAAGATCATTACTATTTAACTAAACGCAACAGATCTGATTTCGGATTCTCATTTGTGCTGAAAATAACAACGTCCAGGATTGAAATCTCACTGTTATAGCCTGTCAAGTCTACATTGCATGTCGGAGTCAATGGCTACAGTTCGTCGGAGAAGACTGTCAGATAGTGCTTTCGTCTTGATTCCATCGGGCGCGTATTTGCAGCATAACGTGAGTGACGCTATTTTGTGCCATCTTGTGTTCCACTGAGCGCGAAACGTCAGTGCAGCGTCCTGCCAGCTGACACAATAGACCTGCTCACATTTCGCTTATTTCTTCATTTTTACCAGGATATTTCTGCAACCAACTTAAATGCGTAGTTGCATCCAACGAACTTAAAAACGTAGTTGGATCCAATGACTGTATATAAGTGAACAACTGGAAACGTATCCCTGTTGTATTCAGATTAGCGCGACTTGGCGCATATTCTCGCTGGAGCAGCGCGGAGAGCTGCTTCTAGGACACTGCCGATACGTGCCATGGCGCAGCTGGTGGAATCACAACCATTATCTAGAATGGCCGCAATCAACCCTGGCAACCGTGTCACGGCAGTAACACACCCAAGACACTCCCGGTGGAATCCAGCCTTAACCCCTAGATTCCACCGGGAGTGTCTTGGCTGCGTTACTGCAGCAACGCAGATGCCGGAGTTGATCGCGGCCATTCTAGACAATGGTTGTGATTCCACCAGCCGCACCACAGCACGTCTTTGCAGCGCCCTAGAAGCAGCTCTCCACGCTGCTCCACTGAAAATACATGCCGAGTCTATTTCTGGCGCTTGCGGGCTGCAGTTGCACTGATCTGAATATTGCAGGGATATGTTTTCCATATTTAGACCATACACAGTCATTGGATCCAACTACATTAGGATTTGTGCAAATTGGATCTCACCCCAGATTGTGCCAGGCAGGAAGTAACTATCCACAGGAATATGCTTTTAACTAAAAGAAACTAGCCACAAATCTTTGATATAAAAATTGTTTCGGACTTACTTTTCAACTACTTGTCTGTGATTTTGTTCTAACTAAAACACAGGCACATTTTTTTTTTTTTTTTTTATCAATGACATTCACGGCTGGACTGGACAGCTCAACAAAGTTGGAAATTACATGAAATGTTATTAAAGCAGAAAAAACAACAGAAAGCATTTATGTCATTGCACGAATATCCTGGAAAAAAAATCATGAAATATGAAAAAACAGGTTGATTGTATCAGCTGGCAGGACGCTGTGCGACATTACGCGCTCAGTGGAACATGCTGTCGCCTGCAAGACCGAGCAAACCAGCGTCACTCACATTATACTGCAGATACGCGCCAGTGGAATCAAGGGGTAGGGGTAAAGAATTCCGTATCCAACCTCCACTTTTCTTGGCTTTTTATTTGCCAGAACAAAAAAAAAGGAGTGGCAAAAAAATATTTGGGTGAGGTTTGTTTGTGAGAATGGGGTATAAAATTTTATATTAATTTTTCATATTGTGAATGCATATGCTGCGCATGCCTTAGCAACGCAGTGTGTCAAGAGCACCATTGCTGCCGCCGTTATATGCTATTACTACACATAGCAGCACCAGACATCAAACTCTAAATTTTCTTGACTGGATGTACTCTTGTCTTTTTTTACGCACTAGAATATTTCCTGTAATGCTTTGGTACCCAAACATCAAGTTAGGCCGAAAAAGTACTGATTTCATTAGATATTGTTGGAGGTTGAATACAGAATTCTTTCCTTGTCAGGGTCTCCAAAATCAGGCCGTCTAGACATAAAATGTACGGTGCGCACATTGTTCCTTAAGTATATAAATTATTCCTGTTTATAGCCCAAATCCATGCTGTTCACTGCCTTTAACCACAGGTAAAGCGAAGGAACATACTGTAATATTCCCCCCCTTTTCAATGTATTTTGAGCATCTTCTGCCATATGTAGTCGGTAAAGAGCATGCACGTGACTCAAATCTAGCCGAACTGGTCTAGACATGTCCTTATTTCCCAATGTGAATTGTGCACATCCTTTCATACAAAGAGGTCATTATTGCGTATGGAATTTCTGAATATTTCATTTCAGAAACTTTGAGTCCTTTACCTTAACACATACAAACACTCATGCATGAATCCACACACCAACTCAGTGCTTGGAGCCTGATACTTTCAAATTAGCCTAAGTTTGTTTAGTCATTCAAATAAAATGGCAAAATCATGGATTTATATTCGCCGTTAACCTTTCTGTTCGACGCTGCCTCACTCACAAGCCTCTTTATCACACCCTATCTGCTGCGTGAGAAATCTTGGCCCTGGACTCAGTGTTGTTCTCGTAGACCTAGACCAAAATCATATCGCAACACCACATAATCCATTCCCTGCACGAATATGACAGGTTTTTTGGTGTTTTCATTCACTGTGATTAATCAGATGGCTTTCTATCAACAGGATGTTGTTGCCTGGGAGATATCTCTAAATGTTTGTTTTGTATGTGTTTGTTTCCTGTGCTGAAAATAAATAGGTGTTTTCCGCGACTCGGCTCCCAGCCCCAACCAGTTGCAGCTGAACCCGTGCTGTGTTATTCTGGTACAGTAACTGAGTCATCAGTGAGTTGCTTCTGCATCTCCCCCTAAACGCCTCAACCCAGCAGCTGTGGTTCTGCCCATGATGGCAGAAACCCAAGCTTTCCAATGTACCCAACCTGAGAGGACTACACCCAGACAACTCCTACAGAGGACTTTTTCTGATCAAACTCTCATTACTTTTCTTAGTGGTGCTGAATTGTGAAATTAATGACACTGTCACATTACAAGTAAAGAATCCAAAATTTCAGCTCATTGCACCACAAAATGGAACAATATCACGCAGATTCTAGAGAACTAGGTTCTATGGAAGCTTCTGACAGTTATTTTAAACATAGTAGACACAGTAAAACCAGATATTTATTTGAAAATATTTTATGATCTTAAAATGAACTATTTTCTTAAAACCACTGTACTTCAGTGCACAACAGTTGAAGAGCAATGCAACTGTACACCACTAGTAGGGAATGTTTGATATCTACTTGCTAGGGTATTTTAGCTTTCTGGCTCAGTGGGTTTCAGTGTTAGTCCTGGGGCCCCCAGTGTATGTGGGTTTCACTCCAACCACAATTGCAATCCTTGGACAGGGTGCTAATTTGTCTGAATAGCTCTATGTATGTTTATACAGATGACTCACAGTTTGAGCCATATTGTGTCACAAATAGCTATGACTGCTCTAATGGATTCCATATTCATTTTATACAATATTGAATGTTTCATTGCTCAAAAAGACCAAAAATTAAAATTAATTATATTAAAGACTCAATGGCTTCTAACTGGACAAAAAGAGGACGCATAGTTCCTAAAATAACCAGCCAAACCTGCATTGTTTAAAAAGAAGAAAAGGCACTTGTTTAGCAATGTAATCAGGGCCATATTCAGATTCAGACAATTTCATTTAATGAAGTTGTCCGAATTCATTTCAATTAATTTGCAGCTCTCCATGTTCATTCATACCAACAGTTAATCAAACAATCACAGCCAGATCAGACAAACATGTGGGAACATGAAGAAACATGTGGACAATGAAATGAGGAACCAATAAATAATCCATTAATAAGTTCTTATAAATAAGTTTTTAAAAAATAAATAAATAAAAAATAATCTAAAAAAGAGGGATCTGTGTTAAAAAGCTTAATAGCAAAGGGAATAAAAGACCTGGCATATCGATTAGTTCTGCCCTTTGGCACATTATAGCACTGACCGGGAGGTGACAATAAAAACTCATTCGACAGAATGTGATCTGGTTGGTTGATTGTTTAGCTGTTGTCTTTACCTCAGTCAGAAGAAAAAGGCTAAAATTGTGCTCCTTTTTTGCGAATGTTTTTCATAAAGCAATGTTTTTCCTACGTGACATACAACTGAAGATATTGTGGACAATGGGACCAAAGAGGGTAAATAAGCCCTTTTTACATGAAAAGCACCAAATTGAGAAAAATTTGCAACTGTTTATAATTGAGTCACTGAGTGTAATAGTGGTCTAACTCTAATTTTTCCATTTTTGAGTTAAACCCATATTTCACAAGTTAAAGGTAAAATCTATTGAGGACATAAGTGGTCTAGATGTCACAGTGATGCATCTTACTATACAGAGATTTTTAGTTATCCTCGCTTCCATCAAGACAAAAAGCATGAGAGCAACAGTGGTCTAACTCTTTGAAACCTTCGAAAGTCAAGAATTTGAAAGATGATCACAACCTTGTACCACCTGCCCACCACTCATTTTATCTGGGTCTGATCGAAGATGAAGATGGCCCAAACTTTCATCCAGATGATGACAGCGAAGACAACTGTGGGGAACAAGATTATCTGATGGATGACTTTCTCAGTGGTCAGCAGTCTGCGATACAATGTTTCTCTTTTGATCTGTATTCTCTTGTTATTTTGTGTTTCGAATGTCATTTGGATGTTCTTTGGATTTTGTCGCACCTGTGTATCTCAAGGCAAAAAGTTATCTTATCACCACCTTCAACAGTGGCAAGATATGATAAATAAGGACGCACAAAAAATTAGTTGCCTAGTATTTCAGCCCACCCCAGGAAAGCCTTCTTGTCTTTGATTTTTTTAAAAATCGTATTTTTTTTTTTGGAAAAGAAAAATCATTCAAAATTAGGGCAAAAAAGAGGGAAAAATTCTCAGAATCCCTGTCCATGCAGCAGATAATCTACTCGACTTTCAGTTACTGCACCACTCATGGGTTAGGCAGCTTAGATGCTTTATATTAATACGTATATGTACAATACTTATGATTTGGATTTGCTGCGCTATTTGGATCTCAAACTTTATTAGTTATAACAACATGGAATTTTTAAAAACCTCGCCTCTGAAATTTGAAATGTGAAGGATGCTAATCAAGTTATTTTTTATGGCCTAACTATTTAATAGTTTGATTGCCCCAAAAAGTTTACTTTCTTGTTTTATCAAGACCTGTTTGAGGAAAACTCTTCCAGCGTCTTGACCCCAGACTGAGGTCCTGTGCTGCGCTGTCTGTTTCCGGGTCTGCGACATGCACCCTCCAGAATTCCTCCCCATTTGTATTCAGGGCACTGGTGATGAGGTCTCTGTTTACTCAACATCCATGGAAAGTCCACCTTCACCTTGCACCTGCAGCCTGGGATGTGAAAACTCTGTAAGCTGCAAAATACGACGCGGCCCAGAGGGGCCGTCAGTGTGAAGCAGCATGCGTCAAGGAAGTAACTCAGAATGTCAGCGTTGTCTTTGTTTCCTCAGCGTCCTCTGTGGACGACAAGTCAGACATTGTTTAAAGTCTTTTGTGGTTTGTCACTGATATTAATGGCCTGCAGGTTTATAGACTGCAGGGCTGTTTTCTGGGCCGGGTTTTTTCTTCATTTTGACTGCAATTCTGGCATTAACCCAGATTTCAAGGTGGCCTTAGGGCCAGCTGATTTTGTGCCTTTGCAGTGGTTAGTCGATGTATTAATGCTGTATCTTTTCAGTACTGTATCACACAGGGCACCAATCCAAGTGCTGCACCATCTCAAGGCTTTGGATGGATGTATACTAGATGCTGGTGGGCATGAGCAGTGCTGCTGTTATAACAAAACAACATTGTCATCAATATCCCCCAAAACCATGGAATCCCGTTTTCAAACCCAATCAATCTCATGACGAGTAGGAAAACACATGCAAAATTGAATTCATGTATGTCAAGTAGTTTCTCAAAAAACTTGTCTCCACTCATCTGGATGGAAGAAAACGACAGATGGAAGGACAAAAGGATGAAATCAGTTGCAGTATACCCTACTCCACTTTGTGTAATGGTGGGGGATAAAAATTATCACTCAGCAAGTGAAACCCCCAGAGTGGGGTTGCCATCCATTCCGTATTTTACAGAATCGTTCCATAATTGAAAATAATTTGTTGCATTCCATGACGAATCAATACTGAACGCCATTTGTTCTGCATTTTATATCTGAGTAATGTAATTCATTATGCAAAATATCAACAAATTTTCTCGATGAATAACTTAACAAGAACAGCAGTTAGGTAAACTAGTTACATTTCCGGCAAAATTATCACTTCTCTTCAGCTTAGCATCTGCTCGTTCAGAGCTGAATCTGAAGCATAGGTAAACTAGAAAAGCACTCAGAGAGCGCAAACCTCCGCCAGAGGGCAGCAAAACCCAGAAGCACGGTGATTGGAACTCCGGCCCATTGGAAAGACTTGAAAACTTGAACTTTGGCGTATATTTCAGGAGCACTTTGGCCTAGATATGCCAAAATTTAATCACCTGTTCCTTGACTTAATACCCACTTAATACCAGAAAATTTCATCGAAACCTGTCCATTACTTTTTGAGTTATGTTGTAAACAAACAAACCAACAAACAAACGCCACCAAAAACATAACCTCCTCGGCGGAGGTAATAAGGGACCCAATCATTAAGAGGGCTCCAGACGAATGCTCAATTAACTATGCTGCAATGGCAAAGCTCTAATACGGACCTCCTGAACACAGTCAATTCCTAAAGCACCATCTTGTGCCTACTGTTTGAGGAGCGAAGGCAGTTACATGCAAGTTTATCGAAGTGGATTCCGAGATCTATCGACAATTCAGAGGAAGAAATATGCACTTGAGTCTCAAGAGGGGGAAAAATCATTAAGAGGTCAGGAAAAGAAACCATGATAGTGCTGAGAGGTGTAGATAAAGATCAATTAATTTAGCATGATTAGCCTAATATAAAGTAGCTCAGCCCAAACTGGACAGCTCAGCTGTGTATAAGAATCAGCAAATGGTTTTCACGTCATACAAAATGAAATATTTCACCTTGAGCCCTTGGTATCTTTCCGTAAAATGAGTTATATTGCCTGCAGTTATCCAGATCGCCCCAGCTTTTGAAGTATATGTCGACTGTTGCTCCTGAAAGCTAAAACTTGTTAGGCAAAACTAATTTTTGGAAGGTCTTATCTTGGGTATTGGTCGTTTGGACCCAATACCAGTTGGGCCCGAACTGAATGGACCCCGTACCGGTTGGACCCCAGACCATTTGGACCCAAACCAGTTAGTTCCCTGACTACTTGGACCCCAGACCCTACCCATTTGGACCCCATGCTGTTTGGACCCCAGACCCCAACCTAACTCTAACCCAACTGGTCAGGGGTCCAATTTGCCCTGGGTGCAAATGGTTTGGGGCTCACACGGTTAGGGTCAGGGGTCCAAATAGACTAGGTCAAACTGGTAAGGGTTCAACTTGTATGGGCCCATCAGGTACACGGCTCAAATGACCCCCTCCCTCTTATCCACACTATTTAGTTGGTTGGCTTGTCTTTTCAAAATGAATATATTTTGTAGAGTGCAACAAGAATGTAATGTTCAGTTTATTTTTCTACACAGTGGACAAACAGTGAATCTTTCAATGCTTCATGAAATAAGTAAAAAGGGAGAATACATTTTTCAGAAAGAATTCTGCATTTTACTTCCACCAATATTGAATGCAATCAGTATGTTTTCAGCTTACCTTGATGTTTGGGTATCAAGAGAAACTTTTGGGTGTGTAATAATGTCAAGCATAAAATTAGGAGTTTAATTTTGAGTGCTGCTTTACTTGGTAATAGCGTATAACAGCCGCAGCCATGTTACTGAAGACATACACCGGGTTGCTAGGACATGCGCTTCATATGCATTCGCGACATTAATACTTGATATTAATATTCCAAACCCCCCTCTCACTATCAAAATCCTGCAAAATATATTGGTGCCTTCTTTTAAAATCATTTTATCTACAAAACCCAAAACCAGTGAAGTTGGCACGTTATGTAAATCGTAGATAAAAACAGAATACAATGATTTACAAATCCTTTTCAACTTATATTCAATTGAATATACTGCAAAGAGAAGATGTTTAATGTTCAAACTGAGAAACTTTTTTTTTTTTTGCAAATAATCATTAACTTAGAATTTAAAGGCAGCAACACATTGCAAAAAAGTTGGCACAGGGGCCTTTTTACCGCTGTGTTACATCGCCTTTCCTTTCAACGACACTCAGTAAACATTTGGGAACTGAGGAGACCAAATTTTGAAGCTTTTCAGGTGGAACTCTTTCCCATTTTTGCTTGATGTACAGCTTAAGTTGCTCAACAGTCCGGGGTCTCCGTTGTCGTATTTTACGCTTCATAATGCGCCACACATTTTCAATAGGAGACAGGTCTGGACTACAGGCAGGCCAGTCTAGTACCCGCACTCTTTTACTACGGAGCCATGCTGTTGTAACACGTGCAGAATGTGGCTTGGCATTGTCTTGCTGAAATAAGCAGGGACATCCATGAAAAAGACGTTGCTTGGATGGCAACATATGTTGCTCCAAAACCTGTATGTACCTTTCAGCATTAATGGTGCCTTCACATATGTGTAAGTTGCCCATGCCTTGGGCACTAATACACCCCCATACCATCACAGATGCTGGCTTTTGAACTTTGCGCCTATAACAGTCCGGATGGTTCTTTTCCTCATTGGTCCGGAGGAGACAACGTCCACAGTTTTCAAAAACAATTTGAAATGTGGACTCGTCAGACCACAGAACACTTTTCCACTTTGCATCAGTCCATCTTAGATGAGCTTAGGCCCAGCGAAGCCGGCGGCATTTCTGGGTGCTGTTGATAAATGGCTTTGGCTTTGCATTGTAGAGTTTTAACTTGCACTTGCAGATGTAGCGACGAACTGTAGTTACTGACAGTGGTTTTCTGAAGTGTTCCTGAGCCCATGTGGTGATGTCCTTTACATACTGATGTCGGTTTTTGATGCAGTACTGCCAGAGGGATCGAAGGTCACGGGCGATTCAATGTTGGTTTTCAGCCATGTCTCTTACGTGCAGTGATTTCTCTAGATTCCCTGAACCTTTTGATGATATTACGGACCGTAGATGATGAAATCCCTAAATTTCTTGCAATAGCTCATTGAGGAATGTTGTTTTTAAACTGTTCGACAATCAGCTCAGGCATTTTTTCCCTAAGTGGTGACCCTCGCCCCATCCTTGTTTGTGAATGACTGAGCATTTCAGGGAAGCTGCTTTTATACCCAATCATGGCACTCACCTGTTCCCAATTAGCCCGTTCACCTGTGGGATGTTCCAAATAAGTGTTTGATGAGCATTCCTCAACTCTCTGTCTTTTTTGCCACTTGTGCCAGCTTTTTTGAAACATGTTGCAGGCATCAAATTTCAAATGAGCTAATATTTGCGAAAAATTACAAAGTTTGCCTGTTCGAACATTAAGTAACTCGTCTTTGCAGTGTATTCAATTGAATATAGGTTGAAAAGAATTTGCAAATCATTGTATTCTTTTTTTATTTATGATTTACACAACGTGCCAACTTCACTGGTTTTGGGTTCTGTAATTAAAAGTCGAAAAAAAGTGGAGGTTGGATACAGAATTCTTCAGCATTTTTTTCATTCTAAAAATGTTTTTTGATTGATTTTTGTGACTGTTTACCCTGATTGCAACCAGGCCTTTTTTTTTCCTGATGCATTTTCATAACAAAACCCAAAGGCCAACTAGCAAGATGTACCTAATGAAGTGGCCGGTGAGTGTATGTGTGTGTATATGAGGAAAAAGGCGGTCATGTTTATTCTGATAGGTTAGCCAGTTATAGTGATGTAATATCCGCCCATTATCTCAACTGCTTCTTCCCCACTGTGAAACTGGAGTCTACCCCACATACTGTGGGTGGAAGGCAGAGACGCACCCCAGACAGCTCACCAATCTGTCATAGGGTTTGCACACTATTAACTCACACACTAATACCAGTGTGCCAGTTCACCTCGCATGTATGATTTGGGCTGTGGGAGGAAACTGGAGTACGCACATGAACACAAAGTTTGCAAGCTCTATTTTTGAAAATGCACTTTTGAACATTTACTTAATTTTGTCATGTGAAATATAAAGGCACTCAAGACAAAGTGATAAAAAGCCTGATGATGTCTAGGTTTTTCAGTGTATGCGTTCCCTGACCCATCTCCCCTCCCCCCCCTTCCTTATTTTTTTGTTGTTAAAGGTGGCAACCTTACTGTCCTGGAAGTGGATGGCATTTCTAGAAACTAGCCCCTGGGCTTTGACACTTGACACTGCCTCATACTGTTAGCATCAAAGAAATTAGATTTTTCAGGGAAATTATGCGGTGCAATGTTGGGCCTTTGCTGCACCTATGGTGTGCACATTACCCTCAAGGAGGCTCGAGTAGGCCGTCCGATGTGAAGCAACCAAATCCTCCAAGACCTTAAACCTTTAACTGCCTGCTTGACCTTCTAGAAGAGCACATTTTGAGCCACTGTACCTAAATGAATGATGCGTTGAACTAAACTCAACCTGACTGACCCATCTCTAACACTCAGGTGACGTATGTTATGCTGAAATAATCCATTTATCCAATAAGTTCAACACAACTTTCAATTAGAAACAGTGACTCAAAATGTGCTTTACCAAAAGTCTGAGTCGGCAGTCATTCTGATTTCAAAGCTAATATAACATGGAAACCTGTAATGATTTGCTATCTGAGACCAGTCTTAGCATGCAGAGATAATAGTCATCACTGCACATAAATCTACCCATTGGATTATTCTGGAAGTGAGACAAGAGCATTGGCAGCAGTTATGGAACTGGGACCTTTTTACGTGCAATTTATCCCGTGAGCACAAAGATTCTCCAGGACCTGTTCAGTCTTGTTGGTAAGCTCAATATCACTTGCTCAGGTTTTGATTTTGTTGCAGAAAATATCTCCCAGTAGTCGTGTCCCAGTCATCCCGCTTCATAATGCATCTCTGTCAGTGCTCCATTCAAAAAGAAAGGTCTTGTTTTGCTGTTGTATTGAATTACATTTATGACTAACTGACCAATGACCAGTTTCACTAACGAAAATATACTGCAGTTGCAATGTGGGAAAGGGAAACAAAATCTGACCATAACAAAGATAAATGCAGAGTGATATCATGTAAGCTTTCCAAACATTCAGTATTTGCAGATCCAAAATTAGATTATATTTCCTACGTAATAATGGAGAGAGCCATCAGCTTTAGTGGTCTATGTTGAGGGAGTGTTTTGCGAAGTAAAACATACAATAAGCTAATTCCTGGTGATGACTGTGGCTCGACAGATGTGATACATGTGGGTCTCTAAGAACAAGTAATGCTCCCCTTTCCTCCTCTTTACAGTCTGTGGTTTACACTCCATCTTTTCTGTAATTTTATCATTCCATTGCAATAGCAAACTTAACAAGTTTTTCAAGGATGATTTGGAGTAATTTTGAATGAACAGATATTGGGCAGTTATCCTCAGGGTGAATCCTCAGACAAAATTATTCCAGCAGTTGTGATGTTTGCCGATGCAACGTTCTGCTTAGGGTAGCAGTGATCTGCAAATGCTGATTGTTGTTAATTTTACTTTGCTGCTATACAGTATATCTATATATTTTTTTATATTTAAGACACCCATGGGTAATTATTTTTAAATTGACAAGACGGCTGAGGTAGTCTAGACATCTGTTCATTGTGAAAATTTCCATCATCCTCAATAAGTATGCATCATGCTCTGAGAGTCGCAGCAGGGTGGATGCAAGAATATCTCTGCCATTTGTACCATCCTTCAAACTCAGCAGGCTCTCCGGGGTGTCTGATTGGTCACAATGCTAATTCTGCCTTGAAAGTTAAGGTCACCCTTTAGTTTTCACTCGAAAAATGCTTTCTCTTTTCCATCTGACAAAGGGCAACGTGCAATCAGTCACGTCACTGCTACTGTACCTGTCATGCCTTTGCCATGAGCAGCTCTGGTCTGGCTTGTCTGTGATTACTTGATTTGTTTGGAATGAGTTTCATGCTAATACAGGGAAGGGAAGGTAAAGGCTTGTATGCGATGACAACCGAATGACAGCCAACAACCATGCCATCATGTGTGACACTATTAATTTCAGTAAAGCGGGTGCTGAAAGCTGATATCACACTACTAAAGAGTGCCTGCAATCTAATCTAAAAATAGCATTGCTACAAGAGCAGCAGCAGGAAGGCATTTCTCAGGGTCAGGGTGAAAGGCGGGCAACGTTTGATATGCAGGGCGTGCGTGCAGCTCAATGCGTTCGCCTTTTTCCACTGTTCAGCCGAAGCATGTCTATAAAAGCACAACATGCCGCACATCGATATAAGAGTGCTCTTACTGCTCACATTCCAGTTTCCATCCCAAATCAGCATTAAAACAGTCCAGTACCCTCTTGTGACTATCACCCTCCAGGATCTCATTTTACACCTGAGCAACCTTCATGTGAACATTAACTTTTCTACTGTGACAGGACTGTACAATTGCAAACATTTTTCAGCTCTCTTTAATGTACTATAATTATCTTTCTTATTTTTTTCTCCCATTAATAATATGTATAGATTTATATGACTTGTACTCGATACGATTTCAGTTCATTCTGTTTGTTGCGATACCAGACACAATTCTAATTAGCTGCCAGTTGGTAATTCTAATTTGTTACCTGTTGATAACTCTAATTTGTTGCCTGTTGATCATTCAAATTTGCTGCCTGTTGATATTCTAATTTGTTGCCTGTTAATAATTCTAATTTTCTGCCAGTTGTTGCATTTTCAGTATCTGTGGAAATACTGGCTCAATCACTCACAAAGGACTGAATGTGGACTATAACACAGTATTTGTATTGTACTGTATTCACAAGGACTGCTCCAAAAACAACTTGACCTACCATTCAGCCTGGAAGTTTTGAAGTCTGCCAAAAGGAGCATTTTGGGGGTCCAGGGTTATCCAGTGAGGTGACAGATTATGTGTTGTCTATCTGGGTGGCTGACCTCCATGTGACCGCATGAGCTTGATGAGACCACATTAGAGACAGGGAGAGTGGGGGTTCTGACTGAGAGCCATATGTGAGCAGGTTGGGTGCAGGGTTAACCTTATTGTAGCAAGGCAGACTGGGTCATGAATGCCCTTGAAGGGAGTCAAAGGGAAAATAATAACTTCCCAGCTTAGTCAGCAGCTTTGCTTCAGAGCAAAAAGCTTCAGAGCTGTATTGTCGAAGGTTACTGGGTCAGGTTAGGTTGCATGTAAATCCCCAGCCAAGCCTATTATAGGCCCTTGAATGCTTCAATGGAAGCTGTCCAAAGCTTCTGGTCTTATGTGCAACACACTCAGGTTTATGTGCATGCTAACTCCCTCTCACATGTAATGGCATCTGACAGCTCTAACCCTTTTGGCCTCTGATTATCAACTTTTCTGCAGACATTTTTTTTCATTGCATTTAAGACACATAATGCAAGCGCATAGAATAAGGTTGTTGAAACAGTTACACCACAAATCAGATGAAGTCCAATTTATACGAGCATCAGTCAGCTTAGTCATGCACAAGTAAGGCATATGTCAGCAGTATCTGTGCTTTACTTGCGCAAGTTTGGGGGCAGGTCAGGTATTGTCTAAACCAGGCATTCCCAAATGTGGACCTCAAATCCGAATCCAGCCCCGGTTTTCTTTTATCCCAGGTTGAAAAAAAAATGAACACTTTGTACCTCTGAATTGCCAGACTGTCTTTACCTTTGATTAGCAAATAAAGGGAAGGTGGAAAATCACCAGTTCCTGGACCTCAAGGACCATAATTTGTGGACCAGGGGTCTAAAAAGTTGAACCTTTACATAAAATGATGGAAGATTTGCAGACACTGTGCAGTATGTAGTTTGTTGGGCCATGAGCAGGTCATTCCGCCACTGGGGAGCTAGGCTGAGGAGGCTTTGTTTTGTAGGCTGGAGGAGTTACTGCTTTCTCCGGTTTAATCTTAATGCTCATACATTACTATTACCGAAATCCATTCAGGTTCTATTGAACGAATCACTTATCCAGGATTAGAGTTAAAGGAATCAAGGGGAATTAATGTCAAACCCAACAGTAGTCACCTCCAGTAAAGCTTAGGGAGTGCCAACAGCCATCAGAGGAGGCCAATGTGAAGATCCACGTAAAAGAGCACCTGGGCTTGGGTCTAAACAGCTGACCACTGACAGGTGCCGAGGATGACGGCGATGAAATTCCTTGGAGATGAGTAATATCCTATAAAACTAAGACAGGAAAGAAATTCCAACCTTCCTAATCAAGAAACCACCCAATTACACCCAATAATAGAACCTCATGGACAAACAATAAGATTACAATGAGCCAGATGTGCTCGTCAGGAGACGGGATGCCACCGATGAACACCGATGACAAAACAATTAGCCTGCATCCCCTGGGAGGATAATGGGCTGGGGTGTAGGAAATGGGGGCTTGCACACAGGAGTGTAGACTGGTCGCTATGCGGTAAGCCTTGTCCCAAAACACACTTTCTTCTGGGTATTTTCCTGTTTACTTACTTCCTCTCTCTGGTTTGGATGCTTTTCCTCACATTCCTTATCCAGCATCCTTCCAGGAGGCTCGCTTTCGGATGTTGGCCTGACGAAAGCGCTCTTCCTTGAGGTCCAGATGCCATTTATAACAGCACTCTGCTTGTAACTGCGGGAAATAGGATGGAAGCTGAGATGTGCGTCGTATTGTTGTGACACCGCTGCGTCTTCATGACCTGCTATTTTGGGAGTCCTCGTTATTCTCCCGGCTGGAGCTGTGCTCAGCTGCGTAAGGCAGTTATTTTACACCCACGGCTACAATTCAAAACAAAACAATGACACTTCCAAGGACTGCTTTGTGAATAGGCCAAGTTTTGTTTTCCGAGTGACCCCCTCACCTTCTGGTTCATTAAAGCCGTATTGGGTTTGAATTCGTCCTTGAATTGGAATTCAAATTTGAAGGACTGACCTCGGTTTTCAACATGGGAAGTTGACATAATATTTGGCATAACATGAAAGTGTTTGAAGTTGAAAGGGAAATATTAAACAATACCATTTTCTACAGGAAAAAAATGGCAGAACTTCAAGTTGGGCAACCGGGGCCAGTGCTTTACGTTCCCAGACTTGCTGTGAATAGTGCATTGTGCGGCATACATCTGAGTTCAACAGGGTCCTCTTACATTCTCTCTGCCTCCAGACAAGCTTCTGCCACACCCAGGTCACAGCTTTGGCCTCCAGTATTGAATAAGCTCAGGCACAGTTTAGAATGATGCAAAGCTGTGGTGAAACACCTCTCGCTAGCAGGCAGTGCAATCACTAAACCCTGATTTGCAATGAGCCTCAGTGTTTGCAGAACAACTACATTAAAGTTCTATAAAACCACAAAATCAGACTTAGACCATGCATCATAAACCAGCTGGTTTGTAAATCTCAATAACTAGATGAGAGAAGCTTTTGCCTAATGCAAATGTCCAGCACTCTTTTAATTTCGATAAAGTTTCTTTTTTTTAACGTCCGGCAGGTACATGTCTGGAGCCGACTTCCCTGTGCTGCATTGTTGACCCTCAGCGGAGATTTGGTGGGTGTTTCAGCTGCTTTATCTCTCCATTGTCTCGTGTAGCTTTTGTTTCCATCAGAGAACATCTGAATTTCATACTTTGAAGTTTTGTGCTCTTTCCTGAGTCTTTTGAAGGAGTATTTACCTATTTAAAATTGATCCAAACTAGTCCATTGTCTGCAGGGAGAAAAGATGGATATAAAATCATTTCCTGTATGTAAGGGAATTGGTGTTGTGCTCTGTAATGCCTTCAAGATGTTAGGCTATAGCCAAGACAAGATGTTGAAAGGACAACTTATTGTGCATTAAAATCAAATGCAGGAATATTTTTTTTGTTTTTTTCTTTTGTTTATGTTTGTGTGGTTTTTTTTTTTTTAACAGCAGTGCCGTACAATCAAAGTCATCTGTGTGCAACAACTGTAAGTTGTATAAGACAGAGGTCAGGACCCAAATTATTTCCAGTCCAATAATATGCAGGAAGTGGAACAGTAAGCAGTTGCACCAGCAGATACTGCATCTGGCTTAAACAAGCGACCTGAATCACAGTCCAAAGTTTTCCTGGAGACCAGGAGGCAGATACAGTGTATTTGTGGTACTGAGTGTTGAGTGGTGAGGTTTGTCTTTGTAATAGATTATCCACTTTGGCTGGGTCAGCTGCAGTTGCATTAACAATTCCAATCCAGAAAAGGTCGGGACAGTATGTCAAATTAAAGTCAAAACTGAAAGTAGTCATTTGTAAATTATCTTTGACCTGTCTTATGTTGATAAAATGTAACAATACATTGTTCGGTGTTTCATCACATTTTATTGAGTTTTTCAGAATGGAAACATTTCCCTTTTGATTCTTGCAACATATTTCAGTAAAGAACCATATTTACCAATTTGTAATGTTACCATTCCTTTAGACAACACTTAAATGTTTAGGGACAAAAGACACAACATATTTAACTCATTCCCTACGGCAAGCCGCTGCCAACGGCACGGCAAATTCTACCATTCCCTACGGTAAACCGGTGCCAGCGGCATGGATGACCATTCGCAGTCCGATGAAAACACGAAATCAGTTGACGATCGCGGTAATGGGCCATCTGTACTTCAATACTTTATATTGTGTAATTTTTGGAAAAAATATTCCATACAAATGCAACAATTTTATATTAAAATATTCCATAGGGAATGAGTTAAGTGTTTCAGGTATAATTTTGACCTATGCTCCCTGCAAACAAGTAATAAGTTGTACAAAAGTACCCGGCTTTTGATCTCTCATTTTACACTTAAAAAAGTGCCACACATTTTCTTTTCGGAGCATGTCAAGCTGCTGGCAGGCTGGCCAGTCCAGTACCCACATCCAATTCTTACACAGTCATACCTTTGTAACGTGTGCAGAATGCAGTCTCGTGTTGTCTTGTTGAAATATCTACGCACATCCCAAGAACTGTCTTGAAAGCAGCATATGTTGCCCTCAGTGTATGTTTCGACATGCCTTCACAGAAGACCAAATTGGCCTTGCCAAAGGGCACTAATACAACTCCTCACCATGACTGACCGTGACTTTTGGACCTCTTTCTGGAAACAGTCTGGAAGCTCCTATTCTTCTTTGTTCCAGAGCACTCCATTTCTTCCTTCAGGACCTAAAATATGAATACGTCTGACCACAGTACATGATTTCACGATGTGATGGTCCATCACGGATGCCTCCAAGCCCAGAAAAGTAAATGGCTCCTGTTGATACTAATACGTTTCCTTTTGGTAAAGTTCAATATTGACTGCCATCTGTGGTTGTAACTAGATATTATAGTACTTGATAAAGGTTTGCCAAAGTAATCAGGAGCCCATTTGCTTATATCACTTAAAGTTAAATGACAGTTCTTGATGTAGTGCTGAGTGACTGCAGAACATGAGTATTTTGCTCGGGACCGCCAATGATCGTCTTTTGAGAAACATTGTTTTTTAAACCTTTCTCGCATTTGCGGGTCAAGCTTTGATTTTCTGTTTGTTAACAAGTCTCCCTAAATCACATTGCTGATCCATTCTGTGATCATGACTGTAGGGGAAAACTGTCCTTTGTCATCGGGGGAAAGGTCGCATCCATCATTACTGTCTTCATTCAGAGGATTCACAGAGGATTCAAACTTTCTGAGGTCTTTTAAGCATCAAGAACTGATTCCCTGACTGCTGTTGCGGAGTGGAGGGGAGGATAAGGTGAGGGTTTGTGAGATGTCAGTAGAAGCGTAATGGGCCGAATAGGCAGAGAATTCAAGCTCTAATTTCCATGCGCACTAGTGCAGAAAAATCAGACACAGATACTCGTGAAACCACATACGCGCATCAGTGAAAATCTCACAAACACTAAGCTGGAAAAGTTTTTGCACATGTGCTGCTTAGACAACAAACAAACAAAATCATGCACGTCTTTGTAAATGCAGTCCGACATACTGCTGAAACCAAGCAGACATACAAGTACCATATGACCGAAATCATGCAGGCATATCTGTGAAACCACACACACACACACACACACACACGCACACGTGCGCATACACATACACACACTACTGAAATCACGCACACATAATACTGAAACCGCACACGCTCATACTACAGAAACATGACTGTACACACTATTAAAACCACACGTAGTATTGAAAACATTCAGACATATTTGCAAAACCATACACACATACTACAGAAACTACGCACACACTACTGAGACCATGAAGACATATTAGGAAAACCATACACACGTACCACTGAAACTATACACACATACCACTGAGGCCTGCACAGACCATATTAAAACTACTGAAGTACTGTAATGAACCCCTACATTCATACCATAAAACCAAGCACATATACAACCAAAACCTTATTGCAAAATATTCAAGGATAATGATTATGTCTTGAGTGATTTTCACCGACGTTTGTGGCCGCAATTTCACTTGTGAGTGAATGACCCTTTCAGAGTGTGTGAGAGCTTATCAGTGCTGAAGAAGGTAGATATTCTGCTTTTAATGATTTTCCTTCCTGGGCCGTTGAGGTGTCTCCTGTAATGCAGTGGCTATTGTTTCCAACTCAGTGACTCAGGGATCTGAATCTCTTCAACAAACTGAGCTGTAGCCTATAAATCTATCAAGTGGATCTATCGATCTATCTACAACTTATCTGCCTGTCTGTTTTTGTACAGATGCAGTAGTGGCAGAAAACATTGATGTAACAATAAAAGCAAAAATCAAGTTGTTTGGTTTTGTTTTTGTTTTTATTCCTCTTGCTAATTTGAAGACAAAAACAGAAAAAATGATGTTCATGTTCATGCACAAAAAAAGGAAAATGAACCTTACTTATGTAAGGTAGTGTATTATCACTTATTCAGTATTCTGGACTCTTATTTTTGACATAGTCGTTTGTTTATTTTTGTGAGCATTGATCAGGCACAAATTGTTGTCAAATCCTTTGCGGGCAGATTTTCCTCCAGCTATACAGTTCCAGTCGGTGGTTTTATTATTTTTTTCTTCTTTATAACGATCAAACTAAAAAATTACAACAATGTAACAAAAATTACTCTTAAAATCAAACAACACATTTTTTTTGTGATAAATCTTCATCGACCATACCTGCGGTTAAAATAGAGACTTCAGTAAGTGTATGAATAATGTCGCTCTGCCAGTAAGCGAATGGAGGCAGAAATGTCTTTTAGCTGGTGGAAGGGTGAAGATGAGTTAAACAGCAGAGAGAGGCAGATGTTACCCTGTTCACCTCCCTGTCCATGGAGCACCTCGCCTCCTTCCTCTCTGCCCTGCTCAGCTCATGCCTCTCAACCTGACACTGCTCTGTTGCCACGGCTACCATTTATTCACATCCTTCCATAATTTAGTTGGATGGAGCTCTAAACATGCCTGAATAAAAAACTAACATCTGTAACATAAAAATTACACCAACTGAATGAATACATTCTTAAACCTTCATCAGTTTAGCTATGTGCTTGTGTTTGCTTGTGTGTGTCTGTGTGAGTGTGTGTGTGTGTACATGCATGTGTGAGCATGAATGTACATGTGGAAGAGAGAGAGGGGCACTCTGTGTATGTTCTACTCGTCCATCCATGGGTTATGTGTATGTAATAGTATTTGTGTTGGAATGGGGAAGTACATATGCGTATTTGATTATGTATTTGTTCATTTGTGTATACAGCTGTGTACACACATAATGTGCGATAGTGTATGCACATGGTTAGAAAAAAGCATATGTATTTGTAAGCATTTGCGTATGAATTTGTTGCGAATGCACCCTGGCATAAACGTTTGCTTGCGTTACTGCTGATGACGTCTGGCAGGGTACAACATTCATACAATGTGAAGATTGGTGTCTTGGAGGCTTGCAAACCCTCAAGTAGAATATGTTAGCAGGTGGCTCCCTCTGTTGTTTTGAAGCATTCATTACGGTTTTATGTGTCATTGCTTAATTGAAAAGAGCGGTGTTTCCCAAACACATTCCAAAGAAGTGTACTAAGAAGGGAGATTAATGGGTTAGCGAGGCATGTTGAGCCAAAATTTCGGGTTTTTCACTGTCTTATAGGAGGTAGTCTTTTAACCTGCCTCAGTAACTTATGGTATCTCCTGGGGTTTGCTGGGCCATATTGCACAAAGAAGGCCTGGCTATTGTTGAACTTGCTTTGTAGTACGCCCCTCTGGAGGATAACTATGTATGGTAGATTTTCACCAAAACTGTAATTGTAATTGGGAGAGGCAGTGGGGCAGCGGTTAAGTGTGCTTGACTTGGGATCGGATGGTCCTGAGTTTAAGTTCCTGGCATGGCTTTTGCGGTGTGTGTTCCTGGGCAAAGACACTTCACTCCCACAGTGCCTCACTCCACCCAGGTGGACAATTGGGTACCAGCAAATGATCGGGGAGACCTGACCAAGAGCTGGGGGAGTAACCTGCGATGGACTGGCATCCCATCTAGGGGGAGTAGTAATGCTCCTATTCGCTTCATGCTACAGAAACAGGAGTTAAGCACCGGCCTGATGAGCCACCTGGCTTAGGACAGACTTTGCCTTTTTTTCTTTGTAATTGAAATCCCAAAATTGGCAGGCTGTTGATTTATGAATTAGTTACTTTTCATGTTTATTACGAGAGTTATGTGTTATAGTGGCTATGCATTCCTTGAATGAAAAAAACCGGAAGTTCATTCTGTATTAATTTAGCTATATTCCAATTAACTGCAAGACAGAAGACAATAAGTTTTTTTTCACTGATCAAATTAAAGACTGAATTTATCAATAATCAGCTTCTTTGGAATACAGACACGTAAAAAAAACCAAAGGAATACAGTTCAAAAATGTTTTTCCGGAAACTCAAAACCTCTTGAAACTCAAATGAAACTCAAAAGAGTTATAAATTACACCTCAAGCTTTGCAGCTTGTGCACCTGGGTGCAAAACAAACTGTTGGCATTATTACGACAACCAGTCCTCTTTGCAGTAAGCATTGTGGACCAACATTAGCCCAAAAAGTGTCCTAGTTTTTTATTAAAAACTCAATAGAAGGCATGTTTTAGAAGGCATCTTGTCTAGCTGGCTTTCTGCAAAATTTTTCCTCCCCCGTTACATCCTCTGGACTTATACTATGTGATGCCATTTCTGCTGTTAGTGATGTACCTACTTTGCGGTTCTTACTGTTTATCCAATCAGCTTCCATTCAAATAAATGAGACACAGCAACTTCTTTTAAATTCCGCTAGTTTACAGGGCCAGCCTATAGTGTGGCCCTTTGCGAAGACGGATGTGTATTGTAACAGATCAGAATTCATGGTGCCGTCAATTATGCCAAGTTTCCCCGATCCTGAGGCAGCAGAGCAGCCATCACCATCACACTTCCACCACTGTGTTTAACTGTTGCCATGACATTCTTATTGTGGGATGCGGTATTAGATTTATACCAGATGTAACAGGACCCAAGTCCCAAATTTTTTTGGCAAGGCAATATAAGTATGCTCATGTGATGAGACAGACCACAGAAAGGTTACTTGGTTCAGGTTAGCTTACAGCATAACACATTAAAATCTTAGCCACACCATTACTGGCACAGGCCAGAGGTCTGCACTGGTTAGGCAAAAATTAAGCAGCCAAGCCTGGCATAACAAGTCCACCGCCTATCGGCGAATGACGCATTGCTGCACAATTCTAGTCCCCTACCGGTCTATGCATATTATATTTCCTAAAAAGTAGGTCAAAGTGACCTGAATAGGGTACATGACACACCCTCTCCCCAAGATGCATCCACACACCAACTTTGATGTTCCTAGGTCATACGTTATTGAAGTTGTGGAGCGGACACGAGTGCGGACGGATGGACTGACGGACGGACTGACGGAGTGCAATCCTACAGTCCCCTCAGTTTCCGGTAGGGGACTAATAAGGGTTACGCTGGTTAAAAACTGTTGGTCCCATTGCAAGCACACCAGGTAGCGAGGGCCAGTGGTCACATAAGTACAAAAAACATACAAATAATGTGGCACAGCGTCCACCTCCTAAGTCACTGGGAGCAGGTCACTCTGGTAGTCTGAAGAGTGGCTAAGTTCAGTGGTTGAAAAAGATATTTTGAGGCCTGCAATACTGCTGGTTTTCGTTCTTCGTTCCTCACCCCCAGTTTAAACTTGGGTCACTATGTTAGATTTGGTAAAACATTTTTTTTGCTAATCAATTACCAGCCAGTTGGGAAATAAAACTGGGGTAGTATGCAAAAAGATCTGAGAGTCTCCTCACTATAGAACCATGGTCCATGAGATCTTCAAATGGCTGCACCAGTAAAACCACAAGAGGGCGCAACTTTTCCGTTCATCCTCGAAATGATGGGACGCCTAGGAATATTTTATTTCAATGGGGCACTGGATACTTCTACACAACTTTAAATAAAGAGAACAAGGACACACAGGCATGTATTATTGGGGGTTTATGATCAAAAACTGCTTTTTCAAAATTTGATAATGAAGGAATGTTACCTCAAAGAGTAATGATCAAATAGTGCCGTTTCAAATATTTCCATTAAAGGTTTTGTACATCACTTAAAGGCACATGTCACTAATGCAATATTAAAGTCATGCAATATTCAGTTCAAGTCCAGATTTTGTAACTCTTTCACTCCTTTCAAAGCAGCTTATTTAAAATTAAGCTTTTAACCCATGAACCCATATATGGATATATGGGCTTGTCAAATGTAACTCTTTTATGCAAACCTATGGATCTTTTGGCCTACTTTAAAGTCTAGTGGAGATCCCAAGGTTTTTATAGATCCCAAATATGCCCAGATGAACTGTGATGTAGCTTCAGTGAAGAGCTGCAACCAGCAGATACAGAATATGCATATAACATTGTCCTGCAATAAGGAAAACATGTTTTTTCTATTTATATATATATATATATATATATATATATATATATATATATATACTTAAGGGGAAATTCAAGCTAAAATCAGAGTTTAGGGACTCAGTGTGCTTTGTACTGAAGGGCGATTCTCACTTTAAGAACTGGCATATGGTCAGAAAATAGATCCATGTTGAAAACTGACTAATCCATGCAGAGAACATGATTTGAAAGGCAGTTACGTCTTGAAAATAGTGAGGTACATGCATGGAAAATCACTTTCCACGCTATTCTAAGAACTGTCGGCTTCAGAAAAACAGTTGTTTTACGTGCACAGAACTGCCAGAACGTTTCACACAACTGTTGAAAACATCATGTAAACATCTACCGCTAGGCTGGTGTGAATTGTCATGACCATGTGACTATCTGTCAATCTATGAAGAAAATGACCTCATGAGAATACTCTGCAATTAGCAATGAGTTTTTTGTTTGTTTGTTTAACCAAATGGTGTTTAGTTTGATGGAATTGGGATGTGTGTGTGTGTGCGCGTGCGTGTTTGCGCGCGTGTGTGTGTGTGTGTGTATGTGTGTGTATGTTTGCGTGTGTGTGTCTGTGCGTGTGTGTGCCTGTGCGTGTGTGTGTGTGTGTGCGCATTTGTGTGTGTGTTTGTGTGCGTGTGAGTGTGAGTGTTTCCAAAATGTGGGGGTAATCACATTTCTGTAAAGTGATCCATACTTTCAAATTAAAATCCACATTTACCTCTCTGTAGATCTTAAAGCAGAAACCTAGCAGGATTACAGCAATTACAGAGTACACACACATCGTGGAAGTTTCATTTGAGCATCTCTAATGTGCCTCTTCACAATTTAGCAGCAAGCGTGTCTATTAGGTATATGTATGTCATGATTGGTGTGCATCTTGCGCGTCTCCCCTTTCGGCTAAATCTCATTACTCACTCGTTTCCTAATGAGCGAGTGACAGGTATCAATGCCTTCCAATGCATGTGCTTATTGCTCGATTGTAAAGTCACATTTGTACTGAAATCCCAATCATATGTACAGTATGTCAAAACTTTGTCATCTTTGTCTTAATGCAACCAGTAAGTTTGTGGCAGCCAAGGTCTTTTGTAAATCTTTATTATGATAATTTAATTCAAACAAGCCTCCAATCCTAATCAGGGTCCAGGACTCAGAGTTCTTGTTAACTTATGCTAGCCTACTCTGTAGATCAAGTTTGTCAGGAACAAGCTTCCAGCACTTAGCTGGGGCCAGGACTGGGATCAAATTCCTCTCAAGCATTAACTCTCCTGTTCATGAGCAGTTCAGCACTGGCAAACTCTTGAACATCTGGCAGCACACCAGAGGCGTACATGCCAACTCTACTGCTTTTGGTGGTAGACTACTACTTTAGGGGCGTTTCATTCTGAAAAAAACTTCCCAAGAGCGGTAGAGAGTTGGCATGTATGCAGAGGCCACTGGCTCACGACAGCAGCCCAAGTGTTGCCTTTTCTGTCTGTGCTGAACTGCTCCTCATTCTCTCAGGGGTTTCCTCCATGCCTGTTCTCTCCGGGGTTCTGTCCCTGTCATTACCTGACTGCCACCAATAAATTGACAGTTGTATTGCCAGTCTGTCCCTGCACTTCATTCCTGGTCTGGACAATGAAAGAAAATTAATTATCAAGGGTAAAAAATCACTGTCAACTGTATGACCTCAGCACACCTTTGTAGAACTAAAACCTTACAAAGAAAATGCTTGGATGAAGTCGCTGCAACAGATATTGCAGAATGTATCCCATCCACTTTGGATAATGATCCATCTACTTGTATTTTTTTTCTCAGTTAAAGCTACGTTAAACCATGGCACGTAAGCACATTTGTCAGCATTGACTTATGTGGGCAGTCTGCCTATTGCTGTTTCCATAGTGATACTTTACACCCAAGAAAACACAAGTCCGACAGCCTAACTGCTGAGAGCCATATTGTCCTTCCCCACCCAAACAAATTTTTAGGTTGTGTCAATGGGGCTACTTTGAAAGAATGGATTCACCAATGATGACGTGTCAAATTGGAAAACTCAAACATCGAAAATAAGATTTATATATATTTTTTTAAAGTTGGCCTATTTAGAAAAAAAGCAAATTACCCCAGTGAAACCCTCTCAAAGCTGTAACTTCACTGTGGTGAATTATTGTTTTTGGTTTCACATTTACTAAGTATTGAAATTTCATTGCACTGAATTACATACCTGTTACCCCAGAGATTGATTTCTTCTGAGCCCCACAGTTCAAATGCAAAAAGATTTTTACTCCTATAGTTATCTTCTCTTTACCCAGTGTGCATGATCTAGTGCCAAGGGTACATGCTGCCATACTGCAAAACACGGTCATACACGGCAGCCTCCAGGAATCATCCTCCTGCTCGGGCGAGTAGTTCTTTTCACAATGAAAACTCGGGATATATGAATTGGTTTATCCGAGTTCAATTGTGGGCTCATAAGAGAGAATTCTTTTTTAATTTCAGGGTATTTTAGCTTAATTTGGAAATTTTCTCCTTTTCTGTTCGTGTAATCCTGAAAAGGATTCATTACAATTGCAATACCCACAAAAGGACACAGCATGTCTGTCCCGTCAGGCCACACTGACTTATTAATTCCCTCTTTAATTAAATTGTCAGATATAAAAATGTCTATTTTAAATGTAGCTGTCAGGCCTCGCCTCCTGCGGTCCAGCAGGCCGACTAATAAAAACCTGGACCACACCTGCACTCATCAGTCAACTTGAATCCTCTGTTCCTCATTGCTGCTGAGTGGCAGCAGGGGCTATAAACGTCAGAACTTCACACTTTCTCTTTGCAAAGTTGCGTAGCCACATGCCTGTGCTATTGTTGTGCCTTTCGCCGTATTTCACGTGTTTATTATTATCAAACTAAACTAGTGAGTATAGTGCTGCATAGTTCCAGCACTTTATTATTTAAGGAACCTCGTTTCCTATTTTGTTTACTATTTGTCATACAGTGTTGCTGTATTATAGCCTGTTGTTTGTATCAAATAGTTTGTACTCATTAAGGAACCTCGCGCCCTGTTTTGTTCACATCTTTTCATTTAGGCCTTCTGCTTGCGTGGCAGGCATACATAAACCTACAACCAAATCCATCCTTGCACCTGAGTCCAGTCCTCAATCCCCTATCCTTCGTGCCGATCACATGGGCACACGACGCAGCTGTTACAGTAGATTAATGAGATTTCAATGAAGTGTCCACACACTTTTGCTTATGCCATGTTAAAGAACAATGGTACCATATTTTTGAAAAATCTGATCAGAGCATTGAGATGAAATTGTGCAATAAGGCCTGCCATTTGAACGTAGTGTAGGTCACTTCAGGAACGGGGTCAGTTCTATTTTCAAGTCAATTCAAATCATAAATTATTTTTGAAGAATTTTGCTTATACTGTTCTGTTTATCTGTTCACAACTTTTCTGAATTTCGTGAATTGATTGAATTAAAAATGGAAATTACCTCCTGTTAAGCAAGCGATGTGCTACTGCACCTGCGCACACGGAAGTTCTCGGCTAACCCTTCACGTAAATGCCGAATCTTTCACCTAAATAAACCATGCCCTCTGAGGCACTGTCGCTAGGCAACCTTTTTTCAGAAGTGCAGAGAAATGTGTCTCTTTGGTTTCACAAGGTTTCGGCTCTTCGCACGCTGTTTTCATTTCTGCCTTGTGCAAGACAGCAACAGAGACTAGGTATGACATTGCACTAGAGACCAATACACCGATGGAAAAAAACAAACCCGTGAACTCTCAATGACAAAAAAAAAAAAAGAATATTGTGTTGCAAGTGAGAATAGTCTATTTCAAATGTTTCCAAAATGTATTCAATTGTAATGAAAATTAATGAGCATGGAACCTAATGTTTGGACAGCATGTCAAAAAGATGTAATTTTATATACGCATACCAATGTTGCTAGCGTGCGAATGAAATGGGAAGAGCCATAGTTTGAACCGAAGTTCACTGATAATGAGGATGCAAGAGACAATGAGCTGTCGCAATCTATGCGATCATCTATCACATGCTTGAGTATTTGCTGAAAGGCGCCTGAGCAGTTGCTCCTCTTTGACCTCATGAAAGATCTGATGTCGGGATTTTTGTAGGGGATCCTCCGGCTTATTAAATCGGCTGTTCAGATTCCTGTGAAATTGGAATTGGTCCGTATTTACCTAGTGCTGAAATGATACCCCTGATTTTAAGAGTGCGTAAGTTATGACATTTGTTGTTTTTCAGGAATATAAAAGCTGTCAGGTTACATCCATGTGTCCAACACCAGCAATTTGTTTGTGCTGCTTCATCATAATTAACCCTAAAATTACAAATTATAAACTGGAAAATGGTTTTGTGTTTAGGGCCACATTAAAATATTGTGAATTTCATTGTCACATTTATCAATGCAATTCTATATCCTGAACCGAAGTTCATATTGTGGGTGACTGTTTCTCACTGAAGCTAAAAACATAACTAGCAAGAGGAGATGCTGCCTGTCTTTATATTTATAGGGTTATAACTTCAATTGAACTGATTACACCTGTTAAAGACAGGATAGAATCTGCTGGTGACAGAGGTTGAAAACTGGAGACTCTTCTTTATAACAGGAAAGTAAAACTGGGCCAGTCTTTTGCACGCAGGTGGCCTGCAAACATTACCGCAGCGACTCTTTTAGCAGGCCGCAGTCGCACGTGCGCAATAAAAAACCATGTGTGCCAATAGGCAAAACTGTGCAAACTATTTTCTGGGATGCGAGCAAAGCCACATTTATTTAGGTGCTTATTATTCACATTCTCCTTCTTTTGTAAGGTTTGGAAAAGTTTGACTTCGCGGAGAGCTCCAAAAGTTTTGATCTATGATCATGCAATATGATGCAAATTCTCAGCTTTTATTAGAGGGAAATTTTATATTAAAATACATCGTACATAATATCTTTTTTTATAAAGGGTCATGTGATCTTCTTTAAAATACGGTATTACCCTGAAAACCCTCATGCCGTGCAGCGATCAGAAGTGATATTGCCCTGTGGTTGAACCAAGGAGAACTATGGAGAGAAAAAAATTCCATCCAATCAATGATAGCATAACAACAGGCATCATTAGCAGATGTAAACAAAACGGCGAGCTGTTTCGCTGTGATTGGCGATGAAGGAAAAGAGGTACTTCTCTGCAATGCTGACTCGGCCAACACAAAGGTTACATCCGTGGCTGTTGAACTATTCTGGGATTACTTGTCCTTCAAAGGTAAACTGACAGACTTTGAAGATTACCACAAATCTGAATTGGACGCAGCCCTGGCCAATTTCTAGATGGAAGGCACAGACAATTATTAAATGTAATAAAACAATTATTCACCATAAGTCGGGCAATATCAGATTTTATGGACCCAAAGGAACTGATATTGACGGAGTCCAACAGCAGTTTCTTTGAGTTCATAAAATTTCATATTGCCCTCCTGCATGGTGTATAGTTGATAAATATTTTATGATTGCATGCATTGCCGCAAGAAGGTCATGTGTTTGAATCAGGCCTGGGGCCTTTGTGTAGAGTTTGCATGTTCTCCCTGTGTTCACATGGGTTTCCTCCAGGTACTCCAGCTTCCTCCCACGATCCAAAGACAAACATGTCCTGCTAATTGGAGACTCTATATTGCCTATAGGCATAATTGTGTGTGTGAATGGTGGGTGCGCTCTGTGATGGATTGATGAGCTGTCCAGGGTAAGTCCTGCCTTTCACCCATAGTCAGCTGGGATAGGCTCCAGCTCACCGGTGACCCTTGTGAAGAAGAAGCTGTTTAGATAATGGAAGTATGAATGGACACTCCCCACTCCTCACCTCAGGTCATAAAAAAAGAAAATTATGTCATTATAGAAAGATACGTCCCAGTTGGATGAGTGAGTATTATGGGTTATACCCCTTTGTACTTTTTCATTGATAGCTTCGTACTCTACAGTTGGCGTAACATTTAATAACGCCGAGGGTCAGGTCTAACTGGGAAGCGTCTATCTGTGATGCGTCTATTAGGTTTGTGTTGCTCTGATGCGCCTGTCTGAGATGAAACGTAAAAAAAAGCAACACACTCCCAGATGATTTTGGCACGAGCTCCCTGGTGCACACACGAGAGCATACATCTCCTGCAAATCAGCTGTCTCAGCGCCACTGTAGAAGGTGCAGTCGGGTTCCCCTTTGTACACCGTGGTGACATACAGGGGATTCGCTCATGTGATGCAAATGTATTATGCCCAGAGCAAAACGTTGGGGCCAAAATTTATTTTTCTAGTCCCAAAGTATGCCCCCTCATCTACAAATCTTATTCTGGTGATGTTCCGGCTTGGATGTTTAATACAAGCTGGAGCTGAATATGGCTGTAATTTAGGCCTGACAGAGCATCACCAGTTACAACATTACCTGGTGATATCTGACTGCGGACTCCGAGCAGTCATTACATATAAATCACATCCAGTTAAGTACTGAACATCATTGTTTTCATACGTATAAAATTGATATGTACCAAGCAGAGAAGATGCTGTAATTTCTATTCAGTATTGGGAGACAGAGAATTACCTGACTAAAAGAGAGCCTTTAATCTCAGCTGCAGGACTGCACTCTAGGCGTCATACTCATTCCTACTGTGGACAGTGATCTTGATCACTCACACCACAGAGTCAAAACTGCACAGACTTATTTCTGATTCACTCAGTACCTGTGACCCTCACCACTAATGCTGTGGCATATATAAAGACTGAAACTGTGCCCGACAGTTTTTTTTACCAGCTGCGACAACGCCAGCTGGAATAGTGTTCCCCTTGTGAGTATGTGTGTGTGCATGTGATTATGGTAAATTGTAAAAATCTTGGTGACACCTATTGTTGAGATAGCTATCTCAGAAGCGGTTTAGAGCAGTTTGCTAGTGTTTATATGTCTGTCTGTCTGTCTGATTTGTCACCGCAATAGCCTCACAATTGTGTAAGATGCAGTCACAAAACTTCATAGGTGTGTAGTTGAGTTCAAAATAAAAGCCAAGTTTGATAATGGTTGCAGCCTGAGCACAAGCACTTGGGGTAGGAGGGTAGGAAGAGCGGATGGTGTGACCCATCGCAAGACAGTCCCTCATCCATTTTGGGGTGGAAGGGTGCAATCATTCACGTGAGTAAATGTGTCAGTCCTGTGCCATGGGTCTAGGCTCAAATCACAGACAGAGCCAGTCGATCAATTTTATTTTCTGACCGATACATGAATACTTTCCTGTCATGCGCAATTTCTGTCATAACATCAAGGATATCTTTACTTCAGTGGAATGCTAATCTGCATGTTCGTACTAAACAATCTCATATTGAAAATAATTTTTTTCTGTCATGGTTTGGAGGCTTTGAGAACTATCTTTGTTGCTATCGTCCGGGGCGATATCGTTTTGTTCTCAATCGGATTCCTGGGCCAGCTGGCATTAATTGGGAGGCGTCGCCCGGATTCTATTTAAGCCCAAGTTCCGCCTCACTTCCCTTGATAGAGCGTGAGAGTTATGTTTGCACTTCAGCCGGTAAGGTCTCTAGTAAGAGAGTTGTTTAGGGCTTAGCTGCATATTTGAGGAGAAGTTCTTTCTGTTCTTTCGCTTTCTTTTCGTCCTATCGAGCTCGCCTTGCTTCGGACGAAATCTAAGTCATTGGAGGTGCGAGTCTCGCCCTCTTAATTTGTTTGTCTCTCATCTGCATGTTCCCCCTTTTATTCTGGCTGCTGCGTTTGGCGTCTCAACTCACCATCCATCACATTTTCATTGCGCAACCTCATGTAATGCAGTCCCCCTTCAACCAAACAACTGAAAAAATGTGAAACCAGATTTTTTTCAGAATTGTCGCTGTCACTCCCAAAGAAATCATGTTTTTGATCAGAACTCTTTTTTATTCTGTGCCCATTTCGACGTCACAAGTCAGTTGCGCAGTACAGCCCACAATAGACATGTTTCAGTTTTGCAGCCATCGTTCATCTTGGGCTGCACTGAGACGGCTAACACAGTAAAGCTGAACTTTTATCTCAGGAGCCACTCTGTTACGATCCAATCGAGGAACCAGGTGCCAAGGCAGAGTATAATCCAAGGGTTTACTAATAATACGGTATTGACAGAGGGACAGAGCCCAAAGCAGAATGGCACAGTTCACTTCAGATGGAGTAAACTTGAGTGTGGAGGCATATCCATGCCCTGCTAGGGGCACCCGGGGGCAGTAGCCTGCTGGAGAACACCCTCGCCAGAGCCAGACTGTCGGATGGCAGGATAAGAGAGTTCAGCTGGAACACAGACCCAATCCTGATGACTGCAGAAGGCTTGGAAGGTGTTCCCAATAAAATGGGCAAAAGAACAGACAAAAGAGTGAATAACAGGAACGCGGTCCCAAACCAGGAGTCCAAGAGTAAGACTTGGGAGATTGTTCCTATAAGCAAGGCAAAGATGAGTATTTCCATATTTAACTATCATTAAGGGTTACAAAAATTCTATGATATACTCTAGTCGAGGAAAGTACTGACTGGCTACTAAAGGGCATAAAGCAAGTGACAATCCAGCAACCTGCACGCTCAATGTACGCATGTTACAATCAGATTGTGAAACCAGTCATTTCATGAAATGACTGGATTCACAATCTGACTAACATACTGTATATACGCGTAAACACACACGTCATGGAATGGGAGAAGGAGCTGATATTTTGTGCGCCGTACCGTCCTGTAGCATGGGCCACTATGCTAGGATTGCAGAAACTGTCTTGCTTAATCAGGAGACTGGCCTGGACCACTGAGCAAGTGTCAAGACAGTGGAATTTTGCCGTCCTCGCACCGCGGAACATGGTTCGAGACAGCAGTAGCCCACGGTCTCGGAACCACTGACTGTATAGTCCATGCTTAGAATGCTGCAATTACATCGTAAAGGTCTGCCTTACCCTCAGCAAAAGTGTTTTTTTTTACACATATCGACGGTATTTTGATAATTAAATCATTATGAATGTAATTGTTCAAAATATTTGAAGCCAGTAAAATGAGCTAGTTACAATCAATGTGGCCTAGCAATATGCAGCTTGTTGCTTTTGTGAGGTAGCATTCAGGAACCAGAAGCGAGACCAGAAATATCCAGAAAACGTGATCTTTATTGGATCTGGGATGGAAACCCCTGCAGGGCAGCAAACAATGACGCAGAGTCCACAATCCAAAATCAGAATCCCAGGGGCGTTATACAAATCGTACGCAGCATACACAACTCGGGGTCAGGCAAAGCAGGTTCGGTACACAGGTACAGGAATATCAGAGGTAAATCCAAAGCCAAAATCCAGTAGACGAACTCTGCTTTGTAAACAGGGCAGCAAAGACAAAACTCAGGGTCGGGCGAAGCAGGTACGTACATGGGCACAGGAATATCAAAGGTACAGCTAAAATCCAAATCCGGGACCTTCCAGTCAGAAGTATAACACTAAGAGTGCAAGGCAGCAACGGTCGCAGCACAGGGAAAACGTTCTGACAAGAGCTGGTGGTGAAATGACTGCTTAAATACACATACGGGAAGTCACATGCTATAATAGGGAACGGGTGAGCTGGATCAGACTAATTAACAAAGGAATGAACAGGAGGAAGTTCCCAACCACATGAAATTGGCAAAAGCCAAAATTCAGACAGGGATTACACAGACAGCCTATGACAAACCAACGGCTCTGGTTAGGGTGAAAAAAGTGCACAGAGTGAGAGGCAGAACAGTGATTGACAAGGTGCAGAGAATCTACTGAAGCACAGCAAAGTAAATTGAGTGAAGGCAAGAGGCGGAGACTAGAGCGGAGTGAGTGCTGAGAGCTCGTCAGTCAATTAGTAGTGTGCAGCTATACAATCCCTAGTGCTTGTTCATAAGTTAGTACTATAAACAATGTTAGTGAATGCTAGTAATTTACCTAAAATAATAAACTGTTAGTATTGTTAGTAAAAAGAGAACAGTAAGGTGAACGAAGCAAACGAGATTGGAAGGAATGTTTGGAAACCCAGAAACAAGACAAGACAAGACTAGGGAGACAATGTGCAATGTAGGGCACAAGAATTACAAAAACCAGAATGATATCTAAACTGTGAATTTGGGAAATGGCAGGAAAAAGACATGCAAGCTAAGACAGGCAAAATACAAAACATGGCATGGAATCACTCAAAAAACATGGCATGGAGTCAGGGTAACAACAAAAACACGGACAGGCAAAAGCAAAATCATAAAATTTTTACTGCACTAATTTGACATATCAATAAGATAGTTAATGACATCTAACAAAACCTGATTAATGTAAAGTAGAAATAACTGTGACTGAGTCAGCTTATTCACAAAAATATGAATGCTCTGAATAGATTACATTTGTCTAGCCCAGCTAGTGAACGATAAAAAGTAATCAGCAGGCTTGGCAAGTAATGTTAATGAATTGTATTCACACTTTGCAGTTGGCTGTTAATCTCTGTTGATTGTGGTCATTTATGTCTGTGGCACAGAAACATAACTTTAAGTAGACGGCTATAGCTATATTCAGGCAGAGGAGTGTGATACAGCCTAATGATTTTATACTTGAAATAGAGTTTTGATAACAGCTCCGTGTAATTTATTTGAAAATGTGGTGGCCATTTCTGAAAAGTAATTTGGCTTCACAGAAAACACTTACAAAGGTCTAGGTCCAGTGTACAACCTCGTAGGGAACCGCACTACAGACCTACGAAATGGGCCGGACATAAAGGATCACCTACAATGCTGAAAAAATTTTGAAAATGTCCCAAAATCTACGACGAGGGTGTACGACAGCTTTTTCCATCATAGAATACATAAATTTTGTTGGACATACGAACATCTCACAAATTACCCTACATTTCTGTCGTAGACCTGTTGAGTACACGTTGTACAACGTGTGTGAAGGTCCCTTAATAGGAACCGGCTCCTAAGCCTTTCTCTGGGTCTGCAGGATTGGGATCACATTCCTGTTAATCACTCTTTAGTATATTCCTATGCCCAGTTTATTAGGAACACCTCCCAAGCCTTCTGAGGTCATCGGGGTTGTGTCCACTTTCCTGCCAAACTCCCCGGTCCTGCCATGATAGTTTTGCTGTAGTGAGAATGATCTTCATCTGGCTTCTGCCCAGGGATACCACTTGCCAGGCGCAGACATGGCCCCAACACACAATCCTACACCATCTGAACAGAACATGTAATTCTGCTCAGGGCCCTGCCCCTCACAGTCATTACCGCATTACCATCGATAAACTGTACTATGGGGTTGCACTCTAATGCCGCGTCTGTTTCCTGCTCTGGATCATAACAACATGAAGGCATAAAACTCACTGAAGCCGCAGAAACTGCAAATTGTACTCTTCAACAGCCTCTGTGGATAGACTTTACCAGGTTCTCAACACTAGCTCCCTAAATGCGTGCTTCCTGCTTTAGCAGAATGCTATTTTGATTCAGAACTTCCTGTGCAGTCATGTCACTTCCTCTGCTCCTTTTGCTCCACTCAGCATAGCAACCCAAAGTTTTTTTTTTTTTTGTGTGTGTGCATCTCATTCTCATTCTGTCTGTGACTGATCACCTCTCCACTTGAGTGACGGGACTCAGCTTCTGTGACTTTTGAATAGAGATCTATTTGCCGCGCAGCTGTGGAAAATTCACCCCTCTCTGCAGGATGCTTCGACGGAAACCTTCCAATGCCTCGGAGAAGGAGCAGGGTCAGAAGAAAAAGGTGAGGCACGGGCAGTCGCTGTTTGGAGGATCAGGGGACTAGAGATAAGCAGGAGCCGAGATATTCTGCCACTAATAAAGTGGTTTAGTGCTCTAGAGTAAGATGAGGCACACAGAAAAGAACGCAACAGTGTTTACTGACTAAATAAATAAATTGATGAAAATCAATAAATTCTGAGGGGATTAGCTTGGAGTAGACTGTGGGTGTACATGTGAGTGGATGTTTAAAATGATGTGCTTTTTGGGATCACTTTAAAATGTGCTTTCTATACAGATTAAGTTTTCCTGATGTATTTTCTATTCATTTAATTTCCTGCAATAAAAGTGTGATTATTTTGAGTTGAAGTGATTGATGAATAAGGATACTCGTAATGACTCAAAAATTTTCTCTGAGGTGTTTTGGAGGCTGTATTTTGGATGTTTATCATGATTATTACGTGGAAAAGGTCTATATACGATGTTGTTACCAATCAGATACATTCAAATAATTAAAAAAGCTACAAAGTCACTCCTGCCAAACTTTGAGTTAGGATGGCTTACTTTCCTCTTTCTCTGCCCTGGCAGACTCATTTCATACTGCATTTGTCAGCATTATTCACTGCAATCCATTTCACTATCATGCCTTAGCACCTTCTCAAGGCTCCTGATACAACTGCTGGTGCACTATTAAACAGAACTACCAATGAAGCATGGTTATTACTGCTGATGCAACAGGAGTGAGTCATAAGCAAAGTTTCCCCGTCCAGTAGGCAGTAAACTGACTCAAAAAAACCCCTGGTAGACATTTTGATTTTGCTTTCTCAATAAACATATACAGTGTTTTATGTTGTAAAATCCTATTCTATAAGAAGCATCTCATAAAAACACAATACAATTTTGAAAATATTGCAAGTTTGTGTCACCCATGACACATCTATTACGCTAAAAGAATTCAGAAACTCAAACTTTTTTATAGTGATTGTCAGCGGGATATACAGTTTATGTAAACTTTTAAAAACTTTGATTTAACTGACACTAGTTGCTCAATGAAGCAGAAAAGAAGCAAAGATCTGCCAAGTGTTGACTTTCCATCCATTAACTTAAAATTATGTGTTTTTTGGGGGGGGGGGGGCAGTGTCCTGACCAGCAGGTGGCTTAGGTTAAAGGGTTATGAAACACTTTCCAACTGTATTACTTGGTCAATTTTATAATAAATTCTGATTATTTGTGCTAAATACACAAACATTTTTCCTCCATAAATAGTACTGCCACTTGGCACTAGAAATGTTTATCTATCACTTTTTCTGAACTGATTCCGTGGGAAATTTTCTTTATCAAGGTGTTTGATGAAGCAAGGATTAGATTGCATCAACTCATTTTTTTTCAGTTTCACTAATTGTTCTTGATCCATTCCTTCTTTCATTTCTGTGGTAGATGGTTAACATTTGTGTTCCATTTCAGATTAAAAGTATTTCAAAAGGTCAGGTGCAGTTATCAGAAATAAAAGAACAAAAGCTTGATGCACAATGCTGATGCTTGTCAAGAGCTTCCTGTCTTGGTACCTTCAGAAATTGGCTGCAAGTTGCTGTTATACCAAGACCGCAGTTTGCGGTTTACGCTTAAGCAGGAAGAATAGTTCCTGAGAAAGGTACATTCACCATAGTGTGACTCAAAAAGCGACAGCTTTAAGACTCAAGCAGAAACCTCAATTTTCTTTGCAAGTGCTTCAGAAACTATGCAGAGGGCAAGGTGCCCCAACCTGCTTCAGTTGCAAAAAAATGATGCAACTAGTAGCTCCAAAATAACCTAAATAGTTTCACAAAATGCCCAAGAGCTGTGTGTGGGCCTACATTACAGGCCAAAATATTGCAAACACCCTGCATTTTTCAAAATTTGGCTGGTTTTTCTTAACTTAAAGTATATATTTCAGCAACAACAACAAAAAGTAACACAGAAACACATATCTTAACCCCTTTGCACAGAAGCCAAATGTGGCTATTTATGTGTTACCCGATTTTAGGCTTTATAATTTAAGATTGCAGCTTCACAGACAATGGGGAAAAATGTCTTAATGATACAGGACACTTGCAGAATTTAGAATTACGTGGTATTTCAGTTTCTTTTCAGAATTTTAGTTCAAAGTAAGGGCCACTAACACAAAAAATCTTCACAAAAATTTGGCAGGGAAATTATAAATGATACTGAGAATTGAAAAATGGCTTGGAGTTAAAACAATACATCAACAACAACAATACAAACAATACACTGGGATCATTCTCAGCTTTACCACAAGTGAACATCATCTGACTATGATTTTTTTAAAATATTTACCAATCATAAGCCAAATAAGGTGGCTCCCCAAGCTGTCAGAGCTCTCAAAGTTGCACACCGTCAAATCATAAAATAATTATACCGGTATGTTTAACACAAATCAAATTTTGACTCATGAAGTTCAAGATGAATGAATGATTTTCTAGTGGAATTTAGCAGGCGTTATCAATTTAGGCGCGGATGGACATCAATAGTCACCAGTAACCTCTCCAAACCAAAAACACGCCTTTTCTCCATGATAAAGTTCAGAGTTTTGCCCATTTTTTTTCACAAAGTCGCATCAGCAAGCGCACATACTCATTAAAGGAATGGCTTATTTTGCGGTCAGAACACTCACCCTGCGACAGAAAGTTTGCTCTTTACAATTGCGATCATCCATGCGAAACACAAACTTGGATAGATGCTTTTCATGCCCTATAAGGAGCAGGCATAACTCACTAACACAGTAATATCTCAAATATACCTCATTTGAACAAAACAGACATTCCACCATCAGGAAAGAAAGCAGGCATTATGCTACTTTAGATTTAACAGAATCAGTGCACTGAGTATGGCAAAGGTTTTACCGTAGACCTGGACCTGTTCCTATTTTAAACGAAAGAAGACCTGGGTATTTGATTTTGTCGAATATGGTATAAATTCTAAAACATCACTACATTTCGCTCAATCCCGCCATATTCAGCATAATTAGCTAAGGCTCACGGTTACTTATACTAATCAATGTGGCAAACAAGCTCTGTCATCATCCTGGCTATGGTAAACTGAAATTAAAAAACAGCTAGCCAGCTGGCTAGCTAGCTAGCCAAAAGAATGCCTTCTTTTTCCATTCTACTCACTTAAACAGAAGCAGGTCTCTCCATCGTTGAAGTCCTCCTCTAGATAAACAGAGTAGCACAGCTTTCTGGTACGACGGTCCTTCTAGTACTGTTCAATTCAGAATAAGTCCCATTATCCATGTCAGAATCAAACTTCCATCACGTAAATTTAACCTAGGCATTTCTAGTTTGGTTTTGGAAGTCTTTTTTTCTTTGTATTTGCATCATTCAGCTGCGCATTCATTTCAGAAAATACAACATAACTTGCTGTTACGCAGAGGTTTAAATACTTTTCTGAGGGTCCAATCAAAGTCTTTTAATTACTTTGGAAAGTTTATAATATCTAAAATTGGATAAAAACGTTTCAATGAATCGACAATTACTGGGTTATAGGTGGGCATGAACTGTAACTGTGCTTTATGCAGATAAGCATGAGCAAGCAGTAGAGATAAGCAGTAGAACAAGCAAGCAGTAGATAAGCCGCCTGAGCAAGCAGCCTGAGCAAGAGTAGTGGATATCATTGAGGGATTGTATGAAGTTGTAAGGAACCACTGTATTAGTCGTGAGATGAATCTATAGATAATTCAATGGTAGGGAATCTGGTGGATTGATACTATGGGCAAGTATATAATGCAGTTTGCACATCAGGCATGGCTGAGGAGTTGAATTCATACAATACCTGGGAAACGGGGATGGAACTTAATTTTTCCATATTCTAAATTGACTTTGAGCTCGGCTTGCTAGTGAATATTCAAAAACTGATCTGTGTCTATCATCTAGTGATAGAATAGTGTAACTGCATCCATAAATAGGGCAGCTCCATGTCTTCTAGTGTCTACATCTGCAAAGAGGGGTTAAGCAGAAATGTGTAAAATGTATTAGCTAAGAGATTCACATATTTGAATTTGACTTTCCACAAAGTACCCTACCTTAGCCTTGATCACAGCCTGACATGTCTAGGCATTCTTACTAGCAGTTTAAGGAGTGAACTTCCTTTTAACTCATTCCAGGCTTTCAAGAGTTCCTTCATGAACTCTTTTTGACTTGATGAGCACACTTCTCTGACTGCCTGGTCAAGTTCATCCTACAGCAACATAGTTGAATTTCAAGATGCACAGTTATCACCAAGCAACATTTTTAGTCAATACAATGTCCCTCTGATATTTTGTATGCCTTTGTTGTTCAAAATGAACTTTAACATGGCAAAAACCAGCCAAATTTAAAAAAAAAAATGCAGGTTGTTCATAATATTTTGGCCTGTAGTGTACCCTGTATCGTATATTCTCATAGTTGATCATTGTGACACAGAAAGGTTATGTTTACCAACGCTGAGCACCTAATTGAGCGTTGTGATCACAGTGATAATGCATGTACATGCTCCATGAATGACTAATAATGAACAAACTGTAACTCTCGTAATTCTTTGACAGCTATCACCTGTACCGTATAATTTCTTGCCTGTTGGCCTAAATAATAGCATTGCATCTTGTAATCTGTGTTTATGTGCCGTGACTTCAGGGATCACAACATTCTTAGCAACGAAGATGTTGTATGAAATTGAAAGATTTTTTAGTTGCATCTGTACTTTAAAACTTGGATTGACATTTGAATTTCCTGTGGTCTGGTGGAGTCAAGCCAATAAGTGAGTAAGCAAATGAAAGTCCTACAGCGTAAGAACTGCCTGCTGCAAGGTGCCATTTCGTTCCCACACATTCTGCTTTGGCACAGAATGAATGAAATTTTATGAAGCTTTTCAAGCTGGCTCCGGTGACCTTTGAAGGTGCTCAGAGGTGACTGTGCTTAAGTGCGCTACCTTATAGCTCTTCTGGGAAGGTGCCGCCCACAGACTTCTTGTAATCAGCACGTTTCGCTGATGCACATCTTTTTCTCAGGACCTCTCCCAATCGATTTCTTTGCCTGGAAGATGGAATGCCTAGCATCATTGTCAAAGCCCCCCTTCTCTTCTCCACTGCAGATTAAACAGCCTAATGAGCTACACAGAAGTAAATGTCTCGCATGAAGTATTGAGAATGACCAGTGAATCCCTGTCACATGCAGTATCAGTGTTCTGGGTCATATACTATCCAGAATACACGTGGCAATAAATGAATCATCTAGCTTCAGGCCAATATGGATTTTCTTGTCTTTCCTTTTATTTTTACTAATATTGTGAAGTACTTGATAAAAACTTGATGAAATAGACAAAATTTTGCAGCCATGGGGAGGAAAATATTTAACAATTTATGGTAAAATCACCTTGATTAATTCCTTAGTTGTGTCTCAATTTCCATACTTGTTTATGACATCATCTTCACCAAATGAATCATTTTTCAAACAATATGAGAAAAGAATCTTCAAATTTATATGGAATGGTAAACCAGATAAAGTTTAGCATGTGTACCTTTACAATGAATATGAATCAGGTGGCCTAAAATTGTTAAATTTAAGAGCTTTGAATCTCTCACTCAAAGCCTCCCTGATTCCAAAGTTTTTTAAAAACCCGAGATGGTTTTCCAGGAGGTTATTAGACAATGTACACCCAATTTTTAAAAAGGGACTGGTTCCCTTTCTACAGATTAAATACCCCCAGTTCTCACTATTCAATAAGGAACTGGTCATTAATCTTTCCCCGATTTTAATGGAAGCCACACAAAGTTGACTGCAATTCCAATTCTATTCTCCAGAAAATGCAGAGGAAATTTCGTAACAAATCATATGGTTCAATTCTAACGTATTGGTTGGTAAGAAATTTATTTTTTGGAAAAATATGTTTGACTCTGGTATTATTTTTATAAATGATATGTAAATAATGAAGGTAAGTTAATGTCTTATGAAGAGTTAATTGACATTTATGGCAAGATTTGCCCTTCACAAAAGTTCAATCAATTGGTTGTGGCCATCCTGCTAAAATGGAAAAGAATTGTTGAAGGAAGTAACAAGGAGCTTGTCTGTCGGCCATCTATGAAAAACTTTCAGTGGATTAAAAAACCTGCATAAATAGAATGATGTATCAGTTTCACCGTGAATCAGGAAAGCTGAGAGCCAGTCCTCACAACATTCTCGATTCTTGGGAATATATGCTAGATTTTCTGATTACGTGGAACCAGATTTTCAATTTAATTTACAAAACAACAATAGTTTCGTCAAAAAGATTCTTTCAGTTTAGATAAATATATACATTTTTGGCCACTCAAAAGATGCTTCATATCTGGGGAATTGAGGGGTCAAACTTGTGTAGATTCTGTGGCGAAGAGGTTGAGTCAGTGGAACATTTATTCTGGTTCTGCCCCTGTGTAGGTCTGTTTTGGACAGGGGTTCAGAGGTGGCTGGCTTTATAATCAAGTAACTTCACACTGGATTTCCCACCATACCTCTGGGCAGTCGAACAAATGACTCCAGAGAAATAGTCAATATTATAATTCTTCTTGGCATAATTTTCATTTTAAATCAAGATCTGTGGATGCTTTGAGAACAGAGAGATTCAAACTCTTCGTAAAACATCACAGTAGAATTGAATGTATGATGGCGCATGAAAACAGTAGGTTAAGTGTATATAAGGATAGATGGAGGGCGCTGAGAGTAGTAGAAGGCTGGGAATGAAGATAATACAAGTAAATATGTATGAGTCTATTCATATATGATATCTTTGTCTGTGTTTGTATGAATGTACATATGCTAAAGCCTGAGTATATACAGTATGTATATGTAATGATGATCAATGTTTGTAATGGTGCAAGTATGTTGTTCATTTTCATTTCAATTTACTTATTTTTGTATATATTTACATTCTGATTTATGTCATTGTCTTTTCACTGTATCATCTGTATATATGGGTGTAGGGAAGGGAGGGTGTATGGCGCTGTGATGGGAGTCAAAGGGTGGGTGTGGGGTCTTTTGAGAAATGTATTGTAATTGAAGGAATTCAGTAGACCCTCCAAAATGGGGGGTCAAAATAAACATGAGCACTTGCACTGAGAGTGCTCATTGAAAAAAGCAAAGCACCAGAAATATTTTTTAGCTCGTACGTTGATATGCCACATTATCTCTTTATGAAATTTGGAGAAGGAGATGATTTGTGCCTTCTGTTTCATTGCTTTGTGATGCTTGACTGTGGGAGGAGCCCAATCTCATCGCGACACATCATATAGTGAAGCAACCTGACCCCATGTCAACATACCAAGTAAAAAAAACACTTTTGGAGACTTTGGATGACACCAGTTTAAAACAAACCCTACACCCTATCCCCTCACTGTTAACCCGAACCCTAACCCTCGGCGTCAAATAAGGACACCAAAAGCCTCCTTTTTTGTCGTTTATCAAGGCTTGGTTTGGTAGCAGCTCTATATGATGAGTTGAGTGAGGATGTGTTGGTGGGGGAGGGGTCAGGCATCATCAAAGCAGTTCTCTATTGGGGACCAGCAGCTTCCTCTATGAAGCTAAGAGTCATCGTACCATGTCTTCATTTGCCTGGGCAGCAGACGCAAACTTCCTGACAGACACTGCCGCATTTCCCCTCAGCTAACACGTGACATCATCCTGGAGCCCATTCTCACTCCCTTAGCAACACATGGCAACATTTAGTTAGACAGCCCGGGCGGCACCGTACAACAAAAAAAGAGTCCTTTCACATCACATTTGGACGCCGTAGGTATCATCATAAACTTAAGTACAAAGCTAACAGCATTAGAATTCGATGACAATGGTACACACAACAAAAACTGTATAGTCGCCCAGGCTCAAACCTGCAACCAGCGTTAACCAGTTCACCACTGTCCACCCCAGATACATCAACTTAATAAATATATCCTACTGCCATCTGAATCTTGGATCAATGTTATTAACTGTTGAATTCACAATATCTTTTCTCCTTTCACAGTCATAGATCAAGGATATGAATTCATGAAATTATGATTCCCTATTCCCAGTCCTGTTTAGCAGTGGCATCAAATGAGCCTGATGAGGCCTGTGTGGCGAAACGCGTTGCCAACTTTTTATTAATAAATTACATTTTAGCTACCACTTTGTGTGCAGTGGGAACTTTTCTTAGTTATGGACTTCCTTCCTGATACCATTGGCACCAGTGTGAAGCTCTGAGCTGTGCAGGGCGATCTACCTTTTTTGAACTTTTGTTTTTACTGGGATCATGGATTACTTTGTTTACAGATACTGGCAGAATTGTTTTTTTCTTTGCTTTCCCTCAAAGCATTAACCTCCACCACTCACCCCTCCATTTCAATTTCAATTTTTTTTATTGATTTGACCAAATGTAAGAGCTTTCGGTGTTACGGAGTGCAGAACAAAGTGCTTGGTGCTAGCGATGGTTTCAGTGAGAGTACCGCTTGTGTTATTTAAATGCCCTTCTCTCTCCACAGCTCACCCTTCAGAGGTCCAGCAGCTTTAAGGACTTCATGAAGTCAAAGCCCTCCTCACCAACAGTATCAGAGAAGCAGTTTCCCCTGGAAGAGACAGTGAGTACAACAGTTACCTGTCTTCCTTCCTCCGAGAAATATCTTATTCCTGTACTCAGTCAATCAGGAAAATAAAGCAAAACCCAAATATTCAGTGTGTAACGGGATTAAATACATGAACCTGCGTCCCTTTCCCTGCATTAACTTTGAAGCCATGATTAATGAAATAGACCAACCAACCATCTGAGGCCAAGTTTAATTCCATGATGAAAGATTGATTTATGTTTAATCGTGATAGGCCAATGCAACATCCAAATAAATTTTTAGCCTACCTGACCTAAGCCAGAGGATATTGTTTTCAGTGGCATTTGTGGGTCTTGCTGCTCCTGTGTTTTGTCAGCAGTCTAGCGCAAATACTGATTGTTTAAATTACACAACATTTTTAATTAAGGTGTGTAGTGGCCCAGGGATCTCCTGATTAAATTTTAGCCCTGAGTAGGTCAAGGTCACCGAAAAACAAGATGGGGTTTGCTGTGCCTGGTATCAGTTGTTTATCCTGCATTTCATTTTTCCAAGTCTTGGCTTATAAACTATGAAGCATACCCTTACGTACATCAGGATGGCATAACTAACAACAAATATTTCTAAAAAAGGTTGATGATGAACTATCAGAACCAAAATCAATGTCATATTCAATGAAAACAGCCAATTTTTGTCCATCTACTAGATTAATGATGCCCAGTCATGTGCCATGGAGGGCCGAGAGTATGCAGGTTTTCATTCCAACCAATCATTACACCTGCTGATTTCACTGATACCTTCCCTCCTCTCTTCTGAAAGTGTGTTAATCAGTGAAATCTGGTTTTGCTGCGATTGCTTGGAATGAAAACTTGCAAACTCTTGGCCTACCATGGCTCGTGACTGGGCACCACTGTACTCAGTGAAATGAATGAATTGAACTTCCTATATAATTGAAATGTGTCAAACATTTACTGAAAATTTGACAAAAGTTGAAACCATCTGCACGCTTCTTGTAAACAAGGAAGAAGTGTTGGTGGGTTTAACTTCCCCTATGATCATCCAAAAAAAGAATTGTGCAAATGTGACCATGGAAACAAGAACCAATTTTCTTAGCACTTCCTCTGAGTCTTAGTCATGCTCATAAACACTATGCACCATGAATAGTGTACAATGCCATAAAACAACTGCATAGTACAATGCAGTGTACAATGCCATAAACCTGCTCCGATCTATTCTGTGAGAAGTTTAGTTGATAGTAAAAAAATAAATATGATAAGCTGCAATTACCTTGAACAGCTTTAAAAAAGGACCCCCTTAAACTGTAATTTTGTACTTAACTTTTGCTTTAAGTGGGTTCAAAGTCAGAAAAAAAAAAATTTTTTTTCAGACTGTGTGGCAATGTTTCATACATTTTCTGTATCTTCTGGTTGCAGCTTTTCACTGAAGCTACATTGAACTTATATGGAGAGAAATATTCAATCCCAAAACACCATTTTTTTATGGCCGCAGCATTATATGAAATGGAAAATATCTAGATCTCGCACATCATTTCAGGAACATTTCCCTTACTTCAGCAGAACATATTGTTTGTACCCTTGGGATGACCTCTAAAATCTATAATTGGACTGACTTCATACAGTTTTGAACACAGCAGCTGCATCTGACAGACGCTTATATTGGTTCTATGGGGCTAAAAACAACCCAATGAAATTTTAAGTGATTTGATGAAAGGTATTTTCAGCAAGTCACTACTGTGTTATTATTGCCAATTTTGGCTGCTTTTGTGGAAGGAGAGGCCACAAGTCGCCATAGAGACAGCCCACCGTGTTGCGTTCCTCAAGGCCCCCAGTGACACACCAAGGTTCATGAGTGCCCATATTTTATTGGAGCCCATATTTTTACAGCCACCCCCTCCCACGTCCAGCAACCCTACAGTTTGTTCATCCCCTACTGTGCAGGAATGTTGGTTTAGCATATGTGCTGGATCTTTTCAGATGCAGTAAGGGTGCCGTTTCTGCGCAACATCTCTCAGATATCCTGGCACCCACCTTTCATGCTTGAGATGCCATCAAAATTGATTTCATTCCTGGCTAAATTATTTGTGTTTGCATTTGCTACTAATTTTTCTTAGCTATCAAAATGAGAAGGTTGTAAAAATGCCTGAACTCTCAAGGGCTTGCCCTTTATTATTCAGGAGCTGACAGAAGATGCCGGGAAGAGCGCAGGTAAAATAGGGAAGAAATGGCGAGCTGTGATATCTCGCACCATGTCCCGCAAGACCTCCAAGATGGTGCAGAAAGCCCTGGCAGAGGAAGGGGTGAGTCCTGGGCCGCACTCGTTTGTTAAAGTCTCGAATAAATGATTGACCTCTCAGCAGACCACATCAAATCAAAACTCTAATTCCACGGATATGCAGAATCTGCCCCTCCTCAAATTCTCTCATATCTGTACCGTGGCCTGGATCACTGCTGTTGAAAGAGTACTTGTTTTTATGAGGGCTTGCATGGGGCAAGTATCGCCCTCTGCTGGATGAAAGCAAATTATCGGAAAACTGCTTCATGGAAACACAATAAAAATAGAATGCCTGTCTTGATTTACTAGAAGTACATACTCTGCTTAAAATGGAATTTGTGATATTCATTTATTTTAGGACAATATAGAGGATTTGACGAAAAGTGTAAAGTCCTCTGTTTTCTTGGCAGTTTAAGTTTTCCTACACATGGCTTTCGATGCATTTCATGAAGAATGATTCAGTTCATGTTGAATTTAAGTAGTGGCAGCTGGTGATCTGAAAATTAGCGAAGTGCAGACCATCCCTGTGAAATATGATTGGTCTTGAGCTGTTTTAAATAATTTGATTACATTCACTTTACATGAACTCCAAAAACACTAGGGATCATCTAGTGTAGCCAGTTCTGCTTGTTAAGATAGGACAAGCTCTAAATTGCCTTGATCGAGTTTCAATCATTTTCCATGACATACAAGTTTTCTAATGATAAGAATAAGTCATTATGACTTATTACAGCTTCATTCTTAATGCAAAGTTGCAATGATTAGATAAAGCGTGTTTTACTCAATTTATAAAACCGCTAAACTACCGAGTCAACTTCTGTGTTTGCTTAAAGCATATCCTGCACTATGTAGTCTCAGCTTCATGATTGTTTAATAAAATCAAAGAAAGAAGTAATAACCAGCAAGAATCCAAAACTGAAAATGTTGATTGAGATGCAATTTCATGTCAAAATGCACATTCTCTTCTTGCGTCTTACTGAAGAAAACAGGTGATTCCAGATAATGTTAAGTGTTATCAGAGTTTACATGGTGTTGATTTAAATGAATGACTGAAAACAGTTGAAGACCAATCATTGTTTTCAAGGGATGCTCTGTGCTTCACCAGTTTTAATTCACCAGCCAACACTGCACTGATACACTCAGGGGTGCGCAGGCATCCCCTGCTGCAGCAGGCTGTAACTGAGTGCTGGGATCTGATTTGACTGACAGATGGACAGCGCAGAGGAAGAATCCATGTCGCCCTTATCTTTCGATGGGGTTCCTGACCTGCGTCCGGGACAGCGGAGCTCTGTGTGTTCCACTGAGTCAGAAGACCGACTACACAGTCCCCTGCAGCGCCAAATCTCAGGCTGTAAGCCCCCATTCATCATTTACAACCCTTAGCCCACTCCTGAATTAAGGATTGGCTCTTAAATGCCTCTTAAATGATCGTCACATGGGGTGACATAATTTCACTTACCCCATGGACAAATTTGGAAATGAGTCAAGATTACTTTAAATCAGAGGCAGATTTTTTTTTTTTTTAAGAAAAAAGGTGCTAGAAATTGTGTTTAAGTTCAAATACAAGATTAAAATGTTTGGTAAGATTTTGTTTTTGCAGTGTACAAGCCCATGTCAATGTCCTCCTTGCCCCTTATGCATTCTCTTGCTGCCCGAATGACTTGATTTGAATGATTTCACGATCCATCTGTTAATAGTCATAACACCTGTGGGCAGGTTTGCCATGATTTGCTGAGTTTTCAGTTCTCAGTCCCCTTTTGGTTTGATTCCCAGGTGGAGACAGACACAGTTTGGATAGCGGCTACAGTCAAAGAGACAGCCTGAGGCTGGAAGAAGTCCCTTACAATGGCCCATTCTGCGGTCGAGCACAAGTCCACACAGACTTCACCCCCAGCCCCTACGAAATGGATTCTCTCAAGCTGCAGGTGAGGATTTATTTGATTCCTATGAGTAATTGGGCTCTCTTACTACTAATCTTAGTTTTGGTTTTTGCAACAAGTTCAACACAAGTGTATTTTGCTAGTTTCTGATCGACAAAGTTGTAATTTACCTGTCCAGCATGCACGTTGTTTAAATGGCAAATATACTTGTGCCCATCAGAGCACTATTGGCATGTTGGTGTAATGAATGAGATGTAGTCAGGTGCATTGTTGGTGCATTACTATCTTGAGGAAAGCAATTGCCCAACAGACAAACAAAAATGTGGTTTGAAATCAATCATCAGTAGTTTACCGTTATTTTAAGGATGTATTATTAAAGGGCAAATACATTGCATTTTCTCAAATAAAAATTAATTTTGTGTACGTTTGACCAAACACTTCATGAACAGTATCCAGCAAATTAAATGCCCCTAATTTGCCACTTTTTCTTTAAAATAAGCCTTTCATTCAGGTCTGAGCTGAGATTTACAAAAAAAAAAAAAAGATTGACCCATACTTGCCAATTGGCAGATGTGGCGTAACAAGAGGCGTTCCAAACACGGATATCAAGCTGAAAACAATAGGATAACAAGATGGTGTTAAAGAATATTATTTCCATAAATTGGTGAAAACAAATATTTTTTATATCAGAGGGGGATAAAGAACAATGTGACAATCAGTCTGTAGGCATGGTGCACTGAAACTACTTTCTGAGTTTTCTTAGGCCATCACAAGGAAAGGTGTCCGAAAGTAGGTAGCCTTTGCACATGATAACAACACGAGACCTTCTGAGTCTTTTAACTCTGATTCCACAGCGCATACCCGACAAACAGCTAATGCAAGTCAAATGAGGCCCTGTTTGTACAGCGGGTTTGTACAGTTTTGTCTGCTGAAATCACAGATGCTAACTTACATAGTTGGTACCATTGAATGATTGGATGAACTATGTAAGTAACTAACTTACCTAGTAAGTATTAAGTAACACAAGTAACAGTTGTCGTAGAAACTTGAATTTATTAATATGATAGCGAAAAATGTTAAAATGCTAGCTAGTGAACTATTCATCCCATTGACTTTAACAGACTAGAAGCCTGCGCTTTTTTCATTCTCCAGTTGCAGCTCCTGTTCTCGTTCCGGCTTTGTTTCATGGCTGAAGTATCGATTTTACTCAAAGTCTCGTGGTGGAATATGGATTTTTTGTTTTGAGTAATTTTTTGCATAAAATAATTCTTACACTCATTTTAGTATGGGCTTATTAAGCGGCACAGTGGGCTTATTAATCAGCTTTTCTTAGTAGCTTCAGCATAGATGGGCAAAATTGGGGAACAGAGCAGTTTGGGCTTAGCTTATTTATTGATGGCTCATTAAGCGGTGATTTCAGTAATTACTAACCCACAGTGATATCCAGACTTTTCCTGTGACTCGTGATCAGGCTGATAAAAGCAGTCATCTGTGAAGTGTTTACAGCAAATCCCCGATCCTGATCTGGGCTCCATAAAATCCGCTCATTCCCTCTTCAATCCACCCATGCCTTATTGTTGCAACCGTAAACAAGGCAGATATTTGGCATTTTCCAAAGGGAATAGTCCGCAATTATGAATCACTGAGTCCAATGACATTGACAATGCGTTCTCAGCTGCTGGTTAGATCACTCCTGTGACGTCATCACTGAAGATAGCTGAAAATAATTTCTTTCTGAGGGGATTGCGTTTGCACTGACTAAAATACAAATAAATTGTTACAGCTGATTACAATTTGAATTGACTAGTGCACAAAGAACATATTTGAATTAAAGATTCTGTGGTCCCATTCTATATAGATCTGTGGTCCAAGTCTTATTTTTGGATGAACAAGCACTTTAAGGTAGTAATATGCATCAACACAGGCAAGTGTACATACCTACACTATTCGTTATTAACATTTTTGGGGAATGCAGTGTTCAGATTTCCATTCTGTCAGCAATTTTAACCTTGCTCATTTTACCTGTTGCTCCATGACTGAACAAAACTATTTTAAGAGAACCAGGGCTGGGAGAAGAAAGTTTATCAGGTCATGCACTTGGTATCATAAAACAAACCAGCATTTTGCACTAGTAAGAGGAAAAAAAATAGACAAAATTACTGGTGATGACAGATTGCAGTGAAAGTATCTAGATCTTGTGCGTCAGTTTATACATATTTCCCGGTAATTCAGCAGCCCATATTTGGACTCTTTGGAAACCATGGAATCTCCACAAGAATTTGAAACATTCCTGACATTCCACAGGTTTGAATAAAATAGCTGCATTTGCTGCACATATGCGATTGACAGAGTTGGAGATGTTAACCAACCTTGCATTCAGCTGGAAATTCGCTGTGGCGGTTTTAGTCGCTCTTACCCTACATTGTTTGTGAAGCCTTGAAAAATGTCCTGAAGAATGATTACATTTGGAACTTTTTCTCTCTTGCAGAAAGGGGACATCATCCACATCATTGAAAAGCCCCCAGTGGGTACGTGGACAGGGAAGCTGAACAACAAAGTGGGCTCCTTCAAGTTCATCTACGTCACTGTACTGCCAGATGAGGAGACACCACCCCGGCGGAGGAGGAGCACCTGCCAGAACAAGAGCAGTAAACCCAAACCTCAAACCCTGGAGGAGGTGCTGCAGCATATTGACCTGACTGTGAGTATAAGCTCCTGAAAGCTGAGGCCTGTTCAATTATTTCTTTCCTACTCTATGATTCCTAGACAATGTCTGGAAGGCACATATTGTATGTTGTTCGTAAATGCACATGGACCCTTCTAAGTCAATTGCTTCTTCACAGATGAGCAAGTTCACCACAGTGAGTGCTCTAATGCAGACCCAGACCATGACAGATCCTGGCTTATGTCATTGATCACAGTCCTCCTCCTCTTTGATCCCAATAGCACAACATAATTTTTAAAAAATTTAAATATGGACTCCTCCAGCTACAGCTTCCCCTTTGCATCAGTCCACTTCAGATGAGCTAAAGCCCAGAGAAATCGGAGGTGCCTCTGGATGATGTTGACATAAGATTTCTTCTTTTTGAGTTGTAGTTTTAACTTGCCTTTGAAGATACTACGATAAACTGTGTCCACTGACGCAGGTCTGCTGAAGTTTTTACGAGACAGCGTGAATTTATGTTAATTACTGAAGTATGTTGGTTCCTAATGCAGTTCCATTTGAAAGCTTAAAGGTCAGGAGCATCTATTATTGGTATATGACCTCATCTTTTACACATAGATTTCTGTGTGTAGGAAATAAGAACTAAAAAAACTGTCCATGATGACTGTTCATGCATGAACTGAAAATTATTTAAGCTAGTTTGTGACATAGGTGTTTTGACCTCTAGGAGGCTAAGGACATTGCGACAAATGATGTTTAGTATTCAAACAGTAATCAAACAAGCCTGAGGGTGCCCTTTTAAATTTAAACCAATTATCTGTTCAGTTTGGGAAATTGGCAGATTGAGGACCTTTGGATGCAAATATATTGTAACACTGGCCAGAGGCATACCTGACCTGTGCCCACATGTCAGTGAGAACAGTCAGATCACATTTTTTTTCTGTATTCTTATGTGCTGCACAAGTGTTGCTGCCAATTGTGTTGGTTGAACAATATGCACATGCTGGAGGATTCGAGGCAGAAGTCTTTTCATTCTGACGACAGATATGAGTCATTGTCAAAGATGAATATAAGCAGACATGGCAGAAAGATTGGATCTCAGCAAAAAATCTCATTGTGCTGTGGAAGAAGTGTTATATGTCCTGATTTTTGTGCAAGCATAAGAAGAAATTTGTGAGACAAATATGCAGTAACAGTAATAATCAGGTAGGGTTCAAAGACTTTTTCAGGGAACTCTCCATAACCAGGATGCACATGCATTTCCATGCACCCTGCTTCTTTTTTTTCTTTATATTTGAAAGCAGAAAAAAAAGAGTATGAAAATAGATCAGTTTGGCCAGTATGAAGAAAGTGTGACAGCTGCTCCATGGAAAGGGCGGCCATTTCAATGTATTCCTCACAGTCAAAAAAGTTAACGCTGCAGAAAAAAAGTCATACATTTTGAAATGTTACTGTTGTGTCAGACTCTTAATTAAATGTGCCAGCTACAACGCTTCAGGGCTTTTCAGTTGGACTGCAAGAAACACTATGAATTCCATGCTTTGATTTGTTGTGACTTGCGGGGACATTATTGGTGAAAGTGGGAGCGTGCATTGAGCTGGTCAAAGGCAGTTGCTCTGGTCTACCTCAGCATTAGCACTAAGAGCGCATCTCTTTGTCCATCTGTCCCCAGGAGCTGAGCTCTCTGCTATCCCTGCATGGTTTCCAGAGCATAGAGGACTTCCGAGGACTGAAGGAATCACATCTTAATGAGCTCAACATCACAGATCCTGAGCAGTGCAGCAAACTCCTGTCTGCTGCTGAGGTCCTGCTGGAATATGACTGTATGTCCATTTGAACAACGCATGCTGCTATTACACATTCAGCCTAATTGACTTTGATACAGCCTTATACGCAGGAAGACAGTCTCTTGTTGATTTACTGTTACATACTTCTAACTGTCTTGCATTGTAACTGTGAATTGAGAGAAAAAGATGATTTTTTTTTTCCATCGATGTTGACACACCAGATATTTGTAAGGGACTGATCATTTTATTGTATCTGTTTACAATCTTTTTGGCCATGATATTTTTTAAATGACCTCATATCACTGGAAGGCCACTGTTCTACACACAGCACTGCTGTGGATACTCGTTTCGTTTCATTTTAGAAAATGCACAGAGAAGGTTAAAGAAATATTTTAAGTACTTATTTTCCCTTAAATAAAAAAGCACAGATGTGCTGCAGTATGTCCACCTCCCCAGGGCCAGCTTGTTTTTTGAATGTTTGAGCAGATACAGTGTCATCAAAATTTATTTGTGAAGCTCAGCTGTGCAGTTTTGCATCTAACCTTGCTATCAGCCCCCTGAGCATTTTCCTCACCACAACAGGGTCAGTTCTCATGGCATCAATAAAGTATAATTTCCCCCGCCATAGAATGGATGGAGCTATAGGAATGAACCTTGTCCTTCTGCATGTCCCTTCATCCGTCATGCTTCTCTGGGCCAGAACTCCTGAACCATTCAGCATTTCTGAACAAAATTTCATATACTGCTACTTCTTATTTTATGGATGAGCATTTAGATACTTTCGTCCCTCCATCACGTTTTGTTTCCAGGCAAGATATCAGTCATCCCATGGCAGTGTATCTTTAAAATAAGCCATAAGTGTGTGGGCACAAACAAGCTTGAGTTTTTTTTATGTTAGGTCTTTGTACGCGTGTTTGTAAGACCAGTTTTAATTTTCACTAGATCACCTGAGTCATTGTCACTGGAGTCCGCAATTTTTGCAATTAATGTCTCAGGTATAACATTGCTGCTATTAAATCTAGAACTAGTATTGACACCACTATCCCCAGGAACTGGTAACTCCCAGTAATGCAATAACAGACACAATTCTCTTCATGATAAATCCCATTCAAAATTGTGGGTAAAGCAGTAATACATTAATGTTGAATACCCTGGGATGTACTTTACAGTCATGTTTGTTCAGTTGGGAGAGGGGATCTGTGCTAGAGATTTGAAACACAAATACAGCAAAGCTCAGACACAGTGCTGGCATGGTACTGGTTATAATGCTCAATTTCTGCTTTCACAGCCGAGGGTGAAGATGAGATTGTAGAAGAGGATGGAATAGAGGAGGAAGCAGATGTTCCACGGGACTCCGGCTGCTTCGAAAGCACAGAAAATCTGGAGAACGGCCATGAGGATTCAGAGTCAGAGAGCACACTCCGCGGCATTAAGGAGGAAATGGAGGCCTTGACTGTGGAAGACAAACCCTGAGAGTCTCATTGAGTCTACCTGCATGGAATCTCCTGAGATAGAACCTGCCTTTGTTTTTGCATTGGTAAGGTTACAACTGACTGAAGGACACGAATGTCCAGACAAGTGCCCCCATAGTTATAATGCTGCACCAAAGCAGTCATGAAAGTTATCTTTATTCCTAAATGGTATGTGAAATGATTTTCGTCAAAGCCTTTACCCGAGGAGGTACAGCACACCCTTTCATTTCCCTGAAAGCATCTGCTGCACAAAGGAGGAAAAACCTTGATTTGGCTTTTGAAAGTAGACTGTATATAAATATTTTTTTCTTAATGACTGCTAGAATGACCTTATGTAATGGAATGACAATGGCAATAGTTACATGTAAGCGTGATGAACATTTTTGAGCCAACATTTAATATTGGAATGCATATGCTGTGTTGTGTTGATTTGCGGTATTTAAATAACTGCGGGTACTTCTGGATGTTCATCGATTATCAATGTACATATTTTTACATTCCTCACATTTTTCTGGTTTTCTTATTGATACAAACCATATAGTCATGTTTGTCATCGCGTCATTTTAAGTTATACTTTCTTCAGTAATTACAAAAGTACTTCTTTCCTGTGAATGTAAAAGGCATGGCAATAAAAAGGTAATTAGTTTCGTTCTGAATACTGAACCGTTCATCAAATCAGCTCAGAATCGTTTTTTTTTTTTTTTTTTCGAGAGAGAGAGCGAAAATAACTTTTTATAGTCCTCATCATATCTTGCTGTAGTTTCTGTCAATCTAAACCATCATCATAACTAGATGACCCGGTCACCACAGGGACAGAGTCGTGTCTCTCCCTGATCCCCAAATTTCTGAGAAAATGGTCTCCGGCAGCCATATTGGATGTCTGAAATTCGTGAAAATCGGTCTTGAGCATTGTCCAATCAATATCTTCACCTGTGTGATATTTGGAGAAATTCCTGTAATAATTGTGGCATTTAGAGCCTGGAACAGAAAATCTCTGCAGCGGCGGCCCCAGAATTAAAACATAGTATCACCCAACTATCGTCGTCGGGGAGATACAATTAAATGTGCAACAAAAAATTACATCATAGAGTGCAATATTTTTCAACAAGTCACTTTAATTAACACAGATTGAATTTTAATCTTAAAAAAATGTGAGTATTAAAGGAAATGAAAAGTACATAATCACAGTGCTAAAACAAAGTGAATATCTATCAAATGTCATCTACAATACCTGCATTATAATACATTGCAATTCATATACCACACGTCCTTATGTCCAGCTCACTCATTTCACTTTAATGCCCCAACACATCTCTATACAGTTTCCCATTGAATCACGGTAAATGAAAAATCAAATTTGATCGAATTGATCAGATTTATTTCATGGACTCATCAGAAGACAAATGAGACCACAAACAGCGTCACTCACTTTTGAGGGCTATTTGCGGTTCCGCTAATTGCTTTCTAGAGAGGAAAATAACATTGCAGTTACCCTCCTCCTGCCATTAATAAAACTGGGATATGGAGACTGGCTGCCGAATTTCTGATATAATCACAGAGCATCGCACTGCTCCCAACTCCTGACTCTGAGTACCTTTATCAGATCCAAAAACAACTAGACGAATGCAGAGTAAAAAAGCCTGGAAGCTACAATGACAGATGATGTGACCAGCCTCTAGCCAAACTGCCTAGTGTCCACCATCACAAAACATATGAAGTGTATTTTATACGCGAGAGTAAGGCTTGACAATCATGTAAATGTACACATCTTGCATTGCCTATTATCTCTATAAACCCATCTGTCAGACATACAGAAATTTGTGCAAAATGATTCCTCTGTTTTCAACATGAAGTTTGAATACTAAGTCAAATATCACTTCCAGACAGTTCATTCATTAAAATCACTTCATGTTTTTCCGAGTAGGGCAGAAACTTGATGTGAGCAGCAAAGCATTTTTTCCACTAAAACGTGTTTCTCCTTGCTAAATGTTTCTAGAATTGAAATGTACTGTTAATTTGCATCTTATTCCAAATACAGAGTATCGGAAATCAAGTATTCAGTGTAGCATAAATTTAACAATAAAAGGATAAAGCACGGGGAAAATATACTTTCCCTAATTCACAAAACTTCATCTATAACTTTCTTGGATTTTTACCCACGATATGACGATGCAAGATTCATGAGACATGCACTGACCTCAAATTTTGTGCATATGTCAGGTGTACCTGAGGATGAGTTGCGAATTGTTCATAAATGTTAAGCATTTGCCTGCTCGTGACAATTAGCATAAAAACTAACAACCCAATGAAAAACTCAAGCCAAATTCATCCATACATTGCTCCCAATAAGTTCATCTTTGCAGTACATTATGCACTCTCTTCCTAAGGCAACAGCCATTTAATTCAAAAGCTGCAAATACGTAATTGTTAAGAGCTGGGATTGGCCGCATGCACAAAGGTCTTTATGGATTGTCACCAAACAATATTTTTTAATCACATTCAATAAAATAAATTATGTTCTTATCAACGTTAACTTGCTAATACTATTGCACTAATCTCATAGAACTAAATAATCCAAAACTATAATGGAAAAAAAAATTATAAAAACAAATGAGCATTTATAAAATCACAAAGACCTGAGAGAACTGTGTGAAAACAGAATAAAAACAAATAAAACATTTGAGGTCTTTCAGATATGCTCGTAAATATAGTAAGCGCAATGTCCAATTTTATATTAATACATATAATATTAATATACCACTCAAATTGTTAAACATTTCATTGTTGATATCTTCAGCTATATAAATAGACTTTGCATAAATAGTTAAGCAAAAAATAAAAATCTGTGCATGTGCCTTTAAGCAGGTTCCTAAATGCATATATAATTTGAAAGAATAATAAATTCATATCAAAAGGAAAACTCTGCATTCTGTAATACTCGTGGAAATCTTTGTAAGCATAATTAATGATCAAATATAGTGGAAGGCATGTGTAATGGGGCCTAACTATTTTCTTAGTGTGTTGGCATTACACTGGTAAAAATCACAGTCTGAAGAGTATATAATTGGAAATATTTAGTGACAAGATGGTATCGGGGGAATTTTGCAGTAAAGTTTCCATCATTTTGCTATAAGGAGGCTGGACAGTCATGACAAAGCGTAAATTGAAGACCCCGGTGTTAAACGTACTTAAGTCACAAAAAAATGTACATTATAGAAAAATTGAGGCAGTGGACTAAGGTAACTGTAGAAGAAGTTTTTCCATCCTTACCTCAAGGTGTGTAAAAGTGATGTAAATACTTTCAGCACTAGGCTCTTCAATTAAAAAAGTAGAAACAAATTGCGTGCAATTAAGCATTTCTCTCCCACCCCCAACCCTTCCACAAAGACTCCTCTATTCTTCAAAACATTCATACATCCCACACATATGTACACATTGGCCTTTACAACTGATGGCTTCTCATTCTTTGCTTTTCCATGTCATTTCTCCATCTGAAAGGTCAAATTTCTTATTTAATACTCCACTCACGCAGAGCATTCTTCTCATTTTCAGGAATGTTGTACAGCCACCCATGATTGAAGAGCATTAGTTGTGTGGCAGACTGCTATAAGTGTTTGGAAAGGGCAGTTCTTTTGATTAAGGCACAGTTTCTGACAGCCTGCAGCAAACATGACCATATCCTTCGCATGTGGGCTGAACAGGCATGGGACAGAAACCGAAGGCCAAACAAGGAGCAGTCTCAAACCCTACCTCCTCGAGATGTACAACCATAAAAAGACTATAATTAAACAAAAAAGTCAGCGCACAAAATATCCATTGTTGTATTTTAAAATACAGAAATGGAAATTTTGTGTGCTGACTTTTTAGTTTTCTTATGGGACAGAAACTGTCCATGAAGAAAGAAGGTCTATTGGTTCGCATCTAGATTTCGAATCTGTGAGAACCATTGCAGCGCTCTTGTGACTCATGACCTTGAGGCTAAAGGAAAACATGTTTATATATGGGACATCGACTAAGCCAGAGTTTAACTGAGATCAAAATGCAGCATGTTTTTAGGGTTTTCAATGGTTCTGTTTACAATGTCACATCGAGGAAATGAAATAATTATTATATCTGGGCAGAAGTTAAGCACCGCCCAGCTCTTAAAATAAGTTCCACTTCACCAAATGACTGCTAGCATCAACCAACATTTCCCAGTTCTCAAAAATATGGCTTGGGCATACCTTTCCTGGATAAAAAAAAAAGATTAGTTCGAAAAGAATGTGAGCTTTACTTCACACTTATCTATCTTTGAAACAAAGGGTATTTCAGGTACATTTCATTCTGATAAAATATAGGCCTTTAAAGATGACAAAGAGACCTGCGTTCACGAAAAACTGCACCCTTAAGTCTGAACTTTTAATAGAGGGCATGAGTCAATATCTGACTAAGACAAAACTTAAGTTATCAGAAGTGTCACTCATCTGCTAACATTCAGCTCGTGCAATTAAGAATAGTTTGTGAATAAGTTTTAAAAAAAGTAAAATGCATGTAGAATACATGCTAAAACCTTCATGCAAATGCACAAAGCTCAGGACTTGCCAATTCTTAGAAAATTTCATTTTGAATTTGGTGGTGCTTAACTTTTGCCCAGGTGTGTATATCATTCAATGGTGATAGAATTCCTGGTATTCCAGTCGCCATATTGCAATTCTGTTTCGTGGACTGAATAGTCTTCAGTTTTGCCAAGAAGTCACAGATGCAAGCGTATCTTTATTTTTTGCATGCTGATGTCAGGCCACAGCCTAACCACAAAACAAACAGTCGCATGTTGTGCCATTCTTCCTTTTAATTGCATAGGTGCTGCTTGGTACTGCAGAGGCTGAAAAGATTTTGATTGAAAAGATTTTCATTCAGCAGAGAGATAGGAAGAACATTGTGTCAAAGATAACCAGTCCATGTGGTAGGCTTACACTGGCCGTTAATAATTGGAGGTCACTGAAATACAAAAAAGAAAAGCTTTAAAGAATCGATCCACACCCCAAGCAGCGGTAAACAATGAACTCCATGGTTACTTGATTGCATTTTAGGATTTCTCCATTCAATGTCCCATGCAACTTTTGGGTACAGAACCCCAGCCATGTTTCCATGAAGAGAGTCATTGTAATGTCACTTAACACAAGCTGGATTCCATAGTGTGCAGTGCACTGAAGTGTGTCAGATGCCTTAGTCATTTCTGATAAATGATGGGAGAGTCTTCTCATGGACCGAACACTGAAAAATAAAGCATCCTCAGTAGTTTTGTGGTTTTGCTTGGATCCGACACAATTCTGCGGGATTCTGCTTCCCGGCCCAGCTAGTAGTACGGTCTCTCGTTGCCGAGGCCAGAGTCTGTGTTTTCTCTTGGTGATTGAGGAGAAGGTAAGCCCTCCTGCTCAGAGGAGGATGGGCTCTTCTCAAGGCTGGAGAAGTCCTCAGTAGAAGCAGTGTGGACAGGCTTAGTGTCATCAGGAGCAGGTTCACCAGGAGAGTGCCCAGATTTATTTTCCTGCCAGGTGACAAACAACAACTCTCACAATCACAATTATTCTGGGAGGAAGCGTGTTTCAGAAGGAAGGATGTTTGTATATACAACCCCAATTCCGAAATAGTTGGGACAAAGAGTAAATTGTGAATAAAATCAAAACGCAATGACTTTCAAATCACACCAGCCAAAATCTCATTTACAATAAAATAGAGATAACATAGCAAATGTTGCAACTGAGAAATTTTGCAATTTTATCCACAAAATGAGCTCATTTCAATTTTGATGGCTGCTACAGGTCTCAAAAAAGTTGGGACAGGGGCCTGTTTACCATGATGTAGCATCCCCTCTTTTTTTAACACAGAGTGGAGGCATCTGGGCATTGAGGAGCCAAGTTTCTTGAGTTCAGCCATTGGAATTTGATCCCACTCTTGTTTAATACTGGCTTCCAGCTACTGGAGTGTTTTGGGTCTCCTTTGACAGACTTTTTGTTCAATTATGCGCAAAATGTTCTCAATCGGTGAAAGATCAGGACTGCAGGCAGGCCAGTTCAGCAAACGGACTCTTCTACTATGGAGCCGTACTGTTGTAATGGCTGCAGTATGTGGTTTTGCATTGTTCTGTTGATATACACAAGGCCTTCCCCAAAATAGACGTTGTCTGGAGGGGAGTGTATGTTGCTCTTAAAACTTTATTTACCTTTCAGCATCCATGGTGCTTTTAAACAGATGCAAATGTCCCACACCATATGCACCAATTCATCCTCGTACCATCTCAGATGCTGGCTTTTGAACTGAACGCTGATAACAGGAGGGGTGGTCTTTCTCCTCTTTAGCCCGGAGGACACAACGCCCATAATTTCCAACAAGAATGTCAAATTCGGACTCGTCTGACCACAGGACACTTTGCCACTTTGCTACAGTCCATTTTAAATTGGCCCACAGAACACGGCGGCACCTCTGGATCATGCTCAACAATGGCTTCCTTTTTGCATGATGGAGTTTTAGGTGGCATCTGTGGATGGCGCGGCAGATTGTGTTTACAGACTGTGGTTTCCTGAAGTATTCCTGGGCCCATTTATTAATGTCAATGACAGAATCATGCCAATGAGCGATGCAGTGGCATCTGAGGGCCCGAATATCACGGGCATCCAGTAAAGGTCTTTGGCCTTGTCCCTTATGCATAGAGATTTTTCCAGTTTTTTGGAATCTTTCGATGATGTTATGCACTGTCGATGATGAGACCTTCAAAGCCTTTGCAATGTGAAATTATTTGCATGTTCTATTGTAAATAACATATTGGCTAATGTGATCTGAAAGTCATTGCATTTTGATTTTATTCAAAATTTTCACTTCGTCCCAACTATTTCAGAATTGGGGTTGTATTTGAAGACTTGGTGGAATCTCTTAAGTAGGTGTATGAAAAGATAAAATGCTGTGCTTAAGTAGATTTTTTTTAGAATCAAGAGAGTGACAGCACTTCTCACTACATGAGCATTTGACATTGGCACTGCAACAATATGTTACCAATAAGGCATTTTAAACTGTAACTAAACGGTAGTGTACCCTTGTTACCATGTAGATTAGATTCCTTGCAATAACTGAAGAATAGGAGCCATTTTTTTTCCATCACACAAAACCAAGTCATTGGGCACGATGGATCTCAATGAATTTTTTCTTACTTTTCTCTGAGAAAATGTATAAAATTTTGGGGAAAAGTTAAGCAAGATATTAATGGTTTTCCCAAGAATTAGAAGGGAAAATGTTCAAACATGATAAATGAAAAAATCTGAAAAAATAAAAAACTAATTCATTTTGAGACGGTTCCTGATTGCGCAATGGAAGCAAAATGGCTCTGTGACCAGATTTTCCGCAGCCCTCATGGTGCAAAAATCTTTGAAGTCTAATTTAGATCATTTTAGTAACACCCCAAAATGCCTGCCCCCATGGTGAAAGCATCAGTGAGAGAGGAGAGCTTACTGTGGACTGCCCCTCAACCATTTTGCTCTTGCTGATGTTTGGTAGAGCAGGTACAGGTGTGGCTGCTGGTGGCAACCCCTCGAGTAGCAGGCCCCTCCGGTCCAGAACACTGGAAAAACGAGAGCCCTGCTATTGAACCATTATTATCAGAGAATAGGTGAAGAAGCAAGTGAAAGAAAGATAAGATAGGAAGGCAAGGAGACAGGAAAGCCGGAGGAGACTGTTACAGAGCGTTTCCACCAAACGCGGAGCCAAATTTCGTCTTGCTTCTCTCATGTGAGTTTGACAAAGGGATCATTTTTATTTACTCACTTAAAAATTTCGCAGCTCTGTTCCTGACAAAACTACTTTCACTTCCTTTGGGGCGGTTCTTCTTACAAATCTTTAAAAAAAATCAGCAACGATGGCGACGCTAATAGTACTACACTTACATCTCAGACATTTTACATTATGATCATTTGAACCAGCTAGAGAATAGTATATATATTTATTTTTTAAAAACTCATGATATTGTCATATCTGACATTGAGCAAGACCATTGCTTTTTGTTAAAATGCGTAACTCTGATTATTAGATACAGCTAGCTAGTTAGCTAGCTAGCGTTCCACTACCTCAAGCCTAACTGTAGCCAACCAGTAGCAATGACGCTAATTAGAGCACCACCATACTTAAGCAAATTTTTTGCTCATATTGAATATTTTCAGCTCAAGCAATACCAGCTGTTGCACATTCATGCCATTCACACTGCGTCATTCACACTAATCTTGTTGTGTCTCTTGTGTGATTTGCGTCGTCTGGCACAAGCTTGCATCTTCTTGCATTCATTTGTGTCTTTGCCTTGACCTTATGTGTGTTCTGGCTGCACAAAATACTTCATGTTCATGTTCAGTGGAACTGCACCATTGGAGAATTAGGGGGGGTGGGGGTGGGGGGGTAATGACAACCAGGGAATGAAGGAGATGGGAGCAGGTAAGAAAAAAAAAGAAGGGATGGTGATGATGTTAATAAAAAAAGTGGATAGAGACTGGGGATTGAGACGGGGATAGAAATTAGATTTTTTTTAGACAACCGGACTAGTAATCATTCAGATTTACTAGTCCTCCCCATCATTCAATAGACAGCCTGTGTTTTTTTTTCCCCTCAGACCCAACTAAGGGGCAGAGGGGAGTCGTCATCACGCACACTGTCCGTCTATCCGTCCACATTTGATTCCATGCGATAACTGAAAAAGCCATCAACGATCATGACCATTTTTGGTGCAGACATCAGGCTATAGTTACTACACAAGCCTATTGATTTTGGTCACGATCTGAAATCAAATATTGCTGCCACAGCCACAAACTTTCATTTCCAATCTGTGCGAAAACTGAAAAATGCCATCACCAATCATCACCATTTTTTGAGAGGACATCGGACTACAGTTACTACACAAGTCAATTCATTTACGCCACGATGCGAAATAAAATATGGCCGCCCAGCCGCCATCTTGAATTTCCATTCCGCACGATAACTCAAAAACGCCTCCGTCAATCGAAGCCATTTTTGCTGTGTTACTTAGTCTTGTATACCTACAGAAACCTATCAATTTACATGCCACTTGGAAGTTCAGTATGGCCCCCACAGCCACCATCTTGAATGTTGCATTCTGCAGAACAACTTGAAAATGTCCTTGTCAATCTACGCCCTTTCTGCTCTGTTGCTTGGTCTTCTATACTAACAGAAGCCTATCGCATTCGACGGCACTCGGATGTCCACTATTGCTGCCACAGCCGCCATCTTGTATTTTCTTTTCTGTAAGATAATTTGCAAAGGCCTTCGTCAATTTATTTTCATTCAAAATAATCCAGTGGCTGAGGTGTAACGCCCACTTTGAGTGGCTATTTTCCTTAATTTACAGCGCCAATAAGATATCTGTATCAAATCTTTTTCGTGTTTTGGTGTTTTACAACAGAAACTCACGCCTATGCCAATTTAACTCCAATTATCCATTACTAATTAATAATCAACCATGCCAATAAATATAAGAGACAAATGACATAAACCCTTCAGTAAAAGTGAGAGTAACTTTTTCTTCATAATCAATAGCAAACGATAAAAACTTCAAATTTCAAAGCCCTGCAGTACCTTAGACAAAGACAAACACCAAGCAAAGCATTGACATGATCTAAAATGCTGGTTTGTCAATTTGCAGGGTTAGAATCAGTGTTGTCAGTATTTGACCATTGCCTAAAATTTGAAAAACAGTACACTACAGTGATACAACAATACAAGGAAGAGCCGAAAATCCCTTTGCAACAGTGGGTTAAAGTCTAACCATCGCTTGAGAGTTGATACTATTCTCTAATTTTGCACTGAATCACAATTTTTTTTTATTCTGAAAATTTAAGCGACGTTCTGATCGCCTAGTCCAAAGTCAGTCGATCCTCAAATTCCAACGTGTGACTGTCCAGACCTCGACCATCACACAATAATTTGCAGTTTTTTTTTAATAATTAGCACGTCTGGAAATCATTGTTGTTATCATTATTTTTACATTTAATATCTGTGTTAGACGACACCTAGCTTGGTGATTGAGTGATAACAAAAACAAACATCAGAAACACAAGTATACGGTGACAAAGCAATTTAAATTATGCCAAGTGTTAATCTCTCCAGAAGTTGACCTTTGTTTGCAATGCAGCAGTGCAAGCACAAACATATTTACAATTTAGTGGGGAAAGATGTCCGCATTCAACCTCCACCAATATCAAAGAAAATCTGCACTTTTTCGGCTAACCTTTGGGTACTTTGAGAAGCATTCAGGTGTGTAAAAACAGCAAGCATACATCCAGTCAAGAAAATGTGGAGTTTAATTTCTAGTGGTGCTATTGTGGTGCTAGCATAAAACAGCGGCAGCCATGTTACTGATGACACACCAGGTTGCTTGGGCATGCACAGCATATGCACTCATGATACTTAATGCTTGCACTAATATTAAATTATAAACCCTTTTCTGACAAATAATTGGTAGTTGACGAAATTTTACTAGACACGCGGACAAGTTTGAGGACAAGTTTACTGGTCCGCCAAAATTTTTACTTTAAGTGTGGACTAACAGACTATCATGAATTTCAAAGCCTGTGAGAGAACACAGTGAAGAAATGAGACAGCAAGAAGATGGAACACCAGAGAGGATGGAGTGAAGAGAGGGAGCGGGAAGAAGTTAGGGAAGCAGGGCCTGAAAAAAAGAGTAAGGCTTTGAGATAGGAGGAAGGAGAAAGGAGCTCAGGAGGAGATGCAGCCAACGAGGACTAAAGAAACAGAGAGGAAGTGATGAGGACAGGCTGCGGAATGGTTGGGAGAGGAGATTCGGATAAAGTTGTAGAGAAATGGACAAAGTAAGATGAAAAACAGAATGCCATAAAAATGAAAAAAAAGTGATCCTACCTAGGGTGCAGAGGTCCACACAGAACTTCGCAGCAGTTCCTAATGAAGTTCCGGTGACTGTACGGGTTCTGGACTCGATTCTTGCCCGACCAGGAGCCTTTGATCTGCACGAGAAGGCAAAATCCAGTGCCACAACAGACAGAAGGTTAGTGTTAGGCAAGAAAACCCCATGAACTTTGAAGGGAACACTGTGCAAATTGTCACTGGTGTATTACGACAGATATTCCTAGCTTCTATTGGGTTTAGACAACTAATTTCAATGAAAAAAAAAGGCTTCAACAGTTTGCATTCCATCATACTGTCTGAATTCTGTTTAACAGCTTAATTGGTTGTGGTAGTGTTACAGCGTGGGTTTTTTGTCTTTTTATTTTTTTGCAGCTTCACAGCTTGGGCAGCTTGCCGTAATTCACAAAATTATTAATTCTGCACAAAAAACTACAAAAGAGGAACTTCCAGCCATCTGTTTGTGATCTGAAGCTCAAGTGCAATTGAGGAAAATGGCAAGAAAAACTTCTGCTTGAATTTTGGTAGATAACTCTGAATGGCTCAAAACAAACATTAAGATTTTGGAGAGGCCAATTCAAAGACCTGACTTCATTTCCCACTGAAATGTTGCGGCAGGAAACAGAAAGTTCCTACTCCAAAACCCTCTAATGTGGTTGAATGCAAAAAAAAAAAAAAAACAAGGCAAAATTTCTCCATAGAAACATGAAAGGATCTGCAGTTATCTCAAGCATTTGGTTGTAATTTTCACAACCAAAGGTGGCACATTCAATAATTAGATTTAGAAGGGCAGTTACTTTTTCACTCGGTTGACAATGCTGTTGAATAATCCATTTCCTGATATACAACAGTTATAATCTAAAACTGTATTTGATGTCGCCTCTAGCTCTCATTGTCTTATATTTCACAAGGCAATCTGAAACCATTTAACATGACAAATATACCGAAACAGAGGACATCAAGATGGGGAAAATACTTCCTCACTGCACTGTATTGGAAGTATTGTTTGGACTAATGTACCAGGAACACAGCAATGAAAATGAGAACGCCAAAATAATTTCTGTCCCTTTTTCCTGAGTGTACATTTTTCATGAAGCAAGAACATTGATTTTTGAAATGCAAGGTAAACAAGGCGACATATGAATGGCTGGCACTAGATAAAGAAATGCTGGCTGGAAACTGTTCTTGACTAGCTAGCTTCAATATTGCCAACTTCCTTGCTTCAGGATCTACTGTGAGTTTTGTGCCCTGGCTGCAAACAAACATAAAGTGTGTAGCCACACACAGCAGTGCCCAAAGCAGTACACCACTGAGGTCAGAACATTTTTGTGCTTCCGCCAAGTTTATAAAGGTGCTCTTCTGATCCGTAACGGGATGTGTACTGCTGCCGCGGGAATCGGTCTGCTATTGATGGTTATATTATTAGCGCAACCTGAGATGGCTACAGCAAGCAAAGGCCAAGCAAATATCCACTGCATGTGGCAGTCACAGCGTACTACTGCAGAGGAGGACCTGGATGGTTCATATGAAAGACACCAAAAATAACAGATCAGGGAGGGTAAAGGGTGAAAGCACTTGCTTCAGTCAAAGTCAATAGAGGACATTACCTGAGAAGAATAAAGTACCAGTACTATGGAAATAGACCTTCCATCACATGTAGGAAAACACATGGAAAACGCCAGTCTAGAGCAGCTAGCAAGCCTATCATTTAATACCCAAGTAGCATACAACTTTTGTTCTCAGCAGGAGGACAATAAGTCATATTTGACAAGGACACAGCTACAGTTTCAGGTCTATTTTCTATTCGTAAACAGCATGCTGAGAAAGAGACTCACAAATTATTCTCTCTCACACATTTTTGGTGTGTCTCTGTCTCCAGTATGCTAACCAATAAATCACATAATGTAATGTGACAGTACACAATGTAATCTGACTGTACATCTCATGCCCGAGTGCTGATACAACAGCACATTGAACTAAATCCCATCCCAATGCAATGCAGCATTCAATCCTCATGGGTTTAAATCAAGACAAACAGCAACAGGAATGCATTTATTAAACATATGAAGTAGGTCATTTTACCCCAAACAAGGCCATTAACAACCTGCCAATATAATGCATAAAGTGCACCCGTGAAAATAACAGACTGTGAAAGGACTCAAAACTCACATCTTCATTGGTGGTCTGGTTGAGTGAGATTAGATAGGTGTGGAATCCGGTCAGCCCCACCACAGACCACAATGTGAAGAAACAGACCACCACCTCCACCATCGTGATGACAGGTTAAGGAGTGAGTAGGAACCGACATCATGAAGCAGAACGTTCTGTGCAGGTTCCTACAGCCTCAACTCCTATCTTATCAACAGATCCATCTCTCTCATTAATATTTAATCATCTATTTAAAAAAAAAAACTCAGTTACAGCAACTACATACATTTGTGAACATTAAGCACTTGCTCATGCATTTATGTAAAGCTGAGCACAAACACTCAGGGATTGTACATATGCACTTATATACCATACACAGCGCAGGGAATTCATAATTGCGTGCTGCAAAGGATATGTTCCTGGAGTTTGCTTAAGTGTAGTCACAAAGCCTGAGTCGACAGAGCCTAATAGAAAAAGAAGCAAAGACACATCATCACATTAATAGATCAGTATTAGATACCAATTCACTATACATGGTGTATGTATTCATGTACAAGACACTTCATGTTCACTGGACAAAGATATGTTTCTTGAGTTACACAACACAATCTCAGATATGCAATCAAAGCATTCGCTTCCAAGATCCTTACACACGCATCATACATGGTGTATATCCCTGTATATAGTTACGTACAGTGCATTACAAATTTTCTGGGCAAGGATACTTTCCTTTAATTATACTACACAGTTTCAGATTTGTAATCACAGGATTTACATGATAAAGCCCACCTTTCCATTGCTTACTGAAGGGCAGTTTTACACATGTTCACCATGTAGAAATGTCTGGACTCTTATACATATTCCTACCCATCACTAAACGTTCTTATGCTAAAAAAATATGGAGATTACTACATATTCACATAGATATAGTGAAACCAGTTTTCCAATGATCAGTTAAAATATGCAGCAATCATCCTGCTCTAAATTAGGACGAGAGGCCCAGAGCGGATCATGCATCCTGAAAAAACTGTGCATGAAAAATGAGCTGCCTTTCATCTACACTGTCTTCCCCTGTCTGAGCTAGGAAGATTAACACTTTCCCCGCCGTTGACAAGATTTTCCTTCAATCAAAATTTCCACTGTTATATGGTGGCAGGCGCTGTTATGGATCTTCCAGCAAAAATAGGTCAAACGAATAATAAAACGGTGCGTTCTGGTGCACCTTACAAACAAGCAAAGATGAAAATTCTTGGGTTAGTTCCCTGAGCACAGGCTTTCTCACAAGCTGTGATGAATCACCTTGATACTAGCGGAAAACATGAAAACAAGCAGCAGGCCACAGCTAAAAAACATCAATGCACTTTCCTCAGCTTTTTGTCCAAAATGCGTTTTTTTTTATTTATTATTTCTTTTAAAGAGAATGACCAACATTTAGGTGTTTGTAAAATGAATGAATTAAACCAAAATGTCTCTAAAACCAGATGCTCCTTTTTTTCAGTTTAACGATTAATAGAACTGAATATTCTCGAGGTGTCGAAAGATCATTGGATATCATTGGAAATGCTGGCGGTGGCTTGTCACTTAAAAAAAAAAAAAAAAAGGCTGGCGGGGAAAGTGTTGAAGTGGCATCACTTCAATTTACTGATGACCAAGAGATGCCACAGGACTCCTTGGGCCAATATCCATATAATATTCCCCCTACCCCTGCCCCAAACCTGCCCTTTCTCTGCAGGACACTCACGCATCACTAAGTGGACAATGTCGAAGGCAAAGATAAAGATGGTGAGGAGCGAAAGCGAAAAGGTGAACAGGTAGAAGTAGCGGTAGTTTCTCTTGCCCACGCAGTTCCCTACCCAGGGACAGTGGTGATCAAAGCGCTCTGTGGGGGGTGGAAGAGAGAGAGAGAGAGAGAGAGAGAGAGAGAGGAAGAAAGGGAGAGATTATTCTTTTTAATATTCCAAATCTTTATGTTTGCCTGCTGTGTAAGTTCCATAAAGAGCAGTAGCAGGTGGTTCCTTGCGCCCAAGTCTCATTTTAAACATATTTTCTGCTTCAGTGGAATTGAATCACATTTCTCAACAGCTAAACCCAGGCTGAATTCAATATAATTTTTATGAGGAAATATACAGCTATAAACTGACCAGTGCTCTTTCCTATAAATAGGTTCAATATGCAAACAAAAATAGAGGCAACTGACAATAGCTGTATTATATGTCATACAATTATTAATTAAATCTCACTGCAAACTGCAATAAACCTTTGTTAAAAAAGAAGAAGAGGGACTTCAAGTTCCCATTTTTATGCAACCCTATGTCTGAAATAGTCGAGACATTTGAGGAAAATTTTGTCTGTCTATCTGACTGTCTGCATTTAACCAGGAAGTCTCATTGACATCTGGAATCTCTTGCAAGAGAAATCTTTCCAAAGTAGCAGGCGACACAATACCAGCACAGACCAATACAATATAAATACATAAATTAACGTAAAAATAACATATAAAACATATAGTTGAAAAATCAGAAGAGAAACTTGGATACTTTAGCTTGTTCTAAAAAAAAAAAGAAAGCACTGACATGTTTCAGTAATAATGTTTTGTGCTGTGTTAAAAGTCAGTCATGGATATAAAACAAAACATAAGACCAAAGAAGTGATTTGAAAAGTCCATTCACCCTCTACTATACTGAAACGACATGTTTTTTTGATCCATTAACATTGTGATATAAATGGTTTATTGAAAAATCTAGCTTCTTTCAAATTTGATCATCGCAACAGTAATATAAAAAGTTGATGCAAGTGCAACTCAGGACAAGCGATAATCTGAAAAGTTGCAATAATAAGGTGATGTGAGACACCTGATGTAAGAAAGGAGAATTAATCTTGTGATGGCATAAAAGGAGTCTCCAAAAAAGGCCTAGTCTCTCAAGAGACTGGTCAATTTTCACAAATTCGCTAAGAGCATGTCAACATGCTTATAATCCATCGCTTTGAGAACAACTTTCCCCGAAGAAAAATTGGCAGGAATTTGGGATTTCCATCCTCCACAGTGTGTAATATAATTTTTAAAAATAGACAGAATCCAGTTTAATCATGGTTCATAGAGGTCAGGACTAAAAAACCTCTTCACAATGCCTATGCTCCCCGATCACTCAGACCTTACTGTCTTAAGACCCATCATTGGTCTGCAATCATAAATATGACATTGGCTCAGAAATTCTTTTGTAAACCGTTGCCAGTTGACTCCATTTAGTGCGATGCAACTTGAAAAAAAACATCAATCAAATGATGGTTACCATGGCTCCAGAGTCAGATTTGCATTAAACATTATTCACCTCCACCAAGGAAGTGTATGTGTTTGCCGGTGTTCTGTCAATTTGTGCTCAATTGTCAAAAAATGTTACCATAATGCAAAGCGATCGTGAAGTCTTTGTTTTTGCCTTGATATTGCAATATGAATCAGTTTACAGTTGTTACTATGTTATTTGCTACCTTATTATAAGCAGATTTTATAACGAGTTGGATAAGTTTGTTCAAAGATATTTGCCCATATGCGCCATTATCATCTAATTTCTGCATTTTCAGGAAAACCCAGCGTGTACATGCAAATATATGTACAATTACAGATCGAAATGCACACTGAAAGTAAATCTATTTTTATGGCTTTTGAAGATACGTAAGATATGAGCAAAGAAACAGCCCGAGATTTTAAGTTTGCGCAAGTGCAGAACCGCAAGGTAGCATATTTTGATAGGTAGCAAAATTTGTCAGAACACCGGCGTTGGGTGATTTGTTTGTTTGTCTGTAAGCAAGATATCTCAAAAATGGCCATATAGATTTTAACCAAACTTTGCAGGATGTTAGAGTAGCACAAGAGGAACAAGTGATAAAATGGCATATTTAGGCCAAAGTTCAGCTGAGATATATCTGATGAAGTTCAAGATTTCAAGTCTTTCTAATGGGCCAGATTTCCAGTCGCCGTGCTTTTGGGTTTTGCTGCCATCTGGCGGTGGAATGCAACAATACCCTACATCAGCCAGCAAAAATAACTCATGCACAGAGCTGCCTTGGCGTGGCGGAGGTGCAGCGCTCTCTGAGTGCTCGTTTATTTATTTTTTAACCAGCTGTCCGCGACCCACTCAGAACGGGTCCGCTACCCACTTTTGGATTGCGACCCACCAGTTGAGAACCACTGCTTTAGGCTACCTATTTTGTTACTATGCAGGCAATAATATGCCTCTGTGCCTTTTGTAATTTCGCAATTCTTTGCCAACTATGCCGAAAACACTACATGGAGGCACCTGAGTGCGTACCTTCGCCATGCCAGCACAGTCGCAATCTTGCAGAGTGAACATGTCACTTGAGAAATTTAAGATTGATCACATAACTGAAGTACTTTTCTCATTGCACAGGTCATGAAATATTCTTGACATGACCCAATATTTCACTTTTGCGAAAATCGCATGTCTGAGAGCGTGGGGGGAAAGAAATCGCTAAGAGTTATGCCTCGCTGTTTCTACCAAGCCAAACTGAATACCGAGTGTAACGTTAGCTCGGTATGGTACAGCGCTGCAGGAGGCTAGTGTATATCAACTGAACAGCCTAGCAGATGTACTAATATATATATTTGAGAGGATAAGGGCAATGCAAGCTGCTATCAATGTCAAGTCCAAAAGCCAGCATCTGTCATGATGTCAGTGCAAAATGGCATGGGCGACTTGCAAATGAGGGGGCACCATTAATGCAGGAAGACATGTACAAACTTGTGGAAAAAACATAATGTTATCTACATGTTTCCAGTTCGACAATGACCCCACATATTTTGGCAAGGTGCATCCAAATCACATTCTGCCTGGATTACAAGTCCTTGGCTGCATAAGCAGTGTGGGTGCTTGGCTGGCCTTCTTGCCGTCTTGATCTGTCTCAGCTTTATAATGCATGATGCCTTATTGAGAGTAATATACAGCACCAAACATACAATTGTACAGCTGAAGACCTATATAATGGAGGAATGGGAGAAAATTCTGCTTGCTATTCTTGACCAATTGGTGTCTATAGAGCCCAAACACCAAACAAATAAGATTAAAGGACACGGTGATGTTACCAAGTGGCAAACAGTCAACGATGCAACTTTTTTGGAAGTTGCATATTTTCAAAAGGCAACTCATTCTGAAATCAGTGCAAGTTGAGCAAGCTTGTTCAGAATGGGTTTGCACCTCCAGCTCCATGAATGTTAGGAGCTAAGCAGAAGAGAACAAATGCATTTTTTCTCTATCAGAAAATTGTAACCCTCGCTGGTAAATTATGTGGAGAGGAGAATACAGATTGCTGCTGCACTGGTAGGACAGGAGTTGTTAGTTCACAAATACTGCAGTGAAAGATTGAAAAGATTTTTAAGGAAATTGAGATTTTTTTTTCTAAAACATCATTTTTTTCTAAAACATTTCTAAATACATCAATAGTGTTCCTGGAAGGAGAGAAAAACAGCTGGTACAACCCCATTTCCAAAAAAGTAGGGACACTGTGAAATGTAAATAAAACAGAATACAATGATTTGCAGATCGATTAAAACCCTGTATTTAATTGAAAATAGGTCAAAGACAACAAATCAAATGTTGAAACTGCTAAATGTTATTGTTTTTTGAAAAATATCTGCTCATTTTGAATTTGATGGCTGCAACATGTTCTAAAAAAAGTTGGGACAGGACAATGAAAGACTGGAAAAGCTGCATAATGCAAAAAAATGACAACTGGCTGAACATCTCACAGATAATTAGATTATTTAGCAACAGGCCAATAACATGATTGGGTAGTAAAAGTCTTCTGTAAGTAAATATGGTGACGGCTTTACCACTCCATGAAAGACAACATGGGGAAATAAATCAACAATTTAAGAATAAGGTTTTCAACTTAAAATTGTAAAGAAATTGGAGATTTTATCTTCTATGGTACATAATATCATAAAAGATTCAGAGAATTCACAAAAATCTGTGCACGCATAGGACAAGGCCAAAATCCAATTTTAAATGGCTGTAATTTTCAGGTCCTCTTGCAGCACTCAATTCTGTGGTGAAAATCAGACTCAGGAACACTTCTGTAAACCATTGTCTGTAAACACAGTTTGTCACTGCATCCACAAATGCAAGTTAGAACTCTGCCACAAAAGAGATTAAGCCAAATACTATAAACAAGATCCAGAAACACTGCCTTCCATTCAAAATGTACTGAGGCAAAGTGCACTGTGGTTTGACTACGGTAATCAAAATGTGAAAATCTTTTTGTAAATCATGGATGCCACGTCCTCTGGCCTAAAGAGGAGAGGGGCCATCTGACGTGTTATTCGCAAACAATTCAAAAGCCAACATCCATGATATTATGGGGGTGCATTGGTACACAAGGCATGGGGAACCTGTGCATCCGCCATGACACCATTAATGGAGTACGATATACAGTATACATATACAAATATAAAACCTTTTGCTTTCAAAACCACAACAGTTGGTCTCCTTAGCTCCCAAACGCTTAGAGATTGTTGATTTAGGAAGACATGATGCAACACTGTGGTAAACATTCCCCTGTGCCAAATTTTTTTAAACGTTTTGGTAGCATCAAATTCAAAATGAGCATACATTTTCCAAAAAATAAAAAAATATCTCAGTTTCAACATCTGATATCTTTCTCCTATTTTCAAATAAATAAAAAGTCCAAATAATTTTAAAATGATTGCACTTTTTTTTATTTACATTTTACACATCGTCCCAACTTTTTTGAAAATGAGGTTGTATTTTCCCACAAACTATTACTTTTATTTTGCTTTTAATAATCTAATTTTTGCCAAATCTGAATTGATTCTTTATTTTGCTTATTAGCACCACAGAGCCAGTAGTGCTACAACGTTGAAATGGTGTGTTATCTCTGCAGCAAGCTACCTGTCCTGGCCAGTTTGCCAGCAGGTAGGAATGGCAGACTACAGGTGCCACCAGTTTTACTTCCACCCTCAAACACAAAATTGAAATAAAAAAACTCTGCTATAGACCACTATGGCACATGACCCAAACAGGAACATAATGAAAATCCATGTAGCTTCTGGTCACTGTAAGCTGAAGGACAAACAAGGGCTGAAATTCAATAAGGACGTTGCAACCATTGAGCTAAGGTATGCTTGCTAGCCAAGAAACCTTGTATGTATACGAGATGTATGATGAGCTACATAAAGTTTAGACTTTAGTTTATCAGCTGCTACTTCACCGTCCGAAAGACTGCGGCATTTATGTTTTTACATCATGGATTGCGGCATTGCGTGTTCCAGCGTATAGGTAAGCTTGCCGACATCATTAAATAAGGTTAGCGAAGTAAGTTTGCTGCTGTGCTGTATAACACTGCATTGTGCTACATTGAGAAAAACTTCATTGCAGACTTCATTTTCAATTTTTGTGGAAAACACACAAACATTTCAATCTACATCCTAGCAAACTTTTCTAAGCTAAATAGAGATTGTTAATTGTTAGCCTACAGTCTAACATAAGCCACAGTGGAATAAGTCTAGGCCAACACAAGTAAGAGAATAATGTCCAATCACAATACACTTCATTTATTGCTTGCGTACGTTTATGTTTATTGCCCATGACATGGCCTATAAGGTCTATCAAGTGAATCTCATCAACAAAAATCAAGCAATATTCCGTAATTATGGCAAGTTGTCGAGTGTGTGTGTGCTTCATGCAGTTCTAAACTGCAATGCTCCCCAAACACACTAGATGGGAGAAAAACATTCCGAATCTCACCAAATCTTATATCAATCACCTACAACTTATAAATTATGATAAATTAATCAGTTTTCCATCTATTGCATGTATCATCCATAAATTCTTGGATTAGATGCACGTATGCATCACCAAACAAATGAAAGATCGGTGATCTCAGGGGAGGGAGGGATAATGAGGTGCAGAGGGGGTGCTGCCATCATCCTATTACCACACTCACCCACGCAGTTGTCGCAGATGCTGCAGTGAGATGCTCGAGGAGGGCGAAAAATCTTACAGGTGTAGCAGTACTTAAGCTTCACAATTTGGTTGTTGATCTGAACATTCTTGATGCGGGGAGGCGGGCGCTGCCCGGCAGGGACGTTCCCATTAGCTGCCTCTGTAAAAAACAGATTAAAATGGGTGACATGAGTCAGCAGGGGAGAGAATATGGGCATGTTTCTACGTTAAAGTGCAATCATTTGGATTTTGGAGACTTGAATTATGCAGCCAAAGCAATATGGAGTAATTTGATGGTTTTTTTTCCTTTTTAAATTTTTATTTATTTATTTATTTTTTTTATAAAATTTGGCATCTCCAATCCCACCCGAATCTGGAATGCCCAATTGGTGAACTATGTACAAAGCTTGCTCGTATGCGACCCCTTGCTGCCAACACAGGATAGTGAGGACAGTTCACGGCTCTCCTCCGAAGCATGTGCCTGTCAACCACTGATTCTTATACACTCATTGGTTGAATCTTCGCAAGTTCAGAGCGAGGGCGGAGGATACCCGGACATGAACAAACCCAGAGTCTTCCTGACGAGCGCCCGTCTGGCCAACAGGAGGCGCTGGAGCAACGAACAAAGCTGGTTTTGCATCCCAAATCCGGCAGTCCCTTCCCAATTTGAAACCCTGTACCCCGATGGCCAATTGTGCGCTACTCTGAAAAAGCTGCCGACCCCTGCCGGTGGGTACGACCGGGGCTCAAACCCGCGACGTGATAGTCACCTCTGCACTGCAGCGCAGTGCCTTAACCGAGTGAGCTATCCGGCAGCTGATGGTTATTTTTCCTAATTTTTTGGACTATAATAAACTCTAATGAACAAGCCCCCTTGGACTTTAGTAGTTCTAGAGGAGGTTGTGATAGGGTTGATTTGTATTCCTCCCAGATAATGGGATAATGATAATGGCAATATTTTCATTTTTTTTGTATACTTTTCCTTCAAACGTAAAATTAGGAGGTATCAAACTGGACAATTTGGACTCGGCAATTAACTAAATGTTATTTGAGAGCAAAATAAATCTTCGTTGACCACCTGGAGGATACCCATACAGACACAGGGAGAAAATGCAAACTCCACAAGCCCCAGGCTGAGATTCAAACACTGCAACCCACTGCAAAGCCATGTCAACCTCACTTGAAAATTCACCTGCTGAGTCAATAATAGATTATTTTATGGGCCAAGAAGGTAAGTGTATAATTCTCGGTGAACATGATCAGTGCGTGCGTGCCAATACCACACCCTATTCAGTGATGTGCATGGACTCCTCACCCATCTTCAATCCCAGCCTTTCTTTCAACCCCAACTATTCACCTGTAATGTTTCGCGACTGCATCTATAAAGGTCCCTTTTACGTCACCAGGCGCACAGCTTATTAGTTATTACAAGCCATTTCAAAATCTTTTCCCTCTTGACATCACATGGAGAGGTAACTAACCAGAGGCAAGAATAACTGATCAGCATCAGCCAAGCAGTCAATCCGATTTCAGTATTCTGGGTGGTCACTCCACCCGATGTCAGGTTGGGGAGAACTGGCTAATAATGGCTAATTAGCTGTGCACTTGGTGGCATAATAAGGAACCTTTAAGGGTTGTGATGCCTTTGTGGTCACAAGAACAGTCCACAACCAGAAACACAAACACACAGATAGATAATCAAATAAACGCCTTCAAAAATACAGGGAAAAAAATCTTTCATAGCAGTTGTATTGTGGCTTCAGACTAGTTTGTTGAAGTTTGCCCTGATGACACACACAGGTATACTGCTCCTAACTATAGGATTGGATAAAAGCAGAGGACAAATTACTGCACAGGGTTCAATAAAGTATCTATCCATCGATATAAACTGAAAGCAAAATGCTCCACCAAATTCCACTGCACCACATCCTTAAACTCAAAAAATAGAAAAAGAACACAGAATGTAACACAGATGATTACATATAATCTAACACAAATATACATAGACTCAGAGTAAAGCATGAAAAAGCATCGCTCATATATTGATTTCATTCTATTAGCAAAAATATTTCAGGGCTATTTCTTTGCCATTGCTTAGGTCAGGCTACCGTGAAACTAAGGAATCTCTATGGCAGTCGACATGCCCTAATGATACGTAGTTGTACATTTTAATTACACCCAGGTGAGAGTGATATCCCTCAGGCAGCCTGCTGTTTGTCTCGTCTTCATTACGGACTCCTGCAAGATGTGCTACCCCTTTAGTATTCTACCCAGACCACAGAGTAACCAGACCGATGTGATTTAGTCTCTGGGTTCTGTGGCAATTAGCAACATTCAAACGTTTTGCTTCCTTGACTCCCTTGTGGTCAAACATATTGAGGCATACAGAGCACTGCTCCAGGGAAGGCTGACCAAGGAAAAATATTCTGTTCGACTAGCAGGTTGGAAGTCAGCGTGTCATGTGCTTTTTAAATTTGTCCAAGCTGGTGCTCCTGCACAGTGTTGCCAAATTGGACAAATGAATTCAAGCCCAAATAGGATTTAAAATCTTGGCCGACTGAATAAAAAAACCTCCCAAAATAATACTTATCAAAACTTATGCCGTTTATCAATTTACCTTTTTTTTATTAATGCATATCATATAAATAATGAACTGTTGACCTTGAGCTAATATGAGCAAATGCACCCAATTTCTTGTGTTTCTACTGGATGGTAAACGATGCATCTGAAACCGATGTAAGGGCTGAGCTAAAACGTATAGCATCGCTAGCTACATGCATTCACAGCAGCACAAACACATACAAAGAGGGTAGAGAGAACACAATTCTAACTGTTAGCATGTCAAAAGCTCAATAATTATCAAAAGCTGTACAGTACATTAACTGTATGAGGCCTAATGGCTCAGAATACCAGAAGTCACTACGCTGAATTATGAGGGGGGAAAAACAGAAATCAGAAGTGAACTAGCGAGCTAACTCGCCTCCTATCTAACTAGCTAGCTAATAAAACAAATAGTGTTTTTTGAGCGGTACTGCACGCATTTTACAGCGGTTTTACTAGAATCTAGAATCCACCCCATATAGACACATTTGTAGAACGGGTCGACATGCCCAAGTGTAGACCGGAGACCGTAGAAATCCAGTAGGTCTGAGTTTAGAGGGAAACATGGACAGTGAGGGGCAGCTAAAAGTGGATCAACAGCTTATGGACTGCTTCGGTGTGTATTAGGACCTGCTCGTTCCTGTGTATAGCTGTGGTGTGTTGTTAGCGTGGAGAAACGAACAGCTTCCGCGCTGGTATATGACAGAGGGGCGAAAGCTCCTAACTAAACCTTTTCAGAATGCCTTTTCAGAAATTGCCCGTGGTAATGGTTTACTTATTGCTTCGGAATGACCACCTTTTCCTCGCGGAAAATGGGCGCATTATGGATAGCGTGTGAGAGCTAGACAGAGCTCCGGTTATGTCATGAACATAATACAGGTTTTACAGACCGTAAGTGCCATCTGCATGAACCGTTGCTTATGTAGAGATAGCGAATCGATCAATTTTACAGGAAAGAATTTAATATCCAATTGATGGCAATGCAGCGCTTGTTATACCGAACTCGTTAGTCTGTGGGCTTCCCTATTGCTTTCATCGGTAGTATCAGAGAGCTTGCTCAGCCATTGGAGATGTATCAGGCTTACCCCGGTCATGGATAAGTGAATCAATTGTTTCATAAGCACCCAAAAACGCACCCCAAGCTCTGCAAAATCTACGTCTGGTCTAATTTCAGCCCAACTCGGCAGACACATTCAGCACCTCTCCGGTTACCTTCAATTGTAGTGGCTACAATCAGGCAACGTTATGATGAAACTGCAACATTGATGCTTGCCAAACACAAAGCAAACCGATCATAATTGCTGCATATAAGTTAACCAAGAGCATTTTTAATTAGCAGAGCATGCAAACTAACATACAGTAGCTGATAAGTGGTCATGATTTTGAATGTACTTTTGTAATCTGTCGCGCGATAAATTTGTTTTGCGTCCAGTGTGAAAGCTGCTTGACAGCGTGTACTCGCATTTTCGCATTGACTTTGAAAGTAGGCTAATCTGTCCTGCAAAAAATTTGTTTCGTGCCTGATGTGAAAGCAGCTTTCTGGATAGCATGAGACTGCTAGAGAGAGCTCGGTTATGTTATGAACATAATACAGGTTTTGCAGACAGTAAGTTCTGCGTTTCACATTGCTTTCATGGTAGCACCAGAGAGCTTGCTCAGGCATTTGTGAAGTATCCGGCTGATCCCAGTCATGGACAAGTGAAGCGATCACTAACTGTAGTGGCTACAATCGGGCAACGTTATGATGAAACTGCCACATTGATGCTTACCGAAGTAACACAAGCATACCGATCAGAATTACGTATATAAGATAACCAGGAGCATTTCTAATTAGCATGACACGCAAACTAACATGCAGTAGCTGGTAACCGAGCGGTCATAACCACAGAGATAAACACTTGCAATACAGGTTTTACAGACAGCAAGTTCTGTTACTGTGAACAGTTGTACCAAGCATCCAAATTACAAACAAGTATTAAAAGTTAGCTTCAAATGAGGTTTATGTTCACACACCTTCTGTAGAATTTCCCCTGATATCACTCTTGCATATTAAGGACACAAACATTAGCAACAGTAACTTGGCTACGTTAGCCGCTGTGCTACAGCCACAATCAACTGGCTATCACGTCAGGTTAGCTTATGCAGTAAAAGCAACTTACAGCGTCTGTTTCTGTGAGTCACGGACAGTCGTGACAGATACAGGCTTTATCTTCAGATATTTTACAAAGACTGCGCTTGAGGCCAGTAGTTAGTGCTAACTATCGCAAGCGGTCCTGCTAGCCACCCAAAACACGTTAGCTTCACTTACATTATTTGCGGTTATATGGCTACTTACAGCTTGTGGCTCCAAGGGCTTGATCGATGCAACTGCTTCAGGTTTGAGAAGCAGCTGAAACTCTTATCCTGTGTCGAATAATCCTTTATTGACAAAGCCGTCTTTGGTGAAATGCTGAGCACAGACAGCTAAGGTTCCCTTTGGCCGTGGCTGTTTGCTGCCAGCAAACAAAAAAGCTACCCACTAATTTCTGCTGGCATCGTCTTTTGGATGAGAAATATTTGGTTTTTTTTTTTTCGCGTCCAAAAGTAAATGGGCTGGTAGCTTTGGGAGAGATACTGACAAAATTGCACCTCAAATGATCTGCGGTTCTTCTTTTGTATTTCCAAAAGTGTAGACGCTACTAAGGCATAGTATGATCTGCCGTTTTTAGTGCCTGCTAGAATATTTTCCGGTGTGGGCAGGTCCAGCGCAGTGATTGCTCTGGCTAGGTCTGTGCTAATTGGATGGCACAACCTGACGTCAGATTTTACCCAGATCTTGTAAAGATCTCAGGAGGAGCTGCTCAGAGAGGATATCACGTTCTTGGATTATGGCAAAATCCCTGTATCTCATCTTGAGAAACTTTTCAGAGGTTGAGCATGGACAACCAACATTATAACATTACCAATATGTATTAAAAGAAGGATCAGCATGTTTGGTCCCCTTTACACTTTAATAGTGAATGACAAAATAGACTGGTAGCACCTGCTTCTGCAAAGACAGCCAGTGACTTCAGTGTCTAAGTTATTCAGGTGATACCTTTTGAATCAGGGGCTATCACTATGGCCCGTATTCAGAAACGACACTCACACTCACCCTCGACTCACCATATAGTGAGTACGATTGAAATGTAACTGGAGTGTGAGAGAGAGATCGACCTACCACTAACCGAGTGAGCGGTCCCACTCCTCGCCTGGTGATATTCACAAATGCCACTTGAGCATAACTGACAGTAGCGGTCACTGGGTAAAACAGGCGGTGCGTCGCCTGCTGCAAAGGGACGCTCAATCCTTACCCTTCAGTGCTGAATGACCTAAACCTGCCGCGGTTTACTTTTCTGGATTAGAAAGTTTCTCAGACTAATTGGTAAAATGACAATGAAATGTATTTTAATAGTGTTCTCATACATTGCTTCACAAAATTGAGGCGTTTCTTTTGCACATAAATGACGACGTGAATATCAGCATGTCTTCATAAATTCTGTGGTCGAGTGGCTCGCGAAAGGCGCAGGACAGCCTGCGAGGCTCACTAAGCAACACGCTGTGAAACGTGCGAGACATTTCCCTCTACAGTCAGCAATTATGACTGTAGAAAAGAATGGATTCTTTTGACTTACAGCTATAAGAGCCTCGCAGACCCATCCACACGCGCCCCACGAGCCAGCTGAGCGCAGCATTTCCCAACCTATCCGAATGCGTGAGAGTTGACAGATATACGTCATTAATGAAAACTGGCCACACCTGATAATGTTGAGAGTTTTCAGAGTTTCTGCGATGGTAATTTAATGAATTGAAAACCGCAATAATTATCAGTGCTCTTTCTAACTGCTGTCAAGCTATCACCAGTTCACTACTTAACAAGTAGAACTTACGACACATGATAATCATTAGGATTTTTGGAGTTCAAGTAAATAAAACTTTATTAAATGATTGAAAACAGTCCATGTCCAATCATTATTTTTAAGGGATGGTTTTGAGCCTCCCCATTTGCCAGTTCACCAGTCACCACTGGTGGGTACACAAATGCTAACCTCGAGTTCATCACTGTGCAATTCATAACCTCTGAAGCCAGGTGGTCAGTCAGAAAGTTACCGGCATCATTATCATCATAAAGTTAAAATTTGCGTATTTGCGATTGCGTCGAGCACGTGGCGGTAAATGATCCAGAGTTTCTAATGTTTGTAACCACCTGAAAGCCCTGACAACGAAATACCGGCACAAGTTAGTGCGGCTCAAGGGAGGTGTTCCCTGCACTCAAGCTTCACTCAGATAGGGATACTAATTTCAGTGTGAGTGAGGTCTCTGAAAGCAAATAAGTGTTAGGGCAACCTCTGACTCGTTTAGTATAACCTGTTTTAGTACTCACTCACACTCAATTAGTGTGAGTGTCATTTCTGAACACGGGCCGATGTCTCTAAACTTTTTTTTTTAGTGTGCCAGGCTACTGTCACAATTTAACATGATGACTACCATTGACTCAAGATGTTTTTGGTAAAAATGGCTACTAGTATTTTTACTCACCAAAATGATTTATTATTATATTAAAAATTATATCATTATTTTAAACAATCAGTCCTTAAAAAAAGAAAAAAAACTTATGAGATTCGACACTCAATCACTATGGTCTTCTTCCATGTGATCTGTCTCTAGTCTCTCCCACTAGGCTTTCACTCCCCAGCCAAAAGCTTTTATTCACTGGATTTAGTGCTCATATTCATTGTTGGATTATTTAACAGAATAGTTTCTTTGGTAAAACATATGAGTTTATTTTATTCGTAACCAAGATCACCCTCATTTTACTATATCAGCGTGAGCATTTCTGTCTCTATGCAGGTTAATTCTGCATAGATGGTAACTATTTGAGGTTTACAGTGGCTGATAGATTAAGAGGTCAGTTAGCCACAGTGGCTAATCCCATTTCAGACCCAGTGCTCACCCTGTATATAAATTTTTCCAGTTGCGCAATCAATCAGTGCTCATCTCATCATTTCTGATTCTAGTACATTTATGAAACTAATCATAAACAAATAGGGAAACGGTTTTGTTATTTGTATTGCCACGAGTTTCCCACTTCCTGGGACGTGATGCTTTCATCCGCTGAGAGGACAAAAACATGGCTCCCTGGGGGAGGATGAGGTAAGGAAGAGAACATCCCCCCCCACAAACACACGCCCAAGGAAAGAAAACAGCTGCTCCCCAGGGCCTCTCACACTTTCATGAGCCTAGCCTCTTCAAATTTACAAAACCCAGTATCCAACAGCATAGCTTGATGTACCTGATGAGTATTTTCAAAATATGGAAAAGGGGCCCCAGCGTGATTAATACAGATATTGCTCAAATTAATAGCAGTCCTCCTACAGGTTTAGTTGATAAAGATGAGCCTCCTTCCTTGATTGACATGAGGCTCTGTCAACTTTGATCCACCAGCACCTTTTCCAAAATGAGCAAAGCAGCTGATGTCAGGAGAGAGATGTAATTATCAACCTTAGATGAGGAGGAAGGGGGTGCAGAAAGTGCCCACAGTCAAACAAGGTGCAGCTGGCTTCTACACTGAAGAACCAGCAAAACACTCCTTACCCAGTTCTTAAGAGCTTAAAGGAGCCAGAGTCACACATCATCAACTGTTTTACACACAGTGGTGGAAGAGCTTCTCTACTCAGGCATAGGTGATGATTGGTCAGCAAGTAAAACACTCTTTCACTAAACGAGGCCATGAAAAACCAAGAGGGATGTTTAGTCATGTTATAATTCCTCACCAGGGATTCGACTCAGCCAGCTCAACTGCTAGGAGGACAGATGATCGGAATGATTTAAAATCACAGGCAAGAATCAGCTAATTAAATTATCCCACTCCGAGCAGCTTCAGAAATACGGAGAGGAAATTGCTGAGGTTTGGCAGGTGAGTTCACAATAAAATTGACAAACTTATAGTGCTTAACAAATTTATTATACCATTGCCCAATGTAAGGTTTATGCCACAGCTGCCCTAAATTAACAGTGTTGGTAATGACCAAAATTATTTTTATGTTTCTGTAATGGTTAATCCACCAATATGTGCAAGCTCTTTAACCGAAATGATATTTTTAATGCTAAAATATAATTATTGTTGTTCTCCTTGAATTTTTGAATTTACCGTTTTACAAAAAAGCAAAAAAATAGTCAAACACATTATTATTTTTTGATTAGGATGTCACATAACAGTTATTTTCTTGCATTCCTAAACATAAAAAATTAGTTTTAGTGGTTGAATGCAAGAATACAAGCCGTTATCAAGGCCAAAGGAGGCCATAAAAAACATAGTTTTATTGTGTGTGCGTGTTTATGTGTGGATAAGGACTATTTAGTGGTTTCAGTTCATTATTTGCCAAAGAAATAACATAATAATTTTGGTTTTAAAGAAGTTTTTGAAAAATTCCTAAAAAAATGAGAAAACATGAATATATATGACAGGTGGCCTAATAAATTTCTTAAGCTCTGTAGTTATCAGTAAGAAAGGAGAGATCGGCTATTGGCTAACTTTGCCCTGAAATCTGCCTTTCACCTAACTTGTGCAGCAGCTAAAACAACCAAATGCATTTACCTGCCCGCTAGTGACTCGGCAGTACTCCAGAGGTCCTTCACCCCTGACCCCCTCTGGACTTACCGATCTCCATCTCAATGAAGGTGGCCTCCTCTGGAAGAGCACGAGGCAAAACACCAGGATCGCTAAAGCTGGTCCTGAACAGCATGGCCACCACAAACAGGAAGAGCACAGCTCCGACTGCAGGGATGGCAGGGGACAGGTTGACAGCCAAGTATGGGCACCTGCAAGGGACAATAACACAACAAACATTTGTATATGAATGACATAACTGTCAGTTTCAGCACTTGCCAATCAGTATTATACTAATATACTCCCCAAAAACAAGAACCTCAAAGATAGCAGACTTTAAAATAAAGATTCAACATCATCCGACTGGGAACAAGTTTAATTATAAAAATTATAATTAAGTAAATGGCAACAGGTTGAGTTACTGCGTATGTAAAAGTGAAGTTACTGCTAACCCGATCATTCCTCCAAGAGCACATCTGTCGTGACCTGACACTCTCAACATCATCTTGCAGCTAGAATCCAAACTAAACAAGCGTCCCCCAACAAGGCATGGCTCATATCTCGCTGGGAAGCAAAACGCAGTGGGGGTACAGAGGGACAGTCAAGGGGACAGACGGATGTATGAAAAGCCCCAGCTATGTAATAAGATTTTCCACATATGAAATTTCATCCAGAAAAACTGAACGGTTTAGCAGTTCTGGCCCGGAAAAGAACTTGTGGAAGGCCAACTTCCTAAATCCCCATCCACTTCTTGGCAGACCAGTTTCATTCTTAAACAGATCTTCAAGATTTTTCCCCACACATGCAAACAAGTACCTAGTACCATACTTCAGCACGATTACGTTCACTAATGTGTCTCTTGGTATCTAACTTGAACATATTATTTTTCAAACAGATCCATAGAGTCTTTGGGTCAAAGCTATTGGACTAGCAAAAACAAAGAAAAGAAAAAAAACAAGGCAACATTTTCATCCATATCCCCCGCCATGGTGAGAATGGTCATGGGGGAATGGGGAAAACGTGTCCCCATGAAACACCCATACACCAAGTTCAGGATCAAGGGCCATAACTCCGTAAAAAAAAAAATTTCTCGGAATCAATTGTCAAACTCATGCAATTGGGTCATCAGTTCTGGCCACACACAAAAATTCACCCATGAAGGTGCAATAGTTTCTGAGAAAACTTGTCCCAATTGAACCCGGACGGACAGGCGAGCGCTATTCTAATACCCCCGGATCCACTTTGCGGCGGGGGATAGAAAAGTCGAGCCCGAAGTGACGCAAGACACGTTACTGTTCCAGAGACGACACACACCCCCAAACAAAGCTGTGCGCCTCCAGTGCAGCCTAAGGACTGTGCAAGAAAGCCAACATATACTGCCATTGACAGGTCAGGCGATTCCAGCTTAGGCACAGAATCAGGCAGTCATAAATGCTCAAAATAGAAAAAAAAAAATTCCAAGACACTTCTCCCCAATAATTAAGAGAGTCTGCCAAATTGATGAGTTGGTCCTCTGAATTAAACAGAAACCTGCTAACTAATTGCATCTTAAACACTGATGACCAGCAGGCACTCTTTATCGTCCGTGGCCATCAAAATGTAGCTCCTCAAAGGACCAGGATTAGTTTGGCTTCATAACATGGGAGAAACTCCAATTAAGAAAGAGGTGCAATATAACAGATTTGAATTTTAAGTGCAATTTCAATTTCATTTCAGAGGAATTTGATTAAAACTCCAATCCATCACAGCCACAAAGCACACCCTGCTCTACTTCAAAGCCCAGGTACACAGCCCACATCCAAAACCCTCTGGGTTTTTATTTACTGTCAGTTTTATTCAATGACTATTGTTTAAAAAAGTAGAGAACCCTGCGAGGAGGCGCAGATTCAAGAAGTTTCTCATTTCCCTTGAGGCATAAGCCACAATGAATACCTGCTTCCTGCCTCCAATTAATTCAGCTCCCTTAATTCTTCTGATTTAAATTTAAAATATGATGCCTCATCTTCATAATGCACAATAGATGTCAGTGTGACTTAAACGGCCTAGTGATAATTCAGCTTCATACTTGAATAAGTAATATCTTCGCTGAAGTAATCATTAATGAAGTGGGATTAGTCAAACCTGCCTGTTTCATACACATTACACTATTTTCTCATAGGTTTGGCAGTCTCCATTAAGAGCACAATGAATGCTACAGGAAATAGTGCTTCCATGAATGCAGGCTTGTAATTTACTTTCAGGGCTCTACCTTACACCCAGCACAAAGCAGTGCCAAATGTGAAGCAAGCATCTTAGCTTGTTTCAGATTGTTATTTTCACATCCAGCGCCGGGGCCGCCTCATCCCAACGGGCTTTTAGGGCTGCAGCTCTAGGCCCCGTTCACCACGGGGGCAGCTGCCAAGAGCCTGACTGTGGATTTATTGACAATAACCTCAGTGATGTTATTGAGATTACACTGCAAATGCATTGTCCTTTTGCGTTATCTGTATGTAAAATAATATAGAATACACACTGCATTAAATCACCAATGTAACATTGCTACCTCATAGAGCACTGCTGCCGCAGAGGCTTGAAACACTGAATAAATTAATCAATCCAATCCCATTCTTAGTTTCAAGAAATGGACCCATTTATGACTGCAGCAAGCATAGCCAATCAAAATGTAAATTAGCCAATTAAAATGATGGTAGAGATTCAGAAGGGAGTGATAATATAATATAACAATACATCCTAAAAACAAGTTGTTTTCTTATTTTGGTTTAATTTCTATTCCAACTGCCACTTCAAAGGCAAAATTTTATTGGTGAACTATGATTTTACCCTGGAAGGCGTATCTTTGAAATCTGAAGGGTCTGGAGAGATACAGATGATCTCAGGTTTCCTGCCACATCTTCCCGACCTCAATACACACAAACAGAGAAGACTTCGATCTGTTATTTTGGCAAAGGGGAGGCTGCACAAAATATAAAATTATGGGGATTCAATGATCTTGGCACACACATTTTTTAGAAGAATATCTGTCCTGTGGTGCAATTATTATTTTCTGGAAATCTCTGCATTTATATTAAAGGTTATATTTTTGTCAATATTTTAAATTAAATATTGAGAGCATTAACAATAATGGGATTAATCCATAACCACTTTTGTTCACATTTACCAAGGGTGCCAACATTAATTGAGGCCACTGCATGTGTAGTGCACGGTTTCAGTGACCAACCAGAGGGGCCAACAGGTCCTTCCTTTCAGTCTCACAGATCTCTCAGAATGCAGAGCTCACCTCTGCTGGGATTTTAAAACATACTGCCTTCCTTAGAGACAAATGATAATAAAACCACTGCTAATAATGGTCAGAAAGCCTCTTCGGGGATTTATTTTAATCAGTGCAGCAGTGCTGGCAGCATACACTATGGCTGACAAATGGGAATTGACGTCTGGCTCATTTTACAGTGCAACATATAAATTTTCATACATGTAAATTCATCTCCTTTCCAATATCATGGGCCACTTCAGGCAATAGCAAGCAATAACTGCATTAAATTGCACTTTCAGCTTCTGGACAAAGGTGTATCAGACCGAGCTCCCCAGAGCTTACGAAGTGATGCGCTTTAGGTATTTGTACATACTCAGCAATATTTTTGTAATGATTTTTTTTTTTTGTACTTTCAATCACTGTATTTTATTTCAATGAAAGGTTATATTTTGAATTTGATATCGAGAGAACAAACAATTCACTCATGTCCAGTTTCCATTACATTTACCAAGGGCTTCAATATTAGTGTAGGGTACTGTAACTGATTCTTCAATATTAGTGTAGGGTACTGTAACTGATTCTTCAATATTAGTGTAGGGTACTGTAACTGATTCTTCAATATTAGTGTAGGGTACTGTAACTGATTCTTCAATATTAGTGTAGGGTACTGTAACTGATTCTTCAGGCTACGGTAGCACAGAGTAGTACACATATTTTCACAGAATGGACAAGAATGTAAGCTGGTGTCCAATCGCAGTAATCACAGAAGAAGAAAAATACCATCTTCTTTTGTGATTATAGGTGGTTGGAAAACCAGTTCAATGCTTTGGTAACAAGAATGTTGTCCTTCCAAAATGGAGTTTCGCCAGTTTGTGCTCAAGACTACTGCATCGGTGCCTGGCGTTATACAAAAATATCTTCACAACTGCAAAATGATATCAACAAACTAATCCGGTGAGGGTATAATCGCAGCGGCAATTAAAATGGATGAGCTTTTTAATCTTCTTCTCTTTATTATACTCAACAACAAAAGTTTCTGTGACACCATTTATGTGTATGTTATAAATGACACGCAAAGATCTCAATGCAATCAATATGTTTATTTAACAAGAGAAACACTGACTTTTCAGTGCCAACGTCACTCAAAACGAAAAATGTCATTTTCATGCGTCATGAAGCACTTGTCTGACGTCTAACCAATTGTGACCTTCACACTTCAATACCGGGTGTGACTTCCTCGTGCCATGATGCAAGCAACGCATCTCCGGCGCATGGACCGAATCAGATGTGCCAGAAATTGCTGTGGGATGTCATTCCAAATCTGACGTAGACGTTGTCGCAATTCCTGGAGTGTAGCTGGCGGGTTATCCAACCGCCGCAAACGTCGATCCATCTCGTCCCAAAGATGCTTGATTGGGGACATGTCTGGGGATCTGGCTGGCCATGGCAGGACATTGACATGTTGTTGCATCAGATACTGCTGTACAATCCTTGCAACGTGTGGTCTGGCGTTATCATGTTGCAGCGTTATTCCGGGACCATGTTGCATCAAAAACGGTACCACCAATGGCCGTAGCACTTCATCGCGATATCTTTGACCTGTCAGATTTCCATCAATAACAAGCAAATCTGTTCTGTTTCTAGCCGTGATCCATTTCCAAATCATGACACTACCACCTCCAAAACGATCAAATTCCTGAACACAGTTGTTGGCATAATGTTCTCCACGTCGACGGTATACACGTAAACGACCATCACATCGGTTAAGCATGAATCTTGATTCATCAGTGAAGAGTTCAAGATCCCACTGACGTTGGATCCACCGTCGATGTTGTTGTGCCCACTGTAGACGCAGTCGTCGGTGTTGTACTGTGAGTATTGGACGTCTTGCTGGCCGACGTGGGACAATGCCAAAATGACGAAGACGGCGACGGATTGTCTGTGCAGACAGTCGCCTCAAACCAGGTATCGTTCTTGCAGTTATGGTTGCAGGTTGGAATCGATTTCGGAGATGGGTTGTTCGAATCCAGTTGTCCTGTCTGGGAGTGGTTACTCGTGGACGGCCGCTGCGAGGACGGTCTCTGACATGTCTTGTCTGCTGATGACGCTGCCATAAGTTCCAAATGGTGTTTCGGTGGACATTCAGGCGATGAGCAACTTCCCTCTGCGAGGTTCCGGATTCAATCATCCCAATGGCCCTCCACCGATCATTTTCAGACAGTCTTTGCATTTAGAGGGTAGAGTTCCTGATCCGAAATGGCTGTGTTTTCGATAAGTGATGCTTCCGTCGTTCATCAGGCACAATGTGAACATTCCAAAAATTCTCCTCTTTTATTGCCATCCCACAAGCATGATTTACGCACATTTTCACGTGCAAAGTCATTTTCTCGCATTTTCATGATTTCCATTTCAATGTTGTGTTTACGTGTACTGTTTCAGTCTGATATCACCATGTATGACAATTTCATAATTGCGTTATGAAAAATAATTAACAATATTGGTGTCACAGAAACTTTTGTTGCTGAGTATATTTTTTCGTGCCAAATCTGCAGATGCAACTCCTGAGAAAATAGGAGGGCAGCTTCAGGAAATGCCATGTCAGGTTGCTTGTGCATTCTGAATGCACAGTATGCCTCTCTTCTATCTTTTACTCATGTTGTCATCCCTTTTCGCCTATAGACTTATGATGAGCCATTTATTAAAGCTGCTCATACTCATGCGATTTCACAGATACAAACACCAAACCCGCTGTGTGGCTTCAGGTTGGGTCATAATTGTCATTTTCAGGTTTTTTTTTTGTAATGATCTTTTTCATCTTTTCTTTTTCAGCTCCATAAACTTCCTCTCCTTTTCAAAAGCCCTCACTCCTTTGATTTGAAGGCAAGGGCCTAAAAGTTTCTACACAGGTTCAGACTGCCAAAAGAATTGATAGAATTTAGAATTTAAAGTGCAATTTCAATTTCATTTCAGAGGAATTTGATTAAAACTCCAATCCATCACCACCACAAAGCACACCCTGCTCTACTTCAAAGCCCAGGTACACAGCCCACATCCAAAAAATTTTATTCAATGACTATTGTTTAAAAAAGTAGACAACCCTGTGAGGAGGCGCAGATTCAAGAAGTTTCTCATCTCCCTTGAGGCATAAGCCACAATGAATACCTGCTTCCTGCCTCCAATTAATTCAGCTCCCTAAATTCCTCTGATTTAAATTTAAAATATGATGCCTCATCTTCATAATGCACAATAGATGTCAGTGTGATTTAAACGGCTTAGTGATAATTCAGCTTCATACTTGAATAAGTAATATCTTTGCTGAAGTAATCATTAATTGGCAACGTAGCTGGCAGTTTCACAAAATGAAGTGGGATTAGTCAAACCTGCCTGTTTCATACACGTTACACTATTTTCTCATAGGTTTGGCAGTCTCCATTAAAAGCACAATGAATGCTGCAGGAAATAGTGCTGATGTTTCCTTTGGCCTGCCCCTTATTTTTTTCTTTTTGCCACTCTGTCCTCAATTAAACTCCATTAATACACCAAGTCTCATAACTTTCTAGCTTGAGCCTTAACCCTCTCCAGGCTCATGTTGCAAATTTGCAACAATAAATCAATTGATGACTGACTATAAAATATGAAGACCACATGGGAAATGGTTTGATAAAGTTACCCTTCCAGCTCAGTATTGCAAAAATACAATGTTAGTTCCCCCTGCAGCCACTAGTGTATAAGAACTTCTCTCCATGAATGAAATATTTTTCATATCTCAAAATAATAAATTGGGCTGGAGAGGGTTAAACTTGCTTTCCCAAAGGTTAAAGTTGATATCTCTGCCCCCATCCCCTCCAACCACAGACACACGGAGCACTCTTCTCCTTTTTCAACACTCCATCCCACATATTAGCCAAATGGTCGATCTTCGAACCTTTGGAAGTTTTGACCTGTTTGTCATGGAGAGTTTGGGACAGGGTTGATCAACTTAGGAAAGGATCACAAGTAAAATGGTGAAGTGCTGCCTTCTTTCCTGATTTGTTAATATGGGACACAGGAAAGGGTCGCGTTAAGGGGCGAAACCCGGCCCCTTTCCTGATAGGCTAATATTTAATCCTTCATAACTATTGAACTCTCTGTCATAGAGTGTTGGGTTTTGGTTTGATGGACTCAGGGACTGACAACCTGTTTAACCGCTGAAGCACAGCCCCTTTTTGTCATTGGTTGATATTTGATCCTTCATAACTATTGAGTAGTTTGTCAGAAAGTTGGGGGTTGGGTACTTGAACTCAGGAAAGGATCACATCTTGATTACCAAAGCTATGCCCCCATTCCTGACCAGCTTATCTTTTATCCCTCATAACAATTACACCATTTATCATAGAGTGAGGGATTGGATCGGTGGACAAAGGGTCACGAGTAAACTGATGAAGTCCCATGGCCTTTCCTGAATGGAGTATTTTTCATCCATCATAACAACTGAACTTTGTCATAATGTGCCTTTGCTGCACAAAATGGCAGTACAAACATCTGTTCAAGACTAGACACGGGCATTGAGGTTGAATTCGAATTTCCACATTGCGTGCTGCTTCAGTAAGGGACTTGTATAAAATCAGTTTGCTGCAAGGCTGCGGAGTGGCGGTGCAAGCATACAGGGTATACAGTAAACTGAAAGTAAACAAAGCAGGGAGAGTGCATCCCTCTCGACCGTCTTGAAATCGAGATTTTCTTTAGCTTTTACTAGTACCTAGCAGTTTCAAGGACAAACAATCCCCTAGAAAAATACCTGAGGAGAAAATGGCTGGTGGCAGCTAAGCGGAGTGACAGCAGTCACAAAGGGAAGCTGTGGACACTATCACAACACAGTCTTGTTTGATTAAGGCATTTTTAAGAGCCCGATGCCATCAGTGAAACATAGTACGTTTAGTAAAATTTTATCTGTCATGTAAAAATTTTTTCATTTCATTATTTTACTGAAACATTCTAAACATGCTCTAAATTGACCCCCAGCTGTCTTAAGATCACTACACTCTAATGCAGGAAGGTTTGAGGTGTTTAGAAACCTGCCATTAGCATAACCAAGGTGCTAGTTTCCTCCTTTTCTGGAAAAAAAACCCTGCAAAAAGTACATTTATAATGATTTTCTGCGCTATTAAGGGTGACCACGGCACTGGCATAACACAAAAAAAGAAAAAAAACAGTTCCCATTGAGTAAAGAAAGGCTCGGAATAAATGATCATGACTGTTCTCGTTTCATAGATATGATATCTCGGGCCATTTACCATAAATGTTAGCATTGTATTATTTGGAAAGTGAAAAAAAAGTGTTTGCTTCTTCTTGGCGGTCTATTCAATGGGATGAGTAATTCACTAGCTAGCATGCTAAAGCTTTTTGGCCATTGAAGTTAGAAGTTACACGAATAACCGTAAATTATATAAACTTGAATTATTTTTTAATTTCATCCCATTGACTTAATTAATAATTAGAAATAGTCAATACGGCACCTGAAACCACTGGAACTTTGCTAGAGTGTTTGCAATGGGCCAAGGACACCATTTCTGACAACCTCGCACCAACTAGGCTCATGTCATATGCTCAAAGTTCATTCCATCAGGCTCAAAACTGGAATATGAATACAATTTCAGACAGATAATCATAAACTCACTGATACACCTGGATGTAACATGGCTGCTTTAATGGACTTTAAGGCATCTGCATTCAGTGCTGAGAAGACTTAACCTGCTGTGGTTCTGGTGCCATTTAAAAAGGAAATGGGATGCATTATACAAATACTACAGCCTTATAAGTGACCTGAGTTCCTCACCAATCTTTTGCACTAACTAAACCTGTCAAAACCAGTTTTTCCACATTTCTCAGTCCTGTCTGCTGTATAATATAATCCTCCAGGCTTATTTTTGGGGTTTCCAGATCAATCAATAAAAGGAGATAAGTTAATGGTATTGACCTTCCTAAGAGCCATTCCACGAGAGATTGACATTCGGTGTGCAGTTGGCCCTCCTGGAATTGAATGAAACTTGGCACATAGGAAGATATGAGTGTCTTGCAGAAAAAGCCAATTTTTAGGTCCGTATTTCACTGTGCCTGCCTAAAGTGCCATCTGGAATCCAGTTAAGCGGCTAAGTTTTGCAGTTGACACCACATTTTACATCAACTATCATGACTTAAGGGTACACAGTACTAAATATGTTATACTTTTATCATGACCTGTGACACTTCAAGTCCATATAGACTTTAGCACAACATCCAAGCTGGGTTACTACGTTATTGGGCCAGAATTATTTGAGAAATAATAAAAATTGAAAATGCAAATAAAATAATATCCCAGACATATACCAAGCTAGAATTCTTTATTATGTCTTTAAACACAACAATCATTTTCAGTGAAAAGTACTTGGTATCTTGTTGCGATTGTGCAATAGACGGCCAGAAAGATGGTTGAAATTCATTTTTGGTGCATGTTTGTGGTATGTTTTCGCTGTAACCCAGATTTGTACTGTGAGGCTAAATGCTGTTTGCTGTGCTTTGGAGCCCTATTTTCAGGAATACCACGCATTTCTTTGGTAGTATCTATGCTTTCAAGCTAGACGGAGCCAAAGTTGGTGGAAAACTCAAAGCGGACCATTTCATAGCGGATTGTGCCTATGTTTAGGTGGCATTATTTTGTTTACCCAGCAAGACCTGAAAACTTTATTTTTTTTTTATTTAACCTTTTTTTTAACCAGGAAAATCCCTTGAGATTCAAAATCTCTTTTTCGAGGGAGACCTGGCCAAGACAGCTCACCATTTCACTTAAAATTACAAAGGTGTAAACAGCAGGAGTGACAAAATACAATAAGTTGATAAATAAAATAAAACAGACAATACAATAAATACAATAAAACAGACCTCAAAACACAACAAACAGCATTTATCACCATGGAACATATCTGGGTTACTGAGAAAATATTTTATTTATTTATTTATTTAACCTTTATTTAATCAGGGAAGTCCCGCAAACATGCACCAAAATCAATTTCGACCATCTTTCCAGCCATCCATTGCACGGTCATAATAATTGATGTAAAATGTGGTGTCAAAAGCAAAACTGAGCCACTTTAGTGGTTTTCCGGTGACGCCGCTGGCAGATTTCTTGAGATACGAACCTAAAAATGTGGATTTTTCTGTGAGAGTACCATATCTCTACCTATCTGCCAAGTTTCATTCAATTCCAGGGGGGTTAACTCCTCAAGTTCTTCAAAAAGTGCCATTTTCTCACGGAAAGGCTCTTAATAAACAGCTGCAATTCACTCTTTTGACTAATCCAAACCAGGGTCATTCCATTCCAAATCAACCAGAGGTCCCCAGATCATGGTCTCAGAAAAAAAAAAAATCACAATCAAAGGAATACCTAAGGAACCAACTACCTAAGGAATGAATGCATGCAAGATTTCAGGTCTGTAAGTGCAGTAGTTGCTGAGATATGGCCATTTATCTTTTGAGGCATTTTTTTTTTCAATTTTTGCAAAATGCATTTTTGGTCAACTTCCATTTGCGACCCCGAGTTCTACTAACAACACTTGGTTGAAGGAATCCCACAGAATTCACTTCGTTAATCCCTTTAACATATTTAAAGACCTCAATCAGATCACGCCCAAGTCTCCTTTTCCTAGGACTACGAAGATTAAGGATCTTCAGCCTCTTCTCATAGCTTACATCTTTTATACCTGGAATTAGCTTAGTGGCTCTTATCTGAACTTTTTCTAGAGCCTCTATTTCTTGATAATAAATGGATGAGTTTAGTGTAAAAATTGTCAAATATTTTATAGCTTTAAAAATAGAACCAGTCTGATACTACAGATGAAACCTGGTAAGTGTTATCCTTAAATATGTGCCAGTACATGGTAAAAATTTCAAGGCTGTCATTCACTGTCACCCAGTTGTTTTTGTGGTGAAATATGGGATAGTTTTTGGAAAAACATAAAATGTTCTAATATAAATAGGCCACTGGAACTGGAGGAAATGGTTATTAAAACTTCTGACTGCTTGCACACATGCATTAACATCAGTTTAGACATTATAAAAAATTTCATATCTAGAAAATGAGCCATTGTCCCTCAGCAGTACTGCAAAAGTACAGCATAATTTTGCAAAATCAGCTTCTCTTCTTTTTGGGTAGTCAGTAGATGACCCGGGACTGAAGAAGCACCCTTTATAAAGCCAAAAATAAAAAATTAACCCTTAATGAGAGATTACAACCCTGGAGCATCATTACTTCGCTGTAAAAAGCATTCAAATTTGGTCAAAAAAGCATTTAGCAAAAAAAAAAAAAAAAAGCCTTAAAATATAAATGGCCACATCTCAGTAAATACTGCACTTACAGACCGGAAATTTTGCAAACATTCGTTCCTTGGGTAGTGCTTCAACTGTGAATTTTTTTCAGAATTCTCTGAGACAGTGACATGGGGCAATTCTCACATTCTGGTTGATTTGGGATGGAATGACCCACCAAAATAAAGCAGTATACATAAACACTACAACAAAAACTGATTCACGTTGGCATTTCTAATTTCGTGGGATAAAATGTGTACATCCCTCAAAAACATTCTTAAGAATCTTCCTATCTGTAATACATGCATTTGTGATATTTGGTTTGCATCCCCCCAACATTGAAAAAACTCTCTCTGAATTCTATACCAGGTCTTCCATACCTCAACATTAAGGATTTGAAGGCACTGGAATTAAAATTAAATGGACTTGTAGGAAATGCTGATGGCCTAGAGGAACTTGCATGTGCAAACGTATGCCCACCGAAGGTGTGCGGTGGTGCCAAGAAGTCTAAGAGCTCAAAAATTTAATTTTTTCCAAGCAATTTTCTGGATTCTTGCGCATTCAGAGGCTGAAAAGGTATACATTTAATGTGAACAAATTGACCCATTTTTTCCAGGACAACAAAGCTGAGTAAATGATATTATTTTATGCATGTTTTAATATTTAATATTTTTGAGTAACTTGCTTCCTTCTATGCTGACTAGTTGCGTTAAAAAAAAGTTTCAATATGTCTAACCTTAGAGATTGGGTATCCTTTTCTGGCAAGCCCCTTGTGGTTTGGTATTGAAGTGTCTTTACAATGAATAAAATTGTTGTTTTGAAAACATACAGTATCCCTATGCTCCAGTAAAGTAATAGTATGATAGATAATAAATTTACCAATGGCCAGATAAACGGATGGCTAGTATTTACAGTTTGAGCCTCTTGATGCCATTCTTAAATGTCCTAGTTATATCCAGCATTGCGCTGGATTCCAAAAGACCTCTCGCTAATTTATATTCAATTGGGTATGAATGAAGCATAGTATTATTGTAAAACACATTGTAAAGTAAATTGAACTACAAATGGGAATTAGGTCCCTTTCTACTGCATCTACCCAACTAAGACAGGACCGCTACTCATTATATTCCCTGGAAAATTCCCTAAGGCATCCTTGAGCGACCCTGATACAGGGGAAATATTAGGCAATATACAAAAGTAGTATAAACAAAAGTAAAGGCAAATATTGCAGGCCAACCAAACAAAAAATAAAAAAACATTAAAAATAAGGACACAATTGCATTTCGTCGCTGTCGGGCGCAAACCTCCTATGTCCAAAAATCATGATTTTAATTTTTTTCCATAAATCAATACTATTGGTCACCCTTCATGTCTGAATGTGGTTTTACAAATATTTAACCACTGAAAGTATTTAAAACCGCCTGTGACTAGACCTCCTAACTCCATTGGATCCTGAAACTGTCGACCAAACATCCTAACTCCACCCCCACCCCTCCACTATATTTTAAAGTACATCAACAAGAGGAGCAGATACATTACTGTTGTATTTCACTGCGGTAAACAGCTCAAAGTGTTTTCATATAAGGCTTCGGTTACTGCAAATTCAATCAAAAAGTATGCAGTGTACCTGATTCTTTGATTTTAACAACGTGTCAAAATACTGCACTTGCCAGCGATGTGATAAGAAATTACCAGCGCAACGTTATTCACAGCCTGTCTCTCGCTAGCTATCTTCAGATACTTCATTGAAAGTTATACTTATTTAAAAAAAAAAAGACGAAGCACATTTATTCTATGGCAATCTCAACAGACAGAACATAATCAAAACTGTTATTTAAACACATTTGGGTGTCCAGCCTTCCTCAGGAAACAAACTTCTACACACACGGTGAGTCATTAGCAGGTGAAAGCGTCCAGTAATAAGAGTACACCGGTCTAACGGCTGGATGCCAATACGTTTTAAAGTAAAAGTTTTTTTTTTTTTTTGTAATTCAGTATCTCCAATCTGGAATACTTAATCAGGGAACTTTGCATGATCACCTTGGCTTTTCCACATGTCTGACTCCTTTCCTCATATCAGGGAAACTTTCACAGTTTGCAAGTATGTTCCTTGACACACTCCCCTCAGCTTCTGCTATGTTCAAAATCATCATTTAATTTTTTGTAAAGGCTGTAGAAGGAAATATGCTGTCTAGAAACGAAGCTCAGATTCTTCTGTATGAGGGCCTGTCTGGTCAACTGGAGGCACCTAGGGGAACTCTAATCTACATAAACCTTCCCAGCAGACCCTTCCCAATTTGCATCCCTGTAGCGCATTGGCCAATTGCGCGCTACTTCTGAAAAGAGCTGCCGAGCACTGCTGGTAGATACGGCCACTGCTGGTTGATATGAGGCGGGGAGCGAACCCGCACTTCTGCTTCGCAACGCGATGCCTTGTTTTTTTTTCATCTTCATTATTTCAAGATTTGCTCAGGACGTAAGAGTTTCCAAAAGCGCTCCTATCTCTAAGTTGATGATACCGTAATGCAATGAACTACTGCAGCCACTGCGGCCGTCATAATCAGTGATGGCAAAAACCTTGTATCTCCACTTTCGTTGGTCACAAACCTCCTAACTCCATGTGAGCTTGATGTGGATAAAATATTTATAAAGTACTGACACATTCAAATATCTGACTACATGTAAAGACAGAATACCAAATTTGATGACGTTGTGTCCAGTTATTACAAAACCACGCGGTTTTTCTTTATTTCCTGAAAAGTAACAGTTTTGGACATTGGAGGTTTGCGCCCGACAGTGACGATTTACAAACAGTAAATCCCAGGGTGTACATTGATAGAACTGCAACAGCAAAAAAAATCCATCACAGTATGTTTTCAAATAGGAATCGCTATTTGTCCCTATTTCTTCATGGACATAAACATATAAAGCAGTCAACTTTCTGGGTTCTTATAAAGGAACCTAGACAAGAATTAAAGGCATTGTTGGAACAGTAAGAATTCAAATTCCATGGGGGTAATTTAATCAGATTATATTCATGTTCACTTCTGAACAGTTACAAACAGGGGAATGCTTACCTACTGTCCTGAGGTGCTAGCAACGGCAGTGATAAACACAGGATATAACAGAAAGATGTCGCACACTCCAGCACTTTCAATGCAAGGATTAGAAAGAACTTTATATTTAAAGCAGACCAACTTTAAATATAAAGTTCTTTCTAATCGATGCATCGAAAATGCATGAGTATGTGGCATCTTTTTGTTTTATGCTGCACTTCTGAACAGTTCCCTGCCTGAACAATTGACTTCCCATCATTTCTATTGCCACGCACACAACTGTGAACATGCTCATGCAGCACTTTTAAATCATGGCAGGGTCAGAATGCATTCTCAATGATACCTTCCAAAAACAGACAAAACTCTAAATTACAAAAAGTGAAACATGAATGTTAATCGCAGACTGATAACAATTATTCTGCCTGCAAGCTGTCATATGTCCATGAAAAGATCCTTGGGTCCTCGCTAAAGACAGAGTAACTTGTCTACCAGTCATTGCAATTCCATCTACACATACTCCAATACAGTCGGTCGAGTTTATTCTATTTAACCCCATAAAAGTGATTTTTTTTTTAAATTCCATAAAAATTTTATAACATACAACAAAGCACAGTTAACCCCTTAAGCCCTACACCCCGGTACCGTGGGGTGGTGGTTACGCATAATAAATACAGCATGTTTCCAAATCGCAACATTGTCATGCAGCAAATTCACATTTCGCGAAGAAACTTGGCCAAAAGCTCGTGTAGACCATTTTTACCTCAACCGAAACAATTCAAGCACCAAGCAAGTAAATAAGCATGTCGCTAAATAGAGAATAAAATCTCATCAGCGCTGAATCGCCAGAATTTCCCCTGAATTTGTGCTATGCACACAAACGATTCCTCAAATGAAAAAGGAAAGTCCTTAGAATCCAACGATATAAGCCCTGTCATTTTATACCGACACCACACTCAAAGACCAGCAGGCATACACTTTACAGTCTACAGAGATGAGCAAAAAAAAAAATTCTTACCTTTGATATTTTGTAATAAAAAAATTGCTCGAGGGTAAATCTGCGCTTGCTATTGTTAGCCTAATGTGTTCGTGTAATAACGAAACTAGATCTGCTAGTATCCTAGCATGTTCTTTCCCAGGGCGTTTCTTCAAAGATCTCAGCTCCTCAGCATTCAGCTTGCTTGCAATGTATTTTCCTCTCTGCGATCGGCTTGTGATGCTGTCAGTAAGACTATGTCAGTAGCCAATTGATTCTATGGGTTCTGATGTTTCCAACGAACTCTGAACCACCTTAATCGCAGAAACCTAGCCTGAGCTACAGCCTTGCATTCCCAGTGCGTTAAACTGAGTCCATGGGCCATTTGCATGTACTTGAATAGCGCGACAATATAAATGCATAACTAGTTTGTTTGAGGTATTGTCCAAATAATTATCAGCCAAATATTCAACATTCATTTTCAAAGTCGTTTTCTGACAGAATCTTTACACTATTCCCCACAAATATTGAGACTACAGCAGTACAGTACGCATTTTCTTTACCCATTCCTTAAATGGGCAATTTGACTGCAGTATCACAGTCACTTGCCGTAGCCTAATGGCTAAAATGCAGCACTGCAAAGTAAACTCTAAGCATTTGATTCCCAGTTTTGGCACATTTCTTTTTTTGGGGGGGGGGGGGAATAATTGCAGTTTCCTTCTACAAATAATTGCTGGGGTTTTGTTATTCTTACTTTTCTTTAACATTTTTTCACATTGCCTTTGTATTTATAATTATATTTATTTGCTTGTTTTTAATAAATCTGCTCCAGTGGAGTCAAACTTCATTTTAATTTTATGTATTACCTTTGAATGGAAAATTGTATAGGCAACAAAACTGGCAGAAATAATGAAACTTTTCTTTTTCATTAGAAAAATCAAAAAGTATTGTATTTGGATGGAATGTACGCCTGTAGTAACATATAAGTGAAATTAAATGAGTTTTACAGTTTGGTATTTGAGAAATCTGGAATGGAACACAAGGTACCTGAATTGCCAAATTGGAGAAGCCACTTAGACATTCCTCTCTAATTTTGCTCTGATTTACCTGATCAGAAAAAACTTTGGAAAAGATAATAATGAAATTCTGTGCTGTAATTTTTTAGAGGTTTCAGACTGCAACTTAACAAATTTACAGGTGATAGAAGTAAAACTTTGTTAGGAGCAAAATGAGATCTTTCATTTATACTGTGTTCCACCTCCATTTACTCTGACTCAGTGACATATATAGTGATTTTTACACCAGGGTAGAAATCCCAAATGGTTTTACCTTTATTATGATACCAAGATTATTCAATTGGATCAAGCAGTCGCAGAAATATACTCATTACATTTTGGAAGTGCCATTTTCAAAAAAAGAGGCTCAGGGCTTAAGGGGTAGAAGAAAGTTTAAAAAGTTACATATATCATCCATTGGTTGCTTACAGTTGACATCCATGCCTGTCCGGACTCATACAATATATATAGTGAGAACTTTGAATTTATTTCAAGGCTTGAATTTATTAGAACTTTGAAGTTAATAAAAGGTTCTAAGTGTATTTCCGGGGGGTAAATGACAGGTATTGCTGTCTTGACATGTATGATTCCAGAGAATTATTTCCAGTGAGAAACATTCTGTCTTCACTTAAATATTTTTTTACACAGGAGTACAGAGGACTGATAGACAACTTTGTTCCATAGTGCAATGACAAAACCAAGCAGAACTTCACGTTCAAATGATGCTTCCATTTCAAACAACCCAATCCCCAAATGTCAATGACAATTAGTTCAATAGTTATAAAGGGTAAAAGCTAAGCCGATCAACAAAGGGGCCCAGCCATTGTAAATTAATGTGATTCATTCCTGAGTCCAACAACCCATCCCAAACTATCTATGATACAGAGATCAATAGTTACGGAGGAGAAAAGCTAAGCCAATTAGAAAAGGGGGCAATTCTTCGTAGATTAATATCCGACCCCTTCCCATGTCGAAGAACGCAAACCCAAACTCTCTGTAACAAATTGTTCAATAGTTACGAAGAATGAAACATCAGCCAATCAGGTTAGGGACCAAGGTTTCAATCATTCACATCTGATCTTTTCCTGAGTCCAAAAGCCAATCCAATCATCAACCCTCAATGACAACTGGTACAATACTTACGATGAATAAAAGCTAAACGAATCAATAATGGGGGTAGGGCTTTGGTAAATAACATGCATCTCTTTCCTGAATGCAAAAACCCCACCCCCAGCCCTCCAAAACAAACAGTTCTATAGTTATGAAGAATCAAATCAGTTAAACAGGAAAGGGGGCAGGCTTTCAGAATTAAAATAAGACCTTTTTCTGAATTCAACAACCAAACCCCAGGCAGGGCTTCAGCAATTAACAAGCCACTCTATCTCAAATCTGACAACACAGCCCCAACTCTCAATGACTAATGTTTTAATATTTAAAGCTTAAGAATGTTACTTGCCTCAACTGAGATTTATTTGTCTTTGCTGTCATTCATAATATTAAAAGACTTGTGCATTGAAATGGTGCTGTGGAGCAATGCATCACTGCAGTGAAGATGAAAAACAAGCATTTTTGAATGTATCTTACTTTCTTTTAGACTACCACAGCGATGATATCGCCACAGCCAAAATTGTGAAAGGAATCCCATTGCACGCGGGCTTGAGTACAATTGCACCTTCGGTGTTTCAGCCACTCACTGGTAATCAAGAACATGAATATCAACTAATGTTTACATTTCACTTACTATCCACAACCTTTACTAACCACAGCAAATCATCTCAGTGTACTTCCGAAACCCAAATAATTATAGTAGAGTGGACATTGAAACTAAGCAAGTGGATATATAGCCAGGTTAGCTTACCAGTTCGCAATCCTGTCCATTAAGCATCTTTAAGTGCGGTGTTGTTTTCTAGAAAAAAGGTTAGCAAACGCAACTGTAGCCAAGTTATACACCTCAAACGGGACCATTGACCATCTATGAATTGGACAAAGCCGCAAACCAAACATTACATTGAACTGGATCACGTTAGATTAACGATTCCGCATTTCTTCCATTTTCCCAACAGCTCCAAAGTTGGTCAGGATATTTTAGATATGTTGAAAAGTTGGTTGGGACATATCTTGACCATCACAACCCAAATCTATGCCTATGTATGTCGTTACAATCCATCCTGCCTGTGCAACTGTCAGAGATATGAAGGAAATCAGATCACTCACTCTTTAGCTACTTCAATACTCAACTCCAGAAAAAAATGTGTTCAGATTGTTATTAATTAGTAACTTATAAGTACGTCAAATCTAAAAGCATACATATGTGTGACACAATCATGGACACATCGACAATATATAATATGTAGTATACATATTTTGTCACATTTCTATAGAAGCCCATTGCATTCACAAAAGAAATAAAAACGTTGTGTTACAGACGCATGTTGCCACCTTTCTTGGCCAGGTCTCCTATGCGAAAGAGGTCCTAGATCCCAATGGGCTAATTACCTGGTTAAATAAAGGTTAATAAATAAATAAATAAATAAATAAAAAATACACCAAATCATCATACGAGTTACTACATGGTAATTACGAGAAAACATCTCATAATTATGAGGGAAGGTTTCAATACCAAAGCAGACTGAATCCAAAAAAACATTAAAATTTGTTTTAAAAATAGTCTTTATAAATTAAATTCTGAATCAAACACATTGCCTTTTTCTGGAGCTGATGATGGAAGTGCCTGAAGAGTAAGCCATTTTGTGCTCTTCTCTGTTCCTACACTCTGCACAAGCGTAGTGCCAATCAGGCAGTTGTATGTATGGATCTGGTAGAGATATGTAGCTAAACTGTCCAAACAACAAAAACCCATAAAATTACAATTCAGCGTATTAAAACAAAATCAACAGCAAGTACCAACATCTATAGTCTTTACAACATTAGCTAATGTGTTGTCACTGGTTAGACTGTCAGAATCAACAGCTTCAATCCTTAAAGAACTCTATTAGCATTTAGTTACTGTCCTATTTGCTCCCATTCTCCCTTCCAATGCATCATACATCAGCATTTGAGCAAAGGCTCGGGCATCACTATTAGAAAAAAGAAAAAAAAGTTATTTCCTGTTACTTTCGGGCCCCATAGGTATCCCATAGACTGTGACAATGCAACCCTACAGGCAACCAGTTCTAGCAAGTGCACCAACTATCACCACAGATGCAACAGCTCAAAAAAATAAACCTTACCTTCATGCAATCTCCCATCAGTGTAATGAATCAATGAAATTACAATTCTCTTTCTACAAACACAGTCTTGGATCAATGTATTAAATGAATGAAATTACCAATAACAATTTTAAAAATTTTAAATTTTCCAATAACAATCTCAGATCAATGTAATAAATTAATGAGAAATCTATTCCCATTTTCCCGTGATCCCCTTTAGCAATGGCACCAATAACATTGTAAAAGGATGTCCTTTGTTTTGTATTCCGGCGTTTGGCCAGAGCATGAGCAAAGCCTCACTAGATGATGGGTAGGGACGAGAGCGTGTTGGAGCCTATTTACAATACAGGGTGGGGTAGGAGTGCGTTTCAGCCTCTAGCGGCCGAAATAAGTAATACAACAGCAGATGCTTATTAAAATGATGCTGGGAAATAAATAAATAAATAATTTACAATCCAGTACCTTTTCGGATCAGATTTGGAGCAGACATTTTTTTAAAAATCACAAATTTCCTTTTCTTCACCCGCGTCTCAAGGATTCTTCAGTCTGTGGTCCCTCTGTCAGTTTGTGAATTTCAACACAGGACTTAATCACAAATGAAAAAAAACTCAAATTAGCTGATTAATTATGTGAGATATACTGCTCAGAAAAGGGATTTAGTCAAAGTCAAAGTCAAAGACAGTGAACTCAGCTCAGTAACTCAAATCAGACATTAAAAAGGGGCTTGGGGTATACAGCCTGCCAAGATAAGTCACCTCAGAAATTAGCAGATGATCACGGACATGCGAGTTTCAGGGCTGATTCACTTAACTATTGGCATGCCCTCAATCAGAGCAGATTTACATAGAAATAAAAAATTGCTTTCCCATTAAAAACTTAGATTTTGTGGATCACACCACGGCTGATCTGTACTTCACCACCGGTCAAGTACAGGCCTAAAACAAAAAAAAAAATCAGACATAATCCATTTAACAGTAGTGCACACAGGCAAATAAAAATAAAAATAAGAAAATAAGCGTCTGATGAATGAGTATAAAAATAAAATAATAACTTAAAGCCACCAAAAATGGCATTTCCTGCCATACACAGATAATTCAAATCAAAGCTAAACCCTATGATACCCTTCACCACCTCAGCAGCTTCACACGTGTTATGCGGTCATTTCTTCCGAAGACGCGTTGATCCTATCCTCAACATGGAGAATACTTTAGGGGAGGAAGACATTGGCGATGAATCTCCCTCCAATGTCATCATATGGCTCTAGTTTTGGACAGATTTTCTGTTTCACGGGATTCTACAATAAAATGCATCTTCTAGCCCTGCGGGAGAGACGTCAGGAACGCACGAATTTCAGAAAGGGTTTGTTTTCAGGTTACGCCCTACGTGCGATAAACATTTCAAACACAGTTGATGAAATCAATATACACCTTCACATCATGTCATTTTGAAATATGCAAGTAGGCTACTCACTCGTACGCAAAAAACAGACCGCAGGTCCCAAGGATTAAAAATAAGGTCAGATAAAAGACGCCTTTCTGCCTTGCCATCATCACGCGTCCATCGCAGCAGAAAGTGTTCTTGCCCGGGAGGTTTTCCCATTTTCGTCTAATCTTCTTTGCCACCATTACAGACGACATTCTGGACGGTGGTCGTTGCCCAGTCAAAAATAAAACTTTAATTCGTTACATAAAAACTGAAAGAAAAACGTGTTTCTTCTTCCGATTCAAGTGTTCATACTATTTATGCTTCGAGTCAGAGAACGTGGTTCCACCCCATGTCAAGCATTAAATTACTCATGAATGACAGCACTGCCACAATCAGCGCCGATTGCATAGCATATGTGACTCTCTTTGCTGTTCAATCAATTTAACGTGCTGTAGCAATGTTGCCGTACAAATCTGAAAAACACCGACGACGTCCATATGAAATGTAAATATAAAATCTACCAGCAGCAATACATGCGCAATGTATGATGCGAGGAAGGAAACCGGCTAGTGTGTAATAATGAATATTATGCTATTGATTCGCTGCAAACTACTCTGAAACCGATCACGGTCTTCATGTTGAGACGATTTAGTGCACGTATCACATAGCTTGGTATAGTCACTTTTCTCACAAGGCCAGTTCTGTTTCCAGAGCAATTCACCAACATCCGTCCTCTGCCCAAGTCTTTATTCAGCCTATCTCCAGGATAAACCAGCGTAATGCTTTCCAATCGATCACTGAAATAGTGTCCTGTTCGCTTTTTATCCAGATCGTTGGGAAATCACGAAATCCATGATGCTTACACATGTCCTCGTACGCATCTTCTCACCTAAACATTCAAATTACAAAATAATCTGGCCCTCGATTGATAATTCCTTTTCGTATTTAACGACACGCCTTCGGCCTGAATTAGCGTACGGTGAAAGAGACGAGGATGCTCGTTCCAAGAAATTGCGAATATGTTGCGAGGGTCGAAGGTACCCGTTTCCCTCTTTCCGATCAATGGGAGCAGGAAACACGCCTGACACTGAAGAGCCTCGTGTTAAAGGGACAGCACTATGTTAAAGCCTACACCTCAATTCTAATAATGCCATGTTTTATATGGAAAAGCGCCAAACCTATATGACCACAATATTATATAAATAGTGTATTTCTTGAGCATAAACATTATTTGAGGAAAGTCTCTCTCTTTTTTTTAGGTTAGTAGAGGGATAGAAATCAGGCTGCATTTAGGCCGAATGCAAGGGAATATATGGGGAAATACTACCATTAGACAGAGCAATACTGGGTTTTATATTTATGCTAAAACAAACAGATCTGCCAGTGTTTGCATAATTTGTGCCAGTTTAACATCATTTATTCACAATGCAAACATTAGTGAATTATAAATTGAACTCAGAGTACACAGACCTCCATTCATGACAATATGTGCAATGTTAGTGTTAATTTAACACTGAACATTTTATGGTGCAGACCAACATCCGCATCATGGTCTGGAATTATATTTAAATGAGTTATTTATCCTCTGTCAGAGCTTTCCAGCTGTGCTACAGAACTGCTGACTTCCTGTTCGAGTGTAAATCTTTACTCTTGCGCTCATAGGCACAAATCTGCAACAGTGTGTATATATCAGGGACGAAGGACAGGGATTTCTATCTGAATGCTAAATGTGACATTAGAGGCATCGTTTCCCAAAAAGGATGAACAATCACTTGATTGCAAACAAGAGCAATAATTTGAATTGGTGAGTTATTAAACTATGATACATATTCATAGTAATCAATGCAGCGATGATCAAATCAAATTGTGCACCTGATTTTACACTGCATTACAGCACGTTCACACACTCACTGACAACATCATATGGTAAACCTGGGAGGGGCAAACTATGGAGGAAAGAAGGACTGAGGCTGAAAAGTGCGTTTAGTTCATGTGAGAAAAGTGCTATAGGCTACCGTCACATGACAAGCATCATTGTTCAATTCCGATTTTTTCTCAGATCATGTTTGTCAATCTATATAGTTCACGTTCATAATTACAAGTGACCATTGTCTAACTGTAACATAAAATCATGTGTCTTCAATAATGGCATGCACATTCACATTGATACATTTTTGCATGAGTCATCTATGTTGCTGTTTTGCCCACAGTTTGTTTTGCTGCGCAGCTGCTGGCTAATGACAACAGCGCTAGACGCATATGTACGGGCAAAAAGCCACATCGCCTACTTGTATCCATCCATGCATGACCCCCGTATCAGCTCTGAAAGAATCAGATCTGTGTCATATTAAGGCGAAAAATAAGATTTGAGTCACTTCAGCCTTGTAATGTTAACATAGCCATATAGATGCTATGTTCATTTATTCAGTTCACTGAGGCACTTGGTCTGAGTCTGAACATAGTGGTTGACTCAGGGAATCAGTCTGAATCACAATGTTGTGATTGACGGAGGCACTTGGTTTGAATCAGAACGTAGCAGTCCACTGACACACACTCCATGGCTGAACTGTCAAAGCAGCAAGTGTTGGATGGATGGTATGCCAACAATTAGAACAGAAACAATATCATTGATGATTTATGGATGTAAGTGTAGAAGTGAAGGCCAGTTCCTGGTGATTAAAAAACTGGGCTTATATAAGGTGACTTTTTAAAGTTTGGCCTGTTTAAATTTTTTTGAAAGCTAATCAGTTATAAAGTGATGGATTTTCTCATGGTATTTGGGACAACTTTTTTCTTCCTAGCATGCAGCCAACCATTTTAGAGGCAACAGAGTAAAAAGTAAATATTTTTTTCTGATGGAGATATATATGAGGTGTCTTCACTTTGCATGCTTTATATGGAACACTTAAACAACATAATATAACTCCCTTTATTTTATTTTTTAAAGTGTTCCTTTTATTTTTTTGAGCAGTATATAAGCATTTGGCATTATTAAAATGATTAATCAATTATCAAAATAGTTTGCTACCAATTTTTGTTTGATTGTTTAATTGATTTATTGTTACAGCTCTAGCTCAAATAGCTCAAGCTTGCGGCTTGCACTGCAGCGCAAACTAGCCCTGTTCGTTCCTGGCAGCGCAATGCCATGGCTCAATGCACAGCCAGATTTGGTCTCTTCAATGCCCCCGGGCAACAGGTCCTCTAATGCTGAAACGCACAGGCGTACGAATCAAAAGCCGTGATTCACGTGGTAACTGAACTAAATAAAATGGTGGTAAATGAAAGTAAATGAACTAATAAAATAAAAACACCAAAGAAACACTAATCCAAAGCCAATTTTGCATCCTAAACTAATGGATGGATTATTTTTGAGCATATTTATCAAAAGGACTATGTTGGTTTCTGGGCTTTAGAATCTTTGTAATGAGTCTCAATAGGCTACTAATGGCCTGTAGTTAGACATTCCTGTTGATGCAAAGAAAGAGATAATAGAAAAAGCACAATCTTGTATGAGGTAGGGAAATCGTTTATTACCACATTATATTGTCAGTTGCCTTAATTGCTGACAAAAAATGTGGTAATTGATAACAGCAATTTGCTTCCTGATACTGTCTAGGGACAACAAATTGAAAATTAACCTTACAATTGAATAATCACATATTAAACTCTGTCCCAGCCTAATAGCAGAGTAAATGAATATGAAGTGACCCCAGATCTTGGCTGAGGGAGGGGAGTGTACAGACATTTGAAAAACCCGAGTTGAAGCCCACAAAGAGGACTTGATTCACAGATTCTGCACGATGCATTTTTATTTTATAGAATTAATTATTTAATTGCCAATGGTAGTATGAAGTCTCGTACTTGTATTACCCCTGCCAGCTTGATCAATGTACCATTCAAGCTGATTTTGCATTCATTTTGATAGGCCTGGCTATTTTCTAAGCGAAAATGGTCAAAAGATGTGCCTCCTTAATGGCGTGAAAGGCATTGGCTGCATCTGAATTATCTTTAGAGCAAGGAGCGTTCCTTTTAAACAGACATGAGCTGGAAATAGTTTTACTGGTAGTCATGACAGGGTATGCCAAATTGTATGTTTCATGAAGAAAAGGAGGCAATTAGCTTCTTGTTTGCTACTGTTCAGCAAGGAAACTAAGACCAACCTAGGTAGAAAATTAATATTAAATATGGACCACATTTGAGTCGGTGAATTCAATAAAGGCCCAACTCCATGTTGAAAATGTGTGGAGTCAAGACAGTCCTTGGGATTCAATGTGCAGGCTGCTTTTGTTCCAACCACAATTACAATACCAGAAACTGCAAGTTTTTGATTTTTAATGACTAGTTGCTTTTCAGGCAAGACAGTTTGTCATATTTAACCATGTTGAAGAAATACGTATTCCTTGATGTTTAAATGCCCAACATTCACAATGTATTAATTTTGCAATATTCCAAGAAAGCAAGCCAACTCAAGATGGTAAAATGTTTCAACTGATCAAAACAAAGACTGAAATCCACAAGCCGCTAATTAGGTTTCTGAGTGCAGGCGTTTAAGTCCTTTCCAAATGCTTTTCCGAAAACCAAACATAAAAATAACAACTAACAGGTTTGACTCATTATAATTTGTGTCGTCTTTGAATTCTTAATTTCCAGTTAAATATTTAATTGATTGGTCACCATGTGTCCAGAATTTCAATAAATAGAGGCAAAATGACTCTGCAGTATCAGGAGTCACAAAATAGAAGCCAGATGTTTCTTTAAAGGTCTCCTATTTTGTCACCTGGTGCAAAGCCAATCAGTTAATACAAGCCATTTCAAAATCGTTCCCCTCTTCACATCGCATGGGGAAGTAACCAACCAGAGGCAAGAGCAGCCGATCACTTCAGCCAAGCAGACAATCACATTTCATTATTCTGGGTGGTCACTGTGATAAAAGGAAAGGGAGATTTTGAACTGGCTCATAATGGCTAATTAGCTATGCACCTGGTGGCATAACAAGGGACCTTTAATTTCTGGTGTCACAAAAGTAATTTGCAATATAAGATTTGAATGTGGAGTTATTCAAGGCATGCATTGCTATTTCTGACATAATGTGGCTTTAAATGGTAAGTTATCCCTACAATCATGTGTAGTGCAATAAAGAAAAAATAGCAAATCGATTCTGGACTTGCAGTTGAGGTTGAAACAAAAAGCTGTGGACAGAGTGAGTCTCCAGGACTGAGTTTTGGAACAACTGCCCGTATATATTCATTGTTGGTGTGGTCAGAGTGACTGAATTCATCAGTGCTATGCCAAAGTGCTTTACTCCACTTAGCTCAACATAAGGTCAACCTTACTTAGAGTAAGGTTCCTTTACAAATAGATCATCATCTTAGACAGGCTGGTCGTTATTATTCATTGCCATAATAATAATAATAATAATAATAATAATACAATCCCCCTCCCCCACCTGGGTGTCCTCTGAAGTCCTGCTTGGTGCAGAATTAAAAATGGCCACAGGGGAGTGTTGGTTGTTTTTGCAGTAAGACTTGCTGAAGAAGTTTCACTTTGTTTTTATGGCAGCTCCTTGGTTGTGTGCTTTTTGCTTGTTTCCTGTTGCGCTGTAAGTGTAATACATTTTTGTAAGGACTTTATAAAATTTCTTTCTCTTCTGGTTGCATACATTTAGGATGATGTTGTCATTGGTCAGAGAAATAACCTTGAACTCTTTTTAAAAAAATGTTCGGTTTTTATTAATTATTCTAATTTACTGCTTCTTTAAATGTTAAGATGCGATTTAGAGGGTTGATTCCACAAGATTGCTTTGGACCACTGTTTGCAACGTCAGTCCTGAGGACCCACTGTATTGTTCTGACCTCAATTACAGTCATAGGATGATAAGCTGGTTATTTGTCTCCGGTGCATTTCATGTTTAGTGCAGTTATTTGTCCTCTTCAGCTACAGTTTGATAGCAATACCCATGCATACCATGATGACTCAAAGATCCTTTTTTCTAAATTGCAATAGTGCCTTTTAAACAGATTTGACATTGAGAATGTTAGGCCTAGTCCATGCGTTTGTGTATTTTAAACCAGGTTTTTTTTTTTAATTTGTTTGTCTTATATGTCTGCAAAAAATTGTAAAAACATAACGTGTGGTCAATAGCATGCAGTCAAATAGAATAAATTGGCAGCAGTGATGTAGCATAATAAGTCCATGTGGTGCAATCACAAACCTTAAAATGGTGCCATGGGCACTGTCGCTCACTTGGTTTATTCCAGGCTTTAGTGTTAAATAAGCTTGCAAGTGATGGTAGTTGGGTGTTTTTTTTTTTTTGTTTGCTTTTTTTTCCTTCCTTCACTTCCTCATGCTGGCTATTCTAGGGCTAAGTCTGACTAATTAAAACATTACGGCTTATCCACTAATTCCTAACCACTTTTCTTGAATCTTTGTGGAAAACGTCATAAGGTAAAGGAAGGTGTAAAAAAGAATTCCGAACAGGTTAAGAAGACAGCCGTGGTAATTAGAGAATCCAAATGCACTTATACTAGGAAACATGATCAAGTGTTCCCCGCCCATTATGTTTCTTTATGCGATTGGCCGGATGAATGGTCGACGCTTAAAATATCGCTGTTGTGCAGAATTCTGGGAAAGAATTATTTCATTGCTTTTCGAAAAGGATGGTTCTGTACACCCTATGCTAGAGGTGGTAAATTAGGAAGACTGAGACACCTTTCCTTACTTTTCTAGACAAGAAAGACTACTTGGACGCAGTCTAGAGGTCTAGTAGCTGCTGCCATTCAAGGCCAGTCATTCTTGAACTGTTGGGTAGTTAAAAAGTGGCCCAACTCCTGCTAAAATGGTTAAATCCCATCCGGTTTCAAAATGAAAAAATGGTGCAGTTCAAATTCACAAAAATCGAGACTTTCTAAATGGTATGCTGAAACCAATGGGTGACGTCACAGTTGCTTCGTCCACCTTTTTATGTAGTCTATGATTCAGACGCAGCCCAGGACGCTCTAGATTCTATTCTGACTAACTCTTAAGTTTGAAACAAGTCAAAGGCTTTCAGGTTTACATTGGGTTGTTTCTGATCTGCTCGTAGAGCAAATAATTCGTCAAAGACAGTCCGGGCTATATGAAAGGTTTACGGAACATTGGCTTGTACATTGAAAAATGCCTAGTTCGTCCCTTTCACAGGGAAATGGCCATATTTATGATGGAATACCCATAATTTTCATGCGTTGGCAATATAATTGAATGGTTAAGGCCGGGGCAGATAAAATTACATTGGTAGTGTTGCTTGATTAGTGTACAGGTTTGTAGTTCCACATACAGCATATAGGTGGCCGCAGCACTGCTAAAAGATGAAATATACTCCTCATAGTGCTACTATGAGGTAATGAGTAGAGCAGCAAGGTTTTTTTTTTTTTCTTGATTATGAAAGAGCAAGCCATTAGCCACCATTTCAACCATGGTACATAGTTTATACCCGTCGTAGATGACTTATAAGCTGTTGCATAGGCCAATACAAAATTCCAAATTTTGGGGTGGAGGAAATATCTCAACACATAATTGGCACATTTGGAGTTTTTTTTTTTTAAATCATTCTCAGCAGTTTGGTAGGCCATCCTGTGAGCAACAGTCACAAAAAAAGGCAATTTTCTACAAGTGCAAGTTAAAACTCTGCCATGCAGAGTGAAAGCTATATATCAACAACATTCAGAAATGCTGCCGGCTTCTCTGGGCCCAAGCTCGTCTGAGATGGACTGACGCAAAGTCGAAAAGTGTGTTTTGGTCCCACACAGGGTTGTCTGCTCTTATCCGTAAAGGGCCGGTGTGGGTGCTGGTTTCCCTAACAGCCCAACACTAATACACCTGATTTTACTTAGCAAGGTCTTGATTGACCCCCATGATTAGTTAATTGGATGATTAAGGTGTTATGGCACTGGGATAGAATAAAAACCTACACCCACACCGGCCTTTGCGGATAAGATTGGACACCCCTGGTCTAACGAGTCCACATTTCAAATTATCTTTGGAAATCATGGTCGTTGTGTCCTCCGGGCTAAAGAGGAAAAGGACCATCCAGATTGCTATCAGTTATATTAATCTTTATTCTGGAAATGGCTTTAAAAATCACTCCATATTTAAAATCATAACATTTAATATTCACTTTCTGCTTCTGGAAGTATGTTGCCTAAAAATTAGTTATAAATAAGACTGAGTGTTCTAATGTAGTTGTTGAATACATGAATGTCATTGATAATATTGTCCTTTGAAAAAGTCAAATCCAGGTATTAGACTTGTTTCCTGTGTAGAATACCTGATTCAAACAAAAGACTCAATTATTTGCATCAGGTGTGCTTCACATAGGACTGAAATAATAATTACTATTCCTTGTTGCACCATTGGGTTGAAGGGTTACAATTGTGTCCTCAGCCTACGTCAATTAAGGTTTAGGTTGTTGATAAATGACAGACCTTATGTTTACTGAATCCTTTGTCTTGGGGAAGAAATATTGTGAATGTCTCTTTCTAGAATGGTGCTTTTTTTTAAAGATGAAATTGTCTGGATTTAGTGGGGGGTGGGGGTCTTTGGGTGATGGAGCCTGAAAAAATATCGTCATGCTTGATGGACGATAATGTTAGTCCAGGGACATTATTTAGTTGATCCCAGAACAACACTTCCATGGTGACATCACATTGTGCACAATGGTATGGGTCCCTTTTTTCATCTTGCATTTTAAAATGTGTTATGTTCTTTATTAGAGACAAAACGGGACTGCAAAGGTTGGCCAATCCAGCACCCACGCTCTCTTCTGGAGCTGTGCCTTTGTAATGTGTGCAGTTTGGAGTTTTGCATTGTCCTGTTGAAATATGCGGGGCATTCAGGGAAAAGATGTCCTTTTAAAGGTTGCATATGTTGCTCTGAAATCTGTTTACTTCTCAGCATGAATTGTGCCTTCACAGAAGTGCAAGTTCCTCTTTTCCAAGGGCACTGACACAACCCACAGCAGACAGCGCATAGATTTGGACTTTTTGCTGGTAAAAGTCTGGGAAGTCCTTTTGTTTTTTGGTGTGGAGCACAGAGCACTGTTTTTCAAAAAATAAAGACTCAAAATATTGATTTGTCAAGTCATGTTTCATGTTCACTGCCCGATTCCTTTGAGCCCAGAGTTGTCAACGGCATTTCTGGACATTATACTTCCCTTTTTTATTTATTTTTATTTATTTATTTTTTTCAGTTGTAACTGTAACTTGCGGATGCAACTGTACTTGTCAAAGGTTTGACAAAGTAATCCTGAGCCCTTGTGGTCATCTCATTTCTAGATAAATGGCAGTTCTTGATGCAGGGCTGTCTGGTGATCATAGATCAGGGTATTCAGTATAGGCTTGTGCCCCTGCCCTTTACAACACAGGAATTTCTTCACATTCCTTGAATTGTTTATCTATGTTATGCACTGGAGAGGATGAAATATCCCAATACCTTCCTGTCTTTCCTTTGTGGAACATTACTTTTAAAACTTTCAATGATTTTTCTCATGCATTTGTGAGCTTAATGATGAACCTCAACCCATCTTTGATTCTGAAGGATTAGGCCTTTCCTGGAAGCTCCTTTTGTACGTCATTATTAAAATCACCTGTTGACATCAGCTTTTTTCAAACCACATCTTTCAATTTTTTTTTCCCTCAATTACTAGCCATAAATTGCCCAGTTTTAACCTTTGGAATATTTTATGAGCTTGAATGGCAGGAGTAGATGTACATTTTCGATTAAAATGATTACTAGATAACATTAAATATCTCGCCTTCATATTGTCTGCAATGAAATACAAGTCAAAGTCAATTTAGTAATCACAGCATTCTGTTTTAATTTTCCATTCCATCCTAATTTTGTTCCACGTTAACGGACCAAAAAGCAGAGTGAAGAGAACTCAAACCTTGCAGCAGTACTCCGTTCTTTCCACAGGAGGAAATTGACATTGAGGCTGCTACATATGAAGACATATGAAGCCCAACGTTGGAGCTGACACGACAACAAACACAGCAATGAGCAATGCCTGGAGCTCCTGAGCCCACAGGGTACTGGTTATTGTCATGACTGCAACCTTCCAGTCTGCTCTAGCAGCAGGAGTCTCCGTCCTAATAGATTCTGGATGCGCAACATCTGTGTCACAGATGTGAGGGTCACTTGTTTCCCCAGGGGCACAAATTCCCTGTTTTTGTCCATTGTGGGCAGTGGTTTGTTCTGTTCAGTGCCCTGGTGAACCAATGCTCATTGGTAAATGGTCACTGTGGCAACCTGGCAATTAATTATTTAAGCATGTTCTTTCACCTGATGTAACATTTCTTTAGGGGTTTGAAAATGGCCACAGGAGGCTGGTTCTGTGACCATGGGGAAAACATTGTTCACTTTCTCTGGGACACAGCACTGTGCGAGAATCCCTGAAGAAGAAGGAGTTCAGGACATGGCAATCTGGCACAATTTTACTGGAAGGAAGATTTTCTGTGTTTTATTAGCAATGTATCGCTTCAGCACTGATGGTGAACCTCTGTTCAACCCTCACTGACCGTGCAGAAATCTTAGGAGGTGCTCCTGCCGAGGTCCACGACTCGGCCCAGTCAAAATGAGCTTGTGTCAATGAAACTGATGGATCAACCAAACTTTGTGGTGTGCATATCCTCGTGCAATGCTCTGGGATAAATGATTGATTGTCATTTATACTGCATGTCCATCTGATCTTTTCTCTTGCCTTGTAGGCCGGAAGGGCTTGGATTCACAGCTAATTAATCAGTCACACATTCCTTTTTTCCAAGAGACTACCCAAGCTGTTCCTTGCAAAGAAGGGGGAATCGCCCACATCTCCACATCTGATCAGGTGAGCTGATGAATCAGGAGATGTTAAATCATATCTCCTGATTAGGGGCTGGTGGCCTTTCACCCATGTTCCACTATTGCTGCATCTCAGGCCTCCATTTTAGAGAGGATGAATCCTTCCTCAGGGAATGTCTGTTTAGAAGATGGCTGCAATTTTATGGTCCACACCAAAAGAATACTGAAGGCTAGTGGTAAGACATGCTCTTGTTGTTGAGCATGTGTGTTCTTTCTTGAATTCAGAGGAGATACTGTCATTACAATGTACTTAGTCATTGTTACCTTGTCATGTTTCAGAATACATTCGGCCTCTCCCAATTATGGACAGGCATGAGAGCAACACTGAGTTGTCCATGGGGAACTGCAGCACGACAGCACCTGGAGTGAATGTGCAGGTCAGTACAATACAGTATCAGTGTACAATCAATGACCATATGCTGAATGGTTTAAAAAAAAAAAAAAAATGCATAGTTGCTATTTACTTTAGTACTGAAAGCCTTTCTGACCTATTAAGTAATCCAAGGCAAGTGGCTTAGCAATTGCATGCCTCACTAATTTCAATAACTCAATTTTATTCTGGTCTTGGAATTTATTAGAACAGTAACTTGCTCAATTGTTTACCCCATTTATGCCTGAATTTTCTTTTTTTACTTTTTTATGTTATTATACTTCAAAATATCTCTCTAATAGTCATTCAAACAGGACACTTTTTCTGAACAGTCCTCATGTGAGGACGCTAGGCATAAATGGGTTAATCAAAATGGATAGACAGATAGATCGATCATTTATTCAGCCACTGACATAAAATACAATGGAAATTGGGTGATAGCAAGAGCAAACATATAAAAGGCGAAAACGACACATGAAAACTATTAACAAATGAAACAGGACCATAATGATTAAAAACGAGATCTAAACACTAAAAGTGAAGCTAAAGTTGTGTGTAAAATCATAATAAAATGTATTGCAAGTGTTGCAAGAGGCATTAACGTATATGACTCGCATTGCACAGCTTAATCGCTGAGGGATAGAAACTGTCCGTAAGTCGTTTAGACCCCCTGAATGTCTGAATCCTCACACTAGAGGGCAGAAACTGAAAATAATTCCTAGCTGGAAGGGATGGGTCTTCCAATATTTTATCAGTACGCTTTAAGGCTCGCTCCTGATATAGTGAGCAGAGATGGCAAGTTCGAACCAATGATACGTTCTGCGGTGTTAATGATGGATTGTAATTTTTTAATATCGTGTCGAGTAGAGCGGCCAAACCAGACTAAGATATTTGTTGTTAAAATACTTTCAATTATTGCACGATAGAAATTGATTAAAACGGAGGATAAATTATGCTGTGCTTAAACCATTTCTTACTCAACTCTGTCCATTTGGAGCTTCATGACAGGATTTAGTGCTGTGAGGAAATAAAAGAAATGGTTTCTGACTATTGCAAAATTTGTGTGTTTACATCACTCAAAGATTTTAGAGTGGAAGCTGATGTATTTAGATGGAAATACACCACTGGCCAATTCCATATCAACTCAATAATTCTCAGACTAAATGTTTCTGGTCAAGGGCAGATGGTAAAGTTCTCATTGCATACTAAAATGTGTTAATCTGTCCCAAGGAAAGGTCATACGTGGACCAATGTGCGTGAGAGTGCCTGTGAGGTGCCCAATCATAATCTTGTGATTACCATCCTAAAAATATTCTTTTTTTTTTTTATTCTTTTAATATTAATTCTGAATGTTCAGCCACCACCTTTATATCTCCAATTGAAAGATCTCCACCTGGTCCCTGATCTGCAGTAGTGATGCATTAATTCAATACTCAATGCACCAAGTGCAAGTGGTTTGTGGCAGTCAAAGGCGTAATCTACAGGGAGGGTGGGCGGATATGTCCCCCCAATGTTGAAATCATGCGTTTTCATCCGCTCCAATAATGTGCAGTGATAAACACTTCATCAATGAAAAGTAAAAGGCACTCCTGCCATCACGAGCGTTTTACTTCTGTCCCCTCTCATGAACTAATGGTAACTCCCTTGGTAGCAGTGCTCGTAATTAATCCCTCGGAGAATTATCATGCTTTCCGACCAATTAAAGCTAGGGCAGGCAAATTAATCTTATTGGTCTTAAATTTCAGAGTAAACCTCTAATCTGTATTTGGAACTGCCATGCGAGAAATTCTGGTCTGACCTGACCTTGCTCCCTTAGTGCTCTATTGGGTTCAAGTTTCTAGGCTTCCAGAAAGCCTCAAATAACTGTAGAACTCAGCTGGGGGACTATCCAAGGGCAAATGTATCCCCTATTCCCATACATCACCAGAGCGGCGCAACCAGGGGCTGATTCACAAGGTGAGAGGGGCTGCTGTTTGTGTCGTCTTTTTACAGCAAGTGTAAAGAAGGGATCACCAAAGAAGGGCTGGTTCTGAGAAATTAATATTGAATTATATATATATATATATATATATATATATATATATATATATATATATATATATATATATATATATATATATATATATATTTAATTAATATATCTGAGCATTTTTTAGGGCCTGTTTATGCCTCCATAGCCCCAATAAAAGGCTCAAATCATCTGGTTTAAGTTTCGGCTTACATGTGCCAAAAATTAAATAAATCCACAAATTATTTCTTGCTTTCATTCAATGACTCAAATCTTTGAGGTGGAGGAGACAACAGCGGCTGTCTTCCAAACACTAATATCCTCCCAAAGTCCTTTGGGTATGCAACAATTGGCATAGCTTTTCCTGGGAGGTCTTACAGCTCCCCTTTATGCACATTCCCAGTCATAGCATAATAATTGATGGAAATAAATCTCCAGGCAGCTATGCTGGTATTCGCAGATACTCCATGAGCAAACATATTTGGTGAAATTTATGAACAATTCTAAAGTAGAATGTAAAGTTGATGAACAAATTAAGTTAGCTTGACAAAGCCAAACTGTTATCATTGATGCTAATATTTCGCACAACCCAATCCTCAACTCTCTACAACTAGCACTTCAATTGTTATGAAGGGTAAAAGCTAAGCCAATCCGCAATAACGGACAGGCCTTCAATTAACATATGACCTTTTCCTAAGTCCAACTATCTTCTCCTTTATGTTTACATTTAGGAAGGATGTACTTAGTAATGTGAGAGTTATGTGTACATTTGCAAATATGCCGTCATAAATATTGTGAAATGTTGTGTTTTATGTACTCTTTGCAGGAGGTGGATGGGGAAGAGGACACTGATCTGGTGAAGTTGCTCAGAAGCTCCCTGTCCAAGGTGACACCCTCAGTCTCTTATCTCATCAATCTGTGCATTTACATTGATTTAATTTTGTTTGCGGGTGTACGCATTTATGGTTGGAGCTGATAACTGAAAAATCATCCCTTTGCGACAGTTATTAGTCCTGACTTGTTCTCAATTGTTTTTTTTAATTAACGATACATTCACCCTGAAAGCATTCCATACTATCAGGTGTTGGTATAAGTCTCCTCATTGGGCAAGACGACAACCATTCATTTGGATGCACAATTGGTGCATTTCAATCACCCTTATTCAAAATGTGTAAAGTTGTTTCAAATCTTCTTGTTTTGTTAAAATTGTTTAAATTAAACCAATCATAAAATGCAGGTTAGATCGCCTGATGTGCCAAAAAGATAGTGCCGAAATTTCAGAGCTGTTCACCTTTCATAACGAAAATGCCTATATTTAAGTCAATTATTTCTCTGAACCAAATTCAACTTTTTCCTGAGTCTCCCTTATATTGCATCAAGACAGAAGTTGTGTCTTTAATTGCCAATGGATTATTCTTATAATAGGAAAACTTCTTAATTGAGGAATATGATTTAGCGCAAGTTGGGACTAATAATTGCTGGGCCGTTCCATGCGTACACATTTTGAAGTTGTGGCTCGCCACTGGTTAATGAGTTTTTCATCGCAAAAGGGCCAAACAACATGAGGCACAAAAACTTTGTCATTTCCTGGAGCAGATTAAGTCAGGAAGTAGAGGAAAGTAATGTAAGTGCACTGTATGTCATGCTTCTTTGTGTTGCTAATTAAAATTGGGTGGAGACTGTGTATCCACTGGACTGTTTTCCTTGGATGATTTGAGTCATGCAGCTAGCGTGTTTTTTTATAATTTTGATTTGTTTAATTTACAGAGCTCTTTGGATAGTTTGACCAGCATGTGCAGGGAAGAGTGGGATTACAGGTGTGCTGAGGTCAAGGGTGACCTTGTTTTCTCCTTGGACTTTGATGATCACACCCGGATATTCTCTGTCTTCATCAAAGAATGCCATAACTTGGCGTATGAGCACCTCTCTAAACGGCGCACTAATCCGTGAGTCTGCTTTGCTGATGGAGATGGACTAACTGACGCAGACATGCTTTCAGGATTTAAATATTGCATCAGCAAGTGCTGTAGTGTTTGGTCTAATGGCTCTTCCTTCGACTGCATAATGACGTTTTAAATTTTCTTATATATATATACTGAGCAACAAAAAATGCAAGTTTGCAAGTTAGTTAATTTACTCTTATGGTTACTCAAAGTGACCACAAAACAAAGAAAAGTTTAATGAAATAAGTGTAAATGTGGGCACGCTGGTAATACATTTGAGTTCTATAATTGCGCGTCTTCTTATTTTTCGGTCTGTCTTTAATTAACTTGCGTTTGTTTTGTTGTTCAGTATAGATGATCATGAAAATATTCTCCTCTATTACAGGGTAGGAATTCAGGAAATTTGTCTAAAATGGACCCTTAGATTCACATTTCAGAGATTTATTTATCTTATTCAGGTATGTCAAATGCTACTTGCTACCTTGGAGGTCTCACCAGAACAAGAGAAGAACTTCCATCAAATACGACACTGTAAATCCGACCTACAATGAGAACCTTAAGGCAAGAGCTGTAAAGTATAGTGGGACAGAATGGTATTATATTATTCATTTATTTTTTATTTTTTTCCTTTTTCAAATTAGCAAACCAAGAATTAATTCTACCACATGGATTCAGGAGTATTACTTATGCCATCTGTTTGGGTAATAAGTCTATGACTGTTTCGTTCTGACTCATCCTGGTTCTGCTCCAGTTCTCAATCTGCCGTTCCCAGTTGGTCATGCGCACATTGCTCCTGTCTGTCTGGCATCATGACATCTTCAACCACGATAGATTTCTCGGAGAGGTGGAACTTCCTCTTGACTGCAGGGACTTGGACTCTCCCCATGAGGAATGTGTTGCGCTCCGAGGGAAGGTAACACTGCAGGACTTAATTCTTACCTTTTTGTCTCCCATTCCCTGCATTTACAGGCCAATGATCTGCAGTCGTTAACCTTGTGCATCATTCTCTTTTGAAGGTTACAGCACACATGCTGCCCTCTGTCTCTGTTTTTGCTCGGCACAAGGGACAGCTAGCGTTTTCTCTGAAGTACATAATCACTGATCTGCAGTCTGCATGTGGTATGAAAGGTGAGGGGGAGACTGTGAAGAATTGGAGTTTGCTTGCTGCACCGCACATCTCTGAATGTGCTCTGTTCTCTGTGAATGAGCTCTGTGCTTCCCTGTCCATGAAAATTATTGTTGTTAATCATCTTTGAGCTAGTAGTCTGTGATTTCATTCCGTCCAGCCGATTCTTTCATGAAGAAAAAGAGAAGGGGAGAGGGGGAGCTCCATGTTTGCATCAAAGAAGCAAAAAACCTGATTTCAGTTGGAGCAGGATCTACACTGGATTCGTTCGTCAAAGGGTGAGATGGCTCAATGCTTAGTTGGTGTCAGGACTGCACCTACCGATAATGATAAAGTGCCTCTGAATTTAGTATTCTAACACAGGAAGGTGTCAAGGCACATCTCATTTTAAAGTTGGCAAAATGATGCCTGCTGTGGTTTCTTCATTTAGACAATATTGAGGTCTGCGTTGTTGACATGGCAACATGGCACAATTTATGATTGCACCTTAGGCAGCGGGTACGGTTTTCAAGCAAGAGCTATTTTAGCATCATATCTTTTTTTCTTCATCTAATTTATTTTGCCAGTTAAAATTTGTTTTATGTTTCCAGTTTTTACAACTCTATGGCTGAAAAAGCAGGGTGGCGATGAAAAATGCATATAAAAACCAAATGCAATGGTTTGCAAAGTATTTAAGCTCTATATGTATTTGAAAATGGTACAAAGGCAACATACATTCAGTCATTAAAAACGCATAGGTAAATATTTCACTTATTTTTAATATTATTTTTGGTCATATCAATTCATCATTTCCATGTTAACCTATCGACATGGAAAAAAATAAAATAAAAAAGCGAAAGAAGATGGCTGCCAACTAATTAGAAAAATGCCCCTCAAAGGTGTTCAATTCAAATTAAGGTGTCTATCAATACCACATATGTCCACCACCAGCAGCCAAGCAAGCTGTGATTCTTCGCCTCATACTGGACACCAGATGACCGATTCTGTTCTGTGGAATGTTGTCCCACTCTTCCTCAAGTGCTGCGATCAGCCCTCGCTGATTTTCAGGGCTTGGGTTCCACTGTGAAAAGCATCCCTTCAGATCAAAGATGCTGTACTGGGTACAGATCAGTTGAGTATGCAGGCCAGGACAGGAAATTGACATCCTCGTTCTGTAGGTAGGCTGTAGTAACGCGCGCTGCATGAGGACGGGCATTGTCTTGCTGAAACGTTGTCACTCGTTGGTGATTGCACAGGAATGGAATCACTTGGTGTCTGAGGACGGTGTTAATGTACCATCATGCGGTCAAATTGCCCTGCATGACCACCAATGGTGTTCTGTAGTTGGCCGATACACCGGCCCACACCGTAACACTTGGACCACCCCAGCGATCTCGTCTCTCATAGCAGTTGGCCACACGCGTTCTTGTCCATCAGCTCTATCCATGCAAATCCGTGTCTCGTCACTGAACAGCAGAGTTCCAGTTGCGTATGGTCCATCTGTCAAGCCACCTGCACCACAAGGACCTTGCCTGACGATGTGCTGGTGTCAGAACCAGGCCTCTCATTGGTCTGCGCGCAAGTCGTGAAGCCGGCGTCAAACCGTGGGTCTGCTTATGCGGGGATTGCTCCTACCCGGTGTCTCTCGTGCTGTGCGGGAAGCAGTGCGGAAATGGTCCCGCAGATGCAGGTTCTGGATCTGCCTCGTTGTCACCCGCTGTCTCCCTGGGCGCTGGCGTTCATTCACTGACCCTGTGGCACAGATGCACTGGCCACGTCTAGCAATGGTAGACTGAATCAGAGCCAGATAGCAGATTGCAATCAAACCTCCCTCCAACATGCCAAGGGCAGGATGACTTTCTCTTCACATCTCTTCCTAGATGTGCAAGTTACCCCCTGTTGTGCACTAAGTCATGTGGAAATTTGACTCTGACCAATAAAAATAGGCTTGGTAGCCTCATCAAAGTGACTAGTAAGGTTTGCGGTAGGAGTCATGCTCAGCTCACTGACCTGTGTAGTAGGCAGCTGTTCAGAGAGGCTGCCTGTATTATGGAGTGCCAGGATCACCCCCTTCACTCAGAGCTTTTAATGTTACCATCAGGGCGGCTGTGGAAGATGCCTGCTATTAGGACCAAAAGATTTAAGGTTTCTTTCATCCCTACTGCCATTCAGTTGTTGAATGGCACATAGCATTGTTTCTGCTGTTGTCTGTAGATGCTTCTGCTTATTCTGCACAGACTGTTTAGGCTTCTGATGATCACACTTTCCACTTTTTACCTGTGCTTTGCCCAGTGATGCAAATTTGAACTCCTTGTAAAACCAAATTTTTATTTAATTTATTATTTATCTTATTTTACTTTTAATCTGCCCTCTCTGTAATCTGATATGTGTGTTGATTTTTCTCCCATCAGCGATTCTGTGGGTGTGGGAGTGGGTGGTGTTTTTTTTTATTTTTTTTTTTAATTCTGGCTGCAAACCAATTTCCCAGTAAGTGATAATAAAGATACTTTGAGCTAATGCACTCCATTATTATCTTAGATTCTCGCTTTGAAATGTGTGTTGATAACAAGTGGGATGGCCCCTTTCCGTCTGAGCCCAAAGGAAGCGGCATCCATGATTTAAAAAAATTTCACATTTAGTTTGGTCAGATCACAGGATAGTTTTTCTCTTCACCAGTCAATCTTAAATGACCTTGGGCCCAGTGAAGGTGGCAACATTTCTGGATCTTGTTTATCTCTGGTTTTGCCTTAACATGGTAATGTTCCAACTTGTATTTGTGGATGGAGCAATGAACTGTGTTCACTGACAATAGTTTTCTGAAGTGTTCCTGGGGTGATGCCGTGCTTTTCATCATTGAATTCTGTATTTTTAATGCAGTACCATCTGCGAACATGAGGATCATGGCCATTCAATACTGGTTTTTGTCCCAGCCCCATGCGTACAGAGATTTCTTCGAATTCGCTGAATATTTCAATGCTATTAGTTACCGTAGATAATGTAATCCCTCAATTTTTATATTGCTCAATGTTATTTGTAAAATGTTTAACTATTCCTCCACTCAGTGTTTCACAGAGTGGTGAAGCCCTTGCCATCCTTACTTCTGAAAGACTCAGCTTCTCTGGGATGCTCTTTTTACACCCAATCATGTCGCCGACCTTTTACTAATGAGCCTAACTAGCTGTGAGATGTTCCACCAGGAGTATTTTTTCACATAATACAACTTTTTCCAGTCTTTTGTTGCACCCCTCTAACTTTTCTGATGCACGTTGCTGGCATCAAATTCAAAATGAGCAGTTTTCAAAAAAAAAAAGAAAAAAACAATAGAAATGATCATTTTCAACATTTGATACGTTTGCTTCATACTTCATCATTGCTACACTAAATATCGGGTTTAAATGAATAGCGAGTCATTGCATTCTGTTTATTTCCATTTTACAGTGTCCCGACTTCTTTGGGAACAGGGTTGTAAAGTGCTCGCAGTCTTAATTGCAGCATTAGCTGGATGCAGCACAGCAGCAAGAAGGGGAATCTTTTTATGCCAGTGGCAGGGCAGACAGGCAGTTTATGTTGCCTGACTTAGAGGGCAGAGCAGTGCTTGATATGCATGGTAATGAGGGTTTGCCCTGAGTTGTCTGCCTTTACGCCCACTGCAAGCTATGCCCCATTTAATTTCAGAATTAGTCTTTTTTTTTTTAAAGTTTATAGTCGCAAGTTTAAGGCTTAAAAAGTAGTCAGACAGAGAGCGGGATGCAGACAGTGAGCCACACAAAGGAAATAGCCTGTAATAATGCTGTAAGAGACTTAGACAGCATCAACATGGAAAAAAGTCACTCAAGGGGGCAATTCACTAGCCTCTGGTATGTAAAATTCTGCTTCTCGTGAGGGGAAAGGCAATCTGCTAGTGACCCTGGAAGCATCGGACATCACTGGTGCGGCCTGTCTCTCTAGAGCAAGGTTTGTTAGATTATAAACTGTAGCTTGTATCCAACAAATTGGGGGGGTAGGTTTTGGCTTGGAGTACTAGTGATCCTCCTAGAGTCCTGAACCATTCCCATACATTTTGAGACTTGGGGAAATCTGGAGTCTGATCTTTTTTGTGGTTCAAGCTGAAGCCTTGCATGTGCTCCAGGAGCAGTACCATGTGACAGCGGTATTCCCCCTCTGAGCCCACACAGACTGTCCAGTTGTTGACATTATTGAGATTCCCCTATTGCCTCCTGGGTGCAAGGACTGCATTCATGCAGCAGGCGACTGTCTGGGGAGCCAGAGATATACCATAGGGCAGGGGTTCCCAAACTTTTCCAAATCAGGGCCCAATTGAAAATCTAAAAAATGTCCGCGGCCCACCTTTGTCCTATAAACAGTACATAGACGAAATTATGCATTCTCAGAACACTTAACAGCAACAATAATTGTTGTTGTTGTTGTTAAGAAAATAAAATAAATTAAATAAATAAAAAACAACAACAATTATTGTTGCTGTTGTTTTTTAATTATTATTATTATTATTATTATTATTATTATAACGATTCAGGATTGAAATGAAAGCAGGGGGATAAAGGAAGCCCAAACTTTTAATCTGTGGTGTACACACAAGACAGAATTAATTATCGAACACAGTACCTGCTCCTCCGATTATGACCCCTGGTCATGATGACCAGAAAGCTACGTTCCGATCATAAACTATATAAGGTTCCTAAAATATTGTGAGGTCAATAACACTCAATAGGTTATTACTTCTAAATATTTTTTAAAATTGTGCAATAAATATTTTACAATAAAAATAATAAAAATTCATATTTGCAAAAATGAATAATATTTTTAATGACCTCTCACGGCCCACCTGCAGTACCACCACGGCCCACCAGGGAGCCGCGGCTCACACTTTGGGAATCACTGCCATAGGGGAAGACCTGAAACTCGAATATTCTGCCCTCAAACCCAAATACCAGGAAACACTAGAGATCTTGCCAGATTGGTATCTGGAAGTATGCATCCTTGTGGTCAGTGGTGGCAAACCAGTCTCCTATTGTGATGACCTGCCTCATTCTGGGAACTGTCAAGTCTGTATCTCGGGGCGAAGACACTGTTGAGCCTCTGAGGTCCAAAATGGGAAGAAGCTGCCCATCTTCGGGGCAAAGAAATGGTGGGCGAACCCAGCCTGGTAAATCCCACTTGCTACTTCTCACATGGCTTTCTTTTTCAAAAGGGTGGACAGTGCTACCTGCAGAATCAAAGCATGCTGAGGGTTGTTCACGATGGAAAAGTGGGTGACCTCATTGAGGGTCTATGGGAAAGCTCCAAGTGATATTTGTGGGTCATATTGAACACACAAAGCATTCCCATGACAGGTTCTCTGTCCAAATGCCTTTTGTCCACTTTGGGCAACGTGGAAAAAACTGCTCCTAGGGGTGCGCAAATCACGGCGCAGAATTTTTAATTGGCAGATTTGTTGTACTGCATACAGTACTTAAGCATCATCGCTCTGAAATCAGGGCCATCATCTCAAAACATTAGCACTTAATGTCAGCTGACCCTATCGGTAAACAATTATTCCAACACCCACTGATGTTCACTTACAGAAGAGGGCACAAACTGATTATCTTGTCAGATATGAGAATTTGCTCTCATAAGTTATCCTGGGAGTACCGGATGATACAAGTTGATCCTTCTCCCGCAAGAACTGTGCAGCCTTTGACAGTAGTTTTAAGATGCTTGATCAGCCGCAGTACCTCAGGGTGCCAATATGAGATCAGACGTGATAACATGCACATCTCATTTACTATTCTTTCCCATTAATTTACAGTATGTCAGTAAGGCTAATCATAAAATGTGTCTTGGGATTAATGAGCAGAAAAGGTGAAGTGATGTTAACAGACCTGCATTCAACAAAAGTGGGTTCCATGATTTGTTCTTTGCTTGGACATAATGCCAGTGGGTCTGGCACTTGCAAAAAAAAAAAAAAAAAGGCACACCTTTTCAAAAGTAGCTTTCAACCTGTGGGTGGTGATATTCAGATGGGGGCAGAATAATTCTCATGAGCCCGCATGTGACGCACAGAGGGGAGCCAAATCTGAAAGGCTTGCCAAATGGCACGTTTTATGAAAAGGGCAGCCCAGTTATTTCTCTGGGCTTTCCTTTCTGTGGGCTTATCTATAGTTTTCCTTTCATAGTTAGTGGTTTGGTAGGAACTATGGATACCAAAATATGTGCACGAGAACTGTAAAAGTGAGTTTTTCATATGTGCCCTTCAAAGTTTCTACTTAGTGGCCAACATGGTCAAATCAGGCTTCATACACAGCCTCATTTCGAAGCACTGCTGATATGGATACCTGTATAATATATAATTTCAGAATTATTATTTTTTTTTATTATTTCACTCCCTTCACCTTTCGCCCATAGTCAGCTCTGATAGGCTCCAGCTCCAGCTCCCTTGCGACCTTAGTGCTGAAGAATAGGTAAAGATGGTGGATGGATGATGATGATGATAAGGGGGAAAAGGAATGAAATTTTGAAAATGTCCATATAGTAAACACAGCAGTAATTACAGCAATAACAAGAAATACAATGACAAAATGAGCAACTCAGGATTTTTACACGGCAGCAACCCCCGTCTGACGCAAGGCCCAGGGCAGAAAGTCCAAACCCCGCCACTAAAGGTACTGCTGCGCTCAGAATTGCAAGCTGCACAACCACAGGGAATCAAACTTATTACATTTCTGGATAGACCACGGCCTTGTGGAAACAGCCCCATGATATCCCAGAAAGTTCAGTCTCACTCATTTACCTCAGCAGATTTAAGCACCAGACACTTAATGATTCATAGGCACCGAAATTAGGCCCCCAAATCGGAATTGAAAAGTTTTACTCATGGAGTAAATATGAATTTTTTCAGATGATTCTGAGGGGTCTCCTGGGGACCTCTTGGTGAGTTGACATGAATGGCCCCACTGTGTTTTGTTAGACCATAAAGCTCACTGTCACAGTGGCAATGGCACAATTGACCTATTGCTAACCCCCGTCCTGAAATGCGATGAGCCAATCACGGTGCATATTCTCTCCCCATATACTTGGACATTCTGACCCGGAAATGCATTACAGAAACTCCAAATCATTCACTTTTTATGGGGTTTAAAAATGTTTTTTAAAAAATAATAATAATGGTCAAACACTGTGCTTTGGGTAAATGTAACTCCAATACGAGGTATCCCGAGAGGCTGGGCGATGGGGTGCATTTTATACTCTTACCAAAGCCACATCATAACCGAGAAGTGTCTCCTCTGGATAAAGTTTTGTGGAAGACTCTGCTATCAGCTTAACGTAGCTAACAAAGGTCAACAAGGATGTATACATTTGTTACAAGCTAAGTCAACATCGTGTTTAAGGTGACATTTTGTCACTTCGCTGGAGATTAATGTAAAGTTATTTTTTACATCGCTAAGTTAGCTAACATTAGCTAATGCTGACGGACATTGGCTTAACTCGAGCTCCTGACAATTGTGACAATTGTTTGTCACCTTGTTTACTTAGGAGTTCAGTCACCTCAGTTAGATTTCTTAAATTCAGTAGCAATGCTATGTAAATTAAATTTATTACCCTGCAGTGCACAAACAATGCTGATCCTCAGTCTTGTTGTGTGAGAGGGTGATGGAAACAAGATGCGGTTGATCGCGTACTGAGACCTGAAAATTTTAGCTTCTAATTTAAACTTTTCATTGACCTCCTCCACTCTAAATTAATCTATCCCTCCAATGCATAGTGTAACCCTTTTTGCTGACGACTTGATAATATTTGAGCCTTCTATTGAGAAAAAATCATCAAAAGCACCCTGAAAAATATCCCTGACTGTGATACCAGCCATTAGCGTTCTAAAATGTAGATTATAAAATGGGTGCTTCCCATCCTTTAATGTGATTGGCTGAGCCGCGTTACCTGCACAAAATATCCCTGCACGCCTGGCCTTACAACTAACTACTCTGCGCTCAACTGACTCGTTAACTTTGTCGTTAGCGAAGTTTAGCCTTTTAACCTGCAAACCAGATGGCTATCTAACTAGCTAGCTATATACCTCGATATCACTTAAGCTTGCTAGTTATGTTGCTAAATAGCTTGCTATTTCAGTATTAGCGATAAATTGATTTTTTTGTTGTGTGTTTATTTCATGGGCTATGTGTAGGGTAAACACATCCATTGTATTGAACGCTGGCTAGCAAACTAATGCACAATTCAAAATATCTTCCAGGACACCAGCAAGTGTGGAGGACAAAAGTCAATCTTTTTCCCTTCTCTTGCAGCTGGTTGTAGTGATATGACCGATCGGCGCGAGTTGAGTTTATTTAATGGGCTATATGTAGGGTAACCATTTTATTAAAAGCAATAAGCCCCCTGAAGCAGTGGGTTTCAGTGATTTTATAATGGCGGAAGGGCACTCCGCTGCGCGTCGTGCCTTAGAACGCCCCACTGCCGGGCACTGTAACCCACAGCTTCTCGGGGCTTATTCCTTTATTGTTTGTCCGAGTCAGTGGAGGGGGCTTAGCCATAGGTCTATTGTAAGGCTGCTCCTGTCTGTGGAAGCCTTGAGGATAACCAGAGGATATTAAAAGTTTGTTAGATAACAGTTTGTTAGAGGGCCAATGCAGAATTGTTTGGTGTCCGTAAATGGCATATCACTGAGCCCAATATGCCATTTACTGACCCCATATATTTCCGTATTGGCCCTCTAACAAACTATTTATGGCGAGACATGGCAGGCAAAAACATTGATTTTTTTTTCTTTCTTCCATGCATTAGTCAATTTTGTGATTTTGGGCTAGTTTACTCCTTGAATATATATTCTTTCAAACTGCTACACAGGAAACAATAAAATTATACATTCAGACATTTATTTCATTACATTTTGTCCACTTGCGGCCTTAATTTTCTTCCAAATTTACCAATAAGTTAGCATTCCAACGCAACGAACAGTATTTCGCCTCTTCACTGAAGTCTATCATGACCGGTACCGTTGTAAAGCTCTGATTCTCCTGCACAATGCTGTGTAATCCAAATAAGGGCTTTTCTTTTCTATCAGTATGCAATCTTGAAAGTTCATAGAGGGATTTAAAGCTAATGAAGAAATATAATTGGCTACAGCTGGTTTCTGCTAACGGGATTCGCTCAGATGCATCACTTGGTGCGCTCTGAGACTATCATCTTTAGCTGTCAGCGGAACCTTGAGTTGCCTCAATGCCATCAAAAGAGTCAAAGAAAAGACGGAAGCAATTGCACCTTGCCATGAGGGAAAAGGGAAAACAACCCAATGGATTACACAAAAAACCTTTGCGAAGCAAGTCTGAACACAGGGCTCTCAACTTTTACGCATTCAGCTTTAGTTTCATGTTCCTGCGCTGTAGTCAGAAATTATTCAATTAGCACATTTGTAAGAGATTCTCAGGTGAAATTGAAGTCCTTGTGCATTGACCTTTACCAGTTTCACGTGTGTTCCGGTGGATTTCGCCACTAGTAATATGGAAATCAGTTACGATTCCGGACTTCTCATGCTTTTCTTCACTCAGGAGTTGGAAGCAATGGAATTGCATAAAAATGTTTCAAATGGTCTTATTTCATTTTAACAATTTGAACGATCGTAAAACACGCATTGCGTTGATTGATTGAAGCACGGGAACGTGAATGAAGCACTAAATCTCACACCAAATGCTTGAGAGTTGAGAGCCCTGTGAACTTAAACTGCAGATTATAAACCGGGGGGCTGGGGTGATGATGATGATGATGATGATGACAGTGTCACCGGTGACGGTGCAACCCAGCAGTGGCTGATAGTCCATGTCGCACATCTCAATGAATTGATCTTTTTGTCCTAATTGTGCTGCGCCGGGTCAGACAAACACTTATCCAATAAATCATGGGTTCTGCAACAGTTTATTGCTGGAGTGCAGTAATTGCAAAGGGGACACTAGTGCTTACAGACGAAGCATCTTTACATCTATGTGATTGCATAGTGAGAGTAGAAGTGATGTTGCATTTGAAGTGAGTTTTGTCGGCAAGTTTGTGCAGTGTAGGCCAATATGTTTATTATACTGAGCAACAAAAGAAACGCAAGTTAGCTAGTCAGTCAATATACTCTTGCGGTTACTCAAAGTGACTGCAAAACACAGAAAAGTTTGATGAAACCAGTGTAAATGTGCACGCGCTGGTAATAAATTTGCTTTTCTAAAATGATTATGCGCAAATTAATTTTCCACTCTGCCTTTAATTAACTTGCGTTTCTTTTGCTGTTCAGTATAGTTGGATAACCACAGTTGTAGACCTTAGATGCCTGTCATGTTATTAAATGATCAATTTCCATGAGCTTAAAATATACCACATTAATAAGGGCCTGAGCATTTGTTCAGTTCGTTCCCATAAAAACACATCAAATTCCCCAATGTCAACCTTTGAATGCCGTTTTCTCAAAATGAGTTTTTTGTCATACTCCAAGTTGAAATTCTCCGCCTCGGTAGCACCTATGTATACCAAACTTTCCAGTTATACACTTAGCTATATTCTGATTTTTACGGTGGGAATTGTTGATATATCATCCCTAACCTGATTTATAAGACATTTTATTCCCAAAAATATGGCGAAAATCAAATTATTATTATTATTATTTTTTTTAAAGCTACAGACAGCATATTTAGATTTTGTCACTAATAAAAGCAGATATCTGTAAATCCCTCTGTAATAGTTTTTTTCATCTTATATGTAAACCAAATGAAAAAAGAATTTTGCACCTGGCTTTGACGGTTATTAAGATTTATGTTCCTAAAATATACACAAATTAGCATACATTTAATGAGAGAATGCCTCATTTGCATATTTAAACATAAAAATTTCAAAAACTTGTAATACATTTTTTTCATACTATTGCAAGTAATCAACAGAGGAAATTTCATGATGATCTTTATTATTTCAAGATTTTACCCTATTCACCTGTAGTGTCTTGCCTTAATGAATTTATCCCACCGAAGACTTTTTTTTTTTTTCACTTGCATGCCATTTCGGCTTCTACAGAGACACTAAGGGAAATTATCTACTTGCATGCTGTGTATGGGGCTCAGAGACGTATACAGGGTTTCTATGTGACTGTTTTCCACCAATGCCATCTAAGTATTCTGTCTGAGATGGGATAAATACAGATACATTCTTTAGGTCTCCTCCTTAGAGTTTGTGCATTCACTTGATCTGCAAAAGTTTTCGACTTGCAGGCAGTTACATTTGGTAAAAAAAAAAAAAAAAAAAAAAAATGAGCATGTAGAGTAAAAGGAAAATTGTGACATAATTTTGCTCTGAAAAAATATTTTTTTTTTCGTGTTTGACCAATAATATTTGATCTCAAAATTAATTTCTCTTATGTATTGTTTGATTGCTCTTAATTTTTATTTGGTTGTGATAAATAAAGACCCAAAATTAAATCCATACGAACATGCTTGCATCACATATAACCACATCTCTGTGACATCATCCAGTCTCAATGTACAATACAGGCCAAAATTTTGGAAGCAAGATCAAGTTTGTACAAAAAAAAAATCATAGTTTCATTGGCATACTTTGCAACAAAATAAACATGATTATTATACAGTCACTTATCAGAATACATTTTTACTCAAATGATCAGGCCTGTATTACTAGGCCCATGGTTCTAGTGCCCGCCATATTGCCATTGGCATCCAGCGGACTGTAAACCATGACATAAAGGGAATAATGCAACCTGTGATTTGTTTTTTACTTTTTCACTGAAGTTTGCCTCTAGCAAATCTTCTCAACCCAAAAACTAAGCCCCTCCTTTCTTTTGTTAACATTTGTTCAGCAATGGTCAGGTAACATCAATGTATACAGTACCTAAAGGTAAATAGAGGAAAATGGTGCATGTCAATGAAAGAAAAGTCTAATCATGCAGTAAATGCATCCCAAAATCCATATATTTCATACTGGTTTTTTTTTTGTCAGAAAGACATTGTGAATAGAAACTTGAAGTTGCTTCCAAATTTTTTGACCTGTATTAGCCTTGCTTCCAAACTTCTGGCCTGTAGTGTATATCCCAAATTTGTCTTTGTGGTTTATTTTCTGTCGGGGTGTTTTTTGAGGATTCCAGGGCAGTTCCATGGGCTTCCCCTGTCAGGGCCAATCATTCACTCCTCATCTGCTGCTGCAGGTACCTGGTTCAAGCCAAAAACATGGAGGACAAGAGGAAAACCCCAGTGGTGAGAATGTCCATGAACCCCCAGTATAACCACACCTTCATCTACAAGGACCTGGGCCAGGAGCAGCTCAAGAAACTGAGCCTGGAGCTGACTGTGTGGAAACATGAGATTATGTCCAGGAATCACTTTCTGGGGGGTATTTTCCTGAACTCGGGGACAGGTAAGGGGCCGTCTTCGAGCAAAGACTGGTGGTATCACACAGCCATTGAATACGTACACTGTGCTTGAAGAAGGTAGAGTCACCAGATAGAGCAAGTGGCAACAACTCGAGAATAGGAGCCATTTTCTTTCTATTGCATGAAACGGCTTGATTTGGAAATTACTGGATTTTTTTCTTAAGAGGGAAACAAATTAATTACGGGAAAGAAACAATACACCAGCTAGCAATGGTTTCAAAAAGCATAACGGGGGAAAATGCTAGGACATGACGGAAAAGAGGGAAAAAAAGCACTCACTTTGAGCCGGCGCCCAATGGCGCAATGGAAACAGAAATGATCAGAAAAAATTGATCAGATTTTTTTGAAACTCTAATTTTGTAACTCTCTATGTCTAGGACCTCTATTTGGAGTCTTGAGGTCAGCAGCATCTTTAGAATGCAAAAGACGTACAAAAAGCTGCGTTTTACACCACTGAAATTATTTTTCAGTCTGGTTCATTGATATTTAGATATTGACATGGTAATTGCTATTTTACCTGTCTATATACATTTTATATCTATGCATGTTTGAGTTGAAGTTAAACCCTGACTGTGAGCTCAGTATAGACCAGTGGAATTATCACCTCTACAACTGCCAGCACTCCTACAGAAATAAAATGGACAATATTCCGAGCTGAGACGCGAAGCATTCCTGTATTACAATAGTCAACAATGCAAAAAGCAAAAACACATAATACCATAATACCATACCATTATACAAGGAAACCAAGGTCACAGTTCATTAGTAATGCTTTTTGGGGGGGGGGGATTTCCTTGCAGGAGGAAAATCAGTGCTTGAGTTAAACGAACATTTTCTTTGAAGCGTACGTATAGTCGCCAAGGCATTTGGAAATTTCGCATGTGTTTTTCATGAAACTTTGATAAGCATTTTTGCTCAATGAACAGACCCTCAATTAATTTTCAATGTTTAAAGGTCTACTAAGTTGGAAAAAAAAAACGCTGTAGACATGTATTATTACCAGTAATTCACGAATCCAGGATTAAACTTTCTTGTCATATTGCCAAAAAAATGAAGAAACTAGACACTTTGAGACCTCTCCTTAAAATTCGCGAGCGATTGGCTAATCGCCTGCCACGTATGAGAAGTAAGTTGCACCGGAGCTAGTGCAGAAAATGACTTGTTTCACTCCTTATTTCAACAGCCAATTTGTGAAAGTCAAGTCATAGTCATCTTATTTGGGAAGAATATTCTTATCGATACATTTACTACATACCCTGTAAAATGATTTGACACAAACTGTCCGGATTTTGTGAGTTTTTAACTTTTCCACAAACAAAGCTCTGATGTCATCTGGGATTGCAAAACGATAAGTTTTCATTGGTCGTAAACGCGTGTACTGTCGTTTTACGCATTCTTCCATTGTTTACTACACAAAATGAGTGCTAATTTTGGACTTCGAACATAGTAAGCGACTTTACGGCAACTTCATACTTGCTTGTGCTTGTGTTTACAGTAATTTTGGGTTTCGCTTTCGGATATGTGCCGCATCAAAGTCCTAGTAGTCCCCGGTGACTAGGATCACGATATGGTCAGTGTTTCAGAAACAAACATAAATGCAAAATTTGAATGTCATCATCAACAACAAGAAGTTACTAACAAAGCAACGTAAACACAAGCTCACTTGTCAGCTCGTCTTCACACCACTCTTACATAGACATTAACACCAAAGCCATACAGTGGGGCTGGGCCGTGGGCTACCTTTATTAAGCTTATTCACCGTAGTCCGCAATTATTCAATGAAAGCTTATTAATGAGATTCTCACACGGAAAGAAAATCATTGTGTATTGAAGTTTCAGTTTCACATGCGTCAGGGCCGGCGCTCGATGGCTAAATTTGGGGTAAAATATCCATCCCTTTATTGACTACAATTAGTCCTGGCTAATTCTAGATGGTTTTCCTTTATTATCACGTTTTCCAATTCAAGAATAATCAAGTGGCAAGTGAAGACACGGCTTCTCTCCCCCATCAAACAGCGACAAAATTATGGGCTACAGTCAGTACAGAAAAATAATTTAATTATAAATAGGTCTAGGTCTATGCACTGGCACTCAGCAACGGTAATTTTTTTCAAGCGAGAGCAGCATTTTAGAATTCCTTTGCGAATGAGTTCTGAAATGCCACTCTCGCTGGAAAAAAGTGACGGCACTGAGTGCCAGTGCATAGACCTAATTATAATTAATATTTTTGTGAACTGAATGTAGCCCATTAGTCACTGTTAGATCGCAAAGGGGGAGAGAAGCCGTGTCTTCAATTGCCACTTGATTATTCTTAAATTGGGAAACTTGTTAATAAAAGAAAACCATCTAGAATTAGCCAGGACTAATTGTTGCCAATAAAGGGATGGATTTTTGCCAAGGCAATCGTCTTGGCGAACGCTGGCCCTGACTTGCGTAAAGGTGGACCTCACCACGAATGACTCCGGAATTCTCGTGCTTTCCTCTACTCAGGGAAAAGAAACAATGCATGTGTTTCATGATTAAAGAGAGATTAAATAGTTAATGTTGAGAGAGAAGGATATTAGGCGCTCATGGGATAAAAAAAAATCTATAGGTTAAAATAATAAATCTGGTGCTCTCAGAAGAAGTGGGACGAGAGGACAATCAAAAATAGTCGGTCTTCCAGGCACTCAGAAAAAAGTGGAGTAAAAACGAAGCCGAAGATAAAAAGCCTTTATTAAAGTATGGCTGAAAAAAAATTGATTAAAAAGCAGACGTTTCAACCTACACGGTCTTCATCAGGGCGTAACTGTCCGTTACGCCCTGATGAAAACTGTATAGGTCGAAACATTTCGGCTTTCTTTCATGTAATTCTTTCGAGTTGAAGTGATCAATTCACTAGCTCCACATAAGCAACTTGTCCGCGCTAATGGAACTTACGGTCTGCAAAACCTGTATTATGTTCATAACATAACCAAGCTCTCTCTAGCTGTCGCATACTATCCATAAAGCTGCTTTCACATCAGACAAGAAACATATTTTTCACTGGACAGATTAGCCTACATTGAAAGTCAATGCAATGACGCAAATACATGATGTCAAGCAGCTTACACACCGGACGCGAAACAAATTATTTGCGCGACAGATTAGCTACATTCAAAGTCAATGCAAAGACGCGAATACAGGCGTTATAGGCTTGTTGAGCAGCTTTCACACCGGACGCGAAACAAATTTTTCGCGCAACAGATTACATTCAAAATCATGACCGCTTATCAGCTACTGCATGTTAGTTCACGTGCTCTGCTAATTAAAAATGCTCCTGCTTAACTTGCAGCAATTATGATCTGTATGCTTTGTGTTATTTCGGTGAGCATCAATGTGGTAGTTTCATCATAACTTTGCCTGATAGTTGCCACTACAGTTGAAGGTGACTGGAGAGGTGCTGTACGTGTCTGCCGAGTTGGGCTGCAGTTAGACCAGACGTAGATTTTGCAGAGCTTGGGATGTGTTTTTGGGTGCTTATGAAACGATTGCTTCACTTATCCATGACCGGGGTAAGCCTGATACATCTCCCATGGCTGGGCAAGCTGTCGGATACTACCGGTGAAAGCAATAGGGAGGCGCACAGGCTAATGTGTTCGGTATAACAAACGCTGCATTGCCATGGATTGAATATTAAATTCTTTCCTGTAAAAGTGATCGATTCACTAGCTCCACATAAACAACGGTTCACGCAGACGGAACTTACGGTCTGTAAAACCTATATTATGTTCATGACATAACCGGAGCTCTGTCTAGCTCTAGCACGCTATCCATAATGTGCCCATTTTCCGCGAGGAAAAGCTGGTCATACCGAAGCAAAAAGTAAACCATTACCACTGGCAATTTCCGAAAAGGTCATTTAGCTTGGAGCTTTCGTCCCTCAATCATATACCAGCGCGGAAGCTGTTCGTTTCTCCACACTAACACACCACAGCTATGCACACGAACCAGCAGGTCCTAATACAAGCCAAAGCAGTCCATAAGCTGTTGGTCCACTTTTAGCTGCCCCTCACTGTCCTAGTTCCATCTAAACTCAGACCCACCGGATTTCTACGGTCTCTGGTCTACACTTGGGCATGTCGACCCATTCTACAAATGTGTATATATGAGGTGGATTCCAGCTTCCCCTGCATCCTAGCTAGGAGTAATAAAACTTCTGTATTCACCAACTGTTGCTGTAGCAAACTGTAGCCAAAAGCAAATTAGTGCTTGAGCTGCCAGACTTTCGCACTGCGTCCTCCACTTTCGCCGTTGCATTTATTCGAACAAGTTAACTTCATTAGATCTATACACATGTCCTGCGTTTTATAGCAGAATTTTCCCTCTGATTCCTTAGCTCAGATGGCAGACGCGTCTCACGTTTCACTTTGACACCGCATCGTCCTGCCTTGATCCGCCCTCCACAGAGCTGGCCAGTGAGAAGAAAGTGGGCACACGGGGAGTGGGGGCAATAGCAGAAGAGTCACCCCAATGAGGCGTGTCAGGCAGAGTCTACTATGGACTACAAATGGGGTTTTTTGAGCACAGCAGTATGAGCAAAATAAATACCCTTTCTTTACTTTGCGCAATCAGGAGTACTCTAGGGGAGTCAAAGACCAAAAAATAAACTTGGAAAAATAGCATATTAGGTCCCCTTTAATAATAAATTAAGGTTGCTCCCAATGAGCGTTTTTTTTTTTTTTTTTTCCTTGCACAAGCTCCAGTGGCATTTGGGTTGACCAGTGAAAATGGACAGAGCTCACTGTTTCATGAATACATTTACCGCATGAGCCATACTGCCAACTCCTGCTCTCCTTGGAGCTAATGCTATACCACTTCTGCGCAACTAACTGCAATGTAATGCTATGGTCATTGTCCAAACTACTCAAGCTCCACAACTTTGGTGCAAAAACACATTTGTGCAAATGCATTTTCTCTGCAATGATAAAACAACAGGACTAAGTAAAAAAAAAAAAAAAAACAATGATTTACAGTCCAACAATAAAATGCTCCTGGCCTATTAAGCCTGTGCGCATGTAGCAGGCACAACTAATTAGCCCCAATTAAGATGAAATAATTGAACAAAAATGTGCAGCTGATGTGTACACAATCTATTGAAAATACTAGCCAACTTCTAAACCCCCAGCATCCATAATACAGCATTCTCTCGCAGTCTGTTCATACCATTAGCAGTCTGTTGTGTTTTGTATTGGAGGAGGTACACAACACGTGCTTAATTTGGAATGAACTTTATTTAAAAAAAAGCTAAATTCTGCATGAACACAACCTCATAATGCAATCTAACCCCTATATAGAAGCTCACCTGTACCTCAACTGCCGGACTCCTGGGGGTAAAAGTTAGCCACATAACTTCGCGGTAAATGGTATAACATCTGTTCACACAGACCTGTATTGCAATTTTTGGAAGATTCTACATTTTACTGTCAAGACTTATCCACCTCAGTAATCCTCGCTTTGTGAAAAGGGGCTGGGTTTGCTATGTCAACAGCAGTGTTGGGAACAATACAGAACCAGTGGTGACACTGTTCTCTGCTTTTAGAGCATTTGAAGAAAGATGCTTTTGTGTTTTTAATTTTACTTGTTCAATAATTCACTGGTGTGCAGCTTGTGCAGTCTATAATGGGCTTGCTTGTGTGAATCTTACAGCAGAGCACTCCGGCACCACAGAGGAGGAGGTGCGCCTGTGGCAGATGATGATGCAGTACCCTGACTCTTGGGTAGAGGGCACTGTCTCACTGTGCTCCTACATTGGCCATAACAACAAACGGAAATCTATTTTGAAAGGGTTCCGAAAGGAAGGAAGATCAGGCCAGCTGAAGACATAAGTGATGTATGAAAACTATTCCTGTAAATTCTTTTAGAAAACTCCCGTGTATGGCTATGATTCAAAAATTCAGACTTGACCATTAATGTGAAAAGGTGAATACCTAGTTTTGTTTACTGCAATCACGACATTTCACCACATTTTGTTTATACGCATAGTAATGTTCTATTTATTACATGTAATATTTATGGTATTTGGGGAAATGGTTCCTACATGTATTTTTAAAAATTTAGAAGGGATGATGTTAGCCCAAAATTATTGCCCAACCCTCACATTTTTCTTTGTACATTTGCACTAAAAGTGGTTAAGTGTGAAAATGAGGATCACAGACAGAATACTCGTTTTGTTTTTTTATTGTCGGGTCATCTGTCCCTTCCTTTTCGTTGAAGACTTCACATGTTCTTGTAGCATGCACTTAGGTTTGAATGTGTATAGACTGTATGTTACTGAAATGTTTAAATTTGAGATTGTAGCTTGTAAAATTTCTTTTTCAAGGGATAATGTCTTCTCTCAGTGAAATTTAAAAAATGTAGTCATTCTGTACTGCATAATTTTCAGTCTTTTGAATGTGAAAGTCATGGTTTTAGGAGTGCCTTGGTTTTATAAAATATTTTATTCAGTTATTTTAAAATAAATCCTTTTTAAATGAGCATATTGGCTTTTTTCAGTTCTATATACATGCTGGTAAAATCAGTTCACCAGTAATGCCTGTTCTGCATCTCTGTAGTTCTGCAGTGATCAATTTCCACTACCATGAAAATTGTAAAAAAAAAAAACTTGCGGCTTTACCATTGAAGAGTTCCATAAATGTCTCTCCAGTCTTTCATAAGAAATTACTAAATGGGAAAAGTTACAAAAATATTGTTGGCATCCATCCAGTGCTTATAGAGTACATGACTTCATATCAAAGAAGCCATGGCTAGGGGAAAAAAACTAAAAAAATCTGTTTCCCATCTGTCTACTTCTTAGCCAGGAGCTGTGGTGCGGCTTACACAATCTTATATCACTATATGAGCGCTCTTCCTAAAACATCATAATTTGTTTTCAAATAAGATCATCGCTGCATCTGATCCATTGCATTGTTGTGATATTACAGCTTTGTGACTAGGGGGCGGGGTGGGGAAAATCAGAAGCGTGACTATTATTAGCTACATTTATTACTATTATCAGCTATATATATTTGTAAAGCAATCACATCTCAACAACGTTTTTGGTCAGTTGCGATGATGGTCCTGGACCAAAGTTAATTACGACGTTTCAAGAAGAACACCAATGTAAAGATATCCGATCGTGCGTGGTGGGTTATACCTAGCCACCTTGGGCCAGCAGTGCTTGCAGGCTCATTCGCAGTAGTCTCTCTTTTTCTCCAAACGCTCGCGTTCTTCCTCATCCATCAGATTAAATTCAATGATGTAGTAGAGCTCCTCCGAGGTGGCGGGACTGATGAAGCGCTCGTGATCAACACCATGCTCGTCTAGTAGCACCATGGAGAAATAGCCTCTGGATATTCTCAGGGCCTGTCTGTGGGAAGCACAAAATTCATGACATGAGTCGCTGCTATGAATTATGTTGGCATACATGACTTGATTTGGGGGTCCTGGCCAGGGTGTGTCCTGATTTCCCAGCTAACTTTGTCCTGGGGACTTGGTGTGAATACTTTTATCTTTATATTCTTTTGGTAACAAATAGAACTCTTTCTGAGTCCACTGAGTCTACATTAATGGAATCACACAGCATGCTAGACAGGATTAAATCATTTGTTTACCACATTTTTATCAATTGTGAAAGATATTCAAAGTTCTGTGCCCCCCTGCTCTGGGTAATAGAATAGTGCCTTTACTATTTTGCGATTGTAACCAAAATGCGAATGAGTCCACACCCAAATAACTTATAGCTACTCTTACTTACTTGCCGTGGAGGAGAAGAACATTACACTAACTTCTCAGCTTCTTTTAATTTTTTCAGTATGTTCGTTTCCAGAAAGCACACATCCTTCATTAACAAGACTCATGACACCTGATAAACCATAATCATGAAACTAAATGCATGATTTTAGGTGGGGAAACAACTGTAGTTAAGCTTTAATAATTTTTTCCACAGTTGATTACATGCATTGCATTTGTGCCTGTCAAGAAAGATAAGTGAAAGGTGCCGTTACCGGAGTCCCTCGATGACCTCGGAGTTGAGCTTCCGGTCTTTTATTCGACCCACTTCTCGAGGCGGTAGTCCGATAAGCTCAATCACGGTAACCTGTCTTAGGTCCAGACCACATCCTGCTTTCTGCAAAATGCACATGGGAATTAAATCTATAGATGGGTTTGCATGCTTACAAACAGCAGATGCAGGCACAGCTTCAAGGCAGAAAGGATTCCATTCAACCCTGTGACAAGTTCATGTTCAAAGTTTAAACAGTTCAACTTCATTTTTGTCCAAAATGACTTGTCAACTAATATCCCATTTCTCCCCCAAAGTTTTTTTTTTTTTTTTTTTGTTGAAAATAGTGGGTTGTGTTTGCCTTAAACCCAGAGAAACAGAGTATATATGTACAAGAGTTTACAGGTGTACAGGTTGCTGGATGCAGTTTATGTCCTATAAGGTGATATAAAAAAGATCAAATACTACCATGCTCACTTCAAAAACAATCATTTCTGCCTTGAAGCTGCGCACGCACTTTGACTGTCACGTGGTAGGCTAACCCATCTATTCACTTAGACCTGCCTCGCCAATGGACATATGTACCTGTAGCATCAGATTCTGCCGTTTATAATAGTGGTTGGAGCTGTCAGGCGCGGACACGATCAGCAGTCTCCTCTTCTCGTAGAACTGGTCCAGCAGGGCTGCGACCGACCTCACGTCTGTGTTTATCTCCATGGCTGCGGACATGGGGACAGGGGTCTGCCCACATCTGGCCAGAGAACTTAACCCTTTCATTCCCCAGGTCCCCCTTGGCTTAACTGTCCTTATTGCCGAAGGCAATTGGACAAGAAATAGAGATTTTTTTCCCCCTCAAATGAGTATGTCTAAAAAAGTAGGAGATTGCTAGTGTGACAATAAAAAAGATGATGGTGCATAAGTACGCAAGTCTCTTCTCATTGGCTGAAATGCAGTGGCCTATATTTCAATTTATATTCCAGAGATTTGATTCGTTAAAAGTGGGTATGGTCACAGAGTGCCTTTTGGCTCCCTTGGGAGTGAAAGGGTTAAATCTGTACATTTAGTTCATCTTCTTTAACTCAATCTATCACCGGAAAACACTTTCTGATGGGCAAACTTCTGAACAGCTGCGGAATGCTCTAGGGCAGGGCTGCCCAACCCTCTTGCTGGAGAGCTACCATCCTGTTGGTTTCTGCTCCAACCCTAATTCAATACACCTGAATCAGCTCATTAGCAGCTCGTCAAGATCTGTAACTGGGAAAGCAGGTGTGGTTTGCTTTGGTTGGAGTGATAACCTTCAGGATGGTAGCTCTCAAGGAACAGGGTTGGGTAACCCAGCTCTAGGGCACTGGCATTGTGTACACGGCGACCATGTGCATTTACACTTAATGTTTTCCCCTTTACCTTTACCGAGGTGTGATAGTCTCCAGAACTGTGTCCCACTGTCCATACTAAACCCTGGACCCTATAAACCTCCAGCTGAGAGCTATGTGAAGGTGATACCTATTGATTTAAATTTAAGAGGACTGCAAGTACAGCAGAGCACTCCACACAGAGAGAAAAGGAAAGACCTGAGAATTACTATTTGCCACCTTGCATTTGGACAGGTCTGGGATATTGTCCTTCGAGGTTTTTGCTAGTTGTCAGCTTTTAGCACTTAGAATTTCTGAAAAAACTCCACTCCACTTCCAAAGTGCTCACGTTTTTGAGCGCCACCAAAATGTGAATGATGACACATTTAGAATGTATAGATCCAACTAATTTTTACAACCTAACAATTCTCAGAACACAAGGATTGATGGATTAACTAAACAGAGATCACCAATGTTCCTTATGAATCTTAAGGCCCTGTCCCATACTGCCGTTTAACGTCTCCGTCTGCCTCTGTCTAAATATTTATGTCAGACGGTGTCATACGGTGGCAAATTCAAATTTTTGGCCATGGACGGTAGATAGAACAGCATGAGTAACGTCTGAATTCGTCTGAGAAATGTCTGCTTAAGTATGAGTAACATATTCATTGAGCCCAGCTTACGGAACATCGAATGCCTGAGTGTAACGTCTGCTTAAGTATGAGTGACAAACAAATTGGATTGTGTGTAAATAAATGTAAATTAATTCTATATAGTTACCATATAAAAACAAAGTTTGTCAAATCCCCCACAATTTATTTCACAAACCCCCCAAAAAAGGAAAAACGAGCCAAAGAAAAACTTGAAATGAAATAAATTATCATTTCATGTTTTTCTTTTGTTCGTTTTTCTTTTTTGTAACAAATTTTTAAAAAATTAATTGAATGAAAAGAGAAATAAAGAACAAATTAAATAGTTTGCATTAAAAATCACAATTATTTACATTCATTCTGGATAATTTTTTGGGGGGTTTTTGCTTTTTTTAGGGGGGGGGGGGGTCGGGTTATGGGTTTTAGCTGTCCGCCCGCCCAACAGCCATAACAGTCTAAAAACCGGTAAGATTCTGTCGGAGCAACAGTAAAAATAAAAAAAAAACAAAAAAAAAAACGCCAGAGTAACATATGAGAACCGCCAATCACTATCCAAAGCTGGCTGTCGGAAATTTTGAACATGTCCAAGGTTTGGAACGGCTAGCACCGTCGTCAACGTCTAGATATGGCTGTAAACCAGCTGAAAAATGAATTAAAAAAATTAACGTACAAATTCCTTTTTCAGACGGAATCGTTAAACGCAGTGGGACAGTACCTTAAACTTTATTTTGGGAGTATCCATTAACAGTGAAGTTTAACACATTCCCTGCCAGAGCATTTTTTAAGTTGCTATAGCCACTGTCAGCATTTAATAATATTCATTGATCTTCCAATAATTATTTTTGTCAGATAATCAGCGCCCCCCACCAAATGACAATAAAAACGCTGATTGCTGGAATATCTCATCGGTAGCTGGGGAAGAGTCCTGTCATGATTGACAGAAAATCTTGTCAATGGCAGGGAACTGGTTCATTACTCACGGACACAGACTGGAGCAGACATCGACCAGTCACGGTTAAACTGGCACACGCGGGTTCGGGTTCCTCTCCGATCATAGCCCCCATCACAGTGGTACTGGCAAACGGCCCCATAGTTGTTCTTGTCTGAGGAGCAGGTAAGGTAGCCATGCTGTGGGGCCTTCAGATCCTCGCACCTCCTGACTGAAGATGGAGAACACAAGTGATCGTGAGTTTCTGTTCATTCATGGGCACAACACTCAACCTTTCATCACTGCCAGTTTAGATGATATCAAAGGAGTAATTTAAGAGGGTTATATATTGGAATAAATGAAACATCAATAAAACTAGTGGTGCCAGGCACAACAAACCCTGCCCCTAGCACATACTTGGACCTACTTTTCCTCAATTCAATAGGCATCTATTCTGGGTCAGTGGCAATCCCTAAACTGAATTTGGGGTGAATCTGGCCATTAGCTTTGGTGCTAAAGTGTTAACAATCAAAGATACAAACCGAACCAAAAACAATACCCCATGCCCTCCCCCTTCGGGCCAGGGGGGGTAAAAATAAATAAAATGTACTCCCACTGAAAACAATCTTTCAGTTGTTCCAACCACACCAAAAATAAGCGGTTACTCCAATGTATGATATTGACCCACAAAAACAACAAACTTTTCCTTAAATTATAAAATTGACTGTACGTTTGGTGTGTCCTCAAAAGGCTATAGATTACAAGTATTTCGTTTAGATGCCGGTTTTCTTGTAAACATCAGTAGCATTTTTTTTTTATGCAACTGGAAAATGGACTCCTCAATGAGGTGGACCTGAGAAAGCCTGCTATTGACATTGAAACATCAGTTTTTGATCTTATGGAATAAAGCCTGAGCAAGATAAGTTTATTCTCTACCTTTTGTATTCAAGTTTCAAGCAGCATCTTTTATGAAATCACAACACATTTGCTTGTTCCGCATAGTACTTTATCCACAACCAATGGCAGTCCCGTCCCCGCATCTCCTCTGCAGTACACCCTGACTCCATACCCTCCACACGGACAATGAATTTGCAGGCCGCCTTGTTCCTCGCCCGATCATAAACTTTGTAACGGATGGTATGTATCCCTTCCTTGAAGTTGGATCCTGGCTCTTGGCCTGTCAGTATCACACTGTAGAGAAAGAAAAGATTTTCATCTTCCTCAAGAAAGAGGCAAGGTCATAGCGTACAATGGGATGGAGAAGAGGGAAATAAAATATTGGCCTTACGCTTTTAGTGTAGCATCTGTGCTGTCCTTGACCACCGGCGGTTCCCAGGACACCCTAGCAGTTTGACGGCCCGGACCCGCAATCCTCACCCTAGAAGCGGGACACTTGATTGTGGGAGGATCATTATCTGAAACAATACAGATTTCAGATCACAGACAATTTATTTGATTGAGCTACTTTTGAAAAGATACTGTGACGTAAGTAAAAACAGTAAAGAGATTATACACTCCTCACAGGCCCCCTGCTGAATTAACTTCTGTATGAAATTTGAAGGCAGATACAAGAAGTGCGGTTACAAGTATAATCCTCCTACTAATCTAGGCTGAGCATTGGCCACTAGGGATCGTTGATCAGGTGAACACCACTATGAGGCAAGAAAAGACAGGGGGCTTTAATTCGTTGACCAGGCGCAGGTGTCCCTCCTGCCGGCGCAAGTGGCAAAGAAGGAGGAGAGAAGCCGTGAGTGGGTATAACACAGCCGAGTCAAATCTTCACCAATCAAATGAGCTCCTCTCCTCACCTTTAAAGTGTTGGAATAAAGAAGCCTCTGTCCTATATCTGCATGATGCATTAATGTTGCTTTTACTTGGCTGCTTCAGGCATGTTTTCTGCACTGCTTACGTCTGTATTAAGCATTAAGAATATGAGTTAGCTGGCTAGCTAGTGCATTCGCGAATTATTACCATTAGTAAACTTGAATGGAATTTCAAAACAAAACTACGTCAGATCATTCAAACTTATATAGTTGAAATGAAATACCATGGTTGCTCATTTATTTCTTCTGCTAGCATCACTGGGAAGAGAAACGATGGATAGCATGTTCCTATTATTACACCCTGTTGCTGCTTAAAATTTTGAGATTAACATGCATGGACAACAATGTAAGATACATTACACATTTATTTTCAATACGTGATCTTAACTCAGTACGAGATCATAGCAATCAGGCTGTATTCCTTTCCCCCACTAAAAACGATAATACTATTATTGTCACTTAGGTTTTAAGCCGCTTGCACACTGGAAGCAAAACAAATTTTTCGCACGACAGATTACATTCAAAGTCTTAGCAAAGATGCGAATACATGCGTGTATTCGTGTCTTTGCAATGACTTTGAATGTAATCAGGTGTGCAAATAAATTATTTTTGCGTCCGGTGTGAAAGCAGCTGAGGGACACATACACACATAGCCTACACATGCACTCACACGCCCACATGCATACATCTCTCTCTCTCTTTCTCTCTCTCTCCCTCCCTCTCTCTTGCGCTCTTTGATCTGACATCAGATACTATAATTTATGTGCTGATTCAGATAATTACATTAAATAGTGGTTAATAGTGGTCATTATTTCTTTCATTCAAATGTGCCTGACATTCTGGAAACCTTCCTGTGAGGTTTCGATGATGTGTGTGCACTGTGCGCCGGTCAGCCAAATTACCACTGCACAGAAAGTAAATCAAGTTGGAGCTGGCGAGCTCTCTGCACACTTTCAGCTGAGCCTTTATCCACGAAATTTTCACTGCGTCATGATGAATATGTGACACCTCCCCCTACTGTGCTGCCATACCCGTCTTGGTGCATGTCCCTCTACCAAATTGCCAAAGTGGCTCCGCACGGTGCTGCACCGCACAAAATTACCACTGCGCGGGCTGCACCGGATGAAATTACCACTGTGTAGGCTGCGCCACCCTGTGCTGCGCCAAGAAATTAGACCCCAGGATGTGAATAAGCCCGCAAAGGACAGACACATTTCAAGGGGTTGATGATAGAAAATTTTGCCACAATCAAGGACAGAGCAGATTTGCTTGTGCTTAAAAAAGTGTTAGACAAACGTATGCGGCAAAAACTGTCATCTCCTTGGTAATTATAGTTAATTCCCTAAGACCATAATTAACCAATCATTTTGCAAATGTGACTATCAATTTTTTATATCCGTGACAACTACCAAACTCTCTATCCATTAAGCCAATGAAATTATATGATGACCAATAACAGCATCTACAAAGTCTTAAATATTCAACAAGTATAAGACATTGTCAAGCGACACTTTTTTCTGTCTCTCTGACACCATTTTGGTCGACAGACACTGTCATCAGACAGATCTCACCAATATGAAGCAGCCTTTGACAATAAAATATTTTGTCTCAATCACCTTTGTATTGCACCTTTATTGTACGGTGCATTGGATAAAAGCTGCAGAATAGAAGCACATGTAATGTTCATTAAAGACATCAAGAAAATGCCTGGGAGCGGGTGCCTTAAATTTGCCATACAGAGAACTTTGTCAGTCGAGTGTTGGGCCACCTCTGTACCTATGCAGACGGGCTCTGAACCACTCCACTTGCCCGCCTCCAGACAGGTTCTGGTCCGGTCCCCCTCCAGCTCATAACCTTTGTTGCATGCATAGTCACACCTTGAATCCACAGCCACGTCATTGGTGCAGATGTAGGTCCCATGATCAATCAGGGGCAAGACATGGCAGCGAATCTCTATCGAAAGCAAAATCTTTATTATAATAAGTGTTGTTGAGTCAGGAAATGAACACCAATGTCTGGTAACAACTGACCTGACAACAAAAAGACAAAATTACAGTTGTGGTCAAAGGCTGCCATGCAGTCAGTTTTTCATGATGTGATTAACAGAAGCTTTCCCAATGACCCAGTATAGAAATAAGTATTTGCAGACTTCGCCACCATTTTGATGCAGCCTTAGCCTCTGGTGGTAAAATATTGTAACAACACAACATCAACCACATTTCTTTTCTATTCAACATGATGAAAACCAACTTTCACTCAATTTTTTTTATTCCCCAAAATAATGGAAGAGCAAATATGCAAAACCTGAAATAAATGAGTGTGCAAGTACAACGTATTTGTGCCAGTATTTACTTTCAGACTGCCCAGCTATTTGAATAAACGTACGGAACAAATTGTGTGAGACCAATTCTCTCTTTAAAACTCAACTTTAAGTAGAGCAGTAGTTTTCAATATGAGAGTCAGGGCCCTAAAATGGACCAAGGGTTAATGAGAATTATAGAAAGCTTCTATCATATAATATCAACATATGAGATTATATAGAGTGAGAAAAAATCAAGCATTTAAGATTATATGAAATAGAATAATCTCATTTTTATCTTCGTTATTAAGAAGTCACACTCTGATAGTTGCTATGAGTAGGGCAGGGGAAATAAAGGGCTCTGATTAAGCACATATTTGAGAAATATCATTGTATAAATGATAATAGTCTAAACTTGAGTGTGTTGAGATGTATGAAGAATCACAGTGTAACTCACGGCGACAGTGGCCTGAGCCTGACCATCTGCGGTTCTCCATGCAGCGCACAGATGCCCGCCCCACCAGCCGGTACCCGTGGTGGCAGGACTGCAGACAGTGCGTCCCCAGGGTGGTGCGGTAGCGCCCTCCATTAGGGGGGAAGCAGTTGACCTCCCCATTGGACAGGCTCAAACTGTGGCACCAGTGTGGATCTACCAACCAGAGAAATGTAACACATTTCATTAACACAGTGAGGTCCATCTGTCAGCTAGTCTCAGTGCACCGTCTAACACAATACAGGCAACATATCTCATTAACACAGCAGGGCCCATGGGTCAGCTACTCTCAATACACCATCCAACATAATACAGACAATACATCTCATTTACACACCAAGGTTCACCGGTCAGCTAGCCTCACACACCTTCTGATATAATACACAACGCTTTAACACAGCAGGGTGCACTGGTCAGCTAGCCTCAACACAACCTCTAAAATAATACAGAAGTTAAAATTTTTTAACACCACTAGTTGACCTATCCTTTCAAGAGACAAGCAAGAAATACTCAGATCCCAGGCAACGGCATGCTTGATAGCTGGTGTGGAAAGAAAAACATAGTAGAGGGACGGGCAGAAGGACAGGAGGACAGAGGGATGTGTCAAATGGTACATCTCCACAATAAGATGTAGCCAAAAATTTAATTTTGTTGAGAAATATTGAAAAGTTTACAAGTTCTGGCCCAGAAAAGTATGATGGCTGATATCAAGCCTGGAAACAATGAGGTGGAGAGACGGACAGCTGGACCGATGGATGGACGGAAATCTTTGCACATAAATTGAAGCACCTATTACTAAAACCCCATAAGTCACACTCGACTTGACTTGACTTGTGGGGTTTTAGTAATCAGTGCTTCAATTACCAAGGAGGGCTCATATTTCCATGTGATCAATCTCTCCAAATAATCATTCATTAACTTTCAGCATTTTAGAGAACTGGTGATTCTGCCATTTGAACAGGGACAGGGTTACTTTCTTACTCCTGTAATGCATTTGCAGTGTGTTCCAGGTGTTCTCTGGTATGACTTCATTGTAGCTTATCTCTGTATACCCTGAGCCTGAAAGAAAAAAAAGATTTTTTAACACTACATCATCCAAAAACACAACGCTGTCATCAATATCCCCTGCCACCATGGAATGGTATTTTCAAACCCAATCAAGGTCATGACTAGTAGTAAAACTCACGCAAAATTTTATTCATCTAGGTAAAGTAAGTTGTAAGAAAACTTGTCCCCATTTCATCAAAATACATGGACAGCTGCTGATCCAACATTTCACTCCAAAATCATGAGCATCAAAACAGAGTTGATCTCTGCTCTGCTGCAATTAAAGCAATGTCCTGGAGAAAAAATCTACAGAGTTTTTGCAGTGATGTTGGGAGATTAAACTGGAGCCTGGCTCAAAGTTGGTGCTCTGATTCATCTCAATGGTGTTTCATGAGGTTTTGTGTGTCATTCCAGATTATTCTCTGATTCAAATTGTTAGGGGATGACCCCTCCCACCTCCCATTTCAGCAGGGCAATGCCTCCAGGTATGGAAATCCCTATGTGAATGGGGGAATTCGCAGGTCACTCCCCAAATTATCAGCAGTACAGAATCATCTGAAATGTCACTGGATGCTATAGCAGTGGTTTTCAAACCCAGGCCTGGAGTTCCCAGCACATGCCAGTTCTTGTTCCAACATGCATTGGGAATAACAAAATACTGAAAAGCTATAACTCTTACCGGAGCCATCAGAGAGATTTGAAGGGACAAGAACAGCTACTTATGAGAATATTTCGATTTGACTCTGCTTTCTGTTTCATGCACTTTTTCTGGAGGGTTCAAGGATAAGGGAAAAAATTAATGCTGAATTTTGAAATGAAGCTCTCTATGCATTAGCAATGGTGACATTTTGTATTTATATTAATATGAAATAGGAGATTTTGATAGTTGACTGACAACACAGGAATTAATTGTGTACATTTTGTTATTCCTATTCACATTTGAGTATGTTTGACTTTATGCTATTGCCAAGACATGAGACAAATTTTTCATATTATTTCCAAGTGTATATCATAAAATAATCCCTGGTTGCTTCTGCAGCCAGATATGCCAGGCTAGAAGCAGGAGATAATAGGAGATAATAGGATTTATAGGAGATAAGATTCATGCGATGTCTATGGATATGCAGCGAACTATTTAACTCCGTTGCCAAAACAAAAACTCTGCCTCTGCTCTGCTCTGCCACAGCATTTATAGTATAAACTAGCAACTTTCTGGAAAGATCTACAGGATTCCTGGTTAATCCTGCCCCCTCCAGGCAGGAAGATGCCAGAAGCTTCTAGAAAGCACTAGTCTATTACAAATGATATTACAGCAGATCATGTTTTGCTACAGACAAACCACCAGAGGGTGCTGAAGAACAAAATAAATAGCTGACCAGTAGGGCAGCAAAAACAGCATGAAACAACTCTCCATTTACAAATGAAATATAATGCTGTACATAAAATACTCATACATAACACCTCCCCTCTTTAAGAAAAGAAAGGTTAGCTAAAAGCTTTGTTTTGTTAAAATTAACAGTTTTATGATCAGTATTATCTTGAACTTTACACAAAAGAATCAATCATTATAACAATCACATACATAACAACCAGTGCAATTTTCACAATCAAATAGAAAAGTTAAATTACATGCGTGAAAGTGTATCTGGAATAACATAATCTTTTCCCCTGATGTGAGAAATATCCAAATCATACTCTTGGAAAAGTAAACTCCATCTCAGTAATCTTTGATTCTTGTTTCTGATCTTACGCAAGAATGTGAGGGGATTGTGATCACTGAAGACCTTGATGGAAGTAGCTGTACAAGTCAAATAGACTTCAAAATGTTGTAAAGCCAAAACAAGTGCCAAACATTCTTTTTCAATTGTTGAATAGTTTTTTCTGATGTTTATCAAACTTTTTGGAAAAGTAACAAACAGGATGATCTACTCCATCAGTGTCTTCTTGCAGTAAAACTGCGCCTGCACCCATGTCACTGGCATCAACTGCCAACTTGAACTCCTTTTTGAAATTAGGAGATAAGAGAACTGGTGAATTTCTGAGGATAGCTTTCAGCTGGTCAAATTAATTTTGACATTTTTCATCCCAAGCAACTTTAGCATTTTTCTTCAGTAAATTTGTCAAAGGTTCAGAAATGATGGAGAATTTTTTACAGAATTTTCTGTAGTAGCCAGCCATCCCTACAAATGTTATTAGCAGTCTTTTATGTGTAGGCTCAGGAAATTCAGTGATAACTTTGACTTTTGCATCAACTGGTTTGACTTGACCCTGTCCTACAATATGACCTAAGTAAACGACTGTAGCTTTACAAAAGTCACTTTTAACAAGGTTGATAGTCAGCTTGGCATCACTCACTCTCTGAAAAAAGTTTCTGATGTGGATGAGGTGCTCTTGGAAGCTGTCGCTGGTGATGATTATGTCATCAATATAGGCCTCACATCCTGGTAGTCCAGCAATCACTCTGTTTACCAGACGTTGGAAGGTGACCGGAAAATTTTTCATTCCAAATGGCATGACCTTGTATTGGTATAATCCATCTGGTGTGACGAAGGCAGAGATCTCCTTTGCTCTATCTGTTAGAGGGATCTGCCAGAAGCCTTTGAGGAGATCAAATTTAGTGACATACTTTGTCTGTCCAACTTTGTCAATGCAGTCATCAATCCTGGGAATGGGATATGAATCTGTTTTTGATAGAGCGTTTCACTTTCCTGTAGTCCGTCACCATTCTATATGTTCCATTTGGTTTCGGAACTAGGATGCATAGAGAACTCAAGTCACTGTTAATTGGTTCAACAAAGTCATTTTCAAGCAGGTATTTGACTTATTGTTTAAGGTATTTCTGCTTCTCCGGATTCATTCTGTAAGGATGCTGTTTTACAGGCTTGGCATCATCTGGTTGGATGACATCATGGTAAACCATATCAGTCCTTGATGGAACGTCAGGGAATCTGTGACTATATTCAATTATGAGCTGCTTTAGCTGTTGTTGTTGAAAAGGGTCCAGGTGGGACAACTTGCTGTCAATATTTTGAAGAATGTCTGAATTTTCAAGTTTGGCTGGACCAGGTTCATTATCCAAGTGGCAGTCACAATCTTCTTCAGAATTTTCCATTTCAATTGTATTTACCAATAGACTGGCTTTTGCTGAATGTCTCTGTCAATGTATTCTTTCAGCATGTTGATGTGACACATTTGTTTTAGTTTCCTCCTTCCAGGAGTTAAAATTACGTAATTTAGATCACTGACCTTTGTGAGGACAATGTAAGGGCCGAAATATCGGGCTCTAAGAGGGTTTCCAGGAACTGGCAAAAGTGAAAGGACTTTGTCACCAGTTTTAAAACTTCTGTCTTTTGAATGAAGGTCATATCTGGCTTTCATTTTGCCCTGAGCTTCTTTGAGATTAGACTTAGCAAAGTCACAAGCCTTAGAGAGACGATTACGGAACTCAGAGACATACTGAAGCAAGTTCATTGGGACATCATCTTCGGCAGCAACTTTTCCTTCAGAAGCTTCAGAGGTCCACGGGCTGAATGCCCAAAAACAAGCTCAAAAGGACTGAACCCAAGAAACTCCTGAAAAGCTTCACGGGAAGCAAACAGATGAAGATGGACGCCTTCATCCCAGTCTGTCTCGGTGTAAAGGCAGTAGGTCCTAGAGAATTCCTACATTTTTGCCTGAAAGCCTCGGGGACCAATTCATAACCCTTCAGAATGGCAGATTTGACAAAATCATATTCAGAACACTGTTGGACAGATAACTGGTTATAGAGTTTCCTAGCTTTACCAGCAAGAACACATTGTAACATCATTGTCCAACGCTCTTATGGCCATTTCAAATTTTCAGCAATTTTTTCAAAATGGGTAAAGTATTAGTCTACATCATTTTCTAGGAAAGGAGGAACAAGTCTGACGTGTTTAATCACATCAAAATGATCAGAAAGTCCAAAAGATTTTTTTACAGTACCTGCTTCTATTTTCTTCATTTCCAATTCGTACTACATCCTTTTTTCTTTGAGTTCTTTCTCTATCTCCAACCTTCTTTCCTCCAGTTCTCTCCTTCTCCAACCTTCTTTCTTTCAGTTCTCTCTGCTTCTCCAACCTTCTTTCTTCCAGCTCTAGTTGTTTGTGGTGTAGCTGAATCTCAAGTCTTTGCAGCTCTGTAGCAGACACTTCCACATCTTTAATCAACTCTGTTGCTTCTTCCCCAAAGATATCTTCATTGATAAACGTCGCACCAAAATGTTGAATATTTCTTGTTTCTTCATCGATGATTTCACATCAGATAATCCAAGGGTTGAGGCTATTTTCAGTAAGTCAAATGAAAGTACACTTTGAAGTATATTGCAAGTAAACTCATAGGTAGACTACAAGTCCACTAGTTCTATACTTCAAGCCCTCTATAGTTTAAATTTAGTTTTATACTTTCAGGGAGCTAAAAGTTTTTTTTTTTAAACTGTAAGTATACTTTAAAGTCTTCTTTAAGCTAACTCAACATCAAACTCACAGCTTATGATTATTGCAATCTAAAATATATCACTGTTGCTATTCAGATATTATTTAACGTAAGTAGACGAGAGGTTACCTCATGTAGAGGTACTAGTAGACAATGCTTAAGTGCATTCTGCTTTAATTCACAGATGGAGGTACTTATAAGAATTCACAATGAAACACATACTCAGTATTGAGAACAAAATTGATTCCTTTATAAATTAAATTTTCACACAATATTGTATTGGATGCCAAAGTATAAGAGCACAGCAAAGGCAACGCTTATTGAAATCCCAATTCAAAACAAAAAAATACCTCTTTCTCTCATATGGAACAAGAAATATGCATAAAATATTAATTAGCAATGTCTTCAGCCTGACCAGTAGGCTGAAGGACTCAAGCAAAGGCTGATGAAATATTCCAAATGAGTACACTGATGAGCTGTTTTTTGGTTAATGTTGTTCTGTATCACAGTCAAAAATATGACCGACTAAACAAAAGATGCAGCAGTGCTGTAAAACTTGAAGGATGGTACATTCTGTTTAATAAATGATTGAATCATTTATGTCCAGTGTGGACATAAAAGCCCTGCATATTGTACCTGTACCAAACATTTTTGTGTTTAAGTTGAGATATCAGTTCAATCTAGCTGCCCATTTTGTGCAGATTCACAGATGAAATGTACACAGAATTTTCAAATATGAGATTAAGAAGACTGGAACTTCATTGCTATCTGACATAGTGACAATGAAATGTCTGTAGTTATCAAACTAGCAACCATACCACAACTTGATCTGAACCAGCTGTGTGGCAGAGGTTAAGTGGAAGTAGTCTTGGTTTGTGCTTGGATGGGAGACTGTGTAGGAAAGTAAGTTGGTGTTGGTGGGCCAGTAGGTTGGGATTTTGCCTCTGGTGGAATAATACACAATAGTCCAGTGCAGTGATGAGGATGTTGTCTGTCTGATGAGATGTGAACCTGAAGTCCTGACTCACTGTGGTCATTAAACATCCAATAACACTCTTTAAGTTTCCTAGCAGTATATCTCACAGTATACTTTCATGACTACTAGAAGTATGCAACTAATAAACTAGCAATATATCTGCAAGTTTACTTGCATTATACATAAATGTATACTTTCATAAATTGAAAAGTATACTTAAAGTATACAGCTAGTTCACTCGCTGTATACTAAAAAGTTCACTTGTAGTGTACTTGCAGTATAGAATAAAACTTAGATGTAAACTAGATGGGTACTTTCAGTTTACTTTGCTTAAACTTGAAGTATACTTAAAAGTATACTTTTAGAAACTTAAAAATGTTCCAATTTAGTCCGAAGAAGTATTAAATTAGTATACTTTCTAGCACACTACAAGTACATGGTCCATTGTATACTTGCTGTACTTATACTCAAGTATACTTAGTAAAATTAACTTCAAGTGTACTATTTTTTGCTGAGAGAGAGGGAGCAGCGCTCCACCTGACGTGATTTCACGCGACCTCATGGGGAAGCCAGTAGACTGAAAAATTAAAAAATAAAGAGCGACATGAAGCATATACTTGCTATTATAATCACTTGCAGTGAGAAGAGAAAACAAAAAATGAAACGGGTCTGGGTGAGAAAATGGTTGGGGAGACGCGGTCAGCACGGACAGTCAGTTCTTCAACGAGAAATGGAGGTTTTTGAACGATCAGTTTTTTGTTTTTTTATTTACTATTTGTCAACAGTAGCATATTAGATTAGTCTCGATGGCTATAAATGTTTACAATTGCTCGGTCAACTGCCCCGGACCTAACTTTAGGTTGTAACGCTAACGTTTAGCTAGCTAGTTCAAAAGCGATATTGTCCACAGTTGAAATGTAGAATTGTGTTGGTGTAATGAAAATAAACCATTGGCGCTATTGTGACAAAAATAATGGCAACATGTTACAACGCTGAGGCAGGAAATGTAGCGACTGTAAGAAACGGCTGGTCTTTGGGTTTATGCAGCTTGTCCGTGTGGTTATGATATGTCTTGGAAGACACGTTATATAAGCATTCCTGTTCCTGCCACATATCCACAAGCTTTTCCTCCATCTCAGCCATCCAACGCACCCGTAGAACAAGTTGCTGTTGCTGTCTGTTCACGTGGCCATTTCAAACTACCCTCATTCAGCTCCATCAGCTTGAGTCTTGTCTCTCATTGGCTACTGTGGTTCCGTTCAGAAAGTAATGATGTAATCATCCAAATTTTCAGTCCGAAATATCAAACATGTTTGAAATTTATCGGGGCGGACCCGATCTGTCTGCGAGCAAATCTGGAAGGTTAAGATTGGATCGGTAAACCCCGCACATTACCAGATAATCTGGACCTAACATGGGTACCGACCGAGGTCCCTGACGAGATTTCTCTGCCGATTGTCAGGAGGGGTGAATCGGAGATAAATCAGCCCGAAAATCCTGTAGCCTGAACCGAGCCTCATAAGCATAAGCTCCCAAGCCTAACCAGGATGCAGGATTAGGACTGCGCTCTTGTTAACTCTTCCACGTATTCCTCTGTCCAATTTATTAGGAACAAGCTGCAAGTTTTTCTGCGGCAATCATAATTGGAGCCTAGTTTCCCTCAAGCTACTCCATCCTTCTGTGGGACAGTTCGGCCCTGGCAAAGTGTGTCCTCCACCTGGCTGTTATCCTGGTTGCCAATGGCCAGCGATTGACAGCTCAGCTTCGCCTATTAAATCTGTGTTGAACTGTTTTACATCACCTTGTTACTGGAAATGGTCACATCATTATCAGTCCTATACTGCCCCTGCACCAACTTTTCCGGTGTTTATTGCAGTGTAAGTGTATTTCTCACAAAACAACAGAATTTGCAAGTTAAAGCTTCAGTGTAGCCCACAAGTTAGTTACTTGACTGGTAAATGACTGGTAAACTGGTAAACAAAGGCTTGTTGGTTAAAGTCCCTGATGGGGCTTTGGATTCTGCCTTGATCTGGAAAGATGAAGCTGGCAAGAATTCTGCCACTGGTCACTTAAGCGCGGTAACCCCAAAACTGTCCAGAGGGTTAACCTGTTTCCCTCTATCCCTCTTCACTTGCAACTGTGTACGCATCTGATATTTCTCCCAGGGCATCCCAAAAAAAAAAATGTTCTAAATTTAATTTTTTCAGGTTAAATAATGGTTTTTTAAAACAATGAATGTTGTCATGTTTTCAATATGGTGGAGGGTCACTGTACTTTTCAAATCATTCCTTTCCAATGTTATTTGCATAATGTGCCGACTTTTTCCGAATTGAGGTTGCATAATGCTGAAACAAGAAACCTCCCTTGGGATGTGTTTTTGAACGAATTTAGGTCAGTGACTGCTCCTTGAGGGAGATTTTTCCTGATGCGCTTCATTTCCTGGCATCAGCATTTGGTCTCCAGCTCTCGAAAAAAAAAACAAAGGAGAAGACTGTTTGATGTGATCCGCCAAAGCACATCAGGTAAAAACATATCTGTCAAAGCAAACTGACCGATTGGAGGGACCACAGTATAGCTGAAGATTAGAGGACAATGATACAGACAGAATACAAAAGGAAAATAGTTGTTTGAGTAATAGTATTAATCTGTTCAACGTGATGACTCGCTGCCCGCTGATTTGATGACAAGATGGCTCTTGCTGTTTTCCCAAGAGTAGTATGACTCAGCACCCACATGTGCACATATTGAAGACATATTGGCTTCAATTACTTATGCTTTAGTTTTGTTTCGAGTACAAAACACCCTTGTTCATTCCAAAGCAACCCAGACAGGATTCCACATCTGCAATTGTGGTTAATTTAATGACAAGAGCTTATTCACTTATATACTATAGCTATAATTACATGGATTGGTCAATTTATTGCCCTAAAAAATGATTCATTCTAAATTTATTTGGAAATGACCCACTCTTCTGCCTCTCTTCGTAACTAACTGCTCAACCTTCATAATTCAAATAAAATGCCTTTGAAAATGGATGCAAATTTATTATGTCTTATGTTGTTATGATGTCAAAGGCATGCGTTGTTTACATACTGTAGCTCACCCCAGTGAGTTCAACATACTCAGTCTGGACTTACTGAGCATTATTTCAAAGGCTGATTCATATTGCTACATTCAACTTTTGCCCTCTCCATTGGCAAAAAAAAAAAAAAAAAGTACCACATGAATAAAGGTAGAATCCCATAATCGCCTTTCATTTCACTCCCGAAATAAAAATGTTTTTCACTGGCATGAAAGGGTTTGGTTCTCCAGCTGTCTTTACCAGCCACTAAGTACAAACACAGTTAACCAACAGGGGTTTATTTTTACCCTCTAAACCAGCAGGCACAGACAGGAACACACACGTACACACAAATGATCACTGCACTCTATGGCTACAAATACATTCAGCAAGTCCAGGCAGGAGGTTTATCACGGTTAAAAATCACAAAATTACTGCTTATTTACAGATTGGCTGTAAATCTGGTAGGCGCACTTCATCTTTGAGTTGATATGTTTATCAACAGTAGCGCTATGCACTGAACTGGCCCAAAGTAATTAATAAAGTTTAACTTTAGCCATCTGAGGACGAATGTAAAATAGCTAGACTGTGACACAGTTGGCAAGAAAAAGCTCAGCGCTGCCAGCGGTTATAACTTTTACGCAAGCATGCGGTTACTTTCCCCCAGAAAATTTCCAAACAAGAGCCCAGACTCCTAATGACTGCTGTATGACTTGTTTTGGAATTGTTTCTGTTACTATGGTGAAATTAAGGAAAAAATGTGACAGTTGATGCAAGTAACATATAACGCTGAAGTCAAATTTTGACTTCAACGTTAGCAGTGAAAACATGAAAAACTATGTTAAATATAATGGTTTGGTATTATAATAAGTAATAAGCAGCTTTAATATTACAGAAGGAGAGCTTTGAGAGGGTTGAGGAAAGAAAGCTCATGACAGGATCTGTGTTGAGGACGCCTCCTGAGAACAATTTCCTAACCACGGAGGAGCAGACCGCAAAATTTTGGGAACCACAAGACAAAAGAAGGCCTTGTGACAGCTATTTATATTTAACCTGGTAATTACACGGTCATCTACTGTGTAACTTGTATTACATGGGTAAAATGAATTTCAAAAATGTGTAAACATTTGACATTAATAGTAACAAATACTCAATTGATTCTAAATAACTTCACATGTTAAAATGTAAAACCTTAAGCAAGACCATGTTTAGTCAGGTTCATAAATATTTTAACATTGACAAAATCATTGCTATTTTAACTGTCTACCACAGCACACAGGAGATTTTAAATAATGGATGTAAATCACCTCGAAGTACTGATCTTTGGCAATAATTTGAGCACAGGAACATGCAAATCTGGTATATGGTGCAGAGAGCTGAGAAGACTCTCTGTTGGCCTGTGTATGTAGCGGATAAATGGGCTTTCAAAACACTGCCCCTAGCACTTTGTGAGCACTCTAGCCAAGGCCCGGCAAGCAGAAACACCACATCCACAGCTTCCAACAATCTGGGCGACAACAGCCTTGCTGACGAGTAGGGAGCAATCAGAAGTAGGTGACAGCAACAATCATGTTTGTTACCCTGAATCCTCTCTATCAGTAGCGGTGGAGGAAGAGAGTACAGTAGCATATTTTCCAGAACATCCACATTAATTGAGTCTGTTTTGTCTGCCGGGAACAAGCATAAGGATATTAAGCATCAACAAGCAGGAGGGAAAGAGGTCTACTGCTGCAGTCTCATACATCAGCTGAATCTGCCCTACGTCCCGCTGGAGCCTCCAGTCTCCCTCTGACACCTTGTCATGAGAGAGGTACGCAGCATAGGTGAACTAACCGAGCAGATATGTGCGAAGAATGGAGTTCTCAGGCCATGTCAACAGGTAATGGGCCGCACACTGCACCTTTCGCTGGGATGGTTACATAAAATAGGGTCTTAGCACAGTTTTTTGCCCCTAAGCACATCAATGAAGGGGAATAAGGTGATAAACAGAACCCCCAGCTCCATTTCATTGCTATATTTACAACTCAGAGCCCTATCCAAAAACCACTAGTCAACAGACTCTGACTGAAATGATGGGGGTGCCAGTGGAACGTTACTGAAGAGAAACTGGCTGTGATTTATTAAAGCCAGTGTCCGAACACAATGTTGTCCAGTCTTGACACGAACTTGTCTGTCGCCCGCTGGACATTTCTGCTTTATTTGTTGCACCATTGTTCCATCGGCAGTATGTACTGCTGATTGTGTTGTGATTTTGATGCACATCATTGCTACTACAGAATGTATTCTATTTGCACACAGCCTGGCATCTGGGTGGCTAGTTATGTTTCAGAGTTGATGTATATGCCAAATGGCTTGACTGACTCAGGATTAATTTGTATTTGATTGATTGATTGATTGATTGATTCCAATGAGGGCAAACAAACAAAAAACATCATATTCAACTAGGCGCCACGGAGGAATAGTGGTTAGCACTACTGCCTCACAGTAAGAAGGTTGTGGGTTCAAATCCAGCCTGGCCCTTTCTGTGTGGAGCATGTTCTCCCTGTATTCGCGTGGCTTTCCTCCGGGTGACTCTGGTTACCCACCCACAAAACATAAATCATAGGAACAATCCAACCAGTGCCCCTGCCCAAGGAACTGGCGTTGGACCTCAGCGCTGTTCTGTGGCTGCCCACTGCTCTAGGATAGGACTATAGGATAGGTCAAATGCAGAGGATGAATTACCCCATGGAGTTCAATAAAAGTATATCTTATCTTAGCAAGGCAAAAGCTCCAGAAGTTTGTTTTCATTGCGTTATCGGTCACCGTTTCAAAATGAATGAGTTTTTGTCTATTTCCTCTTATCTCATGTCCAAACATTTTCCCTCTTATGCTTGTCAATACCATTCCCATCTGATTTGTTGTTTTTCCCCAAAAATGTATGTAAAATGTATCCCAGTCAAAGAATTTCAGAGACCAGTAGCGTAGAATATGACCAAACTCGTGTCGACAAAGCGATAATACCAAAGAAACTGAGACGACTTGGGCACTGACTTTTATCGCCAAGGTGAGGAATCAGTCATTAGGTGGAAAAGTTTGATTAAATTGTCAAACAAAGCCAAAGGATCACAAGCCATCACTCAGTGCTGCAGCAAATCCTGATGCAATATTGCAATAGGTTACCGGGAAGGCAAACATTCATTTTACTGTATCCCTATGAATGCTTCTGTGTGGTGAATGACTTTTCACAAAAATTACTATTATAGAAATCAAACTCATGGTGAACAGGCAGCGTGACCACAAGTGCGGTGTCGCAGTATGTGCAAACTCACTTCTGAACTGTTGAAAAGACTATTCATTAGTGCACATGGGCCATTTGAAATGTAAGCACAAGCTTAGCAGTGTACAATATGACCAAACTCATGTCGACAAAGCGATAATACTAAAGAAACTGAGACGACGTGGGCACTGACTTTTATCGCCAAGGTGAGGAATCAGCCATTGGGCAGAAAAGTTCAATTAAATTGTTAAACAAAGCCAAAGGATCACAAGCCATCACTCAGTGCTGCAGCAAATCCTGACACACTACAGGGCAAGGAAAAAGAAACATTTCACCTCCACATTCCAACACACTGTATAAGTCAGACAAGACTTTGATAAATAAATGAATGAATAAGTCCCAAAAATTTATTTTACTCATACTCAGAAAGATTTGGAAATGCGGATCTAAGAAACTCACTCGCCCTAACAAGCCTATGTCACATATATATATACAGTATGAGTAAACTTAATGGTCATAGGTTCTATCAAGCAAGCTAGGCATGTAAAACATTGATGTCTGTGCCGACTCAACTGCCTTTTCCTCATCATTTTGACACTGCTGAAAACTTATGTAAATAAAATGAAGTTATGATGTGTTGCAGCAAATTACAGTTGACATCTAAGACAATGAAAAACCCATAACTTCCATGACAACTCATGAATAATCATCACAACTGTGTCCAATTTCACCTCAGTGCTCACATTATTCCTCCCCAGATGAATCCAGATGTTCAGTGATTTCAAAACCAGATGGAAAATTCTCTTCACTGGCGTAGATAGCCCAAAACAAGATTTGGTCAACAAGGGCACACAAACCTCTTAGCCAAAAGCTCAGGACAGTAATATACCTCACAGTTGTATTTTGTAATGGATTTAATAGATTTTTTCAGTCTAAAAAAGCTGGCTGTAATACATTATTCATAACATAAATGACATACGGCCTTACTTTAAAGGGCAGAGCTCTAAGAATTTTAAATGCGGAGAGGAATTCTGCAGTATTTCACAGGATCAGTCAAACAAATCTTTATGACACGTTGTGGGACTACGAGTGCACAGAGTGAAATTAACAGAAAATGTTGCATAATTATAATGAAAAATTGATTGGTGGGAAACTGTTTCCAATGGAAATTTCTGACCAAAAAGATTAGATGGTTTCACATTAAAAAAATGCAAAATGGCATTGTTCTGTGGAAAATCTGGAAAACTTATCGCGCATTGATCAACAAAATGGTTAAACTCAGAGCATGAGCTGCATTCATTGGTATCAGAAGGAATAAGGATTGCAGGATTTAGACTTCTGATTTGATATAATCATCTTTAGAACATTTTTGAGCAACTCATTGAGTTGTTTAGTCTAATTCAGTTGTTTTATTGCAATAGGTTACTGGGAAGGCAGGCATTCATTTTACTGTATTCCTGTGAGTGCTTCTGTGCGGTGAATGACTTTTCACAAAAATTACTATTATAGAAATCAAACTCATGGTGAACAGGCAGCATGACCACAAGCGCGGTGTCGCAGTATGTGCAAACTCACTTCTGAACTGTTGAAAAGACTATTCATTAGTGCACATGGGACATTTGAAATGTAAGCACAAGCTTTCTACAGATTTCAGGAATTCAACAATTTATGTTGAATTTATGTCGACGTTAATTTGCACCATCTTGTGTGTCATGAATAGAACTACTATCCACACTGTTATAAACTGGCACCTTTTGCCATTTAATTTAACTGTAATTTTAAAATAAGTTTACAGCAGAGTTCAGTGTATGTTAAGTGTAAACCACAGTTAAATGCGCACAGTTTTTGACTTAAAATAACCAGAAAACAATGCATTAATTTAACTGTTAAATTCAGTCAGTTTATATCAGTGCATGATCGTGAGGCCAGAAGATTTACAGCAGCTGTTTTTAATGCAAATGTTTGACTTTTGCTCTTCTGGGGGTATTTCCACATTAGTCAGACTGAATAAACAGCAAAATATGCAGTCATAACCAATAAGCAGAGTCTGAAAGGAAAATATGAAGAGTTTGTTTCCAAAATGCAATACATCCATTTTACTCTTTTTGATATAATCGGCTTTACTATGTTGGTGCCCATTGTATTTTATAGAAAAACATAAACTTTGACCATGAAAAAATGCACCTTATATTATGAATTTCTAAAAACAGATTTTTGCACAATAAAACAGGGCTATTGCTCTATGGTATTATTGTATCAATTTTTGTAATTTTGGCACTTACTGGGTCTCATTCAGGAAAGGTTAGTAAATTTGTGCGGAGATTTGAACATAAAAGCCTACGCTACTAAAAATCTACTCCGGATTCATGAACGCCGCGGGAAACTCAGAACTGATCGTAAACTCGTGTATATGATCATGAATGCCAATCCATCCTAAAGTGACAGCGCGCTCATGGTAATCAGCTATTCGCATAAATCCCCGCCCATGACTTGCCTATGACCACCATATAAGGAGGTGCATGCAGTCGACCTGTCAGTGTTAGCGCAAAAAAGAAAGAAAGAGAATGAAAAAATAATTTTTCCGAAGCGGAGATAGAAATAATTTTGGGTGAAGTGGAGTTAAGAAAAAACAAGTTATTTTCATCTGTTGGCAGTGGTGTGACAGGGACAGGCAAAGCGAAGGCCTGGAGGGTGGTGACAGGTGCTTTTAATGTTGTCTCTGTCGTCCAAAGAACCATTAGACAAGTTGCATAAACTAAAGGCAGATAAGGCGGCAGGTCCTGATGGCTTATATCCTAGAGTGCTCAGGGAAGTTGGTGAGATCATCTTTAAGCCGCTATCCGCCATCTTCAGACGGTTTTTAGAAACTGGGGAAATACCAAATGTTTGGAAACAGGGCAATGTTCAGTGTATATATTTTTTTCCTCTTTTCATGAAATGACTGTGACAATATGATTTTTTCTTGATAGATGAAGTGTCTGAATAGAACATTATTCCAACTTTATGGGCAACAGGGTATTAAGAAAGGAAACTGTATGTCAAAAATGCAAAGAAATGCTGCAGTCTTTTCTAGCCTTGAACTCATCCAAAATGGACTGAATCACAGTGGAAACATGCTGTTGTCAGACCAGTCAACATTTCACATTGTTTATGGTAACCTTGGACATTGCGTTCTCCAGGCCAAAGAGGAGAGGGACCATCCCAGTTGTTACCAATGTAAGGTTCAATAGCCAGTGTTTGTCATCAAATGGGGAATTTTAGTGTTTGTTATTAATCTGTAAATCTGTTCATTTTTGTTTTCTGTATTTATTGCCTTTGTTGTGATTCTTTCGGTTTTTATGTTAGTTCCACGAGTCTCTGCTTCCATTTCACTTTCCCTGCCAGCCCTCCCCATTCTGTTCGTTAATTTGTTTAGTTCTTTCTCATTTGTCATTTGTCTCATTTTTCATTTGTCACCATGCTCTCAGTCTCTGCCAGGTTCTCCCTACACCTGCTTTGAATTTGTTTTTTGCATTTGTTTGCTATCAAGCTCCCTGTTTTCTTCCATTTATCGTGAGTCTGTCTCTGTGAATTACTAGTAACTTGTGAGCCTTTAGTTTCCTATTGCTGTTCCCTGGTTCTGATTTCTTTTTGTCTAGCGGTATTTTGAGTTTGCCTACTTTGTCTACTGCCTGACAAAGCATTATGGCCATTTGGCTTTCAACCCTCCACCTAATTACTGACACTGGCCGCGTTTCCCAGTTAAGAGCGTTCTTAAGGAGTTAAGAAGGCTCCAAAGAAGAGTTCAGCTTACAGGGAGCCATCTTAGGCGAAGATGGAATCTGGGAAACACGTTTGCTTCGTACTGGAGCCTTTAGAAGGATCTAAAGAAGCTTGTAGCACTAAGATCTTCTTAAATGAATCTGGGATATGTGGCCTTTACTGATTGTGATATTCATGTCTGCACTGTATCCCTATTAATTGGCTATAAACCAGACTGTCTGAAACGACTTATTCCTCTAATAAAGTCCCTGAAACTGATTCCCTGTCTGTGCTTGAGTTCTGGGTCCCCGGTCTGTGAGTGCTTATGGCATTGGTAACTTTAGTATCCATGTACCATTAATGAGGAAGGACTTATGCATTTTCTTGCGACATACACTGCCCTCCATAATTTTTGGAACCCCTAATTAAGATGTGATTTTAGCTTCTAATAAATTCAGTTTTTTCCTAAATAATATAGGACCACAATGAAAACAAGAGCCATCTGGCAATGGCGGATCCCCCCGGATGTAGGTTGTGTAACAACCTTTATAAGGCACATCTACACATCATGATTGACATGTGTGTCAAGTTTGGTGAAGCTAGCATATATAGTTTCCGAGATATAGCCCGGACAAACTCATGTTTACAGAAGGACAGACAGACGGACAGAGCGATAGCTATATCCCCCCGCATTATATGCCGGGGGGATAAAAAGAGGAAAATCCAACCTTTAATTCAAGTGTATTAATTCAGTGGGGAAAAAATCCCACATTAAGAAATAATTATTTTACATCAAATCATGTGTGCCACAACTATTAGCACCCCTGATGTTAATTCTTTGTACAACCCCCTTTTGCCAACAAAACTGCACCTAATCTCCTATAATGTTTCACAAGATGGGAGAATACAGAAAGAGGGATCTTCGACCATTCCTCTTTGCACAATCTCCCTAAATCATCCAGCGACCTGGGTCCTCTCCTCCGCACTCTCCTCTTCAGCTCTCTCCACAGGTTTTCAATGGGGTTGAGGTCTGGGGACTGAGATGGCCATGGGAGGAGTTTGATTCTGTGTCTGGTGAACCATTTCTGTGTAGATTTGGCCACATGTTTAGGGTCATTATCTTGCTGAAAGACCCAGTGATGACCCATCTTCAGCTTTCAGGCAGAGGCCACCAGATTTTGATTTAAAACGTCCTGGTATTTCAAAGCGTTCATGATGCCATGCATCCTAACAAGGTTCCCAGGGCTCCTGGAAGAGAAACAGGCCCACAGCATAACCGATCCTCCCCCATACTTCACAGTGGGCATGAGGTGCTTTTCTGGATACTCATCTTTGGTGTTCTGCCAGACCCACTTAGAGTGTTTGTTGCCAAAAAGCTCTATCTTGGTCTCATCTGACAGTTAAAGTCCCAGTACCGCTTAGCGAACTCCAGATGTTTGCGCTTATGATTGTGAGTGAGAAAAGGTTTTTTCCGAGCATGCCTCCCAAACAGCTTGTTGGCATGTTGATAGCACCTGATGGTTGTTTTGGAGACTCTGTGACCCCAAGATTCAACCATTTGTTGCAATTCTTTAACAGTGAGCTTTGGAGAACTTTTTATTTCTCTTGCCATCCTCCTCACTGTGCGTGGTGGCAAAATAACCTTGCGTCCTCGTCCAGGCTTGTTTACAACTGTTCCAGTTGTTTTAAACTTCTTTATGATTCCTTTGACAGTAGATATGGGCAGGTGCAAGCAGTGGCTATTTTCTTGTTGCCATTGCCTGACTTGTGAAGGTTGACACACATCTGCCTCACTTGAATGGTGTGTTCCTTTCTCTTTTCCATGTTGAAGAGTGGATAAGAGAAATGGCCTCTGTGTCACGTCATATTTATACCCCAGGGAAACAGGAAGTGATTAATTACTCATTAAATGTTCCCAGATACTCTGATCAACTTTGTAAACTACTGTAGAAATGACAGAAGTACTTCAATTACATTTATTTCCCAGGAATTGGTAGGGGTGCCAATTATCGTGGAACAGGTGATTTTATGAAAAAAATAATTATTTCTTAGTCAGGGATTTTTTTTCTCTTAAAATTCACTTGAGTTGAAGGTTATATTTTTCTACAATTTTGAGTGTGAGAGTATGCTACTGCAATAAAAAAAGAATATATTTTAATAGATTTTATATCCACATTCTCGTAAATTGACTTATTTTAGCATGTCACCGGACAGTCGCCAGATTTAGCGAGAAAGTCCCCAAGTTGGCAACACTAAGACTATAGCGAAATCGACAGTGCACATTTCATCATTTATTTTCGGTGGTGACATGCTAAAATAAGTGAATTTATGAGAATGTGGATGTAACAGCTACATCTTACAATTCATTGTTATACGTACATTTGCATTAACAATAACGTCATATTTGGAAGTTTTACTTGCCAACCAAAGGAGACACGCCTGATTCCGCCATCTCTGAAAGAAGCCTGGGCCTGTACGCGTAAGCGCAGTAAATGGCAAAGAAGGATGCGATAGAAAATGTTGCAGTTTCATAGTCTTATGCTACTGAGTCAACAGATCATGTTGCTGTTTTTACAGTTTCGGTAGCAGGGTTTAATTTTTCTGTTGCCATTTCCGCGATAAATGTGTGCAATTCAAAGTTTTTGTGTGCTGAGACTACGTTTTCTTTGGTTGGCTTGTCCTAGCTCTGGTCCGATCTGCCAGTCGAGATCCACCTCTCCAGTCCGTATTCCATGCCATGTTTTCGTTCCTGTGTGCTGCACCTTTCATTGCTTTGGTTCGACTGGCTGGTGTTTCTATTCCTTCGCAGCTGTTCTGAATTCAGGGCTATCCTAAGCTTGATTGCCTCTTGTTTTTATTCATTACTAACATTTATTAACTGACACAGGAATATTTAGACAGGCTCTTACTAATCCTTACTAAATTTAGATTGGCATGATATCCCACATTCGCTATTTTTTCCCCGCCCCACCCGAAGGGAGGGAGCAAGGGGTATTGTTTTTGGTTCGGTTCGTTTGTGTGTGTGTTTCTTTGTTTTGTTTGCCAGGTTAACCCCAAATTTGATTTAGGCATTGCCTCTGACCCAGAATAGATGCCAATTGAATTTAGGAAAAGTAGGTGAAAGAATGTGTGAGGGGCGGGGTTTGTTGTGCCTGGCACCACTCGTTTGCTTTGCTGCTAACAGTCTCATCGTTCCTTCTCTGCTGCATCTTACATTAGTACTTAAGCTGAAACACACTCATTCCCTCAATGGGCTTGATAAGTCTGACTGCCTGTCCATGTCTCGTGTTCCTATGCCCTGCCCCTCTTATTTTGCCCAGGTGTTCCTTGTTTCCCTGATCCCGCCCCGAGCCCTTATATTCTGAGGTGGAGCTCCAATCTGGCAGACAGATCCTTGTTTAGCCACAGTCTTGTTTCCACAGCCCTGTTCCATAGTTTTGTTTTGCCAAAGCCCTGTTTCGCCCTTGTTTTGTTCAGTGCTCTTCTAGTTCTTGCTTTTGCATTAGTCTCTGTGTCTAGTCCTCATCTTTTGATTATTAGCTTTGTTTTTCCCTCCTGTTTTAATCAGCTCTTGGAGTGTAGTTTTTTTGTTGGCCTTTTTGCCCCCTTTTGTTCCCAGATTCTGTTCTGATTCTCAGCTCATTGAGTGAAGTTTTTTGTTGGCCCTCATGCCTTGTTTATTTGGTGTATTCTTTAATAAAACTCTTTATTTAGGATTAGCGCCTCACGTTTGGTCTTTCCCATTGCCGCGCCTAACAAGCATAGCTTCCTCATCAGAGAGTGCAGCTGGTCGACCTGTCGACCAGCAGTCCAGACCTATCTCCTATTGTAAAATGGTGCTTCAAGAAACAAATAAAAAATAATAATTATAAAAAATAGGACAACAAAGACCCCGGATGTCTGAATATGTACATCAAAGAAGACTGGGGGAGAAATTCTTCAAAACTACAGCTGATGGTCTCCGTTCCTCATATGATTATTTGAAGGGCAGCTAAAGGAAAAGGTGACGTTACACAGTGGTAAACACACCCCTGACACAAATTTACTGGGACATGTTGCTAACATAAAATTCATGATGAGTTTTTATAATAATAGAAAAAAGTGGAGAAGAAAATACTTGAAATATTGTGTCCTTCCACCGACTTAATTCAGGTGAAAGATACTTACTCAACACAATTTTCTTTTTTATTGCCATTATCTTTTTTGTCCCAACTTTTTTTTGGAATTGGGGTTAAATAATTCTAACATGACTAATGTGTATTTAAAATATTACCACTCCATTAAGTCATTAATAAGCCTGAAATGTCATGATCATGTAATTCACGTGCAATATCACATTACTGTAATCATAACCAGTATTAATATGGCTATTATTTATTTTTTTATTTTTTTTTTAAATAAATTTGGCATCTCCAATCCCTCCCGAATTTGGAATGCCCAATTGGGGAACTATGTACAAAGCTTGCTCGTATGCGACCCCTTGCTGCCAACTCAGGATAGTGAGACAGTTCACGGCTCTCCTCCGAAGCACGTGCCTGTCTGCCACTGATTCTTCCTGACGAGCGCCCCTCTGGCCAACAGGAGGCGCTGGAGCAACGAACAAAGCTGATATATTGTATACCCCAAATCCGGCAGTCCCTTCCCAATTTGAAACCCTGTAGCGCGATAGCCAATTATGCGCTACTCCGAAAAAGCTGCCGACCCCTGCCGGTGGGTACGCCGGGGCTCGAACTCGCGACGTGGTGATATGGCTATTATTTTTTATGGACTATAACACTGAAATGTCATAGGGGAGACCGGGGTTACTTCGGTCACAGGGTTAGGTTTGTCACCCCAGTTTTTACCCCTCAGCCCTCAAGGCTGACGGGGTATTGCTATCCTTCTTGCGGTTGGGCGGACGGTCGGGCGTCTCCAAAAACTTTGACATCGGGCTGAGGGGTATTCCGTGCATTGCACGCCTATTTTTTTTTCATTGCAAACGCGCCGACGGGAAAACGAAAAAGTACAAATTATGTGACATCCCAGCAACGTCATCTCTTGGAAAGATTAAGTACTTGGAGGGTCATGTAAGTGTTTTCTGCCTAAATAACTGAATTTTGGCCCAAATTCCAAACTTAAAGTCTCTGAAAGAAATGCGTCTAGCTTCTTTGAAGACAAAGATTTCCACATCTTGTCTTTGCAGTGTATTCAACTGAATATAAGTTGAAAAGTATTTGCAAATCATTGTATTCTGTTTTTATCTACGATTTACATAACGTGCCAACTTCACTGGTTTTGGGTTTTGTAAAATGGGAGCACGGGGCTACACTGGCCATGCAGCGTGGGGTTAGTTTGTCAGGGTGTTATGGTTGCATCACTTGTAGGTACTGTGATAGGCCTGGAATATGCTTGCTGCGTGACCGAACGGACGCGTGCAGTGTGCTTTGTGAGTGCACACACTTGCTGCAGCCCAACACGTCCAAAACGCATAGTATTGGAGGTCTCCACTAGAGGCAGACAGCAGGATATCGGACCCTGAAATCGCGAAAACAGCGGGCGGTATGGCCCGGATATCGCATACACTGTCGCAATAGATTCGTTCGCACAAGTGCCTCTAGCGGTCATGTCAATACTGCATCTCGCGCACGCGGCATGTTACCTCGCGTCGAGGTGAGCGACCTCAACGCTCACTAACGTAGAATACGCGTGGCAGCCATGATGCGTAAGCACAGGCGTCGTGAGCAGCAAGTATATTCCAGGCCGTAGGCCCATATTAACATATTCCAAAGTCAAATACAGGAGCCGATTTATTGTTTTTCAGACATCTATAGTGTCTTAATAATTCTAATATTTGCATTTATTTTATGTTTATGATAGAGGACCTATTAGGGCCTTTGTTTGGAGAACACAAGCACAGGTTTGTAAGGGTTTGCTCCCTGCAACCCCTCCCCTTTCTTATTCTTTCACCTCAGCCTTAATGGGCTACAGGTGGGGCCCATTAAAGTGGAGGTGTTGGCAGAGTATTTAGGTTTGGCAGCTGCCAGCCTTGGGCCCTCTGCATTTCATTCCTTTGTCAGTGGGAATGTTTGCTGCTCCTCTTTGGCGCCGTGGTCCTTACTCATCATCCAAAGGTGGAGAGGAGTGGGTCCAGTGCTTCTCATGCAAAGGGTGGGCACATGAGGACTGTGCAGATGTCAGTAGGCTCGCCTACATATGTCATAACTGCAACTCTGATGGTGATTATGCATAAATCATAGATTGTGTTGGTTTGTTGTAAAAATAAAACAGTTTTCACCATTTCTGTTATGAAAATATTGGGCTGTCTTTTTCAGCTTCAGCTGATTGCCAACTATGACAATTTTACCCCACCCATCTGACAAAGTAACCCCAGGTATGGGGCTACTTCGGCATGTTTGTGACAGATCAAAAATTGAATATTGTGACGAAAATATACGTTATATTGAGATTGTATCAATACAACTTTTGTAGGCAACATTCTGCACTACACATAGACTATAAAGGTATCTCTCAAAATTTTAGCAACAAAGAGTTATGAAGCCAAATACAAAATCATGACGAGGTAACCCCGGTCTCCCCTATTACAAATTTTTTTTGGGGGGGGCGACAAAAATGATTATGGAATTTGTCAGAAAGACAGAGACCGGGCAGTAAGGTAAGTTTAATAGCAAAATCAGAGCATCAAGAGTAAAATCAAAGAAAAATCGTGGATTTCACCTTATACAATGTACAACTTTATAGCATTAGATTTCCCCGACTTTCTATAAGAAGTGCTTAAAAAGATTCACTAAAATATTTATTTTGCATACCAACCCAATCCAGTGATGATCCATGATGATTCTCCTGGTTCGCACAGTGCCAAGGTGTCCGTGAGAGTTTATAACTTTTTCTCAAATAAATGCAAGCGACAATAAGATTTAAAGGTTTGTACAAGAGTTAAGAAGATTATTGTATGACGAGAATCCGAGTAAGACACGATGGTGGCAAGTGTGTCGATAAACCTCCGTCCCCGGACCACTGTCGCTGGGGTTTAAGGAAGGCTGGCGCACGGAATCCCCCACACAAACCACGCTGAATATCTAATATTTTGCCTTACCTTCAAACTGGCCGTGAAGCTCACCCACAGTGCAAAGGTTAAGTAGTAACTGAAAAAGTTTAGACATCTTGGTCCCTCTGGCTTCTTCGCTGCAGAGAGAATGGCAAAGATAAATAAATTTTTTTTTTCGAAACGTGAGCTGATAGAATGTGCTTGAGAACGTAATGAACAGATGTACGACATCTCCCTTTAAATAATCAGCCGGACAGGGCTCAAATATCCATTCTCAGGTAAACATGCGATTCAAGCTGTTCTTTTTTTGTTTGTTTGTTTGTTTGTTTTTTAGTTTAACGTCAATAAAAATGTGACACTCATTACATTTGGTCCAACGAACAAACGAGCGCGATCAAACCGTTTGTGTGGTTGTATTAACGGGAGGAATAACATGCTGTGTTTTTTTTTTTTTTTTTCTTTAACTTAATCCAAAGGATAACACGCCTACCTGCTTTTGAATGCGGTCTTCATCTGTACTGTAGCTTACGATGTGGAAGAACTGGCGATGTTAACTTCTTGAGAAGCTTAATAATAGGCTGCCACTAAGGAGCGTGTCCACTCGCTGCGAAGTGAAATCCACTCGTTGTTAAAGGAGCAGTGGTCTAGAGAGACATTGCGAATCCCACGCAGATGTCTCGCCAGTTCTCTTTCAGTGATAGGCGAGTATCCGAGGACTTATTCCGCATACTGTTAATTCGTGGACTTCTTAATTTCGATGAGCGCGTCCACGCAAATACACGTAAATGTTATTCCCATGCAGTGAATCGTGCAGATGCGGCTCAATTACGCATTCAGACCGATGAGTGGTTAATTTTTTTTTTCGTTTTGCATGAGTACACATGAGCAAGATGAATGATCTAAGGGACCTGGTATGAAGCAGTGATTCATACACATCCTCTCCATACAAATGGTTTTCTTTCATCCAAACAACGACGGTTTTCCATTTTGCTCTCTTGGGGTGACTAGCTCCCATCACCTGCATAATCCTATAGCTGCTTGTTGTGAAGATTTTTTAAGCACTAATCTTACGCAACCCAATTTCCGAAAAAGGGCGCTGTGATATGTAAATCATCTTTGACCTGCACTAAATTGAAAACGGAAGTCCGAGATGTGGTAAAAAAAAGATGTGGTGTGAAAAAAAAAACCAAGAGGGACCTTCTGATTTTCTTTTCCTTTTCCTTTTCTTTAAATATACGCTCATTGCTGATATGTTGGTCAACAGCACATCCCTGAAGAGTAGCTGCAGACAGAGGTGCGCGTACCAATGCACTGTAAACCCTGACAAAGTGGAGCAATGAAATGCCTAATGGAAACCGATTAACTAAAAAAAAATAATAATAATAAATAATTGCGTAAGCCAACTTAATGATCCTGCGTTCACAGCTCTTGAGAACACAGTAAAATATTTTTTTCAAAATATATACTACGTTTTTAGTGCAATACGCACAAGGCAATGAAGTTGGCTGACCACAAAATGTGGGTCAACAGTATGTGTAACATCACCGAACAGCAGTTTGTGAACATTTGGGAGCAAAGAATGCCAGCTCTTTTAGTGAAAAAGGCAGTGCCTTGTCTGCCTTGAAATTGTAAGTTAACTGAAATTACGATGACAAGTTGAGGTAATTCTCATACCAATCAAGAGAGATAATATTTCTAATGGACCCACAAGCTGCTGGGTAGAGATAAAAAAGGCATCCACACGAGGGTTTTGACAGTACCCCTTCTAATGAGCACCACCTCGCAGCCAGGAAATCTAGAACCAGGAAAGGGTCTAAGATGTTAAGCTTCTTGGGCCCATACTGCTCCCAGTACGCAAGAAATTGGCGTCCACGTCGCCTATACCAGATGTCCAGGATCTGACACATGGTGTAACCAGGGCCACCGTTGATGAGCCTGGGGGGAGGCAGAGAGCGAGAGAGAGGACTGCAGTAAGACGAAGGCATGGGTTTAATTCTCTAAACATGAAACGCCAGGTGAATATTTTGTGGGAAATGGAGGAGGAGGAGCCTGACAACCAGATGAAGATAAAATTCTTGAAATAGTGAATGGGCCAATGAAACGGAGGGCCAGCTTCTCTGACGTCCCTCAAGAGGGATATCCTTTGTGGTGAACCAGAATGGAATAATGGGAGTTAGTAACCTAGACAACCTTGAAAAGGAGACATGTCCAAACCACCTGCAGGCAAAAAATTGTGAACCAGCTCCACCCAAGCTCGCAAACGAAACCACCTGGCTAACCAGGGTTACCTTCTGTCAGGCAGCATCTAGTTCTTGCCCAGCTCCTCATGCAGTCTCTCTACCAGTCCGTTGGTTTCTGGGTGGAACCCCAAAGCAAGGCCCTCCAGAAGCAACTGGCAGTAGGGGACTGCAGTTGGAGACCACCCCCTGGGGCACACCGTGAAGGTGGACATGATACAGCAGGAGCTTGGCAGTCTTCCTAGCTGTGGGCAGCATGGCAACAAATGCAACAAAGTAGGTTGCCTTAGTAAACTGGTCAACGATACTGAGGATGGCCATTAACCCATCAGAGGGAGGCAGGCCCCTGACAACATCTATGGCTATGAAAGTTCATGGTCGGTTGGGATCTTCAAAGGGCTATAATAGACTGCAGGGTCTGTGGTTACTTGATTTGCAGCAGGCACTGTGCAGGTTGTGACAGACTCTCAGGTTTCCTGGCTGATGGTTTGCCACCAAAAGTGTGTGAGGGAGTGTGTGAGGGAATGGTGTGTGAATAAGGTGCGCACTCTGCGATGGATTGGCGAGCTGTTCGGGGTGTGCCCCTGCCTTTCGCCCATAGTCAGCTGGGATAGGCTCCAGCTTGCCCACGACCCCAATGAGAATAGAATAGAATAGAATAGAATAGAATGTTTTACTTCAGGCTGACAGCCCATATTAACAGAAAAATACACAATAAATTAAAAACAGGAGTACAAAATCATGAATCATATTACAATAAAAACAGAGCCATCAATCGTTATACATAGAGTAGGGAGGTCCAGTGTCTCCACAAGGAGGATTTATACTGGGTTAAGTTAACAAAGTCACAGACAAGTGAAATTGTAATAGAACAAAGATGTTTGATAAAGTTAAAGATGTTTTTATGGAGTAATTCTTTAAAGCTAGGAACACTGCTATACACAAACATTCCACTAGCAACTGCACAATCGAGGCAAACCAAAAATGTGTCGAAACGAGTTATTGTAGCCAACAATAGTTTTTCGTAGTATGGAACATTTGAAATTGACCCATAGGTGAGTACAATACATATTTGTACAAAAGGCACTGAATAGATTCTTTTGACATCCGGAGAACATAAACCAAAGTTTCTAACAATATAGTTAGCTCTTACATAAAAAGACCTCATTTGACGTTCCATGTCTTTGTCGTCAAAATGATTGTGAACCGTGATCATACCCAGATACTTGTATGAATCAACAAATGCGAGAGGAAAATGATCAAGCTTGACTTTGGGAACATTAAGGAGTCCTTCCTTTTGGGAGGATAGACATACATATAGTCTTACTTTAGTGGTACAATAAATCATGGTTAGCACCAAAGGTAGAACATATATCAAGGAGTTTCTGTCACACAAACCCCAGCGAACACAGGTTTGTTGGTTTTGATACCAGACAACTATTATTCTAATATACATCCTTGGTGCACCTCTGTCTCAGTTTTTTTAAACAGTTTCCAGTGATTTACGCGGTCAAAGGCCTTCGACGCATCCATGTAACAAATAAATGCAGGACTCTTCCTGCTTCTGTAGTAATCAATAACTTCACGCAGGAGATAAATACACATATCAGTTTAATCAGTTTGATTTAAAGCCAAATTGGTACTCGGAAGATACAAGATAAGTTTCACCTCTAGGAAGAAGACGTTCCAACACCTCAGATATTGCAGAAGTTAGAGCAATGGGTCTGTTATTGGATTTATCCGTAACATTACCCGTTTTATTCTTAATAATAGGAACAATAACTGTTTTTGTCATTGGTCTTGGAAGAAAAACATGAATTAAGCAAGTATTAAATAACCATTGTAGTAGCAGATAGAGCTTTTCTTCAGCAAAGCTCAGGTGTTCTGCAAATAATCCATCTGGACCACAGGATTTTCCACTCTGCAGGGTCTTCACCACATCTCGGACTTCATCTACAGGGAACAGGAGCAAACCAATGGTCGATTTGTGCACATGGCGAAGGACTTTAGGTTTGGATTCAGTACAGTTGATGACGTTAAACAGTTCCTCAAAGTGGGAGCGCCACATGTTGGCGATATTCTGATGCCCAGTAGCACCATTTACGGTTTCTACAAGCGGGAGTTTCATGTTACTTTGTGTCTGTAATGTTTTTCCAAAAGCTGATCACATTCTTCTCCAGGAGATTACAGGCTAGGGCGCAGCCTTGGATGTAACTTCTTGTTGTCGACAGTACCTCAGGGCATACTTAAAGTTGGCTCAGGTATACTGCATTTGCCTGAACATAGCTCCGTGCCGCAGTCAGTTGAGACTAAACCAAAGACGAAACGCATCTCTGGCAGGCTTCCTTCACATACAGGTTCCATCCGGGGACAATATGATCACATTTGGCTCGTGATGACGGGATGAACTTTGCAGACACACTGAGCAGGCTGTCTGAGATATCAGTGTGGAGGGACTCGATCTGCTTGATACGCCCCTCGTTGTCACAGGCCGGGTCAGAACACATCAGGAAATCTCTGGGAATACGGAGATCACCAAGTGCCGAATTACTATATTTAGAGAACTGAAGTTTATCCAAGTCTGTAGCTGCAGCCCACTTACAACAGGATACATTCTCATTTTGCTCACCAGATGTGTCTACATGGGGAATGTCAGAGTGATCAAAGGAAAGGAAAGTGAGCAGAACACATAACATCATAATTAAAATCAAAATCAGATATACACAGATGACCTTGAGTGGTTGTCACACAGTGATCAATCCAAGTTGTAGTGCCATGAGCAGCACTGTAATAGGAAAAGGAATTACTATATTTCCCAAGATGTTCAACATCAGACACTGTAAGACCATACTCAGTACAAAAATTGAATAACTCCCTACCAAAAACTGTGCCATTTACTCCAGCGTTCCAGTCACCAACAATAAAAGCACAGGATGTATCACTGTTTTGTATAATAGAGTGGATAAAACCAAGGTAATGCATAAATGACTCATAGTTTTCACAAGAGTGTGACTGGTCATCAAACGGCATAAATACATTTAGCAGCAATACCTTACGATCAGAATCCACAAACTCAATACCCATAACTCGATCATAGTTTGAGACATTAACATTATCAAGAGTTTTACTCCACAGGATAGCAATACCACCATATGGTCTACCACATGTTATGGCCCCAATTTGTTATTACATTTATAACACAACAGCAACAGCAAGGGATGACAAACACAGTTTTAACAACTAAAACACATTTAATTTTTAACAAAGACAAAGACTAATAACAACCTACAACTAAAGACCAAGATTGATAAATAAGAAAAAACAGAAATAATTACAGTCCCTTTTTAGTGGGGTGGCTTGGTGATGTCCTGGATGAAGAAAATGCTCAAACACAGGCAAAGAAATCCACAAAAGAAACGTCACAGGTCTTGAACAGAATGGCAGGTCTGGTCATCTTCTTGCAATTTCTCCTACTACTTTACTGTCTCAATTCTTTTCCTTATATACTCTTTTGCAGACCCCACCCACATTTAGACCTCTTTTTTTTAACTTTCTGAGACTTGCCCCAGACATGTTCAGGACATGTCTAAACATGACTCCAGTCTGAGCTTAACAAAAAAAAGGTAAATACTGCCATCTAGTGGCCTATATTCACATTACACCTCCATTCCAAAAGGGAAAAATTTTGACTCATAAAGGCAAAATTTTTCTTTTCAATACAAAATGGTTAAGTGAACACTTGTCTACATATACATATCATACAATATTCAAACACATGATATATATATACCCATTCAAACACGGGATAAGCAATCAGCAATTACATTGTCTGTACCCTTCACATGCTTAATTTCCAAGTCAAACTCCTGTAAAATCAAACTCCAATTCAACAATCTCCGATTCTTGTTTTTCATCTTACTCAAAAACATTAACGGATTGTGGTCAGTGTACACAATCATTGGCTTTTGTCCTGTACAAACATAAACCTCAAAGTGTTGTAAAGAAAGGACCAGAGCCAACAGTTCCTTCTCTATTGTGGAATAGTTCCTTTGGTGGCGATTGAACTTCCTGGAGAAGTATGCCACGGGATGCTCACTGTCATCAGAGTCACTTCTCTGTAGGAGCACAGATCCACAAGCTTGGTCGCTAGCATCGACCGCGATGGAGAACGGTTTGTTGAAGTCAGGAGATTTGAGCACGGGGAAGTGACACAGCAGAGACTTCAGGCGATCGAAGGCTCTCTGGCATGCATCATCCCAGGTGAACTTTACGCCTTTCTTCAGTTGGTTAGTTAGACTGAGAGCAATCTCAGCAAAGTTCTTGCAGAACTTGCGGTAGTACCCGATCATTCCAAGGAAGCGGCGCAAAGCTTTTTTGTTGTCAGGAACGGGAAAGTCCATGATGGCTTGGACTTTAGCATTTATGGGTGCCACCTTACCCTGGCCTATGACGTAGCCAAGATAGGTGACAGTAGCACAACCAAAGTCACTCTTGTTCAGGTTAACAGTCAGGTTAGCCTGGGTCAGGCGCTGGAACAACGTCTCTACATCTTTTAGATGTTCTTCCCAGGAGTCACTCCATGTGATCAGGTCATCGATGTACGCACCCGTGCATGGCAATCCGTCGATTGTAGACTGTATCATCCTTTGGAACGTGGCTGGGGCATTTTTCATGCCAAAGGGTAGGACTTCATACTGGTACAATCCAGATGGTGTGGCAAAAGCAGAGATGCTCTTGGCCCTCTCAGTTAAAGGCACACACCAATAACCCTTCAATAAATCAATCTTGGTCAGAAACTTTGCTTGCCCTACACTATCAATACAATCATCAATCCTAGGTATTGGAAACACATCAGTTCTAGTTACAGCATTGACTTTGCGATAATCTGTACAGAATCTAGTACTTCCATCAGGTTTTGGAACTAGCACACAGGGTGAACTCCAATCGGAGTTGGAGGGTCTGATAATATCATGTTTTAACATGTACTCAACCTCTTTCTCAGCAATCTTTCTCTTTTCAGGATTCATCCGGTATGGATGCTGTTTTATTGGTTTGGCATCACCAACATCTACATCATGAGAGGCTACAGTAACTCTCTTTGGAACATCAGGAAACAAATCCTCATATTTCTTGATCAACCTTTCAAACTGATCTCTCTGTGAGGGTTCTAAGTGCTGGAGTTTTACATCAAGATTTTGCAACACTTCAGTGTTTGACAATTTACATGAAAGAACTTCAGCTTTAATTCTTGGTTCATCATCTTGAAACTCCCCCTCATCTTCACACGTTTCGACCATTGGAGAATCTGAAGTGACAGCTGCAACCCTAGCATTTCTGTCATGATAAGGCTTTAGCATGTTAATATGACACAATTGTTTTGGTTTTCTCCTATCTGGAGTCTTCACAATGTAATTGAGATCATTGAGTTTTGTCAGAATTTCATAAGGACCATGAAATCTAGCCTGCAATGGATTGGACTGCAAGGGAAACAACACAAGGACCTTGTCTCCTGGTTTAAACTCACGGCTTCTAGCCTTATGATCATACCAAGTTTTCATTTTTCCCTGACTTGATTTCAAGTTCTCTTTGACAAGGTCACAAGCTGCACGCAATCTTTCCTTGAACTTGCTAACATAGTCTAACAGACTGATTTGCGGCTCTTCCTCTTGCCATTGTTCACTCAATAATAGCAAAGGTCCTCTCACTTCATGACCAAACACTAGCTCAAATGGACTGAATCCAGTAGACTCCTGCACTGCTTCTCTAGCTGCAAACAACAGCAAATGAACCCCTTCATCCCAGTCTTTCTCATGGTCATAACAGTAAGTCCTCATCATTGTCTTGAGAGTGGAATGAAACCGCTCTAAGGCACCCTGACTTTCTGGATGATAGGCACTAGAAAGAATCTGTTTTGCACCTAGTTCATACACAACCTGCTGAAACAATCCTGAAGTGAAATTGCTACCTTGGTCTGACTGAATTTCCCTGGGAAGACCAAACAACGTGAAGAACTTTATCAAAGCCTTCGAGATTGCAGTTGCCTTGATGTTACGTAGAGGTATGGCTTCGGGGAATCTGGTAGATGCACACATGATTGTCAACAAGTACTGATTTCCAGATCTAGTCTTGGGTAATGGACCAAAGCAATCAACAATGACCCTAGAGAATGGCTCCCCAAATGCTGGGATAGGCTGCAATGGAGCTACAGGTGGGTCTAACTGGTGTTTTCCAACTACCTGACAAGTGTGACAGGTTTTGCAAAAGTTGGAAACGTCTTTCCGAAGCCCAGGCCAAAAGAAGTGTTTCATGATCTTATCAACAGTCTTGTTAACACCAAGATGACCTCCTAAAGGTAAACTATGAGCCATTGTTAAGATCTCATTCCTATAGACCTTCGGAACAACAATTTGCCTGACCACTGCCCAATCTGCATTGGCAGGGATATCAGGAGGGCGCCACTTCCGCATCAACACACCATCCTTGAGATAATACCCAACTGGAACTGCATCTATTTCTTTTTCAGGAAGGGCTCTCCTCTTTAGTACACCAATTTCAGGATCATTAGTTTGCTCCTCAATCAACCGCTTTCTGGACAGAGACAAGTCTCCAGACACATCAGAATCACCAGACCCATCCGGCTGGCTGAATAGAACTGATAAAAGTATCTGATAAGTCCTCAAACGGAGAAACCATATTAGGCCAATCAGAGTCATGAGGCGAACCACCTGAGTCCTGACTATTCAATGTACTGGACGGCACCACAACATTATCTTCTTTAGCCTTCTTGGCCATAGCACGAGTCACTGCGCAAGAAGGATACAGAGATGGGTCCTCATCCCCATTTTCAGTGCTCGGCTGTGAAGTAAGATGTACAGGGGGAACTACTTTGCCCCCAGCCAGGTCATTGCCTAGCAACAGAGAAACACCCTTTATAGGTAGACTTGACATAAGTCCCACCTTTACCTGTCCTGTAACTAAATCTGACTTCAAGAATATAGAGCGCAGGGGTACAGATACAGTCCTCCCTTCAATACCTTGTACAAGTATGAAATCCCCTGAAGCGGTCTCATCACGTAACTCCAAGGAGTCCATCAACAAAAGTGACTGAGAAGCTCCGGTATCCCTTAGGATATATATGGGGACAGGAGTAGTATGCTCATTCAGAGCCACAAATCCCTCTGACACAAATGGAAGAAATTCCTCCCTCACAAAGTCAGCTGTATTAGGCTTTTTAGCCCCACAAGAAGCAGGCAATTTAGCAGATTGGTTATCTACTACAGGGGTTTCTAACCTTGTTTTCACAAAGGCATTTGGTTTGGTATCCTTTTCTTTTTCTTTCTTAGCTTTAAGGAACCAACAGTTAGTTGTAACATGACCAGATTTCTTGCAATAACTGCAAACTAGACCACTTTTGTCACTGTCAGCTTTCACACTTTGATCAGACCTGTTACTGGATTTCTGAGCACCATCACCAGATTTGTCTTTGTCTTTGGGTGAGGAATCTTGGGTATCACCGTAACCCTTTTTCTGAAATTGGGACCATTTATTGTTACTGCTAGACTGAAATTTGGACTTATGAGTGAGAACATATTCATCTGCAAATTTGGCAGCTGATTGCAAGTTCAGTGCTTGCTTCTCATTAAGGTAGGTCTTAACATCATCCTTAACACAGTTCTTGAATTCTTCAACTAACACCATCTCTTTTAGTGAGTTGAAATCATCCTTGACCTCCATAGAAGTACACCAGCGCTCAAAGCAAACCTGCTTCTCATTAGCAAATTCAACATAAGTCTGATTTTCAGATTTCTTCAGACCTCTGAATTTCTGTCGGTAAGCCTCTGGAACCAACTCATAAGCTCTCAAAATAACCTTTTTGACAACCTCATAATCAGAGGAATCATCTGCAGACAAAGCCGAATAGGCTTGTTGAGCTTTACCCTTGAGGACAGTTTGCAACATCAGAGGCCAGTGTTCCTTTGGCCACTGGCAACTCTTTGCTACCTTTTCAAAACACTGGAAATAGTTGTCAACATCCTTTTCTGAAAATGGAGGCACCAGTTTTACCTCCTGACTGGCACAAAATTTATTTTTAGTTTCAATTTTAATTTTTAGTTGCTCCATTTGGAGTCTTTCTTCTCTATCGAATTTCTCTAATTCAAAATCTCTCTGTCTCTGTCTCTCTCTTTCTGCTCTTTCCTCTTTCTCTCTCTCAAATTCTCTTTGTTTTTCTTCTCTTGCTAATTTTTCTAACTCAAACTGTTTTTGTTTTTCTTTTTCTTCCCTCTCAAATTCTCTTTGTTTCTCTTTTTCTTCCCTTTCTTTTTCTCTTTCTTCCCTTTCTTTCTCTTTTTCCTCCCTTTCTTTTTCTCTTTCCTCCCTTTCAATCTCTAGCATTTTTCATTTAAGTTCCATTTCTATATTTGGATTTTCCACTGGAAACTGTTCCAGATCTCCTGGTGCAAACACATTTTCATCAATGTAATATTCAACTATCTCTCTAGCCAGTCTTGCTTTTCGCATGGCTGGTTTTACCTCTGTCAGCTCCAACTGTCTGCAAATTTCTAGCAGTTCTGTCTTTTTAAAAGACTTCAAAACCCCTACGGTTGGTGATGCCAAGAAATCATCCATTGCTGTTGTCAATATATATCTAGGAAAATTCACAAAAACAATTTCACAATTTGGAATGTTAGATTTTCAATAAATTACTCACACAATGGTCTATCCCGGACCTTGAGCCCCCAATTTGTTATGGCCCCAATTTGTTATTACATTTATAACACAACAGCAACAGCAAGGGATGACAAACACAGTTTTAACAACTAAAACACATTTAATTTTTAACAAAGACAAAGACTAATAACAACCTACAACTAAAGACCAAGATTGATAAATAAGAAAAAACAGAAATAATTACAGTCCCTTTTTAGTGGGGTGGCTTGGTGATGTCCTGGATGAAGAAAATGCTCAAACACAGGCAAAGAAATCCACAAAAGAAACGTCACAGGTCTTGAACAGAATGGCAGGTCTGGTCATCTTCTTGCAATTTCTCCTACTACTTTACTGTCTCAATTCTTTTCCTTATATACTCTTTTGCAGACCCCACCCACATTTAGACCTCTTTTTTTTAACTTTCTGAGACTTGCCCCAGACATGTTCAGGACATGTCTAAACATGACTCCAGTCTGAGCTTAACAAAAAAAAGGTAAATACTGCCATCTAGTGGCCTATATTCACATTACACACATGAGATACTATTGTTATGATTCATAGATGATACACCGTCAGCATAAAAGTTCGGATGAATGTTCTGCAGAAAAGAGATCTCATCCGGAAATAACCGTCATCAACAGTGCATAAAATCATCAAAACATTCAGAGAAACTGGAAAAAATCTCTGTGCATAAGGGACAAGGCCGAAGACCTTTACTGGATGCCTATGATCTTTGGGCCCTCAGACGCCACTGCGTCACTCACCGGCATGATTCTGTCATTGACATTACTAAACGGGGCCCAGGAATACTTCAAGAAACCACTGTCTGTAAACACAGTCTGCCGTGCCATCCACAAATGTCACCTAAAACTCTATCATGCAAAAAGGAAGCCATTGTTGAGAAAGATCCAGAAGTGCCGCCATGTTCTGTGGGCCAAGGATCGTTTAAAATGGACTGTAGCAAAGTGTCCTGTGGTCAGATGAGTCCAAATGTGACATTCTTGTTGGAAATCATGGGCGTCATGTCATGTGCTAAACAGGAGAAAGACCACCCCACCGGTTTTCAGTGCTCAGTTCAAAAGCCAGCATCTCTGATTGTACGGGGATGCATTAGTGCATATGGTGTGGGACACTTGCATGTTTTAAAAAGCACCACAAATGCTGAAAGGCATATAAAGGTTTTACAGCAACATACAGTACAGGCCAAAAGTTTGGACACACCTCATTCAATGCAATTCCTTTATTTTCATGACTATTTACATTGTAGATTCTCATTGAAGGCATCAAAACTATGAATGGACACATGTGAAATTACGTATGAATCTAACAGTTGCCCAATAGGGCTGTCGGCTGTCTATCAACCTGACCTGCACAACACAACTGATGGTCCCAACCCCATTGATAAAGCAAGAAATTCCACGAATTAACCCTGACAAGGCATACCTGTGAAGTGAAAACCATTTTAGGTGACTACCTCTTGAAGCTCATCAAGAGAATGCCAAGAGTGTCCAAAGCAGTAATCAGAGCAAAGGGTGGCTACTTTGAAGAAACTAGAATATAAGAAATGTTTTCAGTTACAGGCATTTCACACTTTTTTAAAAGTACATAATTCCATATGTGTTCATTCATAGTTTTGATGCCTTCAGTGAGAATCTACAATGTAAATAGTCATGAAAATAAAGGAAACGCATTGAATGAGAAGGTGTGTCCAAATTTTTGGCCTGTATTATATGCTCCCCTCTAGACGACATCTATTCCAGGGAAGGCCTTGAGTATTTTAGCAGGACAATGGAAAACCACCTACTGCAGCTATTACAACAGCATAGCTTCATCGTAGAAGAGTCTGTGTGCTGAAATGGCCTGCCGGTAGTCCTGGGGCCTCATGTACTAACAATTGCGTGGATTTTATACTTAAATATTGCGTACGTTCATAAAAAGAAAAGTAGCATTTTGTAAAAAGTATTACATTTATAATATAGCGGGCTACCAATTCAGTTTGCAAATTTGAATGAAAAATCTGAATTTTAATTTTGCAAAAATGCTAAATTCTATTACTTTTTTGAATTTTTTCTAAAGTCACATTTGTTTTCATACATCTGACATCCGCAAAAAAAGTAGCGTATGCATCTTTTCTGTTCGTACGCTCTCTTCATACATGAGGCCCCTGATCTTTCACTGATTGAGAACATTTGGTGCTTAATTAAATGAAAAGTCTGTCAAAGGAGGCCCAAAACTCTCCAGCAGCTGGAAGCCTGTATTAAACAAGAGTGGGATGAAATTCCAAAGGCTAAACTCAAGAAACTTGTCTCCGTAATGCACAGACGCCTCCACTCTGAGTTAAAAAGAAGAGGGGATGCCACATCATGGTAAACAGGCCTCTGTCCCAACTTTTTTGAGACCTGAAGCAGCCATCAAATTTGAAATGAGCTCATTTTGTGGATAAAATTGTCAAATTTCTCAGTTTCAACATTTGCTCAGTTATCTCTATTCTATTGCGAATAAAATACTGGCTGGTGTAATTTGAAAGTCATTGCATTTTGATTTTATTCGCAATTTACACTTTGTCCCAACTATTTCGGAATTGGGGTTGTAGAACAGTTGCCTTAAACCGTGGGTCTCAGCATTGGCCCTGGAGACCTGCATATGATGATTTTTGTTCCAACTGCCTCAGCTATCAGCAGCAGTCAATTTTTCTTAATTAGCTAGTTAAGTAATTATGCTTAAAGGGATCATATCCTCTTCCTCCAAGTTTTTCAGAATAACCATGGGTTAATGTCATGTCGGACAAATACAGCGTTTCATTGCGCATATTTTCCCCCTTCAGCACCGTGCAAGTTTAGCTTGTTATCATTTGCCATGTCTTTTAATTTACAAACTACCAGAGGGTTACATTTAAAGTAACCACGGATTCACACTTTCACGTTAGAAGCCAATTGATTTTTTTATTTTCATTTGTTACATTTACGCTATAAAGAAAACATTAGAAATATAATACAATAAGAACGTATGGAACTCCAGTTCATGCACGGCTGTTTTGTCTTGGTCAGACCAAACAACGGATCAGTATATGTCCCATGAGGAATACATGCCGTGCTGCCAATCACGTAACGTCTCTTATGAGGGTAAATAATCGTTGTAAACATGAACACAGCAATTAAGAAAAATTAAAACCTCGATAAAATTCGCAGTCATATGACCTGTGACGTGGGAAAAGTATGTTGCAAACGTTCCCAGTTGATCGACCCGTGGTTTGTTCTATACTGATAATTGATTTTGCCTTGATTTCGTTGATTTTGAGATAACATTCATCAACATGCCAAATAAGTGTGTAGTGGTAGGCTGTAACAAGACTCCAAACGATGGTATGAGTTCACATCACTTCCCAAAAAGAGCTGCCAAGTCTCACGCATTCGGTACAGTCTCTCGCCTCTTAGTGGCATTCACCTTCCTGTGCCGTAGTTCGCAATTTTCCAATCAGCGCGCACTGGAGAAATTCACTTGAGGAATTGAAGTCATTGTGAATTAAGTTAATCAGTTTCACATGTATTTTGGTGGATTTCCCCACTAGTGTAACGGAAATCGATGATGACTCGGGAATTCTCATGCTTATCTTTACTGAGGGATTGGAAGCAATGGAATAGCATAAAGACGTTTCAGATGGTCTTGTTTCATTAAAACAATTTAAACAATCATGAAACACATGCATTGTTAATTTTCCCCGAGTAAAAAGAAGCACGAGAATTCCGGAGTCGTAATCGCTTTCCATGTTGCTTGTGGTGAGGTCCACCTTTACACGAGGCCACCTTTAAGTCTTTACCAAAACTGTATACTCTCCTTTGTTATCCTCAGCTTCTCATTACCAAAGCACTCGATGAGCCCGATTCTCTGTTCATACAGAACCCATGTTTTAACGTGAAATCACTCATATATGGTGATCAAACATTGATAGCAATCTCCAGAAACCGAGTTGGCAGTGCTGGGCTAACCATTGGGAATCAACGTCATGCCTGTGATGAGCCAGTTAGCTATAAGGCAGCAGCTAACGTCTGCACTACGCTACTTTAATTTACAGCCAGAGCTAGCTGGCAGCTGAAAGTTTAAGCAAAGTTGTGACATTTCAATTCCCATGGAAATGGCGACACAGAGGAGAAAAAAAACAATAAGGCAGTTGCCCAGCACTAACCTGAAGACAGGTGGAAAGAATGACGGCGAGAGCAGTCAGCACTGACAGACACCATTGTGTGTGTGACCTTGTGTTCCAAACTTCTGAAGTGAGCACTAGCCGAATCACAGCCAAATCCATGTGAATGTTAAGTAGCCACATGCCATTGTGTACTATACGGAATGAAGTGAACAAAGTAGCAATGAGTTACAGTTATCATATTAAGTAGTTGTGTGCCTATGCACTTTCTGTTACTGTAGATTCTCTTACTGTAGATTATGTGGACATGTAGACTTAAAACGTGATATTTTTTTTTATCCCCTGGGAAAAATTATACTGGGGCACTGCAGACCAATACTTGGGCACGTGCCCCAGTAAAATATGTCTGGTTCCGCCGATGGACCACAGTGGGAACATTTACCAGTTGGGTGCTTGCCTATTTTGTGAAGAGTTTGGTTTAGGCCTGTATGCCCTATTCTTAGATTTGTAATGACTCCCACCTCTTTTCGGTTCCTGCCCATCCTTCATCCCAGACCCACTTGTTTTTGGATATTATAGAAATGTCTTTCTGTGCCATTTAAATCCCAATATTATTGCCACACTTTCTGCATCTCTCTCTTTATTATTGATTTTCCCTCTGCTTTACTCAGTGCTATCTCCATGTCTACCGTATGTAGTTTTAGTGATTGTTTGGCCCGTATATCAAGTTTATCAACATCTTCATTGCCCGCACACTCACATGAGCGAAAACCCCAATGAAACAAAGAGTCAGACCCTTAGTATGCATTCGGTACAGAAGTTTATGAACTTCAAACAGAAGATCTTGTCTGCATCCTCTGCCAGATGTCATCCTTTCAAGTGCAGCCCAACTATCAGATGCAACTAGAGCCTTATTTTCGTATGCACTGTCCAAACACAGTGATGCTAGCAAAATAGCAGCAAGCTCAGCTGCATAAATGGACAGGTGATTTGTGGTCCTTTTTTTTTTTTTTTGTCCTTTTTTTCTAATAGCAACCTTACATTGTGGGATGTAAATTGCTGCTCCTGTGCATCCACTCTCAGAATCTTTCGAACCGTCAGTAAATACCATTAAGAAGTCTGCCTAGCGCAGCTGAATGTAATTTTGGGCTCTCCACCCAGGACTGCTTCCTCAGCCGTTCATGGATGCTGAAATCTACACACTCAAAAAAATGAAACCCTATGAAATGTTAGATTTACTTAATAATGTGATGTCAACAGGTTCCACACAATTGCTTTGCATAACCTTTATTTGACTTTTAACATTTTTTGGCCAGTTTAATTAATTGCATTGAGTGGAATGTACTTAACTCAGCTTTGTTTAAAAAAAAGTTGACATTACATTATTAAGTAAATCTAACATTTCAAGGGGTTTCATTTTTTTGAGTGCAGAAGGCATCACAAATAACCAAGGTGGAATACCTGATAAGTGGACTGTTGAACTGTACTGTGTACTACCTCTACTAATGACCTCCGAAGTCTCTGATCCATGTCCACTTTCCTATTTTTTTGTCACAGGAAGTTGAAACGGGAATTCTGCGACGCCACTTCCTATCTACGACATCAGAAAAAAAAAGTTTTCGTAAAGAGAACGTGAGAAAAAAAGTTGAGGAATAATCTCCGTAAGGGAAATAAAGACAAATATTCCACAAAAATACGCTACAATGCCTTCGCCTTCCAGAAGGCTTCAAACTAAGCCTGTGATTACGTGTCTGAAGACGTTTCTTATTTCTTATAGTCTTATTTTTTGGGTAAGTTTGAAAGGCCGAAATTGTATATCAATCTTTCACGCAGGCAAATCTGGCTACGTGGAAACAATGGACGGGGGGGAAAAACATTCGCTAAGGATTTGTGATTGCTCGTGGTTAGTACCTGTAAAGCAAAAAGTATGGATTTGTGTTTTGTTGCATCGTGCCAGATGGTATGCATGTATTGATTTAATGTCAAGTAATTTAGATTGCTGATAAATATCCAACCTTTGTAACTTGCGTTAGTTCACGGAAGCTACAACTAGCAATCACATACCAGCGCAGCTGGCCATAACAATAGGCTACGAAAACGACCCGCCTGCAGGAATATTTATTGATGGCCATAACGATAACGGGGTGATTTGTTAACTTAAGTTTTTTGTTGTTGTTGTTGTTGATTCCAAATAGATTGTCGATTTTCAGTCACGCGTGGCTACCGTGCGCGATTGCGTTTCTCATTTAGGATGTTATCTGTTTGGCATTGTTTGCCATTCTAACCATACGTTGCAACGGTGTGAATTTAATGGTAATTTTCAAACTGTTAAATTGCTTTTATTCGAAGCCTACGATAACGATCACCAGTTTCAGACTGACTGTCAGTCTGAATTCAGATTCCTGACTGGTTTGTCTGTCCACGGAGCGTAAAATTTTATGAAATGTGGATCAATCAACAAGTGCGATGATATGATCGGCTAAATTTAACTGATTTACCTATGAATTAGGTGCTAGTGCTGGTCGTGACGGGGTCCGATGAAGACCTGATGGGACACAGTTTACTGTGTTTGAATATTTCATGCAATATGTTCTATGTAATAAACGTGAGTTGAGCCCCGTGGTTAATTCCAGGCGATGGGGATTTTTTCTGAGAACAGCTTGCTATGTTTCTGAAATGAGTAATATGAAAATATGTGAGCAGTTACTACGTTATTCTGAATGGTATTCGATTAATTTTTAGCCAAAATTGGTCTTGCGTAAATTATGATTATGCCAGTATGGTCAAGAACATTGATAAAGAGTGCGAGCGTGATATGCAAAAGTTTTTTGATGGATGTTTATCATGAAGTAGGGTGCAAGCTGGTATTGGCACATTCGTATTCAAAATATGATCCACGGTGTTCATTTTCATCTGTGAACAGAATTATACATAAGTATATACAGCTATCTGAAAGCTGGTTTCATGTGAAGTTACTCTCCACCATGAATGGTAAAGGTTCAACATGCAACTTCACTGCTCCGCCAGGTGGTACTATTGTTCACTTGTTCGATTGTAAACATGGGCAGCTTTGGAATTGTCTTGAACAGGTGGCCTTTTTCCACCCCTCTCAATTTTTAATGACCTTACATGAAAACATCAAAGGGGTCAAGGGAAGGTCCCAAGGAGAATTTGAAGGTACCTTTGGACATGTTTGAATAATATCGATGTCCTTTCTTTTAATGTCATGAGCTCTATGGCAGTTGATAGTGACATGATTGATCGAACGGGAAATATGCAAGGAATGATGTACCAATTGCTACAGCTGCAGAGGAGTTGTCCATTATTGGACATTTCCTTCATTGAAGGCTGGTTTTTGTTTCCTTGCTGGAAGGATATTTGCCCGCCAAATCTACAAAACCCAAGACCAGTGAAGTTGGCACGTTGTGTAAATTGTAAATAAAAACAGAATACAATGATTTGCAAATCCTTTTCAACCGATATTCAATTGAATCCACTGCAAAGACAAGTTACTTAATGTTCGAACAGGTAAACTTTGTAATTTTTTGCAAATATTAGCTCATTTGGAATTTGATGCCTGCAACATGTTTCAAAAAAGCTGGCAAAAGTGGCAAAAAAAGACTGAGACAGTTGAGGAATGCTCATCAAACACTTTGGAACATCCCACAGGTGAACGGGCTAATTGGGAACAGGTGGGTGCCATGATTAGGTATAAAAGCAGCTTCCCTGAAATGCTCAGTCATTCACAAACAAGGATGGGGCAAGGGTCACCACTTAGTGAAAAAATGCATGAGCTGATTGTCGAACAGTTTAAAAACAGCATTCCTCAACGAGCTATTGCAAGAAATTTAGGGATTTCATCATCTACGGTCCGTAATATCGTCAAAAGGTTCCGAGAATTTGGAGAAATCGCTGCACGTAAGCGACAAGGCCGAAAACCAACATTGAATGCCCGTGACCTTCGATCCCTCAGGCGGTACTGCATCAAAAACCGACATCAGTGTGTAAAGGACATCACCACATGGGCTTAGGAACACTTCAGAAAACCACTGTCAGTAACTACAGTTCGTCGCTACATCTGCAAGTGCCAGTTCAAACTCTACAATGCAAAGCGAAAGCCATTTATCAACAGCACCCAGAAACGCCGCCGGCTTCGCTGGGCCCAAGCTCATCTAAGATGGACTGATGCAGAGTGGAAAAGTGTTCTGTGGTCTGACGAGTCCACATTTCAAATTGTTTTTGGAAACTGTGGACGTCGTGTCCTCCGGACCAAAGAGGAAAAGAACCATCCGGACTGTTATAGGCGCAAAGTTCAAAAGCCAGCATCTGTGATGGTACGGGGGTGTATTAGTGCCCAAGGCATTGGCAACTTACACATATGTGAAGGCACCATTAATGCTGAAAGGTACGTACAGGTTTTGGAGCAACATATTTTGCCATCCTAGCAACGTCTTTTTCATGGACGCCCCTGCTTATTTCAGCAAGACAATGCCAAGCCACATTCTGCATGTGTTACAACAGCATGGCTCCGTAGTAAAAGAGTGCGGGTACTAGACTAGCCTGCCTGTAGTCCAGACCTGTCTCCCATTGAAAATGTGTGGCGCATTATGAAGCGTAACACTACATCGGAGACCCCAGGCTGTTGAACAACTTAAGTTGTACATCAAGCAAGAATGGGAAAGAGTTCCACCTGAAAAGCTTCAAAAATGGGTCTCCTCAGTTCCCAAACGTTGACTGAGTGTCGTTAAAAGGAAAGGCGATGTAACACAGTGGTAAAAAGGCTCCGATGCCAACTTTTTTGCAATTTGTTGCTGCCTTAGAATTTAAAGTTAAAGATTATTTGCAAAAAAAATAATAGTTTCTCAGTTTGAACATTAAACATCTTGTCTTTGCAGTGTATTCAATTGAATACAAGTTGAAAAGGATTTTCAAATCACTGTATTCTGTTTTTATCTGCGATTTACATAACGTGCCAACTTCACTGGTTTTGGGTTTTGTATTTTCTCATGTCCACTCTCAAGTAAAGTTCCTTACTCTTTTGAGAATTTGGGTGCACCCATTGAAATAATTCCTCCTTCATCCCTCCCTGCTCACCTCACTTCCCAATTGCGTGGTTGGTAGTTCCAAGTAGATTATAGATGACGGGCGATAGCTGCTGTTAATAAGTTAACAAGAGTTACTCTCATAAGGTTAGCTTAATAAATGGTACTACTGCAGAGCATAAATTCTCTGCTTAGCGATCAAGGAGGAAATTGGCGGAGTCTAACTTGAACTTGGTGCCTTCGACTCACTCCAGAAAATAATTAATCTATGTTTTTGTCCAAGCCTTCACCCTTGTGAAGACGCTTTTGACTTGGGTGATGCGGGATTTTGGTTGTGGCTGGATTTCGAATGTCTCTGAGTTGGCTGTTTCAGAGCTGATGCAGCTATTTCTTAAGACTACCTGAATGGAAAATCAGGCGTTTTCACTTGGCAATGATCAAATTAAGAAACGTTCTTGGCTGTTGGGCATGTGACTCCTCCTGAGCCATATACTGGTCTGTTTTTAGTCTGACCACAATGGAAACATACAGTATTTTATGAATCAGAAATTCTATTTACAATTTTGCATAGTTTTTATATTTTATCTCTGGAAAGACTGTATATTTGCTCAGCATACTGAGAACATTTCTCATTGATCTGCAAGTTTTACATTTTTAAATGCAAAAAGGGGCTAAAAGTGGCACCAGCCACCTGTCAAATGCTGGTCACATATGCTTGTGACTGGTATGTCTGCTTCACTCACCAGCCAAAAAAATAATGGCAACCTATTAAGTGACTGGTAAAATTTGAACATTCACGGGCCATTTGGCTGATGGGCAAAAAAGTAAAGTTTGCTCCCTGAATGCAAAACTTATGTGTTGCACCTTATAATAATCTTTTGAGTTCACTTTTCGTCTTGTCAATTAAATTTTTTGACTGCCTACAACCAACTGCTGATTGCAGGTATTGTTTTCTTTTAACTTAAGTTAACACTTTGGATTTTTCATTGTTTACCATCTTTGTTCCTAATGCCACCAAATGGCAATGCATAATTACGGGACCAGGACATTTGGCCCGTCAGAATAGGATACTGCTTTCAGTCGAAAAACTTCACGAAGAGTTGTAATAATTATATTCTCGATTGTTCTGACAATAGACTTCTAAAACCGCAAACACTTCATGTTTTTACGCTTGTTGGAAATTCCCCTTCCCTTATATCAAATCTCAACTTTGTTACACAAATGATTGCATGTTGCTGCCTGGTTTGCCAAAATGTTTGCTTTTTGCCCACACTGTGTACGGCCATCTGTTTAACACTTGGAAGCTGCTACTAGTCTGTTACAGTGAATGTCATGTAGAGCTAAGACCTGGAAGTGCAGTGATGTTTGTTTCCAGTTGACAGGGGTCATTCTGCTGGCTGTGGGTGTTTGGGGAAAGGTGAACTTGGAGGCCTTCTTTTCCCTGGCCACAGACAAGAGCACCAATGCACCCTACGTGCTCATCGGCACTGGCGCCATCATCGTCATCTTCGGCCTGTTTGGCTGCTTTGCCACCTGTCGTGGAAGCCCATGGATGCTGAAAATGGTCAGTTGTTGGCAATGTTTGTGCAGTTCTGCTTTTCCCAGTGCCGTTCACATGCTTGGAAGATTGTGTTTGTGTGGAAGTGTTTTTACTGTGCAGTTCGGAGTTCAAGACGGGATGAAGCAACTACTTTAATCCTTTGAGACTGAGGGTGACATTTACATGCTTTTTCCCTTAAGACTTGATGTGACATGAGTGCGTTGTAGATGATGCCATTGTTTTGAAGCAACAGGACCAATGAATCACATCGTGATTCAGTAAAATATAAGTAGGGATGGCAAAATGCATAGTGGGATTTGCAGTTTTAAATTTTTGCTAGTCTCTGTGTGGACCACGGAAGAGTTTCCAACGCTGCTCTTCAAACAGTGACAATGGCGGATGACCTGAGGCGGGGGGGGGCCTTGACTAATTATTACAGTGGCACCTTGTTTTATGCACTGCCACTTGTAGAAAAATCAATGTGTATTGAGTTTTTTTTTTTTGATGTTAAATGTTAGGACAATGGCAGTAATCTATATATTATTACTGAGCAGGCGATTTGTGTCAATTTACACATCTGCTCCGAAACCACCGTGAATAATGAGTCCATTTTCCGCATACACCGGTTTTACTGTGTGAAAGACAATGTGCCTGGTTTTGAACTTCGTTATGAAGTGAACTGCATTTTTAAGCCATTTTTGCAAGTAAACCGGGCTAATTCAATCAGCTGTTATCGTGCCCTCGCATATAGCCTGTGCATAGCACAGGTATCGGCTAATTTATAATAAAAGTCAAAGGTTTTCGCTGTCACGGGGTTTTTATTTAATGTTTTTTTTATGTTTCTATCTGCTACAGAGGCAGAGAGATAAAGGTTTTAGTGAATTGTGACAGTTCTATCAAGTTTTTCATAAAACCCTCCATTGTTACTAGGTTTTTTTTTTTTTCCAAATGACGCATGAGGTTTTAGAATTTTTTTTTTTTTTTTTTTTTACAGGATGCCTTAGGTCTTAATGAGATAAATGAACTTGCAAATATTGCATCAAACTTTCCAGAACTTGTAACAAAACTGAAATTTATGAGTGAAGTTAGAAGATAATTATTCCTGTGAAGTTGTATCTGGGTGATTGGTTTTCTGATCTGCTCTTTCCAGTACGCAGCTTTCCTGATGCTGGTCTTCCTCGCAGAGATTATCGCTGGAGTCTCAGGCTTCCTCTTCAGACATGAGGTAGGTCATTGTGAATCATCACTAAACCCTTTTTCCATTGCTGCTGTGCTGCTCTGATGTACTTTGAGTTTTCTGTTCTCTACAATAAGCATGTATGAATGGAAACTTTTTGTTCAATCTTTCATCTTGCAGATAAAGGCCATCTTGGCAGACAGCTATCAAAGTGCCATTAATACCTACAATGGCACCAGCCCCAGAAGTAATGCTGTGGATACTATTCAGAGAAGTGTATGTTTGTTCACCCATGTTGTTTGTCTGTAGGACGTTGCACCATGCCTTTCCTTTAATTATGTTGTTGAGGCAAGCAACAACATTCTCTTCATTTTGCTTATGTATGACAGAATTCCAGATTATACTCTAACTTCCTCAAAAGCCACAACTGTTTATTTTTTCTTCATTATGGATATTCATCTGCTTGTCATTAGACTTATGTTGCAAAAGCTTTGAGTACTGCTCTTTGAGACCTACTAGAAAGACCTCCATGTAAATTTTGCCAGTCATAGTTTGGGTTAACCACATACACTGTCTATCCAAAAAAAGTTGCCCTTTGGATTTAAATTAGCAAAAATGCTCAAGAGCCAAAGATTGAATCATTATGTCAGTGATTAATTTTTTTCAGCTGGCAATAATTCTTTGACTCCTGGCTGATTCAGTACGAAATTCTCATTTTATAAGCAGCCATGTCGGAAGACATATCTCATAGTTGTTGAAAAGATGTTGCTGTATTTCATGAGAGGCAAATTATTGACCAGCATCAAGCAAAAAGTGGGAAAAAGAAGGCTAAGGAGTTTGCTGACCTCTCTGGAATTGGTTCAGTTACTGTCTTTGAATTTATTAAAACCTTCAAGGATAGTGGTGAAATGTCAGCTTCTCTTAAGAAATGGTTTGGAAAAAAATCATGCCTGATCCTGATTGGATATCACTAAAATGCTCTGTGAAGTCTCATCTCTAAAACAAAATTTTTACTTTAGAACTCGTGGCTATGTTTAATAATGAAGGTAAGTGCAATTCCACATGCACAATTCAACAAGAACTTGGAAGATTGGGACTAAACAGCTGCCTGGCCAGAAGAAAGGCACTTGTTAGTGAGGCCTTTTGGGGAAAAAATGACTTCAGTTTGCAAGGCAGCATAAGGATTTGGCTGAGGAGCAATAGAAACGGGTCAAGTGGTCTAATGAGTCCAGATTTACCCTATTCCTGAGCTGTAGGTAGGTCAGGGTAAGGAAGGAAGCTCATGAAGTGATGCACCAGTGTTGCACTGTGCCCACTGTACAAGCCTCTGGAGGCAGTGTGATCTGGGGTTGCTTCAATTAGCCAGGTCTAGGCTCAGTACTGCTCTGCAGCAATAAAATTAATTCAGATGAATGTACTGAATGACCAGTAACCCAATGGACTTTTTAATCCTTGATGGCTCAGGCGTATTTCAGGATGACAATGCTAAGATTCTTTGGGTAAAAATTGTGAGTGTTGTTCATAGCGCACGAGGAATCATTTTCACGCATTAGTTAGCCTCTCAATCCGGATCTAAACGAATTGAAAGCCCTTGGGATGTGCTAGAGAAGGCTGAATGGAGTTGTTTGACTCACCCATCTTTAATATAATATCTCAGCCAAAAACAAATGCAAATCTGGTCGGAAATAAATGTAATATTGTATAAGATTTTTGGAACAATGAGGAATGTGCACCGTGATCGAAGGTTAAGGTGGCCCAATAAAATATTATAGTGTGCGACAATATTTTTGGATGGGCAGTGTATAAGTGCTATTTGCGGCAATTTCTAGCAGATGTTTTGGTTGTATACCGGAACAGGCCTCATTGCTGTCTATAGGTTTGTGTTACACACATTTTTTCCCATCTGCTTCAATCAACCACTGCATGCCTTCAATTTCAGCTACAGTGGAAATGAAATGTTAATTTCTCTTCTGTGACATCTTGCTTTAAGGCTCATGTCTTCTTTTTGCTTACCCAGCTGAAATGCTGTGGAATGACAAACTACACAGACTGGACAAACACTGAGTACTTTAAAGACAACGGCATCCCAGTCAGCTGCTGCAGAGAGACTACGAACTGCACTGTGGAAGTACTGAAGGATGTGAACAAAGCCGCTGCGGAGGTTTACAATGTGGTGAGGCTGCCATTTAGCTTTAGCTCCAGAGTTACCGTCCCCTGGATAGTTAGCTCGTTATATTGCCTTTACATATTCCTAAATCAAGATTTCTGCTTGTTTACTTATAGGTGCTTTTTTGGCAAAGTGATATCAGGTTACCATGCCTTGAATGACTGGTATTGTTATTTTATGAGGGGAGTCCATGTTAAAATTGATCTGGGGCCGATTCATAGTTTAGTCTGCAAGGTTTTATTTTTGTATTTAATGCAGCTCAGCCCTACTGTATGCCTGTGATTAGTAGGGCTATTGTACAGAGAACTTTCAACCTGTTCTTTTCGGTTAAAGCCTTAGATGAGAGGACAGGAACTTGAGAACTCAACTATAACCATGAAGGGCAAACCATAAACCTTGAAGGGGATCAATTCAGGTTCTACGCGGCAAATGGAAGCGCATTTGATTGCAACATTATTCACAATTTTGTCTTGTCAGAAACGGCATATTTATTGTCCTGGCCCATTTTAGTAGTTCCGTGGTCTGCAATAAAGGCATTTGCATCTCTGTGGGTTGAATGGGGACGCGCAAATGAAAACTATTGGTGCTATACAAGCTTCTTGTCAAAGAACATTTGCGTTTTGACTTACCCTGAGCACCTTTTACCACAAACGTGGGTGCTTTATGTTAGATTTATGTAAGTGAATCTCAGCCAGCAGAGCTTTTCACAAATGAATGCATATTGTTCAGATTATGTTCTATTCTTAGTCTTCACATATGTGGCCTATTAATACTGCCAACAAGATGGTGTGTAACAACCCACTTTGAAAAAATTACACACTTTGAAAAATTTTTTCGAAGTGTGTTAACATTTGGGACCAACTCAACGCACTTTGAAAAAATTTTTCAAAGTGCGTTAAATTGCTGGTCCACCTCAACGCATTTTGAAAAAATGAATTTTTATTTCAAAGTGCGTTAAAAACAATCATTGTGATGCCTTTTGAAAAATTTAATTTAACAAGGATTGGTTAATGGCGGTTTTCGCATTTGACATGAATGTTCTTTGTAGGCTGCCACAGAGCCCTGCGCATGGAATAAACGGTCTGACTTTAGGCCTTACGTCGCGTTTTTCAATGAAAGCATTTTTCTCAGCAAATTGTTAGCCTTTTTTTTTAGCTGACTCTCCGGCATTGTATTTTGTTCCCAGATGCCAGGAAAATGCATAAGTCACATTTAATTTCCAAATTTTTCAGTTCGAGGATGCCCAGATCCCCCACCAATATCTCCCCCCACATGCAAATCCTGCAATCGCTCCTGCACGCCCATAGGCTATAGAAAAAATAAATAAATGAAAAATTAGACTAGGCTAACTTTGCCTGATAATCTGATAGTAGACCTTGTAGCCTAGGCCTATACTGAAATGGCGTTGAAAGGCCCCCAACCCCCTCCAGGTCTAGGTGAAGACTGGGCAAGAGGAACCACTTTTCCTCCATTTTGTAAGAAAGGGTAATCAGTCACATATAGTAAGAAAGAGACTTTGTTAAGCTACCCTGAACCGTCAAACATCTACTCTCAAACAAATGTAAAAAAGTGAAAATTACAAAAATATGGATATAGGCCTAGGGCCTATGTGACAGGTTCCTTTTGTCCGACCCCTCAGGTAAAAGGAACCACCGATTTGGGCAAAAGGGACCAACCAACACTGTCAAAATAATTATATGCACACATTTTACCAAAATATACGGGAACTATATCCTAGCCTATACTCTTTAATACATCTGTACGTGTAGGATTAAAATAAGCAGAACACAAGTGGAGGATTCCGCAAATTTGCTTGGCCTTTGGGGGTGGCTGAAAATGGACTATAAGACAAGATCAGCTGACGTCTGAAACAAGGGATATCCCCCCAGCGCCCCCCTTCCCAATTTTCACCAAAGAATCTTCAAATGGTGCATTTTGGCACTTGTCATTCGGCCTACTAGCTTTCATCAGTTGTTGCATTTACAGTAAACCTCTTTTCTTTAAATCAAATTCTCATAGGCCCAGTACTATAGCATCTATTGCACTGATCCAGTGGTTCCTTTTGCCCGTACAAAATCAATGACAAATTCCCTTCAATCATTGATCGGAAGTTGGACTGCAAATTTTCCACCACTCAAAGAGAGAGAGCGTGCTGATGGTAGGTCTGGATCTATAACCATGCAGTTGCAACTAGTCGGGCTTTTCAAGAAAAAATGCCTAGAATGTAGAATAGAAAATGCCTCGGGCGCTGCAATCACGGAACCTGTTTAAGTCACTGGACTGAATGCCATTCTATAACCATCGATACTTAATAGCTAACGTCTATGACAGGGCCGCCCAACCCTGTTCCTGGAGATCTACCATCCTGAAGGTTATCACTCCAGCCAAAGCCAACTACACCTGCTTTCCCAGTTATAGATCTTGACGAGCTGCTAATCAGCTGAATCAGGTGTGTTGAATTAGGGTTGGAGGAGAAACTAATAGGATTGTAGCTCTCCAGGAACAGGGTTGGGCAGCCCTGGTCTATGACATTTTGTACTCAGCGCAATCTATAAACATAGCACTGGACGTAATCTACTAGGGGGCGCTCGCGTATAAGGATTCATTTTTACTCCCATTTTTCGTTCACGCACGCGTTGCTGTTTAAAGCAAGAACAGTCTACAGGTGAAGAGATTGAGCTAACGTAAGTAAAACATATTTTATTGATAGACCTGGTTTATTTATAGTGACGGATTATACGGCTGTGTGTGTGTTGCAGTAGACCCTGTGCAGCTGACGTCATTTGGATAGTAGGCTAACTTAGAGTAGGCCTGCCCTAAACAAAGTCAAAGACACCAATTCCAGTGAATCGGCGTGACATGTCTCCCGGCCGCCAATGGTATTCTATGGCCTAGGCCTACTAGGCCCTACCCACAAACATTGCCTTGCTTTCAGCTCCAAATGCCCTCCAAATGACGTCACTGCACATAGGCTCAGTCTCTCCGGGTTTTAGGCAAATGTTTTTTACGCACTGTAGGACCCCGGCAGGATTTCATACGGGGGGGATGGGGAGAATAAATCCCCAGCATAACTTGAACAATGGGGGTATATCCCCCCCCCATCAACATGCAGAGCAACTTCTTTGAATAACAATTTTTCCCCTGCCTAGGGCCGCTTACAGCAGGCATGGATTACCCCCCCCGCCCCCATCAATTAGGCCTATTTCCTGGTGGAAACTCTGCCTGCCCCGACCGCATGGGACTCGTGTCATGGCCTAATCTATAGCTGAATCCAGACGCTGGGGGGTGGGGTTCTAGGCTGAGAAATCGCCAAAAATAGAAAAGAATGGACGAAAGAACGAAAAAACGGGTAATAATAACGGGTCTACACACAACCTGTCCTCAACACTCACCGTGGCCAGGTGATAACTGGTTGACACGGGTGCACACACACAACCAGCACTGGCTGGGTGGCAAAATTAGATGCGCGCACAGAAGAATTATGATTAATACGACAGGAAAACCACCAGTTTTAAGATATGCACAGATTCTCCACGATTCTTCACCAGACAATTTTTTGTCTACGACAGGACAAAACAGGTGTTCTCGCACATTACAATTTCCTACGACACGACAAGAAAAATTGTGATGAGAGAAAAATTTTCGACACGTTGAAAACCCCACGATTTTCAAGACAGATTTAAGTCATTTACAGTCGTGTTAGCCAACCTCTCACAGATTACAAAAACCGCCGACAATACAAGAAAATTTGTTCTGTCTTGTCGTATCTCACATATTCTTGTCGTGTCGTTCGAAAATCGTGTAGTGTGAGGCAGGCCAATCCTAGACCGAGACGACCGCAATCACGACGAGCCAAATTAGGACTGCAACCATAGATTAGGATGACCCCGAAAACGACTACCCAATACAACGAGCAGCACGACCCCCGATCCCGACGGAAATGTCACAACATGCATGATCCGGTAATTTTGTGGTTATTTTCAGTCCGTACATTTTGCCTTGAATCGAATGGCGCCAATTTCTGCCAAGTTATTAACTAAAACACCTCGTTATCTCATGAATGGATGCAACCGACCTTGAATTTCTATCTTTAAAAATTATTATATAACCGTTCATGACATGAAATGGGTAAAGCCAGTGCCATAAGCGAAATGAAATATTTTCTTGATGTACCTCCTTAACGCACTTTGAAGTTTTTTTTTGAAAGTGCATTGAGTTGGTCCCAAATGTTAATGCACTTTGAAAAAATTTTTCAAAGTGCGTAATTTTTTCAAAGTGGGTTGTTACAATGGTGGTTGGGTCAAATTGGACTGGGAGGGTTAAAGGGTGTTTCTACGTGCAAATATTTTCTTTGTGTGGGGGGGTGCAAATAATTAACTTCACCGTTTGGATTCATATTGTGAACTTTGTCCTTGTTTTATTACCATGAGTTTTTTTACCATAGTTTTGTATACAGTTTTAATGGCCAATATCTTTTCATTCGAAGCTCATTGCCTGGTAAAGTGACCTTTGTCCTCCCCAAACCCCTCCACAGTCTCGCCTGCTTGACACTAGTTTTCGCATTGGTCTTTATTTTGCATCATTGAACATCTTCCAGCTCTAGAGTGTGATTTTCAGGGGACTAAAGGAGACCGGAATGATGCAAGCTGTGATTATAATTAGCTAGTCTGTATTCAGTTAATAGCCTACTGAAATTGAAGGTGTTTGTGGTTGAAAAGAACTGTTGAAGCAATATTTTCATGACTTTGAATACAAGGCTTAACCCATTTGGTTTGGTAATATTATGACTTAACTCGTTCTGTCAGGCCAGGTTTATTTTCTTTAGCAGTACAATCTAGGACGGGGATAATTATATCCCCGAACGTCGAATGGCGTTCTGGGGGATATTATGTTTTTGGTCTGGCCGCTGCCGCACTACGTGTTAACGCGATAACTTCAGTAATATTTCAATTACAAATTCCAAATTTTGCACATAAGTAAGTGTCATAAAGAGGAAGAACGGATTCGATTTTGGACAATTTACAATTTTAGATTGGCCACCAGGGGCCAAAAATAAAAAAAAATCACTGTTTTTATCATATCTCTGGAAATATTTATCCGATTAACCTCAAATCAAGTGCAAATGAAAGGTCATGACGTGAGGATGTGTCCCATGATGACATTATACCTGTTCGGTTCAAAGTTTTGACACAAGGTGGAGCTTTGTCACATAGAATTCACCATTTTTTTTATATCTTTGGAACTATTTCTCCAATTGACATGAAACTATGTGCAACTGCAAGGTCATGATCTCACAACGTGTCACATGATGACAATACCTGTATGGTTCAATATTTTGCCACCAGGTGGCGCTTTGTGGTGGAAAATTACCATTTTGGCCATATCTTCAGAACCATTTGACCGATTGACCTGAAATTAAGTTCAAATGAAAGTCTATTCAAGGATTGAGGAATTGGAGGATTGGGGGCGTTCGGGATATACCCCCAGCTGTCGCCTCGGACGGCATAAGCCTAGTTTATCATTGCAAATGCCGGGAACTTTGATGACAAGTGTCGTATTAAGACTACTGCCAAGACAGGTAACTAGTTTACCAGGAAACTCGCGCTGAAGAAATGCCTATTTTTAAAAAAAAAAAAACGTTGGTTTGTAGTTCCATCTGATACATATCCATTTAAAAAAAAAATCTGTTTGTAATTTGATCAGACACGTGTCTATGACCTATATTTTTAAGACAGGTAACAGTGGTCTATATCTGGGTATGATGTATTTCCCAAATTCCCAATGAAACATTTCATTGCTTGTAAGGTTTTGTTCTTGATCAATCTCTGATTGGTGCATGGTGTCGAATTTCTACGTCAAAGGTCTGATAGAAATACCGCTGCATGGTGCAGACCATAGTTTTTTACCGTAGTTTTGTATACAGTTTTAATGGCCAATATCTTTTCAATCAAAGCTCATTGCCTTGTAAAGTTACCTTTGTCCCCCCCCCCCACAGTCTCGCCTGCTTGACACTAGTTTTCGCATTGGTCTTTATTTTGCATCATTGAACATCTTCCAGCTCTGGAGTGTGATTTTCAGGGGACTAAAGGAGGCAGGAATGATGCAAGCGGCCTCCTCCTCCTGGTCTCCACATGAGTTGTCCGGGAAGACTTGTTTGATATGCTGGAAATTCTCACATGATAATTCTCACAGATAAGCTCTGCTTTTAGCCCGCCTGCTTAACTCAATTCTGTAAAATGAGTGATCGTGACAATATTAATGTTTTAATGTCCTTTATGTGATGAATAGCTTTATTTTGACAATCGTAGTTTTAGCACAGAGATCATTGTGAGCAAAGATGGCCCATAATTAGCTAGACTGTATTCAGTTAATAGCCTACTGAAATTGAAGGTGACATCCTACAGTGATGTGCGCCGTTAATTTATGTCTGAATAGTAGTTAATGACATACCTAATCAGAATTGTTGTTTTTTTTTGTTTTTTTTTTTTTTCATTTAATGTTAACTTATTTCGAATATTTGAACGCCAAATAGTGAAGCAGTGCATCGCTGAGGTGTAAGCTCTCATCCAACTATGAGCGGACAGTAACAAACCATGGTCAGACATCCTACTTTTGTTTTATTGAAACACCTGACGGACGTAGTCTGTCAAAGGTCCGACTTTTCACTCGACAGATGGTCTGACAAGTAAAGTTGATTGAAACAGCCCCCTGCTTTCAGAAGCTAACTCCCACGGCGGCTCACAAGTTGCATCGTAGAAAAATGACCAAGTTCAGCTTTCAAAAATTTGGCTAAGTCCCGAGGCGGGTGACCAGTTTTATCTCTATTCATCAGTTCCGATCTGTTCTGCTAATGTCGTTGAAATCTGAATCGGCCTGTCTGTATTGTCCACTATGTTTTTGCCCTTCAGCCCGACAAGGGCACGCGGGGTATTGTCGTCCCTTCGGCGGGCGGGTGGGCAGATGCCAATTTTGTCTAGGCTATTTCTCTGTAACCACTTGGGTTAGGAAGTTCATATTGCATATCTGGACTCCCCATGGGGGGTAGGTGTGCCTTTTCGAGGTTTTGTCCCAATTTGACCTTTGACCTTGCAGCAGTGACCTTCGGGGCTGAGGGGTATTGCCCACTTCAGCGAGGCCCATTTTTTGTCTTGCTATCTCACTGTGTGACATCACAGATTAATGGACGGGCCGATTTACAGAGGGTGAAAATCAGGCTCTTTGAAACCGTATTTTGGGATAGTGCGTCAGTGCAAAAAATTTGAAAAAAATTCTCTCAAATAAAGTAGGCCACAGGTGACTGTTTTATATAGTTTCTAGCCCTATAAAAATGTGATCATGTTCCCCTTTTAAATGAAATGGAGGGCATTGTTGCAGACTGATATTTTATCATAATATGAATTATTTCATGTTGTTGGTTGTAATATGTTGATGTTTTATATAGAAACTCAACCCATCCCAAGCCCTCAGAATAAGTTAATTGTCGCATTTCAGTGTTGTTTAAAATATCATTGATTGTATCCTAGACTTTGTATGATTTCTGGTTTCACAGAGTAATTAAAATTCAATAATATTTTCTTTCCCCAAAAAAAAAAAAACTACTTGCTGCCCTGCAATTAATCCTGACCCTTAAATTGACATTTTTTGCCTGCAGTGGCCCAGTAAATTGTAAATGCAAAATGTATGTCATATGTTGTTTAAGTTGTCATTTTGTCTTTCTTCAGGGATGCTTCGCACATATGACATCTGTCATGGAGTCCAATCTCGGTATTATTGCTGGGATTTCCTTTGGGATTGCGTTCTTCCAGGTACAGTGCTCTTGAGCAAGGCAGGGATACTGTCAAGTAGCTGTAAATGTGTTCATGAGTAAGGATCTGGGCTCTCATAATCGATGAGTTAAATCATTTCCGATAAAAGTGTGTGATTTATCAATCTGTTCTCATTCCTGAGGACATGCTTAAATTTTAGCACAGGTGCCGTGGTCCTGAATATTTCCTAGCAGCATTGGATTTATCCATCTGTACTTGAGTCTGCACGTAAACATGCTCCTGAATGTGTGTACGCAGAGCACTTTGTGGTTGAAAAGAACTGTTGAAGCAATATTTTCATGACTTTGAATACAGAGCTTAACCCATTTGGTTTGGTAATATTATGACTTAACTCGTTCTGTCAGGTCAGGTTTATTTTCTTTAGCAGTACAATCTAGGACAGGGATAATTTATCATTGCAAATGCCGGGAACCTTGATGACAAGTCTTGTATTAAGACCACTGCCAAGTCAGGAAACTAGTTTACCAGGAAACTCGCGCTGAAGAAATACCTATTTTTTGGGGAAAAAAAACATTGGCTTGTAGTTCCACCTGATACATATCCATTTAAAAAAAATTGGTTTGTAATTTGATCAGACGTGTATCTATGACCTATATTTTTAAGAATAATAGCAGTGGCCTATATCTGGGTATGATGCATTTCCCAATGAAACATTTCATGGCTTGCAAGGTTTTGTTCTTGACCAATCTCTGATTGGTGCATGGTGACGAATTTCCACGTCAAAAGTTTGATAGAAATACCGCTGCATGGTGCAGACCTGCACACCTCTGACATTACAATGGACGAAGAACTACTAAGCCTATCTGTGTCTAGTGACAATGAACCAGCTGCTGATTTCAGCGGGTTTGTGGATGTGCCTGACGTCGAAATTGAGAGTGATTCAGAATGAGAATGTGATTCTGACCAGGTGAGAGTAGTGGAAATGGAGGACATCTGTAAAACTGAATGTTTGTGGTCACACTCAAACAAGATGGCCATTTCCCATCCAATAACCTGTCAGATCTGGTCCTATACCCGAACAGCAACAGAAAATCATTCCTGCCGCTCGCACTTTCTTTGTCTAAACAAACCCACTAATTTACACTGCTCCTGTCCGCACAAAGTTTTATTTTTTTTCATACTAATATACAGGGTTCCCAGTGGGCGCCAAAATGACTGGCACCCCTGACTGGCATCGCACAGTCGGTACCAAAAAAAATGGAAACTATATAATTATAGAGAAATGGAATATACCAACATGAATACAATGGAAACACCAGAATCGCAATCATTTAATGCTAAATAAATTTCAACGAAATCAAGGTTTCACAATTGGCACCCTTGATTTGCAACTGCCTCTGGCAAGGATAATGGCATGGAGCCTTTTACTGTAATTTTTGACAAGGTTAAGGTACACATTTGGGTGTTTTTTTTTTTTTTTTTTCCCACCATTCCTCTAAGCAAATCCTTTCGAGATCCTTCACATTCTTGGTTTTGCATTTATCAACTGCCCTCGTCAACTCCGCCCACAGGTTTTCAATTGGATTGCGGTTTGTTGACTGAGGGGTATTGCCCGCTTCAGCGAGGCCCATTTTTATACGCCCGTCTTAAGACGGGACATATTATGTCATCACCCCCGTCTGGCCGTCTGTCCGTTCGTCCGTCTGTCTGTTGTCTGTTAGCAATTTCTTGTCCGGGGTATAACTCCCGAGCCGCTTGAGCTACATTCGTGATACCTCACATACACGTGCACCATCACTAGGCGCCGTGATTTCGTTCACCCGGTCAAGGTCACTGGCAAAGGTCACATGGGGCCCAGATGGGGCTTGTCCGGAGCATAACTTCTCAACCGCTTCAGATACATCCATGATATTTCACACACACGTGTACCATCACTGAGTGGAGTGTCACGTACCATGTTTACGGCCCTCCCTCCAAGGTCAAGGTCACAGACAAATGTCAAAGCTCACATGGGGCTGTTGTCTGTTGGATATTGGTATCATGTTGTCTGTCCACTTCCTGATCCATGTTCATGACGGGCGTATTATGCACCGTTGGCGGTGCTCTTCTTGTTTTTTTTGCATTCTGCCAGGGTTGCCAGTAATTTTGGAGCCCACTTTATGCGGTTACCAATGTGTACTATACATTTTGTTGTTGTCTCACCAGAATTGGTTGTCTTTGTGATGAAGAGGAGGTGCTTTAATGGTTGTCTAGATAGGGACAGGGCTGACATCATTCAGCAAATGGGGTGTAAACTGTTTTCAACACAAAAGGGAGATACTAAAATATACTATTTATGTTTTCATATTTCTTTTATTAGCACTCAGGGTACTAATAGTTTTTTTCTGGGTTTAAACTAGTTCATAAATGTAGAAGCCATTTATCATATGGCTATTATAGCCTTTAGAATTAAAGTTGCAGACAATTGATCTGCGCAGGAGTTTCTTTTCTTTGTGAATCCACTGCTGAGGTTTTCAAACACAGTGACTTGTTTGGCTTATACCTCAGTGACAATTTTCTTTCCTCGGTGATGCCGCATGACTGTGGTGCCATTTGTGTCTCAATGATTTTAAATTTTCAGATATTCATGTCAAGTTGAGGTACAAGAATTTTTACACTTGGATGTTGTGTCCTTTACACCATCCTGCATCCAAGCTTCAGATTAACTGCTTAGAACTTCTGCCGAATCAAATTACAACTCTAAGAAAATGGCTTTCTTGCCTGTCCCTACCCACTATGATGTGACTGCTTATACATTTTTTACGGGGGCATATAGTTTTTCGTCTGTCCGTCTGTCTGCACTTTGCCATGGCTATAACTTCTGATCGGCTCATGATAGGACTGATACTTGGCATATGCATTGCTTGTGAGAAGGCATTTCAGATGGGGTCATGTTTTTTGACCTTGTGACCTTGACCTTGGAGTATGATGTCTGGTGACAAAAACTTTAACACGGGCCATAACTTTTCATTAGCTAGTCGTAGACATTTGATATGTAGCAGGTGTATTCCTTAGGATAAGGCCTTTCTGATGAGGTAATGAATGTTGACCTTGTGACCTTGACCTGTAACCTTTCATTGACTCATGATAGGCCTTTAATGGCTAGCATGTGCATGCAATGTACGGGGGCATCAGTGTTTCAAAAACACATCTTGTTTGTAAAGCTTCAAATTATTGACACTATGTCCAAAACACGATATTGGGTTGTTTCCAATCTCATGTTTAAAATTTACTTTTAAACAAGTAGTTAATTGTTGATGATTAGAAAAATGTAATAATGAGAAGTGTCCTTACTTTTTATTTGTATTCTTATCCCCCGCCTCAAAGTGAATGGGGATATACGCTGCCCGTCCAAAAAAAAAAAAAAAAAGTTGGCATTTGGAGTTAAATAAGCAAATACTCAGGAGACTATGATTGAATCAATATTGCAGTACTGAATATGTTTCAGCTGGCAATTATTCTTTTAATCCAGAGTGAGTGTGTGCGTAACTTCTCATCTTAAAAACACACGCTGTAAGACGCATCTCATGGTCGTTGAAAAGATGTTACTGTGCTTCAGGAGGGTCAAATTATTAACCAGCATTAAGCAAAGAAAAAGGTCACTTGAATTGGGTCATGAACTCTCCATCAGTTTTTAAAACCTGAAAAGAAGGTGAACTGTCAACGGCGTAGAAGAAATGGGTTGGAGAAAAAACATAACTGATCCTCTGCGTTTTGTTTTCCGGCCAGATATCAGCTCTCCCGTGACGAGGATCTGCGCATTTCATGCTTTTTTAATTTATTTTTATTTCATAAGTCACATTCATTAGGAAGTTTCATCCCATTAATTTCTTGAAGGTTATGAGAAGATGAGTATGCTCTGTCTTGTTTGCAAAAAATCAGAAAAGATTTGGTATTTCTGAAAGGACTAACTCATAGCTCAGCCCTGCAGGCTAAATTACTGCTCACAATCTACTTATTTATAATGAATTTTAGGTTATTAAAGTATTGGTTTGTATATTTGCTAATCCTTTGTTTGAAACTCAACCTTGTTATTTTCAGCTATGTCACTGTAATCTTCAACCAAGAAACCATGCAAATGTATAAATACCAGAGATGGGATTGCACTTTTTCTGAAGGTTGAAACACATTTCATGTCTTTGACTCAGTGTTGAAAAATATTGGAAAAAGAAAGCTTAATTCTTATTGGTTGGAGGGATAAATGGCACTGCCATCATGTGATCACCCTTCTGCAGCTCTTGAAGGGCAGGATTTTGACTATAAATGTTTTTTTCCTGGCAGTTCTTTATGTAAAGGACACTTGCTGTGCACAAGCACGGTTTAGAATGTGTGGGATGTATCAAAGCAGACAGATGGGCATAAGCTTAGATACTTGATAAATACAGAGTTTTTGTGCATGTGAACATTATGAATTTTCTCTGTAAAAGCAAATGTAACATTGATAAATGAGGGTTGTGATGCTTATACATGCAAAACATTGCAATCAAACTGCTCATCTAAAAAGCAGGAGCTAATCATTCAGGATTGGTCATTAATGAGGGGATAGACAAACTGGCTACAGTACGGTCTGCTCCCAGGAAAGGTGGGAAATTCTGATGTTAACATTGTAAATTTGCTTGTGTGTTGCAGCTCATTGGTGTCTTCCTGGCGTGTTGCTTATCCCGATACATCACCAATAACCAGTATGAGATGGTCTAGCGGCTTCTCCACTCAGGTACTCAATCACATTTTTGGAGACTTTTTTTGAGTTGTGGGTCGAGACGTGAGTTTTCTAGCTCAATTAATGGTCTAGTCCTTTCTAATTTGGAGTGATTGTTCAGATTAAATGAAAAGTCTAAAGCCATATTTTACCTCCTTGTTGTGCTCATTTTGTTCCTGTTATCAAGCATTTTCTTGATAACAATGACGTTTCTAATTTGGCAAATTGGTGGAATAAGAACAATTTTGTAGTGGCAGCATTGTAGTGCAAATTCAGTCAGTTTTATTTCTCTTTTTTTTGTGAAGTCCTAAATTTCCCTAGATTAAAAGTATCACTAATTTTTGAGTGTATGCAGATTTTGTGAACTTTTGGATGAATGTGGTCTTCATCCTACCTGTCAGAGATCAAGCAATTAAGAAAAAATATCTGTAATTCTCATCTCTGTTAATAATAGTTTTCACCAGAAGGTTTATGTTTGATGTGGAGTCGTGTTAAGGCACAGAACTGAAAGGTTGTAGGTTCAATTTCTGGAGTTTATTGTAAGATTTCTGATCAGCATGAGACTATTCAAATAATAGATGTGTGGGTTTTACGAATTAAAGAATTTAAAAAGTGAAGTAATTTGGAAAATGTGGCCATTTTTAAAGAAACTGATCATTTTATTCGACAAAGTTCCATTACATTGATAAGAAAATAAACCCAAGACAGTAATATTGGTGAATATTACTATAAAGAACACTGCCATTTATAAAGCTCATTTTCGGCTAAAAATTGCCAAAAATAAATGGCTTCCTTTCAAAAACCACTGTATTGTATTTTGGGAGATGAACCCTACTCAGTGCATAACAATGCCAAAAGCTGAAGATGCCATTTAAATAAGTGTGATAGTGTTGTTCTAGAAAAGTGCCAAATGGAACTCAAATAAAAGGTCCATATGCACATTTGTGAAGGAGCGTAAGTATATCAGAGTTTCTGCTTTGAGAAACTGATGCCGCTCAAGTCCTCAGTTCGCAGATTCCCTGAACTGTACCTGCCAAACATCAGATTCTGCTGAAGTGATGAGACTACTCCAGAATCCTGGCTCGATTTAGACTGACCCTATATTTTTGTTACTTTGGCTTTAACCTTCATTTCTTATCCAGAGGCAGATTTGGCTTTTTCTTTGAATCTCCACCCTTTAAGGTCAGCATTCTTTGGGGGCTTTTACTGTTGTAGATGCTGATGTTTGGCATGTCCTACTCAATGGAGCTGCCAGCTGACGACCTTTGGGTCATCCATTTCTCAGAGCGCTTAACAATTTGGGCCTTATACCTAAAAAAAGAATTTGCGACACGCACCTTCAGACTTGTTTGCCGGAACAGAATTACACCTGATACAATCACTCGGTGCCTTCAGTTACTAAAAGTTCATGAAGTGTCATGAAAAGGAAGGGCAACATTATCAAGGGATAAATGCTTCACTGTCCAGACTTTTTTTTTAATATGTTGCTAGAATCAAAATGAACCCTTTCATGAATGGAGGTCACTACAGTGTACTGTTTAAAAGTGTTGTTTCTCTATATATGCCTGCAATTTTGGGCACTGCTGCATATTAGTAAATAAAATCCTGACTGAGTTTATCATAATTCATGCATGAGAGGGTTAAAATAAGTGTTCATTTTGAAAAAAAATCAAAATCCTATTCTGAGATGTTAAATAATGTACTGTTTGTATTGTTTCCCAAGTAGTCCAGGTCAAAGACCATTTACAAACCGCTGCTTTTAGTTTTAATTTAGATTTATCATACCATCCCTACATTTTTTGATTCGGGGTTGTAATTTATTTGGCACTAGAATGGCTTGTTAATAAGATTGTTCAAGGAATGAGGTGACAGGAGGATGGGGCAGATTGTATAAGGTATGGGGCTTCTGTAAACTTGTGATAAGACAAGGAGCTTAAATTAAGGCTTTTTGCATGTGCAAACCCCCTCAGCATGAACAAAGTCAATAACATTGGCAGTGATTGGCCAGGGTATTTGTTTTGCTCCAATCATTGGCCATGTTATTAATTTTGTGTTGGCTGAAGGGTTTTACATGTTATACGTGAAAGCCTTTCTCAATCAAGCCCTAATAATATAAAAGATGAGTGAATTTAGAATAAAACAATCTTCAATGAAAAGAAGGCTGTTTGACAACTGACTGCCTTTTTAGCCATCTACTGCTGAACAATCACGTTTTTATTTTCTTCGAAAATGCATTGCTCCACAGAAAATGTCATTTCATCATAGCAAAGGTATCCAGTTATTTCAGAAACGTCCAATGTTTTTCGTAATTCTGAACTTTAGAATGGCCTTTTTTTTCATGAATGCAAGTTGACTGTTGAATGTGTTAATTTGCCAACCAGCTTTGTAATGCAACATTACTTCTGTTTTCACAGAACACTTGGATATTGCTGTCTTTTCCATACAAGCGCTGGATTAAAGGGAACTGGCATTTGTACCTTCATGTCTTTATATACGTGTATGTTTTTAGACTTTTTTTATGTAGATAAATCTGCTTTGTTAGACTTCTCTGGAAGGGAAAGAAAAGGGTGACAAAAGTGCAGCGATCAACTTTTTTTGTTGTTTTTGTTGTTGTTGTTGTTGTTGTTGTTAGTAGAAGTGACTTTTAACCTGACCATGTAGAGAGTTGTAAATGCATCAAACATGAATGGCAGAATATTAAAAACTCGTACTTTTATAAGTGTTGAAAGGGAACATTGTACATTTACGGATCAAGGGACTGTCAGCATGTTACTCCTCATTGATGTGTTGTTATTTCTCGAATCTATCATAACCAATCTGACTATATATTCCTCCCATCCTTCATTATGTGATATGAATTGTATTGTTGAGATGTTGTACTGTCTTTGCTTTTGTTAGAGTTTAGATTAACATCATGACAGTGTTTCATAGGCTGGATTTTCAGAATAACACATTAAATTATTATTTTTGCATTTAAAATACATTTTTGTGACTTATTAATAAGCTGTATTTGTAATAAGCTAAAGGATCTTTTTTCTTTCAAAAACAACTTGAAAACATTACCTATATACTGAAACAACAGTAATCTTGGATGTAATCAACTTCATCCACTGCAGACAGCCATTTTTAGAAGGGAAAAAAAATTTCCTTCAGCTTGGAAAGATGAAAATAATGAAAGAAATATTGCCGAGAAGTATTTTTTTGGATTCAGGAGTCTTCTAAGTACATAGTCAAGATCTGAGGATGGGTATAATTTTTGAAGATCTGAAAAGGTGGGAAACTTGAGCTGATGCAGTATTTGACTTTGTACACATATTTGTCTATGAATGTTCATGGGCCTTTGATCAATGTGATAATAAAGAACAGGTGCAATTTCACCTCCCTTTTTCCTTTTTATATTTTTGGCATTTTTGTGAAATGATTGACGCAAACAGCTTACTTGCATTAAATGCAATGTTCTGAACGAACACCTCATTTAACTTAACCTCTTGGAAAATCATACAAGATAATGCTGTTTTGTGGAATTTTTTGTTTTGAGTGACTTCTAGACCTGGTAAGAGACTGTTTTACTGGTACCATTGGCTTGTTTGGCTATCTCCCAGGCAATGCCTCTGCTCCAATCTGACTTAATGCCGTCACTCGTTGTTGCACTCACTGATCAATGTCTTTACTTTGGAAATGGGAAATCCCCTCTTGCTGATGCCATTAGTTAATGTGGTCATCAGAACTCATAATATGAGAGTACTGTAATTTCAAAGGAGGCTGTCAATGAGACCATTGGAGAAGAATTTTAGAAACACCAGAGACTGTATACATCAGCACATGTAAAGGCAACCAGATTTTATTTATATCAGTGTTTCCCAAACCTCTGCTGGCGTACCCGTGGTCCTGCATGCTTTAGATCTTTCCCTGCTCCAGCCCAGGTGATTCAAATGATCAGGTTGTAATTAACCCGAGAAGCTGCTTGATAATAAACAAATCATGGGAATCACCTGTGCTGGAGCAGGGAGAGATCTAAAGCATGCAGGACAAGGGGTATGCTAGGAGAGGTTTGGGAAACACCGCTTCACATGTTTGGAAGCCCTCCCTTTTCTGTAACATGGTTCTCATTCATGACTGGTGTTTGGGTCTTCACAATACATGGTAGCATCACTCCATAATACCAAGTTCTGATGATTGCCCAAGTTGTGACATTGACCTATTTTGAATTGGAGTAAATATGAGTTGCCCGAGAGGTCACGTCACTGGTATAATCGGGCAGGGATATCGTGCCAGATTTTATTTGTATTTGCACACTTCTAGTCATCAAGTAATGGTCTCATGTCACAGGCCTCAGTACGACGAGTGGCAGTTGAATTAAGTTCTCCCCAATGCCAAGTGATGCGAGTAAGCTGTATTGTAACAATTTTGCGAAACATTTCCATTGCGGATGAAGACAGCAGAAGTAATGATCGTGAGACACACCCAGCCGTAAAATCCTCTAGTCTGTTATCGCGCGCAGCTGCAGTCTACGCAAATCGCTAGATGGCGCCAGCCAATTATTTTACGGATTTTCCCCCTTATACTGAGAGGTGATGTGCCAAAATCTGCTGTAGTCATGGATGGGCGCACGGATCTATAACTGGATCTCCCAATCTCTGGCCTGCATTGTTAAAATGCGCTAAATACCGCCAGAACTGGTTCTCACTAATCTGTTTCGTGAACAGATTATTGCTTGATGGGTAGTATTGGCAACCACCGTTCGTCACCAAACCAATATGTCATGGAAACGCGAGCATGTAATTCAATCTATATTTTTTGATGCTTTAAAACATAATGCCACGTGAACTGCAACAATCATTCGTATGGCCAGAAAAAAATGGTATCTTGCCGCGAAATTTCAGCCACCTAATCTTTCCAGTATGATTCTGATTTTGAGGAAATGTAACGTATTCAGCAGTGTCTTCGTCTGGACGCTTTTCAAACCAGGTCAGTAACCAACTTTAGATCCAGTTTCACCGTGGTTTCAGCCCGAATGAGCAAGCTTGGAGTACGCGCTATTGTTCTCAGGGTGTAAAATCGCAGACTAAATATCATTGCATAACGGCATCGCAAGAGGGACAGGGTGGTGTTCGAGCCCCCGAATTTCTCGCATAGGATTCGTCTGAACTTGAAGCTGCCGTATTTTAATTGGTCTATGTTGTGCTCAGTCCAGTGAAATGTGGGCGTTGTCATTGCAGTCTGCGGAACGAGGATATTCGTAGTGGGATCGTCAGTTCTCTCCGACGTCCCGTATAAATACCAGTGCCACCGACAGACTTTCGCTGGGAATGGTTACCATGACAGGGCTGTAGAACTTGAGACCGAATATTAAAATCTGTGGGCCACCTAAAGGATCGTATGGATGCTCAGATTTTTGATTCCTTGTCTTTTTCGGGTAAGTAACTGAATAATCTCGCTGTCACCGACACTGTTGCTCCAATAGCCTACTTTTATCTCCATCTGGCCAACGGAATAACTTGATTAAGTAATGAAGCCTGTTCAGGTTGTAAGCTAATAAGCAGGCTGTCCACTTCTAACGTCGCAAGATATGAAAAAATATTTCGCAGGCTCAAGTCTTGTTGGCGTTACTAGAAACGCGTTGTATCGTTTGACTCGATGTCATACAGCGCTTTACCATATCTATATCTTGGCTGGTTGACTTGCTAATTAAAGCGCGTAAAACGGATGAGCTGAGTGACGTATGGCTTTTCCAAGCTAAGCATTTAAGCGGTTTCCATGCTGGAAACGTAGTCTTCGTTGGTTTAGGTATCATAATGTTGTAAATTTAATTCTGTTTCTCTGTCAATTCTGAATGATTGGATGCCCTGAGACACTGTTTCCATACCCTTTTCCCTGACAAATTGTACCCAGACTTGATATCTACCTGGTAATTTCAGAATATCATCGATTTGAATTCATTCCTCAGCTTTGACCAGCCTCTGATTCTGAATTCTAGTTGCATTGGTTAGATTTGGAAGGGGTACCCCTGCCATTTTTAAAACTCTAAACTTTGCCATTTGTTTGAAATCCACAGTTCTCCAGTCAGCAACCTTGTGATTTCGAACACCAGTGGTGCCATAAAGTTCCCAGCCTGCCCCAAGTGTAACAGAAGATAAGATCCATCATGATGCAGATTAACAGTGACTTCTCCAACCATAAGCACTCCCTCCTCAGTGTGATGAAGCGCTTCATTGCTGCTGCCAATAATATGGATGAAACCATTATGGTGCCTTCCCTGCTACGGGACGTCCCGCTGGATGAGCTGGACAGCTCCGTCCTCGAGGTCAACGACGACGCTGAGCCTTCTTACCCTGGCAAGCAGAGAGATATGTATGAACATTACCTGCTCCTTAAGTCAATTAGGAATGACATGGAGTGGGGCCTTCTGAAGAGAGAGGTGGGTGGGGGCCCCAGTTTCCTAGAGATGGCTGTAAAGCAGGAGGAACAGCCAAAGGGAGTTGGGGTGGTACCTTGCGAGGCGGCCTCGGACCTGGAGAGCCAGTTCCACTATCACCTGCGAGGGCTATTTGGGGTCCTTTCAGAACTCACAGTACAAGCAGACCAACTCACCAACCGTTATAAGAGGGAGATAGGGGGTGGCAGCTTCCTGAGATAGGAGTGGTCTGTCCTGTTGCATGTCTGAGGAAGTGTGCAGTGCCCTGAAAAGGGCAGGTGCAACAACAAAAAAAAAATCTCTTGCCCTCTTTCGTCACCACATGCAATGGGCCACGATTTTAACTGAGCGACTAACATGTCACACGCATACCACTGATACCCTTTGGGTTGGCCCCACCCTGTTAGCTGCCTCATCTCTCTCAATTCAGGCCTGCAAACGTTGAGTATGACGGCCATGAAGGTGAAATTGAATCTGATGATCATCTCACAGTTACCCACCTGAGTCACCTGGGAGGTCTTAGTTTGGACATGGTTCTTTTATTTTTATTTTTTTATTATTACCTTTTTTTTCCCCCAAACCTGCAACATAAATTGACCATTGGATGGTACATGATGTTGGTGCAAAAGGGCTGTGCACTAAATACTATAGGTGAGATGTTGAAAGGACTGCATTCAAATAAATGAGTGCGTTTCAGTCCAGAAAATCCAAAAGGTCTCATGAGTTTACATTGGACCACATGAGACATGCTGCATCAGTGCACAGATTTTGAGTAGATATGGGCTGTACAATCATATGATCAGTTGTACTGTACTCCGTCTCTGTGTATGCTAACAATTTTTTGCCCTTGGTTTTTTCTTTTTTAATTCTGGGAGGAAAGGGGAGTTAATTCTATGGCAGGCAGCGTTGAACTGTAGCTGCTCACTCCTCGGTAAGACTGTCAAAGCCTGAAATAAAGACAAAAAAAAAAGCTGTGCTCGCATTTATTGATCTTTTCTTTCAAGGTCCACCTAAATCCCTGCAGAACTGACGAGCGTGTTTGAGTGTGTCTGCATGAGCTTCAAACAGGTGCAGGTTATGTGGGCCTCACGGTTGCGGGACATTTTGTTATGCAATCAACAGAATTGTAAAATGAATCCCCACAGGCCGGTTTGCTGCTCAGAGGGCTGACTGAGCCAGTTCATGTGTGCCTCCACTGGATTCTATGCTGTTCAGTCTCATACTGATTCACTTCCATACTGATGACTGCAGATTGAGAGAGTCATGCACATGATTTTAAATCTATAAATACATTACATCCCCCTTGAATCTAGGATTGAAACTCCTGGAGGTGATGACTAATCTATATGAGCAGCAGGTTGTTTCGAGGCCATGGTATTGTATTATGCATAGGTTTGTTACATGGCATGGGAATAACTGTTTAAAATGAGGAATTTTTATCTAAAAAGGTGTAAGGGATACAAATTCTGCTTTCATGGAGCTGTGTAATGTTAACTGCACGTTATGACCCCAGAATTGGCTCATGTTCCTCCCGATGGAGGCAGTTGTCTGAATTCATTTTTCAGTTAAGTCAAGGTGTGCATGATGGTGTCAGCTGTCATTACTGCTGGAGGCGAATGAAGACCATTTGTAATTGCACACTCATTTTCTTTTAATTTTTCTTGGAACATTTCAACAGCGAGTTGTATGAGCAATTTCTGATGATTGTAATGACTTTTTGCAGTGTTCTATCACCAGAAGGTCAAGCAATCCCATATAATTAACTGCAGATTTTTTTTTTTTTTAAAGATCCAAGCAAATTTCTTTTCGAGGTGGATATGACCTGCCATACTCTGCCTCTTATTGGCTTATCCAGATATTCTTACTTTGAAAAATCTCACTTCTCATGCCTAAACTTAACCAACCCAAAAGACAAATGCAACAAGTTATGACCAATCAGAGGCAGTAGGATGGGTCATTTCCTCGCTGTCCTAGGAAAAAAAGAAGCTCTAGGTAAAAAAAAAAATTCAGGACCCAGAGGCAGGATTTTTCTACAACCCCAATTCCAAAAAAATTGGAACGCTGTGAAAAATGTAAATAAAAACAATGCAATGATGTGCAAATCTCATGAACCCACATTTTATTCACAATAGAACATAGACAACATATCAGATGTTAAAAGTGAGACATTTTACCATTTCATGAAGAGTATTAGCTGATTTTGAATTTGATGGCAGCAACATCTCAAAAAAAGTTGGGAAAGGGCCGTGTTTACCATTATGTAGCATCCCATCTTTAAACATCAGAGTGTAAACGTCTGGGAAATGAGCAGACCAGTTGCTGGAGTTTTGGGTGAGGAATGTTGTCCCACTCTTGTCTGATGTAGGATTCTAGCTGCTCAACAGTCCTCGGTCTTCTTCACCAGATTTTCTGTTTTATGACATGCCAAATGATTTCTATTGGTGAAAAGTGTGCACTGCAGGCAGGCCATTTCAATACCCGGACTCTTGTAAAGCCATTCTGTTGTGATGGATGCAGTATGTCGTTTAGCATTGTTTTGCTGAAATATGCAAGACCTTCCCTGAAAGAGATGGTGTCTGAATGGGACAATATGTTGTAAAAACTCTACATCTTTTTCAGCATTGATTATGCCCTTCCAAATCTGTAAGCTGCCCACACTGTAGGCACTAATGCATCCCGATACCATTAGAGATGCAGACTTTTGAGCTAAGTGCTGACTACAAGCTGGAGTGTCCCTCTCCTCTTTAGTCTGAACGACACAGTGTCCGTGGTTTCCGAGAAGAAACTTTGCCACGCTTTGCCAACGTTTCTGGATCACGTGCACATATGGCTTCCTCTTTGCTTTATACAGCTTTAACTTGCATTTGTGGATTTCATGGCAAACTGTGTTCACAGGCAATAATTTCTGGATGTGTTCCTGAAATATGCAGTGAATTACAGGGCAGAATTATGCCTGTTTTTAATGTAGTGCCGCTTGAGGGCTGAAGATCATGAGCATCCGGTATTGACCTTCGGCCTTGTCCCTTGTGCACAGAGATTTCTCCAGATTTTCTGAATCTTTTTTCAAAGTCTTCGCAATTTTATATTTAGGAATATTTTTCTGAAACTGTTCCACAATTTTTAGACGCAGTTTTTCACAGATTGGTGAATGTCTGCCCATGTTTCCCTCTGAGGAACTCTGCCTCTCTAAAATGCTCTTTTTTCATACCCAGTCAATTTACTGACCTGTTGCAAATTAACCTAATTAGTTTTAAAATGGTCCTCCAGCTATTTTTCATTGGTATCACTTCCTTTTCCCACATTTTGTTGCCCCGTCCCAACTTTTTTGAGACGTGCTGCTGCTATCAAATTAAAAAAGAGGTAATATTTTTCATGAAATTATAAAATGTCTCACTTTTAACATCTGATATGTTGTTTATGCTGTAATGTGAATAGAATGTCAGTTTATGAAATTTGCAAATCATTGCATTCTGTTTTTAGTTACTTTCTACACACCATTTGAAACTTAATTGATGTTTTATGTCATCATTAATATGGGAAAAAAATTACTTTTTTTTTTACCTGATTACTTTTTGATGCAATGAACAAAAATTCAAGATAAAACAAATTTGCCAGTCATTCTACAGATTCCCTGCACCTGCAGGGAATTAATGATTAATAGCTAATCAGAAAAGTAAATGGGAACCAGTTAGAAGTAATCATGCATTATTAGGTGAGGTTACTGAAGGGCTTATATACCTCTGACAGAACATCAGTGAAGATAAGGCTTTACTTTAAAACTAGCTTGCTTACAAATTTATGGCAAACCTGTACCGTTTTATGAGCTACATAATCTTAAAAAGGACAGTTTCATGTCATAACTCAGCATTAATATGGATATGAAATGCATCATATTATTGTGATGCAATGACCAATAATGCTATCAAAAATAAATTGGCCTGTCATTCGAAATATGTAGTCTTAGCAACTTCTCGAATCAGTGTTTGGTTGCTAATCCTGCCAAGTAAACTTCTACAGAATCAGATAAATGAAGCAATAAAAGGGAATGGTACTCAAGGCTTGTCATACCTCTGACAGAACGCCACTGGCAAGCACACAGAGTATGTTTGAACAGTATATATTTTTTTCTAATAGCTGCTTTTTGATGCAAATTTAAGGCAAGCAGCCTGCATTTCAATTCTCAACACTTCTTTTTTTGTGAAAATATGAAGAGCTTTCATCAAAATTATGAGCACAATAATGTTCTTAATAAGACCTGTTGCAGACTAAGACTGCTTTATAACTCAAGCTTTTGCTAGAAAAAAGTTTAGCTTGAATGGTTTTAGTAATCACTTTCAGTGACTAAATTTATTTAATATGTTGCCAGTTGCATTTTTCCTTTTTCAACAATGAAAAGACTTTGCTCCATTTTTATCTGACTTCACCCATTATGACGTGTCAAAGATGTCATTGCAGCGCTACAGAGGGATCTTTGAGTTTTTACTGTACCAGCCAGAATGATAAGCACCCTTTTGTAAATGTGCATTAATTTTGGATGGCACTGTATTAAACTTAGATATAGCAGCCTACATTGCCGTGTGACATTGGCATTATATTGCAATCAGACAAGCACAAGCTCTTTAGAGAAAGAAACATGGCTTTGGTGAAAGGTGGTGACCAGCAAACAAATTGTGGGTCTGTATAAACTCCAGACTCATATAATGGACATTTGAAGTGGATGGCTTACAAAGTTTAGAGATGCTGATTTTGCTGTGAAAGAAAGAGATGGCAAATGTTTGATCTTCACAGATCAAAATTGCCAGACAGCTACAAAAACCTTTTTATCTTCCTTGTTGTAATCTTTGTCAACTTTATCAGAAATTTTATCACTTCAGTCTGTGCAAAGATCCCACAGAAATGTGTGCCATGCCAAGAGACGTTAGCAAAGAAAATGGTGGCCACTGTAAGGAGACAATAAAATGAACAGCCATGAATAATACCACGATTTGCCCAAATCAAGAGCACTCTCTGTTTTATTGGGGGATGCTGCAGACTGTCCTGCAAGTTAGAAAAACAGGCAAGACAAGCAAATAACACAAAATGTTATTACTGGTATCTAAAGACCATAAAATGTATTGCAAGAAAAAAAAAAAAACTAGCCACAAAGATCAAATTAGCCATTGCTGAAATATATGCTTGTAGCAATACATCAATTTTAGTTAATCAACCTCAGGATTATTTTCAATTCCAGATCATTCAAATAGGAAAACCTATGCACAGAGTAATCCTCAAATCACACGCTAGGCTGTGAACGCACACTTGCATAACCGCATGGAGCAATTATGCCGCACAGAAATATGAACAGTAGACGGGCCATCTGCCACAGTCAATTGTGTAAACTTCCTTTCTTTGAGCAAACTTTCCACCCTCACCACAGCAACAGCTCCCAGTCCGCAGCCAATAGGATGACAACACAAAGGCAAAGATATTGGAAGGTTGAAGAACAGCAAGGCTCCTTCCGCAGTTACAGAGGTTCCCGGGAGGTTAGCTGGAATACAGCCAGGCTGAAGGATAAGAGACAAGTATCCCACGAGCAGCTGTCACAACTGACCTGACGTGCGGCACGTTTCAGTGTGTATGAGCAGGAAGGAGGCTGCATGTTCTGTGGTATCGACACCATTGTTGCACGCCTAAGAGATTTCAACCTTTGTTTTTCCCTCCATGTCACTGAATAGGAGCAATGCCAGTGAGACCCATTGCACAAGGCTCAGCAATCTTTCAACCTGCTGCTGCAAACTGGGTCAGGCACTGTGCTGCACTAATTGAAATCTTGTTGAGGACGCAGTTGTGAAAGGAGGGGATTAGTCCTGAACATAGTGAAGTACTACAAGAAGAGCCAGAGCAGAAAATCAAGGCGGTGCAATTGGGATCCAAAAATACTAGGTTAAAGTTTGGAAACATAATATTCCCAGACATTTCTTTCCTGTGATAAAATGTGAATTAGACTATACCATCTACAAAAGATCAAACCGTGAAAATCCACTGGTTGCTCCATAAACCAGAGCAAACCTTTTTATGAAGGTCTTCCTAACATATCAAGAAAGAAGGTTGGAGTTTAGCTTCGTAATGTTCACTTCTTCAATGTGAGTAAACGTGAATCTGCCAGATATTTCAAAACTACACCATCTCTGAAGCGCAAACCTTTGAAATTTTCTGGTTAATCCATAAACTGGTGGAAACTAAATCTATTGAAGGCCTTGAGAAATGCTGCTGCTGAAGAGTCTGAAAATACTGGCTAGCCTGTGGGCTTTATCATCTGTAGAGGCGTCAAAATGCTAGCTTAGTTTCACAAACAAGCCAGTGCAATTGATGCTATAAAGTAATTGTGAGGCTAATCGGTCATGCCCCACCCACCGGCAGTCAGCCTAAACACTCATTTACTGCAGTGGTTTAGATATTCAGAGCAATGGTGAGGCTGAGGGCAAAACTAATGGCGATGATGATGGTAAGAACACTTTGTCGCGATTGGATTTAACTCGCCACAGGTTTAAACCAAGCCACAGGGTTCAAGGAATTGGGCAACAGGCGCAGGATTGCTACAGGCACACTCAGAGAAAAGGGTGTGAACGAGGATTCCGAGTGGGTGCATGCTCAGAGGAAAGGAACATACGAACTGAATGCTCACCAGTTTCAGACTTGGCAGGCATCGTCTCCTGTTAGTTCACCCAAAGTCTGTCAGCCTCAGTGTGCCTTGCCCAATCCTTCACCCTGTTTCTTTGGGACGCTCCGCAGAGCATTGGTTAACTGTTGCTGATTGGTCTGCTGGCGTCTGTTCAAGTCAGATGTGCTCGGGCAAGCCTAACAAACAAAGAATCTTTTATGTGACTGAACTTGCTTTCAACGAGGCAGTCTCCTTTTCAAGTTCATGTCTTAATTTATGGTCAAACAAGTGCACTTTAAAACCACTGACACCCAACAGTGAAATAATTGTATCATTGAGTTTCCAAAGGGTCGAACTCCAATGCATTAAAGGCCTGCATGTCTTATATCAAAAAGGGGAACTTTCTTGTAATTTCAGCAAAAAGTATCCCAATGCCACTCTCTTGTAAAGAAATAAACTAAAAATATATGGGTCATAAAATACAGTTTGGGCGAAACAAAAATTAATTTTTCCCTTTCTTGAAAGAGTGTTCCATAGAGTTGTGCCCTTTGGAAACTCAAGGGTTCAATTCTTTTTGAGCTTATGCAAACAAAAGAAAGAAGCTTTTTAGCCACACATTATTGGTTTCATCTAATCTTTCAACAAGACAGATAAGGATGTTGCTCTCTACCTTAAGGAATTTATACATTTCAGATCAATCGTGGAATGATGCTTTTTCAAGAATTCGGATGACTATTACATTGGGAGAGATTGTAACATTTCTGATAATATGGACGACAGGACCACTGCAAGTGATTGCTTGTCCTGACATTTAGACTGTTAGAGAGGAGTTCAGCAAAGAAGTAACTTTACATTTGCTCAAGTCTGCGTAACCTAATTAAGCAATGCAGCCAAAAATGATAAGACAACTGTATTTATTTAGAGTGTCCTCGGTGGAATCCAAAAGGGAGCATTCTAATAAGCGCCCATGCATGAAACATTTATTTTTTTGGATGCAGGCCCTGGCTGTAAAAATAAACTGCCCAGAATAAAATGCACGAAAGAGCCATAAGGTGCTGAGCTACCTGCCAGGTGATTTATTGTATAGGAACACATCACCTTTATCTGACAATGAGCTTATATTTGAAAGGTCAGAAAATTTTGGCGGCTGTGGAAGTTACTTGGACACTTCTTCAAAAACTACAAAAAGTGTGATGCATGGTCTTCAGTCCAAGCTTTGTTTGTGCTTTTAGTCTGCTTGTCTGTTCAGATGTGTGGAAGAAAACTGAAAAATCAGAAGTAGCTTCTCAGTATGAAGTCCAAAGTGTTGTCACTACCAGTGAAGCAAGTCATAATTAGGCTGAACAATCAAAACATAGCCATTACAGGAATAACAACAATATAGGGAATGGCCAAATCACTTATTTGGTACATTCTTAAAAAATAATTTTTTGAAAACCACAGACTACAACTGTGGTTGAAGACAGAGGATTTTTTTTTCTGAGGTGAAGAGGAGCCCCTTCCAGGAGGTAGGGACATCAGTCAACAAGAGAAGAATTCACCAGAGTAAATGCTGAGGTTTTACCTCAATATGTAAACCATTGGTAAGCCTCATCTTAAAAAACACCACAGCACTTGTGCAGTTTTGGAGCAACATCTTTTAAATGAGAAAGATCAACATGCACCAAAGTGATGTGAAAAGAATGGCGAAGAGAAGAGACTGGTCATGAGCTGAAGCATACTGTACCACCTCACCAGTGTAACATGGGGGAGGTAGTGTTATAGCATGGGCATGTATCGCTGCCAACTGCCAGTTAATGTTGTTGCCTGGTATTTACTGCTGATGTGACAGCTGGTGAAAGCAGCAGGATTAATGATGAATTGTGTGGGGGTATATTATCTGCTTAGATTCAGGCAAATACGTTGAACCTTCAAAAATATTTCACAGTGCAGACAATGACTGAATGTGTGCTTGTGCAGCTTCAAAAACAATGTGGCTCTGATGTGTGTCAATCTGAGCTTCAAACTCGGCAATACTTTTGTCAAAGTTAAAGCTCCATGGAATCGGAGGACACAGGAAAGATAGAAGGATGGTTCTGCATCATTGCTAGGTACAAATAAAATTCATCTCACCTAATACAGTGATTTGAAATTGAAGGGTTGATTTCCAGAAGTACGCAAGTCCGTTTTCGTCTTTTTAGAGAAACAAGATTTTAACAACTTGTGGGGGATCAAGTTACATGTGTTAACCTGATGTAAACATAATGGAATAGCATAAAAGATGTCTTATAACATATTGGGAGACCTTCTAGCCTCAATCTTGATTCTTGGCCCAGATATTTCGAACACCAATCTGCAGTCTTGAGTACTTATGGAAGCAAATTCCTCAAAATAATGAAAATTGAACTCGATTTAAAAAATTAACAGCATTAAATTTAATCATGTCAGAGAACTAAAACAGAGCATATTTTTGAAAACAAAACACACCACTTTCTGATGAAAATGAATGGCAAATATAGTCATACCAGTATATTATATTCATGGATGTCAAAAAGCCTCTAGAACAAAATGAATGGAAGATATATGCAGTGAAATGGAAGGTAAATGTTGCTGAAAAAAGGTCACAATAGAAACCAATCTCCATAAATTATGAATGGGCTGTACCACCATCCAAACAAGTTTAAATACTAAATTCGCCATGGATAGGGATGTGGCACGGTATTTAGAAAGTTCAGCCAAAGAATAAGCAGCTAAAAAGATTACCTTTTGCCAGACTTCTTTTTTCGCCCATGTCTCTGGCTGCTTGAGTATTTTTTATTTTAAGCTCTATTGGGTTGACTCCACACACACACATCCTGGCTTGTAGAGTCAGCCATTTTGGTTAGGTAAGAAAGCTAAAGTGGCTTCTATTGGCCAACCAGTTTTCTAACCGATACTTTGATTGGCTGACTGGACTTGCGAACTGGTAGAAGTTTTAGACTGGACTTAGTCACTGCTAGAAGTACCCAGACAGCAAAAAGGTCCGTATAGGATTCGGCCACTTCCGCCCAACCTCCGTTTACCAGTCGGACCCGCTGAACGCACCTGCAACGCTGGCAGATTGACAGTCGCCCGACAGATCTGTGCCAGATATGGGCTGTAAACAGTTGGTCTTTTGTGGATCCGGTTCACATCTGGTCCAAATTTGTTCCAGAACTGTAAAGTGGACCCGTGCTGGATCTGGGCCAGGGAGCAAAATTATCTGGAGCAGATCGTTTTCAGGATGTTGGACTACATCCGGCGCAGATTCAACCCAGATCTACTTGCTATCTGGGTAGCTTCTTGGAAAATTTCCAAGTCACTACTCATTTTATATTGTATTTGAGTGCTTCTTGGCCAAAATTATGTCACGTGGCTAATTCCTCATCAGTGAAAGAATGGATTTGTTGTGTTATCTGATTTTTAATGAATGTGGACTTGAGCACTAAGAAAACCTTTGATTAATGAATGAAGAACTTCTCTACTTTTCTCCCCATTGGAAATTTTGCCCACATTGCAGCAGCTTTTGTTTTCTACTTATTCGGGTACAGTTTCCCATACCAGTCAGAAAAAACCATACCTTAAAGCTCATGAACTAAACTTCATGTCACAAAGTGTATACTTAGAAGGGAGTTATGTCATTTGGCTCAAGAGGAGGTAATGAGTGTAAGATTACAAGGTCAGAGTGAGGTTAATGTGGTCCTCAACATAGAATGTGACCTCATCCGGGTTTCCCACTGTGAAAGGAGATCGGAAATCAGGATCCCAGTATGTGCGAATATAACGGCATCACTGGCTATCACTATTCTACACTTTTCACAAATAGTGCTCCTATTTATATGATATGCACATTTGTCATTTGTGTGCATTACAAAACCATCATCACCACCATAATCATAATCACAGTCATAACTATGGGGCACTTGAAGAGCACATGACCTTCGCTGTTGCAAAATTTGTTGGTGGAGAGAGTCGGATTCGGATTTATCCTAGCATGAAGTATTTGTACAAAGCAGTAATCTGTCGGCTGATGTGGGTGTTAGTGTCATGTGAACCTAGTGCTCACCAGTGCCGTCCATACGAACGTTGAAATTCTTTCGGATCCTGGATCAAGAATATGCGTCGGATCATAACCGAAACGTAATCACTTCCTCTGTAGCACAGTATCCATCAACACACAGAATTCCAGAACCATTCATCCCCAATGTTTTGAGACATCCAGCTTGCTGCCAAACGAATAAATATACAAACAACCGTAAGTAAAAACACGTCATCTCCAGACAGAGGAATAATAAAGACAGCATGTAATTAGTCAAGTTTTTTAATATTTTCCAATATAATCTACAAATAACTGTATCAGTGAAGTAATAAATTCCCCGACTCTGCCTAAAATTCATGACTGGAGCTGGTACACGATGTTCTCCCCCCGCGTCCCGCTGTCAGTTTCATGCTTTGAGGGCCTCTCCAGCACCCGGGCCCACCCCCCAGCCATGTCCGTCATGTACAGTAGTGCGTGCAGGAGAACAGGGCTTCTGAGTTCACTGTACTAGCCGAGACAAGAGTGACCTTCATTGTCTCAGTATTTTCATACCAAGAATAACTATATGTATCACAGTTTTTATCCTTATGGATGCGAGCTATACACACCGTCTTCGCAATCTTTTTTCCGAGAGCTCGCATTTTGCACAATGTGGCCTCTCTCTACTACCGCCCATGTGGTGTGTTCGGCGCATATATTATCACCGGGGTTCCCACATAGGAATCGTATGGCCAAGGAATGTTCTCTCCGGCGGCTGTTACATAACACCCCAGTGGGTGTAGACCTCAGCTTCTGCTAACAACTAGTCCATCATTCAATCGGCGCAGTTCACTGGGTTTCCCTTCCCCAGCTCAACCCTGACTGCGTTGCCCATCCCCCTTCACTAGAGCTTGAATTTTCACAAGCGCAGTCATTTGCACCCGACGACCGCCCCAGCACTTCTTACCCGTCTAGCCCTTCCCCCCTCATTCGGTCAGTGATTTAGGTCAGTGCGCAATTTATCTTCCGATTATTGTTGTTTACTTTTTCGCTGTGAAGCCTTTCACTTATACTTTACTGAACAATTTATGTGGAGATTAGCTACGGTTTACTGTTGGTTTTAAATGCAGAAATCGCTTGCGTCAGTGCTCTCTTTTTCCTGCAATCAGCACGCAGTCACTTTGGTCATTGGTATGCTTCGCCTTTGAAACAATATTGGAGGGGAGGGTAGTTCTCTGTATGATTCCGCACTTGATAAAAGTGGGAGGTTTTATACCTGTGTCTGCCTCTCTAATCTTATCTACCAGACAAAGGTGTACTACTACAGTAGGCTACCACTCGTCCATCAATCCGCAAATCATCATCAGTGAACCTGTGGCGTAGGCAGTGGGGCGGGGTGCAAAGACACGTCCTTTCATGACAGCAATCCCAGCTAACACAGTGAAGTTGCCGCGACGTCGCAGCTGTGGCCATAAAGTAACATCGCCGTGATCAAATGGCAACTTTCTGGCGACGTTGCAGCAACGTCTTGAGTTAGCTGGGATTAGTCCTTCCTAGTTCTCTTATCATTTCCCTTTATTGATGCGTTTTCCAATTATCGTAATTGGCAACTGAAGACATGGTTTCTTTCCATATACGATGTAACAGCGATGAAATCAGTGAGGTTCAATGAGGATTAGTTCACTCAGACACCGACAGTGCCCCCTTCCTGATTTTTTACTGTTTTGCACATTTTTCACACTTAATGTTTCAGATCATCAAACATATTTTAACATAAGGCAAAGATAACCCGAGTAAATACAAAATGCAGTTTTGAAATGATTTCATTTATTAAGGGGAAAAAGCTATCCAAACCTAAATTAATTTAAATCAACGTTGAATAACATTGATTTAAATTCAGCAAATACATGTCCAGATGAATGACTGTTGTCCTACCTAATCGGGGAGAAAAGGCAACACCTGTTAAGTGTGGAGTTCTCTCGGAGTGAACCTTTTGTTAATCATGAAAATGATTTGGTCCACCCCAAATCTCAGTTCTACTGAATTTACCCCATTATTTCATCACTGTCAGATCGTATATGGAGAGAAACCATGTCTTCAGTCGCCAGTTACGATAATTGGAAAACGCGTCAGTAAAGGATAATAATTGCAGAACTAGCTAGGAGGACTCTGAGGAGCCTCTTGTTAAGTTTACCATTGGAAGGTGAACTCGTAATGCACATAAGTAATTATGTGGACCGTATGGATTTGTCATTGACTTGAAATGTCTGATTGCACACATTTCCATATTTAGAGTTTCTTAATATTAAATGAAAAATTATTGCTGCTTTCAAATACATTGCCTCGCCTAAGCAAAATCATTTTCACAAGAAAACTTAAAATGACCTTGAAAGTTAATTGAACAACCGTTATGTGCTATGACACTCAAATATGTCATGCTCAAGTATGTGACACGCGATATTCTATGGTATAAACTGCACAAAGAATTTGTATGAAGCAACAGGGAATACCCAAATGATATTCTTCATAACAATGATCTGTTCATGCTGCAAGATTAAACATTGTTTTATCTGAAGGGCAAAGTAAGCAGGTTAACACTTATTACAGGTGATAGGGAGCTCGGGCCCAAGTGCACAAAGAGAAGCGTGACAGAACGCCTTCAGCCAAAGTCAACTCAGTCTCAGATACAGCACTTGAGTGATATGGAAAAACCTATTAAGTAACAAAAAGCTGATTCCGAGAAAGGACAGAAAATGGTATCCCTCTGGGCTTAAGGGGTCAAGACTAGGTTCTGACTTGAAAAAAAAATATACATATATTTTTTTTTCATTTTGTTGAAAATCTTTAAAAACATTCATAAAAGGTGATTTTAAGACCAAAAAACTATCTTTTAAGTGGATTTTTATCATGTGCCTCCAGTGCATTCGTTTTGCGACAAAAACGCAATTTTCTTGCATCGCAAAATTTCATTGTTTATCAGGCTTGTGGCAGGCATAAAATCCACATTTTTCAAGGTATTCCTCTGAAATTTTCACCATAGCATCAGTTTGTTATGTTCTACAGAGTGACATAGTTATTTTTGGGTAGATACATGGTGTATTTATGATCCATCTGCTAGGCAGGCTCTGCTGCCCATTTCTAAAATTCTATGACCAAATAATTTTTCCAAATATTTTCATATGAAAATATCCAGAATGAGTATGCCATTGTATAGCTGGTGATATTTGCTTCAAAACAAAAAAAAGAATGACAGGAAAATATGGTATAGTTTCTGAGATATTGTTGCCACAAGATTTCACATTTTTTGCCAATAATGTACAGTTTTCACAGTAACAAACTTATTAAATTTGATTCAAATCAAATTCCATTCTGAGCTTACAGTTGACAGTTTACAGTTGACACAGTTGAAGCACTGATTACTAAAACCCCACAAGTCAAGTCAAGTCAAGTCAAGTGTGACTTATGGGGTTTTAGTAATAGGTGCTTCAATTTTTATGTGTTTAGAAGTACTTGAATTGAGTGAACACAGGCTTGACCCCTTAAGCTCTTGTCCAACAATGAAACTGACATGGTAGTTATTTGTTCATTACATAATTAGAGATATTTATGGAGGATCTTTTTTTCTTTTTTATTAGCATCCTTGGCAATAGGACTTAAGAAATTTTTCCATCTGAAAAATAAAATGTCAAATCTCAAAATGATGGACGAAAACCTATTGATTATGCAGCTGCAGTGGCATTTGACAATTTTTCACTGTTAACTCCACTATCTGCTTCCATAATCAAGCCATTTTTCAGTCGTCATTAGCACGTGAATTGCGTGAATTACGAATTCTGACCATGAATGTCTTGGACATCCAATGCTGTACATGGGGACTTACCTCACAGATCAGATAAAATAGGCATGCTGGTTCATAACTGGCTAATTCGCTAACCAGGTTTTATCATTAGAAAATAGAAAATTTTATGTGGAAGAACCAAGGAAGATCAACTGGCTTGATTTTCGCTTGACAACTGATTAAATACCAATGACTTGCTTGGGTTTGCCACAGGAAAACATAGGAAATCAATTATTATTTTTCATCTAACTGTATATGAAGGGGCAAAGCCTAATAAGTACAAAAATGGTCCTAACTTAGTTTTGACCAAGTCAGATTTGCTAGGTTTTTCCATGACACTCAAGAGCAGTTTCCAACCATCAGCAATTCTGTCATCTGCTATGTTTAACCTGCAGAAGCATGGGGCCAGTTCCCCAGAGTAGGTTTGTTAGAAGTTAGATGGATAAAATAGGTTTGAAGATTACTGAATTTTGGGGATGATGGTGGAAGATGACCACTTTAAGAACAGTACGTTTTCTATTAACTTGTAGAAAATTCAGATTTATTAACCTCAGTGGGCTCTAGAATTACTGCCATCCCTGACTGGTAATGCACAAACAATACAAAAATACTTAAACATATTATTATAGAGAAATGGAATTTACCAACTTGTGTGAAAAACTTTAATGCTTTAATAGAAACAACCAAACTCATTACAATCATTTAATACAAAATAAATTTAAATAAAATCAAGATTTCAGAATAGTCAGCACTCATCATTTAGTACTAATTGCATCCATCTCTGGCAAAGATGACAGCATGGAGTCTTTTCTCGTAATTTTTGACAAGCTCAAGGCACATGTTTTGTGGGGATTTAAGACCATTCCTCTAAGCAGATCCTTTCGAGATCCCTCATATTCTTGGGGTTATCAACTGCCCTCTTCAACTCAGCCCACAGGTTGTCAATTAGATTGAGGTCTGGCAACTGAGATGGCCATTTCAGAATGTTGATTTTATTTTCACAGAACTATTTCTGTGTGGATCTTGAGGTTTGCTTTGGGTTATTGTCTTGTTGGAAAGTCCACCTATGGCCAAGTCCCAGCCTTCTGACAGAGGCAACAAGATTGTCAACCAAAATATCCTGATATTTGGTGGAATTCATCATGCTGACGACACGATCCTGCTACTGTACACGCCACCTAAGAGAAGTATGCAATACCGAGACGACATCAATAGAATAATATCATAAAGCCAACTTCGCGTAAGTTCCAAACTTAATGTTGTAAGGCGCAAAGCAAGCTTAAGCATGCAAATTATTACTCAAACAGAGGTCCAGATGCGAATAAATAAAGCCCCACAATGACACAAACGGCTGGGTGTCGAACACACTAGTGCTTGGAAACTGAGCGCTTGCCCTCGCAGCAGGCACGCACCTACGCGATATTGCGAACTATGCATACACTGCGCATGCCCCAGTTTTGTCAACAGTGTCATGGCTGCCACCTTTATGAGCTATACCTTTGGGGTGTATCTCAAAGCGTAGGCTGCATCCTTTGAAGGCTGCATTTTTAGGGGTCGTCACTTAATTCCATCTGCCGAACTGACGTAACGTCATTTCATCTCCGTTAAACAGCTTTGGTTTAAGTGAGTTGTCACTGGTTTACCTAACCACAACCTTAACTCTAACCATTAACTAAAAACCTAACCCTAAATTTCACCTTTTCCCTTACCCTAAATGTTAGTTTAGCAGATGGAAGTGAGTGACGACCCCTAAAAATGCAGTCTTCAAAGGATGCAGCCTAGGCTTTGAGAAACTGCCATTGTTTTTAAAGGGATTTTATTTTGTCTTCTTCTTCTTCTTCTTCTTCTTCTGGTGCTGCGAACGCGTTTTTGAGAGCTTTGTCATGCGCAAAAACTCACAAAAATCTGCATACATGTCAGGCGTGCTGAAAATTACTAACTGTTTATATTCGTGAGCTTGGGCATGCCCCGGTGGCTCTATAGCGCCACCAAACACGCAGGCATTTTGGAACGCACTTGTTTGGATTCTCAGGAAATTTGGTTGGGCCATAGTAGTCATAATGAAGTTTTTTGTTAATTTAAAAAATTTTTTTTCGCCTCACAGGAAGTGAGCTATGAGCCATTTCCTGCATTTTTCCAGATTTTACGAATACATTTTTGAGGGCTTAATCATCCTCGAAAACTCGCCAAACTTTGCTCAGAAGTTAAAAATTTGAAGCTCTTCGAATTGATATCCCATTTGGCACTGGATGTGACTTTTTGGCTCTATAGCGCCTCCCAAAACATAATTGCATTTTTAACCCTGGAGAACCCTTGGAGTCAAATTTGACCTCACCTAATTAGCCCCTACCCTACATTAGCAGATGTCAATTTTTATGCTAAGTTAATATTTTTCTTGAGGAAAAAAGATGTCTTGGGTTCTCCAGGGTTAAGGGCCTCAGCATGCTCGAAAACTCACAAAATTTTGTACACGCATTAATCCGCTTGGAAATTGTACTATGATATAGGGTTTACAGATGGGCGTGGCAAAATGGCATTATAGTGCCCCCTGGAATATTTCAATGAAGCAGCCCTCGAGTTTCCCGAGAGCTAAAAAAACTCTCTTGATGCCATCACCTAGACTCAACAGGAAGTCTGCTATTTTTAATTGAAATTGCAACTTTTAAAAATTTTTTGCCATTAACAGGCGACGTACTTTAACGAACTCGTCCTAGAAATTTTATCCGATCAACTTAAAATTTGGCATATGACATCTCAAGACCTTGCCGATGTTAAATTGCAAAGCTTTTTTGGATTTATTCAACAATGTATCCATGGCATCGCGGCGAATTTCAATGTTCCTCCATGGAATAGGAAGTTGGTTTTACTCCCACGTACTTTGTGAGATTTGTGCGAAATTTTACAGGCTTGATAAGAATCTCCATCCAAGTATATCTATATGTTGATATTAGATTGGCTGTGGTCAGGTGGCTCCACAGCGTCCTCTAGACACGGCCATGTGGAGATAAAAGTGCATGAATGTTCATGAAATTTAGTCTGATCATTGCATTTGTCATGCCGGGTTATGGTAATTTTTTTGAAATTTTTGGCCAAACAGGAAGTGAGCTATGAGCCATTTCCTGCTTTTTTCCAAATTTACGAACACACGTTTGAAGGCTTTAGAATACTTGAAGACTTGCAAAACGTTGCACTAATTATATTGGTCTTATCATCTTCAAATTCATACATTAATTAGCACTTAATGTTGCATAATCGCTCAATAGCGATTTTTGAAAGAATTGCCCTTTTTAGGGTCTCAGCATGCTCGAAAACTCACAAAATTTTGAACAAGTATAAAGCCCATCATTTTGTGATTAAAAACTTACAGATAGGCGTGGCAAAATGGCATTTTAGCGCCCCCTGGAAAATTTCAAATAAGAAGCACTCGCAGCCCGGTAAACCTACATGTACGAAATTCGGTGAACATGTGAGTTACGTTGAGACCTACAAAAAAAGTCTCTTGGTGCCATGACCAAGACTCAACAGGAAGTCCACCATTTTTTATTGATGTTTCAACTTTTTAAAAGTCGTACTTTAACAAACTCCTCCTAGAGATTTAATCGGATCAACCTAAAATTTGGCATATGACATCTTAAGACCTTGCTTATGTTAAATTGCAAAGCTTTTTTGGATTCAAAGGACAATATATCCGTGGCGTCGCGGCGAATTTCGATGTTCCACCATGAAACAAGAAGTTGCTTTTGCTCACACATACTTAGTGAGATTTGCCCAAAACTTTACAAGCTTGATAAGAGTGTCCTCCCAAATATACATATTTGCCAATATTATGGCCAGGAGGCTCCACAGCGCCCTCTAGCCGCGGTCATGCTAAGATAAAAGTGCTTAAATGTTCATGAAATTTGGTGAGATTGTTGAATTTCTCATGTAAGGTAATGGTAATTTTTTTACATTTTTTGGCCAAAACAGGAAATGAGCTATGAGCCATTTGAACAACTTAAGCTGTACATCAAGCAAGAATGGGAAAGAGTTCCACCTGAAAAGCTTCAAAAATTGGTCTCCTCAGTTCTCAAACGTTTACTGAGTGTCGTTAAAAGGAAAGGCGATGTAACACAGTGGTAAAAAGGCCCCTGTGCCAACTTTTTTGCAATGTGTTGCTGCGTTTAAATTCTAAGTTCATGATTATTTACAAAAAAAAGTTTCTCAGTTTGAACATTAAACATCTTGTCTTTGCAGTGTATTCAATTGAATATAAGTTGAAAAGGATTTGCAAATCATTGTATTGTGTTTTTATCTACGATTTACATAAAGTGCCAACTTCACTGGTTTTGGGTTTTGTGCATGATTTTATTGTTTATTTTTCTAAAAATGCATTATTATTGAAAAATATTGTGGCAAAATACATATTTTAGTAAATTTTTGACAGTAATTTGATGTTTTCATCTCAATTACAGAAAACTTTGATGAATGGCAAATCACAGCATAGGACATTCAAAAAAAAATTTTTTTTAAATGTATTACGCTTTCTGAGTGTGAGAGTGAATGGTGTGTGCGCCCTGCGATGGATTGGCAAGCTGTTCAGGGTGGGTCCCTGCCTTTGCCCGTAGTCAGCTGGGATAGGCTCCAGCTCGCCCCGTGACCCTAGTGAGGAATAAGCGGGTATAAAAAATGGATGGATGGATGTATTACATTTTCTATAATTGTAAATGTAAACCCAGCTAAGATGATAGCGATAATAAAATCAGCAGTAATAGCAATGAATTTGACCCAGTAATGCCTTTGTAAATTTGGATCGATTCTACGGAACTGATCAATTCTGGACATATTCTGCTCTCCCCACCCTGTCACTCACCCAGCCCTTCCCCCTGCCGCTCGACCTCACCTCAGACCCACCCATTCTCTCCCCACGGCACTTTCAACATCAGCCCAATCCACCCATCCCCTTCCCTGCCTGACAAACTGCCCTAACTTCCCCTTAGCACTTCAGTCAGACAGCCCAGGCACTGAGACAGAGCCTCACCTTAAACTCAAGTCAAACAATAACGCAATGCCTCACAATTACTCACAACTCTACCTTGACTGTAATAATACCCCATTACTAGATTATTTCAGTGTTTTAATACTGAAGCCATTTTTTTTGTTGTTGCTGTGTTTCAAATGGGTAGCTCACTTAGAGTGCGAATAAACATCTTGATAATATTGCATACGCAATGATGAACAACTTTGTGTTTTTATCACTGTGAAGGCCAACCAATGTACGATGAACAATAAATCACAGTTTAAAAAATAAATAAAATAAAAACAAGATATTAGTACTTTTCAGTGTGTGTGAGTCGAATTGGGGGGAGGGTTAAATAAATAAAGCAAAACCTAGCTAATCAGTAAATGCATTGACATTGAATTTGGTGCCATTTATGTGATAGAGCAGCAATTACAACAGGGAGGACATGCTACCCCAATGGTTATATTACCCCATCTTCCCCAGAACAATCTATAAATTCTCAGGGGAGGACTTGGCTATTTTTGTAATATTGGAGATGATTACACTGATCTGCGCACTGCGAGACATTTTAATGCACTTTATGAGGTAGCATGATACCTAATGCATCATCTGAAATCTCAGGCACCTAGAAATATCATTTCTATTGGCATGACTGAATTTCGGTGTTTAGATTTAAAAAACGTCAACCTATTTGAAGAACAATGGAAGAGAACGGCATGTTGAGATAATTGTCTCTGTGTTCTCAAAATGAGAAGCTTATTTACTGCAGAGATAGAGATTAATCAGCAGTTATAGAATAATATCAATCCTGCTAAAATAGACCTCTTGGTGCCTTAATGTCAAAGTGCCATGGCCACAACCCAAGCCTGTATCCCAGTAACCACATCAAACCTAATTACTATGACAAATGTCCACCAATCATTGTTATTGCAAATTTCGCGAGAAATCTAAATTAACGGTCTGCAGCAAGCTTACTGCTCTTCTATTCACTTTTACTGATGAACCAAATCAGTTTCAAGACGTAATTTCAAATACTGTACTTAAATAATAAACTGCCAAATGAATGTGCTTCACCTTCTTGAATACCTGCTGTAGATCTACCAAATAATTATGAATGATCATTAGAGGTGGACATGAAGGCTCTGAAAACTTCCCTGTAGACCTGTTTTGCTGTGTGAGTGCACAGGCTGAATAGACGTTACAGGAAGAAAAGGTTTCGGGACTGCACTTGCATTTAAAACAAGAGTGTTGCATAACCAATTCAAGAACAAATCCACTGGAGCGGTTGTCTGCAGGCAAATACAAAGCCCTGCCATGTGAAAGGCGGCTGAGAGAATGCCTCTTACAAGTTTTCTACCATTTTATTCTGAATCTCTGGTTTTTTGGTCTGGTTTCCAATCCTTGCCGGAAAGCTACAACTTATAAAAAAAGGTGATCACATCTTCAACAAGGATATCTTTGTCCAAGTGTAAAGATAGTATGGGCAGCATTAGGATTAAAAACAGATTCTGACTTGATTCAGCAGGGATTACGATGCGCAGACAGTGGGAGAGTATTTAAAGAGTGACATGAGAGCAAGAGAATGGTATTTTTGGATGTCTGTTTTATAAATATTGCACATACTGTGTGTAACATTTCCATTATAGTGCAAACGTGATTCAGTAGACTCGTATTTCTGATGGACAAACAAAAGCATGATTATTTACATCAGAGAAGTTATATGGATAATTAATATAAAATAAAGAAATATGCAAACAAATATTTAAATAAATAAACTGCACTTATTTTTAATTATTGCGCACTCAAGATCGTGATAATGGCCTATTTGAATACTGAACTGACATTTAATAGAAACTCACATGTTGACTTTAGCCTACATTCCCTGGGAGCCAGTATCCTGGACTATCCCCAGATTGGAAACTTAGACTGTTTATGGCCGTAGGTATAATTCCACTGATAAAAAGTCAGTTCACATTTGAGTGCCAGCCAGGTTTATCTGTTGGCCCTTTCCCTGCATTCTGCTTTCAAAATGAATCAAAGGCATAGTTATTACAGTGAAATATGAAAAACAGAAGCTTTCAAACTATGCAAAACTGAAAGCATAAACCTTCCTGCAAGAATAAGACAGCATGGTCATGACCTGCCCCCCTTTTGATCCAATTAAAATGGACTGTGTACGTAGCCAGGACCAATGAGGACTCTGTAATGCTGGGGGCTCGGTGTTGGGGCAGTTCTGAAACCTGACTCCTGTCAGGAGTGATGTCAACAGACAGACATGGAAAATGCTATGGGAAAACGTGCCCTGAATCACCAAAGGGGGAATTTTGTTTAAAAATGAATCAGCATTTGACCGTACTCTTTTATTAAAACTTAAAAAAAAAAAAACTTGTAAACATACACCAGAGATGATAGGTGGTGGGGGTGGGGAGTCCCGTAGCCCAGATAGTAAGCACCTCTGCTCCGGATCTGCCCCAGCTCCGTGCCGACTCCCGCAGATACGGCTCAGAGCCAGGGCAGATCCAGAGCGGAGGTGCTTGCTATCAGGGATGGTTCAACTTGAAGGTCTCAGTTTTTTATTATTTTTTTGTGTGAAAGGCACATTACAAGAGAGATCACTCTAGAAGAGTGAGTTAAAAAGAAGAAAAAAAAAATGTGCAGGTGAGGTCTGAAGCCCAAAAGGGCTTATAGAGCAGCCTCATCCTGACCTTATAAATGCTAAGTCAAGAAAATAATTAATGTACATCCTATGGGAAAAATAAAGGATAAGTAAATGAAAAGAAGATGAGAATGATAAAATACAGGACGGCAGAAAAACAACAACATAAAAAAGACGAGAAAAAAATAATAATAAATAAAGGTAAACCAGAGCAAACTAATTAAACGAAATAACAGCAAACATAGTTTGCACCACAAATGAACTGGTCTTAGGAGACCGCTATACATAGTGGTCTAATAATTTCAAGAACAGTCTCTTTTAAAATATTGGCAAGGCAGGGGCATTGTCAGCAAGATTGTGATGTTCATTCCACAATGTACTCCCTTTGTGTTTGATAGAGTACTGCCCTCTGCTGGTGTGGCGGAGGGGAAGATGCAGGTGCTCTGCTCGTCTTGTCCTATATGGTTGAAAATTGAAATTTCTGCAAAAATATTAATGAAAGTGATTTGGCAGTTCTTGTTTTTGATGAATTACAAAACCCAAAACCAGTGAAGTTGGCACGTTGTGTAAATCGTGAATAAAAACAGAATACAATGATTTGCTAATCCTTTTCAACCTATATTCAATTGAATACACTGCAAAGACAAGTTACTTAATGTTCAAACAGGTAAACTTTGTAATCTTTTGCAAATATTAGCTCATTTGGAATTTGATGCCTGCAACATGTTTCAAGAAACCTGGCACAAGTGGCAAAAAAGACTGAGAGAGTTGAGGAATGCTCATCAAACACTTATTTGGAACATCCCACAGGTGAACGGGCTAATTGGGAACAGGTGGGTGCCATGATTGGGTGTAAAAGCAGCTTCCCTGAAATGCTCAGTCATTCACAAACAAGGATGGGGCAAGGGTCACCACTTAGTGAACAAATGCGTGAGCTGATTGTCGAACAGTTTAAAAACAACATTCCTCAACAAGCTATTGCAAGAAATTTAGGGATTTCATCATCTATGGCCTGTAATGTCGTCAAAAGGTTCAGAGAATCTGGAGAAATCACTGCACATAAGCGACAAGGCCGAAAACCAACATTGAATGCCCTTGACCTTCGATCCCTCAGGCGGTACTGCATCAAAAACCAACATCAGTGTGTAAAGGACATCACCACATGGGCTCAGGAACACTTCAGAAAACCACTGTCAGCAACAACAGTTCATCACTACATCTGCAAGTGCAAGTTAAAACTCAACAATGCAAAGCGAAAGCCATTTATCAACAGCACCTAGAAACGCCGCCGGATTCGCTGGGCCCAAGCTCATCTAAGCTGGACTGATGCAAAGTGGAAAAGTGTTCTGTGGTCTGACGAGTCCACATTTAAAATTGTTTTTGGAAATTGTGGACGTCGTGTCCTCCGGACCAAAGAGGAAAAGAACCATCTGGACTGTTATAGGCACAAAGTTCAAAAGCCAGCATCTGTGATGGTATGGGGGTATATTAGTGCCCAAGGCATGGGCAACTTACACATATGTGAAGGCACCATTATGCTGAAAGGTACATACAGGTTACGGAGCAATATATGTTGCCATCCAAGCAACATCTTTTTCATGGACGCCCCTGCTTATTTCAGCAAGACAATGCCAAGCCACATTCTGCACGCGTTACAACAGCATGGCTCCCTAGTAAAAGAGTGCGGGTACTAGACTGGCCTGCCTGTAGTCCAGACCTGTCTCCCATTGAAAATGTGTGGCGCATTATGAAGCGTAAAATACGTCAACGGAAACCCCGAACTGTTGAACAACTTAAGCTGTACATCAAGCAAGAATGGGAAAGAGTTCCACCTGAAAAGCTTCAAAAATTGGTCTCCTCAGTTCCCCAACGTTTACTGAGTGTCGTTAAAAGGAAAGGCAATGTAACACAGTGGTAAAAAGGCCCCTGTGCCAACTTTTTTGCAATGTGTTGCTGCCTTTAAATTCTAAGTTAATGATTATTTGCAAAAAAAATAATAAAGTTTTCAGTTTGAACATTAAACATCTTGACTTTGCAGTGTATTCAATTGAATATAAGTTGAAAAGGATTTGCAAATTATTGTATTCTGTTTTTATTTCCGATTTACATAATGTACCAACTTCACTGGTTTTGGATTTTGTACTTTAGAAATAAAAGTGCATATTTGTATGATATTGATATCAAATATGGTTAGGATCCTTAGTTTATAAAATAGTAGAGAGGATGGAGCTCTAGAGTTTGAGTTTGTGGCAGCTCAAACAAATCGTTTTTGCAGTAATTGAAGCTTATTGAGTTTGGTTGAGCTGGTATTGGCCCACATTATATTACAATAAATTAGGTATGGATATATTAAGCTACAATACAAAACAAGTAAACTGGATCTATTAATAAATGAACTGATCTTTCTGATGATATCCAGAGACTTTGACACTTTTTTTGCCACAAAAGCAATATGATCTTTCCAAGTACAATTTTCGTCAACCATGACACCAAGAAAGGGAGTAGAGGGTGATACCCTTTTAATTTCAGAGTGTAATGTGAATAGAGGCCACTAGATGGCCACTAGATTTACCTTTTTTTTTGTTAAGCCCAGACTGGAGACAGGTTTGGGCATGTTTTAGGCATGTCTGGGACAAGTCCCAGAGAAAAATTTTAAAAAAGCCTAAAAGGTGGAAGGGGTCTGCAAAAGAGTATATAAGGTGGAGAATTGAGACAGTAAAGTAGTAGGAGAAATTGCAAGGAGAAGGATACATGTGACCAGACCTGTCATTCTGTTTAATACCTGTGAAGCTCAGAGTGGATCTTTGCCTGTGTTAGAGCATTTTCCTCACCCAGGACATCACCAAGGAACCCAACCAAAAGGGACTGAAAACATTTCTGTTTTTCTTGTTAATCAATCTTGGTCATTAGATTAGTCAGTCGATTAGTTAGTTGTTAGTTGTCTTTGTTAATTAAATGTGTTTAAGTTTTAAAATTGTGTCTGTCATCCCTTGCTGTTGTGGATGTTGTAAATGTAATAACAAATTGGGGCCATAACAAGAGCCTTCAATAAAGAGCTTGACTTCATCCAGGTTATACTTTCTCCAACCTTAAAATAGTATGAAATTGGTATTATTTATGATAAGAGACAGTTTATTCATTTTGAACCATTTTGCATAAACTTGTAGGCCCAAGTTGGCCTCTTTTAAAAGAGTTTTTAAGTATTTATTAGAAATAAGAACGTTTTTATCATCTGCGAATAAGAGAGGTAAAATTGTACTTGGACCTGTGGCGAGATCATTGATGTAAGTTAAAAATAATAACGGACCCAGATTTGAGCCTTGAGCCACACCGCATGACAATGTTACCGTGTTAGACGTACAGTTATTAAAATGAACATATTGTTGCCAATCAGTAATATAGCTTTTTAACCATCGAAAAACATTGCCTTGAAAACCATATCTATATAGTTTTGATAGCAATATTTGTGGTTCACTGTATCAAACGCTTTTGATAGGTCCAAGAAAATTGCTATTGTATATTCATTGTCAAGAGCAGTAGAGATTTTTTCAAAAAGATCTAACAAAGCCATGTAAGCAGACTGATTCTTGCGGAAGCCATATTGATGGTTGTACAGTATATTATTTGAATTAATATGTTGTAGAATTCTTTTGTTAACTAATTTTTCAAGGATCTTTGAAAAACAGGATAATATTGAAATTGGGTGATAATTTGTAAAGGAACTTGGATCATCTGATTTGAATATGGGGATGATTTTTGTAATTTTGAGATCACTTGGAATTTCACCAGTCTCCAATGACAGATAAAAAATAAACTTTAGGGGATCAGCTATTGAATATTTAACCTCTTTTACATGAGAAGTTCCGACTTCATTGTGTCTTGAAGTGGTTGATTTGAGTTTCTCGATAATGCTTATAACTTCATTTACATCAGGCTGACTTATATGTAGGAAAATAACCATCAATATAGTCAAGGGGACTACCACCTGGGTTTTTTATTTAATTTTTTTGCCTGGGAGGCACCTACATTGACAAAGAAATCATTAAACCTACATGCAATCTCTTATGAGTCTGTAAGCGTTTTCCCTCTATCAGAGAAACATAATGGTATTTTTGTCACGGGTTTCTTTTTACGTAATAGTTGATTTATAATAGTCTATGTTTCTTTGATATTTTTTGAGGACGCCTTGAATTTGTCAGTGTTATGGCCCCAATTTGTTGTTACATCTCGGACAGCAAGGGATAACAGACAAAATTGTAAAACTTAAACAGATTTAATTAACAAACTCTGACCAAGATTGACATACAAAAAAAAAATGATATAGATACAATTCTTTTGGTAATTGAGATAGGGTTGCTAGGTTGTGATGTTCTGGGACAGGAAAATGCTCCAACACAGGCAAAAATCCACAAAAAGCTTCACAGGTCTTGTAAAGAGTGACAGGTCTGGTCAAATGTATCCTTCCACTATTTCTCCTTGAAATTTCTCCTACTACTTTACTCTCTCAATTTTTCTCCTTATATACTCTTTTCCAGCCCCTTCCCACCTTCCAGACTTTTTTCAATTCTCTGGGACTTCCCCTCTCAGGCATGCCCATGACATGCCCAAAGAACCAATAGAACCAGAGCCAACAGCTCCTTCTCACTTGTGGAATAGTTCTTTTGGTGGCGATTGAACTTCCTGGAGATGTATGCCACGGGATGCTCAATGTCATCAGAGTCACTTCTCTGTAGGAGCACAGATCCACAAGCTTGGTCGCTAGCATTGACTGCGATGGAGAACAGTTTGTTGAAGTCAGGAGATTTGAGCACAGGGAAGTGACACAGCAGAGACTTCAGGCAGTCGAAGGCTCTTTGGAATGCTTCATCCCAAGTGAACTTTATGCCTTTCTTCAGTTGGTTGGTGATACTGAGAGTAATCTCAGCAATGTTCTTGCAGAACTTGCGGTAGTACCCGATCATTCCAAGCTTTTTTGTTGTCAGGAACTGGAAATTCCATGATGGCTTGGACTTCAGCATTTATGGGTGCCACCTTACCCTGGCCTATGACGTAGCCAAGATACGTGACAGTTACACAACCAAAGTCACTCTTGTTCAGGTTAACAGTCAGGTTAGCCTGGGTCAAGCGCTGGAGCAACGCCCCTACATCTTTCAGATGTTCTTCCCAGCAGTCACTCCATGTGATCAGGTTGTCGATGTACATACCCGTGTGTGGCAATCTGGCGATTGTAGACTGTATCATCCTTTGGAAGGTGGCTGGGGCATTTTTCATGCCAAAGGGTAGGACTTCATACTGGTACAACCCAGATGGTATGGCAAAAGCAGAGATGCTCTTGGCCCTATTAGTTATAGGGACACACCAATAACCCTTCAATAAATCAATCTTGGTCAGAAATTTTACTTGCCCTACTCTATCGATACAATCATCAATACTAGGTATTGGAAACACATCAGTTCTAGTTACAGCATTGACTTTGCAATAATCTGTACAGAATCTAGTACTTCCATCAGGTTTTGGAACTAACACACAGGGTGAACTCCAAACTGATTTAGAGGGTCTGATAATATCATGTTCTAACATGTGCTCAACCTCTTCCTCAGCAATCTTTCTCTTTTCAGGATTCAACCGGTACGGATGCTGTTTTATTGGTTTGGCATCACCAACATCTACATCATGAGAGGCTTTACAAACTCTCTTTGGAACATCAGGAAATAGATCTTTATATTTCTTGATCAACCTCTCAAACTGATCTTTCTGTGAGGGTTCTAAGTGCTGGAGTTTTACATCAAGATTTTGCAACACTTCAGAATTTGACAATTTACATGAAAGAACTTCACCTTTAATTCCCGGTTCATAATCTTGAAACTCCCCCTCATCTTCACGCGTCTCGACCATAGGAGAATCTGAAGTGACAGCTGCAACCCTAGCATTTCTGTCATGATAAGGCTTCAGCATATTAATGTGACACAACTGTTTTTGCTTTCTCCTATCTGAAGTCTTCACAATGTAATTGAGATCATTGGGTTTTGTTAGAATTTCATAAGGACCATGAAATCTAGCCTGCAATGGATTGGACTGCAAGGGAAACAACACAAGGACCTTGTTTCCTGGATTAAACTCATGACTTCTAGCCTTGATCATACCAAGTTTTCATTTTTCCCTGACTTGACTTCAAGTTCTCTTTGACTAGGTCACAAGCTGCACATAGTCTTTCTTTGAACTTCTTAACATAGTCTAACAGACTGATATGAGGTTCTTTCTCTTGCCATTGTTCACTCAACAATAGCAAAGGTCCTCGCACTTCATGACTAAACACTAGATCAAACGGACTGAATCCAGTAGACTCCTAAAGGCAAGCTATGAGCCATTGTTTAGATCTCATTCCTGTAGACCTTCGGAACAACAATTTGCTTGACCACTGCCCAATATGCATTTGGCAGGGATATCAGGAGGGCACCAGTTCCACATCAACACTCCATCCTTGAGATAATACCCAACTGGAACTGCCTCTATTTCTTCATCAGGAAGGGCTCTCTTCTTTAGTACACAAATTTCAGGATCATTGGTTTGCTCCTGAATCAACCGCTTTCTGTGCTGGAAAGCACCACATCATCTTCTTCTTGAGCCTTCTTGGCCATAGCACGGGTCACTGCACAGGAAGGATACAGGGATGGGTCTTCATCGCCATCTTCAGTGCTCGGCTATGAAGTACAAAATGAACAGGGGGAACTACATTGCCCCAGCCAGGTCTTTGCCAAGCAACAGAGAAATACCCTTGATAGGAAGACTTGACATAAGTCCCACCATTACCTGTCCTGTAACTAAGTCTGACTTCAAGAATACAGAGCGCAGGGGTACAGATACAGTCCTCCCTTCAATACCTTGTACAAGTATGAAATCCCCAGAAGTGGTCTCATCATGTAACTCCAAGGAGTCCATCAACAAAAGTGACTGAGAGGCTCCGGTATCCCTTACGATATTTATGGCTACAGGAGGAGAATGCTCATTCAGAGCCACAAATCCCTCTGACACAAATGGAAGAAATTCCTCCCTTACAAAGTCAGCAGTATCAGGCATCTTAGCCCTACAAGGAGCAGGCAATTTATTACAGTCAGTAAAATATCTTTTTTTCTTTTTTGCAGATCTAAGGAGATGAGTAAATTTCTTTTCATATGTTTTGAGGTTAGGTTGATTTAGTGGTGTAGGGTTAGTTAAGAATTTTTTTAAGTCAATTTTTTTTCTTTGAAGACTTCTGTAATCCAGTGGTAAACCATGGTTTGGAAAAGTCCTGTTTTCAAGTTTTTTTTATTTACAGTGACTGAGGGAAAACACTTATTGACGATAGAGATAAAAGAATCTATAAAGGTTTGGTAAGCACCGTTACTGTTTGGTAAGCACTGGGTTAGTTTGAGTGTATACATTTTTCCAGGAATGATCATTGATAAGTTGTTTAAAACAAGCCATATTTTTATTATTAAATTTGCGATAAGTTACGTTGACTTCCGTTTGATTATTTTTAACAAATTGTCAAGTGTGGTAAATTGAAAGACTGGAGCATTTCAGTCAGTCTGTTTGTTAATATATTGTCTATTAGAGTAGCGGACCTATCAGTAACTCTGGTGGGTCTGTGGATGACAGGATAAAAGTAATTGGAATATGGAGCATTTAAAAAAATCCTGGGTGGGTGAATGTGGTTCATTTTTGAAAAGGTTGATATTGTAGTCACAGAGAATATAACACAATTTACCTTCTTTGATTATTAGATCTAAAGCATTTGCCAGAGCATCATTAAAGTTGTTAATATCCGTGTCTGGTGGACGATACACACAGCCAACAATAACCTTTCGGCCATTATTGCGTACGGTTAACTCAATAAAAACAGACTCTGTTGCTGCATCCTCTGAGTTTACAGACAGGTCCACTCTCTGCACATAATCATAATCATTTCGAATGTACAATGCTATTCCCCCACCGGTTTTCTTTACTCTGGTAGAATGAAGTGAGTTAGGCCTATATTGGTGGAGTTCATAAATACTTTTTGTGTTTTCTGTGAGCCATGTTTCCGTTAAAGCAATTACTGAAAAATTATAATTTAGTGAAGCCAGGAAATGAGCGAGGTGGTCATAATTTCTTGAAAGACTACGAATGTGAAGGTGGAAAGCAGAAAACAGGTAAGTATCAGATGGAAGAGTTCTAGTCAAATGTAAAAAATGTTTTTCGCTGAAATATCTACAGGGCTCCTTCATTACTTACATGCTGTTTGTATCGCGATCAACATTACTAAGATCAGCATTTGCAACCGGGTTGATATCAAATGGATTGAAAACCTTATTTTCAAAACAAGAAATATCGTAGCCTATGTTTCTGGAGAAAAAAATGAACATAATTGAAGCACCTATTAGGCCTACTAAAACCCCACAAGTCACACTTGACTTGACTTGACTTAACTTGACTTGTGGGATTTTAGTAATCAGTGCTTCAATTATCATCAAGTTTAAAAAAATGGAAACATTTTAGGACAGACATTTATGTCTTTAGAGGTTAGTGTAGCCAACAGATTGTTCTTCAGCTGTTTATAAGGGTGTTCCAGCTCCGCGAAGGAATGTTCTAGCTTTTTTGACAGTTAATACTGTATGAGTGACATCATTTAAAATTCTAAGTCCTGTTTTGAATCCTGTTTGCTTCGGATCGTCTACCTCTAGGCGCATTTTGCTCAGGGGTGGACGTAGTGATGAATGGGGAATTATTTTGAGGCTCGTTCTGATTTTCTGATTTTTGTTTGCCTGGTGGGTGGACAATTAGACGGTCATATTGGAGGTAGGCGAAGTCGCCGCGCTCGGGCAGCTCGCATTGCTGGAAGAAGTTACTTTCTTTTTCGTCGCACAGCATCAGGTAAGTCTTCATATGTAAATTCCGGTTCCTTTCGATTTCTTTGCATTCGCCCTGACTTGTCCTTGTATTTTAAAAATGTAACCACCACAGGTCTAAATTTACTGCGGTCTGCATCTGGTTTCCCTGGCCGGTGCGCACGTTCCATTTCTATTGATTTCTGGTCCAAGTTTAAGTTTTCGGAAATCAAATTTCGCATTTTGCTCTCCGTCTCTATCCGTCCTTCGTGTTCAGTTTCTTTGATCCCCTCAATGTTGATATTATTTCTTCTTGATCGGTTTTCTAAATAATCCGTAGAGGTGGTAACACAGTGCCGCTAAAAAATTGGTGCGCAATCACAGCGGATAGCGCGGTACTTTGGTCACGTGATACAAATGCTGTCAAAATTCGGCATGTTGAGAGAAAAACCGAAGCTCATTCAACGAAAGAATGCGTATATTTTCTTCAGAAAAAAAAAAAAACTCGTCAACAACTTCCATAATGTGGTTTGAAAATGACTTTTCTTTTTCTTTTTTCAATAAATAGTTGACATTTTGTGAAGATTGAAATGTGAGATTTTGGCGAGCTGCTGTTTATCCAGATTACAAATAATTGCATGTAACTGTAATAATGTTTTACTTAAAGCAAAAGGAAAAAAAGGTGTATGTCACTGTGGCATTAATGGAAGAATTCCCATTAGAATTGCTCTTTTTAGGTGGAAAAATTACGAGAAAATTAAAGCAGGGACCATAATACTTGTGTAATTCAAAATGTTTGTGGAAATTAGGGGGCCCAAACCATACTGCACACGCTGTAGTAAAACCTTATTGAATAAAGAGAGATTGCATGGGTAAATCAACATGTAAACAGCCATCAAAGTATGTGCTTTGCAACACAACTAAATGGGGCATGGCTGAGGGCCTGTAATGCTTAAAATTGAAAAATGTAGCCCTATTTCTTGCAAATCAATATGTTAGTGAAAATTACCACTTGCATATAATAGAATATGGATCCTACTATAAGCGTATCGAATATGAAGAGATTCTGTAGTGGAAATTTTTAATGAATGGCCATCAAAGTTAGTACTACGCAATGTGCAAATGCAGAAAGTTGGATGGGGGTCATCATAGTTGAGAACCTCAATTTCTTGCAATTCAAAAAGTTAGTGAAAAGTAACGCTTAAATATGATAGTACATGGATGCTACTATAAGCCCACCAAATATAAAGAGATTCTATCCTGGAAAGTTTTAATAAATGGCCTTCAAAGTTGATACTGTGCAATGTGCAAATGCAGAAAATTGGATGGGGGCGTCATACTTGAGGACCTCTATTTCCTGCAAATCAAATAGTTAGAGAAAAGTAATACTTGATTATGATAGAAGAGGAATTCTCCTATAAGCCCACCAAATATGAAGAGATTCTGTGGTGGAAATTTTTAATAAATGGCCTTCAAATTTGATACTGTGCAGTGTGTGAATGCAGAAAGTTGGATAGGGGGTTCATATTTGAGGGCCTCTATTTCCTGCAAATCAATTAGTTAGAGAAAAGTACCACTTGATTATGATAATAGAGAAATCCTCCTTTAAGCCCACCAAATATAAAGAGATTCTGTGGTGGAAAATTTTAATAAATGGCCTTCAAAGTTGATACTGTGCAATGTGTGAATGCAGAAAGTTGGATGGGGGGTCATACTTGAGGACCTCTATTTCCTGCAAATCAAATAGTTAGAGAAAAGTAATACTTGATTATGATAGTAGAGAAATCCTCCTATAAGCCCACCCAATATGAAGAGATTCTGTAGTGGAAAATTTTAATAAATGGCCTTCAAAGTTGATACTGTGCAGTGTGTGAATGCAGAAAGTTGGATAGGGGCGGCATACTTGAGGACCTCTATTTCCTGCAAATCAAATAGTTAGAGAAAAGTAACACTTGATTATGATGCTAGAGGGACCCTACTATAAGCCCACCTAATATGAAGAGATTTTGTGGTGGAAATTTTTAATAAATGGCCTTCAAATTTGATACTGTGCAATGTGTGAATGCAGAAAATTGGATGGGGGCGTCATACTTGAGGACCTCTATTTCCTGCAAATCAAATAGTTAGAGAAAAGTAATACTTGATTATGATAGAAGAGGAATTCTCCTATTAGCCCACCAAATATGAAGAGATTCTGTGGTGGAAATTTTTAATAAATGGCCTTCAAATTTGATACTGTGCAGTGTGTGAATGCAGAAAGTTGGATAGGGGGTTCATATTTGAGGGCCTCTATTTCCTGCAAATCAATTAGTTGGAGAAAAGTACCACTTGATTATGATAATAGAGAAATCCTCCTTTAAGCCCACCAAATATAAAGAGATTCTGTAGTGGAAAATTTTAATAAATGGCCTTCAAAGTTGATACTGTGCAATGTGTGAATGCAGAAAGTTGGATGGGGGGTCATACTTGAGGACCTCTATTTCCTGCAAATCAAATAGTTAGAGAAAAGTAATACTTGATTATGATAGTAGAGAAATCCTCCTATAAGCCCACCCAATATGAAGAGATTCTGTAGTGGAAAATTTTAATAAATGGCCTTCAAAGTTGATACTGTGCAGTGTGTGAATGCAGAAAGTTGGATAGGGGCGGCATACCTGAGGACCTCTATTTCCTGCAAATCAAATAGTTAGAGAAAAGTAACACTTGATTATGATGCTAGAGGGACCCTACTATAAGCCCACCTAATATGAAGAGATTTTGTGGTGGAAATTTTTAATAAATGGCCTTCAAATTTGATACTGTGCAATGTGTGAATGCAGAAAATTGGATGGGGGCGTCATACTTGAGGAAATCTATTTCCTGCAAATCAAGTAGTTAGAGAAAAGTAACACTTGATTATGATAGTAGAGAAATCCTCCTTTAAGCCCACCAAATATGAAGAGATTCTGTGCTGGAGATTTTTAATAAATGGCCTTCAAATTTGATACTGTGCAGTGTGTGAATGCAGAAAGTTGGACAGGGGGTTCATATTTGAGGGCCTCTATTTCCTGCAAATCAAATAGTTAGAGAAAAGTACCACTTGATTATGATAATGGAGAAATCCTCCTTTAAGCCCACCAAATATAAAGAGATTCTGTAGTGGAAAATTTTAATAAATGGCCTTCAAAGTTGATACTGTGCAATGTGTGAATGCAGAAAGTTGGATGGGGGGTCATACTTGAGGACCTCTATTTCCTGCAAATCAAATAGTTAGAGAAAAGTAATACTTGATTATGATAGTAGAGAAATCCTCCTATAAGCCCACCCAATATGAGGAGATTCTGTGGTGGAAAATTTTAATAAATGGCCTTCAAAGTTGATACTGTGCAGTGTGTGAATGCAGAAAGTTGGATAGGGGCGGCATACTTGAGGACCTCTATTTCCTGCAAATCAAATAGTTAGAGAAAAGTAACACTTGATTATGATGCTAGAGGGACCCTACTATAAGCCCACCTAATATGAAGAGATTTTGTGGTGGAAATTTTTAATAAATGGCCTTCAAATTTGATACTGTGCAATGTGTGAATGCAGAAAATTGGATGGGGGCGTCATACTTGAGGAAATCTATTTCCTGCAAATCAAGTAGTTAGAGAAAAGTAACACTTGATTATGATAGTAGAGAAATCCTCCTTTAAGCCCACCAAATATGAAGAGATTCTGTGCTGGAGATTTTTAATAAATGGCCTTCAAATTTGATACTGTGCAGTGTGTGAATGCAGAAAGTTGGACAGGGGGTTCATATTTGAGGGCCTCTATTTCCTGCAAATCAAATAGTTAGAGAAAAGTACCACTTGATTATGATAATGGAGAAATCCTCCTTTAAGCCCACCAAATATAAAGAGATTCTGTAGTGGAAAATTTTAATAAATGGCCTTCAAAGTTGATACTGTGCAATGTGTGAATGCAGAAAGTTGGATGGGGGGTCATACTTGAGGACCTCTATTTCCTGCAAATCAAATAGTTAGAGAAAAGTAATACTTGATTATGATAGTAGAGAAATCCTCCTATAAGCCCACCCAATATGAGGAGATTCTGTGGTGGAAAATTTTAATAAATGGCCTTCAAAGTTGATACTGTGCAGTGTGTGAATGCAGAAAGTTGGATAGGGGCGGCATACTTGAGGACCTCTATTTCCTGCAAATCAAATAGTTAGAGAAAAGTAACACTTGATTATGATGCTAGAGGGACCCTACTATAAGCCCACCCAATATGAAGAGATTTTTTGGTGGAAATTTTTAATAAATGGCCTTCAAATTTGATACTGTGCAATGTGTGAATGCAGAAAATTGGATGGGGGCATCATACTTGAGGAAATCTGTTTCCTGCAAATCAAGTAATTAGAGAAAAGTAACACTTGATTATGATAGTAAAGAAATCCTACGATAATCCCACCAAATATGAAGAGATTCTGTGGTAGAAATTTTAAATAAATGGCCTTCAAAGTTGATACTGTGCAATGTGTGAATGCAGAAAATTGGATGGGGGCGGCATACTTGAGGACCTCTATTTCCTGCAAATCAAATAGTTAGAGAAAAGTATCACTTGATTATGATAGTAGAGGGATCCTCCTATAAGCCCATTAAATATGAAGAGATTTTGTGGTGGAAATTTTTAATAAATGGACTTCAAAGTCGATACTGTGCAATGTGCAAATGCTGAAAATTGGATGGGGGTATCATACTTGAGGAAATCTATTTCCTGCAAATCAAAAAGGTTGAAAAAAGTAACACTTGATTATGATAGTAGAGGGATCCTACTATAAGCCCATCGAACATGAAGAAATTCTATGGTGGACAGTTTTAATAAATGGCCATCAAAATAAGTACTGTGCAATGTTCGAATGCAGACAATTGGATGGGGGCGTCATAATTGAGGGCCTCTAATTACTGCAGATCAAAAAGTTTGTGAAAAGTAACACTTGCAAGTGATAATACATGTATCCTCCTATAAGCCCATTGAATCTCAAGAGATTCTGTGCCGCAATTTTTAAATGAATGGCCATTAAAATTGGTACTGTGTAATGTGCCAATGCAGACAATTGGATGGGGGGGGGGGCTGAGGATCATGTTCGAGGGCTGATAATTCTGGCAAATCAAAATATTTGTCAAAAGTTACACTTCAGTAGCATAACACATAGATCCTAGCATAAAATTTTAAAATATGAAAAGATTCCATGGGGGAATATTAAAATAAATGGCCGTCAAATTTGGGCCTGTTTAATGTGTGAATGTAGACAATTGAATGGGGGTCCCTACTTGAGGGCCTGTGGTTCCTGCAAATGAAGTAGTTTGTAAAAGGTACCTCTTGCTTACTATAGGTCATGTGTCATAGTATAAACTCACTGAATATGAAGAGATTCGGTGCCAAACGTATTGAATAAATGGCCATCAAATCGGGAATTATTGTTATGTGTGAATGGAGAGGACTGATTGGGGTACCATGTTTGAGAGCCTGTAATTCCTGTAAATCAAAACGTTTGTGGAAAAATAACAATTCCTGACCATACTACATGCACTGTAATATAAATTGACTGAATATGAAGAGATTTTATGATGGAATTATGAAAAAAATGGGCATCAATGTCAAAACTGTTGCAGTGTGCGAAAGGAGATGATTTAATGTGGGGCCACGTTTCAGGGTCTGTAATTCCTGCAAATCAAACACTTTTAGAAAAATTACACTTGCTTGCCGCACTACATCTTTTTATATTATCATAAAAAACTGAATATAGGGATTCCACTGTAGAATTATTCAATAAATGGCCATCAGATTTTGTTACTCTTACAATGTATGCATGTAGACAGTTGAATGGGGGTGATTTTTGAGGGCCTGTAATTTCTGCAAGTCAAGAAGTTTGTGAAATATAACACCTTCTTTACATGCTTCATGTATTCTTGTACAAGCACATTGAAAATGAAAAGATTCCATGGCGGAATTATTAAAGAAATGGCCATCAAATTAGGCACTTTTCAGTGTGAGAATGAAGACAATGGAATGGGTGACGATGAATTAAATTGAATTGATGACTGTGTTTTAGTACCAATTATTTGTCAAAAAGAAATCGCATGCAGTATTACTTGTAATATTTTACGTCAAGTGTTGGCCTAATGTACCGGAAATTTTTGAATCAATGTGCATCACCTGAAGTACTTTGTACTGCCTTGATTGAAAAAAAAAAATGTTTTGACTTGAACTTGCCTTACTCGGTCCTGCGGCCCACCGACATTTGATGGTTTTTGTTACAAACACAATTGCAATTGTATGTTTTCACCAAACTATTCACTTGTCTTCTTAGGTGTATTTACCCTCTTAACCTTCGCCTTCACCAGGAATATCCATGTATGGCTTGCAAAATAAAATAACCTTCAGCATGTTGTTTAATATTCTCTTATGCAAATATATTTCAAGTTCTATAATCTTACAGACTGAATAAGTCAATGATAGAATTAGATATCTCCCAATGAATGGTTAGTTTTTGCGACCATACATTCACAAGTTCACCAATGAAGAACCCACCGATTCCCTGTTTTGATGTCACATTTTTTTTCTTTCATTATGCTGCTGTGCAAGAATGCCATGAATAATAAGATTTACACATGCATGTTCTAAAATACATAAAACTACAGCATAATGAAAGAAAAAAAAGAAAAAAAAAAGAAAAAAATGTGACATCAAAACAGGGAATCGGTGGGTTCTTCATTGGTGAACTTATGAATGTATGGTCGCAAACACTAACCATTCATTGGGAGATATCTAATTCTATCATTGACTTATTCAGTCTGTAAGATTATAGAACTTGAAATAATTTGCATAAGAGAAAATTAAACAATATGCTGAAGGTTATTTTATTTTGCAAGCCATACATGGATATTCCTGGTGAAGGGGAAGGTTAAGAGGTTAAATCCACCTAAGAAGACAAATGAATAGTTTGGTGAAAACATACATTTGCAATTGTGTTTGTAACAAAAACCATCAAATGTCGGTGGGCCACGGGACCGAGTAAGGCAAGTTCAAGTCGACACATTTTTTTTCTCAATCAAGGCAGTACAAAGTACTTCAGGTGATGCACATTGATTCAAAAATTTCCGGTACATTAGGCCAACACTTGACGTAAAATATTACAAGTAATATTGCATGCGATTTCTTTTTGACAAATTATTGGAACTAAAACACAGTCATCCATTCAATTTAATTCATCGTCACCCATTCCATTGTCTTCATTCTCACACTGAAAAGTGCCTAATTTGATGGCCATTTCTTTAATAATTCCGCATGGAATCTGTTCATTTTGAATGTGCCTGTACAAGAATACATGAAGCATGGAAAGGAGGTGTTATATTTCACAAACCTTTTGACTTGCAGAAATTACAGGCCCTCAAAAATCACCCCCATTCAACTGTCTACATGCATAAATTGTAAGAGTAACAAAATTTGATGGCCATTTATTTAATAATTCCACAGTGGAATCTCTATATTCAGTTTTTTATAATAATAGAAAAAATGTAGTGCGGCAAGCAAGTGTAATTTTTCTAAAAGTTTTTGATTTGCAGGAATTACAGACCCTGAAACGTGGCCCCACATTAAATCATCTCCTTACGCACACTGCAACAGTTCCGACATTGATGCCCATTTTTTTCATAATTCCATTATAGAATCTCTTCATATTCAGTCAATTTATATTACAGTGCATGTAGTATGGTCAGGAATTGTTATTTTTCCACAAACGTTTTGATTTACAGGAATTACAGGCTCTCAAACATGGTACCCCAATCAGTCCTCTCCATTCACACATAACAATAATTCCCGATTTGATGGCCATTTATTCAATACTTTTGGCACCGAATCTCTTCATATTCAGTGAGATTATACTACAAAACATGACCTATAGTAAGCAAGAGGTACCTTTTACAAACTACTTCATTTGCAGGAACCACAGGCCCTCAAGTAGGGACCCCCATTCAATTGTCTAAATTCACACATTTAACAGTCCCAAATTTGACGGCCATTTATTTTAATATTCCCCAATGGAATCTTTTCATATTTTAAAGTTTTATGCTAGGATCCATGTGTTATGCTACTGAAGTGTAACTTTTGACAAATATTTTGATTTGCCAGAATTATCAGCCCTCGAACATGATCCTCCCCCCCATCCAATTGTCTGCATTGGCACATTACACAGTACCAATTTTAATGGCCATTCATTTAAAAAATTGCGGCACAGAATCTCTTGAGATTCAATGGGCTTATAGGAGGATACATGAATTATCACTTGCAAGTGTTACTTTTCACAAACTTTTTGATCTGCAGTAATTAGAGGCCCTCAATTATGACGCCCCCATCCAATTGTCTGCATTCGAACATTGCACAGTACTTACTTTGATGGCCATTCATTAAAACTTTCCACCATAGAATTTTTCATGTTTGGTGGGCTTATAGTAGGATCCCTCTACTATCATAATCAAGTGTTACTTTTCTCTAACTATTTGATTTGCAGGAAATAGAGGTCCTCAAGTATGACGCCCTCATCCAACTTTCTGCATTCACACATTGCACAGTATCAAATTTGAAGGCCATTTATTAAAATTTTCCACCACAGAATCTCTTCATATTTGGTGGGCTTAAAGGAGGATTTCTCTACTATCATAATCAAGTGGTCCTTTTCTCTAACTATTTGATTTGCAGGAAATTGAGGTCCTCAAGTATGACCCCCCTATCCAACTTTCTGCATTCACACATTGCACAGTATCAACTTTGAAGGCCATTTATTAGAAATTTCCACCACAGAATCTTTTCATATTTGGTGCGCTTATAGGAGGATCCCTATACTATCATAATCAAGTGTTACATTCCTCTAACTTATTGATTTGCAGGAAATAGAGGTCCTCAAGTATGACACCCCCATCCAATTTTCTGCATTCACACATTGCACAGTATCGACTTTGATGGCCATTTATTAAAATTTTCCACCACAGAATCTTTTCATATTGGGTCGGCTTATAGTAGAATCCCTCTACTATCATAATCATGTATTACTTTTCTCTAACTATTTAATTTGCAGGAAATAGAGGTCCTCAAGTATGACACCCCTATCCAACTTTCTGCATTCACACACTGCACAGTATCAACTTTGATGGCCATTTATTAAAATTTTCCACCACAGAATCTTTTCAATTTGAGTTGGCTTATAGTAGAATCCCTCTACTATCATAATCAAGTATTACTTTTCTCTAACTATTTGATTTGCAGGAAATAGAGGTCCTCAAGTATGACACCCCTATCCAACTTTCGGCATTCACACACTGCACAGTATCAACTTTGAAGGCCATTTATTAAAAATTAACACCACAGAATCTCTTCATATTTGGTGGGTTTATAGTAGGATCTCTCTACTATCATAATCAAGTGTTACATTTCTCTAACTAATTGATTTGCAGGAAATAGAGGTCCTCAAGTATGACGCCCCCATCCAATTTTCTGCATTCACACATTGCACAGTATCAAATTTGAAGGCCATTTATTAAAAATTTCCACCACAGAATCTTTTCATATTTGGTGCGCTTATAGGAGGATCCCTATACTATCATAATCAAGTGTTACATTCCTCTAACTTATTGATTTGCAGGAAATAGAGGTCCTCAAGTATGACACCCCCATCCAATTTTCTGCATTCACACATTGCACAGTATCGACTTTGATGGCCATTTATTAAAATTTTCCACCACAGAATCTTTTCATATTGGGTCGGCTTATAGTAGAATCCCTCTACTATCATAATCATGTATTACTTTTCTCTAACTATTTAATTTGCAGGAAATAGAGGTCCTCAAGTATGACACCCCTATCCAACTTTCTGCATTCACACACTGCACAGTATCAACTTTGATGGCCATTTATTAAAATTTTCCACCACAGAATCTTTTCAATTTGAGTTGGCTTATAGTAGAATCCCTCTACTATCATAATCAAGTATTACTTTTCTCTAACTATTTGATTTGCAGGAAATAGAGGTCCTCAAGTATGACACCCCTATCCAACTTTCGGCATTCACACACTGCACAGTATCAACTTTGAAGGCCATTTATTAAAAATTAACACCACAGAATCTCTTCATATTTGGTGGGTTTATAGTAGGATCTCTCTACTATCATAATCAAGTGTTACATTTCTCTAACTAATTGATTTGCAGGAAATAGAGGTCCTCAAGTATGACGCCCCCATCCAATTTTCTGCATTCACACATTGCACAGTATCAAATTTGAAGGCCATTTATTAAAAATTTCCACCACAGAATCTCTTCATATTTGGTGGGCTTATAGGAGGATCCCTCTACTATCATAATCAAGTATTACTTTTCTCTAACTATTTGATTTGCAGGAAATAGAGGTCCTCAAGTATGACACCCCCATCCAATTTTCTGCATTCACACATTGCACAGTATCGACTTTGATGGCCATTTATTAAAATTTTCCACCACAGAATCTTTTCATATTGGGTCGGCTTATAGTAGAATCCCTCTACTATCATAATCATGTATTACTTTTCTCTAACTATTTAATTTGCAGGAAATAGAGGTCCTCAAGTATGACACCCCTATCCAACTTTCTGCATTCACACACTGCACAGTATCAACTTTGATGTCCATTTATTAAATTTTCCACCACAGAATCTTTTCATATTGGGTTGGCTTATAGTAGGATCCCTCTACTATCATAATCAAGTATTACTTTTCTATAACTATTTGATTTGCAGGAAATAGAGGTCCTCAAGTATGACGCCCCTATCCAACTTTCTGCATTCACACACTGCACAGTATCAACTTTGAAGGCCATTTATTAAAAATTAACACCACAGAATCTCTTCATATTTGGTGGGCTTATAGGAGAATCCCTTTACTATCATAATAAAGTGTTACTTTTCTCTAACTATTTGATTTGCAGGAAATAGAGGTCCTCAAGTATGACGCCCCCATCCAACTTTCTGCATTTGTACATTGCGCAGTACTAACTTTGATGGCCATTCATTAAAAATTTCCACTACAGAATCTCTTCATATTCGATGCGCTTATAGTAGGATCCATATTCTAATATATGCAAGTGGTAATTTTCACAAACTTATTGATTTGCAAGAAATAGGGCTACATTTTTTAATTTTAAGCATTACAGGCCCTTAGCCATGCCCCATTTAGTTGTGTTGCAATGCACATACTTTGATGGCTGTTTACATGTTGATTCACCCATGCAATCTCTCTTTATTCAATAAGGTTTTACTACAGCGTGTGCAGTATGGTTTGGGCCCCCTAATTTCCACAAACATTTTGAATTACACAAGTATTATGGTCCCTGCTTTAATTTTCTCGTATTTTGTCCACCTAAAAAGAGCAATTCTAATGGGAATTCTTCCTTTAATGCCACAGTGACATATACCTTTCTTTCCTTTGGCTTTAAGTAAAACATTATTACAGTTACATGCAATTATTTGTCATCTGGATTAACAGCAGCTCGCCAAAATCTCACATTTCAATCTGCACAAAATGTCAACTATTTATTGAAAAAAGAAAAAGAAAAGTCATTTTCAAGTCACATTGTGGAAGTTGTTGACGAGTTTTTTTTTCTGAAGAAAATATACGCATTCTTTCGTTTAATAAGCTTCGGTGTTTCTCTCAACATGCCGAATTTTGACAGCATTTGTATCACGTGACCAACGTACCGCGCTGTCCGCTGTAATTGCGCATAGAATTTTTAGCGGTGATAGTTTGACCCTCGTTTTGCGAACTGGTGATAGCTTGACCGCAGTGAGACACTACCCTCACAGAGTTTGTAAATGTCTTGTTGCATTGCATTGCATTGATTGGATTGCACATGTATTTTACTTTTAATGTCATACACGTCATTTTGGTTTAACTGGATGCTGTGTTTAAGTTTTCGAATTTCTTTCGACATTTCGTCAAAACGTTTATTCGTGGAGTCCGTTATTATTTGATCAAAGGATTTGAAGGTGTCTTGTTGTTGTTGGAGCAGGTTTCAGGAGTGGTTGGTCATACTGGTCAATCAAACCAGCTCTCTGACACTTTCTCACCAAAGGTAATTTTTTTAACAACTGGTTCAATCTAAGGAGGAAAGTAGGCCAATTATTATGATTTGCCCAACATACCCGGTAATGGCAAATGTAATTATTCATCAATACATTTCTTATATTACGTTTCATTTTTATAAACCGATAGTAAACCATTCAGTCATTTCGAGAATATACCTCCTCCGGTAGCCGGATCGACTACAGCCTTGTCATACGATAACGAAAGCCTATTGCTTTCCAGTCTAAGCGGATGATGTTTTTTTTTTCAAAGAACGAGTTTTAGGCCTATTAAAATGAAACGACTATAATATCAGCTTATACATTTGGCATGAACTAAGCGACGTGACTCCGTTTACATCATGGTAAAAGCTGACACCTACCGCTGGACTTCGATATTACAAGCTACGCCCACGACGGCGCGTGCGATGCCAGTTCGCACAATGCAACATTTCTGCGCTCTCACAGTGACCAAATTTACAGGCAGTCAAATTTTGTACGCGAGAACGAAATTGAGGTCTACCAGCGAGAGACCGGAGATAAAGGCCAAATCTGCGCCCAGGCACATACGCGGAGCACATGCTTCTTGCTCGAGACTTCGAAACTGCAACGATTTCGTTAAATCACGATCCTCACAGTCGCAATCAAATCTGTGCTTTAAAGATTCAAGACGACGGCACGGGACTCCTCGGTGCTCCTCCTGTACACTTATTTATTTTATTTTTTACAAGATGTATCAATGGGTAGGCTAATTTTGAGGCATTACTAGATGCAGTGAAATACAACGGGGGTTTGAAATTTTGCGCTTTTTTCCTATTCCTCATAACTTTTTTTTATTTTTTTGCGAATTTGATTCATGCACAACTTACAGTTTTTCTCAATTGCTTTTGCACATTCCTCAGAACAGAATTGAACTCCTCAAAACTACTTGTTCAATCTCCACATCATCTCATCACTTGAGCGCATCATAAAAGCAGCTTCTTCTTCTTTTTGCTATGTCAGAGATGCCAAGTCTCACGCATTCGACGTAGGTCTTACGCATTTTTTAGGCTTATTCACCGTAGTCTGTAATTATTCATTGAATGCTTAATGAGATTCTCATGCGGAATTAAAATCCTTGTGCACTGAAGTTTCCGTTTCTCTTGCGTAAAGGCGCACCTCATCACGGAAAGCGATTATGACTCCGGACTTCCCGTGCTTTTCTTTACTCAGGGATTGGAAACAGACCATTTGAAACGTTTTTACGCTATTCCATTGCTTTTAATCCCTCAGTAAAGACAAGGCTGAGAATTCCCGAGTCATCATCGATTTCTGTGTCATTAGTGGGGAAATCCACCGTAATCCACGTGAAACTGGTTTACTTAATCCACAATGACTTAAATTCCGCGAGTGAATTTCTTCAGTGCGCTTTGATTGAATAATTGCTAACTATAGTACAGAAACGTGAATGCCACCAAGAGGAGAAACTCACGCCTAAGACGTAAGCCTTGGCATATCCACTATGTACAAATCATTTGGTGCATTCATGCAAATTACATCTACTGTTTCCTACACTGGCAAACGATTATGTCATGTTGATCTAAACACTTTGCACCATTTCCTTTTGAATAGACTTAGCCCCCATAACATCTTGGAATTATTTCTTCACAGAAGTCATAACATGCAAAATGAATGAACTGGTTATCATTATCTTTTGTCAGACATACTTTGAATACATTTCTCACAGACTTTCTTTTTGAAATGTGTCCTGAATTGATGAAATTGTTCTCACATGAATCATGGCTGTCACTAAGGCCAGGGAAGGTCTAAAGTGTTATATTAACCCATATTCAACCAGTTCTTGAAATGGCTCAGAGGTGCAACTGATGAACCTTCGATTGACAAGCTGATTGTATATGCAGAGCACAAAACTGTGTTACTATTGTTGAAAAAGGAAGGACAAGAATTTTAACAGTTTGAACAAACAAAAAGAAGAAACAAACTGAGGGAGAGGTGGAAGGAACATTCCTGATGAAAACAGGGCCACACATGCAGACGATGCCAAATATCATGGCCTTACAAGGGCTGAAGCTGGTCAAAGGGTAGAATATTTCAACCCTGTCATTTTTTACAGAGAACAGGAATGTAAACCAACAATGAGCAATGTGCTATAATACTGTACACTTACTGTAATGCTCCATATTCATTTGCACTTTTAGTATATGGTAAATAAACTTCATACAGACACATTTTGTACATCTACTACACAGTTGTGTTCAATTAATAGCAGTGCAACATCAATAACCAGATGAACCACTGTTATTAGTAGTAATGATATTTCTGCATGGCAAATAATTTACAAGTAGATGTTATGATTCTGTATCTGTCTGTTTCTGTATCAGTTATTTTTCATGTTTATTTATTCCATTCCATTATTGCATTGCACATTGTCTCCCCTGTAATGTCTGATGTGATTTGTGTTATCATGCCAGTGCACTCCCCTGTCTGCGAGCCGACACGCTTCGGGTGATTTCAGAAGTTTTCCGGTATTTCACAAACTTCCTTCAAGTCGCATTTAACCTTTCTTCCCGCTTTTCTGAAATTACCATATTAATGAACTGCTCGGCTGTTTACAGTAAAATTACCAGTACTAACTAGACTAATCCCTTTATCTGTATATAAACTAACCGACTAACGTTCACGTATTTTGATTAGGTGTGTAGATATCACTGTTTACTAATATAACTAATTCTGCCCTGTTCTGTAACTCCGCTCTGATGACAGCTTAGACAACTCAGGTACTCTTCTCTCTCTTTCCTGGAATCTTAACTGTGCACTTAGAACTCCTTGACTGGAGCGGTTAACCTGTCATAGGCTGTCTGCGTGGATCCTGTCCGCGTTTTGGTTTTTGCCCAATGTTTGTGGTTTAGGACTTCCCCATGTGAGCTTACCTCTGTAATTATGCTGCCTTCAAATGGAACTCGTGAAGTTATGAAGTCATGTTGTGAAGTTGTGAGCAAAAAAGGCTCAGCACTAAAGTGATCGTGTGAGAACACAGTTGCTATGGCAATAAGGACGCCAAAGCTTCGTTTCTCCTGGCATTCTGTACGCAAATATTACATTATCAATTTGTATCTGAACGCCACCTGGAGGAACAAGATACTAGACGATAAAGATGATTGTCTACACTGTTCCTTCTTGTCCTGTGGGTTACAGTAACTATGTTACTATATTGTACAGGCTAGCGCTCTCGCTAACGTTAGCTCCTCCAACGCGGGGTTGCTAATGCAACTACAGCAGGATTACATGGAAATGCATAACGGCAGGGATACAATTACTGAAAGTGTCAAACACCTCACAACTCATGAACTCGAAGCTTTCAGAAAAGTTCGACATACGTCATGAATACCACAAGAGAGCGGCGTTCATATGGACTTCTCCGGTGAACACGGTAAACATGACCCCACTTGAAGGCACTATTAGGGTGCATCTCAAAGCGTAAGCTGCAGCCTTTGAAGGCTGCATTTTTAGGAGTCATCACCTAATTTCATCCGCCAAACTGACATGACGTTATTTCATCTGTTAAACAGCTTTGATTTAAGCGAATCATCTCTGGTTTACCGAAACCTAAACTTAACCTCTAATCCTAAAACTGACCCCAAACCTAACCATAATCCTGAATTTAAATCTTATTACTAACCTTAAATGTTAGTTTGGAGGATAGAAGTACGTGACGACCCCGAAGAATGCAGCCTTCGAGGGATACAGCCTAGGCTTTGAGATGCACTCTGTCTTATCCAATTCAACTGTTCCCTGCATAGCATGTGACTGGGGTGTCGATCTGGAACCAAGTGCGAGGACACGGGATTGCAAAAATGAGGTGTTTTATTGAATAAGGGGGATAACCCCAGCAGAGAAAAAGGCAACAGTACAGAGTCCGTAATCCAAAACTCAAATTCCAATGGGGCAGAGGAGAGTTCGTTACCAGGGCACCAATCACAAAAATCGTAATCGGACAAAACAGATCCGGTACACAGGCGAAGGTTTGAGGGAGAAGCAAACTCATAAGCCGTAAGACAGTCCGAATCGTAAACAGGGCAGCAATCCACAAAATCAAGGTCGGGCAGAAAAAGGTCAAAAATACACAGATGCAACAATATCCAAAAGGGCAATCCAGTCAGAATCAGAAACTCAATGAAATCAAGGCGGAGAAATAGCAGCACAAGAAATACACGTGAAACGATCTGACAAGGTCTGGCAGTGAAAAGACACCTAATATACACTTCTGGGAAGATCACATGGGGAGAATCACAGATGCAGGAAATCAAACTGATTACAAGGGGAAGGCACATGAGGAAGAACCTAATCACATGAAATTGGCTAAAGCCAAAACGCGGACAGGGAACACAAGACATTCCTATAAACAAACATACGGCTCCAGTCACGGCGTTTCTAATGTGCATAGATAATGAGAAGCAGGACAGCACGATCAGGTGTGAGCTTACACAGAAGATGCAGCAAAGGTAATCAGGGAGAGCAAAGAGGCGGAGATTAGAACAGGGCGAGTGCTGAGAGCAAGTTAGTCAATTAGTAAGTGCAACTATACAAATCCTAGGTGCTCGTTAGTAAGTTAGTATTGTATACAAGGTTAGTTATTGTTAGTAATCTCAGAAGAAAATAATAAACTGTTAGTATTGTTAGTAGATAGAAAAGCAAGGTGAAGTAAGTAAACGAGATCGGAAGGAAGGTTGAAATCCAGAGTCCAATAAATCACTCGAAGAGTGAGACATAAGACTGGGGCTAAAACAACAGGCGAGACCAGAGACCAGACGGGGGAGACAAAGTGCAAAGCAAACTGGAAAACAAGAACCGGAGTATGACTATGGCAAAAAGTAAAACATGGAAAAGTAAGCTAAGACAGAATATGACAAATCGAGGTAACCAAATCATAATACATAATCCAAAGAATAGCCAGAAGATAGGCAGTGGTCACTTAGCACATAAATCAATAACATGGCAAGCAGGTACAGAACTTAAACAAGGCATGAAACAAGCAGGCATGGCAGAATCATAACGGTGACTTTCCTTTTGTCTATTAATAGTTTTCACTGCAGTTCATTCCTTATCAGAACATTGATCAGACAACGGCAGTGGGGCAGAAGAGGGGAAATACAGCAGCATCTCCGGCGAAGAGGAAACAGACCGCCGCTGCCCATCCTGATACTCAGTAACGTCAGATTGCTGCAGAGCAAAATGGAGGAGCTTCGTGCTCACAGCAAACTTCGAGTACAGGGAGTCAAGCGTGATGGTGTTCACAAAAACATGTCTCCATCAAGATATTCCAGACTCTCTCATTGAGTTAGAGGGTTTCCCTCTCGTCCGAGCAGACAGGACAGAGCTGTCAGGGAAGATCCGAGGGGGTGGGGTCTGTGTTTGTGAATGACAGGTGGTTTAGGAACTACACTGTGAGAGAGACTGTATGCACAGCTGATGTAGAACTACTATGCCTGTCACTGAGACCCTTCTACCTTCCGAGAGAGTTTGGGAATGTTTTAATTGGTGCTGTGTATGTTCCCCCCAGCGGAAACGCGGCTGGTGTTGTGATCCTGCATTTTCTGCCATGCCATGTACCATGTTTATGCCCATGCTCATGTTTCAAGTTCTGTGCCTGGCCTAGTGCCATGTTTGACTGACCAATGTGCTTACGGTTCTGGATTTCGCCCCTTGGATTCTGATTTTGGATTCTGGACTTAGTACTGTCGGCTGCTCTGTTGGGGGGTTTCCCCCTCAAGAAATAAAGCCTCCTTTTTGCATTTTACTGGTGTTTGCACTTAGTTCATTTCGTAAAACCTCACAGCTGGAGCTGCTACTCAAATAGCAGACTGCGTTCACCAACAACTACAACGCAAGCCTGGAACCCCGATTGCGATTCTTGGGGATTTTAACCATTGTAAGCTGGAGCGATCTCTCCTGGATTCGAACAGTATGTGACATGTGACACGGGACCCAATAGAGTTTTAGATAAATGTTATGGAAACATAAAAAACACATACACTGCGAAAACACTGCCCCCACTGTCAAACTCTGACCATAATACTGTCCAGTTAATTCCATTTTATAAGGTTGTTTTTAAAAGGAACAAGCCGCAGACTAAGACAGTGACAGTGTGGGATAAGGACAGAATAGAGGCACTCAAAGGAGTGTCCCAGGTCTAGAGCTGGCTTCTGAAACCTATTAGTCAAATGATTATCCAAAAAGCAATGTCAATTAGTCAAATAACTTCACCCCTAGTCACTTTCTTATCTGATGTCCAGTTGTGAGGGTCTCTAATACCAATCGATTTCTTGTAGGAGTTGTTGCACTGTCGTTGTATTATTTTGATCATGCATTTACTTACAACTATGTGCTGTTGAATGTCCTATCTGACCGTGTGCTTTCCTCTGTCCTTTCTGACTTGAGCTGAAAAAAGAGCTGAAAATCTGTCAGAAACAGTCATATCGCCATAAATACATGAATTTCGCTAAATTGCCGAGGATGCAGGTCTGTCGCAAGGATGAAGCAGACAAACAAAACATGTAACAACACTTCTGGCAAGTTTATCATATTAAAAGCCAGTTTATGTGGACATAATCCCTTCCGCTCAATTCAGCAATGCTTCGTGAAATATTGAAACATGCAGTGGGAAATTCGCGACTTTCATCTTAGGCTGCTGTCATTAAAGGGGATATAGCCTATGGAAAAGTATTTTGTCATTCTCAACTTATTTTTCAAAACTTTAATACGACTTGCTCGTTTTCTTTTGGATTCAAATGTCGAGATTTCGCAGGAATATGCCATTAATTGCGGTGCCAAGCCAACGAACATAGCTTATTATGTTGATGATTAAAGAGTATCGGAGCAGTACTTCTCCGTATCTCTCACTCTGGACATGACGCCCACGCGATTGCTGAACCTACATACGACTCCCCACTTGTGTCAGCAAGTTCAGGTGATGGTTTCCTCTTGTAAAGAGAGAAAAAAAAATAGGCGTGCAATGCACGGAATACCCCTCAGCCCGATGTCAAAGTTTTTGGAGACGCCCGCCCGCACGAAGGATAGCAATACCCCGTCAGCCTTGAGGGCTGAGGGTTAAAAACTAAGCTGGATACAGCATGGACCTAAAAAACATCCTTAGGATATAGTGGCCAGACGAACGTACACTCAAGCATCCTTCCCTTATGTTAGAGAGTTAGAGTGTTGACACCGAGATTCGAGATGATTCGAGACAGGCTCGTGCTTGGCGTAGCAAGCGAGAACACCCGGAGGCGTCTGCTTCGTGAGCGGGAGCTAATGCTACCGACTGCGATTGAAATATGCCGTTCAGCTGAACTAACTGAAAGCCGCATGAAAGTGATGGAGAGCCCGCACGCACAGGTGGACAATGTAAACGCGACAGACAAGCATAATGAGCAGCGCAACTTTCAAGATAAACGAGGGCGAGATGTGCAGGCTTGCAGATACTGTGGGAACAGCCACAAGCGGGGCAGGGAGCAATGTCCAGCCTACGGCAAGACATGCCACGCGTGCAGTGTTTCAAACCATTTTGCCAAAGTATACCAAGGTAGTAAAACCAAGAAAGTTAATGTAATGGCAGAGTCTGAGAAAAATGACACAGATACAGATGACATGTTTTTAGCTACCGAATGTGTCAGCAGCATGAACTCAAAGGGGCTCAAGTGGTTTGTGCACCTACGGTTGAACAAGAAAAGGCTAGCATGTCAGCTCGATACCGGCGCCACCTCCAACGTTATGAGCAGGAAGATTAAAGAGAAGCTGTCACCTGGTACCGCACTACAACTAAGCACAACTAGACTTAAACTTTACTCAGGCGGAACAATGCAGTCACAGGGGAGATTTCACACAGACTGTGTCATCAGAGGAGAAACGCACAGCCTCATCTTCAAGATAGTGGAAACGCAGCAGGAGCCTCTCCTCTATGGGGCCACTTGCCAGCACCTTGGCCTGATGACATTCACTATTCTGGACGAGCTACCTAAAGTAGAGGCAGACCAGTGTGCGCCACTTACTAAAGAGCAGCTACTTGCAGCCTACGCTGACATTTTCATGGACCCCATAGAGTCAGTCTCAGGCAAAATACACTTCGAGCTGGACCCAAACATTACCGTGCAATGCGCGCCCAGGAATGTCCCTGTTGCGTTGAGAGACAGGGTCAAGGACGAGCTGGACAGGCATATTTGAGCAGGCAATATCGCTCCAGTGAGTGAGCCCACCGCATGGATAAGCAACATGTTGACAGTAGCTAAACCAGATAAAATCAGACTGTGCATGTACCCCAAGCCGCTCAACTGGGCATTACGGAGGTCCCACTACCACATGCCAACCTTGGAGGATATCCTGTACAAACTGCCCAAGGCCCGTCTTTTCACGCTGGTAGACGCCCGTGACGCTTTTCTGCAGTGTAAGCTTGATGAGGAAAGCAGCCGCCTGACGACCTTCTGGACACCGTGGGGTCGCATGAGGTGGCTCAAGCTCCCATTTGGTGTTTCTGTAGCACCGGAAGTCTACCAACGCAAACAGCACAAATTATTGGCGGGCTTGGCTGGCATCGAACCAATAGCTGATGATATCCTCGTGGCTGGCTGCGGTGACACGGAGGCTGAGGCAGAACGCGACCATGACAACAACCTACGCGCGCTCATGGAACGGTGCAGAGCTGTGAAGCTGAGATTAAGTGAACGCAAGCTGCAATTCAAACTACAGGAGGTCCATTTCCATGGGCACATACTATCCTCAGAAGGGCTAAAGATCGACCCAGAGAAGACGCGTCCGGTGCTGGAGATGCCACCCCCCACTGACGCCAAAGCTGTACAGTGCTTCATCGGGTTTGTGACCTACCTCGCGAAATTCCTGCCAAGGCTGTCTGAGGTATGTGAAGCACTTCGTAGAATCCTTGACAAAGATACTGCATGGCACTGGCTAGCCAAGCATGAGGATGCGGTGCGTGAAATAAAGCGCCTGGTCTCTAACACACCCGTCCTCAGATACTATGACGTGATGAAGCCAGTCACTATTCAGAGTGATGCCAGCATGACTGGGTTGGGATGTTGCTCGCTGCAAGGGGGACAGCCTGTGGCGTTTGCATTGAGAGCCCTGACCCAAACGGAGCAAAACAATGCTCAAATTGAGAAAGAATGCCGGAGCATAGTCTTGGCATGCCACATATTTCACCAGTACCTATATGGCAGGGACACGGTCACCGCTGAGACAGACCACAAGCCACTGATCACGATCTTCAAGAAGCCTCTCCTGAGCGCACCGAAGCGTCTCCAGGGAATGCTGATGCAGCTCCAGTGTTACAATCTTGACGTAGTGTAAAAGCCCGGGCCAGAAATGTACGTCAGCGACACCTTAATCCGTGCTGCCCTACCGCACCTAGGCCCTGACACACCCCACGTGCGGCATGCAGTGTTCTCTGCCCAAACTGAGTTCGCACAGCTGGACCAAGCCCAGCACTTGAATGTCACCAACTTCAGATTCCGTCAAATAGCACAGTACACGGACTCAGTTGACATACTCCAGGAACTGAAGACTGTGGTCATGGAGGGTTGGCCCGACTTCAAGGAGGACACCCCGTTGGCAGTGCGGGACTACTGGGCTTTCCGTGATGAGATAAACGTGCAGAATGGTGTGCTATACAGAGGGCAGTGTGTCGTCATCCCAAAGGCACTGAGAGCAGAACTCCTCAAGCGCATCCACGCAAGCCACATAGGTGGCGAGGCATGTTACAGGCGAGCCAGAGATACCCTCTTCTGGCCTAGCATGAGGGCCGAAATCAAAGACTTTGTGGCCATCTGTTCTGCAAGCAACGAATACTCAAAGAATCAGCAGAGAGAACCCATGATTTCGCATGAGATACCCACGCGCCCTTGGGAAACTGTGAGTATGGACATCCACTCCAAGGCAGGCAAATAATTCCTCATCATGGTAGACCACTACTCAGATTACTGGGAAATCAACCTGCTGCCTAACCTTTCAGCCAGCACACTTATAGCACACTGCAGAGCACAGTTTCCGCGATATGGGCAGCCTGACAAAGTGATCATGGACAACGCCCACAGAGGGCATGGACAGTAGCCCTGCTCAACGCTTAATGTCGCAAAGGCTCAAGACTTCACTGCCAGTGGCAGGCAGCCTGCTGCAACCACACGTGGTGGTCGGAGTGACTGAAAAGCTGCAATTGAAACGCAGGTTGGCGAAATCAACCTATGAGAGATCCGCCAAAGATCTCCCTGAGCTGACCGTGGGGGACTGGATCGGAATGAAACCACTGCCAGGGGATCGCACTGGAAGGTGGCAGTTAGGCCAATGTGTCCAAAAAGTGGCCCCCCGCTCGTTTGTTGTGGATGTCAACAGCACGCTCTTCAGACGCAACCGTGTGGATCTTCGGATGGCAGAGCGCTCAGCGGAGGTACAGTCAGCCAGCAGGCCGGAGCAGACTTGGCCAGAATGCGTGATAGAGAGGCCAGCCCCAAATGAGACCGGACATGGGTCGGACCAGGACGAAGTCGAACCAGAGGGTCCGCACACCCCAAGCAATCCAACTCTGAGCCCAGCACCGCCCCCTGCGCTGTGCCCGACACTAAAAAGGCACAGTGGCACACCGGGTCGTACAGTCTCCACGCGCAGCGGCCGCATCTCACGGCCACCCCAAAGACTATACTGGTGACTCGCTTCACAGAGCACTGCACTCACTCACATGACACTGAGACACGGGCTGTACTAGGGTGTAGGCAGATCGCTGCCCTTGCCAATGCCCATGACATATTTCATCCATGTTATCGATAATGCTAGGCATGTCCAAATATGTTTGCCATTAATGAGTTGTTATCATTTTGTTATCATTATGGTTACGTTACCAGCCTGCAGGATTCTGTTAAGTGAAAAGCCACAGAATGGACCTCCCGTGATTAACAGAACATTAATCTAAAGGAAGGGAGATGTTAGAGAGTTAGAGTGTTGACACCGCCACGGAGCGGTCATGTTGTGTTATGCCAGGGTATAAAATGCTGTAGAATTGCATTATGGGCATTCCAATAAAAGTCTGAACAGAAACACCTTACTGTCAATACAAAATATAAATAACGTGTAGGCAATAACGGCGCTAGACAATATAATACATTATTTTAGCCTCGCCTTCCTTGTTTCCTGTGCTAGTAACATGCTTTTTCCGCGTTACTACGCGATCCATTCACCCAACTAACAGCTGCATAGTCGATTGGCTCGAGCATGAGCTGGTGGCTGGAATATTCCGTCCTAATAAGGGTACAGTAGGCTACACGCGGTTCGTTTCACGCTTCTTCATGACGTTCTCGGAGCTTGCGCCCCGGACGGGACACAGAGTGCGGTACGCGGAGTCGGAGAGCCAGAGTCGGTTCGTGAGTCGTGTTTTCTTGGCCGACCTCATAAATATATATTCCCCAAATATTATTGCAGATTTGCGCGAATCTCGTGACCCCACTTCTGAAAGGTCTTCGTCAAATGTGACTTACAGATCGTCAAACTTCAGGAGAGATCGTCAATTGCGAATTGACGAACGGGTAGCGCGAGCCCTGCTTCCTCTGCACAGACTGGGACATATTTTCTAATTTGGAGATTGATAAGGCCACTGAAGTAATAACAGACTACATACATTTTTGTGCAGACAATGTGGTCACAAAAAAGGACATTACAGTGTACCCCAATGATGTGGGTGAACAACCTCAATCTGGGCCCTTAGACTGAGGGGTTTCCACACCTGCAGTTTTCTTCCGAAGAATAGACACAATCTCCAGAGTCTGATGCAAGTGGCTTTATTGTAACTTGCTCAAAGTGAAGTAAAACAACCCGGGCTGGTATGCGCATACCACAAAGCATTCATATCCCATCAATTGCCCTACACCGACTGACCACTGAATTTATAGGGCCTTTGGACCTTCCCATAAGGTGGGGTAAAACATGATACTTTCTTCCTCGTCATACAATTATCATTTTCTGATTGATAATTGTCACATAGTAACACTCCACCCTTAGTAACAAGTTTGCCATTACATCATGGTGTAAATTCATTTTTTGCCGCCAGGGATGCTCAAAGACCATGATTGAGCCTCCCAAACCTAGGGGTTACTTGAGGGTCATCTTTGGGTACCCAAGAAGACTGGATTTCTGGATTCTTCCAGCATAAACTGGAGTACGCCGGTTTTTGAAGGGACTTCTCATTGGTTGATTATCAATATGGTCATTCTGGAACATTAGCTCATCTGGTCGGCCAGCTATGGGTTGCCATCTGGTTCTTTTAACAGATTCATGAGTTTTTGTTTCATTCCCACTATTTTTCCATAGCAGTTTGCAGGCCATGGGAGCCTGGTTCAGTTCTCTTTGAAGAGTGGCAATCATGTTATTCTTTGACTTTAGAATGTTCACCCACCACACTATATAGAAGAAGTGTGGCACATTTATACGGCTCAAGATTGAGGGAACACTCATTACCTCAAGTCAGTTAAACCTTAGAAACTCAATCTATTGATTTAGGAAGCCCAAGTGGTTGTACATCAGCTTCACCCGCTTTGATGCAGGCAACACTGATAACGGGTGCAATGGAAAAGCGAGAAGAAAAGAAACACAAACAAACCAGTTTCCCATATAGTCTTTTGTTGCATGAGTTCCCTAGTAACACTTTGAGGAATGATGGGTGTTTACGGCCCAGTCAGGTGGCAATATATTTCCCACCACACTAACAATAAGCCTTCCATAACTAAGAGTATAAAGGACCGTATTAACAGGAAAAAGCTGGCTTTTAAAAATAATGACAGAGCAGGACTAAAAATGGTGCAAAGAGAACTCAATCTGAGGCTGAAGGCCAGAAAGCATCACAAGAACACAATAGAGCACACTTTCATGTCAATGACTTCAAAAAAGCTGTGGGACTCGATGACAGCCATAACAAATATGAATACTACTAAGAAGCACTTCAGTGCTGATGATGAGCTGGGGAAAGCAAATGAACTGAATAATTTTTTCCTTAGGATTGAAAACCATGATTTTACTGAGGAATGTAATAATGTAATGGGAACTGTTTTGACTGATGCTAGCTGCAGGATTGGAATTGACCCACAAAGGATTCAGTCCATCTTTAAACAAGTGTGTACTAAAAAATTCACTGGTCTTGATGGCATTTCTGCACTGCTCTTGAAACCATGTGCAGAAGAGCTTACTCCAGTTTGGTGCCCCATCTTCCAGCAGTCTGTAGATTTACACACTGTTCCTGCCCTCTGGAAAAAATCCACCATAATTCCCATAGCTAAGAAGCAGTGTCCAGCTGATAACAATGATTTTAGACCTGTGGCCCTGACTTCAATTGTAATGAAAAGTTTTGAGAAATACATGTTGTCTATGCTTAAGGCAGAAGTTAATTTGGCACTTGACCCATACCAGTTTGCTTATAGACAGGGGAGAGGTACTGATGAAGCCATCAACAGCATGACCCACTTCACCGTCAAGCACTTGGAATGCCCAAAAACATATGCACAGATTTTATTTATTGATTTTAGTTCAGCTTTCAATACGCTCCAACCCCATCTCCTCATCTCAAAACTGAGGCAGATGAGTGTTAACCCTTTTTTAATCAAGTGGCATTTTTCCTTTTTAACCAATCAAAGTGAGCAGGTGAGAATCAATAACACCCTCTCAGAGTGTAAATCAATCAGCACAGGGGCCCCGCAGGGGGCTTTACACAAATGACTGCATGAACAGTCATCCCGGGGACCTTGTTTTCAAATTTTCTGATGATACCGCCATCCTCAGCCTACTGCACAAAGATTCTAGCCCTTCAGCCTATTTTTTCTGAAATAGAGCTCTTTGTGCAATGGTGTGATGCTCACCATCTCATCTTGAACTTTCAAAAGAACTAAAGAGATGGTCTTAGACCCAAGATCAGTAGGGGACTGTGACGGTCGTGGGCCAGACCGCACATTTTTGCCATTTTCCCCCTTTCTTTTGAAGCTGTGAGGCAGAATTTGTTTTAACGCCGCCTCAAGTTTAAACGCACGTACACGTACACCAATATGGACTTTCGATTGCCAAACATGCTACGGAGCTAACCCAATAGCAGGGAAATTACACTACGAACTTTAAGTGCCACGTAACGGACAATTACTTAAAATAAAGAAAAACGCTAGACGGACTATTTCAAATGCATGTCTTTTATTGTATTCTGAAAGTATCCGGAGCTTTTCGGGTACGTGAAAAGCAAGTAACAAAGCTGTGCATACCAAGGTGTTGAGCTTCCTTGTTGTCAGGTCCTCCGGGTGACAAAGAGCGCCGTCAGGGAACAAGGACTTGTTTATTGCGTTCGGGACAGAATTGGTCCGGGCTAACTCGTAATAACGTCGCAGGGTTGAACAAGATGGCCTTGATCAAGCCGTCTTTGAAGTATTTTGGTGATGTTATGCACGGTTGAATTAAAATGCCCATTTTTTTCAGACGGTTGTACAAATACTGTTAAGTGTCTTCATGATGCATCACAGTCAGTGTAGTATTGTTTGTGTCTAGTGATTTTGTGTTCCCCTTTTGGTGTAAAAATGGTGCTGGTCGCCTCCTATATGTGTGTTAGTCTAGTCCTGTGTCTTTAGTCTAGTAGTTGAGCTCATTGCGTGTGTCATTGGTTTTGCTGCTATTGTGTTCTCTGCTTTTTGTAAGAGACTTAGCAAAATTGTTTCTTTTTGGACAGTTGACAAGTGAGATTTTTTTTGGACATTGAAAAATTTTGTCTGTTGGAAGTTCATTTTTGTAAATTTCTATTTCCTTAAAATAACAAAAAGGGACTGAATTTTAAACACTTTTTGGCTGGAATTTGTCACCAAGCTTTAAATAATAATAATAAAAAGAACTTTTGCTTGGATTTTCTCTCTCCCTCTGATTTTTCCTGGCCTGATCCACCTCTGTTCGTCCATCCCGTTACAGGGACCACAGTCCTGTTGTCATACATGACTCACCCATTGAGCAGGTCATCTCATATAAGTATCTCGGAGTTCATTTAGATTACTCTTTTAGTTGGAATGTCCATGAGGAAAATCTGTGTTCCTGTTTACAGCAAAGACTGTATTTCTTGCGCAGACGGAGACTGCATGCTGTGGACAAAAGCATCATGTTCTTATTTTACCAGACGGTACTGGACAGCTGATCCGATATGGGATGTCAGCCTGGTATGGCAACCTTACTACAAAGCTGAAAACCAAACTGACTCGTTTGGTGCAGCGGCCATGAAGGTGTCGGGAAAAAGTGACTATCAGACCTTGCAGTCCATTTTTCAACTATCTGTTCTTAGGTAAAGCCCAGAGGAGAGTGACTGAGCCATCCCATATCCTTCAGTTAGAATACAAGCTCTTACCCTCGGGCAGACGATATAGAGTCTCCAAATACAAACTCAACCGCTTTAAGAATTCATTTGTTCCAACTTCCATCAAACTCCTGAACAATGCTGCTTGAGGCTGAAGATTGCGCAATCATTTTTATAGTGTTTTTATTATGGTGATCTTTTCGCTTGTATTTTTTCATAGCGTTTTATTATTATGTGATCTTTTAGCATATGTTGTTTCCATTGCTGTATGTATGTGTTGTGTGTAATGTTATGGGATATGTGCAATACTGCGATGTAATTGTTGTTGAGATGGTATGCCTGGTGATGTATTGTTTGTTGTCATTGTGGCTGTCGAGGCATTTATGGCACAGTTGCTGAGTCCAAGACAAATTTCTCTAAGTGGGACAATAAAGTATATTGTATTGTATTGTATCAATTCTCATCAGTGCAGAGCTCCTCGTATGCTTTTGTCAACTGCTTCTTCACGACTGTTTTGCCCAACCTCCAGATTGCCTTTGCCCTTCGGTTCTTGTTTTGCCTTTTTGGATTTGACCAGTTTTTGTTCAACTACGTTTTCTGCTTTTGGATGCCCGGTGTATGACCCTCTGCTCTGTATTACGACTACGATTTTGCCCTGCTGTCTATGTACCATTGGACTTCTGATTTACTGGTTTTGACCCCGGCCTGTCTAGTCGACTTTGCTTTGTGAATTTCGTTTTTGGTTTTGCAATCCTTGTGTCTTCTGGTCCTGACCCATTTTGGAATAAAGGCTTATGATTTTTGGATTATCCCCGAGTTGCAACTGGTTCCTCTGAGCGTATCCTCACAGATGTAGTAGTGAAATAGAAAAACAACAGACCCAACTGACATGACCTACATACAGCTTGTTCTGAGAAATGGACTTGTTCACTTAAAGGGGCGTGTTAAGAATAATAGCAGTGTGGGGTTAAATGAGAGAATTCATTCATTCTGTGAAGATACAGGTGTCCAAAATTGTCCTTTAAGGAAGAAGGGAAGCAAATGTTTCACATTGTTATAAAATATAGTCCCTTCTGAATTTCAAAATAAAATGGGCCAGTCCTAAGATTGTTCGGAGAAACAAGGTAATTTGATTAAAAGGTTGATTGGAGAGGGGAAACTATAAAGAAGTTCAGAAAATTATAGGAAGCTCAGGTAAATGATCTCTAATGCTTTAAAATAGCAACAAAGACCAGAAACATAGGGAAGGAAACGAGCAGCTACTGTTAAAACAGATCAAAGGATAGCCAGAATGACAAAGAAATCTCAAATTACTTTACTATTAAATTGCTTGTAAGTGCCGTTACAGTCATGAAGACATTTGATCAATGCGGACCTATCAGCAAGGAGCCCCCGTAAGGCACCATTGTTGAAAAAACGGCATATGCATACTTTGTTAAAACACATCAACTGGCCCAAAGAGAAATGGCAAAACACGGTGCGGACTGATGAGAGTACATTTGTTTTTTTCTGGTCTAGTGGTCGTCAATAGTACAACTCCAATTCCGAAATAGTTGGGACAAAGCGCATGAATGCTGAAAGGTATATAAACATTTTAGAGCAAGATATGCTCCACTGCAGACGACATGTATACCAGGGAAGGCCTTATATATATGTATTTCAGCAGGACAATGCACAATCACATACTGCAGCTATTACAACAGCGTGGCTTCGTACTAGAAGAGTCCATGTGCTGAACTGACCTGCCTGCAGTCCTCATCTTTCACCGATTGAGAACATTTGATGCATAACTGAATGAAAAGTCCATCAAAGGATACGCAAAACTCTCCAGCAGCTGGAAGTCTGTATTAAACAAGAGTGGGATCAAATTCCAATGGTTAAACTCAAGTAACTGACTCCTCAATGTCCAGACGCCTCCTCTCTGTGTTAAAAAGAAGAGGGGATGCCACATCATGGTAAACAGGCCTCTGTCCCAACTTTTTTGAGACTTGTAGAAGCCATCAAATTTGAAATGACCTCATTTTGTGGATAATTGTAAAATTTCTCAGTTTCAACATTTGCTACGTTATCTCAGTTCTATTGTGAATAAAATACTGGCTGGTGTGATTCGAAAGTCATTGCGTTTTGATTTTATTCACAATTTACACTTTGTCCCAATTATTTTGGAATTGGGGTTGTATTACCTGACTACCATATTTTATTACTGCAGTACATAACTGAACCTCTGAGCATTTGGACATGATACAGAACATGGTACCGGTAATTTAACACACACTAATACGCAAAATGATCTTCGGCGCTGCTCGAGTTCGGGGAGTTCTGCTCTTGCAATTAAACAAGAGTGAATACGAGCTCAAATTACTACCCTCAGCTCCGCTGCAAAAATATTTGGCAAGCTCCAATATGCCTGCTTATATGCCCAAATTATTCACATCATTATCACAATTATTATTGTGATCATTCCTGGTGTATAGCAGATAAATCTGCCAATTTTATGAGACCCTATGACCTTTCCCCTTTCCCATCACCGGGCCAAACTTTTAATTTTTAACAGGCATTGCATAAAACTTCTTGTGTTCATTACTGGTGCATAGTGGACAAATCATACTGTTTTGTTTCCCTATGACCTCTCTTGTACCCAGGGCCGGCGCAGGCACTTTTGCCGCTCTAGGCGAATATCAATGATGCCGCCCCTCTAGTTGCAGTGTACCATGATAGTAACACCACACAAATACCAATACGTCATACAAATAAAGCTAAAACCAGCAACATATAAACGACAATAAGCCACACACACACACACACAACGGAAAGCCGATCCAGAAATAGTGTGTCCGAAGTGTCAACAATATGCAATATGCAGGCATTTTAGCGATCCATATGCAAATAAGGCAACTAAAAAGCCTGCCTATAACCAGAGAAACACCGATAACCTCCTTTTAAAATATTCATAGCAGACACCTGCCAACATACCGGCTAGCCCGTTTCCAAATAAAAAAAAAATCTATACACCACTTTCTCCTGTGAGGCAAACACACGTGCTTACACGCATTGAATGTCAGCAGGAAGGTATCATCAACAACGTTATATACATGAAATGCAATGTAAATTTGGTGTCTCCTAGACATTGCTTACCCACTGTAAAGAAACTTCCAGAGACCGAACTAGTGGCATTGCCGATGACCAGTAGAAAGTACTGGATTCTAAGGAGCCACCGAATTTACATCGCATTTCATGTCTCCGTGAATGCTGGGGACGATTTGTCGAATATTGCAAGCCAGCTATAAATGAACCTGGAGCATTTAATATGGAACTACAGACCCATTAATTATTTTGATTTTGACTGAATGTAACGTTACATTTGAAGCCCACGAGCTTAAACGTATAGCCTCGCCAGCCAAATACATTCACACATACCGGTTAGGAGAGAATGTGATAATTCTAACGAACGTTAGCATTACTGACTACGCCGAAGAAACGCTAGAAATTAACGAACGTATTTACTGATGATCTGGGGCTAACTCAGGGTTAACTGCTAAAGATTAATATGATGAGCTAAAACAAATAAACTGATGAAGAGCCGAAGTTTTGGTCGGCGTTTATCGGTGTATTGTTAGGTGGGTTTAGAATTCGTTGAGGTGCGCTTCAAGTAACCAATCAGAGGTGCCAAATCGGGCCTTATGGATATAACGGGTAGAAAAAAAATTCGCGGCCGGGGAGGGGGCGTGTGCAGATGGTGTGTGCGTGTGTGTGTATGATTGACATATTCCTCAGCCTTTCAATATCTGCCAGAATGATTGAGCCTGCCGGTCTTTGTTTCTCCAAGATTGTACTCACTTGCCCCATTTTGCCGCTCCTGAGAAAGTGCCGCTCTAGGCAATTGCCTAGTTCGCCTACATGGCCGTGCCAGCCCTGCCTGTACCCCCACCACAATGCATTTAACAGGTCTGCTGGGACACTTCTTATGATTGTTTCTAGCGAATAGAGAGGGGCCAACATCATTCATGATGGTTACCATATGAGCTTTGCCATAGTGCCACCGCCAGGCCAAACTTCTGATTTTTAACAATTGTCGTCGCTCAAAATGCTTTAATGGAACTCAAGTCCAGTCTGCATTCAACATCTCTAAGTGCAAAGAGGAGGAGGTCTTTGATTGTGATGACTGTTTGATGTTTCCTGCCGCGCCACCACTCAGTGAATTTTACTTTTCCAAAGTTAAGAATTTCGCAAGAATTCAGTGTTGGTGGGAATCCAGTCAAACCTCCTGTGATTGTTCCTTGTGTATAGATGTAATCTTGATGACCCCAGGACCTTCCCTATGGAACAAACACCAGGCAATATTTTTCTTCTTCAGTGCAATAATTTGGAACAATTTTAATGGGAATCCTATGAAATCTGCTAACGATGGTGCACAGAGAAATAATTGCATTGATTTTTATGGCTATATTACTTTTACTGCAGCACCACCATTAGGTGAAACTCAAAATGCAATGAATTAAACTGCTCAAATGAGAATTAGATGAACTTTGCTGTGAATCTCTTGGTGCATGAGAGCAATCCTATTGCTCATTACATTGTGCCTGTTCCTGTGGCATTATCTTTGGGCCAAACTTCACTCTATAAACAAGAGGCCCATAGGCCTCAACGGTCACCTGAATTGTATAAAAACAGACGTTATTGATGTCAATGAACCAAGTATACCTAAAAGTATCATTTTCATATTTAAAGTATAGTCAATTTCACCCCCTCCCCAAGGGTAAACATGGAGGCTGGAGGCCATGAAATCAACAATTTTGATAAAGCACCTCAAGACCCTTCCATCTATGAAGAGTATTAGTTTCTATCCTATCTCGGACAGGAGAAAAAGATTTTTGGAAGAGTATGAAGAGTATTGTTTTCCAGCTTATCTGGGTCTGGAGAAGAAGATTTTTAAAATTTCAGCGAATTTGACCACTTTTAGCCCTGCCCCTCAGAGCACATGGGGGTGGGCACCGTATAGCTCACAATTTTTGGTCAATATTTGACCAAGGAAGGTTCCTGCAAAATTGTATTTAAATTGGATCAGCGGATTCTGAGAAAAGTGGAAAATGTATCGACCAGTTTTAGCCCCACCCCTCAGAGCCCCGGAGGTTGGGTAGCATTCATTCACAATTTTGGTGCATATTTGACCCAGGAAGGTTCCTGCAAAATTTTATTGAAATTGGATCAGCGGTTTCTGAGAAGTGGAAAATGTATTGACCAGTTTTAGCCCCGCCTCTCAGAGCCCCTGGAGGTGGGCAGAATGTAATTAATAATTTAGGTGCAAATTCGACCAAGGAAGGTTCCTGCAAAATTGTATTTAAATTGGATCAGCGCTTTCTGAGAAGTCGTCGAAAATGTATTGACCAATTTTAGCCCCGCCCCTCAGAGTCCCTGGGGGTGGGCACCATATATTTCATACTTGTGGAGCATATTTGACCAAGGAAAGTTCCTGCAAAATTTTATTGAAATCAGATAAGCGGTCTCAGAGGAAGTTGAAAGTCTAAATTGTTTACGGACGCACAGTGGACGACAAAGGACTAAAGGCGATTAGGATTGGTCACTTTGAGACTTCGTCTCAGGTGACCTAAAAATGCAAGACTTCTCCATAAAGCTATACACTGTTGTCGTCCATGGACGGCAATTGTCCACTTGTGTATATGTGACCTAGACTTACTCTATCTCTGGTTTAAGCAAAAAGACTGAATATCGACACCCTCATAGAAACCAGTGAGACCTTAAATAATCTATCTTAGAGAGGCATTCTGAAGAACACTTAGAGGACAATCATGCTTTATTCAGTTTTCTTTTCTTAAAGAAATAAATGAAAGGTGTCCTTACTCAATTCCTTATACCTAGTACTTATCAACATAGTAAAGCTTCAGCCAAAATGATTCCACATTCTTTAAATTTCTTTCTCTTCTATTTAAATATAATTTATTGGTTTAAACTTCAAAAGAAACTTCAGTGATTGTCAAACACAAAATCTAGTGTAGCACCAGTACAATAAAACTGTACTTTGGCATATTAAAATATGCAAGGAAGGAAAAACAAATCAACGACTTGGAGAATAAAGGAATATACAGTTTTTTTTTTTCAAACAAAGCACCAACCACATAGAAATATCATATCATTTGCCAAATACACAAGGTAAAATATATTAATCATAACATCTATTAAATTAAGCAAGGACACAAATCAAACACTGAACTAAAACACAGCGTGGGGAATTAATGAGTTCATGGGGAGAATACGAAAAGTTCATTTGCTGACGAACTACAATGAGAACAAATTTACTTCTCATGGAGTCCCCCAGGTTACGACCAGGATCCTGTCTGTATTATTTTAATCTCAGGTGACCTTTTCACTGCGATTTGACTGAAATTATAATGAAGAAACTGATCTTTCATAAGATAAGGTATTCAAATGCAAAACCTGTGTCAGCAGGGTCCAAGCTAGTCACGGATAAAAATCTATGTCTTCAGGTATTTGGAAAAGGTCACTCCTCTGCCACTACATCCCAGCTTGGATGTTCTCTACTTGGACATGTTTCATTCCATCGGTGAAAGGATTTAGCTGGACAATAGGGGCACAATTAGATGGAGGTCAGCAGGAGACACAAAAAACCCCACCCAAATAAAAACGAAAAACAAGACGAACCTTGCAAATGACAAGGGTGAAACTGGTCAGTGAGACCAGTCAGAAAGCATCAAATGTGATGTTTCAGTGAGAAGCACTGCTATATTTTGAAACCACAGCAGAAAGAAAGCCTAACCCCGCATAAAGGGGCGAAACAATACTGACCACTGTTCACTCGGTACAGTGGAGGTTTTTGTAGACGAACACTGAGTCTTTGAATTGGTGTGGTTCAGGGTTGGGTGGTGTGGGAGCTTAGGGCCAGACCACTGTTCTCCAACAAGCCAGGGGGAATGGGAATTCTTCCATCTGTAGAGGACCTTTGCTTATTCGTTAAACCATCTGACCGTTTGACTTTGGCAAAGACAAAAGTCTCAGAAATGGTTTACTGGACAGTAATGCAGGTCTATAACAGAGTTTAAACTACATGATTTAAATTTCATCATCCCCATGTGTAAATAAATCTCTTTGTTAACCCTGTTACTATAGAGTACAAATGAGTACTGTCTGAGTGCTGGAAACTACATTAACAGATATTGAAAATGTCTACAGAGTGAAATGTTAAGCTTTAGTTCAGAAATCATCACTTATACAAGTGTCATTCTTCCAGGGGGGGAAATGCTATGGCAGCTGATACAAATGCCAGGTTAGCCATAGGCCTATTAAGTGGTATGTGCCTTAAAAAATTTAGTAAATACTGTAGAAGTGGAGATATAGAAATCAGAGAAGATTACACAGTCCTTTCTGAGCCTCTTAATTCAAATGGCTGGTTCTGTTAAGTGGGCGAAAGGCTACTTCTCTTTGTCCTGATTTGACTGGTCATTGAGGGACAGGAGTTCTGACTGAAGAGGGGTGTGGGCAGGTTGGACAAGTTTCGAGGAGGTGGGGGTGAGAGCTACCGGCTCTGCGCTTCCTCCAGAATTTGTATGGTGGAGCCCAACAGTTCCTGTAAGTCTGGGACACAGCGCACCAGGTCCACTGTTCCCTCATCATCCCCATCAGTCACCCGCAACTCTTCTGGGACTGCCGTAACTTGGCTGACGGATACCTGCTGGTACAGCTCTGCGCGCGATATCCCCACCACCTCGAAGTGCGGGTATCGCGCCCGAAAAATCCGCGCCGACATCTTCAGGCGCCTCAGAACATCCGTGAGGAGGAACCAATTGCAGAATCTGCAAAAGAAAATCACGAGAATAAACAGAATGCCCCACCAGCCATCGATTTACCACTTTGTTTGTATTGTCACACAGCAGAGGACTAGCAAGCTATTAACATGCGCTTTCTCTCTCAAGGGTTGAACATCTCATTAATTATGATCCCATCATATTATTTAAATTTCCAAACTTTGCCACCAGTGGTGCAACAGCCATTCTTGCCAAATCCTTGTGTGCAATTGGCTGACGCACTAGAAGTTAGAGGAAGTCAATGCTCCATGTTGGAATTTGCACTTCCGGTAAACAAAGCAGGTGATACTCTTTGTCAGAAACGCAACGCCAGGTCAGTGCACGACATATAGCTATGGTGTTTGCTTTGCTTGTGCGTATCCAATAATGTCACTGAAGGCAAATACATAATAGTTCCAAAATAGTATCTCGCTTGTGTTGCCTGTAGCATGAAAATACAAAGGGAAAACCAGTTTTGGGCGCTGAAAACATTGACTGTACGCAGTCTGTGGCTGAAACCGGAAGTGTGTGTCATGACATAAATATTCTAGCTCTACCCTCATCAAGGTATGGAAATTTAATTGCAACCCTCGAATTTATAATGACCTGGGGCCACATGGACAAGTGTCAAAAGTTTGATGCAACAGAAGTGAATCACATATGGAACACATTCAATGAGTTTCCCAAAAAGTAAAAATATCAGGGAAAGCACAAGGAACAATGCTCTGCTCTGAATGTCAAGCTTTGCAGTACAGCTTCCATTGCCAAACAAGAGTAGTGTTGGCAACTATCATGATAAATGACCAACAGACTTTAAAATGGAGAGATCTCAACCAAAAACAGTAGATGCAGTAACATCCTCACAAAATCATTATTTTGACATAGCACAAGGAAATCACGAACACATTGGCTCTAACCCAGATCAGCTATTCTGAACCAACAATATATGGGTATTTGAAATTTAAGTCATGTAAATAAACTTAAATGACAAAATGCAAGATATGAACAATGAGTCAATACAATCTGGGAATTTCATCAAAATTAACAGGTAAACTACTTCATTTCTGTTTTACAATAAAATATGTAAAATCTACCCAAATTGGATCAAATTGGGCTGAAAAATCTAGAAGCAGTGAACCACAAGTACTGCGTAACCATGGGAACTTCAAGAGCCGTTTCGGTAGGAACCCTTCAGAACCATATGACTGTTGGCACTCTTAGAAGAAAATGCCTTAAATCTACTTCACATTTATCACAACAAAAGGTGATCTCTATGATGAATCTGAGACAGGGTTTTATAAAACAAGTGTTTAAATTTTATTTTCAAGTCTTGTGACTGATGGAAAATTGTTGGTGTATGAAAACTTTTGACCGATAGTGTATGCCCAAACTGCGTCAATCCCAGAATTTCACCATGAGAAAGTTGTCTGGATGCCTTCTGTATATAGACCACATGATGCTTACCCCTGGGTTAGTGACACTTGAACATGGTAACAGGGTAAAAGGGGCTCGGCTGAAAACTCAAACAGGAAGCAGTCCCCGTCTGTTCTCTCCTCCCTCTCCATCCTCCCTTCATCCTTTACCTCCTCCTCATTGGGTAGTGAGAGCAGGAAATCCCAGCAGGCCTTCTCCTCAGTTTCTGGAAACGAGACAGAAGAATTATGGAGCTGCTCTGTTCTGAGTGCCAGCATTCAGAACCATCAACTTTAGTGTCACTGTGGGCTCACAGCTCCCTCCAGTGGAGCACTTCTCTGGAAAAATGCATCTTTCTTGACCATACAGGTCACCATCTCAGTACATGCATTCCTGATGGACACCATCACGACACAGGCATTATTGAATTGACGATTTTACTATTGTAGTAAACTAGCTCATCATTAACCCTCACATGAATAGTTGAGGACACACATTTTAAAGCATCTTTCAGCCTATAAAAAAACATGGTCTAGTGACAAGTTGAGGAATAAAACTGTTTTGGTTAATGCCTTCATTGTCAAATATTCATGGGCAACAGATTTTTAAAGTTTCCCCATCTCAAAGAGATTAGAAATGCTACACAATTGTCACAAAGGAGGCCGGAGTGGATACATGATTGAAACCCATGTTGCATTAAAGTATTTATCACCCAAAATGCTAATTTCCCAGGGAAGCTAATGGTATGATAGACACAGAGGACAATCTCAAGCAAATGAGGAAAGAAAAATAACTTTTTTTTTTGTAATTTGTTTCATTTTGAGTTAATTTGCTTCATAAGCTTCAAAGGCTAACAGTCCCAGCAACAGCCTCCATGAACCAGCTCTCACAGTAAAGTGTTTCAACTATTTACACAGAGAATTGGAATGTCACTTAAATCATGCAAATTCTAATGGCAAATGCATCACCGCTTCCATACTCCAGTTGCATTAGTTGTGAAGTGATTCTAAATCATAACAGTGATTCCTGTGGTTTTAAATTGATCTAATCATGTTTCAATGAACTTACTCATGAAGTGAAACGTCTAACATTACTTCCAGAATAACACTAACATGCTTTAACACCATAAAACCGACAACCCAATATGTGTGTCCAATGTCCATCAAAAGCAGCTGCTGTCTTCAAACCTATTGAACTTCAGGCCTATTTTAAATTCTAGTGCACATTCTAGCAAACACCACTGAAAACCATTCTCACTAAAGGCCCAGTCACACAGCGAAAACGCATGAATTACGCATGAATTACGCACAGATTTTCGTTTCTGCGCGGAGCGTACGTCGTATGCGTAATTCGTAGGTGGAACGAACGTGGACTGTCAGTGATTGTAAGTGGATGTGCGTCGAAGGCGGTTTGTGCGTGATTTTGAGTTTTGAACGGTTCAAAAATTTTCCAACGCACAACTGTGCGTTGGTGTGCATAATTCATGAGTCGGCATGCGTAGTTTATGCGTCGAGTATGCGTAACTATGCGCGGGACACTCGTCGGCCGTCAGTGCTTATGCGTCAGAATTGGTTTGAATCCGCGCACGTCCACGTCCGTCCACTGATGCCCCACGTTCATATCACGCATGAAACGCGCACGTATCACGTGCATTCCACTGACATCCACTGACAATCAATTATAAAACTGACGAATAACTGACATATCACTGACGGAAAACGCATTTCCGATGCACGACTGACTGACAGAAAACTGATGATTCACTGATGTCCCACTGACGAACCACTGACAACTCACGTATGTATTTTGGCATATAAAAGCAGCCATTTCGGGACCTCCTAGCAGCAGCACCAGCAGCAGGTTTTTCAGCAGCAGCAGGTTCTGGTGGATCTACATGGACTTCTTCTTCAGCAGCTTTCTTCTTCTGCACCCTTGTCTTTGAGGGCAAGCGAGCTTTCCTGGGTGGCATCTCTTGAAGTGTTCTTGATTGGCGAAAGGTACTGAGTAACTCCCGTCGTTCACCGCTTTTTATATGCGCTGAACCGAAGCGATAGTGACGCCGAAGGTGCGTTTTTCGTGCGTGCTCCGCCGGTGATTCATGCATCGGGCGTGCGTCGAATGTTCGTGGAATACTGCACCGTGTTTGCTATTATGCGTCGACGTGCGCGATATGTCAGTGATTGTAAGTGATACATGCGTGGTTCATGCGCGATTCATGCGTGATTCGTCCGAGATTTCTACCCCCGACACCCCGAAAAATTGGTCAATTTCTCAACGCACAAGCACGCACAAACCCAATCTGTGCGTGATTTGTGAGTGATTCATGCGTGATCGGCTGTGTGACTGGGCCTTCAGCAGTTTGTTACTCCCTCCAGAAATGCCAGTTAAAATTTTACTATGTAAAGAAAAAACCACAAGTTTCTGCCACCAACATGGCAATAACCCCCACCGCCTCAATTTTATGTGTCCGTACGGACTTACGAGCGGACGTACGGACGGAGGGAGATCAATACTATATCCCCCACTTTACGCTAATCGCGTGGCGGGGGATAATAATCTAAAAATGTATCACTGTTCAGTAATTAACTTTGATATGACCACCGTATGTATTTGTAATGGCTGACTGCCACTGGATCACAAAGACATTTCATAAAAATAACAAACTCAGAAAGTCAACACATTAGGTCAACAACATTTAATATGCTTTATTATGACTTTTTCAGATCTTTTTCATTGTCATTTCTGCAATTAGAATATGCAAAGTTTAATTTTCCAATTGAAAAGTTGATATCGACATGGCGATGTTTATTTTGGCAAGAATCGACATGGCGACGTTTATTTTGACAAGCTGTCACCTCCATCACCTCCAGGAAACCAGAATTTTGGGGGTCGTCACAGGTATCCAACATGAAAAGAATCCAGTCAACAGTTTTTAAGATATTGGAATTTATGCTTTGTGACCTTGAAATAAAGGTGAAGGTCACCAAAACAGCATGGTACCTTTCCCCCCCTGGGATGAACCTAGGTACCTTATACGACAAGAATCTAGTCAATAGTTCTTCAGATATTCAAATTTATGATTTGTGACCTTGAATCGAAGGGCAAGGTCACCAAAACAACAAGTTACCTTTCCCCCATTGGGGTGAACCTAGGCATCAAATATGAAAATAATCTAGTCAAGGATTCTTAAGATATTCAAGTTTAAGTGTTTGTATGGACGGACCAAGATACTCAAACTTAAGCTTTGTGACCTTGAAATGAAGGTGAAGGTAACCAAACTGTATGGTACTTTTCCCCCACTGAGATAAACCTAGATATCAAATATGAAAAGAATGTAGACAACGGTTCTTAAAATATCCACATTTTTAAGTTCATGCGTACGTACGTACGTATGGAGCCCAATACTATATATCCCGCTTCAACCTAATCGCGCGGCGGGGATAAAAAATGAACAAGATACATAAACGCTGACTCATTTTCAGGGCATACACTCATTCATGATGGCCTGAGACGAAGTGGAAATCTATCCTTTGGTCTAAACAATTAAAATTTGACATGTTTTTTAGAAATCAAGGACGTCCTCGTCCTCTAGGCTAATAAGGAGAGGGAATATTTGCTAGCTAGCTGTCGCTAAATAATTAGCCACGTTGGGCAATATTTACTGTCGCTATGAGTAAAGGCTTTTTTCTCCGAAAGTTACATCAATTTTACGGCCAAAAAAGTTGCGCATCGCAGTGATATCGTTGGCTAATATAAAAGGTCAGAGATTAGCTGGGCAGCTGATTAAATGGGCATGGAGCCTAAGAGCCAGACACCCAGCTATGTTAGCACTGATGAGCCCACGTATGCTGCCAACAGTAACCAATTAATTCAGCATTTACCGAAGTCAAAATGTTGCGTGATAATACTTGTGATCAGAATGTGCAAGAGTGAGGTAGGAAAATAAAGGTCAATCAGATTTGTTAGGAAAGCTTAGGTAATGCAATGTTTTCGTTTGGCTGGCCATTCTTCCATTAATGGGATCTAGCTAAGGTGCGTACAAGTCAAGACCTAACGTGAGCACCCGCTCGCACTCCCGGGGGATACCGATACTCAGTGAGCCAAGTTGACCACTGCAACTTCCCAGCGGTGTAGAGCGTTCTTCGTGCTACTGCATCATGGATACGAACAACGTTCTTCTTGCAACCGCTTCGCGAATATAAACCATGGAAGACTGTGTAGAACTACTTTTTTCCCCTCAAAAAACTAATATGGAATCGTTAGGAGAATTGCTAAGGAATTGGATTGATAAGCAGAATCGACAATGGCATTGATATTGATAAAATCTTATCAATTCCCACCATCCAGACATATTTTTCTGGTAATGCGTTGCTTATTTCAGCAAGAGAATGCCAAACCACATTGTGCACGAGTTTCAACATCATGGATCCGAAGTAAAAGAGTCTGGGAGCTAAACTTCCTGCAGTCCAGACGGATCACCAACTGAAAAATTTGGCATACTGATGTGACAACAGAGTCCCCAAAAGTGTTGAGAAGCTGAAATCTAAAATTAAGCAAGAATGAGAAAACATTTTACTTTCAAAATTACAGTAATTGGCCTCCTCAGTCCGAAAACACTTACAGGGTGTTGTTAAATGAAGAGATGATTTAACACAGTGGTAAACATGGCCACGTCCCAACTTTTTTTAAATTGCTGGTATCAAATTTATAATGAGCAGATATTATTCAAAAGCAATAAAATTTCTCAGTTTCAGCATTGGACATATCGTCTTCTTACCAGTTTAAATTTATTATAGAATTTAAATTATTTGCCAATCATTTAGTTTGTTTTCATTTACATTTTACACAATGTCCCAACTTTTCTGGAAATAAGGTGGCACTTAATTGAAAACTGAGGTGAAAAGTGAGAGTTAAAGTGATTAACAGATCTTGTATGAGTGAAATTCTCCCTTTCGCTGTTTAACAGCTGTGAGGCTACAGACACAGATACTGAAAACCTTCACCATTATCAGCAGAAGAAGGAGAACAGAGTTCCTCACCATAACTCAACACAGGGCATCTCAGGCTATCGACTTAATCTGCACCTTTTACAACACTAAAACAGATCAACTTCACATGCTCATGCAGTTTTGCACACATCGTTCATCAGAAAAACAAACCAGAATAAAATACAGCATTTTTCTGGAAGAAGGCTTTCGTTTCAAAATACAATTCTTTTTCCTTTTGTTTATTCAGAAAAGGCATACGCTAATGAAAACAAACTAATACCCTTAATCCGCACCCGCACAATAAACAAGCATTCTTCTGATTGGTCAGCATGGGCTTTTACTGAACGCAGAGTTGAAAGAGATCGGATCTGTTGAAGCACAAGCTATTGCCATAATTACTGCATATGCGCGAAAAGTCCTCGCTGCACTGATGGAAATCAGAAGCATCAGAATCTCTTACCGAACACAGAACTGCTGTACAAATCCCAACACAGTCCGGGATCATCTTCACCCCGCCCGTTAAGATCAGCAAAGTATTCTGCAAAGGAGCAGGGAGATATATGTCAAACAAACTGGCTACAGTCCAGTAGAGTAATTCATAAACCCTCTGTAACTTACACTCTCTGCATTTTGCAGAAGCCAATATAGAATGAGTCCCGCATCTTACTTTACATACAATCCATTCAAACAGTGGGATATTTCGGAGAGCAATTCAAGTACCCCACTCCTGGGTATATCGAGTAGTTACAAGCCATTTAGCATTTACAAAAATTGGGCCATAATGATCGGCCAAAGGGCGAACACCCACAGCTCCCAATACTACTCCTGTGTCTATATTATAAAGCAACAATCATCACCATCATACAAGAACAGACTTCAACACATCAAAATCACACTGTTTAACTGACTTCACAATCGAGGTTTGTATCAGCAGGAGGCTGGCAGGTGCACAGAGGCAAGTTACCCATGAGGAACCTCTTCATGCTGCTGCTCTGGGCCAGTCTGAGCGCAGTTTGTCCGGAGTAGGTTGCCAGGGTGGGGTCGGCCCCATGATTTAGCAGCATCCACACGACGGCCAAATTATCATTCACCACTGCATCGTGAATAGGACTGAAAATAAAAACAAAGACAAACAGTTTATAAAAGATGCAACAAAAAAAAACAAAACAAAGAAAAAAAAAATAATAATATACAATATTATATTAATTAAAAATATATTAGCAATACTCATATCGGCATGAACGTTAGTCTGAAATGTTAATTTCAAACATATCAGAAAACTACAGTCAGGTATTTGAACTTTTGAACAGTGTTTATCATACTGGGTCTGTGCAACACCATAATGGATTTTAAATAAAAAATTAGGACGTGTTTGAACTTTGGGATTGAACGAAATTCACAAGAACAGAGCAGAAATTACCTCCATTTTTATACAAAGCCCCAATATATTACAGGCTAAAATGTAGCTGGACAAAACAACATCAACATAAGGCCTGATTAATAATCAAAGAGCATATTTGTATATATACACCCTACAAGGATTAAAAAATTATAATGACAGAGACTGAACATATAACATGACACACGGTGCATATAAGAAGTTATATTGAAAGGTTTGCAATAATATGAATAAGTAATAAGAAAAAAATTCCAAACTTTCTCTAAATTCCATTAACCGCCTCTGAATTTTTTTCCTGAATTTCATTTTTAAGGTCCCCTGTCATGTCAAGAAAGGCACAGCAAATTAGCCATTGCAAGCCATTTCAAATGTGTCCTCAGTGACATCACAAGGGGGAGAGAGAACACAGAATAATGATGGAACTGATTAAGTGGTTGGCTGAAGTTGATCAGTCTTTCTAGCCCCAGGGAGGTCACTCCCGTGTTTATTGTTGAATATTTTGAAATGACTTCTAAGGGGCAATTATTTGTACACCTGGTAAAATTAATGTTTTGGTTGTAAATCAGGCAAAGAAAACTGGAAGAGGTTAAGAGTAATCATGTGTTATAAGGTCTGGCAACTGCAGGCCTCCTATAGCTCAGATGACAGAACACTGCCAAAGACATTACTAGATACTGAGATTCTTTCCTAGTGATGCTTTTATTTATTTCATAAGTCTTGTTTGTAAGTTGCTGCAATATTAACACTTTTTTGTAATAATTTTTATTAAGAATGTGTATCCCATTGTTCAGAATTATGACTAATTAGCCACTGTTTACTAATATGGGCAATTTGCTGCAGTTTAGTGGCCTTTGGTATGCAGAACACTGCCATACATGTTTTGTATACAACTTCAAAATTAATAAAAAGTCATTTTAATCTTTGCTTTTCTTTTTTCCCTGTTCTACCAAAAATGTACCAAACCATGACCTCAAAACCAGGGTACAAACCAACAATGACTTATGGATACCATTGCACCGCAAAGAGACAGCATTGCCCTGCAGTCCCGCTCACTTTGCAAAGAGAACTGGTCACGATAATATTGACAGATTGTTCTGTGCCAGGGAGTATAGGTTATAAAAAGGCCGAAACTAGCAACTTACTTTTTCCACTCGTTACCAACAAACACGACAGGCGATAGAATAGCAATAGGCCATTGAAAACCTGAGCTATGAAGTCGAAATGGAAGCAAATCGGTGTACTAAGGTGAGAGTTTGGAGCAAGCTTTTTCTTCTTGAGGACGAGGAGAAAGATCTCCTGTCGAAGTTACTGGTTTGGCTTCCTAAATGAATTCTGAACAACGTGACCATTTCATCCATTATCTGACTCAAGTAATTAACATCAAATAAGACTCAATTTCATCCTTGAAACCCCTGCTAAAGAGAGAGGACAACCTCTAGAGTTGCAGGTGAGTAAGCAAGCCAGGTAGCTGCTTTCTTATGTTAGCACAATGATCCGGCAACGCTTTCATGACTGACAAACTTTTCCACTTGCTGGATAGCTCCAGCCAGCTCACAGCCAACATTCAACCCACAGCCAACATTAATGTTACTTGGCAGAAATGAAGCTAACCATGCCAAAATTATATTGCCAAAATGGCTGGTGAAATTTTTCACGTGCTAGCTTGCTCCAGACCGGTGAAACTGCACCCAAATGAAAACTTTCACTAGGGGATCGAAAGGTAACATTATAGAAGGCACGATATCTAGCCTTCTTTCTGTAAAATGTGTCCTCATCCATAAAATCCTCAGCTCTCATATTTTTAGGTCGCATTTCCACTATTGTAAATGTAGTTACTTTGCAATATAAGCAAAGACAGGTTTTATTTCTGAGCAGCATCTAGGGGACCCAGAGACAAGAAATCCAAGCTGAAATAGCTTGTAATTCTTCCTTACCTCCAACTACTTCACTGTCTGTGTCAAATGACTGTGCTGTAGAAGGAAGTAGCCGATTCCCAGATATATACAGACAATTGACAAGTACTGATTGCATTTTATAGATGACATCCCTAACTCAGATAGATAAAAAGGTCTAAAACTGGCATATTGTCCATTTAACAGAAACTGATTCCCAATGTCACACTTGAAATCAACTTTAAACCAGGGCTCGAATTTCACGAAGGCATCGACGGCAATTTCCGTCGATGCCCTACCTTTTTTCCGTGCTGCCAACTCATAAAAGCTACAGTTCACAGCATTAGAGTGCCGCGCCCTTTCCCCGCATTGCCGAAAGTGCCCCTCGGCCAAAACACCTACCCAAAATACAAAACCCAAAACCAGTGAAGTTGGCACGTTGTGTAAATCGTAAATAAAAACAGAATACAATGATTTGCAAATCCTTCTCAACCTATACTAAATTGAATACACTGCAAAGACAAGTTACTCAATGTTCGAACAGGTAAACTTTGTAATTTTTTGCAAATATTAGCTCATTTGGAATTTGATGCCTGCAACATGTTTCAAAAAAGCTGGCACAAGTGGCAAAAAAGACAGAGAGTTGAGGAATGCTCATCAAACACTTATTTGGAACATCCCACAGGTGAACGGGCTAATTGGGAACAGGTGGGTGCCATGATTGGGTATAAAAGCAGCTTCCCTGAAATGCTCAGTCATTCACAAACAAGGATGGGGCAAGGGTCACCACTTAGTGAACAAATGCGTGAGCTGATTGTCGAACAGTTTAAAAACAACATTCCTCTACGAGCTATTGCAAGAAATTTAGGGATTTCATCATCTACGGTCCGTAATATCGTCAAAAGGTTCAGAGAATCTGGAGAAATCACTGCACGTAAGCGACAAGGCTGAAAACCAACATTGAACGCCCGTGACCTTCGATCCCTCAGGCGGTACTGCATCAAAAACTGACATCAGTGTGTAAAGGACATCACCACATGGGCTCAGGAACACTTCAGAAAACCACTGTCAGTAACTACAGTTCGTCGCTACATCTGCAAGTGCAAGTTAAAACTATACAATCCAAAGCGAAAGCCATTTATCAACAGCACCCAGAAATGCTGCCGGCTTCGCTGGGCCCAAGCTCATCGAAGATGGACTGATGCAAAGTGGAAAAGTATTCTGTGGTCTGACGAGTCCACGTTTCAAATTGTTTTAGGAAACTGTGGACGTCGTGTCCTCCGGACTAAAGAGGAAAAGAACCATCCGGACTGTTATAGGCGCAAAGTTCAAAAGCCAGCATCTGTGATGGTATGGGGGTGTATTAGTGCCCAAGGCATGGGCAACTTACACATATGTGAAGGCACCATTAATGCTGAAAGGTACATACAGGTTTTGGAGCAACATATGTTGCCATCCAAGCAACATCTTTTTCATGGACGCCCCTGCTTATTTCAGCAAGACAATGCCAAGCCACATTCTGCACGTGTTACAACAGCATGGCTCCGTAGTAAAATAGTGCGGGTACTAGACTGGCCTGCCTGTAGTCCAGACCTGTCTCAAATACGACAACGGAGACCCCGGACTGTTGAACAACTTAAGCTGTACATCAAGCAAGAATGGGAAAGAGTTCCACCTCAAAAGCTTCAAAAATTGGTCTCCTCAGTAAAAGGAAAGGCGACGTAACACAGTGGTAAAAAGGCCCCTGTGCCAACTTTTTTTTAAGTTAATGATTATTTACAAAAAAAAAAAAAGTTTCTCAGTGTGAACATTAAACATCTCGTCTTTGCAGTGTATTCAATTGAATATAAGTTGAAAAGGATTTACAAATCATTGTATTCTGTTCTTATCTACAATTTACATAACGTGCAAACTTCACTGGTTTTGGGTTTTGTCTATAAATCACGCAGCATTTCCCATTTTTACCAGTGGCGGTTCGTCGGCCTCAACAGAGGGAAGCCAAAACCTCGCTCTTCAAAGCTTAATGACTTAAACCTTTCTCAGTTTACTTTTCTTGATCAACAGTTGCTCATACGAATTAGTAGAAGGACAGTCAAATTTATTTTCGATAGCAGATGACGACGCAAATTATCAATACGTCTTTATAAATAAGTTGGCGAGGCTTCTTTTGCAATGAGTTCAACTATAGCAATGACATTCCATTTTCCAAAATCTTTATATAGAAGTAAAGAATGCAATGTCGCACAGCTTATTGCTGAATGAGCCTCACCAATCAATTTGCGAATCTATGCTGTTTCATGAGCTACTTGAGCACGGAATTAATGAAGACTTAGGCCTATGGTAATTTACGTCGTAATTTATGTGTGAAAGAAAACCCCTCATAATTTCATGGTGCAATGCATAACAATGCTATTGAAAATAAATTTGACTGTCCTTCTACCAATTCGTGTGAGCAATTGCTGATCAAGAAAAGTAATCTGCAAAATGTTTAAGTCATTAAGCTTTGAAGGGCGAGGTTTTGGCTTCCCTATGTTACAGCCGACAAACCGCCACTGGTTTTCACAAATGTCTTTTTCGCCCTTTTCTTTTGATCGTGGTTGCAGAATTATTCTTGAGCAATTTATGCATCTCCTCTATTTTTAACTCCGATCACCATGCCGACAGGTGAAAGATCAGAAAAAGAAAAAAAATGCAGAATTACAGTCGGCAGCTGCAGTGTAGCAAATTGACAAAGTTATGGAGGTACTGAAATTCTCTAAGGTTGTGTGTTGATAAAGCTCGAGAAGTGGTCTGTATAGCCAGTATCTAGCGCTGTTGTCAGTGCGAATGTTGGAATGACAGGAGAAAGTCCAAATTTCGTGGGTGGCTAAAAGATGGACAAAATAGCTAAATATGACTATTTTTTCAATGACCTGGCGTTTGATTGGCATGTCCTTTGCTTGTACTTGCATTATAGCAATGCCCAAACGATGTCCCAGTGCAATACTGAGCCAATTTCCAAGACAGCAAGCAGGGAAAAATACGGGAAATGCTTTCTTTCAAGGATGGTTTTGACATGCATAGCACACGCTGATTAGTCACTTTATATGAGAAACAACAGCAACTTCTGCCGTGCCCCTTATCACCTGTAGTTCGAGGCCTGTTAAATCTTTTATCTGCTAACAAGGTGAACAGTTTTTGCACCATGATCTTTTGGCTCCTTATTGACACCATCTTATTGATTCACCATCTGAGGGTAAATGAGCACTTGCATTTGTTTAATGGCCAGTTTGCAACCTTTCCTCAACATTTTGTATTTACTGTGCAAAGTGGTATGTTTACTCAGTCATGCATGTTTTGGAACTACCAGAATTGTGAAAGTCCATTACCAACAGTCTTCTCAAAAGAGGTTCTCTCACAGTGATGGCCAACAAGAAGCAGTGCATTCTTCTTAACTCATTTTTATACCCATGAGAACATAAAATGATGGAATAAGTTGATTTCACTTTTTTATTTAAGTTAAATCATACAGCCTAATAAATTTTGTTACATTTTATTCCCAGTAATTGTTAGGGGCATATGACAATAATTTAACTCGTACAATTTAAAATGAGATAAATGATATTGAAAAATCGCAGATAATGCGTTTAAATACAATATATAGTTTTAGCATTTGCCAGAACAAGTAATATTGATTACAATTGTTTGTTATATGCCATCTTTCTTCATTTTATTATGTAGCAGGACACAAGTTTTGGACCTGACTGCAATGCGAGGGGGGGGGGGAACTTGATAAAAAATTTTCAATATTAAATGAGATCCCCTTGGTGCCCTCTGTTGAACACTGGTAACTTTTCTAAACTGTGAAAATCAGTAACAGCATCAGATTCGTTAGGTTTATAAAATATTTAAAACACCTTACAGAGGAAATATACAGTGGGCTCCAAAATTACTGGCAATGCTATAATTACTTGGAATTACAGGCAAATGGCAATGTACAAACACCACAAAAAAACAATAATAGAGAAACGAAACAGAACATTCTAAATACTTTATTAATGTTTTGATGGAAACAACCAGAATCATAACCATCATTTCATACAAAATAAATTTCAACAAAAAAAGGTTTCATAATAACTGGGACCCTTCATTTCATGCAAATGCAACCACCTCTGGCAAGGATAACAGCATGGAATCTTTCCCTGAAACTTTTGACAAGGTTATGCTCACATTTGGAGGGATTTGGCCATTCCTCTGAGTAGATCCTTTCAGGATCCTTGGCATTATTAAGTTTGCGTTCATGAACTGAGATGGCCATTGCAGAACACAGAACCATTTCTGTGTGGACCTTAAGGTATGCTGTGGGTAATGTCTAGTTGGAAAGTCGACTTACGGCCAAGTCCCAGCTTTCTGGTGGGGGCAACTAGATTGGCAGCCAAAATATCCTGATACTTGGTGAGATTCATAATGCAATTAATCTTAACCAGTGCCCCAGGACCTTTGGAATTAAAACAGCCCAAAAATATGACGGATCCACCATCATACTTCACCATGGGTATAAGGTGCTTCCCCTAGCATGCATCTCTGTTTCATCGCCAAACATCTTGATGCTGTACCTGACAGAAACATGCATTTTTGGTCTCATCTGACCAAAGCATCTCATTCCAGTCATAATTAAAATGACGTTTGGCAAACTCCAAGCATTTGCTTCTGCGTCATCTGGTCAGAAAAGGCTTTTTTTTGGCAACCCTCGCAAAGAGCCTGAGGTTGTGGAGGTGGCGCCTGATGGTGCTTTTTGAAACCTGGTGACCCAAAGATAGCACCAAGGCCTGCAATTCCTTCACAATGAATCTTAGGGATTTTGTTGCTTCTCTCACCATCCTCAATATCCTGGGGGGCAAAATGCATTTTGTGTCCTCTACCATAGAGGTTTTCAATAGTTCATTATCATTAAAAAATTTCAAATACAGTGCTCAGTGGCATAATCAATCATCTGAAGACATTACCATATTTATACAGGTCTATGAACATCTGACTAATTTGAACTGACAGCTTTTTCTTCTTCATGGTGTTTGATGACAAAAGGATATTGCATGTGTGCTACCTCATTTTTATAACCATGTGAAACAGGAAGTGGTGTAATGGCTCAATATAGTTGAACACTTAACAGTTATATAAAAACTAAATAAGAGGAATTTTATACCTGATTTAATTTTGGTGGATGTAATTTATGATAATCTTAGAGGGTGCAGTTAATTGTGAATCTGTGATTTGAAGGAAATTGATTTTTAATTAAATCAGTATATGATTTTAGTTGGTTCCATTAGAACATTAATATCATACAGCATTTCTCACGTCGTTATATAATGTTCTCTATAAACATATATTTTTAGAATTTTTCATAGTGTTGTTTGTGCATTTCCAGTCAGGGGTGCCAGTAATTTTGGAGCCTACTGTATGTGCCATACATTTTTATTTGCTTTTGATACAGTTTACATGGAATTGTAGCAAAATGTAACTATTACTAATATTTCTTTACGCGTTACTATGTCAATTTTTCTTTTCTTTCATTGTAGTCTTAAATCTGAGATCAATTTTTTTCTTAAAGGAGGAGACCTTGCCCAGCCAAAGTGTATTTCAGTGGAAGCTATAATACTTAATGTCAAAAACACATAGATTTACAAATTTTAATTAAGTAAGAATCCAGTGCAACGTATTTTAAAACCAGCAAGCCTTGAAAATGGCGACAGTAGCACGAGACAGACATTTTAACTCAGTGAATCTAATTTTATCCAATCAAACGCCAGTACACTAGACTGTGCCACACTGCTCGCGACGTCAGTTAAACCCATTCCTTTCATACTCATCATTTAGTTATCATTAAATTCTTATCCGCCTTTGCTACGTTTTAGGGCTGTTAAAAGCTGCTTTTGGACCTGTACAGCAACTGCAGTCCTCTGTGCAAGACCAGCGGGGCTCAAACTGCTATGCTCAAAGCCAATTCCCAATAGCTAGGACATCATTGCCACTACATCTAAAGGAAGGAGTGTTTTCCTTTACCCAATACAGTTTGTCATGGTAGCACCTAGAGATGTCCTTTCTAGGGATCGACCGATACGTCGGCCCGCCGATATATTAGGCCAATATTTTCATTTTTTACTTGAATCGGCATTGGCCGATTCATGCGTGGGTTTGCCGATATATTTTTCTGCGGAATGACTTACAGACTGCCATCCAGGGGCAGCTCTGTGTTGCCGGAAGACCCTGCAGCACATGCAGACGCATTACCCCTCCCCCACTGGAAGAGTGGTGAACGCAGTGGCTGCTTCAGAACAAGGTGCTTTAAAATTTCAATTAGCCTCTCACTGTTAAACTTAGTTGAAATATTGCCACCCACTTTGAAAGTGGAAACATGAATACCAAGTAATTGCGATGTAGTACACGTGCTTGCAAACATTGTTAGGTTTGTGGGTCAGAAAAACAGGAATGCTGCTGAATGCTTCGTCTTTAAAAGTGCTTACCATTGTGTTTAGGGAGCTGTTGACATAGTTGTAGGCTAATATGTACAGATGTGAGGTTAAATGCGTTTCGTGCCGTGTGTGTGTGTGTGTGTGTGTGTGTGTGTGTGTGTGTGTGTGTGTGTGTGTGTACGTGCAAGTTCGAAATTGCAACCAAAATTAACACTGTGCGACCTTCGAATTAAAGTAGTCGCACAGACCGCCTTTTCCCCCAATTAATCGCCTCTTTTCGGGGTACATTTGGTAGTCAGAAAGCAAGCCAGGCGCCGCTGCAGCTTCAATAAAGATGGGCATATGTCTCGGAGCAGTGCATGAATCTACTGGACATACCGCAGCCGAGCACACCCAGTGTGTTCCCTCGAGCTGACAGTAACCATTCTGACCAATCAAAGGGGAGGTTGACGTCCTAAACCCATGGATATATATCTATGCCTAAAACCTCAGTACTGATTCTAGAATGGTAAATATTAGCCGTCAAACAATTCATTTCGCGGGAATGAGAGTTACTATTGTAGCTATGCACAAGATTTGGACGGAAAATGAAACTAAGAGCAATGGAAGACTTCTTTTTTTGGTTACCGTTAACATTAAAAAAAGTCGAGTCGCTATCAAAAGTTACTGAAACTGAAAATCATGACTGTGATTCGGATGAAGCGGCGGCGAAATCAGTTGATTATTTTTGCAAAGAGTTGCATCGAAATTTTGAATGGCTAAGGTTATAAGAAGGTGAAGTGCACCGTGTTAATTGTAAAGATAATGGCCCGAATCTCGCTGTTAACAGCGCGTTATCTACTTAGTCCAAACCAGGGGCGGAGCTACGGGGGGGGGCTGGGAGGGCAGCACGCCCCCGGCCCGGGCCAATGCGGGCCCGGATGGGAGGTGGGACTTTGGATAGCCCTGCCTCTACTACGGTTAAGGGGAGTTTGAGAAGGCAAGGTCGTCCCGTCAGGCCCGGGCATAATTTGTATCATTTGAATCGAGTCGGGCTTTGCATTATTGTTTGTGTGGTAAATGAGCGAGTATGCTGTGCGTTTCGAATGCACAAGACAATGCAAAAATGGATGGTGCGGAGGTGAAACTGAGATTAGCCTGTGGTGACTTCGTGAAAATGGGGGGGGGGGGGGTTTTCTCAAAACTATTTACGCTCGTATTTTTCAGATCCAAAAATATACCCGCGATTTACACATGTAGGCTATAGGCCTAGTTCTGAATGAAAAATTCTGAAATTGAACAGCACAAATGATTCACTCTTGACTGGTATGCCACATACGCACATTTAATTAAAGTCGGGCTGCGAATGGGTTTGGGCTCTACAACGCTGTCAATCAAAACGGGCCAGGCTCGGGTCTAGCTCTATCGGGCCGCCCATGCATTGTAACGTTACCTAGAGGACCCCAGGATTTAACATTATTTGTAAAGCACTCTTCGTGGTAACCAATTAGACTACTTTAAAAGAGCAACTGACTTGAGTGATGTGGTACGTGTAAATAAAATATTGAATAAAATGTTGTGCTGCGTGACTGGCTGTATTTTCACTCACACGTTTAACTTTGACAAGCAAATTTATAAGTGGATCGCCGATATTGTCTCCAAGTGTATTTTGGATTAGACTTGTGACCAACCGTCCACCAACGTCATCATCAGTCACTTGTCAACAGATTGTAAACTAGGTGGAGTATTTTTACGGACTGCGTTATCATGAGTGCACTTCATATAAGCATAAGAGTGGAGCGGCAAAGCGAAAAGAAAAGGAAAAAAGAGAGCAAGGAAAAGCCAAGTTACAAAAACTGGACACATATTTTGTTCGTCATCCTGGAGATGAACCCGACTCTTCTGTTGGCAGCGATTCAGGCCCGCCAAAACTGCTAGCACAGCCAGGGAGCCAGATTAATTACAGGTAGCAATTCTAATATCACTGTGCACAATGTGTGAGTTAGCTGTAAACTGTTGGTGGTTGTAACTTGTAGTTGCCTAGCCGCCTCGCTTATATCCCCTTCTTTCTCTCTCGACGGTATAGCGGTGATCTCAGGGATTCAGCAGTTGCTAGCTGCTCCAGGGTAGAGCCAGACCTGGCGCCTGACCAGCAGCCCCCCTCCTCACCCACGCTGGACACTGTAATGAAAGCAGCACCACGTCTCTTCCCGGTACAGGTGACACGGAGACCACGGATGAAGAAACCCCCTCCCTAGAATGTTTTCCGACTGATCGGGCCAACATCAATAGATACATCCTTAAGATGGGCCCATGCAGACCCAAAGGTCCATTTCCTATAGATCACGACAATCGATGTTTTATTATTACATGTTACATGTTACATTACATGTTTTAAGTTACTACAACTCTACCTCGAAAGTTGGGGTGAAACTTCCCCGCAGCTGGTTGTGTTATTCCCCCAAGTTAGACTGCTGTTACTGTGAGCCGTGCTGGCTTTTTGCCAACCGAAATGCCCCGCATTTCAACAGTGCATGGGTAAACTGAATAAGAGAATGGAAACATCTCACTGCCAAAATTGAGAAGCACGAATCCACGCAAATACATCTTGGTGCATGCATAGTCTACGAGCCGTGGAAACTCAACAGCACAATAGACGCTGAAATGGAGAGGAATGTGCGTAATGCAGCCTTGTTTTGGAGACAGGTCCTGGAGCGCATTGTAAATGTCACTCTTACTCTGGCTTCATGCAACCTGGCATTCAGGGGCCACAGGGAAGTTCTAGGTCAGGGTAATGCTGGCAACTTTTTGTCAATAAACAAGTTATTAGGTCGCTACGACCCTGTTTTGAAAGAGCTTATCAACCGACCAAAAGGGTCAGTGAAATACCCAAGTCACCAGATTCAAGATGAAATTATTTTCATCCTGTCTCAACATGTGAAAGCTGACATAATTACTGAAATAATTGAAGGCCCATTTTATTCCATTATCATGGACACAACGCAAGACGTGTCAAAGACAGACCAGCTGAGCCAGGTATACCGTTACGTAACTTTAGTTAAGAATGACATGGATATTGCAACAGATATACAAATCAATGAAGTGTTTTTAGGTTTTGAAGCGACCGTGGGCTCATCAGCATCAGAGCTTGAAAACCAAATCCTGGACTCTATACAGAAAATGGAATAGATCTGTCAAAATGCCGTGGACAAGGCTACGATGGGGCTGCGAATATGAGTGGTGCGTATTCAGGCGTACAGGCAAGAATAACAGAGAGGGAGCCCCTTGCCCGTTATGTTCATTGCGCTGCCCATAATCTCAATCTTGCTCTCAACGACTCTGTTAAAAATGTCCCTGGGGTGAAGCAGTTCTATGACACTGTAGAGCACTTGTACAACTTTTTTGGTCATAGTATCAAACGATGGGCGCTCCTCGGTGAGTTATTGAAGCCAGAGAGCAGAACTGTCACATTAAAGCGCCTCTGTCCCACTCGCTGGTCATCTCGACATGATGCGCTTTTTGCGCCAAGGCACAGATTTGGAGACATTATAAAAGCCCTTGTCAAAATATCCCTGACCAGTGACAAAAAAGAGGAACGCAGTGAATCAAGTGCGCTCAAGAATGCCATAAGCAAATTTTCTTTCATATTTTTGGTCAACATGCAAACCAAGATTCTTGAGTGTATAAATGCTGCCTCACAGTTACTGCAAGCTAAGGACGCGGATATTCTGAAAGCTTCTGCAAAACGTCATCAGTGTTTTGATGGAGTTTAGGGGGCAATTTGATGAAGCTAAGTCTGCCACTCTTGCTCTAGCTACGAAATGGGGATGTCAAACGCAGTTTGAAGCAACCAGGGCCAGAAAAGTTAAGAGTCACTTTGGTGAACTTTCTGAAGACAGCCGCCTCACTGACGCAGAGAGCAACTTTCGGGTGAACGTTTTCAATGCCTGTCTTGATATTATCATCCAGCAACTATCCCAAAGATTTACCAGCTTAAATGGAACTGTGAATATGTTTGAGGCAATTCACCCCAACACACTGATGCAAGCAGGAGATGAGGAATTACACCAAGCTGCCCGGCGGCTTAAGTGAGCACTACAGTCGTGACATCGCCCCCAGCTTCCCTGGCCAGCTGCTTTGTTTCAGAACTTCTTTCAGGGACCAAATATCAAAGCAAAAATCTGTTGCGGATCTGGCAAAAATGCTCATTGTCAACCACCCAGCAGTAACTTCTACTTTCAGCGAAGTTTGCACCGCCCTCCTTTGATTTATGACTCTTCCCATCACCGTTGCAACCTCCGAGCGCTAATTCTCCAAATTAAAACTCATTAAAAACCACTTGAGGAGCACAGTGGGACAGGAGAGACTGAGTGGACGTGCCATGTTGTCCATAGAGAATGAGAGAGCAAAGAAAATGGACATGCAGAGCATCACGGACGAGTTCGCGGAGCGCAAGGCTCGTAGTATGCCTTTCAAATAGTGGTGCGTAGGCCTATAGTGCTTCATGTTGAAATTTGTGAACGTGTGAGTCGCAGTGCCAGTTTTACTAAACTTCATAGGCTCTGAGTTGAAATAGCTAAAGTTGGTGTCAAAATGATACGGTTGTTATTTGTTGTTTTGAACTGCTTTGAATTTGTGCTGTTTTATTATTAGTGACCTAGGGTTGGGTTAGGTTGTTGTATCTCGGTTTCTTATACTTTATGTCCGTTTGATGGACTTCAAAGATGAAACAATCGCTCTCCGTGGTGGTGCCGAAGCTTGTAAGACCCGCTGTTGCGGGCATGCGTATGGGTAAAATGACGTTATCATGTGCTTTATTGTTTGGGTTTAAAGGGCCCGATCATTTGCCCCGTCCCCGGCCCAGCTCTGTGTTGTTCCGCTACTGGTCCAAACACTTTAAACGTAAAAGTCCTTCCATACATGGAGAAAACAAGAAACACAGAAAATACTGCGACAAATGTGCGTAAACGAGTAGATCCGTATTTCTGTTAATAGTTGCAACTTATCAAAATATGCTGCCTCGCGGCTCGGCGTTTGCGCATCCCTAAAATCTGTCTATGTTTCTTCGCTCATATCTTCAGTATCCTATCTACAAAAATCATGAACATTTTTTACAGCGCGTCTTTAGACCAGGAAACGTTTATATATTTGCAAGTACAAGCAACGTTTTCCTGAAAATGCAGAAATTAGAAGACAATTGCGTGTGCAGTGGCGTCTCTGGAAGTGATAATTGGTGGAGCCCGGACCATGCCTTTGCGTCAATGATTGTTCCTGGCTTGTACTCAGTTATTTTCCGTTATTAACACGTTTTCCAATTTTGACAATAATCCTCTGGCAATCGAAGGTACGGTTTCTCTCTCCGTGAAATCTATTGGCGAGTAAATAATGGGATAAATTCAGATCAGAAAAATTATTTAGGCCTCTCAAAAATTGTTCAACGCTTTATGAATGACAAACTGCTCTCATACGTGCGCTACATTTTCCACTCATCAAGTGATTTAACTGGCGCTTCATGATCATTTTGTTTAAATAAAATATAAGACCATTTGAAACGTCTGTGTGCAATTCTGAATAACGCTGATTTAAATGCAGGAAATGACGCTTCCAGATTCCGTACCGAAATGTACCATACCGCACCGGCGTGTTCTCGGAGTGAATCTATTGCTCAGTCCCTCAAGAAGTTGCATGTCGCGATTGCATCTATTAAACCAAATTCAACCAATCCACGCAAATTTCTCGCGGACCAAAAAATAAATAAATAATAAATAATAAATAAATAAACAATAAAAAAGCTGGGAAAATCCAGGCAGGATTGTTTGTCAATTACGCGAATGATTGCATGCAAGTCAGGGTTAGTAATTAAGGGGAGCTCTGGGCCGAACCAATCTTTAGTCCGAGAGACGCGCCTGGGCGTGTGGCATAGGCCATCTGAAAAGAAACATATCTAACTCATTAAAAAGTCAGCTTATGTTATAATTAGCCAACAAAGAGCAAAGTTGCCGCTGTGGACTGACTCATATTGCAATATTGAGGCGAAAAAAAGGACTTTACGTCAGATCTGCATTCAACCCGAACACAATTGAAGATTTGATTCGGATCAGAGTGGAGGGTCCCCTGGACATATTTGATGCCTCATAGGCAGTGAGGAGATGGATTAAAGGGCAGAGAGCAAGGAGACCCAATTTTAAATCCTGGCCTCCAGATATAGCATAAAGCCAATGTAGTGGATACCTTTGTTAATCAAGGAACTTAAGACTCTCATGTTGATTAATAATTATCATTTGCTGCAGACAGTTGTATTGTTAATGCGGAGTGTTATATTGTAATTTTTTTTGTAATGTGAATATAGGCCACTGGATGGCAGTATTTACCTTTTTTTTATTCAGCTCAGACTGGAGCTATGTTTGGACATGTTTCAGACATGTCTGGGGCAAGTCCCCGAAAATAAAAAAAAAAAAAGGTCTAAATGTGGGTGGGGTCTGCAAAAGAGTATATAAGGAGTAGAATTGAGACAGTAAAGTAGTAGGAGAAATTGCAAGGAGAAGGATACATGTGACCAGACCAGTCATTTCTGTTCAAGACCTGTGAAGTTTCTTTTGTGGATTTTTGCCTGTGTTTGAGCATTTTCCCCACCCAGGACATCACCAAGCCACCCCACCAAAACAAGGGACTGTAAATATTTCTGTTTTTGTTGTAAATCAATCTTGGTATTAGTTGTAGATAGTAGATTAGTTAGTTGTTATTGTCTGTTTAATTAAATGTGTTTAAGTTTTAAATTGTGTCTGTCATCCCTTGCTGTTGCTGTTGTGTTGTAAATTGTAATAACAAATTGGGGCCATAACAAATTGGGGGCTCGTCGGGGATAGACCATTGTGTGAGTAATTTATTGAAAATCTAACATTTCAAATAGTAAAATTGTGTTTTTTTTAATTTTCCTATATAAATATATTGACAGATCAACAGCAATGGATGATTTCTTGGCATCACCAACCGTTGAGGTTTTGAAGTCTTTTAAAAAGACAGAACTGCTAGAAATTTGCAGACATTTAGAGCTGACAGAGGTAAAACCAGCCATGCGAAAAGCAAGACTGGCTCGAGAGATAGTTGAATATTACATTGATGAAAATGTGTTTGCACCAGGAGATCTGGAACAGTTTCCAGTGGAAAATCCAAATATAGAAATGGAACTTAAATTAAAAATGCTAGAATTTGAAAGGGAGGAAAAAGAAAAAGAAAAACAAAGGCAGTTTGAGTTAGAAAAATTAGCAAGAGAAGAGATTGAAAGGGAGGAAAGAGAAAAACAAAGAGAATTTGAGAGGGAAGAAAAAGAAAAACAAAGAGAATTTGAGTTAGAAAAATTTGCAAGACAGAGAGATTTTGAATTAGAGAAATTCGATAGAGAAGAAAGACTCAAAATGGAGCAACTAAAAATTAAAATTGAAACTAAAAATAAATTTAGTGCCAGTCAGGAGGTAAAGCTGGTGCCTCCATTTTCAGAAAAGGATGTAGACAACTATTTCCAGTGTTTTGAAAAGGTAGCAAAGAGTTGCCAGTGGCCAAAGGAACACTGGCCTCTGATGTAGCAAACTGTCCTCAAGGGTAAAGCTCAACAAGCCTATTCGGCTTTGTCTGCAGATGATTCCTCTGATTATGAGGTTGTCAAAAAGGTTATTTTGAGAGCTTATGAGTTGGTTCCAGAGGCTTACCGTCAGAAATTCAGAGGTCTGAAGAAATCTGAAAATCAGACTTATGTGGAATTTGCTAATGATAAGAAGGTTTGCTTTAAGCGCTGGTGTACTTCTATGGGGGCAAGGATGATTTCAACTCACTAAAAGAGATGGTGTTAGTTGAAGAATTCAAGAACTGTGTTAAGGATGATATTAAGACCTACCTTAATGAGAAGCAAGCACTGAATTTGCAATCAGCTGCCGAATTTGCAGATGAATATGTTCTCACACATAAGTCCAAATTTCAGTCTAGCAGTAACAATAGATGGTCCCTATTTCAGAAAAAGGGTTACGGTGATACCCAAGATTCCTCACCCAAAGACAAAGACAAATCTGGTGATGGTGCTCAGAAATCCAGTAACAGGTCTGATCAAAGTGTGAAAGCTAGTTTGCAGTTATAGCAAGAAATCTGGTCATGTCACAACTAACTGTTGGTTCCTTAAAGCTAAGAAAGAAAAAGAAAAGGACACCAAACCAAATGCCTTTGTGAAAACAAGGTTGGAAACCCCTGTAGTAGATAACCGATCTGCTAAATTGCCTGCTTCTTGAGGGGCTAAAAAGCCTGATACTGCTGACTTTGTGAGGGAGGAATTTCTTCCATTTGTGTCAGAGGGATTTGTGGCTCTGAATGAGCAAAATACTCCTGTCCCCATATATATCCTAAGGGATACCGGAGCTTCTCAGTCACTTTTGTTGATGGACTCCTTGGAGTTACGTGATGAGACCGCTTCAGGGGATTTCATACTTGTACAAGGTATTGAAGGGAGGACTGTATCTGTACCCCTGCGCTCTATATTCTTGAAGTCAGATTTAGTTACAGGACAGGTAAAGGTGGGACTTATGTCAAGTCTACCTATAAAGGGTGTTTCTCTGTTGCTAGGCAATGACCTGGCTGGGGGCAAAGTAGTTCCCCCTGTACATCTTACTTCACAGCCGAGCACTGAAGATGGGGATGAGGACCCATCTCTGTATCCTTCTTGCGCAGTGACTCGTGCTATGGCCAAGAAGGCTAAAGAAGATGATGTTGTGGTGCCGTCCAGCACATTGAATAGTCAGGACTCAGGTGGTTCGCCTCATGACTCTGATTGGCCTACTATGGTTTCTCCGTTTGAGAACTTATCAGACACTTTTATCAGTTCATTGTTCAGCCAGCCAGATGGGTTTGGTGATTCTGATGTGTCTGGAGACTTGTCTCTGTCCAGAAAGCGGTTGATTGAGGAGCAAACTAATGATCCTGAAATTTGTGCACCAAGGAGGAGAGCCCTTCCTGATAATGAAATAGACGCAGCTCCAGTTGGGTATTATCTCAAGGATGGTGTGTTGATGCGGAAGTGGCGCCCTCCTGATATCCCTGCCAATGCAGATTGGGCAGTGGTCAGGCAAATTGTTGTTCCGAAGGTCTACAGGAATGAGATCTTAACAATGGCTCATAGTTTACCTTTAGGAGGTCATCTTGGTGTTAACAAGACTGTTGATAAGATCATGAAACACTTCTTTTGGCCTGGGCTTCGGAAAGACGTTTCCAACTTTTGCAAAACCTGTCACACTTGTCAGGTAGTTGGAAAACACCAGTTAGACCCACCTGTAGCTCCATTGCAGCCTATCCCAGCATTTGGGGAGCCATTCTCTAGGGTCATTGTTGATTGTGTTGGTCCATTACCCAAGACTAGATCTGGAAATCAGTACTTGTTGACAATCATGTGTGCATCTACCAGATTCCCTGAAGCCATACCCCTACGTAACATCAAGGCAACTGCAATCTCGAAGGCTTTGATAAAGTTCTTCACGTTGTTTGGCCTTCCCAGGGAAATTCAGTCAGACCAAGGTAGCAATTTCACTTCAGGATTGTTTCAGCAGGTTGTGTATGAACTAGGTGCAAAGCAGATTCTTTCTAGTGCCTATCATCCAGAAAGTCAGGGTGCCTTAGAGCGGTTTCATTCCTCTCTCAAGACAATGATGAGGACTTATTGTTATGACCATGAGAAAGACTGGGATGAAGGTGTTCATTTGCTGTTGTTTGCAGCTAGAGACGCAGTGCAGGAGTCTACTGGATTCAGTCCATTTGAGCTAGTGTTTGGTCATGAAGTGAGAGGACCTTTGCTATTGAGTAAACAATGGTAAGAGGAAGAGCCGCACATCAGTCTGTTAGACTATGTTAGCAAGTTCAAGGAAAGATTGCATGCAGCTTGTGACCTAGCCAAAGAGAACTTGAAATCAAGTCAGGGAAAAATGAAAACTTGGTATGATCATAAGGCTAGAAGCCGTGAGTTTAAACCAGGAGACAAGGTCCTTGTGTTGTTTCCCTTGCAGTCCAATCCATTGCAGGCTAGATTTCATGGTCCTTATGAAATTCTGACAAAACTCAATGATCTCAATTACATTATGAAGACTCCAGATGGGAGAAAACCTAAACAATTGTGTCATATTAACATGCTCAAGCCTTATCATGACAGAAATGCTAGGGTTGCAGCTGTCATTTCAGATTCTCCAATGGTCGAAACTTGTGAAGATGAGGGGGAGTTTCAAGATGATGAACCTAGAATTAAAGCTGAAGTTCTTTCATGTAAATTGTCGAATTCTGAAGTGTTGCAAAATCTTGATGTAAAACTCCAGCACTTAGAACCCTCACAGAGAGATCAGTTTGAGAGGTTGATCAAGAAATATGAGGATCTGTTTCCTGATGTTCCAAAAAGAGTTTCTATAGCCTCTCATGATGTAGATGTTGGTGATGCCAAACCAATAAAACAGCATCCGTACCGGATGAATCCTGAAAAGAGAAAGATTGCTGAGAAAGAGGTTGAGTACATGTTAGAACATGACATTATCAGACCCTCTAACTCAGATTGAAGTTCACCCTATGTGCTAGTTCCAAAACCTGATGGAAGTACTAGATTCTGTGCAGATTATCGCAAAGTCAATGCTGTAACTAGAACTGATGTGTTTCCAATACCTAGGATTGATGATTATATTGATAGAGTAGGGCAAGCAAAGTTTCTGACCAAGATTGATTTATTGAAGGGTTATTGGTGTGTGCCTTTAACTGAGAGGGCCAAGAGCATCTCTGCTTTTGCCACACCATCTGGGTTGTACCAGTATGAAGTCCTACCCTTTGGGATGAAAAATGCCCTAGCCACATTCCAAAGAATGATACAGTCTACAATCGCCAGATTGCCACACACGGGTGCGTACATCGATGACCTGATCACGTGGAGTGACTCCTGGGAAGAACATCTAAAAGATGTAGAGACGTTGTTCCAGCACCTGACCCAGGCTAACCTGACTGTTAACCTGAACAAGAGTGACTTTGGTTGTGCTACTGTCACCTATCTTGGCTACGTCATAGGCCAGGGTAAGGTGGCACCCATAAATGCTAAAGTCCAAGCCATCATGGACTTTCCAGTTCCTGACAACAAAAAAGCTTTGCGCCGCTTCCTTGGAATGATCGGGTACTACCGCAAGTTCTGCAAGAACTTTGCTGAGATTGCTCTCAGTCTAACTAACCAACTGAAGAAAAGGCGTAAAGTTCACTTGGGATGATGCATGCCAGAGAGCCTTCGATTGCCTGAAGTCTCTGCTGTGTCACTTCCCCGTGCTCAAATCTCCTGACTTCAACAAACCATTGTCCATCGCGGTCGATGCTAGCGACCAAGCTTGTGGATATGTGCTCCTACAGAGAAGTGACTCTGATGACATTGAGCATCCCGTGGCATACTTCTCCAGGAAGTTCAATCGCCACCAAAGGAACTATTCCACAATAGAGAAGGAGCTGTTGGCTCTGGTTCTTTCTTTACAACACTTTGAGGTGTATGTTTGTACAGGGAAAAAGCCAATGATTGTGTACGCTGACCACAATCCGTTAATGTTTTTGAGTAAGATGAAAAACAAGAATCGGAGATTGTTGAATTGGAGTTTGATTTTACAGGAGTTTGACTTGGAAATGAAGCATGTAAAGGGTACTGACAATGTAATTGCTGATTGCTTATCCCGTGTTTGAATATGTATATATATATCACGTGTTTATTTGAATATTGTATGATATGTATATATAGACAAGTGTCCACTTAACCATTATGTATTGAGAAGAAAAATTTTGCCTTTATGAGCCAAAATTTTTCCCTTTCGGAATGGAGGTGTAATGTGAATATAGGCCACTGGATGGCAGTATTTACCTTTTTTTTTATTCAGCTCAGACTGGAGCTATGTTTGGACATGTTTCAGACATGTCTGGGGCAAGTCCCCGAAAATTTAAAAAAAAAGGTCTAAATGTGGGTGGGGTCTGCAAAAGAGTATATAAGGAGTAGAATTGAGACAGTAAAGTAGTAGGAGAAATTGCAAGGAGAAGGATACATGTGACCAGACCAGTCATTTCTGTTCAAGACCTGTGAAGTTTCTTTTGTGGATTTTTGCCTGTGTTTGAGCATTTTCCCCACCCTGGACTTCACCAAGCCACCCCACCAAAACAAGGGACTGTAAATATTTCTGTTTTTGTTGTAAATCAATCTTGGTCTTAGTTGTAGATAGTAGATTAGTTAGTTGTTATTGTCTGTTTAATTAAATGTGTTTAAGTTTTAAATTGTGTCTGTCATCCCTTGCTGTTGCTGTTGTGTTGTAAATCGTAATAACAAATTGGGGCCATAACACTTTAAACATTAAAAAATATATACATTGGTGCTTCTTTTATTTCGGCGTGTGAGCTCCAAAATTTTTGCTTGCGCTCCTAACTTTTTGAACTTAGGAGCGCAGCGCTACCAAGCAAAAAAGTTAATTTCGAGCCCTACTGTGTGCTCTCTCCCTCAGAGTGGAGTGGCGCAGCCATGTCTGCTATCAGTGAGGTCTTTAGCGTGCACTAGAAGAACTTAAATGATGAAAGAAATGTTTTATATGTAGTACTAATTTGTGTCAGTGTTTTGTGAAAACGTATTTAGAACCGTTTGCTGCCGTTATCAATCCAGCAGTAGTGGAGTTTTTCAGTCAACGTCTGCTCAGCTGATGTGTTTGACAGTCCCCATACATGAGCTCAAGCACACAACCTTTTAAAACATAATCTACCACCCACCATACACAGCAAATGTCATTTCTGTTAGCACCGCGCCAACTACATTGCTCTGCTTCGTCAGTCTCGAAGTCACAGACATTTGCGGGTAAACAAGCAACGGTTTGGAAATTCAATCTACTGAGAAGCTAGCTAATGTTAGCTCGTTAGCTAACAAACTGATGTTACATGATGGTTTTGAAAAAGTATTGCATGCACGCTACCTAGCTAAGTAATGTGAATATAGTTATGCGAGTGGCGCTTAACTAGCATGCTACAGCGCTGAACCATACTGATTTAACCAACGTTACACTCAGTATTCAGTTTGACTTAGTACAAACAGCGAAACGTACCACAAATCAATTTTATTCCCACGTGTTCTCAGCCAATGAGTTTTTGGAAATAGTGATGGGCTATGAGAAAAGTATTGCAGTTATGTGATAATGCAGTCTCTGTCAACTAAGCTTATATACTCTGCCAAAAAAGAAACTAAACATTGTTGTTATCATCAATTTATTACCCATGAAATGTTTTGACAAATGTGGAAAAGATATTGAAAAGGAAGTGCAATCAATAATTCAATATTTGTATAGTTTTACTTTTTGGAAGAGTATATTTCACATTAGATTTTTGTTTCTAGTATACCCGCCTCATCAGCAGAACAATCACTCACCCTTGTGTATACTTCTACCATTTTTGTGACTTGCTTTACAAAATCAGCCTCCAGTGAACAAAGAGTGTTAGTATAACTGACGTCACTTTTCGAGGCCTTATGCCTTCAACGGCCGCCCAGTCAAGGCATATGTATGCAAGGTTTTTGCTGTTGTTTTATTGCCATTAGTGTGGCAAAGGGCTACGTTTATATCGGATTTTAGAAACTTTAGGGTTTCTACTTCCTGCCAAATTATACTTCGTAGCGGTGAGGGATCCTCCTTGAATACGTTAGAATAATATCAACAGACCTGCAGACCTCAGGAAATAACACGGACAAAGCATACATTAGGAAATATGTAGGAATTATTATCAGCTGCCTGGCAGCCATTTTGGTCATGGAAATAAGGTCAAAAATCACATGGTACAAAACTACAATACTGAGGGAACTTGTGTACACAATACTGGAGAAAGATTCCTCGGCCAAGTTTTATGACTACAGTAGTAAAAACTTTCAATACAGAAAATCAAGATGGAAGGATGGTCTTCATTTTAAACATGCAAACAAGTATTTGCCACTAACGTGTCTTTGTCCTCCGCCACAAGGCTATCAGTGTGAAAATGCACAATGTCTCGGTGTGACCTTGAGAGTGACGCGAAGGTCACCGAAATCGACTGGCGCCGGGGTATCACCCTAATACATGTTGACACGAAATCTGAAGGAAATCCGTCAATTCGTTCTTGAGATATCTCGCTGACAAGCATACGGGACGTACGGACGTATGGACGGACGGACGGACGGACGGACGGTCGTGAGTACTATGTCCCGCCGCTTCGCGCGTTCCGCACGGCGGGGGACAATAAGTCAAAAGGATTAGGGACGCAACTAAATCCTAGATGGAACCTGCATACAAAATTTGACAAAGATCCCTACAGCAGTTTAACAGGAACTAGACGCAGTCCAGTCGGTCGCTCGCGACCGCGACTGGTGTCCCCCGGTGCGCAGCTGTCAGGTGAAATTGGGCAAAACCCCATGGGCATGTCCATTGCCCATCCAGTAGATAATGCTGTACTTGTAAATGTGAAAAATGGTGTATATATAAGTAGGCAATGGAATCAGTCAGGGTAATTTTTGTTGAATTAGACCTCATTTTGAATGTTTAGGTGCAATGGATATGCCAAAGCTGCGACGGCATCTTAGTGATGCCAGTAAAACATCTAAAGGTATATGGCTCTGGATTATTTATGCCAAATTATGTACAAACTCACTGAATGGTTTTCGCTGTATGACTGGAATGGCACATGGAACATGATGGCAGAAGTCCATTGTACCATAGATCCAAATAACGCATTCATGGTGTGGTGTGGTGTGCGTGCGTCTCTCACTGTCTCTCTCTCTCTCAAATACCATGATGTACAACATATTGGGCCACTGGACATTAATCGGGCTCCTGGAGGGAGAGGCTTACAAAAAATTCAAGATGGCCGCCATTGTGGCCGCAGGTAAGAAACTATAATGTCAAAATTCAGGATGGAGTCCTGTCGAAAATGTTGAATATGCAAAGAAATTACGCGATCCACAATTAGACAGTTGGGGAACCCTTACTCAGGATTTGGTGAAGATCCATGGGGTAGTTTTCTATGAACAGCAATTGAAAAAATAATTTACCATGGTGACCTGGCAGCCAATCTGATGAAGGTACAAACCACATGGTGTACCACTGCAATTCACGCAGAACTTGCCTACAATATCTGAGAAAGATCCTCCCAGCATTTTTATAGGAATAGCAATAACAAACTTAAGAGTCCAGAATTCAATGTGGAAGCCAGGTGGCCATTTTGAGAGTGCAAAATAGGCCAAAAATTCCACGATACACAACTAAACCACAGAGAGGACCTATATGCAGACTATCATTAAGATCCACCAAGTAGTCTGCTTGGAACAGTGACAAATTATTTCAACACGAGGACCTGATAGCCATTGAGAAAATGCAAAGGGAGACTGCATGGTGCACAATTTCACCTCAGGGAGAACCTGTCCATAAAATTTAAGAAAGATCTACCCAATAGTTTTACGTGCATAACGATAACAAACTTTAGAGTTGAAATACGAGATGTAGGCCTGGTGTCCATTTTCAATACGCAAATGAGGCAAAAGAGTACATGATGAGCTACTAGACAGTAGGAGAAACCTGCGGCTGGATTTTATGAAGATCCACTGAGAAGAACTCTAGGAATAGTGATAAAAAGCTCACTCAACATGGCAACCTGGAAGCCATTTTTAAGATGGAAATGGGGCAAAACATTACCATGGTGCACAAGTACACAGAAGGGGGAACCTGTGTGGAGAAAGTGTTGAAGGACCCACTCAGTAGGTTTTGGAAAAAGCAATAAAATTAATCGGTACTAGACCGATGACTGATAACAGACAACGGACGAAAAGCGATTTGATCAGTGATGATAGTGGGTTAAAAATGTAATAGAATTGAAGCACCTATAACTAAAACCCCATAAGTCACACTTTACTTGACTTGACTTGTGGGGTTTTAGTAATCAGTGCTTCAATTCTATACTACGACACTGCAATTTCATCTCTGCATAGTGATTAAATCCTTCACACATAATCAAGACTATTCAATCAATGTTGGTTACCATGTAAGCTTAGCTAGAAGGCAATGACATTCAGAGCAGCTAAAACTGTACCACCAACCAGACAAAATTATCAAACTGCCCAGGGCCTGGATCACTGTTATTACTCGGTTGCCTATTCCTCAGCCAACGTCCCAGACAACCCCCAGGTCCCTTGCTCACCGTGTGCCATCCTGGGCACTGCAGTTGACATCAGCTCCATGGTCCACCAGCACTCTGACGATGTGGGCCCAGCCCCGCGAGCAGGCCTCATGAAGAGCGGTGTAGCCAGCATTGTCACGGCGATTCACCTCTCTCACATCCTTCTCCAGGCAGTATAGGACAACCTCCTTTGGGAAAGAGTGGCAGGCACCATAAGACAGGGAAGGGGGGGGGGGGGTCAGGTGAGCATTTCTGGATAGCATGTTAACCGTCGCCATTTTCAGAGTCCAGAAGCTTACAGAGAGATACCCAGTCAACGCCCATGGCAGCCTTGACAATGACATACTATTCAACAAAAAATTTTCCCAATCAACACCAAAATTAAGAGGGATTCCTCTTCATATCGACATTGTCCCATAAAGCAAAAGTTTTAAAAACCTGACAAAACCTATAGTCTGAACAGAGAGAACAATAAATAGAGGAAGGACGGAGGAACTGATGAGCAATTGTAATACATCAGGGCTCGAAATGGCGGGTGCTTAGGTGCACGTATGCACCCAGTTTTCGGCAGGTGCACCCAAAATTTGAAGTCGAATGCACCGCGTGCACCTAGTAAAAATCTGCCCCTGAAATAAATCCACTTTCTACAAATGCACTCATCCTTACCTGCAAAGATAAATTTTATCAGTAACACAAAATCGATGGGACTACAAGACTGTGGAACATGTTTGGTCTGACGCCGCGTATGTGTTAACATTGGCTGATTGCGGAATGTAAATTTCTCATCAAAGACTTTCCCCGATCCCGCATCAGGGAGTTTGTGGGACATCTGCCCTGCATGGTGGCAGGGGGCGCCGCCGGCACAGACCACGACCAGAACCCATGGGATACGTCCTAACAGCAGAAATAAATGACATTTTACACGGAATGGGTGGACACTTGAAATTATGCACTCGCATTCTCGGGTAGACACTTGGGAAACTGCAATGGAGATTCATGTAAGAAGCATAGACTGTATAAAAAGATGGACAAAGCACCCTGGTCTGAAAAATGAAGCCCATGTGGAAGGACCGCAAAATGTCATTCTATTTAATGGCCAGCAGATGGCGACATCAGTGGTTGCAGAATGAAGTTCAATGCTATAGAAGTCTATGAGAAAATGACCCTACTTTCCCACCTGATTTTTCATTTGAATAATGACTTTTCACATTATTCTATGGTAGCTGTAGCAAGTTTCAAGTCTTCTTCGATAATCATGATGTTTAGCTTTGTAAATTATGGTCCCATATAGACTAGAATAAAGGATAAAACCAGAATATGCTTTTGGGGGGTGGCAATTCTTCTGGTACTCATCCGAAACGGTCAGATCCAGAGCCACGGTCCTCCCCGGATCTTCAATTCACGCTCTTGTCCAATAGAAATCACATTCGGTTCCAAAATGACGACATGGCGCAATTCAAATAGCCAAAATCGAGGTTTCTATTATGGTATGCTGAAACCAATGGGTGACGTCGCGATAGCTTCGTCCATCTTTTTTATACAGTCCATGGTTTGAAGATCCATTCTCATTGGTTGATGTATGCACTTACTTGTTGGATGTAATGTAAGTGGCTGCTGGGTGATTAATAAAATCTTACAAAAAAAAAAACTTCAAGATTAAATATAGTCTCGGAGGAGAGGGTCTTAATCATGGAGTTATGAAAAATGTAAAAATATAAAAATGGCAAAAAGCAGCACTGTTGCTGCAATTGAGGCCAGAGAGGTCCTATGATGGAGTTGTGGAAAATTACTTTAGTTTCTCGGCCAAGTCAAACAAAATGAAATTAAATTGTTGATTGAATATTATCTGACTGTGATAAATAACAACAGTACAATCAGTTTTACAGATTTATTTGTTTTTTTGTCTTTTTTTCCCATTATTTTTCTTATATACAGCATGATTTTAATAAAATCTTATTCCAATCAATAATCCTAACCTGCTGCATCACTGCAAATTTACAGTAGTCCTATGACATATAACAGAATCTGAGTTTAAGAATATACGTTTATTCATTCTGAACGGCTGCAAAGCGGCTTTTTTATTGAATTGAGCAAGTTTTAGACTGCACTTAAACACGCACGAGTGCACCCATTTTCAAAATCTGGGTGTACCATGTGCACCCAGTCAAAAAATCCTCATTTGAGCCCTGTACACGCCCATTTGGTGGAGTGCACGTATAAAAACTTACATTCTTAATTTTTAAAGAACAAAAAATTACCTCCATAGCAGCAGTTACATAATTTGTGAGTTAACCTCAGGCTCAAATGGCTTTTACTGAAAAAACACTGTAAGTTGCCTTGGCCAAAAGTGTCTCAGGTTACAAACCTTAAACAGATCGAAATTAACCTTGTAAGACTTGTGGACATATATATGGGTTTGTAAAATGCAGCAGTGGAATTCAAACCTGTGGAACTTCAGCCCCGTTTTAAATTCTAGTGGAGACGATTATAAATATGTCCTGCTGAATCATAGGAGATGTGTATGAAAAAATGTACAATGTCTAGTTGTTTTCCATTTGATGTGATGCTGTGGCCATAAAAACATGGCATCCTGGGTTTGAATATTTCACTCAATGTAAGAGTGATGGAGCTTCAGTGAAGCGCTGCAAGCCAGCTGATTCAGAATATGAATGTGACATTGTCCCATGATCTAAAAAAAGCTTTTTCTGACTTTGAATCTAGTTAAGGGAAAACTTAAGAGAGAAACTAGGGTTTAAGATGTTGAACATCACAATTTTCCAACATACAGGCTTTCACTGAGATTCCTCAGACATAAATCTTGTGAAACTGTCCAGGGAGTCCAAAAGCTAAGAGGAAAAACTTGCATTTTCAATTAAAAGAAAGAAAAATTCACATTCACATGTGTACCTTGACAGTGGCAGTTATATAATTTGTGAATTAATCTCACAGTGCCTTTTAGTGAAAACACACTTTCTGCCATGTTGCCTTGGCTACAAATGTCTAAGGTTACAAGCTGTATCCAGATATAAAGCTAAAAAAATAATAATAATAATAATAATAAAAATATAGCCGCAAGCTGCAATTCCGGGGTTCAAGACAAGAAAAACAATTAATAGTTGAAAGCTTTATCAGCTTAATTAACAAGTGTTGCCACTAAACGTGGCCATGTCCCCCGCCAGATGACGAAAATCAACTGGGGTCGGTGTATCACACAAATACACATTGAAGCCAAAGATGAATAAAATCCGTCAAAGCGTTCTCCAGATTTCGTGTTCGCAACAAACAGGATGTGAAGGATGGATGGACTGATGGAGCAGAAAACTATGTCCCCTGGCCCTAATAGACCTTGACACCAAAGATGAAGAGAGATCATGTTGACAATATATTTGTAAGTGACAATATGGTTGTAATGACCTTGAGAACAAGAGTTGTCCGAAAGACAACAAAGCTCGCCGGGGGGCAAGGTTAAAGTTTTTCTGCACGCAGACGGACGCCGGGGGTACGACAATAGCTTTCCGGACATTCGTCCCGGCGAGCTGATAATGCCAAGGTCACGTAAATCGAGTAAGCTCTGAGCACCCCCCTAATACACCTTGACACCAAAGATGAATGGAATCGGTCAAACCGTTCTTGAGACATCGCGTTCAGAACAAAGGGGACATGACGGGCGGAGGGCTGGACAGATGGATCTGAATACTATGTCCCCCGCCCCTTATACACCTTGACACCAAATATGAATGGAATCAGTCAAACCATTCTTGAGGTATCATGTTGACAAGGTATTTGTAAGTGGTCGGTTGGAATCGGTTGAACCGTTCTTGAGATGGCATGTTGACAAGGAATTTGTAAGTGGTCAAATGGTCTTAATGACCTTGACAATAATGCCAAGGTCAAGTAAATCTACTGGGGTCGGCGTATCACACCAATACACCTTAATACCTCAATACACCTGAATTGAATCAGACAAACCGTTCTTGAGATATCGCAGTTCACAACAAACGGAACATGACAGACGGCCGGACAAAGCAGAATACTATGTCTCCTGCTCCGCTCAGTACCGCGGCGACGGGGGACAAAAACCACTTTAAGAGGGTGTTGCAGGTATTTATGTGGACCTATTTTGCCAGTGTAATGATTGGACCAACAAGTTATGATGTATAGTATGATTTGTGCTACGTTAGGCTATTTTGTAGATTTGTGGCGCCCCCTACTGGTCTATAAGATTGAAACTTTCAGGCTATGTTTCAGGTTCTTAGGTGGACATATCCTGAGAGTTTTGTAATGATTGGGAAAACTGTTTATGGTTTATAGTCTGATTTGTGTTATACCACGCTGCTTTGTTTTGCATTTATAGCAACCCCCCCATCGGTCAATTTGAATGAAATTTTCAGAGTATGTTTCAAACACTTAAATGAATATATTCTGTCAGTTTTATGGCTATAGGAAAAAATATTGCCAATTTATAGTCCGATTTGTGTTATAACAGGCTGATCTGTTTTGCATTTATAGCGTCCTCTATCAGTCAATTTGAATGAAATTTTATGGGTAAGTTTCAGGTACTTATATGAATATATCCTGTGAGTTTTATGGCTATTGGACAACAATTGCTGATTTATAGTCTGACTTGTGTCAAGCCACACCCATTTTTTGCATTTACAGCGCCCCCTATGGGGTGATTTACATGAAACGGTCAAGGTATGTTCCTGGTACTTATATGGACAAATTCTGCAAGTTCTGTGATGATTGGCCAAATGGTTGTTGAATTTTGTCCATTTATGTGCGAATCCACACCCCTGCTGAAGTGCACTGGTCAATATCTTGGAAACGAAAAGAGATTTCAACAAGCTTTATGCATCTTTGATAAGCTTGGTCCAGTGATGATCCATAGCATATTTCGAAGGAATCGGACCTACAGCCTAGGAGGAGATGTCAAAAATGTGTTTTTCAAAAAATTCTAAATTCCGGAAAATCAAATATGGCGGACCTTAGACATCCTTATGGGAAAGTTATGGAGATTGGACCAAAAAATGTCTGTACCAAGTTTCGGGTAAATCAGACTTACAGGATAGGAGTTATGACCTTTAAAGTGAAAACCTGTTTTTCTTGAATTATCGTGCCACCATCAGGCCGATTAAAATAAAAATGCCTTTGTCAGCATTTACACACAACTTCCAACCAATTTGCTAAATTTCAGGTCTCTGCCATTTACCACCTCATGAGAATTTGTGAAAACATTTCTGAAGAAGAAATAATTATAATAAATATAGCCGCAAGCGGCAATTCCGGGGTTCAAGCCAAGAAAGACCATTAGTAGTTGAAAGCTTTAACAGCTTAAATAAATAATAAGTGCTGCCACTAAACGTGGCCATGTCCCCCAGGTGACCGAAATCGACTGGGGTCGGCACATCAAAAAATTACACATTGAAGCCAAAGATGAATAAAATCGGTCAAGGCGTTCACGAGATTTCGCGTTCACAACAAACGGGACGTGAAGGACGGACAGCCAGACGGATGGACTGATGGAGCTGAAGACTAGGTCCACCGGCCCTAATACATCTTGACCCGAAAGATGAATGGAATCGGTCAAACCATTCTTGAGATATTGCGTTCATAACTAACGGGATGGGAAGGATGGACGGCCGGACAGATGGAGCTGAATTCTGAATCCCCTGCCCCAAATACACCTTGACACCAAGGATGAATGGAATCGGTCAAACATTTCTTGAGATATGATGTTGACAAGGTATTTGTAAGTGGTCAAATGGTCATAATGACCTTGAGAATAATGGAAAGGTCACGTCATTCAAGTGGGCTGTAAGCACTCCCGTAATACACCTTGACACCAAAGATGAATGAAATCGGTCAAACTGTTCTTGAGATATCGCGTTCACAACGGGACATGATGGGCAGACGGCCGGACGGATGGAGCTGAATAATATGTCCCCTTGAACCCCTAATAATAATAATAAACCAGCACAAAAACAATAGGGTTTCAGCCCTACGGGCTTGAACCCCCTAATAAAATTTTTTAAAAAGTCTGTTCGCATCCCCACCCACCTCAGAAAAAACTCTCCCGCCTCCAATTGTTTTTATTTAGAAAAAAAAAAAAATCAGGGAAAATCGCATCAAAAATAATCCCTGTCCATGAAACTGACAATCCGTTCGGTTTTCGATCACTGCGGCACTTACGAGTTAGGCAGATTTTATTCTCTCTGTTAATACATGTACTTGTGGTTTGGATTTGTTGAGCTATTTGGGTCTAAAACTCTTATCATGATAGGATAAAAAAAAAACCTCCCGCCTGCCTCTGAGAATTGAAATGCGAAGGATTCTAACAAAGAAGTTTTTTATATGGTCAAAATAAATTAGGCACTCTCCATCTGTGCTATCCGGTGAGAGGTGAGGACGTACCTGGTAGCCTAATCGAGCAGCTCTCTGCAGAAGGGTCTCCCCTGCATTCTTGTTCACGATTAGCCTGCGCACCTCTGGGGGGACGGGCCGGATGGGCGAGGACTCAGCAACGCCCCCTCTGCTAGTGCTCCCTCTTCTGTTCCGCAGGGGTGAGGACATCCCCTTTGGAGTTGAACCAAAGCCTGGGGAGTGCAGTCTCTTTGCTGGAGGGCTTCGCGGAGTGGCCACAGGAGAGGAATGCTTTCCGAGTGGGCTACGCTTACTCTTGGGCTACAATACAGATTTAACAGCGTACAGAGAAAATTACCCAGGCACAAGACGAGTTGATGCAAGAGAGAAGAGGTGGCTCCCAAAACAGACGTCGACAATTTTCTTGAGATTATGAACCTGCACTAACCGCAATGCAATGCACGGTTCCTTTGAAAACCATAGGACATCAGAATAACCCAACTGCAACTACATTTCCTGGATAGAGAGAGCGAGCACCATTTCAAAGTGAATGAGCTTTTTTCCTGTTCTTTCTGTATGTCCAAACATTTCCCCCTATTATGCCAATGGAAACCACTGCCAGCTAGTTTATTGTTTTCACCCCCAAAATTAATGTTTCTCTCCCAAGAAAAGAAAGAAAAAAAAACGATTTCCATTATGCGCGATGGCTAGGTTTTGAGCGATGGAAACAAAATAACTCCTGTTCCTCATTTATCGAGATTCTTGACCTTCCACAAGGAATTCGAACTAGAATCAGTCAGCTAGGGGTAGCGACATGGTAAAACTACCGAAGGTCATTCTGTGGAAACGAACTCCTTACCTTCTCCTCATCCGTGTCACTCAAGTGCTTGCTCTTAAATTTCCGTTTGCCTGAGGGCTTGTCACTGGGATCCACAGAGGGGTGGGTCTCAGGCTTCCGAGAGGCCCCTGAGCGTGTGGGTAGTGCCCGCCTGGTGCCACTCTCTGGGCTGGAACTCAGGCATGAAAGAGTGGTGCTCTCCTGCAGGTGTGCTCCTGAGGTCTGCAGCTCTGTCATGAGCAAAGAGACTGCAAATCAGCACAATGTTTTACTCCAAGTCATCTTTAAACTGTGTTTGATTCCTATGGCTGAAAGCCAAAAGACACATTCAAAGATTACATGTCACAGAAGACACGAACAATAAAATATTAACCAGAGCTAATAATAAACGAGTTGTGTGCAGCCTTAACAAAAACAATGAAATACATCTGATTTCTGAATAACTGTCAGTATGCAGATAGCACAAAATTTTTTACAGGAGGCTTGATAGAGAAATTTTTGCAGAGAATAAATGAACAAAAATAAATCATTAACCCCTTTCTGCAGATGTAGATGCTCGCCTCTATGGAACTGCAAATTTAAGCACACAGTTACTGTACTCGATCACTAGATGGCACCCCAGGATCAGTTACTGAATATTCACAAGCAAGCAGACCTCTAACGCAGTTTTGAATATGGGGAAGTTCACTCCACACCCTGTTTTTCAAGAGTTGCATGAATTAAACTCCTCAGCTAAGCCTGATGTGCAAATTAGTCAATATCCTTGCCCATGGTATCAATCCAGCAGTTGAAAAAAAAATTTCTCTCTTCCGACAGAAAAAAATCGTTGTCCTCTGTAGCAATCACTTTAGCTACAGTGAGCCAACGGTATTCCAATTAGTGGTTCAGAAAAATCAGTTTTCTGAAGCAAAAAAATTCGACATGGAATGATTCTCTCATATTCTACTGTCAATTACGGTCATCACACACAAAAAATGGTTAGTTCCCTACCCTGGATTTACTTGTAGAAACTGTAGATTCCTTCACTGACAAATTCAGCACTTCCTTATATCCACCCAAGTACTGGTGTGGATAGCCTATCACTAAATTATACACTCAGGCTCTTCTACGTTACTGCACAGTTATACTTCCCGCCCTCGTGAAACTTCCCCGGTAACAATGTATTGATTTGCTTGTTTCTTATCCAATTCCTGAGTGTTTAAAGATTCCACAGTAAGTGAAACACATTGATTGGGCAAACATAAGAGCATACAAGCCTATGCGTATCAGCAAGCTCGTTTGTATCCTGTCAACGTTGCGCACATTGCGCGGCTGAAATGGACGCGATTTATTGGAAAAAAAGCATTAAGAGAGTAGGCGCTCATGGGATGAAAAAATCTTTAGGTTGAAAGAATAAATCTGGTGCTCTTGGAAAAGTGGGACTAGAGGACAACCAAAAATAGAAGGTCTTCCAGGCACTCTGAAAAAAATAAGATAGCCTAAGATTTTATCTTAAGCTTGTTTGGACCCTACTATTTTTTTCTGAGTGCCTGGAAGACCTACTTTTTGGTTATAGGAAAAAAAGACTTTTCATGGGATTCATGAAAAAGGTTAGGCTACTACTTTTGCTTTTTGTTTCGGAATGTATACCGTATTCAACAAAGTCAAGGTTTGCCAAGGATTTTTCCCGTTTAAAAGGTGAACTGCCCATGCATTTGGGTTGACCCCCTGGTTCGTTCATTGCGCAGTTCTGTTGAATCTAGGGAGGCATATATTTTGTGATCTTCCCTCAGAGTGGAATGTCTGTTCTGTTAAAATAAGGTGCATTTCGGAATTCAGATATTACTGAGTTAGTGAGTTGTACTTGTTCCTTATAAGTGTTGAAATGAGTTTGTGAGCTCGGAAGTGGGAACTGGTAGCTTCCATTGCAGGGTGAATGCTCTGACCGTTTAATCAGCAGTTTATTTAATGAGTGTTTGTGCTGGCTTGGCGGACTTGAAAGAAAAATGGACAAAACTTTTTTATGGAGAAAAGGCATATTTTGTGTTTGGAGAGGTTACTGGTGACCACTGATAATGATGAATTCATACTAAACTCAACCAGAAAATCATTACTTCATATTAAATCTCATGCCTCAAATCTTTGTGTTAAATACATGATTATTTTATTATTTGACAGTGCACCATCTTGAGGGATCTCAGACTTTGGGGAGCCACTTGGATAGCTGTATAATTTGGCAAATAGCATATAGGTAATCTAGAATGCAATGATGAAGATGAATTGTACTTGTGGTCAAGGAGTTTATGATCCCAGAAATGAATAGATTTAAGCCCTAGCAGTTTTTCAATTCTCAGTATTATTATTTTTTTTTTTTTTGCAATTTCAATGGTGAATTCTCATGAGGATTTTTTATATTTACAGCCCATTTTCTCTACCAAAATCATGAATATAAACTGAAATACAATGCAATTCTAAATGCTGCAAGTGTCTTTTCTGAGTTGAGCCACATTTTTCCTCTTTAAGAAGCTTAAATCTTGAATTATAAAGCATTAAATTGGGTAACCCATAAATAGCCAAATTTGGCTTCTGCGCAAAGGGGTTAATAAATAAAATCTATGCATGAAATGTGTACTCCAGAAACCACTTGCAGACATTAATGCTTAACTGATGTCAATATACAATGTTTTTCAGTGTTTTTTTGTGGTATGAGGGTGCATGGAGTTTATGTTCACTTCAGATAATCATTGTGGAGAAATTGCAGATACTCAATGTAGATACTCTTCCTCTTTTATTATTATCCCCCTGGCACATGATGTGGGGGGATAGAGTCAGACTGGAAAAAATGAAAAGCAAGTCCGCCTTACCAAGCTGTTTAATCTGGTATTAAGACTTAAAACACATTTTTCTATTACCTTTCATCGGAATAAGACAAAAATTTGCTAATAAGGTGAGGTAATTTTGACTTATTTCCAGATTTGCCAATGGGATAAGAAAATTTCACTTGTCAAGCATATGGTAACTTAAAATAAGCAAATATTTTCCACTAGAGAAAAAAAAACTCAGGAGTTCTGTCTTATATTAAGACTAATGACTTGTCAAGACAGAAACTTTTGGCAGTGTGTCCGTCCATCAGTCTGTCCGTCTGTAATCATTTTTTTTCCAGAGCAGAACTCGAATACAGTTCAGTATTTTTTTTTTTTATGAAACTTGCTTTGCGAATCAATAAGGTCCTAGTCAGGGGTCTTTTGATATTTTGGAGTTTCTGAGATTTTAACTTTTTCCGTGTTACCATGGAAATGACTTTAACTTGGGCAAAATGAAAGCGAGTCCGTTTCCACAGCAGAATTTCAATACCGTTCAATATTTCTTAACAAAACTTGCTGTGCGTATTAATCAGGTACTAGACTGGTCCATTTTGATATTAAGGCTTTCCTGAGACTTTTTTGATGAGATTTTATCTGCACTCAATAACTTTGAGAATTTTTTTACATTGCTGTCAACTGAGTAGTTAAATGAAGAGAGTGCAGGGGCTGGGGGGATACGTCATCTTCTGATGACTCGATATTACCTCAGATACACTGAATTAAATTCAGAAGAATCTGGTTTATTCCACGAGACGGTGGACAAAGCCTTCTGACAAATGAACATGCCAACCAGACATTCACTATATTGTTACTGTTCCAATTTCTTTTTCCAATAATTTTACGGCGCAGGTTTTTCTCATAACCTAAATATCAACGCATTTTGATGCTCTTTAAAACTTCGCTGAACTTCACATTCTAAATGTGGCTAAATGTTGAGAAACAGCACATCGTGTCAACAGTGGCAGTTAGTCCCCATCACCGACTAAGCCTTATTTTAAACCCTGAAAGACAATGTCAGGAAAATGCACAACTGATAGATAAAGCCAGAAACGCGAGGACATGCCGCCCCGAGGGCTCCATAATGGTGTCCTGGGTGTGAATGTTTCTCGCAATATAAGTGCGATGCAGCTTTAGTCTCTGAAACATGTGGAGTCAGCTGATCTGTACCTGCTTCGGCCCGGGCTGCTTGCCGCGTGGTCACGCATTTCTCCTCTGCTTCTGCTCTGGCCTGCTCACGCTCCACAATATACTCCCCATTCTGGTACTTCCTGTTCCACAGACGCCGCCTTTTCTTTCCCGGGGACGGGTCTGTGTTCACGCTGTGTGCAGGTGAGGCCACGGCCCCCGGGGTCTGGTCAGGTAGCCGGCTGGAGCGAGGCCGGCCCCTGGGTCGGCGGAACGGGGAAGGGTGCAATAGCGTTGGGGGCGAAGGGGGAGGGGGAGACGGAGGGGGGCTCTGATTGTCCACCAACCCCTTCTCCTTCGGACGACGCCCTCTCCTCTGCGCAGGCCCCCGGCCCTCTCCCTCTTTTCTCGGCCGGCCAGGGCTGCTCTGTGGCAAAGCGTGAGCTGCCGGCGTTTGCGGGGCTGATAAGTTCCTGCTAACGCCCTCTGTGGGACAAAGGTAAGTCTAAAACCTCCAGACCCATGTATGGGACAAATGCAGCTGTTGTATTTAAACCAGAGGAGCTTCAGGCCTGTTTTAAATTCTACTGGGGATCCCAAGAGTTCCAATGATCCAAAACATGTCCTGATGAATTACAAGGAAATACGTATAAAATAATAACTAGATATTTTCCTTTAGATGTTATGCCGCTGCCATAAAAACATTGCATCCTGGGTTTAAATATTTCTCTCAATATGTGTGATGTAGCTTCAGTGAAGCGCTGCAAGCAGCAGATACATAATATGTCCGAAGATAAGACAAATGTCCTTTCTGACATTAAACCTACTTAAGGAAAAGGTAGACTTCAGGAAGTTAAGAACAGTGCCAGTGACCTGGACTCCACAGCCTAACAATATGTCACACATGGAAATTTCATGCAGAAAATCCAAAAGGTACAATAATACCAGCTAAAAATGAATAACTGGTACCTGAAAATAACTGAACTGTTATTAGAAGACATCCCATACCTGCTTGGTCATGAGACAGCTGCTCTATTGAGGTAATGCTGCCCCTGCCCACACATTTTTTCTTGCTCTCCTCTGCACTCCGCTGGCAAAGATCTCGCACAGGTACAGGTCGCTTCTTCTGCTGCAATATAAGGGCCACCTTTATTTAATCACCAATCAGCTTTTATAATCCTTAACAGTATGATTACCAAGACATAATCGCTAATATGGGGATTTTCTGATGATTCACCATCATCTCCCATGACCATCAAGAAATACTGATGAGTATTTGAGACCTACTTACCAACACTCACACCATACAGGGAGCTTCTACTGAATATACATACATATGGTAGCAGATTTTTTTGTTAAAGAAGTGAGATTTAGAGAAACATTCATTGTGGGAGAAAATTCTAGTCAAGAGAAACTTTATCAAAATTCTTATTTATAGCCACAGCAAGCTGGAGATGAGTAAATTTACCACAAGCCGGTAAACATTAAAGTAATGTGTAGCTTTCTTATGGCATCAACTTTGTCATACAAACAGTAGTTTGTAACAGTAGAGATGAAAATTTAAAAGCTTATTTGGGTGCTAAGATTTCAAACTCAAAACACTAACTCAAAAATAGAGGAGAAAGTTTTTTAAAAACTAAGAAGCACATATAAATTAAGAAACAATAAGTTTTTATTCTTACATGTGCCCAAATAATACAGCTATATACTACACTATTCATCGACCAAATAAGTGTGAAGGCTTCAGAATAAACAAACTATTTTATATTGACCATCCTAAACCCCAATGTCCCCCTAATGGTAACGCCGGCATTACCGGATTTTCAGTTGAGTGCAGTGACCGTTTGACACTTAAACGCATAATTGCTTTCAAGCTGTTCCAGTTTAAGATTGCTTGATGAATAATCACACAATTTATTTCCTGAATAATCAAGACCACTATGCAAGTCAGTAATTATATCCCCGAACGCCGAATGGCGTTCCGGGGGATATTATGTTTTTGGTCCGGCCGCCGCCGCACTACGTGTTAACGCAATAACTTCAGTAATATTTCAATTACAAATTACAAATTTTGCACATAAGTAAGTATCATAAAGAAGAAGAAATGATTCGATTTTGGCCAATTTACGATGTCTAGATTGGCCACCAGGGGCCAAAAACTGATTTCAGTGTTAACGCAATAACTGCAGTAATATTTCAATTAGAAATTCCAAGTTTTGCATATAAGTAAGTATCATAAAGAGGAAGAACTGACTCGATTTTTGACAATGTACTATTTCTAGATTGGCCACCAGGGGCCAAAAACTGATTTCAGTGTTAACGCAATAACTGCAGTAATATTTCAATTAGAAATTCCAAGTTTTGCATATAAGTAAGTATCATAAAGAGGTAGAACTGATTCGATTTTAGACAATTTACAATTTCTAGATTGGCCACCAGGGGCCAAAAACTGGAAAAATCACTGTTTTTATCATATCTCTGGAAATATTCGTCGGATTGACCTCAAATCAAGTGCAAATGAAAGGTCATGACCTGAGGATGTGTACCACGATGACATTATACCTGTTCGGTTCAAAATTTGACACAAGGTGGAGCTTTCTCACATAAAATTCACCATTTTTGCTATATCTTTGGAACTATTTCTCCAATTGACATGAAACTATGTGCAACTGCAAGGTCATGACCTCACAATGTGTCACATGATGACATCATACCTGTATGGTTCAATATTTTGCCACCAGGAGGCGCTTTGTGATGGAAAATTACCATTTTGGCCATATCTTCAGAACCATTTGACCGATTGACCTGAAATTAAGTTCAAATGAAAGCCTATTCAAGGTCCATTCAAGGATTGGGGAATTGGAGGATTGGGGGCGTTCGGGGATATACCCCCAGCCATCGCCTCCGACAGCATAAGCCTAGTTATTAAAGATATTTAAGACCTGACAGAGATCACTAATGGGTTACATTGACAATGTACTTAATACTAATATTGTTGGGATGAAAGAAACAAATAATTAATTAATCCAATACTTTCTCCTAATTCCATGTCTCGTTTTAGCCATTTTTTTCAGCAGTACCATCTAATTTGTTTTATGATTGCGCTTAATCAAAATGTTTTCAGCATTCATAATAGGCTATATTTTAAGGGATTCAATAATTATTTTTTTTGAATTACCAAAGCTTCTTACATCGAGGCGTTGGTAATCTAATTTAGTAACTTGGTTATTATTGACTGTTCTTTTTAGTCCAGCTTCTGGGAAGGTTGAAGGAAGGCTACAATACGCGATCGTATGAACGGAAATTATCTAATTATTTAATAACAAACAAAATGTAAACTTTGTCTAAATACCATCTTCAGCAGCATTAACTACATAACATTCTACTTCAAGATGGCATTTTGAGAAATTTCAGTTAATTGCCATCTATGCAATCACATACTGTAGCCTTCCTCCTTGACCCACAGCTATATGCCTTAATCATTAATGGCAACACAGGTTATAGGTATCCAATTTGCTCGGTGAATTAATTCAATTAATTATCTATTCTTAATTGGGAATAGGTTGAGAGTTGACCTGCATTATGGTGATTTCTCTGGTTTCTAAACAGTTTTACTGTATTTCTACAAAAGCAGAACACGCGGTACCAAACCAAATGTTTTCAGAATGCTTTCCTCGGCTTATCAAACCAAATGGACAGAGGCAGAAAAAAAATATATACTGTTTTGTGAGCTATAGGAATTTAGAAGCTTCAAAAGACATTGACATTTACCCACTTCAGGGTAAAAATTTCCTCTTTTTTTTCTGATTATTTCAATATTTTTGATTTTCACATAAAATAAATAAAGGAATGCAGTGAGATGCCAGTAAAAACCAACAATCTATTTTTTTCCTCTGCCTCAATTGTTACTTGTGACTTTAAATGCAAATGACCGAAAATCACAATTCTGACTGATTTTCAACTTTGAGGCATTCATAAAATCATTAATATTCATCTGATTGACTTAAAATTTGGACTGAAGTTGTATCTGTTGAAGACCTATGAAATGACATAGGATTTTCTACAGTAAATAGGTGCATCACTAGGGGGTTAATTTTGAAAATGAAGCAAGTTGATGATGTCGATTTTCATTATGGTTACATAACAGAGCTCGTTCATAAATGTTCCAAACAAATAAATCCTCTGTCATTTCATAGAACTATCTTAAACCTTTCATATGAAACTAATTTGACAAAAATCTGACCATGCGTTATTGAAATATCAGTGCCACAAACTACTTTCAGATTTTGCCATTAAAATGCCTTTTCCATGGCAACCAGGTAAATTTTTATCAAACTACTACATTTTATGAGGTTAAAATCATGTTGAGAATGTTTATTTCTAGTTTGTACGTTATTATGGTTATTTCTACACTTTACCCTGAAGACCCCTTAATGATAGAAAAGATGCCAGTTTAGGATTGCAAAGAACAATGATGCATGCTCAGGGAAATGTACAGTATTTCTACCAATTGATCCTAACAATTGAATGAATGAACACTTAGTTGCTAATTATAACATGAAAATTGGAACAGGTTTGGAGGAGTAATGAGCTGTAACGCGACGTGAGAGCCAGGCGACAATCCCTCTGATGGCAAGTCCCAGGTAGAAGAGGTTAAAAGAATTCTGGCATTTACCTTTTAAGTTTACTTACTAGCCAAAGTATGGAACACTAAAGGAATAAGCCCCGAGAAGCAGTGGGTTATAGTGATTTTATAACGGCGGAGGGGCATTCTAAGGCATGACGCGCAGCGGAGCGCCTTAGTGCCCCTCCGTCGTTGTAAAATCACTGTAACCCACTGCTTCAAGGGGCTTATTGTTGTTATAAAACCCTACATCTAGCCAAATAAATAAACACACACAAAAAAAAATCAACAATTTAAGAACTATTCGTTCTTCCACCAAGCAAGATAGAGTGGACAGAACGGTTGGCAAGCAACAGACGCTAAGATTGCTTTTTTATCTAGCGCCATAATCATGTCACATCAGGCTATTTGGGCTCGTTAATGTAGATCTACTACGCAAGCAGGCCATTTGGAATGTCTCCTACGGTGTCCTGAGGGCCCTGTTAAATAATTTTACGTTCGTTTCGGTTTTCAAGTTTCCTTGTTCTGAACTCGCTCTGATAGGCCATATCATTACAACCAGCAGCAAGAGTAGGGAACAAGATTGACTTAAGTCCTCAACACTTGCTGGTGTCCAGGAAAATATGTTGAATAGTGCATTAGTTTGCTAGCTAGCTTGTCAACTAGCTAACGTTCACTACAATGGATGTGGTTACCCTACACATAGCCCATAGAATAAACCTATCCATTTTCTATACCCGCTTATTCCTCACTAGGGTCACGGGGCGAGCTGGAGCCTATCCCAGCTGACTACGGGCAAAGGCAGGGACCCACCCTGAACAGCTTGCCAATCCATCGCAGGGCGCACACACCATTCACTCTCACATTCATACCTATGGGCAATTTGGTGTCTCCAATTAGCCTGATATGCATGTCTTTGGACTGTGGGAGGAAACCGGAGTACCCGGCGAAAACCCACGCAACACGGGGAGAACATGCAAACTCCACACAGAAAGGCCCCAGGCCGGATTCGAACCCACGACCTTCTAGCTGTGAGGCAGCAATGCTCAAGAAAAAAATAAATCATTTATTGCTAATACTGAAATAGTGAGCTAGTTAGCAACGTAGCTAGCAAGCTAAAGTGATATCAAACTCTATATTGCTATAGCTAGCTAGGTAGACAGCCAAGTGGTTAGTGGGTTAAAAGGCTAAACTTTGCTAACACTGAAATAGCGAGCTAAAACCTAACGAGTCAGCTGAGCACAGAGTAGTTGCTTGCTAGGCCAGGCGTGCAGCGATATTTTGTCCTGCGGTCTGCCTCAATTGCAGTGGTTTGCAATGATTTTATACTGGCATGGAACGCGGCTCAGTCAATCATATTTAAGGATGGGAAGCACCCGTTTTATAAATTTATATGTTACATGAAGTATAAGCATCTTAAAAATCAAGGATCTTACTTTTTTCACTTGCTTATTTAATGCACTCTCCTTTGACTTCTTAGTATAAGCTCCAGTCTCTCCTAAGGTTTCGGTCGCAAGTTTGTTATTCTTGCTGCAACTGAGCTTTTTACATTTTTTGACTGGTGTTCCACCATCAGATGAGGCATCTTTCACTTCTTTGGTTCCACTTGCTCTGTTCTTCCGTTCAGGGACACCAGTGCATTCATCCTTAAGGACAGAGGGAGCATTACCTTCCAATTTCACACAAGGGGAGAGGCTCCCAGTAACAGACCAACCCTGACCACCATCTGAGTCACTAGTCGATGTGATTCTCCTTTTATTTTTCTCATAAGGTCCAACCCCTCCAGATGATTGAGTCTGAAGGGAGAGTCTTGAAGTGTTCGAGCAGTAGGCATTGCCGGCATTTTCATCCCGCTTTAGTTGCTTCTCTTGGGCCTGGTCTCTGAGCTCTGAAGAAACTATTTTCTCTTGGTTGAGGGAAACTCCTTGAATATCTTTTGCTAGTTTCCCTTCTCTCTTTTTGGAAGACTTGAACAGTGGGACCCCTGCAGATGTGATCTGCCGCGATTTGGTGTTGTGATTTAGCTCAGCTACCGCTGCAGAACTCTGAGCGTCAAAGGCTGCCAGAATACGGCTTCCGTCGCTGGATACTTGAGATGTCTCCAAAGGTTTCTGCTTCACGATCAACTCCAGGTTGGAGAGAGGGGACTGGTCTTTGTCCCAATTTTCTTCCTTTGCATGGGGTGAGCACGAGACGGGATCCTGACAGGGACCCACACTGCCATTGCCCACCTGTGACTGAGAGGCCACGCGAGAGTTTTTCTGTGGCAGCCCGGAAGAAGTCCGGTGGGGGAGAAGACTAAGCTGGTGCTGAGCTGGCTGGCTGCCATTAGGAGACTGAGGGATGATGGCTTTCCTGCTACTGAGCGCACAATGAACGTGTGACAGAGCATTGCCAGCAAAGGAAAATCCATCGTTGGGCTGACCAGCTAGATTATCACTCAAGTGTTTGGAGGAGGAGCATTTCTGCAGATCCTTGATCACATTAGGTCCTTTCCTTCCCCGACATCCAAGCTGCTCTCCCTGATCAATTATGGAGATGGTCACCTGTTTAGTAGGGCTTTGCAAGTCATCCATAAATCCAGTATCTTTCCCTTCCTTGCCACACAGGGTTGAGGCAAGCACAGGACTGGCCACCCCCACATAGGTCCCTGGGACGTTTATGGAGCCCTGAGTAGGTACTTTGGCCCAGGATGCAGATGCTTCGGAGGCTTGGTTATTCAATAAGCTGGTGGAATTCTTACCAAGGGCTCCATTTCTCAGTGTCTCTGGAAAGATGGTATACTGTGCAGAAGGACCAGGACTTGGAGTCAGGGCACTGGGAGCCCTCTTCAGGGTGGTGGTGTCATTCTTCCCAGCTAGCGTACTACATAGTTGTAAGTGGGATGGTTTTTGAGGGATGGCAATGGGCTTCTGTCGTTTGGACTTTGCGGACAGGTCAAGGGGCATGTCTCCAGCATCAGCTGAGCAAATGAGAGAATTCTCCTCGGCGACATCTGGAGACTTGAGCCTTGTATGCTTCACTGATGTATTTTCAAGGCAATGATGGGATGGATGTTTCTCCAAGTGGTTCAGTAGTCTGTTGTGTGCAGTAAAGCTGACACCGGCTGTATTGAACCCAGCTTGAGAGGATGACGGATGGGAAATCGGGGGCATGGGAGCAGAGCCCAATACTGGCTGCTTTGGCAGGACAGCAATGGTAGGTGAGGCTCCAGACTCCAAAGGTGAATCATAGTCTTTACCTGCGCTGGAACTCTTATTGCAAGCCAAGGGGGCAAATGTTTGTTTCACCGCAGCTGAACCCGCCTTATTTTCGGGGGCAATAACCTTACCAAAAGAAAAGTGGTAAGGGTGTGTCCGGAGCTGAGGAGTACTGGTGGAGCTTGCCACTGGACACACCTTACTGAACTGGTTAGCGGTAGCTTCCCTTAAAGCAGCAATCTGGCCCAAGGCAGGAGGGAGAGTTATCTTGCACAATGGAGGGGTAAGGTTAGCTGGGGGGAAATAGGCCACCGGCTGGCCTGGTTTGAAGTGTGAAGAGCACTGGAAACCTGGGGACAGAGAAATCATAGACTGTATCTGTGCTGGGGCCCTCTTTCCAGGGTTACCGAGGTTCGGACTAGGGCTGGGGGCGATGCTGTCCCTTTTCCCAGTTGGCCCTAGCTGCCGGGGACGAGTTGCAGCACTTTCTAAGCTGCGCAGGGGTATTTCGGCTTTCTCGTGCAGTGGCGTGTTCAGGCGTACTGGGCGCAACAAGGAGGTGCAATCGTAGTGCAGAGAGGGAGAGGCTTCCAGACAGTGTTGCAATTGACTGGTATTAGATGTGGCATGGGATGGTTTGAAGTCTAGTTCCGAAGCAGTCGACAATTGTTTCACATCTGTCGCCAACTCTGAAAGGATTGGCTTAGGTGCTGAGTTTCCCACCCTGCTCTCTACCACCCTATTGGGAGCCCCACCCCCGGTGCTCCCTGCCCCTGCATCTCCTGCTTTCATATGAGCGGGATCCACCTGTACACAAAAAAACACAATATACATCTGCTGTATAAAAAGAATGACCAGAAAAATATAATATATACTCAGCTGTGTCCACAATAAATTGACTTGCTAGTGTTTATATTGAAATGATTTTCTGTCTTAACCATTGAAAAAGTTAGCCAGGTAGCAACTGGTAGAGCAGTTTCACTCCACAAATACAGGTTTTTAGGTAGGCCTGTTCAAGATATCATGCTATAGCTGTAAATATGTGATTCAGCACAATTTACTGAAATGTATTGAAGTTACCTGCATGTGCTCACTGTTAACACCACATTCCTTACATAGAGGCAACTGCAATTTCACACTAGGAGAATCTTCAGTGTAGGATACTCTACTGAAAAGAAGATAAAGCAAATATATGCATTAGCAGTACTTACGAAGCATTTGCATCTACCTGCATTACAGAGTCATGTCCGTTAATACATTTGGGTCCATAAGTATTCGGACAGCGAGACGATTTTCATTATTTTGGCCCTGTGCACCACCACAGTGAATGCGGAATGAAAGATCTGTTTGAAGGGTATACTTTCTGCTTTAATTTGAGTGTTCTGTCAAAAAACACAAAGAAACTGCAACCATTTTCAAACGTAAGCCCCCAAAATTTTAGGGGCTCAAAAGCAATTGGCAGATCGAACAAAATTATAAATCGAGTTATCACTTTTAATATTTGGTCGCAATTTTGCAAATACTTTGCAGTCTATGGCTGAAGTCTAGAATCCACAGACATCAAGAGATATGTGGTCTCCTCCCTGCTGATGCCCTGCGCAGCCTTTACTACAGCTGCCTTCAGTTCCTGCTCATTCTTGAGCGTTTTGCCTTCATTTTTGCTATCGGCAAGTGAAATGCCTGCTCAACAGGATTCAGGTCCGCAGGTTGCCATTGTAGAGCATTCCATGTCTAAAAAGTCATGGGCTGCCTTTGCAGTGCTCTCTGGGTCATTCACTAATCTGCACTGTAAAGCAAAATCCATTTGGTTCTGAAGCATTTGACTGAATCTGTGAGGATACATTGGTCCAATACAATTCAGACTTCATTCTGCTGCTTTTGTCAGAAGTCAACATCATCAATAAGTACAAGGTAACCAGTTCAACTGGCAGCCAAACATGCCTATGTCATAACACTACCACCACCATGCTTCATGGAAGTAAGTCGTGGATTACGAGCAATTCCTTCCAATGTCTATACTCTTCCCATTTTTCTGGCACACGTTGATCTTTGTCTCATCAGTTCATGGGATGTTGATCCACGACAGGACTGAAATTTTTTTTTAACATTTCTTCACAAAATTTAACATGATCTTCCTGTTTAGGGGGCATATCAATGGGTTACATCTACTGGTAAACCCCCTGTATTTACTTTGGTGAAGTATTTAAATTGTTGGCTTTGAAACAGCTACACCTACATCCTACAAGGAGTTCTTTATTTGGCAAACTTTTCATAATTTTATGATAATTTTTCACCTGGACAACAGTATTTCTGCCATTAACTTCTGTGGTCTTCTGGGCCTTTCTGTGTTCCTGAGCTTATCTTTGCATTCCTTCTTTTTAATAATGTACAAAACAGTTGATTTAACCCATCTCTGTGTGGTGGTTGTTTAGATTATTTCAGCCGATGGCATTGACAGCTGTTTGTATTTCAGACTGAGCATTAACAGCGACTGATTTCTGTTGCAAATGCACAAATCTGTCTCCAAAAAATTTGGACACAGTGTAAAGTGTAAATAAAAATAGAATACAATGATTTGCATATCCTAGAAACCTATATCTAATTGAAAATAGTACAAAGCCAGCATATCAAGTGTTAAAACAAAAATGTAATTTTAAAAAATATATATATTAGCTCATTTTGAATTTGATGTAAGCAACAAGTTTCAAAAAGTCAGAACAGGGCATTTTACCGCTGTGCTGCATCACCTATTCTTTTAAAAACACTCTGTGAGCATTTGGGATGCGAGGAGACCAAGTGCTGTAGCTCTCTGAGCAAAATATTTTCCCATTCTTTCTTGAATAAGGATTTTAGCTGCTCAAGACTATGTGGCCTCCTTTGTCATATTTTTTGTTTCAAAATGCTCCAAATGTTTTCAGTGGGTGACAGGTCTGGACTGTAGGCAAACCAGTTCAGCACCTGGACTCTTTTATTAGGGAGCCATGTTGTTGTAATAAAAGCAAAATGCGGTATGCCTATGTCTTGCTGAAATAAAGAAGGCCTTCCCTGAAAAAGACACGGTCAGGATGACAGCGTATGTTGCTCCAGAACATTGCTCAGCATTAATGGTGTCTTCACAGATGTGCAAGTTATCTGTGCCATATGCACCAATTCACCCCATACCATCTCAAATTGTGGCTTTTGAACTGTGTGCTGTTAACAAGCCGAACAAAGCCTCTCCTCTTCAGCACAGAGGATGCGGCGTCCATAGTTTCCACAAGGAAATTCACATTTTGATAGGTCAGACCACAGGACAGTTTTCCACTTTGCCTCAGTCCATCTTATCTGAGCTTGGCCCCAGAGAAGGCAGCTGTGCTTCTGGGTGTTGTTTCTGTATGATTTTCTCTTTACATGGCAGAGTTTTAATTTGTATTTGTGGATGCAGTGAGAAACTATGTTCACTGGCAATGGTTTACAGAAGTGTTCCTGAGTCCATGCAGTTATTTCAACAACTGACTACTGTCTGTTTTTAATGCAGTGCCTCCTGAGGGTCTGATGATCTGGACCATTCAATTTTTGTTTTTAGCCTTTTCCTCTGCGCCCAGATAATTCTCCAGATTCTCTGAATCTTTTAATGATGTTATGCATCACAGATGATAAAATCCACCGACTCCTTGCAACTGCACGTTCAGTAACTTTCTTCTTCAATTGTAGAACTATTTGCCATTGCAGTCTTTCACAGAGTAGTGATACTCTGGCCATCTTTACTTCTGTAAGACTCAGCCTCGCTGAGATGCTCTTTTTACACCCAATCACGTAACTGACCTGTTGCCAATTAACCAACTTCGCAGTGAGTGGCTGCACCAGGTGCATTTTTTTGCCAAATGCAACATTTCAACATTCCAGCCTTTAGTTGCCCCTGTCCCAACGTGTTTTTGAAAGGTGTTGCTGGCATCAAATTCAAAATGAGCAGATATTCTTCAATTACAATTGAATTTCTCAGTTTCAACATTTTATATATTATCTGCGTACGATATTCAATGAATTGTACCTTTTTAAATGATTTCCAAATCATTGCATTCTATTTTTATTTACATTTTACACAGCATCCCATTGTTTGGAAACGGGGTTGCACCGCTTAAATAAACTTCATAAATCTACATGTAAATGAAAATATGAACAAGTAATTCACGCTTAGCCAAAGAACAGCTGAGCATCTAATTGTCAGAATACTTTGGGTCTCCTAAAATGGGAACACACGTAAAACTTGCTGCAATTCTGTTAACCCTATTAAAAAAAGTGTTATTACCCTCAAATAAAAGCCGAAATTCAGCATTGTGAGCTCATATTTATTGTTTCAGTTAAATCTCCATATGCTTTGGTGGGCAGACATGATAACAATGCTTAAAATGAAAAATAAGCCCATCTTACCAAGCATTCACATCTGGTATTATTTTCTCAGCATGACAAATTTTCCAATGAGGTGAGATGATTTCAACTCATATTTAGATTTGCCAATGGAATAAGAAAATGTCACTTATCAAGCAAATGATTACTTAAACTATTAATTTCTACATTTCTACAATTTTCTAGAGAGAATACTGAGGAAGTTACTGCTCAGAATAACTTTAAAAGACTTGTACAGAAGGACACTTTTTGCAGCATAACATTTACAAGCTAACTGTCGAAATATTTGCAGACTTGACTGTATCCAGATGGTAAAACAGCATTAAAAGACTGTAGTTCCTACATGGTTCACTTAATATGGATGTAAAAACCCTCAAATTAAAGCACGTAATCTGCACTTAATTTTGAAACTAATGACTGACCGAATACTTCTGGTCCTCACTGTATGTACACTTATGTTTATGAGTTATGGTTGATCTACACTCCAAAACCTTGCACTAACCTAATAAAATCCAGATATAACTTGGTTTGTTATATCAAGAAAACAAATTTTAAAAACATTTATCCACAAATAATGCTTTAATGCATTAATTCTGAGCAAATATTCTCGTAACTTTCAAAATGGCTTCAAACTTTAAAGCCTTAGCAAACTGATCAAAAACATAACAGCCCACTACTAAAGGCCTAATAAATGCTTTCATCGTAAATCTCACGCATGCTGAGATCAATGAGGGAAGGAACTAGCATTCAGGTCTTTTTACCCAGGAGAGATTGACAGCATACCAACTCAGATAATTTTGCATGATGATGTCAACTATCAATCTGACATGTCCTCCACATCCTAAAATCTTTAACTGCAACAGAACATTGAATGACATTAAATGTGATTACCACAGATTAACAATTTGTCATGATCTCTGAGGGGCAAAACCATATCACTTTATTGTTTTGGTCAATTTTTATTATCCGCAGGAGCAAATGTCTCCTCCGCAATAAAACTACCCAAGTTACTTTTTTTATCTTTGATGCTTTTCCCTTGGAAACACTTCTTAAGCAAAGAGGGTGTCTTGGAGGGACGCAACAAGGTTTAAAAGAAGGGCTGTAAAGAAATGTTGCAGCATTTTAAGTTCAGGGCCTGAAACTGGAATCCAATTCAAATGACCATATAGACCAGTATTAGTGCCCTTCAAACTCACAGTATGCTTACATGATTTACAACATCCCAGCCATACAATTTACAGAAGAGCAGGGCCTGTCTGATAAGAGAAATTCATTTCCCACTGCTGGCAAATCATGCAAATATTTATAATGCCTCACTCAGCCTAATAGAAATAAAATTTAATAGAGAAAGAAATGCCACAAAGGACTCAAGGTTCGACCATCATTTTAGGATCTTCGGGTTCATTCAGAGAAAGGTACCTCTGATGTAATCCACTCACAAAGACTCATCACCAGTTATGAGAACAGGAGGGAGCCAGCCTTCAACCTTGGCAACCTGGTAGATGCAAATGTACACCCTGTCTGATCTGGACGCCGGTTTGCATCCACTCTCAGTGAGCCCACTCACCGGTCTTCACTGATGCTGCTCAAAGGGATGTGGTCAGCGCAGACCCAACCACGCACACTGCTGCAGAGCGGGGACGCCGAGACCATGGCAGGTGGGAGAAGTGCTGGGGTAGAGGGCGGGGTACTGGGAGGGTTAGGGAACCTGTCCTTCCTCTTTGCGTCAGTACCTCAAAGACTGCAAAAGCATCAACAGAAAACGCTAACGGGAACAACCAGGAGCCGATCAGATTCAGAGAGATAAAAGAGCAATAGCCTACTCCATATTGTATTACAGCGTATAGACACTGTACTTTTTGATTTGACCTTGTTCTGAATTTCCTGTCGAAGGTCATGACAACCAAACTGAGGTCTGTCAGTTAAGTGCAGAATAAGAAAATATAATAATAAAAAAATAGCACCTTGTTTTTTTTTCTTTTTCTTTTCAATTTGGCGTCGAATCACTTTTCCAAATAACAAATAATGCACGTGCGCGTAAAATGCATATTCGTGAGTTTAGAGAAAAGTAGCTAAATATTATCAAGTACGAAAGACTATTCTTCATGAGAATTATCAAATAAATAACACAAATCAATAAGCCAGTAGGCCTTCTTCTGCGTGCAAACAACGTCGATAGATACAGAACAGGCGTGCAGGCTCTTTAACTCACGCAGCGGAGTTGCGAACTCGAACAGCGCAGGTACACAAAGCGAATGCATTAAATGATAAAATTAGACGCTTGTACCTGAGCCCACATTAAAAATACATTAAAAAAACAACCGGCAAATTTACTATATGGTACGATACAATTTCTCACGTTACATAATTGTAGCCTTTCTGCGAGTGCTCATCACAAACCCACTTCTGTCGATGGCCACAGCAAATTCGGCGGCAGACACTAGTTTTATCATGTTTAGTGCTTCTTAATTTTAGCAACTTGAAAAGAAGATGCAAGTTTTTCCTTCAATGCGCTGTTACCCTGCGCTAGTCACTTTGAAACACTCGCGCACCAACCGAAAACGTTGGCTTTGTTCCTGTAAAGGTCTACGGCCACATCGCCTCATTATCTACTTGGATACGTCTTTCACGGTTTGCGTACTGTTCTCTTGACTCCAGTTCCTCTTCTTCAAATGTCTGCACGCCAAACAACAGCGATTAGGTAAACTTCGGCCACGGACCGTTGGAGTGGGCGTCAGGTTTTTACCCCTGACACAAGTCGATGATGTTAGACTTCCATCATGACGCAACATCGCAAAAATAAAACATTCTCGCACACGAAACGCCAATCTTTCACTCACTCCCGCCGGTCGATCAGCAGCACAGCCGAAACCCCACACTCACCCACGAGACATGTGCGAACAATATCACGAGTCTTGATGATCACACAGAAAGCATATCTCCAAACCGAGTTAGATATCCTCAATTTTCGGTTATTTGTAGTCTACTCACATCAACCATATCTTCTATAATTTCACAAAATGTTTGGTAACACAGTTCACGGCTTTCGTTCGGGAGTGCCCACTATCCTCCGCTTTCAGCACGACACGAAGGGTGGCTTGCGTCTCGACTGTCTCAGGTGATCCGGAATGTTGAGGCTTTAGAAGACAATACCACCGAATTTCTGACATGACAGAGTGTATTTAGTGCCATTAATAAATACCCCTCCCTATTTAAGGGCTTTGGACTAGTTATACGTCGAAGAGGAGAATAAAATCACGAGGAGCACTGAACCTTTCCTGCTGGATAACTGTCAGAACTGCATTTCCTTAAAATCGGCACAGACGTACACACACGGCCACAATGTAGCCAGATTACTCAAATCGCGTCCCAACATCGTAACACCAACCGTCGATAACACAGACTACAAGTAAACAAATAGGTGTGGGATGCCGGCTACGGGGTCACAATATTTAGCAAATTGCCTAAATGCGGATTAAAACAGCACCGGTTGCCTACGATAATTATGATATATGTATATATATATTCGTGGTGCCCAATGATGTACCAGCCCCAAGAGGACAAATAACACAAACACTTTTGACCACTCAATTTTACATCGAGACAAAATCGAATGTGTCAAAAACAAAAAAGATAAATAATAACAATCACAAACTCAACTTATTGTTCTCATAGTTAGCTAGGTGCAGTAAATGCGAACTGCACTGTTCCCGAATGTGTCCAAAATAACACACGATTCAGGATCCCTTCGCAACGGAGTCAACCCTTGGTTGACAAAATAAGTCAGCATGACACATTGCTTCACAATTTTGAGGCATCTATAGCCAAGAGCATGGACCTTACAAATTGATCAAACAGTCCACCCTCGGCCCTTTCTAAATAGCGCCTGGGTTAAGAATGTGATCACACAGGACCCGAACCGACAAGGCTACATTCGACTCCGGGGCTGAATAATTCGCAAAATTAGCAAGCTCGCTAGCAAAGATAAATAATGTTAATAATTACCAAACCATCTGTTTAGTGAATAAATGAAGCAATTATATCAAAAGATGAATAAATTCCGTGTCTTTCGTCGGGGTCGTTTGCAGTTCACTAATTTCTCCCGTTTTCGGTTCTGTAAGTCCAGGGGGCTTCGTCAAGACAACCCGTACCGTATCTCTCAGTCTCCGATGGGAGAGAGGGGCAAAAGGAGAGCGGCCAGTGTGGGACTTGTAGTGTTTTGATACCAACGCCCTTGCGATGTCATTCGAAACAAGGGAGGAGTACGGACTACAGGACCCAGCATACCACGCAGGCGCAAGCCGCTCAAGGGGAAAGGCGATCGCAACGGTGCGCTAAACTGAAAAAACCTCCAGTTGCAAAGTGAAAATAGAAATTACGCAAATAAATACATTTTTGGTCATAATGCTTAATGTCAAAGAGCCGCACAGACGAAGTATATACGCATGTCGAACAATGCAAGTGATGCTGAGACGAAAAAGTTATACTCAAGCGGTCGAAAGCGAAGGCATGAATAAGGTAGCTGTAGCTCCACAATTGCAGCGGAATTCGCACAAGGAGCAGAGACCCTGGCGGGTGTGGAAAGAATTTATAGCCCAACTATTGCGAATGATTCAAAGTTCTGAGTAATGGCTGGCAAACGTAATTTGGGCTCGTGACGTGAAAAAATTTATAAATACGAAAGGAACTGCAACTGGCCGTGAGCGCAAATGGAGCACTGACTTGAATGAAAACGTGGCTACTTATCCGGAAAGACCACCAGCACGCAGTCAATAGTCTTAATAGTCTCAGGTACGAGGGGGATTGGACCCGAGACGCCGGAGTTTTTCAAATCAACCAAGACGCTGTGTATATTGACATGTATATTTTGACGTGCATGTAAATCAGAACGTTTCAGCCGCAGTTGCTTTTGACTCGGTTAAAATTCAGTGAGTGACGGAGATACAGGTATTCAGACCGTTATATTGGTCAGGATATGTTTTGTGGCATTTTACAACTTTCTGAGTTTCGGCGTCATTTTAGTAGCCAGTGGCATGTTGATTACCTATTAGGCCACCGTTGGTTGCATTTTCTCTCGCCTTCCTAAAAGGTAGCGATGATTGTCAGAGGTTACACATGAGCACATTATGATCAGGAAATGACTGAACTTACGCGGTAACAAGTGTGAAAATGCGCATAACGTCAACGAATAACCGCATCCAATACACATCTGATATCCACTTAAAAAAAACACGTATATTTTGATTGCTACGTAACTAGTGGCACTACTTGGGAAGCTGCATGTACCAAGCTGAATCCCGTTTTTGTGAATTGTATTTAAGTCTCATGTACGTAGACAAGCAGGCTAATAACTGCAATTTATTTACAGTGCTTATAGTGTTAAATTAGCCGGGTTTTAGACATTTTCTTGAATTGCAATGCATGTTGTCAATTGTTCGTGTGTAATCATATCCATTGACTATATGCATTGCAATTCATAAAAAAGTCTGCAATCCGCTAAATTTAACACTGATTAACAGTATATCACTGATATATTCATCAGCAAACATACAGTGGCAGATAGCTTCCAAGCATGGCTGTTTTGTATCACAGGCTACAGAGTTCAGAGTAAAACATCCAACTTTACTGTTCTTCTCGTAATTCTGCATCTTTCACTTCAGTATGCTATCAGTGATTCATTCTGATGCTTACAATGTAAACAGTGGCAGCCTTGACTTCTAAAGCCTTTCTTTTTGTATTTATATAGGATTTCAACTATGTGCCACTTGCCTACAGTTTTGCTTTCAAGATTTTCATTACATGAAAATGGTCTTTGACATTTTTCTAAAGAAAATCCAAGCCCTAAAAACATTTCAATCAATTTTGACTACTCACAAATGATACACCCTCACGTGATGTCAACTTTGACTGTACTATAACCCGCTCAGGGAGCAATTTTAAAATAACAACAAATATTGTAAATCATAGTTTATTCAAAGGCTTTTAGTGGATCAAGTGTGGATAATACAATGAGAGTAAGCACATATTCAACTGAACTTCAGTGGTCACAGACTGTCACTTGACAGATGTGCTGCAGTGCTTTGTATAAGGGCATCATAAATAATGTTATTCATCATTATATATTCAATTTCCAGCATTCAAATCTTCAAACTTATCAGACGAAGGAGTTACAAATTGTCAGGCTCCTGAATTAGGTCACGTAGTCCAACATTTTGGGCGAGTTGCAAATTCATATGAAATCTGATGGGCTAAATAACAGTGAAGCAATATTTTTGTTTTTTTTTTTAAGTTTACAAGAGCAGTGAAATTTACAAGTTCGTACTTTTCTTGGAGGTTGCCATATTTCAAATGTTATACCTACTAGTTTTCTTTCTACATCGTGACAGTTACCCTGACCAAAATCCAGATGACAGCACAACAAAATACCCTTTATAATGGGAAGTGAACACTGATTTACGCTCGGGCCATTTAGTTTGACTCAAGAGATAAAAGCACCGTTTGTCATCACACATTGCACAAGATGTTTCATTTTTAAGCCGAAAAATTAATTTCATTCCCATACAGTATCTTCGTCAATAAAATTACGCAAATAGAAGCATAAAGCAAATATTCTTGCTCAAAATGTAAAAAGACCATCCATGCGCCATGATATTTTCACCTCGGATAGTGTATCGAATTGCACAGAGTTTGAGAATCAAAAGTAAGCTTCCGTATCCTTCAGTTCGCAAATTAACTTTTTTTTAATTACTCGACCTCCCACCGCGAATTTATGGGCGCTCCCTAAACCAGTAAGGAACGCACGCCGTTGAGATAGGAATGATAAAGAAGTTTAAGTCAGGCACGCGGGGCGGAGGCGATGCAGATCCTTTGGAGAGGTGTGAAGAATTCCGCTCGGTCCAAGTGGCCTGAAACGCACTACAGCCAGTTTGACTGTAGTCAGCTCGCGGAGAATGTTTCCCCACACTTTACTTATGCGGTCATTTTTAACGTTTAAATTCAGTTTTCCCGCTGCCTTAAACGTTGCCAGCTCGTCGTTTCTCTATGTCCAACCTATGTGTCTGTTGTGATTTAAATAAAACGAATCAGGCAAATTAAAATGAGTTCAAACTTATTTTAAATGAAAACCCCATTTCTGTTTTAACTGACATATATGAACGTAAAACGAGCGTTGACATAGCGTAAATAAAATGTCAAATTAAGACCCATTTAGATGTTTGTCAGGATCTCTAATGAAGCAATGGCAGCTTAAACAATACATATAGCCTACTGAAAACATTTTTTGCCATAGCCCATGAGTGATCTTGGAGAGGTTTGGATAATAGCCTAATTTGAACGGAAGCGCATGGGATGACTTAATCAGGCAATGCAAGCGTGATCAGCTCAAGATCATCATTCTGAAAATACTGCCGCTTTGGAAAGTTCCAGTGCAGCGCATACTTATCAAATGTAGCAACTGCTTCAGTTAAATGTGCGCTAACCTCAGAGCATTTGGACAGCTGACTCTGTGCGATCTCCACATTCTCTGATTGAGCGGTCGAACAGAGCCGGGGCACTGGAGATCGCAAGACAACAGATAACTCGAAGCACTACCGGCTACCAGCTTGATGAACAATCGCCAGCGATAAAATCCAGTCTGTGCATATTAATCATTAAGATAACCTTTAAAATATCAATCTTCCAACGGCAGAGCAGTTTGTGATTGCATCCGGCGTGAAGTCAAATGGCAACTGGGGAGCTATGCGTGTTTTCGCGAACTTGTAGCATACGTTCCATACATTTGCTCATCTAGGCTATTTTTAAAATCGAAAATTGCAAGCCAGATTCCTATTCGGCCATTACTTTATATCTTCCAACATGCTGGGTCATATATGAGCTACGAACAATTCAAAGCATGATGTTGTCTCTCCGTGAGCTGTTCGCTCCTCCAGTTAGTTCATCCCTGTTCGATGAAGAATCCTAAAACGCAGGCCTATGTGAACATGGACTGGCACGAGAACCGGTGGCGGCATTGTTTACAGATGCAGTGTAAACTTGTTGTGTAAGCAGATGACAACATGCGATTGTGAGAATAACTTTAACAATAAGCGGGAGATTGACTGCACATACCCCACAAGGAATATCCTGCCTCAACGCAAGAAAAGCAGGCTGAAGTAGGCTAAATCCAAGGCTCAGAAGAATTTCAAGGATAACAGGCAACGGTTATGCTACAGCACGGGACACTGACCGCTCGATATTGCTTTGTGACATGAGAGGAAATTTGTTAGCACGTGTTTGTTTTGATTTACACAATCCGAAGTGAGTGACGGTCATCTGAAATGGTGGATCGTAACCCATATTTGAATTTTAATATAGCCTACATGCCCATAATAAATTATGCTCGGATCATGGGGTAAGGCGCAAACATTAACGTTGATCGTCCATTGCAATCCATGCTATTTTATTGGCGACTGAAATATAGGCCAAAGAAAAAAGTTTAATCTCGAGTTTTACACTAGCCTCTTGTTGGTGTTGCTTAAATTTCCCCCGTTTTGCCCGCTCACTCGGCAGCAATGCCTTTGTTATGTGTGGAAATTGGGTTCGCACCACCTTACCTTTGGAACCGAACAGAATGAGCAGCCTCAGGCATGCGAGGTTCAGCCCCAGAGACGATAGACTGCCCTAGTGACTCCCACCCAGAAACTCATCGCTGATTTTAACGAAGAGCGAACAAACAGACTGAAATCAGGGCTTTTCCCCGCGATCGTCTCTTATTGCCAGCTTCAGACCTTAGCAGCTGGAGCGAAAACTCGCGCACCCAGGGTCCTAACGCCAGCTACATCTTCTCTACAGGTGAATTAGTCCGATGACACCGTAAGCTTGCACGAGAGGTTCGCGCACAGAAAATAGTAATCATGCTCATTTCTCCTGTCGAAATATTTCTCGACCTTGAATGTGTTTTATTTATGGCTTAAAGATGTCCGATACAGTCTACTTTTCTCTGCTGTTTAGTTTTTGTGACTTTCATCATTTTGTATGGCACACAGCATGCATTGCACTGTACCTATTTCTTTGGTCAGAATCGGATATATACAAAAGGTTTTCTCCATAGGATCTTTTCCCCAAATAAGACATAATGAAATGTACACATGTAACAAATTCATGGTTTATCAATTATTCACGGGGAAGCCCTCGCCATCTTTGAATATTTTCTGTTACCGATTCTCAGGTTACTCAGCATTTTGATGCTGAAATGCAAGGTGAGAAAACCTGATTGAGTGCCGTTTTTACTTCACATGAGCGTACATACTACATTTGACCTGATTATGTGGAACTACAGTCATGGGAAAAAGAAAGTACACAATTTTTCAGTTCTATGGTTTTACATATTAGGACATAATAAACCAGATGCACTCCGAGAGTGCAAACCTCCATCAAGGCGGCACAGTCGAAATCTGGCTGAGTAAACAGTGCTCAGAAGAAATTTAAGTAATCTGCAATGTAGGATTGCAAGATGATTGCTGTGGTGGCCATATTATTTGACCGATCATGGTCAAAATCAATGGGGTCCACCCAGATGTTATAGCAACCCACCCACAAAATTTCAGAGATATCCATTAATTACTGTTTCAGTTATCTTGCGCGCAAACGGACAGACAAACCAACGCCGGCAAAATCATAACCTCCACGGCAGAGGGCAAAATCAGCTGGTCCTTATCAGGTCCTAAAATCATGTAAATCTAACCTCAGGTGTAAAACAACACAACAGAATCCGCTGTGCCATTATTTATTTTACAAAAAATCAGCCAAAATTCAGAGGCCATGTGTAAAAAAGCTGAGTACACCCTTCTGCTTCCATAGGAATTAAGGAGGTAATTAGCAGTCAGGTGTTGCTGATCAAATACTCTTGATTAATAGATTATCTGTCAGTTTAACCACCTCTTTAAAAGCAGAGGTTTTGGCACTTTGCTGCTCTGGAGCATTTAGGTGTGTGTTAACACAAGGCCAAGAGTGAAAGACATAAGCAATCATCTAGAGGCAAGTGTTGCTGCCTGGATAGGGTGATATGGCCATTTCCAAACAAGTTGAAGTCCATCATTCTACAGTCAGGAACATTATTCACAAGTGGAAAACATTCACAACAGCTGCCAATCTTCCTAAGAGTGGATGTCCCGGCAAATTCACTGCAAGGTCGCACCGTGCAATGCTCCTAGAAATTGTACAAAACCCAGGAACTACATCAAGGACTCAACAAGCCTCAGTTTGCAGGTTTAATGATAAAGTTCATGACAGTATGATTTGAAAAAGACTGAACAAGTATGGCTTGTTTGGAAAGGTTGTCAGGAGAAAGCCTTTTCTCTCCAAAAAGAACATGGCTGTATGGCTTAGGTTTGCAAACTTGCATCTGAATAAACCACAAGCCTTCTGGAAAATGTCCTTTGGACAGATGAGTCCAAAGTGGCGTTGTCTGGCCATCAGTGGTGGCTCGTCGGCCCTATCAAAGGGAAGCCAAAACCTCGCCCTTCAAAGCTTAATGACTTATACCTTTCGCAGTTTACTTTTCTTGATCAGCAGTTGCTCATACGAATTGGTAGGACAGTCAAATTTATTTTCGATAGCAAATGACAACACAAATGATCAATACGTCTTTATAAATTAGTTTGCGAGGCTTCTTTCGCAAGAAGCCACGAGAATCCGTTTTCTACAATCTTAATATAGAAGTAAAGAATTCGATGTTGCACAGCTTATTGCTTAATGAGCCTCAATAATCAATTTGCGAATCTATGCCGTCTCATAAGCTATGTGAGTGCGGAATTTATAAAGACATTGGCCTATGGTAATTTACGTCATAATTTATGTCTGAAAGAAAACCCCTCATAATTTCGTGGTGCAATGTAGGCTATAACAATGCTATCGAAAATACATTTGACTGTCCTTCCAATTCGTACGAGCAACTGCTGATCAAGAAAAGTGAACAGCGAAAGCTTTAAGTCATGAAGCTTTGAAGGGCGAGGTTTTGGCTTCCCTTTGCTACGGCCGACAATCCGCCACTGCTGGCCATAATGCACATCGCCACCCCTGGCACAAACCAAACACGGCATATCAATACAAACACCTAATACCAACTGCCAAGCATGGTGGCAGAGGGGTGATGATTTGGGTTTGTTTTGCAGCCACAGGACCTGGGGACCTTGCAGTCATTAAGTCGACCATGAACTCCACTGTGAACCAAAGTATTCTAGAGTTAAATGTGAAACCATCTGCATGAAAGCTAAAGCTTGGCCGCAGTTGGGTCGCGCAACAGTTGAATGACGCCAAGCATACCTGCGAATCTACAACAGAACAGCTGAAAAGAAGAAAAAAAAAATTATATTGTTCCAATCGCCAAGTCAAATTCCAGACCCCAACCCAATTGAAATGCTGTGGCAGGACCTAAAGAGAGCTGTGCATAAACTAATGCCTTCAATCATAAATGAACTGAAGCAATTTTTAAAGGAGATTGGGAAAGAATTCTTCTACAACAATGTGAGAGACTGATAAAATCATATAGAAAAAGATTAGTTCTAGTTATTGCTGCTAAAGGTGGTTCTACAAGCTATTGAATCACTGGGTGTACTCAGTTTTTCACAGATGACTCCTGCATTTTGGGTGAAGTTTGGTTTATAATAAATAATGCCACAATGGAATCTGTTGTATTGTTTTACAACTGAGGTTAGATTTACCTAATTTTGGTACCTGATAAGGACCAGCTGATTTTTGATTATTTCCTGATATGTAAAACTGTAGAACTGAAAGAGGGTGTGCTTACTTTTTCTCATGACTGTATCTTGTTATCTTCCATCTAGTACTGTTTAAAAGTTTGGAATCACTGAGAAAATGTTATGTTTCCATGAAAATTCACACGTTTACTTCTAGCCCCAATTCCGAAATTGTTGGGACGAAGTGTAAATTGTGAATAAAATCAAAATGCAATGACTTTCAGATCACATGAGCCAATATGTTATTAACAATAGAACATATACTGATGGACTTAAAAAACTTATAAGTCTGACTAGACGTAAATAGTGTAGTTGGGTTAGGGGAACTTTAATTAGATGATTACATAATTGATATGCAGTTGTCTTTGAGTAAGGAGACATAGTGTGTGAGGTCATGACCTTGTTTGTGTCTGTGGAGCAGGATTTGAGAAATTAGTGATGTAACCTCGTCCGGTATCACTGATCACAATTGCAATGCTGTCAAATGCCTTAAAACAATCCTTGAGGTCATTAAGGCCAAAACACGAGAGCATTCTTTCAAAGAGACTACGTATGCCATGCCTCACCATTCTAGACCCCAACGTGATCAAGCCATTGGGCTGTGGATGGCTGGAACATCCTAAAATCGCATCGCACAGCATTTTGGGGTAAGCTGACCCACAATCTCTGACCTTGTGGCTCGTTACCAGGAAGCACCGATGATCGACCCCGACCTGGTCAGCCTAGGGTCACGACCCCAGCCCAGGACAATCTGATCCGCCTCGTCCACCTGAGAGATTGGTTTTGAACCTGCGCCAGGACGGCTCAGGAGACCAGAGGAATCCACAGACCAAGGATCAGAAGAAGAACAGTGAATCGCCAACTTGCAGAGCGCAGGGCTGCCAGGCTTCGCTGGGCTGAAGAATATGGTCAGAGACAAGTCCCCAACCGATATTGGAGGAATGTTGTCTTCAGTGATGAGTCCAGATTTTGTCTGTACCGACATGATGGAAGACATAGGGTCTACAGATGACGTGGTAAGATATGCGGCCCACTGCATTGCTGAGACAAATCGCTTTGGAGGAGGCTCAGTGATAGCCTGGGGTGCCATTCGGTGCGGCTGGAGGTCCAACCTGGTCATAATCAATGGAAATCTTAATGCAGCCCGCTACTGTGACCTTGTCATCACACCGCACGTCATGCCTTGCATCACAGACCACCCTGAGTTCACGTTCATGCAAGACAACGCACAACCTCACTCAGCACATGTGACCCAGCAGCTCCTGGCCCAGAATGCTGTCATGGAATGGCCACCTTTCAGCCCTGACATGAACTGCATCGAGCATGTGTGGGACCTGTTGGATCAGCGGATTCGGCAACGCACTCCAGCACCCAGGGCGGAGCTCCAAGAAGCCCTTCTCCAGGAGTGGCAGGCCATTCCCCAGCAACAGCTCAACAGAATGGTGCTGTCCATGCCAAGACAAGTGATGGCTTTGTTGCAGGCACGTGGCGGTCACACTCGGTACTGAGATTGGAGTTGATCTTTGTTGTTGATTTTGTTGTTAAACTTGTCATTGTTGATTCTTTTATCGTTCTTTTTTTGTTGAAGTTATCTGACATTTTGTCTAAGTTGTTGTCATGGGTAAAGTCAATAAATGGTTATAAATTTGAATCTGAGTTTGGCTGCAATTTTGGTTATAAGTTTTTAAAGTCCATCAGTGTAGATAACATTTCAAATGTTGAAACTGAGACATTTTACATTTTTATCCACAAAATGAGCTTATTTCAAATTTTCTGGCTGCAACAGGTCTCAAAAAAGTTGGGACACATGCAAAAAAGGGCTGAAAAGGCTATTAATATATAAGAGAATCAGCTGAAAGAACATTTAGCAAGTAAGTAAATTAACTGGCATCAGGTGTGTAACATGATTGGCTATAAAAGGGATGTCTTAGTGAAGCTGAGTCTCTCAGAAGTAAAGATGGCCAGAGGCTCTCCAACCTGTGAAGGCCTTCGTAAAAAAAATTGTGGAATACTTTAAAAACAATGTTCCTCAACATCAAATTGCAAAGGCTTTGAAGGTCTCATCTGTAATGGTTCTGCCCTTCAGTCCCTCCCCCTCCTGCTGTCTTCACCTCCATTTAAACGAGCCTCACCTGTTGCTTGATGAAGTGGAGGTGAAGTGTAGAGTATTTAAGAGCAGCACTGCGAAATTGGCTGGGCAGCTGCATTCTGGCGTTTTTAGCTCAGTGTATGTTGCTGCTGCTCCCCTGTCCGTTTTTGTCTATTTTAAAGTATATTTATTTAACATCTTTTTGGTTTTACCAGCCTGTGCAAGTGGGTCCCTTCACCCGACCACGACATCATCATCGATAGTGCATAACATCATCAAAAGATTCAGAGACACTGGAAAAATCTCTGTTTAAGGGACAAGGCTGAAGAACTTTACTGGATGCCGTGATCTTTGGGCCCTCAGATGCCACTGCATCACTCACCGGCATGATTCTGTCATTGACATTACTCAATGGGCCCAGGAACACTTCAAGAAACCACTGTCTGTAAACACAGTCTGCCGTGCCATCCACAGATGCCACCTAAAACTCTATCATGCAAAAAGGAGGTCACTGTTGAGCATGATCCAGAAGAGCCGCCGTGTTCTGTGGGCCAAGGCTCATTTAAAATTGACTGCAGCAAAATGCCAAAGTGTCCTGCGGTCAGACGAGTCCAAATTTGACATTGTTGTTGGTTATCATGGGCGACGTGTCCTCCGAACAAAAGAGGAGAAAGACCACTCCTCCTGTTATCAGCATTCTCTTCCAAAACCAGCCTCTGATGGTATGGGGATGCATGAGTCCATATGGTGTGGGACACTTGCATGTTTTAAAAAGCACCATGAATGCTGAAAGGTATATAAAGGTTTTAGAGCAACATTGGTTTTGTCTGCCTTTGGCCTGCTGTATTGCAACACATCTCTGCCATATGGACCATACCAAATGGTCAATCATGACTTTGGGGACATGTTCCTTTTCCTCTTCAAGAGCTGCATGGAGTTGGTGGATTTTGGCCGTATATGGGAAACAACGACAAACTCATTGGTTGAGGACACCCCAAAGATGCTGGATGGAGAACAAATCTGAGGATTTGCTGGCCATTCAAGCATACAAATTTTCTCAGGCTCAAGAAACTCTGTGCATGAAACTCAAGTGCCTTGAGCTTGAGGTCACAAACTGATGGTCAGAAATTCTCCTTCAGGGTTTCCTGGTTGAAAATAGAATTCATGGTTCCATCAATTATGGCAAGTCGTCAAGGTCCTGAAGCAGTAAAGCAGCCCCAGACCACTACACCACCACCAAGCTTGACTGTTGGTGTAATGTTCTTTTTATGAAATGCTGTGGTAGTTTTATGCCAGATGTAACGGGACGCACACCTTCCAAACAGTTACACTTTTGTCTCGTCAGTCCTCACAATATTTCCCCAAAAGTCTTGGGGATCATCAAGATGTTTTTTTGGCAAATTTGAGACGAGCCTTTGTGTTCTTTTTGGTCAGCTGTGGTTTTTGCCTCAGAACTCACCCATGGATGCCATTTTTGCCCCCTCTCTTTCTTATTGTTGAATCATGAACAATGACTTTAACTGAGGCTAGTGAGGCCTGCAGTTCTTTAGATGTTGTTCTGGGTTCTTTTGTGACCTCCTGCAAGAGTCATTGATGCGCTTTTGGAGTAATTTTGGTAGGCCGGCCACTCCTGTGTTGCATTTTGAGATGTTTTAGCCTACTTCACTTTGACAGATTCTATTTAAAAGATTTCTTGATTCAACAGGTCTGGCAGTAATCAGGCCTGAGTGTAGCTAGTGAAACTGGACTAAAAAAATGTGGCTAATCACAGTAAATTTGTGATTTAACGAGGGGGGGGGCTGGGGGTCAATTACTTTTTCTCATTGGGCCAGGTAGGTTGCGATAGCTTTTTTTTCCCTTAATAAATTAAATCATCATTTAAGACCTGCATTTTGTAATTACTTGGATTATATTTGTCAAATATTACTATTTGTTTGATGATCTGAAACATTTAACTGTGACAAATATGCAAAAAAAATAAATAAATCAGAAAGGGGGCAAATACTTTTTCACAGCACAGTATATTGTTATCCTTTTACTTAATTTCATCAATATGATCCACTATTATATTAAATAAATACTTAAATAGTAGCAGGTTTTTGATTTATCTTCATTTTGTTAAGTGTACGATCATCACTGCACACTACAGTATATTGTCGATTTTGCATTCATTTTGAAGTAATCTTTTGATCATAAGCTAGCTTTTGTTTTCTTTATATATATATATATATATATATATATTTTTTTTTTTTTTCTTTTTATGTCAAGGGACAGTAGGAGACAATTTTATGTGTAGGAGACAATTTTTTTTTCATGTTCCAGTCAGATATTGATATCATGGTTTGATATTTGGTACGGTAGATTTAGCGAATTATAAATGTGTATTTTTAAGCAGGTATGATGTGGTTTTTGTATTTTTCTGCATATTTATTTAGTTGGCCTATGGTATTAGGCATTTTGTTTAACTCTGTGTCTGGTGTCAGTCTGCTCAGTGTCAAAATTGGTACAGGAGGATCACCCAACTTATTTAAGATGGTGTTTCACCTTTGTCTGTAAAAGTACCTAATAAGGTTCTTTGTGCCAAAACGTAATAAATAATTTTCAACTGCAAGAGGAGAAGACAGTGTGAGGGAGTCCATAGTTCTACTAAAGTCCACTAATTACCAGTGTAGTATCACCGTCTCTCTGAATCATACTGATTAAACATTTGGGCACTGAAGACACTTGTGGGAAAAGTACAGAAAGTATAATTTTACCCCCATTCCTCCATTATGAAAGTCCTCAGCTGTGTAAGCAAATTTGACTTTCACTGACGTATGTTTCACTTCATGATTCGCCAAACATTCACACTTGGGAACAGATCTGGACTGCAGTTAGGCCAATCTATCACACGCATTCACACCTTGCATGCAACCATTCACTTGTAATCTGTCCAGAATGGGGCTGGTGTTGTCTTGCTGGAACATGCAGGGATGTCTCGGGAACAAACAACATCTCAATAGCAGCATATGTTGCTGCAAAATTTGCACTTATCTATATGCATTAATGGTGCCCTCACTACTGTGCAAGTCACCCATGCTATGTACTCTAACACACAGCCATACCAGGACATAGGCTGGCTTTTGGTCTGTATACTGATAAAATCTTGGGTTGTCCTTGGGTTGTTTTTGGTTCGGACAACACACCAGCTGTTCTCACCAACAACAACAACAAAAAATGCTCAAAATGTTGATCCATCTGACCTCAAAATATGCTTCTACTTTGCTGTTGTTTATCTCAGATGACACCAAGCCCGGCAAAGTTGGCAGCACTTATGGACAGTGTTGATGCATCCAATCCATTACAGAATCCTTCCATCTTTTCATTGTCGTTTGCACTGTCAAGGTTGAAATCCTCAAAATCCTACTGATTTGTCTCTTACCAAAGCTCCTTTTATAATCTAATACAATCAGCTCTCCGGTTTGACATCAACTGATTCAAATTGATTGATTGATTGATTGAAATTCTTTATTTCTTTTCGAACATAATAAAAAAGATAAAACAGAGATAATCACCAAAACAAATGGTCACCATGCCTATGCCAAAACAAAAACAAAAACGTAAACTGTTGACAATTGTCTTGCATGTGCAGCAAGATCATATGTTCGAAAAGGAGTAGGAAGAAGTAAGAACTTATTTAATCTTACCCCTTGTATTACCGCATTCTACAGTCAAGTTATTAAATTCTCCATTATTATATTTACAACATTCACCGTCTATTCAGGAACCAATGGTGCTTACAATATATTGACTATAATATTCAATAAGCTACTTATATACAAATATACACAAAATATTGCACCTGTACATAATACTGCATTTCTATACTTCTAGTACCCCCTGCGCACACACAAAAGAAGACATTACAAGACAATGGGCTCTAATTTCGTAGACCAGGCGTAGGCGCGGCGCAGGCGCGGCGCATGGGGGGTGCGCCGCGCCAACGGGGTGTGTCCAGGCGTATGTGGCAATTTCGTGCCCGGCGCAGCCTGGCGCAAGAACTCCTCTGTCCCGCCTCTGCCCCTCCTTCCAGCGCAAGTTGGCAAAGAAGGCGACACAGCCGAGTCAAATCTTGCTCACTGGCAAGAGAAACGATGGATAGCGTGTTCCCATGAATTACAAACTGTTGCTGCTTTAAATTTTGGAATTAACATGCATGGACAACAATGCAAGATACGTGACACATTTATTTTCAATATGCGATCTTAACTCAGTACGAGATCATAGCAATCAGGCTGTATTCCTTTTCCCACTGAAGACGATAAAACCGAAGTGACAATAATAGTTGCCTTGTATTAAGCCGCTTGCACACTGGACGCGAAACGAATTTTTCGCTCGACAGATTGCGTCTTATGCCCGAAAGTCTGACAGGGTTTTAATAAATCTCCGTGTCCGACAGTCTATTATTGTTTTTAATTTCTTCAAATCTGCTGACTCTTGTCGATATTAAACGTGAATGTTTTGATAAGAGGGCTCAGTTCTTTAAGATGAGTACCGAGAATTTCAATCAATGTTTCTGTTTAAGCTCTGCTCAGCGAGTCGTACTGGCATGGGACAATGTACAATGCCTCCGTGTCTGACAGCTAAAAAAAAAAAAAAGAGGACGATTAGAACAGATTGATACCGAAATAAAGAATAAAAAGAAACATTTTAACAACAGAACATCCAATGAACACTGGGATTTATTTTTAGCGGGTCATCTTTGTTGGATATCCCGTTATAAATCTATTCTCATTTCAATACTTTTACTTTTTGCTGGCTGCTGGACATGGAGTATTTTGCAATTCGTGTCGGACAGTCTTAATCGTGCATGCGATAATTTCTTCACACTGTCAATGGTCATGGAATTGATTTGCTCACGCACTGTTTTATCTCAGCTGTGGAAATAAAGCGTGAATCTGTTCGGTCCATCTGACTAATTTTCAAAAGAAAGACCGAATAAAGACTGCTGGCTATCTTCAACGGAAGAAAACAGAAGAATAGGCTAAAAAGACCAAGAAAAGTCGATAGCTATCAATTTGCATTCTGTGAAGGTCGAACACAAAAATGGCCAAGTTTCCACGTCAAATAATTCCTGGAATACTCGGAAAAATTAGAACTTTTATGACTTTCGGACACGGAGCTATATTAAAACCCTGTCCAACTATCGCGTCTTTGCATTGACTTTGCCTGTAATCAGTCGGGCGAAAAATTCGTTTCGCGTCCAGTGTGCAAGCGGCTTTAATGAGCATAGAACGCAAGCATTCGATATATATATATATATATATATATATATATATATATATATATATATATATATATATATATATATATATATATATAATCGATATATATATATATATATATATATATATATATACAGTTTGTGGTTGGCTGAGAAAGATGTGAAGTCGTTAGTTTGCATCACAGATTCAGCTGCGTTGATTAAGCCCGGTCAAGTTTCCATTACGCGTGGCAACCGCCTTTAATCTGACATCAGGACAATCGATATAGATACAATAATTTATGTCCTTATTCAGATAGTTACATTAAATCGTGCTTCCTGTAATTATTTCTTGCATTGAAATGTGCCTGACATTCTGTAAAACTGCCTGTGAGATTTCGGTGACGTGTGCGCTCTCTGCGCCGGTCAGCCAAATTACCACTGCACGGAAATTAAACCAGGTTGGAGTTGGCGAGTTTTCTGCGCAACTCCAGCGGAGACTTTTTCTACGAAATTGTCACTGCGTCTTGATGAATATGTGACACCTCCCCCTACTACGCCGCCACACCCATCTCGGCGCACCTTGGTCTACCGAAGGCTGCGCGCCTCACGAAATTACCACTACGCGGGCTGCGCCCTACGAAATTACCACTGCGCGGCCTGCGCTTCGCTACGCCACCTGCGCTGCGCCAGGAAATTAGAGCCCAATGTATCCATTTTTTTTTTTTTACACCCTGCCATTACCGTCCTGGGTCAAACTGCTGTTCCTCATCCTTGTATTTATTTAAAATTTGTATTTTATATGTGCTTTTAAATTTGCCTATGGTTTTACATTTACTTAATTCATCTGTGAAACTGTTCCATAACTTGACCCCAGAGACTGACACACACATGCTTTTCAAGGTTGTTCTGACACGATTTATTTTTAATCAATTTGATATCGCAAATTTTTACATCCCAATTAGTCCTAAAGTGCCTGTGCACCAACTTTTTTTGGAGTATGTTGCAGTCATAAGATTTTTCAGTAAATAATGTTACACACAAGTTAAGGCATCAAATGATGCATTGCTTTTGTGTTTCCAATAAAGTAGCGGATGAATTAATTTTCTAAATCACTCCTTTTTGATTTTATTTGAATTTTCTATAATGTACAACCTTTTTTGTAATCAGGGTTGCTTTTCTCAGGAGCCCAAGTTCAGTCATAAATTATTAACCATGTCGTCTGGTCCTGTTGTCGGATATGTGATTCAATATACTCACCCCTCTTTATTCCGATTTAATGAGTGATTTACTGTTGTCTTTGTGTTGTCAATTTACAACAAAATTTTCATCTTCTGACGGTGCTATCATCATCTTAAAAAAGATCCATGAACTTCATTTAACAAGATAACTGGATTCCCAGAGCTAATCATACACTCAACAAAAATATAAACGCAACACTTTTGTTTTTGCTCCCATTTGTCATGAGATGGACTCAAAGATCTAAAATTCATTCCAGATACACAATATTACCATTTCTCTCAAACATTGTTCACAAATCTGTCTAAATGTGTGATAGTGAGCGCTTTTGCTTTACTGAGACAATCCATCCCACCTCACAGGTGTGCCACATCAAGATGCTCATCAGATACCATGATTAGTGCACAGGTGTACCTTAGACTACCCACAATAAAAGGCCACTCTGAAATATGCAGTTTTGTCTCACAGCAAAATGCCACAGATAGCGGAAGCATTGAGGGAGCGTGCAATTGGCATGCTGACAGCAGGAATGTCAACCAGATCTGTTGCTCGGGCATTGAATGTTCTTCTCTCCACCATAAGTCGTCTCCAAAGGCGTTTCAGAGAATATGGCAGTACATCCAACCGGCCTCACAACCGCAGACCACGTGTAACCACACCAGCCCAGGACCTCCACATCCAGCAGGTTCACCTCCAAGATCGTCTGAGACCAGCTACTCAGATAGCTGCTGAAACAATTGGTTTGCATAACCAAAGAATTTCTGCACAAACTGTCAGAAACCGTCTCAGGGAAGCTCAACTGCATGCTCGTCGTCCTCATCGGGGTCTTAACCTTACTCAAGATCGTCGCCGTAACAGACTTGAGTGGGCAAAGGCTCACATTCGATGGCGTCTGGCATGTTGGAGAGGTGTTCTCTTCACGGATGAATCTCGGTTTACATTGTTTAGGGCAGATGGCAGACAGCCTGTGTGGCGTCGTGTGGGTGAGCACTTTGCTGATGTCAGTGTTGTGGATCGAGTGGCCCATGGTGGTGGTGGGGTTATGGTATGGGTAGGCATCTGTTATGGACGAAGAACGCAGGTGCATTTTATTAAAGGCATTTTGAATGCACAGAGATACCGTGATGAGATCCTGAGGCCCATTGTTGTGCCATACATCCATGAACATCACCTCATGCACGGCCCCATGTTGCAAGGATCTGTACACAATTCTTGGAAGCTGAAAATGTCCCAGTTCTTGCATGGCCAGCATACTCACCGGACATGTCACCCATTGAGTATGTTTGGGATGTGCTTGACCGGCAAATACGACAGCGCGTATCAGTTCCCACTAATATCCAGCAACTTCGCAAAGCCATTGAAGAGGAGTGGACCAACATTCCACAGGCCACAATTGAAAATCTGATAAACTCTATGCGAAGAAGATGTGTTGCACTGCATGAGGCAAATGGTGGTCACACCAGATACTGACTGATTCTGAGTCCCCAGACCCCCAATAAAGCAAAAACTGCACATTTCAGGGTGGCCTTTTATTGTGGACAGTCTAAGGTACACCTGTGGACTAATCATGGTGTCTGATGAGCATCTTGATGTGGCACACCTGTGAGGTGGGATGGATTGTCTCAGCAAAGCAAAAGTGCTCAGTATCACACATTTAGACAGATTTGTGAACAAAGTTTGAGAGAAATGGTAATATTGTGTATCTGGAATGAATTTTAGATCTTTGAGTCCATCTCATGACAAATGGGAGCAAAAACAAAAGTGTTGCGTTTATAATTTGTTGAGTGTATATGACAATTCAGTATTTTATTTCACAAGTCCTAGGTGAGAAAAAAAGTGATATAATCAAAAACATGCCCATGTAGACACCCTTGTTAAATACAACCCCAATTCCGAAATACTTGGAACGAAATTATAAATAAAATCAAAATGCAATGACTGTCAGATCAGATGAACCAATATGTTATTTACAATAGAAGATAGATAACATTTCAAATGTTGAAACTGAGAGATTTTACATTTTTATCCACAATATGAGCTCATTTCAAATTTTCTGGTAGCAACAGGACTCAAAAATTTGGAACGCAGGTAAAAAAAAAAAAAAAAGTGCTGAAAAAGCAATTAATATAAAAGAGAATCGGCTGAAATAATATTTAGAAAGTAATTACATTAACTGGCTTCAGGTGTGTAACATGATTGGCTATAAAAGGGATGTCTTAGAAAGGCTGAGTCTCGCAGAAGTAAAGATGGCCAGAAGCTCTCCAACATGTGAAGGCTTACGTAAAAAAATTGTAAAATACTTTAAAAACAATGCTCCTCAATGTCAAATTGCAAAAGATTTAAAGGTCTCATCATCGACAGTGCATAATATTATCAAAAGATTCAGAGAAACTGGCAAAATCTCCGTGCGTAAGGGACAAGGCCGAAGACCTTTACTGGATGCCCATGATCTTTGGGCCCTCAGACACCACTGCATCACTCACCGGCATGATTCTGTCATTGACATTACTCAATGGACCAGGAATACTTCAAGAAACCACTGTCTGTAAACACAGTCTGCCATGCCATCCAAAAACTCTATCAAGCAAAAAGGAAGCCATTGTTGAACATGATCCAGAAGCGCCGCCGTGTTCTGTGGGCTAAGGCTTATTTAAAATAGACTGCAGCAAAGTGGTAAAGTGTCCTGTGGTCAGATGGGTCCAAATTTAACATTCTTGTTGGAAATTATGAGCATTATGTCCTCTGGACTGAAGAAGAGAAAGACCACCCCTCCTGTTATCAGTATTCAGTTCAAAAGCCAGTATCTCTGCTGGTATGGGGATGCATTAGTGACACTTGCATGTTTTAAAAAGCACCATGAATGCTGAAAGGTATATAAAGCTCTTAGAGCAACATATGCTCCCCTCCAGATGACATCCATTCCAGGGAAGGCCTTGTGTATTTCAGCAGGACAATGCCAAACCACACACTGCAACAATTATAACAGCATGGCTTCGTAGTAGAACAGTCTGTGTGCTGAACTGGCCTACCTGCAGTTCTGATCTTTTACCGATTGAGAACATTTGGCGCATAATTAAACGAAAAGTCTGTCAAAGGAGACCCGAAACTCCCCAGCAGCTGGAAGCCTGTATTAAACAAGAGTGGGATCAAATTCCAATGGCTAAACCCAAGAAATTTGTCTCCTCAATGCCCAGACGCCTCCACTCTGTGTTAATAAGAAGAGGGGATGCTACACCACGGTAAACAGGCCCCTGTCCCAACCTTTTTGAGACAAGTAGCAGCCATCAAATTTGAAACGAGCTCATTTTGTGGATAATATTGTAAAATTTCTCACTTTCAAAATTTGCTCTATTATCTCTGTTCAATGATTGCTGGTGTGATTTGAAAAGTCATTGCGTTTTGATTTTATTCACAATTTACACTTTGTCCCAACTATTTCAGAATTGGGGTTGTATGAACAACAGTGGCTATGAACTATTGCCTTTATTGTTTGTCCTTCTGATACTTAATATGAAATATTTGCAACATCCAATCTTTAATTGAAGCACCTATTACTAATACCCCATAAGTCACACTTGACTTGACTTGACTTGCGGGGTTTTAGTAATCAGAGCTTCAATTTACATAGTGATACCAAAAAGAAAACTACAAGGTATCATCATGAAATACATTTTTTTCCCCAAAAAAAGTGTACTATAACTATTAGATTCCCTTTAGTAAATACTTTGTGGAGCCTCTGTTTGCCAAGATAACTGCACTTAGTGCTATCCAATAAGATAACATACACTTTATTGAGCCCTGTCGGGTAATTTGTCCTCTGCATTTAACCCATTCTACGTTTAGGAGCAGTGGGCAGCCACAGAGTAGTGCCCGGGGACCAACTCCAGTTCTAAAACCAGGGGTACTGGTAGGAGTGCTCCTATAATGCAAGTTTTTGTGGGCGGGGGAAACTGGAGTACCTGGAGGAAACCCACGTGAACACAGGGAAAACACGCAAACTCCACACAGAAAGGCCCCAAGCCAGGTTCAAACCCACAACCTTCTTGCAATGAGGCAGCAATGCTAACTTTTTTAAAAATTTATTTATCGGGCACAATGAGGTATGGAGTAGACATGGGAAGGGACCATTGCTTTGTGCAAAATCTCTCAAGATCACTTAAATCCCAAGGTCCTCGTTTATGGACTCTCCGCTTCAGCTTATCCTGGAGACTTCATTCAGGTCAGATACAGCCCAGGCAAAGTCTTGTTTCTGTGGTCTGTCAACCATTTTTGAGTTGACTTTGATGCAGGCCTTTGAGCAATGTTCTGTGGGAAGATCCAATCATGGCCTCATTTAGCTTTCTGGGAGAGGCATTCTAGTTTTTATTTTCAATATGCACTGACATTTGATGCAATCCATGATACCTTGAATCCAAGGCCTTTTGTTAAAAAAAAAAAAAGAGCAAAACCACTAAATCAAAGGTTCTCCACCAAAGTTCACAGTTGGTATGGGGTTCTCTATGGAACCATTTATCCATTATCTAAACTTCTTCCTCACAAGGGTCGTGGGGGAGTTGAGTCCTATCCCAGCTGACTATGGGCAAAAGGCAAGGACCCATCCTGGACGGCTTACCAGTCCATCTCAGGGTGCACACACCCTTACCTATGGGCACTTTCGAGTCTCCAATAAGTCTGACATGCATGTCCTTGGAGAAAGGTAGGACACTGGAGTGCCCAGAGTAAACCCATATGCACACAGGGATAATGTCAAAACTCCACACCAAAAGGCCCCAAATCAAATTCAAACCCACAACCTTCTTGCAGTGAAGCGATATAGTGCTACCCACAGTGCCACCATGCTGCCCTTCTTTATGGAATGGTTATCTTCATTTTTATGCCAAACCCACCTGTGGCATCGATGTAAAAGAGCTCCATTACAGCCAATTGTAGATGCCTTCTTTTGTTTTTTGACAACAGGGGCTGTTTTCTGCCAACCTCCCACAGCATCATGTAGAAACTAATTTACTTGTGCAAATTTCAAGCTGTGATTCTAGCAGCCTCCTTTACTTCTTGCACCAACCTTCGTACTATTCAGGGATTCAAATCATGCAGATCTTTAACATTTATATATGCCTTAAAGCTGGAGTACTGGACTTTTACATATATAAACATCCATTACATGAGCTGTTGCCAAAGGAGTTCACACAGTGCTCATTAACCTATCACTGGCAGGTAAATAGCTCTGTATTTTGCAGTATACCTGAGTTTTTAAATCTGGTGTCTGTGGTGACATTCCCACTTTGGAGCACCTGTAGAGCCGCATTTTATGTCAACCAGCAAAGATTGGTTTGTCTGAGCTGAGGGGTAGTGCAATTGTAGTGATGGTGTAGGCTACGGCAATTTGGAGTATCATCGAAAATCGTCTACAACGATTAGAACCGAAGATATGGCTTCTGATGTGTTTTTGACCTTTTGTGTGACCTTGACCTTTGATCTCGATTCACCAAAATAGTGCAGCACCTAGGTCAATAAGATAGCCCTTCGTTTATCAACAATATGCACTTGGTTTGAAGTCTCTACAACGATTAGAACCGAAGATATGACTTCTTATGTGTTTTTGGCCTTTCGAGTGATCTTGACCTTTGACCTTGATTCCTAAGTCAAGTAAGATATACATTTCGTTTATCAACAATAAGCACTTGGTTTAAAGTGTCTACGACAAATAGAACCGAAGATATGGCTTCTTATGTGTTTTTGACCTTCACCTTTGACCAAGATTCACCAAAATAGTGCAGTGCCTGCCCAGTGCCTGTCCTATGTTGATCATGAAATATGAGCTAAATTGAGCTGAAACAGCTTTTCTTGTCGGACTGCACTAAAATAAGAGAACAGAAGGACCAACATGGATATTGTGTTTTATTTACTGCAGGTAAAAAGTTTGGAGTAGGTTATGTTGCTATTATTTTGTAGTGGCCAGAAAGCAACAGAACTTTGGCTCTTAATTCTGGGTTTGTAACAGATTAATGAACAGATACTGTAGAGCAATGGACAAAACTTCAACTGACTGGCTGGCGAGCTGTTAGTTTTCATCCACTCAGCTGTCTGTCATAAATCAGAAGGTCGATGAATGTCGATAAGCTGTCGATTAGTGAGAACCGTCTAAAAACAGTTCAGCTGGAAGTTATTTTTTCTGTGGCAGAAAATAAGCTACATAGCTTACATAAATAGTTACCTCATCTTACGACTCCATGACTTGACATTTTCTCTCTCTGTGCCATTTTGCATGGGAATATTTGAAGGGAGCGCTCCTAAGGGTGGGAAGATGGGACGAACCCATCTGTAGGTATACTTCTTAAGCATCGACTGTGTTTGTGTAATTACTCTTACTGCCACACGGGGGAGACAAATGTTCCACACAGCAGGTTTAAGCTTCTTTTTAATTGCCGCATTTGAAATTGGTATTTTCACCTTTTTAGTTATTTCACTCCAGGCATTTCCACATTTATAATGCCCTATCATTATAAGCGGCAGAGGAAATACTATCAATCATTTAAGCTTCACACTACCTCAGATTATTTTCTAAATTTTGATAAAATTAGAGGAGCGCCCATTTAAATAATGCCAGTTTGGAATGGGAAGATTGCTCGGTATTAAGAGCTGTATTAAGATTTGATGTCCAGATTTGGTGAAATATTATAAAATAATAATATATTTAACTGAAAATCCACTGTCCTACTTCATTATTTGGCTGACCAACAGGGGCAGTGCTAAAAGCACTCGATTTTCTTTGCCTCTAACACAGGGGTGTCAAACTCATCCGTAAACGGGCCAAGAGGCTGCAAGTTATCACTCCAACAATGCAGAAGCGCACCTGATACAATTAATCAGTTGTGCAGGCCTAGATCAGTTGATTAAATCAGTGCTTTCAGGTGAGCTTCTGCTTGGTAGGATTGAAGACCTGCAACCTCTTGGCCCGTTTACGGGTCAGTTTGACTTCCCAGCTCTAACACAAGTAGGTCAAGATTCTTTTAATAACAATTTCATTTGAGACTTGGAGAACAAAAGGCAGTCCCCATAAATACCCACGTCATTCACACACCTGTTCCTTCTAATCTTCATGCAAATACAGAGAATTTTACGTACAGTAGGCCAAATAAACTTGGATGCACTGAAATTCTCTGAAATTTAAGAAACCTTCCTTGATAATGGTCATGAACCAGGAATAGTTTAGACAGTAGCTATGACGAGGAGCATCCATGTCGGCGATTTCATACAGGATCATAAATAGAGGAGTCAATCAGTTTCTTCATTGCTTACTTCCAGCAAGGAAACAGGACCAACCTTGGAAGACAGGAAACATACATTATGACCACAATCCTTTGCAGGTGTAGCAATTGAATGCATCATTTGTTGCAGTTTTCTTTTTGTATTAGTCACGTCATTATTAACCGCCATCCAGCTCATGACTTATTGCAAGAATCCAATTTTTATCAAACATGACTTAAAGTAACTTCAACTCCCAGCAACTTTCCTTTGACTCTTGACATTTTCTAATGAGGTCAAGGAATAGTGGAGAGAAAAGGAAAATGGCTGCCAGTTTAACAAAATTCTGATGCACCTTTTTTTGTGCAGATATCCGCTTGTAGCCTCATTATGGAGTTCTAAGGTTAGCAAATCAGAACATGCCTAAAAAACGTCACTCCATTCATGTCCTAATGAACCAGCCTATTTATACTGCCCTGATTCTATAATCCTCGTTTGTGTCGTTTGACGTGACCAGCATTACACCAGACCCGCATTCTCCCTGACCAGCATTCTTCCGGACCCTCATTCTCCTCGACCAATATTCTACTGAACCCATATTCTCCCAGGCCAGCTTCTCACTGAGTGAAGGTTTTTCTTGATTGCCGAATTAAGTTTTGTACTTACCTAGTAACACGGATTCCAGAATCGAAGCTCCAGCTCCACCATCAAAAGCTGAGTTTGTTTCTAATTAAATTGTTCAACCGAACTGAGGTATTCAAACAAATTCTCCAATGCCTCCAGTTCAGACAGACTATCTTCAAGAACGGCGGATCAAAAACAGCTGTTCCCCCTATCTCACCGGGCTTTTCCATTGGGCAAAGCTACAACTTCAGCGGCTCCAATCAGCGTTCACTGCTCACCATCAAGTCCCTCCAGCATGGGCTTATGGTATCTTTCAAGATCTACTGTGATTAATAGCCATATCTAACACTCTATCAATCAAAGTACTTTTCATTTGCCAAGGTTTTAACAAATTAAACTACTTTAGCTAGTCAGCCGTATACAACACGTTCTGGATTAAAATACTTTTAATTTGCCAAGGTTTTAGCAACAAACTAAGCTATCTTGTTTTGTGATGCTACGCCTGAAGCTATACAAAGCAATACAGGTTCTAATAATATATGTTATTTCTAGCTAATTTCCGTATTGCCTTGTTATTGGCCTAAGGGTCGCTGTGGCCTCGGGCCAATGCAAAAGCAATGCAAAAATAAACAATTTATAATATTTTTATTAATTGGCTAAGTATGTTGTGCTATCGTGACAATATTATGACTATGACTTCTGAAGTATGCGACTTCAAGACTCATTAAAGAGCTAAATGCTAGGTCTTCTTTGAAGTGAGCGAATGCCACAGTTGCCAATGCTTACTTGGGCGCGTGCTGACCTCGGCCAATACAGCTAAAGCTGGATGGTTCTGCGTCGACGCCGTTGTGGACCTTTCGAAGTTCTGCGTAGAGGTCGTTAGCGCCATGCTGTGCCGCGAAGCAATTCACCGCTAAAACCGCTAGGTGGCGTCAGGTTTCCATAAGTGATGTAGTAGAGTAGTCCAATCAGTGCCCATGCAGTCCGCGTCACTTTGACGTGCAGTTAGAAAATTTTTGAGGTGCACGGCAGGCGACGCAGAGGCTCTACGGTGGGGGTTCACGTCACCGCAGAGGCTCTGCGTCGCAATGGTGTTGGTTCGATGCAAAGCCATAAATCCAGTATTAAGGTCGGCCTATACAACTCGGCCAATGCTGGCCGGGCAATACAAGATATATTGGCAGGCCACTTTTACTGTATGAGAGTAACAACATATATAACCAATAAATAATGATTGGTAATCTCAAACCTTCATGATTCGGTTGAAAGTTAAGCTGCAGCACAAGCTAATCAAGACTAATTTTTATACACTTTATGTAGAATAGCTGGTTTGCTGGTGACCAAACGAGTTAAAACATCCAGGATTTGGCAGTATTTTTTTATTGGCTAAAAGATGCGGAATGGTGGCATTCATGAACTTGTGCTAATGCGTTGCATTTCAGGTGTTTGACGTTTAATTACTCAGCAGAGAAAAATCTCAAAAAAGAAAAATTAAAAAAGAAAAAAAAAAAACATATATACACACACATTTATGGAACAAGAAGAACCTGTACTTTGCCTTGAAAGCAATAAGAGTTTACGACTGGGATGGACAATTCCTGTCCCAGAGGACCTGCCATTTCCACCAACTATCCTCTAAAAATTAGCTAATGGATGCTACATGCAAACATTATTTTACTCACTGTAGATCTTAGTAAAATATTCATTTAGGGACACCAGAAAGGTCTTTGGTGGTCTCAATGAGCTTTTTAAAGAAGAAGGAAAAAAGTAAAGTTCCATAAATGTTTTAGCTTCTTAAGGTTATTTAGTAATTAGAGGCCAGAAATTTGCATGAAAGCCGGGAATAGATACAGCCCTCATTACCCATCTCTGCCCCAGCCATTGCCTCTACAGAGCTACTTTCAAGTGTTGGAACTCAAATTATAGCTTCCAGCCTGCGTCCTGAGCTATCCAGTGACAGCACGCCTTTTTGGGTCCTGTCGATGGACTGCATTCAACTCCAATGCGCAAGGAAAGAATGGATCTTAATTTCAACCACTATTTTTACAATGCAAAATGGTTCCAGTTCTGTCCCACGTCAATCATGACTGAAGCAACCCTTCATCGTCCAGAACCATTCCAACAGCAATACAGCGGTTTCAGATCTTCATCATGCACCAGCTACAGTGTCATCATGTCCAACAGCCTACGACACTGATTCTGCGGCAGCTGCCTACAGTCAGTAGGCCAGGTCACATTCCCTGTTGCCTGCACCCTCTGTTTTCAATCTTTTTGGCTTCTGACATCCCCCCTTTTGTCCCTGTCTCTGCAGGCTGCACTAATACCCCGAGGACATGCATCCTTTCCTCCTCTCATCCCTTCCTCTCCCCTTACTTTGCCATATTAAATGATCAAACGCGGCTACTCGTTCCCTTTCCTCCTTTTCTCTTTGTCCCCTTCCGTCATTTCCCCCTCGTCCCTTCCCTCGTTCCCCTTTGTTCCCTCATACCTACATGAATTTGATGCAGTTTTATCTTGGACATTTTCAACAAATAAAAATAATCTAATTTATCGCGCCCCCTCGGTCCCTGATCTCTCGTTCCTCATCCTCTCACCAATCATTTAATTGCATTTCAATTCTCAGAAGCTTGCTTTCTAAAAACGTGCATCAAATTCCATCAAATTTTTGTGCCTAAATTTCTTCCCCATTTATTAATCTCTTTGTCCCTCGTTCGCTTGTCTCCTATCTCCACTCAAATTGTCATATCAAAGTTTTCATTTTTCGGGCAATGTACCATAAAGACAATCCAGCAAACATGATGATAACGTCACTTCCCTCCAACCATTCATCATGTTGTCCCCTCAAACTCTCTCCCCCACATAAAAACACAGTGTTTGACACACTGTCTTTGACATGTCATTGACCGCATACAAGCGTCTGGTAAACACTGTTAATGTAAAGTCTCCATCATAATGAAATTGCACACCCACCATTCCCGCTCATCCCCTTCTTCTTTCCCGCTCGTCCCCTTCCTTTGCTCCCCCTTGTTCCCCTTCCATAACTCCCTTTCCTCTCCTCATCCCCATGATTTAGATGTATTTTTTGCTTAAAATTTTCAACAAACTTAAACAATGTAATATTACGTCCCCTCATCCCCCAGATCCCTCTTTCCTCATTCCCCTCACAAATAATTTCATTGCATTTCTGTTTTCAGAAGCTTACTTTCAGAAGCCCTGCTAATTTAACTGCACCTTACACATGCATGGTTTGGGGTGCAGGTGGAATGAGGTGTGTGGAAGGACCAGGGAGCTGGCAGGTTGCTTGATTTCCCATTTTCCCAACATGGGTGGCTGCATTGCAGTTGTCTCACAGTTTTATATTAACAATCACCGGACGCCAACCCACATACAGATACGCACACACACTCCAATACACTATCCCATGCAGCAGGGCATAATGGCAGGTGGGGTGGCTGGGGGTGGGGCTGTAGTGGTCCCAGCTGTGGATATGCCGCCACCTGACTGAGTCTGTTCTCGCCTCTAATGTCTGTCTTCACTGAGACAGGGCTTTGATAATGGGTCTGTGGGCCAGGGGTCTTTAGTTCTTCCTCAGGGGGCTCCCAATTGCCTCTCAGGGGTTTGCTCCTGAGCAGCCAGAGGGAGGGGGCCCCTGGCTGGCAGCATCGCTCCTCTACCAAGGTTCAGCGAGTGTGAGGGTGCCGGGTGCCAGGTCTGGTTGGGGCGGGTGGCTCATTTATTTTTCTGGGGGGATTGGGGTTGCCATCTTTAACTGATGGGGGGGCACTGTCTGGCCGGTGGGCACTACGCCTGCTGGGCTACAGGGGTGTGTGCTCAGGGCTCATGGTCCTCATGAAGGGCGGGGGGGGGGGGGGGGGGGGGGGGGGGGAGTGGAATTTAGAGCTGCTGTCTGCCCCAAAAACCCCTCCCAGGAAGGCACCCTGTTAGGATGCTAGCCCATCCTCAATGATGGGGGGGGGGGGGGGGCGGGTTTATTGGGGTCTGTGCTGCAGTTTGAGCTTTGTATTCCGTCTTTGCGGATGTGGCTTTCACTAGTGACTGAGTGGCAGGGGGGAGGAGCTGACCCAGGTCCAGTGCATCCTGTGGAGTCTGTCCCTGCCTCTCGTGGGGCAGGCTCTGTCTTCAGAGCTTTTGTGCTTCCCCTGTCCGCGCAGACTCTGCCCAGCCTATACAGTGGCGGGTTTGTGGTGCACCTTTGGATTCGGCAACAAGGGGGAGCTTCCCTGCAGTTCTGGGCACCTTGAACTCACACAATCCTCTACAGTGATTCCACCAAACTCCTGAACACACACACACACACACACACACACACACACACACACCTCAGCATTTTTTCACTCAAACTCCTCAACACATACTGGATGCACAAACACATGTAAACACACAAACGCGCACACACATAGATCTTGACCCAATTTTAACATTTTTTTTCTTTCCCTCAAACTCCTCAAAACATATCGTACACACACACACACTTGCAGACACACTCACATTTCAGCCCAATACTCTTTCTTCTCTTCTCAGCAGGTTGTACCAATGTGCTGTCCTAAATGAATGCAGGTATATCTGCATGAAAAAGGGTGTAACTGGAGACTGTGATCTATAATAACATGCTCGTAGTTTTGTTTGTTGTTATTGCTGTTCCTGTTATTGCTGATGTTGTTGTTTTGTCTCTCAGGAGCAGGTTTATTGTCTGGTCACTCTCAAAATGGTGTTATTAAGTTGGCATGACAAAGCCATCTTACTGATCCTCTTAATCTTCTTGTTCTTATTATTATTCCATGCCAAATTTGCCGAGGTAACTCTGCTTATAGCTGTGAAGCCAGAAGCACAGAAACTGGAGGGCAGCTTCAAGTTGGTTATGCTTTTTGAATGGGTAGCTCACTTCTATTCATTGTTTTACTCATTTCCATCTGTTTTTTCCCATAGACTTATGATGAACCATTCATTAAAAGTGCAATTTCACGTCTAGAAACATCAAGCGAGCTTTGTAGCTTCATCTTGGGTCAGATTAGACTATTTTAAGTTTTTGATGGACCCCCCACTTCGATCTCCCCTTTTTGCCTTTTTTTTCAGCATCATAACCTTTTGCTCATTTTCAAAAGCCCTTGTGCTCCCACAATTTGACAGCTAGACCCTCCAAACTTTTTATACAGCTCCAAACTGTTCCGATGTATTGTTGCTGATGTCTCTGTAGCCCCGCTCCCCTTTTTTCAGCACTCCATCCTTCATTAAACTCTGTTCATTTACCAAGTCTTGCAACTTTCCAGCAAGAGCCTTCAAACTCGCTTCACAATTAAAATTTTCCCACAGGTTGTTGCGGTCTCTCCCCCCACTATACACAGATAAACACGGACACACTGAACATTTTCCTCTTTTCTCCATCTCTCCATCCCACGTATTACCTGACTGGACAATCTTTGATGCCTTATAACTTTTGAACTGATTGTCAAAGTGAGTTGGGGATACGGTTGTTGGACTCAAGAGGAAAAGATCACATTAAACGGTGCAGCCCCACCCCCTTTCCTAATTAGTCAATATTTGATCTGTAATTACTATTGAACCATTTGTTTCAGTGAGTTGTGAGCTGGGCTGTTGAAGTCAGAGAGGTCACATATTAATGATCAAAAGCCCACTCCCCTCTCCTATTATTGTCACTGTTCAGTCCCGTTTATATTTTTTAAAAAACCATGAACTCTCCATGAAAGATGTTCTGAGGGCGTTCAATTCCATCTCCTTTGCAGCGATCCCTCTGTGAGCGGTTTGCTCAGTAACTTTCCTCAATGTCTGAACAAAAACAGCCTGAGAGCAGAGATACAGTGCTGTGAAGAAGTGTTTGCCCTTTCCCGAACCATGAATTCTGCTCTCAACCGGAAAGTCCTGAAGGAGAATGTCCAACCATCAGTTCTTGACCTCAAGCTCCAGCGCACTTGGGTTATGCAGCAGGACAATGATCCGAAACACACTAGCAAGTCCACCTGTGAATGGCTTAAAAAAAATTCAAAATGAAGATTTAGGAGTGGTCTATTCAAAGTCCGGACTTAAATCCGCTTGAGATGCAGTGGCATGACCTTAAATAGCCTGTTCAGGCCTAAAAACCCTCCAATGTGGCTGAATTAAAACAATGCTGCAAAGAAGAGTGGGTTAAAATGTCTCCATGGCGATGTGAAAGACTCATTTCCGGTTATCGCAAAAGTTTGCAGTTGATTGTCGCCGAGGGTGGCACAACCAGTTATTGGGATTTAGGGGACAATTACTTTTTTCACAAAGGGCCATGTAGGTTTGGATAGCTTTTTCCCCTTAATAAATGAAATCATCATTTAAAAGTAGCATTTTATGTTTACTCGGTTGTCTTTGTCTAATATTAACATTTGTTTGACGGTCCGAAACATTTAAGAGTGACAGATATGCAAAAAAATAAGAAATCAGGAAGGGGGCAAATACTTTATCATGGCACTGTACATTACTTCCTTTTGCTCTGCCTTTATTTTACAACTGATGCCCTGCCTCTGATGACGGTTCCCTGGTCCCGTGAAGAACCTCCATAAGAAATTGTCTTCTCCACTTTTAGGGTTTTCTGAAGAGTTGTAATTCATTACTCTCTTGCGCTCCTTAAAGCCACACATGATCTAACCCTGTCAGAGTTAATCATGAATTCCCTGTAATTTTTTCTAACCTCAAAGCATTCAAACTCACAAACTGGAGGAGGGGGTTACTCTAATCATTTCTCAAAATAACGAGTCCTTTCCCCTCCGTGTCACATTATCTACTGCAATTTCACTAAGAGCCCCGCTTCACAAGTGATGCGGAGATCCAATAACCAGTTGATGGTTCCCTGCAAAACCGTTATCTTTATCAACGCTATGGGCTGCCTCCTGATCTCTGCCCAACTCAAATCGTCGCTGTGAGCATGGCAGCTTCCAACAGCCACACTCAAAGCCAAGGTGGTCGACAGATGCTTTCGGATGCTCCTCCAACTTAATGCCAAGGACATTATTCAGGCAGAAAATTGATGAGCATTTCATCCAATTATATGCCATGTGGCTTCTTGGTACTGACTGCAAAATTTGCATGTCCTCTTTCAATCCCTTGTTCTGTATCTTAGCACAGGGATATCGTTTCGGACTTCCAGCTTTTAAGGAAATAACAGGTGCTCTGCCATATACATAGCCTAGTTCTGTCTGCCAAATTAGCTAATAGTGGAATGGCTATGTCTGATCCAGGATCTCAATTGTGTTCCATCACTGTACCACAGGGATGTCAATGTGGTCTTCCTGATCTTTCAGGAAATGGCAGATGCTCTGCAATACATATAGTCCCTAGTTAATGTCACATCATACTAGTATGACCATCGTCCGATCCAGAATCACAATAATGTTCCATCTCTGTACTGACATACACAGCCATTTCTGAATCAAGGCCCAAAAGGACACGAACAATTAAGAATCAAAACAAAAACAAATTCTTAAATCCTGAGGTTATAATATTAAAAAAATGTCTCACACAGTGGCCTCCCAAGAGGGAATTCAGAAACCACTTGTCCAATTAACTGTTAGTAGGTTGTTGGTAAGCTTGGATTAAAGAGTCAGCAAAATCAGGGGTTCCCATCTTCTCTTCAGGAACCCCCAACCAGATCCAGGAATTTGATGTGCTTAATGTCTAGCACACCGAATGGAACTGATCATAGGTTTAGAAGTGCTTTAACACTACCCTTACACCAAAGGACTTCTGATGCGATTTCATGGTTGCAGACTAATTTCCAATATTTGAATAACATCTTAGGTTTGCAGTAGTTGGGACGCTCTCCCGTCATCTCAATTGTTCAGTGTAAATCGGCCATTAAACTTTGTCCTGTCTTTGATGCTGCAATAAAATCAAACTAGTTTGATATTTTGAGAAGTATGTAGTCTTGGCTCAGGCAAACAGTGTAGTTCAATGGCTTGAACATTGTCAACAACCAATTGAAGCGCTCTGCAAGATACCCAGTCTTAGCAAAATCACTCGGTTAGCCAAAACTCAATGACTGTGACATATTTTCTTTAGATGTGAGAGGGCGTCAGACATTTGTCTTTTTTTGAAGTCCTCTAGTGTACGGTGGACTTAAGTTGAGCACAGCAAATACTGGCATCAGGCTGACTGTCTCCAAGGAGAGGGTAAAGATCCAGTGGGAAAAAAACAGGATCATCATTCTAATGAATTTGCAGCTGACAAAACTTGTATAAATGGTGTGATTCAATCACATCATCATGGCCCAAAATCTCAAAGGAATGTTCTCAACATCTCGCAGAATTTGTCTCGAAGAATTCAGGCTGGTCTGAGATCAAAGGGAGGGGTCCTACCAATATTAGTTAAGTGTTCCTCATAAAGTCTCTGACTGATGCATATTACATTATTTTATGACTAAGCTTAAACCATCATTTTAAAGCAATTGTGAGTTGAATGGCAGCAGTCACAGTCTTTTAAGGCGCACAACGGCTATAAAAATTGAGGGTAGGAAAACAGCGCGCATCTCACAATAAAGCTCAAAAAAAAAAAAAAAAAGCGCACCTCGTGGAAACTACACTGGTTCCGTCTCCATTGTTGCACTCCACTGGTAGACATTCCGAATGATACAGAACAGTAGCGCCGACCAATGAGTGTATATAGAACTAGAGAGGCCGCCGCCGCTTTCCTCTACGAGCGCAGTTGAAGAAACCAATATGGCGTCCAGCGCACTGCACTTCTCAATTTCCCATTGGCTATAATGGACAAATCCAAGCCATTTTCTTTAAAATTAAGGGGCCGAGTGCCGTATGTTCAACACATATATAACTCGAATGCATGTAAGAATAAGAATCAATAGGTTATTTTATGTGACACTATTTGAGGTTATTTGGGGGTGTTATTTTACTCCTCGCACTCAACGTTTGAGCGGCCGGTTGGTTGTATCGAGCAATGACGACGAGTGGCTAACACTTATTCATGGATTTAATTTGCGACATCAAGTAATGTGGATGGGCGAATTGTGAACGTGTTCTGTTCTCTAGCTACCTGGCATTGGTTTATGTGTTCTGTTGTGGGTATTGTGCAGATAAATATCGATTCCATTAAAGTTAATTGTTTTAAATATCATCTGGCATGCTAGTTATCATTGAACTCAGCTTATGCTTGCCATCGCATGCTGAACGTGCCGGTAAACCTTTGAAACGGTTATATCAAAATTGATTAAATCCACCTGTTTGCTATTAGCTAGCTAGCATGATTACAAATACTCCTACCAAATTTGCTCGCGAGCTAGGACAGCCAAAACCAGTCTCTCCGCAGCAATAGCCATTTCCGAATGAGTCCAATCTGCTGCCAACATTGCCTGCTACTCGCCAATCGCCATCGATCGTTCGCGATGAAAATGCCAATGCATCACACTGCTCTCTCCAGTAATACTTGAAAGACACACATGCCACTTAGCTAATGTTATGAGAACATTGATATTTTCAAAAGATCGCTCAAAAATGTAAATGAGCATTAAGGATAGATGCTGAACTAGCGTGGCTGAGTAGCCAGCGAGCTAACGTTTATGTTCCATCTCGTACGTGCTCCGCCCTCTAACGGGCTTCGCTATCGGTTTCCAGTGCCTGTGAAGAAAATTGAACTTATCTGCTCCGTAGGAGGGGGTAGCATACTCACCCCTTTAAAGCCCCAATGCTGCCAATGCTTGTCCCCCTTTTTCACTCAGCCTTCGGAAGAAATTGGACTAACGAGAGAGCATCCATGATGAAATATTGTTTGCAGTGTGCCTCCCCCATGGTGGCCTAAGACCAACATGACGATTGCTTCGTGTATTTGGGCTGGCGTCACCAGGTGGAGGCCGGTTCTTGTGCTGCCTGCGCAGCGCTGCCCCGGGAGAAGCATGAGCGGCGGCAGCAGTTCTTGTGGGCCGCATGCACCCTCCAGGCTGGCACGGAGCCAGCTCGAGAGCCGATGGAGGCGATCCACTCCAAGCCATGGAGTGAATATGATGAGGAGGATGACCTGCTTGTCTATCAGGAAGATCCGGCATGCCCTCTTCTGTGACGAGGAGCCTGCCCCAGAGCACCCCTACCCGTTGGACGACCTGCCTGGGTTATTCTGTTCAGCGGCGGTGCGGATGGAAATACTCCTGCCTCTGCAGCCCCAGAACACCCACGGAGGCGACTTCACCATAGGCCTGCTGGCCCAGCCAAAATCCAAGCCGCGGCCCAAGGTGGTTTGTCCCCAGATGCCGCCCATCATCGGCTACGCCCAACAGGATTGGGGGAATCCGGTCGCCGCCAAGTACCCAGCAGTTGTGTATATGCCATATTCCACCGTTGAGGGCTGGGAGTGGGATACGGGCGTCCCGCCCATTGAGGACGCGGTGAGGTGGTGCCTGGTCCCCAAGAGGGGCAGGACGACAGCCAGCCTGCTCGACCGCTGTAATGCCAACGCGGCCCAGGGAGGTGATCCAGACCACAGCCGCAACGATGCTCCAGATGTCTCAAGCATTCGCCTTTACCGGGGGAAGGAGCATGTTAAGGTGACCAGGTAGGTCACCTTCACCTGTGGCTGGGGCTGTCCTCCTTAAAGGAGCGGGAAAAGCGGGTGCTAATCAATGCCCCTATTTCCACCACATCGCTGTTTGGACCAGACATCCAAACCATGGTGGATCGGTTGGAAGCAGCCCGGAAGGAAGCCGAACAGCTGGGCTCCCACCTACACCCACAGCAGTCCACTACTCTGAACCACTGCCGCTGCAGGTCGGATGATCGGCCGATCCCTGGTCCCAGCCAGCCAAGCATGGAGGCGCGCAGACCACACCCTCAGTGTCGCCAGGTCCGCACCAGGGGTGGGGACCCTCGGCGGTCAGTCTGGGGGAAAACACAAAATAAAAGGCGTTTTCAGTATTTGGCCTCTGAGTCTTTCTATTCCCACAATGCACACACTGACACGCTGGCTGTTTCAGGTGGTAGCAATCAAGGTAAACTGGGTCAAAAGCCTACCGGTGACAGAGTGGTAGCTCTGCCTGCTGTGGATATAGTCATTGAGGACGCGGGACATGAAGCTCGTGTTTCCTCACCGCCTACTTTAAATCGTGCTCCTAAAACTGGGGCTTCACCAGCTAATAGCCTGTTTATGAGGTACTGGCTAGCTAACTGCCGGCATGATTTGTGTCGCACTACTCATGGTGGTGGTACTCGACCAAACTTGGTGGCTAAACCAAAAGTTGATAACCCCCCAACTTTCGGTGCTAGGATTGCTAAAAACACAGGCACGCCACCAGTGAGGAAACGTGCACAACCCAAAGGCCAGCATGTTGCTAACGCAGCTTGCTCAAGCAGTTTGGTCAGGACACGTCAGCTGACTTTTGCTTCTGGGTCACACGGAAGCGGGGTTGCCCGTCATTTTGGCTCCATAGCCCCTGAGGTGTCACTAAATACTCACTATGCATCCCAGTGGCAAGAGACAGGTTGTGTACACAAATGTAAATCTGGTGCTGGGGCTTCCAAACCCGTGGAGGAAGGTGTCACTCGTTCTGCCTCAAAGCTCGAGGTGTGTTTGGAGGCCAATATTTCTGCGGGTAAACATCAGGAAGGGCTTTCACTTAGCTCAGAAACAGCTGCGCCCCCACCACCCACAGTGAATGAGTCACCAGGTGATCTGCTTAGGGTTGCAGTGGATGCACTGTTGTCATTGACCTCTCAGCCCTTTCGGGCAGGGCCCCCGGTCAATACCTCCCACAAGGGCGGGGCGTCGCGGGAGGGCTTGGGATATCGGAGACCATAGAATCAACCCCCCCAGTCTGGCTGGACAGAACGTTGCGGAAGGGATACGCATTGAAGTTTCGCTGCCTTCCTCCCCCATTCAAAGGCATTGTGCGGACGAAGCTCCCCAATTCCGCCCAGAAGTCGGTCTTGAAGGAAGAGGTGAACTTGCTTCTACGAAAAGGGGCCATGAGACTGACTGATTCTGACGGTGAAGGCATTGCTGCAATATGTCAGGCCGGGTGACTGGATGACGTCAATAAATCTGACAGATGCTTATGTTCATGTCCCAATCCTGCCGCGCCATCAGAGGTTCCTTCGCTTTGCGTTGCAGGACCGGATCTTTCAGTTTTGCCCCCTCCTGTTCGGATATTCCCTGGCACCGCGGACATTTTCCAAATGTGTGGAAACAGCGCTAGCGCCACTTCCGCGGAGAGGGGCACAGATTCTGACCTATCTGGACGATTAGCTGATCCTGGCCCCTTCCGAACAGATGGCAACTGCCCATACGAGGTTAGTGATGCGGTATATTGCGCAGCTGGGCTGGCCTATCAACTACGACAAAAGCACCCTGCAGCCCAGCCAGACAGCACAGTATTTAGGAATGCTGTCGGGACTCTCGGACCATAACCGCACGCCTGTCTGTGGAGAGAGCATAAGCGATCCTGTCTTGCGCCCAACGATTACAGGACGCAGTCTCAGTGCGGGCAATAGCATTTATGTCGCTATTGGGGATGATGGCTGCTGCCCATCTAGTAGTCCGCTTAGGGCTGCTGCACATGAGAGATCTGCAGTGCTGGTTCATATGCCTTCAGCTGGACCCAAGGCGAGACCAGCAGCACATGCTCTGAATACCAATGCAAGCAAGATGGACGTTAGCATTTTGGGCCTCACGCAGCCGGCTCCGCGAGGGAGTTCGGATGGGGTGCGTGGCGCACTATACCCATGTATTTGTGGATGCCTCCCTCACAGGGTGGGGCGGAACTTGTGGCCCTGCTTCTGTCGCTGGTACATGGCAGGGGCCCCGGTGGCACATCAACCTACTAGAACTCATGGCAGTTCAGAGGGTGCTGCACCATTTTTCCCCACAGTTGGATGGGAGGCACATCCTAGTGAGATCGGACAACAACGGTGGTAGCCTCTCTCCACAGGTAAGGGGGGGTCAGGTCAGGGGTTCTACACAAGATGGCGGCTTCCATCTTAAGATGGGCGGATCGCCACCTCTGCTCCCTGAAAGCCCAGCATGTTCCTGGCATCCTCAACACTCGGGCAGATGGGCTGTCCAGGGGGGCGCTGCCTGAGGAGGATTGGAGCCTCCCACCGGCGACAGCGGAATAGATCTGGAGGCTATTTGGGCCACCGAAGGGCGACCGAACAGGGAGAAGGCTCTGTGCCCGCTGTGGTTCTCCCTGAGGCCTACTGACAATCCTCCCCTGGAAATGGATGCGTTGTCCCATCCAGCGTGGCCAGCCGGCCTGCTGAATGCGTCCCTGCCTCGGCGGCTGTAAATGCCACTGCTTCGCAGCATGAGAGAGCAGCACCTGACCATAATTGTGGTGGCACCTGTGCCCGAGCGCCTGATGGTTTCTGGATCTCATCCAGCTGGCATTAGAGAGCCCATGAGAGATTCTGGACCTCTCCCTGACCGGGACTAGGGTGCCGAATGCCATCCGCACCCGCCCCTCCTGGCCTGAAAGTTAAGGTAAAGTTAACTGAATTGGGCTTGCCCGAGGCGGTGGTGTCCACAATTCAGTATGCGCGTGCCCCAGCTACGTCCAAGGCTTGTGCGACTCATTGGCAAATTTCTGTCAGCTGGTATCAGGTGAGAGGCCTGAACCCGCAGTCATGCCCCCTTCAAGGAGAGCTGGGGTTCCTTCAGGGGCTCTTCGAAGGGGGCCGTGCAGCATCCACTCTGGGGGTGTTCGCAGCAGCCATCGCAGCGGGACATGATGGGTTTCACGGCTTCTCAGCCAGAAGTCACCCCCCTTGTAATGCGTTTTTTGAGGGGAGTCCACAGACTAAAACCCCCAACGCAGAGCGTGGTTCCGCAATGGTATCTGCAGACAGTGCTGGACGGCCTGGCAGGACCACCATTTGAACCCCTTGATCAGGCGGATAGATTTTAATCAATTTAATCCTTTTGACCTTGGCATCAGCTAGGAGGGTGAGCGAGCTGGGCGCCATCTTTGTGCATCCGTCATGTGTGACCCTAAGTGAGGACAGTGGGTCAGTGGAGCTTCGCCCCAATCCGTCCTTCCGACCAAAGGTCATCACCGCAGCCTTCAAATCGTCTGTGATCCGGCTACAGGCTTTCTGCCCTCCGCCTCATGCCACCAGCGAGCAGGAACGGATGCACAAACTGTGCCCAGTGCGCGCACTTAGCCTGTACGTAGGACGCACAGCAAGCCTTAGGAAAGCGGATCAGCTGTTTGTAGGCTATGGCGGATGGGCTCAATGGGCCCCTCCTCGGTCATCGCAGCGCCTCGCCCACTGGATCTGTGATGCTATCTGCAGAGCCTATTCCGCAGTGGCCCTCATCGCCCCGAAGGGGCGGACTGCACATTCTACCCAAGGCATTGCTTCCTCCACAGCGTAATTTAAGGGCGTATCAATGGAGGAGATTTGCGGCCTCATGGTCTTCCACATCTACCTTTGCGCAGTCATTTCTGAGGGAGAAGACCGCCAGCACAGTCACACATTCAGTCCTGGGAACCCTATCTGCGGGGTTTGCAAAGTAAATTGTTGGGTTTTGCCACCATGTGTCAAGAGTTCACCAATGAGGAACCTTTTGATTATTTATAATGATTAAATGTTTCGTTAAATTGTTCCCCTCTGCCAATATTTACAATATATCTCATTGTGGATATTTGCATAAATGCACCTAATTAAAACAAATCAACAGCTCGTTAAAATCCTAAGATTGCAATTGTGGTTGGAACAAACACCTGCATACACAGGAGACGCCAGGACCAAATTTGAGAACCACTGCCCTATAGTATTTGAAACGGAATTCACGTAAGAAAGGGAATGGGATAGGGGCAGAGATCGAAATCCACCAGCAAACATTGTGAATTCTAAGGCATGAAGGAGGTCTAAGAACAAGCTAGCATTACGTTAGCTACAGCTTTAAACTGGGAATCAGGACTGCACAGTGACCTTTAACTAACAAGCTAGCTTCGAGCAGGTTTCCCCAAAGCCTCGCTGTTAACCATGTCAGCAACTTACATACAGCGCCCTCCATAATTACTGGCACCCCTGGTTAAGATGTGTTCTTTCGCTTCTAATAAATTCAGTTTTTTTCTAAATATTACAGGACCACAATGAAAAAAAGAGGAAAATCCAACCTTCAATTCAAGTGCATTTATTCAGTGAGAAAAAAATCCCATATTAAGAAATAACTCTTTTACATCAAATCATGTGTGCCACAATTATTAGCACCCCTGATGTTAATACTTTGTACAACCGCCTTTTGCCAACAAAACTGCACCTAATCTTCTACTATCATGTTTCACAAGATGGGAGAATACAGAAAGAGGGATCTTCGACCACTCCTTTTTGCACAATCTCTCTAAATCATCCAGCGACCTGGGTCCTCTCCTCTGCACTCTCCTCTTCAGCTCACTCCACAGGTTTTCAATGGGGTTGAGGTCTGGGGACTGAATGGCCATGGGAGGAGCTTCATTCTGTGTCTGGTGAACCATTTCTGTGTAGATTTAGCTACATGTTTTGGGTCATTATCTTGCTGAAAGACCCAGTGATAACCCATCTTCAGCTTTTGAGCAGAGGCCACCAGATTTTGATTTAAAATGTCCGGCATTTCAAAGCATTCATGCACACTAACAAGGTTCCCAGGGCCTCTAGAAGAGAAACAGGCCCACAGCATCACCGATCCCCCCCCATCCTTCACAGTGGGCATGAGGTGCTTTTCTGCATACTCATCTTTTGTGTTCCGCCAGACCCACTTAGAGTGCTTGTTGCCAAAAAGCTCTATCTTGGTCTCATCTGACCAAAGCCCACGGTCCCAGTTGAAGTCCCAGTACCGCTTAGTGAACTCCAGAGGTTTGCGTTTAGGATTGTGAGTGAGAAAAGGTTTTTACCGTGCGTGCCTCCCAAACAGCTTGTTGGCATGTAGATAGCGCCTGATGGTTGTTTTGGTGACTTTGTGACCCCAAGATGCTACTATTTGTTGCAATTCTTTAACAGTGAGCTTTGGAGAACTTTTTATTTCTCTTACCATCCTCCTCACTGTGCGTGGTGGCAAAATAACCTTGCCTCTTCCAGGCTTGTTTACCACAGTTCCAGTTGTTTTAAACTTCTTAATAATTCCTCTGACAGTAGATATGGGCAGGTGCAGGCAAGTGGCTATTTTCTTGTAGCCATTGCCTGACTTGTGAAGGTTGACACACATCTGCCTTACTTGAATGGTGTGTTCCTTTCTCTTTCCCCTGCTGAAGAGGGGATAAGAGAAATGGCCTCTGTGTCACGTCATATTTATACCCCAGGGAAACAGGAAGTGATGAATTACTAATTAAATGTTCCTAGATACCCTGATCAATTCTGTAAACTACTGTGGAAATGACAGAAATACTTAAATTACATGTATTTCCTAGGAATTGCTAGGGGTGCCAATAATTGTGTAACAGGTGATTTTATGAAAAATAACTATTTCTTAGTCAGGGATTGGTTTTTTCCCCTTAAAATTCACTTGAGTTGAAGGTTACATTTTTGCTACAATTTTAAGAGTGAGAGTATGCTTCTGCAATAAAAATTTAATTTATTTTAAGGCGTTTAACACATCTTAACCAGGGATGCCAATAAGTATTGAGGGCGCTGTAGTTTTTACTTACAGACTGAGAATGGTTCCAGCTTCGGAGAGGCTGTAGATGGCGAGCATAGCCACGGGACCATAGACTGTATAAAAAGATGGGATGCAGCACCCTGGTCTGAAAAATGAAGCCCTAAGTACTGTAAAGCAGCATTCTATTTAATGGCCAGCAGATGGGAACGTCGGTGGTTGCAGAAAGTTGTTCAATGCTATAGAAGTCTAAGAGAAAATGACCCAACTTTCCCACCTGATTCTTCAATTACATAATGATTTTCACATTATTTTCTCGTAGCTATGGCAAGTTTCAAGTCTCCTTCGATATATCATGATGTTCATTTTTGTAAATGATGGTCGCATATAGACTAGAATAAAGGATAAAGCCAGAATATGCTTTAGGGGCGTGGCTATCCTCTGGTCCTCGTCCGATACGGACAGATCCAGTGCCAGGGTCCTCCCCGGATCTTCATTACATGCTCTCATCCAATAGAAATCACATCGGTTTTCAAAATGACAACATGGCGCTATTCCAATTGCCAAAATCGAAGTTTCCTTTATGGTATTCTGAAACCAATGGGTGACGTCACTGTGGCTTCGTCCATCTTTTAATACAGTCTATGCGCGGGACATGCCATTAGGGAAGAAACTTTTGTAAAATGGGACGTTCTGAGGTGAATCGCGGCTTTCAAGAATGCTTGTCTACAGCAGATATGTGCAAAAATAAACGATTCTCGCTCCCAGAAATTCATTTTCTGTGGACACGTATTGTATTACTTGGCTAAAGTGTCAGTGAGTGCTATGCACGAGGTTTAGACAGTGACGTTTGTTTTGGTTTCCAAATTTGGTCCGGCTAAGATACGGAGTCTACGTGCATGGTTTGTCAATAGCAACTACCATTTCTGATGGTGATTCCTCTGAGCCAAGTCAGGTTAAGCAGCTATTGAGGGAAACCTCCATAATGCAATTGAGAATTTCATAATTTGTTTCAGTATTCTCAGGATTGACTCCTATTTGGCCCATGCAATTGCATTAAGAGGTTTAAGTTTATATTGGAGAGCGGGTTCAGGATGCTTCTCAAAACCTCAGCATGTTTTGTGGAACAGGTAAACTAAGTTTAAACTTGTTATGCATCATAATGAGCCCTGTACCTCAGAATGAGTCTATCTTGGAGTAACAAGCCCATCATAGCAAAGAGACATCTAATCTTTTCATTCTTCCGGTTGCCCCAGCCTTAGAACGAGCCGCGAGGGTCGCAAAAAAAGCTCACCTTGAATTCTGAGGGGAGCTTTTGGCCAAAGACAGCGTCTGTGGCAGTACGCATTTAGCCCAACAGATCATGCTTGGAAAATGTATCCAAGCTCACGATAAACCATTGACTGAAAAACGTTGTCTTAAATCCAGTGAGGTCATGTCTTACCCACCATAAGCACATTTAAGATGGCAAATCATTTCACTCAAATACTCGTCGCTGTACACATGATAAACTCAAATTAATAGAACTCAAGGCAGCCAACATGCCCACAATTCAGTTAATCCAATCCTCCCAACCAAAGGTAATTCAGTCACCACTGCAAGTGAGAAGGAAATAAACAAGTTCTGAGACCATATTTCAATTGTATTTACATTCCCTTATTAATCAACAAGTTATTTTTGTTGCGCAAAGAAAAAAAATGTAAAACTGCATTTTCCAACCACGTTGACATAGAATCGTCATATTAAACTGCTGAATACTGCATTTTGACATATTAATACATGGCACCTAAGTCTACATATAGCTCTGAAGTAAACACAAAACACTGTTTAGTCTTGTTATGAATATTTCACTTTATTTCGAGGTCTTAAGTTATATTGAAGTCATTTGTGTTCGGTTCAGGAGAATTAACAAGGAAGTCTACAGATAAGCAGACGAGCAGGGGTATTCTGGCCTTTGTAATGAATAAGCAAGAGGTGTGTTTACCGCTTGAGACTACTTTGATTTGTTTTTGGTCCTCTTCCGCTGGGAACGATTCAAATGTCCCTTTCTCTGAGGGCCTTTGCCACCAGTCTTTGAATCCTGTCCCTTGCCTGATGAGAGGCTGATATCTGGCTGTTTCCCCGTGGTCGTCAGAGTCTTGCCTTTGATGAAGTCCTCCTTGGCTATTGGTTCGATGATGGCACCCATCTGTGTAACTACCTTTGGTGCGGTCAGCTTCTGAACAGTACGCTGCGTATTCCAGGTGTTTCCAATGGGCGTTTTTATACAGCGCTCAAACTGCTCAGGGCTCTTGAAGGGGAACGGCAGCTGACAAACCTAAAAGGTTTTCGCAAACAGAACAAAAAAAAATTAAAAAAAAAAAATCAAAAATCATATATCAAATCTACGCATACGTCACTGCGCTTATGAAAAATGAGTTTGAAGTTAACCCTTTCACTCCAAAGAGTGCCAGAAGGCACTTAGGTGACTGTCACAAAATCCCAAGAGTGTCAAAAGGCACCCTGTGAATATTCCCACTGTAACCAATCAGATCTCTGGAATGTGAAAACAAGTCACTATATTTCAGCTAGTAAGAAGATATTTTTAAATGCACAATATACTTTTTTATACTGATACACATGAAATCTCCTCGTTTTTGATGCACTCTTATTTGATCTCCATTACTTTTCCTATCCCCTTGGGCAATAGGGATGGTCAAACATGGGGGATCCTGGGAGTGAAAGGGTTAAGCTGTGTTTGGGTGAGCATATCACCTGGTGCAAAGCGATGGAGGAGTTTCTCTTCTCAGAAATGATAACACTGGGGAGATTTTTGTCTCGTCTTGGAGGTGGTGGGGCAGTCTTTATACGAAACCTGCGGTTCAGAAAATAGCATCAGAAGGAAAATGTAAAGGTTGCAGAAATAGAACAAGGCCGTTTTCAGTGGACATCCTCTGCTCTGATTGGATGGAAAATGGAGCCAAAAACCCACAAATGTCTGGTAGGTGTCTGCAGAGCAGGTGTGTTTGTGACTCAACAGCAGGAATGTCACACCGCATACTCTTACAGAGCTGAAGTTGATAAGACCCAGGGGGTCTTACAGCTGAACTGGAGGGTGTCAATAGGCAACCTTCTCTGGGCTGTTAGACTATTGTACAGGTGGACTGAACTGGGAAAAAGAATTTAATTTCTTGTGATTTCATTAAAAGCACAAAATCCCTGCATTTCAACTCTACCACTCAAAACCCACTGGATCTACAGAATTCAGAAAACTCTGCTTACCCTTTCATTGTATTCCACATAAAACTGTCGAAATAAGCGCAGGTTATTCATTTTATAGATAAGGGTATCAGAAAGATCAATGATTTGCACCACATGCCGGACTCTCACCAGACTCTTCCCCTCCCAGTTTAAAGTTCAGTCCTGGAAGTATTGCTGCATTCTCCATTTTTATTCGTCCAAACAACACAGTCAGACACCGCAACGGTCCCCCGCCAAAGGACGGACACACGGACAGACAGAAGGATGGATGGACATGGCCTAAATCAACAGTCCCCCCACCTATCCTTCTGGTGGCAGGGTACCAATAACCCAAAATGCAATCCAATGATGCCAAGCTCTGGAGCAGACTCTGGGACGGCTTGCGAGCAGCAATGTTTCAGCAGTAATCATGTAGCAGAATACATTCGCAGTCACTGTCTTTTAAGGCACACCATAGCGCTAAAATTCAGGTGAGGAAAAAAGCTTGCGCCTCACAAAAAAAAAAGCTTGGAAAAAAAACGGGCACCTCGTGGAAACTAGACTGGTTCCGTCTCCATCATTACACTCCGCTGGTAGACACTCCTTTGGATTCAGAACAGTAGCACCGCCTGTGTTTTGTAATGGCAATGATGGGAACAAGTCTACGTGGAGACTGGGAAACAAAAAGCGAGAGACACCTATTCTGCGATTGGGCAACCCGTACCAAGTGACCCTTTTTGAACTAATCGCCTGAGATGTTTCATTTTCGCCATCAGAGAAGCTGTAGATGGCGAACATAGTCGCGAATATGCCATTAGGGAAGAAACTTTTGCAAAATGGGACATTCAAAAAAGGATTATGTCTCTCGAGTGAAGAGCGTAAACAGCAAGCCCCAGGTAATGGCGGTAAGTGAACATTTGACATTGGGTCAAGAGACTTTAGCGACAAAATGCGAGGTGAATTGCAGTTTTTGAGAACGCTTGTCTGTTGCAGATATGTGCAAAAATTAACGATTCAGGTTTCCAGAAATTCAAATGCTGTGGACACACATAGTGTTACTTAGCTGAAGCGTCAGTAGGTAGTATGGACGAGGTTTAGACACTGACGTTTGTTTTGGTTTCCAAAGTTGGTCAGGTTACGGTACAGAGTCCACGCGCATGGTTTGTGAATATTAGCAACTACCATTCCTGATAGCGATTCATTGATTCTTTTGAGCCATGTTAGGTAAAGCAGCTACTGAGGTCAGCCCCCGTAATGCGACTGAATTTCATAATGCTAACGATTTTGTTTTCATTTTATTCCTTCTTTAATTTTAATTTTAATGACTTTTCAATTTTTTGGTAAATCTGCACTTTGTTTCTTTATTGTCAGGATGGACTTCTATTTGACCCATGCAACTGCATTAAGAGGCTTAAGCTTATATTGGAGAAGGAGGTTGGGTTCTGGATAATCCTCTAAATCTCAGCATGTTTAGTGTAAGAGGAAAATTAATTTTAAACTTGTTATGCATCAGCATGGGCCCTGAACCGCAGAATGAATCTATCATGGAGTAACAAGCCCATCCCAGAAAAGAAATTCCTTGTGAACAAGAAGTGTTTGTGAAACACTGATGCCCCCGTACATAACATGCACATGCAAACCATTAAAGGCCTATCATGAGTCTATCAAAGGTTTTTGTCACCGAACGTCATACTCCAAGGTCAAGGTCAGAAGGTCAAAAGTCATGACCCCATCTGAAATGCCTTCTCACAAGCAATGCATACGCCAAGTATCAAAGTCCTATCATGAGCCGATCAAAAGTTATAGCCATCGCAAAGTGCGGACAGACAGATGGACGGACGGACAGGTGAAAAACTATATGCACCCAAATATGCAGTGGACATCCAATTTTTTCATTTGTCCGGTTGCCCCAGCCTAGGAATGAGCCATGAGTGCCGCAAAAAAGCCCACCTTGAATTCCTAGGTGAATGTTTCGCCACTCGCCTGGAAATTTTAAAAGACAGTGATTGCATTCGCCCCTAGTCATGTCTCGCCAAGAGGACATTGCTTGATATGTTAAGATATGTTTGTGTTCATCAGCATGCCAGATGACTTAAAATAAAACCAAATCATCATCTCCAGATGTCATGCAACCTGCAAACCTGCACTGATGTACCAGCCTTGAATGAAAGAGGAACATCAGAAATAATCAGTCACTTCCATTGCGGCACACAGCCAGCTCTACCTTCCAAATATCACCAGTTTAGACTCATTCTGCCAGAAACCTAGCACCACCTCTCAGGTGTCCAATACTGGTGCACAAGTGACAAAGATTTGGACTTTTAAAATGATCTGAGGAAAAAATATTGGTCTTCAAACCTGAGTCAAACCATGACAGCAACAGGATGAATTAAACCAGAGGTGCCTACTGGCTGCAAAGTCTTCAGATGAACATGAAATGTGATTTCAGCAGGTCAAAACCAACTTCAAAACTTCAGCAAAAAAATGACAGGGCAACAGCCCTCTTTAGTTACACTATAGCTGACAGCTGAAGGTTTATGAAACACTCAGTAGGCCAGTTTCAATGAGAATTTAATGCCTCAGAAATATTTGTAAAATCCCACCAGTAACCTCTAAAAAGATAAAGGTGAGGGGAGAATGACACCCTCGGTACTTATTGCCACGTAAGTGTTCTGTCAGGATATGCTGGACCATATCAATCAATCCAGACCTGCACAATAAACTGGACATTAAAATGGTGTAGTGAGCAGGGGAAAATAAACAGAAATTCAGGGTTCAGGATGGGGACAGTTATGGAAGTGTTGGGTTCCATCAAAATCAAGTCAAAGCAAAAACCAAACCAAAAAAAAAAATCATAATCACCTCTTGCGTTTACGGCGAGAGGGCTTCAGTCCGAGGCCACCCCATTCTCCCCAGCCGGGAAGTGTCAGGTCCACCACCTTCGGCTGTCCTGCCTCTTCCTGTTTCCTCTTGTCCTTCAGGAAGTCGGATATCACATCGTCTCCAGCAAACGCTTCCTTAATTATCATTTTCTGTGCCTCTTCACTCTGGAGGGTAGTAAGATGGGTAGATTAATCTCACAGAGCTTACACAGACATGGAAGAAGCACCTGGCGTTTGTTGTTTGAATCTGCAGCACCTCAGAAAGTTCGTCATTGGCAGCGCAGTAAACTGAAATGAGAGAATGGTGTCACATGATCCTCACCTCTTCTTCCTCAATGGCTGTGGGTGCCATGGGCGCTTCGATGACTATAGCCTCTTTCGTCAGAACCTCATTGCAGTCAATCATATCTTTATTTTTCCTTTTCTTCGTGTCCAGCGGCAGGCTCTCCGTCTCCTCGGAGACAGGGATCACGGTGCTCTGCGCTATCGGTGCATCCGCATCTAGGGAGACATCCTGGCTTAAAAGATCCATGTCCTCAAGGGTCCTGAGGCGAGTTATCCCTTCCTCTAACAGAGCGGCCTCTTCATGGTCCTCTCCTTCTGCGCCACCCATCGTCTCGTTCTCCATCACAGCCTCCTGCTCCTTCTCAGCTCGCTTCTGAAAGAGGCCATTAAACTCCAAAACCTCTTCCTCATCGTCTGAAATCGCCACCAACCCAGATGTCTCTCCTTCAGGCAGAATTTCTGGAATTGGGAGAGAGGAAAAAATTATGAGTACAATGCTGGTTAAAAAAAAAGCCAAATTTGGCAGTTCGCAGCAGTTTTAACAACTAAATTCACAGTTAGCATTGCATCATTTACATTCAAGACTTCTACGCAGATGCCAGCTTTACCTGGAATTATTAATCTGGATCCACGCTTCCTGCACAAAGAACCTTGTAAGAAATATGGAGCAAACTAAGAATAAACTTTGCATTTATTTTAAAGAACAACTTTCACTGCTTGTGCATACAGCACTGAAAAAATTGGAGGAAACAGTTTACAACAAAGCAGATGTTAACTCCGTACACTCCATGTTAACAACGTTAACTCAAACTCTAACTTTTCACTCAAATTTTCCCTTCAGTAGTTTCAAAAGGCAGCTTTTCATATTGTGGGACAATGTAACGTACATCTTCTATATCTGCTGGTTGTAGCGCTTCACTAAAGCTACATCACAGTTACTGTATATTGAGAGAAATGCTTAAATCCAGTAAAGAATATTTTATATGGTCACAACATTAAATCAAATGAAAAATACCTAGGTCTTGTGCACAATTTTATACACAGTTCCCTGGGATTCTGCAGGACGCACTTGGAATCGTTGGAAAGGGATCTCTACTCAATCTTTTAAAACTTGGTCTGAAGTTCCACTGGTCGGAATACAGCAGCTGCGTTTCACGGACATATATTTAGTTTGGTAGATTTTATGGGGTTAAAAAACACAGTTCTGGTGTTGTGAGGCAGCAACGGGAAAATGAGGCCAGACAAGAAAACCCTCAGGTTACCTCACCTTCTCTCTCCACCGGCATCACTGGGCCCAAGTCTCCATCCTGCCTCTCTGACAGACGCTTCTTTCTTCTCTCCTCAAACTCCCCAAGGAGCACCTCCTCATCTTCAATCACCTCCTCCTCTTCCTCCACTGCCTTCTCTGAGCTCTCCAGCTGCTCGACCCCACCTGCTGGGGGCTCAGGGTCGCAGCCTTCCACAGGTTCAGGGGCCGCCTCCGTCAGCTTGCCCATCATCCAGGGGTTGGTTACGTCTGAGGGCTGAACCTCGTTAACAAAGTCAGGCAGAGCCTCACCTCCTTCCTCAGACCCCTCCTCATCCTCGCTCTCAGACGGAACGGCCAGCTTCTGCGTGAGCTCTTTGTTCACCTCCAGCTGCTGCTGCATGGCCTTTCGAGCCTGAAGCAAAAAGGACAAAAAAAAAAAAAAGGAAACAAGAAGGTTATGCTTTATCAATGTGTAAGTTAAACTTAACTCAGCAAGCAGTCACTGTTTGGCTTTTATATTAGAACACAGTGAGATAGCAGGTAAATGCAGATGACAGAAATGAAATTTCACTTTCTAAATGCGTAGTTTTAAGTCACATGACTGCTGTTTACTCCTGGAGGGCAAAACACCATTTTAACAAACTAGACCTTCCACAGAGCTGCCATTCAAGCCTGTCATTTTTTTTGTCAGGCCACTGATATTCAGAGGAACAATATGTTAACAAACCCTAAATTCTAGGCGCTTGCGATCCATGTACAGCACCAGTCAAAGAAGCTCCATTTCATTCATTAAAAAAGCTAGCCAAGTTCCCAACATTAGCTAAGCTCCACTTTAGCAATTTTTGCATTTAGTATAGTTTGCCATCTTGGGAAGAATCCTCTCCCTTAAACTGCACCCAGGACGAATGCATACAATGGTACATATAGTTCTATGCATATTAGATCTAGATGGGTCAATAATGTAATTTGGGACGTGACAGACAAAAAAAAAAAAGTCTTTAATGTTCAAAAAAATGTGAGTGCTTTTTAGCTAGTGACCAAAAAATTTATTGCTTTAGTTGTTAGTGGACAGTTACCGGCCATTATATGGTCGTAACATTTGCCACAAATCCATAATCGCCTCCTCTCTGGGATTTCTTTCTTGGACGGGATTCTCTAAAAGCCTAACTGAAGCTAATCTCCTCATTGGTTACTGCATCCAAAAGACAAAAACTAACTGACATTTTAGCAAAACAAGATGGGAAAATTGACCAGCGGGAAATGGAGGAATCCTTCTTTTACCCTCCAGGTGGGCATTTCCATTAGACTGATAACACATGAAAACTATGAATATGCAGTAGAGAATCAATGACATTCCATGTACCTCCGTGTCATATTTCGCCATGATTGCTCTGGACTTCGCCCACTTGCCACTGTTCTGGTGCTTCAGGGACATTCTCTCCTACAGAAAACAGGGGAAAGAGACTCTTTGTTACAGGCACCCAAGGCAGGGCTCTCCAGATACTGCCCTCAAATCCAAATCCAAATCCAGCCCCGGTTTTCTCTCCCAGGCAATTAATTGAACAGCTATTGCCACAGATTAGCAAGACCGTCATTGCACCTGACTCCCAGGTAAAGGGAGGGTGCAAAAAACCTGCAGTTCTCCTCTCTCAAGGACCGTGATTTGGGGAGCCATGACCCAAGGAGGTTAATGTGAGTACTTTAAAGCTAGTCTTACCTTTCTGCCATGCCGCACAGCACTTAGAAGAAATTTGAACACGAACAACTCCGCCTCCCTCCAAAATCCCAACCTCCTCCACCTGCCTGACCTCTGAGACTCCCCTCCTCCCGACGCATTCGGTGAGAAAGTGAGCAGTGCGAACGAATCTGCTTTCACACCGGACGCGAAACAAACTTCTCGCACGACAGATTACATTCAAAGTCAATGCAAAGACGCGAATCTTGTGCGTATTCGCGTCTTTGCATTGACTTTGAATGTAACCTATTGTATGAAAAATTAGTTTCGCGTCAGGTGTGAAAGCATCTTGAAACGGGGCAATGGAGTAAGATTCAGAGGCACCGGTTAGTGAAAACTAACCAATAGTAATTGTATAATAATAAATTCTATATGTGGTATAAAATAAAACTCCCTCGTCACGTCTGACGAACTACCATTAACGTTAGTAATTATAGCATTTCAGCGCCTGTTTGTTTACAGTCAGATGCTTTGTGTTTCGGCAGAATTCATACTTATTTTCTTGCAAAACTGCTGTCATAACGTCTTACCTCATCAGAATTGGCCCAGTAATGTTAGTCATTAAATCAAGAGCAGTTGCAGCTGCTTTGTTTGCAGGCTAACTTTGTTGAGTAGCTACCTGCTTTGTCTCTACCGCTCTGCTGCTCTGCCAGTGACAGCAGTAGGCAGCTGGAAGGGACACAGCAACGGATGACAGACAGGAGGCTTAGTAAATCATTTTCTTCGGACCAAAGAAAATGATTGGTCAGACTTTTATCAGAAATATATGAGAATTGAATATCGATGAGTTTCAACACCTGGTGGATTTCTTTTACAGTTTAGTGTGCCATACGCTTATTAGGAGCATTTTAAGATTACAGAAGAAAAATGTAAAAATTCCAGAAAGGTAAGAATAGCTTTAAGTGAACACTATCAATTTTACTAATTGAGTATTGTGTATTTTTGGGCATGATGCACCATGTGCTCACTAGGGGTGTCAACGTTTACAATTTTCTCCACACGTGTACGCGGGACTTCTAACCGACGTGTATCCGGTTACACGTCGGAGATTTATGATCTTTTTCTATCGCAGTTGCACTATATAACCACAGAAAGTAAAATGAGTTGAAAATAAAATCTTCCATAATTTGGACAGAAAACGTACAAGTGAAAGCTGAAAAAGGTTTAACCTTCTTTTTTAATCACCGTTTAAACTATTGCTCACTTTTTTACAGTAATTTTTTTTTTTAAACTTAAAGTGCAAACTGCATCCCTCTCTCGCAATGGGAGCTGCGTCTGAATTTAATATACATCCCATAGTAAAAGTAATGTGGAGTTGGCGAGAGAAAGCAACTCAAAAAGAAGCCAAAGTAAGCTGAAGTGAGAGGAAAAAACATCACCTTTATATCCACAAAGTTAAAAAAGTAGAGGGGGACTCTCACAATTATTCACTAAAATTGGCGAGAAAAAATTTTTTCCTCCTCCTCTTCACACGCGAGGATATGTGGTCAGGTCGTGAAAAACAGACAGAACACCAACCAACAATATAACGGGCAACAACACGCAACAATATAGGCTAAAATAACAAGCCATTAACAGTTTTTGTCTTCAGCTGCACGACATTTGCGCATAGAGAAGAAGATGAGCGCTGCGCTCCTCTCAAGTCCTCCGCAGCCTATTCTTGAAGTGGCACGACACTGGCAGAGGCTGCGGGGTTTTTTAATATCAAGGTAACATTGCGCCCCATGCATCTGTATGCGGATAACTGCACTAGTGGGAACATTTAAGTGTATAGTTAGTTAATTTTATTATCTGAAGCTTTCAGGCAACATTATCACCCCTAAAAATAGGCAACTACATGTACTATATGTATATGAGGAGGAGGAAGAGGAGGAAAAAATGAGGTGTGCACGGTTATTGATTTTTATAAACGGTTATGATTTGTTATCCGTGTACCCATTTACACGTGTAGATGTTGACGCCCCTAGTACTCACCTCCATCCTAGCCAGCTCCATCTTCTGCAGTTCCTCCAGGGCAGCAGTGGGGTCTCTTTTCCTCATTTCCTCAAACTCCTTGAGAAACTCCTTTCGTTTTGCCTTCTTTAGCACTTTATGGTACCTGCAGCAAATGAAAATTCAAATGTTTGTAATGATTTCCTTTTTGGCTTCCTCCAGAGCAACTGAATTACCCCTTGTTTTAAAACATCACTTGTTCCTCCTGAACAGTTCCAGCCATTCACACCTCTACTACCCAGCAGCGCAGCCCAACAATCACTTCAATTGAGACGATTTGCGCTAAATACAAAACATGACCACCAGCCCCATTATTCTGTGCAAGTGAAAGCTAGGAAATCGTGTTCAAAACTCATGTTTTTGCCAAGCCAAGTCCGAGATATACTTCGTCACAAAGCATATCTGAACCACTTGCATAAAATATCACATCTGTGCACCCCACTGCCCAGAAAATATTAAAGAACACAAAATAAAAAGAACACAATCAGTCTCACTTCTTGCTCTTGATCTTCTTGTCTCTCTTTGCTTTGGCCTCGTAGTACGATTGGAGAGCTCTGGCCTTCTGCAGCTCAGCACGCCGGATCTTTGCCTATAAAGAAACACCATCTCCATTACAATTATCACTGGACTCATATGATGGAAATATTCCCTCAGTTCTGTTCACCTGTAAAGCAGGTTTGCTGAGCCTGATCGCCCAGAAAAAAATATTCTGAGGAGTCCCCCCAAAGTTGAGCAGTTAGACATCCCTTTCGCACTTCAGCACGTAAAACTCCATCTGAACTTCCTGCAGTTTTCTACATCACAAACAAACCTGCTCCGTGTAGTCGATGGTGACCAGCTCTGTCCGTGTGCTCTGCTCCCGCACACAGCCTTACTCCACCCCCCCGCCTCATGGCACAAATGTTAGTTGTTCACCTTTAGCTCTGTTCCCCGGCCAATCAAAGCAGAGCTCATTAGCACAGAGTGAATGACCACTCAAAACAGCTTGTCTTCACAAGAGAATGACGGACAGCAAATGGCTTAGGAACGACAACTTTTTAACAAATTCTTCGCAAAAAAAAAAAAAAAAAAAAAGTATAAACTTCCAAGAATACAGCAACTTGAGCAAGTTGTGACAAGCTTAACATATGCCACCTGAGGGTGACTTTTTACACAATTTTTGATTTTTCGATGACCGTGAACCAATTAGGTCTAAAATTTAGTCAGGTGACCCTTGGACCATCGCACATCTCTCCTGAAAATTTTGCCTAATTTCTTGCACCCAACTGCAAACAGAAAAAAATGGGCCTCGCTGAAGCGGGCAATACCCCTCAGCCCCGAAGGTCACTGCTGCAAGGTCAAAGGTCAAACTGGGACGAAACCTCAAAAAGGCACACCTACCCCCCATGGGGAGTCCACATATGCAATATGAACTTCCTAACCCAAGTGGTTACAGAGAAATAGCCCGGACAAAATTTGCAGCTGCCCGCCTGCCCAGACGCCCGCCCGCCCACCCGCCGAATGGACGACAATACCCTCGTGCCCTTGTCGGGCTAAGGGGTAACAAATGTACACATAAACAAACTCCACTGAAAATAACACCCCTCCCCAAGCAGACAGGGTAAAAAGGCATAATACAGTGACCTTTAAAAGACGATAAAACAGAAACCAGCCCATATGAGAGACACTCTCTGTCTAGGATTCTCACCTCTTCCAGGCTCATGGCCTTAAGTGAGGCCTCCTCAACGGGTGTCAGGACAGGGTCATGAATTGGCTGCTTGTTCGCATGCAGCAGGTTAAAGATCTCCTGCTCCAAAGGTGTCTGTGCCTGTAAACCGTGCACACGCATTCAATACACGGACAAATAAACGCAAACACAATACTCCAGGACAAAGATGGTCATCTGTACACTGCACAAGCTTAAGATCCAACAAGAATTTTGTGTCTTTTTATTCCCCGCCAACACAAAGTGGGGGGGGGGGGGTTGACCTCTGTCTGTCCGTGCGTCCGTCCGAGAGAAAGGGGGCAACTTTTCTCAGAAACTATTACAGATAGGACAACCAAATTTGGGGTGTAGCTTCAGGCCATAAAGGCCTTGATGGAGTTCGAAAATAAGAAGCACACGATTGGCGGGGGATGTTGTTGACCATGTCGACTTGTTTTCCCATTTCCGTATTTCAAATTACATCATGGAAACAATTTATCATAGATTTCATTTTCGGACTTCAATAACATATGCAAGACACGCACAACCCGTAGTATGTAAGGACAGGTGCTGAACCAATGAGGACTAATAGCCGCCACGACAACAAACTGAGGTCCACACACTGTGGCTCCCTCAAATGGTTTTAGTGACAATTCAAGCAACATGGCCTTGAACGTCACTCCACCGGTGGATGTCCTAATTAACCTTATGAGGGAGCCGCAGTGTGCAGACCCCAGTCTATTCTCATTCTCAGAGATGTCAGCTGTCCAAAAATGAGCTTCGGCGTTCTTTATCTCCCACATTCAAAGACTTTATTAATTGCAAGAACTGAGGTTGGAACTCTGGGAACACCTACCTTCCAGCCTACCACCACCTGCTCCACCCTTTTAGGCCCAGAAGGCTCCTGGTTCAGTGGAAAGACCAGCTGTTCAGCCTTCTGGTTCTGAACAACAACACCTTGCCAAGATGACACTTCTTTCGAGGCCTTCTCATAGGCTACTTCCCTTTGTATCTGAAAGGTGGAATGAATCTTGATTTGAACTGTGGACCTGTGTCACTTAGTCCTCAGACATGCACAACACCAGCCAGCCTGTATGTGTCCCACTCCAAATCCAATCACCCAGGCCTAACCTTCTCCGTTTGCTGTCTGCTTAGGGGTAATTCAAGGGTGCCGTGGCAGTTCTGCAGATTCTTCAGCTGTTTCTTGGTCTTAGAGACATCGGAGGTCTGATCAAGAGTACCGAGCAGGTCACCGAGTGTTATTTTCTCCCCTGCACCTGAAAAATAACAAAACATTTTATTTTAGACAATCTTTATGAAGCCTACTCTTTCCGCAGCCCAGTAAATAGACACCAGTGATTGAGAAATAGCCAGATATTGCACCCAACTACATTTCTGAGGATGGTGCTCCTCCCTGAGAGGGTCCGACAGTTATGTGCCGACTACGGTTTACAGATATCAAGGAAAAAAAATCAGTACATCTTGACCGAGGCAGTGAGAGAACAAACCTGACCAGCTCACAGATGCTAATACTTTTCTAATTTGAGCAAGGGAGACAGTGAATTTCATTAAATGACTGGCTTATGAAGAAATAATGGCGGCCCTTTCCATCAGATGCACTCTCATGACATGCATAGACACAGGATATGGTCAGACGGGCTCACGTAGATGACCCGTTACAAATTCATAATTTTACTACCTTCAGCGCTGATGGAGAACTCTGAAATCTGTGCACTGGCCTCTGACCGTTCAGCCAGCTTCTTTCTGTGGGAAAATAAAAACAATTTGCTTTTATGTTGACTTTCGAATGGCCTCAACTTCAGAAGTTGACTTAAAGGAGTCTGTAAAAGTAAGGTAAAATTTAAAAGGCCATTGTCATGACATGCAAACACATGAACTTTGAAATGAAAAATCTCAAAGATTTACCAGGAGAATCTTATGGACATTTTGAACTGCAAGTCTGAAATGATTTTGAAAGTGTAATGCAGTTCAGCGTCTGCCAATGCCAATACTAATAATATAAAAAAAAAGATAATAATAATAACAACAACAACAGCAAGTCGACATGGTCTACAACATCCACCGCCAATCATGTGCTTCTTATTTTCGAACTCCATCGAGGCCTTTATGGTCTGAAGCTACACACCAAATTTAGTTGTCCTATCTGTAATAGGTTCTGAGAAAAGTTGTTCCATTTCTCTCGGATAGACGGACAGACGCACACACGCATGCACACATGCACGGACGGAGGTCAAACTTATATCACTCTCCCACTTCGTGTTGGCGTGGGATAATAATAGGACAACCATACAGATTTACAAAGGATTTACTTAGAACCAACGGTAACAAATACAGAGACGATTCCAGAGGAGACAACTTCGGTAAGGTTCTTTTCATTGCTGAGAAATTCATCGGTTTTACTTTCTTGCTTACACAGTAAGAACTAACAAAGATATAATTACCTTAGGGAACTCATGATCTCTCGTACGTTTGAGAGCACTTGCATAACAAAGAGAACTGAACAATGCAATCAGGGATCCCTGTTTTAAAGGAAAAAATCTTTGCCGTGGTAGAACAACACCAATTCCAAAATAGTTGGGACAAAATATAAATTGTGAATAAAATCAAAATGCAATGACTTTCAAATCACACCAGCCACTATTTTTCACAAAAGAACAGAAATAACATGGCAAATGTTGAAACCGAGAAATTAAATTTTACAATTTTATTCACAAAATGAGCTCATTTCAAATTTGATGGCTGCTACAGGTCTTAAAAAACTTAGTACAGGGGTCCGTTTACCATGGTGTAGCATCCCCTCTTCTTTTTAACAGGGCATTGAGGAGACAAGTTTCTTGAGTTAAGCCATTGGAATTTGATCCCACTCCTGTTTAACCCCTTTGCTCAGAAGCCAAATCTGGCTATTTGGGGGGGGGGGGGTTACCTAATTTAAGGCTTTACAATTCAAGATTTTAGCTTCACAGACAGGAAAGGATTGGCTGAGTCTAGACACTTGAGGCATTTAGACTCCCATCGTATTTCAGTTTATTTTCATGATTTTGGTAGAGAAAAAGGGCTGCAAACACAAAAAGTTTTAATGAAAATTTAACATTGAAATGGAAAAAAAAATACTGAGAATCGAAGAACTTCTGGGGCTTAAATCTATACATTTCTGGGATCATTAATTCCATGACCACAAGAACAATTCATCTTGAACATTGCATTCTAGATTACCTACTTGCTATGAGCCAAATTAGACAGCTATCCGGGTGGCTCCTCTAAGTCTGAGATCCCTAAAAATGGTGCACTGTCAGATTATAAAATAATCATATATTTAACACAAATAAAGTTTTGAGGCAAAAAATTTAAAAAGAACTAATGATTTTCTGGTTGAGTTTAGCAAGAATGTATCAATATCAGAGTAGCTGAACATCACTGGTCACCAGCAACCACTCCAAACACAAACCATACCTTTTCTCCATAAGAGTTTTGAGTTTAGAGTTTTGTCCATTTTTCTTCAAAGTCCCTCAAGCCAGCACACATACTCATTAAAGGAACTGCTTATTTAACAGTCAGAACATTCACCCTGCAATGACAAGCTAGCTGTTCCCACTTCCGAGCTCAGAGCCTTATTTCAACACTTTCACCTTATAAGGAACAGGTAAAACTCACCAGCTCCGTAAAATCTGAAATATACCTTATTTTAACAGAACAGACATTCCACTTTCATGGAAAATCAAACAATATATGCCTCCCTAGATTCAACAGAATAGTGCATTGTACGTACCAGGGGGGTCAACTGAAATGCATGACCTTTTCACTTTTTAAACAGGAAAAAATCTTTGGCATTTGATTTTGTTGAATGTGGAATACATTCCGAAACAAAAAGCAAAAGTAGCAGCCTAACCTTTTTCATGAATCCCTTCTCCAGAGACAGATGTATCCAGTAGAAGGAACCCTCCGGTCTCGTTTCATTCAAAATAATTCCCATTGACCATGTCCTTACCTCATTTAAATCCTGTAAATGTAACCGAACACTACAGGCTGGTTCAGGAAGTCTTTTTTTCTATATATTGCATCATTCTCAGCTGCGCAATCGTGCTCAACATTGAAAGGATACAAGGTCGCATGTCATGAGGTGGGCACTCAAAAAGGGTGGATCTATGACACTCCGCCAAGAAACTGCTCATTGAAAATATATTTTCTCTAAGATTCATAGGTCTTTTGTTGTAAATTAAAGTTAATGTAAATTTGATCAATTGGATCAAATAGTAGCTGATGAGATTCTCTTTCATTTTCCACCAACTTTGTTTGATTTAGTGGGATACTTTTGGTTCAGCGACCTTTCTAGAAAAGCAATGACAGGGTGGATCGGAGCAGTGGAGAAGCAGCTAGATTATGGTTATAATGTTCTATTACTCCAGGGTAAGGCAGTGTATCTTTTATGAACTGGATGTTATCTACAAAATAAAACAAAACAGAGTTAATTTGAATGAATAATAACCAAATAACACTAGTTTTTGTAAAATGGGTCCATTCCGAGAAAAACTGACTTTTAGTACCGGCTTTTAATGCATTTGCCTGTTAAATACGTTAACATTAATAACATTAGAACAGAATGAGATAATAAATTTCTGTTTTTGCAAGTAGTGGCAATTTGTAGCTCACACAACCCCACTTCAAAAAAAGTGAACCATCCCTTTAAGACGCTATATACACTTATGAAATTTGAAAAGGATCGGTGAAAAACTGAAGACGTGAGAGCGCAAACAAGCCAAGAGCTTATGCACGCGTGCAGGGATGCACGACATACCACCACTAAAGACTCCGAGCATAGAATAAGCCCATTGGGCCTTTTGGCCAAGCGGGCAAAAAATTGGGATCATCTTACTTGCAGAAAGGTTTTGCAGAAAAAGCCACCTGGTGGCCAAAACGGGAATCGCAGCATGACCAAAATCAAACTCAGGCTAGATCTTGGGCCAATATACATGCATATAAAATAGGAAAAGGATCCGTTAAGAACTGAGGGCCCCGAGGCGCTGAAACGAAACCGGCACATTTTATTACCTTTGACCTATATAACCTTCAAAATTAGGTCAAATCAAAAGCCCATGACATGTATGATGAACCCTTGGCAGAGCACCCTACAGTAAAAATTTGTGCATCTTAGCTTGTAGAATAAGGGAGCTAGAGCGGTTTGAAATTTTGCAGAAAAAGCCACCTATTGGCCAAACCAAGAATGGCAAAACGCCCAAAATCAAACTCAGGCTTGATCTTGGGCCCATATACATGCATATAAAAAAATATGAAAAGGATCGGTGGAAAACTGAAAGCTGTATCGCGCTGAAATGACGTAACGCACGCACACACAGGCAGCATAAGCCCCTTGGGCCTGTCGGCCAAGCAGGCTAACAAAATGAACCAGTAACAGAAATCGAGGAATCTTTTTGTGATTTGTGAAGACACTGTCCTTACACTGCACACATAAACCAAATAAAAAAATCTTAGCTTTTTGAATCTCACCAACAAAAACTGATGTTTGCAAAAAGCACTTTGGCTAACTCACATGGCTAGAACCACTGACTGTGAATGGACAAACTACGTAAGCAGTCAGGCTTCGACTGAATCTCTAAAAGTTTTATGCTCTAATGCAGTTAGGAACTATGCATTTGGGAAACGCATCCGTGGATAATACAGGATGCTGTGATGCTGCCAGCATAATATGGTTTGCTTGCTAGCTACATAAAAAATGTGCTGCTCAACGCAATGATTTTCAAGTAACTCTGCCGCCAACTAGCTGGCGACTGTAGATGTCAAAGAAAGATATGTGAAGGTAACATTACCAGGCCTACCAAAGAAAACGTAGCCTCAGCACACAAAAACTTTGAAATGCCTACATTAATCGCGGAAATAGCAACAGAAAAATAATACCCCGCTACCGAAACTGCAAAAACCGCAACATAAACTGTTGACTCGTAGCATAAGACTATGAAACTGCAACATCTTCTCTCGCATCCGTCTTTGCCATTTACTGCGCTTGCGCGTACCGGCCCAGGCTGCTTTCAGAGATAGCGGAATCAGGCGTGTCTCCTTCGGTTGGTAAGTAAAACTTCCAAATATGACGTTATTGTTAATGCAGATGTTTAACAATGAATTGTAAGACGTAGCGGTTACATCCACATTCTCGTAAATTCGCTTATTTTAGCATGTCACCCTGCCGAAAATGGACGATGCACTGTCGATTTCGCTATAGTCTTAGAGTTGCCAACTTGACGACTTTCTCAAGACGTATACATACGTCTTGAGTGGACAAACAATCCCGATTTGGAAAGTCGCCAGATTTAGCGAGAAAGTCTCAAGTTGGCAACTCTAAGACTATAGCGAAATCGACAGTGCATCGTCCATTTTCGGCAGGGTGACATGCTAAAATAAGCGAATTTACGAGAATGTGGATGTAACAGCTACGTCTTACAATTCATTGTTAAACATCTGCATTAACAATAACGTCATATTTGGAAGTTTTACTTACCAACCGAAGGAGACACGCCTGATTCCGCTATCTCTGAAAGCAGCCTGGGCCGGTACGCGCAAGCGCAGTAAATGGCAAAGACGGATGCGAGAGAAAATGTTGCAGTTTCATAGTCTTATGCTACGAGTCAACAGTTTATGTTGCGGTTTTTCAGTTTCGGTAGCGGGGTATTATTTTTCTGTTGCTATTTCCGCGATTAATGTAGGCATTTCAAAGTTTTTGTGTGCTGAGGCTACGTTCTCTTTGGTAGGCCTGATTACTGCTGAGCCAGAAACATAAACCAACATTATTTGCATAACTATCGGTGCAATTGAGCCTTTGTGAGACTTTGACTGAATTGCTAATAATTTTATTAATGCACTAGCTAGCTGGTAAGCAGCCTTGCTAGCGTTTTGCACATCACCTAAAGCCGCTAATGTTAACCTTTTTTGAATTTAAATTATTTCAAATGGCCGGTTTGAAATGTTGAAAATTACAAAATTTCACCATCGACTTCAACTTAAGGTAATCCACTTACTTTGGCAAAAAATGCCATTTCAAACACTGACAATTCCTTACAGGCTGGTGCGTGACTGATGCACTCATTCAAATAAAATACAGCACACTATACAGCTGCATTTTAGTGAAGGCTGGGCTAGCAGAGACTGATGTTGCGCTCTGATTTGTTGAGCATCTTGGTGCTTTTGAGAGAGAGCAAGGCAGGCTGTAATTGAAATCAGCACGCGAAAATGATCTGTAGTCCGCGGTGCTACTGTAAGTCAAAAAAATATTTCAATTCAAACTAAGGTAGCGGAACGAAGTTCAGGACCGTTCCGGCCCACTTTAACCCCTGAAGACTCCTTTGATTTCCAACAAGAATGTCAAATTTGGACTCGTCTGACCACAGGACACTTTGCCACAGTTCATTTTAAATGAGCCTTGGCCCACAGAACACACATGCTCAACAATGGTTTCTTTTTTGCATGATAGAGTTTTAGGTGGCATCTGTGGATGTCACGGCGGGCTGTGTTTACAGACAGTGGTTTCTTGAAGTATTTCTGGGCCTATTTAGTAATGTCAATGACAACATCATGCCGATGAGTGATGCAGTGGTGTCTGAGGGCCCGAAGATCATGGACATCCAGTAAAGGTCTTCGGCCTTGTCCCTTACGCACAGAGATTTTCCAGTTTCTCTGAATCTTTTGATGAAGTTGTGCACTGTCTATGATGAGACCTTCAAAGCCTTTGCAATTTTACGTTGAGGAACATTGTTTTTAAAGTACTCCACAATTTTTTACGCAAGCCTTCACAGGTTGGAGAGCCTCTGGCCATCTTTACTTCTGAGAGACTCAACCTCTCTAAGACATCCCTTTTATAGCCAATCATGTTCCATACTTGATGCCAGTTAATGTACTTGCTTGCAAAATGTACTTTCAGCCGATTGTCTTATACATCAATTGCTTTTTCAGCCCTTTTTTGCCCGTGTCCTAACTTCTTTGAGACCTGTTGCAGCCATAAAATTTGAAATAAGCTCATTTTGCGGATAAAAACATACAATGTCTCAGTTTCAACATTTGAAATGTTATCCATGTTCTATTGTGAATAACATTGACTCGTGATCTGAAAGTCATTGCATTTTGATTTTATTCACAATTTTCACTTCGTCCCAGCTATTTCAGAATTGGGGTTGTACATCAAAACCGTGAAAAAATAAAAACTCAAACCGGCCGAGTCCTGTTTACAATCGCCTTCCATCCGATAAATGAAATTAATAAAGCACAAAATTAACAAAAAATCTGAGTTTATGACCACATTTGGACGTCACAAAATGAATAAATACTGGCCTGAAAATGCTAAACAATAATCAATCTAAATGACAAACAGCAGAAATATTCTAGAGTGCAAGGATTGCAACAAACTCACTCTATACTGTAAGATCTTAAATACTCTTTGCATCAATTGAAAAATTAAGGAGAAGGATTTCACCACTGGAGTAAAGATTCATACAAGTGCCAAGTTGTGATACGTACGAGTGCCTGAAGAAACCTTTTACCAGAAACAGTTTCATTAAATTACAAGTCAGTGCCTGGATTTGCCCTTGTCATGCACAAGAAGCATACCGTGAGTAAACACATCTGACTATTCCCATTGATGCAACATGCTCACCTCATGCGATTGGTTGCCAACCCTAGATATCAGGTTATTTATGCAATAACCTGTGACAAGATCCTACAGCTGGATGCTCCTTTAGAAAACTCACCTTTTCTTCCCACCCAAAGAGCTGATGGCATCCAATAGCATTCGATGTTTCCTCTCATCATCACTACCACACTTGAACAGAGAAGGAAAAACAAGATAAAGAATAATAATAATAAAAAAAAAAATTAAAAACCCTGCCCACAAATCATCTCTGCATGTAAAATAAGTACAAAGTAGTTGTTGAGCGTTAGCTTTGGTGAGGTGTACTCAATGCTCTTATGCCGGACTGTCATCTCCTACCTCATCCTCGCTGGCACTGATGACGGTGTCTTCCGTCTTAAACAATTCTCTTGCATCTTCATCATCTTTAATTGGAGCAGCAGTTAAAACCCTGCAAATATGGTCAGAAAGAACCAGCTTTGATGTCAACATCATATCAGCTGAGACCAAAAACAAGATCAGTGCCAACCAAGACAAACACTGGTTGAGACTGGGACTGACTGGGAACAAAGACTGAGACTACAATTTTGCTAAAGATGAAAAACACATATTAGCGCTCAATGGTCTAAAAGATTCAGATGGTTGAAAATAAATCTACATCTCTTGCAACAGCTTGATGAGACAACTGAAATGTGTCACTGAAGTGCAACACTTGGATAAGCGATTGAAGAGCTTTACAAAACAGAACACAGAATGCATAATTTTGGTTGTCAAAAATGAACATGGGACTTAATCTGATGTAATTCTATGGGCACAATGAAAGAGCCGTTTTCATCATTCCCATTTCATTCTTTTGATTGACTACATATTGCTTGTTTACATTTAACCAGGTCAAGAATGGATGAAAATTAAAGAAAAGCTGACGACACATTTAAATCAAATTCACAAGATACCCAATGCAGAATGCGATACATTTCAGTGACATGTCCCCATGGTGATTGCAAACATACATCAGGAACATTTTCCGGCAGCTAAACATGCATTGCATCATTGACTATGTGAAATCTTCGAACAGTTTCATATAGTGTAACCATACACAAGTGTCTGTGTACTCAAACATAAACCTTGGTCAGAGATGAAAATTGAAGAGTCACTCGTAAAGAAAATCCATGGTGCAGATAAATGCTGCTGAAGTGAATTCTCAAAACCCTGATTCAGGTGTTTGAAACATCGTGTTTCACCAGGAGCTCAGCGAGTACTGCAGTCAACACCGTCACATTCGCTAGCGAGACAATCCCAACCCAAAAGAAAATATGATCCTGGCCACGGATCTCTCAACCGGTGGCGACAATCCTATCACTGACAACTAGCAGCTGGTTTTCTTCTGCAAACAGAAAGACTGACTTAGGGAGCGCATGATCAGAAACACGAAGAGGTTGTTAACGAAGCAACTCATCAATACTTTCCAAAGCGTGAAATTAAGCTTGCTAAAATAACCATATTTTTGCAGCTGCGTGTAACTTTAATGATTGTCAAAGTAACGTTAATGTAGCTGTTCCTCCTCGTATCATTCAAGCTTGACGTAGATAACCAGCTTACCGAGAAAGCAGATCAAATTCAAAACTGCCTCCATCAATATAAAACTAGACCGAGACAAAGCATTCAGACAAAGATATTACAATACAATTACAAACAAACATATTTTCACAGACTGCAACATAGCCAACTTTTGGTCATCATCTAGGTCAGCAACCTAACCTACCGCTAGCTAAATGCTAGCTAGCTTGCTAACTTCGTGGGATGACAAAATTTAAATACAATTTTCCCCATCAGAACATGTACTCGAAGACGCACAGGATCACTGACCTCATCGCAAGAAAGACTAGCACTTACCTTGATGTTTTCAGCGTATTACAACTTTTTTCTGCCTTCCTTTTCTTTGCCATTATAGTTCGGTCGGCTGTACTCATACACACGTGTGTATTTATTGTGCCGTATGTCGAAACTTCCTTAGATACCTCACCGGCTCTCAACGCTGTCGTAACGCATACAGATTTAGGGGCGGAAGGGAAACTGAAGCTTGAGTCCTACATTTTTTTTTGTTTGTCCTAAATTGTTTGTTTTGTCAACTTACATTTTTCTGCTAGGATGTTGCACTGATGGGGCATTTTTTTTTTTCTGACAGTGAAGGCTTAAAATAGAGATCTGTTTTCTCCAACTTCCATTCCATAACTTCTTTTATGCTTCCTTTGAGATTGTCACGGTTCCTTTTCACCGCTAGATAGCAGTAAAGGAAAATGCAGATTTGAATTGATTTGATCGGTCTGTCGATTAACAGCTGTTCTGAATTCAAACGTCATATGCCAGTTTGTTTGTTTGTTTGTGTCAACTAGCTACAGTTGCATGTGTGAAAGGCTCTCTGGGATAGGCTTGCAAATCAATTGCTTACTATTACTTTAAATGGTAAGATTCCCCATTTTCAATGGCACGCTTTTTAACACTGAAAAAGTCAAACCAGCGCGTACTGACGTTCATGAATATAGGTTTCACTGATATCTTATAAGTAGAGACCATCTAATTCCAGCATGTTTAATATGACACATTCTTGTGGGAATCAACATTCGCTTTTCTATTTCAAATTAAGCGCAAGCATTAAATCAACCCTTAACTGAACTGTTTTACCTCATGCAGTTTAGGTGTCAAATTAAGGTCAAAGGTGGTGTGTTGCGTCAGTATGGGAAAATTGCCCATGAAAGCTTTTGATTCCTTACCATATTGACTGTGTTGAGAGATGTATGTGGGCCTAGAAAATGCATTTGTTTTTTGTATCATATGTGCTAGGACAGATGTGGGCCAAATTTAGATGAGCACCCCCCTAAAACCAACATATGGGGATAAATACATGAATAACTCACAATTATCACAGTGCTAGTTCAAAAATTTCTAACTGTTATAGTTGCTGCCATCCCAAGGAACAATTTGACTCTAAACATGGCTTTATTGCTTTGAAAATACGCGATGGCTAGCGCTGCTGCCTCACAGCAAGAAGGTTGTGGGTTCAAATCTGGCCTGGGCCCTTACTGTGTATAGTTTCCATGTTCTGCCCGTGTTTGTGTGGGTTTCCTCTAGGTACCCTGGATTCCCCCACCCACAAAAAACATGCAATATAGGAACCCTCCTGTATGGCTGGGTGTGAATGTTTGGTGTTGGTCAGAGGGGCAACTACAAGAATGTGGTTTACCACCATCAGAGCGTGAATGTGTGAGTGAATGAATAATGTATCCATTGTGAAGCATCTTTGAGTGTCCAGAAAAGCACTATATAAAACCAATGCATTGTTATTTAAAAAAGCATAATTTGGCTACATTTTTCATCACAAATTGAAGGTTAAACACTAAAATGTATATACTTCCATATGTTGCACTTATGTTGCACTTAGTTTGACTCCTGTGACGTGAATATTTCTGACAACGTATACTGTTATCAAGGTGTTTGTCCACCCAAACTTCATAGTCTCCCTCACCATAAAAGTGTTCAGCTATGTATCCTGGTGCCTGTTTGATCTAATAACAACCTCATGCCAAAGTTTTTAAGTATTCCAGTGACACTTCAGGAAACTCGACATCCGCACTTTCCGAGAATGGTGTACATGCAGCTGTCCTACTACATTGTTACTGGTGAAAGAATTTCTTGAAACTTTGTGCAAATGAACTTGGCATACTGCACCTACTTTTTACCAAATATTTAGGGTGGATCACTTTGGGAATTATATTAATTTCAATGTTAAACTTTCTATTTGTGATGAAAAATGTAGCCAAAATATAGCCATAAATTTGTAAATATTTTCTTGAAACTTTTAATAAAAGAGTTTTTATTATCACTAGGGCTAAATGCCTTGTCAAAGACATCATGACACACATCAACTCCGACGTGCACAGGTACGTAGCACGTGTGAGTGTACTTCAAGCTAAAACCATGTTTTCTCGTGTTCCTAGTCACTAAACCATATGAGAGATGTGCAACTGAGCTCACGTTAGCACGTTAGAGTGGCATCTCGGAAAAACAAGTTTTTACAGTTAATTATTCGTTGATTTTCAATGCCATGGCTGTCAAACATTCATGCTGAATACGGAAACGTCTGTCACTGACATTGCAAGGGTTATGGGATGCAGTCGACGAACTATCCATGATCTTCGGACACGACTCCAACAAACTGGCCCCACAGCTGACTGACTTTGTTCTGGTAGCCCATGTGTGACGTCAAAAGCAGAAGACCGACAAATTGTCTTATGTCATTTGCATAATCGATTTGTCACTGTAACGTCCACTAGGAATGAATTGTTTAGTGGTTGTGTGACTGCCCAAACCATATGTAATCGCCTGTGCACTGCTCTTATTTAAGTTGTAACTTACCATTTTTACTCTTGGACATTTCTGTAGCATTTCCCGTGGAACTGGTTACATTGTGGACATTATTTTTATGATACACCATCTTTAATAAGTCCAGAATTAAATAAAATCATTATTTAAAACCTAATTTCTTGTATGTTCAACTTATCGACCTCCAAACGAGTGTGACGTTTTTATTTTGGCTGAGTATATTATGTTGCACTCATTTCTCTGAAAGCTGCAATGTAACTCCTGTTTGTGAAAGTGAGGACCAAGAAATGTATAGCCGGGTCCATAAGTATTTGGGCAGTGATATAATTTTCCTAATTTTTACCTGTATGTCACCACAATGGATTTCACCTGAAATATATTCAAAATTGTTGAAGCGTAGACTTTCAGTTTTTAGGTTTTATTTTTCAAAAATATTATACAATCACATTTCCAAAGAAACTGGGAAAGTGTGGTCACTGCGAGAAAAAGGAGAAAACAGTAAAATATTAATAATCAGGGACCTGTATCAAACTGAAAACAATACAAGACAAAATATTTAATTTACCTTTATTAACTTAATTATTTTGTGGGAAATATACACTTGTTTTGAATTTGATGCCTGCTACAAATTCCAAAAATTTGGGATCGGGGAAATGTAATGCCACCTTGAGGATGTGTGATTTTTGTCCCCGCATTGCTGTGGAATGTGTTGTGGCAAGGCATGCCATTTCAGTGGTGCGGAGCCTTGTTTGCGCCCTGTTCGCGCACTGTACACGCACAAGTTAAAGGGGACCTAACATGCTGATCCTTCTTTTAATACATATTAGTAATATTATAATGTTGGTTGTCTATGCTCAACCTCTGAAAAGTTTCAAAACATAAGATACAGGGATTTTTCCATAATCCAAGAATATGATTTTGTGAGCGTGATTTCCTCTCTTAACAGCTCCCCCCGAGATCATCATGAGATCTAGGCAAAACCTGACGTCAGGTTGTGCCGTCCAATTAGTACAGACCTAGCCAGAGCCAATCGCTGCGCTGGACCTGCCCACGCCGGAAACTATTCGAGCAGGCACTAACAATGGCATTCTATGCCTTAATCATTCTATGCCTTAGTAGCATCTACACTTTTGGAAATACAAAAGAAGAACCGCAGATCATTTGAGGTGCAATTTTGTCAGTATCTCTCCCAATGCCACTTGTCCGTTTACTTTTGGACGCAAAGAAAAACATATATTTCTCTTCCAAAAGACGATGCCACCAGAAATCAGTGGGTAGCTTTTTTTTTTGCTGGCAGCAAACAGCTTCGGCTAAAGGGAACGTTAGCTGTTTGTGCGCAGCATTTCGCCAAAGACAGCTTTGTCAATAATGGATAATTCGACACAGGATAAGCCTTTCAGCTGCTTCTCAAACCTGAAGCAGTTGCATCGATCTAGCGCTCGGAGCCACAAGCTGTAAGTAACCATATAACAGCAAATGATGCAAGTGAAGCTAACGTGTTACGGGTGGCAAGCAGAACCACTAGCGATAGTTAGCACTAACAACTGGCCTCAAATGCAGGCTTTGTAAAATATCTGAAGATAAAGCCTGTATCGGTCGCGACTGTCCGTGACTCACAGACACAGAAGCTGTAAGTTGCTTTTACTGCATAAGCCAACCGGACGTGATAGTCAGTTGATTGTGGCTGTAGCACAGCGGCTAACGTAGCCAAGTTACTGTTGCTAATGTTTGTGCCCTAAATATGCAAGAGTGATATCAGGGGAAATTCTACAGAAGGTGGGTGAACATAAACTTCATATGAAGCTAACTTTTAATACTTGTTTGTAATTTGAATGCTTAGTACAACTGTTCACAGAAACAGAACTTGTTGTCTATAAAACCTGTATTGCAAGGGGTTGTCTATGTGGTTATGACTGCTCGGTTACCAGCTACTGCATGTTAGTTTGCATGTTGTGGTAATTAAAAATGCTCGTGGTTAACATATATGCAGTAATTCTGATCAGTATGCTCGTGTAACTTCGGTAAGCATCAATGTGGCAGTTTCATCATAACGTTGCCCGATTGTAGGCGCTACAGTTAGTGATCGCTTCACTTATCCATGACCGGGATCAGCCGGATACTTCACAAATGTCTGAGCAAGCTCTCTGGTACTACCATGAAAGCAATGCGAAAGGCAGAAGCTCTACCGGTTTACAAACGATTTCTTTGCACTACCTTGACATAATTTCATCCCCTTTAGAAATTGTTGTGGCTAATAAAAAGATGAAAGAGGCGGAGATTAAATAGGTAATTCTTTCCTGTAAAAGTGATCAATTCGCGAGCTCCACATAAGCAACTTGTCCGCGCTAATGGAACTTACGGTCTGCAAAACCTGTATTATGTTCATAACATAACCGAGCTCTCTCTAGCTGTCGCATACTATCCATAAAGCTGCTTTCACATCAGACACAAAACTAATTTTTCGCAGGTCAGATTAGACAGACAGACAGACAGACTTTATTTGGTATTACCGGCCACATGGCCCAAATTACATATCATATTGCATTAGCAATGTGGTGTGGATGTACAGCTTTAGTAAGATTAAAATATTTGCATTCTTTTAAGAAAAATAGCTATATCTCTTATGGTTGATAAATTTCTACATGCTAGTAATTTACAAAATTTCACCCATGAAGGAAAATTCATATAGAATGGAGGTACGTACAGTTTTCTTAGAGATTCATAATATGGACAAATAAGAATAATATGATATTCATCTTGTATCTCATGCAAACAACAAATCAGAGTGTACAAATCAGTTCCTTGATATTATCATTATTACATGTCCTATATTTCTGGACATTGAGATTGTGAGACTGACATCTTAATTTGACAAAAAACCTTAATAAATCTTTTGGTACAACATCTGAAAAAATATATGCTTCAGTTTCAAAAATATTCTTAAACGTTTTGTAGAATGAAAGATAATGTGACTTGTTTAACCCTGTATACCATTCTTGAACATTTATGTCAATACAGCGATTTTTAAATGCTGACATAAATAAAGAAAAATCACTAAAGTCTTGAATTATCCATACATACGAAAAACCTGTTGAAAATAAGAGAGTACGTATATGTGAAACCCAGTTCTGGCTACCATTTTCATCTTGCTGCTTTAACATCTGATAACATGCTGCAGGATAAAGTGATGGGTGTAAACGGATTAACCGACACCAATATCTAATACAGTTACAATAGTATTTAACACACAGGTTATATCTGCCTATGGTAGAAGATTTTTTTCTGATTGAAAGATGCTTCTTTAAGAAATTATTTTGAACCTTTTCTATGGATTCTCGAAAACAATATCCCCAGATTTCTCTGCCATATAAGGCTATAGGGGCTATCTTTGTATCAAAAATATTCATAGCAGTTTTGAAACCAATGGTTGGATAGTTACGTAACAAACGATAGATAGGGAAACACGCACGTTGTGCCTGTAAAGCTAATTTTTCACAATTTTTTGACCAGATTAAACGTGATGAGAAAAAACGCCTAAATATTTATAGTAAGTTACAGCGGCCATTTCCTTTCCACCATAATATAATTTTTCTAGTCTTTTGAAATATCCTCCATTTCTGAACACAACAACATTTGATTTCTCTAAATTCACTTCTAAACCCCACAATTTACAAAATTGTTCTAATATATCCAACTTTCTTTGCAGATCAATTGGCGAATCTGCTACAAGGACTACATTGTCTGCAAACAATAATATTCTAATTACATCAATGCAGTCATTTACAAATATACCAATACTATTACTTTCACTCAGTTCGTTTGTGAGCTGATTTATAAAGAGAATAAACAAGAGCGGACTGAGCATACAACCCTGCCTTACACCAGCGGAAGTACTAAATGATTGTGTTCTGCATTGACCTGTTCGAATACAGGACAGTACATTTGAATACATACTTTCCAATACCTTATGAATCTTGCCATGGACACCATGTTTCCATGTTTCCGCAGGTCAGATTAGCCTACATTCAAAGTCAATGTAAAGACGCGAAGACACGTTATGGGTACATCAAGCTGCTTTCACACGGACGCGAAACAAATTTTTTGAGCGGCAGATTAGCAGCATTCAATGTCAATGTAAAGATGCGAATACAGGCATTATGGGCGCGTTAAGCAGCTTTCACACCAGATGCGAAACAATTTTTTCGCGCTACAGACTACATTCAAAGTCATGATCGCTTATCAGCTACTGCATGTTAGTTTGCATGCTCTGTTAATTAAAAATACTCCTGGTTAACTTGTATGCAGCACTTATGATCAGTATGCTTGTGTTACTTCGGTAAGCATCAATGACAGTTTCATTATAATGTTGCCTGATTGTAGCCACTACAGTTGAAGCTGATCGGAGAGGTGCTGTATGTGCCTGCCGAGTTGGGCTGCAGATGGACCAGAAATAGATTTTGCAGAGCTTGGAGTGCATTTGAGGGTGCTTGTGAAATTATCGCTTTACTTATCCATGACCGGGGTCAGCCTGATACATCTCCAATGTCAGGGCAAGCTCTCTGATTCTACCGGTGAAAGCAATAGGGAAGTCGCACAGGCTAACGTGTTCGCTGTAAACGATTTCTCTGCATTGCCATCGATTGAATATTAAATTCTTTCCTGTAAAAGTGATCGATTCGCAAGCTCCACATAAGCAACGGTTCACGCAGATGGAACTTACGGTCCGTAAAACCTGTATTATGTTCATGACATAACCGGAGCTCTGTCTAGCTCTCGCACGCTATCCATAATGCGCCCATTTTCCGCGAGGAAAAGGTAGTCATTCCAAAGCAATAAGTAAACTGGCAATTTCTGAAAAGGCCGATTAGCTTGGAGCTTTCGCCCCTCCATCATATACCAGCACGGAAGCTGTTCGTTTCTCCACGCTAACAACACACCACAGCTGTGCACACAAATCAGCAGGTCCTAATACACACCGAAGTAGTCCATAAGCTGTTGGTCCACTTTTAGCTGCTCCTCACTGTCCGCGTTTCCCTCTAAACTCAGACCCACCAGATTTCTACGGTCTCCGGTCTACACTTGGGCATGTCGACCCATGAGGCATTTCAGCAGAGACTACTATGGACTACAAATGGGGTTTTTTGAGGATGGCTGTATGAGCGAAATAAGTACCCTTTTGTTTCTTTGCACGATCAGGATTACTCTAGGGGAGTCAAAGACCAAAATATAAGCTTGGAAAAATAGCATATTAGGTTATCTTTAAGCACTATCTATGCAATGTGCGCAGTGGTGATTCTAGGATTTATTTTTAGGGGGGGCCAATGCAATATTTTAGGGGGCATCCAATTTCTGCGTTATTTGTAGATGGAGCCTATAGCAATTTCTTGAGAAGTGTTCTGTACTCATTGTATAACTTAATTGTATAACCTCATTGTATAACCTTACCCAATTAAATAGATCAAAATAAACATGATCTGAAAAAGGTTTCTGGTCAGAACATACTCGTACAAAATGGAACGTACAATAATTGCTACTTTCAAAAGCAACTTGTGACACTCAAATTGATTCACAATGAAGAATTTATTTAGCTACATTGAACAGTGAATAGTTGCTAGTGAATCCACTGCTTAAAGAATAGAAAATTATGCCTCACCAAATGCATAAAGTAAGATAGAAGGTCTTTATATTTTCTTGTCTGTCCAATGGATCTGGAGAGGTGTTGGGCCTCAACTATGAAGTGCAGCCACTGATGTTACCAAAGGCAGGGTTTAATGTACAGAAATAGAGTACAGGTAATTTTAAAGTCATGGTATCTTTGCTATAAGAAAGGGAACGGGGCTAAAAGTGACTCATTTCTGAATATTATTGTTTGCCTTTGTTAATATTTACAGATCTTTACAATTTGTATGATTTACAATGGCATGAGTCTCCTGTTTCTATGCTGAGTGGCAAATTGAATCAGCAAATGCATGCAATAATTTCTTATGCATCTTCAGGGGAGTAAACAATACCCCTGAAGCCCACAAGGGAAAAAAAAAATTCCCCTCTACACGTATCCACAGACGCGCTAACACATACAGAGAAGGAGACTGAGAACTAGAGCTGTAAGAAGATCCGGGATCCGGCTCAATTAACCGGCCCCTCTAATATCACTCACGAACCACGGATCGAGACGTCTATTTAACCGGCTCAGTTGAGTCCTACAGTTGGCAGAGAAATGACACATTTGCGCCTTGAGCACAACTAGTGGATCCAAGCAGTAGCGCAAGCATAGGCACTCAGCCACTCACTCGCTCAGTTGGCACTCGGCAGAAAAGCGAAACTTAACTTCTCTGAGTCTCTGACTCAACTGCAAGAATCCAACCGACTTAACTTAACCGAGATCCGTCACAAGGATCCAACCGACTTAACCGAGATCCGTCACTCGTGGTGGATCCTGAGTTTCGTTTCACTCGCGGCTCGCTGCTCTCGGTTGGCTCATGGCTTCGACTCGCGGCTCGCTGCTCTCGGTTGGCTCATGGCCTCACTCGCGGCTCGCTGCTCTCGGTTAGCTCATGGCTTCACTCGGCTACCTGCTTTCGGTTAGCTTGAGTATGAATCCCTGCTTGCTCGCGGTCCTGCACAAACTGCAGCAGAGGGAATACCCTGCATACCCCAATGGCGGTCTAGCACACAGACACGAGTTCGCCGTGTTGTTGACTTCTATGACTGTCGTATAAGCTTGTTGCCTATGTTGTGTCAATGAATACTGTGATCCACCCCATATCCATTTTCACCATAAGAGAATAAAATAATAATAATAAAATAAAATATTCTTTCGTAGTGGCTACTGGTTACCCTGGGAGCGTCACTATTTAGAACATCGGTGTTTTTTTAGCAGACGTAATACGACTGACGACCTGTCTTTTTGCTTAAGCTATTCATTTATTGTCAGCATGTTCTGTTCATTTGCTATATTTACTATTCAGATTAATTTCAGGTGTGTTTCCATGGAAAACAAGAAAATTTCCAAGTGATCCCAAACTTTTGAGCGGTAGTGTAAGTTCTTAAGATGAGAAGTACACTTTAATAACAAGTTCTATGACAAAAATGGGACAAACAATTCAAAAAACAAAAATAAGTAAAGTAATAAATAAAATATTTACAAAACCAGTGAAGTTGGCACGTTGTGTAAATCGTAAATAAAAACAGAATACAATGATTTGCAAATCCTTTTCAACCTATATTCAATTGAATACACTGCAAAGACAAGTTACTTAATGTTTGAACAGGTAAACTTTGTAATTTTTTGCAAATATTAGCTCATTTGGAATTTGATGCCTGCAACATGTTTCAAAAAAGCTGGCACAAGTGGCAAAAAAGACTGAGAGAGTAGAGGAATGCTCATCAAACACTAATTTGGAACATCCCACAGGTGAACGGGCTAATTGGGAACTGGTGGATGCCATGATTGGGTATAAAAGCAGCTTCCCTGAAATGCTCAGTCATTCACAAACAAGGATGGGGCGAGGGTCACCACTTAGTGAACACATGCGTGAGCTGATTGTCGAACAGTTTAAAAACAACATTCCTCAACGAGCTATTGCAAGAAATTTAGGGATTTCATCATCTACGGTCTGTAATATCATCAAAAGGTTCAGAGAATCTGGAGAAATCACTGCACGTAAGCGACAAGGCTGAAAACCAACATTGAATGCCCGTGACCTTCGATCCCTTAGGCGGTACTGCATCAAAAACCAACATCAGTGTGTAAAGGACATCACCACATGCGCTCAGGAACACTTCAGAAAACCACTGTCAGTAACTACAGTTCATCGCTACATCTGCAAGTGCAAGTTGAAAACTCTACAATGCAAAGCGAAAGCCATTTATCAACAGCACCCAGAAACGCCGCCGGCTTCGCTGGGCCCAAGCTCATCTAAGATGGACTGATGCAAAGTGGAAAAGTGTTCTGTGGTCTGACGAGTCCACATTTCAAATTGTTTTTGGAAACTGTGGACGTCGTGTCCTCCGGACCAAAGAGGAAAAGAACCATCCGGACTGTTATAGGCGCAAAGTTCAAAAGCCAGCATCTGTGATGGTATGGGGTGTATTAGTGCCCAAGGCATGGGCAACTTACACATATGTGAAGGCACCATTAATGCTGAAATGTACATGCAGGTTTTCGAGCAACATATGTTGCCATCCAAGCAATGTCTTTTTCATGGACGCCCCTGCTTATTTCAGCAAGACAATGCCAAGCCACATTCTGCACGTGTTACAACAGCATGGCTCCGCAGTGAAAGAGTGCGGGTACTAGACTGGCCTGCCTGTAGTCCAGACCTGTCTCCCATTGAAAATGTGTGACGCATTATGAAGCGTAAAATACGACAATGGAGACCCCGGACTGTTGAACAACTTGAGCTGTACATCAAGCAAGAATGGGAATGAGTTCCACCTGAAAAGCTTCAAAAATTGGTCTCCTCAGTTCCCAAACGTTTACTGAGAGTCGTTAAAAGGAAAGGCGATGTAACACAGTGGTAAAAAGGCCCCTGTGCCAACTTTTTTGCAATGTGTTGCTGCCAAATTCTAACTTAATGATTATTTGCAAAAAAAAAATAAGTTTCTCAGTTTGAACATTAAACATCTTGTCTTTGCAGTGTATTCGATTGAATATAAGTTGAAAAGGATTTGCAAATCATTGTATTCTGTTTTTATCTACAGTTTACATAACGTGCCAACTTCACCGGTTTTGGGTTTTATACATGTATCTTTGCACGTAATGTTGGGAATTTTTTTCTTTAAAAAAAGGTTATGAAAGGTGAGTACGTGACCAGAGATTAAAAAAATAAAAATAAAAAAACAGTATCCCGGGCGCAATGATGAAAATTGGAAAAGCGATTTAGGAAAAACTGTAAATTTTGGGTCCTGGCTGCTGATTTGTCCATAATGCTTAGATTTCTCTCAGAAAATAAAGGCTGTGAAAAGTGGACTGAAAGGGGCAGACTAAAATGACATAATTTTTCTGGTGATAGGATGAAAACTGGAAAATGGTTTTGGTTTTTTGTCATGTTTATGTTCATATTTATGTTCAGGATCTGTGTTCATGATTTTGTCTATTATTTATTCCTTTTGGTTATTGCAATCCTCAGGTTTTTAGTTCATTCCATTTCTCAGTTCCATTGCACTCGTCTCCCCTGTCTTGTGATCTTGTTGGTTCAGTCCATCCTCCCCGTCTGTGTGCTCACTCACTTTGGGTGATTTAAATGAATTCTGGTGTTTAATACATTCCTTCAATTCTCGTTTACTTCCTTCGTCTTACTGTTCTGATTACTAACAAAACTAACATTTGTATTTTGTATCATAGTCTACAAACATAACTAATCCATGTATATAGATTACTAACTTACTAACGAGCACTCCTGTTAAATCTGTAAAGTTGCACCGCTACTAATTAATACAAATAATCCTCTCAGCAATCGCCCTGTTCAAGTCTCCGCCTCTTGCTCAGCTTTACCTGTCTTCCCCTGGGTTTCTGTGAGATCTCTCGCACGTGCTAAATTACTTTCCTGCACTCATTATCTGTGCACTTAGAAATCCTTGACCGGAGCTGTTTAAATGTCATAGGCTGTCTGTGTGATTCCCGTGTGTGTCTTGGCTTTCGCCAATGTTCGTGGTTAGGGTTTCCCTCATGTGACTCACCCAATGTAATTAGCCTGATCCAGCTCACCTGTTCCCTGCATAGCATGTGACTTCCCTCTCATCTATTTAAGAGTCCTCACTGCAGTTCTGACTTTGTTAGAATGTTGATCAATATTTCTTTGTGCAGAGTGCCATGCATGCTATTGAGTATTGTTTTTTCCTCGACTGGTTTGTCCAACTTCGATTCTTGCCATTGCCCTTCTTGTATTGTTTTGTCTTTTTGGATTTTGACCCATTTTTGTATGACCACGATTTCTGTGTTTGGATGCCCTGTGTATGACCCTTGGCTTTGTTCATCGACTATGACTTTTTTGCCTACCGTCTATGTACCTTTGCTTATCTTTCTCCCTGGTTCTGACCCCTGCCTGTTTAACACCGTTTTTGTATTTCGTATTGTGGCTTGCAATTCTTCTGTTTTTGGCTTTGAGCCGGACTTCATTAAAGCATGCATTTTTTTTGGATTTCCATCCCCTGCGTGTGGTTCCTGAATGCTACGTCACAGAAAAGCTATTGAGAAAAAACTATAAATTTTGGGGCCTGGCTGCTTATCTGCCCAAAATGTTTTTATTTATTCTCAAAAATAAAGGTATTGAAAGGTGGCCAGATGGGGGATGACTAGCAAGACACAATTTCCCTGGTGCTGGGTGAGAATTGGAAAAGCTATTGAGAAAAAACTGTACATTTTGGGTCCTGGCTGCTTATTTGCCTGTAATGTTTCGATTTTTCTCCAAAAATAACAGTTGTGAAAGGTGGCCAGATGGGGCAGACTAACATAACACAATTTACCTGGTGCTAGGATAAGAATTGGAAAAGCTATTGAGAAAAACAGAATTTTGGGTCCTGGCTGCTTATTTCCCCGTAATGTTGACATTTTGCTCAAAAAATAAAGGTTGTGAAAGGTGGCTACACAAGCATCGATTAAAATAAAGCAATTTCCCTGGTGTTTGGATGAAAATTGGAAAAGCTATTGAGAGAACTGAAATTTGGGCCCAAGCTTCTTATTTGCCAGTAATGTTTGAATTTTTGTCCAAAACTAAAGGTTGTGAAAGGTTGCTACATTAAAGCACATTAAATGAAAGCAATTTCATTGGTGCTAGGATGAAAATGGGAAAAGCTATTGAGGAAACTGAAAAATTTGGGCCTGGGTTGCATATTCGCCTCCATTATAAAATTCTTTCATGTGAAGAAATGCTCTGAAATGTTGACTACACGGGCACAGAATCTCAACTTGACCTGCCAGTGCTTTGTACTGAAGTTTAGAAAAGATTTTGAAAAATAAAAAATAAAAGATTGACAAAAGGAGTGAAATATTACCAAATCTTGAAATGAGGTTTCATCAAAATGAAAAATTGTTCAAGGTCATTACATACTTATGAATACAAATAAAATTCTTTGATTTTAAATTGCCATTGAAGAAAAACATTTTGTGGGAAAAGACCAATTTTTCCCCATTCCCATAAAAATTAATAATCAAATGGATGTTTTTTTTAAAAACTTAGTTCAAGTTTACACACAGCACGTACTTATTTATAGGGCACTGATTAAAACAAAGTTACCATTGATCTTCAAGTTACTAATGCAATGAATGTTCATGCGATGTGGGTCAGTCAAGCTGCCATTGTTTTTTTATTGGGAAGCCACTCTGTTGTAATGTGCAAAATGTGGCTTGCCCTTGATTCATTGACATAAGCAGGAGTATCTGAGAAAAGATGTCATCTTTTGACCGCATCTGTAACTCAAAAATGCAAATATATCTTTCAGTATCTATGGTATATCTACCCTGATCTTCAAGTTACTAATGCAATGAATGTTCTTACATACACATACCATGGAAGACTTTGGCTTTTGAAGTGTAGGTTGGTAACAACCTTTGTTTTCCTTTCGTTGGCCTGAAGAATACAAAATCCATTATTACAATGAACAATGTGGACGACTAACTGGTCCAACAGCCTCCACTGTGCATCAGTCCATTGCAGAGGAACTCAAGTCCAGAGAAGATGATAACATTTCTGCATATTCTTTTTTACATACATACATTCTTCATGTATGTATTAAAGTTAACAAGAGGCCCATGGGCCTTAACTGTCACCTGAGTTGTATAAAAACTGATGTTATTGATGTCAATGAACCAAATATACTCAAAAGTATCATTTTCATATATAAAGTGTTGTAAACTTCACCCCCTCTCCAGGGGCAAAAATGGAGCCTGGGGGCCATGAAAATTAACAATTTTAACAATTTTGATAAAGCACCTCAAGACCCTTCCATCTATGAAGAGTATTGGTTTCCATCCTATTTCGGTCTGGAGAAGAAGATTGTTGAAATTTTTGCCAATATGACCCTATTTTGGCCCCACCCCTCAGCCCTTGTGGAAGAGAAAGGGTCAAAAATGTCAAAGTATCAAACTGTCATCTTATGGTCATCATGCAAATGAGGATTGAATGATTTCCAGTAGAAAATGAACAAAATATACCCCAAAGTATCATTTTCCTATGAAAACTATTGTAAATTTCACCCCCTCCCCAGGGGCAAACATGGAGCTTGAGGGTAAGGAGGGTCACAATTTAGATAAAGCACCTCAAGACCCTTCCATCTATTAAGAGTATTGTTTTCCAGCATATCTGGGTCTGGAGAAGAAGATTTTAAAAATTTCAGCCAATTTGATCACTTTTAGCCCCGCCCCTCAGAGCAGCTGGGGATGGGCACCATATAACTCATAATTTTGGTGCATATTTGACCAAGGAAGGTTCCTGCAAAATTTTGTTGAAATCGGATCAGTAGTTTCTGAAAAGAAGTTAAAAATATTTTGACCAGTTTTAGCCCCGCCCCTCAGAGCCCCTGGGGATGGGCACCATATAATTCACAATTTTGGTGCAAATTTGACCAAGGAAGGTTCCTGCAAAATTTTATTGAAATTGGATCGGCGGTTACTGAGAATAAACTGTTTACGGACACACGACGCACGATGGACGACGCACGACGGATGACAACGGACAAAAGGCGATTAGAATAGGTCATTTCGAGACTTTTCTTTTTTTTACTCTAACTACCCAAGTTTCCGTAAATAGGTTCAAAGTCAGAAAAATTATTATTTTCAAACCATAGGAAAATGTCGCATAAGTATTATGTATCTGCTGATGGCAGTGCTTCAGTGAGGCCACATCACACAAAGATTGAGGGAAATATTCATATCCAGGACGCCATGATTTTACGGTCACGGCATTACATCAAATGGAATATCTTGCAAGTCATTTTATTCACATCTCCCTGTAAGTCAACAAAAAAATTGGAATCGTTGGAAACCTTGGGATCTCAAACAGCTAAAATATAGAAATTGCCCTGAAGTTCCACAGGTCTGAATACAGTAGCTGCGCATCTTATTGGGTTAAAATGTCAATCATCCCACGATAAGACACAAGACCTACTTCTTTTTCAACATGTTTATCGTTAGAGGATGCAATTTATATGTCAGTGAAACTAATGGTCTCCATAAGGCTAATCGCTCTTGAGCATATTTCCTCCCCTCAATCCTTTTATCTTTGGTTTGAACAAACTAATTCTGATGAGTATATGTCATGATAATTGGCACATTCTGGTTTTTCTGCTGGTATTAATGTTCAATGGTCGGATGGAGAAACAAGCTTGTTGTACTTCCTACAGCCATTTCAAGAAAACTTTGACATTTTCGAGAGGGAAAACGAGGTCTCTTGTCAGGTCATCTCCAACCTATAGGACCTAAAGATAACTTGTTTTCTGTACGTACATATCTAGCATAAATCCATGAAGTGCTCTTATGCCGTATGAATTTTATCTGAAATGTTGCCACATTTACCACTCACAAAAGTATCTGAAAGCCAGCCACCCTCCTGCGTGAAATGAGTAGCGTAGCAGCATAAGCATACAGTTATAAAGACATGTCAACCGATTATGCCCAAGGGAATGTGCGATTTAGAAATATGGGGACATTTACAGAATGATTTTGGTTTTTAATGCTGTGCTGCTTGAGGGACTGATGGTCATGGGCATTCAATGTTGATTTTCGGCCTTGCCACTTACATGTAGAGATTAGATTTCTCCGGATTCTCTGAATCTTTTGATGATATTATGGACTGAAGATGATGAAATCCCTAGATTCCTTGCAACTGCACGCCGAAAAACATTGTTCTTAAACTGCTGGACTATTTGCTCACGCAGTTGTTCACAAAGTGGTCAACCTCACCCCATCCTTGCTTTGAACGACTGAGCCTTTCAGGGATGCTCCTTTTACATCTAATCATGATACTCACCTGTTTCCAATTAACCTGGTCACCTGTGGAATGTTCAAAACAGGTGTTTTTTGAGCATTCCTCAACTTTGCCAGTCTTTTGTTGCCTCTGTCCCAGCTTTTTTGGAACATGTTGCAGGCATCAAATTCAAAATGAGTGATTGTTTCCAAAAAAACAATAAAGTTTAAACATCAACTATATTGTCTTTGTAGAGTACTCAATTGGATATAGTTTGGATTCAATTGTAGAGTACTCAATTGGATAAGGACTTGCAAATCATTGTATTCTGTTTTTACTCGTTTTACACAATGTCCCGACTTCATTGGAATTGGGGTTTGTACAAGTCAAAGATAGCCCTTGGTATATTCAGGCCAAAGTCTGATCCAATTACTGGAGGTTGTAGAGTTCCTTTGTCATATTGTGACTATATAGTTTAGAAGCAGGCAGTGTTTACAGGACTTACATTTCCCCGCATTTCTTTTGACTGGAAGTTTAGTCCTTTTAAGTATTTTACTGAGAACATCGCACAAGGAATTTGTGTATCATAAAGCAGGTGTTTACTTCTTAGTGTCAAGCTGTTTTTTTTTTTCTGTGGACTGAACTACTTAGCAAAGGTTTATCAGTAAGTTAATCTTACACAGAAGTGTTCTACTCAGTTTGCAATCAATAATACAATGCTGCACTCATTTCTCTGAAAGCTGCAATATGACCCCAGTTTGTGAAAGTTATGACCAAAAAATATATAGTCTGGTCCATAAATATTTGGACAACAATTCAATTTGAATAATTTTGGTTGTTTGCTACCAGAATGGATTTGACAGGAAGCGATCAGAATTGTTGAAGAGCTGACTTACAGCTTTTCTTTTTCAAAAATACTGTACTACACCACTTCCAAAAAATGATATTAGTTTAAAAAAAAAAACTAGGAGAGTGTGGACGCTGCAAGTAGAAAGAGAAAGCAATAATTGGTAAATCACCTTTGACCTGTATTACACTGAAAACAATGCAAAATATTTAATTTAACCATACCAACTTTTTAAGTTTTGTAATAAATACATGCTCACTTCGAATTTGATGCCCGCAACACATTCAAAAGAAGTTAAGATAGGGGCACTGAAAGACTGAGGAAGTGTCAGAATGCTACTAAATGGGGTGTATGTGCGTGAACCCTTCAAGCTTTGATATAAAAGGAACGTCAACAAAAGGCCATTTGATAACAAGCAAGGAGTGGTCAAGGCCCGCCATTTTGAAAAAACTGTGAGAGAAAAATCCAACAGTTTAAAAACAACATAAGAACAACAGAGTGACAGCCCCCCGCAGTGCCTAACCTTAAGACAATTCAGGTAATTTAGAGAAATTCCAAAAAAAGAATATGCAGAAATGTTATCATCTTCTCTGGACTTGAGTTCTTCTGCAATGGACTGATGCACAGTGGCGGCTGTTGGACCAGTTAGTCGTCCACATTGTTCATTGTAATAATGGATTTTGTATTCTTCAGGCCAACGAAAGGAAAACAAAGGTTGTTACCAACCTACACTTCAAAAGCCAAAGTCTTCCATGGTATGTGTATGTATGAACATTCATTGCATTAGTAACTTGAAGATCAGGGTAGATATACCATAGATACTGAAAGATATATTTGCATTTTTGAGTTACAGATGCGGTCAAAAGATGACATCTTTTCTCAGATACTGCTGCTTATGTCAATGAATCAAGGGCAAGCCACATTTTGCACATTACAACAGAGTGGCTTCCCAATAAAAAAACAATGGCTGACCCACTCGCAGTACTGACCTATCAAAAGTGAAAACATGCAGTACTTCAAGAAGCATAAAATATGACAACAAAGACCCCACATATCAGCACAGCTGGCGACATTTGTTTACTTATTTTTTTTAGAAATGGGCTTGCATGAGCAGTGTAGGAATTACAACTGTTTATACCCCCGTCATACCGGATTGGAGGTTCCATTGCGGATTTTTGTCAGAATCGCCATCTCCGCAGTGACTCTGCCAGTAGTGTCTTCATAGTTTTCCCCTACCCGTCAAACGTGTTTTTCCTCGCGGTGCTACTGGGAAACTAGGGCGGAATTACGGTGGGGTCAATGAGGACATGGCGATCCCTTTGAGTTGCCACTACGATTTAACGCCGATGCCATGGCAATTATTAGCGGCAGTATTGCGGTGTTGGCGGCAGCGTTGAGGGGCCAGTGACTGGGGGATAGCGATATTACTGAGGTGCTACGACGGTCGAGCTGCGGCAGCAGGTAGGCTCCGTGTCAGCTATAAATGAGAGATGGTTTTCGTTCGAAATTCGTTGTACTATTTTGTCTGCTGATGATTTATTCCTAGAGTGATGCTACCGAAATGTGGTTCAAGAGTTAAAAATGATTATAAAGTAGCACCCCCATACCCGCAGTGCTCCTGTGGTAGCTTCGTCTTAACACCGCCATAACCACCACGGGATAGCTAGAGGGTCGCCACTCTACTTTCTTTGGCGATTGCACGGCGGTTATACTTCGTAGGCACGATGGTGATGGAGGTGCTACTGAGGTCCTTGTACAGCTCCATGGTGGTGCCACGGTCTAACCTGCGGGCCCAGATAGCAAGCTCCTCCGCTTCGGATCTGCCGCGGATCCGCCCCGGCTCCAGCTGATCCGGGGCAGATCCGCGGCAGATCCGGAGCGGAGGAGCTTGCTATCTGGGGTGGCACTGCGGAAGTTTTGAACATGTTCAAAGTTTCCTCCGTGCCACCGTGAAGGTCTGCGGTTTTGACAGTTTTCTGCGATGCTATGACGATCAATTGCGGAACTACTGAGGAGCCATGGAGATCATAGCGGTGCCACTGTGGTTTATGGCGCACAAGCACCGCAGTGGCACCGTCAATCCGGTGTGACGGGGGCATTATACATTCATGCAATCATGCATTTCACTTGCTGAAGGCATAAAACCTTAAGAACAAGAAGGATCTCCCATGACAGAGCCTAGCTGACAGGTGCCATGAGAGCCTAGCTGAGCATTACCTGGGTAAAAATATAGCATCTGTGATGTTGATGGTTTCTGCAGTTCAGGTAGGCATTTTCTGCAACGGTTTTGCTACCAAATATTAAAACGGACAATCAAGTTTATGATTATGTGAATATGAACAACAACCCTTGGAGGGGGATATGTATTAAAAATGGTGTGCACGATCCCAATTTAGATTAAAAACATTTTTGAAAAGCCTTTAACTGAATGAAAGTTAAAAAGTTAACTTCAAAAACATCTTTATTGTTTCATTTCAAATGTGTTGTGCTGGCATTACAAAGCTAAAATGATGAAAATTGCCCGGCCAGATACTTGCGAACATGGCTATATATCCCCTGGGCAGCACTGACATTGACACAAAAAGTAGCCAGTAATTTGAAAATATTCAACACATAAGCATGTAAAGTTGGGAGCCATCAATGGTGCAAGAGGAAGACTGATGAATAAAGCTTGAAGGACGAAGTGTCATGATTAGGTGAGTCAGAATGCAGTTTAAATTCATTGTGTTTTCATACTATTTTCTCGAACATGCAGCACTGTGTATGTGTACGTGTGTCTGTGTTTTGTGGGGGTGGAACTGGAGGGTGGACCTCTTTTACCTCTTTCACACAAAAGCAATGACCTGGAAAAATGTCTGTCAATGTGATAAAAGGCTCAACCCAGGTAATCTAATTCAGGTCCCTGACCCTGCCCACAACCAGGGAATTTCCTGGTTTAGTCTTAGGCAGGAACATGGATTACTCCCAGGTATTTATGGAGGAACCTATTTGGGCAAGTATTCAGGCACCAATCTATGACCTCAATATTCTTTTAGAACAAAAGTACCAGCCATAAACCTGTTTGGGGACAAACTACCAAAAACTTTGAAGAAACTGGGCTTATAAGCAGTGAGATAGATGAGGAAAGTTCAGGGAGAAAAACCATTCAGTAGATTATAAATAAATCAAAGACAAAGCTCATTTTTTATGGGTCAAGCTTGTTTTGTGATTTTTTTGTGTTAAGTGCTTTCAAAGTTCTAGGAAAAACATTTTAAAAGAATTTAAATGCATGTTCAGAAATGGAATTAGTGACGGTTGATTTTCCCAGTCTTGAATTTGATCCGTTGAAAAATGTGAGTGAGCTGCCAATTCTAATGTAGGCCTAAATTTTTTATGATTTCATGATAAGTAATTTGAAATGTAGTTTATTATGAATATGGAGCTCTTCAAGGCATGCACAGACATTTCTAACATAATATGGCTTATAAGGGCAAAAAATCTCATATTGACTTCAATACTGAGATTTAAAAAAAAACTAACAGCTCTAAAATTCTGGGATTTGGTTCGAACAAAAACCCTCATGTACAGTGATCCCCCAGAAGAGAGTTTGAGAACTAATGCACTGGAAGAGCAAATCTTTTGTAATTGGCTCATTGGAAGAAATTTGGGTTGTTCCCCAGTGAGGGCTCGATCATGAATTTAATCTGTTCTCTTGCTCAATTATTGAAATTCCAGTGGCCAAGAATATTAGTTATTGAAGTAAGCTGAATAAGGTACAGCCGGTTAAAGCTTGTACAGCTTGGGAGGAAGTCAGTGGGGAGGAAACAGACAAGAGCAACACAATTTCTCCGAAAAAAAAAAAAAAAATTTTTAGTTAATGATATTGTGAAAATACGCTTTTTAAACAGAATAGACTCTGACCTGAGTTGATGAGGTGCCCGCTGACAAAACAACATAATTTACAAAATCAAAAAGTCACCACACACTTTGCAATGCTAAATACTCTCTTTTGTCATCTAATAACATTTTGGTCATGCACAAACTTTGGTGGACAACAATAAAGGTTTCTGCATTGGAGCCAATGAGTGCAGGGACGTCTTTTGCTTTTGTAATTGAAAACATTGACAAGAAAACATCTGAAAAAAATATTTTACATTTCTATACATGCACATTCTGGTTAAAAAAAAAATATATATATATGTGTGTGTGTGTGTGTGTGTGTGTTAACTATATATATATGTATATACCAATGATGATGGAGGATAATACAGTAATAATTACACTAATGTGTAATGCAGTAGTGTGCAGTGATTATTATACACTTAAAATGAAGATAATAAGAAATCAAGTACTATTCATGTATTTTGTCACATACTATTGGATAATACAGATGAAAATAAGTATACAGATAACATATATTATCAAAAGTCAAAAGTCATCTAGTGTGGCCACCCTTTGCTTTGATTACAGCATTTTATCTTTCAGGCACAGTTTTCACTTTTTTTTACTTCCTCACTCGCAAAATCATGCTACAAGGAACAAATTCTTTCATTGTTTTTACAGACTTGCTCAATTGGATTAAGAACTGGACTTTGAGCAGGCCAAGTCATCACTTTTCTGTCACCGGATGTTTCTTTCAAACTGAGATAATTCTTGCACAACTTAGAAGTGTGTTTATGGTCTGTATCTTGTTGAAAATAAAATCCCCAAGCAATAATTCTCTCTCCAGATGACAATGCATGCCTCACAAGGATGCTGTGATATTTCTTTGTATCCATGATTCTGTTGATTTTTATGAGATAACCGGTTCCTTTTGAGCAGACTGAACCCCAAACCATAATATTGCCACCTTTATGTTTTACTGAGGGGGTTAAACAGTCATTAGTGAAATATTCTTCAGCTCGACAACACATAAGTAATGCGTTTTGGTGAGAAAACCTTGATTCATTGGTCCAAAGGACTTGTTCCCAGTCCATTGGTGTCCAATCCTTGAATTTCTTTTCAAAAACCCAAGTCTTTTTTTGATTTTGGCAGCTCTTGGCAGCAACATGACCAATCAGATCATTTTGACACAGACGTCTGGAAATATGAAATCTTAATATTTTCATATCTTCACTCCAGGCACTATGGATATCATCATGGAGTTCTTGTGCTTTCAACCACCAATTTTTTTTTTTTTTTACTTGTCATACACAGATAATAAACATCCGAGGCACTTAAAGGCGCACTATGCAAGTTTGTTTCTTTTCTGCGCGATTATATATTTTTGTGTCAATTCACTGCCATCTCCTCACAAGCCACTAGCTGCCAGCCCCTGAATTCACAATTAAAAAAATGCCAAAGTTTTTGCTCGTTTAAAACGTGAACTGCTCAAACACTTTGTGTGTTCATTACACCATTCTGTTGAATCTATATTGAATATTGCCTGATTTTTCCTGATAGTGGAATGTCGGTTCTGTTAAAATAAGTCATATTTCAGATTTTACCGAGTTAGTGAGTTATACTTGTTCCTTATAAGCTGTGGAAACTGTTTATTCAAGTTTGCGAGCTTGAAAGTGGGAGCTATTAGCTTTTCATTGCAGGGTGAATGTCCTGACTGTTAAATAAGCAGTTCCGTTAATGAGTATGTGTGCTGGCTAGTGTAAAGAAAAATGGACAAAACTCAAGACTTTATCGTGAAGAAAAGGCATGTTTTGTGTTCAGAGATGTTACTGGTGACTGATGTCCAAATGCCCCGATATTGATAAACTAATGCAAAATTCAACCAGAATATCATTAGTTCATATTGAATTTCATGCGTCAAAAGTTGATTTTTGTTAAATAAATGATTATTTCATGATTTGACAGAGAAGCCACCTCCAAGAGAGTGGGTAACTTAGAATTTAATACTCAAATGAGTTATACTTGTGATTGTGGGATTTTAAAGAGAGTTTGCTGTATTCCTCCGTACTTATGTAAGTAGAAAAATAAATGCAGGCACGTCTTAGTTGCAAAGTGGATAGTTTAATAGAGTAGAGGAACTTGTGGGTCTGTTCCCCGAGTACAGATGAACAAGAACCAACTACAGAGGGAAAATTTGAACAATTATAGCTGAAAGTTCAAAGGATGCTTAGGAACAAAAGGGTAATTTGCCTAGAATGATAGGAGTTGGGGGGAGAGACAAACAAGGTGAGGGGAAATTGGGGTGTGGGCTGAAGGGTGATGAGGTTAACACACAAAGGGAATGATCAAGGAATTACAACCCCAATTCCGAAATAGTTGGGACGAAGTGTAAATTGTGAATAAAATCAAAATGCAATGACTTTCAGATCACATGAGCCAATATGTTACTTACAATAGTACATTGATAACATTTCAAATGTTGAAACTGAGACATTTTACTTTTTATCCACAAAATGAGCTTATTTCAAATTTTCTGACTGCAACAGGTCTCATACCAGTTGGGACACAGGCAAAAAAGGGCTGAAAAAGCGATTAATATAAAGAGAATCAGCTGAAAGAACATTTAGCAAGTAGTTAAGTTAACTGGCATCAAGTGTGTAACATGATTGGCTATAAACGGGATGTCTTAGAGAGGCTGAGTCTCTCAGAAGTAAAGATGGCCAGAGGCTATCCTACCTGAGAAGGCTTGCGTAAAAAAATTGCGGAATACTTTAAAAACAATGTTCCTCAATGTGAAATTGCAAAGGCTTTGAAGGTCTCATCATCGACGGTGCATAACATCATCAAAAGATTCAGAGAAAGTGGAAAAATCTCTGTGTGTAAGGGACAAAGACTGAAGTCCTTTACTTGATACCGTGATCTTCGGGCCCTCAGATGCCACTGCATCACTCACCGGCATGACTCTGTCATCGACATTACTAAATGGGCCCAGGAATGCTTCAAAAAACCACTGTCTGTAAACACAGTCCATCGTGCCATCCACAGATGCCACCTAAATCACGCAAAAAGGAAGCCATTGTTGAGCATGATCCAGAAGCCCTACCATGATCTGTGGGCCAAGGCTCATTTAAAATGGACTGTAGCAAAGTGGAAAAGTGTCCTGTGGTCATACGAGTCCAAATGTGACATTCCTGTTGGAAATTATGGGCGTTGTGTCCTCTGGGCTAAAGAGGAGAAAGACCACCCCTCCTGTTATCAACGTTCAGTTCAAAAGCAAGCATCTCTGATGGTATGGGGATGCATTAGTGTATATGGTGTGGGACACTTCCATGTTTTAAAAAGCACCATGAATGCTGAAAGGTATATATAAGTTTTAGAGCAACATATGCTCCCCTCCAGATGACATCACATCTATTCCAGGGAAGGCCTTGTATATTTCAGCCAAACAATGCAAAAACACGTGCTGCAGCTATTACAACAGCATGGCTTGATAGTAGAAGAGTCTGTGCGCTGAAGTGGCCTGCCTGCAGTCCTGATCTTTCACTGATTGAGAACATTTGGCACATAATTCAATGAAAAGTCCATCAAAGACACTCAAATCTCTCCAGCACCAGGAAGCCTGTATTTAATGAGAGAGGAACAAATTCCAATGGCTAAACTCAAGAAACTGGTCTCCTCAATGTCCAAACGCCTCCACTCTGTATTAAAAAAGAAGAGGGGATGCTACACATGGCAAACAGGCCCCTGTCCCAACTCTTTCAAGACCTGTTGCAGCCATCAAATTTGAATTGAGCTCTTTTTTAGGATGAAATTGTAAAATTATGTTATGTTATCTCTGTTTTATTGTGAATAAAATACGGGCTGGTGTGATTTGAAAGTCATTTCGTTTTGAAACAAATTATACAATTCATACTTTGTTCCAACTATTTCAGAATTGGGGTTGAATATACAAGAAGCATTGGGGCCAGACAAGGTTGTGTATTGGCCCCCCACAATATGCAAAACTTCAAAGGGCCTATCGGCATTGGCACCCATGTTTTCCAACAGTGATGACGGAGTTGATGATTATCGAAATGTATACTTTTAACCCACAGCCATTTTTCAATTCTCAGTATCATTTTTTTTCGCTATTTCATTGCTGAATTTTCCTGAAGATTTTTTATGTTTACAGCATTTTTTCTCAACCAAAATCATTAAAATAAACTGAAATACGATGGAATTCTAAATTCAAGTGTCCTGACTCCGTTAAGCCATTCATTTCCTCTATGAAGCTGCAATGTTGAATTATAAAGCCTTCAATAAGGTAACATAAATATCCATATTTGGCTTCTGTGCAAAGAGGTGAAACTTTTAAGTTTTTTCTTAGTAGGTTTTAAGTAAAAAAAAGCCCTTTTTCATATTGTAGGACAACGTAACACACACACTGTGTCTGCTGGTTGCAGTGCTTCATTGAAGCTACATTGCATTTATACTGAGAGAAAAATTCATGCCTGTCATACAATATTTTTTTGGCCTCAGCCGCCACACCATTACATTAAATAGAAAAGATCTAGATATTGTAAATAATATTATACACATTTCCTTGAAATTCAGCAGGATGTACAAAGTATTTGGGATCTTTGGAAGTCTTTGGATCTCCACTAGAATTGAAAATTGGCCCAAAGTTCCAAAAATTTGAATACAGCAGCTGCATTTGACGGACCCATATACGTATGAGTCGGTGGGTTTTAGAAGGATTAGGTCAAGTTAATGACCTGGAGCAGCTGTTCTGAGATAGTTCTTCGGTAATACTTAGAAGTTTTCCTTGTTAAAGTAGAACTGAGTTTTTCGAGGATCCACATCAGAGAACTTCATGCATTTTTTCTCCAAGGTCTTCGCAATTGCTGCAGGTCCACACAAAAAAGTCCCGACCACCGACCTGTCCATAAGCATTAATCAAAAAATGAAAAAACAGTCATGAAGAGTCATCAACATGTTATCACTAACTATAGTAAGCCTTTTTTTCTCTAATGGAATTCAAACTACAACGCAACCCAGAGTAACCGTGCCTCCAGTGAAAAAAGTCAGATGGCATGATAAGTAATCTGAGAGAAAGAAAGGAGTTCATATTCAATGAAAAAGAAGAGGACATGTTTAAACTCACATAGGATTCTCTTTGGAAATCTGCTGAAATTCCCTATCCCACATGGGCCTGCCATAGTGCGTCTTCTGTTTGAGACCTGTGACAATGTCAGTGTCCCGGTCAAAGTGGGCTTCCTCATGGGCAATCTGTGGAAACAAGACACAAAACCTGAGATATGAACAAAGCAATTAGCCCTTTAAACTCCAACTTTTCACATAAGTTTTCCCCTAAAGTAGCTTCAATGTCAGAAAAAGGTTTTTTTTTCTCATATTGTAGGACAATGCCACATACATATTCTGTATCTGCTGGTTGCAACGCGTCACTGAAGCTGCATCACAAATGCACAGAGAAATATTCAAACCCAGGATCCCATTTTTTCATTGCCAGTAAAATACAACAAATGGAAAATATCTAGACCTGGTACATAATTTTATACACATTTCCCTGTAATTCAGCAGGATAAATTTTGCATCATTGGAAACCATGGGATCTTCACTAGAATTTAAAATGTGCCTGAATTTCCACAAGTCAGAATATAGCAACTGAATTTGAGGGACCCATAAATGGGTCTATAAGTTTTATAAGGCTAATGTTCAGATGGATGGAGCAGTTTGAAGCGAGCATGTACACACGTGATTCTGGTCCCATCCTGTGAGGTACAGTTTATAGGTGAGGAAGTCTCCCATCCCCCTCTCCTCCATCTCCCTCTCAAGCACCTGCAGGAGATCTGCAAACCACTCGAAGGCGTGCGTCTCCCTGCACATCCAGTACAGGTAGATCTAAAGCCCGAAAAAAAAAAAAAAGGTTAATAACCTATGAATAATTTGAAACATGGTTTATTTAAATCTAAGAATAGATTAAAAATCATTAAGAATATAAAATTATTACAAAATCATTATTACACTCCTGAACAAAATCTTAAGACCGGGGAAAAAATTACAAGCATTCACACTTTGCTCTGGTGAATCATAACCAGGTTGTAAGTTGTGCAAAATGAAGAAACTGGAGCGAGAGACAAAGAACAGAAAGTAGACAATTTATTGAAAACTGTATTTAAACTGAAACAGGCTGTTCATCAGCTGATTAAAAGCTTAAGACCATGGCCATAAAAAGTGAAAATCTGTGCCAAAATCTGGCCTCCATGTCATTTTCTTTCATGCAGTTGCACTGCCATGACCTCCTGATGGCAAAGGCAAAAAAGCTTTCTGACTTTGAACTTGGCAGGGTTGTTGAGCTGCACAAGCAAGGCCTCTCACAACGTGCCATCGCTGCTGAAGTTGGACGCAGTAAAACAGCGATTTTAAATTTCTTAAAAGATCTTCAGGGTTATGGGACAAAAAAGTCATGCGGTAGACACAAAAAAATTTCACCTGCGCTGAGCCAGAGGATCCTACTGAAGACGCAGGCCAATCTTCGACTCAGATTAAGGTCCTTACTGATGCAGCCCAATAACCATAAGACGGTAGCTGCGAGAGAAGGTCTTTAAGAACAAACAAGTAGATCAGAGGAATCTAATAGCTGCAACCTGGCCTAGCATCCGTTACGTGGCCTAGTGTCCATGACTGGTGGTTTCTTGTACAAGTGTGACCTCGAAATTGGCAAATGACCTTGAAAATCAATAGGGAACCCTTCCTCTGTACCAAGAAACTTGTTGTAAGATTTAATAGCCATCCATAAAGTTAAACTCGAGTTACGATGCAAAAACTGTGAAATTGGGGCAAAATCGACACTTTTTTGACCGGTGTGACCTTGAGATTCATCTGATGACCTTGAAAATCAATAGGAAACCCCTCCTCTATACCAAGAAGCTTGTTCTAAGATTTCATAGCCATTCATGGAATGAAACATGAGTTACGGTGCGAAAACCGTCAAATCGGGCAAAATTGACACTTTTTTTTACCTGTGTGACCTTGGGATTTGACGGATGACCTTGAAAAACAATAGGGAACACCTCCTTTATGCCTAAAAGCTATTTCCAAAATTTCAGAGCGATCCATGAATTCTAACTGGAGTTCCAGCGCGAAAACCCGCAAACAAGGTTGTGACCTCTGTGAACTTGACCTTTGACCTCGACCTTGAGCATGGACATCACTTTGGTGAAGGTCAATAACTCCTGAAAATTTTATGATGATACGACGATAGGAACATGGTGAAAAAGGTGTCACAGACGGACGGACAGATGGACGGACAGACAGAAGCGTTCATAAAGCTGCTTGGTCGCAGCTAAAAACGGATTCATAGGCCACGCCTCCTCCCGCACCACAAACTTGCGCATTTGGACTTTGCAAGGGAGCACCAAACATGGGACATTGAGAGGTGGAAGAAGGTTTTATTCTCTGATGAGAAAAAATTTAACCTGGATGGTCCTGATGGATTACAATGTTACAGGCATGACAAGGAGATCCCACCGGAGATGTTCTCTACATGGTACAGTGCAGGAGGTTCAATCATGATCTGGGGTGCTTTTTCCTTTAGTGGCACAATGGAGCTTCAGGTTGTGCCGGGGCGTCAAACAGTGGCTGGCTATGTGGAAATGTTGTATCGGGCATCCCTCTTGACTGAGGGCCCACGTCTGTGTGGTAATGATTGGGTCTTTCAAAAGGACAACGCTACAGTTCACAACACATGGATCAATGTTCCCACCAGCCTCCTGGAAACACTTGCATCAAGCATGCCTAAACAAATTTTGAGTGATCAACAAGAATGGTGGGGCTACTCACTACTGAATCCTTTTTTTGCTCTTAGTTTTGTTTTTTTTTTGTTGTTTGTTTTTTGGGGCCATGGTCTTAAACTTTTGATCAGCTGATGAACAGTCTGTTTCAGTTTAAATACAGGTTTCAATAAATTGCCTACTTTCTGTTCTTTGTCTCTCGCTCCAGTTTCTTCTTTTTGCACTTTGAAGCACAACTTACAACCTGGTTATGATTCACCAGTGCAAAATGTGAATGCTTGTAATTTTTTCCCCAGTCTTAAGATTTTGTTCAGGAGTGTATTATTATTAATATAAAAATAATAAGAATTATTATTTCTCAAACAAACTCAGGATGCACATTGATCTTTGTGATCTACGCATCAGGTTGTACAATGCAAACAACAGTGTTTTCACGTTTCAAACAAAGAAAGCACCTTTCTTGTTCGTAATGTTGGGTTCGACTCCTTGAACTTGTACCACACGGATTTCAGAATGGATGCAAACGGTGTTACTCCGATTCCACAGCCAATGAGCACGCTGACTTCGTAGTCAAACACATCCTCGCTAGCAGTTCCAAAAGGGCCATCCACCGCAATTCTAAAGAGGAATTCAGATGTTAGCCTCCAAATATTCATATGACCTACATTTGTAGTATGTTATGGTATCTAGTCAAATAGGTGCGAGGCGCATTCACCAGCACTTATGGGTCCACTGACATGCAATAACGGTAAATAGGATGAGTTCTCCAAACCAGTATCCAAAGAAGCCAGTGGGGAAGGTTCAATGAAAGCGGAACAGTGCAGGATGAGTGCGTAAGTGTGGGGTACACACACACACATTTGTTCCAAAGTGGGAGCAAGAAGAAAACAGATGAGGGAGACGAAAAAACAGTGTGAGCACATACTGTACCTACTAAGCTCTGATCTGCAGTTGAGCCATTTTGACAGGGAAGGGTTCCCGCTGCCGCTCGTCATTTTCGTCATTGACGAAGATAATTCATTGGTGACGATAATTTTAAAATTATGAGCAGTTGTCACAGTGGCGAATGTATTTGTTAAATGACGAATAAAAATTCAATGGCAAGTGGCTTGGTCTGCTCAGAGCATTGGAGGCTGAAGCCCCAAATATGTTTTCTTTAGCCCCATATAGTTTATAAGAATGCATAAATAAATGAAATAAATAGTTATTCACTTTGGGCAGTCTACTACGTTACTGAATGTCCATAAAACAGGACAACACTTTTGTCTTGTTTTATCTTCAATGAACAGAGCCAAGAAATACCAATCACAGAGGGGTTTTACGGGAAAATATGTCCATAAGCTGTCTTATTGGCTGACAGGTCTCCATGGAGTTGAAAAGCCGAATGATGTTATCAGGCAGTCAGTCATGTGAGGGAGTGCATATCCGCAGATTTTAGTTTTACCTGTAAAACGGTGGAAGCTGTCATCCCCTCATAATGAGCTAGGAAAACAAGGTGTGTAAATTTCGATATGAGTCCCTAGTCACGTAAACATGATTGATATGAGCGCATCTTTACACGGCATATATTAGTTTGATTAGTCTTTGACATAACAATTGCTTGATGCGTACAATCATGTCAATTCTTTCGATGTTTTCTACCACAGTATGACTGGCGATTTCTGAGCTAACCTTATGGGAAACATGGTACTTCAAAGTTAGCTTTCAAGGTACAAGACAGCGCTATACAATATCCCAGGGGTGGCCAACCCTGGTCCTGGAGAGCCGCAGTGTCTGCTGGTTTTTAGTGTTACTTGATTGATAAATTAAAGCAGATGATTACAGCCTTCACTTCTATCACCTGGTGTCTTTGGTTTTCTCCACCTGATTAAAACCTAACTCAGCACACCCTCTGGCTCTACAGGACCTGCGTTATCCACCCCTGCTCTATAAACCTTTATCTGTAGTCTGTGCTTCTACTTTGCCTGCATTACAACTACACTAAATATCCAACCACTTTGACAAACCTTTCACAACCTGCAAGTCTGCTTAATTGGCTCTAGGAGTCTTATGGGTTGTTCCTGCTAATTGCTTGATTGGCTCAAGTACCAAATTAATTGCTTGATTGCCAAATTAAGCCTGATACACCAGTTAAGTGAGTAATCAACAAATTTAATCCATCAGTCGAGTGCAAATTAACACCAAAAATCAGCAGACACTGCGGCTCTCCAGGACCAGGGTTGGCCACCCCTGCAATATCCGATTCATCATAAATAATGATCAAAACTTCGTATTGACAACAAACTGTTCCAACACGGCTGGGTTGGTTGTCTGGGAACTCATCGCTGTTAAAATATAGTATGTTCAGGCCAGTGCGATAGTTTGCAAGGTAAGTTTGCTGAAACCTAACTCAGCGGTTCTCAAACTCGGTCCTGGGGTGACACGCTGTGTGCGATGGTTTTCGCTCCAACTGTAATTGCTAAGGCAGAATTTTAACAAGCTCCGAGCAATTATTATAATGTTAGAGGGGCATTTCAATCTTTTAAACTCTATTATAACAAAAATGGCTATTCATTCAATGATTTTCTAAAACTCAGTGCAAGTAGCAGTAATGGGTTTTGTAAGACTATACCATATGACCGAATGGACGCCAAGCTTTCGACCAATAACAATACATGTTTATCCGCTGGGCTTGGTGTTGTTATTATGACTGAATTATGTAAATCCTGTGGCGCTTGCTACCGCTGGGGCGCCTTGAGTTTACCAGTTTAGCATTACATGGTGGTTTTAGACCGTAACGTTACAGTAACCAGAAAGGCCTCCTGAGAGAGAAGTGGATGAGGGTGCCAGTGCTGAGACTTGTTTGTTGCTGGCATTAGAATTAGTGATTACCTGAGATGTTTAACATTTGACACCCTAAACATTTGAGAATTACATTAAGGATTCCAATATATTGTGCACAAAACATTGAACTCACCTAAAGTTCAATTTGGAATCAGTTAATGGAAATCTTAAATGTTAAAACATTTTAAATAAACATTTGACAATTCCACTAATTCTGATTCCAACAGCAGAGAATTTTGAGCTCATCCCAAGTCCAATTTAGCATTTTTGTCAGGCTTCTCTATTGCCCTTCAAGGGTGTGTCCCTTTTTAATTTTGGGATGCCAAAAATGGCCGCATTAATGAAAATATTAAGGAAATTATAAAGAAATTATGGGTTTACAGGGTTTTCTATTGCCAAGTCTTTCGAATTTATTCCATGCTAAATGCTCAAGAGGTTTTAATTCAGCTTTTATGGCCCACAGGGTCCCCATTATTAGAGGTTAGACTTGAATGGACCCAAAATCATATATACAATCGAAAGTATCATGGAGAGACCTGTTATAAGGCAAATATTTGAGGTTTGACTTTGTTCATGCGGCATGCACTTAGTCCGCTTTGAGGGCTTTTCAAAGTTTTATAAAGTCCAAGAGTGACTAATAAAAAATAATAAAGTGAAGAATGTTTTTTTGACTTTATTTCTCGAGAGAGAAAGTGAAGAATATTTTTCAGAACCCAGGGGGAACCCAGCAGCGCCTTTTTTGCGAACCTGCTAAAGACTCATGGACTTACGAGTCTCACAAACATCTTGCTTACTTTGGTCCCTCGGCCCCCTCCGGAAGTTTGTCGAGGATATCGATGAGACTCTGCGTCCAGTCACCCGCAGAGCGGATGTGAACGCTGAAGAAGTCTTCCTCTGGGGCAGAGGTCATGGTGAAGGGGTGCCACTCCAGCTGGGAGATGGCTGGGCAGTTCAGAAAGACGTACTGGCCCACCTCCATCCTGAACCCGTCCTTCACCAGCTGGAGCTCAAGCACCTTGGAGGGGTGCATGACAATCTGAAAGCAAATGGCAAGGCAGTGGAGTCAGTCTATGCTCTTATAACACTTTCCTCACCCCGGAATGTTTTAAAGTTGCCTGCTACCATTGCATTTTTGATAACATTCACTGATCTTTCAACACCCCCAGAATATTCATTTCTACTAATACAGTATGTAAACAGAAAGAATGGTGTTACTACTTTTAGACACGAGAAATCATTTCATTCTGGCTTAATGCATACTTTCATACAAATGCCTGAATTTTGGTCAGTTTCATTTAAAAAGGCCCACATTTTGGACAAAAAGCTAAAAAAAGTGTATGCATGATAGTTAACAATGACCTGCTGCTTTGTTTTCAAATTGTTCCAAGTATCAACAAGATTCATCACAGCTTATGAAAAAGCAAATGATCACGGAACTTGCCTAGTAAAAAACATAATTCCTGTCTATATGTTTGCGAGGTGCACCAGAACGCATTGTTTTCCTGTTCGTTTGACCTATCCTTGTCAGATGATCCATAACAGCATCCCCTATCATAGAAAAGTGAAAATACATTGATTCACGGGAAATCTTGTCAATGGCGGGTAAAGTGTTCAGCGAAAAATCTTATGAGGTTGTCTTGAGTAGTTGAGGTTATTTAGTTTCTTTCTAGGTCTCCCACAGAAAAGGGGAACATCTTGTGATGTAGTCTTTGTATTGAGCTGTCAAGATCATTCAGTTTTGAGGTTACATGGCAGTCTTCTAAAACCTGTGGCCTCCCAAGTTCTCTCGGCACTCTTACCTTCCTGTACTTGACAGGCTGCATGTATCGGATGAAGCGTAGCACACGTTCACACAGATACAGGATCATGGGACCAATCACCCACCTCCAAGTCTGAAAGAGGAGAGAGAAGAGAGATCTGAAATAAGTCTACACATTAATGCAATGGGCCACCTTGGAACTGAGGCCACCAAAGCCAAGTTGTGTTTTTTGCTGTCTTTTTCTGGACAAACCTCACTGAACAAAACATTGTGCAGATTACCTTTGGGGATCCCCCTTCAAATTCTGGAATAGGACACTCAGGTATCGTCCCCCAGGCCAGCGACTTGTCTTTACAGTAGGAAATGTTGTGTTTGTCATGGGACATATGACCACGAACTATTCGCCTGGAGAGGAGAGAATGGACAATAGAGTAATGGTAAAACCAAAGAAATGGTAGCCTTTTCGAATCAGCTTTTGCCAAAGAGGGTCCTACCCAGCTCCATGAATGACCAGCCCAATGAAGAAGATGATGAAAAGGTGGTGGGTATACCAGAACACCTCGTAATAGTTTCGGCGGATGACCTCCATGGATGAGGTGATGATAAGTATAAGGGCAAGAGTGATGATAATGCCCGTGAGCCCAGCGATGGTGGTGAACGCCACAATAGTTGGAGTCTTGAGCAGAGGGAATAAAGCAGTGAAAATTAGTTGAGCAGTTCTTGCATCTTTTGACTCTACATACCCAGCCTGTCCTATCTATAACAAATCAGTAAAGGTTGGGGTAGTATCCATCCAATATCTACACTGCTTCCTCCTCACTAGGGTTGTGGGGTAGCTTGAGCTAATCCCAGCTGACCATGGACAAAAGGCAGGGACCCACCCGGGACAGCTCGCCAATGTATCACAGGCCACACACCATTCCCCGCACACACTAATATCCATGGGCAATTTAGAGTCTCCAATTGCCATGACATGCATGTAGTTGGACTGTGGGTGGAAACTGAAGTACCCAGAGGAAACCCGCATGAACACGGTAAGGACATACAAACTCCACATAGAAAGACCCCAGGCTGGATTCAAACCTACAACCTTTTTGCTAAGAAACTGCAGTGATACCCACTGCATCAGAATGGGACAGTATGCTAAATAAAAACTAAAAGTGAGAGCAGTGACTCACAAATGAGCTCCTTTGAACAAGAGTGGTCCAACTCATTTTTTTTTTTCATTTTTCATTTTGTACATCTATTGCACTGAGCACTTCATTGCATTCTTCAAGTGTGGAACATATGCCCCGGCCAATTGTGTCATAATGCAACTACAACGAGTTAATCCATTATTGCACTAAACAGATTAACCACTTAGGAATCATTTTAAGATTAGAACTTAAAAAAAGACAAATGTGGAGTAAGACCACTTTTGTTGTCAGGGGCTAAAATTGTATTTGTCCTGCATTATGTTGAAACCAGTACAGCAACATGTTTGACCACATGAATTGTATTGATTTTTCAAAATGAACACTTATTTCAATTTTGATTGACAGAAAAGTATTCACCACTTGGTAACGTTGCCATTCCTTTTCACAACTCTTCATCACTTGGTGCCTTCAGTCCCTAAATGGTTTTGTGCTTTAGGTGTAATTTTGACCAATTCCTCCTGCAAACCATTCTTATGGTCTGGAACAGCATAGGGTCTTCGTTGTCGCATTTTTGCGTACTAAAATGCACCACACATTCTCTATTGGGGACAAGTCAGGATTGCACACAGGCCACAGAAGGCTTCCTTTTGCACAGTAAGATTCATGGATGTAACTACATACTGTAGTGACTGACCAAGGTTTGCCAAGGTAATTCTGAGCCCAGATAATTATATCACTTATAGATAAATGACAGCTACGGCTATGCAATACTGTCTGAGTGATTAGAGATCACAGGTATTGAGCTTAGGCTTGAGCCCTTGCCCTTAAACCGAAGAAATTCCTCCAGTTTCCTTAATTCTTTTAATTATGTTATGCTCTGTAGAGGGTAGAATATCTGAATCCCTTCCTGTGTTTCTTTGAGGAACATTGTTTCTAAACATTTCCATGATTTTCTCAAGCATTTGTGGGTAAATTGTCGATCCTCAGGCCAATCTTTGTTGCTGAAGGACTAGGCCTTGTCTGGATGCTGCTTTTGTAACTACAATCGCCAACTGACATCAGTTGTTTCAAATCTCATCATTATTCATTTTTTTTTTGCCTCACAATCATTCCTAAATTTCCCCCATCCCAACATTTTTGGCGTGTTTTCCCAGCCTGAATGGCAGGAACTGATTTATATTTGCAAATAAAATGAAATTGACTGGACAAAATATTAAATATTTTGTATTCATACTGTCCGCGATGAAATAGAATTCAATCAAAGTAAATTTAGAAATGAATGATTTCTGTTTTGTGACGCATTTTTCAAACCCTCCTCAATTTCTTTGGCGTTGATGTTGCAGTTCAAATCTGAAAGACAGTCAGCGAAAATGATCTCGCTTTAACCTGTCTAACTTTGACTTTTTCACTTAAGTTTCCCTTTAAGTAGATATAACATAAAAATGCACGTTTTATACATGAATGGGGATCAGTTGCGCTCAAGCCATGTGGTGCTCAAGAGAACAGGGCTGCTGAATAAAACAGGACTGGGCCACTTCTTTCAACTAAACCCAGGATGAATTGGAGCACACAAAATCTTTTATTTGAGCATTTATTGGTGCAAAAAAAGGAGACTAACGTTTCAACGTACCAACGTCTTCCTCAGAGTCAAAAAAAAAAAAAAACACTTTTTTTTTACTCTGAAGAAGAGGTTGGTACGTCGAAACATTAGTCTCCTTTTTTTGCACCAATAAATGCTCAAATGAAAGATTTTGTTTGCTCCAATTCATCCTGGGTTTAGTTGAAAGAAATGGCCCAGTCCTGGTTGATTCTGCATTTTTTTCATATTTGCATGACAATGTTGCATACGCATTTTGTATCTGCTGTCTGCTGTGCTTCATTGAAGCTTCATCACGTTGATATTAAGAGATATTCAAACCCAGTGCGTCATGTTTTTATGGCCACAGCATTGCATCAAATAGAAAATATCTAGCTCTTGCACATCATTTTATAAACATTTCCCTGTAATTAAGCAGGTTATATTTAGGATTGTTGGACACATTGAGATCTCCTCAAGTGCAAATAAAGAAAGGCCTGAATTTCCACAGGTTTGAATACAGAAGCTGCATTTGACGGACTAATATATGGGTCCACAGGTTTTATAGGGTTAAAATAGAGCAAAAAAATTTGTGGTAGTGTGTCTTTAGGGTAGACTCACAGTGGAGACAGAGGTAACAGGATTCAGGTTGGTTCCATTGGAGAGGACAGAGCTTAAGTCATCATATCTTCCTTGTCGACTGTTATTGTACCATTCCACGTTGAATAGATGGGCAATGGTGTGCACTGCTACACAGAGGAAGGCAAAAAAAAAAGAGAACTGAATGAGTGAATAAATAAATTGGCACCATGATTTGCACCAAAAATGAGGGGAATTTTCCTTTTTGAATATGCCAATTGAGGAGAGTCAGACTCCTCTGTTAATACCTACTCATTATACTGCGTTAGCTCAAAACATAGTGATGTGGCTACAGGTGTATCGATTCATCTTTGCCTTTATTGCATATATTATCTTAGAACTGTATATTATAGAAAAAGTGATAAATATACAGTCAGGTCCAAAAACATTTGGACACTGACACAGTCAGTCATTTTAGTGGTCTGCCAATGCATATAAGAGAGAAAACTCAATAATGAATAAGAGCTTGCGGTGCAGACTCTAATTTACTCTAAATCGGGTGAACCATTTAGGAATTCCAGCACTGTGCATATAAGGTCTCTCATTTTAAAGCAACCACAGGTAATTGGACATTTTGGTACGCAGCTGTTTTATGTCCAGGGGTATGTTATTTTCTCATTATATACTTTACGAGTAAGCCACTAAGAGGACTAAAGTTGATTTTAAAGGTGGCATTCGCACTTGAAATCTGTTGATATCAACTCTCAGTATGAAGTCCAAAGTACTGTCACTGTGTTCCAGCGCAAGCCATCATTAGGTTTAAAAAACAAACCCCTCAGAATTAAGTGAGGCCAAATCAAGGGCAGAAAGCATTCTTCAATAGAAAGGACACACAGGTGATCCCAGCTTAACAAAAGACCCCTGATAACTCTGGATGCATGACTGAAGAATTGCTCCCCGAGATAATGAAAATATCAGGTCCTGTGTCATATTTATTGTTTTTCCCCTCAATACAGCTGTCCTTGCCCAGTTTCAGCTTCTGCTCCCCTTTATTAGTTTTCATTATTCAGTTATTGTGTTGTGCTCTCCTTCCCTTCTGTGCTCACGCCCCCATCTGTTCCCTCTTGTTGATTGTTTGTGGTGTGTTCTTTCAGTTCCTGGTCTGCATTCCTCCCCCAGTGGACTGTATCTCTTCATTGTGTCCTCAGCATGTTTTTTTTTTCTAAAGAGGTACATTCCACCTTTGGTAAACTCTAACAATAAAACCAAGTCGCCATTTTATTAGGCGTATCTCCCTTCACTGTAATCTTTAGAGTGGCAAGTCTGCCAGTCCCTCCAATCCCTGGATCGGATGATATCTAGAGGGCGGGAAATGTTGCTTGTTCCCCCATCGGTTATCATTGTCCAAGCGACTGGTAGCGGAGGAGAAGGTGAGAGAGATGGCTGCAGCTGGTGTCATAGAGCCCTCAGACACCCCATGGGCGGCACCTGCTGTACTGGTGCGTAAAAAAAATGGATGGAGAGTGGCAGTTTGGTATTGACTATCGGCAACTTAATGCAGTTACCCGCAAAGACGCCTATCCTCTACTAGGCATCGACGAAGCGCTAGACCACATCGCGGGGTCCAGTTGGTTCACCTCGCTGGACCTCCGCAGTGGATACTGGCAAGTGAGGCTAGCTCCTAGTGCTAAAGCTAAGACCGCCTTCACCATGGGGGGGATTGTGGCATTTTCGGGTAATGCCGTTCGGCCTTTGCAACGCTCCGGCGATCTTTGAACGGCTCATGGAAAGAGTGCTGTCGACCGTCCCTTGAAGTTGCTGTGTGGTGTACCTAGACCACCTTTTAGTGCACGCCAGCAACTTTGAGCAAGCCCTCGAGAATCTAAGTGAGGTGTTTACTGCAATTTGACTGGCTGGGCTACGGTTGAATCCTCGGAAGTGCCAGCTTCTCCGGAGGGAGACGGCCTTCCTGGGGAACCTCGTAAGCGTGCGAGGGGTGGCGACCGACCCGGTCAAGGTAACTGCAGTTACCGGCCGACACCGGCGGACGTGGGCGAGCTGTGTAGCCTCCTGGGGCTGGCTAGCTACTATCGGCGCTACGTGCGGGACTTCGCCTCCATAGCTAATCCTCTCCACCGCCTCACTGACAAGCTCCAGACCTTTAACTGGACCGACGAGTGTGCGGCAGCCTTCGTACAGCTCAAGACAGCCCTCACTTAGGCCCCAGTGCTGGCGTACCCTGATGTCTGCCGGCCCTTCATCGTGGACGCTGACGCTAGCAATACAGGCGTGGGGGCGGTGCTATCACAGGCGGACGGTGAGGGGGAGCGTGTAATCGCCTACTGCAGTCGTGCTCTGAACCGAGCTGAAAAGAACTACAGCGTCACACGCAGAGAGCTGCTGGCCGTCATCCTAGCCATCCGTCACTTCCGCCCCTACCTCCAGGGCACCTCCTTCCGCCTGCGCACTGATCACGGCTCACTCACCTGGCTCCTGCGGTTCAAGAACCCGGAAGGGTGAGTAGTACGCTGGTTAGAGACATTACAAGAGTACAACATTACAATTGAGCACCGTGCGGGCCGTCTACATGGAAATGCTGATGCCCTATCACGGCGCCCATGCGCCGAACTAAACTGTAAGCCATGTCAGAGAATGGAGGAACAGGACCAACCTGAACCACAGGTGGTGGAGGATTCGGGGAATAGAGGAGGCGGAAGGGTGGCTGCCGTGGGAAAATCAGTAGCTGCGGGAGATGCAAGAGGCTGATGCTGTTCTGCAACAGGTGAGGGGCTGGCTGGAGGCTGGCGCATTTCCGACCTGGCTGGAGGTCTCGGCTGGGGGCTGGAGCTTAAGGCGTACTGGGGGCAACAAGGGAGCCTGGAGACGGGCTGGCGTATCAGTGGTGGCGGGCTCCTGGCCGGGGCAACGACGTGCTGCGTCTACTAGTGCCTCATTTATTACGCTCGCAAATCCTTGGACTGGGACCATCATCTACCGCTGGTGCTGTGGGCGTATCGCTCAGCCGTGCAGGAATCCAGCCTCTGCACTCCTGCCGCACTGATGCTAGGGCGCGAGCTCCGAACACCCGTCGACCTAGTGTTCGGCCCCCCCCCCACTGAGGAGGAGCCCCGGATAGGTGAGGCTACCTATCACCACCAGCTCCTTGAACGCATGCGAGTGGCACACGACTTCGCTCGGAAGGCTCAGGAAAGTGCGGGCCTTCGCCAAAAACCACCGTTGCCGCGGGCGATCTTTTGCTTCAGGGAGTCAGGTCTGGGTCTACTGCCCGAAACGCCAGAAAGGCCTATCTCCCAAACTACAACCACACTGGCGTGGCCCTGCAGAACTGCTGCACAGACAGGGAGAAGTGACCTACAGGGTGTGTATGCCTGACGCCGAGCGGGTGGTGGTCTTACACCAAGACAAGCTGGCCCCCTACCAGCCTCGAGCTGCCAGCCCCGTCCCCAGCGCCGTGACACAGCAACTTGGGCCTACCAGCAGGCCTGTCTGTCAATGAAGGTCACCGGGACATTTTGGGGACTTTGTTGTGGGGTAGTGTTTTAGTTTTTTTGTTGTTGTTGTTGGGGAGGGAAATGGTTGTGGTGGGGTCGTCGGGGACAGTGACCCCTTAGGTGGGGGCAATGTGGCGATTCTGCCCCAATTCGTTTGCATGTTTAACTCTAGAAAATAGCAGAGTATTGCTATTGGCTGCACCGGGTGGGGAGAAAGAGCCAATCAGGTCCGGGGCGGGGAGGTATAAGAGGGCTGAGTTGCCAGCTTGAGCGGAGTTAATGTTGTGTGACGAAAAGAAATGAGTCTGTTTGGGAACTGTGAGGAAATGGCCCTTTTAAGGGCCGAACAGCAAATAAAACGAAGCCCGCCCCGGGCGATGTGAGAACCGCTATTCCTGCCTCAGTCGCAGCCCTTCAGTAGCGAGACCGCTACACTATAATGAAATTTCAGCTTGTTTCATTTGGCCGAGAAACTCAGGACTTAAGCATCAACACGGTCAGAAATTTTCCACCGGAGTTCCTCTCAGGCCCTTTTACAAACAACAAGAATAGATATTCTAGCATGAACCTCAATTACAGTTTCCCCAAGAGTCTATGCGCATGCATAATCGGGCATGTTTCAAAGTGTTAAACCAATCAGTGTAAAAATTCATATGTCTCCCATTAAGCCGCTGGGGCGCCCCCTAGTGCCGCGGGGGGAGAATTCCCGCAGTCTTTCTGATCCTGGATTAGGGATAGCTTCCTCGGACGAACATTCAGCACGCGATCGGTCATTTTATGAAGGGAAATACGGAAAATTGACGCACGGAACTTTGTGCAGAAAAAACAAAGCCGAGGTTAAGAAAGAACCACCGTTTCTATGCCAATTATCTGTGACTGCGAGGTCAGGGTTTGTTGAACCGGCTTACTGAAGTAGGCTGTCTATGTTGAACTTGCTTCGTAGTATACCACCTTGTACTTGTCTTAGGCCCTGTCTGGGTCAATCGCGGAACCGCGCACGGGTATGAGCAGGACAATCGCGACCACGAGAAAGAATTAAAAAAAGAAAGAAAAAGAAGAACGGAGCCGAAACTTAGACTCGTGGCCTACCAGCCGAGTAATTACGTTATCAGTTTGTGTAAGCGGTGTTGTAATGGTGCGAACAGGAACCAGATGCGAGAACCAGGAAATGCAGTAGAGCTAGTTTTATTGGTAAAGGGGGTGACCCCCGCAGGGCGAAAAACAGTACAAAGTCCACAATCCAAAAGTCGAAATCCAGTTGGGCAAAAATAGTATCAAAAACCAGGGCAGCAATCACAGTAATCATAGTCGGACAGAAATGGGTCTGGTACACAGGAATAGTACTATCAGAGAGACAAGCCAGAATCCACAGGACGTAATCCGAATCGTTACCAGGGCAGCAAACAGATCTCGTAGTCGGGCAGAAAAATGGTCAAAACACACAGATGCAACAGTAATCCAAAAACACAGAGGCAAAAATCAAAAGTCAGGCAATCCAGTCAGAAAGATAAACACTGAGAAATCGAGGCGAGAAACATAGCACAAGAAAACTAGGGAGAACGATCTGACAAGAAAGTGTACCAAACAGACATCTTATATACACACCCGGGGTAAACACATGACCAGGGAGAACAGGTGCAATCAATGGTAACAATGATCAGGGAGAGACACATGAGGAATAAACTAATTACACAAATTTGGCTGTAGCCAAAACACAGACAGGGATCACAAGACAAACCTACATACAAAACAACAGCTCCGGGTTAAGGAGTGCTAAAGTGCCAAGATAAAAGAAAAAGGAAAGCACAAAGTATAAGTGGAAATCCACAGAAACTTGCAGCAGAGATAATTAGGGATAGGCAAGGAGGCGGAGATTAGAATTGAGCGACTGCTGAGAGATAGTTAGTCAATTAGTATGTGCAGCTTTACAATCCTGAGTGCATGTTAGAAAGTTAGTAAAAATATACAAGATTAGTGTGGTTAGTAATTAGCAAAAACAATAAACTGTTAGTATGTGTTAGTAAGACAGTAAAAGAGAGAAGAAGGAAGAGCACGAGATAATGAAAGAAGACTGAAACCCAGAAACCAATAAATCACCCGAATGAGTGCACACAAGACAAGGGACCGTGAGCAAAGATACACACATGACAAGACAGGGGAGACAAAGTGCAAAGCATGGAAATGAAAACATGGCATGGAAACTAAATGATTTACACATGAAAAATAATAAACAGGAAATCTAAATTACCAAAACACAAAACACAATCCTAAGAATTGTCATAAGGCAGGCAGTGGTCACTATACACAAAAAGCATACATGGCTAAGCCAGGCACAGAACTTAAACATGACAGTAGAATCACAGATCACAACAAGCGGTGTCTGCTGTCATCAACAACTCAAGATAAATAATCAAGTTAAAGTTAACCCAGGCTTGATATTTGTCAGGTTGAACTCAGCCAGTCAAGCGAACAAAATATTCTATCAACTTTCAGACACTCTTAAACTGTCCTGCCACAACTGATTTAATTTCCTTCTCCTTAAACAGTTAAAATACGACTGAGAACAATTTATAATAACCAATGCAAATGAAATGAGGCAAGTAGCTACAATACCTGTCATTAAGGCAATCATGTACGCAACCAGTTTGTGGAAAGTAAGGTTGTGGTCCAACTGTTTTCGCGCAGAGCGGCCACAATGCTAGAGAAAAAAATAAAAGAAAAAACAATTTTGAAAAGGACACCCGCATTTGAAATCACTGTTCGCAACCCAAAAAGAGACGACCAGGCTAGGGAATGGTTCATAAAAAGTTAAAACCGATGAATTAGGTGAAAATACCATCAAGTAAAAGTTTACTATCTGCACTTAATCCTCATTATGGAGCAAGCTGTAAATGCTGGTGCTCAGAACAGACTGAATATCACGGTGAAACTGAAGACTCACCGTTAGGGACCCCCGTCCAAGAGACAGCAGATTGCGACACACTGGTAGCAGTATTAGCATGCAGTTGAAATTGAGAACTGCGGCTGGTGCGCGTGCCCACGCCAGCGCGGACTACAACAGCAATAAAGAAAAATGAAAAAGTATTCCTAAGCAATAAATCACTCATGCATTTTCTATACCCGCTTATTCCTCACTAGGGTCGCGGGGCGAGCTGGAGCCTATCCCAGCTGACTACGGGCAAAGGCAGGGCCCCACCCTGGACAGCTTGCCAATCCATAAGTAAATTTAAAAAATAAATTGATGTAGTATTTCTTAATGTCACGCCAGCCAGAAGAGCGGACAGCATGCTCCATTACGTCTGAGACGTTAACACTCACCCCTAGAAGATGCCTCGTGTAGTAGAATCGATCCTCCAAATCATAAATACGATAGTTGAGGACAAAAAGAAATACATTGATGATCATCCACACAACCTGTGAGGACACACACGATTTGGAATGTGAACATAGGCCTATATTAATCACATTTTTATTAGGACGACTAATCAATTTGTTTTTGGTGCAAGAGTGGGCTTGATGATGAAAATGACGTCGCAAATTCTAAAACTGAATTGAGTTAGACTACTAGTCCTTCCACTTTTTTTTTTGTTTGATTTCGAGCACTTTTATGCGTCAGCTTAATTAATGTAGGCCTACATCTGATGTAATTAAAATACTGCATTGATATCCCTACATGAAAATGAAGCGTGAGAATATAAAACTATAATGTTGACCAACACTGTTGTATTCTAAAATTAAACTCAGATATGTGTCGATTTTCTTGACAGTCTGACAGCAGGCAGTCCATGATTGAAAACACCTTTTGTTCAAATGAGTGTATTTAATTGCTCATTGATAATATGAGGTAATGACCGCCAACAGGGTGCAAAAACAGTTATAGTTTTTTCCCCCCAGATATATATCAATTGTCCTACCAGTATAACAGAAGACAGTCCATGGTTGATAATCCACTTGCCCATTGTTACTGCGGAGAGTATATCTCGCGTGCTTAGACCTGTGCAGTTATGGGAGAGCTTAATCCAAAGTTTACTTATATACGCTGACAGTTCTCACCACACCTTCCAATACAGGTACGCAAAAGGCAGCAATAAACGTGGGAACAGTAGGAAAGGTCGGTGGTTGCAGGAAATGGGAATTTTCAGGGAATTCATTTGACACTTCCTTTTGCGGATAGCTGCAGCGCTTCAGTTAAAGGTTCCCTGACATGAGGCACACCACCTGAAATTGTTGGTTTATTTTGTTCTGTATGATTTTTTATATCTCTCTATGCACTCAAAATTTCTGAAATGGCTGAAAAATCCATCAGTTTTAAGGAATAAAAGGGATATTTTTGCAGTCTTACGCCCCGCCCCCTACAGAGGTAAGAAGTTTCCGAGACGTAAGTCACATGTTCCTATGACATCATCAAAGGAAAGCACCTCTTCCTTAGCAATCTCTGCGGTCCATTTACACACTTGTTTACACACGTTTTCTAGTGGATTTGTTTAGTGTATGAGCCTGCAATCAAGATATCTATATAACCATCTATCTATCTAATTGTTACACTCGAGAAACCGTGTTACGTAGACTAACGTAGCTAGATGGCTGGAAACATAGTGGACATGAGGACAACTATCCAAACTCAGGTATAAATCTAATGACGAGGGTACAACAACGAGGCATCAAGATAACTCACCGATTCATAAAAAATATTGTATTCATGTTGTGGCTGAAGTCACAAGCCTAGTATAAGCCAGCGTTAGTTCCACTGGATTCCCACCTCATACAGCGCAGCCGGCAATCAGGCATCACAATACAGCCTTCCTAGTTCATCTGGCTCATAATGCAACGGCAGCTGTCGATAATCCATTTACTCTACAGCTCTCCAGTTACCCTCGCCTGCTAATTTATCTAAGTTAACCACTTATGGCATTAACCCTCTCCAGGCTCATGTTGCAAATTTGCAACAATAAATCAATTGATGACTGAGTATAAAATATAAAGGCAAGATGGGAAATGGTTTGATAAAGCTACCCTTCTAGCTCAGTATTGCAAAAATACACTGTTACTTCCACCTGCAGCCACTAGTGTATGAGAACAAGTCTCTATGAATGAAGGATTTTTCATATCTCAAAATAATAAATTGGGCTGGAGAGGCTTAAACCTCAGGATTATTCGCCAGATCATTTGCCAGAACAGGCGGCGCCAAACCGCCTTCACACCAGACGCAAAACAAATTTTTTGCATGACAGATTACATTCAAAGTCAATGCAAAGACGAGAATACACGCGAAACGCTCTGCTCATAAAGCTCACTAACAGCCTGAACCGAGACCTGGGCAATTGGATCGAGGGAAATACACGCAACTGTCACTAACTAACGTTAGCTTGCTAAATAGGTAAGGTGGTTAGTTAAACTGGCAGGTAGATAGTGTGTAACTTGACAGTTATCTCAACACTGGACTGAACGCTTAGTGTGTAATTTCATAATCGAAATTCATGAAAATCTAACGATATGTTGAACTTAAGTTAGCTGGCTACCCAGATAGCAAGCAAGGATCTGCCCCGGCTCTGCCACCTCCAGCTGATCAGGCATAGAGCCATAGACTGTATAAAAAGATGGATGAAGCTTCCATGACATCACCCATTGTTTCCAGCATACCATAAAGGAAGCCTCGATTTTGGCTATTTGATTTGCGCCATTTTGTCATTTTGAAACCGGATGTGATTTCTATTGGACGAGAGCATGAATTGAAGATCCGGGGAGGAACATGGCTCTGGATCTGACTGGATCGGATGAGGACCAAAGGATAGCCACGCCCAAAAAGCATATTCTGGCATTATCCTTTATTCTAGTCTATATGGGACCATAATTTACAAAAATGAACATCATGATATATCGAAGGAGACTTGAAACTTGCTATAGCTACCATAAAATAATGTGAAAAATCATTATTTAAATGAAAAATCAGGTGGGAAAGTAGTGTCATTTTCTCAGACTTCTATAGCATTGAACTACTTTCTGCAACCACCGACGTCGCCATCTGCTGGCCATTAAATAGAATGCCGCTTTACAATACTTGCGCATGGGCTTAATTTTTCAGACCAGGGTGCTGCGTCCAGAGCCGGGGCGCGCCTATCGTTTTTCCAACCCAGTTTAGATGAAATTACGCCCACTTCCGCAATACGGAAGCCGTTGACTCCAATGGAGTTGCGCGAAGCGGAATGGCCAGTTCACGATGATCTTTCAGAAGGTAAGACGTTTGAAGAATTAGACTATGTATTGTCAGCACATCTGAATTAAATTAACACGTGCAGTAAAGCATTTTACTGGATTATTCACTTCATGATTGTGGAGATATTTTACTTTAACGGACAAAAATTAGGGTAGGATACTAGCTAGGTACAGTCAGAGTCCCTTTATATTTAGCAACACAGTTACTAGCGCTAACCATGAGCAGCAGCTCCCTTCTCTCAATGTCATTGCATACAACGTCGCGAAATTAAGGTCTCATCATCGACAGTGCATAACCTCATCAATAAATTCAGAGAAAATGGAAAAATCTTGGAAATGGCAAAGGAGCAAGGTCAAAGACCTTAACTGGATGCCGTGATCTTCAGGCCATCAGATGCCACTGCATCACTCACCGGCATCATTCAGTCATTGACATTACTCAATTAGCCCAGGAATACTAATAGAAACAAATGTCTGTAAACACAGTCTGCCGTGCCAACCACAGATGCCGCCTAAAACTCTATCATGCAAAAAGGAAGCCATTGTTGAGCATGATCCAGAAGCGCCGCCATGTTCTGTGGGCTCAGGCTCATTTAAAATGGACTGTAGCAAAGTGGCAAAGTGTCATGTCCAAATTTCTGAGTCCAAAGTCCAAATTTGACATTCTTGTTGGAAATCATGGGCGTTGTGTCCTCCGGGTCCTGATCTTTCACCGATTGAGAACATTTGGTGCATAATTAAATGAAAAGTCTGTCAAAGGAGACCCAAAACTCTCCAGCAGCTGGAAGTCTGTATTAAGCAAGAGTGGGATCAAATTCCAATGGTTAGACTCAAGAAACTTGTCTCCTCAATGCTCAGACACCTCCATTAGAAGAGGGGATGCCACACCATGGTAAACAGGCCCCTATCCCAACTTTTTTGAGACCTGTACCAGCCATCAAATTTGAAATGAGCTCAATTTGTGGATAAAATTGTAAAATTTCTGAGTTTCAACATTTGCTTTGTTATCTCTGTTTCATTGTGAATAAAATACTGGCTGGTGTGATTTGAAAGTTATTGCGTTTTGAAACAAAGTATACAATTTATACTTTGTCCCAACTATTTCGGAATTGGGGTTGTACGTTGCTGCTCAGCTAATTTTTGATTGATGATTAATATAGAGGGAAGCCGGAGGACCAAATAGAAGACTGAAAACAACGTATTGGCTAAATTGGGCAAAAAATGTTGGAAAAGGAAGCATAGAAGGCCAAGTGGGGAATGCTACTGAATACCAAAAATATTGAGCTGTACTGAGCTTACTTATCTAAAAGACTGCAAAGAACAGTCTGCAAAGAACTTAATACAAATTCCTGACACATCTGTAACTGATGCCACGTGCCATATTTTGTTCAACATTAGCAGCCAAAGCTGTTAATCACAAATAATTAAGTTCACTAACTTCAGTTGGGAAACAAAGACCACACCTCATGTCTCACCGCAATTTCCCATTCAAACCTACATAGGTGTGTCTAACCCTTTTCCTGTCTTTTTCTCCCCCGCTCTCTCTTTCAGCAGACCTGCAGGGGATTCCGTAAGAGGGAGAGGACTCCCTGCAATAAGAAAGACAACACTCACCCTGCACTTTGAGTCTTAACTCCATAAGCTGTGCAAGCCTTTCCCTGTTCCTTATTTTTAATAAACTGGACAATAAGCTTCTAAATTGTGTCGTCTTTGGTTGCGAAAAAGTCAAAGTGCAGGGTTGATATGATTACTTCATTATTTTTGTGGTCGCTGTAATTTTTAATGATTGATAGATTTGCTCCCACTGAACTGAGTCTACATTTTTTTTTTTTTTTCTCCAGTAGGGGTGCACTCCTAAACTGGAAGGAGTGAGCCTCGCTAGTGAGCCAGTGTGAGGTGGGGGCTAGCTTGGGAGGAAAAACGCTCCTCCCATTCTTAAGAGGAGCTGCCAGTCTTTACTTCGAGCTACGAGGACTGTGAGGTGCAAACTGGAGATAAACAAGCTCAACTTTCCTCCCAACTGCACAGGGAGCTCAGCCTTCAATTAGAGGCCTCACCATCACCGCATCATTGACTAAGAAGACACACTGCATGTGTTATTTCTGTGGAACTGATAAAAATGAAACTGATTAAGACTGAGACATAAGACCAATAATTTTGCTGAGGCTCCAAGAAATGTATTGCATTCACTATGAGCCACATTTGTTTTATCTCATTTGTTCAAGTGTGCATAGAAAACGGGGTGTACAGTGAAATCCACTCGATGCATTTTGTGGCCAATAAGTTGACAGGATGAATATTAGAGGATCCCTAACATGATTACACATTATGGAAGATGTTGCCATCATCATAAAACAAACATGAGCACATACTTAGTGAGATCTCACAAAATATGTGGTGATGGTCGAACTTCCATTAAAATAGGGAGGAAAGTCGAGTTCATCTCTCTTCTTTTTGCACCTTGCAATCCTCCTGGCCACGCCTACCGTTTTTCCAACCCAGTTTAGATTAAACCACGCCCACTTCGCCAGTATGGAAGCCTCAAAATCAGAGCCATGTAAAGTGAGTTGCATCAACTGAAGTTGAAAATTCTTGATCGTCACATGGTTCATGGAGACTGCAAATAGCTCCAGGTAGTTATTGTCGGTCAATTTAAATGCATATGTCAAATAGGCTAGATAGAGACATACCTGCCATTTTCGATAATCAGTAGTCAGTAAATAGCGTTATTTCTATCTTGTTGACATATGTTAGGCTTGAGTTAAGGTTAGATGTTGCTCAGATTAGATGGCTATGTTAAACAACTGCAAAAAATGGGAGAATGATGAAGATTTGCACCCAATATATGCACTACTCAAGCGGTTTTAGTGCCTTAAGAGTATTAAAAGTCAAATTACGAAAATAAGTTTTTGTCAGTTTAAAGAGTTTGTTCCTGTTGGTGATTGCTTTGAATGATTTATTTTTGGTTTTGTCTACAATGCAAGTTTATTCCCATCCTAATGTTTTGATAAATGCAGAGGGAGGGGAAGGAAGGTTTGATTTTGCCATTTCTTTAATTGTTCGTGGTTTTAATTGTCCCAAGGAAATTGAGGACCTAAGTAATCAGTTCAATAATGACCAATTTAATCTTTGACTTTCAGAGAGGACAGAAGACCGACAGGAGTCTATCAATGATTATAAACTGACAGCACAACGAGTCATTGCATTACTAGTGGCAGCTAATAATTTTAAGTGCGGTATCTAAGAAAATGCATCGCAAATAATTAAAATTTGTTTACAATTCTTTTGCACCTTTGCACTTATTATTATACATTGATGCATTAATTCAAAGAATTTTGTTGTTGTCTTTTTGCAGAAAGAAGGTATAAATTCATCTTAAACTTGCATGTACAGAAAAGTTTTTAAAAGGGTTCACTGAGCACACCGCGTCCAGACAGTACAGGACACATTAAAACACACATTTGTATCATTATATACATACAGACACTAATGAATATTGCACTTATATACTTTAATTACTTCATGAAAAGGAAATCTTGAATAAACTCAAAAACATGAGTGGCATATCAATCAGTTTGTCAGTGCTCTCTCCTCCATGTTGGCCTTGTATTTAGTCTCCACCATGGTTGCTGTGCTACGCGGGGATGCTCCGATCGCAGGGGGATTGAGTAGAAATGTACGGTTTCTCCAGTGACATGGAGAAGAGAGCGAATGCGCTCCTTAACTGGGAGGGGCGAGCCTCGCTAGTGAACTAGTGTGAGGTGGGAGCTAATACTGCGAGATGGGAGCTGGTACTGTGAGGTGGCAGCTGGCTTGGGAGGAAATGCGCCCTTCCCATTCCTAAACTAAGAGCTGCCAGCTTATACTTTGGGCTGGCCAGGAGGATTGCGAGGTGCAACCAGGAGAGATGAACTTCACTTTCCTCCCTATTTTAATTGAAGTTTGACCATCACCACATATTTTGCAAGATTTCACTAAGTATGTGCTCATGTTTGTTTTATGATGATGGCAACATCTTCCATAATGTGTATTCATGTTCGAGATCCTCTCATATTCATCCTGTGTACGTATTATTAACCACAAAATGCATCGAGCGGATTTCACCGTACACCCCGTTTTCTATGCACACTTGAACAAATGAGATAAAACAAATGTAGCTCAAATTGAATGCAATACATTTCTTGGAGCTTCAGCAAAATTATTGATCTTATGTCTCAGTCTTTTATTAGTTTCATTTTTATTAGGTCCACATAAATAACACATGCAGTATGTCGCTTTAGTAAAAGTGGAAAATGTATGATGAATTATCCTAAAAAAAATGGAGATTCCATGGAACATTTGTAACTTTATGGGGTCTTGGAGGAAGCTCGCAACATATGCGGTGATGGTGGGGCTCCCTGTGCAGTTGTGAGGAAAGCTGAGCTTGTTTATCTCCAGCTTGCACCTCACAGTCCTCGTAGCTCGAAGTATAGGCTGGCAGCTCTCAGGTTTGGAATGGGAGGAGCGTTTTTCCTCCCAAGCTAGCCCCCGCCTCGCACTGGCTCACTTGCGAGGCTCGCTCCTTCCAGTTTAGGAGTGCACCCCTACTGGAGAAGAGAAAAAAAATGCAGACTCAGTTCGGCGGAAGCAATCTATCATTCATTAAAAATTACAGCGACCACAAAAATGTGAGGTAATCATTTTCAAACACTGCACTTGCACTTTTTCGCAACCAAAGACGACAAAATTTAGAAGCTTATTGTCCAGTTTATTAAAGATAAGGAAAAGGGAAAGGCTTTCACAGCTTATGGAGTTAAGACTCAAAGTGCAGGGTGAGTGTTGTCTTTCTTATTGCAGGGAGTCCTCTCCCTCTTACGGAATCCCCTGCAGTTTTGCTGAAAGAGAGAGCGGGAGAAAACGGACAGGAAAAGGGTTAGACACACTTACAAAACCCAAAACCAGTGAAGTTGGCACGTTGTGTAAATCGTAAATAAAAACTGAATACAATGATTTGCAAATTTGCAAATTTCAAATTCAATTGAATACACTGCAAAGACAAGTTACTTAATGTTCGAACAGGTAAACTTTGAAATTTTTTGCAAATATTAGCTCATTTGGAATTTGATGCCTGCAACATGTTTCAAAAAAGCTGGCACAAGTGGCAAAACAGGTGGGTGCCATGATTGGGTATAAAAGCAGCTTCCCTGAAATGCTCAGTCATTCACAAACAAGGTTGGGGCAAGGGTCACCACTTAGTAAACAAATGCGTGAGCTGATTGTCGAACAGTTTAAAAACAACATTCCTCAACGGGCTATTGCAAGAAATTTAGGGATTTCATCATCTATGGTCCGTAATATCGTCAAAGGGTTCAGAGAATCTGGAGAAATCACTGCACGTAAGCAACAAGGCCGAAAACCAACATTGAATGCCCGTGACCTTCGATCCCTCAGGCTGTACTGCATCAAAAACCGACATCAGTGTGTAAAGGACATCACCACATGGGCTCAGGAACACTTCAGAAAACCAATGTCAGTAACTACAGTTCGTCGCTACATCTGCAAGTGCAAGTTAAAACTATACAATGCAAAGCGAAAGCCATTTATCAACAGCACCCAGAAACGCCGCTGGCTTCGCTGGGCCCAAGCTCATCTATGATGGACTGATGCAAAGTGGAAAAGTGTTCTGAGGTCTGACGAGTCCACATTTCAAATTGTTTTTGGAAACTGTGGACGTCGTGTCCTCCGGACCAAAGAGGAAAAGAACCATCCGGACTGTTATAGGCGCAAAGTTCAAAAGCCAGCATCTGTGATGGTATAGGGTTGTATTTGTGCCTAAGGCATGGGCAACTTGCACATATGTGAAGGCACCATTAATGCTGAAAGGTACATACAGGTTTTGGAGCAACATATGTTGCCATCCAAGCAACGCCTTTTTCATGGATGCCCCTGCTTATTTCAGCAAGACAATGCCAAGCCACATTCTGCATGTGTTACAACAGCATGGCTCCGTAGTAAAAGAGTGCGGGTACTAAGACTGGCCTGCCTGCAGTCCAGACCTGTCTCCCATTGAAAATGTGTGGCGCATTATGAAGCGTAAAATACAACAACGGAGACCTCGGACTGTTGAACAACTTAAGCTGTACATCAAGCAAGAATGGGAAAGAGTTCCACCTGAAAAGCTTCAAAAATTGGTCTCCTCAGTTCCCAAACGTTTACTGAGTGTCGTTAGAAGGAAAGGCGATGTAACACAGTGGTAAAAAGGCCCCTGTGCCAACTTTTTTGCAATGTGTTGCTGCCTTTAAATTCTAAGTTAATGAAAAAGTTTCTCAGTTTGAACATTAAACATCTTTTCTTTGCAGTGTATTCAATTGAATGCAAGTTGAAAAGGATTTGCATATCATTGTATTCTGTTTTTATCTATGATTTACACAACGTGCCAACTTAACTGGTTTTGGGTTTAGTAGTTTCAACATGTGAAATGTTATCCATGTTCTATTGTGAATAACATCTTGGTTCATGTGATCTGTAAGTAATTGCACTTTGATTTTATTCAAAATTTACACTTCGTCCCAACTATTTCGGAATTGGGGTTGTAATATTGACAGGTAATGGTCAATAGAATGTCAAATCCTAAAACACTCAAACCTTGGATCACGTTTTAGTATACTGTACAGAAGAAAAAAAAATTCGCTCTTTCGAACAATATTAATAGCTATGCATCACAGAAAACGATGGCTGTCTTATTTCTCGTCGCGAAACGTAAATTTTATTGTTATAATACCTAACGTTAGCTACCTTGTACTCAAAGAAAACCTCAATTCACCTCCACTGGCCTGTCTGATGTTATATTAAACTTACTTCTCAAAAAAAAATCACTCCGTCCGCAAGAAATATAACTTTAAGAGGCATTTTTCCCACTAATTTCGCGACGTTGGATGCAGTGACATTGAGAGAACGGAGCTGCTGCTCATGGTAAGCCTTAACAGTAACTGCGTCGCTAACTATAAAGGCACTCAGACTGTAGGCTACCTAGCTAGTGGCTACCCTTCCCTAATTTTTGTCCGTTAAATATCTCCACAATCATGAAGTGGATAATCCAGTAAAATGTTTTACTGCACGTGTTAATTTAATTCAGATGTGCTGACAATACATAGTGTAATTGTTCAAAGGTCTTACCTTTTGAAAGATCACGGTGAACTGGCCATTCCGCTTCGCGCAACTCAGCTGTGCGATGTGGCCAATTGGAGTCAACAGCTTCCGTATTGCGGAAGTGGACGTGATTTCATCTAAATTGGGTTGGAAAAACGATAGGCGCAGCCGGCTGCAGATACGGAGCGGAGGTGCTTGCTATCTGGGTAAAGCAGGGCTGGGCAATTCCAGTCCTGGAGGGCCGGGGTGTATGCAGGTTTTTATTTCTATCAATTACCCTGACTAATTGAGTTAATTGATTGCATACACAAATCTATATTTTTGTCAAGATCAGATCAAAGAAAAAACTTTTATGCAGGGAGACGAGAACAGTCTTTGTTGGGCATTCACGATAATTTAAAGAAATACACCTGAAATGTCAGATTTCAGAAATAGTTTGGCTAGTTTAAATTATCAACTAATTGAAGGCCAGAAGTTGGTGTGTAAACCAGGGACAGACACGGCCCTCGTTGCCCACCTCTGGGGTAAAGCTATACATTTCCATTAAGTAGGCCTACTACAGGAAATTAACCTCAGCTAGCCATCTAGCTTTCGTGCGTGTCTAAAGCTGCTTTCACACCGGACTCAAAACAAACCTTTCGCCAGACAGATCAAATCCTCGTCAATGCGAAGAGGCGAATACACACGTATTTGAAAGTAATCTGTCGTGTGAAAAACCCGCCTCGCAACCTGGTGTGAAAGCGGCTCAACGCCACCTATTCTGGCAAACGCCCTGGCGAACAATCCTGAAGTTTCTAATATTTCAATAGCCTCCTTTCTGTACTTTTATTTCATTATGTATGGTAGCCCTACAATATTTCAATAGTAACACAAATTTATATTGTGCGTTCCAAAAGAACATAAAATCACTACAGTAATACAATCGTTTTTTGGTGATAAATATTATGGTTCCAACGGTGTTTTTTTGTAAGGGTCTGTCAGCTGGCTATGGTAAATAAAGCGTATTATCTTACCTAACGTTAAAATCCTTTATTTTGATTGGCTGACAGACGTTTAATTCTTTTCCATGTACTCCGTGAGTCTCACGGTGTATACGATCATATACCCCGTGAGAGTATGATTTTGAATTCCTTTAATTCGATTCAACCGCTTGTTTGCCGATGTAACGGAACGTAAATCTGAATTGTTTACCGCGTTTCGTCTGCTTTTGACAGCTGTCAAAATGGCATTGAAACATTTCGCTAATCACACAGACGACGACATTCTTGAGAAACCCGCAAAAGTGATCCCCCAAAATACAAAAAAGTCAAATACCTTATCTTCGTCTATGTTGCGTGAATAGGCTACCTATCAGAAAAAGGAGATGATGTGGACTTTGAATGCTTCGACAGCGTTCGCTTGGCTGAGACGCTGAGTCACTTGTATTACAACAATACTCACTTGTATTACAACAATATGCTGCAGTAAGCATAATGAATTCTGTTTATATAGGTTGCCACCGTAAGATAGAGACTGTCAGATTAAACCGCGGCTTCGCCTTGGGGAACATAGATTCAGAGGCAGGGTACATCACGCCATATACCCCTTGAAGGAGCTGTACAACTTATAGTGTAGCCTACTATGTACATTTCATTGTAAAGCTAGCAGATCTTACCAGTTGGCTGTCTTGCGTGACATCAGTTGCCATATAAGGCAGTTCCGGACATTTCGAAGGGGGCATTCCCGATCAGTTTAATTAATCCGAAATAGTGTAAAAACAACAAATTTTCACGGAAAAGCGTTTGCATCTTTGTTGTTATCGCGAAAAAATACAGTAGCAAGTTACCAATGTCAATTTCGGCCGATTTAATGTCAGGGAACCTTTAAGCGTCGAAGTGTAGGCCTAAGCGTTTATCACTGCACTACAAAAAATAAATGCATTTAAATCTGTAATATTTAAACTTGAATAATCTTTAAAAGGCAGCTTGCATTTAAATAATATTAACGATTTCTGCTAAGAATTGGCATGATCAGAAAATTATCTATTCATAAACCCACAGAACACAGCAAAAACAGGTTCCGATTAGATTCAAATACTTAGACGAAACTGAACAGCTGAATTGTTGTATATTAATGACAGGGCAATTTAAAATGCGACAAAATGGGTGATAATAATAATAATAATAATATTTGCATATACCAGATCGGCAATTAGTAGCCTATTAGTGAATAAGCATTCAAGACAAACAAAAGTTCACTGTTGAGTTTTTCAAACAAGTTTAGTCAGACATACAGCAGAACACAGGCACTTCAGTGTAGTAGGATATTACAAAAACTGCTTCATGATCAAATTTACAGTAACTGGAAAGGCTCCATATAGCAGCAGATTTATAGGATGTGGACAAATGTTTAATACAGTTTGCAGCTGTGCCAAAAGTAACCCTGTGCATTGCAGTGACCAATAGCAAACGGCACAAAATCTTCACATTTAATTTTTTGCCAAAAGAAAAAACCACGGACAAACAATGAAAGTTCATTCTTTAGTTAAAGATCTGGTTGATCACTACGCGTTAATCTGCTGGGTATTTCTGGTCAATGTAAATGCTTTTCAATAGAAAGGTTTTCATTTTGGTATAGGTTTCCTCATTTTTTATTCATATAATAGCAGGTTTCATTTCAACTCTTTTCTTAGCGAAATAATAAGAAATTAAACAAGTGTTAAAAACATTCAATACATCTGGAGACCGAAATGCATTTAAATCCATTAACTAAACCACACATTTTAACCCACGGAAGAGGTTTTTTGTTGTTGTTGGAACATTCTTTAACATGTTTAGAGTGTGTGATTGAACTTGATAGAACTTGATTGCTTTCAGTTACGAGGAATGATTGTTACATCCCCATAAGACTGTTTAGTTAAGAGCTTCTTTTTAATCCCACAAATTAATTGGTTACCTGCAGACCAAATTATCATCAACATGGTTAATATTAGACATACAGTATGCTGACGAAATTAAAAAAATATATATCATGATAAAATCTCGGGCCACATACAGCTGGAATGAACCCATGGATTGCGATGAAGCGTGCCTTTGTGCTTTTACGACACTGTCACGTAGATCCATGAGATAGTTTCGCAAATGAGGAACGTTGTTTGGAAATGAAGTATGCTCTGGGAACAAAGTCACCCGCTAAAGTGATGTCAAAAACATGAAGTTCTTTAGAAGTGCAGAAAAATCTTGGGTTTGCGCAGGTGTCCCATTTAGTGACCATATGGATGCTCTTTTTCCACGATAATGCGACCTTTCGCAACAATCTGACTTCTGGATAGACCGAAACTCACTCTTAACTTGGAACGGGGATTCTCGTCTGTGTCCGGCTCCACATAGACTACCTGAGTCTTGCCTTATTTAAGCCCAACTCCCGCCACCATCCCTAAGCGGTCACCTGCTATTGATACACAATGAAATGCAATTCCCGTCTATTCGCTGCCTGTCGTTTCTCTCAGTCAAGCCACTTATTTCAGAAAGCATCACCTTATTCTTTCTCCAACGAAACATCTCAAAAATAAAGTCTAGGATGCGCTGCGATAAGGATTCTCTTCAAATCTTGGTTGCGAAGCGTGAATTTCACGTAAAAGCAATGTAGATTAATACCGCATGTAAAACAGCAAGCAACCTTTGCGGTTTTCAGTTCATCATATGGCACAATACACCATGTGATAGATCAAATAAAATCACAGGCAAATAAAAATATTAAAGGAGCAATTCGCTGATAATTAAACCATACGTAGTTTCTACGTGTAGGCCTAGGCTCCGCATAAATAGGTCACACACAAACCATTCACATTTTCCCACAGCAGCTCGAGATATTCGCGTGTTTATTACCCCCATAGCTTCCCTATGCATTTCTGTCGAGGCAACAACCACCACCATAAAGCATTGCCCCAGATAAGTAGGCCTACTCCAGACAAGCCCTCAACCCCATCAGATCAATGATCTACAGCTGTCATAGACTGCATTGCATTGAAACACCATTCACTTCACACCAGAGGACTGGTTGTGATTCGAATGGCGGCAGCTTATCCTGGGCATGAGCTACGAATAGGCTAAAGCTAAGGTATATATATATATATTTTTTTTTTTTTTTTACTTTACTCATTTCCCCGCAGATAGGCCTACAATGTACCCAAGAGTTTGCTGCAACACTTTCTTCTAGAGGACCACGATAGAAATTTCCAATTAGAATTACGAGGTTGTCCTCCTAATCAAATTCTGAACGACGCGGGCATACTTTCCATTTCTGATCCAAGCAATAAACATCAGTCAATGCCATTTCTCAAAGTTTAGGCTGCATCCTTCGAAGGCTGCGATTTTTAGGGGTCGTCACTTAAGCGACAGTTAACTGACTGAAAAATTAAGTTCATACCGTAAATCAATGGTATTCCTTAGGCCTAATTGAATCAATATCATCTCTTAACCTCCATTCATGCAATGAAGGTAGAATGGGGAATTGTTTCTCTCAATAATCATATGTACGCTGTACGCTCTACCCCTAGAAAGTGGCGAGCTTCGACTGTATAAAAAGATGAACGCAGCACCCGGGTCTGCAGTGAGGCCGATGCGGAAATCTCAAAAAAATTATATTAAATGGCCAGCAGATGGCGACGCCGGTGGTTGCAGAAAGTTCAATGCTATTGAAGTCTATGGGAAAAATTACCCTACTTTGCCACCTGATTTATTATTTCAATAATGATTTCCCACATAATTTTATGGTGTCTATCACGAGTTTCAAGTCTCCTTCGATATATCGTGATGTTCATTTTTGTAAATTATGGTCCCAGGTAGAATAGAATAAAGGATAAAGCCAGAATATGCTTTAGGGCCCTGGCTATCCTCTGTTCCTCGTCCGATATGGTCAGATCCAGAGCCAAGTTCCTCCCCGGATCTTCAATTCACGCTTTCGTCCAATAGGAATCACATCAGGTTTCAAAATGACAAAATTGTGCTGTTCATATTTCCAAAATCGAGGCTTCCAAAATGGTATGCTGAAACCAATGGGTGACGTCACAGTTGCTTCGTCCATCTTTTAATACAGTCTATGGTGGCAAACTGGCAGCGCCCAATTAATAATGTCTTCATGCGTTCAAAACGAGCGTGTTAACAAGTAATTTTTGTCGTCTTAAGACACAGAAATTGACGTCTTAATGCAGACATCAAAATAGATGTTTTGGACCCAATGACGTTCCATATTGGGCAACCAGGGGACGCAGTCATGGAGCCTGGCTTTTCAGGGGTGACGACCACTCTAAAAACCTCGACCGATTCGTTCCTCATCAAACGTTGGATGTGTGACGTCTGAAGCCATTAGCCGGAACATTTTTCTGGATAATCATGGCGGCATCCAGCGCTGGGTTCGATGTCAAATTGGCAAAAACATTGTGTTGCCTTTTGTGTCCAGACACGAAGACGCATCGCCACGCACAGATTTTGCGAAGGCCAGTTTTGCCTACATTTTTAGGAGGCGATTTAGTGCGCAGATTAGACAACTGTGTAATCCATGTTCCGGAAAAGAAATGTCAGGTGGAGCAACATATCAACTTTGTCACACATCCAAGGCTTGACGAAGAGCGGCAGAATCAGCCGAGAAGTTCCGAGTGGGGCAAGGACTAGAGTGCTGTGCTGAAATAACTTGTAGTTCTTCCTGGCTTCCAACTACGCCACTGCACGCATCAAATGACGACACTAGAGGGGGGAGTAGACAGATTTTGCATCTGATTGTCAGGGATTAACAGAAAATTGGCAAAATTCCATGCATTTTTCAAACTACTTCTCTAACTCTGATAGGAGGAGAAGACTGAAAATAGGCGAAATGTCTCTTTCAGGCCCAGGATAGCTACTTTTCACAGTGATGATGACCCCAAGAAAATATTAGTCATAAGCAGTGAAGAATTATAAAGAGAGGGAAGGACTACAGGACAGCTGAAACATTTGCCTCTGCAACATTATGTAAGGGAATGAGTTTGGCAGATGACAGGCCATTCAAGTCAGATAATGTTATTTCACATGAAAAAAAAAAACTTGAATGAACGCAACACATTAGGAGGCAGCCGTCATTCAGCAGATCCAATAGCTCATATTCCACAGATTTTCACACAAAGAGAAAAAGCTTGTATTACACCAATTTGTAGTCCATATAATTTGCGGCCTATAATTACAACAGACACTATGGTAACATTCATGCAAAACTTGCTCCATTGAAATGGATGTCTGATACAACTACTTACACGCCAAGTCCCAGAAAGATAAAGTTACCCATTATTTCATACAAACCTATACTGACATGCACATTAAGCACAAGCAGTGATTAATCGGTAGACTTTACGTGTCATTCAAACATGCGACAGGGCACCCAATCCAAATGGCATGCACTGATGATAATGATGACGATGGACATATATGTATAATGGAAGGTTATTCAAGGCAGACGGAAGGCAAAAAGATTCATTTAGGCAAAACTGAACTTCCATTCATGGCAGTGAGAGAATGTACCCAGAGCATGAATGAGAATATAGGAGTCACACAAACAATCTGGCTGAGCGTTAAAGACAGACTGCTCATCACTCAAAGTCTTCACACACAAAAATAATGCAAGCAGTGGTAATGACACTTGATGTCTGCAATCATTATAAAGTGGTTGGAGTCTTCGGTCTATGGAGCAACCATCAGTTTTATGTTGTATTCAGTGTCTCGCTGAAGTTGAAAATTATGGTGCATCCCACTGACAGGCGAGGCAACAGTCAAAGACCTACTGTTCAAAATAAGATACTATACATAACTTATACAACAAACTATTATGCATCAAGGTCAAGAAAAAAGAGGGTGATTCATAAAATATTGTAAATGTAGAGTGACTGGCACCATTTTCTTGATTTTCCAATCCATGAACATCAGATAGATGGCCTGTTTTGCATGCTGAGGTGAAATAATCGCAGAAACTGAAACAAGTCCTCATGTGCTTTCAGACATGAGGGAATTTCAAAACAAGAATGGATATAAATGAGCAAGCCTGTCTGAATCCTGGCTGACTGAATTGAACTTTCCAGTATTCAATCAAATAGTGAAAATTGAGAAGACAAGCTCTTCTGATGAGCCATTATAGTAACTTCACCGCAAATAAATATTTTGCTGCTACAGAACGTGTTCCAGAAAATAAACCCTGCTGCAAATATTAATAATATAATTTGTTAAATAAATGCTTCCTAAAATTAGATTGAAATACAAAATCTAAGTAATTTTTTTTTATTCACGGCTTTGCCACTGTCAGTCCACGAAACCAGCCAAACTAATGACAACTAGCAGATTTTTTTTTTTACAATATAGGCCACTGTATTCATGTTTTAATACCTTAACTGCCTTCAGTTCATTCCAAAGTGTTCGAGTGTTCAAACTTTAATATCTGCTGCTACATTAAAGAACCGCATAGCAAATGTCAATAACTTGACGGTAATTATTTGGATTTTACGTGTAAGAATCAGCTTAAGCCTCCAGTGCATTGAGATCTAACACGACATCTAATATGAATCACCCCTAGTGTCCATAGTGCAGATGTCCGGATGAGCTAGACCATTTTCCTGATTGTCCATCTCAAAAGCAAGAGAAGCACATTTTGTGGGAGCGTAGTTTGCTCTACCCGCCGCCATTCGTCGTGCAGAAATCTGCCGAGCAGGCAAGCGGCACAGCGCTACGCCTGAGAGCAGCCATATCAGTCCACGGCCGTGACCTCGTCGATGAGCGCCGCCTTGCAGTCGCCCAGCTGGCTGGTGAGGTCCGGGGGCCGCGGCGGGGTTAGCTCAGGGTCGGCGGGGGGCGGTAAGGGCATGGCGGGGGGCGGTAAGGGCGTGGCGGGGGGGCAGGGACAGGCGGCCCTCCTGCAGCAGTAGCAGCGCAGGCAGTCCGCGACGTTGTGCCGGAAGAGGCGTCGGCAGGGGTGGCAGTACTGGTAGAACACCATCATGAAGAGGACGGCCATGCCGTAGCCAATTAGCAGCTGTATGGCCAGCAAGGGGCTGCAAACGTACTCGTAGAAGTCAGTTTTGAAGAAGTACCACATGGTCACCAGGAAAACATTCTCCCCGAAGCGGGCGCAGTAGTACAGAGCCAGGCGGCCCCAGCTCAGCTGCTTCTCGATCAGGTCGCGGTGGGCCAGGTTCAACTGCACAGCCGACCAGCAGAAGATGTTTATCGCCGCGTAGAGGAAGGTGACCAAGCACAGCACCACCGTGGTGCCCACTTTGCTCATGTTCTTCTCCACGTTCTCGGTAAGCGAGCCCTTCCCCATCCAGAATTCCACCCAAGGCAGGAAGAAGAAGAACAGCAGGTTGGCCAGTCCGACAGGCACCACCCAGTATGTGAGCGCCGTGCTGAAGAGCACCAGGGCCGTGGTGCGGGTGGCGATCTCCAGCCCACGCCACAGCCACATCACCAGGTACGCCACCAGCCGCACCCGCACCTTGTAGTCATCATACTTGATCTGGATGGCGAGTACGCTGCAAACTACAGCTCCATAGGTGACGGAGATGAGAGTAATGCTGATAAGGGCCGCTGCAAAACAGGTACAACATCCAGGTAATGCAATCGTATAGTGAAGCATAGTGAAGAGTCTAGTCCCTTGTACAGACATGCTGTACAGACATAAAAATCTTCACTGCCCCCCCCCCCCCCCCCCCCACACACCCTTAATCTGCATCAGTGAAACTGCCCAATAGCATTTCCCAGTAATTACAAGTCTTTTCTCAAGTAGAGGTTTGTCTTTACTTTTTTAAAAATCGCTTTAAGATACTGTTGACTTCTCAAGAGAAACTGTCATATCCCCATTACCCTCATCATATGGTAAAACAGACTCATCTCAAATGTTTAGCGCTAAGGAAAGAATCACAATCTCCTGTTAATTTTGGCCAGGACACTGTATTTTGACTAGAGTGACCATAGCCAAATGTGAAATTAAATGCGGGCTGTTGTCGGCGCAGTGATATAATTGCATTTCAAAAGTAAATTTTTTTCAGTACTCATTTCTCATCCCTGAATCTTTGGCACTTCTGGTACCCCTTAAAAAAAAAAATGTAAAAAAAAATAAAGAGTATTGGCGCCTTAAATTAGCTTTTCCATTGAACCAATCTTTCACCAACAAAAATTTAAGGCAAATCTGAGTTCATATATCACCCTCTGCCTGATTCTTAGAAAAACGGGCTCTTAATCCCTTCCAAAAAAAAAGCTTTGCAAACCTTGGTTTCATAATCTGCGACATTAGGTTTCACGCGAACTCGGTTCCCCGATAGTTTTGAATATTGGCAACAAGGGCTGATCAGTCAGACCCCAATGAGCTCAAACACACTCTTGCAATTGGGTCTCAACACTTTCCGCAATAGGAGACGGCAGCTGCTGTCACAAATACACCAGATACACGCTGCCGATGGTCACCATGACGCAACCCTGACTTTACTGGGCAAAGAGTAAAAAACCCCATAGTATGAATATAAGAATACCACATGTTGAGGTTTTCCCTCAAGTAGGTAGAAAGTCAATGACAAGTATCATTTTCCATGATGTATTACAGTCTCACATGCATATTCTGTACCTGCTGGTTGAGGAGCTTCACTGAAGCTACATCACACTTGAATTGAAAGGAATATTAAAAACCAAGAACGCCATGTTTTCATGGCCACAGCATCACATCAAATATAAAATAACTACTTCTTAGAGATGCGCCGAATTTTCAGCCACCAAAAATTTTCAGCCAAAAAAGGCAAAAAAATGCATTTTTCGGTTTTCGGCCGAAAGACTTAACACCGAAATAATACGGCCGAAACAGGATGTTGTGATGACGCAAGCAAAAACTGCGGCCAGCATGCGCCTGCCTGTATGTTTTAAATCGGGGGACGCGCAGCACCGTCACCACATTATGGCACTAAAGTCCGCGAGTGCTGAATTGCAATTTTTGTTCGACACTGTCCTGATGCATAGGATAGCAGCTGGCGTTGTGTCCGATTCGGTTGCACATTAAATACATACCACATAAAAACACGAGGAAATGATATCCGTAAAAGGCACAGAGTATTCATAGACAATGGCAATATATTCTCAAGGCATTTGTGTACCATCAGTATTCCATAATGTAACTACAACCCCTGGAAAAATATGGAATCACCACACACGGATGTTAATTTGCCTTTTTTCCTTCATAACAAAGAAGCAAATAACACATATGATATAAGAATTATTGTTTATTAGCTTGACATGCAGGCGTCATTTAACATTTCACTTTGAAAGTGAGGGCAAACACTTGGCCTACGCGCAAATTGCGGGAGATGGGAGAGAATTAGAAAGTATCGCTTTACGATGCTTCATCTCATCTGTGATACCTTAACCTTTCCTGATAACAAAATGCTTCATCAGCACCCGTAAAGTTATTCTCGGCGCAATTTTCGTAGAATAGGGGCAGCATAAATACTTTCTCAAGGGGAATTGGGGAAACAGAATTGGACACAACGCCGTTGCTTCTAATTTCGCTACGAACTGGATCTCGGACAAAGAAACGCATTTCATAAATGCAGTAGCTTCGGTGAACAAACACAACTTGTTTGAAAGGAAAGGCAACACACAGTATATTTATCAAGCTGCCTAAAACAACACACATTTCAAAAACACAATTTGAGGACCTGTTTGAATGATGGAAAGTGAAGCCTGTTTCCGGTGAACAAACGCAACCTTGTTTGAAAGGTAAGGCAACGCACAGTATATTTATCAAGCTACCTAAAACAACACACGTTTCAAAACCACAATCTACAGACCTGTTTCAGTGATGGAAAGTGATGCCCGTTTCCTAGCGATAATGCGGAAGCGAGTCGTCTATTACAGCCAATTCTCTCTGACCAATCAGTGGGCTGTTGTTGTCGTCACGCAACACATTTTACAATTTTTCAGCAGCCAGTAATAGGCCAGTCAGTTATAGGCCTATAGGTTATTTATGAGTTGGGTCAAGTTTAACATTTTATTTATAATTTTATATTGTGCTTTGTTGGAATGTCAGTGCTAAATAAATATTTTCATATTTTATGCCATTGCAATGCCTTGACTTTAGTTAGGTAAGTACACAGTCATAGCCATAAATGCAATGGTACTAAAAATTGGCATAATTTCTTTTGGTGTTTCAGTTTTCGGCCAATGTTTCTCATTTTCGGTTTCGGCCAAAAATTTTCATTTCGGTGCATCCCCACTACTTCTTGCACGTCATTTTATGCACATTACCCTATAATTCAGCATGACATTTGGTATTGTTGGAAACATTGAGATCTGCACTAGAATTTAAAATAGGCCTATAGTTCCAGAGGTGTGAATATAGCAGCTGTATTTGATATATAGGTCAGCAGGTTTTATGGGGTTAAGATTTCCACAGTGTGAGGTCAGGACAGGACCCCACCTCTCTCCGGACCCAGGTATTTATCCTGGATCGCGGCGTAGAGCTGCAAGGTGAGCTGAGGGGTGGAGCCCAGGAAGGCCTGTATGACTGTGGTGCGTTTGAAGGCATTGCGATGGGCGGCCAGCTTGCGCTCCGAGTGGCCAATCTCCCACTCCATGGGCGTCCCCTGCCCTTTCTTCAGACGAATCTTCCGGGAGATGGTGACGTACGGCTCCTCCTTCCGACCCGCCCGGAAGTATATAACCAAGGCCTCGATACACCTGCCGGAGAGATAGAGTGAGATATTTAAAATATGTCAGGCCAATAAAGCTATTGAAATTGAGAGAGAGAGAGAGAGCGCATGAGCTGAATGACAAAGAGGCCCGAGGAAGAAAGAAAGCGAAGTGTCAATATACTCCACAGCTGTACCTTTAGATTCCTCTAAAGTTATTCAATCTAAAATGATCACAGTAAAACAATTTCCAACTACAGAGACAAAGAACAGCCATGGACCAATTAAAAATTTTATACACTTAATTAAAAATGTAGCTCCACCATCAGATGGCTTTAAATAATTATGCAATTGCAATTCTGGACAGAAGTTTGCAAGCAAATCAGAAACAGCTTTTATTGCCCACCATGAATTCAGTAGGTTAAAAGCTTCAATAAATAATTATAAATACAATCACTTTACTAATCGATTCTTGCATTCTTACATTCTTATAGCCATTTTTCACAGCAAATTTTTGAGCAATCGACTGGGAGTGTCTAATAAATGTTTGCCAGCAGATGGCGCTCTCCAACAACTAAGAAATTCGCACCAGGTTGTGTTTGAACTTCGAAAATAATGTACACAATGGTGTCGCTAAGGTTTTGCAACCAATTCACATTAAAAAAAAAAAAATCACGTTGGTGTGCCAAAAAGCAGAAGTACCATCCTGCCACATAGTTTGAGAGAAGAACTTGCTTCCTATTTTGAACAAACATTAGATCTTTATCTGGTCAAATAAAAAGACAGGAAAAACAAGTTTTTTGTTTAAAAAAAAGAAAAGAAAAAAAACTACACATCAGCCAACAATACAAAAGCGCTTCTTCCCTCAAAGGAACTGCCATCTTGGGATCCTGCCATTGTACTTCAGCCTTCGATAATTCCCATCAACTTCCTGAGAGACTGGTGCCAAAAGAACTACACATTCATTTACACTCCATATGTCTCTGTGCAGTGCAGTAAGGCGGAGCCAAAGCGGTGCATGTAATGCATGGCCATCCATTAAACCCCGCACAGTCTGCTGGTGCATACAGCACACGCACCACTCCAGTCACGCCTTACAGGACACACAGTGCACAAAGTCCTCTTTATGAAGACTGCTGAAACACAGAGACGTCTGTCAGATTCTACATTCATACTCTCTTATGTATCCATTCCAAAGTGCCCCACGCACGACAGCAGGGTATATATCCCTGAAATGACAGCATTCTCCTCGCAGGCAGTTTGGCCAAGTGGATGGGCAAAAGGACAGAGTATAGGGCCCAGGAATTCAACATGGTGGCTATTCTGGGCTCCAGGAATGTTCACAGCCAATTTAACACGATTCCCATAAAAACTGTTTGACTTCTCTTTAAAAAGAGAAGTTTGGTCACAGGGTGGTGCTACCGGAAGCACAGAAAAGATTGGGCACATTCATTGCAGAACATGATCTGCTCTTCACAGCTCCTCAGCTACTAGTCAATCTTGGTATAAAAAAAGCTTGCACAACAGAACATTGCCCAGTTATAAATGCGCATGCCAGCTATTGAAATTGGCCCAGAGTTCAGGCAATGTTTACCTGGGAAGCTAAAAAAAAAAAAAAAAAAAAAAAAAAAGGATTTCCTGTGGATGAAGCTCAGTGTAAACATGGACAAATTTCAGTAAATTGCCAGTCATTTAAGGACATTAATGTTCCTGCAGCACAGATTTTTTTCCCTGATTTTCATTCTTTATTATGCATTTTTAATTATCTGTTTTTGCAGAAAAAAAATCCCTCAATGGACTACAGCAAATAAAAAAAAATAAATATATATACAAATGTGTGTTTGTATATATTTTAATATAAAAATAAGATATAAACCGAAAAGATTTCAGTCACACAATTCACTTGTCACTTCAAGCTCTGACTATAAATGCAGATGCCCACTTCAAATCCTGGCTGCACCCCTGGGTCAGAGGGAGACCTAAATCAATACCAGACTTTTTCCATGCACTAGAAATGATCATTTAAAAATTTGAGTCACTCCACTCGGAAATGTGAAGTTAAAACAATCAGCTCCATGCACCAGCAATGAACACATTTTGTGAGATTCCCATAAAACAAGTAATGGTGCCCACAAAAAGAAAAGGATCTGCGGCAGGCGCAGCTGCGTCCAGGGAACATCCGTAATACCCCCAAAAAGCTCAGTTTGGGAGACATAATGAAGGAGGAAAACACTGCTGGATTCCTAAGCATTTGGAACATTTCAGTTCAGTACACCATAAAAATCATGTGCATGAAGTCCAGACATTCAGATTTGATTTCGAAGTTTTGATCAAATGAACCTTGCCAGGACTTAAAACCATTTTTTATATTTCCCCCATTTTAGCAACAGAGACGCAACTGTAAACCCACTGCATTTACTTCAGTGCAGTCTTCTCAAGATTGTTGACACAGATAGTCCTCCCGCCTCGGGGGTGTTCTTGGTCTGGACAACTGTTGTGAAGGGCGTTTTTCTTCACCAGCAAAAAAAATTAAAAAAAATTCTATCAGTCTTCAACAGACGTTTTTATTTGTGGTCTTCAGGTGTTCCTGAGCTAACCAGTGTGTTCTTTCTTTTCTCGAATGTACTGATGGGTTATTTGAGATATTTCACACCAATTATTGCCCGCTTCACTGGCAGAGCTGTCTTGGACTTCATGCAAAGAGTTAACAGGAGGAGATATTCCAAAAAGCCACAGCTGCTGCTTAATTGTAAATAAAATGATGGAATAACACAAATGAGGGGTGGGGGGACCACACATAGAAAATGTTTCAACTCTGTCAACTGAATTTGATGCAAATACCAAAACATTTTAAAGTTATGTCTGCACACAGAAATCAGATTCGTTCTTTGATTTTACTTCCAATTTGTAGATAAAATAACAATATCTCTGTTAATGTCCAAATAAGCATGTACCAGACAGTAATGCTAATATGCATCAAGTTATGTCTTAACTTTCCACAAAATGAGATTGTGCTTTTGTATGAATAATTGCACAAACACCCTCAAATATGTAGTGCGATGCAAAATTGTGACATTCTGTGTAATGTTGCCAGCCCAAACCCGCATTGCAAAATTGACTCATTCAGTTATTTGAATGCCATGTAATAATAAGCATCTGCAGGAATCACCTTTGACTGCAAATTCAAACAGGTTTGCAGCGGCACCCTTCTGACCGATCTTAGCTTGTCACAGAGGGGGAACGCAATTAAAATGTGAAGTCCAAGACTGTAAGTCTGTTCACTACAGAACCAGCAGCAGTAGGCAGAATGCAATTGGCGAATCAGTGATTCATGTTTCCCTGAAGGGAAATATCGCAATTTGCATGAGAGGGAGGGATGACCAGGTTTTGACACAGACAGCTGCCAAGTTTTGCAACTGTAGCATTGAGCCCAAGAATAGTGAGCTCTCAGACATGCGAAAAACGTTTTCATGTCCATTGACCTTGACCTTTGATCCAGGAGAACCCAACATGGTGGATGCACATGAAGCTATTGTGGCCAGCAGTATGCGAGATCTCGTCCGCACAAGAGAGTGTGACGCCAATGCGGACACTGACGCTAGCGCTAAAGCAGACAAGAAAACAGGGTAAGAAGCCAGATTATTCATGTTTTGCATGCCAGAGATACTGGGATCCTAGTTAAGCTCAGCGGCACTATACATTCCATCAAGTACTGGGAAATTTTGGTGGAAAATCTGATCTCTTCGGTGGCCAAGCCATGCCCATTAATGGATTTCCCAGCAGTGCAATCACTATAAAGACACATCGAAGTCCACACAGTAATAGTGAGGTAAAAATAGAACATCAATATTCTGTAATAACCATCTCAGTCTCTAAATGAAATGCCATCAAAATCCTGTGATCTGCACCAGAGAGAGCAGGCAATGAGTGCAAACTCGGTGAAGATTTCTACATGAAAAAGCCCCTTAAACATATTCTATAACCTAAGCACAAAGAAAAAGCACTGCATTAAGCCTGTGTATTGATCAAATCAAACCTAATGCTGGGTAGAAATAGTCTGACAGAGTACATAGTTGAAAAGTACAGTCAAATCTATCCACACAATGTGGGTAATACAGTGAATACCTGGTTAGGAAGTGAAAGCAAAGTCACAGACTTCCCTTGCAGGGTCTCTGCCAGAGGGTACTTTGGGTACAGATTTAGTTCCCACAGAAAATTTGCGGGTACTAAACCTGTACCCTTAAAAAAAAAAAAAAAATCAGGAAAAAGTTTTTCCTTCCGTGAAACTGTCATTAGACAGGCTTTGAGAGTTTTGAACGACTCCTGAATTCTTACGAGTTTTCCAACATGGCGGCCAACCAAGGTTTGCATCAAATGTCACTACATAAGCTGTGTCAATAGTGGATGCTATCTTGAATAGCAAATCAAGACTAATGTCAGGCTCTATCTTATTGGTTAACATTTTATGGGCCCCTGAACATCACTGCAAATAGGCAAATTGGAAATTTTGTAAAAATGTCTGTAGCAGCTGCTCCATGATGGAGCATAGTACCAAAGATGTTTCTGGGGTCCTTTGTTTCGCCAAAAGGAAGGTTCAAATGAATGGTTTACCCATCCTGAGTGGCGTCTGGTTATTAATGTTAATCCACAGTACAAAAAGGAAAAAATTAGCCTGCACCCAACTTTTGGAGTAAATATCTCAAAAAACCAAAAAGTGCCAGACAAAATACCTTAAAATTTTTCAACCTTTAATGTCTGAAAAGGAAACGACTAAGATAAATTTGGCATTGGTCTGGTTTAAAAATTAAAATAAGCCTGAATTTTTAAACATATTTTTTCCCCATTGACAAATTTCTTGGCATTGCACATATAACCAACATGATCACCAGGTGACAGTTTCACATTTTATAAATTTGGGTATCCCAGTATCAAATACAGTCATAACTTCTTTGGCACGCTGAAGCAGTTATGCACAATATTCCTTCGAAACTGGGTATTTTTCCTCAAAAATGCTCAATTTGGTACCTGCCTTGTCCACTTCTAGGTGGCGCCGTCGCCATATCGATAAAAATTGTGAGATCAAACTCCAGGATTTCCCGTTTCACATGTATGGGCACCATTCTGCCAAATTTCCAGCAATTCTGAGATGTCAACTCCACCGCCAGTGCCAATCTCTCAGATAATGGCTCTTAATATCTTGCAAGGCAGGTAAGCCAAACTAAGTAGGCTAGACCTCAGTGTAGAAAACTATGCATCAAGCTAACTGTTAGCTAGCTAGGCAAGCAAACTCGCTAGCTAGCTAGAAAGTCTTTTCTTGCAAAGTTCGTTAGTTACATTTTGAGCAGGTGAATACTTGCTAGCTAAATAATTGGTGAAGTTATAATTAGGCACCAAAATGAAATCGCAAACCAGTTCATTAAGCGCTCAGACAGTTACTTTGAGCAACACTTTCCACATCAAGGAGTAACATCAACGGTGAGTGAACAAAAAAGTTTAACATGTAGTAGCTGTGTGGGCCTGTGTATTGATTATCACTCAAATGTATTTGATTGCATAAGCTGTGATGTAGCACAACTTTGTTCGATAGCCTATCACAAGGTAATTTCTTTGATATGTTCATATGTTGACCACTTATCCATAATAGTTACAGTTTTTTGACGGATGTACTGTAGTAGTATGCCAATGAGATGGAGTTGGATTTGTTTTGGACCGAGGATTTGCTCTATGATTTATGTTCATGTGAGTTTTTTTTACCAATACAATTTTTGTGGCTAAGGTAATTACTTCGTTGGGGTGTGTTGTTGAACTTTTCATTGATAATCATATCAGTCTCGTCTAAGCTTGGTAGCACTGGTGATCTTTCACGGCAGAAAATCAGGGAGTGATTAATGAATGAATGGAGTAGGTAAGGTGCTGCAAAACATGTCATGGTTCAATGACTTCCAGCACCACGGAAAGCTCAGCATTCGCACATGGTCCCTGGCTTGCCATATAGAATATCCAGTTTCCGTGTTGGATTGCAGATTTGGTCAATGCTCTATTCAGATGGGCCTCTCAAACTGATTGGGTGGCATCTGTGCGATGTGTATCATCGGTGCATGTATGTGTGTGTGTGTGTATGGATGTGTGTGTGTGTGCGCGGCGTTCATGTCGGTCATAGCCAGTAATGTTCTAGAGCGCTGCAAAAACAGTCGCGTTTTACTGCTTATTTTATTTGTGAACTATTATTAATATTGATTTACTTTTTTATAGCGGCAAGTCATTTTAGGTTTTGAGGCACCCACCAGCATCAACAAAAATTGGCGCTTATGCCCCCAGACCCCGGCGGGGAGGGACGCGCTGATGTTCGTACCCTAAAAAAAAATTAAATATATAAATAATCCTGGCGGAAACCCTGCCTTGATAAGCTTGAACGTGGTCTGCATAAGCAGTACTCATCTGTGCTGTGGTGCAACACAAGAGGATAGCTAAAAATAAATTACAATAATGCTTCCAATCCAACAGAGCTGTCCGTCGTTTTACACTGCAGTCTTTGTATCATACCCTAATTCTTGATACAGCATTGACCTCCATAAAGTCTAGGTTTGGCAAGATCTCCGTCATGAAATATACTGAATTGCACTCACTGTAAAAGAATGCTGTCCAACAAGAAGAGATAAGCCAGCAAAGTAACACTGGCTTTCACAACGGCAACTTCAGGTGCGATCCGCAGCACACAAGACCTAAGGGCAGAGGCTCCAGGAATGAACATTGTAATCTAAACAATTCCTTCGTCTGCACTGTCAACAACACATATCACCCTCTGCTAGCACACAACACATTTAGCAGTGTTATTCGACAAATTTATCATCAACTGATGACATCACACTTTCCGCACGCTGATCTGTTGAGCTGCACAGTTCGCCGTTACCTTACCGTGTTAAGAATAATGCAGACTGCAGCAAAATTTACCTTATTAACTTAACCCTTTGACACTTAGCATGTACAAAACCAAACATGACTGCTTTGCCCAAGTTAATACCAGACCAGATATCAGATATACTCCAAATTTTAAATAAATAACGATTGCATTTCATGCTATAAATAGTCAAATTACATGTTGCTTATACACTTCAGCACAAGTTGGATTATTTAATTAATTATTTACAGGAAAATGTAGCAGATTCTATATATCGAGAGCAAATATTCAGAGATACATGATCAGTTTGAGTTTGACGCAGCATTGATCTGTAGGCTGATATTATCCCACGCATACCGCTTGGATTTGCTGTTCACCCCCGAGCCAAATTTCCTTTTGATTACGTGCTTTCGCTCCAGCACCAACTGCGCCAGCAGCAGTAACTGGTCGTGGCTCCAGCTGGGCTTTCGCGTTCTTTTTGAACTTTCATCCATGACAGTTTAGGGCAAACAAATTTGTACGGCCTGACATTTAAATGATCGCTACATATTCTCATTAGGTAATAAGGTGCTAATTATCGGGGCAAATGACACGTTTTATTATTGTCTCGTTTTATGCTATTGGCGTTTTTACAACTATCTCTTTCCAATGCATGTTTATTTGCCCAGAGTATTATATGTCGGGACTGCGCATATTGCATTTCCAGGAGTGCTCAACATGTTATTATTTCATGGGACCGAGCAGCCGCTTGGACCATTTTCTCATTTTTTCCTCCATGGGTTGTATGTGAAACATTTTTTTTCAGTGGGCCACCCTGTCACTAAAAAACCAATCACCGTGCTCATTGTCCCAAGACTCGTGCATGAGAATTGATGTCATCCACAGCAACGGAGATTTACTCCCACCAATCTCAGAGCTACTCCTAGTCTAGGAGTTACCAGTTTTCAGAACTAAAAGTTGCCCTCAGTGGCTTTGTGAATAATTTTTAAGATTTTACTCCTACATGAAGTGTTTTAGCGCAACTTAGGAGTACTCCTAGCGGTAAGATAAGATGCTAAGATGCTGAATAAGGGCCCTTGATTAGTTGAATCCAATGTGTAACTGCTACATTAAATTGAAAGCCTGTACCTACACTTTCTGGATAAGATTGAAGACCCCTTGGGAATAGAAAAACACAAAAATCTGTAGGCTATTTATACAGAATTTTCTGTCTGCGGGCAAAAAGGGGTTAATTAGCTCTAAAACCATACAACCCTCATCCACTATGATCAACTGAATTTGACAGCAACTGCCACTAAAAGCTGACGGGCACAAAAAATGTCAGGAGCCACTACTTCTACCATTCAGAGCCAATTCATTGAACAAGAGCAATGCAAGGGGTGGCATATACCCCCGATTGAAACAGTTGAAGAACATGTACAGAAAGTGAGTGTTGGACATCATCTGCTTTGTATGACCATTCAGGTCACCAGGAAGCAAAAACCTCCAGCGAGTGCACAAAAGGATTTCAAGATGGCTGCTGAGGCGGCCATATTGGTTAGTGGAGCGAGCTTGAAATTGATTGGCCTCATCCCCTATGTATGACTATTCACCCTACCAAAAATCATAAACTTCCGTCAAGCAGTGTTCACGTTAGAGCGCGACAAAGGAAAAGCTTATGACAGGACACCCGAACGGACGGAAGGGGTGAAAACATAATGCCCACTACCTACTCTTTCAAGGTCGGGGGCATAATAACGGTAAGGGTAAGCTATGAGGCTACTTTAGCACCACTGTCTGTAGCAATTCATTAGTTCTGCATAAAGCCTTAAACAAACGGGTCGGTCACAGTCAGGGTGCATTACAGCTTTACTGGATGTTATAGTTTTATAACATGACTATTTAATATGTAAATGGCACATTACAAGTAGTTTTGGGTTATACTTTATGTGAACGCCACAATTGATACTTCATGGTGTATTGATACTTCATGCAACACATTCTTGGGTCATGGCGTGGATCTGGTGAAGGTGCCTTGCAATCGAGCATTTTAGCGTTATGACGAGTCACCAGGTGTTAATGCTTATTTTTGTGTGTTTATTCTTTGTTCTGTGTGGTAAACCTGCTATAGTTTCAACATTTATTTGTAACTATATATTGTTTTTTATATGTGGAAAAAAAAAAAAAATCAAATCGGAGTGAAATATCCGAAATGGCATGCATTTATGGAAATTGTGTATTTTGTTATAGAATTTCACCAATTTCAACATGTAACACTGTATTATGACCCAGTGTTGTTTAAAATACCTTATACAACAAGATTATGTCTCATTTTCATTACCAAAGGATAGGCATTTATGGTATAGTGAGCTTTGTATGCGCATAACGCATGTGTTTTCATCACAACCATTCAAGCTGGAAGACAATCTATTCTGCCAAAAAACTTGTAGTGTCCGTGACGCGTTATCTCCATAATAGAGCCAACAGCATTTATGCCAAGGGGTTATATTTTCACATTGTGTCAAGCTAGATGATAAGACACCTTTTGGTAATAGATGTAGTTCAATCTTATACCATTCCTTATAGTAGGGAATAACAGTCTGTCACGGACACTACGCGTGTAGTGTCCATGACACGAAGGATACCTGCTGTCAGTTAATTCCCATGCTTGTATACATCCGTTAATATACCACGTGTATAAGAATGTTCTTGAACAACATTCTTTTTTATCAAATAGAGCACAACATATTAGAAATCTAGTGAAACAAGACGATTAATTTATGGTAGTGTCCGTGGCATATAATATACGCCCTGACAGGCATATGTTTTACTGTTGATTTCTGCAAAACTACAAAAGATTTGCACCTGAAATTTGGAGGTCAGTAACACAAATGTGTGTGCTTAGCAATAACTGTGTTTTCAGGTTTTTGGGGCAGAGAAATAATTTTCCTGACAGTGACATGCCATTGAGCACCCTGATTGTGACCCGATCTGAAAATAACTTTCAGCAAAAAGAAATTCTCATGGAAGTAAAAATGTGTTCAGACTATGCACCTAATGTGCATAATTTATCATGCAAATAAATGCAACACTAGGTTTTGAATATTAGACGTTGAATGAACCGTTTTGACTGCAATAGAGCTACTCTTTTTGTCCCTGTATTCTTCATGTCCCCCAATGACACGAGCAGCCAGGCTTCTGGCAGCTAATTATAGACGGAAGGCGGAAGACCGAAGCATTTTAATGACCAAAACACAGTTGGAAAAACACGAGCGTGAACACAATCGCAGATCAAAAGTGGGCGTGTCCAACTCCTTTCTAGTAATTTTGTGACATGTGGTATTGTGCAACTGGGCCAGTCAGATTAGCCTCTTTCATTCCCAGCAACACCAGAGCATTAACGCTATAGTGAACTGATTATTTCATATAATGTTAGGTGAAGAAAAAGCTCCCAACTCTGACAGGCTCTGCCAGGAACTCTTCACTCAAGTGAAAACAGATCGACTTGTTTTGGGAGAGAGAGGTCAGCTGACCATGAATTTTGTGTGAGAAGACGTGGGCCATTTGAAAACAATAAACAAAATTGCACTGATAGTTTTAAAACAAGGGCTCAACTGAAACTACTTGTGATTATTTTCTTTCTGTGGGGAGGAAATTAAAATACTCCTTCACTTTCCCCTTCCCATTACACCTGACCACCCTTTTGTAGATACCGCACCATTAAAAGAGACATCACGAAAGTCCCTTGAGACCATCAAGGTCTCTCAGGCTATAGACCTTGAACCGGCATATGGCCATAGAGTGGCTGCAGGGCTGCGATTCCAGTTCCATGAAATGAATTTGCTACAAATCTAAATTCATAACTGCAGTTTAAAATCTTTGTACCACTGACTCTACCTGGGCGAATGACTACGTCAAACAGACGGCACAAATTGCAGTAAACATTCCGTGTTGCCATGCCAATCACTCGCTGTGACTGACCAGCCTTCTCTGCATTCCTAAGCCAGCGAATGTACCAATTTGCTTTTGTGTTAGCCATGGCCTGCTCCAAGCAACATCTAAACACTAATTTAAATAAAGCAACAGTAGCCATAAGCAATGATCCATCAGAAACCAGTGACTAACCTTAATTAAACACATAGCCCTAGCAAATGCAGGTATGACCCAGTGTACACACAATGTGGCTTCATATGGACTCAACCTACCAAAGCCAAACGTTATGTGTTTATCAGGTTTGTTCAAGTTATAAAGCCATTAAAAAAAAGTGAAGACATTTGGTGACAAAGGCATAAAGTACACACATCTGTAGGAAAAACCTTAGGATTATTTCAAATGAAAGAAATACAAAATGACCGAAAATGAAAAAAATACAAAATGACCAATCAGTTTAGAATTTAGCAAAATAACTAGGGCTGTCGCAATAGATTAATCGCGATTATTCAAGGCGCAATAAAAGTAACTGTCACTATGAGGCAGACAGACGTGCTTGCTCATTACCTTTTCTATGACACATGCCTAATGCAGTCATTTTCTCTTAATCAATATAGGCCACATTTTGGTTTTGATTGGTCAGTTGACTGAATAAATGGCTTGACTGCAAGTTTGGTAAAGTACACGGGAGTTGATTTAAGGCAAGTCAATGATGCCAAGGTGATGGAGGCTGTCCAACCTCGCTGGTAATTAGCGGACCTCAAATCACAGTTTTCTTTCCGGAAGCAGTTCAAATAACCGCATTAGGCATGTGTCATAGAAAAGGTAATAAGCAAGCACGTCTGTCTGCCTCATAGTGGCAGTTACTTTTATTGCACTTCAAATAATCGCGATTAATCTATTGCGACAGCCCTAAAACTACCTGATCTAAAACCAAAAAAATTCCTGAAAACATCTCAGTAAAAACCATATCTTTGCAAATCCAAGATAAGGCATGTAACTTGAGATGTTAAAAGGGGACCCCAGATGTTTGAAATGGACCATAAATCAAAGTATTTTGGCCCTTCGTCCAGACAAGACCATCGACGAGTCCAATGCAGCAATACTGCTTGTTTATTTACGCGCAGGACGGAGATTTCCACAGTCTTTTCGTTAGTAAATTGTTGCCAGAGAAGACAACTGCGAAGATCTTCGCAATTCCTCCTCCTTTTCCCCTCCTCCCCCCTCCCCCCGTTTTCCCCCACTTGGCCTGACTCCTTTTTGTGCTTCCCTGACCCCAACCCTAAAAGTTAACTCTGTTCTTCCTGGTGGGTGGCGAGTTAAAAGCTTAGATATATTTAGGATCAGAAAGGGGTCAATGTCAACATGAAATGCAGTTCATGGTTCTCTCAGCTTTCCCTACTCTGCTTGTTAATTAGTTAGCTCATTGTCGAATTTATTCTCCTGCACCCTTTCACTCCTCATTGTTCTCCCTCGTTTGCTTTGAGTTTGAGCTAATGACCAGTGACTTGATTTGACTTGGACATAATAACTTGGTCACAACTCTGATAGTAACATAGTTCGGCTCTAAGCATTTGACCACCTTAGACAGCCATTTCATTCATGGATAATGACAACATAACACTCAGACAGCGAATAGGTCTTGTGACATGAACAAAAACACAGCTTTTAAAAAGTTTGCTGCTAACTTAAATAGTGTTAAATTCGTGGGCAATTTAACACTAGAGGCTACAAGCTAGCTGAGGTGGTTCGGCTGTCTCTCTCAGAGATGAACAGGGTGCCCATTTCATGATGGCTACTAAGTAGATATGACAATCTGTAGGGGGTAGCACTACAACAAAATTTCCATTCAAGAAAAGTAACCAAACATTCATCTTGTTGTGGCTATAAGTCGTTGATACCCGGAATTTTCTCCAGAACAGAGCCAATGGCCTCCCATGTATCTATGTCCGTAGCCATTGTTGATTTCGGAGACTACAATTTGAAACTTGGGGCAGCGTTACATCATGACTCTCGGCCACGCCCTTTGTTCATTGGTTGGTCCGGCGTACTTTCTGCCCAGGTAAACGAGGCACAGCTCTACGTAACCAGACTGAGTACTGAAGTCAAATGAAATTAAGCAGAAGTATGAAGGGCGGCGGAGTCAGGCTAGGTTCTCACCCCAGTTATCGGAAAAACAACAACACAGGCTGGCGCCTTTGTCACACCATGGTTTTGAGTCTTGTGACCATATTTCATGAAGTGACCCATTTGTCTATAATATGCTCGTTTTGCCACAAGGAATAGGATTTGTAGAGATTACTACTTAGGAGGCCCACATAACCACAATAATTCAACCCCCAGGTCAGTCAAATGCAATTGCTGTATCCCAACCTATGGAACTTCAAGCCTATTTTAAACTCTAGAGGAGATCAAGGGTTCCAAAAATCCCAAATATATCCAGCTGAATTATATATATAAAATTATATACAAGATCTAGATACTTTTTTATTTGATGCACTGCAGTGGCTATAAAACATGGCACCCTGGGTTTCAATATGACTCCATATAAGTGTGACGTAGCTTCACTGAAGCACTAGTTACAGCCAGCAGATACAGAACAGGTATATGACATTGTCTTACAACATGAAAAGATTCTTTTTTCTGGCAGTGAACCTTCAACCTCATTTCTAAGAAAAAGTTGGGACACTGTGCTAAATGTAAATAAAACAGAATGCAATGATTTGCAAATCAATAAGAACCCAACATATAATTGAAAATAGGATGAAGACAATGTATTAAATGTTGAAACTGATAAATTTGACTTTTTTGAAAAATATCTGCTCATTTTGAATTTGATGATCGCAAGATGTTTTTAAAAAGTTGAGACGTGACAATATAAGATGGGAAAAGCATGATGCTAAAATAAGAAAACTGGCAGAACATCTCGCAGCTAATTAGATTATTGAGCAACAGGTCATTAACATGATTGGGTAGGTATACAAAGTCTTCCATAAGTAAATATGGTGAGGGCTTACCCACTCCATGACTGCATGGGGAAATAGTTCAATTTAAGAATAACATATTCAACTCAAAGTCGCAAAATATTTGGATATTAAATCCTCTCTGGTACATAATATCATTAAAAGATTCCAAGAATCCAGAAAAATCTCTACACATGGGACAAAGCCAAAATACAATTTTGAATCAGGGATAGCTGTGAGTCCATAAACCTTTGAGCCAAAATTTTACCCAAACAGGATTTTAATTAGCCAAATTCTACCTGTCTCAGCCAAATGCAAGGCGATTTATAAAATACTACAAGTCGCTGTTCGAATAATTAGAGACATATTAATAAATACGCTTTCAGAGAAACCTTCCGATCTCTGACACGAACACCCAAGAGTCCCGAACATTTTACCCGTGTCAGTCAGAACGCAATTGTAGAGGTGCTAAAGGAAACCTTTATTTATTGCTTTGCAAATATATTGGGGTGGAATTTGCTGCATGAATTTGCATTAAACTTACTCTACTTAGAAAAGGTCAGATTTCCTTTAAGACTAGTGAACGCAAAAGAATAGAAAATACATCTGTAAAATCCGGTCCTGTCAATGACTCTAGTCAAGGTGAAAAAAAAAGTCTGGCCACGGAGCGAGCATATTCAAATACCGGCACGTGCATGACGCGAACAGGCAACGAACATGAGGGTCTGGTTGGATGAGACGGGACACGGTCTTTTGATCCTAGTTTATGCATACGAGACTGCAATGTTGTTTTAATAATAATGATAAAGAACCTTGGCGTGCAGGGTATGGAAGCGATAATTGGGTCCAGATGGTAGGTTCCTGCCAGTCTTGTGACAGTTTGCTCCCATTTTGCGCTTACATTGTGGCGCAGGGAACCAGCATATGGCCCAACTAGACGAGCGGGAATCCCCCAAGTAGTTCTGTATGCCACACCGCAGCACTAGCAGTTTTTGCATAAATTATGATGAGCAAAAAGCATGCAGTTACGGCGAGATTGAGAGCGGGCGGCCCGGCGGAGTGCGTATCGGAATATCACTGAGGGGAGGGGCTGAAGCGGACTTTTTGAAGTGGAATGGGGAATATGAGAGGCGATACGCATGACAGACAGGAAGATTAATTCTATGTACTGCTGGAGCAAAATAATGCTCTTCGCCAAATTTTTCGTCACCTTCAGGTTTTTAGTCGCCAGATTGGAGCAACATTCGCCAATGGCGATTTGGCGAGCGGGTAGCGCGATCCCTGTTGAATGGCTGTGATTTTCAGGTCCTCAGGATTCTGTGGTGGAAATCACTGTATGGACTTGAACACTTCAGCGAACCACTGTCAGGAAACAGTTTGTCACTGGATACACAAAAACAAGTTAAAACTCCGCCATGCAGAGATTACACCTTGCATTCCAAGATCCAGAAACATTTCCTTCTCTAAGGCCGAGCTCATTTAAAATGCACTGAGGCGAAGTGGAAAACTGCCCTGAGGTTTGATTAATCAAGTTGTGAAATTCTTTTTGGAAATTATGGATGCCACGTCCTCCGGGCTAAAGAGGAGAGGGGTCATCCGGCTTGTTATCAGCAAAGTATACAAAAGCCAGCATCCATGATAATACGCGGGTTCATTAGTAACTTACACATGGCACGGATACCTTGCGCACCTGTGAAGACACCGTTAATGATGAACGATATATAGCCTACCAGTTTTGGAGCAACATTTACAACCATCCAGATGGCTTTTTTAAGAAAAAGGCCTTGCTCATTTCTGCAATATCATACCAAACATCATACTCTGTATGCATTGCAGCAACATGGCTCTGTAGTAAAAGAGTCTGGGTGCTAAAGTGGTCTGCCTGCAGTCCAGACCGGTCACTCATTGACAATATTTGGCATATTATGAAATGAAAAAAATGACAAATGGGGCTGCAGTCTTGAGGAGCTGAAATCCAACAAAAAGAAAATATGGGTAAACATTTTGCTTTCAAAACTAAAGTAGATGGTCTCCTTAGTTCCCAAACACAACCAAAAGACTTGATGCAACACACTGGTAAATATGGCCCTGTGTCAACTTTTTTGAAACCTGTTGCTGGCATCAAATTCAAAATGAACACACAATTTCCAAAAAATAAAATAAATCTCAGTTTCAACATCTGATATATTGTATTTGTACCATTTTTAAACTGGAGGCACTCTTAGAGTGCAAACCTCCACCAAGGCAGCACAATTCAAATCTTCATGAGTGGGAGAAAAGTTATAGCGTGTCATAGGATTTTAAGATGGCAGCAATATTGCTTCGCTGATCGCGGTGAAAATCAATAAGGTCCATCCTTGATGTATTAGCAATCCACCCAAAAAAATCAGCCAAATCCGTGAATGACTTTTTGAGTTGTTCACAAACAAACAAACAAACAGGGGCAAAAACATAACCTCAGCCCCAACTTAAGTTCAAATGATTTGAAATTGCATTCTGTTTTTATTTACATTTTACACAACATCCCAACTTTTTTGGAAATGGGTTTGTACATAAGGGATAACTTAGAAAAAAACTTGAGCCATAAGTTAAGACTAAGGGGCTAATCAAAATCCAACATGTGAATGAATTAGGTCTCTTTAAAATGTATTTTGTGCCACACGGAGACATAATTGCAAGTGCATTCACACATACTAAACATTTTTCTCCCTTCCGTGGCAAGCAGGAAATATCTTTCTCCCTGCAGAAAAGGGAAGAAAACACTGGCTGGCTTAATATTTAACAGAGTATGTCGACTGTCAGATAGTTACAATCAACCACTTGATTCACGTGTGGTACTGAATGGTACAAAATTTGATATAAAGTTTAATGGTGACTAAAGTGTAATGATGACTTTTGGGGCAAAGGAGACCCAGAGACAAATCGTTCCTAAATGTTCTCTGTCGGTTTGTAGTATTGGTGTTGCTAATAAAGTCAAGTAAATGACTACATTGCAGATTATCTGTCAGATGACGATATCCATCATCAGTTTCCCAAGCTCTACGGTCAAGCAGATGCTCATCCATAAATACAGTTTGTGCACTGATGATGTGAAGGTGGCTTTTAGTATACTCCAGTCCACACCCTTGAACACTTCACATTTATGGTATAAAATAGCAAGTTAGCAAAGCCTTAAGGCAGCCAGTAATGACACTTTGACAGTGTTACTAAGAATCCCTGGAACATCAAGTGCCCATGAGATGTGTATGTTTTGTTGAGTACCGGTATTCTTTGTCGTTTTAAGAAACTTAATGTTTAAATGCATGTGCTCTCTTTATGTTTACTGAGGCTGTAGCAAACCTATTTCAAGTTGTACTAAATATAATTTTAATCTGTGTCAACACTGGCAAAAGAGTACGTACGTTTTCATGGACAAAGGACTTCATGTGTGTCTTCAAATGGTATGTATTTTTAAGTGTGTGGACCAAGAGTCTGTGTAAAAGAACTGAAGGCAACATCTCTGGGTACACTTAATTGATCCAGGCCAACAGGCTACTGTACTGTAGGCACCGTCAACATTTACATTCATTACTCAGCTAGCAAATGTTACAGCCTTACCAAAATATTTCTCTTTAAAAGGGGACCGGCTCCTTTAAGAACATGCTGTCTCCATTTAAGCCAAGGCTTTCACTGCAAGACAGCTACCGATTCGGAAGGGCCTTTGAGGTCAGCTTACAGTTGACAGCGATTTTCGGCCATAGAAACAGGGCGTTCACACTTCAAAGCCAGCCAATCCCCTTGAGGAAGCAATGAATAGCACGCAACACACTGACAACTGGGAGAGGTAGCGACCCTCTAGGATTAGGCTACCTAACCGAGATTACCCCAAGTAATTCCCATCGGAGTCACGATATCAACAAAAAGTAGGGAGTAAATGCAAGTAAATCGTCGACAGTGTGATTCTAAATAATGCCCATTTGAAAAAAAAAACATGTAGCCTGCCAGCAATGCACTTTGTAAATCACAATGGGAGACAATAGGCAATCAGAGGCCACAGTCAGACTGCATATGCCCTGCAAGACCGTACAATGACTTGATTATCTTGGCCTAGGTCCAGCAGCACAGCTGTTATGGTACTATGCAGGCATTCTGCTACTGTCAAAGTGGAGACATTTATTAACAATATACCATATGTTCCAGCTGTAAGGTGAGATGTGGGAGATGGTGGAAAGAAAACTGTAAAGAAACAAGCACCTTAATCTTATTGGACAGTCACAAAACAGCAACAATGACCCCAAAGGAGCCAGAGAATATGATCGTAAGCCACAAGAGCTTGCAAAATAACGAGCATCCCTCATGTTCTGCCCTACATCTGCTGGTCACACTCTCGATTCAGAACGGTCAACACAACTAGTACTGAACTTAGGGAAAATCTGCTGGACAAACTAAGCTTATGACCCACATTCTGCACTATAGTGCAAAAACATTCCTGCCAATAACCGAGTAATCAAATACAGTGGGGTGAAAAAATTTGGGCACCCCTGGTTTAAATGTCTGTTACAATTAATCTCCAAGTGATTGAAAGTAAACCTGAACACTTAATGCACCAAAGTTAAACAGGACACATTTCATCAAATTTTAAAGCAAGAGTTTAACTTTTTACAGTTTAAAAATAATAAAACAAGGAAAAAGGCCTTGTGCAAAAGTTTGGGACCCCTGTCAGCTAGTACTTCATAACTCCTCCTTGGACAGCTATAACAGCTTGCAAACGCTTCCTGTAGCCAGCTAAGAGTCTTTCAATTCTTATCTTTGGAATTTTTCCCTTTTCTTCCTGACAGAACACCCCTAGCTTCTTGCATGCACGGCATGTTTGAGGTCTCTCCACAGATTTTCAATAATATTCAAGTCTGGGGATTGTGATGGCCATTCCAAAACCTTCATTCGCCTTTCCTGGAGGTACTTCATGGTGGATTTTGAGGTATGTTTCAGGTCATTGTCTTGCTGGAATACCCAACTTCTCTTTGACTTCCCATTTCTGGACTGAGCTTTGAACATTAGCCTTGAGAATGTCTTGACATTTGGTGGAATCCATTCTACCTTCCACCCGCACAATATTGCCTGTGCCCCTAGCTGATACACAACCCCAAAGCATAATGGATCCACCTTAACAGTTGGCAACGTGTTCTTCTCAGCAAATGCTTCACCCTTTTTTCTCCATATAAACCTTCTTTGGTTGTGGCCTAAAAGTTCAATTTTGGTTTCGTCAGTCGGAAGCACATTGTTCCACAGGGATAGCTGTGAGTCCATAAACCTTTGAGCCAAAATTTTAGCCAAACAGGATTTTAATTAGCCAAGTTCTACCTGTCTTAGCCAAATGCAAGTTGAAATAAAGTAAAAAAATATAGGATGTAAAGAGATAAAAATCTATCTAATCTAATTTAATCTTTCTGTTAACAAAGATTGCACTTAATACAATTTAATAATACAACAAGAAACACCTGCGTTTGAACACCCTCAGCCTGACTTGTGAAGTGTCCCAGAACAATTACACAATAACCAAAGTAGAATTCCACAGAACATATATTTACAAATACAAAAATGCCCAAAGTCCCACAAAAATTTCATAAATTGCAAATTTTTTTTCACTAATCTAGAGCCCCGCATATATATGATCATTTCTCCAGGTATAAACTCCCTAGCTCAAATGATTCATCAAAATCAGTCCACGACAAAGTTTTTTTCAAAAATGCCCAAAAAATGGTCCAATCTGAAAAAGTCTTTCCTGGCCTGGATTCCCCACGTTACCGCGAATGTTTTGACATGGGTAACTAGTTTATTAATGCTGACTTTAGAGGTGCTCACACGGACGGACAGACAGACAGACGACGAACTGATGACAATACCCTTCGGCCTGAAGTCAGGCCGAGGGAAATAATACAGTTTTTTTAGGTGTCCGTATTAATGGAGGCGATTTATAAATTATTACAAGTCGCTCTTAGAATAATTAGAGACATATTAATAAATTCGTTTTCAGAGAAACCTTCCGATCTCTGACACGAACACCCAAGAGTCCCGAGCATTGGACCCGTGTCAGTCAGAGCGCAATTGTAGAGGTGCTAAAGGAAACCTTTATTTATTGCTTAAGGTTTCTCAAGGTTTTCTTTTGCATACCTCAGACACTTAATTTTGTGTTGAGGTTGTAGGAAAGGCTTCTTTCTTGCAACTCTACCATGTAGCTTTTTTGCAGTGATATGTGGGTTCTTCTGAGCATTTCTCACCTGATTTTGGGCCATTCCATGTGAATTTTTTCTTAGTCTTCCACATCTTTCCTTGCTTTCAATTGTTCCATTTATTTTTCATTTTCTTACAATGTTTCTGACAGTAGAAATGGGTAGTTTGATACATTGCAAGAGTTTTTTGTAGCCCTCTCCTCGTTGGTGGAAGAGAATTATCTAGATTTTGACATCCTTGGACTAATGTTTCGAGGGACATGTGGTTTTTAATACCAGACACAACAGCCAACACAGTCGGATACTTTAGAAGGCAAGGAGTTACTTCAGAATATATAGTTCAACCCTGGAATTATTCGCCTGACTCATTGAAGCCCTAACGAGCAAATCACTTGGGTCTGAGCCTTAGTAATCATTCTCTTAAAAGGTAACAAAGAATAATCCAAAAGGGTTCCCAAACTGTAGCAGGGGGCCCTTTTTCCTTTCATATCACTTAAAAACTCGGAAAAATTAAATTAAAAAGAAACCTTGCTTTTAAAAGTGATGTTGCGTCAGTTTGGGAAAATTGCCCATGAAAGCTTTTGATTCCTTACCATATTGACAGTGTGGAGAGATGCATGTGAGCCTAGAAAATGCATGGTTTTTTGTATCATATATGCTAGATGTGGGCCAAATTTAGATGAGGACCCCCCTAAAACCAACATATGGGGACAAATCAATGAATAACTCCCAGGTATCACAGTGCTAGTTCTAAAATTTATAACTGTTATTGTTGCTGCCATCCCAAGGAACAATTTGACACCAAACATGGCTTAATTTCTTTGAAAATATGATACCCAGGAGGAATTGAAGCCGTAAAAAGCATAATTTGGCTACATTTTTCCATCACAAATTGAAAGTTTAACATTACAATTAATATAATTCCCAAAGTGATCTACCCTAAATATTTGGTAAAAAGTAGGTGCAGTATACCAAGTTCGTTTGCACAAAGTTTCTAGAAATTCTTTCACCGGTAACAATGTAGTAGGACGGCTGTATGTACAATTTTCAATTTTCCCATACTGACGCAACATTTAAACCAGGGGTGCCCAAATTTTTGCACCCCACTGTAGGTTATTCTTGCAATGAAACGTAAATATTCGCAATCGGCACAAAGGCACCAGTCCGGAACATTCAAAATTTAGCAAGCCATACTATGCGAGAATTGTGCCAAGACTACATAAAACCTGCCTAAAATTCTGAATCCCACAACTGACTACCTACCTGATGAATGGTCCCATAAGTAGAAGATGTAGAAAAAGGACAAGAGGCCGGTCTCTTCCCAAATCTCGATGGATAAAGGTAAGGGTCAACTGCGTCAGCACCGCTGGCACCAACATGAAGGTGATGGTCATTCCCAGCCAGACGGTGTCCTCCGTTTCGTCGTACATGTTACACACTACCGCCGCAGAGATGAACTCCGCAAAATAGAGAACGGTGGCCAAAACGACGCTGTACGGGGGACGAATTTCACTCCTGTCACTGACCAGATCAACGCCGTTTTGGAGTTGTGGGAACGGCTGACATGGTTGGTGGTCTATCTCGTTATCGGTTGCCGCGCACATTTTCTCCCTGTGCTGTGTTTGTGAGTAAATTATCTTATTGGCTTTTAAATAAAAAAGCACAAAATGCTTTCACAAGACAACTAAGTTACCAACATAGATGCATGGCAAAGCATGATAAATTGAATTATTCCATTCAGTTTAAAATTTTGTTTTTAATCGTACTAATCATTTTGGTGCCGTGTCGTTTTAGAATCCAGCAAGAAAAATAATGTTTTGCCAAGGTTCGCCTAGTTCAACGTTAGGCAACCTACACGTATAGCCTAGCCTGCTAAGACACCCACCCATGCAACTGTTCAGTCAGCCTTCAGCACTGGCTAACTTACATCAAAGCCATTTAACAGCTACAGTCAATCACGTTTTCACGTCGCACTTGATCAGCTATACAGCGTTTTCTAGGTCATACTTTAGAAAAATCAATTTTGATGCAGCTAGCTTGTTTCCACTGCCGTACCCCCCTAATTTTCAACAGCACCTGTCATTGGAGAAATGACAGGCGAGCTAACGCGGCTAGCTAAATACTTCAGCTCGTATACCGACGACGTGGCTACAAAAAATAGTCTCGGACATTCTAAACATGGACCGAAATAAAAATGACGATATTAGTCGGTTTTTGTCTATGAGGGATAGCATTCGCAGTTAATATTTAATCTCAGCCATTTTATATTTGACGTATAAATCAATATCCAGTAAATTCACTTGGCTGACGCTGTTTGCGTTTGACATCTAGTTCGCAACCCAATTCCGCAACCAAGGCGGACCATAAGTTACTTTCAGTATTCCGCGGTCTGTAACAAAACTGCAAGCAAGCCTCCAACTGTTTCTATCGCAGAACTAAAATTAGCCCATTACTGCAACGTTTAATAAGAAAATAAAATAAAAAGGAAATCAAATCCGCGCCAGTTGCATCGCAATTTGGGCGTAGTGCCCCCATTCAGTCGCGCGGAAATCGAGCATGACTTGAAAAAGAATAGATCTTTCAGACGATCTCCATCGAAGTATCATTCAACAAGCGTCGGCGGTCAGTCCTCGCAATGATCTCCCATAGGTGTGCCTCGACACGCTGACTGTGCCATATGATTCATGCGCAACCGCCCTCAGTGCCTGTAGGGTCCTAATGCAGCTAAGTTCGAGACCATGCTAAATGACACGGCTCACAAAGGAAGCCAAGAATTTGAATCTTTGTTTGCAGGGTGGACAAGTCATAACTCGCCTGTTTTTCTGGCGAAGGCCTGTCATTTTGGAGATAATTCACTCTGGTTAAATAGAAGTTATTCGTGCATATTGAAAACAAATAAATCTGGCCAATCTCCACCATTTCCACATTTGTTACAGTTATGAACAAGACCAGATATTGAAAGACAACCTGAGCTTCAATAGTTTTGCCTGAATTGTTTTTACAAAATAATGTAACTGGACCTCACAAAACAAATAAAAACATAAGTTTAAAGCAGCAAAATTATTGTTTTGAATGTGGATATTCTCTTTCTACCACTATTATTGCCTGTTCCTCACAACCTGAGAGCAAAATATCAATTACAGAGTTGAGACCGTACCTTACTCTGATAATTTATCACTGCTGTGAACAGTCCGTGAAGAATTACAGGTAAATCACATTCAAGAAGTAAAACATAGAATATGCGATAAGATGATATATCTTTAAGACCTTTTTTTTTTTGTCTCGCCCTCAAGATAAAGGCTACTTTATCTTGCTTCCTATACTTTATTGCTACCTGTTTGAACTGTGCTTTCATGAAGAGTTTTAGCATTGCCAGAACTGACTTAGAACTTCATAGAGACCAGGACAGTGGTTAAAAATCACTATGCTAAAATAGTCTGTAAAGATTGACTCTAGCAGTACTTGTGAAACGGGATCATGTAGGCAAAAAAAGGTTCTTAGGTGGAGGAAGTTACAGCACAGCTGACTTAGTGTGTTGTTTACTGCCTAAGTGCCCATCTTCTCCTTGCTGGCTTTGCTCCAACAGACGAACTGGCTCTTAGGGAGTGGAATCTTTATTAGGCTATACTGGCAAGCACTGCAGACATCAGAACTGTTCGGCATGAGTGCTCTCAGAGCTGGGCATTAGCTTCGGCTGTTTGTTTGCAGGCCTTCAGAGAATTTGCTGTGATTCCCCTATCATTGAATCGCCGTGGGTGTTTTTATCTTGTTTATAATGTCACAAAAATGTATTTTTTCATTTGCTTTTCCATGATACAACAACCAAAAAGAGCGAATGCATACTGATGATAAAAAAACTTGTTAATATCTTCTCTTTCATTTGCATCTCCCTTGCTTTTTTTATGATACGCTCAACCTTGTTTGCCGTTGAATAATTACTGTACTCTTTAAATTTAGATCAAGGCTTGGTTTTACAACTCATTGTGAATAGGGTGGGGCCTTGGTGTGGTTTTCTTATTGGATTACCATACCTGCCTCTATTCTGAGTACCTTACACAATGCAAGATGTTTTCATTTAACTGATTCAAGATGGAGAAGTATTTTTTAGGCAGAGGAATGTGGATCTGGACAACAGAAAAATTCCCCAGTGTTCTCACCATGAAATGAGTTATTTGTTATACCATCATTCCACGCTGGAATGGACCACAGCAGTTCTTTCCTGAGTTGTAATACATGGTTGTTCTGTGCTCCAGATACACTGGGCTTCAAAATGACTGGCACCCCTGACTGGCAATGCACAAACAATACTTTTAAAAATTCTTTCTATATATATATATATACACAGCGCCCTCCATAATTATTGGTTAACATGTGTTAAAAGCCTTAAAATAATAAATTCAATTTTTATTGCAGAAGCATACTGTCACACTGAAAGTTGTAGAAAAATGCAACGTTTAACTCAAGTGAATTTTAAGGGAAAAAAAATCCCTGACTAAGAAATCATTTTTCATAAAATCACCTGTTACACAATTATTGGCACCCCTAACAATTCCTTGGAAATAAATGTAATTGAAGTATTTCTGTCATTTCTACAGTAGTTTACAAAGTTGATCAGAGTATCTAGGAACATTTAATTAGTAATTCATCACTTCCTGTTTCCCTGGGGTATAAATATGATGTGACACAGAGGCCATTTCTCTTATCCACTCTTCAACATGGGAAAGACAAAGGAACACAGCATTGAAGTAAGGCAGATGTGTGTCGAACTTCACAAGTCAGGCAATGGCTACAAGAAAATAGCCACTCGTCTGCACCTGCCCATATGTACTGTCAGAGGAATCATCAAAAAGTTTAAAACAACTGCAACTGTGGTAAACAAGCCTGGATGAGGACGCAAGGTTATTTCGCCACCACGCACAGTGAGGAGGATGGTAAGAGAAATAAAAAGTTCTCCAAAGCTCACTGTTAAAGAATTGCAACAAATGGTAGCGTCTTGGGGTCACAAAGTCTCCAAAACAACCATCAGTCGCTATCTACATGCCAACAAGCTGTTTGGGAGCCATGCACAGAAAAAACCTTTTCTCTCTCACAATCATAAACGCAGACGTCTGGAGTTCACTAAGCGGTTCTGGGACTTCAACCGCGACCATGTGCTTTGGTCAGATGAGACCAAGATAGAGCTTTTTGGCAACAAACACTCTAAGTAGGTCTGGCAGAACACAAAAGATGAGTATGCAGAAAAGCACCTCATGCCCACTCTGAAGTATGGGGGAGGATCGGTGATGCTGTGAGCCTGTTTCTCTTCCAGAGGCCCTGGGAACCTTGTTAGGGTGCATGGCATCATGAACGCTTTGAAATACCAGGACATTTTAAATCAAAATCTGGTGGCTTCTGCCCGAAAGCTGAAGATAGGTCGTCACAGGGTCTTTCAGCAAGATAATGACCCTTAACATGTGGCCAAATCTACACAGAAATGGTTCACCAGACACAGAATCAAGCTCCTCCCATGGCCATCTCAGTCCCCAGACTTCAACCCCATTGAAAACCCCCATTGCACATTTCAGTCAAATACAGCATCGGCATGTTTGGCGTCAAAACAGAGATGCTTACAAGGAGCAGCATCCAACACTCACAGTGAAATATGATGGTAGGTAAGTCATGCTTTGGAACTGTTTTTATTCTAGAAGTCCAGGGGCACTGGTTAAGATTTACGGCATAATGAATTCCACAAAGTATCAGGATATTTTTGCTGACAGTGTGGTTGCCTCCACCTGAGGGCTGGGATTTTTCTGTAGATGAACTTTCCAGCAAGACGATGACCCAAAGCACACCTCAAAATCTACTCAGAAATGGTTCTGTGACAACAAAATAAACATTCTGCAATTGCCATCTCAGTGGCCAGACCTCTGAGAAAAACCTGTGGGCTGAGTTGGAGAGGGCAGTTGATAAACGCAAACCCAAGAATGTGAAAGATCTTGAAAGGATTTGCTTGGTGGAATGGTCCATATTCCCTCCAGATGTGTGCCTTAAGCTCGTCAAAAATTTCAGGAAAAGACTCAATGCTGTTATCCTTGCCAGAGGTGGTTGCACTAAATACAAAATGAAGAGAGCCAGTTATTATGAAACCTTGATTTGGTTGAAATTTATTTTGTCTTAAATGATTGTTATGATTTTAGTTGTGTCCATTGAAACATTAATAAAGTATTTCACAAGCTGATGTCAGGGTCAGGGTCAAGCTTTACTTTATTAGTCATACATGGGAGCAATTTGTCTTGGACAAAGGGTAATGCTGCACAGTACTATAAACAGAAAACCACAAGAAACGTGAAACTGTATAAAAAGCATATGCTAACTAGGCTTATGCCATCGGAGGCGATGGCTTGGGGTATATCCCTGAACGCCCCCAATCCTCCAATTCCCCAATCCTTGAATAGACTTTCATTTGAACTTAATTTCTTGTCAATCGGACAAATGGTTCTGAAGGTATGGCCAAAATGGTAATTTTCCATCACAAAGCACCACCTTGCGGCAAAATATTGAACCATACAGGTATGATGTCATCATGTGACACGTTGTGAGGTCATGACCTTGCAGTTGCACATAATTTCATGTCAATTGGACAAATGGTTCCAAAGATATTGCAAAAATGGTGAATTTTATGTGACAAAGCTCCACCTTGTGTCAAAATTTTGAACTAGACAGGTATAATGTCATCGTGGGACACATCCTCAGGTCATGACCTTTCATTTGCACTTGATTTGAGGTGAATCGGACAAATATTTCCAGATATGATAAAAACAGTGATTTTTCAGTTTTTGGCCCCTGGTGGCCAATCTAGAAATTGCAAATTGTCCAAAATGGAATCATTTCTTCCTCTCTATGATACTTACTTATATGCAAAACATTAAATTTCTAATTGAAATATTACTGAAGTTATCTACGTTAACACGTAGGGCGGCGCGGCGGTCGGACCAAAAATATGATATCCCTGAAACGGCATTTGGTGTTCGGGGATATAATAAATACAAAAAGGTCACGGGGGGAAAAATTAAATAAATGAATAAACATATAAAAGGTCACAGCAATGTACCGAAAGTGCAATATGCCCAATCAGACTAAAAATTCCATTGATTCCGATTCCGTTGATCTATGATTATGTTGTTTGTTTGTTTATTTATTTATATTGTATTGTTTGTGCGGTTCAGAGGTGGAGCACACTGTATTTGCAGAAACTTGTTTTAATTGTTTTGTGTTTGACAAATTAGAAAGCTGATAGTTTTTTATATCAGAAGTTTAAAATGTCCCTAGAAGAGCAAAAATGTTGTCTTCTGTCTTTACATAATTGCAGACATTGAATTCATTTATTGCAAAATCTTATGTTAAGTGGGTGACTTTTAACTTTCTGCAGACATCATGAAGTTGTTTGTGATCATGGCTTTTGTGCTAAAGAAAAGAGGACAGTGGTGTGAGTGAAGAGTCTTTACAAACTAGTCCTGATGTTAAGTCTTTGGTACTACCTTCTACCACACAATTGGTCAACACTTATTGTATACACCGCCAGTGAGAAAGGGAGCATTTTCTGTCAGAAACACTCAACACACCAATCCACCCATCCAGCTACTGTATAATCTAATATGCTTTTTCCTCGTCAGGGTCGGGATCAGGAGCTGGGCCGGGCTTGAATCTATTCCAGGATGCAGCATGTGCAAGGCAGGGACATTTACCAGGGAGGGTTTGTAAATCCATCACAGGGATCCAGTGCATGCAGAACATGGATGAAAAAATTTTCACACCTCCCCACAGTGGGGGGTGGGGGACACAAACCATTTTATGTCTCCCCACTAAAAGAGAAAGATCAAATTGCACTGCTACACATCCAGCAGCATATTTGCTTCGTAAAATTAAGGGAATTCACAAAGAAAATGACTATGGGCAAAATTGCAATAGTGCATGCTTGTTTAACAGATTAAATCAGGTTCAACCCATATTTGATTTCTCATCTCATATCACTTCAGTTTTTTGTATCTTCAGAGATGGTATCTCGACTGGAGCCAGCTTCCTTGATAACTGTTTGGAGTACTTCTGTCTCAAGTGAAGCTGATTTTGGCCAGCACCAATTAAGTGACAGTTTGATTGAACCCCTAAATTTAGTACCGAACTTCATCATGACTTGTACCCCACAAACCAAATAACTTACATATTTCATCTTTTTGCTGCTCTTATTTCTTGAATTGGACTGCCCTTTAGTTACTCAGTTAGGTGGGAGTTAGTGCTGCTCTGAGAATAGCTTAGCTTCAAACATAAACCTTTATTTTGGTACAACAAACAGTCAAAGATTACCGCATATAAATGCAACTTCAATCATAACACCCATGGAACACATTCGACATGTAAAATTTCTACTTTTGTAAATCACCTGTATACCATTGGATACACCTTATGGAAACAATATGAATTGGGCTTATATTTACTTACGAAACATATTGTTATCACTTGAAGAGGGTTCTGGTTATTATTGCAATTGATATGAATCATAAGCATTGAGGATATTGGTTCATGATGATAGAGGGGCGTAAAGTATTAGCATGAGCATGGACTATTGGCTATAATAGTGTCAAATGAGGAAATTCAATCTCTGTTTCCCGACTGGGGAAACGTCCCTTTGAAGACGTGCAACGGACAAGGAAAAAAAAAGATTGAAGCGCCATCTTGTGGTGAAAAACATCAATTGAAATTAAGAACTCCAGCAAGAAAAAGAGTCACTATGTTTCTCAGCATTTTGGAAGAATTTAACGGCTGAGGGCGGCCTTGCAATCCGGGGCATCGTAACCTACAGCAACATGGACTCACAACACTCAGAACCCGCTACTTTATTGTCCCCCGCCCATAGTATTCACGACCGTCCGTACGTCCGTCCGTAAGTCCCGAATCCTTGTCAGCGAGATATCTCAAGAACGAATTGACGGATTTTCTTCAAATTTGATGTCAACATGTATTAGGATGATACCCCGGCGCCAGTCGATTTTGGTGACCTTCGCGTCACTCTCAAGGTCACACCGAGAAATTGCTCATTTTGACACGATCTCACATTTTGTGGCGGGGGACAAAGACACGTTAGTGGCAAATACTTGTTCACTACTGTATTTAAAGTATTTTATTACAACTCTAACTCAGAAAAAGTTGGGACATGATGGAAACTGCTCATAAATACAGAAAAACGGTACATAATTTCAAAATTTTCTTTCATTGGTTCTTCACTGCAGACAATATAAAGACATTTTTTTTTTCTAGTCAACTTTATTCTATCTGTAGTTATATGTCAATTCCATTGTCATTATAGTAGAGCGGGAATGGACTTTTCAAATCAGCCCTTATAATCATCATCATGATATGTCGCACCTGTGCAGGAGATGGCTTATCTTAACAGTGGAGGAATGCCAGCTATCAGTGATGTAAACAAATGTGTTGCAAATATTTGAGAGGAATGAGATCTTTGTGCATAGACAAAAATGTTTGATGTATTACTGTAATGCATTAAAAAACAGCAGTAAAATAAAAGTTTTGTATTTATATTTTTGTTCGCTATATCCGTAAGTTAGATCAAATGTTATTTTAGTGAGGTAGCAACTTTCACAGCAAACATTCTCCTGAGACTGCAGCGGAGAGATACTACAAGGCAGGTTTGCCTCACCTTTCCATAACCACAAAGCAACAAGAAATATTTACGTGGGTAAACAAAAAGTTGGCCGCACCCCAGGTGTATGGCTTTTACTTTAAAATCTCTGAACCACAATTACAAAAGCATCAGGATCTCCATAAGTTATTTCTATTAGTTTGAATGCTAATGACGTTCCAAAATGGAGTGTTTGGAGATATCATGGCCACTATCCCCACTGCTGCAAGTCCAGACTTTATATTTCCAAATGCATCAACAACTTTTTTGATGGGAATCTTGTGATTGTTTCATGTAACCAATTCTGGTGCACAGATAATGATATTGATATGGATCACCCTATGACCTTTGCTATAGTGCCATAACCAGTCCAAAGATTGAATTTTTGACAATTACAATAACTTGGAAATCTTTAAAGGGAGCAATGTCAGATCTGCTTTCAAAAATTCCTGGTACTAAGAGAGGAAGTTGCTGATTGTGGTGGCTCTGTAATTTTTCCTGTAGCACCACCACTTGGCCAGATTTAACACTTCAACACTGATGAGAATCATATCAAACTGTCTGTGATTGCTACTGGTTTGTAGAATCTCTGTAATTTCTCCACCAGGCCACACTCAATGTTTTGAAAACTTGAACAGTTTTAACTAAAATCCTGTCAAATCTGCTGTCAACATTGCTGGTGCATTGCAGAGAAACGTTACTGATTTTAATGGTTCAATTACTTTTATTCTATGGCCACCACTGGGTGAAACTACATTTCAAATAATTCAAACTGTTCTACCAAGCATCAAGTCAACTTTGCTGTGAATATCTTGGTGCATAAAAGAGCAACCCAAGTGTTCTGTCAACACAGAGATCAGTCCTGTAGCAACACCCTTAGGCCAAACTCCTCTTAAAAAAAAAAAAAAAAGTAACACTGTTGCCATGGGAATCAGGTAATATGTTAACAATCCTAGAGCCTAGAGCACTTCCTCTGTTCATTTTCTGGACCCAGTATCCCTTGTTGTAGTGCCACCCACCTCTAGGCTAAAAAATGAATTTTAACTAAAGGGGGAATGCTATCATTTCAGAAATATACACCACTGTGGTCCACCAACAGCACCTGTCTAGTTAGCAGAATCTACACAATGGAGGTTTAACCAACAGCGCTTTGATGGTGAAGTCTTCAAACCAAGACGAGAATACTCAGGGGCAAAATTGTTGGGGTACCAATTACATGCATGCTGGTCGCTAAAACTGCAAAATGGCAATGGGAACTGTCAGGACCTTTGACATCACGTAGTCAACAGACACAAAACAAAAAAAATTAAATAATAATAATAATATTCAAACAGCAGCAGTAGAACTGTGGCCGCAATTCAAGCTCTATGACAGGAACAGACAGACACTTGATAAGAACTACAGCTCTGCAAATCACCGCATGATGAATCACTTCACATCTGAAAATCAGTCCAAACAAAATTAGTATATTGTGTACTACACAAAGGTATAATTTATGGTAGTGTATCACAACACAGATGTTTACCACCTCAGTCACGCTAATGTTTATTAAAGGCCATTAAAGTCGATTCTCAGACGGACGTTGAACGTCCAGTGTTTACAAACAAATCACTTGCTTTTGCTGACACCTTGCATTGTCACATGACCAATTTAATCAATATAAATTAATGTCTTGTTCACATACGTAGATAATCCTATTTCGGTTCGTTTGCGCTGGTGCGGCTCGCTGATTGGCCGATAAACAAAAACAATGGGAATCGACTTTAGATGTCCTTTAAGGCTGAATGACAAATAAAATGTAAACATGTTAAAAGGATGAACGACTGTTCGTGGCAATTCGCAGTTGGTACGACAACGCGTGTTCCTTATAGAGGCGTTGCAAGAAGGTCTGGCAATTCCAGTCTTCATGCCATCAAACATTATTGTTTCGAGGCAATATTTTTGCTTCGAATGACACAAAATACATGCCTCACTTCTGAAAGCATGTGCATCCAGTGACGGACACTACGTCAGCATCCGGAATTCTCTACCAATCCAGCTTCGCTTCTCAACCCCATGAGTTTATTCGGTCGGGCGGCAGTTGCTGCGGGACAGCAGAATATGGCTTCACCAAGGACAATAACAATTGTGGCGCTTTCGTTCGCTCTTGGCCTGTTTTTTGTGTTCATGGGTACAATTAAGCTCACACCAAGACTTAGCAAAGATGCTTACAGCGAAATGGTAAGCGAGCATGAATTACGCGCGTACTGTTCATCCCTTCCGCGAGCAAAAGAACCAGCGATGCGTTTGGCCTTAATAGACTGTCCATCACATGAGAACAAGCAGTATCTCCATATAACGTTAGGCTGTACGAAATACACCGACATCTTCATTGCAACACTGCGTTGGTCCTCTTAAGTATGAGGATAGATTTGACTTCTAGTTAGTTGCTTGCGCGCAGTTTGGTCTCTCGACAATCAGCTTCAGGCTTGATGAACTGCCTGAAACGTACATGTAAAATTAATGTGAATTGGCCTTAAATGCGCGCACTTTGGTCTTTGAACGTAGCTAACGTTCGAGAATCAGTAAATTAAATAAGTTCGCAGTGATGCGGTTCACTGATCTGGCACACGGGGATTTGTTCATAAACTGCCAACATGACAGTGCAGTGCAGTTAATTTAACGAACTAAAATGCGATTGAAGGTTGGGCTTTGGTGGTATGCCAGATCTTTTGAAGGGTCGTGTCCTGCTATAGCCATGGCGGATATTTCCAGCAAACTCCATTTGCACCTGCCGGTTCCGATGCTCACCCCGGACGGCTCTGCATGCAGACCAAGGTTAGATGACATCGTAAATCAGGGCTACACGTGTAACTTGATTAATTTGTTGGATTCCTGGTTTTGATGGCGGTCAACATGCAAAATATGAGGTCTGAGATATATTGAAAGATTAGTGCTCCAAAAAGCACAGAAGTAATGCATAACAATCTTATAAAATACTGGTTCAGTGTTTACTTCCATGATATACACTAAGATAATATACAAGTACAAATCTCAACTAGACACTAATATATAGGACTGAGAAATGACGTGGTCATCTAAGATTATTTGCGGTTCACAAATTAGTTTTGCATTGCGAGCTTCTATGTAATATGTTATTTTATAGTGGAGGGTAATGAACTGAAAGCACATGGTCACATGCAAATAATAAGTGTGGCCTGAAAAAACAGTTGCTGTAAATGGAGTTATCCCGCAAATCCGCAAATGTAGTTTCATGTGGAGTGTAGTTCCTGAAATACTTCATTAAACATCTTAAAATAAATTTTGGATTTTGTCTCATGCAGATCACTATTATGCAAACAATTTTGGTGAATAAAATGGCTAGAACTACTGAAATGAAAATTGGTTCCATCCTGCGGCTGGTAGTGTTTGCCTACTGTATATAATGCTTTGAAAAATAATTGTCCCGCCTCACCATTTCTTATATTTTTGCATATTTGCTGCACTTAAATGTTTCAAACCATCGAACTAATTTAATATAAGACAAAGACCGTTCAGTGAACACAAAATGTAAGTCATCATTTAATTTATTGAAGGCAGAAAATCATTCAAAACCTATATCACCCATGAGAAAAAATAGTAGACTCCCCAAACCTGAGAACGGGTTGTGCCGCCCTTGGCGGCAACAACTGCAATCAAACTTTTGCGATAACTGGCAATGAGTTCTTTACATCACTCTGGAGAAATTTTGACCGACTCCCTTTCGCAGAATCGTTTAGTTCCGGGACATTGGAGGGCTTATGAGCATGAACTGCCTGTTTACGGTCATGCCACTGCATCTCGATTGGATTCAAGCGAGGCAAATCCAAAACTGTAATTTTGTTTCTTTTGAGCCGTTCAGTGACTTTCTTGTGTGCCTCTGGTCATTTTGCTGCTGTATATCCCAACTAATCCTGAGCTTTAAGTCACAAAACTGGTGGTCGGGTATTTCTATCAGGTTTTTTTGTTGAAGATCAGAATTCAAGGTTTCATCAATTATGGCAAGTGATCCAGATCTTGAAGAAGCAATACAACGATGTACATACTATTTGATACCAAAAGTTCCTCCTGTGCAAATCCATTCACAGGATATTTTTAGTTTGGGTCATCTGGTGTACCGTCTTGAGGAATTGAATGAAAAGCTTGAGTGTGGGCATCCAAAGAATACAGTGTCTTGTTGATGAAGTAGGGTTTTTATGTTTTTCAAAAATGCACTGTGAAAGATGTCATCCAAAAGTATTTTTGGCCTATTTTCATTTCCTGATTGAAACTGTGAAACAGAGCTGACCATGGAACTCTAATTGATGAAATGGCCACTCCCAATCAAATCAGTGTTTGAAGACTGTAAAAACGGCGGCCATTTTATGATGTACCAGCCGAATTGCCAGAGCAAGCGGTTCTATTTAATTCCAGTTCTGTGGTGCTTCCCTTGTAAATGTTATTCTCAATGCCTTGCAGAAGCGAGCATACAAGAGCTACGCCAAGGCTCTGCCGGGTCTTAAGAAGATGGGCATCACATCAGTACTCCTGCGGAAAGTAATTGGCTCTGTGGAGCTGGGCTGCGGCATCGTTCTGACTCTGGTCCCTGGGCGGCCCAAAGACGTAGCAAACTTCCTTCTGCTGCTGGTCATGCTGGCTGTCCTGTTCTTCCACCAGCTGGTGGGAGACCCGCTGAAGCGCTACGCCCACGCCCTGGTCTTCGGGATCCTGCTGACCTGTCGGCTCCTTATCGCCCGGCAGAACGAGGAGAGGCCCGAGCGAGAGGTGTCTGAACCTCAGCATATTAACGCTCAAGAGAAGAACAAAGTCAAAGTGTCCTAGTGCACCACACTCTGCTCCACCCTGCCCTGCCCCTCCTGTTACCTTACCGTGGAGGATGTGTGGATGTGCCATTGGATTATAGTGATACTGATAATAAAAAAAACTGTTCTTAATCATAAAAAGATGGCTGCAGCATTTTGACTGACATTCAGATTGTTCTCACTCCCTGACCGACAGCCCATTGCATCCCTTGACCTTGTGACACACACCTTTGACAGAAATTATTTCTCAGTTCTCCCAAATATTGAGTTACCACCTTCTGGAAGAATTATTTGTAACATGACTCTTGCATTTCTTGTTTTTTTTATAATGTGAGTGTTTTAATTAATCTTTTTGATCTTAAAGCTGGGGTAGGCAACTTTTGAAAATCCCGCTCAGACGATATAAATTTGAAAGTAGCTGACCTGCCATCTCGTTTGAGCCGTCCAATCTAAGCGTCTTTCCTGAAAGATGTGAACGCCCACAGATGTATTGCTGGTAAGCTAGTGGTACCCAGCTGTAAGATGTCTGGCAAAGCTGAAAACATCAAAAATGTTAGTATTTCTACACATTTAAACTTTTTTTTTTATTTTTTATTTTAAGAGTGTTTCATTAATACTGTTTCCTGATGTTTCCTGGTATTACATATATAGCAACCTGGTGTTTTTTTTTTCCAGCTAATCAGTGACACTTATTACCTATCTAAGCTTTGCATTGGATTCATTGTGTCTTGTGTTATTACTTTGAATGTTAATCTGTGTATGCTGGCATTGGAACCATGTCTGGGAACATGCATGAAGAGCAGCAGCGGTGCCACCTGGGAATGAGTCTTTTAGGGAGAGACTCTGGCCAATCAGAGCACAGAGGCAGGTCTATCAGCGCACTCCACGCAGGCCTGATTTTCCTCATAAGGTTCCTGCATTTGAGATTGCTGGAGGTTTATGATATTTTGACCGATAACTTAAAAAAGTTACCTACCCCAGCTTCACCATTTTAAATAAGATGTAGCATTTATTGAGCCATTTCAATCTTGAGAGTTCTGCATCCTGTGTTGAACAGGTTATCAATATATGTGAATACAGTGAAAGAAAACATTGAAAAGGGTGATATTTTAAAATTATTTCTGTAAGCAGTGCACACAGTATGCTTGTAGAATGCAACAAAACATTGAAATTGTATGTATTCTCTTTAAATTCCTTTAGTTTTTGTGTAGGCTGTCTTATTTTGTCCTACCGGTACTTGTGCATGCAAAATAACTGTTCCTCCCTATGAAATTACCTTCTGCCTCTTTTCTTGATATGAAATGGAATTGAGTGATTGCAGACATTGGCAATGCAAGCTTTGCCTCAATTAATGGATCATCGCATTTGATTTTGTCAATTCAATTTCACATGCTATAAAAATGCATAAAAAAATGAGGGAAAATTGTAACTGATGAAGTCAAATTGTAACCAGAATAATAAAGAATTTTCCTGCTCCTTAAAGTGGAAGCTTAAAATTTCATAACACCACATCTAAATGCATTCAACCCATGTTATGAGGTCATTTTTAAAGGATATTATGAATTTATATATGGAAAGATTTTTTTAGGGAAACATCACATGAAAGAAAGAGGTAATGTGCTACAAGGTAACTGTGCTATGTCATCAAACAACACAAAACCAGCTGATGTGATATGAAGATACTTTAATAGTACGATAGTGTGCATTATTTTGGCACGTCACATCCTCGCCTTCCCAAAATAGACCAAAAATTATTGATAATGAATAAACCTACTATTTGCTAATTTGACAAATTCTTGTAAAATTGGCATCATTAATTTTGGATTCATTTCAGGAGGGGAAAAGTCTTATTTCTGAGTTGAATATTTGTATGACCACATCTCACATTTCACTTCGTGTAACATTGTCAAAACAAAACTTGGAAGCAAAAACAACTTTTTTTTTCAAACCAAAAAAAAAAAAAAAAAATTGCATTTTTTCCAGTCATAGCTTGATTGAGTTTTACACTTTTACTCATTCAATGTAATTTATTTAGAAATATTACTGAAACAAGCTTTTACTGCACAAGGCAATACTGTTATCCTTGGCTGGTTTGGGGAAGGTCGAGTGAAGATCACTTACAATTTCTCTGGCAAACAAAGCCATGGGATGCCTGTAGAAAATAAATTAATGGCTGGATTTTTCACTGCCGTCAGCACAAAGTAGCAATCTTTGCTAACGCAATTTTGGTGATGCAATTTGTGATCGGAGTAAGTGAACCACCTCAAAGAGTCACATGCTTCCTATATTAGTTTTGTTTGTGCTGAATGTTAAAGCAGTTCAGACCCTTGGTGTACAAGTAAAGTGTCCCTGGAGCTCCTGTAGCATCGCTGTGGGACTTCAGGACACCCATGCAAAGTTTACAGATGAAAGTAAACAGAAAAGATTCAGTTGGCACGGTAAAGGTGTGCAGATTTTTTTCTTGGTATGTCTGAATAAAAAAATACATGGTTTGAATTTGCCGCCAGCCTGAGTACTGCATGTGTTCATATGCATGTCTTTATGGCCGCAGTCCACACATCTTCTATGTCCAGGGAATTCATGTGCTGCGCCATGCACTTACCGTCTGAAGCTAGTTTGTGAAGACGGCAGCGTGTTCAGTGCACTGCATGGGCCTCCGGGTCTCAGTCTAGCCGAGCACCTCATGGATGCCGGAGGACCATGAAAATCACAGAATTTGCAAGTCTGCTGCAACAGCATTGTGCTTCCATACCAACATATGCAGTAATCAGAAAGGAATGTTTTGAGAGCATTGTCATGCCAGTGCCACAAAGAATTAACATTGTTTTGGGGCCTGAATACTTGAGTAATGTACCTAATAAAGTGATGTCTAATGTGTATATGCTAGCAATTACTATGCAATACAAGCTTATTTCCTTTACTTGGACCCCACCAGCCTACCGAATCAGTGTGTCACACTGCGATAAACTGCTTTCTGTTTACACCTGTGTTTATTTTAGATGGATTTTCTTTTGTACATGTGTGGTCTCCGTTTTATTTTTATTGTTTCAAATGAACACAAATTAGAGTGATGGTATCATCCCTCACGAGCGTCTAAATGTGAACAGTGTTTTGAGCTTTCTGAATGGAGGGGCAGGACACTCTATAGATGAAGCTGGGGTCTCTCCAAGGTGACAAAAAATGTCATGTGCATCAGAAGGCAAGCTCTGCGAAAGTTGTTTGTTCTGGTTTATTCAAAAGACAGACTCTAAGAGTACTGGGCTGAACACTGGTTGCTGTGCCCTACGTCCACAACTAGGGAAAAAAAAAAAGGAAAATTGTGAGGCAGGAGAATATGAGACACCCAGCTCAGTCACGCCAGTTTTTTGCTGCTAGTTCACGGGGTTTAACAGTAGAGGGCTTTTAGCTGTGGGCTGTGGACATTCACATCTATTGCTGCAGAGTCCACCTTCTGAGAAGATATTGTCTCTTTGATTTTACTTGTATGGACCAGCAGAGGTGTCATGTGCTCTGTTTTTTAGATCATGTTTACTTTAAATTTTGAAAACGGATGTTTGCTAATTAGCTTGTTAATTGCTGTTTGTCATATTAATTGTCCTCACCATGTTGGGCTGAAGTTCTGGAGGGGGAACCTCAATACGAAGTGTGTTTGTCCAAGGGGCAGGAGCCTTGCGGAAATTAACATCGATATTGCTGTTTGCAAATGTAATTTGTTAACCTGTAACCTGCTTGCAGGACAATCCGTACTCCAGGAGAGGGTAGCACTAAAGTAGGCCATTGGTTTCTGAGACACTGCAAGCCTGCGGCTGTTTGGGACCAGGAGATGTAGGACATAGACTGTTTGGAAGGTAAACAGACAGATAATGACCCAGGAGCATGTATTCCTCCAAGCCAAGGATGAGTGGCCGGCACTGTCTACCTTTCTTTCCACTGACTCCACCTGTTTTACATGAAAACATATGAGACATAACGCTTTGTTCAACCTTTGTTCAGAGAACGCCCGCTCTCAAACCAATCCATTGTGCAGCTGCAGAAAATAAGCCGCCTATGGCTATTAAGAAATGTGGGCCATACAGGTTTTGACCAAGTATCTCGATACATTTGAAGAGTTTGGTTCCAAAACGCAATAAGAGCCAAAATTACAATAATTGAGATAATACCATAGAGCAATAGTCCTGCGCTTCTTACACATGGTGCAAAAACCTGTTATTAGAAATGCATTCTATATGGCGTATTTTTTCATAGTCAAAGTTTGTGTTTTTCTATAAAATGCAATAGACGCCAACATAGAAAACGCGGATTTACTCAAAATGACTGAAATGGATATATTGCATTTTGGAACCAAACTCTTCATTTGTTCCATATGCCGTGAAAGTGTCAAGTATACTCACCAGATTGTAAAAGATGCAATTGATCAGCTGAAACTTCACCACTGAAGTAAAATCATTTAGAGAAATGAAAACAAGCTACTTGAGATGCCATCTTTGTTTTCTCTTAGAGCTACCTCGGCCGTCCGACACGGAACGTTCCGGGCGCTCGCAGCGAACACACCGTTGCCCAGCAAAAACATTTGAAGTGCTTCGAAATGTTCCACCTAAGCAACACACCTCTGGATGGCAGACCTTGACTGATTTCTCAGTCAGGTGTAAGGAAGGAAGGAGAGGTGTCATAATAAACAGGTGGAATGAGCTCTCATTAGCCGTGTTTCTTGATTCAAGGGTTTTGCTTGTTTTTGTAATTGGCTGTGATTGCCATTTTCAGCTTAGGTTGTGCCTGAAAAGATGAGCACTGAGAGATGGCACCTCCGCCAAGGCCAAACAGTCCCTCGCATATCTGTGACACATACCAGTGTTATTATGCACGACCACACAGGTAAATGAAAGGATTCCTGGATGCAGAATTTGATTCGGATCTCTCCCAAAATGAAATCACTTTTAAGTTGGGCCAAGACACATCTCTAGTAAAAAATTTAATAAAAATAAGTCTGAAATCTTTTCCGTAATGTTGTGAACAAACATATTTACCCACAAACCGAAGGTAAAACATAACTTCCTTGGCAGAGATAATAGGGACTTCAACCCTTGTGTTCCGTTTGGGTCAAATTGACCCGTTTCAAGTTTTTACGAAAAAAAAAATGATACAAGGATAAAGTTTCTTTAACCTGAAATTCTTTATCTTTGGCTCATTTTCTTTAAAGAACATATAAAAGAAAAAAAAAAATCATTGAGTCTACATGCTACAATGCCCAATACATTTATATCCTTCATATGATGTTTAGGTCAGATTGACCTGGATACACACAGAGACACAGATACAGAGAGAGAGCGCACACACACACACACACACGCACGCGCACACACACACACACACACACACACACACACACATAGGGGCTCCAAAGATCTAGCAGGTCATCAAACCTGATGACCATCGACAATATGTCAAAGCTTCTTATGTTAGCAGCTGAGCGGGGAGGCTCTCTCATTGAGGATGAGAGATAGTTTGTGTAGCTTCAGGGGAAATGGGAAGCTGTTCATAATAGATTAGATTAATATATTCAAATTATTATTCAAATTTATTGTCATTCTGCCAAGAACAGCGCAACTAAAAGAAATCTGCATGTTTTTTATAAACTTTATTTCAAACAATTCAATTAAAAAAGACACAATTTGACAATTTGAGCGCACATCAGAGTGTGTGCGGATGGTGAAGTGCATGGGAGTGTGCATATATAGGTACTACTCGGAAAATTAGAATATCGTGTAAAAGTCGGTTTATTTTGGCAATTCAACATAAAAGGTAAAACTAATATATTTTATTGATGATTATGATTTACAGCTCATTAAAACCTCAAATACAAAAACTCAGAAAATTAGAATATTGTGAATATAACCAATATTGTGTGTGAAACAACACACAGGCGGATGCTGGACATGGGCTTTAAATGTCGAATTCCTGTTGTCAAGCCACTCCTCAACAGCAAGCAACGCCAGAGGCACCTTCACTGGGCTAAAGAAAAGAAGAACTGGTCTGTTTCCCAGTGATCCAAAGTCCTCTTTTCTAATGAGAGCAAATTTTGCATCTCATTTGGCAACAAAGGTCCAAGAGTCTGGAGGAAGACTGGAGAGGCGCATGATGGAAAATGCATGAAGTCCAGTGTTAAGTTTCCCCAGTCTCTGATGACTGGGGGAGCCATGTCAGCTGCTGGTGTTGGTTCCCTGTGCTTTCTCAAGTCCAGAGTAAACGCAGCAGTCTACCAGAACATTTTAGAGCACTTCATGCTTGCTTCAACGAACCAGCTTTATGGGGATGCAGACTTCATCTTCCAGCAGGACTTGGCACCTGCTCACACTGTCAAAAGTACCAAATCCTGGTTCAACAACCACGGGATTACTGTGCTTGATTGGCCCGCAATCTCACCTGACCTGAACCGCATAGAAAATCTATGGGGCATTGTCAAGAGAAAGGTGAACGAAAAGAAACCAAACAATAAAGAAGAGTTCAAGGCCGTGATTGAAGCATGCGGGTCTTCGATAACAGCTGAGAAATGCCGCAGGCTGGTAGCATTCATGCCACGCCGGATTGAAGCAGTCATTCGTGCAAAAGGGGCCCCAACCAAGTACTAATTACAGATGCAAGATTTTCCTTTCAGAGGCCAGACATTTTTGTATTTAAAATCCTTTTTTATTTATTTATTTATTTTAAATTGATGTAATATTCTAATTTTCTGAGTTTTTGAATTTGAGGTTTTCTTGAGCTGTAAGTCCTAATCAGCAAAATCGAAAGAAATAAAAGCTTGAAATATATTGATTTGCATGTTATTTGTCTATATAATATGTAGGTTTCACCTTTTAATTTGAATTACAGAAATACATGAACTTTTTGAGAAAATTCTAATTTTCTGGGTAGTACCTGTATATATATATATATATATATATATATATATATATATATATATATATATATATATATATATATACAGCATTTGTGTGCTATATATGCACAGCAGTGGAATAAAGACTAATGTATATGGGAATAACTATAGATAGAAGTAAATACGGTATGCACAGTACCGTATGCAATGCAAGGATGAAGGGAGAATATAGCCTACAGCAGAAAATAGTTAACTATTATACAGTGAAATATAGGCCTACATAGTATCCTGAATCTGTGAGAAAGGTTCGCTGAAGCACGCAATGTATAGTGTGTCACTATCAATTGTAGAACACATTTAATCTCAGAAATACAACGAAAACCATTTAATTCAATCACCTGAACCACGCGTTGTAGTGATTGGTTCTTTCCCCGTAGTAGACCAGTCTGCTACTGCAAGCAACGCCGGCACACCGGTTTAAGTCTCGATCAGCGGAGCGCAGATCTATTTCCGGGTGCCGTAACATCCTTGTGCCATAGGAAGCCATTCGGAGGACAAGAACAGAATTGTTTTGTTCCACAAGGTGGAGACATTGCAATGTTTTCAGTCAGGGGTTCCCAAAATCGGTGCTGGGGCCTCCCTGTGTATGATGGTTTTTATTCCACCCTTGATTGCAGTCATCGGATTTTAACAGCCTGTCAATTTGTCTTAATTAGGCGCATTTAAATTTAGAGAAGAAATGTATCATCTCTTGACATACAGTATTTTGACAGATATGCATACATACAGTGAGGAATAAATTCCACATCCACATTGTGATACATGAGTAACAACTGCATAAAAAGAGTGAAAAAATGTACCTAATCAAAGGAAAAAACAAATGAGAGGGTCAACCCTGTTTTATGTAATGTTTTTATTATTGTGTGCAAGCAAATTATTTTGAAAGAATTCTAATCACCTGTGTTCAGCCACCTGCTTTGGAGGTTACTGATTTTGTCAGTGCCTGAGTTGATCTGTTTAAAAATGTTATCACCTGAAATTGCTTGAAGTGAGGAAACTGGAAGATGCTGTTTGATACAATGGACATCACTGTCCACGTATACCGAAATGGAAAAAGTTATATCCCATAATATGGGTCCCTTAAGGTGATTGGCAACAAAGTACTGTATTACTGCCAAGTGCTTTATTAATATAATCCCACTCCTTCCTCAGAAATGCTTTACACGAAAAGTCCTCCGCTTTCCTAACCCAAGTTCTGACTCATTCCTCTATTTTTGATTCCCTCCAATTGCTTTTGCCAGAATCTTCCATATTTCTTCAACCTGAATGGCTGTCAGACCTAAATACTTCCAGCATCCTTCTCCACTTTATGTCTATTTTCTAACACAGTTTATGACCATAGGAATAAATGGCAGAAACCCTCATTTATTGATTTATGTGTTTCCTTTATCACACCTCGCTTGTTGTGTCCCACCATCCCTGACATTTCCTGATCTTTGCTTAAAATAGCCATTGTGGTGCAAAAATTGTGGGACTTAGAGCAAGTTTAAGAGAGGACTTTATGACTATTTTTTTTTTAATTGTTGCTTAAGTGTTGGTAACAACATAACAGTAAACAATAGACCATCAGCATGTATTGAACATAAGGGACAAATCAATGAAAAAAAAAACAAGTGGTTAAGTACAGGGGACCATGACATTAGAGTTACAGTTCAGTTCATAAAGATGGTAAATAAATTACATAGATTTATAGTTGTCATGGCTTTGTTATTTCTTGTATATGGTATATTATTAAAGAAATGTAATTTTGACTTCATTCATAAACTCAAGAAAGATGGCTTGCGGTTAGCTAATTCAGATTTATGCATGTGCGATACGGCGAGCAACAAAAGTAGATTTATGATATGATAATGGGTTGACTGTGTGGAGGAATATGAAAAAAAAGCCAAACACCAAATCCTTATAGGATAAGCAGAAGCCACCGTCAATATATAGAGAGATGAATGCAGAAAAATCTCGCCAAAAAGTATAAGTAAGAAAACAAGACCAAAATAAATGTTCCACATCTTCTGAAAACAGTCCACAAGCCACTCACAGGAACGCGCATCAGTTTCTGACACAGGCAGAGGAGAGTAGCGACTCAGTTACAATATAAGTACAATGTAAACAGACACTCTCAGTGATTGTCGTGTGAAACACTCTGAAAACATGGACCAACGACACATGAATGAGTTTTGAAGGTATTCGCTAATACTAGCTAGTGTCCTAGAGCCACACATCATGCTATCGTTACACAGCTAAGCAAGCAGTACTCGGCCACAAATGATGTTGGTTCATTTATAAACTGACATTAGCAGGATTAAAAACCACCAACAGGACTATCCGAGACTGATGAAACTGCATAACTACAAGAGTAAGACAAAGCTTACCTGTCCAGTAGCAGCAAGGCTAGCTGTGAGTCACTTTTTAAATGCTTCGATTCCTTCAGTTTTCCCCATTGAAAGCAGTACTGATATAAATACCTGTTCTCTTACCTGATTGGATAGAGGCAGTCGGTGACTCCAGAATTTTATTTGCTGCTTTATTGCAGCAGACAGTGACTGAGAGACCTGCGTTATCAACCAGATCCTCTAAATAAATGATCTCTGTCAGAATGTGGAGCTATTTAACATTTAAAAAAAAAAAAAAAAATCACTAACAGCAGGTTTAACTTTAAAAATCACTAACAGCAGGTTTGGGAGCAGGGCCATGCCTCAACCACACCTTTAATCACCTGTCAACCCAACTTATACCCAGTCAACCCATTTCACCTCGTTTGTCTCAGATTACTTGATCTACCCTCCATTCCCCTTATCTGGTTACCCCCTCTCTACCCCCCTCAACCCTTCACATTAAGTTTAATTTCAGGTACAGTCTGGGGTGGGGCTGTAATCAGCTCAGGTGGGACATTGCCAGAGATGGAACCCCCACCCCAAGTCTCCCTTGGCCTGGTCCTTAATTCATCCTCCCTGACCTGCCAACTGAAGAAATCTTCCTTCTGTCTTCATCTGTCCCCTTTACACATATTCACTCATCCCTAACATTCATTCTCCATTAAATTTCTAAAATGATACATTGTTGAGGCATGGTCCTTACTAGTGAAGAGCCTATAATTGGATAATTTTTGCTGTGATTAATATGTTTCAGCAGGCAAAAATTCTTTTTACCCTGGCTGATGCAGTGTGTTGCTTCTCATTTCTAAAAATACCGTGTTGGAGGGTGTGGAAAAAATGTTGCTGTGTTTCAGAAACGGAAAGGTATTGGCCTGCATTATGCAAAGAAAACATCTTGAGATAATGCAAAATTAGTGGTCTTTGGGATGTGCTGGAGAACACTTTACCATGTGTAACAGCAACAGAGTGGAACAGCAAAAATTTTCTCCACGTGTTTGTGGTTCCAGAGGCATCCGTGTGGTAGGGTGACTGTGAATGTGTCTGTGTACATGGGGTCCTTTCTTGTGCTACTGTCCTGTCTGTATGGATAATTTTTGCAACCCACCTCTGCTGGCATTGACTGCAGCTTCTGTGAGCACAGTATGGACCTTCAGTAATGTCTTTATATGGGCACACAAATGTCTTCATGCTAGTATCTATATGCACCCTAATGTCAGAAAACTATTGTGCTGTCATGTTGTGGCTCTTCACCACCATTAAGGACCTTATGCTTCATTCATGTATAAAACATAGAAGGAGTACACCAGCACTGAGGATTATCCACCGGAGGTTCATGACCTTGTTGGATGGCTTGCTGGGAACCACATCCAGTGATTCTGCCATGCAGCTCTGCTTACACCTATAGAGGAAACGTTTGTGACCCGAGTCTCACTGGCTGCTCATCACTTTAGTCAATAGCAGACACAGGAATTTACAATGGTGTTCTGAGGTGGTTAGTTGGGGTGATATTTAGTCAGAAAGTCTCCAACATTTGCTGACATTAAAGCAAGCATCTAGGATTGTAACAAAGGATATTTTGTTTTCTGTCTTACAAGGGTTTCATCCTGTTATCAATCTGGCTTTTGTTCCCACCGGCTTCTGTTCCTTAATTTGGAAAACGTACGGAGAGAAATCCCTGTGGGAACGGAGCCTCTGTCTCACCCGTCCATAGGATGTTGATCCAGATCTGTGCTCATTTTCAGGTGTTTAATGGGAAGCTAATCTGTTCTTGCTGATCTCCAGAATTAAGACTTTCCAGTGGCTTATGTCTTGTGATAAGCACACTGTTTATACTTGGGTGACGTTTTCTCTTGATTGTTGGCTTCACTTACTCAGGTGGGCCTACATCCAGGTGGGTGCCCTTGATCTGACAAATTGTTGAAATTGTTGTCATCCACTGCAGTCATTATTTGCACCTTTTGATGCACCTGTTCTCACCAGTGCATTCTTTCTTTTTAGGAATGAACCAAATAGCGATTTGGCCACACCTAATATTTTTGCTTCCTCCTCGATGGTTTTGTTGAGATTTTTCAGCCAAATTATTGTTTGCTTCGCTGGCAACGATGGCTCTTTGGATTTCATACTGAGGGGAAACAGCAACAGGGTCTAAATGTAAATGCCACACTTGAAATCAAATGTAGAAGTTTTATCCTCTCATTTGAAAATGAAATACTGAGGGAATAACACACACTTAGCCGAAACAGTTGAATGTGCAACGGGTCAATTACTATTGGTCCTTTAAAAATGGGGGGAGTTCTGTAGTCCCTACATTATTCACCTGATTTGGCTGCAAATACCCACAGATGAAAGAAAGAACAGATCCATTATTCAAATCAATAAACTCATACTCATATACATTATACAATTTCAATGCCAGTACGCATGGTTAGACTGCTAAAATAACAACTTCCTCAATAGCTAAATATTTTTGAAACTATGTATACATAGTACAGTCAAGTATTGTATATGTCAGTGAATGAAAGGCGGTTAAAAGTGGGGCAGTCTTGAGGACAGTCACACTTGTTGCCTTTTCGAAGAGCGCACGGGGTGCGGTTAAGAATTGTTGAACCGGACAACCTGATTAATCATTTCTTATTTAAATAAAATGATCCCATCTAAGGCACTGGGAAGAAAAATGAATAATTTAAAAGCGGCATGCCTTCAAAGCAAATACATCTCTAATTGATAGAATATTCATCATTAAAATGTATATGTAGTTCTTGTGCTCTGCATGTTTTTCATTCTGGTGAATGATGACAGTTTACAAACAAAAGGTGATAGAGTGGAGTGTTTTGTGTTTTCCTTTCAGTTGTAAACAAGCGCTGTGGATTCTTTCTTCCTGTGGTTCTTACATCAGGCTCTGGAAAGTCACTGTCTGTTTATAATGCAATTATCTTGCCCCACTAATTCTCTGCCCCAGAATCTCATGCTGATGTGAAGCAAGCCCTCCAGAATACTGGGTTGCTAAGGAATTCATTAATTACTTCAACCATGAATCCTGGTCGGCTAAGATGTTCAGCGTATTCCAGAAATTACCTTGTGAGCTTAATTGTAACCTTATAATGATTGTTCAATGTGTAGACAAACCTTGTTTGTTTCCAAGGCCAAATGAAAACACTAATTTTGAGAAAACAGAAAAGCAGATTTGTAGAAGTTCTCTATGGCCTCCCAGGTGTAGATCCTTTTAACGTGAGCTGGTTCCGATACATCACACGGAGAACAAAAACAAATGTGGACATTTTAGGAAGTTTTTGACTCCTACAGTGCAGCAATCACAACATATCAGCTCTCTGCGTAAGTAGTAAGTGTGCCCTGTGAGTTTTTGCTTGTTTTCAATTTCAAAGCCAATTGCATTTTGTAAGAGGGGACTACTGGGCACTATTTTTTTTAAAAAATACATTAATGCATCCTCTTTCTGAGGGGACTTGCTTCGCGTTGAGATGAACTAGGAAGTCAGTGTTACAGTCACTAATGTCAGTGGCCTCCAAATGGTTCATGGAGAAAAGACACTGCTCTGGGATCCCAATGGGTGGGTGTTTGAATCCCAACCATTACAGGCTATGGCCAGAGGTCAGCACTAGGGAGGAAACAAGTGGCCCAACTTCATCTGAGAAAATAGAGGTTAAAACGGTTAAATCTCGTCATTCTTTGACAACCACTTTAGGTTGGCCAGGTGGTTGCAGCTGCAAGAGTTGAGCATACACTGACTGTGGAATCCTTCAATGACATAAGGAATGCTACGGCACCTACTTTGTGCAAAGAAACGAGGGCTTGGTGTCATGTGAGTTGGTGGAATCATCTGTCATGGCTGCAGCCTCTTCCAGAGGCAGTGGAAGCTGGTCAGTTTGGCTGAGGTCAAAGTAAGGGGAAAATAAAAAAGAAACTGAAGTTACATCAGTCATTTCAGGGGATACAAAAATTTTATCTCTGCCGTAATTGCAATAAAAAAACATCATATTGTGATTTTTGCAATGAACTGCAAATGCAACCCCAATTCCAACCCCAATGTAAATTGTGAATAAAGTCAAAATGCAATGACTGTCAGATCACGAGCCAATATTTTATTTACAATATAACATAGATAACATTTCAAATTTTGACACTAACACATTTTACATTTTTATCCACAAAATGAGCTTATTTAAAATTTTCTGGCTGCAACAGGTCTCAGGCAAGCTCAGGCAAAAGTTGGGATACAGGCAAAATAGGACTGAAAAGCAATTAATATATAAGACAATCAGCTGAAAGAACATTTAGCAAGTAATTAAGTTAACTGGCATCAGGTGTGTAACATGATTGGCTATAAAAGGGATTTCTTAGAGAGGCTGAGTCTTTCAGAGGTAAAGATGGCCAGAGGCTCTCCAACCTGTTAAAGCTTGTGTAAAAAAATTGTGTAATACTTTAAAAACTATGTTCCTCAACATCAAATTGCAAAGGCTTTGAAGGTCTCATCATCGACAATGCATAACATCATCAAAAGATTCAGAGAAGCTGGAAAAATCTCTGTGCGTAAGGGACAAGACCGAAGACCCTTACTGGTTGCCCACGATCTTCGGGCCCTCAGACACCACTGCATCACTCATCGGCATGATTTTGTGATTGACATTACTAAGTGGGCCCAGGAATTCTTCAAGAAACCACTGTCTGTAACCACAGTCCGCCGTACCATCCACAGATGCCACCCATCACAGATGCCACTATCATGCAAAAAGGAAGCCATTGCTGAGCATGATCCAGAAGCACCACTGTGTTCTGTGGGCCAAGGCTCATTTTGTTATGATCCTGCCATGTCTGCCTTGACCATGTTCATGTCTAGTTTAAGTTCTGTGCCTGGCCTTGCCATGATTGATTCTGGTAGTTAGTGACCACTGCTTTGTCTGACTATTCTTTGTATTATGTATTGTTCATTGGTTACTTTGATTTGTCATGTTTTATCTTAGTTTACTTTTCCATGTTTTCCATTTTGCCATTATCATTCCGGTTCACGTTTTCCATTTTGCTTTGCACTTTGTCTCCCCCGTCTGGTCTCATGTCTTGTCATTGCACTCAGCCCCAGTCTTGTGTTTCACTCTTCGGGTGATTTATTGGATTCTGGTTTTCAATCTTCCTTCCGATCTTGTTTGCTGAATTCACTCTTCTTTTCTATCTACTAACAATACTCGCAGTTTATTATTTTCCCCTGAGATTACTAACAGCAACTAACCTTGTATACATAACTAACGAGCACCAAGGATTAGTATAGTTGCACTTACTAATTGATTAACAAGCTCTCAGCACTCGCCCTGTTCTAGTCTCCGCCTCTTTGCTCTCCCTGATTACCGTTGCTGCATTTTCTGTGAAAGCTCACACCTGATCGCGCTGTCCTGTTTCTCATTATCTTTGCACGTTAGAAACTCTGTGACTAGAGCCGTATGTTTGTTTATAGGAATGTCTCGTGTTCCCTGTCCACGTTTTGGCTTTGGCCACTTCCATGTGATTAGGTTCTCCCTCATGTGCCTTCCCCTTGTAAACAGCCTTACTTCCTGCACCTGTGATTCTCCCCATGTGATCTTCCCAGAAGTGAATATTAGGTGTCTTTTCACTACCATTCTGTCAGATCGTTCCCGTGCTGCTATTCTTCTCGCATTGTATTCATTGAGTTTCTGATTCTGACTGGATTGCCTGACAACTGATTTTTGGTTTGCCCTTTTTGATTACTGTTGCATCTGTGTTTTTGACCTTTTTCTGCCGGACCTCGATTTTGTGATTGCTGCCCTGATAACGATTCGGACCGTCCTTTGGCTTATGAGTTTGCTTTTCCCACAAACCTTTGCCTGTGTACCGGATTATTTTGGCTGACAACAATTTTGGTGATTGCTGCCCTGTTTACGAACTCTGCTCAGTCCCATTGGAATTTGATTTTTGGACTGCGGATTCTGTACTGTTGCCAACTGCCCTGCAGGGGTTACCCCCCTCGCTCAAAGCTCCTTATTTTTGCAATCCCCCGTCCTCTCATTTGGTTCCAGATCACTTCCTCACATTTAAAATGGACTGTAGCAAAGCGTCTTGCGGTCAGACGAGTCCAAATTTGACTTTCTTGTTGGAAATCATGGGCGTTGTGTCCTCCAGGCTATAGAGGAGAAAAACCACCCCTCCTGTTATCAGCGTTCAGTTCAAAAGCCAGCATGTCTGATGGTATGGGGATGCATTCGTGCATATGGTGTGGGACACTATGGTGTGGGGCATCTTTTAAAAAGCACATGAATGCAGAAAGGTATATAAAGGCTTTAGAGTAACATAAGCTCCCCTCCAGACGACATCTATTCCAAGGAAGGCCTTGTGTATTTCAGCAGGGCAATGCAAAACCGCATACTGCAGCAATTACAACAGCATCCCTTCGTAGAAGAAGAGTGTGTCCTGAAGTGGCCTGCTTGCGGTCGTGATCTCTCACCGATTTGAGAACATTTGGTGCATAATTAAATGAAAAGTCTGTCAAAGGAGACTCAAAACTCTCCAGCAGCTGAAAGCCTGTATTAAACAAGAGTGGGATCAAATTCCAATGGCAAATTCAAGACCCTTGTCTCGTCAATGCCCAGAGACCTCCACTCAGTGTTAAAAAAAGGAGGGGATGCTACACCATGGTAAACAGGCCCCTGTCCCAACTTTTTTGAAACCAGTAGCTGCCATCAAATTTGAAATGAGCTCATTTTGTGGATAAAATTTCTCAGTTTCAACATATGTTATCTCTGTTCTATTGTGAATAAAATACTGACTGGTGTGATTTGAAAGTCAATGCATTTTGATTTTATTCACAATTTACACTTTGTCCCAACTATTTTGGAATTGTGGTTGTAAATAAATGAGAACTTGTCAAGCATTTTTATCTTGTATTTAGACTTAAACTTATTCCTATGAAATTTTATCAGAATTTAAAAAAATTTTTTTGCCACTCAATTCTAGATTTGTCTAGGAGATAAGAACGTTTCACTTGTCCCATTGACAAATCTAGAAATGAGTCAAAATGACCTCATCAATGGCAGGATTTTTATTTTCCTGAGAAAAAAAGGTAAAGGAAATAAGCTTTTTTTTAAGTCTAAACACAAGATTAAAATACTTAGATTCTGTTTTTGACGTATGGGAAGGGGAATTTCGATCTTTTAGAATTCATTGTTTCTCTAACTCGGTCCTGAGGGACCACTGTGCATGCTATTTTTCACTGGAGCCACAAATGCAACTGAAGAATTTAATGATAATTTCTCTTCATTAACCTTTCAAGCAACATTGTCAAAAAATGCTATGCTTACTTTGAACGATAAAAGTTCGATATTCACATCATGCTACGTGGGAAACCGCGGAATTAAATTCGAAATTAAAACAAAAATCCACCAATGAAGTTTAAAAAAAATCTGTGGGCTCTTAATTAGCATAATTGATAGCATAATCGATACATTATCACTAAATCTATACATTTATTAGATAAAGAGTTAGACAGCAAAGCAAATAATGACTCACACCTGTTCTTTGTAAATATTGTGGAAAAGAATGAACTTTAATGCGCGGGTAAAACAACGTACATGAGCACAATAATTGACCCTAGAATTACTTGGATCTATCAATATGTTAAACCTTGTGCAATTACTTGCAATACTGCATTATCTACACAATAAGGATATGGAGCTTTCATTCCCCATGGCAGGCACTACTGTTTCTTGCATAATGTGAAGTCCGGAGATAAATAAATGAAATACGATTAATTAAGACAAATTAAAAGCTTAATAGAATTCCGGGACTGCAGTTGTAGTTTCAATGAAAACCTACACCAGTGGTCGTCAACCCCGGTCCTGGAGGGCTGGAGTGTCTGCTGGTTTTTGACGTTACTCTGCACTTTATTGATGAATGAAAGCAGTTCATTACACACTTAACTCATCTCACCTGGTGTCTTTGGTTTAAATGGGGTGGAGAAAACCAAACTCAGCACACCCTGTGGCTCTCCAGGACTAGGGCCTGCTACCCCCTGCCCTACACACTTTTATCTTTACTTTGAACCTCTACTTTGTCTGGATTACAACTATGCTCAATGTCCAACTACATTGACAAATCTTGGTTTCCACATAGACTTCTGTCACAACCTGCATGTCTGTTTAATTGGCTCTAGGACTCTTGAGGGTAGTTCCTGGTAATTGATTGATTGGCTTATTATTCCCTTAGTGCAGGAGTATTGCTAACAGCAAGATGTGCTGAGTTTGGTTTTCTCCATCCTATTTCAACCTAGGACACCAGGTGAGATGAGTTAAGTGTATAATTAACTGCTTTCATTCATCAATTAAGTGCAGAGTAATGTCAAAAACCAGCAGACACTCCGGCCCTCCAGAACTGGGGTTGACGACCACTGACCTACACAGTGGTCCCTCAAGACCGAGTTTGAGAACCACTGTGTTAGATCATGGATGTCCCACAACCCTCAGTTAAGTCCCCTCAGCAGAGTAATAGCATTCCTAATGGTGTGGTTATGCATGAAAATTAGCTGTACACTGGCCTATGATGACAGGCAGAAAACGTGTCATACAGGATAAGATGCCTGAACACTGTCAATTTACAGTACTGTATGGGCCCTATCTTACGTCAGAGTCCCTAAACCTGTTATTTGGGGATTTATCATTGCATAAGAGGTGTTCCCCCGCTAAAGTTGCTATCTTGCACACCTGCCTATATCCCTAAAACATCTGCGCCACCCGTTATATTATGCATAGGCGTGGTTTGGGCGTTACGCCAGTTAAACCAGTGTGCCAGGTGCCGTTGCCTTTAAGAGCAGGCTGCACTATCCCAAATCCTCAAACCAAAACCCGTGATGGAGAGAGGAAGGTTGCTACTACAGACATATTTAGGTAGACAGGACGCCTTACAATGGAATTCCAGTAGACTGACGTTCGACGGCGGCAGCCATCTTGCCACGGTTGACCCAACGATTCACTGTGCATTATTGTATAACCAATACAAGCTTTTGGAAATAAATATCTATTCCACTTGAATATTCTGAAGTTGTAGTGGTATAGTTGTTATCACACAAGACTTATTATTCATAGACCCGGATTAAATTCTTGCGAAAAGCATGTTTTTTCCCTCTCAGATGCCCATCAGAAAGCATACTTTATCATTAGACATGGCGAAATTTAAGATGCCTGTCAGTCCATAACTAAGAAAAGTTCCCACTGCACACAAAGTGGTAGCTAAAATGTAATTTATTAGTAAAAAGTTGGCAACGCATTTCGCCTCACAGGCTTCATCAGGCTCATAAGTCAGTCCGTGTCAGGCTGGTTTTCAAGGTTGCTTCTGCAATTAATGGAATCAGCAGCAGCTGACAAAGCGCTAATAGGAGCCAATTAACATCAATCAAAACAATTAAAATTACCTACACATTAATAGTTGAATCTCATGAGTTCAAAAAGTGTCAAAATATTGCAGGGTTCAATCATTATCATGCTGAACAATATATAAAAGACATTAGTACAAAATTCACTAACACATTCAAAATCCTGCCTCTGATTCCTACATAAGGGGAGGGAGGGGAGTGAAGAAGGAAAGAGTGTGGGAGGGGGTGTAATCCTGCCTCTCCTCACTAGATGGCGCATCTGAAAAATTCCTGTCAGTCCATTTGTAATCAATTTCGGTGTTTCATGGCCATATATTAAAAGATTAGGCCTATGAAAGAAATTAATTTAATTTAAATTAAACTAAACATTTGTCTTACCTGTGAAAGGTAATTTCCTGTTCTCTGGATTGTGCAGTATGCCAGTTTCGACAGCCGTAGGCTGCACAATGTTGAGGTATTTTGCAATGAGTCCCACTCTGCGTTTGGGCGGTCAACCACTTTAAGATGGCTGCCAAGTCTGCCATGAAAAAAGAGGGGGCCAATCTAGCCTCTCTTAGTGTCTATGGTCGCAACGTTTCTCCGAAGAGAAAGCTAAATTGTTCGTGCATGAGGTCAAATCCTGACAGGGGAGGAAATGTTTTTGTTAATAATAATAAAACAATTCACAATTCTTCTAGCACTTGTTGCTAAGCTGCTACTCAGCTACTTGCTTGTTGCAGAAAGTTAATAACGCGAAAGCGGGCGGAGGCGGGGACGAGGCGGAACGCGGAGCACGGGGAGTCAGAGCAAGCTCTCGGGAAAGTGTCAACTAGAGCGAGGGGATTGGATGTGAGTAGGAGAGAGACGTTGCCCAATGTAAGCCGGCTTATATTGGTCAACATCTCTGCAGCCCTGCATCCACTAGAGTGAATGGATTTTTTTCTTTTTTTTTGCTCATCATATTGTGTAGATTGTACTATGGCACCATAACCACCATCTAAATGAGGTTTTTGATAATGAACAAACGTTCAAATCGTATACTACAGCTTTAACCAATAGATTACCTGAACTGGGCAATCCACCCTAATAGCAACCATCTACAATGACAATCTATGTAACCTGGTTGATAATCCTGCTGTCTCAGACATTTTACAACGGGATGTTTATTAATGAGAGTTGCCTTGAAAAAAAATATTTCAATGGATGTAAGAATTAAGGTTAGCTGATTATTTTTGAAGACAGGTCCATTTAGCCAAACAGGTAAGGTAGAGTGAGGTAAGACGCCCCTGAGGATAAGATCCCCTTTGCTAATAATTAAATTTCAGCAGTTCCCAGGATGTCTCTTTTGAGTTAGACAAATGCACTGCCACCTGGTGGGAAATCCTGAGCAAAAGATGAGTTAACAGACCAAGTGACACGTGAGTACTCAAAGTATTTGTGTTTTTACTGTCTTTCTTATAAAAAATGACCAAATGAACCATTTTGCCACAAGAATTTGAATGTTTCAGGACATGCAGGACATGTCAGTGTAACTCTCTAATGCCTTCTCTATGTATAAAATGGGTCCTGTGTGGTAATAATAAGAGAAATTGGGGTTACTAAGCCAAAACCAATGTGGTAGTGCTGGGGGTAAGATGCCCTTTTTGGTTTGAGGTAAGATGCCCGTAGGGAAGGAAGGCATCTTACGCCATTTTGAGTCGTATTAATTCTGTTTTATGAGTTTTTTCTAAAAATTATGTTCTATTTACTGGAAATATATATCAGACATGATAATTTTTATAAAGAACTTGGGAATGGAAAGTTAAGTATACAGGTACTACTCGAAAAATTAGAATATTGTGTAAAAGTCGGTTTATTTTGGCAATTCAACATAAAAGGTAAAACTAATATATTTTATTGACTCATTGCATGCAAAGTGAGATATCTCAAGCAATTGTTGTAATTTTGATGATTATGATTTACAGCTCATTAAAACCTCAAATACAAAAACTCAGAAAATTAGAATATTGTGAATATAACCAATATTGTCTCTTGTAGGTTATATAATAACCTACAAGATCACTGCGGTGAGCCAGCAGCAGCAAGGCAGATGGATGACTTGGGAGGCTGTGATTAACAGAACCATCACTTGGGCCGATATGTGGAGGACTCCTCAGGCGAGATTGAGCTTCCAGATTAGGGCCACATACGACACCCTACCCAGCCCCAGGAACCTTCTCACTTGGTTTGGCACAGGAGAACTCTGCCACCTCTGTAGCTCCCCAAATCCGAACCTAAAGCACATCCTCTCTGGATGTAAGACAGCATTGTCGCAGGGAAGGTACAGGTGGCGGCATGACAAGGTCCTGCGCAAACTAGCTGAAATCCTGGAAACCCGCAGACGGCAAGTAAACTGTGAGAATCCACCCACATCTCCAAAGTGGATCCAGTTTACCAGGCCAGGAATGAAAGCACTGCGCCTCGCGGGGACAGAGCGGTCACTTCTGTCACTAGGAGGCCAGTGGCAGTTGGCAGCCGACCTCAGCCGCCAACTGAAATTCCCTGCGGAGATCACCATAACATCCCTACGTCCAGACATTGTGCTCTGGTCAGCATCTGCCAAAATTGTCATTATGGTAGAGCTGACAGTCCCATGGGAGGATCACATGGAGGCCGCGTACGAGCGCAAGAAGGACAAGTACGCAGAGTTGGCAGCAACGTGCTCACAAGCTGGATGGAGACCGTTCACCTTTCCAGTGGAGATCGGCTGTAGAGGCTTCACCGGGACATCCACACAGCGGCTACTGAAGACCCTCGGAGTCACAGGATCCAACAGGAAGCGAGCTCTCCGTGACCTTGCAGAGGAGGCTGAGGAAGGGAGCTTCTGGCTGTGGCTCAGAAGGAAGGACAGAGCGTGGGGAAAAGAAGGCTCTTAAAAGAAGCATTCTGGTATGCGGTCAGGCCTACGCTTGACTCAGGGAAATGGACGTCCCTGCCATGCATAGTCCCCTGGGACTCACTCCATATACACAACAACAATAACAATGGGGTCAGAGTGTGGGTAGAACACAGATCCTTTAGCAGGCTGCAGGGGGCGGCAGGGAGACGTCCCTGTCGCTGCTCCACCACCTAGAGATGTTCCGGGGGATAATGGAGCGAAACATCAGTGAAGGGTGGCCCCCTGGCTGACGACCCTGCAGTCTGTACAATGGCACCGTCGGAGGAGCGCCAGGCAGAAATGCCAAGCAGGTTCGATCACCTGTGCTTAGATTTAGATCTGCGTGAAACAACACACAGGGGGATGCTGGACATGGGCTTTAAATGTCGAATTCCTGTTGTCAAGCCACTCCTCAACAGCAAGCAACGCCAGAGGCACCTTCACTGGGCTAAAGAAAAGAAGAACTGGTCTGTTTCCCAGTGATCCAAAGTCCTCTTTTCTAATGAGAGCAAATTTTGCATCTCATTTGGCAACAAAGGTCCAAGAGTCTGGAGGAAGACTGGAGAGGTGCATGATGGAAAATGCATGAAGTCCAGTGTTAAGTTTCCCCAGTCTCTGATGACTGGGGGAGCCATGTCAGCTGCTGGTGTTGGTTCCCTGTGCTTTCTCAAGTTCAGAGTAAACGCAGCAGTCTACCAGAACATTTTAGAGCACTTCATGCTTGCTTCAACGAACCAGCTTTATGGGGATACAGACTTCATCTTCCAGCAGGACTTGGCACCTGTCCACACTGCCAAAAGTACCAAATCCTGGTTCAACAACCACGGGATTACTGTGCTTGATTGGCCTGAAATCTCACCTGACCTGAACCGCATAGAAAATCTATGGGGCATTGTCAAGAGAAAGGTGAACGAAAAGAGACCAAACAATAAAGAAGAGTTCAAGGCCGTGATTGAAGCATGCTAGTCTTTGATAACAGCTGAGAAATGCCGCAGGCTGGTAGCATTCATGCCACGCCGGATTGAAGCAGTCATTCGTGCAAAAGGGGCCCCAACCAAGTACTAATTACAGATGCAAGATTTTCCTTTCAGAGACCAGACATTTTTGTATTTAAAATCCGTTTTTATTTATTTATTTTAAATTGATTTCATGTGATATTCTAATTTTCTGAGTTTTTGAATTTGAGGTTTTCTTGAGCTGTAAGTCCAAATCAGCAAAATCAAAACAAATAAAAGCTTGAAATATATTGATTTGCATGTTATTTGTCTATATAATATGTAGGTTTCACCTTTTAAGTTGAATTACAGAAATCCATGAACTTTTTGAGAATATTCTAATTTTCTGGGTAGTACCTGTATGTTAAAAGTAGGGCCATATGGAGTAACACAATAAAGAATCATATATGTATCAATACCCATAAGGGCCTTAAATATTTGGTGAAATGCCTCATGGTCACCCTTAATCTAACAAACTTTTCATGGATACTCATATGTTATGTTCATGTCCCATACTGCCATTGGAATCCTCCTCATGTCTGCATTCCGGTCCACGTCTTGTCTTCTCTCGTGCAGAGGGCTTCTTCTCTATTGGTTGGCTGTGGTATTTCCTAATTCCTTCAGAGCTTTTCTGGCTTCCGGTCTGTCTTAGGCAGGGGTCGTCAACCTGGTCTTGGAGGGCCGCAGTGTCTGCTGGATTCTGACGTTACTCTGCATTTAATTGATGAATGAAAGCAGTTCATTACACCCTTAACTCATCTTACCTGGTGTCTTTGGTTTTGTCTACCCTATTTAAACCTATCTCAGCACACACTGTGCTGTTAGCAATACTCCTGCACTGAGGGAATATTAAGCCAATCAATCAATTTCCAGGAACTACCCACAAGACTCCTAGAGCCAATTAAACAGACATGCAGGTTGTGACAGAGGTTTATGTGGAAACCAAGATTTGTCAATGTAGTTGGACATTGAGCATAGTTGTAATCCAGCCAAAGTGGAGGTTCAACATAAAGATTAAAATTTACTGGGCAGCGGTAGCAAGCCCTGGTCCTGGAGAGCCACAGGGTGTATGAGTTTGGTTTTCTCCACCCTATTTAAATCTTAGACACCAGGTGTGATGAGTTTAGCTTGTAATGAACTGCTTTCATTCATCAATTAAGTGCCGAGCAACGTCAAAAATCAGCAGACACTGCGGCTCTCCAGGACCAGGGTTGACGACCACTGGTCTAAGGTTAATGTCAATTAACTGTTTTTAGTTACTAATAGTTACTAACATTCACGGGGGGGTTTCTCTTACCAAGGCACTTTTACTAACATTACTAATCTAGATAGGGTGATTTCCGTAACAAGCTTCTCTTAATGGGCTTGTTATGTCATTAAGCCTTTGTTCAATGTCTTCCCATCATGATTGTTTCCTCCCTGTTCTGCCCAGGTGTTTCCCGTCCCCTTGTCAAGCCATCACCCTTTATATTCTGTGGAGGCATTCCAGTTGGGGGTCTGTCTGCTGTGTCCTGTCATGTTGTCCCCTGTCATCATCAGGTCATGGCTGTGTGTTTTGTGTTCTCATTCCAGGTCTGTCCATTGTGTTTCCTAGTCATGTTCGGTTTGTCTCCATGCCATGTCTCCATGCTATGTTCCCAAGCCTGTTCCATGCTGTGTGATTCATGTGTAGTCTGTGTTTAATAAATGTCCTTGTTGGTATCAAGCCTCGCTTTTGGTGTCCCTCCACAAAAGTAACATCATATACGTTCCATACCACCACATGTTAATCTAATGTGGTACCTCGTATTTTTAGTAGTCCAAAAGATATAATCATCAATTCCTTGATGCATTTAACGCCATCAGTACCTTGCCATCACTTGTGCCTTTGTGTTTAGCCAGTTAATAAAAAGTTAAGTTTTGGAGAATGTATCCCTTTCTTTCCCCATTTCTGTAGCAAGGGAATTTCTGAAAAGATGTTGATCTTTTGAAGGATGGGTACCTGCCAATTAAGACAGCTATAATATAATAATTACAAGTGAAATACAGTAAAACCTATGTATTTGGCTTTACAAGTTATTTTAGATAACATAGAACAGATGCCCATGGGGGGCATCTTACCCCATCCAGAAGGGCACCTTGCCCTAGGGGTGGGGTAAGATTACCTTTCAAAAAAAAAGTAATTAAACATTTAAAAATATTTCTATTGTCTTTCGAGATGTGGTAGCCAACTTTACATACTATCCATTCGCGCAAAAAAAAAAAATCACTAATTCCTGTTGTTTACCTTCAGTTATGAAAATTCCTGCTGAAGGGAGGCTTCTTACCCCGCTCTACCCTATAGTCTTTAGATATGAAAAAAAAGGCAGCGCGAGCCCATTCTCCTATGTCAACGGCAAGACTGGATTCCTACACTGCTCTGCTCAGACTCATGTCATTAAATTGTGCGTTTTTCAGTGATCAGATCCACCTCACTTAAATGGGTTGACTTTCACTGGCAAGAGAGTTCGCCGAAGGAGGAACTTGCTGAACTGATGGCATCGTCAGGTGAGTAGCTGCTTGCTTACGCCGTATCCCTCCACGGACAACAAGGTAAGACTCATGGACTTTGCTAACGAGTTAGCTGCCAGCCTATATATGTAGAGAGTCGGTAATCAGTTTAATTCGAGCAATCTACTTCGGACGTTTGTCCTGCCAAATGACAGCATCGTTTGAAAGAGAAAATATTGCCTGATCACCTCCACCGTTTAGTCCTGCAGATCGACCAAATTCGGTTTTTTATTTGTTAAAAATCGCAACAACAAAAATAGCATCTTCCGTCAGTAGATAGGCATCCGGCGCAATTTATTTTAACTCGGGCGACATAACACCGTTACGGACATTGGTTGTCCTAAGAGCTAACCTTGGAACTTAATATGACCAACTGCGCTGAAATTAGCCAAGACGGAGACAGTTTATTGATGTAGGCAGTGACTTGCGTGGTGGGCAATTTCAAATTGTATGATTTGGCAGAGATGTAATAAGTCGTTGGCTATATGTAATCTCCAGTTCCTCGCAAACCTTCAATGTTGAATTGAATAAAGCATTGTCGCTGCAGTTCGCGGAGGGAGCTTCACAGTAAATTGTCACTTTTCGGGCTTGCTTGGTCACATTCGGAGCAACCGAAAACGCCATGTAATAAGCTACAAAACAAGCGAACTTGTTCACCCTTTCTCGAATGAAATATGACTCGAGAGTTTTGAGTAATTTCTCCAGTTTTCTCAGGAAAATATTTTTTTAAAAAAAGGTTAAACTTGCACAAGCACGACTGCTGTTTCAGTTGTGACAGCAGTGTATCTCAGCTTGCGCTGTGCACTTTTGTAATCAACACAACTATCTCCAAGTACGCAGAGGCGCATCGGTTAGAGCCGAACACCATCAACGAAGGAGAATGAATAGAGAAAACAACACTCTCTGCGTAGTGCACCATGGGTTTCGTTTGGGAGATATGAGCGTGTCATGGATGTTGCCTTATAACTGATTCCCTCTGACTGACATTCAGTCAGGCTATATTCACGCAGCCGGTCAGTCAAAACGAGACAACGGGACTTATGGCACATTCCCGAAAACTGATAACTTATTGGTTTCCTCCTCTCGCCCCGCCCCCGATTTTAAAGATCACGAACAAGATAAACTATGGCTAGCCGTTCAATTAATGAACTTTATAATATAGGCTAGGCTACTAAACTTTTTGCCGACTGACTTGCTGCTGGGTGCACTTTCTTTTTTGTTGAAGATTATCAATAGGTGACCATTACGTCTTGTCTGCCTGTCTTTTGCAGTGCAATGGTTAATTGTAAACCAATAGTAGGTGTTTTCCTCAATCTGATTGGTTAATTACCCTTGTCGAATAGTGTTCGACATCCCTAAAATGACAGGACCTTTTCACCTGCTCATGAATACATTAGCATGCAGAGGTGTATAATCCAGGGGTCAGAAAGTAAAAATCCTATCATGTTTTCATGCCAACCATAAACTCCTGTCAGCAGAATTGACTTTTTAGTTTTACCACCCAGCTGAAGAATAATGTCAGCTGCCAGGTTTTTTGTGGCTGGAACAATATCCTGGGATGGATTTTTACTTTCTGAACCTGGATTATACACCTCTGTTAGCATGAAAACGGACCTACTTTCGCTCATTCAGCCCATCAGTTCAACTTGACAGGTTGCCCAATTCTAGCGCGTGACTCGATGACCTAATTGTGACGGATCACGTCGCCATACGAAAGAGTCCGTGCAAAAAACGTTTCTTTCTCGCTTATGGTTTAAAATATCGATAAATAGTTACGTTTGTGAAATTTATGGTTTACAATATCGATAAATTTGCGGGCGTTGAATTCCAATGAATCCCGGAAATTTCAAAACGTAACTATTTATCTTCATAATGACTCTATTATTGTTTTATCATCAGGAATAGTGCTGGACTCCTAGAAAAAACTGCTTTGAGAATTCTTATTACCTTGCCCCGCCCGAAGGGGGAGGGCAAGCGGTATTGTTTTTGGTTCGGTTTGTTTGTGTGTTTGTTTGTTTGTTAACACTTAAGCAGCAAAACTAATGGCCAGATTCGCCCCAAATTGGGTTCTGACCCAGAATAGATGCCTATTGAATTTAGGAAAAGTAGGTCGAAGTATGTTAAGGGGTGTGTCTGCCCCCCCCAGGGAAGGCCTTGTGTATTTCAGCAGGACAATGCAAAACCACATACTGCAGCTATTACAACAGCATGGCTTCGTAGTAGAAGAGTCTGTGTCCTGAACTGGCCTGCCTGCAGTCCTGATCTTTCACCGATTGAGAACAATTGGCGCATAATTAAAGGAAAAGTCCATCAAAGGAGACCCAAAACTCTCCAGCAGCTGGAAGCCTGTATTAAACAAGAGTGGGATCAAATTCCACAGGCAAATTCAAGAAACTTGTCTCCTATGCCCTGACGCCTCCACTCTGTGTTAAAAAGAAGAGGTGATGCTACACTATGGCAAACAGGCCCTTGTCCCAACTTTTTTGAGACCTGTAGCTGCCATCAAATTTGAAATGAGCTCATTTTGTGGATAAAATTGTAAAATTTCTCATTTTCGACATTTGCTATGTTATCTCTGCTCTATTGTGAATGAAATACTGGCTGGTGTGATTTGAAAGTCATTGCGTCTTGATTTTATTCACAATTTACACTTTGTCCCAACTATTTCGGAGTTTGGGATGTAAAATAAATTCCAAGAATAGATAAGAAGACAAAGCCATTAACATCCATCAATATGGAAAGGGTTGCAAAGCCATTTCTAAGGCTCTGGGACTCAAGCAAACCATTGTGAGAGCCATGGACGGCTAACTTTGTGTAAAAGTGGGGGGGGGGAAATCTGACCAGAGGGAAGGGTGTGCGAAAAACCCGGTGGCAATCCACCCACACCCCCAGACAAAACATATCCTAATAAATTTACTGTTTACACTGGGGAACAAATGGAAAAAAAGGTTTTTTGGTGCCTCAGATTTTGGACTTGATGCTAGTTATATTCAATCGCACCACTGAATAAGAATATGATCTTCATTTCCTTCTAGCAGCTCTAGTTTTGAGATAATGCACTTATATTTATATATATCAATGATAACAAGCATGGAAAGTTTCACCATTGTCTGATTCCATGGATGTAATTTAATCATAAACAAATTCTAATTGCATGAAGCCTTTTTTTTTTTTTTTTTACAAAAAGGCAACAATAATTGTAGTCATCAATACTTGCGCCCGATTGGTTGTATGTATAACAATTAGGAGTAAATCATATCTCGAAAACCAGAGTTGATGGAGAAAAACTGATGGCATATTTAGAATCAGTGACCAAAATGTACTATAGACAAAACAGGTCTAATATCTGAGATTCCAAGTTCCCCAGTGTTACTGCAAAGTTCCTTCACAAAACTGTATTTGTCCCTTAATGTGGAAAATGTCAGCTTTAATCCAAAATAAAATTTAAAAAAAAATTGAATTTGATTTAATGATGAACATTTGCAGATTACTGAATAGCTTACATCTAACAGAAATCTCCACACACCCCATTTTTCCATTCCCCAAAATTTAACATTTTACATTGAATTTCTATACTGTGATGAGTCTCAATGCTATGTCAGAGGACCAATTCCTTAAAAGAGATGAGGCAAGATAACATTTTAACAATTCTCTCCCCTTTATCCTGCATAATGTTCAAAGTACAGGAAAAATCAAAGAAGCTTAGAAATGACTCCCGTTTATATAAGCATTGTGAGAACAATAAAAAAATGGAGGTCCTTTCCTACGGCTTTTGCCGTAATCCAAGACCAAGATTTAATGAACGTGATTTCCTCTCTAAACAGCTCATCCCGAGATCTTCACGAGATCTGGGCAAAACCTGACGTCAGGTTGTACCGTCCAATTAATACAGACCTAGCCAGAGGCAATCACAGCGCTGGACCTGCCCACACCGGAAACTATTCTAGCAGGCCCAAACAGCTTCGGATTGCTGTAGCGTAATTTCATCCCCCTTGTTCTGACTAATAAAAAGCCAAAAAAGACAGAGATTGAATGGGAAATTCTTTCCTGTAGAAGTTATCTATTCACTAGCTCCACATTAGCAACTGTCCACGCTAAGAGAACTTATGATCTGTAACACCTGTATTATGCTCATAACATAACCAGAGCTCTCTATCTGTCTCGTACTATCCATAAAGCTGCTTTCACACCGGACGCGAAACAAATTTTTCGCGTGACCGATTACATTCAAAGTCAATGCAAAGACACGAATACACGCCTTATGGGCTCGTTAAGCCACTTTCACACCGGAGGCGAAACAAATTTTTCACGCAACAGATTAGATCAAAATATAAACTTGTCGAAATGTCGCAAAATAGGTCCCCTTTAAATTCACTTCTGAAACCAAATTGTAAGTGTTCATTTGCACACGAGAAGTAGGATTTTTTAAATATGCACATGCAGGTAATTAGCACATCCACAAGTAATTACTGTTTGTAAATACTATTTTTCTATTATTTTTCATATGTTCTCGCTTTTGAATATGAATAAATATGAATATGAATATGAACATACGCATTTGCATTGGGAAATGCCCCCAAATGACCATATATAGGTAGAAAACACCCACTGAAAAGGCAGATGCAAATGAGAATATATTTTTACAGGAGTCATGACAAACAGTGCTTATGAAAATAAACATCACTATCTAACATTGTGATGCCAGAGGTCAGAGGAGAGAGGTTATTTTTTGCTGTACTTGGTGTTGGAGTGACAAACAAGATGAAAACTGATGCCTGGGAAGAAATAACTGAGGCAAGGAAATTCAAGAAAAATGGTTTGATTGAAAACCTTCCGCCATGAAGCCCATTATACAATTTTAAGTGGGACATTAGTGCGAGTGGTGGAGTTTGAATATTACTGTGTGTGTACGTATGTACACATGTAGGCCTATGTATGTATACATGTATGGAAATGGTTAATTGTAGATTGATTAGATTTAGCATCAGGGGGATTAGATAAGTTTTATCTACTCCTTTCTTCTCAGTTATCAGACAATAATATTCAGCAGCTATTCATGCACTACCTTTCTGTTAGCAAAACTGAATTTGTTGATTGATGGTGCTAGTTTGGTACAGTTTATTGCTTCAGGGATACTGGGTATCGCAGCAATGGCATAAATCTCTCTTGACTTCAGTTTGTTGTGGTGTAGTGGGGTTAGAGATTTCCGGTTTATGAGGTTGTTGTCGTTTTGGGTTTGAGAGATTATGACATCCAGCACTGTGGACATAATTCTACCTGGAGAATATTTTGAAATGCCCAGTTGATTTTAAATCTCATACTGGAAGGTATTGTTGTCCAAAAAACTGCAGTGGACAGAATTTGTATGTGAAAAGGTTTGGTATTCATGCAGTTGGTTGCTCACACAAATGTGGGTCTCAAAGTAAGTCCAACAAAATGGAAGTTGGGAAGTGGTATTGATTGATAAGCCATTCTCCCGGTCTCTGAAAACATAATGGCTGAAAAGCACACCTTTTGGCAAATCTTCTAACTGGGCAAGATATGCCATGCTGCATTTGTTCTAAAGGACTGCTTCCAAATGAATTTTATAGGCCTTTACATAAATCAACCACTTTAGATCATTGCAATTAAAAGTGATTCAGAAAATGAGTAGATGTTGCCTTCTTTAATGTTTGAAAGGTTGTCCTACTCTCTACAATGCCATGTGTAGTTTCCTTGTTCTACCACAAGATGCTGTGTTCATGCATGAGCACAGTTGTATTGTACCAGTGAATTCTGAAGTACAACTTGAAACATCCAAACCTTTGCTTGGAAATGATCATACGCATTATTTAAGCACATTTCTCTACATTAGTACATGTTAGTCCAGTGTACCTTTTTCATAGCTTGCAATTTGACAGATTGCATAAACTGCCACATATTTTCTCCCTACTGATTATTTGTTTTGTGGATCTGTTTACTATTTTCTGTCAGACTTAATCTTTGTCAAGCTTGGGCACTTGCCTTGCTCAAATTACATTCCACCTATGTATCTTCATTACTGTTCATTTCATCGTTCAAAAACAGCCCCACTTAGTTCGGCATCTAAAGGGAAAGATTCACAGACCAAGTAGATTAACAGGCAGTGTTCATCATTTTGCATAGTTCACCCCGTATAGAACCTCCATATACTGCATATTTAATGTTTTGACGAGTCAAGGTCCACTAAGATATAAAATTCTGCCAAACATTTTGTCTGTAACAAGCCAGATGACTATTTGCTAATGCTAATGGGAGTATCAAAGCTGTTTTGTGGTTTTTCATGCAACAATTATGCTCAATTTATTGTGTTAACTTAATGCAAGCCGTCAGCAAAGCCCTCCAGTCCTGCGCGACACCAACTGAACAATGAGCATTGACATTTCGAGGCCATCTCTGATTATCTGGAACGGGAACACTAAAGTAGGCGTGAGTTTGGGAATTACTTATATCACTGCAACCAGGCTATAAAATTGGTGCATCTTCGCTGCGCATAAATTGGAATTTAACTTGACACATTCCAGGAACACTTCAGTCATCAGTCTTTATCAGTAATCAGAAGTGATTTGGATGTATCATGGGATTTGAAGATGGAGTTTACTGCAAATGCCACACAACAATTCCCCCTCAATGTGATGCTTGCAATAATGTTAATATGTTCTGTCATTACCTTTGAACCATGTTGGTAATCTGTTCTCTCGTGGTTGACCGCGAAAATGAGCTTGAGGGACTATGAAGGTGATGGAGTTGGCAGACTATCACTTTATTTGTTGTACTTATCACTGCCTAAATTCAATAGGGTTTATAATTAATTTGAAGTGAACACATGAGACTTAAAAAAGTTTAATGATAAAATGAGCCCATTGTTGAATAAGTACATTTAATGTTGCATAATTCTGCAAATGGATGAAAGTGATGTACATGACCTTGCTTAATTGTTGTGCTTAATTTTTTCATCAAAGGATTTTGCTTATCATGAATCTCTGTCATTTTTTCTGGAAAGCATTATTTAGCATTATTTAGCATATAGCATTATTTAATAAATATCCTTCAAAATATTTACAATCCCATTTCCAAAAAAGTTGGGATGCTTTGTGAAATTAAAAAAATAAAAAATGCAATGCAATGATTTGCAAATCTCATAAACTGATATTTTTTTCACAATAGAACATAAATAACATATCAGATGTTGAAAGTAAGACATTTCACCATTTCCTTAAGAAAAAATATTACGGCATTTTGAATTTGATGACAGCAACACATCTTAAAAAAGTTGGGATAGGGCCATGTTTAGTATCGCCTCTTCTTTTAATAATAGTCTGTGAATGTCTGGGAAGTGAGGAGACCAATTGCTAAGGTTTTGGGAGAGGAATTGTACTCCACTCTTGTCAAATGTAGGATTCTATTTGCTTAACAGTCCTGGGTCTTCTTTGCTGGATTTTTTTGTTTTATGACGCGTCAAATGTTTTCTATTAGTGACTGGTTTGGACTGCTGGTAGGCTAGTTCAGCACTCAGACTCCTCTGCTGCAAAGCCATGCTGTGGTGATGGATTCAGTATGTGGTTTCGGCTTTTTTTTTTTTTTAATCCCACCCGAATCTGGAATGCCCAATTGGTGAACTATGTACAAGGCTTGCTCGTATGCGACCCCTTGCTGCCAACTCAGGAGAGTGAGGACAGTTCACGGCTCTTCTCCAAAGCACGTGCCTGTCAGCCACTGCTTCTTATACACTCATTGGTTGAATCTTCTCAAGTTCAGAACGAGAGCGGAGGATACCCGGACATGAACAGGCTTAGAATCTTCCTGACGAGTGCCCATTTGGCCAACAGGAGGCGCTTGAGCAACGAACAAAGCTGATTATTTATTTCCCTTTCCGGCATTCCCTCCCCAATCTGAAACCCTGTAGCGCGATGGCCAATTGTGCGCTACTCTGAAAAAGGTGCCGACCACTGCCGTTTGTTATGACCGGGGCTCGAGCCCGCGACGTGATAGTCACTTCTGCACTGCAATGCAGTGCCTTAACTGAGTGAGCTATCCGGCAGCATTTGGCATTGTTTTGCTGAAATATGCCAGGCCTTCCCTGAAAGAGACGTTGTCTGGATGGGAGCATATCTTGTTGTAAAACCTCTGTATACTTTTCAGCATTGATAATGCCTTTCCCCAAGCCTTTGGCAATAATGCAACCTGATACCATCAAAGATGGAGGCTTTTGAACTGTGCGCTGATAACAAGCTGGATTGGTCCCTCTCCTCTTTTGACCGAACGACACGGCGTCTGTGGTTTCCGAAAAAGAATTTCAAATTTTGATTCATCTGACTGCAGAACAGTTTTACATTCTGCCTCTGTCCATTTTAAATTAACTTTGGCCCAGAGAAGATGGCGGCGTTTCTGGATCGTGTTCACATATGGCTTCTTCTTTGCATGATACAGCTTTAGCTTGCATTTGTAGATTGCACAGCAAACTGTGTTCACAGACAATGATTTTTGGAAGCATTCCTGGCCCATGCAGTGTATTCCAGTGCAGAATAATGCCTGTTATTAATGCATTGCCACCTGAGGGCCCAAAGATCACTAGCATCCAATATTGACCTTCAGACTTTTCCCTTGCGCACAGTGATTTTTCCAGATTCTCTGAATGTTTTGATGAAATTGTGCACTGTAAACTGAGTACAGTCCTAGAGTGTCTTTGACTTAACCAAGGACACTCAAGGAAAGAAGACTATTCATCCCCAATAGACCCCCATTATGAGAAATTGGTCACGCTTCCTGTCTCCCAAGAGGGCATGGTCACGGAAGTATTTTGAGCCTTTTGCTTGCAGTAAATGTTGGAATTTACAAGCATCTGTCTTAAATCTGCATGATGCGTTTATTTTACTTTGCTTCTTCAGGCATTTTTTTCTAAGCCACAAACATCTGTATTAAGCATTGTGAATATGAGTTAGCTCACTAGCTAGGGCCAGCTAGTTTATTCAAACTTTTAAAGCTGGAATGAAATACGGCAGTTGCTAATTTATTTCTTACCTGTCTGCATCCTAAGGAAAAGAAAAGATGGATAGCATGTTCCTATTATTACGCCCAATTGCTGCGCAAGGTTTCGGTATTTTTAACATGCATAGACTACAACATAAGATACAGTACTCATTTAATGTTTGCGCTTATTTTGGCACTTATTTAACATCTGATATCAACCCGGTACAAGATCATAGTAATCTAATAGGGTATATTCCTTCTACGCCAGTGGTTCTCAAGTTCGGTCCTGGCGCCCCCCTGTGTATGCTGGTTTTTGTTCCAACTACAATTGCAATTCTAGGATTTTAAAAAGCGGTTACTCTGTCTAAATTAGCAGCATTCCATGTTTTGAGCAGTTATTTACCATCTTAAGTCACATTTGGATGGACATATCCATTCTGCTTTGAAAAATAAAAACCTTTGAACATATTGTGCTCAATTTTCAATATTGCTAGGATTTTCAGGTGAAAACATTTTTACACAGATCAAATTAGACTCTGAGAAAATCAGTAAGCTCCAAATTAGGTTTCTGACTTCAGGTGTTTTGAGTTTTTCCCAAATAACCTGCCTGAACCAAACAAAATCAACAGGAAACAGAACAGGTGTGACTCCATTGTTTGCCAAGTAAATTGTCGGGTTTTGCCACCATGTGTCAAGAGTTTCACCAATGAGGAATCTTTTGATTATTTATGTTGATTAAATGTTTGGTTAAATTGTTTCCCTCTGCCAATATTTACAATATATCTCAATGTGGATATTTGCATAAATGCACCCAATTAAAACAAATCATCAGCTTGTTAAAATCTAAAGATTGCAATTGTAGTTGGAACAAAAACCAGCATATACAGGGGGGCGCCAGGACCGAACTTGAGAACCACTGTTCAACGTGCTGTAAATGATAAAACCTCAATGACAATAAAAGTATTAGTGAGCATAGAAACAAAAGCATGAATTTCAATAAAAAATTTTATTTGTGGTTTCCTGCAGTCCATACTGTATTTCTGTGTTGCCATTTGTCACGTGAGCGCTGTTGAGAGAAGCACAGGTCTTGAACAAAGTTCATTTTCTCCTGATCTGTTTGTCTTAAAAATGTTATTGCAGCGCCAGAATGTTCGGAAGATACGTGGCCTGTGAAAAGATGCAGGACACCCACGTGACTGATAATGCAAATTTCTCCTCGGTGAGGAGTCTTGCTCTTCAGAGTTTTTTGACATGCCTAACTGAACTTGCCTGTGTGGAAGTGTAACCACCATCTCTTCTGCTGGAGCTCCCCCTGGGGGCTCTGGGGGTCCATGTGCATGTGTTGCCTTCTTGAGGTCTAGCAGAGCAGAATATGGCTGAGCATCAGATAATGTGACAGTGTGCTCCCCAGTGCTCTGGCGTTCCTGCCTGTTATATCATTTGCAGCCAAGCCCGTGTCCTGCTCTCCATCTCTTGGTGATGCACTAGGACGAAAGTCGCTGGAAGCATATTGTGGATATGTGGATAAAAACCGGCTGCATGTTTTTCTTTGGCATTTTGCTGGATTTGTGTTTTCGCTGGTACAGTGTCTGTAAAGCACAATGGTAAGACTTGGCTGTGTGTATACACTTACTCTAGGGTGTGTGTTCATGCGTGTGTTTATATATGTGCAGGTGTGCTTGTGTTTGTGCGTGTGTTTGCTTGCTATCCTGTTCATTTTGTGTGCGTGTGCGTGTGCATGTAAGTCTGTATTTACAAAAAGGGAGATTTGCTATTGCTAAACTAAACTGAAGCCCAAAAGCAAGCTTTCAAGTAAGATTAATGGTATGGATGCATATTGCTAAATATATTAAAATAAAAATACATTCTAAGATACGCAAATGGGGAATGTATTTTAATTTGCAATTTGTTAGAAAAATTGCATATGCATTGTGTTTGAAACACATCTTGAAAACGTCTTGAAACACATCTTGAAAACAAAAATGCACGTCTAAGAGTGGATTTTCATTTTAATATTGTTCGCTATATGCTTCCATATGAAGTGACAGGGTATTTTTTAGATTGGAAGCTGATGCTAAAACCTGGTCTATTCAAACATCTTTACCCTCAAGTATGGATGTTGCTATGTGTGTCTTCTTTCCAGCCAGGACATTGGATACAGCTTGCAAGCCCAGAGGGCCTTTGTAAGAACAATCCTATTTCATCACTGATCTTGGATTGTTGTGCTTCTTTTTTCTCCCTCAGTATCTCAGATGTCCGCTCGAGGAGAAGCGTTTACAGGAAGTCCCTGGGTGCCAATCCTTTAGCTGCTCTTTTGGAATGGAGTCACTGCTGTGTGATAAGAATTCTACCAACCATTCATGTGTCATTGATGGTAAGTAAAAGAGGGTTTTTGAGTGGGATAGAGATCAGTGCCTGCTTGTATAAAACAATTATGCTTAAAGGTATTCTGAGTAGGATTTGTTTGAAGCTGCTTGTTAACACAACGTTCAAAGATGGCCCTTCCTCGGTAGCTCAACAACACCAGCAGTTTAGCTTTGCTCCATGGTAGACCATCCTGTACAGACCTTAAGTAGCTTGTGCAAATATAATTTTAGCTAGATAGCTCAAAAATTACTCTGTATTATGGTTATAGACTAATATGACAAAGTTGTGATACCAATTCTGCAACTTTATAAGAAATACACTGTGAATAGTAATGTTAGCTATTGTAAGGTAGCATATATAAGTTGCCTGCTTGTTACAGACACTTAGCTCTGAGCCTTTCTCAGTTGCAATTGCCGCAACCTGCTTGATGGACAGAAAATGATTCAAGCAAAGATCAAACTTATCACTATATAAGATGACATTTATCAACAAGGAAAAGCAGATACTTTAGCAAGGTAACTGAGCTTACCACCAGCACTTACCTGTCTGAAAGAAAACTGGCCAATTCTGTGTCACTCTTTCTTGAATGTTTGCTAACAGGCAGGTCAAAGCTATCCACAGATTTTTTTTAAACACACTTTGCCGCTTGGTGTTTCACTTCGCTGTATTTCCTTTTTTTCTGTTATTTTCATAGCTGCCTCTTGGGCACTTGGGTCACCAGTGTGCTGTTATTGGCTGGGAGCTAGACATCATCTGCCCAAAGATAAACTCCCAGAAAGAATTATGAATTGGCGCCATCACTTTGTAGCCTGTTTAACAAATCTCTTCAAACTGGAGATTTGCCACTTGCATGGCTAAGAGCAAATGTTATTCCTGTGCATAAAAAATCAGATAAAGAAAATGTGAGAAATTATCGACCAGTATCGTTATTGTGCATATGCAGCAAGGAGCTGGAAAGGTGTATCCTAAATTTGGTTTATCCTCACGTTGTGTCTGTCTTGCATCACTCACAACACGGTTTTGTAAAGGGACTGTTGACAACAACTCAGTTAATTCAGGTTTTTCATGAAGTCGGCAAAATCCTGGATCAGTCTGGACAAATTTACATTCTTTATTTAGACTTTTCATCTGCTTTTGACTCTGTCCCTGACGACTTACTTCTGCATAAACTTCAGGCTTACGGATTTCATGGCAATCTCTTAAAATGGCTAACGTCATATTTATCTAATCGCAAACAAACAGTTGTTGTCGATGGTGCTCTATCCTCCTGGTCTCCTGTTACATCAAGAGTTCCACAAGGATCAATATTAGGTCCTTTAATATTTTTATTGTACATCAATGACATGCCAGATTGCGAAAGCCCTGAGACACAGGTTGCTTTGTTCGCGGACGATTCAAAATGCTTAAGAAAAATCAAGAACACTCAAGACCTTGAAAATATCTTGGTCTGAAGTCGTAAATGGGATATGAGATTTAACACTGCCAAATGTAAACTTTTGAGTGTTACAAGGAAGCAATTTCCCATTCATCACCAGTACACTATGAATGGTTATATAATTGAAAAAGTCGATTGCATGCGTGATCTCGGGATTGTGGTGTCATCTAATTTATCATGGGATGCACATGCAAATGTACTGGTCAGTAAAGCAAATCGTATGCTTGGATTAATTCAAAGAACTTGTGGTCACTCTTCAATTCAAACAAAAAGAAAACTTCGCTCATAAGACCACTCTTGGAATATTCTACCCAATCTTGGGCTATAGCATCCAAGAAATCTCTCCTTCACATCGAAGGTGTGCAAAGGAGAGCAACCAAGTACGTTCTTGGTTATAGTGATTGTGAAGGTAGTGATTACAAAGTCCATGTCATGAAGCTGAACTTATTACCGCTTGGCTATCGGCGTAACATAATGGACTGTGTATTTCTGTGTAAATGTTTGAGGGGTGACTATGATATTTCCTATGCGCAGTTTGTTTCATTCCAATCTGAGGATACTTTTTCAATACAGATTCCAAAATTTAGGACGGAAACTTTCCGACATTCGTATTTTAATAGAATATTTAACTTAAGGAATGCCAATGCACTTTATCAACTTTCTGATACCACAGCTGTTTTTAAGTCGAAGTTATTCAATTATTACATAAAAAAGTTCATCGATAATTTTTCGCCCAACAACTTCTGTGCATGGGTTGGCAAATGCCATTGTACACGCTGCCGCCAAATATAGTTAAACTTTTTTTCATGGCCGCTTTTATTCTGTATTTCTGAGGCTTCTTTTCTTTGTTTTTAATTGTCATTTTCTTTTAGCAATTTTCTGTATATGTAATTGGAGGATTGCTCACTATAGGTGCCTTGTCACCTGTGCGATCGTATCCTGACTGCTGTCAAAGTTAATAAATAAAATAAAAAATAAAATAGAAATCATGCAAAGCAAATAACAAAATATTGGCAGACAGCGGGGTTTCTGGAGATGCAGACACCCCCACATTATTTTTGATATATGTAGAACCCCATTTCCAAAAAAAAAGCTGGGATACTGTGTAAAATGTAAATAAAAACAAAATGCAATGATTTTCAAATCATTTCAACTTTATATTTATTTGACATTAGTACAAAGACAATGTATCAAATGTTGAAACTGAGATATTTTATGGTATTTTGCAAAATATATGCTCATTATGAATTTGATGCCAGCAACATGTAAAAAGCTGGCACAGGGGCATATTTACTGCTGTGTTGCATCATGTCTTCTTCAGTCAGCACTCGGTAAGCTTTTGAGAACTAAGGAGACCAGCTGCTGTAGTTTTGAACGCAAAATGTTTTCCCAGTCTTGCTTCATGTAGGATCGCAGCTGGTCAATATTTTGCAGCCTCCTTTGTCATATTTTTCATTTCACAATATTGTCAGTGGGTGACAGGTCTGGACTGCTGGCTGACCGCTTTAGCACCCTGACTCTTTTACTACAGAGCCATGTCATTGTAATACGTGGGAGGCCTTCCCTCAAAAAAGGCATCTGGATGGCAGTAAATGTTGCACCAAAACCTGTATACACTGTACACCATTAATGGTTTCTTCACAGATGCGGGAGTTACCCATGCCTTATGTACTAAGGCACCCCCATACTATCATGGATGCTGGCTTATGAATTGTTTGCTAATAACAAGCTGGACGGCCCCTCTCGTCCTTAGCCCACAGGACATGTCATCCCTGATTTCCAAAAAGAATTTCACGATTTGAATCTGACCACTGGGCAGTTTTCCACTTTGCCTCAGTGCATTTTAAATGAGCTTGGGCCCAAAGAAGAAGGCAGTGTTTCTGGATTTTGTTTAAATATGGTTTAATCTTTATGTGGCAGAGTTTTAACTTCTCTGTATCTGTGGATGCATTGACAAACTGTGTTTTCTGACCATGGTTTACAGATGTGTTTCCGGGTGCATGCAGTAATTTCCACTACTGAATCCTGTTCGTTTTCAATGGAGTTGCTGCCTGAGGACAATTTTTTTCTGAATTCTTGGAATCTTTTAATGACATTATATACTATCGAGAATAAAATATCAAAATTCTTTGCAATTTTGAGATGAAAATGTTATTCTTAAATTGTTGAACAATTTCCTCATGCAGTCTTTCATAGAGTGGTTAAGCCCTCGCCATATTTACTAATGAAAGAGTTTTTATACCCAATCATATTACTGACCGATTGCTAAATAATCTAATTAGATGAGAGGTATTCTGCCAGTCATGGTTTTTTAGCATCATGCAACTTTTCCAATCTTTTATTTTCCCATCCCAGCTTTTTTAAAGCATGTTGCTGTCATCAAACTCAAAACAAGCAGATATTTTTTTTAGAAAACTATAAAATTTATCAGTTTCAACAGCTGAAATATTGTCTTTGTACTATTTTCAAAAAAATGTAAAGTTTAGATGATTTTGAAAATCATTGCATTATGTTTTTATTTACATTTTACACAATGTTACAACTTTTTTGGGAATGAGATTGTGTGTTTTTATTTTTTTTGGAAAATCCATAAGATGACAATTGGCATTTTAGCCAGAGCCAACCAATGTGAGATGGAAATAAATTCCTTTGGAATTATGTTAGAAATATTGCTGAAACACTTTGAAAAACCTTGAACTCTTACACTATTCAGTGCGAAAACTTTGCTCAGGACTGCAGATCAGAATCTGTGATGCCCACGGTTTTTCCATACTTAATACAACTTACCAATGCTTGCATACTATCACAGATAAGGGATAACGATATCCTCATGAATTTTAAACTTGGGTGGAGTCCCAATAATGGACATGCAAAGTTTCTATCATGCTTCAAACATTAGAATTGTTGGTTCATTGTACATAAACCAGCATGACTTTAAAGACTGACTCTGAACAAGCTATACTGTTGCACACACATTCACACATTTTGTCTGTTCCTGGTTAAAAAAGCAAATTAATCAAGTGATAATTGCGATGGTAGTAGTTATCTGGTTTGCTGGCTTTCAATAAATAAATCAAAAAAATCCTTTGAGGGAATTTCTAACAGAGTGCCCCAATCATTGTATCAGATCTAGTTGATCTGTTGGGCTTGGATTATTTTTTGTGGCAGTGCAGCTCTTACACTCATTGTTGATACAGTGTAACTAATGAATGAATCCTCTCTTTATTCATTCAAACATTTTCCTGGGATTCAGGTTTCTTTCATAGCTTTTAATCAAGAAATAATTTTTCTGTGTCGGGACTTCAGCTATACAGCCAGTGTTTTATGATGATTGATGATACGGCTTTGACCTGCTGGTGCACTGTCTGCATCAGGATGATTTTCAGTGTGGCCACTGCACCACAGTCTCTGGCAGGGCAGTAGCATCAGATCTCCAGGCCCTGGGCATAAATCCAAATGTGACGCCCTTCTGCTGAAGTAGGCCTTTTAATCATTAAATAATGCTTTAAAAGCTTAATGTTTTTTTCTTGTCCAAAAATAGTTTCATTTTCTCACCCATACCTGTCATTTAATCCAAAACATTAAAAAATGAAAATAAAATTAGTTTCTTTGACCACTGGCAGCCCCAAGGGCATGACAATTTGTTTATGATTGGGGGAACAGAACAACTGTAACAGTCATTTACATGAGAATACATTGTATTTTTTTTCATTGATGTTACCTCTACCACAGCACATGATTTGAGGGAATAATTCCCCCATCCAACTCCTTAGATTGCATCCTGTGGCAGCCCTGTAATTGGTGGAGGTTTGAATGTTAATGTGTGGTTGGGTTGGCAGCTGCGTCTAATTAGTTCTGACCCTGAACGACATGGCTCAGTGTACGGTGTGCTGGCAGAGAGGAGTGGGCCTCAACAAATCGTCATGGACCATTTCCTTGTGGGCTGTTTAGGTGAAAAAGATGAGAATGGAGCCGCTGCGTTACCTCACTTGATAAAGGCACCACTTGCGGTTCAAGAGTGACCACCACAGCATCCAGCCATGCCTGCGCCACCTGTAGTCAGCAGCCTCATGAGGGCAGCGCATATTTGGCTTCATGCTGCTCAGGGATATGGTTTAGGGAGTGATTTAGTCTGAGTGGGTTAGAATAGTTCTTTGCTTAAGCATCTCTTGCTGGCCACTGGGGCGCCTGACAGTTGCATTCTGAATGAGCACAAGTTCCGGTTGACTCTGCCCTCGTTTTGTGCATGCAAGCTTTGAAACTGCTAGTGAAAAGAAGCTGTAGCTGAATGGCACGTGATTTGAAGGTGAACCACAAACTACGTTCTCCCAAGGTGGTTGCACATTCATTCATTTTAACATTTAAAAATGGATGATTTTATCCTGTGCAGCTTACCCAGATAACATTTACATGGCAATATCTAGATCAAGGGTACAATAGCACTCAAGTAGGAAACTTGCAACCTCAAAGCAACATGTTAAAGGAGCTGTGTCACGATTACTGCACATGCCTACAACTTTGAGCGAAGTAAATCTGCTTGACGTGAAGTCAAAATCTCCCATCCTTGGAAATCTGTCATTTTGCATTGCGTTTATTAACAAGCAAGTTACAGTCTTGCTGGATTGTACAGGTCCCTGTGGTGCGGTGTCTTTTTGCACATTAAGTATGATTCAAGGAGTCTGAAGTACTGCTTGTTATCCAGGATCTGTTTAAAGAAAGTAGCCAGCTACTTTCTTACAATATTATAATTGGTGGTCGGCAAACCAGATTATATTATTCATATCCTTCGGCGAAAGCCCTAAAATAGCATTTGAATCCTCACATTTCCATAGAAAAGTCCCTCATAAAAAAAGCATTAAGCCTGAGGAATTAAAATTTATAAATACAATGCAAACAATGATAGATTGGCCAGGACAGAATCAGATTATGACTTTCAGTCAAGCAGATTAACTTTTTTTGGATGTCAGTTCTGAGCATGCATACTATCAGTGACACAGCTCCTTTAAGTTCCCAAAACTTTGTTTCAGAACTGCTCATATAATCAGGCCCTGATGAAGCTGAGTGCTGCTTCAGTGCTACAGTGACCTTGTACATTTCCTATTGAGCGATCCTTGTGCTGTGTCCATGAGGGTTTGAAAGCAGTAAGCAAAATTTTTCATCAAGATTTGAAAGCTGTTCTCGCAGCTCTGCCTGATTTGAATTTGAGTGACACGTTGAATTGTTTATATGTGTTGTGTTCCAGGGTCCTGGGCCTTTGGCCAGGACAGTTTTAGGGTTTGAACAGTTTCGTGTTCCAGGTTTCATTCATAACCATTTCTCATATCACAGTTTTAACAGTTTCTTGTATCAGGATATAAAATTTCATAGTTCACATTTATTGTTCATGTTTTTACTTTTCCATATTTTATGTTTTGCCAGGTCTGCCCAGCCACTCCACCGCTTTTCTGTGTTCCGCCCCATGTCTTCGTTTTTGCACATTTCAGAGCTCTGGTTGGCTTTGGTATTTCCCTCTTCCTTCTGTGCTGTGCTGGTTTCAGGGCTGTCTAAGCTTAATTAGCAATTAACTGTTCTTAAGTTACTAACATTTACTAACAGTAACGGGAGGTGTGATTCTTAGACAGGCACATTACTAATACTACTAATTTAGGCAGGGAGTTGGTCATGATTCCTGCTGTACTATTTCAAGTCTTGCTGTGCTTTTCTGTTAACATTCATGCTTCCTTCCAATCTGCATGCTTCATTGGTACTTAAGCTGAGCACGCTTATTCCCTTAATGAGCAAGTCTTGTCAACCAATCTCTGTCCTTGTCTCATGATCTTGCCTTGCCTATTGTTTCTTCTCCAGGTGTTGCTCCACATGTGTCCTGATTTCTCTCCCTTTATCTGGAGGCGGTGGAAGTTGGCTGGCAGACAGAGTCTTGAGTTTTTCCATGTCCTTCTGTGCAGTATTCACGTAGGTTTCCTTAGCCAAGTTCTTGGTGTTTAAATTCTTGATCTAATTATTCTTTTCTCTTTATGGTTTTCTTCCTGGAGGTTCCAGTGGTTTTGCTTTTTGTAGTTTTGGGATTTTTAGTTAACAGCTCTGTGAGGCTCTTAGATTTTTGCAACCCTTTGGGCCAAGTTTTTTGTTGGCCCTCGTGCCTGTTTTTCTTCATTTTAATAAACTCCCTGTTCCCCCTCTATCTCGCATCTGGTGTCTACCCGATCTCGTATCAATATGGTACAAAGTAAAAAAAAACCTGTTCTCGTCTCCTCTTGGCAGTTTTAACTGGGAACGGTATTTATGCTAATACTAGTATAATTTATGTTAGCATTCGTCAACATGACAAGATCAGGGCTTAAATATGCATAAGATGTGTGTTTGTCCAGTGTACCATAGATTTATCACTGAAGAATAAACTGAGTGGCAGTATTTTGTACATTGATGTCATTTCACACATTCAGATTAGAATTCTCTCTCTCTTTTTCCTGTAGAATATTGTTAAATACGCTCTTTGAAATTAATTCCAAATGTGGACTGTTATTTTTGGCATATTCCCAATGTGATATATACCAGAGTAACAATGGAGTCATCTCAGAAGCATAGAGAATGAATTTGTGGTAGCACCTGACTGTGTAATGTGGAGTACTGTGCAAAAATAGAGCATATGACTTAGTGGGGACAGGTCAGTGTACTTTTTTTTTCCCCAATTTACTTTCCAATAGTTCATGGCTCTGCATGGTGCACTCTTTACATTTTTTTATTTTATTTTTGAGTGTCTTAGTCTTTTGGAATTGTTTCAAATGTTCCTAACACTTTTGAATAGGTCTGTTTGTGTAAATAGTGAAATAGATACATCAGTATCCTGGAGATGCATGGCAACTTGTGCATGTAGGACCCTCATGATTTTGCATTCTTGCACCCCCTATCTTTGTGTTGAGCTGAGTGGGTTCACTCCCAAAGGCAGCAGCCTGACTGCCCTCTACTAGTAGGGTTAACAATACTCTCAAACAGCTCAAGAGGTGCCAGTAGTTCTGCTAGCTGCGATGAGATCGAGGCTTTTTCTTTTCTCTTCGCCTTTTTTTGGTTGCTCGACTGTTTGTGTTACTCGGATGATTTTTCTGCTGTGTAGACGAGGGAGACTCGGTGCCCAAGCGCTGACCTTTCCCAGAGACCGTGGGCTGCGGGCAGCCCTCTGTATCGCTCAGGTTGGTGTGGTATGGAATGCTTTCCACAAAGTTCTCATTGAAGGATGGATCTCCACGTGTGACGAACAGCTGAATTCCCTACCCACATAAAAGAAAGTAAACAAGCGCAGTCTCTGCCAAGAGGCTCTGCAGATGCTTGAGCCATCAGTGCTGGACATAACCTGTTTTATTATCACGCTTATCCTAGTGTCTCTGGACGGGGATAGAGGTGATCTGAAGGCGAAGGTAAGTGCCTGTCCTCAGTTTATCATACAGGCATTAAGGTGGCCAAACATAAAGGCAATACAAGTATTCTGAATTTAAAGTTTACATATTCATTCATGGTTTTACTGATTGGAAATAATTTTGTGCTCCTGTATGTGGTCATGGGATGTTGCTTTGGAAGGCAGTGGATGCAGTCAACCTATGTAATGTGTCCCCCCTCCGTGAGAATTTTGACTTGGATTCTTGGTAATCATATTATTTGGCTTTGCAGTCAAGAGAAGCTTGGAAGCTTGAGTGCCTCTTTGTGACCATATGCTACCTTAGTGAGATGAATATTGAGCTTGCCGCTCTGATGTTGGAAAGTGCATATACTACCACGAATTTGAATAGTAATTCTTACCTTTGGGCCCCAACTGTAAACGCTTGCTAATTTCAAGGGAATCAGGCTTGTGATAGTGCTGTATGTTACTTGTATCTTACAAGAAATGGTGTTGATGATCAACAATATGCAGAGTTGGGGTCATTGTCGGAATTGGAAATTAAGCTGATTAATCATGGGTGGAATTGGAATATATGATTTGGAATTTAAGTAGGATTGGAATTGATTAAATATGATTGACATCAACCCTGAAATATCACTTGTTAGCTACCCTTAACTAATATACTATATGGTGCATTATTCTTTTCTCAAGAGTTTCTCGACCATTGCCACTGTTCCCTTGGTAACCTCATTTTATGCAGCACCTTCTATTTTTGTGTTTGTAGGTGAATGGATGTAGAAGATGTTGCAACTGTCACTGTACCTTACTGTATTTAATAATGCCTGCACGATGTAATTAATTAATTAGAAACAGTTAAAAATGAGTCATTCTGTCTCAGTCTTGGGTCATGATAGGAATGGTCACTGTCACCATCTCAGGCTGTACTTGCCACTCTCTCTATCCGTGAAGCGGAATAAAACATGATTTTTTTTATCATAATGTTCTTAGCAGGCTGCCATGATGTATGGATACAACCTTCATCAAAGTGATCCTTGGCAGAATTAAGATCAGTACAAAATTGTTCTTGTCTAGTGACAGCTATGTCTCTGTGATAAATTTGCTGGCTTACGGAGAAAAGGTGTGGTGTCTGCAACAATGCATGTGACTTTGTGTGTGTTATCCAGAGATACTCTGTGGTGAGGGGAAACATGCTTACATTGAACTGATCAAAGTTGTAGGTTTTGGGGTGATTCACACTCTGAAATGGGGTACGAAAGGTTGATGTACCCCAAGGCCAATTATTGGACCTCACAGTATCTATGAGAACTCTTTTGTGGGGCAAAAAGGGACTTATACTTTTTCAGGGGTACAACAGGCATACATTAGAGGTTACGGCCCCAGTGAAAAGCTATTGTTCCCCTAAAGATACACAAATGTACTTTATTCCCTGAGAGAGTAGTTTTCGCTGTCTTGTTCAGTTTGCAAATGAGCTGAGTGATCATTATTGTTTGCTGAAAGGTTCTTGGTTTGTCTTCAATTTCTGAAGATCACTTTTGCTCAGTGTTAGCGTGGTTTTACAGTATTTGCGCAAATATAGAGTCCTCAATGAAGGATTGTCCCACAGTAACAGCTATAGGCCCATATGAGATTTTTGAGCAATGAATGAGATTTAAAACAGACTTTCTTTAATAACTATAGCACTGAAGCAATATTATCAATGATATTTATATGTAATAGCCCAAATGCTTGCTGTCGCTAGATAATTAACTGCTTGCCAAGAGTACATCCTGAGAGGAACTAGCCACAGCTGCAAAATAATTTTTTGTTCAGCCATTATGTCCGTGAGCATGAGTAAGTTGGATGACCAGATTGTGACGTTCTTTTAAAATCGTGATTGGTCATCCTGTGAAGGAAAGAAACAGGGAGATATCCGAGGACTTAAAAGTTTCTGACATCATCTGAGAAAAGCTTAAAGAATTTACTTTTTGAACATTCATGGGCTCTATGTTTCATAGCTAAAATAAGCTTGGACTGGGTACACTAGCCCATGATTTTGACTGTTAAGCCATGAAATTATTATTTTTTTCAATCATTCTTTCAATGCATGGCATTTACAGCATTCAGAAGAAACGTATTTGGTATTATTTCTAAACTGTGAAGGCATTAGTCCCTGCTTCAGGTACATCGGTGGTTGGTATGGTTAGAACATAGCTAACTATGTGCTACAAGTGTGGTGACATAATCCCTGCTAAAAGTTCGTGTTCTAAACTTTTCAGCAGGATCAGCCTGCATGTATTTCTGTAGGTACCCCCACTGATCGAAACACTATCTATGTTTGACTCGTGTTCTGCTGAGTATAATTTTTTTGGATTTCCTTCTCAAAACTGATGCTTGACTTATTAAAACTGATTTCATTGGCTTGAGCCAGGTTGAATGACCAGGGGGCTTTCATCAAGCTGTAAAACTGAGTTCGCTGATTCTCTTATATAAGGAAGACGGTGTGTGTCTGTGTGTTCGCCATGCACGGCCATATTTGTGCCTGGATTTTTTTCTAATTTCACACAGTGACCTGTGCTTCCAAACTAACAGCTAAGCCAGGTTTCAATGACGTGCCCCCCCCCCCCCTCCCGATCAGAGAAGGTGCCATGCCGGCCAAACGGCTTGATCAATCAACTTGCTGGGCTTGGTGCTATGGCGTCAAATTCATCCAAGTACAAGTTACAAGTGACGGGCTTGGCCCAAACTAACACCTAAAGCAAGGCTGACACTTGCACGATTCTGTGGCACGACTCGAGTCGTGCCAGTGCGCAAACTAGTCGTAAACTGCCGTGAAGTGTATGTAAACCCGTCGTGACTGCGTGCCATGTCGGGACGAGAATTTTGAAATGTTCAAAATTTTGGTCAAGACAAAATTTCGTGACCGGGTCGTGAACTATGCGCAAACTGTTCGTGAATTCGTTGTGAACTCGTCGGGACGATGCGGGAGGATGCGTGCCAGTGCGTGGCAGTGCGCGTCATGCCACGATTGTCACGAACTGCCACGAATAGTTCATGAACAGCTCATGTCGAGTTCATGAGTAGTTCACGACGTGTTCACTAATTGGTGCGCGTCACAGCGTGGCCGTGCCTTCCCACTGACACGGTCACGTGTACTTCACGACTAGTTTACGCACTTCACGAACAGTTTGCGCATGGCACGAGCAGTTTACAGCGAGTTCACGAGCAGTTCACGACTACTGCGCGACAGGGCGCTCGCGTCGGTGCAGGGGTGTATATATAGGGCTTCCTGGACACTGCTCGCCATTCCAGAGATCGCCAGCGAGGTGGGGTTGCCTTTTCTTGCTCTTCTGCCTCTTCCAGCCTTTTCTGCTGCTCTTCAACAATGGCTAGAGCAGCTGCCAGGTATAGGCATCTTCTCTTCTCTGCAATGATTGTGTCTCTGGAATTCAGCATGTTGTCTCTTCCACAGCCAATCCCAAAATGACCAGGGGTTGGGGAGGCCCCCTTTTTATATGGCGTGCCCAAGTCGGCACGACACCGTCCGAATTGCACAAACTCGTTGTGCCAATGCGGGAAGTGCGTAAACTATGCGCAAACTATGCGTGAACTCGTCATGCCAGTTCGTGTCAATGTGGACACTGATGGGCACGCATTCGTGAACTATGCGTGAACTAGTCGTGAACAGTGCGGGAGCCTCCCAGTTCATGCCCCAAAATGGCACGACTTGCCAGAACAAAATCGTGGCCAAAAGTCGTGCAAGTGTCAGCCTTGCATAAGCCAGGTTTCAATGACGTGTCCCCCCCCCCTCCCGATCGGAGAAGGTGCCATGCCGGCCAAATGGCTTGATCAATCAACTTGATGGGCTTGGCGCTACGGCGTCGAGTTCATCCAAGTACAAGTTACAAGTGACAGGCTTGACGGCTAGTAATGGCATATAATAAATCCCGGACAACTTCTTTTTACTTTGTTACATACTCCAGATTTTAGGCTGGGTGTCTGTTTTTGTTCCAGGAAGAACATACTCACTGCAGGCACCCAATACAGTAAACCTGCTCTGTAAGACAGGGCGCTTGCAAATCCTTCAGTTATTTTTGATCAAACTTCGACTTTTCTTACTGCACTGCAGTATGAGAAGAGGAAAACAGTTCTGTAGTTTTGCAACAGTCTAACTTTTAAATATTATTCGAACGCTCTTGTCACAACCCATGCCCTCATTATTTGTGGTGGTTTACTATGCCTGTGCAAGGACCTCAGATTTTCTTAGGACATCACAAGTTTTGATAGCTTCTTTTGAATGAGTTTGTTGATAACATTGATGTAAGTTTAACATTGAGGGGGTCATACTGTCAAGGAGATGGATTTTACAGTATAAAGGTTTTCCAGAAAATTTTTTTTTTCAAGGGCTGTATTTGGGGAGCCCTGGGAAGCCTTCACTTGTCCTTCAGGCAAATTGGCCTAAGTCTACGGCAGATGAAAATTTTGACGGGTGCCGGGTGGATATACATGTACCTGTTGTGGCCTATGAGCTTTACAGCTTATTGCATCTCCACCGGTGCTCTAGGGACAGTTTCTGGGTCATCAGCCAGGAACCGCCAGCTATGTCCCTTTCATTTTGGAGTCTCCCTAGGTGGCAGAGCAGTGGCAGGGGTGTCCCTGCTATCCTCTGCCTTCTCTGAAAAATTTGATGTAATATTCCACGTGTGGTGGACATCCGCTGCTCTCATCCTGTCTGCACCCCATTTCCTTCTTCTCTTGCTGGTTGGCTTTGAAGCAGAATTATCCTGCTTCTCCGCTCCCAAATCCTGCCCTTCAAGCCTGGTCCCTGCTGATGATCTGTTGTGTTGCCTTCTACAAACTGCCAGGTCATCTTGAGCTAAGGCCTTTCCTCTTCCAGCCATTGGAAGCATTAGCAGTGTTGGCGGCCTAATCTGGCAGATTACAGTCATAGCTGCAAGATGTTCTTCCCAAACTGGACTGTTTCGGTGATGTCTACATCAACCTCTTTTAGTGTGTGAATAGGTAGCACTATACCATGTACTTTCCAGGAAGCTGGTTATGGTTTATCCTTACCAGGCCTTCTGTAAGCTGCTTCAGGAAGACCTACCCCACCTTTTTCACTAAATAGTAAAGGTAATTGACAAAATTTGGCATACCACTTTGTGTTTTGTGACAAGCTAACTTTGTGTTATTATTCTTTGTTATTATTCTTTTTCTACTGAGCATATTCATCCATGGGATTATATCATAAGGTATGGGATGAGTTTTTTTTTTTTTTTTGCTGAAATGGCGTGGACTGCCTGTACACACTTTTTTAGTTGATTGGACTCTATTCATCTTGAGCTTGTGAATTTGGGGGTGGGAAATGCTTTGATGCTGCCACTGCCACATCTCAGCAAGAAGGTTGCAGATTCGAATCTGGCCTGGGGCTTTTTCTGTGTGCAGTTTACCTGTTTTTCTCTTTTTTTTCATTTTGGCTTCTAGTTTTTATTAAATATTGCACAGTGTTTCCTCCCACAGTCCGAAGATATCAGGCTAATTGGGGAGACTAAATTGCCCACGGGTATGAATGCCTGAGTGAATGGTGTATGCACCCTGCAATAGATTAGCAAGCTGTCTGGGGTGTGTCCCTTCCTTTCACCCATAGTCAGCTGGGATAGGGTCCAGCTCCCCCACAAACCTTGTGAGGAAGAAGCGATATAGATACTGGATGGATAAACTACTTCTGTTATTGTCGAAGTTATGGCTTGCTTGTGCCTCCAGGTAGTCAATTTAGATTTTCTTTTTTTCCTGTAATGAGTGATCATAGTAACAAGCCAACACAAATTTGGTTGCTTTTGGATTTACTGCTTTTGATGTGCACTTTTAGCTTTAGTTTTAGCAAATAGTTTTTGAAAAGGAAAGCAAAAACAACAGAGCTTTGGAACTTTTACTGTCAAGTCAGAAGAGGTATTTTGTCTCAGACTATGCTGCAAATTCTTGTGATGATTGTGTCCACTGTATATTCAGGCGTGGGCTAAATGCTTGACAGTTCAGATGGCTAACAAGGAGCATTTATTTCCAAAGGAGATTTTCCCTTGTGGGCACATCATGATAAAAGATGTGTTTTCACAATGAAAAGTATCATTTATGTCAGTGGTTCTCAAACTCAGTCCTGGGGCACTTTCACGTATGCTGGTATTAGTTCCAATCACATTTGCAATCCCAGGATTTGAACAAGCTGCTTTCTTAATTAGCTGCTTTTCATGTTTTGAGGGATTATTTACCCTTTAAAACCATGTTATGACAAAAATGAGGATGCATTCCAAGAATAACGCAAAACCCAGAGTTTATGTTGTGTTTATTTTGCTATTTGTCTCAAAACGAAATAAATTTGAAACATTTTTCATTGCACAAATTCAAGGCGTCTGAACATAGGTGTTCAAGTTCCTTCATGTTTTTCCTAGAACTTAACACAAAAATAATACAAAACAGGTTTGATTCATTGTAACTTGCTTTGTCGTTGAATTCCTTTGACCATGTGTCCAGAGTTTCACCAGTTAGAAGCCCATTGATTATTAAAGATCAATTTTAATGTTTACCCTCTTTTTATGCAATGAAATTAATTTACAATATATTGTAATGTCAATAAGCAACTTTTCCGGGCATGCATATCTATTTCTGCCATAATTTAGCTAAAAATAGCACAATAATCCTTGTGAACATGGAAAGCACAATCATGAAATATGTAGAAAAATTATGGGATTGTCTTCGTGGTTGCAATCAGAGCCAGCATGCACAAAGGTCCCCCCTGGACAGAGTTTGAGAACCACTGATCAATTTAAAACCTGAGACCTGACCTTTGCTTTTTTTTTTTTGTTAACGAGACCGATTTCAATCTTGAGCCCCTGGTGAATGCAATCACGTGTTAACCCATTCCTCGCCATTGACAAGATTTTCTGCCACATATGACAGAATGCCTCCCCGCCATTGACAAGATGTTTTGGCAATCAATATTTGCTCTGTAATATGGTAGGGGGTGCAGTTACAGATCTTCTGACAAAAAAAAGTTCTAAAAGATCAATGACTGTTATCTACAAAACTGGCAACTTAAAGAAAATACATAGGTGGGAAAAGAGTTAATTGGTCTTTTTAATTAATCCATGAAATGTAACGTTGAAGCAAATACTGACAGTGACTCTGGGCCTGAAGGTGCGTCAGACTGACTGTGGAATGTGAGATTTTGGCTAATTATAATCCCCCGCCGTGCGTGTAGAGCGAAGCGGGGGATATAGTATTGAGCTCCGTACGTCCGTCTGTCCCGAACATTGTCAGCGCAATATCTCAAGAAGGAGTCAACCTATTTCAATTTTTTTTTGGTACCAACCTTTCTACTGGGAATGCGCAGACACCAGTCGGTTTTGGTGACCTAACGGCGGGGGATGTAGTCACTTTAGTGACAAAATCTTGTTTGTGTTTGCATTTGGCAGCCCCTGGTTGGCCCTCTTGGCCCAGATGTCACTGCTCGCCCCATCATCAAGTGAAGCACCCTGAGGGGCAGGAATCTGGATCAGAAGCCTGCAGAGAGGGTGTGGGCTGCGAGGAGGGGGAGATGAATCTGTGCTGGAGTGAAATCAAGCGCAAGTCCCTCAACATCAGGCAAGAACCCATGGGCTGAAATCAGATCAGCAATGGAAAAGTGAAGTGCTGCTTGGAATCTGGGTTTGAGGTTCACTTCATTGTTTGACCTTGACTGCTTACATATCGCTTCAAACTGCGCTACTTTTTAGAAGGGATGCAAAAATTTTGGGAAATATGTGTTTGAACACAATATTTATTTTTATTGGAAGATTCACTAGCCGTGTCTTATGTTGTGCGAGGGGTCAAGAGTGGTTTATATACTGTCTTCGGAATTTGAATCAAACAAATCTCGACGATCTAATTTTGTGCGTACATTGTCTATTTCACCAGATAGCTGCATTGCATATCTATTATCTGCTCTGCTCCTGTGGTTACTTGCGCTGATATTCTAGATTAACCACATTGCCCCATTAAGTCTATTTTTCCCAATGGCATGAGGCCAACAGTGCTGAGAATTGGCTGCCTCTGTTGCTGGGTCCATCCCAGAATTTTCCACTGCAGACATTGTTCTGTAATTCTGCTTTTTTCTCTTTTTAGTTCAAATATGGTCATTCACAATTTTCTATTTCTGGGGAGAGCTCCTTCTTGGCAGTGTCTATGTGAGAAGTGTCATATAAATAAGAGTAAATTGCGATTTTAATGCTTACAGAGTTACAGTATTTCTCAGGTTAGGCACCAAGACTGAATTAATGCTCTGTTGTTGTAAGGGCTGTTTATGGTGGGACGTTCAAAGTTTAGGAAGAAGTCTATAATAGCAATCTTTTCTTCAAATGGGCCTGGCAAGTCATTCAGGCACTTTTTATATATTTACCCTTCATTACTTCATGTCAGGGTTGCTGGGAGATGTAGTGTGAAATTCGGGGATTTGGCTGGCAGTGCTGAAGGACTGATTTGTAATGGCTCTTGAATGCCTTTATTGGCAGCTCAGGCTAAAAAATGTGTTTAATGTAATCTGAGGGGTGAATTTGAGAGCAGGAGGATACGGAATGCTACTAAAGCATGCGGTATGGTGTGAAAAGGGGGTTACGACTTCTTGAAGTCAAATGGTTCACACCAATGATAGGCGAGCTGGAGAGACGTGCTTGAGGAACACTTTCCCAATAAAAGGGGCAGAATCTCGCTGAGTGCAATGATCAGTACTTTGCAGTGTCCTTTTGGTGTTCACATCTCCCTCAAAAATATGTCAGAAGAAAACCACTGATGAATCGTCACTGAATTTTTCAGAAATCAGTGTTTTGTGTTGTGTACCTTCGGAGAGAGCTGCAGTCGGCTCCTGGGAGGGGGGAATTTGGGGAATGTTGCGGGACCACAGCCGCTGCAGTGCCGTCCTCAGTGGAGGAGGAATTACTGGGATTCCAGCGCCTGCTCTGCCCAGCTGTGTGGGGGCCCGGGCATCAGAGACTCCTCTGTTATCTGACAGAGCTCCATTCTCCTTGTGCCACAGGGGCAGGGGGCCCGAGCTGGGCACCACGGGGTCTTTCCCAGGGCCACATCACAACATGTTTACCCACAGCCCTGTCCCATGCTGAAGCTTCTGGGTGAAACATGTTGCCTGGGACATATGAAGACCACAATGGAAAAAATGCTCAGTCACAATTTCACGTTGTGGAGAAATTTTGAATTAAAAATTCAAAATGATCTTAGAAACAAAGCACTGAAAAAATATGCAAAAAATATAAAATAAATAAAGTATTATGATAATGTACAGTATAATTATATATTATTATAAATGTTATCATAATATACAATATTTAAAATATACAAAAATGCAAAATTTTTTCCTTTGTGGTCCTCATATTTTTGAGGGGTGGAGGGTATGGTCATTCCATTCACCTGTTTTCATAGTTGAGAAAATTAAATGAATCTTTTAAAGACTTTGGCTATGCATGGCCTTTCACCCTTTCTGCACCAAGGGGACACACATTGCCCAGCAGTATTTGTCAGCGGAACACTCATGTCGCACCAGGATATGTCAGTGGGACATATTTCTCCCATCAGGATTGTGTCAATTCATGACAGGTCTTGCGTGACAATTAAGTGCAATTGTGTGTAAATGACTGGATAACTGGATATACAATGGTAACTCTGATTTGTATTGAGTATTGACAGGGTTAAATAATAGTGCATACTTATCAAGCTCTTTGAATGCCTGGCTTTATTTCCTGAGGCAATATATTTATTTTTGACCGTATCTGCTCAAGGCTGATTTGAGTGCTGCTTTCCCTTGATTGCTGGGGTGGTACTGGGGCTCCAACTCTCAGTGTTATTGTTTTTAACCACGCGTGAAATTTTACGACCTCTCACAAAATGAGGAGATCTGCTGTTGTGTAAAACAGCTGAGCCCCTGAGCAGAACAGAAACTTCCCCAAAGCTTTTTTTTACCTGTTCAAGCTTTCAAACAACTTTGCATTTCAGAAACTAATGAAGGGAAAATCAGTCGGGAATTATAAGAATGTAAATTATGGAAAAACCTACACTGATTTGCAAATGGAAGAAATTACAAAACCATCTATTACCATTTATTTTCAGGGAGCTTATTCTAATCATGTTATTTTGTTAGATGCTGTTTCGAATGACTAAGTCAGGGGTCACCAACTCTGTTCCTGGAGGGCCACTATCCTGTAGTCTTCTGCTCTACCTGCTGTTCAGCACACCTGATTCAACTAATTAGCCACTCAGTTGCCCAGCTCGTGATCTTGTTAAGTAGCTAATTAGTTGAATCAGGTTTGCTGAACTGCAGGTAGAGCAGAAACCAACAGGATAGTGGCCCTCCAGAAACGGAGTTGGTGACCCCTGGTCTAAGTGAAGAAACCTGTTTGGTGGTGCAGTTGTGCGCTTGTATAATACATTACTGACAGTTGCATTTTTTCATCTTTGAAATAAACATGGCATCTGGTTAATGTAGTCCCTCTCATGAACAGCATGCCTCTCTCCTGCAAGCTCTGTGTACATCACCTCAGGCCCAGTCTGAAATGGGAAGCCCAGTTTGTTGTTATTGGCCAACTGTAGTTCAGGAACCCATGCTCTGTAAGTTGAAGGGAATAAAGCAAAAGGTTGGAGTTGCATTGTATTGCAGAGGAATGGCGGTAAAAATGAATTTTAACCCCTGATTCTTTACATCAGCTTCCTTTGGAAGTTCATACAAAGGAAATACGCTCTTGCATTAAAAATGGGGTTCTTTTTGACATGGAACAATGCTCTAATCAAATGCTTCCGAGCTTTCGCTCTACCTACCATTGCTCGAAGGCGTGCCAAACTAGCCCCTATAGGCATTTTGTAAATGAATTACAATGGCCCTCATTTATCAAACTTGCGTACACTAAAAAAAATGGGTATACTCAAAAATCTCCCGCAATAATTGGCATTTATCAATCTGAACATGAGCAAATGGTCCGCAAAGTGTATGCAAATCTGAAAACGGCGAACTACCTGCAGGAACAAGTGCAGCTGTCAAAATGAGTAATAAACTATATGCAGCGATGCGGACGTCATGCTGTTGTTGTTCTTATTAGAAAAATAAATAAATAGGCTAAATAAATGAATGAATAAATAAATGAACAAAAGCAGGTTGTTTCCAAATAATTGTAATTAATTTCTCAACACAGATGTCATTTATTTATTTAGTTAATACATTTATTTAATAAATAAATAAATTGCACCTGTGTTGAGAAATTAATTACACTTATTTGGAAACGACCTGCTTGTCAGGCCAGAAGGCTGGCAATTACAATCAATTTGATGAAGCGCAATGCGTGGCTTCACAGATATGCAGTGTGATGGGTCAGATGCTCATCCAATCAGATATGTATCGGCTAACAAACACTTTGACCGTGATCTCATTTTGACAATGGCAGATCTTCTATTGCTAGAGAAAAAAGCTTCTGCCCGACCTGAGAGGAACTGTCGGCACAGAGAAGATCTCCTTCGGAAAAGTGACGAGCAGCTGCTCGTTTTGTGTGGTACCCAATAAAATGTCATGGAGTAATACTAATAAAAGTACAATGAAGAGTGATCTCTGCAGACTGTATTTTTAACAATTACCCTCATGCAGCTCCAATCGAGGCGGTTAGGACTCATCCGCTCCTCGAACGGTGACAGCTGGAGGTTGGAGTCTGGTTGACCTCCACCGCGCTGCTGAGCGTAAGCGCCGCGACCCATTTTTTGGTGGTGATCTTAAAATCGGACCACTTTTTTTTACCTGCATGTAAAGCATTTGGATTGTAAATTATGTAGGCTTTATAACATGAATATCATGGATCTATAACTTTATTAAGGCCGAAGTCATTCACACTTATACAAGTGGCCAATGCTAATTTTTTTTTATTTTCTTGGCCACTCTTATAAGTGCGCCAGTTGATGACCATTCCAGTGCCGCTTATAGAAAGTACCGCTTAAAATAAGTTTGGCCAAGAAATTTTTTTTAGCTTTAGACACACTTAAAATAAGTGTGGGCAATGGAGAAATGTGCATCTGGGCACAAAAGTGCGAAGAGTCGCTTCGATATATTCATAATTTAAATCAAACGTCTGCTGCACTCCGGTTTTCCACCCCAACGAGGTTTACCGCAGCATCAATAGTTTTGCCTTCTGGGCTCTCTTTATATCACTTTTAAGGCTTCCAAATAAAATTATTTTGTTTTTCTCCACCTCGAACGTGATAATTTATATTTCCTCCTCAGTGAAATTCTTTCTTCTTTGCTGTCTTTTGAGAGTCCCTGTCGTAAAGTGGGCAGGACTATGCCTCCCGGAGCATGAATTTTTAGGGGCGTGTCGTGTAAATTATGATGGTTACACCCGCCAGAATTATCAACGCCACGCCAGTTCTACACCAAAATCAGCGATGTACATACTTTTAGAAAATCAGACGTGACACCTGGCGAACGCTGATATTTACACCAGAATCTACACCAGATCCTACGCAAGTTTGATAAATGAGGGCCATTGTGACGTGGATATGTTATGGAAAGAAAAGATGGACTACAAACATGGCATTTCAAGCAGTTTAGGAGCTGTGTTTTCTGTCATAGAGAATTAGTCCACTTGGCGTGGATTTAGGGCTTTGTAACTTTGAAGGCATTTGCTATGCACAACTATACAACTCACGAAACAAAAGGGAAAAACTGAAAAAGCAGTATAAAATAATAGATCACCATGAATAGGTGGAACAACATCCCCGGCTTGAGTCTCTGACAGGAACTACCTACGAGGCACACTGAAATGAGCCACTGAGCATTTTTTATTGTGCATGGAGGTGTGTGTGACAACAAACAGTTTTTCCCCTCTCTTTTAATGAGTTGTATAGTACTGACAACAGACTGGGCTTCAGGCTGATTGAGCCTGAGATGCTGCACACACAACTTGTACAGCTGTAACTAGATGCGTTTTGAACATAAAAACTTATGAATGTTTGTAAATACCAATGAAAATCTTAACCCCTTAAGACTTACACCCTGATACCGGGGGCTGGTTGTTACGCATTATAAATACAGCATGTTTCCAAATCACAACATTCTCATGCGGCATATACACATTTTGTGAAGAAACTCGGCCAAAAGCTCATGTAAACCATTTTTACCTCAACTGAACACAATTCAAGCACCAAGCAAGTAAATAAGCATGCAGCAGAACATAGGGTAAAATCATATCAGCGTTGAATCGCCAGGATTTCTGCTGAATTCGTGCTATGCATAAAACGATGCCTCAAATAAAAGAGGAAAGTCCACAGAATCCAACGATATGAGCCCTGTCATTTTAAACCAACCCCGCACTAAAAGAACAGCAGACATGCACTTTACAGTCTACAGAGATGAGCAAAAAAAATTTAGACCTTTGATATTTTGCAATAAAAAACTGCTCGAGGGTAAATCTGCGCTTGCTATTGTTAGCCCAATGTGTTCGTGTTATAATGAAACTAGATCTGCCAGTATACTATAGCATGTTCTTTCCCTGGGTGTTGCTTCAAAGATCTCAGCTCCTCAGCATTCAGCTTGCTTGCAATGTATTTTCCTCTCCGCGATCGGCTTGTGATGCTGTCAGCAAGACTATGCCAGTAGGCATTTGATGTTTCTAATGAACTCTAAACCACCTTAATGGCAGCAACCGAGCCTGAGCTACAGCCTTGCATTCCTGGTGCATCAAAGTGAGTCCATGGGACATTTGCATGTTCTTGAATAGCGCGACAATATAAACAGAAAAAAAAAATTTTTTTTTTAAAAAAATCACAGTTTCCTTCTACAAATAATCGCAGGGGTTTTTTGTTATTCTTACTTTTCTCTAACATTTTTTCATATTGCCTTTGTATTTATAATTTTTTTATTTGTTTTGTTTTTTTATAAATCTGCTCCAGTGGAGTCTAACTTAATTTTCATTGTATGTATTATCTTTGAATGGGAAATTGTTTATGCAACAAAACTGGCAGAAATAATAATAATATATTTTTATTAAAAATGAAAAAATGTTATATTAGGATGGAATGGATGCCTGTAGTGATATGTAAGTGAAATTAAATGAGTTTTACAGTTTGGTATCTGAGAAATCTTAAATGGAACACATGGTACCTAAATTGCCAAATTGGAGGAGCCACCTGGACATTCCTCTCTAATTTTGCTCAGATTTACCTGATCAGAATAAACTTTGGCACAGATAATAATGAGATTCTGTGCTGTGGTTTTTTAGAGGTTTCAGACTGCAACTTAACAAATTTTCAAGGGATCGAAGTAAAACTTTGTTCGGTGCAAAATGAGATCTTTCATTTACACTGTATTCCATCTCCATTTACTCTGACTCAGTGCCATATGCAGTGATTTTCACACCAGTGCTGAAATCCCAAATGGTTTTACCTTTATTATGTTACCAAGATTATTCAAATGGGCCAAGCAGTCGCAGAGATATACTCATTTCATTTTGGGCTTGCCATTTTTCAAAAAAGAGGCTCTGGGCTCAAGGGGTTAAACTGGGAATTGAGCATAATATTACCTCTTTAATCATGAATTGAAATTCTGTATTTTTACTGATAATAGTAATTTTGATAGTAATTGTAATAGATTATTGCAATTTTACTGTAAATTTGCAGGTTTTCTGCAACACCAAATCGGTATCTAGCAGGAGTATTATGAAGATAAACATGTCTAAATTATCCATCCTCACCATCCCCCCTTGCTGTCATAGGTCCCCAACTTTCTGCATCTTTCTATTTCTGCTGCCACTGATAAACGCTCACACATAACCAACCATTACCTCTCTATCATTATCATTTTTTTTTTTTGGAAACCTTGTGTCTGTTTTGATGCTGTATAAATGTGAAAACCTGGGCCAAATTAGCCTACTCAGAACTTTAAAACTTTTATAAAACATTTCACATCTACGGATTATCTTTGGTAGATTATCTACCAAGTCTTTGATTTAATGTAGATTACTGCTATAAAAATACCATTACCATTTCCACATTTTTCACGCGCCATTTCTCAAAAACAGCTTGTCGGATTTTAATGAAGTTTGGAACATAAATAATTTACAGCATGATGGTTGTCCTGCACCTAAAAAATATGGACCTTTTAGTAGTCTTGTAACTTCAGGGGGTGCTGAATATATAATGAGGTGGAGAATTTTCAAGTCAAGAGCAAAATTCAAAAAACCTTTGCATCCAACTTTAAGAGGTTTAGTCCGTAGATGCTGGATCAGGCAACCTGTGTGCAAAATAAGAAGTTGATATGTCTGTAGGTTACTGAGGTGTGGTGTTTTGAAATTGTCATGATATGCCCCTTTGCAGTGGCCATCTTGGACACCTAATTTGCATAATTTATGCAAATCACCTCCATCCCTGCTTTTTCAAATGTTTGTGTCTCATGTCAATTAGGCATTTTGATGTGAGTGGTGAAATAAAGATTTTCATGCTAAATAGTAGTATTCTACCTTGATTATATTCCATTTAATCATTAATATGTGTTATTTTGATTATACATTGAAATGAGATAATTTTGGTTCTAATAGTAATTTCATGTGCCCAGTCATTAAATTTGCATATTTTCTGCTACACCAAATTAATATTTTACAGCAGGATTATGAAAATAAATGAGTCTTAATTATTCATCTGCTATTTCATATATCGCAGAGGTATTTACCCTACTGCTTGCACTGTGCCCTGAGATAAAAGATGAATCTGGGTTAATCTTGGGGTGCTCAATTCAAGCAGAATGAGGACTTCTTCATCACCCACTTGGACCTACTCCTCTTGGCTCGTTGCCTTTCTGTCAGCCCCTGTTGGCTCACCAGTTCTTATCTTTGCTGTAATTTTTGGATTTTAGCTATTTATTTATTAATTATTTTCAATGTTAATATTTGAAAATTGTTATTAAAACATAATGAGCTGCACATCATGTGTGTATGCAGCTGCCGCTGAATCATCCTGCCGTGTTGTAATTTGAATTAAAATGCAGTGAATCACTCGAGCATGTAAGGGTGTGCCGAGAGGCAAGCTGACATCTAAGATGTCCAAATACACTGATCAATAATATAAACGCCCCATGTCAAATATTGATACCACATGGACTTAACAACTCTAAGTGAGCATATGCTGACTTTTACTTGTACAATAGAGATATTTCTCTTGATTTGTGTACCATTTTTTAATCCATCTCTCTGTCAGTGAGCATTTGCTCAGTGATGCAGTGATTTCACTCAGTATATGGATGTGTCATTTCCAGACGGTGATCTGACAGAATGAGCAGTACCCAGTCACTCCTTATACTGGGAACAGTAAAAGGCCACCCCAAAATGTCAAATTTTGTCAAAAATCATCATGCCTCAGATGTCTCAAGTCATACAGGAACGTGCCATTGGCATGCTGGATGCAGGGATGTCCACCAGAGCGGTCGCTGTACAGCTGAGAGTTAACTATCGGACGATAGGCCGTTTGAGAGTTTGTTTCCGACAGACGGGCAGTACTGCAAATCGACCTCATCCATGTCGGCCACGTGTGACCACACCAGCACAAGATCGCTACATCTGGTCTGGATCTCACCTCTGTCCGGCTTTGGAGCCGACTTGCATGGGCAAATGCACACGTTCGATGGTCCTTCACACGCTGGAGAAGAGTGCTATTCTCAGATGAATCCCGGTTCCAGTTTTTTGTTAACTCCTTTCTGCAGATGTAGACGCCTGCGTCGATAGACCTGCAAATTTAAGCACGCTGTTACTGTACTCAATCACTAGATGGAACCCCCGGATCAGTTTTTGAATATTCACAAGCAAGCAGACCTCGAACGCGGTTTTGAATATGGGGAAGTTCACTCCACTCCCTGTTTTTCGAGAGTTGCATGAATTAAACTCCTCAGCTAAGCCTGATGTGCAAACTGGTCAATATCCTTGCCCATAGTATCGATCCAGCAGTTTTAAAAAACGGTATCTTGACACAGAAAAAATCGTTATCCTTTGTAGCAACCAGTTTAGCCACAGTGAGCCAACGGTATTCAAATTAGTGTTTCAGAAAAATCAGTTTTCTGAGGCAAAAAAATGGACATGGTATTGATTCTCTCGCTTTCTACTGTCAATTACAGTTGTCACATACAAAAAAATTTGTTGTTCCCTACCGTGGATTTACGCGTAGATTCCTTCATTGACAAGTCCAGCGCTTCCTTATATCCACCCAAGTACTGGCGTTGATAGCCAATCACTCAACCATACACTCAGGGTCCTCTGCGTAATTGTAGAGTTACACTTCATGTCCTCGTGAAGTTTCCCTGGTAACAATGTATTGATTGGCTCGTTTCTTATCCAATTCCCGAGTGTTTAAATATTTTAGAGTAAGTTAAACACATTGATTGGACAAACACAGAGCATACAAACCTATACGTATCAGCAGGCACCGTTGTATCCTGTCTACGTTATGCACATTACGCGGCTAAAATAGACGCGATTTATATAATACAGGTTCGCAAAACTGGCCTTGAAGTGTTCATTTACATGTACAGGATTTAAATGAGATAAGGATATGGTCAGTTGGAATTATTTCGAATGAAACAGGACAGGCCCGGTCTTGCTACTGGATCGGTCTCTGGAGGAGGGATTCATGAAAAAGGTCAGGCTGCTACTTTTTTTTTTTTTTTGGTTTCGTTTTGGAATGTATACACACTCGACAAAGTCGAATGTCGAGGTTTTTTTCCTGGTTAAAACGCGAACTGCCCGTGCATTTGGATGGACCCCCTGGTCCGTTCATTGCACGTTTCTTTTGAATCGGGAGAGGCAATGGATTGTTTGATATTCCCTGAATGTGGAGTGTCTGTTCTGTTAAAATAAGGTTTATTTCAGAATTCAGATATTACTGAGTTAGTGAGGTGTACTTGTTCCTTATTAGTGTTGAAATGGGTTCGTGAGCTTAGAAGAGGGGACTGGTAGCTTCCATTACAGGGTGAATGTTCTGACCGTTTAATAAGCAGTTTATTTAATGCGTGTTTGTGCTGGCTTTGCAGAAAAATGGCCAAAACTGTAAACTTTATTATGGAGAAAAGGCATGTTTTGTGTTTGGAGAGGTTACTGGTGACCTCTGATATTCATCTGCACTGATATTGATAAATGCATACTAAACTGAACTAGAAAATCATTTGTTCGTATTAAATTTCATGCCTTAAAACTTTATTTGTGTTAAATACATGATTTTTTTATGATTTGACAGTACATGATTTTGAGACTTCGGGGAGACACTTGGGTAGCTGTATAATTTGGCTAATAGCATGTAGGTATTGTTGAAGATGAATTCTACTCGTGCTCAAGGAGTTTATGATACCAGAAATGTAAAGTTTTAAGCCCTAGCAGTTTTTCAATCCTCAGAATTATTTTTTTTGCAATTTCAATGGTGAATTCTCATGAAGATTTTTTTGCAGCTGATTTTCTCGACCAAAATCATGAAAATAAACTGAAATACAATGTAATTCTAAATGCTGTAAGTGTCTTTTCTGAATTGAGCCACGTTTTTCCTCTTTATGAAGCTTAAATCTTGAATTATACAGCATTAAAGTGGGTAACCCATAAAAAGCCAAATTTGGCTTCTGCACAAAGGGGTTGATAAAAACTCAAAAATTTTACATTTTTGTTCAGAGTATATATGCCAATTTACATCACTTCGCTGTCGCCCGTATTGCTGTACTTGTGTCTGCTTCATAAAACTTAGTTTGTTTGCTCTCTGATTGGCTGCACTCTGGCCCACTTAGCATGCCTGCCCTGTGGCCTTGGTTCAGGTTCAATTCACTTTTAGCAGTATGACTAGGTCAAGTGAAACTGCTCCAGCTAAAACAGCCACATTCTGTCGTTCCGCCTCACTGCCCATGCTAGAGTGTCAGTGTTTTGTTTGCACTTGGCCAGTAAGGTCTCAAGTTAGAGAGTTGTTGAGGAATTAGCTGCAAAAGAGGAAAGTGCTAGTTAGCAAGGGAATATTTCTCTCTGTTTTCATTTTTCTGGGCACCGTCAGGTGCTAATTCTTTTTATCTCGGTTTCCGAGATTTTTCCCTTTCATTTCGTTCGTTAGAGCTACCGTTGCTTCCTGATTGTTACTTGGACTGGATCTAAGGCCTTTGGAAGCGAGAGTCTCCCTCTTTCATTTATGTCTGTGTTTGTCTCTTATTTTGCTATTCTCTTTCATTCTGGCCACAGCATTTGGCGTCTCAAAAAACCAATCATCACAGACACAGGGACACATGCTCACTAACGGGCCACCCTTTACCCTTTGGGGTCCATCAATGTCTGCTCTCCTGGCATCTGCTGTGTGACATCAGTAGGAAAGACCCACAAAAAGCTTAAAATTATTCCTGCAATAAACTCCACTTTTGAAACTGTTTTTGGCACCTGAGCTGGCTTCAGCTGGCAGCTTTGTGTTTGCTAAGGATTACATTACCGAAGCTGTATATTTCCCTTTGGCACTTTATGTGCCATAAAATTTAATTTATTGGTCTAATGGATACCTCTGCTTGATCTGCGAATTTTGCAGTGTCACTGCGGAGTGAGTGATTGATGAGCATTCTGACAGGTTACAGAGGGCAGTGTCATATTTTCTGCAGGACTGTGTCCTGGCTTTATTTCTCCAGCTGACAGTGCCTTCCACAACCACAAAGGAACTGGCAAAAAAGAGATTAGTTCCAATGAGTGGAACTGCATGTCTGCAAACGGACAACTACACCTGAGCAGTGAATCCTGTACTGCGGACAATCACGCCAGGAATGATTTGATGACTCTCCTGACTTCGTCTGCTTCATAGGTTCAAACTAGACCAGACCTCGTGGACCTCAAAGATAACATCTCCTCAAGTAACCTGAAAGCCAATTATTTTTCTAATTACTTTCTGCATCCAGCTCGACTCTTTCATTAATCATCGAGATTGTTAGATCGACGATGCGTACACGCAAACACGCACTCTTGCCCAGCGAGACTGAACAGCTGTTCTCCCAGCCATCTTCCCTTGCTCTGCTCTATGGCTGCCTCCCTCTACACACCCCTACCCTTGAACCAAGCCCAAACTCAATATTAATCAGCAAAGCTAAATGTTGCCAAAACGTATTTGGACTGGTAGTGAGGCGGGAGGGAATTACTGTACCTCCTTGCTGGCATGCACCCGAGTCTGTCAAAGAATGTCACTGCTCACTAACTTTCGGCTGGCAGACAGGTGGTCCTTGGAGGGAGGGGGGCATATGTGTCCGCTCACGCACTGTGCTCCCGCGCCACAAGCGGCTGTAATGGAGGGGAGGGGGCAACCATGGAGCACAGGGGTGGGCTGAGTGAGCAGAGATTGTCACACACTGTAAGCTCACTCATGCTGACTGTTAGCGGGGGCTGTGGCCTCGCTGTATCACTCTTTCAATCTCACCAGCATGCTTACTGTGTTACATGACTATGATGGATGCTACCTTCATTTTCAGTTTTACACAGCCATGATGGTTGCTACCTTACGCTATTATATGCTGTTTGACGCAAACGTGCAGCATCTTCTGCATACGCAACATACTGCAATAAGTCTTCTCATCTGTGTAATATACTGTAGTTACTCATGTGTGTTAAACTGTAATAACTCTACTCAAATGTGTAATACATTGCTAAAGCTCTGTTTAATGCATTGAAACTTTGTTTTAGCTATCTGGTTGTAATTAGTGATTTTATCTGTTTTTTTATCGCTGTAGTTTTTGAGAAGTAGCAAATGAAATTTCGTTGTATGCCTACAATGGCCATTAAAGTGTCTTCTGTATAGTCTGATTTAGCTCAGTCATATCGGCAATATTGTTGACTCTGCTTTAATTTTAAGTGTGGACTAATATGATTAATTGGAAGCGTTATGGGATGCCCACTCGAAGACTGACTTTTTAAATAAGATACCAGACTTTTGAATGGTTGATTTGGTTTCATTTTGCATTGACAGAGTCTTTACCAAGTGTGTGTTTTTGGATTTTTAATAAAACTGCTGTGTTTGGTCTGCATTTTTTGCACAGAATACAGCCACCACTTCTGAACACATGCAATCTGAGCAGTGAGGAGTCTCTGTACAATATCTAGAAGTAAGGGCAAGATTTGTAGCACAGGTAAAGGAGGCCACTTGTTCAGTGCAACAGACTGTTTAGTAACAGCTTACTAAATGTGTCCCCTCCCTAACTGATGGTTTGGTCCATTGTGCATGCCCTATGGGGCTACCTTACTTACAGTTTTCACTGGAAATGTGATAACGGAAAATGGGGCTCATCTACTGGTTAGAATGTGCCACTTCCTATCTGCTGGCAGTGATGTTATTCCTACAGGATTTATGACCAAAAAATTCCATAAACAGACAATTGTGCTTTAATTGTCACATTGGACAGGTCTTTACACCTCCAGCTCCTGTTACCTACAAAAGAATTTCCCCTACTTCAGCCCTATGAAAATTCATTTACATGCCGTGTCAGGCCTTTTTTCTGTATTTATTTATCCATAGATTGATAGTGCAAAATTTGGCAGTTTTTTTTTTGTAATGGCTATTGCATCATACGATTTTCTGAATTTTAACTTCCACTGTCTCAGATATATGCATGAACTCTGACGCGCTCTTTCGTATTTGCACACACACATACGTACAGTACATTCGTACACACTCACGCACTTAGTTACTGTGCTCTCGAGAATTACTGGCACTGCTGAGCAGAGAAATTCCTCTCTTCAAAGAATTAGGCACAGTAAGGTATATCCAAGAGAATCAGGGTTTATTTCTGCAGAAAGTATTCAGCACCTATGCATTCCAAAATGGATGAACCAAAGCAGGTGGGTTAGTCCACACCTTACAACGGTTACGGAACTTTAGACACAGTAGAACAGAGAGCATTTCATTGGTTCTGAGTACAGAGTACAAAAGACCTCCGCTTACACCTCAGGCACTGTCAGTCCAACTTCCTGTTTCTACACTGTGCCCATTGCTCAAATACCTGCTCAAAATAATGTAATCCCTTTAGCACCCTTCTGTACAAAGGCGCTAGAAATTCTGGAGGCCACTGGATATCCCTTCTTCTACACAGCCTCTTGAAGGGCTGTATAGACCATTGACCTCTTTGCACAGAACAAAAATAACGCCAATTTTTCCTGTTGTGCATGACTTTATAACTCAGTATTTGTGTCGCTGAGACTCGGGAAAATTATTTTAGTGAAGCAAGACATTTGATAATTCAATAACAGAAATGTATTTAGCAATTAAATTTCAGAATTTACAGATGCTGGCATCTAAATCTGCACAGAGGGGTTACTGCGCACACACCAACATGTTCTCTCATGCATATGCTTCCTCTCTCTCTCTTTCTCTCACCTGCTCACACTTGCTTTCACACGTGAAAGTTAACACTTAAAAGCGCTAAAAGCAGTTTCTTGTTAAAACATACACAACTGTGGGTTCAAGCATAATGACCTGGACAGATACAGATGTGGCAAAGATCAACTCACAGGAGAATGATTGGAAATGAAGGGTATGGAGCAGGCAAGGAACTGCTCATCATCCAAAACCTACTTCCTCCTCTGTGAAGCATGATGTAGCTACAGTGTCATGCCATGTATGGCTATAAATTGAATTGCTATTTACTGATTGCAGGCCTGCTGACAAAAAGAACAGGATGAATTCAGAATCAAATATGGCTATAATGTCTTTTCAGAGTGAGGTAAACGTTTCAAAACTGATTGGGGTCAGTGCTTTGTACATGGATAACGACGCAAAGTTTTCTCTTAAAAGAAGTGAAATGCTCTGTAATGGCTGTGATAAACACCTGCAGTCATTTCAATGTAGAGTGCATTTCACTTCCTGAAAGTAGAGCTGAAGGTAAAATGCCTTAAGAACCAGCAGAAACTGGTTTCAGAGCAGAAACCAGCAGAAAAGCAGCTTCAAAGCTTAAAGTCACATTTCAAGCTCATCTTGATCCTGTCATTTCATTTCCATTGTGGTGGTATCCAGAGGCAGGATGTTAAACAGTGTCACTGTCCAAACATTTATGGACCAATTAGGGGCTGAAGCCTATGCAGCAGGTGCCCTGTACAAGTGCATAATTTTTGAGATGCTCGTCCCATTGCTCTTCAGGAGATACACTGTCAAGCAGAGAATAAAAATGCAATGGGCTTGCCAGTCTGATGGGCCTTAAACCAGTGGGTATTTGCCTGTACCAGCAGTTGCTTTTAACTGTGTGTCAATGTATGGCTGTGTTTTGCCTGCAGGCTGCACAACATGAAATTGTAGGCTTTCCATGCATGTACAACTTGCGCGTGCCGTATTTTGTTACCATTAATGTCCCGCTTCAGTCCAATTAATAACATGACGATGTTTATCGAATAAAATTGTCTACTGAGGTAAAATTTAGTGTTAAAAAGTTAACATGAATGAAGCTGGCATTGTATTAAAGGACCGTGTCTGCCATTAATCAATTTGTTCATAATTTTGGAAAATAGGCAATGTATCTCTCCCTCTTGCTGCACCCTATGTGAACTCTCTCACATGCGCTGTTTTAAAACAGCGATTACGATAAATTTGTTTGGAGACACAACTGGTTAATATTATTTGAAAATCAAATAGCTGGTAAGCATTAAATAAATGTAACTGCCAATAAATGTTGTGTTCATGATACAGTACCTCATTACGAATGATGCAGCGCTTTGTGTAACCACAGCACTAGGCCTCCCGAAAACTTTTACCCCTAATGTACTGTACTTATGCAGAGGTTCTGGATGATAGTCAGCTGTGGAAAATCTAGGCTCTGAATGTGAACATTCTCCTCCGTATTTTAATTCCCAACCACCTGGATCTGCTAATCTGCATTATTTTTAATCAGGGAATACAGCTAATCATTGAAAACAGTAGGCAGAGTTCACAGGTGGAAGCATATAATTGTGGGATAATTTACGTTTTGACCCCTGGACCGTTCTGCCCGGACTCACTGCTTGCGGGCAGTCCTGGTTGGCCGTTAACAGCAGCAGGCAGTGACTCTGGTTATGGTTTTTGTCCGCAGGGCTCGACTTGAGGCCTTCTCAGACAACAGCGGGAAGCTGCAGCTCGCCTTGCAGGACACCATTGATTGGCTGACACTAAAAGATGAGGAGCTGTCAGAGCAGGTGCCCATAGGGGGCGATGTGCAGACAGTCCAACAGCAGAGCGAGTTCCATCAGGTACTCTGGTAGTGATCCTGGTCTTACACTATTGCTCAAGCACAAATACAGAAACATCATTAAAGAAAGAAACATATGTTATTTCTTTTTTGCCATCATTGTCTTACAATCATGTTTTGTGGTTGAACTTCTCTGTTGTGGTTGCTTGTGTGTTCTTTGCAAAAATGCCAGATTGGGACACTGACTGTCGACCTTACTGCTCTGTTTTGTGTTACAATCGCAGTTAATTGTTCGTTTTCATTTCAGAATTATTTTCTCCCTTTTTATTCATTTATTTTATAAATTTATCATCAATTTACGCAGGGTGTCTGACATCAATTTTTCAGTTTTAAATCTGCCTTTAATAGGGAAAAAAAACTCTACCTAAAAAATAGACTGTCTAAAATTACTGCTTAGAGTCAAAAATAAATACTTGGCACAATATGTATGCTAATACCCTATTCCCACTAATGTATTAAAAAGTAAATCAGAGTTCATACTTGCAGCAACTTGACTTTATCTTGCAACATCAATATGAAAAAATCATATTCATATAGTATACTGGCATTACGTGTGGTCAGCGTGTCAGTTTTACATGTCCCTTGTGCTCAGAGGAGGTAGCTATATGCAGAGTTAGTGTTGTCAGTTGGATGTGATATTGCTTTGATAATTCAATCAGAATTTTTTTTTTCTCTCTGAGTAGACAAACCTGCATTAAAAATGCAAGGAACTAATTTCAGGCCTTTTCATGTTCAAAACATTCAAGTTTGAGTGAGTGTTGGGCGAATAACTGTAATTAGTATGGGCCTACCTGTCTGCTCCATTTTAAAGTGTTTACCAGTAAATGACTTTCTTTCGGAAGAATATGATGTCGATTTACACTGAGAAAGTCAATCACCTTGCTCGTAGATGATGGAAATCTGGTGAAACTTTGTGATTGAAAATCTTACAAATGCTCATTTAGAATTACATCACTTCTATTCGACCATGCCATGTACGTAGATGTTGACTACCCTTGATCTGCTTGTCTCTGTGCTGAATTCACAGCTGTCTGTGTTTCATCGATAGGCCTTTGTGGAGGATGTGAGGTCCAGGGGTCCCTTTATTTACTCTGTGCTGGAGTCAGCCCAGGAGTTTCTGTCCCAGCACCCCTTCACTGAAGGAGAGGAGGCAGAAGCTGAGGGGAAAGGTCTGCTCACAGATCCACTCACAGGAAAACTCGCCATGGCCGTGCAAGCCCAAGAGTTTCCTCTCTTACAAAACCATGCAATCTGGAGTGAAGTGGTTGATGATAAATAACATAAATAGAATATGTTTTTGTCTAACCATACAAATAAAAAATAGCTGAAACAACGGTTGTGAAGCTAAGGAAATGATAAGGGATTTCGAAGTGGAGTGCTGACCCTCTCCAATTCCTTCCTCTGATGTTGAATGGAAGTTGCATCTATCAGAATCACACACTTATCAATAGGGGTCCTACCTCTTCTTTACCCAACCTGCCTCCACACAGATGTTTTGCCGCGGAAACGGATTCAAAATAGCAGCCGACTGGTGTGGAAGCAGGCAAACGTGGTCAGTGATCTGTGGGAGAAGCTGACGGTGCGCTGCTCGGACCGCCATAGGCACATGGAGCGTACGCTGGAGACACTGTTGGAGGTGCAGGCAGCCGTGGGAGAGCTGGGAGCAGCAATGGACCAAGCGGAGGGAGTGAGAGATTCCTGGGAGCCTGTGGGGGACCTATATATAGACTCACTGCAGGACCACATTGAAGCCACTAAGGTACTCCCTGACCCTCATACGGCACGACAGATCATGAGCCTGAGGCCTGTTTCTACATGGCATCCCATGGTGGAGAATTATCTTGAATGGGCTGCACTTTTGAGTCTGTAATGCAGGGGTGTCAAACTGGTCCGTCACAGGGCCAAGGGGCTGAAGGTTTCAATCCAGCCAGGCTGAAGCCAGTTGATTAAATGAGTTGTGTCAGGTGTGCGTCTGCTTGTTTGGATTCAAAACCTGCAGCCCCTTAGCCCTTTGACATACAAGTTTGAAACTCCTGCTGCAATGGATAAGGTTCTGTTACAGACTATCAGTAGGAAAGGTAATCCCAGCAAATGAGATTTGAGATGTTCCCCGTAATGCATAAAGCTGCAGTTGCTGTGTGCTGCAAGGATATGTGCAAATGCTCACTGAAGTCATCCCTAGTAAAGCAATTTCATCTAATTACATCATCAATGATTTACGTATATGTTCGGAACAAAGTGTGTGGGTTGGTCCGACTTGATCAATTATTAATGCCGCAATTACCGTAAAAAATCTTAAGGCTCAGTTTGCTTGGCTTTATCTTGCCACAGGGGAATGTTATGAGTGTGTTCAGACGCCAATAACCATATTACTGCTGCTAAATATAAAAACAAAGACAACTTTCCTCTTGTGACAAATAGCCATTATTAGATAGTTTGACAAGGGACATGATTCTCGTATGAAGATAAAGCAGCTCATGATCATCACTGCGGCTGATGAGACAAAAGCTTGTGCTTCCTTCTGAATATCTCATGTGAGAATGACAGCATTATAATCCATACCCTGCCCATTGCACTGCTGCCTACCTGGTCCATATTCTCAGAACAGCTTTAAGAGTCGCTGGTCTAAAAATAGGCCTCATGTTTATGCCATGTGCAAGGAGCTGGGGTCATTTTAACCCTTTCACTCCCAAGAGTGCCCACATGCACGCACATGTGACTTCCACAGAATCCCAGGAGTGCCAAAAACCACTCTGTGACCATACCCACTTTACCCAATCAGATCTTTGTGTTATGAATAGAAATCTGTATTAGCCATTGTATTTTAGCCAATGAGAAGAGATTTTTATATGTGCAATAACCTTTATGTTGTCACAATTGAAATCACCTTGCTTTTGAGATATGCATTTTTGGAATGGGGTTTCTCAAATAAATCTCAATTTCATGTCCAAATTCCCTTGGGCAAGAAGGACAGTCAAACCATAGGACCTTGGGAGTGAAAGGGTTGATCGCAGCCACTGAGAAAACAAGGTACTGTGTTCTGAGGATTGAAACCATCCAAGGGAGCCTTGGGGGACTTTCGGCTACAAACACTTGAGGAGGTTGCATTAGCACTGCTCTTCCTGTGGTCTCTGGCCTGCAGTATAATTGGGATGCGATTGATCGCTGCTCCTCTCACTGCAGCTCTTTAAGGAAGAGCTGACCCGGGTGAAGAAGGCAGTGAAGCACACCAATGACCTAGTGCACCAACTGGCCACCTCTAACGTCCATATGACTGTGGAGAATGCTCGCGCCTTGGAACACATCAACAGCAGGTGGAAGCTGCTGCAGGTAAAGTGTGCACGGACCTGTGGCTATATGCTGATCTCCGTTCGAACCACGCATCCTGCACAGGTGCAGCTGGGGTGTATTGGCTTGAAGGTTTAACATTATTGCTGGTGAGCATTAGCTATTAGCTGGCTACTTGCTGTAAAAACCTTTGGCTTTTTATGGTTGAGTCATGGAGTGATTGACTAGTATATTCATGAAATCCATTATACTGGAAAACAAAGTAGCCTCATTGAGTTATGGGAACTTATTTCTTCTCTTTATATCCACTTGTCACGACAAGACTTGGATATTGAACTTAAGCTAGCAATTTTTCAAAAGTTAAATAGGATGTTATCCATTGTCTTGACTTACTGCCAGTTGAAACAAAGTTTATCGCCAAGTTGAGTTAACTCACATTTTTACTGCAGCCGGTAAACTTTCTTTTCTAGGTTTAACCAGTTTGAAATGTATTGCAGTGTACCCTTGCTATGCTATAGCGGGACAGTGACCCTTCTTAAGAAAAGGCTGCAACAGATGGTTCTCACAATTCAAATGTTGATACCCCATAACTATAGTCGACATATTGATGCTCATATTTGTTTGATGCTGTCTGCAGTTTTCAGATGCAGTGTGCCCAGTCTAGACGCAAATAGGTAAAATTTTATCTCTGTCCAGAGACTCATTGACTGCTCTGTAAATATTCCTCTACTGGCTTCTTTAGTCTTAAGTTCTGGAAAGTCTTCTGAATAATGCGTTGAATGCAAACACGATCTATAAACAGTCTGAATCAAAAATTTCCTCTGGTGAAAGAAATGTAAGACATTGTCTACATGTTATCCGGAGGTCTCCCCCCATCCCATTGCCTGCAGGTGTACAAACAGTTATGCAAACTGGTGCACTGTTTTGTGTGCCGGTGACAGGGAGGCGGAAAGGGTGTTGAATTTTGATTGTTTCCTAGCATATTTACTGTTGTATTTCCCAATTTGCCCCTTAAAAGTGCATTTCGGGTGGTTGACTGGCTGGCTTTGAATCTGTAGTCTGATGGTCTGACATTGGCTGGCATTTATTTGCACAGCAAAGCCAGTGCCGCGTAAATAAACTGAAATTAGACAGCCTAAATCCCTCCTGGCCCACTATGCTGAAAAAAGAATAGGCAAAAACAAAATGATTGCATGAAGAGCTCATTTGTGCTTGAAAGTCCCCTTTGCTGAGGTCTGTGCTGCTGCTGTCCCTGACAGATGCATTTTTTCCTTTGCAGATGGACTGGTTTTGTGTGCATGGAATGAAATATTCGATCTCCACCTCTCTGTTTGAAGGAGGAAAATACTGCCCCTTTTCCAAAAAAGTTGGGACACTGCGTTCAATGTTAATAAAACAGAATGCAATGATTTGCAAATTGATTAAAACCCTATATTTGATTGAAAATAGGACATATACAATGTTGAAACTGATAAATTTTTTGTTTTTTGTTTTTTTTGGAAAAATATCATCTCATTTTGAATTTGATGACAGCAACATGTTTTAGAGAAGTTGGGACGGGACAATTAAAGACTGGAAAAGCTCTATGATCCTAAAAAAGACAACTGGCAGAACATCTCACAGCCAATTAGATTATTCAGTAACATGATTCGGTATAAAAAGTCAACTAAATATGGTGAGGGCTTAACCACTCTATGAAAGACTGCATGGATAAATAGCTCAACAATTGAAGAATAAGGTTTTCAATGTAAAATTGCTGAGAATTATATCCTCTATGGTACATAATATCACTAAAAGAGCCTGAGAATATAGTAAAATCTCTGCACACATGGGACAAGGCCAAAATCCAGTTTTGAATGGCTGTGATTTTCATGTTGTAAGGCTAAAAATAGACTGGATTTTGTAGTGGAAATCATTGCATGGACTCAGGAACACTTCACTAAACCATTGTCAGTAAGCACGGTTTGTCACAGCATCCACAAATGTAAGTTAAAACTCTGCCTTGAAGAGATTAAAGCATATACAAACAAGATCTAGAAACACTGCCTTCCGCTCTGGATTTGAGCTCATTTAAAATTTACTGCGGTGCCGTGGAAAACTGCCCTTTGGTTTGACTCAGCAAACTGTGAAATTCTTTTTGGGAGTCATGGATGCCGCGCCCTCTGGACTAAAGAGGAGAGGGGCCATCCAGCATGTTATTATCAAACAACTCAAAAGCTAACATCCATGATAGTTTGGGGGTGCATTAGCACACATGGCATGGGTAACTTCCATGAAGACACCATTAATGATGAACGATATATACAAGTTTTGTTGCTCCATTTACTGCATTCCAGATGCCTATTTTAAGGGAAGGCTCTGCTGTTAAAGAGTCTGGGTGCTAAAGTGGTCTGCCTGCAGTCCAGACCTGTCACCCACTGAAATTATTTGATGCATTACGAAACAAAACAATATGACAGAGAAGGCTGCAGTGTTGAGCAGTTGAAATCCTAAATAAAGCAAGAATGGGAAACATTTTGCTTTCAAAACTACAGCTGTTGGTCTCCGTAGTTCCCAAACGCTTACAGAGTGTTGATTGAAGAAGACGTGACATTACACAGTAGTAAACATGCCCCTGTGCCAACTTTTTCTGAAACGCGTTGCTGGCATCAAATTCAAAATGAGCACATATTTTCCAGAAAAAAAAACAACAAAATATCTCAGTTTCAGCATCTGATATATTATCTTTGAAACTATTTTCAAATAAATATAAAGCTCAAAAAACATTGCTTTCTGTTTTTATTTACATTCTACATTAGCGTCCTAACTTTTTTTGGAAATGGGGTTGTATGTTAGGCTAGTAATAGGGGAGACTGGTATCTGATAAGTCATGGGGACCTTTGAGCCATATCATATATTTGTTATCAATAGATGTCAGAACTGTAGAATTCTAGTCAAAATAATGATGTGGCTCGTCAGTGATACGGTCACCATGACTCATCAGACCCCAGTATCCCTGACTCTTATTACTTAGGGCTGGATCTGATGCCTGTAGTAATGGGGTGTGAGCATTGGCCAGTGGGCTGTGCTGGTCTCTGCCTCACCAGATCACACTCATGTGTTTGCTTCAGGGCTCGATTGAGGAGAGGCTGAATCAGCTGCAGGATGCTTACAGAGACTTTGGACCTGGCTCACAGCACTTTCTGTCCGGTAACATTCCTCTCGCACTTGGCTCCATTCAACAGTGACAGTCCATCATATTAAGGGTGGGATTACTTTTTTTAGGGTCAGTTTGCATCAGTCTCGATAAGACTATAAACTCCTGCCTTCATTGATTTTTCTAGCCAGTTACACAAGCGGAAGAATACAGTTGTTCCTTGGACACACTTTGAAATACAACCCCATTTCCCAAAAAGTTGGGACACTGGGTAAAATGTAAATAAAAAAAGAATGCAATTTGCGCATCATTTGAACCCAGTATTTAACTGAAAATAGAATTAAGAAAATATATCAAATGTTGACACTGGTTACATCAAAATTTTATTGTTTTTTGAAAAATATCAGTAAATTTTGAATTTGATGCCAGCAAAACGTTTCAAAAAAGTTGGGACAGAGGCATGTTTACCACAGTGCATCACTCATGCATCCCTACTGCTGCTCCCAAGATCCCACAATTTCACTTCTCCAGCAACTTTTCAGCTGTCTGACTTTGATATTGTCTTTACAGAAGTTAATCTAACTCCCCACTCCTGCCAGGTTCCGTGCAGACTCCATGGGAACGAGCCGTTTCCCCTAACAAAGTGCCATACTACATCAAGTAAGTCCTAGATCTGAAGGTGAAATATTTGTGGGAGAGCTCGGGAGTAAAGCAATATTTTCACAATTTTGTCTGTAGGGTTTGATGTGCCGTTACCAATGTGTACAATGCATTTTGCAATTGACTCACCAGGATTCCATGTCTCTGACAAACAGAAGTTGTCATTTGTCTTGACTGAATGAGATAGAAACAGAGTATTCCATGGGAATTTCACAGAAATTCTGTTCTTTTGTATCTGGGAATGGAATTGAGCTAAATATCACCATCTGTAGCAGAATGAGAGGCCTGTGGCCTGGGTCACTGGAAGGCCAGACTCCCCTTGTGTAACTCATCCTGAGATAAGCTTCTGTTTTGGGTTCAGTTCAGACTCTAATCGATCTTGCGAGCTTAACTAAGCTCATTTGGTCACTGCTGACGGTTCTAATTTGCATGAGTGAAGTATTATTCGCACACAACACACTCTTGGTATTTGTCTGAACTCTGTCCATATCCCACCCCCCCCCCCATTCACTGTGCACTGTGTGTTTTGATCTCGCAAAGAGGATCTGTAATGTTGTTTTTCATCTGTTTTCCACACTCTGCTATCTAACTTTTTTATTTTCTTAAACATTTCAGTTTAATAGTTCCATTTTTACCCGAGGCCAAAATATGGCCATCAGGTATTGCAAAGACCCTGCGTCCACCTGTCGGTCTGTCTTTCTGTCTGTCTGTCAGTCTGTGTAGACAATAACTCCTTTCATATCAATGGCAGGGTCATGAAATTCACAGGGACTGTTCCTGGGAGAAGTAGCTTGGACAAGTTTGAAGATGGGTAACCTTGACCTATAAAAGGGGTCAAAAGGTCAAATTCTTTGTAAACACCGTTTCCTTGATTACATCCACTATTTTTGTTGCAGCCACGTAAAATTGCTTGCAGAACATTAAAGGTGGATGACCTTCACCTGGTTAATGGGGTCAAAAGGTCACATTGTTTCTGAACAGTGTTACTTTAATTACGCCTTTGGACTACCATGACATTTTCTGGTGTAGCTATGCCAAACTCATATGGTGTACTCACTGGATAATCAAGTTGGAGGACATGGAAGCTACAGGGCCTTCACCTACTATAAATACTTTCTAATAACAATTTGATGTAGCAACATTATCAATCAAACTGTTCAGTCACCTTCAACATAACATTGAATTTTGATGACTGCGCATCATGTCAGACTCATATTCTGAATGCCAAAGGATGTGAAGCCCCAGCTGTCCTGTTCCACACTTCCCATATAACCTGCAGGTCCTAGATGAAATTGGACAATTACCTCTGTCTTCCTTTTCACTCTTGAAACTTCTCTCAAGCCCGAAAGTATTAAACACATTGTGTTACATAGACATACATGAAAAAAAAACCCTTTATACACTACCGCTCAAAAGTTTGGGATCACTTGGAAATTTTCTTGTTTTCCATGGAAACACACATGAAATTAGTCTGAATAGGAAATATATCAAATGAACAGAACATGCTGACATTGTCTGAGTTAGAAATAATCATTTTAATGAAAATGATGAATATGTACTTCAAACTTTGCCTTCATAAAAATAAAAAAAAAACCCACCTTCACTGTTGATAATGAAACTGGTGTTTGACGGGAACTATTAAGCGCAGCTGCTTGTTGACAAGCTGTGAGGCGTCTTTGTCTTAAATGACACACCCTCAGATATTTGTCTCTTGCACAGTTGTGCATCTGGGCCTCCCACTCCTTTTTTTTTTGTCCTTGTTAGTGCCAGTTTGTGCTGCTCTCTGAAGGGAGTAGTTGACAGCATGGTGAGAGATTTTAAGTTTTCAATTTCTCACATTGAGTAGCCTTCTTTTCTAAGCACAACAATAGACTGACGGGTCTCTAAAGGAAGTTCTTTCTTTCTGGCCATTTTGAGCCTGAAAACAAACAAACAACTGCTGATGCTTCAGGTACTAAACCAACCTCAAGAATGCCATGTTCCCTTTTGCGCTCCTTTATTAGTTTAACCGTTTTTTAGGCTGTGCAACACATTTGCAGAAGGGTTTTCTAATAATCAATTAGCCCTATAAAATGCTTAACTTGGATTAGCAGCCATACCAGGAGACTGATGCAGAGGACTGACAGTTGCTGATAATAGGCCTCGATGCAAAAATGTAGATCATTCTTCGAAAATCATCTGATTAATTTTAATCATTTGCGAAATGGATGAAAACGTTTGTGAAATGCATGAAAATGTATTTTTCTTTGGAAAACAAAGAAATTTGTAAGTGATCCCAAACTTTTGAACGGTAGTGTATGTTGTAATTCCTTGTCTTATGCCGATACAGCCGAGGGTACTTTAGCATTGCATATCTATGTATTTCTTACCAATTACTTTAAATCCTTCTTTTCTGCAGTACTAGAGCAGAGGTGGGAAACAAGGGCCGTATCTGTCCCTGGTTTTCACACCCACTTCTAGCCTTTGATAAGCTTATTGTCTTAATTAGCCCAACCATCTGTGAAATCAGACATTTTGCTGCATTTCTTTAAATGATCATGAATGACCACCAAAGACCGTTCTTGTCTCCCCTAAATGTAGCATTTACTATGGTCTTATCCAGGGATGTCAAACTGACCCGTAAACGGGCCAAGAGGCTGCAGGTCTTCAATCCTACCAAGCAGGAGCTCACCTGAAAGCACTGATTTAATCAACTGATCTAGGCCTGCACAACTGATTAGTTGTATCAGGTGCGCTTCTGCATTGTTGGAGTGAAAACCTGCTGCCTCTTGGCCCGTTTACGGGTGAGTTTGACACCCCTGGTCTAATCTGTGCGCAAATCTGTGTGTTCACAACCAATGAGCTCAATTAATCAGGGTAAGTGATAGAAATAAATACCTGCATACCAGCTCTCCAGGACTAGAATTGCCCAGTGCTAGAGGAAATTGATAACTCTTTTCTTGTATTATACAAAATAAAGCTAGCGTTACTTTGTCGTAAACTTAATTAATACCCTGCTCGCCCCATCATGAGCATACTGCTTTGGATGGATGTCATGGTACTAAACTGGTTTCTACAGAAAGGATTTTGAGTGTCTGTTATTTTAAGTCCCCTAATGCTCAAAACAAATGGAAAAAATTGTTTGTGCATTAAGATAGTGATGCGTGGTTTGCAATGAGCTGTAATACGCTGCAATTTTATGATACGCTGTTGATGGAAGATCGGTGTTAATTCGCGGCTGTTGCACCGTTCTGTAAGTTTGATGATGCATCGTTCAGGTGGAATGTCACATAGATCAAACATTGGGCAGGCAGGCTGGGAAGTGTTCTTGATGTACTATGATAGCTGGTTTTCTGGGCTCCTCATGAGAGGCCTGCTCGTTTATTTAGTCCTCTCATCCATTTATAAATACTTTTATCTGTGCATCACTACACTTGTTGTTCAGTCAGAGCGGATGTTGCCATGGCAGTTATATTCCCAGCATTGCTCTGTTTAACCACTTTCGAGACCACAGCTTCTCCCCGTCTCTCACACCTCCTTTTGTTTTTCGCTCCCATCGTGGTTTTTCTTTTGTTTTTGGCTTCATTTTCTCTGACTCATTTATGTCTCTGAATTCTTCTTGAGTTTCTGTGCTGTCTTGGCAAGAAATCTAAATTTGGCTGAGTTGGCGATAACTACATTGCTATAATTAATTTCTGTCTAGTCATGATGCTCAGACAACCTGCTGGGATCACCCAAAGATGACTGAACTCTACCAAGCACTGGGTAAGATAATCTCCTCTCCTATAAAGCTGATGGAAGAGGTCATGATTATTTGAACCACGCGCTAAATGCCTGTCCCCACTTCTCTTTAGCTGACCTGAACAACGTCAAGTTCTCGGCCTACCGGACAGCCATGAAGCTGAGACGGGTGCAGAAGGCTTTGCGATGTATGATTGGGAACCGTCTTGCCCACCCATTTTATCCACATACCCTTGATATCAATACCACTAGCGTACTAACTGTCAGTAGGGCTTAAAGGAGCTGTGTAAGGATTACTGCGCATGCTCACAAGTTTGAATGATGTGAATCTGCTCAACTGCAGGTCAATATCTAGAAGTTATCTTTCTTCCTCTATGATTATTGGTGATGACAGCCAGCTTACATTCTTTGTATCCCTTGGCTAAAGCTTAAAATAGTGCTATGAATCCTCAAATTTCCATAGAAAGCTCGTAATATTAGCTGCCGGGTGGCTCACTCGGTTAAGGCACTGCGCTGCAGTGCAGAGGTGATCACCACGTCGCGTGTTCGAGCCTCGGCGTACCCACCGGCAGGGGTCGGCAGCTTTTTCAGAGTAGCGCACAATTGGCTATCGCGCTACAGGGTTACAAATTGGGAAGGGACTGCCGGATTTGGGTATTCGATAACAGCTTTGTTCGTTGCTCCAGCGCCTCCTGTTGGCCAGACGGGCGCTCGTCAGGAAGACTCCGGCTTGGTTCATGTCCGGGTATCCTCCGCCCTCGCTCTGAACTTGCGAAGATTCAACCAGCGAGTGTATAAGAATCAGTGGCTGACAGGCACGTGCTTCGGAGGAGAGCCGTGAACTGTCTTCACTCTCCTGAGTTGGCAGCAAGAGGTCGCATACGAGCAAGCTTTGTACATAGTTCCCCAATTGGGCATTCCAAATTTGGGTGGGATTGGAGATGCCAAATTTAAAAAAAAAAAAAAAAAAAAGAAAGCTTGTAATATTAAACACATAATGCCGTAGTTACTGAAATATATAAATATAATGCAAAACAAAGATGGATTGGCAAGGATGGAATAAGATTTTGACTTGCAGTCAAGCAGATTCACTTTCTTAGGATGTAAGTTCTGAGCATGTGCAGTAATCGTGGCACAGCTCCTTTAAAGGGTCATCTTCCACCTAGGTACCATTGAACTGTACCCAGGCCACATGTCAATATATTGAAATGTACCTCGGTTCCTGGCACGTTCGTTGAAACGTACCCCAGCCCCAGCGCCAGTCGATTGAACCGAGGTACATTTCGACTGAAATTCCAGAAACCAAGATTCATTTAGATTAAGACTTATCGAATTACGAAAGTGTGTACACTTTCCTGGTACCCAGGTCGATATGACCTTGTTTGTATCTAGTGCATTTTGGGCAGTTAGCAGGACTCAGTGTTCAATCAAACTTCTCATCAGAAGCAGGAGTTTTGTTTAGTGGGGTTCAAGAGCACATTGATTCTGAGAAGTACAAAAACTGGTCCCAGTAAGTCATTTATGGGAAGTAAATTTGGACCTTTTGATGATGCGAGGGGTCTGTTGCCATAGTTCATCGCTACTGAGAACCTGTAACAGCGCATTTCCTGGTCTTTGTTCTGTCTTCCGGAGGCAGACCTTGGTGCTCACACAAGACTTAAAGGGAGATAATAGCTTGCACTCTCTTTCTGTTGGTCCCCAGCCAGACTCCCAAGAAATAATAATAACTGAGCTTGTGTTTATGATTGAACAAGGCTCTTTCAAAAAAGCTCCTTTAATAACTTTTAGGCAGGCCTCGCTTTCACCTCTTTTCTATGGCGGTTTAGGGCTCAGTGAAGGTGTGTATACACTATAAAACATGATAATTTTGTGAATTTACAGTATTTCTTCTCTTTAACTCCATTTGTCATGAAATGTTCTGGAGACTGAGCTCAAGTTCCATAGTGTTCAAAAGTTACATTTAGTTATCCACTGTCTGGCTAATTGAGAATTGAAACAAAGCTCATCTTCAAGTTGAGTTAACTCACATTTAGCTGAGTGAACTCTCATTTTTAAGGCTGCCAGTGAAATTTAGTTCCTTAGTTTAACCAGATGGAAATGTATTGTAGCGTAATGGTGTAGAACATGAGGTTCTCACCGCCTCCTCCTGAGCTTGCTTATCTCTTTCCCTGTACAGTGGACATACTGACCCTGGGCAGCTTGACGGATGTGTTCCGTGAGCAGGAACTGCAGCACGGCGAGCACCTCATGGATGTGACGGACATTATCCGTGTGCTGAGCAGCCTGTATGAGCGTCTGGAGGAGGACCGCGGAGTCCTGGTTAACATCCCCCTGTGTGTGGACATGTGTCTAAACTGGCTGCTCAATGTGTATGATGGGTAGGTCTGCCTCTTACGCAGCCTCTGCCTCGCACTCCGTCTCGTTTTCACTTGAGTCCTGACATAGTGAGAGTCACGACAGCTCAAAAATTGGCGCCATTTTGTATCCATAACGCAAAACCAAGCTGTTTCGCACAATGTTCCAAAATTGTTGGATTTTTTTAGTTCTTTTTTTGGAAGGGAAATGTATTGATTTTGGGGGAAAATAGTAAATCTACTTGCAATGCTTTTGACAAGCATAAGAGAGGAAAATATTTGGAAGTGAGACAAGAAGAGATGGACAAAAATAATTTACTTTGAGAAGACGGCCATTAAGACAATGGAAACAATATGGCTCTGTGACCATAATTTCTGGAACCCTCATATCATGGCTGTCTCTTCCCAGGAACTGGTATTCATCCTCTCTTCCAGTGGGGCTGTCTGATTAGCATACCTGCCCCTGCTCTCAGTGTTGACAGTAAAACCGTACCTCCCGTAGTCATGCCAATGTACCTGAAGGTATAAGTGAGCACCGGTCCAATCAGGGCCAATTAGCTGCACTAAAAAGCTCTACACTCTGGTGGTGAAACAATCCTTCCCTTCCAACCCACCACCAGTTGACACTTGTTTGAATTTCGGAGGCTTTATAACAGAAGACAGATTTTATATGATTTTGGACTCATGAGCCCCATTAAACCTATGGACCCTTGAGTGGGTTGGTCAAATACAGCTGCTGTATTCAAACTTGTGGAATTTCAGGCCAATTTTAAATTTTAGTGAAGATCCCAAAGTTTCCAACAATCTCAAACATGTTCCACTTAATTACACAGAAATGTGTATAAAATGATGGACAAGATTTAGACATTTTCCAATTGATGTAATGCTGTGGCTGTAAAAATTTGGCATCGTGGGTTTGAATATGTAACTCCAATGTGGCTTCAGTGAAGTGCTGCAACTAGCAGTTGCAGAATATGCGTGTGACATTGTCCAACAATGCGGAAAAAAATGTTTATTTTCTGACTTCAAAACTTCTTAAGGTAAGAGTTAGAGTTTAAAGGTTGTTAAGTTCAAAAGTTGGTTCCCAGTAACTGATTTAGGGAAAGTGAAGTCCTTCCACCTGATCTCTGAGTTTTATTTTATTTGCTGAGGTTAATGTGATCAAGTCACTTCAGTAATCGCTCCAACTTGCCATGCACTCAGGGGTTAAGACTGGGAGTGTGAGGGTAACTGCCAGGTTCCCTCACTCAGCAAAGACACTTCTTGCAGGACATAGGTGACCACCACAGACTTTGACTGAAATCTGGCCATGACAGTGCTGACTGCAGCCTGCAGCCTCAGAGGGGGCGGGACATGATAAATGGCTTTGTGCTGCTCAGAGATATGGGAGGGACAAAGTCAGTTTGTCTTAGCATCATTTCTTGCTGAAGTAGCTCCTACTAGCAATCTAGTCATCCATTCGTTGCTTTCTGAATAAACACATTTTGGATTCCTCTGCCTTCGTTCAGTGCGTGCTGGAGCTGATCACGTGTGAAAATATCAGCACTTCACAAGCACTTGTTTTGGACGAGGATCACAGACTCTGCGCTGTGCTGTTCCAAGATGGCTTCATGAGTTGCATATGACCTTGCTTTTACATAGTTCTTGATTGGGCATTCCAGATTTCGGTAGGATTGGAAGGCGCCAAATTTAAAAAATAAAGAAAAGCAAGGGTGTTTGGGCTCTTAAAAAAACAAGGCTAATCTGAGAGCCAAAAAATATTCAGCTGCTGTGTTGAGACATTCAGGCATATATTTATTTAAAAAATGTGTATGTGAGTGGAGAAGGGGATTTCAATCATGCAATTGACGACTTGTCTGTGATTTTTGTGACCCTACTTTCTGATATGACATGCGTTGTATCTCTGTTTCTCTTTGCTCCCTCCAGTGGCCGGAATGGGAAGGTGCGAGTTTTGTCGTTCAAGACAGGGCTCGTGTGCCTGTGCAATGAGGATGTTCAGGAGAAATACAAGTGTGAGTGTGTAAAATGTGAACTTATGGTAAAATGTGCTGATTACATATTCAAGCATCAGGAAGTACATTCAAAAAGACTATCTTTGTATTTTTTTATTTGCGCAACACATGCATCTAAACTGTTTATTGATGTCTGTTACCCTCCTTTTTCTCTCAGGGTTCATACATTTTTGTTGTTTTAGATTTTTAATTTAGCAACGAGTATTTTATTTGGTGCTGCTGTAGATGGAAGACCTTTATGGCTAGTTTTATGAGCAACTACTTTAATACACTTAAATACACTTTTCTTGTGAAATATGTCCCTCTTAATATATATAAAGATAATAAATTATGAGAAAATATTAAGGTATTGTGCTACACAGCATAAAGATCAAGCTCTATTTGTATTATGGATTTTTACCATGTCCTCTTAAGTAAGCTCAGAGTCTCCCTCTTATGTCCTTATGTCTGCTTGGATTAATCTCTTCATCCCATTGTGCCCATTTATTTGGTTTTTCCGGAAGATTTTGGACGATGTTTAAAATGTAAATAAAAACAGCAAACCGTATTTAGCAGGTTCCATTAAACCTGTGTTTAATTGGAAAAGTACAATGATAAAATAAGTTATATTTTAGTTGTCAACTTTGCCGTTTTTTTTTAAATAATTGCTGTATAGAAATGTAATGTGTGGAACATGCTGTAAATCACCACTGTATAATATCACTAAGGGCGTAGCTTTAACTGGGAGTTGGGGGGGACGGAGACACGGCCTTTATGACGATTAGTCCTGGCCGGTTCTCAATCATTTTCCTTCAACGGCAAGTTTTCCAGTTATCGTAATTGGCAACTGAAGACACGGTTCCTGAACTCCCCTGAACATCACCTCTCCTTTTACACAGCACTCAGTAGTCATATTGGAACTGAATTTTACTGTTCCAATTCCATGTGTTAGAGGTCCTCAGTTGGTCAACAGTCCGGGGTCTCCATTTGTTATATTTTGTACTTCATTATCTGCCACACTTTTTCAGAGATAGACAGGTCTGGGCTCCAGGCAGGCCAGTCTGTACTCTGACCATGAAGCCTCGCTGTTGTAATATGTGCAGACTGTGGCTTGATGTTACCTGCAGGAACAAGCTGGGGTGTTTCTGAAAAAGATGTCTGTGTGAGAGCATATGTTGTTCTGAAATGCCAGTGTACCCTTCTGCATCAATCTTGCCTTCATAGGTCATTAAGTTTCCAATGCCGAGAGCACTGATTCAGCGTCAGCCCATGACATGCGCTGGCTTTTTTATATGTTGCCGATAATGAATGGAATGGTCCCGCTCCTCTTTAGCCCTGAGAACATGACATCCATTATGTCCGAAAACTATTTTTCAAATAGACTCCTTGAAATATGGCACTCCTTTCCACTTTCCATTAATCCATTACAGATGTGCCCAAAGATGCCAGCAGTGCTTCTGAATGGTGTTGATGATATGCTATGGCTTTCTCTTTGCATAGTCCTGTCTTAACTTGCACTTAATGATGCCAAGATGATCCACGTTCACTGACACAAATCTTCTGGAGTGTTTATGAGCCAATGTGTATATGTCCATTACTGAAGCATCTCTGTTTTTAATCGGGTGCCATCTATGGGCTCAAAAGTCATGCAAATCCAATACTTGTATTCCGCCTCTTTGTTTAGATATGAAGATTGCTCTAGTTTCTCTGATTCTCTGAATCTTTTCACAATTTTATGGTATGTCAGTGGCAAGGTCCCTAAGTTTCTGTGCACCGCATGTTGAGGAATATTGCTCTAAAACTGATTGATTATTCTCACAACTTTTGGCACAGTGATGGACCTCAAACCATCTTGCTGGTGAACGGCTAGAGAATGCTCATTTTAAATGCAATCATAATTCAGTGTTCTTATTAATTTTAGAATAGCAGACAAAGTTTTAGGAATAGCCAGCTACAACTCAATTGCGCCGAGGCCCTGGGGGCTGCGTCAGCCCCCAGCGGGGTCCAGGGGAGCAAAGCCCCCCTGAAGCTGTTGGGTTTTATAGTATTCTAGGTGTTAGAAATGGCTATTCAGTGATACTAAAATTGGTTCATAATTTGTAATATTTCAAGCCATTTTCATGTGAAAATGGTCATAAATTGTCAAACAAAGGAAACCAGCCAACCAAAATTACAATGAATAACACATATTCATTATGAATGCATGATGTAAATGTCCTGTTTAGTTTTAATAATATGTCATGAGTTGAGAGTAGAATCAGATTTATATCATGAATTATATGAGCGTCATTTATGAATGATTATCTGGTGGGCGCATTTCTCAAATAAAATCAACTAATGAACTATAATACAGCGATCATATTTTGTAAAATAGTGTTACGTCTTCATTGACCTTTAAGTGTGACCATCAGGAAAAACATTCAAATAAGTATTCTCATGAAATAAATCCTATCAGAAGATGTTTACCACATGTGCAATCAAGTATGTCTTTCTTTTAGTGTCTGGTCAACCTCTAATTTCTAACATACACCTTGCAACATAAATCTCTCGCACGTGCTTAATCACTCTCCTGCGCTCGTTATCTGTGCATGTAGAACTCCTGGACTGGAGCAGTTTAAATGTCAAAGGCTGTTTGTGTGATTCCCTTTCGTATTTTGTCTTTCGCCAATTTTCATGGTTAGGGCTTCCCTCGTGTTTCTCCCGATATAATTAGCCTGATTTCCTACGCCCGATTCCTGTATAGCATGTGACCTTCCCTGTGTGTATATTAGCAGTCTTTTCACTCACAGCTCTTGTCAGAACTTTGATCAATATTTCTTTGTGCAGAGCGCCTCGTATGCCATTGATTATTGTTTCTCTTCTACTGGACTGCCCGACTTTGATTCTTGCCATTGCCCTTTTTGTATTTTTGTCTTTCTGGATTTCGACCCATTTTTGTATGACCGCGATTTCTGAGTTTGGATGCCCTGTGTTTGACCCTTGGCTTTGTTCAGCGACTACGACTTTTTGCCTACCGTTTGTGTACCTCTGCCCATCTGTCTCACTGGTTCTGACCCCGGCCTGTCTAGTCGACACTGCTTTTGGATTTCATATCGTGGCTTGGCAATTCCTGTGTTTTTTGGCTTTGACTCGGACTCCAATAAAGGCTTTTTTTATTTCTGTCTCTCGCGAGTGGTTCCTGAACCGTACCTCACACGTATGACTGCGCAAATTTCACTTACCGGAATGTTGTGTTTTGCTAACAAAAAAATCTTCAAGTGAAGATTGCTTCTTCTTTTTTGCTTTCGCTCATCCAACTCCATGTTGCTTCTTGCTGCCATATCGCGACTGATAGCTTGTTAGCCTGGCGCTAGCGCTGGTGCAGTGTCGACAGCCTCGTCAGTTTAACAATTCAAAGTAATAATCATAATTTCTTCGATCAAGATTGGTGAACATAAGTACTGAGTAATATTACTATTTAATCTACAAAATTGATTATATAAAATCTTACATTGGTTGAAAAGAAAATTACATGGGCTAAAACCATGATTATCACGAATTGTAAAGATTGAGGCTGTCTCTTGGTTAGTGAGTTGTACATGTAAGTCTATAGGAGTAATTTTCGCCAACCAATGTACTGTGCAGGGAGTGAGTTTATTTGGATAAAAATGTATAAAAGTTCACAAATGGTGTATGCGTATAAAATTAACCAAGGATAATGCTTAAAAGTGTTATCACTTGTATATAAAACTTGAAATAAAACATTAAAATTTAACATATCAATGTGCTCAATGAAAAGTAAAACTATGTAAACCATTTTACGAGTCCTTGGAGTAGAGCATAATTATAAATTAAATAGCTGAACTCCCTGAACACTTCTCTGAATTTCTAAACACACTTATCTTTTTGCATCTGCCCATTCTTAGCGTCCATTAAACTGCGTTGCATTTTGGGTAGTGCCACCCTTCAGAACTGATGACTGTTTCTGGAAGGTTACACAAGTGGGGTGGTACCATTCCTTACAGTCATTGCCCTCTACCATCACTTCTTCATTGTGTGCTGTTCGGCGCACACAGTATAAATGAACCAGAAGTAGAGTGCAATGACTGTAAGGAATGGTACCGCCCCACTTGTGTAACCTTCCAGAAACAGTCCGTGTGCTGAATTGACCTGCCTGCAGTCCTGATCTTTCACTGATTGAGAACATTTGGCGCTTAATTAAAGGAAAAGTCTGTCAAAGGACGCCCAAAACTCTCAAGCAACTGGAAGCTTGTATTGAACAAGAGTGGGATCAAAATCCAATGGCTAAACTCAAGAAACTTGTCTCTTCAATGCCCAGACACCGCCACTTTGTGTTAAAAAGAAGAGGGGATGCTACACCATGGTAAACCGACCCCGCCCCAACTTTTCTGAGAACTGTAACAGCCATCAAATTTGAAATGAAGTCATTTTGTGGATGAAATTGTTAAATTTCAGTTTCAACATTTGCTATGTTATCTCTGTTCAATTGTGAATAAAATACTGGCTGGCGGGATTTGAAAGTCATTGCGTTTTGAGTTTATTCACATTTTACACTTTGTCCCAACTATTTCTTAATTGGGGCTGTAAAAAGACTTATTTCCAAAGTGACTACTTTTTTCCCCTCAGCTCCCTGCTCACACTTGACTCGCCAGCCAAGCACAGTTAACGTTCATCAATGTAACTGTTGCATTCGTTCAGCACCGCGCGAGGTCCGTTGCACGCCACTAGACTGGCTTATTCTATTCTGATGAATATGTACGCATGAGAAACTTGTGCCAGATGCGGAGAGATTGAAGAGAAGTAGTGTAGTAAATTAAGTATCAGCATGATTTTCTGCAAACTTTGACAAAAAAAGGCCTTTAGTGAGTAGATTTTTGGAATAACGACAATCAATGGTGGCTGAAATAATAGCCACTGAATAGACGGGTAAAATTGCCACTAACTGGCTTTTAATAAGAACTCTGAATAAATGATTTCCTTGCGACCTATTCACCTGTTTACCTGTGGAATGTCACAACTGGCCCAGTTGTTTTGGAACGTGTTGGAGTGAAAGGCATGAAATTCGAAATGTATGATTATTTACGAAAATCAGTACGGTTGATGAGGTGAAATGTAAATATTTGCCCTTTGTGCATTTTTAAACTAAGTTTTGGCAAAAGAATTTACAAAGAACTTACCTGTTTATATTTGAATTTTACTTATTGTCACTGTTTTTGTGGAATTGAGGTTGTATCAAAAGAGCAAAAAAATGCTCTCTACATTGTTTATTTTTAATCATGACTGCATAAATGCAAGAGAGGAATGGAAATTTTGGGAAAGTCTAGCCAATGAACTCATTTGATTTGCGTTCTGTCAGCAGAGAAAATCGAGTCTCCGGTTTATAAGAATTAGTGTTTGTTCCTCAAAGCAGGGTTACTGAGTTATACCCCCTTCCACAGAGCTTTAGGGCTCATCGGTCACTCGTCGGAAGCAAAGTTTATTTCTTCCAGTCACCCACGGAAGACTACTGTATCACAGGCCGATGAATCTGATTCGTGTTTGTCCACTATCAGGTCAGTGCCGACGTGTCGGGCGTGATCCGATGATGCGAAATAAGTTCCTTCATCGAATGATTTCGCCTCATCGTATCAAAGAAATAAACTTTGCTTCCAACAAGTGACCGATGAGCCAGAAAGCTCTGTGGAACAGGGTTATTAGCCACACCATTGCAATGAACAAAATCTGGAACAGCTGTTCACATTCTCTTCATGCTCACTCCAGTTCCTTTGGGGACCAGGTTTTACTCTTCACAGTTAGCTCCAATAACTGAGTAATCCTGCTTTGTGGATCAAGCCTCTGCTCTCAGCATGAATTTAGCTGATAGACAGTAAATGAGGATCCTCTAGCTTGTTCTTAGCACATTTCATTGAAGGATAAATGCATGAAATAAGGTGAAGGTGTATATTTGAGCTGGCGATCTAAGATCCTTCTTAGTACTGTCTGCAAAAAGGGTATCTCTGACGTTTGCATGACTGTGTCTGGAGCATAGCTACTATGATGAGGTCTGTCCAAGTTTCTTTTAAAGGTGACATAGAATCAAAAACCATTTTTACCTTGTCTATGTTGAATGCGGGTAGACTACCGTTATTCAAGAACATATGAAAAGTACTAGACATTCTGAACATCTCTGTTTCATAGACATTCCTCTTAAAAATAACCGCCAGAAAACGGGCCAATCTGAACAACAGATACCTATGATGTCACATGTATCTCACTGCCCGCTACTTTCATTCCGCTTCCTCCCATTGAAATAATTTGCAAACACCTGCCCGCCCCCTACAGAAAATAAATTGCAGCAATGTTTGCGAAGTTCAAGCTGAAATGGCGATTCACCGGGGTGTGCTCTTCCAGGCTGTGGAAGCAGTGTGCAAACATTCCATAACCTTCCAACCGAAAGAAATGCACAAGATGCGTGGCTGCTGTTCATTTTTAATCAGATTCCCACTATATTCAACCACAGACTGTTACTTTGCTCAGCCCATTTCACCTCTGACAGTTTTACTAACCTGGCACAATTCCAAGCCGGCATCTCGCAGTGTTTGGCGCTTTGTAGCGGAGCAGCTCTGACTTTGCGTCTACCTCAACAACCAGTACAAACTGTAAGCATCACATTGTTGTTAGATTGTTTTTAAAACGTTGAAAATAGAATATATTTGTTTTGCTTGTCTCACCAACGTTGTATGACGTGATTATCACTCAACAACAGCTTTGAAACGAGATCTGAAATAAATCCATGAAGATTACTCTCGTTTCGTCTCGTTTTCAGTGTTGCCACGTCTCACACTCGTCCCAGGGATACAAGAGATACTTGCTGTCAGAAGCCAGCCAATCAGGGTCAAGTGCTTGTGTTTCAAAATGAGGTTGCCAGTTAAGCCCGAAAGGTTGCCAAATAGGCGAAAAACACACATTCGAAATCCCCCACCCTAACATGGCAATTTGAGAGAGGTTTTTAGGAAGCTTTTGAGGCATAACACACCCAACCAAAATTTTGTTGTCTATATGTCACATCGCAGGACAAGGATTAATACCCCGTTGTTACAACCCCCCTATGGGCCTGGGGTGCATGGGGCGAGTAACTGGATGTTATTTATACCGGGAGATGTAAAATGAAATGATAACAGTGGAGATAAAACAAGGAGGCAAAAATAATTCAGTGCAGGGGTTTTTACTGTGACTGGGTTAGACAAACTCACACAACCAAGGACAAGGGACGCTGGATGTTGCCAAAAGAACATTAAAAAAAAACAAGCTAGCTAACACAGAGAGCAATCTAATCTAATGTTTCCTGAACACAAAACAAAAGCCTGACTACTCTAACTAGCACAAAAAAATACAAGGGTTGGCAACCACCCCTAACGGCTAGTGGGTCTATACATAGAACAACTACGGGCATATGTATAGGAGCCCCCAGTCTTACCTGTCCCAAGCCCTGGAAGTGTACACAAACCAAAACAAATCAAACACTTACTGGTAAACAGAAAAACAAAGATAAGGGAACAGGCAGTTACTGCATAAGCAAAGATAAGGAAATGAGCGGCCACCAGAATGCAAACAGTAGTGACTTTTAAACTGGAGGAGTGGATCGGGACTGGTTGATTGTAGGATGACATGGGAGGCTTGGATTGATGAAGGCGGGACTGCAGAGGCTGTGACTGGTGAAGGCGGGACCTGTTAAAATGAAGACTGACTGGCAGCACAGCAAATGACATGGTGGCAGATGAAAGCAGGGAAGTAAAAATAATACATGCACCCGTGGCACGTAACACCCGTTCAACCATTCTATGTCACCTTTAATGGTCTGATATAGGGAGAAAATTGATCCAGCTGTGAATTAAATCAACAACTGGCAATTCTTATTCATTTTCCTCCAATTTCTGTGAAGGTCATGCCTTTCAGTTTGGCCACCTTTTTGCAAGTCAGCTGATCGTACATGGTGGGGTCAGGCTCTAACCATTTCTGTATGTTTGCTTGAGTGTGTTCATATGTGCATGTGAATTTGTGTGCACACGTGTGCCTCTGCATGTGTGTGCGCATGAATTCTGGTGCGTGTGCGTGCGTTCGTGTTCATGTCTATGTGCGTGTGTGCACATGGGTGCACGTATACCTGCATATGTGTGCATTCTTATTCCTGTCTACTTTTGTGTGTGCGCATATCAGATCTTTTCTGCCAGGTGTCCGGGCACAGTGGGCTTACAGACCAGCGCCACCTCAGCCTCCTGCTGCATGAAGCTGTTCTGATCCCTCGGCAGCTGGGGGAGGTTGCTGCCTTTGGGGGCAGCAATGTGGAGCCCAGTGTCAGCAGCTGCTTCCGCATGGTAAGCTCTCCTGCTGCACCGTGTCACTTATTGTTCCACTCTGCCATTTCCTGTTCCATCTTGTCACCTCCTATTACACCTTGTCACTTCCTGTTGCATCATGTCATTGCCTATTTCAACCTGCCACTTCCTGTTACATCCTGTCACAATTGAATGGGGATCTGGTTCTAGTATGGACACGATTTCGCATTTTTCAAAGACCAAAAATCAATAAGGTTTGAGCCTATCAATACTGCTATCGAGTCTTGTGGGTTTATTGACATGATGTTATGTCTCGAGTCAAGTCATGTCATTTTAATGAAATCACTGATGCACAAACATACGCCAATTGTCTCCTAATGTTTTTTGTGGAAAAACACTGAATTGTCAGCCAACAGGAATTACAGTACATGAAGAAGAATTCGGGACAGTTGCTTGCGAGGATGGCAAGAGGTCTAAAGTTTGGCTACCTTTTACCAGAGAAGAAGATAAAGCGAAATCAAAATGCAATTTATGTCGAAAAATAATCATTTCTTACAAGGAGGGAACACAACCTCCATGGCAAAGTACATCTGCATTGTGCACCAAATTAGACAAAAATCCACTACCTTTGACTGTCTTCGGGTTAAAATAACTCCATCAGCTTCGGCTGTTGTTGCTGTGGGCCAGCCATTCGCCCCGTCCTCTCAAAGCAACTGCAGTCAGCACACTCAAACTCTGTAGCAAGTCCCGTTAGTTAAAATACAGGACTTTATGGCTAGTTCTGCATGTATTACTTACGGTATGATTCTTGATCCAATGATAGTTTAACACCCAATGATAGTCACGCCTGCTAGATAAATTTAACGTAAGGTAACAACAAAATAAACTCATTTAATGAAATGTTGGTTTTATTGCACATTCTAGTTACTAGTGTTAACTTAACAAGATCAATTATTCCATCATTATCGAAGTATGTTGAAATCGGCTGGATAAAATCTCGTTAGCTAACTAAACAAGGTTTCAAAAGATTGCATTATGATGCACGTTCAAAGTCAGGTCTGTGAAATGACTTTTTGGCAACTGTAAATAATACGCTATCGTGATGTGCTCTAATCTAACAAAAATAAAAAAAATAAATTCTGGAGCACACGAATATTTAGGCAATTTTAACTCTAAAGGAGACATTTTGTAGAAACGTCAGTCACCTGCACCTTAACAAATCGCCTGAATAATCATGTGCTCCAGAATTATTTTTTTAACGGAGAAACAAGTAAAAAAAAATACAAAACAGCTAGTCTTAAAAAATACATAGAAAAAATACAAACAACCAATTACACAGTAAGTGAACATACTGTAATAGATACATAAGTAAGCACAAAAAAGGGATGAGACATGTAACCCGCATGCCGAAGGAGACACTGATGGGCCACAACACTCCAGGTTCGTGAAAGGAATAATGATTTAGAGAGGGACACCAGTGGGCAACCAGGACACAAGAGTGAAATTATAGAAAATGAGTTGTATTAACAAAATATTACATACACAATCTTACATTCTAAGCTGGCAAATAACCTATTGCCTATTGGAAAGTCTTTTCTTGGGCGCACCCCTGACAAGAAAAAAAAAATATCTGTTTTAGAAAAATGAAATGGCTCTGTCCACTTCCTTGAAAGAAGAAAAAACAATTCTGCTCAATTTCCCTCTGATGTCTGAAAGTCACCGTCCTACCACACCACAGCAAGGTAGAATGAAGAAGGTCCTCAATCCAAGTGCTCAAAATGGGTGGCTCGCCATTCTCCCTCCTGGGAGAGAATCAAGGTCAATTCAAAGTCCAGTCCAAGAAGCAAGGAATCCAATGGTATCCAGAGGAATAAAATAAAATAAATCCCAGCCTATTTAACAAAACAGGTGCTTAAAAGCATATGTATCTCCAGTCGACTCTTAAATGCTATTTCAACATTTTCTGCTCAAACAGTTTTTAGCCATTTTAATTCTTCTTAATTTAACTATTTTTAACTTTTTCTTAAACTGTACAGTATAATTTTTCTTTTATCACTCTCAAATACAACCTTTTAAATTAACCAATGAATTTAGGATAATTCTTGCCCTGAAATATTAACATATGAAATGTCTACTTCACCTTCACATTCACATTTACCAAAAATTGCACATAAAATCTTAACAAAGTGAGCAAAGTGCTGACTAGAAAAGCACTCAGAGAGTGCAGACCTCCGCCAGGTGGCAGCAAAACTCTAAAGCACAGCGATTGGAACTCAGGCCCGCAAAATGTTGTTTTGCACCTCATTTTCCACACCTGCTTTTCTGTTCGACGAATCAGCGTCTTTGTTTCTAATTACGTCATTAGCGCGCTTGAAACAATGGCCGACTCGGTTATCAGCGACTGTGAACATTGCTCAAAACAACTGGCAAATACGGCCGTCTTGGAGGTAGGTAAACTACATAATTGTGAAAAAGGATTATGTAATAGTTAAACCCTATTGGCCCTCTCTGAGTTATTGCAGAAAGCTTGGTGAAAGCCTTGCTTCAGCACTCGAAACCTGCCGACTCGTCAGTCGAGACTCTAATATGTCTAATAATATTAATAGACTGTAGGTCTACGCTCCCTATGACGAGCTCAGGCTTTTTCGCACCGACTTAGGCCTACAGCAGTTACCTAGCCTAATCACCTACCTATGGTTTCGCTGCGCCTACGGTTTGCAACGGTTTAGGGGGGCCCTAAATTTAGGTTAGGATTAGGGTTAAATTGAGGGTCGGATTTAGTGTTAGCGTTAGGGGAAGGTATAACATCAAGTTTTCAACAAAGCTGAATGAAGCGCACTGATGGCCTAATAGGTAGTACTGTGGATAGTACTTGCATGCTGGGAACTCTGGTTCAAGTCCCAGTGAAGGCAGTTTTTTTGAATTTTCTAGAATTAATGAGCGAACGAAGGTTACTGGAGATGAACTGAGCGCCTGCTAAAAATAGAATAAAACAAAGACACTGGACGAACAGAAAAGCACGTTTGGAAAATGAGGTGCAAAACAAAATTTTGCCTCCGGCCCATTTGCTAGGAGCACAACAATTGAAATAGAATTTCTGAGTTGTCAGTAGCTGTGTTTCCATCCACTTGCCAATCGAACTATCTGGAGTTCCCCAAAAATATTCATGCGAAATAAGCAGGTGAAAATGCGTTTTTATCTAACGTCATTAAAGCGAATAAAAAGTTGTACGTAATGACGTCACATGCCATTATGCAGTCAAATTGGTGTATCGAATGGATTTCTGACATTTTAAGCAGTTTCCATTCATTTTCGCTCAGAATCGCAGTACCTTCAAGTGAACAATTGTGTGTTAGCCGACTAATTTAGCTAGAAAGCCAAAATGAATTTCGTCTACCATTCAAATGATGATAATTTGCACAAGTTGTATGTGTTTATGTGCCAGCTATTAGCAACATAGCAAACCATTATCAGAAGGCAACGACGGCATCAAAACACCGTCATGATGCAGTTGCAGATTTATTCGGCAAATAACGTTTCCATCAGCATTTATCGCACAAGCCTTTTACCGATCAAAAGAAAATCTGATCAGATCAACCGTACAAACTTTGTGCATACTTCAAATCAAGTCGAAATATTTTTGCTATATCTTTGGAACTATTTCTCCAATTGACATGAAACTATGTGCAACTGCAAGGTCATGACCTCACAAAGTGTCACATGATGACATCATACCTTTATGGTTCAATATTTTGCCACCAGGTGGCGCTTTGTGATAGAAAATTACCATTTTGGCCATATCTTCAGAACCATTTGACCGATTGACCTGAAATTAAGTTCAAATGAGGTTTATTCAAGGTCTATTCAAGGATTGGGGAATTGGAGGATTGGGGGCGTTCGGGGATATACCCCCAGCCGTCGCCTTCGACGGCATAAGCCTAGTTATTCTTGGGTGTTTAGCAATAGTAAAGCACTAGTGAATGGGCAAATATGTTAAAGTCGAAATGATTAGTGTGAGACTTTTGTGCCCGGCAAATGTTATTTAAGTGCCCAATGAAACTGGTTTTCTGTGGTCATTTATGATTATGCAATTCAAAAGTATGTTTATTAGAGACTTTCAGGAGCAACTTTCATTCTCAGAAACTCATTTGTGCTTGCTGTACTAATGAGATGTTTTGAGGAAGTGATTTTTATTAAGGTTGATTATTGAAATCAGCTTTATGGTTTTAAATGCCTTCTCAGAAATGTTAAACCTTTTGAAATTTCATTATTTGTCTCTGGCAACAGCAATCACATCCATTTGACTCAATCTGTGATTTATATTAGTTGCTATAATTCCTTAGAATTAGATTGAATCTTGAGATCTTGAGAATCTTTGAGAATCTTTTTCTGCCTACATCAGGAATCTTTCAAACTTGCTCTCTAACTGTTGAAATGGCAAAACATTGAACAGTGTGCTGGCTGCACACATTTGTCAGAAGCTTAAGAGTGGAAAAAAACCTTGGCATATCAATTCTGCTGGGTAATTGTGTCATTGTTATTCTAGTAACCTCAAACGCAAGATGTGAGTCATCATAAAGGACCAATGTTTACAGTCTCAGTCAGGCTGGGAGTGGCTGTATCCACGTTGCGACGAGGCACTGTGTTGTAAGCCAGCTGGAGGAGACCATCATTCAGACAGACCATAGGGGACGTGACATGTAAATTATGCCGCTTTGCTTACTCTGAGAGAAGGAACTGTGGGGAAATCAAACTTTCAATGCAAAATTCACTCACATTTAATGAGTGTTTATCTCATTAATGACTGTCCCTATCTCTTGAGCCCGTTCTGTAGCGTCCATTCAGTCGCCTTGTTCAGGACTGAAAGACGACCTTGTCCAAGGGATGCATAGGGGGAGGCAAGGAAACATGCCAGGAGAGAATCGAGGAAATGTGTTTTCAGAAAAATTAGACGCATTCTCCACTGAAGCTTCACGTGAAGCGACATCCCTGCTTGATGATCATGCATGGCTGGGTGTGCTGCCAGTGGCTGTCATTTCTCCTTGTCCTCGCTCCACTCAGCAGAAATAAGAGCTTTGAGATGGCCAGCAATGTGGCGGATCGAGAGCAAGGATCAATGACGGACGAAATATCAAACCAGAGAAATGAGATGTGTCTTGGATCCTCTTTCCTGCTCCCTAATTGCTATTGTTTTCAGCTCATGCCTTGGTCTCTTTCTTTCTATACCTGTTCCTCTGTCCATCTGGCTTCCTTGCCCTTTTCTCTGTCTGCAGGCCCCGGGAAAGCTGGCCATCGAGGAGTCCCACTTCCTGGAGTGGACAAGTCTGGAGCCGCAGTCGTTGGTGTGGCTTCCCGTCCTGCAGCGGGTGGCTGCTGCAGAGGCCGCTAAGCACCAGGCAAAGTGCTCCGTCTGCAAACAGTGCCCCATCAAGGGCTTCAGGTGAGGTCTTGAGTCCTGCAGCAAACAGTTCACAAAACTTCGGTGCTTCCCGGGTGGTCATCTAAAAGTGATGGTTGGCTTCGAGTAATTTTCAGGAGGTATCATTTTGGTACCTCAATTTATGTCCAGTTTATGTCTTCGTGTTTGTCTTGACTTCATCTCTTTGGTTTGTAAATTTTGGTCCTGTCCATGTTTATATCTGCCTATGTCTGTATCTCTGGTCCGGTCCATGCCTTTTCATCCTTTAGTCTATGTCTCAGTTAGCCCCCCTTTGGTGGTAATATTAGCCTGTTCTGCTCTGGTTTTTATGCCCGCGCCCTCCAAAGAGGAAAGAGGGCATTATGTTGACACAATGTTCGTCCGTCACCCGTCTGTCCGTCGTCCGTTAAATTTTCGTTTCCGTGGGATAACTATATAATCCTTCGTCGGATTGATGCAATTTCTTAATGGCGTATTGGGAGTGGCTAGAGGAAAATTCTTTTCGAAAACCAGAATCGTGGGATATCTAATATGGCCGCCACAGCAGCCATCTCAATATGCCCTGATCAACATACAGGCGGGGGCATATGCCACGCTCTGCGTTGCTCTTGTTCTTTTTTTTTTTTTTTTGCAATACGCTTCCCTCAGAGGAGAGGGCTAACCATGTTTTTTTTCTTGGTTATTATTTTAAAAAAAAAAAGATACTTAAAGATTATTACTCAAAGAAGGGCTAGTGTGCTAGGAAAGAAAGAAAAAAAAAGCAATCATCGCTGAATTGTGTGTGAATTGCATTCTTTCAATTTGGAACCCTGAAATGAGCATTTACAAAAATCTTGTTTTGTTAGACTGAAAACATTGTCTCCTTCCTCTGATCCAGGTATCGCAGCCTTAAGCAGTTTAATGTGGACATTTGTCAGACCTGCTTCCTGACTGGCTGCACCTCCAAGGGAAAGAGGCTCCACTATCCCATCATGGAGTACTACACCCCGGTATGCTCTGCCTCCTCTCTGGTCTTAGATTGGGTTTGGGTGCTGGAAGTAAAGCAAAGATATGTGAAGTTGTGAATCAAGTCTGCAAACTACACCTGTGAAGAGACTTGTTACTTAGTGTGGCTTGTTGGACTTACAAAGTCATCTTGACATCAAGATATTCATTATGGTCAAGTAACGGTCTCTAATTTACCTCTGACTGTACATGTGACTAGAGTTTGAAGCAGGGTCAATTTAAGGTTAATGTTGTGTAGGCTTCAGAATTATTAGCCCCTCTGGCTGGAAATGTTGTGGGATTCAGAAATATGAATACTCCTGACTGGAAATGCACTAAAAATAATGATAAAATTGTAGAGAGAAACTTGTAATGCCAGCATGTGTGAAATACCATACTTTATTAATTTTTCAATGGAATTAACCAAACAGATTTATTCATTTAATTAAAAATCAGTTTTTTTCAAAATAAGGTGACACAATTAATAGCACCAATGGGTTAGCTCTTTGTGTAACCACCTCTTACAAGGATAACAGCATGGGGTCTATTCCTGTGCTGTTTGACAGGGTTCAGGCACACATTTAAAGGGATTTCAAACCATCCCTTGCAGATCTTTTCAGGATCTGTTAACATTCCCGTCCTCAGTTCAGCCCACCGATTTTTAATTGGATTGAGGTCTGATGACTGGGCTGGCCATTGCAGAGTGTTGATTTTGTTGTCCCTGAAATGTCCATTTACAGTCAAGTCTCAGAACTCTGGCAGAAGCAACCAGCTTTTCTGCCAAAACGGCCGGATACTTGGTGGGATTCATTGAGCCATTGACCTTAATCACAGCTTGTAGGCATCTGGAATTGTAACAGCCGCAAAACATACCTGATCCAGCATCATATTTCATCAGGGGGATATGGTACCTTTATTAACGTTGTTGTGTTTTATGTCCACTGCCTGCTTTGGAAATACAAATTAAGATTTTGTCGGCCCAATAAAGCACTTAATTGAATTTAATTGAATGTCTAATTTGGATCAATGTAGCGGTCGCCGATTATGTTTTGGTGTATTTGTGTTATTGGTAATACTTCACATTGTAATCTTAATATTCCCTTCGTATATACAGGTATTTGCTTTCCTGCTTAAGAAATAGCTGCAAATGTGCCAAATGAAACTGCAGTATAGTTTATGACAAGGATAGGGCTCAAATGCAAACTTATTCAACTGAATGCATGGAAATGGCAATACGCAGATGGTTATGAAGACCATACCTTCAGGTAAAATGAACTTGTCTCCTAAAGACGACTATCTGCTATCTAATAGCGAAGGGACTACATGTAAAAGTAACAACAGTGTGCTTCTGCAACAATCAAATCCATTACTAATTGCGTTTGACCATTTCACCCAGCTTAAGATGGAGCACAAATATTTTCATTGCAAACCTGAAATTGAAACACTTTAAAATGCACGAATAACTGTTGCCATTACAATTATAGAAATGGTTTAATAGCCTGTTTTCCCACTTTGGTTTACAGACCACCTCTGGGGAGAAGATGCGAGACTTTGCCAAGACCCTGAAGAATAAGTTCAGGTCGAAGCAATACTTCAGCAAGCACCCACAGATAGGCTATTTACCTGTGGAGTCTGTCCTCGGGGCTGAAAGCTTTGAGACGTGAGTGTCCTATTTTTAATGCACAAACCTGTTTCCTAAAATTTTGATAGACCATGGAAAATGAAACAAAATGAAAAAGGACTGAACAATTACCTGCTACATTATTGAAAAAAAAACAATACATCATTTGATTTTCTTATGTGAATTTAATTGCTTTTTTGAAAATATACAATTTGATGACTACAGAAAAGGTGATAAAAGTTGGCAAGATCGAATGTTTACCACTATGTAACATTACCATGTTTGTTAATCACAATAATCAAGCATTATGGTACTGATGACACCAGTTGGTCAAGTCTAGCAAGTGGTATTTTCCCTTATTCCTCAGTTATGTGGGTCTTAAGCTGTGCAGTTGTTCAGAGCCATTGTTGCCATATATTTCACTTCATAATGTAACTTGCATTTTCAATTGGGGGCAGATGAGGACTTCAGGCAGGCCAATCTAGCACCCAGGTTGCCACACCCTCTGCTTGTGCAGCCATGCACTTGTAATCCGTGCTGAATGAGGCTTGGCGTTGTCTTGCTGGAAAATGCAGGGATGTCCCTACCTCGAAGACAGCATGTGTTACTCCAAAATCATTGTTTTCAATATAGTAGAGGGTGAATTCACTTTTCAAATTGCTCCTTTTTGTTTTAAATTTTATTTTCCATTATGTGCCAACATTTTTTCAAATTGGGTTCGTATTTATTTTATCCAAGGCAGGAGCACAATAAATAAATACAGATTACAAATAAAACAAAAACACAGAATAACAGTTAGCTGTTATTAGTTAGCTGCCTTTGAATATGACCACAATACAGTATTTCAAACAGGCACATAACAGCCTTAGCTGAAGAAAAACATTTATATTTTATTTTTAAATTTACAGTTCAGTTTAAAATCACATAATTGAGGGAAATGTATCCAGCTTAATCCCTTCTTGTGAATGATCCAAGCCCAGGGCTCTCAGTCAGAAAACCATTAAAAAGGATAATGACCTTGTTTGACTGTTTTTTCTGTGAATGAGAAGCAAATTGCACATATCAAAAACCTGTTAAGTTTTCTACAAAGCTTCAGTTTGCTACAATCATACAATGAATTTTGAATTCATAGATGAATATATGATGGAGACTTTGCTTAAATGCATGATACTGTATGTGGAGTCTATCTTGCCTATCAAGAAGTAGGCATCCATTTACCGTTTATCACCATCTATTCCAGCCAAAAATGTGGTCAATTTCTTCCTTGCCATGGAAGAATGGTAAAACTGTGTGCAGAAATTATGTTATGTCTGGAAAATTCTTATTTTATTTTTTACTTGTTAATTTATAAATAGCATCAGCTGAAGAAGTGCATTTTGAAGAGTTGGAAAAGCACTCTGAGGTCACTAACAGCGTGATTGTGGGGTGAGGCAGTTCCATAGATGGCTGTTTCATCTGCATACAAGTGCATCTTTGATCATTGGATACCAACCCCTTGGTTGCTTGTAAAAATAGAAATTATCCCTTGTCCAACTGGGGGGGGGGTGGATTTTTTTCCTGTGGCACAAAACCTTTAGCAGATATGATCTAATGCTTCAAGGTAATTTTTTATTCATCCTTTGCACTCATTTTTATGAAAAAACTATGAGGGTACCTCACCCCCTGGGGGTAGGGTAGGCCAAAGGGTGGGTGGGGGATGGTTGCCACCAGTGTCAATTTTTGCCTGTTTTTGATACAAATTATGCTTACAAATTAGTTGCAAATAGTGTACTATTATTATGTTTCATGCTCAATGAACTTTGTAGACCACACTTATTGCCATCCTTATACATTTATTGATGTAGCTTGTCCTTGTATTAGTAAATTTTGGAATTACAATGACCAGCAGTGACTGGTAACCTTGAAGTGATCTTCACCGAATAATATTAGAAGTGCATGACCAACAACTTTTACTTGTTTGTTTGACTGGTTACTGTACTGTATACTATTGTTTATACTGTGCTATAAGCCTACTATTATACAAGTTCATAGAATTGTTCATAAAGTTGTTCTCATAATTCATAGACAAATCTTTTGTGCAAGTGTGTTTTTGTATTTTTTTCAGATATGACATCTATAATGACATCACTGTGACAAAAGTGCTGAAGTTTGTGATGTTTGATTCTTGTTTTGAAAGAACACATACGTACCAGACATATTACTGATATCATAAGCCCTGTTCTTTCATAGGGAAAAATAAAGGAAATAAAATATGAAAAATGTTTAGAAAACTATTTGTTTTCCTTTTGTGTGTGTTTTTCCCAAAATGAGTTATTTATGACATCATCGTAATGTCAAATTTATGCTACTCAGGAGTTTAAATGTTAATTTATAATAAGACAAAAATATGAATTAAAAGTATAGTTCTAGAGCTTGCAGAAAGTTACTTATTTTCAGCTAAAACTAAGATTAAGATATTAAAAAAAAACTTGGTTTTTTGTCATTTTTACCCTCGGCACGACTTCAGGCCGAAGGGTATTGTCATCAGTTTGTCGTCTGTCTGTCCATCTGTCTGTCTGTCCGTCCGAGTGTGCACCTCTAAAGTCAGCATCAATAAGCTAGTTACCCATGCCAAAACATTCGTGGTAATGTAGGGAATCCAGGCCAGGAAATAATTTTTCAGATCGGACCATTTTTTGGGGAAAAATGGTATTTTTGGCGTTTTTGAAAAAAACTTTGTCTTGGACTGATTTTGATGAAGCATTTGAGCTAGGGGGTTTATACTTTGGGGAACAATCATATATATGCGGGGCTCTAGATTAGTGAAAAAAATTTGAATTTTCCAAAATTTTTGTGGGACTTTGGGCATTTTTGTATTTGTAAATGTATGTTCTGTGGAATTCTACTTAGGTTATTGTGTAATTTTTCTGGGACACTTCATGAGGCCGAGGGTGTTGAAACGCGAGCGTTTCTTGTGATGTTTTCTCCATCATAATGTTGAAATGTTTTTTTATTTGCACTTAATTTGAAGAGAGGACATCTGTAGCTGCACACTGATACCAAACAATCTGATGTTTATTGCTTAATTTTGAAATAATCGGGGGGTGGGGGTCAGGTTGTAGTAAAAAAAACCCTTAGTTGGACGAGGGTTAAAACTGGTCTTTAAATGGCCACAGTATGAATGGCCACAGGTTTTTGAGAATTGGCTTTTTGAACCTGCTTATTGCATCCTCTCTAAGACCAGTGCAGTTTAATCACTTTACAATGATCCACGATTCAGAGGATCAAAAGCCGGGCAATATTGTTTCTCATTAACTGAGGTTCACCTCTGTTGATAAACAATCTATTGTCAATAATAGCTGCTTGTATATTACTGTGTGCTGCGCAGACCTCGGGACTGAAAGTGACTAACTTGTGTTTGTCATTTTATGTTAAAATTGCATCAGATGTCTGTTCAAGTGTTATTGAAAAAGTTTAGCCGAGACAGATCGGAAATTGGTTAATAATTTTTGACATATCATGTATCACCAACCCAGTGTAATTCAATAATATAAGCAGATTCCTATACTTCAGAGGCTGGCAGCGAGGCTCATGTTTAAAAAGTTAGCTGCTTTCTCTGGATGGGAATCCAAGCAGCAGAAATTGAGATTGATGGAGTATGAAAAAAATTGCTGGGATATTTGAAATAAATTATGAAGTATAATAAAAAATTACTAGGATATTTGAAGTGAACACAAACTTTTACCAAGGCAAGTGACGCCTGCAATTCTTTAAATATCAGTCTGAGTTCTTTTGCGACCTCCTAGTCGTTTCTTCGCTCTAGAGGAATTTTGGTAGGCTGGCCATCCTTGGTGAGGTCCAAGTTCCATGCCTGGGTGTGACAAGTGAAATTGAACAAATTAAATTTGTTGAATCAGTTGATTTAGTGACTAAGGGGGCAATGACTTTTTTTACGTTGGGTCAGGTTGGTTTGGATTGGTTTTTTCCTTTAGTAAATGAAATCATGACTTGAAGACTGCATTTTATGTTTGTTCAGGTTGTCTATGTCTAATTGTCCCCCGCCGCGCGGAACGCGCGAAGCGGGGGACATAGTATTCACGACCGTCCGTACGTACGTCCGTACGTCCCGAAACCTTGTCTGCGGGATATCTCAAGAAGTAAGCATCGGATTTTTTTCAAATTTGGTGTCAACATGTATTAGGGTAATGTCCCGGCGCCAGTCGAACTTGGTGACCTTCGCGACATTTTCAAGGTCACACCGAGGTATGATAGATTCTGACACTGAAATGTTTGTCTGCGCGATATCTCAAGAAGTAAGCATCGGATTTTTTTCCAATTTGGTGTCAACATGTATTAGGGTAATGTCCCGGCGCCAGTCGAACTTGGTGACCTTCGCGACATTTTCAAGGTCACACCGAGGTATGATAGATTCTGACACTGAAATGCTTGTCTGCGCGATATTTCAAGAAGTAAGCATCGGATTTTTTTCAAATTTGGTGTCAACATGTATTAGGGTAATGTCCCGGCGCCAGTCGAATTTGGTGACCTTCGCGACATTTTCAAGGTCACACCGAGGTATGATAGATTCTGACACTGAAATGCTTGTCTGCGCGATATCTCAAGAAGGAAGCCTCGGATTGATTTCACATTTGGTGGCAACATTCATTAGCGGGGGACATAGTATTCACGACCGTCCGTACGTCCGTCCGTACGTCCCGAATCCTTGTCAGCGCGATATTTCAAGAACGAATTGTCGGATTTTCTTCAAATTTAATGTCAACATGTATGATGGTGATGCCCCGGCGCCAGTCGATTTTGGTGACCTTCGCACCATTCTCAAGGTCACACCGAGAGATTGTCGATTTTCACACTTTTGGCCTTGTCAGCGCGATATCTCAAGAACGAATTGTCGGATTTTCTTTAAATTTCATGTCAACATGTATGATGGTGAGGCCCCGGCGCCAGTCGATTTTGGTGACCTTCGCACCATTCTCAAGGTCACACCGAGAGATTGTGCATTTTCACACAGATAGCCTTGTCAGCGAGATATCTCAAGAACGAATCGACGGATTTACTTCAAATTCCATGTTAACATATATTGGGGTGATACCCCGGCGCCAGTCCATTTCGGTGACCTTCGCGCCATTCTCAAGGTCACACCGAGAGATTGTGGATTTTCACACTGATAGCCTTGTCAGCGACATATCTCAAGAACGAATCGACGGATTTACTTCAAATCTTATGTCAACATGTATTAGGGTGATACCCCAGCGCCAGTCCATTTCGGTGACCTTCGCGCCATTCTCAAGGTCACACCGAGAGATTGTGGATTTTCACACTGATAGCCTTGTCAGCGACATATAAGAACGAATCGACGGATTTACTTCAAATCTTATGTCAACATGTATTAGGGTGATACCCCAGCGCCAGTCCATTTCGGTGACCTTCGCGCCATCCTCAAGGTCACACCGAGAAATTGTTCATTTTGACACGATTTCACATTTTGTGGCGGGGGACAAAGACACGTTAGTGTCAAATACTTGTGTTATAATAAGTTTTCAGAGTTAAATGTTTCAGATCATCAAAATATATAAATGGTGAGGAAATCCAGAAGGGAAAGAAATACTTTTTCACAGCTCTAGTGCTCTTGTTTCTCAGTGTCCTAAAGGAGGTACAGTCTGTAATTCAGTTGGATTTTTACCTTCGCTCAGGCTGCATCTCTGAGCAGAATCAAAAAGGCAATTTCATCAGATAGAATTTGGCAGGCAGTGGCAGAAATTGAAATCTGGCAACAAAGAGATTTATCAAACATGTCCATGGTAGGCAAGTGTTAGTCACAATAGATCCACAATATGGTGGGCAGTAATGCTGCTCTGAAGTCTGCAGCCAAAGAAAAGTGCTGATATAGACTTTTTTAGTGAGCAACAAAAAGCAACATTTTTCTGTAATGTCCTTTTTGGGTCTTTAATTGACACAGTCAGTGCAAGGATTGTTGGTAGCCTTCATGAAAATGAGCTAAAATGACAAAACATTAGCATAATGACTCAAATATTTCAGATTAAAGAAAACAAGAAGCTAATTTTCAAGATGGCTACCAATAATTCTTGAGTTGACTATCTGTATTTCTGCCTTTTTCTCCATCAGACCCGGCTCCACCCCGAAGCTTCCTCATTCAGACACTCATTCCAGGATTGAGCACTTTGCCAGCAGGTAAGACTCAGGCTGTCCAGCACAGTCCAAGTCCAGTACTAATATTTATTGCTCAGCTTTGTTTAATGCTCAATTACGATTGGCCAATTGGATCATTCTACAGTGTGTTAATTCTGAATTGCAGATTGCTGTTGTGAATACGGACTGTTTCTATGGATGTGATGCAGTCTAAATGTAGAATCTAGTGGACTATTTTTTTGTAGAAGTAATAAAATCCATTCAAAATCAACACAATAACTTTTAATTTAATATTGTTGGTCAAATTATTGATTTCATTTATAAGTGGCTGTGGAATAAGCGGTGTCATGTCCAGCGCCGGGGTCCTGCATCACCCTGCTGGGGTTTTTTTTTTTTTTTTTTTTTTTTTTAATTTTATTTGCACTTACAACACACAATAAATAAAAAAAAAAAACAATATATGATAAGATTGAGAATGTGCAGGAAAAGGTCAAAAAACCTGTAAGGTTTATAAGCGACCTTCCTCTTTAAGACAATTAAAAAGGAAAACAAGAAATCTAATCCCTACACCACCCCTCTCCAAACACGCACACATCAGTTAAACATCCATCCATCTAACTCAGACACACTCACTTAGTCCTCCACACACGCACACACACAGACACAGTACACTCACTCACCAACACTCACACAAGATACATTAAAGAGAAAAAAAAAAAAAAAAAAATTTTAACAATTTAAAGAAAAATAATTACATTGAAATAAAATAAGCACAAAAGTACACAGGTCATATAATAACAATGCATTTTTAAGTTTGCTTTTAAAGGCATTTAAAGTGAAACATGTTTCAGTCAGGTATTTTATATCATTCCATATCACTGCACCATGGTAAGTAAAAGAAAATTTGGCAGCAGAAGTCCTGCAGAATGGAATGTGAAGATTATTATATTGTCTTGTAAAATGCGTATGAATATAAACATTGGACATAAAATAACTTTGAAAACAAACAGGAAGAGAAGAAGGTAAACACATAATTTTATACATAAGAACTCCAGTTTGGTACTTGTTAACTTCATAGACCGTGAGTAAATGCAGTTTTAAAAATAAAGGTTTACTTGGAGCTAAATAAGGAGAGTTTGTGGCTATTCTTACAAATGATTTCTGATTTCGATGAATAGCTTGTAAGTAAGAAGGATAAGTGCTAGCCCAGATTATGTTACAGTAAGAAACATAAGGATAAATTAGACTGTAATACAATGTTAACAGTGTGCTAGTTCTCAGGTAGGGTTTAACCCTTTTTATAATACCTAGTGATTTTGAAACCTTCTTACAGACATGTTCGCAGTGATTCTTAAAGCTGAGTTTATCATCAATAATGACTCCTAAAAATTTTACCGATGACACTTGTGTAAGTTTATTACCATTGATCCTAATCTTTAGTCTGTCCGAACTAAAGTTTTTGTTTTTATTCTTAAAAATAATAAAATTGGATTTCTTTACATTTAGTGATAACCTGTTCAACTGGAACCAACGAGCAAAAAAAATGAGTCCAGAATTTGCTTTTTCGACAAGTGAGTCAAAATTTTTATCACTGACAAAAAGATTTGTGTCGTCAGCAAAAAGTATAGGTGACAGATCACTAGATATTTTTGCAAGATCGTTTACATATATCAGGAACAACAAGGGTCCTAAAATGGATCCTTGTGGTACACCGCAATTTAGCACAGCCAGATGTGAGCAGTTGCCATTGAAAACAACATATTGCTTTCTGTTGGTAAGGTAGTTTACAACCCAATTTAAAATGCATTTTTTGAAACCATAACATGACATTTTTGATACCAGGATTTCATGATTCACAGTGTCGAAAGCCTTTGATAAATCTAAAAAGATACCAATGGAGTATTCATTTTTATCCAAGGCAGCTGTAATTTTTTCTCGGAGATGCAAAAGCGCCATGTACGTAGAATGATTCTTTCTAAAGCCATATTGATGTTTGAACAAGATATTATTGGCATCTAGGTGTTTCATAATTCTAATATATACCAGCTTCTCAAGAATTTTCGAAAAACAAGGTAATATAGATATAGGACGATAGTTCAAAAAAACTGATGGATCCTCGGCCTTAAACAGAGGAATAACCTTGGCAACTTTGAAGGGAGCTGGGATAATGCCTGATTTAAGAGACATAGAAAAAATAAATGTTAAAGGATCAATAATTAAGGTTGCAACTTGTTTTATCAGTGAAGCAGGGATTTCGTCATGACCTGGGGAGGAGTTTTTGAGGCATGCAATAATCTCAAGTACTTCAGCAGTACTTACATCCTCAAAGACATTTAAAACAGAATAATTTCCCTTTATAGAATCGGTGGGAGAACCACCAACCATGACAATTTTCTTTGCAATATCTGATCCCACATTCACAAAATAGTCATTAAATTTGTTTGAGATTTCGGATGGCTCTGTTATCTCGACTTCACCATCCTTAAACACAATTGGGGAGGGAGAAGAAGATTGCCTGGTATTGAGTAGTCCCTTCAAGGTATCCCATGTAGTTTTAATATTATTAACAGAGTTATCTAATTGATCACTATAATACTCACGTTTAGCATTTCTAAGAAGATGGTTGTACCGGTTCCTATTTGTCTTGAATATAGCATAGTTCAAAGGAGTAGGATTTTGAAGATATTTTTTATATACTTTATTTTTCTTAAATGCATAATTATTAAGTTCCGTTGTAAACCACGGTTTATCTAATTTGGAATTTCTTTTGTTACTGAAAGTGATTAGAGGAAAACATTGATTGAAGACAGAAAAAAACTTAGTATAGAAAAGATTATAAGCAGTATTTACATTGTCAGCCTCATAGATTGTTTCCCAGGACACTTTTCCCAGTCTCTCTTTGAAGTTGTTAATGTTTGAATTGATGAACCTTCGAGATGAGGATTTCTTTTGTTTTTTTATAAATGGATTTAGGTGCATGGAGGAAAATTGAAAAATAGGCAGGTGATCTGAGATCTCGGTATAAAAAATTCCAGATTTTAAAACATTAGACAATGCATTGGTGAAAATGTTGTCTATCAAAGTAGCAGACTTATTAGTTATTCTTGTAGGTTTGCTGATTAGAGGAAAGAAATAATTGGAAGACAGTATATTTGTTAAATCATCTATATGATATTTGATTTTCTCATTTAGTAGGTCAATATTGAAGTCACCTAAAAGGTAACAAAGTGTAGTCTCCTTATTAACATGTTCAAGCACATCAGATAAACCTTCTTTGAATTTGTTCACGTCAGTATTTGGGGGACGATATATGCATCCTACAATCACTCTTTTTTTCACATTCAGGACAACAGTTTGTATTTCAAGAAAAACAGATTCACTATTAGAAATTCAAGCATTACTTCAAGGTCAGATCTCTGTTTAAATTCAAGATCCTTTTGGACATAGAGAGAAACTCCACCACCACCTCTATTTCCTCTACATCGATGTATGGCTGTATAGTCAGCAATTTCAAAAAATGTATTTTTTTCCTCTGTCAGCCATGTTTCAGTCAGTGCAATAACTGAGAAAACATGGTTCAATGAAGAGAGATAATGATAAAAATTGTCGTAGTTTCTAGGAAGACTTCTTATATTCAAATGTAAAGTAGAAAACATATTAGTGACATTAAAAGATGCAATAAGAGAGTTCAACTGGTTTACAGAAAAATAATCACATAGAGATGAGTCATGAGCATTGCCATTCAAGTTCACGTTTACATCATTTTGAAACAAAAATAAATCAGGATCTAAAGAATTATTGTAAACCTTGTCATTGTTCTGGAGTTCCAATGAATGAAAAACTGTGTTATCTATTGTTATACTAGATTGGGACATTGCAATAGGAATATTACTGGAGGAAATCATCCCATTGACAGCATGTGGTCACTAAGCTTGGGTAGACATAAGATATCAGAAAGGAATTGATATCAGGTTTAAAACAACAAGGGCTACAATTTCTCATCTACTCAGGAGAGTCATTTTGCTGATCTCTCCTGGGTTGCACAATGAGTCTATCGTATTTCAGATAAGCCCAGTCTCCCCTGGCTCTTGCAGCTCTCATCTCCGGCAGCAAAGCTGACGCACCGCATCTGAGAAGTCTTCATTCATATATATGTCTGTACCTTTAAGGCGGTTAGCTTTTGAGAGAATTGTCTGTTTATCTTTATACCTAAATAACTTTACTATCATAGATCTTGGCCTCTTCCCTACAGCTGAAACCAAAGGCTTTCCAATGCGATGTGCTCGTTCAATTTCGATATGCTTTTGGTCAATTCCCATTTTGTCATTCAAGATTTCTCTGAGTTTCTTTTCAGAATCAGACCAACTCTCGTTTGGTGATTCTGGGATCCCATCAATAACAATGTTATTTCTCCTGGACTGGTTTTCTAAATACTCAACTTTGTCCAAACACTGTTTCTTTTCAATTTGCAGAGCCTTGGTGTCAAATTGGAGGGCTTTTATATCACATGTGGTTACTGATTTAAGGGTGGCCTTCAACAGATCTACTTCTTTTTGTGAAAATTCTAGACTGCTTTTTAACTCCTGAATTTCCCTGGACAACTCATTATGTTGTTTATTACTGGAGTCATAGATCATTTGAACGAAGCCCCTAAAACTGCTCTCTTGCTGAGCAATCAGGTCTTTAAAATAGGATTTCTGCTGATCCAAAAGATCACGAACAACTGGGAGAGAAATAAGCTCTTCATCTTCCTCAACCTTTTTCTTATTTGGTGGCATTTTGTCAAATTTTAAATAAACAGGGAAAGCAAATATACAAAGTCCTACCAGACACTACTGTCACATCCGCAAATAACTTACAGTATTAGAAGTCCCAATGGTAGATCAACAATAGTCCAAAGTGAGGGCTGGCAGCTCCTGGTAGTGGATAGCTACTCCAGAGCCTGGTGATGGTTAGCTGCTCCAGGGCCAGATGGTGGCTAGCTGCTCCAGGGCCTGGTGATGGTTAGCTGCTCCAGGGCCATGTGGTGGCTAGCTGCTCCAGGGGCTGCTGATGGTTAGCTGCTCCAGGGCCTGGTGATGGCTATTTCCTCCTGGTGGTGGCTAGCTACTCCAGGGCCCGGTAGACAGCTAGCAGATTCTGGTGATAGCTAGCTGCTCTAGGGCCTGGTGATGGTTGGTGATGGCTAGCAGCTCCTGGTGGTAGCTAGCAACTCCAGGGCCTGATGATGGCTAGCAGTTCCTGGTGATGGCTAGCTGCTCCAGGGCTTGGTGGAGGCTAGCAGCTCCAGGGCCTGGTGATAGCTAGCAGTTCCTGGTGGGGGCTAGTTGCTCCAGGGCCTGGTGGATGGCTAGCAGTTTCTGGTGGTGGCTAGCTGCTCCAGGGCCAGGTGATGGCTAGCTGCTCCAGGGCTTGGTGGAAGCTAGCAACTCCAGGTCTTGGTAGAGGCCGACAATCCTAGGTCTAATGGGGACTAACAGCTCCTGGTGGATGCTAGCAGCTCCTGATGATGGCTATTAACTGGCTTCTCCTGGAGCTTCGGCCTAGTCAGGTGGTAGCAGACTTCTCCTGGAGCCTGAGCCTAGCCTATTAGTAGCTGTCTGCAAGAGCCTAGATGTATAGTTGGCCACTACTGGGGCCTGATCCCAGTCCGGTTTCAAACACACTTTTAGGTTTAAGTCTCAAATTTCACTGTAGTAGAGTGTACAAAGACACTTACTAACAAGTAATGAAACATAAATGTGAGAAACACTGAAGATTGTGCTGATTTCGGACGGATGATCAAGATGATCAAGCAAAGAAAGTGGCCATGGCAGCCATCTATTTATTGGGTTTATTTCCCAATTATGACCAGCTTGCTGTGCATTATCCCTTATAAGGAACTCTGGAAATATATTTTTAGTGGAAGCGTTTATGTTTGCTGGGCTAGGAGGCGATAGTTATGGGGTGTTCCTTTCAAAGTAAGGCTCAGCAAGGACTGTAAGACCAAGGGCCCCAGCAGGCAAGTGCATTCTCCAAAGGATTGATTTTGTTCGACTTGCATTGAAAACCCAGTGAATCTAGGGCACCAAACTCCTCAATGCCAGCTCAAATTCTTCTCCTCTGATTTGGAGAAACACTTAATTGTAACAGTATGAAAGGCGAATTTCTGAATTGCATTTCTGAAATTGAATTCCTCTCACTGTCCAATTGCTAGTGCTCTGTTAAACACTTTTCCTTGCTTTCTGTCATTGAGATTTTAGTTTTTTGCACTTTCGGGAGATTTGGGCTCATGGAAACTGCTATCAAACCATTTGCAGCCAAAACTAATCTGTCTTATTAAACTAAAAAATGTAAGCTATCAGCTGGGTGGTATTTACTGTTATTAAGAGCGAGAAATCCGAAAGCACCACCCCAGTGTTTTCGTGTGGACAACCGAAACCGTTATTTTTTTTTAATAACAATGACATGACAGCCCCTATCACAGTTCCCACCGTCAAACAAATCATCGGAGCACAAGAGCTTTATACGCATGCTCGCCGCCTTTTTTCTTCGTTTTTGGTCTGTTTCCGTAGAAACGCTACAGCGCCATCCGACACCACACACTGGCCTGGATTATTTACTACAGCGTTTTGGGCCATTTTAGTCGTCTCTGTGTGGACGCAGATATTTTTAGAAACGATGCCGTATGGATGGGAGATTTTTTGGAAACAACAAAAAAAAGACAGTTTTCGAAAATCTCTTTCTCCATGTGGAAGAGGCCAAAATAAACACATATTTTTGATACTATATTGTTAAGTGTTTCTTTTAGCAGCAGAAAATCTATTTGCGACCAACACTGTTGTGTTGCAAATTTTAAACCACATTCTGCCAGCCCATTTCAGCAGTGTACATCACTGCTTTTAAGTGCACTGAAGTTTGCACGATATACCACCTTATAACAGATAACATTTAAACATTCCTTCGCTTTGAGAAGGAAAATTACCATTTTGGCCATATCTTCAGAACCATTTGTTCGATTGACCTGAAATTAAGTTCAAATGAATTAAGGTCATGACCTGAGGGGCTTTATATTGTATTGGGTCTATTCAAGGATTGGGGAATTGGAGGATTGGGGGCGTTCGGGGATATACCCCAAGCCATCGCCTCTGACGGCATAAGCCAAGTTTTGAAAGGATCCACTAAGGAATCTTGGACTAGCATAGAGTTGATATTGGAAAGCGGAATAACTCATGATAAAAATATCTGTCAACAATGCACATATGCACCTTTACTCATGTACGATTATGCAACTTTAATTTGGAAACAATATGTACAAAAAAAACTTGCCATTTACAAGAAAAATTCTCAGACGATAAGAAAAACAGTTGAACAGCGCTATACCATAATATGCGCAGCATTTTTAATGGATAAATGATCAATGAAACGAATTAGAGCTTCTGTATTTTTAACCACTTGTAAAAGCTTGGATTGATCAAGTTCACATTTCCTGTATATGAATGGCGTTCTGCTTACTCCAACACTAATTCCATATCATTCTTATCATGTGTTTGTTTTTGACTAGATAACAGAATTTCAGTCAGTAATGAAATCCCATCCGGTCTGCACTGGTGTCCCACCAGCACAGTGGTGGGTATTCTTGTGGATGTTTGCAAAACTTAGAGTCTCATAAACAACTTAGATGGCACCAATGTGCAGTTCTGAGGGGCTGTCTTTTTGAAGGATTTAACAGTAAGGCAGTTTTGCATAGGGGTTGTGTACGATGTGGTGGACTGACTCCTCCTCTCTTAATTGTGTTCTTTCCCTCAGACTGGCAGAGATGGAAAATCAGAACTGCTCCTTCTTCTCTGACAGCCTCTCGCCTGATGAAAGCCTGTGAGTGTACACTACTGGTCAAACGTTTGGAAGCAAGATCAAATTAGTGCAAAAACAGATCATAGTGTCATTGGCATACATTGCCACAAAATAAACATGATTATTATATAGTCACTTAATCAGAATACCTTTTGAATCAAATTATCAGGCCCATATTACCAGGCCCATGGTCCTAGTGCCCACCGGATTGCCATTGGCATCCGGTGGGCTGTAAACCATGACAAAAAGCGAATAATGCAAACTGTGATTTGTTTTTTACTTTTTCACTGAAGTTTGCCTCTTGCAAATCTTCTAAACTCAAAAACTTTTGTTAACATTTGTTCTGCAATGGTCTGGCAACATCAATGTTTACTGTACCTAAAGGTAAATGGAGGGAAATGGTGCATGTCAATGAAGGAAAAGTCTAATCATGTAGTAAATGCATCCCAAAATCCATATATTTCTACTGTTTTTTAAGAAAGGCGTTGTGAACAGAAACTTGAAGTTGCTTCCAAATTTTTGACCTGTATTGGCCTTGATTCCAAACTTCTGGCCTGTAGTTATTTCTTTCCCTCTCACCTTTCACTTCATCCACAATCCGTCCGTGTGTGTACACTACTCTGTGCCTGATCAGAATACCATTGGAGCATCTGCCATGGGTGTAAATAGGAACTTGTACAAGGAGATACTACAAAGTGAATTTGGCGTCAAGCAAAAGATGGCTGAATTATGGAAGCAATATAATCTGGATGAAGTGTTCTTTAGGTCTTTGAGCCCATTTGTTTACCTCTTAAGCCCTGAACCTCTGTGTCAAAAATGACATGCTTAAACTGAATTGAGTATTTCTCTGCAACTACAAACCCCATTTCGAATGAAGTTGGGATGTTGTGTAAAACGCGAATAAAAACAGAATGCAATAATTTGTATATATCATAAACCCACATTTTATTCACAACAGAACATAGACAACATGTCTGATTTATGAAAAATATTAGCTCATTTTGAATTTGATGACAGCAACTCATTTCAAAAAAGTTGGGATTGGGCAACAAAAGGCTAGCAAAAGGTACTAATAAAAAACAGCTGGAGGAGCATTTTGCAGCTAATTAGGTTAATTGACAACACGTGAATAACATAACTGGGTGTAAAAAGAGCATTGTAGAGAGGCAGAGTCTCTCAGAAGTAAAGATGGGCGGAGGCTCACCAATTTGCAAAAAACTGAGCCTAAAAATTGTGGAACAATTAAAATGTTCCTCAATGTCAAATTGATTTTTGAATATTTTGAATATCCCACCATCTACAGTACATAATATCATCAAAAGATTCAAAGAATCTGGTAAAATGTCTGTGTGCACCGGAGCAGATTTATTTTCAATAAAAGCAAATAAAAAAAATTAATGCAAAGATATGGTAAAAAGTAAAAACAACAAACCCGAAACACAAGAGCTATTCCCCTGCTGCTTAAAAAAAAAAAACCCTTCTACCCAGGCCCAGTTTTGAATCATGATGCTCCCACAGATGAACACACTGCATTAACCACTGAGCTAACTGAATAGCTGATATGACAAGAGCCACATTGTCAATTTCAAGATTGAGTCAGCAAAACACGTGGAGCACCCCATTTTAGCGCTTGAATTTTAGCAATCTCACGCACTAAGCATGGATTCTTTCAAATGATTCTTTCTTCAAAAACAACTGTTGAATATTTAGTGGACAATCATAGAAAAAATATAAAAAAGAAACTGGTTTAACAACTGTATATCTGCGCTCATTGGGCGTTCTGAGTCTTTGTGCTGTAATGTGAATATAGGCCACTAGATGGCAGTGTTTACCTTTTTTTTGTTCAGCTCAGACTGGAGTCATGTTTAGACATGTCCTGGACATGTCTGGGGCAAGTCTCAGAAAATTAAAAAAAAGAGGTCTAAATGTGGGTGGGGTCTGCAAAAGAGTATATAAGGAAAAGAATTGAGACAGTAGAGTAGTAGGAGAAATTGCAAGAAGAAGGATACATGTGACCAGACCTGTCATTTCTGTTCAGAACCTGAGAAGTTTCTTTTGTGGATTTTTGCCTGGATTTGAGCATTTTTCCTAACCCAGGACATCACCACGCCACCCCACCAAAACAAGGGACTGTGAATATTTTTTTGTTCTTGTTATTAGTCAATCTTGGTCAGTAGTTTAGTTAAAGTCTTTGTTTGTTAATTAAATGTGTTTGAGTTTTAAATTGTGTCTGTCATCCCTTGCTGTTGCTGTTATGTTGTAAATGAAATAACAAATTGGGGCCATAACAAATTGGGGGCTCAAGGTCCGGGATAGACCATTTTGTGAGTCATTTATTAAAAATCTAACATTTCAGATTGTAAAATTGTTTTTGTGAATTTTCCTATATAAATATATTGACAACAGCAATGGATGATTTCTTGGCATCACCAACCGTAGGGGTTTTGAAGTCTTTTAAAAAGACAGAACTGTTGGAAATATACAGACATTTGGAGCTGACAGAGGTAAAACCAGCCATGCGAAAAGCAAGACTGGCTAGAGAGATAGTTGAATATTACATTGATGAAAATGTGTTTGCACCAGGAGATCTGGAACAGTTTCCAGTGGAAAATCCAAATATAGAAATGGAACTTAAATTAAAAATGCTAGAGATTGAAAGGGAAGAAAAAGAAAAACAAAGGCAGTTTGAGTTGGAAAAATTAGCTAGAGAAGAGAAGAAAGAAAGGGAGGAAAAAGAGAAAGAAAGAGAATTTGAGTTAGAAAAATTTGCAAGAGAAGAGAAAAAAGAAAGAGAGAAAGAGGAAAGAGCAGAAAGAGAGAGACAGAGACAAAGAGATTTTGAATTAGAGAAATTCGATAGAGAAGAAAGACTCCAAATGGAGCAACTAAAAATTAAAATAGCAACTGAAAATAAATTTCGGGCGAGCCAGGAGGTAAAACTGGTGCCTCCATTTTCAGAAAAGGATGTTGACAACTATTTCCAGTGTTTTGAAAAGGTAGCAAAGAGTTGCCAGTGGCCAAAGGAACACTGGCCTCTGATGTTGCAAACTGTCCTCAAGGGTAAAGCTCAACAAGCCTATTCGGCTTTGTCTGCCGATGATTCCTCTGATTATGAGGTTGTCAAAAAGGTTATTTTGAGAGCTTATGAGTTGGTTCCAGAGGCTTACCGACAGAAATTCAGAGGTCTGAAGAAATCTGAAAATCAGACTTATGTGGAATTTGCTAATGAGAAGAAGGTTTGCTTTGAGCGCTGGTGTACTTCTATGGAGGTCAAGGATGATTTCAACTCACTAAAAGAGATGGTGTTAGTTGAAGAATTCAAGAACTGTGTTAAGGATGATGTTAAGACCTACCTGAATGAGAAGCAAGCACTGAATTTGCAATCAGCTGCCAAATTTGCAGATGAATATGTTCTCACACATAAGTCCAAATTTCAGTCTAGCAGTAACAATAAATGGTCCCAATTACAGAAAAAGGGTTACGGTGATGCCCAAGATTCCTCACCCAAAGACAAAGACAAATCTGGTGATGGTGCTCAGAAATCCAGTAACAGGTCTGATCAAAGTGTGAAAGCTGACAGTGACAAAAGTGGTCTAGTTTGCAGTTATTGCAAGAAATCTGGTAATGTTACAACTAACTGTTGGTTCCTTAAAGCTAAGAAAGGAAAAGAAAAGGACACCAAACCAAATGCCTTTGTGAAAACAAGGTTAGAAACCCCTGTAGTAGATAACCGATCTGCTAAATTACCTGCTTCTTGTGGGGCTAAAAAGCCTGATACAGCTGACTTCGTGAGGGAGGAATTTCTTCCATTTGTGTCAGAGGGATTTGTGGCTCTGAATGAGCATACTACTCCTGTCCCCATATATATCCTAAGGGATACCGGAGCTTCTCAGTCACTTTTGTTGATGGACTCCTTGGAGTTACGTGATGAGACCGCTTCAGGGGATTTCATACTTGTACAAGGTATTGAAGGGAGGACTGTATCTGTACCCCTGCGCTCTATATTCTTGAAGTCAGATTTAGTTACAGGACAGGTAAAGGTGGGACTTATGTCAAGTCTACCTATAAAGGGTGTTTCTCTGTTGCTAGGCAATGACCTGGCTGGGGGCAAAGTAGTTCCCCCTGTACATCTTACTTCACAGCCGAGCACTGAAGATGGGGATGAGGACCCATCTCTGTATCCTTCTTGCGCAGTGACTCGTGCTATGGCCAAGAAGGCTAAAGAAGAAGATGATGTGGTGCCGTCCAGTACATTGAATAGTCAGGACTCAGGTGGTTCGCCTCATGACTCTGATTGGCCTTCTATGGTTTCTCCGTTTGAGGACTTATCAGATACTTTTATCAGTTCTCTATTCAGCCAGCCGGATGGGTCTGGTGATTCTGATGTGTCTGGAGACTTGTCTCTGTCCAGAAAGCGGTTGATTGAGGAGCAAACTAATGATCCTGAAATTTGTGTACTAAAGAGGAGAGCCCTTCCTGATAAAGAAATAGACGCAGTTCCAGTTGGGTATTATCTCAAGGATGGTGTGTTGATGCGGAAGTGGCGCCCTCCTGATATCCCTGCCAATGCAGATTGGGCAGTGGTCAAGCAAATTGTTGTTCCGAAGGTCTATAGGAATGAGATCTTAACAATGGCTCATAGTTTACCTTTAGGAGGTCATCTTGGTGTTAACAAGACTGTTGATAAGATCATGAAACACTTCTTTTGGCCTGGGCTTCGGAAAGACGTTTCCAACTTTTGCAAAACCTGTCACACTTGTCAGGTAGTTGGAAAACACCAGTTAGACCCACCTGTAGCTCCATTGCAGCCTATCCCAGCATTTGGGGAGCCATTCTCTAGGGTCATTGTTGATTGCGTTGGTCCATTACCCAAGACTAGATCTGGAAATCAGTATTTGTTGACAATCATGTGTGCATCTACCAGATTCCCCGAAGCCATACCTCTACGTAACATCAAGGCAACTGCAATCTCGAAGGCTTTGATAAAGTTCTTCACCTTGTTTGGCCTTCCCAGGGAAATTCAGTCAGACCAAGGTACTAATTTCACTTCTGGTTTGTTTCAGCAGGTTGTGTATGAACTAGGTGCAAAGCAGATTCTTTCTAGTGCCTATCATCCAGAAAGTCAGGGTGCCTTAGAGCGGTTTCATTCCACTCTCAAGACAATGATGAGGACTTATTGTTATGACCATGAGAAAGACTGGGATGAAGGGGTTCATTTGCTGTTGTTTGCAGCTAGAGAAGCAGTGCAGGAGTCTACTGGATTCAGTCCATTTGAGCTAGTGTTTGGTCATGAAGTGAGAGGACCTTTGCTATTATTGAGTGAACAATGGCAAGAGAAAGAACCGCATATCAGTCTGTTAGACTATGTTAGCAAGTTCAAGGAAAGATTGCGTGCAGCTTGTGACCTAGCCAAAGAGAACTTGAAATCAAGTCAGGGAAAAATGAAAACTTGGTATGATCATAAGGCTAGAAGCCGTGAGTTTAAACCAGGAGATAAGGTCCTTGTGTTGTTTCCCTTGCAGTCCAATCCATTGCAGGCAAGATTTCATGGTCCTTATGAAATTCTGACAAAACTCAATGATCTCAATTACATTGTGAAGACTCCAGATAGGAGAAAACCAAAACAATTGTGTCACATTAACATGCTAAAGCCTTATCATGACAGAAATGCTAGGGTTGCAGCTGTCACTTCAGATTCTCCAATGGTCGAAACGTGTGAAGATGAGGGGGAGTTTCAAGATGATGAACCAAGAATTAAAGCTGAAGTTCTTTCATGTAAATTGTCAAATACTGAAGTGTTGCAAAATCTTGATGTAAAACTCCAGCACTTAGAACCCTCACAGAGAGATCAGTTTGAAAGGTTGATCAAGAAATATGAGGATTTGTTTCCTGATGTTCCAAAGAGAGTTACTATAGCCTCTCATGATGTAGATGTTGGTGATGCCAAACCAATAAAACAGCATCCATACCGGATGAATCCTGAAAAGAGAAAGATTGCTGAGAAAGAGGTTGAGTACATGTTAAAACATGATATTATCAGACCCTCCAACTCCGATTGGAGTTCACCCTGTGTGCTAGTTCCAAAACCTGATGGAAGTACTAGATTCTGTACAGATTATCGCAAAGTCAATGCTGTAACTAGAACTGATGTGTTTCCAATACCTAGGATTGATGATTGTATTGATAGTGTAGGGCAAGCAAAGTTTCTGACCAAGATTGATTTATTGAAGGGTTATTGGTGTGTGCCTTTAACTGAGAGGGCCAAGAGCATCTCTGCTTTTGCCACACCATCTGGATTGTACCAGTATGAAGTCCTACCCTTTGGCATGAAAAATGCCCCAGCCACGTTCCAAAGGATGATACAGTCTACAATCGCCGGATTGCCACACACGGGTGCATACATCGATGACCTGATCACATGGAGTGACTCCTGGAAAGAACATCTAAAAGATGTAGAGACGTTGTTCCAGCGCCTGACCCAGGCTAACCTGACTGTTAACCTGAGCAAGAGTGACTTTGGTTGTGCTACTGTCACCTATCTTGGCTACGTCATAGGCCAGGGTAAGGTGGCACCCATAAATGCTAAAGTCCAAGCCATCATGGACTTTCCAGTTCCTGACAACAAAAAAGCTTTGCGCCGCTTCCTTGGAATGATCGGGTACTACCGCAAGTTCTGCAAGAACTTTGCTGAGATTGCTCTCAGTCTAACTAACCAACTGAAGAAAGGCGTAAAGTTCACCTGGGATGATGCATGCCAGAGAGCCTTCGATCGCCTGAAGTCTCTGCTGTGTCACTTCCCCGTGCTCAAATCTCCTGACTTCAACAAACCGTTCTCCATCGCGGTCGATGCTAGCGACCAAGCTTGTGGATCTGTGCTCCTACAGAGAAGTGACTCTGATGACATTGAGCATCCCGTGGCATACTTCTCCAGGAAGTTCAATCGCCACCAAAGGAACTATTCCACAATAGAGAAGGAACTGTTGGCTCTGGTCCTTTCATTACAACACTTTGAGGTTTATGTTTGTACAGGACAAAAGCCAATGATTGTGTACACTGACCACAATCCGTTAATGTTTTTGAGTAAGATGAAAAACAAGAATCGGAGATTGTTGAATTGGAGTTTGATTTTACAGGAGTTTGACTTGGAAATTAAGCATATGAAGGGTACAGACAATGTAATTGCTGATTGCTTATCCCGTGTTTGAATGTGCATATATATAGCATATATATGAATGTGTATGTGTTTGAATATTGTATGATATGTATATATAGACAAGTGTTCACTTAAGCATTTTGTTTTGAAAAGAAAAATTTTGCCTTTATGAGTCAAAATTTTTCCCTTTTGGAATGGAGGTGTAATGTGAATATAGGCCACTAGATGGCAGTGTTTACCTTTTTTTTGTTCAGCTCAGACTGGAGTCATGTTTAGACATGTCCTGGACATGTCTGGGGCAAGTCTCAGAAAATTAAAAAAAAGAGGTCTAAATGTGGGTGGGGTCTGCAAAAGAGTATATAAGGAAAAGAATTGAGACAGTAGAGTAGTAGGAGAAATTGCAAGAAGAAGGATACATGTGACCAGACCTGTCATTTCTGTTCAGAACCTGAGAAGTTTCTTTTGTGGATTTTTGCCTGGATTTGAGCATTTTTCCTAACCCAGGACATCACCACGCCACCCCACCAAAACAAGGGACTGTGAATATTTTTTTGTTCTTGTTATTAGTCAATCTTGGTCAGTAGTTTAGTTAAAGTCTTGTTTGTTAATTAAATGTGTTTGAGTTTTAAATTGTGTCTGTCATCCCTTGCTGTTGCTGTTACGTTGTAAATGAAATAACAAATTGGGGCCATAACAGTGCGTAATATTGCCTGGCAGCCAGAATGCAGAAAAAGAAAAAACAGCAATCACAACAAACACCCCAGCAACTACATACACAAAAAGTGTGATAGCAATGATGTATGCTCAACTGTGTGCTCAAAATGAAATTTTGTATACCGCTGTCATCTGCACAATAGCTCAGTGACTTACCCACTAAGCTCATTCCAATGATACTTCATTTCCTTATGAACAGCCAGCCGGCGAGCCATAGAAACTACTTTGATGATGTCTCCTGAATGTTTACTGGATAATTATAGCAAAAATACCAAAAAGAAATCAGTTTTAAGATTATATTGTAGCGCTTTACAAGCAGATGAGCGTAACTGCACATGGAGTCTGAGTTTCACGCACTGGGAATACAAGGCTCCATCTAGGTTCGTGTGATTACGGTCATTGAGGGCTCATTGGAAAAGTCAGAGCCCATACAATCAAATGGCCACCCCGAAATTCAAATTGACCGCATCACAAGCCAACCAAAAACATACATGGAGACTGGGAGATGTATTTTCAATATAAAGCAGACGCATTGGACTAACAATAGACAGCGCATATTTACCGTCAAACACAGTTTTTTTTTTTTACAAAATGGCAAAGGAAAGGAAAAATTTTTGCTCATCGCTGGTGCATGTGAAGTGTATGCCTGCTGTTCTTTGAGTGTGTTGTCGGTTTAAAATGAAAAGACATATCATTGGATTCTGTGGACTTTCCTCTTTCATTTGATTTATGGTTTGAATGCATACCACATATTCTGAGAAACGCTAGCAATGGAGCACTGATATTATTTTATCCCATGTTTTGCTACACGCTTATTTACTTTCTTGGTGCTTGAATTGTGTTCGGTTTAGGTAAAAATGGTCATGATGAACTTTTCGCTGAGTTTCTTCCCTCTAAGAGGATATGCCGCCTCATGATGATACTATTAGGAAACATGCTGTAATTATTATGTGTGATGACCACCCCCAGTACTGGGGGCATTCGGGTTTAAGAGGTTAACGGACTATAGAACTTTATTCCTGAGTTTGCAAGCCTATCGTGCCGACAAGGCATTAGTAATGGGCATGCAAAAGTCTCAACTTTAAATTATAATGTTGCAAGAAAACATTTGTTCAAAATCACATTTTACTTATATAAACTACTTAAACTATAATTATAAAAATAAGAAATCTTTTATTTCCATTCAAACGTATGTTTCACACTTTGTGACGTACCCCAGGGAGGGACAGAAGAGCCGACACAAGTTTGGGGATTCCAGTTTTCGCCAGCTTTTATAATATAAAACTTGTTACACAGGCACAGGGAAAGAAGGCAAGAGAGAGATAAAAAGAGATCAATATTCCCTGCCACCATGGAATCCCGTTTTTGAATTGAATCAAATCAAAGTAGCACACACACACACAATATTTTTTCATTGACATAAAGAAGTTTCTGAGAAAACTTATCCCTACTTATCTGGATGGAGGGATGGAAGCATTGAAGAACATGCTCTGTTGCATTATCCCTCAATCCATTTTGTGTTGTTGCGAGGGATAAAAAATGAACTGTCAATACCCCCACTCTTCACCCTTATGGGATTCAGGCACAAATAATAAACTGAAATAGGAAACACAAAATAAAAGGAACATGTTGCTTTCCAGCTTGCTCTCCGTGCGATGGAATCACTCAATTCAATTCAATTTCCTTTATTGGCTTGAATGTCAATATACCAATATTGCCAAAGCATCATAGGACAATTCTTCTATAAAAAAATAAATTAAGATGAAATATGTACATATATAATTATACATACAATGATTCATCGAATAAATTGAAAGTAGAAAGAAGACGACAATGGCTATATATACAATATATATATATAAAAAGTAATTTTTTGAGAACGATAGATAATCTTTGTCCAGAAATGTTAAATTATTAAATCATAAAAAATCATAAATATGAAATGTGAAATAGTTTTGAGAAAAGTTCTCTCTCTCTCTCTCTCACACACACACACCCTCACACACGCTCACAGAGGTCCCGGTCTCAGGCACTCACTGCAAAGTGAGGCACACATTTAAAGTCTGCAGGCTACTGATTCATGCAGCCAGGTGTGTGCCACCATAATGAGTGGGCACAGTCCCTGGCTCAGACAGCATCACTCATGCGAAGTGAGCCTTACACCACAGAAAGCTAAAAATGGGTCTTTGTCTTGATGGTCTGCTTTGGACATTTGAACAACAGAAAAACTTAACATCCTCTCATATATTGTTAAGACACTTGCGAGAAAGTACCACAGATCTTGTAATATGTTTTGGCTATCTCAAATGAATGCCACTAGGCTGATAACAATATTTCATTGTCTATCTCTGTTGAAACTCATAAACTTATTTTATGAAGGTATTTCTGGTAATTCTCAGTTCGCTGTCCATTCTGTTCTGACTCAGGGATGAAGATCAGTCCCTCCCGCGGCGCTCAGGCGTGGCTTTTGAGCCGAACGCCATCACTGGTCAGCACCTCCTTCACGACATCAATTGTGAGGACAGGGAGGAGTTGCAGAGGACAGTGGCCCGTCTGGAGAATGAGAACAGGTGAGGAGACACATGCGTTCACTGGAACATACTGTCAGTGTCTCAAAGTGAATGTACAGTGGACTGGATTCTGAAAAAGAAGCTACTAATTAGGGCTGGGCAGTATGGCCTAAAATTTATATTGCGGTATATTTTGAAGCATACAAGGTTACGATATATATTGCAATATATTCCTTAGTATGTACACTGCTCAAAAAAATAAAGGGAACACTAAAATAACACATCCTAGATCTGAATGAATGAAATATTCTTATTAAATACTTCGTTTTTTACATAGTTGAATGTACTGACAACAAAATCACACAAAAATTATCAATGGAAATCAAATTTATTAACCTATGGAGGTCTGGATTTAGAGTCACACTCAAAATTAAAGTGGAAAAACACACTACAGGCTGATCCAACTTTGATGTAATGTCCTTAAAACAAGTCAAAGTGAGGCTCAGTAGTGTGTGTGGCCTCCACGTGTCTGTATGACCTCCCTACAATGCCTGGGCATGCTCCTGATGAGATGGCGGATGGTCTCCTGAGGGATCTCTTCCCAGACCTGGACTAAAGCATCCGCCAACTCCTGGACAGTCTGTGGTGCAACGTGGCGTTGGTGGATGGAGAGAGACATGATGTCCCAGATGTGCTCAATTGGATTCAGGTCTGGCGAACGGGCGGGCCAGTCCATAGCATTAATGCCTTCGTCTTGCAGGAACTGCTGACACACTCCAGCCACATGAGGTCTAGCATCGTCTTGCATTAGGAGGAACCCAGGGCCAACCGCACCAGCATATGATCTCACAAGGGGTCTGAGGATCTCCCCTCGGTACTAATGGCAGTTAGGCTACCTCTGGCGAGCACATGGAGGGCTGTGCGACCCCCCAAAGAAATGCCACCCCACACCATTACTAACCCACTGCCAAACCGGTCATGCTGGAGGATGTTGCAGGCAGCAGAACGTTCTCACGGCGTCTCCAGACTCTGTCACGTCTGTCACACGTGCTCAGTGTGAACCTGCTTTCATCTGTGAAGAGCGCAGGGTGCGAGTGGCAAATTTGTCAGTCTTGGTGTTCTCTGGCAAATGCCAAAAGTCCTGCACGGTGTTGGGCAGTAAGCACAACCCCCGCCTGTGGATGTCTGGCCCTCATACCATCCTCATTGAATCGGTTTCTGACTGTTGAGCAGACACATGCACATTTGTGGCCTGCTGGAGGTCATTTTGCAGGGCTCTGGCAGTGCTCCTCCTGTTCCTCCTTGCACAAAGGCGGAGGTAGCGGTCCTGCTGCTGGGTTGTTGCCCTCCTACGGCCTCCTCCACATCTCCTGATGTACTGGTCTGTCTCCTGGTCGCGCCTTCATGCTCTGGACACTACGCTGACAGACACAACAAACCTTCTTGCCACAGCTCGCATTGATGTGCCATCCTGGATGAGCTGCAGTACCTGAGCCACGTGTAGATTGTAGAGTCCGTCTCATCTACCACTAGAGTGAAAGCACCGCCGGCATTCAAAAGTGACCAAAACATCAGCCAGAAAGCATATGAACTGAGAAGTGGTCTGCGGTTACCACCTGTAGAACCACTCCTTTATTGGGGGGTGTCTTGCTAATTGCCTATAATTTTCACCTGTTGTCTATTTCATTTGCATGTGAAATTTGATTGTCAATCAGTGTTGCTTCCTAAGTGGACAGTATGATTTCACAGAAGTGTGATTGACTTGAAGTTACATTGTGTTGTTTAAGTGTTCCCATTATTTTTTGAGCAGTGTATTTTGTTTGTACGTGTGTGTATGTTTGTATGCATACATATTATATATGGGTGTATTTATGTATATTTGTATATATATTTTTGTTTTGTTTTTGTGTCTGTACAGTGCTCAAAATGAAAACTATCATAAAATGTAAATTGAAAAAGAAATGAGAAACAAACACGTGATATTTTGTAGTATGAAAAAAATGACAGATTAACTCTACTATATTTCTTGACTCGAACTTCTTAAGTTGTATTACTCCACCAGAGTCCTACAGGGAGAGTATCGGCGGCTGAAATGGCAGCATGCAGAAGCTGCAGCCTGTCCCCAGCTAGCGGAGACCGCATCCCAGGGTTCAGAGGATCAAGAGCTGCTGGCAGAGGCTCGCGCCCTCAGGCAACACAAGTCCCGATTGGAGACCCGCATGGGGATCCTGGAGGATCATAATAAGCAGCTTGAGTCTCAGCTGCATCGACTGAGAGAGCTCCTCCTACAGGTGGGGGAAAGGATTGTGTACAGGAGAGTGATAAAACCAGCGAAGATGACTCGCAGAGCGCTGCAGAATCTAAACCAGGAAAGAAGGGAGTACTGGGTGTCTGCAAGACAGACATCCCCTGTCAGAGGGAGGGATCAGAGACTGAGATAATGGGGATAGAATGACTGTCAGACAAACAAGTCTGGGTGTATTTCATTTCATTGGTTTTCAGAAATGTATCCACACTACTCTGTGGAGGTTTTGTTTGCATTTCCTCCAGTTTTTCACGTTTGAATTTGACTAGTCCTTCATTTTGTAAGCATATAATGGACATTCAGCAACTTTCACTCAACAGCACCTTTTCCTTCACCATCTGAGAAGCCACCCTTTGTCGTTGTAGCAAGAAGAAAATTGTCTGCTACAATGAAAGGAATGGTTTGTGGAACTTTTTTGAATAGGTTGGTTTGGACTACTAATTTAATGATTATTTGCAGAAAACATCATCCTATTTAAAACGTTACATAGTTTGTATTATACTTGGAAAGCATTGCTTCTGAGAACACTGTCTGGATTTCCTCCTGAAATGCATTGTTCTCGGATTACTCCTTTGAATACACTGTTCTTGAATTGTTCCTCATCAAATTTTTTCTCATATTTTTGGCAGGCGAAGGGGGATTCAGAAACAAACTCTGTGCCATCTTCTGTGTCCTCACCTGTGTCTGCAAGTGGCCATCTCGGGGAGCAGCCCAGCAGAGAAACTCCCGACACAGAGGCTGCAGGTCATCATTCACACAGTCAACCCTTAAACTCTTAACTCTCCACATAATCTTTAGCTTAATTAGCTTCAAAGTCAGAAGAAGTATTTTTCATGTTGCCGGACAACGTAATTCATATTCTGTATCAGCTGGTTGCAGTGCTTCAGTGTGGCTAAGTCAGATTTATATTGAAGGAGGTATTCAAACCCAGGAGGCCACGTTTACATGGCTACAGCATTATATCAAAAGGAAAATATCTTGTACTTCATTTTACATACATTTCCGTGCAATTCAGCTGCTAGACAAATTTGGGATCATTGTAAATCTTGGGATCTCCACTGGAATATACAATAGGCCTGAAGTTCCACAGGTTTGAATACTGCAGCTGCATTTGATAGACCCATATACAGGTCTGTAGGTTTTATTGGGTTTAAAGAAAGAAATGCACATTCCTATTTGAAGACTAGATCAGGAGAAAACACAGAATAAAGGGACAATTCTTTTTCTGAAATTTCCAATTTGCAAACTATATAAAAAAAGCTGGACTCTAACGCATGCCATCTCAAAAATGTGCGTGGTTCTCTGCCAAAATGTGCCAGTCAGCATTATGTTCACAACTGTTGTCATTGCCCTAGTGTTCACGTACGCGAAAGAAACCCAAACAAGTGATCTTTTAGAGAACAACTAAAAGGTTACATAGTAAGAGAGATTAGAGCAATGAACAATCTAGTGCTGTGGATTTAAATTAGGGATTTAAATTTCTGCAGGGGAAAATGAACAGGATGGTGGAGACACTGTGCTGCAGCTTCAGCAGGTGATTGAACAGCTGCGAAATGTTCTACCACCTGAACACGGTGAGTCCAGATGGGAGCCCATGTTCTGAAGTCCATGTAATGGGGGTCAATTGCATTACTTCAACAGAATATAAGCAGCATTTAAGACTATCTCTAAATGTTTTGATACCTATCCTAATGTCTAACAAGCTGAATGAGAATGCAGTCTTAGTGGTAAAATTAGCAAACCCACCATAAGCCTTGAATGTCCTTAACCCTTTAACTACCTGCACCTTTGGTTGACTCATTGTATGTTATTGAAAGATGTGTTGAACTTAACCTGATTAAGCCATCTGTATCACTCGATTGAGGCATGTAATGGCAAAGAAATCCAATCGGTTAAGTTCAACACATTCAGTTAGATACAGTGACTCAAATTGTGCTCTATCAAAAGGTTATGCAGGCAGGTCAAGGGTTAAACGTATCTTTTACATAAATGCTCAGTAATTTAATGTCATTCACTGTTAGGTCAAATAATGTTGGCTTCTGGTACTGGTATCAAACATGCGACTTTAGCACAGTAAACACAATTTGAAACAAAGTCATATTGATTCTCTTGGTCTTTAGGCACTGCGTGACGTGGCTAATACTGGGCCTGGCCCGGAGTCCACAACTTGGCTCGCTGGAATGGGTCCTGAGGGCTGTCCAAATCTGGGAGCAGATAACACAAGGGCACACCTGCACATTTCAGCAGAATTCCACAAAGTTTTTCTTGCACTAACTTCCTGGAATACCTAATCTATTCAGATGCTGTTCTAGTCTGCCATTGAACATCATGCCAGGTCAAGCTAAATATGGCTTTCAGCAACACACAAGGTTTCAGATTTGTATGCGTCCAAGGTCCTCATATCCCAGCACGCTTCACCTCATTTTTTAGCATTCTTTTGTATACCCATCCGTCAGCTCATGCACACTCATGCAAACTCTGCATGGGCCCTAGCTGCTATGTATTTTACAGCTGCGCAAAGAACTGATTGAGGTAAGCTTCATTTGAGAGCATTTTTTTTAAATCATCCCTCAGTGAAAATCACAATTTCTTCACAGCAACCAAAGTCTTCTTCCTGGTGCCTCTTTTTGAAAGGCCACTGTTACTCTGTAATTCTAGGCATGGTTCAACTATCTGGAGGGTCGAGGGTCATGCCACTCAAGCATGCACTCACATTCACAAATACGCAGAAGTGCACTGGCAAGACAATGAACTGCAGTTTTTGGAAATTTTTTCCCCACAAAAGTCCCCAAAAGTCTTAAAGTGAAGGTCATTTGTGCAACAAAGTAATTTTGAAAACATGGACAATTAGATGGCATGTCCACCCAGTAAGATTTATCATAATGGAAAATAAACACAGGAACTCACTCAGGACCTGTTATGACAAAATGTGAATGTGCTTTTGTCCACACACTGGATACAAAGCTGTATGAAAGAGGCTGTCTTTTGACAGAAAACAGTTTTAAATAACTGATCTTCCTTAAATTTAATATATTGTGAACTTAATCCAGTGTACAAACTCCACATCTTTCAGTAATCACGTTAATCTGATAAAATTGGATCAAAAGAAACGGATCCCATCAAATGCAGCAGAAGTACAGTATAAAGCATATTTCTTTAAAAAAATGATTTGTAATTTAAAACATTCATACTCTATGTGTGTAATTTTCCACTACCCTTATTGTCAGGTAGAATAGGTAGAAGGTAAAAGGTATGTTATTCACAATGTCGTGTAAGTTGTTAAAGGTCAAGCATTCAGGGATTAGGTTACGATGGAGGATATTTGGCTCTTGGATTTATTTTTTATTTTACCCACGAACGAGCTAGAGAGGGAGGAGTTAGAGCAGGTTGATTATACTTGAACTGCATGGTCAGATGAAAGTTGCAAAGACATCGTTGGGACAATTCTAGCAATGTTGTCATTAAAAAACATTGCTGGGTATTATTATTATCCCCCGTAGCGCGATTAGCGCGAAGCGGGGGATATAGCATTGGGCCCGTCGGTCCGCACATACGTCCGTACGGACACACAAAATTGAGGCGGCAGGGGATATTGCCATGTTAGTGGCAAGCACTTGTTGTTGTTATTATTATTATTATTATTATTGTTGTTGTTGTTGTTATTACTAGAATGCAACTTTACATGTCTGAAGCTACTGCTATGAAACATGATCAGAAAATGCGATGAAATAATCTTGAGTACAATTGCATTGCGTTCTCTCCCACAGTCCAAAGACATACAATTAAGACTAGTCGGAGACTCTGAATTGCCGGAAGGTAAGAGTTTGTGAGTGAATGGTATATGAATGGTGTGTGCGTCTTATGATAGATTGACAAGTCGTTCAGGTTGCGTCCCTGCCTTTCGCCTGTAGTCAGGTACCACACCCAAGCTGTGATTAGCTGATGCACATAATGGTAGCAACCCACTTACAGAAATGTAAAATTTAAGCAAACCATCCATCCATCCATCTATCCAGCCATCCATCCATCTACTTCCGCTTATCCGGGGCTGGATCGCGGGGGCAGCTGTCTAAGCAAGGATGCCCAGACTTCCCTCTCCCTGGACACTTCCACCAGTTAATCCGGGGGTATCCCAAGGCGTTCCCAGGCCAGCCTAGTGACATAGTCTCTCCAGCATGTCCTGGGTCATCCCCGGGGCCTCCTCCCGGAGGGGTATGCCTGGAACACCTTCCCAGGAAGGCGTCCAGGGAGCATCCGATATAGATGTCCGAGCCACCCCAGCTTGCTCCTCTCGACGTGGAGGAGCTGCGGCTCTACTCTGAGCTCCTCCCGGGTGACAGAGCTTCTCACCCTATCTCTAAGGGAGCGCCCCACTACCCTGCGGAGGAAACCCATTTCAGCCGCTAGTATCCGAGATCTTGTTCTTTTGGTCATGACCTAAAGTTCCTGACCATGGGTGAAGGTAGGAACGTAGATTGACTGGTAAATCGAGAGTTTCGCCTTTCGGCTCAGCTCCTTCTTCACCACAACAGATCGGTACAATGACCGCATTACTGCTGCGTCCTCCCGTCCTCCCTGGAATAGACTTTACCCGGGAGGCTGAGGGGTGTGATCCCCCTATAGTTGGAGCACACCCTCCGGTCCCCGTTCTTAAAAAGAGGGACCACCACCCTGGTCTGCCAGTCCAGAGGCACTGTCCCCGACTGCCACGCGATGCTGCAGAGGCGTGTCAGCTAAGACAGCCCTACAACGTCCAGAGACTTGAGGTACTCAGGATGGATCTCATCCACCCCCAGTGCCATGCCATCGAGGAGCTTCCGAACTACCTCAGTGACTTCAGCCCGAGTGATGGATGAATCGACCTCTGGGTCCCTAGCCTCTGCTTCCTCTATGGAAGACGTGTCAGTCGGATTGAGGAGATCCTCAAAGTATTCCTTCCACCAGCAGACAATATCCCCAGTCGAAGTCAACAGCAAACCAAATGTGCAAAATATTACCACGAGCTTTATCTGGGATCTTAGTAGATCAGGCCATAAGTACTCTATCGCGTTACTTTATAACACGTTACCCCCAACACTGTTCATTTCAAATCCAGTATGCTCAGTTACAGTGCCAAACATAACACCTGTATGTACGTCTTTATAATATAGTGAGTTTTTTAAAATCATGCTCAGATTAATTGACAGTGGGGGGAGGATGACGGGCAAACTTGCCTCAACAGCTACTGATGTGTAGCTTCTACCTGGCTGATGCCTAAAAGCACTTTGCACCAGAATGCTGACTGATGGGTACACAAACAAAAGGCGTTACAGGCCCCGCCATTACTAATACCTTGCTCATTAGTGTTTCTTCATTTATATCACTTCAACATGCAGCTTTTCATGCCCATCCAGATCCATCCACATCACCTCTGCCATACCTTAATCTTAATGGTGTTCCTGGTCCCTTGCTAAGCAGCTGTGGTTCCCCCCTACATGATGGTCAGACCATTTTCTTCCTGAAGCGCTGATGTGATATCATACAGTGCTGTGAAGAAGTAATGCCCCTTGTTTTTAATTTATTTTTGCTTGTCATATTGAAAAGTTTCTGATCATCCACCTAATTATGATGTTAAATGAAGAAAATGTAAGTAAACAAAAATGCAGATTGTAAATGATTGTTTCATGTATTGAAGTTTGAGTTTTTCAAAACCTATATCACTCGTGAAAAAATGATAGTCTCCCGAAACTTAATAACTGGCTGTGCCACCCCTTGGCAGCAAAAACTGAAATCAACCATTTGTGATGGCGGGTAATGAGTCTTTTGTGATGCGGTAGAATTTTTATCACAGAATTGTTTGAACTCCACCATATTGTGGGGTTCTCGAGCATGAGCTGCTCGTTTAAGGTTATGCCACAGCACCACAATCAAATTCAAGTCAGGACTTTGACTAGGCCATACCAAAACCTGAATTTTGTTTCTTTTGTTTGTTTCAAAGGTGGACTTGCTTGTGTGCTTTGGTTCTTTGTCCTTCTTCATAACCCAACTACGCTTGAGCTCTAGGTCACAGCCTGATGGCCAGACATTCTCCTGCAAAATTTTCTGGTTGAGAACAGAATTCATGGCTGCACTAATTATGGAATGTTGCCCAGGCACTGGAGCAACAAAGCAGCACCAGGTCATCATACTACCACCAGCATGTTTGACTGTTGGTATGATGTTATTATTGTGGAGTTTGGGGTTAGCTTTCCGTCAGATAAAAGAGGAACCAAAACTTTTCCAAACTGGCAGATGTCAATGAGCTTGTTTCTCATCGATTCTTGAACTTCTTAAAATCATGGCATCATACGTTGTTTTTTTTTTCTTATTTCACATTGCCAGAGAAGTTAAATATTAGTGATGTTTAGATCACTATGATCACTATTTAGATCAGTCAATGGGGCTGGCTGTAATCATCCCTGGGTGTATCTTGTGAAATTCAACCAAAAGTATGTATCAATTAAATTTGTTTAATTGGAGGATTTAGCAACTAAAAGAGGCAACTAATTTTTCACATTGGGCCAGGTAGGGTTGGAAAGCTTTTTTCCTTCAGTGAATGAAATAATCATCTCAAAGTTGCATTTTGTGTTTACTGGGTCTGATATTAAAATTATTTTGACGATCCAGAATATGTAATTATGAAAAATATGCAATAATCAAAGAAATTAGGGAGGGGTTAAATACTGTTTCATAGCCCTAAAGTTGCGGACCATCAGTTGCACAAATGCCTATATGCCAGTTATAAATTATTTAATAGGAAGTGAACGTTCTTAAAATGGAAGACAAGAATTAAATGATCCCTGTGCTGAATGCCAAATTAATCAACTCTTTGATCCAGACACAATCTGGACAATGATCCAGTCACAATCTTGAATTCAGAATGGATGTATAAGCTAATGTACCAGAGGAAGTTACTGCCTTGCTATATGCCCTATAGTAAGTCTGATTGGATAGCCCTGAAATATTGTGCTCTGCTTTTAATGTAGTTTAGCTTCAACTTTCCACCTCACAAACTTGATTGTCTGTTTTAATTAATCACTTGTAATAACTTTACACAAGCTTTGTTCCAGTTTATATTTTTATTTTGCATTAAAATAACTGTTAAAGGCTGTCTTTAAAATGGCTTACAATTTGTTTTCTACTTATACTGTGTACAGAATAAATTCATACTTGTTCTACGCAACGAGTTGGCATGTTTTTCATTTTCCTCGATGTTCCTTGTGAATTGTATTTGGACTCAGTTTACCAGTCGTAGAATCTTTACATTAGCGGTTTGGAAATTCAGATTCTGACTGCATCCAGCTGTGCCACCCTTAATTTTTTGGGTTCTTTCTTTTAACCTTTTGAAAAATAGGTTTGCATCTAAAATCTCATTTTTGAATAGGGATGATTGTCATGGTGTTGGCCTGCAGGCCCTTCCCCCTGCTGCATTCTTCGCCTCCACCTTAACGAGCCACACCTGTTGCTCGTTAAGGTGGAGGTGAAGTGTTGGTATTTAAGGGTTGGCTACACGTTATTTTGGTGCAGCAGTATTCTGAGTTTCTTCCTTGAGCCCTGCTTTTTTTCTGCACGCTGCTGCTCCCCTCAATGGTTTTACTTTTTGTATATTTAATTGAAGAGTTTTATATTTTTACTCAGCCTGTGCGTTTGGGTCCCTATTCTCTTTTTGGGAACATGGTCCCAGTGCCCAACGGCTTATGTGTCTTTTGCTGTTGGGCCATAACCATGACAATGATAAGGAAAATTGAAGTAAAATAAGACGTTTGTCGCCTGCAGGTCAGCGTGTCCTCGGACCCCCTTAAGCAATCGTTCCCAAAATCTGGTTTAATATTGGTTCAGTGCACCACCAAGCACATTATTCAACCTATTTTAGCATGCCATTGCTTGCTATGATGAATTTGTGATGGAGAGTGTAATATCTGATGCAGTTATTTCTGAACTATATTGAAGAAATTCATAAAACCTAGAGTAAGCATAACACATCTCCAGTTTTTTTACTGGTTGCCAACACACACATAAAGAACATATATGTGAAATTTCAAAGCAGTGTGACTTATACCCCTGGAGATATAAAAGTTTTCATGTACAACCATATTATTGACAGTTTTTCTTCAGAGGCATGATACCATCTCTGCTCCTCATTTTCACCAAAAAGAATGTAATAAATTGATTCCTCAGGGTCCAATTAATCTAAAAACCAAGTTTCAAAGGTATATGATACATATTAATGATTTTTGGGGTGCTGAAAAGCGTATTTGAATAATTAATGGCACGAAATTCTCGGAAAGTATGTGAAAATTCTGAAACTTTAAACCATTGCCAAAGCCGACATAATTGATTAAGCTGAAATTTTCAGGATACACTAGTTTCAATGCTTATTTTGACATGTGTGTGTGTGTGTGTGTATATATATATATATATATATATATATATATATATATATATATATAATTTTTTATTTATTTTTTTGCCACTTCTGAGATGGTGTGGTGGAAGCAATTTGTTGATCTGACATGGAATGACCCTCTAGCTTATTTGTCATATTTAAATGTGCCAGATCATCCAACTCATTCATTGAAGGTAAAGAGATTTTCAAAACCTATATAACCCATGTGAAAAAATAATTGTCCCACCAAGCCTAATAACTAATTGTACCACCCTTGGCAGTTACAACTGCAAACTCTTCTCTACGGAATTGTTTTAATTCTGCCTCATTAGAGGGTTTTCCAGCATGAACTGATCTTTTAAGATCAGTCATGCCAACTGCATCTCAATCGAAATCAAGTCAGGCCACTCCAAAACCTTCATTTTGTTTCTTTTTAGCCATTCAGCGGTGATAACCCAACTGCGCTCGAGATTTTTTTTTTTTTTTTTTTAAATTTGGCATCTCCAATCCCACCCAATTCTAGAATGCCCAATCCGAGAACTATGTACAGGGCTTACTCGCATGCAACCCCCTGTTACCAGCTCAGGAGAGAGAGGCACTTCACGGCACTCCTTTGAAGCTTACGCCAGTCAGCCCCTGCATCTTTACACTCATTGGTCGAAACTTCAAAAGTTCAGAATGAGGGCAGAGGATACCCGAGCATGAGCAAGTTCAGAATCTCACTGACGAGCAACCGGCTGGCCAACAGGAGGTGCTTGAGCAATGAACAAGGAAACCATTTTTTTAACATTCCTTACCAGCAGTCCCTTTTCAATTTGCATTCCCACAGCGCTTTAACCAGTTGCGCGCTGTTCTGAAACAGCTGCCGACCACTGCCAGTAGGTATGACCGGGGATAGAACCCACACCGTTAGTAGTCACTATTGCTCCGCAAATGTAACGCCTCAACCGAGTGAGCTAACCTGGCAGCTCTGTGCTTGAACTTTTGACCACAAACTGATGAATTTTGTGGGTGTGAGTGGAATTCATGATTCCATCAATTGTGGGAAGCTGCCCTGATTTTTAACCCCTTTGTGCAGATGTGTCCACCAGCGGTCATGGAGCCGAAAATTTATGCACGCAGTTACAATATTCATCACTCGATGGCACATCTGGACTAGTCAATGAATATTCACAAGCAAGCCGAGCAAGAACACGGTTTAGAGTATGGAAGAGTTCTGTCCCATTCCTGTTTTTCAGTAGTTACATGAATTAAACTCCTCAGCTAAGCCTGATGTGCAAACTGCTCAGTATACTTGCCCATAGTATCTATCCAGCCATTCAAAAAAATGTGACCGGAAAAATTTTCCTCTGTAGCAAGCATTTCAGACAGAGTGAGCCAATGGTACCCCAATTAGTTAAGAAAAATAAGCTTTCTGAAGCAAAAATTCAACATGGTATTGATACTATGTCATTCTACTATCAATTATAGTTATCACACATCAACATTGCGTAGTTCCCTTCCATGTATTTACGTGTAGATTCCTCCATCGACAAATTCAGCGCTCCTTTATTAGAATATGGGCATGGCAAGAATATGTTACCAGAAAACCAATCTTGTGACCCCCTCCTGCACACTACCTGAATTTGGTCTTAAAATGTGGGGAATGTATGTCTTATCACACTACTGATATTTCCTATGCCAGAACATGAAATATCAAAAAACAAGTAGTTCTTTTAAAAAGACAAGCCAATATCATTAATATGTCAACTGTTCGGATTCACTCTGTGGTATGTATATTGGCTTGCAAGTGGCATCAGGTTTTGAATTACTGTCAAGGTCAATGAATATAACGTTCACTTGATGATTTTTTTAAAATGATGTTCACTTTGGGGTCTATTCTTTCATTAGCGCGCAAGTCTTTTTTTTACGCGATTCGAGTGAAGCGCTTTTGAGTTACGCGTATTCTCCCCTACTCGCTTCGATCACGCCCACAGTGCTTAAATTCAGAATGTAGGCGGCCTGATGAAAGAGGTGTGACTAATCCAAAAGAGAGGCAGACTCTGTACAAAGCTCATTGATTATGGCTATCAGGAAAATATGGAACAAGGATGCAGTTGTGGTCCATGCAAAACGCAAACCAGACTTTAAATTTGAATATTGTGGGCCTGCTGATAAAACCTCGTATCTTCAAACTGATAAGAAAAAAAAACTTGTATGTCCGCTATTCTTGCATGCAGAATTAAACATGTTTTATTTTATTTATATTTTAAATTATATTTATCAATTTATATATATTTTTATATTTATTTATTTTCCTGTGAAGTTTAGCATTTTGAAGATACAAGGTTTTATCATAAGGTCCACGATATGCAGCTGTAATAGTAGGCCTATGTATGTCCAATTACAAGAAGTATTGCAGACATCTCTTTTTTATTTCTTACCCTAGCCACCATGGCATTAAAGCTATGCAAACAAACTAATTGCCGCGATAGTGAAATAACACAGAATTTAGCGCTTCTCAACCAGCATAATCCGAGCATTGAAAATGTGCCCCTCCTGCACCAGCCTGTTTGTTCCATGGAAGGCAGGGAAGAAGAAAAAGAGAACATTCTAGTCACACAAAAATAACAATCAATGACAGTTTATATGATATTATTTAGAAATTGCGCACTTGAAATCCCAAACTACTCCGATGTAAGGTTTGCAACTAAAGGACATGGAAACACTTTAACAAGGATTCTTACCCTGCACGCGGTCATCCCTTCGCCCCGAAACTGCCTCAGCAATCACACAATTCCATATCTGTACCCTATTATGTCCCATTTGATTTGAGCGACACATTCACTTGAACTTGTGCCGAAGTGAATGGTCTAGTGCTTTGGTATTGGCCAGGGTAGGGCTCAATCTAGAGTAGCCTATTTAATAATATGTTTATTCACACATTAAAATACACAATATTATCAATGGTAAAACAAATTACAAAGACACGAGTTAGTTAATACAGATATCCTCAATTAGAAAATCAATCTCATCACTTGTGAGAATATCACAACTTTTTAGATTATCACAAACATATAGGGCAGTCGCATTTGTTAATAGAGCATGAAGACAATGATGGCGACGTCGAGCCAAAGCCGAAAACCAAATTTCACAGATGTTGGTGTTGGATGGCATCCACTCTTTCTGCAGTGGAAGTACATGGAGAAGAACTTGGAGCGTCAACGAACTGTGTCAGACACCTTGACACAGACGCCTGTGATATGTGTATGACATCACCAGCCACTCTCTGGAACGACCCAGATGCCAGGAGCAACAGCGCAATTCTGACGTTGATGACCACGGTATGTTTTGTGGGTAATTGCTGCGGCTGGATAGCTGTTCATCGAGAAGTCGGCAAAGATAGATGATTGCGTCATGCACGGTCCAGACGAAAGCGCTGGATGCACTCTGTTTGTTAGTCCCAGGATGTCCAAACGAAGCCGATATACGCGTGGTCGTCTTCGAGCTCGGCGCGCTCCTCTTACTCTTGCCCAAGCATGCAATAGTGCAAGCAAATGCGGGACTGACATTTTGGTTTTAGATTTTGAGGGCATGGTAGGATGATGGTCTTATGTATACTCGTATTAATTGCTATGCATTTGTAATTGAACTAATTGCAGAAGAGGCTGTTGCGTAATATCATGTGATGATTTTGTTTGATAATTTATTATGGCTATGAGAAATGTAGTTCAGAAATAAGGAAAAACAATCGAAAATTGAATGTCGCAACTGTAACCACGTTAAATAAAATAAAATTAATGTTAAAATTCGGCCTATTACCAACATCAAACGCAATATTCTATTTCGCCTTATGTTGATGCTTGACCTTAATACAGCCCTCAAGAGCGCTTAACAGACAAAGCTCGTAAGTCAAAGGGAGAATACTTGTGTAAGAGTTTTTTTGCCTGAGAAACGCCCCGATTTTGGCCTTGCTTCGCCCCAAGCGCGTAACTGCCTTCGGGGCGCGTAAAGCACAGACTTAAGTCGAGGGGAGAATACGCTTAGGCTGAAAAGCGCGTAGCTACGCGCTTTTTTCGACTTACGAGCATGGGAGACTAGATCCTTTTATGCAACATTGTATTTTCCTATGTTTGTACAATAAACATTATTTACCAGCTGTTTGATTGTGGATTCCTTCTTGCATTTTGTCCATTTTATTCAGGATGATGGTATTTTAAATAAATTTAGGGAGTATTTCAATCTCAGATTAATACAACCCCAATTCCAAAATAGTTGGGACAAAGTGTAAATTGTGAATAAATCAAAATGCAATGACTTTCAGGTCACATGAGCCAATATGTTATCTACAATAGAACATAAATAACATGTCAAATGAAGAAACTGAAAGCTGCCAGGTGGCTCACACGGTTAAGGCACTGCTCTGCAGTGCAGAGGTGATCACCACGTCGCGAGTTAGAGCCCCAGCGTACCCACCGGCAGGGGTCGGCAGCTTTTTCAGAGCAGCGCACAATTGGCTACCGCGCTACAGGGTTTCAAATTGGGAAGGGACTGCCGGATTTGGGTAAAGAATAACAGCTTGTTCGTTGCTCCAGCACCTCCTGTTGGCCAGACGGGCGCTCGTCAGGAAGACTCCGGGTTGGTTCATGTCCGGGTATCCTCCGCCCTAGTTCTGAACTTGCGAAGATTCAACCAATGAGTGTATAAGAATCAGTGGCAGGCAGGCACGTGCTTCGGAGGAGAGCCGTGAACTGTCTCTCTATCCTGAGTTGGCAGCAAGGGGTCGCATACGAGCAAGCTTTGTACATAGTTCCCCAATTGGGCATTCCAAATTCGGGAGGGATTGGAGATGCCAAATTAAAAAAAAAAAAAAATGTTGAAACTGAGACATTTTCCATTTTCATCCACAAAATGAGCTTATTTCAAATTTTCTGGCTGCAACAGGTCTCAAAAAAGTTGGGACACAGGCAAAAAAGAGCTAAAATAGCAATTAATATAAAAGAGAATCAGCTGAAAGAACATTTAGCAAGTAACTAAGTTAACTGGCATCAGGTTTGTAACATGATTGGCTATAAAAGGGATGTCTTAGAGAGGCTAAGTCTCTCAGAAGTAAAGAAGGCCAGAGGCTCTCCAACCTGTGAAGGCTTGTGTAAAAAAATTGTGGATTACTTTAAAAACAATGTTCCTCAATGTCAAATTGCAAAGGCTTTGACGGTCACATCATCGACAGTGCAAAACATCATCAAAATGTTCAGAGAAACTTGAAAAATCTCTGTGCAAAAGGGACAAGGCCGAAGACCTGGAAGTCTGTGATCTTCGGGCCCTGAGACGCAACTGTATCACTCACCAGCATGATTCTGTCATTGACATTGCTAAATGGGCCCAGGAATACTACAAGAAACCAATGTCTGTAAACACAGTCCGCTGTGCCATCCACAGATGCCACCTAAAACTCTATCATGCAAAAAGCAAGCCATTGTTGAGCATGATCCAGAAGTGCCGCCATGTTCTTGTGATGGGTGCTGGAAGTAGGACGCCAAGAGCAGCGACCAGAAATAAAAGGCAAAACCCGCAGCGTGCTGAGAGACTAAAGACAGATTGAAATAACGAGACTCCCGCTACCAACGGACCTGATGCCATCCGTGGTAGAAAAACAGGCGAGCTCGAGGAAAACAGAAGAAAAGGGAAATAAACCAAAGATTCCCTTACTCACTAACACTAAACCTGTTATGCAGCTAAGTCCCTGACAATACTCTTTCAGGAGACCTTACCGGCTAAAGTACTATAGAAACACTGACACCCTAGCAACGAGAGCGAGGCAGAACAGGAGCTTAAATAGAGTCCGGTTAAGGCCCCCAATTAATGCCAGGTGGCCCAGGAATCCGTTAGGGCGCAAAACGATATTGTTCCGGACGAGACCAACATAGCTCTCAATACCTCCAAACCATGACAGTTCTGTGGGCCAAGGCTCATTTAAAATGGACTGTAGCAAAGTGACAAAGTTTCCTGTGGTCAGGAAACCCCCACCGTTATCAGCATTCAGTTCCAAAGCCAGCATCTGCGATGGTATGGGGATGCATGAGTGCATGTAAGCATGTTAGTGCATGCATACGTGCATGTTTTAAAAAGCACCATGAATTCTGAAAGGTATATAAAGGTTTTAGAGCAACATATGCTTCCCGACAAAAACATTTATTCCAGGAAAACCCTTGTGAATTTTAGTAGGACAATGCAAAACCACATACTACATCTATTACAACAGCATAGCTTCATAGTAGAAAAGTCCTAGTACTGAATTGGCCTGCCTGCAGTCCTGATCTTTCATCGATTGAGAACATTTGGAGGAAAATTAAAGGAAAAGTCCGTCAAAGGAGACCCAAAACACACCAGCAGCTGGAAGCCTGAATTAAACAAGAGTGGAATCAAATTCCAATGGCTAAACTCAAAAAAACTTGTCACCTCAATGCCCAAACACCTCCACTCTGTTTTAAAAAGAAGAGGGGATGCTACACCATGGTAAACAGGCCCCTGTCCCAACTTTTTTGAGACCTGTAGCAGCCATCAAATTTGAAATGAGCTCATTTTGTGAATAAAATAGTAAAATTTCTCAATTTCAACATTTTTTATGTTATCTGTGTTCTATCGTGAATAAAATACTGGCTGGTGTGATTTGAAAGTCATTGTGTCTTGATTTGATTCACAATTAAATCAATACGCAAATACTTGGTGTAAGGTGTAAGGGTGGACTAAATTCTGTCTTAATAGTATTTGATAGCCTAACCACGATGATCTAGTTCCTGAACAACTGCCAGCATTATCATCAAAAGTCTCTTCAGGGTCAGACATAGGTCAGAATTAAATTCAATCAATCCTTACAAACAATGCATAAGTTTTCTTAGTAAACACCAAATGATATCATAAATCCAAGTATCTCGGATGCCTGTGATCTGCGCTGTTTTAAGATAGAAGCAGGGGTGTTCATGTAATTATCAAATCATTATTCATGCATAAAGCAAGGGGGTTATTCTTGGCACCAAAAGCTCTTCAAGGATGTTGTAAGTTATCCATAAATTGGAGACATACCTTTTAACATGTTATTTTTGAGACTCACATTATATTACCTTTTATCAAAACTAGATATTGCTCAAGTAAATATAGCTCAAATAATGGATCTGTAATGAATAGAAATCTGATAATATTTGTATGAATATTATACAAATCTGTAAAATAGTAACTTGTATAATCATACAAATCTTTCATTTTTACAATAATAAAACTTGTAAAACATAAATAAATTAAGTAATATAATGATTACAAATCAGAGTTTGACTAACGACGAACGTGATTGGTTCATTCGGCGATATCCTTCAATGTAAACATTTTATACACCAATCAGAACAATTAACTGCGGCAGCATTAGGATAGCGTTAGTTGATAAATAAGATTGATGAAAGGGAGCATTTTATTGGTTGAATTTTGCTTCGATAAATTTTATCGATGATGAATCCAGTTATTGATAATTCTATTTTTAAAAAATGCTCCACTTTCCGATGTGGGAAACACACTGATAAAATTTAATAAATTCATCTGTGGAATTTAAGACCAAATTTAGGTGGTGTGCATATGGGGTTTTCAAGAGAAGCGTTCTGATCAGCATGCCCCATAGTCTATATATCCTCCTAGGTACTCATGTTGATAGCCAATCATTCAATTATTAGGCTCATCTGCGTAACTGCACACTTATAGATCATGCCCATTTGAAGCTTTCCTGGGTCTTGATTGACTCATTTCTTTTCCATTGCCAGAGTGTTTGAACTTTCCACAGTAAATGAAAGACATTGATTGGACAAGCAGAAGAGTATATAAGCCTTTGCGTAGAGCAAGGTAGGTTGTATTCTCTTAACGTTGGGCAGAGTTGCACAGCTGAAAATGTGATTTAAAAAAAAAGTACTTCCCAAACCAGCCTGAAGTGTTGTTACATTTACGGGATTTGTATGAAGTACGGACATGGTCAATGGGAAATAATCAGAATGAAAAAGGACTGGAGGGTTCCTTCTATTAGATACATCTGTTTCTGGCGGAAGGATTCAATTAAAAAATACCACAACTGCTACTGTGGTTGCTCAATGTGGCATTTTTGTTATGGAATTTTATACTGTATTCAATAAAATTGAATGCCAATGTTTTGGCTTGTTTATTATGCCAACAGCTCAAGGACTTCAGTAGACCCCTAAGCACGTTAATTGCGCCATTCTGTTCAATCTAGGGTAAAATATTGTCTGATTTTTCCTGATAGTGGAATGTCTGTTCTGTTATAATAATGTACAATGAATATTCGAGATATTGCTGAGTTTTACACGTTCCTAATAAGGTGTGGGAAAGTGTTTATATAAGGTTGCAAGCTCAGAAGCGGGAACTGTTCGCTATTCATTGCTGGATGAATGTTCTGACCATTAAATAAGCAGCTCCTTTAATCAGTATGTGTGCTGTCTTGTGGGACTCTGAAGAAAAAAAGACAACATTCTAAAATTTATCATGTGTTTGGAGAGGATGCTGGTAACCACTGATGTCCAACTGCACCTATATTTATAAACTTATGCTAAATTCAACCAGAAAATCATTCATATTGAATTTAATGCATCAAAAGTTGATTTGTGTTTAGTATGTTTTTATGATTTCACATTGCACCATTTTGAAGGATTTGAGAGTTTGGAGAGAACCTGGATAGCTGTCTTGTCCCCTAGAGAGTAGGTCATTTATAATGTCATGCTCCGATGAATTATACTGTGGTCAAGGAGTGTATGCTCCCAGAAACGTATAGTTTTAACCCCCAGGCATTTTTCAAATCACAGTATCACTGGATCACTGTTGGCATGTAATTACCAAAATATAGACTAGTGACATGTCAAAGATATTACAAGAGCAAACACAGTAAGCAACAAATGAATTCCAAGAATTAAAACAATTTTGGCAATGACATGTCAATATGGGGTCTATTCTCCCATTTGCACGTAAGTCCTTTTTTACGCGATTGCATTTGAGTTATGCGTATTTTCCCCTACACACTTCGATCACGCCTACAGTGTTTAACTTCAGAATGTTGGCAGCCTTATGAAAGAGGTGTGACTGATCCAAAAGAGAGGCAGACTCTGTCTGTACCAAGCTCATTGATTAATGGCTATCAGGAAAATATGGAACAAGGATTTCTGATTAACCCTGAAAATGCAGTTGTAGTCCATGGAAAACACAAACTGGACTTTAAATTTGAATGTGCCGCTATAATAGTAGGCCTATGTATGTCTGTGTCAATGACAAAAGTACAAGAAGTAATGCAGACATCTCTTTTCCATTTCTTATTCTAGCCACCATGACATAAAGGCTATGCAAACAAACAGATTGCCGCAATAATGAAATAACAAACAGAGAATTTCGCACTTCTCAACCAGCGCAATCAGAGCACTGAAAATGTGCCCCTCCTCCGCCAGCCTGTTTGTTCCGTGGGAGACAGGAAAGAAGACCGGTAAATAGAACATTCTAGTCACACAAAAATAACAATCAACGACAGTTTATATGATCTCATTTAGAAATTGCGCACTTGAAATCTCAAACTACTCCGATGTCAGGTTTGCAACTAAAGGACATGGCAACATTTTTAACAAACAAAGGATTCTTACCCCACATGCAGTCATCCGCAAAAACCACCTAAGCAATCACACAATTCCATATCCATAGCCTATAATGTCCCATTTGATTTGAGCAACACATTCACTTGAACTCGAGCCGAGTACTTTATTATCATCAATTATCCCATTTACTGATAATGATTCTTCCCATGTCGACTATTCTTTATTGGCTAAAATTGATTAACAAATGGGTAGTGCTTTGTTATTGGCCAGGGTACAGCTCAATTTAGAGTATACAATAATATCATTATTCACACATTAAAATACACAGTATTATCAATGGTAAAAAGTTTACAGAGACACGGGTTAGTTAATACATCTTTCAACCCCATCTTTCAACGGGTGTTTCGAGGAACTTTATTAAGTGGCTGATGTGGTGCAGCATAATGTCAATGAACTGTGTCAGACACCTTGGCAGAGGTGCCTGTGATATGTGCATGACATCACCAGCCACTGTCTGGAACGACCCAGATGCCAGGAGTGACAGTTCAGTTGTGGCCTTGATGGGTATGTTTTGTGGGTGATTGCTGCGGCTGGATAGCTGTTCATCCAGAATTCGGCAAAGAGAGATGATTACCTCACGGTCCAGACAAAAGCACTGGATGCAATCTGTGGCTGTTAGTCCCAGGATGTCGAAACGAGGTCGATATATGCGTGCTCGTCTTCGAGCTGGGCGCGCTCCTCTTACTCTTTCCCACTCACGGAAGAGTGCAAGCAAATCCAGTACTGGCATTTTGGTTTTAGATTTTGAGGGCATGGTAGAATGATGGTGTTATTTATATTCAAAAGTGCGTAACTGCCTTCGGGGCGCGTAATGCACGGACTTAAGTCAAGGGGGGAAAACACGTAGGCTGAAAAGCGCGTAGCTACGCGCTTTCTTCGACTTACGCCACTGCTCATGGGAGAATAGATAGTTTTTCTCAGGCAAATGACACTTACGCGTATTCTCCCCCTGGCTTACGCGCTTTTTCCGTTAAGCACATTGGAGGGCTGTATTAAGGTCAGGCGCCCAAATAAGGCGAAATAGAATAGTACGTTTGATGTCAGTTATAGGCCGAATTTTAACATTTATTTTATTTTATGTAACGTGGTAAAGGTTGAGACATTCAGTATTTGATTGTTCATCCTTATTTTTAAACAACATTTCTCATAACCATAATAATTTATCAAACAAAATAATCACATGATATTACGCAACAGAATGCTCTCCAGTTAGTTCAATTACAAACACATAGCAATTAACTAATACGAGTATACATAAGACCATCATACCATGCCCTTAAAATCTAAAACCAAAATGTCAGTCTTCCATTTGCTTGCTTGCCTGAGTGGGAAAGAGCAAGAGGATCGCGCCGAGCTCAAAGACGACCACGTGTATATCGGCCTTGTTTGGACATCCTGGGACTAACAGACACCGAGTGCATACAGTGCTTTCATCTGGACCATGAGGCAATCATCTATCTTTGCCGACTTCTGAATGAACAGCTATCCAGCTGCAGTAATCATCCACAAAACATACCTGTGGTCATCAAGGTCACAACTGCGCTGTCGGTCCTGGCATCTGGGTCTTTCCAGAGAGTGGCTGGTGATGTCATGCACATATCACAGGCACCTGTGTCAAGGTGTCTGACACAGTTCGTTGACGCTATGCCGCAACACATCAGCCATATCATAAAGTTCCCCGAAACACCCACTGAAAGACGAAGATTTAAGGGGGGTCGCCAGGTTCCCCAGTGTTATGGGAGCCATTGATTGTACTCACGTTGCAATCAGAACCCCTTCCCCTAATGAGAATATGTACAGAGACCGTAGATGTCGGCACAGCATTAATGTTCAGGTTGTGTACGATCATGATACGAGCATACTAAGCATCTGTGCCAAATTCCCTGGCTCGGACCATGATGCCTATGTATGCGCAACTGCTTGAAATGCCAAAAAATACAACAAATATTTGAAATCATATTAAGCTTCTTTCCTGTATTTATCACAATGATACTTTGAGCATAGGCAAATAAATATGACCATTTTACGTTACCCTCCTTCATTTGGGGGACACAAAAGTGATTTTGTTCAATTTTGATCATTTAGGATATTTTTACTGGGGGGGACAATTCATGTTTTTCAGAAAACTCCTAGCGCTAAGATAAGATGCTTTGTGAATACAGGCCCAGATTTATAACGAAATGGAAAATAAAAATATATCACTATCAATCAGAACACTTTATTGAGCAGAGCTTAAACAGAAACATTGATTGGGTACCCATCTTGAAGAACTGAGCCATCTGATCAAACATTCACGTTTAATAGGCTATCTAAAAGATTCAGTAGACTTCAAGAGATTAAAAACATTAATCGACTGTCGGACACGGAGTTATATTGACACCATCCCACTGTCGGACACGGAGTTATTTCGAACACGTAGACACTGCGTTTTTATTTAGCCTCAGCCATCATCCTCATGTCCACGGTTGTCGCTGGCGGCCGTTCTCTATTCTGTTCAACTTCACGGTGTAGAGATCTAGGATATTGAGTCATAGCCCCACCTGCTGTTTAACAGGGACAATAACAGTGAGGACATTTGTGAGAAAATCCTTTACGCAATGTCAGCGGTAGAAAACTGCCAAAAGTGATTTGTACTTGTAGGAAATGGTTCTCGTCGTATACTTGTAATCGGTACGTTTTGTATTTGTAAAACTGAAAACATTCGTTTGTTAATGGTGTTTTGTATTTGCAAACCACTCTGTATTTGTTTGCAAATCGTTTTTATATTTGCAAATCACACCTTGTTTGTACGTGAATCGTTTTTATATTTGCAAATCACACTGTGTTTGTTTGCAAATCGTTTTCATATTTGCAAACCACACTTTGTTTGCACGTGAATCATTTTTATATTTGCAAATCACATTGTATTTGTTTGTGAATCGTGGTGCATTTGTAAAACATGTTCGGTTTGTATACAAGGTTTTGGCAGTAATTTAACTCCATACGCACCTCCCTGCGGAACTGCTCGTTTATGGGCGTGTCTGACTTGCTGGCTTGTGGGCGCGTCGGACATTGTGTGATCAAACAGAATCCATCCCCGCTAAATTTTGATTTTCCTGCTGTTATGAATACAAATCAATTTTCGTACAAACATCTCTCTGCCATGGATGGTCGAAAGAAGATTCTGGCTGCAATTTTGCTGTTGTATCGTAGATACAACTGCTGTCGCCACTGCCGTTTTTGGGTTCATCCCATCCCGCAACTCCGAAAAAATTATGGGGAATATCATCGGCTTGTATCAGAGCTCCGTTTGGATACAGCACTCTCCCAGCAGTACTTTCGACTGGACAGGTCCCAGTTCAGCTTCTTGTTCGTCCTTGTCAAAACATGAAGATCTGCTCGCTCTCGAAGTTTTTCGGACGAAAGAGATTGGCTCCCAGGTTGCGGGCACCGTATTCATTTCCATATGGCTAGAAAATTTCATCTTCGTCCCCTCCCACTTTCCCGCACGGATGCCTGGATCGTATCGGATGGTATCCCAGAATGCATCGCGCACCAAAACGCACGCATGCCATAGAAAATGAATGGGATGCGGAGGAGGGCGGAGATTTTCCGTGTATAGTGGGGCTTCACCGTCAGTACAGGTTAGTAATGTCCTATCAGAGAACGCATTCACTCAGTTTAGCGAGTCCCGGAATTAAGTGCAGCTGGAAGCAATGAATGAAATACCAAAGACAAACCGAAAGTAGAAAGGTGATTGGACGTGGAGACAGGCACGCTGAAGGCAATCACGCAACACCACTGGAAACAGATTGGGAGCGATTGTCAGCCGGCTGAACTGAAAGCTGGAAAATAAACGAGACGAAAGTAAATCACAAGCACAAAAACGCACGGGACAACACACGAAAGGGCAGAATCATAACAGGCATATAGTCGGCCTGCTAATAAAACCTTGTATCTTCAAAATGATAAACTTCACAGGAAAAAGAAAAATATATATAAAATAAAAAATCGTAAAATAATGTAAATTGATGAATATAATTTAAAATATAAATTAAATTAAAAATGTTTAATTTTGCATGTAAGAACGAGTTTTTGTTTTTTATCAATTTGGAGATACAAGGTTTTATCAGCAGGCCGACGATATTCAAAGTTAAAGTCTGGTTTTCGTTTTCCATGGACCACAACTGCATTTTCATGTTTACTCAGAAAATCCTTGTTCCTTGTTTTCCTGATAACCATAATCAATGAGCTTGGTACAGGATCTGCCTCTCTTTTGGATTAGTCACACGTCTTTCATAAGGCCACTTATATTCAGAAGTTAAGTGCTGTGGGCGTGATCGAAGCGCGTAGGGGAGAATACGCGTAATTCAAATGCGCATAACTCGAATCATGTAAAAACTTACATGCAAATTGGAGTATAAACCCCAATGTGCGCTAATCTGAAAAGCTGCCAACCACTGCCGGTTGGTAAGACCGGAGCTCGAACCCAAAATGTTTACATTATAAAATGTTTGTGATGTTAAAGTAGCAACCTTGACGCCATATTGTTGCTGATTTTTTTTTTGATTCCTAGGAATAACCACCCCATTCGGGGGAAAACGAGGCTTCAATTTGAAAATTTTTAATGCAAGAAAATGAAAATGATACTGCAGCCGAACCTGTGCGAGTAAAGTGAGGCTTTTGATTTGCGTTTGATGGAAACACACCATAACAGCCCTTTTCCATGCACATTATTGTAAATAATAATTTGTTGTAATAAATTATTCAGAATGTCTGATGCTTTTTCCATCAAATTTGTCTAACTCATTGCATTTCAAGTGGTGTCAGTGCAACAGGAAAGGGCTGCAAAAAATAAGAGTCCGTACACAGTAAAAATCCCAGTGTTAATTCAAATCCAACAGAGATCATTTGAGTCCAAGATGGATGGGTTGGTCTCATATAAACTCTCCTGGAGTTGAAATAACACTGGAATTTTTGCTGTGTAAGAGAGTCTATATTCCAGGGTGAATTCAAAATGGGTTTTTTTTTTGTGATTTCCATGTAAACTGCTTGGTCCAAGGTGAATCCATGATCAATTTTGGGGATGTAATAAGACTTAAGTCAAAATAAGGACTAGAAATAAAATGTGCTTCAATTTCTCCAAACCAAAATGCATTTAAAAGCTTTATTGAGATTTTGCCCTTCAACCACAAATGTTTTATTCCAAACAAACCTCAAATAAGATATGACATTGTGATTAGTCAAATAAATATAACATCGAACATATTTACATGTTAAATACACATTTTCAGTACTTACTGGAAGGTACAAGGAAATTATATCCTCAATGACTCCTCGCACGTCAGTTCTTTCTTGAACAAAGGTGTCATGAGGGATTAAATATCAACAAGTTATTTGTCTCAGGTTGTAATTTTAAATGGATGTGACAGTAGCATTGTTCTATTTTGTTTCTGAAAGTAACCATGGTTTGAGAGTGATAAACAAATTCTACTTTTCCTCAGAGCTTCCAGGGCAGAGCGAGAAAGAAGAGAGAGAGACAGGAGGGGAAACAGAGGGGTGAGGAGTCAAGCTTCGTGAAGAGAGGAGGCGATCAGGAGCTGAAGGGCAAATCTTGACACATTAACACTATTATGTACACAAATATTCTACTTTGAATGGTGGGGTACTGCTCATAAATGTAGTACATGGTTCAGCATTCTTTCTAGAAGAGGGGAACTAATATAAATAATTTTTTTTTTTGGATTTTCACCTTTATTTGACAGTTACAGTGCAGAAACAGACAGGAAGGTTAGGGAGAAGAATGGGGATGACATGGGGTAAATGACCCGAGCCGGAATCAAACCCAGGTCACTGCGAGGAGGACACAGCCTTTATGGTGCGCGCCCTTAGACCGATGTGCCAACGGGCCACCCCTAATATAAATTTATCAAAATTGTGAGTTATCGTTCTGGAACCAAATGCGAGACCAGAACATTTCAGCAAAAATGAGTTTTATTGAAGCTGGGGGGTTGACCCCCACAGGGCAGAAGGCAACGGTACAGAGTCCAAAATCCAAAATCAGAATCCCAGGGACGTAATCCAAACTGTACACAGGGCAGCAAACACAAAACTCAGAGTTAGGCAAAACAGGTACGGCACACAGGCAGAGAAGTATCAAAGAAAAAGCCAAAATCAGAATCCAGGACATTCCAGTCAGAAGTATAACACAAAGAGTACAAGGCATCAACAATCGCAGCACAGGGAAAGCGTTCTGACAAGCGCTGTGAGTGAAATGACTGCTTAAATACACATAGGGGAAGTCACATGCTACGATAGGGAACAGGTGAGTTGGACCAGACTAATTACAAAGGAATGAACATGAGGAAGTTCCTGATTACAAGAAATTGGCAAAAGCCAAAACAAGACAGCCTATAGACAAACATACAGCTCCAGTTAGGGAGTGCTAAAGTGCACAGAGTGAGAGGCAGAACAGTGATTAACAAGGTGCAGAAAATCTGCTGAAACACAGCAAAGTAAGTTGAGTGAAGGCAAGAGGCGGAGACTAGAGCGGAGCGAGTGCTGATAGCTTGTTAGTCAATTAGTAATGTGCAGCTATACAATCCCTAGTGCTTGTTAGTAAGTTAGTACTATGAACAATGTTAGTCTTGGTTAGTAAGTTTAACTAAAACAACAAACCGTTGGTATTGTTAGTAAAATAGAAAAGCAAGGTGAAGGAAGTAGACGAGATTGTAAGGAATGGTTGAAATCCCAAAAACCATGAAATCACCCGCAAGTGTGGCACACAATACTGGGGCAGTGAGCGATCAAATGACAAAAGACCAGACGGGGGAGACAAAGTGCAATGCATGGAATGAAACAAAACATGGACTGGAATAAAATTGCAATGGTGGAATATGGAAGACATACACAGACCAAGCAAAAACAAAACATGGCAAGGTATCTAAATCACAACACAAAATACAGAGCATGGTCAGACAAAGCAGAATTCATAAACATGGAAGTCAGGCAGAAACAAAAACATGGTCAGGCAGATCAGGATCATAACAATAATGTCTAATGCTGCATAAGAATGAAGTAAAATTTACCTTAGTTTTCCATCCAAATCTTTATACAGAAAGATAACTTAAAACTTTCCGGTTGATGGCAAATAGTAGAGATTGGTATAATCCGAAATGATGTTTGCCTGATTGTGGTTGAAATGAAACCAACAATATGGTCGCACTTTATACAGAGCTATAATGTCATGGAATTGTCTTCCAAATACCATGAGTTCTATGAAAGGAAAGGAGGAAGGTCTGATCCCACCCTTTTTCTGTATCCTGATGTAACACAAATTTTCAGGAAATTTTTTTTTCCTTGCAAAAAAAAGTTTTTTTGCACCTTGGATAAGTTATGTCTGTGATGTGAAGATGGTTATGTAACCTGTACAAGGTTACTGAAATGTAATCCCCTACTTATGAACGAAATGAATGAATGAACGCCAGGAAACATACTCGAGAAACACTCGTCTTCTTTCTTCCAGTGGAGATGTTGCGAAAAGCATCTCTGGTATGGACTGGTATGAAATAATCCTCTGAGGGATAGAAATTTATAAAACCTCATACCAAATATTGAAATATCGCGTGTCTATTAGGTTGGAAGCTGTGAGAGGCAGAGTCGAGCCGCATGACTCCGTGAGCTCCTCAAGATAACTCCGGTAAGAATGCCAACGCTAATGCGAGTCTTATGCTAACTGTGCAAACTCCATTATGCCATGAAATACTGCCTTTTCAAAACCAATCGGAGTTGTGACCCTCATTCTTGCTGTTGATGCCTTATAGACCCAGATTCGGATTGTTTCATGTTGCAAAGGATGTTCATAAATGATCGCTAATTGTGTTTGCCATGTGCTTATCGCTAGCATTAGAATTTGAACTTGGTTGCTTTTAGCTCTGCTGCTAGCCCAGTTAAGTTATCCACCATAAGAAGTCACTCACTTGTGGAAATATTCATCCTATTGTGTATTATATGTGGCGAAAGGGTGATTTAGTTCATTTAATTGCTCATATACATGTTCAGTATGAATGAGAGACAGAAGTTCATCTTAATTGTTAAATGAATGAATATATAAAATGTTTGGTTAAAATGTAATGTTTAAAATGTTAAGATGCATAAATAGATTTAAAAAGGGTTGAAAACATAAATATCTGGTTTCAGTAATCTCATGATTTATTTCTATGCTGTAAGATGGCGGTACATGATTGATTGTTTGTTCATTGGAACTGACCCATCCTATGTGGTGTAATGTGTACCTATTCATTTTGAAATAATGATTGGGGCATTTATATCCTATACAATTGGGTATAATCGAATTGATATTGAATGGAGATATTTGATCAAATTTAAACAGAAATGAGACAATAGTAGCTAATGCATTTTGTACTGTTTTGATTGATTGGTTTTTTAGAGAGAGAGAAAGAGATCATCTGAACCTGACCCTGGCGGTCAGTGGCGAGCCAACTGCGGAAGTTGAGAACGGACCAAGAGCCTGGTGTGGCCAGCCGTGGCATATTTGGAACCATCATCATTCTACTTCTTCATGTGAAATACAGATAAGATCACACATAAACCTACCCGGGTAGTGAAGAGAACATACTTATTTCATAACACAGACACACGCACCAAAACTTTCATGGACTCCAAAGGAAGCAAATTTATTTCTTTCAACCCTATTGAAGAAAGTTCATAAAGAGACTCTTTTTTTTTTGCTTGAAATTGTTTATTTTTGGGCCCTTTAATATGCGCCTGTGCATTCAGGAAGCCGGCTTTATATAGGCAGGGAATGTACAAAGTGTTTTTTATTTTTGTATAATATACTTCTCAAACTTACCTGTTTGTGTTGTGTGTTCTTTGCTAACCTTTACAACTTTGGGCTCCATAGTCGTACCTAGAGCTTTTGATATTGGTCCAAATTGTATTCATTGCTCATCAAATTAGTAATTAGTTATAATAACCTGGTGAAGTGAGGGTTACAGTTAACATTGTCTGGATGGATATTATTTTATTATCCCTTTTTTTTTTTTAAGTTGTCTGTCATTCGTTTTATTTGTTTTTATTTTATTTCATAAGGACTCATACCTTTTGAATGAGTGATGGATTGATTATATTGTTTATCGTTTATGGTGTATTTATGTGTAATGCTGTATGTTATGTGTATGTTTGTCTGGACCCCAGGAAGACTAGCTCGTCACCTAGGTGGCAGCTAATGGGGATCCTTTAAATAAACAAATAAACTCTGGGAACAGGTTTAAGCACTCCTGCTATATCATGCATGTGCATTCTCAGATGTGCAAATTTATCTTCAAGTTTACTGCCATACTGCCATCAAGTTTACAGCTTATATCATCAGTTTGGGAAAGAAAAATAGTCCCTGTCGATGTGCGGTTTATTTTGTCTTTTGTTGTGACTTAGACGTGCCTAAGAATGAGGAAACTCCAGTTTGCTCACATGTCACTGTCACCCACAGTTCTCTCGCATATTTCCCCACCCCCTATCACGGAGCACCTCAAAATCAGTCTGGTGGAGTTTAAAAGGATGGAAATGCACTGTAGTACAGGATATAATTCTTACATGACTCACTGTGCGCCTGCCCCTCCTGAAAATGCAACTGACATCCATACGGTAATTGTATTTACTGTATCAAATCTGAATTATATCATTATTTTTAAAATTACGTTATCTAATATATTTAATAAGTATTATGTCATTAGTATTGCAATATTACGGTGCTGAGTATCATCTTTGAAAACATTAAAGATGATAGTGGTTGTATGATTAATAGAATTGTTACTGAATGCTCCTTTGAAAAGGAAGGGCTTGGTGTTTTCATGAGACATCTTGCTGGTCTTTTGGACTGAATAATTTTACTTTGTGTGCATTTTATTTTGCATGATGAATTAAGCAATTGAATTTCCTGCGAAAACAGATTTCACTCAATGGGATAAAATAAGTGATTCCACCTTGTGCTATGTAACTGTTCTTTTTTTTTTTTGAACCATTTTCACTCCTGGTCTGTGAAAAACCTGAAATTGAATATACAAGAGTGGACACAAGAAAATATGTCTAGTTACTGAAGTATGTGCACCAGTTGCCTTCAAAACGGCCTCAATCCTTCTGTCATAAAATTTCTGGACCATTTGTTGTCAGATATTTGGCCCATTCATGAAGAGGGGCAGCCTTTATTTCTCTGAGGGATGAAGAAGATGAAAATCTTACTTGCACTCTGTTCTTCATAACTTTCCATAAAGGTTCAATGATAAGATCCTGAGATTATGCAGGCAGTGGTAGTCATTTGATGTCATCCAAGTGTTCTTGGAACCACACTTTGGTGCTTATAACAGTGTACATGAAGATGTAATAGTGTTTAAATTTGGGAACTTGGGAGAACAGTGTATGCACCATTGGTTGTTGCAAAGTTGTCACAGTGGACTATTTACCACTATGAAACATCACTGTACCCTCTAATTTCATTCCTTTGCATATGAAAATGCATGTGGGGGTATTATTATTATCAATTTTGTCCCTTGCAAATTGCCTACCTTAGGCTAGTTTGGTAGTTTTTTGGTGTGCAGTTAAGGTGTCTGCATCACAATGGATTAAATACGCATGTAGGAGTATGTCAATGAATAAAACTAACCTTGTGCAACCTCTGTATTTGTGTTTTGACTCACCCAGACTTTAACACAAACGCTGTCGGTGTATGTAAATTTCATGGACATGAATCCCAGCTGACAGAGCTGATCACCAATAAACACACATTGTTCATTTTGCAAATTTTAAAAAGTCAATTGCTATGTCTAGCAGGTTTACCCTTGTAAAAAAAAACCTGCATACACATGCTAATTTTGGCATTAAAAAGTGATATGTCATTACTTCTTTTATTGGAATCTAAATTTAATTTAAAATGCTTAATCTTAATGACGTGAGTCTGGAACGCAGGTGATCAACAAAAATAATTAAATGGCAACCAAAAAATAAGCCAACCCCTCAAATACATAAACATGATATGCGGTGAATGAGTGGTATGAGTCGGTACTTCATTCAGTTTGCATCTGAATCAGCAAACAGCTGTAGTTTTGTGAGAAATAGTCATAAGAACAAATGGCATCAAATTTGTTCAGCTGCAAATAAAATATCACAGCTTATCAACTGAGGCTTGTGAGCTGATTTGACAAAATGAAAGGCTTTGCAATTATAGTTTGTGTTACGAATTATATTGATGTCAAATAAACAAGACTGTCGAAATATGACGTCTTTTCTCTTGTATTTGTAGAGTTTAGTGTTTTTAAAGACACATAAATGGTTTGCCGACTGTGTATGTTTGTGCAGCCTATTATGTAATTCACAAGGGCCTTAGAATAATTTGTGGTGAATGCAGGGAGCTTCATATCGCTCAACATTTATATTTTTAAACCATCAGCGGCACTACTGAAATATTGGGTTCTGGTAAAGTAAGATGAAGTTCTCTATTGCCTTTTGTCAGATTTTGTTTTAACTCGACAATGGCCCATGACGCCCATGTACTGCGCAATTGCTTGAAATGCCAAAAAATACAATAAATATTTGAAACCATAATAAGATTGTTTCCAGTATCTATCACAGTGATACTTTGAGTATAGGCAAATAAAAATGACAATTTTACGTAACCCTCCTTCATCCGTATCCACTCCAAGTTCTTCTCCATGCACTTCCACTGCATGAAGAGTGGATGCCACCCCCTCCTCCAGTGCAGTGAAATGCACCGGGGATGATGGTTGCCCACCACCTGTTGCATGCACACTTCTCTGGTGTGCTGAGAGCCTGGCTTTTACAGTGCCTCGCAGATTTTTCCGAGAGCGGGGTAAAAATCCTTTATTTGTTAAAGCGTTGCCATGTCCTTCAGTTGCAAACCTGACATCGAAGTAGTTTGAAATTTCAAGTGTGCAATTTCTGAATGAGATCATATAAACTGTCATTGATTGTTATTTTTGTGTGACTAGAATGTTCTCTTTACTTGTCTTCTTCCCTGTTTTCCACGGAACAAGCAGGTGTAGGAGGGGCACATTTTCAATGTTCTGATTACACTGAGAAGCGCTAAATTCTTTATTTATTATTTCATTATCGCGGCAATTTGTTTGTTTGCATCGCTTTAATGCCGTGATGGCTAGAATAAGAAATAAAAAAGAGATGTCTACATTACTTCTTGTAATTGGCACAGACATACATAGGCCTACTATTACAGCGGAATATCGTTGGCCTGCTGATAAAACCTTGTATCTTCAAAATGATCAACTTCACAGGAAAATAAAAAATAAATATAATATAAATTTAAAAAAAAAAAAAAAAAAATATATATATATATATATATAAATTGATCAATACAATTGAAAATATAAATAAAATATGTTTAATTTTGCATGTAAGAATAGCGGACATGCAAGTTTTTGTTTCTTATCAATTTGGAGATCCAAGGTTTTATCAGCAGGCTGACGATATTCAAATTTAAAGTCTGTTTTGTGTTTTCCATGGACTACAACTGCATTTTAATGGTTAATTAGAAATTTTTTTCCTGATAACCATAATCAATGAGCTTGATGCAGAGTCCGCCTCTCTTTTGCATTAGTTACACCTCTTTCATAAGGCCGCCTACATTCTGAAGTTAAGCGCTGTGGGCGTGATCGAAGCGTGCAGGGGGGCGTGCTATTCTTTATTGGTTAAAACTGATAAACAAATGGGTCGTGCTTTGGTATTGGCAGGGTAGGGCTCAATCTAGAGTAGTTTATTTAATAATATCTTTATTCACAAATTAAAATACAAAATATTATCAATGGTAAAAAAAAAAATAAAAAATACAAAGACACGAGTTAGTTAATGCCGATATACTCAATTAGAAAATCAATCTCCTCCCACCTGAGGATATCACAACTTTTCAGATATTCACGAACACATAGGGCAGTCGCATTTGTTAACAGAACATGAAGACAATGATGAAGATGTCAAGCCGAAGCCGAAAACCAAATTTCACAGATGAGTAGTTAGAGGTATTGGTGAAATCAGTGAGGAGGCACCTCAATGTGTTGTATGGCAAGGGGGCAGTGAAGGCTGATCCGAGGAGGAAAGCTGCGAATCGTTCTGGATGTGGCTTCGGTGGGGAGATGTAAGCACATTATCCTCGATTTAAAGCATAAATGGAGAGATCTGCAGGGCGCTATAAAAACCAGGCTGTCTGCACACCGGAGAAGTGTGCACGCAACAGGTGGTGGGCAACCAGCATCCCCTGTGCATTTCACTGCACTGGAGGAGGAGGTGGCATCCACTCTCTCTGCAGTGGAAGTGCACAGAGAAGAACTTGGAGCGTCAACAAACTGTGTCAGACACCTTGACACAGATGCATGTGATATGTGCATGGCATCACCAGCCACTCTCTGGAATGACCAGGACCGACAGCGCAGTCGTGACTATGATGACCACGGGTATGTTACATACGGGTATATATGATTCATAAGTAAACCATTACCATGGGCAATTTCCGAAAAGGCCGTTTAGCTTGGAGCTTTCACCCCTCCATTATGTACCAGCGCAGAAGCTGTTTGTTTCTCAGCACACCACAGCTATGCACACGAACCAGCAGGTCCTAATACACACCGAAGCAGTCCATAAGCTGTTGGTCCACTTTTAGCTGCCCCTCATTGTCCATATTTCCCTCTAAACTCAGACCCACCGGATTGCTACGGTCTCCGGTCTACACTCAGGCATGTTGACCCGTTCTACAAATGTGTCTATATGGGGTGGATTCTAGCTTCTCCTGCGTCCTAGCTACGAAATAGAAAAACCGCTGTAGTCACCAACTGTTGCCGTAGCAAACTGTAGCCGACAGCAAATTCGTGCTTTAGCTGCCAGACTTTCGCACTACGTCCTTCACTTCGTTGGGTTTATTAGAACAAGTTCATTTCATTAGATCTATGCACATGTACTACGTTAGATTGCAGAATTTCCCTGCTGATTCCTTAGTTCAGGTAGCAGATGCGTCTCAGGTTTCACCCTGAGACCCGGAAAACTGCATTCTGCTGCCTCATCCGGCCTAGATCTGCCCTCCACAGAGCTGGCCAGTCAGAAAAAAGTGGGCACATGGGGAGTGGGGGCCATAGCGGAAGAGCCACTGCAATGAGGCATTTCAGGCAGATACTACTACTTTTTTACTTTGCGCGATAAGGAGTATTCTTTGGGAGTCAAAGACCAAAATATAAACTTGGAAAAATAGCATATTAGGTCCCCTTTAAATTCTCATTAGCAGAAATAAGATGAAACAGGTCTATTCAATAAAACAATCTACGAGTTTATTGGTGGGGTCAAATATAGGCATCAGTCCATTGTGCAGTCATCCTTCAACGTCTCAAGTGCAACGGCAGAATCACAAAGGTTAGCAAAAATAGGGGGCTCCAAAGAGTTTTCTCATTTCGAACGATTGTGAAAAAAAGGTTGATTACTGGTCAACCAAGATTATTCATTTTAGTAGGGGGCAGCCCTAGTAATTTATTAATTGCTTCACGGCAAAAACTGTAGTCGAGATGTGAATGGAGCTAATCTGGTTTGCATTTCCCGAAATCACTGGTGCTAACTTCCATGGTTGGAACCATTGACTTTGAATGGACAAACTAAGTTAGTCACCAACTTTAGCAACTATGCTCCTGGGAAATGAACCAGGGCTCCAGTGATTAGAAGGAATGACCGATTGATCATACCAAGTTTCACCGTCAAAACAAGCAAAATTCGGCAATGAAAACTTTCATACGATAGATAAGATAGATACCCACTCCTTCCCGTCCTTTCTGACAGTTTTAACGGGTTTTATGCCCTTGGTTTCGACATCCCACATTCTGTGAGTGGAAAGCTGGATGATGTCCAACCCGCTTTGCCATTTATGATGGGATTTTTTTTTTTTTGGTTGATGCAATGTGCAGTTCCATTGGTTGAAGTTTTGCGTGTCCACACATTGTTTCTCATGGGCCGTCGCGTGTTATGCTAAAGAGTTTGGAAATGCTGTCCCGATGACGCTGCAGTTCGGATAGCTCGGTGCGCAGAAATGTAACGTTCTTTGATGGATAGGCGAACATTTATTGCATTTTAGGTGAGCAAAGGCATGTACGCGCAATTGCGCGCCTTTCATAAAAAGGCCTGCTTTCCCCCAACCTGATTTTAATATACAGTTATGCTCAAAAATTTGCATACCCTGCTTGAATTTGGAAAATAGGTTACTTGTTTTAAAGAAAACTAGAATGGCCAGGCAAAACACATTTCTTTTAATTCTTATTGGATTCATATCCAACTGTAGGTCAAATAAAACAGGGCATTTAGTGAAAAAAACGCAATGAACCCTGTGTGCATACCCTTAGTTCTTAATACTGTGTATTGCCCCCTCTTGCATCAATATCAGCGAGCAGTCTTGTGTGATAATTGTCAATGAGGCTCATAATTTTCTCAGGAGGCATAGCTGCCCATTCTTCCTTGCAAAATGCCTCCAGCTCCTGCAAATTTTTTGGTTGTCTTGCATGAACTGCACTTTTGAGATCTCCCCAATCGATGATATGATATTTAGGTCAGGAGATTGTGATGGCCGTTCCAGAACCTTCACCTTTCTCTACTTATGCAATTCGAGTTACGCGCATTTGAGTTACGCATATTCTCCCCAACACACATCGATCACGCCCACAGTGCTTAACTTTAACATGTAGGTGGCCTTATGATGAGGTGTAACTGAGCCAAAAGGGTGGGAGACTCTGTACAAAGCTCATTGATTATGGCTCTGAGGAAAACATGGAACAAGGATTTTCTGATTAACCATGAAAATGCGGTTGTAGTCCATGGAAAACGCAAACCAGACTTTAAATTTGAATAACCTCAGCCTGCTGATGAAACCTCGTATCTACAAATTGATCAGAAACAAAAACTCTTTCTTGCATTCAAAATTAAACATTTTATTTTATCAATATTTTAAATGATATTTATCAATTTATATTATTTCATTTTTTTGTTTTATATTTATTTTTTATTTTCCTGAGAAGTTTATCATTTTGAAGATACAAGGTTTTATCAGCAGGCCGACAATATGCTGCTGCAATGTACCTATGTACGTCTGTGCCAATTACAAGAAGTAATGCAGGTATCTCTTTTTTATTTCTTATTCTAGACACCATGGCATTAAAACTATGCAAACAAGCAAATTGCCGTGATAATGAAATAACAAATAAAGCATTTAGCGCTTCTCAACCACCGCAATCAGAGCATTGAAAATGTGCCCCTCCTCCACCAGCCTGTTTGGTCTGTGGAAGACAGGGAAGAAGACAAATAAAGAGAAGATTCTAGTCACAAAAAAATAACAATCAAAGACAGTTTATACGATCTTACTTAAAAATTGCACACTTGAAATCTCAGACTACTTCAATGTCAGGTTTGCAACTAAAGGACATGGCAACGCTTTAACAAAGGATTATTACCCTGCATGCGGTCACCCCCCACCCCCCCCCCCCCACCCCCCCGGCCCGAAACCGCCTCAACAATCACACAATTCCATATCCGAAGCCTATAATGTCCCATTTGATTTGAGTGACACATTCACTTGAACTTGTGGCTAGTACTTTACTTTTTTGCAATGTGTTGCTGCCTTTAAATTCTTAGTTAATGATTATTCGCAAAAAGTTTCTCAGTTTGAGCATTATACATCTTGTCTTTGCAGTGTATTCAATTGAATGTAAGTTGAAAAGGATTTGCAAATCATTGTATTCTGTTTTTATCTACGATTTACATAACGTGTCAACTTCACTGGTTTTGGGTTTTGTAGATATCCTGAATTAAAAAATCAGTCTCCTCCCTAGTGAGAATATTACAACTTTTTAGATTATTACAAACATATAGGGCAGTCACATTTGTTCAGAGAACATGAACACTAGGGGCTCTAATTTCGTAGACCAGGCGCAGGCGCGGCGCGTGGGGGGTGCGCCGCGCCAACGGGGTGTGTCCAGGCGTATGTGGCAATTTCGTGCCCGGCGTAGCTTGGCGCAAGTACTCCTCAGTCCCGCCTCTGCCCCTCCTTCCAGCGCAAGTTGGCAAAGAAGGCGTATCTGGGTATAACACAGCCGAGTCAAATCTTCATCAGTCAAATGAGATCCTCACCTCACCTTTAATGTGTTAGTATATAGAAGGCGACACTGCCGAGTCAAACGATGGATAGCGTGTTCCTATTATTACAATCTGTTGCTGCTTAAAATTTTGGGATTAACATGCATATACTACAAAGCAAGATACGTTACACATTTATTTCCAATATGTGATCTTAACTCAGTACGAGATCATTGCAATCAGGCTGTATTCCTTTTCCCCACTAAAGACGATAAAACCTAAGTGACAATAATAGTAGCCTAATATTAAGCCGCTTGCACACTGGACGCGAAACGAATTTTTCGCTCGACAGATTGCGTCTTGTGTCCAAAGGTCTGACAGGGTTTTAATAAATCGCCGTGTCCGACAGTCTATTATTGTTTTTAATTTCTTCAAATCTACAGACTCTTTTAGATATTACACGTGAATGTTTGATAAGAGGGTTCAGTTATTCAAGATGAGGACCGAGAATTTCAATCAATGTTTCTGTTTAAGCTGCTCAATAAAGCGAGTAGACATTGGCGCGAGACAATGTACAATGCCTCCGTGTCTGACAGCCAAAAAAAAGGACGATTAGAACAGATTGATAATGAAATAAAGAATAAAAAGAAACATTTTAACAACAGAGCATCCAATGAACACTGCGATTTATTTATTGGCGGGTCATCTTTGTCTGATATCACGTTTGTTGCTGATATATTTTTATTCTTTATTTCGTTATAAATCTGTTCTCATATCAATACGTTTACTTTTTGCTGGCTGCTGGACATGGAGTAATTTGCATTTCGTGTCGGACAGTCTTGATCGTGCATGCGATGATTTCTTCACTCTGTCAGTGGTCATGGAATTGATTTGCTCACGCACTATTTTATCTCTGCTGTGGAAGTAAGGCGTCAATCTGTTCGATCCATCTGACTAATTTTCAAAAGAAAGACCGAATAAATACTGATGTCTATCTTCAGCGGAAGAAAACAGATAAATAGGCTAAAAAGACCAAGAAAAGTCGATATCTATCAATTTGCATTTTGTGAAGGCCGAACACAAACATGGCCAAGTTTGCACGTCTAATAATTCCTGGAATACTCGGAAAAATTAGAACTTTTATGACTCTCGGACACGGAGCTATATTAAAACCCTGTCCGACTATCGCGTCTTTGCATTGACTTTGTCTGTAATCAGTCGTGCGATAAAATCGTTTCGCGTCCAGTGTGCAAGCGGCTTTAATGAGCATAGACCGCAAGCATTCGATATATATATATATATATATAGGCTTATTATACAGTTTGTGGTTGGCTGAGAAAGATGTGAAGTCGTTAGTTTGCATCACAGATTCAGTTGCATTGATTAAGCCAGGTCAAGTTTCCATTACGCGTGGCAACCGCCTGACATCAGGACAATCGATATAGATACTATAATTTATGTCCTTATACAGATAGTTTCAATAAATAGTGCTTCTTGTAATTATTTATTGCATTGAAATGTGCCTGACATTCTGTAAACCTGCCTGTGAGATTTCGGTGACGTGTGCGCACTCTGCGCCGGTCAGCCAAATTACCACTGCACGGAAATTAAACCGGTTGGAGTTGGCGAGTTTTTTGCGCAACTCCAGCGGAGACTTTTTCTACGAAATTGTCACTGCGTCTTGATGAATATGTGACACCTCCCCCTACTACGCCGCCACACCCATCTCGGCGCACCTTCGTCTACCGAAGGCTGCGCACCTCACGAAATTACCACTACGCGGGCTGCGCCGTACGAAATTACCATTGCGCGGGCTGCGCCTCGCTACGCCACCTGCGCTGCGCCAGGAAATTAGAGCCCAATGATGGCGACGTGGAGCCAAAGCCGAAAACCAAATTTCACAGATGAGGAGTTTGAGGTATTGGTGAAATCAGTGAGGAGGCACCACAGGGTGTTGTATGGCAAGGGGGCAGCGAAGGCTGATTCGAAGAAAGCTGCGAATCGTTCTGGATGTGGCTTCGGTGGGGAGATGTAAGCGCAGTATCCCCGATTTAAAGCATAAATGGAGAGATCTGCGGGGCACTGTAAAAGCCAGGCTCTCTGCACACCGGAGAAGTGTGCACGCAACTGGTGGTGGGCAACCATCATCCCCTGTGCATTTCACTGCACTGGAGGAGGAGGTGGCATCCACTCTTTCTGCAGTGGAAGTGCATGGAGAAGAACTATGAGTAGATACGGATGAAGGAGGGTTACGTATCATTGTGATAAATACTGGAAACAAGCTTAGGTTTCAAATATTAATTGTATTTTTTGGCATTTCAAGCAGTTGCGCAGTACATAGGTGTCATGGGCTGTGCCAGGGAATTTGGCACAGATGCTTAATATGCGCGTATCATGATCGCACACAACCTGAACATTAATGCTGTTAATGCATTAATGACCTTGATGATCACGGGTATGTTTTGTGGATGATTGCTGCGGCTGGAGAGCTGTTCATCCAGAAGTCAGCAAAGATAGATGATCGCCTCACGGTCTAGACGAAAGCAATGGATGCACTCGGTGTCTGTTAGTCCCAGTATGTCCAAATAAGGCCGATATATGCGTGGTCGTCTTTGAGCTCGGTGCGCTCCTCTTACTCTTTCTCACTTACGTAAGAGTGCAAGCAAATGCAGGACTGCCATTTTGGTTTTAGATTTTGAGGGTATGGTAGAATGATGGAGAACAGGCTGTTGCTCAATATCATGTGATGATTTTGTTTGATAATTTATTATGGTTATGAGATATTTTTGAAATAACGATGAACAATCAAATATTGAATGTCTCAACCTTTACCATGTTAAATAAAATTAAATAAATGTTAAAATTCGGCCTATAACCGACATCAAACACAATATTCTATTTCGCTTTATAGTGGTGCTTGACCTTCATACTGCCCTTAAAAGTGCCTAAAAGAAAAAGCGCGTAAGCCAGGGGGAGAATAAGCGTAAGTGTTATTTGCCTGAGAAAGGCCCAGATTTCGGCCTTGCTCCGCCCAAAGTGCGTAACTGGACTCGGGGCGCGTATTGCACAGACTTAAGTCAAGGGGAGAATACGCGTAGGCTGAAAAGCGCGTAGCTACACTTTTTTCGACTTACTGCATGGGAGAATCGACCCCCAAGTGCGTCCCATGCGCAGCTTTTGTGTTTAAGAATGCATTGTGTGCAAGTATTTTCTGATAGCATGCTGCATTAATCCTGCCATCGATTTTCACAAGATTCCCTGTGCTTTTAGAGCTCTCACACTTCCAAAACATCAGAGAGCCACCACCATGCTTTACAGTGGGAATGGTATATTTTTTACCATTGGTCTTGTTGCCTTGGTCCATGTTTCTTTTGCAGCATGTTGATGAGCTGGATTCTGCTTGTTCCTCTGTTGGCCCTGCTCCTGCCTGGGTTGCAAGCCTTTAAGCCTTTACTGGGGAAATCTGTCACCCACCGACATATAACAGAGATGGCCATCCTACGAAAAACGACAGAGGTCTGCCAAGCACTGGCGACTGCACAAGGCAGGGACTTTCCCATTCCTGTAAGAGAATTTCAGTACCATTCTATGTAACACTGCCTTGTCTCCATCCTTTCTGTCAGGGTCTGACTCATTATGTGTCTATTATTTCTAGTGTCCCATGTATTTATTATTTTCCTTGATTTTTTTATGCGTTCACATCATTGATTTTAATCGATTTGTGCATTATTTTCTTTGCTCTCTCTAACCTGTCACTCTACAGTGGCGACAGAAAATCATCATACCCTCTGAAAAACTTGACCTTTTGCCACCTTACACCCTGGAAATTATAATAAATTAAATCAAACTTATTTTAACTGTATGTTTACATCATAATCCTCATCATCAAAGTGAAAATAAATTTTTTTTAATTTTAAACATTCTGTACAATTATTAAAAATTAATTAATGAAATACCTGATTTGGTTAAGTGATCAGGGCCCTAGAGTGCACCATTGCAAACTTACTCAGGTGCAACTAATCAACTTCCAGATCAAACACCAGGCTAATTGCTTCCACCTGATATTAATTGCAGTGGTTTTGATTACTCTTGAATAAAACCAGCTGTTTTCTTCCAAATTCCACTACTCGTAGTGCATGGTAGTGAAAGGATTCAAAATGGTTGGATAAGTACATTCAAAAGAACTCCGGGATAAAGTTGTATAAAGGCAGAAGTTAGGTGAAGGCTACAAAAAGATTTCGAAGGCTTTGTCTATCCATCTGAGTACCGTTCAGAGCATCATTAAAAAGTGGAAAGCATATGGCACCACCAACACCTTGGCTTGATCAGGCCGTCCGTCCAAACTGGATGACTGAGCCAGAAGGACGTTGATCGGAGAAGCTACCAAGAGGCCAAAGGCAACTTTGAAGGACTTCCAAGATTTCATGGCTGTGACTGGTCGGTCTGTGCATGTGACAACAATCTCACAAGCCTTACACAAAGCTGGTCTGTATGGCACAGGGTGGCAAGAAAGAAGCCTTTTTTGAAAAATTGCCATACTCAGTCTCATCTGTGCTGTGCAAAAACACATCTGGAAGATCCGATTACCATGTGGAAAAAGGTTTTATGGTCAGATGAGAGTAAGATTGAACTTTTTGGAATGAACTCCAAGTGAAAACTAAAACTTGGTGAAAACTAAACACAGCACACCACCCAAAACACACCATACCTACTGTGGAGCATGGTGGGGGCAGCATTATGCTGAGAGGATGTTTCTCTTCAGCGGGGACTGGGCAGTTGGTCAGGATTGAAGGGAAAATGGATGCTGCCAAGTACACCCAAATTCTTGAGGAAAACCTGCGTCCTTCTGCTAGACAGCTGAAGATGGGCGGGTCATTCACCTTCCAACACGACAATGATCTTAAACATACTGCCAAAATAACAAAGCAGTGGCTCAAGGATAGGAAGGTGAATGTCCTTGAGTGGCCAAGTCAGAGCCCTGACTTAAACCCTATTGAAAATCTGTGGATTGACTTGAAGAGAGCAGTCCATTGCCGTTCCCCACAGAATTTGACTGAACTTGAACAATTCTGCGAGGAAGAATGGGCAAATATTCCCCAATCTAGGTGTGCAAAGCTAATAGAGACATATCCAAATAGATTGATGGCTGTAATTAAAGCAGAAGGAAGCTATACAAAGTATTAAATCTGGGGGCTGTTGACTTTTCCAACCCTGTTATTGTAGTTTTTCATTTTTTATTAATTTTCAGAACTATTCCCTTTGTTTTCATTATATTTTTGGAAAAAGATATTTTTTAAATGGGTCTTGATTTCAGGTTGTATGATAAATAAAGTAACTATTTCAAAGGGGTATGATGATTTTTTATAGGTACTGTACATGTGCTTTCATTCCCTCACTCACTCACTTGCCCTCCCCTTTCTGTTTTTCTATTAGCGCACCTCATGTTCTTGTCTTTAGTCACACCACCCTGCACACTCTCAGCTCAAACTTGCCTGTTCCCCCTCCTAATTAGCCCCCTCTCTTCATTTATATTCCACTTCCTGTCTGTGTCTAATTGCGATTGTGTTTACCTGTATTTTCTGCGCTTACTTTTGAAAATTTAGTTCCTCTGTAGATCTTTGGTTATGCTGCTTTTTTGTCTTTTGATAATGATTTTTCCCAGTGCTTTGTGTAGTTTAGATTGGTTGTGTATAGTCTTCGCTTGCTTCTACCGATTTTGCATGTTCCTCAAACTTGGTGTACCGGCTGATTGGCTATTCAGCTTTGGACTGCTTGTGGATTTTGATTAACCCTTTTGTGCTGCAATATGGTGTGTTACTGAACCAGACTGTTGGACCAAGATCTCTAATTAAACCCTTGAACTGAACCTCTGTCTGCAAATGAGTTCTGACGCCGCTTTCTGTTCGAATCAAACCAAAACTTTTGCTCTTTTGAAACAGGCAGATGGAAGTCCGTCAGTATCTGCAGTGCAACAAGCATGCTCCCCCAGTGAGGACTCTGTGCTGTCTGGAGTCAAATTCAAAGCCTCCATCATTGCAATATATTTGAGCAATGCAGCAATGGATGTCTTTTATCTGCTGAGTGAGTCATACCACTTTGATAACGAGGCATTTGCAGGTGGCCAGGCCATCATCACAGAGGGCATAGCCAGAATAAAGGCCAGTGTCCGACAGAGGAACTTCATCTCAGCAAGACTAACACTGGGGCAGATCTGCCACACCCTACAGGTGAAAAGCAGTTCTGTAAACATCAGTATGCATCTGTGTGAAAGTCATGCTGTGAAGCTCAGCATAACGTGTCCTCTCCTCTGCAGGATTTCTACAGTCACAGTAATTGGATTGAGTTGGGAAAACTGAATCCAAATTCCAACTTGATCCGACCAGATCAAAGGGTTGGAAATGTAGCAGGTACTGGGCGGACAGGGGGAGGTTACCGATAGTGACAATATCAAGACTTATGAACAGAAACAAAAAGATACTTTGCCCATAAGCAAGGGTTGTCGGTTGTTGTTTGTGCATCACAATTTCTATAAAATCAATTTCCATGTATTATCTGTAGGTAATTATATTGGCCTTGTAAGAAATAAAATATGGCCGGGAACCCCAAACTGCAAGTGTCCCCTCAAATGTCAACGAAAACCAATTACTTCAGTACAGACACCAAACCATAATGACAAAACATATGCGGGGCATCTTGTGGAGTGAGTTCTGGCAGACAACTTCAGACATGCCATTTTCACAAACACTCCCTTGAAAGTCAGACACTGCTCAGCCCCACTGGTTGATGGGCTATATTAACAGCTTCTCTTCTTCCTACTCTGCCTTTGCAACAAAACATGTCTCTGCCTGCGTTGCACCACACTTGCCTGCAGGGAGTAAATATTGCCTCCCACTTGATAACATTGCCTGCTGCTAGAAAACATCACCTGCCACTAGATAACACGCACTTCCTGCATGTAAGCTGCTGCATTCAAAAAGTCTAACCTGCTCTATCTAAAACATAGCTGTAGATGTCACTACTTGCTATTGAAGAAAATTTTGCAATTTATTTTTATTTGGTTGTGCTCACTTGTGCTTTCTTAAAGGGCATCTAAGGACAATTCCAAATGTTTTTCTTTATCAGCCAATCAGCGAGTCGCACTTGCGCAAACAAACCGAAATAGTAGGATTATCTACACATGTACACAAAACATTGGCTTATATGAATGAAATTAGTCATGTGACAATGCAAGATGTCAAAAAAACAAGTGATTTGTTTTTAAACATTGGACGTTCAACATCCCGTCTGAGAATCGGGTTTTGGTGCCCTTTAAGCTCAGAGTGCAGGTGATCAGACTTGTTAATTGCAAAATTAATGAGAATTTCTCATTAATTTGGATCGCTCACAAATTGGCCATGCCCTCGGGTACTTCACTGTCGAGTGCTGTGTTTCTTGCTGCCGCTGTTCACGAACCATATATTTTTGACAGTACTTCTACATCTGCGGTAGACACTTTCTATTTTGCACTGATTTGTGAGGCAAAATGAGGCCTTAAGTGCAACTGGAGTGATTTGGAGTTCGGAGGAAGATTTAAGTAGTGCTTAATGGGCTTCTCTCAATAGCCCTGCATTTTGTTCTCTTCCAGTTAGTGTAATACAGCCAACAATAAATCCACCTGATTGCAATCAAAATTTTATAGCCAACCTGCATATGAGTGCTCATTTTTGTTCTTATTGTGTGCTTGCGGCAAGCAACACATTGTTCTCCTTAAGTCCGTTTATTATTATTTTTCCATTTCCCCGCACTTTTTTGTCCCGTGTCAAGAGCCCGATTGTTTGCGAAAGGGACGAGATTCAAACGCCGAAACGTCTGGTCCAACAGTTTCTCTGGGCCTTGTACAAACGGTTGCATTTGTACATGACATCTTGGAACGCTTGCCCACTCCAGTGGCAGGACTCCACCATGCATTTTTAATGGAAATTTTCGCAAGCACGCTCTCGAGGTTCGTCCTGACGAAACGCAGTTCTTGTTAATTTAATGACGACTATAAGACTGGTAAAAGAGGCTACTGCTTGGTTTCTGGTTTAACGTGTTAAGTCTGAATAATCACAAGTCTCACCGAATTATATCATGGCATTTAAATGCAACCAAGCTACGAGTCTGATCAAGAGCCGCTTTATTGCTGCATTTAGTCATATCTATGGCTGTCATTAGAGCTACTGGTTTGGATAATGATGACCACAATTGGTTATCAATGGATGGTGTCAGATGGGGAGTGTTTGCCACATCCGTAATACCGGTATACTTCACATACCAGTGATATTGTTCTTTGTAAGTCTTCCATTGTTTAATTTTTGCAAAAGAATGCAAATTAAAAAAAAAAAACTCCTCAAGTTAGCCCCATCTTGGGCCCACCTTCTGGGAGGCGGGGGCAGGGCCCTTCATACTCTGCTTGGTCAATGAGAAGAGTATTCCATTTTGGTTGAAGGTTATTTAGTGTGACAAATATTCAGAAATAAATGCAATGAGGAGGGACTTCTTCTTGGCACCATACACAGCATTAACATATGTATTCATTTCCATCTTTTGTAAAATCTTGCGTAAATTAAGAATTTTAGCCTTTGTGGTGAATCATCATGAGTTTTACACTTTGACTCATGGCTCTTGGATGCACGCTGCAGACAATCTGTTAAGTAAAACAATCTATTTCGGAGGGAAAGTCTCTTCAAGCGTAGTTATTGGTAAGTCATTGTTCTTTTAGACATAATCCAAAAGACAAAACTGTGGAAAGATGTAAAACTTTGAAAGCAAAAAAAGTGCATTTGATTGACTTTCATGGATGGTCTTTTTTGTGAAATCGCATTACTGAATACTGTAACTCATGCAGATAAAAGCACACCAACTTGCAGAAGCTGCGATAAAGATGATTGCATGGACAACATCCTGCCAGAAATCATAAGGGAAGGGCAACTTACCTCTGGCTACTTTAGTACTCTTTCATCATCTAAACCTGCAGGTACTGAATCCCTCCACCACCCTCAAAATCTGCAAGAACCATCGTCCTCTTTCACCTTCCAAACTTACAGCTGCCACTGTGTACTCTTTTGTTGACTTCCAAATTAGTACACACTATGGTCCACGGCCATTATGAATAATAGTTGGCACTGCAATCCTTTACACCTTTAAAAACTCTTAACACCTCTAAAAGTCCTTTAAAACTCTCCAAATGTCTAAGTACTATACTCCTGAGCACTTAATAATCCACCCTCCAAATTTGTAAGTATGAATGGACAGTCCTTGCAGTCACTCCAAAAATATGCTGGAACCATATTTATATCATACGAAAAAAGGGCCTAAGTACTATGGTCCTCAATCACTCTCCAAAAATGGAACTGCAATTTTTTATTACCTTGTCTTCTATCACCCCACAAATCTGCTGGTGAAACTTTACAGTCTTGTCCTTTATCACCTTTCAAACCAGTAGTTTTCACTCTACTGTCTTCTATCCTTCTTCAACCCTGTGTATATTATATACCCCATCACATTGCATATCTACAACTCTCACATGTCAGTAATGAGCCTTGTGTCATTGATGTCTGGTGCAGGGAAGTGCAGTCACGGCGGTTTTTTTGACCGTACAAGTAGCCAGGACCCAGTTGGCGGGATCAACAAGGATGATGAAGGTGCAGATCATGGACCCCTGCATAAAGCTGCAGCCGACATGGCTGTGGATGCCACCATGGAGCTGCTGGAGGACGTTCGGGGTGCCACTGGGGAGAATGATTTTCTTGAGTACGAGCTCTCTCTGTTACATATCTACTTACAAATGAGCAAGACACTTGAACTCATCATAAAGGATCAGTGTGTATGATTTCGTGGTGAAATTGCAGATTGCAATCAACTGACAACCGCTCTCTTCACCCTCCCCTTTTTAGCCTGTAGAAAAGCTTATGGTGGCCGTGTAACTCTCAGAAAAACATGATGCACTCTGTGAAGCCAATATTCATTTAGTCCGTTTTGGGTTACTGTAGACAACAAGGCGAGTTCCATGACAGAGGACTCACTCCCTCTGTAGACATTAAGCCCTCATTCTAAGGTAAAGAATACGCAACAATTTACAAACCCAAAACCAGTGAAGTTGGCACGTTATGTAAATCGTAGATAAAAACAGAATACAATGATTTGCAAATCCTTTTCTACTTATGTTCAATTGAATACACTGCAAAGACAAGATGTTTAATGTTCAAACTGAGAAACTTTTTTTTTTTTTGCAAATAATCATTAACTTAGAATTTAAAGGCAGCAACACATTGCAAAAAAGTTGGCACAGGGGCCAACTTTACCACCGTGTTACATCGCCTCTCCTTTTAACGACACTCAGTAAACGTTTGGGAACTGAGGAGACCAATTTTTGAAGCTTTTCAGGTGGAACTCTTCCCCATTCTTGCTTGATGTACAGCTTAAGTTGTTTAACAGTCCGGGGTGTCGGCTGTCGTATTTTACGCTTCATAATGCGCCACACATTTTCAATGGGAGACAGGTCTGGACTACAGGCAGGTCAGTTTAGTACCCGCACTTTTTCACTACGGAGCCATGCTGTTGTAACACATGCAGAATGTGGCTTGGCATTGTCTTGCTGAAAAAAGCAGGGGTGTCCATGAAAAAGACGTTGCTTGGATAGCAACATATGTTGCTCCAAAACCTGTATGTAACTTTCAACATTAATGATGCCTTCACATATGTGTAAGTTGCCCATGCCTTGGGCACTAATACACCCCCATACCATCACAGATGCTGGCTTTTGAACTTTGGACCTATAACAGTCCGGATGGTTCTTCTCCTCTTTGGTCCAGAGGACACAACGTCCACAGTTTCCAAAAACAATTTGAAATGTAGACTCGTCAGACCACGGAACACTTTTCCTCTTTGCATCAGTCCATCTTAGATGAGCTTGGGCCCAGCGAAGCCGGCGGCGTTTCTGGGTGCTGTTGATAAACGGCTTTCGCTTCATATTGTAGAGTTTTAACTTGCACTTGCAGATGTAGCGACAAACTGTAGTTACTGACAGTGGTTTTCTGAAGTGTTCCTGAGCCCATGTGGTGATATCCTTTACACACTGATGTCGGTTTTTGATGCAGTACCGCCCGAGGGATCGAAGGTCACGGGCATTCAATGTTGGTTTTCAGCCTTGTCGCTTACGTGCAGTGATTTCTCCAGATTCTCTGAACCTTTTGGCGATATTATGGACCGTAGATGATGAAATCCCTAAATTTCTTGCAATAGCTCGTTTAGGAATGTTGTTTTTAAACTGTACGACAATCAGCTCACGCATTTGTTCACTAAGTGGTGACCCTCGCCCCATCCTTGTTTGTGAATGACTGAGCATGTCAGGGAAGCTGCTTTTATACCCAATCATGGCACCCACCTGTTCCCAATTAGCCTGCTTACCTGTGGGATGTTCCAAAAGATTGTTTAATGAGCATTCCTCAACTCTCTCAGTCTTTTTTTGCCACTTATGCCAGCTTTTTTGAAACATGTTGCAGGCATCAAATTCCAAATGAGCCAATATTTGCAAAAAATTACAAAGTTTACCTGTTCGAACATTAAGTAACCTGTCTTTGCAGTGTATTCAATTGAATATAGGTTGAAAAGAATTTGCAAATCATTGTATTCTGTTTTTATTTACGATTTACACTACGTGCCAACTTCACTGGTTTTGGGTTTTGTATATTCTCGGGTGATTATGCTCTAATATTAACATAGCTATGAATGTTATACTCAATTTCTTCCAGCCTCCGATACTGATGACCTATGTAGTTCGTTTCTCTCACACATCAACATCTTTGCACTGGAGCTGGGTTTTGAGATACATGACGTAATGGTATTGTTCAAAGTAAGCAGATCAGAATGCTTGTTTAATGATGGTCCTTTTGGGTCTCCCCAGTCAAATATTAATAAACATAAATTAGAAAATTATTGATAATGACATTTGTTTTGTATGTACAATAAGAATTAGATTGAAGAAAAAATTTGTGTATATGGAATAGCCAACTCGATGTTCCTTCAATTACATTCGTGTTCTTTCCGTAAATACTGCTGTAATACAGCAAACTGTTTGTGTGCTGTACGGGATGCCATTGTTTATTAGAAAAATTCTCAAGAATAAAAAGCTGACTGGATGAGAACTTAAAGGAAATCAAGCGACTTACCATGATGGCGACAGGCTCCGTGTCAAACGTCTAACTACCGAAACACCCTCCAAAGTGCACTGCTCTGTTGCTAAAGATCCTGTGCCCGGGAAAACTTCAACACTGCAGAAACTTGGAGAAATTCCACCTTTTAAACATTTTCAACATGTTAGTGTTGGTTAGCTTCTGTTACATATGTCTTATGTGTTTCGCTGACCTCCCACAACAAATTTGAAGCCAAGATCTTCAAAATTTCAGAGCTCCTCTCAGATTGGTTGAATATAAAACCAGGCTTGAGTGCACAGATGTTGGTGGGTTAGAGAAGCAAACTACATAAGATGTATGCAACAGAGGCTATTCGACCTCTATCTTACACACTCCTCCGTTAAAGATGGTGAAGAACGTCCTGATCTGATGTAGTACATCTGCTGCTGTCAGCTGGTATTTCTAGAAAATGACTTAGGCAATGCTGTGCCACTGGGCTGAGTTTTGTGTGTTTAAGTTCTTATTAAACATATTATAGTCTTATCGTGGGATGTTGCTTTCAGTGTAATGGGCTTTTGTCTCTTTCGTTTTTAGGCACCTGCTCTTAAAGAACTTTTTAAATGGTCTTTTCCTCTGTCTCTCTCCCTTTTCTCTTTCTCCTCTCCTCTTTAGGCTCATGGGTATCACTCGTTCCTCTATTCTGTGTTTTGTCATTGACACTACTGGCAGCATGAGTGATGACATAGAGGAAGCAAAAAGGGTGGCATTCTCAATCATCGACAGCAAGAAAGGCACTCAGAATGAGCCGTCTGCCTACTTTCTGGTGCCCTTTAATGATCCTGGTGGGTCAACCCATTTTACTTGGTTTTTCAGGTCATCAACTGTTTAGTATTCCACTGAGCGCTGTGTGTTTTTGTTGGGTCAAATCAACAATTCAAAAAACCACTTTTTAAACCTTAATATCAAAGTCGCTCTAGGTAAATCCCGTCACTTGGGCCTCTTCCACACGGAGACGGAGATTTTTTAAATCGGTCTTTTTTTTGTAATTTCTAAAAAATTTCTAAATGCTGTAGTAATTATTCCAGACATGTGTATGGTGTTGTGTCTTCTTTACAGAAATAGACCAAAAATGGAGCCGGCGAGTATGCATGTGTGTGCAGGACTAGAAGAAGGGGTAACTTGGGTCATTTTATGAAAATTGAGATTAACCTATAAAATCAAAGAGTGATCCAAGTTTTTCATTTTGAGAAAAAAATTGGGTGAACTTGTGCACAGCAAAGTGTTGTAAATTGACAGTACAGTAGTGCTGGGATATTACTATCACTGGTATATCACTGAGATACCCCAAAACGATAAAACATTTATGCGTTTTCTAAAAAATCATTCTCATGTGGAAGGGCCCTCAGTGACTGTCTTGGCAACGCCCCCCAGCAGTTAGCTTGGGCTATCAAGACCTCACCCCTATTTAAACAAATGGGGAGAGAGCCATAACCGCACTTTCAGTGGTCACCAGGATGTACTGTAAAAACTCAATGTATGGAAACACCAATCAAATCTGATTAAAACCGCTTAAACCATTTTATGACTTTGCCGAAAAATGAGGATTAAAACAGCTTTTTTTCCACTGGTTATACTTCTCCACATGCACAAGGTATCACAACGTAAACTTCTATTATTTTTTGGTAAGACGTGATGCAGTCAGCTCATTCCAGTGAACTCAATAATATACTGTAAAGTGAAAAAATATTTGTCTTCTTCATGATTTCTCTTACTGTGGCTTATTTGTCCTATTTGAATGTTTCAGATCATCCAACTAATATGAATATAAGACAAGATGCAAAATACCAGCTTTTAAATGACGGTTATTGAGGGTTTAGGCTTATTTAAAACCTGTAGCGCCCATGTGATAGAATAATTTCCGCCCTAAACCTAATTACTGGTTGTGTCACCCATGGCAGCAATGACTGAAATCAAATTTTTGTGATAACTAGCAATGAGTCTTCCTCATCATAGCGGCAGAAATTTTAGCCTTATCTTTCATGCAGAATTGTTTTAATTCAGCCACAGTGGGGTGTTTTTGAGTATGAATTGCCAGTTTGAGGTCATACCACACTATCTCAGAGGAACATCCAGAACAAAGCAAAACAGTCACTAAAAATGTAGCTTTGTCCCAGCTCGAAGCGCACAAATTAGCAAGTACGATGTGTATGGAATAATGTGCCTCTGATTATTACAAAACGTCCATCTTTATTCGCTCTAACTTTTATTTCATATGGCACTTCTCCATGAATCAAAATGGCCACTTCTCTGCTTTTTAGAAGTAAAATTTGAGTGAAAGATCCAGGAAAATTCCATTTTGTCGAGTCTGGCATGATACTTATTAAGCAGATACACTTCCTGAAAATAAACTGTTTGCCTTCATCTTCAAGGAGTGGGGAAAAAAATCTTACTATGCTTAACTGGATGATGAAACCCTCTCATATTCCAACTTGGAAAGTTAGAATTAGTCCCTATTGTCTGAGTAGCATCTGGCATTGTCACAGAGGTTTCTTCCCATGGATATAAAGAAAACCATAACGTTGTTATCATAATACTGTCCCCTTGAAATTGTAGTGTATTAACATAGCTTATTCCTCCTAAAAATGTATAGTTTATAACAAATAATGAAAGACAAACAAAAATAGCAACATAACATCTTCCTCTTCAGACCTCTTCCCTAATGAGAGACCACAAATGCCCTCAGTTGCACTGCTCTCTGCATCAGCAGTGGCCTCTTACCTTGTTTATAAAAGTCCTGCTCAGGGCTGTATTTCAAAAGACAAAAAATGAAGCGAGAGGTAAAAATTTAAATCTAAAACAAAATTGTATAATTTTTCGTTGGTCCTAAGTGCAAAGGCTTCAATTGTACAAAATAAATAAACCTTTTCTATTTACTTGTAGCTGGGCTGTTGTATTTGTGTCATATCTCGTTTTTAAGCTTACTGGCCCTATGGGCTGGGCTTTAGAAAGTGATGTCCGAAGTCCATTTACTGACCTCAACTTAACCGTCAGTGCCCTTGAAAGTCCAAAATTGACATATTGAATTTTCAATGACTTGTATTACCAAAACTGCTTCAGAGCTTAGGATTGTATTACAGGAAGTCTTATAAATATATGAAGACTAGAAAGGAAAAATGCAAAATATTCAAATATTGCATTTTTTATATTTTATATATTACTATCATACATTTTTTTTAATAATCTTATATATTATTATCATTTTTTTGCCATTTTTGTCAGTGCTTTTTTTCTAAGATCATTTTGAATTTTTAATTCATCACTTTACCGCAACGTGAAAAAGAGACTAATTATTTTTTAATTATGGCATTTTCATAATTTCACATGACATTTTCATAATTTGTATCATCACTATAAGATTGCTTGCTGGTATGCTACAGACCCCTGGTTGTATTTTTTATGCCATGCTGGGTGACGGCCCAAAAAGGGGGGTTATGTTGTGGCACAGTCCATCTATCCGTCCGGCCAGCCATCTCTTCGTCTCGGAAGGTACTTGGCTGATGAATTCAAGTCCTCTGACAGTTTTCATGGGATATCCCTGAAACTTTGCACGTGTTGCTGATAGACTGGTAATACAAATATTGCAGTCACGACTCCGGCGGGTATGTTGTGGTCTAGGAGCAGTCTTGTTTTATTTGCTATGAAATAAATGATCTGGATTAACATCCTCACAGAGTGGTTATTCCATAATTTTTGCCTGGGGTTGTACCTCTGGCATGGAGCTCAGTCAAAATACATCCTCATTCAGCACCCCACAAACTAGAGGTCTATTGAAGTTCAGTGTCAACGAACAAGCGCGCAACAAGTGCCAAGGGACAATTTTGTCCAAAGCAACTGTCGATTACAGAGTGACTGCATTTGAGCACATGGTTCGGCAGTGGCATGCCATAGAACTTACAGTTCACGGAGAAAACCACAATGAAGCTCGCTGGCAGCTCTGTTAACATTGGTGGTTAGGTCTAGCTACTTTGGAACCCTAAAAGTTGGGGAGCTATGTAAAAAAATGATTGAACTGTCGACATGGTTTATACAATATTTTCAACAAAATTATATTAAAGCTGGGTCAGTCTACTTGAGGTTCATATTGGTTTCTTTTCACTGTGGTGAAGTATACGGTCAAAATGATGCAAATTATATTACTGTCCAAATACTTATGAACTTCATTGTTCTTTTGTTTGTAGAATTTGGACCTCTGACTCGCACAACAGACTCCAAGATCTTTAAGGAGAGGATTGATGTTCTCACTGCATCAGGTGGAGGTGATGGTCCGGAGCTGTGTCTATCAGGACTGCTGGTGAGCATCTATTGGCGCTTTTCCACTACGCAGGACCGGCTCTACTTTACTCTACTCGCCGTTCTTGCTTTTCCATTTGGAAAAAGTACCTAGTACCTAGTACCAGGTATCAGATTTTCTGGTCCCTGCACTCTTGTGGTTCCAAAAAAGTACCCGCTCGGCAAACAGGTACTTAAGTGTGACGTGACAACACAGCAGCCCACTGATTGGTCAGAGAGAATTGTCTCTGCGAAAGACAACTCGCTTCCGCATTATCGCTGGGAAATTGGCTTCACTTGCCATCATTGAAACAGGTCTTCAAATTGTGTTTTCGAAATGTCTGTTGTTTTAGGCAGCTTGATAAATATAATGTGCATTGCCTTACCTTTCAAACTAGGTTGCATTTGTTCACCGAAGTTGCTGCACTTATGAAATGCGTTTCTTTGTCTGCGATCCTGTTCGTAGCGAAATTAGAAGCAACGGTGTTGCGTCCAATTCTGTTTCCCCAATTCCACTTGAGAAAGTTATTTTGCAGCCCCTATTTTATGAAAATTGCACGGAAAATAACTTTACGGGTGCTGATGAAGCATTTTCTTCCTAGGAAAGGTATCAGATGAGATGACGCGTTGTAAAGTGATAGATTCTAATACTCTGCCATCTCCTGCGATTTGCGAATTTGCCACGTTTTGGCTTCAATTTCAGAGTGAAATGTTTCATGAAGCCTGAATGTTAAGCTAATAAACAATAATTGTTTTGTCATATGTGTTATTTGCTTCTTTGTTATGAAAGAAAAAAAAGTAAATTAACTTCCTCAGTGTGTGGTGATGGCAGTAACAAGCTGCGTCGCAACGACGAGCAGGAACCACAAAGGCGGTATTATCCTCTAATGGAAAAGCAACCCCAAAAAACTACCCGGTACCAAGGCGAGTAGAGTAGAGTAAAGGCAGTACCGCAGAGTTGAAAAGTGCCATGAGTGTGTTTGTCTGCGTGCATGTAAATGGAAAAAGTCTAAAATTTAAATGGAGGCAGCTTTCTCCACCTGCGTTTCCTCATCATACTTCTGTTTTCACTATTTTCACTTTCTCCCACACTCACTCACTCCCTCCCTCTCTCTCTCTCTCTCTCTCTCTCCCTCTCTGCAGCTTGCACTCACTAGTGTACCCCCATCCTCAGACATATTTGTGTTTACCGATGCTCCAGCCAAAGACATTCACCTGAAGAGCACAGTCATTGCTCTGATTGAGAGCACCAAGTCAGTTGTGAGTACAGACCCTCTGCAACCTCCTACTCTCCTCCTTCATTCACTTATTGCTCTCACATACAGTACGTTTACTCACATCAATATTGTAGTTAAGTCATGTAATTGTTCAAGAAACTAGAATCTGTGAATTATTCGTTGATGTGTAGTTTAATGCTTTCGGCTCTATTACGTGTCTTTGAAAGCATGTGGATGTAATGTCATGCACAATTTCGTCCCCTGCAAATGGTGTCTTTATCGCCTCCACCCAGTTTGGTAGTTTCACGCTCTGAATTAAAACTGTTTGCATCACATTGGGTTGAACAGTGCATTAGGGGGTGTGTTGATGCATAATGCTAGCGCTATGCCAATTTCATGCCATGGACTGCATTTGCTTTTTGACTCATCCAGACAACCTTCTTAGACAAATCCTGTCACTTTATGGTTATGTCATGGGACTGAATCCCAGCCAGCTGAGCTGTTTGTAAATAATTAATATCGCTTTCCTTCCCTTTTTAATTTTCACTTTCGTGATGAACCCTATAAATAGTGCTTTACACAATGGTGGTCAGGACTAATCAGAAGGGGAGGGTAAAGAAGTATGATTACATGCGCAAATTTTCTGTCTATGGCTTAACTGCAAATAATTAACTTTGGTTTCACCCTTGTTTTAACACCCGAGTACTGTGACTGGTTTAAATTGCCCACAATCTTTCATTTAAATGGCATTACCTGGTGAATACACCCCTCCACCAAACCCCTTTGTGCACTACATGAAGAAGGAAGTGACAGCCTTCGCTGGCGCGAGGGGCTGTTGGATCTGGTCTCCCGCCTGCTTGATGCCAGCTTTTGCTTTCCTCTTCTCCTTACACCATTAAACCGCTTCCTATATTAGCGCAGATCCAAGAGGACCAAAACTGCTAGCAGTAACGCAAGCTAGGTGCTTGGGCAGCACCTGACAAAATCACCTGTTTGCTTATGTCGTTAATGGACTGATTTTAAAGGAAATTAAAGCGGCTAATCTAATTGGCCGAAATGGAGCAAAACTCCTAGCGCCCCCACAGATAATTAATTCCTAGACCAACCCTAACCTAATGACAACCGTGCCACAGTTGCACTATTGACTTCTATCACTAAATTACTGAAATGGAGTTAAATCAAAACATGCCTTGTTTTGATCTGCAGTACCATTTACACTTGCATTTGCCAACTGCACTTAAGTTGTCCAAGTAGGGTCCTTTAAGTCATAAAGCCTGTGCCAGTATGGATTGCTCTCCCCCTTGGCCAAAGGGTGAAGGGTTTTCAGGGTGTTGGTTATCAGGATTAAAACACTGCCACTATAAATCAGATTTTTTTCCTATATGCTGGTGATGCTCTCACTAGGGATGCATCGATACCACTTTTTTTCAGAGTACAGTTGAGTTCTTGCTGATACTGAGTACTGATATGAGAACTTAATAATACCATTACAATTCTTACAACTAATTTGAAAATGTGTTTTATTTTAATCAAATATTGTTTACTTTCTGACTGTAACAACTCTAACAGAAATTATTGTTACTGACATTTGAATATTCAAAAATATTTTTCTTCAACATGGCATTACCACAGATTTACTAAAATATTACCACGCTTTTAAGTGTAATGCAATTGCCATAGTGATAATTCAACAATCGGTACCTTGCTTAAACATGCTGCTGCCACACATTTCTCTAAATTATAACCAAACGGGTTTAGCTTGCAGAGATCAGATGATCAAGTTGTACATGAATTATTAAATGAACCAAACTGAACGTTTGTTTACATTCACCAAACAGTTTAATTACTGTACAAAAAGAATTCACGACATTGGGTTTGTTTCCCCACTCCACCTGCATGCTTAAGTACACCAGTGACGTCTCACCAAAGTTACATCCGGTAAGCCCTACTGAAAAAATCTATACAGTACCTATAAGCGAGTAGAGACAGGCAAAGCGTTCCTTATCCGATTAAGCTGTGCACCGATTTACTAAAGAGAATGTCTCACTTATAGGCCATGTGCTAAGGCTGAAAATATGCCTAGAAAATGGTTTTTGTTCCAACGACTGGGTAATACTTTATTTTGGCATAATTATAACCAGAAAAACATGCTATCAAAGTAACTAAAAGTTCCCCGCTGAAAAGTTTGCAGTTTTTGCAGAAACAACTACCATTTCAGGGGCAAAGGGAAATATAGTAGGGGTCAAAAATCTGATGTCATCGGATTGTAACAAGTTTGGTATCAAACTGTAGGTCTATGAATGTGCTTCAAGGAAATATGTGTCCCAATCCGCTGGCCAGCCCCTGTGCCTCTGTAGAGGGGGTTGAAATCTGAGAAAATGAGATTTTGGCCCCTTACCTTACCATGGGGCCCAGGGGCAAGTGAGCAAGCTCAAACATGTTGTATTCAAATATGTTTAGTTAGACCTTTCAAATGACACCCAGGGGAAATGTTCATGCATTTTGGCCCCATTTTAGGGGGTTCCCTGCCCCTGGGCAGCAATGAGTTCGTGGACTCCAGCGACATGGGTGTCATTTGAAAGGTCTAACTAAACATACATTGGAGCATTTTCCTCACCCGGAACATCACCAAGCAACCCAACCAAAGGGACTGTAAATATATTTTTTTCTGTATATAATGAATCTTGGTCAGTAGAGTTGATAGTAGATTAGTTAAAAGGGTTTGTTTAATTAAATGTGTTTGAGTTTTTTTTTATTTTGTCTGTCATCCTTTGCTGTCGTAAATGTCATAACAAATTGGGGCCATAACAAATTGGGGGCTCAAGTCCGGGATTGACCATTGTGTGAGTCATTTATTGAAAATCTAACATTTCTAATTTTAAAATTGTTTTTTGAATTTTCCTATACACATATATATATATATATATATATATATATATATATATATATATATATATATATATTGACAGATCAACAGCAATGGATGATTTCTTGGCATCACCAACCGTAGAGGTTTTGAAGTCTCTTAAAAAGACAGAACTGCTAGAAATATTCAGACATTTAGAGCTGACAGAGGTAAGACCAACCATGCGAAAAGCAAGACTGGCTAGAGAGATTGTTGATTATTACATTAATGAAAATGTGTTTGCACCAGGAGATCTGGAACAGTTTCCAGTGGAAAATCCAAATGTAGAAATGGAACTTAAATTAAAAATGCTCAAAATAGAAAGGGAGGAAAAAGAAAAACAAAGAGTATTTGAGAGGGCAGAAAAAGAAAAACAAAGGCAGTTTGACTTAGAAAAATTAGCAAGAGAGAGAGAGAGAGAGAAAGAGGAAAGAGCAGAAAGAGAGAGACAGAGAGATTTTGAATTAGAGAAGTTAGATAGAGAAGTAAGACTCCAAATGGAGCTACTAAAAATAAAAATAGAATCTGAAAATAAATTTCTGGCTAGCCAGGAGGTAAAACTGGCACCTCCATTTTCGGAAAAAGATGTTGACAACTATTTCCAGTGTTTTGAAAAGGTAGCTAAAAGTTGTCAGTGGCCAAAGGAACACTGGCCTCTGATGTTGCAAACTGTCCTCAAGGGTAAAGCTCAACAAGCTTACTCGGCTTTGTCCGCAGATGATTCCTCCGATTATGAGGTTGTCATTAAGGTTATTTTGAGAGCTTATGAGTTGGTTCCAGAGGCTAACCGACAGAAATTCAGAGGTCTGAAGAAATCTGACAATCAGACTTATGTGGAATTTGCTGATGAGAAGAAGGTTTGCTTTGAGTGCTGGTGTACTTCTATGGAGGTCAAGGATGATTTCACCTCACTGAAAGAGATGGTGTTAGTTGAAGAATTCAAGAACTGTGTTAAAGATGATATTATGACCTACCTTAATGAGAAGCAAGCACTGAATTTGCAATCAGCTGCCAAATTTGCAGATGACTATGTTCTCACACATAAGTCCAAATTTCAGTCTAGCAGTAACAATAGATGGATCCAATTTCAGAAAAAAAGGTAATGGTGATACCAGAGATTCCTCACCCAAAACCAAAGACAAATCTGGTGATGGTGCACTGAAATCCAGTCACAGGTCTGATGAAAGTGTGAAAGCTTACAGTGACAAAAGTGGTCTAGTTTGCAGTTATTGCAAGAAATCTGGTCATGTTACAACTAACTGTTGGTTCCTTAAAGCTAAGAAAGAAAGAGAAAAGGATACCAAACCAAATGCCTTTGTGAAAACAAGGTTAGAAACCCCTGTAGTGGATGACCAATCTGCTAAATTGCCTGCTCCTTGTGGGGCTAAAAAGCCTGATACTGCTGACTTTGTGAGGGAGGAATTTCTTCCATTTGTGTCAGAGGGATTTGTGGCTCTGAATGAGCATTCTCTTCCTGTCCCCACATATATCCTAAGGGATACCGGAGCTTCTCAGTCACTTTTGTTGATGGACTCCTTGGAGTTACGTGATGAGACCGCTTCTGGGGATTTCATACTTGTACAAGGTATTGAAGGGAGGACTGTATCTGTACCCCTGCGCTCTGTATTCTTGAAGTCAGATTTAGTTACAGGACAGGTAAAGGTGGGACTTATGTCAAGTCTACCTATAAAGGGTGTTTCTCTGTTGCTAGGCAATGACCTGGCTGGAGGCAATGTAGTTCCCCCTGTTCATCTTACTTCACAGCCGAGCACTGAAGATGGGGATGAGAACCCATCTCTGTATCCTTCCTGTGCAGTGACTCGTGCTATGGCCAAGAAGGCTAAAGAAGAAGATGATGTGGTGCCGTCCAGCACATTGAATAGTCAGGACTCAGGTGGTTCGCCTCATGACTCTGTTCGGCCTACAATGGTTTCTCCATTTGAGGACTTATCAGATACTTATGTCAGTTCTCTGTTCAGCCAGCTAGATGGGTCTGGTGATTCTGATGGGTCTGGAGACTTGTCTTTGTCCAGAAAGTTGTTGATTTAGGAGCACACTAATGATCCTGAAATTTCTGTACTAAAGAGGAGAGCCCTTCCTGATAAAAAAAAAAAAGTTGGGTATTATCTCAAGGATGGTGTCTTGATGCGGAAGTGGCGCCCTCCTGATATCCCTGCCAATGCAGATTGGGCAGTGGTCAAGCAAATTGTTGTTCCGAAGGTCTACAGGAATGAGATCTTAACAATGGCTCATAGTTTACCTTTAGGGGGTCATCTTAGTGTTAACAAGACTTTGATAAAGTTCTTCACATTGTTTGGCCTTCCCAGGGAAATTCAGTCAGACCAAGGTAGCAATTTCACTTCCGGATTGTTTCAGCAGGTTGTGTATGAACTAGGAGCAAAGCAGATTCTTTCTAGTGCCTATCATCCAGAGAGTCAGGGTGCCTTACAGCGGTTTCATTCCACTCTCAAGACAATGATGAGGACTTATTGTTATGACCATGAGAAAGACTGGGATAAGGTGTTCATTTGCTTTTGTTTGCAGCTAGAGAAGCAGTGCAGGAGTCTACTGGATTCAGTCCATTTGAGCTAGTGTTTGGCCATGAAGTGAGAAGACCTTTGCTATTGTTGAGTGAACAATGGCAAGAGAATGAGCCGCATATCAGTCTGTTAGACTATGTTAGCAAGTTCAAGGAAAGACTTGTGACCAGCTTGTGACCCAGCCAAAGAGAACTTGAAATCAAGTCAGGGAAAAATGAAAACTTGGTATGATCATAAGGCTAGAAGCTGTGAGTTCAAACCAGGAGACAAGGTTCTTGTGTTGTTTCCCTTGCAGTCCAATCCATTACAGCCTAGATTTCGTGGTCCGTATGAAATTCTAACAAAACTCAATGATCTCAATTACATTGTGAGGACTCCAGGTAGGAGAAAGCCAGTTGTGTCACATTAAATATGCAGAAGCCTTATCATGACAGAAATGCTAGGGTTGCAGCTGTCACTTCAGATTCTCCTATGGTCGAGACGTGTGAAGATGAGGGGGAGTTGCAAGATGTTGAACCTAGAATTTAAGCTGAAGTTCTTTCCTGCAAATTGTCAAATTCTGAAGTGTTGCAAAATCTTGATTTAAAACTCCAGCACTTAGAACCCTCACAGAAAGATCAGTTTGAGAGGTTGATCAAGAAAAATAAAGATCTATTTCCTGATGTTCCAAAGAGAGTTTCTCTAGCCTCTCATGATGTAGATGTTGGTGATGCCAAACCAATAAAACAGCATTTGTACCAGATGAATCCTTAAAAGAGAAAGATTGAGTACAGGTTGAGTACATGTTAGAACATGATATTATCAGACCCTCCAACTTGGATTGGAGTTCACCCTGTGTGCTAGTTCCAAAATCTTGTTCTGTACAGATTATCGCAAAGTCAATGCTGTAACTAGAACTGATGTGTTTCCAATGATACAGTCTACAATTGCCAGATTGCCATACACGGGTGCGTACATCGACGACCTGATCACATGGAGTGACTCCTGGGAAGAACATCTAAAAGATGTAGAGACGTTGTTCCAGCGCTTGACCCAGGCTAACCTGACTGTTAACCTGAACAAGAGTGACTTTGGTTGAGCTACTGTCACGTATCTTGGCTATGTCATAGGCTAGGGTAAGGTGGCACCCATAAATGCTAAAGTCCAAGCCATCATAGACTTTCCAGTTCCTGACAACAAAAAAGCTTTGCGCCGCTTCCTTGGAATGATCGGGTACTACCGCAAGTTCTGCAAGAACTTTGCTGAGATTGCTCTCATTCTCACCAACCAACTGAAGAAAGGCGCAAAGTTCACTTGGGATGAAGGATGCCAGAGAGCCTTCGATCGATTGAAGTCTCTGCTGTGTCACTTCCCCATGCTCAAATCTCCTGACTTCAACAAACCGTTCTCCATCGCGGTCGACGCTAGCGATCAAGCTTGTGGATCTGTGCTCCTACAGAGAAGTGACTCTGATGACATTGAGCATCCTGTGGCATACCTCTCCAGGAAGTTCAATTGCCACCAAAAGAACTATTCGACAATAGAGAAGGAGCTGTTGGCTCTGGTTCTATTTTTACAACACTTTGAGGTTTATGTTTGTACAGGGCAAAAGCCAATGATTGTGTAAATCTCTGTGCATAAGGGACAAAGCAGAAAACCTTCACTGGATGCCTGTGATCTTCGGGCCCTCAGACGCCACTACATCACTCACCGGCATGATTCTGTCATTGACATTATTAAAGCATGAGCATGTTGAGCATGATCCAGAAGCGCCGCCATGGTCTGTGGGCCAAGGCTCATTTAAATGGTCTGTAGCAAAGGGAGAAAGTGCACAGTAAAAAATGGAGTGTCAATATTCCAGAGTAAACCCATTTTCCTCTGGATAGAGTACTTATAGCACTATGCAGAGTGAAATCGTCTAAATGGAAGTGTCAAAAGTGAGAGTCAATTCCCACTTCCACACAAGGACGAAATCTACTCTGCAGGGTGATGATTCCGTATAGTGTCAAATATTTTTACACACCTCATTGTTAATTTTGACACAAAATAGAGTAAAAATAACTATAAAAATCTTACACTGGCTGTAGAGTAAAATTTACACTGATTTTGAGTGGGACCAAATGTTATCTGACAGAGAGTTAAATTCAACTCTTAAAGAGTAAAATTGACACTATGATTTTTACTGTGTGTCCTGTGGTCAGACCAGTCCAAATTTGACATTCTTGTTGGAAGTCATGGGCGTCGTGCCCTCCTGGCTAAAGAGGAGAAAGACCACCCCTCCTCTTATCAGCGTTCAGTTCAAAAGCCAGCATCTCTGATGGTATGTGGATGCAAAATATGGTGTGGGACACTTGCATGTTTTAAAAAGCACCATGAATGCTGAATGGCATATAAAGGTTACACAACATATTCTCCCCTCCAGATGACATCTATTCCAGGGAAGGCCTTGTGTATTTCAGCAGGACAATGCAAAACCACATACTGCAGCTATTACAACTGCATGGCTTCGTAATAGAAGAGTCCCTGTGCTGAACTGGCCAGCCTGCAGTCCTGATTTTTCACCGATTGAGAACATTTGGCGCATAATGAAACGAAAAGTCCATCAAAGGAGACCCAAAACTCTCCAGCATTTGGAAGTCTGTATTAAACAAGAGTAGCTGCCGGGTGGCTCACACGGTTAAGGCACTGCTCTGCAGAGCAGAGGTGATCATCACATCGTGAGTTCGAGCCCCGGCGTACCCACCGGCAGGGGTCGGCAGCTTTTTCAGAGTAGCGCACAATTGGTTATCGCGCTACAGGGTTTCAAATTGGGAAGGGACTGCTGGATTTGGGTATATAATAATAACAGCTTTGTTCGTTGCTCCAGCGCCTCCTGTCGGCCAGACGGGCGCTCGTCAGGGAGACTCCGGGTTGGTTCATGTCTGGGTATCCTCCGCCTTCGTTCTGAACTTGCGAAGATTCAACCGATTAGTGTATAAGAATCAGTGGCAGACAGGCACGTGCTTCGGAGGAGAGCCATGAACTGTCTCACTATCCTGAGTTGGCAGCAAGGGGTCGCATACGAGCAAGCTTTGTACATAGTTCCCCAATTGGGCATACCAGATTCGGGTGGGATTGGAGATGCCAAATTTATTTAAAAAAAAAAAAAACAAGAGTGGGATCAAATTCCAATGGCTAATCTCAAGAAACTTGTCTCCTCAATACCCAGACACCTCCACTCTGTGTTAAAAAGAAGAGGGGATGTTACACCATGGTAAACAGGCCCCTGTCCCAACTTTTTTGAGACCTGTACCAGCCATCAAATTTGAAATGAGCTCATTTTGTCGTGAAATTGTTAAATTTCTCAGTTTCAACATTTGCTATGTTATCTCTGTTCTATTGCTGGTGTGATTTGAAAGTCATTGCATTTTGATTTTATTTACACTTTGTCCCAAGTACTGCATTCCGGTTGTAGGCATCGCCATCATTTTATGTCAAATAAATATGGGTGATTCCTGTTTTGGGCCACAAATTCATGTCTCTGTGATTTACTGGCTCTTATCATTTTTTTAAATTAGACAAATACTCATAAAAAATGTATTGTATTATGTGTTTAGGTGTGTTCTATTGCTTCAACATAGTTAAATAACTTTATTTTATTTTTTAATCTCTTTAAGGCACCTTGTCTGTGGTATACATGTTAATTTCAGCATGTCCCCAATGCAATGTAATCAACTTCTTCAGTTAATATAAAACTTAAAATTATCAAAACTTAAACTTATTCTTTATTAATTTGATAGACAAGGGACTACTTACATTAAACAAAGAAGTAAAAATGGTGAAACTACATTTATTTTCTGTGGTTATATAATGTAAAATATGTCCCTGCAGTCTTTTTCCACCCTGTTAGTCAGTACTTTCATGACCCCCCAAAAAACACTACAAATCCCTATAGCCATTTACTCGATGTTACAACATTTGTTTTTGGAGGGAAGTTCAAGTGGAAAACTGAGGTAAGCTTCAACAGTCACTCTCTCCTTTATTTTTCTCAATTTCGTGTGAGATGGCTGCTTGAGGAAACCTCAAAGTTCCACCCTGTTAGTGTATATTATGGATAATGTTTTTTGGATAAAATAATTTTAAATACATGTTAAAAAAAAGTTTAAGTGCTGTTCATCTGTAGAGTGAGTGCCAGCTAAATGTTGCTAGCTCAAAGAGCTCGGGCTAACTTGGCTAAAAATTTCCACCCTGTTAGGCTATGCATGCCTAACAGGGTGGAACCTCACAGGGTTTTTTGGGATATGCAATGTACTCAGTATTAATTCTACAAGAATATTGGTTTTTCATGATATAAATAACCAATATTCTTGTTTAATTACGACTCAATATGACATTACATTAAAATATTAATTCATAGGTTATTACACTGTATTTAATAAGATCTAGATACATTGGATCAGGGACCCCGTGAAATATAGTGTAACCAATAATAAAAGTAATAATAATAAAACTATAACATAAATAATGAAAAAAAAAACTTAAAAAAATAAAATATATTCTTTTACAGTTTTTTTTTAATTATTATTACATTTATCATTGGTTGCACTTTATGCGGTTCCTGATCCAATTTGTCCAACCTCATTAAATATAGTGTTATAACCTATGTATTCACAGGTAATATCTAGCATTAGATCATCGTACATGCATTATGCAGGGTAAGGAACAAAGTAAATACATATTATTATTTTAGTATATAGGTTTTTACACTGTACTTAATGAGGTAGATACATTGGTTCAGAGACCCTCTTAAATAAAGTGTTACCTTATTATTATTATTATTATTAGCATTATAATTAGTAGTGGTAGAAGTAATATTATTGTTGTTTTATTGTGGAGCTACAGTGTAATACAAAGGCAACTATGTACTTTATAATAAAATGACATTGCAGGGTAAGGTGAATCTGTGTCTCACTTGAGAGAGGTCTACTCAGTTCCACCCTGTTTAGTTCCATTCCACCCTGTTAGGCAAAGATTTTTAAAAAATAATTTAATCACAACTTTAAGTTTTTGGCATATTGGTATGTTGTTTTGGTAACTTAGGTTCATATCATGTATATACATATACATTTATTTCTGATTAATAAAATTATTCATACTAGACAACAAAATGGGGACCAAAAATGCAGAAATTCCAATATTCAAGATATTTACTCTTCATAGAATTAAAATGGTTAATGCTACAAGAATGAAACTTTTATCATAGCACAAGGGACATAATCTACCCAAGAAAAGATCAGTATTGTTTGACCTGTATATTATTGGAAATATGTGATTACCATGTACATGTCCCTAACAGGGTGGAAAACGTATGGAGAAAAATGTACAAAAAACATCCCATAATTACAATATTTTCAGCCCCTGAGCTTGGCCAACATGCATTCCTCATAGCTAAGTACGGAACAGTTCTAACAAACTGTTAAAATATTAAAATACAATCACTTGAATTTTGAGAAAACAGAAAACCAAATACGTGGTCCAAAACAGGAATCACCCATATATGAAGTTGGTTTGATGTGTCGTAACGTTGCATCTTGAGGAGGTAAGTGCTTCCATACAACTTCATGTCAAAAAATCCAAACTATGCCTTTAAACTATACAATATCCCACTTTTATGAATAATTTTAATTTTAAGCAGCTTTAAACTCAATTCCAGCATCTTTAACCTCACATTGTCAGCAATCTGAACTTCACATTATGCCCACGCTTGCCCTCGCAGTTTCCCCTGGAACTGCACTTTTCTCGTTTCTGTGATGGCGTTGGTGTTTAGACGCAAAGAACAGTGGCCCGAAATAAAAGTAAAATCCAGCAGCGTGCCAAGAGGCTAAAACAAATGGAAATCACCAGGCTCACGCTACCAACGGACCTGACACTGTCCGTGGCAGCCAAAAAGCGAGCTCAAACACTATAAAAGGGAAAATAAACCAAAAGAATCCCTTACTCACTAACACTATACCTGCTGTGCAGCTAAATCCTGCCAATACTCAAACTTGTCAAATACCTTACCGGCTAAAGCGTCAAGCGCAAAATGACACTTCTGCAACACAAACGAGGAAGGACAGGAGCTTAAATAGAGTTCGGGCGACGCCCCCAATCAATGCCAACTGGCTAAGGAATCCGATGGTGAGCAAACCGATATCGTCCCGGACGAGAGCAACAAAAGGAGCTAACAGAGCTCCCAAACCATGATACTATAATCCATAATTAGGACCTCTCAAGATTCACCTGTATCCTCAACAACTTGATGACGTGTTTCCTACATACAAAATAATACATTAATAATAGCACCAACGCGGGATTTCTAGCCTGAAATATATCTCAGGATTTGATCATGAGATAAATATCCACCCGTTATGTCTACTACAGCTAGCAACCTGACTACTGTCCAACATTTGACAGAAACCAGGTTTGGTACGCTAAGAGAAACTAGCGAACATGATTAACTAACATTAGTTCACATTATTTTTCAATAAAAAGTAACTTTAGGTAGCAAGCAAGTTTTCATTTTATACAGCTAACTGTTTCTGACTAGTTAGTTTGATCACTTATGCCCTGGATTGTTAAAAAAAAGTTTCTTATGAGAGTGGCAGTTAGCTAGCCTGCAACAGTGCTAAACCACACAGATTCAAGTTCCCAGCATTACACTTGGCATTCAGTTTGGCTGAATATTAATAGCATTACGTGGAACGATATTTTTTTTCTCACGTTCTCAATGACATTTCCATAAGAATGATACGTTCCTACTTTGCCTGTAGTCAGCTGGGATAGGCTCCAGCCTGCCCTGCGACCCTGGTGAGGAATAAGCGGGTATAGAAAATGGATGGATGGATGGATGGATGGATGATACGTACCTATGGTAATTTCAAATATATGTCATGAGTTGAGCCATGGGAAAAGTGCGACAGTTGCGTGATCAAGAAACATCTGGAACAAAATGTGAAATTACGTTTCTCTTCAACGGGCAAGCCATTGCAAACACTATGTAATCAAAGCCGGCCATCCAGTTGTGCGTCTCAAGCCCCACTTTGCACTTTGGACAAAAATGAATATGCATGACCTGAATTGAGTGGTCAATTTACACTTTACTTTTAGCCTTCAGGTACCCCCTGCCTTTCAACCAATCAAATTGGTTGTCTTGGGGATGTAGCCTCCACAACTGGGTCTAATATGGCTTATCTGGAAAGATGATAAGAACGAGTTTGCTGAATTATTGGTAGGGACAATCTGGCTTCCCAAAATATTGGTAGGTACGTGTCCCTACCGTCCAAACACAAACCTACGCCCTTGAACATGACACAAACACTAACTAAGGATCTCTGTCTCTCTCCCTGTAGGTGAACTTCTTGATAACAAATGCTCTCTCAGACCGGCGTCGAAGAAACAGTCATGATATTTACAAGAGAAGTGCTCCAGAGAATGAGCTATATCAGGAGCTAGCTGACAAATCTGGAGGGCAGGCCATTGTAGTCACCAAAAACAAATTGTCCCAAGCTACTGATATCATTGTGGACTCCTCTACCTCTGCTCTGGTACATTCATCCCCTCCATCTCTACCCTAGTATGCTAATCACCTTGGCCTCAGTCCTGGTGCAATCATCTCCTGTGCCCACATATACATACCTTTCCAGCTGGTTAAACTTAGAAATGTAAATTCGTGGCTTCTTTAAAGATGCAAGTAAACTCAAATAAATGTGAGTTCAGTTTACTTGAAGATAAGCATTGTTCCAAACTGCAATTAGTGAAGACAACAAGGGCCAACTATAACTTGGAAACTTATGAACTTGAATTCAATAACTAAAACCTTGTGTCTGTTCTGATACACTTACGCCCTCTACCTGATACATTAATTTTCTCTGCCTCTGCCATCTGCTATGGTACACTTATCTCTTGATTTTTTCTCTTGTTGACTGGTAACCCCTCACCTCTTCCCGGAACAGGTATCGCTCCACCTCTGCTCTGGTAAACTCATTCTTTTTACCTTCCCTCAGACCCTCCCTGTCTGGCCTGACACACTCATCCCCTCCACTTCTGCCCTGATACATTCATCCCCTTCACCTGTGCCCTGATACACTCATCCCCTGCACCTCTGCTCCGATGCATTCATCCTCTCGACCTCTGCCCTGATGCATTCATCATTTCGACCTCTGCCCTGATGCATTCATCCCCTCTGCCTCTGCCCTAAAACACTCATCCCCTCTACCTCTGCCCGGATACAATCATCCCCTCTAGCTCTGCCGTGACGCACTCATCCTGTCCACCTCTGCCCTGACACACTCATCCCCTCTACCTCTGCCCTGATACACTCATTCTCTCTGCCTCTGCCCTGATACACTCATTCTCTCTGTCTCTGCTCTAATAGATTAATTCCCTCTGCCTCTGTCCTAAAACACTCCTCCACTCTACCTCTGCCCTAAGACAATCATCCCCTCTCCCTCTGCCCTGAGACAATCATCCCCTCTACCTCTACCCTGACTAACTCGTCCCCTCCACCTCAGCTCTGACACACTCATCCCCTCCACCTCTGCCTTGATACACTCGTCCCCTCCACCTCTGCCCCGATACACTTGTTCCCTCCACCTTACCCTGATACACTTGTCGCCTCCACCTCTGCCCTGATATACTCGTTCCCTCCACCCCTGCCCTGGTACACTCGTCCCCTCCACCTTAAACTGACACATTCGTCCCCTCCACCTCTGCCCAGATACACTTTTCCCCTCTACCTTACCCTGATATACTCGTCCCCTCTACCGTGATACGCGCGTTCCTTCCACCTCTGTCCTAATGCACTCTTCCCCTCCAGTTCTGCTCTGATACACTCATCCTCTCTACCTCTGCCCTGATACATTCATCCCCTCTACCTCTGCCCTAACACACTCGTCCCCTGCACCTCTGCCCTGACACACTCGTCCCTACCAGCTCTGCCCTGATACTCATCCCCTCCACCTCTGCCTTGATACACATCTCCTCCACCGCTGCCTTGATACACTCGTCCCCTCCACCTCTGCCCCGATACACTCGTTCCCTCCACCTTACCCCGATACACTTGTCCCCTCCACTTCTGCCCTGATATACTTGTACCCTCCATCCCTGCCCTGATACACTCATCCACTCCACCTTTGCCATGATACATTCCTCCCCTCCAGCTCTGCCCTGATACACTTGTCCCCTCCCCTTCTGCCCTGATACATTCATCCCCTCCACCCCTGCCCTGATACATTCATCCCCTCTAACTCTACCCTGATACACTCATCCTCTCTACCTCTGCCCTGATACATTCATCCCCTCTGCCTCTGTCCTAAAACACTCATCCCCTCTACCTCTTCCCTGATACACTCATCCCCTCTACCTCTGCCCTGACACACTCATCCCATCCACCTCTGCCCAGACACACTCATCCCCTCCACCTCTGCCTTGATACAATCATCCCCTCTACCTCTGCCAGGCTACACTCATTCTCTCTGCCTCTGCCCAGGTACAGTCATCAACTCCACCTCTACCCTGATATACTCGTCCCCTCCACCTCTGCCCTGATACACATGTCCCCTTAACCTCTGCCCTGATACACTTGTCCCCTCCACCCCTGCCCTGATGCACTCCTCCCCTCCACCTCTGCCCTGATACACTCATCCCCTCCACCTCTGCACTGATACACTTTTACCCTCCACCTCTGCACTGATACACTCGTCCCCTCCAATTTACCCTGACACTCTCATCCTGTCCACCTCTGCCCTGTTACACCTGTCCCCTCCACCTCTGCCCTGATACACTTGTCTTTCCACTTGTGCCCTGATACACTTATCCCCTGCACCTCTGCCCTGATACCTTCATCCTCTTGTCCTCTGCCCTGATACATGCTTCCCCTCCACCTCTGCCCTGGTACATTCATCCCTTCTCCCTCTGCCCTGATACACTCGTCCCTTCCACCTCTGCCCTGATACACTTGTCCATTCTACCTGTGCCCTGATACACTTGTCCCCTGCACCTCTGACCTGATACATTCATCCTCTCGACCTTTGCCCTGATACATTCATCCCCTCTACTCCTGCCCTGATACACTCATCCCCTCCACCTGTGCCCTGATACACTCATCCCCTGCATCTCTGCCCTAATACATTAATCCCCTCGACCTCTGCCCTGACACATTCATCCCCTCCACATTACCTTGATACACTCGTCCCCTCCACCTCTGCCCTGATACACTTGTCCATTCTACCTGTGCCCTGATACACTTGTCCCCTGCACCTCTGACCTGGTACATTCATCCTCTCGACCTTTGCTCTGATACATTCATCCCCTCTACTCCTGCCCTGATACACTCATCCCCTGCACCTCTGCCCTGATACATTAATCCCCTCGACCTCTACCCTGACACATTCCTCCCCTCCACATTACCTTGATACACTCGTCCCCTCCACCTCTGCCCTGATACACTCATCCCCTCTTCCTCTGCCCTGATACATTCGTCCACTCTACCTCTGCCCTGAGACATTCATCCTCTCTAGCTCTACCCTGACACACTCGTCCCTTCCACCTCTGCTCTGACACACTCATCCTCTCCACCTCTGGCCTGACACACTCGTCCCTTCCACCTTTGCCCTGACTCACTCATCCCCTCCATCTCTGCCCTGACACACTCGTCCCCTCCACCTCTGCCCTGATACACTCCTCCCCTCCACCTCTGCCCTGATACACTCCTCCCCTCTACCTCTGCCCTATGACACTTGTACCCTCCTCCTCTGACCTGATACACTCATCCCCTCCACCTCTGCTCTGACACACTCATTCCCTCCACCTCTGCTCTGACACACTCATTCCCTCCACCTCTGCACTGACATACTCATCTCCTCCACCTCTGCCCTGACACACTCATCCCCTCTACCTGTGCCCTGATACACTCGTCTCCTTTACCTCTGCCCTATGACACTCGTACCCGCCACCTCTGCACTGACATACTCGACCCCTCCACCTCTGCCCTGACACACTCACCCCCTCCACCTCTGCCCTGACACACTCATCCCCTCCACCTCTGCTCTGACACACTCATTCCCTCCACCTCAGCACTGACATACTCGTCCCCTCCACCTCTGCCCTGACACACTCATCCCCTCCACCTCTGCCCTGACACACTCATTCCCTCCACCTCTGCACTGACATACTCGTCCCCTCCACCTCTGCCCTGACACACTCATCCCCTCCACCTCTGCTCTGACACACTCATTCCCTCCACCTCTGCACTGACATACTCGTCCCCTCCACCTCTGCCCTGGTACACTCATTTCTTCTACCTGTGCCCAGATACACTCATCCCCTCCACCTCTGCCTTTGATGCAGTCCTTACTAATACTTAGTATGTGGCCAGTTGTCGTTTGATTTAGTAAATTCCGAAAGTGGATTTAAATTCAGTTCATTAATTGATTGCCAAACCTCCCTGGTTCTCTAGGTGACAGTTCTCCTGGTGGTGAGGAATCCAGGAAGACCAGATAATTTCACCTTTACTGTCGATGCATCCATGAAGAATTTGACCATCTACATCATTGGCAGCTCTGTTACCTTCAATCTCACCAGCCCCTCAGGTAGGGTCACACTCCTTCAGGTATGCTCAGGTGCTGAGGCATGCTGTGATCTGCTACAAAGGGGTGCTGAAGTAAAACATTGTAAAGAAAAATAACCTTGAAACTGTTGTTGTAGATTTGATTCCCAGATGGTAAGGCAGGAGGGCCAGTGATGTGTGCCGATATTTGTAGTGGTGAGGTGGCGGGAGTAAAGCACAGATAAATGTCCAATATTGGAATAAAATCAAGAGTGTTTTGCTCGAGTTGGGGCGTGCTCCCATCATCTTTATTGTTTGGTGTAAGCGGTCATAAAACTCAGTCTGACTCGGTCATCTTCTCTTCTTAATATTCCGATGAAATCAAACCTTTTCTGTCTTGACTCATGTGAACATTGAAGTTCAATGGCATTGCCCATTGTCAACAACCAACTGATGCACTCTGCCAGATCTCCAGTCTTTGCAAAATCTTATAGTTTATGAGTAAAAAACTTTGTGAATTAATGGCGCCTAGTCTTGATATGCGAGAGTTTGACGGTCATTAGTCTTTTGAAAGTTTTTCAAAGTCTTCTAGGGCATGTTAGGCGTTAGTTGAAGTCTCAAGCCTTAAGGTATGCATTTTAGATATTAAATTATCTATAACAAAATGCAATTTTGCTGTTTTGATACACGTTTCCTGTGCCATGTTTGTTTTTAGCAAGATTTTGTAAAACATGCTTATCAGGAAAATTTGAAGTGACAACATTTAACCAAAATTGATTTTGCTTGCCAGACTCATACTAGCCAATAACTGAGAGTAACATGACATTCTTTCCCACTGGCTTTGAATCGGGTCTGCTTATCTCCATGGGATGAAGTTAGCCCTTCAGAGATTATCAAATCTTTTGAATTTCCTGAAATACTCTTTTCATGGACAAATGGCTGTAATTATAATACCTACTCACCCCTCCAGTTTCATTCTTGGCTGTTTTAGACACATTTCTTAAATGGTTATCCTAAAAACTCAGCTATGAGTTAAACAGATCCATTCTGTCTTTTTTACTCCAGAGGTAGGCCTTTACTGGAGAATAGACTACCCCTTCCATCCAATAAGAATTTAGGCTTCAGCCAATCTGTCATATGAATTTCAGAGTATTTAAACATTTTCTTTTCCTGCTGGGTCTCATGATAATATATATAATATTTCTGTGCCTCACAGTAAATTTTCTTTATATCAGCTGCTGTTCTCTGGCTCCCTCAGGTGCAGCTCAGGACAGTTCTGTCTCAGATGGGCCTCTGGGTGAAATAAAGGCTGTAGGGAATTTGCACACCATTCGCGTGGACACCCAGATAGGATTATGGGAAGTCAGCGTCACCTCTGCACAATCATACACCGTTAAGGTCACAGGTCAGTGCACTTTGTTTTTTGTGTGCTGCAAATGCACGTGTATTTGAAGGGGGTGGGGCATAAGTAAAGTTTGTGAGGGGGTAGGGGAAAGCACTAACTCCTAGCGGCTCGGGCAGGCGATAGGCTATGTATCAATTTCATGAAGTGACAGCTTCACACTATCAGCTCTAGCGCTGGGATCATTCTGTAACAGCAAATGTTAAAGGCTTAAAAGTCAATTGGAAATGATGAAAAAAAAAATATTGGATGCAGTTGTTTTAGGAGGCTACGTCCCTACAAGGAAGTCAGCTGCAAATGGTTAAACATCACTGTTCCTGCAGTTGGTAAACAAAATGTGAAGTCGTCTTGTAACTGTAGTGAAAAGCTGCTTGTGCAGTAACAGAATTATCCAATCCTTTGGTTCATTGATATAAAGTTGTTTCTTTTTCTGTTTTTGGTTGAACAAAATGCCCCATTAGGTATGGGGTTGTGGGTGAGATGTACAACATGGACAATTGAATATTTTTGCAGAGATGCGAAGCACATGTTTTGCTTGCAATTACAGTCATGCTTGTTTTGTACAGAATCACTGCATGCATGTACAGTGTTTGTGTTTGGTAGTTCGCTGGACAGTAAAAATAAAGTGCATCTATGCTGGGTGGATACGTACAGTGAATCTACATAGTCAGCGTCCCTTCATTAAAGAAGTAGGGCGTTAGCCACTGCAGATGAGTATACTGCCATGAATGTCTCTGTTGAGTGCACTTCCTGGTGAGTGTATGCTTTCTAAAATCAGTACACATGATGTGAATGCTGAAAGGTTGAGCAGTGTCACAGCATTGACTCATGAGTCCTATTTCCAGGGCAGAGCAGCATAGACTTTGTCTACAACCTGGTAGAGCCCACAAAGGGGTCTGAACGTGATTTCATCTTGAAAGAGGGTCGTCTCCAAGCAGGTAAGCAAAACAGCGAACAAATAAATCATTCTCGCCTCACCAGTATCACAAGGTTCATCATCATCGCCTTCATCACTACTGTCACAATAAAAACCATTTTACCCCCCTCAATGTGCTTTCTGCATTTCCCCTCTGCCACTCACTGAGGGTAGTGGCATATAATTAAGCAGCTTAAGGTTTGTATGCGTTTTATGCATTGTATAAATCCACTTTACCACATCCTAGAGCTTCATTGGTTTACATTTTGTTGCTTTAAAGGTTGCTGAAAATAACTGGTGACTTTCTTTAGGAGCTATGTCATAATTGTGGCACTTGCCTGACTCACAGGGACTCTCAGCCATTTCATTATACATTTGTGATGTCACATGGTAACCAGGGCTGTAGTGGAAAAATAAAGGTGGGTAACCTATAAACTTCAGATGTCAATATGCAAAACTAGACATAAGACTCAAGCGACTAAAACGAGCGCAAACGAATAGATTGCAATCTGTTCCCCTATCCTACCTATTTGTTCGTACTCATCAATTGACTTATCGTGACTTTCAAGATGGAGGCGACTGGAAACTAACTCAAGGTACTGTTTGCATAAATAGTCTTTTTTAATAAACTACCTGTGCATTTTCAAAGTTCTCAGTGCCTCATTTTAAATGTCAGGGCCCTCGGAATTCTACTGATGAAGTGTGGAGCTACTTTGAGCCTTGTTAATGATGAAAAAAATTGCGATTTCTTTGCATAGCAACGCTAAGCCCGATTCACTGCCATTGTAAGCCTGTTGGGAGCTTCAGCTAAAAAGCCAAAAAGCCATTTATTTTGAAATGTTGCGTGCGTACGGAGGTGGGGTATTCAACAAAAGTTAGTACTCACTATCATGTTTCAATACACCCCAAGTCAATTTCACACCGGAATTCTCCTTTAAGACAGCATCCAAAACACAACAGAGTAAAAATTAGCGAGAGTGGCGGAACAGAATGGTTTGTTGCTGAGCAAACAGGTTGAACACGTTACCTAGCTAGCTAGTGTCGCATTTCGAGTCAGGCACCAATTCAAATCATTCCACTTAGCAAATGTGTGTTTTAGGTGAAACAATTTAAACAACAACACTGCAAGTATTCTAGCTAACTATTGTCAGCAAAGCTGTGGTTGGCAAACTGTCACTACAGTTGCTGCTGTGATGCTAACACGCAGAGAGGAAAAGATGGTTTCCCAACGCTAGCACACCAGCTCGAGATAACAACACCTGCAACTCTCCTGCTGTAGCTGGTATCACCACAAAAGCATACTGACCCATTAGTTCCATGAAACAAAACAACGCTTATTTTGCCCGCTTGTAAAAATCACCCCCCATACCCCTCTCCTTGTCAAGCAAAAATGATGCAACCTCTGCATCACCCCTCGGGCATTTCAACTTTCATATCAATGTTTATGCAACACTTTTAGCCCAACTTGTGGACCGAGAGGGGATTATCACCGAATTTGACTTAAGTCTCCCAGAATTGATTCTCATACCCCATCTTTGAATGTGCCCAAATTTTTTTAAAATCATGCAATAACAAGTGCATAAACCAAAATAAAAAGGTGGGTAAACCAATTTTGTATTTTAAAAGGTATGTAAACAGCATTTAGGTGCGTTTACCCCCCACTACAGCCCTAATCGTAACATTATTATGCCAATACTTTTAATCTCTTTTCAAGCAGCCAGATCACAGCCATTGCATCAGGTTAGTTTTTCCGGAAATCATGGTGAATGTACATATATTGGTGACACCATCTACGCTTCAGAGGGTATTGTTTTACTTGTGATTGTATCTTTATTTCAAAAGCTTGTGGCAAGCCGGGGGAATCAGAGGTAGGTTTTACACTTGGGAATATATGACCAAGAGACAGGTTTTCCATCTTCAAACAAAATACTGTTTAATTAATGCAGGAAGTAGTGAGGGGAGGGGGGATTGGGCCAAAAACAAAGGTTCTTCTCCGAACGGAGGTAGGCTTCGCGCAGTAGATGGCGCTCCCACCCGGGGGGTTCCTAGGGTGTCTTTGTCTCCCTCTCCTGGGGGACGAGCACACCCTCCTCTTCAGCCTTGTCACCGTTTCCAAGGCACAAGCTTTCAATCCTTCCAGCAGACAATTCCTGTCAGACAAAAAACTCTTCTCCCAGAGGCCGTCAACACAACAATCTCTTCAACCAAAGAAAGGAATTCCTCTTCTTTACTTTCAGTTAAGAAGGACTCGGCCGCTGGCCGCTTACCGCTGAGGTTTGGATGGCCCGGTGTTCTCACTTCCCCAGCCTGGTGAACTCTGCTCCTCTCTGGGTAGCTGCACTTAAATACTGCTCCCAGGGTAATTAGTCAACTCGCCTCAGGTGTGACCACTCCCACGTGCCAATTGGTTGCAGAGAGTGAACTAGGAGGTAACAATGGTTCACTACCTCTCCTAGAAGGAAGGGGTGTGTCTGCTCACCCACTGCAGCCTGTCTTATGGCGTGAGATCAGGGGTTGCCACAAGCTCTTTTGAGTTTTGGCACCCTGGTATGTTTGCCATCACTACAGCATGGACAACGTCGTGTCATAGCCCTTGTTTCACGGCCGTTTGTTTCATACGTTCGATTAACCTCCAGGGAACATAATGAAAAGCAGTCCTGTGTCAGCTGGTTAGATGCCAGATTATGTGACTGACTGGCCTTTTCAAATGCAAGTTAAATTACCACATGGTTCACAATAAGAAGACTCTTTATTAAGGCCTAAATTATTGTGTATGAGCTCAAAGTGTTATTTGGACAGCGTGAAGCGAGATGTAACCAGACATTTAAAAATGGCATTCTTAGGCTTGAAATGTAAAGATTAGATATTTGTTTATTTCGCTGTCAGTATATGTATAATCCACCATACTGTCACTTCACTGGTGCATGGAGATGATAATGGACCTTTCTGATCTCTCAATCGAGTATAGAATAACAACCAATCAGATTGCCTTATCTTACTAAGGTCCTGCCTGCCCCGACAGCATCGCCATATTTTCCCACATGAAATGCAGTCATTAGCTCTATGTAATGGGCAAGGTGTCTGACTTTTTCGAAAATTGTTCTTAGATGCACTTGTGTCTTGATGATGGACACCAGGCTTGGCTACTGAGAGCTCAATTAATCCTTTTCCAAAGCCAAAATGCAGTTGGAAAAGTGTTTGCAAATGGTGAACAGTAATTAAGGGGGGTGGAGTTGGTCGTTGTGCATGAGGTGGCAGAGACTTATTTATTATATTTCACAGCAAATTAAGGGGCGCTGCTGAAATATTCGGCAACACCCTATGGGATTTAATGACTTTTTATTTATTCATTATTATTATTTTGAATGTACATATTGGGTGCGAATTGCTTTGTTTGTCTATTAATTAATGTTACTAAGTTCCCAGCACATGTGCAGTAAAATTTTTTGTGCATACGGTTTTGTTATGTTTTTCTCAAGTTGCAACGGTGGTGGGGTGGGGGGGTGCCAAAGGGGAGGTTTGCCCAGGGCGCCAAGGTAGGTAGAACCGCCCCTGCATGGATATCTGAACTATGCTTATGCCGTCAGAGGCGACGGCTTGGGATGTATGCCCGAACGCCCCAATCCTCCAATTCCCCAATCCTTGAATAGACCCAATACAATGTAAAGCCCCCCAGGTCATGACCTTTCATTTGAACTTAATTTCAGGTCAATCGGACAAATGGTTCTGAAGATATGGCCAAAATGGTCATTTTCCATCACAAAGCTCCACCTGGTGGCAAAATATTGAACCATACAGGTATGATGTCATCATGTGACATGTTGTGAGGTCATGACCTTGCAGTTGCACATAGTTTCATGTCAAGTGGACAAATGGTTCCAAAGATATGGCAAAAACGGTGAATTTTATGTGACAAAGCTCCACCTTGTGTCAAAATTTTGAACCAAACAGGTATAATGTCATCGTGGGACACATCCTCCGGTCATGATGTTTCATTTGCACTTAATTTGAGGTCAATCGGACAAATATTTCCAGAGATATGATAAAAACAGTAATTTTTCCGTTTTTGGCCCCTGGTGGCCAATCTAGAAATTGTAAATTGTCCAAAATCTAATCTATTCTTCCTCTTTATGATACTTACTTACATGCAAAACTTGAAATGTCTAATTGAAATAGTACTGAAGTTATTGCGTTAACACGTAGGGCAGCGCGGCGGTGGTCGGACCAAAAACATAATATCCCCGAAACGCCGTTCGGCGTGTTATGCATAATCTCCGTTTCAGATAAAAACCGGTGTCAAATCATCAGTTAGTAAACGGATGTAAGCATGTGCAAAAAAATTCTTTCTCCAAGAACTTAAGATGAACTAAGATAGCTGGTTCAATTTAGCTTGGCCTATAGTCTTGGGTATGAGAAGGCGTAGCGCCTGTTGAATGATTACCGTTTTTTTTTTTTTTAGGTGCAAAACTTTGTCCAAAAATTTCTGAATGCTGCGATTTGATATTGCTGGCAAATGACCATGGTACAAGCGGGATAATCAATTTGAAGGTGTGCATTCCACGGTTTTAAGGCACTTTGCGGAGGCCTCCACATTGTGCATTAAAACCGTAGAATGCACACCTTCTTGTTAGTTTTCCCTTACATATTTTTTCCAGAAATGCACATCCCTAGTGCAAATATCTGCCTGTCTGAAAAATGCATAGAATGAAAATAATCCTGCCTGACGCCGAGATCAACTCGTCTAAGGCATTCGGATGGGGATCTTGACGGAGTCTGAATGTATTATATCTTTGCATGCTACGGTTGTGATCACTTCATGTTGAGTGTACATAGCCATAGCCTTTGTCTTTAAAATTTATCCCCGACAGCTGCCGGATAGCTCACTCGGTTAAGGCACTGCGTTGCAGTGCAGAAGTGACTATCACGTTGCGGGTTTGAGCCCTGTCATACCAACCGGCCTCCTGTTAGCCAGATGGGCACTCGTCAGGAAGATCCTAAGCCTGTTCATGTCCGGGTATCCTCCGCCTTCGTTCTGAACTTGCGAAGATTCAACCAATGAGTGTATAAGAAGCAGTGGCTGACAGGCACGTGCTTCAGAGGAGAGCTGTGAACTGTCTTCACTCTCCTGAATTGGCAACAAGGGGTCGCAAACGAGCAAGCCTTGTACATAGTTCACCAATTGGGAATTCCAGATTCAGGCGGGATTGGAGATGTCGAATTTTAAAAAAAAAAAATTTACCCCTTAAAGACTGAGTGTTGGAGAGGAATACCTCTGAAGCTGATATTCACGTTTCTATGTCAGTAAATGATACAAACTGAGTCTTGCTTAGAGTTTCAAAAACTACAAATAACTAAAGCACACGGAGTAGGGTGGGAAATAACAATTATTTTCGAGAAGACACTTATAAACAGCAAAATATTTTTTTTGTCTTTTACTCCTTCTACATCACTAAAGTTTTTTGCTATGATCCTTCTCTGTCATTTTCAAATGTCTCGCCACCTAGGTGGGAATGCTACCTTACTCCTTTCACTGGTGGGTGGTGATACCCTCACAGTAACAGATGTGTCTCTGGTGGCGGCATCCAGCTCAATGGTGGAAACTGGCAGCTTGGAGTCACTGAGCACAGGAGATTACCTGATCTCTTTCAAGAACGTCCCGACTGAAAGTTTTGTTATTCTGGTGAAGGGGATGGATGGGACACGTTCTTCCCACCAAAACAGCTTCCAGAGGCAGTCTACTACCCAGCTGAAAGCTTCCAGCCTGACTGTGACCGTAAGTTAGCATGAAACTTATGCATTAAGCTTTGGTGCAGAGACTTCTTATCCCCTGCTATGAATTGGATGGGGATATAGGAATGTGTGTCGTTCTTCCAAGTGTCCGTCTGTCCATCACACTTCTTTTCTTGGTCAGAACGCCGATATCATCCAATATCTCTCAACTAAATTTTATATATGGATACATCTCATTGGATAGATGTGCCCTTCATACTTATGTCTGTCTTCCTGTCCATATGTCTGTCCTGCCACCACATTTTATGTCCAGGCCAGATATCAGCCATCCAGTTCTATTGCAGGCCAGTACTCCCCACTGTTCAATATTTCTGTGCTAAATTCAATATATGGCTATCGTATTGTGTGAATTAAGATTTACTTTATTCAAACCCATGGGGTAATTTGTCCTCTGCATTTGACCCATCCTATAGTTAGGAGCAGTGGGCAGTCACAGAGCAACACCCGGGGACCAAATCCAATTCTAAAGCCAGTTCCTTGGTCAGGGGTACTGGTTGGAGTGTTCCTGTGATGCATGTTTTTGTGGGTGGGGGAAAGCAGAGTACCCGGAGGAAACGCACACGAACTCGGGGAGAACATAAACACTCCATACAGAAAGGCCCCAGGCCAGATTCAAACGCACGACCGTCTTGCTGTGAGGCAGTAGTGCTAACCACTGTGTCACTGTGCCTGCCAAATGTGCCTTTTCATACTTCCTTCTGTGCTCCTGTCTGTCTGTTGGTCCCTCCACCACATTTTGTTTCCAGGCCAGATATCATATCAGCCATCCTGTGGCGCGTAATCTAAATAGTTCATGTTTGCTGTATTTGTGGTTGTGATGTCATGGAGTTGTGTTCTTTATAATGCATTGTCAGGCCACAGGGAATGGCACTATGGAGCCGGGGTCTCCATTCAATGTTTCCTTCATTGTGATGTCGAATGGGACGACAGGAAGTTACATCATCGACTTTAAAGACGATAAGGGATTCATCACTTCAGCTCCGACCAGATATAAGTGAGTGTGGTGAGGAGAACATATCCCGATATGGGACACGGTCCAGTGGCAGCTGGTAAGCTGAACATAGAGTATACAAGAACATGCCCTTAAACTAATGATTGTTCTTGACCTGTTTTCAGTCATTTATCCAAATTAACATGACGTTAACTTCAATAACTGTCAAAACTGGTGTGACCAGTTCTATTTGGTAAGGTAAGGCCTAGTCTACATTTATGCCATTTTTTTAATGGGGTTTTCCTCTTTCGTTTTCAAAAAAATCTTCATCCATAAGAAGATGCAAAAATGCAATTAAAGTGCTGTCAAGAACATGAGTCATTCCAAGTTAAATCAACAGATTTTCCAACAAGTTTCAAACACACCATCACTGAATTAGCAAAAAGAAAAAAAAGTCAAAATATGCTTTAAAAATAGTGTATCCTCAAAATTTCAGTTTAATTAGTCAATTATTTAGGTTTTGGCAGAGGTTTAAAGTTTCAGAATTTTCACCTAATTTCTGTCATTTTTGTGCCATGATATATTCAAATACAAAATTCAGCACCCCATAAAATCATTAATATGCATCATATACCTTTGAAACTTGGTATTTCAACTAATTGGACTCTGAGGAATCCATTTTTAGCTTACCGGCCCTAATCGGCTGAATTGCTATTGTCGTGGGGTGCCGTCCGTCGTCCAGAACATTTTTTATCTTTTCTTTGGCCTAATGAATTTTTTTATAAATTTGCCATAAAATACTAATAGACAATATCTCCAGATGTTTTTTTTCCAGATTTTTGATTGAATCATTTCTGTTCATATTTTGGGCCTTTGAAATTTGGCCCCAGTGTTAAAGATAGGACTGCCCAGTGTTAAAGATAGGACTGAGAAAAAATTATTTCTCAAAAACTGTGTGATAATTTTTTTCTAAGTCAAGCAATCAACTTACTTTACTACTCAAAAGTGGGTCGAGTGGGAGCGCTGTACTTATTGAATATGCAAGATGGCCTGCGGAGGCTAAATTCTTGCAGATATAGATGAAGTTTGTATACTCAGCAAGAAAAGTTCCAATATAAAATTGAATCTTAAATAAGGTACATCCCTAAAACTAAAAATAATTTGTGGTTCCAATAGATAACAGACTCCTGTTACAAGTTCACAGGTTTAATAAGCCATATCGGTTACAGTTATGACATCACGACATGGGACATATGACCAAGCGTATATGACAGTTCACACATCACATCTTCTTCACATGGAATGAATCAGACATCTCACTATACCCTGTGGGGTACCATACCATATCTGTATGAGCCTGTCACTAAGTCTCTGGAGTGTCGCTAAGGCATGTGGTCAACGTCGGAGATGTTATTCCATCTCATCCCACATGTGCTGGATTGGCGAGAGATCTGGAGTGTGTGCAAGCCAAGGAATCACATTCACATTGTTCTGCTGAAGTGTTTGTTGCACAACTCGAGCCACATGCGGTTGGGCTTTGTCGTGTTGAAAGGGAACTCCAGGGCCATGTCGAGGCAAAAACAGCACTACGGGACGTATGATCTCGTCACGGTAACGCTGTCCAATGAGGTTGCCATCAACCACTAACAAACAGGTTCTCTGTCTAGCTGTGATCCCCCCATACCATAACACTGCCACCTCTGAAACAGTCTTGCTCCATAACACAGTATTCTGCGTAACGTTCACTTTGACATGGTAAACATGTCTGCGTCCATCATAGTGGCTGAGGTTGAAAAGAGACTTGTCAGTGAACAGCACCTGTTTCCACTGAATTTCTGTCCAACGTATACGCTGCCTGCACTACTGTAGGCGTAATTGTCAGTGATTGTGGGTCAAAATCAAATATCTGGCAGGTCTTCTAGCAACAATCCCCGAAATGTCTGAGGCGGCGACATATAGTCTGTGCCGATATTTTCCCAAGTCCTGGGATGGTTCTGGCAGTGACTGTTGCAGGTTGAAACTTATTTCGTAGGTGTGTAGTTTGAATCCAACGATCCTGTCTGACGCTTGTAACGGTTGCCCTGCCACATTGAGGACTCTCTGACAGCATTTGTTTGTTGCCAACGCTGACATAAAGTCCAAATGGTGTTTCTATGGAAGGTGAACTGTCTTGCGACATCCCGTTGAGATGATCCTGCTTCAAGCATACTAATGACTCTTAGACGTTCATTTTCAGATAGGTGTAGCATCTTCAAACTTCGAGTAAGGATGGAAATGTGTCGTTTTCCCACATGGCAGTTGTCAACACTAGCTGGAACAATACGTATTGAATCCCTGCGACACACATGCTTTTATACCCAAGTTTAGGTCATCAAATGCATGATATTTGCATAAAAGTCACCTTTTGTATTCAAGGCATGCTTCTCTGCAGCGAGTATGTTTCATACTTTCATATTTCCGAACAGATTTGAACAACAGACTTTTTTTTCTTCCAAACAACTTGTGAAAATTGGTGTCACAGGACCTTTTGTTGCTGAGTATATTGTCGACATATAGGAAGTCATATATAACCTATATATTGTTATGTTGAAGTTGACCTCAAATGACTTTGAAAGTTCAAACTCAAAGTCAATGTTAAAAGATGGGACTTGAAATTTTGCTAAATTATTTCTCAAAAAATTGTAATAACTTTTTTCTAAATTTGGCAATCAACTCACCTTGATACACTTTATGTACAGTGCGAGTGCCATTTTGATTAAATCGACATGCTGTACTTTAACATTGGGTCTTATGGTGAATGGGCAAAATCACCTGTGGAAGTTAGATAGAGATTAAGTTTGTGTTATCAACATATAGCAAGTCATATATGACCGATATTTTGAATGTGTAAACCTTCATCCTACCGGCCAATTTTACATACACAAACTACTATGCGGGGTCTGTATAGACCCCAGGAGGGAATACCTTAAAGGGATAGTTCACTTTTTTTGAAGTGGGGTTGTATTAGCTACAAATTGCCACTACTTACATTAGATGCAGTAGAAAGCTCTCTAATCTCCTCCAGGTAGCCGCACCAGGGCATAGTGCTGGGTGGAAATTTAGGTGATACACTGTTGTGAACGGAAACACAGAAACAGCGTATTTTCACGGCCTAAAAGAGGTCCTACCTGAAAATAATACACCATTCCAATTGTACGCTATATTTAAAAAAATTACAGCACTTCAGCTGCTCGGAAAAAAACTCAGTTGCTCTTGAAATAAGTTCACTGTGCGCTGTAGCGATCAGCTGTTTGGGTCAGAGTCTGAGCGGTTTGCGGCAGAGCCGGATTTTCAATGGCAAAGAATCACGTCTCAAATTAAAAAAAAAAAAATTCCCTATAAATCCCTATAATTGACTGCGTAGACACTTTGCGATATCAATTTGTGCTGCAATATTACTTTAGACTTTTTCACAGATGTTTCACTCTTTTACCTGATGCTTGAGTACAGCAGTGCTCTTCAGCAGCACCGCTGAGATTTCCCTGAATGTAGCCTAACGAAATCCACTTTGGAAAAATTACTACTGCAGACACGGAGTTCTTTTTGGGATACGGGTGGCGTATCAATATCCGTGTTGAGGCTACTAGCCACAGTTATAAGTCCAATATTCCACAGAGGAATGCAGTGGAAGCTGTAAGTGCACCAGGATACAGCTTTGCTTTCACGTCCAAGAAAGCGACACACAGGGACCATTTTAGAAATATTTGCACAAGCTAAACGGCCGTCTGACCTCGCGAGCGCAGTTAAGCTGCTTGCAAACTGGACACAAAACAAATTTTTCGCAAACAGATTACATTCAAAGTCAATGCGATGACGTGAATACAGGTGCTGGTCAACGAATTAGAATAATTTGAAATCTTTACATTTTTTTAGTGCATTTTTTGTGCAGAAAGCAAATCAGGTGTTCACCGTGCCTGTCCTAATTGTTAGAGTAATCACAGAACTCGCTACCTGTAAAAAATTTACTCAGCTGAGCTTTCCAAAAGGCCAATTTAGGCCATTTAACTGTGACACTGTTGTTTCATTGAATTAGAATAATTCATGTCATTTCATTGAATTAGAATAAGTGCTTGAATTTTTGTTTTCTGTGAAGAGTGTTCACTGTGCAGTATAAAGTCAGGGTTGAGTAGAATTTCTAAGTTGTAAAATCAACCATGGGTCAGTAGTGCGACCCCTCAACCGGAATAGTGGCTCAAATTCAACCCTTCGCCAACAAGGCTTGACCCAAACTAAAATCGATGAGCAGCTCGGCATCAGCCAGTCTTCCGTCTGCAAAGCTCTCAAGAAAGACTGGAGCAAGCACACCAACTGTTCCGGCGTCTGAAAAACTTCTGCTTGCGACAACAAGCAGCTGAGAAAGATCGCAGTCAGCAACTGGTTCAAGTCCACTTCCGAGCTCAGCGACTTGTGGAACGAGCAGACCAGCACTAACGTCTCGAGATCAACCACTTACCGTCTTCTGCGCGAACTCTGCTTCAAATCTCGCATTCCAGCAGTAAAACCAATGCTGAACAAGAAACAAATGGAGAAACGGCTGAATTGGGCCAAAGAACACGGCGAATGGACTGCTGAAGACTGACAGAAAGTGGTCTTCAGTGACGAATTACGCTTTTGCATCTCCTTCGGTGACCAAGGTCCTCGTGTCTGGCGTCGTGGTGGCGAAACCTACAACCACGAGGCCGTGAAAAGATCTGTCAGGTTTCCCCAGAGCGTTATGGTCTGGGTATGCATGTCCGCTCGGGGTGTAGGGAAACTCTGCTTCCTCAAGAAGACTGTCAATGCTGCCGTATACCAACATGTTCTGGAAACGTTCCTGATTACGATTGTTGAGGAACAGTTCGGCGAAGAAGACCTCATATTTCAACAGGATCTTGCACCGGCTCATGCGTCAAAGTCGACCAAAGATTGGTTCGCCGAAAAACAGCTTGATGTTTTGGCACGGCCGGCAAACTAGCCTGACCTCAATGTCATTGAAAACCTTTGGGCCATCATCAAGCAGAAAATTCGCGACAGAAGGCCGACTACGCTGGACCAACTGAAGCAGAACATCGCCACAGCCTGGGAAGCAGTGAGTGCAGAAACTTGCGACAAGCTGGTCAAAATCGATGCCGCGGAGACTTCAGGTAGTCATACAAGCCAAGGGGGCAGCCACAAAATACTGAGAAAGTGATGATTCTAATTATAATAAAAATTATTCTAATTCAGTGAAACGGTTTCTCCATTATTCTAATTCAATAAAACAACAGTGTCACAGTTAAATGGCCTAAATGGGCCTTTTGGAAAGCTCAGCTGAGCAAATTTTTTACAAGTAGCGAGTTCTGTGAATACTCTAACAAGTAGGACAGGCGCGGTGAACACCTGATTTGCTTTCTGCACAAAAAATGCATTTAAAAATTTTACGATTGCACTATTACAAATTATTCTAATTCGTTGACCAGCACCTGTACACGCATTTGTGCAAGCAGCTTTACTGTGACCCAAACAGCTCATCGCTACAGCGCACAGATGCGCCTCGTGGAGGAATACGTCAGTTGGTTAGTTCAAGAGCAACTGTGTTTTTTGTCCGAGCAGCTAAAGTGCTGTAATTTTAAATATAGCCTATAATTGAAATGGTGTATTATTTTCAGGTAGGACCTCTTTTAGGCCGCGTCTGTGTTTCCATTCACAGCAGTGTCTCGCCACCCATTTCCACCCAGCACTATGCCCTGGTGCGGCTACTTGGAGGAGATCAGAGAGCTTTCTGCTGCATCTAATGTAAGTAGTGCCAATTTGTAGCTCATATAACCCCACTTCAAAAAAACTATCCCTTTAAAATCAATACAGTAAAATAAATTTAATCCAGCAAACACACAACTTTATTGGATAACAAAATCCATTACTGCTCAATATCAATGATGTATTATAAATGCAATAAATTGCAATAATCATGCAATAACCAACATACACCTAGCAAATTATAGCACCAGAAAAGAAATTTTGGTATTATATACAATTATACATGATTTTTGCAGCTCATGCAGCTGTAAAACAATCTGGATTACAACTTCTGTCTTTTCTTCCAGAATTTAAAACAAAAAAGTAATTGTAAAATAATTTAGGGTTTTTGTTTTGTAGTGTAGGCATGAACTTATCTGAGGTTTTGCGGCAGTTCGTGCGTCATGCATTATCTAGTTTACATGCTATCGCATATTGCATTGCTCTTCAGAGTATAAAGCAAGCCATCTTCTTACCTTGCTCGTGCTAGTTCAGGGAAATCTTTGTAATCATTGTTATATTATGGAGATATAATTTGGTTTTTGCCCTAAAGGTGAAAATTCCACATTCAACCCCCACTTTTTTCGGCTTTAACTCTGAATCGTCAACTCTGGGTTGGAGTGTGGCTTTTGTGACTAGATTTTAATGGAAATGGATCCTTTCGAATCTCTGATCAGGTTAAACAGCATCGTATGCCACAGTAAAGTATAGATAAGACAGCTGTACTTGCAGGCCAGAAGTGGTTTGCAGAAATTTCACTGGGAAACGGAAGTTTCTGTATTACATTGATTGTTCTGGGTAAAATTGATACTTTTTGGAAAAAATTTGTTTTGCGTTCAGAGTGGAGTTGTATGTCACGTGTAATTATAATTTGTAATTTGGAAAGAATAAAAAAGCCTTTTTCCAGATAGCAAAATTCTTCTGGTCCATATCCGGCCCACATCTGACATGTTCACCCGGCCCACATGCCGCATGGAATGATGGCACTTGGGCGCTCTGCTCCCGTTTGCCAGGACTTGGCCACCAACAAGCCATCACAATGCCAGATGTCTGCCAAGAACATATGATGGAGCAAATGTGGGCCAGTTTTGGTTCACTTACAGACTGACCATTGTCACTCTGCCAAATATTTTCCAATTGTGGGCCATATTTGTCTTGTGATATTCAGGCCAAATTCAGCATTTACCACATGGGCCACTTTAGGCTCACATCTGTTTTGTCCGGGCCAAAAAAATGCCAAAAGTGCCGGATTGTTGCCTGATGTGGCCCACATCCGTATGCTATCTGGGTTTATCATTTAAAATCTGATTGCCTGTTTTCTAATTTTTGCTAATCATTGTTCAGATGTGCTAAACAATTGCAAATCAATTGATCTAATAATGATGAGCAAAAAATTTTTTTTACCTTAATCTGATCACTGATATTTGAGATACTGTGAAACATATGAAGGAAATGTAGCTTTTCAGACCTGTTGCTGTTCCTTATGTCTGAAAGAGCAGCTGCACATCTGGCTACTCTAACGTTAGTAGCATGTTTAGCCAGCATATTCACATTAACAGACAGCGTGAGCATCCTCTAGTTGTGTGCTCATCATGGCATATCAGTGCTTTGTGACATGTAAAACGGGGCGAGTTATGTGCTTCGTTATTATACGTCGAGTCTGCTGCTGGGCTGAAGCCACAAAGGTCTGACAGTTTACGTCACACAGCCGCAACCACAGACTGTGCTTTTTGCTGTATTTTGCTGTGGGATTGTATGATAGTCAGAGAGATCATATGCCTGTTCTCAATTACACTGGCAGTGGCAGACCAGGTCAAGTTGAGCATATGTGTTCCTCATCTATCACTCATATTTTGGGCTTGTGTGTGTTAACTGCACTTTAATAGATTCTCAGAAATAAAGCCACAAAGAAAGAATGTTTGGTTTCTTGACTGTCATGGAGTGATGAACATTGATTCCATGCACTGTTACCACTTTATCTGTGTTTAAAGCTCTATTCTTTGAAGATCAGCAAGTACAGCATGACAGAATTGCATCTTCATGGATGGGAAAGTCTAGGCTAGCGCTATCAAACTGATAAGGAATCTGGTTATTATACAAAAGTGTTAAGAGAGTTAACTGTTGCTTCATGAATTGCAATACAACCTGTCAAGATCAATTGCAGTTTCCTATATATGTATTGGCCTAATTTAATCTTTTAAAGTCATTATTTTTTCGAGTAAAATTAGTGACTAAAACTGGACTAAAACCCTTTTAGTTTTCATCAACTAAAACTAGACTAAAACTATCAATAATAGAAATGACTAAAATGTCACTAAAGCTAATAGCATTTTGTCCAAAAGACTAAGACTAAAACTAAATAAAAAATGGCTGCGAAAAACAACACTGATGTTCTTTATGGGTGTGCTGGCAACCAGCAAAAAAAAAACTGGAATTGCGTTATCCTTACTCTAGGTTTCATGAATTTCTTAAATATATTTCATACATACTGTGTCAGATATTACACTCTCCATCACAAATTCGTCACAGTCAGCCAAGGCATGCTACAATAGGTTGAATAATGTGCTTGGTGCTGCACTGCACCTATATTTAACCAGTTTTTCTTAAAGTTATAGCTAGTGGAGGTTTTATTAATAGGGGAAAGACAAGCAAGGTGCCAGAAGGCTGGAGTAGGTGGCTGACATCAGCACCAATAAGTAACAACACAAGCACCACAATTATTAAGATAAGCTTTTGCTATAGTCTTTGTAGGAGACTGGGTGGTGCCTGTGCTGGTGGCTGGGCTGAGTGGAGGTAGTGTGGCCAGGGGAGAGTCAGTCTCAAAGGCCAGTCTAGAAGTAGGTCAGTACAAGTCTGCACAGACTTCTCTGACTTGATACCTGCTTGACTGGTGAATCTGGTTAAATATAGGTGCAGCGCACCACCAAGCACATTATTCAACCTATTGTAGCATGCCTTGGCTGACTGTGATGAATTTGTGATGGAAAGTGTAATATCTGATGCAGTTATGTATGAAATATATTTAAGACATTCAGAAAACCTAGAGTAAGCATAATACATCTCTAGTTTTTTTTTTTTTTTGCTGGTTGTCAACAAATACATAAAGAAAATATATGAGAAATTTCAAAGCAGTGTGACTTTTACCCCTAGAGATATAAAAGTTTTCATGTACAAGCATAAATAATATTGACAGTTTTCTTTCAGAGGCATGATGATACCATCTCTGCTCCTCATTTTTCATGTAAAAGAATGTTAGGAATTGATTCCCCGGGGTCCAATTAGTCTGAATACCAGATTTCAAAGTATATGATACATATTAATGATTTTACGGGATGCTGAAAATTGTACAGGTATTTGAATATATCATGGCACAAAAATGCCAGAAATTGGGTGGAAATTCTAAAACTTTAAACCTCTGCAAAAACCTAAATTATTGACTGATTGAGCTGAAATTTACAGGGTACACTAATTTTACAGGATACACTAAGTTGCTTCACCTTTTAACACAAATGCTCTCAAGCTGTTCCCGCTGAAGTTTGCATGACTGAGCATCAAACAATTTATTTACTCTGTAATCAAGCCCAATACATAGCCTATAATGATCAAGAAATGATAATGTCAAAGTGATTGCCAACAGGCAGCATTTATGTAATGAATGGGACATTTTAAGAATGGCAATAATCTGAACAAATGCATAAAATCCCAAAACTTTCCCTGATGTTCATCTCTCATTTTATTAGATTTACAGCAGTGTAATTAATTGTAAGATTGTGGGGTTTTTTTCATCAGAATGTTACAACTACTCAAAGAAATATACCTAATGTGAAATAAATCTTAGGCGCATCAACCCATTCTGGAGTTGTGGACAAAAGGCTTGAAGTACAATAAATTTATTTTTCATGGTCATATACTGAATATGCAGAGGAAAAAGCCTCATAACTTTGTGATGCTATGTACAATAATGCTATGAAAATAGAGTGGAGAGTCATTCTCCCAATTAGTCTTCGCAGCTATTGCTTATCAGGCAGAGTGAACAGTGACAGAAAATTAAGCAGAGAAAGTTGAGGATACTGAAAGCCTGTGACATTGCTGACATCCTGCCACTGGTGAGAAAGCTGTGAGGTCTCTTGACTCTGTGTTATTAGAGGAAATATTAATGCTGAATTGTTCAGTGTGGTTATAGTTTTTCCCTTGTCCTTTGGCTTAGCCTGCATATGGATGACACAGGCAGTGCACAGGGTACAGTAGAGCTTCAGGCTCCTGACAATGCAGCGTCTGGCACGGAAGTCGCACTAACCATCACAGCTGAGTCCCCTGGGGGCGGAGACTCAAACTACGCAATGCTTCGCATCTCTGTTCTCAACAAGGTTACCATCGTCTTTCATACATCAATCTGCATGCCTTTCTACACTGAGTTTAATGACAACAAATATTTTGTAATGACTCACATCACAATGAAGCTTTATGAAGACCTCAGAATAAAAATAAATAAATAAATAATGAAAAAACGGACAAACCAGGAAGGGCTGCCAGGAATCAGACGCCTTCACCAAATTGGTGACCACAGAACAGGAGTAAAGCAAATGCAAACTGCATTTTAGGGATCTGAGGCCAGCGGCATGCAGTCAGGGTAGGCATGAAGTATTATAAGAAGGCCAACGAAGATCAAAATTAAAGGTTTATTTATCAATTGTTGCCTTTCTTGCTAATTTGTGTTTGATTAGCCACAAATAACTGCATTCCCACATTCCCCTTGAGTCTTGAGACAGAGAAAGTTCTGACAACTCATGAATATAAGCCATTTTGTATCCATCAAGCAAATGTGAGCCGTTTCACACAATGGAAATCGTTGGATTATTTTGTTACAGGGCCATATTTCGGACCGAGCCAGAGGGCCGGCGTCCGGGGGCCCGGGGGGGTGCCCAAAGCGATGCAGATGCCAATGCAAATTGCGATGTCAAAGTCTATTCTCTAGGATCTTATGACTACTCACACTATTATAGGGCATATCTGCAGAGAACCGAGAGAGAAGGGTGATATGAATTGGGCGGGGGGGACAGGGACGGCAATCCGAGGGCCCCTGGGGACGGCAATCAGAGGGCCCCTGGGCTATAGTTTACGGCAGTCAGAGGGCCCCTGGGCTATGGGGGACAGCAGTCAGAGGGCCCCTGGGCTATGGGGGAGGGCAGTCAGAGGGCCCCTGGGCTATGGGGGACGGCAATCAGAAGGCCCCTGGGCTATGGGGGAGGCAGTCAGAGGGCCCCTGGGCTATGGGGGACGGCAGTCAGAGGGCCCCTGGGCTATGGGGGACGGCAATCAGAGGGCCCCTGGGCCACGAGGGACGGCAATCAGAGGGCCCCTGGGCCACGGGGTACGGCAGTGAGAGGGCCCCTGGGCCACAGGGGACGGCAGTCAGAGGGCCACTGGGCTATGGGGTACGGCAGTGAGAGGGCCCCTGGGCTGGCCCTGCTGTAGTGCCTCTCGTGAATACTCCTAAGGGAGCCCTAATTTTACCAACTAGGGGTTCAAGGAAGTAGGGGGAATGGTTTCAGAGGGCTCTATGATTAGGAAAGCCCCTGCTAAGGGTCGCGACTTCTGGCTATGTGGGGGCCCTAGGGAGAGCCCTAATGGGAGAGCATACTGTTAAGAGAGCCCTCTGATTACAAATGTTCTTACAAAGGGTCTCTGATTTACCAAGGGTTTTGAATGAATGTCCTTTCAGCGAGCCCAGGCCCAGGATATGATAGCTGTGTGACTTAATTTACGTGCGCAACTGCACATACTTGCAGCAGAATGATCAGAGCACTATGCACGATACTGGTAGTTTTGCCAAAAACAAATCACCAAAAGTCGCTATTGACTATCTGAAGAGTCGCAAGATTACGTCATGACGTTACTATGATGTCATAAGGTCACGCGTGACTGACTGATCTCAAGAAAATGTGCCTACATGGCTATATTGACAATCCCAAAGGGTACAGTTTCGAGATCGGGGTTAAAGTGCAGTGCTGCTTAACCCTAGAACACTATCGCTGGGTGATTTTCACCCGAGCAAACGTATTTACGTGATTTTCATTATGTTGCATTTGTCTGAGTGTCTGAGTGGGCAGCTTCAGCATTGTCTTTGACATCTTTGAAGGCATGGGTGTTTTGTGTACCTCAGGGTACTTTTTTCATTTTGTTAGACATGGCTCAGTTGAAAATGAAAGAACACTACTCTAATTTGTCATGTATTGTCATATTTTGAGACAAGTACTTTTTATTGGGTATTTTACTATATCGGGAAAAATCACCCGGCGTTAGTGATGGTGTTACTAATTTTAGCAATAGTGTTCTAGGGTTAACCATAAAATAAGCTTCTGGTGGCGGTGCAGAGCTGAAGTTACATTGAAAAACAATGATTTTGACACTCAAGAGATGTGTTTTTTTCTTAAGTCGGCAGATTCACCTAGAAAGCCGCTAAGTTGCTAGATGAGGTTTTAGTCACCAGAGAAGGCCAAAAGTCGCTAAATCTAGCGACAAAGTTGCTAAATTGGCAACATTGGATACTGGCGGTATCATGTAGGGAGTAGAGGGTGACACGGGAGTGGATTTTCATTCCTGTCCCATCCCACTCCCACAGAGAAAATTTGTGTCCTGTCCCAATCCCGGGTCAGAGGGGAAAAACAATTCCTGTCCCGTCCCACTCCCAGTAAAGTGACTCCCACTCCCATTCAAAATGACTCCCACTCCTGTACCGCTCCCATTTTTTTTCCTTCTAGCCTCTATGCATACACGATATTTGACTTGATCTTCTCCCGATTATTTTAAGATTAAAACTGCAGACTACAAAGTATTTTTAAAAAATGCCAGCAAGAACAGTTCATCTGTGGCAATATTGGAAAGTTTAATTTGGAAAAAGAAAAAAAAATGCACAAGATTCAAATATTAAATAAAAATACAACTACCATTTCAGTCTGGTTTGCCACTCTGGATTTTATTTATTATTTGCCTATTTGCAAGAAAACACTGCCCAGAAACCAATCAGGGCTAACTAATTCATTATTACAAAATAAGTCCATGGTATTGTAAGTGTGTATGTTGAGTGTATGTCGGATCATATAAAATGTATAAAATCATTAAGCTGTATCACACCTCTCAGCCTGAGTTTAGCTATGACCCCCTACTTACGATGATGCCGAAAGAAAGCACCTGGATCGCGAAAACATATATTAACACCCGACAGCAAAGTGCGAATCCGATTTTATTAACAGCACTTGCAACACCTGCCGGTATGTTTATAATGTTCAGTAGCGAGGCTAGATTAAAATAATCTGTAGGCCTACAGAGCATTCATATTTACTTGAATAAAATAACGCAATCTCGGTTATTTCTACTTTATGTTCATTGGATTTTGTTCGGTGTCTCTAACTAGTTTATTATTTATATGATCAGTGCAGGATAAAAAAGCGGCGAGTGCTAGACCACAATCATTGTAACCAGCTCATTTTACCAGCCTCAGATATTTGAAAAAATACATTCAGAATGCATTTATCTAAATGGCAGGCTAGACGAATGATTTGCCCAACAGTTTTGCTGAGAGCAAAGCAGGCATCTTCGATGTAAGTGCAGTATACTGAGTATGGACTGCGCAGTCAGTGGTTCCAAGACCGTGCGTCGGTGCAATGCTCGTAAAGACAATAAAATGTCTCAAGATACTCCTTCAGTGGTTCGGTACAAGATCGCTGTACGCAAATGAGTTTCTGTTGGGGTCTGGAACTCAAGTGGTAATAAAAATTTCGCTTCCCGCTCCCGTCTGCTCCCGTTAACTTTTTACTCCCGTACCGTCCCAATCACGTGATTAATAGTAAAGTTGACTCCCATCCCGCGGGAATCCTGCGGGAATCCCGTGACCCGTGGGATTCCCGAACAAATGTCAGCCTCTGGTAGGGAGCAGATAGCCAACCGGGCTCTCATTAATATTTTACACCATTGTTTGACTCTACCACGAGCTCAACATGGAAGTTCGGAAGATCGCCCCTCGCGGTTGTGTCAATATTGCAATATGTGCACATGTCTGCGTACCTTGTGTTCAGGTGTGCTACCACGCATAACATCGACATAAAATACGCGGGCATAAAAAGTGCACACTGCAAGCATATCCTGGGCCTAACGCAGGCCCCAGTAAACAGCTAGTAGAAGCTGGACCTATTTTCTATGAGAAGTGATTTCGCTCTCGGACAGTATTCTGTGTACACAATATGACATGGTCCTTGGAGTGCATCGAAACTGTCATTGCGACACGTCCAAAAAGTCAGAAATCTCTAACTCCATGCAGATTTATCGCGCGTCGCAACCATATCGTGAAGCAAGTGTCCAATAGCCGAGCTAGACTCAGGGGCGGGCTGTACAGTGGTCCAGTCACAATACACAGCAGATTCACGTGTCATTATAGCCTATAGTTATCTTCGACGAGAATAGTAGACTGGTGGATAATCACCTTCAGAACACTGAGTTTCGCCCCGCTTCACTTTGCAGATTTCGCTTCCATATGTCCCTACCGTAAAGGGGGGTACTGTACACACCAATGCCAACAAAGTGAAGTCCAAGTGAAAATCCAATATCGATACAACACTCCCACATTACACTTGGCATTGCTTTTATCGAAACTCCTCTCATGGCAGATATTTTGGAAGTATATCCAATATTGTTAAATCCATTTATGGAAACTCCTAACAACATTCTTACATTAAAACCTTTCCTAGACTATCAGATTTAGCATCCAACATCCTATTAAAAAGCTCATTGACATTTACATTATATTATATCGTATTGTATTGTATTGTAATAATAGTGTACCTTAAGACTTATAGCCATTGTAAGGGCTTCTGTATTTTCAGTGAACAAATTTGGAAGTCTAAGTGGAATTCCAATATCGATTTTCCAATAGACTGAATGAAGGGACGGAGACTTGGGCTCTCTCTATATATAGCCCCCTGCTTCACTACTCCCCAAAACCTGACGTTTCAGCTTGACAACTTGCTTGGTATTCAACCTGTGCAACCTGACTTGTTCAGCAGTTTAACAATCAACAGCCTTTTTAAAGTCTGATATCCATTTTTATTATATTATATTATATTATATTCAGGGTCCGAGTGACGAAGTCGCCAGGGGCCAACGGCTCCTGTCAACGAAGTTGCGAGGAACCTATTGTTTTTGTAGAGATTATTATTATTATACTTCTGCGGCTTTGCGACCCGTTTTGAGGCCTTTCCCGCAGTGCGAGCCGCACCGAATTTGGCACAGACCTCAAGCCTGGCGAACTCAACATTTTCTGGAGTGACTGGGCGTGGGCGTGGTCAGGGGGCTCAATAGCGCCCCCAAACGTAGGGCCGTTTTTGGGCATATTTCGTCGGAGGTGCACGAAATTCGGTGACATCATAGGTCCCCTAAGTACAATGTCATGAGATTTTTAAAAAATTTTTTGCCCAACAGGAAGTCAGCCGTGGACCGTTTCCTGCGGAAATTTTCAATATACGATTGCAGTTTTGAGGCCTTTAGGATGTGCGAAAACCTACAAAACTTTGCACATATGTGTGAATCCCAATGCAATTTCATATATATCACAGCTCTGTAGCGCTCGCTAATGCATTTTATAATATTACAGATGGAGGATAGCTTGTAGGAGCATGATACGTGCCACATATGTTGTAAGGTATGGTACTTGATTTTTGAGGGGGGGTTGCGGGCATGGGCGTGGCAAATTGGCTGAATGGCGCCCCCTAGGCACTGCCAATAGTGTTTCAATGGAGCAGCCCCCGCGTACCGTTTCACTTACAAGTATGAAAATTGCCAATCACCTGTGGGGGGTCAACACGTACAAAAAAGCCTCTTGGAGCGATATCGTAAAACCAACAGGAAGTCAGCCATTTTGAATTTTATGGTCATGTTGGGGCAATTTGCAGGTGTCGTATTTTAACGAACTCCTCCTAGACGTTTAATGCGATCGACTTCAAACTCGATCTGTGCCTTCATAAGACCTGTGAGAGCAAAAGTTGCATAAGACGTGTACTACAGTCTTAGGGCATGGCCGTGGGGGCGTGGCAAACTTTGATGTTTGCCATAAGACATATGTTGTTATAACTCGGCCATACATAGTCGTATCTGCCCGAAACTTCCTACATATGATGAAAGTCGCACCCTGAAGATGTCTGTATGTCAACATTTGTTAGAAGTCACTGCGCCACCTGCTGGCGACAGGAAATGGCATGTTTTACGGCTTTGATGTGCACTTCCAAGATATGAATGCAGATTTCCTAGACGATTCATCATATCCTCTTCAAAATTGGGGATCTTAGCTTTGAGGCCTTGCAGATGAAGTGCTGTGAATATTGTGCGCTTTCGTCAAACGGCGCGGCCGTGGTGGCCTATCATATTTTAGGTGGCGCTGTGATAGAGGAAGTGATAGTGGAAGTGGATGAAAAAAAATTCCCAAAATTCACCAGAAAGTCCAAATGAGCTGCAACTTTGACAAATAAACAAGCAGACTGAGGCGAAACTTTCGCACTGCAACCCATACTGTGTTTTGAAGTCTGTCACTCTACATTTTTCAATATATATAGACAGTCATAACATAATAATATTTCCAAAAGTTTAAATTCAAATTCTACCAAACTTGGTAATAAAGTTCCCTGTGTTGTGTTGATGAAGTGCACCAAACGGCATTTGATTCCGTCACACGGATCATGAGATATGATGTAAAGATGACAGTGAGTGCTGCAGCAGCAGTCATTGTGTAGTTTGAGCTGCTTGGCCTCAGGGCAGGTAGGGGAGGGGGAGGGGTATTTTGCATGTCAAATTGGTATCATAGCGCCCTCCAGAAAATTTTTGCACTCCCCTCAGGAAACCACATTGTACGCGGTCCCGCAGTGTCCAATGGCTCTGAATGGACACCTGCACCCATCAAGATCTTGCCGCCACCCCAACGTACACGAGGGGTGCGAGAGCCCTTTCAACGCTGCTTGCAGCTTTAATATATTATATTATATTATATCACAAAACCCAAAACCAGTGAAGTTGGCACGTTGTGTAAATCGTAAATAAAAACAGAATACAATGATTTGCAAATCCTTTTCAACCTATATTCAATTGAATACACTGCAAAGACAAGTTACTTAATGTTCGAACAGGTAAACTTTGTAATTTTTTGCAAATATTATCTCATTTGGAATTTGATGCCTGCAACATGTTTCAAAAAAGCTGGCACAAGTGGCAAAAAAGACAGAGAGTTGAGGAATGCTCATCAAACACTTATTTGGAGCATCCCACAGGTGAACGGGCTAATTGGGAACAGGTGGGTGCCATGATTGGGTATAAAAGCAGCTTCCCTGAAATGCTCAGTCATTCACAAACAAGGATGGGGCGAGGGTCACCACTTAGTGAAAAAATGCGTGAGCTGATTGTCGAACAGTTTAAAAACAACATTCCTCAACGAGCTTTTGCAAGAAATGTAGGGATTTCATCATCTACAGTCCGTAATATCGTCAAAAGGTTCAGAGAATCTGGAGAAATCACTGTACGTAAGCGACAAGGCCGAAAACAAACATTGAATGCCCGTGACCCTCGATCCCTCAGGCGGCACTGCATCAAAAACCGACATCAGTGTGTAAAGAACATCACCACATGGGCTCAGGAACACTTCAGAAAACCACTGTCAGTAACTACAGTTCGTCGCTACATCTGCAAGTGCAAGTTAAAACTCTACAATGCAAAGCGAAAGCCATTTATCAACAGCACCCAGAAACGCCGCCGGCTTCGCTGGGCCCAAGCTCATCTAAGATGGACTGATGCAAAGTGGAAAAGTTTTCTGTGGTCTGACGAGTCCACATTTCAAATTGTTTTTGGAAACAATTTTGCGGCCGAAACATGTTGGTTCTGTGAGTTCGAATATGAACTAGCTGTTTAATTAAAAGCTTTTTAATTTAAGAATAGTTGCCTTGGACATTCAGCTTTTTTATGCTTTGACGTATTTTCCCGATTTTGTCCAAAGAGCACCTTCAGATAGATATTGAACGCCGTAGCCCTTTTCTTTCGCGTTTATCTTGTTTTTGGAAACTGTGGACGTCGTGTCCTCTGGACCAAAGAGGAAAAGAACCATTCGGACTGTCATAGGCGCAAAGTTCAAAACCCAGCATCTGTGATGGTATGGCAGTGTATTAGTGCCCAATGCATGGGCAACTTACACATATGTGAAGGCAACATTAATGCTGAAAGGTACATACAGGTTTTGGAGCAACATATGTTGCCATCCAAGCAACGTCTTTTTCATGGACGCCCCTGCTTATTTCAGCAAGACAATGCCAAGCCACATTCTGCAAGTGTTACAACAGCATGGCTCCGTAGTAAAAGAGTGCGTGTACTAGACTGGCCTGCCTGTAGTCCAGACCTGTCTCCCATTGAAAATGTGTGGCGTATTGTGAACCATAAAATACGACAACGGAGACCCTGGACTGTTGAACAACTTAAGCTGTACATCAAGCAAGAATGGGAAAGAGTTCCACCTGAAAAGCTTCAAAAATTGGTCTCCTCAGTTCCCAAACGTTTACTGAGTGTCGTTAAAGGGAAAAGCGATGTAACACAGTGGTAAAAAGGCCCCTGTGCCAACTTTTTTGCAATGTGTTGCTGCCTTTAAATTCTAAGTTAATGATTATTTGCAAAAAAAAAAAAAGTTTCTCAGTTTGAACATTAAACATCTTGTCTTTGCAGTGTATGCAATTGAATATAAGTTGAAAAGGATTTGCAAATCATTGTTTTCTGTTTTTATCTACGATTTACATAACGTGCCAACTTCACTGGTTTTGGGTTTGTGTATTATTAGAAACAACACTGCACCTTCAAGGGCTCAAAGCCTTTGTAAAAGGCTTAAGCATTTCCAACGCCCTTTTTTAAGGCTTGTGGCCTTGTATTGTATTGTGGGTACTGTATTATATTCTTGTTATATTATTACAATCAGTTGTGAAAGTCCCCGTGAGAATCCAATAGATATAACACTCTAACATTACACTTGGCATCAGTAATATGGATTGCAAATGAAAAAGTGGGGCTTCAAAACGAAAAGCCAAAAAAAATAGGGAGGTAAAGCAAGCCGATTTTTTAAAAAAATGTGCCTTTGATTTCTAACTTTTTTGACAAGCTTCAAGATTCAAATATTGATAATGTCATCAGTAGCCCGAGATCACCACTGGTTTGATCATACCGGAGCCCTCACAGACCCAATCAGGCTCAGGCCTCAGGCCCACACTCAGACCAGGCATCACCTGAGAAAATCTTTCCAAGTGATGAGGATTACACAGAGCCCAGTTTCACACCAGAAGCTGGGGACACCAACTCCGGTCATGAACCTCTTATTGACCCTGCTTTATGGCCAAATACCACAACCATTAAAGACTTGTGCACTCTTAGGACAGGAGACTCACTGTCAGACCAGGCATCGCTTGAGTAAGTCTCATCAAATCAGGAGGGGTACACTGAGACCAGTATCACATTAGGAGCTAGGGGCTCAAACTCCTGGTGTGAAATGGTTAATGACCCTGCTTTATGGCCAAGTGCCATTACTGAACAGGTCAAGTCGATTTTGGTTAGTAGAGGAGCAGCTGCTTTTCAAAATCGAAGTGAAAAGTACCCTCCCTCAAGTAGGGATAGGACCATGGGGGGCATCACTAGGAGTTTCTCAAATTCCTTAATCAAATGCTCTCTACCTAATGGCCAGTCTGTGACTAGGCAGTGGCTACTTTACTCCCCTTCATCTGGTTGCATCTTTTGTTTTGCTTGCAAACTGCTTTCAAGTAAGCACAATGCGTTTGTCCATGGGTTTTCTGATTGGAAACATTCTGAGCGTATCGGTGAGCATGAGAGGAGTGAGGAGCATAGGGCTTGCATGTTAGCATTACACAGTCGCTCCAAAAACACAGGAAGAGTTGATTCTGATCTTATCAAACAAATTGATGCAGGAAGGCAATACTTGCGGGAAGTTTTGAAAAGAGTTGTGGCTGTAATTCAGTTTTTGGGGGATAGGGGCCCTGCTTTCAGGGGAGATGATGAGCGGTTGGGATCACCTCACAATGGTCATTTCTTGGGCATTGTCGAACTGTTGGCTAAATTTGACCCTTTTCTAGCTGACCATCTGCAGAGGTTTGGAGGCAAGGGCAAAGGCTCTGTGTCCTACCTCTCATCCACAATCTGTGAGGAATTTATCCACTTAATGGGAGAAAGAACAAACGAAGCAATTATCAACGAGATTAAAGAGGCCAAATTCTTCTCTGTTATCATTGACTCCACTCCAGACCTTGCTCATGTGGACCAACTCACTTTTATTTTCAGGTTTGTAAATAATGGTGGAGAAGTAGTTGAGCGATTTCTGGCTTTTGAGCGTATTGAAAATCATAGTGGGAACAGTTTGGCTGAGTGTGTTGTTGCAATGGTGGAGAACCTGGGCCTAGACTTAACTAACTGTCGAGGCCAGTCTTATGACAGTGCAAGTAATATGTCAGGAAAGTACAATGGAGTCCAAGCTCATCTGAAACGAATAAACCCATTGATTTGTTATGTCTCCTGTCCAGCACATTCATTGAATTTCGTCGGTGTCAATGCTGTTGACAGTAGCCCAGAAGCTGGCCATTTCTTTGACTTTCTGCAATCAATGTACACATTTTGTGCCTCGTCAACACACAGGTGGAGAAAGGTGTTCCGTGATACAGATGTGACACTCACACTGAAATCTTTGTCAGGTACTCGCTGGAGTTCAAGAGCTGAAGCAACAAAGGCTCTTTGGAAATATTATGCACAATTGAGAGAGGAATTGAACAATATTTCCAAAGATTCACAGGAGAAACGTGAAACTAGAAGCGAGGCCTCTGCACTCTGTGGCAAGCTGGACACCCTAGAGATAGCTTTCATGGCACACTTTTGGGATACAATACTGGAGCGGTTCCAAGCCACGAGCCTGCAGTTGCAGAAACATGACATTGACATACACACAGCTACACAGCTTCTCCTTTCACTTTGTGACTTTGTGGCAGCACAGAGAGACAATTTCGCCTTTTTTGAATGGTCAGCTTTAAATGTTACCAATTCAGTCTCCCAAGACTACAGACATGACCTCCAGCGCACAAAGAAGCGCAAATGTATGGCTGATGAAAGTGCAGAGCCAGGTGTTGAATTTAGTGGAAAAGAAAAGTTTCGGATTGAAACGTTCAATGTTCTAATTGACAAACTTGTGCCCTGTCTTAACCATCGGTTAACTGCATAAACACACTTGACCAATCTTTTTCATGTTCTTCTCATGCCTGATAATATGTCCAACAGTGGGCTCACTTTTAGGGCCGAATCTTTTGCTGCAGCATATCCCACTGATCTGAGCATAAGCTTGGCAGATTAACTTGTTCAGTACGAATCATTCATTTCAGAAGAACAAAAATGGCCAAATACAATGCTAAAGACCACGGTAAATTTGGATTTACAGTCCACTTTCCCAAATGTTTACATAGCACTGTTTATGACCCTGCCAATGACAAACTGTGAAGGGGAACGGTCATTCTCCTGACTGGCTCGAATTAAAAATGAGCTCAGGATGAAAATGTGCCAAAATCGGTTGAATTCACTCTCCCTTCTAGCAATAGAATCAGAGTTTGTTCGACAGCTCAACTTTGATGAGTTAGTGGACGACTTTGCAAGAAGGAAGAGCAGAAAGAAACCTTTGTAGAATCCTCAAGTACAGTAGGTTGGCGCGGGCGTGGGGGGTGGCGGGGGGGTTCGGAGTGTTGGGGGGGGGCCCTTTGTTACCCACGCCCGAGGAGGTGGCGTGGGTATAAAGTTTAGCACCCTCTGTCTGTCTGTGTGTGTGTGAGCGCGCGCGTGTGTGTGTGTCCGTGCGACAGCTCGGCCACCACTGAAGCTAGGGTGACCAAACATTGTGGGGTAGATCCTAGGGTGCCCTGTCCAAATTTGCATTTTGAGGTCGAAAGGTCAAAGGTCAAGGTCAACAAGAGGCGTGGGTTAGCATCTCTATAGAGTGCGCATAATCTAATTCCTTTCTCAGATGGTAAAATATTAATTTTGGGGGAAAAGCAATAGACCAGCTAGTAATTGTTTCAACAAGTATAAGAGATGAAAATGTCCAGACGTGAGAAAAGAAAAAAAAAAGGAAAAAACGTTTTCACTTTGACTCGATGCCCCAAAGCGCTATGGAAACAAATTGCTCCGTGACCAGGTTTTCTGGGACCCTCATGTTGCAACTCTGTGTTTATAAACTGTACATCCCCCTTCCCCTCTTTCTGAACCTCCTTCCCTACCTAGAACCATAAATGCACAGCACAGTTCCAACTCTAGTTAAGTTCGCATGGTGAAATGTGAAATTTTGTAAAATAGAACTTCAGCAATGAAAATCTTAGATTACTATAGTTACATACAGCTTTAGGTGATTTTAGCTAGGTGGTATTGATGATTTGTATTGTAATATTAGCATGCCCAGACTGGCTAACCCTAGCTCCCTGCTGAGCCTGAGGAACAATGTAATGCAGCTTACTTACCGCTAACTGCCAGGATACAGACAGTTTTTGTCATAACTTTGGGGAGGGAAACCGATAAATTTTTTTTCTCAAGTTTCAGTTTTCTTGGTCCCTCGCCATGGCTCACTGGAGTCCTAGACCCTTAGAAATGGCTTTGTAACCATTTCCAAACTGATAGATGTGAACAACTTTGTCTCTCATCCCTTTTTCAGTTTCTTGGATTGCGGCATCTTGAGGTGCTTTTTGCCAACTTCACATTGCCTGAAGTTGTATTTAAAGAGGAGTGAAGTATATTGCACCACTTCTGTGCATTGCTCATTTTTACCTGTTTTCTCTCGTTGCGTTTACAAACATTTTTCATTTTACCTCTGTGAAAGGAACTAAGAAATCCAATTATTTCCATTGTACGAAATGGTTCGGTTTTGTGGGATGAATACAGAATGGTTCCAATTTTTGAGTTATCACGATTCTCTCTATTAGGGACTCAGTCTACCCACTCCCTATCCTCCCTCTAAGGCTATCACTTGTCATGGCAAGAGACATGCTGGCAACTGCAGTGTAGAAGTTTAACTTGTTGGTTTAAGTGCATTGTTTGAGTTAGATAGATTGCAATGAGTGCACTTCTGGGATAAAATATTTGGAAACTGTAGTTCAGGGATTGCAACGATGTTGATAACATTATTATAGGGTTTTATGACATGTTGATAACTGGTGAGGTTTGAGATGCTCATAATTGCAGTGTGGTCATTAACTTTTTGTTGTTACATTTTCTCTGTTTCTGAAAGGTGACTGACTTCACGCAGCCTGTGTGCCAGGTAGTCAGTGTGAACAACAACTGCTTTGAGAACTGCAGTCAAAGTCAGTGGGAGCTTTCAGCTAACCTAACAGATGGGAATGGAACAGGCATTCAAAGCGTGACGGTCCGTGTGGGAGATGGCACCCTTAACACCACCACTTTCCTGCGGGAGGAGGGAATTAACGTCACCGTGGCCACATACAGCGCCACCTGTTGCTCACCAGAGGTAGAGTTGGTTGCGGTAGATGCTGTGGGCAACGTGGGCACCTGTTTCAAGTCTGTCAGAGAAGCACCGACTACGAGACCAGCCAGCCCAACAGCAAGTCACATGACCTCTGCCGCCTCCCCTCACACCAGTAGCAGTGCCGCTTTTCTCAGGCAGGTACTCTACGTAATTCTCGTGGCCCTCCTATTAGATGCATGAAAATAAATGAGAGGGAAATCCAAGCAAAAATTGTCTTGTCAAAGTATTGACATCTGCCCAGAGAAAAACTGATCAGTTCATAATTGCAAAAAATTTTGCACCACAGCAAGATTCTATGTCCAGTGAGTTAATACTGCTACTTAACATCAAGGAATTTTATTGAATATTAGAATATATCAAGACATCTCAGTAACTGAACTTCTAAAGAATAAGATAATTGTTAGCTACTGGGACACACACGCGTGCACATACTTGTGTTGTACTTGTGTTGTTCTTTTGTGTTTTGTGAAGGTATTCCACAGACTTACATTTATTCCCCAAGCCCTTTCCCTGTCGTTAGCCAAAAGCAGAACATGCCTAACCCTTACCCTGACCTTAACCCTGCACTCATCTTAACCCCTAACCCTAAAATAGTTCAATTTCCTCATGGGTACCTGAGAATGTTCCCATAAGGATAAATAAATCTGGTGTTGCATCTCTTGATGGGTTGATATACACTGACCACACTCACTCACACTCTCTCTCTCTCTTTCGCTCTCTCTCTCTCACACACATACACACACACACACACACAAACACGTGCATACACACACAGTACACACCTTTTCCAGTAAATAAAGTCTCATCTGTCTGGTTTCATTGCAAAATCATGTTTTACAATCATGTTTTCATGCTTGAGTATCAAAGATTGTGTGTTTCACTACTGCTTCGAAGTCAGCCCTCTCCTCTGATTCTTGCTGAACTGCAGTTCCTTGATAGAGTTGTGACAAGAGGATTCCAGAAAATTTGGTCATGGAGCAAATGTGTTTCTATCCGGCAATCAGGCACCTTCCCAAAGTGCATGTTTTTTTTTTCTTCGTTTTATCTTTTCTCTTATCTAAACATTTTCCCCTCTTATGCTTCTCAAAACCATTGTTGACTGGTTTATTGTTTTTCCCTCTGACAAATAATGTATTTCTCTCCTCAAAAAAATAAAAATCCAAAAATTTCCTTTGTGCACAATGACTCTGTCTTTTTTACAATGGAAACCAAATGACCCCAAATGAAAACCAATTTTCACTTTTGACTTGTTGCAACAGACTATCTAGGGACTCTTCGCTGAACTAGCGCCTGAGATGAGAGCTGGGCTTCCGGCACATTTTGTTGTATTTTTGATAACAAATAATGCATCGTCTTGCCAATGATATAAATTCTTTCCAAGCATGCAGACATAAAGCAAGTTCAAATACTGTTTTCAGCTCCGCTTGACATCTGTTGTCTGAATCTTTTCTGCTAATGCAGTTTTTTGATGGTCTTTTTATTGTTAGCTTTAAATTACAGCTGAGATTTAAGATGAAGGTGATGTGTTACAATTGATGTGGCTTGTGACACCCTGACACTTGCATGATTTTTATCCCCACAATATCGGGCTATGCGTACTGGCAAGGCGTGCCATTTCAGTGGTACACAGCGGAGCCTTGTTTGTGCCCTGTTCGCGTACTGTACATGGATTAGTTACGCACTGTCTACGCAATGCGCGGCCAAAAATGCGTGAGAAGTTCCTGCCATGCACGAATGGTTCATGACGTGTGCGAATTACAGTATGCATGAGCTGGGCGTGCCATGATCATGTAAATAACTCGTGACAACACCCTAACATGGCACGCATTGACAAGCACCGTTGGCAGTGTTCACGCCGAGTATGCGTAGTGTTCACGCATGGTTCACGCAAGTGGCACGCACATGGCACGAAAATTACGTATATTTGAACATTTCCAAATTCTCTCTACAACATGGCATGCATCCTCGCACCCTTCACCCACTCTTCACGCTCGTTCCCAAAGACTTTAATCATGTCCACGACGCATTGCAGGAACAAAAATCGTGCAAGTGTCAGGGTGGCATTATCGTGTCATATTGTTCTGCAATATTGCAGAGTGAGTCTAATCCTTATTAAAGTAAAAACTATTCAACTTAGCTTGTGGGCTTTGTCGGAGCGTGCAGACACAGCAACACTGCATGAGATTCCTGAGAAATTTCTTGAGAACCTTGCTAAAGAGTCGCAGTAAGTGCTCTGAGTCCTGCAATGGCTGCAGAATCTCACAGAAAATTGTTCAAGCATCACGGCTGCATAATCTTTGACTGGATAGACCTACGAAGACTCAAGAAAAAATTTGCACATCTCTGCAGACTCCGGATAGGTGCCGAACGTGGATGCAAAAAAATGAGCTTACAGAACAGGACAAGAAGGATTCATGTTTATACCAGGGAAAAAGTACCGCTGACTACTTATGGGTCGTTCATGAAGGAATGGCTCTTTTTGAACGAATCTTTTTGGTGAAGGGAACCAATACCTATTGGTGAACGAGCCAATGGCTCTTTTGCTCTTTTCCCCAGTGAGCAGGTGACGTAATGCAGGTGATGCTAGCTTAGAAATGTACGCTAGAAGCATCACGTGACTAGCGCTGACCACGCTGGCTAATGGATAGAAACTGCCGATTCGTGCCGTATTCCTGATATGGCCTTCTCAAGAAGAACTCAGACAGCAGTAGAGAGAATAATATCCAGTATACTATTCAGCAGAATAGAATCCTCGCTCCATGTGAGAACTCTCCTTACAGGCAAGAACAAGGACAAAGAAAATTCTTTCTTGCTGGTGTCTAAGTAAGAGCACATTTTGACAAGCTCCTCCCCCCGAGCTGATTTACACATCATGATATTAACTGGAATGTTTTTGCTGACACACGCAGCCCAGGTAAAGCTGACCCTGAGGTATGCGCATAGGGCTCAGAGAAGACAGGTGGTTCCTTCTTATCATCTCCTGGACTTATCTTTTTGGCGTCCTTTGGTGGCCTTGCACTTGTTTTCCTGAGAACACATAAACTTAAGAGAGAAAGAACATCTTGACCTTGTTAGGGTCTGTCAGGACCGCACGGTTCGTGTTAAACCAATGCAATGACGCATTGGTCAGATTATGGAAAGTACAGCTACACAAGGCCTAGGTTATTCAAAATCAAGCAAGAATATACAACTGAGGCCTAAAAATGGCAAGGATAAACAATTAATAATAAAGCAAATAAATCAATATTAAATTGATTCCACAGGCTTCTTGTGTTTGTTTCCATGGGGGATCGGATATGCTCCCGCCCCCGAGCGCTACGATTGGTCTCTTGGTAAAAAAAAAAAAAAAAAACAGGGTTGCATTTACTCTGGGAGATGCCAGACGGTCGGGAGAGCGAGTTAACCGGAGGCCGTAGGCTAATAAAACCTAAAATATGACAAATTAGCTTATAGCTACATAAACCAGCAGCAATGAGCGAGAGAGAAAGAAGCTGTATTTGCATTCTTTTATTTAGCCATGTTCTCATTCTAAAATAATTTAAATGAATCATCATTAGGTATATTGCTAGTTGAAATCTTTATTACTATTCAAAGCTACTAGTCAGATTTATAAGAAAGATGAGTAGATTTTTTTTGATGCCACATTAGTCTCATAGATGAGGAATGGAGTGGTGTAGACATTTATTTAAACTGTATGTGTAATTATTACATGATACAACACATTCATCAATAAACACAGGCCTCTGTCTTACACTAAATTAAACCACAGGAGTGTCATTTGCATCTGACGCTAACAGGACATAAACAGAAAATGAAACTGTATGTTTTTCCAATAAACAGAAATACAAGTGAACAAAGAGCTGAATGGGAACCAAATGAACGGCTCTTTTAAGTGAACGGAGCCAAAAGAGCCGGCTCCTCGAAAAGACTCGGAATGCCCATCACTGCTGCCGACAGTGCTATCCAAAGAAAGAACGAATGTTGAACAGTACTTCATTGCTAAATGTATGGCTGTCCTTAAACCTGTTTTGCAATCTACTACCATAATGTGGGAAAAGATGCTTTTAATAAAGTAATCTATGTTGTTAAATTAATGTTTTTAAGATTTGCCTGTTATATATAGAAATTTTGAATGAGAACACTTCTGATGCTGTTAATTCGACTTTTACTGTATGTACAGTTAACATCACATACCAACAACTGAAAGTGTTGCACCCCCCACCTTGATAAATTTTTTTTATTTGGATTGATAATTGTAATAAATCACTGAAACGTGAATGAAACTACTTTGCGTGGATCAGCATATCATTTGTAACTATGCCTGGCTATTATATATCAATGGTAATTTATGATAAAGACTGTCGCTATAGCATGAGATATTTCTTCTGTCTTTATGTTAATGATTTCAATTAATTTTAATGAAAGTGTCATGTAAGTTTACATGAAGGTCAGTATCATTATAATGGAATTAATCTCAGTAAACCATTCATTGTGTAAAATCAGGGTTGTCTTGAAATGTTGTTGGCCTGTGACTACCCTCTAGCTCTCTGTCTTCAAATATTCATCTGCTGAGTAATCATTCAGTGCCCTCCTAAGCCACCCATCATAATCGTGAATTCCTCTGAAGACGTAGTACACGCACTTTTTGTAATAGTTATTTATTCAAGCTCCTTTTATGTTGATTTGCAAAACGCATAAATCTCCAACTTTTTTCAAATGCCAGTTTCTTTTGTCTGCACAATGCATTTATTATGCAGGCCCTTTATTCTATGTGAATTCCTTTTTTCATTCAGAGACAGATCCTTATATGACATTATTGGTCCATACGATATACCCCTACTTAAATTAACCGTGTCTTGTGACTTGTTAAGTAGGCAGGACACAGAGGTAAACTGTAGAGGTAATCTATTGCCACAATCCTACTAGTGTCTCTTAAATCAGTCTCTGTCCCTGTGATCTTCATGAGGTTTGTCTCCATTAATTGATTAATTGTTTTGTCATATTCTGCACTTCCCAGTTTGAACATTTGTGTGCCTCACCCTTTTCATTGGTCATCTCGTCCATATAGTTTCTTGTGGCGTCTCAGTCTGCGGTGGATTGTCTTTGCCCCTTGTCTGAAGTTACTTTCTAATAATCTACTATTGAGCTGAGCTATTTCTCCTTCCTGTGCTCGGTAATATAGAAAAGAAAAAACCTTAATCTCTCCTTGTGAGCACTTAATTAGGATCACCTTATTGCTCTCCTGCACTGTGATGTGATAAGGAAGCCCTTCAGGAAGCAGTCTAGTCACTGAAGTATTGGAGTGACCACCTGGCTTCTGACCCCTAGACTTTCTTGACTATGGATCGGATATTCCCCTCTATAGCAGGGCAGATACCAGAACAATTGTGCAAATTGTGATTCAAGCACCAAATTTGGCAAGGGTGTTCTCTCTGGGGTACTTGTCAAATCTGCCCAATTGGCCATTTGAAAATCCAAGATGGCAGCCGTTTTTTCAAGATGGCCACCAAAATGAACTTCCGAAGTCAGATTCTTTCACAGAAATGCATGTATTTGGTCGATTTGAGTGATCTTGGCATCAATATGCGTGTTTTCAAGCATGCCTGGTCTATTTTTACAACTTAAACTCCCACTACTACTGCAGCATGCAAATTGCTTGACTCTGACTGCCCCTCACCTTGAGTTTTCCGAAGTCGCAATCTCAGCGATCTCTAGATATTAATTATGCCTGAGAGGCTCTTGTCATTGATCTGCCACCAGTTTCTTGGCCAGTTTTCTGAGGATATACAGAAGATAACCTAAAATCTTGCTGTTATAAAAATGATCAGTCAATTCACACAAATTAGCAAAAATTCATATCACTTGGGAATTAATACCTCCAATCCTACAATGTTCTGCTTCCTTTAAAAACACAGATAATTTGAATAAGAGACATTCAATGAGGAATTCTGTCTGTAATAACTATATACAGTGTTGTTAAAAGGTATTTGCCCCCTTCCTGATTTCTTATTTTTTTTGAAAATGTGTCACACTTAAATGTTTCAGATCATCAAACAAATTTAAACATTCGGCAAAGATAACCCTAGAAGATACAAAATGTAGTTTTTAAATGATGATTTTATCTATTAAGGGAAAAAAGCTATCCAAACCTACCTGGCTCTATTTGAAAAAGTAATTGCCTCCCCCCCTTATTAAAGGGGACCTATTATGCTGATCCTTCTTTTAACGCATACAAGTAATAATAAAATGTTGGATGCCCATACTCAACCCCTGTAAAGTTTCTAAACAAAAGATACAGGGGTTTTGTCATAATCCAAGAATGTGATTTCCTGAACGCGATTACCTCGCTGAACAGCTCGTCCCGAGATCCTCACGAGATCTGGACAAAACCTGACGTCAGGTTGTGCCGTCCAATTAGTACAGACCTAGCCAGAGCCAGTCAGGGCGCTGGACCTGCCCACCCCAGAAACTTTTCTTGCAGGCACAAACAACCGTTGATCATATTACACCTTACCCCCCCTTCACACAGAGCTGCGACTTTAGGACGATCATCCCGATCAAGCCACGATCAGAAAAAGTATTGGATCGGGGCGGATCGGCGTCTAAATCGAGCAATTTGGCAAATTATTGTCTTCATTACGACCGTACTACGATGCTCTCACGTCCAACGCGCTGCTGACACACTTCTACTACGATGTTACGCAGACCGTTGCCAACCAGTGGCCGCGTTTACTGCGTTTATACTACGCTGCCGCTACGACATTGAAGATCATACTATGAGGCTACGCAGACCTAGAAGACTGTACGACGATATCGCTACGGTGGTGCCGCTCACATCACGCTTGTAGTAAGCTTCTAGTACGATTTTGGCGATGATATGTATATAAATATACACACATACACACACACACACGAATTTTGGCTGAAAACAAACCCTGATCCGATCCGGTGTCAGAGGCAGTGCCGCAACATCTCTTGTTTGTGACAGACAAAATGGTACAAATACCCAAAAGAATTATTTAATTTAGCTTCATTGTACTGAGGAGTCCAACTGAAATTAAAAAGTATCGGGGGGAATGAAATCACTTCTTTGAGTTTAGTGGCAGTTGTAATATTCAATAACTGATCCTGATGTGTCATCTAGTGATAGAATATTGTAATTGCGTGTATAAATTTTCAGCTCCACGTCCACTGGCGGACTCATCTGCACAAAGAGACACCGTGGTTCTTCTCGAACACGCCAAATCCAGATAATCCGTGAATGATGAATGAAATTAATATTCTAGTTTGAAACAAGTAACTAAGTTGCCAATGTCAAAGTAACGAAGTGAAAGTAACTTATACTTATCTTTTAAATGTAGGAGAGAAAAAGTTCCAGTTAAAAAATAATCTACTTAAATACTGTCACGAAGTACATGTACATGTACATGTACAAACTGCTGCCTAATAGGTCGTGGTATAATTGACGTAAGGTCATGGTAGGTCTTCGTAGGATTGTCAGGAACGTAGAGAGGTCGTAGTGGGAACGTAGTAAAAACATAGTGGGAGTGTTGTAGGAGCGTACTCGATATGTTCCCTGACTGTACTACGCTTTTACTGCGCTTTTACTACGATCGCGAAGATCTCTCCACGATGCTTCCGCGCTGCTTGTACGAATACAGCGCTTCTACTACGCTCTTTTTATAACTTTACCCTGATTCTTGTTGGCCACGATTCCGCTACGCTTGTTTTGAGCATGTTCAAAATAAGCGTGGCGAGAGCGTAGAGCTTCCCGATCATGAAGACCCTACCGCAATCATACTGCGCTTATGAAGACTCCATTACGTTTCTCCTGCGATCGGCCACGTTTTCGGCCACGCTTTGATCGTAGTAGAAGCGGCGTCTATGTGTGAACGGGGGGTTAGTAGCCTCTACACTTCTGGAAATACAAAAGAAGAAGAAGTAGAACCGCAAAGTATTTGAGGTGCAGTTGTGTCGGTATGTCTCCCAAAGCTGCTCTCTGTAAAACCCCACAAAACAATACTAAAGTGGATATTTCTCTGCGTCCAAAGGACGGGGCACAAAAGCACAACGGTTTCAATAAATCTGACTCCATAATGCATTTAGAATACCAATTTTAGTTATATCCTCCTTAAATATCTGACTCCAAATTAGAATTAGAATTTATAGTTTAGGGACAGCATGCATGAATCTCGGGGCAGCTACGCCGCCAGACTCGTCTGTGAAAACCAGTTACTCAGCCGACGTCCCCGAATAATCAACGCAGCTGCTGGATCTTAGTTCGGAGATAGTTCTAAAGGATGGAAGAAATTACGACGATAGTAGCATCTAGGCATAAACATATCATGAACCCAGGTTTATGTACACCAAAGGGCCCCTTAAGAAGATCGATCAGGCACCAGCTTATAAGCCCAGGGGTACCCTAAAGACCAAATCTCCAAGACCGGTACTATATAAACCCTTTAGGGGTAGACCGTAATTTGCAATCCAACTTAAAATCCATCATCCAAATGAGAATTAAAACTAGATGAGCGCTTTATAGAGATGCTAACTCACGCCTCTTGTTGACCTTGACCTTCGACCTTTCGACCTCAAAATGCAGATTTGGACAGGATCATCTACCCCACAAAGTTTGTTCACCCTAGCTTCAGTGGTGGCCGAGCTGTCGCGTGGACTGACGCACACACACACAGACACAGAGAGACAGACAGACAGACGGTGCTGAACTTTATACCCACGCCGCCTCGTCGGGCGTGGGTAATTAATATTCTAGGAAAAACATGCTTGGATCTCGAAGTTGATTATACCTCAAACTCCTAACAGACAACCACCGTCACTTCCATTAATGTTCCCGGGTTTTAACACCATGTCTGGATCCTAGGTTCGTTGGTTAGATGAGATTTTATGCACGCCCATGGGTTCCTCAAGGGAATTTTGACAGATAACCGACTTTTCGTCCCTGGGCTTCCTTAAGGCTAAAATCCCAGAACCAGCAATACATAAACCCTTTATGTAAGTAGATGATGATTGTCTCTCCAACTTAATAAAACTAATTCCCCTACCGAGCCACTGGCCAGTCGTACCTCGGTTGGGATTAGACCCCTACGTATACGCCGCAACGGGGCTAGAAAGGATGTATAAGTGTTAAGAGTCACAGAGAGCTGAAAGGAATAACAATAATTTAATCACCAGGAAGGCACAAGCTTAGATCAAACAAATCAACATTAAGCCAATTACAAGTTACACACAATTTAGAAAAGGAGAATAAAGTCATACCTGGAGGAAAGGCTACTCACGCACGCGGAGCGAGACCGCACCACACGCATGGGGAGCTCAAAGGCAATTCTTCATAATTAACGGACTACTCACGCCTTGCAGGCGTAAGGAGGGATTGGAGATGATTCTCCATAATTAAAGCACTACTCACTCCCTTCCGCATGCGGGGAGATCGAAATACGATTCTCCTCAAATGGCCAGTCCCCCTTTGCTTTAAGCCAAACCACACCTTTGATCCAGGCGGCATGGCCATGAATGCCCTGGAAGGGGGGTTAAATCTGGGTTTTGGGCTTCCACCATTTGGAGTAATAAAACAATCTAGCATAGAGAGGATGACTACGAGTGAATACTGACCAATTTTCAGGAGTTGCCCAAAGGGAATGAACCATAATTTCAATGGAAATGAAACATACTCCATTCAACTCCTTCGATTCCCCTGAGAATAACAAGACCAAACATGATAGGAATATGTACTAATATGATGCAGTTGTCGTGAAAAAGCATTAAAATGAATTGTTATATAGTTTAATTGGGTTATAAGTATAAAAGTGATTTCTTCACAGGATATTGAACATATTAACAGATTATGAAGTTCCCAGAGATTTAGATTATTTTAAACAGATTAATATTACTGGACTTTAACTTAAGAGTAAGGGCAGTAATATAATTCCCACAGGGCATTGTGGCAGTCAGGGCTTTGCAACTATGCCCCTCGCCGAGAGTAACAGAAAGATTAAACCTTCGACAGGCAGGCTGAGCGAGCTTCCTAGGGGGAAGGTCATAAAAGTTTTACTGCTATTTGGCCTGGCTCTGGATCGAGCTTATCAGCCATTTGTTCAGATTCTACATCTCTGTATTTTTTTGGATGCAAAAAAAAGCACAACTATTTTATCTTCCCAAAGTCGATGTTACCAGAAATTAGTGTGTTGACACGATTGACAAGCACGAACGAATAGGAAGGATAGGAGAGCAGATTGCAATCTATTCGTTCGTGCTTGTCAATTGACTTATTGTGAGTTTCAAGATGGAGGCGACTGGAAACTACCTCAAGGTTAGGTTTGCATATTCAGTCTTTTTTAATAAACTACCTGTGCATTTTCAAAGTTCTCAATGCCTTGTTTTAAATCTCAGGGCCCTCGGAATTCTAGCAATCAAGTAAGGAGCTACTTTGAGCCTTGTTAATGATGAAAAAAATAGCGATTTCTTTGCATGGCAACGCTATGCCCAGTTCACTACCATTGTAAGCCTGTTGGGAGCTTCAGCTAAAAAGCCATTTATTTTGAAATGTTGTGTGCGTACGGAGGTGGGGTATTCAACAAAGGTTAGTACTCGTTATCGTGTTTCAATACACCCCGAGTCAATTTCACACCGGAATTCTCCTTTAAATACGGGCTGGTTAATACGGTTAGTAATGACCCTATCAGAGAATGCATTCACTCAGAGTTTTGCAAGACCCAGAATTAAGCACAGGTGGAAGCAATCAATGAAATACCAAAGCCTAAAGAGGAAACGTGACTGTACTCAAGGTAGTGATAGCACTACAATGGGTGGAGGAAAATGACCAACCCAGTGTCATAATCACTTCACACATCAGCACTCTTAAGCATTAAGCGTGGAGATTCACAGGGAAGGGTGGATATTATGTATGAAATATTCAATGTGCTTCTTAGTCTACATTAAATGGGATTGGATTTGTCCTTTCATTGAGTTCTGCCCATGTAGGGAAAAATTTGAGATTGTAGATATATTGGCCAAAGATGCATTGAAACTACAGTAAATTGATGAACTTCTAGGTAATGCAGAGGATAAAAATATCAAGCAGGATAATATACCCAAAACTTGAGAGAAATACTGATACTGAAATGGATCCAGGATGAAATGTTCACAGTATTCAAAAACCTGTTCATGTTGGTGGAATACAGGGCGGGAGCCCAAGGAAGGCGAAAGTATTGCCTGCGTTACAGTAAGACATACAGGTTTAAATCATTCACTCCATAGAGTAGGTAAGCACTACGCTGGAGTATGTGCACACTGTAATAAACCTGAAACTGTCAAACATGTACTGGTAGACCAGAACTAGTGTGATGAAGAAAGACTAGAGATGATAGCAGTTCTAAATGATGGAAAACTCAAAATGGCTTTGAGGAATCTGCGAGAAAAGACATCATGGAAAATATGCAATGTTCTTATTAATCCCTTAGTAGTTACTTTATGCGGACAATGGAGTTATTTGGAAAAGAGGTCGGAATTTTCAGCATATAATAGCTAATATGCAACAAGCAATTATAACTTTGGAGGAATGGTAGCTTGATTGGGGTCTTTAATTCTCAGGGGTCTATTCTCCCATGCGCTTAAGTTGAAAAAAGCGCGTAGCTACGCGCTTTTCAGCCTACGCGTATTCTCCTTTGACTTAGTCTGTGCATTACGTGCCCCAAAGGCAGTTACGCACCTCGGGCAGAGCAAAGCCAAAATCTGGGCGTTTCTCAGGCAAATAGCACTTACGCATATTCTCCATCTGGCTTAAGCGCTTTTTCTGTTAAGCACTTTTGAGGGCTGTATTAAGGTCAAGCGCCAATATACGGCGATATAGAATATTGAGTTTGATGTTGGTTATAGGCCAAACTTTAACATTTATTTTATTTTACTTAACATGGTAAAGGTTGAGACATTCAATATTCAATTGCTCATCCTTATTTCTTAACTACACTTCTCATAACCATAATAAATTATCAAACAAAATCATCACATGATATTACACAACAGCCTGTTCTCCATCATGCTCTCAAAATCCAAAACCAAAATGCCAATCCTGTATTTGCTTGCATTCTTATGTGAGTGGGAAAGAGTAAGAGGAGCGCGCTGAGCTCGAAGACAACCACGCATATATCGCCTCGTTTGGACATCCTGGGACTAACAGACACTGAGTGCATCCAGCGCTTTCGTCTGGACCGTCAGGCAATCATCTATCTTTGCCGACTTCTGGATGAACAGCTATCCAGCCTTAGCAATCATCCACAAAACATACCCGTGGTCATCAAGGTCACAACTGCGCTGTTGGTCCTGGCATCTGGGTTGTTCCAGAGAGTGGCTGGTGATGTCATGTACATATCACAGGCGTTTGTGTCAAGGTGTCTGACACAGTTCGTTAACGCTATGCTAACCACATCAGCCAATTCATAAAGTTCCTCGAAACACTTGCTGAAAAATAGGGGGGGGGTTCTACCGGTTCGCCAGGTTCCCCAGTGTTGTGGGAGCCATTGATTGTACTCACATTGCAATCAGAACCTCTTCCACTAAGGAGTATATGTACAGAGACCGGAGACGTCAGTACAGCATTACTGATCATGATACGCGCATATTAAGCATCTGCGCCAAATTCCCCGGCTCGGCCCATGACGCCTATGTACTGCGCAACTGCTTGAAATGCCAAAAAATACAATAAATATATGAAACCATATTAAGCTTGTTTCCAGTATCTATCACAGTGATACTTTGAGTATAGGCAAATAAAAATGACCATTTTACGTAACCCTCCTTGATCCGTATCCACTCCAAGTTCCCCATGCACTTCCACTGCAGAAAGAGTGGATGCCACCTCCTCCTCCAGTGCAGTGACATGCACAGGGGATGATGTTTGCCCACCACCTGTTGCGTGCACATTTCTCCGGTGAGCAGAGAGCCTGGCTTTTACAGTGCCCCGCAGATCTCTTCATTTATGCTTAAAATTGGGGATACTGCGCTTACATCTCCCCACCGAAGCCACATCCCGAACGATTCGCTGCTTTCTTCCTTGGATCAGCCTTCAGTGTTCCCTTGCCATACAACACCTCATGGTGCCCCTTCACTGATTTCACCAATACCTCTAACTCCACATCTGTGAAATTTGGTTTTCAGCTTCGCCTCGACGTCGCCATCATTGTCTTCATGTTCTATTAACAAATGTGACTGCTCTATATGTTCATGATAAAAAAAAGTTGTGATATTCTCACTAGGGAGGAGATAGATTTTTTAATTGAGGATATCTACATTAACTACTGTGTATTTTAATGTGTGAATAAAGATATTAAATACTCTAGATTGAGCCCTAGCCTGGCCAATACCAAAGCACTACCCATTTATTAATCAATTTCACCCAATAAAGAGTAGCCGACATGGCCATACATGGGATAATTGATTACAATAAAGTACTTGGAAAAAGTTCAAGAGAATGTGTCGCTCAAATCAGATGGGACATAATTGGCTCCGGATATGGAATTGTGTGATTGTTGAGGCAGTTTCGGGGTGGGCGGATGACCGTGTGTGGGGTAAGAATCCTTAGTTTGTTAAAGCGTTGCATTGCCCTTTAGTTGCAAACCTGACATCGGAGTAGTTTGAGATTTGAAATGCGCAATTTCTAAATGAGATCATATACACTGTCTTTGATTTTTTTGCGTGTGTGACTGGAATGTTCTCTTTATTTGTCTTCTTCCTTGTCTTCCATGGAACAATCAGGCTGGTGTAGGAGAGGCACATTTTCAATGCTCTGATTGCGCTGGTTGAGAAGCGCTAAATTCTTTATTTGTTATTTCATTATCACAGCAATTTGTTGGTTTGCATTGCTTTCATGTCATAGTGGCTAGAATAAGAAATAAAAAAGATAGGCCTATGTCTGCATTACTTCTTGTAATTGGCACAGACATACATAGGCCTACTATTACAGCGGCATATTCAATTTTAAAGTCTGGTCTGTGTTTTCCATGGACTACAACTGCATTTTCATGGTTAATCAGAAAATCCTTGTTCCATGTTTTCTTGAGAGTCATAATCACTGAGCTCGGTTCAGAGTCTGCCTCTCTTTTGGATCAGTCACACCTCTTTCATAAGGCAGCCTACATTCTGAAGTTAAGCGCTGTGGGCGTGATCAAAACGTGTAAGGGAATACGCGTAACTCAAATGTCCGTAACTCAAATCGCGTGAAAAAGGACTTACGCGCAAATGTGAGAATAGACCTCTCAGTAAGTAAATCTAAATGTACACTTAACAAAAATATAAACGCCCTATGTAAATTATTTATGTAACATGAAACGTGTTACCCTAAATGAGCTGATAATGTCTTAATTGTGCAAAATGGATATTTCTCTTCATTCATATACAATATTTGTGTTCATCCCTGCGAGTGAGCACCTGCTCAGTGATGCATTGATTCCACCCACAACATAGGTGTGGCATGTGCAGACGCTGCTCAAACAGCATGAACAGAACTCAGACACTCCCTAAAACTGTGGACAATTAAAGGCCACACCAAAATGTCAAATTTCATCAAAGGTCACCATGCCACAAATATTGCAAATCATGCGGGAAAGTGCCATAGGAATTCTGGATGCAGGAATGTCCACTAGAGAAGTTGCTGCACAGCTGACTGTTCACTACCGGACAATCATTAGTTTAAAAGTTCGTTTTAGGCAGACTGGTAGTAAAGCAAATCAACCTCACCTTCGTCATCCGCTTGTGACCACAGGAGCTCTAGATCGTCACATCCGGCTTCTCCACTTGCGTGATCGCCTCAGACCAGCAACACGCACAGCAGATGAAACAGTTGGTCTGCACAACAGACGTATCACACCTCAAACTGTCTGGAACTGCCTGAGAGAAGCGAAACTACACGCTCGTCATCCTCATCGTGATCCCAACTGTGTCCACGAGTATCCCTGATTGCCATACGCCACTATCTTGTTTTACTGAACAGTAATCTATTGCATATTGAACAATAAAATGAATTGTGGATGACTTAATATATTGTAAAACCCTTAATGCTAATTAATGTTTAAAAGTGTCAAATGGGGCAGTTACATTTTTGTTAAGTGTATGTTCTCCAAAAGGAAAGTAGATTGTTCACGGAAACTGCTTTTATATGGACAACCCCTTGAGATTGTCAACAAGTTCTAATACCTTGGTATTTTGGCTTTCCTGGAAATACCATAGCATATTGAAACCAAAAGTGATTAAGTATTGAATTTGATGAGGATGATAACGGGACAAGAATGGGGAGCAGATAGACAGTCATTGATGGATGTTTATCAAGCTTTAATCAGATCTTCTTTTGATTATGGTTGTTTTTTTATACGGTTCAGGATCCAAATCTTCTTTGGTGAAACTACACAGAATTCTATATAAATCTGTTTGACTGGCAATCGTAGCGGTTAACACCACACCAACAAGTGCATGATAGAGACTGGGGAAATGCCACTGCATCTTAGGGGAACAAAACAGTCATTAGTATATTGGTTCAGACTACAGGGTGAGTATGCTGGCCATGCGAGAACTGGGACATTTTCAGCTTCCAAGAATTGTGTACAGATCCTTGCAACATGGGGTCGTGCATTATCTTGCCGATACATGACGTGATGTTCATGGATGTATGGCACAACAATGGGCCTCAGGATCTCATCACAGTATCTCTGTGCATTCAAAATGCCATCAATAAAATGCACCTGTGTTCTTTGTCCATAACAGATGCCTGCCCGTATCATAACCCCACCACCACCATGGGCCACTCAATCCACAACATTGACATCAGCAAAGCGCTCACCCACACAACGCCACACATGCTGTCTGCCATCTGCCCTGAACAATGTAAACTGAGATTCATCCGTGAAGAAAACACCTCTCCAACGTGCCAGACGCCATCGAATGTGAGCATTTGCCCACTCGTCTGTTACGGCGACGATCTGGAGTCAGGTTAAGACCCCGATGAGGACGACGAGCATGCAGTTGAGCTTCCCTGAGATGGTTTCTGCCAGTTTGTGCAGAAATTCTTTGGTTATGCAAACCAATTGTTTCAGCAGCTGTCTGAGTAGCTGGTCTCAGACGATCTTGGAGGTGAACCTGCTGGATGTGGAGGTCCTGGGCTGGTGTGGTTACACGTGGTCTGCGGTTGTGAGGCCGGTTGGATGTACTGCCATGTTCTCTGAAACGCCTTTGGAGACGGCTTATGGTGGAGAAATTAACATTCAATGCCCGAGCAACAGATCTGGTTGACATTCCTGCTGTCAGCATGCCAATTGCACGCTCCCTCAATGCTTGCGCCATCTGTGACATTTTGCTGTGAGACAAAACTGCACATTTCAGAGAGGCCTTTTATTGTGGGCAGTATAAGGTACACCTGTGCACTAATCATGGTGTCTGATGAGCATCTTGATGTGGCACACTTGTGAGGCGGGATGGATTGTCTCAGCAAAGCAAAAGTGCTCACTATCACACATTTAGACAGATTTGTGAACCATGTTTGAGAGAAATGGTAATATTGTGTATCTGGAATGAATTTTAGATCTTTGAGTCCATCTCATGACAAATAGGAGCAAAAACAAAAGTGTTGCGTTTATATTTTTGTTTAGTGTATATACATTTAATAAAAAAATAGGATATAGAATTAGTAAAAATATATCTGTGTACACAACGGAAATGGTTGGCTTAATGACAGTTTTAACAATGGATTGAGGAAAACAAACCGTTCAGAACAGTTGCAGGCTATGCTCTGATCCGATCTCCTCATTTCAAAGTTTGTGCTCGGGCCAGTCTGTATGGGAGGATTTAGTTATTGAGGTGCACAGTAGTCTCATTGTGAACTCCTGCGCATATTGGAATGCAAAGGAATGAAGAGGTGGACCGAATTGCTAAAGGTGCATTTAGGTGGAATGACACACTTTTGAGCAATCATATCCCCAATACCAACTTTCAGAAACTGAATGACACTCTGAATGACATTCCCTTTCTGAAAGGTGATATTGGGGGTATAATGACCCAAAAAGTATGTCTTTCCACCCAAGTACAGTGTCATTCAGTTTCCAAAGGATGATATTGGGGGCATAATGACCTGAAAGTATGTCATTCCAACTAAAAACAGTGTCATTACACTTTTAAACAGTGTCATTCCCTTTCTGAAAGGTAGTATTGGGAATATAATATAACAGTGTTATTCCATTTGTCAAATATATATTAGGGGAATGAAGACTCAAAAGTATGTCATTCCACAAAAAGACAGTGTCATTCCACCTAAAATCAGTGTCATTCCATTTCTTAAAGGTGATATCGATGATATATAATTACTTGAAAGTATGTCAAGTAAGCAGGAATGGGATGAAGAAAATAAAGCAAAACATTACCAAAAAATACAGCGATATGTGGGAGGAAAAAAACATTTTGGTGCTTATTATTAGGAGGGAAGAGATTTTATATGCAAGATTAAGATTAGGTCATACCCGATTGAATGCAACCCTGCACATCTTTGGAAAAAGTGATGGTTTCTGTTCAATGTGTGGCGTTTCAAAAAATCTGGAACATGTTTTAGTATCATGTAGAAAATATAGATCACAGAGACAGATGTTCCAAGAGATGGTTGCAAAAAATTTGAGAGTATTGAAGAAATTTTAGGTGAACAAGGGATGAAAAATTTAGTTGCTAGGTTTTTTTTATTTTGTTTTTGAAGGGACTAGAGGTCTTTCCAGAGCTTCCAAAGAGGATATGAGACTATAACAAAAAGTTTAGATATGGGTATTTTTATGTATAGGCCTATGTGTTGTTCTGCCAATAGTCTCTTGAGTAGCACACTCCCACACAGTAAGCGGCGATATACAACAAAAACTACCCTAATAGATACATATAAACGAAGAAGAAGAAGAAAAAGAGAAGGAGATGGCTGGATTCAAACCTGCGAGGGGAGGTCGGAGGGGCTCGTCAGGGTTAAGGTGGTGGTGGACGCTTTTGCGGCGCGCTCTTCGACTGGATTGTTTGGCTACCTAGTTTCGAGGGAATTCAAACTTACGGGGAAGAGATTGTGGCTGACAGTCGGACGCGAGTCGATTAACGCATAAACCGGCGCAAAAGAAACGACCAATTTCAGAAGTATTGTTTGTACAAGTCTTGTCGAGGTGGAAGGGGAGACGCAACCTTCCTGGGACCATTTGAATGGTCGCGGGAGAAGCGTTTGAGGAAGAGGGGGTTTTTCTGGAGGAAATGTAAATCGAAGCGACGCTGTCGTTCTCAACTGGCCCGGAAATGGGTCGGGATCCAGGTGGCAGGACGTGGAAGAGTGGGATATGGAAGAGGACTATGAAAAACATCAGGTAAGGACAGAGTCGGGTATAATTGGTGGTGAGAGAAGGGCGAGAGAGCACAAGAGGATGAGAAGTGAGTGCGAGGAAGAGAGAAGTGTGTCTCGGGAAGATTCAATGCAAAGGGAGGAACGTAGGAATCCGGTGGTCATTTTGAGGTTTGCAGAGAGGGATCAGAAGAGTATGAAGGAAAAGAATCCGAAAATATCAGCTAAAGAGATACACAGTCAACTTGGGGAAGTAGAGTATGCTAAGGTGCTGTCAGATGGGAACTTGCTCGTAGCGTGCAGTAATGAGGGGCAGGCATTAAAGGCGAAGGGGCTGAGATGTGTGGGAAAGGAAAAGATAATCAACACAGGGAGAGTAGGGGAGCGTAGGAAGGGTGGATATAAGGGGGTAATTGCAGGGGTGCCTATGAGTGTGGAAATGCAGGAGCTGGTGGGTGATCTGCGGGAGATGGGGGTAGTGAGGGCAGAGAGGATGAAGAAAATGAGGGATGGGGTGAAAGTGGACAGTGAATCAGTGTTATTAGAATTTAAGGGGGAAGAGATACCTGAAAGAGTGCGCCTGGGGTATGCTAGATTCCCAGTAAGGGCGTATGTCCAGAGGCCAATGAGATGTTATAAATGCCAGCGGTTTGGCCATACAGCGCAGTACTGTAAGGAGGGGAGGAGATGTGCCAGGTGTGGGGGGGACCACGAATATGGGAATTGTGGAGAAGGAGTTAGACCTAAGTGCTGTAGTTGTGGAGGTGAGCATAGTGTAGCGTTTGGGGGATGTGAGACCATGATAAGGGAGCAACAGATTCAGAAAATGAGGGCAGTGGAGGGGATCACCTATTCAGAGGCAGTGAGGAAAGTGGGTAAGACAAAATCAGTTACTGTAACCGGCGGTCCAGGTCCGAGGGAGATAGTAGCTCAGGAGGTTAGGAAGCAGGTGGATGACAGGATATATATTGGCAGGAAAAATTTGGTCACGTTCATAGCTGGAGTGATCAATACTGTGGGTGGGGAGACAACGAAGACAGGAAAGATAAAATTGGTGGTTAAAGCAGCAGTGAGGCACCTTGGAATGGAGGGATTGACATGGGAGGATGTCCAGAGGGACTTGCTAGAGATCTCAGACTCGCAGAGCGCTAGTTGATGGTAATTCTTCTACAGTGGAACGCACGTAGCCTATTAGCCAATGGCCAGGAACTCAAATTCTTTTTAAGGGAGATGGAAGTGCAGCCAGATGTAGTCTGTGTCCAGGAATCATGGTTGAAACCCAGGTTGGATTTTGTAATGCGGGGTTATGTAGCAATACTTAGGGATCGGGAGGGGGATGGTAGGGGTGGGGGATGCGTTACCTTTGTGAGACGGGGAGTTTCATATAGGGTAGTAGAGGTGGGGGTTGAGATGGAATATATAGTAGTGGAGGTGTGGGAACAGGGGGTGGAGGTTGTGGTAGTTAATTTTTACAACCCTTGTAGGTAGTTGGAGTTGGGGGGGTTGATGGTGTTGGGTTCCTGCATTTCAGCCATGTCTTTTGTCTAGCCCCATGTTTAAGTTCTGTGCCTGGCTTGCCATGTATGCCTTTTGTGTTTTAGTGACCACTGCCTGCCTCTGACCATCCCTAGGATTATGTATTGTGTTTTGGTTGTTTGATTTCATGTTTTATTATTTTTCTGGTTTTATTTACGTCTTTGCCATGTTTCTTAGTCTTGCCATGTTTCATACCCTTGCCATGTTTTATAGTCTTGTTTTTGGTTCTAGTCCTGCACTTCGTTTACCCTGTCTTGTCTTGTGTAGGTCTTTGCCCACGGTCCCTTGTCTGACGTGCCACTCATTCGGGTGATTTCCTGGTTTCTGGGATTTCAATCTTTCTTCATATCTCGTTTTCTTCCTTCCTCTCTCTTTATGCTATCTACTAACCCTACTAACAGTTTATTGTTTTCGATAATTACTAACCCCGATTAACATTGTATATTCATACTAACTGACTAACTTGCACTCGGGATTGTATAGCTGCACATACTAATAGACTAACGATCTCTCAGCATTCGCCCAATCTGTATCTCCGCCCTCCTTGCCTATCACTAATTATCTCTACTGCAGTTTCCATTTATATCTCAGGCTTTCTCTTTTCTTTAGACTATACACTTTAGTACTCCTTAACCGGAGCTGTTATTCGTTCATAGGAATGTCTCGTTATCCCTGTCTGCGTTTCGGCATTCGCCAAATTCATGTAATTAGTTTTCCTCATGTGTCACTCCCATGTCATTGATTACACCTGTTTACCCTAGTCATGTGTTCACCCCGGATGTGTATATAAGGTGTCTGCACTTTTAGTTCCTTGTCAGATCGTCTTTACTCCTTTGTCTTGTGCTACGTTCCTCGCCTTGCTCATCGTGATATTTTCTTTCTGACTGGATTGCCCGACACTTGTTTTTTGGTTTGCCCTTTTGGATCTGATTGCCTTCGTGAGTTTTGACCTATTTTTGCCCGACCACGTCTATTGTCTTTGCTGCCTGGTATTTGGATTCGGACTGTTTACGGCTTATGAGTTTGTCTCTCCACCAAACCCACGCCTGTGTACCGAACCATTTTTGCCTGACCTTGAGTTTTGTTATTGGTGCCCTGGTTACAGTTTTGGACTTTGCCCTTTGGATTCTGTTTGTGGATTGTGGACATTGTACTGTTGCCAGCTCTGTTGGGGGGTTTCCCCCTTCAGAAATAAAGCCTCCATTTTGCATTTATCTGGTTTTCGCTCTTGGCTCATTTCGTAAAACCTCACAGATGGCGGTAAAGGGACAGGATAGACGGAGGGTGGTATGGTGTGGGGATTTTAATGCACACAGCCCGATGTGGGGAGGGACACAGACAGATGGGAATGGAGCGGTAGTGGAGGAACTGATGGAGGAGAGGGGTCTAGTGTGCCTTAATGATGGGACAGGTACAAGAGTGAATGGGGCTACTGGTATGGAGTCAGTACTTGACTTAACTTTGGTATCTGCTCAGATAGCGGGGATTTGTAGGTGGGAGGTCTGGACTGAATCTACAGTAGGCAGCGATCACTATCCTGTGTTATGCTCAGTGGGAGGACAGAGAGGGGGACGGGGGAGGGTGTCCCTCGGTGGGTGAGGGGAAAAGAGGATTGGGTTAAATTCAAACAGACCTGTGACGAGATTATAAGTAGTGCAGACTTATCAGGTGAAGTGGATGAGGCAAATGAGCGCATCACTGCAGCAGTAATTGAGGCAGCAAGTAGGGCAATCCCGCAGAGTAAGGGAGGGAGGGAGAGGAAAATGGTCCCCTGGTGGTCAAAGGAATGTCAACAGGCGGTTAGGGAGAGAAATAGGGCTTTTAAGATATTTAAGCGAACACTTAGCCAGCAGTGTTGGATAGACTACAAGAGAGCCCAGGCGATCTTGAGGAGGACAGTGAGGAGAGCGAAGAGGGCATCATGGCGAGAGTATTGTAGTGGGATAGGTAGGACGACTCCGGTGGGGGAGGTGTGGGGGATGATAAGAAAGATGGGAGGAGAGCGTAGGGAGCGGGGTTACCCAGTGATGATGGATGGAGAGGTGAGGGCAGTTACGGATAGGGAAAAGGCAGAGATTATGGTCAGGGCATTTGCAAGGGTTCATAGTGAGGAGAATTTGTCAGAGGAGGGGTTAAGGGGTAGGGAAGAGACATTGAGACGCCATCGAGGGGTAGTGGGAAGAAAGGAGGGAGGGCATAGTGTGATAGATGAGCCGTTTATGATCGGAGAGATGGTTAGGGCAATGAAAAAGTGCAAGCCTACGTCGCCAGGTGAGGATAGGGTGTGTTATAGTATGCTACAGAACATGGGAGAGGGAGGCAAAAGAGCACTGCTAGGCCTTTATAACAGGGTATGGAGGGAGGGCAAGATGCCGAGGGTGTGGAAACAGGCAGTGGTAGTGCCGATACTGAAGCCAGGTAAGGACCCAACGATGCCATCTAGCTATAGGCCTATAGCCCTGACCTCAAATGTGTGTAAGCTGATGGAGAGGATGGTGGCGGACAGGTTGACATATGTATTGGAGAGAAAAGGGCTGCTAGCAGGGCACCAGAGTGGGTTTAGGAAAGGGAGAAACCCCATGGATGCAGTGGTTAGATTGGAGGATGAAGTGAGGAGGGCCCAGGTGAACAGGGAGTCAGTGGTAGCGGTGTTTTTTGATGTAGAGAAGGCATACGACATGATGTGGAGAGAAGGAATGCTGATTAAGTTGCACATGCTTGGGGTTGGGGGGAGAGTATTTAATTGGGTGGCAAATTTCCTAGAGCAGAGGAGGATCCGGGTCAGAGTGGGATCAGAATTGTCTAGCCAGTTGGAAGTGAGCAATGGTACTCCACAGGGGAGTGTAATCAGTCCGCTATTATATACAATCATGATAAATGATATCTTTGATGAAGTGCCTGTGGAGATAGGGAGGTCCCTTTTTGCGGACGATGGGGCAATCTGGAAGAGGGGGAGGAGTCTGGAGGGGGCGGTGCAGAAGGTGCAGGGGGCCATAGGTAGGGTAGAGAAGTGGGGGTTGGAATGGGGCAGTAGGTTTTCAGTAGAGAAGACCAAGGTGGTATTTTTTACAAGAAAGAGAGAGGGAGAACTAGGACTAAAAATGTACGGGCAGAGGCTGGAGAAAGTGGGGGCATTCAAGTACCTTGGGGTTGTTTTTGATAGGCACCTGACCTGGGAGGGACATATCAAGAGGGTAGTGGAGAAGGGGAATAAAGTAATAAATGTAATGCGGTGTTTGACAGGGAGGAGGTGGGGAGCGAGTGTAGAGGCCTTGAGGACTGTATATCGGGGAATAATCAGGGCAGGGGTGGACTACGGATCGGTAGTATATGGATCAGCTGCTCAGACACACCTGAAGAAGCTGGAGGTAATGCAGGCGAAGGCGCTGAGGCAGTGGCGTAGCGTGGAGGCGCTGGGCCCCGGTGCGAGAATGGCGCTAGCCCCCACCGTGTTTCCCTAACAGCACAACAGTGGCCAAATCAATAAGTAAACAGATAGATGGACACACATCCTGGCACAGCAGCCATTTAACCACAACCGGCAAGCTGATCACTTGCAGTAGCCTAATAAAAAACTGCACTCACCCATTCAGAAGTTAACTGTGGGTGCCTTCTGCTCTGCAAAGTCGTTGAGCAAGAGGGCAATGAGGTGGTAGCATTAGCCTCCAAGTCTGACTGCTGCGTGTCGCCGCTATCATTCACAACGCTAGCAGGAACTGCATCTGGACAAGATGACTATTTAAAAAATGCATTCAATTTCGCCAATTTGGAGTTCCGTACATCGAGCTCTTTTTTTCTTTTCTTTTTTGAGCACCGCCTTTGTGCTGCTCAACATGGTGCTCAAGACTTTTCACCTCCAATACTAGGCTAATGGGTTAGCTGATCTCTCAAAAAAGAACACATCACGAGCAAGCGCGTAGCCTACGAAGCTACGATCAGTAAGGAATAAGTGAATGTCAACTAATTGGACAAACACATTTCCCAGCAGGCCACGTTCATTTGAAAATGTTGTGAATAAAAACAATCAAATATATGATTAGTAATTGTGATTATAACTGAAAAAGTATCATTACTGCAATACAAAAGACATTTATCAAAGAAAAGAGGAAAAATGGCCAATGTGTGTGTGGGAGGGGGGGGGGATGTTACCATGACTGTGTTGTATGAAACAGTCGAGCAATATATATACTCATCAACTCCTTATTTGTCAGACGTAAATACTCCATCGAACAGGAGACTTGAAGTGACGAAACTAATTGAGGTAAGTTCTTTATGTGTTGTGGGAAGAGGAAGAATGGCATAGTTAGTCATCGTGGGCCCTCAAAGATCATCGGGGCCCCGGTTCAGCGCACTGGCTGCACCGGCAATACCTACGCCGCTGCGCTGAGGGTATGTAGTGGAGCAGTGAGGTCAACTCCAATACCGGCTCTGCAAGTGAACATGGGTGAGATGCCACTAGATTTGAGAAGGGACCAGCTGATGGCTAACTACTGGGTAAATCTGAAGGGGCATGGGGACTCACACCCCACTAAGGGGGTTTTGGCAGAATGTTGGGAAAACGGGAAGGGAAGAAGGAGGAATTTTGGAAGGATGGGAGGGGAGGTAGCAGGGGAATATGGAGTGGGGAATCTTAATCTGGGGCCCACAGTGGTGATCCTGGCGGTAGCCCCGTGGAAACTTGATTGGCCAGAGGTAGATTGGAGGTTGCTGGACAAGAAGAGGGAAGGGGGAGAGGTTGATTTAGTGGGGGAATTTGAAAGGCTGATTAGTGGGAGTTATGAGGGATACACAGAAATATATACTGATGGGTCAAAGGATCCTAGCACTGGAAATACAGGATTTGGTTTAGTGGTGCCAGAAAGGGGGGTGAAGATAAACAGAAGAACCACAGATGGATTAGGTGTATATACCGTGGAAATGGTAGCGATGCTAGTGGCAGTGAGATGGGTGGAGCTGGCTCGGATGGGAAAGGTTTTGGTTTGTAGCGATTCTGTGGCAGTGCTTGCGAGTCTGAGATCCTTCCACTCAAGTAGTAGGCAGGACATTCTGTATGAGGTATTGATGAGCGTGACCAGGTGTGTGAGTCAGGGCAAAGAAATCCATTTTATGTGGGTACCTGCACATGTAGGGGTGAAAGGAAATGAGCAGGCGGATAAGGTGGCAAAGGAGGCATTAAAAAAAGAGAGGGTGGATATGGCTGTTAGATTCAGCAAGGCAGAGGCGAAGGGGGTCATCTGGGATAAGGTATGTCAGAAGTGGCAGGCTAGGTGGGATGGGGAGGAGAGGGGGCGTCACCTTTACCAGCTACAGAAGAGTGTGAGGGGGCAGAGTATTGGGGGGGGGCAGTAGGAAGGATGGCGTAGAGTGGATGAGGTTGAGGGTAGGGCAGTGTGCCCTCAATGGCACAGTGTACCTGATGGGGAAACATATGACTGGGAGGTGTGAGGGATGTGGGGAGGAGGTGGAGACAGTGGACCACATATTATTAGAGTGTAAGGCGTATGAGAAGGAGAGGAAAGTAATGGAGGATAGTCTAAGGAAAATAAGAGGTGGGGGAATAGGAGTGAAGGAAGCGCTTTGTGAGGGAGGGGGGACTAAGATGAGGATAGTGTTGGGTTTCCTGAAGAGTGTGGGGGTGTATGAGAGGGTGTGAGGGGGGTTAGTAATGAGCAGAATGAGAATTTCAGAATGTTGATTAGTTAACCTGGAGACTGACCCACACTCCGGGTCAGTAGGTGGCGGTAATGCCCCATAAGCTGGAGGGCCGCCGCCGTTAATCACCAAGAAGAAGAAGAAGAAAAAGAGAAGGAAGTCGCTAACATTAGCTGACATCCATGCGTTAGCTGCGTAGCTAGCTAATTCTTTTAATGTAGAGTTCGGGGAGTTTTTTTTTTTCTTGTTCCAGATTTCGATCTTCGGTAGCATATACTGAGCGTGTATAAGCTAACTCTTCAGAGCGCTTGAATGTGCATAATAGCTATCCGATTATCAGATTCTCTATGGACCTCTATGCAGCGACGCGGCTCGACTTTTACATCGGCCTCTCCCTGGCTGTCAGCTCCAGTATCTTTATTGGCAGCAGCTTCATCCTGAAGAAGAAGGGTCTCCTACGACTTGCGAAAAATGGCAGCACTAGGGCCGGTAGGATTGATATATTTTATTTTAAAAGTGTCTCCGTGTCTGATTGTCGGACAGAGTTACAAAATAACTCAGTGTCCGACGGTCGATACTTTAATCGACTATCTATAGCAGGGCTGGGGAACCTTATCCAGAAAGGGCCGGTGTGGGTGCAGGCTTTAATTTCAACCAAGCAGCTACACATCTGATTCTACTAATCAACCTCTGGGATCTTTGCTAGGGACCTTGATTAGTAGAATCAGGTGTGTAATTACCTAGCTGGAATGAAAGCCTGCACCCACACCGGCTCTTTCTGGAAAAGGTTCCCCACCCCTGTTCTATAGGGTTAGTTGATTAATATATCTAAATAAAATATATCGAAGATTCGGTGGATTTAAAGAAATTTTCAACAAAAAAAAAACAAATATATATATAAATCGACTGTCAGACACCTAGTTGTTTTGTAACTATACCCGTCACTCCCTTAAGTGAATGACGAATGACAGATATTATTTTTGCACAATAAATAGTCCCTTGTCATTCAGTTTGTTACATTACAGAATGACTGATTTTATACATGTTACTCCACCTCCTACACACTGTTACAAAAGCAGATGAAGGATTATATAGCAGCACTGGGCTAAACTACATTCTCTTGATTAGTGATATCGTCTTTAGGAAATGGAATGACACTGATTTAAGGTGGAATGACACTGCTTCTAGGCAGAATGACATACTTTCAAGTAATTATATGTCATCAATATCACCCTTAAGAAATTGAATGACACTGATTTTAGGTGGAATGACACTGTCTTTTTGTGGAATGACATGCTTTTGAGTCTTCATTCCCCTAATATATATTTGACAAATGGAATAGCACTGTTATATTATACTCCCAATACTACCTTTCAGAAAGGGAATGACACTGTTTTTAGGTGGAATGACATACTTTCAGGTCATTATGCCCCCAATATCATCCTTTGGAAACTGAATGACACTGGTTGAAAGTGGAATGACACTATACTTGGGTGGAATGACATACCTTTTGGGTCATTATACCCCCAATATCACCTTTCAGAAAGGGAATGTCATTCAGAGTGTCATTCAGTTTCTGAAAGTTGGTATTGGGGATATGATTGCTCAAAAGTGTGTCATTTCACCTAAAAACAGTGTCATTCCACTTTGCAAGAGTGTCATTCAGTTTCAGAAAGGTGGTATTGGGGATATGATTGCTCATAAGTGTGTGATCCTACCTCAAAACAGTGTCATTCCTCCTAAAAAGAGGGTCATTCCACTTTGTAAGAGCGTCATTCAGTTTCTGAAAGGTGATATTGGGGATAAGATTGCTCAAAAGTGTGTAATCCTACCTAAAAACAGTGTCATTCCACTTTGTAAGAGTGTCATTCAGTTTCTGAAAGGTGGTATTGGGGGTATAATTTGAAAGTGTCGTTCGCTGTGTTTGACAGTCCTGGACATGAGGATTTAGAGCAGGGGTGTCAAACTCATTTTGGTCTGGGGGCCGAATACAGCTTAATCTGATCTCAAGTGGGCCGGGCCAGTAAACTCATTCCAAAATTACACAGAACTAACAATAAGTCCACTTTTTTTCTTTGTATAATAAGGCACTAATACTAATAATTAGTGCAAAGAAGAATAAGTCAATTATAAAAACTTTTATTAAATTAATTTTCCTTTTACTAAATACATTATGAACAACTTAAGAACTTAAAAAAGTATGTACAATTTTAACAACACTTTTACTCAGTTTAACATTTATTTAAGTGCGTTATGCATAACTTATCACAGTGATAGTAACAATGTTGCAAAAAATTTAGGCACAGCTTTGTGGAACTTAAACACACTGTTTTTTCAACATCTGGAAAGCAATTTGAACAAATGAATGACTTCCACAGCAATTACTCGTCTTGCTTAGTATTTGCCCCTGAAACTTGGCATCGTTTACCCTGCACAAGTCAGTGTTTCCTATACGTTCATTTATTTGTGGCATATCGCCACAAAGAAATCATTTCCGCCACGAATAGATTTTTCCGCTTTTGGCTCGACCTCGCTCATAAAAGCATGAATTGGACTCACTGCCTGTGAATGTAGCTTTTGTCGTTACAATGCCCGTGCAGTAGGTGGCGGCTTGAATCGTAACTCCACCATAAAACCCAAAGAAGACGAACTTAAAGGGATAGTTCGGGATTTTTCACATGAATCTGTATGGCATCACCGTCTTTAGTCTCGTGCACACACACTGACTTTCCCCCGACAGTATCCTGTGAGCCGAGTTCTGTCCAGTTTTGGTCAAAGCGAAAGTAGTTCCGGCAGGTTTCCTGGGGTCTGCAAAGTAAAACGTTTTTCTTCTCAAAACAGTATGTGTTCGAACGAGTGATTTATTTGCATAACAAAACCCTGGTATTCCAAAAAGTCACATCTTGTAATTGCTTGGGGCTACTTTCTCTCAATAGTGATCACTGCGCTCTGTCACTGCTAACAGCTGTGCGCACTAGCCAACTACTTTCATCAGTTGTTCGACAGTGTTAACATATTCCAGCCAGAGGAGGATGTCTCCTTACGGTCGAGGACGGCAGACTCGAGAGAAACTACTACTTCTTAGCGAACTGACCCAGGGATAACCGGAGCACTCGGAGTAACTTTCCAAAGGATTTTATTATTATTTCGGGAAGACGCTGGTGCGTCGACACCAAAATAAATATGTATGCTGGGTGCTGCGGTCATCCCTCGCTCTAGTAGCTGAGAAAGGTAGCCAAGTTTGTCTTGATTATGCTAGCCAACGCTGTGACTGGAGTCATGGACTTCTCATTCAAACCTAGAAACCATCCACACCTGTCCACTTAGTTTCTGACGATTGTAATAACAGTACAGCAATAACAATACATATTATGTTTCATAAGCTTCACTGGTAATATGACACCGATAGATGAATCTATGTTGCGCTTACATAGCCCTCAGTGCATCACCAGAAGGCTATGCACGGATGCCATTGAAAATCTTTAGTACAATTTTGTTTACCTGGGGTGTAGGGACAGCAGAGCTCAGTTGTTCGACAGTGTTTACCGACGACAGACCTACGACGCTAACGAGCTAGTTCGAGAGCTAGAGTGAGAAGTTCATCAGCTTCTCCAGAAAATAGTTTATTTGATAAAAATGGTGCGCACTTGCGATTATCCAGGCTGTACCAACAAAGAGGTGAGTGAGCCTCCTCACACATTCCATCGCTTCCCTGTGACGGACGTAGCTCTGAGGCAACTTTGGCTACTTGCTCTGGGCTTCCAAGTGGACACCAAACTACTAAAAATGAAAAAGCTTCGCGTTTGCAGTGTGCACTTCAGCGAGGACGACTACTTTCCTTCAGGACAGAGGAAGAGCCGGGTTTTGAAGAGCTCTGCTGTCGCTGTCCCTACACCCCAGGTAAACAAAATTGTACTAAAAATTTTCTATAGCATCCGTGCATAGCCTTCTGGTGATGCACCGAGGGCTATGTAAGCGCAACATATATTCATCTATCGGTGTCATATTACCAGTGAAGCTTATGAAACATAATATGTATTGTTATTGCTGTACTGTTATTACAATCGTCAGAAACTACGTGGACGGGTGTGGATGGTTTCTAGGTTTGAATGAGAAGTCCGTACCGAACCCCCAGACAGTGGGCCGTATGTTTGACACCCTTGTTCTATAGGCAGCAAAACTGGCAGAAATGATCTTTTTTTTTTTTAATTAAAAAGTGTTTTATTTGGATGGAATGGATGCCTGTAGTGACATATAAGTGAAATTAGAGATTCTGTGCTGTAATTCTTTAGAGATTTCAGATTGCAACTAAACGAATTTTCACGGGTAGAAGTAAAACTTTGTTAGGTGCAAAATGAGATCTTTCATTTACACTGTGTTCCATCTCTATTTACTCCGCCTCAGTGACATATATGGTGATTTTTACACCAGGACAGAAATCCGAAATGGTTTTACCTTAATTATGATACCAAGATTATCAAATGGACCAAGCAGTTGCAGAGATATACTCATTTCATTTTGGGCTTGCCATTTTCAAAAAAGAGGCTCAGGGCTTTAAGGTTCCCTGACATGTGGCACACCACCTGAAGTTGTTGGTTTATTTTGTTCTCTATGATCATTTATACCTCTCTATGCACTAAAAAGTTCTGAAATGGCTGAAAAATGCATTGATTTTAAGGAATAAAAGTGATATTTATGCCCCGTCCCCTGAAGAAGTAGGAAGTTTCCGAGACGCAAGTCACATGTTGCTATGACGTCATCAAAGGAAAGCGCCTCTGCTTTAGCAATCTGTGGTCCATTTACACGATTGTTTACACCTTACACACATTTTCTAGTGTGTTTGTTTAGTGTATGAGCCTGCAATCAAGGTATCTACAGCGCCCTCCATAATTATTGGCACCCCTGGTTAACGTGTTAAAAGCCTTAAAATAATAAATTTGATTTTTATTGCAGAAGCATACTCTCACACTGAAAATTGTAGAAAAATGTAACCTTCAACTCAAGTGAATTTTAAGGGGAAAAATCCCTGGCTAAGAAATAATTGTTTTTCATAATATAACCTGTTCCACAATTATTGGCACCCCTAACAATTCCTACGAAATAAATGTAATTGAAGTATTTCTGTAATTTCTATAGTAGTTTACAAAGTTGATCAGAGTATCTAGGAACATTTAATTAGTAATTCATCACTTCCTGTTTCCCTGGGGTATAAATATGACACAGAAGCCATTTCTCTTATCCACTTTTCAACATGAGAAAGACAAAGGAACACATCGATCAAGTAAGGCAGATGTGGGTCGACCTTCAAGTCAGGCAATGGCAAACGCCCAGGCGAATAATCCTGAAGTTTATAGTATTACAATAGCTTTTTTTATGTACTGCATTTCATTAGCTATGGTAGCCTTACAATATTTCAATAGGAACACTCAAATCTATATTGTGCGTTCCAAAAAAACATACAATTACTACTGTAATACTGTAGTTTTTTGGTGATAAATATTATGGTATTCCAACAGTGGTTTTTTGTAAGGGTCTGTCAGCTGGCTATGGTAAATATAGAATAGTGTATGTACATTTCATTGTAGAGCAAGTAAGATCTGACCTGCTGGCTGCCTTGCGACATCAGTTGCCATATAAGGCAGCTCCGAATATTTCAAAGGGGGGGGTGTTCCCGATCAGTTTAATTAATCCGAAATAGTTTAAAAACAGCAAATTTTCACGGAAAAGCATTTGCATCTTCGTTTTCACCGCAAAGAAATACAATAGCAAGTTCTAAATGTCAATTTCGGCCTATTTAATGTCAGGGAACCTTTTAGGAGTTAAGTACTGACATTCTAACAAAGCTCAATATAAAATAAAATTATAAACGAAATGTATTACTTGGCCCCACTCATAAATAACCTACAGGCCTTTAACTGACTGGCCTATTACTGGCTGCTGAAAAAAAATGTAAAATTAAAGATGTTACATGACAACACAGCAGCCCACTGATTGCTCAGAGAGAATCGTCTCTGCAAAAGGCAAATCACTTCTGCATCATCGCTAGGAAACTGGCTTCACTTGCCATCATTGAAACAGGTCATCAAATTGTGTTTTTTGAAACATGTGTTGCTTTGGACAGCTTGATAAATATACCATGCATACGGTGTACATTTTAGGACATCCTCAGGTCTCAGAGTGAGGTATCAGGTGTCAGCAAACCTCTGTCATTTGTCAGACAAAACGGCGTCATGTCTCAAACAAACCTCCATCAAACCAAACGGTCTCAGGCTTCAAAATAAACAGCATCAGACCAAACGGCGTCAAAAAACGGGCTCACATAAAACAGCCTCAGGTCGTAAAACGCGAGATAACATTTATTTTGAAGGAACCGGAAGTATATGGTGGCTACCTAGCTAATGTTAGTTTGATTGCTTAGCTACCAAGTTCGCTAGCTTAGCTAGCCAACAGTTTGGTGTACGTATGTCAGTAGAAAATAAATGAATAAAAAAAAACATTATTTTGCTATCTCACTCAGCTAGAGTTGAACCGCGAGCATTTATTTTATACCAAATATCGCTCTTCGCTATCTTAGCTAGCCAACAGTTTGGTGCACAAAATTAGTAGAAAATACATGAATAAAAATTATCCATTATTTTGCCATCTCACTTAGCTACAGTTGAACCGCGATCATTTCTGTTATACCAAATATAACTGCTCAATAGCTAGCTCGCTAGCATCAGTTTGCTTGTTTAGCTGGCCTAGCTGGCCAACAGTTTGGTGCACAGAATTAAATTGAAAATACAGGGCTTAAAGTTCTCCGTCCTGGGGACGGATTTCCGTCCTGGAGATTCCCTAGGGGCTATTTATGAGATCGATGTAGATTTGCAAAAAAAAAAAAAAGGGGAGGGGAGGGGTAGCCATGGCCAATGAAAAAAATGTTAAAACGCTGCATATACTTGCTAGTGAAGTGATTTCCAAACTGCGATGCATCCCTCCCTAAGGAAATAATGTAAATTTAAATATCTATGAAGATACGCAGCTCAGAGTGCACTCAGTCAGTTGCCGCTAGCTGCTGAGCTCTGATGTAACCTGACACCAAGCATTAGCTTAGCGTCAACTAGCTAGCGATTGTTGTGTTGGAGTAACTTAAATGGCAGATCAGCAATGTGACTTCATGACTCATAGTGCTACGGATTTTAACGGTGAAGTTATGAAATTCGCTCAGTATGGATGACAGTGTCCAAAAGATGAAATCACAAGGAATAATGGCAGTCAGTGGATTTTTTTCTTAAACATCGAAAGTGGATTACACCATGTGAACATCAGGTATGATCCAAATATATAACGTTAGCGTATATATATATACTGGGAAGGTAGCAGTGGCCAAATCCTCATCATAGAAGCGCACCAAAACGTGCAGCACCCGGTCCATGTTTGTATTGGTGGCCTCGTCAGCATGTAGAGAAAAATAAATCATGTTCAACTTGTCTGATAAGTTAACTGCTTTTTTTATCTGAGTGGAAATTCCATGGATGTACACATATGACGCCTGTGTGTTTTAGTTTTAGTAGACCATGTACTAGTAAACTGTACCGTTATGAAACTGTATGAAACAGCAAACTTCTAATAAAGTCATCAATCAATGACTGTGCAACTGTGAACAAAAGGTCGTGCTCTGCAATAAATGTGCAGATACGCACTTTATGATTGCACACATGATCGGTCATTGATTCGTTGTTGTATTGTATGCTTACGTTATCTTGCATTAAAAAAGCATTGTTACGTGTGCAAATCTACTATTCTGGGTCATGTTTTAGATCAACCGCGTCTGCAACTACTGTATCATGATTGGTTGGTGTATTCACCGCGTTGCATTGTTTGACTCAAAATATTACCCACGTGTGTTGTCACTGCTGTGGTACCGGTTCAGTCTACGAAAAATCATGGAGCGGTTAGTTGTGAAGGAAGGATCAGACGTGATTAATATTGACAGCACTGTCAAAAACAAGGTGGGCTTGGTTGGATGAGATAGGTGACACAGGAAAGCCATTCAGGTCCTGGTGTCAAAAATTGAAGGAACCAGGAGCCTGTTTCTGTTGTGTTTGCAACAGAAAGCTGTTGTACGGTTCAAACGGTAAAAAAACGCTTTTCAAGCGCAACAATGAACCAGGTTTCAGGTCAACACTGAAAAGAATGTCTGGTGCAGCCAAGCTTCAGGCTTTTCCTTTTGTTGCAAAAAAAAAAAGAAAGAATGAATAGTATTTACTTATCAGAATCTGAAACGGCTAGTTGAATTCTTGATGTTGCGACTTTTGCTTTTGTTGCTAAAAAAAGAGAATGAACAGCATTGTTTATCAGAGAATCTGAATAAAACGGCTTGTTGAATATTGATGTTGTTTTAGTTTTAATACACAGTATTAATGATGGGAACCCTAAAATATAAAGTAAAAAGTCAAATGTTATCCACTAAAGGTACTAACATTTTCTTTTTGAGCTGACAACCAATGGGTTTTAAATGTCTCTTGTAATTGACTCGTTTTCTCACTTGCAACCATTCCTCTCCCCTAATGCAAGGTGCATACTGGTTCATATGACTACTCTTTTTTACACACTGCTCAGCAGTGTGTAAAAATAACATGATTAGACTGTTTTGCTAGACTAGTGTTAACTAAGTCTGAGCAGGTGCAGTTAGTATATTAAAGATTTGTCAATATTGCCAATGCTACATTACAGCCTGGTAATACTACTTTTTCTCTGCACTGGCATTTTTATTTAAAAGGTTGTAACAGCTTGCCTCCATTTAGTGTAAGTCAACATACAATTTGCTCCCACCCAAAAAAGCGTGTGGGGACTGGGGACCCCCCAAAATATACGCGGTCTGTGTGCAAACCACAAAATTTGCGCCGTGGGCCCTGTGGGTAATTCGCGCCTGCGCATGTGAACTCATAAAACATTGCCAAGGTTGGCAGGTCTGCTGCTGCTACGCACTTTTGCTTTAATGTCCTGCAGTAATTTTAATATTTGAAATAGACAGACTACAACTTCAGCAGGTGTTTATTTTAAATTAAGCACGAATTGTACACTTTCACAATTAAGGCATTTGAGAACTGTGAAGTAGCATATCAATCAAATAATTGGTGTGTGCTGGGTGCACAATGTTGTTTATATTTCTCTTATATTGCCATTGTCTAGGACAGGGGCCAGGACTAGACCGTTGCAAGCTTAGAGCCCCTTTTAGAATGTCTTATCCCACGTCTGAAATTTTCAGTCCTGGGATTTTTTTTTGCTTTAAGCCCTGAAAATAAATGGATAAAAATGATCCATTATTTCGCTATCTCACTTAGCTTTAGTTGAACCGCGATCATTTATGTTATACCAAATATAAGTGCTTGCTAGCTAGCTTGCTAATGGTAGTTCGCTTGTTTAGCTAGCAAGTTTGCTAGCCTAGCTGGCCAACAGTTTGGTGCATAGAATTCAATAGAAAATAAATAAATAGAATTCTAGCTGCTAGAATACTAAGCTGGTTTAAGATGGTCTGAGCTGTGTTCTTAGCTGATCATAGCTGGTGTAGCTTGATGAAGGCAGTCAAAGCTGGTTAAGCTGGTATTTTCAGCTGGAGTCAGTTGGTGAAGAGCTGGTTGACCAACTAAAACTGTCAAAAACACAGCTTAAACCAGCCTGACCAGCCTAGGCTGGTCAAAAATGGAATTTTCAGCAGGGTAGGACAATGTAAAACAGAAATTACCAGTGGCGGGCGGTGGACAGACAACAAGGAGGGCGATAAGCATGTCTTTAAACTGCTTATTCGTCTTGATCTGTTTTCAGTCAATTTCCCTGGTAAAAGACACTTGAACTCTCAACTCTCAGGTATAGCTAATTGTTTTCGTTAAGAAGGGAAATCAAACGCCATCAGTTGAATGCGAAAAAAGAGCGTATTTTAGTCTTTTTCAATTAAGCAATCATTACGCACAGGTTTGTCAACTTGCTTAGGATGTGACAAAATTTATCGCCGAAAATCCACAGCGGTTTTTTTTTTTTAAGAAGAATTGCCTATTCAGGCATGTGAATTTAACATTTAATAGAATTTATTATTCACTCACCTAAACATTTCATTATAAGGGAAACTAACGTGTTGATCAAGAAAAATGATTGAAATCGGGTCACTAATCTTCTCCGTTTCAAGGGATGTTTTCTGGCCCCTCGGGTTTTCCATCGACCGCCCACCACTGGAAATTAAAATTAAGCACTCTCGGACTTCAGTGCCATAACGCGGTGACGGTAGTCACAATTAAACAAAATGGACGGACAGGTCTGGACAGGCACTTTCAAGTATAAAATGGTGCTTATCTTCTGTTTTTATTTGGTTTATTGTCTGTTTATGCAGAGCTCCAAAAGACAAGGAGGGAACCCAGATTGCAAGCACCTCTGCTCTGGATCTGGCCCGGCACTGTGCCGACTCCAGCTGATCCAGCTCAGAGCCTTTCTTAAGAAAGCCTTGGCTGTTCGAAATCAGGAGAAAAAACGTATCCATACCCTAGATCCGTGCTGTGCAGTGATCATTTTTGAGAGCCGGTTTTAACGGGACAGGGGCAAAGATAAAGCTTAGTAAAGGTGTAGCCAGAGTTAACTATTCCTTCCTTTTATCACTGCTGGCATTAGCCACATGATTCAATGTAAACAATTCGGTTGATTGCAAATAGTCAACAAGGGTACAATAAAGTGAGGAGACCAGAGAGTAAGATGATAACGAATATTGACATTCACTGACGTTTCTTATGACAGCGATAACTTCCTAGCAATTATCAGAGGGCCATTAAAAGCCTCGGTCACATTAACTTTCCTGCTCACACTTTAACGTTGACACGCAGTCACATTTCGATCTTCCCTATAGTAAGTGAGCTGCTTTCCATCCTCCAGAAAGCACATATTTGGGGAGACAAAGTGTTGCTCTGCACAACGATACCAAAATAACACCAACTCACACGCAAGTGTGTTTGAAAATATAATTTAAAAGTGTACGCTCCTGGGACAGATGCTTTACTTGAGCGTACCCTGTCAGCAATCTAGTATTCTACATATAAATCTATTGAGCAGACAAGCTCAGCCAAAGGTGGCAGCGACACACTGCATCTAGCTACTCGGGGGGTCTATAGTAATAGAAACGAGAAAGGAAAATAATAAAATTGATGAATAATAATGCCCAGAGTCGTGCTTGCCCGATCGGGCATGTCCTTACAAGTTTTACTTTCCCGTTGGCTTTTTGAAGTTGCCCCGGGCATTTGGGCATCCGTTAATGTCACACCCTGAAAAGGGCTGGCAATTGGTTGTAAAAATAATTTTTATGACAAAACTATTAGAAGTTGAGAGCTAGAATTTTGAATTTATCCCATTAGGCGGTGTTTGCACCTGCTGAAATTTTCTTCAGCCAAATCTGAGATGTTCAAGTGGGAAATTTCCCTGGAATTTGGACATTTGACAAGGAATGACCCGTCTGCTTGACTGTAAATTATAATATGATGCTGTTCTTGTCAATCAGTCTTCATTTTTCATTGTATTTGTATATTTCAGTTACTTAGGCATTGCGCTTTTCATATTAAGGCATTTTATATGGATATTTGAGGTTCAAAATGCTATTTTGCAGTATAGCCTAAGGATATGAAAAATGATTACTGGAGGTTAGCAAACATCATAGAAGGACAACATCTCTCTTTCATAGATATCTGTATTGCTAGCTCCGTAGCATAGCTACGATAACTGCATTGCTCACATTATCTAGCACTTCAGCTAGTTGTCTGATGAAGTTGTAAATGAAGAAGTTGTCTAAGTATATGCGTAACCAACAAAATTTTCATGGGAGATGAAACGTTATCTTGAATATCTGTGTGGCTAGCAATTTAGCATAGCTACGATGGCTATGTAACTAAGCTTAGTTGTTTGATGATTTTCTTTAAATTATTCAGGAAACATTTACTTTGTTGGTTTGCGAACTTGGCTAAAAAAGTTGCACGTGAAACTTTTATGTGGATATCTTTGTAGTTAGCTACACAGTGTAATGGGAACTTTTGCTAGTAACTCAGCTAATTTTCTGATGATCCTATTTAAATGAAGTGAGTTAAGTAGCTAGCTACTTAGCCAACATAATTTGTGTGTGACATGAAAGATTATTGTGGAGATCTGCATTTGTCTACTACTTAAACTTAATATTTGGTAGCAGCTTCCAAATCATTCACCACGTAGGCTGCATGCTTCCAGTTCGGTAGATTACCTAGTCATCATTTTGACGTAAAAACGCCCATAATCAGCCTGCGGCTGTGAGCGTCAAGTTTTCAAAATTCTAAGCATGGGCAGAAGTCCTGAAACGGCTCTTTTAAATTGGATCCTTGTACATTTTGAGCTTGTGTACTCCGTAAGGGGGCATCGGGTGTAAATGACAACTTTTTTAAGCATTCATAGTAATAGACACAATTCATTGACCAGTCAAATATATACATACTCTGGATAAGAATGGAAAATGGATCACATATGTAAATTTGCCTCTTGCCATCGAAACGGCAGCCAAGTTGAATTTTCACTAGTTTTAGTTTTTCCCAGATTTCTTGGTAAATATACATGTTAGTGGAGTTTGTTTTATTTGAAGCTTTTGACATGGCCAATCAGCTATACATCCCCAGATTTAATTGCTTTCAGGGAAGAAAAAAATGTTGGGCCCTTTATCACACGGAATGTGAAAAAGGGATTTTTTTCGGTGGATTTGACACCACGTATCATAGGCTATACACTTAAGTTGAAAAATCTCTCTGTTAAAATGTGACACTAATTAGACAGAAAAACTGAAAAAAATTTCATGTGGTTCTGATGATTGGTCACGGAGAAATCTGGGTTCAAAAATTTCATTTTTCAGGAATGGCTGCCAAAGGCGATGGAAACATTTGCCATATGTAAAGCCAATTTGACAACCATTTAGAGGGTAAATGGTTGTCAATATGTATTTACCATAGCTTCAAGTACTCAAATAAAAAAAAAAATGCTTTAAGTTTAATTTTTTCAGATTGTTTACCCCCGATGCCCCCTTATTTTGACTTTTTTTTTGTCTCCACTATTTCTGGTTGCTGTACTTTTTTACAATCTCTAAAATGCAGGGATCCAATAGAGATCAATGAAATTTGTAGTTTTCCAAACATAGGTGCCTCTTACAAATAAGGGGTTGTACTTCACTGTCTGTGTTGCCACGATTCTAAACATAGTGATTTTATCTTATTTCAGCATTTTGAAATTCGAATACTGACTATCCCAATATGAAACTAAATTTACTTCAAGGAAATTTTGCTAACTAGAAAAAAATCTGATCGTAATTTGGATGACATGACTTAAGCTAGAATTAGAATCTCGGTTGCTGACAGTAGTCAATGTTGATGTGACATTGTTCTCTTATTGTTTACAGGCGTAGTCTTCAAATAATTTATTAGCTTGCTAACTGTTAATTATTTTTTGCTTTGTGTAATATAGGACAAGGAGGACATGCCTATCTGAAGGAATGGCTTTGGTGGGCCGGACTCGTATCAAGTAAGTTTCTAAGTTCAGAACATTCACATTAGAAGTTGTGCCCATCAAATCACCTGCACTCACATCTGGCAGATTATGGCATTATGTGGATATTTCATGACTTACCCTAGATTCCATCGGGAGAGTCGTGGCCTCATTACTGCTGCTACACGGTTGCCGGAGCTGATCGTGGCTGCTCTGGACAATGCTTGTGATTCCACCAGCCACGTTACATCACATCTTGGCAGCGTCTCAGAAGCGGCTCTCCGCTCTGCTCCTACGTGCCGGGTCTGTTTTTGACGTAAGCGGACTGCTGTTGCGTTAAGCTGAACAGGGCAGGGGCACGTTTTTCAAAAGCATAGTAGCTTACTACGCTGGCAACATACATAGGTTGCCCATATACAGTCAATGGTTTCGACTACATGAGCGTATGTTCTTATGGGAAACGCACCCCAGATCGTGCCAGACAGGAAGTAACTGTCAAGGGGAACATGCTTTTAACTAAAAGAAACTAGCCACAATTATTTGATATAAATTTGATTTTCAACTATTTGTGATTTTGTTTTTAAATGAAACACAGGGATGAATGTTTGATTCATGGAGTTTATGGCTGGACTGTGGGCTACAGCACAGCAAAGTCAGAAACGACAATAAGTACAATTAAAACGGACAAAAATAGAAAGCATTTAACTTCGTAGTCTAGCACAAATATTTAGGAAAAATGATGAAATAAGCGAAATCTCAGCAGGTCAACAGTATCAGCCGGCAAGACGCTTTGCTTACGTTATGCTCTCGGTTACAGATGCATGCCTGGTGGACTTTAAGGACAAGACTATATTTTCCCTTGATGTGTTATACATTGTGCATTCTGTCCCAGTATTAGAATGCAACCTATAATGCTTCTTTCTTTTTTGGACTGGACCAGTTTTCTTCGATCGGCAGTTCTCAAGAAATGTGAAGTCCCACTTTCTTGAATAATGTTAGTAATCCTTTAAGTCCCAATGTGCGACTGCATTAAAATCCCTAGAGTGCCATATGGCAGTCTCGACCTTTTGTGATTCACACCAGGCAAAATCATTATTATATTCATCCTTGTGCCTTCTATTGTACTATTGTGTTGTAATAGGAGAGGCCCTAAGGTTTGTTTTACTCTAAAATCACACCGTGCGCTCATAGAACTTTATTCAGTATTCAGTGACCAAAATCAGTAAATAATGTATTGTGTACCACATTTGAGACCTTGCATAATTGGGGGACTGTCATGGCGGTGCGAAAAATTGAAATTGTCACAGTAGTTTGTATCATAAATTTGTGTGTGTGTGTGTGTGTATGTATGTATGTGTGTGTTTATATAGGCCTATCATTTGTAACTCAAGAATAACTAGCTCTGAAATATCTAAGACTATTTGAAAATGGTTTTGTGTAATTAGAAATCTTATTTTTTAGCATATAGAAAAAATTTCAACCTTTATGGTTCAATGACAGTGTTTCATTTGTTGCAAACGAGGAAATGTTTTAATGTCTAAGATTGAAAGGGCTGTAGTCCTTAAATATTTTTTAGTCACTGTGATTTATCAATCAAAATGTTTCTTGCTATTAGGCAAACAACTATTATACAACCCCAATTCCGAAATAGTTGGAACAGTGTGAATTGTGAATAAAATCAAAATGAGCCAATACGTTATTTACAATAGAGCATAGATAACATTTCAAATGTTGAAACTGAGACATTTTATGTTTTTATCCTCAAAATGAGCTCATTTCAAATTTTCTGGCTGCAACCCTCCAGACTAACTTGGACCGAGGAGCGCATGCGCTCCCAAACTAAAAAAGTTGGGCGCGCAGGCCAAAATTTAGGCACAAAGGTCAAAACTGTGGTCACGCAAAGTACCATGATACTTTTATGAATATTTACAAGCCCAAATGAATATACCTGAACAGACTATCAGTTCTTGCTGCATTTATTTAAGAAACATCAGATAGCACTTTGTTAACTGAAAAGTAGATATATGTAGATAGATGTTCGCAAGAATGTTTGAAAAATGTATAAATGCAGTTATCATACAAGTCTAAATGTACAAGTCTCCATTTCCCCAAGGGACAACTTTTCATCAAACCCTCCCCTGTACATAAACTGAATCATTCATAGAAATGATTATGGCCAAATTTATACGAGCCCCCCCTCAAAACTAACATATGGAGATAAATCAATGAATAACTCCCAATTATCACAGTGCTAGTTCTAAAATTTATAACTCTTATAGTTGCTGCCATCCCAAGGAACAATTCGACACCAAACATGGCTTAGTTGCTTTGAAAATATGAGACCCAGGAGGAATTAAAGCCGTGAAAAGCATAATGCGGCTACATTTTTTCATCACTAATTGACAGTTTAACATTGAAATTAATATAGTCCCCAAATTGATCCACCCTAAATATTTGGTAAAAAGTAGGTGTAGTATGCCAAGTTCTTTTGCACTAAGTTTCAAGAAATTCTTTCACCGGTAACAATGTAGTTGGACGGCTTATAATAATAATAATAATAATAATAATTACCTCAGCCAAGGAGGTTATGTTTTTGCCTGGGTTTGTTTGTTTGTCTGTTGGTTTTCAAAATAACTCAAAAAGTTATGGACAGATTTTGATGAAATTTTCAGGGATTGTACAGATTGGTGTAAGGAAGAAATGATTAGATTTTGGAAGTGATCCGGATCTCCGTCTGGATCCAGGAATTTTTTTAAAGGATTCTTTAACATTGGGAGATAAGGCCATTTTTTGACATTTATGCATTACTCCACCAAAAATGGTCTGGGCACTTGGAAAGAAAATACTGGACATGTTTTGAACATGTTCTACAATATATCAAAGACTGATCCTGAAAATGGAATAATTCCGGATAACTATGATACTATGATCCAGAATACGAAAGTAGGGGACCTTCGGAACTTTCATTATAGGAAGAGAACAAATGAAGCTACAAACATGCGACAAAAACACCATTATATAGCCAAGATATTGCAGAATTAGGAAGGTTTCACTGGATTTCCTGTATCTTCAAAAGCCATGGAACTAGATCCAGAAGAAAACCACCATTAGAGAAAATTTGATTTTAGTGAATAACTACTGAACTAATATTGATATCATTATGAATTCAGTTGCTAATGGTATGTTTTCTTGGTCAGGGAATCTAAAAAAATAGATGAAATAAATGTAAGACTAATATTTATGTGTAAATCACAACATGAGGGGAAATGTTGCATCATAAGGAAAAAAAACTAATGAAGCTAGAAACATGCAACAGACATCTTTAAACAGCCAAGACGCTGTGGAACGAATACATTGAGCAGGCGTCACCATTTAGTTTTTGAATCAGTTTTGAACATTTGCTGCAATCGACAAAATACTATTCCTCTGACAGCTGGTCAATTATCAGAACCACAAAGAAAACGGACTATAAATCTCTAAGAACCGCAGCTTTTCTCACCATATCGTACTCTAATGAAAATAAATAATCTTGCACTCGGACCGACCAGTCACCGATTTCATACATACAGCATGAATAATCATGTACATGCGGAACATCAGATCAGAGTGGAAATGCGCATCCAACCTAGTCCACCAGGATAGAAGGCAAGCGATTGATATTGAAACGCAAAATAAAACCATTCGCCACTGGACGCAAGCACCCTTAGCTGGAATCAACAAGGCTCAAAACTGTGTCACGAACAGTCTACGGTCACGAAGCAGACAGTGTGTTTGGGCTAATAACTTCGGACATTGTTCTCACTCTGCAGGTGCGTTTCCATTACCCATTGACATGCGTAAAATCTAAACTGCAAAATAAAAAACCGGTAATGAAAACACTTTCTGATATCATGAAATTTGCTCTCCGATCTGCAGTATTAGTCACCGAAGCCAAGGCCCATTACGTAGACTATTGGACTTCTGCAGCAGACCAGATAGTGTACTTGTAATTACGCGTAGTGTGGAGCATTTACACCGTTATTGTCAGACAAGCTTTTCCAAATTTGCCGCGCGCACAACTCAGCTGACAGTGACAAGGTTGCTTTGCCATTCTCATCGATGCATGAATACAGCGGAGCTGTGATTGGCTGATGGCACCAGCCGATCTGTGATTGGCTGATGGACGTAATGGTACCAACCAGCTGCAGAAAAAAAGTTGGCGGCTGGCGGCTGATAAATAGGGAGTGAATCGCTGGCCAGAATAGGCGCGCAGTGCATGAAGTGTTGGTCGGACCCATGTGAGAATGTAAGTCGCAAAACGTAAATCTTACTCGCAAATAGCGCTGGGCTGCAACAGGTCTCAAAAATTTGGGACACAGGCAAAAAAGGGCTGAAAAAGCAATTAACAAATAAAAGAATTAGCTGAAAGAACATTTAGCAAGTAATTAAGTTAACTGGCATCAGGTGTGTAACATGATTGGCTATAAAAGGGATGTCTTAGTGAGGCTGAGTCTCTCTGAAGTAAAGATGGCCAGAGGCTCACCAACTGAGGAAGGCTTGTGTAAAAATAATTGCGGAATACTTTAAAAACAATCTTCCTAAATGTCAAATTGCAAAGGCTCTGAAGGTCTCATCATCGACAGTGCATAACATCATCAAAAGATTCAGAGAAACTGGAAAAATCTCTGCGTAAGGGACGAGGCCAAAAGCCTTTACTGAATGCCTGTGGTCTTCGGGCCCTCAGATGCCACTGCCTCACTCACCGGCATGATTGTCATTGTCATTACAAAATGGGCCCAGGAATGCTTCAAGAAACAACTGTCGGTAAACACAGTCTGCCGTGCCATCCATAGATGCCACCTAAAATTCTATCATGCAAAAAGGAAGCCATTGGTGAGCATGACCCAGAAGTGCCGCTGTGTTCTGTGGGCCAAGGCTAGTTTAAAATGGACTGTAGCAAAGTATCCTGTCGAGTTCAAATTTGAAATTCTTGTTGGAAGTCATGGGCGTTGTGTCCTCCAGGCTAAAGAGGAGAAACACCGCCCCTTCTGTTATCAGCGTTCAGTTCAAAAGCCAGCATCGTATGGGGACACATTAGTGCATATGGTGTGGGACAGATGCATGTTTTAAAAAGCAACATGAATGCTGAAAGGTACAAAACCCAAAACCAGTGAAGTTGGCACGTTGTGTAAATCGTAAATAAAAACAGAATACAATGATTTGCAAATCCTTTTCAACCTATATTCAATTGAATACACTGCAAAGACAAGTTACTTAATGTTCAAACAGGTAAACTTTGTAATTTTTTGCAAATATTATCTCATTTGGATTTTGATGCCTGCAACATGTTTCAAAAAAGCTGGCACAAGTGGCAAAAAAGACTGAGAGAGTTGAGGAATGCTCATCAAACACTTATTTGGAACATCCCACTGGTGAACGGGCTAAATGGAAACAGGTGGGTGCCATGATTGGGTATAAAAGCAGCTTCCCTGAAATGCTCAGTCATTCACAAACAAGGACGGGGTGAGTGTCACCACTTAGTGAAAAAATGCATGAGCTGATTGTCGAACAGTTTAAAAACAACATTCCTCAACGAGCTATTGCAAGAAATTTAGGGATTTCATCATCTACGGTCCGTAATATCGCCAAAAGGTTCAGAGAATCTGGAGAAATCACTGCACGTAAGCGACAAGGCCGAAAACCAACATTGAATGCCAGTGACCTTCGATCCCTCAGGCGGTACTGCATCAAAAACCGACATCAGTGTGTAAAGGACATCACCACATGGGCTCAGGAACACTTCAGAAAACCACTGTCGGTAACTACAGTTCGTCGCTACATCTGCAATTGCAAGTTAAAACTCTACAATGCAAAGCGAAAGCCATTTATCAACAGCACTCAGAAACGCCGCCGGCTTCGCTGAGCCCAAGCTCATCTAAGATAGACTGATGCAAAGTGGAAAAGTGTTCTGTGGTCTGACGAGTCCACATTTCAAATTTTTTTTGGAAACTCTGGACGTCGTGTCCTCCGAACCAAAGAGGAAATGAACCATTCGGTCCGTTAAAGGCGTAAAGTTCGAAAGCTAGCATCTGTGATGTTATGGGGGTGTATTAGTGTCCAAGGCATGGGCAACTTACACATATGCGAAGGCACCATTAATGCTGAAAGGTACATACATGTTTTGGAGCAACATATGTTGCCATCCAAGCAACGTCTTTTTCCATGGACGCCCCTGCTTATTTCAACAAGACAATGCCAAGCCACATTCTGCACGTGTTAGAACAGCATGGCTCCGTAGTAAAAGAGTGCGGGTACTAGACTGGCCTGCCTGTAGTCCAGACCTGTCTCCCATTGAAAATGTGTGGCTCATTATGAAACGTAAAATACGACAGCGGAGACCCCAGACTGTTGAACAACTTAAGCTGTACATCAAACAAGAATGGGAAAGAGTTCCACCTGAAAAGCTTCAAAAATTGGTCTCCTCAGTTCCCAAACGTTTACTGAGTGTCGTTAAAAGGAAAGGCGATGTAACACAGTGGTAAAAAGGCCCCTGTGCCAACTTTTTTGCAATGTCTGCTGCCTTTAAATTCGAAGTTAATGATTATTTGCAAAAAAAAAAAAAAAAGTTTCTCAGTTTGAACGGTAAACATCTTGTCTTTGCAGTGTATTCAATTGAATATAAGATGAAAAGGATTTGCAAATCATTGTATTCTGTTTTTATCTAATATTTACATAACATGCCAACTTCACTGGTTTTGGGTTTTGTATATAAAGGTTTTAGAGCAACTTATGCTCCCCTCCAGACGACATCTATTCCAAGGAAGTCCTTGTGTATTTCAGTAGGACAATGCAAAACCACATACTGCAGCGATTCCAGGAGCATGGCTTCATAGTAGAAGAGTCCCTGTGCTGAACTGGCCTACCTGCAGTCCTGATCTTTCACCGATTGAGAACATTTGATGCATAATTAAATGAAAAGTCCATCAAAGGAGACGCAAAACTCTCCAGCAGCTGGAAGCCTGTATTAAACAAGTGGGATCAAAATCCAGTGGCTGAACTTAAGAAACTTGTCTCCTCAATGCCCACACGCCTCCACTCTGTGTTAAAAAGAAGAGGGGATGCTACACCATGGTAAGCAGGCCCCTGTCCCATCTTTTTTGAGACCTGTAGCAGCCATCAAATTTGAAATGAGCTCATTTTGTGGATAAAATCATAAATTTCTCAGTTTTAACATTTGCTAGATTATCTCTCTATTGTGAATAAAATACTGGCTGGTGTGATTTGAAAGTCATTGCGTTTTGATTGTATTTACAATTTACACTTTGTCCCAGCTACTTTGGAATTGGGGTTGTATTTCAAGCCTTGATATGGCATAAATTAAGAGATATAGAGTAAATTGTTAACTATGCATAATTCATCTTGTTTCTTTGTCAAGCCCATGGGATTTGGGTGTAGTGCCACAGCATTACCCCTGGGACTTAATGATTAATTATCCAAATTACATTTGATTGTTTTTTTCCCCCCCAGTGGGAGTCGGTGAGGCAGCAAACTTTGCTGCATATGCCTTTGCCCCCGCCACTCTGGTGACACCACTTGGAGCTCTCAGTGTTTTGGTGAGGTATGTTGACAGTCAATGTTGGTAGGCTTTTACATGGAATTAAATTGTTTGTTAGACATTTCATTGTCTTTTGATAAATTTAGCTGCTATAACTTTTCATGTCTATCAAAAAAACATTGAAAAAGAAGCCTGCGTACGCACTGCGTGGGAAAAAGAGACAAAAACATTTTTGTTTGAATGAGATTCAATGTCTCTAATTTTAGAATTAAAAAATTTGACTTCTTTTCTATCAAGGAAGAAAGGGTATTTCTGCATTCATACCTTGACATGTTTCGACGGGAACTCCCCATCTTCCTCAGAAGTGTCACATGATGGTATTGTGACGTGTCTTATCAGCTGTTTTTACTGAGGTGTGGCCATCCTGCCAGGTTTGACTGGACGGTCACGCCTCCTGCTGTCAGTTCGCCTCTTCAGAACCGCACTCCACGTGTGAGACAGCATGTGCGCCCCCTCGTCCCTGTTCATCGTCCTTTGGGCTCGCTTCTAGATTTCTATCGCCTCCATAATCCAATGTTGGTGTCGGTTTTCCTCAGTGTGGATAACTTTGGCCTTTTCCCAGTCCATAATATGGTTTTCCATCTTACAATGGTCTGTAATGGCTGATTTTAGGTTTTCTTGTAGTGCCTTGTCTTTTATTGATCTCGTCTGTCTCATCTCCGTTTCTTTTTCGCATTCTGTTTTGTGTTCTTTTTTCCGTGTGCTGAAGCATCTCCCTGTTTCTCCAATATAAGTTTTGTCGCAAGAGTGGCATAGTATATCATATATGACCTTACATTTATTGTCCTGTTGAATTTTGTGTTTTGGATGCACTAATAGATGTCTGAACGTGGTGTGTGGTCGGACCAGTGTGTTGATGTGGTATTTTTTCATGACCCTTTGTACGCGTTCAGTGATACCCCTGATGTACGGTAATGTGACTGCACCTCTGTTGTCTGTGCTGTCAGAGCATTTCTTTTTTGTGGCCCTGTGTGTTGTCTTTGTTTTTATTTTTAACCAGCTGCATTCCCTTTTCTATGGCCCATTTCGGATATTGGCAATTATTTAGTGCCTCCGGTATGTGTTTTTCCTCCTGCTATTTGTCTTCTTGCTCGGTGACTAAGTTGGCGCGTTTGTACCTGGCAGGATGGTCACGCCTCAGTAAAAACAGCTGATAAGACACGTCACAATACCATTTTGTGACACTTCTGAGAAAGATGGGAGTTCCCGTCGAAACATGTCAAAGTATGAATGCAGAACTACGCTTTCTTGTCTGATATAAAATTTTTAACATTTTTGTTTATTGGTTTCACAGTGCAGTCCTGTCCTCCCATTTCCTGAATGAGAGGTTGAATGTTCATGGGAAGGTGGGGTGCTTGCTGTGTATTTTGGGTTCCACTGTGATGGTCCTCCATGCCCCTCAAGAGGAGGAGGTGGCCTCCTTAAATGCCATGGCAGAGAAGCTCAAAGATCCAGGTGAAGGCCGTGTTGTTTTTTTCCGAGTGCATAGACTGTTTGATTTTTGAGATGAATACCCTGTGATTGAACAAAGCCACTGGGAATAATTTGAATATATACGTTATCTACCCCAGGGGTCTTCAGCTCAAATCCTTGAAGGCCTATGTTTTTGCTGGCTTTTGGTTTGCCACTGCGCTAATGTGCTTAACCCCTTTGTGCTGAGGCCAAATCTGGCTATTCATATGTTACCTTATTTGGGCTTTATAATTCAATATTGCAGCTTCACAGAGAGGAAAGGAATGGCTCAACTGAGTCACCACACTTGTAGCATTTAGAATTCTATCATATTTCAATTTATTTCATGATTTTGGTTGAGAAAAAGGGCTGTAAATATCACAAATCATGAAAATTCAGCATTGAAATTGTAAAAACAAAAAAAAAAACATTATACTGAGAATGGGAAAAATGGCTGGGAGTTTAAACTATATATTTCTGAGATCATAAACTCCTTGACCACAGGTACTCTTCATCTGAGCATGAAGTTCTGAACTCTACTCTTTAGGAGCCAAATAAGACAGCTCTCCAGGTGGCTCCCAAAACTCTCAGATCCCTGAAATTGACGCAGTATCAGTCCGTAAAATAATCATATATTTAACTCGAAAAGCACTCAGAGAGCGCAGTCCTCTGCCAGATGGCAGCAAAACCCAAAAGCACGGCGATTGAAACTCCGGCCCATTGGAAAGACTTGAAATCTTGAACTTTGGCATTTATCTCAGCTGTACTTTGGCCTAGATATGCCAAAATCTAATCGCCTGTTCCTTGTCTTAATACCCACCTTCTCTGAAAATTTCATCAAAATCCATTTATAACCTTTTGAGTTATTTTACAAACAAACAGACAGACAAACAAAAGCACGCCGGCGATCACATAACCTCCTTGGCGGAGGTAACAAAGAATGCTGATCGTATCTTGAACTTAACAAATTTTATAGATTTTTGATGGTAAATAAAAAAGTTATGGCTGCCACAAACATGAGAAATGTGGAAAAAGTAATACCTTAGGAAATTAATGGAAAATGCAATAGACCGCATTGAAAAGTTGAGCCAAAACCTTGGCATTCCATTGCGTTGTATATGGTATAAATTCTAAAACAAAGAGCCACATTGAGCAAAATGCCACTACATACAGTATTATTAGCAAAGACAAATGGTTACACTTATTAACAAATATGGCAAACAAGCTTTGTGATCATCATGGTTATGGTAAACTGAAATTAAAAACGGCTACCTATAAGTAAAAACATATAAGTAAAAAATTGCATTTACTCATAAAATAAATAAAAACCTTTCTTAATTGAATTCCTCCAGAGACAAAGATCCATTTGGTTGACGGAGCCCCCCAGTCCGGTTTCATTCGGAATAATTCCCATTGACCAACTAATCTCATTAAAATCTCATAAATGTATGTGAACACTTAAGGCCGGTTTTGGAAGTCTTTTTTACTGGGCAATCGCGTGATTTTCAATTGTGCAACATTAAGAGAATACGACCCAGCTGCTGTTATGCAAATGTTTAAATATTTTTCTGATGGTCCAAGCAATGTCTTTCAGTTACTGTGGAAAGTTTATGCTTTCTAAAATTGGATAAGAGACATTATGATTATTACCGGGGAAGTTTCACATAGGCGTGAACTATTACTGTGCTTTAGGTAAATGAGCCTAAGTAAGCAATTGAGTGCCTAATTAATCAAGGAGATTACCTAGGAGGGTAAGGGAGTGTCGAATTCGTCAATGGACGAATTTACGTATAAATCCGCCGTAGGGAATTGCGTGTTTTTGACATGATGACTATAATTGATAATAGAATGCCATAGTATCAATATCATGTTGAATTCTTGCTAAGGAAAACTGATTTTTCTTAACACTCCAACGGCCTGCCCACGGCCCCGTCAGGGAAGTTAAAAACAAGAACAGATTTCAATTTACCTCGAGTACATTCTTTATAGGCATTTTAAGAAAATTTTACCGGAGTGGTAGGGGGTTTTTAACTTCTGAATTGGTATGCCATTGGCCCACTATAGCTATTTTTTCTGTCACAAGATCTTTTTTTTGAACTGCTGGATAGATACTATGGGCAAGTACAGCAGGGAAAATTCAGTGCTGTGAAAAAGGATTTGCCCCCTCCCTGATTTCTTTTTTTTTTGCATATTTGAAACACTTAAATGTTTTAGATCATCAAACTAATTTTAATATTAGACAAAGATAAATAGAGTATAAGCAAAATGCAGTTTTAAATGATGATTTAATTTATTAAGGGGAAAAGCTATCCAAACCTACCTGACACCCCCCCCCCCCCGTTAAATCATGAATTAATCATGATTAACCACAGTTTTTTAATTCAATTTCACTAGCCACACCCAGGCTGATTACTGCCAGACCTGTTGAATCAAGAAAGCACTTAAATAGAACCTGTCTGACAAAGTGATGCGGGCTAAAAGATCTCAAAAAGCAACACATCGTGCTGCGATCTAAAGAAATTCAAGAACAGATGAGAAACAAAGTCATTGACATCTATCTGTGTGGAAAGGGTTACAAAGCCACTTCTTAGGCTCCAGTGAACCATGGTGAGAGCCATTATCCAGGCAAATGGAGAAAACTTGGAACAGTGGTGAACCTTCCCAGGAGTGGCCGGCCTACCAAAATTAGTCCAAGAGTGTATCAATGACTCAACCAGGAGGTCACAAAAGAATCCAGAACAACATCTAAAGAACAGCTGGCCTCATTTGCCTCAGTTGAAGTCAGGATTCATGATTCAACAATCAGAACGAGACTGGGCAAAATTGGTATCCATGGGAGAGATCCAAGGCAAAAACCACTGCTGACCAAAAAGAACACAAAGGCTCATCTCAAATTTGCCGAAAGACATTTTGATGATTCCCAAGACTTTTTGGGAAAATATTATGTGGACTGACGAGACAGAAGTTTAACTTTTTGGAAGGTCTGCGCCTGGTTTCATCTGGCGTAAAACCAATACAGCATTTCATAAAATGAACATCATACCAACAGTCAAATATGATGGTGGTAGTGTGATAGTCTGGGGCTACTTTGCTGCTACAGGACCTGGACGACTTGCCATAATTGATGGAACCATGAATTCTACTCTCTACTAGAAAGTCATAAAGGAGAATGGCTGACCATCAGTTTGTGACCTCAAGCTCATGCGCACTTGGGTTATGCAGCAGGACAGTGATCTGTAACACCAGCAAGTCCACCTCTGAATGGCTTTAAAAAAAAAAAAAAAAATGAAGGTTTTGGAGTGCCCTAGTGAAAGTCTGGACTTAAATCCGATTGAGATGCTGTGGCATGACCTTAAACAAGCCGTTCATGCTCAAACCCTCCAATGTGGCTGAATTAAAACAATTCTGCAAAGAAGAAGATTCCAAGATTCCTCCACAGCGATGTGAAGGGCTCATTGCCAGTTATCGTTAACACTTGATTGCAGTTGTCGCTGAGGGTGGCACAACCAGTTATTAGGTTTAGGGGCAATTACTTTTTCACAGAGGGCCAGATAGGTTTCAATAGCTTTTCCCCCTCAATAAATGAAATAATTAATTCATTTCAAAACTGCATTTTGTATTTACTCGGGTTATTTTTGTCTAATATTAAAATTTGTTTGATGATCTGAAACATTAAAGTGCGACAAATATCCAAAAAAAAATAAAATAAAATCGGGAAGGGGGCAAGAACTTATTCACAGCACTTCAGTATTGAACATGTCAAAATTTTTCTCAGTAAGTATATTTCCAATGGGGCTATTGACATGAAATTTTCACCAGATGTTGGTAAAACCAAAGTAATCAACCCATACAAAGATATCAAAACAAATAAGTAGATAAATTAAGTTATTTGTAATAAAGTGCAGTGATGATTCTAGGACGTGTAATTTTTGGGATCCCACTAGTTCACAGATTGGGCGCCAAGATTTCAGTGCGCCAGCAACTATGCATTACATTATGATTTGGCGAGAATTCTTTGTTCTAGTGCGTAGATTGATATGAAACTCTATAACAAACCTCCGTGCATTTACTCAACAAATTAATAAACCTACTGCAAAGATTGTTGTCAAAATGTCGGCAGCAAGAGACTTCTGTTTATTCCAGTATATGACTGTGGCTGGATGTATGTTTCTGTAACCCCCTGTCACGCTCGAGGGCTGCTTTTCAGTTGGTAAAACCACGCGAGGTAAAAACGGCATCCCTCATCGTCAGTAACATTTCCTGCAGGGAACGGAGTTCTCCAGAGATGCCAAGTCTCACGCATCCGGCCTGAGTGGCATTCGCGTACCTGTGCCGTAGTCAGAAACTATTCTATCAACGGGCACTGAAGAAATTTACTTGTGGAATTTAAGTCGTTGTGCATTACGTTAACCAGTTTCACGTGCATTATGGTGGATTTCCCCACTAGTGACACAGAAATCGATTATGACTCTTGAATTCTCAGGCTTGTCTTTACTGAGGGATTGAAAGCAATGGAATTGCATAAAGGTGTTTCAAATGGTCTTATTTCATTTAAACAATCATGAAAAGCATGCATTGTTTCCAGTCCCTGAGTAAAGAGAAGCACGGGAAGTCTGGAGTCATAATCGCTTTCAATGTTACTTGTGGAGAGGTCCACCTTTACGTAAGTGAAAGTGAGCCTTTAACGCACAAGGATTTTAGTACCGCGTGAGAATCTCATTAAGCATTCAATGAATAATTGTGGACTACAGTGAATAAGCCTAAAAAATGCGTGAGACCTACGCTGAATGTGTGAGACTGGGCATCCCTGGTACTCCAGCCACGGTCGTGTAAGATACTAGGCTGGATTGAATCATCACCATAAACCACCGAATGCACGCTTTGGGTAGCCAGCTAATATTGGCTGGGATGGAGCATCACCATTCAAGTCGCTAACTGTGTGAGGTAGGGCTGAGGCAGCAGAGAGAGGGAACTGGTGTGCAAGCTACAGCATGGCTTGAGGTTGAAGCTTGCTTATTGGTTTTAAAAAACAATCCATGGCTCAGAACTCGTTTGAATGAATAAAAGGAAATGGTAAAATTGTGAGTCTCCGCGTGCTGCTCAACGTACACACATTAAGAGAATGGTGTCACTGCCTGGCGAAGTATCCGAACTTTAGTAGTAGGACTTGGGTTTGGAGGCGGGCTTTAAGCTATGCAGGAAATCAGACATTAGGAACTATTATTTCATGTGCTATTTTGTCATTGACTTTATAATTGTTATGATTGGCATATAATAGTTTTGTCAATAAGGTGTAAAAACTGAATGTGTGTACATATAAATAAGTGAGCCAGTCAAGGTACTGTTTAAAAACTTGATATAAATGGCATTTTACCAGGTATACCCAGTTGGCCCACTTCTCCTCCCCCCCACCTTTGGCGCACTTTTTTTAAGTCGGGGGGGAGGGAATGACACAGGGAATTGTATTGAACACATGAAGAAAAGGCAGTGCAAAAAGGCATGGAAAGCCAAGAAACCAGCTGAAATCTGTCAATATTTAGAAAGCAGCCGTGCCCCCATCAGTGCAAATTAATATCAGCTGGTTTAATCCTAATTGGTGGCCTATAAAAAGGTTTCTCATTACCAAGGTATCACACAAGAAGCATCTTATGATGGGTAAAATCAAAGAACTCTCTCAAGACCTTTGCAGCCTTATTATTGCAAAATACACTCATGGCATTGGCTATAGACACATTTCTAAACTTCTGAATGTTCCAGTGAGCATTGTTGGGGGCCATAATCAGGAAGAACATCATTTCACCATAAACCGGCCAGGACTTGGTGCTCCTTGCAAGATTCAGAAGAGTTGTCCAAGAGCCAAGGACTACTCACGGAGACCTTCAGAAAGACCTGGAATTAGCAGGTTGAGTTGTTACAAAGAAAACGATAAGTAATGCACTGAACTGCCATGGCCTCCATGCATGCTTCCTGCGCACGACTCCATTGCTGCAGAAAAATCTTGTCGAAACTCATTAAACTTTGCTGCACAATATTTGGACAAGCCTATGAAATACTGGGAGAATATAGTCTGGTCAGAAGAGTCCAAAATTAAAGTATTTGGATGTCATAGCACGCACCATGTTTGGAGGACAAACGGCACTGCACATCATCTCAAAGCACCATACCAACGGGTGAAGTTAGAGGTCGGCCCATCAAGGTTTGGGGCTGTTTTTCAGCATATGGTACTGGCAATCTTCAAATAATTGAAGAAGGATGAATGGAGAAAAGTTCCGAGACATTCTTGATAAGAATCTGCTGCCATCTACTGGGATGCTTTGGATGAAACAAGGTTGGACATTTCAACAAGAAAATGATCCCAAACGTATAGGCAAGGAAACTCTCAGTTGGTTTCAGAGAAAGAAAATAAAGGTGTTAGAATGGCCCAGTCAATTACCCAACATGAATACATGAAAATATGGAAAGAACTGAAGATCAGAATTCAAAGAAGAGGCTTCTTCAAGATTTGAAGACCGTTTGTGTGGAAGAATGGGCCAAAATCACACCTGAGCAATGTATGTAACTAGTTTCTCCATACAATAGGTGTCTTGAAGCTGTCATTACGAAAAAAGGCTTTTCTACTAAGTATGGAATAAATTTCATTAAGCATTTCAATACTTATTCCCTTTCATTCCACTTTGTTGCGTGTAATTTACGCACTTATTTGTTCTGATTTCTTTTTATGTTTGGATTACTTGGATTGTTACCGCCATCTGGTGAAAATTTAATGTCAATAGTCCCATTATATTCACTGAGAAAAATGCTGACGCGTTTAATGCTTATTTCTCCCGCTGTATATTGAGCAGTTTGCACATCAGGCTTAGCTGAGGAGTTCAATTCATGCAGCTCCTGGGAAACAGGAATGGGACTGAACTGATCCATGTTCTGAACTGTGTTTGAACCCGGCTTGCTTGTGAATATTCAATAACTGATTTGGGGGTGCCATCTAGTGATAGAATAGTGTAACTTCGTACATAAAAAGGGCAGCTCTATGTCCGCTAGCGTCCACATTTGCATAGATGGGTTAATTTTACTGATTGACTACGGAGTCTACACGCCTTGTTATCCTGGGCCATGAAAGAAAAGGGGAATAAGTGTCGTCCTTCCTCATGTCTTATCCACAAAGGGCCAGTGTGGATGCAGGCTTTCATTCCAACCAAGCACGTACACTCCTGACATCACTAATCAACCCTAAGAGTCTTTGCTAAAGAGCTTGATTAGTAGTATCAGTAGGGCTGTGCGATATGACGATATACATCGTGCCACGATAGAAAAATGTCTATCGATAGAAAAATGGCTCTAACGTTTATATCGTTGTTACAAATCAAGGCCTTTCAGGTAATTTATTATGGGAGTTTATGAGCATAGGCCACATTAACTGACTGCCTCACATGCATAATAACACAGCATAAAGTCCACCCAAAAACTATAATTTGTATATCAATTACTCACCTGGCGCAACTTTATGGCCACTGGAGAGTTTTGAAAAATTATCCTAATTCCTTTTCTCTGGAAGCAAAGGGGGTCACCCAGTAGCAACGGCAAAACTCCACAAAACATCTGTTGACAAACTTTCAAACCATCGTCGAACACATCGTCCAGTATAATCCAAGTCTGCTTGTATCCTCAGGACTCCAGAAACGCGGTTATTTTTCGCTAAAAATAATAAAATACTACATGCTTCAAGCAATCTAGTGCATCCAATTCAACGGAAGTCCCGCCTCCTGGCTCATTCCCAGAGACTAATAAAGTTTTTGAGAGTAGGGAGACGACGTGTTGAATGCGCCAGATTGCTTGAAGTGTAAGTGTACCGTTTTATTTTTTTTTTAGCGAAAAATAGCCACATGTTTGGAGTTCTGAGGATACAAGTGGACAAAGCGGACTTGGAATATACTGGATGATGTGTTCGACTATGGTTGGAAAGTTTGTCAACAGACGTTTTGTGGAGTTTTGCCGTTACTACTGGGTGACCCCATTTGCTTCCAGAGAAAAGTAATTTGGATAATTTTTCAAAACTCTCCAGTGGCCATAAAGTTGCGCCAGGTGAAAAACAACTTTGTCCGCACGAGACATCTAATGGTGAGTAACTGATATACAAATGATAGTTTTTGGGTGGACTTTCACTTAGTTCAATCCTGTGAGGAAGTGCAGCAGCTATGCCGTAGAGGTCGACATGGTTTGTTCCGAGAGTCGCTCGTCACCCATCACTACAAGACTACAACGTCATTTTATTAACTGTGCTAATGAAGCTCACATAATAGAAGTAGTCATGACTGGATTCTCTAAAACAAAACGCTCACTCCAAAGCAATGTTTTGATTTATTTCTCACTGTAAATTTAGTGACTGCTAGCAGTATGCAGAATTTGGGGATGGGCTAGCAACATCACAGTAGATATGCAGACCAGCATCGTGTTGTCTTCATCAACTGGCACGAAACACGGAGGTCACATAACAAAGCGGACCTAAACGGCATTGCATCTCCCGACATGCAGCTCTGGTTTTGGAGAGGTGCAGAGAGCCTCTGCAGGAGCCGCACACACCTGCGGTGTATCTGTGGCCAAGTTTTGACAGAAAAGTAAAAGTGTCACTCTATATGGTGCACTCAGGGCACCATTGTTGCCTTGGAAGAAATGTGCCAGCATCAGGAAGCATGAGAAGATTGCCGATGGACTCCTTCCATCATTACACTTCTCCATCACAGTCATATTGTAGATTTTGTTCACTGTTGAATTGAAAAATTGCACAAAGGTTACAAATGAAAGGAGAAAAATAATAAAATATGATTAAAGACCTTTTATTTGTGAAGTACATAATTCTAAATGCAATAAGAAATGGCCCTTTCCATGTGGTGATTTTATAGAAACTATTTATTCATGAAAATTCCAGAAATGTAGCTATATTGTGATATATATCGTTATCAGGGTATCAGGTAACCTATATTGGGATATGAGTTTTAGTTCATATCGCACAGCCCTAAGTATCAGGTGCAGAAGAGCTTGGTTGGAATGAAAGCCTGCACCCACACCGGCCCTTGCAGGATAATGTTGAATAGCCCAGTCCTACTGTGAATATGTGCCTTTCTTACTTACGTCAGATGTCCTGTCCACATCTCTATACCTCTGCCACGATTTGTTTCCAGACCAAATACCTCTTGTGGCGGGGATCTGTGTATTTCATACTTGTTTACAAGGCCTTTTGATTGAATGGAAATCTCAACACCCAGAGACATTAGAACCCTGGAGGGCTAGAACTGGAGACCTCTGATTTACATTGGCTGTTAAAATAGCCAGTATAACTGTAAACTCCATTTTTATGGAAGGAAAATTGCTAACTTGTTGTTCATGAATTGAACTCTTGTGTCTTTCACAGGATTCATCGTGTTTGCTGTGTGTGTTGTGGCGAGCAGCCTGGTCCTGATTTTCATCGCTGCGCCACAGTATGGACAGAAGAATGTGCTGGTTTACATCTTGATTTGTTCTGTAATTGGATCACTGTCCGTGTCTTGTGTGAAGGGCTTGGGCATTGGCATCAAGGAGCTTTTCTCTGGAAAGGCTGTGTTGAAGGAACCTCTGTTTTGGGTCTTGCTGGTGCTCCTTGTGGCCTGTGTTACTTTGCAAATAAACTACCTAAACAAGGCCTTGGATATCTTTAACACCTCCATTGTCACGCCCATATACTATGTCTTCTTCACTACCTCCGTCATGGCGTGCTCTGCAATCCTCTTCAAAGAGTGGTTCCGAATGACAGTGGACAATGCGGTGGGCACAGTCAGCGGCTTCCTCACCATCATCTTGGGCATCTTCCTCCTCCACGCTTTCAAGGATATTAACTTCAGCTTCGACACTCTTCCACTTTTTCTGCACCAGGACCCCCGGGGATTCTCATGGAACCAGCCCTACATGGCTCTAACCAATCAGGAAGTTGCTACTGATGAGTACAGGCAACCGCTCCCGATTAAAGCCACAAAGGGGAACTTGCCCGACTAGAATACTGCTGAAACTCCCTGGAAGTAACTGACATGAGACGCCTTATGTTCTGTTGTGTATGGTTCGTCTAAAGCTCTTCCCCTGAGATACGTGTTCTGTAGTCGCAGTACCTTGCCTCACTGGGCATGTCACTTTGTATTGGTCATACTGTAATGTTAAGTCTGGGAGGTAATTAAGAATTGCATACGTGCCTTTCATTAATGCACTTTTTACAGTGATGGCTTACTGTTCATATTCTGCCTCTGTTACTGCCACCAGTGCAAAACTATTGTAATGTACAGCAACCTTTAACCCCATCTTTCCACTCTAATGGTGCCTTTCATCCTTTCACTCCCAAGGGTGCCAGGAGGCACTCGGTGACTATACCCACTTTACCCAATCAGATCTTTGGAATATTAAGAGAAATATAAGCAATAATATTACTGCCAATGAGAAAAGATTTTTATATGCATGCTAAACTTTTTTATATTGCTCTATTTGAAATCTTGTTTTTGAGATATACTTATTTGGAATGGGGTCTCTAAAAAAAAAAAACCTCAATTTCTTGTCCAGTCTCCTTAGTCAGCAAGGACAGCCAAACCGCGGGGGACCTTGGGAGTAAAAGGGTGAAGTTAATTTATTCTGTTCTTCTGTTCTGTTTATATGTTTCAGTTTTGCCATGGGCACAGACTGTGCAAATATACTGATTTGATTAATATATTGAAGATTGTGAGAAAAAAACACTACTGTAATATATATTTTTTTATCTGTGCACAAGCAGTTGTAATTTGTTCTGAGGGTACTTGTTACGAATATTCAGTCTTTTTTTTTTTTTTCCCTTGGCATTTACAGAATCGACTATCACTGTTTTTTCAACTAAATTTCTTACTAACTTTAGTACAAATAAATATTTATTGAAAAGTAATTGTGTGACCGGAGTCTTTGTTACTAACATTTTTAAGTAGTTATTGCATATTTTTTTGTGGTAATCCACAACTGTGCAGCAATTAGTGCCAATTGTCAACCATCCAATTCAGCCTTAATTTCATGACACTCATAATTTATGCCAGTTGTGGCACAAGATGTGTTTCTTATTAATTGTTTTCTACTGAGGCTCCGTAAAAAAAGTTAATAATTCTTTTAATCTGATTAATTTGATGCGGGTAGATGGAAGTTTATTTATATATATAAGTTTACTTATGCGTCTGCGACATGATTTTCGAGGTTTCTAAAACCATTTATTTTCAGGTACTTGACTGTGAACAACGCAGGAACGTAACTTTTTCAAGTAAATGGCTTGAGTGTTGGGTCCATGGGTATGTGTGCCTTCTTTCTACGAGCATTATATCGATTGCCTTTTTTTCGGTACTAAAAAAAATGTTGATGCGGCCGTGAATTCCAAATGCGGGCAGGGATGATAAAAATATATGTATAGTGTGTCCCAAAAAAAGGAAACTGGGAATAAAATGAAGTATTCTGTTGAGACTTAGTGCTAATTAGTTTTATGGATACTATTTATTACACAACTGTTTACTTTTTCACATCATACAATGAAAACAAAATTAGTCAGGCATGCCTGAATATTGATTGCGTCAATGCAACTTGTCAGAAATGGTTTTGTGCCAAAATTAGCAGGGTTTGAACAGCGACTTTGCCATACGATTGGGATGCAGAACATTGGACAATCCATTGGGGTAAAACACTTTTAATTGCATTTACATGAGTTAATGCTTACGGATGACCTTGTACATGGCCACCATTTGCGGCCACACAAGCCTCAGCCCTTGTTCTCCCTGACCTAATCCCATGTGACTTTTTTCTTTGGGGCGACCTGAAGAGTAAGGTCTACACAACACCACCTTGGGACTTAAACGATCTGCGTGCAAAGATTGTTGCACAGGTTGAAGAATTAAGAGGTCAGCCAGCTATGATTCGTAATTCCATCAGGGTGATGAGTTTCAACTGAATACTTCTTATTTTATTCCCAGTTTCCTTTTTTTTCTTGCCTGGAATCCATCCATATCAAGTGCTGGTATCTCCCAATGGTCACTCACTGATATGCCTGGCCTCAGTCGGTAGGCCAGCGTTTGACTTTCAAATATTCACACGAAATCCATGCGAGATCTGTGATTGGCTCACAGTCGCAAGGGTGCCTCGCCCCTTTAGATGGACTTGCGGCAGGTCCTGAATAAATTGATTCCAATGGGGAGAAGTGAACTTGAGCACAGGTTATCACCGATTATTTTGCCCCATTGTCACAAAATTAACTAGGCTTATGCCGTCGGAAATGACGGCTTGGGGTATATGCCCAAACGCCCCCAATCCTCCAATTCTCCAATCCATGAATAGACCTTGAATAGACTTTCATTTGAACTTAATTTCAGGTCAATCCAACAAACGGTTCTGAGGATATGGCTAAAATGGTCATTTTCCATCACAAAGCACCACCTGGTGGCAAAATATTGAACCATACAGGTATGATGTCATCATATGACACGTTGTGAGGTCATGACCTTGCAGTCGCACATAGTTTCATGATCAATTGGACAAATGGTTCCAAAGATATGGCAAAAATGGTGAATTTTATGTGACAAAGCTCCACCTTGTGTCAAAAAACCAAACAGGTATAATGTGAATTTGAATTTGTAAATTGTCCTAAATCAAATCAGTTCTTCCTCTATATGATACTTACTTATATGCAAAACATGAAATTTCTAATTGAAATATTACTGAATTTATCGCGTTAACACGTAGGGCAGTGGTCGGACCAAAAACATAATATCCCCGAAACACCGTTCGTGTTTGGGGATATAAATATTGGACTTATTTTTCACAGGCCACATATCTTCCAAACATTCTGGTGCTGCAATGGAATTTTTTAAGACCAACAGATCAGGCCAACTGAGGCCAGACTATATCAGTGACTGACCATTGGGAGCGACCAGTACTTGATCTAGATGGATTTTAGGGCAGGCAACTTTTTTCGGGACACACTGTATAACTGTATTTGTACATATTTTTAAATATATATGTATATGTACAGGCTTTATGCCTGTGACATATTTCTTCCTATCCTGTTAGTGTTTCCATCAAAGTTGGCAAAATTAGATCTTAGCAGGTATGTCATAAAAGATATTGAATCATATTGCTCCAGGAAATTATTAATTATTTGTCTTCTCTAAGGTGTCCTTATCAGACACATGAAATGAGCGACATTTTGTTTTCATCTGGACGCCAAGTGGGCATACACTTGGGCTACCCTTGACCCGGGGGGAGAACTCTAGACCAAAATTCAGACAGTCAACTCAATGACATGATTTCATCTTTTGCATAGCCTCAGTTTCCCAGCAGGGGCTGTAAACCTTTAGAGCACTGCACCCTCCTGTAGCACAGACCACAACAGTAACTGTCCTGCTCCACTAGGGGGCTCATCCAGACCAATAAAGGAGTGTCTCAAGACAGTAAAATTTTGCGGTCTTCACTGGCCTTGCATCGAGGTACAGTCTAGGAACCACTGACTGTACAATGCATGCTTGGAATACTGCAATTATATTGTAAATGCCTGCCTTATCCTCAGCATAACTGTTGGCCAAATCATTTATCTAGCATGCCATTTTCATAAATAATGAATGCAATTGTTCAAAATATTCGAAGCCGGTGAAATGAGCTAGTTACAATCAATGTAGTCTAACAGTAAGGGGTCGCTGCTTTTTTATTTTGCAATTCTGCACAATTAATAAACTAGCTTGTGACACCTAGCAAAACCCAATGAATATAAAGTAAAAAATAACTGAGATTGCATCAGCTTATTCTAGAAAATATGAATGTTCCGAACAGATTATTTTTATCTAGCAGGTTTGGAAAGTTATGTTAATAAATTGCAGCCTGTTCATACATTTCTGTCGGCTGTTAATCTGTTGATTATTGTGCTTTCTTTCAGCACCATGAAAACAATTTTAAATGGAAGGCTATACTATATACCAGGGCTATTCAACATTATCCAGAAAGGGCCGGTGTGGGTACAGGCTTTCATTTCAACCAAGCAATTACACACCTGATTCTACTAAACAACCCCAAGGGTCTTTGCTAAAGAGCTTTATTGGTGGAATCAGGAGTGCAGCAGCTTGGTTGAAATGAAAGCCTGTACCACACTGGCCCTTTCTGGATAATGTTGAGTAGCCCAGCTTGATACTATATTGCAGTATACTCCACTGATATTTGCACCTTTTGATAAGTTAGATAAGTAAAAAATTGGGAGGATTTAGTGCAATTGCAATCTGTCATTCCAAATATTAATCCTTACGCAGATGCCACTTCAAGCCAAACCTAGCCTATTGTGCATGATCCGCGTGAGACTTTATACCTCAGGATTTCAGCATCACAGAGATGGGAGAAATGATTTCCAGGAAGCAAGACACTTTAGCAGTAGGACATAAAACGTATTTGTTTATTTTTATCATTTTTGGATTGAAGCAAAACATTTTGAAATATTCCCTGGTTGCTTCCGTACCCAAGTATGCCAGACCGGTAGCCGATCAGGTTTATTGGAAATGCAATTCATGCTTCTATTCTACCATGTTAGACGTAAAGGAACTGTGTCATGATTATTGTGCATGCTTGGAACTTTGAAAACTAATGGTACGAACACACTGCAGCGATGCAAATCAACATTGCAGACACTCATAGCCACTGGCCGCTGATGTGCGTTTTCACTTAAAATGATTGACTGGTCTACCAGACTAGAAGCATGCAGTATACATGGTGAATGATTTAGAAGCAACGACCAAATACTAAGTGAAAGTAGCAGACAAATGCAGATCTCCACAATATTACCTTTTATTTCATGCACAAATTTTGTTGGCTAAATACTTAACGTTACTCAATTTAAAAAATGTCATCTGATGATTAGCCAAATAGCTGGCCAACATTAGTTACGTAGCTATCGTAGCTATACTAAATGGCTAGCTTGGCAGATGTCTAAGGTGGCAAATTGTTTATTTTGAATGCAAATTTTGTTAGCTTGCGAAGTAAAATGGCATCATCAGACAAACAGCCGAATGGCCAGCTAGGTATGTTGCTACAGGCAGATAATCTCGACGACCTTTCAATTGCTAAATGACATTAGCTACATAGCTATCATAGCTATGCAGATATCCATGAAGTGAGATTCCTCTTTTTTGATATTTATTGGAGGTTGATAAAACAGCTTCCATTTTTTATATCCTTTGGCTAAAGTGTAAAAATAGTGCTTTGAATTCTTTAATGTCCTTATTCAACTCTGAAATATAAAAAGCATAAGGGTAACTAAAATTTTCATATACAATATAAAACGAAGACAAATTGGCAGGGATGGAATCAGTTTATGACTTGCAGTTAAGCCGATTCACTTTCTTAGGATGTAAGCTCTAAGCTGCGTAGACTCAGCTCCTTTACAAACTCAGATTCTTCATGAACTCGCATCCTTCGAATAGTTCTAGAGCACCACTTCATGACTACTAAATATTGATTTATTTGCTTCAGGAACCATCGCCATCACGGCATCATTTAGATGCCTGCATCTGGGCTTACTGCTCCTCTGCAGGAAGCAATTAATGAAGGTACAATATTGAATGAAATGGATTAAAAGAAAAAATAAATGAACATGGACTTTGTGCTGTTAAACCTGTGCACGCATGAGGTAGTCGAGGCTGCTGTGGGCGGGGTCAGTCAGGGACGGTGCATCTTGTAAGCAGGCACACAGCCGACTGATTGTTGACCGGCGACTGTGCCATCAGCCATGCCATTTTCTTGAAGCCTAGTTGTGGCATTTTTTGCATTTTGCTTTATGTAGGCAATTGACCACTGAAAATAAAACTATGATTCCTCAATTTGCTACAAATTTTAAGAAAAGTGCAATTATTTGCACCCCTAAAACACCTTGGAAGAATAATATAGTCAATTTGTATATTCAATCTTGTTTTTGCAGCTCATATTGATAAAGGAACTTGAAGGTTACCCATTACTTCCCATTTCCCTTAGGTAAAAATGTGAGGGCCAGTTTACCTTCATCATCCATCGCAATGGTTTTGAGAAGATTAAAGCAATGATGCATGGCAGAAAGTTGTTGAGCTTCACAAATTTGGAAGTGGCTATTAAAGAATGGCTACACCAAGTTGAAAATACTGATTTCTATTGCGAGGGAAATTATGAATATGTTTAAGGCATATTGTAGTGCTAAAAAACCACCTGATGATGTAGCTGGCAAGTGAAGGTTTATCTAGTACAATAACATAAATTCACAATGTTGTCTTAATTATGTATTTCAGATGAACACGAATGATGGCATTAATTGAAATGATATTAATGTAGACATGGAAACTGTTTTGCCAAGGAAATTTGAGAGTGCAATGTAATTTAAAAAAAAAAAAAAAAAAAAACTTACCATACCAATGGGCAAAACTACAGTTATGTCATTAATATTGAAACTGGAGATGCCAGATAGCTCTCTCGGATAAAGCACTGCATTGCGAAGCAAAAGTGACTATCACGGTGCAGGTTCGAGCCCCGGTCGTACCAACCGGCAGTGGTCAGAGGCTTTTTCAGAAGTAGCGCACAATTGGCCATTGTGCTTCAGGGATGGAAATTCGGGAAGGGACTGCCGGGAAGGGAAATACAAGATGGTTGTGTTGTTCGTTGCTCAAACGCCTCCTGTTGGCCAGCCGGGCGCTCGTCAGGAAGATTCTAAGCTTGTTCATGTTCGGGTATCCTCCGCCCTCGTTCTGAACTTGCGAGTATTCAACTGATGAGTGTAAAGAAGCAGTATTGATAGGTACATGCTTTGGAGGAGAGCCGTGAGCTGTCCCCCTCTCCTGAATTGGTAACAAGGGGTCGCAAAGGAGCAAACCTTTTACATACATGTAGTTCCTCAGTTGGTAATTCCAGATTCGGGTGGGATTGGCAAAAGTGGGATGCCAAATGAATAAATAAATAAAAAATGAAAAATAACAAATGTCCGCACACTGGGTTGTAGCTCCCAATACTTCATTGACAGGAAGAACAGGCAACGTTTAACTCGACTGGGTCTTCATCATTTGTCCGATGAGGAACTGGTTGGGTTGAAACGTTGCCTGTTACTCCAGGCAATAAAGTATTGGGAGCTGCAACCCAGTGTGGGGACATTCATCATTTTTCATTTTCATTGATATATTTTTTTGTCCTGCACCTGACTGAAATACAGGTTGGATGTGCACACCCAACTGCTTTTTTGAATTAATCATGAAACTCATTGCAGTCATATATGATGGCAACAATAAAGACAGAATGTATTGACGTGTCATATTGCATACTTTGTTAACATGGATTTTATTTTTATTTTATCCAAGAATGTACCTGCAGTTTACCTAACCTCAAAAACATTGCTTCAGTTTTTGAAGTGGCTTGCAAACAGACACTTCTAGTACACGGATATGATTTTGAATATTTTAATAACACTACATAACAGACTTTGTATGAACAGCGTATATTACATTTTGAAGCTAAACTCAGTCAAGCTAGAAGATTCTAGGCACAAAATTTTGTTTGCTGAAATGGCCAATTTGTTCATCGATTGGCAGATAGCATTTAAAGACAAAGAATCAGCAAACATTCAGCATAGATTGCAGGTATTAAATAATTTCGAAGACTTTCCAAAATATGCAAATAATAAAACATTTTTCCTCAGTTCACATTATGTGGGTCCTTGCTTGATCACTGGTGTGAAAGCTCTCAGATGAGCTGAAGCCAAATAGCTGGCTGGTTTGTATGCGCTGAAAATTGACCGTTTTCTCTAAGGCTGAAAATTTCACCTTAAACTTTCCTTTCTGATGGTGCTTGGATCCTTCTTTAAAAGTCCCACTCATTGAAGATTGTACAGGAGATCTTCGAGAGTCATCACCAGGTGCTGAAATGTAGGACGTTCTTCTGGTTTCTAAGAATATATATAAAAATGAATGCATGTGCTCATCATTATACTGGAAGAAAAGAAAACTGGCAAAGGGCAGTACAAAATGAAGCAGCAAACACATGAAATTTTGTGTAGTATCAATCGTAAAAAAATCAAAGGGAAAAAGTGTCACACTTATTTAATTCTTCCTACATAATCCTGTATTGCACACATCGATGAAAACGTGCCAAAAAAAATTTGCTCATCATTATCATCATATAACTCCAGTAAAAAAACACACCTCATGCCAGCAGCTTGACATGATCATATAAATTCTTTCTTTGGCCAGCTGGGGGCGATAGAGGCGAAAGCCACTTGAAACCTTATGCACGATCTCTGTGTTGTTTAAGCGATCGTAAGGCATCTTGCCGAGGGTGTAGACCTCCCACATCAGTACTCCTAGTATGGTGACAAAAAAGAAAATTAGTGGGACACAATTCCTCACAGTCCTGCGCAGCTGAAGAAATTAAGAGAAGATGAAAACAAAGTACTGGGTTACATTTAATCATTCCATGCATCTCAAGCTGACCAGATGGCCTTTGGGAAGCTAAATGGCCAAGCTAGAATGGGTCAAATATGAATTTGGGCTAGATTTAAATCAGATTTTTCAAACCACTGTTGGAGGAGTTCTGAGAGGCATTGTGACCGGAAAGTGGTCACGTGTAAATGGTTCCGTACTCGGTTGCACCACTGATGCATAGATGGAGGAAACATTTTCTTGATGTTTGCCCTCAGTATGGATGAAACTCTCTTCAGAAGTTCTCTGATTGTAAGGTACCACAAGATACCTCAAAACCAGAGGTCGCGTTAACCGTATATTTTTCATCATTGACGGATTTTTTTTTAATAATGGAGGAATATTTTGAAGGCCGTCCGTCATATTGACAATTTAATTCACAACCTCGTCCAATTGGTGTTGGGTGTCATATTGTCTCGGGCATTGTCTTTGATCTGTATGACAGAGATGCTAAGTCTCACGCATTCGGCATAGGTCTCACGCATTTTTTTCGGCTTATTCACAGTAGTCCGCAATTATTTAATGAACGCTTCTTAATGAGATTCTCACACGGAATTAAAATCCTCGTGCATTGAAGTTTCAGTTTTACTTGCGTGAAAGTGGACCTCACTATGGAAAGCGATTATGACTCCGGACTTCTCGTGCTTCACTTTAATCCCCAATCCCTGTCTTTCATGATCGTTTTAATTGTTCAAATGAAATTAAAACCATTTGAAACGTCTTTGTGCAATTCCATTGATTTCAATCCTTCAGTAAAGAATTCCTGAGTCATAATCAATTTCCTAGTCACTAGTGGGGAAATCCACCGTAATGCATGTGAAACTGATTAACTTAATGTGCAATGAATTCCGCAAGTGAATTTCTTCAGTTTGCGTTGATTGAATAATTTCTGATTACAGCACAGAAACGTGAATTTAACTAAGAGGCGAGAGACTCAAGCCAAATGCGTCAGACTTGGCATCTCTGGTATGATCCTGTATTCCTCATATTTTTGTAATATGATCATTTGCTCTTCATTTGTAAAATATGCTGCTCTACTGCTGGTAGTGGTAGATGATTGGTCATATGCTACAGACGCAGTCTCTGTTATGTGAACACGCAGATATCTAGATGGGGAAAGCCGCGGTTGACATAATGAGTTGATAGGCAGCAGCGTAAGACTGCTTAGCAAGACTGCGGTTGTTGGGCTTTGTGAAGCCCAGAAATAAATGAAAGCATTGTTCATTTGCACGCTGTTACTGTGTGGGGGGAGAAATCATTTGTGATGTTTTATAAAGTTCATACAGCAGTAAGTTCAAAAATCCACGCAGTGCTGTACTTAACGTAGTGCGCAATGCGTGTCTACATTAATCACTGTCGGCATCAGCTAATGTGTAATCTATAAATAATAGTTTATTTCTTTAATAAACAGAATAATCATTTAAAAAAAAACAATTACAAGAACAAGAATTACAATGACGTATAATAATTGATTATGACAGAATTTTTATGCCCCTGTCCGTCACACTTTGACTATCCGTCATTGTAACGCGACCTCTGCTCATCATGCAAGATTTTATATTTCTCCCTCCCGCTTCACACAAGGGCTAGAGACTAGTTTAGCACGCCTTTGAATAAAGATAGGCAGAGCGGAGGCTGGGAAGCTTGTGAGGACCATGTCAAAAAGATGCAGTTTTCTTCACTGCGAAGGAAAATTCCCTTCTTATGGCCTTCAAAAGGAACAGGAGTCCGCAGAAGACGACATATCCCCCCGGCCCCTGATTATTTGCGAGTCATGTCAATCCTACACCTTCAAAGAAATTCAAACAAGACTGTTGAGGTGATTTTCCTCTGGAATTATCTGGAAGTATGAACTGGCAACATCTACCAAAGGCTATGAACCACTTGTTGACAAAGGCAATAATAAAACGAGTCATTAATGAACAGCGTTTTAGTTCTGCTGTGGAAACAAACCCATCCCTGCGACTGAGTCCTAATCCATCTCTTCCATGAAAAGGAAAAAAAATTATTATTTCAGAAATTTGAAAATATGAAAAGGCTCCACTTCAGTACTTGGGTAATGCACATACAAATTTTCAGAAAGATATAATGAACGGTTTTTGAGTTCTGCACCGGAAACAAACCGATCTCTATGCAGAGTCCTCAGAAATCTGAAAAATCAAAAGTCACCACTTTAGTATATGGGTAATACACATGCAAAGTTTCAGTAAGATATATTGAACGGTTTTTGAGTCCAGCTCTAGAAACGAACCTATCTCTGTACAGAGTCCAAATCCGACTCGTTTCTATGGGAATGGAATTTTTTTTTTTTCAGAAATCTGAAAATATCAAAAGGCACCACTTGAGCATGTGGATGATACACATGCAAAGTTTCAGTAAGATATATTGTACGGTTTTTTAGTTCTGCTCTGGAAACGAACTAGGCCGGATGTCCACCAATTCCAGATTCGTTTCCATGGAAATGGCAAAAATAGTAATCTTGAAGTTTCCAAAGCAGCAAAAGGCACATCTAGACTATACATAGAATACATGGAACAAAGTTTGGAGCTGAAATCTTACATTGTGTTCATTTCCTGAGCAGAACTGAAAAACTGTCTAATTTGCTCTAAGTCCAGATTTGTTTCCATGGAAACGACAAAAATAGGAATCCAGAAATTTCCAAAGTAGCAAAACGCACATCTAGATTATACATAGAATACATTTACCAGGTTTGGTGCTGATATCTTGCATAGTTTCCGAGTTCTGCTCCGGAAACAAAATGATTACAGACGGACGGATGGATGGACCGACGGACGAGGTAATGCCAATATCCCCCCGCATTTTTATGCCAGGGGGATAATAATAATAACAAGAGCCATCTGACAATGGCATATCCCCCCGCCCCTCAAGGCTCATCTGGACATCAGGCTGAACATATCTGTGAAGTTTCATGAAGATTGGATGTGTAGTTTCCAAGATATGGCTTGGAAAAGGTATGATTACAGACGGACGCCCGCCCGTCCGGACAGACGGATGGACAGACGGGCACACTTATGACAAAATCCCTCCTGCATCAATGCTGCCGGGGGGATAAAAAAATTAAAGTCCATTAAAGGCTGAGTGAGCCTGGGTTACTGCACACACAGCCTGGACAACCGTAACTAGGTACTTTTTGACCGTAACAACATGCTAATTTCTGTAAACAGACCAGTAAAATGAAAATTTTATATTGGGAAAGAAGCATAATATGGCCTCTTTCACAAATCTTAAGTAAGACCAAGATGTCAGTACAGACATTTAAAATCAAGCATCCTCAACAAGCTGGTAACTGAGGGATTGACTGTTTTTCAGATCCTCTCTCTGAAACATCTAAGCCACATTAATGTCCTGAAAGCAAGAAATTATTTTGGAATTATTAAAGCAGGTTTTGGCTTAAATTCCTGAGTTGCAGTGACTCTCTTTATCAGGGAAGTCGAGACAATAGAACTTTGTTACCATTCGTATCTGTTTTGATTCCAGTATTAGAGCAGTTTGGGCATTGAGTTCATGTCAGGGCCCAGTGCAGACCCACTTTCTACAGATCTCAACAAACTATGTGTGGACCTGGGAGGGGGGGGAGGTGTACAGGGGTATTGCCATCCTGAACCCTCAAACTGGTGGGAGCATAAAAACAGCCATAGACAAAGGAGATTCCCCAAACATTCGGCCATGTCATGTATACGAATTAAAGCATAAAAGCATGTTTTCACAACAGGCTTATCTCTAACCGTAAGACCAGATGTCAGACTTGCTGCTGAATGTGGAGTACAGCAATACTTCTGGAGGAGACCAGCGCACAGGGAACTTTGACCCTGCTGAGCAGGTGTACTCATCATCCAGAACATACCTGGGGAAACAGGAGAAGAACTGAGGTTACTTGAGACAGAGCAGGAAACTGAGCAGAAATGCTCATGGGTTCAGTCAAGTAAGTCAGAAATTAACTGTTAAAAGGCAGCAGATGGAGGATCTCACTTTTTTAAATATCTAACAGCCGCAACCTGCCTAAGCAAATAATAGTAATCAGTTTTCAGTTATATTGGACCTAGCTGCTGGTGCGTATGACTTAAAGGACCATTAGATAATATGTACCGTGACAGTCCAAAGTCAGTGACTTTAATGGTCCCGTTGGAATCTACCAAGCAGTTCCTGGCAGCCTGGTGAGAGAAGATTGATGAAAATGCATGTTGAACTCAGCAATGTGTCAACTGCCGGTTCACATTCATTAACTTTCATTGCAAACGCCATTTAACTGCTTCAACTGACTTTTCGCTCAAGTTTTCCCTTAAGTCAGTTCAAAGTCAGTAAAAACATTTTTTAAAATATGATTAGACAATGTCACACACTCTTTATTTGCTAGTTGCGGAGCTTCACAGAAGCGACATAACACTTATACTGAGAGAAATAATCAGACCCAAGAAGTTTTTATGGCCACAGCATTACATCAAATGGAAAATATCTAGATCTTGTACATCATTTTATACACGTTTCCCTATTATTCTGCAGGACATATTTGAGATCACTGGAAACCTTGGGATCTCCACAAAAATTTAAAACAAGCCTAAAGTTCAGCATTTTTGAGTACACATGCTGCATTTGAAGGGTCGGTGGGTTTTGTAAGGTTCAGACTTCAAATACTTCAGTGCCTCCATCCCTTCCAGACAGTGCCTATGAGAGATTCTACACTTTAAGAAGCAGAGCAGTGTTTAGCATTCTGGTACTGACAAGGTCTCTGTGGATGAACTGATGGGATTCCAGGTAGGCCATGCCCTCGCTCACATCTTTACAAATCTCCAAAAGCTGAATGGAGGTTGGGTTCTTGAGAGAATCCCGTAGGTAATCAAGCAGGCATCCATTGGAAAGGAACTCTGTCACAATGCAGATGGGCCTTTGTTTGGTGCAGACGCCGTAAAGTTGAACTAGATTTTCATGATTGAGTTTCCTAATAGAAAACAAACACACACATGCTCAACTGAAGACCCGGGTGCAAAAAATACTTAATTCACAAAATGTATGTTTTGATTAAAAAAAAGGTATAGATCCATAAAATCTGCAAATTCAAGACCCCAGTGCTAAAAGTGCTGAAATCACAAAGTGGTCATTTAGAGAAAATTTACAAACTCGGCTTGGGTAACCAGAAAAGGTATTTTCTCATTCTGACTATTTGGTGCGTGACAATGTGACTAAAGTATTTTATCATTAGGCTCTTCAATTATTCTTTGCAAAGATGGATTTATACATATTTTTTTCCTCATGCCTGTTTTGCTCTGGGAAATAAAACTATAGTTTCTGACTGGATTAATAATTCATTTTCAATGTACTAAGGAAACTTTGCATTACAACAGGATGTAGAAAACATGAATGTTAGAACGAGCTGTACCAAAATGAAGAATACAAACTGAGACTGACGGGTGATGACTGGCTCTTACATCATGATTTTGGCTTCGGCGATGAAGTCGTCCTCCGACATCGAGCCCTCTTTAATCATTTTAATGGCCACTTCTTGCTTCTTGTACAACTTCCCGTACTTCACGACGCCAAACTGCCCGCTGCCCAGTTCCTTCATGAAAGTGAGGTCGTTCGGATCGATTTCCCACTGACCTGTGGCCAGAGGGCAGAAGTGACTCAGCCAAGAGGACAGGGACGTCCCAAATGTTGTTCCTGCTTACCTAACAGCCCGAGTACATCAAGCACTAGTCAGATTTCTGTACAACTGTTATGGTTTCCATATAATTTTCACCTTTGACAGACTCACCATATCCTAAACCAGCAGTGGAGGGTACATTTTTGGGTTTGTTTGAAATGACATACTTCAGCCTGCTCACCATACCTGTTAACGATACAAAACATGCATTAGAGACACTTTTAAATATCCTGCTGAACAAGTGGTCGCAGTAGCTTTTTGAATCATTTCAAGTGCATCTTGCTGGAGTAATTCTAAAATGCTTTGACAGTCACTGACACTTTCTTCACTTCCTATTTGATCAACAAACATTGCCACTCGAAATTCTTAGGGATGCTTCTTTTGAGAAGGGAAGTGTTCTTATTTCGAAACTGTAAGTATGTGCATGTGTGCACAGTGAACCTCTGGGCCAGAAGACAAGAGCACCTGCAGAGTTGTGCTGGTGGTAGTGTATGAGTTCAGGAATGGTGCTAAAGCAGTGCTTCTCAGCCAGGTAGAAAAGCCCCTGAGGTTTGATGAAGATGTTGTAGTGCTTACAGCTGCCCTCTGTTTCCCTAAGAAAAGACGGAGAAGCCCACGTTAGAGCAGTTAAACTGGGAGGGCTGCAGAGCGTCTGCGTGCTGAATGCAAGGTTTCTGCTTCAGATGCTTTGAGTGGCAGGAGAGTGACACGACAGAATCCATCACAAAAACCTGCAAGTCAGTCTGAATTTTGCTTTTTATTTCTTTAAAAAATTTTTTTTGTAAAAATTATTTGCATTTCCAATCCCACCAGAATCTGTAATGTCCAATCAGGTGATCTATTTACAAGCATGCGACTCACGCAGCCTCTGCGGGAGAGCATAGACAGTTTGCGGCTCCCCTCCAGGACAAACGCCTATTGACCGCCCTTTTGCACTTGTACCATGAAACCACGCAAGCTCGGGATGACGGTGGAGGAAACCCATACATGAGCTTGCATAGAGTTTTCCTGAGGAGTGCCCAGCTGGCCAGCAGGAGGTGCTTGAGAAACAAACAATTCTAACCCAGACCAGCTGTCTCTCTCTCCTGAATCCCAGCAGTGAAAAGCCATTTATGCGCTGCTTTCAAAAGCAAATTTTGCATTTTAAAAATACATATTTTCCCTCAATTAGCCTTTAGTGCCCATTTTTTGTATATGCTCATTGACATGTATTTTTCCCTTTTACTTGGGAAAGTTTACTGACAAGTCCGATCTAAACTTACCCTGCAAGTTTGGTGTAAACTGACACGGTGTACCTCCCAGCTTTGCTGGAATCTCGTACCAAAAACCCTCCATCTTTGTTCTGTGAACAAAGAGAATAGATAGAACAGAATACATCAGTTTTTTTTTGGTACAATTTAAATTCCACAATAATTGGGACATGTTAAATGTTAATAAAAACCAGAGATTGGTAAATAATCTACCTACATTGAGTTGAAAACAGCATAAAGATTATGAAAAATTTTGCATCATCAACTGTATTGATATTTTTCAATATTCACAATCTCCCCATTTGATGCCTGCAACAGGTTTCAAAACAATATGGACAAGAGAATGGAAGGGCTGGATAAGTAGTGGAATCATCAGGAGGAAAAAAAACCTGTCTAGAAGATGCAGGTAAACAGGTGAGCAAGATACAGAGCTGTGGAAAGGTATTAACCCCTTCCTGATTTTTTTCCAGATTTGCATATTTGTAACATTGAAATGTTTCAGATCATCAAACGCATTTTGATATTAGGAAAAGATAATCCAAGTTAACACAAAATGTAGTGCTTAAATGATGAACTCAATTTATGAAGTAAACAAAACTATCCAACCCTACCTTGCCCAATGTGAAAAGGTAATAGTGACGAAGTCAACCAATTAAACTAATTTAATTGATAACTGGGTTCAATTTCACAAAACGCACCTAGGCATGATTCCTGTCAGCCTTGAATCTAAATAGAACTGCTCTGGCCATGAAGCATTGATCAAAGAAATAGAAGGACAAATGTGAAACAAACTCATTGACATCTATCAGTTTGGAAAAGGTTGAAAATAGGACAAAAGTTATCAAATGTTGAACTGATAAAAGTAATGCTCATTTTGAATTTGATGGCTGCAACTTTTTTTTTTAAAGTTGGGAAGGATCAATAAGACTGGAAAAGTTATATGATGCTAAAAAAAGACAACTGGTAGAACATCTCACAGCTAATTGGGTTATTCAGCAACAGGTCAACAACATGGTTGCGTAGAAAAAGTCTTTCATAAATATGGCATGTGCTTAATCACTCTATGACTGCATGGGAAAATAGTTCAACAATTTAAGAATAACGTTTTCAACGTAAAATTACAAAGAATATATAAAATCATGAGAAGAACCCGAGAATCCAGAAAAATCTCCTTCACGCATGAGACAAGGTCAAGATACAATTAAGAATGGCTGTGATTTTCAGGTCCTCAGGCGGCACTCCATGAAAAACAGACGGGATTCTGTGGTGGAAATCACTGCATGGACTCAGGGACACCTCTGTAAACTGTTGTCAGTAAACACAGTTTGTCTCTGCATCCACAAATGCAAGTTAAAACTCAGCCATTTACAAACAAGATCCAGAAACAATGCCTTTTTCTCTGGACCCAAACTCATATAAAATGTACTGAAGTGAACTGGAAAACTGCCCTGTGGTTCATCTAATCAAAATAAGAAATTCTTTTCAAAATCATGGATGTGACATCGGCTGAAGAGGAGAGGGGCCATCCGGCTTGTTATCAGCAGACGATTCAAAAGCCAGCATCCATAGTAGTATGGGGGTGAATTAGGGTCATTCCATATGAAGTCAACCAGAGGTACCCAAGTCATCAACTCAGATGGCTCAAATTTATTTTGAGCTCCTACTCCTATAAAATTTTAGGCTCCTACTCCTGGGTGTTTCCGAGATATGGCCCCCCAAAAATCGGGGGCCACGCCCCAAGCAAATTGCACATGTGAATTGATAGGGATTTAGGAAGCCAATATCTTTGGAACAAATCATAGGTATGGGCTGAAAATGGCTAATTTGGTCATTTGGATCCAGGCTTTCAGAATCTCACGTCAAAATTTATCTATCGCTTTTCATTTTCACGATAATGGCCTCTCCAAAGTGAAACTTTTTATGTGTGGAGATCAAAAATTCAGTTTTCCAGGGTCCCCTATGAGGCCATGATCCCTGACAAAGGCTAAATTGTGCTGGATTCCGTCAATTTGAGGACAGGTCTGTCTATACAAGGAAGATTGACAGCACCCAAGGCATAATAGTGGAATTGGGAGACCCTGAAAGGGTCTCAGCTGAAAATGTCACTTTTTTCACCATGTGGGCAGTTACCCATGGTAATGAAACTTGTTCTACATAAATGTATATATCTTGGCTTTATTTGTTTGTTTAATCATGTTATTAAATGTTGGGGTTTTGGGGTAAAAACGCCTTTTATTATCCCCTTTGTTCTGCTACTAGGAGTTTTAAATAGACAGTGCCTACTCAAAAACTCAAGATACATAATTTCCTAAGACAGGGGTTCCCAAACTTTTCCAAATCAGGGCCCACTTGAAAATCTAAAAAATGTCCGCCGCCCACCTTTGTCCTTTATACAGTACATAGACAAAATTATGCATTCTCAGAACACTTAACAACAATAATTGCTGTTGTTATTAAGAAAATAAAATAAATAAAAGACAACAACAGCAATAATTGTTGTTGTTGTTTTTTATTTATTATTATTATTATTATTATTACAAAGATTCACGATTGAAATGAAAGCACGGGGATAAAGGAAGCCCAATCTTTTAATCTGTAGTGTACACACAAGACAGAATTAATTATCGAACACAGTACGCGTTCCTCCGATTATGACCCCAGGTCATGATGACCAGAAAGCTACGTTCCGATCATAAGCTATATAAGGTTCCTAAAATATTGTGAGGTCAATAACACTCAATAGGTTATTACTTCTAAATATTTTTGTTAAATCGTGCAATAAATGTTTTACATTAATAATCACAAAAAATCATATTTGCAAAAATGAATCATATTTTTAATGACCTCTCACAGCCCACCTGCAGTACCACCACGGCCCACCAGGGGGCCGCGGCCCACACTTTGGGAATCACTGTCCTAAGATAATCTGACATCTGACATGATGTTGCATTCCCTCCCTCAGATATCGCAGGTATTGCATCATCATCCATTCATATTGCATCAGTTTTTTGTGATGGAAACAGAATCTGTCTTCTTCAATGAATATGACATTGCACCGCTAAGTCTAAAGTTGTTTGTCGGCTGGTTTAAGGTCACTGAATGAAATTTGTCATGTTTTTCTGCAGTATGTATGTTTGTTGCATTCCTCATCAATTGCACCTGCCAGAAGCCATGCTGAAGCTTCAATGAATTCATTAATTAGATACCCTTTTGTTTTAACCAGAGATGAAGCAATACCCATGGAAGATGAAGCAAAACACGGTAGATCTGATGCAATACACGTGGAAAATGATGCAATACCTGGGAGATATTCTGAAAGCCTGGACCAAAATTACCCTAGATAGCAATTTTCAGCCCATATCAATGATTTGTTCCAAAGACATTGGCCTCCGAAATCCCAAAAATTAACATCCCCCGATTTTTGGAGGGCCATATCTTGATAGCCCCTTGGAGTAGGAGCCTAAAATTTTGTTCAAGTGTTCAAGATGAATATAGAAGTACTCTCAAAATAAATTTAAGCCAAATATGAGTTAGTGATTGTGGAGGATTCTTGGACTTTGTTTTAATTCATATGGAATGACCCATTAGTACACATGGCATAGGTAACTTATGCATCCGTGAAGACACCATTAAAGTTCAGGGAAGATATTGAACTTAACACGAAACTATATACAGGTTTTGGTGCAATCTTTACTGCCATCCAGATGCCTTTTTAAGGGAAGGCCTTGCTCACCTTAGCTACACCATGCCCAACACCATACTCTGCAAGTATTACAACAACATGGCTCTCTAGTAGAAGAGTCTGGGTGCTTAAGTGGTCCACCAGCAGTCCAGACCTGTCACGCACTGAAAATATTTGGCAGATTATGAAACAAAAAATATTACAAAGGAGGCTGCAAAGTAATAAGCAGCCAAAATCATACATAAAACAAGAGTGGGAAAATATTTTGCTTTCAAAACTACGGCAGTTGGTCTCCTGAGCCCTCAAAAGCTTACAGGGTGTTTATTACCTGCCCCCCCCAGTGTGTGTGTGTGTGTGTGTTTCTGTCACTCTGTCTGTCAGCCCGTGGCCATTACCTGCCCCCCCCCTAGGGGGAGCCAGGTTAAGCATTGAGCATTGATCATTGACCACAGGACACTTTGCCACTTTGGCAATTTTACAGTCCATTTTAAATGAGCCTTGGCCCACAGAACACGGCGGCATTTCTGGATCATGTTCAGCAATTGCTTCCTTTTTGCATGACAGAGTTTTAGGTGGCATCTGTGGATGGCACGGCGAACTGTGTTTACACACAGTGGTTTCTTGAAATATTCCTGGACCCATTTAGTAATGACAGAATCATGCCAGTGACTGATGCAGTGGCGTCTGAGGCCCTGAAGATCACGAACATCCTGTAAAGGTCTTTGGCCTTGTCCCTTATGCACAGAGATTTTTCCAGTTTCTCTGAATCTTTTGATGATATTATGCACTGTCGATGATGAGACCTTCAGAGCCTTAGGAATTTGACGTTGAGGAACATTGTTTTTAAAGTATTCCACAATTTTTTACGCAAGCCTTCACAGGTTGGAGAGCCTCTGGCCATCTTTACTTCTGAGAGACTCAGCCTCTCTAAAACATCCCTTTTATAGCCAAGCATGTTACGCACCTGATGCCAGTTAACTTAATTACTTACTAAATGTTTTTTCAGCTGATTCTCTTATATATTAATTGCTTTTTCAGCCCTTTTTGCCTTTGTCTCAACTTTTTTAAAACCTGTTGCAGCCAGAAAATTTGAAATAAGCTCATTTAGTGGATAAAAATGTACTTTTGTAAAATTTCTCAGTTTCAACATTTGAAATGTTATCAATGTTCTATTGTAAATAACATATTGGCAAATGTGATCTGAAAGTCATTGCATTTTGAATTTATTCACAATTTACACTTTGTTCCAGCTATTTTGGAATTGGGGGGTCTTTTAGAGAAAAAACGACAATATCTGGTGTGGCCACACTTTGCTTTGATTACAGCATTTATTATTACAGGCATAGTGTTCACAAATTTTTTTTCCTCACTCGCTAAACCATTCCATTTGGTTTGCAGTTTATTCCAAAAAGATCCTTTCAATATAACAATAGATTTCTTTATCTTGGTATTCTGCAAATCTGATATGTGCTCAATCGGATTAAGGTCTGGACTTTGAGCAGGTAAAATCTTTTATGCCACCAGATGATTCTTTCAGCGTGAGATAATTTTTGCACAACTTAGGAGTGTGTTTATTTCTTTGAAAATAAAATGCCCGACCAATCAGTCTCTTTCCAGATGGCAATGCATGCCTCACAAGGATGCTGTGATACTACCTTTGATCCACAATTCTATCAATTTTTATGAGATCAGCGGCCCCCCTCGTGCTGACTGAACCCCAAACCATAACATAACCACCTCCTTGCTTTAATAATGAAGGGGTTAAACAGTCAGTTTTTAAATTTTCTCCAGCTCCACAAGGCACCCAAGTTCTGCGTTTGCATGAGAAAATTTTGAATTTTGATTCAACGGTCCGACGAACTTGCTCCCAGTCCACTGGTGTCCAAGCCTTGAATTTCTCGGCAAACTCAAGTCTTTCTCTGATGTTGCCACCTCTAAAAAGTGGTTTTGTTTCAATCAGACCATTTTCACACAGGCATCTGGAAATACCAGATCCTGGTACTTTCATTTCGTGACTTCTGGCGCTATTAACATCATCACAGAGTTGTCGTGCCGTCAAACGCCAATTTTTCTACTTGTCATACACAGATAACAAACATCAAAGGTACTTAACTTGCATTTTGCACGTCTGTTGCCACTTCTTTTTAGACAACCGGTCTCTTTGAAATGCTAAATGAAGTGTGTCTTACAGTGCCATAGCAGCATTTAACGTCTTCAGAAATTTTTCTACGTGACCAATCAGCATCATATAAGGCCAAAATATGGCTACAAATATAAGAGAGCTCCTTCTGTCGTGCCATTGTGTTTAAAACTGTGACACTGCTCAAAGTTCATGTTACCATATATACTGGAACAACTGACCATCATATATTTCAGAATACTGTTGCCTCAAACCAGTTTAAACAATTTTTTTTGCAACAAAAATCATGAAATGAGCCTTCAAACATGCATTCATGTTTTGAAAAAGTCAAAAAATTAAATTTGCACCACCTTTCAATTGTGATAAAAAAAAATTATGTTTTCAATGTTTGCGTTTATTACCCATATTTTTAACCTGAATATACTTGTAGGAATGATACTTTTGTTCTCATTACCAACAAATGGAGCTTGACGTAAATTCTGATAGGCACGGAGTCATGCTTGCAAACCTTTAAAAGCCACTTCTCACGCTCGAGAATCACAAGCGTGCTGAGGAATGTCATCTGATTTGCTGTCACATGATTGCTTGATCGATAATATGCTAGTTTACTTCAGCTCACATTCTGAGAAGTGGCTCTGCAGCACGTACGCTTAACAACCCTCTTCCCCCCAGCTCCTCCCATCTATTTTTAGCATTCTGTAATCCTGTTCTTTTAAACTGCCATTCAATGACATAGGCCCGTATTCAGAAACGACACTCACACTCACCCTCCACTCACCATATAGTGAGTACGACTGAAATGTAACTGGAGTGTGAGAAAGTGATTGACCTACCACTAACCAGAGAGCCGTCCCACTCCTCGCCAGTTGCTATTCACAAACGCCACTCGAGTGTAACTGACAGTAGTGGGCACTGGGTACCAGAGACGGCGCATCGGCTGCTGCAAACTGGACGCTCAATCCTCACCCTTCAGTGCTGAATGACCTAAACCTGTCGCAGTTTACTTTTCTTGATTAGAAAGTTTCTCAGACTAATTGCTAAAACGGCAATCAAATTTATTTTTTATTGAGTCGTCATACATTGCTTCACAAAATTGAGGCGTTTCTTTCGCACATAAATGACAACGTAAAATATCGGCATATCTTCATAAATTCTGTGGTCGAGTGGCTCGCGAAAGGCGCAGGAGAGCATGCGAGGCTCACTAAGCAAGAAGCTGTGAAACGTACCGGACATTTCCTTCTACATTCAGCAATTAAGAATGTAGAAAAGAATGGATTCTCGTGACTCACAGCTACATGACCTACTCTCAGACCAATCCACACGCTCCCCACGAGCCAGCTGAGCGCAGCATTTTCCAAGCCATCAGTAAAGAAAAGTGCGAAAAAAAAACCGAATGCGTGAGAGTTGATAGATATGCGTCATTCGTGAAAACTGGCCACATCTGATAATGTTGAGAGTTCTTGGAGTTTCTGCAATGGTAATTTAAATGAATTGAAAACAGGGCGATAGCCTAATTATCAATACTCATTCTAACTTAACAAGTAGAACTGGCAAAACATGATAATCCTTTGGATTTTATGAGTTCAAGTAAATAAAATTTTATTAAATGATTGGATATGACCTTTTTTCAATCATTATCTTTAATGGATGGTTTTGAGCTTCCCCAATTGCCAGTTCACCAGTAGCTACTGGTGGGTACACAAATGCTAACCTCGAGCTCACCACAGTGCAGTTCGTAAAGACTGAAACCAGGTGGTCAGTTAGTAAGTTACCGGCATCATTATCATTATTAGAGTTAAAATTTGCGTAGTTGCGATTGCGTTGAGCACGTGGCTGTAAATGATCCAGAGTTTCTAGTGTTTGTAACCACCTGAAAGCCATGATAACGAAATACCAGCTCAAGTTAGTGCGGCTCAAGGGAGGTGTTCCCTGCACTCAACCTTCACTCAGAAAGAGACGCTATTTTCAGTGTGAGTGAGGTCTCTGAAAGCAAATGAGTGTTAAGGCAACTCATTTACTATAACCTGACACTAACTAAGTTTTAGTACTCACTCGTACTCAATTAGTGTGGGTGTCGTTTCTGAAAACGGGCTAAAGTCTCTTCTTTTTTGAGGTCATTGTTGCTGTAGGCTCGGTTCTATAGAGGGGGGGGGTTAATTGCAGCTCCCCGCCTTCGGTCCCAAGCTGGACGGGCAAGGATCTCTCGAACAAAGCCATGCCGCCAAACAATGTATGCTTGTATGATTTCTATAAATATTCTCATTGACAAAGTGTCCTATCAGACTAGTATTCTTTCTCTACATTTTCACCAAAAATTATGGAGGAGTGATTTATTAGGACCCCTTTTAGACAAAAGTGGTGATGTTTAATCATCACTACACACTACTGTATGTAATTGATGTGATATTGTAAGGATGGAAAGAATTTCTGGATAAATGCAAAAAATACAAACCTTTCGCTGACGTCTAAGTCTCTTCGATTTTTTTTGCATTTATTCAGATCATCGCCATCCTGACAATTTCACCCAGCTGTGTGTCGTGCCTGACAATGCCTTGTAGCCATGACTATATTCAGAATATGGAACGGATTCTCATACCCTAGTGCTAAATGAGCCTTAGGAACTAATTTACGCAAATGAGCTACATGAGTTCAGAATTTATGAAGGCATATTAACATTATACATTGTCATGTATGTTCAGTAGAAAACCTCTCATAACTTTGAGATGCAATGTGCAATAATGCTACTGAAAATAAAATTTACAGTCATTCTTCCAATGAGTCTTCGCAACTGCTGCTAGTTAGACAACGTAAACTGTGAGAGGATTAGGTCCCAAAGCATTGAAAGGTGAGTTTGAGTTTACCAAAGGCCTTTGTTATTGCTGCTGGACCGATACTGAAGGGGGGTAATGACCGTTTAAGAGCTGCATTTCATGATTACTCTCATCGTCTTTGTCTTTTATTGAAATTGTAAGAATGATCTGAAACATTTAAATATGACTAATACCGGGTTCCCACAGCTTAGGGCAAGTTAAATTCAAGACTTTTTAAGACTTTTTTAATGCCATTTGATATTAAATTTAAGACCAACTTCATAATAAACACAAATGGAAAAATAACACCTCATCATAGAATTCGGGACAATTTTGCCCAAATGTTTATTTGAACATGAAATATGACCTTTTGATCAAATGAAAACGTTTTTTTGAAAAACATTAATACTAGGGATGGACGATATTAGATTTTTGGCCGATATCCGATATGCCAATATTTTACAACTCATTTGGCCGATATCCGATACTGATACCGATATTTTTTCCCCCCACATCTAATTACAGTGATCATCTAGTTTCTGCAGGGGAATTAACAGACAGAATTATTCTGCAGACTCTTCATCATGTCAGCCTGCTGGCAAATGCAGACATAAGACAAAGCTGAAAATGATGTAACATCAGTAATCACTCCTTGTGCAAAATAAGAAAAATACCTCAATTTACGTTATTTAAAACAAGTCATATTTATTCATTTACAATTGTTTTTAAACAAAACAAAAATAAGATACTTGCAGCCTGTCCTACTTAAAACAGACTTATGACAACACCCACAACCAATTTTACCTCTATTCACAAGGAACATGTATGAAGTGCATTGTACAACTGTACAGCAATGCCCGTGACCTTTGACCCCTCAGGCGGTACTGCATCAAAAACCAACATCAGTGTGTAAAGTACATCGCCACACGGGCTCAGGAACACTTCAGTAACTACAGTTCGTTGCTACATCTGCAAGTGCAAGTTAAAACTCTACAATGCCAAGTGAAAGCCATTTATCAACAGCACCCAGAAACACCACCGGCTTTGCTGGGCCCGAGCTCATCTAAGATGGACTGATGCAAAGTGGAAAAGTGTTCTGTGGTCTGACGAGTCCACATTTCAAATTGTTTTTGGAAACTGTGGACGTCGTGTCCTCCGGAGCGAAGAGGAAAAGAACCATCCAGACTGTTATAGGCGCAAAGTTCAAAAGCCAGCATCTGTGATGGTATGGGGGTGTATTAGTGCCCAAGGCATTGGCAACTTACATATATGTGAAGGCTCCATTAATGCTGAAAGGTGCACACAGGTTTTGGAGCAACATATGTTGCCATCCAAGCAACGTCTTTTTCATGGACGCCCCTGCTTATTCCAGCAAGACAATGCTAAGCCACATTCTGCACATGTTATAACAACATGGCCCCGTAATAAAAGAGTCTGGGTACTAGACTGGCATGCCTGTAGTCCAGACCTGTCTCCTATTGAAAATGTGTGGTGCATTATATACAACAACAGAGACCCCGGACTGTTGAACAACTTAAGCTGTACACCAAGCAAGAATGGGAAATAGTTTCACCTGAAAAACTTCAAAATTGGTCTCCTCAGTTCCCAAACATTTACTGAGTGTCGTTAAAAGGAAAGGCGATGTAACACAGTGATAAAAAGGCCCCTGTGCCAACGTTTTTGCAATGTGTTGCTGCCTTTAAATTCTAAGTTAATGATTATTTTCAACAACAAAAAAAGTTTCTCAGTTTGAACATTAAACACCTTGTCTTTGCAGTGTATTCAATTGAATATAAGTTGAAAAGGATTTGCAAATCATTGTATTCTGTTTTTATCTACAATTTACACAACGTGCCAACTTCACTGGTTTTGGGTATGTATATCGGCAGATATCAGCAGAATGGCCGATGTCCGATATGTAATTTTAAAGCCGATATCGTTCACTGATATGGCACTGCTTTTTTCAGTTCCTCCTCCACCTCTGCCAATTCTGCCATTTTTTCTTTGTGGCGCTTTCTCAGTGTGTTCACTAATTCATCACGAGTTCACATTTTTAAGACTTTCGAAAGATTTATTTAAGACATTTTAATGCCAATTAAGGCCTTGTTTTTAGATTTGTGAATTTAATGCCTTTTAAGACTTTTTAAGGATCCGTGAGAACCCTGTAATACCCAAACATAGAGGAGCTTGGGAAAGGGGCAGTTACTTTTTCAGAGCACTGTACAGGTCGTTCAATTATGATTGAGTTTATTGAGTGGACACAAAAGGCACACTCATTTGCCAGCAAGAAAGTTTGAGGCTCTCCACATCGCCAAAAGTTGTACGAGAAAATAGTCAAGCTGTTTAAGTGCAACATTTCTCAATGTGCCCACAATTAAGGGATCTCGCCCATACGGAGTGTAGGCCACGATATCACAGAAATATTCTGAGAAACCAGAGCAATCTCCATACGTAAAAGACAGGAATAAATAGCCAAATTTGATCTTCGTAACCATCAAGCTCTCATGATGGAGCTGCATCAAAGGTCATGGGGGGACCAACTCTCTATGTCAGAAACAACTACAAGAAGTATGACATGAAATTTAAGCTGTTCGAGTTTTGCATTTGGAAATATAAAGTTTGACCTGGTCATGGCACTGTGAAGTCACACTAAACAATAGGGTTCGTCCTTAAGCACCAAGAAAAAAGAAAAGATTGTCATGCGAGTCCTATTAAACCAGATGGTTATTGTGCTAACAGGAAGGATCTACGGCGGTGGCAATGCTGGCTGAGACGAACACTTGGTTTCAAAGATATTATTATATTGCAAACTGTGTTGGGTAAATTTCCAAAATTCAGCCACAGGTAATTGTTTCTGGGAAAACTGGTCTCAAATTGATGGATTATAAGCTTATGAATTTGTTCACAAATTGGTGAACCTCGGCCCATATTTGCTCTGGTGGAATTAGGCCTTTTTTGGAGGCTCCTATTATATGTACCATTAACACGATTAGCTTGCCAGTTTCACATCACCTCATTATGAAACATCATAATTCGTAAAAATTGCCCCTGCAGCAACATTTTACGGAGTCTGTCGCAGCCATCAGGTTTGAAGCAAGCATCCATTTTAATATACAGTATTATTGTATTCACTCATTAAAGCATAAAGTAATATGTAATAGTGTTTTCAAAATACTAGAAAGTGAATGGACATTTAAAATCACCCCTTTTTGCTTTTATTTGCATTTTCCATCATGAACCAATTTATTCAGAATTGGGATTGCACTTTTTGATCATGCCAGAAAATGAATATCACAATTGGCCAGATTAGGTCCAATCAAAAACAGAGAATGATAACATTTAGTCACACATGTAGCAATTGTTTATGTGCATCTTTCCTTAAATGCTGCATATGCATTGAAAATTTTAACAAGTACGCTAAGCTTGTTTTTCCACATTATTACCTTTGAAGGAGAAAATTGGTGCAAACTGCTGAGATTCCAACTCAATGATTCAAAATGGGCTGTCTCGAAATACCAATAAAATACTAATCTCTTGAGGATTATCAGATCTAATTTATGATACAGGTAGTTTAAATTTGCAAACAAAAAAAGTAAAAGTTTGGAAGGAGGGGGGTATCTCTTGAATGCTCACCTCAGCCTTTAACAAGTTCTCGGCCTGACTTCGATTCATGTTCTTGCAGTACCAGCTGCAGGGGGGGATAGAGGAACAGACATCCTTGAGAGCAGGGCCACTGTCAGGAAAGTCAGGAAATCATCATCACATGATATAAACTTGCTCATTGCGGTTGAAGGCCTTTTACCATTTCAGATTCTATTTTTTACAGGTGTACTTCGCCTCAGATTTTGGTCAGAACATATGCTAAAATTTGCTTTTATCTGTTGACAGTTAAAATGTATTTTTCTCATTTTTTTGATAATGAAACAAACAAAACAGCATTGTGTTCACTAATAACTAGAATAAATAAGGATAGTGGGGGGCCGTGCATGGGTATTTCTCTTTTTTCATTTCAAATTAATGCAAAAGTTCTGTTTTCAGTACCAATGTGAAGGTAAGAGCCTGTGGAACAATTCTGTTTCGAGTGTCAAGCAGTCAGATAAGGAAAAAACAAAATGGCTGCCAAAATCGCTGCCAATTTCAAGCTTTTTTCACATTATGCCTCATAACTTTTGTACTATTGAACCCAGAAAGGTGATTTGGTCTCTATTTCTATGTTTCTTTGTATGATTCATAACTTACTAAATGATCACTAACTATGTTCTTCATTTACCATTTTATTGGTCTCTTTTTGCAGGTAGAAAACGTTCCCATTTGCTTGCAGATGATATCGTTCATATATCAGGTAATACCAAAATTTTAGATTCAGATCACCAGATTTATGCTAGGTGGATACCCATTTTTATCCAGACCTGGGAAGTCTACCAGATAGCATCAGGGAAGAGTTTAAAAAAGGAAACTGGACAATACGTCGAAGCAATCGCCGTTTCTCATCCTTACCCATCGATCAAGCACACGAGCAAGCCAACAAAAGGGTGAAAGCAGTTGGTGGCATTATTGGTCTCTCAGAGAATCGTGATATGCTGGAACTTTGGATCGTGACTGGCCCAGAAATCAGCCTCGCGTTGATGAGTTTACTGGTGCAAATGATAACGATGATGAAGAAGAACTCCCTCATCATGAGGAAGGATATGCACCTCAACACCAATTTCTACGCCATTCCAGAGATCTGTTGGAGGTATTGCTCAGCATTGGGAATCCTTTTGAGGAGCACAGCGGTGACCTAGTTACATTAGACAACAAAGTGTGCGAGTCTGCAGCTGCTGCCATATCTGTCCATAAAATTGAGTCTATGGGACAAGAGCAGTACAGAAACTTCAGACAAAGGGTGCTTCACTCAAATAACACACATTTGACAGCACCTATAAAGCGAAACAACTTACTGTTGTTGCATGAGCAGAAAACACAAAAGAAGTCGGCAATTAAGCTGGAAATGCAGCACTTCAAATGTCATGCAGAGCTTTATGGGCAAGCTTTTCTTGTACTAGACAGCCGTGGCGAGGATTTGGAGGAGTTTTTTAAGCATGAATCTTCCCCATAACCACCTGCATTCTCATCCGAAGGGTCCCTCAACTCTTGCACCACGTCAGATTTGTTGGTATATAACTAATATATATAGTACAAATAGCACCATTACTGAATGATGATGAACCAGTTGCGCCAGATATTTACGACTTCATTATTATTGACGGTGGAGTACTAATACACTCACTTCCTGGTACAACTGTCCAAGGCAAGACCTTTGATTCATATTTCGACAAGGTTTTCTGCCCAAGAGTCCGCCACGACTTGAAGCAATCAACAAGAGTAGATATTATCTGGGACCAGTAACGTGCACTGACGATCAAAGGAGGCACAAGGGAAAAACGTGGAACGGGCATACGACAACGCGTATCTGGTACTGCCAAAATCCCAGGAAATTGGCTGAATTGTTGATAACAAGAAGGAACTGTTCTCATTCCTATCAAAAAAGATAACAGAAGAACATTTCCCAGATGACAAAAATGTCTCCATCACTGCAGGTGATCAAGTCCATCATGTTGGAAGCAGTCCCCCAATGGATCAATGCAACCATGAGGAAGCGGACACGCAAGTCTTAGTACATCTCCTCCATGCCCTCCAAACTTCATCACTTGGGATGGTGTATACTGGAGACACAGATGTTGTTGTAATCCTTCTGAGTGATTTCCATCACATAAAGGCTCTAAATCCAGCCGCAGGAATATGGATCTCCTTCAAAGCAGGAAAGACAACCAAAATGATCTCACTGAATACTATCGCTACAAACCTGGGCACGACAACGTGCAAAGCCATGGCCCTTTTCCACGCATTCACTGGATCAGACAGTACTTCTTCCTTCAAGTTCAAGGGTAAGCGGTCCTGCTGCACGTTGATGCACGAAGTGCCATCCCTGATGGAGGAATTTGCAACTATTGTCGACTGTCCATTCCAAACATCGCCAAAGTTGAAAGAAGTGGCAACATACTTTGTCTGTAGGCTCTACTCAAACGAACCAAACGAGGAAAATGATCTTGACCTCATCCGAGTGAGGTTGTTTTCACATAAGACTAGGGACATGGAGAAACTAGAAACCGCCAACTAGTGATGCTTTGGATCAACATCTCCAAAGGAGCGTCTTCCAAGCGAGCATCTGGGCAACAGCCCACATGTCCATGATGCCTGCCAACAACCCAACTAACTAAGGGTGGAAGGAAGAGGACGGCAAACTGCTTCCCATTTGGACCACGCTGTCGCTCGCCAAGGATATGTTCAACCTGGATGTGAAGTGTTCTTGCCAAAACACTAGCTCTCAGCGCAAATGCGTGAAGACAAAGTTGAAGTGCACTCGCCAGTGCAAGTGCACATGTGAGAAGTAGCTGGACTATAACTGTAGTTTCCAATACTATGTATATGGAGCTTTGGTTAATTTACTAGCCATTCTTGCACATTGAATGTTTTAGGAGTTTTTTTCAACCAATTGCGAAAGCATTTACTTGGTATGACTCATTACTTGTTATGTCCTAATACAAGAGACGATAAAAATAATAAACAAAATGCTGTAATCATGTTTATTTGACTTTTAATAAATTACTTGTACATGTAGACATAAATATGGAGACCAAAATCACCATCCTGGGTTCAATAGTACAAACGTTTTGAGGCATAATGTGAAAAAGCTAGAAAATGGCAGCCATCTTGGATTTTGGTGGCCATTTTGATTTTTTTTTATCTCACTGCTTGACACTCGAACCAGAATTCTTCTTTGGACCCTTACTTTCAAATTGGTACTGAAAAAGAAACTTTTGCATCAATGTGAATCAGTGCCTGGACACCCCTCTAGGAGCTTCCTATAGCTTCAGCCCTATTATTTTTTGATTAGTCAGCATAATTGTATCTTACATCGTATGTTGCCTAAATTAGGCACAGTATAGTCCACAGTATATGGATTCAGCACACTTCATAATCAGGGATTGAGTAAAAAAAAAAAAAAAAAAAAAATTTTGGAGTGTATTCCAGTATTTATGCATTTTTGTGATAAAAACATAATGATCCGCTAAATTAAACAATAGAAGATACCGATGAAAAATGCATGTATTAGGCCCTGGATTACAGTTGAAGAGTTTGAATGCAAAACCCACAAAGTCCACTCAACCTCTTTTGTTTTAAATTGAGTTTTTTTCTGTCCACACAATATGCTTGGTTAAAAAACTCAATTTAAAACAAAAGAGGTTGATTGGACTTTGTAGGTTTTGCCTTCAATTGTTCAGCAATAGTGACATTGTCTTCTAGGGGAAATGTACAATGTAATAAATGCACAGGAAGTCCTCTATTGGGGATGTACGGCCATGAAAACTGCCTTTATGTTTTTATCGACTCTTTGTGCAAGGTCTTGACAGCAGAAAATATCTTACTCACTCATACTTCTCAAGCCCATTTCCAGCCTTGATGACATAGTTACTGGGGATGTAGCCCTCCTGGCTGGAGATAAATAATCAGGAAAAATGTAAAAAAATAATTCATAAAGCACTCGTCACATCAGCAAGGGTATGGTTTTCAAATGGGCTGCAACGTTGTTGAGAACAGGTACAATCACTGGAAAAGACCCCATTTCATATTTAGAATAGATGAGGCCATGACAATAAAGTAAGTAGCATTGATAGAGCTGTCAGGGAACGGACATCATATATGGTAAGCGAAACATGAAAAGATCTTTCTCCAGACCTTGTGCATTTTTATTCAGAGGTTGTGCCATTCTCACCAGTATTTGTCTCTGGCTCTCCACCAATTTGTTTCTGAAGTGTCGAGGACTGTGTATTCTTCACCTTTGCGGAGCTCCAATTCTTGATTTCTCATGGGCACAAAGTTATACTCCGCTACCACGGTAAATCCTGAACATGAACTGGTCCTTGGAGGTGGTTGAGGCTGTAGAGGAAGTGATTGAGGACTTTTTTCCTGAGGGGGAGCAGAGGCAATAGCAAGCATGAAACAGGAAATTAACCTCTTAAATCCGAATGCCCCCGGTACTGGGAGCAATCAATAAAGATAATAAATACAGCATGTCTCCAAATAGCAACATCATCATGCAGCATGTTTCACTCATTCCCTACAGCAAGCCGCTGCCAACGGCGCGGTGAATTCTACCATTTATTACGGTAAGCCGGTGCCAGCGGCGTGGATGACCATTCGCAGTCCGATGAAAACACAAAATCGGTTGACGATCGCGGTCATGGGCCACCTGTACTTCAAAACTTTATATAGTGTAATTTTCGAGAAAAGTCCATACAAACATGACAATTTTATTTAAAAGTATTCCTTAGGGACTGCGTTAAAGGAAGAAACTCTGCAACAATCTCATGTTGACCATTTTTACCTCAGCCGAACACATATCAAGCACCAAGCAAGTAAATAAGCATGTAGCAAAACATAAGATAAAATAATATCAGTGCTCGATCGCTAGCGTTTCTACTGAATTAAAGTTATGCATACAAAAATATATCAAATGAAAGAGAAAAGTCCACAGAATCCAACAATATAAACCATGTCATTTCAAACCAACACCAGAACAGCGGATATACACTTTACATTCTACACCGATGAGCAAAATTTTTTTCTTACCTTTGATATTTTGTAATAAAAACTGTATTTTAGGGTAAATCTGCACCTGCTGTTGTTAGCCCAATGTGTCGGTGTTATCCTGAAACTAGATCTGCCAATCTCCGTGCTTCTTTTTTCCGGGGCACTGCTTCAAAGGAGGTCAGGTCCTGAGCATTCCACTTGCACACAATGTATTTTCCCCTCTTTGATTGGCCTGTGATGCTCTCAGTAAGACTTTGTGGGTGACCATTTGATTCTATGGGCTCTGATATTTCCAACAAGCCCTCAACCACCTTAATTGCACAAACCTAGCCTGAGATGTAGCCTTGCATGCCCGGTGCATCTAATTGAGGGTCCTTGCGCCATTACGCACATGTACTCAAAGAATGCAACAATATAAATGCATAACTGGTTTGTTTTGGTGTTTACGCTATAATTATCCACTAAATAATAGTCATTTTCATATTCGTTTTTAAGGGTGCATCTGACAGAGAATCCTTGCGCCATTATGCGCAAGTACTGAAAGAGCACAGTTATACAAGCGCTAAATCCGTGTGCGTGACGTGTTTTGTAGACTCACTCTTCATATTTGCAAAGAGACACTCATGCAGTAGCCTAAACAGTCAGCATAGTGGCTAAGGCGGAGCGCTCTACTTTGGGAAATCCGTGTTCAAATTTTGACAAAGCGCACATTCCTTTTGAGCAGCTGAAGCACAGTTCTTGTAAAGATGATTGCTGTGATGTTTGTTCTCTTTACTTTTTACCATTTTTTTACCTGATCTTTCTATTTATAATTTTGTTTATTACCTTGTTTTATTGAAAATATATTTGCTCCAATGATGTCAAACCTGATTTCCATTGTATGAATTTTTTTTGAATGGGAAATGTATACAGGACTGGTTGCAATTAAAAAATATATAATTAAATAAAATTACATAAAAAATAGTGTATTTAGATGGCATGTATGCCTTTGGTGACATACAGGTGAAATTAAATTAGTTTTACTGTTTGGTTACTCAGAAATCTAAAATGGCATACAGTACCCAAAAAGATGCTGATTTAGAGATGCCATCTAGACATTCCTGAACTAAAACCTCTCTAATTTTGCGCTAATTTACTTGATAAGAATAAACTTTGGCACAGACCATGGTGAGATTCTGTGCTGTCTTTTATTTTTTTTTTTGAAGTTTAGGTACCCAGAGAAGCATTCGGGTGTGTTGACTACCAGTCAAGAAAATTTAGAGTTTAATTTCTAGTGCTGCTGTACGCGGCACCCAGATAACAAAATTCTTCTGGTCCATATCCGGCCCACACCTGACACGTTCGGCCTACATATCCGGCCCACATACCGCATGGAATGATGGCACTTGGGCGCTCCGTTCCCGTTTGCCAGAACTTGGCCACAACCAAGCCATCACAATGCCAGATGTCAGCCAAGAACATTTGATGCAGCAAATGTGGGCCAGTTTTGGTTCACTTACAGTCACTCTGCCAAATATTTGCCAATTGTGGGCCATATTTGTTTTGTAATATGCGGGAAAAATTCAGCATTTACCACATGGGCCACTTAAGGCTCACATCTATTTTGTCCGGGCCAGAAGAATGCCAAAAGTGCCGGATCGTTGCTTGATGTGGCCCACATCCGCATGCTATCTGGGTAATAGCATTTAGTAGCCAAAGATGGTACAGATAACATATCAGGTTGCTAGGGCATGCGCAACTTTCTCCTCTACCGCGATAATTGGGTCACTTAAAACATCCGAAAACAGTTTCGTGCAGCTACCTCACTAGTGCATTACTTTACATAAAGACGAGATGGAGCAAAGCAGCAATTATGACAAATTGAAATATATTTGAAACAATGCCACCATGTCCCCCAAATGGCCCAGCTGAACACCGTCGGCATAAACCCCATAAAATGATCAATCTTCTGCAGATACAGCCTCATTTTTGCCAGATATCCAGTAAATAAAATCGACTATGGACTAAAACAGAAGTCACTTATAGGCCTACTTACCTACTTAAATGGCATTTGGCAAGCTTTGCGTTGAGCAAATTCCTCGAATTGTCTTGAAATTTATAAAATAGCCATGAAAGTTATCATTGAACAGGTCAACAGCTATCTTAGCTTGATCTGTTATCAGCTGGCTGCATCGTTGCTTGACGGAGGGTCGTCCGTGGTGCGGCAACTGCTAGTAAGAAAGCCGAATGAACTTAATTTTTGCAGCTTTGCTACCCTCTCCTCCTGTGCTTTATTTTCTATATTGACTACTGCGGAATGTTTGAATGGAAGTTTGAAAATTTACTCGTAAGTCTGATCTTCACATTTTGCGCTCGAACTATCCGCTGTCACCCTGGTCACATGATCAAATCAAATACAGACTTGACAGACATTGGACAACACATTACCCAGCAATCACCTTGATATATTTGCAAATCAGTGTGAAAGTGTGAAAGAAAAATTAAAAATTAAATTAAGTTAAATAAGAGATGAATTAATTTAATTAATTTTTTTATAAAGTGTGTAGTTTAAGCACATAACTTTGTCATAAAATGCTATGAACTATTGTTCGTAAGAATCCCATGATGAAGATAGGCTTGGCTTTATGAGGGTTTATACATACTTCTTGTTAATTAATCTATCGAATGTAGTGACTTCAGTGTAAGCTCAGAGATGTCTTTTGAGTCTGTCTGCCTTTGATTTGTCATTTAGATTAAATACTGTATCGATTCATCTTCCTTCTCAGAAATGCGAGTTCTTGAATTCGCAGACTGTTTTGGGAACTTGGCGGAGATTTTACGGGAAATTTTCCCGGTCAAATAGCGCGCTATTCGTGTCTTCTATCAGCAAGAATAGCTGGCTAATTTGACATCGGGCTAATTTCCAACCAGCAAAATAGCGCGCTTGTTCAAAACTTCGGTCTGAAGAGAACATGCATATTGGCGACTCAGCTCTTACTTGTCATCATCCTGGCAGTTACTTGGTTGCTGAAATTCTAGTCTGAACGGTCTGAACTCTTTACTCTCGTCTGTCTGGGTCTATGCAACTGTGTTATTCTGGCTGAAGTTGTTACGATGTTGCGATATGCACGCAGCCAGTTCTGCTTCCATGCAGGCACATTTAGTGACCGTTTGCGGTCTCTCCTATAAACTATGTATGACGTTTTTGTTTTTTTTTTTCATTGAATAAAAAAAATAAAAAATACTGCGAGATAAAGTGGGGGGACAAAATGACTTTGACAAAAAGTGGTGGGGACACGTCCCCCCACCCCTTAAACTGACGCCTATGCACCTGCGGTATTCAAACCTGTGGAAATTCAGGTCTATTTTAAATTCTCGTGCGGATCCCAAGGTTTCGAATGATCCCAAATATGTCCTGCTGTATTATATGGAAATGTGTATAAAATTATGTACAACATGTAGATATTTTTGATTTAATGTTATGCTTTGGCCATATAAACATAGTGTCCTAGACCAGCAGGTACAGAATATTGTCCGACAAAATGACACAATGCTTTTCTTTTCTTTTTTTTTTTACTTTGAATCTACTTAAAGAAAAACTTCAGTGAAAAGTTAGAGTTCAAGGGATTAAAAAGAAGGACAATGCAGCAGCAGCACAAACCTCTTCAGGGGTCGGGGGAAGGGGTTTCCTGGATTTTCTTCGTGATCCATTATTGAGTAATCCTTTAGAACAGCGAGAGAGGAGATTTTCATGATCATTAAACCCTAAGTAGCCTGTCCTGCTCTGTTAAACATTTTCTAAAAACAAGCCAACCAGATAAGCTTTTGGTTTTAGTTCCCTTTCATCATGACTAACACACTGTCATAGGATGCAAAATACAAAGGCCACATATTAGTCAGACAGCATTAATCTCAAGGCAGACTGAGTATCCCAGCTAATCCTGGGTCAGTACTGCACTGGTGAGACAGTCAAATGTTTGGGGAAATTCTGAAATGCCATAAGCCTCAGCGCTCTATACATTGCATCACCAGCGGTGGCTGTTAAATTGAAAATTGGTGAAGCACAGAAAAAGCTTAGAAAGAAATGACTGGTCTTGACCTGTTGTCAACCATTTATTTAAACTGATATTACGTGAACAATCAGGACTATTCGATGTATCCAGTTCTCATTACAGTATGACTAGAACTGAGAGTCTCTTGACCTGTTTTCAATAGTTTTCCTTAATTAGGAATTTTTTTCAATGATCAGAATAAGCCATTGGCAGTTGAGCACACAGTTTAATAGAGAATGTTTAATTCAATTTACAAAAAAGACAAACTATTCTGATAACTTTTAGCACATATTGTATTGGGGCCTGTTTTCTTCACAATGTATATGAAAACTCTTATTTCAGTCGTAAAACTGTCAGGAGTCTCATATCACTTTTTGGCCAATGACTCCCGCCTTTAATAATTCAGCAGTACCTGCTGACGTTCAGAGTCTGGCTTTCGGCATGGGTAATTGCATTGACAATGTGAGTGATTAGATGATATCTAACGAACTGATGATGGTTGAAGCTTAAACTGAAGCCATTTTCCTAGGATCTAGAAGGAAAAAGCAGTAGATTAATGCCACTAGTCTTTCTCTTTCCAAGTATGAAATGAAGTTTGCTGATTCTGTCCATAACTTGGGTGTACGCTATGACCATTCCATGTTGATGGAATGCAGATGAGCCATCTTTGCAAAAAACTGAATCGACATCTGCGCAAGATTGGCAAGATTTGCATTTATCTCTCGGTTGAGGCGGCTGCCAGGCTAGTAGTGGCATTTATCGTGTCACACCTCGACTACTGTCACTCGCTGCTTCCTGGTCACCCAGATATGAAGCTTGCCGAGCTCCAGCGTGTACAAAAATGCATAGTCAGGATGGTTCTCTGTAAGCTTTGTCAAGTTAGTGCTACAAAAACTCTCCACTGGCTTCCAGTCAATGCTTGCATTGATTACAAAATTGCTACCCTTTGTTTTAAATGTCTTCATTCTGATACCATGCCAATTTACTTGACTGATCTTCTTCACCCCTATCATCCCGTTCGCACTTCACGCTCACAAGACACCTCTCTTTTCTCAGTCCCAAGGTACCAGCTGAGAGAGAGTGTGTATTCCAAACTTGTGTTAAGATCTTGTTACACGTGTAATTTGTCTTTTAGTGTTGTTATTCCATGGTTATTTAAGTATGTTTACACGTTTTTCACTGTTGTCATATACTTGTATTCAAAATAATTTTTTTATGGTAAGGATGTCCTAGTTATATTTAACGTATCATGTAATGCTTACTGGTATTTAATTAGAGAGTAAGATTCTTTCAATACTGTAGTGAGACCTAACATTTTGAGCATTGTAAAGTGCTCAGAGCTTGCTCCTGGTGTTGTGTTCCAGGGTTCTGGCCTTTGGCCAGAACAGTATTATTCATGGTTTTAACAGTTTCATGTATCAAGATTCCATAGTTCATAGTTTCATAGTTCATAGTTCATGTCACAGTTTTTGCATTTCATGTTTCACATTCCATGTTTTTACTTTTCCATGTTTTTGTTCTCGCCAGGTCTGCCATGCCACTCCACCGCTTGTCTGCGTTCCGCCCCGTGCCTTCGTTGTTGCACATTTCTGAGCTCTGGTTGGCTTTGGTATTTCCCCTTCCTTCCATGCTGTGCTGGATTCGGGCCTCTCTAAGCTTAATTGACAATTAACTGTTTTTAAGTTACTAACATTTACTAACACTCACTGGGTTGGTGTAATTCTTAGATAGGCACATTACTAATACTACTATTTTAGACAGGGAGTTTATTGTCATGATTCCTGCTTTGCTATTTCAAGATCTTGCTGTGCTTTTCTGTTCTTAACATTCATGCTTGCTTCCAAACTGCATACTTAATTGGTACTTAAGCTGAGCACGCTCATTCTCTTAATGAGCAGGTCATGTCATCCAATCTCTGTCCATGTCTTGATCTTGCCATGCCTCTTGTTTCTCTCTCTCTCCAGGTGTTACCCCTCATGTCATGATTTTCAAGCCTTTATCTGGATGCGGTGGAAGTTGGCTGGCAGACAGTGTCTCGCGTCTCGTTGCATGTGCAAGTTTAGCCAAGCTCTTGTTATCAAGTTCCCTAGCATTTCTAGTTTCAAGTCTTGTCCTAGCCTCTTGTTTTGTGTGTGTGTGTATATATATATATATATATATATATTAGTCTGGTTATTTATTTTCCTTGATCTCTTGCCTGGAGTTTCCAGTGCCTTTTGTTTTTTGTCATTTTGCATTCTTTGTTTATAGCTCTGTGCAGCATACTTTAGTTTGTCTTTTGCAACCCTTTGGGCCAAGTTTTTCGTTGGCCCTCGTGCCTGTTTTGTTTTTTGTTTAATAAATCCTCATTCCTATCTCCCCGCATCTGGTGTCTACCTGATTCCTTATCACCTGGCATGAAATTTATCACGCTTGACAAATAAAATAAAAAATAATAATAATTAATAATAATCATCATATTACACTACCCAATCTTAGTGTCATTGTTGTTTAATAACAGCACTGAATGCAAAAATTTCCCACGAATATCCATGATTGAATAATGTTCATCAAAATTTAATTTCACCTCGGTGACTCGTTTTACTCTTCTGTAACCTTAATGAAGTAAACTGGCCACATCTGACAATGTTGTGTGTTCATAGAGTTCACGCAGCGCTAGTTTACATTAATGACTGAAAACAGGTCAAGACCAATCAGAATTTAAAGGGATGTTCTGTGCTTCACCAGTTTTTCATCTCACCAGCCCCCACTGCATATCACACGCACCTGAAAGCAACATAAGTGATCGGTTTACGTGGCACACACCTCTGTTCTTGTTGTCCAGCACTTGGCAACCCACAGCTTGCTTGACCTCCTGCTTACAGCACAACCACATCCCATCAATCCAGAAACAAGGGTGATACTTCTGCACCAAGTCCTTGTTAAACCGCACCACTGTGACCGAAAGCATGCAAGACTCAATGAAAAACTCCTTACAATTCTACTTTTTTCTCACATTATGGTAGTGTTGACACTGCAATCAGAGTTAACGACAATAGAGGATGGTAAGTTCATTCACTTGTTTTTATGAGTACAATTGCAAGTCTTGCTAAAAATGTTTTATCAGAGACAATGCATGTAACATCACAAAAACTGAAATGAAGGCCACAGTGCTAAAAGTGCTAAAATGTCCATTTTGAGAAAATCGAGGTTGCAGACATGGGTAGCTATAAAATGTTTTCCCATCCTTACCGCGCGATGTGTGAAAATGTGGCGACTACTTTCAGGACTAGGCTCTTTAATTGGTCGTGAACCTACTTAAGCAAGATCCAAAAGGTCAATTTTAAAAACATACAGATGATATCCATAATTAAAACCATTGAAAAAATCAATAACCATTACTTGAGAGTGAGACATGCTGATGCTTATGTGAGCTTAACGAGGTGTTCTGGCAGAAGGAATAACCATTATTTGCTCGTTCCTTCCGGTGACTGGAAGGCATATGAATGGGAGGAAACTGACCATGCTTCAGCTTGTGTATCCACCGCCTCCTTATCTCATCACTTCTCGCAAAGATGTAAAGTGGTCCTTCATCGTAGATGATCTATTGTGAGTCGGTATTAAAGAGTCAAAATGGTCATTTATCAGCCTTGTCAAAATAAATCAGCCTGATGTTTTGCAAGGAATGTTCTTTCCTGCTATCATAAGTCCCCTCCCACAAATGGTGCTTAAACTTTAGCTTAACACTCCGATGGCCCGCCTTCGGGCCCATCAGGGAAGTTAAAAACAAGAACAGATTTCAATTTACCTTAGTACGTCCTCCATAGGCATTTTAAGAAAATGTTACCGGTGTGGTGAGGGGTAGGAAGGTAAGAAGAACCCCACAAAGACATAAAAAGAGAGATAAAAATTTCACACTTGAAGTTAGAGATATTACATGCATCAGATACCCAACTGCACCTGACCTGAAAAGGGAACTGTCGTTCGATGGGTGCACTCTCCTCTGGGAGCACTGTCTCCACGCATTTGATCTTTTCAATATCCACTGTCCCTTTCAGACACTTCTTTTTCTGAAATGAACAAAAAGCGCAAATTGAAAGATCATTTGACAGAGCTCTTATGCAGTGGTTCTCAAGCTCAGTCCTAGGGAACGGACCACTGTGTATGCAGGTTTTCATTGCAACCACAACTGCAGTCCCAGAATTTTATTAAGCTGTTATTTTGTCCTAATTCATCACATTTCATTTATTAACTCCCTGCCTTCACATTATGCAAGAAATACCAATGCCTGTCATGGGGAGTGAAAGCTCCATATCCATTTTGTGTTGAAAATGCAGTACTGCAAGTAACTGCACAAGGTTTAACATATTGACAAATCCAAGTAATTCTAAGATTATTCAATGAGCTCCTGTAGGTTGCTTCACACAAGCTTATAGTTCATAAAATTTTTTTCCCTGTGATATTAATGTAAAACAGGTGTGAGTCATTGTTTTGCCATCAAACAAATTAAGAGCCATCTGATTTTTTTCAAAAAAATTCATTGGTACATTTTCGTTTTAATTTCTCTTTTTATTCAAGCATTTCCCATATTGTAAGGAAAGTGCTTAGCACACTGATGATGAGCACGGAGGACAGGAAGTTGAGGACTGGACTCAGGTGCAAGGATGGACTTGGTTGTATTTAATATGCTTTAGGCACAGCACGAAGGCACATGTGAAGCGACACAACACAAATGATGAAACAATGTCCCTTAAAGACACTACTGGTAATACATTCACTGGGATATAACTAGTCCAACAATGTATTACTAATAGAAAAGAAGAAGGAAATGAGGTCCCTTAATTATGAAGTTAAGTGCTGACATTAACAATAAACGACACTAAGATAAAGGCCTCTCTCTATCTTACACCCTGCGGGAAGCGTACATTTTTGTTACTTTGTATTGGTATTTCCAATGCAAATACCATTAACCTACTCAGTGTCCAGGCTGCCTAAGTAGAAAATGCATCTGCACCAAATTGAGTGCCTATGGGTGCGTTGGTCTTAAAATGAGGTGTGGTCAAGCACATTGCTATCTTGAGCGAATTGTAAAAACATTTAATTTCATGACTGGACTCTCTGTCCATAATTTAATATTAATGTCTAGAAAACTCTCAAAGAAGTGCTTTTGTCACTCTCTTAAACCCATGGAGCTACTTCGGATCCCAAAAAATGAATTTGTAAATTTTGAAAGCAGTGCAGCAGATTGACTGGGAAAGTCTCTTAACTGGGGGCAACTTAGAAACACATTTCAAAAAGGTTCTTAATCAAGTTACATAACTTAATTGAAGAGTTTTCACGAAAAGTGAAGAGAAAAAAAAGAAACAACTTACTTCCTTCGCTTAATGCAGATATATTCAGTTTAATGAAGGAAAAAGATTTTGCACTGAAAAGAGCTCTGAAGACAAAATTAACTTGTGACAAGCTTAGGTTTACATCATTACGCAACAAAGTCACAAAAGCAATCAGGACGGCCACAGCCAATTTTTTCAAAACAATTAGTAATGGTGCAAAAGGTAACACCAAACTAAATTGGTTACAGATTAAAAACCTAATGTGAACCAAGCATATGCCTAAGTAACAGTTACAACTAAAACTGCAAGGTAAATTGGTGCAAGACCCAGCACAAATTGCAATAGCTTTCATTGAATATTTTATCAATTCTGTGGCTGAAATTGCACAGAATTTCCCTTTAACTGTGGAAAAAACTTTTAGAGCTGATGAAAGCATAAGGGTTCGAAGAGGGTGCGAAGAGGGTTCAGGCGCGAAAGAGTGTTTCACGATCGCTGTAATCCGTTTGATTTGCCTGATCAATGTCTTTACAAGGGGTACAGGTTTTCCACAAAAGGATTACAGTATATCTGTCAGCTGCTGGAGCCGTTCATTTCTAATTCCACAATTCCACTGTAATTATCCTACAACAGAGACAGTGTGAAGAAGTAAAGCCATGTACATGTCTATATACATTTGCTGCACGTATAAGATATATTAAGCGTAGGCCTACTGACCACTTTGCTGTATGTTTTTATACTTATTTTTTATTTGCTCTCATGTTCTTTTTGCTCCACTGGGGTCGCATCTGAAATGATAAGGCCAAAATCACATGCCATAATGACGAATTTCATAAACACATAAATTTATGGAACACACAAATGTTACTGTAGTCAGATCTACTCGTGCCGTCATGGTGGGGAAGTAATATTATAATCCCACTAATTTACGCATTGACACAGTCGGCGATTTTTTTAGCCAGCATTCCTTGTGGCTTTTGGCAGCTGCAACTATGTTGCTTTTTGCCTGGATGATGGATTTATAGTCCTCGTATTTATTTAAGATTATCTGCTCCGCCGTTGTGAAGTATGCGGCTCGGGAGGATTGTTCCATGTCTGCGATTGGTCGTATACAGCAAACACCGCCCTTTTTATGTGAGCTTGCACAGATCTAGATTGGAAACCCCTGTTTTCACTTAACGAGTTGATAACCGGCTTAGTGAGACCGATAATCAAGACCGCGGATGTCTGGTTAAGTACAGCTGGGTAACTGAGGGAAACCCCGGGTATGTTAATCCAGCTTCGTGAGACAGGCCCCAGCTTATGACTTGTGCACTGCCACAAGGATCTATACTTAGCCCTCTTCTCTTTGTGAGACATATCAATGATCTCCCATCTGTGTGCTGTAAGCCACAATAGAATCCAGAGAGAACGGAAACTTAAGGACTTTTTTACAGACGTATGATGCTGATCAACTTATCTGAATGGCCCCTGTATCCTGGCTGAGACATTTCTAGGCAGGGAAATGAAGATGGAAGTGTTAATGAAAAAGAAAGAACAGTGCACTGCGTCACGAATGCAGGACCCCGGCCAACAGACCCGTATTGTTCTAAAAGCCTCAGCCCCAACCAGTGACCTTTCCGAAGACATGGTAGTGAACTAAATTAGGGTCTTTCTGATGCCAACTAAATTTGCCAATCCAATTTGTCACAGATGGAGTGGCCACCTGCTGCGGGGCTCATGAACTATCTCTGAGTTAATGGTTGGCGTCAAATGTCTTGCAAACCACCAGAAAACAGCCGACCATGAACTTTTGGCCCGCACTGCCTATGTCGGACAATGCCACAGTGCCATAAAATGGACTTTGACAAGACTGCGCCAGTAACCCTAAATTGCATCGCCTTCTATGTAGGAATTTCCAAAGAAATTCTGATTTAAATGACTCATTTCACCCACAAGGTTACCAGAATAATGTGTATTTCTGTTATGCTGGAAGATAAGAGCAGATTAATAACATTAATGCAGATTATCCTTGTAATTCTGTAGTGTTCCAGACGTTTCGTGGCCAACTGTAGTGCAAGCAGGTTGTGTTTAGTATCATTTTGCTCCACTAAATTTCAAGAGTCACATGGGGCATATTTTAAAGGAATTAAAATTTGAGCCATACTCTCATTCAATAACTCTGAAATGAAATATACTTCAGTTTTCCTTGTGGTAATATCTCCTCCCAAAGATTCTCTGGAGAGGGGGGAGATTTCCTGTCTCTAATTACTCAAATGACCTATGACCCCGCCATAAGACGCAGCCTGGATTTTGGGCATAAAAGGGGGAGAAACAAAGAAGTCGGGGAAGCTTGTATTCATCCTTCTCTCATATACATCGTGTATATGTGTAGTTTTGAGCTGCGCCAGGTATGAGACGACGACTTCTTCTTTTTATCTTTTTGTAACGATGTAATTGGATTTGTGATTTAAGCTTGCCTGCCTTGCGAAATAAATTGATATTTACATCCGATTGTGGGAGTCTGTTTCTGACTAACATGTTCCTTCCAGTTCGGAGCCTGTCTGCTGATTGAGTAACATAGTCCGTAAAACACGCTTGGTTTCTGCGTTAAAAGGTGGGTTTTAAATGTTGTGATGAATGTTATTTTGGTTGGCCTCGAGGAGACTCCGTTACACTGAGTGGCTGGGGCATATTTCGTTACCATCTCAGTCCCCGAACAGAGACCTTACAATTCTAACCCCAAGTCCCTGAGCGCGTCCGTTAAACTTTGGAGTTACTCATTTTGGGCCCCGGTAATCCCTAATCATAGTTATTTTCTATGTCAAATTATCACGTTTAATAATACCTCCAACCAATTGGACTGTACAGATGTTTTCGTCCGGCGGAATAGGGTATAGACCAGTCCGATGAGTCCGATGCACAACAGAGCTCTGAAGTAAGTAGTTGTTCATAAATTGGAGTCAGATCAGTCTTGATGTGTGTCGCATCTGACATGATCATAGACGCTGCCCTTCTGTCTTTGCTAACTGCCTGTATATCTGAATGTTTTTAAGATGACTTGTTGTGAATATCCTCTTGTGCCCTGTTTTCTAGATGTGTTTTTACCGCATGACTTGCATAACTGTTTCTGCTTTTAAGTTGCTTCCTTGACCCCTTACCCTGTTTGTGTTTGTACCTATTATGTTCATATATTTTGCATCATTGTTAGTACTTGTGCCTGTGCTTGTGTTATGCTTGTGCTTGCGGCCTGCTGCTCCAATTCAAGTAATTTATTTTGTTTGTATTTGTGCTCATTTATACTTGCTTTGCATTGTGTTGTATTGTTTCTTTCCCTTTCTTCTCATTCCCATTTTCCCATTGCCCTGTGTCTTTTCTTTTTTAGGCTGCCTTATTGTCAGCTGGCCGAAGATGACAGCTGAAAATTAGCCATGTTGGCTAGAGCTGCCCTGTTTACTGTTGTGACAGTTCATTGATGAGGACTGTCCTCATAATAATAAACTAATAAATAAAAATAAAATAAATAAACAGAAGGAATGTTTGAAGTGCTGAAAATGAGCTTCAGATCTTTGGATAAGTTGTGCATGGGATGACCCATTGTCTGCAGTTATCTGAAAAAATCTATTTTGAATCCGACCTGATTCATTAATACAGTGCCTGCAACCCATCTGTCCAGCTTCTATGAGCGAATACAAAATCCTGCATTTTAATTCACAATTATTTACAGTTTGGCAGAAAAATGAGGTGGCCACAAAAAAACAACCCTTTTTGAAACAGCAAAAGCAACATTGACACCAGCTATAATTAATCCAAAGTTTTTCTTGATTTGACCTTCAATCGTCAGCCAATCGGAAGCAAGTTTCTTTTTTCATTCTTGTCGGATATTATTCAAGGGGTTTCGGTAGAGTAATCAAAATAACATTATTTTCGTCTCTTTCTCGCATGCCGTTTTTTCTTACTGGTTTTAATTTCTGTCAGTCGTTTCCCACGAGCACGTCACTATTGTTTTACCCACGACCCTAATTTAGTATCTGTTATTTTTTTGTTTGATTGTTTTATCCAGAAGTTGTCATGTAATGTAAAGCAAAGTTCAAATGCAGACCTGGAAATTCACTATGATGATTTTTAACATCAGAGTGTGAGAAAAATAATTTTGAACAATATTTAAAACGTGTTTTTATTATGTTTTTGGAGATTACTGTGTTCCGGTTTCCATACTTTAAGTAATGTTTTACTCGTCTTGCATGCTGCACAGACCCTTTCATCTGCAGTGTACGCTTTGTTTTTGTTTTTTTTCCCCCTGCTACCAGGCAAGTGTGCCCTTTTAATAGCAGATCGCCAAGGTGCTGGTGCATCTGGCTTTTAAAGGACAAGGGAGATGACACTCTGACTACCTTATTTCCTGTTACGCCCAAAACACGCCTATGATTAAGAAAGTCCGACCCCTATGAACCTTGCGCCTTGCATTGCGCCCTGATAACCCACCACTAAATTAGTGAAAATGGATTTGGACACCCCCAAAATGGACTTCCACCACACGGTTCGGACTATGTGCTTAGATCGTGAAAATAGGGTGCAAAGAGTTAGAATCTGCGCATGCGAAAATGCGGGAGATAAGTCTATACAAGGCTAGAGTTCAAACATAGTCATGTGGCTTACGAGACTTCGCAAACACGAAGTGCAAAGCTTGGTCTTAAATACCCCAACACTTCCAAACAGTGGATATGAACAACGACTGCATACAATAATTGCGGGCCTGACAGGTCTTTTTAAACCGGTGAGTTTGATGGCCGAAGGCATGGCCTTACACATATAGCATGATGTGAATATGGAACTTTTATTGTTCAAGGCAAGCATAGAAATTTGACAGTGTTGCTTGAAAGGGTAATGAAGAGACATTACCCTCATTTAAATTCTTGGGTTGCATTTGTGGTTGCAATGAAAACCAGCATGCGCGGTGGTCCCTCAGGACTGAGTTTGAGAACCACTCCAATAGAGTACACTGGACGCTGTTTTAAAATAGTTTTGTTGCAGTACACAGAGCTACAATCTCTTTAATTTCTTGAAGTGCTTTTGTTCATATCAGGTACACTATATCTAAACCATTTTTTTAAAAGCTGTTTTTTACTTAATGTAATAAGCAATATAAGTTAAATAATAAGTATACAATTTAAATTTAAAACGGCTTGAAATTGTGTAAACATCCACATAAATGCTTATGCTGTTATTGTTTCTCGAAGGAAACGTCAGACCCATTAAAACTGGCCATGCTGCTGCTTTTATTGACAAGCAAGAACAATAAGATGAAATATATCAAAAAACGACACTGTTAACCCAGAGAGTGTGGCAAAGTCGAGTTCAAACAATTGACTGTGCCACACATACCAGAGTTTACAGTGAAAGGTAAAGTTGGTCCAAACAATGGCAGGAGCTATAAATTCTATATTTAAATTGAGGACTTTTATATTGGATTGAGAGCATACCCCCTTTTCTATATCAAATTCATAGTAGGAGATCTTTTCTTGCGTCAGAACAAACAACCTCTCCTTGAAGTTCAGGGGTGATGTTTTCTTCTTTTGCTGGGAGCGTTTGATGAAGATATCCTCAAATATTGTATCTGACATTTCGCTGCCAGCATTGAGTATCTGTAAACAAGAAAAAGGGGGGGGGAATGGTCACCAACACCATCTGATGAGGGATTGAGTGTTTCATTCTGCAATGGCAGGGGCATTCAACCAGAACCAGAGTTAGCAGGGTCTTCCACAAGCTTATGTTAGCAACTTACATACCTCTCTCTACATGGTTCTGGTTCATACAATGGACAACCCCAATTCCGAAGTAGTTGAGACAAAGAGTAAATTCTGAAGGAAATCAAAACGTATTGACTTTCAAATCACATCAGCCAGTATTTTATTCACAATAGAACAGTGATAACATAGCAAATGTTGAAACTGAGAAATTTTACAATTTTATCCACAAAATGAGCTCATTGCAATTGCTGGCACAGATCTCAAAAAACTTGGGACAGGGGCCTGTTTACCCTGGTGTTGCATGTCCTCTTCTTTTTAATACAAAGTCGAGGCGTCTGGGCATTGAGGAGACAATTTTCTTGAGTTTAGCCATTGGAATTTGATCCCTATCTTGTATATTAATATTAATATATTAATATAAAAAATTTCATTATTTTCATCTGTAAAATGTTTCTTGTATTGTTTTGTAAATGCTTCCCAAAGGCAAACTCTTTGTCATTATACAATGCAATTTCTCAGTCATTATGCACTACCACAGGGGTGTTTAACCTTATGCAGAAAGGTGTGGCTGCAGGCTTTAACTCCAACAAAAGCATTAGACTTCAGGACTTCAGAGGACTCAGGTGTTAAACTGCATCGCTGAAATGAAAGCAAGTGTCTACCAGCCCTTTCTGCATAAGGGTCAATACTGCTTGGCAATATACTTGGTTTTAACAATTAGGTAGATACATGGAATGATTTTAAATCTGGGGAACTGAAACAGGAAGAGGTTGAGAGTAACCAGGCGTTTCAAAGTCAGGGTACTTCATGGCTTTTATACCTCTGACTGCACACCACTGATCAAGGCCATCCATTGGTAACTCATTGGGACTTCATTAGCCTTGTGAATTAAAATTCTATATTCAATCTGAATTTGTTTCTGGTCAGTTCTGATGTTATTAACCCTGCTGCAATGGGAAAATAAATAATTAAAACCTCACTTTCAATTTAGTTACCCTTTTGTGATGGTTGGTTTTTTGAGACGCCAAATGCTGTGGCTTGAATGAAAGGAAGTATAGCAAAATAAAAAACAAACAGACAAAATAAGAGAGGGAGACTCGCACTTCCAAAGGACCTAGATCCATTCCGAGTAACAATAAGGAAGCAACGCGAGCTCGACTGAACAAAATGAAAGGATAAAATCTCGGAAACCGAGATAAAAAGATTTAGCACCAGACGGTGCCCAGAAAGAGGAAAAAAGAGAGAAAGACTCCCTTGCTAACTAGCACTTTCCTCTTTGCAGCTAATTCCTCGACAATTCTAACTAGAGACCTTACCGGCTATAGTGCAAACAAAACACTGACACTCTAGCAAGAGCAGAGGGGTGGAATTGGGCTTAAAAAGAGTCCAGACGCTGCCCCCAATTGATGCCAGGTGGTCCAAGAATCCGATTGTGGGCAAAACGATATTGTCCCGGACGAGAGCAACAAAGAAAGCTCCCAAAGCCACCGCCAGCCTCCAAAACCATGACAGGACCCCTCCCTCTAAGGGACAGCTCCAGAAGTCCCGAGGGAACCCCCTGCACGGAATTCAGAAATGAGTGAGGGATCCAGAATATCCCAAGAAGGAACCCAGCAGCGCTCCTCGGGGCCATATCTTTCCCAGTCAACTAAAAACTGGACCCCACGACCAACACGCCTCTTGGCCAGAATGCGGCACACGGTGTAAACCGGCCCCCCATCAACCATTCCATTAGCAGGTGCCAGGACGCTAGTGCTAACCGGCTTAATCCGAGAGACGTGGAGCGACAGATGGATGCGCAAAGATCAAGGGAGCTTTAACTGGATGGTGACCGGATTGATCTTCTGCACAATCTTTTTTTTTTTTTTTAAATTTGGCATCTCCAATCCCACCTGAATCTGGAATGCCCAATTGGCGAACTATGTACAAAGCTTGCTCGTATGCGACCCCTTGCTGCCAACTCAGGATAGTGAAGACAGATCACGGCTCTCCTCCGAAGCACTTGCCCGTCAGCCACTGCTTCTTATACGCACATTGGTTGAATCTTCGCAAGTTCAGAACGAGGGCGGAGGACACCCGGACATGAACAAACATTGAATCTTCCTGACGAGCGCCTGTCTGGCCAACAGGAGGCGCTTGAGCAATGAACAAAGCTGTTTATTTATATCCCCTTACCCTGCAGTCCCTTCCCAATTTGAATCCCTGTAGCGCGACGGCTAATTGTGCGCTACGCTGAAAAAGCTGCCGACCACTGCCGGCTGGTACGACCGCGGCTCGAACCCTCGACATAAAAGTCGTAACCGAATGAGCTATCTGGCAGCTCCTTCTGCACAATCTTGAACAGGCCACTATAGTGGGGGGCCAGTTTTCAGGATTCTACCTTCAAGGGGAGGTCCCAGGTAGACAACCAAACTCTCTGACCCACCCGATAAGATGGGACCAAACGACGCCTTCTATCGGCGGTGGATGTTTGTTTGAGCCCCGAGCGCAACAGAGAAGAATGGACCCTGGTCCAAACCGACAGACAGCAACGCATGAAATGGTTGACCGAGGTAACCTTGGAATCATTCTCAGTCTCAGGAAACAGTGGGGGTTGGTAACCCACCTGAGCTTCAAACGGGGAAAGTTTTACCTGTGGAGGAATTCCTCAGTGAGTTATGGGAATACTCGGCCCATGCTAAAAATTGGCTCCATGAAGCTGGATTATCTGCCGCTAAACATCAAACAGTGTTCTCCAATGACTGATTAGTCTGCTCAGTCTGCCTGTTAGTCTCTGGGTGAAACCTAGACGAGAGACTCACAGTGGCCCCCAGCTGTTGACAAAAGGCCCGTCAGAATCTGACCGTACACTGAGGACCCCGGTCAGAGAGAACATCTTGCAGAAGCCCATGCAGTCGAAACACATGGTTAAACAAAAGAAGGCCTGTCTCCCATGCTGAAGGCAGCTTGGGCAGTACGACAAAATGAGCCGCCTTGGAAAAACGGTCAACCACAACCAGGATGACTGTGTTGCCTTCAGACACAGGCAGTCCCGTAATAAAATCTAACGCAATATGCGTCCCAGGGCACCTGGGAACGGGCAATGGTCACAGCAGACCAGAGGGAGGGAGGTGGGAAGTTTTGTTCCTGGAGCTGATGCCACAGGCAGCAACAAAGTCCCGAATGTCCCTCATCATACCCGGCCACCAAAAAAAATTGGGCCAGGAACCGCTTGGTCCAATGGGCCCCCAGGTGCCCTGCCAAGCAGGAAGAGTGTCCCCACTGGAGGACCTGCGGCCTAAACAAAACAACAGCCAGGGAAAAACAAACAGCCAGGAAGCTCCCCCCCCCAGGACCGGGATCGGTCTTCAAAGCCTCCTGAACCACCGCCTCAACCTCCCATTGAATGGGCGCCACAATCTGAGCAGCCGGAATAACTGGATCCAGGGTAGGATCGTGATCAGAGCTGTCGTAAATCTGCGACAAGGCATCAGGCTTAATGTTTTTAAAGCCAGGGCAGTAGGTCAGTGTAAAATTAAAGCGGTTAAAGAAAAATGACCTCTGCGCCTACCGGGAATTACGTTGCTTAGTTTGTTCAATATACTGGAGATTTTTATAGTCTGTCCATGCCACAAATGAGTGTTCAGCTCCCTGTAACAAGTGGCGCTACTCTTCAAGGGCCAACTTGACCGCCAATAACTCCCGGTCACCAATGCTGTAATTTTGTTCCGCGGCGGACAAAGACCGGGAGAAGTATGCGCATGGGCGTAGCTTATTATCCCAAAGGGGGCGCTGGGACAAAATTGCTCCCACACCAACCTCCGAAGCATCCACCTCCACCACAAATGGGAGGGGAGGATCAGGCAAAACCAGAATCGGCTCTGAGCTAAAACGTTTCTTTAATTCCTGAAAGGCAGCATCAGCTGCTGGAGACCAAAAAAAACACTGAGGAGGTATTCCTCCTGGTGAGCGCAATAATGGGGGCGGCAACCGCGCTAAAATTACGGATAAACCTCCTATAAAAATTAGCAAAGCCCAAGAAGTGTTGGACCTCCTTAACACTTTGAGGGGCAGGCCAATTCCTGACCGCAGCCACCTTGTCCGGGTCCATGCGGACCGACCCCTTGAAAACAATAAAGCCAAGGAATGAGACAGTTTGGGTGGGAAAAACACATTTCTCGGCCTTGACAAAAAGTCTGGAATTAAGCTGGGCCTGAAGCACACAACTGACGTGTTGTTTATGCTCTGAGAGTGTTGAAGAAAAAATCTAAATGTCCTCAAGATAAACGAAGATGAATTTCTCCAACATCTCTCAGAGGACGTCATTGAAGAGTGCCTGAAACACCGAGGGGCCGTTAACCAATTCGAACGGCAAGACCAAACATTCGTAGTGCCCGTATTGAGTGTTAAATGCCGTTTTTTCATTCACCCCCTCCCGAATGTGAACTAAGTTATAAGCATTACAGAGATCTAGCTTGGTAAAAAATTATGCCTCCTGCAGATGTTCAAATGCGGAATTCATTAACGGAAGGGGGTATCGGTTTTTAATGGTGATCTCATTCAAACCCCTATAATCAATACTGGGTCTCAGACCGCCATTCCTTTTTCCCACAAAAAAAAAACCCGCTCCAACAGGAGACATGGACGGCCGAATAAAACCATGAGGGAGAGCTTCCTGAATATATTCTCGCATGGCCTTACGCTCAGGCCCTGACAGCAAGAATAGTGAACCTCTAGGAGGAGTATTACCAGGGTAGAGATTGATCTCGCAATCTTACGGACGATGGGGAGGTAAAATCGATGTTCGTTGCTTAATAAAAACCTTGGTGAGATCAGCATAATCATTAGGAACATTAGAAGGCAAATTAAAGTTCAGGGTGGCCCCAAATTCCTCACCCTGTTCAGAATCTAACATTTCAGTGACTGATTCAGAATCGAAAAAATCGGCAATCAAAGAGAGCATCCCACTCCAACCCCTCCTCTGCCCCTCTTTCCAGTTTGGGAGGGTTCAGTGAGACAACCTTCTCACACTCGCTCCAGGCGTCAGCCTGCCCCATAGCTTGATGTCTGGGAAAACAAGTCACATTCTCCCTATAATGAGACCTACAATTGGGGCCCCAATGGACAATAGGATTATTCTGTTCCCACTAAGTGATGCAATGTCTATGTTCCCGTAGCTAAGAATGCCCGAAAACAATGGGGAAAGCAGGGGAACTGGTATTAAAAAACCTGAACCTCCTCAGAATGGCCACCAAAGGAAATGAACATATTTAGTGTTTGAGAAACTTTGGTTATAACTCCCGTTCCAAGCGGGCGACCGTCCAAAGTTCTCACAGAGCGTGGCTGTGAAAGAGGATAGGTGGGAACTGAGTGCCTCGTAGCCCTCTAAACATCCAAGAAACAATTCACGGTGCCCAAATCCACAAACGCTTCAATAATAACTCTCTTGCTCCCCCAGTCAATTCAACAGGGATTCGTGTATTGGGAGGGAAATTGGGTCTGCTCCTCTAGCGCCCCCCAAACCGCTTGAGGGATTTCCTGTTTCCCTGATGCTTCGGGCAACATGGACGGATATGACCTGGTTTATTACAATTATCCAGGTTTATGAGTCTGGCTCTCAAACGAGCTATCACTTGCATGGCCTCAACTGGAGTGGAATTTTCAGTGAATGGAATAGGAGCCGTACACTTGCCTCTAGCAACCTTAGCCCCGTTGTCCACAAGCGGCAATCTGTTTAGTTTCTCTCTGTTATGTTCGCGGATGCGATTGTCAATTTGCACAGCAATGCGAACCAAAGAATTTAAAGGTGAACAGGGCTCCAATGTAGCCAGCACGTCTTTTATCTCCTCAGACAGGGCAAGACTGAACACAGTTATAAGAGGAGCCTCCGGCCAGTCTGTCTTTGTCACCAGAGAGCGAAGTAAGATAGAAAACTTTGCAGCAGTTTGATGCATCAGAAACAGGGCAAAGAAACGCGTAGCCACATCCTGACCACAAATATCCTAATCAAAAACTGATCTCCCTAACAAGAGCCTTCACAGAATTTACGACGGGTGAATTAGGTCTGATCAGAGAGCTGACCCTAGTGAGTGCTGTGCCAGCCAAGAGGGATCATATAAATGCCACCTGAGAATCCTTGTTAACAAAACGTGACGGTTGAGCCTTAAAAAATCTTACAGTGGGCGATGAAATCTTTACATTTTCCGGCCTCGCCGCTATATCTTTGTGGCAATTGTAACTTCGGTTCTCGGGAAGGTGTTTGGGTGATGCTTGTGCAACATTTTGTGAAACTTGTGGAGACAGGGATCTGATACTCTTGGTCAAGCTTAAGAGAACGCTCTCCTGTTTCTGCAACAAATTCTCCTGAAAATTGAGTCTCTTAGCCAAACCAGCCTGTTGGTTACCCAGGCTGGAAAGCCCTTTGCCGAAACCAGACAGCATAGCTCACTGGCTGGTAACAACCTTTTCAGCCACAGCTGACGTCTCCATGTTGGAGTGTACTGTGATAGTTGGTTTTTTGAGACGCCAAATGCTGTGGCCGGAACGATAGGAAGTCCAGCAAAATACGAGACAAACACAGAAAAAAAAAGAGAGGGAGACTCACGCTTCCAAAGGTCCTAGATCCAGTCCGTGTAAAAAAAATCTCGGAAACTGAGATAAAAAGATTTAGCACCAGACGGTGTCCAGAAAGAGGAAAAAAGAAAGATTCCCTTGCTAACTAGCACTTTCCTCTTTGAAGCTAATTCCTCAACAACTCTCTAACTAAAGACCTTACCGGCTATAGTGCAAACAAAACACTGACACTCTAGCAAGGGCAGCAAGGTGGAACTTGGGCTTAGATAGAGTCTGGGCACCGCCCCCAATTGATGCCAGCTGGCCCAAGAATCCGGTTGTGGGCAAAATGATATCGTCCCGGACGAGAGCAACAAAGAAAGCTCCCAAAGCCACCGCCAGCCTCCAAAACCATGACATCTTTTTGGAAATATACTTGCAAGCAGCAAGATGATATTTCATAGAGGGGAGTCAATGTACATCTTGAGGTTAGAATGATATAAGCAAAAAATACAGGGAAAATTATTGTGCTTACATTTAATTCAAACATAAGCAAAACATTGATTGGATGCAGGCCATTTACATAAATTGCACATGCATGCATGACATGCAAATATTCATACCAAACTTGCATTTATTTAGGCAAAATTCCCATGACTTAACAAACGCATTTGACAGAAAATACTTTGTACAGTTTAGTCCACTATTACAGTGGTCTTTACTGTATTTAAGAGCACAGAATAGGTTGACAGTGAAACCCCACTAGCCCCAGTGTAGCCATTAGACCCTCCTACTATACTGGAGCGCAATTTGAAATTTCTGTGACACAAAAAACCTGCTCTTTACCCAGATAGCAAGCTCCTCCGCTCCAGTTCTGAGCCGGATCAGTTGGAGTCGACACAGAGCCGGGACAGATCCGGAGCGGAGGTGCTTGCCATCTGGGTATAGTTCACACTTATTAGCTCTGTCTCTGCGTACCTGCTCCTTCCAGCAGCCTTGTTTGACCATTAGAGTAAGACTTTAGAGTTTGCAAGCTTCATACTTTGAGCTGCAATGTGCTGCATGCAGTGTTTGGGCTACTTTGCTTATAATTTCATTTTTCATATTTAAATTTCTCAGATAATTCAACTAATTTTGATATAAGAGGAAGACAACTAGAGCAAACACAAAATGCAGCTTTTAAGTGATCACTGCTATTATTGAAGGTAAATAATAATGCAATACCTTTCTTTTTTTTCTAACTTAGTAACTTGTTTTAATGTGTTATACGCTGTGTGATGTCTTACCTGTTGGTTTTAAGTCTTTTATGCATACTGAGAGGTTGTGGTGCACAAAAAATGTCCTTCAGGATAATAAAGTATTATTATTGTTGTTGTTATTATTATTATTATCATTATTATTATTACCTGCATCGCCCATGAGAAAAAAATAATTTCCCCCCTAAACCCAATTTCCGGTCATGCCACTATTAGCTGCAACAACTGCAGTCAAACATTTGCGGTAACTGTCAATTCGTCCTTTACATTGCTGTGGGGGAATTTTGGCCCACTCTTCCATGCAGATTTCTTTTAATTAAGCCGCACTGGAGGGCTTTCAACCATGGGCTGTCTGTCTGAAGTCATGTTACATCATCTCATTTGGAGTCAAGTCATGACTTTGATTGAATCACTCCAAAACATTCAACTTGTTTATTTTCAGCCATTTAGTGGTGGACTTGCTTGAGTGGTTTGAATCATTGTTCTGCTTCATAACCCAACTGTGCGTGCGCTTCAGGCCACAAGCCGGAAATTCTCCTTCAGGATTTTCTTGTACTGAGCAGAAATCATGGTATCTTATCAATTATGGCATTGCCATGGTCTTGACGCAACAACGCGTTGGACATTCACGCTACCGCCACTGCATTTGACTGTTCACATGCTCTTGTTGTGAAATGCTGTGCTAGCTGTGCGCCAGATGTAACAAGATGCTTGCCTGCCAAAAAGTTCAACTTTTCACTTAATAGTCAGCAGAATATTTTCCAAAGGTCTTGGGGGTGATCAAGATTTTTTTTGGCAAATATGAAACAAGGCTTTCTATTCTTTTTGGTCAGCAGAGATATTTGCCTAGCAGCTCTCCCATGGATGCCATTTTTTTGCCCAGTCTTTGTCTTATTATGGAATCATGAGCACTGACTTCAACTGCTGCAAGTGAGGCGTGGAGTTCTTCAGATTAAGTCTGGGTTCTTTCATGACCTCCTGGATGAGCTATTGATGCACTGTTTTAGGACAGTTGGTTGGAGTTCCAGAGCCTTAGAAACAACTTTATAACCCTTTCCAGACTGATCAAGGTTTGTTTCTCATCTGCTCTTTCATTTCTTTAGATCATGGCATCATGTACTGTTTTTTGCTGACTTCACATTGCTGGACAGATTCTATTTAAGTGATATTTAGATTCGCAGGGCTGGCAGAAATCATGCGTTGGGGTGTCTTGTGAAATGGAACCCAGTCATGAATTTAATTTGTTTTAATTGATTGATTAAGTAAATAAGTGGGGGGGATTACTTTTTCACATGGAATCAGGTAGGGTTGGATAGCTTTCTTCCCTCAATAAATTAAATCAGTATTTAAAAACTGCATTTGTGTTTACTCTGGTTATCTATCTGATAACAGAATTTGTTTGATAATGTAGGTGTGACAAATAAGCAAAAATAGAAGACATTGCGAAGGAAGAAAATACATCTCACTAATGTGCTTTTTTGATGGCACTCCTGTTTTAATGTGAAGATTTACGCATAGGTTTTTCTTACTGTACGCGTATTGCTATACCACACCTGTAAGTTGGGTTAAGGCACTTATGCGATTCTGAAAAAATACTTTTCATGAAACAATTCTGCATATCGAGAAATCACAAAAAGAAGAGCTGCCTGTCTAAATCATTTAAAATATGATTTTATTGTTTCTGTCAAGACAGTTTTACAGTTATGCTGAAAAATTTGCATGACAAGGTCTGAGACATACTTCACAGCAAACAAACAGTCCGTGCTAGTCCACGTGTGGAGAAATGTGTAGGTGTGATAACCCAAATTATTTTGTGTCCAGCCAAATTGTTAAGGCCAGATGACTGGGCTTGGGCATCTCCAACATGTCAAGGCTTGTGGAGCACTCCTGATCTGCAGTCATGAATACATGCCAACAGTGGAGGGACAATCCAGAAACCGGTGATACGGTGTTGGGTGCCCAAGGCTAATCCATGTGCAAAGGCAATCCCATCCAGTCAAAAGTGACAGAAGGGCTACAGTGGCCGAAGTTTCAGGAAATTTCAATGATGCTTATTGGAGGAACGCGCAACACCACACCATGCATTGCATTCTGCTGTGTATAAGGCTGTTTGCCGCAGAATAATCAGAATGTCCATGCTAACCCCTGTCATGCAAGTTGATACTTTTTTAACACCACAAAATTATACAAAGACTATGTCAATAATCTGATCTGAGCCTAATTGTCTTGCAGAAGGCAAAACTGAAAGCAAACCAGTGATATGTTTTTGGAAGGACAAAAAGACTGCAGTGATGCACCTTTTATGCTTGATTACTCACATTTTTGTTCACGTTATTAATAAACAGTTTTTTTGCTGAATAATCTAATCCAATATACAGCCTACACTGATTAAGCAATGATAAATACAAAGTAATTGACAATTGTATACATTTATACTGTGTAATGGATGTGGCAATAATCTAACTAAATGGAACTAATCCAAAACTTTCTCTGATTTACATCTTTCGTTTTAGCATTTTTTCAGTGTTGTAAATAATCATAAGATGGTGCTCGTTTCATCAGAATAAGAATTTAAAAGAATACATCAGAAGAGGAAGCAATCTTGGGCATATCAAACCATACCAAACTTTTAAGCAAAAAATCTCAATTACCAAAAACCTTTCAAACTAGTTTATGCAAATTTGCGTCATTTCATGAGCTACGTGTTCAGAATCTTTGACAGACACTGTACATTTTATAACTGAGTACAAATGAAAACGCACCACTTGAAAAAAGTCAATATTTAAGTTCAAATGAACTTCTATATAATTTTTATACAACAACAAGACTACAGTGACGTCACCCGACATGCCAGGTGCAAGAAATGCAAGGATTTCAAGTGCAACATCTTGTACGCACACCACGGGAAAAATGAATTTCACTCTGAATTTGTGCACACATTGCCTTTAAAAGCATGTGAATCTGAATAAAAATTTCACTTCTTCACTGACACTTGTGAAACGTCGACACTATGCCGCGACTTACAGCCCCTGAACGGGAACGTGCCATAGGCATGCTTCAAATTGGCGCCAGCACCAGGGAAATTGCCAGATGACTACACTGTGCTCACACAACAATCACAAGACTCCATCAAAGGTTTCTGCAAATGGGGAGCACGGCACGTCAGGACGGTCAGATCGCACGGGATCATGTCCGAGACCCAACACTACCAGTGAAAAGAACGGCTGCTCAAGTCCAAGGACGACGTGGATTCATTCACCCCAACACCGTACGGAACCGTCTGCGAGCTGCAGGCCTTATTTCGGCCCCATATTGACGGATCGTCACCGAAACCAGTGTCTACAGTGGGCAAACAGGCACCATAATTGGCGACTACGACAATGGCACGGTGTCATCTTTTCTGACGAGTCACGATTTCACTTAAGGAACGCAGATGGCCGTATACGTGTTTGGCGGAGACGTGGTGAACGTTATAACGCCGATTGTGTCGTTCAACCGGACCGTTGGGGTGGTGGCAGCGTTATGGTGTGGGGTGGAATAAGCTACCATCACAGAACCCCTCTCCATATCTGCAGAGGAAGGGTGAACAGCGTCTACTACCGGGACCAGGTACTGCAGAACCATGTTGTGCCGTTCTTCAACCAGCACCACGATGTCCACACGTTCCAACAGGACAACACTAGGCCACACACTGCAAGGGTGTCCATGCAGTACCTTGCACAGCAGAACATCCCCGTGCTTCAGTGGCCAGCTCTGTCACCCGACCTCTCCCCTATCGAGCACTTATGGGATGAAATTGGACGACGTCTTTCACGTCGATGCCAGATGGACAACATCCGAGAACATGAGGTTGCCCTTGTTCAGGAGTGGAATGCTATCCCTCAGAGCACTATCCAGAGACTGATCAACTCCATGCGACGACGATGCACCGCAAGTGTCAATGCAAATGGCGGTCACACCCGTTATTGACTTTCCTGTTTGACCCCTGCACCAGTTAAACCTCTCTTGCGCATTAATATTATCGTGAATGAAAGTGAATGATGTTTACATGTCTTCTTAAATCATTCATTATCTCAAATGCATCATACGTATATACTTCACATATCAATCCGTGGAGCTATTCCAGATTTCATGAGTGGTGCGTTTTCATTTGTACTCAGTATATATTGTGATTTATTTGCACAGGAATATAACTGTGATGTAATGTAGCCAACGATACTGCAAACAAAAATGATCTGGCTTACCATTCAACTACAAGCAAATGAGCACATCCATGTTTGGTTGCTAATTAGGCAAAGTAAACTGCAACAGGCTTAGCCTAACTGAGCATTGAAAGGAAATGTTAGTGCAGGTGTTTTGTGCTGCCACTGGCACGCCACTGAGGCAAAAAACCCAAAGAACTGGCCAAAAAGGAAGACAGATGCAGTGAATCTACAGCAAACCACAGTAGATTTATAATCAAGTATTAAAAATAACAGCATAATTCATAACTATGTTAGATTGTCCAATTACTTTTGAGCTCCTAAAATTCGGGAGGGGAGGCTATTTATAAAAACCGTTTGTAATTCCTACACAGTTCATACAATATTTTCACCCTGAAATTAACAGTGAAAGTCCACGCTTCAAATGCATCTTGCCTGATTTTAAACTCATTGTGGTGGCGTGCAAAGCCAAAATGATGAACATTTCATCACTGTTCAAGTGTTGATGGATCTGATACTGTGCTTCGACCATTACGCTTTTTGATTATTTAGTCTAATATGTCCTATGTTGTGCCTCAGTACTTCATTATGACAGGCTGGCTGCATATCCATCTATTAATTGATAATACAATTCACTCAGTCATTTAAACTGTTCATTTAACTAAACCTGCATTTCTTAGCACTGTAGAGGAAACCATATCACCTGATACTGAGAACAGCACTAACCAATTGCGCCACCATGCCTCGCTTTAATGACTGTGCTACAAATGTGCTAAACATACAAATAACCAATAATGATGAGTTTAAGAGAAGTACTCCTTCCAAAGGTCCAGCACTACAGAAAGCCAGTATTTAAAAATCATAGATATTCAGAATATACACATCTATAATCACATCTCCCACCTGTTATTCCCCTCGTCTTTGCATATGCTCCAAGCACTTGCGTTTCAGTTCTACATGAAACTAGAAAGAACGTTCCTCTTCCTACTGCTAAAACACATTGATAATAGAAGCTGTCCACTGGTCTCCCTTCAGCAAACGCCAAGGTACTTGCATGTACAAAACTGCTAATTCATGAGGGCTCTCTAACCATTTCCTCCTGTCAACTGCTTTAGATAAACAAATGTTAGCAATGCAGCCACTGTGTCAAAGTCTCTGTTTGTGCCACATGGGCTTGCCTGACCTGGTACAATATTACTGCATCATACTAGAGCATATTGCCTATCAATAAGTGGTCAGTACTGATTATGTATTACCACCGAGAATAAAGCTGCAAAACAGAACATTCACATTAACATATAGCGTGCTAAAACGTGTAATAATATTAGGGCAAATATGAATTATGTCTAGTTGTGGTAATAGTTGTGCTTTTTTATCTTGACCATCTTCATGTTTTAAACCACAGGGAAGTTGCGTCATCAGCAAAGTCACTCCAGTCACGGTAATTTTGTATTTGAATGATTGTTAAATGCTAGTAAAAACTATATGCAGCTTGAATGCATCTATGACTTGAGCTTTAGTAGTTTGAAAAACCGGTTAAATATCATTTTATGCCACTCAGACAAATTCTTAACTTAGTATTTTCCCCAAATGTATCAGTTTTTCGTATCTCAAAAAGGAACTGTGTGTTCTTCCTGCATTTCGTTTTCCGCAAGTGCAATGAAGCAAATGAGGGTAGATAGCAGACTGCTTGAGTAGATAATGCATTCCTCTGTTTTTAGACAGAATGATGTTTGACATGCTGTTTTCTAGTCCACAGTACCACTGTAAGCCCTGATAAGTTGTCATTATGGAATAAAGATAACTTAATGCCCAAAATAAAATTGGCAAATGCTTTTGTGAACAAACAAGCCAGTTTAAGTTGAATGCACTTACAGTAATTATTGTGCAGAATTGAGAGCATTAGTACAATGAACTGAGATACAGTGCTTGTCAGAATAATTTTTAAATACATCTCTTGTAACCATTGACAGTAAATTGAACCCACATTTAAACTTTTAACTTAAATATAAACTTCGCTGTTTTAATTAATCTGAATGGGGGGGGGGGTGGGGGGGGGGGGGCTTCCAAATGCTTCCAGTTGGGTTCACTTTTGAACGTTTAAGATATGCATTGGCAACGAATAGTAGTGGATAGAGCTCAGTGCTGCAAAGCCATGTGGTACAATGTGCTGCACACACAGTGTATTTTTAAATCAACGGAGAGGTCATGATTCATGCAAAGGAGTGAGGGGACTTTCCTTAAAACTTCTATCTGCATTTTTGTCAGTTGTGCCGTAAAACACTTTCTGGACGTGAACCCAAACGGGAAGAGAATAAAAGGGGGCATTTTGTACACCCTCTCAACTCACGCATATCCGAAAAAGACCGAAGGAAAATACCCCCCTTTTGATGATGAATTTGTGGGAGTCAGGGACAAACAGTAAGGAAGTCAAGTGCATCAACTATCGTCTGCCTGTCGTAATTTGTTCATTTCTTAGCCTTGTTTTGTTTTATATTTCGAGCAGATTTTATTTATGCTTGTCAAAAAGTATATTATTGTTGGGTTACTGAGTTAACTCACCCAGTTAAGGTGGCGCTTTGCAAAGCAGCAGTGAGCTCCACAGCCTGACTGAGCCAGTGTTGGCAGTGGCGGGTAACCTTTACAGAGCAGAGCTCAATTGGCTTCACACTGCTGAGAAATACTTAGGAAGGGACTGCCGGTTTGGGATTACAGGATTACGGCACTTTTCATCACTCAAGCGCCTCCAGTTGGCCAGGCGCTCATCATTAAAATTATAAGCTTGCACATGTTCGGGTATTCTCCCATCTTGTTCTGAGCTTGCACAGTTATGAGCTATAAGTCTAAAAAGAACCAGCAGCTAACAGACGTGTGCTTCGGAGGAGAGCCACAAGCTGTCTGCTCTGCCGCAAGGGCAACATGGGTCACATACAAGCAAGCTTGTGTATACGCTTAGCTGATTGGGCATTCCAGATTTAGGTGGGACCGGTGGTGCCAAATTTTTAAAAAAAAAGAAATATTATCTTATTGTTGATGACACTGAGCACACAACCCTGTAATACAGGGGTGCCAAACTGACCCGTAAACGGGCCAAGAGGCTGCAGGTTTTCACTCCAACAATGCAGAAGCACACCTGATACAACTAATCAGTTGTGCAGGCCTAGATCAGTTGATTAAATCAGTGCTTTCTGGTGAGATTCTGCTTGGTAGGATTGAAGACCTGCAGCCTCTTAGCCCGTTTACGGGTCAGTTTGACACCCCTGCTGTAATATCTTGTTTTTGAATTTTTTCCCGTGTGACGAGCAGAAGTGTAAAACTTTCCTTGACAAAGTTCTGGGTTGTAAAAGTCTGCTTGACTTCACCTCATGGAAACTAAAAAGTCCTTAAAACACATAATGAAGTGGTAGTTGATAAATTTATTAACATATATTGTAAGTTTGCTAAACATTGGACGTTTCCCAGAGTGCTTTATTCGAATTCCAAACACGGACGGTGGAACTGGTGTGCGGCCATTTTGCATCACGTCTAGATTTGGGCTTGGTAACTGCTCAAACTATTGCTATATATATTTGACCTCCAAGTCAAGCAGGGGTTGAAAAAATTTTACATTTTTAGTAGATTTTGTCATCTTGCTTGCAATGTGAAATACACATAAGATAGCCTTAGTGTCACAATTGATCCAACAAGCGACTGTTCAAGGACAATATTGGGAGTTGCTAAAAGTCCATTTTACATCCATATTATTACTCTATTCTATTATCATCTCTGGGTGGAAAATGCAATAGTTAGAGAGAATAATCCACGGCCTTTCATTTGATACCAAATACAACAAATTTTTAAATAACGTTCCAAATCAATATGTATCTTTAACGTAAATGAGTTACCGAGGAAAAGGTGCATTACAAAAGAGGCATTTCAGGCAGTTCAGGAACTGTGCTCTCTGTCAGACAAATTAACCAATTGCAAAGTGGTTCAAACTAATGGCCGTTGAAATGGAAGTCTGAGTTTCAATCAGTGAAGCGACTATAAATTCTCTTTCAGGGGAAGATCAGCAGTTTTGTTGGTACTCATTAAGGGAATACAAAGGCTACGCATTTTCTCAACATGGATAAACTCACTTCATAAACTCTTCCTGGCCTCCACTCTACTTAGCTGTGTTTGAAGGTGCGCCAAACTGACTGCTACAAGGGCAGTATGCAAATTTACCACACTGTAATGCAGACAAGTCCTGGAAGAAACGATCAGACAATAAAAGAGGCATTCGGCTCTTGTCACTGACAGCCACGGTCAAAAAACAAAAAATCTGTCAAAATATGCTAATGGCTCAAAAAGAATGAAGTGAGCTAAAGAGGTATTACATGCCAGCAGAAAACAAATGAAAGATTGGGGCGCAGTGTGTTTATGAAGTTGGGAAGGAAAACTTTGAAACATTCACAGTTAAAAAAAAAAAAAACATTAAGAGATTGAATTCCAGTCTTGAAATCAGAATTAAATGCACAGAATATGATAACCAGCTGATGGTAGATCAAGTCCAGTGGCTGTAACGTACATAGGGTAGAGTGGGGTAAGACGCCCCTGAGGGTAAGATGCCCTTTGCTTATAATTCAATTTCAGCTTAGCCCAGTATGTGGCTCTTGACTTAGGCAAATGCACTGCCACCTGGAGGGAAATCCTGAGCTACAGATGAGTCAGCAGAACAAGTGACATGTGAGAACTCAAAGTATTTGTGTTTTTACTGTCTTTCTTATAAAAAATGACCAATGAATCATTTTGCCACTAGTATTTGAATGTTCCAGGAGTGTGCAGGACATGTTAGAGCAATGTTCTGATGCCATCTCTATGTATAAAAGGGGGTCCTATGTGGTAATGATAGGAGAAATTGGGGCTAATGAGCCGAACCAATATGGTGGTGCTGGGGGTAAGATGCCTTTTTGGTCTGGGTAGGAAGGCATCTTACCCCATTTTGAGTCATATTCATTCTGTTTTATGAGTTTTTTCTAAAACTTTTGTTCTATTTATAGGAAATATATATCAGACATAATGATTTTTATAAACAACTTGGGAATGGAAAGTTAAGTATATCCATACATGTTAAAAGTGGTGTTGTGTTCCAGGACAGTGTTTTTATGGTTTTAACAGTTTCATGTATCAGGATTTCGTAGTTCATTTTCATTATTCATATCACAGTTTTAACAGTTTATTGTATTAGGATTTTGCATTTCATAATTCATGTTCATTGTTCATGTTTTTACTTTTCCGTGTTTTGTTTTTTGCCAGGTCTGCCCAGCCACTCCACCGCTTGTCTGCGTTCCGCCCCGTGCCTTCGTTGTTGCACATTTCAGAGCTCTGGTTGGCTTTGGTATTTCCCCCTTCCTTCTGTGCTGTGCTGGATTCGGGGCTGTCTAAGCTTAATTGGCAATTAACTGTTTTTAAGTTACTAACATTTACTAACATTCACAGGGAGGTGTAATTCTTAGACAGGCGCATTACTAATATTACTTATTTAGATAGGGAGTTTATTGTCATGATTCCTGCTTTGCTATTTCAAGTCTTGCTGTGCTTTTCTGTTCAAAAAACATTCATGCTTCCTTCCAATCTGCATGCCTCATTGGTACTTGGTACTGGAATGAGCTGAGCACGCTCATTCCCTTAATGAGCAAGTCTTGTCAACCAATCTCTGTCCATGTCTAATGATCTTGCTTTGCCCTTTGTTTCTCCTCCAGGTGTTGCTCCTCATGTGTCCTGATTTCTCTCCCTTTATCTGGAGGCGGTGGAAGTTGGCTGGCAGACAGAGTCTCGAGTTCATGTCCAAGTCTTGCCCTAGTTTCATGGCTCTTTGTGAGCTTTTCAGATCTAGTCTTGTCAGTGCGTTTCACAGTCTTGTTATTTTTTATGTATATAAAGCCTTCACGTTTCATGTCCTTTTTGAACCCTAGCATCATTATTCTTTTTTGTTTATGGTTATTCTGCCTGGAGTTTCCGGTGGCTTTTGTTTTTGGTCGTTTTTTTTGGATTCTTTCGTTATTAGCTCTGTGAAGCTTTCTTTAGTTTGTTTTTTGCAACCCTTTGGGCCAGGCTTTTTGTTGGCCCTCGTGCCTGATTTTCTTTATTTCAATAAACTCTCTATTCCCCTCCACCTTGCATTTGGTGTCTATTTGGTCTTGCATCAAGTGGGGCCATATGGAGTTACACAATGAATTACATATGCATCAATACCCATAAGGACCTAAAAAGAAATATATTGGGTGAAATGCATTATAGTCTCTTAATTTAAAAGACTTTACATGGATACTCATATACGTTCCATACCGCAACATGTTTATCTAATGTGGTGCCTCATATTTTTTTTCAGTAGTCCACCAGAAGTAATCATCTATTCCTTGATGCATTAAATGCCAACAGTACCTTGTAATCACTTGTGTCTCAGTGTTTACTCAGTTAATAAAAAGTTAAGTTTAAGATAATGTACCTCTTTATTTCCCCATGTCTTTAGCGAGTACATTTCTGTCAATAAGGCAGCTATAATATGATAATTACTCTTGTAAAATGCAGTAAAACCACTATGTATTAGGCCTTACAAGTTACTTTAGATAACATGCCCATGGGCGGGGCATCTTACCCCATCCAGAAGGACATCTTACCCCAGGGATGGGGTAAGATTACCTTTAAAAAAAAAAAGTAATTAAACATTTATAAATATTCCTAGAGTGACTGTCAAAATCTTTCCAGATGTGGTAACCAACTTTACACACTATCCATTCAGGCAAAAAAAATATTGATTCAGTTGTTTACCTTTAGTTATGGAAATTCCTGCTTAATGGGGGCATCTTACCCCGCTCTACCCTATCAATGTCGGTGGAGATTCCCTTAAAGGGACTATGTCAGCATGCACGTGACATAGCAAAAAACTTGAAAACGTTAGGCTACTATCACTATCACTATCTTTATTGATCGTAGAGCCTATTCATAGCATCAGTTTTTCATAGTTTGGGTTTTTATAGCATTATTGTTGCTTTTAAATCAGCCTGTGTTGATTGTTATGTCGTCCCATGACGACCGTCGAACTAGATGCGGTCGCAAAACAATCTATGGCAGCTGCATGTCAGACAAAACGTTGTGACAAACAAGTTCTGTGAACATTAAAAACCGTTGCTTGATAAAAATTTCCCCAAATTTCTCAAGGATGCACGCGATGCAAACAGATTGAAACTCCACCATGAATTCACCGGTTTACCTTACCTCACACTTTCAATGTGTTTTCGCCCAAAGAAATATGGATGGATAGTATGATTTATTCTTTGTGGGTTTTGGCAAAGATAAATGCAGTTACTGTAGCAATTTCGCGTTTGCAGGCCATCTTCTGTACTTAAAACTGTGATGAAAGTACACTTTACACACGCACTAATTAGCTTTGGGTTTGTATATCTGATATTGCACTGAAAATGTTTATCGACTATGCGCGTGCCCTAGCTGACATCGTCCCTTTAAAGTGCACACTTAGTCCATTTTGAAAAACTATTGAGCTATTGACCAAATACAATAAAAATACATAAGTTGGATCACAACATATCATTGCAATTCACAATGCTGTAAAAAGCATGAATAATATGTTCATGAAGTTGAAAATTGAAAACGCAGTTGTATTTTAGAAAACCATGTGGAGACCATCAGTTTCATATTGAAACTGCTTTATGATCTGAAAATTCCCTTTCATTTCATATGTCATATAATTAAAAGTTAAATATATGACAAATGTAAAAGATAACAACAAGAGAGTTCAGCGCACACTCCTAAACAAGTTGAACAGCTTAAAGATGGAATGGAATATAGATAAACTTGGCTATGCCAAAGTGGACAATAAGTTTTGGAATAGCATATGTGTGGTAGCTGACAGCTAGCCTACCAGTACTTAAGTATGGGGCTTTACATTATCTGAAGAGAGGGTTGGGGTTCAATTATTGTGCTAACACTGCATTTTAACTAATGGCAATAACAATAGTTGTGTGCAGTTGTAAGTGGTTGCATAGTTTTCCATTAAACAAGTGGGTGGTATAGTACTGCCAGATGAAGTGGATTGAATGGTTTAGGTGTAATTTCTGCATACCAAAATCCTGCATAAGCACCTTACATAAGTGCAGAGTCTATGCCACTCTGTTGCATTCCTTGCAACAGCAGTACACTGAATACTGTTACTGTACACCAAGCTTTAAGAAGCACTTACCTCCTCGCAGATGAATGGTTGTCTGTTGTGCTGTAGGGCCAGAAGAAATAACACTAACACTCACCCAGTCTCATTCCCCTAGAATCAGTCAGATCCGAAACCCCACCCTTGAAGAACTTGCCTTACTCATTTCCCCTTTTGCTTCCTGCCTATTTCATAATTCTCAACAAGCTCTAGTCTGAGTATAAAGGTTCACCAATACATCTTAAATGTAGCCAGCATTGCGTATACCATACTTAAATTTGGGGCTAAAGTGGAATAAATATTGTAGTGAACATTTACAATTTCTTGTCCACCTGCTTATTTTTCCAAAGCCACTGTAGAAAAAAAGAAGATGCAGTATTAGGTTTGTTTGCATCATTAGCACCACAAAGTGTGCATGCATTGTCAGAGAGAAATTGAGAAGAATTTTTTGTAAGTGTAGCCTGTGTTGTTTGCCTGAGTTAATTTAGGGGCTAAACTAGGATAACTGTTGTGCTAAACATTTATTATTTCTTGTTCACCGGCTTATTTTTTCCCAAAGCCTTTGTCGAAAAAAGTGATTGCAGAACTTGCTTTGTTTACAGCATTTCATCTTAAAGTGTGTACATATTTGCAGGGAGAGGTTGAGCAGAAATGTGCTTAAATGCAGCCAATATTTAGTCTCCTATAGTTAATTTTGGGGCCAAATCATAGTAATTATGGCAGTGAACACTGACTATTTTTGTCCACCTGCTTATTTTTTCAAAGGCAATCTAAATAAAGTGATTGCCGTATTCGCTTCGTTTACATCGTTTACACTGCAATGCGTCCATATATTTTCGGAGAGGGGTTAAGCAGAAATTTGCGGCTTTGCATAGTTTTATGGACAGAAGGCTGATTCATCTTTGACTCATTACTTTTTTTTTTTTTTTGAATATTTATGTATACATCCTCGCCACATGACGGCGACACTTCAAACTTTTTGAAATCTGTCGAAGTGCAGGTCATATTTGTAAATGCTTCCGGAAAGTAACTTCCTCTTCGCGTCTGCTTTGGGAAGGCAATCATGGTATGTATGAATCGGGTTAAATAATGTCTTAAAATCATGGTTAATCCTTCCACTGCATAATCACTTATGGCAATAATATGTACAGTTGATGACATATAACCTCTTGCCAATGTGTATCTCCCCATATTGTTCAATTTAAGCTGTTTTTATTGGAGAATTTTGATGTTGAAAGAACGTCTGTAGTTTTCATTAGCTAATATACTGGAAACATGGCCGTCTTCTGTGATCGTCTCAGAAATCCAGACTATTGATTAATTCAATTTTTCGTTTTTTCTTTGTTCGCTTGATAGCTACGGAAGGACTGTGTTTTCAGTAACTTACAGATGTTTTTTTTGGTTGTATGTGCCGTTCGAATGATGTGTTGGCTAATACGTGGCTGTGTTAACATTGTGTGGATTGCCTGTTTGCTTGAGAATTGGTCTGTAATCGTTTGAAGGCTTTTACAGCAGCTAATTGATTGTTGCGGGGCTAATTCATATATTAATTTGTAGTCTGTGGGTTGCGTTACGTTTCGGGTTCAATGTTCGCTAGGCTGCAGTTTTGCCATTGTAGCTGCTTTGCCACCTAGCTAAAAGCCTACGTTAGCGATCTGCTTTGAAACGGTGTTCCGGAGGCAATTCTTCAGGTTTTGTGTTTTTCGCCAGCAGCCATTGTACACAGCTGTGGATGACGAGTGGTTTGGTTTCACGGAGTTGACTACACTTGTGTCTTCACTTTATGTCGCTCGTATGGTTTAATGTGACTCTGATATGTCGTAGGTGAACGTGCCCAAGACCCGCAGGACTTTTTGCAAAAAGTGCAAGAGGCATCAGCCTCACAAAGTTACCCAATACAAGAAGGGTAAAGACTCTCTGTATGCTCAGGGTAAGTGAAAGCCTCTGCTCCAAGTTGCATCCACTGTCTGTGAGGTTTGTTTTGGAAAATTCTGCATGTTGCACAGCAGTAATGTTATTGGATCTGTAAAACCATCACGTAATACTTGTTCGGTTTCACAGGTAAGAGGAGATACGACAGAAAGCAGAGCGGCTACGGTGGTCAAACGAAGCCAATTTTCCGAAAGAAGGTATTTTGCGCACTTTTAAATATTATTACCGTGTGCTAGAGGTCTAGAAAAGCATTGCCACAATTTTTTCCTCACCCTCTCACACCAAAAAAAAAAAAACAATTGGTCAAAATATGACACTTAAATTTACATTTTGAAAGCGCAGACACGAGGTTCAAGAAGCTCAGACTTTGATCGCAACTTTTGTTTCCGTCTAATGCAAGAACAATACAATGTAAGATACTAATTTCCTGGTACAAAAATGACTAGAAAATTCTTAATACTTACGTTACAAAAATGCTTTTGGTACCAAAATGAAGCAGTTTTTGTGCTTGGTTTGATGTGTTGGGTTTTATTTAAACCTAATGTTTTTGAAAAAATTTTAACATCCCTAATTTATATTTAAGTCAAAGACAGAGTTGCCTTGTGTTGGTAATGCATGATCAATGTTGCTGGCCCGCAAAGGCTTCTTAACTACATTCCTGTCTTATCCCCCCGGCATATAATGCGGGGGCATATAGCGATCAGTGTGTCCATCTGTCTGTCCGTCCGTCTGTAATAAAATCGTTTCCGGACCAGAACTCGAAAACTATACCACTTTCAAACACCAAATTTGGTATGGAGCTTCTCCTTATGGTCTAGTTGTGCCTTTTGGGGGTTTCGGTCCCTCCGTCTGTCCACACAACCTACAGGTTACACAACCTACAGCCGGGGGGATCCGCCATTGCCAGATGGCTCTTGTCTATTTTGATGTGACAGATCCGTGACTACAATTGACTGTACTGCCAGGTAGACCTCTGGTCCTCAATGTATGTGGTGACGGGAAACTTCTCAGAACTTAATCATGACTGATAATTCCTCAGAACATTTGCGGTCAATGATGATTGGATTACTTTGCTTGTATTCTGCAAGTGCTTAAAATCTCTGCGAATACATTCCTAAGTTTCTCGACATTTTGGGAGCCACAGGCCCCACCCAGACCCCCAGCTAATTTTTTGCCGCGCTGCAATTGGCAGACGCCTATAATTTACAGTAGGCACAGGTGATTTCAGAAGTGTGGAGAACCCTGAAATCTGAAATGGCCTATCGGGGAAAAAGTTAGATGTAGACTTTGCTATGTACTCTGTTTGGCTGTTCCATTTGAAGACTGAAGAGTATGATTGAGCCTGCACTACCATCGCTTTATGTTAAAAATAGGCTACAACTGACAAATTATGTGTAAAGGTTTGTACCGTAATGGGTTTTGCGCCAGTCAGTATACATGACCTTAAACGAATGAGCGTGTCATAGGAAAGTTCTGAAGCTAATTGAGTTCAAAATGGGAAAGGTTAGGACTGGTTTCAAAGGTACCATCCACAACTTTTGTAATGGAAACGTTATGAAAGTGACGTGACCTGTACCGAACCGAACTGTTCCACTTAATGGAAACGCGGCAATATTGTCTTTAGCTCTGTTCCCGTTGGCATCAGCGTTCCCACTTCATTTTCGGAGTGTCACTCCAAAACAGTTTGCATGAGCTTTACGAAACTTTGCATACTTCCTACCGAGGTCCTGAAGTGGTGCCTTTTGGTATGTGCCTGTCTGTCCATCCGTCAGTCTGTCAGTCCAAATGTCATCAATTTTTGTCTGGAGCATAACTCCATAATTGTTGGCATGATTGTAATGTAATCTTGCATGCTTGATACTTAGGTCCTGCAGTGGTGCCTTTTGGTATGTGCCTGTCCATGCGTCCGTCTGGTGGGTTAGGCAGGGAAGGGGGGGGGTAGGGGAGATGTCTGTTTTTACGTGTTAAAACGTATTCTAGTTTTGCATTTGTTGAAAGCTTTAATGTTTTGCTGGTAGTTTTTGCTGCTCTGAGCTTTTTTGTGATGGTACCATGAGAAGTGGCTGACTAGCTGAAACTGCCTCAGAAAGGAGGGGCCTGATTGGTATTTCACTCTGAGGAGATGAAGGGTTAAACAGCCATTGACAGTGGGAAAGTACATGAGATTTACCTTGGTGCTGACAGGATGCTAAAGAAATGTCCGGAATTGAATATAGCTTTGGATGTCAAAGTTGCATGTGCTGTTGTCGGTTTGAAGGGCCCTGGGAGAAATACTGGCTAGTTGAGGTGAAACCTCAGTCGCAATTAAAGACACTCAGATATAGCATGGCAGAAATTTGAAAACTTGAAATGAAGGCAGCTATAGATTAAATGAGTAAGCAAAATTGTCACGGAATTGTGCATTATTTCATGCTTTGCCATCTGAAGTTGGATACAGTATTAGATGGCTGTATATCTGTGGAATTCTGAAAATGCTCCTCCTCATCCTGCACTCCAATGCACCATACGAGCAAGTGTGCAGTGTGGTTGGAAGGAACAAAATAGATTTTCGAGGCTCAATAAACATGAGAACAGTTCAGTCCTTACTGAAGGAAAATGCTTTTTTTTCATATAATTTTTTACTCATGCGGAAAATTGATGATTGCGACTATTGTGTATGTTTAATGTGGTATCCAAAAGTTTATTACTGAACACTATCAATGAATATGCTAGTTGGGTCGGTCCATATCTAAGCATCCAGACCCTCCCAGAATTCACCATGAATTCATCACCAACTGCAGTGAGTACCTAGCCAAATGTGGAAAAAACACTAAAATGCCACCTGTTCAAACCCCCATATCTCCAGGGGCACACTTTGGATTTTCTTCTATTTTTAAAAAACTGATTCCTCTATTATAGTAGAAAGATCACTCCAAAAATTGTTGGTGATTTGACCAATATAAATTTTGCAGGCGTCTGAACCGGGGTTGACAAAACCCCTTGACGTGAAAACTGATGGACAGTACCCTTAGAAAATAATTCACCAAAAATTCATTTTTGGTCCGAATGAGCTGAAATTTCACATTTGTTCATCACTAATACATATTTATCAATGTTAAAAATATTGCAATCTATGACTACATGGTGACAAATGTTTTGTATATCTGATGATTTGACATGGGATGACCCAGTGGTTAAAATCCTGTTTTAGGCTAAGACCACAAAAAAGATTGTGCTGAGGCTGGAATGTGTGGAGACGAACTGTCGGTCCAAGAGAATGTTGGCCATCAAAAGATGCAAACACTTTGAGCTGGGAGGTGACAAGAAGAGAAAGGTAAGAATGCTGCTTCGCAGAAGTGCATGTCCTATATGCTTAGTTTGAATTATTAATGTAATTTGCCTTCTTCACTGGCTGTGATCCCATGCACGAGTCATTTGGTGAAGTGCATTGAATTGTGTTTATTCTTAAGTGATTAGGTCCCCGTCAGTCCAAAAGTTAGACATGATACTTAAAGGTGTGATGTTTGTTTCTATAAAGGACAGGGGTAATAGTTAAAATATTCTCTACAGTGAATTGTGAAAAATAGTAATTTTAGTTGATTACATGAAGAAATACTACTACCTAAAAAAAAATTACTCTCTCAGGTTTGTCTACATTAAGTTCTATGTATGTTAACAGAAACATTCTTGAATTGTGGTAGATATACTGTTACTTAGCCTTGCAGTAAATGAGTACCCATCAATTTCAAGTGCAATTGCTCATCACATTTTTGTCTTTTCTGGGTTTACCATGAGTCTTCTCACACATTGTGAATGCACTAAAACATAAACACAGAGGGTAGAAACTGAATGAGATTTGCCTGCTGATTTGAATAGAATTGCTGTCACTCACTGGGGATGGTTAATAAATGGATTAGCATTTTGAATAGTTTTGAGTTTTATCTTAGGGGAACTGATGTCCATATACTTTATTTGCCAACTAATTTGAATTTATTAATGTAAAATTAAAGGCTAGTACTGAGAGTGAAAGAAATGCATTTTCAGGTTGCTTGATTGTGATTGTCACAACATTTGCCCATGAAAACGTTTGATTAGTATTTCCCTTATAAATTGGAAAGATGCACTCATGATTTTTTTTTTCTTTTGTTCCATGTAATCTCAGACATTAGTTTCACGACAAACCAAGATTGTCTCCTCTCTTGTTGCTGGTAGCATGTACATAAAACGTCTATTCCTGGAATGAACAGACTGAGAATAACCACTGAGTATTATTTGTCCTTTTCTTCCTTTCAGGGCCAAGTCATCCAGTTCTAAGCTGCATCTGGGTCTTTTCTGTGGAGTTTTCATCCTTGTCAATAAAAGCTAAAAATGTACCTGAAGCAGTCTCTGATTCATACCTTAGCACTGGTCCTCCGTATATATTTTGAGGTGATTGGAATGATCATGGTGAATATTTAGAATCTTTCACATGCTTGGTATTTGGCTACAGTGATAAGAACATTATAAGTTAAACAAATTGGGACTGTCGAGTACTGCGCCTCGAACAATCAAAAATGGCCGTCCCTTAAAAGTGCTTTTTGGTTGAGAATTGGTAGGAAAAACGTAAGGTTTTTTTTGTTTGTTTACTTTTTGACGCATTGCTAGCTTCATTTCCTTATTTAGTCTTAAGTGTGTGGTGAATACTGGGTATTGAGTGAGATGCACACTTGAATTCTTCCACATCTTTGCTTTTGTTTCAGACGTGATTCAGTCACTGAATTTTTGCTGATGGGTCAAATAGCCAAATTTAGGGTTTGGCTCCACCGGAAAAGTTGGTCTGTAGAATACATTTCTGGTTTGCTCCGGATAAATTGGCAACTTGAACTCTAGAATTTCACTTAAGTTTTACCTTCAGTTGGTTAAAAGTCAGAAAAAGCTTTATTCATATTGTAGGACAATGTCACATACATATTCTGTGTCTGCTGGTTGCAGCACTTCACTAAAGCTACATCACAATAATACTGAGAAAAACATGAAACCCAGGACTATTTAGCTTACCAGCCCTATGGGACTGATGGGCAAATATGGAATTGGATTATGACTTGCAGTCAAGCAGATTCACTCTCCTAGAGATGCAAGCTCTGAGCATGCGCAGTAATCGTCACAGCTCTTCTAAAGTTTGCACTCTGGAAATCCAATTGGTAAGTCATGTACAATTCACAAAAAACACATTTCTCCACTTCCTGATTTTTCTCTATCTTTGCATATGCCCCCACCGTGTATAGCAGGGGCATATACAGATGGGTTACCCTTGTTCGTCTGTATATGTGGCATTGTCTAGGGGGTCTTGTCGATCTGCTTCTCAAGAACTACTGGACATAATTTGGCAAGCTTTGGTAAATGCTTTCTAGATCAAAGGTCTGCATCTCAGTTTTTTTTGACAAAATTGGATAATTTTAAAATTTTGGGGGCTTCACATACTCCATGGTGGTGGCGTCCGCGTCCAAGGACACACATTTTCTAGTTTGACTTAATTTCTACAAAAAAAATTTCAGATTAAAGATACAACCTGAGAAAAAATGGCGTTTTTAAATGATAATTGATGAAAAAGATACCCAACTACGTCTTGACCAGTGTGAAAAATTAAGATGACGCAAGTAGGCGTACTACTGGTCCTGTTTAATCCAGATCTTTCAGCTCAAAGGTCTCAACAAGGAGTACGTTCTACTGTGAAAAATAATCCCGGAAGAGTTGGGAAAGTAAGAAATGTTAAGAACTCCAGTGAACCACGGCGAGAGTCGTCATCTCTGAGTGGAGAAAACGGATCTTCCCTGAGAATGTTGGCTGGCTAATCAAAATTTTTCCAAGAATGCATTACAATAAGGTTACTGTTTATGATTCCACCATGAGGAAAGGCTGTTGGGTTTTTTTTTTTTTTTTTTTTGTTCCTTTTAAAATGGCTGTGCAATCCATGAAATAATATAATGTGGAAAAAGATGAAAATCTCTGCATATGAAAGGCAAATTATTTAAAAAAATGTTGAAATTCAGGGACTGCAATTATGCATGGAGTAAAACTGCCATAAGCAAGCTGAAATATTTTAGTTATTGGGTCTGAACCATGGTCTTCTATAAATGGCATGCATGTGCTGCAGTTTTCTAAGTATCAGCCAGAGGGACTCATTGCATGTTGTATGGTTATCCATAGGTTTTCTTACTGTCACATCACCATGACAATGTGCAGTTAGTTTGCATAAGTGTGGACATTTCTTCCAGGTCAGTATTTTTGTAGGAATATGAGACTGACGGAGCTAGGTCCATCTGGAAGCAATTTCTTTTGAAAAGGAAAGAGCCAAAATGGAGGGAAAATGACATGGAATCCTATTTATCTGGACTCCACAAATTCAATGTCATTTTCTTGTAACTGTGTAACTGGAGTAAAGGTTCTATGCTGGAAAGTTTGCCAATGGCAACTGTGATGCAGTACCAGTAAATTTTCTGGTTTAACACTGGAAATACGGTTACCAAATTATGTCAAAGTGTAAAACTGATGGTGAAAAACAGACAAAGGGGCCACAAATGCATCTGGTTGAAGAGGGCTAATGCAAAAGTTTCTCTAGCCGTCTTTAGTGGTGTGTAAGGGCATGTTATAATTTTACCGTGTGTACATGGAGGAAGATGCTCTCTATGATTTTTGGGCGGGGCCGAGCAGCGGCCTGGCCCTTATAAACGTGAATGTCGCTGTGTCAGTTACTGTGGGACACTGAGTGAGTGATCCTAGTTCAACGATTGGCTGGTTCAGCAATTGGTCGGCCGGCGAGGAAAAGGTGGCCCAGCCATATACAAGGTGTACCTAGTCTTGTTTTCTGTATGTACACCTAGACCTTTGTAGCTCTTCCAGAATTAAGGAGATTCATCTCCTTGTGTAATTAAATATTGATACAGAGGATGCAATGGTCCAGGGGACAGAGGCTGTGATGGTGTTTGCTTGAACAGTATGTACACTGCTCTCAAAAATATAGGGATATTATGGTTATGGCACATATAAAATAAAATATCGAAGAATGAACGTTAAATGTACCATTTATTCTTCTTCCTAAACATTTCCTTGAGCAAACTGAAAAAAATTCAACGTTAACAAGCAGTCTACCAGTCTGTAGCGAGCGAGCACTGGCGCACTCGTATCCTGATGAAAACGCGGAAGTGGGTGACGGGCCAATCTCGAGCGTGACCACCTCTAGCATCAATTACCGTCTGACAACGACTTCTCATACTGTTCACAAGTCTCCTCAGGAGATCCTGAGGGAGGTTCTGCCCTCCTCCTGCGGCACCACAATGACTTCTCATACTGTTCGCAGGTCTCCTCAGGAGATCCTGAGAGAGGTTTTGCCACAGGAGTCCATGGGGGCGATCCTGAATGTGTCTCTTTAATTGAAGCCCTCCATGCAAGAACCAGTTATGTCACTTTTTGGTGTAAAATTACAAGGAGGTCAGTGACCCACCCACCATTTTCACTGCTGACTAAAATAATTACCTGCCCCAGGAATATGTGTAATCCTGCCCCAGGAATATGTGTAAACAATCATTTGTCCTAAAGATTGGTATCTAAAAAGTTCTGAGTTGAAATGCTAAACTTCATTTTTCTCAAAAAGTGAATAAGTGACATAACTGGTTCATTCATGGGGGGCCTCAATTGGTCTCAGAGATGCGCAATGGGATTTAAGTCTGGAGAATGTGCAGGCCCCTCTATATGATAAGCTCCAGCCTCTGGATGCCCTCAGCGATAATTTGCGCACGTTGTGCTCTGGTATTGTCATCCCTGAACCGGAAATTAGGGTGGTGATGGCGATGTAGAGGCACAATAATTGGGTTGATTACTGTATCAGACAGTATTGGCCAGTATTTCGCCCATTCATGATGATGACATCAGTTTTAAAGACAGACATGCCTGCCCAAACCTCCTCCGTGTTGTTCATGTTCAACAACAGTGACATCAGCGTAATGCTTATCCATCGATCTCCAAACACACCTCCAACCATCTGTTCTGGTCAAGTTTACCTTGCTTTCTTCCGTAAGGAGCACTGATGACCATTGACAGGATGTCCAGTTGACATGTTGCCTTTCCCACTACAGCCGTTCCCTGCAATGTCGGTTTAACAGGGGTACAGCCTGCAACAAACATTTGGCATTCAACCCATGCTGGTGAAGGCAGTTTTGAATAATTTGTCAGGACACCTTAAGTCATGTGACCTCTCTGAGATGCAGCTGCAGTTGTGTGGCATTTACAGTTCGGTAACGTATGGCATACTTACAAATTTAACGGTCATCTTGTTTGCATGATAATGCCCTCTGCCCTGTCTATTCTGAACACTGCCAGTCTGTCTAAAGCAAGTAAGGAGTCACTATGACACTCTGACTTACTCCAAGCTCTGCAGCTACCTTGCCTAGGCAACTTCCTGTTTGGCGTCAGGCCAATGCTAGGTGGTGCTGCTCCGCAGTGAGACATCGCTAGTTCTGCATTTCAACACAAATCACTGTATTATCACAGCAGCTGACTGTCTCTGACTGAGAAAAATCTCCAATCTCCAAGTATTGTTCACAAATAAATAATGTTGAGCATTCACAGGTTGGTTAATTCTGAGAGCAGTATAAATAAATTTTCTGTCATAGAGAGCTTTAAGGAATGCCACATACACTTCTTAGAAATTTCAGGTACCTTTACAATATCCCCAAATTTTTGTGAGCAGTATACATCAGAGAACATCCCCGCAGTAAAGAAAGAAAAAAAAACTGCAGACTCTGCTTCACTCCAGGTTTCACTTGACTGAAATTCTCCTGCCATTTACAGTTGTGTTCAAATAAGATAGCAGTACATAAAAAATAAAGGGCAATAATAAATAAACTGCAAATATTTTTGAATGGCCTTCAGTTCCATACTTCAAATGCAGTGCAAACTTTACACATTCAATTCCAAATCAAAGCATCAACAAATTTGATCAAGTCTGCGCTATTCTTTTTCATGAAGCAAAGAAAAGGAATATTAATCTGTTCAAAAAATAGCAGTGTCGACAATTTCCTCTTCAAACTCAAACACTAAATTTAACTCAAGATTTAAGTTCACTTTAAATTCCTGAACTGCTATTTAGTTGCCTAACCATTGCTTTTAATAAGTACTGCACATCTGCATTGCATCGAGTCAACCCACTTCTGGCACATAGAAAAAGGTATTTCGGCCCAGGATGAACAAACTACATTTCACAGTGTCCGGGCATTTTTAATGTCAGCCCACGACTTTTCAATGAGGTGGAGGTCAGAGGATTGAGCTGGCCACTGAATTACCTCAATCCTGTTCGTCTGGAACTAAGTTGTTGCTCGTTTACCTGTAGCGTTTGGGATCGTTGTTTTGTTGAAACACCCATTTCAGGTGCATTTCCTCTTCGGCATAGGGCAACATAATCTCTTCAAGTAACATAACATAACACAACATGAATGGCAAGAACAGGCCTTTCAGCCCAACTAAGCTCGCCAGTTTCTTTATACTATTGCGAATTTATCCCTTCAGATACTGAATGACTCAAAGGTATCTAGCTTTAAGTCAAGCCTGCTCTTGAAAACCCCCAAGGTCTCTGCCTCAACAATATGGTCAGGCAAGCTATTCCACATTGAAATTACTCTTTGGGTGAAGAAATATTTCTGAATATCAGTGCTAAATTTACCTTTGGTCAACTTCCATTTGTGACCCCGAGATCTACTCACAACACTTAGTCGAAGGAATCCTACATAATTCACTTTGTTAATCCCTTTAACATATTTAAAGACCTCAATCAAATCACCCCTGAGTCTCCTTTTCCTAAGACTAAAGAGATTAAGGATCTTCAGCCTCTTCTCGTTGCTTTCATCTTTTATACCTGGAATAAGCTTAGTGGCTCTTCTCTGAACTTTCTCTAGAGCCTCTATATCTTTCTTAAAGTATGCTCCCCAGAACTGTACACAATACTCCAGATGTGGTCTAACGAACGTGTTGTACAAAAGAAGCATCACCTCCTTAGATTTGTACTCAATACTTATGGCAATGTATCCCAGCATCCGATTAGCTTTTTTAAGCGCTACGGCACAATGGCTAGAACCTGTGAGGGTTTGGTCAACAATCACTCCCAGAACTTTCTCGTGTGCAGAACATTCCAGTTTTAAACCTCCCATGAAGTAATCCCGTCTAATGTTTTTATTACCTACGTGTACAACTTTACATTTTGGTAGATTAAATTTCATTTGCCATATTTCTGCCCAATTCTGGATTCTATCCAAATCGTCCTGAGTCACTTTAGTGGACCCTAGACTATTTGCCAAACCCCCGAATTTAGTATCATCTGCTAATTTAACCAGTCTGCTCTCAATATTCCTATCAAGGTCATTAATGTAGATGGGGTCCCAACTTCGATCCCTGGGGGACGCCACTCCCCACCATACCTAGCTCAGATGAGATACCACTGACCACCACTCTTTGTGTTCCTTCCTGTAACCAGTTTTGAATCCACTTCAGAATATCTCCTGTAACTCCAATGGAGCTCATTTTAAAAATTTGTCTCTTATGCGGTTCTGTATCGAATGCTTTCTGAAAATCCAAGTATATGATGTCAAAAGCCCTGCTCTGGTCATAAGTCCTGGTGGCCTCTTCAAAAAAATCCAGAAGGTTTGTTAGGCATGACCTTCCCTTCCGAAAACCATGTTGGCTATCCCTCAAGATATTGTTACGTTCAAGAAATAAGTCCAGCTAATCTTTTATGATAGATTCCAATATTTTGCACACAATGCAAGTTAAACTGACTGACCTGTAGTTTCCTGGCTCGGTACGGTCCCCTTTCAAATATATTGGTATTATATTGCCCTGTTTCCAATCATTTGGTATTTCTCCAGTTTCTAAAGACCATCTAAAGATGGCGGATAGCGGCTTAAAGATGATCCTACCAACTTTCCTGAGCACTTTAGGATATAAGCCATCAGGACCCGGCGCCTTATCTGCCTTTAGTTTATGCAACTTGGCTAATACTTCGTTATCCCGAACCTCAATTTCCGCTAAATAATCTTGAGCATTTGACATGCCCTCCGGCCAAATAAAGACCCCCTCTGAGGTAAAATTCTCAACAAAGTAACTGTTTAAGGCATCCGCAATATATTTGTTATGATATAGCAGCGATCCATTTTTATTCTTTATGCACTTAACCTGCTTTTAACATTCCTTTTTCTGCTACAATACTGAAAGAAGCACTTAGGGTAAGTTTTTGCCCCCTCTGCAATTTGTCTTTCATACAGTCTTCTAGCATTCCTCAGCTATTTTTTGACCACAGCCCGCATTTTACAGTATTCAGCCTTAGTGTTCTCATTGTTATCCTTTATGTACATCTTGGAAAGATTCCTATTTTCCCTCAAAATCCTAAGAATACTTTTGGTCATCCACAGAGGATTCTGCTTTTTCAGCTTACTTTTGGACACCTTAGGAATAAATCTGCATTGTGACTCCAGTAAAACCCCCTTAAATCTTTCCCAAATCTCATTTACGGACTCACAGTCCAGGAGTGTCTCCCATTTTATTTCACCTAGATATGTGCGCATCCTGTCAAAGTTTGCTCGCCTAAAATTGAAAATTTTTGTTTTTGAAGACACCTTTTTAACTTCCCATGAAATATCAAAATTAACAGCAGAATGATCACTTGTCCCAAGTGGCTCCAGTACCTCAACATTGCTAATTCTATCAGGGTCATTACAGAGCACTAAGTCTAAAATTGCCTTCTCTCTGGTAGGTTTATTAACATACTGCACCAAAAAATTATCATTTATAACATCTAGAAATTCTTCCTCCCCCCTACCCTGTCCTTTCACCATTTCCCAATCGATAATTTAAGTCTCCCATAATAATAGTCCCACCACCTCTACAAGCTTGCGTAATCCTCCTAAAAAGCATTTCATTGATTGTACTGTCCAAAACTGGTGGTCGATAGCATACTCCTATGTTTAAACCTGTCTCGTGTTTGCCAATGAGCCTGACCCAGATATCTTCACAGGACAAGGGATGTTCAATTTCGGGGATTTCTAATACATTAATGTTTTCGTTCACATAGAGTGCTACGCCCCCTCCTCGCCTATTACATGTATCCTTCCTAAAGAGCTTATAACCTTGTATGTTATATTCATCTCCATCCTCTTCACATAGCCATGTCTCTGTAATCCCAACTATGTCATAGCCCTCACTAATCATTACAGCCTCAAGTTCTGGAAATTTATTTTTTATGCTTTGCATTTAAATAAAAACATTTCAGGTTATTACTAATGCTCTTCCCCCTTGATTTTCCATGTGGCCGCTGCTTTGAGCCCCCCACTACGCTTTGTTGCTTTAAAGGTAAATCATCGATAGTGCATGTAATGCCGTCAGCTTCCATCGGGGCAGTCTGCATTTCCCTATGTGTAACACTTATTAACCTCCCTGCCCCCCAAGTCCCTAGTTTAAATAATCCTGTGCTACCCTCAACATACGCTGGCCCAGTGCAAAGTATTCTGAGGTATTCAAACTGATCCGCAATCCCTGGTATATGATAAAAACCATGGTATGAAGAACATCCCCATACCATGATTTTTGCACCAACATGCATCACTGTCTACACAATTTTTTCAACAATGGTGCTTTATTGGGGCCTCTTGCTGATAGCTTAGTTTCGATCAAACGTATTGTTACAGCAACAGCACTTACAGGTAATGTTATATCATCTTTGTTTTTTCTGGAGGTGATGATTGGCTCCATCTTTGCCATTTTGACTATTCTTCCATCTGTTTTAACAGTAGTTGCTCTTTTCCTTTTGGAGATCTTATTTAATTTAAACAATTTAAAAAATCTTGAAACACATGTATTGCTTCCAACCCCTAAGTAAAGAAAAGCGTGAGAAGACTGGAGTCATAATTGGTTTCCAATTACTAGTGGTGAAATCCACCATAACGCACGTGAAACTGATAAACCTCCATGCAAAATAACTTAAATTCTGTGCAAGAATCTCTTACATATGCGTTGATTGAATAATTGCTGTCTACAGCAGGAAAATGTACATGTGCCACTAAAATGCACGCCAAATGCGTGAGAGTTGACAGTTATGCATTATTAGTGAAAACTGACCACATTTGATAATGTTGAGAGTTTTCGGAGTTTCTCTAATGGTAATTTAAAAGAATGACTGAAAACAGGTCATGGCCAATCATTATTTTTAAGGGATGGTTTGAGCTTACGGGGCAGCATGGTGGCACAGTGGTTAGCATTTGCTGCCTCACAGCAAGAAGGTCATGGGTTTGAATCTGGCCTGGGGCCTTTCTGTGTGGAGTTTGCATGTTCTATCCGTGTTCGCGTGGGTTTTCTCCGGGAACTTAGGTTTCCTCCCAAAGACATGCATATCAGGCTAATTGGAGACACTAAATTGCCCATAGGTATGTGTGTGAGAGTGAATGGTCTGTGAATGGTGTGTGCGCCCTGCGATGGATTGGCAAGCTGTTCAGGGTGAGTCCCTGCCTTTGCCCGTAGTCAGCTGGGATAGGCTCCAGCTTGCCCCGTGACCCTAGTGAGGAATAAGCGGGTATAGAAAATTGATGGATGGATGCGTTTGAGCTTCCCCTATCACCAGTTCACCAGCCGCCATTGTTGTCCAACTGCACCTATATTGATATAGGTCAATTCATATTGAATTTCATGCATCAAAATTTGATTTATGTTAAATATATGATATATTTTATGATTTGACAGTGTGCCATTTTGAAGAATCTGAGTTTGGGGAACCACCTGGAGAGCTGTCTTATTTGGCTCCGAAAGAGTAGATAATTAAGAATTTCATGCTCAGATGAAGAATACTTGTAGTGAGGGAGTTTATGGTCCCAAAAATGTATAGTTTTAACCCCAGCCATTTTTCAATTCCCAGTATTAGTTTTTTTATTTATTTTTTTTACAATTTCAACGCTGAATTTTCGTGAAATGTTTGCAGCTCTTTTTCTCTCACAAAATCGTGAAACTAAACTGAGATATGGTGGAATTCTAAATGCTACAGGTCTCTTGACTCAGTAAAGCCATTCCTTTCCTCTCTGTGAAGCTACAATCTTGAATTATAAAGCCTTAAATAAGGTAACACGAAAATAGCCTTGGCTTCTGTGCAAAGTGGTTGTATGAGCTGCTGGGTGGCTCACACGGTTAAGGCAGAGGTGATCATCACGTCGCGAGTTCGAGCCCCGGCGTACCCACCGGCAGAGGTCGGCAGCTTTTTCAGAGTAGCGCATAATTTGCTATCGCGCTACAGGGTTTCAAATTGGGAAGGGACTGCCGGAATTGGGGTATACAATATATCAACTTTGTTCGTTGCTTCAGCGCCTCCTCCGGGTTGGTTCATGTCCGGGTATCCTCCGCCCTAGTTCTGAACTTGCCAAGATTCAACCAATGAGTGTATAAGAATCAGTGGCAGACAGGTACGTGCTTCGCAGGAGAGCCGTGTCTCACTATCCTGAGTTGGCAGCAAGGGGTCGCATTCGAGCAAGCTTTGTACAAAGTTCCCTAATTGGGCATTCCAGATTCGGGTGGGATTGGAGATGCCAAATTTAAAAAATAAATAAATAAATTGACCTGTACAATGGTTTAAGTATTGAATTTTTGATTGCACATCTAAAATAATTTTGGGGTTAAAAAACTGTCTTAGTGTTGTTATGTTGTCATTATTATCATGAATGAAATGACCCAAACTACGTTACTATGAAATTAGATGGCGAGCTCGGTATGATGTCAGCGCAAGTATGGTTGCCGGTTCAGTTTTCGTTTTGTCCTAATGTAAGTAATGCATTATTCTCGCCAATTCTGCCGTTGGTTTCGGGTCTCTTACGTTTTTTTTTTTTCAGTGGCAGCAGTGTTTCTCTAGCGTTTGTGAAGAAATACAGCATGAAAATGAGATAAAAGCCAATAAAAACACGAACCTGTATGAAATGTCATTCAAATCTTGCTTACAGTAGTACCACTTACATCATTATCCCCCGCTGCGCGATTAGCACGAAGCGGGGGATATAGCATTGGGCTCCATAGGTATGTGCGTACGCCCGTTCGGACACATAAAATTGAGGCGGTAGGGGATATTGCCATGTTAGTTGCAAACACTTTTTTATATGTGAGGTATGCATGGTTGTATGGCACACGAAAAACAACATTACCAGGTTACAAACCACAATTAAAAAGCCCATTAAGCATCATTATAAGATTTTATTTTGCAAATAATATTTCCAAACTTTGAATTCAATCATCTTTTTTTTCAGATAGTCCCAATCAAGACACAGAAAATATCAAAAAATGAAAAGGGGTAGCTTGATTAGATTGCTAGTAATGAAGGGTTGACCAGGAGCTCCACAATAGCCTTACTCAACCCCCCCCCCCATTCCGAAATAGTTGGGACGAAGTGTATATTGTGAAAAAAATCAAAATGCAATGACTTTAGACCACATGAGCCAATATGATATTTACAATAGAACATGGATAACACTTCAAATGTTGAAGCTGAGACATTTTACATTTTTATCCACAAAATTAGCTCATTTCAAATTTTCTCCCTGCAACAAGTCTCAAAAAAGTTGGGACACAGGAAAAAAAGGGGGGGGGGGGGGCTGAAAAGGCAATTAATTTATAAAAAAATCAGCTGAAAGAACATTTAGCAAGTAATTACTTTAACTGGCATCAGGTGTGTAACATGAATAGCTATAAAAGGGATGTTTTAGAGAGGCTGAGTCTCTCAGAAGTAAAGATGGCCAGAGGCTCTCCAACCTGTGAAGGCTTGCGTAAAAAAAATTGTGGAATACTTTAAAAACAATGTTCCTCACCGTCAAATTGCTAAGGCTTTGAAGGTCTCATCATCCACAGTGCATAACATCATCAAAAGATTCAGGGAAACTGGAAATATCTCTGCGTGTAAGGGACAAGGCCAAAGACCTTTACTGGATGCCCACAATCTTTGGGCCCTCAGACACCACTGCATCACTCACCGGCATGATTCTGTCATTGACATTACTAAATGGGCATACTTCAAGAAACCACTGTCGGTAAACACAGTCCGCCATGACATCTACAGATGCCGCCTAAAACTCGATCATGCAAAAAGGAAGCCATTGTTGAGCATGACCCAGAAGCACCGCCATGTTCTGTGGACCAAGGATCATATAAAATGGACTGCAGCAAAGTGTCCTGTGGTCAGACGGGTCCAGATTTGACATACTTGTTGGAAATCATGGGCGTCCTGTCCCCCGGGCTAAAGAGTAGAAAAAACACCCCTCCTGTTATCAGTGTTCAGTTCAAAAGCCAGCATCTCTGATGGTATGGGGATGCATTGGTACGTATGGTGTGGGACACTTGCATACAAAGCACCGTGAATCCTTAAAGGTATATAAAGGTTTTAGAGCAATATATGCTCCCCTCCAGACAACATTTATTCCAAGGAAGACCTTGTGTATTTCAGCAGGGCAATGCAAAACCACATACTGCAGCTATTACAACAGCATGGCTTCGTAGTAGAAGAGTCCGTGTGCTGCACTGGCCTACCTGCATTCCTGATTTTTCACCGATTGAGAACATTTGGCGCATAATTAACCTTAAAGTCTGTCAAAGGAGACCCAAAACTCACTAGCAGCTGGAAGCTTGTATTAATCAAGAGTGGGATCAAATTCCAATGGCTAAACTCTAGAAACTTGTCTCCTCAATGCCCAGACACCTCCATGCTGTGTTAAAAAGAAGAGGGGATGCTACACCATGGTAAACAGGCCCCTGTCCCAACTTTTATGAGACCTGTAGCAGCCATCATATTTGAAATGAGCTCATTTTATGTTGGCATGGGCAGCACTGTGCAAAAACTCGAATGGAATGCATTACAGCTGAACTGGGGCGGTAAACAAGCCTCAGAGAACGTGTAAAAAATGATGTAAATACCATTTTCATACAAAAAGAACACCATGGTTTGATTAAAAGCAACCTTTTCAATAGGATACCCGCATTTCATGCATGAACATGCATGTTTTTTTTTTTTTTTTTTAATAATCACCTCGGGATATTGAAGGGGGAACGTTTGGTTCATTCCGTAGCAGTGGGAGGACAAACAAGTACCAGCATCAGCGACTTCACAGCTTTTTATATAGTAATGGGCCAGTAGCGTTGATGTTTGCCCTCCCACCAATAATTTGGCCATTGATCCAAAAAAAGAAACTTCACTGGCGACCCACTCATACCATTTTTAATATCAATGCATAACCTAATGTTTGTTGAACATAACTAGGTGAAATTCAATGCATTTTCCATTAAAAAGGACCTAGGGGGCGCTGCTGTACTTCAGAAAAAGGGGTAGATGACTTTAGCATCAATTATTTCTGTTCAGGTACCCTAATGGATAATTTAGCCTGGTTTATTTCTGAATAGACTGTATTTTCGAAAATGCCCTCAGGCTTCACCCCTCAATTTTCACAATGGGTTTTGTTGAAAAATGCCAAAATCAGCCATTTTTCCGACCCTGTGGCTCTGAGACCCTTTCCTGTAAAGGCATTGGACTTATGGCAAACTCTTCATCTGTGTCTTCTGTACTTACCAGCAAAAAATCATGAGTATAATAATAAAAACTTTGTTCTCAGCGACGCAAGAAATGTTGTCATTTTATTAATTTGTATTGCCTATGCCTATTTTATGGATAAAATTGTAAATTTTCTCAGTTTCAACATTATCTCTGTTCTGTTGTGAATAAAATACGGGCTGGTGTGATTTGAAAGTCATTGCGCTTTGATTTTATTCACAATTTACACTTTGTCCCAACTATTTCAGAATTGGGTTTGTACATCCCCCTGATTTCTGAAAAGCTTTATACGCCCCTGGCCTTAACTAAAGTAAATTCAGTTGCACTGCGTGTGCACCTTCCTTCTCTGTGACAAAACATGCAATATAGGAACACTCCTGTATGGCTGTGTGTGAATGTTTGGTGGTGGTCGGAGGGGCCATAGGCGCATACTGGCAGCCACGCTTCTGTCAGTCTGCCCCAGGGCAGCTGTGGCTACTAAAACGTAGTTTACTACCATCAGAGCGTGAATGTGTGACTGAATGAATAATGTATCCATTGTGAAGCGTCTTTGAGTGCCCAGAAGAGCAGAAAAGCGCTATATAAAATATTTGCATTATTTTATTATTATTATTATTTTATATCAGAGCCCTGACGCAGGGTGGCAGTATTGGTATTGATCTCAGCCATAGACAGAATAAAAAGATGGACGCAGCCCCGGGTCTAAAAATTGAAGCAGATGTGGAAATCTCTGAAAATTGCATTCTATTTTATCGCCAGCAGATGGCAACGTCAGTTGTTGCAAAAAGGAGTTCAATGCTATAGATTAGAAGTCTGAGAAAATGACCCTACTTTCCCACCTGATTTATTATTTCAATCTTGATTTTCCATATTATTTTATGATATCTCTCACAAGTTTCAAGTCTCCTTCGATATATCATGATGTTCATTCTTGTAAAGTATGATCCCACATAGACTAGAATAAAGGATAAAGCCAGATATGCTTTGTGGGCCATGGCTGTTCTCTAGTCCTCGTCAGATACGGTGAGATCCACAAGTAGATCCACCCCTCGCTCCTCCCTGGATCTTCAATTCACACTCTCATCCAATAGAAATCACATTCGGTTTCAAAATGACAAAATGGCCCTAGTCAAATTGCCAATATTAAGGCTTCCTAAATGGTATGCTGAAACCAATGGGTGATGTCACGGTTGCTTCGTCCATCTTTTTAAACAGTCAATGACCTCAGCCGGCCTCTTCATATCTCACCTTCTTGTAGTTCCACACAAAGAAATTTTATGTCAGAATAACAATTCCCATTGATGGATACTAGATAACATTGCAATGTCAATTGCGTCTGAAGTTCGCCTTAAAGTTTGGTTACTAGGACCATACATTTAGTGATGGACAGTGCCCAATAAATAGATAAATATATATATTTGAATAAATAGAATAAATATGTCTTAAATAGAAATAACAAGAAGCTGAGTTAACATGATTATATTTATTTTCTTTTCATCATCTTGATCTGGTTGAAAGTGAATGTACTCTCAAAGACTTCTGTTTTGATGTATAGTCATCTCCTAAGTGACGGGGTTGTTTTTTTAGACTTCACTTAAACGACTTGAAATCACTTGAATGAACGCTATTCATCTCTGTCCTGTACAAATACTCGTAAAAATTAAAATCACTTTTCTCTTCAAAGCCCTTTTTATCAAATAATCTTTTCCATTCTACATCTTTTTTCACCATTTTTCTGAAGCTAGAAGACCCTTGAGTTTGTGTATAATTTGAACTCTGGTGAGTGAACTATTTCGCTGGCATCCGCTGGCAAGTGTCGGTCATTAGTTTGAATGGGCTAACTAGCAACCGAGGGTAACTGAGCGAACTGAGCTATCTACCTAGCTAGCTATTGTATTACAGAGTTCGATATCATTTTAGCTTGCTAGCTACGTTGCTAACAACTCACTATTTCAGTATTAGCGATAAATTGTTGATTTTTTTTTGTTGTTTGTTTATTTTATGGGCCATGTGTAGGGTAACCACATCCATTGTAGTAAACGCTATCTAGTTGACAAGCTGGCCAGCAAACTAATGCACAATTCAACATAATTTTCTGGACACCGGCAAGTGTGGAGGACAAAAGTCAATCTTTTTCCCTACTCTCGCTGCTGGTTGTAATGATATGGCCGATCGGCGCGAGTTGAGAGCAAGGAAACTTGAAAACCGGCTTTCAGGAGATCGAAGGAGACATTCCAAATATCCTGCTTTCACAGTATATCTACATTAACGAGACCAAATAGCCTGATGTGACATAATGGCGCGAGATGAAAAAGCAATCTTAGCATCTTTGTTGCTTGCCAACCATTCTGTCCACTCTATCTTGCTACATGGAAGAACGAATAGTTCTCAATTTTATTGTTGCATTATTACCAATAAATCATTGATTATTTTTCTTGTGTGTTTATTTAATGGGATATATGTAGGGTAACCGTTTTATAAAAGCAATAAGCCCCTTGAAACAGTGGGTTACAGTGATTTTATAATGGCGGAGGGGCGTTCTAAGGCACGACGCGCAGCGGAGTCACTATAACCCGCTGCTTCTCGGGACTTTATTCCTTTATTTTGAGGTGCGCACACAGTAGCCAGTGTGTGTGAGTGAGAACGGCACCTCTTCCCTCTCACTACCAATGACGTTAGCATCGTTGTTTGTGCCAGATCTAATTGACACAGTATTGTTTAACTGTGGTTACCAGTAACCTCCCTTACTTGTGTATATTTATTTGGTTACAGTAATTATACTGAACCCCTGTATATATTTTTGGAATTGGAACATGATGAGATCTCATAACTTTGATATTTGATATTAGATATTGATTATTATTCTCAAACTGCTGTATGCAGATTGGTTTTTTATGGACTCTGGATTTTGGATTCTATTGGATGACGAGTCAGTCCCCTTGGATCCCAATCGAACTGTTCTGCCCATTCTGAACTGGATTCCCAACCCCCTTGAACTCAACCCCCTTGGACCAACCCTTGTTCTGTTCCCTGGACACAGATAAGCCTTCACGCATACACTGATATTACACCTTACATACCCGGGTAATAGATTATTTCTTTTCTGTGAAACATTTTATTTGATGCTTTGGGGTATTTTATTATTATTTTATTTATTTATTTATTTATTGTTTTTTTTTTAAATATTAATAATATTGTTTGAATATTCTCTGTATCCCGAAAAAGGAAATATTTCCAGAATATTATTATTAATAAATGTCTATTGTCTCCTTTTACACTTTAAGAGTGTCTTTGTCAACTTACTCCCCCCCTTAATGCCGAACCTAGAACTGGCCTAAACCTTAACCATAATCGTAGAAACACCTCCTTCTTCTTAAAGGTTAATTTTGTCAGGTAGAGCAGAGGGGTGCTATACATCTATGGTACAATAGTGAAAAGAATTGGCCCTTTGTCTGCACTATATTTATTATACACTATATAATCAGACTTATACCACACTGCCCATCCAAAAAACAAAAAAAGTTGCCATTCGGATTTAAAAAAGCAAATTCTCAAAAGCCTATGATTGAATCGTTATTACAGTGATGAATATGTGTCAACTGGCAATAATTCCTTTCATTCTGACTGACTCGATGCATAACTTCTCATTTCTTAATAAACCATGTCAGAAGATGTATCTCATGGTCATTGGAAAAAGGTCCTGAGGTTTAATGAGTCCAGATTTATCCCATTTTGGAGTGGTGGGCACATTAGGATCTGGTGTTGCATCATTTGGTGAGGTCTAGGCTCAGTACTGTTCTGCAGCAATAAAATGAACTCAGACTACCTGAATACACTGAATGACCAGGAATCAATCGATGGACTTTTAAATTCCTGATGGCACAGGCATATTCCAGGATGACAATGCCAAGATTCATCAGGCATCAAATTGTGAGTGAGCGGCTTATCCTACGAGGAATTGTTTTCATACATGAATTTGCCACCTTAGAGTCTAAATACAGTGAAAAGTCTTTTCGATGCACTGGAGAAGGCTTAAAGGAGTGACTCACCCATCAACAATACAATAATCTCAGCCAAAAATTAATGCACATCTGGTCGGAAGTCAATGTAACGTTGTATAAGATTGTCAAATCAATACCATGATGGATGGGTACCGAGATCAAAGCTAAAGATGGCCCAACAAAATATTACAGTCTGCAACTTTTGTTTTGGACAGCCAGTGTATTTGAAGAATTGAATTCCAGTGGTGGCCGCATAGCTTTGTTTCTGACTTGTGAGTTCCAAACATTTCCAATAACTCCAGAGCACATGAAAGTGAACCAAAATCAAAAATTTATTGGAAAAAAAACACATGCAATCACTTCCAAAATTAACAACATGTTTTTATTAAACCAAATTTTCTTCTACCATCATACTACTACGACTTTGGCAAATCATTGATTCCCTGAATTTTCTCTGCATGGCCAACTTCAGGTTGGCTGAAGCTACCTCACTTGGTAAACCAGCTAAATTAGCAATGACAAATAAAATCAATGACACATGACAAACTATTATACATGAGAATTAACTTCTTTTCTTTTTTTACTTTTTTTTCCCCCCCCCCCCCACTTTGGAGGACGACTTTATTTTTAATTGTAAGTGTTATGCAAAAAAAAAAAATCATGGTGAAACCTCTCTGAGGGAGGGCTTTAACAAAACAAAGACAATTAACTTCATTGTTCATACCCGCAATATATGTAAAAATCACTCATAGGGCCTGATTTACTAAGACCTTTAGCACATGCTAAATCTTTTTGTTCATGAAAAACCAATAACATTGCCCATGATTGGCCAGGGTACTTGCCTTGCACCAATCAGTAGCAAGGTTTCTGGTTTTGCTCTGGCAAAAACATTTTGCATCTGCTAAAGGTCTTAGTAAATCCGGCCCATAGTGCGTGTAGTACAGAATATTTATGTTCTGATTTATTTTAATGCCATTTCTATCATAGCATAATGCTGTTATATGTCCGGCTTGATTATTATTTTGCCATTATTTTATGACTTAACTGGATTAGCCTGCTGCCTACATGTATTTAAGTTTATGTAACTGACATTACAGTATATTCATTCAAGAAATCTGATTAATAATTTTATGTAAACTGAGGATTTTTGTGATTATCTTTTTTTTTTTGGTTTGGGGTGATGACATTATAAATTATGAATACATGGTTGTTATTTTTCATACTGGAGTAGCCTCATGTCATCCCTTCTGAAGTGACCTAGTTAATTCCTAAAAACTCAACCTGGGCATGTGCTGTATGGACTGATCTAATCTTGACATCATCTCTCACAGCCATCTCAGAACTTTTTGAGCTGTGGTTTTATTTGTAAACAACAACTTATATCCATCTAAGAGAAAACAAGAAAAAAATCAACATAATTCACAGTACAAGAAGTAAATAAACAACAACTAAATGTAAATACCAAATTTATTTCAACATAAATATTTGTGATTATAAGGGAAGACAAATTGATGTTTATCTAGATTTAGGGGGAGTCATAGTATCATATCAACATTAAATTAATTTTCAGACCTTTTCATTTCCACGAAGGTCTTATGATGATCAAATGTATTTAATGAATGGTTGTTTTTAGTTAACTCTCCGTAGATGTACTCAAATATTTAATAAAAATAGGCAGAGGCCTGTATTTTTGCAACCACTTTGACTGAAATTGGCTATTCCCCCCTGCTTTAAAAACAACTGCCCAGCATTGAAAGCAATTTAAACCGAGTAGAAGAACTGAGGCTTTATTTTAATGGCCAATTAAAATACGGATTAAATTCAACAATTGCCTCAATCTGACTGGAAACACTCAATGTGGGAGCCTGAATAATCTCCAGAGTGCATTATTTTTTGCATTATTTTTCACTTTTTCTGTTGCAGTAAGTATTACTTAAACTTCTTTTTTTCTGAATGTTTTTCATCGTCTTTTTTCTGCATTCAATTTCAGCATTTATGTTGATTAGTCATGGTTACAAAGTAGCGTGGATATCTTCGTGGCATAGAACTTTGTAGGTGACCCAGTAGAAGATGTTGAAAATGAGGAAGCTCAGAGGAAAAAAGGCTCTTGATATAGTTTCAATGCGCTTTGCTCGGTCCACAAACCACCTATGGAGGCTGTCATTGTCATAGTAGGACACAGCAGCTGGGCTGGCGAACACAGTGGTGCCCTCCACGGCTGAATTGGCTTTTTCCTGCAGGAAGTGCCCCAGTCCGTAACCACGAAAGTAAAACCCACGGCTATCCTGTACCAGTTGCTCTTCCTGTGAAGACAAGAAAGATTAAATTAACATGGTCTGTCCCTAAATGCCTTCTTTTCTTCCTGTAGTTTGATAATGATGCCTTCCTGAATGATGGAAATTCCTGATTGATGGCTCAAATTTTTCGACAGATGAAATTAAACCAAAGAGGTTTGGCTGGCAGAAGGTAGTTCCATTCATAATTACTTCTGTGTTCTCTGGACTGATTAAAAACCATTTAGAGTTTAAGAAAAATGAATTCATTCAATGGTGTTTTATAATACAGAAAACTAAAGCCACAGAATCCAGAAGAGAAACAAGTAGAAAGATACTTGGGGATACATAGAATTGAATATACAACCAGTGAAGAACACAAATTAGGATTCAGGTGCATGCACGCAGTTCTGACACTATTTGGAGTTTTTACCTTTCCCAGCCAAGTTAATTGTTAAAGTGGTAGCATATTCAGCAGAGCTGACAGATAAAAACAAAATTACTCAAGAACATTCAAATTTAATCTTGTTAAGTTTCCAAACATAGTTACATCTTGACATAGCTCAGTAGGTAAAGAATGAGTAGTGTGGAGGGACAGAGTGTGAGCAGAGTAGCATTGGAGCTAATGCATGGTGGGGGAGATCTGAGTGATGGTTGAGGCCACGCATCCAGGAAGTTTACCCTGACACTGGAGCTGCAGTGCTGGTTCGGGGTCCCCCAGGTGGAGCCATTGCCCGGCAGGTCATTCATGTCCTGTAGTGACACCTCACTTCCTGGCTGACTTGCTAGAATCTCCGTGTGAATCCATGCAGGTAAACGGATTAGAATCACATGATTAAAAAAACACAAATTCTATGTTGGCGGGACTGGTCAAGTGTACAACCTGCCAACTGATTATCCCTTTTTGGATTGAAGAAAGGGGATTCAGTGACATGGCCATGACTAAGCTTCAGACAGCACTATCTGAAGGACTTGCCTTTGAATGCATCCCCAAGAAAATATTTTGTCGACAAAAATGTAACTATAATAAGTAGATCAGAAGGATCTAATAGCTGCGACCTCGCCTAGAATCCGTCACGTGGCCTAGTGTCCATGACTGGTGGTTTCTTGTGCAAGAGTGATCTTGAAATTGGCAAATGACCTTGAAAATCAATAGGGGACCCTTCCTCTGTACCAAGAAGCTTGTTCTAAGATGTAATAGCCATCCATGAAGGTACAGTGGAGTTACGGTGCGAAAACTGTGAAATCGGGGCAAAATGGACACTTTTTTGCCCGGTGTGACCTTGGGATTCGACAGATGACCTTGAAAATCAATAGGGAACCCCTCCTCTATACCAAGAAGCTTGTTCTAAGATTTCATAGCCAATCATTGAATTAAACTTGAGTTTCGGTGCGAAAACCGTCAAATCGGGCAAAATTGACACTTTTTTGCCTTTGTGACCTTGGGATTTGACGAATGACCTTGAAAAACAATAGGCAACCCTCCTTTATGCCTAGAAGCTATTTCCAAAATTTCATAGCGATTCATGAATTCTAACTGGAGTTACAGCGCGAAAACCTGCAAACAAGGTCGTGACCTCTGTGAACTTGACTTTTGACCTTTGACCTCGAACTTGTGCATGGACATCACTTTGGTGAAGGTCAATAACTCCTGAAAATTTCATGATGATACGACGAAAGGAACATGGTCAAAAAGGTGGCACAGACGGACAGACAGACAGACAGACAGAAGCGTTCATACAGCTGCTTGGTCGCAGCTAAAAATGTGCAATCAATAATTATATCGCCAAATGGCGTTCCGGGGGATATTATGTTTTTGGTCCGGCCACCGCCGCCGCACTACGTGTATCACTACGCGAAAACTTCAGTAATATTTCAATTACAAATTCCAAATTTTGCACATAAGTAAGTATCATAAAGAGGAAGAACTGATTAGATTTTGGACAATTTACGATGTCTAGATTAGCCACCAGGGGCCAAAAACTGATTTCAGTGTTAACGCGATAACTGCAGTAATATTTCAATTAGAAATTCCAAGTTTTGCATATAAGTAAGTATCATAAAGAGAATGAACTGATTCGATTTTGGACAATTTACAATCTCTAGATTGGCCACCAGGGGCCAAAAACTGATTTACATGTTAACACGATAACAGCAGTAATATTTCAATTAGAAATTCCAAGTTTTGCATATAAGTACCATAAAGAGGAAGAAGTGATTTGATTTTGGACACATCCTCAGGTCATGACCTTTCAATTGCACTTGATTTGAGGTCAATCGGACAAATATTTCCAGAGATATGATAAAAACAGTGATTTTTTCAGTCTTTGGCCCCTGGTGGCCAATCTAGAAATTGTAAATTGTCCATAATTGAATCAGTTCTTCCTCTTTATGATACTTACTTATATGCAAAACTTGAAACTTCTAATTGAAATATTACTGATGTTATCGCGTTAACATGTAGGGCGGCGGCAATGGCGGCGGTCGGACCAAAAACATAATTACACTGTTACAAAAACACAAGTGGCAAAGTCAGTATAGATAGACACTGGCTGGTGTATGCTCCTCTTTCTGGCAAGATGTTTTGTTTTTGTTGTTTGCTTTTTGCCGAAAAGGGTGAACAAACCATTTGGTCTGCCCCCAACAAGGGCTTTGATGCTTTCCACAAAGGAATCGAAAGGATAAAGCACCATGAAGCGTTAGCAGCGCACCGCAAGGCGGAGATGACTTTATTCCTTACTAAATATCGCATTACTGAGGATAAAACTGTCATCGCAGGACTCATGGGGGCTGAAAGACTGGCCATTGAGAAGAATAGGAGAGTACTTAATAGGCTGGTGGAAGCAACTCTGTTTTTAGCTAAGCAAGGCCTTCCTTTCAGGAGACATGGAGAGTATGCTGGTCTAGGAGCACCAACTGTAAACGAGGGCAACTTTCTCAAACTGTTAAAACTATTGGCAAAATATGACACTATCATCGATAACCACATCAGCGAAGTCTAGCGAGCCACCGAAGCCGTGATTAAGAGTTTGCCAGCAATCATAGCGGCACTTGAAATAATTATTGATGATGCACGTTCAGAACCAAAAGCTGTAGCAGATGCAAAAGGTCTGCTAGCCACACTTGACACATTTGAGTTCATGTTCAAGCTCAATTTCTGGAATATTGTTTTAGGAAAAACATATTCTCCATCAAACTACCTTCAGAAAGAATCAATCGATTTAAACTCTGCAATTGAGCAAACTGACAGCGGTGCTAATGCTTTGAAAGGTTTAAGATCTGAAGAGGGCTTTAATAATATTGAGGCATCTGCAAAAGAACAAGCAAAAGAATGTGACACGTCCACCGAGTTCCAGGAGGTTACAGTTCGAACGAGAAAATATTTCGCAGATGAACTGGCAACAGATCAGCCTATATCTGACAGTAGAAGACGTTTTAAAGTGGAGGCATTTTATTACATTTTAGATGTATTTGACCAACAGTTTGTGACCAACAGACCTTCACAACACAGCTGCTAAATTTCAAGTCCAGAATGAAAAGCACTTTTTTGACCCAAATTCAACTGAGAGGATAAATGAATTGGGACAGTTTTATTCAGAGGATCTGAATGATGCAGAAAGCCTTGTTGATGAATATTGTGCTTTCAGAGACGGTTTGAAGGGCATGTTCCCCGATGGACCAGGGCTTTTTACTGCAGAGATTCTGCCCTTTCTAATCGCAAATGACTTGCACCGAGCTTATGCTAATCTTGAAAAATTATATAGGATCTATCTCACTGTTCCAATAAGCGGTGCACAGGCAGAGCGCACTTTCAGTCGCCTTAGACTAATTAAGTCATACCTGCGCTCAATAATGAATGAGTCTCGTCTCTCAAGCCTGGTATTACTTTTTATTGAGAGAGAAATTTCTGAGAAAGCTAACTTTAACAATGTTGTTGAGACATTTGCCAGAATGAAAAAAAAACACAGTTCCAGCTCAAATAGTGGCAGTAATGCAAAGTTGCAAACTCATTTATTTTGTATTTTTTCCTTTAGCCCTTTTTGGTCTCGTGCAGCCGCACCTTTACGTTTACCAATGTTTATCAAAGTTGCCTGGGTGCCTGGTAGTGCACCTTAAGTAGTTTTATTGGACCCAAATTTTATTTTGTGTATATTTATTTGTATTGGGAAAGTGTTAATATGCCCATGACGGAAGTGTAATGGCACCTTAAGTTGTTTTATTGTAATTTTATTTTGTGTATTTATTTGTGTTGGGAAAGTGTTATTTATGTTTTGATATTTATGTTATGTTGGTCATGTGTGTCATTTATTTATTAATTTAATTTGCCCGTTTGTATAGGGTCTGGGGAAAGGCTGGGAATGGTTGGCAATAAAACAAGGTGGCTATTGCAATTTTAATCACTGTCATGGTTCATTCTTGATGCACTTTTTTTGGTGTTTTTTTCTGTCCTCTACTCGCATGTACAATGTGGCTCGCCATGCTCGTGGTCCCCTTTGACCTCAAAACCCATGTGGTATACAGCCAAGCTACGCCACTGTGTACAAGTAAAAGTCAGCATATGCGCACTGAGAGTTGTTAACTCTATGTGGCATCAATATTTGACATGGGGCATTTATATTGTTGTTCAGTGTATTTAATTGTGTATGAGTCCTCCTACATCACCCGATAAAACAAAAAGCACACACAAAAAATTACAACCCTAATTCTGAAATAGATGGGACAAAGTGTAAATTGTGAATAAAATCAAAATGCATTGACTTTCAGATCACATAAGCCAATATGTTATTTACCATAGAACATAGATAATATTTCAAAATGTTTAAACTGAGACATTTTTTATTTTAATTCACAAAATGAGCTCATTTCAAATTTTCTTGTTGTAACAAGTCTCGACACAGACACAGACAAAAAAGGGCTGAAAAAGCAATTAATATATAAGAGAACTAGCTGCTACCCGCTGTGTAGCCTATTAGTTTGTCGCTTTTAGACCGCATGAGGGAGAGAAGCCGTGTCTTCAATTGCCACTTGATTATACTTAAACTGGAAAACGTGTTAATCAAGGGAAACCATCTAGAATCAGCCAGGACTAATTTTTGTGAATAATTGCCGCCGAATTTTCAGGTGTTACGCCTCATTCACACATATCCCTACTCGCCCATCGCTGCTCCCTGAAATTGTACTCACCGGCAGAAAAATTCTCTGCCGTCAGCGTCGGTTGCCATGGCTTCCCAATGGTTTACTTTCCACTGCAAACATGTCAGAGGGAAGCAAGTTGTGGTTGTATAATATACCAGCGGGTGCATACACATAATTATCTGCCTTGATTAAGATCGCTGACAATTCTAAATGCATAAAATGAACACATAAATAGTACCACTTATAGATCGCCTTTTCTGTTTTCTATTGTCAGCTAAGGCATGGTTTGATGTCCACAGTTAGCTGACAATTAGCTTCAAAAAGCATATTCGGCTAAAGAGAAAAACGTAATTTAAAACATGCTCTCACCTGAAACGCAGATGATTGCAGACACTCTGTTCCATGTTTCATCCTTTCGATTTTTATTTCTATAATTTTTGAGGGTGGTATCATAGAGCTCCGGCGGGTTTGAGATGGCTATTATTAGATGCTCGTCAGACATGATGTGGGTACCAAAATTCGTGTGCGTTGCGGTGTTCAAACTGTCTGTGGAAGTGTCTGTTCACGTCAAGTGAATCATCTCTTTCCTACATTCCCACTGGTAACTCGCTTCACTCGCATCGCTGACAGTAAAAAATATTTTATGTCCGCACCCGCCCAAATCGCATCGCTAGTCGTCTAGTCGCCAGTCCTCGCCACACTCTGCTGGAACACGTTCACACTCCATTGACGGTTCTCGCTCAGAGATGGGCGAGTAGCGATGTGTGAATGAGGCTTAACGCCAGCTCTGCGAGTGTTCAACTGTCAAATTTGAATTTGGGAGCTGTGAAGTTCGACTAATCAGAATGCTGCATTCATGGACGTACGCGGTACCCTGTCAAAAGCCCGGGTTTCGTGCAGGCTCTCTTATCACTCCCTTGGCCCCATTGCAAACAGTAGCCTGCTCGCAGGTTACCTCGACGCCCGTTCGTAAGGACACTGCGGCTCCTAGCGGTGCAGCCGGATATTGCTACGCGCATCATCATCAGGTTATATAAGTTCACTCGCTACCTGGACTGAAATTGTCATTTTTTTGCGAGCATGACCGTTTTCGTCATTGAAACCTGGCTTAGGTGTTAGTTGGGAAGCGCAGGTATCACTGTGTGAAATTAGAAAAAAATCCATGCATAAATATGGCCGTGCATGGCGGACACCTAAAGACACACACCGTCTTCCTTATATATAAGATCAGCTGAAAGAACATTTAGCAAGTAATTAAATTAACTTTCGCCTGCTGTGTACAGGGACAGACTGGGGCAAAAAAGTGGCTCAGGAATCGTACCTTACTAGCCCACTCTCCAGACAGCTGGAGTGGGGAGGTAGTGGCTGGCTGAAAAAAAATGTCACATTATTTGACAAAAAAAGTATGCATTTTAACTCATACTGGACTATATTTTCCATAAAACATTGATATTATTACTTTTGTAGTTCTTGAGTTTATATAACACCAATTAGCCCACAACAAAATAAATGTTGTGTTTATCTAACAAACAAACCCAGTGGCTATATGCATGTCTGATCTTAGCAGATGTTAACAGATCACCTAGTCAACCCCCCACCCCCCTTATAGACATGTACTTATGTACGTTGTTCATGTCAGTCAACTTATTATTCTGTAGGCAGGGGTTGGGTTGGTAATACCCAAAAACAAACAATCCTATTTATATTAAAGATCCTATTTACCTGAAAGATGTCCTGAAATAAAATGAATGTAATGATGCTGTCCTGTATTAAAATGTACCATTATTATTATTAATTATTATTATTATTATTTTTACATGAATGGATGTGAAACAGAAATTTGACTTGGGAGGCATTGATTTTTTTCAATAAGACCACTGCATTATTTGGATTAATTCATACATAGCCTTTTTAAAAATAATGTTACATATTTTACTAACAGACTCAAATGGGCGTAGAATAGCTCACTAGCTTCAGAACCGAAGAAACCTGGTTGCAATTTTAATGGCAGGTGATTCTGAACGACAGCATTTTGGAATTGAAAATTTTGAAAGTCCTTTATCCTACGACAAATTTTATTTGGCATCATAAAACAATGAATCAATATGCATCAAATAGTGTGCTAATAACTTGTCTATTCGGGTCGCTACGTAAGCTCAAGCAAATTTTAAAGGAACTCATACTTACAATAGCCTATTAATTTAACATCAGTCTTACCACTTCCATGTCCCCCTGCAAAGGAAAACTGCTTGCTGCATGAGGATCATTGTGGCAAAACAGCTGGCCGGTTTTTAGTTTGCATTTGAAAGCCTGAGGCTCCATTGTCTGCTTCCTTTATTCTCTTCGCAATCCCGCCTCTCCATTGCTTTCTGACATTTTCGTGATCATGTAGTCGAAACCAGTTTTTAGACTCTTACCGCAGGAGAGGACCAGCAAGGCCATTGGTCAAACAAATTTCCCAGCAAGCCTGCCTTCTTAAACTTTAAGATGAAAACAACACTATTAAATAAATTGGGAATAGCCAAAGCCCATAAATCGTTTTTATTTGCAAGAAAACAGTTTTCGGTCATTCCTGTAACATAAAGCAAATATATAGGCATAAATAAATGCTAAATAGCCATGACTTAACACAACTGGAATAGTGAAGTATAACTCCTAAAAGTGTTGTATAATTATGACGAACGTAAAGCGTTAAAATTGATAGGCCGTCATTAATTGTGTAGCGATCTCTCATGCGATAATGTTGTAATTTGTACATTCACCTCGAGTCTGTTATAATGTAAGTAAAGCGTTAAAGCGTTGATCTACGGTGCTCCTAAGCAATGTACTACGAACCATTAAACAGTACGTCGTGGGTCGTTTGGGTTAATGAGTCAATGGTTGGTTTTCTCGCTGACCGTAGCGGTTCCCTGGGATAACTCCCGGTATTCCCGATGACTAGTCCGCCCCCGGACTAGAGTGTGAATAAACAAATTACCAGGGAGAAAAGGAAAAAAAGTGGTGATTACTGCGTGACGATCGTTTTGTGATTCTCCAGAACGCACAGATGGCCAGTCCGCCCCTGGCTGTGTAACATGATTGGCTATAAAAGGGATGTCTTAGAGAGGCTGAGTCTCTCAGAAGTAAAGATGGCTATAGGCTCTCTAATCAGTGAAGGCTTGCGTAAAAAAAATTGTGGAATACTTTAAAAACAAAGTCCCTCAACGTCAAATTGCAAAGGCTTTGAAGTTCTCATCATCGACAGTGCAAAACATCATCAAAAGATTCAAAGAAACTGGAAAAATCTCTGTGCGTAAAAGACAAGGCCAAAGACCTTGACTGGATGCCCATGATCTTCATGCCCTCAGACGCCACTGCATCACTCACCGGCATGATTCTATCAATGACATTACTAAATGGGCCCAGAAATACTTCAAGAAACCATTGTCTGTAAACACAGTCCGCCGTGCCATCCACAGATGCCACCTAAAACTCTATCATACAAGAAGGAAGCCATCGTTGAGCATGATCCAGAAGCGCCGCCGTGTTCTGTAGGCCAAGGCGTATTTAAAATGGTCTGAAGCAAAGTGGCAAAGTGTCCTGCGGTCAGACGAGTCCAAACTTGACATTCTTGTTGGAAATCATGGGCATCGTGTCCTCCAAGCTAAAGAGGAGAAAGGCCACCCCTCCTGTCATCAGTGTTCAGTTCAAAAGCCAGCATCTCTGATGGTATGGAGATGCATTAGTGCATATGGTGTGGGACACTTGCATGTTTTAAAAAACACCACAAATGCTGAAAGGTATATAAAGGTTTTAGAGTAACATATGCTCCCCTCCAGAGGACATCTATTCCAGGGAAGGCCTTGTGTATTTCAGCAGGACAATGCAAAACCACCTACTGCAGCTATTACAACAACATGGCTTCGTAGTAGAAGAGTCAGTGTGCTGAACTGGCCTGCCTGCAGTCCTGATCTTTCACCGATTGAGAACATTTGGCGCATAATTAAACGTAAAGCCCATCAAAGGAGACCCAAAACTCTCCAGCAGCTGGAAGTCTGTATTAAACAAGAGTAGGATCAAAATCCAATGGCTAAACTCAAGAAACTTGTCTCCTCAATGCCCAGATGCCTCCACTCTGTGTGAAAAAGAAGAGAGGATGCTACACCATGGTAAACAGGCCCCAGTCGCAACTTTTTTTCTACCTGTAGCAGCCATCAAATTTGAAATGAGCTCATTTTGTGGATAAAATTGTAAAATTTCTCAGTTTCAACATTTGCCATGTTATCTCTGTTCTACTGTGAATAAAATACTGGCTGGTCTGATTTGAAAGTCCTTTCGATTTAATTCACAATTTGCACTTTGTCCCACCTATTTCGGAATTGGAGTTGTAAATAAATGAATAAAAATAGAAATATAATTCAATAACAATTACAATCTCAATGCTTTATTACCTTTTGAATTAGTTGTTATTAGCTCACCTATTCCACATCTCATTATTCCCACCCTTCAGCCTCCCTCACTATGTATATCCCATCTTTTGGCATAAATTACAAGTCCTGTGTCATGGGCCATCACACACTCAATTCTACTGTAATACTTGACAAAATTTTTGAATTTCTCAATTCTTGATGCCTCCACAGATGTGAACCCAAAAATAAATATTTTTGCCAAATATATAATTGTATTACATATTGTTTATTTATTTATCCTTTATTTAGCCAGGAAGGTCCCATTGAGAAACAAGATCTCTTCATTCAGGGAGTCCTGGTAAAGATAGCTGCATAAATAGTTTTACATAGAAACATGCATAAGAGAGAAGGGGGGGGGATCACATTTCCATATTTACAGTGCTGCGAAAAAGTATTTCCCCCCTGTCTGATTTCTTTTTTTTTTTGCACATATTGGTCACACTTAAATGTATAAGATCATCATAAATTTGATTTATTTTTGTAAATTTGGCATCTCCAATCCCACCCGAATCTGGAATGCCCAATTGGTGAACTATGTACAAGTCTTGCTCGTGTGCGACCCATTGCTGCCAACTCAGGAGAGTGGAGACAATTCGCGGCTCTCCTTCGAAGTACGCGCCTGTCAGCCACCACTTCTTATACACTCATTAGTTGAATCTTTGCAAGTTCAGAACGAGAACGATACCCGGGCATGAGCAGACTTAGAATCTTCCTGACGAGAGCCCGTCTGGCCAACAGGAGGCGCTTGAGCAACGAACACGGCAACTTTTATATTCCCTTCCCGGCAGTCCCTTCCCAATTTGCAACCCTGTAGCGCTATAGCCAATTGTGCGCTATTCTGAAATAGCTGCCGACCACTGCCGGCTGGTACGAAGCAGGGCTCGAACCGTGACGTGATAGTCACTTCTGCTTCGCAACGCGATGCTTTACTGAGTGAGCTATCCGGAAGCCACCATACAGATTTTAATATGAGATAAAGATAACCCGAGTAAATAGAAAATGCAGTTGTTAAATGATGATTTAATTTATTAAGGGGTCAAAGCTATCCTAACCTACCTGGCCCTCCGTGAGAAAGTAATTGCCCCCCCCCCCCTTAAATCATTAATCATCTGTGATTAACCACATTTTTTTTGATCAATTTCACTAGCCACATCTAGGCCTGATTAATGCCAGACCTGGTGGATCAAGAAATCACTTAAATACTACCTGTCTGACAAAGTGAAGTAGGCTAAAAGATCTCTAAAAGCAACACATCATGCTGGTGATCTTAAGAAATTCTGGAACAGATGAGAAACAAGGTCATTTGACATCTATCAGTCTGGAAAGGGTTACAAAGCCATTTCTTAGGCTTTGGGACTCCAGCGAATCACAGTGAGAGCCATTTTCCACAAAGGGAGAAAACTTGGAACAGTGGTGAACCTCCCCAGAAGGGGTCGGCCTACCAAAATTGTTCCAAGATCGCATCGATGACTCATCCAGGAGGTCACAAAAGAACCCAGAACAACATCTAAAGAACTGCAGGCCTCACTTACCTCAGTTAAAGTCAGTGTTCATGATTTCAAAATAAGAAAGAGACTGGGCAAAAATGGCATCCATGGGAGAGTTCCAAAAATCACTCCTGACCAAAAAGAACACAAAGTCTTGTCTACATTAGCCAAAAAACATCTTGATGATCCCCAAAACTTTTGGGAAAATATTCTGCGGACTGATGAGACGAAAGTTGAGCCTTTTGAAAGTTGTGCGTCCTGTTACATATTTGTGGTTTCCTAACGTAGCCCAGGATAGCCAATTGTATCTGCTGTCAGCTCTTCGACCCTTAGTAGTTGCTTTGTGCTTTTGAAAGCGATGGCATTTCATGATATTTTACTGTTATTAAAATAGACACAACTAGCAATTTTATGTGATGACGTTAGCCTAGTTAATAATTGTTCATATTCGATTTATGTATGCCATCTATATTACACCTCTAGTCATCAGACATTTTAAATGCCAAAAAAAAAAGAAAAAATGGCCCGTAAATTGTGGTATGGCATAGTGTGATACGGACTGAAATTTGCCCACCCCAAATCTCTGATCCCGCCCCCCCTCAGAGCAGTCTATGAGCGGCCCTGAAATAATGTATAGTGAATTGCGAGTCTGAAACTTGATTTTTCCTTCAGCTCTTTTGTGGAAATGTTTTGTTTCCTGCCAAGTGTGAAGAATGGAGGGGCAGTGACCACCTGACTGCGGCATTGCGGAGGCATTTGCTCCCACAGCGGCACCCCCCCCCCCCCTCTCCCACCCCCTCTCCCTTGGTCGGCTTCGTGGATTGAGAGCTCAGACGCCAAAGAATTGGCGCGCAGTGAGGTGGTGAGTCCATTTTCCCCTTTGCATTCATGCATTGGTTTTTCAATCAAGATGGTCAAATTACTGGCCTGCATCAAGCAAAGAAAGCTGCCGAGGAGATTGCTGAAATCACTTGAACTGGGTCTGGCTGAAAAATTGAGATTGAAGGCTGACTGAGAAATTGATTTTGTAATGTGAATATAGGCCACTAGATGGCAGTATTTACCTTTTTTTGTTAAGCTCAGACTGGAGTCATGTTTAGACATGTCCTGAACATGTCTGGGGCAAGTCTCAGAAAGTTGAAAAAAAGAGGTCTAAATGTGGGTGGGGTCTGAAAGAGAGTATATAAGGAAAAGAATTGAGACAGTAAAGTAGTAGGAGAAATTGCAAGAAGATGACCAGACCTGCCATTCTGTTCAAGACCTGTGACGTTTCTTTTGTGGATTTCTTTGCCTGTGTTTGAGCATTTTCTTCATCCAGGACATCACCAAGCCACCCCACTAAAAAGGGACTGTAATTATTTCTGTTTTTTCTTATTTATCAATCTTGGTCTTTAGTTGTAGGTTGTTATTAGTCTTTGTCTTTGTTAAAAATTAAATGTGTTTTAGTTGTTAAAACTGTGTTTGTCATCCCTTGCTGTTGCTGTTGTGTTATAAATGTAATAACAAATTGGGGGCTCAAGGTCCGGGATAGACCATTGTGTGAGTAATTTATTGAAAATCTAACATTCCAAATTGTGAAATTGTTTTTGTGAATTTTCCTAGATATATATTGACAACAGCAATGGATGATTTCTTGGCATCACCAACCGTAGGGGTTTTGAAGTCTTTTAAAAAGACAGAACTGCTAGAAATTTGCAGACATTTGGAGCTGACAGAGGTAAAACCAGCCATGCGAAAAGCAAGACTGGCTAGAGAGATAGTTGAATATTACATTGATGAAAATGTGTTTGCACCAGGAGATCTGGAACAGTTTCCAGTGGAAAATCCAAATATAGAAATGAAACTTAAATTAAAAATGCTAGAGATTGAAAGGGAGGAAAGAGAAAAAGAAAGGGAGGAAAAAGAGAAAGAAAGGGAAGAAAGAGAAAAAGAAAGGGAGGAAAAAGAGAAACAAAGAGAATTTGAGAGGGAAGAAAAAGAAAAACAAAGGCAGTTTGAGTTAGAAAAATTAGCAAGAGAAGAAAAACAAAGAGAATTTGAGAGAGAGAAAGAGGAAAGAGCAGAAAGAGAGAGACAGAGACAGAGAGATTTTGAATTAGAGAAATTTGATAGAGAAGAAAGACTCCAAATGGAGCAACTAAAAATTAAAATTGAAACTAAAAATAAATTTTGTGCCAGTCAGGAGGTAAAACTGGTGCCTCCATTTTCAGAAAAGGATGTTGACAACTATTTCCAGTGTTTTGAAAAGGTAGCAAAGAGTTGCCAGTGGCCAAAGGAACACTGGCCTCTGATGTTGCAAACTGTCCTCAAGGGTAAAGCTCAACAAGCCTATTCGGCTTTGTCTGCAGATGATTCCTCTGATTATGAGGTTGTCAAAAAGGTTATTTTGAGAGCTTATGAGTTGGTTCCAGAGGCTTACCGACAGAAATTCAGAGGTCTGAAGAAATCTGAAAATCAGACTTATGTTGAATTTGCTAATGAGAAGCAGGTTTGCTTTGAGCGCTGGTGTACTTCTATGGAGGTCAAGGATGATTTCAACTCACTAAAAGAGATGGTGTTAGTTGAAGAATTCAAGAACTGTGTTAAGGATGATGTTAAGACCTACCTTAATGAGAAGCAAGCACTGAACTTGCAATCAGCTGCCAAATTTGCAGATGAATATGTTCTCACTCATAAGTCCAAATTTCAGTCTAGCAGTAACAATAAATGGTCCCAATTTCAGAAAAAGGGTTACGGTGATACCCAAGATTCCTCACCCAAAGACAAAGACAAATCTGGTGATGGTGCTCAGAAATCCAGTAACAGGTCTGATCAAAGTGTGAAAGCTGACAGTGACAAAAGTGGTCTAGTTTGCAGTTATTGCAAGAAATCTGGTCATGTTACAACTAACTGTTGGTTCCTTAAAGCTAAGAAAGAAAAAGAAAAGGATACCAAACCAAATGCCTTTGTGAAAACAAGGTTAGAAACCCCTGTAGTAGATAACCAATCTGCTAAATTGCCTGCTTCTTGTGGGGCTAAAAAGCCTAATACAGCTGACTTTGTGAGGGAGGAATTTCTTCCATTTGTGTCAGAGGGATTTGTGGCTCTGAATGAGCATACTACTCCTGTCCCAATATATATCCTAAGGGATACCGGAGCTTCTCAGTCACTTTTGTTGATGGACTCCTTGGAGTTACGTGATGAGACCGCTTCAGGGGATTTCATACTTGTACAAGGTATTGAAGGGAGGACTGTATCTGTACCCCTGCGCTCTATATTCTTGAAGTCAGATTTAGTTACAGGACAGGTAAAGGTGGGACTTATGTCAAGTCTACCTATAAAGGGTGTTTCTCTGTTGCTAGGCAATGACCTGGCTGGGGGCAAAGTAGTTCCCCCTGTACATCTTACTTCACAGCCGAGCACTGAAGATGGGGATGAGGACCCATCTCTGTATCCTTCTTGCGCAGTGACTCGTGCTATGGCCAAGAAGGCTAAAGAAGAAGATGATGTGGTGCCGTCCAGTACATTGAATAGTCAGGACTCAGGTGGTTCGCCTCATGACTCTGATTGGCTTACTATGGTTTCTCCGTTTGAGGACTTATCAGATACTTTTATCAGTTCTCTATTCAGCCAGCCGGATGGGTCTGGTGATTCTGATGTGTCTGGAGACTTGTCTCTGTCCAGAAAGCGGTTGATTGAGGAGCAAACTAATGATCCTGAAATTGGTGTACTAAAGAGGAGAGCCCTTCCTGAAAAAGAAATAGATGCAGTTCCAGTTGGGTATTATCTCAAGGATGGTGTGTTGATGCGGAAGTGGCGCCCTCCTGATATCCCTGCCAATGCAGATTGGGCAGTGGTCAGGCAAATTGTTGTTCCGAAGGTCTATAGGAATGAGATCTTAACAATGGCTCATAGTTTACCTTTAGGAGGTCATCTTGGTGTTAACAAGACTGTTGATAAGATCATGAAACACTTCTTTTGGCCTGGGCTTCGGAAAGACGTTTCCAACTTTTGCAAAACCTGTCATACTTGTCAGGTAGTTGGAAAACACCAGTTAGACCCACCTGTAGCTCCATTGCAGCCTATCCCAGCATTTGGGGAGCCATTCTCTAGGGTCATTGTTGATTGCGTTGGTCCATTACCCAAGACTAGATCTGGAAATCAGTACTTGTTGACAATCATGTGTGCATCTACCAGATTCCCCGAAGCCATACCTCTACGTAACATCAAGGCAACTGCAATCTCGAAGGCTTTGATAAAGTTCTTCACGTTGTTTGGTCTTCCCAGGGAAATTCAGTCAGACCAAGGTAGCAATTTCACTTCAGGATTGTTTCAGCAGGTTGTGTATGAACTAGGTGCAAAACAGATTCTTTCTAGTGCCTATCATCCAGAAAGTCAGGGTGCCTTAGAGCGGTTTCATTCCACTCTCAAGACAATGATGAGGACTTATTGTTATGACCATGAGAAAGACTGGGATGAAGGGGTTCATTTGCTGTTGTTTGCAGCTAGAGAAGCAGTGCAGGAGTCTACTGGATTCAGTCCATTTGAGCTAGTGTTTGGTCATGAAGTGAGAGGACCTTTGCTATTATTGAGTGAACAATGGCAAGAGAAAGAGCCGCATATCAGTCTGTTAGACTATGTTAGCAAGTTCAAGGAAAGATTGCGTGCAGCTTGTGACCTTGCCAAAGAGAACTTGAAATCAAGTCAGGGAAAAATGAAAACTTGGTATGATCATAAGGCTAGAAGCCGTGAGTTTAAACCAGGAGACAAGGTCCTTGTGTTGTTTCCCTTGCAGTCCAATCCATTGCAGGCTAGATTTCATGGTCCTTATGAAATTCTGACAAAACTCAATGATCGCAATTACATTGTGAAGACTCCAGATAGGAGAAAACCAAAACAATTGTGTCACATTAACATGCTGAAGCATTATCATGACAGAAATGCTAGGGTTGCTGCTGTCACTTCAGATTCTCCAATGGTCGAAACGTGTGAAGATGAGGGGGAGTTTCAAGATGATGAACCAAGAATTAAAGCTGAAGTTCTTTCATGTAAATTGTCAAACACTGAAGTGTTGCAAAATCTTGATGTAAAACTCCAGCACTTAGAACCCTCACAGAGAGATCAGTTTGAAAGGTTGATCAAGAAATATGAGGATTTGTTTCCTGATGTTCCAAAGAGAGTTACTATAGCCTCTCATGATGTAGATGTTGGTGATGCCAAACCAATAAAACAGCATCCATACCGGATGAATCCTGGAAAGAGAAAGATTGCTGAGAAAGAGGTTGAGTACATGTTAAAACATGATATTATCAGACCCTCCAACTCCGATTGGAGTTCACCCTGTGTGCTAGTTCCAAAACCTGGAAGTACTAGATTCTGTACAGATTATCGCAAAGTCAATGCTGTAACTAGAACTGATGTGTTTCCAATACCTAGGATTGATGATTGTATTGATAGTGTAGGGCAAGCAAAGTTTCTGACCAAGATTGATTTATTGAAGGGTTATTGGTGTGTGCCTTTAACTGAGAGGGCCAAGAGCATCTCTGCTTTTGCCACACCATCTGGATTGTACCAGTATGAAGTCCTACCCTTTGGCATGAAAAATGCCCCAGCCACGTTCCAAAGGATGATACAGTCTACAATCGCCGGATTGCCACACACGGGTGCATACATCGATGACCTGATCACATGGAGTGACTCTTGGGAAGAACATCTAAAAGATGTAGAGACGTTGTTCCAGCGCCAGGCTAACCTGACTGTTAACCTGAGCAAGAGTGACTTTGGTTGTGCTACTGTCACCTATCTTGGCTACGTCATAGGCCAGGGTAAGGTGGCACCCATAAATGCTAAAGTCCAAGCCATCATGGACTTTCCAGTTCCTGACAACAAAAAAGCTTTGCGCCGCTTCCTTGGAATGATCGGGTACTACCGCAAGTTCTGCAAGAACTTTGCTGAGATTGCTCTCAGTCTAACTAACCAACTGAAGAAAGGCGTAAAGTTCACCTGGGATGATGCATGCCAGAGAGCCTTCGATCGCCTGAAGTCTTTGCTGTGTCACTTCCCCGTGCTCAAATCTCCTGACTTCAACAAACCGTTCTCCATCGCGGTCGATGCTAGCGACCAAGCTTGTGGATCTGTGCTCCTACAGAGAAGTGACTCTGATGACATTGAGCATCCCGTGGCATACTTCTCCAGGAAGTTCAATCGCCACCTAAGGAACTATTCCACAATAGAGAAGGAGCTGTTGGCTCTGGTCCTTTCTTTACAACACTTTGAGGTTTATGTTTGTACAGGACAAAAGCCAATGATTGTGTACACTGACCACAATCCGTTAATGTTTTTGAGTAAGATGAAAAACAAGAATCGGAGATTGTTGAATTGGAGTTTGATTTTACAGGAGTTTGACTTGGAAATTAAGCATGTGAAGGGTACAGACAATGTAATTGCTGATTGCTTATCCCGTGTTTGAATGTGTATATATATATCATGTGTTTGAATATTGTATGATATGTATATATAGACAAGTGTTCACTTAACCATTTTGTATTGAAAAGAAAAATTTTGCCTTTATGAGTCAAAATTTTTCCCTTTTGGAATGGAGGTGTAATGTGAATATAGGCCACTAGATGGCAGTATTTACCTTTTTTTGTTAAGCTCAGACTGGAGTCATGTTTAGACATGTCCTGAACATGTCTGGGGCAAGTCTCAGAAAGTTAAAAAAAAGAGGTCTAAATGTGGGTGGGGTCTGAAAGAGAGTATATAAGGAAAAGAATTGAGACAGTAAAGTAGTAGGAGAAATTGCAAGAAGATGACCAGACCTGCCATTCTGTTCAAGACCTGTGACGTTTCTTTTGTGGATTTCTTTGCCTGTGTTTGAGCATTTTCTTCATCCAGGACATCACCAAGCCACCCCACTAAAAAGGGACTGTAATTATTTCTGTTTTTTCTTATTTATCAATCTTGGTCTTTAGTTGTAGGTTGTTATTAGTCTTTGTCTTTGTTAAAAATTAAATGTGTTTTAGTTGTTAAAACTGTGTTTGTAATCCCTTGCTGTTGCTGTTGTGTTATAAATGTAATAACAAATTGGGGCCATAACAATTTATTTTGAGGAATAATGTGATGAATGTGGCATGCTTGTTAATGAAGAAAAAAGCAAATTTGATTGTGAAAGTATGACCGAAAGGAGAAACAAGATACAAGACATTCTGAGCCATCGTGCTAGATTTGTCCGTCCCTCTACCTTGTGAATACGGTTTACTTGTTTTTGGGTGTCTTCTCACAGGCTGCGAGTGGAAATGGGACGGTAGAGCCGTGCAGCACCTGAACAACGTGTGCGTTGCCTCAAGCCTGGCGTACGGAAGGAAGAAGGCATACTGTGCTGTGCCCTTGCACGGGAGATGTCCGCGTGAAATGTGGACACAAGTCCACTGAACTGAGCTCACTCTCTGTAAACACATATAAAAGAAATTTCGCGACTTTAGATGTTTGCCTTCCGCTATTGGAGCACCCGCAAGTTTCCATGAATGATGAATGAATGATGTGTTGACGTGTATTTAACTGCGCTACCTGTAATATTTCTTCTCTTGGTTCATTGTGTCTGTGAATTTTTGGTATGATGTGTGGACCGGAATGTTTTGTCCTTGCCAAATAACTGAGGAAGAAAATGCCACACTTTTGCACTGTACTTCTTTTCTGTTTGGAGTATTATCTTTTTGTGTGTTGTGTCATGGCCTTTATACAAACCATTGAATCCCACCGCAAATCAATGTGCTGATGAAAGCATTTAAACCTGCACTGGCTGCCAGTTGTGGCCAGAGTTAGTTTCAAAGTCCTAACTCTGGCCTGTGCTGCAGCAAACAAGACAGCACCTTCCTATCTGCACGAGATGATCGGCCCACATACACCTGCCCGGCTGCTTCGTTCTGCAACAGCAGTACGATTTTGGCCCCCAACCCTGGGTCGGAAAGCTGGTCGTTCTACCGGATCGCTCAGCTTCTCCCATCTTGCTCCACAGTGGTGGAATGACCTTCCCACCGTCCTAGAACTGCTCCATCCTTGCTGCACTTCAGCCGTAACCTTAAGACTCACTTGTACAGACAGTTTCTGACCTGATCGCCCCCCTCCCCTGCTTCTATTTACTTAAAAAAATAAAAAGGTTTACTGTTTGTCTCCATTTGCTTTGTTTCTTTTTCCTGAGTGTTACTGACTTCTGTATAGTCTTTGCCCGACAAGTTCATGAGTTCAGGTGACTAATGCTTGATGTGAATTGTACCTTGTCCAGTCTATTGGGCAACAGTGTCTGTGACCTTACAGTACACATCTACTGATACTCGCTTTGGATAAAAATGTCTGCTAAATAAATGTAATGTAAAATCTGAATGGAGAAGATGCTGTTAGAAAATGTATGCATATGCCTATTGTGTGCACTTGGGAAAAATAAATTAACTGAGTACATGTTGGTCTTCATACACCCCCCGCCCCCCACCGTCTCATGTACATTCTGCAGCACTTTATGGCTGTCTTTGGAACCTGACTGGATTAATGGACATGAACTTTTCCAGTTTTAAGTTCTCTGTTCAGGTGAGGATTGAGGGCGAGGAAATGTTGTTTGCCTTGAATAGACGGAGCGAATGTTGGTTGCGGTATGACTCCCAGAGAATGAAGTTTCTCTGCTGTTGGAGCTTGAATCATGATTGAAGGCATATAATGACATCTGGTGGTTATTGTTAGTCGTGCTTCTTTCGCTTGTGTCAGGATGGAAAAAGTTCCTTCCGAAGTATGAAATTGTTTTTGAATTGGCGAATAATGGCATATTTATGAGGATGAGAAAGCTTTGCCACTGAAATATTGAGCGTGCAATGGGTAGGAAAGGAGGTATTATTTTATTGGATAATAATATATGTTTAATTGGTTGTCTAAAAGTATAATGCAAATTAAATTGCAGAGTTGGAAACAACCTGTAGGGAAAGAACTGTTGCAGGAATACCGACAATCTTCTTTTTCTTCTTTCTTTACAGCGTCGGTAGCCAGTCACGGGCCTAGCTGGTACACGAATGCACTCCCCTGCGCACAAGGAGCACACCCCTCCCGGGATCCGAACTCGAGATCTCTGCGCACAAGACTCTTGTTCTTCTCCACTAGACTATCGCTTCTGACGAAAAGTACCTGAGGTCGGGTATGCTTTGAAGGTGTCTCCATTCAGCCCTACTGCGCATGCGCAAAGTCCTCGTAGCTCTGACGTCATCGCCCTCGCCGCGTCACTCACGGAATCTCTACTCACGCCTTTTTCAAACAATTAAAGTTTCATTTAATGACAGAAAACATGACGTTGCCTTCGCCTCAGATGCCTTTCACCATCAGTAAGCTCTAATTCATTTTCTCTAAATGTAGTGGCTCCACTATCGCAGTATATATAGTAATATAACACTGTTTAAAAATATCCTCTGTGCATTGAATTCTAGCCTTCTAGCTACACCGCTGTTCCATGCTGCTTCTCGCAGATGCCAACAGAGATTACCTCTCACTAATCTTTGCATATTAAATGTGATTTGAAATTGACCAATAACAGTTACATCTATGTAGTTTGGCCATCTGGAATCCCTGCTAATTGTTTGTTTTGATGTTGTTCTGCATTTTGAGCTCTGCTTCTGCTCAATTGATTGCTACTTATCGATAGCAAATGCTAGCTTGCGAGCACTAGCAACCTATGCGCAGCACTCACTTGGTTATTTTCATTCTTTTTCCTAGAATAGGTAGTTCGGCTAGTGTTATCTCGGTAGATGAAGTCATACTTTATTCAACTGAATGATCATTGGGCACCTATTTGTGGTTTCCTAACGTAGCCCAGGATAGCCAATTGTATCTGCTGTCAGCTCTTCGACCCTTAGTAGTTGCTTTGTGCTTTTGAAAGCGATGGCATTTCATGATATTTTACTGTTTTTAAAATAGACACAACTAGCAATTTTATGTGATGACGTTAGCCTAGTTAATAATTGTTCATATTCGATTTATGTATGCCATCTATATTACACCTCTAGTCATCAGACATTTTAAATGCCAAAAAAAAAAAAGAAAAAATGGCCCGTAGATTGTGGTATGGCATAGTGTGATACGGACTGAAATTTGCCCACCCCAAATCTCTGATCCTGCCCCCCCTCAGAGCAGTCTATGAGCGGCCCTGAAATAATGTATAGTGAATTGCGAGTCTTAAACTTGATTTTTCCTTCAGCTCTTTTGTTGAAATGTTTTGTTTCCTGCCTAGTGTGAAGAATGGAGGGGCAGTGACCACCTGACTGCGGCATTGCGGAGGCATTTGCTCCCGCAGCGGCACCCCCCCCTCTCCCTTGGTCGCCTTCTGTGGATTGAGAGCTCAGACGCCAAAGAATTGGCGCACAGTGAGGTGGTGAGTCCATTTTCCCCTTTGCATTCATGCATTGGTTTTTCAATCAAGATGGTCAAATTACTGGCCTGCATCAAGCAAAGAAAGCTGCCGAGGAGATTGCTGAAATCACTTGAACTGGGTCTGGCTGAAAAATTGAGATTGAAGGCTGACTGAGAAATTGATTTATTTTGAGGAATAATGTGATGAATGTGGCATGCTTGTTAATGAAGAAAAAAGCAAATTTGATTGTGAAAGTATGACCGAAAGGAGAAACAAGATACAAGACATTCTGAGCCATCGTGCTAGATTTGTCCGTCCCTCTACCTTGTGAATAGGGTTTACTTGTTTTTGGGTGTCTTCTCACAGGCTGCGAGTGGAAATGGGACGGTAGAGCCGTGCAGCACCTGAACAACGTGTGCGTTGCCTCAAGCCTGGCGTACGGAAGGAAGAAGGCATACTGTGCTGTGCCCTTGCACGGGAGATGTCCGCGTGAAATGTGGACACAAGTCCACTGAACTGAGCTCACTCTCTGTAAACACATATAAAAGAAATTTCGCGACTTTAGATGTTTGCCTTCCGCTATTGGAGCACCCGCAAGTTTCCATGAATGATGAATGAATGATGTGTTGACGTGTATTTAACTGCGCTACCTGTAATATTTCTTCTCTTGGTTCATTGTGTCTGTGAATTTTTGGTATGATGTGTGGACCGGAATGTTTTGTCCTTGCCAAATAACTGAGGAGGAAAATGCCACGCTTTTGCACTGTACTTCTTTTCTGTTTGGAGTATTATCTTTTTGTGTGTTGTGTCATGGCCTTTATACAAACCATTGAATCCCACCGCAAATCAATGTGCTGATGAAAGCATTTAAACCTGCACTGGCTGCCAGTTGTGGCCAGAGTTAGATTCAAAGTCCTAACTCTGGCCTGTGCTGCAGCAAACAAGACAGCACCTTCCTATCTGCACGAGATGATCGGCCCACATACACCTGCCCGGCTGCTTCGTTCTGCAACAGCAGTACGATTTTGGCCCCCAACCCTGGGTCGGAAAGCTGGTCGTTCTACCGGATCGCTCAGCTTCTCCCATCTTGCTCCACAGTGGTGGAATGACCTTCCCACCGTCCTAGAACTGCTCCATCCTTGCTGCACTTCAGCCGTAACCTTAAGACTCACTTGTACAGACAGTTTCTGACCTGATCGCCCCCCTCCCCTGCTTCTATTTACTTAAAAAAATAAAAAGGTTTACTGTTTGTCTCCATTTGCTTTGTTTCTTTTTCCTGAGTGTTTCTGACTTCTGTATAGTCTTTGCCCGACAAGTTCATGAGTTCAGGTGACTAATGCTTGATGTGAATTGTACCTTGTCCAGTCTATTGGGCTACAGTGTCTGTGACCTTACAGTACACATCTACTGATACTCGCTTTGGATAAAAATGTCTGCTAAATAAATGTAATGTAAAATCTGAATGGAGAAGATGCTGTTAGAAAATGTATGCATATGCCTATTGTGTGCACTTGGGAAAAATAAATTAACTGAGTACATGTTGGTCTTCATACACCCCCCGCCCCCCACCGTCTCATGTACATTCTGCAGCACTTTATGGCTGTCTTTGGAACCTGACTGGATTAATGGACATGAACTTTTCCAGTTTTAAGTTCTCTGTTCAGGTGAGGATTGAGGGCGAGGAAATGTTGTTTGCCTTGAATAGACGGAGCGAATGTTGGTTGCGGTATGACTCCCAGAGAATGAAGTTTCTCTGCTGTTGGAGCTTGAATCATGATTGAAGGCATGTAATGACATCTGGTGGTTATTGTTAGTCGTGCTTCTTTCGCTTGTGTCAGGATGGAAAAAGTTCCTTCCGAAGTATGAAATTGTTTTTGAATTGGCGAATAATGGCATATTTATGAGGATGAGAAAGCTTTGCCACTGAAATATTGAGCGTGCAATGGGTAGGAAAGGAGGTATTATTTTATTGGATAATAATATATGTTTAATTGGTTGTCTAAAAGTATAATGCAAATTAAATTGCAGAGTTGGAAACAACCTGTAGGGAAAGAACTGTTGCAGGAATACCGACAATCTTCTTTTTCTTCTTTCTTTACAGCGTCGGTAGCCAGTCACGGGCCTAGCTGGTACACGAATGCACTCCCCTGCGCACAAGGAGCACACCCCTCCCGGGATCCGAACTCGAGATCTCTGCGCACAAGACTCTTGTTCTTCTCCACTAGACTATCGCTTCTGACGAAAAGTACCTGAGGTCGGGTATGCTTTGAAGGTGTCTCCATTCAGCCCTACTGCGCATGCGCAAAGTCCTCGTAGCTCTGACGTCATCGCCCTCGCCGCGTCACTCACGGAATCTCTACTCACGCCTTTTTCAAACAATTAAAGTTTCATTTAATGACAGAAAACATGACGTTGCCTTCGCCTCAGATGCCTTTCACCATCAGTAAGCTCTAATTCATTTTCTCTAAATGTAGTGGCTCCACTATCGCAGTATATATAGTAATATAACACTGTTTAAAAATATCCTCTGTGCATTGAATTCTAGCCTTCTAGCTACACCGCTGTTCCATGCTGCTTCTCGCAGATGCCAACAGAGATTACCTCTCACTAATCTTTGCATATTAAATGTGATTTGAAATTGACCAATAACAGTTACATCTATGTAGTTTGGCCATCTGGAATCCCTGCTAATTGTTTGTTTTGATGTTGTTCTGCATTTTGAGCTCTGCTTCTGCTCAATTGATCGCTACTTATCGATAGCAAATGCTAGCTTGCGAGCACTAGCAACCTATGCGCAGCACTCACTTGGTTGTTTTCATTCTTTTTCCTAGAATAGGTAGTTCGGCTAGTGTTATCTCGGTAGATGAAGTCATACTTTATTCAACTGAATGATCATTGGGCACCTATTTGTGGTTTCCTAACGTAGCCCAGGATAGCCAATTGTATCTGCTGTCAGCTCTTCGACCCTTAGTAGTTGCTTTGTGCTTTTGAAAGCGATGGCATTTCATGATATTTTACTGTTTTTAAAATAGACACAACTAGCAATTTTATGTGATGACGTTAGCCTAGTTAATAATTGTTCATATTCGATTTATGTATGCCATCTATATTACACCTCTAGTCATCAGACATTTTAAATGCCAAAAAAAAAAGAAAAAATGGCCCGTAGATTGTGGTATGGCATAGTGTGATACGGACTGAAATTTGCCCACCCCAAATCTCTGATCCCGCCCCCCCTCAGAGCAGTCTATGAGCGGCCCTGAAATAATGTATAGTGAATTGCGAGTCTTAAACTTGATTTTTCCTTCAGCTCTTTTGTTGAATTGTTTTGTTTCCTGCCTAGTGTGAAGAATGGAGGGGCAGTGACCACCTGACTGCGGCATTGCGGAGGCATTTGCTCCCGCAGCGGCACCCCCCCCTCTCCCTTGGTCGCCTTCTGTGGATTGAGAGCTCAGACGCCAAAGAATTGGCGCACAGTGAGGTGGTGAGTCCATTTTCCCCTTTGCATTCATGCATTGGTTTTTCAATCAAGATGGTCAAATTACTGGCCTGCATCAAGCAAAGAAAGCTGCCGAGGAGATTGCTGAAATCACTTGAACTGGGTCTGGCTGAAAAATTGAGATTGAAGGCTGACTGAGAAATTGATTTATTTTGAGGAATAATGTGATGAATGTGGCATGCTTGTTAATGGAGAAAAAAGCAAATTTGATTGTGAAAGTATGACCGAAAGGAGAAACAAGATACAAGACATTCTGAGCCATCGTGCTAGATTTGTCCGTCCCTCTACCTTGTGAATAAGGTTTACTTGTTTTTGGGTGTCTTCTCACAGGCTGCGAGTGGAAATGGGACGGTAGAGCCGTGCAGCACCTGAACAACGTGTGCGTTGCCTCAAGCCTGGCGTACGGAAGGAAGAAGGCATACTGTGCTGTGCCCTAGCACGGGAGATGTCCGCGTGAAATGTGGACACAAGTCCACTGAACTGAGCTCACTCTCTGTAAACACATATAAAAGAAATTTCGCGACTTTAGATGTTTGCCTTCCGCTATTGGAGCACCCGCAAGTTTCCATGAATGATGAATGAATGATGTGTTGACGTGTATTTAACTGCACTACCTGTAATATTTCTTCTCTTGGTTCATTGTGTCTGTGAATTTTTGGTATGATGTGTGGACCGGAATGTTTTGTCCTTGCCAAATAACTGAGGAAGAAAATGCCACGCTTTTGCACTGTACTTCTTTTCTGTTTGGAGTATTATCTTTTTGTGTGTTGTGTCATGGCCTTTATACAAACCATTGAATCCCACCGCAAATCAATGTGCCGATGAAAGCATTTAAACCTGCACTGGCTGCCAGTTGTGGCCAGAGTTAGATTCAAAGTCCTAACTCTGGCCTGTGCTGCAGCAAACAAGACAGCACCTTCCTATCTGCACGAGATGATCGGCCCACATACACCTGCCCGGCTGCTTCGTTCTGCAACAGCAGTACGATTTTGGCCCCCAACCCTGGGTCGGAAAGCTGGTCGTTCTACCGGATCGCTCAGCTTCTCCCATCTTGCTCCACAGTGGTGGAATGACCTTCCCACCGTCCTAGAACTGCTCCATCCTTGCTGCACTTCAGCCGTAACCTTAAGACTCACTTGTACAGACAGTTTCTGACCTGATCGCCCCCCTCCCCTGCTTCTATTTACTTAAAAAAATAAAAAGGTTTACTGTTTGTCTCCATTTGCTTTGTTTCTTTTTCCTGAGTGTTTCTGACTTCTGTATAGTCTTTGCCCGACAAGTTCATGAGTTCAGGTGACTAATGCTTGATGTGAATTGTACCTTGTCCAGTCTATTGGGCTACAGTGTCTGTGACCTTACAGTACACATCTACTGATACTCGCTTTGGATAAAAATGTCTGCTAAATAAATGTAATGTAAAATCTGAATGGAGAAGATGCTGTTAGAAAATGTATGCATATGCCTATTGTGTGCACTTGGGAAAAATAAATTAACTGAGTACATGTTGGTCTTCATACACCCCCCGCCCCCCACCGTCTCATGTACATTCTGCAGCACTTTATGGCTGTCTTTGGAACCTGACTGGATTAATGGACATGAACTTTTCCAGTTTTAAGTTCTCTGTTCAGGTGAGGATTGAGGGCGAGGAAATGTTGTTTGCCTTGAATAGACGGAGCGAATGTTGGTTGCGGTATGACTCCCAGAGAATGAAGTTTCTCTGCTGTTGGAGCTTGAATCATGATTGAAGGCATGTAATGACATCTGGTGGTTATTGTTAGTCGTGCTTCTTTCGCTTGTGTCAGGATGGAAAAAGTTCCTTCCGAAGTATGAAATTGTTTTTGAATTGGCGAATAATGGCATATTTATGAGGATGAGAAAGCTTTGCCACTGAAATATTGAGCGTGCAATGGGTAGGAAAGGAGGTATTATTTTATTGGATAATAATATATGTTTAATTGGTTGTCTAAAAGTATAATGCAAATTAAATTGCAGAGTTGGAAACAACCTGTAGGGAAAGAACTGTTGCAGGAATACCGACAATCTTCTTTCTTTACAGCGTCGGTAGCCAGTCACGGGCCTAGCTGGTACACGAATGCACTCCCCTGCGCACAAGGAGCACACCCCTCCCGGGATCCGAACTCGAGATCTCTGCGCACAAGACTCTTGTTCTTCTCCACTAGACTATCGCTTCTGACGAAAAGTACCTGAGGTCGGGTATGCTTTGAAGGTGTCTCCATTCAGCCCTACTGCGCATGCGCAAAGTCCTCGTAGCTCTGACGTCATCGCCCTCGCCGCGTCACTCACGGAATCTCTACTCACGCCTTTTTCAAACAATTAAAGTTTCATTTAATGACAGAAAACATGACGTTGCCTTCGCCTCAGATGCCTTTCACCATCAGTAAGCTCTAATTCATTTTCTCTAAATGTAGTGGCTCCACTATCGCAGTATATATAGTAATATAACACTGTTTAAAAATATCCTCTGTGCATTGAATTCTAGCCTTCTAGCTACACCGCTGTTCCATGCTGCTTCTCGCAGATGCCAACAGAGATTACCTCTCACTAATCTTTGCATATTAAATGTGGTTTGAAATTGACCAATAACAGTTACATCTATGTAGTTTGGCCATCTGGAATCCCTGCTAATTGTTTGTTTTGATGTTGTTCTGCATTTTGAGCTCTGCCTCTGCTCAATTGATTGCTACTTATCGATAGCAAATGCTAGCTTGCGAGCACTAGCAACCTATGCGCAGCACTCACTTGGTTGTTTTCATTCTTTTTCCTAGAATAGGTAGTTCGGCTAGTGTTATCTCGGTAGATGAAGTCATACTTTATTCAACTGAATGATCATTGGGCACCTATTTGTGGTTTCCTAACGTAGCCCAGGATAGCCAATTGTATCTGCTGTCAGCTCTTCGACCCTTAGTAGTTGCTTTGTGCTTTTGAAAGCGATGGCATTTCATGATATTTTACTGTTTTTAAAATAGACACAACTAGCAATTTTATGTGATGACGTTAGCCTAGTTAATAATTGTTCATATTCGATTTATGTATGCCATCTATATTACACCTCTAGTCATCAGACATTTTAAATGCCAAAAAAAAATGGATTGAGAGCTCAGACGCCAAAGAATTGGCGCGCAGTGAGGTGGTGAGTCCATTTTCCCCTTTGCATTCATGCATTGGTTTTTCAATCAAGATGGTCAAATTACTGGCCTGCATCAAGCAAAGAAAGCTGCCGAGGAGATTGCTGAAATCACTTGAACTGGGTCTGGCTGAAAAATTGAGATTGAAGGCTGACTGAGAAATTGATTTATTTTGAGGAATAATGTGATGAATGTGGCATGCTTGTTAATGAAGAAAAAAGCAAATTTGATTGTGAAAGTATGACCGAAAGGAGAAACAAGATACAAGACATTCTGAGCCATCATGCTAGATTTGTCCGTCCCTCTACCTTGTGAATAAGGTTTACTTGTTTTTGGGTGTCTTCTCACAGGCTGCGAGTGGAAATGGGACGGTAGAGCCGTGCAGCACCTGAACAACGTGTGCGTTGCCTCAAGCCTGGCGTACGGAAGGAAGAAGGCATACTGTGCTGTGCCCTTGCACGGGAGATGTCCGCGTGAAATGTGGACACAAGTCCACTGAACTGAGCTCACTCTCTGTAAACACATATAAAAGAAATTTCGCGACTTTAGATGTTTGCCTTCCGCTATTGGAGCACCCGCAAGTTTCCATGAATGATGAATGAATGATGTGTTGACGTGTATTTAACTGCGCTACCTGTAATATTTCTTCTCTTGGTTCATTGTGTCTGTGAATTTTTGGTATGATGTGTGGACCGGAATGTTTTGTCCTTGCCAAATAACTGAGGAAGAAAATGCCACGCTTTTGCACTGTACTTCTTTTCTGTTTGGAGTATTATCTTTTTGTGTGTTGTGTCATGGCCTTTATACAAACCATTGAATCCCACCGCAAATCAATGTGCTGATGAAAGCATTTAAACCTGCACTGGCTGCCAGTTGTGGCCAGAGTTAGATTCAAAGTCCTAACTCTGGCCTGTGCTGCAGCAAACAAGACAGCACCTTCCTATCTGCACGAGATGATCGGCCCACATACACCTGCCCGGCTGCTTCGTTCTGCAACAGCAGTACGATTTTGGCCCCCAACCCTGGGTCGGAAAGCTGGTCGTTCTACCGGATCGCTCAGCTTCTCCCATCTTGCTCCACAGTGGTGGAATGACCTTCCCACCGTCCTAGAACTGCTCCATCCTTGCTGCACTTCAGCCGTAACCTTAAGACTCACTTGTACAGACAGTTTCTGACCTGATCGCCCCCCTCCCCTGCTTCTATTTACTTAAAAAAATAAAAAGGTTTACTGTTTGTCTCCATTTGCTTTGTTTCTTTTTCCTGAGTGTTTCTGACTTCTGTATAGTCTTTGCCCGACAAGTTCATGAGTTCAGGTGACTAATGCTTGATGTGAATTGTACCTTGTCCAGTCTATTGGGCTACAGTGTCTGTGACCTTACAGTACACATCTACTGATACTCGCTTTGGATAAAAATGTCTGCTAAATAAATGTAATGTAAAATCTGAATGGAGAAGATGCTGTTAGAAAATGTATGCATATACCTATTGTGTGCACTTGGGAAAAATAAATTAACTGAGTACATGTTGGTCTTCATACACCCCCTGCCCCCCACCGTCTCATGTACATTCTGCAGCACTTTATGGCTGTCTTTGGAACCTGACTGGATTAATGGACATGAACTTTTCCAGTTTTAAGTTCTCTGTTCAGGTGAGGATTGAGGGCGAGGAAATGTTGTTTGCCTTGAATAGACGGAGCGAATGTTGGTTGCGGTATGACTCCCAGAGAATGAAGTTTCTCTGCTGTTGGAGCTTGAATCATGATTGAAGGCATGTAATGACATCTGGTGGTTATTGTTAGTCGTGCTTCTTTCGCTTGTGTCAGGATGGAAAAAGTTCCTTCCGAAGTATGAAATTGTTTTTGAATTGGCGAATAATGGCATATTTATGAGGATGAGAAAGCTTTGCCACTGAAATATTGAGCGTGCAATGGGTAGGAAAGGAGGTATTCTTTTATTGGATAATAATATATGTTTAATTGGTTGTCTAAAAGTATAATGCAAATTAAATTGCAGAGTTGGAAACAACCTGTAGGGAAAGAACTGTTGCAGGAATACCGACAATCTTCTTTTTCTTCTTTCTTTACAGCGTCGGTAGCCAGTCACGGGCCTAGCTGGTACACGAATGCACTCCCCTGCGCACAAGGAGCACACCCCTCCCGGGATCCGAACTCGAGATCTCTGCGCACAAGACTCTTGTTCTTTTTTTTTTTTTTTTTATTGGATAAATTACATCAGAATATATACATCCATAAATTCAAAAAAAAGTATCAGCACGTCAATCACACATCACAATTAGCAAAAACATAGATTCCGTTAATGAATCTTCATATTCACATTTTTAAAAATTATATGATCATGTAAAATTTCAATAAAATTAGAACCTTTAACAAACCACTTTTTGAAGTCCTCATAACATAAAATATTATACATTAATTTAATATCATACCTCAATTTTGTAATAAAAATTCTCTGTACATCCATTATTCTTTTTTCGTGATGAGCAATATTTCTCCTGTAAAGGATAGCAAATCTGGCATGACTTAACACATAATTTAAGAAATTAATGCCATCTTTCTTCTTCTTACCTAAGACACCAAATAAAAACAACTTTCTCCATTCTCTGTCACTGATGGGATTCTCAAGCCAGTTCTTTTCAACAAGGATTTTCATTTCTCGCATAAAATCTTTCAACCTTTCACAGTCCAAAATCATGTGCAAAAATGTTTCCACCTCTACACCACATATTTCACATTCTTTCTTGATGTTATTATCAATTTTATTCAGTACAAAATTAGAATATACTCTATTATGTTTTATTTTATAATCATTGTTTTCACATTCAGAAGGATTGTACTTTATATTATTATTTCCCCATATCAGTTTTACATTTAATTCCGGAAACATCTCTTTCCACACTTTTTCAGATGCTGGACATTGTATTTCTTTTTTCAATAGCAGAGAATAGATTTGCTTACTTTCCAATTCTAAAAAGTCTCTACTCATTCCATTTATATCCACATGTAACAATGGCATTTTTGTTTCTTTATCTACAATGCAAGTATTTAAAAACAGTATTTTCCATGCTTCTGGAATGCTTTCCTGAATTCTTTGGTAAATACGCTCGATTGCCGTTTTACAAATCCTGTCATTAAAATCACAAATCTCCTCATAAATGGCCTGGACAGGTAAAAAGCCAGGTATGACCTCATAGAGAATGTGCCTGATTTGTGTGAAGCCTGCTCTGATGAAATCTCTATTATATAGCACATTGCTATTATTCATTATATTTTTATTCATAAAAATGGGCTGGTTCAATATGACATCAAGGTTGTCGCAACTGTATTTCACCTCTGTTAAAACCGCAGACCACGCTTCCAATACTTCTTTATAAAAAGGAGGTAAATGTTGGATAAGTGGTTTTTTATACGACATCAAAAGACCAAAATCTCCACAACCATAACTATCAGACACATAATCTTTGAAAAAGTATTTCCACCCATAATCGTGATTGTTGCAAAGATATTTTTTAACAATCTTAGCTCTCATAGTTTTTTTCCTTGTTACAATATCCATTAGTTTTAAACCACCCTGGTCAAAATTTGAAATTAATGTTTTGTGTGCTATTTTTGCAGCTTTTCCATTCCAAATAAAATCTTTAACATATCTATTAAGTTCATTTAAAACCCAGTCAGGCATGTCAAGAACTGACATAACATATGCACACTTTGACATGAGTAGAGCATTAATAATGACAATTTTACCTTTTAACTTCACATCTCTTTGTTTCCACTGGCTCAATACAACTTTAATTTTATTTAAAACTTCGGTCCACGTCAAATCTCTTCCTTCCTTCTCTTTAGGTCCCAGCCATACTCCTAAAATCTTAGTATAGTCTGTTTTTATATTAAAAGGTATTCCCAAATCCGCTTTATCTGTATTCCCTAAATACATAATCTCTGATTTTTCAATGTTGACTTTTGCACCAGAAGCTTTCCCATATAGGTCTATGGCGTCCATTACTCTTTTAACGCTTTGTTCATCCTTTACTGTTATAGTGGTATCATCAGCATATTGCTGAATAATGCTGTAACCCATATTTGGAATATTTATTCCCAGAATGTTTTTGCCATTTTTTATTATTTGAGCAAGTGGTTCTGAAACTATTGAATAGAGTATTGATGATAATGGGCAACCTTGTCTTATTGACCTCTGTATTTTGAAGGGTTCAGTGAGTGATCCGTTGCATTTGATGCTGACTGTTGCATTATTATACAGTAGCTTGATCCAGCTTAAAATCCTATTTCCAAATCCGAATTTTTCAAGTGTTTTGAAAAGAAAATCATGTTCTACCCTATCGAATGCTTTATTAAAATCAATGTTTAGCAAAATTCCTCCCACATTGCACATATGATGTACTGTGTCTCGAATGCTGCAAATGGTATCCGAAATATCTCTCCCTGGTATGCTGTACCCCTGTGTTGGTGCTATTATGTTCCCCACTACTTTTTTCATTCTGTTTGCCAAAACCTTCGCAAGAATTTTGTAATCATTATTTAAAACACTTAATGGTCTGTAATTTTCTAATTTTGATGGCTTTCCTTTATTTTTATAGATCAATGTCAGTGATGCCATCGCCATAGAATCGGGAATATCACATGTATCCTCCATATGTTTATATATATTCAACAATATGGGAGCAAGTATAACTTTAAAGGTTTTATAAAACTCACTGGATATTCCATCCGTTCCTGGACTTTTCTTAATTTTCATTCCTTCAATGGCAGAGATAATTTCATTTAATGTTATATTATCCTCTAACATAATATTATCTTCTTCAGATATTTTTTTTTCTAAATTTTCAAGTACTATGTTCATACTTTTTTGTTCTATTCCCTCCTTTTTAAAAAGTTCCTTGTAGAACAACTGTACCATTCCCAGAATATCAACTGGATCTTTAAATTTTTCACCTCTTTCATTTTCCAACTCTTCTATATAAGTTCTTTTTTGCCTCCACTTCTCAAGATTTAAAAAATATGATGTGCATTTTTCCCCTTCAATTACATCTTTAGCTTTACTTCTAATGATTGCCCCCATGCATCTATTCCTTTCTATTTCATTTAGCTCCTCTTTATATCTTAAATATAAACTAGTGTCATAATTACGATCTAAGCTCATTTTATTCAGTTCAATCTGAATCTTTGATTGAAGTTCCTTTTCATTTTTTTTCATAAGGAAGTTTCTCTTTTTCGCATGCAAAATACTAATCTCCTTGATGCCCTTTTTAACATTTTCCCACCATAAGAAAATATTTGATGTGTAAAGCTTATTATTTTCCTGATTTAAGATGTATTTTGAAATAAAAGTACAGTACTTCTCATCTTGCAATAAATTACTATTCATGCACCAATAACCTCCACCTTTCCTTTTAGTAGTAGTTTTACCAACAACATACAAAAAAGCATGATCGCTTAAAAAAGTACTCTTATAAAAAGCCTTCTCAATATATTGAGAAATTTTCCTATGTGCTAAACATAAATCAATTCTGCTTTGTCGAAGTTTTCCCATTACAATTCGTTCCCATGAAAATTCCCTTTTATCTTCATTGTCTTCCCTCCATACATCTACTAAATTTAATTCATTCATGAGAGCTAATAACTCTTTTCTGGAGCCATCCTGTTTCACATAATCATTAGCAGTATCAAGTCTACTACAATGTGTGTTAAAGTCACCAACTAAAATGCTATTATTATGTATATGATGTCTCAAATTGTAAAACATTTTTTTCCGCTCCTTTCCATCATTGTAAGCATACAAATTGAACAATCTGAATACTACACCATTAAATGTATATTCAATGCTTATTTGTCTTCCGCATTTATCATCATACAATAAGCGGCAATTTTTAACAGTGGCAGAGTCCGTTAAGATTGCAACACCACAAGAGTTCTCAGATCCATTATTAGCAAACATTTCACCACGCCAAATCTTCCGTAGTTCGTCACTTTTCTTATTGTCCCAGTTCGTCTCTTGCAAACAAATGATATCTGCATTGCAGGACTCAAGCATTTGTTTAAACCGACCATTGTTTCTTAAGCCATTGGCATTAAAAGAAACTATGATCGCCATAAAATAGAGAAAAGACAAGAACATAATTACTCACAATTATTTCTTCAAACGTCCCCCTTTTCTACTCTTCTTTCCTTCCTGAGTAATCCTCTCAATCACGCGCTTCCTTTTCTCCTCCAATTGAGCCCGTCGGCGCAAACCTGCAAGTCCCCGAATTACATCCAAGTCGACCTCATTGCCATCATCCTCTTCCATCATCTCATCCTCAGCCTCTTCCGACTGGGTGAATAGTACACCAGACCCAGCAATATCCTGATCCGCCGCATCTGAAGCACCGCCATCTCCAGAGGGCTCGATAGCCAGCTCACTTTCCCCATCTCCGCTCATCTCAAGAGGCGTAGCAGGGGCATCAGCAGCCCCCACCCGTCTCTCAGTCCGAGCAGCAGGCTCCTGGCTTCTTAGCTCCTCTGGAATGATGTCATCAAGGGTACTTCCCATCTGGCTGCTTCGCGGTAGAACTACTTGGTTTTCGGCTGGTTCCGCCGATTGTGACTGGGATGGGTGTATTCTAGGTTCCTCCCCGTCCGCATCGTCATCACTCCCTTCGAGCAAAGGCATCTCCACTTCCTCGTTCACCTCATTCAGTTCCTGATTTTCGGGATTTAACTCTCCTTCGGTCGCAGTTTGGTCACGACATATGCAATTCTGTTTTAGCTTTTTGCATTCCCCGCATGAATACAGGTGACATTCTCGAGCATAATGTCCTTGCTGTTCGCATCGTCGACACAGAAATTCCGGGCAATCCCGGATCACATGTCCCGATTGTACGCATAGTCTGCACACTCGCACTTGGCGATCATGAATCACACGAAAGTATTCAGCACCTTCTAAGGTTTCAAATTTGGTGGAATAAGGTAACGATTTTACAGTGTCAGAGAATTTAACTTTCAGGAAACGCGTCCCATCAGCAATGTCGGTCCCCATCCATTTTCTCCGTCTAATTGGTGAAATCGGCGTGACGCCCCACATAAAAAGTTTTGCCAAGATGACATCGTCCTCAATATAAACTGGCAAATTCATAAAAGAGACGACCACCTCGTCATTAGCCAGTTCTCTGGCCATAATATTCGTATTTTTTATTTTAAAGCCATCAATTAGTTTCCTTTTCCCCTCTTCATTGCAGAGGGGAATATCTTTTATGGATACTGAGGAAGGTGTACTTTTGCGACGTCCTTATGGTGGTGTCGCTATTTTGTGGCGTATATCTTTATCAGATTGTTGTGTTATAAAATCATACAACTGCAATAGGATTATTGGTCTTGATGTTACTATTGGTACGTTCAATGTTTTATTATTATGTGTGTATTTTCCCTGTGATAATGCTGACAATACTGATGAGTTTTCTCACTGTCTCAGCTTAATGAAACAGGTTATTGTTGAATTTCCTACACCTTATGTGTATGTGTTGGGTGATTTTAACGCTAGTCTGTCTCGTTCTACCCGTTTCGGTGAGGAGTTAATTTTATTTTGTGAGAGGTACTCTTTACATATCTCTGACAATATTTTATTACCTGCTGAAACTTTTACGTATGTTAGTATGGCCCACGGTACAACTTCGTGGTTAGACCATTGTATTACTACTGCTACTGGTCATGATAATGTCACTAGTGTTAAGGTGTTACCTGACTATGTTAGCTCAGACCACCTACCATTGTCTGTCACTATTCAAACACACAGTAATGTAAGTGGTGCACGGGGAGCTTCCTCGGCCACGTCAGGTAGCAGTAAGGTCTACAAGTGGTGCGATGCCACTGAGGCTGACCTATTCAGGTACCGTGAGCACACCCGCAGGGGGCTTTGTAACATCCAGGTTCCTATGGATGCTATTAGGTGTAGTGATCGTGATTGTGAGGCTCATAAGGATGATATTGATAAATTTTACAGTGATGTTGTTGATGTACTGAATGCAGGTGTTGGTGACTGTATTCCATATCACAACATTTCCACTCAACATAACATCCCAGGCTGGAATGATGTTGTTCGCGAGGCTCATACAGCGGCTCGGGATGCTTTTGCTTGGTGGAGAAATAACAATAAGCCTCGTAATGGTCCCATCTTTGAAAATATGAAGTTATGTCGAGCTAGGTTCAAATATGCTTTAGTTGCAGACGAAATGAGGACAGTATCAAATGTGATAAGTTGGCTAGTCACATGAGCGAACTTAACATGATAGATTTTTGGAAGCAGATTATACGCATGAGCTCTTCTCAGTCTGCTCGATCTAATACTATTGATGGTGTTTCTGGTGATGTTAACATAGCTGAAAAATGGAAATGTCACTATGAATCCGTTTTCAACTCTGTTAAGAATGTGTCTTTGAAAGAATCTGTGTTACGTGATGTTCACTCTGTTAACGATACCACTGATTTATCTTTTGTTCCACCAAATGAAGTTGATACTCTCATTAAGGGTCTCAAGAAGGGCAAATCTGCTGGGCCCGATGGTCTTACCGCTGAATGCTTGATTAATGCTAACTACAACGTATGTGTGCTTTTATCTCTGTGTTTTAACTGTATGTTTGTTCATGGATATATGCCGGCCATGTTGATTGAGTCTGTTATTATTCCTCTTGTTAAGAATAAGTGTGCTAGTCTCTCAGATATGAACAATTACAGGCCCATTGCTATTGCCAATGTTATCTCAAAAGTGTTAGAAGGTCTAATTATGAACAGGATTGAGGATTACTTGTGGACTAATGACAACCAGTTTGGTTTTAAACCTGCTCATTCCACAGAAAAGGCCGCTTACCTACTGCACGAATTCATAGATTATTTTAGGAGTCGCTCTACTAGTGTATATGTTACATTTCTTGATGCTAGTAAGGCATTTGACAAGATCAATCATTGGTCACTGTTTAGGAAACTTATCGATCGAGGTGTTCCTATTTATATTGTTGGTATTTTGTTATATTGGTACAGAAGTCAAACGATGTTTGTTAGGTGGGGAAATGTGATCTCTTCGAAGTTCTCTGTTACCAATGGTGTAAAACAAGGTGGTATTCTCTCGCCGTTGCTGTTCAATGTGTATGTTAACGATCTGTCTTCTTTGTTGACTGATACCAAACTTGGTGGTCTATTGCATGATACTCAACTGAATCACATTTTCTATGCCGATGATCTTTGTTTGTTGAGTCTTAGCACTGCAGCGATGCAGCAACTTCTATCAGTTTGTGAAGCTTATGGTTCTGAAAATGACATTTTGTTCAATGCCAAGAAGTCCATGTGTATGTCTTTTAAGCCCAGAGGTGTGAAAACCTCTGACCCAGTTATGTTGCTCTGTGGAAATCCATTAGAATTTGTTGAGAAGGCAAAGTACCTGGGCGTCTGGTTTGAATGTCACAAAACCAATGCTGATTGTAGTAGGCAGATCAGGAAAATGTATGCTCAGACTAATTTACTGATTAGAACTTTCAATAGGTGTTCACCAGAAGTGAAATGTACGTTATTTAAAACTTATTGTACATCCATGTATTGCTCACCGCTGTGGTTTAGCACCAATGTTACTGTTCACAATAAGTTACGTGTTGCTTATAATAACTCTTTGAGGAGATTGTTAGGTGTTCCTAGGCGAGCAAGTGCAAGTGATATGTTTGTCTCAGTCAATATTCCGTCTTTTGGTGAACTGTTGCGTAAAAATGTGTATAATTTTATCAGGCGACTCCAATCGTGTTCAAATTGTTTTATTGTTGCATTTGTTAATTCATCAACCCCGCTACATTCCAACGTTTGGAAGTGGTGGCGAACCATTTTATATTGATCTAGTCACTGTATCATATTATTATGATTATTATTATTATTATTATAGTTATTTTTTATTGTATTTTTCTACCATACTATGAACTTCGAGTTTGAAATAAACAATTGAATTGAATTGAATTGAATTGAATTGAATTGAATTGAATTGCACATAGTGATCTCATATCTTGTCGGCGTCTTAAACCGACATCCGATTACCTTGCCACACACTTCTTTGATTTTCTGAAGTAATTCCATCATGGTAATTCGGTCTTCACCAACAATTTCCACAGATACCGTCAATCCTTTGTCAAAAACATTCCTATTAGCCGTAGATCCATCAGGGGTAACACCATTAGCCAAATCCTTTTTCGGTCTCATCGTCTTTGCCGGTCCAAGGCCAGTTGCCACGTAATCCGTCCGAACACTCTCACGCTCACTCATAATCACAAACGAAGAACACACAAAAATATCCCCCAAACAGCAATGCTGTTGGGGGATAAAAGAAACGACAAAACGAAGGAAATTAAATAAGGGATAAGGGATACACGAGGAGTAGAATCAAAATAAACGCTCTCTCAATCAAACAAAAGTTTTCGAAATTTGTAAGGTCTCCTGCTCTTCTCCACTAGACTATCGCTTCTGACGAAAAATACCTGAGGTCGGGTATGCTTTGAAGGTGTCTCCAATCAGACCTACTGCGCATGCGCAAAGTCCTCGTAGCTCTGACGTCATCGCCCTCGCCGCGTCACTCACGGAATCTCTACTCACGCCTTTTTCAAACAATTAAAGTTTCATTTAATGACAGAAAACATGACGTTGCCTTCGCCTCAGATGCCTTTCACCATCAGTAAGCTCTAATTCATTTTCTCTAAATGTAGTGGCTCCACTATCGCAGTATATATAGTAATATAACACTGTTTAAAAATATCCTCTGTGCATTGAATTCTAGCCTTCTAGCTACACCGCTGTTCCATGCTGCTTCTCGCAGATGCCAACAGAGATTACCTCTCACTAATCTTTGCATATTAAATGTGATTTGAAATTGACCAATAACAGTTACATCTATGTAGTTTGGCCATCTGGAATCCCTGCTAATTGTTTGTTTTGATGTTGTTCTGCATTTTGAGCTCTGCTTCTGCTCAATTGATTGCTACTTATCGATAGCAAATGCTAGCTTGCGAGCACTAGCAACCTATGCGCAGCACTCACTTGGTTGTTTACATTCTTTTTCCTAGAATAGGTAGTTCGGCTAGTGTTATCTCGGTAGATGAAGTCATACTTTATTCAACTGAATGATCATTGGGCACCTATTTGTGGTTTCCTAACGTAGCCCAGGATAGCCAATTGTATCTGCTGTCAGCTCTTCGACCCCTAGTAGTTGCTTTGTGCTTTTGAAAGCGATGGCATTTCATGATATTTTACTGTTTTTAAAATAGACACAACTAGCAATTTTATGTGATGACGTTAGCCTAGTTAATAATTGTTCATATTCGATTTATGTATGCCATCTATATTACACCTCTAGTCATCAGACATTTTAAATGCCAAAAAAAAAATGGATTGAGAGCTCAGACGCCAAAGAATTGGCGCGCAGTGAGGTGGTGAGTCCATTTTCCCCTTTGCATTCATGCATTGGTTTTTCAATCAAGATGGTCAAATTACTGGCCTGCATCAAGCAAAGAAAGCTGCCGAGGAGATTGCTGAAATCACTTGAACTGGGTCTGGCTGAAAAATTGAGATTGAAGGCTGACTGAGAAATTGATTTATTTTGAGGAATAATGTGATGAATGTGGCATGCTTGTTAATGAAGAAAAAAGCAAATTTGATTGTGAAAGTATGACCGAAAGGAGAAACAAGATACAAGACATTCTGAGCCATCGTGCTAGATTTGTCCGTCCCTCTACCTTGTGAATAAGGTTTACTTGTTTTTGGGTGTCTTCTCACAGGCTGCGAGTGGAAATGGGACGGTAGAGCCGTGCAGCACCTGAACAACGTGTGCGTTGCCTCAAGCCTGGCGTACGGAAGGAAGAAGGCATACTGTGCTGTGCCCTTGCACGGGAGATGTCCGCGTGAAATGTGGACACAAGTCCACTGAACTGAGCTCACTCTCTGTAAACACATATAAAAGAAATTTCGCGACTTTAGATGTTTGCCTTCCGCTATTGGAGCACCCGCAAGTTTCCATGAATGATGAATGAATGATGTGTTGACGTGTATTTAACTGCGCTACCTGTAATATTTCTTCTCTTGGTTCATTGTGTCTGTGAATTTTTGGTATGATGTGTGGACCGGAATGTTTTGTCCTTGCCAAATAACTGAGGAAGAAAATGCCACGCTTTTGCACTGTACTTCTTTTCTGTTTGGAGTATTATCTTTTTGTGTGTTGTGTCATGGCCTTTATACAAACCATTGAATCCCACCGCAAATCAATGTGCTGATGAAAGCATTTAAACCTGCACTGGCTGCCAGTTGTGGCCAGAGTTAGATTCAAAGTCCTAACTCTGGCCTGTGCTGCAGCAAACAAGACAGCACCTTCCTATCTGCACGAGATGATCGGCCCACATACACCTGCCCGGCTGCTTCGTTCTGCAACAGCAGTACGATTTTGGCCCCCAACCCTGGGTCGGAAAGCTGGTCGTTCTACCGGATCGCTCAGCTTCTCCCATCTTGCTCCACAGTGGTGGAATGACCTTCCCACCGTCCTAGAACTGCTCCATCCTTGCTGCACTTCAGCCGTAACCTTAAGACTCACTTGTACAGACAGTTTCTGACCTGATCGCCCCCCTCCCCTGCTTCTATTTACTTAAAAAAATAAAAAGGTTTACTGTTTGTCTCCATTTGCTTTGTTTCTTTTTCCTGAGTGTTTCTGACTTCTGTATAGTCTTTGCCCGACAAGTTCATGAGTTCAGGTGACTAATGCTTGATGTGAATTGTACCTTGTCCAGTCTATTGGGCTACAGTGTCTGTGACCTTACAGTACACATCTACTGATACTCGCTTTGGATAAAAATGTCTGCTAAATAAATGTAATGTAAAATCTGAATGGAGAAGATGCTGTTAGAAAATGTATGCATATGCCTATTGTGTGCACTTGGGAAAAATAAATTAACTGAGTACATGTTGGTCTTCATACACCCCCCGCCCCCCACCGTCTCATGTACATTCTGCAGCACTTTATGGCTGTCTTTGGAACCTGACTGGATTAATGGACATGAACTTTTCCAGTTTTAAGTTCTCTGTTCAGGTGAGGATTGAGGGCGAGGAAATGTTGTTTGCCTTGAATAGACGGAGCGAATGTTGGTTGCGGTATGACTCCCAGAGAATGAAGTTTCTCTGCTGTTGGAGCTTGAATCATGATTGAAGGCATGTAATGACATCTGGTGGTTATTGTTAGTCGTGCTTCTTTCGCTTGTGTCAGGATGGAAAAAGTTCCTTCCGAAGTATGAAATTGTTTTTGAATTGGCGAATAATGGCATATTTATGAGGATGAGAAAGCTTTGCCACTGAAATATTGAGCGTGCAATGGGTAGGAAAGGAGGTATTATTTTATTGGATAATAATATATGTTTAATTGGTTGTCTAAAAGTATAATGCAAATTAAATTGCAGAGTTGGAAACAACCTGTAGGGAAAGAACTATTGCAGGAATACCGACAATCTTCTTTTTCTTCTTTCTTTACAGCGTCGGTAGCCAGTCACGGGCCTAGCTGGTACACGAATGCACTCCCCTGCGCACAAGGAGCACACCCCTCCCGGGATCCGAACTCGAAATCTCTGCGCACAAGACTCTTGTTCTTCTCCACTAGACTATCGCTTCTGACGAAAAGTACTTGAGGTCGGGTATGCTTTGAAGGTGTCTCCATTCAGCCCTACTGCGCATGCGCAAAGTCCTCGTAGCTCTGACGTCATCGCCCTCGCCGCGTCACTCACGGAATCTCTACTCACGCCTTTTTCAAACAATTAAAGTTTCATTTAATGACAGAAAACATGACGTTGCCTTCGCCTCAGATGCCTTTCACCATCAGTAAGCTCTAATTCATTTTCTCTAAATGTAGTGGCTCCACTATCGCAGTATATATAGTAATATAACACTGTTTAAAAATATCCTCTGTGCATTGAATTCTAGCCTTCTAGCTACACCGCTGTTCCATGCTGCTTCTCGCAGATGCCAACAGAGATTACCTCTCACTAATCTTTGCATATTAAATGTGGTTTGAAATTGACCAATAACAGTTACATCTATGTAGTTTGGCCATCTGGAATCCCTGCTAATTGTTTGTTTTGATGTTGTTCTGCATTTTGAGCTCTGCTTCTGCTCAATTGATTGCTACTTATCGATAGCAAATGCTAGCTTGCGAGCACTAGCAACCTATGCGCAGCACTCACTTGGTTGTTTACATTCTTTTTCCTAGAATAGGTAGTTCGGCTAGTGTTATCTCGGTAGATGAAGTCATACTTTATTCAACTGAATGATCATTGGGCACCTATTTGTGGTTTCCTAACGTAGCCCAGGATAGCCAATTGTATCTGCTGTCAGCTCTTCGACCCTTAGTAGTTGCTTTGTGCTTTTGAAAGCGATGGCATTTCATGATATTTTACTGTTTTTAAAATAGACACAACTAGCAATTTTATGTGATGACGTTAGCCTAGTTAATAATTGTTCATATTCGATTTATGTATGCCATCTATATTACACCTCTAGTCATCAAACATTTTAAATGCCAAAAAAAAATGGATTGAGAGCTCAGACGCCAAAGAATTGGCGCGCAGTGAGGTGGTGAGTCCATTTTCCCCTTTGCATTCATGCATTGGTTTTTCAATCAAGATGGTCAAATTACTGGCCTGCATCAAGCAAAGAAAGCTGCCGAGGAGATTGCTGAAATCACTTGAACTGGGTCTGGCTGAAAAATTGAGATTGAAGGCTGACTGAGAAATTGATTTATTTTGAGGAATAATGTGATGAATGTGGCATGCTTGTTAATGAAGAAAAAAGCAAATTTGATTGTGAAAGTATGACCGAAAGGAGAAACAAGATACAAGACATTCTGAGCCATCGTGCTAGATTTGTCCGTCCCTCTACCTTGTGAATAAGGTTTACTTGTTTTTGGGTGTCTTCTCACAGGCTGCGAGTGGAAATGGGACGGTAGAGCCGTGCAGCACCTGAACAACGTGTGCGTTGCCTCAAGCCTGGCGTACGGAAGGAAGAAGGCATACTGTGCTGTGCCCTTGCACGGGAGATGTCCGCGTGAAATGTGGACACAAGTCCACTGAACTGAGCTCACTCTCTGTAAACACATATAAAAGAAATTTCGCGACTTTAGATGTTTGCCTTCCGCTATTGGAGCACCCGCAAGTTTCCATGAATGATGAATGAATGATGTGTTGACGTGTATTTAACTGCGCTACCTGTAATATTTCTTCTCTTGGTTCATTGTGTCTGTGAATTTTTGGTATGATGTGTGGACCGGAATGTTTTGTCCTTGCCAAATAACTGAGGAAGAAAATGCCACGCTTTTGCACTGTACTTCTTTTCTGTTTGGAGTATTATCTTTTTGTGTGTTGTGTCATGGCCTTTATACAAACCATTGAATCCCACCGCAAATCAATGTGCTGATGAAAGCATTTAAACCTGCACTGGCTGCCAGTTGTGGCCAGAGTTAGATTCAAAGTCCTAACTCTGGCCTGTGCTGCAGCAAACAAGACAGCACCTTCCTATCTGCACGAGATGATCGGCCCACATACACCTGCCCGGCTGCTTCGTTCTGCAACAGCAGTACGATTTTGGCCCCCAACCCTGGGTCGGAAAGCTGGTCGTTCTACCGGATCGCTCAGCTTCTCCCATCTTGCTCCACAGTGGTGGAATGACCTTCCCACCGTCCTAGAACTGCTCCATCCTTGCTGCACTTCAGCCGTAACCTTAAGACTCACTTGTACAGACAGTTTCTGACCTGATCGCCCCCCTCCCCTGCTTCTATTTACTTAAAAAAATAAAAAGGTTTACTGTTTGTCTCCATTTGCTTTGTTTCTTTTTCCTGAGTGTTTCTGACTTCTGTATAGTCTTTGCCCGACAAGTTCATGAGTTCAGGTGACTAATGCTTGATGTGAATTGTACCTTGTCCAGTCTATTGGGCTACAGTGTCTGTGACCTTACAGTACACATCTACTGATACTCGCTTTGGATAAAAATGTCTGCTAAATAAATGTAATGTAAAATCTGAATGGAGAAGATGCTGTTAGAAAATGTATGCATATACCTATTGTGTGCACTTGGGAAAAATAAATTAACTGAGTACATGTTGGTCTTCATACACCCCCTGCCCCCCACCGTCTCATGTACATTCTGCAGCACTTTATGGCTGTCTTTGGAACCTGACTGGATTAATGGACATGAACTTTTCCAGTTTTAAGTTCTCTGTTCAGGTGAGGATTGAGGGCGAGGAAATGTTGTTTGCCTTGAATAGACGGAGCGAATGTTGGTTGCGGTATGACTCCCAGAGAATGAAGTTTCTCTGCTGTTGGAGCTTGAATCATGATTGAAGGCATGTAATGACATCTGGTGGTTATTGTTAGTCGTGCTTCTTTCGCTTGAGTCAGGATGGAAAAAGTTCCTTCCGAAGTATGAAATTGTTTTTGAATTGGCGAATAATGGCATATTTATGAGGATGAGAAAGCTTTGCCACTGAAATATTGAGCGTGCAATGGGTAGGAAAGGAGGTATTCTTTTATTGGATAATAATATATGTTTAATTGGTTGTCTAAAAGTATAATGCAAATTAAATTGCAGAGTTGGAAACAACCTGTAGGGAAAGAACTGTTGCAGGAATACCGACAATCTTCTTTTTCTTCTTTCTTTACAGCGTCGGTAGCCAGTTAGGGGCCTAGCTGGTACACGAATGCACTCCCCTGCGCACAAGGAGCACACCCCTCCCGGGATCCGAACTCGAAATCTCTGCGCACAAGACTCTTGTTCTTTTTTTTTTTTTTTTTTTTTTTTTTTTTCATTTATTGGATAAATTACATCAGAATATATACATCCATAAATTCAAAAAAAAGTATCAGCACGTCAATCACACATCACAATTAGCAAAAACATAGATTCCGTTAATGAATCTTCATATTCACATTTTTAAAAATTATATGATCATGTAAAATTTCAATAAAATTAGAACCTTTAACAAACCACTTTTTGAAGTCCTCATAACATAAAATATTATACATTAATTTAATATCATACCTCAATTTTGTAATAAAAATTCTCTGTACATCCATTATTCTTTTTTCGTGATGAGCAATATTTCTCCTGTAAAGGATAGCAAATCTGGCATGACTTAACACATAATTTAAGAAATTAATGCCATCTTTCTTCTTCTTACCTAAGACACCAAATAAAAACAACTTTCTCCATTCTCTGTCACTGATGGGATTCTCAAGCCAGTTCTTTTCAACAAGGATTTTCATTTCTCGCATAAAATCTTTCAACCTTTCACAGTCCAAAATCATGTGCAAAAATGTTTCCACCTCTACACCACATATTTCACATTCTTTCTTGATGTTATTATCAATTTTATTCAGTACAAAATTAGAATATACTCTATTATGTTTTATTTTATAATCATTGTTTTCACATTCAGAAGGATTGTACTTTATATTATTATTTCCCCATATCAGTTTTACATTTAATTCCGGAAACATCTCTTTCCACACTTTTTCAGATGCTGGACATTGTATTTCTTTTTTCAATAGCAGAGAATAGATTTGCTTACTTTCCAATTCTAAAAAGTCTCTACTCATTCCATTTATATCCACATGTAACAATGGCATTTTTGTTTCTTTATCTACAATGCAAGTATTTAAAAACAGTATTTTCCATGCTTCTGGAATGCTTTCCTGAATTCTTTGGTAAATACGCTCGATTGCCGTTTTACAAATCCTGTCATTAAAATCACAAATCTCCTCATAAATGGCCTGGACAGGTAAAAAGCCAGGTATGACCTCATAGAGAATGTGCTTGATTTGTGTGAAGCCTGCTCTGATGAAATCTCTATTATATAGCACATTGCTATTATTCATTATATTTTTATTCATAAAAATGGGCTGGTTCAATATGACATCAAGGTTGTCGCAACTGTATTTCACCTCTGTTAAAACCGCAGACCACGCTTCCAATACTTCTTTATAAAAAGGAGGTAAATGTTGGATAAGTGGTTTTTTATACGACATCAAAAGACCAAAATCTCCACAACCATAACTATCAGACACATAATCTTTGAAAAAGTATTTCCACCCATAATCGTGATTGTTGCAAAGATATTTTTTAACAATCTTAGCTCTCATAGTTTTTTTCCTTGTTACAATATCCATTAGTTTTAAACCACCCTGGTCAAAATTTGAAATTAATGTTTTGTGTGCTATTTTTGCAGCTTTTCCATTCCAAATAAAATCTTTAACATATCTATTAAGTTCATTTAAAACCCAGTCAGGCATGTCAAGAACTGACATAACATATGCACACTTTGACATGAGTAGAGCATTAATAATGACAATTTTACCTTTTAACTTCACATCTCTTTGTTTCCACTGGCTCAATACAACTTTAATTTTATTTAAAACTTCGGTCCACGTCAAATCTCTTCCTTCCTTCTCTTTAGGTCCCAGCCATACTCCTAAAATCTTAGTATAGTCTGTTTTTATATTAAAAGGTATTCCCAAATCCGCTTTATCTGTATTCCCTAAATACATAATCTCTGATTTTTCAATGTTGACTTTTGCACCAGAAGCTTTCCCATATAGGTCTATGGCGTCCATTACTCTTTTAACGCTTTGTTCATCCTTTACTGTTATAGTGGTATCATCAGCATATTGCTGAATAATGCTGTAACCCATATTTGGAATATTTATTCCCAGAATGTTTTTGCCATTTTTTATTATTTGAGCAAGTGGTTCTGAAACTATTGAATAGAGTATTGATGATAATGGGCAACCTTGTCTTATTGACCTCTGTATTTTGAAGGGTTCAGTGAGTGATCCGTTGCATTTGATGCTGACTGTTGCATTATTATACAGTAGCTTGATCCAGCTTAAAATCCTATTTCCAAATCCGAATTTTTCAAGTGTTTTGAAAAGAAAATCATGTTCTACCCTATCGAATGCTTTATTAAAATCAATGTTTAGCAAAATTCCTCCCACATTGCACATATGATGTACTGTGTCTCGAATGCTGCAAATGGTATCCGAAATATCTCTCCCTGGTATGCTGTACCCCTGTGTTGGTGCTATTATGTTCCCCACTACTTTTTTCATTCTGTTTGCCAAAACCTTCGCAAGAATTTTGTAATCATTATTTAAAACACTTAATGGTCTGTAATTTTCTAATTTTGATGGCTTTCCTTTATTTTTATAGATCAATGTCAGTGATGCCATCGCCATAGAATCGGGAATATCACATGTATCCTCCATATGTTTATATATATTCAACAATATGGGAGCAAGTATAACTTTAAAGGTTTTATAAAACTCACTGGATATTCCATCCGTTCCTGGACTTTTCTTAATTTTCATTCCTTCAATGGCAGAGATAATTTCATTTAATGTTATATTATCCTCTAACATAATATTATCTTCTTCAGATATTTTTTTTTCTAAATTTTCAAGTACTATGTTCATACTTTTTTGTTCTATTCCCTCCTTTTTAAAAAGTTCCTTGTAGAACAACTGTACCATTCCCAGAATATCAACTGGATCTTTAAATTTTTCACCTCTTTCATTTTCCAACTCTTCTATATAAGTTCTTTTTTGCCTCCACTTCTCAAGATTTAAAAAATATGATGTGCATTTTTCCCCTTCAATTACATCTTTAGCTTTACTTCTAATGATTGCCCCCATGCATCTATTCCTTTCTATTTCATTTAGCTCCTCTTTATATCTTAAATATAAACTAGTGTCATAATTACGATCTAAGCTCATTTTATTCAGTTCAATCTGAATCTTTGATTGAAGTTCCTTTTCATTTTTTTTCATAAGGAAGTTTCTCTTTTTCGCATGCAAAATACTAATCTCCTTGATGCCCTTTTTAACATTTTCCCACCATAATAAAATATTTGATGTGTAAAGCTTATTATTTTTCTGATTTAAGATGTATTTTGAAATAAAAGTACAGTACTTCTCATCTTGCAATAAATTACTATTCATGCACCAATAACCTCCACCTTTCCTTTTAGTAGTAGTTTTACCAACAACATACAAAAAAGCATGATCGCTTAAAAAAGTACTCTTATAAAAAGCCTTCTCAATATATTGAGAAATTTTCCTATGTGCTAAACATAAATCAATTCTGCTTTGTCGAAGTTTTCCCATTACAATTCGTTCCCATGAAAATTCCCTTTTATCTTCATTGTCTTCCCTCCATACATCTACTAAATTTAATTCATTCATGAGAGCTAATAACTCTTTTCTGGAGCCATCCTGTTTCACATAATCATTAGCAGTATCAAGTCTACTACAATGTGTGTTAAAGTCACCAACTAAAATGCTATTATTATGTATATGATGTCTCAAATTGTAAAACATTTTTTTCCGCTCCTTTCCATCATTGTAAGCATACAAATTGAACAATCTGAATACTACACCATTAAATGTATATTCAATGCTTATTTGTCTTCCGCATTTATCATCATACAATAAGCGGCAATTTTTAACAGTGGCAGAGTCCGTTAAGATTGCAACACCACAAGAGTTCTCAGATCCATTATTAGCAAACATTTCACCACGCCAAATCTTCCGTAGTTCGTCACTTTTCTTATTGTCCCAGTTCGTCTCTTGCAAACAAATGATATCTGCATTGCAGGACTCAAGCATTTGTTTAAACCGACCATTGTTTCTTAAGCCATTGGCATTAAAAGAAACTATGATCGCCATAAAATAGAGAAAAGACAAGAACATAATTACTCACAATTATTTCTTCAAACGTCCCCCTTTTCTACTCTTCTTTCCTTCCTGAGTAATCCTCTCAATCACGCGCTTCCTTTTCTCCTCCAATTGAGCCCGTCGGCGCAAACCTGCAAGTCCCCGAATTACATCCAAGTCGACCTCATTGCCATCATCCTCTTCCATCATCTCATCCTCAGCCTCTTCCGACTGGGTGAATAGTACACCAGACCCAGCAATATCCTGATCCGCCGCATCTGAAGCACCGCCATCTCCAGAGGGCTCGATAGCCAGCTCACTTTCCCCATCTCCGCTCATCTCAAGAGGCGTAGCAGGGGCATCAGCAGCCCCCACCCGTCTCTCAGTCCGAGCAGCAGGCTCCTGGCTTCTTAGCTCCTCTGGAATGATGTCATCAAGGGTACTTCCCATCTGGCTGCTTCGCGGTAGAACTACTTGGTTTTCGGCTGGTTCCGCCGATTGTGACTGGGATGGGTGTATTCTAGGTTCCTCCCCGTCCGCATCGTCATCACTCCCTTCGAGCAAAGGCATCTCCACTTCCTCGTTCACCTCATTCAGTTCCTGATTTTCGGGATTTAACTCTCCTTCGGTCGCAGTTTGGTCACGACATATGCAATTCTGTTTTAGCTTTTTGCATTCCCCGCATGAATACAGGTGACATTCTCGAGCATAATGTCCTTGCTGTTCGCATCGTCGACACAGAAATTCCGGGCAATCCCGGATCACATGTCCCGATTGTACGCATAGTCTGCACACTCGCACTTGGCGATCATGAATCACACGAAAGTATTCAGCACCTTCTAAGGTTTCAAATTTGGTGGAATAAGGTAACGATTTTACAGTGTCAGAGAATTTAACTTTCAGGAAACGCGTCCCATCAGCAATGTCGGTCCCCATCCATTTTCTCCGTCTAATTGGTGAAATCGGCGTGACGCCCCACATAAAAAGTTTTGCCAAGATGACATCGTCCTCAATATAAACTGGCAAATTCATAAAAGAGACGACCACCTCGTCATTAGCCAGTTCTCTGGCCATAATATTCGTATTTTTTATTTTAAAGCCATCAATTAGTTTCCTTTTCCCCTCTTCATTGCAGAGGGGAATATCTTTTATGGATACTGAGGAAGGTGTACTTTTGCGACGTCCTTATGGTGGTGTCGCTATTTTGTGGCGTATATCTTTATCAGATTGTTGTGTTATAAAATCATACAACTGCAATAGGATTATTGGTCTTGATGTTACTATTGGTACGTTCAATGTTTTATTATTATGTGTGTATTTTCCCTGTGATAATGCTGACAATACTGATGAGTTTTCTCACTGTCTCAGCTTAATGAAACAGGTTATTGTTGAATTTCCTACACCTTATGTGTATGTGTTGGGTGATTTTAACGCTAGTCTGTCTCGTTCTACCCGTTTCGGTGAGGAGTTAATTTTATTTTGTGAGAGGTACTCTTTACATATCTCTGACAATATTTTATTACCTGCTGAAACTTTTACGTATGTTAGTATGGCCCACGGTACAACTTCGTGGTTAGACCATTGTATTACTACTGCTACTGGTCATGATAATGTCACTAGTGTTAAGGTGTTACCTGACTATGTTAGCTCAGACCACCTACCATTGTCTGTCACTATTCAAACACACAGTAATGTAAGTGGTGCACGGGGAGCTTCCTCGGCCACGTCAGGTAGCAGTAAGGTCTACAAGTGGTGCGATGCCACTGAGGCTGACCTATTCAGGTACCGTGAGCACACCCGCAGGGGGCTTTGTAACATCCAGGTTCCTATGGATGCTATTAGGTGTAGTGATCGTGATTGTGAGGCTCATAAGGATGATATTGATAAATTTTACAGTGATGTTGTTGATGTACTGAATGCAGGTGTTGGTGACTGTATTCCATATCACAACATTTCCACTCAACATAACATCCCAGGCTGGAATGATGTTGTTCGCGAGGCTCATGCAGCGGCTCGGGATGCTTTTGCTTGGTGGAGAAATAACAATAAGCCTCGTAATGGTCCCATCTTTGAAAATATGAAGTTATGTCGAGCTAGGTTCAAATATGCTTTAGTTGCAGACGAAATGAGGACAGTATCAAATGTGATAAGTTGGCTAGTCACATGAGCGAACTTAACATGATAGATTTTTGGAAGCAGATTATACGCATGAGCTCTTCTCAGTCTGCTCGATCTAATACTATTGATGGTGTTTCTGGTGATGTTAACATAGCTGAAAAATGGAAATGTCACTATGAATCCGTTTTCAACTCTGTTAAGAATGTGTCTTTGAAAGAATCTGTGTTACGTGATGTTCACTCTGTTAACGATACCACTGATTTATCTTTTGTTCCACCAAATGAAGTTGATACTCTCATTAAGGGTCTCAAGAAGGGCAAATCTGCTGGGCCCGATGGTCTTACCGCTGAATGCTTGATTAATGCTAACTACAACGTATGTGTGCTTTTATCTCTGTGTTTTAACTGTATGTTTGTTCATGGATATATGCCGGCCATGTTGATTGAGTCTGTTATTATTCCTCTTGTTAAGAATAAGTGTGCTAGTCTCTCAGATATGAACAATTACAGGCCCATTGCTATTGCCAATGTTATCTCAAAAGTGTTAGAAGGTCTAATTATGAACAGGATTGAGGATTACTTGTGGACTAATGACAACCAGTTTGGTTTTAAACCTGCTCATTCCACAGAAAAGGCCGCTTACCTACTGCACGAATTCATAGATTATTTTAGGAGTCGCTCTACTAGTGTATATGTTACATTTCTTGATGCTAGTAAGGCATTTGACAAGATCAATCATTGGTCACTGTTTAGGAAACTTATCGATCGAGGTGTTCCTATTTATATTGTTGGTATTTTGTTATATTGGTACAGAAGTCAAACGATGTTTGTTAGGTGGGGAAATGTGATCTCTTCGAAGTTCTCTGTTACCAATGGTGTAAAACAAGGTGGTATTCTCTCGCCGTTGCTGTTCAATGTGTATGTTAACGATCTGTCTTCTTTGTTGACTGATACCAAACTTGGTGGTCTATTGCATGATACTCAACTGAATCACATTTTCTATGCCGATGATCTTTGTTTGTTGAGTCTTAGCACTGCAGCGATGCAGCAACTTCTATCAGTTTGTGAAGCTTATGGTTCTGAAAATGACATTTTGTTCAATGCCAAGAAGTCCATGTGTATGTCTTTTAAGCCCAGAGGTGTGAAAACCTCTGACCCAGTTATGTTGCTCTGTGGAAATCCATTAGAATTTGTTGAGAAGGCAAAGTACCTGGGCGTCTGGTTTGAATGTCACAAAACCAATGCTGATTGTAGTAGGCAGATCAGGAAAATGTATGCTCAGACTAATTTACTGATTAGAACTTTCAATAGGTGTTCACCAGAAGTGAAATGTACGTTATTTAAAACTTATTGTACATCCATGTATTGCTCACCGCTGTGGTTTAGCACCAATGTTACTGTTCACAATAAGTTACGTGTTGCTTATAATAACTCTTTGAGGAGATTGTTAGGTGTTCCTAGGCGAGCAAGTGCAAGTGATATGTTTGTCTCAGTCAATATTCCGTCTTTTGGTGAACTGTTGCGTAAAAATGTGTATAATTTTATCAGGCGACTCCAATCGTGTTCAAATTGTTTTATTGTTGCATTTGTTAATTCATCAACCCCGCTACATTCCAACGTTTGGAAGTGGTGGCGAACCATTTTATATTGATCTAGTCACTGTATCATATTATTATGATTATTATTATTATTATTATAGTTATTTTTTATTGTATTTTTCTACCATACTATGAACTTCGAGTTTGAAATAAACAATTGAATTGAATTGAATTGAATTGAATTGAATTGCACATAGTGATCTCATATCTTGTCGGCGTCTTAAACCGACATCCGATTACCTTGCCACACACTTCTTTGATTTTCTGAAGTAATTCCATCATGGTAATTCGGTCTTCACCAACAATTTCCACAGATACCGTCAATCCTTTGTCAAAAACATTCCTATTAGCCGTAGATCCATCAGGGGTAACACCATTAGCCAAATCCTTTTTCGGTCTCATCGTCTTTGCCGGTCCAAGGCCAGTTGCCACGTAATCCGTCCGAACACTCTCACGCTCACTCATAATCACAAACGAAGAACACACAAAAATATCCCCCAAACAGCAATGCTGTTGGGGGATAAAAGAAACGACAAAACGAAGGAAATTAAATAAGGGATAAGGGATACACGAGGAGTAGAATCAAAATAAACGCTCTCTCAATCAAACAAAAGTTTTCGAAATTTGTAAGGTCTCCTGCTCTTCTCCACTAGACTATCGCTTCTGACGAAAAGTACCTGAGGTCGGGTATGCTTTGAAGGTGTCTCCATTCAGCCCTACTGCGCATGCGCAAAGTCCTCGTAGCTCTGACGTCATCGCCCTCGCCGCGTCACTCACGGAATCTCTACTCACGCCTTTTTCAAACAATTAAAGTTTCATTTAATGACAGAAAACATGACGTTGCCTTCGCCTCAGATGCCTTTCACCATCAGTAAGCTCTAATTCATTTTCTCTAAATGTAGTGGCTCCACTATCGCAGTATATATAGTAATATAACACTGTTTAAAAATATCCTCTGTGCATTGAATTCTAGCCTTCTAGCTACACCGCTGTTCCATGCTGCTTCTCGCAGATGCCAACAGAGATTACCTCTCACTAATCTTTGCATATTAAATGTGATTTGAAATTGACCAATAACAGTTACATCTATGTAGTTTGGCCATCTGGAATCCCTGCTAATTGTTTGTTTTGATGTTGTTCTGCATTTTGAGCTCTGCTTCTGCTCAATTGATTGCTACTTATCGATAGCAAATGCTAGCTTGCGAGCACTAGCAACCTATGCGCAGCACTCACTTGGTTGTTTACATTCTTTTTCCTAGAATAGGTAGTTCGGCTAGTGTTATCTCGGTAGATGAAGTCATACTTTATTCAACTGAATGATCATTGGGCACCTATTTGTGGTTTCCTAACGTAGCCCAGGATAGCCAATTGTATCTGCTGTCAGCTCTTCGACCCCTAGTAGTTGCTTTGTGCTTTTGAAAGCGATGGCATTTCATGATATTTTACTGTTTTTAAAATAGACACAACTAGCAATTTTATGTGATGACGTTAGCCTAGTTAATAATTGTTCATATTCGATTTATGTATGCCATCTATATTACACCTCTAGTCATCAGACATTTTAAATGCCAAAAAAAAAATGGATTGAGAGCTCAGACGCCAAAGAATTGGCGCGCAGTGAGGTGGTGAGTCCATTTTCCCCTTTGCATTCATGCATTGGTTTTTCAATCAAGATGGTCAAATTACTGGCCTGCATCAAGCAAAGAAAGCTGCCGAGGAGATTGCTGAAATCACTTGAACTGGGTCTGGCTGAAAAATTGAGATTGAAGGCTGACTGAGAAATTGATTTATTTTGAGGAATAATGTGATGAATGTGGCATGCTTGTTAATGAAGAAAAAAGCAAATTTGATTGTGAAAGTATGACCGAAAGGAGAAACAAGATACAAGACATTCTGAGCCATCGTGCTAGATTTGTCCGTCCCTCTACCTTGTGAATAAGGTTTACTTGTTTTTGGGTGTCTTCTCACAGGCTGCGAGTGGAAATGGGACGGTAGAGCCGTGCAGCACCTGAACAACGTGTGCGTTGCCTCAAGCCTGGCGTACGGAAGGAAGAAGGCATACTGTGCTGTGCCCTTGCACGGGAGATGTCCGCGTGAAATGTGGACACAAGTCCACTGAACTGAGCTCACTCTCTGTAAACACATATAAAAGAAATTTCGCGACTTTAGATGTTTGCCTTCCGCTATTGGAGCACCCGCAAGTTTCCATGAATGATGAATGAATGATGTGTTGACGTGTATTTAACTGCGCTACCTGTAATATTTCTTCTCTTGGTTCATTGTGTCTGTGAATTTTTGGTATGATGTGTGGACCGGAATGTTTTGTCCTTGCCAAATAACTGAGGAAGAAAATGCCACGCTTTTGCACTGTACTTCTTTTCTGTTTGGAGTATTATCTTTTTGTGTGTTGTGTCATGGCCTTTATACAAACCATTGAATCCCACCGCAAATCAATGTGCTGATGAAAGCATTTAAACCTGCACTGGCTGCCAGTTGTGGCCAGAGTTAGATTCAAAGTCCTAACTCTGGCCTGTGCTGCAGCAAACAAGACAGCACCTTCCTATCTGCACGAGATGATCGGCCCACATACACCTGCCCGGCTGCTTCGTTCTGCAACAGCAGTACGATTTTGGCCCCCAACCCTGGGTCGGAAAGCTGGTCGTTCTACCGGATAGCTCAGCTTCTCCCATCTTGCTCCACAGTGGTGGAACGACCTTCCCACCGTCCTAGAACTGCTCCATCCTTGCTGCACTTCAGCCGTAACCTTAAGACTCACTTGTACAGACAGTTTCTGACCTGATCGCCCCCCTCCCCTGCTTCTATTTACTTAAAAAAATAAAAAGGTTTACTGTTTGTCTCCATTTGCTTTGTTTCTTTTTCCTGAGTGTTTCTGACTTCTGTATAGTCTTTGCCCGACAAGTTCATGAGTTCAGGTGACTAATGCTTGATGTGAATTGTACCTTGTCCAGTCTATTGGGCTACAGTGTCTGTGACCTTACAGTACACATCTACTGATACTCGCTTTGGATAAAAATGTCTGCTAAATAAATGTAATGTAAAATCTGAATGGAGAAGATGCTGTTAGAAAATGTATGCATATGCCTATTGGGTGCACTTGGGAAAAATAAATTAACTGAGTACATGTTGGTCTTCATACACCCCCCGCCCCCCACCGTCTCATGTACATTCTGCAGCACTTTATGGCTGTCTTTGGAACCTGACTGGATTAATGGACATGAACTTTTCCAGTTTTAAGTTCTCTGTTCAGGTGAGGATTGAGGGCGAGGAAATGTTGTTTGCCTTGAATAGACGGAGCGAATGTTGGTTGCGGTATGACTCCCAGAGAATGAAGTTTCTCTGCTGTTGGAGCTTGAATCATGATTGAAGGCATGTAATGACATCTGGTGGTTATTGTTAGTCGTGCTTCTTTCGCTTGTGTCAGGATGGAAAAAGTTCCTTCCGAAGTATGAAATTGTTTTTGAATTGGCGAATAATGGCATATTTATGAGGATGAGAAAGCTTTGCCACTGAAATATTGAGCGTGCAATGGGTAGGAAAGGAGGTATTATTTTATTGGATAATAATATATGTTTAATTGGTTGTCTAAAAGTATAATGCAAATTAAATTGCAGAGTTGGAAACAACCTGTAGGGAAAGAACTATTGCAGGAATACCGACAATCTTCTTTTTCTTCTTTCTTTACAGCGTCGGTAGCCAGTCACGGGCCTAGCTGGTACACGAATGCACTCCCCTGCGCACAAGGAGCACACCCCTCCCGGGATCCGAACTCGAAATCTCTGCGCACAAGACTCTTGTTTTTTTTTTTTTTTTTTTTTTTTTTTTTTTTTTTTTGGATAAATTACATCAGAATATATACATCCATAAATTCAAAAAAAAGTATCAGCACGTCAATCACACATCACAATTAGCAAAAACATAGATTCCGTTAATGAATCTTCATATTCACATTTTTAAAAATTATATGATCATGTAAAATTTCAATAAAATTAGAACCTTTAACAAACCACTTTTTGAAGTCCTCATAACATAAAATATTATACATTAATTTAATATCATACCTCAATTTTGTAATAAAAATTCTCTGTACATCCATTATTCTTTTTTCGTGATGAGCAATATTTCTCCTGTAAAGGATAGCAAATCTGGCATGACTTAACACATAATTTAAGAAATTAATGCCATCTTTCTTCTTCTTCCCTAAGACACCAAATAAAAACAACTTCCTCCATTCTCTGTCACTGATGGGATTCTCAAGCCAGTTCTTTTCAACAAGGATTTTCATTTCTCGCATAAAATCTTTCAACCTTTCACAGTCCAAAATCATGTGCAAAAATGTTTCCACCTCTACACCACATATTTCACATTCTTTCTTGATGTTATTATCAATTTTATTCAGTACAAAATTAGAATATACTCTATTATGTTTTATTTTATAATCATTGTTTTCACATTCAGAAGGATTGTACTTTATATTATTATTTCCCCATATCAGTTTTACATTTAATTCCGGAAACATCTCTTTCCACACTTTTTCAGATGCTGGACATTGTATTTCTTTTTTCAATAGCAGAGAATAGATTTGCTTACTTTCCAATTCTAAAAAGTCTCTACTCATTCCATTTATATCCACATGTAACAATGGCATTTTTGTTTCTTTATCTACAATGCAAGTATTTAAAAACAGTATTTTCCATGCTTCTGGAATGCTTTCCTGAATTCTTTGGTAAATACGCTCGATTGCCGTTTTACAAATCCTGTCATTAAAATCACAAATCTCCTCATAAATGGCCTGGACAGGTAAAAAGCCAGGTATGACCTCATAGAGAATGTGCTTGATTTGTGTGAAGCCTGCTCTGATGAAATCTCTATTATATAGCACATTGCTATTATTCATTATATTTTTATTCATAAAAATGGGCTGGTTCAATATGACATCAAGGTTGTCGCAACTGTATTTCACCTCTGTTAAAACCGCAGACCACGCTTCCAATACTTCTTTATAAAAAGGAGGTAAATGTTGGATAAGTGGTTTTTTATACGACATCAAAAGACCAAAATCTCCACAACCATAACTATCAGACACATAATCTTTGAAAAAGTATTTCCACCCATAATCGTGATTGTTGCAAAGATATTTTTTAACAATCTTAGCTCTCATAGTTTTTTTCCTTGTTACAATATCCATTAGTTTTAAACCACCCTGGTCAAAATTTGAAATTAATGTTTTGTGTGCTATTTTTGCAGCTTTTCCATTCCAAATAAAATCTTTAACATATCTATTAAGTTCATTTAAAACCCAGTCAGGCATGTCAAGAACTGACATAACATATGCACACTTTGACATGAGTAGAGCATTAATAATGACAATTTTACCTTTTAACTTCACATCTCTTTGTTTCCACTGGCTCAATACAACTTTAATTTTATTTAAAACTTCGGTCCACGTCAAATCTCTTCCTTCCTTCTCTTTAGGTCCCAGCCATACTCCTAAAATCTTAGTATAGTCTGTTTTTATATTAAAAGGTATTCCCAAATCCGCTTTATCTGTATTCCCTAAATACATAATCTCTGATTTTTCAATGTTGACTTTTGCACCAGAAGCTTTCCCATATAGGTCTATGGCGTCCATTACTCTTTTAACGCTTTGTTCATCCTTTACTGTTATAGTGGTATCATCAGCATATTGCTGAATAATGCTGTAACCCATATTTGGAATATTTATTCCCAGAATGTTTTTGCCATTTTTTATTATTTGAGCAAGTGGTTCTGAAACTATTGAATAGAGTATTGATGATAATGGGCAACCTTGTCTTATTGACCTCTGTATTTTGAAGGGTTCAGTGAGTGATCCGTTGCATTTGATGCTGACTGTTGCATTATTATACAGTAGCTTGATCCAGCTTAAAATCCTATTTCCAAATCCGAATTTTTCAAGTGTTTTGAAAAGAAAATCATGTTCTACCCTATCGAATGCTTTATTAAAATCAATGTTTAGCAAAATTCCTCCCACATTGCACATATGATGTACTGTGTCTCGAATGCTGCAAATGGTATCCGAAATATCTCTCCCTGGTATGCTGTACCCCTGTGTTGGTGCTATTATGTTCCCCACTACTTTTTTCATTCTGTTTGCCAAAACCTTCGCAAGAATTTTGTAATCATTATTTAAAACACTTAATGGTCTGTAATTTTCTAATTTTGATGGCTTTCCTTTATTTTTATAGATCAATGTCAGTGATGCCATCGCCATAGAATCGGGAATATCACATGTATCCTCCATATGTTTATATATATTCAACAATATGGGAGCAAGTATAACTTTAAAGGTTTTATAAAACTCACTGGATATTCCATCCGTTCCTGGACTTTTCTTAATTTTCATTCCTTCAATGGCAGAGATAATTTCATTTAATGTTATATTATCCTCTAACATAATATTATCTTCTTCAGATATTTTTTTTTCTAAATTTTCAAGTACTATGTTCATACTTTTTTGTTCTATTCCCTCCTTTTTAAAAAGTTCCTTGTAGAACAACTGTACCATTCCCAGAATATCAACTGGATCTTTAAATTTTTCACCTCTTTCATTTTCCAACTCTTCTATATAAGTTCTTTTTTGCCTCCACTTCTCAAGATTTAAAAAATATGATGTGCATTTTTCCCCTTCAATTACATCTTTAGCTTTACTTCTAATGATTGCCCCCATGCATCTATTCCTTTCTATTTCATTTAGCTCCTCTTTATATCTTAAATATAAACTAGTGTCATAATTACGATCTAAGCTCATTTTATTCAGTTCAATCTGAATCTTTGATTGAAGTTCCTTTTCATTTTTTTTCATAAGGAAGTTTCTCTTTTTCGCATGCAAAATACTAATCTCCTTGATGCCCTTTTTAACATTTTCCCACCATAAGAAAATATTTGATGTGTAAAGCTTATTATTTTTCTGATTTAAGATGTATTTTGAAATAAAAGTACAGTACTTCTCATCTTGCAATAAATTACTATTCATGCACCAATAACCTCCACCTTTCCTTTTAGTAGTAGTTTTACCAACAACATACAAAAAAGCATGATCGCTTAAAAAAGTACTCTTATAAAAAGCCTTCTCAATATATTGAGAAATTTTCCTATGTGCTAAACATAAATCAATTCTGCTTTGTCGAAGTTTTCCCATTACAATTCGTTCCCATGAAAATTCCCTTTTATCTTCATTGTCTTCCCTCCATACATCTACTAAATTTAATTCATTCATGAGAGCTAATAACTCTTTTCTGGAGCCATCCTGTTTCACATAATCATTAGCAGTATCAAGTCTACTACAATGTGTGTTAAAGTCACCAACTAAAATGCTATTATTATGTATATGATGTCTCAAATTGTAAAACATTTTTTTCCGCTCCTTTCCATCATTGTAAGCATACAAATTGAACAATCTGAATACTACACCATTAAATGTATATTCAATGCTTATTTGTCTTCCGCATTTATCATCATACAATAAGCGGCAATTTTTAACAGTGGCAGAGTCCGTTAAGATTGCAACACCACAAGAGTTCTCAGATCCATTATTAGCAAACATTTCACCACGCCAAATCTTCCGTAGTTCGTCACTTTTCTTATTGTCCCAGTTCGTCTCTTGCAAACAAATGATATCTGCATTGCAGGACTCAAGCATTTGTTTAAACCGACCATTGTTTCTTAAGCCATTGGCATTAAAAGAAACTATGATCGCCATAAAATAGAGAAAAGACAAGAACATAATTACTCACAATTATTTCTTCAAACGTCCCCCTTTTCTACTCTTCTTTCCTTCCTGAGTAATCCTCTCAATCACGCGCTTCCTTTTCTCCTCCAATTGAGCCCGTCGGCGCAAACCTGCAAGTCCCCGAATTACATCCAAGTCGACCTCATTGCCATCATCCTCTTCCATCATCTCATCCTCAGCCTCTTCCGACTGGGTGAATAGTACACCAGACCCAGCAATATCCTGATCCGCCGCATCTGAAGCACCGCCATCTCACTTTCCCCATCTCCGCTCATCTCAAGAGGCGTAGCAGGGGCATCAGCAGCCCCCACCCGTCTCTCAGTCCGAGCAGCAGGCTCCTGGCTTCTTAGCTCCTCTGGAATGATGTCATCAAGGGTACTTCCCATCTGGCTGCTTCGCGGTAGAACTACTTGGTTTTCGGCTGGTTCCGCCGATTGTGACTGGGATGGGTGTATTCTAGGTTCCTCCCCGTCCGCATCGTCATCACTCCCTTCGAGCAAAGGCATCTCCACTTCCTCGTTCACCTCATTCAGTTCCTGATTTTCGGGATTTAACTCTCCTTCGGTCGCAGTTTGGTCACGACATATGCAATTCTGTTTTAGCTTTTTGCATTCCCCGCATGAATACAGGTGACATTCTCGAGCATAATGTCCTTGCTGTTCGCATCGTCGACACAGAAATTCCGGGCAATCCCGGATCACATGTCCCGATTGTACGCATAGTCTGCACACTCGCACTTGGCGATCATGAATCACACGAAAGTATTCAGCACCTTCTAAGGTTTCAAATTTGGTGGAATAAGGTAACGATTTTACAGTGTCAGAGAATTTAACTTTCAGGAAACGCGTCCCATCAGCAATGTCGGTCCCCATCCATTTTCTCCGTCTAATTGGTGAAATCGGCGTGACGCCCCACATAAAAAGTTTTGCCAAGATGACATCGTCCTCAATATAAACTGGGAAATTCATAAAAGAGACGACCACCTCGTCATTAGCCAGTTCTCTGGCCATAATATTCGTATTTTTTATTTTAAAGCCATCAATTAGTTTCCTTTTCCCCTCTTCATTGCACATAGTGATCTCATATCTTGTCGGCGTCTTAAACCGACATCCGATTACCTTGCCACACACTTCTTTGATTTTCTGAAGTAATTCCATCATGGTAATTCGGTCTTCACCAACAATTTCCACAGATACCGTCAATCCTTTGTCAAAAACATTCCTATTAGCCGTAGATCCATCAGGGGTAACACCATTAGCCAAATCCTTTTTCGGTCTCATCGTCTTTGCCGGTCCAAGGCCAGTTGCCACGTAATCCGTCCGAACACTCTCACGCTCACTCATAATCACAAACGAAGAACACACAAAAATATCCCCCAAACAGCAATGCTGTTGGGGGATAAAAGAAACGACAAAACGAAGGAAATTAAATAAGGGATAAGGGATACACGAGGAGTAGAATCAAAATAAACGCTCTCTCAATCAAACAAAAGTTATCGAAATTTGTAAGGTCTCCTGCTCTTCTCCACTAGACTATCGCTTCTGACGGAAAATACCTGAGGTCGGGTATGCTTTGAAGGGGTCTCCAATCAGACCTACTGCGCATGCGCAAAGTCCTCGTAGCTCTGACGTCATCGCCCTCGCCGCGTCACTCACGGAATCTCTACTCACGCCTTTTTCAAACAATTAAAGTTTCATTTAATGACAGAAAACATGACGTTGCCTTCGCCTCAGATGCCTTTCACCATCAGTAAGCTCTAATTCATTTTCTCTAAATGTAGTGGCTCCACCATCGCAGTATATATAGTAATATAACACTGTTTAAAAATATCCTCTGTGCATTGAATTCTAGCCTTCTAGCTACACCGCTGTTCCATGCTGCTTCTCGCAGATGCCAACAGAGATTACCTCTCACTAATCTTTGCATATTAAATGTGATTTGAAATTGACCAATAACAGTTACATCTATGTAGTTTGGCCATCTGGAATCCCTGCTAATTGTTTGTTTTGATGTTGTTCTGCATTTTGAGCTCTGCTTCTGCTCAATTGATTGCTACTTATCGATAGCAAATGCTAGCTTGCGAGCACTAGCAACCTATGCGCAGCACTCACTTGGTTGTTTTCATTCTTTTTCCTAGAATAGGTAGTTCGGCTAGTGTTATCTCGGTAGATGAAGTCATACTTTATTCAACTGAATGATCATTGGGCACCTATTTGTGGTTTCCTAACGTAGCCCAGGATAGCCAATTGTATCTGCTGTCAGCTCTTCGACCCCTAGTAGTTGCTTTGTGCTTTTGAAAGCGATGGCATTTCATGATATTTTACTGTTTTTAAAATAGACACAACTAGCAATTTTATGTGATGACGTTAGCCTAGTTAATAATTGTTCATATTCGATTTATGTATGCCATCTATATTACACCTCTAGTCATCAGACATTTTAAATGCCAAAAAAAAAATGGATTGAGAGCTCAGACGCCAAAGAATTGGCGCGCAGTGAGGTGGTGAGTCCATTTTCCCCTTTGCATTCATGCATTGGTTTTTCAATCAAGATGGTCAAATTACTGGCCTGCATCAAGCAAAGAAAGCTGCCGAGGAGATTGCTGAAATCACTTGAACTGGGTCTGGCTGAAAAATTGAGATTGAAGGCTGACTGAGAAATTGATTTATTTTGAGGAATAATGTGATGAATGTGGCATGCTTGTTAATGAAGAAAAAAGCAAATTTGATTGTGAAAGTATGACCGAAAGGAGAAACAAGATACAAGACATTCTGAGCCATCGTGCTAGATTTGTCCGTCCCTCTACCTTGTGAATAAGGTTTACTTGTTTTTGGGTGTCTTCTCACAGGCTGCGAGTGGAAATGGGACGGTAGAGCCGTGCAGCACCTGAACAACGTGTGCGTTGCCTCAAGCCTGGCGTACGGAAGGAAGAAGGCATACTGTGCTGTGCCCTTGCACGGGAGATGTCTGCGTGAAATGTGGACACAAGTCCACTGAACTGAGCTCACTCTCTGTAAACACATATAAAAGAAATTTCGCGACTTTAGATGTTTGCCTTCCGCTATTGGAGCACCCGCAAGTTTCCATGAATGATGAATGAATGATGTGTTGACGTGTATTTAACTGCGCTACCTGTAATATTTCTTCTCTTGGTTCATTGTGTCTGTGAATTTTTGGTATGATGTGTGGACCGGAATGTTTTGTCCTTGCCAAATAACTGAGGAAGAAAATGCCACGCTTTTGCACTGTACTTCTTTTCTGTTTGGAGTATTATCTTTTTGTGTGTTGTGTCATGGCCTTTATACAAACCATTGAATCCCACCGCAAATCAATGTGCTGATGAAAGCATTTAAACCTGCACTGGCTGCCAGTTGTGGCCAGAGTTAGATTCAAAGTCCTAACTCTGGCCTGTGCTGCAGCAAACAAGACAGCACCTTCCTATCTGCACGAGATGATCGGCCCACATACACCTGCCCGGCTGCTTCGTTCTGCAACAGCAGTACGATTTTGGCCCCCAACCCTGGGTCGGAAAGCTGGTCGTTCTACCGGATCGCTCAGCTTCTCCCATCTTGCTCCACAGTGGTGGAATGACCTTCCCACCGTCCTAGAACTGCTCCATCCTTGCTGCACTTCAGCCGTAACCTTAAGACTCACTTGTACAGACAGTTTCTGACCTGATCGCCCCCCTCCCCTGCTTCTATTTACTTAAAAAAATAAAAAGGTTTACTGTTTGTCTCCATTTGCTTTGTTTCTTTTTCCTGAGTGTTTCTGACTTCTGTATAGTCTTTGCCCGACAAGTTCATGAGTTCAGGTGACTAATGCTTGATGTGAATTGTACCTTGTCCAGTCTATTGGGCTACAGTGTCTGTGACCTTACAGTACACATCTACTGATACTCGCTTTGGATAAAAATGTCTGCTAAATAAATGTAATGTAAAATCTGAATGGAGAAGATGCTGTTAGAAAATGTATGCATATGCCTATTGTGTGCACTTGGGAAAAATAAATTAACTGAGTACATGTTGGTCTTCATACACCCCCCGCCCCCCACCGTCTCATGTACATTCTGCAGCACTTTATGGCTGTCTTTGGAACCTGACTGGATTAATGGACATGAACTTTTCCAGTTTTAAGTTCTCTGTTCAGGTGAGGATTGAGGGCGAGGAAATGTTGTTTGCCTTGAATAGACGGAGCGAATGTTGGTTGCGGTATGACTCCCAGAGAATGAAGTTTCTCTGCTGTTGGAGCTTGAATCATGATTGAAGGCATGTAATGACATCTGGTGGTTATTGTTAGTCGTGCTTCTTTCGCTTGTGTCAGGATGGAAAAAGTTCCTTCCGAAGTATGAAATTGTTTTTGAATTGGCGAATAATGGCATATTTATGAGGATGAGAAAGCTTTGCCACTGAAATATTGAGCGTGCAATGGGTAGGAAAGGAGGTATTATTTTATTGGATAATAATATATGTTTAATTGGTTGTCTAAAAGTATAATGCAAATTAAATTGCAGAGTTGGAAACAACCTGTAGGGAAAGAACTATTGCAGGAATACCGACAATCTTCTTTTTCTTCTTTCTTTACAGCGTCGGTAGCCAGTCACGGGCCTAGCTGGTACACGAATGCACTCCCCTGCGCACAAGGAGCACACCCCTCCCGGGATCCGAACTCGAGATCTCTGCGCACAAGACTCTTGTTCTTCTCCACTAGACTATCGCTTCTGACGATAAGTACCTGAGGTCGGGTACGCTTTGAAGGTGTCTCCATTCAGCCCTACTGCGCATGCGCAAAGTCCTCGTAGCTCTGACGTCATCGCCCTCGCCGCGTCACTCACGGAATCTCTACTCACGCCTTTTTCAAACAATTAAAGTTTCATTTAATGACAGAAAACATGACGTTGCCTTCGCCTCAGATGCCTTTCACCATCAGTAAGCTCTAATTCATTTTCTCTAAATGTAGTGGCTCCACTATCGCAGTATATATAGTAATATAACACTGTTTAAAAATATCCTCTGTGCATTGAATTCTAGCCTTCTAGCTACACCGCTGTTCCATGCTGCTTCTCGCAGATGACAACAGAGATTACCTCTCACTAATCTTTGCATATTAAATGTGGTTTGAAATTGACCAATAACAGTTACATCTATGTAGTTTGGCCATCTGGAATCCCTGCTAATTGTTTGTTTTGATGTTGTTCTGCATTTTGAGCTCTGCTTCTGCTCAATTGATTGCTACTTATCGATAGCAAATGCTAGCTTGCGAGCACTAGCAACCTATGCGCAGCACTCACTTGGTTGTTTTCATTCTTTTTCCTAGAATTGGTAGTTCGGCTAGTGTTATCTCGGTAGATGAAGTCATACTTTATTCAACTGAATGATCATTGGGCACCTATTTGTGGTTTCCTAACGTAGCCCAGGATAGCCAATTGTATCTGCTGTCAGCTCTTCGACCCTTAGTAGTTGCTTTGTGCTTTTGAAAGCGATGGCATTTCATGATATTTTACTGTTTTTAAAATAGACACAACTAGCAATTTTATGTGATGACGTTAGCCTAGTTAATAATTGTTCATATTCGATTTATGTATGCCATCTATATTACACCTCTAGTCATCAGACATTTTAAATGCCAAAAAAAAATGGATTGAGAGCTCAGACGCCAAAGAATTGGCGCGCAGTGAGGTGGTGAGTCCATTTTCCCCTTTGCATTCATGCATTGGTTTTTCAATCAAGATGGTCAAATTACTGGCCTGCATCAAGCAAAGAAAGCTGCCGAGGAGATTGCTGAAATCACTTGAACTGGGTCTGGCTGAAAAATTGAGATTGAAGGCTGACTGAGAAATTGATTTATTTTGAGGAATAATGTGATGAATGTGGCATGCTTGTTAATGAAGAAAAAAGCAAATTTGATTGTGAAAGTATGACCGAAAGGAGAAACAAGATACAAGACATTCTGAGCCATCGTGCTAGATTTGTCCGTCCCTCTACCTTGTGAATAAGGTTTACTTGTTTTTGGGTGTCTTCTCACAGGCTGCGAGTGGAAATGGGACGGTAGAGCCGTGCAGCACCTGAACAACGTGTGCGTTGCCTCAAGCCTGGCGTACGGAAGGAAGAAGGCATACTGTGCTGTGCCCTTGCACGGGAGATGTCCGCGTGAAATGTGGACACAAGTCCACTGAACTGAGCTCACTCTCTGTAAACTCATATAAAAGAAATTTCGCGACTTTAGATGTTTGCCTTCCGCTATTGGAGCACCCGCAAGTTTCCATGAATGATGAATGAATGATGTGTTGACGTGTATTTAACTGCGCTACCTGTAATATTTCTTCTCTTGGTTCATTGTGTCTGTGAATTTTTGGTATGATGTGTGGACCGGAATGTTTTGTCCTTGCCAAATAACTGAGGAAGAAAATGCCACGCTTTTGCACTGTACTTCTTTTCTGTTTGGAGTATTATCTTTTTGTGTGTTGTGTCATGGCCTTTATACAAACCATTGAATCCCACCGCAAATCAATGTGCTGATGAAAGCATTTAAACCTGCACTGGCTGCCAGTTGTGGCCAGAGTTAGATTCAAAGTCCTAACTCTGGCCTGTGCTGCAGCAAACATAACAGCACCTTCCTATCTGCACGAGATGATCGGCCCACATACACCTGCCCGGCTGCTTCGTTCTGCAACAGCAGTACGATTTTGGCCCCCAACCCTGGGTCGGAAAGCTGGTCGTTCTACCGGATCGCTCAGCTTCTCCCATCTTGCTCCACAGTGGTGGAATGACCTTCCCACCGTCCTAGAACTGCTCCATCCTTGCTGCACTTCAGCCGTAACCTTAAGACTCACTTGTACAGACAGTTTCTGACCTGATCGCCCCCCTCCCCTGCTTCTATTTACTTAAAAAAATAAAAAGGTTTACTGTTTGTCTCCATTTGCTTTGTTTCTTTTTCCTGAGTGTTACTGACTTCTGTATAGTCTTTGCCCGACAAGTTCATGAGTTCAGGTGACTAATGCTTGATGTGAATTGTACCTTGTCCAGTCTATTGGGCTACAGTGTCTGTGACCTTACAGTACACATCTACTGATACTCGCTTTGGATAAAAATGTCTGCTAAATAAATGTAATGTAAAATCTGAATGGAGAAGATGCTGTTAGAAAATGTATGCATATGCCTATTGTGTGCACTTGGGAAAAATAAATTAACTGAGTACATGTTGGTCTTCATACACCCCCCGCCCCCCACCGTCTCATGTACATTCTGCAGCACTTTATGGCTGTCTTTGGAACCTGACTGGATTAATGGACATGAACTTTTCCAGTTTTAAGTTCTCTGTTCAGGTGAGGATTGAGGGCGAGGAAATGTTGTTTGCCTTGAATAGACGGAGCGAATGTTGGTTGCGGTATGACTCCCAGAGAATGAAGTTTCTCTGCTGTTGGAGCTTGAATCATGATTGAAGGCATGTAATGACATCTGGTGGTTATTGTTAGTCGTGCTTCTTTCGCTTGTGTCAGGATGGAAAAAGTTCCTTCGATGAAATTGTTTTTGAATTGGCGAATAATGGCATATTTATGAGGATGAGAAAGCTTTGCCACTGAAATATTGAGCGTGCAATGGGTAGGAAAGGAGGTATTATTTTATTGGATAATAATATATGTTTAATTGGTTGTCTAAAAGTATAATGCAAATTAAATTGCAGAGTTGGAAACAACCTGTAGGGAAAGAACTGTTGCAGGAATACCGACAATCTTCTTTTTCTTCTTTCTTTACAGCGTCGGTAGCCAGTCACGGGCCTAGCTGGTACACGAATGCACTCCCCTGCGCACAAGGAGCACACCCCTCCCGGGATCCGAACTCGAAATCTCTGCGCACAAGACTCTTGTTCTTCTCCACTAGACTATCGCTTCTGACGAAAAGTACTTGAGGTCGGGTATGCTTTGAAGGTGTCTCCATTCAGCCCTACTGCGCATGCGCAAAGTCCTCGTAGCTCTGACGTCATCGCCCTCGCCGCGTCACTCACGGAATCTCTACTCACGCCTTTTTCAAACAATTAAAGTTTCATTTAATGACAGAAAACATGACGTTGCCTTCGCCTCAGATGCCTTTCACCATCAGTAAGCTCTAATTCATTTTCTCTAAATGTAGTGGCTCCACTATCGCAGTATATATAGTAATATAACACTGTTTAAAAATATCCTCTGTGCATTGAATTCTAGCCTTCTAGCTACACCGCTGTTCCATGCTGCTTCTCGCAGATGCCAACAGAGATTACCTCTCACTAATCTTTGCATATTAAATGTGGTTTGAAATTGACCAATAACAGTTACATCTATGTAGTTTGGCCATCTGGAATCCCTGCTAATTGTTTGTTTTGATGTTGTTCTGCATTTTGAGCTCTGCTTCTGCTCAATTGATTGCTACTTATCGATAGCAAATGCTAGCTTGCGAGCACTAGCAACCTATGCGCAGCACTCACTTGGTTGTTTTCATTCTTTTTCCTAGAATAGGTAGTTCGGCTAGTGTTATCTCGGTAGATGAAGTCATACTTTATTCAACTGAATGATCATTGGGCACCTATTTGTGGTTTCCTAACGTAGCCCAGGATAGCCAATTGTATCTGCTGTCAGCTCTTCGACCCTTAGTAGTTGCTTTGTGCTTTTGAAAGCGATGGCATTTCATGATATTTTACTGTTTTTAAAATAGACACAACTAGCAATTTTATGTGATGACGTTAGCCTAGTTAATAATTGTTCATATTCGATTTATGTATGCCATCTATATTACACCTCTAGTCATCAGACATTTTAAATGCCAAAAAAAAAATGGATTGAGAGCTCAGACGCCAAAGAATTGGCGCGCAGTGAGGTGGTGAGTCCATTTTCCCCTTTGCATTGATGCATTGGTTTTTCAATCAAGATGGTCAAATTACTGGCCTGCATCAAGCAAAGAAAGCTGCCGAGGAGATTGCTGAAATCACTTGAACTGGGTCTGGCTGAAAAATTGAGATTGAAGGCTGACTGAGAAATTGATTTATTTTGAGGAATAATGTGATGAATGTGGCATGCTTGTTAATGAAGAAAAAAGCAAATTTGATTGTGAAAGTATGACCGAAAGGAGAAACAAGATACAAGATATTCTGAGCCATCGTGCTAGATTTGTCCGTCCCTCTACCTTGTGAATAAGGTTTACTTGTTTTTGGGTGTCTTCTCACAGGCTGCGAGTGGAAATGGGACGGTAGAGCCGTGCAGCACCTGAACAACGTGTGCGTTGCCTCAAGCCTGGCGTACGGCAGGAAGAAGGCATACTGTGCTGTGCCCTTGCACGGGAGATGTCCGCGTGAAATGTGGACACAAGTCCACTGAACTGAGCTCACTCTCTGTAAACACATATAAAAGAAATTTCGCGACTTTAGATGTTTGCCTTCCGCTATTGGAGCACCCGCAAGTTTCCATGAATGATGAATGAATGATGTGTTGACGTGTATTTAACTGCGCTACCTGTAATATTTCTTCTCTTGGTTCATTGTGTCTGTGAATTTTTGGTATGATGTGTGGACCGGAATGTTTTGTCCTTGCCAAATAACTGAGGAAGAAAATGCCACGCTTTTGCACTGTACTTCTTTTCTGTTTGGAGTATTATCTTTTTGTGTGTTGTGTCATGGCCTTTATACAAACCATTGAATCCCACCGCAAATCAATGTGCTGATGAAAGCATTTAAACCTGCACTGGCTGCCAGTTGTGGCCAGAGTTAGATTCAAAGTCCTAACTCTGGCCTGTGCTGCAGCAAACAAGACAGCACCTTCCTATCTGCACGAGATGATCGGCCCACATACACCTGCCCGGCTGCTTCGTTCTGCAACAGCAGTACGATTTTGGCCCCCAACCCTGGGTCGGAAAGCTGGTCGTTCTACCGGATCGCTCAGCTTCTCCCATCTTGCTCCACAGTGGTGGAATGACCTTCCCACCGTCCTAGAACTGCTCCATCCTTGCTGCACTTCAGCCGTAACCTTAAGACTCACTTGTACAGACAGTTTCTGACCTGATCGCCCCCCTCCCCTGCTTCTATTTACTTAAAAAAATAAAAAGGTTTACTGTTTGTCTCCATTTGCTTTGTTTCTTTTTCCTGAGTGTTTCTGACTTCTGTATAGTCTTTGCCCGACAAGTTCATGAGTTCAGGTGACTAATGCTTGATGTGAATTGTACCTTGTCCAGTCTATTGGGCTACAGTGTCTGTGACCTTACAGTACACATCTACTGATACTCGCTTTGGATAAAAATGTCTGCTAAATAAATGTAATGTAAAATCTGAATGGAGAAGATGCTGTTAGAAAATGTATGCATATGCCTATTGTGTGCACTTGGGAAAAATAAATTAACTGAGTACATGTTGGTCTTCATACACCCCCCGCCCCCCACCGTCTCATGTACATTCTGCAGCACTTTATGGCTGTCTTTGGAACCTGACTGGATTAATGGACATGAACTTTTCCAGTTTTAAGTTCTCTGTTCAGGTGAGGATTGAGGGCGAGGAAATGTTGTTTGCCTTGAATAGACGGAGCGAATGTTGGTTGCGGTATGACTCCCAGAGAATGAAGTTTCTCTGCTGTTGGAGCTTGAATCATGATTGAAGGCATGTAATGACATCTGGTGGTTATTGTTAGTCGTGCTTCTTTCGCTTGTGTCAGGATGGAAAAAGTTCCTTCCGAAGTATGAAATTGTTTTTGAATTGGCGAATAATGGCATATTTATGAGGATGAGAAAGCTTTGCCACTGAAATATTGAGCGTGCAATGGGTAGGAAAGGAGGTATTATTTTATTGGATAATAATATATGTTTAATTGGTTGTCTAAAAGTATAATGCAAATTAAATTGCAGAGTTGGAAACAACCTGTAGGGAAAGAACTATTGCAGGAATACCGACAATCTTCTTTTTCTTCTTTCTTTACAGCGTCGGTAGCCAGTCACGGGCCTAGCTGGTACACGAATGCACTCCCCTGCGCACAAGGAGCACACCCCTCCCGGGATCCGAACTCGAAATCTCTGCGCACAAGACTCTTGTTCTTTTTTTTTTTTTTTTTCTTTTATTGGATAAATTACATCAGAATATATACATCCATAAATTAAAAAAAAAAGTATCAGCACATCAATCACACATCACAAGTAGCAAAAACATAGATTCCGTTAATGAATCTTCATATTCACATTTTTAAAAATTATATGATCATGTAAAATTTCAATAAAATTAGAACCTTTAACAAACCATTTTTTGAAGTCCTCATAACATAAAATATTATACATCAATTTAATATCATACCTCAATTTTGTGATAAAAATTCTCTGTACATCCATTATTCTTTTTTCGTGATGAGCAATATTTCTCCTGTAAAGGACCGCAAACCTGGCATGACTTAACACATAATTTAAGAAATTAATGCCATCTTTCTTCTTTTTACCTAAGACACCAAATAAAAACAACTTTCTCCATTCTCTGTCACTGATGGGATTTTCAAGCCAGTTCTTTTCAACAAGGATTTTCATTTCTCGCATAAAATCTTTCAACCTTTCACAGTCCAAAATCATGTGCAAAAATGTTTCCACCTCTACACCACATATTTCACATTCTTTCTTGATGTTATTATCAATTTTATTCAGTACAAAATTAGAATACACTCTATTATGTTTTATTTTAAAATCATTGTTTTCACATTCAGAAGGATTGTACTTTATATTATTATTTCCCCATATCAGTTTTACATTTAACTCTGGAAACATTTCTTTCCACACTTTTTCAGATGCTGGACATTGTATTTCTTTTTTCAATCGCAGAGAATAGATTTGCTTACTTTCCAACTCTAAAAAATCTTTACTTATTCCATTTATATCCACATGTAACAATGGCATTTTTGTTTCTTTATCTACAATGCAAGTATTTAAAAACAGTATTTTCCATGCTTCTGGAATGCTTTCTTGAATTCTTTGGTAAAAGCGCTCGATTGCCGTTTTACAAATCCTGTCATTAAAATCACAAATCTCATCATAAATGGCCTGGACAGGTAAAAAGCCAGGTATGACCTCATAGAGAATATGTTTGATTTGCGTGAAGCCTGCTCTGATGAAATCTCTATTATATAGCACATTGCTATTATTCATTATATTTTTATTCATAAAAATGGGCTGGTTCAATATTACATCAAGGCTGTCGCAACTGTATTTCACCTCTGTTAAAACCGCAGACCACGCTTCCAATACTTCTTTATAAAAAGGAGGTAAATGTTGGATAAGTGGTTTTTTATACGACATCAAAAGACCAAAATCTCCACAACCATAACTATCAGACACATAATCTTTGAAAAAGTATTTCCACCCATAATCGTGATTGTTGCAAAGATATTTTTTAACAATCTTAGCTCTCATAGTTTTTTTCCTTGTTACAATATCCATTAGTTTTAAACCACCCTGGTCAAAATTTGAAATTAATGTTTTGTGTGCTATTTTTGCAGCTTTTCCATTCCAAATAAAATCTTTAACATATCTATTAAGTTCATTTAAAACCCAGTCAGGCATGTCAAGAACTGACATAACATATGCACACTTTGACATGAGTAGAGCATTAATAATGACAATTTTACCTTTTAACTTCACATCTCTTTGTTTCCACTGGCTCAATACAACTTTAATTTTATTTAAAACTTCGGTCCACGTCAAATCTCTTCCTTCCTTCTCTTTAGGTCCCAGCCATACTCCTAAAATCTTAGTATAGTCTGTTTTTATATTAAAAGGTATTCCCAAATCCGCTTTATCTGTATTCCCCAAATACATAATCTCTGACTTTTCAATGTTGACTTTTGCACCAGAAGCTTTCCCATATAGGTCTATGGCGTCCATTACTCTTTTAACGCTTTGTTCATCCTTTACTGTTATAGTGGTATCATCAGCATATTGCTGAATAATGCTGTAACCCATATTTGGAATATTTATTCCCAGAATGTTTTTGCCATTTTTTATTATTTGAGCAAGTGGTTCTGAAACTATTGAATAGAGTATTGATGATAATGGGCAACCTTGTCTTATTGACCTCTGTATTTTGAAGGGTTCAGTGAGTGATCCGTTGCATTTGATGCTGACTGTTGCATTATTATACAGTAGCTTGATCCAGCTTAAAATCCTATTTCCAAATCCGAATTTTTCAAGTGTTTTGAAAAGAAAATCATGTTCTACCCTATCGAATGCTTTATTAAAATCAATGTTTAGCAAAATTCCTCCCACATTGCACATATGATGTACTGTGTCTCGAATGCTGCAAATGGTATCCGAAATATCTCTCCCTGGTATGCTGTACCCCTGTGTTGGTGCTATTATGTTCCCCACTACTTTTTTCATTCTGTTTGCCAAAACCTTCGCAAGAATTTTGTAATCATTATTTAAAACACTTAATGGTCTGTAATTTTCTAATTTTGATGGCTTTCCTTTATTTTTATAGATCAATGTCAGTGATGCCATCGCCATAGAATCGGGAATATCACATGTATCCTCCATATGTTTATATATATTCAACAATATGGGAGCAAGTATAACTTTAAAGGTTTTATAAAACTCACTGGATATTCCATCCGTTCCTGGACTTTTCTTAATTTTCATTCCTTCAATGGCAGAGATAATTTCATTTAATGTTATATTATCCTCTAACATAATATTATCTTCTTCACATATTTTTTTTTCTAAATTTTCAAGTACTATGTTCATACTTTTTTGTTCTATTCCCTCCTTTTTAAAAAGTTCCTTGTAGAACAACTGTACCATTCCCAGAATATCAACTGGATCTTTAAATTTTTCACCTCTTTCATTTTCCAACTCTTCTATATAAGTTCTTTTTTGCCTCCACTTCTCAAGATTTAAAAAATATGATGTGCATTTTTCCCCTTCAATTACATCTTTAGCTTTACTTCTAATGATTGCCCCCATGCATCTATTCCTTTCTATTTCATTTAGCTCCTCTTTATATCTTAAATATAAACTAGTGTCATAATTACGATCTAAGCTCATTTTATTCAGTTCAATCTGAATCTTTGATTGAAGTTCCTTTTCATTTTTTTTCATAAGGAAGTTTCTCTTTTTCGCATGCAAAATACTAATCTCCTTGATGCCCTTTTTAACATTTTCCCACCATAAGAAAATATTTGATGTGTAAAGCTTATTATTTTTCTGATTTAAGATGTATTTTGAAATGAAAGTACAGTACTTCTCATCTTGCAATAAATTACTATTCATGCACCAATAACCTCCACCTTTCCTTTTAGTAGTAGTTTTACCAACAACATACAAAAAAGCATGATCGCTTAAAAAAGTACTCTTATAAAAAGCCTTCTCAATATATTGAGAAATTTTCCTATGTGCTAAACATAAATCAATTCTGCTTTGTCGAAGTTTTCCCATTACAATTCGTTCCCATGAAAATTCCCTTTTATCTTCATTGTCTTCCCTCCATACATCTACTAAATTTAATTCATTCATGAGAGCTAATAACTCTTTTCTGGAGCCATCCTGTTTCACATAATCATTAGCAGTATCAAGTCTACTACAATGTGTGTTAAAGTCACCAACTAAAATGCTATTATTATGTATATGATGTCTCAAATTGTAAAACATTTTTTTCCGCTCCTTTCCATCATTGTAAGCATACAAATTGAACAATCTGAATACTACACCATTAAATGTATATTCAATGCTTATTTGTCTTCCGCATTTATCATCATACAATAAGCGGCAATTTTTAACAGTGGCAGAGTCCGTTAAGATTGCAACACCACAAGAGTTCTCAGATCCATTATTAGCAAACATTTCACCACGCCAAATCTTCCGTAGTTCGTCACTTTTCTTATTGTCCCAGTTCGTCTCTTGCAAACAAATGATATCTGCATTGCAGGACTCAAGCATTTGTTTAAACCGACCATTGTTTCTTAAGCCATTGGCATTAAAAGAAACTATGATCGCCATAAAATAGAGAAAAGACAAGAACATAATTACTCACAATTATTTCTTCAAACGTCCCCCTTTTCTACTCTTCTTTCCTTCCTGAGTAATCCTCTCAATCACGCGCTTCCTTTTCTCCTCCAATTGAGCCCGTCGGCGCAAACCTGCAAGTCCCCGAATTACATCCAAGTCGACCTCATTGCCATCATCCTCTTCCATCATCTCATCCTCAGCCTCTTCCGACTGGGTGAATAGTACACCAGACCCAGCAATATCCTGATCCGCCGCATCTGAAGCACCGCCATCTCCAGAGGGCTCGATAGCCAGCTCACTTTCCCCATCTCCGCTCATCTCAAGAGGCGTAGCAGGGGCATCAGCAGCCCCCACCCGTCTCTCAGTCCGAGCAGCAGGCTCCTGGCTTCTTAGCTCCTCTGGAATGATGTCATCAAGGGTACTTCCCATCTGGCTGCTTCGCGGTAGAACTACTTGGTTTTCGGCTGGTTCCGCCGATCGTGACTGGGATGGGTGTATTCTAGGTTCCTCCCCGTCCGCATCGTCATCACTCCCTTCGAGCAAAGGCATCTCCACTTCCTCGTTCACCTCATTCAGTTCCTGATTTTCGGGATTTAACTCTCCTTCGGTCGCAGTTTGGTCACGACATATGCAATTCTGTTTTAGCTTTTTGCATTCCCCGCATGAATACAGGTGACATTCTCGAGCATAATGTCCTTGCTGTTCGCATCGTCGACACAGAAATTCCGGGCAATCCCGGATCACATGTCCCGATTGTACGCATAGTCTGCACACTCGCACTTGGCGATCATGAATCACACGAAAGTATTCAGCACCTTCTAAGGTTTCAAATTTGGTGGAATAAGGTAACGATTTTACAGTGTCAGAGAATTTAACTTTCAGGAAACGCGTCCCATCAGCAATGTCGGTCCCCATCCATTTTCTCCGTCTAATTGGTGAAATCGGCGTGACGCCCCACATAAAAAGTTTTGCCAAGATGACATCGTCCTCAATATAAACTGGCAAATTCATAAAAGAGACGACCACCTCGTCATTAGCCAGTTCTCTGGCCATAATATTCGTATTTTTTATTTTAAAGCCATCAATTAGTTTCCTTTTCCCCTCTTCATTGCACATAGTGATCTCATATCTTGTCGGCGTCTTAAACCGACATCCGATTACCTTGCCACACACTTCTTTGATTTTCTGAAGTAATTCCATCATGGTAATTCGGTCTTCACCAACAATTTCCACAGATACCGTCAATCCTTTGTCAAAAACATTCCTATTAGCCGTAGATCCATCAGGGGTAACACCATTAGCCAAATCCTTTTTCGGTCTCATCGTCTTTGCCGGTCCAAGGCCAGTTGCCACGTAATCCGTCCGAACACTCTCACGCTCACTCATAATCACAAACGAAGAACACACAAAAATATCCCCCAAACAGCAATGCTGTTGGGGGATAAAAGAAACGACAAAACGAAGGAAATTAAATAAGGGATAAGGGATACACGAGGAGTAGAATCAAAATAAACGCTCTCTCAATCAAACAAAAGTTATCGAAATTTGTAAGGTCTCCTGCTCTTCTCCACTAGACTATCGCTTCTGACGAAAAGTACTTGAGGTCGGGTATGCTTTGAAGGTGTCTCCATTCAGCCCTACTGCGCATGCGCAAAGTCCTCGTAGCTCTGACGTCGACGTCATCGCCCTCGCCGCGTCACTCACGGAATCTCTACTCACGCCTTTTTCAAACAATTAAAGTTTCATTTAATGACAGAAAACATGACGTTGCCTTCGCCTCAGGTGCCTTTCACCATCAGTAAGCTCTAATTCATTTTCTCTAAATGTAGTGGCTCCACTATCGCAGTATATATAGTAATATAACACTGTTTAAAAATATCCTCTGTGCATTGAATTCTAGCCTTCTAGCTACACCGCTGTTCCATGCTGCTTCTCGCAGATGCCAACAGAGATTACCTCTCACTAATCTTTGCATATTAAATGTGATTTGAAATTGACCAATAACAGTTACATCTATGTAGTTTGGCCATCTGGAATCCCTGCTAATTGTTTGTTTTGATGTTGTTCTGCATTTTGAGCTCTGCTTCTGCTCAATTGATTGCTACTTATCGATAGCAAATGCTAGCTTGCGAGCACTAGCAACCTATGCGCAGCACTCACTTGGTTGTTTTCATTCTTTTTCCTAGAATAGGTAGTTCGGCTAGTGTTATCTCGGTAGATGAAGTCATACTTTATTCAACTGAATGATCATTGGGCACCTATTTGTGGTTTCCTAACGTAGCCCAGGATAGCCAATTGTATCTGCTGTCAGCTCTTCGACCCCTAGTAGTTGCTTTGTGCTTTTGAAAGCGATGGCATTTCATGATATTTTACTGTTTTTAAAATAGACACAACTAGCAATTTTATGTGATGACGTTAGCCTAGTTAATAATTGTTCATATTCGATTTATGTATGCCATCTATATTACACCTCTAGTCATCAGACATTTTAAATGCCAAAAAAAAATGGATTGAGAGCTCAGACGCCAAAGAATTGGCGCGCAGTGAGGTGGTGAGTCCATTTTCCTCTTTGCATTCATGCATTGGTTTTTCAATCAAGATGGTCAAATTACTGGCCTGCATCAAGCAAAGAAAGCTGCCGAGGAGATTGCTGAAATCACTTGAACTGGGTCTGGCTGAAAAATTGAGATTGAAGGCTGACTGAGAAATTGATTTATTTTGAGGAATAATGTGATGAATGTGGCATGCTTGTTAATGAAGAAAAAAGCAAATTTGATTGTGAAAGTATGACCGAAAGGAGAAACAAGATACAAGACATTCTGAGCCATCGTGCTAGATTTGTCCGTCCCTCTACCTTGTGAATAAGGTTTACTTGTTTTTGGGTGTCTTCTCACAGGCTGCGAGTGGAAATGGGACGGTAGAGCCGTGCAGCACCTGAACAACGTGTGCGTTGCCTCAAGCCTGGCGTACGGAAGGAAGAAGGCATACTGTGCTGTGCCCTTGCACGGGAGATGTCCGCGTGAAATGTGGACACAAGTCCACTGAACTGAGCTCACTCTCTGTAAACTCATATAAAAGAAATTTCGCGACTTTAGATGTTTGCCTTCCGCTATTGGAGCACCCGCAAGTTTCCATGAATGATGAATGAATGATGTGTTGACGTGTATTTAACTGCGCTACCTGTAATATTTCTTCTCTTGGTTCATTGTGTCTGTGAATTTTTGGTATGATGTGTGGACCGGAATGTTTTGTCCTTGCCAAATAACTGAGGAAGAAAATGCCACGCTTTTGCACTGTACTTCTTTTCTGTTTGGAGTATTATCTTTTTGTGTGTTGTGTCATGGCCTTTATACAAACCATTGAATCCCACCGCAAATCAATGTGCTGATGAAAGCATTTAAACCTGCACTGGCTGCCAGTTGTGGCCAGAGTTAGATTCAAAGTCCTAACTCTGGCCTGTGCTGCAGCAAACATAACAGCACCTTCCTATCTGCACGAGATGATCGGCCCACATACACCTGCCCGGCTGCTTCGTTCTGCAACAGCAGTACGATTTTGGCCCCCAACCCTGGGTCGGAAAGCTGGTCGTTCTACCGGATCGCTCAGCTTCTCCCATCTTGCTCCACAGTGGTGGAATGACCTTCCCACCGTCCTAGAACTGCTCCATCCTTGCTGCACTTCAGCCGTAACCTTAAGACTCACTTGTACAGACAGTTTCTGACCTGATCGCCCCCCTCCCCTGCTTCTATTTACTTAAAAAAATAAAAAGGTTTACTGTTTGTCTCCATTTGCTTTGTTTCTTTTTCCTGAGTGTTACTGACTTCTGTATAGTCTTTGCCCGACAAGTTCATGAGTTCAGGTGACTAATGCTTGATGTGAATTGTACCTTGTCCAGTCTATTGGGCTACAGTGTCTGTGACCTTACAGTACACATCTACTGATACTCGCTTTGGATAAAAATGTCTGCTAAATAAATGTAATGTAAAATCTGAATGGAGAAGATGCTGTTAGAAAATGTATGCATATGCCTATTGTGTGCACTTGGGAAAAATAAATTAACTGAGTACATGTTGGTCTTCATACACCCCCCGCCCCCCACCGTCTCATGTACATTCTGCAGCACTTTATGGCTGTCTTTGGAACCTGACTGGATTAATGGACATGAACTTTTCCAGTTTTAAGTTCTCTGTTCAGGTGAGGATTGAGGGCGAGGAAATGTTGTTTGCCTTGAATAGACAGAGCGAATGTTGGTTGCGGTATGACTCCCAGAGAATGAAGTTTCTCTGCTGTTGGAGCTTGAATCATGATTGAAGGCATGTAATGACATCTGGTGGTTATTGTTAGTCGTGCTTCTTTCGCTTGTGTCAGGATGGAAAAAGTTCCTTCCGAAGTATGAAATTGTTTTTGAATTGGCGAATAATGGCATATTTATGAGGATGAGAAAGCTTTGCCACTGAAATATTGAGCGTGCAATGGGTAGGAAAGGAGGTATTATTTTATTGGATAATAATATATGTTTAATTGGTTGTCTAAAAGTATAATGCAAATTAAATTGCAGAGTTGGAAACAACCTGTAGGGAAAGAACTGTTGCAGGAATACCGACAATCTTCTTTTTCTTCTTTCTTTACAGCGTCGGTAGCCAGTCACGGGCCTAGCTGGTACACGAATGCACTCCCCTGCGCACAAGGAGCACACCCCTCCCGGGATCCGAACTCGAGATCTCTGCGCACAAGACTCTTGTTCTTCTCCACTAGACTATCGCTTCTGACGAAAAGTACCTGAGGTCGGGTATGCTTTGAAGGTGTCTCCATTCCGCCCTACTGCGCATGCGCAAAGCCCTCGTAGCTCTGACGTCATCGCCCTCGCCGCGTCACTCACGGAATCTCTACTCACGCCTTTTTCAAACAATTAAAGTTTCATTTAATGACAGAAAACATGACGTTGCCTTCGCCTCAGATGCCTTTCACCATCAGTAAGCTCTAATTCATTTTCTCTAAATGTAGTGGCTCCACTATCGCAGTATATATAGCAATATAACACTGTTTAAAAATATCCTCTGTGCATTGAATTCTAGCCTTCTAGCTACACCGCTGTTCCATGCTGCTTCTCGCAGATGCCAACGGAGATTACCTCTCACTAATCTTTGCATATTAAATGTGATTTGAAATTGACCAATAACAGTTACATCTATGTAGTTTGGCCATCTGGAATCCCTGCTAATTGTTTGTTTTGATGTTGTTCTGCATTTTGAGCTCTGCTTCTGCTCAATTGATTGCTACTTATCGATAGCAAATGCTAGCTTGCGAGCACTAGCAACCTATGCGCAGCACTCACTTGGTTGTTTTCATTCTTTTTCCTAGAATAAGTAGTTCGGCTAGTGTTATCTCGGTAGATGAAGTCATACTTTATTCAACTGAATGATCATTGGGCACCTATTTGTGGTTTCCTAACGTAGCCCAGGATAGCCAATTGTATCTGCTGTCAGCTCTTCGACCCCTAGTAGTTGCTTTGTGCTTTTGAAAGCGATGGCATTTCATGATATTTTACTGTTTTTAAAATAGACACAACTAGCAATTTTATGTGATGACGTTAGCCTAGTTAATAATTGTTCATATTCGATTTATGTATGCCATCTATATTACACCTCTAGTCATCAGACATTTTAAATGCCAAAAAAAAAATGGATTGAGAGCTCAGACGCCAAAGAATTGGCGCGCAGTGAGGTGGTGAGTCCATTTTCCCCTTTGCATTGATGCATTGGTTTTTCAATCAAGATGGTCAAATTACTGGCCTGCATCAAGCAAAGAAAGCTGCCGAGGAGATTGCTGAAATCACTTGAACTGGGTCTGGCTGAAAAATTGAGATTGAAGGCTGACTGAGAAATTGATTTATTTTGAGGAATAATGTGATGAATGTGGCATGCTTGTTAATGAAGAAAAAAGCAAATTTGATTGTGAAAGTATGACCGAAAGGAGAAACAAGATACAAGACATTCTGAGCCATCGTGCTAGATTTGTCCGTCCCTCTACCTTGTGAATAAGGTTTACTTGTTTTTGGGTGTCTTCTCACAGGCTGCGAGTGGAAATGGGACGGTAGAGCCGTGCAGCACCTGAACAACGTGTGCGTTGCCTCAAGCCTGGCGTACGGAAGGAAGAAGGCATACTGTGCTGTGCCCTTGCACGGGAGATGTCCGCGTGAAATGTGGACACAAGTCCACTGAACTGAGCTCACTCTCTGTAAACACATATAAAAGAAATTTCGCGACTTTAGATGTTTGCCTTCCGCTATTGGAGCACCCGCAAGTTTCCATGAATGATGAATGAATGATGTGTTGACGTGTATTTAACTGCGCTACCTGTAATATTTCTTCTCTTGGTTCATTGTGTCTGTGAATTTTTGGTATGATGTGTGGACCGGAATGTTTTGTCCTTGCCAAATAACTGAGGAAGAAAATGCCACGCTTTTGCACTGTACTTCTTTTCTGTTTGGAGTATTATCTTTTTGTGTGTTGTGTCATGGCCTTTATACAAACCATTGAATCCCACCGCAAATCAATGTGCTGATGAAAGCATTTAAACCTGCACTGGCTGCCAGTTGTGGCCAGAGTTAGATTCAAAGTCCTAACTCTGGCCTGTGCTGCAGCAAACAAGACAGCACCTTCCTATCTGCACGAGATGATCGGCCCACATACACCTGCCCGGCTGCTTCGTTCTGCAACAGCAGTACGATTTTGGCCCCCAACCCTGGGTCGGAAAGCTGGTCGTTCTACCGGATCGCTCAGCTTCTCCCATCTTGCTCCACAGTGGTGGAATGACCTTCCCACCGTCCTAGAACTGCTCCATCCTTGCTGCACTTCGGCCGTAACCTTAAGACTCACTTGTACAGACAGTTTCTGACCTGATCGCCCCCCTCCCCTGCTTCTATTTACTTAAAAAAATAAAAAGGTTTACTGTTTGTCTCCATTTGCTTTGTTTCTTTTTCCTGAGTGTTTCTGACTTCTGTATAGTCTTTGCCCGACAAGTTCATGAGTTCAGGTGACTAATGCTTGATGTGAATTGTACCTTGTCCAGTCTATTGGGCTACAGTGTCTGTGACCTTACAGTACACATCTACTGATACTCGCTTTGGATAAAAATGTCTGCTAAATAAATGTAATGTAAAATCTGAATGGAGAAGATGCTGTTAGAAAATGTATGCATATGCCTATTGTGTGCACTTGGGAAAAATAAATTAACTGAGTACATGTTGGTCTTCATACACCCCCCGCCCCCCACCGTCTCATGTACATTCTGCAGCACTTTATGGCTGTCTTTGGAACCTGACTGGATTAATGGACATGAACTTTTCCAGTTTTAAGTTCTCTGTTCAGGTGAGGATTGAGGGCGAGGAAATGTTGTTTGCCTTGAATAGACGGAGCGAATGTTGGTTGCGGTATGACTCCCAGAGAATGAAGTTTCTCTGCTGTTGGAGCTTGAATCATGATTGAAGGCATGTAATGACATCTGGTGGTTATTGTTAGTCGTGCTTCTTTCGCTTGTGTCAGGATGGAAAAAGTTCCTTCCGAAGTATGAAATTGTTTTTGAATTGGCGAATAATGGCATATTTATGAGGATGAGAAAGCTTTGCCACTGAAATATTGAGCGTGCAATGGGTAGGAAAGGAGGTATTCTTTTATTGGATAATAATATATGTTTAATTGGTTGTCTAAAAGTATAATGCAAATTAAATTGCAGAGTTGGAAACAACCTGTAGGGAAAGAACTGTTGCAGGTATACCGACAATCTTCTTTTTCTTCTTTCTTTACAGCGTCGGTAGTCAGTCACGGGCCTAGCTGGTACACGAATGCACTCCCCTGCGCACAAGGAGCACACCCCTCCCGGGATCCGAACTCGAAATCTCTGCGCACAAGACTCTTGTTCTTCTCCACTAGACTATCGCTTCTGACGAAAAGTACTTGAGGTCGGGTATGCTTTGAAGGTGTCTCCATTCAGCCCTACTGCGCATGCGCAAAGTCCTCGTAGCTCTGACGTCGACGTCATCGCCCTCGCCGCGTCACTCACGGAATCTCTACTCACGCCTTTTTCAAACAATTAAAGTTTCATTTAATGACAGAAAACATGACGTTGCCTTCGCCTCAGATGCCTTTCACCATCAGTAAGCTCTAATTCATTTTCTCTAAATGTAGTGGCTCCACTATCGCAGTATATATAGTAATATAACACTGTTTAAAAATATCCTCTGTGCATTGAATTCTAGCCTTCTAGCTACACCGCTTCTCGCAGATGCCAACAGAGATTACCTCTCACTAATCTTTGCATATTAAATGTGATTTGAAATTGACCAATAACAGTTACATCTATGTAGTTTGGCCATCTGGAATCCCTGCTAATTGTTTGTTTTGATGTTGTTCTGCATTTTGAGCTCTGCTTCTGCTCAATTGATTGCTACTTATCGATAGCAAATGCTAGCTTGCGAGCACTAGCAACCTATGCGCAGCACTCACTTGGTTGTTTTCATTCTTTTTCCTAGAATAGGTAGTTCGGCTAGTGTTATCTCGGTAGATGAAGTCATACTTTATTCAACTGAATGATCATTGGGCACCTATTTGTGGTTTCCTAACGTAGCCCAGGATAGCCAATTGTATCTGCTGTCAGCTCTTCGACCCCTAGTAGTTGCTTTGTGCTTTTGAAAGCGATGGCATTTCATGATATTTTACTGTTTTTAAAATAGACACAACTAGCAATTTTATGTGATGACGTTAGCCTAGTTAATAATTGTTCATATTCGATTTATGTATGCCATCTATATTACACCTCTAGTCATCAGACATTTTAAATGCCAAAAAAAAAATGGATTGAGAGCTCAGACGCCAAAGAATTGGCGCGCAGTGAGGTGGTGAGTCCATTTTCCCCTTTGCATTCATGCATTGGTTTTTCAATCAAGATGGTCAAATTACTGGCCTGCATCAAGCAAAGAAAGCTGCCGAGGAGATTGCTGAAATCACTTGAACTGGGTCTGGCTGAAAAATTGAGATTGAAGGCTGACTGAGAAATTGATTTATTTTGAGGAATAATGTGATGAATGTGGCATGCTTGTTAATGAAGAAAAAAGCAAATTTGATTGTGAAAGTATGACCGAAAGGAGAAACAAGATACAAGACATTCTGAGCCATCGTGCTAGATTTGTCCGTCCCTCTACCTTGTGAATAAGGTTTACTTGTTTTTGGGTGTCTTCTCACAGGCTGCGAGTGGAAATGGGACGGTAGAGCCGTGCAGCACCTGAACAACGTGTGCGTTGCCTCAAGCCTGGCGTACGGAAGGAAGAAGGCATACTGTGCTGTGCCCTTGCACGGGAGATGTCCGCGTGAAATGTGGACACAAGTCCACTGAACTGAGCTCACTCTCTGTAAACACATATAAAAGAAATTTCGCGACTTTAGATGTTTGCCTTCCGCTATTGGAGCACCCGCAAGTTTCCATGAATGATGAATGAATGATGTGTTGACGTGTATTTAACTGCGCTACCTGTAATATTTCTTCTCTTGGTTCATTGTGTCTGTGAATTTTTGGTATGATGTGTGGACCGGAATGTTTTGTCCTTGCCAAATAACTGAGGAAGAAAATGCCACGCTTTTGCACTGTACTTCTTTTCTGTTTGGAGTATTATCTTTTTGTGTGTTGTGTCATGGCCTTTATACAAACCATTGAATCCCACCGCAAATCAATGTGCTGATGAAAGCATTTAATCCTGCACTGGCTGCCAGTTGTGGCCAGAGTTAGATTCAAAGTCCTAACTCTGGCCTGTGCTGCAGCAAACAAGACAGCACCTTCCTATCTGCACGAGATGATCGGCCCACATACACCTGCCCGGCTGCTTCGTTCTGCAACAGCAGTACGACTTTGGCCCCCAACCCTGGGTCGGAAAGCTGGTCGTTCTACCAGATCGCTCAGCTTCTCCCATCTTGCTCCACAGTGGTGGAATGACCTTCCCACCGTCCTAGAACTGCTCCATCCTTGCTGCACTTCAGCCGTAACCTTAAGACTCACTTGTACAGACAGTTTCTGACCTGATCGCCCCCCTCCCCTGCTTTTATTTACTTAAAAAAATAAAAAGGTTTACTGTTTGTCTCCATTTGCTTTGTTTCTTTTTCCTGAGTGTTACTGACTTCTGTATAGTCTTTGCCCTACATGTTCATGAGTTCAGGTGACTAATGCTTGATGTGAATTGTACCTTGTCCAGTCTATTGGGCTACAGTGTCTGTGACCTTACAGTACACGTCTACTGATACTCGCTTTGGATAAAAATGTCTGCTAAATAAATGTAATGTAAAATCTGAATGGAGAAGATGCTCTTAGAAAATGTATGCATATGCCTATTGTGTGCACTTGGGAAAAATAAATTAACTGAGTACATGTTGGTCTTCATACACCCCCCGCCCCCCACCGTCTCATGTACATTCTGCAGCACTTTATGGCTGTCTTTGGAACCTGACTGGATTAATGGACATGAACTTTTCCAGTTTTAAGTTCAGGTGAGGATTGAGGGCGAGGAAATGTTTGCCTTGAATAGACGGAGGGAATGTTGGTTGCGGTATGACTCCCAGAGAATGAAGTTTCTCTGCTGTTGGAGCTTGAATCATGATTGAAGGCATGTAATGACATCTGGTGGTTATTGTTAGTCGTGCTTCTTTCGCTTGTGTCAGGATGGAAAAAGTTCCTTCCGAAGTATGAAATTGTTTTTGAATTGGCGAATAATGGCATATTTATGAGGATGAGAAAGCTTTGCCACTGAAATATTGAGCGTGCAATGGGTAGGAAAGGAGGTATTATTTTATTGGATAATAATATATGTTTTATTGGTTGTCTAAAAGTATAATGCAAATTAAATTGCAGAGTTAGAAACAACCTGTAGGGAAAGAACTGTTGCAGGAATACCGACAATCTTCTTTTTCTTCTTTCTTTACAGCATCGGTAGCCAGTCACGGGCCTAGCTGGTACACGAATGCACTCCCCTGCGCACAAGGAGCACACCTCCCGGGATCCGAACTCGAAATCTCTGCGCACAAGAGTCTTGTACTTTTTTTTTTTTTCTTTTATTGGATAAATTACATCAGAATATATACATCCATAAATTCAAAAAAGTATCAGCACATCAATCACACATCACAATTAGCAAAAACATAGATTCCGTTAATGAATCTTCATATTCACATTTTTAAAAATTATATGATCATGTAAAATTTCAATAAAATTAGAACCTTTAACAAACCACTTTTTGAAGTCCTCATAACATAAAATATTATACATTAATTTAATATCATACCTCAATTTTGTAATAAAAATTCTCTGTTCTTTTTTCATGATGAGCAATATTTCTCCTGTAAAGGACAGCAAATCTGGCATGACTTAACACTTAATTTAAGAAATTAATGCCATCTTTCTTCTTCTTACCCAAGACACCAAATAAAAACAACTTTCTCCGTTCTCTGTCACTGATGGGATTCTCAAGCCAGTTCTTTTCAACAAGGATTTTCATTTCTCGCATAAAATCTTTCAACCTTTCACAGTCCAAAATCATGTGCAAAAATGTTTCCACCTCTACACCACATATTTCACATTCTTTCTTGATGTTATTATCAATTTTATTCAGTACAAAATTAGAATACACTCTATTATGTTTTATTTTAAAATCATTGTTTTCGCATTCAGAAGGATTGTACTTTATATTATTATTTCCCCATATCAGTTTTACATTTAATTCTGGAAACATCGCTTTCCACACTTTTTCAGATGCTGGACATTGTATTTCTTTTTTCAATAGCAGAGAATAGATTTGCTTACTTTCCAACTCTAAAAAATCATTACTCATTCCATTTATATCCACATGTAACAATGGCATTTTTGTTTCTTTATCTACAATGCAAGTATTTAAAAACAGTATTTTCCATGCTTCTGGAATGCTTTCTTGAATTCTTTGGTAAAAACGCTCGATTGCCGTTTTACAAATCCTGTCATTAAAATCACAAATCTCATCATAAATGGCCTGGACAGGTAAAAAGCCAGGTATGACCTCATAAAGAATATGCTTGATTTGTGTGAAGCCTGCTCTGATGAAATCTCTATTATATAGCACATTGCTATTATTCATTATATTTTTATTCATAAAAATGGGCTGGTTCAATATTACATCAAGGTTGTCGCAACTGTATTTCACCTCTGTTAAAACCGCAGACCACGCTTCCAATACTTCTTTATAAAAAGGGGGTAAATGTTGGATAAGTGGTTTTTTATACGACATCAAAAGACCAAAATCTCCACAACCATAACCATCAGACACATAATCTTTGAAAAAGTATTTCCACCCATAATCATGATTGTTGCAAAGATATTTTTTAACAATCTTAGCTCTCATAGTTTTTTTCCTTGTTCCTATATCCATTAGTTTTAAACCACCCGGTCAAAATTTGAAATTAATGTTTTGTGTGCTATTTTTGCAGCTTTTCCATTCCAAATAAAATCTTTAACATATCTATTAAGTTCATTTAATACCCAATCAGGCATGTCAAGAACTGACATAACATATGCACACTTTGACATGAGTAGAGCATTAATAATGACAATTTTACCTTTTAATTTTACATCTCTTTGTTTCCACTGGCTCAATACAACTTTAATTTTATTTAAAACTTCTGTCCACGTCAAATCTCTTCCTTCCTTCTCTTTAGGTCCCAGCCATACTCCTAAAATCTTAGTATAGTCTGTTTTTATATTAAAAGGTATTCCCAAATCCGCTTTATCTGTATTCCCCAAATACATAATCTCTGATTTTTCAATGTTGACTTTTGCACCAGAAGCTTTCCCATATAGGTCTATGGCGTCCATTACTCTTTTAACGCTTTGTTCATCCTTTACTGTTATAGTGGTATCATTAGCATATTGCTGAATAATGCTGTGACCCATATTTGGAATATTTATTTCCAGAATGTTTTTGCCATTTTTTATTATCTGAGCAAGTGGTTCTGAAACTATTGAATAGAGTATTGATGATAATGGGCAACCTTGTCTTATTGACCTCTGTATTTTGAAGGGTTCAGTGAGTGATCCATTGCATTTGATGCTGACTGTTGCATTATTATACAGTAGCTTGATCCAGCTTAAAATCCTATTTCCCAATCCGAATTTTTCAAGTGTTTTGAGAAGAAAATCATGTTCTACCCTATCGAATGCTTTATTAAAATCAATGTTTAGCAAAATCCCTCCCACATTGCACATATGATGTACTGTGTCTCGAATGCTGCAAATGGTTTCCGAAATATCTCTCCCTGGTATGCTGTACCCCTGTGTTGGTGCTATTATGTTCCCCACTACTTTTTTCATTCTGTTTGCCAAAACCTTCGCAAGAATTTTGTAATCATTATTTAAAACACTTAATGGTCTGTAATTTTCTAATTTTGATGGCTTTCCTTTATTTTTATAGATCAATGTCAGTGATGCCATCGCCATAGAATCGGGAATATCACATGTATCCTCCATATGTTTATATATATTCAACAATATGGGAGCAAGTATAACTTTAAAGGTTTTATAAAACTCACTAGATATTCCATCCGTTCCTGGACTTTTCTTAATTTTCATTCCTTCAATGGCAGAAATAATTTCATTTAATGTTATATTATCCTCTAACATAATATTATCTTCTTCAGATATTTTTTTTTCTAAATTTTCAAGTACTATGTTCATACTTTTTTGTTCTATTCCCTCCTTTTTAAAAAGTTCCTTGTAGAACAACTGTACCATTCCCAGGATATCAACTGGATCTTTGAATTTTTCACCTCTTTCATTTTCCAACTCTTCTATGCAAGTTCTTTTTTGCCTCCACTTCTCAAGATTTAAAAAATATAATGTGCATTTTCCCCCTTCAATTACATCTTTAGCTTTACTTCTAATGATTGCCCCCATGCATCTATTCCTTTCTATTTCATTTAGCTCCTCTTTATATCTTAAATATAAACTAGTGTCATAATTACGATCTAAGCTCATTTTATTCAGTTCAATCTGAATCTTTGATTGAAGTTCCTTTTCATTTTTTTTCATAAGGAAGTTTCTCTTTTTCGCATGCAAAATACTAATCTCCTTTATGCCCTTTTTAACATTTTCCCACCATAAGAAAATATTTGATGTGTAAAGCTTATTATTTTTCTGATTTAAGATGTATTTTGAAATAAAAGTACAGTACTTCTCATCTTGCAATAAATTACTATTCATGCACCAATAACCTCCACCTTTCCTTTTAGTAGTAGTTTTACCAACAACATACAAAAAAGCATGATCGCTTAAAAAAGTACTCTTATAAAAAGCCTTCTCAATATATTGAGAAATTTTCCTATGTGCTAAACAGAAATCAATTCTGCTTTGTCGAAGTTTTCCCATTACAATTCGTTCCCATGAAAATTCCCTTTTATCTTCATTGTCTTCCCTCCATACATCTACTAAATTTAATTCATTCATGAGAGCTAATAACTCTTTTCTGGAGCCATCCTGTTTCACATAATCATTAGCAGTATCAAGTCTACTTCAATGTGTGTTAAAGTCACCAACTAAAATGCTATTATGTATATGTTGTCTCAAATTGTAAAACATTTTTTCCGCTCCTTTCCATCATTGTAAGCATACAAATTGAACAATCTGAATACTGCACCATTAAATGTATATTCAATGCTTATTTGTCTTCCACACTTATCATCATACAATAAGCGGCAATTTTTAACAGTGGCAGAGTCAGTTAAAATTGCAACACCACAAGAGTTTTCAGATCCATTATTAGCAAACATTTCACCACGCCAAATCTTCCGTAGTTCGTCACTTTTCTTATTGTCCCAGTTCGTCTCTTGCAAACAAATGATATCTGCATTGCAGGACTCAAGCATTTGTTTAAACCGACCATTGTTTCTTAAGCCATTGGCATTAAAAGAAACTATGATCGCCATAAAATAGAGAAGAGACAAGAACATAATTACTCACAATTATTTCTTCAAACGTCCCCCTTTTCTACTCTTCTTTCCTTCCTGAGTAATCCGTTCAATCACACGCTTCCTTTTCTCCTCCAATTGAGCCCGTCGGCGCAAACTGCAAGTCCCCGAATTACATCCAAGTCGACCTCATTACCATCATCCTCTTCCATCATCTCATCCTCAGCCTCTTCCGACTGGGTGAATAGGCTAGTACACCAGACCCAGCAATATCCTGATCCGCCGCATCTGAAGCACCGCCATCTCCAGAGGGCTCGATAGCCAGCTCACTTTCCCCATCTCCGCTCATCTCAAGAGGCGTAGCAGGGGCATCAGCAGCCCCCACCCGTCTCTCAGTCCGAGCAGCAGGCTCCTGGCTTCTTAGCTCCTCTGGAATAATGTCATCAAGGGTACTTCCCATCTGGCTGCTTCGCGGTAGAACTGCTTGGTTTTCGGCTGGTTCCGCCGATCGTGACTGGGATGGGTGTATTCTAGGTTCCTCCCCGTCCGCATCGTCATCACTCCCTTCGAGCAAAGGCATCTCCACTTCCTCGTCCACCCATGGACCTATAAGGAGATCTGGACGCACAACTCTGGTCGACCACACACGCCTCCATGGTCCTAGCGGCGAATGTGATATTGCAGGTCACGTGATGCCATGGGGGCCAAAAAGAAATTTCTCCATAGGGAATAATTGAAAAAGACACGCTGAGAAATCCGTGAATAATTTTTTTTGACAGCCACAAATTATCGATACCGAAACGGTTTATTTTTCTCTTTTAAATCATTAATCCCTCGTTTCTCGGCAAAGACAAAATCTTTTATTTATATTTAGGCTATGCGAACACCAACGGGTCCTCATATGTAAGCGCGTTCCCGCTCCTCCGAATTTAGCACTGCAGCGGATGTGAGTGGGTGGAGCAATGGGCTTTCCTTGCCGTCTGTCTGTTCAACATTACAAACGAAGCCAAATCGGTGAAGTGAGCTGGCCAGCCACGGAGCATATGTATTGAGCGACAAAAGAAACGCAAGTTAAATAAAGGCAAACCGGAAAATAAGTTTGCGCGTTATAATTTTAAATCAAATTTATTACTAGCGTGGGCGCATTTATACTCTTTTTATCAACCTTTTCTTTGTTTTGCGATAATTATGAGTACCCAGATAGCAAGCTCCTCCGCTCAGGTGTTGTGCCGTAGAATGCACCCCTGCCGCAGATTGCACCCCCTTCGCGGGAGCGCGCGTACGTCATTCCAATACAAAAGTGACCCAGTTCGCTTTTATTTCGTAGAGTGTAACACAATTTCTCGTGTTAAAATATTGCCAAGGATTTACCGCTTTAATTCCAGAACCAATCACACTGCTAAAAAGTCCGAACGACAGTATCATTAATTTAATTTTTGCGAGGTGGTACTGAAATTAAATAACAAATGGTATGGCTTGCGACATAATATCCTAAAGCCACGTGATACGAGGGATAACGAAAGCATAACGATCTTATATCTAGCCTTCGTATTTCACAACATCGGTTTTGTGGAAATATATAGCTATACAGCCAGACAAAATGAAGTTCTGATAATATGAGCAAGTAGGCGCTTCGCGGTTAAATTGCATTACTATTATCTTGGTTGAAAGGCATTTGCGGGATACGCGTATATGCCCACCACATCAGACGTTCTTTTCGAGAAGTCAAATGTTTGTCAAAGGTCTTAACAAAATTAAATGAAGTGAACGAACTAAAGAATGATCAAATTAAAAAAAATCCATAAAGACTTGTTTAATGAACTATTTTTACTTAAAACAGATAAACTCCAACAAATAGACCTTCATGAATTGAAAACAATATTAACATCAAAATGCAGCTAATTCTGGGCAGAACAGGAATAACACTATGGAGGGTGGTCAGCTCGTCTTCAGGTGGTCCCACTCCCGACCTGAATCAAACTAGAAAAGCACCAAATGGATGAAACTCACTCAGGTTCCATGAACTGGGCGCCTATGCACAGTGCTAAAAGCACTTGAAGCTGAGGAAAACAAGGGAGAAAAACTCCAGGAGCGTATTCCACGGCGGTGAATGTTTATGGCTTGCTGTGAATTGCACCCCCTGTCTAACTCAGACAAGGAAAGTGCTACATGCATGAAATTCATTCAGGTAACATGTACTAGGGCCCTGTGCATGCTGTTAAAAGGAATTGATGCTGGGACTAACAGAAATGAAATTACAGGGGGGGGGTGCATTCCACGGCAGCCTATGTTTTTGGCTTGCCGTGAATTGCACCCCCTTTCTAACTTAGACTAGGAAAGTGCTACATGCATGAAATTCATTCATGTTACATGTACCATGGCCCCATGCATGCTGTTAAAAGGAATTGATGCTGGGACTAACATAAATAAAATTCCAGGGGGGGTGCATTCCACGGCAGCCCATGTTTTTGGCTTGCCGTGAATTGCACCCCCTGACTAACTTAGACTAGAAAAGTGCTACATGCGTGGAATTCATTCAGGTAACATGTACTGGGGCCCTGTGCATGCTGTGAAATGGAATTGATGCTGGGACTAACAGAAATGAAATTACAGAGGGGGTGTATTCCACGGCAGCCCATGTTTTTGGCTTGCCTTGAATTGCACCCCCTGTCTAACTTAGACTAGGAAAGTGCTACATGCATGAAATTCATTCAGGTAACATGTACTAAGGCCCTGGGCATGCTGTTAAAAGGAATTGATGCTGGGACTAACAGAAATAAAATTCCAGGGGGGGTGCATTCCACGGCAGCCCATGTTTTTGGCTTGCCTTGAATTGCACCCCCTGTCTAACTTAGACTAGGAAAGTGCTACATGCATGAAATTCATTCAGGTAACATGAACTAAGGCCCTGGGCATGCTGTTACAAGGAATTGATGCTGGGACTAACAGAAATAAAATTCCAGGGGGGGTGCATTCCACGGCAGCCCATGTTTTTGGCTTGCCGTGGATTGCACCCCCTGTCTAACTTAGGCTAGGAAAGTGCTACATGCATGAAATTCAGTCTGGTTACATGTACTAAGGCCCTGTGCATGCTGTTAAAAGGAATTGATGCTGGGACTAACAGAAATAAAATTCCAGGGGGGGTGCATTCCACGGCAGCCCATGTTTTTGGCTTGCCGTGAATTGCACCCCCTGTCTAACTTAGGCTAGGAAAGAGCTACATGCATGAAATTCATTCTGGTTACATGTACTAGGGCCCTGTGCATGCTGTTAAAAGGAATTGATGCTGGGACTAACAGAAATGAAATTACAGGGGGGGTGCATTCCACGGCAGCCTATGTTTTTGGCTTGCCGTGAATTGCACCCCCTGTCTAACTTAGACTAGGAAAGTGCTACATGCATGAAATTCATTCAGGTAACATGTACTAGGGCCCTGGGCATGCTGTTAAAAGGAATTGATGCTGGGACTAACAGAAATAAAATTCCAGGGGGGGTGCATTCCACGGCAGCCTATGTTTTTGGCTTGCCATGAATTGCACCCCCTGTCTAACTCAGACTAGATAAGTGCTACATGCATGAAATTCATTCAGGTTCCATGTATAGGGTCCTATGAATGCTATTGAAAGAAACTGGTTCTGTCTTTCAGAAGTTACCTTGTGATTTTTTTACATAAATGTTAACTACTTAAGATCTGTCAATTTAATAACTTTATTGGCCTCGTCTGTGGTCCTGTCAATAAACTCTGCTATCATCATATGTCTGTTCCCAATATACTCTCCAAGTAATTTGCCTCATGAAAGGCCCCAAACAACTTGAGCATTTTTGCAGCACAGCTGCACATACATTCCAAATCCTTTTATTTATTTAAAATGTGTGCATGTATATAAATTAAATTAAACAAGACAAATATAACAAGCCTGAACCTTCAGTGATGCAGATAGATAGGAAAGATACCTTAGTCTGACAACATTTAATCACAATGAACCGTGAAACCTTTATTTGTCCACAAATAAATAAGGCAAAGAACAATAAAGCAAGAAACTTTCTGCTACTAAAATACTTTTTAAAAATAATCAAATGGAACTGAAAGGTAAAATTTATTAAAGACAAGAAATAAAAATGACTGCAGTCATTTAACCCTTTGAGCGCCACAGGCAACTGTAGTTGCCCAATGGTTAAAGATATCAAAACCAGATGCTTTTGAAAACCTATCATGTGTCAACTTGTTTCGAAAAGCTCCCGCAGGGAAGCTCTTTTAAACAAGTTGACACATGATAGGTTTTCAACAGCTCAGGATCATTAAATGTTTCATTCCTTGAAAGTTTATTCAGCGTGAAAGGGTTAAATGTAGAAAATGACACAAAATAAACAATGGAACTCGATAGGGGAATTAACCTGCTGCATTTCACCTTTCCCACTTGCTTTCTGAAAGCCACTGCTGCCTGCCCAAAATAACAATTTAACAGCCCAAACTCTTTCAAAAAAGAGAAAAGAAAAAACATTATTTTAAATGGCTGCATGTTCATTAAGTGCATGCAGGGCACAGGTATTGTTCATCCAGTGGAGGCCTCTGCACGCACGCATGATGGTACCACCTCTGGCAGACATCACAGCATATCTGAAATAAGAGAAATCCTTATCCTAAAGGCTTTACATCATATATATATATATATATATATATATATATATATATATATATATATATATATATATATATATAAATAAAGTGCACTTAATTGTGACATTAATATATTAATTTATGTACAGTTACAAATATTAATATTCCTTCAATTCACAGAATTTCTCACGCACATACTGTAAGTGATGCGCCGTAGGTCTACTACAAAAACCTGCCATGCATGCCAAGTTTGAGTTTTCAACAATATGTGTATGAACTGAGTAATGAAAAAGGCACAATATAAATTTAAGTTCCTTCATTCCTTTATTCACAGGATCAAAACTAGTCTTAACAAAAAACAAAAGCATAGAAATTACCGAAGTGATCATAATAATTCTCATCTGAAAGGTGCAAAATATGTCTTTCCCATAGGAAACGCGTCTTGCTCATCTGTTGCTCAATCTCGTCTCTTGAGATGAATTTGAGCTTCTCATATTTGTACTATTCTGTGATCATTTGTTTCTGAGTTACTTCTCCTAAAGGTCCCTTAGGAGCAAGAGATAAGCTAAAAAGAGACAAGACATCACTGAAACAGAGGAAGTTGATTTGAGATAACCATTTGAGCAATACTTGAGAAGTGGGATAAACAGAAGAGATCTCATAATTGCATGCCCCTGATCTCAATTATGTCTTGGTTATTTGGAGGAGAATTAAAGAGAACAGTTTAAAAAAAATAAAAAATTTCTACGGTAATCACAGGCAAAACCGAATAAAAGTTTTCCCAAAAACATAATTCTGCACCCCACTGCTTGGAGGATTTTGAAGGGTTTTTTTTTTTTTTATTTTGAGTTGTTCTCTTTAATTCTCCTCCAAAATAACCAAGACATAATTGAGATCAATTATGATCTCAAGATCATAATTAACCAAGACATAATTGAAATGCAGCAGGTTAATTCCCCTATCGAGTTCCATTGTTTATTTTGTGTCATTTTCTAAATTTAACCCTTTCACGCTGAATAAACTTTCAAGGAATGAAACATTTAATGATCCTGAGCTGTTGAAAACCTATCATGTGTCAACTTGTTTAAAAGAGCTTCCCTGCGGGAGCTTTTCGAAACAAGTTGACACATGATAGGTTTTCAAAAGCATCTGGTTTTGATATCTTTAACCATTGGGCAACTACAGTTGCCTGTGGCGCTCAAAGGGTTAAATGACTGCAGTCATTTTTATTTCTTGTCTTTAATAAATTTTACCTTTCAGTTCCATTTGATTATTTTTAAAAAGTATTTTAGTAGCAGAAAGTTTCTTGCTTTATTGTTCTTTGCCTTATTTATTTGTGGACAAATAAAGGTTTCACGGTTCATTGTGATTAAATGTTGTCAGACTAAGGTATCTTTCCTATCTATCCGCATCACTGAAGGTTCAGGCTTGTTATATTTGTCTTGTTTAATTTAATTTATATACATGCACACATTTTAAATAAATAAAAGGATTTGGAATGTATGTGCAGCTGTGCTGCAAAAATGCTCAAGTTGTTTGGGGCCTTTCATGAGGCAAATTACTTGGAGAGTATACTGGGAACAGACATATGATGATAGCAGAGTTTATTGACAGGACCACAGACGAGGCCAATAAAGTTATTAAATTGACAGATCTTAAGTAGTTAACATTTATGTAAAAAAATCACAAGGTAACATCTGAAAGACAGAACCAGTTTCTTTCAATAGCATTCATAGGACCCTATACATGGAACCTGAATGAATTTCATGCATGTAGCACTTATCTAGTCTGAGTTAGACAGGGGGTGCAATTCATGGCAAGCCAAAAACATAGGCTGCCGTGGAATGCACCCCCCCTGGAATTTTATTTCTGTTAGTCCCAGCATCAATTCCTTTTAACAGCATGCCCAGGGCCCTAGTACATGTTACCTGAATGAATTTCATGCATGTAGCACTTTCCTAGTCTAAGTTAGACAGGGGGTGCAATTCACGGCAAGCCAAAAACATGGGCTGCCGTGGAATGTACCCCCCCTGTAATTTCATTTCTGTTAGTCCCAGCATCAAATCCTTTTAACAGCATGCACAGGGCCCTAGTACATGTAACCTGAATGAATTTCATGCATGTAGCCCTTTCCTAGCCTAAGTTAGACAGGGAGTGCAATCCACGGCAAGCCAAAAACATGGGCTGCCGTGGAATGCACCCCCCCTGGAATTTTATTTCTGTTAGTCCCAGCATCAATTCCTTTTAACAGCATGCCAAGAGCCCAAGTACATGTTACCTGAATGAATTTCATGCATGTAGCACTTTCCTAGTCTAAGTTAGACAGGGGGTGCAATTCACGGCAAGCCAAAAACATGGGCTGCCGTGGAATGCACCCCCCCTGGAATTTTATTTCTGTTAGTCCCAGCATCAATTCCTTTTAACAGCATGCACAGGGCCTTAGTACGTGTAACCAGACTGAATTTCATGCATGTAGCACTTTCCTAGCCTAAGTTAGACAGGGGGTGCAATCCACGGCAAGCCAAAAACATGGGCTGCCGTGGAATGCACCCCCCCTGGAATTTTATTTCTGTTAGTCCCAGCATCAATTCCTTGTAACAGCATGCCCAGGGCCTTAGTACATGTTACCTGAATGAATTTCATGCATGTAGCACTTTCCTAGTCTAAGTTAGACAGGGGGTGCAATTCAAGGCAAGCCAAAAACATGGGCTGCCGTGGAATGCACCCCCCCTGGAATTTTATTTCTGTTAGTCCCAGCATCAATTCCTTTTAACAGCATGCCCAGGGCCTTAGTACATGTTACCTGAATGAATTTCATGCATGTAGCACTTTCCTAGTCTAAGTTAGACAGGGGGTGCAATTCAGGGCAAGCCAAAAACATGGGCTGCCGTGGAATGCACCCCCTCTGTAATTTCATTTCTGTTAGTCCCAGCATCAATTCCTTTTAACAGCATGCACAGGGCCCTAGTACATGTTACCTGAATGAATTCCACGCATGTAGCACTTTTCTAGTCTAAGTTAGTCAGGGGGTGCAATTCACGGCAAGCCAAAAACATGGGCTGCCGTGGAATGCACCCCCCCTGGAATTTTATTTTTGTTAGTCCCAGCATCAATTCCTTTTAACAGCATGCACAGGGCCCTAGTACATGTTACCTGAATGAATTTCATGCATGTAGCACTTTCCTTGTCTGAGTTAGACAGGGGGTGCAATTCACAGCAAGCCATAAACATTCACCGCCGTGGAATACGCTCCTGGAGTTTTTCTCCCTTGTTTTCCACAGCTTTAAGTGCTTTTAGCACTGTGCATAGGCGCCCAGTTCATGGAACCTGAGTAAGTTTCATCCATTTGGTGCTTTTCTAGTTTGATTCAGGTCGGGAGTGGGACCACCTGAAGACGAGCTGACCACCCTCCATAGTGTTATTCCTGTTCTGCCCAGAATTAGCTGCATTTTGATGTTAATATTGTTTTCAATTCATAAAGGTCTATTTGTTGGAGTTTATCTGTTTTAAGTAAAAATAGTTCATTAAACAAGTCTTTATGGATTTTTTTAAATTTGATCATTCTTTAGTTCGTTCACTTCATTTAATTTTGTTAAGACCTTTGACAAACATTTGACTTCTCGAAAAGAACGTCTGATGTGGTGGGCATACACGCGTATCCCGCAAATGCCTTTCAACCAAGATAATAGTAATGCAATTTAACCGCGAAGCGCCTACTTGCTCATATTATCAGAACTTCATTTTGTCTGGCTGTATAGCTATATATTTCCACAAAACCGATGTTGTGAAATACGAAGGCTAGATATAAGATCGTTATGCTTTCGTTATCCCTCGTATCACGTGGCTTTAGGATATTATGTCGCAAGCCATACCATTTGTTATTTAATTTCAGTACCACCTCGCAAAAATTAAATTAATGATACTGTCGTTCGGACTTTTTAGCAGTGTGATTGGTTCTGGAATTAAAGCGGTAAATCCTTGGCAATATTTTAACACGAGAAATTGTGTTACACTCTACGAAATAAAAGCGAACTGGGTCACTTTTGTATTGGAATGACGTACGCGCGCTCCCGCGAAGGGGGTGCAATCTGCGGCAGGGGTGCATTCTACGGCACAACACCTGTTTGCTCTGCTTGTTCAGCTTGCTGCTTCTTGGTATGTTAATCACTTACTTTATTGTACTGCTTTAAAAGTTTTGCGGTTGCTATCAGGGTTGGCTTTTGTCTCAATGCAGTTCCTAGCAGGTCTTCTCTCTCCTTCATTGGACCGATTGCGGGATCCAGGTGTTCTCTCATCCCTGCACAGCTGGGGGTGATCAGCTGAGTGGCCGATTTGATTGATTGTGTTGTGGGGGCCTCATTTTCACACCAGTGAGGTTTATTCAACCTACTGACGGTATGTGTCTTCAATGACTGCAACTCATGCGAATGTTTAAGCATTATTTGGTGCTAAATTATATATTTTTTTCCACAATAGGTTTTGTGTGCGTGAGCCGCGTCAGGCTGCATTAAATTTTCCTCCCTCCTCCTCTCGGGCCGCTGTCGGCTGGGCTGCTGCTTTGCTGTGGGTACTTCTGCTTGCCGCTATTGCTTGCTCCACTGTTGCTGCCGTTCCACCGCTGTTGGTAAGGCTATCACCTAGCCCCCATCCAGCTTGCATCTGTGGCGTCTTGCTTGCGGTAGAGTGACGTCATCACTACATATTGGACTTAATTTTATAACCTTGTTGCCTTAGCTTGCTAACTTTGTTGGCATTTAGCCTATTGTGGTTTAACTCATTTTTTTTTTATTTTGTTTTGTGTGCTTGCATGTTTGTTTTTTTTTTGGTTTGATTATCTTTGGTTAATCATTAGTGTTATTTGGTTTACTTGCATGTTTATTGGTTTGATTATTATCCCCCGCCAACACGAAGTGGGAGGGGGATATAGGTTTGACCTCCGTCCGTCCGTCTGTGATAAAGGGGACAGCTTTACTCAGAAACTACTACAGATACAGTAACCAAATTTGGTGTGTAGCTTCAGACCATAAAGGCCTTGATTGAGTTCGAAAATGAGAAGCGCACGATTGGCGGGGGATGTTGTAGACCATGTCGACTTGTTTCTAAAGTTCTTCTCTTTGCTTGCCAGTTTCTTTTTTTGTGGGTTATTTCTGTGTTTAATTGATTTAAATCCATAATCTGCTATTTGCACATCAAATTGCTATATTAGGCTACATGGTTGCTATGTTTTAGAGATGTGTGCGTGTGAATGAGTGTGAATGTGTGATTGTGAAGATATTTTACTGACTGCGTCTAAATGATTAATTGTCAATAAAAATTAATTATATTTGTACACTTGACCACAGTCTCCAGTCTTCAATAGCAGACGAACCGTGTGTGCCCTAACCATTGCATTAAGGGTTCAATCTTACTCTCCAGGTGAAATTCCTGGGGTGGTGTTGTTGGCAATAAATACTCAATTTAATAGTTAATTATGAATTATTAGTTGATTGCTGCTCATTTGGGTTATCAGCTGACTGGGTAGCTGATTAATTGAATTATTACAGTAGTTTATATTTTCTTCCTCATTCACTCTCCCTTAACCCTCCGGCCTACTACACATGTACGCAGCTAACACTCACCTCACTTTTTCATATTACAATGATAACCATGAACTGAGTTGTATATTTTCGTTACTTTGAATAACACCAATTCACATTTCTGTATTTTGATGCATCATGCATCATGTGTCAGTTGTGTAGCATCAAACGTAATGTCCATATGAGTGCATTTATAGCAATACATAAATTTAGTTCGAACACTGCACTGCAAACCATTTATTAACCATTCTTCAGTCTAAAATTAATTGCTGACGTTCATGCTCGACGACGAAACTTTTTGGCAACTTGACAGATGACATCCAAAATGTTTATTTTTTTGGGCATGATCCGAACATCCATGAAAGCACTGAACATGCATACACAATTTTTGTGGTACAGCCTTTATTGGATCGAAGTTTTGGGTAGGTGGTGTTATGGCCCCAATTTGTTATTACATTTATAACACAACAGCAACAGCAAGGGATGACAAACACAGTTTTAACAACTAAAACACATTTAATTTTTAACAAAGACAAAGACTAATAACAACCTACAACTAAAGACCAAGATTGATAAATAAGAAAAAACAGAAATAATTACAGTCCCTTTTTGGTGGGGTGGCTTGGTGATGTCCTGGATGAAGAAAATGCTCAAACACAGGCAAAGAAATCCACAAAAGAAACGTCACAGGTCTTGAACAGGATGGCAGGTCTGGTCATCTTCTTGCAATTTCTCCTACTACTTTACTGTCTCAATTCTTTTCCTTATATACTCTTTTGCAGACCCCACCCACATTTAGACCTCTTTTTTAATTTTCTGAGACTTGCCCCAGACATGTCCAGGACATGTCTAAACATGACTCCAGTCTGAGCTTAACAAAAAAAAGGTAAATACTGCCATCTAGTGGCCTATATTCACATTACAGTGGAAACGTCAGAGTATACTAAATCCGAACATCTAATGTTCGTGAGCAGCATCTGAGATCAACCGGAGTGATGCAGGTAGATTCGACGGTGTGGCTGATTTTCATCCGAACGAAGATAAATACGACATGGATGTAGCTGTCATCATCCATCTGCTCACCCCCACCACCTGTCATTATTGTCACCACCAAGGCATTATTTACATCATGTATATATTAAAAATGTTTTCAAATAGAATTGTGTTTTGTCAGTTTTTGATTTTTTTGCCAGCTCTGCTTAACATTTGAAGATGTACTCAAAATCAAAAGGGGTTTAATGCTTAACTTTCGCAGAGCCGGCCATTATCATAAAATTAAATACCACAAATACAATCGATGTTAACTTGTACTTAGAAATGAAACATAGAGATGGTATTAAAATTATAATCGAGGCAGACTTTATTGGAAAGGGCTTTGGGGGTGGATAGAAAGGCACGGCTTCTGGTTCGCTGACATGCAGAAATTCACGGATGAACGGTTCAGAGCACCCCAAGAGGCTCAGGTATCTGGGGAAGGACAGAAAAAAGGGGGGAAAAAAAGGTAAAAATAACGCAGTACAACGTCATTTCACGGTAGACCCATTTTATTATACTCCACGGAATGGTTATAAGTTACGTAAGCTAGCTTACCAGAATTGACAAAAGTTTAAAGCTCCTGACTTTAAAACATATCAGTTTATAAGGTAGGTGAAGTGCGTTGTGTGTTCGGTTTGTCTTTAATCCGGAAAAAGATAATTCTTGCTTGTCTGCGTGCGAATATCATTATCTGACTCCGATAATGTGGTTATTTGACGTTGAAGTAAAGAGAACACGAGCCTGTAGCGCTTTTTTATCAATAGCGTAGTTGCAGAAATGTATACGTCCATTCAGTCAGTGGTTCCAACTATGGAAGTTAGCATCTGTGATTTCGGGAAGAGCACCCCTGAGCAATGTCATATTAAAGTTACGCAACAGCAAGTCAACTATTTTGCCGAGATTTTTTAGTTGAAATCAATCGTATTACTTCCCTGTCAAAGTCGTTTTTTACATTTGTTTTTGCATTTGTTTTAAAATAGTATCTCAAACCATAATTAAACCTTTACCGGCGGCTATGTTTCATCAGGGCGCAGTCTGCAGTGGTCAGACATCCATTTCCGATGAAAAGTGATCGTGAACACGCACCCTTAGTCGGAGTTCCACGAGCCCGAGCCGTTGTCATGGACACCTCGGATACCAGCGCGTTCATAAGCCCCACACTACGCATGTGTGAGCAAAAATCACACAGCGTATGTCCGCGTGGCTCCTGAAGCTTGGCCCCCATGTCGGATTGCTGCGCCACTGAGCAATTTCCATTGAAATGAATGGGCGGCCATTTTCCAATTGAATTTCCAGTGAAATATAAAACATCCTTGCATTCCCCCCAATATCTGTGCTTTTTTCATTTCATTGGGAAAAGGGTAAATGAAATAATTATTTTGTGTAGGCCTATTTGTACCATTTTGTCAGTCACAAATAAGATTTTGCGGTACCACCTCTGACACCAGATCGGAGCAGGGCTTGTTTTCAGCCAAAATACACGGAGGGCAGAGAGCCCCCACTCTCCCCGTAACAAGTTAGAAGACAATTAATCTAACCAAAGCCGCCCAAAGCTGTTAAATTGAGACAAAAAATGATCCGTAAAGCAAATATATCCTACATAGTTCCTAGACTTTAATAAGCACTTTTTGAAAAAAAAAGTGATGAAGTGATTACCTGATTTCGGGCTTCCACTTCCTGCTCTTCTTTGACCGGTGCACACACAATAGCATTCACGCGCGCGCGTTTCGAAGACGTGATTACGGCGCTGCCATTTCACCTGGCAACGAGAAATCCTATTTTCTGATTGGCTGATAGGTTGAGGATTCAAACAGAGCCCTCCCAGTTAGCAAAAACATCTGGGGCCCATCTGGGTTTAAAGTGGTAAAATCTGGGCAAGGACATGGGTCCCATCTGGGCAGCCCATTTGGGTACCCTGTGGGTCCACACGGGGCCCACATGGCCCATATGGGACCCATTTACCGTTTGCACCTTAGGATTCATATGGGCACCATATGGGCCATGTGGGATTTGCGTGGGTTCAATATGGGCTACATGCATGGGCCCCATATAGGGACCGTATAGACCATCTGGGGCCCACTTCATATCCATATCACGGTATCATCTGGGCCCCATATGGTTAATATAGGATGTAGGTTTTGTGTGGGCAGTAGCTGGCTTGTGCTATACATACAATTTAAGATAACTGGATCAGAACCATAATCAGAATACATAATTTTTTGATACATGAAGTTTCTATAATGAGTAGTTCATTAAAATTGAACAGAACAAAGTCAGTCAGTAATGGCAGGCTGATTGGGAAAACAATCCATGCAACATAAAAAAGAGAAAACATTCTAGTATATGATTTTACAAACATGCGTATAACCTTTAAGCATATACTTCCAATCCAGTTACCTTTTTCATAGTGTTATACAATGAGCATGTGGTGATGCTGATGATATGAGTTTTAGTAGTCAACCAATTGATGCAATCAACTCTGCACAAGTCAAATTCATTTAGTCTGCATTATAAGCTGTGACACATTCCACATTTGACTAAAATCAGTTACATCAATTGGCAAGTAAAATGACATTCATTGCAATTTCATTCTTTCATAATCACTCTAGAATTAGAATTATGCATGTTTTACGGTATGATGTAAATGAACATTGACCTGCAAAACAAAACAGACTAAGAGTTATATTTTTTCTATTAAGTTTAATGTAAGAACTGAAAAGACCAGTTCAAAAACATTTTGACAATGGATGAGAAAAGTTGATACACTTCAACTGCAAGAAAAACAGTCTTTTTTTAAAATGTGTTTCCTATCCTCAACCAAAAGGCAAATACCTACAATTTAAAATTGATGATATAGCAGGGTTATCAATGTTTAAGTAGAAATAGCTAAACTTCCCTTCAACAGTGAACTATTTTGTGTTTGTACTGGCACATTTGAAAATATGGGTAAAATGGATTCATTTATAAAAATTCTCCACCTTTAAGAATTAATGGAAAAAAACCAAAACCTGAAAACCCCTACCACAAATGTTGTGAATACAACATAAAATGTAAAAACAGAAACACATTGTGATCCACACAGCGGGGGAAAAAGGGGGGAGGAAGAGAAGACTTTAATGAAGTTATTCAGCCATGGTGATTGAGGTAGTAAACATTAGTCACATCACATTTGTAATAGAATACCTTTTTTATAACCACAGAAATTATTAAAAGTAATATGTGATAGCAATACAACTGAATACTTATCTCATAAAACTTTGCCATCAAAATCTGAGTTGTTCGTTCATCAAAACATTGATGAACTATTGCAGCCATGGCAATTCAGACGTTAGTCACATTGTATATGTAATAAAACAATTTGAGAAAGGCAGAAATTATTTTAAAAAATGCACGATATCAATACAAATGACAAATGACATTTCAAAAAAACTCCAACAAACTTGTCAATGTAAAACAGAGTTGTGTTTATATAGACACCTTTTAGCTGATTCAGTAAAGGCAAGTCTGGCAGTGAGGTAATATATGTTGGCCACATGGCAAATGCAATGAAATGGCGCAGAGTTGTGTGTCTATACAAACACCTTGAATGTATTGTCGTGGCCACATCACTCCTGTTCCCCCTCTTCCTCACCATTGCCCCTTTCCAGTACAGCCTTTCTACGAGCTTGACGCTCCCCATTTCTATCCCTTGCATTGGTGAACCATTTGCCCACCAATGCAGCGATGTCCTTGTCCGTGGTTGACTTGGCATCCTTGTTGGACCTGATGCTTCCTACAATACAAGCAAAACAAAACAAGTGTTTTTGTTGAATGCTTTCAGTAATCAAATACTAAGCGAAATTTTGTAAGACTAGCCTCCACTAAAATTGCATTTTCATTATATCTCAAGACATTATACAAAAAAAAAAAAAGGTAATTGTCCCGGATTAAAATTTTAAGGCTTGGTATATAGCAGGGCTCCACTTTCCCTTTGGGACAGGTGAATTTTGACTTTTCACATTTCATTTGACCAAGCATGACTTGTGCTTGCCCACAGTATACAAGGATATACCACCACTTTTAGAACTCACCAGTCTGTTCGGGAAATTTGGTTGCAAATTTCTTGATCTGTACTTGGACACCAGGCAGTCAGGCGAATGCTAGTGTCGAGCCTTGGTAATATATCTAGGATCTCTTGATGTTACAAAACCCAAAACCAGTGAAGTTGGCACGTTATGTAAATCGTAGATAAAAACAGAATACAATGATTTGCAAATCCTTTTCAACTTATATTCAACTGAATACACTGCAAAGACAAGATGTTTAATGTTCAAACTGAGAAACTTTTTTTTTTTTTTTTTGCAAATAATCATTAACTTAGAATTTAAAGGCAGCAACACATTGCAAAAAAGTTGGCACAGGGGCCTTCTTACCACTGTGTTACATCGCTTTTCCTTTTAACGACACTCAGTAAACGTTTGGGAACTGAGGAGACCAATTTTTGAAGCTTTTCAGGTGGAACTCTTTCCCATTCTAGCTTGATGTACAGCTTAAGTTGTTCAACAGTCCGGGGTCTCCGTTGTCGTATTTTACGCTTCATAATGTGCCACACATTTTCAATGGGAGACAGGTCTGGACTACAGGCAGGCCAGTCTAGTACCCGCACTCTTTTACTACGGAGCCATACTGTTGTAACACGTGCAGAATGTGGCTTGGTATTGTCTTGCTGAAATAAGCAGGGGCGTCCATGAAAAAGACGTTGTTTGGATGGCAACATATGTTGCTCCAAAACCTGTATGTACTTTTCAGCATTAATGGTGCCTTCACATATGTGTAAGTTGCCCATGCCTTGGGCACTAATACACCTCTATACCATCACAGATGCTGGCTTTTGAACTTTGCGCCAATAACAGTTTGGATGGTTCTTTTCCTCTTTGGTCCGGAGGACACAGCGTCCACAGTTTCCAAAAACAATTTGAAATGTGGACTCGTCAGACCACAGAACACTTTTCCACTTTGCATCAGTCCATCTTGGATGAGCTTGGGCCCAGCGAAGCCGGCGGCGTTTCTGGGTGCTGTTGATAAATGGCTTTCGCTTTGCATTGTAGAGTTTTAACTTGCACTTGAAGATGTAGCGAGGAACTGTAGTTACTGACAGTGGTTTTCTTAAGTGTTCCTGAGCCCATGTGGTGATGTTCTTAACACACTGATGTCGGTTTTTGATGCAGTACCGCCTGAGGGATCGAAGGTCACGGGCATTCAATGTTGGTTTTCGGCCTTGTCGCTTACGTGCAGTGATTGCTCCAGATTCTCTGAACCTTTTGACGATATTACGGACCGGAGATGATGAAATCCCTAAATTTCTTGCAATAGCTCGTTGAGGAATGTTGTTTTTAAACTGTTCGACAATCAGCTCACACATTTGTTCACTAAGTGGTGACCCTCGCCCCATTCTTGTTTGTGAATGACTGAGAATTTCAGGGAAGCTGGTTTTATACCCAATCATGGCACCCACCTGTTCCCAATTAGCCCGTTCACCTGTGGGATGTTCCAAATAAGTGTTTCAAGAGCATTCCTCAACTCTCGCAGTCTTTTTTGCCACTTATGCCAGCTTTTTTGAAACATGTTGCAGGCATCAAATTCCAAATGAGCTAATATTTGCAAAAAATTACAAAGTTAACCTGTTCGAACATTAAGTAACTTGTCGTTGCAGTGTATTAAATTGAATATAGGTTGAAAAGGATTTGCAAATCCTTGTATTCTGTTTTTATTTACGATTTACACAACGTGCCAACTTCACTGGTTTTGGGTTTTGTATATAAAACGGTTCCTGGTGTTTATCACAGATCCTACAAATGGTGTTTTTCACCCATTTTGAGAGGTTTATAGTTTACACATTTCCACACACTGGTAAAAAAAACATGTTCAGCCTCATCTCAAGTTCATCATTTACAAAGATATAAAAATTACATACTTGTGATAACTGCATAAAGTGCCCTCAGTGATGACAAAGAGGATTTTCCTTTGGACCCTGTCAGGTTCATGTCTTTGCTCAGAGGATGTGCGATCAGTTCCTTGAGGATACTGCCAACAACCGACCGTGTACATGATCCACCAATAAGCCCAAGAATACGAGTCTGAAATACAAAAAGGCATGAGGTACATTGTTAAATGCAAATGTGCAGCATCTCATTAGGAAATAGAAATTGTTATTAAACATTGGAGAGTCTTACAAATGAAGGAAAGGGTGAAGAAAAAGAGAAACAAAAGTATGATTAGATCAAGGATTGTCAAAAATTTACAAGACCAGAAAATATAATTCACAAAGGTACATAGAGCCCACTAACAAGCTTTCTTTTGATGGCATTGGATGACGCCACAAGTTGGTTCAGCTCCTGGAGGGATTCATAAGTGCGGCATGGCAGTGCTGGCAGGACTATATCTTCCCGATCCTCTTCCTCATTGACAGGACGCACAGCTGCCTGCTGGCGCTCTATGATGATCGTTAGGAGTGCTTCCTGTCGATCTAGCCGCTCATTTATTTTTTCTAGTAAGGTGAACATTCTTTCATCTAAAATGTGAACAAATAATAAGGGGGAAATATCTTCTTAAATTTGAGTGCAGTCTATGGGCATAACAGAGCACTTTTTTCACTGACCTGTCATTACTCACTCACCTATTAATACTGCCTGTATGTTATCAGTGTATTTCTTAATATGCTGAAAAGCCTTGTAGGCATATTTAGTATTGTTTGATATGTACAGGCTTTGTATTATGTGGAAAACTAGTGAAAACTGCCCTAAGGCTGGTGTTAAGTCCTTGTTTCATCATTACTTACTGGCAGCAGCACTCTGCGTCAGATAATCCGGACATTCCGTCTGTCTGGCTGAGGCCATGGGAGGACAGGACACCACAGAGGACCTTGATGCACCTGTGAGAGGAAGCATCCTTAAAGATTAACCTCAGAATGACAGGGAAACTATATTTTTTCTTTTTATCATTTCCTATTCTTTTTCAGGCCACTCAACTTTGTTAAAAAGATGGGTGAGCATGGAGTCCTTCAGTATCATGTTCTATTAAAAACAGGGCGAGACGGGGTTAGATACCAGCGCTTCTCTAGCACTCCATCTCCAAACTAGATTTAGTCAGTAAGCATGGCTTACAGGATACCCCCCGCAACAAGTAGTCGGGCAGTACCACAGTCAATAGACCTTCCACCAAGAAAAAAATTTTTCAAAATCGGATGGGTAGGTTATGAGATCTAGGTCCAGACGCTCGCACACACACACAGACACACGCACCCACGGACGGACAAAGCAAATCCAGTATACCCCCCTAAACTTCGTTGCGGGGGATATAATGACAGTACATCTTCCTGTACTTTTGGCAAAGAAAAAATGCAAAAAAATAAATAAATAAAAATTACTAACACAAAAGGGCAAATGCCAAAAGTTCTGAGTGTGGAGTACTGTTAAAATCATAAATTCATGTAAAATACACTCGTATCAATCTTGTTGGCATTTTTAAAGTAATTTTCAAATTGAGTGGGATTAACTTCATCTACTTGTCAGGTCAGATAATGTAATAAGTAAAACACACTGTGCATTGCAACATCATGTACTCACTGGCAGAGGTGTTCTTTAGGGTCCTCGGAGTGGCAAAATAATCCGCCTCAATCATCCTGCCCCGCGCTGTAGGAAGAAACAAAAAGCTAATTTGGCATGATCCCTTGCACACAAAAAAACAGTCTCAGCTGGTCATTAATTCCCGAATGTTTTTATTTGATAATAGTTGAATTTATTTAATAAAGAAATCAATTTCTGCAAACCCAGTACAGGTCTAGGCTGAGGAGTGAGGAAACAGCCAGTCTGTACAGGGTTAAATCGGCAATTCCATGTCTGTCATAGACAAAATTTGTTACTGAAGTAGAGAAAAATACTGTGTGTAATAAGGGACACAAAGCAGAAATTATAATATGTTCCACACCACACTATGCATATTTAGCTTACTTACATGTTGACGTTTCCACTGGCATTCTCACTTTTTCAGGAAATAAGGTTTTTCCTGAAAATGTAGAATGAAAGACATGTGAACAGATTAAAATCATGAGTAAAAGATTAAATTCTAGTCACAACATTACTTCTACTTAAGAAAAATGTGAGTTACAGAGTTGATAGTGAGGATGAGGACAGGGAAATGGAAAGTAGTGTATTATGATTATGCTCACAAAACGAGGAAAAATAAAGGTTGGGAGAAAGGGGAAACTTCATGACATATCCTCAGTCAACAAGGGCACATCACAGCTTCTCAGAAACTGTCTTTGTGGTAACATCAAATTAAGAAAATGATTTAACACACATTTGGTCCCACTGGAACTCTAAAATCCATTCAAGATTTCAAGTAAGGAAAAAAATCACTACAATACACAAATAAACAAATTAGGGCTTCAAATGTATTTGAGATGAAAGATACGTCAACTAAAAAAATGTGAAGTCAATTTCTGCAGTGTCATTTGTATTTGCTACTTTCAATCAAAGAGGTGGTGACTTGAAATCCCCTTCCAACATACCAGAGAGCACATGCATATACTCCAGCAAGTTAAGATGATAACTGGGAAGACTTTTAGTGGATGTGATGGCCAATTATAGAATTAAAAAAAAACAACAAATCTGATTAAAGGCTTTACTTGGCAAAAGATGCTTCGTATATTAACATATCCTATCACAGCAAACTACCTTGCAAGTTGCTTGCTGCTGGCGGCACAGGTAACCTCATGTTACTAGCTGTTGGAGTATCAAGCACACCCAACGCATCTTCATCTTCAGAGGAAAAGTTCGAGTCCAGATATCGTTGTGGAGCCCTAGACAAGTAGATGATAGATGAATTTGATTCTTATAGTGAACAAGAATTTCACTGGGGACAACATCAATTACTTTAGAATGAGAAAGAAAGGTCTTCAAGCACTTGAATTGAAATCTTATTAGTAAACGGCAATTATCCTACTTCACTCTTCACAAGAATGTGTTTTGCAACAAAATAGAAATTACATTATCTTTCCTTGCTTACCTTCAAAAATGACAAAATTCTTTACTATTTGTGTATATGGGAATTAAATATGTTCGATATATTAAATAATACAAGACATATCAGACATCAAAAAAGGATTATGTATGAACACATCATAGTGTAAAATATTTGGTAAAGAAAATAAAAGCAACAACTGGAAAAAAAAAAACTTTGCATAAAACTTGTCTAGCACGATACATGTAACGAAAAAAGAAAAAAAAAAAAAAAAAAAAACAGACTTCACAATATTACCTACACAAAGGATAAACCATTTTCATGACAAGAGCAACGCAGAGCTTGGCATATGCCCCCGCCTGTATGTTGATCAAGGGCATATTGAGATGGCTGCTGTGGCAGCCATATTAGATATCGCACGACGCTGGTTTTCGAAAGGAACCTTCCTCTAGCCACTCCCAATACGCCATTGAGAAATGGCATCAATCTGACAAGGGATTCTATAGTTATCCCACGGAAACAAAAAGTTAACGGACGGACATGGTGTCAACATAATGCCTCCTTTCCTCTTTGGAGGGCGGGGGCAGAATAATAATGAACCTACTTTCTTGCCCTTTTTCTTGGGATTGTCTCATCTTCACTCTCGCTGGGATTTGAAGTCTCCATCAGTTTGTTACACCTCTGGTTTGCTTTTTCCCACGATTCTAAAATGTTACAAAATTAATTCAATTTCAATTCAATTTACTTCCACAAATCTGATAAAACACAATTACATACATCAAGGCATATGAAAATGAACATGACAGAGACTATAAGTAAAGAAATATTTAGAGAGTGGAGGAATCAACATTGGCTGGTTTTAGCCCATCAAAGGTTGATCCCCAAAATCAGGTAAATTCAATTCATAATTATAAACAAGAGAAGTACTACATAGTAATACTTAAACAGAAGACATAGGACACTACAAGGTACAGAATGCAAGAAGACAAGGCAAGTAATAATAATATAAAAAATGTGAAGCAAAGGAGTTGAGATGAATTTTTATAGCTTTTCCTAAATAAATTCAGTCGAGTGATACTAGTGAAAGAAACTAGAAATATCATTGAAGGTGATCAATACCCCCGCCTTACACATCTGAACTGGTACATTACTGAGAATAATAAAAAAAACTCACGGAGTTAGTTCAATCAACAATATTTGGGTATGATTTTCATTTAAAAAAAAGTTTCCTTGGCAACACGTATTTCGACACTGACGAAAGATGAAGCTTGCACATCTACATACAATAGCGGTCATGTGCCAAATTTCAAGTCAAATGCTCAAAAAATGAGAGCAGTAGCTCATTCCACAATATTTTTGAATGATTTTTATTCAAAAAATGCCATTATGGCAACACATTGCCCGACATCAACGAAAAATGCGTCAGGCACATCTTCATATTATTGCGGACGTGTGCCAAATCTCAAGTCAATCGCTTAAAAATTGAAAAAGTAGTTTGATCCGCAACATTTGCGACCGACCGACCAACCAATCACCCGCCCACCCAACTGACCACACGCTGATTCTTACCCCCTTCAAACTTCGCTTGAGGGGTATAACTATACAAATTGCAAAAGAAATGAATATAGACTTGTCAAGAAAAATTTGTGGTTCAAGATATTTCCAATCAAAAGATATGTTACACATGTAATGCACTATGTAAAAACATGAATTAATAAAGCAATGTCATATGTGTAATAAGTATGCAGTATCATTTTTAAGCTTTATTCACAAATATAATTTAAAAAGACATGTTTATAAAAGAAAAAAAACTACCAATCCTGGAAATCTGAAAATGAGTTTTGTTAGATGTAAACTGTGCATATCACTTACCAGTTGTTAACCATTCCTTTCTGACTGGATAAGATGTCCACTTGTCTGTTGGGGGCTCCCCCTTTCTGGCAGCACTGAGGATCCTGTGGCTTGCGTACTGACTCGGATACAAAAAGCACCTATTGCCCTCTGTGTCACGCCATGTTTCTGGCACAACTTCCAGGGTAGTTTTGCCACTACCAGTTTCTTTTTCAAATTCTACCACTATATATTTGAGAGATGTCATCTTTGACTGAAAGAGAAACCACATTACAAAAATCGATACTATGATATTCCAATACATGTATGAGGTGTAGTAGACGGTACTTTGAGTTTTTTTCTGCTAGAGTTTATAAATGGAATAATTATCCATAAGTTTAAATGAAATTTGTCAGGGTTCAGCCATCTGACTTAAAACGGAAATGATTTCACACAGACTTCCACACAGTTTCATAGACTAAACTGGTTTCCTTTATAACTGGTATACTTGTAGCCAGCCAATTAAAGCATATCTAAATACAGGTTAACTTGAAATGCTATACATGTAATAGCAAACACCCATGCAAATGTTCATTGAAAATCTTGAGGCCTACCTCTGAACATGCAATATGACTGTTACTGAAAAATAAAAATAAAAAAATGGATCAGAATAATAATGGTTTGGCAGAAGTTCAGCTGCTGAACACCACAATACATCACCACATATTCACATATATACAATGTGCCAGGAGGTTTACAGGCAGTGAAGAAGATTTTGTCTCAAGATTTTGTCATCTTCCATCAACAGAACTGATGGAGAAGAGGTACCAGTACAAAAGATGATTCTTTGTAGGGAACCCTGTAGAACTTGCACACAATGTCAGATATTTTTTCTGCTTTAATAGTGTCAGAAAGTCTATCAACTTTCACAATACCAATGTCAGAAGACTTCAGTGGAGACTGAAAGAAATCTGCAACAACCGTGAATTGCTGAAATATAACAAGCATTCCTGACAAGGTTGAATCTCGTGGATCCCTTATGATATTTCTTATCAGCCCATAATGTGAACCTATCTGAACACAATTATCATGGTCCTCTGTTGACAAGTAAAATCCATTCATTTGCAGACTCTGGTGCTGGGTAAACCTCCTGTAAGGAAGTAGGACAGGGCCATCAGCATGATCTACCCCAACACACATTTCTTCATTCATCTTTTTCTGAGTGCTACATGTATTTTTCATTTCTGAGAGCCTCCGAATAACTTGTGGTAGACATCTGTGTGGTTTGCGAACAATCTTTTTCAGTTTTCCAAGAAAACTCTCAAATGGAAAAGCAGAAAAAGAATCCAGAGGCCCAAACTGCTTTGCATCTGATGCTAAATGAATGAGCCCATGCACATTGTACACAACCATGTCTCCTCCATATAACCCTGCCCAACTTTTAACAAACAACTTAAGCAGCTCATCAGCATAGTCACAATGTGTTGAAAGGTAAAAGGAGCTTGACAAACAAAATATGGCAACTGACAGAAGAAGGAAGTGGCGGTATAAAGAATCAGGTAGTTTTCCTTTCAGAACCACAGCCCCACTGTAAATAACAAATTGTCGGAATTCAGTGGCTTTCCATCTTTCAAATTCAGCAAAAGAGCGGCACTTTCGAGGAAATTCTCGAGGAACATATCTGTGACACGCAACGAGAGAGTCAGAAATTTGGTGACAGATATTTGCACTGATCCGACAACCATTTGCAACTGGTCCCCTGATCCAGCTCCAAATTAGACGCTTCACAACACCCAGATGAACAAGATGCATAGGATCCAGAGGAAATTGAAGAAATCAATCCCACTGGTAATTGAGAAATAGGACTAATGTCAACATGGTGCTCTTCCTGCACCATTTCATTGAAATCAGTATCAGTTCTGAGTGGTGAATCAATTTCTGGAAATGTGACTTTTCCCATCCATCTTCCTTTCTGGATACACTTATCACATCCATAGTATGCATTGTGTGGTTTTGTTTGCTTCACAAAGGCACGGGCTGGTGCATCACAAATGAAGCATGACATGGAGACAGGAACAATCTTGTTCAGATTTGTAATGTAGACACCACCTTTTTCTTCAATCTCTTTCACTTCAGAAACAAATTGAGCAAGATACTGTTCCACACATCTTGGTTTACTCTCTCCACTGTATAAACCAATAATGAATGGGTCACCTTTAAATGGACTGACAATTCTCCCAAGAATCGGCCAAAATTGCTGTTTTGAACTCTTGAAGAGAGGCAACCCATCAATATTGACCTGAATATCAACGCTGTCAAGTTCTTTATCAACCCCATGAAATTCGGAAAATTTATCAATACCACAAGCAAGACCAAAGTGAAAATACTGTCCTCCCTCAATACTAACAATATTGTACTCAGTAGTAGTTTGGAGGAGTGTCCTTGGATCTTTCGGTAAATGAGGATGATGTTGCCGCAAAACTGAAAGCAGCCCCTGTAGTTTGGAATGAGGGATCTGAGAGTCTGCTGCCCACTTTGCAAGATCAGCAGCGAGGTGTGCATTAGAATCAATAGTTTCATCGTCACTGACACAGAGAGCCTCTTCATCTTCAGGCTCTGCAGGTGAATAGTACCCATCAGAATAATCACCACTCTCAGCTGAATCAGAGTCAGCGATATTCACACACATGAAAGAATGATCCTCACATTCAGTCACAGAATTTGAAACATTCCCATCAGATGATTCTTGACTATGTTCACATTCATTGGTGCAACAAGATGAAGATGGCACAGCCACAGGCAAAGGACAAGAGTGATCTTGGAGATTACTATCATGCATGTTAGTACTTGTACACCTTTTGTCTACCTTTCCAGCTGCATTGACAAATTGCATATGCTCTTCAACCCTTCGCTTCCTTTTTCTCCACAAGGACCAACGAGACTTAGTGTTTTCCATGACAGAAAAATAAAAGATGTTAAAACAATGCTACCAAACAGGTATGCGCAACAATTCAAACTAAAATACATGAAAGAAAGAAAGAATAAATGCAAAGCTTGACCCTCGAAATAGATAGGCCGAGAATTATTTACAAACTGTTAGTCTTACAGTAAATTGTTTTTCTACCCCTTAATGTCCACACAGCATGCAGATCACATGAAAATTCTGCTCAAAAGTTTAAAATACTCAAAGAAAAAGCTCTGTCCACATGGTTTACATTACTAGCTCAACTACATTTCCATGCATTCATGGTCAGTCCATGTGATCATCACGTACAAACATACAGCTATATGCACCATAGTGCAATGGCAGGTACGGGTCTACAGTGTACCACCTTGGCACAAAAGCACACTGTAAAAAGGTGCCATCACACACGACCAGCGACGAAAATACCACTCGAATTGACTTGCACTGAATTCACAATAAAACCAGACATGTTTCAACAGTTAGCAGGGAAAGTACCGATATACTAACACCTCAATACACGTACGTTTTGTCTAAATGAATATTGACGGATTTTAAAAGAAACTTACAGAAGCAGAGGGAGTCAAAATATCAGATACAGAGGGCAAGACGCGAACGTTCGGAAAACAGGTTTTGAAATTGGCGGCTAAGTGAGCTCGCGGCTACTGGTATAAAGCGATTTGCCTGGTTCCCCGCTCTTTTCCTCGGAAGACAGCTCAGTGGCGGGCAATCCAATCGAGCTCGTGCGCTTGCTCCGCTAGTACGATTTTGTAATTGCGATCTGTGATTGGTTCCCTGAGATCACGTAGGTTATACTGTCGAAACTTATTCCGCGATGAATGAAAAATTTGAAAATGGCTGTAACAGTGGTGTATTTATCACCCCCGTTAAGCCAAAGGTAACTCAAAATGTGGTTTGGTATGTCTACCTAATGCCCAAGTCACATATACACGTTCTAGGCACTCGTTTTGTTCCGATCCGGGGGATCTTGGCAGCTCGTGTGAGAACAAGAAGTACATTACAACTGAACCTGAGGCGTCTTCTCAACTCCTTTCAACACGCAGGAAGACGGAGATTGGCCAAGACAATTTTATAAATGGTTTAAAATGGACATGAGAGATCGTGTACTTTTCGCTAATCGTTTGTACTTGAGCTTGGAACACAGCTAAATGTTACTACTCTGGGCTCCGTTTTTACCTGAAAGGTTTGTCAGCCTGTCACTTCGGCTCCTTCGCGTAGCTGATCAGCTGCCAGAACTTTCAGCTAATGAGGCAAGCGCTTGCCTTTGAGTCACCAGCCAATCACAGCCATGTTTTCAATGCCCCAGACCTAGCCTCGCGTCGCCAGGCTCTGTGGCCAGCACTAGTATGCACAAGCTCAGGCTACGCACGAAACTCATACAAAGGAAGCTCGCTGGCTGACTCGGCAAGAAGACGATATCACGCGCTCGCCACATGTCGAAGGGAGTGAACTATCATCAGGAATGAGCGAATGACTGAATTTATAATAATAATGATGATAATGACAATTGTAATTACAATCATTAATATTAGTGTTAGGAAGACCGGAATTGGTCATCTGATGATTGATTTATGCATTCTGTATCTGTATTAATATTTTAAAAAATCAAAGATCAATTCACCCGTCAATAAAAATCTGCCTCAGAGCATGCAAACACTGGACAAATATATATGTGGGATACATATGTGTACATCTGGGCAAATTAACCGGTGCTGATATAGAAATTTCCCTCCCCGATCAACTCGTATGGGTTCCATATGGGGCCTGTGTGTGATGCCTTTGGTGGGTTCTGTAAGGGCCAGCCCATCTGGGTTTTACATGAGTTTTGTCATGGGACACACGGGCCCCGGATGGCCCAGACTTAAACCCATATGGGCCCCATTTATTTTGCTAACTGGGCTCTGCCTTCGCCTCATTCATTCACTTTTATAGTTCATGTTACTAATGTGCGGCGGGTTTTATCACTTCTCAGCGTGAGAAATGTCATGTGTGGCGGGAGAGCGTGAGAACTTATTGAAATGCATGAGACTTGAGAGCCCTGAGGTTGGTAACGTAGTGAGAAAATGAGCTCTTGAGAAATGCACTGCATGAGCTCTGTATTATTACATTGAGGACAGCGTATGCTAAAAAGCCATGATTAACTTTCGTCAATACTGCCTGGACTAAGAATTTTCTGTTTTTTCACCGAAAAATGTTGATGCATTTTAGATCTGAGTATCTGGTGCACAGTTTCTGCCTCTCAGGCAGTAGAGCAAAGTTCTGATTGTACTACCGCATTCTTAGTATTCTGCTGGATCCTGAATAGAAACTAGATAAAACCTAAGCCAGCATGACGTCGCTTGTCGAGTAAGTGCAATAGCGACAGTGTTTTGTGACCAACATGGCAGTACGATATGAAATCATGCAATACGCTTCTTAATTTATTGCAATCAATAATAATAATTATTTATTTCAGCAATTACCTGAATATTTGTTGCCCTGGCTGGTTGTTTACAGCACATGTGGCGTCACCTTCCTTTTGTGGAATCATGTGTCTTGGTAAGAATGGCGGCGCTCATCAGATCCATGTCAATAAAAATCAATTTAAAATGGTAAACGACCTCAGAAATCAACAAAAATTTTAGGATTGGTAGAGATTATGATAATCTAGTGAATAATTGTGCCTTTTTCAAATATGATAAATGAGTGGAGTGTCCCTTTAAAAGACACGGCCTATTCTGTTTCTGAGGTTTTTTCCAAAACTGTGAGAGCTAAGAGAAAGAAAAAAAGTGAAAGTGAAGTTATAATGGTTCATGAAAGAGAAAAGCCAGGGAGAAAAGCTCCCACAGAATGAGCTGATCACACATATTGGCTCTATCTCCTGTCTGAACTAAATCCAGGTGGTTGGAATAAAGTTCTGGGAAGGATTTTTACTTTCTGAACCCATACTTTTCACCACTGCCGCCTCAGATTTTATAAACTGACATTTGATAATGGAGACATTATGAAGTGATATCTTAAAAGTAATATGGTGGAGTGGAATCAAAAATCTCAGCAAAATTCATCTCAAAACAACACCACCTTGAAATACGATGGATGGGCTCAAGATGGTGATAGTTACCTCGCTTTTCACGAGGAACATTCAAGAACTGGCTTCAAAATTAAACCAAACTGGTTTCATCGAATTCTGTCAACAGTTTGACATCAAAGGTTTCACAGAGCTATGGGAAAACTGTGATTCCAAGTTAATTGAAAATACCTCTCTAGATGTTTCTGTGCTTACAAACTACAGGGAACACAACAGAAGAGGGAGAGCGGCAGTTCTGTTTCAAAAGTGTATGCCTAAATGTATAAACAGTTCATACAAACTTTTATGATTGTGTTTTTCTTGTGGTTGAAATATGTTTTCTAAATTTCAACAAAGATTTTAGGTTTTCTTTATATTTATCCCAAATACTCATGAAGATAAAGGAATTGAATATTTACATTTGGTACTATCTCAACTGTTGAGAAAGTATGCTGACGCTGAAATCCTTATTACAGCAAGCGGATACAGTAAGGTCACTGACACTGTAGTCCAACAGACTTGACAAATTACAATTCATATCAAGCATTAGTCACCTGAAGTCATGAACTTGTCGAGCAAAGACTATACAGAAGGCAGTTGCAAACAAAAGAAAAAGAAACAAAGCAAAGCAGGAAGGTTTTTATTTTCTTTAAATAAAGTGGGGGGTGGGGGAAAATCAGGTCAGAAACTGTCTAAACAAGTGAGTCTTAAGATTATGGCGGAAGAGCGGCAGGAATGGAGCAGTTCGTAAGGAGGTGGTAAGGTCTTTCCACCACTGGGGAGCAATCACTGGGGAGTGATCTGGTAGAATGACTAGCTTTCTGAACCAGGGTGGGGGGACAAAGTCATCCTGCTGCTGCGGAACGAAGTGGCTGAGCAGGTCTGTATGGGATGATCATCTCTTGCAGATAGGAAGGGGCTGTCGTGTTTGCTGTGGCATAGGCCAGATTTTTTTAGTATTGACACTCATGGCTTTCCATACAATTAATGTTAATCTTTAATTAAAGCCACATACTCACAGATTCACTAATTAAGACTTAATTTTGAGAATTTTTTGAGAGAACTTTCCTATGTTCGTAGTGCCTAGATATAACGAATATGAACAATTGTGCGATTTTAGAACCCCCAGGTCCAGCGATATAGATAAAACCATTGAGGAGGTTTCCCTTGTCGGTCAGTTACTAAAACTAGACGCGGAGGGAAAAATAAGCGTGTCGCGCAATGAACAAGGAAGCTAAGTAGTCGTCTTTTGGAGTCGCACGAGGTAAATAGCCTAACATATATGACATAAAGAAATGATTGCGATGTTTGGATGACTCTACTGTAATAGGATGGTTGTTGACTTGATTTATGTGTGTCATATTTGCATAAAAATCGCTATTCGCTATAATCGCTGCAATAGCGATTTGCTATAATCGCTATCATGTGTATACGTCACGTAAATGTGTGTTTTTTTGTCGAGCGAAAAGAAGTAGGGTTACACACTTTGGCGGTCAAATACAAACATTTCCCGATGTAGTTAATTTTTTTCAAAGGCATCACTGCATTGCGGAGAGATAATCTATAAGGTAAAGTATTTTAAAGTTATTGTGTGATTTAGGCGATCATTATCCTATCAAAGATGAGTATGTGGCTTTAATGAAAACGGGTCGAGTGAAATACTTGCTTTTGTTGTATAGGTTTTCCCGGTTAATTTCATGATTTTGTCATTCAAGTTCATATTCCGAGCATTCAATTTCACGCTCGCGGCACTGAATCAGCTTGAAAAAAGTGCATTCAGTTTAAATAAATCATTGCATTTAGTGAGCTTGGGGTCCCTGTGTGGCTTTTTTTTTCATTTAGTTTTGAATAAATTGGCTTCATCATCAATACAGCTCCTTTGGGTAGGGCCTATATCTGTTCATTCTCAAGTGTAACTTCATTCGGGTACACTGTCAGCTCAACGCGTACTCTACAAACGCATTACAAACGAGGAGAGGGGAAGGTTGATCGATGCCTTCGAGAACGACAATCTTGACTACATTGCTTTGGCAGACACCTTTGGAATAAATTGAGCAACGGCTAGATTGATTGCAATAAACAATAAACATAAAGAATTATGCAATAAATGTTTTCGTTAAAAGTCATAACACGAACATTTGTTGTTGATTGATATCTTATTTATATTCTTTCCACCCGTGGGATTGAGATATCATGTTGTTTATTAGTTGGTCTTTGTATTGACGCATTGTGTGGATGTTGTCTTTGTGTTGTGTGGTGTTATCAAGGAGTGTAAGTGAGAAAATGACTTTGTGTTGTTTGGATGTGCTGCTGACTTGGCTGTATCATTTAAAATTTCTTGAAATGACACAACGAGAATACATGAACATATACAAGGACATGATATCACTGTGATATCACAGAGATACAATAACAGAACAATATAGAACCTTAAAAAACATATATATATATATATATATATATATATAGAAGGTATTGTATTTCCAATTCCATATCTTCTATGTATATGTATATATATATGTGTTTTTTTAAGGTTCTATATTTTTGTTATTGTATCTGTGATATCAGAAGGACATGATATCACTGTGATATCACAGAGATACAATAACAGAACAATATAGAACCTTAAAAAACATATATATATATATATATATATATATATATATATATATATATATATATATAATATTGTATTTCCAATTCCATATCTTCTATGTATATGTATATATATGTGTTTTTTTAAGGTTCTATATTTTTGTTATTGTATCTCTGTGATATCACAAGGACATGATATCACTGTGATATCACAGAGATACAATAACAGAACAATATAGAACCTTATAAAAACACATATATATATAAGATATGGAATTGGAAATACAAATTTTGCATGTGTGTGTTGGGGGGAGGGTGTGCCGGTGGGTTCTGTTTGTGTGTTAGTTTTATGAGAAACGTTTGCCCCCTTATCCCCCCAATAACCCCCTTCTTCAAAAATCTATCACGTCTTCTCCACTAAATTGAGTGCACGAAGTAGGAAATTGATCACCTGAAAATGAAATTGAACGCCCCAAACAGGCTCATCGCGATTATCACGCGAATTTGAATGCACGAGTAGGAAATGCAATGCAATGCGATGCATTTGGAAATTGAACACACGCGTGAATTTTATTTGCCGGAAATGAAATAGAGTTTGCATAAATGAAATTGATCGCTCGGATTCTGAATTTGAATGCCCGAATATTTTCGCGTGCGTGCGCTGTGTGAATTTGAATGCTCATTTATGAATTGGAATGGCAAATGTTACGGCCCCAATTTGTTATGACATTAACGACACCAAAGGATGACAGACAAAAATTTTAAAACTAAAACACATTTAATTAAACAAAGGCAACTAACAACAAACTACTCTACTCTACAGACCAAGATTGATTATATACAAAAACAGAAATATTTACAGTCCCTTTGGTGGGTTGCTTGGTGATGTCCTGGGTGAGGAAAATGCTCTAACACAGGCAAAAATCCACTAATAGCTTCACAGGTCTTGAACAGAATGACAGGTCTGGTCACATGTATCCTTCTCCTTGCAATTTCTCCTACTACTTTACTGTTTCAATTTTACTCCTTATATGCTACTCTTTTACAGACCCCTCCCACCTTTTTGGCTTTTTGAAATTTTTCTCTGGGACTTGTCCTGGACATGCCTAAAACATGCCCAAACCTATCTCCAGTCTGGGCTTCACAAAAAAAAGGTAAATACTGCCATCTAGTGGCCTCTATTCACATTACACAAGTATGAAATTGACTGGGAAAACCTATATTTGCCAATCTTGGGTCTTGTCTGAGCGTCTGGTCCAGGCGATGGTACTTCCGTGGGGCTTCCTCCTTTTTCCTGTTCATGCAAAGTTTTAAGACGTGTATATGGAACATGGCCTTTGAGCGGTTGGACAGGTACTCCTCTTCTTCCTGCTTAGTCATGTTCACCTGGTTCTCCTGATACCATTGCTGCTTCTCCTCCAGCTGTTTGGTTTCCTTCTCAAAGCGGGCCTGTATTGCATTAGTTTGGTCAATGATGTGTTGCTCCAAGGCAGCCAGACAGCTGCTGTGCAGCTGCAGCGCTTACTGTTGTATCTGAACCTCTGTAATGCCCAGCTGGATCAGGAACGGTGCCAGGAGGTCCAGCTCTTTCTTTTCCTGGCGCATATGCTCCTCCTTTGCCTTTAATTCCTGCGCCTTCTAGTGGAGACGTTCTATCTCATTCTTTGCAGTGTTGTAGTTGGAGATCAATAGTTCGATATTGCTTTCTTCCTTCAACCGCGTGTTCAGGATCTCCCATACGTCTACTTCGGACTCCTGCACTCGACGAATCACAGCCTCTTCCTCCTTTGTCAAAGCAACCAGCAGCTCATACATACATAAGTGCGTGCTGGCTGTTTGAAATGAATTCACTTGGTAGGTGGATACCATTTCTGGTGTGAAGGGCTGCTTTGTCATGGCATAGCGCATGTTCTGTGGCTTGACAAAGCTGCACCAGGCGGCGGTGATGCGGTCATCCTCACAGTGGTACGTCAGCTCAATGCGGTTGTCTGACACTAGGAACACGCGCTCTGCCACATCCTTATTAGCCGGCTTAGAATGGTCCCTGTGGAACCTCTCCACTATTTTCTTTACACTGCGGTGCTTTAGATCACTGAGGTCTTGTGCCTCTGCTTTCTCAAGGTGTTCGTGGAAGACCACATGACGGTAGTAAAGAAAGTCTGAGCGCTCCATGAAGTGCTCAGTCATCTCAGTGGGTAGCTGCTCCCTCACGGTAAGCCCGTCTGCTCTAGCATGGTTGTAGAACTCCATCTGTCTCTCTGTCCCAAATTCCACTGTGGTGCACGTGTGGCTTTTGAGGAAGAGGCTTTGGCCAAGTCGAAACCGTTCCCGTGTTGTGTTGGTGACCATGTCTACCTCGCGCTCCTCCAGGCAATCCTTTCTGTTTAGGAACCACTGGTGCATGGAATTGGTATGCATGCATTCCAGGTCACTATAGGTGGTCAGACATGTGACCATTCCATCAGGGAGCAGGTAGGGTGCAAATCTTTTGAGCTTAGCCTTCTTATACAGAATTATCTTCTTTCCTTCAGGAAAACGTGTCTCCATATCTTTTTGTGAGATCATAATGGGCTTTACCCAGGTCAGAGGCATCTCAAAGACCTTGGGCTCCTCCACCTGTTCCTCATCCAGTTCCTTTGATTCTTTTTGTCTCTTCAGGGCTAATCTGAGAGGTGCAGTGTCCTCTGGTAACAGAATTTCCCACTTCATGGCATTGCCCAGGTCAAAGCTCATCGCCATACAACCATGATGGGAGCTCTGGAAATTGACCCAGTAGTTCTGGTGGTTCCATACACTCTCGATTCCCAGGAAGGAAGGGTCGCCAGTGAGGAAGCTCTTCCCTGTTAACGAATCAATGAAAAAGTTTTCTGTAACACCTCGACTACCTGCAAGTATCAGAACCCAGCAGTGCACCCGAAGCCCTAGCAGTGGATCCGGAAGGGGGAGTTCATGTTCCATTCTAAGTTTCTCCTCTTCCTCCCTTTTCGGCACATTCATAGCCTCAATTTTGGCCTGCCATTGGGCTTCCTGTTGCTTTTGGAAGCCACTGCATAGGTCTCTTGGTGGCTTCACTGAGTACTTCTTAATCTGCTTTGGTTGATCCTCCATCTTCACCTTCTCCTGCCTGACTGTAAGGGGATGGGGTTGATGGGACTGGTCAAGCAGACACATCTCCTTGACCGCGTAGCCGCTGACACAGTAGGCGTTATAACCAGCTCCCAGCAAGAAGGAACAGAGCAGGGTGGAGAAATCGAAGCTGCTCCCTCTCTGATGCTGCAGCACCCAGGTTGGGGACAAGAGCTGCCGCGGCAGACTCCAAGGAGGGTCAAGTGGCTCCAGACAAAGGTGGTCACTGACAAAGCTGGCACAACCTTGCCAGTTGTATAACTCAGGGTACGGGAGAAGAGTGGGTTGCAGAGTTGTGCTCACAAATTTCTCAGTCCCGCATTCATTGAGTGGACGAAGCAATAAGGGCTTGCGTTCTGGGTGCAGGTGAACATACCGGCAGCGGAAGTTCTCTGCAATTTCCACCAGTTGGTCCTCATGCTGTGAGTTTTGCATGTATGATGCAGGGAACTCCTCCTGTGTATCCATCGAATCCATGCAACGTAGAAATCTATTTCAGTGATCTTGTGATGATAATCAAGGAAATTGAAATATTATGCGCTTTATTTTGTTATCTCGTTAATTTGGCTTACTTTACCAGGAAGCTCTGACTTTGCTAAGTCAGTCTCTCTCTCAACGCAGCTCTGGGCTGATTGAACGCTTTATTTGCTGCTGTGTTTTATGATGTGTTAGTCACGAAAGGTCCCCTTATATGACGCAATAAGCAATATTTATGCATATTATATATCAAGAGCTCTAGACGTCACGTGACTCATTTTGTTTACGCTGCTGTCCTCTAAAACTCGGTGCGGCCGTAAACGTGACTTTCCTCGCATACTGCGCGACATTTTGCGTCAGATCGAGTCATTTGTGTCATCTAAGTTATTTTCGCAGTTGTGAAGCATTCTCAGAATTAAATAACTCTACTCATAGCATTTAAGGCCAATGATCATCAATACAGAAGTCAAGTTTGTGGACGTGATACAATCGTACTAAAGTAAATACACTGTAACAGGTACTGTAGTTCGTTTCTGCTGTAATAGCCGCTCGTTTGCTAGCTATGTTGATGACACACTCCTAGCTAGTTTACCAATATGGTGACAGCCCACGAGCGATATAACCTAGGACGTTACGCTACTATTTCAATATGCAAGGCTGGCCACCACCGTAGGGCGAGCGTCCTTGGCAGCGAGGTGTAGCCTTTATCCACGAATTTTTCTGGAAATGTCTGACCACTGTGTCGCTGTCAATTGCAGTCACGGGAGAGGGAAAGTGGACGACAACTTTGAACATGTAAGTTATCTTTAGCTTGAACTACGGAGATCGGTAGCTTTAAATCATCAAACTGATACGATGTGAAGCCAGTCTTGACCCTAGCTCATAGGTAGTCAGCTGGGTTAGTCCACAGGCACTCGTTTTTTGATAAGGTATGCACATTGGCCAGAATACAAATTAATGTGAGTAGGAGGGTTGTTATGTGGCTCCGCGATAAACTGTATGTGTGAAGTGAAAAGGGGTGCCGCCTCCCGAGCTTGACTGAAAGATACCGTGTGTGACAGAGGGACAGAGTTCGGCCACGGCTCAATTTCACATGCCGCGCAGCTCCCCGGCTCTCTCCATGCCACTCATAAGCTACATTTAAGCGTTTATGAAATTATGAATTACATAATTTTTACAATTATGAAACTCCAGGATGTCTGAAGCACACTTGCGATCACTGATCTATATGGGCGATATTAGACAAAAATGGCGCTTCAAGCGGGCGCTTCTCTTGTTATCGGTGAGAAAAAAATGCCGAATATCAAAAGCGCCTTAGAATGATTATTATTATTATTTACCGAAATACTGACCAAAGCGCAATTGACACGGGTTACAGCAAGAGGTATGCTCGTCTGAAGCAAGATCAACATACATTGGCCGATTTTGAACGAATTGCAAAGCGCCTCTAGTTTATATGGGTCGTTGGATACCGCTCACTCTCGCTTCTACTGTAATAACCGCTAGCTAACTAAAGTGACAACGAACTATTCAATGAGTCGCTTGCACTCAAATGTAGCGAGCTAGCTTGCTTGTTAATAAGGTTACAATTCGTATCTGTCGTAATAACTGCTTGCTCGCTAAAGCGATAGACTCTTCAATGAATAGCAAGCACACTAATGGAGCGAGTTAGCTGGCTAGCTTGTTAAAAAGGTTAGTTTGCTTCTACTGTAACCGCTAGCTAGCTAAAGTCATAAACTCGGGTTGCACACTGATGTAGCGAGCTAGCTTGTTAACAAGGTTACAGTTTGCTTCAACTGTAATAACTGCTGGCTAGCTAAAGTGATAAACTCTTTAATGAATTGCTTTCACACCAGTGTAGCGAGCTATCTGGCTAATATGGTTGCAGTTCGTTTGTACTGTGATAACTGTGAGATGGCTGTAGTGATGACGAACTCTTCAATGAATAGTCAGCACACCTGTGTAGCGAGCTAGTTGGCTAAGGCTGCGGTATACTACGTTTTGTACTCTGTTCTCGGGAGCTGGCGCGGGTAAAACAAAATTAGGACAGGGATCACCTAAATTGTCCCACAAATCCGAACCCAGACCTGTTTTTCTTTTCCCGCGGGTAATTAATCAACAGACTGTCTTTACATCTGACTCCTAGGTAAAGGCGGGAGGAAAACAAGCAGTTCTTGGCCTTTGACGACCAGGAGCTGTTGCTATCTTGAACTAGGATAAACATCCTAGCATCTGTAGCCTTCACCTAGACCCCTAAGTTTAGTGCAAGAATATCATTGCAAGTCCACAGCAGGGAAGTGGTGAGGATCATCAAAGGCCTTTCATTCATTGAGGATGTGGAGCTCTGCAAAGCAGAAACATGCTTGGAGGCCATCAAATAAAAAAAATTGGACCTGTGCCAGCAGGGTAAAAAGATGGCCAGTTTTATAATCTGAGGAGTAACGTAATACGCGATAGGACACACAGGAGGATAATGCTGCTCTAACTAGCTACGAAATAACATGCATCAGGCTATTTTCTCTTTAATTAAAAGAAGCTCTTTATCAATATTGAAAGAGGTTGTGTGTGTGTGTGCAATGGTGTTGAAAGCAACAATTTCAGAGCTGTAAGAATTTCCAATAGGCATCATAGCTACCATAGGTTCACTCGCTAGCTAGCTGTACCTAAGCAATTGCTTTTGAACTAACTCAGAAATCTGCAAGCATACTTGGGTTGCACTAAAATGCTGTGAAGCCTCAGATAAGTTCATGCCCTGGGGCAGACTGACTGCCAGTATGCGCCTACGGCCCCTCCGACCACTACCAAACATTCACGCACAGCCATGCAGGAGGGGTACCTATATTGCATGTTTTGTGGGTGGGGGAAACCGGAGTACCCGGAGGAAACCCATGCGAACATGGGGAGAACATGCAAACTCCACACAGAAAGGCCCCAGGCCGAATTCGAACCCATGTCCTTCTTGCTGTGAGGCAGTGGTGCTAACCACTATGCCACCGTGCCACATTATCTCTTTAATGTGATGGTCTATTTCTGAGATTTTCCTTAGTTAACGTTACCTAGCTTACTAGCTGCCAATGTGGCTATATCCAGAGAGCAACGTAACTTAATACGCGATGGCACATTTGGTATAACAGCCTAGTAAATATTCTTCAATTCCAATTCTTCAATTCCAAGGAATTGGAATTGAGGAATATTTTTAAAAGGAATTGGAATTGAACTTTTCCAGGAAAAAGGAATTGGGGAATTGGATTTGGAATCGACCAAAAGGAATTAGAATATTTGTAAAATATTTGTAAAAAGGAATTGGAATTGGAATTGACGAAAAGTAATTTGTCACAAGTCTTTTCCCAAGTAAAGAAAGTAGCAGGTTAAATAAAAAAGAAGCATCAAGAATTGCATGTGGCGCCACACCAATACTCGGCCTGTAGGAGGGTCCTTAGGTGTGGCTTCTCAGGAAATTTTTTTAAAAGGTGCATTTTCTTGCATTCTCCCACATTTTAGGCTGTTTAATGCAAGTATTTATCAGTGAAATGTTAGGATTTTCTGGTCAAATTTTATTTATTTATTTTAAAGTTGAGTCTCCATAATTAAATAAGCAATATGCCTCTGTTTCAACCATAATACTAACTAGCACCACAAACACCCTATCATTTAGCGCCAAAAGCAAGCATAAATTAACTTAAATACCACAGCAATTATTTCTTTGAAGCATTTCCTCTATTTTATTATTATTTGTTCTTTATCTCACATTGGTAACCTGTCTTGTCTTGTAATATAACAAACTGTATAAAAAAGTAACATTTTCAAACAATTACACTTTTATTTCAACATTTCAGTGCTATTTATGATCACGTCTTCCGTTAAACGTTGGTGGCTTTTACTTTGATGCTGATTATTGCCTAATTCTTGTATCAGTTGTATCAACGTGGAGATTCAAGGAATAAATGGTTCCTAATTTCTATAGAAAACTGCTGTAATATCAATAATATGAAAACTGCATTCAACCCCTGGCAAAAATGATGGTATCTCCACAGGCAGAGGATGTTCATGTTGCTTTTTACTTTGTAGCAAGTAAATAAATCGCAGATATGACACAAAACAATTTTTGTTCATTAGTTTCTCATTCAGTCTTCCTGAAATGCACCTCAAACAAATTATATCAAATTAATTTAATTAATGGAATATTTTTTTATTAATCAGGTAAAGAAAAATAATATGGAATCACTAATTTACTTCACAGTTTTTGAGTAGGTAAGCAATGTTGAAAAAGTGAGTTTTTCATATGTCCCATTTAAAGTGCAAACATAAGCCAATACATCATTGTACACAAAATATATACTCAGCAACAAAAGTTTCTGTGACACCATTTTTGTGTATGTTATAAATGACACGCAAAGATCTCAATGCAATCAATATGTTTATTTAACAGGAGAAACACTGATTTTTCAGTGCCAACGTCACTCAAAACGAAAAATGTCATTTTCATGCGTCATGAAGCACTTGTCTGACGTCTAACCAATTGTGACCTTCACACTTCAATACCGGGTGTGACTTCCTCATGCCATGATGCAAGCAACGCATCTCCGGCGCATGGACCAAATCAGATGTGCCAGAAATTGCTGTGGGATGTCATTCCAAATCTGACGTAGACGTTGTCGCAATTCCTGGTGTGTAGCTGGCGGGTTATCCAACCGCCGCAAACGTCGATCCATCTCGTCCCAAAGATGCTCGATTGGGGACATGTCTGGGGATCTGGCTGGCCATGGCAGGACATTGACATGTTGTTGCATCGGATACTGCTGTACAATCCTTGCAACGTGTGGTCTGGCGTTATCATGTTGCAGCGTTATTCCGGCACCATGTTGCATCAAAAACGGTACCACCAATGGCCGTAGCACTTCATCGCGATATCTTTGACCTGTCAGATTTCCATCAATAACAAGCAAATCTGTTCTGTTTCTAGCCGTGATCCCTCCCCAAATCATGACACTACCACCTCCAAAACGATCAAATTCCTGAACACAGTTGTTGGCATAACATTCTCCACGTCGACGGTATACACGTAAACGACCATCACATCGGTTAAGCATGAATCTTGATTCATCAGTGAAGAGTACAAGATCCCACTGACGTTGGATCCACCGTCGATGTTGTTGTGCCCACTGTAGACGCAGTCGTCGGTGTTGTACTGTGAGTATTGGACGTCTTGCTGGCCGACGTGGGACAATGCCAAAATGACGGAGACGGCGACGGATTGTCTGTGCAGACAGTCGCCTCAAACCAGGTATCGTTCTTGCAGTTATGGTTGCAGGTTGGAATCGATTTCGGAGATGGGTTGTTCGAATCCAGTTGTCCTGTCTGGGAGTGGTTACTCGTGGACGGCCGCTGCGAGGACGGTCTCTGACATGTCTTGTCTGCTGATGACGCTGCCATAAGTTCCAAATGGTGTTTCAGTGGACATTCAGGCGATGAGCAACTTCCCTCTGCGAGGTTCCGGATTCAATCATCCCAATAGCCCTCCACCGATCATTTTCAGACAGTCTTGGCATTTAGAGGGTAGAGTTCCTGATCCGAAATGGCTGTGTTTTCGATAAGTGATGCTTCCGTCGTTCATCAGGCACAATGTGAACATTCCAAAAATTCTCCTCTTTTATTGCCATCCACAAGCATGATTTACGCACATTTTCACCTGCAAAGTCATTTTCTCGCATTTTCATGATTTCCATTTCAATGTTGTGTTTACGTGTACTGTTTCAGTCTGATATCACCATGTATGACAATTTCATAATTGCGTTATGAAAAATAATTAACAATATTGGTGTCACAGAAACTTTTGTTGCTGAGTATATGTGCCTTCAGTGAGTATTAATGAATTCACTGATTTCAGATTCACCTTACATCAACATTGCTACACAGGGGGAAAAATGAGCATTTAAATTTTGCTAGAGTCAACCTGTACAACCTGAACGCACTGGATTTTCTGACTGATCTACTGTAGCCTGTAGACCATCAGAGGGGTGGAGCCTCATGTTTTTTTTTTGGGTTTTTTTTGCATAAGAAATTATAAATTAATGGAAAAAAGATCACAGATGGGTGACACTAACAACGTGCATGCCCTACACGCAATATTGTAAGGATGGCATCCAAATGATTAATAACTCCAAAAAACTCAAAAATTACAGCGCTCGTTTTTGCACTTTCTTTTATTATTTTAAGATGGCACTTCAATATTCAGAATGTCCTCAGGGAAGTCATCAAAATATGTGATAACTGTTTTTGATGGAATGAACAAGAAAGTTGGTTAAGAACAAATTTACCAGTGGTTGGGTATACTGTATGGTCTTTGCAAATGAGTGAATCAATGCTTGGCTATGGAATAGATGTGAAGAACGCATGAGTACACTCGCAGCCACAACCGGTAATAATTCTTACAGTTACCATCGTTTCGACTCAGTTTTCCTTTGGGACATTGAATCGATTCAATACCCTGAAAACTTGCTTCGAAACCACTGGTATTTCGCATCTCCTAATGAAGTTGGAGGAGTATATGTGATCATTACTGTTTGTATGTGGTTGTTTTGTTGTTTCGTTTGTAAGCAGGATTACGCAAAAAGTTTTGGATTTTGCTCCGATTTGGTGGAATGTTTAAGGATTGTTCAAGGAAGAGGTGATTCGATTTTGGGTGGTCAACGTCAAAGGTCAAGGTCAAGGATATACAAAAGGTCAAAAACACATTAAAGACATATTTGCGCGCAGACTACAGGCTGCGAGTGTCTAACACTGGGGAATCAATATCAGACACCTCTGTTCTAACGAAAGCATCTGCATGGAAACTCAGTTCAGCACACTTAGATTTAAAATGAGAAAATCACGACACAGAGGTAGTGATGGTGTGATGAAGCCCCGTGAATGTATCGTATCTTTCCAGCCAGTTGCTTCGTGAAAAGGCTGATCATGAAGCCCCGAGTAACAGCTCGTTTGATAGTGCTGACATCTGCTGGTCATTTGATGTTCAGCAGTGCCACCGCGATGATCACATGTGGGCCACACACCAGTGTATCTGCAATCATGACATTATATCAAAATCTCTATTTGAAGTATCCTGACACTAGATGAAATAAATCTATAATGATCGTGATGAAGCAGTGAAGTACAGTTGGTGGTATTTCAATAAAGTGTCATTCAATAGTAATGGCATATCAATTATGGTATTTTCTCAATTTGTATATATGAGGACAATGGCTGTAGGATGTGCTTGTGTGACTGGGCAGATTGGGCAGGTGGGCGGAGGGTAAGGGGGGGGGGGGGGTGGGGGCTTAATTGATTTTTGTTCAGGAACAGAAGTTTGGGGGCTGAGGCGATTTCTTCTCTTTGTGAACTTCCCCAGCTTTAGAAAAATCCCTCTCTCTCACAGGGGACGGAAGAAGCATGTGTACAAAGAAACTGCAATGCCAGATTGTAGAGATTTGGATACAGATGTTTTTGTGTGTGCCAGTACAAAAGTGGGTCTTGCTGTCTTGGTATGTTTTCTTCTGCCATGTATCCCTGGACTTCCACTATGGCCTCTGCTTCAGCATTGGTGACTCCACGCCTCTGAGTCACAGTGGTATCCAGTAGGTGCCACAGGTTACGACCACCTACAAAAGAATACATAACAGTATTGAAGCAAACACTCAGAAATATAGATCACATCATATGTACACTTACTTGAGCTTGGTGTTGTTGCTGTTGAAGTGCCTGGTGCAGAGTCATCATAGGTGGCTGACTGTGGCATCTGTGGTGTAGGGTCATGCATGACTCGCCCACATTCCATCCGCAGCCGTTTCACGGCCTCATTTGCTTTCAATGGGCTGTGAAAGCCTAGGTCTTTAAACCTGGGGTCCAGCAATGTTGCCAGTGTCATAACGCTGACCGACTCTAAACCGGGCAGGTGTTCTTTGAGGCGACGGAGAAGGTTGTCAGCCAACTGGTTGGCTGCGTCAGTGTGTAAATTCACAGCTTCATACTGAATTGTATGGTGGACCATCTTCATCAGTGGAATGATCTTTATCCCTGACACACGCTTCTCCTCTGACAGTTCAACTGTGGCCTGTTGAAAGGGGCCTAACACCTTTGATGTTTCCTGAATTACTTAATTTTCCTGACAACGGAGAGGCATTATGTCAGCATTACCAGGGCTGCACCCACAGCTTTCTCACTGCTCAAAAAGGCGCTCTAACATAAACAGAGTGCTATTCCACCATGTTTCTACTTCAATAAGCAATTTTTTCTTCGGCCTTCCCATTGAACCCTGAATTAGGCCCAAGCGCTCTTTTCCAGCAGTGCTGGTCCGGAAGTATGTCACAATTTTTCTTGATTTTTCCCGTATGTCTGCAAGTGCTGGGACCTGGTCAAAAGACTTGCGCACAATTAAATTGAGAACATGGGCAACACAGATGCTGTGCCTGACCTGCAATACCCTTGCACAGGCTTTCATATTGGCTGCAGCATCTGTGACCAGGCAGCTAACTTTATTCCTGATCCCCCATTCTTCCATGATTGCAGTCATTGCATGAGCCAGGCTGTCAGCTGTGTGGTTCAATGGAAAGTGTTCTACACCAAGCACAACTGTTTCAGGGTGTCCTCCCCTGTGATATAGTGGCAAGTGACACCAAGATATGCCTCCATATTCATTGAGGTCCTCATGTCTGCCGTCAGACTTACAGCTGCAGCCTTCTGGACCTCTTCCTTTGCCTTCTCCTTGGCAGTAGAAAATTTCTCCTCGACCATGGCCTTTAAAGCCTGGAAAAGAAAATAAATGTGCATGATAGCCTTTGTCATACTACTGTCAAATTATTTGTAATAGCAATACCAATGCAATACATACCTGTCTTGTTGGGAGAGTGTATGTTGGGTCAAGTACATGGATGAGGTTCCGAAATCCCTCATCTTCTACTACTGAGAATGGTTGTGAATCCAGGACAACCATGTTTACTAAGGCCTCGTCCACATCATGTTTCCTGGAAGCTACACAGATACAGTGTTTTGTCGGCATAGTACAAGCTGTTGTGTTTCAATCACAAAGAGGAGTATTGCATTTAAAGAGATATGATATATTAGAAAGAAAAGAAAGATTACATGGCCTGGTTTGTGGCTGCTGTTCATTGTCATGAAATGCACGGTAGTGCCTCAACATGCATGTGGTGTTTTTGCTATAAGCCAGTTCTCTCATGCACAGCCGGCACTTCACCTTCAAAAATAACATTTATAGGGGAGATTTCGTAAAGAGCATTTATATTTTATGCGCAAGCATTCATGTATACACATGTTGTGCAATATCTGCAAATGCACATCTCTCTCTCTCTCTGCGTTTGTATCAATGTAGACACACACACACCATTCATCCTCCACATGATTGATTTCAGCAGATTTATATTATGTTTTACCCTATTGGGGGATATCATATCAAAATGATCCCAAATGGGCGATGTCCTCCTCCTTTTTGGTAGCTCCATTATCTCCAGTATTATCCAGTATTCTGTACCTCACCAGATAACGCAGAACACGTCTTGAATTTCTCACGGCTTTTTCAGCGAATCAAATCAGAATACGAGGCAGTCGCGTGATTTCAGAGAGCCGGGGCCTCATCTGTCTATGGTCACGTGTTATTCTGAAAAATGGTACAGGCCTCGATACTGGCTTCATTTGGACACGCCCCCTTTAATCAATACAGACCTTGGGGCTTCAGTGTCAGACGTAACATCACTACACGGAGGGCAATGGCAGGATCGGTGTCCTATTATCAGTGAGAGCTAGGCATGTAGTGTGAATAAATTATCGCATGCACGATCAAGACTGTCCGACGCGAAATGCAAAATACTCCATGTCCGGCACCCACCAAAAAATAAAAGTATTGATATGAGAAGTATTGATTTGTAACGGAATAAAGAATAAAAATACATATACATCACCAACCAACTGAACATCCAAAAAAGATGACCCGCAAATGAATTGATCGCAGTGTTCGTTGGATGTTCTGTTGTTAAAATGTTTCTTTCTATTCTTTATTTTGTTATCAATCTGTTCTAATCGTCCTCTTTTTTTTTGGCTGTCAGACATGGAGGCATTGTACATTGTCTCCCGCCAATGTCGACTGACTTTATTGAGCAGAGCTTAAACAGGAACATTGATTGAAATTCTCGGTACTCATCTTGAAGAACAGAGCCCTCTTGTCAAAACATTCACGTTTAATATCTAAAAGAGTCAGTAGAGTTGAAGAAATTAAAAACAATAATAGACTGTCGGACACGGATATATAGTAAAACCCTGTCAGACTTTCGGACACAAGACACTGCTTTCAACTTAATCTGTCGAGCGAAAAATTAGTTTCGCGCCCGACGAGGCGGCGTGGGTATACAGTTTTGCACTGTCTGTCTGTCTGTCTGTGTGTGTGTGTGTGTGTGTGTGTGTGTGTGTGTGTGTGTGTGTGTGTGCGTGGGCGTGGGCGTGGGCGTGTGTGTCCGTCCGCGCGACAGCTCCGCCACCACTGAAGCTAGGGTGACCAAACTTTGTGGGGTAGATGATCCTAGGGTGCCCTGTCCAAGTTAGCATTTGAGGTCGAAAGGTCAAAGGTCAAGGTCAACAAGAGGCGTGGGTAGCATCTCTATAGAGTGCGCATCATCTAGTTAAATTATTGGGTACCTCTTTTTGGTTCTCTCCTTCATCCTACATTTCCAGTGGATTTACATACCAATCCCTGATCTCCCAGATGTAGGCGGTTATATCCGCAAAATGTAGACGTTCAAAAAACAAGACGTTCAGTTGTCATTTTCCATATAGACGTGGACCTGATTTTGTGTCCTACAATGAACTCGATCCATTCGGGGTACATCCTGTTCCTGAACGTCTACAGTACATCACCTCATATGCCAGCCCTGCCAGCTTGTAATGACGCTTGAATGACCTGAACACCATCACCCAACGTCTGCTTGGCTGAGGACTCTGACTCGCGGACATCAGATCCCACAACATCTACAAGTTTTCTAAATCGGGTCCACATCTATGGAAAATCATGAATGAACATTGTGTTTTGTGAACGTCTACATTTTGTGGATATAACCGCCATGCCCAGAGAAATGGATTTGGGGATATTCCCAGGGATGCAGAAAAACAACCATGTTCCATGGACTTTTCAACTGAGACTACATTGTTGACTACCCACATGCATCATGGATGATTTTGTACCCATTGCCTCATGATTTTGGTGCCAAAGCCAATGGATATCCGAAGAGCAAAGCAACTAATCAGTCAGATCATTCTTATCTATTTCTTACCCCTATTCTCTGAGCTACCACTATCTCATGCCCCTATAGCCATTTTACAGTAGGAACGTCTGGAACACGTGCATAGGTAGCCACGTGTCCCTTGAATTCCTCTGATTGGCTGTGTGAAGTCTGGAAATCGGCAATTCGTGACTGCCCATTAATATTTAATAAGCCTCACTAATAGCATCACCCAGAGATGTTCGACCCCACGAACGGACTAGGCCTATGGCGGCAACCAGTCAAGTCAAGTCAAGTCAAGTTTATTTATAAAGCACATTTAAAACAACAGAAGTTGAACCAAAGTGCTGTACAGTGGCAATTGGCAAAAAAAAAAAAAATGGGAAAACTAAAACAATTATAAAATCAATAAACAGTTAAACGAAGTCAACATAAAAGAATACACATATAAAACAGACAGAAGCAGATAAATTAATAAATAAAGATAAAAATGCACACAATTAATGGGACAGTCAAAAGACAAGCATAGAACTGCAACAGGAAAATGGTACAAAAAAAAAAAAAACCAGTGCCAAAATCAAATATTCTATTGGTATTACACATTCTATTGGTATTCAATGGGACCAAGTTTGCAGGCATAGGTCTACTTAGTCAGGTTGAGATACAAAAGGGGTTGACCCGGCCGCACCCCTCTATCCGGTGAAAATTCTATGAATTTGACCAGGTTCAGGAATTACTCGAAATTCTTTGAAATTGACCATAAATTTCAAACCAAAAGGCAGAGTCGGCCCCCTCTTTGTCTGAATCCCTGCTAATAGGCCTTTAGGAATTGGCACAGCCTAAAATTACATTGAACTTAGGACTCTCCTACAAGTAAGAAGCACCTACCAGGGCTAAATTTGATAGGACTGTTAATATACTAGTACGATTTCCAGAATTTTGTAAATAGGAGAAAAAGACATGTTCAAACTGTCCTAAGTGTTCATTCTCTGTACTTGTGTGTTCCTTACCAATATAGCATCAAGTTCAGTAGGCCTATGACATAGGCTTGAGCAGGCCTAAACCATTGAAAGTGAAAGTAGAAGACAATGAGAGTCAAGTTGATTACTACGGATGCTCTAGCTTATGTGCATGAATAACATGACAGCGTCCAGATGACTTCATTTGGGTGGCAAAGGTGGCACTTTCATCGTTAGGGTCATCCAAAGTCAGCGAATGCTTTGGTGGGAAACTAGAATTGATGTGTTTCGACTTCCCAAATATAAGCAATGTAAACATTGTTTGAATCTGCGTGCCTTACCCTTTAATTTGTAGGGGTGGGTCGATTCTGAATCGCGATTTTTTTAAGGTGTAGTACCACCACCTGTTGCCGTGGGGCGAACATACGAGCTTTCCCTCTTCCTTTATTAAACCAGACACAGCCTTAAACGAAGGTGCCAAACATTAAAGGGCGTGAGAAGTGCTTCCGGAAAAAAAAAAAACTTGCTGCATGGAGCAAGTAAAGGACTACAGAACTGTCTCCTTTTCACTAATTAGGCTACTTTAATCATGTCCCTGTTTACTTTGCTCAATTAGCAATCAAACATGGGATTCACTTATTTACTTTGCTGGATGACTAGAGCTCTTTATTAAGGCAGCATGTTTGATTGCCACATTATGAAATTTAAATGGACGTAGAACAGCACAGCATGAACACGATTGCCATTGCCATACCATTTTGTGGTATGATTTTCATAATTTATTTCTCCCATTCACGTTTCATCCGCATTGCAGAATGTTTTCCACCTTGTGTATTTTTTGATGCTTGAAATCCAGGGCGATCTGAAAATAAATTTCTTTATTTTTATTATATCATTATAGATCTTCTAAAAAGACGAGGATTTTTTTAAAGTGTCATGAGACCACTTGCAGTCATGGGGTAGGCAGTCACACGTAATTTCTTGAAACACACACCTGAAGAGGCTTAAACGATTTAAAATGCCGTTGGGAAGAAGCCTGAGTTTAGATTTCGCTAATTGCAGGCGCTCCTTCCTTCCCTAAATCTGCTCCCGTGTACTTGGCTTAAATAACAATCAAGCTATTTCAGAAGCCTATAAAGATTAAGATGTGATGGCGAAAAGCAGAAAAACCTAAATGGGCTTGTTAGATTGAAAGAATGCCAATAATTTGAATAATTAGAAAAAAAAATCTTCCTCTGAATTACATCTCTCATTGTAGCATTTTAGGACATTATTCAAGATGAATTTAAAACAGATTTGTAAAGATCGCCCTGGATTCTAAAAAATACACCGGCTGGAAAAAATTCTGAAAAGCAGATGAAACATGAACGTGAGATCGCTATGAATTATCACACTCGCACGAAATGGTGTGGCCATGGCAATTGTGTTTATGCAAATCTGTGCCATTTAAATTTCTAAATGCAGCAATCAAACATGTCTTAATAAACAGCTCTACTCATTCAACTTACAGAGTAAACGAATCCACATTTGATCGCTAATCAAGCAAAGTAAACGGGAACAGGTTTACTTTTCTTCGAGTTGCCTAATTGGTTAATAGGAGATGATTCTGTTTTCATTTGCTTGGCTCCTTTCAGCACGTAGCCGAAAAATAATGATGTCAGTCAAGTTTTTCCGGAAGCATTTCTCATGCCCTTTGATGTTTGGCACTTTCGTTCAAGGCTGCGTCTGGTTTAATAAAGGAAGAGGGAAAGCTCGGATGTTCGCCCCACGGCAACAGGTGGTGGTACTACGCCTTAAAAAAATCGCGATTCAGAATCGACCCACCCCTATTAATTTGGGACTATTTTCAAAGCCTTAGTACTTAAGGGGTGTTTTCAAAGCGTACTGTTGATTTTTGGTATCGGAGCATGAATTGGGTGAAAAAATAAGCCCATACTCGCCCTCCTCATTTTGATTAAAAGATTTTTGGGGTATGTGAGTTTTGGCATCAAGATCAGTCAAATTAATAATGGTCCACGGACCATGTGCTCATCTCAGATTTTGTTTGTCTGGAAGTGAGAGAGAGGGCAATTCATGCAGATCCATCTATGCTGAACTTGAGCTGGGTATGAAATATGATAGTATAAAATTGTGTAGTGTATACCTACACAGAGCAAATTACATGTGGAGCCTGATATTGACCACAAAAGAAGAGACTGGTGGGCCTCAATGCACTCAGATAGGTTTGAATTTATCACATTGTGCTCCCTGGTCGCAAGAAAACACATCAAACCGGGCTGATTTTTAGCTTACTGGCCCTATAGGCCAATAAGCTGTTGTTGTGGTGTGGTGTCCATCGTCTGGAGCATTTTTTAGGTTCAATGAATTTTCATGTAAATTTGCAGTAACATACTGCTAGACCAGGGATACTCATTCTTTTCCAGAATGAGCCACAGTGGGTGCAGGCGTTTGCTTTATCCAACCTGTCCCACACCTGATTCTACTAATGAACCCTTAAAGCTTTTGCCATAGACCCTTGATAAGTAGAATCAGGTGTGTAACTGCATGGTTATAATGAAAGCCTGCATCCACTGCGGCTCATTCTGGAAAAGAGTGAGTATCCCTGTACTAGACCATATCTCCAGCCATTTTTCTCAGATTTTTGATTGAATCATTTTTTCTGTTTTATGGGCCCTTGAAATTTTGGCTCCAATGTCAAAGATAGGACTGAGAAATTTCTCAAAAACTGAGTGATAAATTTTATTTCTAAATCAGGCAATCAACTTACCTTGGTACCATCAATGTACAGTGCGAGCACCATTTTGATTGAAATCGACGGAGGTAGGTCTATTGGGGGCGCTGTACCATGAATAACTGTACTATGAAAAATATGCAAGATGGCCTGATAAGGCCAATGGTTGCAGATAGAGATTGAGTTTGTGTTATTGACATATAGGAAGTCATATATAACCTATATTTTGGCAATATTAAATATGACCACTTTGAAAGGTCAAACTCAAGGTCAGGAAATATATTAACAATGGTAGAAGATATGACTTGAAATCTCCAAAAAATTATTTCTCAAAAACTGTCATAACTTTTTTCTAAATCTGGCAATCAACTCACCTTGCTGCACATTATGTACAGCGTGAGTGCCATTTTGATTGAATCGTCAGAAGTGGGTCTAGTGAGGGCGCTGTATTTTAACATTGGGTCTTATGAAGAATGGGTCAAATCGCCTGTGGAAGCTAAATAATTGCAGATAGAGATTAAGTTTGTATTAACATATAAGAAGTAATATATGACCTATATTTTGGCTGTGTTAAAGTTTACCTCAGATGACTTTGAAAGGTCAAACCTGAGGTCAAGCGAAACGTTACAATTTTCCAAGGTTTCGAGGCTAGAAAATATTGAAGATTGGGAACATATGTGCATTGAACACTTATAGGAAGTCATGTTTGAACTTTCATTTGGTGGCCTTGAACTTGACCTTCGGCGACCTACGAAGGTCAAACTTCACATAGTGAAATTTCAATGACTTCTATCACCAAAACCATTACAGACAGAGCTTAGATTTGTATTGTGGCCATATAGGAAGTCATGTATGAAGTTTCATTGGGTGACCTTGAACTTGACCTTCAGTGACCTTGAACGGCCAAACTATACAGTGAAATTTCAATGACTTATATCAGCAAAATCGTTACAGTTTCGCTTTGTATTGAAGATGTATAGGAAGTCTTACATGAACTTTCATTTGGTGGCCTTCATATTGACCTCCGAAGTCTTACTTGACCTAGAGAAAATTCAATGACTTCTTTCACTAAAAAGTAGGGCTGTCGCTCTAATTAATCATGATTAATTTAAGCGCAATAAAAGTAACTGCCACTATGAGGTAGACAGACGTGATTGCTTATTACCTTTTCTATGACACTCACCTACTGCGGTCATTTGAAATGCTTCCTGGGAAGAAAACTGTGATTTGAAGTCCACTACTAGCGAGGTTGGACAGCCTCCATCGCCTTGGCATAATTTGCTTACCTTAAATCAATTACCCTGTACTTTGCCTGACTTGCAATCAAGCCATTTATTCAGCCAACTGACAAATCAAAATCAAAATGTGGCCTATAATGATTAAGAAGAGAGAATGAGAACCAGACAGACCTAACCAGGCTGCTGCGTTATATTAAAAGATTTTCAAATTCGTTAACAATTTACATGTCACATTCTATACCCTTAAACAAAATTTTTTTCACCTTCACTATTGGTTATTTAGATGCTCAAAAGTAAATAAAATCAAGTGCTATGAGTTACATTATTGTAAATTACTCTCGGTTAATTATCTAATAAAAAATGCCTCAAATTTGTGGCAAAGATTCGCCTGAACGTTAATTGCCAAATCTATGGTGCATTTGACTATTGCCTGCAATGCAAACGTATTCTCTCTCACATTCATGTTCGGTATGCTTCACTAAATGTTTTCCACTTCACGTAGCCTATATTTTTAAGCTCTTAAAACCAGGGCCATCTTTGAATAACTTCATATTTTTTTTCAGAAATATAATGCATACAAAATTCCTTGATGAAAGGTGGAATTCAGAGGTCTGCTATTTATTCAGATTATTGACATTTTTTCAGTCTAACACGGCAACCTGGTTAGGTCCGTCTGCTTCTCATTATCTCTTCTTAATCATTATACGCCACATTTTGATTCTGATTCGTCAGTTGGCTGAATAAATGGCTTGATTGCAAGTTAGGCAAAGTACACGGGAAATTATTTAAGCTGAGCTAATTATGCCACGGCGATGGAGGCTGTCCAACCTCGCTGCTAATTAGTGGACTTCAAATTACAGTTTTCCTCCCGGAAGCATTTCAAATGACCGCGTCATAGAAAAGGTAATAAGCAATCACGTCTGTCTGCCTCATAGTGGCAGTTACTTTTATTGCGCTTAAATTAATCGCGATTAATTATAGTGACAGCCCTACTAAAAAGGTAACACATGAAGCCTAGGTTTGTGTTAGTGACATAGGAAGTCACATATGAACTTTTATTTGGTGCCATTCAGCTTGACTGTTGACATTTGAAGGTCAAACTTGACATAATACAATTACAATGACTTGTCTTGCCAAAAACGGTCACAGATGGGGTCTAGGTTTGTATTACAGACATATAAGAAGTCACATTAAGAACTTTCATTTGGTGACATTCAACTTTACTGTCATACCTTCGAGCGTCAAACTCAACAGTGAAATTAAAATGACTTGGATCACCAAAATGGTCACAGACTGAGCCAAGGTTTGTGTAGAGACACTTAGAAAGTCATATATGAAGTCCATTTGCTGGCCACTGCTTGACATTCTGCGACCTTTAAAGTTCACCATTGACATATTGATTACATATTGACATAATTTAATGACTTGTATCACTAAAACTGCTTCAGATCTTAGGACTGTATTACAGAAGGTCTTATAAATGTAATATGTGAACTTTTATTTAATGACTTTGATATTTTCATTGATTCAAATGTCAAACTTCACATGAAATTTTCATAACATGTATCATCGCTGTAAGACTGCTTGCTGGTAAGCTATAGGACCCTTGGTCCTATTTTTGGTATTATGTGTGTTTAGATGCCCCTGCAAACCAAATATCAAAAGTATAGCTCAAAGAATAAGGGTCATGGAGCCGCTTGATTTCTGCTATTTCTCCTTTTGCCTAGACCCATACACCCACCAAAAATCAGAAGTCTAGGTCCAAAGCAAGGGTCCAAAGGATAATAACACGTGGCCCTTTGCAATGTTGACCATGTCAACAGACGACAGGCGCCACACCACAACATATCTCACCGAGGTGACCTAAAAAGTAATGTTAAAATCCATGCTGCAGAGTCAGCTATCAGCGACAGCGCAAGTTCTTAACTGGGGTATTTTTGGGACAGCCTGACCATGTTGATTTTTTGTAAGAAAAATCCCGCTGGATAAGTGCTCAGGACTTGTTGCATTATGTTTTGAACGGGTTGTAACATTATGCGTGAGAAAATGCGTGAGAAAATGTTAAAATTTGTGTCAAAAATTGAAACATTACGCGTTAGTAAAAATGTTACGCTATGCATCATATTGTTACATTATGAGTAGGATAGTTCATGCATAATGTAACAAAAACACATAGTGTAACACCTGTTACATTATACATTGTTACATTCCTAGTTGTTACACCCCTCCTGGTTTATTTATTTAAAAATCCTTCCTTTAATGTTTGTCTTAATGTTTGTCTCCATTTGATTTCTTTCTCTTTCCTCTGTGTGCCACTGCCTTATGTATAGTCTTTGCTCTACATGTTCATGACTTGAGGTAGCTGTTGCCTGATGTGAATTGTACCTTGTCCAGTCTGTTGGGCTATCAGTGACCTTACCGTATGCACTTACTGTATGTCGCCTTAGATAAAAGTGTTCTCTCAATTAATGTAATGGAAATTAAACATAAGAATACTCAAAATCAAGTTGCAGTGTGACTATACGTTATCCTAAGTGTGAACATTCTGTATTTATGTAAGCCTGCTTAATGTAACTTTTTCATTCAACAAAACTGTTTTTCAGAGCATGTGTTTGTGATGATGAAACAGCTTGATATGTATGCAGTAAGGGGCAGCATGGGGTTTAATAAATGCGTATGCCAAACAATATGGAAGTGTCAAGTTTGGCGTATGCCTGCGTTCTACCTGTGTTCCTGTGCGTTTCCTCAGGGTTTGCTGGTTTTTTACCACAGTCTTAACAAATTCAAGAAGTGTTAATTGGATGTTCTGTATTACCTATAATTATGAGTGTAAGCGTGGGTTCCAATGTGTCCACTTGCGCTGTGATGAATTGTTGTCATCTTCAGGGGTTGTTCTGATTAGTTGTGCATCTGGTGGTCCTGTGGTACTTGGCCCTTTCATTGTTGCTTACTACTATATTTATTATTATTATTATTAGTAGTAGTAGTAGTAGTAGTGGTAGTGGTGGTGGTGGTAGTAGTCAAAGTAGTGGTGGCAGTGCAGTGCTGGTTGGCGTTTTTGTAGTAGTCATAAAAAATAATTGTAAGACTCAAAAACTCATTTATATGACAGAATAACAATTATTTATTTTCTAAACAGCCATTGTACCAGGTAATAATTTAAGATGCTTAAAAAAAATCACCTTGGTGTGGTTTAATAAGTGTATTCTATGTATAGCGTGCCATCTAGTGGTAAATTATTATATTTCGCATTTTGCAGATCGCCACAATTAACAGCAACTCACAAGCTTTTACTTTTTCAGGACAATATTTATACTGCTGAATTTACTGAGGTAGTCTGTGGGTGAGAGCTCTCATCAAGGGACAAGGATTCAAACTAGCAATATCTGAGTTGTTGGGAAATTTTTCTAAACAATATTATTTTCCATATATTATTACCATTTCACCCATTCATACATCCCATAGATACATCCATTCCTGCCATTCAGGCCTGTCACCCTTCCCAAGCAAAGTTGGGACGGGGAACATTTTTAATTATGACGCGATTTGACACAGCTGATGTCAGCACATGATTGTAATCTTTGAGTGATAATCATTTACGCTCTAGATTACTTTGGCAAACCTCTGTCAAATGCTAATATATATATGTAACCTTGTGATAAGATTACGTAACAGTAGCCCTAGACCCCTTGATAATCAACAGTTGGACCATGAAATCATGTATAAAAATAACCTTTTATTACAATTCTAGCAAAATATAAAAATAGTTGTTCTATATGACACAAAAACCAGACATAAAAAGGAGACAGACTGGGTTTTCAACAACTTTCAATTTAAAGACACTATTATACAATCTCCAAAGTGCGATAGTGCTTTGAGTTTCACAGGGAAACTAAATTCAACACGAATAAGCTACAGTGGACTGGAGCAGGTTCCTTGCTCCACCTCAGCAATCGCTCCCTACGGTGCACCAGTTGTAGGCACTTCAAACGGCAACACAGGACCTGAGTCCGGTAACTCGCATCATACTGCTCAACACTGGCTCATGCATACCAGTTACTACTATGAGACTGCTTGTCCGACAGCCGTGCCCCAGCCATAGAAAGAGAGACGCTAACAAAGTTTCTGTCGTCTTAGCTGACCGCGAGGAGAAAAACAATTCTCTTCCGCCCTGTGCCACAGGTAATTACGTCCTGCCTACATACCTAGCCAGTTAAAATGTTCCACCTGGCTACACTCACCCCCCACGAACAGATCAGTGTCCCCACTGGTTACTGCTAATCCTACTCTCCCCCCTTCGGATAGCAGATCTAGGCCAATTAAAAGGGTTTGACCGTCTCACTGCCAAGGGGGGCATCGCTTCCTGTTCTATATCAATCGCCTGTGCCAGGTGGTCCTCTTGCAGCTCTGTGGCTTGTTCTTCCTCCTCAAGACCACCCTCTGCTCCAACAAAAGTTTCAATTATTATGCTCCCAGACTCCGAACTCTCATCACAACTGTCTGTATCCTGCTCCATACACGTCTGCCTGTCCTCTATAGAATTTGCTCCAGGGGCACAAAGCCGAAGCTCAACTCTGTTAACATTCCTAGGAGGCCGCGATCCATCCACTGGCCTAACAGTGTAGACTGGTCTATTAGGACTTAACTGACTCACAATTTGATAGGGGGTAGGAAGCCAGTGGTCCTGGATCTTATTCCTTCCAGCTGCCTGCCGGTTTCGGATATAAACAAGCTGTCCTGGATGCAGCTGTGCATCCTTTGTGGGTGGCCCCTGGTAGTGCCGCCTGGCCTCTGCCGCTCTTCGCATATACGTGCCAGCCTGATCATATGCCACTCGAAGGCGCTCTTGATGACCCATTCACTAACTCCTCCACTGAATTGCTCCTCTTCCCTGCCCAGCATAAGATCTAAAGGTGTGCAAGGTGCCCGCCCAAACAGAAGAAAATAAGGGGAATACCCAGTGCTTTGATGCTCGGTAGTGTTGTACGCATATACCACCTCTGGGAGATACTCGGCCCACCTCCTTTTCTTCTCTGGAGGGAGAACACGCAGCAAGTCGTGGAGTGTTCAATTAAACCTCTCGCACTGACCGTTCCCCTGTGGGTGGTAGGGAGTCGTCCTACTCTTCCTCATCCCGTACAACTTACAGAGCGACTGCACCACCTCTGCTTCAAAACACCTTCCTTGGTCTGAGTGCAACCGGGCTGGCGCACCATAGGGTTGAATCCACCCCTTAACCAGGCATTTTGCCACCGTGGTGGCCCGCTGATCACGAGTTGGCACAGCTACTGTGAATTTGGAAAACACATCCGTCAAAATTAAAACATTCTCTCTCCCATCCGAAGAGGGTTCCATAACTGTAAAATCCATTGCCACTACTTCAAAGGGCTGGGACGCCAACAAGCTGCCCATAGATGTCACAACCTTGGGCTGGGGTGCCTTCGAGACAATGCACCTCTCGCAGGATTTACAGAATTCTTCCACATCTTTATACATTCGTGGCCAATAATAGCGTCCACGGACCAGCTTGAAGGTTCGCTCAAACCCCTGGTGGCCGTGGCCTCTATGCATCTGACACAACACTTCCCCCTGCAGGGCTCGAGGCAAAAATCAGCTGTCTCTGTGGGCCCTCCCTCGGTTTTACTCTTTGACGATACAGAACCCCATCACACTCAACCACCCTCTCCCATTGCCGCAACAGCTGTAATGTTCCTGGAGATTCAACCAAACATTCTTCGCGGCTGGGCTTTTTTGCTCTACCCCAATACTTGAGAAAGGCAGCAACTTCAGGATCAGCTTGCTGTAACCTGGCTAGGGACTGTGCACTATAGCGCGGGAAGCTGGTCGTGGATTCGGTTTGGGTGGTTGACCCCACTGCCTGCTCATCACACTCAATGTGCTGAGACACAGGTAGAGCCGGATGGTAATCTGGACGATAGCCCCCTTCCTTCGAGAGTGGCTCGGAATACTGCCTGGACAAAGCATCAGCTGCTGTGTTCTGCCGACCAGGGCGGTATACTATCTCATAATCAAATCGGGCCAGCTCAGAGACCCACCGCTGCTCCACAGCGCCTAATTTTGCTGTCTGCAGATGGCTCAGTGGATTGTTGTCAGTCAAGATTGTAAACTTCTTGCCAATACAATACTCCCGAAATTTATCTGTAACCGCCCACTTGAGACCCAGCAACTCCAGCTTCATGGCGCTGTAATTTTCCATGTTCCTCTCTGCACCCCGTAGCCCCCTGCTTGCATACGCTACTGGCCTCCTCTTCCCATCAACCTCCTGAGACAGTATGGCTCCCAGCCCCTGGTGGCTAGCATCAATCTCTAAGGTGAAGTGCTTAGAAAAATCGGCGTATGCCAGCACCGGAGCAGACACTAGTCTCTGTTTGAGGGTCTGAAATGCCAGCTCACACGCAGGGCTCCAATGTTTGCAGAATAAGCGAGCAGGTAGGGGCTGCCGCTGCTGACCTTTCTTAAATGAGCCCAAGGCAGAGAGGGCATGGAGGGGAGCAGCTATGCTTGCAAAGTTCCTCACAAACCTCCGATAAAAGCTTGCAAAGTCAAGAAATGACTGCAACTCAGCCCCACAACGAGGGCTTCTCCATTCTGCCACTGCTCTAATCTTCTCCGGGTCAGTGACCACCCCCTGTGCTGAGATGATATGACCCAGAAAAGACACCTCTGACCGGAAAAAAGAACATTTACTGAGCTTAACCTTCAGGTTGAACTGCTCAAACCGTGAAAGGACGAGATCTAGTCGCTGCAGATGTTGTTCAAATGTTGACGAAAAAACTACAACATCGTCCAATTAGAGCAGCAAGGCTTGGAACCGTTGATCCCCCAAAATGTGCTCCATGAGCCGCTGAAACGTCCCTGGTGCATTGCACAAACCGAACGGCATTCTTTGAAATTCATACAACCCGAACGGCGTGCAGAATGCTGTCTTCGGTCTATCTTTTTCCGCCACTTCCACCTGGTTATACCCGCTGGCTAAATCCAGCGTCGAAAACCATCTCGCACCAGTCAAAGAGTCTAGGGATTCTTCAATACGTGGGAGTGGATACGCATCCTTTCGAGTCTTCGCATTCAGTCGTCTATAGTCAACACACAACCGAATTGACCCATCTTTTTTCCGAACTATCACTAAGGGCGAAGAGTACGGACTATTACTCTCTCTAATCACTCCCTGCTCCAAAAGCTTCTTAATATGATCTTTCACCTCTTCATACTGACTAGGGGAATTCGCCGATATCTCTCACACACAGGTGCAGCATCCATTACAGGTATTTCATGTTGAATAAGGTTGGTGCACCCCAGGTCACTATCACCAGAAGCAAAAACGTGAGTATTTACATAAAAGTTGCCTCGCTTGTTCTGCCTGACTGTCAGAAAGCCCCGGGAAGCACAATTTGGCTATCTCTGGGGATACTTCTCGAACCCCAGCTGCTACTTGCCGCTCCTTGATCATAACTTGTTCCTGACGTGGTCCCACCCGCTCAAAACAAATTGAAATGTCTTTCCCAGCTATGACTTCAGCAGACTGCAGCAACGCGAGGCGTGTAGAAGCTTTCAACATTACATCAGTTTTCCCAACATTGATAATCGGGATAGCCAAATTGCTATTACCAACCTCTACATATGCACTAGAGACCACAAGGCCCCTAGGCAAGCCCCCCTCCTCAAACCCCAATGGCTCGGCTAACATAGCAAGTTTTCCTACCGGTCTTCTATTGGGTGCAGACGCTGAGACCAAACACACTGAACCAGCGGGGACCAGGGTGGGAGTGACAGCAGAAACGTAACTCTTACTCGCAACAGCTACGGCCTGCTCATTAAGGCATGCTGCAAAGGCATATTCCCAACCCGTACCAAACACCGAGGGCGGCAGTGGGCCAGAACTCTTGTCACAGAGCACTAGTTCATAACACTTCTTAATCACATTCATACCAATTAAACCTGGCACTATTCGCTTGCGTTCTTGTGCAATCTCACTAACTGGATCTTTTACCACTACTATACCTCTCCCTGGTATAGTCCTACCCAGTGCCACTGCCTCGATGTCAGTTTCAAAGTAACCGATAAATGGAATATCCAGACCCTGAGCCGCACTCAAATGTAACCAGCTACAGTCATCTAGCCCCTTTCCCAAATTTGGCTTCAATTGTTGGTTGAAAAAACGGAGAAAACCGAGGAAACATTTGACCCTGTATCTAACAAACATTTAAACTTCACGCCTCCAATGGAGATCTCCACCGTAGGGCTCTCCCCCACCAAACATTCATAAACCCAAGGATCTACATTAGATAGTGAGCCTGACAGTGCCCCTCCTGTGGTTTGACTCTCCACCACAGGGGGCACTAGTTTCCCACCTGCTCAGATATTTGGACAGCCCCATCGCTCACTATGGGGGTTGCCGCAGCAACATGGCGGCCCTGGTCATGGCCGGCCTGTGCGCTATCACAGTACCGAGCAATATGGCCAACCTTTTTGCAGTTAAAGCAGATGGGCTGGCCAGATGGATCAAATCTAGGCCCCCTTCTACGAATAGGTGCCCACTGAGGCCGAGACATCTGCAAATTAGCTACTTTCTGTGACAAATCATTTATCAACGTTTGCTGTTGCTGTAACATACCTAAAACCTTAGCAAGGGTGGGGTTGGGTTTTACCTCCACTGCAGCTGTCACAACACTCACCCCCCCTGCTGAAGCTTCTGTCTCGCATGAGTCCACTATTTTCCTCCGTCGCACCGCCCCAAACTCAGCATCCTCCTCCCACAGAATAGCTTCCTTGCGGAGATCAAAAAAAGATATCGTAGGCTGTTGTCTAATAACTTTCTTAAAGTTCTCTACGAAGGCTAATACCACACACATTCTCAGCAAATTGGTCGCGCAGGGCGAACTCTCCCGCCCACGCCTTACTTTACAGTGGTTTATTTCTTCCATAACAGCCATTAATGCATGAGAGTACTCACGCACTGACTCACCCTCTTTTTGCCTTCTCTCAAAGAACTGTTTCTGCAATTTGATGAGCGATGGAGGCTGCCCATATATCTCTGTAAGAATCTCCAACACCTGGTCCGGATCTGACCGTACCATTTGGGGTTGATACTTTATCTCTTGCTTAGCTTCTCCCCCCAGTTGTTCATAAATAAATGCTGCCTTTGCACCACTAGTAAAGGGGCGATAACTCAGGGTAGCATTTAACTCATCTAACCAATCGTAGAATGCAACACCTGTACCACCAGTAAAAGTTGTACACTTCTTTTCTTTAGGCAGATATACAATACGCTCTCTGCAACTAGTTGGTGCACTCCCAGTCCCTGCCACTCGCCCGCTAAGAGCGTCAGTCTTAGCCCTTAACTCATCTCTTAACGTATCATTAGCATTCTTCAACTTAGCTATAGTCTCCTTATCGAGCTGTGCTCTAGCTTTAAGGGCATTAACCTTTTGTTGTAACTCCTCCGACATAGTTACTGACCAAACTTACAGAGCAGGCAGGCAGAAAACTGTAACAATTATATTAGACAAAACCGGTGGAGACTTCTGTGGTGGCTGATCTGGCTTCCCCTGCTGTGATGGCCCCAGCTCTTCCGGTAGGGCACTGCTCCAATCCACTTTCTCTCCTAACACACCCACCCAAAGCACTACGCAAAACCCAGCTTGTCTCCTCTAACACTCCAACTGCTGCATTAAAAAGCAGGTCCCTGCTCGCAGCGCCAAACTGTAACCTTGTGATAAGATTACGTAACAGTAGCCCTAGACTCCTTAATAATCAACAGTTGGACCATGAAATCATGTATAAAAATAACCTTTTATTACAATTCTAGCAAAATATAAAAATAGTTGTTCTATATGACACAAAAATCAGACATAAAAAGGAGACAGACTGGGTTTCCAACAACTTTCAATTTAAAGACACTATTATACAATCTCCGAAGTGCGATAGTGCTTTGAGTTTCACAGGGAAACTAAATTCAACACGAATAAGCTACAGTGGACTGGAGCAGGTTCCTTGCTCCACCTCAGCAATCGCTCCCTACGGTGCACCAGATGTAGGCACTTCAAACGGCAACACAGGACCTGAGTCCGGTAACTCGCATCATACTGCTCAACACTGGCTCATGCATACCAGTTACTACTATGAGACTGCTTGTCCGACAGCCGTGCCCCAACCATAGAAAGAGAGACGCTAACAAAGTTTCTGGCGTCTTAGCTGACCGTGAGGAGAAAAGCAATTCTCTTCCGCCCTGTGCCACAGGTAATTACGTCCTGCCTACATACCTAGCCAGTTAAAATGTTCCACCTGGCTACATAAAGTTACATCCATTAATGACAGTTAGGTACTCTTATGCACAAAGTTTTATGTGAAAGGGGTAGTTCAGAGTTTTGGACATAGGACCACATTTCCAAGTTAGCCAGTCTACTATCTATCAGTGGAGACCGTTTTCAACACGCTGAGTTCGCTGGTGCTAGGCCAGCGCAAGTCAACGGTTTCTGCTAGCCTGCCAATAAAAACAGTCTTACCCACTCCACAGTACACCCGAGGCAAATAAATTATAACTTGTGCTTTTTTACATGACAGTATAAAATATATTAACAATAACGATAGCTCTGTGTATGTCTGCAGTCTGGATGCTCAGAAATGTTTCGACCAAGTATGGCATGATGGCCTTTTTTATAAGCTGTTATCATGTATCCCATTGAACCATTGGTTAGTGCTGTATGAATGGTATTCGAAGTTGAAAGCAGTAGTCCAGTGTTTCTCAAACCTCTCCTGGAGGACCACCTGCCCTGCCTGTTTTAGGTCTTTCCCTACCCCAGCACAGGTGATTCAAATAATCAGGATGTTATCAATCAGCTTTAGAGGGTCAGTAACGAGCTGATCATTTGAATCACCTGTGCTAAAGCAGGGAAAGATCTAAAACCTGCAGGACAGGTGGTCCTCCAGGAGAGGTTTGAGAAGCACTGCAGTAGTCAAATGGAATGGGGGTGAGAGTTATACTTTTAATATCACACGAGGTATCCGTCAGGGAAGCATATTGTCCCCGATATTTTTTACCATGTTTATTGATGATTTGCTTCAAGACCTATCTGATATGCCACATGGTTTACGGATAGCCGAACAACTTTTTAATAACTTTGCATACGCGGACGATATAACCCTATTGGCGGCGACCGTCCCCGGTCTCCAAATTTTAATTGATATGTGTTACGCCTTCGCGCGAAAATGGCGGTTTACTTTTGGTATTTCTAAGACTAAGTGTACTGTTTTCGGTAAAGTCGTATTCCAAGAGAGCCCTAAATGGAAGTTAGGCCACGATGAAATTTGCTGTTCTGAAACTATGGATGTTCTTGGGGTAAGTCTGAACAACAATCTCTCATCCTTTATACATGTTGAGAACCGTGTATCAGCTGCTAGGCGACGTGTCTTTAGTTTACTGAACGATGGTCTCTGTTATCCTGGACTAAACACCGATGTCAAATGCTACTTGTGGAAAACGGCTGTTCGCCTTATTTTGACTTTTGGGTGCCATTCGATTGACGTGTGTGCCAAAGACCTTGTATCCTTGGAAAGCATCCAGGGTGACACTGTTCAGCGCTTTCTTAGTCTCCCCAGGAGTTACCATAGAAAGCTACTTAAAGCTCTTGGGATTCCCGCAATCGTAGATGTTTTAAATAGAAACAGGGTTTCCCTATTTAATAGGACTTTTGCCAAGGATTACCCTGCACGGGACATTAATTTAATCTTTTTATCTCGTTTTATATCCCGTGGCAGCTATACAAATGGTACCTTACTCTCTAACCTAGTGAAAAGTGGTTTTTCCCCTGTTCAAGTGGCCTTTGGATCTGCGGCTCGCCTACGGAGGCTGGCTTCTGTTGTGCCAGTTGCTGAGGATGGTGTTCGCTCCGATCCCTCCTCTTCAGCAACGGGTACAATGCTGCCAACTCCGTAGAGCTGGCCCTGACCAAATTACTCACTCGAGCCTTCTGAACTGAACATGCAATGTATGTATTTTATAGTTTGTTTTATTATATACAATATGTGTATTTCTGTACGTGCAATTTATGTATTTTAATACTTGTTTTACTATGTATATTCTGTTCTTTCTCCCACGAGGAGGTATAAATAAATAAAATATCGCTAGACTATCAATGTAAATGTGTGTGTGTGTTGATAGAATAATGTTAGAAATAGAACTACCCTTTGCATCGCATTGCATTTTGAGAGACGAGTGTTGCTGTCTCTGCAGCAGCGTAGTTTAAGCTTTATTCCCTGTAGTTGGAGTGTTCTATGGTTCTAGGTCAGTGCAGAGCTGTATGTAGAGAGAGTCTGGCCAACTCGAATCATGGGCGCCATGTTTGCTACCAACGGCAGATGATTCTACGGCTTAATACGGCGTTCCATTTACCTCGGAAGTCGGAGGTCGGAGCTGGGAATGACATCACAGCCGAGTTATCAGCGTTCCAGTTTCGAAGTCAGAAAAAAGTTGCCAACCGCCATAAACCGGGAAGAAGAGTAATAAAACAAGATGGTCATGTCTACGAAAGCTATTCTCGCGTTTGTCTTGTCCGAATATAAGCAACTTCTGGACAAATATGCGGTTCTTCTGCAACCTTCACAGTGTATACAGCTAATTTATTGCAACAAACACGAGTCAGAAATAATAAACGGAATATTACAGGAGTTTCTAATTACTAAATTACTAAACAAACTCATTGCTGCCCAGGGGCAGGGAACCCCCTAAAATGGGGCCAAAATGCATGAACATTTCCCCTGAGTGAATGGGTTTGTGGACCCCATTGACATGGGTGTCATTTGAAAGGTCTAACTAAACATATTTGAATACAACATGTTTGAGCTTGCTCACTTGCCCCTGGGCCCCATGGTAAGGGGCCAAAATCTCATTTTCTCAGATTTCAACCCCCTCTACAGAGGCACAGGGGCTGGCCAGTGGTTTGGGACACATATTTCCTTGAAGCACATTCATAGACCTACAGTTTGATACCAAACTTGCTACAATCCGATGACATCAGATTTTTGACCCCTACTATATTTCCCTTTGCCCCAGAAATGGTAGTTGTTTCTGCAAAAACTGCAAACTTTTCAGCTGAGAACTTTTGGTTACTTTGATAGCATGTTTTTCTGGTTATAATTATGCAAAAATAAAGTATTACCCAGTCGTTGGAACGAAAACCATTTTCTAGGCATATTTTCAGCCTTAGCACATGGCCTACATTTAGTAATTTCAATGACAGAATCATGCCGGTGAGTAATGCAGTGGCATCTGAGGGCCCGAAGATCACAGGCATCCTGTAATGGTCTTCGGCCTTGTCCCTTACACACAGATTTTTCCAGTTTCTCTGAATCTTCTAATGATGTTATGCACTGTCGATGATGAGACCTTCAAAGCCTTTGCAATTTGACGTTGAGGAACATTGTTTTTAAAGTATTCCACGATTTTTTTACGTTGGCCTTCACAGGTTGGAGAGCCTCTGGCCATCTTTACTTCTGAGATACTCAGCCTCTCCAAGACATCCCTTTTATAGCCAATCATGGTACACACCTGATGCCAGTTAACTTAATTACTTGCTAAAGGTTCTTTCAGCTGATTCTCTTATATATAAATTTTTTAAATATTGTTTATTAAGTATCAAAAATATATGTTCCTGAGCGTCAAATTGCAAAGGCTTCGAAGGTCTTATCATCGACAGTGCATAACATCATCAAAAGATTCAGAGAAACTGGAAAAATCTCTGCGGAAGGGACAAGGCCGAAGACCAACAGCCCTCAGCTTGATATCTCAATACATTGGAAGTTGATAACTTTACCCTGCATAGAATAAGTATATTCAGATAATACCACCATGCTAGGGGGAAGGCTGGGGGGATAACAACACAATTATAGCAGTGGGGGGAAAAGACAAAGAAAAAACCCCCATTCATGAATCTATGCCCTTGTAGAGCTTCCTGTTTTTGCAAATTCACTAATTGTTTCCAAATGCAATTCCCATTTGTTATAGCAAAACCCTCTGAATTACAGAGAGTAATTATGAAATTAAGAACGCAAGGAAAAATACAGCACCACAGCTACTAGGCCTGACAATAAATCCAAAGTAAATAAGTCCGGTTGAGAGCCGAGATTGTCTTATTAAATTCATCCAGGTCTGTGTTTGAACATATCAAGCCAAAAAAGGAATAGCCCTACGGGTCCGAACAAGGTAATGATGGGGAGCAAAGTGGCCAGAAAATAGCAAAACTGAATTGTACCTGACGTACTGGCTCCCAAGGAGCTAAACACAGAATAACAACACACGTACCGGTTATGCAGGTCCTGATAAAGGTAAAGGCTGCGGTGTTACGTTAGCTAACTTTAATCAGGTAACCGCACATCTTAGCTCTGCAGCGCAGGGCCCAGGTTACCAGTATGATGAGTCAGTCCACAATCTCACTAAAGAGGTGGCTTCTTAGGCCGAGGAGATTCACTGCTTCTTGCCCTCTATGTGGGTGATTTGAAGCCTTGCTGGGTATAAAATAGCTGGTCGCTGACCAAAGTCGTAAAGCTTAGCCATATGATTGCGGTAACAGCGCACTGCTCCAGAACCTCAGGACAATAATCCACATAGATTTGGACCGGTGTATCCAGGTACTTTAGGTCATTCCTCCCTCTATGGTCCTCTCGGACGACCAACTCTTTGACTTGATGTTAGTGAAAGCAAACAATCGCTGGTCTGGGCTCATCCCCTTGTCTTAGCTTAGCACATATTGTGCTATGAGCACAGTCTACCTTCAGAGGAGCCTGAAGTACTTAGTTGCCGAATACCTTCACCAGGGCATCACAACAAAAAAGGAGTGGGCCGAAGACGCTCGATAGACTCTGGTAAACCAATGATTCTGATTTTATTTTGTTGGCTTTGCCCCCTTGGTCGGTGTTTTTGCTTTGAATTCAGCACAAGCCTCAGTAAGGGTGGAGCACACTGCTTCGTGGGTTCGGATGTGTTCATCTGTTGAGTTGGCATTGGTCTCCAGACTTGCAATTTGCTCGCCAAAATCAGTCACATTCCTCACCGCATCTCATTTTGTATCGGGAGATGTAAACGCCGATTTGAATGCGGAAGAGAGGGATGAGGATTTGAAGCTGCAGTGCTCCTCGAGCATGCTAGTTAGGACATGTATGCTAATCTGGTTAGCTTCGGTGGTCGGTACATCTTTTTCCTTAGCCGGTTTAGTTTTTGTGGCTATGTCCAAAGGGAAAGATGGTGTCTGTCTTTACTAAAAAGATGCAGTCAAAGTTTGGGTTGTGGGAGGTTGTAATCAGTAAGGTCACGGGAGAGCAGGATAAATAAGTTTACTCCATTCCACTCTTCACTAGAAGTTCCCCAGGAAGTTGCATTATCAGCATAATCGTAAAGCACTGGGGAATTCTCTGTGTCTGAAATGGATTGATGCAAAGCATAAAAAAGACTGTTGTCTGACAAATCATCTTTCAGATTGTTTTTGGAAATAATGGGCAATGTGTTCTCAGGACAGAGGTGGAGAAGGGCCATGCCAACTCCTATTAGTGCCATCTTCAAAAATCTGCATCTGTTCCTGTCTGGGGCTGCATCTCTGCTCTGGGAATGGGCAACTTACATATATATGAAGGCACAATTGATGTAGTTAGGTACACACAGATTTTTTAATAATATATAAAAAATAATATATGCTGGCTTTCAGATGTCATCTTTTTCAGGGATGCCCCCTGACTGTTCCAGCAGGATTATGTCAGTCCACATCCTGCATGTATAACCACAGCGTGACTCCATAGTCATAAAGTGGGGCTACTAGACTCGCATGCCAGCAGCCAGGACCTGTTTCCAATTGAAAACGTGTGGCAAATTGTGAAATGTAAGATGGAAGACCTGAGATCCATGACTATTGACTGCCTGAAATCTGCTATCACTCGGCAAACTCCAACAACTGGAGTCCTCGTTTCCAAAATGACTGCTGAGTGTTATTAAAAGGAGTGGCGATGTTACACAGTGGTGAACATGCCACCGTTCCACCCTCATTAAGATTCATTGCAGACATCACATTTTGAAATGGCTCTTAATAGCTATTATTAAATCACTATTATGAAAAAACAAACAATAAACCTGATGAGTAAAAATATAAATATATATTTATTTTATGTAAATTTATATTTCCCACACTGTCCTACTTCTTCTGAAATGGAGGTTGTACAAGCCATATGGTATAATAAATTAATCTTGGAAAGAGGGTTTATAGCCACTCAGAATATGTTTGAACGTAGTCAGAAGTTGGCAGTTAGAAAATTAGAAACCATTTTCTACCTGGGTGCATGATGACGTTTTCAATTAAATCTTTATTTTAGGTCTTTAATCAGAAAATTTTCTGATTAAATTAAATTAAATTAAATTTTTTCTGTATTAATTTTCTAATACACCCGTCGCTGAAACCTACAATGGCCCATAAAAATCCAATTTTGGTGCAGGTCTGACTGTTTCTTGAAACCAGTTCTCGTCCCTATGAATCTGACCCAACAGGCCAGTGTTAAGCTGTAGTTATTAAACTGAGGCTGGAGGAAAATGACACATTGATGTGTCTTGTATTATTTCTGTCAGATCTGAGGCCCAGCTCAGCCAGATTGGTTCAGACCTTTAACACTCATTCCTCTGTGTAAAGCAGTGGCTTCCTCTCTGCTATGACCCCTAACCTTCAAATACACACTAAAGCCGCATATCAAGCAGTATTTTGCTGAAGAGTACCCAGGGACAAGAAAATTGCAAATAATACTTGAAGATACATATGTATAGTAAAGGCATAGATGCTAAAAAATAACTTTTAACATCATATCATTTGCTATTTATTTACCTTGATTTAATTATTCATAAAGCTTGTACATATTTGTTTAATTTAGGGTTTTTTGTTTTTGTATATTTAATGTTATGTATAATGTCTGATACGCTGAGAGCTAAGTCAACCGGAATCAAAGTCCCTGTCTGTGTATGCATCCATCCATCCATCCATCCACTAAAGCGGCTTGTCAGAATCTGATGTTTCCTATGGCATCAGCGTATGATGTCAAGGGGTCTTGTGCCAGTGGTATCACTGAGCTAAGGGAGGTCAATCGCTGACGTCCACGTGCCCTCCTTCCTTTAACAGCACCAGTAAGGGCAACTGTCTCTAAAGCATTCTTGCGAAGTGTGTGGCCCAAAAGCAAATTTGTCGGGTTACAATATTTTGAATAAAGTACGGGGATGTTTTGGCTCTTTCTAGGACGCCTGCGTTGGTAACGATCAGTCCATGATATTGTCGCGTATGCTGCGGCTCTTCACAACGCTGTAGACTGTATTACCTTACGGCAGCTTTGTGGTATGTCACGTCTGCTGGTTATTGTGAGAAGGTTCTCTGTGATAAGTAAATGGTTCTGGCATGCAATAGCTCTGTGTCCCAGAGTGCTTATTTTCCCGTACTTAACACTGGCGACAAGGATGGAGTTTTCACTCCCGCCACCTCCCCCTTTCCTCGCACTGCCTGGTGAGCCTCCCGTTCCGTGGACCCGCTGGCATGAGGCATTCGAGACGTACATTACTGTACTCTCGGGGGAGAATATCAGTGAAGCACGGAAAAAGGCTATGCTAATCCACTGCCTAGGTATTGATGGACAGAAAATCTTAAAGACCCTCAGGACTGCTACGGACTACACCGCATGTGTAAGGCTGCTGTCAGGACATTTTGCCGCTCCGCAAAACGTGATTTTGCGGAGAATTTTATTTTGCCAGCATAAACAGAGAGCGGGTGAGTCAGTGCGTCAGTACCTGGCCGAATTGCAGTGCCTAGCAAAGGCGTGCAAGGTCGGCATATTAGAAGATGAAATTATTAGAGATCAACTAGCTGAACACACAAACGATTCCAAAACAAGAGAAAGGCTGATAACAGCCCCTGATGACTTGACGCTCACTGCAGCCGTAGAGATTGCGTTCAAAGTTGAATCTGCCTTGGAATTCGCCTCGCAGCTAGCCAGCCACACCCCCGCTCAGCTTAGCCTTGCAGCGCAGCAGGTAGAACAGCCCCCTCCCCCCAGCCCAATCGCACTCCGCGACGACTCCTATGTGAACCGCATGGGGCGCCAGCACCCACCCACGCATCAGAGCTGTGGTAATTGCGGTTCCTCAGCACATGCTACAGGGGTCAAGAACTGTCCAGCGAGAGGGCAGACATGTCAGCGCTGCGGGAAGAGAAACCACTTTGCCAGGGTCTGCCACACAGCCCCAGCCATCAACCTTGGGCCTCGCTCAGCACAGTGCTCCTCACCCACAGTCATCCACTCCATCCATGCAGTGAGGGCTACCACCACACTATTCAAAACATGCACAGTACAGCTGGATGGTGTAGATGTGCCACTGTTACTGGACACAGGGGCTGCAGTCTCTCTGCTGAGCCTATCTACCGTTCAACAGTGCTTCCCACAGGCGACATTCTCCATGCCGTCTGAAGTGCTACGTGGCTACAGCAACTCAAGGATTGAACTGGTGGGCTCACTTAGCGCAACGGTCCGGTAAAGCACTAAGACCCTCTCCTCCTCCACTTTCCAAGTGTCACGCCATGGCGCCAACCTTATGGGCCTGTATTTGCTTTCAGCCTTGGACTTCAAACTGCTGGATGGGGTGGGATCTCCAGTCTTCCACGTTTCCCCACCATGGCAACAGCAATGGCCCTCCCTGTTTTCTGGACTGGGCTGCCTCTCGGCCTTCAGCCACCAGCCCCTTCTCAATCCTGAGGTGCAGCGAGTCATTCAACCCTTACGGCACATCCCCTGGCCCTTCGCAATGAAGTGTCCACGGAGCTATAGAAGCTGCAGGCAGCTGGCATCATTGAGCCTGTGAACGCATCACCCTGGGTTTCAAATTTAGTCATCACTAAGAAGAAGTCGGGGGCTGCGTGTATGCGTCGATCTGAGGGCGTTAATAAGGCAGTAATCCCTGACAGATATCCCCTGCCCACAGTAGAGGAGCTGACCACCCAGTTCTATGGCTCTGCCGTGTTCTCTAAACTGGACCTCCGCCAAGGTTACCTACACCTAACCTCACTGCTTTCATCACCCACAAAGGGGTCTACCGGTACGTGAGAATGTCCTTTGGACTCAGCTCCGCCCCCAGCTGTTTCCAAAAGATCATGTCCACCATCTTTACGGGCCTCCCTGGGGTGGTAATATTCCTCGATGACATTGTGGTGCACGGCCCTACACCTGGCGCCCATGACAAACGCCTACAGCGTGTACTCAGGGTGCTGTCAGAGCACAACCTCACCCTAAATGAAGAGAAATGTGTCTTTGCCGCAGCTGCCATCGACTTTTGCGGGGTTCCATCTGACTGTAGAGGGCATCAGCCCACTCAACTCAAACGTGGAGGCGGTGCAGCGCCTCCCAGAGCCCATCTGCCCAGCCCAAGTTGCTTCCTTCCATGGAATGACAGCCTACAATCTGCATTTCCTCCCCCAGTACTCAGCAGCCACAGCCCCACTGCACGAGCTGCTACAGAAGGATGTGCCATGGGTGTGGACACCCTCCTGCTCAACAGCAGTCCAGAAACTTAAAAATCAGCTCACTTCACCACCAGCGCTTGCTCATTTCAGCCTCTCTTGCCCCACAATCCTCACCTGCGACGCCTCCAACATGGCCATGGGGGAGGTGCTCTCTCAGCTTCAGCAGGGCACAGAGCGACCCATTGCCTTTGCTTCTCGGGCCCTTACCCCAGCTGAACAGAAGTATTCGGTGGGGGAACGGGATGCCCTAGCATGTGTCTGGGCTTGTGAACGGTGGCATATGTACGTATATGGGCAACCATTCACTCTCAGAACCAAACACCAGGCTCTCACAACCCTCCTAGCAACATCAGGCACATTCCACTGGCCATTGAGGATCCATCGCTGGTCAGAGAGGCTCCAGCAATACAACTTCACCCCACAGTTCACCCCAGGTCGTGAGAACGTAGTGGTGCACCTGCTGTCCCGTATCATTCCCTGCCCCCCGGCCTGCGTCGGACCCTAACCAGGATGGTACGGAGCCCGACCTAGTACCAGGGTTCCCGCGGTCATAAAATTCCTGGAAAAGTTATGAAATTTGAAAAACCTGTTTTCCAGTCTGGAAAGGTTATGGAATTAAATAGCGGTTTTGGAAAAGTTTGGAAAAATACACTGTTTGCCTAATGCTTATAATATGTTCACTAAATCCCCGAAAGATGTCTATAGTTTACAGCAAAAGTACATACTATTATTTAAAATCGAACGCGACACAGTTGAAGCATGACCTTTCGTGTTACGCGTAGGTTACATATGCAGCTAGTTGGCTGGCAGCGATTTTTTTTCTCCACCGGACTTCTTAATACCAACTTTATCTTATTAGCTTACAGCCAATAAGAATCAAGCACATGCTTTTGTTTACCTTTTGACGCTCACGCTCCATGCAAGTGGTTACTTGGTACGCTGTTCGCCGGAATTTCAAGGGCAGTAATTATATAGTATAGCTAAACTGTGTCCACTCAAAAATTTGGCTTGCATGGCGCCCTTTGGTTTCTCTCCAAGTCATTTTCCTGCATTATACACTGTTCAAAAATATTTCATTTCCATCCTGACATTTTTTTTGTTTGATTACCCTGCTTTGCTTGCGAAACTCAATGATCTTTTTTTCAGCTCGATGAACACCTCATGCACGTAAATTGATTAGACCGTAAAGAAACCCGATTCCCGATTGTGGCAGAACACAGTGTACGAAAAATATCTACACTATGTGCTTTGAAATTCTCCGGTAAGTTCTCTCATTCCAAAAATAACATATTTTATGTATTTTTAAAGCGCGTCTGTTTCGACATTATTGCGATGCATGTTCGTATAAGCGCCGATTTTTGATTTTCTAAGAAAATGGGACCAAAATTAAAGAAAAGGACGGACCCCAATTCTGGCTTAAAACACATTATTAATTTTTTAACTAATCACGCAAAATTCCAATTGTAATTCTATACGAATGTGCACAACATCTTAAACAATGTAACCTACACTTTCGCTCATTACTGTGGCATTTGTTACGTTTGAGAAAACTTGCATAAAGTGATTTTGATGATCTTGGGTGGGGTGGGGGGGATCTCATTAACTCCACCAATGTACGTTTTTTTTAAATTTCCCTTTTCATATAGGCTAATGTAGCAATACAACATACGTCATTGACAGATAGCTTAATTTGATAGGACTCGGGCCACACAACTGAATAATAGGCCTATGTTATTCGCACTACGTGTGGCCAATGCTGATTTTTTTTTTTTTTTGGCCATACTTAAAAGTGCGCCTGTTGATGACCATTCCAGTTTTTAGAAAAAGTACCGCTTTAAATAAGTTTGGCCAAGAAAAAAAATAGCTTTAGACACACTTAAAATAAGTGTGGGCAATAGAGCAAACATTTTTTTTGCAGCCTACTGCGATAAGCACTGGGCATCCTGCAGACGAATGCACTGACAATTTTGCATATCGCTCATACGAAAAGAAAATCTCACTTAACTCGGCTGTTCTATGAAACTTTTCCTCGGTTAGCTTTTCCACGAAACCTTTCCTCGGTTAGAGTCTTTAATGGTAACATGTCATGTCAGCGTCATTTGAACTTAGCTAACACGACGACCTCACCAGATTCTGCGAACAAGAAAGAAAGAAAGGATAATACACTCTAAATTAGGGTTTAGTATGCGGGCTCTCAACTCGAACCCGCATACTGTAGATTTAGTAACGTCATTGGAATTTTAATCATTCATTTTTGGAAATTCGGCACACAGTAAAAAATACTTCAACTTGCGTTCATATGAAAGGCATTAACACAGTCTTTAAAGTCATTTGGAACAATCAGGAAGCATTAAAGTGCATTTAACACTTATCACACCGTTTGACTTTCAATAGCATTTCTGGACTGTGTTTGTGCGGTTAACACAAATATGCAGCCATATGTACAAACATTCATAACATTCAATTTACAAAAATCTCTTTTCAATCTAGCAGTAGCCTACATCTGGCTCATTATTCCATCGTCAGTGTTGTGTAAGATTAGGTATTCTCTCAATTTGATAATTATTGTGCAACAATGAGCAAAATGTGGGCTAGCTGTTCAATTGGGGGAAAAAAGAAAAAGATTTTTCGTGGATTGAATGTTAAGAACGTTCAATTGTTTATACAGTCACGTGAATATTTGAGTTATACGCACTAACGCGGTCCACTAATGGTATTTATAGTCAAACGGTGTGATAGAAATGTTAAAAGCACTTTGGTGTTCGTTGATTGTTGCAAATGACTTAGACGGTGTTGATGCCTTTCATATTAACGCAAATGAGAGTATTTTTGCTGTATTGTGTGCCGAATGACGCTAAAGATTGTCCAGAAAGGAGTGATTAAAATGCAGATAACGTTACTGAATCTGCTGCAGAGGTGGATAATGCATCAATTAATTATTTTAGCCAATTTTAATATGTTGGTTTTTTTTCTTATCAAGCACATCTCCTATGCTTATAATAAATCTGCCAGATCATCATCTGAGGATCATGGTAAGGTCAAGGGGGCATTTGCTCAAAAAAGGTTGAGAACCACTGCTCTAAATAATAATTTGTAATTGTTCAACATTTGTCTCAGAAAATATTAAATGCCATCTGTTTGTTACCTCTTGAATGTTTTTGCCTTCTTGGGCGTTTAATTGTAGCACTAGGTGATTTATTCTGCCCTACAAAGCCCAAGTGCAGTTACTACATCTTGGGTAAAATGTGAATGACTCAGTTTTGGGCCTGAAAGTATATTGAGGTCAGGATTTATTTGGACAGAAATTGTACCATGGTGAATCAGTTAATCATAATCTGTCATAGAAGTGCTGACTATTTATTTGTTGGGACAGCAAACAAACTCTAAAGCCATTTTTTTAAGGTTTAAATTATTGCGTAAGTTACGGTAGGTTAGGGCTTAGCACCCTGTAGAAGCTCATTATGGTGCTCTTTTTTTGGCTATTATAGGCCTTACCTATTTTAAACTAAGTCATGGAAATTAGGTAAAATATTATGGAAAAGTTTTGAAAAATCACTGGTAAAAAAGTGTGGGAACCCTGTAGTACAAATGCTTTCTGCTCCACTCCAGCCTATAGTCTCCCTGCAAGACCTCCAAGCAGCCTCAGGACCCTGTGCTCTCTTAGCTATGAACATTCATTTTTATCAGCTGGCACCTTTCTATCAAGTGAAAGAGGATTTGTCATGCTGGGGTGACGTCTGCCTGGCCCAGGGACTTCGAACCGTTGTGCCCAGTCGACTACGGGCACGGATCCTGGCTATGGCCCATGAGGGCCACCTGGGCATTGTGCGGGTAAAGCAGAGATGTCAAATTCAAATTCAATTTATTTGTATAGTACTTTTCACAGAGACTGTCACAAAGATGATTTACAGTGAGGGATGAAGTAAATGAAAGGGCAGTGCCCAGCCTATTCCCCACTACAGCAAATGAGGCAAAAAACTCCCAGTAGGGAGAAAAATCCTCAAACAGTGGTGAGTGGGGAGAAATATCAGGAGGAACCCGGCTATTGTGGGGAAGCCCATCCTCCATGGGCTAACTAATTAATAACAAGGTAAAGCAAAATAGGATAAAATGGCAATAGTTCCATTAAAGTCCATCTAAAGGAAGTGGCATTCCGAGGATGGTGCAGAACTGGATCAGGACTGGATCAGGACAGCAGGACAGCAGAAGCCAGCACTCATGCTGAGGGACAGGGCTCGGACGGTCTAGGACTCAGGGTTGTGGAGGGAAAGATCCTCGGAAAGAGACACAAAAAAAAAGTGGGGTGAGGCACTGGATAAAACTACTGCATATTAATAAAAATACAGTCCTGTGTCATGTGCTAAGTAAAAATTTAGGATCTGACTGGTCAGGAAACAGTCAACACCCCTCCATCCACTTCCTGCTGCAGAGAGGCCCTATACTTGCACCAGGCTGCAAGATCACCTTTGATTTTCTAAACACCAGTACCATATGGACCTCCCGGCTGACTAAGGCAGTAGAAAACCCCACTGGCCCTGTTAATGCATGCTCAGTTCCACCGGTTCCACATTGATTTGCTTAACACTACACCAGTACCACATGGACATGCTAAGTGACTAGGATTGTAGCAAGCCCCACTGGCACCATTAATGCATGCTCAGTGCCACTGGATCCACATGGATTTACTGAACACTGGCTTCCAATATCTTGTGAACATATCATCAAATAAGGTTGTAGTCAGTCCCACCAGAGTCGAATAAATGTTTATACAGAACTAATCATAGGCTTGACTAAAAAGATAAGTTTTCAGCCTACTCTTGAAAATAGAGTGTGTCTGAAGCCCGAATTTTTCTTGGGAGATTGTTCCATAAAATTACTGCTTTGTAAGAGAATGCTCTGCCTCCAATTGTATTTCTAGATATATTTGGAATTTTCAAGTACTCAGCACCTTGTGAACGAAGTAATCTTGGCAGGGAGTAAGGAATGAGAAGACTGCAAAGATATTCCGGGGCCAAGTCATTTAAAGCTTTGTAAGTTAGTAAAAGATTTTGGACTCAATTCTGAATTTTACAGGCAGCTTTTTTACAGGCAGAAGATTTTTGAGCACCGGGCTAATGTGATCATATTTCTTAGTCTTAGTCAGAACCCTAGCAGCAACATTCTGCACCAATCGAAGACGTTTCAGGGCCGAGCTAGTGCAACCAGACAGTAAGAGGACACAAATACGTGAACCATTTTTTCAGCGTCTTGAAGGGACAACATTTTTCTAAGTTAAGATGTTTCAAAGATGGAAAAAAGCCACTTGAATGATATTGTTGATGTGAGCCTGGAAAGAGAGTTCTGAATCAAGGGTCACTCCAAGGTTTTTAATGGCAGCTTTGGCAGAAACAGAGGCCATCTAAGTTAAGAGAAACTTAATGAATGAGTCTCTAAGAGATTTGGGACCCAATACCAATATTTCAGTCTTATTTGGGTTTAGTGAAAGAAAATTTTGCATCTTCCAAGCTTTAGTAGCTTTAAGACACATCTCTAATCTAGTAACCGAATCATTTTCACCCGGCTTAAAGGATATAAAGAGCTTCCTGTCATCTGCATAACAATGGTATTTAACATCAAGCCTACTTATAATATTTCCAAGGGGAAGCATGTATAGAGAATTAAGCAAAGGGCCCAGAACTGATTCTTGAGGTATACCAAAGTTAACCTTGGAATACTCTAAACCAGGGGTGGGCAATTCTGGTCCTGGAGGGCCTGTGTGTATGCAGGTTTTTATATCTATCAATTACCCTGACTAATTTAGTTACTTGCTTGCAGACAGAAATACAGATTTGTGCAAAGGTTTGATCAAACAAAAAAAGTTTTATGAAGGGACACAAGTACAGTTTTTGATGGTCACTCATGTTAATTTAAAGAAATACACCATAATTGTCAGATTTCATGAATAGTTTGGCTAATTTAGATAATCAACGAATTAACAGTCAGAAGTTTGTGTGAAATTCAGGGACATATATGGCCCTCGTTGCCCACCCCTGCTCTAAACAATTGTTATTTACCCGGACGAACTGAAATCTATGAGTCAGATTATACTTAAACCACGAAAGGGCAAGTCCAGAAATACCAGCTAATTTTTCCAACCTACGAAGAAGAATATAGTGTTCTACAGTATCAAAGGCGGCACTTAAATCGAGAAGGACGAGAACAGAGCTGCGGCCACGACCCATGCAGAGAAGTAGATAATTTACTACAACAGTGAGTGCTGTTTCAGTGCTGTGATGCTTTCTATAGGCAGACTGAAAACAGTCAAATACCTCATTAGTTTGCAGGAAAGAAGAGAGCTGTTGGGCAACACATTTTTCAAGGATCTTAGATAAAAATGTGAGGTTTGAGCTAGGACTGTGGGATCCATATCTGTTTTTTTAAGCAGTGGCTTGATTTCTGCCATCTTAAATGAAGAGGGAACAAGACCTGAAATCAGAGAAGAATTAATTATGTGAAGAATTGGGCCGCCAAGAATGGGCAGGAGCTCTTTCATTAGCTTTGTGGGGATGGGATCCAAGATACAAGTAGATGATTAATTTAGCTAGTTCACTCAGGGATGTAGCAGAAAGGGATTCAAACTGGTTTGTGTGTAGTGTGGAAGACTCCATATCATGAGAAACGCCATCGCAAACTGGTCAGGAAGCAGTAATCTTCTCTCTAATTCCAATAATTTTTCCACTAAAGAAATTTTAAAAATCATCATTGCAAGAGACTGGAATTTGAGGGTAACTTGCAGCATGATTGTTAGTTAACTTGGCCACGGTTTTGAACAAAAATTAAGAATTAATTTTATTATTTATTTAATAATGATAATTATTTATTCCTTTCTGTCAATTCCAATTCCTTTTTAAAAATATTCTTCAATTCGAATTACTTTTGGTCTATTCCAATTCCCCAATTCCTTTACCAATTCCTTTTTACCTTGAAAAGTTCAATTCCAATTCCTATTCCAATTCATTTTAAAAAATATTTTTCAATTCCAATTCCTTTTGATCAATTCCTTCAATTGAAATTGAAGATTTTTTTTTTCCAGGTGATATTGGAGTTGCAAAATTTTATTTAAAAAAAACTACCTTTATGAAGTAATTGCCTACATGAAGCAGGACTCTATGGTGGTACTGGGAAAATCAACTTGTATGCAGACCTTATTGTTAGCTATTGTAAAAGGCTTATCTGATAATCTGTACGGCAGGGGTTCCATGGGGTGGTGTTTTCAGTGATGGACCAAAATAGACTGGTGAGGTGTTATGTTTCTGATGTGGAAATGCATCCATCTTTACAAGTGGCAAAGTATTTCCAGTGTTTTGTGCTGTGGCATGCTGTTCCCAATTAGGGCCAGGTAGGTATGCCTACAGGTGATGGAATACCACAATGCTGACCATCTAATGCCGCTGTCACCCACCGAACAAGGGCCACAGCTACATTCCAATCTGCTGGAGCTCTACAGCCATAACAAGGCCCTGACAGTAAACCATAGATATCTTAAATAATGATCTTCCCAAAAGAAAGGCCAGATCTCAGGAAAGCAGGCTTCTTCTTTCTCAGAAAAAGTGCCCTTGAACACACTCTATTTTATGATTGACTCAGACTGAAAACCAGCACCTTGGGAAATTTCGATCGGGCAGAGAATTAACTGGAAAGGTTTGCAGGGTAGACTATGTTGTCACGAAACATTTCAACTTTATTAGTATTCCAGTTACAACTAGGTGAAAATTTTGATGTATTGTCCTGACAATTGCACTGTGTAGAATTTTATTATGGGGCCCACTCAGTCAGTGCGCATACATTTCATTGGAAATGCATTCAGTTGATGCTCTGCATGCAGAATTTTAAGTTCTAAATGTCTGAAGAAAAACTAAAAACAATGCAGGTAAGGCATTTTTCTGTTATGAAATGGTTATGAAATAAGGTGGTTTTAAAATAAAAATGCAAAAAAGAGTGATCAAATTCTGAATGCATCTGAAAACAACTCCCCAAACAACACTGCGGTTTCATACACTTCAGACCCAAGAACTAAATCCTAGAGCAATAGAGACTATTACGTCAGCCGGTACTGAGACTTGCTAATCATCTCACTCCAAAAATAACATCTCACTGGAGCACAGCTTGACAAAGCAAACTTCACACAATCGGACTGTCTCCATACACACCTGCCCCCCCCCACCACCATCTCCACTTCTATTCACACACATTTTATTTCATTAAATTCACATTCACATTCAAATAACACTATAACATTTTGGGTTTTATGAATGTTTTCATTGATTAGTCTTATTAATGTTTTATTTCTATTATTACTGTCTGTGATATGTACTTTGTATATGATATCCATCATACCGTCACATTATAAATATAAATATTATCATGTTTTATGTGGTCTGATGTGCTTTGGCAACACAAATCATATTGCACTAATATAGCACCTTGACTTCGAATTTGGTTTGGTGTTCTTGATAACAGTCCCGGCACGCGTGCATGTGCATCTGACAGAATATCACATTTTATTGTTCTGTGTTTCGGTCTTTTTGATAATAGGCAGGATTGTGTCACCACATGTGATGCCTATCACCTAGATGGGATTTCAGATTAATCTTTATAAAGATAGGTTTGGCTTTACACAGGACTCAAACTCGTAACACGCTCATCAAAACCATTCAGAGGCTCCCACTGCAGAGATGGTATCTTCAGCATTAGCCTGTTGAGTGCTGCCACTCAAATCTTGACTGGAAAAGGTGTACAAAACCCAGAGGAGTTAATGTGCAGCAGAAAGAGTGATATTTTGCATCTTATCATGCTCTACTTCCTGGGAACACATGCCCTGCTAATAGGGGACTGCAGCTTTGTTTTCCACGGAAGAGATTTGGGGAAAATAAAAAGTGATGATGCGACATGGGTAGTCCCACAATGAGATCGAACCCTTCGCAGCAGGGTTGGACTTAATTGGCATTGCTCCTCAGGGAACAGAGATTAACCCAGGCACGATACAAAATGCTGAGAGGAGCACTGGCATGCTTTATCCAAATGGGGGGCTGCCTCGAGCATTGCACTCCCCACATTTTCCACGAGGGATAAAACTGGGTACATGCTCATCTGTGACTGCTGACGGCAGGCAGAACTGCCTCATAAACTTTTTCAAGTTACAATTCCTCTGAAAAAAAGCAAAGCACAGTTTTCCCGGGTGAGCCAATTCAGGACTCTGTGTCTAAAGCAGCAACAAAAGCCATTAGTTAATCACGGCAAGCCCTGTGTCCTGGGATGACTGTGAAAGCAAAGTGCCAGGTTTCACTTCTTTCATACTTGTAGAACAGCTGTCTGCACAAAAATAGTGTTTGAGCCAAATAATGCAAAGAGCCGATATCTTAGCCTATGGTAACCCTGGTACACTCATACAAACCTCACAATTTTAAAAGCAATTACTTACATGTGAAGCTTTACTTAAGTCTGTGCATTGCTCCCTGTCAATCAGTTTTAATTATCGGTTGTATTTAACAGACAGTACTGTATTATAGTTGCATTCAGTGGGTCGACATACAATTAGAGACCATCTTGTTATGGGATCACATCAGCTGCTCCTCCGAGCCCCTTTCATCCAATGCCTTTGTTTGGACCACACCCACCTTGGAACTCAGCCTTCATTTTGATCTCTACTACACACCTGTAAAGTTTAATGACTGCATCTCGCATGGTTTTGCGGGTATCCTGGTGACAAAATCTCTCCACAGGCAGACAGACAGGGAAACAATAGGAAAAGCACTGAACACCATCTCTGTTGTTCCCACGACAGTTGGTGCCTCTAGGACCACATTTTGCCATGATGATGCACACACACACACTCAGACTCACAAGGTGAATACGATACCAGCTGACGCGGTGGCAGCTGGTTAAAAGCAATGCTAGCAATGATATGAGAGAATAGATTTTGCTGTGCTGTTTCCTCCTGTTTTCTCACACACTTTTGAGTTCAGCACCGTTGTGAGAGTTATGTGCCAGTGTTTCTGTTGTGGATTGGAAGGTTGGGCCACAGAAAGCAGTTCGGATGGGGTTTTGGCATGTTTTCTGGACCTGGCTTTGTGCCATTGCTGTTTAACAGTCCTACTGGGCCATCTCTGTTCCTGTTTTTGACTGCTTCTGGAGTCTTCCCAGTCAACATTCTATTCTGCTCTGTTAAATGATAACATAACAAACAGCCAAAAAAGAAAGTGAAGACCTATATTCAATTTTGCAATTAAAGAGTACTCAAAAGTGCTTAAATTAAGCATACAGAGCATGGAAAACTGACAGCCTTATCTGAAATCAAATTTGTAAAAAATATTCTGGTAGTAAAATCTGGGCCAGAGTCAGTTCAGTCAGTTGGACGGTAGATTAATGTTTTTGGTATTATCAATGGTTCATACGCAGAAGTTTTTTTTTCCATGTAGAATTCAGTATGTTAGTGCCTGGGTTCCATCGGTGTTTGTGAGGGTGGATGTGCGTTTGTATTTGTGTATTAGTGAGAGAAGTTGTGAAATGTCAGGGACAGAGGTATAAACAAAGAGATGGAAAGATAGATTCATGTGAGACATACCTGTGAGTTTACTCCTACATGTACAAGGTCAGCCATTGACTTTGCTGAAGCGCCAGTTGATTGGAGTTCGGTGTAAAACGATGTCATTTGGCTGGCTCTACCCCATGACCCTGACAGGGACACTATCCTGCACCGAGGCTATGGCACTGATTGACATAATAACAGCAGAATAACTGCAGCACTTGACTCATTGGCTGAGCTGTGGAGATTTGAATTACCCATGTCCAAGGCCAATGTTCCTCGACAGTACTGTCATTGCAGTGCAGGTCACATATTCTTCAGGGAGGAAAAAAGCCTCTGTCTTATCACTCTTTGATGGATGTTGTATTCAAAGCAATTGAGAATATATCCTCTGAAATGGAAAGAGCCGCACCGTGCCCTGAGACTGAGGCCAGGGTTTAAGTGTGTGCATTTTCTTATTTGACCTCTAGGTGGCAGTGCGGGTTAGCTTACAGAATAGATTTAGCATTGTGCGTAGAATCAAATCTCAATAACACCAGGTGGTGCAAATTATTGCAATTGATATGCCATTGTCATATTTCATTATTAAAGTTTCATCCTGTGGGATACAATAACATTAAAGAAGACAAAGCAATTAGAAAATGAACAGAGATGGAATGCAATTATTTTTCAATGGTAATACATTTAAATATTCATTCCACTACATGGCCATTTACCCAACTTGTTAAACTCTGACAAAGTTTCACTTTCAGCAGTGTAAACCATACTTTTTATTTGACAAAGCTCTAGTTTTATATTGGCTCTAAATATCTGAAATGAAGATAAAGGAGAAGGGTGTACCAAAAAACATTGATTCATTTCATGACCTAACTGAACATGCAATATATGAAATTACAATTAGCCTAAAAATCAAGACAGTAAATTTATAGATTCTGGCATCCCTACAACCTGGCCCCGGATGCGCGGTTGTAAATGGATGGATGGATGAAGTCAAGACAGGGTCTTTGGGAATCATTCTCTTCTGAGTTCTTCTGTGCTGTTTATCTTGTGTAACACCTATAAGTTACCTTCCAGATTGTAATACACATCCACACTATATATAATAACATATTACCAAGCTTATTTAAATAAATGGATACATGCACAGAGTGATGCTGAATTAAACAGAGCCAAATTTGTTTCTGGCACATTTCTGGTACAGGAGTTACCCTACCATGAGTACTGCTCCCGTGGATGTATACTACCCCGCATACATTTTTTTTTTTACCAGTTTTTATTAGTTTAAATCAAATACGTAAAACAATATACATGACTGAAACACAAACACAGACAAACACCCCAACCCCCCACCCCTAGGTGGCCAAGGATGTGACACAAATACTGGTTTACACAGCAAAAAAAAAAGTAAACAAAGGAATAAATAATAAAAAATTTAAATAAATGTAAAGATGCTCAATGTATATGCTCCAGAGTGGTATTAAAAAATATGTATTTTTTTTTATTTAAAGTAGGAGAGAGAATAAAAGAAAAGGGTAAAAAAGGAGCTCCAAGATCCAGCTTATGTACCTACAATGTTCTTGAATTTCTCTATTGAGGAAGTCCTAGAGATGATAGTGGCTTGCTTAGCATTGTGCATTTTTGCTACTGATAGTTCCATGCATAGTATATCTAGAAGAGAATTTAACCAATGATTCCAAGAGAGAGAATTAGGAGGTTTCCAGCAAATTGCTAGCATCTTTTTAGCAGCTGTCAGACCTGAAAATAAAACAAAATGATAGTTAGGTAAAGTTACACCAGAGGTATCATTCATTAAAAAAAATCCTCTAAATGCATATGTGTAACTTGGTGATCTGCTAGTATTCTCCTTGTGTAATGTGCAAAAGACTTCCAGATATCATACTAATTGACAGGCTAGGGACTCAGGTCACAGATGCAGACGGAAAATCAGTTTAGCACATTTTATTGCTGAAATGTTCATGTAAGACAGTCCAGTCTTTACCAATCAAACACAATTACGGTATCAAAATAACAGGCAGAATCAGTGTCAAATAAAAGGCAATAATCCAGGAACCAGACAGACATAATGCAGCAGCAGGGAGCAGCCAAAATCCTGAGTCGGAAATCCAGGCAAAGAATTGTAACCTAACCAAAATAGACACTGAGGGCTTTCTAAACTCATCAAACCGTGAAAGAAAGGAACTGAAGACTGGAAATCAAACACAAGGAATACAACAGCTTGTGAAAACCTGGTGAAAACAGAGACAAACTTGCAATGGAAAACTGAAACTGAGGGCAATATATAGATGCAGGAAGTTAATCATTTAATCTAACACAGGTGTGACATAGAGACATTGCACCACAAGGGCGTGATAACAAATGGGGAATCGACTAAAAATTATCAAGTAAGAAGGGCAGGCGGCAAAACAAAACAAACACACGTGGAGAATGGAAACTGAGGAAAGCAGGCAACAAAAGGGAAAATGATGCAGCGAACTTGAAAACAAACACAAAATAATATAAGCAGATCATGGAATGCTGACACTAGTGTGGTGGTGAGTACAACCCCAGTTCCAAAAAAGCTGGGACTCTGTAAAATGTAAATTAAAACAATGCAATAATTTTCAAATCACTTGAACTTTAAATTCATTTGAAAATAGTACAAAGACAATATATTAGATGTTGAAAGTGAGATATTTTAGTGTTATTTAGAAAATATGAGCTAATTTCAAATTTGATGCCAGCAACATCATGCCAGTTGCTGACCTGGCTGCTGTTGCTGTCCTGGTTGCTGTTGCTGACTCTTGGCTGTGCTGGAGCGCTGTTAGTTGGTGATCATTCTGCTTGGGTTGACACAGAGAAAGACGTGTGGAGGGATTGAATCTGAAGATTTACTCTTGTGCAAACAGGGTCTTCTGAAAATAATTTGTGAGTTAAAGCTCAAACATTAATAGAGGTTAGACGATTTGCTCCCGAGGTATAACCTTTGTCGCATTCGGGGCAGGGAGAATCTTCCCCCTTTCTTTTTCCCCTTTTACCCCCTTGTAACAACTCGGTGAGCAAACAGCCAAATTAAGTCACTAATCTGGTCAAACAAAGACAACGGGGGTTTTTTGGGGGGTTTCAGTCTCTTTGGAGCAAAGTAAGGTAAAGTAAAATAAATTTAAATGCTAAATTTAAACAATAAATTTAAACTAATACACTTTTTAAAGCTAAAACAGAGATGTTTTCATGGACTGAGCTACGGTTGTCTGGTTTTTCTGTAGCTGATTTAGCGAACGAACCTCAGCAAGCTGTCAACGCCAAGAATATTATCGAATTACCTGGATATCTAACTATAACCCAGCTTGGTCTCATACTTGATGACTTGCCTTTCATACAGTCTTCTAGCCAATAAATATTGACGTTCACCAAGTTTTTTACTCCCCTTCATTCTCTATCCTGACCGCATTACCGCATAAACGCATTGCCAAGCTTGAATATTAACGCGAACCGGGGTTTTTGTCTTTTTTGCATTTTATTATTACTGAAGGATTATTCTGATTAAACACATTGCAAATTACGTTTTTCCCCCGGTTGTGGCACTTTGATCAGCTGATTAAAGTTAAACTGCTTGTTTTAGTGCTTAGCGACAGCTTGTTGAGGGAGATACTGTGTTTAGTTCGATCACATAGTAAACAACTTGTTTATTTGGTCCGTTTTAATTGAAGGGAACCGGAGCTTTACTCTTTTCTCAATTACCCTTGGTTGTAGTTGTGGCTAGCTAGCTAGATATTTACTTTTTGCATTTTTGGCTGGGGATCTGAGATTTAGTGTTTATTTAGTAGGGCAGCAGTAACTTGAGTCGTCCATTTGGTTAGGTTGGAACGGGAAGGTTTTCCGGAGTGCTCCGCCTCCTCCCTCCTCCAGTTTCTCTTAGGCATTGTGGCCAGTCTGTATTACCTGGGTTCTCAGCTAAGCCCTGTGATATTTTTAGGTTAGTATATTAATAGTACCGGGACTAGTTAAACACAAGTCGGTTTATTAGGAGTGCTTGTTACGAATAGAGTTTGTCTCAATTTGGTATTTCATTTCTGTTAACTTAAACTAAGCCCCTGTTAAAAGAGGCTTATTATCAATTTATATAGTTTCCCTAAGGTTTCTGTTGTGATTGCTGCTTAGGGCTTCTCAGGTTAATAAATTACTTAATTGTGGTTCCTGAGCTTCTGTCTCAGCATTTGCAATTTTCTTTTATCTAGGGTGAGCAAGGTCATTAGGTAGGGGGTTCAAAATGTGGCTTAAACTATACCAGGTTGCAGGTTGATCACACTTTTGGAAAGAAATTTCCAGGGTGGGTTTGTCTGCGACCAGCGCCTGCTAATTGTGCATCTGTACAGCAAGATCTTTGATCTTCAGGGCCAGTTGGCAGTGCAACGTAGTTCACAATCAGTACAGTTCCTAGAAGTAGTGTGTCGTTTAGAGAAATGGTGTGTACACCCAAGCAGGGTGGTGCGGGGACCCCAGAAAAGGCAGGGAGAGAAAGTTGGGTGATGGAAGGACATCAGCGCTGGAAAGGGGGTGCACACCATACAGCGACAGCTAATTCTGTGGTTGAGGTGTCCAACTAATTACGGCCCTTACAGGAACTCAAATTGGCCCCTGACCCTGAGAGTGGGGAGATTGATGAGCATCAGGGCACCCTGTTGGCCTCTACCCCTGAGAGAAGAGAGTAATTGATAGTGGGGGACTCAATACTTAGAGGAATAGACAGTTTAGTCTGTTCGCGCGACAGGGAGTCTCGTACGGTGTGTTGCCTGCCTGGTGCCCAGGTAGGAGACCTCCTGAAGAGTGCGGACAAGCTCCTGGCCAGAGCGGGGAGGGATCCAGTTGTCATGGTCCATGTTAGGACAAATGACATCGGTAAGGGTAGGTTTGAGGTTCTGCACGGCAAATTTGTGGAATTAGCTGAAAAGCTTAGGAGCAGATCCTCCATGTGCTGTGATTCTGCCTTGTTGTCATGTTTATGTTCTTGTTCTGTGTTAATGATTATTTTCTTTTATTTATTCTTTTTGGTTATTGTAATACTCAGGTTTTTGGTTCATTCCATTTCGCAGTTCAATGGCACTTGTCTCCCCTGTCTTGTGATCCAGTTGGTTCAGTCCATCCTCCCTGTCTGCTTGCCCACTGACTTTGGGTGATTTAAATGAATTCCGGTGTTTAAAATATTCCTTTGAGTCTCGTTTTCTTCCTTCGCCTTTCTGTTCTGATCACTAACAAGACTAACATTTGTATTTTGTATCAGTCTGCTAACACAACTAATCCATGTATATAAGATTACTTACTTACTAACGAGCACTCTAGTTTAAGATGTAAAGTTGCACCGCTACTAATTTAGACTAATTCCCTCTCTGCAATTGCCCTGTTCTATACTCTGCTTTTTAGCCTGTCGCCGTCCTTTCCTGAGCTTCAGTGAGAATCCCTCGCACGTGCTTAATCACTCTCCTGCGCTTGTTATCTGTGCGCGTAGAACTCCTGAACTGGGGCTGTTTAAATGTCATCGGCTTTTGTGTGATTCCCCTTCGTGTTTTGTCTTTCGCCAATTTTCGTGGTTAGGGCTTCCCTCTTGTGATTCTCCCGTTGTAATTAGTCTGATTCTCTACTCCTGATTCCTGTATAGCATGTGACCTTCCCTGTGAGTATATTAGTAGTTTTTTTCACTCACAGCTCTTGTCAGAAGGTTGATCAATACTTCTTTGTGCAGAGCGCCTCGTATGCCATTGAATATTGTATCTCTTCTACTGGACTGTCCGACTTTGATTCTTGCCATTGCCGTTTTTGTATTTTTGCCTTTCTGGATTTTGACCCATTTTTGTATGACCACCATTTCTGTGTTTGAATGCCCTGTGTATGACCCTTGGCTTTGTTCATCAAATACGACTTTTTGCCTATCGTTTTTATACCTCTGCTCATCTGTCTTACTGGTTCTGACCCCTGCCTGTCTAGTCGACACTGCTTTTAGATTTCATATTGTGGCTTGGCAATTCCTGTGTTTTTTGGCTTTGACTCGGACTCCAAAAAAGGCATGCATTTTTTGATTTTCTGTCTCTCGCAAGTGGTTCCTGATCCGTACCTAACACCATGGTAGTATTCTCCGGGATTCTACTGGTACCACGTGCAAGCAGAGGGAAGCAGAATTTTATGTGGAGGTTTAACACGTGGCTATGAGCCTGGTGTAGGAAAGAGGGGTATTGGTTTATGGGGCACTGGAACTACTTCCGGGACAGGAGTGACCTGTTCAAGCCGGATGGACTACGACTGAACTGGAGGGGTACCTTTGCACTGGGTCAGCGTATGTTGAGGGTAGCACAGAGTTATTCAAATTAGGGACTTTGGGGGGCTGGGAGGTTAGAGAGTGTTATACAGAGGGAAATGCAGACTGCCCTGATGGAAGCTGACAGTGTTACATGGGCTGTTGATGATATATTTTTAAAGCAACAAAGCGTATTGAGGGGCTTGGAGCAGCGGGCACGTGGAAAATCGAGGAAGAGCATTCCTGATAACCTGAAATGTATTTATCTAAATGCAAGAAGCATAAAAAATAAATCTCTAAACCTTGAGGCCGTTATGATTAGTGAAGGCTATGACATAGTTGGGATTACAGAGACATGGCTTAATGAAGAGGATGGAGATGAATATAATATAGAAGGTTATAAGCTCTTTAGGAAGGATAGATGCAATAGGTGAGGAGGGGGTGTAGCACTCTGCGAACGAAAACATAAATGTGCAGGAAATTCCTGAAATTAAACATTCCTTGCCCTGTGAAGATATTTGGGTCAGGTTCATTGGCAAACACGAGACAGGTTTAAACATAGGTGGATGCTATCAACCACCAGCTTTGGACAGTACAGTCAATGAAATGCTTTTTAAGAGGATTACGCAAGCTTGTGGAGGAGGGGGGACTATTATTATGGGAGACTTAAATTATCCTTGTATCGATTGGTGGTGAAAGGACAGGGTGGGGGGGGGATGTTTTAAATGATCATTTTTTGGTGCAGTATTTTAATAAAACTACAAGAGAAAGGGCAATTCTAGACTTAGCGCTCTGTAATGACCCAGAATTAGCAATGTTGAGGTACTGGAGCCACTTGGGACAAGTGATCACTCTACTGTTAATTTTGATGTTTCATGGGAAGTTAAAAAGGTGTCTTCAAAAACAAAAATTTTCAATTTTAGGCGAGCAAACTTTGACAGGATGCGCTCATATCTCAGTGAAATAAAATGGGAGACACTCCTGGACTGTGAGTCTGTAAATGAGATGTGGGAAAGATTTAAGGAGGTTTTACTTGATTCACAATGCAGATACATTCCAAAGGTGTCCAAAAGTAAGCTGAAAAAGCAGAATCGTCAGTGGATGACCACAGCTATTCGTAGGAGTTTGAGGGAAAAGAGGAATCTTTATAAGTTGTACATAAAGGATAACAATGAGATCACTAAGGCTGAATACTGTAAAATCCAGGCTGTGGTCAAAAAAGAGCTGAGGAATGCTAGAAGACTGAAAGACAAATTGCAGAGGGGACAAAAACTAACCCTAAGCACTTCTTTCAGTACTGTAGCAGAAAAAGGAAAGTCAAAGAGGAGGTTATGTGCATAAAGATTAAATATGGATTGCTGCTATATGACAACAAGGATATTGTGAATACCTTAAACAGTTACTTTATTGAGAATTTTACCTCAGAGTGGGTCTTTATTCGGCCAGAGGGCATGTCCAATGCTCAATTACTTAGACAAGTTGCATAAACTAAAGGTTTGGCAAATAGGTTGTAGTACACTAAAGTGATTCTGGATGATTTGGATAGAATTGAGAATTGGGCAGAAATTGTGGCAAATGAAATTTAATGTAGCGAAATGTAAAGTTGTACATTTACATAAGTTGTAGACTCTTCAGTGCCCTTATCTGAAGGGAAATGGCGGTGCGGACTGGCAGTCAGGCAGGTGCTGCCAGAGCACATACAAAAAAACTTTCCAAACTTTTCAAGTTTTCCAAATCCGGTTTGTGGCTCAATCAAAAACACAAAAGCAATATACTGCAGCGACTGTTCATTACCGTCGCGACTCAAAGAGCGTTTGCTCTATGTTATGCTGTCGTGTTAGTCCTTCTGTCTGTGCGTTGCTGTTACCGATCTGATCACCACTCAACACATGGAGTCAATACGCTACCTACTCAACTCAATATGAGTTGATACATGAGTCATACATGCTCAATAATGACCGAGCAACTCCACCAATAAGAAGCCCTATAATTCCGACATGAGGAAGAGAGAGATCAAATCGATCATTCCGAATGATCCTTGAATTAATGACAACTCTCCTACTGGCTGGGGACATCTAGCCAAACCCAGGACCTCACCTGCTCGACGACAGCGGGCCGCCACCCTCCCGCGGTGGGGTGAACGCGCAAACCATTCATGCCAGGTCCGTGCCGGGGATGTGCGGTGGCCAAGTGGTGTGCCACGGGACACCATCAAACACGGTGAGCCGATGGCAGAGGAGGGTGGGACCTGGCCGCTATGCCCTTGATCACCTCGCTAGGAGTAAACGATCTTGACACGGGACTGTCTTCACCGATGGAGGCGCAAAATACGGCGACTCGACATGCACCTGCGGCCAAGGAGGTGTTCAACACCGACGGTGAACACCTGTTTCCATGGGCAGCTGGCGGTGGTGATGAGTACCGGACGGGAAGGACCACTGCGACAATGTTGCAACATTCCAAGAAACAAAAGCCAACGGGACTAAATCCAGCGATTAGGAAATACTGGAAAACAAAAATCTTCAAAACTTTTAATCATGCAAAAATAATCTGGTATCCACAGTCCAAACCAAAGGGGCTACTGGGCGGACATTTAAACATCCGTAGCGTCCGTGCAAAACAAACTCAATTAGAACATTTGCTGTCTCACTCTAACCTGGACTTTCTTAGCCTTTCAGAAACATGGTTGAACTCAAAGTCATCGGAGGCAGCAATACATTTTCCTGGGTATAACATGTTTAGAAGGGATAGAATTGATGGGAAAGCAGGGGGTGGAGTATTAATATATGTAAGAAATACAATTAAATGTACTCACATTGAATGGTCTCATCATGAAATGGAGCTTGAATGCATTGGGCTAAACATTACACTGTCCCCAGAAATGTCGTTTATTGTTATCTGCTCATATAGACTACCTTCAACCAACAGTTTGTTCTATGAGCACCAACAGACCATACTAAAGGAATGTGACAGCAAAAAGGAACTGATACTTCTTGGTGGCATAAATTTAAATTGGAGTAAAAAATCAGATAGGAAAAAACTCAAGGAAATAACAGACAAATATAATCTCACCCAGCTGGTCAAAGGTCCAACTAGAATAACTAATTCTTCACAAACGCAATTTGACTTGATATTTACAAGCAGGCCTGAGAGAATAACCAAAATATATAATTTGATAACTGGCATGTCCGATCACAACATCACCCTACTAGTGAGGAAACTTAACAGTAAAAGGTTTGACAATATTGTGAAACATAAATCAATGCACCAGATAATCCCAAAAAACAAAATAGAGAACCTGGATCGTGCTCTAAAACAAACTGATTGGTCTGATATTTTAAACTGTCAAGATGTAGAAAGTGGCTGTGATACCTTTGTGACAACTACAAAAGGAGTAGTGTCACCCTTCTTAAAGAATATTGCGTGTAAACCAAGGCGAAAGAATGCTCTGCCATAGCTCAACGGCGCCCTCTGGCAGGAGATGAAAGAGCGTGACTTAGCATTGAAGAAATCACTTAAATCAGGTTTTAGTAGTGACAGGCAAATTTTTACAAATTTTTTCAAACAAGGTTGTTTGAAATTTAAGGAAAGCTAAGGCTGATTTTTTATAAAAGCAATACAAGATGCAAAGGGAAATGGGAAACTGGTTTGGGAAAACCTTAATAAATTAACTGGAAGAAATAGAGATCAAAAAACAAAGGAATATGAATTAAGAGTGAATGGAAATCTAACCCAAGATCATGATGTGATAGCACATACCTTTAATAATTTTTTTTATAGACACAGTTGAGGAGCTGGCTCAAAGCTTCTACACCAGAACCTGGACATGCACCCCCATTAGGAATGACAAGCCCATTTTTAGGATAGGAGAAATTACCGAATCTGAGATCATGAGCTCCCAAAGAGACTCTAAAGCTAAGGATGTTTACAACATGGACACAACATTTTTAAAAACTTACAAGAACGCATTAGTCTGTCCTATGGCTCACTTGATCAATCTATCAATCAAGCAATGCATTTTCCCAAGTATCTGGAAAACAGCTGTTGTGACACATTTTCAAGGCTGGGGACCAAACTAATGTGGCAAATTACATAAGGTGGCAGAGAAGTGGGTTGCCCAACAACTGACTGACTATTTAAATCTAGGACACACTCCGTTGCATCCACTGCAGTTTGGTTTTCGCTCTAAACACTCAACAGAAACTGCAAACTGCTACTTTCTGGAAGGGGTTAAGTCTAGGTTGGATAAAGGTGGCATAGTGGGGGCAGTATTTCTGGACCTTAAAAAGGCTTTTGATACTGTATCCCATCAGGTACTCTTGTCAAAACTTTTTTCTTTTAATTTTTCTACCGAAGCAGTTAAATGGATGAATTCATATGTAACAAATAGGAAGCAAAGTGTCCGTATTGGTAATTCTCAGTCAACATATCTCAACTGTAACATTGGAGTTCCTCAGGGATCGATACTTGGCCCTATCCTGTTTAGCTTATATATAAATGATCTGCCATCTGTGTCCCCAACTGTATCCATACAAATGTATGCCGATGACACAGTCCTTTATGTTCATGCTGAAAACAAACAACTTGCAGCAGATAAACTGAATGTAGCCATGGTCCATGTGTCTGACTGGCTTAGGAACTCATGTTTACATTTAAACACAAACAAAACTGTTTGTATGTTTTTCTCACGCAACTCCTCAGAATCAGATCCTTATATCGTAGTCACAGGAAGCAGTATTCAGGTAGTATCAGAATTTAAATATCTTGGAATCACACTTGACTCAAATTTAACATTTAGGAAACACGTCAAAAAGGTAGCCAATACAATCAAATTCAATTTGAATAACTTCAGGCACATACGACCATATCTCACAACAGATGCAGCTAAACTCTTTATGCATGCAATGATCTTTTCACACATAACATACTGTTTCACAACCTGGTCACAGACAAATGTAACAACCTTGAAACCAATAGACATACTTTACAAACAGACATTAAAAATACTTGATCAAACGCCCAACCGTTACCATCATTGCAATATAGTTCAAAAATATAATTTGTGTAATTTTGTCAGCTTTAGACAGTTTGCAGACTTGTCTTATTTTTAAGGTGCTCAATGGGCTTGCACCACCAGCATTAAAGGAATTCATAAAGCCATATGAAAGTGGGGGTAGAACAACAAGAGCAACTGTCAGAGGGGACTGTGTGGTGCCATTCAGACATAGTGTGTTCAGTTACACAGTCCTCTCTGTGAGAGCCTCCCGTCAATGGAACAGTCTTCCAACAGAAGTAAGAGAGACCTCCAACTACCTAACATTCAAATTCAACCTTAAGTGGCTTAAAGCCAACCAACACTGTACTCATGGCTAATCACCGAATCCATTTGACACTGATGTCACAATCTATTTTCTCCCTTTAACAAAACCCAAAACCTGTGAAGTTGGCAAGTTATGTAAATCGTAGATAAAAACAGAATACAATGATTTGCAAATCCTTTTCAACTTATATTCAATTAGATACACTGTAAAGACAAGATGTTTAATGTTCAAACTGAGAAACTTTTTTTTTTTTTTGCAAATAATCATTAACTTAGAATTTAAAGGCAGCAACACATTGCAAAAAAGTTGGCACAGGGGCCTTTTTACCACTATGTTACATCGCCTTTCCTTTTAACGACACTCAGTAAACGTTTGGGAACTGAGGAGACCAATTTTTGAAGCTTTTCAGGTGGAACTCCCATTCTTGCTTGATGTACAGCTAAAGTTGTTCAACAGTCCGGGGTCTCCGTTGTCGTATTTTACGCTTCATAAAAGCACACATTTTCGATGGGAGACAGGTCTGGACTACAGGCAGGCCAGTCTAGTACCCAAACTCTTTTACTACGGAGCCATGCTGTTGTAACACGTGCAGAAAGTCGCTTGGCATTGTCTTGCTGAAATAAGCAGGGGCATCTATGAAAAAGACGTTGCTTGGATGGCAACATATGTTGCTCCAAAACCTGTATGTGCCTTTCAGCATTAATGGTGCCTTCACATATGTGTAAGTTGCCCATGCCTTGGGCACTAATACACCCCCATACCATCACAGATGCTGGCTTTTGAACTTTGCGCCTATAACAGTCCGGATGGTTCTTTTCCTCTTTGGTCCGGAGGACATGACGTCCACAGTTTTCAAAAACAATTTGAAATGTGGACTCGTCAGACCACAGAACACTTTTCCACTTTGCATCAGTCCATCTTAGATGAGCTTGGGCCCAGCGAAGCCGGCAACGTTTCTGGGTGCTGTTGATAAATGGCTTTCGCTTTGGATTGTAGAGTTTTAACTTGCACTTGCAGATGTAGCGACGAACTGTAGTTACTGACAGTGGTTTTCTGAAGTGTTCCTGAGCCCATGTGGTGATGTCCTTTAGACACTGATGTCGGTTTTTGATGCAGTACCGCCTGAGGGATCGAAGGTCACAGGCATTTAATTTTGGTTTTCAGCCTTGTCGCTTACGTGCAGTGATTTCTCCAGATTCTCTGAACCTTTTGACAATATTACGGACCGTAGATGATGAAATCCCTAAATTTCTTGCAATAGCTCGTTGAGGAATGTTGTTTTTAAACTGTTCGACAATCAGCTCACGCATTTGTTCACTAAGTGGTGACCCTCGCCCCATCCTTGTTTGTGAATGACTGAGCATTTCAGGGAAGCTGCTTTTATACCCAATCATGGCACCCACCTGTTCCCAATTAGCCCGTTCACCTGTGGGATGTTCCAAATAAGTGTTTGATGAGCATTCCTCAACTCTCTCAGTCTTTTTTGCCACTTGTGCCAGCTTTTTTGAAACATGTTGCAGGCATCAAATTCCAAATGAGCTAATATTTGCAAAAAATTACAAAGTTTACCTGTTCGAACATTAAGTAACTTGTCTTTGCAGTGTATTCAATTGAATATAGGTTGAAAAGGATTTGCAAATCATTGAATTCTGTTTTTATTTACAATTTACACAACGTGCCAACTTCACTGGTTTTGGGTTTTGTAGCAACAAAACTTGTATATATCGTTCACCATTAATGGCGTCTTCATGGATGCACAAGTTACCCATGTTATGTGTGCAAATGCACCCCCAAACTATCATAGTTGGTGGCTTTTGAATTCTTTGTTGATAACAAGCCAAATGACCCCTCTCTAGCCCAGAGTACATGGCATCCATGATTTCCAAAAAAAATTTCCCATTTTGATCAGTCAAACCGCAGGGCAGATTTCCAAAAAAAATTTCCCATTTTGATCAGTCAAACCGCAGGGCAGTTTTCCACTCTGCCATAGTACATTTTAAATGTGCTCAGGCCCAGAGAAAATGGCAGTGTTTTTGGCTCTTGTTTACATATGGTTTAATCTCTACATGGCAGAGTTTTTACTTGCATATATGGATGCAGTGGCAAACAGTGTTTACTGACACTGGTTTACAGAAGTTTTCCGGAGTCCATACTGTAATTTCCACAACAGAATCCTGATGGAGTTTTTTTGATGGAGTGCTGTCTGAGGACCTGAAAATCACAGCTGTTTAAAATTGGATTTTGGCCTTGCCCCTTGTGTACAGAGATTTTTCTGGATTCTCAGAATCTTTCAATATTATGTACCATAGAGGATAAAATATCTAAATTCTTTGCAATTTTAAGTTGAAAACATTATTCTTTAATTGTTCAACAATTTCCCCAAGCAGCATTTTATAAAGTGGTTAAGCCCTTACCATATTTACTTATGAAGGACATTTTATAACCAATCATGTTACTGACCTGTTGCAGAAGAATCCGATTAGCTGAAAGATGCTCTGCCAGTTGCCTTTTTTTAGCATCACCCAACTTTTTCTATTCTTTTTTGTCCCGTCCCAACTTCTTTATAACATGTTGCTGTCATCAAATTCAAAATGGGATGCTATTTTTAAAATAAAATTTAAATTGATCAGTTTCAACATTTGATATGCTCTCTTTCTCCGATTTTCAATTAAAAACTGTTTTGCTCAAAAGTTTGCATACCCTGGCTGAATTCGCAAAATAAACAACAATTTTTTAAAGAAAACATGAATGGCCTGGCAAAACATATATATTTTTTAAATTTTATTGGATTCATATCCAACTGTAGGTCATGAATAATGCACAATCATGAAATAAAATATGGCAATACGAGAATAAAGTGAAATGAATCCTGTTTAAGAGTGTAGCTTAATACTGTGTATTGCCCCCTTTAGCATCAATAACAATGTGCAGTCTTTTGAGATAGTTGTCAATGAGGCCCCTAATTCACTCAGGTGGTGTAGCTGGTCATTCTTCCTTGCAAAATGCCTCCAGCTCCTGCAAAGTCTTTGGTCATCTTGCATGAACTGCGCATTTGAGATCTCCCCAAAGCGGCTCGAAGATATTGAGGTCAGGGGACGGTGTTGGCCACTCCAGAACCTTCAGCTTTCTCTTCTGTAACCACTGGAGGGTCAACTTGGCCTTGTGGTTTGGATCATTGTTATACTGGAAAGTCCAAGGGCATCCCATGCAGAGCTTTCCTGCTGAAGAATGCAAACTGTCTGCCAGTATTTTCTGATAGCATGCTGCATTCATCTTGCCATCAATTTTCACAAGATTTACTGTGTCTTTAGAGCTCTCACACCCCCAAAACATCAGAGAGCCACCACCAAGCTTTACAGTGGGAATGGTGTTGACTGCTCTCCAAACATATCACTTAAGGTTGTAACCAGAAAGTTCTATTTTGGTCACGTCACTCCAAATGACAGCAATTCCCAGAGGTTGTGAGGTGGGTCAAGGTGTTGTCTGGCATATTTTAAGCAGGCTTTTTTGTGTGATTGGTACAATAATGGCTTCCCTCTATCGACCATGCGGCTTATTTTTGTTTCAGTACTTCCTTATTGTGACCATACCATCTTTTTCCAGAGCATCCTATATTTCTGAAGAGGTAGCGTGTGGATTTTTCTTTGTGCCTCCAACAATTCTCCTGGCAGCTTGGGCTGAAATCTTTCTCGGCCTACCTGACTTTGGCTCGGTATCAACATATCCTGTAATTTTCCACCTCTTAATCATGGACTTAATTGTACTGACTGACATTTTCAAGTCTTTGGAAATGTCCTTTCCCACCTTTAAAAAGTTAAACTACCTTGTTGCGAAGGTCCTAAGTTCTTTTCTGCTCCTCATGGCTCAGGGTCTAGCCAGATCACTGCAACCACTAACAAACTCGATGGCTATTCGCAAACACTTGTTACAATTTTAAAAAGCCACAGGTGTGGAACCCTTAATAGCCATTTAAACCTGAGTGTGTGACCTTTTGTCTATAAAACAAGGTCGAACCTTCGAGGGTATGCAAACTTATGACCTTATGGGCCATTTGGGTGATTGCAGTTATCATTATGATCTAAAAAGGAGCCAAATGCCTATGTGATGATATATACTTTAAATGATCACTCTCCCTAATAACAGAAATATATTTTTGCATGTTGAGTCATATTTTCAAAATCAATGACAACATTTCACGAATTCAGCATCGCAGTCTGTTGTATTTACATTTAACATAGTGTCCCATTTTTTTGGAAATTGGGTTGTATTTATATTCTGTCATTGCAGTAAAATTATTCACCGTGCATCACTGGAATACTCGGAGTGACTGGGGCTTAGATCAGTTAATCTCCAGTACATACCTCACAAACCCCAACTTCCCCCTCCCACTTCCCCTCTCAGCTTCCAGCAATCATTAATCAGGAAAGCCCCCCATCTCAATTTCAAAACCATGCCAGGATTAATGTGGGCAGGTCCAGGAGAATAAATCCATGCTGGGTCCTCGTTTTTCTTAATCCCAGCGTATTATTGGCTGAAAGTCACCAGGAATGATGCAGTAAGCACAGCAGTAAGTGTGTGTTCCAGGCCTACTTAAATCCCTTCTTCAGCGCATGCATGCAGGTGTGAGTGCGTGTGAGTTTACATTTTTATTTTTTATTTTTTTGCACATATAGGGGGTTTTAAATATGTAAAATTTAAATCATGTGTCACGTAAATATATGATGATGAAATCATATTATGAATGACCACATGGAAAAGCACAGCTGAGAAAAGTGCGTAGTGACATTGTTCAGCCAATCATACCCGTTCCATTAGTTGAAAGACATTTCTGTTACCATCAGCTGACAGGTAGGACAGTATTAGTCATACACGGGCTGAAGTCTTTGTTCTAACTACAGATATGGTTAATAAACAGTTAATATAAATAATGTGTGTTATTTGATTTTAAGAGGAATTGTGACATCATTGAAATTTTTTGATTATTCATGGAAAAATATCACAGTGGTACTGTAGCTGGAAGAAAATCAACAAGTAAAAGGGTTAATGATGCTCAGCCTTCACTTGTGGTATCAGGAGCTGTAGGGATTGAACAAAACTGTGCTGTCAATCTGTTTTTGTTCCTTGATTTTCAATTCAATGCAATTTACTCAGAATCAAGAGCTCTAATAATAAAATCAGACAAGTGGACAGAGGACAATTTGGGCACGCAAGAAGTCCTGCTATTTCATTAATAGCATTTTTAAAAGAGACATATCCGTCAGAAAGATGTGGGAACAGTCAAGTCAATGGGTGGAAAACATGGATATATTAATAAAATAACTGCAATTTAAATAAATTATATAATTGAATTTTTAAAAATTTGTTTACGTTTTATTCCTGATTGTTAGATGAAAATGGAATTTGTTGGACAAGAGAAATAAAGTTGTCACGTCCGTGCCTGGCGGCCCGGTGACCACGCCCACAACTTCAATCAAGTCTCCACTTCCTCGTTCCAACTCACCAGAGTAGTAATAAACAGAGTACTTCAGAAATTTTTGTATTTTGTTCTTTTGTTACTTTGTGCTTGTTCTTTTGAAACTTTGGGGTTTGGTTTGTCATTATGGACTTTTGCATCTTTTCCAAGTGTTGATTAGGCTTCTCTGTTTTAGTTTATTTATTAGTTTATTATTATTTAGTGTTTTGCATATATTTGCATTGCCTTTTGTTTCAGCTATATCTCCAGTTTGAGGTACATTTGTTCCCATTATCCTGAAATTTAATCTACTGCTCCGTGCTCTAACTTCCTGCTCCACGTTCTCCTCTCTGAGTGTCCCCTGACAAAAGTACTATAAATGCGACCTTATGAACAACAAAAAAATGATACTTGTGGTAAATGAACTATAAAATGCTAAAGCAGTGAGTGCAATCAGTTGTCTCCTATTGTAATCCCTTGGTACAATATTCTAAGTTTAAACTGCCGCAGTCTTCTTAGATGACTTGACAGGAACTAGGGGGTTGATTTTGCTCGCGATTTTTGAAATATTCCTGAGTTTTTTTCTTGCTGAATAAGTTAATTGTACACAGTAGGAGTAAACATAATCATGCTGAAACAACAAGGAACTGAACATAAAACACGGTACAGTCATTTAGGCCACAATCATTTCATTTAAAAACTCATTGAAAACCACAATCAATGGCTAGCTTACTTGATGTCCTAGTAATCGAACAATTAAAGTAAGTTGTCATTTCTAAAAAGTCTGCTGTTTCCAGTATACAACCCACAAATGTGAATCTGGGTATCAAAGAAATCAAATGGCTAAACCTAAGCGTATGTGGATGAAGACCACAAAAGAAAAATGAATTTTTGTATATTTTATATATTATATATTATCATAATATGTATCACAATGTATAATAATGTGATATTATATATTACTATAATATTATATATGTACATAAATATATATATATATATATATATATATATATATATTTATATATATATATATATATATATATTTTGCATATTTTTCCTGTGCTTCTATCTGTTTCTAAGATTGTTGAATTTTTAATGAATCATTTCTCCACAACGTGAAAATGTGAATCTGATCATTTTTCAATTGTGTTCTTCATATGATTTGTTACCAATAGTATCCATTCATTGTATCACAGTGATATTATTTCTGCAAAGTGCTCCCAGGAAGTGAATACTGTACAAGCTCAACTGCAGAAGAATTATGACACTGCATTAACATGTAAAGAAAAACAGCAATTAGTGATTTGCAAAGTCCTTGTAAGCTGTATCCAGTTTCAAAGTACAAATAACATTTTAACTCATCAACTCTTTTTTTGTAAAATAATAGCTATTTTGAAATGTCTGCTGCATGCTCCTGTGAGGTCAGGACATGGGCCAGGTGCATGTTTACCACTGTAACATCACCAATTATAATAACACTCAGTAGTCGTTTTGGAACTGCAGAGACTAATTGTTGGAGCTTCAAAAGCCGAATTTTCGTGCTTGCCTGATATAAGACTTCTGTTTGTCACCAGACTGGAGTCTCCATTGATGTGTTTAGCACCTCATAATCCATCACACGTATTCAGTGGCGGACAGATTCACTTCCCGGACTTGCCTACAAAACCGTGCTGTTTTCCGGCTGGAATAAATAGGGGCGTGCCTGTAAAAGACTATACCTAGAAGACACATATTTTGCTCCAAAATGTGCACGTTCACTTCTATCTCAGTTGTGCTTTTCGCAGATGTGTTGAATGCACTAATTTAGCCTCAGACCATGACAGGTGCTGGCTTGTGAACATATTGCTGATATCAGTCAAGACTGTGATTCTCTTCTTTAGACCTGTTAGGATACAATATCCAATATTTCCGAAAAAAAAAACTGAATCGCTGACTCGCCAGACCGTAGCACTCTTTTTCACTCTCCCATCTGTCCATTTCAGAAAAGTTTTAGACCAGGTGCTTATGGATGGTGTTGATATATGGCTTCCTCTTTGGGTAATTGAGTCCTGATTTGCAATTGATGATGCCACAAAGGAGTGCGTTCACTGACAAAGGTTTTCTGAAGTATTTACAAGCCCATGTGGTAATGTACATTACAGTGGTGTGTCGGTTCTGAGGAGCTCGAAGGTCACGAGCGCCCAACATTGGTTTTCTGCCTTGTCTTTTATGCACAAAGATTGCACTGGTTTTGTGTACTGTGCGGCTCTTTTCTCTGAGTTATGGACTGAATAGGAGGTGATTCCTAAATTCTGTGCTATTGCATGTTTAGAAACATTGTTCTTAAACTGTTTGATTCTGCTCATGTAGGTTTTGTAAAACTGTCTTGCTGGTTATTGACTTTGCCTTCTGTGACCGCTCATTTTATACCCAATCATAATTGAATCACCTGGTCCCTATTCACTCGTCTCTGGGTGGTGTGGACAAAAGCAAATAAGTTGCAAGCTCTTGTCCATTTATGACAGGAAATCATTACTACATGGCTCGGGCAATGCATTGCCGAAGAATGTCTATTAATTAAGCAGTCTTTCCACTGGGACGCAAGCTTTCTTTTGCAACAATTACATCCTGGCAAATTTGCATTTTAATTAGAAGTAATCCTTTGCAATCATGTCAAGCACTACAAGATTGCTAATTAAGGGAAGCATTGGAGCATTTTTTGTTTTGACAAATGAATTCAAATACTACAATTTGACTAGTGTGGGCTCCAGAAAAGCAAAGAGCCAGACTGTGTTTGATTTCTGCACTCCACTGAGCTGATGACTCCTCGCACACACACCTCCCCCCTCCCCCCCTGCTGAGAGCACAAAAGCACAACTGTAAGGTCACACCTCAGAGAGCTTTCACAACGGTAAGAGGCAGACTTTGCAAGCTGGAGAGGTAGCGCGAATGCTTATTTCTGGATTTGCCAACATCTTCATGCGAACGTTGGCCAATAGGAATTCTCTGTGCTTTCTCTATCATTCAATGAGGGAAATTTTAAAGGCACAAGTTCTATGCAAGTGACATTGTAGTCGTAACTTACATTCAATTAATTAACAGCGGGCTTAAAGATTACTGGCACCCCTGACTGCAAACAATGCAAATAAAAATATAAACGATAGAATTATAGAAAAACTGAGTATACCAACATGGGTGAAATACTTAATGTTTTGATGGAATTAACCAAAATCACAATAATCTTTACAAAACAAACTTCAAATCTTCAAACAAAATCAAGTTTCATAATAATTGGCTACATTTACAACTTAGTGCACCCACCTTTGGCAAGGATAACAGCATGCAGCCTTCCTGTAATTTTTGCCAGGGTTAAGGCTCATCTTTGCGGGGATTTTGGACCATTCTTCTGACCAGATTCTTTCAAGATCCTTCACATTCTTGGGTGTTCATTTTTCAACTGCCCTCATCAACTCAGCCCTCATGGTTTCAATTGGATTGAGGTCTGGTGATTGAGATGTCAATTGCAGAACGTAGATTTCATTGTCAAGCTACCATTTCTCTTTGTATCTTGAGGTATGCTTTGGGTCATTGTCTTGTTGGAAAGTCCACCCACAACCAAGTACCAGCCTTCCGGTGGAAGCAACCAGATTGTCAGCTAAAATATCCTGATACTAGGTGGATTCATTATGCCATTAATCTTAACCAGTGCCCCTGCACCTCTTGGATTAAAACAACCCCAAAGCATGACTGACATTTCCCCATGGGTATGGGATGCTTCTCCTTGTATGCATTTGTATTTGACCAAAATGTGCAATTTCGGTTTCATATGATGAACATGCCTTGGTCCAGTCATAATTTATATGACGTTCGGCAAACTACAAGTGCTTACTTTTGTGTCTTCTGGTCAGAAAAGGCATTCATCTGGTGACCCTCCCAAAGAGCCTGTGGTTGTGGAGGTGGCGCCTGATGGTGCGTTTTGAAACCTGGTGACCCCAAGATACCACCAAGGCCTGCAATTCCTTCTCCGTGCTTCTTGGGGATTTTGTTGCTTCTCTCACCATCCTCTTCAACATCCAGGAGGGCAAAATGAAGTTCCATATTTTTGGAATTTTTTAAAAATTGTCCTGACTGTGTTCAGTGGTATATTTAATCATCAGTGAATGTTCTTGAAGCCATTACCATATTTCTAAAGATCTATGACCGTCTCCCTCCTTTGAACTGTGACAGTTGTTTTGTTTTCTTGATGTTGTTGGATGACAATGGAGTATTGCATGTGTGTTACTTCATTTTTATACCCTAGTGAAACAGGACATTATGTAAAGACTCAATAAAGTTTTTTAAAACTTAAATAAGTGGAATTTAATGCCTGGTTTAATTTTGGTAGATGTCATTTACAATAATCTTTGCGGGTGCCATTGATTGTAATACCTTAATTTGGAGGAAATAGATTTTTAATTAAAATCAGCTGATTATTTTGGCTGGTTCCTTTGGAACATTAATGTCATACAATATTTTTCACATGTTGTTATTTGAGTTTTTTTCTAGAAATATATTTTTTAGAATTCTTTAGTATTTTCTGCGCATTGCCACTCAGGGGTGCCAGTAATTTTTGAGCCCACTGTATATCTCAACCAGTCAGCAGTGCTTAAATGCGCACAACTCTGCATTTCATAATATAATTCGACATTTTTTTCAAAAATTTGTCTCTTGGTCAAGGTTATGTGACCTGCCTGCCACATTTTGCAAAGTTAAGGTTGATGAAATTGTAAAAGTAGTGATGGGAAAAACTGACTCTTTTAAAAGCATTGATTCTTTTGGACTATCCGACAGTAAAGAACAGATTCTCTTGATTTCATTAAGAAATAAGTAATTGAATCCTAAAAGCTACCCCCGCAGCTCACCTTGCAAGAAAATCAAACAAGAAAAGGAAAATGTGCACCTTATATTGCGACTGCACCACACACTAATAAGCCAAAAAAAAAGATAATAGAACCTTTAAAAAGTCCATTTCATCAGCTCCAGCTGTAGCCTTGGCTCTTTTTATGTATATTGGTGAAAAGAGTCTATTGAACTTAGCAAAAAACCAACAAGTTGAATTTGCAACTATTTAAAAAAAAATTATGGTATATTGTAGCCTATTCAGCAAATACATGCTTTACTTTGTTGCCTTATAAATGTGTTAGGCAGCATGGTGGAGAAAAAATGAATGTTGTGCTTTCAACGTAAACCTTGAAAAGCATGTGAAAACCACTCAATTTATTCAGAAGACTTCAGTCTATACAAAACGTTATCAAGTGTTATAATCACTGTTGACCAGTCTTCACTTTGGAATTGATTTTGTGAAGCTATAACAGCTTGAATAATATTTATGGTAAATGTACTGCATTTATATCACGCTTTTCTAGTCTTCTGATCACTCAATGTGCTTTACTTTGGTGTTGAAGAAAGCAAGGAGCAAGAAACCTCGCAAAGCCAAACCGGCGAGAAGTCGAGATCGGCCAGCTGAGACAAGAACTCAAATCTTCGAGACACCAGCTCAAGGTGGTCAAAGGAAGAACAGAGAACTGCCCTATCGGAACTCACAAACACCTGCTCCAGGTGGGCAGGTCTCATTCATTTTCCAAAACAACGCTATGAACTTGCCTGGGGAAAGAAGCGCCAACTGATTCTGGATGAGATATGAGCAGAGGTGGAGGAAGAACGCAGCAGCAAGATGTAAGGACTGTACAAGCAAGGGTCATGGACCAGGTGGAAGCATGCAGAACCTTGCAAAATCACCTGGGCTGAGCTCTGGATAGCTGACCCATCGTGCATTAAGTTCGTAATCCAGTCAGTTTATGACATCCTCCTAAGCCTGGCCAACTTGTACAGCTAGGGCCTGGCAGACACTCCTGAGTGCAAGCTATGCTAAAAGAGAGGCACCATGGGGCATATTCTGAGCTGCTGCCTAAAGGAGTGAGTGGAGGGGCGATAAGGCTGGCGCCACAACCGAGTTTTAAGGTTTTTGGTGGTAACCATCTGCACAGCAATACAGAACAGCAAGACCCAGACCCCAAACAGTCAATCAGTCAATCAACTTCATTAGAGCAGGGCAGGAATGTCAATGTCAGCCAAGCTCCTAAGGGGGGCTGCTGGCCACCGCTCATGACCGGCAGCTTTAGGTCAACCAAGGAAGGCAGCTTAAGTTTCCTGCTAACATCACAAACACTTCACTTTGCCCAGATATGGTGTTTCCATTGGAGTCTACCAAGCAGGTAGTTCACCTAGAACTGACTGTCCCCTGGGAGGACCAGATTGAAGAGGCCAGAGAGTTTAAGAGGGCTAAATATGCAGAGCTCAGAGTGCCAGCGAGCCAGTCGAAGTCGGATATTGAGGCTCTGCTGGTTACTCACTACAGCGAACACTCAAACTCCTTGGAGTAAAATGGGCTGCCGTCAAGGAGAGTGATTAAGAACGTCCTGGTGGAATAGGTCTCGCAGTGGCTGTGGATCCATAGGGGGGATGTGCGGAGCAATGGGCCATCTGGACACAAGCACTGTGTCACCAGGGCAACGGTATCTGATGACTAAAGACCCAAAACACCCTATGACCCCAGGTTCATTACTGATGACGTGTTCAGATAGCACCAGTAGGTGTATTCAAGTTCAAGTTCTATCGGCTTCAGTCTGTTCAAGACATCATCATTATTTTTACAATCACTGTTATCCAGTCTTTACTTTGGAATAGATTTAGTGCAGCTAACTTGAATAATATTTTTGGTAAATGGACTGCTTTTATAATGCCCTTTATATGTGTGTGTGTGTGTGTGTGTGTGTGTGTCTGTGTCTTTTTATAGAGCTGGAGAGATTTCAGGAATAGTTGTTGTTCATTCTTTCATTATCAGCAGATAATAATTGATGCATTTAATTCATGTTCATTTTGTTTAGCATACATAAAAGATATAGTGAGGATAAAACCACCACTTGAACCCAAGTATAGGTTTTTAATTAAATTGATTAAAATTATTTTTGGCTCAAGTAAGGACATCAAAATGTGACATCAAAAATATGTTACAAAAAGGATGTGAGAAATTAAAATGAGTAAGTATCATGCCCATTTGCCCATAAGTTATTTAAGTTACTGTTGCGACCAAATGAGCCGTGGTCACAGTCCAGTGAATAAATTCCCTTTTGTTACAAAACCTTACTGGTCAGAATATAGGACAATATCACCCTGAAATTATCGGGTCATGGTCGTTGCCCGACGTGTCCGCAGCGCTAACAACTGTGGCACAGCTCAAATGTACTACTGCTCCACAGAAGAACTGAGTTTCCTTGTGCTGATAAGCCAACATCCTGATCGCCAATTTCCGTTGATTTTGAAAAATATTAAAGGGCATCTAAAGTCGATTCTCAGATGGGACGTCGAACATCCAATGTCGACAAACAAATCGCTTGCTTTTTTTGACATCTTGCATTGTTACATGACCAATTTCATTCATCAACCAATGTTTTGTGTACACGCATAGATAATCCTTCTATTTCAGTTGGTTTGCACAGGTGCGACTTGCTGACTGGCCGATAAACAAAAACAATGGGAATCGACTTTAGATGCTCTTTAAATGCTAAAAATTATGCCATGTCCTGTAAATCTCCAGCGTTAACAAAGACAAATTTAGATTTTTATTCTTCGATTATATGCATGAAGTTATAAATTTTTCATGTCTTATGAAATTACTCTGTGCACACATCGGAAACATGAGTTTTCCTGTGTGCTGCTGTGAGTCGGTTGAGTTCCGCAACTATACCTTTCGTGTCCACAATTTTGTATGCAGCAACAACTGGTAAGTGAAGGGAATTATGATAAATATCGTCTGAATCCATTGTCACTGTCTGCAACTTTTTAAAAATACAAATCCCATAATGGATATCACATTCCCCCACGTGTATTTGAGCAAATCAACATGTATTTCACCAATTGCTTTTCATGAAAAAGATTATATAATTTTAAATGCACAAATGTTGCATCCGGCCTTTAACGGAGAAGCACACAGATGTTGCTCCCAGTCATGAAGGGTTAAAATATGGCTAATGATTCCACTAGTCTGCCTCTCTACTTTCATACTTCCTGTTTGTCATTCAGGTTTCACGTACCATAGTGGAATGTCCTTTTACAAATGACAGCCTACAAGAAATCTTGGAATTCAATTAAGCTCAAGTGAAAATTCAATCAGATGACCCTCCTTTCACATGCTTCAGCTAATAGTTTATTATCCCCTGCCGCGCGATTAGTGCAAAGCGGGAGATATAGCATTGGGCTCCGTCCGGCGTACGGACACATAAAATTGAGGCGGCGGGGGATATTGCCATGTTAGTGGCAAACACTTTTTTTCATTCAATCTGCATGCTCATCCATGCCTGATACGATATGATAGTGATAGAGTGGGGCTGTCATTGGAGACAGCAGCTGTCCTACTAGCTGACCACTTCTATCTAATACCTCTGCGACACACCTACACCGTTAGCTTATCATTTCACAGCAGTCTTTTTAAAAATGATTCTCTCTCTACCTCTTATATGTTCACGCTGCTGTTATGCGTGCCCTCCACCTCTCCATCTCTGCCCAGTCTTAACAGATTCATTAGCTTCATCATTCATCATCCTCATCAGACAAACAGTCAGTGGAGTCATTAGCCACCATCACCACCAGTATCTGGACTCCACAAAGAGATTTATTCTGCTGCGGCTCAGGGCAGATGCTCCTTAATTACAAAATCTCCCTGTAAAGTCCATGCACCAAAGACTTTGTTAAGGCTATCATTATCTGTTAATCTGTTCAAACTAAAATAAGTAGTAAATGGTCCCTTTTTGCTATGTGCTTCCTGGTTTTTATGGCTTTTCCCTTTAAAAAAACATCACTCTCATCAACACCTAATTTAGCCTCTTAAACCCGAATGCCTCCAGCACTGGGGGCAATCAATAAATATCATAAATACAGCATGCTTCTGCATAGCAACATCATCATGCGGCATATCCATTTGAAGGGAAGAAACTCGATGTAAAGCTCATGATGACCATTTTTACTTCATCCAAACACATTTCAAGCACCAAGCAAGTAAATAAGCATGTAGCACAACATAGTGTAAAATTATATTATATTGCTCGATCTTTAGCATTTCTGCTCAATTCGCGCTGTGCATACAAACGAAAAATCAAATGAAAGAGGGAAGGCCACAGAATCCAACGATATAAGCCATGTCATTTTAAACTAAAACCACACTTAAAGAACAGCAAGCATACAGATTACATTCTGCACCGATGAGAAAATATTTTTTCATACCATTGTTATTTTGTAATAAAAAACTGTGTTCAGGGATAAATCTGCACTGGCTATTGTTAGCCCAATGTGTCCTTTTTATATTGAATCTAGATCTCCCAGTCTCCGTGCATGTTTTTTTTCCGTGGCACAGCCTCTTGAGTATTCCGCTTGCTCGCAATGTATTTTCCTCTCTGTGATCAGCTTGTGATGCTGTCACTGAGTGGCCATTTGATTGTAGGTGGCCATTTGATTCTATGGGATCTGTCATTTTCAAGGAGCCCTCAACCACTGCAATCACACAAACCTAGCCTGTGATAGAGCCTTGCGTTCTCGGTGTGTCTAACCGAGAGTCCATGCATCATTACGTACATGAACTCAAAGAGCACAACATAAACGTAACCTCGTTTGTTACCTCCGCCAAGTAGGATATGTAATCATTGGAATCTGTTTGTTTGTTAGTTAGTTAGTTAGTTACCAAGATCACGGAAAAACTATTGGACAAACAGCGCCCTCAATAATTATTGGCACCACTGGTTAAGATCTGTTAAAAGCCTTAAAATAAATTAAATCTTTATTGCAGAAGCATTCTCTCACAAAGAAAATTGTAGAAAAATGTAACCTTCAACGCAAGTGAATTTTAGGGGGGGAAAAAATCCCTGACTAATAAATAATTATTTTTCATAAAATCACCTGTTCCACAATTATTGGCACCCCTAACAATTCCTTGGAAATAAATGTAATTGAAGTATTTCTGTCATTTGTACAGTAGTTCACAAAGTTGATCAGAGTATCTAGGAACATTTAATTAGTAAATCATCACTTCCGGTTTCCCTCGGGTATAAATATGACTTGACACAGAGGCCATATTAAGAGGAAAAATGATCTCATACTCAACATTTAAAAAGAAGAAAGAACTAGAAACAGAAAAAAAATCGGAAGAACAAATTAAACAACTACACAATTCATACGCAACTAATCCCACAGAACACATACTTACAGAAATTAGAAACACCAAAATTAAAATTGACAACAACCTTCATAAAAAGACACAATTCATGCTACGTAGGCTCCGATATAAACAGTTCGAGCACAATGACAAATCTGGAAAATACTTAGCCAACCAACTCAAACACAACAAAGAAAAATCACTCATCACAACTATTACAGACTCAACAGGAAACATCACCAGTGACCCACAAACCATAAATAACACATTCAGACAATACTACTACAACTTGTATAGCAATAATAAAGAAAAGGATCCAAAAGAAATAGACAACTTTCTAAATAACCTCCAACTACCATCATTAACAAAAGAACAAGCAGACATTTTAGACGCTCCACTCACCCCCATAGAATATGAAAAAGCACTACAGATCATGACAAACAATAAAGCACCTGGACTCGATGGATACCCCACAGAATTTTATAGACACTTTTGGAAAACAGTATCACCACTTTTTGTTAGAATGGCAGATGAAATCAAGAGCAATCAATCAATTTCATATCACATGAACACAGCACTAATTGACTTTTGTCAATTAAAACAAAAATTAATATCACAAATTTCCACCTAGAACATCCACCACTATTATATAGCATCAATAAAATAACACAGTCAAAGAAAAAACTACTCACAAAGCTATATAAACTTATATCCTCTAATAACGACCCACATCACATACCAATAAACAAATGGGAACGAGACCTCATCATTCACACCAACAGTCAATTCTGGAACACAGTCTGCAACAACGTATTCTCCATGTCTAACAACACCAAAATTCAGTTAATTCAGTATAAAATCATCCATAGAACACACCTCACACAACACAAGATGCACATCATGAGACTCACAGACACAGACATTTGCACCCACTGCACACTCAACACTACTGACGACCACCTGCACGCACTCTGGCTCTGCCCACCAATTCGTAACTTCTGGAAAAAAATAACCACCACCCTATCCCGATTCCTCGACCACAATATCCCACTATCCCCCACCGTCTGCATACTTGGAAATTTAGAAGAACTCAACACTAACTCAAAACAAATCACAATCCCCCTGCTTGTGGCCCTAACTATCGCCAAGAAAACAGTACTGCTCAACTGGAAAAACAGAAAAAACATTACAACAACACAATGGTTAGATCTCTATACTCAACACATATCAATGGAACAACAGTCAGCAACCCACAAGAATCAATTACAAGAATTCAACAACATCTACTCCACAACTCTCACTGCCATCTCAATGCCGGTGAGTTAATGCCACAGCATAGATATACAATGGCTTGTTCACGAAGAGGAGAAGGGATATTTAAAAAAATAAATAAATAAATAAAAAATAAAAAAATAAAGGACCTGGGGAATTGGAATCTGTTAATCCGTATAAATCTTTAAGGAAACTTCTTGAACAAAAACATCGTGAAATAACTGCCAATATACAACTCTGCTTCATTTCGGATCATTTGATTGTTACACTGTTTTGCCTTGTTTCCCTTTTTCCCTTTTCTTTCGGCTCTTATCTCTCTATTTCATTTTAATTATTATTATTATTGATATTATTCTTTTGTTTTCTCTCCTTTTTTCATCCTTTGTGGTTTTTTTTTCCTCCTTTTTTTTCCTTCTTCCCCCCCCTTTTTTGTTGTTTGTTTTATTCTCTCTTCTTTTCTATTCCTTTTGTTGATGTCTTTGTCTAATATTATTGCATGTATATTACTCTGTAAATCAACTCGCTACCCATTTATTTGTCTGGTCACATATTTGTTTGTATGCACTTATTGGTGAATTAATAAAAATAAATAAATAAAAAAAACAGAGGCCATTTCTCTTATCCACTCTTCAACATGGAAAAGACAAAGGAACACACCATTCAAGTAAGGCAGAAGTGTGTCGACTTTCACAAGTCTGGCAATGGCTACAAAATATCCACTTGCCTGCACCTGCCCATATCTACTGTGAGAGGAATCATTAAGAAGTTTAAAACTACTGGAACAGTGGTAAACAAGCCTGGACGAGGACGCAAGGTTATTTTGCCACCACGCATAGTGAGGAGCATGGTAAGAGGAATAAAAAGTTCTCCAAAGCTCACTGTTGAAGAATTGCAACAAATGGCAGCATCTTTGGCTCAGAAAGTCTCCAAAACAACCATCAGGCGCTATCTACATGCCAACAAGCTGTTTGGGAGGCATGCACGGAAAAAACCTTTTCTTACTCACAATCATAAACGCAAACGTCTGGAGTTCGCTAAGCGGTTGTACAAAAGCCTGTGGGCTTATGTATTTTTTTGTGTTACCTGTCCTTAGTTTCTCCTATAATGGGTATTGGACTTTTATTGGACTTTTATTTTGGAAGCACCTGCGTCATTAGTAGTGGACCGCTTACTTTGTTTGTCTTAAGATATCGGTGCATTTTTTCCAGTCAGTGGTGGTCTATGTGTTCAAGCATTTGATACTTACCAGTCGCTAGTTTGAAGAAGTGTGCGTTATCTGACCATAGTGATGGTAAAGTGAAGCTCTCTGAACCAGTGAAGCTTTCCAGCCAATTGTATCAGGAAAAGGTTCATTCATTCAATGCCTCTAAACTCTATGATGACCTCTGCTGTTGAAAACTTGTAGTGCAGTATGTTTGAAATAGCCTACCGGTATATTTTGGCCCAGTCTCTGTGGGTTGAACATGGTTATGAAAGCTTGAACCAATAAATTACCTAATAAATACGCGGGTTCCTATATGAATAAAATTGTTGTTTTTCCTGTTTGAAATGTGTTTATATTTGCGCATTTCAATTCTCTACACATTGGGTAGAAGTGGAACAAATACTTCTGTCTCTGTCTTTCTGCACCTTTGTGCAAGTATGTTTATGATCACACAAGCAGAAGAATAAATAGCAGAGATAGGGAGTGATATGTAAGCAATATAATTGAAAATACCAGCGAGTGCTTCCTCATGCCTGTCCAGTTTATGGCAGTCATAGTGACTTAAGTTAACTATTTCTTGAATCTTGAATGTGGGAAGTGTTCTACAGAGGAGAGGTCAGTGGGGCAGTGATGGTGCTTGTGGACAGGTTTGTCATAGAATGGCAATAAAATGGAGGTGCTTGTGAACATGTGTTGGGTGGGATTGGGCATGAAATTGCAACTGATTTTTATTAAGAAAAATGATTTTCTCCACAGTATTGGGGTTTAGTCTGTTTCTTTTTTTGGACACTATTTCCCCAGCCTTGGAAAAAACACGTTCACATGGCACAGATGAGGCTGGAATACACAAAAGATTCCGTGCCAACACAAAAAGATGGGGGTAAACATGTTTGTGGTCAACCCAATACTGAAGTGGGTCTTCACTCCGTGGTATGTTGGGCTCTGCGAGATATCTGCTGGTCTCTATTGAGGCATTGGCTGAAGCACTTTTCACCTTCCTCTTCTCAAAGACTTGTGCATCCAAAAGCTCCCACAGGCCTGAAATGATATAGGAATGCATTAAGATGTACATTATACATATAAACAATACCAATATTGGCCCAAGGTCCATACCTGAGGAATCAGAAGTTGAAGGTGCATTATGCAGGAGCTGATGGTGTAGGATCAAGTGAGGGTGCAGGATCAGGTGTTCTTTGCCTTATAACAGTAGCACATTCTGCAGTAAGTTTTTTGATTGCATTCAGTTGGTGTGTGGTGTTGCAAAACCCCATTGTTTTGAAACGAGGATCCAGGAGAGTGGCCAGAGCGTGCTGTCCTGCAACTTCATAGTTTCCCAGCTTCTCACACATCAAGGTTAACAAATGTTGAGCCAAATCCCTGGCCATTTCATCAGTCAGCTGCCTTTGTTTAGTTGCAATTGTGTGCCGCAGCATCTTCACCATTGGTATTATTTTGGACCCAGAAACAATTTTTTCTGCAGAAAGCTCCATTGTTGCTTCTCTGACCAAAAGGGGCCAAAAGTGAAATGCACTGACCTATGCTGGTGTATTGGTTGGACGTCAATGGTGCCACATCTGTTTGGAGAGAGGCCAAGGCTGCACCCACTGGTTCTTTCTGCTCATACAGTCTTTGCAGCATGTCTAAGGTGCTGTTCCATCTTGTGTCCACCTCTTGAATAAGTTTACTTGATGGAGCACCCATTTGCTTTTGAAGGCAGAGAAGCCGCTCTCTAGCTACAGTGCTGGTCCGGAAGTGGGTGGCAATATCCCTCGCCTTAGTGCGCACCTCCTCCAGACATGGTATTAGTTTTAATGCCTTCTTCACTACTAAATTCAAGGCATGTGCAATGCAGTGGCTGTGCCGCAACTCCATCAAACTACTACAGAGGCCCATATTAGAGGCACCATCAGTAGTAAGGCACATTACCTTTGATTTGGAAATTCCCCATTCTTTCATTATAGCACCTTTCACACTGGCCATATTGGAAGCAGTGTGGCGCTCCCCAAACTTGGCAACTGCCAGCAAAACAGTAGCGAACTTGTCCTCCTCATCCACAAAATGGCAAGTGAAGGCAAGGTAGGAATCCATGTGGATGGATGTCCACATGTCCGAGGTTAAGGCTACAGCAGTAGCCCTCTGGACTTTCTCTTTGGCCTTCTGCTTCTCCTCCTGATATCTTGCTTCCACCATGGATTTCAAGGTCCGCCTTGATGGAAGGACATATGTGGGGTCCAAAAGAGACACCAAGGCCCTAAATCCTTGATCATCCACAACCTAAACAGTAAAAGATATTTTACTATGTGTTTTACACAAATATCTCTATGCATTTGGAAAATAAATATCCTTATACCTTGAAAGGCTGTGAATCCTGCACAATCATGTTCACCAGTGCCTCATCAATCTTGGCCTTTTTTTATCACCTACAATACAACAAGAGGCCATGGATACAAAATATAGTACCTCTGCAAGTACTTTTTAATGAGTCAATGCTGGTATGAAATTAATGTATGAACATATATTAACATCAAGAATACAGGTAGAAGGGAGCTACTGAATTAAAGGAATGGTACCCACCATGGATGCTTGCTGCAGCTTGACCAGCCTCATGCTTAGCACGGAAGTGCCTCAGCATGGATGAGGTGTTATTATTATAGGCCAATTGCTGATGGCAAACCAAACATTGGACCTGAAAACAGAATTTACAAATGGACATTTCTCACAAATAAATAAATACACATGTAGGCCTATAGTTTGCCAACTACACAGCAACTTTAGTAACCAATAGGCTATGATAGTAAGTCGCCATTATGATCTATCCAACGCGCACATTCGCGACAATTACGCATGGCACCCAGCTTTAATATGTAGGCTGTAGTACAATGCAGAGAACCATACGCTGGGCCAACATTTGGTTATTAGACATATCCAAAGAACTCCATATTCAGTGGGTGGCTAGCCGAGAAAGCAACTTCATCTATGACATGGACAGAAATTTTGACTATCAAGGTTTATCAAGATTAGGTCCATGATAGCATTGACAACATGTTTGATCATAACACAATTAAGACTCAGTTTTTTTGATGTGGGGACCCGCTTTGCCAAAGCCTACCTTACCTCCCAAAACATCCATATTTACGCAATAAAAATTATAGCCTGTCTATTACCAACCTTCATAGGGGAAATCAAATTAAAGTGCTCCCACATCTCAGAGCGACCTGTCTTTGCAACAGGTTCCATTGTAATTTGCTCTTATCAACTCCTCGCTATAAACTCTCCTGACTCGCAACATCGCTTTCCACTACTTCAAACCCACAAGCGCGCGCCCTGTTTCGCGCAACTTTGAATCAAATCGAAGCGGTCACGTGAACGTGAGCTGGAACGAAGCTTCGAAAGTCCCTGATCACGTGATCAGCCGCAAACTAACCAAGCATCGATACATTTGCTTCGCCTTGCACTGGTTCATACTTTGAGACAAGCTTCGAAGCAGGAGGGTCGGAGGTAACAACACTATCTGACCAAAGTAAGTTTCTTCTTATTGTTTTACTGTCCATAACTTGAAGAGGTGAATGTATGAATCTGTTTATTAGGTTTATCAGACGAATGATCTACCTTAAGCTTCCACTGTTATATCGAGTGAAAGAAACAGCAGCGTCCTCATTACTGGACGAAATTAGCCTGCTAATTCCCGAGTGAATTCGAGTTTACGTTCGCACATCAAATTCTAGTCTTTGTTAACCTGGTGTGTACCCTGTTAATGTGTTTACTATAATGGCTACATGCCGCAGAGTATTCAAGCATCCAAATCACGGCTTATTTGTGATGTACTGCGCCGCGAGTGCAAGCTAACTAGCGCCTGTGTACTGAATATATAGATGCGCCCGGTTACACGGAACATTACCTCTCCTGTAATCAGTTAGCCTATGAGTTACTGCTGTAGTTACAGGCTACGATAATGCGTTGTATTGGTGTATTTATTCAGCTAATTAATAGGTTGATTGATGAATGTTACACTACCTTGTACTCACTATTTTCTCCTTTCTGTTTTATTGTAGAAACCACACACACATACACCCACCCGAGTACATTCTGCTACTCCGTCCTATATCTATTGAAGCCTTTCAATACAAGTTTTTGATAACAAATCCTTGCCTCATCATTGTGCTTCCCCCTGTCAACACCTGCTCCTGGAAAATTCTGGCTTTATGTCATGTTCTGGCCGACACTCCAGTTTGTGTGCGGTGGAAATCCCAAACAATCTTCATACAATCCTAACCATCTGAATCCCCTCACCCACATTAATGCTCCTTCGAGCCGGATGTACATCGCACTCAATCTAGATGAAGATGGATGTCCAGGAGTTTGAAGCCCACGGCGCACGCCCGCGGCGCATCACTCGCCCACCTGCTCGTTTTGAAGACTATGAATTTGCCTTTGGATCCCGTAGACCTGGAGCTGGAATGCAGGTGACGACTCACACAAAGGAAGCGGCCAAGAAGACCGCCTCCAGCTGTCTGTACTCAACCCCACTCCACCCGCAGCTGAGCTGGGATGCCCTCCTTGGGGAAAACGACACATGGCACGTATCCAAATGTCTGCTGCATGATAGAGAGGGGCAGCTAGCCCACAAGCCGCCTCAAGACGGGGAATAAGAGAGGTCCTGTGATTACCGAAACCCTTATCACAGCCCACGCCAGCAAACCTCCCAAGCTGCGGCCTTCAGAAAAGAGTTAGAAGAGATCCAGCATGAGCGGCGCCTGCTCCAACAGCAGCAGGAGTGCGTATCAGCTGACCTGGCGGAATCAAAGGCCATTTATGCAGATATGAAGCAACTGATGAGGAGTACATGCAGCATCCAGCATTGTCAAGACATGTATGACAGTGACTTGCATACAACAAACAATGAGGATGAAGACTGGCCATTGTCACCACCTCCGGTCTGCGAAGATGATGAAGCACCCCTCGGCAACCAGCCAGTGATCGAACACCTCGACAGATTGATGAGTGAGCCTCAGATAATTAAGAATGAGACTCTGTCAGCCAAAGCGAGGCGGCCACCAGCAGGTAAGCTACCACCGCCAGTGGCATCAGCCCATGAGCCTCCCAGGGCTAACCCGCCGTGCTGGCGCGGTCAGTTACCCGCCACTGCCACCACAACGCCCTGCCTGGTCTCCCTTTGCTCTGCCTCCTCTGGTGCTCACCTCCACACCCTATGGCAAGCCACTGAACACTCCAGCTCCCCGCCCACCACAGCCCGATCACTCATCTTCACCTCAGTGCCCTCTCTACACGCTGGCAGAGCCACCATTGTACCCGCCACCGCCCAGTCAGAACACTAGCCATGATTCAGCTTACCGTGGCCCTCGTCCAACCATCCCCAACTCATCACAGAGAGACCCTGGTGAGTTCGCTCACCTCAGGTTTGCCTTAGAGAACTTGTTACCTCCTGACAGTAATGAACTGTTTAAGTATCAAGTGTTAACAGACTACCTCAAGCTAGAGGAGGCTAGGCTGATAGCTGATGCTTACCTTCACTCCCAGACTCCCTTTACAGACACAATGCTAGCCTTGAATGAGAAGTTTGGACAGCCGCACCAGTTAGCCTTAAGGAGAATTGCCACAGTAATGGACTCACCTGACATTAGGCGAGGAGACGTGGCTGCCTTCGAGAAATTCTCACTTCAGGTTCAGGCATTAGTGGGGATGTTAAAGACACTTGGCCCAGATGGAGACGTGGAGCTGCAGTGCGGTTCTCATGTCGCTCGCCTGCTCAGCAAGTTACCCTCCGAACAGCGTTCCGCAGATGCATGTTCAGTCAGTTTCGAAACAACTACACCCACAACGACCTAGCCCAATTGCTGATGTACGAGTCCTGGTGTCAAGACTTTGATGGCCAGCTCTCCTCCAAAGGGGTGAAAGACAAGCAGAATAACCCAAAGCTTGACCAGCGATCAGGGAAACGTCCTGTCATGGTGCTACATGGATCCGACAGCATGGAGAAAGAAATGAAAGAACCATGTAGCCCCTCCACAAAAGTCAAGCCATCACCATACTGTGCCTTTTGTGATAACCGGGAACATCATCTTAGCCAGTGTGCTGCCATCAGCAGACTCAGCAAAGACCAACTGTCTGAGTGGACAAAGGACAACAAAAGGTGCTGCCGTTGCGCTCGCATGCACCAAGCTGCACAGGGCAACCTTAAGAAGCCTTGTAAACTGTGCCAAGGTCGCCACCTACAAGTTCTTCACGACGTCAACAGCAGACCACCGAAAGCAACAACACAAGCAGTGGCGTCTCAGGATGGAGGTGAAGGCTCCACTCGAGTGCTGTACCTAGACCGACCAACAGAGGGCAGCAGAATCCTGCTTAAAGTTGTTCCAGTGTCCCTTTTCCATGGTAGCCACACCCTCAATACCTTTGCAGTGTTAGATGATGGGTCAGAGAGAACGATGTTGCTGCCGTCTGCAGCTCAGAAACTAGGTTTCATAGGCACCCCTGAAAGCCTGTCGCTGCGCACCATCAGACAGGATGTGCAAACCCTCAGTGGCAGCTGTGTGTCCTTTACCATCGCACCCATGGCTAACCCAAAGACTCGGTATCACATCACCAGTGCCTTCACTGCAGCCTACATCGACCTCACCGATCACACGTATCCAATAGAGGCACTTCAGATGAAGTATAAGCATTTGTCCGGCCTGCCCCTCCAGCCATTCAAGAGGATAAAGCCACTCCTGCTTATAGGCAGCGACCATCCACACCTCATTACCCCTACTGCGCCTGTGCGTCTGGGGCTTCCTGGTGGTCCTGCTGCCCACACCCACCTGGGTTGGACCCTCCAGGGCCCCTCCAGTGTCATCTGCCAGTTAAACAGTCCACAGCAGTGCCTGCTCACCTCCATCCCGCCTCAGGAGAGTGAGCCTGGGCCTACCCTTGGGGCATCGCTGCTGGGGGTCCTTCTCCGATTCCGTGAGCATGACGTGGCTGTGAGTGGAGACATAAAGAGCATGTTCCACTAGGTACACCTACTTCAAGAAGACCGCCCTCTCCTGCGCTTTGTCTGGCGTGACCTGCGACAGGATAGGTCGGCTGCAGTCTACGAATGGCAAGTACTTCCATTCGGTACGACATGTAGCCCCTGCTGTGCCACATTTGCCCTGCAGCGCCACACGAAAGACAGCGGTACTGGAACTTCAACTGGGACCGTGTGCTTTGGTCAGATGAGACCAAGCTAGAGCTTTTTGGCAACAAACACTCAAAGTGCGTCTGGCGGAACACAAAAGATGAGTATGCAGAAAAGCACTTTATGCCCACTGTATGGGGGAGGATCAGTGATGCTGTGGGCCTGTTTCTCTTTCAGAGGCCCTGGGAACCTTGTTAGGGTGCATGGCATCATGATGCTTTGAAATACCTGGACATTTTAAATCAAAATCTGGTGGCCTCTGCCTGAAAGCTGCAAATGGGTCGTCCCTGGGTCTTTCAGCAAGACAATGACCCTAAACATGTGGCCAAATCTACACAGAAATGGTTCACCAGACACAGAATCAAGCTCCTCCCATGGCCATCTCAGTCCCCAGACCTCAACCCCATTGACAACCTGTGGAGTGAGCTGAAGAGGAGAGTGCAGAGGAGAGGACCCAGGTCGCTGGATGATTTAGAGAGATTGTGCATAGAGGAATGGTCGAAGATCCATCTTTCTGTATTCTCCCATCTTGTGAAACATTATAAGAGAAGATTAGGTGCTGTTTTGTTGGCAAAAGGGGGTTGTACAAAGTATTCACATCAGGGGTGCTAATAATTGTGGCACACATGATTTGATGTAAAAGAATTATTTCTTAATATGGGATTTTTTTCCCACTGAATAAATTTACTTGAATTAAAGGTTGGATTGTCGGATCCGATATCTAATTGATATCCGATATCATTTAGAAAAAAACAGAATTAATTAGAAGCTAAAGAACACATTTTAACCAGGGGTACCAATAATTATGGAGGGCAGTGTATTTACACGAATATTTCACAGTAGGCACACCCGGCGGAAGGGGGGGGCATTGGGGTCCGGGCCCGTCCACTGAATCACCTGTGCCCGCCCTGCCCGTACATGGGGGGAAAACAAAAACATGATAGACAAAAAGAAAGAAAGAAAATAAAAAAAATTATAAAATAAATTTTAAAAAAAATTCTTTCTTTTTATCTATTCATTTTTTTATTATTATTTATTTATTTATTATTATTTTTTAATTAATTTATTTATTTTTCTTCTTCTCATTGTTCTGTACCTTGATTTCATCATGTTTGAGGCGGTGAGGGTGGGGACAGATTGGGTGGGTCTGAGGGAACAAGAGAATGTGGGGAGGAGAGGGGGCGCAGGCATCAGAACAAGTGATATTTCACTGTGCCCTTGTCAGTTTCATGGATTTAAGGATGCTTTAATTACTCTGTCTTGCTTTTGTTTCCTTCAGGCAGTAAGATGCTTCTCCTCCACTGTGTAAATAACGATTAAATAAATAAAAAATTGATCACAAAAAAAAAAAGATGATAGACGAACCTTAAGACTGAAATAAAAAATTAGAATGAAATATATAAAATAAATGATTATGCCAATTACATAAAATTAACATAAAGCCCATCAGACTCCTTGGGAGAAAGAGAAAATGAGACCGTGAGAGAGGCATTGTTCACCGACTGGACTAAAGTGCTCCTTGTAATTTCGGAGATGAGACTGGTTAAAGTTGAAGTTATGTCTTAGGTTTAGCCAATCAGTGTAGGACAGTGTCTTCCTGGAACTCTGGAGGGGATATAAAAATATATATATATCGTGGTGTGGATCAGGGTTTGGCCCTGCAGCAACCCTCCCCACAAAGGCAACATCAGCGAAGGCCACCAGACGGCCACTTCAGCACCAAGGGCAGCACCCACGGAAGACTAGCTGCAGGACCCTGGAGAGCCTCAGGCTGAACAACTGCCAGCCCTCTGTCTGCAGGGCAAACCAGCTGCAGGCAATAATCACTCACAGCTGTGGCCAATCCAGGGAGCTGCAGCAGGCCCTACAAAAGACAGCCACTACTTCATTTGGTGCTGTCTGGGAGAGCAAGAGTGCGTCTCCTGTTTAAGCTAACCCTGGTCTTGTGCTTTTCTTCCAGAGTCCGGTCGAGACGCAGGGAGAGTGCTCTCACAGTCTGGGCAGGAATCCTGGCCTGGCGTCTCCCGGACATCTTCCCTGCACCACGAATCTTTTGTTTGTAATACATTTCCCATTGGAAGGGAACAAGAAGATTTCACTTGGTCAAAACTTTGCCTACCACTTCACTAGTGGTAAGTTGCCATTTGGCTGCCTTTTTTTTTTTTTTTTTTTTTTTAAGAGTCCCGGCTAGGTATTGTAAAACATTAGAAACTCGACCTCCCTGCGCCCCTATTCCTCTGTCGGTCTACCTGGAGATGCAGACTTTGAGCCAAGTCAAGAAAAGGAGTCCAGTAGCCTTACTGTTACCCTACATATAGGCTTAGACTGAAGTCAGTAATTTAGAATTTTGCAGTTCTTATGAACTGAACTGTTTTATTACAATGTTGCTTGTGGGTGCAAAACACGATTCGATAGGCTATTAATGTGAGTTTTTGTATTACTGCAAATGTCAAAGCATGGGGTTGGCTTTGCCAAATTATTGTGTATATTTTTTGCGTTTGTTTCAATATTTTGTGGCAAATTTTGTTTAGGTTTATTGTTTGATACGACCGTTCTAATGCGTACTTTATGTGAATGGATCACATGGCTATTGTTAATTTACAGTGTGCAGTCGGCTGCTGCCATCGACCGGCCCCTTGTTCCAATTTGAAGTGTTTTCTCTGCTGTGCACATGTTGAGCAGAGTTACCTAAATGGTGAGAGACCCTCTGAAGATATCTGTTTCAGGCAATTCACAATGAATGAAATTAAGCTTTATTTGTTAAATATCCTTCAAAAAGTTAAAAGGCTTTCCACTATGTCTGTGAATTTAAAAAAAAAAAAAAAATTCACAGACATCAAACACATGGCATATCGATTAGCATTAACTTGGCTAGTTAAGATGTGCTACTTTCCAACATGTGCTGGCCCACAATTTAATTAAATTTATTGACTTAATATTGCACATTTTAACATTAAAATGGTCACAAGGGCTTTACAGTCAAGCTAAATATCAAAAGCTGAACTTCATTATGTGTGTGTGGGGGGTTGTGTGTGTTTTTTTTTTTTTTTTTTTTTTTTTTTTTGGTCAGACACTGTACAGTAAAAATTTCAGAGATGACAGACAGGTGACATGGCCATTTTTTTTGTCCCCAAAAAAAGGGCATTTTGGCGTAAAACCAGAAATTTTACTACTGCATTTATACACAGAGGTATCATAAAATCATTAAAAAGAATTCTAGCCTTTTATCTCACTTAGTTCCATAGTTACAGGTCATAAAATGTGGTCTTGTTTTTGGGAGATTTTGCTGATTTTGAGACTTTCATACAAAAGTGGATCAAGATACACAGAAGCTAATGCCACTTTCAGATTCTAGGGGATGAATATGGTCAGTATGCCTAATTTCAATCAATTTGGAGCAATAAGTTGCCAAAGTTGGCTGAAAATGGGTTTGCCAAAAAACGTAAAATTATTCAAATTATGAAGGGCTATAACTTAATCTGTGAGATACTGGCCTAATATTTGGCGCTTTTTAATTTTGTGTGAATATTTACTTGAATTTTTTTTTCAAAATATTGGAGGTGACCTTAAATTTATCAATCTGTATGATTTGATATGGAATGACCCCTGTATGTCATAACAAGCAAGCAAATATCGAAGTTGCTAGTGTAGGCTTATACATATTTTAAGGCAAAAACAAGACCCTGTGGCCTTTTTGCAAAGCCGTTGGATTTGCTGAAAAGGCAGCATGATTTGTCAGAGTGCTGGCCAACATGGGGTGTCAACAAGCTGTCACAGGATGCATTGGAAAAACCACCATGATACCACTTTGCATGAATACGCAAAATTTTTTTTTGGAAGTGTCAATTCATTGGTCTTTCCTAATATCAATAATATAGTTTTGTAGGAATGGAATAAATAGAAAATTGGCACACCAGGCCAGGGCAATTGATACTTTGACTGAAACAGTTGACTCAAAAATACAAATTCTGTCATCTTGCCCCCATGCCGGCTGAAACAAGTTAAAGTTTTAGTCCACTCAACTAACTGGAAGGATCCCAACACAACTCCGTAGCACCCCTGTCTAAAGTAACTGAAGTCCATGTCAACTTGTTCATTTGAGTCCTTTATGGATAAACTGAACATAATATCACTCCATACAGCTGAAGCAGCATAGTCAGAGTCTTCTGAAGCCAAGCAATCGCACAGTGAGTGGAAAAAAGACCTGTAAATAAGTTCTTTCACGAAGCTCCTAGGTACACGTTGCTCCTGTGGCATGCTTCTTGATTTTTATTTTATTTTTTTTTTTATAGTCTCTGTGATATGAGACGTTAACAATCAGATAATGGAGGGATTCAAAACAATAGGTAGGGAAATTATGTATGCAGGCAAACGATGTTTAAACGAATAAGAAAAATCACTTGCTCAGATTGTTAGAAATTGTCGAGAGAAACAGTCATCTCTGCTGTATGCTCAGTCACACAGGTTCCCATGGCAACAGGCGTACCCTGCCCCCAGTGAAGTGAAACTCAAAATTGTCTGTACACGGTTGATTGTGCTTCAAGAACACTGTCTCATCCATCTGAGTTGACGAATTTTACTTTAAGGATAAACAGGATCTGACCCATGTTTCTGTGAAATAGTGAGAGACAATGCAGGGGAAATCCTTGCCCCAACCCCAAAAGGCTTAAGTCAAATTATTTAAGAGCTATCATCGCACATCCCTGTCTGCTTATCTCCTGGTTTGATGCATAATTCCATCTGTGCTGGCTATTACACTCATATCTTTGCTAAAGTAAGAAGGATGGCAGACTATGTAATCTACAGGACACAACCGCACATGCATGTTCCCGGACGCAATGTTGATCCTCCATTTTCAGAAACACGAAACTCAAGCCAGTTATTTTCTGTCTAAGCTCCATGCCCCTGCTTGATCCCACCCTACAGGTGAAAAGTTTGGCTGCTCTCTCAGATGTGAGTTGTTGGCACCGCAGTGTTACAATTTTTTTTTTCAAAAATTGCTAACACATGAAAACTGGCACGTGAGGCACAATCAATGAAACCACTCACTCACTCATGTTCCTAATCCTTTGGCAAAGTGTATGAAACTACAAGTACACTCTTTACACTTCGTATAAAATTTCTAAACACGCATTTTGCAAAACATCACATACTGTTGTAACACTTAACACAAAATTGCAATATTCAAAACAGTACTCTCATGTGTTCTATTTGTATAACACAGCAATCCAAATACCACGCTCACTTAGCATTGATCTATACCAAGTTCTCACCTGTGTAAACACGCGTAGCTAATTTGCAAAAAATCTGACCTTGAGATAAATAAATAGACCACAGGTTATAGGTGTCAATTTGGAAAATAGCGTTGGAGTGTTCTTTTTTTCCCAAACCTGCTGCCATACTTGTCATTCTTGAAACCAATCAAGGAATTGTTTTCAGCTTAGCATGGGAGGATATCTGACCACCAATCCCACCAACAGATACCCCTTGTCTAGGGTGATGGAGGAAGCATTAAGTGATCTAGATGAGGGAGCATGCCAGGGCTCAATATGCCTCTGGATGGTATTTACCCCATTGCTTGGCCAGAGAAAGTGTTGCTTGTGATGGTGATGAGGTTCTTAGGCGAGATCCAATCCAGAGACATGGATTCAGCCCTAATCTCCTAGAAAGAAGCAGTCCAGTTTTGGAGAGTCAAGGTCATAGGTCATGATTAAGGTCATTGAAACATTTAAAACACATTTTGACCAATATCTCACCTCAGAAAAATAGACATGTTGGACCAATGCCAAAATGTTCCTTAATGTATTGCCCATTGGAAAAAAGGCACCAAAGTGACCTAAGACAGCAACTTGCAGTACTTTTTGGGAATCAAAGCTCACTTGGTCAAGCTAAAAATGTGTTGTTTTTTTTTTGTTTCTGTATTGATCTTCTTCCAGTTGTTGGAGATGGTAGATATCATCACCCTTAGGGAGCCATTTAAATTTGGCCAAAATGGCAGTTTCCATGGTAAAGAAAATCTTCAGCTCATTTCACAATCAAATATCTCCGCTAACATCCACAGCAATGTCTTCCTCTGGACACCATATTGAGCATGGATTTTTCTTCCAATTCCTGTCTAGGGTGATGGAGGAAGCATTAAGTGACCTAGATGAGGGAGCATGCCAGGGCTCAATATGCCTCTGGATGGTATCTACCCCATAGCTTGGCCAGAGAAAGTGTTGCTTGTGATGGTGATGATGCTCAAAAAACACACCCTTGACCCAGAAGTCCTATCCAACTACAGGCCCATCTCCAATCTCCCATTCCTGTCCAAAGTACTTGAGTACAACTGGTAGAAGATCAATACAGAAGCAAAAAGATATTGAGCATGGATTTTTCTTCCAATTCCTGCATGTTTGTTTAAATAGGTCAAAGGTCAAGGTCAAAGTCTTTCAAAATATGAAAACACATTATGATTTATATCTGGGAAAGGAAAAAAGCTAGAGACACGGGACCAATGTCTAAAAGTTCTGGCTGATTGGACCTTACTAGCGGTAATGGATCGTATTCACTACATTGACAATTTCTGGTAGAAAATGGGTGTTGAAATCTTTAAATTCAAAGTAAAATGTAAACTTTCTTGTTTTAAAACATTTTTTTCCAGTTTTGAGAGATGATCGATATTAGGGCCCAAAGTAAATTCCTAACATTTTATGACATTTTATGAAAATCAGACAAGCCATTTCAACGCTACTACTGTTTCCACTGTGACCTATGGTGACTGTGCTTCCCCATTTGCAACCATTGAAATAATTTTTTCCTGCCTGGTTATTTGTGTTCTTGATGGTGTACCATTTACATGCAGTCAACCCTTGTTTGACCCGTGTCAAACTCACCTCTTGACCTGGGTCACAGTCAGTCAATGCAGGTTGACCTTACTGAATGCAACCCAGGTTTAGCCCTAAGCATGAAAGAGATAACATTTGCAAAGTGGATAGCAATCCTGCCTTGCAAGGAGGAGCGTTTACAATCATGTCCTGGCTGGCATCTTCTAGAAAAAAAGTGTGAATACTGCATAATCCCTGTGTTTAGGTAGGTTTCATGCAGATGTATTTTGCGCCTCCCTCTGTCTAAAGACATTCATGGTAGACCAATTAGACACATTACGTTACCTGCAGATATGAATGTGAGAGATAATGGCTTGCCATACGGTGGATTAGTAAACATGAAATATCAAAATAGAATCTGATATTGAGTCAAATCTGAAGTGAAGGGCATTTACCTTTTCATAATTGGCAAAAATTATTAATTAAATTAACTATTAATTAAAAAACGGGAGGCTGTGTTTCACCCACTGAGATGCACACACATCCCAATAGGGAGAGTTCAGACAGATCTCTGCCGGCTGTAGTGGTACACAGGGTGTATTCAACCAGATCAATGTGGTCTGTATAATGGCTTATTCACCACCCACCATCTCTCTTCATGGCCTCATGTGCCAGATTAACGTGTTTCGTCACAGCTCACTCATTCCCTGTACCAGACAGCAGTGTTGGTCTACTTGATCCCAGCCCACTTCCCTGGCCATCCACAATTCAGACTAAATAAATCCCCTAAACTTCATCTTTGGCTTCTGCTGCGTCTATACCAAAAGAAGAATAGTAGTAGTGTTACTACGCAGCATAAACAAAATTTTGCAGAGCATACTAATCTTGCATTTAAACTTAAGACACACATTTCTATTACCTTTACTCTTAGAAAATCAATTCTGCCACTGATGTGTGATAATTCTGATTAATTTCTACTCTCTAGATTTTCCAACGTGGTAAGTGAAATTATCTTTCCCCATGGACAAATTTAGAAATGAGTCAAACTTATCTCACATCAGTGGCAGAGTCTTTTTTTCTCTGAAAATAGCAGTAAGTGTTTTAAGTCTTAATAGAAGATTAAAATGCTCGGTAAGATCTTGTTTTTGCAGTGTATAAGAGTAAACCAATCAACTCTCCTTTTGGCTTTGATCAGATACAACACAGTTTTGAACCTCCTGCAAATTTTATTGAGTAGCTTTCAATGGTTTGGACGCGTATGGTCACAACAGGTGCGCCTCTCTGCGTCCCGTGCTCGAACGAGCTCTGGGCACCATAGCGTGATAGACACATTTTCAACTTGATGTTCCCTATCTTTGGCGCAGAGCACCGCTTATCAACTGTCACACCATGGCCAACAACCAATGAAATCTATGAAAAGGAGGGACTAAATTCCAAATCACCAGTCTTGGCGGTGGTTCGCAAACAACTGTTAACATTGTTCAGATTGTTTCCAAAGTGAGATACTGGAGCGTTTCCTAGCAACCACACAAAAGACACATCCAGCGCTTTTTACAATGTAGACTTCAAAAAATTAGGACAGACGCGCCTCGCCTTCCAAGCATTTAAAGCACTTTTGGTGTGATTGCCCTCTTACAGGGTTCATTTTCGCTGCAAGAAGACAGGCCTTGATCTTAGACCCTAATTCACTGCCCTCTAGCTGCAGTCAGTCATCTTGTGCAGCTGCAACAGTTCATGGTTCGTGCTGGTCCTTTGCTACAGCCAACACTGGGTTCAGTGCCCCAGTGTCAGAGCGCAGCCTTGAGCTTGAGCAGCCACATGCAGTCCCCTCAATCTGGCAGTTGTCCTTGGGTTTGCTGGCCTTTGTTTTGGCCACTTTAACCTACAGGCCCATTTATGGGTCCATCAAATGCAGCTGCCATATTTAAACCTGTGCTTCAAGAGCCAATTTTTTGAGATTTTCAGACAGTCAAAATTGTTGATCCTACTGGATTTGGCAGAATTTTATTTTTTGAGATAGGTATGGTGTGGAAAAAGAGCCAAAAAAGGGTTTGCTGTAGCTTGGGACAGAGAGGGTCAACAGAAACGTTTTGGGTTTTGAATTCTGGGTACTATGCCTATCTCAAAAAAAAAAGAACAAACAAATCCAGGGGGGTCAAGGTGCCTGATTATGTCTGAATCTTTCAAAAATGGGCTTTTAAATATTAGTGGGAGTGGCACTGAGGCGCCGTGGGTAGCACTGAAGCTTCACAGCAAGAAGGTTGTGGTGCCAGGCCACATTGGGGTATCTCTGTTCACAGTCAGCATGTTCTTTCGGAGTTTGCGTGGGTTTCATCCGGGTACTTCAGTTTCCTCCCACATGTCCAAAGACATGCTTGTCAGGTAAATTGTAGACTCTTAATTGCCCATTTGCTTGAATAAATTGTATGTTGACATGGCTGAAAAATTGCTGGAACTGTTGTTAAACAGTGAAGGTTCAATCAATAAAAAAATGTTAGTGGACATCCCAAAATTTCTAATGATCTTCAGTGTATCCTGAATTACAGGGACATGCATTTAAAATGATGTAAAAGATCTAGATATTTTCCATTAGATGAAACGCTGTGGCTATAAATAAAATGGCATCCTGGGTTTGAATATTTTTCTCAGTATCAGTGTACTGTAGCTTCAGAGAAACACTAACCCACAGATACAGAATATGAACGTGACTTTTTAACAATATGAAAAATGCCTTTTCCGACTTGAACTTCAGGTGAAATATTACAGTTTAAGGAGTTAAAGTGTGCAGTGGGGGCGACCGGGTTGGCTCACTCAGTTAAGGTGCCGCATTGTGGAGCAGTAGTGACTACCAAGACCCGGGTTCAAACCCTGGTCTTACCAGCCGTCAGTGGTCAGTAGCCTTTTCAGAGCGGCGCACAACTGGCTTCACGTTGCGGAGAAATAAATTGAGACGGACTGCTGGATAGGGATTGTTGAATTGCAGCATTGTTTGTTGCTCAAGCACTTCCTGTTAGCCAGCCGGGCGCTCATCAATAAAACTTGTTCATATTCGGGCGTCCTCCATCCTTGATCTGAACTTGCCAAGTCTTGAGCTATGAATGTAAATAGAGGCAGCAGCTGACAGGCGGAGGACAGCCGTGAGCGATCTCGCTCTCCTGAGATGACAACATGGGGTGGCATAAGAGCGAGGGTGTGTACATAGTTCTCTAATTGAGAATTCCAGATTCAGGTGGGATTGGAGATGCCAAATTTAGAAAATAAATAAAGCAAGAAAAGTGTCATGGTGTTGGTCTGCAGGCCCTTCCCCCTGCTGCATTCTTCGCCTCCACCTTAACGAGGCACACCTGTTGCTCGTTAAGGTGGAGGTGAAGTGTTGGTATTTAAGGGTTGGCTGCACCTTACTTCAGTGCAGCAGTATTCTGAGTTTGTGCCTAGAGCTCTGGCTGTTTTTCGTGTGCTGCTGCTCCCCTCCGGGAATCTTTTATTCTTGTAGTTTAAAGATTTTATATTTTTACTCAGCCTGTGCGTTTGGGTCCCTAAACCTGCGTTTGGGTCCCTAAACCTGCTTTTAGGTACATGGTCCCAGTCACTGCCGGCTTCATGCCTTCTGCCGGCGGGGGCTAAACCATGACGAAAGTGTGTACTGCGGTAAAATTAACTGTTGCTGGGTCTTGTGGGGAATTTTGCGTATCCCTTACCGTACGTGCATGTATAACACTTCCTTATTGTGAGTCGATAGTCTGGGATGGTCAGAGGAATAGCCGTTAGCCTTTACTATGGTTTGTACCAGTGATTTGCATACTGAATACATATAAGGTACAAGAAACAGCATGCAACCAGTGGAGGCGGCTTAATTGCTGTCATCCAGTTTGCTGTAAGGTCCATTGACTTTACACATTGATAAATTAGCTCAAAGCACAAATCCCCCATTCTCCTACAAAGTCTATTCTTCTATACACAATAAAGGCAAGCTCTTCCTAAAGCTGAAGTACATTTAAAGGTAGATTTTAAGTTCAGATATAATATATATGTTATAAAGTAATTTGTTCCAGTGGAATATAAACATCTAATTAAACAGTGAGCTTTTTAATCACTTCAATAAAAATAACTCATTTTCAAATTAAGGTTAATTTTATTTTGTTTTTCCCAGTGTTCCCCCTCATAATCATGGTATTTAAAATCTCAGTACATCATCTCAGCAATAAATAATTATGCTGCATAGTTATTCAGGCTAATTATTAAACTTTATTGCAATGTAAAAACGTGATAACTCTACTGACATAAACAATTCAGAGCAAGTTATGACAGTTTTGAAATCCAGTAATGAGAGGAAAATCCACTTATTTATAGGCTGATTTATTTCTTGTAAGTTTATGTTTGCATTCGAAGAGCCTGGGTGCCTGTGTGTTACTTAACTTCATTATGTGACACTGGAAGGGTCCTGTCGCTGGAAATGTCTCCAAATTAGTACGTGCCCTGGCCTCTTTGGCGATGTGGTCAGTGTGATGGACTATTACCCGGGCGTCTGGAGGTTCAAGTCCCTGCCCGAGCCCTCCTTCGGTCTGCTACATTCACTTGGTTCTAAGCTGAATTGTCCCGCCATTGGGCGTTATCATTAACAGTGCCAAAAGCAGTTAAATTAGATGTGAGCAGTAAGATATTCCTGTTTAGCCATCGCAGTCTGTGTTTCCATATTTCCTCACTGACGATATACTGTTTCTTTTTTTTTATTGCTATTTCATTTTGGACAAAGAAGAAAACTTCCACTTTAAATGAGGGAGAAGCAGAGGCAAATGTTGCTTAGCCAACTTTCTCAAAAGCAGGCAGGCATACAGGACAGAAAATCCTTGCAGTGACAAAGGGCAAAAGAGCGACTGAAAGAAATTTGCGTAGAATAAGAGACCGAGAGGGTATCAGTGCACATGGACTAATAAGCAAATAAGAAACAGGTGAGGGGAAAGCAGTGAGGGCTGCACAGAGCAGGGCTGCCCCAGACCAAGTTGGGGTCCCAAGCAAAATATTCTTGAGGTCTGACCAATCAGACAAATTTGGTATCAGACCAAATTGTCAACATGGAAACGGACAGTAAACGAGATGACAGTTTGGTCTCATATTAGTCCAGATGAAGGCTGCATTTCACAGCTGTATTCAGAAGCTCCTTTACAGTGGAATAGCCCGAGATGTCGCAGCATAAAAACGCAGCTTAAGAGTGCTGGAGCTTATGCTTTGAGAAACGGCCCACCTGTGGGGATGAGGGGGTCTTTGGGGACTCGATAACCACGAGCATGAGAGCAATTTACAGTATCAAAAGGGAAGCTCCGGCTGAAATGTATCCATTTTTTCATTTTTGTGTTTACTGACCCAGTCCATTCATCCCTCTTCCAGGCCATCACACCTGATCGTTTATCTTTTGTCACTTTCCTTGTGAATTCCTTCTGATCTTTTGGATCTTTCCTCTCTTCAAGTGTGCTCAGGTCAGCCCACTCCTGAGGGAGCCAACCGAGGAACCCTTCCCTCGTTGAGACTACTACCCCTTTCCAAAAAAGTTGGTGCACTGTGTAAAATGTAAATAAAAACAGAATGCAATGACTTTGAAATCATTTGAACCTTTATATTTATTTGAAAAAAGTACAAAGACAATATGTCAGATGTTGAAACTGAGGTTTTTTTTTGTTTTTGGAAAATAGGTGCTCAAAATTTGTATATGGTCTTGTTTTGTTTTTCCAGTCCATAACACTTTGAAAAGATGCTTCTGACTAGTTCGCTATGCTCTGGTCCTAGAATAGCCTGCTGGATCGTTGCCAGTTTGACTTCAGACCAGGCCACTGAAAGAGACCACACTACTCTCTCTCATTCTGTCACTCCGTGCTGCAAAGGCAGCTTCTCTTTCCTTTGTTTTATACCTCCAGAAGCCACCGTTCACTTCAAATTCTGTCGACCACCCCATCTTCCTGTTCCCCTTGGTAGCTGCAGCACAGTCCTAGCCTGGATTCAATGCTACCTCGCTGATCGCTCCTTCCAGATTGTGTAGATTATTGCTGTATTGACTCCACATTGCTTTGCCACAGGAGTCCCATGGGGCTTAGTCCTGAGGCCTCAGCTCTTATCCCCATACAGATGTTCTTTTCCTGTACTCTGCCATGAAACATGCAAATCTATACCCACATCTGTTTTCCTGAGGGACATCCAGAGCTGGATAGATTACCATCAAATTAACTTCAAGCCCAGGAAGATGGAGGTGATATTGATTCCTTCCTCTCCCATCTACAACTTCACTGTCTCCATGGGTGATCGGCTTGTGTCCTCATTTTCCCATGCCAGGTACCGTAGAGTGTTGATGGATAGCAGATTCTCCTTCTTTGAGAAAATCATAATGTGCGACTCTTATTTAGCTGGTTTTCCAGAATCTAATACCAGTCCTCTGCAAATTATCTACAGGCAATGTCTACTGTTTCTAAAAGGTGGGAATACTAAGGACAGAAAATGAGAAAGGATTTGAAGATTTTTCCCCAAGTTTCACCATGCACTACACTGGATGAAAAAAGTTAAATCTCCTGGGTGGGTATAAGGAATAAGTACTTAGCTAGCAGGCAATCATGCTCGCCTTCAATCTGGTTGGATCATAAAGTGAAAGTGTTGGAGGTGGCCAGCATTCTTTTACTATTTGCATTATGTCAATATTGAAATATGTTTTTGTAATATAAGTCTATACTGAAGCTAATAAAAATCAAATCAATTTTTATTTTTGTTTTGTGTTGGAAAATTTTATTTGGGTTTTTATGTGCTGCATCACTTTCAGTTTGAGCAACATTTCATCTGACCACCAAAACGTGGTGGACAAAATTAAATCAGGCTGTCCATCAAGCATGGGAACCATGGGTGGCTAAACTGGATGCATCTTGGCCATGTCTGCAAAGCAATGCCGTGTAATTATGCATAATGAAATTGCTTCATTTGCAATGCACATTATTGACAAGTAATGCATATTAATATGTGATGGATTTCAAAATTCTTATCTTAGTGCTCCTCCATTATCTTTTCATCCTTCAAGTCATTGTAAGCAACCCGGAGAACCATTGTAATTTTAAGTAGATATGCCTTTGCACAATCACTTAATTATTCTATGAGTAATGAGTGCTCTATTAAAATGATTATTATCATTAAAAAACAATGATCATTATTATCATTTTCATTAAAAAAGCTCTATTTTCAAAATAAAGTAAATAATCTACATAACTGATTCTTGCTCATTTCTTGAGGCCCGTTGATGTTGCCATTAAAAAGTTATTTCATGAACGTGAAAACTATAACACAAAACGTGGCATGGAATCCGAATCACAATACAAAGCATGGTCAGACAAGGCAGAATTCATAAACAAACAAGGCAATCGAAGCAGAATCATAACAGCTTCATTCTGAAGGATGATGGAACACCTTTTCATAGTCATTAAACTATAATGAAGGTCATAAACTGACGGTCATATCTTAGAGTTCTCACCCCCAACAAAATTGTGCTGCTTTCTGTGGGAAACAGAATGCCACTGTTGCAGTCTTTGTGACAAAAACAAAAGGTTTGGCCAACAGGTTGCTCAGCCTATCAATTAATTCAACAGTTGATTTGTTGATGGTAATTAGTGAATTAAATTTAAATAATTATTTTTCCATGCTGAATAAGTGAGGACATCAACAGTTGATGTACTTGTATTCGGTACTCAGAGTGCCCAACGTCAAGAGAGGACGTCTAACTGTTAAAACTGCTGGATTTGGAAATTGCGCACAGTCCAACTTCACTTCCCTGCCATCATGTTGACATTTGAAAACTTCAGCTTATAAAGAAGAGTTTTTAGGTTTCAGCTGGGCTGTCATCGGGGACATGCATACACGTGGCCTGTTCCAAATCCAGTTGAATTTGGCCAACATGTACAGAGTGTGCGGTCACAATGTAATAAGGATGAGGGAGGGGCAGGGGCATTATTCAAACTTTTAAATAAAGTTTCATGAAGTTGAACATTTGAAATTGTCAGAAATACAATTTTTGTTCATTGTGTTTGGGTACAAGCGTGGGTTGGTAGGGAGCTCAACATTTTAACATTTTATGTTCTGTTAGAAAAAAATCCATCTTGGCTTGGCGCCATTCTTCATTTTTTTGGGGCCCCAGGCAATTGCCTATTTTGCCCCGCTGGCCCTGACAGAGCTCTGTTCAAGTATGTGCAGCAGCGAACACTCCAAATAAGGAGAAAATCTTAGGACCCTGGGTAAAAATGTTTTTAAATAGACTAATATGAAATTAAAAGTGCATGCAAAGTGCAAAAAAGAAACTTGACGAGGAAAAAGAGCAAAACAACACAAACTGGCACATCTTTGTAACTCTTGAGTAAGATATTCAGTTCTGAAAACGGCTAATCATACTTGTGAGATGCATAATTATAGAAAATAATACAGCTCACATAATAGCTGAAACCACCAGTACTGTCAGTACTTTTAGATCACTTACAAATAACAGCATTTTTCCTTTTAATTGGGGGCATTTCGGTTTTACTTGCACGCTTGATCAGTCAGCGCGATGAGGCTGTGATTTTATGATTTAATTTTTTTTTTTTTGCATTGCTTATACACTGTACAAATAAATAAAACATTCTCTTCAACAAGAACAATGTTGCAATGAAACAGACAGAAAATTTCATTTTCCAGAATACAGAAATAATGATATTCTGATTCTCAAAGGATAAAACAATGTGCTGACCATATGACATGCAAACACAACATTTCTGCATGTGTGAAACTGATCTTTTGACAGAACCTACCCATGGCATTTTGCTCCTGCATAATCTAGTAATATGGTTTCATTGTCTCCCTCAACTTCCCTTTAGGATTCAAGATAAAAAGGTCTCGGTCATATTTAATATTTTGCCGCTGAACTTAACAAAATTAATTCAGCCTTTATTCAGCGAGGTTCATCCTTTGTGCATGTGTGATGCCCTGGTTCTATTTATTCACTGAGTGGAAAACACAGTCAAAAGGCCAGTTTGACCCAGCCAGATGAAACTAATTTCTCCAGTGTTGATTGACTACGACAGCTATGGAACTATTTTACAGATTAAAAGTTAAGAAAAAAAAAGAAAGAAAGAAAAAAAAAAGAAAAAAAAAATATATATATATTATCCTTGGAATTGGGGAAATATGACTGTTAGCATTAGGTACCAGTAGTCATCTTTCTATTCAGTGTTTTGTTTTTCCTGTTTACATTTGAAAGTCATTTCTGCTTATTTTCAGTCCCACGTTTATATGTTTTCCTTTCCGTGTATTTGTCTCCGTGTCGTGTCAATACTCCTTTGTGTTTCCTGAGTATACTCACCGTATCTGTGCCACACTGTCACCCAGTCTGTTTCTGAGCCTGCTTTTTCTTTTTTTTTTTTTAACCAAGTACCTTGATGCCGGAGTGAGCCAAGTGGTTCCTTTGCGTCTCAGATCGCCTGTCTCATTAGTCAGTGCCTACAGCATCCAGACGCTGATCCTGTCAGTGGGCCTTAGGCAGAGCCATATGGGCATCTCCACACTCCGCCTGACCCAGACGGGCAGTTTTGCCGGTCCAGCCTGCCGTAGTCCACCCCAGTTTTACCAGTCCAGCTTGGTCCAGTTTAAGTTCTGCCCGACTCAGTACAACTTTTACCGATCCTGCCCAGCCTAGGGCTGACCCTGCCGGTCCAGTTCAGTTTAACCTAGTCCTAGCTGGTCTAATCTAGCGCAGTCTGGTCCAGTCCTGTCCAGTACAGTTCTGTTCTGCCACTTTTGTCCGCTACAGTTTCACCATTCTCCTTTAGCCGTATCCTCTTCTGTTCCGTCTGTCTGGACCTGCCTCTTTCTCTCTCCCAGTTCTGCATGGGGTTCGCCAGTTGGTGACCCTTGTGGTGATGTTGTGAGTACTTTTTGTCAGTTTTCTGTTGCCTGGTTTTGCGTATTTCTCTTTGTCTGTGCTTGGGTCTATTCCCCCTCTCTCCTGTGACAATTTACCCATCACTCAAACTGTCAGACCCAGTCTGCACTCTGAAGTTTTCCATTCCTTCCTCTAAAATGAGATGGATTTAATTCTCTTACATGGCTTCTTCTTCTATCTGATGTTGGTTTGACGACAGATTGAGCATTTTATGCACATTCCACCTCCTATTGCTAAGGATGAAATCCATTGGTAAACTTCCTGACTCAGAGCAGGCTCTAGCCATTTTGGTGCTTTCTGTGGGATTAGGATTTGGAGTGATGTCATGCTTTCTTTTGCTGCCATGCTGGAAGTGCTCAGTTATGAAGGCTAGCCTGCACAAAAGCTTACTTGTCTCAGCGTAAATGTTATTTATTTACTGTGGTATTGAACGAGCTCACGCCTTTTTTATAGAAACCCTAATTTTGAGTTGTGTTCATGCCCAATGCCATTATAAGGTTAATCGATTAGTAATAACTTTTTGGCCTTCCTGCTAGACCTAATTCATTTGGCTATTAAGAAGTATTTAGAGATGGCAAATTCAAACTTTTGAAACAACCTCTGGGACCGACATCTACATATGACACCTGACCTACATGTCAAATTTCGTGAAGAAATACTGAACGGTTTTCAAGTTATGCTCCGGACAGAGCGATAGCTATATCCCCCGCATTATATGCCGGGGGGATAAAAAAGCTGATTTGCTTAAGATGAGTAAAATGAATATACTGCATTTTGGAAACAAACTCTTCAAATATAGTACCCAGTCATGTAACCCTCCCAGGATACACATCACAGGTGGTCCAGTGTGTGCTGAAGAATGTCACGGTTGGCTGAGCGGCCGGTAAACATCTCACAGCAGGGGATGCTTTCACACACAGTCACTTTAAATGGTGAAAACTTACCAAGCCCACACTACCAGGTAAGATTATTTCTTCTCATTCATATATTTATTTACTTAAAATAGGTGCTTGTCGTTTTATTCTTATTGTGGTAGATAGCTTTAAAACCAAACGTTTCTAATCAATAAACCATTGCATGTAAAAAACGATGTATGAGATATTACCAGGAGTATACTGCATGACGTGGCTTGATGTGTAGAGTTTGTTTATACAGCAGCGAAAAAGAACGGTTCTTTTGGGAAAAAAAATCGTAAAGCTCTCTATATATTTTAATGCTATTTAGTGCAGACTGGAAAATTCCTTTATTTTTGTTGTTTACTCTTAAAGGGGACCTAACATGCTGATCCTTCTTTTAATACATATTAGTAATGTTATAATGTTGGTTGTCCATCCTCAACCTCTGAAAAGTTTCTAAACATAAATTACAGGGATTTTGCCGCAATCCAAGAACGTAATTTCTCGAGCGTGATTCCCTCTCTGAACAGCTCCCCCTGAGATCTTCACGAGATCAGGGCAAAACCTGACTTCAGGTTGTGCTGTCCAATTAGTACAGACCTAGATAGAGCCAACCATTGCGCTGGACCTGCCCACCTCGGAAACTATTCTAGCAGGCACTACCTACGGCAGATCATACAATGCCTTAGTAGCTTTCTACACTTTTGGAAATACAAAAGAAGAACTGAAGATCATTAGAGGTGCAATTTTGTCGGTATCTCTCCCAAAGCTACTAGTCCGTTTACTTTTGGACGCAAAGAAAAACAAATATTTTTCTTCCAAAAGACGATGCCACCAGAAATCACTGGGTAGCATTTTTTGTTTGCTGGCAGCAAACAGCCATGGCCAAAGGGAACGTTAGCTGCCTATGCTCAGCATTTCAGCAAAGACAGCTTTGTCAACAAAGGATAATTCAACACTGGATAAGCCTTTCAGCTGCTTCTCAAACCTGAAGCAGTTGCATCAATCAAGCGCACAAGCTGTAAGCAACCATATAACAGCGAATATCGTAAGTGAAGCTAACGTGTTACTAGCAGGACCGCAAGCGATAGTTAGCACTAACAACTGGCCTCAAATGCAGGCTTTGTAAAATATCTGAAGGTAGAGCCTGTGTCGGTCACGACTGTCCGTGACTCACAGACACAGAAGCTGTAAGTTGCTTTTACTGCATAAGCCAACCTGACGTGATAGCCAGTTGATAGTGGCTGTTGCACAGTGGCTACCGTAGCCAAGTTACTGTTGCTAATGTTTGTGTCCTAAATATGCAAGAGTGATATCAGGGGAAATTCTACAGAAGGTGTGTAAACATAAATCTCATTTGAAGCTAACTTTTAATACTTGTTTGTAATTTGGATGGTTGGTACAACTGTTCACAGTAACAGAACATGCTGTCTGTAAAATCTGTATTGCAAGAGTTTGTCTCTGTGGTTATGACTGCTCGGTTACCAGCTACTGCACGTTAGTTTGCGTGTCGTGCTAATTAAAAATGCTCCTGGTTAACTTATATGCAGTAATTCTGATCGGTATGCTTGTGTTACTTCGGTAAGCATCATTGTGGCAGTTTCATCATGATATCGCCCGATTGTAGCCACTACAGTTAGTGATTGCTTCACTAATCCATGACCGGGATCAGCCAGATACTTCACAAATGTCTGAGCAAGCTCTCTGGTGCTACCATGAAAGCAATGCGAAACGCAGAAGTTTTAATGGTTTACAAATTATTTTCTGCACTGCCTTGACATAATTTCACCCCCCTTTAGAAATTGTTGTGGCTAATAAAAAGCCAAAAAAGGCGGCGATTAAAGCGGTCATTCTTTCCTGTAGAAGTGATCAATTCGCTAGCTCCACGTAAGCAACTTGTCCGCGCTAGGAACTTACGGTCTGCAAAACCTGTATTATGTTCATAACATAACCAAGCTCTCTCTAGCTGTCGCATACTATCCATAAAGCTGCTTTCATATCAGCCAGGAAAGAAATTTTTCGCAGGACAGATTAGCCTACATTCAAAGTCAATGCAAAGACGCGAATACATGTTATGGGCACGTCAAGCCGCCTTCACACCGGACGCAAAACTAATTTTTCGTGCGACAGATTACATTCAAAGTCATGACTGCTTATCAGCTACTGCATGTTAGTTTGCATGCTTGCTCCTGGTTAACTTATATGTAGCAATTCTGATCGGTATGCTTGTGTTACTTCGGTCAGCATCAATGAGGCAGTTTCATCATAACGTTGGCTGATTGTAGCCGCTACAGTTGAAGCTAACCGGAGAGGTGCTGTATGTGTCTGCCGAGTTGGGCTGCAGTTAGACCAGACATAGATTTTGCAGAGCTTGGGGTGCGTTTTTGGGTGCTTATGAAACGATCGCTCCACTTATCCATGACCGGGGTCAGCCTAATACATCTCCAATGGCTGGGCAAGCTCTCTGATACTACCGGTGAAAGCAACAGGGAAGCGCACAGGCTATAACTTGTTCAGGATAACAAACGCTGCATTGCCATCGATTGAATATTAAATTCTTTCATGTAAAGGTGATAGATTCTCTAGCTCAACATAAGCAACGGTTCACGCAGAATAAAACCTGTATTATGTTCATGACATAACCGGAACGCTGTCTAGCTCTCACACGCTATCCATGCACCCATTTTCTGCGAGGAAAAGCTGGTCATTCCAAAGCAATAAGTAAACCATTACCACAGGCAATTTCCGAAAAAGGCCGTTTAGCTTGGAGCTTTCCCCCCTCAGTCATATAACGTTACCAGCACGGAAGCTGTTCGTTTCTCCACGCTAACAACACACCACAACTATGCACACAAACCAGCAGGTCCTAATACACACCGAAGCAGTTCATAAGCTGTTGGTCCACTTTTAGCTGCTCCTCACTGTCCATGTTTCCCTCTAAACTCAGACCCACCGGATTTCTACGGTGTCCGGTCTACATTTGGGCAGGTCGACCCATTCTACAAATGTGTCTATATGGGGTGGTTTCTGGTTTCCCGTGAATCCTAGCTAGGAGTAGGAAAACGGCTGTACTCACCAACTGTTGCCATAGCAAACTGTAGCCTATAGCAAATTCGGGCTTGAGCTGCCAAATTTTTGCACTGCATCCTCCACTTTCGCCATTGCGTTTATTAGAACCAGTTAATTCTATTAGATCCATACACATGTACTGCATTTGGTAGCAGAATTTCCCCGCTGATTCCTTAGCTCAGATGGCAGACGCGTCTCACGTTTCACTTAGAGCCATTGAAAAACAGAGTTACGACACTTCCATAGACTCCAGTAGGAATTCAAGGAATGCGGAAGTAGTGCGTGTCATGGGGAAACCAATAGTTGCAAACGATCAATAGTTTCAGCACTGACCTCCATTCATTTTCATTGGAACACTGCAGGCAAGTTGATCTAATGACTGCCTTTACGGAAATTTGACGCATTAGCTGAGCCCTAAAGAATTTTGTCTAGAGTCATTTTCTGTACCCAGCTTTAGTTTAAGTTGATCGTCAAATAACAACCTGTTAAATTCTAATTTAAGTTAAAGTAGATGACGTGAGCAGATCTTAACGATCTAGCATAACCAGATGTCCCTTCATTTAGCTACCTTAAAGCTGCAGTTGGTAACTTTGAGGGGAGAGAGGACTTTGCACAAAAATTAGAAAAAAAAGCTACTTTCAGATCCCTCCCCCTTCTTCTCCACTGCACTCCAAAGACCCTCCCCCAGAAGGCTGCCGTGCACGCAAAGGCACGCGAGCTGTTATGCATGCAACTGCGGAGAGATTTTGCTCGTTCACATTACGAAAGCGGCTAAGTTGCCGAGGCTTGACGTTACTGTTGCGAACAGTCAACACTGCTGGCCAACAAACAGGTGCGACCAGGTTAGACCAGAAAATTCCGGGGCTAATATCCCTCCTTTTATTGAAAATAATTAGTCCTGGCTAATTCTAGATGGTGTTCCTTCATTCACATGTTTTCCAATTCAAGAATAATCAAATGGCAGTTGAAGGCACGGCTTCTTTCCCCCATGAGTTCTTAAAGCGACAAAATAATAGGCTACATTCAGTACCGAAAAATAATTTGATTTTAATTAGGTCTGTGCACCATCACTTGGTGTTGGAATTTCAGAACTCTTCAGCGAATGAAGGTAATTTCGGCAACAAGTACATATACCTGTTTTTGCAGCACGGTCGCTCAATTCGTAGTAAAAAAAATTGAAAGCTGTCCGATTGGAAAATGTAAACGGATGAAACCACTTACAAGTCTGAAATGCAATCGCCGAGTGCAGATGCATAGACCTAATTGTAATTAAATTATTTTTCTGTCCAGAATGCAGCCCACTATTTTGTCGCTTTTAGATCGTATGAGGGAGAGAAGCCATCTCTTCGATTACCACTTGATTATACTTGATTTGGAAAACGTGTTAATGAAGGAAATCCATCTAGAATTAGCCAGGACTAATTATTTTCAATAAAGGGAGGGATATTAGCCCCTGATTTTTCAGGTCTAATGACGCACCTGCCAACAAACGAGTAGAAATAAATCATGTTGACATGAAAAGTAATCTACAGCAGTATGTATTCATTAAAAACCCAGCACACGCTTATTTCAGTAAGTTACCCGTTTTTTTGAGTACAGAAACTGTCATGAATCCAGCTGAATGGCCAGTAAATCAGGTATGTCAGCATTTAGCTGTGAGGGCACAGAAACGTTACACATATTTATAAGGACGACAACACAACTGATAAGACTGCCAGGTCACTTCATAAAGATATTTTTTGCTGCTTTCTAATAAAACAATGGCAGTAACGTTCGCCCTAACATCTGAAACAAGCTAACGTTAGTTCAACTGCAATATCACAGTAACATCACATGCACTGCGGAGTACTGTAACAATTACAAGGCTCTGGCTATTCGAACAGCGACTGTGCTTTTAAGCGACGTTCACTCGCTTATTTGCAGAGCGAAAATGAATTGATGCTGGTTAGGGCTGGGGTTAGTTTGGTAAGCATGTCAGTGATGCCAACTTGCTTATTTGCAGAGCAGAAATGAACCAACAAATAAAGAAGGGGTTTACCTGTCAAGGAGAAAAGTCCCAAACTCTGCGTCAATTTTAATCCTTCCAAATCACGGAGTTCCTTCCACCTCTAAAAAGCCACTCCGATGTTCACTCTGGTTTTATCCTGGGTTTTGTTAAATTCTTTCTTTTGTGCTTTTTTTCTTCTGGCTTCCTTTTTTTTAAATTTGTCTTAGCCGTGTGTGCTGTTGCCGGTAACGGAGATTTCGGTATTTTTTTCCTCGCTGATGGTTCTAAGCTCCTGAACCCGCTCTCGGAGATTTGAACTTGACTGAGCACTGGCGTGAACTGAGGAGGAAGGGGGAGGGGGCTATCTGCAGCGCGTGCATGTGCACTGTTTGACGGCTGTCAGACACCATCCTGGCTCTAATTGGTTCTTTTTGGTCGGTCCGAACGATTCTTTTAAATTGCAGTCGGAGCATTAGATGGGTTTAAAGGAGCCTATTTTTAATTCCAGAGTACTAGTTTTATGTAATACTGTCTGTACACAGGACAGTTTTAGCAAAAATGACAAAAAGTTTAATCTGAGAAAATTATGTTGCATCTCACCCACAAATAACACTGAACTCTGCAAAATGTTTTTCAAAATAGGTTTTTCAAATGAAAATGTTTTGAATTAAAACCCTTCATTTAAAGTCTGTGTAAAGAGAATTCAGCCATTTTCTTCTAAACACATTAAATAGGTCATAAATGCATTTCTCTAAAAGGTGTAAAAAGCATTCCAACCATTTCGATTTGAATTTTGGTGCAAGGCTTCACAAACTGTTTTCAAAGTTTCTGTGTGCAGGATTTATTGGGCGGGTCTGAAAATCACCGCCGCGTTACGTAACACGGCGGTGATTTCTAGTACCCCACCCCTGCTGCTGTAGCAGTATAAATACTTTCTGCGCATGAGCCTCTGTACTGTTCCTGCTCGTTCTCGAGTCTCGAAAGGCATGAACTGACGATAGTTTGCAGCTAGCTAACTAACTAGTCATATCTCCTACACGTTCGTGCATCTTTCCTGGATGCCACAGTGTGCAGGGTAGTGGCTCTGTCAGTTTATTTAAGTTTCCAACGGACGACAACATCAGGAATTTTTAAAAGGCGCGGGTGTTGCGAGCAGCGCCGGTCTGCGGTGTCTGTCTCTAGGCAACCGTGACAGAAACACACGCAGGCAGCCAGGCACAGACACATAGGCACTGCGTAGATCAGCGCCACGACTATTTTGCATGACTATTTTTTTGGTTCATTATTGTTAGATTCAGTGACAGACGTGTATTGGACATTAACGAAGATACGGAATAAATCGCGTCCCGTATAGGTTCAATATGGGACGCAACATTTTAGCCCAACGCCCACTGGCCGCGTAGCGAAGCGTCGCGTCAAACTCCGAGATGTTGCCTTGACGCTTTTAAACGGCCACTGAAAGCGTCAGCCGCTTCAACATTGACAGCTGTCAACACGACCCCGAGAAGCGATGAGTGTCAATCTCAATATATTCAACAAGACAACGTTTAATTTTGAAAAAAAAATAAAAACCTACCCATCAAGCTTAGTTTAATTGATGGCAAAGTGTGACGGTCGGGTTACTATGCACTATACGTTGTATACAGGCGTAATTTCCCTTCTAAATTTAGCCGTATTGCAAATTATGATTATGATTCACTTTACTTCCCCCAGCAGTGAATTGGCTAGCTAGCTAACTTAGCAGTGTTAAGTTCTTATCAGTGTACCCTGAGTTAGGTACTAACTATAGATCGCTTGATAACTTAAATGCTTGCAAAATAACGGATTTCCTCTCAGAACTGCGACTAGGTTAAAAAGCAGGCATATCGGTTCTGACAATTGCATGAGAAGATTCCGCTAAATGTGTGCCACCAACCAAGACAAGGTGTAATAGTTAAATAACCTACAAGACAAATGCTTTTCTATTTAGTTGACGCCTCAGAAATTGAGCAGTGGCGAATAGTAAAAACTGAGCAGGTTCGTGGTTCGAACACGTAGAGCTGTGTGACCCCAATGAAGCTGCTACATGCATTAGCATCCATTTTTCACTTCGTAGTGGTGGTATTTGATTGACAGGTGACAATTGAGAGAGGGCGTCGTTTCAGGGCCCCCAGCAGACATTCCCCCAGCATCTTAGAGCAGAGATAACTCCTTCATCTTTTAGGTTTTTGAAACCTAACTTTTAATTCTTGGCAAATTTTTTGATCATTCAAATTTTGCTGGGTGGTTAATAACATACGTTTCTCTGTTAAGAGAAACTCAGGAGACATTATGACATTATGACTTTACACGGACTTTAAGATGTTTTGTCAAGCAGATATTACTTTTGAAGTCTGAGGCCTCTTCTCACATCACTAATGTAGTGGTTTAAGCAGTGGCAGTCCTACAGGAGGGGCAAAGACACGTCCCTTTTAATCCTGGCTAGAATTCAATCATTTTCCTTTATTGACGTCTTTTCCAATTATCGTAATTGGCAACTGAAGACATGGTTTTTCACCGTATGTGATCTAACAGCGATGAAATCATTGGCTAAATTCAGTGCAGGAAAATAATTTGCTGATTAATTAGCCAATGCTTCGCGTGATTGAACTGGTCCGTGTTCCAATGAAACGCGGACTCCCACTCTCAGTATTTCGTGGGTTGATAAAAAAAAAAAAAAGAGGCACTCGGCACTAGGTTATAAAAAGCGTGCGGCTCAAACGATCAGCGAGAGTCGACAGGTAGGCTATGCAATTTTGAATAACGTAGATTTAAATACAGCAAATACACGTCCAGATGAATGATTGTTGTCTTACCTAATTGGGGAGAAAAAGCAGCACCTGTTAAATGCGGACCGCTGTCGGAATGAGCCTTTTGTTAATCATGAAGATGACTGAGAACAGGTCAGAATTTATAATTGTTTTTAACGGCTGTTTTGTGCAACCCAATTCTCTGTTCTGCCACTGTACTGCATTTAACCCGCGATTTGATCGCTGTTAGATCGCATGCAGAGAGAAACCGTGTCTTCAGTTGCCACTTACAATAATTGGAAAAGACATCAATAAAGGAAATTGATTGAGATCTAGCCAGGACTAAAAGGGACATGTCTTCGCCCCTCCTGTAGGACCGCCACAGGGTTTAAGAGTTTATTTTAAAACTGAAGCCAAAGAAAGACACATGGAATATGAAGTGCGCAAAGTACTTGACTGATTAAAGTCCTTTGTTCAATTTTATGTTATTTTGTGTCCATTTTCTCTAAAAAGTATGTGAACATACATGAAAATAATCGCTTGGCCAGATAATGCAAAGTAGTACGTGCATTTCGCAATAAATGTGTCTATTTACATACTAATGTGTAGATTTTATCCTCCTCTGTGGTTTTAAACTCTAAGCCAGAGTGATGGTGCTCATAATCCATTCCCTCTGGGCTCGTTAGAGACCTCCAAATCGCTGCACTATCCTCCTATGACTATCTGCAGCTGTATTTCACATTAAGGATTTTGCTCAGGAAGACTGTAGCAGGGACAAGTAAAGAGATTTGCCTGCTTACTTGTCCGCTGCAGTTTTTCAGTCGCCTTTTCCACTGCAAAGAAGGAGGCGGGAGCCCTGTTTGAACGGGGCTACAGGTGGCCTTGCGACTGTGAGCAATATCCTCAGGTTATCCATGCGGCCAAGAAATCCACAGGAAGCCAGCTCAATGGCATTAGCTTCTAGAGGCTTCTCCCGTTAGCGCGGTGTTGCGTGGCACAGCATATGGCTTCGACAACTTTCCTTCGGAACACTGCGTCCCACAAATGGCCCTTGTTCCTTAGCAACATGTCTTTGGAAAGTCAAGATTGTGTCTGGAGATAAAATTAACATCTGTATCTGAAGACATTTGGTGACAATTGGCATATCTCTATTTGTAAGCATGTGTTTAGAGCGCCATCACCATTAATTATCTTCTGGAAATTTTTGCTCAACTGTGTCGGTTACACTGCCTTCCATAATTATTTGCACCCTTGGTTAAGATGTGTTCTTTAGCTTCTAATAAATTCAGTTTTTTCAAAATAATATAGGACCACAATGAAAAAAAAAAAGATGAAAATCCAACTTTTAATTCAAGTGCACTTATTTAGTGGGAAAAAAAATCCCACATTAAGAAATAATTCTTTTACATCAAATCATGTGTGCCACAATTATTAGCACCCCTGATGTTAATACTTTGTACAACCCCCTTTTGCCAACAAAACAAGCACCTAATATTCTCCTATAATGTTTCACAAGATGGGAGAGTACAGAAAGAGCAATCTTCGACCATTCGTCTATGAACAATCTCTCTAAATCATCCAGGGACCTGGGTCCTCTCCTCTGAACTCTTCTCTTCAGCTCACTCCACAGATTTTCAATGGGGTTGAGGTCTGGGGACTGAGATGGCCACAGGAGGAGCTTGATTATGTGTCAGGTGAACCATTTCTGTGTAGATTTGGCCACATGTTTAGGGTCATTATCTTGCTGAAAGACCCAGTGATGACCCATCTTCAGCTTTCGGGCAGAGGCCACTAGATTTTGATTTAAAATGTCCTGGTATTTCAAAGCGTTCATGATGCCATGCACCCTAACAGGGTTCCCAGGGCCTCTGGAGGAGAAACAGGCCCACAGCATCACTGATCCACCCCCATACTTCACAGTGGGCATGAGGTGCTTTTTTGCATACTCATCTTTTGTCTTCCGCCAAACCCACTTAGAGTGTTTGTTGCCAAAAAGCTCTGTCTTGGTCTCATCTGACCAAAGCACACGGCCCCAGTTGAAGTCCCAGTACTGCTTAGCGAACTCCAGACATTTGCGTTTATGATTGTGAGTGAGAAAAGGTCCGTGCATGCCTCCCAAATAGCTTTTTGACATGTAGATAGCGCCTGATGGTTGTCTTGCGAGACTTTGTGACTCCAAGATGCTACCATTTGTTGCAGTTCTTTAACAGTGAGCTTTGGAGAACTTTTTATTTCTCTTACCATCCTCCTCAGTGTGCCTGGTGGCAAAATAACCTTGCATCCTCGCCAAGGCTTGTTTGCCACTGTTCCAGTTGTTTTCAACTTCTTAATGATTCCTCTGACAGTAGATATGGGCAGGTGCAGGTGAGTGGCTATTTTCTTGTAGCCATTGCCTGACTTGTGAAGATCGACACACATCTGCCTTACTTGAATGGTGTGTTCCTTTGTCTTTCCCATGTTGAAGAGTGGATAAGGGAAATGGCCTCTGTGTCATGTCATATTTATACCCCAGGGAGACAGAAGTGTTGAATTACAAATTATATGTTCCTTGATACTCTGATCAACTTTGTAAACTACTGTAGAAATGACAGAAATACTTCAATTACATTTATTTCCCAGGAATTGTTAGGGGTGCCAATTATTTCTTAGTCAGGGATTTATTTTTCCCCTTAAAATTCACTTGAGTTGAATAATACATTTTTGTACAATTCTCAGTGTGAGAGTATGCTTCTGCAATAAAAAAATGAATTTATTTTTAGGCTTTTAAGACATCTTAACCAGGGGTGCCAATAATTATGGAGGGCGCTGTATGTCTGGAGAAACAAGGGTGTAAGTCATCTAAAAAGAAACTTCAAAAAGTTTCACACATTATAAATGGCAAGAAAACAAATTTACATGGTGGGTTATTGCAGGTCTTTTTCTCTAAAAAGCTGACTGGCATCTATCCTGAGGCTGATCTGATGTGTCAGTTAGGACTATTAACTTTCCTCAGGAGTACTATTTCCTTTGTGCTAGATGGTCATTCGGAAAATGCCACAGATATCTTTTTCAGTGTTCATTCCAGTTCACCTTTCAAGTCCCATTGGCTAAGACTGTGAACACAGCCATTGAGAATTTTGATGCTGATTTGCGGTAACCGCTTGAACATTCCATAGCAACAGTTGCCTTATTTCTCAGTCAGGTTGAAGTTATCTGCAAGTCCTAGTTATTGTGAATGAATCAAAATTACTACCTTGCTATTGTTAGTAAATTATGCATGTCATCAAAATATCACTGAGTTTTGTCCCTTATGTTTCATGAAAAATCTGACACCAGCTATCTTGCCCAATATTCTTGCAAACACCTTGTGCATCAAATTTAGCCTAAACAATCAGTGATAATTAACCAAAAAAGTAATCAGAAAAATGAAAATCATATGACTGGAAAAAAAATTTGTAGTCAGTTGGTGTAGCTTCAATATTATGATGTGTTCTCATTACTTCACATACAATACTTTTGTAGTCAAAGTGTTGATTAATTTTCTTCTGCAGGAATCATTTTGCACCTTCAAAGCCTTGTTTGATTTTGTTCATTTTGCTTTTTAACCTTCTCTCCTGTAATGTCGCTCAACCATTAATCAGGGGACTGACGGAGGTGGCCCTCAGAACTCCATAAAGATTGCTTGTCATAATTCTTAACCCTCTGAACTCTATTTTTTCCATTTAAGTTTTCCTGTAGGTCCAAAGTCAAAAAGAGTATTTTAGTCATATAGTCGGACAATGTATCATATATATTCTGTCTATGCTTGTCGCAGCACTTCACCAATGCTTCATCACTCTTATATTGAGTGAAATACTCAAACCCAGGACACCATGATTTTATGTTCTCTCCATTATATCAAATGGAAAATATTTATATCTTGCAAATCATATTATACACATTTCCTTGTAATTCAGCAGGATGAATTTGAGATCCTTTGGAAACCTTAAGATCTCATCCAGAATTTAAAGCAGGCCTGCAGTTCCACACATGTGAATACAGCAGCTGCATTATACAACCCCAATTTCGAAATAGTTGGGACAAAGTGTAAATGAATAAAATCAAAACACATTGACTCACAAATCACACTACCCAGAATTTTATTCACAGTAGGAAAGAGATAATACAGCAAATGTTGAAACTGAGAAATTTTACATTTTTATCCGCAAAATGAGCTCATTTCAAATTTGATGGCTGCTACAGGTCTCAAAAAAGTTGGGACAGGGCCTGTTTACCATGTTGTGACATTCCCTCTTCTTTTTCACACAGAGTGGTGTCTGGGCATTGGGGAGGCAAGTTTCTTAAGTTTAGCCATTGGAATTTGATCCCACTCGTTTAATACAGGCTTCAAGCCCCTGGGGAGTTTTGGGTCTTCTTTGACAGACTTTTTGTTTAAATATGAGCCAAATATTCTCAATCGGTGAAATGTAAGGACTGCAGGCAGGCCAATTCAGCACACCGACTCTTCTACTACGTAGCCATGATGTTGTACTAGCTGCAGTATGTGGTTTTGCATTGTTCTGCTAAAATACACAAGGCCTTCCCTGGAATAGATGTCCTCTGGAGGGGAGCATATGTTGCTCTAAAACCTTTGTATACCTTTCAGCATTCATGCTGCTTTTGTGAGTTTCCCACACCATATGCATTAATGCATCCCCATATCATCAGAGATGCTGGCTTTCGAACTGAACGCTGATAACAGGAGCAGTGGTCTTTCTCCTCTTTAGCCTGGAGGACATGACGCCCATGATTTCCAAAAAAAATGTCAAATTTGGACTCGTCTGACCACAGGACACTTTGCCACTTTGCTACAGTCCATTTTAAATTAGCCTTGGCCCACAGAACACGGCGGCGCTTCTGGATCATGCTCAACAATGGTTTCCTTTTTGCATGACAGAGTTTTAGGTGGCATCTGTGGATGGCACGGCGAACTGTGTTTACAGACAGTGGTTTCCTGAAGTATTCTTGGGCCCATTTAGTAATTACTATGACAGAATCATGCCGGTTAGTGATGCAGTGGCGTCTGAGGGCCCGAAGATCACAAGCATCCGTTAAAGGTCTCTGGCCTTGTCCCTTAAGCACAAAGATTTTTGCCGTTTCTCTGAATCTTTTGATGATGTTATGCAATGTCGATGATGAGACCTTCAAAGCCTTTGCAATTTGATGTTGAGGAACATTGTTTTTTAACTATTCCTCAAATTTTTTATGCAAACCTTCACGGTTATGAGAGCCTTTGGCCATCTTTACCTCTGAGAGACTCAGCCGCTCAGAGACATCCCTTTTATAGTCAATCATGTTATACGCCTGATGCCAGTTAATGTAATTACTTGTTGAATGTTCTTTCAGCGGATTTTCTTATAAATTAATTGCTTTTTCAGTCCTTTTTTGCCTGTGTTTTAACTTTTTTGAGACCTGTTGCTGCCAGAAAATTTGAATTGAGCTCATTTTGTGGATAAAAATGTAAAATGTCTCAGTTTAAACATTTGAAATGTTATCTATGTTCTACTGTAAATAGCACATTGGCTCATGTGATCTGAAAGTCATTGCATTTTGATTTTATTCACAATTCACACTTCGTCCCAACTAAATCGGAATCAGGGTTGTACATACCCATACACGGTCCACAGGTTTTATGGGGTTTAGGCTTCAATCTACCCACAGCTTTCTATCCATGGCTTTGAGGCTGGCACTTATCTTTAACAGTCTGCTGAAATCTCTTCTGTGACCTTTATTGCTGAAGCTGTTGCGTGACAACTTGAATCATTCAGCATTTTCATATCTCAGCACTCCTACTCTCTCACTCACAATGTTGAAACGGTGTGACATTAAACTATTGGTCCAATCTACTGTGCAACAGATGACAGAGAAAAGTTGTGTAGTCCTCAATCTGTCACGATGAAATGTATCAGTTGAGACCTTATCATGACATTGAAATAAAGGCAAAAAATCTATTAAAAAAGATAGCAAACTCTTTTTTAAAATGTTTGGAACATCAGGAGAGCTTGAAAACATTGCAGGAGCCATTGTATATTTATCAGAATTTGAAGGAGAACTGACTTTTTTTCCCCCTAGTTGCATCTTCTGTGGAATACGTCAGGTGGGCCAGGATATGAATTAACAGTGGAGGTCAATGAAGGGGAAAGTAATAATGGTGCTCAGAGGAGGGGGAGATGGCAATCTTTATTGTTCCTCTAGAGAATCATTTCACGCATTCAAAATCAGGGACACAAAAGCCACATTAATACTCTTATGTTTATAGTCGAAGGTGGCAGGAGACAGAGTTACGAGTCACTTGTGTTATGAGTTGCCCTTGGCGATGATGTCTATGCTGACGTTGATTAAAACATACATAAATTAAAATAAATAAATTAAAACTTCCAAGAGCATAATGCGAAACAGGCTTTTACATGACCTGCAAATGACTTTGCGCAAGGAATACCAGGCCATCTCTGCACAACATATCTCAAGTAACACAAACCCTATTATCTCCAAGACCCAGAAATTGATTATAAAATAAGGATAAGGATAACACATCTTTACTTTTAAAACAGAAACCAGAGAGATCAGTAGTGAAGGCCAGAATCCTGGAGTCTTCTGTTCATTGCTGCAGATCGGCGTACCTTTTCGTCACATCCCTTAAAATAAACATTAACGCAGAGACCTCTAGAGAAACCGGTTCCTTTCAGTTGATTTTTAAGCCAAAATTAAACTTAACGTCAGCATAATACACCGTACAACAACCCTCAGATATTTTTAGCTTCTGCTGTGCTAACTATGATTAACCAGCACTTAATGTGGAAATCAGAGGGTGCTGAAACCCGAAGTGCATTTGAGAGAGGAAGGGTGAGTAGACGGGCAACGGTCCCAAAATATGTCCAAAACACAGCGCTGAAAACAAAAAGCTTTGTACTCTAGTGCCCACATACTAAGATGTGGGGCTAACAGGCTTCAATTTTGAAGGATGTGCTTAATGTAAATGTTATAGCCATAATTTAGCATTATTTTAGTCTTCTCTGAGCAACACATGCAAATGCCACACATCACCAAATGCTATAGGGCCTATAACTCTTACAATGAAAAATTCATTTCTCAACAGGTCTAACATATACTCAAAGACAATAATACTTCATGAAGAATCACTCAAAGCATTCTAAAATAGAATTGAACACATGCATGCTTATCTTATCTGGCTGTTCGCACAATGTCAGAATGTAGAATGATGTTTTGCCTCCTTGAACTCTGTACGGAAAATGCTCGAGCTGTAGAGGCTATCATTTCAGGCAGACTATAAACTGAAGCTTGCAAGAATGTTACTTACTTATCAAGACTGCCTACTGCTGCTAATCGAGCCTTAATGTGGACACGTTCAAATGCTTTTTTGAGTGCCTGTTGCTATTTTTTAATATCTGACGTGGATGAGGTTACCTTGCACAAGATGCATTCCATTGCTAGTTTTATTCCCCCTGTCTTCCCTTTCCCAAAAGACCCCACCACCTTACATTTTGTGCAGCCCACCCATAACTTTTTCATTTCAAGCCCGGGTCTGCTTAACCTTGAGCTACTGTCTAAATAGTTGTGCATCCCATCACTGACTCATCTCTTCATGCCCTAAACTCGTCTTACTGATTGTAGTGTCCTCATTCTCTGAATAGAGGTGTCTCTCTGACAGCTTTGCAATGCTGAGGTTTAAGCAGCACTGAGGCTTGGTTGGAATCATTTGTTAATTTAAATGACAGTTGCTGGTGGAGTCCTTCAGTTTCAACTGCTGCTTTCATATCATTGTCACTTTCATGCCTGTTGACGGATGTGTAAATAACGAGACGAAACACGACTTGTGAAGTAATTTGCACTGCTTAGATTTGTACTTTCCTAGCCATGCTGTAAAGCTCATACTGCGATCAATGTCTTTATTTTACCAATGGCAATGATGCCACTATATTGGACACAAAAGGCATTAGCATTTACTGTAATGCCCCTATAAATGAAAGCAAGAAAGCAGGTGAATATTACATGCATTGGAAATGGCTGCACTGTGGCCCATATGCATGTGTTCATATCAGTCGCAAGGAATGCAATATTAGAATCAATACTACAAGTTAACTGCAGCTCCAAGTAATACTGACCAGAGGTGAATCACTCTTAAAATTCCTGCTGCCGTTAATGCATAAGGATTTACTATATTTCATTCAGTTCATTGGTAAACAACATTTTGCAGGGTTAATGCTCTTTCGTCTCACGTAGCCTACCCTCGCTTTCGGAGAAAGGCATTGTAATCTTATGTTTCACATATTTAATTTTGCCAGATCGTTCATGTGTATTAGATTTTTTTTAGTTATTTGAACTTTCTGTTTGGATACATGTCATCAAAGTTTCTCAACTTTTACAAAATCTCAGTAATTTATTCACCATGTTTTGCCTGTCACTACTTTAGGAATTTAATGGTGATATCCCGTTCTCTATGCTGCGTTTCCACAAACACTTATGGTATGGTACCCTTAGAACCGGTTTGTAACCTAAATGGAGCCTTGAGTGGAAGGTTCACGTTTAGTCCTTGCCCACCTAGAGTGACGATTCTCTCAAAAAAAAAATCAACCGAACTGCTGTGTTTTAGCTTCACTTTTAGTGCTGGATAAGTGTGCTTGGTACCTCAATGGAGGGCTAACAACAAAAAGGGGGACCAAAAACAGGTCTTTTGGTACCATTCACAATTTTTCACAATTGAAATGCATAAAAATTACAGTTATAATTTGTAACAAAATGAACTGAGCTGGTCTGCTAGGTGGAAATGAGGCTTCAGGTTGTGCTAAATAAGTTCTCTAGCTCTCGAAAGCACAAAAATTAGTACGTAGATTTCAGGGAGTTTTATCATCATTCAAAGAGTTAGTTGGCCTAAAGCGCTACAATCCTTACTTCATGCTTTGTTATTTGATCTGTCTTGATATTGGCGTTAGAATTTAATATTTCAACTTGAATGCCAAACTTGGCATCAAAAATGTTCCTGGCATCTCATTCAGTTCAGCCATCACCAGATCTCTGCTGCTCACATCCAGAGAAACGAAGCCTTAAATGTGCCTTTGAATGAATGTGGTAAAATTGAAAAATGAGTTTTGTTGTGACTATCTAAGATGTTTTATGTGTTCACTATATTTCTATTACAGTTTCCTGGATTATGAATGCTGTAAAGCATGCAAATCTGATCAAAGAGCTGCACATGATCTTGTGATCTCAAGTAATTCAAAATAGATGAGAAACAAAGAAACTGACATTTCAGTTCGGAAAGGATTACAAAACCATTACGCAGTTTTCAGACCAAATGGCGAGAGACATTATCTACAAATAGAGAAAAGTTAGAACTGTGATGAACAGTTCTGGAGCGGCCCAGGAGCGGCCAGCCTTGCAAATTTTCTTCAAGAGCACTTAAAACACTCGTTCAGGAGGTCCCAAAAGAACCCAGAATAACATCTGAAGACCAGCTGGCTTCATTTGCCTAATTTAAGGTCAGTGTTCATGATTCCAAAGTGAGAAAGAGACTGAGCAAAAATGGCATCGATGGCGAAAATCACTGAACACCCAGGCTTGTGTCACATTTGCCAAAAAACATCTTGATGACCCCCAAGATTTTTGGGATATTCTGTGGACTAATTAGTTTTAGGTGGAACTTTTTTTGGAAGACACAGGTCCATTTACATCTTGAATAAAGCTAACACAGCATTCCGCAATAACATCATAACAACAGTTGAACATGGTAGTGGTCATGTGATGGTCTGGGGCTTTTTTTTTTACCTGGGCGACAAGCCATACTTGAGGGAATCATGAATTCTGCTCTCTAACAGTAAAGCCTAAATATTCTGCTATCAGTTCATGACCTAATGCTGAAACGCAGTAGGGTTATGCATCAAGACAATGATGCAGAGCATGTAACCAAGTCCACCTCTGAATGACTCAACAAAAAAAAAAAAAAGAGAAGGTTTAAGAGCGGCCTCATCTAAGTCCTGACTAGAATCTGATTGAGATGCAGTTGGATGTTCTTAACAGTTAGTTAATTTTTAAAAACCCTCCAACATGGTGGAATTAAAATGACATTGGAAAGAAGAGTGGGCCAAAATTCATCCACAGCGATGTCGAAGACTAGTTCACTGTTATTACAAATGTGTTATTGCAGTTTTTGCTGCCAAGGGAGGAATAACCAGCTTATGATAATAATAAGAATAACCAGCAACATCAGCTGAACTACCAGCGAAGTTCATGATCTGTTTTGTTTAACAAAGAAGTGCTGTGTTCAGGGACTTTATGTTCTGTTCAACAGTGCGGGAACAGCATTACTTCACAGCGGCTGCGGCTCTGGCCTCACATTGATGAGTTCACATGGAGTAGCACTTAACATCCAGCTCTGTAGTTAGACTTTTGTGGGGGGACTGCAGTTATGCTGTCTTTTTTTGGGGGGGGGGTGACTGTAGTTGTGCCGTTTTAGCCTGAGGATATCGTGACACTCCCTGCTCTCTTCCTGTCAAGCTCAGTAGGCAGCAGGTCGAACCCTAGGCGCCAAACTTTCGTTGTATCCATTCTGTAATTCTGCAATTAAAGGTTTAAATGTGAGTCAGCTGCCATACATGGGGCATAAGTTGCGGAGCTAGTTCTGGCAGACAACTCTAGTCATGCTCACATTCTCATAAACACTCAAATGTTTATCAGACCCTGTTCCACCCCTCTGAAAGCCGGGCTATTTAAGCTGTCCCTCAACCCTGCCTCTCTGCTAAACATGCCTCTGCCTGCTGTTGAGGGACTGCATCACTCTCGGCTCCTGCCTCACACTTACCAGCTGCAATTTAACATCCCACCTCTGACCCCCCTGTTCTCTGCTACTCTCCTGTTGCTAAGCTCAGTAGATCACATGGTGTGTCAATTAATGGTTTTCACGCGAGATGGCTGACATAAATGAACTCGTTAGTGGTATGAGCTGTGTGAAAATTACTAACTTTTTTTTTAATTTAGGCCCTTGCAGGGCAGTTCTTTTCATCTCTAGGCAAAACGAAGCCACACCGAATATTATTTCATTTGGTTTTTAACAGTTAAAAGTTTTATTGCACATTTTTCAATTTTTAGAAACCTTAATTCACTTATTTTTTGTGAGGATATTTGGAGCTAATGTATGCCATGCAAGTTAGAATTTTAGAAGCGGCAAACTCTTTGCAGGGCATATATGCACCATTCACTCGCCTATTTACCCCTAATGGCAATTTAGTTTCCAGTTACCCCTCTTCATATCTTTTGACTGTAGGCAGAACCCTTAGTAGCATGTGGAAATCCACATAGCCATAGCGAGAAGTCTAAAAGTCCACATACAAAGACATTAACTGGCATTTGAGCCTAGGACATTCTGACCTTCCCAATGCACTGAACCACCTAATCAAAATACATTGTATATCATCAGTGTTGCATGACAGTGCTATAACATGTATAACCATGTTTACATTTCTCTATGCCTCATTTTCCAGACATGTCATCCTGGAGACAAAGTGATGGAATTTCTGTAGTTTGTAAGCCATACAAAAGCAGAGCATAGTCCCGTGTATTCCTGAGTGAATATCATAACTGTGCCTGTGCAGTGGACATATTGGGCCCTGACGATAAAAGATTAAGGGACAACACTCATGGCATATAAGTAAATTGACCTCTGTAACCTTTTTATTAGAGAGTACATCAAACATGTGACACCTGTGTTTCTCTGATGAACCATTTGTATTGGTTAACATGAACCAGTGACACAAGCCTATGCTCAGGCCAAGAAATATTAGATTTAAATCTTGATTACCACTAGAGGGCAGTGTATAATAAGGGTATCAATGAGAGAGAAAAAGAGATATAGAGGGAGAGTGAGAGAGTAGCAGAGCATTTGTCTGATGGTCTTAAGTCTAACCATGTGCTCACACATTTAATTTTTTAATTACAAATATAATTTCCCCTCTAAGCCCCATGATGCATCAGCCCATATTCACAATGTCTTGGTCTCTGCCACCATAGAACAGTTGGGGCTTTATGATTAATCCACTGAATGGATAAAAAATCGCAGAGACAGGTCTCCCTCAATATTACTATCAACTACTTGTTTAAAACAATAAAAATCTGTTTAAGCTTTGAGTATTGCTGTTATAAACATTGCAATCAAGCCACATTTGTTAAACTCTTCCTATTCCTGTATATATTTATTCCATGTGTGCCTCCATGTCTGTTTCTGTACCAGTATATTTGCATGTGTTTATTTGCATTTGAATATCCAGGGCTTTGGTATCTCTAGGTTTGTGTAAGAGCAGAGAGGTTATGATGGTGGAAGTGTGTGTGTGTGTGTGTGTGTGTGTGTGTGTGTGTGTGCGCACTGATACATGTGCTGGTGTAAGGATGGGGACCTGGATGTAGCTGTCTGTGTTTTTGGGAAATAGATATGCACCTGAGTGGTGGTACACGTTGTATTTTTCGATTGCAAAAACACTAAAATCTAAATTTTTAAACAATGATCAAAGCCTTACACTCAAGGAGCAAAGCCTCAGCCCAGATTTGCACCACTATAAGCACGATGTCAGCCTCACACTTTTTGCAAAACAATACACACAGTGATTTGCAAAACACTAAACACACTTATATACATTAAACACTAACATATGTGATGATGTCACATCCTTGCAATTCCATAGTACTGATTATCAAATAACCACACCCATTAGCAATTTGGTTAAACACAACCATCAGGTGCACAAACACACAAATGGTTAATTGTAGACACACCAATCAAGTTTAATCACTATAAAAATGCAGCTGGTAGATCACCTGTCTTCAACCAAAATGGAGGGACTCAGGCAAAGAAGAGTACGAATGAGAGGAGGGATCCAAAGAGGAAGAGGTTGAGGCTGTACCAGGGGTAGAGGCCGAGGTAGAGGAAGATGAAGACCTGGTCAGAGAAGAAGCAAATCTCTCAATGAAATCCGTGCAACATGAGTTGACCATGTGGTCAACCGTGGTTTGACGCTGAGAGAGGCTGGACAAAGAGTTCAGCCAAACCTCAGCAGATATACAGTGGCATCTGTGATAAGAACATTTTGACAAGAGATGTAAAAAAAATAAAATAAATAAATCATGCACCATATGAGCACTTTTGGTACTGGTTTCTGTAACATTTTACAGTACAACAGATTCCATACTGTATTTTATTCCACATTGGATTGAAGGTCGAGAGCGGCAAGGAGAGAGAGGACCAGAGAAAGAGGATATTCACACCAGAGCAAGAGAGAGATCATTAACATGGTTCTGGCCAATAATGCCATCAGGCTCCGTGGAATCCAGGCCAAGATTTTCAATGATCATGGTATTTTCAACAATGTCCATCAGGTCTCTCTCTCAACACTGGGACCCATCCTAAAAAAACACCACGTCACAATAAAACAACTTTATCGAGTGCCTTTTGAGCGTAATTCAGAGATGGTCAAATAGCTGCGAAATGCATATGTGGAGGTTTGTATTGTTCACTGTAGCACTGTGGTGTGGTGTTGCACGCATAGCCTTTTTACATGTACTGTAAATGTACTACTGTAGACAGTGAACTACACAATGCTGTCTTTCACTGTATTTCAGAGAGTTTTACAAATGGATGCAGAGGAAATCCCACATGAGTCAATTTACATTGATGAGGCAGGATTTAACCTCACAAAGTGCAGAAGAAGAGGCAGGAATGTCATAGGCCACAGGGCCATAATCAATGTCCCAGGGCAGCATGGGGGTAACATCACCCTTTGCGCTGCCATTACGCCGAATGGGGTCCTCAACGATCATGTCAATATGGGGCCTTACAACACACTTCACATTGTCACATTTATGGACCAATTGCACAACATCGTCACCCAAAACCAAATGCAACAGATGCAGTACATTGTCATCTGAGACAAGGTTTCATTCCACTGCTCTGCACAGGTCCAGAACTGGTTTCAACAGCATCCTCAATTTGAAGTGTTATTCCTTCCACCATACTCTCCATTTCTGAACCCCATCGAGGAATTCGTCTCAACATAGCGGTGGAGAGTGTATGACTTCCAGCCCCAGGCTCGGGTTCCACTCATTAAAGCCGTAGAGGAAGACTGTGATCAAATCGATGCCACAGCCATTCAAGGATGGATCCAACGCTCACAACGATTCTTCCCTCGTTGTCTGGCCAATGAAGATATCGCCAATGATGTCGATGAAATTCTCTGGCCAGATCCAGCTCGGCAAAGAGATAATCCTTAGTATATTCTCTAGTATATTTTTCTTTCTTTTCTTCATTTTCTTTTTTTACCATCATTTTTTACATTGTATTTTTTGTTTACAGTACTGTATGTAATTTTATTATGTGATGTTACAGTACTGTATGCACACTACTGAACAGTATGGACATGTTGACTGATATGAATGGGTACATGAAGAAAAATAAATCATGATTTTCATCAGTCTGCAACATTGGTCTTGTGTAGTGTTGGGAAAAAAACTGAATATTTGCACTTTCTCTGTATATTTCATTTGCAGCACTCCAGCCACTAACAAGTAGAATTGATAAAGGTGTTTTAGCTTAAACACAGCAGCGAATAACTGGTTCAAACAGAATTGAGTCATATGATACATGCATGTTTTCATATGGTAATAAAATATGATTTTTATAAAGTAGTGTATAGTTTTTACAAGAGTGTTTCATTTTGCAAAAAGATCTGAAGTGTTCTGTTAAGGTGTATGGTTGTGCTGAATGTTTGTAGTGTTGTGACAAACGGGACCCAGTTTTCAAAATCGTGCTTAAGCAATTGAAAAAATCAGTAAATGTGTGCCAGAATGTAGCAGTGTGTGTGCATATGCATGAGTGAGTGTATGCGTGTCTGTGCGCGCGTGCGTGCGTGTGCGTATGTGTGAGCATGATTACGTTACAGTGCTCTCTGCTGAAAAATGTGTGTCTGCTCCGAGGCGTGTAATATGAAATGTGTGTCATTTCTAAAGATACTTTTGAATAATAAGCTTAACCTGTACGGTTTCTGCCTTCCTGCCTCTAGCAGCTTTACCCTTTACACCCCTTATCAAACTGCTTTTGCTGTACTGAGCTCCCCATATACGTTTTGTGAGACGTCGACTGTTCATTAGACTGTGCAAATGCTTCAACCAGCCCCGATCTTAAGTACTTGGGAACATGACACTTTCATTACCGTAAACAAATCCTGCACACAGGGGGTAATTCATGATTTCTTCATTCCCTTTATGAAGAGAGACTCTGAGACGACAGACACTTCACACAGGTAACAGCTAGATAAATACTAGAGAGAGGTGTTTTTGTGTCTCTTTTGAACTTACCCGTACAAATGTAACAGCAGATGATAATGCTATGCTTCTGAACAGCACGCAAAGACATCTAATGGCACATGATTAAATGTGGATTTGTTAAATGAAAAAAGTGATTTTAATTTCAGACCACTGAAAAAAGACATGCCAGTGACACACTAAATGTTTTGCTCGTTTAATCTACCACCGTGCCTGCTTTGAATCCCACCAGTAGAGTAACCGATTGGTGCTGGATGTCTTGAGAATGCGTGTTTACGTACGATGACTTGGAGGGAGTGCTTAATGTGCATACTGTGCTTAATGCGCATTTCATGAGCAAACATGTTTCTGGGCGATAAGTAGGATTTGCTATGAGCACTATAACCACCTCCTGCTGAAAAATAAGCTTTGCGAGTGTTCATTCATTTTCTAATCTGGATCTCTTCCTACTCACATGCTCTCTAGAGCCAGAGCACAGGAGGATTGTCAAGCATTAATGCAATGTTCAGATGGACAAAACCAATTATTAAAAATGCTACTGAAACTGTTCATTATTACTGTTTGGGGCATCGTTCTTTTATTTTGGCAAGCACAGAGCACTCTTCTGCCAACTGCTGGGGAGGACATTTTAATTCTGCTACTAATGTCTCATACTTGCCAATGAGGTGTTTCTGACTGCAAAGTGTACAGCAGTGTCAGCTCACTTCTGCCAGGCTGTTTGACTGGCACATGTCCAATTCTGCCGACTCTTAAAGCAAATTGAGAAATTGAGATCATTGAGCGTATTCACGGATGGAAGACAGTTGCAAACAAGCTGCCAGCTGTGAATGACCCCTGATTTCAGTGTACACTTCGTGAGCATGTCTTACTTTCCCACTGTATATATTAGCAAACAGACTGATTAACTGAGTTTGAGGGGGGTGCATGTTACTAAATTTTGACGGAGTAGACCAGAAGCCTTTTGGCAGAGCTGTCAAAGTGATAGTCATTAGCTTTGAAAATTGAATGTGGTAGTTTTACTCTATAATGTACTCATTATTTTCAGTGCATCTGATATGCATGGGCCATTAGTAAAGAATCCGACCAGTGTCTCAAATCAGCAATAACTTTCAGAAAGTATGTGAGAATCATTATGCAGAACTGTTAGCAAACATAGAAAGAGCTGCAATGAGAAAAATATTGCACCACGCAGAGTTTTATACCCTCAATTACGATAAAGATAGTTATTATAAACCTTCAGGCTGAATCATGGATCAGTATTTATACTCCTTCACTATGAGGTGAATCATGGATCAGTATTTATACACCTTCACTATGAGGTGAATCATGGTTCAGTATTTATACTCCTTCACTATGAGGTGAATCATGGTTCAGTATTTATACTCCTCCACTATGAGGTGAATCATGGTTCAGTATTTATTTATCTTCACTTTGAGGTGAATCATTGTTCACTTTATACACCTTCACTATGAGGTGAATCATGGTTCAGTATTCATACACTTTCACTATGAGGTGAATCAGGGCTCACTGCTTATACACCTTCACTATGAGGTGAATCATGGTTTAGTATTTATACACCTTCACTATGAAGTGAATCATGGTTCAGTATTTATACACCTTCACTATGAGGTGAATCATGGCTCACTGCTTATACACCTTCACGATGAGATGAATCATGATTTAGTTTATACACCTTCACTATGAGGTGAATCATGGTTCAGTATATACACTCCTTCACTATGAGGTGAATCATTGTTCAGTATTTATACACCTTCACTATAAGGTGAATCATTGTTCAGTATTTACACATCTTCACTATGAGGTTAATCATGGTTCAGTATTTATACTCCTTCACTATGAGGTGAATCATTGTTCAGTATTTATACACCTTCACTATAAGGTGAATCATTGTTCAGTATTTACACATCTTCACTATGAGGTTAATCATGGTTCAGTATTTATACTCCTTCACTATGAGGTGAATCATTGTTCAGTATTTATACACCTTCACTATAAGGTGAATCATTGTTCAGTATTTACACATCTTCACTATGAGGTTAATCATGGTTCAGTATTTATACTCCTTCACTATGAGGTGAATCATTGTTCAGTATTTATACACCTTCACTATAAGGTGAATCATTGTTCAGTATTTACACATCTTCACTATGAGGTGAATCATGGTTCAGTATTTATACACCTTCACTATAAGGTGAATCATTGTTCAGTATTTACACATCTTCACTATGAGGTGAATCATGGTTCAGTATTTATACACCTTCACTATAAGGTGAATCATTGTTCAGTATTTATACACCTTCACTATGAAGTGAATCATGGCTCACTGCTTATACACCTTCACTATGAGATGAATCATGGTTCAGTATTTACCCATCTTCACTATGAGGTGAATCATGGTTCAGTATATATACACTTTGACTATGAGGTGAATCATGGTTCAGTATCTATACTCCTTCACTATGAGGTGAATCATGGTTCAGTATTTATACTCCTTCACGATGAGGTGAATCATGGTTCAGTATTAACCCATCTTCACTATGAGGTGAATCATGGTTCAGTATATATACACTTTCACTATGAGGTGAATCATGGTTCAGTATTTATACTCCTTCACTATGAGGTGAATCATGGTTCAGTATTTATACTCCTTCACTATGAGGTGAATCATGGTTCAGTATTTACCCATCTTCACTATGTGAATCATGGATCAGTATTTATACTCCTTCACTATGAGGTGAATCATGGTTCAGTATTAACCCATCTTCACTATGAGGTGAATCATGGTTCAGTATTAAATTCCGTCTCTATGAGGTGAATCATGGTTCAGTATTTACACATCTTCACTATGAGGTGAATCATGGTTCAGTATTTATACTCCTTCACTATGAGGTGAATCATTGTTCAGTATTTATACACCTTCACTATAAGGTGAATCATTGTTCAGTATTTACACATCTTCACTATGAGGTGAATCATGGTTCAGTATTTATACTCCTTCACTATAAGGTGAATCATTGTTCAGTATTTATACACCTTCACTATGAAGTGAATCATGGCTCACTGCTTATACACCTTCACTATGAGGTGAATCATGGTTCAGTATTTACCCATCTTCACTATGAGGTGAATCATGGTTCAGTATCTATACTCCTTCACTATGAGGTGAATCATGGTTCAGTATTTATACTCCTTCACGGTGAGGTGAATCATGGTTCAGTATTTATACTCCTTCACTATGAGGTGAATCATTGTTCAGTATTTATACACCTTCACTATGAAGTGAATCATGGCTCACTGCTTATACACCTTCACTATGAGGTGAATCATGGTTCAGTATTTACCCATCTTCACTATGAGGTGAATCATGGTTCAGTATCTATACTCCTTCACTATGAGGTGAATCATGGTTCAGTATTTATACTCCTTCACGATGAGGTGAATCATGGTTCAGTATTTATACTCCTTCACTATGAGGTGAATCATGGTTCAGTATTTATACTCCTTCACTATGAGGTGAATCATGGTTCAGTATTTACCCATCTTCACTATGAGGTGAATCATGGTTCAGTATATATACACTTTCACTATGAGGTGAATCATGGTTCAGTATTTATACTCCTTCACTATGAGGTGAATCATGGTTCAGTATTTATACTCCTTCACTATGAGGTGAATCATTGTTCAGTATTTACACATCTTCACTATGAGGTGAATCATGGTTCAGTATTTATACTCCTTCACTGTGAGGTGAATCATTGTTCAGTATTTATACACCTTCACTATGAGGTGAATCATAGTTCAGTATTATACTCCTTCACTATGAGGTGAATCATGGTTCAGTATTTATACTCCTTCACTATGAGGTGAATCATGGTTCAGTATTTATACTCCTTCACTATGAGGTGAATCATAGTTCAGTATTATACTCCTTCACTATGAGGTGAATCATGGTTCAGTATTTACACTCCTTCACTATGAGGTGAATCATGGTTCAGTATTTATACTCCTTCACTATGAGGTGAATCATGGTTCAGTATTATACTCCTTCACTATGAGGTGAATCATGGATCAGTATTTATACTCCTTCACTATGAGGTGAATCATAGTTCAGTATTAAACTCCGTCTCTATGAGGTGAATCATGGTTCAGTATTATACTCCTTCACTATGAGGTGAATCATGGTTCAGTATTTACACTCCTTCACTATGAGGTGAATCATGGTTCAGTATTTACCCATCTTCACTATGAGGTGAATCATGGTTCAGTATTTATACTCCTTCACTATGAGGTGAATCATTGTTCAGTATTTACACATCTTCACTATGAGGTGAATCATGGTTCAGTATTTATACTCCTTCACTGTGAGGTGAATCATTGTTCAGTATTTATACACCTTCACTATGAGGTGAATCATGGTTCAGTATTTACACTCCTTCACTATGAGGTGAATCATGGTTCAGTATTTATACTCCTTCACTATGAGGTGAATCATGGTTCAGTATTTATGCTCCTTCACTATGACGTGAATCATGGTTCAGTATTTGTACTCTTTCACTGTGAGGTGAATCATTGTTCAGTATTTATACTCCTTCACTATGAGGTGAATCATTGTTCAGTATTTGTACTCTTTCACTGTGTGGTGAGTGGGAATGTCTCTTTTTCTTCTGGTTGGGCTAACAGTTGCTATAATTTCCAAAATGTTTCATAATCTTGCTACCACTGAGAGAGTGGTATAAAAGTGTATAAATAAAAACAGAATGCAATGATTTGCTAATCATTTAAACCCCATAATTAATAGAAAATACTGCAAAAACAACACATCAAACTTGAAACTGAGCAGTGGCGGATCTAGAAAATTTTACATGGGGTGGCAAAGGGGTGGCAAGAGGTCTGGGAGGGGTGGCATGGGACGTCCTCAGTGCAGTATTAAGAAATCCCCAATTCCAATGAAGTAGGGACATTGTGTTCCACATGCATAAAAACAGAATGCAATGATTTGCAAATCTCATAAACCCATATTTTATTCACAATAGAGCACAGACAACAAATCAGATTTTGTAAGTACAGACAGGCTGAGGTTCACCAATCTGCAAAAAAATTGTCTAAAAATTGGAGAACAATTTCAGAAAAATATTCTTCAATGTATTTATTGTACAGTGTGTCCCAAAAAAGGAAACCAATAATAAATGGTTGATACTATAAAAATTAATTAACATTCTTTGATTAAAAATGGCATTTGGTGTTATATAACTATGACTTGTATCTAATGATGTCAAGTAAGTGGAGGTTGTGCCACACTCAACTGATCAACAATGACACTTTTGGAGTAAGTCACTAACCAGATTACATTACATTACAGGTTCTTAGCAGACACTCTTACCCAGAGCGACGTACAAAAGTGCACAAGATCAGTACAAAAGTGCAGGACTCCTAGGAGACAAGTACAAGTGCTAACAGTAAGTGACAGAACACATTTCCGTTGTTACAGATCTAAACCAATAACCAATCACCAAAAACACTGATACGACGAGTAGAACGGCAACAGAATCAAAGGGCACCAAATCAAGTAAACAAGCTCAACTAAAATAGTATTTAAAAAAAAAACTGGAGTAGACCAGCAACAAAGCCGAGAGGAGGACAACAGAATTAAGTGCAACAAAAGGGCAAGGTCAAGAAAACAAAAGGGCAACAAAGTCAAATGCAACAAAGGGGCAACAGAGTCAAGTGCAATGATAGGGCAACAAAGTCAAGTGCAAGAAAAGGGCAAAGTCAAGTGTAACAAAAGGGCAACAAAATCAAGTAAACCGACAACAAAATTCAGTGCAACAAAAATGAAGGGCAACCAAATCAAGTAAAGCAGTGACAATTACAACAAGATTACAACATTAAATGATGACAGGCCTAAACACGGATGAACCTGGATGTTCAGTTTCAACTTTTCATTGTCGGTGCAATAAGTGCTTCAAGTTGTGTAACAAGTACTGCTTTAAATGTAAACCCTACTAGCTGCTTGACAGATGTGCTCAAATCATGCAGCTGACTGCAGAACAATGAGTTCTGACAGCGATGCCTAATTTTGTGTTCTTTGTATGATATGGAAAAGTACACAGTTGTGTAATTAATAGTCCTAATTAGTTTTATAGATACTACGTTTCAACAGAATACAGCTCATTTTATTCCCAGTTTCCTTTTTTCCGGATGCACTGTATTATTATGCCTTCCAAGATGTAGCAGAGTGAATATTTAGGCCTAATGAAATAAAAGTACCTCAAAATAAATAAAGCAAAAGTACTTATTTCACAGTCCAGGACTGATATTGTCCATCTCTTTTAAGAGAGCTTCAGAAGACGATTGTTGTGCTGTGCAGCGAACTTCTCGCAAACATATCCAAATCTAGCTGTTTTGCATGCTGTTTCAATACTGAGAACAGTTTGATTTCCAAGAGGATCGTCTGATAATTGTCAGGCTACATAGACCTCTAGTCTTGAGGTGGAATTTCCGCTAAGTTGGATATTGCTCGTGCTGCAAGTACTTATGAGTTACGTCAAGAAATTTAATTTCTAGATCTATGAAAACATATATACGGTAAATAATAACAATTATATTTCAAGTTTCAATGGAATTTAAGAAATTTTGCCTGGTTTGGCTGACACATGTCAAATTCATTAGGACATTCGATCCGTATATTTATCAAAAGGGGCTAATGTTAGTTGGTATGGACCCGCCCATACCTTTACCTGTGATAGATTGAGACGAGAGGCTAATAATACCGCTGCCTTACCTTTAGCATACAGGCTAGAGATACGGGTCCGTGCCCGTAGCCACTGCCCTGACAGTAGGGACCTGATTTTATTATGCAGTCTCACTGCTGTGATATTGATCGCATAAGACTGAAACTTAACAGTGACCCTCAGGATTCAAACATTCCTGTTTTTGATCTCTAGCTAAGTGCATCATAAACTGTTCTCGTTTTTACTATAATCAAAACTAACCAAAGAGAAAAATGCTCCAACAAATCACACGGGAGTGAATCACTTTTGACCAGTGATTAATGAACGCATTGAACCATCGTCTTTAGCATACATTCCATCAATTACAAATTTAACTTAACTTTATTCACCGGGGGAAACTGACTTTACTTAGAGAAAGTTACGTGGCTAAGTGGCTCCACTCTGCTGCGCTGCATGCATACTCTAACATGTGTCCATCCCAACTGACACACGCCAGCGCGGAGCAGGAGGCTCGTCACACTGCCTCCGCATGTTTGATGCAGGACCGTAGGTAAGTATTTGAGGAGCCGAATATTATATTTACTTTTTTTTTTTGGTGAATTCATCTTTTATTTTGATGCTTTGAGGGGCTTGTAGACATAGTGCTGATTTGTTTTACAAGTATAGTTTTAAGAACTTTAAAGTTAGGGGGGCTGCTAGGGGGTCAAGGTTTGACAGTGGGGGGGGGGGGGGTTGGGGGGTTTGGCAGTTGCCCCGTCTGCCCCCCTGTAGATCCGACCCTGAAACAGAGAAATTTTATTGTTTTTGGGAAAAAATCTGCTCATTTTGAATTTGATACCAGCAATACTTTCAAACTAGAGTCATTAGAAGACGACATATCCCCCCGGCCCCTGATTAAGTCATGTCAATCCTACACCTTCAAAGAAATTCAAACAAGAATGTTGAGGTCATTTTCCTCTGGAATGATCTGGAAGAATGTACTGGCAACATCTACCAAAGACTATGAAGCACACGTTGACAAAGGCAATGAAAAAAGAAGGGTCATTAATGAACAGTGTTTCAGTTCTGCTCCGGAAACAAACCCAGCCCTGCGACTGAGGCAAATCCAGGTCGTTTCCATGGAAATGGAAAAAAAAAAAAAATTTTCAGAAATCTGAAAATATCAAAAGCCACCATTTCAGTATGTGGGTAATACACATGCAAAGTTTCAGTAAGATATATTGAAGGGTTTATGAGTTCTGCTCCGTAAACGAACTAGGCCTTATGTGCACTAAGTCCAGATTTGTTTCCATGAAAATGGCAAAAACAGTAATCCTGAAGTTTCCAAAGTCGCAAAAGGGACATGTAGACTATACATAAAATACATACAAAGTTTGGTGCTGATTTCTTGCATAGTTTCCGAGTTCTGTTCCGGAAACAAAATGATTGCCGACGGACGGACAGACGGGCGGACGAATGGACAAATGGACGAGGCGATGCCTATATCCCCCCGCATTCTATGGGGGGATAAAAAGTTGAGACAGGGGCTACAAAAGACTGGAAAAGATGAATGATGACATTAAAATACACCTGGTGGAGCATCTATTGCAAATAACGTTAATTGGCAACAGGTCAATAACATGAATGAGTATGAAAAGTCTTTCAGACAGACCTTCACCACTCAGTGAAAGACTGCGAGGGTAAATAGTTCATCAATTTAAAATAATGTATCTTAATGAAAAAGATTTCATCCTCTGCAGTACATAATATTATCAGAAGATTCAGACCATCCAGAAAAATCTCTGCACACAAGGGACAAGACCAAAAACCAGTATTGCATGGCCATGATCTTCGGGCTCACAGGTGGCACCACCTTAAAGATAGATGAGATTCTGAAGTGGAAATCATTGGATTGGCTCGGGAACATTTCTGTTGACCATTGTTATTTGACCAAATGTTATCACCATTTTTCGCTCCATCCACAAATGCAAGTTAAAGCTCGGCCATGCAAATATTAAACCAAGATCCAGAAAAGCAACTGCCTTTGCTGGGCGCAAGCTCATTTAAGATGGACTGAGGTGAAGTGGGAAACTGTCCGGTGGTCTGACCGATCAAGAATCCGAAATTATTTTGGGAAATTATGGACGCCGCTTCCTCCAGACTATAGAGGAGAAGGACCATTCAGCTTGTTATCAGTGCACAGTTCAAAAGCCAGCATCCAATATCGTATGGGGGTGCATTATGACACATGGCAGAGTTACTTGCACATCTGTGAAGGCACATTCATTCTAAACAATATATACAGGTTTTGGAGTTCCAGAAACTGCCACCCAGGCATCTTTGACAGGGAAGTCCATGCCCATTTCAGCAAAGCAATGCCAAACGCAACATTCTGCACATTTGTCACCCACTAAAAATGCATGGCGCATAATGAAAAAACAAAATATGACACAGGAGTCTGCAGTATTGATCAGCTGAAAGCCTATATCAAGCAAAAATAGGAAAACATTTTGCTTCTAAAACTATAGCAGTTTGTCACCTACGCTCTCAAATGCTTTCAGAGTATTTCTTGAAATACGTTGCTGCCATAAAATTCAAGATGTGAAAATATTTTTCAAATAAACAATGAAATTTCTCACTTTCAACATTTTATATGTTGTCTTTGCAGTATTTTTAATGAAATATGAGCAAATAATTGCATTCAGTGTTTATTGACATTTAACACGCATCCCAACTTTTTGGAAAATGGGGTTGTAAGAATACGCCAATGATGTGCAGCTGAAAGTTTAGCTTCACAAATTTAGAAAAGGAAATAAGAAAATATCTGAAAAGTTGAAAATACTCATTTAGAGTATCAGGGAAACACATAATAAGTTTTAGGCATATGGCAGTACTAAAAATCTGCCTTCAAGTGGACATGTGCCTATTTTTAATGCATTCACTGTGAGGATACCTGTGGAGGAATTAATTATATCCTCTGTTCAAAGTGTCTCTAAAACTAAAATCAGACGCCACTCAAGAGGATGTTTGGGTTGCCAGAAAATAAGCCTCTATTGTAATCAAACAACTAAATAATGCACCAACAGTTTGCTAGACGGTACTGGAACTTCCAATGGAATTGTGAGATGCTTTTGTGAGATGAGACCAAAAGAAAGGTCTTTGGAAATAAATACCACTGGCCAGCTTAACAGACAATCAAAGATAACAATTCTGTAATGGACCCAATCCACACTGTGACATATGAGCTGCATTTACATGCGCAAACTTTCTCCAATCCGATCCTAGCCTCGGTTGATCAGAAATTCCAAATTGAAATTCACATGGACTCTAAATGAAATGATCCAATCATGATTTGCGTATACATCACCATGCATATAATCAGAATCAATCGCTTGGGCATGCGTGGAGTTGTTTAATTTTCCGGAAATATTAGCAGAAGTAGAAGACGAAAAAGCTGTACTTCTGCCTCTGTGTAAACAAATGCCACGTAGTCTGCACATCCTCGTTGGCTTTTTGTAGCACACATGCGCAGTGAATTTTACCCCAACCATGAAGACAGGATCCGAATGGGTGTGTATATGGACGTTGTTCAGAATGATGATCGGCATAAACAACCTCTCTCATTCCGAATTCAATCCGAATGGACCGAATCGGATCAGAATCTTCTGATTGACGTGTTTACATGAAGCATTTTTAATCAGATTGGGCCTTTATACCGATTATATGTGTCCATGTAAACAGCTATGGTTCATAGATCTTTGATGTTGTAGGGCTATTTTTATTCCAAAGGTCTTGGACAATGTGTTTGAATTTATGGAATCAAGGATTTCATTAAGTGCCAGTGCATATTAAATGAAAAGCTGGCTGCATCTGCCAGAAAGCTTTACTTTGGATCTTCCTACTGGACATTGATCCAAAGCTATATCATGTTAAACATAAGTGATTCACTGACAACCGGATCAAGGTTTTGCCATGGCCATCATTGTCCCCTGATCTAAACCCATTAGGAAATCTGTGGAATTAGCTGAAAATGAGAGTCAATAAACATGGACTTAGGACTTTGAAGTGTCTGGAGAGATTCTGTATGAAGAAAAGGTCTCACATTCCATGCCATGTCTTCCCCATCCTCATTCTACACTACAGGAGAAGACTCAGAGCTCTTATCGTGCTTTAGGGAGGCAGCACAAAGTATTCAGTGAAGGGGATCCATATTTGTGGCACACGTTTTTGAGAAAAATAATTTATCATTATGAATACTGGTAAAGAGCTCTGTATGTGTCTTCAGCACTTCTCACCAAGCACTTTGGAGCAGCTAAACAATTCAGTGTACCTCAGTCAAATTTGAGGGGACTAATACTGTTTAGGAAGAGGGAAAATGAAATTTTCACACAATGCCCACAAAAACTACAAGTATGTGTTTTTACTTGCAAAAACATACATTTCCCCCGGCCCTCATCCCTGCCTAACCCAGCGGACAGACTGACAGGCACATACCAAAAGGCACCACTGCAGGACCTGAGCAGTAAGTATGCAAGGTTTTGTTAAGGTAATGCAAATGGTTTAGGAGTTATGGGCCGGACAGAAATTGATCACATCCGGACGGATAGACAGGCATATACAAAAAAGCACCACTTCAGCACCTGAGTAGTAAGTTTGTAAAGGTTCGTTAGTAAACGGTTTTGGAGTTTCACTCTGGAAAGGAAGTGGGAACGCGAACGGGAACCCCTCCGGGGAGTGGGGGGTGGCGGGAGACATAGTTACTGCAACATCTTCAAAACCTGGATTTTGTGGCTTGCTTGGGTACAGAAAAATAAAAAGAAACAAAATGTTTCTACAGTGGTTGTATTCTCCTACCCTGATCTACAATGCCCTGAAAACCAGCAGTTCTGTTTTTTTTTCCTTGCTTGGTTGCAATAAACAGAGACCTGCTGCAAAACTCAGACCTAAACTAAACTTCTTTCAGATATCGTTGAGTCAACTGAGATAAAACTGTATATACAACAGTTGTATATACATTTAATTTCACCATGTCGTAATTGTGCACAAAAAAGTCAAGAAACATGTCTGAAAATGTAATATACTAAACTGTAACATATTAACCACATTTATGCTATCAACAAAACAAGATGCTAGGGAAGAGTAAAACAGCTGCATATTGACCAATAAAACTGATAAAATAGAGTGATATTTTGACATTTCCAACAATTATTTCTCAATGTATAAAATAATAAGAGCCAGATTTATAAACCTTTTAGCGCAAACAAACCCAATGACATTGCCAGTGATTGGTGCAGAACAAATATCCTGGCCAATCACTGGCCATGCAGTTGGCTTTACAAGGGCAACAAGATTTTGCATGTGCAAAAGGTCTTATTGAGTCTGGCCCGAAGTGTCACTTTTCTATGTATGAACAATTCTTTTTTTATTCATTTCAGTTTATACCCTTCGAATGCCATATTGAACTAAATAAGGGAGGCAATCTCTTTATCCCAGATAATCTTCCTCTGATTCTTCACATTTGGAGCTGTGAAGAAGGGAATGAGGGTTTGTAATGCAAACAGAATGGGAAAAAACAAACAGGCGTTTGATCTAATCGCCGGTCTTTCATCTGCCCGCTTGTCTGTCATGGACGAACATGAGCACTCCTCTTATTTCACCTTTGTGCCGCGGTCACATCTCCTCGTGTTGGCTGTTGGTAGAACTGGGAGTCAAATCTGCGGCTGGTAGATCCATCATTGCAGTGTCTTGTTGGCGCACACAAAGCACATACAAAACAGCAAAAATGACAATCCTGTCAAATCCAAGTTAGTAAAACCCTACTCTGTGAAGACAGCCTGTCACTTTTCATGTAAACCAACTCTTGTTTTTTTTTTTTTCCAAAAAATTAAAAATATGCTTTCCAATTCATAAAATCATTTATAAAGCCCTGTATCATTTTATTATGTTTATTAACCCATTTCCCGTAATAGAGGGGAATTTCTCTCAATTATGACAGAAGGCTTCCGTGCAATTGATGAGATAACTTTGATTGCCAGGCTTTCTGTTACATGGTGGGAGATGCAGTTACAGATCTTCTGTCATATGAAACACACACAGACACGCGCGCGCACACACACTCACACACAAACTGGCGGGAAAAGTTTTAAATGATCATAATCTAAAAGTCAATAAATGTCTAAAAATCTGAGGAAGAAATATTTCAAAAGGAGTTAAATTTTAAAAAACAAATAAACAAATATTTTCTATATTAACATTTCATGATTAACTCTGGAATTCGAAAACTAGACTGTCAGTCATTGTGAAGTGTGTTTGGATACACACAGAATTTGGAGATCCCAGTGTGGATCATTCATGTGTGATTGATTCAGGCAGTGGCAATTAAATTTTGCCAAATGACCTTTGAACAGCTTTCCATCTGACAGGTTATAGTTCCAGTTAGATGTATAAATACTGATAATGCATATGTCATTCTGGGACAATGGAGACTGTGGAACCTTTCAGCAATGTGCCGGTTTGAATCATTGCAATTGTCATGGAAATTACGCAGGTGGATAGCACCTCATTAGTGGAACTAATATGGGAGATAGAGAGCCTTTCACTTAGCAGAGACTGTGATAATATCAACTGAGCATATAATAATTATAATGGCACAGAATAAATTTACAATCTATTCTTACAGCTCTGGACCTAATCATGAAATTTGAAGTTTAAAGGTTTTCAATTGCCTGATTGGATTTTTCAGCAACCATCAATTTTGAAACATTTCTTCTTCAGATTTTTAGACATGTATTGACTTTTAGATCATGGTCATTAAATGCATCGTTTCAAGATTTGGAGAGAATTTTTTTGTAGTGGCAAGAGAGGGTCAACATAAACAGTGACAGGTTTGTATTGATTTGTTCATTTATTTTGAGCCTGGGTTTAAGAAAATGTTTTTCACCCAGAAAACAGACAATATTCAGGGCCTTCAGTGATTTGATAGATTATCATGTCAATAGGTACCATGATTACTCCAATCGAGCACGTAACCTTAAAATACTGAATTTCATGATATTGACCAGACAGCATTTTACTACTGCTGGTTTGATGAAATGAATGCTTCCCTGTTACAGCTTGATTGTCCTTCATTTGTAATGCTGTATTAAGAAAAAAAAAAATATTGTATGCAAAATTATCCTTTGATTGATGGATTACAATTCATCTGGTAATATTTTATGAGGACAGGCAGTTTTATGCTTCAAACAATTCTTAATATGAGCATACTGCTGTACATATTGTCCAAATAAATAAATATGAATGTGGCACATAGTCATTATTCATGCGTGAATGATCCTTTTGTATTTGACAGAATATTCAACTAAAAAAACCAATTTGAGAATAAGTGATGATGCAATTATAGTTGTACAAATGTCAAAAAATGAATGGAGATAAAAACTCATTTATGTTTGTGGAGAAGACACTTTTCTCTACAGCATCGTAGTTATTTTTTGTAGAAATTATAACTGTTCTGTCCTCACTAAGTGAGCAGTCTGAGATTGCATTGAGCTAACATGTCTTGTGCTCCCTTTAGCACTTTGATGGCCTCTTCTGTGCTGGGAAAAGATTTTAAACCATCATCCACGTAAAAGTGTCGATGTACAAAGTTCTTCACTATAAGTCCATACTCATCTTCACCCTCTGTGGCTGTCCTCTTCAGGCCATAAAGGCCACGGCTGGGGAGGGACAGTTTCCGAACACGTGAACTCTCATGCGATACTCCAAGATTTCATCATCAAGTTGGTGATTGCGATAGCCGCGATGATCTTCTCTAACCAGGAAACTGTTAAACATCTGTTGGACATCTGTCATCACAGTTATCGGATCTGCCCTGAAACGCATGAGGATACCCAACAAGGTGTTGTTAAGGTCAGGGCCTTGTAAAAGTACATCATTGAGAGACATACCCTTGAACTTTGAACTTGAGTTGAAGACGACTCTTATTTTGCCCGGTTTCTGGGGGTGGTAAACACCGAAGCACGGTAAGTGCCAAAGCTCTTTGTCGACCTCTGGTGGAGGAGCTGGCTCAGCATGCCCATTTCTGAAGATCTCCTTCATGAAATTTACAAAGTGGAGTTTCATCTCCTCTTTCTTCTTCAGAGTACGGCGGAGTGACTTCAGTAGGCAGAAGGCTTGCTCTTTGTTATTCAGCAAACGTGGTCTCGGAGTACGAAAAGGAAGGGGAGCCACCCAGCTATTGGAATCATCCTTTCTGAACTCCTGATCTATGATGTGAAGAAAGATCTCATCTTCGATGGATGGCGCTAGCTTGTCTTCCTCTGGAGAGTGGCTAAAGACCAGCTTGCCTAAACTTGACCTAGCATTAGACTCTGCACATGCAAACTTCTCTTTGATGAAGATACTACTTTCACAAGGTCGGAAGTAGCTGGGACGACCGTTCCCAAAGACATGGGTCTTGAATGTATTAACACTTGATCGGTATGCCCCGCTAAGGCAGACATCACCAACTATGACCCAGCCGAGATCCAGCCGTTGGGTGTAGGGTGCGCTATGATGACCATTGTGTTGACTGCGCACTTTGTGGACACGAATGATGTCTCTGCCAAGCAACAGAAGGATCTCTGCTGAAGGGTCAAGCAAAGGAATCTTATCTGCTATGGGCTTGACATTAGTGTGACTGTGTGCAGCCTCCAGTGTTGGGATTTCGTCCCTATTATTGGGAAATAGGTCGCACTCAAGAAGGGTTGGCAGTGGTAGATGAAGTTCCCCATCAAGTGACTCAACCATGAATCTAGTTGCTCTCCATCCTGCAGTATCTGTAATCCCTGAGCAAGTTTTGAAAATGTAGGGAGAAGCGTCACTCTGGATGTCAAATATGTAAAAAAATGCTGACCGAGCTAGTGGTACATTACTCTGGTCATCGAGCATTACATTGGCCCTCATCTTCTGTTCGGGGTGCCCCTTTGGATAGATGTAGGCCAGACAGATTTTCGAGCAGGATTTGCCCTGTAAACCTTGACCACAGACTGTTGCGCATGAAGAGGTCGCTACATCTGTAGGGTGTTCAGTTCGCTCCCCACCCTGTTCTGCTGCAGGTATGTTGGAGGTCACTCCCCAAGGAGCTGGTCCGGCGTGGAGAACTGAGATGTGTCTGTCACTGTTGCACTCTGAGCAATGGGTGACAGCTTTGCACTCCTTAGCCTGGTGTGTTGTAGAAGCACAACATTTCAAACATATGGAGTTCTCTGCCAGGAAACACCTTCGATCTGCAAGAGATTTTTCCCGAAAACCTCGACACTTCTTCAGGGAATGAGGTTTCTTGTGCAGCGGGCACTGCCTATCTGGAACAATGACAGACACTTTAATGAGATCTGCTGAGATGGGCTTTCCTACTTCAGTATTACTGACTGAGAGAGGTTTGGTTTTCCATAATTCAAATTAAGGCCCATCTCCTTTAAATGCAGCTGAGCAGGAGGTAGATAAAGCAAAGCTAGGATCATTTCTCATCTCTGCATAGTGGTACACAAAGTCTGCAAAGACTGAGAAAGGGGAGTATGGGACTAAATGCTCTTTCTTATAGCAAGACCCCACAGTTATCCACTGCTCTTGGATGTTGTGAGGCAATTTCTCCACAATAGGGTTGATTCCCCTTGCTGTATTGAGAAAGCTAAGGCCAGGTAAGTAACCCTCATTTTTTGCTGCTTCAATCTCCAGAAGCAAATCTCCAAGTTCTTGGAGTTTCTGGTGATCTCTATTTGATACCTTTGGGAAGCGGTCCAATCTGCTCAATAGAGAAGCCTCAATAGCTTCTGGAGAGCCATAGCACTTACCTAGCCTCTGCCAAAGCATGTCCAACCCCATAGAAGGATTATGAACATGAACTGCCCTCATCCTCTTTGCATGGTGTAGTGACTCCCCACCATGCCACTTAATGAGCAAGTCCATTTCTTCACTAGGTTTGAGGTTTAGTCCTTCTACAGCATTATGAAAGCTAGATTTACAGGACAGATAACTAGCAGGCTGGTTGTCAAACACAAGTCCAGCTGTGACAAGATCTCGACGAGCCAAATATGTAGCTTGGTCAGAAACATTTTGAGTGCTTTAAAGTTGATTTGCTGAATCTGTGGAATGGCGAGTGAGATGACTGAATCCATCCACAGCTGTATGCACAGATGCAGATTTTAAAGAGTTCTCACCATGAGAGGTGTGCTGCAAGGTTCCTGGCAAAGCTGAGGGATGTGGCTGCCGTGGCTTTTGACCGCCATAATAATCTTCACTGTCTGAAGAGGGTTTGTTTTGTGGCATGGGAGCAGCCTGTGTTTCTTCATGAACTTGAGCTGAAACACTATTTTCATTGGAGGCAAAATGTGCCTGGACGTACTCCCTAGTAAGATGCAGGGACTGCTTTGCTGATAGAGGATAACTGGCTTTAATGACAAGATCGCTATTCTCTAAACCTTCAGCTGCTACAAGGTCGCATGTCAGGAACTGGCACCCCAGAAAAGGTGGATTTGTAACATGACCAAAATTTTTGGTAGTTTAACTTGGACACCATTCAATAATTACAGCTCAATAAAGGCAAACAATAACTCATTTTGTTCATTAAAATGTTATCTTTAATATGAAACGATCCGCACTAATTTTGGATTATTAGTAAAGGTTCCAGGGGTTTTGAAAGAAAAAAAGGCAGGGGTGGATTCAGTGGCAGTGCGGTTGAAGGCGGTGGCACCGGTTCATTATTTTTGATTTGGTGTCAAATAATTTCATTTGAAACCATTGTTTTATCATTAGTTGGCTCTATTATCACCAGGTGTCACCTTTGGAGGTAAAAGAAGCCACAACTAGGTCAAGGTCACAAGGTCACATGTCATACATGTAAACACATGGCATAGTAGCTGTGCTGTGGCTTGCATCCACTCGTAAATTGAACCACTGATTAAGCAAAAGTATTTAACTCAAACACGTTCACTATAATCAGCAGAATATGTGTGTCTTATGAATAGACCATAATGAGCTAATTAACCCCTTTGCGCAGAAGCCAACTTTGGGTATTTATGGGTTACCCAATTTAATGCTGTATATTTCAGGATTTAAGCTTCATAAAGAGAAAAAATGTGGCTTTCCTCAGAAAAGACACTTACAGCATTTAGAATTACATCGTATTTTAGTTTATTTTCATGAGTTTGGTAGAGAAAATGGACTGCAAACATAAAAATTTTCATGAGAATTCACCACTAAAATTGCAAAAAAATAATAATAATACTGAGAATTTAAAAACTGCTGGGTCTTAAATCTATACATTTCTAGGATCATACTCCTTGACTACAAGTACAATTCATCTTCAACATTACATTCTAGATTACCTACATGCTATTACCCAAATTACACAGCTATCCAAGTGTCTCCCCAAAGTCTGAAATGTTGCACTGTCAAATCATCAAATGACCATGTATTTAACACAAATAAAATTTTGAGGCATGAAATTTAATATGAACTAATGATTTTCTGATTGAGTTTAGCATGAATTTATTAATGTAAGTGCAGCTGAACATCAGTGGTCACCAGTAACCTCTCCAAACACAAAAAATGCCTTTTCTCCATATTAAAGTTTAGAGTTTTGTCCATTTTTCTTCTAAGTCCCCCAAGCCAGCACACACAGTCAATAAATCAACTGCTGATTAAACGGTCTGGGCATTCACTCTCCAATGACACCAGCTGTTCGGACATCCGAGCTCACAGACTCATTACAACACTTTTAAGGAACAAGCACAACTCACTAACTCAGTAAACTCTAAATTCTGAAATATACCTTATTTTAACAGAATAGACATTCCACTTTCAGGTAACATCAAACAATACATTCCTTCCCTGGATTCAACAGAATGGTGCAATGAACGTACCAGGGGGTCCACCCAAATGCACGAGCAGTTCACGTTTTAAACAGGAAAAAAAACTTGGCATTCAACTTTGTTGAATACGGTATTCAACCCTAAATGAAAAGCAAAAGTAGTAGCCTAACTTTTTTTCATGAATCTCTTCGCCAGAGACTGATGTATCCAGTAGAAGGAATCCTCCGGTCCTGTTTCATTTAAAATAATTCCCATTGACTATGTCCTTATCTTATTTAAATCATGTGAATGTATCTGAACACTTCAAGGCCAGTTTTGCAAGCCTTTTTTTTCTATAAGTCGCATCTATTTCAGCCGCATAATGCTCGTAACGTAGACAGGATGCAACCGAGCATGCTGATACGCATAGGCTTGTGTGCTCTGTGTTTGTCCAATCAACGTGTTTCGCTTACTGTAGAATATTTAAACACTCGGGAACTGGATAAGAAATGAGCCAATCAATTTAGTGTTACCGGGAAGTTTCACGAGGGCGTGAAGTATAGCTGTGCAGTTACGCAGAAGAGCTTGAGTGCATGGTTGAGTGATTGGCCATCAACACCAGTACTCGGGTGGATATAAGGAAGCGCTGAATTTGTCGATGACGGAATCTACGCGTAAATCCACGGTAAGGAACTTCGCTGAATTTGGGAGGACGTTTTTGAGCTAGCTCTGCTCATTGACTTCTGTGTGTCATATGACATTTTCTAACTTAGTCTAGCAGAAGGGTCTCTTTTGAACATTTTGCTGCAAACCAGACAAAAAAATAGGGGAGCTATGAATTTTTTGCCAAATGAGGTATGTTTTAAGAAAACGCGCAAAACGTTTTTGCACGCTAATGCATTTTCTATTAAAGTCATCACCTTCCAATCTTATTATTCAAAAAAGTAAACACAGTTGAGCAAGTTTGAATGCATTTTCGGAAAGCACCTATATGGATGTTTATTTGGACAAATTTTAGCCTGGTGGGTAAATTTTGCCATGTGACACTTTTTTCCACCTATTCCTGACATGCGACCTCAAACACCTGGGCTTCTGCTGAGGCAGCCTCTGCTTCACATTCTTCCTTTAGTGCGTTTAATGTTGCCTCTATGCGTGCCTTCTCAACTTGCATATAAATTTCACGCTTTGCATAGGCTGCTCGTGTGCGTGCAGCTTCTGCTTTAGCACCAGCTCGAGCAGCAGCTACGCTGGCTGAGCGTCGCGATGATGAGGATGAGGAAGATGATGCTGCGCACTCTGACCTGGTCTCCAGGTCACTTTGAGCTCCACGTTGAGGATCAACCCCCTGTGGGTTCTGGTCAGACATTGTGGTAGCAAGCAGGTGGATGTACCCCGGGATAGCTGTTTTTTCCTGTTTCCTCAATTATCCCGTCAAATCAATTCACTTTGATGAAGTTGCCTTGATTCTTCTTAGCTTGTTATGATGGGCTATCATTTCACTGTTCTGTCCTCACAAAGTGCTGTCTCCATAGACGTATACTCAGCTATACAGGCAGCTAAACACTCTCTTAACCGAACTCCAAGGACCAGGCTGATTTGGGATTTTTGGTAGTTTAATCAAGATAAAGTGTGAAACTGTAGGCAAAAACAACAACATACAAATGAAAATATTGCATTAGCACGACACGCAATATTGTGCAATAAAAATAATACATTAAAGTATCACTAATTAACAGGGCCTGGATTAATTAAACAATAATGCATTTTATAACAAAGAATGCTCTACATATGTTGACTTAATGCTGTCAAATAAATTTACTTTCTGATAATGCCAAGTGTAAGCTTCTAAGAAGAAGATGGCTCTGGATAATAGTGAACAGCAATATTGATCAACATGTGGTCTCTGGCAAAGAGAGGAAGTGAACTCACTTCCTGTTTCAGGGCTGCCAAATTAACCCGTTGCCACTTCAGGGAAGTTATAAACATACTACGTTATTTACACAGCTTGTATGTAACTGAGATACTCATGCCACATATCGTTGGAAAGCTAAGATTCTTGAAATTCGAATGATGCCAGCCATTTAATCATAATCATATAATCATATATAATCATCACAGCAGCTTTAATCAACGTTTATGTCAGACCACAAACAAACAAACGAACAGTTACAAAACTGATGTAACTCACCAATGAAGCCTCCTAGTACTCCTCCAGTCCGACATATCCCCTCAAACATGGTCTTGTTACATCCACAAAGTTCCAGTAAATCCAACCAAGTAAAGTTTTTAGTCCAAAACACACTATTATACCAGTAAATATTCATGAACAGCTGCTGCATCGTTTGAAATGAGTCGGTGATTATCCACAAAGTTCGCTGCATTAGTAGTCCATGCTCCGGTGCAGATATAAACAATTCAAAGCCATTTGCGTCAAAATGGCGTCGGCACTGTAGCCTTTCGATTGACACCTCACTCGACCAGTTACGAGCTTCCCTGCCCTGTCTACAGCCTGCTACAGCCAACGAGTGGCTGTGTTGAAACGAAGCTCATGCCTCCTTTTTTTGCGTGTAGCCCGAGCAACCAGCAACCAATTGAGACAATGATTGTTGCATTGTAAAGTAAACAAAATTCTGCAAATGCCGATATATAGCTTGTTGGGATGGCTACAAAGCTCACGCTGCCTATCGCTCGCGTAAGAGAAAGGACAGAATATGGCTCAGTTGTGCGTAATGCGTTCTGCACGTTCCGCAAAACAGAGTGAGGCAGAGAGAGATTTCCAGCGAATGTTTGATGGTTGTTTATGGAGTTTGAAAGAAAAACTAGCGAAAAGGTTGCGAAAAAAATCACTTTCAGTTCAAAAGCAGCAGAGCTGCGCACTCGGCATGCAAGTGACAGCTCAGGGGAAGAAATATCTGACTAAAACCGTGATGGCTCCGTAACAGAGGAAATGTTTCTCGGGGGAGATGACATTACTCTTGACAAGTACGCATCATATTATAATTTATATTTCATTATATAAAAATATTACGTTTATATTTTATTATTATCATAACATTACATTACGTATTATTTGCATCTGTCACGGAAGGTGGAAGGACGTCATGTTTTCACCGGAATTGGTGATTCTGTTTGTTATTCTGTAATTCTGTGTAAAGGATTACGGAAAAAGGATATTATAATATTATGCTGATATTATTATGATTATATTATTGCCATATTACGCATTATTACCTCCGTCACCGAAGGTGGAAGGAAGTTATTTTTTTGCCGGCATTGGTTGTTGTGGGAATTTTAATTTTCATCCCTGTTAGAAATCAGAATGAGATAAAATAAGTAAATAGGATCCATTTTACTATGTGCCACATAGGGTCTTCGTTACAGGCAAGAACAAAGACAAAGGAATCTCTCCTTTGTGCTTTTACATATATCCAAAGCAAAGTCAGAATCTCCTCCCCTTGGGGTTTATATGCACAAATTTGAGTTTATGCCTCAGTTACCTTTTAATTTTTTTAATTTTTTATTTATCATATATTGTAAATAGTTTGCTATGGAAAGGTTATTTGTTTGTTTACATTTCATATAAAAAAATTTTTAATGATTTTTTGTATCATTTTTTACATAACAGCAATCGTTTTGACTTTTATATGCACAAATTTGAGTTTATGCTTCAGTAACTTTACATTTTTTTAAATTTATCATATATTGTAAATATTTTGCTGTGAGTTTGCTGTGTAATGGTTATTTGTTTGTTTACATTTCATGTAAAAAAGCATTTTTTTATATCACGGCACTCGTTTTGACTCTTATGTGCACAAATTTGAGTTTATGCTTCAGTAACTTTTATTCAGCAATATTGATAGAGGAATCTAATCCCTTATCCAGATTCACCAAGTGTCACCTTTCATTAGAACCCAACATTATGACTGTACGTTGAAGCGTTCAAGAGTTATGCCCTTTTATGTGACCATGGTTATCCAAGGGTCCTTTTGGGGTCTCCAAATGGCCATTTTTGGAAACGCCTAGACATCCATCCATCCATTTTCTATACCCGCTTATTCCTCACTAGGGTCACGGGGCGAGCTGGAGCCTATCCCAGCTGACTACGGGCAAAGGCAGGGACCCACCCTGAACAGGTTGCCAATCCATCGCAGGGCGCACACACTATTCACAGACCATTCACTCTCACACTCATACCTATGGGCAATTTAGTGTCTCCAATTAGCCTGATATGCATGTCTTTGGACTGTGGGAGGAAACCGGAGTACCCGGCGAAAACCCACTCTCGGGAGAACATGCAAACTCCACACAGAAAGGCCCCAGGCCGGATTCGAACCCACGAACCCCTTGTTGCTGTGAGGCAGCAATGCTAACTACTGTGCCACCGTGCCGCCCCACGCCTAGACATGGCCTTCGAAAAACATGTGTAAAATGCTCATTTTCTGTAGGATTGTTATCAAATTTGAACTGGAACTAAGTAAGGCATCATTCTGTGGCCTCATTGTGTTTTTGAGCTAATAAGTCCCAGCTGCTCTCATCTACAGGCATCTGTTTGCAAAAAAAAATTTTGGCGAGAGTAAAAACCTTCTACTTCAGTGTGTTCCAGCTTGGATGACTCAATGACAGTAGCACTTAGAGTGTGTCTTTTAGCTGAGGGAAAAACTTCAGAGTGTTCCCTTTCAAACGAGACCATAACCATCCATGTAGTCTAAAGGTTTCAAGAAATGTGTTCAATTTACTTTGGGTACGCTTTTGATAGGCATTTCAGGCAAATTTTCCCAGAGTTTTAACACTAACACTAAAAATGCACAGAACAGACACTAAGGGGAGTTGAATGTAATACAAAGCAGGTCTGGATCCACAAAAATAACACATATAAATCATAAGCTCAACCAAATATAACACACAACTGCAAACAAAATGGCTGCCAAAATCTAACTTTTTCATTTTTCAAGAATGGCCTCTCTGTGGCGAGATTAAGCATTGGAGTATTTGCTGTATTCTGAATGGCAAGCAGAGCTATCTGTCAAAAAGTAACACCAGTACTGTTGATAAATTCAGAATATGTCATTCAGCCCCTAGAATGCAATGATTCAACTAATACGAAAAATTAGGGATGGTATCTGGCAGTGGCGTGCACAGATAGACTCTAGGTGGTGCTATAGCACCTGCCCTTTGCCCTCTGGACCAAGCAAGTGCCTAGCCTGACTCCGCCAGCCTTCGTACTTCCACTTAATTTCATTTCACTTAAGTACTCAGTCTGATCACTCGGGGCTCTGCCTCGTTTACCATCCACAGAAAATACGCTGGACCAACCAACGAACAGAGGGCATGGTCGAGAGCCATGATGTAGCCACTGTGCCGAGTTTGAAATTGTAGTCTGCGAAATCAACAATGGCCACGGACATAGATACACTGGAGGCCATTCGCTCTGTCGTGGAGAAAATCCCGGGTATTAGCGACTTGTAGCCACAACAAGATGAATGTTTGGTTAGTTTTTTGAATGGAAATGATGTTGTAGTGCTACGCCCTATCGATAGTTATATTTACTTTATAGCCATCATGAAATAGGCACCCTGTTAATCTCTGTGAGAGACAGCTGAACCACCTCAGCTAGCTTGTAGCTTCAAGTGTTACATTGCCCGCGAATTTCACACTATTTAAGTTAGCAGTGAACTTTTTAAAAGCTGTGTTTTTGTTCATGTAACAAGCCCTATTTGCTGTCATGAATGAAATGGTTGTCTGAGACAGCCAAACGTTTAGAGCCAAACTGTGTTGCTATAAAGTTAGAAAGTGAGCTCGGGATGTTAGCGTAAGTGTGGTTAACGGTTCAGTTTTAGTGTCAACGCTGATTTCATCCTGATGTTAATAATGCGTTATTATCGCCAATTCTGCCATTGGCTTCGGGTCTCTTACATTTTTTCAACAGCAGCGGTATCTGCAGGAAAAATGATAGCTCAACAGTTTGTTTCTTGTAAGGAGAACAGAAAGAGCACCTTTGGTTCTTTTAAGTGAATGAGTGAAGGCTAAAATTTGGTAGATGGGCATAGTATGGGTACAGTATTAACTGTAATGTACTGATCAGTTTGTTTTCGCTGCATTCCTGGTACGAAGGACTGTAATTTCCCGCGGAAGTACTTGGCGGTTGAACCAGCTCATCCCCAAATGTTAGTGACTAGTTTACTGGTACACCAATGATTTAAAACTCCTGACAAGCGCCCACCCACCAGGAAGTAAACACTTGTCAATGAGGACTACCCAGACTCTGTGTACGAAGCAAAGCAAAGCTTTACCAGGCTAGCAGGTGCCCTTTTGAAAGTTAATTTTTTTGTTTTGTTTTGTTTTTTTTTGTTTTTTTTAGTGTGGTCCGTGTTGACATGATCATTGCTAAACTCTTGACGATTAAAAGCATGTGATAAGTAATTAACCCCCCCCCCCCCCCCCGCGCACACACCTCTGTTCCTTTGTCAACATGAATGCGCAGAGCGGACACCAACAAGGCGTGTTGCTGCACGTTTTTTTTGTAAATCTCACACAGCTATAATAAGGCAGCAGGCGGTTACACATGCTGCACAAAGTGCGCTAATTTTTCATTGAGCACCTGCCCCCCCAAAATGTCTGTGCACGCCAGTGGTATCTGGAGTAGTGGGACGAAACTTGGGCTAAGGGGGCAAACACTGTGTCTGCTTTTCTACTGAAGCAGGCCTGAAGCAGTTTACATAACTCCTGTACTGCTGTGACCGGCTTGTGTGTTCTTCTCAGCTAGAACCATCTACAGTCAGTCAGTTGACCCTACATAGATAATTAAATAATCTTGTTAGTGATTTTGGCGATTGAAATTAAGAGTGCCCTATTTTATTTTTTTAAAAGGGGTTACTTAATGATATTCCTTCTTGGACTCTAAAGAACTAATGAAGTCCCCATCGACTTCAGTTGTTTCAGAGAGGGCTGCTGCAGAGTTATGCTGGGATCTTACCAATGTGCTGTATCGATTAACAAACTTCACCTGTGTTTCAGTTAGCAAGGAGGTGAGAGGATAATGACAGAATTTTCATTGTTGATTGAACTATTCCTTTAATGACTGAAAATATAACTGAATGTCTTCATTATGCTCTTGACATTGCAATAGCAGTATTATATTGTCAACATTATATCATTTGTTCCATTAAGGGTAGAAAATGGAGTATTTGAAAGTAATTTAAAAAATGATGGCACCATTCATCTTTTGATCAATCCAACATTGATTTTCTTTTCATGGAATGCAGTTTAAACTTCACATTAATGGGCCAATAGAAAAAAAAGATGCCACATAAAAATAAGATTTAAAAAATGAATACTGAAACAATCAAAGGGCGTTGCTATTCAACACGGTGTACAATGAGTAACAAGATGAGAAAGATAATTACCCGAGTGAGGTAAAAAGAAAATTTGCAATAAAATTGCGAATTGCATGTTTTAGCACCTTCTTATAAAGCACGTCTGACTTTCTTGAACTGGCCAAGATTTTAATGCAAAGTACTGGAAAATTTTTTGGCTTATTTTTCAGAGATCAAGCGATTACAAAATGAACCTTTCAGCACTGCATATCAAACAGTGTACGACAAAAAGTGGTTTCATCATCTGAATACTGGTGAAGTGTATACTCCAACCACTTTATACGAATTCAGTACCAAATAGACCTAATTTTGCATCCAGAGGTACCTGAATTTTTCAGGCCATGGATTAAACAAGGTTTTGGAAACACTCCTTATGGATTTTGATTCATTCTGACTTAAATGCTTTAAAAAGGTTGGTCTGCCACACACTCACGCTGTTGACCATCAATTCCAACTCATCCAAAATATGCTCCACCGGATTGAGCTGTGCAGATCATGTGAGTAAACTGAAATCACTTTTATGTTTGTAGAACAAATTAATACTATGTGTGCAGTGTTATGAAACATTTTTATGCCTCATATGCCACATTTTATACTTGGTCATCATGGAATGCATTACGTTAACAACAATGGTCAGTCGCAGCATTTTGTCAGATAAAAATTTGGGGTCACATCTTCATTTGGCGTTATCATTTTCCCGGCCAGATTTTCCATCTATCGACATTTGCACTGTATAGTTTAGAGGGTGCTGTTATTGATCTTCTGACAAAAATAGGTCAAATGAACGAGAAAATGGGCATTCGGGTGCACCAAGCTAACATGAAAAATTGTTATTTCCTTGAGAAAGTTCCATGATCATGAGCTTTTTCATGATATGTGATGAATCGTCTTGATACATGGGGAAAGAAAACAGCAGGTCAATGTTAAACTAGACAGGTCGGTTGCCCGCGACCAATGGGTGAAGCCCCCGATCGCCAACATTTTTCATTTTGGCTTATTTTTAACACCAAATTGTCTACTATTTAGTGAATTATGTTACCATGTCAACTAATATCGATAGGCGCCCTGTCCTAACCACTGCCCATATACAGTGGCTCCAATAAGTATTTGTACACTACTTGAAAATACGACTACATAACAGCTTTCGTATATTCGGCTAAATGCTTGCTATTGTGTGTAAAAGTGATTAAAATATTTGATTAAATATTTGTTTAAAACATATTGATAATGTCAAAATGGCATATTTGGTCAGAAAGGCGATTATCTGACCCAATAAGTATCTGTACAGTTCCATTAGTGAGTTACAAAACTTATAATACTCACTTAAAATTGACTCAAGATGTTTACAGGACATGGTTGACTCACTTGGTCTGATTTGGTCTAGCGTGACCATACTGGACACTCCCACTGTACACAGACTGGCCTATATAAATGGCCTGACCATGCCCATAATGTATTCCTGTGATATATGGCTAAGACAGGCGAGATACCCCGTCGAATGCGGGAGCAAATCATTCAGCTACATAAAGAAGGCCAAAGCACCAGAAAAATTGGAACTCGGCTATCGTTACGCCACACGACCATGCAGTACATCATCAAGAAGTACAAACAGTCTGAACACATAGCCAATGCAGCCAGGAAAGGACGTCCCAGGAAGACCAGCCAGCGCACTGACCGGTACATCTCCCTGCTGGTACAGAGGGGGAGACAGTCCTCGGCCTCCAGTCTTGCCACCAAAGTGGAGGAACCAACTGGAAGCCATGTTTGTGCCCAGGCCATCCGTAACCGGCTCCATGAAGTACAGTAGTGTACAAATACTTATTGGAGCCACTGTATATTTCATACAGAATTGTTCATAAGTTAAGAACTTGCCATTCGTGTCCATCAAGTCAACTATAGGCCATATATTCCTCTCATACCAATCTTCAAAAAATAAGGATTTTTCAGTGGCTCCAATAACAAATGCAGTGGTTAATATACTGAGTAAAAGAAAGGCAAGTTAATTCAAGACAGACCGGAAAACAAGTGCGAAATTAGGCTATAGAAAATCATTTATTATTAGCTTGCGCACATTTTAATAAAATGAGTGTAACTTTGTTTTGTGGTCACTTTGAGTGACCATAAGAGCACATTAAAGCTGTTTGCGCACTGGATGCAAAACTAATTTTTCACAGAGCGAATACATGCATTTCGCGTGTATTCGTGTCTTCACATTGACTTTGAATGTAATTGTCACATGAAAAATTTGTTTCGCGTCCAGTGTGCAAGCGGTTTCACTAACTAGCTAACTTGTCTCTTTTGTTGCTCAGTATATTTTGTATGTTGTTCAAACAATCATCCACCTTCATCTACTTGTAACTGATGCTTCAGCATTTGGATTTCTAATTTAGTTTTCTGCAGTCGTAATTTAACTTTCATTTGGTTGTTTTTAATACTCTTTACATCGGTCCGCAATTTTCTGCCTCACGCACTATTGCAGCTGCTACTGTCCCTTTTTTTTTTGACATAAGTGTTTGTACTCATTGTACGCCTTTATTAATTTGACCAACACTGCTGGAGAAAAGTAAAACACGCAACTTTTTTTCCTCCACCGTTGCCGAATTCAAGCCTTTCCTGCATCTTCCCACCACCTGGGCACACATTTCGTTTATCAGTAGGCTATTCTCTTCCTCTCATCCAATTTCATCACATTTAGAAACAGATATAGACCACTTTTAGGCTAGACCGGTTTAATTGGTGTTAGGTGTTGTCTGCGGTGCAGTTTCTGTGACCTTATCAAGGACAGTAGAGCCGTGAACTACATTTATTTTGAGCACTGCCGTGAAGTCACGTGTAGATATAAAGCTGTCAGGCAGCCAAAGTTCAGCGGCCAGTCACTGTAGCTGATTGGCCTCTGGTGAAATCACTCACCGATCTTCCAATGTTTTTGCTTGATCGGCAATCGGCTCGAATGCCCGATCATTATAAGATCGAAGGTAGATGAGCTCCCGATCCGAGAATCGGTTACAGCTTTATGCTCTTTTCCACCCCAATGTTGTAAACTACCGCTATTTTTTGCTAAAATGAGTCGGCAGAGCCCCTCGCTCTCATTACTTAGACTTTTTTTGCCCTCAAAATTACTGCTCCTTGGTTGTTTTCTCATCCATCTGACAATTCATTGTAAACTCTAGAGATAATATAGCTCTGTAGTTGGTAACAATGCCATCAGGGCTTTCTGAGAACCAAGACTCACCGTAGCTATGTTTACATGGACACACATAATCGGAATAAAGGCCCAATCAGATTAAAAATGCTTCTTGCAAACACGTCAATCAGATTCTGATACGATTCAGTTCGTTCGGAAAGAAATTTCCTTCCGATTGAGAGAGGTGGTTTATGCCGATCATCATTCCAAACAACATCCATGTACACACCCATTCATGTCCTGTCTTTGCAGTTGGAGTAAAAGCGTCTTCACTGCGCATGTGTGCTACAAAGAGGGAACGAGGATGTGCAGACAACGTGGCGTTTGTTTACAACAGACGCGGAAGTGCCGCTTTTTTGTCTTCTCCGACTTCTAATATTTCTGGAAAATTAGACAGCTAAATTAGAAAATTAGACAACTCTGGACATGCCCAAATGATTCATTCTGATTAAACGCATGGTGATGTATTCGCAAGTCATGAACGGATCATTTCATTTACCGTCCATGTGAATTTGGATTTGGAATTTCCAATCAACCGAGGTAATGATCGAATTGGAGAAATTTTGCGCATGTAAACATAGCTCATGTCAGGAAGTAAGAATCATATCATAGCCAAATATATTTGGGTGATGTATCCTGCCAGTTTTAAATTTTATTTAATGTCTCAATTCTTGCTAAGTGGCTGCATGGGTAGTTCTGGTATTCACTGCGCCCTCCAATGTTATTTGCATCTTTGATAAATATGTTTAAAAGTGGTTATTAATTAATACCTTTATCGTTTGTCCTCTTGATATTTTATTCAAACTATCACAAGTGAAAGCTTTGATTGAACTACAGGTATTTCAATAAAAATGACAACAATTGACATCACAAAACAACTAGATGTCTCTGAAATGTTTATCACAGTTATTGGATCATGTTGTTGTAGTATGTTAAAAATTTGGTTTGGCATTGTTTTGCTGAAATAAGCAAGGCCTTCCAAGAAAAAAGACCTTGTCTGGATGACAGAGTATTTTGCTCCAAAGCCCATGACTATAATTTTGCATTAATGGTGGCTTCACAGTTATCCTAACTATATGCACTAAAGCTTTCCCAAACCATCACGGATGCAAGGGTGCAGTATCCATGCTTTCCAAATTGGCCTTCACATTTTTGTCGGTCTGACCATAGGACAGTTTTCAACTTTGCCTTTGTCCTTCTTAAATGAGTTCAAGCCGAAAGAAGCCAGAAGTGTCCCTGGATCTTGTTAAAATATTGTTTTATTTTTAAACGGAAGAGTTTTAACTTGCATTTGTAGATGCAGCGACAAACTGTTCACTAGTAGTGGTTTTCAGAAGTGTTCCTGAGCCCATGCCTTGATTTCCACCACAGAATCCCACCTGTTTTTAATGCACTACCGCCTGTGGACCATTTAATACTTTGTTTTGGCCTTGTGCCTAGCATACTGATTTCTCCTGATTCTTTGAAACTTTGAATGATACTATAAAATCTTTTTAATAATCTTTCAGAAAGGACACTCAAGTCAGATTTAACCATTTATTTGGAATGACATACATTTGAATTTGGCGGTGCCTCTGCTCAAGTGATACTCTGGATACTCTACAATCTGAGAAAGCATGAAACAGACATCCCAGGAGATCACAGCCTCCAAACTCGCACTCCTGCAGGGAGCAGAAGAGCAGAGTCACCCACGGGGATCTGAACATGATATGCATTTCTATCCATTCAATTCTGTATACGAATAACAAGCATGCTCATTCTATGATCAAGGAATAGAAGATATGACATTGACTGGAACATTAATAGACAAAAATCAATGCGCGGAAAGTGTGTTATGCGGGGATAAGCAATGTGAATGCGATGAGCATGTCGCATTTCCTTTGAATTCATGCAAGCATGCATGATCGTCTCCTCTGGATGCGGGAGATCAGCGGCCTGCTGAATGCAAGCGGAAGAACATTCAGTAAGACACAATGAGTGACTTGATACAAAGAAAATATGCTATGTGAGAATATGGATATGCGTAGCGACAAGCATGTCACATTTTCTTGGAATTCATGCAAGTGTACATGACCTTCTCCTCTGGATGCTGGATATCAGCAGCCAGCTGAATGCAAGCGGAGGAACATTCGGCAAGTCCCTCATGAGAGATTTGATGCAAAGGAAATATGCTTCGTGAGATGAGTCTACATGTGGTAAATACATTGACATTTAAAATTTTAGATGGACAGAAAGTGGATGCAGATAGTGAATCGATATGAATGAAATGCCAGTCTCCCCTAGTTGAACGGATTAGACAATACCCATGAACTTCGCACTCGTTGATTTTCCTAAGGCCCATTACAGTCGACCAACATTAAATTTGAGGTGGCAACGCTTGGTGTGAGCATAGAATTAACATTGCAAGAACTACAATCTACCATTTCCATAAATTATTGTTACTTCTGCAGACAAAATTCACTAGTATTAAGACAGACTTATTTCTGGTACACTCCTGAGGACCAGTGACAACGGGTTAGGATAACATGCTGGAACTGTTGAGGCAGCCATAGGCGCAGTGCCGATGCGAAAGGAATGTGTGGTACATAGGATTGGGGGCAGGCCGCAGCACTGCACAGGACGCGGAGATGAATAGCAAACCAAGCTCGGGACATCACCGTCCCAGAATCGGTCATTAACGGGCTCATCTCCTCTTCCATTAGCTCGCCATTTCAGGGACTGAAAAATAGAAGAAAAAGGACAAAATGCAGTGTAAGTTCTGGCAATAACCACAGAAGTGCCTTTACCTCATTGATCAGCTTTGGAATGTTTGAGGTTGCTAGTGAACATACAGTTATCGGAGGAGAAATCAGAAATGGTGAGGTTGTGTAAAGGATTAAATTTCTCTGAAGGTTCAGTGAATTCTCCACATCTAAGAAGCCCAAAGAAAGCTGTAAGACAGACTACTTCCAACATTACATCTACATAAGGACTAAAACACCCAGCTCTTAAGTGCGGTGCCAACTTTTGCACCAAATAAAGTGTGAGGGAAAAACACTTATCATTGCCTTCTGGATGAGCCTTCTTTAATCCATTATTTGGCAAATGGAGGGATTTCCAAGCAAGCTTGTGACTGAAGGATCTATACATCTTTAGTGAAGCTAGACCCCAGCAATTCATGCTTTAGTAGAAAACGAACACTTGCAATTGTAGGCACTATACTAAAGCCAGAAAAAGATTGATTTAAACCAAATCACTTAATTTATTATAATTTAAAATCAATGTGCTTCTTATAATCCTAGGTCCAGTAGCAAAAAGCATCTTATGTTTCTCTCACATCCCAACGTACGTGTTTTTTAAACGTACGGGCTCTGCAATTTTTTGTGAATTTGTTGGCCGTGGCCAGCACGTAAGGCTGTGGCACGTATCTCTAACTGGGGACGCACGTGTTTACTCATTGTACGGGACTCGTACTTCGATTGCAAGATGCCTCTACTGGCTTCCTACGGCAACTGTGTTTATCGTGATGCTTTTCCAGTGGGTATAAAAGGTGATCATCTTTGTTCTTCTGTCATCATCTTCAGCATCATCATGGCTGCGCCATTGATAATGCAACATCATCTAATGCTGATCGAGGAGGAAGAAGACTGTGAAACTCTTATATTATGTGTTGACCTCACGGGTTTTTATACGACGCTTGGGTGTGTCGTGGAGCACGTGCTTGCCACGTACGCTTTCTGCACAATCGCCGTGCGTGCTAGATGGAGCAGGCACACGACAAGCACGAACCACGAAGGTTGCATGCACATTCCACGTACGTCCCACGTGCGGGCCCAGTATCATACGGCCAATTGCGGAGAAAGAAAATGTTGAGTGAGGCACGCGCGCGTGCCCCTTACGTGTCGGCAAGTGTCATTTGACCGTTAACATTCTGTTTAAAACTTGTGACGCACCCAAGGGTCACGCACGCCTCCCCTGCCTTGCCCTTGCGGCCTGGCTACATGCCGTTATCCTGCGTGCACGCAGAAAATAATTTGCATGCCAATTTTCTTCCTACGGACTTGGCGTGCTGTCTGCAGGTTCGAAAATCCATGTGGAACACGGGGGTATTGGGGTATTGTTTTTTTATCTCGGTTTGTGTGTTTGTGCGTTTGTTTGTTTCTGTGTTTGTTTGTTTGTTAACACGCTAGCAGCAACACTAATGGCCAGTTTCACTCAAAATTTGATATAGGGATTGCCACTGACTCCGAATAAATCACTATTGAATTTCGTACAAGTAGGTTAAAGTATGTGCGAGGGGCGGGGTTTGTTGTGCCAGGCACCAATTGTTATCATTAAGTTGTTTCTTTCAGTATTCAAGATTTTATCCTTGTTATACCCCCCGCAACAAAGTTTTTATACCCCCCGCAATGAAGTTTAGGGGGGTATACTGGATTTGCTTTGTCCATCCGTGTGTGCCTGTGTCTGTGTGTGTGTTCGTGCAGCTGTGCGTCCGGACCTAGATCTCATAACCTACTCATCCGATTTTGAAAAATTTTTTTCTTGCTGGAAGGTCTATTGACCGACTAATTGTTGTTGCGGGGGGTATCCTGTAAGCCATCCTTACTGACTAAATCTAGTATGCCATACTTCAGGAATTCCTTTAAGTCCATTGGACATTGCAGAAAACACCTTAGTAACCAAAATCAGGACAAAAAACTTAAGGTACCTTCAGCTCAGTCTTACCAACATACAGTTTATGGCCATATACTATAATTCGGCCCGGTATCTAAAATGAAACACATTAATCAAACACAGTGCGGGCTACACGCTTGAATGCAAACATCAGATAAGAAAAGCCTGTCAGTATTTAAAAAAGATGTGAATACCCCACATGATGAATTGTTTGTGCAACTCAGAGCATCCCCGTATCATGCTTGTGCGTAGCCCATGGAGTTTGGGTAATTGCAACGCGCAGAGAAATTCTAGTAATTATTAGCCCATAGCTACAGCCAATGCAAGGGCTGGAATAATTGCCTGTGAAGTTCTTTCGTTTTGATTTTCTGCTGTTACATTGTCAGCTCACTGGGGAAAAAAAAAAGGAGTTTGTTAAAATTCTGGAATTGCAGTTGTGGCAGTTAAAAGTTAAAAGCAGCATACACAGGAGTCCCCCAGGACAAAAGTTGAAGAACCACTGGTCATGACATTTTACTTTCATTGCAGCTCAAAAATACGTGAAATTAGTAAATATGATTTGCTTGTGCCATTTGTTTTGGCAAAATCAGTTTTTTCCACTGCTGCAAAAAAGTATATGCCCCCTTCCCAATTTCCATATCTCTTCTATTTTTTGCATATTAGTCACACTTAAATGTTTTAGATCATCAATTTCATTTTAATATTAGAAAAACATATCTCAAGTCAAAATAAAATGTAGTTTTTAAACGATGATATAATTTATTGAAAGAAAAAAGCTATCCAACCCTACCCAGCCCAAAGTGAAAAACTAGTCGTTTGAATTGGGTTTGTAAAACAATTCTGCAATGGAAAGTTAACCAAATTCCTTCACAGCAATGTGAAAGACTTATTGCCTGTTATCGCAAGCGCTTGATAGCAGTTGCTGCCGCCAAATGTAATACAACTAGGGATTAGGTTTAATGGGGCAATTATTTTTTCACATGGGTGATATTGGTTTTGAACTCTACCTTCAATGAATGGAATGGTCAATGTCTGTTGTTTTATATTAAAATTCATTGGATGATCTGAAACATTTAAATGTGAAAAATAAACAAAAATACAAGACATCGAGAAGTGGGCAAATACTTTTCACAGCACCGTAGAAGTCATAAATGTAGCTTAGCGAAAATTCAAGCAGGAAGACTATCTCCCTGCACATCTCCCTCTCATTAATTACACTAGCCTGTTATTAACCAATCAGAGTCTTGCACCACGTCGCTAGTCCAATCACCTGCTTGCCGTCAACCTTAAAAGTTTGCTCTATCCCCACAGTCATTCAGCTGTTGACCAGTTTTGATGCGCTCTGCAACTCTCCTCCTCCCCAGCACCATCCTATCCCCAGACCCTGAGTCCTGGACCGTCCAAGCCCTGTCCTTCCATGAGCGCTGGCTGCTGCTGTCCTGATGCAGCTCAGCTCCATCCTCGACATGCAACTTCTGGAGCTATTGATGCCACTATTTAGATGGACTTTAAAATGGCAATCAAGTTCAATTATTTTACTAGTACTTTATTTTATTATTAATTAGCAAGCCCGTGGAGGTTGGGCTTCCCCACTATAGCCAGGTTCCTCCTGAGATTTCTTCCCACTGGGGAGTTTTTTCTCACCACTGTTTGAGGATTTTTCTCCCTACTGGGAGTTTTTTGCCTCATTGCTGTAGCGGGGAATAGGCTGGGCACTGTCCTTTCATTCTTTTATTTAATGTTTCAATGTAGAGTGTCTTCGCAACAGTCTCTGTGAAAAGCACTATATCGAATTAATTGAATTGAATTCTACCAGCTACATGATCAAGTCAGCCCTCAGGAATCATTCCAGCAGCAGTTCCTAACCCCCACCACCAGTGTTTAGATCCCGAGGGAATTTTATTACTCATAGAGCATATAATTGACAATCATCAAGAATGTTATATAATTATTTCTTGCTGGGGTCTAACCGCCAAAGATCTTGCTCTGTGTTATTTAATAAACATTATAATAATTTACAAATCACCACCTTGTTCTAGTCTTTCCTGATTGAATTAAATGTGGTGATGACAGATAATAAGCTGCATGTCAGGATTGGCCTTTGTGTGTTTTGCAACCATTTAGGGCAATGAAATCTTTAATATGCTGAACATTTATACAGCATAGGGTGCTGGCTTAGTAATATTATTATTACTGCTCTGCTTGATTGTTTATGGCCACATGTGGTCCTCTGGTCCTATCAAAGGCCCGGGGTCCATAGCCACGTTTCACCACTGAACTGAAACTATCATCCGCTGGCGCCTCAATATTTTATCATTATCGAACAACCATTCTCAACCCGCTCTCTGCACAACTGCTGCAGTGGGCAAACCTTTACTTTGGATTCAACACATCACTGATACTGGATAGTGAGATTTTGGTGAGCATAATAAAGTACTATTTACTATGGAGGGTGAACCAAATATTTGATTACCAAATATTGATGAATTATATTGCACAAAGGTTTTATATAGTGAAGAATTATGATAGCGAGCTGCTCAGTGGAACCACAGAGTGGGAAGGAAAATGCTCTAAATTAATGGCTGTTCCACGCCACACTGCCCTGTGTGGGAGGAATTTTGAAGCCTTTACTCCTCCAAGCACACATCAAAAACACTTTCTTCATCACATTCCATAGAGAAAAATGGTAAGAACTTGAGCAAGGTTCGTGCGTGAATATCGTGTTGTGGATAAACTGTTTGTACCAAATCTGTTGGATTTACATGTGATTGAATTGAATTAAAATGAAAACTGCAACATCAGAAAATAATTTTTTGAGTGTTACCATCTCTTTACTTCTTTCTCAGTTTTTTTTTTTTTTTTTTCATTCGCATTGTTTTAAGACGTTTTTTTGATTCAATACAATAAAATTAACAACCTGGTTTAAACCAACAATTTGTGAGTTCTTGGTTTTTATTTCCCTTATACACGGCTCTGTTGATGAACCTGGTAATACCACTTTAGTTTGAATTTTATCTCTTTATTTTATATCGCTTCATAAATGTTACATCAACCCCTTAATGCCCAAATTTCATTTTGGAAGTAAAAGTTACATTTTATGATCGGACACGATGTACAATGAACGTGAAATGCTTAAATTCTAGTGTAAAATAATTTAGTCATTGACAACCCCAAATATGTATGTCCCATTACAAATGTACACAGATCATTGAAAGCATTGAAAAATAATTATTCTGAGAAAAATAATTTTTGTTCTTGGTATTGTATAAAAATTCTCAGAAAAAAATGCCCCCCCCCCCCCACTGCTGTAAAGGGAGATTACTCTCATAAGCACTTTTCCTGGATGTAAGTTACTTCCTACAGCAGCTTAGTCTCAGTAACAAATTCACTTGGGTTACAGAGGTTAAAATGTGCGGCGTCCCAAAAATGGGACAGTGGTCATTAATGGGTAAATGCAGTCCAGTCTGAGGGCTCAAAGTCACACGCATCTAATGTCGGTATTTGGCCTCGTCTTTTATAGTCGGAGATTGCACTGGGTTTCACCAGATTCTCTGAATCTTTTCAGTATATTATGATCTGTCAGTGTTGAAATTCCTAAATTGTATGCAATCACGCATTGGGAAATGCTGATCTTAAACTGTTTGACATTTTTCTCACACAGCTTTTGACAAAATTGAGAACTTTAAACGTAAACCGACTGGGCCCTTTGTGACAGCTGAAGAATGAGCGAACCAACCCGGCACCAGGTCATATCTGAACAGGGGGCATGTGATTGACGTGGGAGGGCCCTCATAATCATCATGATAGATCGTCATAAAACATGACAGCAGCAGCGGTGTACTCATACTATTAACTACCCGTCAGTGGTGGCCAGTGAACTGGCTATAGGGGAGGCTTAAACCCATCCCTTAAAAATAATGATTGGTCATGACCTGTTTTCAGTCATTCATTTAAATTATCATTACAAAAGCTCAGAAAACACTCAACAACATCGGGAGTGGTCAGTTTTTGTTAATAATGCACACCTGTCAACTCTCAGGCATTCCGCTTGAGTTTAGTGGTATATTTATGTTCCCCTGCTGCTGTCAGCAATTATTCAATCAAAGCATATTATGTAAAGCCTGCCCCAGACGGTACACGGCATAATGCAATATTGTACTGTGTGGGGATGGTTTTTGCTGCGTAACTTCATCGCGTGACAGTGCAGCAGCGTATCTAGCATGCTAGATATTTTCGCGTCACGCAAAGAAGTTACTCACCGTGTGGGGGCTACCTGCTGCAATGCTACACATGCTCGACCAATCACAGCGTGCAGACCTGTCATATGATGTGCATCAACATGGTCACCATCTGAATAAAGTCAATTATGAGGTCAAGGTTTTGCCACTCGGTGTCCATTTATACTTCCAAAAGACATGCCACATCATATGATTAAATCTAATATACATGTGCAGTTTTAGGCAACGGTCTATGTTGTCTTTCCATTCTGTTTAACAATGGCAAATACACTTAGTCATATGATTGTAATCATTATTATTGGTATTACTATTAGTCAGACTAATAATGTGATATGGGCCTATTACTACTTGTTCTTATTATTCACTCTCAGAAATAGGGGTACAGCAGGAGTCCATTTCTGTTCCCCAAGGTATTATATACCATTTAGGGCTAATTATTGGACCTGAAGGTACCTGTGTGAACCTTTCAAGGGTCTTAAAGGTACTTTTATGTTCCAAAACAAATAAAAACCCACTTCTAAGGTACAACAGCAGTGCCTTTGAGGGTACTGCCTCAGTGACAGCTTGGCACTGGGAACCATGTATTTCTGACCATGTATTGTTTTCTATGGTTTATTGTTGTAATTCACTTTTCCATTTCCATTTCCTGGTCTTATTTTCTCATTCTGAATAACTGCTGCAGAGTCTTTAACTGCTGTTGACTGTTTTTTCACTTTCAGGTATTGATCACATTAAATTAGCTGTTTGAAAAATGTGAGGAAGGAAATTATATATTTAAGATGTGTGAATTACCAAGAAAATGGTTTCTCCATGGTATGTCATTTTGGGCCCCACTGTACAGAAAAAAAAGGAAGATTGAAAAATGATCAAAGCAATCAAGAAATGGCAATGAAGTATAGACAGTATAGACATAGTATAGACATAGACAGATTTTGATATTTTCGATACAGCCATGATGTTATGGTCCTGAGCAATGCAGCCAATGAATTTTAGTTTCCAAGAAAATGTTCACATTACATTCAATTAAGGATAAAGGAATATAGTTCTCTTTTTCAAATATACAGCAGATCAGTTCAAGATTTCCTTTTTTTCAAAGACTACCTTGGCCAAGAGCTCTGCTGCAGACAGAAAACAAGAAGTCTGTCATTGTCATCTGGGAGAGTCGACTCAGGACATTAAATTAACCAGGATACCTTTTCACTGTACCGCCAAGTTTGCAGACAGGTCTGATTGCAGATATGGAGTGGAGGTGGTATGAGATTTACTCTTTGAGCTGAAGCATGAAATCTCTCTGACATTTTCCCCTGGCACTACACTGAGGGAAAGTCCCGTGAATTGCTTGTAATTGTCTTTTGGCTGGAGTGACCATGTGCTGAATCCCAGTTTTGGCAGGGTTTCTGCATTGTTGACAGAGATGGAAATGGACTGTGACCTTGAGTAACTAAACTCAGACATGCCTGAAGATTACCTTCACAAACCAGTGGACTCCTTACTTGCCCCCACTGGTTTCATACAGTGGTGTGTAGTGATGAGTAAACACCACCACTTTTGTCCAAAAGGGGTCCAGAAATATTACTACACAATCATTTTTTGGTGAAAATGTATTTAAACATATTATTCTTGGCAATGAGAACAAAGAAAAAATTATTCCCTCAAGTATATTGAGGTAAAAATATGGGTAATAAACAAAAACACTGAAAACATAAATTTTTTAATAACAATTGAAAGGGATTGCAACTTTCATTTTATTGACTCTTGCATAGCCTAAATGTGTGTTTGAAGGCTCATATCATGATTATTGATGCAAAAAATTTTGTTAAATCTGGTTTGAGGCAAAATTACTCCGCAAAATTACCTCTGATGGTGAGCTTTTCCAGTATATAAGGTGACATGGACATTCAGCTGTGTCACAGTATTAAACACAATGGCACGGCGAAAGGAGCTCTCAAAGATTGTTTGTAGCTGCATTGTGGCCTTAAGTGATACTGAAGACTTTACATGCTGCCTTGGCACTGTATGAAACACTATGAAGCATTTCAAAGAGACCAGTTTGCTGAAAACTAGTGTGAATAGAGGCGCAAAACGGAATGTCCTAATGTTCGTTTTCTGTGTATGACCATTAAAAAAATTAATTTAAAATGCCAGTTGACATCCCAACAACTCTGTGATTACTAGTGCCAGTAGTGAAGAGATGAGGGTATCAAGATCCACTATTTACAGTAGCGTGTGTGCTGTGTGAAATGGTCTGATTGGTCTTATTGTTGCCAAGAGCTGGCAACAGTAAAAAAAACACACACAAAAAAAAGAAGTGGTGCCAGGCAAAACAAACCCCGCCCCTCGCACATACTTTCACCGACTTGTATGAAATTCAATAGGGATCTATTCTAGGTCAGTGGCAATCCCTATATCGAATTTGGGGTGAATCTGGCCATTAGTTTTGCCACTAGACCGTTAACAAACAAACACACAAACACAAAAACAAACTGAACCAAAAACAACACCCCTTGCCGTCACCCTTCGAGTGGGGCAGGGTGGGGTAACAAAAACTTGAGTTTGCCAAGAAATTGAAGGATTGGACACCACTGGACTGGGAACATGTCCTTTGGACCAATGAATCAAAATGTTCTCACCCAAATGCAGACTTTATGGAGAACATTTCAGAAATGACAGTCTAACACCTTCAGTAAAACAAAAAAAACAAAGGTAAAAATGGGAGTGTAAAGGAAAGTTCAATCACGAGATGTAGGACACAAGCAATCGCTCTTACCCAATTGTAACCATTTATCTCCTATATAAACGCCCGTGACATGTTCCGTTTTGCTGTTTCAGAAATTCCGCATCGCCCACGACTTCCCCATCACCACCAACTTCCAACTCCTGCCTCTTCGGCATCAAAATCCATCCTCCCCATGGCAATCTGATGACCCTTCAAGGGGGTGGCTTCGCCTCTGCTTACTACCCAGGCAGATCAGCACCCCTCCTTGCTGGAGGGTCCACGAGGATGAAGTCATCACCAAAGACTTTGTCGCATTCATTTTATAGTTAATTCCATAGTCAAATAAATCTCTTACATTTTAATTCCGAAGTCATCGTGATTGAATTATGGTTTGGAGTTCAGTGCACTGGAGAGGAACTGATTATCTCTCAAAAATGGACAAAATCATGGATTAAAAGAAGTTTCACAGCATCCTTGTGAGGTACATATTGCCATCAGGAAAGAGACTGATTTGTTAGGGATTTTATTATTTAAAATATTATTTTATTTATTTATTTTTAGAACACACCTCTTAGTTGTGCAAGAATTATCTCAGTTGGAAAGAAACATCTGGTGACATAAAATCCGCTCAATCCGATTGAGAAATTCTGTTGTAAGATTTAAAGAATCTCTTTGGAATGAACTTCAAACCATATGAAATGGTTTAGGAAGTGAGTAAATGAAAAAATATGTGAAAACTATGCCAGAAAGGTAAAATTCTGTGATCAAAGCAAAGGGTGATCATACTTGATATTGACCTTTTCTCTCAAAAAGACATGGTTATTTTTGTTTTTACGATATATTGTTATCTGTTTACCTATTTTCATCCACACGATTCAATATTACATTAAATAAATTATTGATAGTATTTTGTTTCTGATTTACCATCATTTTGTTGAGTGTATAATCATCACTGCACTCCACTGCATATTTTTTTTCAATTATGGGAGACAAATCACCATCTTCCCTTTTGGTAGAACTTCGCACTATGCCATTCTCTAATCTATACAAAATTCTGAAGCCATTCTGAGCCGGACTAAACAATGCTTAATCATGAATGAAAGTGGCTTGCAGGATGTGAGCCTGCTATTTTTGAACTTCCTACCCCCCAAAAAACCTGAAAGGTGGGAGGGTGATGCCCCTAGAAACCCCACTGTGGCTTTATGGAGAGGAAAAAAGAGTAGGGAACAGAGATCATCCCTGAAAAAGTGCATCCATCTAATTCTGTTCTTTTGCCGTCATTGTGTCTATGGCTAACATAATATATCAGTCTGTTGCAAGACATTAAGCACAACAAGGCTTTCATTCTCCTATCATACAAGTATGCCTATTACTTGACACCAAATAACTGGAAAGTATTTTGCACTGTATCAAGCCTGATCTTGAAAATTCCCAGATTTAGTGGGTGGTATCAGATAAGTGTTTTTTTTTTCTTTTTTAAATTTGTCAAGTGGTTTATGCGGGATAAAGCAGTTTGTGTGAAGTTGTGATAAATAGAGAATATCATATTGGCATTTTCATATCACACGCTGTATCAACCCGAGACCCCAGTGTCAGCCCAAGAGCTTTAACTCGAGGTGTGATATGAAAATGTTCCATTTACCATATACTGATTTTGACCATAATTAACAATGCATTTTATCCAAAGCATTTATATCAGGTTATTATTTTCATCCTTACAGGCCAGTAGTGCTAGCATTTGCTTTCAGTCTGCGGTGCTTTAAAGTCCCTAAAACGGCTAATTTAAGATAATAAATTTGTGTTTCTATGATAGCTTATGCATGAAACGTTTTACCACAGCCGTTCGCATGAATATTGCTGCAAATCGCGGCATTAAGCATGCTGTTTACAAACAACTCTGTATCAATTTCCTTTGCCTTTTCATAGTGTTGCTATGGCAATGGTTGCTGCCACTGATACGGGATTTTGCCTGGTAGGCAGAAACGGGTGATACAGAATTTTTGCCCGGTGGGCTGATTCAGCCTTGTGCCTCGCGCTTGTATGACATGGGCAGATTCCCCGAATTTATAAGGAAGTATATGATAAAATATTGTATGTCACAAAGGGAACACTCCTTGTTTATTCTGTAGGGTGTTGTTTGACTTCTACATTGTACATTCTGGTTTTACATAGTGGTACACTACAGTGTGTATTGTTCTCTAAGGAATGCGTGGAACTAAGAAAAGAGCAGTAATTAAATGCATGTGATGGGAAAGCTGTACCTTTGAATTGCCCATGAGGGGCAGGGAAGTAGGTGTCAATGAGTGGAGGCAGGGAATATTTGCATATTCACAGAGCAGCAACTCATAAATAGTTGGGACGGTATGGAAAATGAATATAAAATGAAAGCAGCGATTTCTTAATGTACTTAATTTATTTCTTCATTTATTAAATTAGGACAGTGCATATTACTCAACATATCAGCAATATGCGCCAGTGTAAATACATATACATATACATCTGTGATTAACCATCACACACTGGAAATGTGGATTGTGCTCAGACAATCAAAATTTCAGTTTTTTTTTTTTTTTTTTTTGGAAGAAATGAATTCTGTATGCTGCAGTTCAAAAAAGAAAAAGACCATCCTGAATGTTGCCTGCAATACGTCCAAAAGCCCTGCTCTATCATGGCTTTGGGTTGCAGCAGTGCTGTCTGCAAGGGCCATTTGCACATGTGTGAAGGCATCATTAATGCAGAAAAGTCCACTGAGATCTTGGAGAAACATATGCTGCTTACAAGACAACATCTTTTCCAAGGAGGCCCGTGCATATTTCAACAATAAAAAGCAAAACCACATCCTGCATGTATTGCAAAGGTATAGCAGCAAGAGAAGGAGTGAAAGCTGGACTGGCCTACCTGCAGTCCTGAATTATCCCCAACTGACAATGCATGGCACGTTTTTGAAACAGAAAAGGGGACAATGGGGACCCCATACTGTTGCACACTTTAAGACCTGTTTGCAGGAAGAACAGGGACAAAATGACACCTAAAACATTTAATCACTAGTCGTCTAAAGTCCCCGAACGTTCATGAAGTGTAGTAAGTAAGTATGGTTGAGCACTTCTTCCATTACCTCAACAACTTAAGAGATATTCTTCTGGAGGTGCTCTGGGGACTGATGCTTTTCCAGAAGGTTGCCCTTAGAAGTAATATCTGCCTTCTGGAGTGATGAAAGTTGTGAGTAGCATTAAGTCCACCAGAGTCCTGACGTTGCATCAAGTTTTATTAAAACTGTGGCTTCTTCCAATCTTGGCAGTGTTTCACCGACCACAGGCAGGGTAATTTGCTCTCTTCCCACGCTGTTAATGAGATGTGTTAAGCCCACTCAGGTGCATATTTTTCCTGAGGTATATTTCAGGTGCATATGCACAACATTTTTTTTTGGGTTCCTTTACACGGGCTACAACCCCCATCTCCTCTATCTGATCCAGCTCCTCTCCCTTTTTTCGTGAGAGGAATAGCTACACCCCCAGGGATGAAGAGGACATAAGGCTGTGCTGACTCCTACCCCGAGTTACACCAGATATGTGTGTTCAGTCCGTCTCCACTCTGCTGCATGTTTGCACCATGCTTTGTCATCCGTCAGCACACACTGGCTTTGTTTTTACAGCGCAGCGGGGCCAGACGGCTAGTGAAGCGAGACTGGCAAGATCTCGCTTCACTATCTCTAGAATAATACGGTTATTGCAGAATCAAATGCAAGATAATATTATATGTAATATTCAACAGATAGGCAAAAGGTTTTGTTCCTGACTGAAGTAGTTGAAGAACGGTTGACTTGCTCGGATTTGTCTCTCTCTCAAGATTTTTGCACTTCTACCGTGGATAAATAGCCTACATATAAATAAATGCTCATAATTTCCTGTTTGTGTTCGGTTTGTTATTTCTTTGGAAAGTGGCATGAAGATAAAGTTTACATATTTTCTTACTTTTGTTGTTGTCCTTCCTTACAATACGATCTGGCGTCAACATGGAATGTTCCATTCTGAAAATTGATCGGATGTTTTAATGTTGTTTTTCTGTCCTTATCGATCTGCTTTGCGCTGAATTGTTGTCCTGTGCTGGGGAAATAGAGAACGATCAAGAGCACAGCAGGGAGAGCAAAAAGATGGGACACAGAAACAAACGATACTAAAAGAAGTAACAAAATAACAAAAAATACTGTGATCACTAAATGATATAACCGAAACATAAAGACACAACGAATAGAGCAGCAACACTGACATATTCATATATAATATTATATATAAATAAATATTCAAAATATTTATTTTTTACAATAATTTTTGCTCATTTTCATGGGGTGTGCCAAAAATACTTGAGTTGACTGTAATACAAAATAGTAATACCTTTGATCTTTAAATGTTCAGGCAATGCTCTTGACTTCATGAGAGTGAGATGGCAAGGAGAGCTGTAGGGAGTATACATTGCTTATCAGTTGGGAGGAACCACAGAGAAATAGGCCTTTCACCCAGCCAAGTTAAGGTTTTGCTAAGCATTTATCATTTCTGCACAGCTGATGTTCCATTCGAGAAACAAAAAAAAAACAGATGGAAATTATTTCATCATGACAGATATGGCTTTAATTGTAGCAGATAATTGTTGCAGACACTGGCCAAGTGCATAACTGACCCTGATGAGTAGACAGTATGTATGTTTGTATTTTGTGTCTGAAATTGTTCAAGCATGTTGTTCACATGCAAAGGCGTTTTTGCAGAAGAATGTACTTATTTTATTGAGTGCGTGTCCTTTTTTATTCTTTTCCGGCTTGAATATTTGTATGCAGGCATGACTTTTTTTATTGTGATCTCCTCCCCTGCTGCTGTAGAATGGTGAGCACCACGGCTGTTCTCCCGATTCTCCAAAAGGCTGAAATTGGTAGAATAAACTTTTATTGCACATTTTACAACCAAGCACTGCACATACATAATGCATTACTGAACAACAGCATCTGTATGAAATGTCCCCTAGAAAGACACAGCTGTGAGATTCTTTATAGTTTTCTTTATGGTTACATGAATGGCTCTGCTATGCATCTCAGCTTCAGAAAAACCCTGAGGTTGCAAGCCATGTTTTCGCATGTAGACACTTGTTCATTGTAACCAGAAATTTCTCGGTCTTTTTATTCTGTATTTTGATTTTGTGCGAAGCATTGAAAGGCAGCGGCTCAGATCATTGCAAACATGTCAAGGGATGAACTAGATGTGTAAGAGGGCAGGACTCAGGGAACCATCAGCATATGAATATTTACCTCCATTTCAAACCCCCCCCCAAAGTTTAATTTTTGTTCAGATTATGTTGCTGTAAAGGGCCAAATCTTAACTTTGTCTTGTTTGCCCAAGATAGCTCTGCATATGAACCTAACAATACCTGTTGCATTGGAAAAATTGCCCACAAATTTCATTTCTCATTGTCTTTCAGAGGGCGGCATGCCTATAGTACTTAAGCAAAGCTACAAATAAAAGACAAAAATAAACTAATATAACATGAGTAGGCATTCTAATTAGCAATTGGTAGATGGATCGATAAATAGATAGATCATCCAACTAATTTAAATAAGAGTTCCTGAATTTATTCAGATCGAAGCATCACGTGTTGCTTTATGCCAACTTCATGTTGCCAGATAGGTTTGTGATGCTTGGATCCAACAGGGCTGGCAGTAATGATGCCTGGGTGCGTTTAGTGAAATTGAACCCAATTATCTATTAAAATGAAGCTTAGCGTAAGTTCAGTCAGGAAGACTCTCTCTCTTTCACGCTCACCTACCCCATCTATTTTGTTCATGCATGTTCACTCGTGACTCTGCAGTCAATATCCGGGGCTGTCATCGAGCAGTCAGCTGGCATAGTAGCTGATTGCTTCTATCCTACCAGGGCTCACCTCCGTCGCGCGGCTAGCCAATCATTTCGCTGCCGTCTTTTTAAATATGTTGTTTTCTCCGCCCTAGTTCACCCATGCTGGCGCTTGCTGACCCTCCTCCGCCCCTACGCCACCCTACTCTTCAGACCTCCCGTTCCGCCACTCCAGCTTCACCAGTCTTCAGCAACCACCAACACCAGTGTCTGGACTCTTCAGGGGATTTCCTGCGGCTGCTACTGGCCGTGCTTTTGATCTTCGAGTCTTCCCAAAGAGTCCAAGCGCCAAAGACTTGTTTCAATCATAAGCATGTTACCCCTTTATGCTCTTTGCACAATAAATACTTCTTGATTTTCACTTGAGTCTCTCCTGGTTGAATTAGTGTAATTGGTTATTTTTTAGTACATAAGTGGGTCATTGCTTTTCCACCCAGAGCCAGGTAGTGTTGGATATCATTTAAAGGCTGCACTTTGTGTTCACTGGGGTTATATTTGTCTAATTTTAAAACATTGGAATTTAACACGGGATAAGCAATCGCTTTCACTTCTTTCAAAAAAGTAATTCTCAAGGAATACTCAATCAAAATCATAACATTACTTGTTAATTTATGACCCAATTAACATCAAACTTTTAGCAAATAAAGCCAAGACATTCACCAATTTAGAGCAGACTAAATAAAGACCCTACCCTAGATATATTATTTTGAACATATGACATTTTGGCCGACATTGCCAGCTATTTTTTCTCTTCTCAACTTCAGGACTTTCATATTTCAGGCTTCCCAATTATTGCTAAAAAGAAGCCGGAAAGACCACTGTAGCTGCAATACTCCACCGATGTCTGCATAGTTTGCTGATGCCACAGAACCACTGGAGGACACCGGACACCTCTCCCCCTCTCTCTTTATCCCTCTCTCTCTTGCACTCTGAGAGAAATGGAGAAAGAGCTAACATAATCATTACCATATGTCCTGAAGTATCCCATGAGTGCACAATAAGCATGGCCAAAGTAATGAATGCTGACTTCAATTTCCATGGATAAACCCTTGGGCAATGATAACCCTGAGTACACAACCCAACTCAGCTGTCAGTCAACTCGAAAATATGGCTGAATTATTTAAATAGCTACTAGCATGAGGCCTGTATTGCTAAAGTAGGATATTATTAGGTAGCCAAACAAGAAAACAGCAAATGAAAACCGTTTAGGCACAATGAAATTTAGTTTTCATCCAACAGGTTAATTCATGCTCCTCTGTTGGCCAGTTCACGTTACATCTCCATGCTGAGCTTTTTTGGAATCAAATGAATGGCCAAATTATGAGCACTGAGCCACAAACATGGAATTACTCATTGAGCAATATTTTTTTCTTAACTTCGTAGGGAAAAATTAACTCAAAAGCATTCATTTTATACTCTCTGCACATGTCAAATTGGTGTTGTTGGGGTCATTTCAACCCCAAGCTTTATTGTTACATAGAACCATTTTTTTAACTTGTTTTCATTGTGCTGGCTCATTCTGACAGCATTTTTTTTTCATTAATTCTCATATTATGCAATAATCATGACAAATTGATACTTGATTATCTGATATCAGTCTCTAAACTCAGGAGTCAAACGCAGATCACACATAAGCCGTATAGACGTGTTTAATTAACAAAAGATAGCAGGAATTCAGGCAGAATTGAAGAGGTTTAACAGAAGATGGTCCGAAGTCAGAGGAGAGTGAACAGGGACGTAGGTGGTCAAGCTGGACGTAGTCAAAGTGACTGGTCCATAGTGAGTAACCAGGATGGCAAGCTGAATGAATGAATCCGGACGGAGCAAAGAAGAAAGTGACAACAATTAAATAGTAAGAATAAATTAAGGAAACAAAACAGAAACTGACAAGAAAGGCCGGATTGTGGGGGGAAATAATTAAAAAACAATCAGGATGTGACAAGGGGAGGCTGGAAGAAGTTTTATTTTATTTACCAAGCTATTCAGGGGGTCAGTAGAAATGCTTATAACAACTGGCGAAAAAAAAAAAAACACTTTAGGTTATCATTTTCTGTACGTTTCTTGCGGGGGTAAAATTGATTCAACAAAAAAAGAAACGTCAGTTAATTTGAGGATAACAGGAGGGTTAACACTAAATGCAGTAACTAATGTTGTTGTGATTTACGAAATGAACCAAGTGCGACAACCAGTAGAATGCAAAAAGGAGGCTTTATTTCTGAAGGGGGAAACCCCCCAACAGAGCTGGCAACGGTACAAAGTCCACAATCCAAAAACAGTATCCGATGGGCGTAATCCAGAATCGTAACCAGGGCACCAATAACAAAGTTCGTGGTCAGACAAAAAGGGTTCGGTACACAGGCGTAGGTTTGGAGGAGAAACAAACTCATAAGCCAAAGACAGTCCGAATCCAAAACCAGGGCAGTAATCACAAAATCAAGGTCGGGCAGAAAAAAGGTCAAAATTCACAGATGCAACAATATCCAAAAAGGGCAAACCAAAAACAATAGTCGGGCAATCCAGTCAGAAAGATAAACACTGAGATAGAGGCGAGAAACGTAGCACAAGAAAACTAGGGAGAACGATCTGACAAGAAAGTGTACCAAACAGACATCTTATATGCACACCCGGGGTAAACACATGACCAGGGAGAACAGGTGCAATCAATGGTAACAATGATCAGGGAGAGACACGAGGGATAAACTAATTACATGAATTTGGCTGTAGCCAAAAACACAGACAGGGATCACAAGACAAACCTAAGTACAAAACAGCTCCGGTTAAGAAGTACTAAGGTGCCAAGATAAAGGAAAAGGAAAGCACAAAGTATAAGTGGAGATCCACAGAAACTTGCAGCAGAGATAATTAGGGATAGGCAAGGAGGCGGAGATTAGAATTGAGCGACTGCTGAGAGGTAGTTAGTCAATTAGTATGTGCAGCTTTACAATCCTGAGTGCATGTTAGAAAGTTAGTAAAAATATACAAGATTAGTGTGGTTAGTAATTAGCAAAAACAATAAACTGTTAGTATGTGTTAGTAAGACAGGAAAAGAGAGAGGAAGGAAGAACACGAGATAATGAAAGAAGATTGAAACCCAGAAACCAATAAATCACCCGAATGAGTGGCACACAAGACAAGGGACCGTGAGCAAAGATACACACATGACAAGACAGGGGAGACAAAGTGCAAAGCATGGAAAATAAACATGGCATGAAACATGGCTATGAAAACAAAACATGGCATGGAGACTGATAACCAAAACATGAAAATAATAAAACAGGAAATCCTTAATACCAAATACACAATACATAATCTAAGAATGGTCAGACAAAGTCAGTGGTCTCTAAACACAAGAATCAATCATCATGGCACTTGGCCAGGCACAGAACTTAAACTAGACAGCAGAAATCAGAATCACAACAAATGTTGGATAAAAGGATGCTGACTACACTGGCACAGGAAGTATCTGTGAAGTTCACACAGGATTTGAACCTGGGTCTCCTGCATGGAAGGCAGGAACTCCACAGCTGTGCTACCAGGAGATATAAACTCAAATTCAGAGACAGGACAAGAGCAAAATCCAAGTGGCAGGCAAAAAGAACAAAAATCCAAGGACAAAATACAAGGAGCACTACAGACAAGTACTGTCACTGTGTACTCTCAAGAAGAACCGCCAGACCGAGCAAGGATAATGGGAACCATCCAGCTTAAATAGGCATAACAAGACCCAGGTGAGAGCAATGAACACAATAAGGAAGATTTAAATGAGGCATCTGATCACATAGTGAGATACCAAAAAAAAAAAAAACACTGAGGACCGCGCATGGCCAACCCAAGGACCTTAAAATCCTGACAGCATCAATCTGAATAATGACAGTTTTTGCAGATTCAGTAAAATACATTCAAATACATTCACTTTCTTGTCCGCCAAATAATTGCCTTTAATCTGACTGCAGCAAAGATGCACTGAAGTTAACGGCCCAAAGAATCATTACTTGGCTTGTAGGTCACAAGCAGTGCATTTGTTCATTGAATTATTTCTCATCTTTTGGTGACAATCTGGAATCTTTATTCAGCTCACACACAGTACCACCACCTCTCTAGGTACTTGCAATAACATTGTGTGTCAATTTTTTATACAAACCACATGCTCCTCTGTTATTTTATTATTTGAAGGCACCTGTGGCAAATTGATATTACAAGTGAAATCATTTCAAAATGAAAAATATCTACAGGTCTTTCCAACCTCAATTTGAGTAGTTCTAATGGCACAGAATGAGATTTAAGATATGAGTTTGAATGGCATTTTAAATGCAACTACTTTCATCTCAAACTTCTTTCTTAAAGCAGGGCATTAATAAAAATAATAAAATAAACAGGTATGACTTAATGCAGATTCTGCCTTTGTAATGAAGCAGACACAGTCTGGTTGAAAATAATTCTGACTGTACATGCAGTCTGTTTTTGCACAGCATAACAAAGATGGATATAAAGAATAAAGGCAATATAATGCTTCAATGAGGATACAGTCATATGCAGAGAAGTGTATATGTTGTGATTCTGCCTTGTTGTCATGTTTATGTTCATGTTCTGTGTTCATGATTTTGTCTTTTATTTATTCTTTTTGGTTATTATAATACTCGGGTTTTTAGTTCATTTCATTTCTCACTTGTCTCCCCTGTCTTGTGATCTAGTTGGTTCAGTCCGTCTTCCCCGTTTGCGTGCTCACTGACTTCGTGTGATTTAATATATTCCTTCAAATCTCGTTTACTTCCTTTGTCATTCTGTTCTAATTACTAACAAAACTAACATTAGTATTTTGTATCATAGTCTACCAACACATATCCATGTATATAGATCACAGGTTTAACTAGAGTGCTCGTTGGTAAGTTAGTAAAGTTGCACCGCTACTAATTTAGACTAATTCCCTCCCAGCAATCGCCCTGTTCCAATCTCCGCCTCTGGCTCAGGTGTTCCTGTCTTCCCCTGAGTTTCTGCGAGATCTCTCGCACGAGCTTAATTACTTTCCTGCGCTCGTAATCTGTGAACTCTTTGACGGGAGCTGTTTAAATATCATAGGCTGTTTGTGTGATTCCTGTCCGCGTCTTGGCTTTCGCCAATTTTCGTGGTTAGGTTTTCCCAAATGTGATTTTCCCGTTGTAATTAGTCTGATCCTGCATACCATGTGAATTCCCTCTCATCTATTTAAGCAGTCTTTTCACAGCCAGCTCCTTGACAGAACGTTGATCAATATTTCTTTGTGCAGAACGTCTTGTACGCCATTAGGCAGTGTTTTTCTTCTACTGGTTTGTCCGACTTCGATTCTTGCCATTGCCCTTTTTGTATTTTTTTTGTCTTTCTAGATTTCAACGCATTTTTGTATGACCACGATTTCTGTGTGTGGATGCCCTGTGTATGACCCTTGACTTTGTTCATCGACTACGACTTTTTGCCAACCGTTTATGTACCTTTGCTCATCTGTCTTCCTGGTTCTGACCCCTGCCTGTCTAGTTGACACTCTTTTTGGATTTCGTATCATGGCTTGGCAATTTTTGTGTTTTTTGGTTTTGACTCGGACCTCATTAAAGGCATACGTTTTTTGGATTTCTCTCTCTTGCGTGTGGTTCCTGAACGCTACGTCACAGTATACTGAACTCTTTCACAAGTACATGTTCATGCATACAATTTAGCAAGTGAATTGGGCTGTGAAATTATGGGTACTCAGACTGGAAATGCAATAACATTTCTATTAAAAAATAATAATGGTAATAAACTCAAAATGCCAACAAGTAAGAAAGACAATACTTGGTTCAATGGAACCAACCAAAATTATTTACTCAATTATTTAAAAAAGTTTTCAGCAAATCACAGTTTCACAATTACGCACAATGGTTTTAAAGATTACTTTAAATAAAATCGACCAAATTTGGAGCAGTATATCCAATTCACCTAAGTTCATCTTGGTTTTAAAGAACATTATTGTGTCAAGACTTCACTTCCTGTTACACTAAAGTATAAAAATGAGAAACCATGCATGAAAAATCCCTTTGTCATCTGTGATATTCAGGGAAAAAAAAGACCTGGCAGTTCAGTCAGGAAAACTCATGTTTCAATAAAAGAACAATTTTTCATGGTTATAAGCATTACATTGTATCTTGGCAGCGGTTCTGCTCTGGAGAAATGTCCTACCTAGGCACAGCAAATATACATAGTCATGAACAGAAATCAAAATGTCCCCAATGTGAGCAGAACCAAATAGGTGGAGGCGGCAAGCAAAAAAACCAAACAGCATGTTGCATAGCATGAAAAGTCAATGCAAACAGCAGCAGAAGTCAGTGAGCTTGACGTCTTAAAAATAGACCGCTGTATGACCTCATGTGTATCCTCCAATTGTGTGCCTGTTGATGGTGCTGGTAGCTTACCAGGCTGCTGTCAGCTGATGTAGCTTTTGAGTTTCCTGCCTGAACTAGTTACACTCGTTTCAAAAACTGACAGTTGCACACCCTTATAAACCTGGTATTGGCTACATTATTTTCCATAAATCATGGTAAATATTAAATAAACCACTGAGCACTGTCAGGGCAGTATTTCAAGAAATGTATGGAACAGTTGAAATCTGTCTGGAAGAGGATGCATATGCATTTGGCCCCCGGGCCAAATGCAGAAGAAGGTTGGTGAACAAAGTAAAAAAATAAATAGCTTGCCATGGTGGCATTTATTTAAGGGTTACTAAAAGCACCACCAGATGTCACCTTCATAACTTTAGGAACTTTCGCAGAGTTACGACAAGAAGGCCTTTTCTGACCCCAAGATACAGAAGCTAGCTTTTGCAATTTGTTAAAGGTCATTTATCGTATGCTGGACAAAGGTGTTGTGGTCAAACGAGACCAAAATCAAACATTTTGGTCAGACTCTGCATCAACATGATTGGCATCATAAAGGAGAAGCGTACAAGAAAAAAAATAGGTGGTGCCTGAATGGGTCTGACCACTCACCTGCACTGAAGGTGAGTACTTTACCAAGGCTCTTCGAAGTGCAAATGACAGCCATTTGTTTGTGAGTGCATTTCTCCAACATAACGGTTTAAAAAAAAAAAAAAATATGGTCATGCCAACTCTGATCTGCTTGTAAAGTTCACTTCAGTAAAAACAACTCTTTATACAACAAGAGTGGTCACCTTATGATACAGGCTAAATTTCTGTTCCTGATCACAAATTTCACAAAATTTATTTAATATTTAAGTTAAGTACCAATACCTAGCCAAAAATGAATAAGATGTGATGGCTACAAAAAGGAAAGCCACGTGTCAGATTACTGAAAGATGAATTGGGAACTAAATGTGAGGTACAGTTCAGGAACCACTCGCGAGAGACTGGAATCCAAAAAACGTATGCCTTTAATGGGGTCCGAGTCAAAGCCAAAATACACAGGAATTGCCAAGCCACAATACGAAATCCAAAAACAGCATCGACTAGACAGGCAGGGGTCAGAACCAGTAAGACAGATGGGCTGAGGTGCAAAAAGTCGTAGTCGATGGGTAAAGCCAATGGTCATACCCACGGCATCCAAACACAGAACTCGTGGTCATACAAAAATGGTTCAAAATCCAGAAAGACCAAAACAGTACAAAAAGGGCTAAGGCAAGGTCAGACTATCCAGTAGAAGCGAAACAATAATCAATGGCATACGAGGTGCTCTGCACAAAGAAATATTGTTCAACGTTCTGACAAGAGTTGTGAGTGAAAAGACTCCTAATATACACACAGGAAAGGTCACATGCTATACAGAGATCAGCTGTGGGGAATAAGACTAATTACATCGGGAGAATCACATGAGGGAAACCCTAACCACGAAAATTGGCGAGAGACAAAATACGAACGGGAATCACACAAACAGCCTATGACATTTAAACAGCTCCGGTCCAGGAGTTCTACGTGCACAGATAACAAGTGCAGGAGAATGATTAAGCACGTGCGAGAGATCTCACTGAAGCTCAGGGAGAGGACAGAGACAGACAAGGGGCGGAGTATAGAACAGGGCGATTGCGGAGAGGTAATTAGTCTATTAGTGATGGTGCAACTTTACAAATTAAACTAGAGTGCTCATTAGTAAGTTAGTAATCTTATATATACATGGATTAGTTGTGTTAGTAGACTATAATACAAAATACAAATGTTAGTCTTGTTAGTAATCAGAACAGAAGGGCGAAGAAAGATTCGAACGAATATATTAAACACCGGAATACATTTAAATCACCCGAAGTCAGTGAGCATGCAGATAGGGAAGACGGACTGAACCAACTAGATCACTAGACGGGGGAGACAAGTGCAATGGAACTAAACATAGAATGAACCAAAAACCTGAATGTTACAAAAGCCAAAAAGAATAAATAAAAGACAATAATCATGAACACAAAAACAGAACATAAATATGACCAAAAACCAAAACCATGAACAAAATCTAAACTTTCTCTAAATTCCATCTTTTGTGAAAGATTTTTTTCCCCCCCAAGTCTGCACAGAAAGCAATATATAGGCTACTGCTTTTATGACCGTCATCCTTGCAAACAGAAATCTGGTGTTTCATGAGCAAAACTATGCAAACTTAACATAAACTGCCATTTCATCCTATATTATCCTTAGATAGGCAAGTGAACAAATAAATGAACTGTTTGATTATGCATAAGGTTTGTGACCCCTCAATAATGAGATTCTAATTAAATCAATACACCATTTGAAAGCAACTTTCGTCTTCTACCGCATTAAAAAGCTATAACTCTTCTCAGATCCATTCTCTGAGTAAATTTCCAGATTCTGCTCTGCTTTCTATTTTATGATTTTTTTCAATGAGAGGGGAAAAAAGAATGCTGAATTTGAAAAGGGAACTCTCTATGCCTTAGCAAGGGAAACACTGTGTATATATATTAATATGAAATAGGATATTTTGATAGTGACAGCATTGGCATTTATTTTGAATATTTTGTTTTTCCATGAGCAATGTTTAATGACAGCATTCAAATTCATTTGAGTATGTATGGCTTTATGTTGTTGCTATGAGGTTAGACGAATGTTCCATTAAAATATACATTTTGAAATACTCCCTTGTAGTTTCTGTAGCTAGACATGCTAGGCTGGTAGCAGATGAGGTTTTTGATTCATACAACGTCTTTGCCACATTTTAAGACCTAAGAACTCAAACCTTTCATTTCACATTCACTCACCATTCATCAGTTCCAGGGAACCACCTCATGAATGTTCAATATACAATTATGTATGCCAGATACAGTAACAATTATGGCACCATTTAGACAGCTGTGTCTAATGTTACTCCTTTTCTGCCATGGAGATTCACAATCAAACACAGGTTAGGAAGCCTGCATTGCAAAATATGCCACAAGCTAAAGCTGAAAATAACCAAATTGTTCGTCTTTTTTTTTTTTCATTAAGCACATTTTCTGAATCAAATTGCTATTTTTCTGAACCGCATTTACATTTGAATGTTCCTGCAGTGATTTAAAAACAAACTAAGACTTTACCTGTGAGTGGAGAATTCCAACGGGAAAACATGCCATTTAACCCCCTTACAGGACATGACAAATAACTATAAATTGAATGTACACATTTTGCGGGAATATAGATTTCAGAAATCTACATGTGGAGTAAAATAATGCATTAAAGGTCTTATGAGCCAGTTCAAAATCTCCCTTTCCTGACATCACAAGGGGGAATGACCACCCAGAATAATAAAATCTGATTGACTGCTTGGCTGAAGTTGATCAGTTCTTCCTGCCTCTGGTTTGTTGCTTCCCTGTGTCAAGAGGGGAAAGATTTTGAAATGCCTTGTACAATAATAACTAATTGGCTGTGCACTTGGTGACATAAAAAGGGACCTTTAAATACGCCACATATTGATTTAATTAATCAAAATCCGCAGTTTTCCGATCGTTGGTAACCATATGCATATTTGCCAGCACTGCTTGGCATTTTCCATACGTGACGTCATACCAGCGAATCCCCAGTGTTTTATGCTGAAATTTGTATTGGCCATTGTTGTAGCAAGTTTTAGATAATCAAAATTGAAAATGTGCTGTATTTTGCCGCCTTTGGCTGCAATTCCAACTCAGTGAAAGACAAGGGATTGTATTTTGGAATTGGAAGCAATGGAATTGCATTAAGATGTTCCAAATGATTTTATTTCATTTAAGCAATTTATACAATCATGAAACACATGCATTGCTTCCAACCTCTGAGTAAACAAAAGCGTGAGATGTCAGGAGTCATAATCGGTCTCCAGTTACTAGTGGTGAAATCCACCGTGAAACTGATAAACCTCCATGCACAAGAACTTTAATACTGCGTGAGAATCTCTTACATAAGTGTTGGTTGAATAATTGCTGACTACAGCAGGGGAACGTAAATATGCCACTAAAACTCACACCGAATGCATGAGAGTTGACAGGTGTGCGTTATTAATGAAAACTGACCACACCTGATAATGTTGAGAGTTTTCTGAATTTCTATAATGGAAATTTAAATGAATGATTGAAAACAGGTCATGACCAGTATTTTTAAGGGATGGGTTTGAGCTTCCCCTGTTGCCAGTTCACTAGCCGCCACTGGTTTACACAAGTCGTATGCAGATGGCCTCATGGTTCAGGATAACACCAGATCTTCTTTCCCTGTGCAACTTCATTGAAATGACACTCCCACTAGTGACATCAAAGTTACATGGAACCCCTCCAGCCCCAGTCACCTGAAATAACATGCATATAATATTGCATCATGAGCAGGCAAGAAGCTAACCATTAGACTCTGCGGCCTTGGGAAAATAAAAATATAGGTTGCAATTAGACTGAGCATTGGCAGAAAAATCAGTCCCCCCAGAGTGTCTGACTCTACAACAAGACCCATCAAGCAACTGCACACTGTGACCACTTTCAGTGTTAAAAAAAATAACTTCCTAAACTGAAGCTGTAGGCACAATAATCAAACTTAGAATGTATCAATAACAAAGGCAGGGATCGTAAAAACATTCCTACTGACAACAATTATCAGAATTATTTTGTTAATGCCCAAATGCAGTTTTATGAGCTCAGCAATAACCCAAAACTAAATTGCCAAACTGATTTTGTGGCTATATGTGGAATGCATTTAAACTGCCATTCAAAAGTTCCAAATGCTGGAAAAAGTTCTGAGCTCAATCAAGCAACCAGCTGAGGACCTGTGAGGCCCGGAGAATGTGTGATGCATAATGAAGCAAAATATACAGCGACGAAGGCCCTGTAGAATTGTGCAGCTGAAGACCTGCATAATGAAGGAATGGGGGAGAATTCTGCCTGCGCGACTGGACTGACTGATGTGCTCATTGCCCAAGCTCTTCATGAGTCTCTTTAAAAGACATGGCGATGCTACATGCAGAGAAACAGTGTGCCAACTTTTTGGGACTCTGGTGTAGTCATCACATCAAAAATATTCAGTAAACAAGAATACAAATTATGCATTGTTTTTTACTGTTTTCGATGTACTCAACGTTGATTTGACTTTGTTTTTCATTGCTTTTTGATTTTATTTGTACATTTGTTCACTTGCTGTACAAATAGGAGGAACTGTACAGAATATGGCGCTGATAGAAATTGTGTGTTATTGCCAACTGAACTGAACTGTTCGCAAGTTCACTGTACAACCCTGTTTCCAAAAATATTTAGATGCTGTGTAAAAAAAGAGGTAAATAAAAGCAGAATGCAATGATTTGCAAATCATTTAAACTCTTTTTTAATTGAAGAGAGCACAGAGATGACATAACAGATGTTAAAATGAAGAAATTTACATTTTGTTTTTTGAAAAATATCTACTCATTTTGAATTTCATGCTAGCAACATGTTTAAAACCCCTTTGCACTGACATGCAGTATACGCCGGCGTCCGTAAATTCTTAAATTCCTAAATACAAAACCAAAAACCAGTGAAGTTGGCACATTGTGTAAATCATAAATAAAAACAGGATACAATGATTTGCAAATCCTTTTCAACCTATATTCAATTGAATACACAGCAAAGACAAGTTACTTAATGTTCAAACAGGTAAACTTTGTAATTTTTTGCAAATATTAGCTCATTTGGAATTTGATGCCAGCAACATTTTTCAAAAAAGCTGGCGCAAGTGGCAAAAAAGACTGAGAGAGTTGGAACATCCCACAGGTGAATGGGCTAATTGGGAACAGGTGGGTGCTATGATTGGGTATATAAGCAGCTTCCCTGAAATGCTCAGTCATTCACAAACAAGGATGGGGCGAGGGTCACCACTTAGTAAACAAATGCGTGAGACGATTGTCGAACAGTTTAAAAACAACATTCCTCAACGAGCTATAGCAAGAAATTTAGGGATTTCATCATCGACGGTCTGTAATATCGTCAAGAGGTTCAGAGAATCTGGAGAAATCACTGCACGTAAGCGACAAGGCCGAAAACCAACATTGAATGCCCATGACCTTCGATCCCTCAGGCGGTACTGCATCAAAAACTGACATCAGTGTGTAAAGGACATCACCACATGGGCTCAGGAACACTTCAGAAAACCACTGTCAGTAACTGCAGTTCATCGCTACATCTGCAAGTGCAAGTTAAAACTCTACAATGCAAAGCAAAAGCCATTTATCAAAAGCACTCAGAAACGTCGCCGGCTTCGCTGGGCCTAAGCTCATCTAAGATGAACTGATGCAAAGTGGAAAAGTGTTCTGTGGTCTGACGAGTCCACATTTCAAATAGTTTTTGGAAACTGTGGACGTCGTGTCCTTCCGGACCAAAGAGGAAAAGAACCATCCAGACTGTTATGGGCGCAAAGTTCAAAAGCCAGCATCTGTGATGGTATGGGGGTATATTAGTGCCCAAGGCATGGGCAACTTACACATATGTGAAGGCACCATTAATGCTGAAAGGTACATACAGATTTTGGAGCAACATATGTTGCCACCCAAGCAACGTCTTTTTCATGGACGCCCCTGCTTATTTCAGCAAGACAATGCCAAGCCACATTCTGCACGTGTTGTAACAGCATGGCCTCGTAGTAAAAGAGTGCGGGTACTAGACTGGCCTGCCTGTAGTCCAGACCTGTCTCCTATTGAAAATGTGTGGCGCATTATTCCACTGTTATGTCTTATGAAAGGAACCAACTGCAAGTAGTCCAAAGTGCAAAAATCATCCTCTTTATTTGGCCCGAGTCCAGAGCCAGGTAAACACAGTGATGGTACAGAAGGGCAATCCAAAGACAGGCAGGGGTTCACAACCAAAAAGCAGAGGCGACAGGATCAAATCATTAGGCAGTAAGAGCACAGTCAGAAATCTGAATTCAAAAACCAGGGCAGCAAAACAAAGAAATCATAGTCATAGAAAATGGGTCATAATCAGAGAGCAAACAAATCCAGGCAGGCGCAGACAGAAATCGAAATCGGGCAAACAAATGTCACAGAATCACAAACAGATCACTGGCGTACACGAGGCTCAGCAATAGAGAAAAATTGATCAACAGTCTGACAAAGCTAAGTAGAAGCCAGGGACTATATATTCACAGTGGAAAACTTGGGCATTTCATCTTGCAGAAAGCCTGGGCAATTTATCATCTACGACACATGATATCAATCCAGAGAAATCTCTGTACACAAAGGACAAGGTCAATATTAAATGGCAGTGATCTGTAGGCCCTCAGGTGACACTGCGTTAAAAACAGACAGGATTTGTTTGAGGAAATCAATGAATGGGCTCAGGAACACTCTTGCAAACCACTGCCAGTGAACATAGTTTGTCACTGCATCCACAAATGCAAGTTATAACTTCACCTTGTACAGATAAAAACACATATAAACAACATAGCGGAGTAGACCAGACATGCTCAAAGCCCGCTATGGGAAAGGACCATAAAGGTGCTCAACAGCATGGACAGTCAATGCAGAGAAAAGCGCACCTTACCAAAAAAATTCACTCAGGACTATTCTGGTAAAATGCAAAAGCTGGAGCTTCAGCATTTGCTTTTTACCAGAATAGTCCTTAGTGATTTTTTTGGTCAGGTGCGCTTTTCTCTACTTATAAACAACATCCAGAAATGCTGTTGCCTTCCCTGGGCCCAAACTAATTTTAGATTGACTGAGGTGAAGTGCCAAACTGTCTTGTGGTCAGACCAATCAAAATGCGAAACTGTTTTCGGAAATCATTGATGCCGCATCCTCCAAGCTTAAGAGAAGGAAGATCTGCTTGTTATCAGCACTCTGTTCAAAAGTAAGCATCCATTTCAATTTCAATTTATTTGTGTAGCGCTTTTCACAGATAAACTGTCACATAGACGCTTTACAGTCAGAGATCAGTTACTGAAAGGGCAGTGCCCAGCCTATTCCCCACAACAGCAAATGAGGCAAGTTTGGGAGAAAAATCCTCAAACAGTGGTGAGAAAAAACTCCCCAGTGGGAAGAAATCTCAGAAGGAACCCGGCTACAGTGGGGAAGCCCATCCTCCGCGGGCTAGCTAGTTAATAACAAGATGAAGCAAAATAGGATAATTACAATACAGTTCCATTAAAGTCCATCTAAACAGTGGCATCAGTTGCTCGAGGAAGTGGCATGCCGAGGATGGTGCAGAACTGGATCAGGACCGCATCAGGACAGCAGCAGCCAGCGCTCATGGTGAGGGACAGGGCTCGGATAATCCAGGACTCAGGGTTGTAGAGGGAAAGATCCTCGGAAAGAGACAGAAAAAAGTGGGGTGAGGCACTGGATAAAACTACTGCGTATTAATAAAAATACAGTCCTGTGTCATGTGACAAGTGAGAATTTAGGAGCTGACTGGTCAGGAAACAGTCAACACCCCTCCATCCACTTCCTGCAGCACAGAGGCCCTTCACTTACTCCAGGCTGGAAAATCACTTTAGATTTTCTAAACACTAGTACCATATGGACCTCCCCGGTGACTAAGGCTGTAGCAAGCCCTACTGGCACCGTTAATGCATGCTCAGTGCCACTATCCATGATAGTATGGGGCTGCATTAGTGCACATGGCATGGGCAAGTTCCATGTCTGTGAAGCCACCATTAATGTTGAAAAATATGAATAAAAGATTGGGAACAACATTGCTATCCAGATGTTTTGTTTTTGTTTGTTTTTTTTTTTCAGGGAAGGCCTTGCATATTTCAGCAACAAAATACCGAAGGCTTTGCACAGCTGCATAGTTAGACAGTCAGGGTGCTAAACTGATCTGCCTTTGGTCCAGACCTGTCACTTATAATGCTTTCACACCAGGATAGTCTGGGGGACTTTGTTGGTTGGCGGGGAATGATGAAAAATTTCACACCTTCATTTGGTTTGGTTCACTTTCACACTACACTGGTGAAAGCGGACCAAACCGCCCAGACAACATCTTGCAGTTACACCAACTGCTTGTTTGGATCTGTATTGCCTGAAACAGGCAATGACCAGGAAGAAAAAAAGGACGAGGAAGAAGAAAATTCGCCTCGTTGACTGGCCAGGACCGAAAATGGAAATCCATCCCCCTCAGGCTGGTACCCAACAAAAACAAACTATGGAGCAACACCAAATTTATGCAGTCTTAAGGTTTCTGTTTGTACTTTCGTGTTCAAACCTAACTGGTTTTCCACGGGAAGCTGCCCAGTATGAGCAGCAGGCAAGGCAGCGAGCTATCCAGCATGTCTCTTTGGTTCACTTCCTCTCTTTGGTTTGCTGGATAGTCTGTTTGCATTTCCAAGCGAACTGAGACCCACGTTTTCAGGCAGACCAGAGTTCGCTTGGCTGGTCCGCACCAGAGTTTGGATGAGCTTTCACACCTGCCCAAACGAAGCAGACTATCCGAAGAAATAAACTCTGGTCCATTTAAAGCACACCATACAGCTCTGGTGTAAAAGCGCCCTTGCTGACAATATTTGGTGCATTATAAAACAAAATATATGACAAAGGAGGTTATGAAGTCTTGTGCAGCTGAAATCCTATATTGAGCAAGAATAGGAAAAGGTTTTGCTTTCAAAATTACAGCACTCGGTCTCCTCAGTTCTGAAACACTTTCCAGGTGCTGTTAAAAGAGGACGTAATGCAACACTATTGTAAACAATACCCCCATCCCAACTTTTTTTGAAACTTCTTGGTGGCATCAAATTCAAAATGAGCACATATTTTTCAAAAAACAATTACATTTCTCTATTTCAACACATGATGTGCAGTCTTTGTTCCATTTTCCATTAAATGTAGATTCTAAATATAGATTAAATATAGATTTCTGATCTGCAAACTAATCTGTACTATAATGTTACCTTATTAATATTTTTTATGCTATGTTCAGAAGATGTTCATGAAGCAAGTTTCCAAATGTATACATAAAGTCGGTAGATTATAAATTGTATGCTGTCCATTGTATGATTGTCATGTAAAAAAAGAGCATAATGTAATGAATGTATTCACGTGTGTCAGGAAAGTGAAGTTTGATTGAAATGCTTTCAATACTTGAAATCAGGTGTTATAACAGCAAACACTCCTTATTGTCCGTAACTTTGAATGATCCACAAATGTGCATTAAGAATACTAGTGAAAATAAAAATTGAAATATATTTGATGCAATTTCATTTAATAAATATTGACAGGTGCAAATAAATCATGAAATTCACCTCTAGGTTATTCTATAGTTGGTGGAATTGATTGGTAAATTTAAAAAGACTGTTATTTATGCAGATTGCACATTACTTTAAAGAATAAGAATCAATGACTAGTCAGATAGAATTATGGCAAAAAATCTGCTTTCTTTGTTGAATGCAGGCTCACTACTTGTAATTAATGGAACAAAATATATAAGACATAAAAAGAACATTGCCAGAAGTGAGAGAGACTGAAAGAGAGGAAATTGAATTTGAACTCATTTGGCACCTCGCTTTCAATGGTCTAGAAGGCCATTGTTATGGCAAATAGTTCTGGCGAATAGTATAACGCCAAGCGCCATTAACAAAGATTCACGTCAAAGAGTAGATCAACGTCAATGGCGCCAAATGAGTTAAACCCATTTATTTACTCAATCAATTCAAGAGAGTATGAATCCAACAGAAAAACCAGTCCAGCATGCGTATGAAACAGAGCTTGCCATCGTCAATGAACAAAATGTTTTTATAACACCACACAGAATCTAAAGTCCAAACCATTCAACATTCTGTAATAATTTTGATACAATTTCAGTCCGCTTTTTATCATTTTGATCAGTCTGCTAACAGTATCAACATTCAGAGTCATTTATCATGTTCTTCCCATTGATGTAAATGACCATCTCAGCTCAGGCCAGCAGAAAGTCGAACAATTAATACTTTTTACAAATTTCAGTATTTGCAGCCCAGGATATTACTCTGTTCGGAGAGAACATCTCCAAACTCCACAAAGGGCTCCTCTGAAAACAGGAAAGTTAACCACACACAGCCCAAAAAACTGTGAAAAAACTTTTGAGGACAGGAAGGACAAGACTCAGAAGCACTTGTATTTAAAACAAATATAAAAACATTAACAGGCAGGGCAACGTGCAAAACTCTCAACTGTAAATCTCCCACTCTTTTAGTTAGTGGTGGTTTATGTAACATTCTCCATTGAGGCTTCACCTCAGCCCTCAAACCCCGCTGATATCTCCATGGTGAATCAGCATGCTCCCTCAGTTTGACTTTGGTTACCATCTTTACCATGAGCTGATACGTTTTTCCATGTTAAAAAAAATCATTCTCACACACCTACATATGCAGCACTATTTAAAAAACTCAAGAACTGTCAAAATGAGTGTTGGAAATGGATCAGAGGTTGTGGGCAATACAGAGCCCTGGACTTTTGAGACGAGTAGGATCTGTTCAGTCTGTATGAGCTGTTATCTGCACACTCTGAGCTGGTGAGTGAGGAGTCTTTCTGAAGATGCTCCCTACAGAGAAACCAAAGCAAAACAAATCGCTAACTAGGGTCTGCACAGTCCCACCAGTTGGCCCAGTGTGGTGATTCTGGAGGAAGCAAACCACTCCATCACAGAGGTCTCCCGTTCATAGATGGCAGGTTATTTTAAAAGCCAATACAGTAAGCTTGCATTCCAAAACCTTTGCTTCTTCAACAAGTTCCATGCCCTCACCAGCCCCCGATAAAATTCAGAAAACGTTTTTGCCACTACATGCTCTCAACCATATTGAAATATGGAAGTCTGTTTACTGCGGTTCAGAAAATGTGACATTAGTGCCAAAAGAAGAGGTTATCTAGTGACAAGCTTATGCCCTGAAAATACAATACACAGTGCACACTTAAATGGATATTGATTTATTTTAAGTGGGCCTTCATGTAGATGCCCAACATACCGTAGGTTTTCGTGTTATCCTTGTCCATAACAGTGTATTGCACTGCTTCCATGCCGTCACTCCAATCTGTTTTTGAAATCCTGCTTGGTTAGGAGGGACTTGTAGTCCAACTCACGGAGGGGTTAAGAGACCTAGAGGCTCACTCTGTTGAGGAATCAGAGGTGTCAAATCGGGTGTAGAATTTGTTGAGAATATTAGCTTAGGGAAGGGGATGGGGGTTCAGTGCATGGGTGGTCTGCTTGGTAGCTTGTCCAGGTGGAGTCTTGACTCAAAAAAAGGCTTGTTTGGAGTTCATATTTGGGAATTGCTATTCTGGTTTATTTTCATTTCACTTGTTCATTTTTGCCTTAAAATTTTAGTTATTAGTGAAGACCAGCAATCAGCTCTCCATCAAAACTTCCCAGTCCATCCACACAAGACAACCTTGAAGGCATGCAGTAGTATCCTCCAACCATTAGGGGGTGCTATGTTCATGGTTCTTTGTTGCTTAAACTTTTACTTGTAAACAAGAGGTAGGTGGATGACGTTTTAGTCCGCTAGTCTAAGAGATGGAAGACCTCTAAGTGTGTAAGCTCCAGAAATATTGCCATAGCACAGATCTATAGTTTTTTTAAATCTTGTTGGCATCTCTACATCCACGAGATAAATAAACTGGAGGAGTTGTGTCACCAATTCAGCTCGCAAGTCTGGCGGTCGTCTTGGGATGCACATCCTCGGCAACAAGGTGGATGTGTCTATCCACAAATTTTTCTGGAAATGCCTGACCACTGTGTCGCTGTCAATTTCAATCACAGGAGTGGGAAAGTGGGCAATTTTCGCAAGTAAGTTATATTAAGCCTGATCCACGGAGATTAGTGACTTTAAATCATCACTAATACAATGTAAAGCCAGACTTGACTCTAGCTCTTGCTTAGGTAGTCAGCTGGTTAGTCCACAGGCACTCGTATTTTGATAAGGCATGCACATAGGCCTATATACAGTACGTTGTACATATGAATGTTATTCAGGGTTGGTGTGTGGCTCACCAATAAACTATGTGTGAGGTGAAAAGGGGTGTGCATGTGTGAAAGATACCGTGTGTACTGGGGGTGTTGAGTTATGGCTCGATTCAACGTGCTGCACAGCTCCCCAGCTCTCTCCCTTCTGCTCATAAGCCACGTTTAGGACGGCCCTCCGCATCTGAATTACCACAAATATAATCCGCCATCCCCTCCTTTTTACAATTCCCCACAGCTGACCTGCATTGCTCCCAAACGGCAGGAAAAAACACCGCCATGGGGCTATGATAAGAGCCCTGTGCACTCGGCAATGATCGGTTGCCCATGATCGCATCATAGGAGGAGAGAGGGAGTTACGAGAGGAGGCAGGCATCTTATCAGGCTTTTCTGTTTAATTCCCTGTTTAGGCTGCCAAATGTCTGAAACACATGCCAGCTCACCACAAAGAATTATAAAACTCTACAATGACTGTTGCACAGTAGTGATCACTGATCTATTTGGGCAATAATAGACAAATGGTGCTTTGAGCTAACTCTTCTCTCGTTATCGGTCAGAAAAAAGGCCAGATATCAAAAGCGCCGCTGAATGATCATAATTATTTACCGAAATACTAACCAAAGCGCATTTGTTTTCATGGCTTCGAGCGGGAGGTATGCCTGTCTAAATATGGTGGCCAGATGTACTTGGGCCGAGCTTGAACGAATAACATAGTGTCTCCTGTTTATATAGTTTGTTGGTCGATATATTGGTTGTAGGCTGGTAGAGTGAGGTAAAGCCAGCAGCTAATAAAATCACCAAGGAAGAATATAAGGCCATCCAGGTATTTGCTGGCCACGGCGGTATGTACTACGCTATTTGTTTGATGGGATTTCTTGAGAATACTTACAGGAGTAGTTCTCACTTGAATCTACAGGTTGTAGGCATTTGCTGTTCTTCAAGCTGTCTCTCCAGTGCCTTGTGGGCCCCATACTGCCATTGGACTTTAAAGGTGTGCCCTGTAAATCTGAACAGCCTGTCATGGAATTCACTTGCCAGTAAATCCTCTGTTGTCATGACAGTTTTCTTCACACTGATTGTTGACCATTTCTTAGACTCCTCTCCTTCTCCTTCGTTCAGTTTGGCATTGTCTTCCAAAGACCTTTGGGGAAGGACTGCTTCTGTGTTTGAAGGAGGTTTCACTATTGTATGTGGACAGTAGACAGTTTTTACATTTGCCAAATTCGCAGAGACTGGATTTTGCATTCCACATTGCTGTATTTAGACATTTTATGAAGGTTTTTCATTGCAGACAGACCTTGGCTGCACAACTGTGAGTTCTCATGAGTTCTTCACTGACAGGTTTTGCAGTCAGCCTGTGTGTGCACCACAACCAAAAATGATCTTAAGGTGTAGAAAGAAGACTAGGTGGACCGATGTCAATTTTCTGAAAGAAACTTATGATGCAGAGTTTTCATCATGTGGGTAAGCGAACATTTCTGTTTTTATTTTCTTCTTGTTTTGAGTGAGTTTGCCTTTGTCCTGTTGTCGTCATCTGGCTGAACATCTATGGAAAAGAAAGCCCATACTTTCTTTTCGCATTCAGAAGGTACCCGGTTGCTCACCTTTCTTTCAAAGGTCATGAGCACCACATCTGGTCTTTGACTGTGCCTCTTCGAAAAGTCCAGAGTCACCTGTGCAGCCATCTGCAGCCTGTATTATTTTATACATTTTCCTATTGTTATTTTTGCAGTAATTTGTTTCTCCTGTTCCTTCTGGCTGTTTTTGTTTTTATTTCTGATGTCCTCAATTATTGATTCCTGCAATAAAAATCTTCTCCTACCGGTGTTGTTAACTGTTTGATTGTGCAGAAGTGCATCCACTAAATGTGATTCTCCCCCCCCTGCTAAGCCCTGGCACCTCTTCTAGTATTTTTCTTTTTTCCTTTTCCCTCTCAAGTAGGGCAATTAATTGCCTCCCTCTCTCCTGCCTGACATTCCTTCATCCAGCAAGAATACTGTTGCAATTTAGAAATCACTCTCACAGATACTTCTATGATACTTCTGGCCATTAGTCAAATTTCAGTCAGTTTTGCTTTAACTTTTTTTGTCAGACCACCCCGTTATTAACCTATGCAATCTTATTATATTTCATGCAAGTGCTGTTAACTGTTTCCAATTTTAGAGCACTCATCCGCCACTTCAGAGGACATTACATTGACTAAAATTCATTTGCTGTATACTTCACCCTAACCATGACCACCTCTTGCTTTAACCAGACTCTCATCCTAATTTAACTACGCCCTCGGGATGTTGACTTCCTTTCTTTCAATCGAACCTTAAATCACGCGTTCACGCTAAAATTGAATGATTTACTTCATGGCAAACTGCATTGTGTCCCCAAAATGAAGGCAAGTCCCCACAATGTGACTGAAGACAGATTTATCTCCTGATGACGGGAGTAATATATGTTGACACACACATGCCCACACTCACATGCACACTGTAAAAAAAAAAAAAAAAGTTGTCTAAACTGAAAAAGGTTAGTGTCCAGGCTGCCTTAAAATTTCAAGTTAATTGAATTTAAGATTGTTAAGTTGAATATTACCTAAGTTCAATGAGCTTAAAATTTTAAGGCAGCCTGGACACTAACTTTTTTCATTGAGACCTTTTTTTTTGTAAAGTGGCACGCACACACACACGCACGCACACACACACACACACACACTCTTGAAGAGTGCCTTGGGCGATTCATCTTAAAAACACACACTCTGTGCAAAATCATCATTCAATTCCAGCTTCCATTAAGCATTTAACCATCAACTTTCTCTGACCTCGAGGACCCTGTTTGTGGGGCATTCTTTGGCACTGAGGAATTGTCTGGACGTGGTGGTGGAGGAGTGGTCATTGTCCTGGCTCTGGCACCATCCTGAAGTTTTTTTATTTGTTTCTCACCGCTCTTTTCTTCTCTCTGTGTCTGCCACTTTCTTTTTTCTTCCTTCTGTCCTTTCTCTACCTTTCCTTCTCCTCTTTCAAGTATTTCTGCCTTCGTTCAGGTCTGCATCCCAAGGAGCTCAGCAGCGCCGGTGCTTTCCTGCAGCAGCCAACGTCAACATTCATAACACATATATGCACACCATTTTAACACGTCATTTTAGAGTATATAAAAGATAAATGTATAAGATGATATCAAAAATACCAACACATGCTTGAAACATTCATCTAGCCCTCTGAAATCCAGCCCATCACTGCATCTCCACCCTGGTATTGTGCAAAACAGTGACAGAGTGGACAGTGAACATGAGGGCATTTTGTGCAAAAGTTGGCCGTTAGGTGTTTTGAGTGAGGAGCAAACTGGCACTTGGTGACAACAGAGGAAGACTGTTAACAAACTAATTAAACTGATTGCTTTCCATCATAAAAAAATATAATTGGTTGGAAATGTTATACTTTATTGCATCAGATAAGCGTTTCAGACACTGAAAAGAAGGTTGATTATGGAGTGATATTTACTCTGCTTCAGGCAGATTTGATTTGATTGGCTGAGAGAAAAAAAAATCCTCGAGATAAAAAAAATTACTCAACCATCTCTCTAAAAGCTTCCAGTCCTTCTAATCACAAAATGATTGGTTGCCCAGATGGTGGACAGGCAGCACTTTGTTCTTGGATGCCTAGAAATCTCAGTTACACTTTGTTTCATCAGTCCATAAACCTTTATTCCAGAACTTTAGTGACTCATCTCTGTATTTCTTTGCAAATTGAAATCTTGCCTTCTAATTTAAACTACTGATGAGTGGTTTGTATCTTGTGGAATAGCTTCTTCTCCTTATTCCTGCTGTCCAAGTCTTGTTTTGATGGCTGATTGAGATACCTTCACCCTCGCCCTGAGGAAATTGTCTGTATCGTCACTGATGGTCCTGACCTTTTCTTCTCAGCTCTCACAATGACTCTGAAAACAACTGACATTGTGTTCCTTGGTTGACCTGTTCAATGTTTGTTGCTCACTATGCCAGTGGCTTTGTTTCTTTTTCATGCTGTGTTGGTATAGAGCAGTGGTTCTCAGGGGCGCAGAGCAATTGCAGGGGGGGCGCGGGGTGCGGGAAGCGAATTCCCCCCCCCACTGGAGTTCCGAACACCAACAGAAAATTATTTGCATACAGTCCATTCGCTGCCCAGAATTCTGCGATTAAATCGTAAATGCCTGCCTTACTCTCAACATAACTGTTCGCCAAATCATTCATCTAGCCAGCTATTTTCATTAATAATTTGTTATGAATGTAGTTGTTCAAATATATGAAGCTGGTAAAATGAGCTGGTTACAATCAATGTAGTCTCGCAATACCAAACTCGCCGCTTTTTATCCAGCACTGATCTGGCATATTGATAATAAAATGGTAAGTGACACCGAACAAAATCTGATGAATACAAAGCAGAAATAACCGAGATTGTGTCATCCTATTCTCGATAATATGAATGCTCTGTAGGCCTACAGATTATTTTTATCTAGCCTAGCAACTGAACGTTACAATCATATTGGCAGGTTTGCGAGGGGTGTTCATGAATTTTTTTTCGTACTTCGCTGTCGGCTGTTAATATTGGTTGATTATGGTGCTTTCTTTCTGTATCATAGAAACATAATTTTAAGTAGACGGCTATACTCAGGCAGAGGGGTGTGATACAGCCTAATGTATCATGTATTTATACTTTAAAAGAGGTTTTGAAGTATTAAATTTTTGTGTCCTTAATTGGAAAATTACGGTGACCGTTTCCAAACCTGCCAATCGTTTTTAATGTTTCCAGCTAGCCTAGACAAAAATCATCTGTTCAGAGCATTCATATTCTCTATAATAAGCTGACGCGATCTCGGTTAACGTATTTTAACTTAAAAGTGCGAGGCCAGTGAAGAGAGGAAAATGTAACTGTCTCGAGACACTCTTCAGCGGTACGGCACAAGGTTGCTGATTGGCTTTATGAAAGCAAGTTTCTGTCGGTGTCCGGAAAATGCATAAATAGCAATGTTGTTTAATATTAAAAAATAAACCTGTTGCACTGAACATAATTACACAGTCACGGTGCTTGAAAACAGTTACACTTACAAAATAATTACGCTGTGGCTGTGTGTTATTTTGTTATTTCTAATTCTAAAAGTAGCCTAGTTGTAGTTTATGACTACCTACAGTTTATGACCGTTTACTTACATTTTTTCAAAAAAGGTTGAGGTTTATATTAATTACAACGTGTGAAATAAAATGCAATGGACTCTGAAAACAAAATGTGCGTATGTATTACCTATTTTTGTGGAGGGGGGGGACTTGCATAAGCAAGGGTTTATGTACCAAAGGGGGGCCCAGCGGAAAAAGCTTGAGAACCAATGGTATAGAGGTGCTCTATCCCCAATGCGATTTCCCTCTTTCCAAAGCTTCAAAATGGCTTGCTTTTCTAACACGGATGCAGTTTCCAGGGCAAAATCTGGGGCTAAAACCAAGAGAAGACATTTTAAGTCATTGATTGTTTAACTGCGAATCAAAAGCGACACATCTGGACACGAAGAAACATCTGTCACATGTTCCAGTACTTTTGCCCACCGAAAAATTGGGTAGTCAAATATACAAGTTCATATGTTCTAAGTTGTTTAACATATCTCAATGAAAACAGCAGGAAATAAAGGCTGAAATTTGGATCTGTCATCAAATGTCTTTGGATCTAAAACTTAATTGTCTACAGTGAATGGCAAAAACAAAGGAACTGACCTTGACGTTCCAATACAGTTAGAGGGGGTTTGTATATGATGGAAATCCTTGCTGCCTGTCTTTAAAAACCAAGTCAAAGATGGCAGTGGGACTACAATTGATGTTTTGGCATTCTATATAAAACGAGATAAAAGAAATACTGCCTTTATGGCGAGATCTGGAAATCGACACCCAATAAACAGCTTTGTGTTCCTGTTTGTCTTCGGAGAGAACTCGGCAGAAAGTGGCAACATGGATTGTAGGCTAAATTGGGGGACCAGCATCACTTTTTTCTGTTTTGAAGGCAGAACTGGCCAAATATATAGTTTGTCATTCTAAGGCAAACTTAAGCCAACTTTATCTCCACCGCACATTTTAACGCATCAGAAGCTTGTCCAAAGTGCTGTAAAATACAATACACGTGCAAAAAATAAAAGAAATTAGAATTAAGACAAGTGAAAGTGGCTAAACAAACAGATAGTGCATAAAAACTAAAGGTTGAAGTAGCATGAGATGCTAAGACATAAAAATGGCATTTTAAACGAGATTTAAAAGCGGAAATAGAGTGGAAGACTAAATGCGGAGGGGGAGACTGTTCCAAAGCTTAGGAGTGGCGATAGAGAGTGCCCAATCACCCTTGAGCTTCAGTCGTGATCGTGGGTAAAAGTGAAAGTAAACGCTGCTTAGAGGACCTGAGAGACCTTAGGGCAGAGTATGGTTTGAGGAGGTTGAAATGTGCTGAGCTGCAAGACCACGAGGTTCTGTAAAAGCAAAAAGTTACACTTCAAAATCAATATAATATGTAACCGGCAGCCAGAAAAGTGTAGACAGAACAGGAGTTCTGTGTTCCCTCCTCTTTGTACCAATCAGAAACCTTGCGGCAAAATTCTGTACCACCTGGAGCTGAGACGTAGTGGTTAGTGCCACACGCATAGGCCGAAATCTGAATTCAGGAAACCAAACACTGGATATTATTTTCAGTGTATGCACCTAGAAATTATCATAAAGCTAGAGTTCAGAATCACACAAACTCAACCATCATGAGGTGGCCCATAATCTATTGTAGCTGTATGTCCATGACCTGGGCAAGCAATCATATCATATGATTAGAAGGGCTGTAAGCTTTTACAGAGAGGTGAATGTTCTTCATCCGTGGGATTTATTTTTAATCTCATTAGGATGATTATTCACTTAGTTTCACTGAAGTATTGCTGAGCTGTACTGGGTGATTGTCACACCCTGGCACCCATAGTTCTTAAAAGGGCACCAGGGCAAGGGATGAATGAGGACCCAAGTGCAGGGACATGGATTTAATTAAATAATAAGAGTGAGTACAACAAAAGTAAATATAAATTTTAACCCCTTAAACCCTGAGCCTCTTTTTCAAAAAAGGCAAGCCCAAAATGAAATAAGTATATCTCTGCAACTATTTAGTCCATTTGAATGATCTTAGTATCCGAATAAAGGTAAGACTATTTGGTATTTCTGCCCTGGTGTAAAAATCTGTGTATATGTAGCCCTTCTCATTACCCCTCCTGTAACTGAGCGGGCCATAGTGGGTTCGTTTACTAACTATAGCGCTTTAGTGCACACAGCCAGGTGATTAACCTTAAATGAGTGGAGTCCTGGCGCAATATATGTCCCTTCAAACCAAAAGTGTTTTTATTTACGGATGGGTTTTTCTTTTTTTCTTTTTACTAAATAAAAAAAACCCAGTAAAAGGATTCACTTCATTTTAAATAACCAAAATTGTCAGGGTACAGTACTTTACAAAACAGTATAATCAAAGGAAATACCCTCTAGTAGTACATTGGATCTATTTCAGTACCCCCCCCCCCCTTTTTTTTTTTACCAAATAAAAGTTGCCCTTTACCCTCTGGGCCTATGCGACTCTCCCCTTTGATAAACACAAATCAAATAAAATTAGTGGGCTTCAATATGATTCGATCTCAACACGGTATTATGCTGTATTTCAAATAACCTAAAAGGCAGCCAGTATACTCATGGAAAATAGAAAGGGATTTCGCACTCTGGGACACAGAAAATACTCACAACCGCATTGGTGCACCAATGAAAGAAAACAACAACAAAACAAAAAAAAAACCGGCAAACCCCCCAAAAATAACAAACGTTGCAGGCCTGGTAAGAATGTTCATATCTGTTTCGTCCTCAGTGTTTAGTCTTTACTCACGACACCGACGAGCGGCTGGGGTAGGCAAAAGGTGGCAGTGCGCACCTCCCAGGTTAACGTCTTTGTGTCTCAATACTCCCACGTTGCCCAGAGGAACCACTGACGTTACCCAGGTCGCCAGTGGTGCTATCTGGGGCGAGTTGATTCCCTCGACGGCTACTTGGTGGAACCTCAGACGTGCCGGGAAGTCTGAGGCGCTAACCAAATAGCATTCACCGTCTATCGTTATTACACACCACCACTCCGTCGCTGTGTTCTAATCTTATTACAGACGGAGACTGTACCTTTACCGTAGCTGACTAGCGCGCTGCTGTACTGTTCTCCTTGCAAATTAGCATGCCGTTGAACTGTTCTCTCTGTGCAAACTAGCATGCACATCTCACGCACGTTACCTTCTTGCAGTGCACTGTTTCACTCGTAATGAACGGTGAATCACGGCCGCCAGGCACTCAAAACAACTACTGCTAAATGATGATATCTTGGCATACCTACACCTGAACGGTTAATAACACAGAGTAAATACTGAAATGGCTTTCTTACTACGGTAACAACCCCTGGCCGACTTGACCGGAGCTTCTCCGTCTCCCTCTTCTTCTGCTTTTTTTTTTTTCTCTCGTCTCCCGAACTCTCGCGATAACTTCATGAACTCACATACATACTCTCTTTGCACTTTTAGTGTAATGTCTCGTATTGTGTCCTATTTAGTATGTTTGAGCAACGTCTTTTTTATTATTACAATTATAATTTACACAAGAAGAAATAATAAGAAAAAATACAATGTACTAGGATATTAACCATCTACCCCGTTATTGAGGACCAGTAATTTGCCTATTGCAATGCAATCACATGACTCGGAGAGGCTCCCGGGTTACACCCTCCCCCTTCAAACTGTCTGCATGTCCCCATCAGACTGTTGGAACAATACGAATCATCAAACATGCGGTGTTTGCACCGTGCCCCTTGCTGACTAGTATACGTATGGCCTTGTGCTGTATTACTACCGGGCGATCTGAAGGAGTCCCCAACTCCTCGTAAGTTAATTGCATTACTGGCCTTGTTTGTCGCTTCTCTCTGGGGGCACAGCTTTCTGCATCATCTCCTCGGGGGTCAATACTAATAATGACACTGTCCGTGTCAGTTGCTGAGCCTACTGTCAGGTCTACACCAGAGTGTGGCACCCCCACACTATCATCCTCCACTAACCCTTCAGCATCTTCCTCAAGGATGAGGAAATTTTCATCATTCCGACCATCATCCTCACTATGCTCTGCATTAGACTGGGCCCGTGGAGGTGAATCTGTCTCCGACACAACAGGACCTCTAGTCTCTGCGTTCACCGTCTCTTCAAGCGACGGTGGAATGCGAGGCCCCACATACGATGTCAGTCCCGGAGCAAAGCTGTCACTTTCATCATCAGAGGAACTGGGTTCTAAGTCAGTGTATTGTGTATGTCTGGTATGTCTAATTAACCTGTGTTTGGATCGGGTTGAGACTCCCTTGCCATCAGTCGGTAGTACATCCACGTCATTACACTGTGAGACTGGCAGTCTTACTGCATGACTAATGGGCAACAAATGATCCCTATGTAGGGTCCTCGCCGCTCCCGTCCCCTTTTCTGGCTGCACCTGATAAACAGGCACATTGGGCAGCTTGTCCAGGACTACATGTGGAAGTGAACCCCACCTGTCTTTCAACTTCTGCTTGCCAGTCCCTCCTAATGCTCGCACCAGTACCCTGTCACCCTTCTCTAGTACCTGGTGGCATACTGTCAAGTCATAAGCACGTTTGTTCTTTTGATGTCTCTTATTGGAAGCTTCAACAGCTAACTGGTAAGCTCTTTTCAAGTCTCTCCTTAGGTTTTCAACATACTGTCGGTGAGATACCACCTCCTCTGGGTCGAGTACTGTTTGAAAACACACATCTATAGGCAGTCGGGCCTCCCTCCCGAACATTAAGAAATAAGGGGAGTACCCTGTGGCATCGTTCTGTGTGCAGTTGTACGCATGTACAAGTGTGGCTATTTGTTGACTCCACCTCTGCTTCTTCACTGGATCTAAAGTGCCTAACATAGAAAGCAAAGTGCGGTTAAACCGCTCAGGCTGCGGATCTCCTTGAGGGTGATATGGAGTCGTTCTAGATTTCCGTATCCCCAAAATCTCAAGCATCTCCTTGATCAAGTGGCTTTCAAAATCCCTCCCTTGGTCGGAATGGATTCTAGCTGGCAAGCCGTAATTGACAAAAAACCTCTCTACTAGTACTTTTGCTACCGTTGATGCCTTCTGATCCCGAGTGGGATAGGCTTGAGCGTATCTCGTGAAATGGTCTGTCACTACTAAAACATTCATGACTCCACGAGAGTCTGGCTCCAGTGATAAAAAATCAATGCAGACTAGCTCAAGTGGGCCACTACTGGTAAGCTGGTTCAATTCTGCTGCACGTTTGGGGAGAGTCTTCCTAACTAGACACCTGCCACAAGTCCTTACATACTCAGCTATGTCTACTCCCATCTTTGGCCAGAAAAACCTCTCCCTCACCAGGTCAGTGATTCGTTCCATCCCCAAGTGACCCCCGTCATCATGGAGTGACCTCAGTACCTGCAATCTCAGCTGCTGGGGTAGTACAAACTGGGAAATCTCCTTTCCCAACTTCCTGAAAGTGTTGCGATACAACACCCCGTTCTTGATAATCAGACGTGGCCACTCTCTTCGTAATGCACTTAGTTCAGGGGACTCATTCGGGGAGGCGCTTAGGTGCCCAGCCTGCAAGGCTTGCTTAATCTTACTAATAGTGACATCTTCATCCTGCGCCAATCGCAACTCTCTCAAACTAAAAGGCTCCAAGTACCCTCCGCTCACCTGAGCTGAGTGGACGTACGCCTGTGGGATGCATTGTGGCGGTGCACCCAGTTGGTCAATACATCTTGCTAGAGGGTCACTGAGCAATGGAACATGGACACGCTTACAAATGGCTTTCACCCCAGCTGGGGAGATGCACTCTGTCTCGTCCGTTACATTCCGGGACAGAAGGTCAGCATCAACATTCTCCCGCCCTGGCCTATACTGTATGCTAAAATCATATACGGCCAAGGCCGCCAACCACCTATGGCCACAAGCGTTCAACTTAGCACTTGACAGTACATAAGTCAGTGGATTATTATCCGTGCGTACAGTGAAGCGAAGGCCATACAGGTAGTCGTGAAATTTATCCACTACAGCCCATTTCAAGGCAAGAAACTCAAGTTGGTGAACTGGGTAATTACGTTCCGAAGCACTGAGCTTTCTGCTGGCAAATGCTACGGGTCGCAACCCTTCGGGGTACTCTTGGTTGAGCACAGCTCCCAGCCCATCGAAACTGGCGTCCACATGCAGTATGTAAGGGCGATTTGGGTCAGCAAATGCCAAAACAGGGGCCTGAATCAAGCAAGTCTTGATTTTTTGGAAAGCCTCTGTACAAGCGGGAGTCCATCTTTCCCCAAAGGGCCCAGTCTTGCTCAGGTACTGTTTAGTCTGTTTGTGTTGTGCTGGCCGCCCCCTTCGGGGGGGTTCGTAGCCTCGCGTTAGGTCTGTCAGCGGGCGCACGATTGCTGAGTAGCCAGCAATAAACCGTCTGTAATAACCACAAAACCCTAAAAAGGACTGCAACGATTTTAGGTTTGTTGGTTGTGACCATTGAGCCACTGCCTTAATTTTGTCTGGGTCAGTAGAGACACCGTCCTCAGACACAATGTGCCCTACGTACTTCACGCGAGTCTGACAAAACTGACACTTGTCAATTGACACCTTCAACCCCAACTCCTCCAACCGATCCAACACTTTAAACAGTCGCTCCTCGTGTTCTTCAAGGGTGCGACTAAACACTATTACATCATCCAAATATACCAGACACTGTAACAGGTTCATATCTCCAACGGCCTTCTCCATTAAACGTTGGAAAGTAGCAGGAGCGCCCATGATGCCCTGTGGCATACGTTCGAACTGATAAAAACCCAGCGGACATATAAAAGCGGTCTTCTCCTTGTCTTCCTCAGACATGGGGATTTGGTAATAGCCGCTCCGTAAATCCAACACAGAAAACCATTTGCTTCCGGATAAACAATCCAGAGCATCATCAATTCTGGGTACGGTGTACTGATCCGGGATAGTGCGGGTGTTTAGTGTTCTGTAATCAATACACATGCGGACTTTGCCACTCTTTTTCCGGGCCACCACAATGGGTGACGCGTACGGGCTACGTGACTCCTTAATTATCCCCGCAGCCAACAACTCCTGTAAATGCCGTCGCACATCATCTATATCCCCTGGAGCAATACGCCGGGACCGCTCTCGAAAAGGTCGGGGGTCCGAAAGCCTGATGCGATGCTCCACATCTCTAGCCAACCCCACATCCCATTCCTCTACAGAGAACACCTTGGTCCTTTTCGCTAATTTCTGAGCTAACCTGTCACGCCACACCTGCGGTAACGGGGAGTTACGGAAATCAAACAAAGCAGGATCAATGTCATCTGGGGATACCCGGTCCTGCATAAGACCAGTTACCACATCTGCTTTATGGATCTGTGCTATGACCGTCCCTTTAGGAATAGATTTTGTTTTAAGGGAGACATTCTGTAAGAGGACGGTACACCTATTTTTGTCAAGGTCAGCCGGCAGCAACACACATGGAGGTAAAGCCACTCCCTGGGGCAAAGCTTTGGAGCTATCCACAACCAGTATACTAGGGCTCCCCGTTCCATTGATGGTGGCTTTGCCAACAGCTAGACAGGACTCCCCAGGTGTCAAAGTAAGCGGCCCAGGGCCTACCCATTTTACCTGCCCCACATCATCAGAAGCAGTACCATTCATTTTCACACGCGTCAGTGTCGGACGCCCAGCAGTGACTCTCCAGGTTGTCGCGCAACAATACCCAGGTGCTCTTCTAGTTGCCACCGGTTCATGGCGAAAACCTCTGGCATTGGTGCCTATAATTATGGGAACCTGGTCCGGCCCTTGGGGGTCAGGACACACTAATGCCAAAACTGTCTGGGTAAAGAAGTTGCCCTCCTCATCCGGTATCTGTAACGAAACTGCCACGTAACCTAGATATGGGTAATTACTGTCACTTAGACCCCAGATGCATAAACTAGAAATAGGGTGAATGGTGAGATGAGACAAATGTTGATGGTACCACTTTTCAAAAATAATGGTAACAGTAGATCCGCTATCCATTAAAGCTGTGCATGCATGGCCCTCTACGTTCACTGTACTCAGAGATGGCTTTCCCACTAACCCGTCAGGTAACACAGAGGCTCCTGGGGCCTCCACATGGCTTCGCCTTACTGTGCTATGTGTATCAACTGAGTCAGGTTTGTTCTGAGAGAAGTCACAGTCCTCCCCCTTCTGTTTACGCAAGCTACGAATAAGCCGAGTGATGACCTTGCCAGAGTCTTCTTGGGCACTGCACCTAGTAGCTATATGGCCATCCTGCCCACAACGATAACAGAAGTACTCACCTACCCCACTAGAAGGCTGACCTCGCTTACTGTTAGTGAAGCTAGGTTTATGGTAAGAGTCACCTACCCCTTGGGGCTTCCATTCTAGTGGTGTGGTAATGGGCACACTACGGTGGTTCACTGCCATTATCTGTAATTGTTGCTGCAGGTCGGCTACCTGTCTTTGTAATGCCCGTACCTCACCATCACTGTCTAATGTGCTACCGTGTGTGACTACGGTGGCATCAGTCTCTCTGTTGTGTGATGGGTGCTTTGCTTCATTGGCGGTCAGTTTAGCAACTACCACTCTGAGCTTATCAAGTTCCGCTCGCAACCTCGCTGCTTCAGCGGTATTCAGAGGTTCATCATCTGGTACCCTAACCTGTCGGACAGCAGCTTTAGTGCTCAGTGTATTAGACTTCTGCCTCACTGACTGCTGATCTTCCTCTTCACGTATTTCTGTCAGAAGCTGTAAAAATGACGGCGGTGAATTTTTACGCTCACGAAGACGTAACTGTACTAACATAAGGTCTGACTCAATTGCTCCCCGCAACAGTTGCTCAACGCGCACCCGATCTCTCTGAGTGGCTGCTACACCCCCCCTGAAAACCACCTTGGTTAGTGCATGTTCAATGCGCCGCAAGAAATCTGATAATCTCTCACCACTGTTCTGGCGAAGAGCTCTAAAGGCATAATACAGGTCCTCACCGGACACCGAAGAGCCAAAGGCACGGTCAACTGCCTCTAAATAGTCCTTGGGGGTTGCATTGGGGTCACTAGACCGGACCGCTTGGGCTATCTCTAATGCGGGGCCTCTTAAACTCTCAATAATGCGCTTGCGTTTTTCACCAACTGAGCACTCACACTCATCCACCATCAAATGGGCCTGCATCAACCAGGTGTCCAGGGTTTCCTCTCCAGCTGGGGTGGGGGCATTACCTGAAAATGCTCGCAACCTCCTGAAAGCAGTGTTCTCTGGTACCACTGGCCGTTGGGTTTTCTCTAAAATATCCCCTATGGACTTGAAGAACTGGTCTGTAGTGATATTCAGTGACTCAGGGTGAGGCACCGACACTGGGGTCTCCTGGTCGTCATCTGCTAACTCGGGCACACTAAGTGCCCAGGGTTCCCCGCCGCAGGCAGGTACCACGTCTAACGGAATCGCTTTTATATTCACCACCTCACTACAATTACACAAGACTATCAATCCGTTAGTCTGTGGATCAAACATTTTCCCTTTCACTTTGACCCGACCCAAACGTTTGATTGTATGAAGTGTTTCTTCTAATGTGTCTGTACTGACATCTGCTGGGACACCACGTACTACTAAGGCATGATTGGGGTCTACCCCCTCTCCCTTACACCAGTTTATCAACATAGACATTGTTTTGGATAGATTATTAAATCAACTACAACCAACCTATTTTAACTATAACACAAAATAAGAATAACAATACCCACTACTATATCGGTATAGAAAATCCCATCCTCGTCGCCATTTTATGTAGCCCTTCTCATTACCCCTCCTGTAACTGAGCGGGCCATAGTGGGTTCGTTTACTAACTATAGCGCTTTAGTGCACACAGCCAGGTGATTAACCTTAAATGAGTGGAGTCCTGGCGCAATATATGTCCCTTCAAACCAAAAGTGTTTTTATTTACGGATGGGTTTTTCTTTTTTTCTTTTTACTAAATAAAAAAAACCCAGTAAAAGGATTCACTTCATTTTAAATAACCAAAATTGTCAGGGTACAGTACTTTACAAAACAGTATAATCAAAGGAAATACCCTCTAGTAGTACATTGGATCTATTTCAGTAGCCCCCCCCCCCTTTTTTTTTTTACCAAATAAAAGTTGCCCTTTACCCTCTGGGCCTATGCGACTCTCCCCTTTGATAAACACAAATCAAATAAAATTAGTGGGCTTCAATATGATTCGATCTCAACACGGTATTATGCTGTATTTCAAATAACCTAAAAGGCAGCCAGTATACTCATGGAAAATAGAAAGGGATTTCGCACTCTGGGACACAGAAAATACTCACAACCGCATTGGTGCACCAATGAAAGAAAACAACAACAAAACAAAAAAAAAAACCGGCAAACCCCCCAAAAATAACAAACGTTGCAGGCCTGGTAAGAATGTTCATATCTGTTTCGTCCTCAGTGTTTAGTCTTTACTCACGACACCGACGAGCGGCTGGGGTAGGCAAAAGGTGGCAGTGCGCACCTCCCAGGTTAACGTCTTTGTGTCTCAATACTCCCACGTTGCCCAGAGGAACCACTGACGTTACCCAGGTCGCCAGTGGTGCTATCTGGGGCGAGTTGATTCCCTCGACGGCTACTTGGTGGAACCTCAGACGTGCCGGGAAGTCTGAGGCGCTAACCAAATAGCATTCACCGTCTATCGTTATTACACACCACCACTCCGTCGCTGTGTTCTAATCTTATTACAGACGGAGACTGTACCTTTACCGTAGCTGACTAGCGCGCTGCTGTACTGTTCTCCTTGCAAATTAGCATGCCGTTGAACTGTTCTCTCTGTGCAAACTAGCATGCACATCTCACGCACGTTACCTTCTTGCAGTGCACTGTTTCACTCGTAATGAACGGTGAATCACGGCCGCCAGGCACTCAAAACAACTACTGCTAAATGATGATATCTTGGCATACCTACACCTGAACGGTTAATAACACAGAGTAAATACTGAAATGGCTTTCTTACTACGGTAACAACCCCTGGCCGACTTGACCGGAGCTTCTCCGTCTTCTTCTTCTTCTGTTTTTTTTTTTCTCTCTCGTCTCCCGAACTCTCGCGATAACTTCATGAACTCACATACATACTCTCTTTGCACTTTTAGTGTAATGTCTCGTATTGTGTCCTATTTAGTATGTTTGAGCAACGTCTTTTTTATTATTACAATTATAATTTACACAAGAAGAAATAATAAGAAAAAATACAATGTACTAGGATATTAACCATCTACCCCGTTATTGAGGACCAGTAATTTGCCTATTGCAATGCAATCACATGACTCGGAGAGGCTCCCGGGTTACATATATATCACTGAGTCAGAGTAATTGAAGATGGAACACAGTATAAATCAAAGACCTCATTTTGCACCAAGTTTTACTTCTATCCCTTGTTAACTCAATGAGTCTTAAACCTCTAAAAATTTTCAGCGCAGAATCTCACCATTATATTTGTCAAAGTTTATCCTAATCAAGTAAATTAGAACAAAATTAAAGAGGAATGTCGAGGTGGCTTCTCCAAATTGGAAATTCAGGTACCTTGAGTGCCAAATCAGATTTCTCAGAAATTAAACTATAAAACTCATCTAATTTCACTTATATGTCACTACAGGCATACATTCAACCCAAATACAACCAGTTTTAAATTTTTAGAATTGATTTATTATTATTATTATTATTATTATTTCTGCCAGTCCTATAGCCTATACAATTTCCCATTCAAAGACAATAGATACAAAGAAAATGAAGTTTGGCTCCACTGGAGCAGATTCATTTTTTAAAAAAAAGCAACTTAATATGATTATGAATACAAAAAGGGTTAGAAAAATGGGGGGAAAAGTCAAAAGAATAAAAACCCCAGCAACTATTTATACAAGCAAAATGGTACTATTGTCTTACTAAGGCACGCCTGACCAGAGTCTCGAATGCTGATTGCCTGCACTGTAACCCTATACCCTAACCTCTAGGCCAGTGGTCGTCAACCCTGGTCCTGGAGAGCCGCAGTGTCCGCTGGATTTTGACTTTGCTCTACACTTAATTGATGAATGAAAGGAGTTTATTACACCCTTAACTCATCTCACCTGGTGTCTTGGTTTAAATACGGAGGAGAAAACCAAACCCAGCACACCCTGTGCTTTTAGCAAAACTCCTGCACTGAGGGAATACTAAGCTACCCACAAGACTCCAAGAGCCAATTAAATACACAAGCAGGTTGTGACAGAAGTCTACGTAGAAACCAAGATTTGTCAATGTTGTTGGACATTTAGCATTGTTGTAATCAGGACAAAGTAGAGGTTCAAACTAAAGATAAAAGTTTATAGGGCAGGGGTAGCAAGCCCTGCTCCTGGAGAGCCACAGGGTGTGCTGAGTTTGGTTTATCTGCCTTATTTAAACCTAAGGTGAGATGAGTGAAGCATGTAATGAACTGCTTTTGTTCATCAATTAAGTGCAGAGTAACGTCAAAAACCAGCAGACACTGCGGCTCTCCAGGACCAGGGTTGACGACTACTGCTCTAGGGTATACCATTTGACAGCGAAACTGCCGTCAAATTGCCCATATAAAGAATGAGTCAAAAAACAAGTCACTCAACTTTTTTGTACTGTTGTCGTGCCCTCAGTATGCATGCATTTCTGTCAGCAAATGACGGTTGAATATTTACCAGATAATTATAATGAAAATACCACAAACAAACCTGTTAAGCGTTTATATTGTCTTGCTATTTTAGTACATTCGAATGGCCCTAGGACTCGGTTTGACACACTGGGAACGCAAGGCTCTAGCTCAGGCTAGCTTTGTGTGATAAAGGTGCTTTAGGGCTCGTTGGAAATGTCAGAAGCCATAGAATCAAATGTGTACCAGCAAAATCTTACTGACAGCATCACAAGCCAATCACAGAGAGGAAAATACATTGTAAGCAAGCTGAATGCTGAGGAACTGAGAACTTTGAAGCAATGCTTGAGAAGAACACCATGCTGTGAGACTCGCGGGTCTAGTTTCGTTATAACATGGACACATTGAGCTAACAATAGCAAGCGTGGATTCGTCCTCAAACAGTTTATTACAAAATATCAAAGGTAAGCAATGTCTTTGCTCATCGCTGTAGAGTGTAAAGTGTATGCCTGCTTTTCTTTGAGTGTGGTTTCGGTTTAAAATGACAGGGCTCATATCGTTGTATTCTGTGGATTTTCCTCTTTCATTTGAGGTACCGTTTTTATGCATAGCTCAAATTCAGGAGAAATTCTAGCGATTCAGCGCTGATATGATGTTATCCTATTTTTTACTACATGCTCATTTACTTGCTTGGTGCCTCAATTGTGTTCTGTTGTGGTAAAAATGGTCAACACGAGCTTTTTGCCTAATTTCTTTGCGATAAGTGGATATGCCGCATTACAGTGCTGCGATTTGGAAACATGCTGTATTTATTATGCGTAACCACCAACCCCCGGTGCCGGTGCGTAGAGCTTAAAATGTTAAAGATAACAGAAAGGAAGTGCACCTAACTGAAAAAGGAACATGCCCATGAAGGAAGAAACTAAGCTTTAAACAGAAATGGAATGTTAATTAACTAAAAAGAAACAGGCGGCACTAATTAACTGACAACAACTGATGATAAAGGGATAGTTAGGTATTCCAATTTCAGGCTGCCCTTACCTAAGGGGATGGGCATCACAGTGATAAAACCTGGGGCGTTTCAATCATAGGTAATAACCAAATAGAGGAGATAAGATATTTCAATTGATAAAAGCAAATATTGGAAATCATGAACCACATAAAACAGTTTCATTGTCAAAAAATGTTCAGGGAACACTTTTAAGTGATTTCATACATAAATCATATATTTTTTTTGAGGATTAGATCTACAATTTACTTTTGCAAAATTGAAGTTGTGTAGATATGTGACCATTTCTTATTTATGAGGGTGTACTGGTAATCCAGAGTCAGAGTCTGAGTTCCTCTCCAACTGCAGTGTAGTATATCAGAGCATAAAATTAGGTTTTTACCTTCGGCAGAAGGATTGGCGTGATGAGATATAAACTTAAACAGCAGAGCAGACCACAAACATATTCCAGATAATAGTTCAGCAGTTTCAGCTCAGTGAAAAACAAGTAAAAAATAGAACAGGCTCAGTCATTTATATGCCATCTATTCCCTCCATCACCAGCACTGCCTGAAGATACCAATGTCCTTGATCTTATGACACCGACAGCTCTCCTGGTGATTCTTGCCTGTGTGTGCTGTTTACACTGAATGCTTATTTTGAGCAGTCTCATTTATCAAATATGACTGTGCCGCAGGTGAATAACCTGTACTGCACTTGATAATATACAACTCCAAATCAGAAAAGGTTGGCATGGTATGTTAAATAAAAATTAAAACAGTGAAAGCAGTGATTTGTAAATTATCTTTGACCTGTATTATGTTGAAAAGCAGCACAGAAATAGCAGACGAGAATGGAGGGCTTTTGCGTAGTTCTTCTAGTAATTGATTAGTCTTTGAGGGTGGTCTTTGGAGTGAATAGTCGTGGATTTTAAAGATTAATCGCCCAAGACACTCTTCAAAAAAATTTAAAAAGCTTTAATAAATAGGCTTAATCATATTAGAAACGGTAAAATTGCCAACATGTTTCAGCCATGGCAGGCCTTCATCAGGGCACAGTCAATTTCAAAGTATTCTGACAGGTATTTCAAGTCAGCTGTTGAACTAACTCCAACTGGAGTAGGCGGAGTCAGCAAATTGCATAATTAAGATCTAAATCTTAAAATCATATCACAAATGCGCATACAAACAGAGAATAGATCCAGTGTCAAATCACAAACATAGTATCTAAATTATAATAATGAAAATAATTTACCCAGTTATATAGCCTACTACTCATCACGTCTACAGGAATGTCACCAAATCTATAGAGTCATTCAACCCTGGGAATGTCATAGCATTTAGTTTATAAATCCAGTGACTTTTTTTAGGTTAAATATTTTTTGTCTATCACCCCTCCTAGAGGTAAAGGGAACATGATCAATTCATATGGCGGTGAATAAAATATCTTTATCATTATGCGCTTCTTTAAAAATGTTTCGTCAGAGCACGATCACAATTTCCTGTTTTTGCGGCATATCTATGTTCAGCCAAGCCTTCCTGCAGCCGTCATTTTGTACACCCTACATAGAAGGCGTCGCACAAAGAGCATTCAAAAATGTAAATAATAAATGTACTCTTGCAGTTTATGAAATGGTTAGTAAAGAATGTAAGTTGTGTGACCGAATGGGTAAACTCTTTTGCCTTTGATACCATTTCACATGATTCGCAGTGCTCACATTTGAATGTACCGTTAAAGTAAATGAAAGTACTCTCGAAAGTATTAACATTTTCCCCAACATGTTCTTTGACTGACTTTGATACTAACATTGACCTGTTTAGATTTTATAGAAGTCTACATCTCAAAGCTTGGTATTAACTTAATCCAGCATGGTCATCCACATCTATGGATGCCTATACATACAAGTCTCTCACCCCTTTTAAACCAAAGTCACAGTTCTGTCCTAGGATGCAAAATGCTACCTTGGACATTTTTGAGAAAAAGGTTAGTTATGAGATTGGAAAAATTATAACAAGGAAAAACACACAACGTCAATCTAATCTGACAAGAGATGAGCGAGAAGCTCTAAAGGGGCTATCGAATAATGAAAGCATTATAATTCAAAGGGCTGATACAGGAGGAGCGGTAGTTGTATGGGGTTATGAGCAGCATATTAAAGTGGCCCAAAGACAGTTGGGTGATACTACTTTTTATGTCCCCCTAAAGAACAATCCAATTGAAACACTCGTAAAGGGACTTCATCAAATATTCAGCAAGGCCAGGGATGAAGATCTAATCTCAACACAAGAGCTGGAGTTTCTATTTACACCCAACCCTCGGATGGCATCTTTTTACCTCTTACCAAAGGTGCGTAAAAGTATGACGAATCCCGAGACCAGTGATCTCGGGAAACGAGATTCGAATGGAACCTATTTCTAAATATGTGGATTTTTTTTATTAAACCACTGCTTCCATCCCTTCCGGCTTATATACAGGACACAACAGATGTGCTTTGCAAAATTGGAGACTATGACTTTATCGGTCCGGATGCCTTTCTGGTGACTGTGGATGTAGAGGCCCTATACACGAACATTGAACATAACCAAGGACTTACAGCCCTTGACAGACGTCCACACCCACACAGTGCCTCCGCTGACTTCTTGGTGGAACTAACTGACTGGACATTAAATAACAATGTGTTTTTATTTCAGGATAGACTTTTTAAGCAGATCAAAGGCTGCGCAATGGGGACTTGCTTTAGCCCTTCATATGCAGGCCTGTTCATGGGGAAATGGGAGGAAGACGTCGTATTTAGTTGTTTTAATGTCTTTAGAGATAAAATCATTTGGTGGGCAAGATTCATTAACAATATTATTTTGTGGTGGAGGGGCACAGAAAATGAATTATTGTCGTTTCATAGTTACTTAAATGCAGCGAATACCAACGTTAAATTATCTCTTGACTATGACAATGATAAAATACATTTTCTTGAGCTTGAGATTTATAAAGATGTTCAGGGATACCTAGGCTCTACAATAATTAGGAAGGAGGCTCATAAAAACACATTGTTACATGCTAAAATCTTCCACCCACCTACACTAATTAAGAACACTAATTAAGGCAATTTCAGAGACTATGTCGGATCTGTGATAATGATCAAGATTTTGACATTAAGGGCTCAGAATTCATAGACCAGGCGCAGGCATGGTGAATAGAGGGAGTGCCGCGCCAACAGGGTGTGTCCAGGCGTATGTTGCAATTTTGTGCCCAATGTAGCCTAGTGCAAGGACTCTTCTGTCCCGCTTCTGTCCCCCCTTCCGACGCAAGTGGCAAAGAGAGTGGAGAAAAGGCTTAAGTGAGTTTAACACAGCCGTGTCAACTCTTCACCAATAAATTGAGCTCTTCTCCTCACCTTTGAAGTGTTGAAATAAAGAAGCCTCTGTCCTATATCTGCATGATGAGTTAATGTTGCATTTTACTTTACTGCTTCAGGCTTGTTTTCTGCACAGTTTACGTCTATGTTAAGCTTTACGAATATGAGGAATTCTCAAATTATGACAATTAGCGAACTTGAATGGAATTTCAAAACGAAAACTATGTCAGATCATTCAAACTTATGAAGTTGGAATGAAATACGACGGTTGGTCATTTATTTCTTCTGCCTGCATCATAGGTGAGTGAAACGATGGATTTTATCTTCATTTGAAAAACAAAATCTTTGAGATTTTTAGCTCACCTGACGATGAAGTCAGATGAGCATATGTCATGGCCTGTTTGTCCGTCGTTCGTCGTCCATAATCATCTTCTCCTCCGAAACCACTGGGCCTATGAAGCTGAAACTTGACAGGTACCTTCCCATGAGGACACCAAAATTTGTTCAAGGCGTTCCAATCAGATTTCAAACATGGCCGCCATGGCCGCCATATTGAAAATCACATAATTGCACATCTGAAAGCTATTTATGCACATATTCAGCTGAAATTTGCTAAGAAGTCAGTACGTGGCAAGATACATCACATATCATACGGACACTGTGCGCCGGTCTGCCAAATTACCACTGCACAGAAAGTAAACCAGGTTGGAGCTGGCGAGTTTTCTGCACAACTCCGGCGGAAACTTTTTCAACGAAATTGTCACTGCGTCTTGATGAATATGAGACACCTCCCCCTACTACGCCGCCACACCCCTCTCGGCGCTCCTCCGTCTACCTATTTGCCAAAGTGGCTGCGCACGGTGTTGCAACGCGTGAAATTACCACAGCGCGGGCTGCACCAGACGAAATCACCACAGCGCGGGCTGCGCCACGCTGCGCCACCCTGCGCTGAGCCAAGAAATTAGAGCCCTAAAAGTGATGAGATGCAGAGTCGTTTCAGAAAACGGGGTTATTCTCCTTAAGTGTTAGACACAGCCCTGGAGAGGCTCCATTGAACGTAACTCTCTGCTTCACTGAAAACCGGCATCTGCTAAAAAGGAGAGGGTTTTCTTCTCTACACGCTACAGCACAGGTGCGTAAACAATTCGCAATATGATTAAAAAGAACTGTAATCTCCTCCAATGTGACGACTCTCTAAATGATCTCTTTAAAGACCCCCTAATCTTCTCCTTCAGAAGAGCACCTAATTTTGGTGATTGGCTGGTAAATAACTACGCACCAGTCTAAGAAAAGTCTACATGGCTACCCAAAGTACCAAACGATACATTCAAATGTGGGCACTGCAAATTATGTGAAATGGTATCAAAGGCAAAAGGGTTTACCTACCTGGTCACACAACTTACATTCTTTACTAACCATTTCATAAATTGCAAGACTACATTTGTTATTTATATTTTGGAACGCTCTCTGTGCGACACCTTCTATGTAGCGTGTACAAAACGACGGCTGCAGGACTGCTTGGCTGAACATAGATATGCCGCAAAAACAGGAAATTGTGATTGTGCAATGACGAAACATTTCAAAGAAGCGCAGAATGATAAAAATATTTTAATCACGGCCATAGGAATTGCTCATGTTCCCTTTACCTCTAGGAGGGGTGATAGACAAATATTAAACCAAAAAGAAAGTCTCTGGATTTATAAACTAAATGCTATGACATTCCCAGGGTTGAATGACAATATAGATTTGGTGACATTCCTGTAGACGTGATGATTAGTAGGGTATATAACTAACTAAATTATTTTAATTATTATAATTTAGATACTATATTTGTGATTTGACACTGGATCTATTCTGTGTTTGTATGCGCATTTGTGATATGATTTTAAGATTTAGATCTTAATTATGCAATTTGCTGACTCCGCCTACTCCAGTTGGAGTTAGTTCAACAGCTGACTTGAAATACCTGTCAGAACACTTTGTAATTGACTGTGCCCTGATGAAGGCCTGCCATGGCCAAAACATGTTGGCAATTTTACTGTTTCAAATATGATTAAGCCTATTTATTAAAGCTTTTTAAAATTTTTTGAAGAGTGCCTTGGGCGATTCATCTTTAGCAGCACAGAAATGTTTGATAATTCACCATCTGAAATTTGTTGTGTAGTTTGTCGTAATTGTAATGAGTAATGTACACATTACAATTTTGATTCCGGCCACATATTTCAGAAATGATGGGACGGTAAAATATTTATCACTTTGTTATGTGGCCATTCCTTTCCACAGCCCTCAACAAGCGGTTAGGGACTGGAGACATCAAATAAAAAAGAAGTGTATTACCATTCTTTCTGCAAACAAGCCTTAAGGGGTGCGGCAGTACAGAGTCTTTGTTGTCACATTTAGCATTTTTTCATGAAAGCTGCTGAACAGATAACTGGTGATTGAATAAAGATTGGGTATAAAATGAGCACTCGGGAAAGCCACAGCCTTTTATGAGCAAGATTTTGCCACTTGGTGTCGCAACATGGATCCCCACTTTTCGAAAAACTGCCCGAGCAAACAGACAAACCGTGTTTTTTCTAATTAATTTGAATGTCTTGTGTACTGTACATGCTTTTGTTACTGTGTTTTAAATTTCAGCCCATTTAAAGGTAAGCTGATGTATCACGGAAAAAGTTCCAGATGCAGCATTAAAATTTGTGACATGCCCTTCCCCAAAAAAGGAATATTGGTGGTGACAGCAATCTAAAAATTATGCCGGTTAGTTCCTTCGGGTTTTGTGAAACCATATCTGACCAACTTTCTGCAGTAGGTATTTTTTTTTTAACGAATGAGTCCCATTTTGAAACTAATTAGTCTATATGAATTCATTTTTATCATTTGTTCTGTGGGATGTTCCTGGAGCAGTGCAATGGTTTTGTGCATTAGAAAAACAAAAGCTGTGTTCCTGCTTCCTACACAGATGGCTCCCACACAGACCACAGCCATTCTATTCAATGGATTTTGGGAGAGGAACTAATTCTAGAATCTGTGCCATGTGTTTGACTAGAGAAAGGCAATATCAATTAGCTACAGTCTGGGGAATTCTACACATAATGCATGATAATGAAATCTTTTAAAATACGCTTGTAAGTGTACTGATTTTCTTCAATGCAACAAATGTACTAAAACAGTACAAGATAGCAATATAAACGTCCAGTTTTGCATTTGAAAATCAAACTGCAGATGCTATTTTAATTGTCCAGTTGTGCTGGGATTGCATATCCACCATAAGTTCTGATAAGACAGTGTTAAAGACGGGGTAAAAGCTAAGGTTTTTTGTTAAAAAGGAGCGTGAAGAAAATAGGAAATCAGCAAATGGATCATAATTATACAACCCCAATTCCAAAATAGTTGGGACAAAGTGTAAATTGTGAATAAAATCAAAATGCAATGACTTTCAGATCACATGAGCCTATATGTTATTTACAATAGAACACAGATAACATTTAAAATGTTGAAACTGAGACATTTTACATTTTTATCCTCAAAATGGGCCCATTAGAAATTTTCTGGCTGCAACAGGTCTCAAACAAGTAGGGACGCAAGCGAAAAAGGGCTGAAAAAGCTATTCATATTTTAGAGAATCAGCTGAAAGAGCATTGAGCAAGAAATTACATTAACTGGCATCAGGTGTGTAACATGATTGGCTATAAAAGGGATGTCTTAGAGAGTCTCTCAGAAGTAAAGATGGCCAGAGACTCTACAACCTGTGAAGACTTGCGTAAAAAAAATTGTGGAATACTTGAACAACAATGTTCCTCAATGTCAAATTGCAAAGGCTTTGAAGGTTTCATCATCAACAGTGCATAACATCATCAAAAGATTCAGAGAAACTGGAAAAATCTCTGTGCGTAAGGGACAAAGCCAAAGACTTTTACTGGATGCCTGTGATCATCGGGCCCACAGACACCACTGCATCACTCACCAGCATGATTTTGTCATTGACTAAATTACTAAATGGGCCCAGGAATACTTCAAGAAACCACTGTCTGTAAACACAGTCTGCCGTGCCATCCACAGATGCCACCTAAAACTCTATCATGCAAAAAGGAGGCCAATATTGAGCATGATCCAGCTGTGTTCTGTGGGCCAAGGCTCATTTAAAATGGACTGTGGCAAAGTGGCAAAGTGTCCTGTCGTCAGACAAGATGAAATTTGACATTCTTGTTGGAAAGCATGGGTGTTGTGTCCTCCTGACTAAAGAGGAGAAAGACCACCCCTCCTGTTATCAGCGATCAGTTCAAAAATCAGCATCTCTGATGGTATGGGGATGCATTAGTGCATATGGTGTGGGACAATTGCATTTTTTTTTAAAAAGGGCCATGAATGCTAAGAGGTATATAAAGGTTTTAGAGCAACATATGCTCCCTTCCAGACAACATCTATTCCGAGGAAGGCCTTGTGTATTTCAGCAGGACAATGCAAAACCACATACTGCAGCTATAACAACAGCATGACTTCATCGTAGAAGAGTCCCAGCGCTGTGCTGAACTGGCCTGCCTGCAGTCCTGATCTTTTACCAATTGAGAACATTTGGAGCATAATTAAACGATAAGTCGTCTCGTCCGGGACGATATCGTTTTGCGCCCTATCGGATTCCTGGGCCAGCTGGCATTAATTGGGGGTGTTACCCAGACTCTGTTTAAGCTCCTGTTCTGCCTCGCTCTCATTGCTAGAGTGTCAGTGTTTCTTTGGCGCTTTAGTCGGTAAGGTCTCGAGAGAGAGTATTGTCAAGGACTTAGCTCCATAACAGGATTAGTGTTAGTGAGTAAGGGAATCTTTGGTTTATTTCCCTTTTCTTTTGTTTTCTTCGAGCTCGCCTGTTTTCTACCACGGACGGCGTCTGGTCCGTTGGTAGAAATAACGACACTCGCACTATCTGTTTTTAGTCTCTCAGCACGCTGTGAGTATTGCCTTTTATGCCTGGCCACTGCTCTTGGCGTCCACTTCTAGCAGCCATCGCAGTATTAAACAAGATTGGGATCAAATTCCAATGGCTAAACTCATGAAACGTATTTCTTCAATGCTCAGATGCATCCACTCTGTGTTAAAAAGAAGAGGGAATGCTACACCATCGTAAACAGGCCCCTGTCCCAACTTTTTTGAGACCTGTAGCAGCCATCAAATTTGAAATAAGCTCATTTTGTGGAAAAAATTGTAAAATTCTCAGTTACAACATTTGCTATGTTATCTCTGTTCTACTGTGAATAACATAAAGGCTGGCGTGATTTGAAAATCATTTCGTTTTGATTTTATTCACAATTTACACTTTGTCCCAACTATTTCGGAATTGGAGTTGTAAAAATGAAATAGGGAATGGGTTCAATGTAATATTTTAATTCTTCCATTGAATGCATTGGAAGAATCATTTAATGATTTAACACAGCAATAGCAGGATATCTATCCGAAATTTTCTGCTTCATAATAGTCTGATGAGTCATGGAATTCAGTTATTACTATGTCCGAACTAAAGAAGAGTTTATGTCAGCCCAAATCTACTCAAGACCTTGCTTACCTGTAAATTAAATAATGAGGGAATAACATGCACCTGAGGTGCAGCATGGTTTCATGTCCATGTCTTGAACTTGCTGTTTATGATGTTGCAGACAGTAACAATTTTGACATGGAACTTAAACATCTAAAATATGCTAAGGAGAAGAAGAGTCCTGGTCCCAATGGCATAACAGGGCTTGATCTTCATACTTGTCCCGGATCCGTGAAGGCTGAAAATTTGTTCCGGTGACTGAATAAGCTCAGACTTCTCACCCTGCCATGATCTTTATTGAATATTCATACAATCATGCAGTACAATTGATCTTTATACATATATCAGAAGTTAAAATGAATTCTGCCCTCTTATCTTCATTTCTTATGCTGTGTTGCCAGATTGCTTGTTTAGTTTCCGGCCCAAAAAAGATCACAAATTCCCCCAAATGAATAAAAACCACCCCAAAAACATTTACCAAAACTTAGCTATTTATAAAGATATTTATTAAAGGGTTTGTGAACAATAAACTTAATATGTTTTTAAAAGTAGATTTTGTATATATAACCTCATTAAAATCAATCAAAATATACATAGGCAGTTTATCTTTTCTATAAATACACAAAATAATGTCTGTGGCTGCACAGCCACAAAGATAATTAGGTGCCCGTGACGTCATCCGATGACGTCAGAGAGGTCTTCATCTTGCCTAGCCGCTATCAAGGTCTATAGTCGAGGTGGTGTTCTAGCGTCGGCATGTGCAGAAAATATGGGTGACTCCGCAGGCACAGGTGAAATAAATTAGAGAGAGAGTGAGAGAGATTTTCCCCATAGACACACGTCAAATGTCAAGAGAGAGAGAGAGATGGTCACCTAAATAAAAAATTCAACTTAACCTACATGTAGCCTAGAGACAAAGAGAGAGCTCAAGTCGAGCACCTAGTTACAGCATGGCATTCCGCAACACTCGGTGAACTCAAAACACTACAGTAAAGAGACTGCTCTGCTTGAATCAGCAACCTATCAGCCAATCAGAAAATATTATTTCTTGTTGCTAGGTGAAATAGCAGCGCCAAATCTGGTTCTTCACTCGTGCTCTCAATGTAGTGTATTTTGGCTGAAAACAAACCCTGCTCCGATCCAGTGTCACAGGTGGTACCGCAACATCTCTTGTCTGTGACAGACAAAACGATACAAATACACAAAAGAATTATTTAGCCTCTATTATACTGGGGGAGTCCCACTGAAATAAAAAAAAGTACAGGTATGGCTAAACATTATCTTGTTCAAAATCTATCGACTACTCCAGGAGGAAACGCTAGCAAGTTGAAATCAAATTTTTAAGCTCATGTCAAATACCATTCGCGAATGCCGTAGCTGGCCAGCAAACTCATATTCGTGACGCTTAGCACAGCTGTTAGCTGTGTTGTAAAATGCTTGATGTTGCAAAGTAAAAGGAAATATACACGCAACATGCAGATATAAGATAGATAGTTGTATATCGCAACGTTTAATTGCTCGCCTACTTGAGCTACCACTTCTGACAACGAGATGCGACGGATAAAGTGGTCAGCATTCATTCTGCAAATAGCCCACAACGCGCACAAAACCTCCGCGACCGATCTTGGTGTGCTATCTAGTGATAGGCTATTGTAACCGCGCGCATAAATTTGCAGCTGCACGTCCACTGGCGGACACATCTGCACAAAGATACACCTTTGTTCTTCGCGAACGCGCAAAATCCGGATAATCCGTAAATGATGAATTCAATTAATATTTTAATTTGAAACAAGTAACCAAGTTGCCAGTGTCAAAGTAACGAAGTGAAAGTATACTTTTTATCTTTTAAATGTAGTAGAGTAAGAGTCCCTGTTTAAAAAAAAAAAGTAATGTACAAATCCTCAAAAAAAAAAAAACCTGAAGTGCTGTAACGAAGTACATGCACTTAAATTGCACCTTTGAAAACGAGATTATCAACCCCCCCCAGAGAAAATCTCACGCAAGCCCGCATTCAAAACTTGAGAGCCCTGTGTTTCCATCAATGCGATTTTCACCCGGCTCTTGGAGCGGAGCCGTATGCGTATTTTTCCGATTAATTTCACAATAATAGCGTAGCTTAGCCTTTTATATGGAAACACTAAGGATGCACCATGGGCCGCATGCGATGTCCGGCATCTGCCCCGCAGCCTGTCGCATCCACACCTCAGTCGTATTAATGGAAAGAAAGCTTTATATGGCTGCCCCGGGTCATCAATTGAGACCTCTCTGACGTCACTCGGGTCACGTGACCTTGATTCTTGCATAAACGCTACAGGGCGCACTGTCGTGTACATCTGGCCCAAGAAAAACATTATTTCGAAAAATATGTTTCCAAAATACACATATTTTGTATTTTTACTATACATATATTGGATTTTATGTATTAAATGCAGTTATGTAAAGTTAGTTCAGAAACCCCTTAAAGCTGCTGTAACTGATTTGACCATTTTAGCTGGCTTCTTGCCCCTCCCGTAAGTCAGCAGTCCTCGCCCCCCCATCCCCAAGCCACACACGAACGCACATCGGTTTCTGACAGAGGCAGAGATTGAGACCGAAAGCATGGACCAACGACACATTACATCCATCCAGAAACATTAGTGTGAACATGGTGAGGAGATTGTTGTTACAGTATAATTCGCAATGGTCTCTTCAAAAAACTTTTCTGCTGGCCCTTTTAAGGCATGTTACAAATACATGCCATTTCCCAGTTATGCTACAGCATCTCTTTTTGAGAACAAATACCAGAAGCTACCAAGTTTTGCTGCTACACAGCTAATCGAGCTGTAGTCGGCCACAAATGACAACAGTAAATTTATAAACTAACATTAGAAGGATTAAAAACCACCAATGGGACTACCCGAGACAAATAAAACTGCATAACTACCAGAGTAAAACATAGCTTACCTGTTCAGTAGCTGCAAGGCTAGTTGTGCATCACTTTTTAGACCCTTAGATTCCTTGTTTTCTAAACCTCCCAAAAGCAGCACCAATATGTACATGGCTCTTGGCCATCTCCCGTTTTTTCCATCTTTACTCTCTGTTCCACTACCAGTTCTTTTGTCCACCGTCTCTTGTAGCACTGGGATCGGAAGCTTCATCTGTTCTGCTGCATAGGCTTGCAGCCACTGGCTATCTCTACAGCAAGTAGCAACCTGCAATTAATGCCACTGAAGGCGATTTCCTATCTTGGCTTGCCACACGCATCTTTGACTGTCACAGACACGCCCCCCTCGCTCACCGACCAATGGTGACATTCACTTTCTTTTAAAAGTGCTCTTCTTCTCGACTGCTGTCGATCACCGCATACAGATACTGTAGACCATCACCCATTGAAGTCACGAAAATCCGATGGGTCACATTTTTCGGGGGAACAGCATGCGTTCACAGGCAGAGAACTGCCTCATTACGGCGTTCTCTCACCTAATCGGATAGAGGCATTGGGTGACTCCAGAATTTTATACACTGCTTTACTGCAGAGGACAGTGACTGAGAGACCTGTGTTATGGACCAGATTCTCGAAATCAATTATCTCTGTCAGAATGTGGAGCTATTTAATACTTTTTCAACAACAAAAACACTCTTACTGCAGCTTTAAGCACATAATATTAACCTTCAGCAGTTCAAATACATGCAATAATGTTTCACCTGAAACCCACAAAAGATCTGAGCAAAAATGTATAGCCTCACTAACTATATGTATTCACAGATGCACAAACATATACAAATTGGGGAGAAAAGTAACCCAATCGTAACTACTGTTAGCCTGTCAAAAACAAAATAATTAGATAGAGCTGTTCAGAACTTTAACTTTAACTTCATCTGGCCTTAAGTTTCAGAATGACCAGACTCACCATGCGACGATACACCCTCGCAGGAAAGAAATGGCACAAACTAGCTGAACAAATTGCCCCCTATTTACTTACTAACAAAGAATGTTGTGTTTTTGGAGTGGTACATCATACAAAAACAAATTAACCTGTACACAAAAATTTGTAGTCAAGAGTGCAGGGACTCACCAATATCCGGTATGCCCTCTGCTAAAATACGGTGCCAGAATGGATTTGCTTGTAGCATGCACTTGATTCTGTCACTACCGTAGCGGTAGCTTAACTGCTCCAGTTTCATCGCTCGCTCACTAGCAATATTCAATAAATCATCTACAGAGTTTACTGACACATGAAGTGCAATGTCAGTGAGATGCCTCTTCAAGGTTAACTACTTTTTGCTGGCCATTGGCAATGTCACACATTCAGTGTCTGGTACCGTGTTTTTACAGTGAGTGAGCAAGTTCCAAGAACTGCAGTTTTTATTTGCAGCATATTCTTTTAAGGTTTTGTGAAGGGGGCTAGCTAATATAGGTACTCAAGATTTTGCAATGTGTTTTATACACATCCGCTTTGTCATTGTGCCCATTCCTTTAGATCAATGTCATTTTCCCACTCTTTACATTAACATTATGTTTATCTTTTTAGTTTATTATGATTATACTGTAGGTGCAGCAGCTTAAAAAGGGCAACATTTAAATGGCTATCCAATGTAAATAATAACTAATAAAATTAGTTTATTAATTATTTATTAAAACTTTAATAAAAATATTAAAATTCCTCCCACGAGGCACCAAAATGCGTCTGGGAATCTGCCTTTACGATACGTAAAATAGCAAGGATGGATTATTCAGACGTTTCGTCCTAATAATCCTTCCCCGCAAGATAACCATTTGATTCAGCAGGAAACCTGCAAATTTAGTATCCAGTCTCATAAAATTACTAAAATAACCAAAAATATGGTATTTTAATTAATAACTTAAAATAACAAATATTAATGGTTGAAGAAAACAATTTAATTAATAATCTGAAGCAATTTTGGAGTTCTACATAGGCTATTTTTTACAGCACCAAAACAGACAACAGGTTTAATAAATGAATTCATTAAACAAACAAACACAGAATATACATGAGCTAATCTACGGAAGGACTATATATGAACTTGGCAGAGTAACAATGGTGTGTGTGTACGTGCAAGTGTGCATGTGTGTTCTGCTGGTGCGCGTGCAGGATACACGCGTGTGCGCTATTTTGGCAGTGGGCAGGTGCGTGTCCACGCGCGTGGGAGATGCGGGTGTGTGCTTGTGGGCACAAGTTCCTTTGTCTTGGGACAGATTCTTTCAGCGCGGGGGCTGCATAGAATTTCTAAATGTAGCCATAGGCGGGTGATGCGCAGCTGGATAACTCCATTTAGCTTCAGCGAATTGCGAGAAGAGTTTGCTTCAGCTCATACGCAATTTTTATTACCAATTGAGTTATCATCCATAATACGGCATGTGTGTTAGTTAATTGCAGCATTAGAAAGTTAGCCAGGAAAAAGATTATGCATGTAAAAACAAACAATCAATGGCTATTTAACTTCATGAAATATAAAAACGGACATGATGCGATTATACAATTACATCAGTAATGGACAACTTAAATTCGGTACAGTTTAAGTTGAAAACCGCTAAACTGCATTACTGCCTGGAATGTTCAGTTAGTCTTACTGAAGTTCCTAGCTTGGGATTCCTCTCTGGGTCCATTAAACATCGCAGTTCTGGCGAGGATGTCCTGCGGGGTGCGCAGATCCAAAGTTCTGTGTCCACTTGGAGTTGCATGCTGCTTTGCTGAGGTAGTCGCGAGGAATCTTCTTTTTCAGAGTTGTTCCAAGTCCAACTAGCAGTAGCACCGGACATAAGCTAGTTTAACGATATTTGCAGTCCTGAACTTAAATGGAGATTGATGTGAGCACTCTGCTGATAGGCCAAATGAAATTGCGCAGAATGCGTGAATTCCAATACAAGTGCCGTCTTTTCGCTTGAAAAGAGTCTGGCCTTCCCTGGGGGGAGATGGGCTAAGAGCAAGCGCATTGGGCCCGAGGAGGGTGAGGGAGCGTGTGAGCTCACGTTCGTTGTAGGACTGCACAAATAATAGGTGTAACAATATGGCCTTGGCTACCTCCTCTCAATGAAAGTGGCTGAAATGTGGCTGAATCCCAAAACAGCCCAAAATGTGTCCACCCACCCAAGGTTATTTTATGCCCCCACGCAATCCAAGTGAAAACCGCCTAATTGGGCAGGAAACTGGCAACACTCTGTCTTATTTGTTATGAAGAAGTGTTATCTAGTTAGTCGAAGGTGCAAGACTGATCAGGCGGAAACAATGGCCAGGCATACGACCACAAGCCAAAAAAAATAGGAAAGTTGTGACAGGAAGACAAGCATGCAAGGGATTGTGACCGTGACAAGAATCTGGGATGCAAGAAGTTTCAAAAAAATTGGATAAAATACAAACTTTGTGGTTAGAACCCCGGCGTACCCACTGGCAGGGGTCGGCAGCATTTTCAGAGTAGCGCACAATTGACCATTGCGCTACAGGGTTCCAAATTGGGAAGGGACTTCCGGATTTGGGGATAAAATAGTAGCTTTGTTCATTGCTCCAGCGCCTCCTGCTGGCCAGACGGGCGCTCGTCAGGAAGATTCTGGGTTTGTTCATGTCCGGGTATCCTCCGTCCTAGTTCTGAACTTACGAGGATTCAACCAATGAGTGTATAAGAATCAGTGGCTGACGAGCACGTGCTTCGGAGGAGAGTCGTGAGCTGTCTTCACTATCCTGAGTTGGCAGCAAGGGGTCGCATACGAGCAAGCTTTGTACATAGTTCACCAATTGAGCATTCCAGATTTGGGTGGGATTGGAGATGTCAAATTTATTAAAAAAAAAAAATAAAAAAAATACTAACTTTGTAATTTGACTACCTCCGATATGATGACACCAAAGGCCTCATGCGGTGTGACACACATATGCACATATGGGAATGGAAAGGACATCAAAATCTATTATGGTGCCAAGTACAAACAATAGGAAGAAAGAAACATTGTCAACACAATGTTCCAAGAGAACCTGAGTGGGCCACCCAAAAGATGAAAGACCAAACAGCTATGCCACGTACCTCAACTGCAGAGAAACCTATCGCTAAACTAATACTGCAGCATTCAACAAGATATTGCTCTTACCCAATGCCCTGTGCATGGTTATGGTTTTTGGTCATGTTTATGTTCATGTTCCGTGTTCATGATTTTGTCTTTTATTTATTCTTTTTGGTTATTGTAATACTCAGGTGTTTAGTTCATTCCATTTCTCAGTTCCATTGCACTTGTCTCCCCAGTCTTGAGATCTAGTTGGTTCAGTTCGTCTTCCCTGTCTGCATGCCCACTTACTTCGGGTGATTTAAATGAATTCCAGTGTTTAAAATATTCCTTTGATTCTCGTTTACTTCCTTCGTCTTTCTGTTCTGATTACTAACAAGACTAACTAACAAGACTATTTTGTATCATAGTCTACTAACACAACTAATCCATGTATATAGATTACTAACTTACTAACGAGCACTCTACTTAAATCTGTAAAGTTGCACCGCTACTAATCTAGACTAATTCCCTCTCAACAATCGCCCTGTTCTAATCTCCGCCTCTTGCTCAGCTCTCCCTGTCTTCTCCGGAGTTTCAGCGAGATCTCAAACACGTCCTTAATTACTTTTCTGCTCTCATTATCTGTGCACGTAGAACTCATGGACCGTAGCTGTTTAAATGTCATAGGCTTTCTATGTGATTCCCGTCCGTGTCTTGGCTTTCGCCAGTTTTCGCGGTTAGGGTTTCCCTCATGATTCCCCCATTGAAATTAGTCTGACTCAGTTCATCTGTTCCCTGCATAGCATGTGACTTCCCTTATGTGTATTTAAGCAGTTTTTTCACTCACAGCTCTTGTCAGAACATTGATCAATATTTCTTTGTGCAGAGCGCCTTGTATGCCATTGAGTATTGTTTCTCTTCTACTGGATTGTCTGACTTTGATTCTTGCAATTGCCCCTTTTGTATTGTTTTTGTCGTTCTGGATTACGACCCATTTTTGTATGACCACGATTTCTGTGTTTGGATGCCCTGTGTATGACCCTTGGCATTGTTCATCGACTATGACTTTTTGCCTATTTTTTTTACCTCTGCCTGTCTAGTCGACACTGTTTTTGGATTTCGTATTTGTGGCTTGGAAATTCCTGTGTTTTTTGGCTTTGACTCGGACTCAAATAAAGGCATACGTTTTTTTTATTTCTCTGTTTCGCGAGTGGTTCCTGAACGTACCGTCACATGCCCACAGTATTTCTAAAAAATACAGGCCATTTACTGCACCTATTCTGCATGGATTTGTACCCTTGATGAGGCAAAAGGGATCAACATTAGGGATACATATTGTACGGACAAATCGTGCTAGACTTTTTTAGGTTATATTTCCAAAGTCGAAACACAGTCAATGCAGTCATTGGGGATGAATATATTAATCACTGCAGTAATTATCCAGTGGAATGCTCTAACCTTTTCGCATGGTCAAATCCAGGTGGTGACTTTTCTTTTAGGTCAGGCAGTGTATGACCTCAAGATGTATGAAATAATCTGTTTCATTTAAGTTTTAGTGCTTTTCATTATATAAATCAAAAAGAAATTTAAATAAAAGTGTTTAAATAAAGTGTATAACTGTGCCATTAAATTCCATGTGATATTCTAGGCTTTTTCTATAGGCTTGTAAAATCTTCTGTGGCCTAGTGACTTTTTTTCAGTCTCAAGCCTGACTGGCTATCGGCAAAAAAAAAAAAGAGGCATACGCCCCAAATTGGAAGGATAGAAATGCTAGTTCATAACCCCCCCCCGCATACACATTATTTACAGTATAGAAATGCATATAAATGTGCATGCAGTGGTTAAATTTGGATTTGCGACATAAGGGGGCCCTGTGGCTTCAAGATTGACACAGGTGTGCGCACAGACAACAAAATCGGAAATCTTACTAACCAAGTACAAGCATGATAACACAAATATCAAATTGAAAATGTGACAACAAATAAACTAGAACTACCCAAGATATTCAGCTCGACACTTTTATAATTGAATTTAATCATGATTGGATTGATTTCTGAACATAGCCACCAAAAGATGGGAGGTAATGTAAAAAAAAAAAAAAATTTGAAGAGAATACCAGTGCATCAATGCGCATTATTCCTCGTGAAGCTGTCGACTGGGCTTTTAAAAATGTGTCACCTTCTTCCTCTTTGGTTTACTCATTTCGTTCATCATTTAGCCTACCTCTAAAATGTCGAAATAGATTGGACATACATTTATGCAACATCTATCATAGTTGCCAACTTTCGAGACAAACTGTTTATAAAGCTGGCGATCCAGTTACGCGTCTCCTGAATGACCTGAATATCAAGAGTGGTCAATGTGCTGTTGTGTTGTTTTCAACGTAAAACAAAGGTCATTTTCAAATGAATGTTTTCACTTTTATCTTCAACATGCCATCCATACTGCTCACACTTCATCTTAAGTTCCATGTTTAATTCTGAAGTCTTAATTCATCACAGCACCTCCATGCCCACATTAGACAGCTGATACTCCTTGTGGCTTTACAATAGTTCTTCTATGGAAAAATGCTCAAGTCTGGTATGAAAATAAGGGGACAGAAAGAAAAGCAATCTCCTCAGTTAATCTTATTACATTTCTGTCGCATTCTATCAATCCTCCTTTCATTATTTTTTCATAAAAAAGCCCCCATGCTTAAAACAAAGAGCCATCATTTTAATTAAAACCAACTTGCATGGTATTTGAATAAAGCGCTTTATTCTAGACTAATGAATTTTTCATCAGTTAGTTATTAACATTCTCTCATCTTCTGCACAGCACTGGGAAATGACAATTAACTTTTTTCTGCCGAACGGACAAGTGTTTGTTGAGCCGAAGATGAAGTGAAACTCAAGGGTGAAGTCTTCTGGGAGAAAAGAAGGAATAAACGTTTGATTGACGCAAAGTTTACAAGATAATTATGCGGAAGGTGAACTCCCCCAAGGGCCTCTCTGTAAAGTTTGCTCCATTAACTAGAGGATTGGGGTTAGGCAGGAAATTGAGATGACTGACAATGGTTTAAATAAGTAATCTGTAGGAGAGGCACTGTGAGAATTAAAAAAAAAAAAGAAATGGCTCTGCAGCAATAACACTTAATTGCAAACAGTTTTAGATCACAGTGCTTCAAATCCACTTGTAAGATCATAAGTGTTTCCAACCCTGGATCAATAGGTCGGAAGAAAGGGAAACCACAGGGAGATTAGTGCCAATATAGTACATTTCAACCTTCATGAACCGAACACAGGCTCTGAGCAGTCTCTTCTTAAGACTCCTCACCTTGGCTTTGTGTACATTACCAGGCTGCATTGACGCAAATCAGATTTTTTTAGTTTTAATGTGACACATCTGATATTTACTGGGCTGTGCGGACACTTGAATCCTGTGTTACATCCTATCTTCAAATCAGAATTGGGCCACTTTCATATGTGGTCCCAGATCAGATACAACTCATTTACATGGCATGAATGAGAATGAACAGATCGAAATCCATGAGATTTTTGCCTGCATGCATGAGCTGAGCGCTGTTGAATCAGCAAAAGCTAGTTGTCTGGCTTTTTTTTGCCTTCTTGACCTTGCGTACATTTGGCACACTCATCCATGCATTCAGCACACACGCATCCATTTTCTCAGTTTGAATCAGGCTTTAATACCGTAAGCCCTCTCATAAATGTGATGTTTTTTGTTGTTGATGACGCAGATGACCGATGCAAAAACATACCAAAGTGCGTATGCCTGCCATTTTGGAGGAAAGATGCATTCACATTGTGATGGATGGTAACAGGACACCAGGTGCCACAACCAGTGAGAGAAAGAACTTAGAGCAGCTCAGCTAAGAGACAAACACAGAAAAGTCCGCAACACGGAAGCAGTGCGAGAGAAAATAAACTACAAGAATGAAGATAGAAAATTTCTAAACGAAGTAATTCCTAATAATAAATGGAATATCACAAATCACTTGGAAATCTGACCAGAGATTTTCTCCGGCCGAAGTGCTAGAAACAAACAGACACTCTAGCGATAGGTGTGGTGAACCCCCGGCCATATATTTAGAATCCGGAAAACTCAGTCCCAGAACAATCAGCCAGCTGGGCCAGGGATTCGATGGAAAAGAAACCTGATGTTGTCACCAGACAATAGAACAAAGAAAGGTCCAACAAACAAACACACACCTAAACAATGACACACATTGCTGATAGATGCAGGTGACCTGACATTATGAATGTGCACCATCAAGATAGGCAAATACGATTAGAGAAAAAATCGGAATTGAATTCTGAGGCTTGTAATTTGAACGTAGCTCTTGACACCATACTAGAGAGAGAGATAATGAGAAAGAGAGAGAGAGATTCACATAGCCAGCCTCCTTTTGGCTGCGTCCCAGAATTTCCATACAAGGACCAGGTGAATGAGGAGGCCGCAGCCCTGCCTGTCCTCCCTCCAGCGCTCGTCTGGAAATGGATAAGACAAACTGCAACCCACAAACTGGCAGGGGCGTGAAAATGATAAAAAGTACAAAAAAAGTGCCACTCAGTCCATGCTATTACATACATCTATATGAAACCAAAAAGGACCGGAAACAGGTCTTTTGGATTTTGACATATGATGAGCCTGATGAGTTTTTCCGTATTTTTCTGCCATAATATAACCATGTGAAGTTTCCATTTCACCTCATTCCAAAGGTAGGATCTTTGCTCATCATCTGATTGAACGGAAGTCATGTTATGTTTGTAGAATCAGCTTCAGACGTGTGCTTTATAGCATGATTATTTATCCAGCTAATGTGTTTGTTTCACATAGGTAAGCTTTTGTTTAGAGAGGGATAATCGTGATCAGCCACAATGCTGAGTCAAACCCTACATTTCTTATAATTTTTTGGTTGATATTGGGGCCTACAGTATGTCATGAAGACATTCCCCACACCAGGAACCGCCAATTCCACTCACACTTTTCACAAAAAAAATGCAGGTAGTATTGATGATGGATCCATGGAGTCATGCTGTCTTCAGCAAATTCTGATTCAGCCATCCTCACATTGAAACAAAATGGAGATTTCTCTAATCAGGCGACATCCAGTCCTCCAATAGTCCACTCTAGGAGCTCATGTGCTAACTGTAGCTTTAACTTGCGGTTATTTGCTTATTTTAGATGGGAGCAGAAATCAGCACAGTGTTCTGCAGCATAGACATTGCAATGTTTGCCGCATTCAGTGATCTGCAATGCCATCCTGCAGAGCACCATTGTATACTGCTTTTTTATTTGAACATTTGTGCCCTAGTTGGTTGCTCCAACAAGTCTGCTCATTCTCCTCTCTCCCCTCTCAAAAACTAATTTTCAAAAAAAATTTTATCAGCCACAGAACTGCTGCTACCTGGACGGTTTATTTCTTTATTTATTTTCAACTTCTCGACCATTTTCTGCAAACTCTAGATACAGGGATGCTGTGTGTGAAAATCCCTGGAGGGAAGCTGTTTGACAGATACTAGAATCACCACCCCCGGCATCAACAATAAAATCATCAAAGTGCCGGTGATTATGCAGGATATTTGTTTTAAAATTAGTGGTCAGTGAGTGCATATACTGTATTAGGATTAATGATTAAAATCCAGAAAGGCAAAAATATGAGTCACAAAAAGTCAAAGGCAAATGAGTCCAATACACCACCTGCTGCCTGGCTGTAGGCACAACTGAAAGGCCGAATCGGGGTCCTTTAAAACCCTTTGTACCCAGTGCTGCTATACACTTTGTCGACAGCACAATTAAATTCCATTTAATTTGGAGGAGTTATTCAAGAATGAGGCTGGCACCATACTGATAAAGAAAAATTGAAGATAAAAAGCGAAACACTCGGAGACAACAGCTGCATATCGTAAATATGGGACAGCACACACCCCCCTTCACTGTTATAAACTTGCAACTTTTGTTGCCAGTTATTTTAACTGTAATTTTACAATGAGAATTACGACAGAGTTCCGTGTATGTTAAGTGTAAACCGCAGTTAAATGCACGCAGGACTCCACTTACAGTTGAAATAACTGGCAAAAAAAGGTGCTAACAGTGTTCCTGAGGGACATTTGTTTAATTGATGCTGTCCATGTTTCAAAGGCTTTTTATTGTTTGGAGAAGAAATCAGTCATTGAAACTCAATATAATTGCAAAATGTTCCCCAGTTGAAACTAAGGCAGCTTTTTAAAATTTTCCTTTTTAGAAAACACTTTAATGCATTTCGATAGGATAACATGTTGCATTATGTCATATGGCTGCAATTGTTTGCTTTCTCCAAAATGATTATTTTGGCTTATTGTGCCGTTTGGGAGCCAATTGTGGCTAATAGGGTGGTGATAATGGAAGATGATAAGTTTAAGGTAGTTTCAAGATTGTTTCCTGACAATTCAGGACAGACTGAAAATGAAACAGATGTGTTTACTTCACTGGGCAGACTTTCCTGTATTGATAGAGCAGACCAGAGACTAAAACAAAACTACCACACAAAATAACCAAAATTTAATCAAATTATTTCTGGCAGTGGTGTCTGTCACCATCTGCTCAATTAAAAAACTCCTGATTTACAACAAACAATCATTACTGACTGCTGCAGGTATCTATTTATGCCCCATTAAGGCAATTAAATTTGTGGATAATAAATTCATTTAATAAACTGGAAAGGAGAATGTCTACTTTCTTAGATTCTGAAAAGCTACTGGATTAAATTTCTCTTACAAACACTACACTTAAATATTAAGCAATATTATGCTAAATATAATGGTCAAAATAGAGTTTGTGTGAACTTTTAGCAGAACATTGTGTGCGATGTCACTCGAAGCTTTTGGATGCTCACTGGTTTGTTTACATGACTGTGTCTGTATGCGTGTGTGTCTGCAAGGTGTTTTTCAGTTGTAAATTGAGACATTCTCAGAGATGTGTGCATGGTTTCAGTAATATATGTTCACGGTTTGTGTGAGAGTAAAAGACTGAAATAAGTTAATTAGGTCCGAGGAGTAACTCATTTCATTCAAAGTACAGGTGGTGGTGATAAGCAGACAACAAGCAATGAATTAAACAATCTACAGGAAGCAAAATGGGACGAAAACACAAATCAACAGGAGTAGGAAATCTTCACTTCTGCCTGTGGGCACCTGCCTCTGTGTAATTTTTGGCACTTTCCCTGTTTCTGTCTCAGAATGGAAAACAGGGACTGTCGCTGACCGACTACGGTAAGGGCAGACATCCATAAATGGGCAAAAACTGGGTTTTCTCTAAGGCCCGTGTGCACACGTGTTGCTCACATAGATGGCATCAAATGGTACTAGCAGACCAGAAGGGCACAGCTATCATGGCAACTTGATATTACCACGTTAACGCATGGATGTCAAGTTATGTCAACTGAGTGAAGAGTATAAGAGAGATATAAGGTCATGTCCTGTTTGGGTTGCTTGGCTTCGAATTAGCTCTAGATTTTCAAAACCATTAGTTCATTAAAGCCCATTTGATAACTGTGAGGCTTAGTCTTCAGATCATCTTTCGCAAATTTGGTGAAAATTGGACAGAATTTGTAGCCTGTGAGAAATTTTAAAACACCTTGATAAAACCTTATATTGGCAGCCATGTCAGGTTTTCATGTCGCCTCCTTTGGACCTCCCACTTTATTATTATTCTCAAAATTTTCTTTTTTATTTTTGTTTATTTATATAAATTGTTTATTTATGGTAAACACAACAGTTATCAGCCAAAACACATTTTTATAACCGAGCTGCAGTTATAACTGTGCCCCTAATGGTCAAATGATGCAAATTTTTGTGCTGCTTCAAAATGTGGTCCTGAGTATATAAACTAAGTTTGGATTTGACACATCGAAGTACTGCTGAGGTTTGACCTCACTTCTGCTCAGTGGCTTTGCCGCCGATTATCATTGGCTGTGATGGGCAAACATTTTCAAAAATCAAAAATCCAGGAATTACTTTATAAGGCTAAGTCTGGAAATCATCTGCAGTGTATTTGGTGAAAATTGGAAAAGAATTATGGTCTGCGAAAAATGTAAACTTTTTTTTTAAATCCACTATGGCAGAAAATATACTATGGCAGAAATTAATGTTATTTATAACAGAATTCTCGGTCAGTTGGGAATACAGTTCAAAAGTTATGCGCAGTGCATAAACGCATCTCCACATTTGACCCAGTGGTGGCTTGAGGCAGAGACCTAAAACCTCATGAAAAGGAAAAGGAGACTCTCCCCCATTTAAACCTTTTTATAATCTGGGTTCAGGGGCACCCAAGCCATATAGCTAGAAGAAGAGGGTGAATGAGAAATTTAATGGTAAATTTTGTACACTCCCAAAATCAACTTGAATTTTCCAAAAACAGTAAACTAAAAACTGTTCATCACTTTCAATTATGGCATGCCAGAAGTATGTGGACACCTGCTCATCAAACTTGTCACGGCCAAAATCAATGGCATTAATTTTGTGGTTCTCCCAGCTTTACCGTTGTAAAACCTTAGCACTTCTTGGAAAGCTTTTCACTGGATGTTGGAGCACTGCTGCGGGGATTTGACTCCATCCCATCCAGTATAACAAAGTTCAAGCAGTGATATTATGTGATTACAACTGTCTAGAGGCCAGCATTGCTCTAGACCCCAGTGTTAGAGGCTATACTCAGGGCTCTGTGCAGGCCAGTCAAGTTCCTCTTCACCAATTTTGACGAATCGTGTATTGATTTTGCTCTCTGCATTGGGCGTCATGGGGCAGCAACAGGAAATCCCTCCTCAAGCACAGAATTGTCAGGAAAATACGAAATGTTACATTAAGATTTTAATTGTGACAAAGTGTGACTAAATGAAAGTGTGAGGCTTAGCCCAAAGGAAAAAAAAACTGCCCCAGACCACGGAATGTGAACATACTTTTGGCAATGTAGAGTTTACTGTCACAAATTGCCAGTTGATTTGACTGAGCACAGACTTGCCCAGACATCCTCCAATGTGTGTCTGTTGTCATTGCTTTCATTGAGAAGCCTGCCATCTAAGACAATTCGACATTGGCTTAGATGTCAGCATTCCCAACTGGATTATGCACACTTAACTGGCCTAAGCAGTAGCTATTTAGTGACAGTATCCTGCATGTTGAAAAAAAAAAAAAAGAAATTCAGCTGATTTCCCAAAAAGGCCTCAACTTTCCTAATTTGAGGATGCTGAGTTAAAAAATGCAAGTGAAAAGTTTTGGTCACACTTTAGGTGAAGTGTTGCTCATGAAGGTTTTCTACAGCATGTATATTGCCTTCACCACTGAGACGTAATGTATGTAAATCACGAAGAAGCAAATGTCATGCTTTGGAAAGGGTGAAATAACACATCCTAATTCAGCATGTGCTGCCAAATGTGACAGTGACAATGTCATTTAGCTTACAATGTCACCCTTTATAGCATTTAGCCACTGACTAAGTGATGCTGTCAGTTCTATAACATCTGGCACCACATGCAGAATAAGGATAATGGAATAATGGAATAATGTGTTATTCCACTCTTTACAAAGCATGACATTTGTTTATGAATGATTTATGAATACATTATGTCTCATATATGAAGGCATTATACATGCTGTATAAAGCCTTTGTGAGCAACACTTCTAAAGTGTACCCAAAGTTTCTATCACGGTTTTTTTTATTTTCAGAAATTAAGAAAGATTTTCCTTAAATATATCAACTTTTATGCACTGATCAAAACAACAACAAATGCTGTTTGGGTTTACTGAAACACCCACAGATGGAGAATAAATCTGGATCATTTTTGCATTTTCTTCTGTAAATGGCCATATTAGTAAGCCTGAAATCATGATAAGGGGTAAAATAATGTCTTTAGAATCATAATTACATGTGAAGATCAGCCGAGAGTTGAACAAAAAGCTTTCATCTGAATCAGAGGAAGATAGAAATCATGTCTTTCTCAAAGTTTTTCTGGTGATTAGGGGACGACACAAGACTTCTTAACCTTACAAGCGGCTGTCGAAAGAGACAATGCTATGAAATCCACATCATACATTGTGAGAAAAATAGAGCAAAATAGACACTATTTTTGGAATCAGCACCCCAAAATTAGTAAGAAATATATGCTGGATTTTATTCAGCAAAAATTATGCAGGGTGGTGTAATTACTGTGTGCCCTGGTGCACTGAATTCCTCATTCCAAAGGCACAGCCAGAATCGCTCCATGCTGGGGGGCTACTGGCCACAAATATGGTGAAAACTATAGTGCAGATAGCACAAGCTATTCCGGCACCAAGGAGGAGTTAAATGAGAATGACAGTTTCTGACCATTAGTCTTCTCCACAAGCGCGAAAGTACTGCTCTAAGATACATTACGTAGCCAAACGCGTGCGGAAATTCTATTCGGAAGCATCAATGATATACAATATGTAGAAAACAGAGTATTCAAAACATCAGATATTTTAATTGAATTTGGGATGAATTTGCCAGTATATCCTGACATGACAGACCCTTAGCTTACATTGGAGGGTACTTTCATACAATTCTGCTCAAGAATTTGGAAATTGTTGTCCTTTCTATATTTTAGTCAGAAGACTGAGACACAGGGAGGTCAATCCAATCTGGGAAATGGTATGGCAAAAGAAAATTCAAAACCTAGAAAGAACAAAACACAGGAAAAAGGCTCATAATTGACTGTAGAAACAGACGCAGACTTGCACTGGAAAGCAAAAACTGACGGCTTAAATACGCAAGGAACTAATTAAATGAATAAGGGGGAAGGCAGGGGAAGAGGGAGAGGTCATGGTTACAGATAAGGAAATGGGGAAAAATAATGAAGCAAAGCAAGAAGGGTGAGAGAGAAGGAACAGGAACACGACAGTGAAACAATAAATCACTCAAATACATTATATTAAAACAACTAACATAATTAGCAACACTGAAAATAACAAGTTGAAACTAGTAGATATTTAATTGAGATGATGAGGGATAGGACCTGAGCACACATGGCATACAGTTAGCTGAATTAAAGTCAGAAATAAACACAATGGCAATCAAATCATGCCATTAAAGGAAGTATTTCTTTCATTTATCTGGTTCCTTTATGTTCATAGCTTTTGGAGAGACAGATCTCTCCTTTTCTTTTTGTTTCCCATGCAAGAGAAAATCAAGACTGGTTTGACTCTTTCCAGGGGTGTTTTGTCTGGCCAGTTGGGCGATCTTGTCAGGATTGTATTTAGAGATTGAGTATCTGTCAGGTGTCTGCGGGAGCAGTATTCTGAGATTGAAGAATGACTCATTTGGGGCTGCGCATTTGCTGTTATGTGAAGGTAAATAAGATGTTAGCTGAGTGTCAATGATTCTGAAACATGATACTGTGATGTAAAATGCCCTGTCTTAGCCAGAGGTACTGGACTTCAGACCTAGATAACTGGAGAACACCTGCCCCTCTGTTTTTTGGGAATATTTGAGCTGTTAAACCCAAATTAAGTTTTAAACCACTCAGAGAGTGGGTAATAAGTTAATTTGCTTTGTTTTCAAAGATTTTTTGTCTGTTGATTGACAGAAAACCACAAAAAATGTGAGGCCTACTGGCCTTAAATTTGACACACTTTGCCGCGGGAGATTGTTGGGTATCTGTATCTGAGATGCGGTCAGCAACGTTTTGACTCCAGTCTTCGTAAGGTAGCCTAGAGGTAAGTATTACACGTTATTGCTGCACCCAAAAGCTGAGTGTGAGCCTTTAAGAAGCTATTGAAATGTCAATATTCAGTGAAAGATATTACTTAAATGTGTCAGGAACCTCAGTTGTTTACAATCGCTGATTGTGACAGAAGGTTAATGATAATCTTTTTTATCTGTACTGTTTATTTTTTTCAATTCACCTTGACCATATACTTATTTTTCAGTGTTACCAGCAATGATAATAATTCTCAATGTATGTGGAGCATAAAACAAGATTTAAATCCACATATGAATGCAAATTTCATTATAGAATGCAATGAATAGGCTATTGTTAATGCTACCTCCCAGCAATTACTATAGAATTGAATCAGTGCATTTGGAATATTTGTGCTGAGCGCCTGAAGGTTTAGTTGAAAAAGTCTTAACAGAAGCAACATTTAGTGCAAAGTGAATAGTTTTAATATTGCTAATATGGCACCCCAGCAGAAATTTCTAACGGCTGCTATTTAGCAGGCTCTATGAGTTAAGCCGAAAGACTGCTTTTCATTAAGACGGTTTGCGTGTGTGTGTGTGAGTCTGTGTGTGTGCGCGTGTGCGTGTAGTGACAGGTATCCCTTCCTCTCGTGGATACCAAATGTCCCTATAAGGGATGAAATACTAGATTTCTTCATTTTTAGGGGGACAATTTTTGGTCCCCACAAGATGACTGAGCAATTGTACGGGAAGGGGTTAAGGTTAGGGTAAGGTGAAGCTTTGGGTCAGGGTTTGGCTTGAGCATGTAGCTTTACGGTTATGGTCAGGGTATAAGGTTTTTTAATGAATGTTAGTCTTTGCGATGTTGGAGAGAGGAAAAGACGGCTGCACTCTTACTCGAAGCCACTAAGAAAATTCATTACTCATTAAAATAGGACAGCTTTTTGATCCAACTTGGATCTTCGTCTGGTCATCATGATGCATTTTCTTTGATAGCCTTGCCCCTATACGTGATGTGCGTATAACTCTTTCTTCATACTAGTCTATGGGATGTTTCCCCCGTGGGAAAAACAGTATTTTGGGCTATTTCGAGAAGCTGGTATTTTGGATGTAAGGCCCTGGTGAGGCCTGGATGGAACTGGCTCTCAAAACAGTCTGTCTCTCATGGCATTCTGCATATTCTTTAGTAGTCTGTTGCAGACACAGCAATGAGAGAGCACACTGTGAAATCTGATGAATCCAGTGATACATTATGCAGGTGTTAGTGGGTCGCAGTCTGTAGTGTGCCGAGTACCTAGTGGATTCTCTTAGTTTGCTTGTGTTTCTTTGCTTGTATATGTGTGTGTGTGTGTGTGTGTGTGTGTGTGTGTGTTTGCGTGTATTTTCCTTTCTGACTCCAGAACCTGATGTGTTTGAGTGCAACATTATATCCAGTGATGGTCTGGGAAGACAGTGGAAGGCTCTATCCTTCTAGGAGCTTTCCCCGGAGTCTTTTCAGTGCACTTATTATGCTCCTTTTGATGGTCATTAAACCCCCTGCAACGAAATGTAGGGGGGTATACTGGATTTGCTTTGTCCGTCCGTGTGTGCGTGTGACTGTGTGTCTGTGCGTGCGTCTGTGCGTCCGGACCTAGATCTCATAACCTACTCATCCGATTTTGAAAATTTTTTTTCTTGCTGGAAGGTCTATTGACTGTGGTACTGCCCGACTACTTGTTGTTGCGGGGGGTATTCTGTAAGCCATGCTTACTGACTAAATCTAGTTTTTGTATTCTTGGGGTCTACTAGAATAAGTATACATGCTTCAGTGTTCAAAAGAGACTTTCTTTACTCCACATACTGGCCATTTCTGTGGCGCCTCTGTCGGAAACGCTGTTTGAGCACCGGCCCCCCCTACCCATAAACGATGTGTGCTGTGATTGGTCAACCACTTCACGCGTGTGTCAGAAATTTCCCACTAATTTCCATAAATTGATTTCAGCTTCAAGTTTGGGGACTGTGGCTGGTTTATTTTTTCTGGGAACAACAGGAAAATAATCAGACAGGCAACAGGTTGTGTTTTTCCTTCACTTGCTAGTCCTTATTTGCATGGAAAATATGTCTTTCAAAAGTAATTTATCTCTCTTTCAAGTCTGATATAATTTTATTAGAATTACAATTTGGTCACCTCTCAAAACAATATTAATGCAGAATTCTTGAAAAACTACAAATGAAAATATGTATGTGCGCTTCATATACAAATATAAGAAAAATATATTTATCTCTCAACTTATTTGGTTGGCTGTTTCAGTGCTTTTTATAATTGCAATACTGTTTGCAAACCGGTTTCTAATTTATGTGGCTCAGAGGACATTAATCCTCACTTGGCATGATGCCAACAGAATCTGGTGGGAAATCCCATAGAAAATGGCAAAGCTAGTGGAGTTAACATTACACTTTTTATATTGAAATAAGAACTGAACATGAAAACAGACAGTCCCTGTGAGCTCATACTAGCTTTAAAAGATATGCAGGAGCCTAACAAAACTAGCAAAAGGGCAAGGGAGCATTGACACAAGACATGAAGGGCATAAACTACCATTACTACTAAACAAGCAACGAGCTACGCTAGCGCAGCATAAGCAGTGAGGCGTTATTACATTCCAAATCCTAAAGCAACCTGAAACTCAAGGTCCAAACAAAGTTGGCACAGTTCCGTTTTCCAGAATATCCAACACTGAATTATTTCCAGTTCATTAAGCAGTCTTCAGAAAAATGTTGGTAACTGAACTGCCAATGCCATTTCACTTCTTCTTCCTTCGAAGTCTTTTCAAATTGGATTTTACATCACTTGCTCTATGGCCTCGTTTACATTGTCAGTGTCTTGTGACCCAATTCCAATTTTTCGCTCTTATGTGAAACAGGTCGTATATGCTCGTTGACAGTTGAAACAGGAAAAGACGCATGCATTCGGATATTTTGAGATTGCATACAGGCTTCATTCATGTGTGGAAATAAATCATATATCAGATATGCGCCAAAGCCACCGCTGTGTAAACAGCATGATCAGATTTTCTTACACATTGCATCTCTAAAATCATGAAATCTGCGACCATTTAGCTTATTTTGTCGCATAAACAGTGAACGCAGGATAAATGAACGAGGTTTTATATTTGAGAAGCTGGCAGACTGCACATAGAGGCTATCTCGCACCCGGACATTTCTATGAACAACTGAAGAGGCAATAATTGCAGCATATGCACAAGATGCAATCCTTGTAAAAATCCTTGTAATGTCAGGCGAAGTTTTCATGCACTGCAACATTATCATCAAACATATCGTCGGCCTGCTGACAAAACCTTGTATCTTCAAAATGATAAACTTTACAGGAAAATTAAAATATAAATTAAATAAAAAATGTTTAATTTTGCATGTAAGAATAGTGGACATATGAGTTTTTGTTTCCTATCAATTTGGAGATACGAGGCTTTATCAGCAGGCAGATGATATGTTAGCATCATCCATTTTTTGGCTTAGCTGTTAGCGCTTGGTGCAGAAGTAGGCGTGGCCTAAAGTTTAGTAAAAACTAAAAATAGGCATGCGCAATGTTTCAGAGGTTGTAGGCATGTGTAATCGCGTGAATCAGATATGGGTCACTTGATAATATAAGTGTGCATGGTAAAAAAAATCAAATTCAGGCAGCAAATCCAATCTGGGCATCAAGACTTACAGTGTAAATACGGCCTAAGTAGCTGCATTTGTGGGCGTAACTCGCTTGATTGAAAGGCGTTAACAAATAGCTGCCAGGTGTGTAAAATTCAATAAGTGACGTAACCAGCTGAAAGATGAAATGCTGAAATGCCATTAGGGTGTTGCAGAAAGCTCTGGAGCAGTGTAATTTGTGGGAGAGAACTTCCTCTGCTGGTGACTTGGGGTTATTTTTATATGCAGACCTTTTACATGCATAAAAAACGATATGATTCACATAAGGACATTAATAAAATGAAAAACCATGATAGATGCACTTTGAATGAATACGTAATTGTCATGGTTTGAAGGTATTGAGAGCTTTGTTGCTCTCGTCCTGGACGATATCGTTTTGCGCTCTATCGGATTCCCGGGCCAGCTGGCATTAATTGGGGGTGTTACCCAGATTCTATTTAATCTCCTGTTCTGCCTTGCTCTCGTTGCTAGAGTGCCAGTGTTTCTATTGCGCTTTAGCCGGTAAGGTCTCTAGAGAGAGTATTGTCAGGGACTTAGCTGCATAACAGGATTAGTGTGAGTGAGTAAGGGAATCTTTGGTTTATTTCCCTTTTCTTTTGTTTTCCTCGAGCTTGCCTGTTTTCTACCACAGACAGCGTCTGGTCCATTGGTAGCACGAGTCGTGTTATTTCTATCTGTTTTTCGTCTCACGCTGTGAGTTTTGCCTTTTATTTCTGGCCGCTGCTCTTGGCATCCACTTCCAGCACCCACAACAGTAATGGATAAAAATGATTTTTGATTCACTAATTAAGTGGGTGAGAGGTCATTGTGAACTAATTCCGCATAGTCTGATGTAACCAAGAGCCAATCAGTGAACTCCCTGTTCTCATAGTGTGATGTAGCCAATCAGTGCAATCCTTCCGCGCACAGTGTGATGTAGACAATTAGTGTCCTCCCCGCTCACAGATGGCCTAACTGATATAATATGTAAACCTTATGTACCTTGTGCAAGAACCAATCAAATGTCCCCCTTTGTATTTTTTCCGAAGTTCCGAATTGGGAGCGGACTTACCCAGTTTTTTTCATTCTACCTTATCCATATTGGGATGCTTTGGTGCTGAACTCTTTCTGCAGAAATAAACTGTGATTCTTGTGGATATGTAATGTCCTGCCTAATTATTTGAAGAGAGGAATTCCTCTGCTAATCACTATAAAACATGAAAACCCAACGTGTTAGTGTGTGTGTGTGTGTGTTTGCATGTGTGTGTGTGTGTGTACCTGTGGGTACTTGTTTGCATGTATTATTAATGACTTTTTTAATAGCCTTTAAAAGAAGGAGGTAATTTGATAACCCCACTGTATGCTGTTGTTTTTTTCAAGTAATTATATACTTGGAAGTCCAAAAGGGAAGTTAATAAACTTTGTAGCAAAAAACCCACAGGATTCCACATTTTCCCATCTATTCACTGCGATTAATTTCTTCCCCACTGAGGAACAGGCTGTTCTTCAGAGTGAAAAAAAGAAAAAGTTTGTGTAGCATCACAACGCTTACAGCGAGTGACACTACAGGACAGAGCAGGTCACAGACAGAGCTGGTAGGAGTGAACTATGCAGAGCAGATTTGATTGTGAGGTAGAAAACCGCATGAATTTTAAACTCCATGTTTGAACCACTGAAGTGGAAAAGGAGGGATCTAAAGTCTTTAATGGGAGGTCATCAGAGTCAAACCTCTGAGGGCTGTTAGGCACAGAGGAAATCTCTGTGTAAGAAGACTGAACTGGGAAAAAAGTATTTTCCATAATATGGCATTTTAAGATGAAATTTTTAAAATTCATGAAATAATACCAAACTTCTTAATTTCAGCTTGACAATGTGCACTTACAGTTCTGTGCAGTGATGATTATACACCGCCACTTTCATCTAAAAGCGCTCCTAATCTATTTGTTCTCTTGAACGTTAAGTGAAAATGTATTGAAATATACTATTGTAGGAAATATGAACAAAAAAAATGACTCCCACAAGTATAATGAGGTAAAAATATGGATGATAAACAAAAAATTGAAAAAATCATTTTTGCTAATTTTATTTTTTTTCTTACTCTTGCATAGCCTGAATGCATGTTTGAAAGCTCATTCCATGATTATTGATGCAAAAAAAAATGTATAAATTGGTTGAAGGCAACATTTTGTAAAACCTCAGAGCAATACCAATGACGGACACAGCAGGAGGTGAAGGCTCAGCGCATTCTTCTATGCTGGTGTGACCCAAAAGAAAGCCTTGATCAATGGCACAAATGCTCACCAGTTACGACTGATCTGACTCCATGTAATTAATTACTAATATAAAATTGAGTTGTAAATGTGGTGAGTGTAAAATAATACCATACTCTTTTGCCAATTTTACACGATTGCGCTTCCGGACCCACACAATCGCAAAACCTTAGTTCGGGGAGCTCTGCATTGGTTAGCCAGCAACCACCATAATATGCGAGTACCTTTCCCTCTCGGCAGTTACGGACCCGGGTCAACTAGTAAGATACTAATAGTGTCTATCGGGCTCCTGAAGGAGAATTTGACAAGAACAGGCATATTACGCACGTGGGTCCTCTTAAGCCAAACCTCCAGAGCCAATACCCCGCCAATCCCGTTAGCAGTCGAACGTGGCCCCCGTTCTAACTTACCCGAGCTCCCTAAAACTTTGTCTGCAACTGGTCTCAGACAGTAGGTCTCAATCAGCACCCGTTTCCCCTAAGTATTTAACCGTAATTTTGGCTGAAGGAACCAAGATGGATTTAAAATCATAAAAAACCACACAAATTACAAGAAGACAATTTATTATAACGAAAGAAATTTTAATTAAACAGGTAGGTAGGTCCACATAGTAAATTGAATCAGTCCGTTACTTAATTTATTAAAGAATAATTGAATATTAGAGTCTCTTACCAAACATGTTTTGGCTACACATGACACACAGAGATGCATGTGCAAGAAGTCATCTGTGATCTTCCCTGAGTGGGTTGTCACTCTTTACTTTAAGCCAAATCACGTCTTTGATCCAGGCGGCATGGCCGTAAATGACCTGAAAGGGGGGCCGAATCTGGATTTGGGTTTTGCCAACTGCAGGAGGTAATAAAACACTTTAGCAAAGCGAGGGAAACCCAAATGGTTATCCTAGAGCAGGGGTGTCCAATCTAATCTAGAAAGGGCCGGTGTGGGTGCTGGTTTTTGTTAGAGCCCAGCACTAACACATTTGATTCTGCCCAGCAGGGTCCTGATTGAACCGCCTGATTAGTTAATTAGTGGATTCGGGTGCTGTAGCACTGCTGGCTAGAACAAAAACCAGCACCCACACCGGCCCTTTATGGACAAGTTTGGACACCCCTGTGCTAGAGGGTATCTCGCTTTGACCAAAATTTAGGGAGTTTATAAAAGGGAATGAAAAATTATTTCATTTAGAATGAGATGTATTCCATTCAACTTCTGGAATTTTCAGAGAAAAACAATACCAAACATGATAGGAATATGTATCAATATGATGCAGTTGTCATGAAAAACTGGCTTATTGGAGCCACTGTAAATCCTTATTTTTTGAAGATTGGAATGAGAGGAATATATGGTCTATAGTTGACTTGATGGACCCGAATGGCAATTTCTTAACTTATGAACAATTCTGTATGAAATATACAGTGGCTCCAATAATTATTTGTACACTACTGTACTTCATGGAGCCGGTTACGGATGGCCTGGGCACAAACATGGCTTCCAGTTGCTTCCTCCACTTTGGTGGCAAAACTGGAGGCCGAGGACTGTCTCTCCCTCTGTACCAGCAGGGAGATGTACCGGTCAGTGTGCTGGCTGGTCTTTCTGGGACGTCCTTTCCTGGCTGCATTGGCTATGCGTTCAGACTGTTTGTACTTCTTGATGATGTACTGCACGGTTGTGTGGCGTAACGATAGCCGAGTTCCAATTTTTCTGGTGCTTTGGCCTTCTTATTGTAGCTGAATGATTTGCCCCCGCATTTGACGGTGTATCTCGCCTGTCTTAGCCATATATCGCAGGAATACATCATGGGCATGGTCAGGCCATTTACATAGGCCAGTCTGTGTACAGAGGGAGTGTCCAGTATGGTCACGCTTGACCAAATCAGACCAAGTGAGTCGACCATGTCCTGTAAACGTCTTGAGTCAATTTTAGGTGAGTATTATAAGTTTTGTGACTCACTAATGGAACTGTACAGATACTTGAGATGTCAGATAATTGCCTTTCTGACCAAATATGCCATTTTGACATTAAATATTTGTTTAAAACATATTAATTATCCAATATTTTAATCGCTTTTACTCACAATAGCAAGCATTTAGCCAAATATACAAAAGCTGTTATGTAGTCGAATTTTCAAGTAGTGTACAAATACTTATTGGAGCCACTGTATAATGACAGGGTGAGCCAACAGCATTGTTAGATGAATGTATTAAAGTACATAATTTAAATGCATTAAATAATATCAGACCTATTTTAATTTAAAAATTTACAGACATCATCCAATACTTTTCTAAATTCGAGTCCAAGACAGCTGCCAGCTCAACTATGTGTTCATATTCGCCACTTGGCTCTGATATGTCAGATGCTAATTTAAATCATCACAACGTTGATAAAATGTCTTCTACAGAGTAAGATGGGAGTTTTTGATGATGTATTTGATTAAATTATCACATTTGCGATTGATTCCTTTTTTTGTTTTTGCTTAAAAAACTTGACAGAACAAATTGAGTCCAGTGAAATGTTATAATGATAGGCTTTATGACCATAAAACACTCCAAAGACACTCTCATGTTGGCTCAGTGAACTCATTGAAATATTACAGCATATTAATTTCTCAACTTCATACAATATTGCTGAAAACAACCAATTAGTCTTCAAAGCACGATAGGCCTCATATTGTTATTCTCAGCACAGAACACAGCCCAGCAACGGTGACATTTACTAAGCAAAGAGATTTAGGTGCTCATGCAGAGGGCAGTCAGACAGCACCAGGGCAGCATAAGTAGTACAGCCAAGAGATCTTGTTCTCAATTTGTGACACCTAGTCAGACCCAGTCATTGAATTGTATAGAAGTTCTGTGGATCGAGTGAGGTGACAGCGGTCTAAAAAGGACCAGCTAGTTGCCCGGCAAATCGTTGTTCAGTTTGATGAATCAAGTCATTTGAATCAGTTTGATCAAAGGCTTTGTTCATTTGACTCATTCATTTCATGCACTTCTACTTTTGGAAGACAGCTCTAAGAATCTGACTGTGAAATCCCATTTGTTCAATGGTGCTTCAATTTGTTCACTTCATTGCACTTCTGGGAGGAATTCGATCATCTAGTTTACCCCTTACTCACAACGTAAAACTATGAACTCTCAATGTTAACAGCACTTCAGTAACACTGGTAATTTTGTTGTTGCATATTGTTGTCACGTACAAACGTATGACCACAGCTAGAAGAGGACTGGCCAGCGAAAGTACCAGGAGTTTTCCCAGTGGGTCGCTCAACAACTGGGCCAGCGAAATGCAAAATTCTTTCAAAAAAAGGTAAAAAAATATATATGTTGTGTGTGTGCAGTGTAATTAACTGCCCCAGGTGCAAGGGCTGTGGTCCACCATTGTGAGACTGGGAGAGAGAACAAACCTGATCACATCTCAGTGGCCTCGACTGCATCAATGTGCATCAATGCTATTCTCTGACTCAGTCCCAAGTCCGTGAATTGGGGGGAAAGCAAGTAAAGCAAAGGTGGCTCTGAAAAGCTCAGAAAAAGCTTCTCTTTCCTTGAGAAGCATGTATCAAAAAAAAAAATTTACCAATGTTTTTGGTGGTACAGTTTGTACCACAGGTACAAATTGTACAGGTACAATTTTGTCAGTATCTCTCCCAAAGCTACATGTCCGTTTACTTTTGGACGCAAAGAAGATTAAACGTCTTTCACTTAAATCAGGTAGGGAGTACGATCATAGTAATTCCAACTCTGATTCCAAAAAAGTTGGCACAACATGGAAAACGCACATAAAATCAGTTAGGACTATTTAAAAAGTCCATTCACTCTCTACAAAATTGAAAAAGGTATAAGAGATTAATGTTCTAATGTGCTAATTTAATTGCTTTTTGAAAATTTGCAAAGTGACGACTTTCTTTGGGGTCTGTGGCAGTAATCAGTTCTGAAATATTTGTAAATTTTTTCAATAAATGATTGAATTCACAAATTAAAGCATCAACTAATGTGCTGTCATAGTAGTGTTCAAGATAGAAAATTTTATTCCCCCTGTACTAATTGCTTTTTTTTTAAATTGGCATTTTCCATAGTGAAGAATTTTTTTTGCCTATAGGGTTTTGAGAAATTATAATAGGCCACTGAGGGGTGCACTACAAAGAAAATTTCAGGTTAGCCAGACTTTCTTCACCTGATCTGACTCAAAAAACCCAACACTAGCAATCTGAAATTCCGAAACTTACCATAGCAGGTTAAAAGAGAGCCAACTTTATGACATTTGAAACCCCAGCTTTATGCTCAACATACCTCTCTAACCCACTAATCTCACTTTGCAGTGTACTTTTCTGTTGTGTTTGTGGATTTAAGCTAGTTTCAAAAGACAGGAATTAACACTGTCTTGAAAATTAATATGTGGAGGCATTTATGCTTGTGGCTACTCTGTGGAATGTTCTTATGGCTTCAGATAATGAACAGATAATTGACAATTGATCTTTGATGGCTTTGCAGAGAAAAGTCAGCTGCTCAAGAAATTACTGAATGTTTTGCTTTCTTCTAGTCATTATATCATGGTTGACAATAACAAATAATTCACTACCATTTGACCTCTAAGATGATTCCAGAGGTCATTGCTCTCCCCCCCCCCCCCCTCCCCCAACTGTATTTCACCTCCAGTCCATCTCTGACCGAAGCGTTTAGGAATTGTTCCAACAAATTAATTGTTTTAACAAATAACCATGTGAAGTTTTAAATATAGAATACACAGTGACACAGGTGCTTTGATCTCTACATCAAGTAGTGAGATGCATGGGGATGACAGGTGGTAACCAATATGGGGGGAACATTACAGCAATTGAGAAAGTAAATGAAAATTGCAACTTTATAATCATCAACAAAAAGTGAGCTATAAAGAATGTTCTCCTTTTGTGTCAGTATGGAGGTCAGTTTTATTCTGTCTAGTTATCCTTGGTTATCTCTTATTTTGAGTTTAGTTCTGTTCAGTTGACTTTTATTGGGCAAAATTGGAGTTAATGTTTGATTTCAAATTCATTATTTAGCCTTTTGGCTGTACTTATTGAATGGTTTTTCCATTTTTTTAAGTTAAATTAGGTATTTACAGTACTTTGTGGGAAGTCCTGTGTCTACTGATTTTGATATAAGGTTTCCTATTTGCACCGTAGAGTCTTAAATTGCATTTCATGATGCCAACATAAACTGTTTTCACTGACACAGGTCTTTTGAAGTATTTACGAGCCTGAGTATTGCAAGCATGTATGGAAAAAGATCTAATCCCATGACAGAGTGATAGGAGTCACCATGGCTCATGCATGTGTCGCATAACTCAGGGAAAATGGAGATCCATATCTAGCAAAAATTTTTTACAGTTTATAAGCAGTGAAGACATTTATGGGACCCTTATTCCTCCTCTCAGTTATGTGTTGCCTGCAAGGTCAAGGTTATACAGTGTGGGGTTCTTGAAATCAGAGCATATTCCTGTTTTAAACAAAGACACACCTCAAGTGCTGATATCCATCAAAGCAAGCAATCGCATCAGAACAGAAGTAGATGTATATCAGCAGAGTTAAGATGGATGCATTTTTAATCACCCGAAATTTCACTTTAATGTCTCCCATCTTGATGTATTTTATTTGTTACATCCGCTAAAGACCAATGGAAGGAAGCAATGGAAATGCATAAAGACATTTCAAATGATTTTATTTCATTTAAACAATTTAAACGACCATGAAACACATGCATTGCTTCCAACCCCTGAGTAAATAAAAGCGTGAGAAATCCGGAGTCACTATCAGTTTCCAATTGTTGCAGATACCCTGAGCAAGCCTCCTGGCTGCAGCACGGAGGTGGCGAATTTTAATGTTTCAAATGCGCAAAAAAACCACAGAGCAAAGATTATAGCGTTAAATTGTTTCATGCCGCTTAAATTTTAAATGGTTGGGCTTTTACAACTACAAACAATGAAGTGTCATAACTGTTGTCAAAGTGCTGATGCTACGCTGCTCCAGTCTGCACAGACTACGTTCCTCATTAGCATACCTTGCATAAATAGTGAATTCTGTGGTAGTCCAGAGTCTACAGAGCATGTCATTTTACACTGTCCTAAATATCTAGAAGAAAGACAAAGACTATTCTTGCAATTGCAAGGAGAGCAGTTAAGTTTAATCCTAGAGGACGTTCTGTTTTGTTTTCTGTTTGGTTGCTACATACTTGGAAGGTTAGACTTTAGTACCACACCCCAGTCCAGCTGCTGGTGGTAATGCACCATTTGAGTTAGTTGCCAACTGCCATAAAATTGAAAGAAGAAGAAAGAGAAGACCACAGAGATATAAAAAAACTTGAATGGAAACGTCATTGGCTGGACCAAAGCGCACACGGCAGAATAGCTCCGCCATCTTGTGTATGTATAAATGTCCAATGAGGCACATGTAAACTCTAAATGTAAACAGTGAACGAGGGGGACGACAATTTTTTCTGGGCGGGGGGGATCTTGTTTTCCATGTTTTTTTCTTAATCTTTTCATAATTAAAAAAGGACACGAATAATGAATTGTAAATCAACAATATTTATGCTCCATTGTTTGGCAAAGCTAAAGAATAAGCATTACAATTGTCTTTTCTTTTATATTATCTATGTTTTCATTTTATTCAAAGAAAGAGCGTTCGCATTCAGCTGTGCCTGCGAGTCTGACTCAGGTCTATACCTAGGCTAAACTAGTCGTTTTATGCATATATGAATATATATGTATGCTTTGTGTATGAAGATCAGAACAACTTCATTCTGAAATGTTTTTGTTTTCTTCATTTAATCCGTCTTTGCCCTGAGACGATGGATAACAGGATGACATTGCGTTTTGCCCCAACTGGGATCACTGTACAAGTCTCAAAACTAATGTATGTAAATGAAACCGCGCCAGAATCAGTTTCTGCGAATATACTGTTAATAATAAACAAATAAGTTCAGTGCATGTTCAGTGTAATCCACAGTTAAATGCGCGCAGGACTTCACTTACAGTAAAAATGACAAGGAGACAATGCATCAATTTAATGGTTTAATTAAGTCAGTTTATGACAGTGTAGGAAAGCCAAACTTGATTTTGTTGCTTTGTTGCGACTGCTTATGTGCATGGTGCAAACCAGCTTGTCCGGTATACATGAGTGCTTTTGAATGGAAATACATTGTGACGGGACTAGAAATTTTGTCCTATGTAAGCAAAAATCTGTTATATAAAATCCGTATTCGATGTTTATTTCATCGAAAAACATAACAGATAAAACCAGGATTTGAACTGTTTTCCATTTTATGGGATGAGGGTTGGGGCGAGTTCTACTGTATTTTCCACTAAACGTCTGCCCTGACATACATACACAAGATGGCGGCCGTATGCTGCCACAGAAACGAGGCGATTGTCCACTCTAGTTTTTATATCTCTGTGAAGAAGACAGCCAGTCACATTGACTGTGCCTACCAGCCTATTAGACTGCTCCAGTGATGTCTAACTACCTATTTTAACTTTTGCAACCATGCTGTGTATGTTAGTTTCAGTTATTGTCAAAGTATGCTGAAAGCAAGGTATACTTTATGGCCCAGCTTAAATTTCATATGAGCCACGTTCACTCAGCAAGATTTCGACAGGTTTGCACTCTTAGAGTGCCTCTTTGTTTTACTGATTTTGCTCTGCAGTCAGGGCCCTCATAGATAAGTGCGAGTTCCAGTATTCAAATAAAATTCATAGGTAGCCTATTTGTACTGCACCTGCTACTCTTGAGGATAATGATTTCTTTGCATGTTACAGCATGTGAGGGTTGAAAGATAATTTACTTTAACAATATGTAACCTACCTCCTTATTAGAAATGACATTAAGATTGTTTTCAACTGTGATTGTGACCTTGCAGTGACCTAGTCTGATGATGTCAATGACAAGTTTGCCTCCCCACGAAAAATCAAAATTTGCATAGAGGAATTAACAGCCCCTCAAGCCGTAATATATTTGTGGTAAATGGTTTATCCAGGCAATATGATGCTCCGGGTTGCGTACAGCTTGAAGAGCATCAGAGAATACTAATGACCAGCTTCTAAAAACTGGCAGAGACAAACACTTTTCCCTCTGTAAGACATGAATATCCTTTTTTGGAGTTTTGAATTTGCTGGGTTGCTCAAAAGAAAATGAAATATAAGCAACAACATTTACAGAAGAGTGCTACTAGTAAATTGCTGTTAGAATCAACTGGTGTTAGAGTAAAGCTTGTGATGTCTTCAGAGGAAAAAATTACGCTTTTTTTATGAGATGAGGTGACAGCCATCATCATCACCGCAGTGAAGAGGTGGAAAAGACAGTTGTATGCAGCACTAACAAGCTTCAAGCCGTTCTCTCTCATTAATGTACAAAACACTTTCCTTTGTGTTCAAAAATGGAGGATTGAGTATTGTTTGATACGAAGTGATACAAACCCACATGCTGGTATAACACATACTGAGCAGTATCACTTTATTTACCATCATTCGGGAATATTCAATGACCTGGGTGACCTCTGCATCACCTATTTGATAATCCAAAAACACGTTCCATTCAATTAACCAGAGCTGTAACGAGGATGGACGGTAACATTTTATTGAGGAAAAATAGTTTTAGTCAATCAGCTTTCCCCGTTCAGGCCACAAAAGACCGCAACACCATACCTGCTACTATTACAGAGATCAACACAAACCATTTATTTAGATGGGCATAAAAATATGGCTGTTAGATAACCAAATTTCTGAGCACTGATTAATGGTTCGAGAAAATGGAATTTATAATGCTGTTCACTTTTACCTATTTGTGTACTGCATCATACTGCGTGTTGTGTATTTTCTGTTTGGATATTTTTGATGTTTATTTTTACAGATTATGCCTTTTAATATTATGGCCAGGGGTGCGTTTCCTGAAATCGCAGATGCTAACTTAGATGGTTGGACCCATTGACTGTGAATGAACAAACTATGTAAGCTGCTAATCTAGTTAGCAACTACGCTTTTGGGAAAGAAACTCCAGGACCGCGGCTGAAAATGAACCACTTTTGGTGTGCACTGACGTATTTACATTCTTTTTGTTCAAAAAACCCATGAAACCAATGGACCTAGATCTAAGTCCACCAAATGCGGCTGCTGTATTCAAACCTGTGGTATATCAGGGCTATTTTAAATTCTAAACGCACACCTGTCAACTCACACGCATTCCGCGTGAGTTTTACTGGTATATTTACGTTGCCCGGCTGTGGTCGGCAGCTATTTAATCAACGCATGTGTAAGAGATTATCGCACGGAATTGAAGTCCTAGTGCATGGAGGTTTATCAGTTTCACCTGCGTCATGACTCCGAACTTCTCACAGTTTTCTTTACTCAGGGGTTGGAAGCAAGGCGTGTTTCATTTTTGTTTAAATACAGTTGTAGTTTAAATGATGAAATAAGATCATTTGAAACATCTTCATGCATTCTCATTGCTTCCAATGATCTTATTTCATTTAAACAGTTTAAACGATCATGAAACACATGCATTTCTGAATACCTCTGCCTCATACAGTAGGAGGAGAAAAATATATGAAGGGCAAGTGAATTCACATTATTCACAACACTAACATTTATAAGAGCTGTTATTCACAATATTTACTTGTATTTTTCGGTCAAAACTAGTAGGATTAAATTGCTCCTGTCATATGATGAGACTGATTCTCGCGAGGATCGGCATTTATCAATCTGAACGCGAGCGAACGGTCCACAAAAATCTCACGCCAGGTCTGACCAGGTGTATGCAAATTTGAAACCTGCGAACAACATGCAGGAATGAGTGCAGCTGTCAAAATGAGTACAAAACCATACGCAGCGACGTCATGCAGTTGTTGCTCTTATAAGTAAAATTAATTTTAAAAAAAGCAAATCGGATGCTGGGATACATTGCCAAAAGTATTGAGTACAAATCTAAGGAGGTAATGCTTCTTTTGTACAACACGTTCGTTAGACCTCATCTGGAGTATTGTGTACAGTTCTGGGGACCTTACTTTAAAAAAGATATAGAGGCTCTAGAGAAAGTTCAGAGAAGAGCCACTAAGCTAATTCCAGGTATAAAAGATGAAAGCTATGAGAAGAGGCTGAAGATCCTTAATCTCTTTAGTCTTAGGAAAAGGAGACTCAGGGGTGATTTGATTGAGGTCTTTAAATATGTTAAAGGGATTAACAAAGTGAATTACGTAGGATTCCTTCGACCAAGTGTAGTGAGTAGAACTCGGGGTCACAAATGGAAGTTGACCAAAGGTAAATTTAGCACTGATATTTGGAAATATTTCTTCAACCAAAGAGTAATTTCAATGTGGAATAGCTTGCCTGACCTTATTGTTGAGGCAGAGACCTTGGAGGTCTTCAAGAGCTGGCTTGACTTAAAGCTAGATACCATTGAGTCATTCAGTATCTGAAGGGATATATTCACAATAGTATGAGGAAACTGGCGAGCTTAGTTGGGCTGAAAGGCCTGTTCTTTCCATTCATGTTATCTTATGTTAATAGTCTAAATAGATAAATTGGCTAAATTAATAAATAAATAAATTAGACATCTGTGTTGAGAAATTAATTTATATTTTGAGACAACCTGCTTGTCAGGCCAGGCGGCTGACAATTGCAATCAATTTGATTAAGCGCAATATGTCAGATGCTCATCTCGTCAGATATACAGTATACTGAACAACAAAAGAAATGCAAGTTAGCCTAATTAAAGGCAGACTGGAAAATAAGTTTGCGCATAATTATCATAGAAAATCGTATTTATTACTAGTGCTTGCACATTTACACTAATTTCATCAAACCTTTCTTTATTTTGCAGTCACTTCGACTGTGTAACCATAAGAGTACATTAACTAACTAGCTAGCTTGCGTTTCTTTTGTTGCTCAGTATATAGATGCCTACGGACACTTCGACTGTGATCACATTTTTACAATGGCATATCTTCTATGGTTAGAGGAATAAGCTTCTGTCCGAAGTGAGAGGGACTTTTGGCACAGAGATCTCCTCCGGGAAAGTGACGAGTGGCTGGTTTTTTTGTGTGGCACCCAATAAAATGTCATGGAGTAACACTGATAAAAGTACAATGAAGAGTGATCTCTGCAGACTGTATTTTAACAATTACCCTCATGCAGCTCGGATCGAGGCGGTGGGGACTCATCCACGTCCCCACCGCCTCGCATTCCCACGATGGAGGGGGGAGCCTATCAGTGCTGCCAGGCGCTCCTGGAACGGTGACAGCTGTCTGATTGGCCTCCACTGGTCTGTGTGCTACTGCGGCTGAGCACAGCAACCTATTATTTGGAAGCAATCTTAAAATCGGACCACTTTTTTAACCTACATGAAAAGCATTGGATTGTCAATTATGTAGGCAATATAACATGAAATATCGTGGATCTGTAAATTGAATTTATTGAAGCCGATGTTATTCGCACTTATGCGTGTGGCCAATTCTGAATTTTCTCCTTGACCACACTTGTAAGTGCGCCAGTTGATGATCACTCCAATGCCGCTTAGAGAGTACCACTTAAAGTAAGTTTGGCCAAGAAAAATTTTTTAGCTTTGGACACACTTGAAATAAGTGCGGGAAATGGAGAAATCTGCATCTTGGCCACAATAATAAGTGCATCTAACAAGAATTTTGGTCATTTAAGTGTGTCCAAACACAAAAATTAAGTACGAATACTTTGATTTATTAACGAGTTAAATCAAACCTCTGCCGCACTCCGGTTTTCCACCCCAACGGTGTTTACTGCAGCAGCAATAGTTCTCCAAACTACAGCCTCCAGGGCTCCCTTTATGCCACTCTTAAGACTTCCAAATAAAATTATTTAGCTTTTCTCCATCTATCGTCAGCCTGCTGATAAAACCTTGTATCTTCAATATGATAAGCTTTACAAGAACACACAAAAAAAAAGTTTAATTTTGCATGTAAGAATGCACTTGAGCTGTGTTCGGGTAGGATGACTATTTTTCCTCCAAGAATGTATCCAATCATTGAAATTTAGTGTTTTGCAATGTTTATGTTATTATTGTGGACATACAAGTTTTTGTTTCTTATCAAATTGTAGATACCAGGTTTTATCAGCAGGCCGACGATATTTCCTCCACAGGGAAGTTCTTTCCTCTTTCGAGAGTCCATGTTGTAAAGTGGGCAGGACTATGCCTCCCAGAGCATGAATTTATAGGGGCATGTCATGTAAATTACGATGGTTTCCGCCGCCAGATTTATCAACGCCATGCCAGGTCTACACCGAAATCAACGACGCGCACACTTTCAGTAAAACAGACGTGACACCTGGCGAACGCTGATATTTACATCAGAATATACACCAGATTGTACAAATGAGGGCCACTGTATGTATTTCCAAAGTAGCTACCCATCCTATTATGTTAGGTTTTGTTTGCGCGACTGTGTGTGTCATTTGGCGACTGTCGACTTTGATGGTATTGCAATGCGAGTGAGCTAAAAGGGAAAAGTGGCACAGAAAGTGGAAAGAAAAACTACCACTTCAGCAAAATTTGCTAAGCTGTTTCAAACACGGTGGTCTCCATGTAGATCGACCCACACCTTGTAGAATAAAATAGCTCATTTTTGCCATACAAAGCAATTCAACTCCTCAATTCATGTGAGTGTCCATAATTTCGAACATATTTGTTTTGGTAATTGTTTTTATTTCTCTTCTTTCTTTTTTTGTCTGAAAGTGAACCTTTAAACTGTAGCTTTGTTGCTGGACAACGGTTACGTGAAGTTCATGAACAAACTGACCCTGTGTGTAATTAGTTTAAATCTTTGGAAAACTTGTTTCCTCCACGCTGGAATTTGTGGCTTTTATTGATATCACAGAGAGGCGGCAGCCTTTTCTCTTTCTTTGTTTCCCGCGGGTTTCAGGCCCAACAATTCTCTGGAGTGTGTTGCTCAGCTCCTGTCTCTCACAAAGTCTACGTGGAAAAAAAAGAAAAATAGTGGAAATGCCCATCGGGACATCAGGTTTTATAACTTCCTTTTTATTACCGGTGCAAGTGTCCAGTTACAAGGAAGTCTTGTTCCAAATCTGACTGCATGACTGTCCAGTCAATACGACTGCTCTGTAATTACAAAGGTTTATATAGGCCAAGGATGACTTCTCCAGTTGATGAGCAAAGAATTCAACAAACCTGCAAGTATCTGCCCCACAGATTAAAAACTCAGGAGGCAGGAATAAATTTGTCAGCGACTACTAACCACAGAATACATCACAAACACAATTATTTTGGCTACACGTCAACATTAAAATCACTAGCTAGCTCCAAAAACATGATTGCCAAGTTAAAATCTGCTGCAACATGCATCAACGACCCTCCAGAGTTCCACAAAAAAAAACCTCTGGAAAGATGGGACCAATCTTGTAAATTGTTGGAGCGAAAATCTAAGATTGTATGATGTAATGCCAAATAAAACAAGTCTCTATTTTGCTTGTCAATCAACTTTGTTTATAAACAAATTAATTTAGCATGCAAAATACATACAGTGACAAATGTTCCATCAATTATGTTATTCACATTTTAGCATTGATCAAGAATGATATGTAAGGCACTGTAATGTTGAATGAATCCAACATACAGGAGCAAGAATGGCATGTATTCCAAGTATGTGTAATTAGTTCAAATTTGCTTTAGTTGATTATATTGTGTTTTTAAGACTGTGCTGAGATCACAGCTTGAGTTATTTTCTGTTACTCCTGTGCTATTTGACAGGGAGAAGTGTCAGATGTCACAAATGCTTTTTTTCAGTGATTTAGAATCAAAGTTCACTTACCTCACTTACCAAAGTTCACTTACCACTTACCAAAGTTCACTGGGAAAAGCACTTACCGTGACTTTTCCCAGCTTTTCCTCAAAATGCTTCTGTGGACACACTGAAGTCAGTGTCTTACTCTGCAATAAAGTAAACAATTGATCTCCTTATTACAGTTTCTGGTTGAGAATAAGTTGAGTCTTATAATTGCGGTGACACTTATTTATTTATTTTTTTGGCGGAGGGAGTAATTGGGGCTTTTATTAGCTCCATTCCACGGATAAATGTGCTCATTTTGTAATCTGTGCATGGATACAAGCAGTCTATTAAGAGTAAAACATCTATGCCGGAATGTGCGGTTCAGACTTTAATGTCTTTCCACAGCTTTACATCCTCTGTCAGCCCTCCTGGATTCATCATCTGTGTGTTTTTTTTCTTTGCACTTCAGAGACTTGTTGTGCACACTTGTCATCTCTAATCTTTTTTCGCTCAGAGGAAGGAGCTGACTAGTGCATTTTGTTGAGTTTACGCTCCTTAGTTTCATCACCTTCTGTCGGCAGTTCTGACTAAAAAGACTCAAAACTTATTTAAAAAAAAGGCAGGCATGAATTGTCGTATAACATCAATACATAAACTTTCATGAGCCAGTTTGATGGGATCTGTCAATAGCTGTTTTGAGTCACAGGCTATGTGAAGTTGTGCACACATATTCTAAACCTTGACATCTTACAGCTCAGTCGGTGATTAGAATTGATGAAAACACACTGCCTTTTTCCCTCTGGTATTTCTCAAATCTTGGAAGTTGAATTGTACAACAGGATCAGTAGGAAACAGAACCTATGATAAAACAGGGAGAGGAGGAGACATTGACAGGTTTGTTCCAAATTATCAAAAAGTCTCTTCATCCCAAACATGGTTTTTGGTTTGTGTATTTTTTAACCTTGTATGGTGGGAGTTTTGGCCATGTAATCAGACTCTCGTGAGTATTGCTCTAGTGGGGTCAGGATTATCATTCAGGCTGTTTTCCTCTTCCAAAATGTAACTGTGCCTGCAGGGTCCCAAGCCTCCTCCTAAGCCGTCTTTCCTCGAATTTATGAAGGGAATTAGCATACAAGTGGATCAGAATAATGAGGATTTAATGAAGGTGGCTTTGTTGCCATCTTCCCCCAGATGCTTTTGCTAGAGAATGCCGTTAACATTTCAAATTATCTCCTGGTGAGAAATCCACCATTTGACCTTTCCAATGCTTAGCCCCACTCATTCACGATGCTCAAATTAAAACGATGAATCAACTTCCTCTCCCTACAAGTCAGTGAAGTACAGCTGCAGGTGTGCCGTGCAGATTTGCAAGGAGGTTTCGGCGTAAAAACAAAAAACAATCCAATTTGTCCAGAGCTGTCCGTTCAGTGCATTGGGGACTGCACTCCCTCTCATTCACTGATTGTGATGTCTTGCAAAAGCCCAGGCGATGTTTCTTTTAATGGCTGCTGTTGAACAGTCATTCCATGGGTAATTCCAACACCATCGCGACAGGGTCCTGCTAGCATATCAGATGAATGCTCTTAGGTTATTTGAACATACTGTAATCCCCCGAAAGAATCTAAAGCTGGCAGCAGAGCTCCAGAGGCTATAAAATCCTAGAATAAGATGAGCCCGCTTCTGCCTCAGCCGCAACCATCTTCTTTGGCATTTAATGTGTTATTAGATGGATGGCGGTGAGTTGTACCTCAGCCATACATAGCCAATGTGTGGGCTAGTTTGCAGGTGGTCTCTTGCGAGTCTGCATGTGCGGGTTTAGTCTGATTGCTGAAATGTGTACTATTCAGCCATTTGATGTGTCCCTGGCACAGCAGACTGTGCTGTTTTTGCGGTGCCGAATCCTCATATAGATCCTCTGGCTCAGTGTCCACTTGGACCTTGCAGAGACTTAATTTCCTGCTGGTCATGATTTACCAAAATTAAGCAGTAAGGCACAGACGAGCCATCCCTGTTTGTGCACTCTGGCAGTATTCTCTGACTCGCAGGGAGCAATCAGGCCTCAGCTCATGAAACCATTTCCACTCACAGATTCAAACAAACAACTGCACGTCATTTAAACAATCCACTATGGATTCTGATGCTGTAGAATAATAATAATAATAATTATTATTATTATTATTATAACAATAATAATAATAATAATAATGATAATAATAAATAGCTAGAATTGTTTTCATATTATTTGTATAAAATGACTTTGTTTTCAGTTTTTCTGAGTCAGCTCTTGTCTTGGTTGCATGTGAAATGGGGCCAGAAAAAATTTGACATGAGCCAAATCATCATGGCCAGATGACAGTGTCGGAGTATATATGAAGGGGCGAAGATTTCGGGCTGCTTCCAGTCAGTAGTACTCAGTGCTGACTGACAGTGGTCTGAGGAGGGACTAAGCACAAACCAGTGACATGGTGTTCGACGTAGCTGAATGATGTAAAAAAAAAAAAAAAAAAACTCAAACATTATATGGCTGATTATATGCATTCTTATGGTACAACACAATAGTACATTGTAATTATTGACAAAGAAAAGCACCTGTGCTGTCATAACTCGGATGCAACGCAGCTTGGAGTTTGGCGCACTTGCACTCTGAGCTCAAGCTAATTTGCGTGGCTGGCTGTGACAAAACGCTCTGCATGTCCAGTCTAATCAAAAGGCGTGACACACCAAGTACTGACACAAAATGGAGGAGAAACTAATTTTAGAGGTCTCAGAATTTCCTGAGCTGTGCTACATTGTAAAGCAATGTAGCCTAGATTACCAAAATATTACGAATGATTTCAGTTAAGATGAACTGTGCCAATCAACACCATTTATACTGAGCAACTGTGCAACTCAGGCCTGACAGAGCTGGTCTCCATGCTGCTTTTTTCAACCAGTTCAGTTATATTCATCTGACGGCTATATAATCTTTCCTGATTCACTCAATACATAAATGTTATAAAATTTGCAGGGCACACTTGCAGTCTGTTGCTGGTGCTTGTTCACGCAAATGTACAGATCAAGATATGACTGAAGTAATTAAATTTAGAGCAGCAATTTCCAAAACCCTGTAACAGTTCAGCCATTGTTGCACACCCCTGATATTATTTGATTTCAGTATTGCAGCAATAATGCTTTGGTTGAGTAGCTTTCAACATGCACATCTTTTCTGAACATTTTTGTTTGTCAGACATTAAGTACATTTTTTAGTTCTATTTTTAACTGCAAAACAACATCCAAAAATTACAATTCTGGTGTCAAAACAATAAATCTTTATATTTTGAGTGAATGTCGCTGTCAAGGTCTACTCCCCCCCAAGTTTTCAGAAGCTAAGACAGAAGAGAAGAAATCAATCACACCTAGAACTCTGTAGGTAGTACTTTATATCCTCAATAGCTTTGGCACTGAACTGCACTACCCAGATCATTGTGTTTGTGATTATTTCTTTCCTGGGGACCAAACTGCTACTGCCTTACCTCTTCCATCACCGAAGGATTGCTCTTGAGGTTGTCTTCATGGATTTTAACTTTGACAGAAAGAAACACCAGCCAGGAAACTCAATGCTGCTTGTGTCTGTCATAAGACCGAGCAAATTACTTGTCCTTCCCACTCCCCCTCAAGTCTTAGCTAGACAAGCTCTCAGCACTGTCGTGTTTCCCTTGTTGCCATCAGTCAATCTTGCCACTCAAAGCTCACATCAGTTCCCTGACAAATAACTAACTAAATAAATAACTAGGCCCTGAATTTGGTGCAGACATGCTGCTTGTTCAATGATTAATGTGTTGATTAGCCTACAGTCAATGTTTGTAACCTCTAAGTCTGCAGTTGGAGACCCTGTGACTCAAAGTACTGAAGTACATAAAATGTCTATTGTGAGAAATTAGGGTCTGAAAATATATATCGGGTCCATAAATCTTCCAACTGAGGACCCCAGTGCTAAAAGTACTTAAGTTGCAAAATGGCCATTTTGAAAAAATTGGAGAGGGGGCAGTAACATTTTGTGTACTGTACTTTTGTGAGCCACTTCCAGGAACTTTCCTGCTTCACTAAGGGACTGGTCCAGGCCACTGAACGAGTGTCTTGAGACTGGTATGGGGCAGTGGGTTAGGATCAAGCCAAATTGAACAGAGAGGTCAATTTTTAAATGTCATCAAATTGATTAAACAGTTAGACCATTGGAAAGGATATTACTTCAAGTTTCTAAAACAGTTGAAATTTTGTAAATATATTGAGAATTAAGGATTTTATGAGCATTTGACTTCAGGGTATTGCCAAAACTCGGCTCGGAACAATTTTGCTTATTTCAGACCCAGATTTTCGATTCTCTGCTACTTGGTGTTCCTTTAGAATAATAATTTTTTTTGACTGATTGCACTTTGTTAATACCTCTACTTTTAATACGTTTTAACATTTTTCATAAAAAATTAATATTTAATAACCTTTAATGCAATATGAGTATTGCACAATTCTTGAAGATATTGATTTCCCCCCAACATATCTATCTATCTATCTATCTCCCTAACGGCCTCTACAGAATTTATGACCGGTGAATTAGATCTAATTAGTGGGCCGACCCAATTGAGCGCTGTGCCAGCCAACAGGGATAATATAAATGCAACCCGAGAATCCTCATTAACAAATCGTGATGGTTGAGCCTTCAAAAATATCTCACATTGGGCGATAAAATCCTTACACTTTCCGGCCTCGCCACTATATCTTTGGGGCAGATGTAACTTAGGTTCTCGGAGAGGATGTACGGATGGTGCTTCTGCAACTTTTTGTGAAGTTTGTGACGTTAGAGATTTAATGCTCTCAGACAAGTCTAACAGAACGCTCTGCTGATTGTGAAGAGCGGTCTCTTGAGGTGTAGTCTCTCAACAAGTTCAGATCGTTGATTGCAAAAACCTGAAAGTGATTTAGCGAACCTAGCTAACATCTGTTGTTGGCTGGCGATAGCCCTCTTAATTTCAGCCGCCACTGGCGTCTCCATGGTGGCTAGAGTGTATTGTGTATTGGCAGTGGACGCCAAGAGCAGCGGCCAGAAATAAAAGGCAACACTCACAGCGTGCTGAGAGACTAAAAACAGATAACAATAAGGAGACTCGCACTACCAACGGACCTGCCGCCATCCGTGGTAGAAAACAGGCGAGCTCGAGGAAAACAATAGAAAATGGAAATAAACCAAAGATTCCCTTGCTCACTTACACTATTCCTGATAAGCAACTTAGTCCCTGACAATATCTCTCTCGAGAGCTTACAGGCTAAAGCGCCAAAGAAGAACTGACACTCTACCACTGGGAGCGAGGCGAAATAGCAGCTTAAATAGAGTCCAAGCCATGCCCTCAATCAATGCCAGCTGGCCCAGGAATCCGATAGGGAGCAAAACGATATCGTACCGGATGAGAGCAACAAACAGCTCTCAAAGCTCCCAAACTATGACAAAAATACCTTAGTTGATGTGAACATCATTTGTAAATGATTAACAGGTGTTTTAGTTAAATGTTTATTAATTGACTTTGATCCTCCCTGGAAGTGGGTCTAAATACTGGTCCTGCTCAGGTCTCAGATCATTAATCGGTTGTTTCTCAAACACTGCACTATTACAGTCAACTATAGTTACTGATAATGCTTCTAGGTGTAAGTCCTATCGGACTAGGAAACAAGCAGCTGATCCTTCCTTTAAGATGAAGGATGAGGAGCGGAAACGTCTTGCCAGGCACAAGGACATTGAGGCAACTCGTGCCAAGGAGCGAGCCCACAGAAAAAGTCCAAGCCAGATCCAGGTCCAGAATATGCTGCTCCTTCTTCTCTGAAATGTGCTGTCAAGCATAGTGCTGAACACCTGCCTAAGTCACCCAGGAAATCCAGGAGAGTTCTTGTTCAAATTGGCGAGTTTCCAGTTGTTCCAGATACACCACCACCACCTACACCACCTCCTACTCCCAAGCCTGTCCACAACAAGATCCCAGATGATATCAAGGCCAGAGTAACTGAGTTCTACCTGAGACCAGACATCAGCTGGACAGCACCAGGCCGAAGAGATTTTATCACTGTTGTCCGTGATGGAGTTGAGGTGTCAGAACAGAAGCGGTTCCTTGTGATGACCACTGCTGAGGCCTTTGCCCTGTATGCTGCAGAGTTCCCAGATTATCAAGCTGACAACCTTCAGGAGCCTGCGTCCAGATGTTGTTGACTTCCGCAGCAACATTCCCCACAATGTGTGTGTATGTGTGTACTTTGCCAATATCAACCTTCCGCTGCATAGCCTTGCCAAGTACCCACATGTACCCAGCTTGTCGACCAGATTGTGTGTGACCAGACCAGTGTGTCTCTCTATGTTTGGAAAGTGTGCCACTTGTGCCAGCTGAGTCGACCTGCAGCATCTCAGTTTATACTTCAGTGATCTGCAGCTTGGTCAGACTGTTACCTGGTCAGAGTGGGCCCGTGGTGAGGATGGCAGAACCGACAAGCTGTCCTGTTCTGGAACTGTGCAGGATGTCCTGGATAAGCTTTCTTTCAAGCTGCCTGCCTTCAAGGCACATGCTTATGTTAAGTATAAGCAAGCTGCAGCTTTCCAGGAGATCTCATCTCAGCTCAGGGAGTCACATGCAATCGTGCAGGTGGATTTCGCAGAGAATCCCTCCTTCATCCACCAAGACGAGATCCAGAGTGCCCACTTCACCCACGAGCAGGTCTAGCTCTTCAGTGCTGTTGCCTGGACTCCTGGTGCTTCTACATCCTTTGGTGCTGTGTCTGACGACCTGTCCCACGACAAGTATGCTGGGGCCACCTATATCAACCATGTATTTGACTCTCTCCAGGTTAAGTTTGGTACAGACATTACAGAACTTGATATCTTCAGTGATGGTCCCGCCCAACACTTCAAGCAGAAGTATATGGCCATCTACATGACGAGCCTACTAGAGCGTAAGGGGATGTGTGTTAACTGGCATTTCTTTGCTACCTCCCACAGGAGGAATGGCGTTGATGGTGTGGGTGGCACCATCAAGTGGACCGTCTTCAGTCACTCCCACTGATGCCTATGAGTATCCCCAGTGTGCTTCAGCCTGCATGAATGCCACAGGGATCCTGTAGCTGGACAGCCACACTGTCAAGATCTACAAGACGGAACTGGAAGAGCTCTTTCGCAATGTTGCTCCAGTGCCTGGAATCCGGAATGTTCACTCCATCAGAACCCTAAGACTGGGTGAAGTAGCTGCTAGCCCTTACACTGGAGCTGCTGAGGAAGTACACTTTCTCTTGACTGCTGAGTAAATCGCAGTAGGCCTACTCATAGAGACAATATGGAGACAATATGCTCAAATCTAGAGCCAAGAACTCTATACCTGCGCCATACTGGAGTCAAGAACTCTATAATTGTGAAACAAAAATCGTGATTATGCGAAGATCTACATTTTGTTATAATTTTACAGTTGTTTCTGGTTATCTATCATGAAATAAAATTATCAGTTAAAAATGCATTTCTGGAGCTGCCGGATAGCTCACTCGGTTAAGGCACTGCGTTGCAGTGCAGAAGTGACTATTATGTCACGGGTTCAAGCCGCGGTCGTACTATCCGGCAGTGGTCGGCAGCTTTTTCAGCGTAGCGCACAATTGGCCATCGCGCTACAGGGATTCAAATTGGGAAAGGGACTGCCAGGTAAGGGAAATAAATAAACAGGCCAGACAGGCACTCGTCAGGAAGATTCAAAGTCTGTTCATGTCCGGGCGTCCTCTTCGCCCTCTTGCGAAGATTCAACCAATGAGTGTATAAGAAGCAGTGGCTGACGGGTACGTGCTTCGGAGGAGAGCCGTGAACTGTCTTCACTATCCTGAGTTGGCAGCAAGGGGTCGCATACGAGCAAGCTTTGTACATAGTTCACCAATTGGGCATTCCAGATTCGGGTGGGATTGGGGATTCCAAATTTGCAGTAACTGTCCTGCTCCATTTGGGGACTGGCCCTTATTATATGTCTTATTAATATGCCAGATTTGAGAAGAAAAGGAATGCAAGCTGCGTATTGCAAGACTACATTGATTGTAACTAGCTCACTTTACTGGCAACAAGTATTTTGAATAGTTCCATTCATAAAAATTAATTTATGAAAATGGCATGCTACACAAATGATTTGGTCAACTGCTATGCTGAGGGTGCGGCAGCCATGTACAATGTAATTGCAGTGTTCCAAGCATGAACTGTACAGTCAGTGGTTCCTAGACTGTACCTTGTTGCAAGGCCAGTAAAGACAGCAGAATGTCACTGTCTTGAGACACTCCTTCAGTGGCCTGGGCCAGTCCCCATGTGGAGCAGGACAGTAACTGCAAGTGGCTCATGCCACAGGACAGTGGCCCGGGCTAGTCCCTTAGTAGAGCAGGACAGTTATTGCAAGTGGCTCGTGCCACAGTACTGTACAGTACCCAAAATATTACCTCCTCTGCTGAAAAATTGAGAAAACAGAAGTAGGTAACCATGTAACGTGTCTTTCCATCTGTACCTACCTTAAAATAAAATTTAAGTTCTATAAAAAGGGACAAAGAGACTGGAGCACACTAATAAATGAACAGCCTTCATGGTGCAAACAGACTAACGTTTCAACACTACTGTGTCTTCATCAGAGTCAAACAGGACAAAGACATAGGCAAACAACATATGTTCAAGAGAACCTTGAACAAATGTACAAATCTCATTGGTCCAAGTACATTTCAAATCTAGTGGATAACGGCTCCAGGAATGGAAGTTGCCAAAGTCCATGTCTAAGGGCCACACCAACAACCTCCTGTCAAAAAGCGCAAGCATAGATCATTCCCAAAGTTAAAAATGACTGGTAAAAACAGTGAATATACAGAGATGAGAGGAAACATCATAGAAAAACAACAATAATTTAAGTTCTTTTAGTGCTGGAATCTTCAATCACTAAATGTGTAATGGCTAACTTGCAAACAGCCACAATGAATAATTAGTTCCAATCTCCTTCATAGTAATATTGTGAATATGTACTGCAAAGGGTTACCTCCATTATGTTGCAGTCTGCCCTTTAAATTTTATGGTGACAGGAAAAATCTGTCATTTTACTTCCATATCACGATTTATTTAAATTTACTTGCCCCTGTCGTATTTATGGAGCTAACAGAAGTCCTTGGTTAGTAAAGCTTCCTTAATTTTGTCAGTTGTTCAGCGACATGATGACAGCCATTGTTTATTGCAATGTTATCTTCATGTTCCCGCAAATTAAGATCCTTATCACTTTATTAGCTGCATGGAGTTGTACTAATGATGTTTCAGTAAATTAAATAACCCCTGGGGATGGCAGGATTAATCAGATAATCACTGAAATCACATTTCTCTCATCCATTTTTCTTCATGGTCTTAAAATCGATTTGCTTTTTTATAGAAGCATGCGGTATTATATGAGAACTTATCAACATGCACCGAGGCCTTCATGAAAATACTGTGGACTCAATTGAAAGACAGAGCCAAGCAGGCATCCTTCTCATGTTACCTTTGTCTAGTTCTTTTCGCAGAACCTTTTTTTTTTTAACAAACTCATACCACCACGAATGGGGATTCATTCTGGATGTGTTTATCTTTTTTGTCAAGCGCTCCTAGTCAGAGAATATGTTGCAATGCTGAGCTTTCAGAGTCCCAAGAATGGTGAAAATTCAGCAGATAATTAACTCTACAGAGCAACATGTTGTATACAACTAAACAAAGCATAGCAATTGTATCCAAAGCCTGGATCAGATCGCAAAGGCATCCCCAGTACAAATTCAAAGCACAGCATGCAGCAAAAAAAGCCGACAGCACACTGGAGACAGTCATCCTGTATAATCCACAGATAAATAAGCCATGTTTTTAAAACCATTGACACACCAGTTTGTCTCTGGGTAGAGCTGAAAATTATTTCATTCGGTGCTGAGGGGGCTTTGCAGGGTCATTTCATCGCTTTAATAGAGGAAACGCTTTCTCAGCTAGCGGCAGTCCTTCTCCTTGACAAAAAAACCCATCAACTTTCAGGAGAGCTGCTTTCCTTTCTGCCCTCTGCTACAGCCACTGAAACACTGAAATACACACTTTGAAAACACATCACTCTTCTTCTTCCTGAAAGAAAACTAGGAACCTCACTTTGTATGAATGCTGAGCCAAGACGGTCTATTTCTTTACCTCTGTATATTTTGTCTCGGAATACATGAAAATAAATAGGATTTGAGCAGTAAAGGCGCTCATTTCTCGAGAGCTCTGCTTTAAATCTATGGGATAAATATGCAGCATTACATTCCCATCCTATAGCTTTGCCTGAGGCAACCCTAAACCTGAAATTAGTAGTTTAATAAGAAATTGTTTTTATGGTTTTTCCATTTTCTCTCCGATTCAGAATAATCACGCTCACACTGCAATTGTCATTACAAACTTTATAGTCATTTCAGGAAAGTATAGACAAACCAGTTCTGTCCTTCAAACCATATTCAGTCACAACTTCTTATCACATGAATGACAAGTTGGGCCAACGCAGATAACAGCTGAGGGAAGACATTTTACATCAGCTCAGGGGGTGATATTTCAGGTGCTTGATCTTGCAGCAAAAATTCCATGTGCTCAGTGAGACAGCGATTCCAGGTTTGTCTCGGCTCTTTCCTGTAGCAGTAATATTGTGCCCCAATGCAGACAGCACAGTCCATGTGCGGCTTGTTAAGAGCAATGTAGAGAACTTTACTGGCCTACACTGACCCCATGATCCTATTCCCATACTGTAATGCATTTCAGGCTGGCTGAACTTAGAAGTGAAAGTTCAGCAGCGACCTTAAAAATGTGAGTGAACTAAATGTGAGAACACAACTTTAAGGTAAGCTTTGTTTCCGATCATAATTAGTTAAGACAGTTTTTTACTTCAAGTTTAACTTTTGAAAACTTGGAGGTCACTATCTTTAATGTGTTATGACCAGTGGAGTTAAAGAGAAGAAATACGTTCACGTAACTTAATGGGACCATCATGTTTTACAGTGAACACCATTAGTATTAACTGGAAGGCAGACTTTAAGTCTGGATTAGCAGTCGAAGATCACTGCCTGACCTCAGCATTGCAGGAATGGCATTGAATACCTGCAGCAATGTTCACACAAATAGTGGAAAGTGTAGAAGTTGAAGTGCAGAGCAGTTAGGAAGAGTTGCTCCATATTCAGGTCCATGGTCTTGGGATGAGATGTTGGATGAACACAAGTCTGTCTACTTAAGACCATTTGGAGCATACTTTGTACTGTGAATCGTTCTGGAAGCTTCCACCTCAACTTGCAGAGCACCTGAAATGATATGAAATCAGTGATGCTGTGCCTATACATTTAGGGCGGAGAATCATGGAGGGTTTTTTTTCACCCTTTCCCCACATCGCAAAATCAGATTTAGCCATGCCTATGACGAATCAGCAGCTCTTATCCATAAGTGCAACGTTCCGCAGCTCGTGTCATCCACACATCTCAGGGTAGTCTCATGCTGAACTTCTGTTGATTTATCTTTGGTCAAGAAGCGGGCCTTAGTGAATCCCACCTCGGGAACTTAGCATAGCGCACTGTCGGTTGAGACGAGCCCATAACAGATGAAACTGGTATTTGCCGTTCCCCAGCAGGTTGCACGGACAAGCTTACATGTGATGCTGACGAGTGGACAGGTAGCCTAACACTAAGCTTAGCTACTCAGGCTTGAAAATGTATACCCTTGCATTAGAACGTGCGTTCTTTCAGTTGCCGATTAAATGTGTGTCATGGTTGGGTGAAGGGACCCACTCGCACAGGCTGGTACAAACTAAAAGATGTTTAATAAATATACTTTAAAAACAGACAGGGAAGAGCAGCAACACACACGGAGCTAAAAACACCAGAATGCTGGCAGTGCAGCTCTTAAATACTCTACACTTCACCTCTACTTCAACGAGCAACAGGCGTGGCTTGTTGAAGTGGAGGCAAAGACAGCAGGAGGGGGAGGGACTGCTGGGCAGAACCATGACAATGTGCATATTTTTGGTACTTTCGTTTTTAGAAATATCCCTTGCGCTGATGGCTTGGCGTGTGTGAATATAGTTTGACAACGAAAACACTATGTTAAATAACTTATCCATCGATTTAATATTAAAAATATGAAATTGTTTTCTTATCCTTTTGTTGTAAAGTTTGTGATGTCAGGGCAAATACACACGAAAAGACTCGCAGGAGTGGACAAAAATGTATGGTAGGGTTATTCTGGGCAATTCTTGAAGGCTGCGACTTCAGCAGCAAATTTCCTTCAAGATAGTAAAGTATTATTAGGGGTTCAAGCCCGTAGGGCTGAAACCCAATTGTTTTTGTGCTGGTTAGGGGTTCATGCCCGTAGAGCTGAAACCCTATTGATTTTGTGCTGGTTTATTATTTCTTTTCTTTTTTTTTTTTTTTTAATTAATTCACCAATAAGTGCATACAAACAAATATGTGACCAGACAAATAAATGGGTAGCGAGTTGATTTACAGAGTAATATACATGCAATAATATTAGACAAAGACATCAACAAAAGGAATAGAAAAGAAGAGAGAATAAAACAAACAACAAAAAAGGGGGGAGAAGAAGGAAAAAAAGGAGGAAAAAAAACCCCACAAAGGATGAAAAAAGGAGAGAAAACAAATGAATAATAACAATAATAATAATAATAATAATTATAATGAAATAGAGAGATAAGAGCCAAAAGAAAAGGGAAACAAGGCAAAACAGTGTACAATCAAATGATCCGAAATGAAGCAGAGTTGTATTTTGGCAGTTATTTCACAATGTTTTTGTTCAAGAAGTTTCCTTAAAGATTTATACAGATTAACAGATTCCAATTCCCCAGGTTCTTAAATTTTTTTTTTTTTTTAAATATCCCTACTCCTCTTCGTGAACAAGCCTTTGTATATCTATGCTGTGGCATTAACTCACCGGCATCGAGATGGCAGTGAGAGTTGTGGAGTAGATGTTGTTGAATTCTTGTAATTGATTCTTGTGGGTTGCTGACTGTTGTTCCATTGATATGTGTTGAGTATAGAGATCTAACCATTGTGTTGTTGTAATGTTTTTTCTGTTTTTCCAGTTGAGCAGTATTGTTTTCTTGGCGATAGTTAGGGCCACAAGCAGGGGGATTGTGATTTGTTTTGAGTTAGTGTTGAGTTCTTCTAAATTTCCAAGTATGCAGACGGTGGGAGATAGTGGGATATTGTGGTCGAGGAATCGGGATAGGGTGGTGGTTATTTTTTTCCAGAAGTTATGAATTGGTGGGCAGAGCCAGAGTGCGTGCAGGTGGTCGTCGATAGTGTTAAGTGTGCAGTGGGTGCAAATGTCTGTGTCTGTGAGTCCCATGATGTGCATCTTGTGTTGTGTGAGGTGTGTTCTATGGATGATTTTATACTGTATTAACTGAATTTTGGTGTTGTTAGACTTGGAGAATATGTTGTTGCAGACTGTGTTCCAGAATTGACTGTTGGTGTGAATGATGAGGTCTCGTTCCCATTTGTTTATTGGTATGTGATGTGGGTCGTTATTGGAGGATATAAGTTTATATAGCTTTGTGAGTAGTTTTTTCTTTGACTGTGTTATTTTATTGATGCTATATAATAGTGGTGGATGTTCTAGGTGGAAATTTGTGATATTAATTTGTGTTTTAATTGACTCTTTGAGTTGGTTGTATCGAAGGAATTGTTTCTTGTCGATATCGTACATTTAAGACAGCTGTTGTAATGTTAGTAAAGTGTTGTTGTAGAAGATGTGGTGGAGGTGTGTGACTCCTTTTTCTTTCCATTTAGTTCCTATTAGAGGGGATTTGTTAGCAGTGAAGTCTGGGTTGTTCCATATGGGTGTTTGAGTCGTGGGAGAGAATGTTGTGTTTCTTATTTTATTGATCTTCCACCAAGCTGTCAGAGTTGCTGCGATTGCGGGGTTTTTGAAACAGTTGTGTTTTTTGATTGCAGTACAGATAAATGGAAGGTCTTTGATTGATATGTCTTGGCAGTCTGTCTGTTCTATGTCTAACCAGGGGTGATAGTGATGGGTTGAATGTATCCATTTGGAAAGGTACTGTAACTGATTGGCTAAGTAGTAATGATAGAAATTTGGTGCTTCTAGGCCTCCTTGTAGTTTTTACTGTTGTAGTGTAGTTAGTTTTATCCTGGGCTGTTTGTTTTTCCAGTAGAACGATGTTATTGTTGTGTCCAGTGCGCTAAACCATTTTGATGTGGGTTGGATGGGGATCATTGTGAATAGGTAATTGAGTTTTGGCAGTATCATCATTTTAATTGTGGCGATGCGTCCTATAATTGAGATTGGTAGTGTCATCCATCGGTTTAGGTCATCTTGTATTGTTTTTAAAAGTGGTGTGAAATTCAGGTGAAATAACTCAGACAGCTTGGCAGAGAATTTTATGCCTAAATATGTGATGTTGCCAGTAGTAGGTGGTAATTGGGGTATGTGTGGTGTAGAAAGGGATGTATCTGCATTTATTGTGAGGGTGGTTGATTTATTCCAGTTTACTGTGTAGTCTGAGATGCTAGAGAATGAATTGATGAGCTTGATAAGTTCTTTGATTGAATTATTGGGATTCTGTATGAACAGGAGTATGTCATTTGCGTACAGACTGATTTTATGTGTTATGTTTTTAGTATGAATACCAGAAATATTGTTATTTTGACGGATTGCAGCAGCTAATGGTTCAATGAAAAGTGCGAATAGTGATGGTGATAGTGGACATCCTTGTCTGGTGCCTCTGTGAAGTGTAAAGTATTTCTTTTCTTCTTCAGAAATGTTTTCGCAAATTTTCATGAGATGGTAAATGCTAGAGACCAGATATTGTGCAAATTAGTTATGTGCAAATGCTGCCAAAGCCATATTTAATTCTGCCACGATGGGGGTGCTATAATTCAAGGAAAACAGTTTTTCACTTTAAAGGTCATGACTCCTATGATGCAAGTCCGATTTACGCAAAACTTGGTACAGACATTCCTTGGTCCAAACTCTACAACTTTCGTATAAGGACCCTTAAGGTCTGCCATTTTGAATTTTTTGAAAAACACATTTTGACATCTCCTAGGCCGTAGGTCCAAGTCCTTCTAAATTTGCTGTGGAACATCATTGGACCATCTTACCAAAAGTTGCATTAAGCTTATTGAAATCTCATTTCTTTGCCAAGATATTGACCAATGAACTTCAGTTGGGGCGTGGCTTAGCACATAAATGGACAAAGGTCAACAACCATCGGGCCAATCATCACAGAACTCGCAGGATATGTCCATATAAGTTCCAGGAATATACCTTGACAGTTTCATGCAAATCTTCCTATGCGTGGTGATATAAATGCAAAAAACGGGCATGGCATGACACAAATCAGACTATAAATCAGCAATTGTTTATTCTATAGCCATAAAACTCACAGGATATATTTATATAAATACCTGAAACATACCCTGAAAATTTCAATTAAATTGACCAACAGGGGGTGCTATAAATGCAAAACAAAGCAGCATGGTATAACACTAATCAGACTATAAATCATAAATAGTTTTCCAAATCATTACAAAACTCACAGGATATGTCCACATAAGAACCTGAAACATAGCCTGAAAGTTTTTATCAAATCTATGACTAGGGGGCGCCACAAATGCAAAAAGGGGCATGGTATAACACAAATCAGATTATAAAATTGTTTGTCCAATCGCCACAAAACTTGCAGGATATTCAGTGCAAGTGGTTGCATGTGGTGCAAGTGGTTTGACTATTAACTGACTGCTGGGTACAGAACATGTAGACTGTTTTTTGAATATTATTTTTTATTCATGTGGCCTATAACAGAAAACTGCGGGGGGGAAAGGCTTGTTGAATTGTAAACTACAGAGTTCAATTAAAAAAAGCTTATTTGCATGGGTATTATTTCTTTAAGGAGACATTTTAAAATTGTATAAAATTTTTTTGTATAAATTTTTTTAAAATTTTAGCCAAGCTGTGCCAACCCAAAAATTTGGCTTGCATAGTGCCACTGTGTGAAATTAACCCCGAACTGCCCTTATTGAGCTTTTTCATGCTTTACTTTTTGAGCAGGGCTCCCAAAATCATGGTTCTCGAAGGCTGAGAACTGCTGGCTTTCCACCCATCCTTTAACTGAGAGTCTGGTGTGATGATAGTTCAGCAATAATTGATCAATTAATTGCCTGGAAGAGAGAAAACTAGAGCTGGATTTGGATTTGAGGATCTGGGATCCCCAGTGTGGAGAGATGGGACGAAGGGGAATTGAGGGAGAGATAGATGAAAGATGCAACAAAGGTCAGCAGCCAGACCTGCAATTTGCAATCCATAGGCCATACCACTAAGACGCTCCAAAATGCCTTTAATATGTTTCCTCATCGCCCTATTTGGCGTAAGAGGAGAAACTTGATTCACGAACAGATTACATTCAGCCATATGCCCTCTCAGGTAAGCGACTGATCTTGGTTATACTGCTGTACAGCCCATGTGGTACAATGCTGGATAGAACCATTATTGTAGATGGGGGAAAGAGGATTGATACCAGGGGATGAGAGACTTGAGATAAGCAGAAGGATTGTCGCACAATTAACAGCAATCGCGCATTAATCCTATTCGATAAGTGTCAGAGAATTTGAGAAAGAAAAAGAGAAGACACCTGACCTGTCTTTATTAGATTCCATCAGTGGGAGCTAAGCAGATTTAGTGGGTGCATATCAATTATGACCAGTCATCAGAGATAAAGCTATTACGTGAAAGTTATCAAATCTATGCAAGAATTATAGCCATTCCCTTTCTTACATGAATGTTCAACATATTAAGAAAGCGGATTAACAGAGATTTTAATACTGGCAAACCAGCTTAAAATATTGTGCAGAATGACCCACACCTGCTGACCGGAACCTTGGTCATGGCCGCAGTTACAGTTGTATGTGTTCCCCCATGCGAAATATGGGGATACCTAATACTAATTATTAATAATAATAATAATAATAATAATAATAATAGTAATAGGAAGAATTTATTTATACAGCATCTTCCATACATCACATGTAGCTCAAAATGCTTTGCATAGAAATACAATCAAAATGGATACGGGATGAAAACCAATTAAGATCGAGCATGACATCAGAGAAGATCCATATAACCATGGTTATCAGTATCCTTAGGTTCTATTTCACAAATATAAGCAGCATAAAAACAAAACCTTATAAAATACAGTATACAAGGTGTAGATACTGAAATAATAATGATAAAATTTTCAATAATTATTATTTTTCTCTAGCTGCAAGTATTAGGGGAACAAAAAAAATTTCTTGGAGATGGGACTTAATTTATATTGAGGCTGTACATATAGAATGGTCTCTCTTAATGCCATGGCAAACTCATATTGTTTGTGCAGAGCAGCCTAGCCTCTTAAAACCCACCAGATTCTGGTTTTATGGAGAACCACTAACCACCTGCAACGAAGTGGGACACAGCAGAACTGTTCAAAGACAACCAAACTGTTACATCAGGTACTGCACAGCAAATGTAATGCCTCATATGAAAAGAGTTTGTGTGTCTAGCAGTATTTCCCATATGGAAACTCCTCTATATTGCATCATCACAAAAAAGAAAGGAAAAAAAACATGGATTGAAAAGCAAGTCAATGGTGGGATTTTCTCATGAGAGGCATTTTTGCTTGTGTGCTGTCATCATAGACAATCTGTTGCATTAATCTTTTTTTTTTTGTTGAGGTGACAAATGTTTTTCTTTTCATCAATTCCAATCCCTCAACACAGTCTATAACAATTGGGGCAGGGGAATGGAAAAACTGGAAAAGCTGGGAAATCTTCTGAAAAGCACCCAGTTGGTGCCTTCCACAGGTGAACAGGTGAATAGGCAACAGGTATCAAAAGGCAAGGTCGTCCACTGGCAAGATGGTTTTGGGTTTGCCATTTCCCCAAAAGCTGGGTATACAAATACATTTTCTCTTCACACTGGACACGGTGACCTTCAGCCCTTCAGATGGCACTGCATTAAGAAGCGATAAGTGACTGTAAAGGACACACGTAACTACATGGGATCATAAATACTTCAAAAGACCTGTGTCAGTGAAGGCAGTTTGTTGTGGCACCATCAAATGCAAGCAAAGAGGAAGTTATACAGAATATCAACACCACCCAGGAGCACCACTTACTCCTCTGGGTTCGATCTTATCTGAAATGGATTCACACAGGATTGCTGTTTGTGAAGATCTTACAAATTGTTTCTGAAAATAAAAGATGCTGCACTCTCCAGGCCAAAGAGGCGAGGACAATCCCAACTGTTATCAGAGACATGACATCAGAGACAAGTCAGCACCTCTTCATGCTCAGCACCAGTGCTCTTGACATGTGCAATTTTCACAGCTGTGAAGGCACAATTGATGCAGAATGGTACACACACATTTAAATTAATATATGCTGCCTTCCAGACATCATCTTTTTTAGAGACACCTCCGCTCGTTCCAGCAGGATAACACCAAGCCACACTCTGCACATATTACAACAGTGTAGTCACTGAGTGTGGATACTAGACTGGCCAACCAAATGTTGGTAGTGTCACTCAAGGCATATGAGACTGAGCTTTGGAAGAATACACAGACAGGTCCATAAATATTATGACATGGACAAATTCACTTAAATTTCAGCTGTAAACCACCGCATATTGGAGTAGATGAAGAATAATAAATATGAGCTCATTGTGAAGACTTTCAGCTGTAATTTGAGGGCTCGTACACCCAAATCTGTTGAACTCTGAAAGAAATACAGCACTTTTGACATCCCCTCCTTTTATTTAAGGATTCGCAAGTAGTTGGACGGTCAGCTGCACAGCTGCTCCCAGGCCAGAAGTGCGTTGTTCCCTCGTTATTGAATTTACAAGCAATGTGACAAAAGTTCAGATATGTATTTCAAGTGTACCATTTGAATGTTGAATTTGGTGCTGTTGACTCTCCACAAGAGATGCCAGTGCCAGTATAGCAAGCCTTCATCAGGCTACAGAAAAATACCAAAAATATAAGCTGGGGTAAGATGAAACCCTTTGTATAATATTTAAGAGAGAACACACTGATGAGCTCAGAATCACCAAAAGGCCCAGAAAATCTCAACTCCAAAAAAAAAATGATGATGATGGAATGTATTTCTTTCCCAATGAAGAAAATCCCTTTGATCATGGACATTCTCCAGACAGCAGGTGCACCTAAGTTATTGACAGCAATTAAGACAACGCATCACTACAATTGGTACAGAGTTTTCCTCACCCACTGTTAAACCAGGAAGTTTCCACCAAAAAAATCATGTTTAAATGTCATGTGCAGTTCGTGAACAACATCTAATTGACAAATGAGACAAAGATCAACTTGCAGCGGAATGATGTGAAGAGAAGAGTACGAAGACGGAATGAACTGACCATGGTTGGGGGCATACCACTACATCAGAGAAGCATGGTCACATAATCTATTGCCATGTTATTTTGTGTGGTCACTTTTGAATCCCTAAAATTGGGAGCGATTTATTTAATAAAATCATGAAATTAAAGCAGCAAGTCTACCCTTGAAATATTTTTCAATGGTTTCATTTCAAACCCATTGGGGTGGTGTGCAGAGCCAAAATGATGAAACCTAATGAGGAATTAATTACAGTGAAAGAATAACTTTTGAATGCCCTATCTATTTATTAGTTGTGTGAAGAATCTCTTACAGTTCATTTTTATAGACAAGATAATTGTCCTTTATTAGGCTTTGTGATGGTCACTTCTGATAATGGGCCAGTTTTACAAGTAGCTACACTGACGGTCATCTCCCTCCTCTTAGTTTATTGACTGACATTTATTCAACATAACCATTTTCTGTAGAATGTTTTCTGTCAGTGTCTGGTGAAAACATAATTGTACTTTGTTTGCAAAATATAAAAATTCTTTAGGAATTTTTACCTTTTAAATTTAATTTAATTTAATTTCACTGTTGTGGTGCATTGCATCATGATACTGCATTGTATCATTATTTAGAAGGTTCAGGTATGCAGTTGTCTTTTTATCCTGAATGCTCCACTGGGGCGAAGGAAATCATTACAAGAATTAAATTGTTATACTCGAATGCCAGCTTCAATTACCAGCATTACCATACAAAGAGGTGTTTCTGCACTTCAGAGTGTGGTACCACTCCAGGCTATTGGCTGTAATGTAATTTATTTTCACCTCGAAGGAGTCCTGATGACTAAAGCTAATTTCCTCAAATTGAACTTACCTCTGATTTATTTCAAAATGACGAGTAGACTTGCATCTTAACATTTTCACTGTGCTTTTTGCTGCATAATGCATGTAAATTTGTGGCATGCATGGTAATACCTTGTTCTTGGTGAGACTGGTGTTTCATTTGCATATCAGTATCTGGAAGCTTTATTCAACTGACAATCCTTTTACAGCTGACGCTTAAGAGCTGATATATTTTAGTTCTTGCATTGAGAATTATAACAGGTGCAGTGCCAGTTTTGACCCAGGGGGTATGCTGTGATAAAAGGAATTCATGGGAGAGGGCAATGCAGCTGGGAGAAAGCAGCACAGACTGTGCTGTGGGCAGATTACACTGTTTTCTAAAAGAGTCTTCTACACCTTTAATGCCATGACTATACAGTATTCAAATCATTAACATGTTTTCCAGCACGTCTTTAGGGCCTACATACAAAAAGACTAAATAGTAAGAACAAACCTTTGTTTTACGGGAGCTTCTTGCATCTGATGCATCAACTCTTAGTTGTATGGGCGTATCATCACCCTCATCACTCCTTTCCCTGTCAGGTTGTAGTCTAAGGGAAATACAAGGCCCAATGTCAGTTGCTTCTAATTGTCTCCATTTGTAAGTAAATTTTCATTGGGTGGCACAGTTGGGAATTATGTCTGGAAGGGAGGAAAGCAGTGAAGGGTGGCTCCCATCTGCATGCTGGTCCCCGATGCAGGTAAACAGCCATCATTAAGATCTAGAAAGATGTGAGTAGCACTTTTTCAGCGGTAATCCATCTCTGGACTGGCTGGAAAGTGGAATTTTTGGGAATCCTGGTGATGCCCTCACAAGTTAGGTGAGATGTAAAAATCTCACCTCGAATCACAATTTTGACATGTCTACAAGGGAGTTTTCTGAAAACTCTGGAATAAGGTTAAAAGGGACCTATGATGCTGATCCTTCTTTTAATACATATTAGTAATGTTACAATGTTAGTTGTCCATACTCAACCTCTGAAAAGTTTCTAAACATACGATACAAGGGTTTTGCCGTAATCCAAGAATGTGATTTCGTTAACATGACTTCCTTTCTGAACAGCTCCTCCCGAGCTCTTCGCAAAACCTGATGTCAGGTTGTGCTGTCCAATTAGTACAGAACTAGCCAGAGCCAATCACGGCGCTGGACCTGCCCACACCGGAAACTATTCTATCAGGCACTAACAGCAGCAGATCATACTATGCCTTAGTAGCGTCAACACTTTTGGAAATACAAAAAATAACCGATGATCATTTGAGGTGCAGTTCTGTCAGTATCTCTCCGAAAGCTGCTTGTCCGTTTACTTTTGGACGCAAAGAAAAACACTTATTTCTCTTCCAAAAGAAGATGCCACCAGAAATCAGTGGGTAGCTTTTTTGTTTACTGGCTGCAAGCGGCCACAACCAAAGGGAACGTTAGCTGCTTGTGCTCAGCATTTCACCAAAGACAGCTTTATGAGCATCAAACCTGAAGCAGCTGTATCAATCAAGTGCGCGGAGCCACAAGCTGTAAGTAACGATAAAACAGCAAATAATATAAGTGAAGCTAACGTGTTACGGGAGGCTAGCAGGACTGCTAGCGATAGTTAGCACTAACAACTGGCCACAAACGCAGGCTTTGTAAATATATATGTGAAGATAAAGCCTGTATTGGTCGCGACTGTCTGTGACTCACAGACACAGAAGCTTTAAGTTGCTTTTACTGCATAAGCCAACCTGATGTGATTGCCAGTTGATTGTGGCTGTAGCACTGTGGCTAACATAGCCAAGTTACTGTTGATATTGTGTGTGTACTAAATAAGCAAGAGTGATATAAGGGGAAACACAGAACATGTGTGAACATGAACCTCATTTGAAGCTTACTTTTAATACCTGTTTGTAATTTAGATGCTTGGTACAATTTACCATCCTTCTCACATTGCATGGTGGCAAAATAACCTTGCGTCCTCGTCCAGGCTTGTTTACCACTGTTCCAGTTGTTTTAAACTTCTTAATGATTCCTCTGACAGTAGATATGGGCAGGTGCAGGCAAGTGGCTATTGTAGCCATTGCCTGACTTGTGAAGGTCGCCACACATCTGCCTTACTTGAATGGTGTGTTTGTCTTTCCCATGTTGAAGAGTGGATAAGAGAGATGGGCTTTGAGTCACGTAATATTTATACCCCAGGGAAACAGGAAGTGATGAATTACTAATTAAATGTTCCTAGATACTCTGATCAACTTTGTAAACTACCATAGAAATGACAGAAATACTTCAATTACATTTATTTTCTCGGAATAGTTAGGGATGCCAATAATTGTGGAACAGGTGATTTTATGAAAAAAAATTATCTCTTAGTCAGGGATTTTTTTCCCCGAAAAATTCACTTGAGTTGAAGGATTCATTTTTCTATAATTTTCAGTGTGAGCCTATGGTTCTGCAGTAAAAATTGAATTAATTCACATCCTAACAAGGGGTGCCAATAATTATAGAAGTGCTGTATATACACTCCTGAACAAAATCTTAAGACCGGGGAAGAAATTACAAGAATTCATATTTTGCACTGGTGAATCATAACCAGGTTGTAAGTTGTATTTCAAAGTGCAAAAAGAATAAACTGGAGCAAGAGACAAAGAATAGAAAGTAGGCAATTTATTGAAAACTGTATTTAAACTGAAACAGCCTGTTCATCAGCAGGTCAAAAGTTTAAGACCATGGCCTTAAAAAGTCAAAATCTGTGCAAAAATCTGGCCTCCATGTCATTTTCTTTCATGCATTTGCACTGTCATGACCTCCTGATGGCAAAGGCAAAAAAGCTTTCTGACTTTGAACGTGGCAGGATTGTTGAACTGCACAAGCAAGGCCTCTCGCAACGTGCCATCGCTGCCAAGGTTGGACGCAGTAAAACAGTGATTTTAAATTTCCTAAAAGATCCTGAGGGTTATGGGACAAAAAAGGCAAGCGGTAGACCCAAAAAAATTTCACCTACACTGAGCTGGAGGATCCTACGGACTGTCCGTGAAGACCCAGGCCAATCTTCAACCCAAATTAAGGCCCTTACTGATGCTGACTGCAGCCCAATAACCATAAGACGCGTTTGGACTTTGCAAGGGAGCACCAAACATGGGACATTGAGAGGTGGAAGAAGATTTTATGCTCTGATGAGAAAAAATTTAACCTGGATGGTCCTGATGGATTACAACGTTACTGGCATGACAAGGAGATCCCATCGGAGATGTTCTCTACACGGCACAGTGGAGGAGGTTCCACCATGATCTGGGGTGCTTTTTCCTTTTGTGGAACAATGGAGCTTCAGGTTGTGCAGGGGCGTCAAACAGCGGCTGGCTATGTGGAAATGTTGCAGCGGGCATCCCTCTTGACTGAGGGCCCACGTCTGTGTGGTAATGATTGGGTCTTTCAACAGGACAACGCTACAGTTCACAACGCCCGCCTGACAAAGAACTTCCTCCAGGAGAATAACAGCTCTCTTTTGGACCATCCTGCTTGTTCCCCTGATCTAAATCCCATTGAGAATGTTTGGGGATGGATGGCAAGGGAAGTTTACAAAAATGGGCGTCAGTTCCAGACCATGGATGCACTTCGTGAAGCCATCTTCACCACATGGAGCAATGTACCCACCAGCCTCCTGGAAACACTTGCATCAAGCATGCCCAAACGAATTTTTGAAGTAATCAACAAGAATGGTGGGGCTACTCAGTCAGTACTGAATTCTTTTTTTGCTCTTTAGTTCTGCTTTTTTTTTTTTTGGGGCCATGGTCTTAAACTTTTGATCAGCTGATGAACAGGCTGTTTCAGTTTAAATACAGTTTTCAATAAATTGCCTACTTTCTGTTCTTTGTCTCTTGCTCCAGTTTCTTCTTTTTGCGCTTTGAAGCACAGCTTACAACCTGGTTATGATTCACCAGTGCAAAATATGAATTCTTGTAATTTTTTCCCCGGTCTTAAGATTTTGTTCAGGAGTGTATAACACTGGTAAAATATGTATGTTGAATATATATATATATATATATATATATATATATATATATATATATATATATATAACGGATTTGGATGGCATGTCTATGGGGTGTCACACTCCACTTCACATGCGAGGGCTGTAATTTTTTTGAAAGATTAGATTCTTCTGAATGACTTTTCTTTTTACAGAAAGAACAACACCAACTAGTGCAAGTGAAGGCTCTACCAAAAAAAGGAAGTTGGGGGACGAATTCCTGGATACCCAGAGGCTAGTCCTCTAGGAAGTCCGCGGACTAAAGGAGACTATGTCCCAGGAGATCCGTGGATTAAGAAGGACCATGGACAGTATTGCTGACAGTTTAGAGAGGATAGCAGACAATGCTAGTGGACATAATTTGTAAATAATAATAATACAATTAAACTCTTGCTTTATTTGTTTATATTAGCCAAATTTGTCTATTACTGTTATTTCTCATGTCTATAGAATTTCGTCTCAGTCTACTCTCGTTCACATTATGAACATAGGGCTCTATCTTTCACACTGTCTTACCTGTTGCCACTACCCGCAACCCGTGAATTTTGCATTTAGCAGCTTCCAATATCCCTAAACGATATCTTTCGGCCACAGTACCCGCTATGCATTATGCGGAATCCTTTATTTGTGCCTGGTGGTGAGCCCATGGGCGTGTTTATGCGCTTTCCCTACAATTGTTATCTTGGCCACACACGTTAGGGAAAGCGTATAGCAGGTCCTAAAATCATCTGCTACCAGCATTTGGGCTTTCACAAGAGCGCTATGCACTAACATTCAGCAGCGAAAATTTTTTTCCAGGGAGAGCAGCATTTCAGAACTCTCTTGGGAATGAAGGTCATTTCGGCGACAACTATGTACACCTGTTTTTGCAGCACAGTCATGCAACTTGCTGTAAAAAAAAATAGACAGCTGTCCGATTGGAAAATGTAAACGGACGAAACCACATACTTCTCACCAGAATTATCTTCATTCGCTGAAGAGTTCTGAAATGGCGCTCTCGCTGGAAAAAAGTTATGTTGCTGAGTGCCGGTGCATATACCTAATTTTATTCTTCTAAAATGGGATTTTCTTCTTTGCTTCATTTCAGATGGGAGAGGGAGTTGGAAGTGCATGGCAAAACGCATTTTTTTTTCTTTTTTTTGAAGTTTCCATCAAAAGTAGGCTTAATTTTTTTTACTACATACCAAACATTAAACAATACGTCAATGTCAAATAATATTAATAATAATAAAAATTATAATAATAATAGTACAATTCATAATTAATAAAAAAAAAGATCCTCCCCTGACTGGATTTGACCTCATGCACGGACAATTTAACTTCATCAACGGAGAAACGTGGCAACCTTCCTCTCTCCATCACGGATTTCGGTTTGAGGATTTGGGATAGCACAGCCTGCTCCGAAAGGCAATGGCACCTGGCACACTGATTGGTTTAACTGGCGTAACGCCCAAACCGCGCCTATGCATAATTTAACGGGTAACGCTGGTGTTTTAGGGATATAGGCAGGTGTGCAAGCTAGTAACTTTCGCAGGAGAACGCCTCTTAAGCAATGCGAAATCCCCCAAATAACGGGTTTAGGTACTCTGGCGTAAGAGAGGGCCCTTAGTGTATAATATTTTCACCTTTACCATCATCATCATCATCATCATCCTAATGTTCTGAGGCAACGTCATCAATGTTTGGTCTTTCATCATCATTGTCCATTGTGACCATTCTGGGAAATGTTATGATGGAGACAACAAGCTACTATGATGTGAGAAGCCATGCTTGGGTTACTCGGGCATATGCCTCCAGTCTTGTCCAAGCACCTGAAAAAAGAAATACATACTTGTTTCATATATTATATTTACATATGATTATTTTGTGTCCATTATATTTATATATTATTGTCAGGATCAATGTGATGATAAACCAAATTCATACGCAACAAACATACACACATATATATATATTTTTTTTTAAATAATTATAATATTTACCTTAATCTTTGCATCAGCCTCACTATAGTTCTCTCTATGATGGATCTAGTGGATTTGTGTGCTACCTTAAAATGTTCTTCTGCCCTTTTTTTCTGGTCTAGATATTGTTCTGAGAAGTCAAGGTCTGAGAGCATACCTGTAGCAATAAAATATATACAGAATCTCCCAAAAGTGAGTACACCCTCACATTTCAACAATAAATTGATATTATCTTTTCAAAGCACAACGTTACAGAAATGAAACTTGAATATATTCTAGAGTAGTCATTGTACGATGTGGGTAGCAGTGTAGATTTACTGCACTGTCCAAATAACTTAACAGACAAAATTTTCAAAATGGGTGGCAAAGAAAGTGAGTACACACCCTAATTTGTAATGGTCAACCAAGCAATGAAAAGTGTCTTATTCATTATGTTCATGCTTTTGTCTGTTCATCTGGGCCATATAAGGTTGTGTAATGTGTTGAAGGTTTAAGCTTCATCTACCTAGTGGGCTACATCTGGACCCCACACCGATATATCACACCATATATCACACCACACCGACAGCTTGCCACGGAAGTGGGTTAGACGCACGATGAGATACCTCTAAACGATTCATGGCTGCTGAGGAGTAGCTCCGTTCGCTTCTCCTTTTGCATGATTTAATGTATAAAGTATAGTCCAAGTTTTGTCCACTGGATTTGCTGGCACTAGCAAGTAGCTTGTGTTAAACATCAACTTTGAAGGGTTTGGGGAACTTTTGATACTTCACATGCCGCGGGGAAAAGGAAACCTACCCGAGAGAACCACAGAGAGCGAGGCCACAATGGCGTCTGCAGAAACGCTAACTTCGCTTATTGAAACTGCTCTCGAGAAATACTTTGCCAAGGCTGAGGTAGCATCAAAGGAAGGATTTGCACGTTTGGAGCAACGTTTGGATTCACTACGTGCAGATTTCTCGGAGATTAAAGAAGAGACAAAGGCGCTACGGAAGGCTAACACAAACTTCATGGCTCGCACGGCAAGAGTGGAGCAGACATCTACAGCTTTGTCCAAAACCATGACAACTGTGGAGACAAAGCTAGCTGACTTAGAAGATCGGAGCAGACGAAACAACATTGTCGTGCACGGCCTTTGTGAGGGCAAGGAGAACTCTAATGCTTTACATTACATCACGGCTCAATTACCACTTTGGTTCCCAACGCTGAAAGATGCACCGCCGGAGATCATGCGAGCGCACCGCATTGGACCTCCGCGGGGCAATGCGGCCACAAAACCAAGGGTCATGATTTTCATGTGCTTAAGATATACGGACAGAGCAAGAATCTTCAGAGTATCGAGGGACTCACCACTTGAGATCGGAGGAAAGGAGGTCCGCTTCACAGCTGACTACAGCCTGGCAACTAGGGTCCGACGTAAATCCTGTTATCCTGTCATGGAAAAGGCTCGACTGGCTGGTTTCATGGCTTTTCTGCTCTATCCGGCTACTATAAAAGTATCCAAAGGCCATGAACACAAGTTTTTTGATGACCCGGCGAAGTTAGAGCTGTTCCTCAAGAGTCAGGAGAACGCAGAGTAGAATCCAAAGGAATGACGACATGGGTCGCTCAAATTAACGCTAGCCATGTTGAAATATGTCATCGTATAGTCAGCTATCCCAAAGTTCCCTTTTTTCCAGACATTGTGTCCAAGCACCGGATTGTATTCTTCCATTCGCCGGTTCATGTGAGGATTAATACTGTTGTTTGGATTCCGCATTGTCGGTCACGTGGTAAAGCCTCAAGGTTAACAGATGATATGGGAGAAACTAATAACTCAAAAGCAGAATTTCTTATAAGAAATTGTATTATGGTGGGGAAAACTTGCAATTTTGAGTTTGTTAATGTTACTGCTGGCCAGGTAGAAAAATTATTATTAGAATGTAAAGAAAAGCCATCGGGTATAGATAATATTGATCCAAAATTATTGAAACTTGCTGCAAGCTTCATTGCAGTTCCTATTGCTCACATTTTAAACTTGACTTTTAATAAGGGAATCTATCCAAATGCTTGGAAAACAGCAAAAATTGTGCCATTACCAAAAAGTGCAGCTGCACCTTTCTGTGGCCCTAACAGTAGACTGGTCAGTCTGTTACCTGCTCTGAGTAAAATTATGGAGAGGATTGTTTTTGAACAAATTCAAAAATATTTCTTAGATAATAATTTAAATACAGATTTCCAACTTGCATACAGAGCAGGGCATTCAACCGCTACAGCTATGGCCCAGATGACAAATGATTGGATGACGGCATTAGATAACAGAAGGTTGGCCGGAGCTGTATTGCTGGATTTTAGCTCAGCTTTTGATTTTATTGATCACAACCTTCTGTTACGAAAAATTCAATGTTATGGCTTCGGTCAAGCAGCATTACTTTGGCTAAAGAGTTATTTAGAAAACAGGAGGCAAGCTGTCTTTTTCAATGGGAGCTTCTCAGATGGGAAAAGTGTTCGCTGTGGTATACCACAGGGAAGCTGTCTAGGACCACTCCTGTTTTCTATATATACTAATGACCTGCCATTAGTGTTAAAAAAAGCAAAAATAGCAATGTACGCTGATGACTCAACCATTTATTCATCACAAGATACAGTTGAAGAACTTCAAAATGTTTTGATGGAAGAGTTAAAAGCTGTACTTGACTGGGTTATGAATAACAAGCTAGTTCTAAATGTTGGCAAGACAAAAAGTATTGTCTTTGGAACCAAACATATGCTGTTAACCGAACCCAAACTACATCTGGTTGTCAAAGACATTAGTGTTGAACAGGTACAGGTGACAAAACTACTTGGTGTTGAGATTGACAATAAACTATCGTGGTCAGAACATATTCGTATAGTAGTTCGCAGGATGGGCCAAAGTCTCTCAATGGTAAGAAGATGTTCTCGCATGCTACTTCTCAACATGACAGCAGATGTGATAAAGACCCTTGTGCTGTCGCAGTTAGATTACTGCTCTGAGATTTGGTCATGTGCTGCTGTAACACATATAAAGACCTTACAAACTGTCCAAAATAGAGCAGCTTGATGTGCGCTACGTTGTCCACTCAGGACTAATGTGAACTGGATGCACAACATATTGTCTTGGCTAAAAGTGAAAGAAAGATTTACGGCCTCATTGCTTAATTTTACTAGAAATATTGTTACAACTAAATTACCAAATGTACTCTTCCAAAAGTTATATCTAAGCTCTGATGAACATCAATATGAAACACGACATGCCACGGAGGGTAGATTTAAACTACCTAATGTGGAAACAAACTATGGAAAAAGTACAGTAATGTATAGAGCAATGTTTGGCTGGAACACTTTGCCAAGTGAAATAATGTGGGTTTTATTTATTTGTTTTTTGTATGTGTTTTGTTGGTGATGTGAGCACTGGTGTAAATGTTTTGCACGGAGCATGTTGAATTGACTCCAGGAAGAGTAGCTGTACTTGTTACAGCTAATGGAGATCAAAATAAATACAAATATTCGTTTGCCATTTTAATAATATGTGATATACTGCCTCATCGTTTTATGAATTTGTCAGAATTTATGTCTTAATTAAAACACTAAAGCACTGGAAGATCAGCTAGCGTAAAACTTATCTGTCTTTTATTTTATAATTGAATAGCGCACTGAAAGTTAACTTCTTTTTGGATTTTCAGACTCATTATGGCAAACAGACAAAGACAAGCTAGATACACAGCAACAGAGGCCTTAAGGACTACACTACGAAACAAAAGCCCTAAATTATTTTTCAATTACTTTTTTGTTTTAAATTCTGTCAGAAAAGGCACAAGTTGTAGTCAGATTGTTTTACAGCTGCGTAAGCTGCAAAAATCATGTATATAATGCCAAAATTTCTTTTGTGGTGCTATAATTTGCTACGTGTATTCTAGTTGTTGCAATATTATTGCAATGTTATTGCATTCATAAAACATCACTGATATTCAGCAGTTGTGCATTTTGTTCTTCAATAAAGTTATGTGTGCATGCTGCATTGAATTTATTTTTACTGCATTGATTTCAAGGTATTCCCTCCTGGCGTCCATACGGACCTCGCCTAGTAGTTTGTGTATGTAAAATTGGCCCGTGGGATGAAGGTTAAATTGTGGTGTTTTGGGTGCAATGCTCTGATTATGGTCACTGGACGGTCAATATGGCACCTCATGAGGATCTGAGGAAGAGAATTGTTGCTCTCCAAAAAGATGGTCTAAGCTACAAGAAGTTCTGTGAAACCAAGAAACTGAGCTACAGCACAGTGGCCAAGGTTATTCAGCAGTTTTCCAAGACGGGTTCTGCTTTGAACAGGCCTCATCAGGGTCGACAGAAGAGGTTGAGTCCTCGTGCACTGCGTCAGGTGCACAAGTGGGCTTCAGAAAACAGACACAGGTGTACTGGCAGCATTGTTTAAGAGGTTTCAGCAGTGGGAGAACAGCCTGTCAGTGCTCAGACCATACGCTGTGCTCTGCACCATTTCAGTCTGCATGGCCGTCGGCTAAGACGGAATAGTCTTCTGAAGCTAGCCCACAAGAAAGCCCGAAAATAATTTGCAGAAGACAACCAGTCCAAAAATATGAACCACTGGAACCTTGTTCTGTTGTCTGATGAGACCAAGATTAACTTTTTTTGGCTCAGATGGTGTCCAGCATGTGTGACAGCGTCCTGGTGCGGCGTACCATGACAAGTGTGTACTGCCTACACTCAAACATGGTGGTGGCAGCATCATGGTCTGGGCTACATGAGTGCTTCTGGTCCTGGGGAGCTGCGCTTCATTGATGGAACAATGGATTCCAACATGTACTGTGACATTCTGAAGAGAACATGATGACCTCTCTTCGGAAATGGCAGTTTTGCAACATGATACTGGCCCTAAACACACGTCCAAGATGACAACCGCCTTCCTGAAGAATCTGAAGATGAAGGTGATGGAGTGGCCAAGTATGTCTCCGGACCTGAATCCCATTAAGCACCTGTGGGGCATCCTCACGAGGAAGGTGGAGGAGCAGCAGGTGTCCAACATCCACCAGCTCCGTGATGTTGTCATGGAGGAGTGGAGGAGGATCCCAGCAACAACCCTGCAGCTCTGGTGAATTCCATGCCTAGGAGAATCAAGGCAGTGCTGGACAACAATGGTGGTCACACTAAATATGGACAATATGTAAACAATTTGGCATGTTGATGGTGAAGTGTACTCACTTTTGTTGCCACCCATTTTGGAAATAGTAACTATTTCTTCAGTTATTTGGACAGAACAGTAAATCTACACACCTAAACATATACAATGCTTACTGTAGAACATATTCAGGTTTCATTTCTGTAACGTTGCCCCTTAAAAAGATATAATAAATTAATTGCCAAAATTTGAGGGGTTTACTCACTTTCGTGAGATACTGTATATGGACATATATGTGACCCCTCAGCACCAAACCAGTCACATGGGTCAATTTTTCATTTTTGGGCTCATATTAAATGCCCTTTCAGATGAGCCCAAGAACTCATATTTGAAAAACTGACCCATGTGACCGGTTTGGTGCTGGAGGGTCACATATTATAGTTGATATATTTTGGATTTCATTCTTTTCAGCAGAACACTCTCAAATTACTAGCAATTTTTGCACATAAAAATGCTAGTAATTTGAGAGAGGCACTAGTTCAGACTGATTCTTATATTTGTCCTCAAGTTTTTTTGTCTAGCCCACCCACAGGGGAAATTTTCAGTGTAACAACTGCAGTAATTGTAATGCAACCATTAAGGGCAGTTATTTTTTTAAACCCACATACTGGCAAAGAGATGAAGATTAAAGGCACTGTTACATGCAAAACTAAATATGTTGTTTATCTTCTGAAGGGTCCGTGCGGTCGTCATTATGCTCAACCCCAATTCCGAAATAGCTGGGACAAAGTGTAATTTGTGAATAAAATCAGAATGCATTGACTTTCAGATCACATGAGCCAATATGCTATTTACAAGAGAACATAGATAACATTTCAAATGATGAAACTGAGACATTTTACATTTTTATCCACAAAATGAGCTTAATTCAAATTTTCTGGCTGCAACAGGTCTCAAAAATGTAGGGACACAGGCAAAAAAAGGCTGAAAAACCAATTAATATAAAAGACAATCAGCTGAGAGAACATTTAGCATGTAAGTTCACTGGCATCAGGTGAGTAACATGATTGGCTATAAAAGGGATGTCTCAGAGAGGCTGAGTCTCAGAAGTAAAGATGGCCAGAGGCTCTCCAACCTGTGAAGGCTTGCGTAAAAAAATTGTGGAATACTTTAAAAACAATGTCCCCCAACGTCAATTTGCAAAAGCTTTGAAGGTCTCATCATAGACAGTGCATAACATCATCAAAAGATTCAGAGAAACTGGAAAAAATATCTGTGCATAAGGGACAAGGCTGAAGACCTTTACTGGATGCCCGTGATCTTTGGGCCCTCAGACGCCACTGCATCAGTCACCAGCATGATTCTGTCATTGACATTACTAAATTGGCTCAGGAATACTTCAAGAAACCACTGTCTGTAAGTAAGGAATATACAATTTTCGTAGGCATACAAAACTCTGTGAAATGCTTTACGAGTCTATTTTTACGAGTTTGTAAGTCTCTCATCTCTGTGAAACATTCTTTGCTATGGACTCATAACTTCCTAAATATACTGACCACTTACGATCTCTGTGAAAGGACGCCCTGTTTCCTAAATTATTCAATTACCGATGTTTCCAAGGTTGTAATTGTAGCCCTTCGGTGATCTCTGTTATTACCTGGCCCCCCTCTGGGGGGAGCCAGGTTAAGCAATGATCATGTCTTTTTTTTTTAAATTTTTTTTTTTTAATAAATTTGGCATCTCCAATCCCACCCGAATTTGGAATGCCCAATTGGGGAACTATGTACAAAGCTTGCTCGTATGCGACCCCTTGCTGCCAACTCAGGATAGTGAAGACAGTTCACGGCTCTCTTCCGAAGCACGTGCCTGTCAGCCACTGATTCTTATACACTCGCAGGTTGAATCTTCGTTCAGATTTTTTTCACCTTTAAAAAGTTCAGAGCGAGGGCGGAGGATACCCGGACATGAACCAAGCCGGAGTCTTCCTGACGAGCGCCCGTCTGGCCAACAGGAGGCGCTGGAGCAACGAACAAAGCTGTTATCGAATACCCAAATCCGGCAGTCCCTTCCCAATTTGTAACCCTGTAGCGCGATAGCCAATTGTGCGCTACTCTGAAAAAGCTGCCGACCCCTGCCGGTGGGTACGCCGAGGCTCGAACCCGCGACGCGGTGAATGATCATGTCTGTGTGTGTGTGTGTGTTTCTGTCACTCTGTCTGTCAGCCCGTGGCTGGGGCCAGGTCTGCTATCTCTGATTGCCTTGTTTCTTAGTGTTTTCTTAATAATCACAGGCTTATATGCTGGTCTTGATTATTCAGTAAATAAATAGTTTGATTATTACCTGGCCCCTCCCCAAAGGGGCCAGGTTAAGCAATGATCATGTCTGTGTGTGTGTGTGTGTGTGTGTGTGTGTTTCTGTCAGTCTGTCTGTCAAGTCTTGGGGCCAAGTCTGCTATCTCTGATTGCCTTGTTAGTCAAGTGATCTTAAACAGAAACAACTTGAGAGCAATTATGCATTTAAGAGTCAGAGGCTTTCCTGACATGGTGACTGGTTAGTAGTGTCGTATTCTTATGTTTGAAAACATATTTTAGCTAGTTGTTTTTTTCTGATTTGCAGTTGTTATTCAGTGGCTGATGTTTTTCCTTGTCTTTACAGCAGTGTTTTGCATGCACTTCGTCATCACCAAAATCACCATTAATATCAGCATTGTATTAGGCTTCTCTGATAGTTAGAGAGCAGATGAAGAAAATGCTTTTGCAGAAAGCAAGCAAATATTATTTAAGAGTACAAATGGGTCATCGCATATCCTTGGATGATTTGAGTTATGTTTGTGTTGTCAATATAGAGCCTTAAATCAGTCTGGAATGTATGTTTTGGACTGCGGAAGGAACCCAGAGAACCCAAAGGAGAACAGGTGAACTCCACACAGAAAATTTCCAGGTTGCGATCAAACCCCCAAACTGAGACTGAACAGTGCCTACCCTTTTTCTTCATGCGATTTTTTTTCATTTCTTTATTTTCAAGCAATTCCACTGATATTGTATTCTGAATGATCTTCCATTTCTGCCTGTTAAGCTGCTCTGCGCACAGCACTCCTAACTCTTTACAACAATACGAGATAAATAGCAAAAAATAAATCAGCCTTCCCAAATATAATATGCTCCAAAGAGGAAAAAAATCATTGTTTCATTCCTATGAAATTTCTGCAAGTGAAGCATCAGATCGGGGTGTCATTTTATGAAGAAAAATACTAAGAATTTCATCATTTGACAGCAGTAGTTTGTCTGTGAACACCCCGCCTGATGCAAGAATGAAAAAAAGATCATGATTTTTTTGTCAAATTGTCACTTTGAATTACAAGAAAATTTTTCAGATGATTTGCTCTGTCTGCTTTTGGTGAAATAATTTGGCAAAAATAATTTTTATTAAAGAATTAGGGATTTTTTTTTTTTTCACCCTCGGATATCATTGTCTGCTCGTCAGAACTCCTGAATTCCTGAATGCGTAAGGGAAAAACAGAACATTCTGCTGCGGCCATCTTAGGAGCAGGCATGAAGCGCTGAGGGGTCCAAAATCATTCAACAAATTGCTATGGTCAGACTGTAGGATGGAAGCCGTCTCTAAAAACATGACCATTTTGTCAGAGCAAAGATTTATTTACAATGGACAAATTCAACTGATCTTGCAGTGCCTATTATCTCATTTTCAAAGCAGTCTGAAATTAAAGCAGAATACAATTATTTGCAAATCATTAATACCCTGTTTTTAATTGAAAACTGTACAAAAACCAAATATGGAATTGAGAAATTTTATTGGTTTTGTATCCCCCCGGCATATAATGCGGGGGGATATAGCGATCAGTGTGTCCGTCCGTCCGTCCGTCCGTCTGTCCGTCCGTAATAAAATCGTTTCCAGACCAGAACTCGAAAACTATACCATATTTGGTATGGAGCTTCTCCTTATGGTCTAGTTGTGCCTTTTGGGGGTTTCGGTCCGTCCGTCTGTCCACACAACCTGTAGGTTACACAACCTACAGCCGGGGGGATCCGTCATTGCCAGATGGCTCTTGTTTAAAATATCTGCTCATTTTGAATATGATAACAATAAAGTGTGTTTTACTTGCATTTTAGACAGCATCCCAACTTTTTTGGAAACAGGGTACAATACCAGCTTTGACAAAACTGTAACAAATTGTCCTCCATGAAAGCACTTATTACTTGCAAAAAACCTAAAACCTAGACATTGAGCTTTTTTTAGGCTGGGGAAGCGCTGAGTGGGTCCAGTCGATGAATTTGCTCAGGAGGATACAGGGAAAGTACTTTGACGAGACAATCGGTCATGATTCAAATAATACATAATTAAAGCACTCATACATTTTTAAAATTTGTATGCAGAATTTCATCAGAGACTTGCAGGTCCTTTTTCCTACTTTTCCATCCAGTTTTACACGACAGAGTGAGATTTAACTCTTAACGGAGTAAGCTAAAGTCTCAGTATTGTGCTCCCATATGCTGTCAACATGTGTGGATTAGACAATGTCAACATGGATTTCAGTATCTATTTCTGACATCCCTGTCTATCACTGTTTAAGATCTGAGTTTGTTATTTCTCATGCTATTATGTGTTATTGAGTTTCATTATTTTCTGTCATCATATTTATTTTTCCTTTTGTTTTCTCTCTCCCAGTTCTGTTCTCTCGCACTTTTGTTTTCATCCTCACTTCCGCACTTGTCCTCCCCATTCTGTTCATTCATTAGTTCTGACAATTACGATGCCCCTTGCCACAATTCCTTGTGCTCTCACACCTGTAATAACTTCCATTACATAGCCTCAGGTTTCTTTAGTGCCTCATGAGTTTGTTTGTCTTTTCTAAGGCAGCTTTACCAGCCTTTGTTATTCCAGAGTGTTTTGTCCCATGGTTCCTGAGATTGCTTTACACCACGTATATTGCGATTTTCTGGTTTGAACTATGGCTGCTTTTGGATGTATCAATTCTGCACTTTCCTGATTCTGTCCTCCAGTTAGGCTTCTGACCTGGTGGCTGTTCTTCGAATTTTATTTTGGATTGTTCCTCTTGTGTGCCATGTTTTCTGATCGGCTGCAACCCGAACTGGTGGACTGAGAGTAAACTCTCCCATAAACTTGCGGAACTTGATTCTCAGCCTGAGTTCTGAGTCAGACTCTCTCCCTGTCAACTCTCTGACTCAAAGTCTCTCAAAAATATTGTTTGACCTTTTACCTGCTATGGAAAAACATCAGCCAGACTCATCAGCTCATGTTTTATCTACCTTAAACCATTGGATATGGAGATAAATGAGCAGCGGTCCAGTCACTGCAAAGAGGACAGTTTATACTTCAGCTCTTCAGCTAAAACATTGAAACCTGTTACAGTAACATCAAGGGGCTGAGCGGCATCATGCAAAGAAGCAGTGGAGTACAGAAGCTGTCCGCTGATGTGTTTTCAGCTCATTTATTTTTATGCTCTCCAGAGAACATGGTCAGAGCCCTGGGCGGCAATGAAGGACGGTTCCAATGTGCAGTCATGCTGAGAGAAAGTATAGTGTGAGGGAATGTGGCATCAGTCCCCCCCACACTCCTGTTCCACCCAAGGGTAATAGGGATGATGGGAGAAGGAGGAGGGGGGTGGGATGTTATGTTCATCTGCAAAGTCTGAAAAAAAGGCATCTTTGTCAAGAACCCCATGTCAAGAAGGGAAATGATAAGGAAAATCAGAAGGGAAATGTGCAGAGAGTTTTGCGATACAACACTTCAGGAGTGTAATTCAGTTTCATTGATTGTTTTCAATCTTCTTTATAAAATCTATTCAACACAACTGATGGCTGGTAATTGTCAGGAAATATCAAGCTTGTAATTGACATCCCTGAGAAGTGCCTTCTGTCATCTTTAACCCTTTGACTGCCTTCTAAACCTTTTGTAAGAGCACAGTTTGAGTCACTGTTTCTAATTGAAAGATGTGTTCAACTTAACTGATTGGATTTTTTTCAGCATTACATATTTCACCTGAGTGTCAGAGATAGCTCAGTCAGGATGAATTTACTTAAATACATTTTTTAGTCCGATACAGAGACTTAAAATGTGCAGCATCAAAACAAGGATAAGACAGTTGAAGGGTTAAAGAGCTTGTTTCACAGTTTGATATGTTTCAAGGCTGTAAAAATCTTTTGACTCAACTTGAGGGGAATCTATCTTTTTGTTCCGAAAATATTTCACTAAACTGTCACTCATCTTGCAAATTGCTTGAAAGCATTGCATCAATTACGGCGTTCCAATGTATATTTTATTTCAGTCATTGTAATTATTTACAATTCTGATTCAATGTTCATGACTTGGGATAAAGGAGACGGGACAACTGATCTCTAAAGATTTACAAAATTAGAGCCAGTGACTATGGAGTTCATTTTGGTTGATTTCATTTGCTTTTCAAGGCAAGATAGAAAAATAAATAAGGTCATGCTCTGCAGATGATTACAGAAAAATGGAAGATGTAATTATTGCTCTTACGGGCCTTCGTCTGTAAGGCAGGTTTCAGTAAATGGGAAGAAATTGCACACTAAGCCAAAGATAGACATTTGTGTGTATTAGATTAGCCCTGCTAGGGCCACGTCCTGTTGAATAAAAGCAAAATGAGTTATTCACATAATATCATTTTCCCTGAAGCAAGCCATTTCATGCAGACAGAGGGTATTAATATGAAGAACATAACTCTCTTAAGAATAAAGGGGACTCTAATTAACAGATTCCAGCTTGATGGCTTTTATGCCTTAAAGTCTCAAGGCCGTGTTGATATACTGTTACACTTTGGGGCTCTGGAATATCATAGAGTTGACATTAATATCTTATATACAACCTCATGTAATATTAACTGAGCAAATTATAAAATGTGTCGTTTGTGTTGGGAGCAGTGAATATTTATTAGGCACATTCTGAAATTTTTTCAGTAACTGGTGTTACAGTGACATGCACAAGATGTTTGTTATTACTCACTGTATTGTGCTTATGTTACAAACTAGTAACAAGGCAAAAATAAGTAGTGTCCAAGAAAAACCTGGCCCTTGAGAAGCAAAGATAGGCAGAGGATTGCCTCATTTCTCACAAATTTGTGAGAAAGCCATTCAAAGGTTGAAAAACAATGTTCCTCAAAGAAAGATCCAAAGGGATTTGACCATTTCATCCTCTTCTGTGCATAACATAATAAAAAATTCAGGGAATATGGAGGAATTTCTGTACATAAAGGACAAGCCCAAGATGAATACGTGTGATCTGTGATCACACAGACAGCACTGCTTCAAGGACTGTCAATGATCTTTTTTCTTTTTTTTTTTTTAAATTACAAGACAAAACAAAACATTGACAACAAAACAAAGACAAGCTCAAGACAAGAATACAAGCCAATCAACAAAATCCTGTTGGGAAATTAGAATCAGAGTTAAAGTTAATGTTACATGGGAGCATATATGTCTGGTTGTGCCCAGTCATTCAGTAAATGGTGGCAATAATTATTTTCACATAGAAGATATAGGTTTTGAATAACTCTTCACTTTCAATAAATGAAATGATCATTTCAAAACTCATGTTGCCTTTGTCTCATGTATTAAATTTGGTGGTATGATTTTAAAAATTTAAATATGACAAATACGGAAAAATGGAAGAAATTGGTAAACAGGCAAATAATTTTTCATTTTTTTTACAGGATTGTATTTCAAAAAGACCACTGCATTCTGACTGCATTCTGCTGACATTACAAAAGTATGCCTGCCTTAGAGGAGAGTTTGGGTGCTGGATTGCCCTGCCTGCAGTCCCCACTTGTCCCAAATAGTGAACTTAAAAAGTATGCCTGCCTTAGAGGAGAGTTTGGGTGCTGGATTGCCCTGCCTGCAGTCCCCACTTGTCCCAAATAGTGAACTTAAGGTGAATTTTAGAATGACAAATGTATCAACTAAGACCCTATACTGCTGCACACCTTAAGACTTATTTACCACAACTTTTTTTAAATACTGTAAGTTGCAAATATGAAAATTAAATTAGCTCATTTTGATATACAAATAAAATTAAGGCTGTGAAACAGCAAACAATGAGCGGTTGTCAGGTTTTCAATATAATGCAGTTAAAAGATAACATTAAAGCTGAAAACAGCGATTTGTAAGTTAAGATACTGTCCCAACTTTCTGTGATTTGGGGTTTTCTTTTATTGTCCAAAAAATTAACAGAAAAGGAATCAATATGTCTTACTGTTAATTATCTCGATTATTTAAAAGCATATTAATCAAGGAGGACGACTCCTTGAGGACAATGTTATTTCGGCGCAGAAATAAAATAAAAGGGTTGTATTCAAATTTTATTTTGGTTTGTCCTTATTGAATTTTGGAGACCCGCTATCCACAATAATAAATTGGTCTGACCTAAGGGAATTGATTGGATTTTTTTCAATGAGGAGCTGTCCATGATGCTGAAAGTGCACATAATGCACTCAAAAATTTAAGTTGAAGTCCAAAAATAAGTCATAATTGATGCAAATGAACTTGAATTCTCACTTTTTTCCTAACTTTTATGTTTTTAGGGCCCCACATTAGCTTTTTAAATGGGTCCCCGGATGGGTAAGGTGGTGGGTGCAAAAGCGAAATATCCTCCAAACTCTATTCCAGGGATGGAATTATTGAGTACATACTCTGGATAATTCATGTGAAACAAAAAAGTGACAGCCATGTGGAAGTTTAACCCTATAATACTCACTGTCTCTGTCATCCTCTAGATCTTGGCAATAAAATATCCATGTCCTTCCTTCTCATTCTGAATGAAGTGCATGGTATCATGCTGACCTTGAGATCTCAGTTTCCCGATGCTGAGCTTGTCCTCTGAATAAGTAAGAAGTTGATCTTTTACTTGAAGGCTGTCTGCAGATATCTGCATTATTGCAGCACCTCCATCCTGCATTTTGGCTGAAAGGTTCAGCAGAGAGGTCGACCTCGGAATTAGTAATGAGAACAAGGCGAAGAACTAATTCCTTATCTCAGTTTTTTCGGGGGGATTTGCAGACTCTGCTTTGTGTCATTTTAATTTTCAGCGCAGTGTTGTTTGGGGTGGAGGACAGAGTTGGGGAAACATTTCTCTTATCCCTCACACTATCCTAGACATGGGATTCACCATTGACAGATACTGAGAGATTCAGATGGAACATGCCGTCATTTTGATTGCACTGCAATGACCTCACTCGGGAACTCATCCCATTTTTCTGGGGAGACTCCCAATTTTATCTGCTCCCTCCTGGCGTCCTCCTTGGGTCAAAATTTGCACTTATTCCTCCTGAATTATGGGACTTCATCCTTTTGGTTACCAAAACCAGCCTGAGACACTGAATGGATAAGCGATAATAAGCCTAGAACTTCCGCAGTCCGCCCAGACGGCAATACCATGAGAGTAGAGTTTCCATGGTTACAGGCATGTGATAGGAGCTGCGAGAACTGAGAATTGAGTTAAAATGAGTTTCTTAACAAAAAATGCTTCCTAACCATGCACATTATTTTGGTATTTTTGTCATCTAAAAGCCTCCAGAATACAAAAGACAAAATCTCCCGCATTCGCTAATATTTCTGAGAGAGAATCCCACTAGACCAATGATTCTCAAAGACATTCCTGGGGCCCGCTGTGTAGGCTGATTTTTGCTCCAACCACTTGTGCAATCCTACTTTTAATTAGTTGTTAATTTTTCTTAATCTCACTTTTCTTAATTACATTTGGAGAGTTTGTTAAAACTTTTAGGCACATTATGTCAGCAATGACCATGCATGCAATATAGAATAAAAATTTCAAATCCACATTCTGATATATCGGAAATAACTTCAAAAAAGGGAACAATGTAAGCAATCAAATTAAATTACTTCCTAATTGGTAAATCCATGGACACATGATCCTGAAAACTAAACAAATGAAAAAGAGTCAAACTTGTTTTGCTTCAAGTTTGTTAGTTGTTTGTTGCAAAATGTTGTCAAAGAACTTAAAGGAAAAGTATGCAGTTTTCAAGAAAAAGATTTTAAAAGCCAGAATTAGAAAATACAGCCCCACTCCTGGAGCTTTCCCCCTGCTCCCTCACCAGATGAGCATGGACATACATTGCTGTAAAAAAGTATTTGCCGCCTGCCAGATTTCTTCTATTTTTGAAGATTTCTTACTTTAATGTTTCAGACAAGGGTTTAGCCAGGCACCTATCTACCCATTTTTGGAAGGGCAGTTTAAAATATACATGGGTAAAAAATAAAGGCGGCGGGTAAACTAACAACGCTCGGTTGTTTACATGCACTGCATCTGATTGTACCTTTTGAAATATGAGCATCTTGCAGTGAATCGAAACTGAACCAGCTTTACCAGCATACAGTACTTTTTAACATTTATCAATCTTTGTGGTTTCCGAAGAAGAAATTTCCTCTTTTTTTTTTTGCTGATCATTGCTGATTGGGTCTTGGGTCAGATCTGTTGTGTAGGACTAGATGTTGCTATCCCTCAATAGAGCATACTTGGGCACCAATGAGACTCTGTGGAATTCAAGTGAGCGGTGGCATCCTTCGGGTTGTCAAGTGGGCGCCCCCCTTCACGGATGTTTCGCTGATTGGCCCACGACACCTCCAGAGGGTTCAGCAGTGACTCCCAGCGTCCCGGGTTCACTCCCGAGATGCCATCACTTCACTTGAAGGCCCAGGTCGGATCCTTTCTCTTCATCCACAGCCACTGGCTCCCCTTGTCCGCAGCCCTGGAGAGGTCCCTGACTGCCTGCCTGTGGGCCTTGCCTCGCACTCCCATTTCCCTGAGTAGCCTAGATGTTGAGGTGGCTATAAAACCTCTGCAGCCTACTTCCACTGGGCGGACCTTCACCTTCCAGCTTTGTTGCGTCGCGTCAGCAGCGAGTTAGGCATACCTCAGCCTCTTCCGCTCGTAGGCCTCGTAAGATTTTTTTTTGGAAATTTTTCCTTTATTTGGCATTTATACAGTGTAGAGCGAGACAGGAAGGTTGGGGAGAAGAATGGGGGAAGACATGCAGAAAATGACCCGAGCCAGAATTGAACCCAGATCGCTGCAGGAAGGACACAGCCTTTATGATATGCGCACTTTGACTGATGAGCCACCAGGGTACCCTGAAGTTATAGTTTTCAAGATTCAGTGATGGACGTCGCACTTTTTCATCCCTTAAAATAAGCTTTATCGGTAAGCATTTTCAAATCTTAAGGTTGTCTTGTTGAATATTTTGAGAGTGACACCCATGGCTTGCTTCTCCGTCCTGAGGCGGAGGCTACGAAGGTGGACTGACTGAGTGGATTGATTTCAGCATTTTGTTTAAAGCAATGCTTGCCTTTCTAGCATGTTGCACGGCACTTAGTAAAAATTTGAACATGATCAACCCCGCCACCCTCCAAAGTCCCACCCTCTTCCCTCCGATTGCCAGACTTCTCCTACGAAAAAAAATATAACTAAAAGTAACTAAATGTTACGAGGACGTTTATTTTATACCACATATATAATTAAATATTATTTAATTACTGTTGGTAAGTTTTCACTTACCGGTGCCTCTGAATCTGACTCCATTGACCCGTTTCACTCACGCTGCAATGTTTCTTTTCATAGGAGAGTGAAACGGGTGAATGGAGTCAAATACAGAGGCACCGGTAAGTGAAAACTAACCAACAGTAATGACATATTATTCCATTCTATATGTGGTATAAAATGCCCTCGTAACGTTTAGTTACCTTTGTAGTCTGACGAACTATCATTAACCTTATTATTGTAATTATAGCATTTCAGAACCCGTTTGTTTACAGTGAAATGCTTGTTTTTTTTTCTGCCAGAGAGGCAAGCGGTGACAGCGGTAGGCAACTGGAAGGGGCGTTGCGACAGATGACAGACAGAAAGCTTGGCAAATCATTTCATTCGGACCAAAGAAAATGATTGGTCAGACTTAAATCATAAATATTTGAGAACTGAATATTGAAGAGTTTCAACACCTGGTGGATTTATTTAACATTTTGGTGTGCCATACGCTTATTAGGAGCATTTTAAGATACAAAAGAAAAGTTTAAAAATACCAGAAAGGTAAGAATTGCTTCAATAAAAGCATGAAAAAGTACTTGTCCCCATTTTTATTTCATTTTGATAATATATTCAGCAACAAAAGTTTCTGTGACCCCAATATTGTTAATTATTTTTCATAACGCAATTATGAAATTGTCATACATGGTGATATCAGACTGAAACAGTACACGTAAACCCAACATTGAAATGGAAATCATGAAAATGCAAGAAAATGACTTTGCACGTGAAAATGTGCGTAAATCATGCTTGTGGATGGCAATAAAAGAGGAGAATTTTTGGAATGTTCACATTGTGCCTGATGAACGACAGAAGCATCACTTATCGAAAACACAGCCATTTCGGATCAGGAACTCTACCCTCTAAATGCCAAGACTGTCTGAAAATGATTGGTGGAGGGCCATTGGGATGATTGAATCCGGAACCTCGCAGAGGGAAGTAGCTCATCGCCTGAATGTCCACCGAAACACCATTTGGAACTTATGGCAGCGTCATCAGCAGACAAGACATGTCAGAGACCGTCCTCGCAGCGGCCGTCCACGAGTAACCACTCCCAGACAGGACAACTGGATTCGAACAACCCATCTCCGAAATTGATTCCAACCTGCAACCATAACTGCAAGAACGATACCTGGTTTGAGGCGACTGTCTGCACAGACAATCCGTCGCCGTCTCCGTCATTTTGGCATTGTCCCACGTCGGCCAGCAAGACGTCCAATACTCACAGTACAACACCGACGACTGCGTCTACAGTGGGCACAACAACATCGAAGGTGGATCCAACGTCAGTGGGATGTTGTACTCTTCACTGATGAATCAAGATTCATGCTTAACTGATGTGATGGTCGTTTACGTGTATACCGTCGACGTGGAGAACGTTATGCCAACAACTGTGTTCAGGAATTTGATCGTTTTGGAGGTGGTAGTGTCATGATTTGGGGAGGGATCACGGCTAGAAACAGAACAGATTTGCTTGTTATTGATGGAAATCTGACAGGTCAAAGATATCGCAATGAAGTGCTACGGCCATTGGTGGTACCGTTTTTGATGCAACATGGTCCCGGAATAACGCTGCAACATGATAACGCCAGACCACACGTTGCAAGGATTGTACAGCAGTATCTGATGCAACAACATGTCAATGTCCTGCCATGGCCAGCCAGATCCCCAGACATGTCCCCAATCGAGCATCTTTGGGACGAGATGGATCGACGTTTGCGGCGGTTGGATAACCCGCCAGCTACACTCCAGGAATTGCGACATCGTCTACGTCAGATTTGGAATGACATCCCACAGAAATTTCTGGCACATCTGATTCGGTCCATGCGCGGGAGATGCGTTGCTTGCATCATGGCACGAGGAAGTCACACCCGGTATTGAAGTGTGAAGGTCACAATTGGTTAGACGTCAGACAAGTGCTTCATGACGCATGAAAATGACGTTTTGAGTGACGTTGGCACTGAAAAGTCAGTGTTTCTCCTGTTAAATAAACATATTGATTGCATTGAGATCTTTGCGTGTCATTTATAACATACACATAAATGGTGTCACAGAAACTTTTGTTGCTGAGTATATTTACAGATTTTTCACCGCTCCGCTGAAAATGTCCAAGATTTTCCTTTCAGAAAACTGGTCACCTTATGTTAAGATCACCAGAAACATATGAGCATTTTATCTTGTTGCATGGTCCGTCATTTGTTAACTGCCACGGTAGTATAAGTTTGTTTTGTAAAGTCATTTGATGTGTAGATTTGTCTACACAGATTGTTTAATGCATTCAGTCAGTATAATAAATAAAACATGCTATTTCTTAAAAGAGATAGAGAGTGAGAGAGGGAGTGTCTTACTGTGTGCGCGTGTTTGTAGAGTCAGTCTGGTGGGGCAAAGTCTCCATCAGGCGCCTGCTGTTCTCTGTGTGTGAGTAGTATTGTCATCACCTTCTTTGGAAGGTGTGGGTGTTAGGGAGGGGATGAGAGGGGGGCCCCATGAGCTTCAGTGCCCAGGGGGTATCAATCGGGCTTTGGCGAGCCTTAAATGGCTTTATCTGTTGTGTGGCGTGAGCCTGTGCACTATTTTGTAAGTTTTTGTGGCCATTTAATTTCTTTTGCTTCTCATTCTTTTTGTTTCATTATGTTTCAGATCTGATAGGAAGACATGGATTTTACTTTGGTTTTTGCACACAATCGTGAGATGTTAAAGATATTTCCATCGGTTCTAAATTTGATATTGGCGCTTCACCACTGCAACTGGCCACTCGCTGTTCAAGCATAACTCCAAAGAAGATGATGAACAATATTGGGGCAATTACGCAGCCTTGTTTAACTCCAGTTGTTATTGGGAAGCAGTCGAAAAGCCGACGATCTGCACGCACACATACATCCATACCGTCGTGAGGCTTTAACAGTATCCTGATAAACTTGTCTGGAACACCCTTTTTTCATAGGATCTTCCAAAGGCTGACACGTGAGTCAATAAGGCAAAATTGGGCTCGACACACTACTCTTGCAACTGTTTAGCAGCAAAAATCATTTCAATTGTTCCCCGCTCGCTTCTTAAGCGGCTTTGCAACTCGGAAATTACATTATCAAGGATGGAACGCACAAGTTGATATTGCATGATCTTTGTAAGGGGATGACAAGGACTGATATACTGTGATGGTTGTCACAATCGTGGGAGTCTCCTCTATTCTCATAGAGGGTGACAATGAAAGCGTTTTTCAATTGATCGGGGATGTCTTTGCTGTTCCGCATGTGCAGCAGTAGGTCATGAAGCTTGATGGTTAGATTGGCCTCCGTGCTTAAAGACTTTGGCTGGTAGGCCGTCATCACCAGCAGCCTTACCAGTTTGTTGAGTGCGGATGGCAGAGTCAAATACCTAAATTGTAGGAGGATCAGTGAGGTGTTCCAAGATTCCTCTCTGTTCCATGGTGTCAATGCTACCTTGTTGGACATGGGATGGCTTGTTCAAAAGACTGCCAAAATGCTCTGCCCATCGCCTCAGGATATCAGACGTTTCTGTTAGCAGTTCACCCTCGGATGGAAAAAGGGGGTTAGCACCGTGCATGGCAGGACCATAGAGCTCTTTAAGTAAGTTGTATAAGTTTTTCATATTGTTGAGCATAAGCATAATGTAAGATTTGCATAGTTTTATTCATCAGCCAATTGTTTCGTCCTCTACTGTAGAGTCTCTAGCTGCTGCAAAGTCCTTATTTGTCGCACTACATTGGTGGGTATGCAAATGAGGAACATCATTTTAGTTTGCGCCCCTAGTGAGTGACCCCCCTAGCTGGAGACACGCCTTAATGAGGTACTGACAGATTGCATTTTAATTTTCATTGTCTCCCAAAAACAGCGCGGTGACGTGTATTTGTAAATGCAACGCACCAGTAGGCACTGTTTCCCTTACTGCATTTGAATATTGTCCCATGTATCGCAGAATAAGTCTTTGAAAATGTAATGTCAAATGCCGTTACTATGATTACTTCCATGTGATTAGAAAACAGCATTTTTATTTTCATATTGACCCTAAAAAAGCGTGATGACATGTATATGAAAATGCTGGGACTGGGAATGCTGTTTGGCTTATTACATTTTAATATTGCCCACAGTAGAGCAGGTCAAGTCTTAGCAAATTAAATGTAGAATGCCATTTTCAATACCATTTTCAAACCATCAGAAAATAGCATTTACATTTTCATGTTGACCCTTAAAAAGCTTGGTGACAAATAAATGGAAATGCAATAGGCTGGGGGTGCTGTTTTGCTTATTGCATTTATAATACAATAGTGGAATTACATTTTTATTTGAATATGGTCCCCTATGGGCTTCCATACGCCTACAAAGCATTTTTGAGTTGGCTTAACTTCATATTCCAATTTTTTCCCAAAATGAGTATGTGACACCACTGGAAGGTGAAGTTGAGCAAACTCAAAAATGCTCCTCAGCTGGTTGCCTTATTTTTTAAAGTTCTGCCAACTTTATATTTTTTTACAACGTTGATAATGTATATCAATTAAAAATATCCACATTTAAACTCTTTGAACCACTGACAGCTTTTTCATTCAGAACAACAATGTAGCAGGCCTCATCATAGTCTCTGACAATATTTTTTAATAGAAAACGGGGTTATTGTTCTCTGATAATGTAAAGAGTGTAATCAGTCTGAGACTCTGGCTTAAATTGGGGAAATAAAACAAAAACATTGACCTTGACTGTTTTTGCATGGAAATGTGAGACACTGGAGTACCACAGGTTAATAATTTTGCTCAGTCACTTTTTTTTTGATGGCGTTACGGACTACATGACAACATTTATGACGTGAATTATCCAGATAAACCTGAAAATTTTAATACAAATCGTGTGCTTCTGTTCTTTTTTTTTTTTTTAAGAGGATTTACTTTATGTAATGGATTAATGAGTCATGTTAACATGAAAGAATACCAAAATCAATTTCATTAAAAACAGCTAATTTATGTTTAAAATTAAATTTTGAAACAGGTGCTGGGGTCATGAGTGCACTGCGGAACACTGAAACATGCGAGGAGATGTCATTAATTAGCTTACATTCCTTCCACCAAGATTTCAACTCAAAATGCAAAGCTGAACAAAATCCTAAGTTGAATTTCCAGACAGTTAATTATGAAAGTTACACGCATCATAGCTGAGCCACTTAATTGATCCACTCTTTGTTTAAAAAATTTACCAAATACAAGTCTGTTTACCCAGATAGAGTTGTTTTTCTTCGTAAATATAATAAATTAAGCAGAGAATGCTAATAATTCGAACTCAGTTTAACCATAGCAGTAAGCACTGATAAATTGCAACAAGGTGAATGTTTGCAAATACAAGAAGCTACTTTTTCACATCACAATGACATTTTGGGAATTAGTTTTTAGTAGTTTATTCTTAACACTAGGTAAGTATTTAAGAAGGACTTACTTGAGCACTCATGGATTTGAAAAGTATTCATTGCAAAGACTTTCGCAATATGGTTGAATTTTAACCCATTTTGCCCGAAGCAAAGCCCTTTCACTCATGTGTCCTGAGGTTATTAATAGCTTTCTCTTATCGATTTTTGCCTCCCACCCTCCACTGGCCAAGAGCAGCAATATATTTTCTTCAGGCTTTTACAGAGAAATGAATTGACAAAATGCCGTGATGATTCTCAGGCCAGATTACATATCCTGTATAGCTGGATATTTAGATGAAATATTGGATACCTTAGATTCAAATAAAAATGTATATGCATAAAATTAAAGTGACAGGAAATTTGCTCTCAACGTGTGGAAACCTGAAAGGTGCTTATCTGTGTCAGCTCTCAGAGGATGCAGTGAGGAGGTGATTCATTGTTTCCTCTCAAGAACCCAGCTTCTCTGAATGCATCAGATCACAATCCCCATGCAGACTTTGTGTTAGCATCTCTGCCACATAATTGATACAGTGCTCCCCTCCAGATGACGACCTTGCATCAATTCCACAGCCACAGCCACAGCCAGCAACAAACCCCCCCCCCACACACACACACACACACACACACACCTTCCAGTACAAACATCACAGCTGCTGACAGTGTGCTGTGAACTTACACCAGTGATGATGGGACAGGTTGCTGATAAAAGCTGACTGTTTGCTTAAGAAAGTATTTTGTGGCATCCAATCTTCTAGTGGTCTTTGAAGTCAAGTTTGAAATGTATGACCTGGTTTTATAGTTAGTATCTTGCCACTTTTTCCTCTTTATGTCATTTCATTATGTGAAATAAATCTTCCACAGAGAAGCAGTCTTTCATAGAGATAAAAGCCAATATGCCATTTAGTACAAATTGCAATTCAGGCAATCAACTGATTTCACAAACTGTCGGGTCTTACATCAGCAATGCAATCGCAAGCCATTGTGAAAATGCATCATTGCTATCCAGCTGTCCATTGCCAAACCAACTTTTTCCCAATCAGGGCTGTAGTTTAGCCCAGTTTACAAAGGGTGAAAATCAAAAACCTGGCCTGGGTCTCATTTCCCGATAACGATTGATTGGAGAGGTCTAGTTCTGCCTTTCCACCAAACGAGCATCAAAATTTCTTCTAGCATCTCTCGCGCAAGATTTTTATTTATTTTTTCTTGCCTTGAAGGCTTACAGCTCAGTTCCCGAATTACATTGGCTTCTATTATTGGTCAGCTTGGTAGAGGTTTGACACATATTTCACATCGTGGACCAAAAGCAATGCGAGTTGAGCCTTGTTTGCTGTACTTCCAAGGAATCTCAAGAAAATCAGCAACAAGATGGCAATGCTAGTGTTGCTAGCTAATATCACATTTACAACATTAACATTGTGTCTGCTTAAGGAAAATTTTTTTTCCAAAACTGGTGATGTTTTCATATCCGATGTTAAGCAAGAGCACTATTTTTTGTGAAATTGTGTCACGGAGGTTATTTGATGCTCTAGCTCACTGCAAGCAAGCTTTCACATTATCTGAAGCAATGTCATTGTGGTTCGAGCAATGTAGGTAGCATTGCTAGCCAATGATGCTGTCAGTAGCAATGACACTATTTAGAACACTACTTGCACAAATGTTTTACACCAGTTGAATGGTTTCAGCTCAAGTGAAATACAAATCTTGTGAATTTCCACCATTTGTGTTGCATCTCCTGCCTAATATGTGTCACCCTGTGCAAACTCGCGTCCTCTCGCGTTTTTTCACGTTTTCATTGACTTTGTATGTAATCTGTCCGTGAGAAGATTTGCTTTGCTTTTGGTGGAAAGGCAGAAAAAGAAGGTTTGTTGCATATGATCTTACAAAAGCCCTGTTTATTGCAAGCATTTCCCAAAGCTGAACATATAGTGGGAGTGCGTGCACAGTTGCTAAGTATGTCTTAACTTCATCGCAGCACTGCCCTCTTGATTGGTGCTAAAATGTTTGCTGAGCTGATTCTAGGCTATAGTCTCTGATTTAGCCTCTCACCTGGGACATTTGAGGGATTATAGCCCTTCTCTCACCTTTCTCTTTGTATGCATCTGATCACCTTGATATGCTCAAGAAAACTTTTTTAAAAAAGCAGTTTTGCCAACTCAGGTCCATATTTTAAGTATAACTTTATACAAAAACTAAAATTCTGTCGACAACCAGTGAAATTACCATAATGCAGGTTAACCCTCGACCTTTTTTCAATGAAGAATTGGACGATTAAGTGAATTAATTTACTGAGGAAATAGGTTTCCAATAAGGTGCGTCGCCTTTAATGATTAAGACATCTTGAAATAGAATGTTATGTAGTAAATGCGGCTGAAGATGATATTAAGATATGGTTTAGATTTCATTGCTAATGAATTAATTAGATAATTGCCATTCATACAATCTCATATTGTAGCCTTCCTACAACTCTCCCAGTGGCAGGACTATAAACACCTCATCAATGATTTTGCTACCATGAAAGTTCTATGCATAGCATGCATTTTAAATTATTTTAAATGCATATCATGCGTCGAACTTACATGATGCACTAATACCCAATTTGCAAAATTATCCAATTACCATCGCTTCAGCATAAGAAGCTTTGCTAAATTAATATATTAATTATTATGGCATTGCGGCAATGAGAGTGCAACTGCGCTTGCCTGAGAAAATTGAAGGCTGAAACATTTTTATGAAATGCAATCCTAAAAATAAATTACAGTGCCCTTCATAATTATTGGCATTATTGGTTAAGATGTGTTAAAAGCCTTAAAATAAATTCAGTTTTTATTGCAGAAGCATTCTGTCACACTGAAAATTGTAGAAAGATGTAACCTTCAACTCAAGTGAATTTTGAGGGATAAAAAATCCCTGACTAAGAAGTAATTATTTTTCATAAAACCACCTGTCGAACAATTATTGGCACCCCTAACAATTCCTGGGAATTAAATGTAATTGAAGTATTTCTGTCATTTCTGCAGTAGTTTGTTGTTGTTCAGAGTATCTAGGAACATTTAATTAGAAAATCATCACTTCATGTTTCCCTGGGGTATTTATATGACGTGACACAGAGGCCATTTCTCTTATCCACTCATCAACATGGGAAAGACAGAGGGACACACCATTCAAGTAAGGCAGATGTGTGTCGACCTTCGCAAGTCAGGCAATGGCTACAAGAAAATAGCCACTTGCCTGCACCTGCCCATATCTACTGTCAGAGGAATCATTAAGAAGTTTAAAACAACTGGAACAGTGGTAAACAAGCCTGGATGAGAACGCAAGGTTATTTTGCCACCACACTCAATGAGGAGGATGGTAAGAGAAATGAAAAGTTCTCCAAAGCTTACTGTTAAAGAATTGCAACAAATGGTAGCATCTTGGGGTCACAAAGTCTCCAAAACAACCATCAGGCGCTATCTACATGCCAACAAGCTGTTTGGGAGGCATGCATGGAAAAAAACTTTTCTCACTCACAATCATAAATGTCTGTAGTTCACTAAGCGGTACTGGGACTTCAACTGGGACTGTGTGCTTTGGTCAGATGAGACCAAGATAGAGTGTTAGTTGCCAAAAATCTCTAAGTTGGTCTGGCGGAACACAAAAGATGAGTATGCAGACAAGCACCTCGTGCCCACTGTGAAGTATGGGGGAGGATCGGTGATGCTGTGGGCCTGTTTCTCTTCCAGAGGCCCTGGGAACCTTCTTAGGGTGCATGGCATCACGAACGATTTAAAATAGCAGGACATTTTAAATCAAAATCTGGTGGCCTCCGCCCGATAGCTGAAGATGAGTCGTCACTGGGTCTTTCAGCAAGAGAAATACCCTAAACATGTGGCCAAATCTACGCAGAAATGGTTCACCAGACACAGAATCAAGCTTCTCCCATGGCCATCTCATTCCCCAGACCTGAACCCCATTGAAAACCTGTGGAGTGAGCTGAAGAGGAGAGTGCAGAGGAGAGGACCCTGGTCACTGGATGATTTAGAGAGATTGTGCAAAGAGGAATGGTCGAAGATCCTTCTTTCTGTGTTCTTCCATCTTGTGAAACATTATAGGAGAAGATTGGGTGCTGTTTTGTTGGCAAAAGGGGGTTTTACAAAGTATTAACATCAGGGGTGCTAATAATTGTGGCACATATGATTTGATGTAAAAGAATTATTTCTTAATGTGGGATTTTTTTTCCCACTGAAGAAATGCACTCGAATTAAAGGTTGGAGATTCCTCTTTTTTTCATTGTGGTCCTATATCATTTAGAAAAAAAACTGAATTTATTGGAAGCTAAAGAACACATCTTAACCAGGGGTGCCAATAATTATGGAGAGCACTGTAGGTGGCACTGGTGAAAAAAAAAGCTAAATCGGGAGGTGTAATTCAGATAAAGTATTAGATTATTATTATTATTATTATTATTATTATTATTAATTAAAGTAATAATAATAATAATAGATTGAGTAGTATATTTCTAATTTATTTATTTATTTAAAGCAGTAACATACTCAAGGTCATACCACACTGTGAAATTTGCTGTGCTGTTTTCAAAGGTCTGAGACAAAGGCCAGCGACCATATCTAGCGCTGCTATGTAAATAATCACATTATAGTACAATCTTCACTGTGTTATGTCTTTTATATTACAGTTCCACACGAAATGGGATACTTTATATCTTTATCATGTGTCTGCATTGTATTATTATTATTACTATAGTAGAGAAGTTCCATATACAAGAATTTTCAGTTCCAAAGCAGATGCAAAATGTTTCGCAACATAACCAATAATTGTTGAGGATTATATTTCAGTTTTACTCATCATTTTCATTCGTAAATCAATAATCATAATCAGTAACCATATTATGAAAGCAAAAGTAACACACACATACACACGCACATACGCATTTGATTCCGGCACCGGAGGTTCGAATTTTCCCAATCTACTCTGTTCTCAGAAGAGACAGTTAAAAAGCCCAGGGTGCTGCTTAATAAGCCCATTGTAAAATGTGCGTAAGAGCTGTTTTAAGCAAAAAATGACTCAAAATGAAACTAAATCCATCTTCAATTATGAGAAGTTGAGTAAAATCAGAACTTCAGCCAACATAGCGGAACGGGAACGAGACCAGGAGCTGCAAGTGGAAAATGAAAAAAGCGTCAGCTTCTAGTCTGTTCAAGTCAATAGTGGTATTTGTACCTAAGCAATGACTATAGCTTCACTATAGCTGGATTAGTTGTAACAGACGACAACTATTCTGTTGCAAGATATCATTTCTTTAAACTGCTTGATCGATACTATGGGCAAGTATATTGAGCAGTTAGCACATCAGGCTTTGCTGAGGAGTTCAATTCATGCAACTCCTTGGAAACAGGGATGGAACATAACATGACAAATTAGCGTTCTGCTACACAGTACACACTTCTGCTTGTGCATAATAAGACAAGTACCAATTACAGTGTCATTTTTATCTCCATAATAACAAATAAAAGATATGAATGCAACGATTTTCCGCTAAGAACATCACTAGCCATTTTCAAACCTGACAAAATTTCCGAGAATATTCATTTGGGAGTCTGGCACAGTTCCTCACACCAAGAAGGCCATGGATTAGAATCTGGTATTGTGGTTTCCTCCCACAGCTCAAAAACCTTTCTCCTAAATACAACCCCAGTACTGAAAAAGTTGGGACGAAGTGTTAATTGTGAATAAAATCAAAACGCAATGACTTTCAAATCACACCAGCCAGTATTTTAGTCACAGTAGAACAGAGATAACATTTCAAATGTTGAAACTGAGAAATTTTACAATTTTATCCACAGCTCATTTCAAATTTGATGGCTGCTACAGGTCTCAAAAAAGTCAAGGGCCTCTTTACCATGGGGTAGCATCTCTCTTCTTTTTAATGCAGAGTGGAGGCGTCTGGGCATTGAGGAGACAAGTTTCTTAAGTTTATCCACTGGAATTTTATTCCAGTCTTGTTTAATACAGTCTTCCAGCTGCTGGAGAGTTTTGGATCTCCTTTCACGGACTTTTCATCTACATTATGCACCAAATGTTCTAAATCAGTGAAAGATCAGGACTGCAGGCAGGCCAATTCAGCACACGGACTGTTCTACTACAAAGCTAGGCTCTTGTAATAGCTGCAGTATGTGGTTGTGCATTGTCCTGCTGAAATACACAAGGCCTTCCCTGGAATAGATGTAATCTGGAGGGGAGCATATGTTGCTCTAAAACCTTTATATACCTTTCATTATTCATGGAGCTTTTTAAAACATGCAGGTGTCCCACACCATATGCACTAATGCATCCCCATACCATCAGAGATGCTGGCTTTTGAAATGAACGCTGATAACAGGAGAGGTCTTTCACCCCTCTTGCCCGACGGACACGACGCCCATGATTTCCAACAATAATGTCAAATTTGGACTTGTCTGACCACAGGACACTTTGCCACTTTGCTACAGTCCATTATAAATGAGCCTTGGCCCACAGAACACGACGGCGCATCTGGATCATGCTCAACAATGGCTTCCTTTTTGCATGATAGAGTTTTAGGTGGCATCTGTGGATAGCACGGCGGACTGTTTACAGACAGTGGTTTCTTGAAGTATTCTTGGGCCCATTTAGTCATGTCAATGACAGAGTCATGCAGGTGAGTGATGCAGTGGCGTCTGAAGGCCCGAAGACCATGGGCAACCAGTAAATGTCTTTGGAGTTGTCCCTTACGCACAGAGATTTTCCAGTTTCTCTGAATCTTTTGATGATGTTATGCACTGTCGATGATGAGACCTTCAAAGCCTTTGCAATTTGACGTTGAGGAACATTGTTTTTAAAGTATTCCACAATTCACGCAAGCCTTCACAGGTTGGAGAGACTCTGGCCATCTTTACTCCTGAGAGACTCAGCCTCTCTAAGACATCCCTTTTATAGCAAATCATGTTACAAACCTATTGCCAGTTAACTTAATTACTTGCTAAATGTTCTTTCAGCTAATTCTCTTATGTATTAATAGCTTTTTCAGGCCTTTTTTTGCCTGTGTCCTAACTTTTTTGAGACCTGTTGCAGTCAGAAAATTTGAAATAAGCTAATTTTGTGGATAAAAATGTCTCAGTTTTAACATTTGAAATGTTATCTATGTTCTACTGTAAACAGCACATTGGCTCAGATGGTCTGAAAGTCATTGCATTTTGATTTTATTCACAATTCACACTTCGTCCCAATTATTTCAGAACTGTGGTTGTAAAACAGAGATTCTAAATTGCCCATAAGTTTGAGTGTGTGAGTGAAAAGTGTGTGGGTGCTGGAATGGATTGGTGAGCTGTCCAAGGTGAGTCCCTGCCTTTCACCCATAGTCATCTGGAATGGGCTCCAGCTCCCCAGCAACCCTGGTGAGGCAGTATAGAGAATGGATGGATGGATCGATGGATGGATGGATTGATTGAGAAGGCTGAGTGACTGAAAGGTTCATATAAATTCTGCTCTGTGCCTGTAGTAAATGGTAGAGGGTAAGGGCATGTAGTTATGAAATATCCAAGGTGTGATGGTACGCTAAGGAACCAGACACGAGAACCAAGCAGTGCAGTAGATGAGAATTTATTAAGCAAGGTGGGGAAACCCCCGCAATGCAGAAGGCAAAGGTACAAAGTCCGCAATCCAAAATTCACAATCCAGTTGGGCAAAATCTGAATCGAAAAAAACCAGGGCAGCAATCACAGTACTCGCGGTCAGACAGAAAAGGGTTCAAAAACACAGATGTGACAGAAATCCAAAACAGAGCCAAAAATCTTAATCAGGGACGGTCCAGTAAGAATAGAATCACTGAGAGTACAAGGCGAAGACAAGCGTGGTACAAGCAAACTGAGAGAAACGTTCTGACAGGAAAATGCTGTGAGAAGACTCCTAATATACACATACCGGAAGTCACATGCTAAACAGAACACAGATGCAGGAAATCAGAACTGATTACAAAGGAGCAAACATGAGGAAGAACCTTCTCACATGAAATAGGCAAAAGCCAAAACGCGGACAGGGATCGCAAGACAGCCTATGGACAGAAATACGGCTCTGCTTAAGGAGTTCTAACGGGCACTGATAGTGAGAGAAAGAACAGAGTGAGCAGGTGTGGAGGATCCACGGAAACGCAACAGAGAAGATTAGGTAAAGACAAGAGGCGAAGACTAGAACAGGGCAAGTGCTGAGAGCTTGATAATCAATTAGTACGGTGCAGCTATACAATCCCAAGTGCTCGTTAGTAAGTTAGTATTATATACAATGTTAGTCTGGGTTAGTAGTTTTAACAAAACAACAAACTGTTAGTACTGGTTAGTAAAATAGAAAAGCAAGGCGAAGGAAGTAAACGAGATGGGAGGAATGGTTGAAATCCAGAAACCATTAAATCACTCAAAAGCGTGGCACGCAATACCGGGGCTGTGAGCAATAACCAGACAAGAGACCAGACAGGGGGAGACAAAGTGCCATGTATGGCAAAAACAAAATCATGCACCGGAATGATAACGGTGATGTGGGAAATGACAAAATACATAACATGGCAAAACTAAACTAGACAAAACAAGAACATAATCAGGCAACCAAATTACAATACACAATTCAAGGCATGGTCAGGCAAGACAAAGATCAAAGTCTAAACAAGACAGAATCCTAAGCATGGCAGACAGAGCAGAATCACAACACAAGGATTATACACAGTATCAGTCACAAGTGATAACAAAGATCAGGTAATTTTGTTTGTATTATACTCTGCTTTTCTGATTGTATTATGCAGTATTTTTCATGCTATGCCTGTTCTCATTTGTATGTGTCGTCATGGGAGTCTGTCAGCTAATTTCAATTATCGATCATATTTCAGTTGACCTTCTCTCAAGCAGAAATGATTCTCCAGGAGCAGTTTTATAGGCAGTACAGACACCCATGTCATAGCCAGCGCTGAAAATAGGGTTGGCAAAAACATCCCTATAAACTAATGAGAAGTCCTGATGTGTGCTCAATCATTCTCCGTTATTAACACTTACAATAATTATCCATTCTTCTTTCATTATATAATCTTTGACTAAATAATAGGCTAAACTCAATTCATATATCACTCATGTGTGGGTGTTTGCTTTATGCAAGGCAAACTGCACTCAACTTCCACGGCACGTTTTTCGCAGATCAGGCACTCTATCATGATTCTTTATGATGGTTTAAACTAAGACAAAGATTAGAAACCCCCTCACACAATTTGGGAAAGGACGACTGAAATGCACCAAATTGCGGGTCCGAATGAATGATTGTTGTCTTACCTGAACGAGGAGAATTAGCAATACCTAACAGTATAGGATGTATGGTTAATTAATTCCTAGAGACCATCTGGGATCGCACCAGGTGCCATAGTGAAGTAGGCACTGCTTGCAACAGTGGTTCCCATACTCGGTCCTGGGGCCCCCCAGTGTATGCTGTGTTTTGTTCAAACCAAAAATGCAGTCGTAGGATGTTAATAAGCAGTTCATTTGTCTTAATTAGTTGCATTTTGGGTTTAAAGCAGTTATTTAGTATCTTAAGGATAATTTTGACAGAAATATCTATTTGTACCTTAAAGAATAAAAGGCCCTTGAACATATTCCCCTGTATGCTGACCAGGTCTAACACCTGGCCTAAATTTAGACCCTGATATAACCAAACCCCACTTAGACAGATGCTCCCATCTAAGTGGGGTTTAATTCAGTTTTAGGCCTAATCTACCCGGTCCCTATCTACTCGCCCTATCCACTCCCCTTCCGTTTGCACGTTCCTGCGGAGGGTCCGCCACACTGAGTGTCTTCCCAAACCAATCCCCATGCATTGTAAGTGGCTGATTTAATCCTCCGCAGTGAGTCTACACCGATGCAAGCTTTCAAACCACCCTCCTTTCAAGTGCAGCACTTATTTTGTGTCTGGGATCGAAGAAACACTGCATATCTACAAATGTCAGTTCCATGTGGCTATTTCCAAAAGATGAACAAAACATTACCTAACCTCAAACAGACATTTGATTGACTATTTCATGCAGATATCACGGAACTTAAGCTTACATTGAATTCTGAAATGTACGTGCAGATGTGCACCCGAGAAAATACTGCGCGAGTAGTTTTATTTATTGAATCAATTATTTCTCTTTCTCACAATGTGCCAGTTCATGCACAAATGCTTTCAAATCTTTGTCAATGCTGTGTATTCCATATTTACCTCCGCCAGGAGGTTATGTTCTCAGTAGCATTTGTCTGTTTGTTTGTTTGTTAGCAAGATAACTCAAAAATTAATGCACCGATTTTGATGAAATTTTCAGAGAAGGTGGGTATAAAGTCAAAAAACAGGTGATTAAATTGTGGCATACCTAGGCCAAAGTACAGGTGAGATATACGCCAAAGTTCAAGATTTCAAGTCTTTCCTATTAGCCAGTTGCACAAAATGGCGCTGTGTACATTCTGAAATACGTTGCTAAGCTTTACTATTTTCGGTTTGCTTCTGCTCCTATCAATCTCCATCAGTTGATGAGCAGATGACAGGTATATCATCCCGAAAATGTGATTTTAGCTGTAGCCAAATTCCCAGGATTTGATTTCATTAGCCACGAATGATGTTCGCATGATTTGTCTCGATTACCTGTTACTGATGTTTGTTCATTGGCATTCTTAATGCGGCATTTACTGCTCCAACAAGAAACGAGAGGATTTCTGATGTAGACTGATAAATGAAAAAAGCAAACTTAAAATAGTAAAGCGAGCCAGTGTATATCAGAATTTACTTAGCCCCATTTTGTTCAAACAAGCTATGTTTCCATCCACACGTTCTCATGCAAATGAAGTCATATCGAATTGAAAATACCTTATGGAAACGGTGACATTCGATTCTTGACTCAAAGCGATAAATGCTGATGGAAACGTTATTTGCCGAATAAATCTGCAACTGCAGCGTGACGGTGTTTTGATGCCGCTGTTGCCTTCTGATAATGGTTTGCTATGTTGCTAAAAGCTGGCACATAAGCACGTACAACTTGTGCAAATTATCATCATTTGAATGGTAGACGTAATTCATTTCGCCTTACTAGCTAAATTAGTCGGCTAACACACTACTTTTGTTCCCTTGAAGGTTCTGCGATTCAGTGCGAAAATGAATGGAAACAGCTTAAAATGTCAGAAATCCATTCGATACACCAATTTGACCACATAACAGCATGTGACGTCATTACGCACAACTTTATATTCGCTTTAAAGACGTGAGATGGAAACACATTTTCACCTGCTTATTTCGCATTAATATTTTTGGCGAACGTCAAATAGTTCGATTGACAAGTGGATGGAAACATAGCTACAGACAACTCGGAAATTCTATTTCAATTGTTGTGCACCTAGCGAATGGCCTGAAGTTCCAATCGCCGTGCTTTAGGATTTTGCTGCCACCTGGCGGAGGTCTCCGCTCTCTGAGTGCTTTTCTAGTTTTAATATAAATTTTGTTTAATTACATTACTCTCTCAAAAATAATTTGGGTAAGAAATGTATAATTGGGGAACTGGACCGTTGTAGACAACACAACGTACCTATTGGTAGGCATGGTGATGATTACCTCCGCTTCCTGTTGGATGAAGGGGAAGGCCATCCCAAAGTTTACACACGTTTTTAAACCCTCCCCCTTAATTAACCTCCCTCAATAGCAGTGAGGGAGACTTCATATGAAATGAAACTCTGCAGTGAAGTGCTAGTGGATAGGTACGGGTTTGGGATTAGGCCTTAGTTTCTGAAAGGTGAGGTTTAGTTAAACCTTGGTCTAAAGGTAATTTAAGTTTGGTTTAACTTTAAACCTGGTGACTAAATTTAAACTGTAGTCTAATTGCCCTGGAGACATTGTGCACTATCTTACGCCAGAGTCCCTAAACCTGTTATTTGGGGATTTAGCATTGTGTAAGAGGTGTTCTCCCGCCAAAGTTGCAATCTTGCACACCTGCCTATATCCCTAAAACACCAGTGCTACCCGTTATATTATGCATAGGCATAGTTTGGGCATTATTGCTGTGTGCCAGGTGCCATTGCCTTGAGGAGCAGGCTGCGCTATCCCAAATCCTCAAACCGAAACCAAATCAAATCCTAAATCCAGACAGGGTAGGATCAAAATTTCATCTTACAAAATACCCACAGCCAAATAAATGCCAACATTGACTGCAACCATTTACCCTTTTTTCTTTTTTTCTTTATTTAACAAGAGCCACCTGGCAATGGCAGATCCCTCAGGCTGTAGGTTGTGTAACGTCTAAGTTGTGTGGACAGACGGACGGACTGAAACCCCAAAAAGGCACAACTAGACCATAAGGAGAAGCTCCATACCAAATTTGGTGTTTGTAAGAGGTATAGTTTTCGAGTTCTGGTATGGAAATGATTTTATTACGGACGGACGGACGGACGGACACACTGATTGCTATATCCCCCCGCATTATATGCCGGGAAGATAATAAAACGCAATATTAATTACATGCATTATTACATTATAAGTAGCCTACAGGTTGCACAAATTACTTACCAGGCAGGTTGCAGATGACATGACTAGCGGTGTTGCAGCTCCGCTGCCAGCTGGTCCCTCATTGCCCCTGCTACTGCTGGCACTATATCAGCATTTGGAATTGGCACCTGCACTTCAGCTTGCCGCCTTCTATAGTCCGATAATAATCTATCCTCTAACTCCAGCTTCATTCCATGGCGTAGGGCAGGGATACTCACTCTTTTCCAGAATGAGCCGCAGTGGGTGCAAGCTTTCACTCTATCCAACCTGTCGCACACCTGATTCTACTAATCAACCCTTAAAGCTTTTGCCATAGTCCCTTGATAAGTAGAATCAGGTGTGTAACTGCATGGTTAGAATGAAAGCCTGCACCCACTGCGGCTCATTCTGGATAAGAGTGAGTATCCCTGGCGTAGGGCAATGTTGTGCTGCACACAACATGCCACAAAGAAAGATGCAACTTTCTGAGGACCATACTGTAAGACCCCACTTGACCTGTCCAAACAGCGGAACTGCATTTGAGCACGCCCAATGTTCGCTCAATGACAACTCGTGCGTGTGAGTGTTTTCTATTGAAAGGGAACTCACGCACACTTGTTGGCGTAATGTATGGCACCATGCACCACATCTTTAATGGATAGGCATTGTCACCCAACAGCCACCCACCCAGAGGGAGGCCTGGACGTTGATGGAATGGGTTCCCTTACGATTCTCATGACTCCGCTGTTCAGAGCCGGAGCACGAATAAGAATGTGAGTGCAGTCGATGGCACCCAAAACCCTAGGGAACCCATATCTTGCCAAAAAATCCTGCTTTACCCTGCGTTGTCTCTCGCGTGTCACAGGGATACCAGTGATATACCTACAGGTGTGTCAGACCATGCTGGCAGTGACTGTAGTTATAGCCGAGCTTACAGCAAATTGGGTCATGCCTCCAATTGAGCTGAATGGGTGATGGAATGACCCACTAGCAGAGAAAAATAGTGCCGCAGTAACCCTAACAGCAATGGGCAAGGTATACGGACAGCTGGCAGCGGTGTATACATCATCTGCAACCAGGTGACATAATTCCGTCACTGCCTGACGGGCGCAGTTTTGTCACGCATTCTCGTTCTGTGGGAAATAATACTTGTTTTGTATTATTATAGTTTTTGAATAATATATAGAAAAGTATATCATCAATTATATATTATTAAAATAGGCGTGCAATGCACGGAATATCCCTCAGCCCGATTTCAAAGTTTTTGGAGACGCCCGCCCGCCCGCCCGCCCAACCGCACGAAGGATAGCAATACCCCATCAGCCTTAAGGGCTGAGGGGTAATAAAAGCAGAAAAAGTGATTGATACAAAATACAAACAATATAGACTTACCTGCAATGGACGCAGAGGTTGCAACATTTCTGCTAGACAGGTAATTAAATCTATCAGTGAAGTTATTTTGGCATAAAGTTAGAACTAGGGCAGTGTTGTCCAGCAAGTAGTTTATCCTCCCGTATAAGTCGCATAATTTGCTCTTACTTGCAATATAAAACAGCAGAGACGGCTAGTTCCACTTCTACTGCAGAAAGAGTGGATGCCACCTCCTCCTCCACTGCAGTGAAATGCACAGGGGATGATGGTTGCCCACCACCTGTTGCATGCACACTTCTCCGGTTTGCAGAGAGCCTGGCTTTTACAGCACCCCGCAGATCTCTCCATTTGTGCCATTTGAGCCACATCCAGAATGATTTGCAGCTTTCTTCCTTGGATCAGCCTTCAGTGTCCCCTTGCCATACAAACACCAACGTCTAATATTTGGTTTTAGGCTTTGACTCGACGTCGCTATATTCTCGCGAAGGAGGAGATTGATTTTCTAATTGAGGATATCTGTATTAACTAACTTGTGTCACTGTCAATTTTTTTTACCATCGATTATTCATGCATTAAAATACACAGTATTAAGATATTATTAAATAGGCTACTCTAGATTGAGCCCTACCCTGGCCAATACCAAAGCACTACCCATTTGTTCATCAATTTTAGCCAATAAAGAATAGCCATGGGATGAATCATTATCAGTAAATGGGATAATTGATTATAATAAAGTATTAGGCTCAAGTTCAACAGAATGTGTCACTGAAATCAAATGGGACATAATAGGCTTTGGATATGGAATTGTGTGATTGTTGAGGTGGTTTTGGGGCGGGCGGATGACTGCGTGCGGGGTAATGATCCTTTGTTAAAGCGTTTCCATGTCCTTGAGTTGCAAACCTGCCATCGGAGTATTTTGAGATTTCAAGTGCGCAGTTTCTAAATTAGATCGTATAAACTGTCTTTGATTGTTATTTGTGTGTGACTAGAATGTTTTCTTTATTTATCTTCTTCCCTGTCTTCCATGGAACAAACAGGCTGGTTTAGGAGGGGCACATTTTCAATTCTCTGATTGTGCTGGTTGAGAAGCTAAATTCTTTATTTGTTATTTCATTATCGCAGCAATTTGTTTGATTGCATAGCTTCAATGCCATGGTGGCCAGAGTAAGAAATAAAAAAGAGATGTCTGCATTACTTCTTGTAATTGGCACAGGCATACATTGGCCCACAGCGGCATATCATCGGCCTGCTGATAAAACCTTGTATCTTCAAAATGATAAACTTCGCAGGAAAATAAAAAATAAATCTAAAATAAAAAAATAATAATAGAATAATATAAATTGATAAATATAGTTTAAAATAAAAAATGTTTAATTTTGCATGTAATAATAGTGGACATAAGAGTTCTTGTTTCTTATCAGTTTGGAGGTTTTATCAGCAGGCCCACGATATAATTTAAAGTCTGGTTTGCATTTTCCATGGACCACAACTGCATTTTCATGGTTAATCAGAAAATCCTTGTTCCTTGTTTTCCTGATAGCCATAATCAATGAGCTTTGTACAGAGTCTCCCTCTCTTTTGGATCAGTCACCTCTTTCATCAGGCTACCTACATTCTGAATTTAAGCGCTGGGAGCGTGATCAAAGCGCATAGAGGAGAATGCTTCTTTTTCTTCTTTTTTTCTTCAGAAAAAAAGAATTTTTCTTCTGATGATTCATGTACATGGGTTGGCAAATGTCATTGTTCACGTTGTCGTCTGCCCCTCTGATGTTACTTACACTTGCTGATAAACTGTCTTATTTTATTATTACTGTATGTGTATGTGTGTATGTATGTGTATGTATATATATGTGTATATGTATACATATATATGTTTTTTTTTTCTTCTCATTGTTCAATTGTCTGTACATGTTGTGGGATGATTGCCTCACAATAGGTGCCTTGCCACCTGTATGCTCATTTCCTGACTTCTGTCAAAGCTTAATAAATGCGTGTTACTCAAAAGCGCTTAACTCAAATTGCGTAAAAAAGGACTTTTGCGCAAATGGGAGAATAGACCCCTAAGTGAATTAATCACTAGAACCGCAAACATTCTAACATTAAAACTATCTCGGGGCAATAATTATTTTGAATCGCAATGCCTCCCCCCCCCCGGAAACTTTCTTTTGGAAAGCAAGTAAGAGAAAAAATAATGATGATGAAAAATGTTGAAAGACCCGAAACCCCCGATGAACCCAGGTACATCACTGATGATGTGTCCAAGAATCTGCATCATTAGATGTATTTAACAATCAATATGCTCCACTCGATTATTCTACTGCTGGTCTTCCATGCGAAAGGCGAACAAGGGAATGACTGCTTAACCCTCTATTAACCACTGTAGCATATCTGCTACATAAAGTGAAAGGGTTGACAGCCTGGACACCCTGCTGCTTTTGTTTCTTATCGCCAAATAAACATTTGAGAATAACTTGAATGGTCCGTCAAGTTAAGATTTTAAAATTGAAAAAAAAAATGTAATTTTTAAAAAAACTATTTTTCCAAATATTGGTCCATAATCAACATATTTGCCTAGGGAAATTATTTTTACACAATTGGACATGGGTTTGGTTAATAGAGGGTTAAATTTCCTGTTTTCTTGTAATGTTGTACTTGGCTGTAGTATAACGCAAAAAAACATGCAGAGTGTTTTAATTGTCGATTTTGAGTTGTGCGATTGAAACAGTTTTGTTTGTCTTATAGTTTTCACAGCGCTCTGTGTAACTCACTCGGAAGAATAAATGTCAATATGGACATCAGTAAGAACCGTGGACTCTTCTGTGACCAGTGTAGTTATAGACATATTGACATATTCTTGAATCTTCGCGGCTTCCGTAGAGGTAATGACATGCTTAGAGGGGGAGGTGCCAGAGAGTACTACTCGGTTGTTTGCATTATATTAGTCCACCACTACATGGGAGTAATTCTCACACCCTGTGGCTTTAAGGTAAGATGACAATCATTCATTTGGATGCCTAATTTGGTGCATTTGAGTCAGTTTTACTCAAAATTGCATACCAGAGGCGGTATATAATCCTTTTTACGGCGATCTTTTAAATTCTGTTGGAAACGAAACACGTAAAACATCCCTGCTGTTATCACTCACAGCTAATCACCCTGAGTTCCATGCACTGCACCGTGGACCACTAATGTATCATTAAAATTTACTATGAGCAGCGCTTAGCCAATCACAGACAGCCAGAAGCCTAAATTATACTCCTCCCGGGAACGTAGTGAACTGAGGCCAAGAGCAGCAATATATTAGTCATAAAATGGCTGCTCAGCTAAAGCAAGATGGGGCACAGCGATCACTTCTTGATTTTGTTTCGTTGGGGAATCCTCCCCAATCAAAGAAGGCTAACGTATCAGAGTAGCCACACGACAGAAACAAAAGCAGGGCTATTCAGCCCAAATGGTTCCAGGATTTTCCATGGCTGGAGCAATCTGAGAATGCTGATGGGCCATGGAAGCGCTACTGCGTTTGGTGTAAAGAAGCTGGCAGGAAAGGTACATTCGCCTCAAGGAAGACCAGCATTCCGAAAGGGGACGATATTGCGAAGTACAAGCGTGTTAATGACCACAAGTAAGTTATTTTCTCTGTAATTAAACGTGTTCATTTAATGTTATGACAATAGTCCATCAGCCTGCAAGAACTACCGAAGTAGGCTTGGTCAGTTGGCCGGAGTTTGACAGTCTATTATGTTCAGAACGGCATGCACTTATTTGGGTAATTTGGTCATTATAGAAACTGATAAAATTTTGCGAATGGTTTATGAATGAATTTCCGTGTATCGTTGTTTATAAAATAGCTGCTGACAGGTGCCATATGGCGTTTGAATGATGGAGCCTGACTAAATAACCACAAAGTGATTTTCAATTAAGACCTTCCCCGACAGAATGATTCACCCTGCCTTGTTTAAGCTGTTCTTTCATTTTTACTCGGCCCTTCTTTATTTCTGGCTGATAAACTAAGTAATGAACAAGGAAACCGTCCTGACAAGAACATGCGTTTCAGCAAATGTCCCACCTGCAAAAGGTAAACGGTCGTATTTCATTGGCTTAATTCTCATTTTCAGAATGTTGCAATGCTGCCATGTTCATAAGAATTGCCCACTAACTGCAGGCAGAAATAAAGCATATAACTCTTGCACAAATGCTCAAAACAGCTTTCCTGGTAGTTTTATTGTAGATTCAGAGTAATTGCACTTTGGTTTGGCCTGATGACTTGCAGACATGCAGATCAAGTGAAAACAGTACCAATTTTTTTATGACGGCTGGCAAAAAGGATTGAGAACAAATAATTGGTGGATAGGGACGTTTTATGCATACCCTGTTTTCAGCTCTGGCTACGCCTGCACTTGGTGTGGTGATATGCGCAGTAATGGCCACATTTAACAATACTTTCCTTAGGTCCCTCTGTCTAATTTGTGCCATTACACAGGGTCACAGGGCAGCTATGTAGTAGGGGAGACTGGGGTCTGATGAGCCAAGGGGACCGATCAGCCATATCACTATTTTGCGATCAATTGATGCCAAAGGTCTTTAAAATAGGCAAAATGGCGATATGGCTCATTTATCCCCATGACTCATCTGTCAATGGTCAAATGTTTTGCCTATTTTAAGCAGCTATGTCATCGATTGATCGCAAAATAGAGGTATGACTTATTGGTCCCCATGGCTCATCGGACCCCAGTCTCCCCTACTTAATGGTGCAGTCCCGTTTGAGGGAATGCTTCGAGAGAAATAAGATAGAATTTTATAAAAACGATGAGACTCAAAAGTTATCGTTGTGCTGGATTTTATTTGACTGGACCCAATTTAAAACAAATTTTTGGTATGTGGAAAGGGTGTTCTGGACTGAATGTGGAGTACTTAATTTCCAAGTGGCACAGCAACAATTACCAGGGGAGTGTACTGTCCCAGATGTTCATTTCTACTTAACTTACAAAGAGTGACGGAGAAACCTACATCTTCCAATGCGTAACATCTGTGTCTCCTTCTGGGTCCAGGTCGTCACTTCAACGTCCCTCCCAGTTTTATTCAAAATTACACACACACTGAGAGGCAGTTGCCTATATGGAAATGGAAAAGAGTTTCATTCCATCAGTTTCCTGGTCATCTGTGTCACAATCTGCATTGTTATGCTGTCTTTAACTGATTATCCTGATCAACAATCGATTCATTCATACTGTAAAATTCTCCCTTGAGACTGGTAGCCGTAAGAAGACATGGCCTCCCATTCCACAAGTTGCTTATCACGCTAATCCTAATTCCTAGCGCAGAACAGTAAAATTAGGCAAGGCCACCAGAAAAAACTGGCGAAGGTAAAGGTAGATGGGATTGCTATCCAGAGTTAAAATATAACGATTTCTCATCCCCAACGTCTGAATTTACAAATGGATATTACGTAGCTCCTTCACACAAGGAGAAAAATACTGGTAATCTGGAAAAAAGAATCATATTGTGTGTGTTTTATTTTGCTATAATGCTCCTCCGTCAGACTGTTTGTTTTTCCAATGAAGTTCCAAAATTTTTGCCTATCTGTCATCAATAATCCGCCTGAACCCATGTATATGCAGTATAACTATCACTCTAACGACCCGCCGGCCATATACATTCAACAGGGCATTCACGATTGCGTAGACTATGATTAAGCAGCCATTTGGCTTTTTGAAAATGCATTTTGTGCCCGGGCAGGTCAGCCTGAATGTTACAGCGTTGTGTTTTACACAGTGTTAAACCAGCCTCTTTCAAAATGGTACATTCTAATTATCACGCCGACAAGCTGCTGCCACACGATGCGTGCCAGTGCTGAGGAAGAGCCACCTTTCACATTTTCACAATAGCATAGCATAGCCTTGGGAAACTAAGGACTTAAATGTTACATCCACTAGCAGCACAATGTGAGAAAAAAAATTCATCCTGCTATTTGCTGTACTCTAACTTGCATATGCTTGGGGTTAAGGAGGTTAGCAATTGACAGTGTTTAATGAATGCTTGGTAGGCTATCTACTTTGGTAGGTAATAATTCTTTTCACATTTGTTGGAATGCAGTGTCTACAGACACAGTAAATATCTTCAGTTTACCAAGCACCTTGGGTTATTTTTCTTTCCAGGATAAAAGTGCGGTTGGACAATTTGCTCATAAATCAGCTGTTTAAAGGTCATGTACGTGACCCACCCTCAGAGGTTCAACCAATTGCCTTCTTCAGTCTGTTCTTCTAACACAGCTTGAAATTTTAATAATACAGCTTCCAGTGGGATATAAATGTAAGAAGATAAATAAAAAAATACATTTTCTGCGCAATGCGTTTGGTGCATAGTAAGACAAAGGACAGCGCTTCCCTAATTCCATGTAGATTTTTTCTTCACCATCAAAATGACTGGGGCTGAATGAATTTTTTAACAATTAACACTGTGCATGTCAGAGCATTTATATATATATATATATATATATATATATATATATATATATATATATATATATATATATAATTTTCTTTTTTTTACGTATTCAGCCATAATATACATTGATCTTTCAATACCTATTTTTGTCAAAATATCTGTAACAGCATCACCCACCATAACATTTGCTGGAATGTCTCATCAATGGCGGGGGAAGGTTTTCTCATAATTGACAGAGAATCTTGTCCATGGCAGGGAGGGGGTTAAAGATAACGGTTGACCTTGTGCCAGTGGTATTCTTGCTAATTCATCGGAATTCAAGTTCAACACGTCAGTAAGAGAGAGCTCCGGAAGACAGACTCAGTTACAGAAGCAGTCTTTGGGCACGTGAGAGGCAAGAAATTAAATTGAAATGTGTGATAAGGTGTGATGAATGAGATTAGTCTTATCACTGCAGCAAGCGCTGTCATGCTTGAGCTTTTGCTAACCATTTCACGATCCGCATTTCCTCTTACTCATCTGTAGAGGGCAATCAATGACTGCAAACTTTAAAAGATTGTTTGAGGATTCAACAACGGAGACAGAAGCTTTTCAGACAAATTTATGTTCATACTGCATAACTGATGGTATGTTTGATGGGGTATGAAAGAATCAAGGTGCCAAACTGACTGGCATCCTTGCCAGGACAGCAGGGAGGGTTTTTTGGGAGAGAGAAGTTGGGGTAGTGAGCCTTATCCTCGGTCAGTACAAAAGTAACTGAACACAAGGGAAACAAAAACACCTGCATGTCTGCCTGGATCATACGAATGGGATTTATCACGACGTGCCTGCCGCATAGAAATATGTTGATCCTTGTTTTGGTTCCTCTGAAATGGAATTTGTTGAGAAACACTCCCAACACTTATTTTACCCAACAAATTTTTGGTATGTGGGAAGGGTGTTCTGGACTGAATGTGGAGTACTTAATTTCCAGGTGCCTTAATGTAGAGTGATATATAGGGTTAGGGACTGAAGTAATTGCTTCGCTACTGATTTCCTCACATTTTGCATATTCTCTGCACTGAATGTTGTCAAAATTTTATTCAGAATGTAATATCAGACGAGGAGAAAGGTTTATCAATGATATTGTTAGTCACTGAACAATAAAGGTTACCCAAAAACTCCTGTTCAGTCCATAAATATTTGAACTATGGCACTTATTTCATTAATTTTGCACTGTGCGCCACTTCAAAAGATTTGAAATTAAACAATCAAGATGTGCTTGAAGTACTGACTTTCAGTTTTATTTTTACCCCATAAGTTTTTCCTGAATTTGGTTCAAAGTCAAGAAAGTATTCTTTCACATTGCAGGACAATGATACAAATTCTGTATCTGCTGGTTGCAGCACTTTACTGAAGCTACATTACACGTATATTGGGAGAAATATTCAAAGCCAGGATTCCATGTTTTTTATGGCCACAGCATTTCATCAAATGGAAAATAACTAGATCTTGAATGGCTAAGTTTGAATACAGCAGCTGCATTTGACAGACCCTTATATGGGTCCATTGGTTTTATGAGGTTAAGGGTTTTTCCAAAAATAATATATGATCTGTGTCAGAATTACGTACAAATATTTTATTCATAAAATTTTGGGGCGCAGAGGTCGTTACAAAAACGAAATTATCAATTCAGATGAATTGTAATACTTTGTTTTAAATCCTTTCCAGTCAATGATGACTAAGTTATTGACTGAGTTAGCTTGCCCCCAAATTTGCCATGAAGGGGAGGCCAAGTGTTTGTGAGGTTGTGCATGACTTCCCTAAGTCTAGAACCCATAGACATCACCAGATGCTGGGCTTCTCCCCTGTTGGCCAGGACTGCAGTGCTGCTGTTTCTGAATGTTTGTGGGATGTTTTGACTTCAGTTAGTAAAATGCCTGCTCTGCTGGGTTCAGGTCTGGCAAATTATTCAGCCACTGGAGAAAATGCCACCTCAGTACACTAAAAAAAAAATCTTTGGTTGTTTTGACAGTCATTGGGTCATTGTCAGTCTATGAAGTGCTGTTCAATAAGATTTTAAGCATTTGGCTGAATCTGAATGAAAATAATTTTCCCTTTTGAACTCAGACTTTTTCTGCTTTTGCCAACAGTCACATTGTCCATCAATACAACCCCCAATGTCAAAAAATGAATGCATCATGGAAAATTCAATAAATTAAAAAAATGAGCAATTTGAAAAAAACTTTTCACTTTCAAGTACTTTTAAAACTCTACATTACATTAATTTATGCGGACATGTGAATCCAGTCGTATGTTGAAAATATAAGTTTGTTTAAAATGTAATGACAGCAACAGCAAAAGTTAGCACCGGGAAAATGTAGGATTAATAATGACGTGACAAGTTGTAGTAAAAGGTGATGTGACACCTGTGGGCTAATAATCTTAATAGTTTAAAATGAATCTATGTGGTATCTTTCAGGAACCACACGTGAGAGACAGTAATCCAAAAAACGTATGCCTTTAATGGTGTGAGGTTTTAGGAAATGAACTAAGTGCAAACACCAGTAAAATGCAAAAAGGAGGCTTTATTTCTGAAGGGGGAAACCCCCCAACAGGGCAGGCGACAGTACAAAGTCCACAATCCAAAATCAGAATCCAGGGGGCGAAATCCAGAACCGTAAACAGGGCACCAATCACAAAAATCGTAGTCAGGCGAAAATGGGTCAATAAACAAGAATGCGGCAAAGTACAGGGAGAAGGCAAACCTCAAAGTCTAGGACGGTCCAGTCAGAAACATAATCACAATGATACAAGGCGAGAGAAGCGTGGCACTGGTAGCAAGGAAGAAACGATCTGACAAGGAAGTGAAACAAACAGACATCTAATATACATTTCCGGGTGACCACATGACAAGGGAACACAGGTCCAATCAATGGGGATGACAATCATGGAGAGACACATCGGGAACAAACTAATTACAAGAAATTGGCCATCGCCAAAACGCAGACAGGGATCACAAGACAAACCTATAGACAGATAACAGCTCCAGTCAAGGAGTACTAGTGCATAGATAATGAGAGAGAAAGAACAGCACAAAGCAGTTTGTGGAGACCCACAGAAACGCAGCGGAGATAATTAGGGAGAGACAAGAGGCGGAGACTAGAATAGGGCGAATGCTGAGAGATCGTTAGTTAATTAGTAAGTGCAGCTATACAATCCCGAGTGCTCGTTAGTAAGTCAGTCAAAATATACAAGGTTAGTGTAGGTTAGTAATTAGCAAAGATAACAAACTGTTAGTAGGTGTTAGTAAAATAGTAAAAGTAAGAGGAAGGAAGAACACGAGATAATGAAAGAAGATTGAAACCCAGAAACCGACAAATCACCCAAAGAAGTGGCACGCTAGACTAAAGACCGTGAGCAAATACAACACTCAAGACAAGACGGGGGAGACGAGGTGCAATGCATGGAACTGAAACATGGCACGGTAAAAACGGAAGTGAAAAAATAATAAAACATGAGAATCAGAATACCAAAACACAATACATAATCAAAGAATGGTCAGACATAAGCAGAGGTCAAGAAGGTCAGTGAAACATGGCACTAGGCCAGGCACAGAACTTGAAACACGAGCATAACATGGTACATGGCATGGCAAAAAATGCAGGATCACAACAAATGGAGTCCGAGTCAAAGCCAAAAAACACAAGAATTGCCAAGCCACAATATGAAATCCAAAAACGGTGTTGACTAAACAGGCAGGGGTCAGAACCAGGAAGACGGATGAGAAAAGGTACATAAACGGTAGGCAAAAAGTCGTAGTCGATGGACAAAGCCAAGGGTCATACACAGGGTATCCAAATACAGAAATCGTGGTCATACAAAAATGGATCGAAATCCAGAAAGACAAAAACAATACAAAAAGGGCAATGGCATAAATCGAAGTCGAACAAACCAGTAGAAGAAAAGCAATACTCAATGGCATACAAGGCGCTCTGCACAAAAAAATCTTGATCAACGTTCTGAAAAGAGCTGTGAGTGAAATGACTGCTTAAATACACATAGGGGAAGCCACATGCAACACAGGGAAAGCAGGTGAATTGGATCAGACTAATTACAAAGGAATGAACATGAGAAAGTTCCTGATTACAAGAAATTGGCAAAAGCCAAAACGCAGACAGGGATCACAGAGACAGCCTACTGACAAACATACGGCTCCGGTTAGGGAGTTCTACCATGCACAGAGTGAGAGGCGGAACAGTGATTAGCCAGGTGCAGAAAATCTGCTTGAAGCACAGCAAAGTAAATTGAGTGAAGGCAAGGGGCGGAGACTAGAGCAGAGCGAGTGCTGAGAGCTTGTTAGTCAATTAGTAATGTGCAGCTATACAATCCGTAGTGCTTGTTAGTAAGTTAGTACTTTAAACAATGTTTGTCTTGGTTAGTAAGTTTAACTAAAAACAAACTGTAAGTATTGTTAGTAAAATAGAAAAGCAAGGTGAAGGAAGTAACGAGATTGGAAGGAATGGTTGAAATCCCAGAAACCATGAAATCACCCGAAAGTGTGGCACAATACTGGGGCAGTGAGCGATCACATGACAAAAGACCAGACAGGGGGAGACAAAGTGCAATGCCTGGCAAGAGACAAAACATGGACCGGAATGTAACTAAGGGAATGGACTATGGGAGAACATGCAGGAATAAACAGGAACAAAACATGGTATGGATGAAGACATGGCAACACATGAACAGAACAAGGCAGAATCATAACAGAATCTCCAAAAAAGGCCTTGTCCTTCAACAGCAATGATGGGTCAAGGCATACCAATTTGTCAAGAGAAACGTAAACTTATACTTTGAGAACATCCCCCAAGGAATCAAAAACCATGTACTATTTATTTACTTCAGGTAGTATTAGATCATTGAGATGACAATAAGTAAACAGATAACAATATATATTAAAAACAAATATAATAATATCTTTTAGAGAAAAAAAGTCAATATCTAGTGGGGCCACCCTTTCCTTTGATTACAGCATTTAATCTTTCAAGAATAGTTTTCTCATAATTTTTTATTTCCTCACTCGCTAGACCATTCCATATGGTTTAAAATTCGTTCCAAAGAGATTCTTTCGATGTTACAACAGAGTTGCTAAGTCAAATTGTTGCGCTCTCAGTATTCATGCAGAATGGCACAAGGATTCCCAGGAAACGAGTTTGAAAATGATTGTTGAATATTTAATGCATAATTATACCGAAAATACTTCAAATAAATCAATTAAGTGTTCATATTGTTGCGCTATTAAAGTACATTTGAATGGCCCATGGATTCAGTTTGACGCATCGGGAAGGCAAACCTCTATCTCAGGCTTGGTTTGTGCAATAAAGGTGGTTTAGGGCTTGTTGGAAATGTCAGGGCCCATAGAATCAAGTGGTGACTGGCAAAGTCTTACTGACAGCATCACAAGCCCATCACAGAGAGGAAAATACATTGTGACCTCAGGAGCTGACATCCTTTAAAGCAGTGCCCTGGAAAAACATATGCATGGAGACTGGTTGATCTAGTTTCGATATAACACGGACACCTTGGGCTAACAATGGGAAGCGTAGATTAACCCTTGAACACCGTTTCTTTGTGCAAAATATCAAAGGTGGGAAATTTTTGCTCATCACTATTGAATGTTACGTGTCTGCCTGCTGTTCGTTGAGTGTGGTGTCTATCTAAATTGAAATTGCTTATATCGTTGGATTCTGTGTACTTTCCTATTTAATTTGATGAATTGTTTGCATGCCCAGCACAAATGCAAGCAATTAAGTGGTGATATTATTTTATCCTATTTTTCTCTACATGCTTACTTACTCGCTTGGTGCTTGAATTGTGTTTAATTGGGGTAAAAATGGTCAAAATTAGCTTTTTCCAGAGTTTATTCCTTCAACGTGGATATACCACATATCGGTGTTGTTATTAGGAAACATGCTGTATTTATGATGTGTCATGATCAGCCCTAGTACCTGGGCTTTGGGGTTTAAGAGGTTAAGCTAAAATCTTAATTGTGTCTCCTTTGACTCATTCAGAGGTGGACTTGCCACGTAACCCATTTGATTTTGAGCTTCAGACTGATCATTCCCTTTACAGCCTACTCCTCATTATCCACTGGATTCACAATATCCTATGTAATGCGAATAGAAGCCACAAGATGGCAGTATTGACCTTTCTTATGTTAAGCCCAGACTGGAGCTAGGTTTGGGCATGTCTGGGACAAGTCTCAGAGAATTATAAAAAAGAGGTTTAAATGTGGGAGGGGTCTGCAAAAGAGTATAAAAGGAGGAAAATTGAGGGAGTGGAGTAGTAGGAGAAATTGCAAGCAGAAGGATACATTTGCCCAGACCTGTCACTCTTTTCAAGACCTGTGTAGCTTTTTGTGGATTTTTGCCTGTATTGGAGCATTTTCCTCACCGGGAACATCACCAAGCAACCCAACCAAAGGGACTGTAAATATTTTTTTGTTGTATATATCAATCTTGGTCAGTAGAGTAGATAGTAGATAAGTTCAAAGTCTTTGTTCAATTAAATGTGTTTAAGTTTGAAAATTGTGTTTGTCATCCCTTGCTGTCATATATGTAATAACAAATTGGGGCCATAACAAATTGGGGGCTCGTCCGGGATAGGACAATGTGTGAGTCATTTATTGAAAATCTAACATTTCAAATTGTAAAATTGTTTTTTGAATTTTCCTATATATATTGACAGATAGACAGCAATGGATGATTTCTTGGCATCACCAACCGTAGAGGTTTTGAAGTCTTTAAAAAAGACAGAACTGCTAGAAATAAGCAGACATTTAGAGCTGACAGAGGTAAAACCAGCCGTGCGAAAAGCAAGACTGGCTAGAGAGATTGTTGAATATTACATTGATGAAGATGTGTTTGCACCAGGAGATCTGGAACAGTTTCCATTGGAAAATCCAAATGTAGAAATTGAACTTAAATTAAAAATGCTCGAGATTGAAAGGGAAGAAAGAGAGAAAGAAAGGGAAGAAAAAGAATCACAAAGACAGTTTGAGTTCAAAAAATTAGCAAGACGGAGAGATTTGCATTTACAGAAATTCGATAGAGAAGAAAGGCTCCAAATGGAGCAGCTAAAAATAAAAATAGCAACTGAAAATAAATTTCGGGCTAGCCAGGAGGTAAAACTGGTGCCTCCATTCGCAGAGAAGGATGTTGACAACTATTTACACTGTTTTGAAAAGGTAGCAAAGAGTTGCCAGTGGCCAAAGGAACACTGGCTTCTGTTGTTGCAAACTGTCCTCAAGGGAAAAGCTCAACAAGCCTATTCGGCTTTGTCTGCAAATGATTCCTCTGATTATGAGGTTGTCAAAAAGGTTATTTTGAGAGCTTATGAGTTGGCTCCACAGGCTTACCGACTGAAATTCAGAGGTCTGAAGAAATCTGACAATCAGATTTATGCGGAATTTGCTAACGAGAAGCAGGTTTGCTTTGAGCGCTGGTGTACTTCTATGGAGGTCAAGGAGGATTTCAACTTGTTATGTATGATAAATTTTTGTACAGCATAATATTCCATTTGTAAATGAAGATTTGTTACATGCTGTTTTGCTGCCTTGTTGGTCAGCTATATTTATTTTGTTCATTGGCACCCTCTGGTGGCGTGTATTTGTAAAATCATTAAGAAAAGACTACTGATTTCTAGATGCCTGGCACTTTCCTGCTTGGAGGGGGCAGGATTTCCCTAGAATCCTGTGGATCCTTCTGGAAGGTTGCTAGACTATAAAAAGGCTGTGATTTTAAGCACAGCAGATACAAAGAGAGAGCAGACAGCAGAAGAGAGCTGACCAGAGTTTTGTTTTGGCAACAGTTAAATAGTAGCAGAGTGTTATTAGGAATTGAATAGTGGATTTTTTTTTTTTGAAGAACTTTTTTTTTATTAAAGAATACATTTTTTTTAGTTGTACTTTCTGGTTTACTTTGTTGTGATATTTTTTAAGTCATAAGAAACTCACTAAAAGAGATGGTGTTAGTTAAAGAATTTAAGAACTGTGTTAAGGATGATATTAAGACCTACCTTAATGAGAAGCAAGCACTGAATTTGCAATCAGCTGCCAAATTTGCAGATGAATATGTTCTCACACATAAATCTAGATTTCAGTCTAGCAGTAACAATAGATGGTTCCAATTTCAGAAAAAAAGGTAACGGTGATACCCAAGATTGCTCACCCAAAGACAAAGACAAATCTGGTGATGGTGCTCAGAAATCCAGTCACAGGTCTGATGAAAGTGTAAAAGCTGACAGTGACAAAAGTGGTCTAGTTTGCAGCTATTGCAAGAAATCTGGTCATGTTACAACTAACTGTTGGTTCCTTAAAGCTAAGAAAGAAAAAGAAAAGGATACCAAACCAAATACCTTTGTGAAGACAAGGTTAGAAACCCCAGCAGTAGATAACCGATCTGCTAAATTGCCTGCTCCTAGTGGGGCTAAAAAGCCTGATACTGCTGACTTTGTGAGGGAGGAATTTCTTCCATTTGTGTCAGAGGGATTTGTGGCTCTAAATGAGCATTCTCCTCCTGTCCCCATATATATCCCAAGGGATACCAGAGCTTCTCAGTCACTTTTGTTGATGGAATCCTTGGAGTTCCGTGATGAGACCGCTTCTGGGGTTCTATTTCATCCCAGCTGACCGCCAGAGGGCGCTTAAAGCACTGAATATTCCCCTTCGCGCATGCGTAGTGCGAGTATGTATACCAACAATGTCACCTGTGACCTGCTGGTGACCCAAAGAAGATTATATCTTCCGGTGTCACCTGAGGATCGTTTCTTATTTTCTTCTCGCGCGTAGTTTGCTTGCTTGGAAAGCATTGAGTCTATTGCTTTACTACTAAATTCCGTTGCTAGTAGTTCCGCGACCATTGTCGGTCGGAGCAGCGATTGTTCGCCCTCCAGGAACTGCGACGGCGATCTTTCTCTGGTTGAGAGAGACTTTACGTTACTTTGCTGTGTTTGTTAATTACTTGTCGGTGACGGTTGCGTTCGCGCATCCTTATCCCGACGTTTAATTTAGTCGGTCGAGCTGACTTCGTTAGCTGGCAGGCGAGTTGCGTGAGCGTTTCCCGGTCTCCAGCGTGGATAATTATTAGCGGTAGCGCTTGCATAGCTACACCTGCAGGTGAGCTTGCATTAACCTCTGCTGGTTCAGGCTGCGTAGGCGCTGCCTCCCCCCAGCATATGGTCTGTTTTTGTGTTTGTGCTGTGTCCCGACGTTTAATTTAGTCGGTCGAGCTGACTTCGTTAGCTGGCTGGCGGGTCGGTGAGCGTTTCCCGGTGTCCAGCGGATAATAATTAGCGGTAGCCCTTGCATAGCTACACCTTCAGGTGAGTTTGCATTAGCCTCTGTTGGGACAGGCTGCGTGCGCGCTGCTTCCCCCCAGCATATGGTTTGTTTTTATGTTTGTGCTGCGCCCCGACGTTTAATTTAGTCGGTCGAGCTGACTTTGTTTGCTGGCTGGCGGGTTGCGTGAGCGTTTCCCGGTGTCCAGCGTGAATAATTATTAGCAGTAACGCTTGCATAGCTACACCTTCAGGTGACTTTGCATTAGCCTCTGCTGGTTCAGGCTGCGTGGGCGCTGCCTCCCCCCAGGATATGGTCTGTTTTTGTGTTTGTGCTGTGTCCCGACGTTTAATTTAGTCGGTCAAGCTGACTTTGTTTGCTGGCTGGCGGGTTGCGTGAGCGTTTCCCGGTGTCCAGCGTGAATAATTATTAGCAGTAACGCTTGCATAGCTACACCTGCTGATGAGTTTGCATTAACCTCTGTTGGTACAGGCTGCGTGCGCGCTGCTTCCCCCCAGCATATGGTCTGTTTTTGTGTTTGTGCTGTGTCCCGACGTTTAATTTGTTGGTCAAGCTGACTTTGTTTGCTGGCTGGCGGGTTGCGTAAGCGTTTCCCGGTGTCCAGCGTGGATAATTATTAGCGGTAACGCTTGCATAGCTACACCTTCAGGTGAGTTTGCATTAACCTCTGTTGGTACAGGCTGCCTGCGCGCTGCTTCCCCCCAGCATATGGTCTGTTTTTGTGTTTGTGCTGTGTCCCGACGTTTAATTAGTCGGTCAAGCTGACTTTGTTTGCTGGCTGGCGGGTTGCGTAAGTGTTTCCCGGTGTTCAGCGTGAGTAATTATTAGCGGTAACGCTTGCATAGCTACACCTGCTGGTGAGTTTGCATTAACCTCTGTTGGTACAGGCTGCGTGCGCGCTGCTTCCCCCCAGCATATGGTCTGTTTTTGTGTTTGTGCTGTGTCCCGACGTTTAATTAGTCGGTCAAGCTGACTTTGTTTGCTGGCTGGCGGGTTGCGTGAGCGTTTCCCGGTGTCCAGCGTGGATAATTATTAGCGGTAACGCTTGCATAGCTACACCTTCAGGTGAGTTTGCATTAACCTCTGTTGGTACAGGCTGCGTGCGCGCTGCTTCCCCCCAGCATATGGTCTGTTTTTGTGTTTGTGCTGTGTCTCGACGTTTAATTAGTCGGTCAAGCTGACTTTGTTTGCTGGCTGGCGGGTTGCGTAAGCGTTTCCCGGTGTTCAGCGTGAGTAATTATTAGCGGTAACGCTTGCATGGCTACACCTGCTGGTGAGTTTGCATTAACCTCTGTTGGTACAGGCTGCGTGCGCGCTGCTTCCCCCCAGCATATGGTTTGTGTTTTGCTTTGTGCTGTGTCCCGATTTGGATTTGTTACTGAGCCCCTGCTGGTATAGGCAGCGTACGCGCTCCCTCCCTCCAGCTTACGGCGTCCATACTTGGTTTGTCCATAGCGTTCGCGCTCAGGTTATCCGAGGAGTATTCATTAAAATACCAGCTGGGTTCCTTACCCGGTATAGGTAGCGTACGCGCTCCCTCCCTCCGGCTTACGGTGTCCATACTCGGTTTGTCCATAGCGTTCGCGCTCTGATTACCCGAGGAGTATTCATTAAATACCAGCTGGGTTCCTTACTCGGTATAAGCAGCGTACGCGCTCCCTCCCTCCAGTGCAAGCCCCTGTAGTATACTAGCGGGAGCGTCTGAGCTAATTTGGACAGGTGAGTGTCGTGTAAGCCTCCAGCGCCACCACAATGGATGACTCCCATTTCTGTACGTCATGTGAGGCTCCTCTACAGCCAGAGGACGGCCATGACCTATGCCCCGCATGCCTCGGTCCTGAGCACCTGCGGGAGGCGCCGTCAGACAAACCCTGCATGAACTGCAGTTACTTGCCTTAGGCAGTGAGGGCTGCCAGTCGGGCGCAGGTGGAACATCAGGGGGATGAAGGTGACCTCCCCCCATCAGGCCAGTCTCCCCCGGCCTGTTAGAGACGCTCTAAGTGGCGGGCTGCGGCTACAGCAGTCACACCCTCCAGGAAGAGGGCGAAATCTGCTCAAAAAGAGACAAAAGAAAGCAGGCTCTCATCTAAAGTCGATCAGCTGTCTGCTGAGCTGGCCCAGGTCAGGCCCATGCTCAGAGACTGCCAGCCTGATGCCCCATTGCAAGGTGATTTGACACCCTCTCCTCCAATGCCAGTGCTGGTACCTGAAAAGGATACGTTTTCCCTGGCAGCTTCGGCTACCTACTTCCACGGTTATGGGAGAGATTCGTAAAATGGGGGTTCCCAGGCATCTGAGCGGGGCTCCCACTCCTCGGCTCAGAGTTCAGTGGCTGAGTTAGGGGATGGCTCCATGCGGGCAATCACGCGCATGGCTTTAGATCGACTGCACATGCATGTACCACAGCAGGCAGAAGCTGCACCTGCTAGTGCCCTCTTTAGGCGCAGGCCAGCCCCCACTGCCTTCGTTATTCCCCACTCTAAGGACTATCTGAAGGAGTTGCAGGCCTGTTGGAGACCTTCTCGCAAGGCCTTATGATGCTGGAGCACGTGCTGGCCGCTTGGGGAACTCTTTGTCGAATCTCACGTTGGCGCTCTCAGCTTCATTGCAGGAGGGCAACGTGGCTGCTGATTCTGTAACTTTTTGTGATGCCTCACTGGAGGCATTCGGCCTTCTGTCCAGGGAACTTGGACGGATGATGTCCATCCTGGTTCAGGCTCGTCGCCAGGTTTGGCTATCTCAGTCAAACTTAACAGAGGCATTCAGGAGACTAATTCGCAGTCTCCCCATGGAACCGGGAGAGATATTTGGTACTGCAGCCCAGGAAGCACTGGAAAGGACCATCCAGGCAGGGCAAACCAAGCAGCAGCTTGCGGGCCTTAGGCGGATGCCTCTTCTTGATAGGCCTCCTGCCAGCAGAACGAGGGGTTCCTCGGCTGCTTCTCACACCCGCTTACCATGGCCGACCCACTCCACTGGTCGCCGTGTTGTCCAGCGTCCCATGCGGAGACCAGCTCGGGACTTTCGAGGCCCTGCCTGCCTGTCCACCCCCCCCCCCCACCCCTTAGGGGCCGGGGGGCCAGACATTGAGGCCGTGGGGCTCCGACAGTGGGCTGCTCATACTTCAGACCCGTGGGTGGTTGCCACCTTGACCCACGGGTACAAGCTTTAATTCCGTTGCCGGCCCCTCACATCTGGCCGGGTCAAAATGGCCTCCATCAGCGACCGGCAAAGGCTCTCGTGTTGGGCCAGGAGTTATCCACCCTCCTGGCCAAAGGCGCCATCGAGCCTGTGGACCCTTCGGTCGCGTCCCTGGGGGTACTATTCAACATACTTCCTAGTGACGAAACAGACTGGAGGATTTCGCCCAATCTTGGACCTCAGAGAGCTGAACAAATCTATGAAGGTCATTCCTTTCCACATGTTGACCACTGCAGATGTCCTGCAAACTGTGGCACAGGGAGAATGGTTTACGTCCATTGACCTCAAGGACGCTTACTTCCATGTCCCCATCACTCAAAAACATCGGCGGTTTCTCCGCTTTGCCTACCGAGACCGCCACTGGCAGTTCAGGTTGCTACCCTTTGGGCTCTCCCTCTCTCCAAGGGTCTTCACGAGGTATGTTGCCGCAGCCCTTGCGCCTCTACAGTCTCAAGGCTTGAAAATTCTCCCATACCTGGATGACTGGCTGGTCTGTCCACCATCCCGTACTCAGGTGTCCAGTGATACAGCATGTCTCCTGTCCCACGTGGCCTGCCTCGGACTCAAGGTGAATATGGGAAAGAGTTGCCTGGTGCCATCTCAGGCTACAACTTTCATTGGGATTGCATTGGACAGTGTAGCCATGATAGCCAGACCGCCCCCCGCTGTGTGGGCGACATCCTTCACCTTCTTACCCTGTTCCAAGGGGGCCGTTGGCTGACCTTCCTTGCATTTCCTCGCCTCGTGGGCGAACTAACGTCCATTTCAGCTGTGGTTCCGCTGAGCTTGCTGACACTACGCCCCCTGCAGAGGTGGCTGAACAGCTTCCACTTGGATGCCAAGCGACACAGGCACAGGAAGCTCAGGGTGTCACAAAGGTGTGTCCTTGCCTTGGCTCACCCGGCACTCAGGCACTTTCTGCCACACCTGAGGGGCAAGCATGCCCTCGTAAGGTCAGACAACACATCAACTGTATATCATATAAATCATCAGGGCAGGACCAAGTCTGCGCGGTCGCTGCGACTGACAGAAGAGCTATTCACGTGGGCGGCCCCCCCGTCTGATCAGCCTTCGGGCAATGTATCTACCGGGAGAGCGGAGCAACCTGACAGACTCCCTCTCCCGTCAAAAACACCGTCAGGAGAGTGGCGCCTCCACCCGGAAATGGTCAGCACTATTTGGAGCCTCTTCGGCAGAGTGGACGTGGACCTCTTCGCTTCAGAAGTCTCTACCCACTGTCCTCTGTGGTTCTCCTTAGCCGAGACAACCAGTCCCTCGGGCCAGGACGCATTGGCCCACCCTTAGCCGGACGGCTTCCTGTATGCCTTTCCCCCGCTTCCTCTGATTCGGTTGGTACCCCAGAGGATCCTTCAGGGGGGTCGCAGTGTCCTCCTTGTGGCTCCTTTCTGGCCGGGGAGGAGCTGGTTCCCACTGCTGCACGGACTCTGTCGCGGTGTACCGTGGCGCCTTCCCGACAGGAGGGATCTCCTGTCCCAGCTGGCGGGGCGGATCTGGCACCCCAATCCACGATGCCTCCAACTGTGTGTTTGGCTGCTGGAGGGCCCGAGTGTTTAGCTCCTGTGCGGACCCTGTCAAATACACCATATTGAATGCAAGAGCGCCGTCCACTCGTCTTCAATATGAGAATAGATGGAAACTGTTTTCCGACTGGTGTACAAGTCGGGATGAGGACCCTGTGCGCTGCTCTGTGCCAACTACTCTTGACCTCTTCAGTCTCTTCTGGACGAAGGTCGGTCTCATTTGACGTTGAAAGTGTACGTAGCGGCAATATCTTGTGGTCATGTGAGGATTGACGATGGCACTGTGGGGAGCCATAGTTTGGTGTCCCTCTTCTTGAAGGGGGCTCAGAGATTACATCCTCTGATTTCCCCAAAAGCTCCAGCATGGGATCTTCCCCTGGTACTGGATGCACTAAGCCGGCCCCCTTTTGAGCCCTTGACACAAGCGGAGTTGAAGTGGGTGTCTTGTAAGACTGTGTTCCTTCTGGCCATTTGCTCTGCAAAGCGTGTCAGCGAGCTGCATGCCCTGTCTGTCAGTGACTCGTGTTTGAGGTGGAACTCGGATGGCTCAGGGGTCACTCTGTGGCCGAACACAGCGTTTCTCCCTAAAGTGTTGGCTCGCGCTCACCGCAACCAGCCTATTCGGCTGGCTCGGTTTGACCCTTCTCCAAGGGAGAGTGGGGATGAGCCTGAACTGTTATGTCCAGTGCGGGCTCTGAGGGCCTACACTGCAGCTACTGTATGCATTCGAAGGTCTGAACAACTTTTTCTCTGCTACGGTGGCCCTAACAGGAGTTGCGCCATCTCCAAGCAGCGTTTGTCTCACTGGATTATTAATGTCATCACCCATGCCTATCGGACGAGTAACCGTCCCCTTCCACTTGGCGTGAGGTGCCACTCTACCAGGAGTGTTGCTACTTCATGGGCTGCCCTGAGGGGAGTTTCCTTGGAGGACATTTGTGCCGCAGCTTCATGGTCGTCACCGGACACGTTCTCCAGGTCCTACAGGGTGAACGTGGCCACACCCCACCCCTCTGCCGTGGCTCTGCAGCCGGAGTCTTCTGACTTTTTGCACACTGAAGGTCCGTGATTCGGATTCTTCATGACCATGTTGGTATAAGTCATTCAGTGCTTTAAGCACCGCCCTCTGGCGGTCAGCAGGGAGGAAATAGAACGAAAGTTACGAATGTAACTACGGTTCTATTAATCCCGAATGACCGCCAGAGCTCTCTGTCACTCAGAATCCTCGTGTGCTCGCGAGAAGATTCTGTAAGAAACGATCCTCAGGTGACACCGGAAGATATAATCTTCTTTGGGTCACCTGCAGGTCACAGGTGACATTGTTGGTATACATACTCGCACTACGCATGCGTGAAGGGGAATATTCAGTGCTTTAAGCACCGCCCTCTGGCGGTCATTCGGGATTCATAGAACCGTAGTTACATTCGTAACTTTCGATTTCATACTTGTACAAGGTATTGAAGGGAGGACTGTATCTGTACCCCTGCGCTCTGTATTCTTGAAGTCAGATTTAGTTACAGGACAGGTAAAGGTGGGACTTATGTCAAGTCTACCTATCAAGGGTGTTTTTCTGTTGCCAGGCAATGACCTTGCTGGGGGCAATCTAGTTCCCCCTGTTCATCTTACTTCACAGCCGAGCACTGAAGATGGGGATGAAGACCCATCTCTGTATCCTTCCTGTGCAGTGACTCGTGCTATGGCCAAGAAGGCTAAAGAAGAAGATGATGTGGTGCCGTCCAGCACATTGAATAGTCAGGACTCAGGTGGTTTGCCTCATGACTCTGTTCGGCCTACTATGTTTTCTCTGTGTTTATCAGTTCTTTGTTCAGCCAGCCAGATAGGTTTGGTGATTCTGATGCGTCTGGAGACTTGTCTCCGTCCAGAAAGCGGTTGATTGAGGAGCAAACTAATGATCCTGAAATTTCTGTACTAAAGAGGAGAGCCCTTCCTGATAAAGAAATAGACGCAGTTCCAGTTGGGTATTATCTCAAGGATGGTGTGTTGATGTGGAGGTGGCGCCCTCCTGATGTCCCTGCCAATGCAGATTGGGCAGTGGTCAAGCAAATTTTTGTTCTGAAGGTCTACAGGAATGAGATCTTAACAATGGCTCATAGTTTACCTTTAGGAGGTCATCTTGGTGTTAACAAGACTGTTGATAAGATCATGAAACACTTCTTCTGGCCTGAGCTTCGGAAAGACGTATCAAACTTTTGCAAAACCTGTCACACTTGTCAGGTAGTTGGAAAACACCAGTTAGACCCACCTGTAGCTCCATTGCAGCCTATCCCAGCATTTGGGGAGCCCTTCTCTAAGGTCATTGTTGATTGTGTTGATCCATTACCCCAGACTAGATCTGGAAATCAGTACTTGTTGACAATCATGTGTGCATCTACCAGATTCCCTGAAGCCATACCTCGACATAACATCAAGGCAACTGCAATCTTGAAGACTTTGATTGAGTTCTTCACGTTGTTTGGCCTTCCCGGGGAAATTCAGTCAGCTAAGGTAGCAATTTCACTTTCGGATTGTTTCTGCAGGTTGTGTATGAACTAGGTTCGAAGCAGATTCTTTCCAGTGCCTATCATCCGGAGAGTCAGGGTGCCTTAGAGTGGTTTCATTCCACTTTCAAGACAATGATTATTGTTATAACCATGAGAAAGACTGGGATGAAGGTGTTCATTTGCTGTTGTTTGCAGCTAGAGAAGCAGTGCAGGAGTCTACTGGATTCAGTCCGTTTGAGCTAGTGTTTAGCCATGAAGTGAGAGGACCTTTGCTATTGTTGAGTGAACAATGGCAAGAGAAAGAGCCGCATATCAGTCTGTTAGATTATGTTAGCAAGTTCAAGGAAAGATTGCGGGCAGCTTGTGACCTAGCCAAAGAGAACTTGAAATCAAGTCAGGGAAAATGAAAACTTGGTATGATCATCAGGCTAGAAGTCGTGAGTTTAAACCAGGAGACAAGGTTCTTGTGTTTCCCTTGCAGTCCGATCCATTGCAGGCTAGATTTCATGGTCCGTATGAAATTCTATCAAAACTCAATGATCTCAATTACATTGTGAAGACTCCAGATAGGAGAAAGTCAACACAGTTGTGTCACATTAACATGCTGAAGCCTTATCATGAGAGAAATGCTAGGGTTGCAGCTGTCACTTCAGATTCTCCAATGGTCGAGACGTGTGAAGATGAGGGGGAGTTTCAAGATTATGAACATAGAATTAAAGCTGAAGTTCTTTCATGTAAATTGTCAAATTCTGAAGTGTTGCAAAATCTTGATGTAAAACTCCAGCACTTAGAACTCTCTCAGAAAGATCAGTTTGAGAGGTTGATCAAGAAATATAGAGATCTATTTCCTGATGTTCCAAAGAGAGTTTCTATAGCTTCTCATGATGTAGATGTTGGTGATGCCAAACCAATAAAACAGCATCCGTACCGGATGAATCCTGAAAAGAGAAAGATTGCTGAGAAAGAGGTTGAGTACATGTTAGAACATGATATTATCAGACCCTCCAACTCAGATTGGAGTTCACCCTGTATGTTAGTTCCAAAACCTGATGGAAGTACCAGATTCTATACAGATTATCGCAAAGTCAATTCTGTAACTAGAACTGATGTGTTTCCAATACCTAGGATTGACAATTGTATCGATAGAGTTGGGCAAGGAAAGTTTCTGACCAAGATTGATTTATTGAAGGGTTATTGGTGTGTGCCTTTAACTGAGAGGGTCAAGAGCATCTCTGCTTTTGCCACACCATCTGGGTTGTACCAGTATGAAGTCCCACCCTTTTGCATGAAAAATGCCCCAGCCACATTCCAAAGGATAATACAGTCTACAATTGCCGGATTGCCACACACGGGTGCGTACATCGACGACCTGATCACATGTAGTGACTCCTGGGAAGAACATGTAAAAGATGTAGAGACGTTGTTCCAGCGCCTGACCCAGGCTAACCTGACTGTTAACCTCAACAAGAGTGACTTTGATTGTGCTACTGTCACCTATCTTGGCCACGTTATAGGCCAGGGTAAGGCCAGGGACCAAGCTTGTGGATCTGTGCTCCTCCAGAGAAGTGACTCTGATGACATTGAGCATCCCCAGGCATACTTCTCCAGGAAGTTCAATTGCCACCAAAAGAACTATTTTACAATAGAGAAGGAGCTGTTGGCTCAGGTTCTATCTTTACAACACTTTGAGGTTTATGTTTGTACAGGGCAAAAGCCAATGATTGTGTATACTGACCACAATCCGTTAATGTTTTTGAGTGAGATGAAAAACAAGAATCGGAGATTGTTGAATTGGAGTTTCATTTTACAGGAGTTTGACTTGGAAATTAAGCATGTAAAGGGTACTGACAATGTAATTGCTGATTGCTTATTCCGTGTTTGAGTATTTGTATATATCACACATGTTTATTAGCATGTTGTATAATATGTATATATATATATATACAAGTGTCTACTTAACCATCTTTGTATTGAAAAGAAAAATTTTGCCTTTATGAGTCAAAATTTTTCCCTTTTGGAATGGAGGTGTAATGTGAATAGAAGCCACTAGGTGGCAATATTGACCTTTCTTATGTTAAGCCCAGACTGGAGCTAGGTTTGGGCATGTCTTGGGCATGTCTGGGACAAGTCCCAGAGAATTATAAAAAAGAGGTCCAAATGTGGGAGGGGTCAGCAAAAGAGTATATAAGGAGGAAAATTGAGGGAGTGGAGTAGTAGGAGAAATTGCAAGCAGAAGGATACATTTGCCCAGACCTGTCACTCTTTTCAAGACCTGTGTAGCTTTTTGTGGATTTTTGCCTGTGTTGGAGCATTTTCCTCACCGGGAACATCACCAAGCAACCCAACCAAAGGGACTGTAAATATTTTTTGTTGTATAAATCAATCTTGGTCAGTAGAGTAAATAGTAGATAAGTTCAAAGTGTTTGTTCAATTAAATGCGTTTAAGTTTTAAAATTGTGTTTGTCATCCCTTGCTGTTATATATGTAATAACAAATTGGGGCCATAACACCTAAAAGATGGGTCACAAGCAGTCAGGGAAAGCACGTCAACATCTCCATACATTATCACAAACAATAGTGCCTCTGAAGAATGCTGCCTCAGTCTCTGCATGCCCTCTAAACACTAATGGCTGTATCAGCCCCTCATCTACCACTGTCCACTTCAAATTGAATCATGGAGTTACAAAAGGGCCCAACTCCATGATTTTTGAGAAATCTAGGTTATCTGCCTATCTTGTATATTGGGTAAAGACCTATGAAAATGAATTGAAGCACTGATTACTAAAACCCCACAAGTCAAGTGTGACTTATGGGGTTTTAGTAATAGGTGCTTCAATTGAAGAAAGGCCCGACTCCAGTGCATAAAGCTGTTCACTGAGGTGAGTTCTTTTGCTTTGAGTTGAAGAAAGGCTCAAGTCCAGGAGTTGGGCCCCTCTTCAACGAATTTTACTGGTGGCCGCTAGATGGCAGCACCAGTTCAAACATGGAAGCGCCCACGGAACAACACATGTCCGATTCTGAGGTGAGTCACGCAATGAACAAGCACCCACTGGCAGAGTTTTGGAAGAAAAGCAGACCTAATATCTTACCATATGCAGAGGCAATGTTGTAGTTTGAAATTAAGTTCAAATTTCATTGGAGAAATCATTGTAGTCCTTTCATTCCATCCGTTTAATTACAAAAGGGCCCAACTCTGTCATGTCTCAAGTGCTACCATTATTTTATGTGACAGGCAGTATACTTCATGTTCAGCCTAAATAAACCTCTGTTTGGCCTTAACACGTTACACTTCGCTGTTTGAAATTTCCTTTTATAGCATGAACAGCAAACAGAAAAAATGCTCCCCTGAAAAGAATTCCTTGGTGGTGTTGGGCCCTTTTGTAGCTCCATGATTCAATTGTTGGATGATATGGCATTATTCACACCACTGAAAGACAGTAACTCTGGCATGGACTACCAACCCACTATTTTCCACCAGACACCTTGTGCAACAGCAGTTCTTTACAGCTGAATGTCAACATAAATAAAAAATAGCCATTGATTTACTCACCCCAAAATGTATTTCTGCCCATGCCCTCACTGTAATCCACACAGAGGCGGCTCACGCCCTCACTGTAATCCACACAGAGGCCGCTCATGCCCTCACTGTAATCCACACAGAGGCGGCTCACGCCCACACTGTAATCCACACAGAGGCCGCTCACGCCCTCATTGTAATCCACAGAGAGGCCGCTCACGCCCTCACTGTAATCCACACAAAGGCCGCTCAGGCCCTCACTGTAATCCACACAGAGGCCGCTCACGCCCTCACTGTAATCCACACAGAGGCCGCTCACGCCCTCACTGTAATCCACACAGAGGCAGCTCACCCCCTCACTGTAATCCACACAGAGGCAGCTCACCCCCTCACTGTAATCCACAGAGAGGCAGCTCACCGCCTCACTGTAATCAACACAGAGGCAGCTCATGCCCTCACTATAATCCACAGAGAGGCAGCTCATGCCCTCACTGTAATCCACACAAAGGCAGCTCACCCCCTCACTGTAATCCACACAGAGGCAGCTCACCGCCTCACTGTAATCAACACAGAGGCAGCTCATGCCCTCACTATAATCCACAGAGAGGCAGCTCATGCCCTCACTGTAATCCACACAAAGGCAGCTCACCCCCTCACTGTAATCCACACAGAGGCCGCTCACACCCCCACTGTAATCCACACAGAGGCAGCTCACCCCCTCACTGTAATCCACAGAAAGGCAGCTCACCGCCTCACTGTAATCAACACAGAGGCAGCTCATGCCCTCACTATAATCGACAGAGAGGCAGCTCATGCCCTCACTGTAATCCACACAGAGGCAGCTCATCCCCTCACTGTAATCCACACAGAGGCCGCTCACACCCTCACTGTAATCCACATAGAGGCAGCTCACCCCCTCACTGTAATCCACACAGAGGCAGCTCACCCCCTCACTGTAATCCACACAGAGGCAGCTCACCCCCTCACTGTAATCCACAGAGAGGCAGCTCACCGCCTCACTGTAATCCACACAGAGGCAGCTCATGCCCTCACTATAATCCACAGAGAGGCAGCTCATGCCCTCACTATAATCCACAGAGAGGCAGCTCATGCCCTCACTGTAATACACACCGAGGCAGCTCACAACCTCACTGTAATCCACACAGAGGCAGCTCACCCCCTCACTGTAATCCACACAGAGGCAGCTCACCCCTTCACTGTAATCCACAGAGAGGCAGCTCACCGCCTCACTGTAATCCACACAGAGGCAGCTCATGCCCTGACTGTAATCCACACAGAGGCGGCTCACGCCCTCACTGTAATCCACACAGAGGCGACTCACGCCCTCACTGTAATCCACACAGAGGCAGCTCACGCCCTCACTGTAATCCACACAGAGGCGGCTCACGCCCTCACTGTAATCCACACAGAGGCAGCTCACAACCTCACTGTAATCCACACAGAGACAGCTCACGCCCTCACTGTAATCCACACAGAGGCGGCTCACGCCCTCACTGTAATCCACACAGAGGCAGCTCACAACCTCACTGTAATCCACACAGAGGCAGCTCACGCCCTCACTGTAATCCACACAGAGGCAGCTCACGCCCTCACTATAATCCACACAGAGGCAGCTCACCGCCTCACTGTAATCCACACAGAGGCAGCTCACGCCCTCACTGTAATCCACACAGAGGCAGCTCACGCCCTCACTGTAATCCACACAGAGGCGGCTCACGCCCTCACTGTAATCCACACAGAGGCAGCTCACAACCTCACTGTAATCCACACAGAGGCAGCTCATGCCCTTGACTGTAATCCACACAGAGGCGGCTCATGCCCTCACTGTAATCCACACAGAGGCGGCTCATGCCCTCACTGTAATCCACACAGAGACAGCTCACCCCCTCACTGTAATCCACACAGAGGTGGCTCATGCCCTCACTGTCATCCACACAGAGGCAGCTCATGCCCGCAGTGTAATCCACACAGAGGCAGCTCACAACCTCACTGTAATCCACACAGAGGCAGCTCACGCCCTCACTCTTATCAACACAGAGGCAGCCGACATAGTGGAGAGTATCATGTACCCTGGACTCACTCTGTACAACAAACTCCTTCGAGCAGCACACTGTGGATATTCATAAATGCTGCTGGGGAAGACTGTCCGTCATATGCAAACTTTCATTTGTCCCCCATCATCTCCTGATTCTCTACAAGAGCATCATTCAACCTGTAATTACTGCTTCTCCCTCCTCTACACCAGATTAATGGTCTTCAACCAGAACAAGCTGATCTGAGGCCTGGAACATTTGCAACAAGAGCTCTGCATTTGCCCTCATAGCAGTCTTTCAATATGGAAGTAAGCGCATTTTTCCTGCTTATAATTATGTGTGTAATTGGGATAAAGGGTCATGTGGTGGTGTATATGGGCATATGTAATGTGCAATTTTTGTCATTTATGCTTTATATGGCATGAAAAGCTGCAAAAAATAATTTCCCCCTGGTAATGAAGAAGTCCATCCATCCATTAATTATATTGCTTCATTTTCACTAAGGTCACAGGAGAGCTGCAGCTTATCCCAGCTGACTGTATGCAAAAGGCGGGGATAAACATGAATAGCTCCCTAATTTATGGCAGGGTCCACACACCATTCACTCACAAACCTATGGACAATTTAGAGTCTCCAATTTACCTAGCACATATTTTTTGGCCATTGCGGAAAACTTAAATATTCGGAGGAACACATAGAATACATGCAGACTCCCCAGAGAGAGGCCCCAGGCCAGATGTAAACCAGACAATAAAGTTTAAGGCCTCCATTTTATTCAACAGAAATGCACGTAGTGGCAACGTTATGCACAATTTGAAGTATTGCAAACAGGATATTTGGGGCCCTATCTTACGCCAGAGTCCCTAAACCCGTTATTTGGGGATAAAGCATTGCGTAAGAGGCGTTCCGCCGTGAAAGTTGCTATCTTGCACACCTGCCTATATCCCTAAAACACCAGCGCTACCCGTTATATTATGCATAGACATGGTTTGGGCGTTACGCCAGTTAAACCAATCAGTTTTCCAGGTGCCATTGCCTTTAGCAGCAGGCTGCGCTATCCCCAAATCCTCAAACCGAAACCCGTGATGGAGAGAGGAAGGTTGCCACGTTTCTCAGTTGACGAAGTTAAATTTCTCGTGCATGAGGTCAAATCCAGACAGGGGAGGATCTGTTTTTGTTAATAATAAAATAATACAATTAATGATTGACTGTATTATTTTATTATTATTATTACTATTATTTGACATTGACATAGTTTAATGTAAGCCTATGCCTTTTGTGATGGAAACTTCAAAAAAAAAGGAAAAGAAAAAAATGTGTTTCGCCATGCACTTACAACTCTCTCTCCTGTCTGAAACGAAGCATAGAACAAAATCTCAATTTAGAAAAATAAAATTTGGTCTATACACTGGCATTCAGCGACGTAACTTTTTCCAGCGAGAGCAGCATTTCAGAACTCTTCAGCAAATGAAAATGATTCTGATGACAAGTACATGGTTTCCTCCGTTAACATTTTCCAAACGGACAGCTGTTTATTTTTACAGCAAGTTGCGTGACCGTGCTGCAAAAACAGGTGTGCGTACTTGTCGCCGAAATTACCTTCATTCGCAAAAAAGTTCTGAAATGCCGCTCTCGCTGGAAAAAATAAAAAACCATTGCTGAGTGCCAGTGCATCGAGCTATTTATAAAAAAAAATATTTTTATGTACTGAATGTAGCCCATTTGTCACTGTTAGATTGCATTGGGGGGAGAGAAGCTGTGTCTTCAATTGCCAAATGGGTAGCGGGTGGTTTGAGGACCCGCTATATGCTTTCCCTAACCTGCATGGTCAAGATAGCAATTGTAGGGAAAGCGCACGGGCACACCTCCAGGCGCAAATAAAGAATTCAGCATAATGTATAGCGGGTAGCGTGGCCGCAAGATAAAGTTTAGGGATAGAGGAAGCTGCTAAATTCATGGGTAGCAGGTAGTCGCAACAGGTAGGGCATTGTGAAAGCTAGAGCCCTTAGTGTCTTTACCCAGTTAGGTAGTTTCCTGCTCTATAGTAAAAAAGATTGCATCTCAAGGGGTTACACAGCACAAAAGCAGGTGCAACAGATTTGCACTTTGACTAACCCAGTACACCTTTTTATGCAAACACTGTCATTCTGTGGTTGTTTTATGGGATGATTTGTTAGCAAATAACTGCACATTGTTTCCTTTCCATTTTAATTTTTGTTATGTGCCCAATAGAAAATGCCTACAAAGTTGTAGGGTCTGAGGTGAAGGGGAGGGGGAATTTATGGTTATTGTTGTTATTATTATTATTATTATTATTGTTATTTATCAGTGTAGCAGTAACATCTCCATGACCCAGGCCAGGGGAGCTAGCAGAATTCATCGCACGCACAAGAACGACAGCTATAGAACATTTCAGGCGGCTGGGCCTAGTTTTAAGGGGGCACACATTAAAATACTTCATTAACTACAAGGATTATTCACACCACTGCTACACATAAGCTGCAACTAGCAACTGACAGGACTGAAATCAAGACCAGTAATTGTACAAGTACAAAAATTGAGCATCGGCAAATACAAGGTACACGGCGTATGAGTGCACAACATACCTACAGGCTACCTTAACCAAGTTCAACAGTACAGACAGCAACAATTTAATGTTGGCATAAGTTATGAAAGCACAGATCCAGCTGTAAAAATTACTCTGAAACATAAAAGAACTACCTTGCCTGTAACAGAAAAAAAACAACACTTTACTGACCATTAAAATAGCTGAATTGAGAGTGTGTTGGTGTTGAACTGTCTCAGAACAATATTCGTCCACTCATAATTGCACTAGCGGGTAAGGGCTTTCTCGAGGGCCGGCTGCACCGACTGGGCCTTCCTTGTAGTGTTATTTTTTGTGCAGAAAACAAATTTTCACTTGTGGCACTGGGGACTAAATTGAAGGCAGGGAAAGCAAAATGCAGCATTTGCCTCTACACTGCTCTCCACTCAGCCTCTATCCATTCACTGACAAACAAGCATTTTTAACATAGCAAAAACCTACTCAATAGAGCACTAAAATGACCAGGTTTGTTTTGTCAAAGTCAAAATTTGAGGGAACTGTGGTGGCAACAGACTGGAGCTGCAGAAGCATGAGGTGGCAGTCCAGAAAGACAGAGTAGATCATAGATTCATCATAGTTTATCATAAGTCTTTCATGAGGTTTTGTGGGCATATAATGTCAGGGCTTAGCAAGCAACGTGTGTCTTCAGCATGAATTGAAACTTTTGTATTGAGACTTTGCAATTCCAATCCTTTGATATTATTACTTGATCTCAATTTTACGGCAAGAATCTCAATGGCCAATAAGAAAAAGTATGGCGATCAAGGACAACCTGGTTTTATCCCTCACGAGAGTACAATAGATTTTAAAAGACAACCATATAACCTTGCTAATAGAATTATAATACATACCTTTAACCCATTTTATTAAAGAATCTCCAAAACGAAAGAATTCCAAAAATAGAAAAACTGTGTAAAATACCATCTTACTTTTTCAAAAGCTAAGAAATCTGCCATAAAATTGAATCCTTGTTTCCTTGCTCTATCAAAATATTCTGTGGTTACAGTAACTGTCTCATCTTACAGCATTTCATCCTTGCATAAAACTGGATTGGTCACAGTGTATGATATCAGGTAAAACAATTTTAATAAAAAATTACATGCAATTTTTGAGTATTTCCACACCATTACACTGCAGCGTAAAGGGTCTCCAGTTTTTCAAGTGGACTGGATCTTTATATTGGCTCTTGTATTAACAACAGAAGGAATACACTTTCCTGCTGAGTACACATGAGCGTATCTTTTTCAGATGAGAAATGAAAACATATAAGGAGTTTGGTTTTGGTTTGTACATAACATGTTTGGTATACCTCAACTGGGACACCAAGGCCAAGTGTTTTTCCCAACTGACAGGACAAAGTTGATTGGGAAGCTTATTTACTGTAACTGGACCTTTACACAATTCTTTTTGTACATCTCTGTAAAATATTGTTGCATTATTTCCTTATTGGAGGCTTAAAAAGAATTTTCTGTTTTTATTGTGCTGATTTTGTTTCATCCTTCTCCATCCATTTTGCTTTAATTTTGTGATACATAATACTTGACATGTCTTACATTAGTTGTTCAAGTTCTCCTTGTTTCTGGTCTAGTTTGTTCAAAACATCTTGAGTTGCGTCTGTGTTCACATGTGATGAAAGCATTTCAGTCTCTTTAGATTTTTAGTTCATTTAACGTCAGTTGACTCTGTCTTTGTGAGGCTAATTGAATTGTGTGGCCTCAAAAGCATAAAAAATTCCAAATAATAATAAAAGGGTCTGCTGATCCCATGTTATGTAAGAAAAATATATGATTCTGTGATGAATTTCTTTGTTTTTTGTTGTTGCTGGAATATTTCTACTGTCTTCTGATCGCTCTCATTAGCAGAGTGGGTCCAGCCAAGGACACAGGAAAGGACGTAGATACTGAGTACTGGGCATAGTAAGTGCATGTTCAATAATTTATCCTGAGTCACAGCGCATTCTTTGACATCGAGTCCTTTTTGTTATCTCTCATATTGCTAAATTTTATTCAACAGGGTGAATTTCTATTCCCAATGTTATTAGTAATCCTCTGGTAAGTTATAACAGAATACCACCCGGATAAAGAAATCTTTATCAGGATCGCAATCTATTGGGTCAAGTTGATTCGTCCCCTAATCAGACCTGCACTGCATCTTTCAGGGAAACATCAATTTCAAAAACATTATTATTATTATTAACAACAATAACAACAACAATAACAAGTCGACATGGTCAACAACATCCCCCGCCAATCGTGTGCTTCTTATTTTCGAACTCCATCAAGGCCTTGATGGTCTGAAGATACACACCAAGCTTGGTTGTCCTATCTCTAATAGTTCCTGAGAAAAGCTGTCCCCTTTTTTTACGGAGGGACGGAGCTCAAACCTATATCCCCATCACACTTTGTGGCGGGGGATAATAATCATTTAACTGTTACTGTTATAATAAGACACAGCTGACATGAATGACAAATAAATATTGGAAGCAAAGAGAGAAATTTTAAGGTCACAGAGTTGTCTTTGTTTTGCTTTTGCTTTGATAGCACTAATGAGCGCTTCATCTTTATGCAAACTTTATATGCTTTTCTAGTTTAAATGAACCTGTTGCGTAAATGCTCAGAGGGACAGTTGTCAGTTATTTTGTGCCGTACATGTTGCCGTCTTCATTAGGTGCGCTCTGTAGCCTACTTCTGAGTCAATTGTGCAATCAGTCAATGCGGCATTCACGTCTGGGGAAATCTACTCTGTTAATAATGCAACATTCAGATGTGGAGAATTGGCAAGAAAACAAGCTAAATAGGATCGTGTTTATGTGTATGTGTGCCTGATGCACTTGAATAAAGTATGTGTTTTTCTCCCCTGCTAATATTTGAAATATATTTCCTTGGACCCAAGGTGACAGACGCTAAAGGACAAACTCTCTCAGGACCCACTATGAAGAAAAGAGATTGTCAGTTTTTTAGCATGTGCATAGTCATTTAACATTTATTTTCAGTCTCCAAATGCAATTCTTTCATCTTAAAAATTTTATTTTCTGCCCACTATAAACTTTGCTACAGAGAGTAAGGAATCAGTTAAGTTTGAAAACTGTAAAACATGATAGCCCCATCAAGTTATGTGAACTTATTTCCTCCCTTTAAAATTGTCGTGAAAAGTTTTTGATATTGAATTCAAGTTTCAAAAGTTATCCATTGTATTGACTAATTGTGAGTTGAAACAAAGCTTATCTTCAAGTTGATTTTACTTTCAGTTGAGTTGACTGACATTTTTAAGGCAGCCTGTGAACTTAAGTAACTACATACACTTTCTTGAAATGTATTACAGAGTAGTGTGTGATATGTTGTAAAAGAATAAGCTGTGGAAGATGGCCCCTTTAAAGTGCATTTCCTGCCTGATTTAAAATGTAAAATGCACCCAATTTTGAGATACAATGTAGAAAGGATTTTTCGTCACTTTACGCATTTTAACCAATACAACACATTGGTCAGAGTCAGATATACCTGGTTTAATATCAGTATTTTAGGCAGAATTCATCTGGCGCGTAAAAAGCTTGTGATTTGAATCTCCTGGGGAAAATTACGTTCTCTGTTGTCCCGTGTGGTTCCCGCAGCCCATACGCGAAGCTGGTCATTCTGTTGATAGTGGATATACTTGGAGGTTACGTTTTTGTTTACGGTGTTTATTTTTGCGATTTTGGGAATTATTTGAAGTATTTGGCCGGAATGGTCAACAGGTGTTATTGTGGGAGGGTGCAGTAACACTTATCGTGATGGTGTTAGTACCCACAGATTCCCCAAAGACAAGACTGTGAGGGAAAAATGATCCATGCAGGCTCTGGGTCTCTCAGCGCCCTGGATATGGGGAAGCCGCTGGTGACATCATAAATCTGGATCAATATGCCCAAGGACTCCCTGGGGATTTTTCCAGATGCTTCTGTTAATTTTCAAAAATTGTTCAATGCACGGACCACCCTTGGCAAAATCACCCTTAGGATTTGGTGCATAAAGGCACAATCTTTTAGACAAAAAAAGACGAATTTGGTCCAGGTTATGCACTTTAAGAACAATGTACACCCCAACTAGCACCACACCAGTCTGTACTCATCGCTCCCAATTCTGGACCACTGTTCAGCAAAATGCATGACTGTCCCCTGCTGTCATACTATGACGGCTATGATGGTTAGCAGCCCAGAGACAGATAGAGACAGTGCCTTACCTCCAAATCACATTTAAAACTGTAACCCACAGAGTAACCTTCAACTTTGAACCCCTAACTATCAGCCTATTTCTGATCTCTATGTCATTTCTTAATTAATCATGTCTTAATAGGCTTATGTTACAGTTTTGATTATTCAGTAAATACATTAATTCAATACCTTTAAGAGGACTAACATTGAAACCATTTGTCATTTAGTAATTGTAAGAAGAGGTCAGAGGAACACCAGGTGCAGGATGCAGAAGTGTTTATTAAACACAAATCACTAAGGGAAAAAATGGCGGACACGCCAGAAACAAATCACTGTGCACAAGCACTGAACAAATGGGAAAACTAAGGTACACTGCCAAAGGCAGGGGGAAACAGAAATACTCTCTCCAAGAGAGGATAAACCAAGAAAACAAAAACTGAACCTAACTAAACTGACGGACACACTGGGAGACGTATACACGGAGCACAAGACTAGACCGCATACACGCATACACGACCATACACGGGAGACACTCAGAAGGCATGAGGAGCTGAGACTTCACCATGAAGCACAGAGACAATACGGAGGATCCGTCTGACAATCACATCCAATGCTGCCACATATATAACCACGAGAGGAGGCGGGGACTCGGAATGCAATCTCGGACTAAAACAGAAACGCATGGGATTAATAAACAATCACACGAAAACCGGGTTAACAATAAAGACTCAAGACAAGACGCTGAGACGATCAATCAAGCGAGATAGTTTAGATCAGGGATACTCACTCTTTTCCAGAATGAGCCGCAGTGGGTGCAGGCTTTCATTCTAACCATGCAGTTACACACCTGATTCTACTTATCAAGGGTCTATGGCAAAAGCTTTAAGGGTTCATTAGTAGAATTAGGTGTGGGACAGGTTGGATAGAGCGAAAGCCTGCACCCACTGTGGCTCATTCTGGAAAAGAATGAGTATCCCTGGTTTAGATTAAGGCAATCTAAACGTGACGAGGAAAAAGCACCACAAGAAAAGCGAAGGAATGCATAGTTTTAAATGTAGTTAAATCAGAGACAGCTCAGACTGAAATACAAAAGCCAGAAACGCACCCGCTCGCTAAATGAGTTAATCAGGGTTAGTACTACGTGACGAATTTTTACAATCCCGCTTAAATAAGTGTTGGTTAGTATTGGTTAGTAATATCCTATCAGAGAACGCATTCACTCAGTTTCGCGAGACCCGGAATTAAACACAGCTGGAAGCAATGAATGAAATACCAAAGCCGAAACCGAAAGAGGAAAGGTGATTGGACGACGAGACGCAGGCATGCAGAAGGCAGTCACGCGACATCACTGAAGGCAGATTGGGAGTGGATCGTCAGACGGCTGAACTGAAATCTGGAAATATAACAATGAAAGTAAGCACAAGCACAAATAAACATGGGACAACACACGAAAGGGCAGAATCACAACAGTAATTTAATTACTATCATATCGTGGCCACGAGTGAGCGACTGCCATGCTCCAGTATTGGTCTGTATTCCCCCTCCCAATTAGGAAAAGTAAATCCGAACCATTTTTGAGTGATTGTGCATTTGAAGATCAGGTTACCGAAGGGCTTTTATACTTCCAAGGGCACATCATGCAAGACCTTTTAAAAAAATCATGTCAGTGTCTTTGGACCAAATGTACCCATTTCCTCTCACAATCGGATCCCTTGGAAACTTGTATGCTAATACTTGGCGTCAATATCATATTAAGAACTTTGTTGGTTAGCGGCACCAAGAATGTAATACTGGCCTCTTTCCTGCTTTTTATCCCACCAGTATGTAATACCGTGGGATATAGTCATCACCCAGTCCGTCTGTCCGTCCGTCCGTCCGTAATCATTTTCATTTCCGTGCAGAACTCTAAAATTATACCACTTACAAACTTCAAATTTGCTACGGAACTTACTCTTATGGTGTAGTTGTGCCTTTTAGGGGTTTCAATTCCATGCTGCCCATAATTCTTGAAATGTTCACCAAAAACAGCCCTAAAATTGGACTTTGTCTCGTTTCTGGGATAGAACTCAAAAACTATGCCACTTAGAAACTTCAAAAATTCCAAAAGTCTCGGCTCATACAGATCAAGTGAAAAAGAGTGAAATGTCTTTGTTGTATCTCTCATCTGAGCCATGGAATTAGGAACACACAGAACTGTCAATTACTTTGGACTCACTAGCACACCAGCCATCGCTATTGAAAGAGTATGGGTTACAGAACACTGTCAAGTTTGTGGTAGAAAAGATATCACTATGGAAGTTACATCATTAATTATTTATAAAGGTAAGTATATGTTAACATACATGGAAATAGGTGTTCCATTTCATACAGTGGTAATAGCAAATCTCACATTATTGTATTCCCCACGCTTCATGACACAAGATCCTAGTTCTGAATCAATACATTCATCATTACATGCTTGCCTTGATAACAAACTAATCAATACATCTGTTTTATGAGTATAGAATTACTACAGTGATTATATTAAGAGGATAAAATTCTCCTGCAATGAGTAAATCACGAATTATGTGGAACCGGTGGGATATGTCATCTTCTGATGACTCTTGTTTTCTTACTATTTGCAATGCTGAATTGACCTCCTGGTCAAGATGATATCAACTGTTGTTATGTGGTATTTTGGCAGTGCAATGCAAATAGAATTTTCGAGGGCAAACTGGTACAAATTGGAGGCTTTGTGACATCATCTATTTTAGCTCTAAATATCTTATACTTTGGAATTATGTATTTCTGGCGATACACTTCTTATAAATATACAGAAATAATGTCACTTTATTGGCACTAGAAGTGTGAAAAATATGCAAAAATAGAAGAAATCCAGAATGAGGTAAATACTTTTTCCACTGTATGTTTTTTGCTGTGTAACTTAGCGTGGGATAGATTCCTTGAAATGAAGCCTCATAGTCCTTATGCAAGGAATACAATCTACATGCGAGTGACTGAGCTGTCACATCAATAAATAAGACTTTCCTTTGCTTAATAGATTGTGATCTGCAGTGATTGTCTCATTGCTCCTGAACAATGAGTAAAATAACTTCTGCTGGCTTCCTTACCTAGCTGGGGCATGGAAAATTTCTCTTTCCTGTTTTAGCGCGCTGTTGTACTTCTGCTGAGGTGAGAGGACTAGAGTCAAAACAAGTTCTTTCACAAAGCTGTCTCAGCATGGTATGGTAAGTCTTTCTCACACTCTCACCATGAGTTTCAAGCATTTCCCTGTATTTTCGCCTGGGTGAGAGGAGGTTTGATGATGAACAGATGATAGGTGTCATTGCATGGCATGATTTTGTGAAAAACGCTCTGAAATGCACACTTATTCACAGCTGTGGGAGAATGGAAGATATATTTTACAGTTAATCTGATGATAACATGGTCACACCAGGATGCAAAGAGGTGACAATTTGCCAAATGCTTACACTGTTTCCAAAGTTACAGGAGTCTGCAAAGTATACTGCCGTCCCTTGGGACTGAAGCCTGCTTTGGACCTGTTCAGTTCAAGTCCCTATAACACTGTGCATCTAAACGTAAAAGTCTGGCAATGCTTTGCAAGTACACAATGATAGAAATGACCTTTGTATCACCTAGAATCACAATATATTTTTGGCATTATATCTGGTATTCCACCCTCACTGTGGGATAACTTCTCTCGATGAAACACATCTTTTTTGAGTGCTGGGGAGGGAAAATTAGAGGAGTTTTCTGACAGTTTTGACTGTTACAAGCGCACCACAGGATTACTGGGGAAAAGTTGGCCACTGTTGATGTATGCTGGGGAATCACTCTGGGCATAGTTGCCAAAATGGAGCAGAACAGTGGGTTACGATAATTATTGCCACTATTAATTATGCCCCTGATTTAATATTATTGCCCCTTCAGATTATTCCGAATGTGGTGGTAATATTCAAACAAACTGTATGGTAAATCAAGTCTGAATTTCATATGTTTTTTTCTTGAGCTGTTGTTGGGTGTCGGCCTGATGTATTCTAAGTACTTGAGTTCCTCCGCTGATATGCTTACATTTTTGGCTTGGTCCTGCCCTTAAATTCTGCTTTACCCCCGTCAGTCATTTACCAGCTTGAGAACAGTCTGTTCAGAGGACCCATTAAACCCTGTCGCAGTCAGAAAGCAAATATACGGGCTCAGTTTCTCACATTTAATTATAAATCTCCCGAAGTTGGCCAGCATCACAATGTTGTGCAATCTTTGACTGCTAATCATTCCCTGAGCAGGTTTACATCACCATGGTGAACATTACAGTGCTTCAATTAAGAGGCTTAATCTAGATAAAAAAGGGCATTGTTTAAAAAGACAGAATCCCAAATGCTTAATCCGTAAATAGATACCTATGAGCAGTCTTTCGAAATTACAGAAGTTGTTCATATGCTATGTATCATCTGCTTAAACTGTAAACTTATGAGAATCTTCTGATCAAAAGATTGACTGAATACTAGGAGATTATTGTAAAATCACTGGAAAACATACAATCCTGATGATTTTGGCCCTACATACCATGGAAACCTGCCTCAGTTAATAATTGATACAACCTTCAATATTGTAAGACCCCCTTTGTAAAGTTTGTGTATGGATTTGTAAAAGTTGGTAAAGCTGCTGGGGATTGCTGAAACATTTGCTCTTTCAGGAGAGTGCACCAATGCAGGTTAGTGCTGCTCATTCATTTTTTATGTGCAGCAGAGTCTATGCATTTGTGCTCGAGAGTGTGTGAGTGCGCATTTTTGTTTGTTTGTGTGAAAGAGTGTCTGCATGTGCATTTGAATTTTATTGCATAGTGGTGGGTGAAAGGTGAAGGATGATGTACAGAATATTCCATGGAAAAATGTAATGTACCTTCAAGATGAATTGAAAATATTTCAGTATGCATATTTTCTGCCTTTCATTTGAGATTTAGTCAATACTGTAACAAAATGATTAGTTAATTTTAAAAAAACACTGACCGTTTAAAGAATTAAAAAAAACTGTGTTTACTTTGAATTCAAAGGTTAGCACCATGAAGCAAATCAGACATCAGCTTTCCAAACCTGGTAAAGATGAATCATAAAAGTAAATAATTCACTGTGCTCCACTCACCAAGACAGGAAGAGAAGAGTATTGTGTCATTAAAACCATATCAAATATTGTACTGCTTTTTTATAATTTTAGCAGCACACAGCGAGTACTTGCATTGTGACAGTACCCTGTTTCTGTTGATTGTTAATTTTATTGGTCAGGAATGCAATGCAAAGCAAATTGTAGAGTTAAAAAGACTGCAAACATGTATAGGAAGGAATTTGCAGGTGCAATTACAAAGGTATGTTATTACAAATTACTACAGAATTTTTTACGAATTGCAACCAGTATTACAAATTGTTGCAGGCATTAAAAATGACAGTGCTATTAGAAATTGCGACAGAGCACTGCATTTCTGCACTGCAAGGATTTCTTCCTTGTCCACTGAGTTATGAACTACGACTTTTAAAGTGTTTGCCTTTCACTATTTCAACTTTCCCACAGTCAACATCAAGGTTGCACACTGCACATGCATATTTGGGCTGTCATTGCCATCTAAAATCAAAGATGCCTTGACTACTACTTTGATGTTTTCAGGCAAGTAGATCTTAAGGCTACTGAATGTCATGAATATTCACAACCAGCCGCAGAGTTCGAGGTCGGTTGGTTTTTTGCATCGTACTAGAGACTTCTCCGTAATTTATGATGCCCAGTACGGACGCAGCGATGTTGCTCCCTAGAATCTGTGAAGGTTCCCCAATGTCGTTGTTGCGATGTTACTTAGCACACTGATTAAAAAAACCTTCATTTTTTTAATTTTTTTTTTTAGAGAGAATGTAAACAGTACATTAAATTCATGTATTTCTCTGGAAGATAGAAGCCATAAACATCAGTAAAATTATAAAGTCTTCATATAAATACTTACTCTTTTTTTCTCTAATGTATTGCATTGTAATGGTCTTTTCTGTTTACCAAGTGGAGTGCACTGAAAAATGGCAAACTTGGAACTGGATTCAGATGCAAAGATGAAGTAGGATTTTATTATGCCTTTCCAGCAGCAAGGCAAAGGCAAAATGCAAAAAACAAACAGAAAACAATGTTCCAAATACGTTGTTAAGCCCCGTCTAGGGATGGCCAGGACAAAACATGAAATACAAACCTCAACACTCAGATTTCAAGTAACCACGAAGACTATGTTAAGAAATATCATCACCAAGGTAATTTATTTAACAAAGGAGGGTTTCAAAAGTTTACAGATCACAAAGAGGGGTCGTTTACCTCAGGGTCAGACACTTCAACCTGACAAAAGGAGTCTACGGGAGAGACAGTAGCCTAGCTAAGGATCAACCACAATTAATAAACTAACTTCCCGGTTGGAGGCACAAGCCTTAACACTGACTATATAACGAAAAACTCCAAAGGCTCACCCCTTACTTTTACCAAAACTCAAGTTAACACCCAAGAGCTTTCACAAAGAAACTGGCGAGGCCGGTTGCAATCTGAGTTTGCCGGGGTTCCTCCTGCAGCTCCGGTGGCGTCACTTCAGTCGCTTTAATTCGAATGCAAGCTCCGCCGCAACCTATCACCACCCCACACAGGAACTTAAACAGCCAATCAGCGGCAGGTAATGGCACACCTTAGGTAAAAGACCAAACTCAGCACACACACTGCAGACACAGCCAGTTTGGAGCAGCTACAAGGTACAACATACAATAACAAAATAAATTACGTCTGCGGTCGTAACACCATTATCTAATTATAATAATGCGCTAATCAATAACAAAGATAACAGCACTTTCAAACAGTGCTTTACAGGTATGCAAATGCAGGGTATGAAATTCTTCATAAGTTTTACAAAAGGCTCACGAGACTTCAGGCCGACTAATTACGGAGCTCTCACTTATATAGGGCAAGTAATGGCTAAATGGCAATGAGACACAATGAGGAACAGATGCGGTGGAGCATGGAATGCGACTGATGATTGAGGGCACTGGAGGTGTGGCATTACACATATTTTTGTAAACTCCGGCTCGGTTACTATTTGTTGAATACATTAACATATGTACAGGTTACTTTTGTTGTTTGTCTTTGTTTGTCAGTAAAAAGGGGGGAAAAGGACACTAACCGGTACTTGTCACGTGAAGACTTTAAATGACATTGTTCTTGTGACAGCCGGCACTGACAGAGGTGTTCAGTGGAGAAATTGCTGCTACTTTTAGTCAACAGTGGTTTTCAACTTAATAGTCAGGTACATCCCCCAAACTAGCGGAAGTCGACCGCATCCACATCCTAATATATCTAAAGCTTCCAACTAATCTTCAGATGCTTGCTGATGGAGGGCACTCATTTGAATGTGCTTGAATCTTAAATTGGTTGGTTTTTTTCTCTCAGTCTAGCCTCAATGGTTGAACTTTCAGTAGCATTTATGCATATAATCCCATTTGTTATCAACATTTGATCAAGGTCTAATATCTTCATATCAAATTCCTTTGAGCGCTGCACTTAGATTTTTCATTCTGTTCATTCAGCAGAAAGTCTGTCCAAGAGTAACTTGCAGTGTAAGAGATTTAAAATGTATTTACCTGATTTACAGGCAAAATGGAATAATATTTCCTGAATAAGACTCATATAGGAAACATATATAAAACTGCAGCGTGTTGTACAAATTAGATTTGATAACTGCAAACCATGACAAAATTTTCTCATCTCATGTCTTCGAGAAGCAAAGGTATTCCTCTCAATTACAAATAAAAACAATAAATGTTAAAATGTTTTTGAACATATTTCACTGGTTAAGTATTGTATTTCTCTCTTGTTATTTGCTAAATAAATAAAATAGTAAAATCTGAAAATCGTAATTCAATTATCTGTTGCTTACAGATAGCATTTCTTCTGAAGTAGTTAAAATATTGTTTGTGTTATTGGACAACTGAATAACACTAATAGCCAGGATATTTACAGGGTACATCTGAAACAGCCCTAAAAAACAAATACCTAAAAGGCACTAAAATCAACCATTAGCAGAATAATTATAGCCCCTGGATGAAGTCGGGCGACTGCTATGGATTCATGCTTGCCGTCTCCGAAGCTGTCGAGTCTGCGTCCGTAGGCACTTCCTTGTGGACGCTCTACAGGCTGACCGATTACTTTCATATTTGGTATTGACGTGTTATACTTCAGTTATGACACCTATCGATTTTTGTTGCAAAGGTGACAGTATTGGCCAAATAATGCCAAATAAGGAGAGCAACATCCATGCAGCTGCGGGCGACTGGATTGTCTAGTTTGTTGCGGAGTTCTACCGGCATAATTACTTCTGCAAATAAATTAAACTGACTTTTACTCAATTACAAAATTTCAGGTCTGCCCTCTGTGATCATGGCTCATTCAAAAGAGGTGCAAAAAATGAGCACAACTTTGATGATTGAGGCATACTCTGTTCGGCAGGTAGTTGTAATCATATTCAGCCTTAGTTGTGAAAAATCTCACCTGAAATTTTGGGCTTCCAGTCTGTGAGAAGAGTGAACACACAGCTCGCTTCACTTTATTGCACCATTTCATTACTTCATGACAATTACTACATGATAAGCACTATTAAATAACAGCTGTGACAGAGGTTCTGAATGGTGTAGTGGGCTTGAAATATCAAGTATGCTTGTTTTGTATTTTGCTTTTTTTTTTTTTCAAAGAAAAAAACTGCCTTTTGAAAGGTTATGCCTGCACAGTACTTTAAAAAAAATCACTCTATAAATAATCCAGTTGTAATAATGAGTGAAAAATGTTCTCACTGAAGCAAATCGTGTAAGGTACCTGTTAGAAGACTAAAATGAAGAAATACTATAATTAAAATACATGTTCATGCCACGGTTCACATGGTGTGGTATGACTTCAGTGCTAAATTTCAAATTGAATATTTTCTTAAAATTAACATTGAGATAAAAAAAAAATTGTTCCTATATGGTAAAAAATGTTTTACAGATAAAAATTGTGCTACTATTCACATTGACTAATCACTAAAAAATTTTTTTAAACTAGAAAATTATTAATAATTCAATCAATTATCGGCTTCCTTTTTTCTGGCCAGTAAAATAAAAATAAAAAAAGCAATATTGGCCCCTTCATGATTTCTCATTGTTCTGTATATTTGTCACACTTAAATGTTTCAGATCATCAAACAAGTTTTAATTAAACAAAGATAATCCAAGAAAATAGAAAATGCAGTTTTTAAATGATGATTTCAGTTATTGAGGGGAAAAAAGCCATCCAAACCTACCTGGGCCAATGTGAAAAAAGTAATTGCCCCCCTAAACCTCTTAACTGGTTGTGCCACCCTCGGTGACAGCAACTGCAATTAAGCGTTTGCAATAACTGGCAAACTAGTCTTTCACATTGCTGTGGAGGAATTTTCGCCCACTCTTCTTTGCAGAATTGTTTTGATTCAGCCACACTGGAGGGTTTCGAGCACGAACGACCTGTTTAAGGTCATTCTACAGCATCTCAATTGGATTTAAGTCCTGACTTTGACTTAGCCACTCCAAAACCTTCATTTTGGTATTTGTAAGCCATTCAGAGGTGAATTTGCTGGTGTGTTTCGGATCATAGGCCTACTGCATAACCCAAGTAAGCTTCAGCTTGAGGTCACAAACTGATGGTTTGGATTTTCCGGTAGAGAGCAGAATTCATGGTTCCATCAATTACGGCCAGTCATCCAGGTCCTAAAGCAGCAAAGCAGCCCCAGACCTTCACAGAACCTCCACCGTGTTTGACTTTTGGTATGATTTTCTTTTTATAAAATGCCGTGCTAGTTTTGATCGCATACCTTCCAAAAATTTCAACTTTTGTCTCGTTGGTCCACAATACATTTTCTCAAAAGTCTTGGGGATCATCAAGATGTTTTTTGGCAAATGTGAGACGAGTCTTTGTATACTTTTTGGTCAGCAGTGGTTTTTGTATTGGAACTCTCCCATGGATGCCATTTTTGCCCAGTCTCTTTCTTATTGTTGGATCATGAACACTGACTTAAACTTAGGCAAGTGAGGCCTGCAGTTCTTTAGATGTTGTTCTGGATTCTTTTGTGACCTCCTGGATGAGTCGTTGATGGGCTCTTGGAGCAATTTGTCGGCCGGCCACTCGGAAAGGTTCACCAATGTTCCAAGTTTTTGCAATTCATGGATAATGGCTCTCACCATGGTTCGCTGGAGTCCCAAAGCCTTAGAAATGGCTTTATAACCCTTTCCAGACTGATTGATGTCAATGGATTTGTTTCTCATCTGTTCCTGATTTTCTTTAGATTGCAGCATATTGAGTTGCTTCTTGACATTTTTTAGTCTACTTCACCTTGTCAGACAGGCTCTACTTAAGTGATTTCTTGATTCGACAGGTCTGACAGTAATCAGGCCTGGGTGTGGCTAGTGAAATTGAACAAAAAAAATGTGGTTAATCAAGTTAATTCATGATTTAATGGGGGGCAATAACTTTTTCACATAGGGCCAGGTAGGTTTGGATAGCTTTTTTCCCTCAATAAATGAAATCATAATTTAAAAACTGCATTTTGTATTTACTCAGGTCATCTTTGTTTCATATTAAAATTTGTTTGATAATCTGAAACATTTAAGTATGACAAATATGTAAAAAAAAAAGAAAAAAATCAGGAAGGGGGCAAATAATTTTTCATGGCACTGAATATGCTGTGTGAGCCCAGGCTCATCCTTGACGCTACCTGACCAAGCGTCGACATACAATGAAGAAGGAGGCTTTTGGCATCCTTGTTTGATGCTAATGTTATAACAAACCCTACCCCATAACCTAACCCTAAACATCAACTAAGGACACTAAAAGCTTCCTTTTTCAGCCTTTATCAACGCTTGGTCAGGTAGCAACACTCTATGACAAGTCGGGATGAGAATGTGTTGGCTTTGCAATAAAATATTTTATAGATAAAACTTTGGCCAGAAAGCCTACCATTAACTCAACAATTTGCTTTGTTTTTCTGGCCAGTAAAATTAAAAATCATCAGAAAAGAGTGTTTTGACCATGCTAGCATGTGCTGTGCTCTGCAAATAATAATGTAGTCAACAAGTTTACAGATAAATTTTTTGCAACCATTCACAAAGACATGCCAATTAATGTTGTATTTGTTTGGGCTGGTGAACTAACTAATCATTCAACCGTTACCTTTCTTTTTCTGGTTACTTCAGTTAAAATTAATCAGAAACGAGATATTGCCACCACTTTAGCACCTTCTGTGCTCTGATTATTTATTTTGCTATATGCGATGTTACGATGAAAACTGCTCGATTGCTTGACAATAGTTTACTGTTTTTGTTTTTCCTTGTTTTTTGATAAAATGCTCACAATAATGAAGCATCCATATGTGTCAGCTACAAGCAACAACCATGCAATTACCCATTTTGGGTGCCCTATTAAATGTTTTATATTCACCAGAGGCCCACTCTTTTAGGAATTTTGATTTTATATTCCTGGTATTACCTTCACAAAAAGAAACACAGATGACTCAGAGAAAAAAAATCAGTCGGAAGCAGAGAAGTTAATATCTAAGCCTAAGTCAGTTTACTTTTTTCTGCAGAAAAAAGGATCCCCATACACAGAGTGCAAGTCAGGAAAATCGAGGATCCCGACAGTTTCTGATTCTGTGGCTTATATAGGAAGACATTGTGACGTTCTTCTCCCCCCACACTGATTTACACATCATGATGTAATCTGGAAGACTCTTGCAGTCGCATGCAACCCACGTCAAGCCGCCCCTTAGTTATGCGTATACATGTTGTAGCGAAGACGGGTGATTCCTCCCTCCTCTCCGGCTTATCTCGTTCACATTCCGAAGCTTCTCCCTTGCACTTCTTCTTCTGTAAACACATAAACTAAGAGAGAGAAAGAACATCTTGCCCTTGTTATCCGCCCATCAGGTCTTCATGACTCCAGATAGGCTACATGCCATGACTCACCGGTCAGATTTTTGGAAACTAACAGTTATGCTGGCCCAGGCTAATCAGAAACATGCAGGAGTGCACACTCAGGCCTAAAAGGTTATGAAACAAAGCAAAGTTGGAGCAAGCAAGGATAAACAATTAGTAATAATTAAATGAATCAATAAAAATGATTCCACACCCACTGTGCCTGCTGTATTTCATTCGAAGCTTTATTATGCTCACAACACTGGGTTCAAGACTGAAGCAATATATTCGAGGCAGGTTGTAGTGCAGTCGCTGTACACAGGTGCCAAGCCAACAGATGACATTACACAGACTGTTGTAAACCTGGCATATTTGGTTGGGCTACCTCATACCAGAGGAACAACCAGCCTGGGTAATAATCATCACAATTTCTTCTGTTGGTAGATCTTCATTTGCCCTCTGATGACTAGAATAAGCGACGTGAAGGCGTTCCACGTCAATGCCTGATATGATACACTTGCCCTCGTCACCCTCAGTGTAACTGTCACTTACACCATCACCGCCACCCTAACTGTGGCAATCACCATCGTCATAGCCATTATTGCCAACATTACCATCCCTGTCATCTCCACCATCACCATCACCATCAAAATTACCAACACCGTTACCTCCACAATTACTGTTACCGTCACAAACCCTATCACCGACACCACTCTAATCAGCATCGCCAGTATCACAATCACCACCATCACTGTCACCAACACCCTCATTGTCAACATCACTGTTCTCACTTTTCATCATTTTTTATCACTAAAAGGGACTTGTTTAACGTAGCACAGCTGATGCTTCCATGCTGCCAATAAAAACAACGAAACATGTTCATGTTTCATGTTGGTTATTTAGTAAAAGCAACTGCTTACTTATTTGAATTAAATAATAATAAAAAAACCATTTTAATTTCAAACTTATCTAGCAATAAACACCCATGACATTACTCTGCATGAATATTAAGTGTTTGGTTGCATAAAAACTTTAAAATGAATCAGAAAGCCTGTGAATATAGATAAAGAATTTGAAAATCTTATTACATATCATGACAAGGTGTGATGGTTGCTGGAATTGGACGCCAGGAGCAGCGGCTGGAAATAAAAGGCAACACTCACAGCGTGTTGAGAGACTAAAAACAGATAAAAATAACGAGACTCGCGCTACCAACGGACCTGACACTGTCCATGGTAGAAAACAGGCGAGCTCGAGGAAAGACAAAAGAAAAGGGAAATAAACAAAAGATTCCCTTGCTCATTAACACTATTCCTGTTATGCAACTAAGTTCCTTACAATAATCTCTCTTGAGACCTTGCCGGCTAAAGCGTCAAAGAAGGACTGACACTCTAGCAAGGAACGCAAGGCGAAACTGGAGCTTAAATAGAGTCCGGGCAACGCCCCCAATTACTGCCAGCTGGCCCAGGAATCCGATAGGGAGCAAAACGATATCGTCCCGGACGAGAGTAACAGAGCTCTCAAAGCTCCCAAACCATGACACAAGGTGCTATTATAAAATTATGAAACCTGTTTATTACCTCTGCCTACGAGGTTATGTTTTTGCCTGGGTTTGTTTGTTTGTTTGTTTGTCTGTCTGTTAGTTTGTCTGTTGGTTTCCAAAATAACTCAAAAAGTTATGGACAGATTTTGATGAAATTTTCTGAGAAGGTGGGTATTAAGTCAAGGAACAGGTGATTAAATTTTGGCATATTTAGGCCAAAGTACTGCTGAGATATACGCCTAAGTTCAAGATTTCAAGTCTTTCCAATGGGCCGGAGTTCCAATCGCCGTACTTTTGGGTTTTGCTGCCCCCTGGCGGAGGTCTTCGCTCTCTTGAGTGCTTTTCTAGTTAAAAACTGTGACAAGGTTCTATTACAAATTGCAATAGTTACGGCATCAGAAATTGTGACAAGATTTCTTACAAATTGCGACCAGTATTATGAATTGTGGCAACTGCCAGGGCCGCCTTAACGCACAGGCTTGCCCGGGCTGAAGCCCCAGGGCATACAAGGATCAGGGGTCGATCATGAGCCAATATTAAAAAAAAAAACATTGTTCAGACATACACTCACGTCAGATTTGGAACAACATATATTTATATCCCCCAAATGGCGTTTCGGGGATATTATGTTTTTGGTCAAACCGCCGCCGTCGCTTCGGTAATAATAACTTCGGTAATATTTCAGTTAGAAATTTCATGTTTTGCATATAAGTAAGTATCATAAATAGGAAGAAATTATTCAATTTTGGACAATTTACAATGTCTAGATTGGCCACCAGGGGCCCTAAACTGAAAAATCACAGTTTGTATCATATCTGTGGAAATATTTGTCCGATTGATCTCAAATCAAGTGCAAATGAAAGGTTATGACCTGAGGATGCCTCCCACGATGATATTTTACCTGTTTGGTTCAAAATTTTGACACAAGGTGGAGCTTTGTCACATAAAATTCACCATTTTTGGCATATCTTTGGAACCATTTGTCCAATTGACATGAAACTATGTGCTTCTGCAAGGTCATGACCTCGCAACGTATCAGATGATGACATCATACATGTGTGTCTCAATATTTTGCCACCAGGTGGCGCTTTGTGATGGAAAATTACTATTTTTGCCATTTCTTCAGAACCATTTGTCCCATTGACCTGAAATTAATTCAGGGTCTATCCAAAGATTAGGGGGATTTGGAGGATTGGGAGTGTTCGGGGATATAGCCCAAGCAGTCACCTCCGATGGCATAAGCCTAGTTGAATTTGGCGGTGACCCTGCTCAAGTGATACTCTGGAACAATCTGAGCAAGCATGACACAAACATCCCTGGAGATCACAACCCAACCCCCCCCCCGATAGAGCCTGGATCACCATGTTTAAAATTTCAATTCAGCTCAATTCAATTTATTTCTATAGCGCTTTTCACAGAGACTGTCTCAAAGACACTTGTAGAACCTGAATATTTGATTTTGCTCAAAACATGGGTCAAAAATCCTATTGTTGGAACACATGCTCATTAAGCTGGTAAAATCTGAATGTTTGGGTGATCTGACACAATCCAGAGCGAGCAGTTAACTTTTACAATCTTACAGCCTGCCGGTGAGAGTGGCATCCTTTGTTCCCCACGGCGGGGGGTGAGAGCCATCAAGTCTATCAGGCCCAGCATCTCTGGAACTCAAATTCACTGGTTTCATTGAAGTTAAAGCGCAGCTACTTCAATTGGCTTAAAACAACTTAAACCTCTATCAAATTCATATTTTGTTTATGTTCAATATCCTAAAAGGAACCTCTCATATATTTAACACACTATTGGGCTATAATATTCAATTTTAAGGCTTTTCCATGACAACTGCATCATTTTAGCACACATTCCTATCATGTTTGGTCTCTTTATTCTCGGGGGAGTCCAAGGAGTTGAATGGAACATGTTTCATTTCCCTTGGAATTATGGTTCGTTTGTAAGATTCATTCAAGCAACTACCCTAGTCTCCCTGTGCAAATGATCTTATCACCTAGGCCAGTAAAACTCTGATTCGGCCAACCTTCCCTCTACCTTGTTCGGAGGTGTGGTTTGGAGCCTTTAAAGGTACGAGATCCTGAGGGGGCGGGCTGCTCTTCTCTTCTTTCTTCGCTCTTATTCGGTCCTGTGCTTTTTCTTGGTCAACTTCTGACGTGCGAATAGGTGAGTGGGGAAAAGTCACATGTCACCTTGTTCCAGAGCGGGGAAGCATGTGAATTCTCCCCGACCACGTGGAGCGACTTTAGCTCCACGTGGTCGTTCATCTTTTCCAGGTATGAAAATAAATCCTTCTAAATTATATGTAACGGTAATTGGCTTATCATTGATTTGTTTGATTCAAGTTGTGCCTACCTGGTGAATTAAATTATTGTTATTCCTTTTCCAGCTTGCATGTTCTCATTGTATATTCTTTCTGGCCTTGTTGCGATTGGGACTTAAGGGGAGACTCCTACCAAGACATGTGTAGGTAGCGATACTTCTAAGTTAGATTGAGATTGGGTTCTACCTATTAAGGGGTTATGAAATTATCGGCTCTTAAGATTTAGCTATTGGTTAATCTTTCTAAGGGGCCCTTTGATATACATAAACCTAGGTTCGTGGTACGTTCATACTCAGAGCTATTTGCCTGATGTTGCTACCGTGCCAGTCTCCTCTATCCAATGGAAGTATTGTCGAATTAGACCAGGCAGTGACGCCTATTTTAACCCTAGGGGGTCTTTTGCTTAGTGACAATGGTTTTCGCAGATAGAGTTCGGGTGCGTAACTGCCCTGAGATTCACACATGCTGTTTCAATTCTAATTCTAATTTGGAGTCAGATTTTTGACGAGGATATAGCTAAAGGTTGTATTCTACTTGTTCTATGGAGTCAGATAAGTCGTAACCATTGCGCTTTCATGCCCCGTCTTCGGACGGTGAAAAATATCCATTTTATTGTGATTCACCCCAGCCAGAAGAATGCTCTAATTAAAGTTAGACTAAGAGAACACGTGAGGCCTTCAACCCGGGCAATATCCGCCGTTTGGTAATTGCTTTTTTGGGGTTTTACACACTTTACATTGAGAGATTAAATAAATGAAAGGGCAGTGCCCAGTCTATTCTCCCTACATCAAATAAGGCAAAAAAAAACTCCCAGCAGGGAGAAAAATCCTCAGAGAAAAAACTCCCCAATACAGTTTACAAACAATGGCAATACCATTCAAAACAATGCCATCACCATATAAAGACAAGAGTATGACACAACAAGTACTGCCAAAGACAGTGCCATTGGAAAGGAGAAGGCTGGGGAGGTTGAGGGGTTGTTTGCGCAGATCTGTAATGGGTCTTGGTGGGAATTGTAGAGCTTGGTTAGTTGAGATGGAGAGCGTCAGCTTATTTAAAAAGTCGCGCAAATCAGGTAAGTGACGCTGAAGTCCACTGCGATTGGACAAGGGGTAGAGCCAAGACTGACTTCCGTGCCTGTCTGAACTAACACTGACGCTCCATTTTTGTAATTTGACAAATGTTCTGTCCATTACTTGATATTTGTCTTTTTAGCTGCTGATTGGTCAAATTTAGAGTAACCCACGGGGGCCCATTGACACAACAACCTATCAGAATGTAGAGGGATAGTTTTGGCAGGAGATGTATTCAAATGTTGGTGTACTGATTTTTCGTGATCGTGGAAGCGCGGCCCAAGTCATGGAATTGGCATTCATAAACGGAATCCCAGGTAATGCATGGAAATTCTGCCGATGGAGAAATGATGTTCCAAACAAACGTATTTTTCCTCTGAAGACCATGCTAAACCTCCTTTGCTAAAAACATGTCAGAGACAGGAGTCCAAACACCCTTTAGTTGGTAACAGCCTTAATTTAAGATTGAAGACTGCCGTCCTGTTTGCACAGCTGGCTGAGTACCTTGCTGCCCACCCCATGCATTCCTGGCACGGAAGGAACTTTTTACTGCCGTACACTTGCGTGCCAAATTCGATAAAATATTTATTGAATATCAAAACACTAACCTCTACCGAAAGCAACTTTGTTACCAATGTTTATGGCTGAAATTGATGCGTGGAATATGGCTACCACGAAAACACATCTCGATCGTAGCTGCCATCCTGACAGAACCGCGTTGCCACCACTAGTCTCTCGCATGATTGAATAATATTTTATCCCATAAATGATCAAGAATTGGTCTACGTCAGCCATGTCATATATGTTTGTTCTTACATACGTATAATTCAGCTTTTGTGCGCCATTAATTCAATGGCGAGAAGTGTTAGCATGCTCGCTTGCATATTATTCATTGCATGGACTTGAATAGACTGCCAACTAGAAGCATACACTGTATTTCAATCGCTGACATTTAAGGGATAAATTGATCTCAAATAGGAGCCCGGGATATCACATTTATGAGACTCATTTTTTTTTATCTCTCATTGATGGGCTCCTTTTACTGTAATAAATAAATTATCAATAATAGAAATATAATATATAATAATAATAATAATAATAATAATTGAGAAGAAATACAGTTAAAAACTCAAATTTAATCATAAGTGGAATTTTATCTTTTTTTAAATGGAAATGCCAATTTGCATAAACTTTTACTTGTTGTTTACATGTTACGGAGTGGAATAAAATGTTCATGCATCTTGATTATATAATCAAACAGTTTACACTTTCACTTGTGAGTCACTCTTTGTGTGGTTGCTATTTAAAAAGTGTTCTGTCCTAGACTGACATTTATTTATGAGTTTATTTTGAGTTTTGTATGGGCCTGAGTAAATTGGTCATCTGTTCATATGAATATTGTGGTGTTTTCCGGCTCAGAAAGGGAAACTAATATGTTTTGTGCTGTAGATAAACGCAGCTACGGGGGGCCTATAGAGCCTCTCAGCCCCTGGGCCTAGCAGCAGGTTAAGGCAGGACTGACAACTGCTATTACAAATTGCGACAGGTGTTACATGCGGCAGTAAATCTGTAAATACCTTACAATTGGTGATGGTGACTAATCCCAGGAGTCAGGGTGAGAGCTTTAGCCTTGCCATGCATACTACGTAGCATGATGGTCCTGGGCAGGGCTAGGCCTCAGTTATCAACCTGTGCGTAGAAAGTGTTCTAAATTCTTTCATGGGAATGAAACTTAGAATGTGTGTGAGTAGAAAAAAAATCTGTATTTATCAAACGTGCGGACACCGGTTGTACGCACACCAGTAAGAAATATGTGATAATAAATCCCACCAGTTCTAAACTACCATGCCCGTGCGTGGTTAGGCTCATTTGCATTCAGGAACGCCTCCAACTGACCATATATGGTAGCCGCAATACCTTTAAGAATGAGGTATTGGATTTTTTTCCCTCACCACAATCATGCCAAAGAGGGCGAAGAAGAGGAATTTCTCCGACACAGAGATTGAGGTGCTTGTTGGAGTTCCAAACCAAAAAATACTGTTTGTAACACTCAATGCAGGTGTGATCAACAAAAGAAAAAATGCTGCGTAGGAGAAGGTAACGACTGCTGTTAATTCTGTTGGGTCAGCGGAAAGAGCAGTCTCAGTCATTAGCCACGGCTTCAGTGGATATCCCTGATCACCTATAGAGATGTTATTATCAACCATAAGAAGCCCAGAAAATAATTTTGAAATGTTGTAACACTCACCACTAAGCCAGCCATCCTCAACAGCTCCTGCTTGGAGGCGCACCTCCACAGAGCTGTTCTGCAGAATGAATGAGTCCTGCGTTCCTCCAGGTCACCGGGCAACAAAATTTAACAGAGACATATTTGTATCACAGATTATTTATCCATTGATTGATTAAATCCTTTCCTGTTCACGTAACTCATTGTGTGATGGTGCTGTTATTGCGATGTGGGTGCAATCTACGGCTCCAACTATGTTTGGGAATCCGGCGATGGCGTGAAATCCTTGTTTAATTTCAGCTTTTTGGTGATGTCTGTTTCGGAACTGGATGTAAGTTGGGGCCAGAGAAATTATTGCATCCAACACTGCTGGCATGATTCTGCTGAGTGTCGGCTGCGAAATGCCACGTATGTCTCCAATCTCTCGCTGAAATGTTCCAGTGGCCAAAAATCTGAGGGTGGACAGGAGCTGGATGTGCACTGGGATGGCTTTGGTGCGTTTTGTCTCTCGCTCCAACATGGGTTGTAAATCATGGCATAAATCCATCAGTTTGTTTTTGGGGAAGCGGTACCTGCGGAGAAGCCACTCAGTGCTCTCAGATCAGCACGCTCATTGAAAACACACTCCCTGCGGAGCGCACGGTTCTCCAAATCCTCCAATAGTGCAAGATAATCCATGGCACTTGCATTTCAAGTTTTCTTTTCAGGTTGTCCTTTCACAGCTGTCTTTTACGACTTGTTACACAAATTATTCAAATTGTCTACTAAATGACTTATTGAGAATTTTTATTAATAAGAGGAAACTGGGAACATATGCAAAGTTTGAGGTTGCTGAACACTGTGACTCTCTTAGTGCATTCTATTTGTAGTTTCACTGTTCTACCACTAGGTTTTGTGTGTACGCATGGTAAGAGTTGTGCTTAAATTTACACATGTTCCTACGCACGAGTACAATTTGATAAATTATGGAACAAAATTTGTTCCAACAGAAATTGAATTGAATTTTGGTTTGAATTGAATTTAATTAGTTTTGAATTGAATTTTATCAGGTTTTGAATTGAATTTTGGGTTTGAATTGAATTAAATCAGCTTTGAACTGAAATTTTTGGTTTTGAAATTGAATTAACAAGTAATCTGAAACTGAATCCAATTATTTTAATTGAATTTAAGATAAAACTTCAAGCATTTAATTCAGTTCGCACATTCAAATTCATAAATTCATAAAATTTAAATTCAGTCCTCCAAATTCAAATTCGAGTAACAGCATACGAATGCGCATCACGAGCTGCAGTCATGCCTCTGTCCCTCGTGGCTTGCCTTATTTGGAATAAGGTGACTATGTAATGTCCGGGAAGCGCACCTCACAAGGAATTCTAAACCCGCCCGACTATACACCAAAAACGTTTACCAAAACTTCAGCTCTTTATCAGTTTATTTGTTTTAGCTCATCATATTAATCTTAATCTTGAGTTAGCCTAAGATCATCAGTAAACGCACTCGTTAATTATCCCCCGCCGCGCAATTAGCGCGAAGCGGGGGAAAAGCATCGGGCTCCGTCCATCCGTACGGACACATAAAATTGAGGCGGCGGGGGATATTGCCATGTTAGTGGCAAACACTTGTTTCTATAGTTTCTTCAGCTAAGTAAATAATGCTAACGTTAGATAAGATTAAGTGTCCTTTCTCCCAGTCGGTATGTGTAAATGTATTTCGATGGCGAGCCTACATGTTAAAGCTCCTGGGCTTCAAGTGTAATGTTACATTCAACTTATACTTCAAATTCCTCGGAATTCAGTACTTTCTACTGGTCATCGGCAATGTCACTAGTTCGGTCTCTGGCAGGTTAAAACCCTGAAGAAATAAGCATAAGTAAAAACTCGGATATTGCTCACTCATTGTACAGACGCTGCCAGAGACCGAACTAGTGACTTTGCCGATGACCAGTAGAAAAGCATACTGCACTTTATGTTTCCGTGAATGCTGTAGATTTGCAGGATATAGCTAGCCAGCTATAGATGAAACTGGAGCGGTTAATATGCTACTAGAACCATGTGCACATAATACCTAAACCCAGGTTGGCACCGTATTTCAGCAGAGAGCATATCCCCGTATTCTTAACTGCATATTTTCATGCATGAGTGAATTTGCATGAGCGTGAAGTACCGCTCCAAATAGCAAATATTTCTTGGACCAGTTTCAGCTGCAACCCCTACTGGATTAATTACATTCTCTTCTTTTCGCGCGTATGTCATCATTTTGTGACTCCAGGTATTCTGAACCATTAAGCCATATGACGTTTAAGTTCTGAACAGCTTTATCAAATTATTTTGATTTTGAGTGAATATAAGGTTACACTTGAAGCCCACAAGCTTAAACGTGTAGGCTCGCCAGCTAAATATATTCACACATACCGATTGGGAGAAAAAGTGACCCAATTGTAACTAACATTAGCTTTTTTTACAACGCCAAAGAAACGCTAGAAATTAGCGAGTGCATCTACTAATGATCTTGGGCTAACTCAGGGTTACCTGTTGAAGATGAATATGATGAGCTAAAACAAATAAACTGATAAAGAGCCGAAGTTTTGGTAAACGTCTTCGGTGTATAGTCGGGTTGGTTTCGTTCTGAGGTGCGCTTCCCGGAAATTATATAGGTCAACTTATTCTAAATAAGGCAAGCCACGAGGGACGGAGGCGGGGCTGCAGCTTTCGATGCGCATTCATGAGTTGTTACTCAACTTGAATTTGAATTTAGAGAACTGAATTTGAATTTTATGAACTGAATTTGAATGTGCGAACTGAATGAAATGCTTTAAGTTTTATCTTAAATTCAATACAAATAATAGGATTCAATTTCAGATTACTTGTTAATTCAATTTCAAAACCAAAAAATTCAATTCAAAGCTGATTAAATTCAATTCAAACCCAAAATTCAATTCAATTTGTGTTGGAACAAATTTCGTTCCATAAGAAATCCCATACTTAGCGTGGAAATGTTCTTACGCACACATCTGTGCGTAAGCACGGTTGATAAATGAGGCCCCAGGTCTTCCACTATATAATAGGATCTGCCAGTCAATTCTGCACAGCTAATCGAGGTTCTGAGGTCCAACCAGAATCTGTGGTTGATTCAGTCAACAACTAGACTTTGTGGGATGAGGTACAGAGGTGGGAAAAAACCTTTCCATACACAACCTCCTCATTTCAGGAGAGATTGCATTTGAAAAAAGGGACTGAGTTTCTATCCCCATTTTCAAATATAATCTGTCCTGAAATTATCCTGCAGCTTCTGATCTTCTGACTGTTCTCCATTTCAACTGCCACAGCACTTTAGGAGAATTTGTGCCAGATGGAGATGGCATTTCCACTGAAGAAGTCCTGTAACTCAAGTCATCTTTGGGCTCATTTCACAACACGTTGAACTGCGAGCACTGATCTGCAAGATTCAGCAGAGAAATCGCAGGTGCAAGCCACAGACGCGGGAAGATATCAGAAATTTGCGATCCTGGAAAAAAATCATTCATTTGGCAATCATTTTACTTGCCTCATTAGCCAATTATGTCTCTCAGCTGTCAACTGACAGAAGATACAACTACAGTTCACGCTGCAGACTGTTTTATTTAACTGCATACAAGATATTTGTTACAGTAATATCCATCCTATGATTATTTCAATGCCAATAATGAAATTAATCCAATTTTCTCTATTCTGTTCGGCAATGTATTTTTCATATTTCCTCATACAATACAGTGCTGTGAAAAAGTATTTGCCCCCTTCCCTAATTCTTCTATTTTGCTCGTTTGTGATATTTAAATGTTTTAGATCATCCAACTAATTTTCACATGAGACAAGGACACATGAGTTAACACAAAATGCAGCGTTTAAATGATTATTTCATATATTGATTAGTCATCTCAGTATCTCAGCCATTTTCAAAATGGCAGAATATTCTTCCAGGTGCATACCAGTGCCTCTGCACTGTCAAAAGAAATGCCATATTTGCATCGGAAAACAACACTTTTGCAAGCTGATTCCATTCGCCAATAATTTCTGTGCGATTTGCAAGCATCGCACTTTCATGAAACATATTTTGACAAGATACAATAGCTGGAAGAGAAACAAGCCCCCAGTCACTAGCCACCAGGAGGTTAGTGTGGATGCAGCTGGAAGCCAAAGAACTCTGACCAGCTGTAATCTTCCCTCTTCTGGAGGGACTGAGTTAATTGCATCCCACAAGCAAACACACTTGTTTGTGATATAAAATCAGCTCTAAGCTACTTTAAGGGTAAGTGCAATTTGCTTAAGCCTAAACAAGCCACCACTGCATCATGCTTATTGCATTACAAGCCTGGTGATCAGAGGAGTTTTCATCTGACATGCAACTGTAAAAACATCCGCTTCTTTGTGATTCCTTTTTTATTGCGGTTCTGGCTTCATTGCAATTTTAAGGCTATAAAGGAATTCCCATTTTCATCCACTGAGTCTCCACAGAGTAAAATCCTCAATATAGAACCTATTTTACTGGCACTGTAAGAAATGTTTTCATGTAGGTTTGTGCTACACTCTGTAAGCTCATCCACAATAACTGGATATAGCATATGAAAGCTGGTATGATGACGCAGTGATTATTTTTCCAAAAGATCTGTTGCTGCATGAAATTACGATTGGCCCACAGAGGTGTGTAACTGCCCGATTGGAATGAAAGCCGGCATCCACACCAGCCCTTCCTGGATACGGTTGAGAATCCCTGCCTTAATGTGGCGTATTACCAGCACATCAGCCACAGAACCGGCATGGTCTCAAGAGCCCTGGTCCTACTTACTTTTGCATTGGTCAATCCTCAAACATTGTGGAAAAAATTCAAATCAATTAGCAAATACATTACTTTCATAAGTTTCCCTGACAGCGCTGTTCCATGTTTCCCCAGGGTCCAGACTGATTTTGACTGGGTGGAAGCCGAACCTCTCCCATCATAAGTAACAAACCCTGTTTTCTAATGATTGATTGGTCATTTGTGTCATGTGAAGCGAATATCAATTTCACAGATCAAATGCTATATCCAAGCAGACTATTCGTTTGGATACAGTTTAAGTAGAACCAATTGAACAATAAAACACTGCAAAAAAATTCAGATAAAATATCTTATTTGAGAATTTTTAAAGGTTGGGATGGTGATGGTTCAAACAAAATAGGCATGTTAGAGCAAAATAGTAATGGGCTGTATGTTTTAAAAGTTCACAAAACAGAGAGTATCTGAGGGCCATTGAGCTCAGATGCATTTTATAGGTGTTGAAGCGCTGCGTACCGCTACAAGTTCAAGTGTATGACACTCATCAGACCCACTGGTCTCACTTTTTTTCCGATCATTTTCTGCCACAGACTGCAAAATTATATAGAGCAGCTTTCAAAATAAAAGTAATATTTCCTTTCGGATCCAGACGGTCATTCTGTCGACAAGCATGTTTGCCCATCAGCCACAGTTACCACAGAAACAACAACAGTCACTGTTTGACCTGCGACACCAGCTTGTTTTCTGTATAGCTACAAACACAAACTTAGCACAGTGCTGGGTGAGTAAAAGTAGGCTAGCATTTGTCACACACCTGATGTTTTGGCTCAGGGGCCCCCAGTCTTTCCCGGAAAGGGCTAGTGCGGGTGCAGGCTTTCATTGCAACCAAGCAATTACACACCTGATAATACTAATCAACCCCTGGACTCTTTGCTAATCAGCTTGATTAGAAGCATCAGGTGTGTAGCTCCTTGGTTGCAATGAATGCCTGCACCCGCACCGGTCCTTTCTGGGAAAGATTGGGGTCCTCTGCTCTAGCTCTTTGAAATACTTGTGTTTATCTGCTTTTGAACTCTCATAAAAAATGACGGAAGTGGACTAAATTGGGGTTATAGTTAATAGGTGTTCGTGACGAATCATCTGCTTTAGGCAATGAGTAATTAATGAATAATAATAAGAGGTAGAAAAATATGCGACTGACCTGATGCTTCAACAGCAGAAAATATTTCCATCCAACTGGTGTGCTTTTTTCCCCCCATTGTCTGCGTAGCATATTTTCATTGGATCATAAATGAACAGTGTCTATTGGCAAACTTTTTCTGAAGTACTCCCAGCCCATCTGGTTTCATCCATCACAAATGTGTGTCAGTTTTCAATGCAGTGCCATCTCTTGGATCACAGATTAGGAGTTCTCAGTATTGATTTTCATCCTCATCTTTTGCATACAAATTTCTCCAAATTCCCTGAATTAAACACATTAGATGAGTTTTATTTCTTTTAAACTGTTGGACGATTCAAGCTACGGGATGTGCTTCGCACACTGATGATGTGCACAGAGGACAGGCAGTTGAGGACTGGACTCAGGCGGAAGGATAAACTTGGTTGTATTTAATATGCCTTCGGCACAGGACAAAGGCACATATGCAACAATACAAAACAAATGAGGAAACGAGGTTCTTTTAAAGATACAATTAGTAATACAGGCACGGGGATTTAGCTACAGCTACAATGAATTACAAATAGAAAAGAAAATTAGGTTCCTTAAAGAAGCCCTGTGTAGTCCACAGCCAAAAATTTAATTCATACTCTACACACTCCAAAGAAAAAGGGGTCAGTATACTTGCAGAAAGTGAGTTGGTCTACCCCAGCGTAATAATCGAGAAATGGCACAGTCTCTCCTCCCATCTAGCCTACTGTCCATTATTCACCCCCACCTTCCCAACAACCCCACTGCCGACTATCTACAATCCAAACAGGACTGCTCTGACTCCAAAACTCTGAGATATAAACACATGAACGAACGCCAGTTGATGTCAAGTGAGCTACTCTAGTAAATATGTTCATTCAAAATAAATTCATTAGCTAAATATTCTGCTGCTGAGCAGAGCTAGCTTCAACGTAACATTTGCTAATGTTAAGCACTAATGCTGAAGCAACATTTGCGTGAATAAATTTATCAATGCCGGACCTTACCATAACCAGTCTCTGATCCCAAAATCAGCTGGCCAGTCGATCGCCACTGACCATCACTTTACTGTACGTCGTAAAACAGCTATAGTGAAGTTCAAAATTATGAAGTAATCTTTGCCGCACTGGTACAAGTAAAACTAGGGACAAGATCATTTTAGGATGTTACTTATGCCGCTTGCCTGATGATAATTTCACAGTATGCAGCCAGTTTGCCTGATATGCAGCCTTCATTAGCAAGACATCTTCTAGCAATCAAGTATCATAAGTCACAACAAAACATTCTGTCATGTTTCATTACATTATGCAAAGTTTTCGGTTATGTTTCATGTGTTCATTTAGGGTTCATTATCATCAAAGCCATTTCAAACTTCTTAGCTAATGTACCTTCCACACAATTGACATCAGGTTCAAGTAAACCCTCAAGCCGTGCGATATATTTGTGCACTGCAGTTTAGCTGGGTGTAATATTGCCTGCATACCGCCACCCATGGCAGAAACCGGTATTATGACACAGGACGGTGCGCAGCTAGTGATTTAGCGTGCTATTTCAGGTTAATATCTCTGCAGCACTATACCTTGTAATCTTTTTATGACATCATTTCCCTTATTTCTTCTCATTCTTTTGTTGTGTCTAGCTTACTTTTTTGGATATTTTGACTGGAATTCTTACACAGGGCACCTTTAATTATAAAGTTGAGTGCTAATATTAACAATAAATAGAATATATACGTACATGCGATACACAGAGAATAAGTCTATACAAGACTAGAGCTATTACACAGATATGTGGTTTATGAGACTTTGCAGAGACTAAGTGCGAGGCTCGGTTTTAAATTGCTCAACATTACCACACAGAGGAAATGAACAGCTGATGCATGCAATGATTGCTAGACTAAAGAATGCAGTCTGAGTCTTAATAAACCAGTGAGTCTGAGGGCTGGAGGCATGACCTTACACACTCATTGCTTATACAAAGACAGAATTCCAAATTTTATAGGCTATTTTGCCATGGTTTCAACATTTTAAGGTTTTGCAGCCATCAAATTCTGGAAGAGTGTGTATTTCCAAAGAAAGAACAAAGTTCATAAAGTAAACTCTGATGTATTTTGCTGTTTTTTTTTTTTTGTCTACTAGCATTTTCCACGCCATGCAAACTATTTTGTAAATGGGGTTATATGGGTTGCATAAAACTGTTGAGTTCCACAATTTGTGTTGCCGCGGTGAAAAGCGAAAGCCTCTTTCTTTTATCTCTTCATACATTAGTACTGTCATTGAAGGGAAAAGGAGCAAACCACCTTTCATTTGCTCGCTAAGGTTAACTGAAATGCAATTAATGGCACTGAGTCAGTGTACGCCCACCAAAGGTCACTGCTCCTGTGTCTTATGCCGGTCACAAAGGCTATCATGCAGAAATGTTGTAAGTCTGTGAGCCGGGGCAGAGAAAGTATTTGGGATTTATTTCACTGCTATGTGTATACAGTAAAAAGAAAATATTGTAAATGTTCGAATAATGTATTTTTCAAGGAAAAATGCCATCAGGAGAAAAATTATTGGCACCTATCATACAAATCAAGAAAAAGGCTGGATATAATAAAAACAGTGAACAATCAATGTCTTATTTTCAAAATGTATGATTTTTGAAAAAAAAAACTGCATGCTGAATTTCAGTACATATGTTGTTAATGTTTTCTGAAAACCATGGGTTGAAAAATAACTGGCAGTTTTAGCACCAATTACAATAACTGTACATAATGTTATGGCCCCAATTTGTGATTACATTTATAACACAACAGCAACAGCAACAGCAAGGGATGACAGACACAGTTTTAAAAACTCAAACACATTTAATTATCAAAGACAATAACAACTAACTAACCTAAAGACCAAGATTATGTACAAAACATAAATATTTACAATCCCTTTTCGTGGGGGTGGCTTGGTGATGTCCTGGATGATGAAAATGCTCAAACACAGGCAAAGAAATCCACAAAAGAAACGTCACAGGTCTTGAACAAAATGGCAGTTCTGGTCATCTTCTTGCAATTTCTCCTACTACTTTACTGTCTCAATTCTTTTCCTTATATACTCTTTTGCAGACCCCACCCACATTTAGACCTCTTTTTTTTTAATTTTCTGAGACTTGCCCCAGACATGTCCAGGACATGTCTAAACATGACTCCAGTCTGAGCTTAACAAAAAAAAAGGTAAATACTGCCATCTAGTGGCCTATATTCACATTACACCTCCATTCCAAAAGGGAAAAATTTTGACTCATAAAGGCAAAATTTTTCTTTTCAATACAAAATGGTTAAGTGAACACTTGTCTATATATACATATCATACAATATTCAAACACATGATATATATATACACATTCAAACACGGGATAAGCAATCAGCAATTACATTGTCTGTACCCTTCACATGCTTAATTTCCAAGTCAAACTCCTGTAAAATCAAACTCCAATTCAACAATCTCCGATTCTTGTTTTTCATCTTACTCAAAAACATTAACGGATTGTGGTCAGTGTACACAATCATTGGCTTTTGTCCTGTACAAACATAAACCTCAAAGTGTTGTAAAGAAAGGACCAGAGCCAACAGTTCCTTCTCTATTGTGGAATAGTTCCTTTGGTGGCGATTGAACTTCCTGGAGAAGTATGCCACGGGATGCTCAATGTCATCAGAGTCACTTCTCTGTAGGAGCACAGATCCACAAGCTTGGTCGCTAGCATCGACCGCGATGGAGAACGGTTTGTTGAAGTCAGGAGATTTGAGCACGGGGAAGTGACACAGCAGAGACTTCAGGCGATCGAAGGCTCTCTGGCATGCATCATCCCAGGTGAACTTTACGCCTTTCTTCAGTTGGTTAGCTAGACTGAGAGCAATCTCAGCAAAGTTCCCGCAGAACCTGCGGCAGCACCCGATCATTCCAAGGAAGCGGCGCAAAGTTTTTTTGTTGTCAGGAACTGGAAAGTCCATGATGGCTTGGACTTTAGCATTTATGGGTGCCACCTTACCCTGGCCTATGACGTAGCCAAGATAGGTGACAGTAGCATAACCAAAGTCACTTTTGCTCAGGTTAACAGTCAGGTTAGCCTGGGTCAGGCGCTGGAACAACGTCTCTACATCTTTTAGATGTTCTTTCCAGGAGTCACTCCATGTGATCAGGTCATCGATGTACGCACCAGTGTGTGGCAATCCGGCGATTGTAGACTGTATCATCCTTTGGAACGTGGCTGGGGCATTTTTCATGCCTAAGGGTAGGACTTCATACTGGTACAATCCAGATGGAGTGGCAAAAGCAGAGATGCTCTTGGCCCTCTCAGTTAAAGGCACACACCAATAACCCTTTAATAAATCAATCTTGGTCAGAAACTTTGCTTGCCCTACACTATCAATACAATCATCAATCCTAGGTATTGGAAACGCATCAGTTCTAGTTACAGCATTGACTTTGCAATAATCTGTACAGAATCTAGTACTTCCATCAGGTTTTGGAACTAGCACACAGGGTGAACTCCAATCGGAGTTGGAGGGTCTGATAATATCATGTTTTAACATGTACTCAACCTCTTTCTCAGCAATCTTTCTCTTTTCAGGATTCATCCGGTATGGATGCTGTTTTATTGGTTTGGCATCACCAACATCTACATCATGAGAGGCTATAGTAACTCTCTTTGGAACATCAGGAAACAAATCCTCATATTTCTTGATCAACCTTTCAAACTGATCTCTCTGTGAGGGTTCTAAGTGCTGGAGTTTTTCATCAAGATTTTGCAACACTTCAGAATTTGACAATTTACATGAAATAACTTCAGCTTTAATTCTAGAATCATCATCTTGAAACTCCCCCTCATCTTCACACGTTTCGGTCATAGGAGAATCTGAAATGACAGCTGCAACCCCAATGTCATGATAAGGCTTGAGCATGTTAATATGACACAATTGTTTAGGTTTACTCCTATCTGGAGTCTTCACAATGTAATTGAGATCATTGAGTTTTGTCAGAATTTCATAAGGACCATGAAATCTAGCCTGCAATGGATTGGACTGCAAGGGAAACAACACAAGGACCTTGTCTCCTGGTTTAAACACACGGCTTCTAGCCTTATGATCATACCAAGTTTTCATTTTTCCCTGACTTGATTTCAAGTTCTCTTTGGCTAGGTCACAAGCTGCACGCAATCTTTCCTTGAACTTGCTAACATAGTCTAACAGACTGATTTTAACAGACTCTTCCTCTCGCCATTGTTCACTCAATAATAGCAAAGGTCCTCTCACTTCATGGCCAAACACTAGCTCAAATGGACTGAATCCAGTAGACTCCTGCACTGCTTCTCTAGCTGCAAACAACAGCAAATGAACCCCTTCATCCCAGTCTTTCTCATTGTCATAACAATAAGTCCTCATCATTGTCTTGAGAGTGGAATGAAACCGCTCTAAGGCACCCTGACTTTCTGGATGATAGGCACTAGAAAGAATCTGCTTTGCACCTAGTTCATACACCACCTGCTGAAACAATCCTGAAGTGAAATTGCTGCCTTGGTCTGACTGAATTTCCCTGGGAAGGCCAAACAACGTGAAGAACTTTATCAAAGCCTTCGAGATTGCAGTTGCCTTGATGTTGCGTAGAGGTATGGCTTCAGGGAATCTGGTAGGTGCACACATGATTGTCAACAAGTATTGATTTCCAGATCTAGTCTTGGGTAATGGACCAACACAGTCAACAATGACCTTAGACAACGGCTCCCCAAATGCTGGGATAGGCTGTAATGGTGCTACAGGTGGGTCTAACTGGTGTTTTCCAACTACTTGACAAGTGTGACAGGTTTTGCAAAAGTTGGAAACATCTTTCCAAAGCCCAGGCCAAAAGAAGTGTTTCATGATCTTATCAACAGTCTTGTTAACACCAAGATGACCTCCTAAAGGTAAACTATGAGCCATTGTTAAGATCTCATTCCTATAGACCTTCGGAACAACAATTTGCCTGACCACTGCCCAATCTGCATTGGCAGGGATATCAGGAGGGCGCCACTTCCGCGTCAACACACCATCCTTGAGATAATACCCAACTGGAACTGCGTCTATTTCTTTATCAGGAAGGGCTCTCCTCTTTAGTACACAAATTTCAGGATAATTAGTTTGCTCCTCAATCAACCGCTTTCTGGACAGAGACAAGTCTCCAGCCACATCAGAATCACCAGACCCATCCGACTGGCTGAATAGAGAACTGATAAAAGTATCTGATAAGTCCTCAAACGGAGAAACCATAGTAGGCCAATCAGAGTCATGAGGCGAACCACCTGAGTCCTGACTATTCAATGTACTGGACGGCACCACATCATCTTCTTCTTTAGCCTTCTTGGCCATAGCACGAGTCACTGCGCAAGAAGGATACAGAGATGGGTCCTCAACCCCATCTTCAGTGCTCGGCTGTGAAGTAAGATGTACTGGGGGAACTACTTTGCCCCCAGCCAGGTCATTGCCTAGCAACAGAGAAACACCCTTTATAGGTAGACTTGACATAAGTCCCACCTTTACCTGTCCTGTAACTAAATCTGACTTCAAGAATATAGAGCGCAGGGGTACAGATACAGTCCTCCCTTCAATACCTTGTACAAGTATGAAATCCCCTGAAGCGGTCTCATCACATAACTCCAAGGAGTCCATCAACAAAAGTGACTGAGAAGTTCCGGTATCCCTTAGGATATATATGGGGACAGGAGTAGTATGCTCATTCAGAGCCACAAATCCCTCTGACACAAATGGAAGAAATTCCTCCCTCACGAAGTCAGCTGTATCAGGCTTTTTAGCCCCACAAGAAGCAGGCAATTTAGCAGATTGGTTATCTACTACAGGGGTTTCTAACCTTGTTTTCACAAAGGCATTTGGTTTGGTATCCTTTTCTTTTTCTTTCTTAGCTTTAAGGAACCAACAGTTAGTTGTGACATGACCAGATTTCTTGCAATAACTGCAAACTAGACCACTTTTGTCACTGTCAGCTTTCACACTTTGATCAGACCTGTTACTGGATTTCTGAGCACCATCACCAGATTTGTCTTTGTCTTTGGGTGAGGAATCTTGGGTATCACCATAACCCTTTTTCTGAAATTGGGACCATCTATTATTACTGCTAGACTGAAATTTAGACTTATGTGTGAGAACATATTCATCTGCAAATTTGGCAGCTGATTGCAAATTCAGTGCTTGCTTCTCATTAAGGTAGGTCTTCACATCATCTTTAACACAGTTCTTGAATTCTTCAACTAACACCATCTCTTTTAGTGAGTTGAAATCATCCTTGACCTCCATAGAAGTACACCAGCGCTCAAAGCAAACCTGCTTTTCATTAGCAAATTCAACATAAGTCTGATTTTCAGATTTCTTCAGACCTCTGAATTTCTGTCGGTAAGCCTCTGGAACCAACTCATAAGCTCTCAAAATAACCTTTTTGACAACCTCATAATCAGAGGAATCATCTGCAGACAAAGCCGAATAGGCTTGTTGAGCTTTACCCTTGAGGACAGTTTGCAACATCAGAGGCCAGTGTTCCTTTGGCCACTGGCAACTCTTTGCTACCTTTTCAAAACACTGGAAATAATTGTCAACATCCTTTTCCGAAAATGGAGGCACCAGTTTTACCTCCTGACTGGCACAAAATTTATTTTTAGTTTCAATTTTAATTTTTAGTTGCTCCATTTGGAGTCTTTCTTCTCTATCGAATTTCTCTAATTCAAAATCTCTCTGTCTTGCAAGTTTTTCTAACTCAAATTCTCTTTGTTTTTCTTTTTCCTCCCTTTCTATTTTCTCTTCTCTTTCTAATTTTTCTAACCCAAACTGCCTTTGTTTTTCCTTTTCTTCCCTCTCAAATTCTCTTTGCTTTTCTTTTTCCTCCCTTTCTTTTTCTCTTTCCTCCTTTCAATCTCTAGCATTTTTAATTTAAGTTCCATTTCTATATTTGGATTTTCCACTGGAAACTGTTCCAGATCTTTGGGTGCAAACACATTTTCATCAATGTAATATTCAACTATCTCTCGAGCCAGTCTTGCTTTTCGCATGGCTGGTTTCACCTCTGTCAGCTCTAAATGTCTGCAAATTTCTAGCAGTTCTGTCTTTTTAAAAGACTTCAAAACCCCTACGGTTGGTGATGCCAAGAAATCATCCATTGCTGTTGTCAATATATATGTATTCAATTAAAAAAAATCAATTTTACAATTTGAAATGTTAGATTTTCAATAAATTACTCACAAAATGGTCTATCCCGGACCTTGAGCCCCCAATTTGTTATGGCCCCTAATTTGTTCTTACATTTATAACACAACAGCAACAGCAACAGCAAGGGATGACAGACACAGTTTTAAAAACTCAAACACATTTAATTATCAAAGACAATAACAACTAACTAACCTAAAGACCAAGATTGAATTATGTACAAAACATAAATATTTACAATCCCTTTTCGTGGGGGTGGCTTGGTGATGTCCTGGATGATGAAAATGCTCAAACACAGGCAAAGAAATCCACAAAAGAAACGTCACAGGTCTTGAACAGAATGGCAGGTCTGGTCATCTTCTTGCAATTTCTCCAACTACTTTACTGTCTCAATTCTTTTCCTTATCTACTCTTTTGCAGACCCCACCCACATTTAGACCTCTTTTTTTTATTTTCTGAGACTTGTCCCAGACATGTCCAGGACATGTCTAAACATGACTCCAGTCTGAGCTTAACAAAAAAAGGTAAATACTGCCATCTAGTGGCCTATATTCACATTACAATAAATTATTACTTACAATCTTGTTTTAGAATGGTATGTAATGAGACAACGTTCCATGAACAATCAATTTATCATCCATTAATAAAGAAATAAAAGAACCATGACAGATGGGAATTGACCTTCACAACTGTTTGTTTAGAGCTGTCTCAATCACTTGGGAATTCTTCCGTATGCCTGACCTCATACAAGTGAGGTAACAGGTAACAAACATATTCATGCTGTCACCTGGAATAGTAAAGTTAGTCATTCAGTGATGTTTAGATTCAGTAGGGCTGGCAGTAATCGTGCCTGGATGTTTCTTTTGAAATTGAACGCAATTATCAATGAAATATGCTTAATTTGTTGATGAATGGGGCAATTATTTTTTTCAACACGGGGCAAGGTAGGGTAAATAACTTTTTTCCCTTCAATAAATTAAATAATCATTTAAAAACTGCATTTTTTGTTTTCCCAGGTTATCTTTGTCTAATATTAAAATTAGTTTTATATCGGAAACATTTAAGTGTGACATAAAAGCCGCAAAATCGTGAAGGGGCTAACACTTTGCCCCTGCTCTGTAGAATGCAGTGATATCGAGAATAATAGCCGGGGAGATGCCAATGACAGCGCTGAATCAGTGTTGAGAACTTTTCCCACCATCTCAATAATACCTTTATTTTGTGATAATCTGAAAACATAAATTTTGTTTGCTTTGAGGTGTAGAAATCAATCAGTGTTGTGCTAGTCACTGAAAAATAGTACCTAGTTACTTTTTTGTGAAGTAACTAGAAACAGTAACTCAGTAACTCAGTTACTTAAACCAAAAAGTAATGCGTTACTGAGAGAGTAACTTTTTAGTTACTTTAAAACATTTTTCCAATGCTTCCATTAAATAAAGGTTGATTGATAGAATTCCTCTCTAGCCGTCATTTCAGTTCTGTACTGATGCTGAATAATACAAACTGTTGATTAAAACGACTGTTTCAATTCATTTGCATCCACACCAATGAATCTAATCAGCCGAGCTATATGATCCGTTGTGCACCAACACTTGCAGAGATCTGAACGATTGCTTGAGTGGAGGGTTAGCGCTGAAACCAGTGGTTGTAAAGGGTTTCCTGCAGGAAAAAACTTTGGCCTGGGGGGGTGGGAGGGTTCAACCCGAACGGCTGCCGAGAACCGTTCTCGCGCAAAGAAAAAAAAAGATAAATTAAATTGTTCGAGTATTATTTTTGCCCTCAGAATTAAAGAGAAGATGCTTAATCAATTATTATTTTTGGCTCTCAAAATATGAGAGAAGTTGCTTCACAACAAACCCACAAACATGATGTTGGAAAACACAAACTCTTTATTTTTGGGTCACCCCGCCGGTCATAAAGAACTTGGAGATCTTGCGCTGCTTTGCCTTCTCCGCAACCGGCCATCACGACCCTAAATTAACATTAAAACATTACTCGCCAACTGAATGAGGCTAGTTTAATTAATCATAAACAATTAAGCATTGTTGGCCTTTTAATTATTCTTGTGTTTACTAGTTGGTATACGTTTATACACTGCCCGGCCAAAAAAAAAGTCGCACACTCAAATATTTAGTTGGAACCCCTGTAGCTTTGATTACAGTGCATATTCATCTTGTCATTGTTTTTACAACTATATGCAATGCCAGAACATTTATTTTCGATCAGAAATGCCATAATTTTTGGCCGAGATCTTGTCATCTCAACATAATGGTTGAACCACTTGGTCTTTCTTGAGCACATGCCAATAACTTTTAATGTGTTTATGGTCAGGACTTTGAGGTGGCAAATTCATTTGTGAAAATGATTCCTCGTACTTGTTTTTATCATTCATGGTTTTCTTTGCTAAATACAGGCCAATAACTTAAAATAAATAATAACAGGCCCATACTGAAATACTGTAACATTTTTTCCACCATCAGGGGATGAGTCTTCTGACATGATTTTTTCAGAAATGAGTAGCGACGTGCTTCATCAGTCAGGGTTAAAATGATTATTGCCTGCTGAAACTTTAATAACCGCAGTAATGATCCAATTATAGAATTTGTTCATTAATTTCCAAACGGAGACTTTTTTTTTGGCCGGGCAGTGTATAACAGTAAAATGCCCGCCTTAGTTTTTGGAGCAGATCTCACCGAGTCTTTAGTCTGTATATCAAAAATCATACTTGACGTTATATCTTTATGCGAGTATTTTAAAAACTTTGCTCACCTCTTTGCGACGATGTCGCTGCTTAATTTCACTTCCAGTTTTTTTTTTGGGGGGGGGGGGGACCTTTAATGCACGTAGGACCTCCGGCGCATCGTTTGACCTGAAAATTCCGGGGCTAAATAAATTCCCTTTATTGAAATGAATTACTGTTGTCCTTTATTAACACATTTTCCAATTCAAGAGTAATCAAATGGCAATTGAAGACACGGCTTCTCTCCCCCATGCGATCTAAAAGCGACAAAATAATGGGCTACACTCAGTACCGAAAAATAATTTGGTCTATGCACCGTCACTCGGCGACGGCATTTCATAACTCTTCATTTAATGAAGGTAATTTCAGCGACAACCACGAACACCTGTTTTTGCAGCACGGTCACTCAAAAAAGACAGCTGTCTGACTGGAAAACGTAAACGGACGAAACCACGTACTGGCCATCAAAACTACCTTCATTCGCTGAAGAGTTCTGAAATGCCGCCGCTGAGATTATTTTTCTGTGCTGAATGTAGCCCATTATTTTGTCGCTTTTAGATCGCATGGGGGAGAGAAGCCGTGTGTTCAATTGCCACTTGATTATTCTTTAATAGGAAAACCTGTTCATGAAGGAAACCCATCAAGAATTAGCCAGCACTGATTATTTTCAATAAAGGGAGGGATATTAGCCCCGGAATTTTCAGGTCAAACGACACGCCTGCTGAACTAAATGTAGCCCATTTCTCGCTGTTAGATCGCATGGGGGAGAGAAGCCGTGTCTTCAATTGCCACTTGATTTTTCTTAAATCGTAAAACGTGTTAATAAAGGAAAACCATTAAGAACAAGCGAGGACTAATTGTTGCCGATTTTCGTCTAGGCGAGCGCCGGTGTTCTGTCAAATTTTGCTCCCTAGCCAAAAAATACTTCCGTAATGCAAAGCGATCGTTAAGTCTTTGTTTTCGCCTTGACATTGCAATATGAATCAGGATACAACTTTGTTATTTGTCAGCTTATTATAACAAAAGCAGATATTATAATGAGTGGGATTAGTTTGAAGATATTTGCCCATATACGGCATTATCATTTAATTTCTGCATTTTCAGGAAAACCCAGCGTGTACATGCAAATATATGTACGCTTACAGGTCGAAATGCGCACTGAAAATAAAACTATTTTTATGACTTTTGTGGATGCTAAGATATGAGCGAGGAAACAGCCCGAGATTTCAGGCGTGCCAAGCGCTGAACCACGAGGTAGCATATTTTGATGGGTAGCAAAATTAATCAGAACACCGGCCCTTAGGTGCGCTGGTAGATTAGTTCTCAAGCGCTGCAGAGTCACTTGCATGAATCGCATCGAGCTAGAATGTCGGGCGCTACAGATTTCAGAAAAAAAAAAAAGCGCTGCCGGAAACCCTGTTGTACCTCATGAGAAGCAGCTTCTCAAACCATTTGTCTTGGAGCTTGTTCCTCTTGGGACACAGTACCAGTCCTCCCAGACTGAGCAGCCTCCTAACAAGGGCTCTGGACGGAGTAGCAGCATTTTTCTTCCTTCATTGTGGGAAATCGTTGGTGTACATCCATCCCTGTTTCAGTCGCTCTCAAGTAGGATATTATCTCAGCTTCGACAGAACTGAAGGTGTCATCCTCCTCCTCAGAGTTAAAGAAGTCCTGTGCTTTGGAGGTGCTTAGTGTTGTTGGTACCTCTGGTTGATGCACAGGGCCAGGCTGAGGGCACCTTGTGTCTTTACACCATAGCAGTTTGAACATGAGAAGCGAGGCTGCCGCGACCATGGCATCTTCGCTTTCCAACAAGGAGGCAAATTGGGTTTTGATAGCCTGCAAACACACAGTGACATAGGCATTTGCATAAGTAAAAGATTCCCTTTTGAGTAAAATCAAAGATACTCAATGATAAGAGACATCACTCATATCTTAATGAATGGAGACTTCGGTAACAAGCTAAAGAAGCTAACAAGCTCACAAGCTCCATTCATTTCCAATAGGGTTAGGCAGCTGGCCTGCTTGTGGGTATAACCAATATGACTACCAGTACCATGTCTTACATAAAATGTCTTTGGTAAAATATACATTTCCCTGTGTTGATGGAATATTTCTTACTTGAGCTATAGCATCAGGTTGGCCCATTGCCACAGTCAGACTTTCCTTCTTCTACAGTGTCTTGGCCATCAACACTTCAAGGGTGGGCAAGAGGGTACCATAATAACAGTGGTCCTCACCATGTAGGATGTCCAGAGCAACGGTAAGTGGCTTTGTGATGGCACTTCAGGGATTGGAGTTCCCTATGACTAAAACATTTTAGGCCTAAATGATCACAGATGATGGTTAAGTCATGAAGAGGAATTTCAGTTATCCTTGCCACAGCATCATAAAAAGAGTTCCACCTTGTTGTGCATGGCACGAAGAGCTTTTTGGAGAACACTTTTCCCGCCGTCTCGGAGGCCACGGTTTACCTACAGGCCTTGTTCCTCAGTCCAGTGCACTTTGCCGTAGCACTTTGGTAGATTCCTTTGATCGCAGGATTTGAAGTGAGCCATTTTTCAAGATCAGAGCATGAGACCAAGTTCATAGTATGAGAGGCACTCCTTAGATGTGGTGGCAAAACAATCCCGTCCTCTGTGGCAGCATCAAGCACATCATTAACATCTGTGAAGGTGACCTCGTCATCATCATCACCACTATCCTCACTATCATCATCATCAGGGGGCTGATACATTTTAAAGGCCTTTACAAAATTTAAACCATTGTCAGTAACTGTGGCTGTGACCTTTGTTGACAATCCATACAGAGAATGAATATGGTCTATCTCACTAGCAATGATATCATAAGTGTGTCTACCCTTAATCCGTTTACAAGCCAAAGCTGCTTTCTCGTGTTTCAAAGTAGCTGGGTTTATCCAATGAGCTGTAACACCTAAGTAGCTCCTGCTTTTGATGGAGAGCCAGTGTTGAGTGTGATGGTACTGGACAGGTGTGGGCCAAGTCTGAAAGACTGTGAGCGGTTTGTCAGGAAGTCCTTTATCCCGAGGCTTTATCCAGGTGAGATAGTTTCCGGATCAGGATCTCCGAGATGATGCGGTTAAATGCTGAGCTGAAGTCCAGGAAGAGCATTCTCACGTAATTCCCCCGGTATTCCAGATGACTCAGCGTGATGTGGAGCGCTATGGTGATAGCGTCCTCGGTGGATCGGTTTGCCCTGTAGGCAAACTGGTGGGGGTCCAGACTAGGAGGCAGACAAGTCCTGATGTGCTGAGAGACCAGTTTCTCGAAGCACTTCATGACCACAGGCGTAAGTGCATAGGCCTGTGGTCGTTAGGGCTGTCCACTGCTGTCTTCTTGGGGATGGGGATGATGGTGGAGGTCTTGAGGCAGGGTGGAACGATGGCCAAAGACAGGGACAGGTTGAAGATTCTGTTGAACACTCCAGCTAGTTGGTCAGCACACGCTCTGAGCACCTTGCCGGGTACTCCGTCAGGTCCGGCCGCCTTCCTGGGGTTCTTTATCTTTACTATCCTTAAGTTATTATTTTTTAGTCACAACAGATCAGTAACCATTCTGGAAATGGAGAGAAAGACAGTCAGAACAAAACAAAAACTATGTTGAGCGCATTAGGACATGTGCCTGCTTTAGAGAGCATAGTCTATTTATGTGTTTGTTCATACTGGAGAGTAGAGAAAGCCAGTGAGCATGAAGGAAGAGGTTGGGAAGGTAAAAGCAGCCAAAACGCGTCCGTACACAGTTGATCATATTTCAGCTTCATTGTGTCTAAAAATTGATCCTTACTTGTGTGTGTGATTGCAGTGGAGACACGAGCAGCGCCCAAGAGGGACGCGTGTGGTGCGGTAAACAATGACAGTTGCCCCTAGGAAAACGTATGTTTCGCTTGTATGCAAGTTCCATTTAGGAGATAAACCTACAGTTTTTTTTTTTTTTTTTTGAACACAAGGTATCTATCGTAGGATAGATACCTGTAAATTTCATTAATATCAAATGTAAATTTCCAGGTATCTAGCCTACAATAAATACAGAGTGCCCGGGAAAAAAAAAACTGTAGGTTTATCTCAATTCTACTATGACTCTTGTCAACACCCCTACGAAAATACTGGCCTGCTAGCTATAACATACAGTTCGATATCACTATGGCTTGCTGGCAAGGAAGCCAACTAGCTCACTAACGAGTATGACAGTGTACGCATTGAAAGCGAACTGCAGCCTTTTTAACTCACTAGCCAGTTGCCTATGTAGCTAAATACATAGGCGCGCTAGCTATACTTTTGCTAGCTAGGTATCCAACTAGCTCGCTAGCGAGTAAGACTGTACACATAGTGTAACCTTATTTTGTCAGTGTAATCCTGACGAGGTCTTGACCCAGTGCGAGGTAGTTTACCGGTGAATAGATACCTGGGCCCGTATACAGAAAGATCCTAAGAAATCTGTTAAGAATTTATAGTTAAGGACAAAATAAATTTTTAGTTGAAAAAATGCTTAAATATTCATTCATAAAAATTCTTCAGAAATTCTTATCTTAAAATTTTCTTTGATTGAATTTGTAAAACATTACTTAACGCTTGACCCTTCACAATGGGAGAGCTCTCTAAAAATGAAGGTAGCTTTTCTACCGAAATTAGGTTTCATAGTCACTTGCTCGGAATGCGCATTTGCTGATGACACATCTGAGTTTACAGATGAAACCGATAATGAAGTCAGAAGAAGCGAAAGCCAAACTGGGCAAGTTACGAGAGCTTGGCTCTAGGTAACTATGTGGCTGAATATAACCACGTTCTGTGGGGGAAGCTGAGTGTGATCTTAACTTCTGAAAGGAAAAAGGCGAGGCGGAGACAGTGACAACGGAAAGTCTAAATGATGCATTCACTGATGTGAAGCGAAGCCCTCAGGAGGTGGATCAAAAGCTGAAATTGCTGCTGATAAGAGAAAGCTAATTACAGCTGGTAAATTCAAACTGTTACCACTCTCCGAGCCCACACATCTTTCACTGCAGAAAGATGCAAGTAGGTCTCCAAATTGACATCTCTGAGTATGGAGGATCTTACACGAATGGCCATCGCATATGAAAGTTATGTCACAAGTTCAGTAACGAAATTTGGCATTTGTAGCGAGCTTCGGTGAGCAACAAACCCACAATTTATTCAACGCATAAGAAGACCAAGAATATTCTTTTCTGTTAATCGCGACTGAATTGTGTAATTTTATGGGGGGAAAAACACAATTTCCGTTACTGCCTTTATTGTTATTCCCATTCGCTGTATCTTAGAGTAAGAGCCAACTACATCACTCTGCAACTCAGTCAGTCAGCTAGTCGCAGATATTCACGTTGGAACTAGCCAGCAAGGGTTTCTCAATTCAGTCAATTGAGTAGCTAGCTAACGTAAGCTAGCTAGCTAACAAACTAATATGACATAATGGTTATGGAAAGGTACTGCCTGCACGCTGGCGAGCTATTTAAGTAACATTCATTATAAGAGTGGCACTTCACAGCTAGGTTGCTATCAGCGCTTGGCCCTACCGATTTTACAAACAATCCACACAGTGTTCAGTTTGGCAAAATATTTATGTGTGACATAAATATTTTGATTAGCAATATTTTAACTTTATGTATTGTGTCACTAGTCAGTTGGAGGAAAGACTTCTCAGAGTTGCGGAGACAGCCCTTGATACAGTTAGTTGAGAGAAGCCCATGTCATCTCCATTCCAAATTTGCATTTCCCCCGTGGCCAGGAAATGCAGGAAGGAAAACTTTTTGCGTCAGGCTCAGTGCTCAGTTCCTGTTAGATCCAATTGCAGCATATTCCCGAACTGGTGGTTCGATGCACCGTATACATCAGTTCACTCTAAATCGATCTCAAAACTCCCTATCACTGCACACTTGCAAACAAATCCTACGTTCCATAAACTAGCGTCTGTTTGGATGAGTGGCCGGTATGTTTGTTTATGGTAAAAAAAAATAAAAAATCTTAAGAAAGAGTCCTCGAAGGTCCTCCTACAGTTAAGAAAATTCTTTGATGATAAAAATTTTTTATGAATAGTACTGAACTATTTCTTGGCCATTTAAGAATTTTTAATGGGGAATCTTTGAAAAACTACCTGATTTAAGAATTCTTAAGGGGTAAGAGTGTTCTGAGAATCTTTATGAATACAAGCCCTGGTGTCAACCAACCAAATTGCAGAATTTGCTGCAATGAATAGAAGAATTAATCATTATTATTTTTATAACCAGAGCACGGCACCATGCTGATGATCTGCCGAAAAGCAGGGTCCTCCACTGTGGAGATGGGCAGCATGTTTTCCACTATATACCTGAGGGGAAAAATGCGTTTTTATCTGTAAAATTTACGGCGTTAAAGTTACGGCATTACTAATAATTTGTTACTACCCAACACTGAAATCAATAAATTGAAGTGGCAGGGGTAAAACGCAGCAGATGGGGCGCCTCGGTGGCTCATCGGTCTAAGCGTGAGCACCATAAAGGCTGTGTCCTTCCTGCGGCAACCTGGGTTCGATTTCGGCTCGGGTCATTTGCCGCCTGTCTTCCCGATTCTTCTCCGGAGCTTTCTCGTCTCTCTATGCCATACAACTGTCTAATAAAGGAGAAAATCCCCCCCCCCAAAAAAAAAATCTTAAAAAGCGGCGGATGATTGCACTGTGTCCAGAGATGACAGTATAATCAGGAGGAAGCTGCATATCAGATAAATGCTTGTTTTGCATTTTACATTTTGTTTTCAAGAGACAAATGTTTACTAAAATTTCCAAGGCGCTTCTAGATAAAAAAAAAAAGGTTGTTTGGGTACAAATTTTCTGTTCTCAGAATGAAAGCCAATGTCTGTGCATTGTACTGTATATTGTTGCATGCACTTTGCTGAGAAAAGCACTGCATGCCAGCTATGATGAAGGTGAAGGATTTTATATATAAAAATTACACTCAGGTATCTTCATATTTCAGAGTCTATTCATGATGGAGAAAATCCGAAAAACATAATATCTTCCAATAAAAAAGATCTCACTCCAATAAACTTTTCCATCAGTTGAAGGTAGCTGAAACTTTCAAATCAATGATATTTTATATTATACAGTTTTAAGGAGCCGAAACATTTTTTCCTAAGGAAAAAAAAATGCTATCAGTGGTAAGTCATGTTCTTAGGAATGGAATCCCACAGAGAAAACAAGATGTAGTGACGTGAGAATATTCCAGCAAATAAAAAATGAAGCTATGCTTTTAGTTAATTTGCTATTGAGATATTAGACCCATAGGAACTTCTATAGCAACAATGACCCAGTATTTTAGATCAATTAATAAGAAAAACTTTTTCAAGTGAAATAATCCTAAAAGTGAAAATTTGTGATGAATAGTGACTGTTGGAGGCACAAAAAATTTCAAAATTGCAAGCAGGTCCAGTGAATTGTGATCTTTAATCACACTAGCTTTCTAATCAAACTAATTCAACTATTCCAAAATAATTTTGGAAGCCCCTGTATATACACTCATAGAAATCACCACATTTCTATTACCATGCACTAGAAATACATTAGTGTACAGGATTGGATCTAGAATCGGGCAGGGGAGGGCATTGCCTGTCCCAATTTTAGTTCTGCTCACCAAAGTGTTCAGTGATTCAGGAATCACTCATATTTGTGTGCCCCTGTAGTGTTTCCTCAGTGTTTACTGGGGTCTCACTGATGTCTGATCTGTTGGTGGAACAGTGTAAAATTCATAGAGAGGATAGGAGTCTGTTGTACCTTCCACAGGCTATATTTCTTATAATATTGCATTCCTGGCCAGACAGATTAGCTTGCAGTGAAAGTGAAAGTCAGTGGCTGTAAATTTGATTAATAACTGAATCTACATGAATCATTCATTGTCAGTGTTTTTTTTACTTCATTGTGTTAGGAAAGTAACTTATCAGGCATAGGTTCATATGGGCTAAAACAGCCCTATAAACAGATGATTAGTTTTGATCTGTATTCAATCATTTTTCTTGATTAACATGTTTCCCATTGATACAAATAATCCAATGCCAGTTAAACACAATGATAGTTTCCTTTTTAATACAATATTGAGGTGATTGCATAATAAATTTAATTTAATAATGTTATTAAACATGTATGCTACGCTTTATGAAAAAAAAAGATAAACTACTTTGAATCTTTCACCTAAACATTTGCCACAACCTGCCAACCAGGCTATTAAAACTGCGCCCCATGATTGTTGAAGTGAAAACAAGGAAAACTACAATTGATATGTTTGCAGTTTTACATCCTAATAAAGCAATATATTTCTTGTCTTACCTTCACAAAGATAATTGGCCACACCTGAGAGATAGTGAATCATTAAGCAAGGAATATGAAAATGACTGAAAACAGATCAAGACAAATTATCAGTTTAAAGGGCTGTTTTAATTGCCAAATTCCGAATCTGACTCTAATGTCTCCTCTTGTCATTCATTTTATTTTTCTGAAAATTAATTCAATTTTTAATTTTCACTTTTTTAACCTGAACTTCTGAATCTGACTAAAAGCAAGAAGGTAATATGTGCTCATTAGGCAGTTTGTGTAAATTTTTTTCTGGCAAAATGGTTTGTTATAATAGAAAATATTTTGATAGGCGGAGCAGGAATGGTCGCCTATCGCATTTATAGTAAGGATTAGATGGATTTGACAGATGCTGTTATAAACCTTTTTTTTAGGCTTTGTGCGCTCATTTAGAATTTATTGAGCTCAGCGTTACCTGTTCACCCGCTGGTACTCCTCAGCAGTGAACGGAGGATTTAACTGTCTCTGCTAAGTTCCATGCATTGGAAGAGGTTGGCTTATAAGATCGTAGAACTAAGCCCCCCGTATTAAATGAACTGCCTTTCAAATCCCTGCAGTGCCTTTTCCGTATTGAATTCACAAAGTCTACATCCCCAGGTCGGGAATTGCAGAACAGAACTTGCTGGCTTCAACTATTTATTGAGCCAGATACTATATTCCATGATAGACTTGCAACCTTTACCTCTATGTTGAATTTTTCGCAAACGTGTCAGACAAATTGTGTTTCAATTTGTTTTCATTCCCTGTTCCAACCTTACGATGCAAAATACTGTCTAATGAAACGTTACTGACATGTTTGGTAAAAAGGCAAAACATATGACAATACATTCATTTCAATTTCAAGGCATTTATTGTTAATTTTCGAGCATTTATTATCAGGTAAAGAATTTTTTTATATTCATTATTGCTAGTCTTATTTTGATACATTGCCTGCAAAGATTGTGATGTGAGGCCATGATGGGGATAACAAACCTTTTCCAGTGTAATACTGGAGCATGCATAACTTTATGATTTCTGATGAACGATGGTGAATAATGCTGATGACTGTCCAGGAAGGTTCATACTGTCTGTAATAACTAATTAGCTTTGACGTTCTTATTTTATTTTTTTTTGAAAATAAGAACGTCGAAGCTAATGCTGATGACTGTACTGATATTGCCAGAATCAACAGAACAGATGTGATAAGGGACCAGTTAGACACCAGATGGGAGGTGGAGGGAATAAGAAGTTTATTAAAATAAAGAAAACAGGCACGAAGGCCAACAAAAAAAACTTCACCCAAAGGGTTGCAAAATACAAACTAAGGTGAGCTTCACAGAGCTAGAAACAAAGGAATCCAAAAATGACAAAAACAAAAAACCACTGGAAACTCCAGGCAGAAATAACAATAAACAGAAAAGAATACTAGATTTCTAAAAGGACAAAAAACACAAAGGCTCTATATCAGAGGTGGGCAGCGAATGCCGTATCTGTCCCTGGTTTTCACCCCAACGTCTGTTCTTTAATTAGTTGATTGTCTCAATTAGCCAAACCATTTATGAAATCTGACGTTTCATGCGTATTTCTTTAAATTATCATAAAACTACAAAGACTAGTCTTGTCTCCCTTCATAAAACATTTTCCTTTTATCGAATCATTGCAAAAAATAAATATTTGTGCATGCAATCAATTAACTCAATTAGTCAGGGTAATTGATAGGAATAAAAACCTGCATACACACCGGCCCTCCAAGACCATGATTGCCCACCCCTGCTCTTTATCTTTATATCATATTATAATTTGAGGAACGTTTGTCTGTCTGTTTGTTCCCCTACTCCTCCGAGGTCCTCTGACGGATCTTCACCAAACTTGGTGGGTCTATGTAGGTTGTCCCTGGAATTGTCCTTGAGGGGTTAGTTTTTTGAAAGGTCAAGGTCACTGGGGTCAAAGGTCAATTTTTCGCACACCATGGGTAATTCATTAGTATATACAAAAATAACAAGACTGTGAACCAAAACACTAGAATTAGACTTGACCATGAACTAGGACTTGCAACCATGAGCTTGGAACGAAACTTGAGACTCTGTCTGCCAGCCAACTTCCACCGCATCCAGATAAAGGCTAAGAAATCAAGACATGAGGGGCAACACCTGGAGAAGGAGAAACAAGAGACATGGCAAGATCATGACATGGACAGAGATTGGATGACATGACTTGCTGAATAAGAGAATGAGCGTGCTCAGCTTAAGTACCAATTAAGTATGCAGTTTGAAAGCAGCATGAATGTTTAGAACAGAAAAGCACAGCAAGATCTTGAAATAGCAAAGCAGGAATCATGACAATAAACTCCCTGTCTAAATTAGTAGTATTAGTAATGTGCCTATCTAAGAATTACACCAACCCAGTGAGTGTTAGTAAATGTTAGTAACTTAAAAACAGTTAATTGTCAATTAAGCTTAGAAAGCCCTGAATCCAGCACAGCACAGAAGGAAGGGGGAAATACCAAAGCCATCCAGAGCTCTGAAATGTGCAACAACGAAGGCACGGGGCGGAACGCAGACAAGCGGTGGAGTGGCATGGCAGACCTGGAAAAAGACAAAACCCGGAAAAGTAAAAACGTGGACAATGAATGTGAACTATGAAATACAGAAACCCTGATACAAGAAACTGTTAAAACTGTGACATGAGAAATGGACATGAACGATGAAACCTTGAACATGAAACTGTTAAAACCATAAACAATACTGTCCTGGCCAAAGGCCTGAACCCCGGAACACAACAAGATGTCAATGAAAGCTACAGAAGCCACCTGCTCATATGTGTTTGTGCACTGCTCATGCATGTGTGAACTGCTTGTCCGTGTGTGTGTGTGTGTGCGCATGTGTATGTGTGTTAATGCTGCTTACATAATATGATTACTCATTGTGATTATGGTTATTGATTTAATGATGAATATGGTGAGAAATATTGAAATATTATCCTCAACAATTGCACCTATGAGTGTTGTATTCTTTGCCCATAATTTTTTACAAGGTAAGAGAATACATTTAGTGAGATTTTTGACTATTGCTCTATGCAGAGATTTTCAAGATTATTGATATCATTGGGTTTGCAGTTTTGTCCTGACAGACCGCAGACTGTCCTATCCAGATCAAACTAGGGCGCAGCAAGCGGCTCCAAAAACAAAGATAACAAAAAACTATCCACCTCACGCCTTCCTGGATGGTTTTAGTGGTGCGTAGACTCCCTGTATAGAGTCATATAATCATACTGGGATTATAGTAATAGTACTGCAAGTATACGCAGGGAGACACACATACACACACTCATATGCCCTCACAATCATCTCTCCCTGACCGCGGTACGAAAACCTGAATAGCCTTAGATGCGGCGACGCTCAGTCCTGAAGCACAGTTGCATGGGAAAATGTGCCATTAACATTATGAAGAATGCAGCCTCACCCAGGTTCTCTGGCTGTTTCAGGGGTGTGGGCCTAGCTCCCAGTGCTGGTGTCTCACTCTGCATTTCCGATAGCTCTCCTATCTGTCTCCTAGTGTGAGAGTTCTGAATCAGTTTTTATAATGCTGAGTCACTGCAGCAAGTTTTGTGGACTAGTAGTAGCTTGGATCTTTGTTATAGTTAATCTCTTGCGGTGCCTTATTTTACCTGGTCCTATTTCGCAGTAGATTTTTGTTTTGTTGGATAAAGATAGTAAACAGCACTCTGGTCCCTGACTCTTTCCTGCATTCCAATACACACACACACACACACACACACACACACACATATTTTTCCCCCTCACTGTGTGATTATTCAGTAAATTGCGCGCGTTTGTGTGTATTCAGTAAATCACGTGCGCGCGTGTGTGTGGTGTGTGTGAGAGAGAGATCCCGATCCCGCATTCTCATAGTGAGTTTAGGTTATCACAACACCGTTTTTTAAGGTGCATATTAACAAAGTACATGTACTTCATTGCAGTACTTACAGTTTTTTTGAGAATTTGTACTTTACTCAAAAAATTTTTTTTTTACCAGGACTTTTACTCTACTACATTTGAAAGATAAAAAGTATACTTTCACTTTGGCACTGACACATACTTTGACACTGGCAACTTAGTTACCCGTTTGAATTGAAATATGAATTTAATTCATTTACGGATTATCTGTATGTGGCATATTCAAGAAAGACGATGTATCTTTGTGCAAATTGAACAGAGCCTAAACACAAACATTGATTTAAATTCTCAGTACACATCTCGAAGAACTGAGCCCTTTTATCAAAACAGTCACGTTTAATATCTAAAAGATCCAGCAGATTTGAAGAAATGAAAAACAACAATCGACTGTCGGGCACAGAGTTATATTGAAACCATCCAACTGTTGGACATGAAGATATATCTATTAAAACCCTGTCTGACTTTCGGACACATAGACATGCGTTCAACGCAATCTGTCATGCGAAAGATTCATTTTGCGTCCAGTGTCCAAGCGGCTTAATATTACTATTATTGTCACTTAGGTTTTATCGTTTTTAGTGGGGGAAAGGAATATAGCCTGATTGCTGTGATCTTGTACTGAGTTAAGATCACAAATTGAAAATAAATGTGTAATGTATCTTGCATTGGTGTCCATGCATGTTAATCCCAAAATTTTAAGCAGCAACAGCGTGTAATAATGAGAACATACTATCCATCATTTCTCTTCCCTATGATGCAGGCAGAAGAAATAAATGAGCAACCATCATATTTCATTCCAACTTCATAAGTTTGAATGATCTGACGTAGTTTCGTTTTGATATTCCATTCAAGTTCGCTCATGGTAAAAATTTGAGAATGCCCTAGCTAGCCAGCTAACTCATATTCGAAATGCTTAATATAGATGTAAGCGGTGCCGAAAACATGCCTGAAGCAGCTAAGTAAAATACAACATAAATGCATCAAGCAGATATAGGACAGCGGCTTCTTTATTTCAACACTTTAAGGGTGAGGAGAGGAGCTCATTTTATTGGTGAAGATTTGACTCGGCTCTGTTAAACCCACCTAAGCCTTTTCTCCTCCCTCTTTGCCACTTGCCCCGGCAGGAGGGACAGAGGCAGGACAGAGGAGTACTTGCGCTAGGCTACGCCGGGCACGAAATTGCAACATACGCTTGGACACACCCCATTGGCGCGGCACTCCCCCCATTCACTGTGCCGTGCTTGTGCCTGGTCTACGAATTTAGAGCCCTGTATCTTTCATTCACCTGAAAATTGATTAAAGAGCACCAGAACAAACAGTGGTTCCTTTATTCCCTCCATGCGTACTATGAAAAATACTTCATACTTGCACTTGCACTTTGGCTACTTCAATTAATTTTTTCACATAATATTTTTGGCACTTCAGTGCTTTTAATGTGAGCTACTTTAGGACATTTGCTCAAGTAATTTTCTGATAGATGACTTCATCTTTTACTAAAGTAACTTTCAGTTATAGTATCTACTTAGTTACTTTTTTCCAGTACTTTATGCGCCTCTTTCAGTTTTCTACCGCAAGTGAATGAATAATGCAGCTTCAGAACTTTGTTGTAGTAAGATCACGTAAATAATTCCAGGATAAACGTGCCTTATTGGACCTCGGTATTTCAAAAATCCTGGTTACGGCCCTGGCTTACGCACAAGGTACACTGGATCATCAGGACCTGACAGTAATTGATTTTCTATGTTCTGCAGCTTATCTACACAGATCAGCTGTTTTACATAGTCTCCGCTTCATACGGGATTGTTTATAAGAGAGCATAATTTGAAGATGAACCCCAAGCCCCATCAGAGCTGTCAAGATATTTTTATTTAAGTAGCTGAAACTATTTTAATTATCCCTTTCATCCTTGCTATCATTAAATATCAATTCGATATAATTAAAACCTTAAGAGAGAGAGAGAGAGAGAGAGAGACAGAGACAAAAAGGAATAATGACATAGGCTATATCAAAATGTTACCCATTAGAGCTCGCACAGATCAGTTCATTGCTTCATTTTATCCCTCAGACTGCTTCACCATCTGAGAGTCAGAGCTAAGCAGGGACAGGAATGGGTTGCGGCAAAGGCGAGGCGTGCAAGCATCATTAACCATTGCCAATAACTTTCTGTTCCTGATTTTATTTTATTTGTTCAATAAATAAAATAAAGTTGACTGACATTGAACCATAGTCTCTTCATTGGTGAAACATAGCTAAGCCTAAGATTTTGATGTAGCCTAAACAATAAGACCATATAACGGTGCGATTCTGATAGAGCTGCGAAAAGCATTTAGACGTCTCGCTCTGTTTCCAGTGATGCAGCCAAAAATCAGCTGCTCTAGCTCTAGTGAGATTGAGCTGCATAGGTCATATGTCGGGTTAACGTTGGCTCATGGTCGGCCATCATTCTAATGGCAACATCTCCCCAATGTCTTGCCGATTAGCTACCGATCTCCACAATGAATCTCACAGACGCATTTAGCTATGTCGGACAGGCACAGGTTGCCCTGATGTTAGCAAGACCTAATTTTTGGTCAGGGTAGTAGCCTGATATCGTTCCATAAAGCAGAAATAAAGCATCTTTACTTTTTCCTAACACAGATCTAGTTACAATGAAATCACTACTTTGGCTGTGCAGATATTTGATATATTCTGTAAAAAAAGGTAGTAGGGGAGCGCCAGTGCGAAAGTAACTCTGGACGAAAGTAATATGGCGATTTACTCGCAGCCATCCGCACTTCGATGCGTCATACTAGGTCAGCACGTGCAGCTCGCACCCCTCTCCAGACCCGCGAAAATTCTTGAGGTGTCGAGGCTTCCTCGCGGCACGAGACCGGGAAGACTGTTTTCCGCAGCGGTGAGTAAATTCAGACAAATAAACTTTCTCGATTTAAAAGATTGTCTTTATCGCTTCATGTGTCATATTTATGATGAAATGATAGGCGATTTAGTTTTGTAACATATTCTAAAGTTTGAAAAGTCAGACTTTTTCCAGTTTGGAAGCAATCCTTGTTCAAATGTCAGGAGTCACTGTTGGGACTGAAGTAGCTACAGTTATGTTCGTCCCTCTCTGCTAATGCGGCCGCATTTTATGTTTAAAAGCTCAATAAAAATGTGTGTTATGTTTTACCGACAGAAAATGCCAAGAGTTAGGGTCAGAAATACCCAGAGAGGAATGGTTGACCCGGAGGTTGACACAAGGGCCTTTTCTGATGTCCGTAGAGGCGATACTATCAGGAGGGCAGCAGATGTGCATGGCGTTTGTCATGTCACCCTGTTCAGGAACTGCTAGAGGAGGGCAGAGGCAAGAGGGCTCACAACAAAGTGAGTGGAAGTGTTGACGACCTGGACACTAGCAAAAGAAGTACCCCTTCATGGTAGTCGGGCAAGTGATCTGGGTTCCCGGCCCTCCAGCGCCTTTCCCAAGTCTGTGAGGGATACAGTGTTCTGGTGAGGATGCAGGGGAGAATACATCAGGAAAAGGTGGATTCTGGATGTCCACAGTCCATGATCCAGTAAAAACTGATTTGTCCTGTGGCTCTGGGGAAGGCAGCATAGGTGAATACTCGATGTTTTCATGAGAATGTTCACAAATATCCAATTGTGCCTGTGAAAATTCAATGTGAGGGGAAAAAAAACGCATAGTGTCAAGGCTGCGTCTAGTTCTTGACTTGTGCATCCCCGATCTACAGCGATATGGCTGGCCATTTCTGTGCTATGGGAATGGAGGAAATCCCAAATTACCTGTAAGGCCTGTTTGTGCACAAACATTTGAGGTTTGACCTTTTGCTTGTACGACATACATGCTGTGAGTACTTTGTTCACTTCAGAGGCGTTTTGAAGTTACTGAAAGTCCATGAGTGACTAAGAAAAAATAAAGACTGAGATTAAGTGAAGAATTCTACTTTGACGTTCTTTCAATTTTCCCTTGAAAAATATATTTTTTAAAACCCATGGGGAACCCTATTTAATACTGGGTTTGTTTTTAAATTCGTTTTGCCTATGGAGGACATTTTACATAGTTTTAGAATATGTAATTGCCCGGCTGGGGACTTGGGTTGGAAATTTTATTATTATTTTTATTTAACCTTTATTTTGCCAGGAATAAATCCCACTGAGACACAAAATCTCTAGTCCAATGGAGTCCTGGCCAAGACAGCAGCATAAAAGTTTCACACAGAAAACAGACAATGAGAAGGCAAAAACTACAAGAATAACACATTAACCGGTTGTAGCAGTAAAACATTGACATGCTCTTAAGTAAGCTTTAATTCTGGTATTAAAAACGTGTAAACTTATGCGATGATCCAGTTTAAGATAATTCTGTAGCTTGTACCGAGATGAGGGAGCAATAACAGAGAAGCTCGATTATCAAAAACAAAGCGAGTTTGAGGGATGGCAAACATGATGTGTCCTTAAGAACAAAGATTAAAACAGCTTACATTTTTTGGAGTCAGCAGAGAACATAGATACAAAGGCAGGTCATGCAGGATGGCCTTATACAGGAAGATGTACCAATGTTCCATTCTTCTATTGTATGATGAAGGCCAGCCAATTTTCTCATACAGAATACAATGATGCAAGGGGGAACCCAGATCAAAATTAAATCGCAATGCAGCATGGTACACAGAGTCCAACATTTTCAGAGATGTTGCGGTCGAGTGCACATTAAGAACATCACCATCGTCGATTACCGACAAAAATGTTGCTTTTTCCCTTGCGACAAAGGAAAAACAGTCGTTGTTTCGAAAAAAGAATCCTAATTTTACCCTCAACTTTTTTGTTACTCAATATGATGATTAAAAGACAGGTTTTCATCTTGGAGGAAACACAAGTATTTATATGTTAGTACACATTCAATCACCTCATTATTCAGAGTTAAAATCTGATAACCGTCTTTGATTTCCTTTTTAGACCTTGTGAACAACATCATTTTTGTCTCATTTGCATTAAGTACCAGCCTTAATCTACATAGTGCATTGAAAGACAAATTGCAGAAGGAGCAAAAACTAACCCCAAGCGCTTCTTTCAGTACTGTAGCAGAAAAAGGAAGGCCAAAGAGGAGGTGAAATGCATAAAGAATAAATATGTATCGCTGCTATATGATAACAAGGATATTGCAGATACCTTAAAAAGTTACTTTGTTGAGAATTTTTCCTCAGAGCGGGTTTTTATTGAGCCAGAGGGCATATCCACTGCTCAAGATTATTTAGAGGAAATTGTGGTAAGGGATAACAAAGTAAAAGACAAGCTGCATAAACTAAGGGCAGATAAGGCGGCGAGTCCTGATGGCCTATATTGTAAAGCCCCACAAAACAATACCAACGACGGACATTGCAGTGAGGTGAAGGATTCACGTGTTCTTATTGACTAACTTCAGTTCAAGCATTTTCCTGGCTGGTGTGAATCACAATATAATGGATATTTTTCTCCGTCCAAAGACGGGGCGTAGAAACGCAGCGGTTACAATCAATCTGACTCCATCAAACAGTTAAAATACCAAATTTAGTTGTATCCTCGTTAAATATCTGACTCCAAATTAGAATTAGAATTGATAGTTTTGGGACAGCAATCTCGAGACAGCTATGCCATCAGACTTGGCAGTGGAAGCCATCATTGCTCAGCAAATACGCCCCCAGGGTTAATAAGCGCAACTGTCCTGGCTTAATTCGACCATAATTCCATTGGTTAGAGGGAAATACCATGATAGCAGCATCGAGGCATAAACAAAGTAGCACGGAGCGTGAACGTATCACGAACTCAGGTTTATGTATACCCAAGGGCCCCTTAAGGGGTCTAACCGGGTGCTGGCTTAATTATGCGCCAAAAGGGCACCTTATAAGAGCTAAATCCCCAGGACTGGTATTACACGAACCCTTGAGGGGTAGAACATAATCCCACATCTAACTTAGAAGCATCGTTACCTACACAAGACTTGGTAGGACTTTCCCCTTAAGTCCCGGTCACAACAAGGCTAGAAATATACGTGTTATGAGTCATGGAAATCACACTAGCTGGAAAAGGAATAACAATGATTTAATCACCAGGTAGGCACAAACTTGGATCAAACAAATCAACGCTAAGCCAATTACCAGTTACAGATAATTGAGGAAGAAAATACATATATTCATACCTGGAGAAGATAAAGGCCACGCAATACCAGACCGCACCACGTGGTCTGGGAGGAATTCAGATGCCACTCCAATCCGCCCGCCCACGCACAGGCCTAGGCGTGCGGAACAGGGTGGGATGAGATTCCCCCGTACTCACCCTTCGGTGTGACAGATCTTAATAGAAGAGAAAAGAAGAAGAGACCCGTTCGGTTAGAATCTCCCTCCTTTAAAGATTCCAAACCACGCCTCTGAACAAAGTGGGCTTTCCCCATCAAGGTAGCCTCTGTTGCCGGCGGTCAGCGGCTGGCGGGAGAAAGGAGAAAAGAGAGGAAAGACTGCCTGCACGATAACATAGGGATTTTGAGTAGCCGTCCACTTCCTTGCGCAACGAGCCGCGACGGACCACCCCTTTTTTAAACCAAGACAACTTGAGTGTAATTTGAGAGCACATGCTTTTGCCGAAGCTAGTCGGCAAAACTCCAAGTACATCTTTACCATCTAGCAAATGATTGATCGCCTGTAGTTGTTCGTTCTTTAGAGTAATCTTTCGGTCGTGAATTTCAAGATATTCTAGCGATTTCTTTATCAAAGCGTCGTTCTCTACATTCCCCATCTTTGTTCTGGCAGTTTACGGCGTAACCATGCGTTGTGTTACATTCGATGACAGTTCAATTTTGATTGACACCTCTTAAGCCAATCAGTAATTCCCGTTCACTGGTGAATGGACAACGGAAAAACCCTAAGTTATCTTGCAGGCGGTCTTTCCTCTCCTTTTTCCCGCCAGCCGCTGACCGCCGGCAACACAGGCTACCATCGAGGTGATAATATTATTTTGCCTAGAGAGAGGTGAGCGAGATTTGACCACTATAAGATCTTCCCAAACGGGATTATCCATAATTTTAAGGGAAATGAAACATGTTCCATTCAACTCCTTGGATTCTCCTGAGAATAAAAAGACCAAACATAATAGGAATGTGTGCTAAAATGATGCAGTTGTCATGGAAACGCCTTAAAATGGAGTATTATAGTCCAATTGTGTTATAAATATATAAGTGGTTTCTTTATAGGATATTGAACATAAACATATTATGAATTTGACAGAGATTTAGATTGTTTTAAACAGATTAATGTACCTGAGCTTTAACTTCAGTGGGGACCGTGATATAACTCTGAGGAACACTGGGCAGCCTGGACGTAATGGCTCCGGCTTCCTGCTGTGAACAGAATAAAGGATGCCACTCTCACCGGCAGGCTGTAAGACCCACTTAGATTGTAAAAGTTTACTGCTGGCTCTGGAACTATATCAACCAAACATTCAGATTTTACACGCGTAATGAGCATGTGTTCCAACAATATTATTTTTGACATTTGACGTATCTGTTATGAGCGAAATCAACTAAACATTCAGGTTCTACAATATCCTAGAGTGCTCGGGGAAGTTAGTGAGATCATCTTTATGCCGCTATCCGCCATCTTCAGACGGTCTTTAGAAACTGCAGAAATACCAATTGATTGGACGTTGGGCAACATAATTCCAATATATAAGAAAGGGGACCGTACTAAGCCAGGAAATTACAGACCAGTCAGTTTAACTTGCATTGCATGCAAAATACTGAAATCTATCATAAAAAATGAGCTGTACTTATTTCTTGAACGTAATACTATCTTGAGCGATAGTCAACATGGTTTCCGTCAGGGAAGGTCATGCCTGACAAACCTTCTGGAATTTTTGGAGAGGCCACCAAGACTTATGACCAGAGCAGGTCCTATGACATCATATACTTGGATTTTCAGAAAGCATTTGATACAGTATTGCATATGAGACTAATGAATGAGCTCCACTTGAGTTGCAGGAGGTATTCCTGAGTGGATTCAAAACTGGTTGCTGGACAGAACACAAAGAGTCAGTGGTATCTCATCTGAGCTAGGTATGGTGAGGAGTAGCGTCCCCCAGGGATCGGTGCTGGGACCCCTGCTGTTCCTCATCTACATTCATGACATTGATAGGTATATTGAGTATCAGTAACATTTTTAAGATGGCGAACTGGAATGGAGTGTCTCTGAGCCCATTCCCTATCCATCAAACATTCTACTGCCCCAGTGTCCAAAAACGCATTAATAAAAATCATATGTGTCCCCTTAGTCAATTCTACACGAATTAAAGTACGGTGGAGAAATTGATTCTGACCCTCTAGTGCTCCCCATACCACTAGGGGCGCTTCCCGTTTCCCTGAAGCTCAGGACAGCGTGGACAGATGCCCCGGCTTACCACAATTATGGCAGATAATATGCCTGCGACCGTGCTTACGAGCCCTGCTATTAAATAAGCCATTAACCTGAATAGATTCATCAGGAGTGGATGTCTCCGTGGGCGGAGTTAGGACTGTGTGAACGTTACGGGGAATACTAACCCTGTAATCAACAGTACCCAATGCATAAAGTTTCTCCTTCTCACGTTCACGGAGGCGATTATCAATTCGCACAGCCGTATGAACCAACGAATCTAGGGAAACACAAGGCTCCAATGCTGCCAAAGCGTCTTTAACATCCTCACCCAGAGCATGAATAAAAACTTTCATTAAGGGCGCTTCCGCCCAGCCAGTTTCAGTAGCTAACGAACAAAATGTGATAGAAAAGTTAGCGACACTCTCAGATCCTTGCTTAAGATGCATTAAACGTGTTGCCGCGTCTTGACTACGAACATTCCTGATCAAAAACTGATTCCATAGCTCTAAACAGGGCTTCCACAGTATTCAGGGCTGGTGAATTAGATCAGATTAGTGGACCCACCCAAGTCAGTGCAGTATCAGTCAACAGGGATGAAATAAATGACTCTCGAGACTCCTCTTTAGCGAACCGTGAAGGTTGGTCTTTAAAGAAAATTTCGCATGGCGCAATAAAGTCCTTACATTTCCCTGCTTCACCTCCATATCTTGAAGGCATTTGCAGATTCGGTTCTTGTTAGGAGTTCAAAGATTGTGCTTGTGCAACGTTTTGTGTTATCTCCATGAGGGAGAGTAAAGCAGCCTCCATTCTTTGAGTACTACTTTCTTGTAAGCTTAGTCTCTCTGCAAACTCTGTCTGTTGTGCATTAAGAGCCGAGAGACCCTTGCCATGGGCAGAAAGAATAGCTTGTTGGTTAGCTACCACGTTCTCAAACACAGCTGCGGCTGACGACTCCATGTCTAGCTAGTAAATGTGGAGTTTCAGATGCCATGGCAGGCGAAGGTGCACCAAGCACGGAGCCGGCACAGCTGAAAGTGATAGAACGAGAATGGAGGGGTTTAAGAGCTTACGTTTCTAAATACACAAAAGATTTTAGTGCCAGAAACAAGGCGAGCAACTACAGAGGAAAAGAAATCTCAATGAATGAGAAAAACAATTGTGCCATAAAATCCCTGAAGAAGCAGACCTTTTCAGAAATGAAGATAATATATAGTCTGACAAACCCTGACTAAAGATTTCTCAAGCCAAAGCGAGTAACTTAGAGAGCAGACACTCCAGCAAAGGAGGCGTGGCGACCTCCGGCTTAAATAGACTCTGGGGAATGACCGCCCAGAAATAATCAGCCATCTGGGTGAAGAATCCGATGGGGAAAGAATATTATGTCATCAGGCACGACTGTAACAAAGAAAGCAAAAAGCACATACACAAACCATGACAGAAGAATGAAATACTGCTTTCATACCCGAAAGGACTCGACGTGTACGGAGAGTTTAAAAGATTTTTTATACACACTTTGAACTGAATGCATTATAGAAATTAAAGGATGCAATAGAAGTTTCATTTAAAAATGTTTCTTAGCAGTCAAGCTGTCACATTTCAGATGCAGAACAAAGATGTCTCCCTTGTGTTTTTATTGGTGTTACTTGACGTGAACAAACCAATATTACTGCAAGAGATTCAATTTGCTTAAGGAATTTATTGATCAAAGAATAAAGCTAATGCATTAAAAAAACACAAACTGTTTTTTAATTAAAAATATTTATTTTTACATGTAGATTGAACAGAACTCTTATTTAGTAGCTAATATTCTCATTTACTAATAGCACACCATCACCCCAGGATAAAGGTTACAGATAGATAGATAGATAGATAGATAGATAGATAGATAGATAGATAGATAGATAGATAGATAGATAATTACTTAATTGATCCCCATAGGAGAAATTCAGGTGTCCGGCAGCAAAAAACACATCCACCAGTACACATTCATCAATAAATAATTAAAATTCTAAAACGTTACTAACAATAGTAATAAAATGCTCGTGTTAAGTTCAGACACATCTGTTGCAGTCTTATAGCCGAAGGAACAAACAATCTCTTAAAATGCTCTGTTCGGCAGCGCAGTGAGAGGAGCCCGTTGCCACGGTTACTCCTCTGAGCTGCCATAGTGTCATGCAGAGGATGTCTGGAGTTGCCTAGGATGCCCTGCAGGCAATATAGAGGCCTCTAATATATAGAGGCAAAGCTAACTCCGATGCACATGTAAGAAAGGGTGTAATTCCATCAGGACCAGCACACTTCCTGCCATGGAGCTTCCTCAGCTCCACATGCACCTCCTCCACTGTGAAGGTGGTCACAGCAGCAGAAGTGGAACAGCCGCTGGCTGGAGCTGAGCAGGTCACAGCACCTGAGGTGGAACAGCCGCTGGATGAAGCAGAGCAGGTCACAGCAGCAGAGGAGGAACAGCTGCTGGGTGGAGCAGAGCAGGTCACAGCAGCAGAGGTAGAACAGCTGCTGGGTGGAGCAGAGGCGGAGTTCATAGCAGCAGAGGTGGCACAGCCGGTGGTTGGAGCAGAGGTGGAGGTCACAGCAGCAGAGGTGGAACAGCCGGTGGGTGGAGCAGAGCAGGTCACAGCAGCAGAGGTGGAACAGCTGCTGGGTGGAGCAGAGGCGGAGTTCATAGCAGCAGAGGTGGCACAGCCGGTGGTTGGAGCAGAGGTGGAGATCACAGCAGCAGAGGTGAAACAGCCGGTGGGTGGAGCAGAGGTGGAGGTCACAGCAGCAGAGGTGGATCAGCAGGTGAGTGGAGCAGTGTTGTTGTTCTGCAGTTTACCCTCAAGTCGTAGTTTTTACTCCCTCCTTGCTTGTCTCAATGACCTCATTAAGTTATGTTGGACAGTTCTCTCTTTGTTTCGATAAGCAGCTCAAAAGGCATGTTTCTTTAAGTTCAAAATATGTTTATTTTCATTTTTGATTCATGGTTTATTGTTTGGAAAACAGCGTACAGTTCTCCTTGGCACTGCAACATCTGTGCAAAACTTGATGTAATCAGTGACACAGTCCACATTGATGTCACCCCCTGAGCCCAAAAGTGTGTTCCAATCAGAAGATTCAAAGCAGTCTCTCAGAGCATCACAGGCCTCTGGGGTCCATTGTCTAAATTATCTACTGATTATGGGCATCCTCATTACACATGGCTTATATGATGGTCTAAGGTGGATCAGATTGTGATCAAACTTTCCAAGAGAGGGCATTGCCACTACACTCTAAGCATTTTTTACATTCACGTAACAAAGGTCTAAAATGTTGTCGTGCCTTGTAGGACAGTTTGCATACTGTGTGAAACCTCCTAAGTGTGTGCTTACATCCACATGATTGAAATCCCCAGATATTGCAATCAGTGCTCCTGAGTGTTGTGCCTGGATTTTTGCGACTGCCTCCTGCATGACGTTACTCACAGTCGCTGGCTCTGGGTGAGGAGGAATGTAAATAACCATGGCGAGAATATGGGGGAACTCCCGTGGAAGATAGCAGGGCCTAATACTGACCATTAAAAGCTCTTCATCCCGACAACAGCTCTTTTGTTTCACGGTTATATGACTGGAATTAAACCATTTGTTGTTTCCAAGCATGGCAAGTCCACCACCCTTCGCTTTACCGCACACTTTCGTACCTCTGTCAGCCCTGACGAGAGTGAAGCTCGTGATGCTAATAACTGAATCGGGTATGTTGTCATTCGGCCATGATTTGGTCAGAAGATAAAGGCTACTGTCACAGTAAGCTCTGTCACACTTCAGCAGCGCCTCAAGTTCCTCGGACTTATTTTGAAGTGAATTGACATTCCCCATTATGATCGATGGTACAAATAGTCTGTGCCGGTACCTCCTAGCCTTTAACCTAGCTCCAGCTCTGCATCCTCGGTAGGGCTTCTTGATCTCCGGGAGGATCAGGTGTTTAATCCCACTCAGTTTTCGTCTTAGCTAAAAAAACTCATCTCTCGAGTACTTAAACATGCACATTTTCAACAACAAAAAAAAAAACCCCACACTTTTCCACCTCAAACACTTAGCTACTCGGACTTGCTGCCACCGCGGTTAGCGTATAAGATTTGAACAGAAAGCTTTGCATTGATTTGCAGTGATCCAGGAAAAGTGGTCTCAAATTGTGCCTTGAAAATGTCCAGAGGTGTCAAATTTCTTCACTCATTTAATCAGTTTTTTCTTTGTTTGTCACCTGACTGTATATGGCATACTGAAGAGGAATTGTGAGTCTGAGTGTTTATTTTTCATGTCTCCTTGTCAGTTTGGTTCTGTGTAAATCACAACCCCGTATCTGCTTATTTTGTTCACTACCAGCAATACTGAATTGATCCTCTGGCACAAAATGACGTCAGCGTTTGTCACATGGTATTTTGGCTGAGAAATTCGAATATCATCTTTGAGGGCAAATTGTCACAATTTTGAAGGCTTGTAAAATAACTTATTTTCACCCTAAACGTCATAAACTTTGGAAGCGCGTATATCAAACAGTGCACTTGTATGAACATGTGTAAAAAATTTACTTTGTGGGCATTATAAATCCAGTGCCCTTTACCTAATGAGTAATTTATTAATTGGGGAGTTTCTCGTGGCTCTCTGTATCTATAGAGATCTGATATGCTCTGTTTACCTAGACTTGTGACAAGAACTCAGTGGCTTTTTGGAGGTGATATGGGATCTTAATCTTAAAAATGGCAAAGTACATTTTTTAAATAAATGTGCCTACAAGTCAGGTCTTTCCATCAAATATTCATTTAACTAGTCACTTCTGGACATGGAATCTCTATTTATGCTTACTGAAGGGTGAGGGGCCATCTCCTGCCAGGCCTGTGGAAATCTGGAGTGCGTTCATTAGGCCTGTTTGGTTATGTTTCCTCACAGACGATTTTGAATGAGTTGTTGGCAGAGAACTTCAGGCAACAGAAGCTAAGGCATCCGAGGAGGTGGTGTGCCGCTAACATTCAACACGGCAGGATACATGAAGCTGTTTCAGTGCAGCATGTGCCAAGGTATTTTGAGTGACTTTTCCTTGATTCTCCTGTCATGTTATCAGTTAACTGCCAATGAAAACTGTATGTTTAATACGATATGTTCGGCTAACTAACCACTAACAAAAACTGAATGATCAATGAAGTGTATTAAGCTATCAATACCATGAACTAAAGTTAGAGTGATATTGAATGTGACCCTAGGTCTTTCTGATCTCCTCTGCCCTCAGTTTCCCTTACTGATCAGGAAAGTTTCTGGCGCATAATAACTTTAGAGTTCCTAAGCATTACAATCAACAGTGGACATGAAAACATCTCCCCCAGCAGAAAAATTGCAATGCATTCACAAAATCTTGGACTCCTTCACTTCAGCCAAAATAAATGATAAAACATCGGGCACTGTGCACCCTAGGTCACGTAAATGTCATCATTCCCTAAAGCCATTCCTTCATTTCAATGCTGCTTGATTTGGCCCCTTCAGTTTGAAATCTGAATGATAAAGTTACATGGGATGAGGGTAGTGTTGGTCATTATTGCTAGACTGGTGGAATGGCAATTCATTTTTATACGCTGCCAGGCGACAGCCCAAAAGGGGGATTATGTCATGGTGCAGTCTGTCTGTCTGTCTGTCTGTCCGTCCATCGACCATATTGGAAGATACTTGGCTGGTGAAATCAACAACAAATCAAGAAGAAAATCATAGAACATCCTTGAAACTTTGCACATATATTGCAGGTAGACTCATGATATGCATATCACAGTCGCGACTTTGACAGGGGATGTTGTGCTCAGAGAGTGCTCTTGTCTACAATAACATAGTGCATTCCTCTGATTCAATCTTTCTCAAGGATGGCATACCTTCTGTGGGTTTGGGGGGGGGAGGGTTCTATTAAAGCCAATGATTCACGAGTAAGCAGCCAGATCAGTTATATGAATGTAATACATCCTCCGCATACCATAAGATTTATTCCATTACAGTTGCCTGCCATGTGTGGGTCACTCTTCGCAGATGCATTACGGTTTTATGTTAAAATGAAGCGGTTGTGGGTTTCATCAATAAAATCTGCTCCTCACCAACTGATATCATAGCATTCATGAGACAGATTACCTGGCTATCCGTGATGCTCAATGTCATTATCACTGCATGACATGTGCCCGGCAGTCACAACATAATAGTCAAATTTTTATCTCATTTTAATTTCCGGATCTTCCGGAGTCTGTTTCCGGATGTCAGCCTATTTCCCACCCCAGTCCCCCCTCTCAATTAATTAACTTAATATTATGTGAGGATCCTGTGAAAATATGCTTAGTTTCAGTCAGATGTTACACGAGGAAAAGTTTACCTGTTTCCCCACACAAATCTTATGACTTTGCTTGGTCTACTTCTGCTTTATTTTGCATGTCAGTCAATGTCCCTTTAAAACACTTGCTTATTACTACTGTGTGTGCTGTCCTTTGTTTTTACATGGATTTCCGACACTAAAAACCAAAGCAGATTCGCACCATGGTTACTGGGATTCAGTTCCATGTTAGATGTTTTGACCCCTCCTTTCCCAGGCTTTTCCGTAATCCCGCAATAAAATTGCTATTGAAAGGAATCCAATGTCGAAATCTTGGTTTCATCATCATCTGTAGAAAGTTTTCAAAAAGTGCAATCTTTCCCCACGACACTACATCTGTGTAAGCTCTGCTTCGCTGGACCCCACCCTGGGCTCCACTGTACTTTTCATGCAAAACCTCCCTGTTTTCTAATTCCGGTGTTGGCAGCTCTGCTTCAATGATCTCTCGTGCAGCTTATTACTGAAGACGCCTGGTGGAAAGATCCCATCCCAAGCAAGCTGTCTCATCAACCTGCTATTGTGTGATTAAACCAAATGCAAATTGGGCCTCGTCTACTTTGAGGTTACATTATTATTATTAGTCCATATCTACCACATCCGCCCTTCAGAGCCCGTGCACACCAAGTAAATGATGAGATTAAAGTGTGAGGGAAATGTTCATCCATTTAATTGGCTTGCATGTCACTGACAGTTTGCTTGTTTTTCAACATTGAGAGAGTCAAATATTTACATTGCTCCAGCAGTAATTGAACGGAGTTAGCTTTTCGCTGTTGCGAGAATCTTGCATTTGCCATACATAATTAAGAAAAATTTATTCTCAGATTTATAAATCCGGAGGTGAGTGGTCATATAATGGATAATGTAAACATGCTTGTTTTATAGCAGTGGAGGAATGTGTTATGCTGTTCTGTGCAATAACCTTGCGGCCCTTTTCATGCTCTCGCACCCATTATTCATCAGTCTCTGAAATTCAATGTCTGTGAAGTGCATGTTTCTCTGTGGGTAGAATTTCCAGTGTCATACACTGCTGGAAAAGTGTACTAATACACTTGTGGTTTTTGCATTGTTTTAAACTAAACCTTAGTTTAGTGTAATTTATGTTCAACAATTTTAAGGGGTTTAACTTACGTGTATAACCTGCGGTGGAACATTTACTCCCTTCTTCATCATTTCGGCTTTTTGAATATTTGTCGCACTTAAAAGTCTCAGATGCTTAAATAAAAATAAAAGTGAGACAAAAGCAAATGGACTATACAGTTTTGAAAGGATAATTTCCTTTACTTGAGGGAAAAAGCTATGCAACTCCAACTGCCCCAGTGTAAAAAAGTGACTGCCCCCTTAGATACTCAATTAGCTCATTTAATTGATCATTCTCATAAATTTGACACATCCTCACTTTATTACTGCCAGCCCTCTTACTTTATAACTTCACTTAAGTGGAACCATTCGAGAAACATGTTGTCACAACCTGACCTGATTGGTATCAAACCAGGGATGTGGAGGTTTCAGGCGAGCAATTAAACTAAGAGTACAGGGCAGTTGTGTCTTCAGGACATGTAAAACACCAGTATACATGGGATGTAAAAGACCTGGATGAAAGGCTTTCTACACGCAATCATTTTTCCACACTATACAAATAAGCCACAGTACAGAGACCAAGATCAAGATGTTGGAATTATTTTTCAAGCAAAACATTAAAACCACTCACAGACGAAGCAAATAACTAGTGGTATTTTCTCACAGATGCAAGGGGAAGCCAAGCTTCCGCACTTTTTCAGGACCGTAGCTGTCACTTCAATAAAATCAGTTTGTTTTACAGTTCCGGTAATTCTGTGCGCTGTTTCTGCCATCTCTTCTCTATTTCTCAAGGAGTATTTTACAATTAGTGACACAGCACCCCTTCAAATGTTGCGAGGTAAATATGTGGTGAAACTCTGTATTCCGCTCTTACTGTAGACTAATATCTTGCCCCCGGGGAAGCCAAACGAAGTTGGCGTCTCTTAGTAAAGGATTAACCAATCAGAAAAGGCTGTCACATACTGTAGGCCTACAGATACAAAATTTTCTGTCTTGTGCGGTCACAGGAATCCATTTATAGAACAGAATATGTCCTGTAAATGTATAGTTGGATTGATGGAATCCTTAATTAGTATGTGACTCTGAGCTGTCCATTTTATTATCAACGGAGGTATCCATAAAAATTGAACAGAAGATACTGAGTGAAAGCACAGAATTTTCTGTTTTTAGTAGAATAAACTGTCTGTAAACATTTCTGAAAAGAAGTGGCTAAAAATGCCCTGGTATTTTGTTTTGCCCAAGATATCAGATGATGCCTATTACCAACAGCTTGCAAAGCAAAAGATCGTATGGTTTCAATTAGATGATTATTTCCGAAGAAAATATATTGTTAATGAATTCTGGGCCGCTCCCAAAGTGGAGGACTGTATTTGGCAAAACTGTGGAGAGGAGATCAGGGCGAATGTGATGTCGGACTTGGTCTGTGATTGTGCGAACGTTTGGCGTCCCCAGGTGGCGAGACTCAGGGTGGGGCTTGCGTCTCTAGTCGGAGTTTGTGTGGCTCCTGAGCCCCCCGGGGTCCCAATTGATGGCTGTTTCTTGCTTCCTTCTTGGAGAGGGGAAGGGTGGGAGGGACATAGAAATGAGACGAGTGGGGATTGTCGTTCATTAACGTATGTTAGCGGGAACTCCCTATAATAAATTGATGAAGATATTATATTGCCAGCTAGATGGCTTTATAATCTTAAGGATAACTTTATAGGTGACACAACTGCATAGCTTGTGTACAGTATAGCAGTGTAACTCAGCTCCAGTAAGATATCCTGATTGAGTCTGTGAATTAATGCTTCTTTATGACATTATCGAATCCATTAAGTGCATTATATCAGGGGATCTAGTTACAATAAATTGGCTATTAAAGTGGCAATGTGTAAACTCCCTCCCCCCCAAAAAAAGCACACGGATCAGAGGTTTTGTCAGACAGACCTTACATGGTAAGCAATCATTCAGTTTTCATTTTCAACGTGTCTAACGTGCAAGGGATGGGACCAGTACAGCTTTGAAGAGGGACAAATGGTTACAGCCTGACAAGTGGATCAGGGCATCTGGGAAAAGGCAAGGCTTCATGAGTGCCCTCAGTCAGCAGTTGTAAATACAACCTTATTTAAACCCCTTTGGTGATAGAGTCATTTAGTTTACATAGAAACCCTCACCTGCAATACAGCTACACTGCTGATATTCATCTCTCCTCCCAGTTGTCTATAGCGCTGGTAATCGCTAGTTAGTCCTGCGTTTGGAGAGTCAAAAGAACAGAAGCAGTCTGTCTGTGTGCGTATCGTCACACGCAGCTCGTGAAAAAATCAAGCCCATAGACCCCATGAAACAGCCACAATTACCCAGACGGCACCAATGCATCTTGCTTGCTTTGCATTTCCTTGGTTAGACAACCTTTGTTTTTGTTGCAAATACTTCTGCCTGTACAGATACAGTATTTTGCATATTCTCCTCAACATCTGCTAGAAGCAGAGTGATCTTTGAGTGAGGGAAGAAGTGGGAAATGAAGTAGACAAAGAAGAGAATGAATTTTGGTTTTAAATGCTAGCGCTTGAATGTCATGTGTCAAGAATTCTGATCCATAATGGTAACCAGGAGATTGGATGCCACGGTGTAAAGACAATGGCAACGGCCTGCATTCAACTATACGGTTGCCGGAAGTGGCAATTTGACCATTTAATTCAATTCCAAACTATAAAATCTCCCATAAAACATGCCCACATGAAAAAAAATGAATGCATCCATTCTGTTAGAATATATTTTGCAAAATGAAATAACACCAGAATGTTAATTTTATTAAGTTTAATTTGTATTTATCAATTAAACATACCATTGCAAATAGCTAGTAAACCATGATTATTGCATATACTTATAGCATTATTATCATGTCTCCCGTGAAAGCGGAGGACATACTGTTTTACCCTTTGTCTGTAATTCCGTGATTCCCTGACTCCGTACGTCCAAAACATTTACAAGATATGACAAGGAAATGGTAAATACTCAATCTTTTTAACAAAACTTGGTAGATGTTTAGAACTAGTGGTGTACTGGTGCCTTTTGCTGTTTTAGTGATTCTGGGATCTGGGGGTGGGGGACATCACAGGGCAGCACTTACACATCACTCGAGTTTTTCTGTGGAGTAACAACCATCAAAGATCCCTCTCGCATTTCAGATTCATTTAGCATAACTCAGAAGGACAAATATAATCATATGCACCTCCTGATTATTATAAAACATTACATTTTACCAATTATCATACATTTCTGCATTAAATTTCCAAAAGCAGCCAATTTTTCCTAACTGAAAGTAATCATAACAAATAAAGAACAAAGCACTACAGTAAGTTAAAGCTATAGAAGCATAAAAAAAAATAATGCAATACTAATACTAATTAAATAAGAACTCAGCTCATCAGCGGCATTGATACAGTTTGGCTATCAATCATTATGTGCCTTTGTCACAATATATACTGACACAAACACACACACACACACACACACACACACACACTGTAAGATCAGCCATCTAGCTCACTGGTCTAATTAGACTTGGACTGCAGTCCTCACTCCTCATCATTACCTGCAGCTGCTTGTCATTTCCATCGAGTGTTAGCAGTGTGCTATTTAAGACTGAGCTCCGCACGCAGTCATTGCAAAGTCCTGTAACCACATGTATGTGTTGTATTCTAGTCTTTGTATAAGACATATATATTCCCGCTTTTTCTGTGCATCGATTATAACTCTTTATAATTAGTGCAGTTACTGTTTATTCTAGCACTTTGTATTACGGAACCTCGATTCTTGTTGTTTTCTATTTGTAACACATTTTTATGGCAGCTAATGTCCACTGTATAACCAACAGTGTAACCTCAATTCTTATTTGTTTTGTACTGCTTCATTCGTGCCTTCTGCTGTGCAGTAGGCATAATAAATACTACCAAGTTCATCCTTGTACCTGAGTCCAGTCCTCAACTTCCTGTCCTCTGTGCACATCAATTGTGTACAAAGCACTATCCTTACACATGCACACACACGCACACGCACGCACACACACACAGTGCGTCCTTGTGCTCTCGTTGTCCATAAAGATCTCAATCTAATATTAAAATGCATTTTCACTGCACTGCTAGTAGCTTTTTTTCATTTGTAAAGGTAACACCTACTTTACAAACCCTACTGAACAATGTCAGAAAGTTTAAAAATAGTGGCAATGCCACTGTGCCCGCTGGCTCGAATGTGCAAGGATAGCGCCCCTTATTGGCCAAAGTAGTGGGCCGATTGGGCTGAAAATCGAACTCGTCTGAGACCTTATGGTCAAAAACCCACATATGCAATATCAAAAGGCTAGCTCAAAAACTGAAGGCGCTAGAGCGCAGACAAGCCCAAAAGTTTACGCACTGACGCACACGCGCGCACTCACGACAGACCACCACTTGGGACCCCAAGCACGGCATCAGCACGGCACCCTTGGGGGCCAAGTGGACTAAAAATTATAAGCATTTTTCAAAAATGGAAGTGAAATCAGACAAGCTTTGGATAAACTGCTTAGAAATGTCGAAGAGTGGGTATCATAAGCTGCTGTGATTTGTTTTCAAAGGCACCGACAATTTAATGCAGTGCTAATGCATATGCTCAGGGTTATGTCTGATAAGTGGCTTACTATTAGGCTTCTGACCAGTGCAAGATGTGGGCCGTCCAGCAGCTGACTGATGTGACATTAGAAGATGAGCATGATGTAATCACATTTCCTGACACATCCCTTCCTCTATTTTTGCATGATAAAAAGTTTTGTCACATTGACAGATTACAGCGCACAGTCTGCCAACCTAATAATCGACCTGTCACAGTAAATCAGCAATAATATTCAGCTCATAACACCGTTATGGCACAATTAATTGAATTCAATTTGATTCTATTAATAATATAAAACTGTCAGTTTTATAAATCTATTTGATGTGCTGTACCATCTCAGTCAGTAATGATCGTCAATTGTCTGTGAGACATTTTGCTTTGATTTTATTTAACGTTTATTGTGACAGATGGCAGTGTGGAGTTATGCCGTTTTAAGATCCTTTGAGAAGTAGCAGAATCAAATGGGATGAAGAAACACACATTTCAATACAGTTAAAGTTTTTGGAGAGAGAATAATGAATGTACCATTGGAACAGTAGCTCTGGGAAAGCCGATACAGTGGTACTGAGCACCAATTTGTGTGAGCACATCTCGTGCCAGTGCGAACCTCCTGTTACTCTTCACATTTCCAGACTTTTATTTCGCAGTGATATTAGTTTGGTTAAATTAATGGGCTAGATCAATTATCTCTTTGGCAATGTCCTCACTAGATTGCGAAGGCCACTTTATCCAATTAATTCATACTGTGCCAGGAGCCTCTTGCCATTTTTGAGATAATTAGAAATGTTTGTGGTTTTTTTTTTTTTTGCCCTCCATTCCGCTGCAAGCAATGAGGTAATTCTCAACGACAGCACAAAGGGGACTATTTACCAGTTTCTGTCGGCTTCGCAGAAATACCTCGCACTTATTCTTTTTTCTCTCACACCCACCCACTTTGTCATGTATTTATTTCTTTATTTATTTTTTTTAAATTTCTCTTGATGCAGCATGACATGTTGGCAGATGCATCTGTTCAATCTTGAGGCCTGGAAAAGTGTGAAACATTCCATTGCCCCGTCCTTAAAGGAGGATAATCATGGAAAATCTCTTCACCACTATGTATTCAATAGTTAAATCCTATTCTGAAAAACCAGTTTCAAGTTATTCAGTGCACCATAGCAGACGTATTCACTGGTCACGGGCCTAATGAGATGCGAGATCGTGACATCAACGTAACGGCTGGTTGGTTAATTCTGGCTGTGACACCAGCATCATTAATTCGTTCGCGGAATCAGTAATGGTCGATATTGCACACGGTGAGGTCGATATTGCATGTGCAGTGATCACTTTGAGGATATGTACGAATGAGACTTAGAAGCAGAGCTCTTTGGTTTACCAGCTAAGAGGCTGGTAAAGGCAGATGCAGTTCCTTCCCTGTTTGTCCTAAATGCGAAGCCAAAACGGCGAGAGCAGAGCAGTGTCGTGTTTGGACAAGAAGCGAGTGTCAGCTGATGGCTGATCAGTTGCGGCAATAATGTCACGATTTTGGGCTTTTTACAAGATCCATCACAGTAATGCATGGCTTGGATAGTACCTTTGAATACAACCCCAATTCCAAAAAAGTTGGGAAGAAGTGTAAATTGCGAATAAAATCAGAATGCAGTGACTTTCAGATCACATGAGTCAATATAGTTATGGCCCCGATTTGTTATTACAATTTACAACACAACAGCAACAGCAAGGGATGACAGACAGGGATGAGAGGCTATAGAAACTCTTTTTGGAACATCAGGAAACAGATCCTCATATTTCTGGATCAACCTCTCAAACTGATCTCTCTGTGAGGGTTCTAAGTGCTGGAGTTTTACATCAAGATTTTGCAACACTTCAGAATTTGACAATTTACATGAAAGAACTTCAGCTTTAATTCTAGGTTCATCATCTTGAAACTCCCCCTCATCTTCACAAATCTTGGCCATTGGAGAATCTGAAGTGACAGCTGCAACCCTAGCATTTCTGTCATGATAAGGCTTCAGCATGTTAATGTGACACAATTGTTTTGGTTTTCTCCTATCTGGAGTCTTCACAATGTAATTGAGATCATTGAGTTTTGTCAGAATTTCATAAGGACCATGAAATCTAGCTTGCAATGAATTGGACTGCAAGGGAAACAACACAAGGACCTTGTCTCCTGGTTTAAACTCACGGCTTCTAGCCTTATAATCATACCAAGTTTTCATTTTTCCCTGACTTGATTTCAAGTTCTCTTTGGCTAGGTCACAAGCTGCACGCAATCTTTCCTTGAACTTGCTAACATAGTCTAACAGACTGATGTGCGGCTCTTCCTCTTGCCATTGTTCACTCAATAATAGCAAAGGTCCTCTCACTTCATGACCAAACACTAGCTCAAATGGACTGAATCCAGTAGACTCCTGCACTGCTTCTCTAGCTGCAAACAACAGCAAATGAACACCTTCATCCCAGTCTTTCTCATGGTCATAACAATAAGTCCTCATCATTGTCTTGAGAGTGGAATGAAACCGGTCTAAGGCACCCTGACTTTCTGGATGATAGGCACTAGAAAGAATCTGCTTTGCACCTAGTTCATACACAACCTGCTGAAACAATCCTGAAGTCTGACAGATTTTGCAAAAGTTGGAAACGTCTTTCCGTAGCCCTGGCCAAAAGAAGTGTTTCATGATCTTATCAACAGTCTTGTTAACACCAAGATGACCTCCTAAAGGTAAACTATGAGCCATTGTTAAGATCTCATTCCTGTAGACCTTCGGAACAACAATTTGCCTGACCACTGCCCAATCTGCATTGGCAGGGATATCAGGAGGGCGCCACTTCCGCACCAACACACCATCCTTGAGATAATACCCAACTGGAATTGCGTCTATTTCTTTATCAGGTAGGGCTCTCCTCCTTAAGGCCCAGTCACACAGCCGATCACGCACGAATCACTCACAAATCACGCACAGATTGGGTTTGTGCGTGCTTGTGCGTTGAGAAATTGACCAATTTTTTGGGGTGTCGGGGGTAGAAATCTCGGACGAATCACGCATGAATCGCGCATGAACCACGCATGTATCACTTACAATCACTGACATATCGCGCACGTCGACGCAAAATAGCAAACACGGTGCAGTATTCCACGAACATTCGACACACGCCCGACGCATGAATCACCGGCGGAGCACGTCCAAACACGAACGCTTCACATATTGACAGTGAATGTCATTGGAATGAACGTGATACATGCGCATTTCATGCGTGATATGAACGTGGGGCATCAGTGGACGGACGTGGACGTACGCGGATTCAAACCAGTTCTGACGCATAAGCACTGACGGCCGACGAGTGTCCCGCGCATAGTTACGCATACTCGACGCATAAACTACGCATGCCGACTCATGAATTATGCACACCAACGCACAGTTGTGCGTCGGAAAATTTTTGAACCGTTCAAAACTCAAAATCACGCACAAACCGCCTTCGACGCACATCCACTTACAATCACTGACAGTCCACGTTCGTTCCACCAACGAATTACGCATACGACGTACGCTCCGCGCAGAAACGAAAATCTGTGCGTAATTCATGCGTTTTGCTGTGTGACTGGGCCTTTAGTGCACAAATTTCAGGATCATTAGTTTGCTCCTCAATCAACCGCTTTCTGGACAGAGACAAGTCTCCAGACACATCAGAATCACCAAACCCATCTGGCTGGCTGAACAATGAACTGATAAAAGTGTCTGATAAGTTCTCAAACGGAGAAACCATAGTAGGCCAATCAGAGTCATGAGGCGAACCACCTGAGTCCTGACTATTCAATGTGCTGGATGGCACCACAACATCTTCTTCTTTAGCCTTCTTGGCCATAGCACAAGTCACTGCACAAGAAGGATACAGAGATGGGTCCTCATCCCCATCTTCAGTGCTCGGCTGTGAAGTAAGATGTACAGGGGGAACTACTTTGCCCCCAGCCAGGTCATTGCCTAGCAACAGAGAAACACCCTTTACAGGTAGACTTGACATAAGTCCCACCTTTACCTGTCCTGTAACTAAATCTGACTTCAAGAATATAGAGCGCAGGGGTACGGATACAGTCCTCCCTTCAATACCTTGTACAAGTATGAAATCCCCTGAAGCGGTCTCATCACGTAACTCCAAGGAGTCCATCAACAAAAGTGACTGAGAAGCTCCAGTATCCCTTAGGATATATATGGGGACAGGAGTAGTATGCTCATTCAGAGCCACAAATCCCTCTGACACAAATGGAAGAAATTCCTCCCTCACAAAGTCAGCAGTATCAGGCTTTTTAGCCCCACAAGAAGCAGGCAATTTAACAGATCGGTTATCTACTACAGGGGTTTCTAACCTTGTTTTCCACAAAGGCATTTGGTTTGGTATCCTTTTCTTTTTCTTTCTTAGCTTTAAGGAACCAACAGTTAGTTGTAACATGACCAGATTTCTTGCAATAACTGCAAACTAGACCACTTTTGTCACTGTCAGCTTTCACACTTTGATCAGACCTGTTACTGGATTTCTGAGCACCATCACCAGATTTGTCTTTGTTTTTGGGTGAGGAATCTTGGGTATCACCATAACCCTTTTTCTGAAATTGGGACCATCTATTGTTACTGCTAGACTGAAATTTAGACTTATGTGTGAGAACATATTCATCTGCAAATTTGGCAGCTGACTGCAAATCCAGTGCTTGCTTCTCATTAAGGTAGGTCTTAACATCATCCTTCACACAGTTTTTGAATTCTTCAACTAACACCATCTCTTTTAGTGAGTTGAAATCATCCTTGACCTCCATAGAAGTACACCAGCGCTCAAAGCAAACCTTCTTCTCATTAGCAAATTCCACATAAGTCTGATTTTCAGATTTCTTCAGACCTCTGAATTTCTGTCGGTAAGCCTCTGGAACCAACTCATAAGCTCTCAAAATAACCTTTTTGACAACCTCATAATCAGAGGAATCATCTGCAGACAAAGCCGAATAGGCTTGTTGAGCTTTACCCTTGAGGACAGTTTGCAACATCAGAGGCCAGTGTTCCTTTGGCCACTGGCAACTCTTTGCTACCTTTTCAAAACACTGGAAATAGTTGTCAACATCCTTTTCCGAAAATGGAGGCACCAATTTTACCTCCTAGCCCGAAATTTATTTTCAGTTGCTATTTATATTTTTAGTTGCTCCATTTGGAGTCTTTCTTCTCTATCGAATTTCTCTAATTCAAAATCTCTCTGTCTTGCAAGTTTTTCTAACTCAAATTCTCTTTCTTTTTCTTTTTCTTCCCTTTCTTTCTCTCTGTCTTCCCTTTCTTTCTTCTCTTCTCTAGATAATTTTTCCAACTCAAACTGCCTTTGTTTCTCTTTTTCCTCCCTTTCAATCTCTAGCATTTTTAATTTAAGTTCCATTTCTATATTTGGATTTGCCACTGGAAACTGTTCCAGATCTCCTGGTGCAAACACATTTTCATCAATGTAATATTCAACTATCTCTCTAGCCAGTCTTGCTTTTCGCATGGCTGGTTTTACCTCTGTCAGCTCCAAATGTCTGCATATTTCCAACAGTTCGGTCTTTTTAAAAGACTTCAAAACCCCTACGGTTGGTGATGCCAAGAAATCATCCATTGCTGTTGTCAATATATTTATATAGGAAAATTCACAAAAACAATTTTACAATCTGAAATGTTAGATTTTTAATAAATGACTCACAAAATGGTCTATCCCGGACCTGAGCCCCCAATTTGTTATGGCCCCAATTTGTTATTACAATTTACAACACAACAGCAACAGCAACAGCAAGGGATGACAGACACAATTTAAAACTTAAACACATTTAATTTAACAGACAAAGACTAATAACAACTAACTAACTGACCAAGATTGAGTATAACAAAAAAAACAGAAATATTTACAGTCCGTTGTTTGTTGGGGTGGCATGGTGATGTCCTGGGTAAGGAAAATGCTCAAACACAGGCAAAAATCCACAAGAGAAACTTCACAGGTCTTGAACAGAATGACAGGTCTGGTCGCATGTATCCTTCTTCTTGCAATTTCTCCTACTACTTTACTGTCTCAATTCTTTTCCTTATATACTCTTTTGCAGACCCCACCCACATTTAGACCTCTTTTTTTTAATTTTCGGGGACTTGCCCCAGACATGTCCAGGACATGTCTAAACATAGCTCCAGTCTGAGCTCAATCAAAGAAAGGTAAATGCTGCCATTTAGTGGCCTTTATTCACATCACAATATGTTATTTACAATAGAACATTTCAAATGTTGAAACTGAGATATTTTTCATTTTTTTCTGCAAAATGAGTTTATTTCTAATTTTCCGGCTGCAACAGGTGTCAAAAAAGTTGGGACATAGGCAAAAAAGGCCTGAAAAAGCAGTTATTATACAAGAGAATCAGCTGAAAGAACATTTAGCAAGTAATTAAGTTAACTGGCATCAGGTGTGTGTCATGATTAGCTATATAAAGGATGTCTTAGAGCAGTGGTTCTCAACTGGTGAGTCGCGGACCCATTCTGAGTAGGTCGCAGACAGCTGGTTAAAAAAATTGAAAAACAAGAGCCCTCAGAGAGCGCAGCACCTCCTCAACGCCAAGGCAACTCTATGCATGAGTAATTTTTGCAGGCTGATATAGGGTATTGTTGCATTTTACCGCCAGATGGCAGCAAAACCCAAAAGCACGGCGATTGGAAATTCGGCCCATTGGAAAGACTTGAAATCTTGAACTTCGGCTGAACTTTGGCCTAGATATTCCATTTAATCACTTGTTCGTCTTGTGCTACTAAAACATCCTGCAAAGTTTGGTTAAATTCTATGCGGCCGTTTTTGTGCGTCTGACTGGAGCCACGATCACCATCATTCGATTGACGTTCACTTTTAGTGTTGTGTTGAGGTTCTAGAGAGTCGAGGGGGAGTTGAGCAGAAGAGGCATAAACGAGGAGAGTTGTGCTCACAAGTGACGATAGGAATTTGAACTTGAAGGGCAAGTTTGTGTGAAATGGAGGTTTTTTTTTGGGTATTTGAGATGTATCATAATACATCTGGCCTGTGGTGGGCAGTAATACTCTGAGCGTATAATGCAGAGCGATTCAAAGACGCGAAATATTTAGCTTTGTGGCCTTATATATTTTGTGCAGTTTTATTTTATTTTATTCACTTTTATACATGCAGTTGTCATGTTCCTCTGTTTTGTGCTCTGAATGCAGAAATATTCATAGAAGTTAAATATTTAGTTTTGTGGCCTTATTTTGTGCAGTTTTGGTATTTAATTGCATTTTATTCACGAATGCAGTTTTCATGTTCTTCATTTTCTTAATAATGTGCTGTAAATTGCACTGTGCACATATAAATAAATGTGTATGTATGTTTAAAAAGATGACGTATGTGTTTCCAAATGCTGTTTTTGAAAAATATATTTCCTTGGTTTTGATTCAATAAAAGTGGGTCGCGACGCAATGACCATGGGAAAATGCAGGTCCCAATGTGAGACCAGTTGAGAACCCCTGTCTTAGAGAGGCTGAGTCTCTCAGAAGTAAAGATGGCCAGAGGCTCTCCAACCTGTGAAGGCTTGAGTAAAAAAATTGTGGAATACTTTAAAAACAATGTAACTCGTTGTAAAATTGCAAAGGCTTTGAAGGTCACATCATCGACAGTGCATAACATCATCAAAAGATTCAGAGAAACAGGAAACATCTATTTGCTTAAGGGACAAGGCCGAAGACCTTTACTGGACACCCGTGATATTCAGGCTCTCAGACACCACTGCATCAGTCACCAGCATGATTCTGTCATTGACATTACTAAATGGGCCCAGGAATACTTCAAGAAACCACCGTCTGTAGACACAGTCCGCCGTGCCATCCACAGATGCCACCTAAAACTCTATCATGCGAAAAGGAAGCCATTGTTGAGCATGATCCTCAAGCGCCACCATGTTCTGGGGGCCAAGTCCAAATTTGACATGCTTGTTGGAAATCATGGGTTTCGTGTCCTCCCGGCTAAAGAGGAGAAAGACCACCCCTCCTGTTATCAGCATTTAGTTCAAAAGCCAGCATTTTTGATTGTTTGGGGATGCATTAGTGCATATTATGTGGGACACTTGCATGTTTTAAAAAGCATCATGAATGCTGAAAGGTATATAAAGGTTTCAGAGCAACATATGCTCCCCTCCAGATGACATCTATTCCAGGGAAGGCCTTGTGTATTTCAGCAGGACAATGCAAAACCACATACTGCAACTATAACAACAGCATAGCTTCGTAGTAGAAGAGTCCATGTGCTGAATTGGCCTGCCTGCAGTCCTGATCTTTCACCGATTGAGAACATTTGGTGCATAATTAAATGAAAGGTCCATCAAAGGAGCCCCAAAACTCTTCAGCAGCTGGAAGCCTTTATTAAACAAGAGTGGGATCAAATTCCAATGGCTAAACTCAAGAAACTTGTCTCCTCAATGCCCAGACGCCTCCACTCTGTGTTACAAAGAAGAGGGAATGCTATACCATGGTAAACAGGCCCCTGTCCCAACTTTGAGACCTGTAGCAGCCATTAAATTTGAAATAAGCTCATTTTGTAGATAAAATTGTAAAATTTTCAACATTTGCTATATTATCTCTCTTCTATTGTGAATAAAATACTGGCTGGCGTGGTTCAAAAGTCATTGCGGTTTGATTTTATTCACAATTTACGCTTTTGTCCCAACTATTTCAGAATTGGGCTGTAGTTTGCAGGAGCAATTATTGATAATTAATGTCCATTTGGTGGAGGGGGAGAAAATTTTTGACCAGATACACTTTGGGTATACAATGACAACAGCTATTGGAAAAAGAACATGTCAAAATTGATATGTCATGATAATTCTCCTTAATATCATGGCCCTTGAGTTCCGAAAACTGCTGGTTTTCCACCCTCCCTTTACCTGGCTGTCAGGTGTAAAGACAGTCTAGCCAATCAGAGGCAGTAAGTGTTCATTTACTTAACTGGTATAAAAGAAAATGTGTGCTGAATTTGGTTTCGAGGTCCAGACTTCAGGATCCCTGTTCTGTTGCAAGCCTTGACGTGTTGCGAGGGCTGTTCAGCTGACACTTGAATGATATTAGAAGGAAAAGGCCCCACAAGCACCCCCGCGCTCCCTTACAGCTGCCAGCAGAAAATCACTTCATTGAGACTGACATCAGCAATATCGTACCGGAAGTTGGCCCGAGGTTTAGCCCTTACCCATGTCACTGAAATCCAATAACGGCAGCACTTACTCCAGTTCATCATTGTGAGAGCTTAATAATCTACAGGGCATCTGCAGACCAATACCCTGGTGATGAAATTAGGAGTCTGTTTGCAAGGGGCCATGATAATTTGATGACTTCCACCGAGCAGATGTAATTACCCCTCTTCAAAGTTTTGTCTTGAGGACTTTATGCTTGAGGATTGACAATGTATGCATATATGTACATGTGTTTGTGCTTGTGGGTGCACAGAATTGAGACATTTAACGTTTCTCTGGAAAAAAGATGTTGTGGGTTGGTGGAAGAGGGGAAGGAATAAATTTATGACTTAATTAGAATGCCTGGCTCAGCTGCACGTGTGGCAGGAGTAGGTGTCCATGACAGATTGCTATAATTACAGCAAAAGACTGTTTCCTGTGTGTTCACAGGCTCTGAACCCTTACCATTAGGCCAACACTGGTTTCTATATGGTTTTCATCTCCAGCAGCAAAGCATTCAAAAAGGAGAAGAAGAAAAAAAGAAAACTGAAATCCTATCTGAGAGCCTGTCATCACTCAAGCATGACCACAGTGAACTCTTTTATCCCTTTCAAAACAAACGGCCACATATCCTGAGAACAGCCACACCCACGAGGGTAAAAACTTAAGCAGGTGGAGATTACCTCGTCAATGCGTTTCTTGAGCTGTGAGCACTTCTGCTGGATCACACAGGCATCAGAATTTTTACCCGTTGGACTAAAATCACGGGGTGCAGTCGGTGAGAGTCGCATTAGAACAATCTTGTGCTGGTTTTGCGCCGAGTGAGTTTGTATTCTTTTCTATATTGTTCTCAGAAGAACTCAAAATCTGTGATGTGCTGTCTCAGAAACTTCTGGTCAAAATGGCAGTTATCTACAGTAAAGACTGATTGAATCTTACAGTAGATGGCATTTAAAAAAGTGTATTTTCTCAAAATTTTTTCCAAATGTATGAGCGACTGTGGAGATGAGTGCTTCATCTCTGTGGGAGACTGGAATTAAGGTGGCTCACTGTAGGGATTAAGTAAGCTGGGATCATGTCTGCAGCTACCCCGTGCTGTGTTATAATGCCAAGGACACTGTGTGGGTTTTTGTGTCAAAAGTGTTTCACAGGGGAGAATGAGTAACTGCAAGAGGATTGCTGCTGTGTTGAGCAAAACAGCGTGCCGTCAGGTAGACTGTTTCTTGCCTTCAATTTCACCTTACAAGTTCTCATACAGAGCACTCAAGAAAGCCTCACTCGTGGTTTATTTAATTAAAGATGACCCAACATGCAAAACCGGCTGTTCATTTGTAGTTAACCCTTTCAGGAGCGTAATCACAAATACGTATGTCCCGTAGGAAAAAAATGTGTTGCTCAATCTCGTCTCTTGAGATGAATTTGAGCTTCTCATATTCGTATCATTCTGTGATCATTTGTTTCTAAGTTACTTGCTCCTAAAGGTCCCTTAGGAGCAAGAGATAAGCTATAAAGAGACTAAAGCTAAAGAGAACTAAAAAAAAAAAAACCTTCAAAATCCTCCAAGCAGTGGGATGCAGAATTATGTTTTTTTGGGGAAACTTTTATTCGGTTTTGCCTCTGATTACCGTAGAAATATATATTTTTTAATTGTTCTCTTTAATTCTCCTTGAAAATAACCAAGACATAATTGAGATCAGGGGCATACAATTATGAGATCTCCTCTGTTTTACCCACTTCTCAAGTATTGCTCAAATGGTTATCTCAACTCAACCTCCTTTGTCTCAGTGATGTCTTGTCTCTTTTTAGCTTATCTCTTGCTCCTAAGGGACCTTTAGGAGAAGTAACTCAGAAACAAATGATCACAGAATGATTCAAATATGAGAAGCTCAAATTCATCTTAAGAGACGAGATTGAGCAACAGATGAACAAAACACCAATGGGTGATTACTAAGTTCTTAAAGGAAAATTCCAATGGTGATGCAATGATCACTATTGGTAACTCAAATTAATTGAGATTGAAAAAACTGATACAGAAAGAAGAAGAAAAATATAATAATAAAACCTAAAACCTACATGGAGAATGTAGTTTTTTCACTACACAAAGTGAGATTTGTGCTCCTCTACACCAGTGGTTCCCAACTCAGTCCTCAAGGACCCCCTGCCCTGCAGATTTTGCTCTTGCTCTACTCTTTTACACCTGATCCATTTAAGGGCTTCATGCTGATTGGTTGAAAAAAAAATCTACCTGAACAGGGTGTGCATGAAGTTACATTGGGCCTTAAATGGATGTATGCAAAAGTAGAGCTGCAACAGAAACCTGCAGGACAGGGGGTCCTTGAGGACTGGGTTAGGAACCACTACTCTACACCATGGAAAGCAACCAGACCACAATCTGTTGATTGTCTGAAGGCTTACACAGTACCCTTGTGAAAGAGGAAACAGTCATGTATACAACTGGATGTAATTACTGAAGTCATGCCGTGTAAATGGTTAGTGTGACCTGCAATTGATTGCCAATTCGTCTGGTGGTCCGGTGAATTCTGAGATATGCTCTGGCTCCCCATGTCTCTGACCTGGAGAATCCATGTTAAACAATCAAATGATGGATGGGTTGACACAAGGAATAGAATTTGCATTATTATTTGGTTAATACAATGCAAAATTCAATTCTTTGAAAACTTTTTTTGGAGGGGGGGGGGGGGTTTGAATGCTTTGCGGCTCTATATTTTCTTGTTAGTAGGCTATTACAGTGATCACAGAATGATAGAAGGTCAACAGAATTAGTAAAAAAAAGGTTCTTGCTACAATGAAATGACTGTTTGAATGTGTCAGTCATTTCCTCCGAAGGAGATTAAATGATACCTGGAACTAAAAAATTGGTTGATATCACCATTGGTATATTATTCCAGTTGATTATCATGGGCAAATTTACCCCTTTATTTCTAATACATCTTCGCAAAAGACAATTGTGGAAGTGATAATACTGTTTTGACTGACAGAATTAGGGCATCGCTGACAGGTTTTAGTGGAGCGTTATTAAGCTCAGGTGAAAATTCTGCTCCGCTCATAAGGTATTCATAATTTTTTCCCTTGCTTATGGTCCATCTATTCTACAGTATTAATATTTTACTTTAACTAGACAAAAAAAGGGGCAATCAGAGATGGAGAAGTGCTCATATTTCAAGACTGGGTTTAGAAAAACATTTCTTGTATCATTGGAGAAGTGTCCAGGTAGAGAGCAGTCAGATCAGTGGACCTTGCCACAACACAGGGCTGCTCCATGAAATTGCAAAAAAAAAATTATATTATGTTTTTCCAGTGTTTGGACATTTTTTTGCTGAATTTGCTGTTCATTAATTATTTGGCTCCAACTGCCCTTTGAACATATGAAGAAGGTCGGGACTGTTTTCTGTAGGGGTCTGTAGGACTCACAGTTAATTTGATCAGCTGTGTATTTGAACTGAGGGAACTACAGAATCTGAGATACAACTGAGGAATGCCCCTGCCAGGCAGCCAGGTGGATAAAATAGCCGTCATTGTGGCCTACCCATGCAATAAGACTAAAAGCCTGGCTATGGGGGTTCTTTCGTCTGGCAGGCGTATCATTACAGCTCTCTCTCTAAGCGCTGATGGATCACACTTGGAGTGGTTCCTCAAAACCGGTCCAGTGGACTGAGTGATGCCAGCAGGCATCTGAAAAAGAAAAAAAACTGGCTCTCAATGGTGAATCACACCAATATTCCCCTGAATTTATTTCCGTCCTTTTGTGTTTTAAGATGGATACTTCAAACTGTGAGCTTGGGACAATGTTGTCTCAGAATGTAGAGGCAGTTAAGCGGCTGTGCCATAATTAATTAGGTGCTGTCACTGTAAAGACACTTACATGGATCAGTTGCAATCAGTTTCAATCTTGAAACTTTTAAATTTGATGCTAGCAACATGTTTCAAAAAGGTCGGGACAGCGGCAACATAAGACTGGAAAAATTACATGATGCAAAAATAATAAACCTACTGGAACATCTCACAGCTAATTAGGTCAATTAGGTCAGTGACATGATTGGGTAAAAAAAGAGCATCCCAGTGTGGCTGAGTAATTCAGATGTAAAGACGATGGAGGCTTCTCCCCTCTGAAAGACTGCATGGGCAAACAGTTTAACAATTTCAGAATTTTTTTTTTTCCAATATAAAATCGTAACGAATTTGGGGATTTCATCATATATGATACACAATGAAGTTAGAACAGTGGTCCTCAAGTTCGGTCCTGGCGCCCCCCTGTGTATGCTGGTTTTTGTTCCAACTACAATTGCAATTGTAGGATTTTAAAAAGCTGTTACTTCGTCTAAATTAGCAGCATTCCATGTTTTGAGCAGTTATTTACCATCTTAAGTCACATTTGGATGGACATATCCATTCTGCTATGAAAAATAAAAACCCTTGAAAATATTGTGTAAATTTTCAATATTGCTAGGATTTTCAGGTGAAAACATATTTACACAGATCAAATTAGACTCTGAGAAAAACAATAAGCTACAGGTGTTTTGCGTTTTTCCCATATAACCTGCCTGAACCCAATAAAATCAACAGGAAACACAACAGCTGTGACTCCATTGTTTGCCAAGTAAATTGTCGGGTTTTGCCACCATGTGTCAAGAGTTTCACCAATGAGGAACCTTTTGATTATTTATGTTGATTAAATGTTTGGTTAAATTGTTTCCCTCTGCCAATATTTACAATATATCTCAATGTGGATATTTGCGTAAATGCACCGAATTAAAACAAATAATCAGCTTGTTAAAATCTAAAGATTGCAATTGTAAGTGGAACAAAAATCAGCTTACACAGGGGGGTGCCAAGACCGAACTTGAGAACCACTGAGTAAGAAGATTCAAGGAATCCAGAGAAATCTATACAGAAGACTGACAACCAATATTGCATGGCCATGATCTTCAGGCCCTCTGGCAGCACTGCATTAAAAGCAGACAGGATTCTGTTATGAAAATTCCAGCATGTACTCAGGAACACGTCTGAAAACCTTTGCTAGTAAACACAGTTCATCGCTGCATCCAAAAATGCATGTTAAAACTCATCACAAATAGTTAAAACCTTATACAAAAAAAATCCAGAAACTCCGCTGCCTTCTCTGGGCCCAAGTTTATTTAATGATCACTGAGGCGAAGTGGAAAAGTGTCCTGCGGTCTGACCAAACAAAATGTGAAATTCTTTTTGCTAATCATGGATCCCATGTCCTCCAGGCTAAAGAGGAGGGGGACTATCTGACTTCTTATCAGCGCACAGTTCAAAAGCTAGCATCGGTGATTGTATGGGGATGCATGAGTACAGCTGGCATGGACAAGTTGCACACTTTTGAAGACACAATTAATGCTGAACAGCATATACAGATTCTGGAGCAACACGTGGCCATCTGGACAGTTTTTTGCCAAACCATAGTTTGCATGTATTGCCACATGGATCCATAGTAAATGGGAAGTAAACTGGCCTGCCCGCAGTTCAGACTCATCACCCAATGAAAAAACTTTGGTGCATTATGAAAAAAAAATATGGCATAGAAGCCCACAAAATATTGCACAGCTGTCAGACTATACCAATTGGTCTCCTCAGTTCCCAAAAACTTACAGAGTGCAGTGAAAAGAAGAGGTGATGCAACAGGGTGGTAAACGTGCCTCCATTCAACTTTGTTGAAAGTTTTGCAAACATAAAATTCAAAATGAGCATATTTCAAAAAACAATGAAACAATCTGATATGTTGCCTCTCTACTGTTTTCATTTAAATTTGGAACATGATTTGCATTGCAGTCTAATTTATTTACATTTCACATAGTGTCTTTTTTTTGCCGACAGTTTGTAACAAATGACTGTGCAAAAACAGAAGTCATGCAGGCCCGGCCAACTTTCAATTCTTTGAATTAAAATTTAAGAGAAAAGTAATGTGAAAACATAGGAAATCATGCACAGCAAAATGTTCAGAGTAAAATCAACTCTTAAAGAGTCTATTTGGTCCCATTTTGGCAAGACTGGACTCAAATAGTCTTTGTAAGAGTAAATTCTACTCCATAAGAGTCAAATTTACTCAGATCATTTGGCTGTGTAGGCAGCAGGTCCATCTTAACAGAGGCCGGCTAGACGGAAAAGCTGGATGAAACATTATGCGCATGTTAGAAGATCTTTTCTGGTTTCATGCTTGGAACATGTAAACGTGCACATCTATATGATAACTTTATGCTGCAATAATGTAAACCATTTGTTCAGAATCATCACTCAGAATGGTTTCATTGCTAGTGGGAGATAAATTGTAGCGCAAGGAAGGAGGAGAGTCCGGTTATCAAATTGGTGTTTGATACCAAGAGCTGTCTGCTCTTACCTCCATAGGGGCCTCTTTACCTTCCATTCGGACCATACTTTACTTCAGTGGCTCCACTAAGCTTTTGTGTTTTTGGGATCTAGCATAAAAACTTTGAGTTCAATTTGATCCATAAGATGGGGGCTAATACAGCTAGTTCACTTCTTGTACCGATCAGGGGAATTCGGAGGCAGAAGCCTGATGTTCGAAAAGCTCCATAGGATTAGGTGAGCGATGGCAGGTGTGAGTGCAGGGGTGTCGTGGTCAGTGTTTGGTCTACAGGTGAAGACAGAACTACTGATGCTTCATCTGTTTTGCCTGAAGTGATATTGGTAGCTGGAGTGAGGAATGCACACAGGAATCCCATGTAACCAGTAGTGGCTGTCTGTTTTCCTATCCCAGTGTGTCTGTTTAGTGTAACGTACTGGTGAAAAATAAACCCCTGAGTATTTACCAGGGGGCTCAGGGGCTTGTGAGTAGTAAGAACTTTTCCCGGCACAAAATTGTGATTTGTCTCAACCATCATCCTTCAAACCTGAATTTGGTACCAGGTTTAATCTATTTCTTGAAAAATGGCCTGTACAGTTGGTTGATGGCTTATTCTAATCAACGTGACATTGAATCAAACAAAGGATCCAGTTTCACTGTATACCATGCACTAAAAGAGCTAGTAAAATGATTAGGGACAGGAGAAAATGTGAACTGTAAAAAATGTCATTTTGTACATTTTTGTGCCAGTGTTTTCAGTTCTTTTTTTTTTTAATAAAGCATAATCTTAATCGGGAGGATCAAAGCGCAGCCAGATAAAATCAGTTTTGGGTCCATAGGGATGGGTGGTGACTGATGGAGCAGAGGTTACTGGGTTATGTCTACGTTTTTTAGACAACCAAAGAATGCATTCAACGCCGTTTGTGCCTTGAACTTGAGCAAATGCTGCCTAATCAAGCTCCGTTATTTATTATGATCGTTTTTATTGATTACTTTAATATACTATAATATGCTGTTATCGTGTGAAATAATTTTCAAGCATATGAATAAATGATTAAAGCAAAATGTGAAACTTTAATTGAAGAAATTGCATCATGCATTTCACTCAGTGGCAATTACAACATGGCAATTAGAGCTTGCTATACAGCTTCTATGCCACAGTCCTGAGAAATGTGATCATTAGCTCATAATGGTCTTTGGTTTGTGCCCAGTTATCAGTTGTGATCTTATATTGATCACTGCAATATTCATTTCCTTTCTGTAAAATGTTCTCCCTTGGGAAATTAGAGGAGTCAGTTTAATGGGCACATTATCATTTGATTAGAATATACAGTCATTGGCAAAAAGAAAAAAAAATAGGCAATGCTCCAAACTGGAAAAATATGAAGCTTTCAATAGTCCTCACAACAAATCATAGCTCCGGAAATTTGCAAGAATGAAACAAACAGACAAAGTAACTGAATATTGGACAGCTCAAAAAAGTTAAATCATGAGCTGCCGGATAGCTTACTCGGTTAAAGCACTGCGTTACGGAGCAGAAGTGACTATCACGGTGCAGGTACAAGCACCAGTCATACCAACTGGTAGTGGTGGGCAGCTTCTTCAGAGTAGCGCACAATTGGCCATTGCGCTACAGGGATGCAAATTGGGAAGGGTCTGCCGGGTAGGGTAATACAAAAATGGTTCCTTTGTTCATTGCTCAAGCGCCTCCTGTTGGCCAGCTGGGTGCTCATCAGGAGGATTCTAAGCTTTTTCATGTTCAGGTATCCTCTGCCCTCGGTCTGACCTTGCAATGTTTCCACCAGTGAGTGTAAAGAAGCAGTGGCTGAGAGGCACGTGCTTGTGTGGAGAGCCGCGAACTGTCCTCGCTCTCCCAAGTTGGCAAACGAGCAAGCCTTGTACACAGTGCTCCAATTGGGCATTCCAGATTCGGGTGAGATTGGAGATGCCACTTTATTTATTTATTTTTTTACATTTAAAAAAAGTTAAATCATGCGGGGATGATACAGGAAAATGTTGCTAAACAGACTAAAACAAAATATGCAAAACAAAAGATTTGTGAAGTTGCAGTTTCAGAAAAAAAGTTTTCCAAGCCCACGTGGCCCTATGTCAAAAAGTAATTCTCGCTATCGCCAATATTAAAAAAAAAAAAAACCCCAGATGTTGCAATCAAACCCCATTACTGGTGCATTTTGGGATAGTTAGGTAGCCAAGTCGCTTCCGGTCTCTTGCAGCTCCCTGGCAAGGAATCCCTCTTTCCTTCAAAACAGCTCTCAGCTGGGGAACGATCATTTTCTCGAAGTTTCAAGAAGGGCCTTCCATGGCAATATTCAGGTGATTGACATAATTTCTTGTATAATTTTTTACCCCTTTCATACTGTCCCTGGAATTTAGGCCGCTTAGGTCTGGCCTTAAGTTTATACTGCCTTATGTGACCAACCAAGGTGCATGTGCGACTGACATCGTTGCCACGGAAACCTATCACCCCCTCATGTATGCATTGTGCGCGCGAAATTCCGAAAGGTTATGGATACTTGCATGTCTACATGTGGTTAATGATATAAAGTATATATGGGTAGGCCTACATAGCGGTATAGAGTACAACCCCAATTCGGAAATAGTTTGGACAAAGTGTAAATTGTGAATAAAATCAAAACGCAATGACTTTCAAATCACACTAGCCAGTATTTTATTCACAATAGAACAGAAATGCCATAGCAAATGTTGAAACTGAGAAATGTTACAATTTTATCCACAAAATCAGCTGAAATCAAATTTGATGGCTGTTACAGGTCTAAAAAAAGTGGGGACAGGGGCCTGTTAACCATGGTGTAGCATCCCCTTTTCTTTGTAACACAGATTGGAGGCGTACGGGCAGTGAGGAGACAAGTTTCTTGAGTTTAGCCATAGGAATTTGATCCCACTCTTGTTGAAGACAGGCTACTAGCAGAGTTTTGGGTCTCCTTTGACGGATTTTCCATTTAATTATGCTCCAAACTCAAGTGAGGAAAAAAATTTCACGAGCAGCGGAGGGTCTGGTCTGATCAGTGCTGTCAACTAACGTGACTGGGTGGGTCAGCGCCATGGGTTGCAGTACGCTGCTAGTCAGCAAGTAGAAAGCAGACGTGACATGGCGAGTAAAAAACAACTGAAACTCTTCGGATTTTTCAGAAGAAAGGCAAAGGGTAAGAATTAATGTGTCCAAAATAAAATAATAGCCTAGTTTGGCCAATTCCATAAAGGCTGGCTATCAGTGTGGCATCATGTTGTTTTCCTATCTTATCGCTAGCTGGCTAGCTAGCTATCATTAGTAAACGCTAGTAAGGAGGGATCAAAATTTACTTTTTGAAATGTGAATATCTACCAGCCACTGACAAACAAACTGGCAAAATTCACCAGCCACTCATCAGTAGGAAATTAGTATTTTCTGTCTGAAACCTACCAGCCAACTTTAAAATTTACCAGCATTTGGCTGGTGCAAATTTTGAGCCCTGCCAGTAAGCAAGCACTAATGCAAGGCATCACGATAACTGAACCAAGATCCAATAGCAACACATATGAGGGCTACACGTTTCAGTGCTCGTTTCGAGAGAAAAAACAAACATTTTAAATAATTACATTTCTTCGTTATTACTCACGCAGCTCTACATAGCTAAATCTAGCCAGATAGGCTAAATGCTTTTTCCCCATTGTTGAACATTTGTGTTTATTGATGTTCTGAGGAGCAGACGAGGGTGTTACACTAACACTGTAGAAAAACTGCAGTTTTCATGCACAGTAGGCCTACAATGTAGGATTTTTTGCAAGGGAGATGTTTTAACTGTGACAAACTATAAACCAGTAAATATCACTTAAGGGGGCCAAGAGCTTTCATTCACCCTGCAATGAGCCATTTAAGCATCAAAGTGACTACAAAGATGGTAAAGTAACATAAAACAGCATAAAAAAATCCATGTGTCATGGGAATGAACATGTTTCATGGGGATGTCCTTAAATTGAAATGTATTAAAATGTCCACTGAAATGTATGCAAATGACCTATGTATTTGCAAAGCATTTGTAATTTCAGCTGAAAATAGCAATCTGAAAAGTTTGTTAAGCATATTAGCATTAAGAAGGCCCAAGGTGACCAAGTTTAAGGTCTTTGTATCCTGCATTGTTGTCCACAGTATTACAATGAATAATTATATCTTATTTGTTTTTGTTGGTTTGCCACACACTGATCTGATTTCATGATTTTGTAGAGGGTAGCAGCAAAGATGAGCTACAAACAGAGGAGGAGGCAGCAGGAGCAGATGTGTCAGGATCAGACATGGACATCGGTAACCTAACCATTATTTAGAGTAGTAAACTTTAATTTCTGCTTGAGAAAGTTAATCAATGAAGCACTTTTATAATACTCAAATGCATCACGGGTATTAGGTTTAGGAGCATGAGTATATTTATGTTGGTGTAATTTATTTGCAATAGTTATAGGGTCATTCCATGCCAACTCACCCAGTTTTCAGAAATTTTCCCAATTCATGTCATGGATTAAAAAATAAGGAAAAAAAGAAATCATGTCCATACTCCTGTCTGTGATCTGCTGTCCTCCCGAATCTCAGAGCGGTATCATATCTAACTCCGCCCCTATCACTAATCTTCATGTCAGTAACTTGGGCATTTCTGATCACATGGCCATCTCCATGGAGCTTCAGACCCCGCCCCTTCCCAGCAAACCCAAAAGAGTCATCCATTTCCGAAACCTCAAAAACATAAACTCTCACGCACTGACCACTGCCCTCCACCAGTTTTCATCTACAAACCCCACATCCATCCTTGACTCAGTGAACCACTACAATACCCACCTGCAACAGCTGCTTGATAAACATGCCCCCCTCAAATCAAGAACAGTCACCTTCAGACGCACAGCCCCCTGGTACACAGACGAACTCTGCCAAATGAAGAGGACGGGGCGGGTCCTTGAACGGCGTTTCAAGGACACAGGACTCACTGTTCACAAAATAGCCTACTGTCAACACCAAAAAGCCTACAGTAAGTTCCTCAGTGATGCCCAGTCTCAGTAACATTCCCACATCATTAACAATAGCCCCAGCAACTCCAAGCAACTCTTCTCCACAGTAAGCCGTCTCCTCAATCCACATCCCCCCCCCTACACCTGGACAGTTCCCAGGAACAATGCAATAACCTGGCTTGCTTTTTCATAACGAAGGTCCAAAACATCCGCTTACATCTCTCCTCTTTCCCAGCTCCCCTACTGTCCCCAGCTGATCCCCAGCCCAGCGTTATTCACCCTCTCAACCATTTTGCAGAAACCACTCAGTCAGAAGTGGAGGCCATCATAATTAACATAAAACCCGCCACCTGTGCCCTAGATCCATTTCCCTCTGCTCTGGTTAAAGCCCACTCATCTGCCATCAGTCCTATCATAACCAAGATCATCAACCTCTCCCTCCTGACCGGTCATGTTCCCATGCCCCTGAAATCTGCCACCATAAAACCTTTACTCAAAAAACCCACTCTCAACCCTGATTTTCTGGCAAACTACCAACCCATATCCAACCTCCCATTCCTATCCAAGGTGCTGGAAAAGGTAGTAGCAGCGCAACTCCATAAACACCTCTCATCCAACCACCTTTACGAAAAGTTCCAGTCAGGTTTTCGCCCTGGCCACAGCACTGAAACTGCTTTGGTCAGGGTCACAAATGACCTTTTGCTATCAGCTGATTCTGGATCACCATCTCTCCTCATTCTACTCAACCTCACAGCTGCTTTTGATACTGTTGACCACCAGATCCTCATTGACCGCCTCCATTCCACCATTGGCCTCTCCAACTCTGCCCTGTCCTGGTTCTCATGTCGGCTAATTTCCTCCAACTGAACAGTACTAAAACAGAAGCCATTCTAATTGGCACCCCCAACCAAACCCGGTCATCTACTATCACCAGCATCACTCTCTCTGGCCATGACATTCACCTTTCATCTTCTGTTACCAACTTGGGTGTGAGAATGGATCCTCAACTCACATTTGAGACTCACATCAAAGATCTATGCAAATCATCCTTCTTTCACCTCAGGAACATTGCTAAACTCCGCCCCACAATCACGCTCTCAGACCCCGAAAAGTTGGTCCATGCCTTCATCTCCTCGAGACTGGATTACTGCAACGCACTTCTCATCGGGATCCCCAGCAAGATCATCCAGCAGCTCCAATACATTCAAAACAGCGCTGCCAGGATCCTGATGAGAGTGTGGAAGCATGATCACATCACACCCATCCTCAAATCCTTCCATTGGCTTCCGGTTCAACAAGGAATAGAATATAAAGTCTCTCTCCTTTCCCATCAGTGCCTCTATGGCTCTACCCCCCACTACCTCAAAGAACTGCTTACCCCCCACACCACCACACGCCGCCTCCGTTCAGAACAAGCTTACTACCTCCAGCTTCCAAGGACTAAACTGAGAACCATGGGTGACTGCGCCTTCTCCTCTGCTGCTCACCGTCTGTGGAATGCTCTCCCAGACCATCTGAGGGCACCACAGACGGTGGAATCCTTCAAGAAAGGACTGAAAACCCACCTCTTTATGAAAGTATTTAGCTAACGCTGTTTTATTGTTATTCTGTAAATGATTGTTATTGTTAAAATTATTATTATTATTATTATTACTATTTGATGTCCACATTAGCACTTAATATGTTGTACATAGTATTTTATGCAGTTTAAGTAGTACAAGAACATTTTTATTTTTTACGCACTTTTTTAATATTTCATGTAATTTTTATGTTAATGTACTGTAAGCACTTTGAGATCATTTGTTTGATGTAAAGTACTATACAAATAAAATTCATTATTATTATAATTATTATCATTACGTCTTTTTGCGCATCTATGAGAAAAGGAAGTGGCTATTCGCTCGGCAGCCGAGTACCCCCAGATAGTTAATAGATATTCACCCAGCTGGGAAGGCATGGGGGCCTATTTTACATACGTGTGACATTTCGGTGGAGAACTATCTTAAATGGTGGTAATTAGAAGTCGGCAAGCTTTCGACGACTACGGCAATTTATTTAAAGTTATTAATCAATAAGACTACGAGAACAAAGTGCAATGGGTTAAAGATGATCGCAGAACCACAAATAAGAAGATCACTGACAGCAACAAACACTACGATGAGAAGTTTGTTTACAAATGAAATACGTGAATTTGGCTGCCGGGCGAATAATCAAACAGTTTTTCGGTTTTTCTAAATGTTACATCAGTTACCATGGACTTGGCCTTTTTACACGATAGAGTTTTAGGTGGCATCTGATGTCATGGCGGACTGTGTTTACAGACAGTGGTTTCTTGAAGTATTCCTGGGCCCATTTAGTAATGTCACTGACAGAATTATGCCGGTGAGTGATGTAGTGGTGTCTGAGGGCCCGAAGATCATGGGCATCCAGGAAAGGTCTTTGGCCTTGTCCCTTACGCACAGAGATTTTTCCAGTTTCTCTGAATCTTTTGATGATGTTATGCACTGTCGATGATGAGACCTTCAAAGCCTTAGCAATTTGATGTTGAGGAACATTGATGTTAAAGTATTCCGCAATATTTTTACGCAGGCCTTCACAGTTTGGAGAGCTTCTGGTCATCTTTACTCCTGAGAGACTCAGCCTCTCTAAGACATCCCTTCTATAGCCAATCATGTTACATACCTGATGCCAGTTAACTTAATTACTTACTAAATGTTCTTTCAGCTGAATCTCTTATATATGAATTACTTTTTCAGCCCTTTTTTTTGCCTGTGTCCCAACTATTTTAAAAACTGTTGCAGCTAGAAAATTTGAAATACATTGATTAAAGATTATGCTCCGTCATATTATCTATGCCTGGCCCTGAGGCTACTCCTTAGTCCCTTGCTGTAAATAGATCTAGCTTACCTGCAAGCGTCGTCTCTTCTGAAATGCATTTCGATGAAGTCCGATAGCGGAATTCTTGCAACTCTGACCTGGCCGCACCACAATTCGGATGTCCTGATGGCATCCTTATTTCACGTTTCCTGTGTGAGGCACTAACGACCAGACCCATTTGCCAGCATTATTGCGGGCCTCCTAATTGATGATTAGAACAATGCGCTAATGGGAGTAATTTATTCATGTTTAAGAGTTTATATGTCAACCTTCAGATGAATTCATGAATATTTACATGTCTAAATACTATTTAAAAATGACCAGTATGAGATGAAGTCGCAAAAACACTTAAATCGCGATGTTCCATCCCGTAGAATCATACAGGGAAATGCAACTGCTTTTCTGGTCTCTGAACCATGACTGTACATACAAAGATTAAATGCAAAACTACTACTAAAGACCCTTGCAAAACCAGCATTGCTAAGTTTTGACAGCCAGGAGCTATGGGTGTCCCAGTCAGCAAACATTTAGGGCGTGTCCCAGACAAATGGCCTATACGAATGGCGATTCGCTTTTGTGATGTCACTGACAGCAAATGCAGAGCAGTACTGGGAAATTATGCATGCGGTTACTAATAATTGGGAAAATGATGATTTTAATTAATTTAATCAATATATTATGTCATTCATGCAGTGTTTTACCCAATTAAAAATTTCTAGACTCAAAATTCACCCTTAACGTGCATAAATGCAGTTATTTGTGGAATCCTTTCATCTTTACCAAATAATTCTGCACCTGTACATATAAGCAAATCAAGTGTGATCCATGCATTAATGATACATGGCTGGCTTCTAGGCAACCCCAGCATTAATGCGGAGTTCTTCTGCTTCAGATGGTGTCTACTTGAATAAAAGCCTTTCAAAGATAATGCTCTCCTCAGATCAGATTGCTTCAGTAAAATTATCCTGACAGACTGCGCAGACAGGCATTGCGCGACAGGAAAAAGTGTTGATTTTGTGTCTATTTTTATACTCACTGTTCTTCTGTACTTTATACTCACACATATACACGAGCAGTTACGCACAGTATTTTGATATTCATGTTCTATACTGTTCACCTATAAACATTCAAGTTCATACACAAGGAGTCAAGCCAGTGCTGCTTTTCAAAGAACCCACCTACTGCAATCTAGATAGTAGAGGCTTTGCAACAAATTCTCCGCATTGCTTCAGCGACATCACGGGCCTAGCCATGATTTTATCCCATATAGTCGCTTCCCAGTTAGACAAGTCCAGTAAGACGCATCCCAGATAGACACAATCCAGGTAGACGCATCCAAGTTCGATGCAACCCATGGGTCCCAGAGCCCAGATTATAAACTCTCCCGCAGGCCTAATTCAGTGTTGCACCTATTGTCAGGTATGTAGCTTTCCATTAAAATTCCTAAAAATGCTATGGCTTACAGTGCATAAATTGTACCACAGCCTAGCGGCAATTACCGTGGGTGCCCCCGTGTGGCCGTAAAGCCCTCTTTCTCAAACAGCCATTTTGGCTTGCCCTTTTTTCAATTGGCCGTAGAGCCAAAATTACCCAAAGTGGCGATTTTCCAGCTGTGCTGGACTTTTCTGCACTTTGTGCGACTAATGACACTCCCATTCACTCTAGAATAGGATATCGTTGTTTGAGGTTGGTATCCTACAACGTACATCCTTCTGGCTTGAGAAACATCAGCGCAGATTATCTTTTAAGCATAAGCAATTAAATTCTGTTCGTGTAAGTAAAGATGTGTTTTTCGCTGGGTGAAAACAAAGGTCGCAAAACTTCCTCAATATAAACTGAACTTTGAGAGCAAGCTGGAGAGATGTAATGTGAATATTAGCCACTAGATGGCAGTATTTACCTTTTTTTTGTTAAGCTCAGACTGGAGTCATGTTTAGACATGTCCTGGACATGTCTGGGGCAAGTCTCAGAAAATTAAAAAAAAGAGGTCTAAATGTGGGTGGGGTCTGCAAAAGAGTATATAAGGAAAAGAATTGAGACAGTAAAGTAGTAGGAGAAATTGCAAGAAGATGACCAGACCTGCCATTCTGTTCAAGACCTGTGACGTTTCTTTTGTGGATTTCTTTGCTTGTGTTTGAGCATTTTCTTCATCCAGGACATCACCAAGCCACCCCACTAAAAAGGGACTGTAATTATTTCTGTTTTTTCTTATTTATCAATCTTGGTCTTTAGTTGTAGGTTGTTATTAGTCTTTGTCTTTGTTAAAAATTAAATGTGTTTTAGTTGTTAAAACTGTGTTTGTCATCCCTTGCTGTTGCTGTTGTGTTATAAATGTAATAACAAATTGGGGCCATAACAAATTGGGGGCTCAAGGTCCGGGATAGACCATTGTGTGAGTAATTTATTGAAAATCTAACATTCCAAATTGTGAAATTGTTTTTGTGAATTTTCCTAGATATATATTGACAACAGCAATGGATGATTTCTTGGCATCACCAACCGTAGGGGTTTTGAAGTCTTTTAAAAAGACAGAACTGCTAGAAATTTGCAGACAGTTGGAGCTGACAGAGGTAAAACCAGCCATGCGAAAAGCAAGACTGGCTAGAGAGATAGTTGAATATTACATTGATGAAAATGTGTTTGCACCAGGAGATCTGGAACAGTTTCCAGTGGAAAATCCAAATATAGAAATGGAACTTAAATTAAAAATGCTAGAGATTGAAAGGGAGGAAAGAGAAAAAGAAAGGGAGGAAAAAGAGAAAGAAAGGGAAGAAAGAGAAAAAGAAAGGGAGGATAAAGAGAAACAAAGAGAATTTGAGAGGGAAGAAAAAGAAAAACAAAGGCAGTTTGAGTTAGAAAAATTAGCAAGAGAAGAAAAACAAAGAGAATTTGAGAGAGAGAAAGAGGAAAGAGCAGAAAGACAGAGACAGAGAGATTTTGAATTAGAGAAATTCGATAGAGAAGAAAGACTCCAAATGGAGCAACTAAAAATTAAAATTGAAACTAAAAATAAATTTTGTGCCAGTCAGGAGGTAAAACTGGTGCCTCCATTTTCAGAAAAGGATGTTGACAACTATTTCCAGTGTTTTGAAAAGGTAGCAAAGAGTTGCCAGTGGCCAAAGGAACACTGGCCTCTGATGTTGCAAACTGTCCTCAAGGGTAAAGCTCAACAAGCCTATTCGGCTTTGTCTGCAGATGATTCCTCTGATTATGAGGTTGTCAAAAAGGTTATTTTGAGAGCTTATGAGTTGGTTCCAGAGGCTTACCGACAGAAATTCAGAGGTCTGAAGAAATCTGAAAATCAGACTTATGTTGAATTTGCTAATGAGAAGCAGGTTTGCTTTGAGCGCTGGTGTACTTCTATGGAGGTCAAGGATGATTTCAACTCACTAAAAGAGATGGTGTTAGTTGAAGAATTCAAAAACTGTGTTAAGGATGATGTTAAGACCTACCTTAATGAGAAGCAAGCACTGAACTTGCAATCAGCTGCCAAATTTGCAGATGAATATGTTCTCACTCATAAGTCCAAATTTCAGTCTAGCAGTAACAATAAATGGTCCCAATTTCAGAAAAAGGGTTACAGTGATACCCAAGATTCCTCACCCAAAGACAAAGACAAATCTGGTGATGGTGCTCAGAAATCCAGTAACAGGTCTGATCAAAGTGTGAAAGCTGACAGTGACAAAAGTGGTCTAGTTTGCAGTTATTGCAAGAAATCTGGTCATGTTACAACTAACTGTTGGTTCCTTAAAGCTAAGAAAGAAAAAGAAAAGGATACCAAACCAAATGCCTTTGTGAAAACAAGGTTAGAAACCCCTGTAGTAGATAACCAATCTGCTAAATTGCCTGCTTCTTGTGGGGCTAAAAAGCCTAATACAGCTGACTTTGTGAGGGAGGAATTTCTTCCATTTGTGTCAGAGGGATTTGTGGCTCTGAATGAGCATACTACTCCTGTCCCCATATATATCCTAAGGGATACCGGAGCTTCTCAGTCACTTTTGTTGATGGACTCCTTGGAGTTACGTGATGAGACCGCTTCAGGGGATTTCATACTTGTACAAGGTATTGAAGGGAGGACTGTATCTGTACCCCTGCGCTCTATATTCTTGAAGTCAGATTTAGTTACAGGACAGGTAAAGGTGGGACTTATGTCAAGTCTACCTATAAAGGGTGTTTCTCTGTTGCTAGGCAATGACCTGGCTGGGGGCAAAGTAGTTCCCCCTGTACATCTTACTTCACAGCCGAGCACTGAAGATGGGGATGAGGACCCATCTCTGTATCCTTCTTGCGCAGTGACTCGTGCTATGGCCAAGAAGGCTAAAGAAGAAGATGATGTGGTGCCGTCCAGTACATTGAATAGTCAGGACTCAGGTGGTTCGCCTCATGACTCTGATTGGCCTACTATGGTTTCTCCGTTTGAGGACTTATCAGATACTTTTATCAGTTCTCTATTCAGCCAGCCGGATGGGTCTGGTGATTCTGATGTGTCTGGAGACTTGTCTCTGTCCAGAAAGCGGTTGATTGAGGAGCAAACTAATGATCCTGAAATTTGTGTACTAAAGAGGAGAGCCCTTCCTGAAAAAGAAATAGATGCAGTTCCAGTTGGGTATTATCTCAAGGATGGTGTGTTGATGCGGAAGTGGCGCCCTCCTGATATCCCTGCCAATGCAGATTGGGCAGTGGTCAGGCAAATTGTTGTTCCGAAGGTCTATAGGAATGAGATCTTAACAATGGCTCATAGTTTACCTTTAGGAGGTCATCTTGGTGTTAACAAGACTGTTGATAAGATCATGAAACACTTCTTTTGGCCTGGGCTTCGGAAAGACGTTTCCAACTTTTGCAAAACCTGTCACACTTGTCAGGTAGTTGGAAAACACCAGTTAGACCCACCTGTAGCTCCATTGCAGCCTATCCCAGCATTTGGGGAGCCATTCTCTAGGGTCATTGTTGATTGCGTTGGTCCATTACCCAAGACTAGATCTGGAAATCAGTACTTGTTGACAATCATGTGTGCATCTACCAGATTCCCCGAAGCCATACCTCTACGTAACATCAAGGCAACTGCAATCTCGAAGGCTTTGATAAAGTTCTTCACGTTGTTTGGTCTTCCCAGGGAAATTCAGTCAGACCAAGGTAGCAATTTCACTTCAGGATTGTTTCAGCAGGTTGTGTATGAACTAGGTGCAAAACAGATTCTTTCTAGTGCCTATCATCCAGAAAGTCAGGGTGCCTTACAGCGGTTTCATTCCACTCTCAAGACAATGATGAGGACTTATTGTTATGACCATGAGAAAGACTGGGATGAAGGGGTTCATTTGCTGTTGTTTGCAGCTAGAGAAGCAGTGCAGGAGTCTACTGGATTCAGTCCATTTGAGCTAGTGTTTGGTCATGAAGTGAGAGGACCTTTGCTATTATTGAGTGAACAATGGCAAGAGGAAGAGCCGCAAATCAGTCTGTTAGACTATGTTAGCAAGTTCAAGGAAAGATTGCGTGCAGCTTGTGACCTTGCCAAAGAGAACTTGAAATCAAGTCAGGGAAAAATGAAAACTTGGTATGATCATAAGGCTAGAAGCCGTGAGTTTAAACCAGGAGACAAGGTCCTTGTGTTGTTTCCCTTGCAGTCCAATCCATTACAGGCTAGATTTCATGGTCCTTATGAAATTCTGACAAAACTCAATGATCTCAATTACATTGTGAAGACTCCAGATAGGAGAAAACCAAAACAATTGTGTCATATTAACATGCTAAAGCCTTATCATGACAGAAATGCTAGGGTTGCAGCTGTCACTTCAGATTCTCCAATGGTCGAAACGTGTGAAGATGAGGGGGAGTTTCAAGATGATGAACCAAGAATTAAAGCTGAAGTTCTTTCATGTAAATTGTCAAACACTGAAGTGTTGCAAAATCTTGATGTAAAACTCCAGCACTTAGAACCCTCACAGAGAGATCAGTTTGAAAGGTTGATCAAGAAATATGAGGATTTGTTTCCTGATGTTCCAAAGAGAGTTACTATAGCCTCTCATGATGCAGATGTTGGTGATGCCAAACCAATAAAACAGCATCCATACCGGATGAATCCTGAAAAGAGAAAGATTGCTGAGAAAGAGGTTGAGTACATGTTAAAACATGATATTATCAGACCCTCCAACTCCGATTGGAGTTCACCCTGTGTGCTAGTTCCAAAACCTGATGGAAGTACTAGATTCTGTACAGATTATCGCAAAGTCAATGCTGTAACTAGAACTGATGTGTTTCCAATACCTAGGATTGATGATTGTATTGATAGTGTAGGGCAAGCAAAGTTTCTGACCAAGATTGATTTATTGAAGGGTTATTGGTGTGTGCCTTTAACTGAGAGGGCCAAGAGCATCTCTGCTTTTGCCACACCATCTGGATTGTACCAGTATGAAGTCCTACCCTTTGGCATGAAAAATGCCCCAGCCACGTTCCAAAGGATGATACAGTCTACAATCGCCGGATTGCCACACACGGGTGCGTACATCGATGACCTGATCACATGGAGTGACTCCTGGGAAGAACATCTAAAAGATGTAGAGACGTTGTTCCAGCGCCTGACCCAGGCTAACCTGACTGTTAACCTGAGCAAGAGTGACTTTGGTTGTGTTACTGTCACCTATCTTGGCTACGTCATAGGCCAGGGTAAGGTGGCACCCATAAATGCTAAAGTCCAAGCCATCATGGACTTTCCAATTCCTGACAACAAAAAAGCTTTGCGCCGCTTCCTTGGAATGATCGGGTACTACCGCAAGTTCTGCAAGAACTTTGCTGAGATTGCTCTCAGTCTAACTAACCAACTGAAGAAAGGCGTAAAGTTTACCTGGGATGATGCATGCCAGAGAGCCTTCGATCACCTGAAGTCTCTGCTGTGTCACTTCCCCGTGCTCAAATCTCCTGACTTCAACAAACCGTTCTCCATCGCGGTCGATGCTAGCGACCAAGCTTGTGGATCTGTGCTCCTACAGAGAAGTGACTCTGATGACATTGAGCATCCCGTGGCATACTTCTCCAGAAAGTTCAATCGCCACCAAAGGAACTATTCCACAATAGAGAAGGAACTGTTGGCTCTGGTCCTTTCTTTACAACACTTTGAGGTTTATGTTTGTACAGGACAAAAGCCAATGATTGTGTACACTGACCACAATCCGTTAATGTTTTTGAGTAAGATGAAAAACAAGAATCGGAGATTGTTGAATTGGAGTTTGATTTTACAGGAGTTTGACTTGGAAATTAAGCATGTGAAGGGTACAGACAATGTAATTGCTGATTGCTTATCCCGTGTTTGAATGTGTATGATATGTATATATAGACAAGTGTTCACTTAACCATTTTGTATTGAAAAGAAAAATTTTGCCTTTATGAGTCAAAATTTTTCCCTTTTGGAATGGAGGTGTAATGTGAATATAAGCCACTAGATGGCAGTATTTACCTTTTTTTTGTTAAGCTCAGACTGGAGTCATGTTTAGACATGTCCTGGACATGTCTGGGGCAAGTCTCAGAAAATTTAAAAAAAGAGGTCTAAATGTGGGTGGGGTCTGCAAAAGAGTATATAAGGAAAAGAATTGAGACAGTAAAGTAGTAGGAGAAATTGCAAGAAGATGACCAGACCTGCCATTCTGTTCAAGACCTGTGACGTTTCTTTTGTGGATTTCTTTGCTTGTGTTTGAGCATTTTCTTCATCCAGGACATCACCAAGCCACCCCACTAAAAAGGGACTGTAATTATTTCTGTTTTTTCTTATTTATCAATCTTGGTCTTTAGTTGTAGGTTGTTATTAGTCTTTTTCTTTGTTAAAAATTAAATGTGTTTTAGTTGTTAAAACTGTGTTTGTCATCCCTTGCTGTTGCTGTTGTGTTATAAATGTAATAACAAATTGGGGCCATAACAGAGAGAATTCGCGAACAATGTTGCGCACGATGCAGTGCGTCCTGTGCTGTGCCAGTGAATGCTGAGCAATAGCAATCTGTCGACATGCAGTAACAAAGGCCTTCGGAAACCTCACATTTTAGGGCTTAATAACCTAAACCTCTCGCACTTTACTTTTTCCAGTTTGCAACATTTGCTCAGACTAATTAGTAGAATCGACGAATTTACTTTCAATAACATTGTTATACATTGCACCACAAAATCCAGTCTTTTTCTTCTGCACATAAATGGCGACGTAAACTATCAATAAATCAAAATTTCTGTGCTTGCTCAGCTCCTGAAACAGCAGAGATTTGCGTAAATTAATTTGCAAGGCTCATTAAGCAATAAGCTACGAGAATTCTATATTCTGAATGTAGTCATGCCTAAAAGGCGTTGTTAGGCCCAACTAAGTGACAATTGTAAGTATGGCGGAAATAAATTTTGCAAAGTCAGCAAAAGTTTTGGATTTTACATTTATTTTGCAATACTTACAATGCCATTTCAATTATATAACTGTATGCAGTAGGTATTCACTGTTTCATTATCATTTATTATCATCTGGCGCAGCACTAGAACTTAGAACTAGCTGAGACTAACTGATATTACAAAGGGATGTTCTATAGCCCCCAAATTTCCAATCATTTTCCTGTATTGACTCGTTTTCCAGTAATAATCCATTGGCAATTGAAGACGCGCTTTTCTCCCCGTGCAGTTTAACAGCAGCGAGATAATGGGCTAAGTTTAGTGCAGTAAAAAAAATGTTTACTTATTGACAGGCCTATGCTTTATGAAAGACAAACTGCTCTGAGACTTCCGCGCAACCTTTTCCGCACATCAAGCGATTTAACTTGCGCTTCACGATCGTTTAAATTCGTCATTTAAAAACCAAAAAACCTCCATGCATAAAGACTTCAGTTCTACTTGAGAATCTCTTAAATAGACATTGACTGAATAATGACTGATCGGCGTTCCAATGAAATATCGCCTTTCAATCTCGGTACAGAGTGGGTTGATTTAAAAAGTGGGACTGGGCAATTAAAGATAATACTGTTAGCGGAATTAAAATTGCATTTTATCTTCACTTTGGTTATTAAGTGTAAGACTGTAGACTATGGGGCGAGGAAGTGATATGCCACTAGAAAGCATCATGACATATGCGTGATGGGTATGCAATTTTGAATAATGCTGATTTAAATGCTCCAAATTATGCATCCAAATCAATGATTGTTGTTACATCTAAAGGGGGAGAATTAGCTGCACCTGATAGTGTGTCATGCTCTCAGACTGAATCTATTGTTAAGTATGAAAATGACTGAGAACTAGTCAGGACTAATAATTGTTTTAGAGGGATTTTCTGTATTTGTCCCCCAAATTTCCAGTTCTGGCGGAGCCTCTGCTTATTATGGATCATGTATTGGTCATGATTGTACAGTCGATAAATTGCCGAAAGTTGAATAAAAAATTCAACAATTTAAAAAAAGAAATTAAATTGGTTTTCAATACATTGTCTGGCTCCTAGATATTGATTTATTCGGTTTTATCCTCATACACTGTAATTATAACTTATTTTCCATGCAAAATTGATTAATTTGGTCTCGGCATTTGGTGCCCTACATTTTGGCCGAGATGCCCATATTTTAGAAGGCCAAGTGGCCTTGCCCTAAAAATAACTTAATTTGAGGTCTGGCTTATAACCTAAAATATCCACTCATCTAGCTGGGACGTGTCTATCTGGGATGACATATTAGCAGCCATATCATGCCAAGAGAAATTGCACATAGGAAGATGTTCCTTACACATGAAAACCTCTCTGTCTCTTGCACTCATGAGGACAAGTCCATGGGGTTTATATGAGGGAAGTCAAATTAGGCTGGTGTAGCAGTGAAGCACTCCTCTGCATGGAGACTGCAAGCTCTTTTATCAGAGAAGGGGAGTCAGCGAGAAATGAGCCACGAACACTTTTTCGATCTCCCCTGTTAAACTATCATGTGTCTAAATAGGCTGCCAGCTGAGGCTAGATCACAGATGAGCCTGGGCCGAACGGCTATCACAGCATGCTTGGGAAGTGATTGTTTCTCTGAGTCAAGGAACAGCAAGAAGTGACCGGAATTAATGTGGGGAGTACCACCGAGCAACAGCTCTTTTGTGAGTGAGTCACCTTGTTGCACTGATGCAATGTGGGTATTGGTATTTTTTCCCCACCTGAAGTTCTATTTATTAGTTCAAATCTGTGTGCATTTCACATTTCTTGTGTTGTTGACAATTGTAAGACAGCTTAAATGTACATCCTTGTTTGTGCAGATATTTTGCCCGTATAAAAATCAGATTCATTTCATTTTCCTTTATCCTATTACAATCCGAAATCAGACCAAGTCATGACAGTATGTTAAATTGAAATTAAAACTGCGAACAATGATGTGTAAATTAACATTAACCGGTATTATACTGAAAACAAAACACCAAATTAATTCTATAGATTTTTTAAGAAACATATTTCAGTTTTATTCATGCAACATACAAAAAGAAAGTTGGGACAGCTTAGTGTTTATCACTTTGCATGTTGCCATGCCATTTCATAATACTGAATAAATGTTCGGACAGTGAAGACATCACTGTGCAATTTTGTCCCATTCCTGCAAAGAAGTAGTTCAGGGTCTTTGTTGTTGCATTCAGCATTTCAAAATATGGCACGCTCTCTATCGGGGACAAGTCAGGAGTGCAGGCTGGCCAGTCCAGCACCTGCACCCTCTTCACACACATTAATACCTTTGCGATGAGTGCAGAATGCGATTTTGCATTGTAGTTGTAAAATATGTATGGGCTTCCCTGGAAAAGATGTTGTTGCCTTGAAGGCAACATATGTTGCTGCAAGTCTCAGTGTACTGTTCAGCATTAACTGTGCTTTCACTGAAGGTCTGTGACAGTCATTGAGGAATCTTGCTGCTCGTCATTGCAGAAAAATCCCAGCTCATATCATGATCAATCATTTCAGTGAGCACCTCACCGTAGCCTACCTGCCTGAAGGCTAGTGTAATGTGAATATAGGCCACTGGATGGCAGTATTTACCTTTTTTTTTAATTCAGCTCAGACTGGAGCTATGTTTAGACATGTCCTGGACATGTCTGGGGCAACTCCCCGAAAAGTAAAAAAAAGAGGTCTAAATGTGGGTGGGGTCTGCAAAAGAGTATATAAGGAAAAGAATTGAGACAGTAAAGTAGTAGGAGAAATTGCAAGAAGAAGGATACATGTGACCAGACCTGTCATTTCTGTTCAGGACCTGTGAAGTTTCTTTTGTGGATTTTTGCCTGTGTTTTAGCCTTTTTCCACACCCAGCACATCACCAGGAAACCCACCAAAGGGACTGTAACTATTTCTGTTTTTTTTGTGTATATTCAATCTTGGTCTTTAGTGTAGTTAGTTAGTTGTTATTAGTCTTTGTCTGTTCAATTAAATGTGTTTCAGTTTTAAATTGTGTCTTTCATCCCTTGCTGTTGCTGTTGTGGTAAATGTAATAACAAATTGGGGCCATAACACTAGTAAGACTTTAGAGGGGGCAGAGGTACTGCTGATATGATTTTTGCTGCCAGACAGGTGTAGAAAAAATGCTCGGAGCAAAATATCGACCGCTACCTTGTCTGGGTTAATCTCAGTATGGCATTGAATACCATTTTCAGAGATGGTCTTTGGAAACTACTTGCAAAGGTCGGCTGTCCAGAAGAGTTCATTACTATGATAGAGCTCTTCCATACTGGAATGATGGCAAGAGTATGGGAAGTTGGCAACAATGAATGTTTGCTAACGCTTGTGCTCCAGGTGCACAGCGAGACCTTCCGCTGATCACACAGTGGCAGTTCATCAACTGGCAACTGGGGAGGCACAAAACAATCCCTTAAAATTAATGACTGGTCATGACCTGTTTTCAATCATTCATTTAACTTCCCATTACAGGAACTCAGAAAACTCTGTCACTGTCAGGTGTGGCTAGTGTATTTCTCTTTGAATGAGTGATTTAATAACTAATCCCTGATTCTTACGGATAAAAAGGAATGACAGTTGATACCAAGGATGTGGTTTGTTTCTTGCTGATTGAATGGCTCAGTCACATTAGGCTTGTATTCTGGATTCCCTCTATCTTACACCACAAGAAACAACCAAAATGGCTTGACTGCTTACTAACTGACTTTTAGAAAATGAATGAGGTATTTGCACTTCCATCCAGCACTTCATCTCACTCCTTATGTTCCTTGAGATCCTGCCAGGACGAGTTTAACATGTCCTCTGTAGCCACCAATTATGTCGTTTGAATTCCCCATGGGAATGCCCTGAAACAGGCTGATGTACAGCAGCATGTGCCTAATGATGGCTATGCTTCAGTTGCCGATAATGTAGAACCATTAACTGGCATTGATCCACCATCAGGCTAATATTTTCTCCATCAATTAGCATTCATTTCCATCCTAGTGTGATCTCAGAAGCTGCCTGGGAACCAAATAAAACCCATCAGGGCCCACTTCCCTTGCTTCTTACAACCATATACAGTGCTTACTCCAGCTGTCAGTTATCTTTCCAATCATCAGTTAAATTGTGAAAATACATGCCCTGACATTTACAAACATCTCAACACTAAAATCATCAGTGTTCTGGGAGCTCGATGTGAACAAAGATGCAGAGCAATATCCTGGCAAGGACAAAATGGCCTCTAAATCGGAACGCTCTGATATAGTGCAAAACTGTCGTAAATCAGGAGATGAGATGAAGGAAGGGGATTTCTTGTCGACATCCGCACTTCCGGTAATAAGACCAGCTTCACCAAGTCAATGCATGCATGAGGAAATGCGAAGAGCATTGTGCAGCTGCGCAGTCAAATACCACTGTGGATACACAGATATGAGCATGAAAATACCGCAAAGTAACTTTCATATTCTCTGGATTAAAATCCACTTCGTTTCAGGCTATAGACATGGAGGATAAGTGTGAGAATGAGGACAAGAGCACATTATGGAAATTAGAGAACAAATACAAACAAGGGGAAAAGGGTGAAAGATTAAATGCAAGTTTTCATATTTCCCAATTGGCACTATTGGTTCAGTAATCAGGAAGTAGAAGCCACACCACCCTGGCACCACCCTGGCACAACCCAGAAAAGGTTTTTTTGTCAAAAATAATCCATTCTTCTGATGCAAATAATGGTAAAGTTCACAATCATTTTGAAGGTCTTGGAGTTTGGCTGCTTAAATTCTAGTGCACTTCTCAACCTCTGTATGAAACTCACCTGTATGAGAGGGTGTCAAGAAACAAGCTGTTATTGAACAAGGACTACGTGTATGAAAGAGAATCGGGACTTCGCCAGATATCATGTGAGTGAGTCAGATAAGATGTAGGCAAAATGTATGGGGGTCAGGTGAAACCGGGATAGAATTCGAGCCATAAAGCTTTTCGTGCTGCAATGAACTTTGCCCATTCTTCAAGAAAAATCATCCTGGCAGCGAAGTATTATTGTCATGGTTTGGTCCCGATGCAACATGCAATCCGGCAGGCACTGAGACTATGTACCCAAAAGCATAGAAAAGGGACCCACGAGCACAGGCTGATAGAAAAAATGCAAAAACATTTCATAAACATACTTTAAAAATCCAACATAAAGCAGGGGAGCAGCAGCACCGCACGGTAGGGATAAAAACAGAATGCAGCTGCAATACCAATAGGCAATGCAGCTTCTTAAATACTTCAACTTTACCTCCACTTCAGCGAGCAACAGGTGTGGCTCATTGGAGGCAAAGACAGCCGAAGGGGGAGGGACTGCAATGCAACCATTACAGTTATGGTGGCAGTATCATGCTGTGTGGATGCTTTTGACCTCCAGGGATTGGGCAACTTGCTAAGATAGACGGAAGAAAGAAGCAAACAAATTGCTGGGGAATGCTGCTCGAAAACCTGCTTTAGTGCACTAAGATACTGGTGCGCAAGAGAAATTTTTCCCTCAGTATGTCATGGATTTGTCCCCGACGGCTGAAGAAAAGAAACCGGCGGTGACTGGGACCATGTACCCAAAAGTAGGACCAGGGACCCCAAAGGCACAAGCTGAGTAAAAATATTAAATCTTTAATTTAAATTGTAAAAGCATTCCCAGAGGGGAGCTGCAGCACACAACAGCCAGGGCTCCAGAACACAGAATACTGCTGCACCAAAATGAGGTGCAGCCAGCCCTTAAATAACAGAGCTTCACCTCCACCTTAACTAGCCACACCTGTTGCCCGTTAAGGTGGAGGCGAAGAATGCAACAGGGGGAAGGGCCTGCAGGCCAACACCATGACACAGTAAGACGAAAGCAAAACCTGAGGGGCTAAAATACAAAAATTTCAAGGTGTTGTAGTGGCATAGTAAAGTCCCGACTCCAATCCCACCAGTGGCGGGTTGTGCCTCCCCAGCAATGGTCTGTGCCTCCCTATTTTCCAGTTCTGGCGCCACCACTGAATCCAACTGAGAATCTATGGGAGTATTTGAAATTTTCTGTCAACAAGCCTCATCCTTCCAACCTGAGCTAGTTTAAGCAACTCTGCCAAGAAGGTTGGGAACAATCACACCTTAGCAGTGTGCAAAGCTATTATAAACTTACTCCTGCAAGTATTATGCTGGCTTTGCAGCAACAGGTGGCTGCGGTAAAAATAAATTCGTGGAGCGTGAATGTGTAAACATTCAGTATATCTCTTTATTTTTTTCTGTCTTGCTCATCAAATTACCTGCAGATGTATGTCTAATTCTTTCTTTTAGTACTGTTTGACCATAAGAGAATGCAATAAAAATGTGAGCTGGAAAAAAATTGGCAATGCAATTCAGAAAATTTTAAACTTAGAACACCTTTGCAAGGTGCTCGATGTATACTGATAACCTACTACTCTACAGGCCTCCCTTGGCTCATTTCACATTTAATTCCCTCTTGTTCTGCAGTCCCCTGAGCAGTGCCTCCTTGTTCTTTTTGCCAGTCCAAGCTTATCCCACTCTATGCGCTGTGCATCTCTAACTAATACAAACTGTTCTCGGTCCTCATGCTGATGACTGCAATTATTGATAGCATCAAAGAAACCAAGATAGCATGATTGATAACAGCTAGCAATTTCCTGCTGGATCTTTTATCTGGCTTTTTTCTTTTTTTTTTGTCCCGACTGTTTATCATTGCCTATTGATATGTATTCAGTGCGTGTGTTTGTGTCTGTGTGCGTGTGCGTGTGCGTGTGTGGTTGCATAATGTGATGAGATACCAAGCAGTTACAACTCCTATGCAGGCTTCTGGTCACGCACACGCACTTCATTATTATGATTCATATTTTATCAACCACAGGGCTGTACAACTGTCCAGCCCAGTGAATAATAATAGTAATATTTATAACAATACTACTACTACTACTAATAATAATAATAATACAATTAAATCATTCATTTCTATTGTTAATGCTCTTGTTTGGCACCAATAGTAATATTAATATTCATACAATAGAACCTCTTAGTGCTATTGTTCATGCAGTCGTTTGGTGCCCTGATCAATAAACTCCCTGTCCCTTTACTTTGGAATGCGCGCCCTTCAGTAATTTAAAGGAGGTGATGTGCTCTTTCAGAGCTTAGCAGACCATTCTGCATGAGCATCAGACTCGCTTCGCTGATTGCGGCTCTCGAGAAGCCTCGCACCAGAGAAGAGGCGTACTCTCAAAATGGTCTCAACAGGCTGAAGCTATCACGGCACTCCATGTTGTGTATTTTGCCTTCATTTGCCACGCCTGAAAGACTCTTCCAGGCACTTTTTTATGCCTCACCCCAGATGTAGCCATTTTTATTTTAATTGTTATTTGTGTTGTTGTTATTGTCACGATAATTGCTATTCATTTTCCACAGTATTTCGGCTCCTGAGTGCTGGTGCACCTCGTTTTATTATTACTGCATAGGTTTATGTTTCGGTAATAAATAACAGAGAATAAATTTGAACAGATGGAAATCCGGCTGTTGGGAATCTTTGTTCATGCTCTCTTAAGAATGTTTTCCACAGAACAGTGCACACGTATCTTGGCAGGAGCGTTTAAGTGCAGACCAGTTCTTCCACCCACCTCGATCCCTGCATGCTCTCTTGCTGCTATGCTGTCTCACATTCTGCACTGACATTTCGGAAGACAGATGGCGTGCCCAAAAGTGCATGGCTGTGATTGATAGCTATAGAAATTGGGTTATGCTTGACTTTGTGCTGTCTGTAAACCCCACTGCTGGTGAGTCACATTGAAGGCGTGAAGTGTGCTGTTTTGAAGTCTTTTAGAGGAAATATGTCGAGGTGCCTTTTGTGATTCTCTGCTCTCAAATAAGCTTGAGCTTGTCTGATCTGTGCAATACCAATTGTATTCTGTGGCAGGCTAATCACAAGCTCAGCCTGGTATAGAAAATGATTTCTTCAGTTTTATATCTGGCTATTTTTCCATCGGTCAAATATAGGCAATATCAACTGTTGGTCTCATTACAAGGACAGTTCAGAACCTATTAAGCTGTCTTACCTTCACGTCACAGGCCGGCCAAAAGGAATGAATGCCTTCATTGTTCTGTCGTCTTCCCTGTTTCTGAAGAGCAGAGTGGCCAGCACAGTAGAGTGGCCGGGATCATGCAATGACGAGCCTCAAGGGGCTTCTCGGAAGCTTGCTGCTTCTCACTAATTGACATAGTTGTCACACTTGAATTCCCAATATTAATACTGTAGATAATTAGCATTTAATGGGCAATACGCCCCTCGTTATTCCTCGTGATTTAAATGCAAGCTAGTTTTGCCTCACCAAATATGGACTGCATATTGCAGGCCAAAAATTGACCATTTGATATGCGACTTCTGCTATTCCCATTTTATTTAAATATACAGTATTACAGCTCTTGAGGCATTATTATTCATCATTAGGCTTGTTCCTCTGACCAAAAACTTCTGTCAAATGAATGATGGAATTCAGAGGTGCCATTATGTTTTGACAGTTTGACTCTTGCAATAAGGCTGACAGTTTATGTTTTTTTTAGCTCCGAAAGCAAACAATATGGTTTTGAATATATAGTATGTCAGATAATTGGATCAAGGTCTAGAACTTTTTTGGTTTAAATACTTGTCTCTGCTTGGAGAGTAAATATGTGACACTTGATTCAGTTCATATTTACTTACAGGCGCCTCTCATAGGCAGCACAGATGTTATCAACCGCAGTCACGGCCGAAACTCAATGATGTGGTGACAATCCCTGAACAAGCTTAAGCTTATATATTTTATATATTTTTATATATTTTTTCGCAGAAAAATATTAAACAAATGAACTGTACCAAAAACAAGACTACACAACAATAATATTACTGTCAGGACTAGAAATAACAGTGCACTGGCTAAATATGCGCAAAAAATACCGCACCGCCTATGGCGCGCCCCACCAATGCTGACAGATAGAAATTTAAGTGAACAAAAGTGGTTGTGAATCAATGCCATTCTTGTTTTGTTTATTTAAAAAAAAATCAATTCATTGAAACACAATAACCAAAAGAAAATTATTACGATAATCGTGACAGATATGTGATGTATTACCTCAGTGTGCATCTCAGTCATTGGATACTCTTCATTTAATACTTTGCGCAGCCTCTCTCAACTAAGAGGGAAATTATAACCCCAATTCCGAAAAAGTTGGGACAAAGTGTTAATCGTGAATAGAATCAAAACACAATGACTTTCAAATCCCACCAGCCAGTATTTTATTCACAACAGAACAGAGATAACATAGCACATGGTGAACCTGAGATATTTTACAATTTTATCAACAAAATGAGCTCATTTCAAATTTGATGGCTCCTACAGGTCTCAAGAAAGTTGGGACAGGGGCCTGTTTACCATGATGTAGCATCCCCTCTTTTTTTAACACAGAGTGGAAGGGTCTGGGCATTGAGGAGACAAGTTTCTTGAGTTTAGCCATTGGAATTTGATCCCACTCTTCTTTAATACAGGCTTCCAGCCAGGGGTGGCATTAGACCTGAAAATTTTATTAACACGTTTCCCAATTCAAGAACAATTAAGTGGATATTGAAGACACGGCTTCTCTCCCCCATGCGATCAAAAAGCGACAAAATAATGGGCTACATTCAGTACAGAAAAATAATTTAATTAGATGCACTGGCACTCGGCGACAGCATTTCAGAACTCTTCAGCAAATAAGGTAATTTTGGTGACTAATACGTGGTTTCGTCCGTTTACTTTTTCCAAACAGACAGCTGTCTATTTTTTACAGCAAGTTGCGTGACTGTGCTGCAAAAACAGGAGTGCATACTTGTTGCCAAAATTGCCTTCATTCGCTGAAGAGTTTTGTAATGCCGTCGCTGAGTGCCAGTGCATAGACCTATGTCAAATGTGACAGATATGTAAAAATTGAAGAAATGGGGAAGGGGTCGAATACTATTTTACACTTCTGTACTTTAGTTGTTCATTTATATACAGGCTTTTTTCCTCATTCACAGTTATGAAGCCACCAATGTTCGACTGCATGTCTATATGTTGACTACATGTCAAAAGTCATACGCTGCCAGTTCACTGGACAGAAAGAAGAGCTTCCAGGCAACTGATTCATGACTGATCTGTGCTTGAAATCTACATGCCCTTGAAACTGGCCCCTGCCCACTACCCTGTCTGTGAAATATATATTTCCTGCGAAAAGCCGTGAAAGAGCAATTACATGAATATTCATATATGGAAACATTACTTTTCACGTTTGCTCAGGTCAGGTAACTGTGGGTTGATGAATATTAAGAGGCAGTGAGAAGCCGTGATTGATTGACCCTACTTTTCTCCGTGGCTAAGCTATTCCTAAGCAGCTCTGCCTCTTTATTCATATCCCTCAGTGTCACAAAATTAGTTGCAAAAGTTGATAGACGAATAAATAAATACATAACTGGAAGATCTAATCCGCTGTTGTTCTCAGTTCTTGTTTTTATCTCTCTGAAAAATGCTCTCTGCGCGCTGAAATATTTTTCTTTGTGTACTGTCTGAATAAGATCAGAGCTCAAGCTTACATTTTTTGGCATTTTTTCTCAGAGTAATGAGTGTTCAAACTGGTGTGCCATCGTTGCTTTTACAATGACTGGACCTACGTCTGGAATTGAACATATGAACCAAATTGAGGGCATTTTGTTATTTTTTTGTTCTCATCCTGTGCTTGTCAGTGTCCAATTATACATGTTTCAGTTGAATGATCTGCACGTAATGAGTTGTAAAACCCCACAGCTCTATAGGGTGCATTGCATTTCTCTGATTGGGGTGTCTTAAATCATGGTTCTCGAGGGCTGAGGACTGCTGGTTTTCCACCCTCATGTCACCTGGGAATCAGGTGTAGTGACTAACCAATGAGTGGCAATGGTTGTTCAGTAATATGCCTGGAAGAAAACCAGGATTAGATTTGGATTCAAGGGTCAGATTTTTGGAGCCCTATGGCAAGATGGTGTTTAGAGTGCTGTATAAGAGATAGTTGAAAAGCGGGTCAAAGTGTGAAGAAAGTTAGGCCGAATTTTGCACGGAGGCTATTGTAACAGTTGGGAGAATAATTGAAGCAGCTCACAAGGGAACTTTGCTTGAGAAAAAAGACTGTTATTTTGCATAATTAGCTTACCACTATAAAGTATATATTATTTACTTCCACCATCTGGAGTGTTTGCAAACTGTCCACTGTTTCAAAGTTTCAGAAATATTCCCTCAATTTGAACCTATTTGCTGACATTGAGAACCGCTATCTATCTTGTACCATTTTATTTTAAAATCTTTGACGCATTATGCCTCATTGAGTGGCTCCCAGATGCAGAACAGTTTGATCAGGTAATTATTTTTAAAAAGTGAGTGCAACATACTTGTTTGCACAGTTGTGGTGCTTGAAACTCAAAAAAAATGATAATCATTAATATTTAGTCCAAAATAGATCTGAAAAACACAATTTGCAAATGAAAGATTTCCACATGCAGAAGCCCCAGAAAAACAAAGATAAATGACATCTGAATGCCTGTGGAAAGAGATCTGCTTCCCTCCGTACTGACATAATGGGTACTGAAACTAGAGACTTCACTTTTCCCATGCATAATGTAGTCAGTGCATCACAGCTCACGTCAACCTCAATGCAATTCACAAGTCAAACCAAAGAATTTCATGAAAATCTTAAGTTTGTGTTGATAGTTTGCTATTTCATCACATTTCCACCCAGATTCCACTGACACTCACATTGCTCTTCATCCTTTCAAAGCTCAAAAAGCACCCCAGGGCTCAAGGGGTTAAGCAGACTCTATCATGCCCCTTGTTACGAAAAACACGGGTGGAACACACTAGGGGAACGTGAGCGTGAACTTGGAAACATGAGCTAGAACGGAAGGGAGACACAAGAGGGGAGTGAGACGCCATAAGCGGGAATCCAAAATAAATTTTATTAACATAAACACAGAAATAAACCGGGGGGAAAAAGGGGCACTCAGGCCAACAAAAACACCGTGCCTAGCACTGACACAGGAGAACTCAAGAATCCAAAACACAACATACCAGGGGAACAGACTCCGAACAAGACTTGACACATGGAACGAGACTAGAGACAAACAGAACTCTGGAAGCTAGGCATACTCACAAGACAAGACAGTTGGCACAGCTGGCAGATGGCTAACTCGGGTGGCACAGCTGGCCAGGAGAAGGGTAAGGGAGAACATCAGGAGGGGGACAGACAGGACACAGGGCTCAGGGCAGGCAGGAACGCTGGGGCTATGGCTTGGGCTATGACAATGGCTATGGCATGGCTTGGCTTGGGCTTGGGACTGTGGCTATGGCTTGGGCTTGGGACTGTGGCTATGGCTTGGGCTTGGGCTTGGGACTGTGGCTATGGCTTGGGCTTGGGCTTGGGACTGTGGCTATGGCTTGGGCTTGGGACTGTGGCTAGGCTTGGCTGGTGCTCAGGGCAGGCAGCTTGGCTGGTGCTCAGGACAGGCAGGGCTTGGCTGGTGCTCAGGACAGGCAGGCCTTGGCTGGTGCTCAGGACAGGCAGGGCTTGGCTGGTGCTCAGGACAACTCGAGACAGGAGGAAGACTGGCACAAGGACACAGAAGACGCTGGAGGAGACAGGGGGCACCAGGGGCTTGAATGCAGAAGGGCAGGCTGGACAGGGAAGGAGGCTGAACTTGAGACACAGAAAAACCTGAGGGGACCAGAGGAGAAGTGCACGAGGCAGAGGGAGGGGGAATGCGTGCGAGCGTGATGCTAGTGTGATGCGTGGGTGATGCGAAGTCAGATCTGCTGACGTGCAGAAACTGCTCAAACATATAGGGCAGGGGCGCACACAGACACAGGTGTTGAAACTTAATCCAATTAACAAGGGGTGGAACATGAGGGAAACCAATTACTTGAAAACATTATCATTAACACACAGACAAGGATCACAAGACAATCCCAAAGATGGGATTAATAAACTGGATAAAAAGACTCCTAAGCGTACAGAAAAAGAGCCAGAACAGATTATAAGAATGCAGAGATCCTGCGGGAAAACTTTAGCAAAGCCAGTGGACAGTAAAGCAAGGGGCGGAGCTAGAACAGAGCGACTGCTGAGAGATAATTAGTCAATTAGTAAGTGCAGCTATACAATCCCGGGCGCTCGTTAGTAGATTAGTATTATATACAAGGTTAGTTTGGTTAGTAATTTTAGAAAACAACAAACTGTTAGTAATGTTAGTATGAATAGAAAAGCAAGGGGAAACTAGCAAACGAGAACAGAAGGAAGGATGAAACCCAGAATCCATTAAATCACCCGAAATAGTGTCACAATCAATTAACACAGAAACTGATACAAACAATGACGTGACCGGGGAGAAAGCAAAGACAGCACATGGGTAAAACGTGGACTGGACTACACAGGAGAGGAATGAAATGTGAACACTAAGACATGGACTAAAAACTGACATACCAAAATGATAGAAACCTAAAATTGACTAACCAGACACTCAGACCACGGAACACAACACCCCTCTTCAAACTGAAATAGTTATTTACCATTTATTCAAGCATCACCTGCAAGGACCCCCCTACATTCTCAGTATATTTGAACAAAAGAGGTCATTAATCAATTCCTTGGTTGTTTTTTTCATTAGGAAAAATTGTATCCATTCTTTAATCCCATGTATCCCTTAACTTTAAACCTACATTTAAGTTTTGTTCATTTTTGAATTAATTTGAGGATTAACAGCAACAACCTAATTTTTCAAATCTTGTTTAGATAATATTTATCAAGGGTGCTAATATTAGTAAGGGAAGCTTTGTCATCTCATATAACAATCATATTTAGTTCATTGCTTAACAATGGCAGAGCCATGGGCTGGCCAGAGGTGACCACGGCCACCATAAATTAAACTTCAGCCACCCCTCCGGCCCCCCCACCACCACCGTTTTGCCGGCAACTTTTTCTATGCGCAAGTGTTCCCACAGTGACGCAATTCAACCTCAAGCAAGTAGTTCTCCACCACTACAGATGGAGGCGGTAATACACTCAACTTGACTTTATTACACACAAACATAATTACAGATAAAGAAGAAGTAGTAGTTGTGGTTCATGTCCTCTATGCATAATACATCCTTGGCTCTACGAGTGAAGGTGCCAACTACGCTAGATTGCTGATAGGGTTCGCTCAAGCAAGGATACTGAGCAACAAAAGACACAAATTAGCTAGTTAGTTAATGTACTCTTGTCGCTACTCGGTCAAAGTTACTGCAAAACAAATAAGTTTGATGAAGCAAGTGTAAATGTGCACACGGACGTAATAAATTTGCTTTTCTGTAATAATTACACACAAACTTATTTTCCGGTCTGTCTTTAATTAACTTGCGTTTCCTTTGTTGCTCAATATATCTAGCTCGTTGCGCTCAAGTGAAGCACCTGGAAGTACAATTCGCACGTAGACTTCCATTCATTTTTGCCTACTTTAAAATTACATTTTCATAAACACTTGCATGCGAGTTTCACTTGCGTAAAGGTTGACCTCACCACAAGTAATATGAAAAGCGATTATGACTCTCGACTTTTGTGCTTATCTTTACTTGGGGATTGGAAACAGTGCATGTGTTTCATGATCGTTTAAATTGTTTTAATGAAATAAGACCATTTTAAACGGCTTTATGCAATTCCATTGCTTTTAATCCCTCTGTAAAGACAAGCCTGAGAATTCCCGAGTCATAATCGATTTCCGTGTCATTAGTGGGGAAATACACCATAATGCACGTAAAACTGATTAACTTGATGCACAATGCCTTAAAATGACGCGATTGAATTTCTTCAGTGCGCTTTGGTTGAATAATTGCTGTGTTAACTTGACCGAGACTTATGACCCTCGGATAAGATAATTGCTCGGACATATTCGCCGTTTTAAGAAACGCCGATGAATGTCTGTATACGTTATCAAATTACTCCCTGTTTCCTAAATTCATTGTACCCTGGTTGAGCATATTTTCTGTCAACCGAATTGTTTATATTGAATCATATGCCTTATACCAACATTGATAAAAGGAAGTGCTAGTTAACTCTGGCTACTCCTTTCCTCAGCTTCATCTTTGCCCCTGTCCCGTTAAAACACTGTTCTCAGAAATGATCACTGCACAGCACGGATCAATGGGACAGAGTATTTTTTTTTTCCTCCTGATTTTTAACAGCCAAGCCTTTCTCCCCTCCTTGTCTTTTGGAGCTCTGTATAAACAGACAGAGCAACTTGTCTACTGTTTTAAATATTATGCAGGTAAGATTTTCGTTGAATGTCAATTACAAGAAGCTATCTTGTTAGTTAATAAAATTAACATGGTGGCTAAGTCAATGCAGTCCCTGTGACAGTAAGGATACCAAGGTAGCTCGCTGGTGACCATTTTCAATCGCTAGCGTTTTTTGTAAGTCAGTGGTCTATTCAAGTCAGTGGGACGGCTAATTTGCTAGCTAGCACGAGAAAGCGATTTTTTTCTATTTAAATTACAAATTTGCCTTTCTACGTTAACTTATGCATGAAACGTTTTATTACAACTCTTCAAATGAATATTGCTGCAAAAGGGAGGAGAATACAACTGTGTAGGTTTGTTGATATAAGTGCCTTCTGTAATATTCTTGTGCCGTAAATTGTAATTATCTTGCAAGATTTATCGCCAATGAAAAATACACTAATTTCACAACTGTTTCATATTTTTTTTTTTAATTAGTTTAGGCATATATTAAAAGCTTATTATGCGGGTCTTCATGATGTTATTCTACATGGCAGTCACAGCTAAGTAAACAAGTGACCAAGAAACACTACAAGATCTACTACAACTTTCCATGTCGGAAAAAATAAGATATCGGTTCCTGTGCCACCCCTATGTGAGCAATAACCTCAATCAGGCCACCCCGATGAAAATTGTCTGGCTCCGCCACTGTTGCTTAAGCTGGATTAATTCTCACCAGCTCATAAGTTGTATTTACGCATTTTGTGCATGATTCATGTCCTGTATTCTCTGCACTTGCTGACTGGGTGACTTGAGGGTTAACTTTTTATTCATTTCACAGTTAACTACTTCACTGATGTTTTCCCTGTTAAAATCTTAGATTAATATACATAATATTGCATATTGTACAAACATTATAATTGTGATTTCCAATTACAAGCTATTATGAACTAATAATATATTTTACCATCTCATAAAATTGGTGGTTGGGTACTCAAAAAAATGGAAAAACAAGAAAGCTATGCCTTTTCCAAGAACAGATCAACCACTACAGAGCAGAGTCTCTTGTATAACCCAATAAGCTCCTCCATATCAAAGCCATTTATTCATAACCTTTTTCACACGCCACAATTTGTTTCAATATTTTAACCCTATAAAGTGCAGTCCTTTTTTGTGCATATTTCTGCCCAAATTAAAATGCTTACTGCTCTTGGATCACAGCTATAATAATGACCTAATTTGAAAGGTGATACTCAGTAGATTGCTTTCAAATGGTCAAAATTGACTATTTGAGGCTTTTATTCAAAATTTTGTAACAACACTGCCAATACTTAAGGTTACTTTTTTTTTTGTTAATTCTGTAAATTAAAAAAAAAAATTATAAAACAAGTGTTTGCCACAAACATGGCAATATCCCCCGCCGCCTCAATTTTATGTGTCTGTATGGACGTATGCTTATCGCGCGGCGGTGGATAATAACACTACCACTTGAACCCAAGTAGGTATATTAAACCAAATTATTTAAATGATTTTTGGCTCAAATAAGGACACCAAAATGTGACATGAAAAAAAAGTTTTGAACAAAAATTAAAATAAGTCAGTATCATGCCCATAGGTTATTTACTCCCAGTTCAGTGAATAAATTCCACTTTTTTACGAAAAAAAAAATTTTCTGGTCAGAAAAAAGGACGATATCAGTCTGAAATTAAAGGATCTTTGCCTGATGTCTACTGTGCTAATGACTGTTACCATGGCTGGCAGGTCTTGAGTGAGTGGTGCTGCTCAAATGTACTGCTACTCAGAAGAACGGACTTTCCTTACTCTGATAAACAAACTTATTGACTCCTAATTTCTGTCAAATCTGAAATATATTAACTCAAACACTAAAAATTCCGGCGTGCCCTGTAAATCAAGACCGTTACCAAAGACGAATTTTGATTTTCATTCTTTGACTATACGCATCAATTGATTTTCATGTCCTATAGAATGTCCATGTCCATTTCCCGTGCGCAACTGTGAGTCGGCTGATTTCCGTGAACATACCTTTGAAGTGAAAAGGGAATCATGCTAAACACTGTCTGAATCCATCCTTACTCTCGATCATGGTTCAGCAATCGGCCATCGGTCTTCTCCGTATAATTTGCGTTATTGATTACAAATTTTAGGATTATAACACGATTTGTATGCAGTGACAGATTTATACGAACCCATTTCTTGTCCACTCTAATCTATGGTGACGAAAGTAATTCCTCAGAATAATGTTGTTCAACAAAATATCACATAAATTAATAGTACAAGTGACGTTACCCATAATGAGTGATGACAACTTGCCAAAATCAACATGAATCTGCATTTTCTTGCTTGTTTTATGGTCACACTATATATGCAATAAAAATTTTTTTAAAAATATATATATTTATATTTTATATATATACACACACACACAAACAACCCCGATTCCAAAAAAGTTGGAATGTTGTGTAAAATGTAAATAAAAATAGAATGCAATGATGTGCACATCTCATAAACTGACATTTTATTCACAATTGAACATAGACAACATGTCAGATGTTGAAAGTGAGACGTTTTACCATTTCATAAAAGAAAATGACCTCATTTTGAATTTGATGGCAACAATTCATCTCAAAAAAGTTGGGATAGGGCCATGTTTACCATTGTTTAGTATCCCCTCTCTATTTAACAAGAGTCTGCTTACATCTGGGAGGTGAGGAGACCAATTGCTGACGTTTTGGGAGAGGATTGTTGTCCCACTCCTGTCAGGTGTAGGATTCCAACTGCTCAACTGTCCTGGGTCTTCTTTGCCAGATTTTTTGTTTTAAGATGCGCCAAATGTTTACAATTGGTGAATGGTCTTGACTGCAGGTAGGCCAGTTCAGCACTCAGACTCTTTGACTGAAAAGCCATGCTGTCGTGATGGATGCAGTACGTGGTTTGGCATTGTTTTGTCGAAATATGATAGGCGTCCCCTAAAAGATATGTTGACTGGATGGGGGCACATGTTGTTGTAAAACCTCCATATATTTGTCAGCATTGATATTGCCTTTCCAGATGTATAAGCTCCCCACGCCATAGGCACTTATGTAACTTGATACCATCAGAGATGTAGGCTTTTGAACTGTGTGCTGACAATAAGCTGAATGGTCCCTCTCCTCTTTAAACCGTTACTGGGACCCCTGACTGGCAGTGCAAAAACATCTGAACTTCTCGTAAAGAAAAATCAAAACACAAATGAAAATGTACGTGCGTGTTGCCGTTGGCCTCCTGGCTTCTGTCTGACCTTGTAGCAGATACAAAGCACACCCACACTGCCTTTACATTCTGCAGTATCTCCTGCTCATGAAGAACTGAGTCCAACCCTCCAGGCTACTAGCTGAAAAGAGAGGGTGCCCAAATTTCAATCAACATTAGTGTGACTTCAAATGAAATTAAAGTCTTTTTTCCTTCACAAACTTAGTTTAGCAGGTTCAGCATTTACCCACTTTAATGGAATATATTGTGTTTGAATTAAAAAAGTCAATCCTAGCTAATTAGTTGCTATACATCCAGTGCGAAAAGTCTACCCAGACCTTTAAAATGGATTATCTTCGATGTGGAAATGACACAGTTGTTACAAAAACTCATTTGGCACAAGCCTGTCCTTCAATTTAACCAGCAGAACAGAGGTGCAGGAAGGACAATGTGCCCCAAGGGAAGCATGTAGGTGGAATGGTTGCAGAGCACTGAAATTTAACCTTTTTTGCCTCAGATCTGCCTCATCCACAGTCTATGAGAAGATTGAACTAAGCAAGAAGTCTTCCTCAAAATACATTTGCCAAGTATCCTTGCTTTATAGAGCAGTAGAGCTTTGTGGTCACACTGATTGAAATCTCAATGAAATGGTTTGAAAGTAAAATGGCATATAGTAAAAGCATTTCTGAATGCTTTGAATAATATTTTGTGTATAGGAGACTATTTGAAAGATAATTATCAGCCTGTGTGGAAAATTGCACCCCTTACTCACAAAAAATACCACCAGAATTCTCACACAAAATACCACCAGAAAAATAACAAACTAATAGTCCTGAAAAAGAACTTAGTCACTGAAAGCAAGCCTATTAAAGTGAGTCCTAAAAAGAGATTTAAAAGAAGATGATGACTGAGCATTTCTAATATTAATTGGGAGGTCATTCCAGAGTCTTGGAGCTTTCGATGACAAAGCTAGATCACCTTTGTTTTTAACTTAGACTCTGGAGCAGCCAGTAATACCTGCTTTTAGGACCTGAGCAACCTGCTAGCTCTGCGAAGAATGAAAAGCTCAAGGGTATATTCTGGAGCCATACCATGAAGTGGTTTTTAAGCAATCAATAAAATTTTAAAATCTGTGAGGCCCCGCCTCACGCCCTCAGCTCAGGGGCTGCTAAGTCCTGGACTTCACTCTCTCCTATTATTCAAAGATAACTTGCACCTGTTTTGAATCCTCTCTGTGAGCTATTTAAGAAAAAACTTTGCACTCAGTGTTGGCTTAGTCTTGCGGCAATCATGATGATGCTGTATGGTTATTACAACCCCAATTCAGAAATAGTTGGGAGGAAATGTAAATTGTGAATAAAATCAAAACACAATGATTTTCAGATCACATGAGTTAATATGCTATTTACAACAGAACATAGTTTATACATTTGAAATGTTATCTGAGACATTTTACATTTTTATCCACAAAATGAGCTCGTTTCAAATTTTCTGGTGGCACGGGTCTCAAAAAAGTTGGGACACAGGCAAAAAAGGGCTGAAAAAGCTATTCATATATTAGATAATCAGCTGAAAGAGAATTAAGCAAGTAATTAAGTTAACTGGCATCAGGTGTGTACCATGATTGGCTATGAAAGGGATGTCTCAGAGAGGCTGAGTCTCTAAGGAGTAAAGAAGGCCTGAGGCTCTCCAACCTGTGAAGGCTTGCATAAAAAATTGTGGAATACTTTAAAAACAATGTTCCTCAACGTCAAATTGCAAAGGCTTTGAAGGTCTCATCATAGGCAGTGCATAACATCATAAAAAGATTTAGAGAAACTGGAAAAAATCTCATTGACTGTCATTGACATTACTAAATGGGCCCAGGAATACTTCAAGAAACCACTGTCCATAAACAGAGTCTGCCGTGCCATCCACAGATGCCACCTAAAACACTATCATGCAAAAAGGAAGCCATTGTTGAGCGTGATCCAGAAGCGCCGCCGTGTTCTGTGGGCCAAGGCTCATTTAAATGGACTGTATCAAAGTGGTAGAGTGTCATGTGGTCAGACGAGTCCAAATTTGACATTCTTGTTGGAAATCATGGGCATCATGTCCTCCGGGCTCAAGAGGAGAAAGACCACCCCTCCTGTTATCAGTGTTCAGTTCAAAAAGCACTTGAGTCCGGTTCTCATCTTAATGCTCGCGCGGTAGCCTTATGGCATCCGGCAGACAAACGCGTGACAAAATCAATCCTAAAATGTCTTGGAAGGCCAGAGCAAAGATGCCAAAATTGAAGTAATAAGGCCTCTTTGATTTGTCTTGGTGAGCAATCTTGCTGTTGAATTTTGAACTTCCTGTAGTTTGACTCAATATTTCCTATTCAAACAGGAACATAAGGAGTTACAGTGAAGTGATGAAGTGAAGGCATGAAAATTTTTTTCAGAATCTTCAAAAGACAAAACAGATTGAATTATAGCTATGCTTTGGATGCTGATTTATGGCTATTAATTCAGAGAAGAATTTATTTTGAGCATTTTACATTTCTAGGTTATATTAGTTTCACAGGTTTTTCATTTGCACATAATGGCCATTTTGCTTAAAGGACTTTCACATCTGTTCCATTTTTCTGCATTCCCTCGGGGTGAATTCTGTTGTACTGATGTCCTAATTTTGAAAGGCGTGACTGAATTTACAGAACACGCGCATGTTTTATAAAACATATTTAGCAGTTGTTGCTGCCTGGAGTGTATTGTGAGAAATAGAAAAAATTTGCAGGCTGGTTCCAAATTTACCACATGAGAATGAAAGATTTGCTTCAAGTTACTTTGGGCCTCAGGAACCATAGTTTCAAAGATCAGGCCAAAGTGATTGGAAACAAAAATATTCTCTGTCTTGAGGCCATTCAAATTCACGCCTAGCAAAATAAAATACATCCAGGGTATGGCCTTGTTTGTGCATACACTATCATAAATTGACTGAATAACAGTCTAATTAACGCAGTTATAAACTGATTGTAAAATTACAGTTAAAATAACTGGCAAAAAAGGTGCCAGTTTAGTGTAGGGCTAGGCACCCACTGGATGACATTGAAGGATTCTGTGAGGTTGAAAATCTCAGCAGTCAAAGTGCCCAGGAGACTTCAATATTGAAATTAAAATCACCTGCTATTATGATCTCATCATATTTCAATACCACAGAGGACTATAATACTGAAAATTCTGACATAAAACCGCTACTCAATTTCGGAGGACGATAGACCAAAACACGCAGAATTGGCTTGTGATAATGAACTGTGAACATGAACTTCAACAATGGACAAATCATGAGCTGGGATCAGGCTGTACTTTAAATGGTTTTTATACACTACTGCAATTCCTCCACCATGACCACAGACTCAGGAGATGGAATAAAATCATTTAAAGTGAAGGTCTTATTATCTAAAGATCTAACCATCAAGAGAGTCAACCCAGGGCTACTGCTGCAAGTTGAGAGGATGCATTGGGTTGATGGATATTAAATTATGAGTTTCTCATTTTCTGCTTTTATGAATAAACCTAAACCTCGTCCTCTCACTAGTTGCAATTATAAGGCAAATTGAAATAGGTGTTGACAAAGAAGTAAGCTATCATACTATAGGAGCCTCTAAAAGAGGCCTGGTCCCTCAAGCTAGTTTTAGACTCACTAATTCACCTACATATACTTACACATATAGTCCAACAATTTAAGAACAACATTCTCAAAAAACAATTCAGTAGGATATTCATTTCGCCATTTACAGAGGCTATTTCAATTAAATGACAGAAGGTGAATCTCGGTGTGTAAATGCCAATGCAAAAAACCACTTCTGAATGATCTCTGATTGCTCATAAGTCACTGTCTTAAGAAATTTCATGTAACTGTTGTAATGTGAAAAGAAGCCACTAGATGGCAGTCTTGACCCTTTTTTGTTAAGCCCAGTCTGGAGCTAGGTTTGGGCATGTCCTAGACATGTCTGAGACAGAAAGTCCCAAAGAATTAAAAAAAAAAAAAAAAGTCTAAAAGGTGGGAGGGGTCTGCAAAAGAGGAAGAGGTATATAATGAGGAAAATTGAGAAAGTAAAGTAGTAGGAGAAATTGCAAGGTAAGGATACATTTGACCAGACCTGTCATTTTTTTTTCATGACCTGTGAAGCTTTTGTGTATTTTTTCCTGTGTTGGAGTATTTTTACTCACCCAGGACATCACCAAGCAACACCACCAAAGGGACTGTAAATATTTTTGTTCTTGTATTTATCACTCTTGGTCAGTAGAGTAGATAGTAAAGTAGTTAAAAGTGTTTGTTTAATTAAACCTGTTTAAGTTTTAAAATTTTGTCTGTAATCCCTTGCTGTCATACAGTATATGCTATAACAAACTGGGGCCATAACACTGTATGGATATTACCACATTGGCACATACTTTGGCAAACCTTTATCAACACTTTTTGCCTATTATTATTATTTGCCACTATATTGCTGCATTCAAAGATCCAGGTTAAAGCTTTTTCACAGTGATAAACTGGCACCTTCTTTGCAACTTATGTCACCTTTAATTTTACAATCAGTTTACAACAGATTTTCTATGTATATTAACTGTAAACCACAGTTAAATGCATGCAGGACTCTACTTACAGTTAAAATAACAAGGAGACAATGCATTCATTTAACTGTTAAATTCCGTCAATTTAAAACAGTGTATATTAAGCCAATGCCATGAATCAACACTGACAAAAACCGTATTGTACAGTGACAATCGGGGGGGGTCAACTTTTTTTCCAACACATAAAGGGAACCTTGAACTACACAGGCGTGCTGAAGTCTGACAATCCTCATAGTTTTTCAGTATTTTACATATTTAACGTAATGTCTGATGATTACATATATATATATATATATATATATATATATGTATGTGTGTGTGTGTGTGCGCGCGTGTGTGTGTGTGTGTATATACATATACACACACTGACCGGCCAAAAAAAAAGTTGCACGCTCAAATATTTTGTTGGAACACCTGTAGCTTTGATTACAGTGCATATTTGTCTTCTTATCATTGTTTTGACAACAATATGCAATGCCAGAACATTTATTTTCCAACAGAAAGGCCATAATTCTTGGCCAAAATCTTGTGTTCTCGACATAATGGTTGAACCACTCGATGGTCTTTCTTGAGCACATCCCAATAACTTTTAATGTGTTTTAGGTCAGGACTTTGTGGTGGCAGATTTCTTTGTGAAAATGATTCCTCATACTTGTTTTTGTCATTCATTGTTTTCTTTGCTAAATACAGGCCAATAACTTGCCCGTCTACAAATACTGTAACATCTTTTCCACCATCAAGGGATGTATCTTCCAACATGATTTTTTAAGAAATGAGTAGCGATGCGCTTCATCAATCAGGGTTAAAATGATTATTGCCAGCTGAAACATATTAATAACTGTGTGTAATAATACATATACACACAGTTGCAATCAAAATTGCAAATTGGGTTTAATAGCAAAATTTACAAACTTTCAGCTGTTTGTGATAAACAGATTAAACAAGAAAAGGACACTGATCCTAAGCATACCTTAACATCCACCAAGGCTTGGTTTTAGAAGAAGTCTGGGAGGATTCTAGAGTGCCCATCACAGTCGCCTTACTTGAACCCCATAAAAAAACTCTGATTTTGCAAACCCTAGAATATTAGTGAAACGAAGGCCATTTTCCATGAGGACTGGGCTAAGATTCCTTGGGAAAGCTGTTTTCCGCCCATGCTCACACCTCCAGCAGGTCACAGCGGCAAAAGGGTGCTCTACTAAGTATTAAAGATGCTTGTTGTCATGACGGAGTTGAATGATTTTAGTCATTAAAAGTGCCATTTTGTGTTGAATTTGGAGAAGCTACTTGTAATTTGTGTTGTGTTGAGCCATTTAAATTGTTCTTGTTTGATTTGTTCATTGCAAACAGCTGAAAGTTTGTAAATTTTGCCAGTAAAACTAATTTGCAATGGGGGTTGAATAATTTTGATTGCAACTGTGTGTGTGTGCGTGTGTGTGTGTGTGTGTGTGTGAGAGAGAGAGAGTGTGTGTGTGTGTGTGTATATATATAAAATATGCACTACACTACTTTCAGAGGGAAATATTGTACTTTGAATCCCTAACAATTCAGTGTAATACAATCAGTGGCTCCCAATCTGTTTAGCTTGTGGGCGTTTACAAAAAAAATTTGTGTATTTGAGTCTCTCTGTCACCTTTCAGATGTCTTTAAGTAATTTACAATTCCACTAAAGAGACATTTCCCTTCACAATAACTGTTCCAGGCCCAAAGAGGTAAAAATCTCCAATATTACAAAATTCAACAGCCCTATTGGACAACTGTTAGATACAAACATACTTCCATGTGCGTTCATTCATAGTTTTGATGCCTTTAGTGAAAATCTACAATGTAAATAGTCATGAAAATAAAGGAAACTCATTGAATGAGAAGGTGTGTCCAAACTCTTGGTCTGTACTGTATATCTGTAACTTTTTTTCTTTGTTAAGCTTGTTTGTTAAGCTTAATGATGCTACTATTAAAGCCAGACCATGTAGCCAAATTGACATTTTTTCATTTAGGCGGGACGATCTGCCTGCCCTGTGCACCATGGCAGGTGCACTTTGCAGAGGCACACTGTGGTCGTTTTTCAGAAGGTTAGTTAGAACAAAGAGATAAGTCAGAGATGGAAAGTAATGTTGAACACATTTTTCTTAACTACTGTAGTGAATTCATTCCATTATCAGTCAAATGTAATTTGTAATTAAATCCATGAAGATGCACGTTGGTAGGCAATCAAATCAAATTCATCAAGGGAGAGATGGTCCACAATGTCAGTTATGGTTGTATAGTGTTGCATTTGTGTCAGTATTAAAAACCTCCTTCCTCCTTAATGACAACAATGTTTGCCAATATGTGTTAGCCTAAGTGTTTTTAATTTCCCTAAACAGAAAGGCTGATGCCAGTGTTGCAGAAATTTACCCAGAACAGGTCATTGAAGAAGATGCAACAAGGTAAAGGGAGGGTAAAACACAACACATCAGTCATGTTTGTTACAGGTTGTATGTGACATATACCAGCCTGATTGACATGATTAGTATAAAAAAGCACATTCTGCCATTCTGTCATGTGTGGCTGCTGTGCCTGTATATAATACAGTGGAAGCTTACACAGGTGATCCTCCTGTACAGTTCAGTTGTACCACAGTATCATGGTTGTCTCACATCAACTGTTTCTGTTGTTGTTGTTTTTAAGATGTGGTTGTCAACATGACTGAACAGCTTTAAGCGATTCAAAATTCATCAGACTTAAGTTGCAAGAATGAAAGAACTGAACAATGTCTTCTTCCTGGTAGGCTTACATTTGTCCAAAATTTACTTGTTTGGTGGCTGTAAATTACTGCCCATGTTTTTCCATTGAAGTCTGCAGACTTTTCTCATATATTTTAGACATGTATGGGACTTTTTGTCATTATTATTTTCATTTACATTTCACACTGTTAGAAATTTTGTCTGTTCAGGGTGATCTGCACCAAACTGTAAGCATTTCTTAAATGTTTCTTAGCCTGGTTAAGCTACAGGGATTTGAGTACCCAATTATCCTGTTGCAAAATAACACTCAGTAACAACCAAAAATAGGTTCACTTCCTGCTTGCGTCCGGACCGTCGCATTATAGGCCTATAACACGACAGACAAGAAAGTTGGCAATACTACTTTTAAAGTGGTGATGGCAGCCCTGAAAATGATTGTCATTCAGGTAAAATTTTATCTAGATGGCAAACTAGTTGTGGAAAAAATGTGTTATAGACAAACATATGCCAATATGAGGGAAATAATTCCATAGGTTTGGCGAAAAATCGGTAGAGGTTTACGGATTCAACTGTATTACGTGATAAAGGTCGATGTTGTATGTACTTCTTAGCTTAGTTTTTTGGAGTAATATGTCTGGATGCATCATTCGCCTTAAAGCAAAACGAAGATTATTATCATTTTGTCGACAGCACAGTTTGTAATAGCCAATTTGCGTTATGGATTTGTTTCTGAAAGCAATAGCTTATAATGTAGAGCCCAGAGGCTCGATCATCTTTTGGATTTAACTTTAACTTTGTCCTTCTGTCTCAACATCGGCGGCATGCATTCGGCTGGTTGGAGTTGAAAATGACTTGTGGCCAAGTTGCACATAACCGACAGGCATTATGTCATTTGTTTTATACTTAGCTACTAACAGTTAGCAGGGTAGTCGACTGATTGTTAGTCATGGTTGCACTGAACTCCGTTCTGAAGAGTTGTTCTGTTCTGCCTCGAGTAGTAAGTCGGCCCGCTCAAGCTAATAATCACTGCCTTATTACCGACTAAATTGCGAATCTATTTTCCGCTATTTCTGACCTGTGACTGGGTAGCGGCGTTTAGAATACTGGGCCATTCTGACGAATAGCTGGGATACCAACAAAAAGTTTGCAATTTATTTAGTTACAAGGTTGCTCTATGACGATTGCAGGTGGACTGCTTATGTAAGGTAGCCCATGTGATATAAAATACCAAGGCAACACACTTTAATATCAGCGCTGAAAAAGGATAAAATACAATGCTGAGCCACGCGTGAAGTTAAGGGCATCAAAACAAAGCTAAAGAACCCCTAGTGATGTAGTTTGATTTCTCGTAGTTACGGTAAACACAACCCATTATTTTCAACAAACTCAGAATATTTGTCCACACAATAGGGGATGGCTTTATTGTTAAAAATAGCCTATACAAATAATCATTATCGATCATAAATAAATTTAAGCCTTTTCCCTTTGCACGACAGAACTGAGCTCAAAATTGCGCACGTTTCAGTGCCGATCTTGTCCCACTGACATTAATGCGCTGCTTTAACGAGTGTTTGCTGAGCAAGAAAAACACCATTGCATGCTTACTTTCGCTTATCTGTGGCTGTCCACTAGATTCATAATTTAATATTATTGTGGTCGTCAATGTCGAATCACTCGTTTTGTTTTTGATTTGGTGGAGGTGAGTGAGGTTCCTAACCCGGAATTCCTTTTCCGACTAGTGAACTGCAACATAGAAAAGTCCCGAATGGATTGATGAAATATCAGCCAATCAGTGCGATCGGAATGAATGTGACAAAGATAATTATTATACATCAGTCATAAATTAAGTTTGAGCCAAGTATGAACCAAATATGATAGCGAGTGCCGGCGGCAAGTGGGCGATTGGACTTGATGTAGGCATCTGGCAGCCTTGGCGCAAAACCTGAGGTTATTACTTCACCACTCTCTCCAAAAGGCTTTCGCCAACGTAGCGCTTTGAGGCCAATTTTCGGTTGCCATATGCCACACCACTTCACCAATGGCGACGAGGCGAACGGGTAGCGCACACCCTGGGAATAAACAAAAAAGCTACTCCCATCTCAAACATAATTCGATATCTTGGGCTCACTCATTAGAGATCCTCTATTTATACTAAAATGCCAAGCCACAGATGTACTTCAGCGTTCATTCATAGACACCTAACTCAATTTACTTCAGAAACTCTGAGAGAAACAAGCTAAAGTGTATTGAATTGGGTAGATTGCTACTTAGAGTAGCCTTAACCATTTGGCGCAACACACACGAGCCATTGATGGGAATGATACAGGCAGACGAGACGTTTAGCTAAGGCAGGGATACTCACTCTTTTCCAGAATGAGCCGCAGAGGGTGCAGGCTTTCATTCTAACCATGCAGTTATACACCTGATTCTACTTATCAAGGGTCCATGGCAAAAGCTTTAAGGGTTCATTAGTAGAATCAGGTGTGGGACAGGTTGGATGGAGCGAAAGCCTGCACCCACGGTGGCTCATTCTGGAAAAGAATGAGTATCCCTGAGCCAATGTATAATGTCATTGGTATGGTCCACTTTAGGGGTGTCTGAAATTGTATTACAAGATTCTTCCAGGCATGAATATAAGAAAAATAATGTAATATTTATGATGGTAGGTAGGAAAAGGATAAATGAACCCCCCCCAACCTGTTGTTTTTACTTCATTTAGGGGGGTTAAAGTCTTAATTAGGGGGGTCAGACCCCCCTAATCCCCCCCTGTAATTTGAACCATGGTGACTTCTCTGGGCATGGTGTCATCTGAGATAGACAAGTACAGTGGAGGCATCTTTGGTCCAAAGAGTCAACATTTCAAAATATCTACCATGCCAGGTTCTCTGGGTCAAAGATTAACAGTATAATGCTCAATTCTAAAAGGCAGTTTTTGTACAGGGATTTGTCTGTGCAATTGTATTTGTACCATTATTGTATGAAAGGCAAATTGCAGAAGGGGCAAAAACTAATCCTAAGCACTTCTTTCAGTACTGTAGCATAAAAAGGAAAGCCAAAGAGAAGGTAAAGTGCATAAAGAATAAAGATAGATCGCTGCTATATGATAATAAGGATATTGCTGATACCTTAAATAGTGAATTTGTTGAGAATTTTACCTCAGAGTGGATTTTTATTGGGAAAGAGGGCATGTCCAATAGTCAAGATTAACAGACATACCTACTGTTACGATTTGTCTGTATTTAGTACGATTTTTGAATTAAAATACGGAGTTACTGGAAAATAGTTCAGGGTCAGGGATTTTTCAAAACCTGTGGATATTATATTGCTACATGCTAATTATACTAGTTCGACAAAGCCATTCTGAGGCTCGTAAAAATTCCCTAAGGCAATTGCTGAGCACGATCCAATTCTCCCTCTCCCGCCTCTCAGTCGGCCAATCTGTTTCTTAGTGTATATGGAGCGGCACCTGCTGGCTGGTTTTGAGACTACCAACCTAATCGAAGGCTACCTAGCGAGCAAGGCAGCGTGAACTATAAGATTAGAAGTGATTATCAGCAGTGCTTGAAATGGGCTGGTTCTCACTGGTAAGCAGTACCGCCACCTCTGATTTTTACTGCTCTGCGCACCTTAACTTCTTACGGCGCCCTACAGCGTACCGTCACCTTTTGACCCGCCTGGGTACGCATATTGTTGCTGCAAATTATGGTCTGTGTGGTCATTTATTTGTTCTTTTTATGCAGCAATTGATTTATTTTTATATGCACAAGACAATCATACAGACTTCCGCACGAGTGCATTCCAATATTTAAAAATTAAAAAAAACATTTCCGTTGTAGTTCTTATGTAGTTCATAAGGACGGCAAGTGAAATTCAAGCCAATTATATATTATTTTATTAAGACGCGTCTACCCAAAATGCAACATTTGACCGAATCGCGCAAATTTACGTGCATACAGAGCGTTCCAAAATCTTTATTTAGCCAGTCGTCTCTTGTCACTGAAAACAGTACGATTTCGAGGATGTTGGCTTGGCTTAATCATGCAAACACGGCGAAACGAAAGCGATTTTCCCCGGGCAACGACCCGAATTTATTTCTGTAAGAACAACTAATGGCTCGTCAGACAATGTTTCTTGTGGGGTGGGTACGGTTTTTTCCACTCATGACTGTTTTTGATCCACTTAGTTTGAACAGCCACCACCACAAGTAACTTATGAAACTGGAGCACTGATTTTCCATTATTCAGTTGGTTTGTATTCTTTGTATTCTTCATTATTAACCTGTGTAGGCTTGCCTGTCTATTAACATCGGACTTGTAACATGGCTGGACAGATTTTTAAATGTGTCATTCTGATTGGTAATTTAAATGTCCACTCAGCCAATAATTATATGCATATTGGTTCACCTCCTAAAATTGGCTTGCGTGGAAATGGCCTGATTCCTGTAAAAAGCATTATACACTACAAATAAAATGATTCTATTGAGTGGAATATTCTCATACCATGTACCATTTTGACAACCGTTTTGAGAAAGCTGTAGTTCTGTTGCAATATTTTGTCAATATCATCAATATATTATTTCACATGAAGGTTAGTTATTTGGTATTAAATTCATAATTCTCATGATGTTATCAAAGATCTACTTGTAAATTGAGAATGTAATACTTAAGTAATACTAGTTAAGATATGCAGTGGTGGCTGCCGAGTTGGGGTTGGGGCGGAGTGTAATGCGGTTCCACAGTAAGGTTTTGGATTAGTTTTGGTTTTTCGGAGCTGCTGATTCAGAGTACTGGCACCTTTTTCATTCCAATTCAAGCACTGATTATAAGAGATTTATTACCCACGCCCGACGAGGCGGCGTGGGTATACAGATTAGCTCTGTCTGTATGTGTGTGCATGTGTGTGTGTGTGTCTGTCTGTCTGTCCACGCGACAGCTCAACCACCACTGAAGCTAGGGTGACCAAACTGTGGGGTAGATAATCCTAGGGTACCCTGTCCAAATTTGCATTTTGAGGTAGAAAGGTTAAAGGTCAAGATCAACAAGAGGCGTGGGTTAGCATCTCTATAGAGTGCGCATCATCTAATTATTGCAGATTTTGGGCTCCTGGTTTTCACACATTTAAACCCAGAGCAGAATGAGATTAAAAACAAGGTTTTAATAAACTTTTGATTGACAATTTCATTGTTTCATTATTTCATATGTTTGTAATAGCAGAATAAAATGTCCATCAGATTGTATTTTCACGTCATATTGTTTGTTACTGAAATGTGCCAGAAAATACTGAAAAATGTGTTCGAAAGTACTGATTGTCAAATTTCTGGGTAGGCACCTCTGTAATAATATCTTGAGGAATAGCCAACATGGTTTATGTAAGGGAAGGTCATGCCTGATAAACTTCCAAATTCTTTGAAGAGGCCACCAAGACTTATGACCAGAGCAGGGCTTATGACATCATATACCTGGATTTTCAGAAAGCATTTGATACAGTACTGGATATTTTTAAAACGAGTTCCATTGGAGTTACAGGAGGTATTCTGGAGTGGATTCAACACTGCTTACAGAGTGGTGGTCAGTGGAATCCATCTGAGCTAGGTATGGTGGGGAGTGGCGTCCCCCAGGGATCAGTGTTGGGTTCCCTGCTGTTCCTCATCTACGTGCATTAATGACCTTGATAAAAATACTGAAAGCAATTTAGTTAACTTGCAGATGATACTAAATTGGGAGGTTTGGCGAATAGTTGTCAGTCTATTAAAGTGATACAGGATGATTTGGATAGAATCCAGAATTGGGCATAAATGTGGCAAATGAAATTTAATGTAGTGAAATGTAAAGTTGTACAAAAGAATAAATGATTGTTGACCAGACTTTCTCAGGCTCTAGCCATTGTACAATATCAGTTAAAAAGGCCAATTGGATGCTGGGATATATAGCCAAAAGTGTTGAGTTTTAATCCAAGGAGGTCATATTTCTCTTGTACGACACATTTGTCAGACCACATCTGGAGTATTGTGTAAAGTTCTGGGGACCATACTTTAAGAAAGATAAAGAGGCTCTCGAAAAAGTTCAGAGGAGAGCCACCAAGCTAATTCCAGGTATCAAAGATGAAAGCTATGAGAGGCTGCTGAAGATCCTTAATCTCTTTAGTCTGAAAAGAAGAAGACTTAGAAGTGAGCTGATTAAGGTCTTTAAATATGTTAAAGGGATTAACAAAGTGAATTATGTAGAATTCCTTCAGCAAAGTTTTGTCAGTGGAACTCGGGGTCACAAATGGAAGTTGACCAAGGGTAAATTTAGCACTGATATTAGGGAAAATGTATTCACCCAGAGAGTAATTTCAATGTGGAATAGCTTGCCTGACCCTATTTTTGAGACAGAAACCTTGGGAATTTTCAAGAGCAGTCTTGACTTAAAGCTAGATACCATGAAATCATTGAGTATCTGCAGTGATTTATTCATGACAGTAAAAAGAAACTGGCGAGCCAAGTTGGGGAGAATGGCCTGTTCTCGCCACTCATGAGTGTAACTAGTTCAGGCAGGAAACTCGAGAAGAACTGCATCAGCTGACTGCAGCCTGGTAAGCTACCAGCACGTCAGCATCAGCAGGCACACATTGGAGGAGACACATCACAAGGTCATACAGCGATCCATTTGAAAGACGTCAAGCTCACTTACTTTTGCTGCTGTTTGCAATGACTTTTCATGCTATACAACATGGAACATGTTTGGTTTTTTGCTTGCCGCCTCCACCCCAGCCTCCACCTGTTTGGTTCTGCTCACATCGGGGTGATTTTGATTTCTGTTCATGACTATGTTTGTATGTTTGCTGTGCCTAGGTAGGACATTCCTCCAGAGCAGAACCGCCGCCAAAATACAATGTAATGCTTACACCCATTAATAAATTGTTCTATTTTATTGAAACGTGAGTTTTCCTGACTGAAGTTATGTTATGTTTTGTTAAAAACATTTTTTTGGAGCAACATATGCTGCCCTCTCTACTCATTGTCTATTTCAGGGATGTCCCTGCATTTTCCTGCAGGACCGCACCAAACCATGTTCTGTACTGATTACAAATGCATGGCTACAAAAATAGAGAGTGTGGGCACTAGACTGGCTTCCCTGCAGTCTTGATCTAAAGACCTGCAGAATGGAGGAATGGGGGGGAATTCTGCTGTCTAGACTTGACCAATTGGCGTCTTCTCAGCCAAAATGCTTAATGACAGTGACAAGAGGACATGGTGAAGTTACATAGTGGTAAACCATTGAATATCAGTTTTTGTGGAATCTACTGCAGTTATCACATTGTATACTTTCAATAAGCAATGAAATTCTTCTAATAGAAGATTAAATTATGTGTTGTATTGTTTTCACTACAGTAGAAGATGATTTTAAATCACTCCTTTTTAGTCCTAGATAAGTGAAGCTTAGGAAGGAGTGTTGGGATGAGACTCGAGCATCACTCACTAATCAATCAATCAATCAATTTTCCATTAGCGCGGCCTCTGGCAGTAAGATAATGATCTTGGAATGGATGACCGGTCCCTAATTCACAGAGAGCTTATCCAAGAGTTGACGATAGTGTCTCTTTGATTTATTTTATTTGCATTTTCCCCATGGTGAGCAAACTTTTAATGTTTCCCCCTTCCTTCGGCTTTCCCACCATTTTCGGACTATGACTCAAACAGTTTGATACATTTCCATGAAAATTAGCGGATATTTGCATCAGGTCATGCAGATGTGCCTATTGCCATATTGAGGTTATTAAGATTTCTACATTGTAGTTACTTCGGAAATGTCTCTGAACATCAATGTGGGGCTGTGTTGGGGTAGGAGAGACATTAGTTTTTTTAGCACACGTCGTACACTATGGGAGACATGGTCATGGCAGTTAATGTGTAAGAACTGTGGTATCCCAGCAGGTACACTTTAATGTGCTCATTCCACTGTATCAAGGAGTAACGAAGGTGTACTTACACAACCGTTACATATACTAAGTTGTGTATCAGCACAAGTGGTACAAGACTGAAGACACTGGTTATCACAGTTAATTTATAAGAGTTGAGGTATCTCAGGTACACTTTATTTTAATGTGCTTATTCCACTGTATCAAAGAGTAACAAGTGTGTACTAACACGACTGTTACATAGACTATGTTGTGTAACAGCACACGTGGTACACTATCGAAGACACTGGTTATGGCAGTTAATGTGTAAGAGCTGTGGTATCCCAGCAGTGCACTTTATTTTAATGTGCTCATTCCACTGTATCAACGAGTAACAAAGGTGTATTAACACAACTGTTACATATACTAAGTTGTGTAACAGCATACATGTTCCAAGACTCAAGAGGCAGGAGGAAGATTGATGGAAAAGTTTGCCCAGGCAACATGGGTTGTGGTTTCACCCATTTTTCTTGCAGATGTACCCCTTCCCCAAAGAGAGAGGCCACTTTGACAAGGTATTGTAACAAGCATTTCTTATTACAAGTGTAACAAGGACCTTAAAGTACACCAAAATACACTATGTATTTACAATGTAAGTAGATGTTATTACATATAGTTACATAGGTAATTACACCTGTGACAAGGTATTGTAACAAGCATTTCTTATTGCAAGTGTAACAAGGACCTTAAAGTACACCAAAATACACTATGAATTTACAATGTAAGTACAAGTTATTACATATAGTTACATAGGTAATTACACTGTAATTAATTAGGTAGATACACAGGAACAGTGACCCCTTAAAATAAAGTGTTACCCTGGTTTAAAACTGTTGTTACTTATGGATTGCACGAGGATCGCGTTTTTTTACATCGTTGGTTAAAAATAATTTATAAAACCAAAGTGAATTAAAAGCATATCAGCTTTTAAAATCATGATTCTTGCTTTTCTGAAGTAGCATTATTTGCAACAGTCTGCCCAGGACTTCCTGCATGAACAGCGGCGGCTCGTGAACTGGCAATAGGGGAAGCTCAAACAATCCCTTAAAATGAATGACTGGTAATGACCTGTTTTCAATCATTCATTTAAATTACCATAACACGAACTCCGAAAACTCTCTACATTATCAGATGTGGCCAGTTTTCATTTATAACGCATACTGATTACGACTCCAGACTTCTCACGCTTTTATTTACTCAGGGGTTGGGGTTGGAAGCAATGCATGTGTTACATGATCGTTTAAATGAAATAAGATAATTTTAAACGTCTTTATGCCGTTCCATTGCTTCAAACTCCTCCAAGCACAAGTAGTTAAATTCCACGCAAAAATTTCTTACATACGCGTTGATAGAATAATTGCTGTCTACAGCAGAGGAACGTAAATATGCCACTTAAACTCATGCTGAATGCGTGAGAGTCGACAGGTATGCTTTATTGATGAAAACTGGCCGCACCAGATAATGTTGAGTTTTCGAAGGGTCTGTTATAGTAATTTAAATGAATGATTGAAAACCGGTCATGAACAATCATTGACTTTAAGGGATTGTTTGAGCTTCCCCTGTTGCCAATTCACGAGCCGCCACTGTCCATGAATCTACAGTATTGCCCATCTGGACATTGATACTTAGTAAGGAGGGTAGAATGATTTGATGTTCTTACTTAACATGATCTACCGACTGGACGGACTCTAAGAAAAATCTATGGGTAGATCATCAGAATTATCAGTCTGAAATAGATAGTGTGCGGGGTGGCGTGGTTAGGGTGCCATATGCAGATAGAGACGTGGGGATCCAGCCAGCATGACAGGTGAAAGGCAATGACAATGATTGGCAATTGCCTGTAGAGAGATGAAGGGCTGTAATGAGTTTTGCACGCAGGGAATTGGTTGCTGATTCTCTTCCATGTTTCCTACCCTTTTGTGTCTGTGTTGAAGAAGTGCTCTGCCCCAGTTAACCTGGATGTATTTGCAATTTCAGTGAACAGTACATTTTGTAGGGGACATCCAAGAACCTGAGATGTTAAACTGGTGGCTTGTAAGGACAGGGTAGGAAGACTAACATTAAATGACAAGGAGCGAGGGAGATTAAATCTCCAAAGAGGCAAGCCTTGAAACACTCAGTGGCATTATAGGAGCAACAAGAAGCAACCCCTTTTCAGTGGGCATGGAGCCAGAAGGAGGATCACACATGTCTAGACAGCTCAGCAAATTACGTGTCAACTTTACTCACAACCAGCATGCATGCAGACCAGCAGATGGGTCTGTGCACTTCTATATTGAAAAAGTGAATGGCAAACTGAGTGAAGTATTTTGATGCCTACTTAGTGTCAATGATCTCCAAGACCAGTTGAACCAGTGGCGGCCCGTGACAAAAATTACAGAGGAAGCCAGAATGAACAACGATTTTAATTCAGTGTTTACGTGTTATTTTCCTGCAGACAAATTAGCCTACTGTTACTGTACCTTTATTCTACTGACTTCTCATTCATTTTAGTGAAAAAAAAGAGGTTAAAAAAAGAGGACTGCGTGTGTGAGAGAGAGTGAAAGCGCGAGGGAGAGCTGTGGATGCGCGCTTCGGGCTGTGCGCGTGCTTATGGCTCTGGCACACAGTAGTATGTGATAAGTTAGAGAAAGCCCATGCAAAGCTGGTAAACATCTCGTAGCTTTATTACAGCAGAAAACTAAACACATAACGATCAGACAGCAATTATGACAAGATCTAGATATAACAAAAACATTTTAGCCATTGCTTTCACCGACAGTATTAATGAAGTTCCGTTTTGTGGATAATGCTTCTCTCTGACTCATATTTAATTAATTGGCAACAAAAGCATTTGCAAGATCGCCATGGACTATTGTGCAGAAACACAGGCAAACCCCTTCCACCAACATTAGAAGTAACAATGTCATATGTGGCAGCCTCGCAACTGAAATTAACAAATCAGAAGGATGGCCAATATTCATACATCCAAAAACACACTCAACATGAATGCACAACGTCTGAATTACATAAACTAAATATAAAACTCATAGTTACAAAGGTTTATATAAAAATTGATATCAACTGTGCTGCAGCGCTATCAACTGTAAGCCTTACAGCTGTCAGCTGAAGTCAGCGGATCTAAATGCAATCTCGGTAAGGATTGAGAGTATTAAAAAAAAAACAGTATAGCTTAGCCATCGTGCTCTGATATCCACTAGACACGACAAGAATAATAAAGAATAAAACACATTTTATGCATCGCATAAGAAAAATGTGACAACAATCCGGTCATCAAAAAGGCCACGGCGGGCCATAGGAGACAAGGCCAGCAGAAAAGCCGGTTAAGCTCGGCACTTCCTGTCAGCCACTCGTTTCTAGCATAGTTAGCTTCACAAAAATAACGAACTTTTCCATCAGCTCTCCCCTTGGTTAAATTGAGCTTTGGAGTTGGCCTACCGTCCCGCTTGACTTTTAGTTGAACCTCAAGAGGAAGTTTTGTGAAGTCATTTTTTACAAGAAACTCAAGGTCCCTGTCACCATCCATTCTCTGACTTACTGGCTATACTTTCTGTGTGGGCTGGCTGGTGCCTGGCGGGACAGTTGAATCAGTGTGTGTATTTTCCATAATAGTTTGTGATTGGTTGGAAGCCAGATTTGATCTGGCCTTCCTCATATTTTTTTTAATGATGCATCGACCATTAAGCGATGAGCTTGGCTTCAATCTGATTGGCTAATACGAGCTGTTTTTTTTTTTCCAAGGGAGTCAAAGTGAAGCTGGCCTCCGAACCGACAGACAGGGCGGAGGGCATGAGACACGAAGTGTAAGACACAATGAGAGCTTGACAGGAGGGGCGCTGTTTTGCTCCTCACGCTCAGCCAAAGCAGAAGTGCGCTGATGTAGTGTTTTGACAAGGAAATGACAACAATATAAAATACATTGTGGTGAAGCTTATTCATATTTTTTCTTTCTTGCAATAATTTTTGAGGAAGCCAGGCTTCGTGAAAAACCACCACTGAGTTGAACACTCCAGCTACAGACATTAACAAGGACCACCAGAAAATTCCCACGTCCCCCAGAGGAAAACATGGCCTCTTCAACTCAGTATGGTTCATTAATAATTTGACTCTCATCCTTCTGGGTTATTCAGGGCCCCTGCAATGTTCTAACATCTGATGGACATACCAGTCACTCTTTTTAGTCCTTTCCCCCCTCAACTCATTTCATGCTGCACTGGGAATAAAATGTTCGCCCACAATTCAAGATGGCAGCATGTTTGGTGTCTCTGCTCAGTGTTTGTCTTTTTTAATAGTTTTTTACTGTTTTTTTTTTTTTTTTTACTGGCTTTTAATATGTTTTGAAAGTTTCATTTAAGCTTTTAAGCATAACAGTTTTCATTGCTTTTATTGCTGATCTACAATCGCTTGATTTCCAACAAGCTCTGTGGAATTGGACAATTTTGTGTCTGTCTTGGGAAGCTATCCCTCTCTGTATGTCTGACTACATTACATTACATTACATTACAGGTTCTTAGTAGACGCTCTTATCCAGAGCGACGTACAAAAGTGCACAAGATCAGTACAAAAGTGCAGAGCTCCTAGGAGACAAGTACAAGTGCTAACAGTAAGTTACAGAACATGTTCAATTGTTACAGATCTAATCCAATAACAAAAGGGCAAGGGCAAGGTCAAGTGAACAAAATGGCAACAAGGTCAAGTGCAACAGTGGCAAGTGCAACAAAGGGGCAGAGTCAAGTGCAAGGGCAATAAAATAAAATAAGTGCAACAAAAGGGCAACAGGTCAAGTGTAATAAAGGGGCAGGAAAATCAAGTAAACTGACAAAATAGGGTGCAACAAAGTGAAGGGAAACCAAATCAAGCGATAACAAACAGGAAGTAAGGTAAACAGAATTAAATGCTACGAATCAAGGGATGTAGGGACAGGATTCAGGTCAGTGGAGTAGGGGAAAGGTGGAGCCTGAAGAGGTGGGTTTTCAGGCGGTGCATCAAGATGCTCATAGATTCTGCTGTTCTGACCTCGATAGGTAGATCATTCCACCAACGAGGGGCCAGGACTACTCCATAGGGCTGGTGCTAGTTAGCACCCAGGATTAGCCTCTACTCTGGGCTACAATAGATAGCCTCCTCTGCCTGTTCAAAGACATTGGGAGTGGCTGCAGTGTGGCTAGTTTTTAGCCTAGAACTGCAGCAGTACAGCAGTCTGAGGCCTACCTCCATTCACCCAGCTCTGCAGCCCGAGGCCTACCTTCACCCACCCAGCTCTGCAGCCCGAGGCCTACCTCCACTCACTCAGCTCTGCAGCCCGAGGCCTACCTCCATCCACCCAGCCCTGCAGCCTGAGGCCTACCTCCATCCACCCAGCCCTGCAGCCTGAGGCCTACTTCCATCCATCCAGCTCTGCGGCCAGAGGCTTACCTCTGTCTGGCCGTCCATCCATCCATCCAGCTCTGCACATGTGCCTACTCCATCATGGCAAGTGTTATTCATGCCCTCCTGGTTTTGCTCTGTTTGTCTACATTCTCAGAGTATGAAGTTAACCAGGAGACCCCTTTAAGTGACTGTAACAGCTTGTTTTATACACCTTACATGTCATCACTATCAAAGGTTACTGACTGTGCACAGAACTTTGTCGGCAATCAGGGGTACTGGATGTTTGGCATGAGCCTGGTTTCAGAACACAAAAACTTTAAATATTTCTTAAGTTTTCTTCTCCTAAGTAACTGTTTTATTTCATCAAACAGCTCTTGGTCAATCGCTATGAGTGGTGACTCTAAGAAAATCAAGAAGCATTTTTATTATACACACATGTTGAAATGTATTATTATCCTGATGTTGCTGATGTCAGGAAATGTGCAGCCTAACCCAGGTCCTGTGCCCGATGTGATATTACTGCAAACCCCTGTTGATTTTTTAAAATAGGTCCGGTATTGGTTTCGTACACTTAAATGTGAGTAGTCTCTTGCCCAAAATTTATATGGTTAGAATCTGGGCCAAATCAACAAATGCTGATATTATGGTTTTGTCTGAGACATGGCTGAGTAGTTCCACTCCTGATAGTTTTATATATATATATATATATATATATAAAACTATATATATATATATATATATACCTGTATATATGGATGGATATAATATTTTTCGTACAGATCGCTGTTCTAAAGGTGGAGGGGTGGCTATCTATATCAAAAATACCTTTCAGGCAATAGTACAATTAGCTATGTCTGTACCTAAACAATTTAAACAGCTTATTTTGAAAGTTGAATCCACGAAGAGCTGTGTTATATCTGTTGCGGGATGTTACAGACCTCCTTCTGCATCAAAGGATACTTTATCCTCATTGTCTGACTGCTTGTCATCTATAAACTATAGTGAATTGGTTTTAATGGGGGATTTAAATTGGGACTGGTTAACTCCTGCTTCTGATTCTTTTAAATACTTCTGTGATTCAGCACATTTGGCCCAAATCATAGGCTCACCAACTAGGCCAAATAATAAACATCCTAAGAAGTCAACACTCCTTGATTTGATTTTAACCACTGTACCGTAGAAATGTAAAGCTACTGCTGTTTTTGGCAAATGATGTTAGCGATCACTGCATAATTGCTTGTGTGAGAGACACAAAGCTACCAAAGTGTAAACCACGTATTATACTAAAGAGAAAATTTAAATTGTTCTTTGAACAAGCTTTTTTAAATGACCTTTATCTCTGTGATTGGACCAGAGTAAATTTGATCCAAGAGCCCGAGATAGCATTTTAATATTTTAAATCATTATTGTTGGACATTATAAATAAACATGCTACTCTTAGAAAATACAAGATTAAAGGATGTGATAACCCGTGGTTTTCAGAGCAACTGACTGAGCTAATTCATCAACGAGACTTTGCTTGGGCAACTGCTAGAGAATTCAAAAATGAGTCAAACTGGCAACATTTTAGGCATCTGAGAAACAAGTTTCTGAGAAATACGTAAAGCTAAAGCAGATTTTTATATTAATGAAATATGTGATAGCACAAACAACCCTTCTAAATTTTGGAAGATGATTAAATCATTGTCTTTAGGCACAAGGGACACCGTACTTCCGAATACTTTAAAGCCGAATGATGAGATCATTACAGACAAGAAAATTATGTTAGATTCCTTTATCCAGCACTTTATATCTTTGGGTTTGTTGTTTGAGCAGGAAATGAAACAAGAGGTAAGTCAAGTGGAATACTCTCTGTCTGGCGAAAATGTACCTTGTGATTTTGATCTTGCTCTCTATACTAGAAAGGAGGTATGCAATGCTCTCATCAAGTTAAATACCAAGAAATCCTCTGGTCCTGATGGTTTAGACCATAGGAAAATTGCTACTGAACATCATGCTGATCCTTTGACATACATTTTCAACCTGACTATAGAAACTGGCATAACTCCTAGTATATGGAAGTCAGCAGGCAAGCTGTTCAGGGTGGGTCCCTGCCTTTGCCCGTAGTCAGCTGGGATAGGCTCCAGCTCGCCCCATGACCCTAGTGAGGAACAAGCGGGTATAGAAAATGGATGGATGGATGGAAGTCAGCATATGTCACTCCTTTATTGAAGGGTGGTGACTGATCAAATCCTAATATAGGTCAATATCTAAACTGTTAGCTTTAGCCTATTTAGAAGGGCTTATAAGTGACCAGTTGAAAGATTTTCTAACAAGAAATAGCATTTTAAATGAATTGCTGCCTGGTTTCAGAAAAAAAAAACACAGTACTGTCACTGCCACCATGACAGTCTTATATGATCTCATAAGTGCTATTGATTCTAAAGAATACTGTGCTGCATTGTTTTTAGATCTGTCAAATGCTTTTGACACGGTTGACCACTTGGTATTGTGCCAGAGACTGTGTGATACTGGAATGTCTTCAAAAGCTGTCATGTGGTTTGACAACTACTTGAGCGGCAGAACACAAAGTGTTCAGGTTGATGGTGTGTCTTCCAAACTTTTGTTGATTCAAAATGGTGTCCCCCAGGGGTCCATATTTGATCCAATTTTATTTACTATTTATATAAATGTCTTATGTCAAAACGTAACTGATGCCAAATTTCCCTTTTATGCAGATGACACTGTTTTGTATTGTTTTGCTTTAACATTAGCAAGTTCCACAGAAAAGCTACAATCGTCTTTTGATGTTATTCAGAGTAATCTTAATAAATCAAGACTTGTGCTCAATTCTGACAAAACTAAAATGTGCTTTTAAAAATCAGGGAAGACAGATGATGTTTGTCAGATTGCTACACAAAAGAAGAAGTTTCAGTCTATGAATACTTGGGATTTTACTGGTAAAATTTGCTTTGAAAATCTTTGAAATACCAAATGGAGTGTCTTATAAAGAAACTCAGGGTTAAACTGGGTTTCTACTATAAAAACAAAAGTCGTAAGGTGAAAAAAGACTGATTCAGGCAACTTTCGTGTCAATACTTGACTACAGTGACATCTTACACATGCATGCAAATCTCTCTACACTGAAAATGCTGGATTCGGTGTATCATGCAGCATTAAGATTTGTATACTTTTCCCCATACGCCGACTGTCTTTGGGGAAAGTGCCTTCAAAGTATTCGCGCCCTCGTCCTGGTATAAATTACAGAGTCAACTTAAATTGGATTACCTCCCAAGTATGGAAGATTTTAAAGCTAAGATCAAGGACTATTTGACTACTGCATGCACATGTCCTCTTACCGAACGCAGTTGGTAATTATAATGTAATGATGTGATCTTCCAAATTGTTTAACTGTTTTTATATTTGTTTTGTTGTTGTTATTTCAAGTGTGTACTTTATGTGGAACTACTGTGCTGCTCTTTTGGCCAGGATCCCCGAGCGAAAGAGATTCTGAATATCAATGGGATTATTCCTGGTTAAATAAAGATTAATAAAAACATTTATTTATTTATTTATTTAATGTTCAATTTGACTTTATTTTTTCATTTGGTAACTATTCTCAGTTGATGTGCCGTTATTAAAGATTTTTTTTTTCTATTCTTGAAAGAAAAAATTAATTTGGAGATTACTACTGTTTGTATGTAATTTTACATTTAAACCACTGATCTCCTAGAAGTGACTTATTTAATTGTGTGATTTGTTACATAAATTAGGGGGCTCATCCAAGAAATTACCATGACAGTTGAATTATAATTAATTCTGACAGTTGCAGTGTCATTTTTTTTTCCACACAATGGTGTCTCAGTTGCAGGGCACTTATGTATTGCTTTACTATTTTGATTCATTGTTTTAAGAGGTAGACCCAGGAGCGAGGTTTGCTTTTTAATTTACAAGGCCCCGGAAGAACAATGAGGGTTGAGAATCCTTGGATTATTTCAGAGACTGTTAAAGCGTTCACTTTCCCGTCAGTCAATGTTAGATGAGTTTGAGCCCAGAGAAGTCGGAAGTGCCTCTGGATAATGTTAATTAATGGCTTCCTCTTTGCACGGTACATCCTCCATTACAGAAGAATCGGAACAATGTATTGAATAATTGAGCTGTAATTTGCAAGTTGTAGCCAGGACCGCATTAATGCACGGGCTTACCGAGGCTGAAGCCCTGGGGCCCGACGCCTGAAAGGGTCCATTGCGAGGATCGTGATGAAAACATTCATTGGTAGAAATGCGAAATAATGTTTATACAGTGCTCTGATAGTTGTTTGCGTTGGGCCTGCCCTCTAATGGGATGAGGTGCATTAATATTTTGCATGAATGGAAGACACTGTGATTGGTTAATGGACGACGTGCGTGCCTATTGTTTGAATTATACAAATAGGCTACAGCTGTTACCTTGCTCCTGGAGTGGAAATTTAGGACAAAAGACACTAAAATGTAGAAAGAAATGCAACAGAGGGGCTCAAAAATGCACAAATCAACTTGAGATATTGCTGTGGGAGTCCCAGCTTTTAAGAAAAGAAAACTAACCAAGCTGACTGGATATTTCAAAACTATGAGCCTCAATGAGACAGGAAACCCTCCAGAATTAGCGGCTATCTTGGCGATGCTAGGTATCCACCACAGGCAAGGTTGTTGAGTGCACTGGCTGCTGAAGATGGTAACGAACTGCATGCAGCTTGCGATGATACAGGAAAGATAGCAAGTTTGGCGTTTGGTAGGTAGGTAGGTAAGTACAGCAACAACATTAGAAAACTTAGGCTCAAGTTTCATTGAAGCCTGTTCCAGTCCACTGTAACTGAGGAGTTTCACCGCAAACCGCCAAGTTCGTGATTTAGTGATTTTCATCTGCTTTTGCTGTTCAGTATCGTCTTTGAAATTTTGGTAGTATACACGGTGCAAACAATTATTGTTCGTATGAATAATAATTTCTGAAATTGGAAATATGTTTGTAATTTTTACACAGCCTTTCCTCAATGAGTTGCGTCATGATGGAATTTGCCGTCAGAGGGAGTAATCCGATGTGATACTAAAAGTGATCTGCTAGTTTAACAGTAGCAGGACAGAAAACTATTTTCCGTGTATGTATGAAAGACTGCTCACTAGTTTTGTGGTGTCACTGCACAGAACTTTTGTCAGAACAGAATTATAAGACATGCAGCTAAAGCCCCTAGAACATTCTGATGCTTCGTCATTTTTCTGCAAAAAGATTGGAAGCTGAAGACCTTCAGAGAGCATCTTGAGAGCTTGTACCATTAAATTGATACTTATTATGCATGCTCATTTCTCACATCTTTTCACGATCATGTTTTTCTATTAAAGTGTGCGATAAATGCTTACTCTGTTCCTTTCTTCATCTTTTCATAATCACGAGTGTACAACAAATCAAGCCAACTCTAAGCGCTAGATTTCATGCGCTGATTATGCTTAGTGAAGTCCTGCAATATTCACGCCAGTGTAGGTTTCAATTTAATAATTTTGATATTATTTATTTGGTGGATGAGATATTCAGATAAGTTACGATTAAAAATCCTTACGTAACAAGGGAATTTGGTGCCTCTGCAACTCAATACATTTTTTAGAATTATTTTGTATGATTTTTTGTAGTGAATCCTTGAATTTTTTTTACTAATATTTAAGGAGTAATATGGTTTTTGGCAAATTTTATTTGCCATTAGTCAAAGAACAGCGTTCAGAAAATTAAACTTTTAAGTATTTCAGTGGCAAACTGAAAAATCTCAAATGTCAATTGTGAAAAAAGGTAGGAAAACAGTAACAGTAGGAAACATCTGACAATTCAAACAATTTCATCAGATATGACAAATATTGCAAAAATAATGAACACAAGTAAAAGCAGTCACCGAGTCCTCCTTCACAAACATCATAAGAAAACACAAACATTACTGAAATAAACTATCATGTGGCAAAAGACAACAGCATATCTCTGATAGCATAAACTCAGTAAATAAGTATGTTTGTCAGTGTCCAAAAAATACACTTTACTGCAATGATGAACACTAGACCTGGCAGGTTCATCTTCACTAAGCACTAGCTAAAAGATCATGCACTATTAAAAGCACTGAAGTAAAATTAGAAAGACATGAGGTGTGACTTTGAAAACTACTCAAGCTACAGCCCTTTTCTTCTTCGTATATAAGGCGTAAAATTTTTCAACAGCAATATTGGATACATAGCCTAGGTGCGCAGACTTAGCCCATTGAATTTTACCTTGGGCTTTCTCGTCAAAATAAACATGGAATAAGTTAAAGGAAAAGGGTCAACCGCACCAAAATATACTTTAATTATGATAATTTTTTATATACCTGGTAATGCATAGTTGGTTTTCTGGATGTGAACGAGCTGCTTGTGTTTCGTTCCAGAAGTGTGATCCTCGAGAGCGACTGAGCCGCGCCTCCCATAATTTATCTCCTTTCTGCATATCTTACAAAAGGCAAAGCCAGCCTTGTTGATTTTGTCAATTACAATACAAAGTGGTGTTTTATCAACGATCTTTTCTAACCAAGACCAGCGCAAGGGTTTTTGATGCCTTTGTCTATTTTCGTGACATCTTACTTCCATTCAACACTCGTCATGTTTTCACAGTGTGGATTGTAGATCTAGGCGAGCTCACAGCTTTGCATTTTACTATGATTCAGCGAGAATAGGCTTTCAACATCGCTGTATGGAGCTTAGAATGGCGGGAAATTGCATCACTTCCTCGCAGTGTTTCACTTTGCATGCTATCATGTTATTTTGCGATATGATTCTCTTTTTTTTTACTTTTCAAAATTTAATCCGCGGAAATGACATTTTCATGTGAAAGTACATCGTGAAAAATGTGAATTTTCGCGTTTACAAGGAGATTTCACACCCCTGTGATATAAATACAGGTGTGCCGTGAGATTTTGGCTTGCCTTTTGGTGTGCTTTGGGCACAAAAAGGTTGATAACCACCAGGCAAAACGGAGCCTGTTGGCAGAGCGGGCATCTATCTCCATCGCTGATCGACAGCGAGGATATATCGCTGTTAGGTGAGAAGCTGATTAATGCTGATGTCCAAGCATGCTTAACACTGGGATATTTCTTGTTGCTAATATGGGGCGCCGTTTGTAAGATAGGGTGTGTTGTTTTATACAGTGCTGTTTTTGCACATTTAGCGTCAAAAACCGGGAAAAAAGATTGTTGCCATTTTAAACTGTCTCTTTTCCACACATTCACGCACAAATACCTGTAAATTGGTGTAGAAAAGGTGATATCGTTTTTTGTAGTATAACTTATTGTAGAAGGAAAAAGAGGACATTAAATACTAAATGTAAATGTTAAATATAAATATACTCGCTAAACATACGCTCAACAAAAATATAAACGCAACACTTTTGTTTTTGCTCCCATTTGTCATGAGATGGACTCAAAGATCTAAAATTCATTCCAGATACACAATATTACCATTTCTTGCAAACATTGTTCACAAATCTGTCTAATTGTGTGATAGTGAGCACTTTTGCTTTGCTGAGACAATCCATCCCACCTCACAGGTGTGCCGCATCAAGATGCTCATCAGACACCATGATTAGTGCACAGGTGTACCTTAGACTGTCCACAATAAAAGGCCACCCTGAAATGTGCAGTTTTTGCTTTATTGGGGGTCTGAGGACTCAGAACCAGTCAGTATCTGGTGTGACCACCATTTGCCTCATGAAGTGCAACACATCTTCTTTGCACAGAGTTTATCAGATTGTCAATTGTGGCCTGTGGAATGTTGGTCCACTCCTCTTCAATGGCTGTGCGAAGTTGCTGGATATTAGTGGGAACTGGTACGCGCTGTCGTATACGCCGGTCAAGCACATCCCAAACATGCTCAATGGGTGACATGTCCGGTGAGTATGCTGGCCATGCAAGAACTGGGACATTTTCAGCTTCCAAGAATTGTGTACAGATCCTTGCAACATGTGGCTGTGCATTATCTTGCTGAAACATGAGGTGATGTTCATGGATGTATGGCACAACCAGACACGGCGCTCGGTATACGCTAATCATGCACTGCGCGTAGGGCACCAACTGCCTGGGGGGCACCAAAAAAATCAAGCCCATAAAAAAAAAAGAAACAATATTACAGTATTTATTAATATTTAAAATAAAAGTTTGTAAAGCATGTTAATAAATATAAGTAATACAAAAATAACGTAGGCTTATTTACGCGAAAAAAGATTAATCTCCTGTGTGGCCCTCTCATCGGTCTACCTTTGGTGCCCCCACCCCATTCCCAAGTAGTTTGCTCCATTATACTTCAATCGCAAATTTGGCAGAAGTTTATTCCGGAGATCTGGACATGTCATTGAAAAGGCATCAAGAGTCGGGGGTGGAAAAGAAAAAAAAAACTGCGAGATGATGCTCGCGCGTCACTTGCAGGTAAGACGATGTTTTAATTAACAATTATTTATTTTGTAACAGCTACGTTTACATGACCTCAATAATCCAATAACTGGGAATAATGGGGTAATGGAAATAATCTGATTTGACGCGTTTACATGTACTTCAGTAATGCGATAATCGGAAAAACCTGGTTTAAGTGGTTCAGTCAATAGTTCGATTTCTTTCCAAGTACATGACGTAAAACTATTGGTCTCAGCACAGGCCTTCTCCACTCCTACCAAAAACCCGTGCTTGCTGGATGTGCGTTTGGAGTAAGGAGTGGTAGGAGAGAGTGGTGCTCAATGAATTTTCAGATGCAAAATGGAGAGAGAATTTCAGGATGTCTCGGGGAGCATTCGTGAAACTCTGTGATCAGATGAAGGATGTCATGAGCCCAGAAGAGATGACCGCTGTACCTCTAGAAATGCGAGTGGCGATTGCGTTATACGAGCTCGCTAGCTGCGGAGAGTATAGGCTGATAGCGAATCAGTTTTGTTTCCATAAAGTGTCTCAAGTTAGCTACATCCATTTTTCCATTTGTACACATTCGCAGATAAAGAACGAAAGAAATCGGATTAACCGTATACATGGGCCTGTCACATTTTCCTCTGCTGAGCGAAGCTTCTCCAAACTTGAGCTCATTAAAACATACCTGCGCTCATCAATGGGCCAGGAGCGTTTAAGTGGTCTGGCTGTCATCAGCATCAATGGTGAAATTGCTCAGAAACTGTCATATGATGACCTGATAGCTGATTTCGCAGCCCGGAAATTCAGACGTGTGCCTCTGTAGGGCCTCTAATAACTGGTGCTTGCATTTTAAAATTTGTATTTAAAGTTCCTTTCTCAGAACTGTGTTTACAGTTGAAAGCAGATGTTTGTTTGTTAATAGTCGTGGCATTTATTTATTTTTTTAAATTTTGATTATTTATTTTTATTTATTTGAGTATTTGGTGACATTGTTACTGTTTTATAAAGACTTAATTATTATTTATCTCTTTATTATTATTGTTATTATTTATCTCTATCCTAGTTTTTGAACCATTAATATTAACAACTTAATTTGTAAAATAAAGCAAAACTGACAAATACTCAGATATTGTTCATTTCTGTCAGGGGTGGGGTTGGGTGGGTGGGTATGTGGCAGGGGGAGGGGGGGCACCACAAAGCATTTATGCTTAGGGCACCAAAATGGCTAGCGCCGGCCCTGGGCACAACAATGGGCCTTAAGGTCTCATCACGGTATCTCTGTGCATTCAAAATGCCATCAATAAAATGCACCTGTGTTCTTCGTCCATAACAGATGCCTGCTCATACCATAACCCCACCACCACCATGGGCCACTCGATCCCCAACATTGACATCAGCAAAGTGCTCACCCACACGACGCCACACACGCTGTCTGCCATCTGCCCTGAACAATGTAAACCGAGATTCATCCGTGAAGAGAACACCTCTCCAACGTGCCAGACGCCATCGAATGTGAGCATTTGCCCACTCAAGTCTGTTACGGCGACGATCTGGAGTCAGGTTACGACCCCGATGAGGACGAGGAGCATGCAGTTGAGCTTCCCTGAGACGGTTTCTGACAGTTTGTGCAGAAATTCTTTGGTTATGCAAACCAATTGTTTCAGCAGCTGTCTGAGTAGCTGGTCTCAGACGATCTTGGAGGTGAACCTGCTGGATGTGGAGGTCCTGGGCTGGTGTGGTTACACGTGGTCTGCGGTTGTGAGGCCGGTTGGATGTACTGCCATATTCTCTGAAACGCCTTTGGAGACGGCTTATGGCGGAGAAATGAACATTCAATGCCCGAGCAACAGATCTGGTTCACATTCCTGCTGTCAGCATGCCAATTGCACGCTCCCTCAATGCTTGCGCCATCTGTGGCATTTTGCTGTGAGACAAAACTGCACATTTCAGGGTGGCCTTTTATTGTGGGCAGTATAAGGTACACCTGTGCACTAATCATGGTGTCTGATGAGCATCTTGATGTGGCACACCCGTGAGGTGGGATGGATTGTCTCAGCAAAGCAAAAGTGCTCACTATCACACATTTAGACAGATTTGTGAACAATGTTTGAGAGAAATGGAAATATTGTGTATCTGGAATGAATTTTAGATCTTTGAGTCCATCTCATGACAAATGGGAGCAAAAACAAAAGTGTTGCATTTATATTTTTGTTGAGTGTAAAACAAATTGCTAAATATATATAATTAAATATTTAATATATAGATATATAATTAAATTTATCATTATATATATAATTTAGGATTTAGATTTAAGATTTAAGGTTTAGATTTAACCTGTTCGGCAGTAGATGGCACTGTCAGTTTAGCATTGCTGTTCTGTGGATCGTACATGACTTAAGCATGAAGACACAGCTCGAGCGAATAGTCAACAGCGCGCTAGCGAGAAAGACAGTATGTAAACTGTGTAGCCTTATCATATCGACCTAATCAAGATGCAAATTGACACGATTATGGGACGAAAGTGAAGTGGGGGACCAGAATTCCAGAGTAGCGACGCATTAACGGTATAGAAAAAGATATTGCTGCCCGTACACCTAAGGAAACAGACATCTGTAAGTATTTTATTGTGACCATTCAGAATTATTTGACAGGGCATTTACTCAGCTGTTGTAGAATGTGAGTTTGCTTACGTGGATGAGCACACAAATTTGTGAGTTATGTGTCAGAGAGATGCATATTGTCCAACTGATAGCCGGTCTTTCTTCTTTTTGGTTTGATACAATTTCTGTATAATTTGACTGAATATATGTAAGCCTCTGTGGCAAAAGTATTTTGTGCTATAATAGTCATGAATTGAAACTGCGGTTACAAGTGATTGTTGATGCATTATTGCATAGTAAGTAAGCAGGTCTGACGTTGCGCAGATGGGACAGGTCAGTAGTGTAATTGTGATGGTACTTGGCGCGGCAATGATGCGGGGGGGGGCCTTGAAAAAGTGGCGGCCCTGGTTGTAGCCCCTTTCACCTGTTTAGCCTTAAAGTGCATTTAGTATAGTCTGATGAGTGTATGGATGCTTCTGTGTATGCCAAGTCTCTCCCCTGCTGTGTATGAGTGTGGTAAGTACCGGATATAGTTCTGTGAAAAAGTATTTGCCTCCTTCCTAATTTCTTTTTTTTTTTTGCATATTTGTCACACTTAAATGTTTCACATCAAACAAATTTCAATGTTAGACAAAGATAACCTGAGTAAACACAAAATTCAGTTTTCAAATGAAAATTTCATTTATTGAGGGAAAAAGCTATCCAAACCTACCTGGCCCTATGTAAAAAGTAATTGCTCCCCTAAACCTAATAATTGGTTGTGCCACCCCCAGCGACAACAACTGCAATCAAGCATTTGTGACAGCTGGCAATGAGTCTTTCACATTGCAGAGGAGGAATTTTGGCTCACTCCTCTTTGCAAAAGAGCTTGAGGTCACGAACTGACGGTCGGACATTCTCCTTCAAGATTTTCTGGTAGAGAGCATGGTTCCATTCATGATTCCATCAATTATGGCAAGTCTTCCAGGTCGTGAAGCAGCAAAGCAACCCCAGACCATCACACCACCACCACATTTGACTATTGGTATGATGTTCTTTTTCTGAAATGTTGTGTTAGTTTTACGCCAGATATAACACCTTCAAAAAAGTTCAATTTTTGTCTTGTCAGTCCACAGAATATTTTGCCAAAAGTCTTGGGGATCATCAAGATGTTTTTTAGAAATTGTGAAATGAGCCTTTGTGTTCTTTTTGGTCAGCAGTGGTTTTTTCGCCTTGGAACTTCCCATGGATGCCATTTTTGCCCACTGTCTTTCTTATTGTTGAATCATGATCACTGACTTTAACTGAGGCAAGTGAGGCCTGTAGTTCTTTAGATGGTGTTCTGGGTTTTTTTGTGACCTACTCGACGACTTGTTGATGCGCTCTTGAGGTAATTTTGGTTGACTGGCCACTCTTAAGAAGGTTCACCACTGTACCCAGTTTTCTCCAATGGCTCTCACTGTGGTTCGCTGGAGTCCCAAAGCCTTGCAAATGGCATTGTTACCCTTTACAGACTGATAGATGTCAATGACTTTGTTTCTTATCTGTTCTTGAATTTCTTCAAATCGTGGCATGATGTGTTGCTTTTTGAGATTGTTTAGCCTACTTCACTTTGTTAGACAGGTTCTATTTAAGTGATTTCTTGATTCAACAGGTCTGGTAGTAATCAGGCCCGGGTGTGGCTTGTGAAATTGAACTCAAAAATTTGGTTAATCACAGTTAATTCTTGATTTAATGTGGGGGAGGAAATAACTTCTTCACATAGGGCCAGGTAGTTTTGGATAGATTTAAATAAATGAAATCATCATTTAATAACTGCATATTGTATTTACTCGAGTTATCTTTGTCCAATATTACAATTTGTTTGATGATATGAAACATTTAAGTGTAACAAATATTCAAAAAAAAGAAAGAAATCAGGAAGGGGGCAAATACTATTTCACAGCACTGTACATATTGTCTATCCTGTATTAATATAAGTAATGTAGTTTCATCCTTTATTGAAGGAAAAATTCATCCAACACCATCTGGACCTGTGTGAAAAAGTAATTTTTCTTTTTATTACTTAGTCAGCCAGTTTGCCAAATTTAATTGATAGTTGGACAAGATTAGATGAGACATACCCAGGCTTTAATACTACTTGACTGTGAAATCTAAACATCACTGAAATAAATATAATATGCATTTACAACCATGTATATGTTACTTTGATTCCATAAATACCTACTCCATGCTTTTATATTTATTTGTACTCTGTCAATGCAGCCCATTGAGTAAACTTGAGCCTGGGTATTGTACATACCACGCAATTTGAGTTTAGTCGCTCTTAATCTGAGTGTGAATGTTGGGGCTCAGCGCTGATAAATGAAATTTGAATTAATTTGTTGTTGCTTATTTTCACAGTTTTAAAAATATGCATCTTTCAGATAAGTTTGAGTTTATGCTCTAGGAGTAATTGTGTGTTGCCCTGAAACTGCCCTGAATTTGGCATTGTTTTTGCATAATTTCAGAAGTAATTAAAATTGATAATTAAACTTCAAAAAGGTCACACACAATCCTGTGTCACTAAGCTGAGATATCCAAGTAGTGATTCAAACAGACTGGCCTTCAAGGCTAAACTCCCAGAGACATTGTTCTTCATATAAGATTTTAATTAGAAAGATTTCTCATGATTAGGTATCTGTTCCAAATTTTACTAGCAATCATAATTGCTGAATATAATTATAAATTATGAGTGGATGTCTGTTCATTTCTCTGCTTTGTGCAGTTCAGAAGGTCACCATGACTGACTAATGTTTTTCAGTTGAAATTCTCTCTGAGGGCTGAGCTAACTTAGTAAACTCTTTCATTTCACAAAAGACTTTATCATGTTTTGCTTTACAGTGACTAATTATCAAATTATTGACAAAAAGCAGAGCATTTCATAGTGGGTTAAAATTGGACAAAGATCAAATGTACGATTTGCTGGCCGATTTTGAAATAACACCATTAGTGTTCTTTCTCTTTTATGGATGAAGCCCATTTGGTCAGTATTACTGTCACTTTGATAAATGTGAGAAGCTGACATTTACTATACTTCCTCCACCATTAAACCAATTAGCTTTAAATTTGGAATGTGTTATCTAGAAGGCATCTGAAGTTGTAGAACTATCCATATGTGTGCTTCATTTCATAGAATTTTGCTACAAAGATGGCCAGCATGAAGGCAAATATAAATGCAAAACTTTCTCTTATTTAAATAGGAAATTCTTTGTATAAGTTCAGAAAACCTTCTACTCAAGTCAGTACCTGAGAATTGAGTCTCCTGTGGTCATGGGGGCCACAGGCAACCATCAAATTTGACAATTATGTGACGCTGCACAAGAGGTGGAGGTAACTGGTACATTTTTCATATTCTCATGTAAATTTACTCATACCTGGTCAGAAATAATAGTTAATTATAGTCACGCCTTATAATACTCAAGGTATTGCAGAAGAATATGTCTGTATCCTGCACATGAGTGGAATGTCTCCGTCAGTCTATCAGTTCTCCAATCTTTCATGTTTGCACTCCTTACAGGGCTAAAGCTCCATACAAGGTCTACATAACATTGTGTTCCTAAAGCAGCTCTCCCCCCTTCGTTTCACTTCTGACTCTAAATCCCATCAGATTCAACTCTGCTACAAATAAAATGGTTCAGTCTTCAGGTGTTACTGACTGCAGGGCTGTGAAATTTCAGAGAAACTTTTTGAACTAGACAGTGATTTTATACCACATAAAACACTGTTGCCCCATAAAAATTACAGAATGCACAATAAACACCGAAGAAAGGTAGTGCACATTGCTTGACCATGCAACATATTCTGACAACCTACAATCTTGGGACTGAATTCCCTGTCTACAGTGCTTCAATATGACATTGTGCCTGTTATGACATGTTTTTGGAAATACTGTATAGGCATTTCTCCCTTATGGGCTGTCTCTGGTGAGCTTGTTCTCTTTCAGTAAACAACACGAATAAGCAAGCTCAAAGGGAGTGCAAGAATCGATTGAAAAAGCATTACACCAACTTGCATCATTTATTTGTCTCTTCTTCACTCCTATATTATAGGATTTTTGGTTCTAAAGCTTCAGCTCACTGTTTTTCTCAACTTCCACAAATAAAGCCCTAGTGATATTGTTTATTTATCCATGTTGCAGTGATTCCACTCAGCCCTGAAAAGCCACAGCCCAATTTAGTCTCCTATAGTCTCCCCCTGTGAGCTTCAACTGGGAAGACACTGCAGGTCTCTCCTGCTTCAGAGAGACACCTGCAGCATTTTGACTTATGCTTGAATTACACTAATTGTGATTAATAATGCATTGATGCTCTTGGGATTACTTGGGAAATCACTTGAGTACATAGAGGCTACTGTGTCAATATTTTGTATGCAAACAGGATATAAGGCGTTCTCACTCAGAAATAAATGACACCTGCAAATGGAAAAAGTGGAAATTGCTGCGGCCTTTCACCAAAAAGAATTCAGTCATTAAACAATTAAATAAATCTGAGCAAGTTTTTCTTGTCATATTCAAGCACAAACAGTTTTTAACTTTCTGTGAAGGCTCATTAAAAGTTAAAGTCTCCACGCAAAACACTTTTATGTCTGACTAATTTATTTATTCATATATATATGCTGCACATTAATGAGTTGAAAACAAACGTTCAAATGCTTTAAACTCAGATTATAAACCTCAGAATGAGTCGTAGTTTTGAAAGAGCAAAAAAAAGAAACTGTCTTTCACCAGCTTCTGGTTGACCAGTCTATTTGTTTACTTTTCATTGGATCAGTTTCATGAGTTTATTTCATTAAAATGTTTTGAAAATTCTCATTTAAATTTTTTGCTCTTATTTGCTTTGTTTTTGTCAGTTCTGAGTATGTGAATTTACCAAAAGCAGACGAGAGTGGAGCTGTGAAAAAAGTATTTGCCCCCTTCCCAAAGTTTTCTTTTTTTCTATATTTTGTCACTCTACATGTTTCAGATCGTCTTACTTAATGAACCACAAGAGCACTCAGGGAGTACAGACCTCTGCCAGTGTAATGGCCGGTAGTATACGGAGGCCAAGCGCAACAACAGAGAGAAAGTGAGTAGCACAGACACAGTACAAACACAGAGAATAATACAGACCAAACGCAAGTACTCGCGCTTCCAAAGGACGTATAACAGTCCGAACCACGGAAGCAAAACAAGATAGAAAAAGGGAGAAGAAACTCCAATAATTAGAAGATAGAAAGTCATACAAAACCTGACAACAGATATCTCCAGCTATAGTGCAAAGCTTAACACAGACACTCTAGCGAAGGAGGCCTGTCGGACTTCCTGCTTATATATTCTGGGACTGCGCTGCCCCAGCTGAATCAGCCAGCTGGGTAAAGAATGTCCCATGTCTGGGACACATACAAGTACCATTATTATGTACCACCAAACAGTTAAGAAAAAAAAGAAAAAAAATTCTGGATCCAGAATTCGATCAGTTTCACTCCTAGATCAATTTTGATTTGATCGCTAGAAAAATGGAATTACCTCTAAGTTAGGCCAAGACATACCTTTGGTAAAAATTCGTAAAAATCTGTCCATTGCTTCTTTCCATAACATTGCTTACAAACAAACGTACCCACAAATCGATAGTGAAACATAACCTCCTTGGCAGAGGCAATTAGACAATGGTAACCCAAGTAAACACACAGGGCTGTAATTTCCTGGCGCAGTGCAGGTGGCGTAGCTTGGCGCAGCCCACGCAGTGGTAATTTCGTCTGGCGCAGCCCGCGCAGTGGTAATTTCCTGAGGTGCAACACCATGCGCAGACGAACGTGCGCCGAGATGGGTGTGGCGGCGTAGTAGGGGGAGGTGTCACTTATTCATCAAGACGCAGTGACAATTTCGTAGAAAAGTCTTCGCTGCAGTTGCGCAGAAAGCTCACCAGTTCCAACCTGGTTCACTTTCTGTGCAGTGGTAATTTGGCTGACCGGCACACAGTGCGCACACGTTACCGAAACCTCACAGGCAGGTTTTCAGACTGTCAGGCACATTTCAGTACTGTAAATAATTACAGCGACCACTATTTATTGTAACTATCTGAATCAGCTCATAAAATAAAGTATCTATATCGATTGTCCTCGTGTCAGATCAAAGGCGGTTGGCACGCGTGATGGAAACTCGACCTGACTTAATCAACGCAACTGAATCAATGATGCAAATGAACGACTTCACATCTTTCTCAGCCAATCACAAACTGCCTCAGCATCAGGCAGTGCGTATATAATGCTTGCGTTCAATGCTCGGTAAAGCCGCTTGCACACTGGACACGGAACAAATTTTTCGCACGACTGATTACAGTCAAAGTCAATGCAAAGAGTTATCGACTTTTCTTGGTCTTTTACTCGTCTGTTTTCTTCCTTTGAAGGTAGACAACAGTCTTTGTTCGATCTTTCTTTTGAAAATTAGTCAGATGGATCGAACAGATTCACGCTTTATTTCCACAGCAGAGATAAAATAGTCCTTGCAATCAGAAAGCAAATCAATTCCATGACCATTGACAGTGTGAATAAATTATCACATGCACAATCAAGACTGTCCAACACGAATTGCAAAGTCCCGCACCCAGCAAAAAATAAAAATATTGATATGAGAACAGATTTATAACGGAATAAAGAATCAAAATCACCAACCAACAGAACATCCAAAAAAGACGACCAGCAAATAAATTAATCGCAGTGTTCATTGGATGCTCTGATGTTATAATGTTTCTTTTTATTCTTTATTACGTTATCAATCTGTTCTAATTGTCCTCTTTTCTTTTTTTTTTTTTTTGGCTGTCAGACACGGAGGCATTGTACATTGTCTCGGGCCAGTGTCAACTCGCTTTATTGAGCAGAGGTTAAACAGAAACATTGATTGAAATTCTCGGTACTCATCTTGATGAACAGAGCCCTCTTATCAAAACATTCACGTTTAATATCTAAAAGCGTCAGTAGATTTGAAGAAATTAAAAACAATAATAGACTGTCGGACACGGAGATATATTAAAACCCTGTCAGACTTTCGGACACAAGACACTGCTTTCAACGCAATCTGTCGAGCAAAAAATTTGTTTCACGTCCAGTGTGCAAGCGGCTTAATACTAGGCTACTATTATTGTCACTTAGGTTTTATCGTTTTTAGTGGGAGAAAGGAATACAGCCTGTTTGCTATGGTCTCGTACTGAGTTAAGATCACATATTGAAAATAAATGTGTAACGTATCTTGCATTGTTGTCCATGCATGTTAATCCCAAAATTTTAAGCAGCAACAGGCTGTAATAATAGGAACACGCTATCCATTGTTTCTCTTGCCAATGAGCAATATTTGACTCGGCTGTGTTATACCCAAACACGCCTTCTTTGCCAACTTGCGCTGGAAAGAGGGACAGTGGCGGGACAAACGAGTACTTGTGCCAGGCTACGCCGGGCATGAAATTGTAACATACGCCTGGACACACCCCGTTGGCGCAGCGCACCCCCCATTCGCTGCGCCTGGTCTACGAAATTAGAGCCCAAAATGCTGTTTCTGGATGATGATTTCATCTATTCAAGGACATAAGATATCCAACCCTATCTGGCCCTATGTAAAAAAGAAAATCCCCCCTTAGTAATTAAGTCAACCAATTGAATAAATATAATTGATAACTGGATTCAATTTCAGCAGATGCATCCAGGCCAGCCCTGCTAAATTTACATGAATCAATGCAAAGTTGGGAGAATGCCACACATGATGCCATGATCTGAATAAATTCAAGAACAAATGAGAGAAAAAGTCGTTGATATCTTTTAGTCTGGAAAGGGTTACAAAGCCATATCTAAGGCTCTGGGACTCCAGCTAACTACAGTGCGAGCAAATGGAGAAAACCTAGAAAAGGCCTTAGGCTGGCCACTCCCGGGAAGGTTATCAAAATTCCCCCCAAATCACATCAGCACCTCATCCAGGAGGTCACAAAAGAACACGAACATCTAATGGACTACAGGCCTCATTTGCCTCAGTGAAGATCATAGTTCACAATTCCACAACAAGCGGTGCCAAGCACGGCTAACCCCGCCTCCAGCACATATTTTAGCAGTTCAATGAGTTGATCCACTTTTTGCGTATCTTTGCTCTTGGGTTTGACCGATCAAATGCAATGTTATTATTGAGATTCCCAAATGTTAATGTCAGTGATTAATAGTAACCGAGTGGCTATTGACATTACTTAATGAAATGTAGCCTTCTAAAATCTCATCATCTTTTGTTTTATCTTTCCAGGTCACTCAAGTTCAAAGGCCATAATGTTATTTTAATCTCAATTTCTTATTTTCTATGTGTTTAATAACCAAGGGGCGATCTACAGTAGTTTTTCAGATTTTGGCCTCTATCTTATACCCTGCGCAGTGAGGCACTAAGCGTGACTGAGTATCTTTGCTTCTTTCTGCAGCTGGCTTTATTTAAGCTATTAAACACAGCCAAAAAACATGTCAAGCATCATTGTACACATTAAAAACAACTCAATGTTCGTTATTACTGAAATGCTCAGTGCGTCCATGTAGCACGCATCGAGATTACAATACCATGGGCTTTTCTTTATTACCACTCGTATATCCCTGGAAAAGCAATAAAAATCAATGGATTCTTTAATTTGCAGCAAATACGGTACCTACCTCACCTGTGCATTTTTAATGGCTCCGAGTATAGTTAAGAATTATGGGGCTCACTACATATACTCAGGGAAGTAAACCATATCAGTTTTAATTCCAGCACAAACAATGTAGCGCGTGCAAATGATAAATGAAGATAAATTGAATTGTGGACATATTCTATGCGTACCTGTGGGCTATACCTAACGGCACACAGACTTCAGTACTGTCAATATAATTTGAGATGAATAGCTCTGATTCTTTACACAGTCTGTATGTCGGGATTTAGTACACTCTTATGGCTTTTTAAGTATTTGCATTGTGATTATTTCAGACTGTGAAGGATATTATGCTACACTCAACAAAAATATAAACGCGACACTTTTGTTTTTGCCCCCATTTGTCATGAGATGGACTCAAAGATCTAAAATTCATTCCAGATGCACAATATTACCATTTCTCTCAAACATTGTTCACAAATCTGTCTAAATGTGTGATAGTGAGCACTTTTGCTTTGCTGAGACAATCCATCCCACCTCACAGGTGTGCCACGTCAAGATGCTCATCAGACACCATGATTAGTGCACAGGTGTACCTTAGACTGTCCACAATAAAAGGCCACCCTGAAATGTGCAGTTTTTGCTTTATTGGGGGTCTGGGGACTCAGAACCAGTCAGTATCTGGTGTGACCACCATTTGCCTCGTGCAGTGCAACACATCTTCTTCGCGTAGAGTTTATCAGATTGTCAATTGTGGCCTGTGGAATGTTGGTCCACTCCTCTTCAATGGCTGTGCGAAGTTGCTGGATATTAGTGGGAACTGGTACGCGCTGTCGTATACGCCGGTCAAGCACATCCCAAACATGCTCAATGGGTGACATTTCCGGTGAGTATGCTGGCCATGCAAGAACTGGGACATTTTCAGCTTCCAAGAATTGTGTACAGATCCTTGCAACATGGGGCCGTGCATTATCTAGCTGAAACATGAGGTGATGTATGGCACAACAATGGGCCTCAGGATCTCATCACGGTATCTCTGTGCATTCAAAATGCCATCAATAAAATACACCTGTGTTCTTTGTCCATAGCAGATGCCTGCCCATACCATAACCCCACCACCACCATGGGCCACTCGATCCACAACATTGACATCAGCAAAGCGCTCACCCACACGACGCCACACACGCTGTCTGCCATCTGCCCTGAACAATGTAAACCGAGATTCATCCGTGAAGAGAACACCTCTCCAACGTGCCAGACGCCATCGAATGTGAGCATTTGCCCACTCATGTCTGTTACGGCGACGATCTGGAGTCAGGTTAAGACCCCAATGAGGACGACAAGCATGCAGTTGAGCTTCCCTGAGACGGTTTCTGACAGTTTGTGCAGAAATTCTTTGGTTATGCAAACCAATTGTTTCAGCTGCTGTCTGAGTAGCTGGTCTCAGACGATCTTAGAGGTGAACCTGCTGGATGTGGAGGTCCTGGGCTGGTGTGGTTACACGTGGTCTGCGGTTGTGAGGCCGGTTGGATGTACTGCCATATTCTCTGAAACGCCTTTGGAGACGGCTTATGGTGGAGAAATGAACATTCAATGCCCGAGCAACAGATCTGGTTGACATTCCTGCTGTCAGCATGCCAATTGCACGCTCCCTCAATGCTTGCGCCATCTGTGGCATTTTGCTGTCAGACAAAACTGCACATTTCAGAGTGGCCTTTTATTGTGGACAGTCTAAGGTACACCTGTGCACTAATCACGGTGTCTGATGAGCATCTTGATGTGGCACACCTGTGAGGTGGGATGGATTGTCTCAGCAAAGCAAAAGTGCTCACTATCACACATTTAGACAGATTTGTGAACAATGTTTAAGAGAAATGGTAATATTGTGTATCTGGAATGAATTTTAGATCTTTGAGTCCATCTCATGACAAATGGGAGCAAAAACAAAAGTGTTGCGTTTATATTTTTGTTGAGTGTATATTTTACAGTATACATGATACTGTAATATCTGCCAGTTTGTCTCATTCATGGGGGCAGTGGTATATGTTTGCAACGTTGACTGTGTCCCATCTGTTTACTTTTGTAATATAGCCATCAATATATAGTTATAAACAGTATTATATTCTGAAGTATATGGAGCAAGTCGTCTATTCAATTTAAAAGCGACTACCACATCCATGGTTTAAAGGTATAGTAAGCGATCATAATCCACGCACTTTTTGTCGAAATCACCGTATTTCTCCTCACCATCTGCAAGCTGTCACTTCTGACGGCATGCTGAAAAAAAAATCCGGTTTCGATACATTGCATGGGCTCTGAATTTCAACAGGGAAATCTGTGGCTCGGACCGAGCCACCAAACATGGGCCCAGGGGCGTGTATATGCTCGTGCACAGGTCAGACACAGGGGGGAGGGGCAGTAGCAGGTTCCGTAGCATGCGCAGTTAGAGGAGAGAGAGAGAGAGAGACGTGGCATTGCAGCATTTGCAATGGCCAAAAAAAAAGCCCAAGAGAAAATGGTCTGAGGAACATTAATTAACAAGTGTTTGCCACTAATATATCCCCAGCCACCTCAATGCTAAGTGTCCGTGCGGATGGACGTATGTACGCACATACGGACAGAGCCCAATGCTATATACCCCGCTTCGCGCTAATCGCGCGGCGGGGGATAAAAATGAAGGGCTATGCCCATGAAAGGGCGAAGACCCGGGTCAACATTGGTGTGGCTTTCCAACGGTGGAGGGAAGTCCGCAAATTGAAGGGTTTGAAAACGGACGCGGAGGTAGCCGTCTTTCTGCTGAACAGGTGAGCAACATTAGCTTTGCGGTGCTTCACACAACAGTAACAGCCATCAGGCATTCATCATATTGTCGAATCTGCCAAAATGTACCGTTGTTGCGATGTTATCCATTGATAATAGCAGTCGAGTAGTGGGTACAGTTGTTAGCTGACCCGTCAGACCTTAGCTTTGTAAATTGAACTTGTGGCTACAAGTTCTTGTGAATGTCTGATATCCTATGTAAGGAATCGACGAGGAATTGTACAATCAATCACTGTACATGTGTATGTGCAACTAGATTGAATGAAATGAACCGCCTTCGTCTCAGCTTATTGTTTTGCTTGTACTGTCTTGCTTTGCATGCATGCCGTTGTAGCTGTACTGTTATATACCAGCTGTTCTGGAAGACATTTTGCTATAAGCTCTTGATAACAGTTTATTCCAAAACGAAACCATTCTGACAGCAAGCTACTGAACGAGCTCATAGCAGATAAACGCACACGGTTTTAGCGTTGCTTGTGAGGAGCTTTCAAGTCGATAACATGTACCGGAAAAAATTCTGAATCCAGTTTTCACTTTTTCAGCCTGTAATTAGCCAGATGGATTTTTAAATTCATTCCTGACCATAATCTGAGCGTGGACACAAACGGCTCTTTGCACGACAATGTGTGTCCATGAACGTCTGGGGTGGACCCCAGGGCAGAGTGTGAAGGGAGGGGTGGGTGAAATTCGTTTACACTTCAAATATCAACAACCTCTCTTCTCCTTTTCTCCCACATTGCTGACTACACCTTTAAATCCTCAGGTTTGAGTCTGCCTTGTACTCGCAGACTCTTTAGGCTTTGAGCAGACCTGTAGGCAAGCAGTTCCCAGCCACACAAAAGCCCATCACTGGACAGCTATCATTAAATTTGTTTCAAAGTCCTGCAGTAATCTATTGTTAGTTGAGATGGAATAAAGACCTGTTTGGTTTTTAAGAGGCACAACCCAGACACATGCCAGTTGAATGTGGTTTAAATGCCTTACCAGGGATGCAAATGAGACAATCTACAGATTGGGTTTACTCTTCAAAGCGCATCCCCATCTGGTTTATTTCTGAGTAAGACTGCAGTAAGTTTCTGTCTGTGTAATATAGAAGAAGCCTCTAAATGTTTTTTGTCTGAATATTATATAAAAACCTCTGATTCAAAATGAGGGTTTGTGATCTTTAAGGGGGTAAGGCCAACTCTTACTGAAGGTAAATTTTCCATGCTTTGAATTTTGCTGATTGTTCTTCTGGTGAATCCTCCTATTGGAGTCCAGCAAAAAAATAACCGCAATACATTATAGATGGAGCATATTGAGTCTACCGAGAAATGCAAAGCAGGCAGCACCAGTCACCAGGCTATTAATTATTAAAGAACTCAGGTGATCCTGTCTAACATGGCTGTATGTTGACACTGTAATATAAATGGCCACCGGAGCGCTGGTCCTGCAGACCCAATATTCAATGTATTGCTATACTGGAGAGTTGACACCTTCAGCACTGGAGTTTTAATGGGGTAGACTCTCTTGAAGGCTGGAAAAATTAATGCCAAGTGAGATTCCCTTCCATCCCCTCTCATTATGGAAGATTTGACGAAACTCTTGACAGTGCAGAGTTGGAGATGCCTGAATTGATGTAACACCTGTTCCCTTGCCATGCGCTTCCAGTTGCCATGGCCTCTGTCAGGGGAAATAGCCTAGCAACCACCCAGTTTCCCCAAATAGATATACGTATTTTACAGGCTCGCCTCTCCTCACTTCATTTTTCCTACCACAGACATGAAAAATGGACAGAAAAAAAGGAAAAAAACCTCGCACTTTATCAGTGACTCTCTGAAACAAGTTTCTCATTCACTATCAACGGTGTCAGTTTCTATATCCTGTTCTATTACACCTAGTTAATATTTGATACTTCTCCTCTGCAGTGCTTTGGACATGAGATCTGTAAAAGCCTCATAAAAATATTCTGCGATGCCTTAAAAACTGCCAGAGCAGTTTATATTTTATGGGACACTCCCCCCCACCCCACACTCTCCCCGGTGAGGTCATTTAGAGAGAATCAAAGCGAATATTAAACATTTTTAGTCCAGCTTCGATGTAAAATCCATGCCTGTACAGAGAAGGGAAGAGGAAGGCATTCTGGTATGGCATAACAGAGGAGAGGAAAAGGAGTTTTACACCATCAATATTTCTTTGCATTATTTATGTCCAAAACTAATGGTCAGGATAACCTGCATGGCTAACAGTCACACACTATCTATTCAACTGCTGTGCTTTAGGGTATGACAGCAGTGCCGTGCAAAGGAATGGATTTAGGAATGGAGTCAGGAGCTAACCAAATTGCCAAGCCAAGACATACTCTAACTTTATCAGCTCCCAATCATTTTTGAGAGTAAATCTCTTGAGCTTTTCATGGAGGAATGCTTTCAGTAAAACTGAGCACTGCTCTCAATATTCCACGCCGATTGTGCTTATTCATAAATTTACTAAACAAGAACAACCTGAGATTGCAAACCTCCACAAGGGTTAAACACTCCTCCATTCATCAACACCCCTGCATAAGATTCTCTGCAATTTTGGTCTTTATGTAGCAATAATCTACATCATCTCAACAAAAATTTAGTGACAACTGTAAGTATCTATGGCTTCTATTACTGATTTTACAATAGTGACATGTGTATGCATGCATCCAGATCAGTTTGTAATATTTCCTAGGCATCGCTGAGATAATGACCTCTTTTTTTACATTTTAAACCATTATGTAATTGTGACAGTGTGACTCCAAGGGCTCTAAATTCGTAGACCAGACGCAGGCGTGGCGAATGGGGGGTGCTCCGCGCCAACGGGTTGTGTCCAGGCGTATGTTGCAATTTTGTGTCCGGCGTAGCCTGGCGCAAGTATTAATTTTTTATTTATATATTTTGCACAAACATATCATTTAAAATAGTATGAACAATTAATGTGATTGGGATGTGCAAAGGGGAGGTATGAAACCCGAAGGGGCTTATATAAAAACATCACCCATGAAAAACATAATCAAAAACAAAAGAAAAAACCCAAAATTTGTTACAGATAAAAATCAAAGATAAATAACCAATTAAATAACGAAAAAATAAGTGGAAAAAAGTAAACAAACGTTTGAGTGATTATACAGTGAATACAAAAAAAAATAATGTAGAACAATAATGGTAGATGCAATAATAAGAGGAAAGAAGGAAAAAGACAAGTAATAGTACTCCTCTGCCCCGCCTCTGTCCCTCCCACCAGCGCAAGTGGCAAAGAAGGTGTGTTTGGGTATAACACAGCCGAGTCAAATCTTCACCAATCAAATGAGCTCCTCTCCTCACCTTTAGTGTGTTGGAATATAGAAGCCTCTGTCCTATATCTGCACGATGCATTAATGTTGCATTTTACTTTGCTGCTTCAGGCATGTTTTCTACACCGCTTACATCTATATTAAACATTACGAATATGAGTTAGCTGGCTAGTTTGGGCATTCGCAAATTATTACCGATAGTGAACTTGAATGGAATTTCAAAACGAAACTAGGTCAGATCATTCAAACTTATGAAGTTGGAATGAAATAGGACGGTTGCTCATTGGAAAGAGAAACGATGGATAGCACTGTTCCTATTATTACACCCTGTTGCTGCTTAAAATTTTGGGATTAAATGAAAGATACGTTTCACATTTATTTTCAATATGTGATCTTAACTCAGTACGACTTCATAGCAATCAGGCTGTATTCCTTTCCCCCACCAAAAACAATATAACCTTAGTGACAATAATAGTAGCCTAGTATTAAGCTGCTTGCACACTGGATGCAAAACAAATTTTTTGCACGACAGATTGCGTTGAATGCAGTGTCTACGTGTCCGAAAGTTTGACAGGGTTTTAATATATCTACGTGTCAGACAGTCGGATGGTTTCAATATAACTCCGTGTCCGACTGTTAATTATTGTTTTTAATTTCTTCAAATCTACTGACTCTTTTAGATATTAAACATCAATGTTTTGATAAGAGGGCTCAGTTCTTCAAGATGAGTACCGAGAATTTCAATCAGTGTTTCTGTTTGAGCTCTGCTCATTAAAGTGGGTCGACATTGGTGTGGAACAATGTGCAATACCTCCGTGACTGACCGCCAAAGAATAAAAAAAGGGGACAATTAGAACAGATTGATAATGAAATGAAGAATAAAAAGAAACATTTTAACAACAGAACATCCAATGAACATTTTATTTATTTTTATTTATTTGGGGGTCATCTTTTCTGGATGTTCCGTTTGTTGGTGATACATTTTTATTCTTTATTTCATTATAAATCTGTTCTCATATCAATACTTTTACTTTTTGCTGGCTGCTGAACATGGAGCATTTTGCATTTCGTGTCGGACAGTCTTGATCGTGCATGCGATAATTTATTCACACTGTCAATAGTCATGGAATTGATTTGCTCATGCACTATTTTATCTCTGCTGTGGAAATAAAGCATGAATCTGTTCGATCCATCTGACTAATTTTCAAAAGAAAGATCGAATAAAGACTATTGTCTATCTTCAACGGAAGAAAACAGATGAACAGGCTAAAAAGAGCAAGAAAAGTCGATAGCTATCAATTTGCATTTTGTGAAGGTCGAGCACAAACATAGCCAAGTTTGCACATCTAATAATTCCTGGGATACTTGGAAAAATTAGAACTTTTATGACTTTCGGACACGGAGCTATACTAAAACCCTGTCCAACTATCGCGTCTTTGCATTGACTTTGACTGCAATCAGTCATGCGAAAATTTCGTTTCGCGTCCAGTGTGCAAGCGGCTTTACTGAGCATAGAACACAAGCATTCTATATATATATAGGCAGTTTGTGTTTGGCTGAGAAAGATGTGAAGTCGTTAGTTTGCATCACAGATTCAGTTGCGTTGATTAAGCCAGGTCAAGTTTCTATTACGCGTGGCAACCGCCTTTAATCTGACATTAGGACAATCGATATAGATACTATAATTTAGGTCCTTATTCAGATATTTACATTATATAGTTCTTCCTGTAATTATTTATTTATTTATTATTTAAATTAAATTATTATTATTATTATTATTAATGTGCCTGACATTCTGTAAACCTGCCTGTGAGACTTCGGTGGCGTGTGCGCGCTGTGCACCGGTCAGCCAAATTAACACTGCACAGAAAGTAAACCAGGTTGGAGCTGGCGAGCTTTCTGCACAACTCCGGCGGAGACTTTTTCTACGAAATTGTCACTGCGTCTTGATGAATATGTGACACCTCCCCCTACTACGCCGCCACACCCATCACCCATCCCGGCGCACGTCCGTCTATCAAATTGCCAAAGTGGCTGCGCACGGTGTTGCACCGCACAAAAATACCACTGCGCATGCTGCGCAGGATGAAATTACCACTGTGTGGGCTACGCCACGCTGCGCCAACCTGCGTTGCGCCAAGAAATTAGACCCCATATGTAAAATGGTGAAAAAAAAAAGAACCCTAAATCAAGATCCAAGATTGATCTCCGGATCACACCCAAAATCTAGTCTCCCCCGCTAAGCCTGATTTATTCTTCTACATTGAATCTATGTAAAACCAACAACAAAGTTAGTGTAAGTGGCGTAGACCATTTTGAGCATTGATACTTGTATGCTGGTATGTCTGCCTTGCTCTGCAATTTGACTGCCAGAAGGAGCAGCTGGAAGTGCGATGATACCAAGCAGACCAGTCACAGCTTGCGGCAACGTGTAATTACATTCTACGGAAAGGTGCACACCAGAAGACGGTGTAGCCTACGGTGCCAGTAATGCGGTTACGCCGTACCTATGGTTTTAGATCAGATTTTCCACAGAGCTACACTAAAAAAAATGAAACTGCGTGAAATGTTAGATTTACTTAGTAATGTCATGTCAACAGTTTCCACACAATTGCTTTGCGTAAACTTTATTTGACGTCTAACATTTTTTGGCCAGCTTAATTAATTGCATTGAGTACTTAACTCAATTTTGTGGAAAATGTTGACAAAACATTATTAAGTAAATTTAACATTTCAAGGGGTTTCATTTTTTTTGAGTGTATAAAATCGGGCTTAAGTCAGGCTATAAACCACCGGTCACACTTTAGACGAAGTGTGTACAACCATGCCCTCAGCATGTACAAATGCCTACATAAATAAGACATAATGTCTTCATAAATCATACATAAGCAAATATCATGCTTTGTAAAAGGTGAAATAACACATCCTTATTCAGCGTGTGATGCCAGATGTGATATAACTGACAATGTCACTTAGCCAGTGGCTAAATGCTATAAAGGGTGAAATTTTAATTCACATAGTCATTGTCACGTCTGGCATATCTGAAGCGTGGTTCCCAAAATAAAACAAGTTAGCTGATTTAACAAAGTCTGCGATATAAAGTGTTTTACACTACAAAACGCAAAAATACTATGGCAAAAGGATATACAAGATATGAGCTTTATGAGACTGCGCACTATAATGGTGCAAAGTCTGGGCTTTTATGCAGTTTTTATTGCAGGAACAGGCAGGTTCCTCAGAATTCCAGGGATGCGGGCCCTTGGAGGTGTGGCATGACACATATGTCCCATCTGTATTTGATGATTTGCTCAGCAACTAATTGTTGCTTGGTGATGAATAAATTTCATTGAACTGAATCAAACCTTCTTTAATCTCTGTGAAAAGATCATTCATCTGATCATGCCAGATTCTGAAATAGGCTTCATACTTATTTTCTGTTTCCACTCCATTTGTCATTTATCCCTCAATTTTTACTCAAATTTCTGCAGACAGAAATTAGCGTATCATGGTTGAAAGAGAGTAGAAAACCTGATATAAGTGAAGTATATTCTCAAGGTAGATTTTCTGTCTCACTTTCAAGATTTTTGATTGGCTTGTCTGCCCTAGATACAGTACCCTGTGAGGCATCTTCTTTGTGCTAACCTAACCTCAATTGTACTGCTTTGCAACATACAAACATGTCCTGACTCAGGGGTTTAAACTGAGGAAGTGAAAAACTTTCCCTCGCTGTAAGAAATGGATAATTAATACATGGCAACACTCCTGTTTTTAAAATCTCTGCCCTATTGGCCTGAATAGCAGTGGCTTTGCCGGCTTTAATTATTCATTTCAATTTTTGTTACTTTTTGGGGGAAGCGCTTAATTAACTCCCACAGGCCACTACAACATGGCTGCCATACAGTGGACTCCGACCTTCAGAGCAGAAGAGGCATACACTGGAGGGGGGAAAAAAAAGTTTCAGACTGAATCTAGGTCAGGACTGAGCTTCAGTCTGCCACTGACAAAATTTCAATCTGAAACGTATTATAAATCCCACAAACGGAAAGATGTAAAGGTGCCCTGAGCCCTCTGTTATAGTCACAGAAAGTGAGAAGAGTGCTTGTAACTCACCACATATCAAGCTCAAAGAACAGCATCTGTCAAAGAGTGGAAAGATCATTTTTACTGTTATAACGCAATTAGACCAATGTATTATTTCCAGGCAGTTTTTATTGTTTCTTCATTTCCTAATCTCTGACCATTTAAATAAAAGAATAACCTTGCTGCTTTATCTAATTGGCTGTTTATAGAGGGTGTTTCAAAAAAAGTATACCCAAATAAAATCATCATTTTTTATGAGAAAAACTATTTTTTTAAGTGTAATATGTCGTTGGAAAGGGCTGATTGAGCTCTTTTCAATGATGCCTAGAACATGCATTCATTTCCACGGGTGAATGAGCAGCAATGCATCTTCTGAAGGGCACCCAGATTTTTACTGTACCAAATGTTGTGTTCTTCATTACAAAGAATTGGGAAGAGAAATCAAACAAAAAAATTGATGAAGATGACTCATTTATTCAGTGAAATGTTCACCAGAGTAAATTCATGGCGCTGGCCCCTCAACATGACCGCCCTCCCTATCAATGCATAGCTGGCATCGTCTAACAATGTCGAGGGCAGCTCTTTGGATCATTTGGTGATCATGGCGCAAGTAATCAACTGCCTGTGTGATCTTCTGCCTTAAATCATCCAGATTTGCTTGAGGTGTGGTTGTCCTTCAGATAACACCTCAGGAAGAAGTCACAGGGGGTAAGATCTGGGGATTCCTGTGGGGTTATCAGAAAGAGAAGGTTTTCACCACATTTCACTGAATAGAAAAGTAATCTTAATCAATCTTTTTGTTTGATTTCTCCTCCCAATTCTTCGTAATGAAGAACACAACATTTGGTACAGTAAAGATCTGGGTGCCCTTCAAAAGATGCATTGCTGCTCATTCACCCTTGGAAATGAATGCATGTTCTAGGCCTCTTTGGAAAGAGCTCAATCAGCCCTTTCCAACGACATATTACAATTAAAAAAAATTTAGTTTTTTTCATAAAAAATGATGATTTTATTTGGATATACTTTTCTTTTGAAATACCTTGTACAGTATATGTTTTCCCTATTCTGGTTTCTGGCCAGCAAACTGCATGCTGCACTGTGGAGACATCTCTAGCATTATCCCTAGAGTCAGTTCAAGAAACCTGGAGAAGCGCATTGAGGTTTAAAGAACAAGTTAACTGTCGCTTGCATGTGTTCAGACATCCGTGATTGAGCTTGCCCATAGTCTTCATGCTAGCTTTCCAAATGGACAAGGAGTAAATTGGTCAGGAGTAACAAAGACATTGGTGGTTTGGCGGCGCAGCTGTGGTGGTCAGAGCAGTGGAAATTTTGCACTATCCTTCCAAGTGTTGGAAGCACCGGTCCATCAGCATACCAGAGATACAGCCAAGAGACCTGCCACGCAACAGATTGCATAGGCAAACCCACCCAGGCAACATAGGGGCCACTGGATAAGAAAATGGTGCCGCTCTAATTTAACAGGTAATTTGCCTTGATTTTCTCGTCTTGATGGTAAAAGGGAAAATATGCCAAGTCGAGCTGGATATTGACATTTACTGAGAGGAAATTTGTGCATGCTGAAACGTGCTTGGGAGTCAAAACTCATTTGTTATACAGAATATCATGGGTCGGGAGGGGGCTGAGGCTTTGATGGACTTTAAGAAGCTTACCTTTAATGATGGAATCAATAAACATTATTGGTCAGATTTCCCAGCCGTTGCTAAGTCTGATATGAAGCACAAAGCCTCATCTCTGACTCCTACAATGTTTTCTTGAGGTATTGGCCTAATTGCTTTTTTTGTCATTGCAGGGTGCAACAAGGAGAAAAGTTATGGTAGGTAGAAGTGGGAATGTCGTTCAAATTAGGTTGCGAGGGCCAGCTCTGTGTTTTTAATTTTCTTCCTGGAACATGGCACCCAGGCATAACAGTTATCCCATGTTTCTTTTGCCCCCTCCCTGAGGGAATGCAATGCCAAATATTTAAGTACAGTAGATGCCTTTACTTAAAATAACTCTAACACAGTTACGTGAAGTCAAGAACTTCAACGCAAAAAACCTTGTTTATTATCAATGGTCAGACAATCCGGTTCAAAGCCCAATAGGGAGGACTGAAGTACAGAACTGTGAGGCAGAAACTAAGTTGTGGAGCAGGCTGGATTAAAAAAAAAAAAAAAAAGAAAGAAATAACCAGGCTGGTCTGATGCCAAAATTAAGGTAAAAAAACCAGGCAGCGATTGCACATACGGGCCAGATTGTGGTGCAATTGTGTGGTCGCGATCTGGAACCAAATGCGAGGACACGAGATTGCAAAAATGGCTTTATTGAGTAAGGGGGGTAACCCCCGCAGGGCAGTGAGCAACAGTACAGAGTCCGCAATCCAAAACTCAAATTCCAATGGGACAGAGCAGAGTTCGTAACCAGGGCACCAATCACAAAAATCGTAGTCAGCAGAAACAGATCCGGTACACAGGCGAAGGTTTGAGGGAGAAGCAAACTCATAAGCCAAAGGACAGTCCAAATCGGTAACAGGGCAGCAATCCACAAAATCTAGGTCAGGCAGAAAAAGGTCAACACACACAGATGCAACAAGTAATCCAAAAAGGGCAAACCAAAAATCAATAGTCGGGCAATCCAGTCAGAAAGATAAACACTGAGTAATCGAGGCGATGAAACGTGACATAAGAAGACTAGGAAAACGATCTGACAGAGACTGGCTGTGAGAAGACACCTAATATACACTTCTGGGAAGATCACATGGGGAGAATCACAGGTGCAGGAAGTCAGACTGATTACTGAAGGGGAAGGCTCATGAGGGAGAACCTAATCACATGGAATTGGCCAAAGCCAGAACGTGGACAGGGAACACAAGACATTCATATAAACAAACAGACGGCTCCAGTCACGGAGTTTCTAACCTGCATAGATAATGAGAAACAGGACAGTGCGATCAGATGTGAGCTTTCACAGAAAATGCAGCAACGGTAATCAGGGAGAGACAAGAAGCGAAGACTAGCACAGGGCGAGTGCTGAGAGCTTGTTGATCAATTAGTAAGTGCAACTATACAAATCCTTGGTGCTCGTTAGTAAGTTAGTATTATATACAAGGTCAGTTGTTGTTAGTAATCTCAGGAGAAAATAATAAACTGTTAGTGAAGCCAGCAAACGAGATCGAAAGAAAGTTTGAAAACCAGAATCCAATAAATCACCCGAAAAGTGAAACACAAGACTGGGGCTGAGTGCAATGACAAGACATGAGACCAGACGGGGGAGACAAAGTGCAAAGCAAAATGGAAAACATGAACCGGAATGAGATTATGGCTAAATGTAAAACATGGAAAAGTGACCTCAGACTAAACATGACAAATCAAAGTAACCAAATCACAATACATTATACAAAGAATAGTCAGACATAAGCAGAGATGCAGAAACACAGAGGTCAGTCAGAATCATGGCATAAGGCCAGGCACAAAACCTGATACATGGCATGAGCAAGGCAGGCATGGCAGAATCATAACAGCAATGTATTTATTTCCCACAAAAATTATATCGATTAAGATTTTACTAATTTCCCAAATTTTTTTCAGGTCAAACCAGAGTCCCTTGTTTATTTTGGACTGTTACCCTGTTGAAGGTCCTTTGACCGAAAAATTGGTTCATTAAAAGAAACTTACATTGATCCAAGTGTGCAGACACTCTTTTTTTACAATTTATTTTGGACAGCAACAGTGCAACTGAGCCAATAACATTATGCTACTGTAACTAGGTCTCTGCAAGAGGATTTGTTAAGTTAGTCGAGAAAATATTTTTTATTGTTATTATTATTTTTTGGAATTTTTGAAAAAATTGTCTCCCCCCTGTTGGCAGGAATAAGCTGTGGAGAAAAAAAAATCTGAGGGAATAATGATGGAATTCTGAGTGCTACAAGTTCTGTCTAGACTCCGTTGAGCCATTCCCTTCCTCTCTGTGAAGCTGAAATCTTGAATTATAAAGACTTCAAGAAAGTAAAACGTAAATAGCCAGATTTGATTTCTGCGCAAAGGGGTTAACTACACAACGCCCTGACTTTTCCAGAAATGGGTTTGTAGATCTGTTTAATGAGATGTGTAATACTTGACTTACAAATGTGCATAATATGAAAGCATTAAGAATACGTGTATACTTTTAAAGTACTAGGATGGGTTTATAGATATAAAGTCAGTGCTCATTGTCTGACATTGGTTCCTAGTTCCATCCATCCATAAATATTCCGTATTCGTGCCATAAGTCACTAAGAACTAAAGTCACTGTTTCCATCCAAACACGGAATACAACTTTCTGACATGACTTACACAATGACGGTCCCTAACCACAGAGAACCATCATGTTTGTGTCACTGAGATTGATTTGGCCTTTCATTTTGCCTGTTAAAGAGGTCCTCGTTGCATAGACAGATATACCCTGTGTGCATTTGGGAAACCAAGATAACAGTGACCGCTTCAGTTTTTGATGGCCCAGGCTTCCACTGAGGCTTCCACAGAACTTCATTAATTAAACTATTACCCTGCACTCCTCCCTTTAGTAAATCCCGGAAGGGGAGAGACACTTGTGGCTTGGAAAACGTGGTGCTGTCGAAATTCTTTCTCTTCTTTAGCTTTGATCTCCTTTCGCCCCAGGCCACCTTTGAGATCTCCTCTGCATCAACAAATCTGCTCCAACAATTACCTCCAACATGCGGTCAGCCCAGCTTTCTCCCAAATCAACAATAGATCAGACACGGCTATCCAACAATTCCAGCCACAACACAGCACTGTAATATGGTCTGCCCATTCTGTTCTGCATATGTTGATTTAGATATTCAAATTTCAAATAAAAAAAAAGAAAATTTCCGACTCCGTCTGAGACGGCTGTGTGCATACTGTTGATCAGTCCAATTGAGCCCAAGTGCTAAGGTATCGGATACTATACCTGTACCCACCCTATTTGCTGCTTGATAACATCATTCCCTCTATTTCACAGGGATTGGAGTGCAGGAAGAGGACTGTCTTGGGACTTAATGTGCGTGACTGAGTCCCCTCACAGATGCCATGAAAAGGGCTTGCGCTGAAAACTAGTTTAATCAGTTTAATTTATTGATTTAAAGTTTTCATCACATTCAGCTGGCTCAGGACCCCATTAAGCCTTCCACCCATGCAAGGAAAATAAACTAAAATAGCGCTCTTAGACACTAAAGGCCCAAGGCTATATTTTTTATCCTTCTTCAGGGTGAATGCAACATGGCAGTGAACTTACCTATTTACAGCAGATACTTACACCATTCCTGATCTGGGATTTTTGGATAATTTCACATTAGTGAAATTAGCTGTGTCTGTTTGGCTGTGAAGCAAGTACGGGACAGTTAATTTCACCCACTACTGGAATGGATAAACACTGTCTTAGACTCAACTGATGAAACAAAATCAATTTGATTGCGAGTGCACAGGAAATGCCTTTTCTGAACAGCAGCAAAGCAGGGGCCAGCTCTATAGCTGGAGAGTCTCTGAGTAAGAGATGAAGTTACATCATTGGCCAGTCAAGTGATTATGTCATCGGGAGGCTTTTACAGCCAGGCGTAGACAATCCTCAAATACATCCTCATGGCCCTGCTATATACAAGGTCTTTTTACTGAACAATCCTTTCATGGTGGAATGAATTCTGAATAGTTGAAATTGCGAAAATGGGCCCTGAATTGATCACGGTTCATTGCATGCACTTATTTACGTCTGCATTATGCTGTGCATAATTCTTAGCACTTAATGAGCTTAGCAATGTAAATGTTTAAAATTAGAAATATTACGCAACTGGATAGTTAATCTTGAGTCAGTCATGCAACATAAGAGTTTTAAGAAGAAGCATAATTTCAGACACTTGATTTTCACATTTCAGACCACAATAAGATACCATTGAATGTACAGTTAAGTGCAGGCCGCAGGTAACTGCACAGCAACAGACCATTGGTCAGATGAGGTTTGGTTAATTCATGGGTGTACACATTGAACAGAGACTTGACAGTAATTGTAGGCCAGATCATTAATAGCTAAAAGACACTTACATACTTCCAAAAACAGAATCAAACACTGCAGCAAATCTTTTTTTAAATCCCATGAATAAATCAATTCCAAATGAACTTTAGAAACTTTTGGAACTGTTATGTTCCACTTTAGAAACAGCATGTGGAATTTCATGATTATGACGATGAGACCAACCCTTAGGCTATCCCATTTTACAGCAGTCAGAAAATTACTGGAATGGAGTTAGACTCGCTGATTTTTGATTTGTAATACCAATGTTAAGATGTAAAAATAAAGTCCATTATGTACAATCCACAGAACGATTCAAATAAGGTCAATTAAATAATTAACAGAAACAATTTCATTTTGCAAATTTATCCAGACATTTAAAAATGTTTTAAACGATTTTGGGGGTTATACAGCTTATTAATGTCTTTCAATTTTCTTGAGCACCATCCATCTCATCGCCTCTACACTCCAGAAATTGCAGTCAGGAGTTGAGTCTGAAGTTCTTCAGCTGCGTGGCTCTCAAGAAAGCAGCAATTAATCCTCTAGTCTCGCAGCAGGGCATTTTGAATGAGCACTGTTTAACTAAATTCGATATTGTTATGACATTATACTCAGATCAGTGGCTGCATTTGGCAAGAAATGGCTGCACCATAGTTAAGGAGATGATGGAACACGTCAGTATAAAGTCAAATTGAAGCAATAGAGTTGAAGCTCGGTGATCGGCTGCTGCTTGGGGTAATGCGCAATGGAATACACAGTTCACTGATCTTCTAAAATTTTCATGCGGGTAATCTTGAACCTTGAGCAAGGAAGAACCTGAATTATTTTGAGGCAATTGCTCGTTTTGACTTTCATCCATCAGTTCAGCCAAACAAAATGTCAGAGCAATGAGTAAGCTCCCCTGAATATGACTCGCAATATGGTCGATTCTACGGACACTGAATTCACATCCGAACACGGTAAGAAGATAAATAGAATGAAAACACGAAATAAGTCACTTGTGGGTGCTTTAACAGCTGCTTGAATGTTTCTCAATTTTTTATTTTTATTTTTTAGTTTGGACCGCAAATATTTATTTTGGTAGAGAAATAAAATTTTCAAATTTCATCTTTATTTTAATTCATTCAAATTGATTCTGGCGGGCCAACAATCCAAGACATGAAAACAATGAATCTCATTCATGAAACGTAAGTAAATTTATGGGTAAATTTGCACATAAAATCCCTTGGTACTAAAAACCTACACCGGATTCATGAAAGCTGCAGAAAACTCAGATTTGATCGTAAGAATGTGTGCAATTGATGAATGCCAATCAAGCGTAAATAGACACTGCACTCCCATTATTCATAAATTAGCATACATCTCAGCCCCTGAGTAGCCAATGACCTCCATGTGAGGAGATGATTCAACTATACATAGGAGCATTACGTGGCCTGCGAGCATGGCGCTAAGAAAGCAAGAAAGAGAGAGAGACAGAAGAACTTCACCAAGGCCGAGATGGGAGTAATTTTAGTTGAAGTAGAGACTTGGGAAAAACATTTTATTTGCAACAGGATTCAACATGTCCAAAATCCATCTATGAAGTTGATTTAAATAACCTATTCACTTTTATTAATAAATGAAGTCTAAAGCTTAAACTCACAATCTAATTTCCAACTGAAGTAGCAAAATATGTTATATTTCTAATATACAAACTTTCAAATTGTGACTTTCAGAGGCATCTGCATTTTGTGACCATAACAGAGCATAAAGAAGTTTGCAGTTTGTAATAATGACATACAGTATTTACTGTACACAAGGACAACTGGTGGTCAGCAGCAGCCGTGGAGTTTGTGAGTAGCTATGAAAAGATTGGAGCTACAAAAATATTGATGAATATGGAAATCCACATGAATTTCCTTGTGCGAACAGCTTACACACAAATTGTTCTGCTCATGTTTCATGAATGAGACCCAATAAACACAACTTGTCTTTCAAAAAAAAAATATGACCACTTGAGTGGGTTTATTTACTGTAACTAAAATAGCTTTTCTGCAGGAAAGCATGATGTATCATTGTGATTTTTTTTTGGTGCTTCTGGTAAATCCTGTGAACTGAATGTGCTGCTCTGCGCTTCATCAGTCCATGTGGCAAGCACGTAGGGGCTCAACCACTGTGGCATAATTTGGTAGGAATTTGTCATGCCATGACAGGAGTCCAAGAAAGGAGCGCAGGGCTACTGGACTCTCAGGAGCAGAAGCATCACTAATGGCAGCAAGGTGCTCCTAGTCAGGAAGTATTCCTTGTGCGCTGAGTAGTCTATGCTTCCTTGGCCATACAGTCTGTTGAAAGTGACATTTCTTGTCATCTGATTTCAGGCCAGCAGACTGAAGACGCTGGAGCACAGCTGTGAGTGCACGGTCATACTCAGCATATGTGCGGCCATACACGATCATGTCATCCAAGTAATTCTGAACATTTGGAAGTCCTTTTAATATTTCCACCAACACCTTTTGAAAGGCAGAGGGGGCTGAAGCCAAGCCATATGGTAGTCGGCAGAATCTAAAAAGTCCGTCATGAGTGATGAATGCAGTCAAGTCCCTACTATCCTCATGAAGAGTCACCTGATAATAGGCACTCTCCAGATCAATAGTAGAGTAAACTGACGCACCTCTCAGTGCAGACAGCAACTCATCCATGTGTCGCAAGGGATAGCTGTCTACCACTATTGCCTCAGGCTCCCTGAGGTCAATGCACATTCGTATTCCTGAAGTAGTTTTCTGTATGACGACAATGGGGCTAACCCAGGGACTGGCATCTACTCTCTCAATGACACCAGCAGTGAGTAAGCAGTTCAGCTCATTAGGAACACTATGTCGTATCGCAAAGGGTTGGCAGCGCAGTTTCTGCCACACAGGTGTAACCGATTCTGAAATCTATACCCTGTGTACAAACCCATTAACACAGCCCAGGAAAGCAGGAGGTGAGGAGACAGTGGACAGGCGCATGACCCGTGTAGTAGGAGGAACTGTCAGAGCAGATGGAGAAGTGGGAAGACCGGTGTTCCCCTCCAAATGCAATTTTAAGCCACTAATTATGTCCATGCCCAGCAGGGCTGTACCAGTCTCAACAATGAAAAATGTGGCTGGGCAGGTGACATCATTCCTAGCTACAGTCACCGGCAAGCAACCCAACACATCAATAGATGTCCATGATAATGTGACTAACCTCGCAGTCGGGGGGTGTAGAGCAGGGGTGTCAAACTGACCCGTAAACGGGCCAAGAGGCTGCAGGTCTTTAATCCTACCAAGCCGAAGCTCACCTGAAAGCACTGATTTAATCAACTGATGTAGGCCTGCACAACTGATTAGTTGTATCAGGTGCGCTTCTGCATTGTTGGAGTGAAAACCTGCAGCCTCTTGGCCCGTTTACGGGTCAGTTTGACACCCCTGGTGTAGAGGAACCCCACTAAAATGTTTGTTATAGATAGATTGTGGTAAAATGGACACGGATGACCCTGTTTCCACAGTAATTACCACCGACAGGGCACTTGCATTTTCTGCATGAATATAAACTTTGCACTGTATTTTATTTGACTGACCTTGTCTTTGTAAATAAAGAGTGCACATCTCTGGCAATTCAATTTTGCGTACTGCATGTGTCTGTGTTGACCTGCCAACTTGCGCAAAATCTCCCATTTTATTGCACTTTTTACATGTAGCACTGGATGCGGGACAATCCAGTGCATTAGCCGAGCTTCTCAGGACCGCAGCAATAACAGGAGCGAGTAGAGCTTGCGTGAGGATTTCCATTATGTCCAGCTGCTGTCAGCATTTTAGAAGGCTGATGGAGATTGCGGTCAGCTGATTTTGCTGTCGGCTTTGTTTGAATGGTCTGCACGGCTAATTGTCGTTCTCCCGAACTCCTGTACAGTTGCAGCTTCAATCTCCGTTGCTATCGTAATTGCTTTTTCTAGCGTCAGTCCCGTCTCTAATAAAATTCTCTTGCGTATGCGATTGCTAGTTACGTTCTCGACAAAATGATCCCTTATTTCTTTCCATTTCTGTCCAAAGTCACACGTAGTCGCTAGGTCTCGCAATTCAGCGATGTATTGCAGAATACTCTCACTAGGTCTTTGTACACGTTTTCTAAACGCGTGTCTTTCCACCACTACATTCACTTTAGCAATGAAGTGTGTATTCAGTGGAATAATAGCTCCGTCGGAGGTATCACTTGCATCCGGAAGGCTGTGGAAAATTCTCTGGCCCTCAGTACCCAGGCAGTGAAGCAGCAACGCCCTCCTTCTCGCATCAGGCCATTCCTCTCCTGAAGCATTGATCACAAGCAGGTAATTCTGGAACATCTTTAGCCATGTGGGTAACGGTATAGCCGGTTCTCCGGGGCAGGGCAAAAAGAAACTCAAGAATGGAACAGCAATATCCATCTCAGCCAAAATAAAAAGGTAAAATATGGGTTCAGAACTCGTCGCCAGTTTGTTTTGTAATGTTATAGGTAAGGAATAAGCAGACCAGGCTTGAGATGCTTGATTATTTAATTTTACGTGTACTTCTTCAATCTCAATATGGTTGGTAATCCTGTTCAGAAACTCTTTTTCGTCATACTGGGTGAAATGGTCCATCTATCCTGAGAGTAGTCAATACATTTTGTATTCAGAAAAAGGAACAAAAAGAATCAGACCTCTGTGTCAGCTGCAGGACTGCAAAAACTGTAAAAACTCTGACAAATCCTTGCCATTCGGTCCGAATAGAAAGAATCAATCAGATGCCTTCTGCTGCCCCTGCCTCCCTCTGTCCCTCCTCCTCCCCGTGTGCACGCTCATCTCGTTTCACCGTTGCTGGAAATAATCAGCCAGTAGTAGTCGGTAATACACCTTTGGTATTGAAATTGCCATTAGACAAAAAAGAAGAAGAAAAAGGAAATTTTTTCGTAACTGAGAAGTTTTCCTGTGCTGTTGCCCAGAGACAGACCTCTGATCCCGCAGGAATTATGGAGGAGACGCCGGGGTTGCAAATCTGCAGTCAATCAGAAGGAGAAAAGGAGAAGACAGAAGCCAGCGGTCCCGGCGATTATAATGGGAAATGTGAGGTCTTTGGGGAACAAGACGGATGAGCGCGCGTCGCTGGTGAAGACCCAGAGGGAATACCGTGAGTGTAGCATTTTTTTTTACTTCAGTGAAACATGGCTAAACTCACTCAAGAAGGGGGGTGGGTTTGCACTATATGTGAGTGAGAGGTGGTGTAATCCCGGACATGTGAACGTGAAAAAGCTCCTCTGTACTCCAGACATTGAACTGCTTGCTGTGAAAATGCGCCTGTTTTATTTTCCGAAGGAGTTCACGTTCACCATTGTGATTGCTGTTTACATTTCTCTGTCAGCTGATGCAGCGGTGGCCTATGACTCGAAATGCGTGTTTTTGCATCTTTGCATTGACTTTGAATGTAATTTGTCTTGCAAAAAATTTGTTCCGCATCCAGTGTGAAAGCGGCAAAAGCTGATCGTCGGTACTGGTGATGTGGATGGAACTGGCACACCATTCTGCCGTTTAGTCTTGTAAATTTGTTAATCAATCCTCAGATTGCTAATCAAGCAAAGTAATAGAGTTATCGCATGGATATTAATAGTAATTGCTTAATGGGGAGGATTCCGCCTACCCTAACTGACCTCCGGGCGCACGTCACTGCATACAATACAAAATCTCTGAGATTAGTATTGCTAAACATGACATGCTAGCTTGAAAGCTACTATAATAATATAGTTTACTAACAGGTGAATGAGACATGAGGTAGTTTGGTTGATGTCCAAAATGTGTGTAAATGGCTGAGTCGGCTCTCCAATGCCTTGCTGAGTCCTACTGTCAGATGCACGTTCAGGTTTGTTGGGGCATGCCTTTGGACGGAGCACTGACGGGAGGGGGTGGACCTTAGAGAAGGTGCCGCTTTCAAATCTTGCCAGCTCTTCAACATTACCAACTATATTTGACATGGCCATCCCAATACTTCTCTTCTGCATTTTTTTTAAACTCTTTTTCTCCACTGTCCTTTAATCAATTACAGAGAACCCCTTGAGGTCAGGAGGACTCAACTAACGGGTCGACAAACGCACCGGAGACCGTAGAAACCGTAGAGACCAACAACTTATGGACTGCTTCGGTGTGTATATGAGGACCTGCTGGTTCATGTACATAGCTGTGGTGTGTTGTTAGCGTGGAGTAATGAACAGCTTCTGCGCTGGTGTATGACAAAGGGGCGAAAGCTCCAGGCCAAACGGCCTTTTCGGAAATTGCCCGTGGTAATGGTTACTTATTGGGTCGGAATGACCAGCATTTGCTTGCAGAAAATGGGCACAATAAACTGCTTTCACAACGGACGTAAAACAAATTTTTTGCACGGCAGATTTCATTCAAAGTCAATGCATTGTCTTTGCATTGACTTTGAATGTAGCTAATCTGTCGAGCGAAAAATTAGTTTCATGTCCGGTGTGAAAGTGGCTTGAAATGCACATAACGCATGTATTGGAGTCTTTGCATTGACTTTGAATGTAATTTGTAGTGTGAAAAATCAGTTTCTCGTCTGGTGTGAAAGCTGCTCAATGCGCCCATAACGCCTGTATCCAAGTCTTTGCATTGACTTTGAATTTAATCTGTACCTCAAAAAATTTGTTTGGGGTTCATTGTGAAAGCGGCTTTATGGATAGTACGCGACAGCTAGAGAGAGCTCGGTTATGTCATGAACATAATACAGGTTTTTCAGAACGTAAGTTCTGTTAGAGTAGACAAGTTGCTTATGTGGAGCTAGCGAATCAATCACTACTACAGGGAAGAATTACCTATTTAACATCACCTTTTTCGGCTTTTTTTCACCCACAGCAATTGCTAAAGGGGGATGAAATTATGTCAAGGTAGTGCAGAGAAATCCTTTGTGATATCAGACACATTAGAGGTATTCAATTGAATATACACTCAACAAAAATATAAACGCAACACTTTTGTTTTTGCCCCCATTTGTCATGAGATGGACTCAAAGATCTAAAATTCATTCCAGATACACAATATTACCATTTCTCTCAAACATTTTTCACATATCTGTCTAAATGTGTGATAGTGAGCACTTTTGCTTTGCTGAGACAATCCATCCCACCTCACAGGTGTGCCACATTAAGATGCTCATCAGACACCATGATTAGTGCACAGGTGTACCTTAAACTGTCCACAATAAAAGGCCACTCTGAAATGTGCAGTTTTGTCTCACAGCAAAATGCCACAGATGGCGCAAGCATTGAGGGAGCGTGCAATTGGCATGCTGACAGCAGGAATGTCAACCAGATCTGTTGCTCGGGCATTGAATGTTCATTTCTCCACCATAAGCTGTCTCCAAAGGCGTTTCAGAGAATATGGCAGGACATCCAACCGGCCTCACAACCGCAGACCACGTGTAACCACACCAGCCCAGGACCTCCACATCCAGCAGGTTCACCTCCAAGATCGTCTGAGACCAGCTACTCAGACAACTGCTGAAACAATTGGTTTGCATAACCAAAGAATTTCTGCACAAACTGTCAGAAACCGTCTCAGGGAAGCTCAACTGCATGCTCGTCGTCCTCATTGGGGTCTTAACCTGACTCCAGATCGTCGCCGTAACAGACTTGAGTGGGCAAATGCTCACATTCGATGGCGTCTGGCACATTGGAGAGGTGTTCTCTTCACGGATGAATCTCGGTTTACATTGTTCAGGGCAGATGGCAGACAGCGTGTGTGGCGTCGTGTGGGTGAGCGCTTTGCTGATGTCAATGTTGTGGATCGAGTGGCCCATGGTGGTGGTGGGGTTATGGTATGGGCAGGCATCTGTTATGGACGAAGAACACAGGTGTATTTTATTGATGGCATTTTGAATGCACAGAGATACCGTGATGAGATCCTGAGGCCCATTGTTGTGCCATACATCCATGAACATCACCTCATGTTTCAGCAAGATAATGCACGGCCCCATGTTGCAAGGATCTGTACACAATTCTTGGAAGCTGAAAATGTCCCAATTCTTCCATGGCCAGCATACTCACCGGACATGTCACCCATTGAGCATGTTTGGGATGTGCTTGACCGGCGTATACGACAGCGTGTACCAGTTCCCGCTAATATCCAGCAACTTCGCACAGCCATTGAAGAGGAGTGGACCAACATTCCACAGGCCACAATTGACAATCTGATAAACTCTATGCGAAGAAGTTGTGTTGCACTGCATGAGGCAAATGGTGGTCACATCAGATACTGACTGGTTCTGAGTCCCCACACCCCCAATAAAGCAAAAACTGCACATTTCAGGGCGGCCTTTTATTGTGGACAGTCTAAGGTACACCTGTGCACTAATCATGGTGTCTGATGAGCATCTTGATGTGGCACACCTGTGAGGTGGGATGGATTGTCTCAGCAAAGCAAAAGTGCTCACTATCACACATTTAGACAGATTTGTGAACAAAGTTTGAGAGAAATGGTAATATTGTGTATCTGGAATGAATTTTAGATCTTTGAGTCCATCTCATGACAAATGGGAGCAAAAACAAAAGTGTTGCGTTTATATTTTTGTTGAGTGTAAGTTGAAAAGGATTTGCAAATCATTGTATTCTGTTTTTATCTATGATTTACATAACGTGCCAACTTCACTGGTTTTGGGATTTGTACAAAGCCTGCGTTTGAGGCCAGTTGTTAGTGCTAACTATCGCCAGCGGTCCTGCTAGCCACCCATAACAAGTTAGCTTCACTTACATTATATGCTGTTATATCGTTACTTACAGCTTGCGGTTCCGAGTGCTTGATTGATGTAACTGCTTCAGGTTTGAGATGCAGCTGAAACGCTCATCCTGTGTTGAATTATCCTTTATTGACAAAGGCTGTCTTTGGTGAAATGCTGAGCACAAACAGCTAACGTTCCCCTTGGCCGCGGCTGTTTGCTGCCAGCAAACAAAAAAAAGCTACCCATTGATTTCTGGTGGCATCCTCTTTTGGAAGAGAAATAGGTGTTTTTCTTTGCGTCCAAAAGGAAACGGACAAGCAGCTTTGGGAGAGATACTGACAAAACTGCACCTCAAATGATCTGCGGTTCTTCTTTTGTATTTCCAAAAGTGTAGACGCTACTAAGGCATAGTATGATCTGCCGTTTTTAGTGCCTGCTAGAATAGTTTCCAGTGTGGGAAGGTCCAGCACCGAGATTGGTTCTGGCTTGGTCTGGAACTAATTGGACGGCACACCCTGACATCAGGTTTTGCCCAGATCTCGCAAAGATCTCGGGAGGAGCTGTTCAGAGAGGAAATCACGTTCACAAAATCACGTTCTTGGGTTACGGCAAAACTGTTCTACCTTATGTGTAGAAACTTTTCAGAGGTTGAGTATGAACAACCAACATAATAACATCACTAATATGTATTAAAAGACGGATCAGCATAATAGGTCCACTTCAATGAAGAAGCCAGACATTGACCATGAACCCAGAGATCTGTGACTGCTCCAGCTATGGGCCAATAAGCTTGGGTGCCTTTTGGGTCTCAAAAACTCTCATTGATACACTCCCAGGAACCAGAAATTCTTTTGCCAGGTGCAGGTGCCATTATGATAATGGGGGTAATTCTGCATATGTGAGAAAGCACACGTATCCAGCACGCAGATTTTCTGCTGCTTACAGGCCCTCAGTCAGATACATTGTCGTTGGAGAGGACATGACGCTTGAAGACCTGGTTCAGCATAAATTCATTGGTTTCTTTGGAGGAGGGTAGTTTAGGTTGGGCCAGATAGCCATGAAACAGCGATCGACCACAGGTAGGATGGTTCCATCAGAAGTAGTGAGACCCATAAAAAACTTGAATGCCATATGGGACGAAGGTTGCTGGGGTTTAGGTAAGATTATCAAACATTTCTGCATTCAGATTAGTAAGATGTGAGTCACTCATAATTATGAGCTTGAACCGTCAAGGTATGCAAGTATAATCTGAGAAATAAATGGGAATTGGACAGTGAAGCTTGTGATGCGAACATAACCAATAATACCTTGATTGAAGCACTTGTCAGGAGATCAACATTATCCTGTTACAAGCAACACCTGTCAGAAAATGGCATAGTTCATGCAAAGTGTGAGAATTGTCACCGTTTTTTTGGCAACTGTGATGAAAGGTATGTCACATGTTCACATGACAGCTAAAGTCATTGTGATTATATTTAGCAAAATATAAATATAAAATATAAATATAATCACTTGTGCTTGCTAAACAAGAGTGATATGACAGCTATCATGACAAGGGCCAGGTGGTACAATTATAACTAATACAGAAATTTTACGCTGGCTTAAGGGCGAACCGTTGCCAATAACAATTATGATACTAGAAGCAACAGGGATTGTACAAAATACTAAAAGCACCACAGAGAAATTGTTTCAACGCCAAAGTCTATAAACTATAATTATAAAAGTGTCCACAAATTTCAGTCCAATTCATTTGAACACTAATTAGCAGCAAGTGTCTGCTTAAAAGAGGTCAAACCAGCAGCACTTTGCTACGTACGTATGTCTCCAAAGCAAGATGAGGGTGCCAGCAAAAGGGGCCTAAAGTTAACGCTCGGATTGCAGCGGCGTTGGTCACAAACACAGCAAAACTGTCCACAATACTAAGGGGAACTATGGCAAAAATTCAGACAAAAGAGGCTCAACAACTAAAAACAGCAACTGCAGAAAAAAAACTCAAAACACACTGACAGGGGAGGCTTGGCTGCACAGTTGCTAATATTCACAGCACTACAGCTCAAAAATAACCACAGAATTGGATCGATCCATATCTGAACCAGTCTCAATGAAAACCATACTGATGTTTAGTGCTTTCAAAGCTACTATTTATGCCAGTGTTTCCAATGATCTGACTTCCCCCGATACATCATAGGGTAACCCAAAAAGTCCTCCATCACCCGGCAAAATGTTCTCCAAGTTTTTGTTAACAGACATATCTTAGTTGCCAAATTGTATTTCTTGAAAGGCATCAAATTTTTTGAAGTTTTTAACCCAGAACTTTTGTATTCGCCGCTATGTAAATAACCCCTCTTGTGCTACTATAAGCAGAATTTACAGTCATTTTATATCTGATCCATGAATTTGATATTTTACACTGCAATTAAAAAGCATTTGACTCATTTTCAATCTCTACTATTCTAACTTATTTGCAGTTTCTAAATGTTTTTAATCGTCCAACTAATTTTAATACAAACCCAAAACCAGTCAAGTTGGCACGTTATGTAAATCGTGGATAAAAACAGAATACAATGATTTGTAAATCCTTTTCAACTTATATTCAATTGAATACACTGCAAAGACAAGATGTTTAATGTTCAATCTGAGAAACTTTTTTTTTTTGCAAATAATCATTAACTTAGAATTTAAAGGCAGCAACACATTGCAAAAAGTTCGCACAGGGGCCTTTTTACCACTGTGTTACATCGCCTTTCCTTTTAATGACACTCAGTATACGTTTGGGAACTGAGGAGACCAATTTTTGAAGCTTTTCAGGTAGAACTATTTCCCATTCTTGCTTGATGAACAGCTTAAGTTGTTCAACAGTCTGGGCTCTCTGTTGTCGTATTTTACGCTTCATAATGAGCCACACATTTTCAAGGGGAGACAGGTCTGGACTACCGGCAGGCCAGTCTAGTAACCGCACTCTTTTACTACAGAGCCATGCTGTTGTAACACGTGCAGAATGTGGCTTGGCATTGTCTTGCTGAAATAAGCAGGGGCGTCCATGAAAAAGACGTTGCTTGGATGGCAACATATGTTGCTCCAAAACCTGTATGTACCTTTCAGCATTAATGGTGCCTTCACATATGAGTAAGTTGCCCATGCCTTGGGCACTAATACACCCCCATACCATCACAGATGCTGGCTTTTGAACTTTGCACCTATAACAGTCCTAATGGTTCTTTTCCTCTTTGGACCGGAGGATACAAAGTCCACAGTTTCCAAAAACAATTTGAATTGGGGACTCGTCAGACCACAGAACACTTTTCCACTTTGCATCAGTCCATCTTAGATGAGCTTGGGCCCAGCGAACCCGGCGGCATTTCTGGGTGCTGTTGATAAATGGCTTTTGCTTTGCATTGTAGAGTTTTAACTTGCGCTTGCAGATGTAGCGACGAACTGTAGTTACTGACAGTGGTTTTCTGAAGTGTTCCTGAGCCCATGTGGTGATGTCCTTTACACACTGATGTTGGTTTTTGATGCAGTACCGCCTGAGGGATCGAAGGTCACGGGCATTCAATGTTGGTTTTCGGCCTTGTCGCTTACGTGCAGTGATTTCTCCAGATTCTCTGAACCTTTTGACGATATTACGGACCGTAGATGATGAAATCCCTAAATTTCTTGTAAAAGCTCGTTGAGGAATGTTGTTTTTAAACTGTTAGACAATCAGTTCACTAAGTGGTGACCCTCGCCCCATCCTTGTTTGTGAATGACTGAGCATTTCAGGGAAGCTGCTTTTATACCCAATCATGGCACCCACCTGTTCCCAATTAGCCCGTTCACCTGTGGGATGTTCCAAATAATTTTTTGATGAGCATTCCTCAACTCTCTCAGTCTTTTTTGCCACTTGTGCCAGCCTTTTTGAAACATGTTGCAGGCATCAAATTCCAAATGGGCTAATATATGCAAAAAATTTCATTGCAAAAAAGTTTACCTGTTCGAACATTAAGTAACTTGTCTTTGCAGTGTATTCAATTGGATATAGGTTGACAAGGATTTGCAAATCATTGTATTCTGTTTCTATTTACGATTTACACAACGTGCCAACTTCACTGGTTTTGGGTGTTGTACATGGAACACAAAAACAAAGTAAGTAAAAACAAAATACAGATTTTTACTGTTATCATTTTATTTATTCAAAGCAGAGCTCTTTAAAACCTATATGACCCATGTGAAACAATAAATAAAGGAGCTTTGAGTTTTTGTTTTGAGTTTTGAGCTTGTGTTAGGAACAATGGTACCCAAAATCAGAATCTAGGGTCATAGTCAAAAGAAATTTTAAACATTTCTCGGAACAAGCTTTTTTGCATGAATCTTATCTGAGTGACATTCATTACTCTGCTGTTATTCCTGACCCTCATTTAGCGTTAAGCCATTTTATCACGTCTTTTAATACTGTGGTGGATAAGCATGCCCCTTTTAAAAAGTTGAGAGTTAAAAACAGGGCGAATCCCTGGTTTTCCCCTGATATCTCGGAGTTGTTAAAGGCTCGGGATTTCGCTCGGAAAAAAGCGCATGTTTCTGGGTTGCGTTCTGACTGGCAAGATTTTCGTTAACTTCGCAACAGAACCCTTACAGCAATTCGGAAGGCCAAGTCATCTTATTACCTCTGCAACTTATCTGACTCCGACGGGTTTTCTGCGAAATTTTGAAGAACTTTTAAATCTTTGTCTCAGCTCCCCTCCACGGCTTTACCAGGTAGGATTACTCAGGATTCTGTCATTATTTCAGATAAAGGGGAACTTTGTAATATTTTCAATGAGCATTAAGTTAATGCAGGCCACCTCTTTGAAAATTTAGGGTTATTGCCGGCTGTTCCTACCTGTGATGGCAGGCCTTTTGTACCTGTACCGAATAACTCCGGTCATTTTTCCTTGCATCCTTTTTCTGAAGAGGAAGTGCTTGAAGAACTTTTTAGCATTGACCCTAGGCAATCCACTGGGGCGGATAAATTGGACCCAAGCCTCTTATTGCTGGCTTCACCTTTGATTGCTTTTATCCTGACACACATTTTTAACTTAACACTGTTGACCGATTCAATTCCTGTCTTGTGGAAAATGGCTTTTGTTCTTCCCTTGCATAAAGGTGGTTCTTCAGATCTTCTGAATAACTATCGATCAATTTCAAAGCCGCCGTGCTTGGCTAAGGTTTTGGAGAGACTTGTCAATAATCAGGTTAGAGCATTTGTATCAGACCATGCCATCTTGAATGTGTTTCAGTCAGGTTTCAGACTAGGTCATAGCACTGTGTCAGCTGCAGCCATGGTATTAATTGATATTGTTACTGCCTTGGACAATAAACAAGACTGCGCTGCCCTTTTTACTGACCTATCAAAGGCGTTTGACACAGTTGACCATTTTAAACTTATAGAACGGCTAAGTACCCTTGGGTTTGATATTGAATTTTTGAATTGGTTTAAAGATTACCTATCTGGTAGGTGTCAAGCTGTTGTGGCTGATGGCTATCAATCAAACTTTATTTATTTGTGCAACAGGGTTCCACAGGGTTCAATTTTGGGGCCCTTGCTGTTTACACTTTTTATTAATGAGTTTGGTTCTAATTTTCTCTATTGTAAAATCCATCTCTATGTAGATGATACGATCATCTACTCAGCTGCCCCTTCTGCTGATTTGGCTATTAAAAATCTGCAGTCAGATTTCCAAATCTTCCAGAAGGATCTTTTAGACCTTAAATTAATCTTAAACTCTGAAAAAACTAAATTCATGCTATTCTCTCTTAAACCAGCTGCTTGGTTCCATAATGGTAGCATCACGACTGTAAATGGTATCCAAATTGAAAGAGTCCCTTTCTACAAATACCTTGGAATTTGGCTGGATGACAATCTTAATTTTAGGAAGCATACTGATGAGCTGGTCAAGAATTTGAAGCCAAAATTGGCTATGCTGTACAGGAATAAAGCCTGCCTTCCGAAGCGTTGCAGAAAGCAGATTTTTCAAGCAACTATTCTCTCTAGAATAGATTATGGTTATAAGATTTATATGCACACTGCACCCTCCTTGCTGAAGTCACTTGACCTAGTGTACCACGCTGCATTAAGGTTCATAACTGGAGATGGCTTCCGAAAACATCACTGTACACTTTATTTTAACGCTGGTTGGTCTTCGCTGGCCACGAGAAGGGAGCAACATTGTTGCCTTTTTATATTCAAAGCATTGTTGGGTAAACTGCCTGGATATCTGACCAGTTTGCTTAACGTGAGGAAGGGGGAATACGGTCTGCGCACTCTTGACTTTTTGGTTTTAGATGTTCCAAGGGTGCGCACTGAACTGAGTAAAACTTCTTTTATGTATTATGCTCCAAAGAAGTGGAATAGGATTCAGCAGTTTTTTAAGTTGGAAAGTCTAATTTCAATTAATTGTTTTAAATGTCTTTTATTGGCTGCCTCAAAGCAGGAATCTACATCTGTAATGTAGTCATTGTTTTCATTTATTGTACTTGGTGTTTTCTGTGTTTGTTTTTTTTTTTTGCTACTGGGCTCCATTGAAAAAGAGAGCTTGCTCTCAATCGGACTCCCAGTATAAATAAATAAATGGATTCCTGAACCTAACGCCACCCATGGTTGCAATTATTGCAGTCAAACATTTGCTTACATCAATACATCTTATTAATCAATGTGGAAGAATTTTGGCCCCCAGTTCTTTCTAGAATTGTTTTAATTTAGCCATATTGTTTGGTCGATAGTTGCCTAATATTTGTCAGCAAAAATTAGACATAAACGGAGATGGATTTAAGCCACGGAAGGACCCGACAAAGCGACACGTTGGATGCAGAGCAAGCGATTCATGGAATAGAATCATTAATGGAATAATCACACACCTGGAGGCATTTGAGAAAGCGTATCAGCTGACCAACGGTATGTTACCTGTTTCGTTCTGTTGATTCCCTGTGGCGGTCTGTTTTCAAGTGGTAAACTGTAATCGGCAACAGTTTGAGCTGGTTGCTGCCATTTGGGAAGCGTCATTGTGTTGAATACGCTGTGGATGTTTCTGCGTGTCTGGACTGCTGTGCAGCCGGCCGGGCCTATTATTACGCTGTTGGGTGGAACTTTGAACTTGATGGCTGGATTTGATCATGCTCTGCTCTATGTGATCGCTGCGGCTATGTGTTGATGTGGCTGGCTTTACATTGGATTCTTTCGTTGTGATAATTTGCTTGTGCATTCAAAATGAGTGGAACGAATGCTGGTTCAAATGTTGGAAAGATGGAAAAGGAGCGAAGGAAAATTATTCTCACTGAAAAATAAAATTGAATCAACTCAAAAGGAGTGCAAACGGAAAATGGATAAAACAAAGGCTCTGCTCTCCTCTATTCATGAGCTAATAAAGGATGGGCAAAATGTTTCACTGGTTAAAGAGCAATTTTATATGTTGATGCAAAAATTTGAAAATGCTAATGCACTACATGACTCTTTAATGCCTTTTATCCCACCTGATGAACTGGAAAAACAAAATGAATGGTTCTCAAAATTTAAAAGACATACAAATGGATTCATTGAGGATGTCAAAGCCTGGTTATCAGTAGGAACCCCAAACAAACGTGTGGTAGATGAGAGGCCTATGGAAAGGCTCTTGCAGGACCAGGCCACAGAGGTGGAATAAGGAGAACAGAAAGATGTTGAGGATGAAAATGGAGAGGTTCCTCAGTCACAACATGTTCAATGTGATGCTCAGGAGGAAATTAGACCTTGTGACAGTATATCAAATCAAGAGAGTCACTATGGATCGAAATCTTCAAAATCTAAGGATTCCTCTGCCTCTTCTGTACGGATTAAAGCCAAGGCAGAAATGGCTGCTTTGATGGCTCGGCAAAAGTGGCTCCAACAAAAGCATGCACTTGAGGAACAGGAAGCACAAATCAGAAAACAAAAGGAAAGGCTTCAGCTTGAAGCAGACATAGCTGCATCAGTGGCAAAGCTGAGTGTTTTCAGAGCTGGGTCAAGTGTGGAGAGTGCTCCTTCTTGGAGATCAGATGGCATAGAATCCTATTTTGAAAAGGGCTTTAACATTAATGCAAAACCCTTTGTGCCACACAAAGATGGAAAGGTTTCAATAGAACAAACTGGAGATGCAATTTATCATGGCGAAACCTCAAGGCCAAAGCAAAAACAGTCTGATGGAGCCAAATATCTCCACCCAGAGCCCTCAGCACTTACAATGACACAAAATACAGACTCAAAGGCTATGGACCCCTCAGCACCTACACAGAGACAGAACACAGGCGCTACAGAGGGCTACAGATCATCCATCTTCTCATCATAGAGATGCTCCACCTTTTTTCAGGCACAGTAATGGTGAACAGAGCAACATGGTGTCCATAATTAAAAAACAAAATGAAATAACTTCAATGTTGGTACATCAACAATGCTTTGCTTCACTGCCTAAAAAGGATATTCCACTATTCGATGGCAACCCTTTGCAATGCCATGCCTTTATGCAATCATTTCAACAGACAATAGAAGACAGGACTGACAATGCTGTTGACCGCCTGCACTACTTGGAGCAGTAGTCGAAAGCTGCCAGCATATAACTGATGGCACTGGATATGCTATGGCAAAGGCTTTACTCCAGGAACACTTTGGAAATGAGCATGTCATAGCATCCGCCTACATGGACAAAATCTTTTCATGGCCCTCAATTAAATCTGGGGATGGGAAGGCTTTACAAGCATACAGCCTGTTCTTGCGTGGCTGCTATAATGCCATGAAGGATGTATTCAATCTATGTGACTTGAAATATATAATATATACTGCAAATATGCTTACTGTGATCAAGAAGTTGCCCTATATGTTGTGGGACAAGTGGCGAATGGAGGCATGTGACATCCTAGAAAAGCATCGCAAAAGAGCTATGTTTGTTGATATTGTGTCTTTTATTGAGCGTTCGGTGAAAATTGCTATGGACCCGGTATTTGGAGACATACAAGATGCTCCAACAGTCAAAGAAAGTGGCAGAACAAAATCAACGCCTCGTTCAAAAACTAGAGGAAGTAGTTTTGCCACAACTGTTGAGACAGTTGAAAGGGACTCTCCACCGGAAATCAAGGCTAAGGATGGACTGGAGAAGACTTGCCTATTCTGCAAAAAGGGAAGGAACACACAGGAGTCGTGCACTCTATTGGAGAGGAAAGCTCACAGTGACAAAATGGAGTTCCTGAAAAGTAATGGAGTTTTATTTGGATGCTTGTGCACTGGGCACATCAGCAAAGAGTGTAGGAAACGTCTCTCTAGCAAAATATGTGGCTCACGACATCCCAACCTGCTTCACATCCACTCCAAGGAAAATGGAGAGGAGGTCGAGAGAGGCAAGTCCAACCCAGACAGAGCTGTGGACAAGGCTCTAGTTGAAGTCTGAACTGGTGGTCTGACCAGGGCCGGCGATCAGGATTGTAAGCTGGCCATCGTACCAGTTAAAGTCAAATCTACTAAAGGTCAAAGGGCAGTGGAAACCTATGCTTTTCTGGACCCAGGGAGTTCAGCATCCTTCTGCACAATGGGTCTGATGGGTCGATTGGGTCTCTCTGGGAGGCGAACAAGGATTCTCTTGCGCACTTTGGGCCAAGAAAAGGTGGTGGACAGTTGCATTGCGGCTGACTAGGAAGTTGCTGGATTGGACAGCAACCGGTATTGTGAAATGCCAAAAAATCTTAGCACAACACAAGATGCCTGTTAACAGAAGCAACATCCCACAACAGCAAGACCTGGAAAAATGGCCTCATCTGAAACATGTCTACTTACCACAGATAGATACAGAAGTTGAGATGTTGATTGGCATGAATGTTCCCAGAGCATTAGAACCCCTGGAAGTCATCCAAAGTGTGGATGGAGGGTCATATGCAGTCAAGACGATGCTTGGGTGGACTGTTAATGGACCACTAGGGGGAGATGGCCGTGTCAATCTTGTTACTCCATCTACAGTCATCATCAACAGGATCTCTGCTATCACTCTTGATGAGCTCTGGAATCAACAGTTCAAGTCAGACTTCCCTGAAAATAGCCAGGAGGAACTGAAAGGAATGTCAAGGGAAGATCATAAGTTTCTGGAAATGGCTAATGAAACTGTGGAACTGGTTGATGGATTGCCTCTAAAGGACAAAACTATCAGCTTGCCCAATAACCATAAGGTTGTAGAACAACGCACCCTGAACCTGAAGAGGAGGTTTAGCAGGGATGTATTATTCCTCAAGGACTACACTGCATTCATGGGCAATCTGATATCAAGTGGATATGCAGAGAGAGTGCAGATCTTGAGCGAAGTGACGGCAAGGTTTGGTACATCACCCCAAGAAGAAGACCCATGTCGTCTTTGATTGTGCAGCATCATTTCAAGGCACATCGCTCAATGCACATCTTCTGCAAGGGCCTGACCTTACAAGTACGTTGATTGGAGTCTTGACTAAGTTTAGAAGGGAGCCCATTGTACTTATGTCTGACATTGAGGCTATGTTCCATCAAGTTCGAGTGCCAGAGGTAGATGCAGACTTGCTCCGATTTCTCTGGTGGCCTAATGGGGATTTCAATCAACATATGGTAGAATACAGGATAGTTGTTCATTTGTTTGGAGCAACATCATCCCCAAGCTGCTCCAACTTTGCTCTCTCTTTTATGTCAACGACTGTCTTGCTTCGATAGCCACAGAAGAGGAAGCCATATCCCTCTACCAGGACTTAGTTACTATCTGTGCCAAGGGGGGCTTCCATCTAACAAAATGGCTAAGTAACAGTCACCGTGTGCTGGCAGTAATACCGGAGGAGGAAAGAGCAAAGGAGGTAAAAGACCTGGATTTGGATCACGATATCCTACCGGTAGAGAGAGCAAAGGGGGTTCGTTGGTGTGTCCAGTCCGACACCTTTAGGTTCAGTGTAACCTTCCAGGACCGACCACTGACAAGAAGAGGAATAATCTCCACTGTCAGGTCTTTCTATGACCCTCTGGGAATATTGGCCCCTGTGATTTTCACAGCTAAAAGAATCATTCAAGACCTATGCTGAAAAAGGCTAGGATGGGACAACATCATACCTACATCTGTTGCACAGGAGTGGATCGACTGGCTCAGAGAGCTACATCTGTTGGAGGGCTTCAGCGTCAGACGATGTTTAAAACCCCCTGACTTTGGAGAAGCCACCTGCACCCAGCTGCACCACTTTGCTAATGCAAGCGAGGAGAGATACGGTACGGTCACCTATCTGCTGTTACATAATGACCGTTCCCAGACCCACGTTGCCTTCATAATGGGAAAGTCCAAGGTGACACCTTTGTCCCACGTATGGAGTTAACTGCAGCAGTTGTGGCAGCTCGCATGGACAAGTTATGGAGGAAGGAGGTAAGACTGCAGCTGCAAGACTCCGTGTTCTGGTCTGACAGTACTTCTGTGCTGAAATACACCAAAAACGAAACGTCAAGATTTCATATCTTCGTAGCGAACAGAGTCACAGATATTCATAAGATGTCTGATGCTTCACAATGGAGATATATAGGTACTGCTCACAATCCGGCAGACCTGGCCTCCAGAGGCATGAAGGCAGAGCTGTTCTTGAAGAATGAGACATGGATAGCTGGTCCTGCAACCACAGGAGACCTGGCCTGTTAACCCAGACAACTTGGGAGAACTGACACCTGGAGATCCAGAGGTCAAGGTTTCAGCTGCCACGGTCTTGATGAAACAAGAGATGATTCTATGACAAGTTTGATCAATCGCTGCTCATCATGGTGACGTCTGACACGAGTGATGGCATGGATCCTGAGGCTCAGAACGGTACTGTGGAACAAACGAAAGAGAAGAGAGGTTGCTGAATATCCTGCTCAGTCTGTGTCAGGTGAACCTCAACATAAAGACACTGGAAAGCCCTGTCATGATTGTCTCTCATTGGGAGAGATAAGAGATGCCGAACTGGAGATAATTAAGTTCTGCCAAAGAAAATGTTCCCCAAAGAGTTCTCCTGTCTCCAAAAGGGAGAGTGTGTAAAGGGAAACAGTCACCTGTATAAGCTGAATCCCATATTGGAAGATGGAGTATTGAAAGTTGGAGGACGGCTTAGTAAGGCTGCCATGCCTGAAGAGTCCAAACATCCAGCCATAGTAGCTAAAAACCTCCACATTTCAGACCTCATCCTACAGCAGATACATAAGGAGGTCGGCCACAGTGGTAGGAACCATATTTTGTCAAGGCTGCGCCAGCATTATTGGATTCCTGCTGCGAGTGTTACCATAGGAAAGATCATTGCCAAATGTGTCATCTGTCGTTGGTTACATGGAGCTGCAGGTCAACAGCAAATGGCAGACTTGTCTGGTGAAAGTGTTTCAGCTGGAGAACCTCCATTCACCTATGTTGGCGTAGATTACTTTAGCCCCTTTGACATCAAGCATGGCAGAAGTGTTGTTAAACGATATGGAGTAATCTTCACGTTTGTCAATAAGAGCTTTACACATTGAAGTTGCCTCATCTTTGGACACTGATTCGTTCATCAACGCCTTGAGACGCTTTATCGCGAGAAGAGGCCAAGTCAAAGAGCTACGCTCTGACATTGGCACAAACTTCATCGGTGCAGAGCGTGAGCTGAAATGTGCTATTGATGGATGGAACCTGGAGCAAATCAAAGATGTGCTCGTACAGAAAGGAATCAAGAGGACGTTTAACCTTAATGATTGTTTGGTTCACTGTTTCAAACAAAAAATAAATATATGAAATGCAGCATTGGATTTGCTTTATTGACAGCCAGTCAGCGAGTCAAGCGGGTGAAATTCCCTCGTCTTAGCCTCTCGGCGATATCCACAAATTTTTGTCGATAGTCGCCTAATATTTACACAATTGCTGTAACGCCACTTGTCCTGCAACTTATTGGGCAACTTCTTGATCACAGTAAGCATATTTGCAGACGTGTTCAAGTCACATAGATTGTATACAGCCTTCATGGTGTTACAGCAGCCATGCAAGAACAGGCTGTATGCTTGTAAAGTCTTCCCATCCTCAGATTTAATTGAGGGCCATGAAAAGATTTTGTCCCTGTAGGCGGATGCTATGACATCATTTCCAAAGTGTTCCTGGAGTAAAGCCTTTGCTATGGCATATCCAGTGCCATCAGTTATATGCTGGCCGCTTTTGACTAGCTGTTTTGGCTGCCCCCTGGTGTACTGCTCCAAGTAGTGCAGGCGGTCAACAGCATTGTCAGTCCTGTCTTCTATTGTCTGTTGAAATGATTGCATAAAGGCATGGTATTGCAAAGGGTTGCCACCGAATAGTGGAATATCCTTTTTAGGCAGTGTAGCCAGGCATTGTTGATGTACCAACATTGAAGTTATTTCATTTTGTTTTTGAATTATGGACACCATGTTGCTCTGTTCACCATTACTGTGCCTGAAAAAAGGTGGAGCATCATTATAATGAGAAGATGGATGATCTGTAGCCCTTGCGCCTGTGCTCTGTCTCTGTGTAGGTGCTGAGGGGTCCATAGCCTTTGAGTCTGTATTTTGGGTCATTGTAAGTGCTGAGGGCTCTGGGAGGAGATACTTGGCTCCATCATACTGTTTTTCCTTTGGCCTTGTGCCTTCGGCATGATAAATTGCATCTCCGGTTTGTTCTATTGAACCCTTTCCATCTTTGTGTGGCACAAAGGGTTTTGCATTAATGTTAGAGCCCTTTTCAAAATAGGATTCCAAGCCATCTAATCTCCAAGAGGCAGCACTCCTCACACTTGACCCAGCTCTGAGAACACTCAGCTTTGCCATTGATGCAGCTATGTCTGCTTCAAGCTGAAGCCTTTCCTTTTGTTTTCTTATTTGTGCTTCCTCTTCCATGCTTTTGTTGGAGCCACTTTTGCCGAGCCATCAAAGCAGCCATTTCTGCCTCAGCTTTAACTGTACAGAAGAGGCAGAGGAAACCTTAGATTTTGAAGATTTCGATCCATAGTTCCTACTTTGATTTGACATACTGTCACAAGGTCTAATTTAATCACATTGAACATGTTGTGACTGAGAAACCTCTCTATTTTCATCCTCAACATCTCCCCGTTCTCCATTTTCCACCTCTGTGGCCTGCTCCTGCAGGAGCCTTTCAATAGGCCTCTCATCTACCACACGTTTGTTTTAATTTAGCCTGAACTTCCTGTTTAAGGTCATGCCACTGCATCTCGATTGGATTCAAGTCTAGACTAGAATGGTTTTTACCCGTAAAAACAGATGTCTCCCCCTTCCCCCATTTCACATTTTAGAGTTATAGTCCGGAAACGAGTCCCACCCTTCAATTTGCCTAAGTCCAAATTGTTCCCATGGAAACAGAAAAAATAAAATTCAAAAGCAGTTCAAACCCTGAAAAGGCACATCTACATGTTATGGAGAGACACTATATCACATTTGGTGAGAATCGGTTAAATAGTTTCAGAGTTATGCTCCGGAAACAAATGGGAACGCCGACACCAACGTAGACGCCAACGAGAATTCAGGCAAAAACAATATGTATCCCCCCCAAGATGGGAGAGACATAACTAGCTTCTCCAAAACCTTCATTTTGCTTCCTTTGGGCCAGTCAGAGGTGGACTTGCTTATGTGAATCAAATCATTGTCCTGCTGCATTAACCTGGTTTATAGATTAGTTTATTGATTTTTAGGTACTGGTTTAAAGATGAAGCACCGGGGGCATTTGCTTGACTCAAAACTCTACTGGGGCACACTGCACATCCCTGAAAATCTAGCATAACTTTCTGAAGATGCAATGATGCAAATTGAGACAAAATTGTACCCCTGATGACTTGCTTACTACTCAGTATAGGGTCTTTTTTTATTCATCAAAGGAGACGGTCACACTTTATTTGAAGTGTTGCTCATAAAGTCTTTATAGAGCATGTATAATGCCTTCATGAATGAGACATAATGTCTTAATAAATCATACATAAGCAAACGTCATGCTTTGTAAAGGGTGAAATAACACATTCTTCTTCAGCATGTGATGCCAGATGTGATATAACTGATGATGTCACCTAGCTAGTGGCTAATTGTGATAAAGGGTGACATTGTCAGCTAAGTGACATTGTCATTGTTACATCCTGCATCATATGTTGAATAAGGATGAGTTATTTCACCCATTACAAAGCATGACATTTGCTTATGAATGATTTATGAAGACATTATGTCTCATTTATGAAGGCATTATACATGCTGTATAAAGCCTTAATGAGCAACACTTCAAATAAAGTGTGACCAAGGAGAATTTGCTCTTGAGTGGGAGCAAATACCATGTGTCAAAGGTACTTGGTAGTGATGCGCGGGTCGAGGTTTTTTAACACCTGCACCAACCCGACCTGACGTGACGCAAACCCGCCCCGCAACAACTCGCACTGATTTTCAACCCGAACCCAACCCGACCTGACACAAAAAGGAGGCAAGAGAAAAAGAATACAGTATGTCTGTGTGTCATGATTTGCAATGGAAAAAACGATTCCTGTTATGCTATGAATTTGAATGGAGCACAACATACCATTGGCTTTTGGCTGTAATTCTTAATACAAAGTTTAGGCGCTGTCTATTAATTGAACCTTACCATGCTTTCTGATCTTTGCAACCAAACGAAATGCCATCAGGCAAAATATTGCAAACAGGCTGTTTTATTGGAACAAAATTAACATGACAGTGATGCACTGGCGCTATCGCCTACTCTCCCATACAGTGTTGCGATATCCTGTCTACGAGGAAATTCTTTTTTCCTCATATATTTATTTCAAGATTGTTTTGGGGGGGCTTTAGGCGATTTTTTCAACACAGCTTATAATGTCGGCCTAGGCGTATTTTTTCCCAAACTAGGCAAAAACAAAATCGCGTCAACAGTGCCAGGGTTTAAGCGATCACGGCGTGCTTCCAAGACACGGCCAGCCGAACTGAAGGTTTGCTTGCTTGTTGCGCTAGTTTTTGGGACGCAGAGAACTGCTTTGGCCACCATGGAGTTTTACACGATTATTCTTTGTCTCATGGTATGGTAATTAATGAGAGCAAGGCTAAGTTTATGACCATACAAGCTTCAGTAATAAGTTACCTATTCGTTTGGGTGATATGTGTAGCCTATAGAATGGTGTTATAGAAATGTACATCCAAGAAGAGTCTTTACTGCCGATAGCAGCACACGCTTTGCCGTTAGACAACACGTAGCTGATAAACAGAAGCACCTCAACAAGTTGATTTTATTTTTGAATACGAATCGTCATATGCCTTTCACTGTGACGTGGCGAAAAAATGTTTTGACTATGTGTTGTTTGGAACCCACAGGTCAATAAAATTACTACTACTATATAATATTTTGGTGCTGACTGCAGAACGATTTATAAGAAGAGCTATCATTCAACCTTTAGATCCTCAGTCTAACCGTGGTGGATTAAGCCGCGCACCAGTGAGTTCGTGCACATCGAGAGTAGAGAGTAGGAAGAGGGAGAGGAACAATTGGCATTCTATTCTGCTTAATTTAGCGTTACATCGTTTGAAAAGAGCATATTATCTAGACTGTATATCTAGAGCCCTCAGGTGGCCAATAGCCTATTATACTTTTTATTCGCAATTTCATGGGAATTAGATGTCGCCACTGTATGGCCCAACCCGCCCGCACCCGCTAAATGTTATTAAAATATTGACCCGACCCGCCCGACTCGCGGGTAAACCCGCGGGACCCACGGGTTCCGGGCCGACCCTCGCATCACGAGTACTTAGTGTACATTAAAATATTATAGCTAGATTTTCACTGTTTTATCACCACCAATAAAAGCTGCTGAAAACACGCACATCCCCTAGAGGACATAGGTACTACATCACTATATGTCTTTGAAATAAATGTATTTTATAACAGCTCCACTTCGCAGAGCATTCTGCTTATGATCAATTATTCAGCATACTGCATGTGTTAGTGTCGTAGAACCAAGAGATTACGACGAATAGTCTTTTAACAAGTTTATTGTACTTTTACGATTGTTTACAAAGGGTGAATAATACCAATGAAAACCAACTGCTGAAGTCTGTGGCTCTGTCTGGTACCAGTATGGAAAGAGAGCCTAAAGATGGCGGCTCAGAAATTTAAACTGGAACAAGGTGGGCTGTTCTTTACAGTAAAAATAGAACTGATTGGATAGAAAAGGACAAATGGAAGGGAAAACCAATGAATGATCAACAGAGGGAGGGCGGGGGGACATTCTAAAGATAACAATGAGACTGGATTGGATGAATAGCCAGGTACAGACAGGATGATGGCCAAGTGAGAGGAGAAGAGTGGCTCCTTCCACCACATTAGCATCATAGCATAATAGCCTTTCCCGTTTTTTTTTCTTACTTTTGTATTTGTAATTAATTCTTTTATTATTATTTAAGAGAATGGATGCTTTTTAAAAAAATTTCAAAGTTTTGTGAAAAAAGGAAAAAAAACACTTTTTTTTACCAACAAGAAAGATGAGGCAACCGATACCACAATTTTGCAAAAATATGACTCAGGCAATTTTGCTATGAGGCTAAGGATCTGATCCTGAATGTATTGAGTCAGCAATACAAATATTATTTATCGCCCATTTGGGTCTACTCTACATACAGTGTGTTCAGATGCACAGACATGTTTAGGTGTTTGTTTCAATGCCCTACGGATGGTAGTTTAGAAGATTCATATAACCACAATTCTAAAAAACGTTGGAATGCTGTGTAAATTGTAAATAAAAACAGAATGCTATTACTTGTAAATCTCATAAACCCACATTTTATTCACAATATAACACTGACAAAATATCAGATGCTGAAAGTATGACATTTTATCAATGCAAGAGATATATTAGCTCATTTTGAGTTTGATGGCAGCGAGACATCTCAGAAAAGTCTGGAGAGGGGCAACAAAAGTGTAACTGATAAAAAATAAAATAAAAAAACAGCTGGAGGAGCATTTTGCAGCTAATTAGCTTACTTGGCAACAGGCCAGTTACATGACTGGCCATAAAAAGAGCATTTAAGAGAGACAGAATCTCTCAGAGTAAAGATGGTCAGAGATTAACCCATCTGTAAAAAACTGCGTCTAAAAATTGTGGAACAATTTCAGACAAATCTTCCTCAATGTAAAAGTGCAAAGACAATCTACAGTACAAAGTATCACCAAAAAATTTTTGGAGATTCTGTAGAAATCTCTGTGCGCAAGTGATAAGTCCAAAATTAATTATTGGATGTTTGTGGTCTTCGGGCCCTGAGGCGGCATTGCATTAAAAACAAGTATGAGTCTGCACTGGAATACACTGCATGGGCTCCGGAATACTTCCAGAAATCATTGTCTGTGAACACAGTTCGCTGTGCAATCTACAAATGCAAGTTAAAGCTATACTATAGCTATACTATACTATCTGCTATCTGCAGACTAGACCATTCACTGCCAGAAAACATTTGGTGCATCCTAAAATTTAAAATCTGGCAAAGGAGACCTAAGATTGTTGAACAGACTGTCTGACAAGAGTAGGACAAAAGTCCTCTCCCAAAACATCAGCTATTGGTCTTTTCACTTCCCAGACATTTGTCTGTTGTTAAAGAGGAAGGGATACTAAACAATGGTAAACATGGCCCTATCCCAACTTTTTTAAGATGTGTTGATGCCATAAACTTTAAAATGAGCTAATATTTTTCATGAAATGATAAAATGTCTCACTTTCAACACCTGCTATGTTGTTTATGTTCTATTTTCAATAAAATATCAGTTTATGAGATTTGCACATCGTTGAATTTTGTTTTTTTTTTTAGATTTTACACAGCATCCCAGCTTTTTTGGAATTGGGCTTGTACAATAATACTACCCAAATGTGCAGAAAAATTCAAATTACCCTTCGAGAATGATGCTCTTTAGAAGACGTGAACACCTCCTTTATTTTAAGTGGAAAGCTTCCTCAAGTTTAGTTTCCAAACTGTGGAGTGGAAGGATGGAGTAACCATCCACTGATTTTAAAACATGGAATACTTTGCTGGAAAGTTGGTCAAACTCCTGCGGTAACAAGCAAACACCAGCCTGGTCATTTGTATGGTCTATACATAACTGATCGTTAAGGTTTGCTCTAAACGAATTCTTCACACAAATTTGTTGCTGTGACTGAACTTCACCGTGGGGAGTGCGACGTGCCTCTGCATGAAACGTTTCCTTCCCAGGAATAATCAGACAGGCTTTTAAATGCCCAGTTGTGGCAAGAACAAGAAAAAGGCCTGAATACAAACGCTCATTTTTCCACTCCTAAAGTAAATTGGGTTATTTTTCTGTGTCAAAGTTTTCTTATATATGCTGCCCCTGAGTTTAAGCCTCCAAACAGCCCCCAAAAAGGATATGGAATAACGCAACGGAAAAAAAAAAGAAATCAGTAAAAGCAGAGAGAACAATAAAGAAAGGAGAACAATTTTATTTCTTTAAAAGTATGTAACTGATTTTCAAGCAGCAGCTTTGGACATCACAGCCTGGAGGTGAAGTAATATAATTTCGCCCACGATTAGAACACCTACCTTGGGGAGTACAGCGTATTCACGGAAAAGCAAATGATTGCTCAGCTTGTGTCTGAGGTCATTTTGAACGCAGCGAAATCTGCTGAAAAGTTTCTCTTCCTTTTCTCTCTTGGGAAGACTGAACAGCGGTATTACATCACTTATAGTAAAACAAGAGTACCCTTCTGACTTCATTATTCAGCTTTAATTACTCATTGGGAGGATGGGGAGGTGAACGGGCACACTTTATAATAGTGTCTCTGATGTATGTACTGTGAAGCAGTGAATCTAGTCTTAGCCATTTACACAGGTTATAATACATGACGACCACATTTCCAATAAAGTTGGGACACTGAGTAAAATAAATAAGAGAAACAGAATGCAGTGATTTTTAAATCACATTATTGAGTTGAAAATGGAAAAAAAACATGGGAAAAAAACAACTTATCAAATGTTGAAACTGAGGATTCTACTGTTTCTTGAAAAACATCTGCTCATTTTGAATTTGATGGTAGCTCCAAGTTTCACTAAAGTCAGGACAGGGGAAACAAATGACTGGAAAAGTGGTATTTTGCTTTCAAAAATGCAACCGGTGGAATGGCTGTCATTAAGTTAGGTAAACTGGCAACGGGCCAGTAACATGATTGGTTTTTTCCGAGGCAAAGATGGCAAGGGCTTCACCATTCTGTGAAAAACTGCACTGGCATATAGCTCATCAATTTAAGAATAATATATCTCAACCTAAATAGCAGAATCTGGGGATGTCATCCAACAGAATCTGGAAAAATCTCAGATAACCCTATATGCCTGTCTCTGTTTGACATACATCACCTTTCTAAATACCAGGCAACTCAAGGTTGGATATGCGCCGGTTGTGGCCTAAATAAGCAGGAGTTGGCGCGGAGTCAGGGTGAATATTGATCTGAGTCACTTGCTGTATGGTTTTCACCAATTCAGGGACAGTGATTGATGTCGTCTCAGCAGGGAAGATAGCAAGACGAATAGGAGAGGGGACTATACCTAAAAGGCATGTAATTTTGGCACAGATAAGTCAACATGGAAGAAAAAGTATTCAGCTGACAATGGAATGGGCCTTGGTACCCTTAGTAATCACCATCAAATACTTATATTGTTTGTGCAGAAGTAACTTATTACAAATGTTTGTACTTCAGAACTTTTAAAGAAATCTGTTTTTTGGCAAAGTAGACTCAAAGCATAATTGCAGTGTTTTAGAGAAAGTTGTGGCCTCAAATTCAGCCTGGGGCATTTCTATGCGGAGTTTGTATGTTCTCCCCATGTTTATGTGGATTTCCTCCAGATAATCCGTTTTCCTCCCACGATCCAAAAACATGCACAGGCTAATTGGAGACACTAAATTGCCCATAGGTATACGTGAGTAAGTGAATGGTATGTGAATGGTGTGTGATTGTTGTGTGCGGCCTGCGATGGAGTGACCAGAGTCCAGGGTGGGTCCCTGCCTTTTGCCCAGAGACAGCAGGGATAGGCTCCAGCTCCCCCGTGACCCAAGTGAGGAAAAAGCGGTATGACTGGATGGATGGAATGAGTGGTGTAACAGGAATGTGGTTTTAAAAAGCAGGTTGTTTCGTATTGAATTAGTCACATGAGATTTCTTCAGCAGATGAGCCCTGCGGTCCATCAGTTTCATCGAGCATCAGAATCTATATATCTTCATAATGCATTTGATCAATGGATTTTGATGTAGCTAAAAATCCATCTTGTTTATTTCGTTTTTGCTGCAATGGGCCATAAAACCACTAAGGAAGTCTGCTTCTTTATGCTTAAAAGTGGAGCGGGAGAGCTAATCAATTCAAAATGATAACTGCCCTTCTGTTCCATGCAAATATATACAGTGAGGTCAGTAAGTATTTGAATGGCAAGACTATTTTAAAAAGCTGCCATTCCTAAATACTGTACAAATTCACTTTGTCAACTTAGAAATGAAAGCCACAATCAATGAACTGATTGGATGGTATTTTCATCCGCATTATGCAATCCATCATGCCATTACAAACACAAAGGGCTCTGTTAGCACCTTATTATGCTGCTAATTTTGCCATTTTCATAATCTGAGGGGAGGAAGATCTCAAACTACATGGTGCATGTGAAAAATGGGTTGGGTTATTTTTGTGTCCTTTTAAAGCCAAAAACGAATCATTTTTCAGTCCCTTTGCCAATTTCTGCACTCACAGACATGAGTAAGGACACACAAGTTTCTGACTGTGATACACTCTCTTGAAAGGTTTACCCAAAAGAGAATTGACGTTTGGGGAGAAAAAGGCTTACTGTATGGGTGTAGGTGTAGAGAAAAATTAAAAGTTGCTCTCTTGTACTGTCCTGCATTTTAAGGTGTAGAGTTACAATGAACTTAAATCCCATAATACTTATGGATCCGAGTAGTTTCGTCGAATCCAGCTGCATTAGTCCAATCTGTCAGGGGAGACTCAGGGAAGATGATGAGGGCAGAGAATAGAGGAAGTTAGTGCATGGAACAGGTACTTTAATTTCACTATAATAGTACAATAAATACAAGTTCATACGCCAAGGAAGATACACGCGACTATAAAACTGCTGAACAATTACACTGCAGGTTGTGACAATAATATAAAATGCAAAGTTTACAACGGAAAGAAGATACAAGTAGATACAGTCTTATAAAGAAAACAGGAAAATTAAACAAAACCCCCCAAGTAACAACACAAAGCATGAATAAAGTAGCCAAGAAATGTAGAAATGGTAAAAGCCAAAAATTCCAAAAATACAGCAAGTGCGCAAAGTAACAACAGAATACAAGATTACAATCCTCACAACAAGGAGCTTAAATACACAAGAGTACAAATCTAGACTGCGAACCGCAGGAGCTAGAGAACTAGGGTATTTGCAAGACAACGCCCAGTAACAAACTGAATAGAACACTGTATTTAAATTAGGCACAACACAGGTGAAAACACTCAGTTGTAACAAGGAAGTAATGATTCAGTTTGAGTTGTGGGCGTGGTCACCGGCTGCCAAGCACGGACATGACAAAACCATTGGAACCTCAGGCCTATTTTCATTTCTGGTGGAGATTCAAAGGTTTCCAATGATTCCAAATATGTCCTGCTGAATTGCAGGGAAATGCAGATTATATGATGTACAAGACCTTGACATTTTCCATTTGATGTAATGCTGTGCCTATGGCCATATAAGTTGGGCATCCTGCTTTTAAATAGTTCTTTCAATATAAGTGTGCTTTTTCTGACTTTGAAAAATTACGTGAAAAAATAGAATTTAAGGGGTAAATCTAGTGGTGGTGTATTAAAACACAATAAATTAAATAAAACCATGCCAATTTTTTTTGGGCTATGAATTGAAAAGAAGAGTATGAATGAAACTCATAAATAAGAGAAATTGTTTGAGCCAAACAGCACCAGCATTATGATTATATAATGAGTGCAATTTCCACTGACTATTATAACACCCCCAAGTGGGTAATCACCACTAAAGTTGCTACCGCATTACTGGGTGCAGAAAAAATCATGCAAAATTACCCTCAAGCAAAATAGTAAGTTTAATAAGAATTAGTCAAGCAATTATGGTAGAAAAGTAATAGATGAGTGCATGTATTGCAACATTGCTGCCAAATGAAGATGAGATGACCTATACAGCAATATCTACATTCATAAAGAAGGCTCTTGCCATTCTGCGTCAAAACTAATATTTTTAGTAATTGATTATTTGAACATTGTTTATGTAAGGATTTCTATGTCAACAGGAGGTACATTATAGATTTTATTGAGATAAAACCTCTAGGGCATATTTGCAATCTAAGTGTCAATGCACATAATTGAGTAATCAACAGAGTTCAGCCCAGAAGAGTGTTAAGGTGAGTAGTGAGAGAGAATCACTGCATGGGAATGAGTTGTCACAGTCCTGACTCAAGTGGTTCCCAGGACAAGATAGAACAAACACACCACCACAACATAAAAAGCACTGGTCCTTATTACAAGGCACACTGTTACATGCACCTGTTTTATCATAATATAAATACAAATGTATAACAACATTGCGAAGTAGTGCACTTTTATGAGAACAACACCCAAATGATATGTTGTCGAAGACTATAAAATGTTGCGCATAACCAGATATGATACATGAATTATATTTTCATAGGATTTAAGTTTACTGACTCATTTTTGCTATTTCTGTTCATTCTTTGTAACCAGGGGAAATTGCAGGATCAGCAGTGATTTGCTCTTTACAGAAATCCTTCATAATTATATCCCTGAACGGCGAATGGTGTTCCGGAGATATTGGCCCTCGTTTATCAAACTTGCGTACACCAAAAAAAATGGTTACAGAAGAAACCAGATCTGAAGAACTGCAGGCCTTACATGCTGAGATAAAGACCAGTGTTCACAATTCCACTGGTCAAAAATGACATCCATGGGAGAACTATAAGGCAAAAACCACTGCGGACCAAAAAGAACAAAAACAGTTCAACCAGGAGAGACTCAAGTGAAATCAAGAAAATATTTATTATCCTTTGAGCATAAAGCATGGTTATAATCAAATTAAGTCTTTGGCGCTTGGACTCTTTGGGAAGACTCGAAGATCAGGAGCACTGCCCGGAGCAGCCGCAGGAAATCCCCCCGAAGAGTCCAGACACTGGTGGTGGTGGTGGCTGAAGACTGGTGAAGCTGGAGTGGCGGAGCGGGAGGTCTGATGAGTAGGGTGGCGTTGCGGCGGAGGAGGAACAGCTTCATTTGTCTCACAATTGCTAAAACAATATCTTGATGACCCACGAGACTATTTTTCGGATTGATAAATCAAAAGTGGAACATTCGGTAAGACATAGTTCTGATCACATCTGAAGTAAAGCTTACACAGCAATTCACAACAAAAACATCACACCAACAGTCAAACACGGTGGTGGTGGTGTTATAGTCTGGAGCTGCTGCTTCAGGACCTGTGTGACTTTCCATAACTGATGATTTCGTGAATTCTGCTCCCTTTCCTTAAAGAGAATAACCACTTATCAGTTTATAATTTAAAGCTGAAGTGCTAATGGGTTATACAGCTGGACAATGATCCAAAGCGCACAAGCAAGACCAAGCCCTTTGTGAGCGAAGAAAACTTTTGGGACTATGGAGAGCAATGATAAAGTTGATACTGTTTGAAATTGGATTAAAAAAAAAAAAAACAACTTGTCAATCAACAGACTGGGAAAGTTTCACGTGGGTGTGAACTATGATTGTGGTTTACACAGATAAACCTGAGCAACCACCAAAGTGACTGCATTTCGGTGAGAGATTGTTTAAAGATCGTTTAAAGAGGGTTAATAAATTTAGCAGCAATGTCTGCTGGTGTCTATGACCGGCTGAGAGGGGTTAATAACAGCATTTTGAAATCAATTAATAAATTCTGCCTTTCACTTGTGGCCAATGTAGGGAGGCCAGCACTGAGTAAATATTTTAAAAATGTCTAGTTCTGGTTAAGCACTTTGTACCTATTAGGGCCTTTTTCACAAATTGTTTGTGCATCCGGGTAGGAGAGTGTTGCAGTAATCCAACAGGGAGTTGAGACAAAAATATCATAATTTTGGGAATTTTTTGTAAGAAAGTGTAAGAAAAGTGTAAGTGTAAGAAAACAGTCTTAGAAATTTTCCTCTTCTGCAAATCGAGGGAAAGGTCTTGATCAATCATGATGCCTACGTCTTTAATAGAATTGCTTGAGGCGTGCGAAAACCCATTCAAGTTCACTAAATGACTTGTCAGTGTGCTTTATTGGTGATTTGGGCCAATTACCATAATCTCTTTTTTATCGGAGTTGAGTAGCAGGACGTTTTGATGCATTCATACTTTCTTATCAATGATACAGGCTTTAAGCCTGGCTACTTCATAGATTTCATCTGGCTTCACAGGAATATAGTAAGTCATTCATAACTTTAGCTTGGGCTGGCTCTATACTATGACCCTGATTGTTAATCTAGAATATTACTGCAACATACAAAATTACAAAATTGTACTGAAACAGTAGTTTCTTAAATTTTTGGTAAGATGGGGAGATTTGATATAGGCTTATAGCTAGAGAATATTTTTGGGTCCAGGTTGGACTTTTTGAGGCGAGGCTTGATTGCCACAACTTTGAATGATTTTGGAGCGTATCCTGACAGCATTGAGTCATTAAAAAGCTGCGGTAGAGCTAGGTTGATTAATGAAAGAGAATGCAGCACTGCTCTCCTGCAAAACATTCACCTGCTCATAGTCAAGTGGTTTTTTTTCTTTTTGCCAGTCAGTTGGTGGACTAAACATTGACAACCATATGGAAGTATGTTTTAGAATACCTTTCATATTCACTGTATAATTGGTGTGACATAGCATTACATTCTGTTACTATTACGGTATCAGAAAACAGTGCAACACCAAACATTATGTGACTGCAATGCAGCCTGCCTGCAGATCTGGGAACACTTTTTGTCATGAATGTGGAAGTCAATCATTTTATATTTTTTTATGTCCGTACAACAAGCCAAGTTACAAAATACTGCCAGGGTTGTTGCTGCCTTGTTAAAAAATGCCATGGCCAATGAAGCTGAGCCATCCTCTCAAGACCAGGTGCATCATACTCTGAAAGTTGTGAGGTGACAGGGTGTGTCATTCCCATAAGCTACATCCTTCTGGGAAGCCATTTAAAAAAAGCACCAACACTGCATGCAGAGGCACGCTGATATGTTCCAATAACACCTAAATGGACCATATTATTTTCAGGCCTTGCAACTATCTATATAATGTTTAAATTAAGAAAATCTTTGGATGGTACATTACCACATTTTCCATGTTTTGCTCAGTTAAAACAGCTCCTAGGCTTTTACTGAAAATTTTGCATTGTTTTCACTGATCAAGTACAGGTCCACGGAGAGCAAGAGGCACTTGGCAACAGAATAGCTGCTACACAGGGACAGCAGCCGTCTGCTTTTGGAAATGGGGAGCAGACTGGGACAAGGCAGTGTACTAGAGCCCAGGGGCAGTAGCAGTAGTGGACCTTTGACTGCCCGCATACAGCAGGAAATAGAATGAAGCACAATATGGGCAGGTCTGGATCTGGTGCAAGATATGAAATTTGTTCTCATCATCAGTCTTAGGGAACATAATATTCACCCCGAACTGAATTGTCATTGTGATGGCACTTCAATCAACTATAATTCATGATTTTCTTGAATTAGAATGTGAGCTGCAAAGATTTTTCTTTAGAATTATTATATCATATGACTGCTTATGAAATGCCTCCATCTCACACATTTCCAGTCAGCTGGCCTATTCAAATCTGGAAAAGGGCTGTCAAGTCAATCACTGTCCAATTCAAGATGCAAACACTACAGTCCACTGATGAGATGGTACTTTGCCAGGCTGGGCCCGGTTTGAGGTCAACAGGTTAAAATACTGACCATTGTCAGGTAAGATAAAAAAATAATCAGCACAGGAATTGTGCTACTGTAGTTTCCCAATCCAGTGGAACAGTGCCAGTAACAAATCTACCAGAACAGAGACGACATTCGGGGGAGGGTAACAGTAGTAGCTGCTCACTTATTTTCTCTTTTCTCCTTGGATATCAACGATTCACATGGACTCAGGCTCAAAAATGACACCACTAGAAGTGTCTTTGCTGCTACTTTTGTATAAAACTGCTGGTGAGACAGAATCTCCTTTACTCAGTTGAACCCTGCATTACTGTAACAAAGTTTGCGAGTACACAATTATACATTCTCCCACACAGGAGGATCAGGCCTGTGAAAACTCAGTTTTTTGGCACCTGATGCTGATGGTTACACAGGGGCCTACCTCTCCAAATCTTTAAGGGGGAAAGGCTATCAAAGCATCATGCCCCTCCAGGACCCCGTGGACACCACCCCCTTGTCCCATCCATCCAAGGAGTTTGAAAAGATGCCAAAAGCCCAATGTGCTACTTATCATCAGAGCATTCCTGTTCAGCTGCTGGCTCTACATGGCCAGTCGTGTGTGCCAGGCAGTGAGTCTGACAGCCCAGATGTTGAACCGGTTATGTCACCTGTAATGTTATCCTACAGTTAACAACGGAGAGTCATCATTGGCCCTATACCCTGAATCTACTGCTTTCCGATCATCACAGTTTCAGAATTTGGACCCAGATGAGGAAACAGATTTTGACGAGCCTCCAGCTTTGGGCACCTCTAGGAATGTAAGCGCATTCAGGAGTTGCTATTATTAATACTAAAACTGGATGTGCGAATGAAAATCTTTCTACATTTTATTATAGAAAAATCCAGGTGTGTTTCCACAACCACCCTCCATTTATTAAATAGATGCTGCATTGCTGGTCAACTGCATGTACGTATATTTACAGAAGAGCCCAGTCTCATCTTCATGCGTCATATAGTGACGCTACCTGACCAAGCGTCGATATAGAAAGCAAACAAAGGTTTCTGGCGCCAGTTTAAAACTAACCCTATTCCCTAGCCCCTAACCCTTTACCCGTACCCCAACCCTTAGCGTCTACTAAGGACACCAAAAGTCTCCTTTTGTATCATAAATCGAAACTTGGTCACGTAGCACCACTATATATATAGCACCACTCGGAATGAGAATGAGTTGGAGAGAAATATTCAAACCCAGGTTGCTATGCTTTTTTTTATGACCACAGTATTACATCAAATCTAGGTCTGCTATATGATTTTATATAGATTTCTTTGTAATTCAGCAGGACATGTTCTGGATTATTAGAAACCTTGGGATCTCCATTAGAATTTTAAATAGGCCTGAATTTCTACAGGTTTGAATTAAGCGGTTTTTTGGGGTTAATTTGTAACTGACGCATGATAGTAGTCTCACAAATTTACATGTTATTTATGTATTTTTAGCATGAGGTGGGTATCTTTTCTGGCCAAGAGCACCTGATGGGTCTGAAGTGGCCCTTCTGGGTTCAACCTACTTACACATCATATGCGTCTGGGGTCATTTTCAGACTGGTGTAGAAATCCCAGAGTTCCCCAGTAAACTTACCTAGTATTTTGATGGCAGTATCCACTCTAATCCAAACAAAGACTTGAAAATGATTCCTTGTTGTTCAGTCTTATTTCTCTCTCTGACAGGATAAAGAGGGGAAACAGATATTTTCAGATTTGCACAACAAAGCAGAATGGAGACCGGTCATGCAAAAGGCTCACATCCAAATGCCTCCAAAATCAGCCCTGTGCCCCTCTTTGTCTCATTGACTAGGCAGCTGTCAGCTTCTTGTTTTCTGTTGAAAAAGCGGCTGTCTCTCTAACTAAACTGTAATTATGGAGAATTTTGCCTGAAAACTCCAGTCTAACTCAAATGTCTCCTCTTTCTCACTATTTTATGAGGTTAATATGATCAGATTTGGTTTTACAATGTTCATAAACTCTGAAACTTGTAATGCAGTCATAATTTTTTTTTAAATAAAGCAACATCAGATATGTGGAACATTCTCTCAAGATGGACACTGCTACTTTGTGGACCAAGGCTGGACTGGTAATCTGGTGTACTGGGCAATGCCCTGTGGGCCGACGCACATTTTGAGCAGATGCAATCATAGTTTATAACATTGTAATAACGTCGATAATTTTGAAGGACTGCACCTGCCTTTAAAACACGGAAAGCGGCCCATTGGTTCATTTTCAACACTCACACAGGGCTGACCCAATGAAATCTCTGAGCCTTTCCTCCTCAGGGAGAAATAAAAAACTCAATTGAATAAAGCCCGATGATAGCCAGTGGCCCACATTAAGGTGAACAAACAGCAGGAATGATTCTAGTTCATGAGGTGGACTTACATATAGAGAAAATCAACATCCAGTCAAAGTATACCTCTCCTTTTATCATACTACATACAGAGTTGACATTAGACACCCTGACCCACATTGTAAACTGTAGGCAGCACATGCTTTATATACCACTTTCCTCTATTCTACTTCACTACTCCAGTTATCTTGCATCCTGGCTATTTTTCAGTATCTATTTTTTATGATATAGGAATTACTGAAAAACTGTATTCTTGCAGATTAAAAAAATGATGCATATGCTTAAGCCATGTATAGTTTATTTAATGTTGCTGTTTTTGCTTTTTCCCAAAGGTTTATGAAGGCAGGCTTGCTGGGAAATTTGTTTGACCAAGGGTCTTGCTTGTCCCCAGTTGCTTTAGCAGTCTAAAAAAGCGTTTCTACGATACGAGATCAGACAAAAATGTCAGAAAGCAGTGAGAGGCGGAAAAGCTTTGAGCATAAAGTAAATAGACATTGGTGCCTCAGGCTTTCAAACAGTAAAAAAATTTACCAGCTGTTAGGCAACGATGATCCTCATGTAGCAAAAAGTATTCATTTGGAGGGGGACAGGGGAAGCGATAAGACTGAATTAATAAATTAATAGGCTATCGCAAGTATGTATTTTGTTAAAAAGGCCCCCATCTGATGGACCAGCAGTTCATAACCTACTATTTGATGCATATTGATTTGTTTTTCTAGTGGCAAAAAAAATTTGCCCTGGAATACAGTAAGGAAGAATTTCAAATTTTCCTATTTAAAATCCTGTGTTGACGTTCAGAATCACCTGCCAGTAAACTTGCAATCAGCGAGTACTGCGGTCCTGTAGCAAGTGAGCTATTCTATGCCCTGCTGAGTCTGTAAGATGTGTAATGTTATTTTAAAAGATGATGTATGAGTCAAACCAAATGGTCTTATTGAAAAATTATAAATGGCCTCAAAGTCACATTTCTATTTCACATTAATTCATGTAAATGTAATAATAATGACAATAACAATAATTACAACAACAACAATAATAATAATAATAATAATAATGATAACTTCCTCTTTGTCATGGTGGTGCAGTGATTAGCACTGCCACCACACAGCAAGAAGGTTGTGGGTTCGATTCCGGCCTGGGGCCCTTCTGTGTGGAGTTCCAGGGCATGTCGGCTACGAATAAGTTTAATTTTAACTTTTGGTAACAGCAAAGTGTGCGCGTATGGCGGACCGCACGCCGCGATCAGGTTGGGCCGCCATGGCCAAAAATGCCAGGGCCATTTTTATTTTTGTCTCAGTCCAGCCCTGATGTGGACTGGGAATGGACATTGACAATATTGCGATGTTGCTTTGCCCTACCGTGAATATTTTTGAGGTAACTTTAGGCTCATTTGGCTAATTTGGATGTTTATTTTTGTCTTGCTGTATTGATTATATTCTTGTGAAAGGACAATTAAAAAACGCTCGCTCTCACAGAGTGTGACAATGCTGGCTGCACTTCACTACACAGCCACCGGTGTGATTAATGACCAAGAACTTCAGAGAGGGTCACAATGTGCAAATTTTCTGTGGCCTCCCGCCAACTCTGATCAGGCACTAGAAAGCACATTTACCTTGTTGAATGAGCGCGTTTCTACCATACTTTAGGTCATATTTTAAAATAAGTAAGACTTATTTTAAATAAGTCTGGGAAAAATCATTTAGCTGCAAAGTAGATTGCAAGACACAAGTGTTATACTATGTTCTCTCAAAATGCTTTGCTTGAACTTAATAACATGACGCATAATAGGTTTGACTCAATAATAATCTACAATTCGATGCGTGTGGAACGTTTTAAAGGTCCCCTATCAAGTCACCAGGTGCACAGCAAATCAGTCATTGCAAGAAATGTTAAAATGCGTCCTTTGAGACATCACAATAGGGAGTGACCACCCAGAATAATGAAAATTTAATGCTGCATTTCATTTGAACCGGGAAGTCGGAATTTCCAGGTCCCCAGTCGGAAATTTTAATTGGAGTAGGATTCCCCTTTTGGAAAGTCTGAGGATCCTCACCAACCCTGAGTTCTGAGTGCAAGACGGCTTCTTCCTGAATTAACTTAGTCAAAGCTGCAGTAACATTGTTTATAAACATTCTGTGTTATGTGTCATTAAGTCACACAGTACTATACAGCTTTTATCTATGGACATGTTGTTACAGTGTTTGTTCGTGCAAAATACCGCCTGATGCGCTGTCATCAACTGGTATTGCAAACAGAAGCTAAAAATGACCAGAGAAAACAGACCTCACACCTCAGTTTGCTGACAGAGGGATGGAGTCAACTCGGGTGTGACGTCATTCCCAGCTCGAATATCCAATTTCTGATGTGAGAGATATGCAAAATAATTAACTGGCGGGCTGAAATTGCCTCCGGGGCCTATCGTCTCCATGTGACGTCACAAAAAAAAAAAAAAAGATTTTGAAATAGCTTGTAAGGGCAAATTGCCTGTGACACAGCAGGCAACCTTTAAGTCACAACATGGCAGTGAAGAACCACCGGATGCAACGAACAGAACCAATAGTGCATGCTTTTATTTTTGTAATTATCAGTCTACGCTTGAGACTGTTATGTATGAATATCTAGGAATATCAGCACTTTCTGACATAATCTTACAACCCTGTCTGGCACTATCAATTACTCCGCGACCAAAGTGACTAAGATCATAGTCTGTCCTATTCTGATGTTTAATATGAACAATACCTGAGCCTGTTCACCGCATGTGACGATGCGTTCAGGAACCACAAGCGAGAGTAGGAAATCCAAAAATCTTATGCCTTTATTAATAGCAAGGTCAGGACCAGAAGACACAAGAATTGCCAAGCCACAAAACGAAACCCAAAAGCAAAGTCGACTAGACAGGCCGGGGTCTGAACCAGAAAAGCCGAGGTGCGACAGTACATAGACAGTAGGCAAAAAAATTGTTGTCGAAATCCAAAGCAGAGAGTCATGCACAGGGCATCCAAGTGCAGTACACGTGGTCGTACAGAAATGGGTCAAAAATCCAGAAAGACAAAACAAGACAAAAGGGCTATGGAAAAAATCAAGGTCGGACGAAACAGTCGAAGAGAATCAATTGGCATACAAGAGGCTCTGCACAAAGGAATATTGATCAACGTTGTGACAAAGTCAGAACAGCAGTGAGGACTCTAAATAGACAGAAGGGAAGCCACATGCTATGCAGGGAACAGGTGAATTGAATGAGAACTAATTACAAAGGAAGGTACACATGGGGGAATCCTAAACCACAACAATTGGCAAAAGCCAAGACACGGACGGGATTCACGCAGACATCTTATGACAAATGAACAGCTCCGGTCAAGGAGTTCTAAGTGCACAGACAATGAGTACAGGAAAGCAGTAAAGCATGTAGGAGAGATCTCGCAGAAACGCAGAGAGAGACAGGGAATGCTAAGCAAGGGGCGGAGACTAGAACAGGACAATTGCTGAGATTAAATTAGTAACAATTAGTAGATGTGTCGCTTTACAAATTAACCAAAGTGCTCGTTAGTAAGTTAGTAATATATACATGGATTAGTTATGTTATAAGACTATGATACAAAATATAAAGGGTTAGTAATATTAGTAAACTAGAAAAGCAAGGAGAAGGAAGTAAAAGAGAATTGAAGTAATCATATTTAACACCAGAAACCATTGAAATCACCCGAAGCATTTTGGCACACAGACTGGGGAGATGGACTGAACCAAGTAGATCGCAAGACAGGGGAGACAAGTGCAATGAAACTTAAAATGGTATAAACTGAAAACCGGAGAATACAATAACCAAAAAGAATAAAGAAAAGACATAACCATGAACATAAAACATGAAAATAAACACAGAACCATGACCCCGCATCTGTATGATTTTATGCATTGAGTTTATGCTTAGTAATGGACTGATTCGATATTTGCAGTAAGGAGCTGGTGGGTTAGCTCACTCAGTTAAGACTCCGCATTGCAGAGCAGTAGTGACTACCATGGTGCGGGTTTGATCCTCAGTCATACTATGGAATTATATTTGTGCCACAATCCTGAGCGAGCAATCGGAAATTTTGAGCGCAGAAAATTATATTTTGCAAGCACACAAATCTTGTTTAGAGAAAAAAGAAATTTTGTGAGCAAACAAAACCTTTCGATTGAGCAAACAAAACTATTCTTTGCTCAACAAATATTTCTGCATGTTTGCTATGATCAATATAAACGTGCAATATTAACCCCCTTCCCTCAGTTTCACTCTATACCCTCTCGCAAACTCATGTTCTGCACGCTGGGAGACCGCAGCATGCTCACTCAAAGCATGTCTCTCCCTCTCTCAGTCTGACCTCTCTGTGTGCGCTCAGCTTCACCTGCGCGCTCGCTTGAGCTGTGCAGAGTGTTACAAATGTGCCACGATTCTGATTGGCTGCTTCGGTCTCCAATTAGATGCATTTTGCCCAACCACCAAAGAAAAGGGGGAAAGGTAATGACAAAATTGATCTGTGACTGGATAATAGTGCTGCCCTTGTTTGGGACGGGTTAAGGTTAATGTTAAATCTCTATGTATCTTGAGACATCGACTGTTGTGTGACTCTTGACTCATGTACCTCTTTAGCAACACTGGCTGCTGCTAACTATAGCATTGCACAATGTCTTCTGAACATCAAAAACAAAATGCCACACCGCAGCCACGAGCACCATGTTTCATGGACCTATATGAAATTTTGTTGGTTAGTCTGTACACCTTTGGCTTGCAAACCAAGTTAGCTATCTAGTTAGATTGCTTGCGTCAGGTCAGCCAACTAATGTCGGGGAGAAAAGCAGAAGCTTACAGACATTAAATGTTACTTCCATGATAGCTGGCGAACTTGACAATCTAAAAAAAAAGAATATTTTTGGCACCTTTATCCAGCTGGTTTATCTCAACACCTCTGAAGAAGGAACTTTGCCGATATGTCTGTCGCCATAAACTGAAATATACTTATAACCTCCATATCAAGTCTGATCATCTAATGTTACACATCCACAAGTGAAGTACACGATCATCCGTGATTAATTTTGTACAAGCAAAGACATTTGTTTTATGCAGTGATTGACATCTCATTCTAATTCTTAAACACTATTAGCAATCAGTTTTATTTGAAATAGCAGAGCAAGTGCAGGTGTGATAAAAGATATTAATTAGGGGCAGTGGCGTGCACAGACATTATGGGGGGCAAGTGCTCAGGGGGGAGGGGGAGGGCACTTTTTTTGCACACGTGGAACATGTTATTATAGTGTGCGATTAAAAAATTAAATAAACATTACACGCACATGTTCAATGCAATTCATGACTACTGTCATTCATCACAAGAAGGCACATGGGTAGGCCTTTATGGGGATATTTTTCTCAGGCAATGGGGAACTGCCTGATTCTTCTTTGTGTTCATTTATGTTGCCTAACAAAACCTACACAAAAGAAAACGTTCAGCTTAACAGATAGATTTGGAAAGTCGACCGACATTGTTTGTGGTGGTTGTCTTCACGTTATCTATCATTGATTTGGGCTATAGCATTAAACTAGCTAATCAGGTGACCAGTCAGCTAAAAAATGCTCAGTTGTTTGGTGCTGTATGAGCACTGGCGTACCGTCAGATGCCAGGAAGGCCTTCAGTAACATCACCCTTTCCCGGATAATACTTAATCTTAAACTGTTTGCGATCAGGTTTGATTGATTAACAGTCAAACAGTTAATTAAAAGAATAGCCACCACCAATGCGTGACACGTAATGATTAAGAAATGCTAATTACAAAGCGGTTGCCTGTTGGCTATGTTGATATAACATATGATATATATGTTGATGTGAATGCGCAAGGATGACAATCTGCGAAAAATCCGAAACTTTCGCGGACTTCACAGCAATTATTTTCATCTTCACTCAGCTGTGCTACTACGCACTTTAGCTGTCACATTCAGAGTATATAGAACGGATTCTCATGGCTAATTGCTCAATGAACGTCGCAAATTAATTTACGCAAATTTAGAAATTATAAAGACGTATGCTATTGATATTTTTTTCTGTAGCCATTGGTGTGCGGAAGTAAGTTAAACACAGTATCATTTCGTAGTGCAATGTATAACATGGCTTTCGAAAACAAGTTAGATTCTCGTCGGTTCCTCTAATCCGTCTGAGCAACGGTTGCTAATCGGGGAGGTAAACTGCGAGAGGTGTCTGTCATTAAGAAGTGAAAGGTGAGGTTATTGCTGGCCCTGTGTTTCTGCCGACGGACCGTCACTGTGTATGAGACATGCTACTGCACAACAAAATGAGTACAGGTTGGGCTTGGAGGGCAAACTTGACGACTTCGCTTGATCTGTGTGTTACCTGGCTGGTGGGGCACAAGACAGTGGCTTCCAGTCGCTCAGCTGATATGCACTGCGCGCGTGTTCACGTGACGAAGGAAGAGAGGTCGGAAGTGCTTGAGGAGGTGGCCCATTTCGGGGCATTTTTTTCAGTAGTTTTTAATCATACAGCTTCTCTAAAAGATCATTTCAAAATTGGCCCCACTGAAGTGTTAATAATAATAATAATTATAATATTAATCATTAAAAAAAATTAAATTTCAAAAGGGCACTTTCATTGATAAAGGGCAAAGGGGCAAGTGCTGTAGCACCACCTAGCGTCTATTTGTGCACGCCACTGATTAGGGGTAATATTACATTTTGGTGTTGCTAACAAAACCAGAGTGCTGCTGCCGTTCCCGGTGTTGGTGGTGCTGTGCTGGCTTAATACTGCAGCATGGATGTATAAACAGAACGAAAGATAATGTGGTGTCAAATTACAGCAGTTGTGATTGTGAAGTGATATTTGGGGGACTGTTTTAGACAAACCTGAATGCATAATCTAAACCTACGTGAAATACATTTGGAAAAACCTGGAAGTTTATTCACAAATGAACCAACCGGAAAAATAACCTCTAACGCGGCGAGTGCTTCCAACTACGGGAACGCTGGTGCCAGCGTCGGCTCAGCTCACCAGTATCATCTGGCACTAATGTTCGTGAAATATGCTGAAACAGATCAGGGTAACAACACACCATGTGTGGCTGAAGAGGCCAATCAGTCCGGAGCCAGGGAGCCGGCGCCCAGCAGTGCAATGCCGGCCTTCATAGCTGCCAGCGGGGACACGCGCATCAAAGCCCGCCGTTGCGCCACGGAACGCCCGCTTTCACGAACATTAGCGCCAGGTGATACTGGTGAGCTGAGCTGACGCTGGCACCAGCGGTCCCGTAGATCGAAGCACTCGCCACAGTAGGGGTCATTATTTCAGTTGGTACATTTGTGAATGAACTTCGAGGCAAACTTTTATGGCAACAGACATATCGGCAAAGTGCCTTCTTCAGGCGTTATATGTTGAAATTAATCAGCCGGAGAATGGTGCTAAAACTATTTCAAGACTGTCAAGTTTGCCAGCTATCATGGAAATAACGTTAACGTCAGTAATCTTCTGCTTTTCTCCGGACATAAGTTAGCTGAGCTGACGCTAGCAACCTAACTAGATAGCTAACTTGGTTCGCAAGCCGAAGGTGTACAGACTAACCAACAAAATTTCATATAGGTCCATGAAACATGGTGCTCTTGGCTGCGGTGTGGCATTTTGGTTTTGATGTTCAGAAGAAATTGTGCAATGCTACAGTTAGCAGCAGCCTGTGTTGCTAAAGAGGGATATGAGTCAAGAGTCACACAACAGTCGATGTCTCAAGATACATAGAGATTTAACATTAACCTCAACCCGTGCCAAACAAGGGCAGCACTGTTATCCAGTCACAGATGAATTTTGGCATTACCTTTCCCCCTTTTCTTTGGTGGTTTGGCATAATGCATGTAATTGGAGACCGAAGCAGCCAATCAGAATCGTGGCACATTTGTAACACTCTGCACAGCTCAAGCGAGCGCGCAGGTGAAGTTGACCGCACACAGAGTGGTCAGACTGAGAGAGGGAGAGACATACTTTGAGTGAGCATGCTGCGGTCTGCCAGCGTGCAGAACATGAGTTTGCAAGAGGGTATAGAGTTAAACTGAGGGAAGGGGGTTAATATTGCACGTTTATATTGATCATAGCAAACATGGAGAAATATTTGTTGAGCAAAGAATAGTTTTGTTTGCTCAATCAAAAGGTTTTGTTTGCTCACAAAATTTCTTTTTTCTCTAAACAAGATTTGTGTGCTTGCGAAATATATTTTTCTGCGCTCAAAATTTCCAATTGCTCGCTCAGGATTGTGGCACAAATATAATTCCATATAATACCAACTGGCAGTGGTCGGCACCTTTTCCAGAGCAGCGCCCAATTAGTTTCCATTGGCAGGGAAAATAAATTGGGAAGGGACTACCGGAATGGGGTACTAAAATTGTTGCATTGTTCGTTGCTCAAGCGCCTTCTGTTGGCCAGCCGGGCGCTCATCAATAAGATTCAAAGCTTGCTCATGTTCGGGTATCCTCTGCCCTCGTTCTGCACTTTCAAAGTTTCAACCCATGAGTGTAAAAGAAGCAGTGACTGACAGGTGCGTGCTACGGAGGAGATGCATTCCAGATTTGGGTGGGATTGGAGATGCCAAATTAAAAAAAAAATTTTTAAAAAGCGCGGAATGGGTGATAAGATAAAATGCTCATTACATGTAGTTTTAATTGAATTTGTTTATATGCTATCACAGCATATCAGTTTCATTACATGCTACAATTTTTTTGTCTAACAATTCTGTGGAGCAATTTTCCGTACTCCAACCTTGTGAATCAGTGATCCATGGCCAAGTCCAAGAGATTTGACCCCAAAGGTCATCTTCAGTCTGCTGTAAATCCACTTTGTGGCAAGTGGGGAGACTCAGGTGTGATGATTGGCAAAGGTCTGTTTTAAAAAAATCACCTACTGCTGACCCTCTTCTCCAGGGGCTGGCCAATCAATCCCTGGTGTCTTACACTGGATTTAACAAATAAAGCACTTGGCCTTGGCGTCCCATACTCTGGGAGGTGGTAGATCAGCCGGGATACAGGGGGTTATACCATTTTCCTGCCAGCTTAACACCATCCTCACCTCCCTTCATTTCCTCACCAACACTTATCAGTCAAGAGGTGACAGGACCCCTCTGTAGAGAGGATAATGACTGACTTAATTTGGGAGGTCAGCTGGAGTCATGCCTCCGCACAAAAGCTGAGAAAACCGTTAATCCTGGGAACAGTCAATCTGTAATCAAGTGAGCAAACTCTTTACAACTGGAGGGCTAAGTTTTTTTTAACAGGGAGCAGGCCACACCAGAAGTTGTAATAGCTAATGTCGAGCCCTAAAAAAAAGTTAAAAATCCTATTGCCTGGAGGGCAACTCATTAAAATGTTCCTGATATTTTGTGTGCTCACCAAATATAAAAATAATTTTCAAGGGCTTTTTCAAATTTTTTTTTTTTGAAAAGTTTTCCAAAAGCACTCATCCCAATTTATTAAGCACTTCATGTCTAAATATAACTGGTGAAGGCTACCAACAGGCTAGTCTATTTTGGGCACAGCACCATTTTCCATTCAAGACTCCTTGTTATTATTAATACATGCGATTTTCTGCACCCACAGCTTTGGGCACAATTCTTTTTTTCTTGAAAATAGTACTTTTGTTTCTAACAATAGAACAATCCAAACAAGAAAGGCATTGCAGATTTTTTGTGTTTAATTGCCCACAAAGGTAATCAGATTCAGACCAATTTAAAACAAATGAATTGTGGATATTTTTGTTGCTAAAATACTTATGTTTGAGAGCATGAATAATTTCTGTAATTGCCCTGAAATATGCAGACCGCTTGCCTCAATGAAACAAAACAGTTTGTATTATTTATTCATTTAATTGCATTTGATGTATTCTTTATTTATTATTATTATTATTCTTGTTATTATTATTGTTATATTGTATTTATTTATTTATTTGTTTATTTATTGTCATGTGCTCTTGATCCATTGTGCTCCTCTCGGAACATTTACATTATCATTATTGTTATATCCTAGTAAATCAGAAATGAGCTTAAATTAGGCGTTTAAATATTAATGGCTTGAATTTACTTCATTGAGCATTTAAAGGGTACCTAAGGAGAAAGGTAAGTAGAAGTACATTAAAGGTAAAATTCCTACTATTAATATTTTTTCCTCTTAACCTCATAAGTGATCATTTGTTCCTTCTCGTTTTTTTTATTCAGCATTTCTTTGATTGTGCTTACATCTCAGTAGAAGCCAACTTCATAGAATTGAAACTGCCAAAGTAAATGACCGTGGAAACTACAGTACAGCTCCATAATAATTGTGGTGCTTTTCATCTTCGGGCTGGCTGCTTTAAGCCGCTACGTGTGTATGTTGTTGCACATGAGTCCAACATAGCTAGCTAGCTGAGTGGAAAAGACATTACTTTGCTAGATATTCCATTACGATGATTGATAACCCTAACGTTCCGCTTCTGGTGCAGAAAATATGGATGCATGCTTGTTGCATTATTGTGTTGATGGGGCTCTGCAGAGTGGTACACCGCATTGGAGAGAAAGGCAGAAGTGTTTGGACTGGAGTGTTCATGTTGCCTGCTGCAGATTGAAATGTGCTTAAAACTTCTGCGCAGTACTGTATTGTTTGCCAAAGGTATTATGCCTTAATTTTAATCAGAAATGCTCAATTAGCAAGGTGTCCTAAATGCAGATTGATGACTTGCTGCTCAGAAATGAATAGTTCTCAAGCTGATACAAGGGTGGTCGCACGGTAATTCAGAACATTCTGGAAGATTCCTCATCCATCATCATTCATGCCCTCCTCTGGCTTCTCTCTTAATTGACTACTACTGGACTGCAGCCGAATCCTCCTTTATAGTACTCATGTTTTAGCTCTAAAAATATGCTGAACATTATCGATCCCTGGACCAATTTCTGCACCAAGTGCTTTACTCTTTTTATGGTATGTTGTTACCGGAGAATGCATTTTACAATCTGTATAAACCTTCACCATAAATATAACTGCAAATCAGAAAGGTGCACCCTTTAGGTTATTAAATAATTATTACATGCTTTGGACTTTTGAGGTTAGCAGTATTATTATTAGTCATTATTTTCTAATATCATTTTACCATCTTGAATGATTGCAGTCTCGCATTGAAAAGATATCTATTATTCTGTTCCAACCTGTTTATGAAATCCTTTTGTTTTCTTTTCATCCTTTGAAAAAAATTCAATATGCCTTCTTCTAATATACCTCATTGTTTGCAGGCTATGAGAGTAATTTAATCTCCCCTTGTTTCAAATGTTCTTTCCATACTCAAGGTCTCACAACCTTGCATATACTTGTCCTCTGAAAGCACTATAACAGACTTTACATGTTTTAAACTTTCCCCTGATACCCTTCATAGTATGACATGACTTTATATTTTATTTTATTGCTTATTTTAATATATATGTCCGAATTATTCAAACTAAATTCATGTGAAAATGTATATTCCTGTTCGATTTATTCTTGTGTGTGCACATGTGTGTGTTTCTTCAGCCAATAATGCACAAGAGATAATGTATGCACACGCATATCTGAGTGCATAGCATTTGATCGTATTTATAGATGTTACCTCAAGGGTAGGTAAGTCACCTTCATCATGGCACACCAAGATATTACATATTCTTTTGTGTAACCAATAAATCATGAATAAACATTGCCAAAATATATATATAAATAAATAAATAGTGAGGCACTCCATTGCGATCCCTCTGGGGGTAAAAACAAACTAATAAAGGAAAGAGAATTTTCAAAAATTGGGGAACATTAGAGTGCACAGAATACCCCGGGCACAAGTATGGAGAAATTAGATTTTTAGCTGTTGCCTGACAATAAACAAGAGACAGGAGTCACAGCTTGCTGACTTCCTTTCAAAGCCCAATGGTTCTCCTTCATCAAAAATGAATGCCAGCAAGTCCAGACAGAGGCAGTACGCCGCATAATAATTTGGACTGAAATCACATTGCGGGCTCTACAGTATCATTAATTGGGAGGAAGAGGACTTAAGAGCTCTATACAGTACCTGTCAATTGATCGCACTAAAGGTCCACTTGGGAAGAATTAGTGTCATACAGTGATGCAATACACTTCTGTCTTAATGGCAATGCTGAGTTCAAGAGAGGGGACGGAGATAAAAACTGAAAAATGTGCTAATAACTTCCCGCTAAAGTGCACTCTCATTCAATGTGCAATGACTAGTGACAAATTAAACATGGATTTCTCAGCTATTCAGGGCTGGTAATACAATATGAGGATGATTCCCCTAATTCAGCATGGAGTTCCATCAGAAAAGAATGTGGCCAAAACTATGCATGTGTCACTGAAATACGCCCTCACCGAGCACTTAAATATAGGCACACTACACGACACTGTGACCTCCCTTTGCTTTTAGAACATATAAAATATATGTTCTATATTCTTTGTGGCATGGATTTCAAAAGATGGTCCATTAAAAGTTGCATGACATGATTTCTACAGATTTGTCAGCAGCACTTTGGTGCTGCAAATGTCCCTTTCTACCACACCCCAATAGTGCCAAATACATTCTGTTGCCTGGAGAGGTCAGTGAAGTACACAGAACACATTATCATGTCCCTGAGTTTTAGCCAACTTCTGCTTTGAGATGTTGTACAATATCACGCTAGAAGTAGGCATTAGAAAATTGGTATATTATGGTGATACAGGAATGCATATAGCTTATACAAGTATTGTCACCATGCCATTCAAGTAATGATTGATATGTTTTCCAATCTTGCTGTGGTTGCCCTCTTCTAGGCTGACGGGAATGGAAAACAGCCCAATCTTCTGTTGTCATAACCCATCTGCCTGAAAGTTTGATGTGTTGCTTTCCTGCTCCTCACAGTGGTCAAGAGTGGTCAATCCTGTTAGCATATGCCTGCTATCAATTTTAAATAGTCTGGAAATTCTTCTGTCATCAGGAAAGTATTTTTGTCTGCAAAACCTTCAACCATTCTGTGTAAGAGTAAGCCTGTTACGAACCCAGTGGCCCAACGGACTGGTGCTTAACCCCGGTTGCCATGGCATGAAGCGACTAGGAATATTCCTACTCCCCCTGGATGGGATGTGAGTCCATCGCAGGTACTCCCCCAGCTTAGTCAAGTTTCCCTAACTATTTGCTGTTACCCATTTATACACCTGGGTGGAGTGAGGCGTGGGGTGTGGGAGTGAAGTGTTTTGCCCAAGAACACACCACAAAGGCCGTGGCCAGGGCTTGAACTCAGGACATTACGATCCCAAGCAGGGCTGGACTGGGACAAAAAAAACGGCCCTGGCATTTTTGGCCATGGCGGCCCAACCTGATCGTGATGTGACGGCCCGCCATACGCGCACACTTGGCTGTTACCAAAAGTAAAAATTTAGCTCAGTCGTAGCCTACATGCACTGGTCCTCCACGCAGAAAGGCCCCAGGCCTTAATGGGACCCACAACCTTCTTGCTATGTGGTGGCAATGCTGATCACTGCACCACCATGACACACACGATGTTATTTTTTTTCTTAATAATATTATTATTAATAATAATATATTTACATGAATGAATGTGAAAAAGAAATGTGAGTTTGGGGCTATTTATAATTTTTCAATAAGGCCATTGCACTATTTGTATTGATTCATTCATAACCTTTTTAAATAACGTTACATATCATACAGACTCAACAGGGCATAGAATAGCTCACTAGCTTCAGAACCGCTGTACTTGCTGGTTGCAAGTTTACTAGCAGGTGATTCTGAATGTCATGACAGTATTTTAAATAGGAAAATTTGAAAGTCTTCCTTGCTGCATTCCAGGACAAATTTTATTTACCACCGTAAAACAACGAATCAATATTCATCAAAAAAAAATAGGTTATTAACAGCTGGTCCATCATTGAGGGCCTTTTGTAAGCTGAAGCAAAGTTTAACCGAATACATACTTGCGATAGCCTATTAGTTTAACGTCAGTCTTACCGCTTTCCGTGTCCCCCTCCAAACAAAAACTGCTTGCTAGATGAGGATCATCGTGGCCAAACAGCTGGTCAATTTTTTTTATCATTTGAAAGCTCAATTTTTTTTTATCGTTTGAAAGCCTGAGGCTCCAATGACTGTTTACTTTATTCTCAAAGCATTTCTGCCTCTCCACTGCTTTCTAACATTTTTCTCAGATCTCGTAGTCACTGAGACATGTTTATGACTGTTAATGCAACTGGGGACAAGCAAGGTCATTGGTCAAACTAATTTCCCAGCAAGCCTACCTTCTTAAACTTTTAGGATGAAAATAACATCATTAAATACTTTTGTAAACTGTACATGGCTGAAAGCCTCCGCATCATTTTTTTTTTAAATCTGTAAAAATACAGTTTTTCAGTAATTCCTATATCATAAAACAAACATAAATAAATACTGGAAAATGGCAAGATAGTGGCAAGAGGTGCAAGATAACCGTAATAGTGAAATAGAAGAATATAAAGTGGTCAATAAAGCATGAGTCAATTGGACATTCAAGTGCAGAAAATCTGAGGGAAAGCCCTCAATGAAATTAAGTGTGCAGAGGAATATGCTGAAACTATATTGATGTTCTTTGTATAAAATTCCACTTCGAGTTCGTTGAAATCATTCTGCCATTAGCTCGCCTTGATTTGGGCCATTGACTACCAACGGGCAGTACACAGTTGCGTTTTTTTTTCCCCCCCCTGAGAAGGGAGGGCTCAGAGATTTCATTGGGCCAGTCCTGTGTCAGTTTAGAAATTGAACCAATGGGCCGCTTTCTGTGTTTTAAAGACAGGTCGTTCAAAATTAGTAATGTTATTACAGTTTTATAAATTATGATTACATCGACCAAAAATGTTGCCCGGTACGCCAGTTACCAGTCCAGCCTTGATACCAAGTCAAGCCTACTTGACCACTGCGCTATCACATCTCCATTCTGTGTAAACTCCATTTTAATGCATGAACTTTGGATTTCTGCATTTTTTGAAATAATAAAAATAGCCCATCCTGCATCAACGACTATGCTACAGTCAAAACCATTGCAATGAATCACACAATCCCTCTTTCCCAAATCAACACAAAAATTAAAATATTTCACTGGAAAATGGGCAATATGTGACCCCTTCAAATATTCATTCAAATTCGGTATTTTTGGTTATAATAGTAATTTTATGGGACTGAATTCTAAACTGGCAGATTTTCACTGCCACCAGATTGGTATATTGCGAGAGTATTATTAAGATAAACATGTCTTACAGTTTTTTCCAATTGCTAAAACACAAAAATGACATACATAGCACAATTATTTAAACTTACACACAGAGAGCAAAACCTCTTTTCGAGTCTCCAAAACTCTAAACACATTTTCTGCTTTACACACATTTTGCAATTCAAAATGGCACTTTTTAAATGCACTGAACACGGTCCTCTGCATAAGCCACAACAATCTGACATAAGGTCACATGTTTGCCATTTCAAAACACTGCCATTCAAAATGACACTACATGAGCTAATTGGCCAATATATGTGCCACCTGGCCAAACACCTCAATGGTTAATTGTTACCACTTCAATCAGGAAGTAAGCACTATAAAAAGACTACAGGTGAGCACCTTTTTTTTACAACAACAATGGAAGACGTGGCAGAGAGAGGAAGAGGAAGAGCGAGGGTGAGAATGAGAGGTGGAGGAAGAGTGAGAGGTAGGGGTGGAGCTGGTAGAGGAGTTCATGGCCAAAGAAGACAACAACTTTCAAATGAAATCAGAGCAACCTTAGTTGATCATGTCATCAACCATGGGCTGACAATGCAAGAGGCTGGACAGAGAGTGCAGCCCAACTTGTGCCGTTTTAGTGTCGCCTCTGTCATCCGGACATTTAGACTGGAGCACAGGTATGTAGCCAAAATTTCTTTCACAATATGTAGTACACCCCATGTCATACTGTATCAGTTGGGTGACCCCTGTTTACTTCATGAATGGCTGATGTCATACACTAACTGTACAAGTTTCCGGTACAATTTTACTGTGGGGGGAAATATCTTTAGGCTGCATTGTCCAAGCCCTATATTTTTGTATTTTTGTTTTTCTAAAGGACTGAGAGACGCAACCATGGTGGAGGAAGGGGCCAACTGTTCACCGGGGTACAGGAAGCTGCCATTGTAAACTTGGTTTTGGAAAATAATGAAATCAGATTACGAGAAATTCAAAGCCATATCATCCAAGACAACACCATATTCAACAACATTCAACGAGTCAGTCTGTCCACATTGGCTCGCATTCTCAAGCGAAACCAAATCAGAATGAAATAACTTTATAAGGTGCCTTTTGAGAGAAACTCTCAAAGAAACAGAGCTCAGACGAGCATATGTGGATGTAAGTACAATATTGACTGCAGTACACTACACGCAACACTGTTTCCCAGTGTACTGGATAACACCACATTGACTGATTTTTGTTCTTTGTTTTCAGGGAGTACTGGAAATGGATGCTCATGCAATCCCACATGAGTTCATCTTCATAGATGAGGCTGGGTTCAACCTAGCAAGGACCAGAAGAAGGGGAAGAAATGTCATTGGCCTCAGAGCCATTATAGATGTTCCTGGCCAACGTGGTGGGAACATCACAATGTGCGCTGCCATCTCTAATACGCATGGTGTCCTCCACCGTCATGCCATCCTTGGACCATACAACACAGTCCATATTCTCACATTTCTGGACAGACTCCACAACATCCTCATACCACAAGAGCGTATGAATGGTGCTCACCATCAAAGACACCGGTACGTTGTAGTATGGGACAACGTGAGCTTTCATCGTGCAGGCCCAGTCCAAAATTGGTTTGCTGACCACCCACTGTTTCTCGTGCAATACCTCCCGCCATACTCACCATTTCTGAACCCCATAGAAGAGTTCTTTTCGGCATGGCGGTGGAAGGTATACGACCAGCAGCTCTTTGTGCGCATACCTCTTGTGCAGGCTATGGAAGAGGCATGTGATGAAATTGATGTGGGTGCGATTCAGGGATGGATAAGGCACTCAAGGCACTTCTTCCCTCGATGTCTGTCTGGCAAGGGAAGATATTGCCTGTGATGTGGACGAGGCATTGTGGCCAGACCCAGCTGTGCGGCAAGATGCTGCCTAATTATTTTTCTTGCCTCTTTTTTTTTCTATATATATTTTTCTGCAATTTTCTCTTTCCGTTTACTGTTTCTTGTGAGCATATTTTTGTTCACACCAGTGTAAATATGTCTGCTGTGCATATGTTGCACTGACTTGTTTGGTGAAAAATAAAAAAGTAAATGTTGTGTGTGTGTGTGTGTGTGTGTGTCTTCAAATATTTCTGTGCATGTCAACAATCTGAAGAATGTTCTACAATTTGAACTAAAGATACTAAAGATGAGAGTGTTTTTCATTATGCCCAACAGTGTGTAGTTGGTTAGAAAAAAATCTGGTAATATGAATGACGTGTGGGCCATTTGGTACAAAAGTTTGATTTTGATAATGCGATATGTAGTTTTGGTTGCAGTGCTTCATTATGCAGGATATATGAGGTATTTTGCAGTTTGGGTGTATGGTTTTGTGAATTGTGTTAAGTATTTTGATAAAACCAGCCTAGTTTGCAAAATTGTGTTTCAGCTATTGGAAAAAACTAATTACCCATCCTCGCTATTTCATATATCGTAGAGGTATTTCCCTTACATACAAAAACATTGTCAATACATTTAGCTTAGGTGAGAAACTAAACACTTTCTTCAGTCATTAGATAATTATTTGCAGAAGCATAATCTTGTTATGCTTGAATGCAACAATATGTGATGCCGTTAATCTGCTGAAGGTTATTCTCATCATGTTTAAATCTCAAATCGTTTCCCCAAGAATCACCAGAGGTTACCATTTAAGGGCTTAATTTTCAAAAATGTCTTCCAGGAGAGCATGCCCTCAAATCCTTGCTTGGGTCCTGGGTTGCCATCTTTATGCTTTATGCTTCCATTTAACCAGCAGATGCCACTGGTGATGACTGTTTACAGAATAAAAATCTGAGCTTTTCAGTGGCAAAAACGTGCTTTTAGTGGACATACTTAGATGCGGAAAATTTCCCTGTTGGATTATATTGCAGCCATTTTGCTGGCAACTGGGGGAAGGTCAATCGCTGGTCGTTTGTTTAGGGTCTTGTAACAAGGCAGCTGGTTTCAATGACCACTATAATTTTGTGGGGACTGTTTGGAACATACATTTTCAGTAATATAGCTCATTATTCAGCATTTGTTTTATTTGCTTGCTCTCTCATCAGAGAGATAAAGCCATGCTTTAATAACATCCTTAAATTATTCAATTACAGGACTGACAAAGCTATAGAAGCTGAAACAACTATGCGCTGGCTTACTGTACTGGATATTAATTTCAGAACAGATTGCTTTCATTCTGGTATCTCAATGTCCAGCATGTTTTCTGCACATTAGAGACGGGTCATTACTTCCTCACGAGTCCACTGTGTCAAAGTGATCTTTTTTGCATTTTGCAATTATCTTTATCACAAGCATATGATTTGTATCCTCAATGATGTAGATAATGCCCAATAACACAGTACAGTACATTTCAGCTCTTCGCGTGCAAATTAGATTGAATTGAAATTACTTTTTTTTTTTAATCATAGGTGTTTTTCAACATTAATAACGCAAAGGTAATTGTCTCTGTGAAATTTTAATTTCCGTGTAAATTAACTGGCCACCTTTCCGTTGGCTTCAGTATACTAATATGACAACTGGTTTATTTTCATTTCCTGTCATGGTGGCTCCCTGGTGGAATGGATTAATCCCCATCGGTGAGGTAAATTCTTTTCCCTGGTGTAGTTGTCTGACTCATGGAAGGAAACATTTGGATGGGGGGATGAGGCAAACAGTAAACAGAGTGAGACTATGATTGTGTTCTCAAGGCGATGTCACCACTTTGCAGAAAAACTTAATAGATTTTTTTGGCTATGCGTATAGTCTCTGGGATTATGTATTGATTTTCATTCAGAGCAGTCTTGTTGGTTGATTAGACGTGTACTGAGGCATTAATGGCTTGACAGGGACAAGAGAGACATATTCATTGGAGGTGAATAAATAAATAAATAAATAAAATAAAATGAGGATTATTTTTCCTCCAGTGTTTGTGGATGAGTTCATTTGTGTAATAAGAATTTTTAAAGTTGAGCAGTTCACAAAAAATTCATATACGATATACTATATGCTGGGCCAAGCACATGTGAAATGGCTTGTTCAGGAATGCGTGCATTAATGGGCATGAAATATTCTGTCCATGTATGTGAGCCTCTCTGTTAACAGATAGTATATTGTGGGCAGTAATGACTGCAGTGCTGACTGTAGTGATTTTCATGGTCTGCAAAGCACTGGAATTTCATTTATGGAGTATGAATGCTTGAGAGGATTCTAGACACATTTTTCCAGATTCATCACTTCCAATGTACTACTCTACCTGCATAAACAAATTTAAAATCACAGCCTTACTTCAAATTAGCAGAATATTCTCTTTGCCATATACTCAACAATATGTTTTCTGTCTTTGCATTCGGCGAGTCATATATTGCATATTAAGCAAAATGAAACTGTTTTTTTTTTCTTTCTGAAAAGAATCTAATAAAGCTGAAAATGGGCTGTAAATTTTCAAATTGATGCAGTCAGTCTTTGGGCAGCATCCTAGCTGAAATGTAACATTAATCTCCTCTATTCTTTCAAACCACTTTGCGCTTACTTTATTTAGCTAGAGATATGTAATTGATAAGGCATATGTATCACAGCAGGCAGGTGTCTTTAGCCCAGTGTGATTATAAAAGCTAACCTTGGATCAAGAAAACAACTACAAAAGCTGTTCATCCATTCATTCATCCATCCATTATTTAACCTGTTTCCTCCTGGTCAGGTTGACGGGGATCTGGCCAATCCCAGCATGCAAAGGGCAAGAGGCAGGAACACTGAGAACCCCGAGCAACTGGCCAGTACATTGCAAAGATCTTGACTGCCTTTGGACTGTGGGAGGCTGGAGGAAGCATTTAAATCACTTTCTGAATCACCACTCTTTGTTTTACTGGCCAAATTACCAGAAGGATTGTTCTACCCATTCAAGTTCTATGGATATACCCCCACTGAAACACACTTATGCTTAGAGTCTTTTAAAATTGTGTGATTGGTGTGATGTGGTTCGCATTTGTATTTCTTATTACATGAAAACATTAATATTTTTGATACCTTTTTTTAGAATTTTTCATTGAGGAGTAATGCTTGGAATCCCCTTGGTTTCTAGAAAACTTATGAAGCAATCCTGTGAACTAGTTCAGGCAGACAACTCGATCTGCGGTGTCATCACATGACCTACATTGCTTTAGACATCCAAAACTAACATCCATCAGAATAAGATGGTCTATTTAAACCAGCGAGGCACTCTTATTCACCCTCTGCTCCTCCTGACTGTCGCTCCAAGCCAGCTATGCTGCCGCAGCACATTTTATCCCAACCTCTACCCCAGCATCCACCTGTAGGTTCTGATTACAGGTCCCGAGGGGGAAATCCCCTGCGCTACTGCCAGCTATTTTCTGCTCTCTCCAGCACATTGTCACAGGGGATGATAAAAACAGTGCCTAGATGCCACCACATTTTGTTTATATTTTTCACTGAATCAGTAAATGTGCTTTTATGTCAGTTGACTAGAATACATTCAGATCACTTAACTGCAGTGGCAAGGTCAAGACAGAGTCCTAGGTGGAGCTAAACCAGCTATTGGTTCCATTCTTTAAAGGGCAGAACAGACTGATGAGCTTGGAAACACCAAATGCCTGAAAGACCTCATTTAACAGCTGCTGTTGATGATAGGAGAATTCTTGCACTGGCAAAAAAAAACAAAAAAAAAACCTTCATAACAGTTAGTCTGATCAAGAGCACCCTGCACGAGCTAGGCGCATCGACAAAAGCGTGACTCAGAGCTCAAGCGCAGAAAGAAAGTCAGCTCCATGGGCTTTGTTAAAAAGGAGCTCAGGGTCAGACAATTTGTTTGAATACCAATGAGGAAATGTGCCACAGAAAAGAGAGAATTCAAATCCTCGTCAGAGTGCAGTCCTGAGGTCGAGTGCCACAATGTGTGAAAGCCAAATCCGGAGGAGAACGGAATCTTAAGTTAAAAAAACTTGCCAAAGTTAAAACCAACAAATCGCAATACACAAAGGAAGACGCACACTCCCAAACCATGGTCAAAAAATAAATGAAAAGTACACTGGGAAATACTAGGCTCGAGAGTGACTGTGGAGGGCAACAAACTCGCAAAGAAAAAGGGGAAAAGCAGGGCAGTATAAAGGGAGGATATAACACTGTGCACTGGAATCACAGGGGCTTGAAGTGCCGCGCACTTGTGGTAACAAATGAGGGGATGAATGGGAAGTAGTGAACAAACAGATCAGTGCGGGTGAATGAGGAAGTCCGAAAGAGGACAAAGTCATGCAACTCAAACAGGGGAAGGAGATAATCACAAGAAAATTAACACAATGTTTTTTATTGTTGTTTCATCCATTAACAAATACAAAAACCTAACAATAAACAGAAAAAATTACATAAAAAGATCTCAAATACTGCCACATAGCTGTGTTAATGTCGACCAGAGTGGGTTTTACCACAATTTGTAAACCACTGGTAAACATAAAGAACACTAAGTTCAAAAAAAGCCTAGAGCATAGAATTCTGGGACAACTGCCTATGGACAGATGAGACAAAGATGACACACTATAGCAGGGGCTGCAAATGCTGACCACTGCCACCCCAGCTCAGGTGCCGTAAGCCATCCACACACCTCAGACAACCAAGACGCTTGAGTCACTGCAAAGTCAAACTTTCTTATTTCTTGACTAAAAACAGCACAGACCTCAAGGCCCCACCTGCATGCCTCGAGAGAGCAGCATTGAGAATTCCCAGCGATGCTAAGCTAAAAACCCACTGCAGCAAAGGTCTCCCTGTGCTACTCCCACACACCACACAGGGACCACACTCTGATCCTCTCCTGCATCTGCTCTCCCAACAGAGAGGAGACCCCTTCAGGCCATCCGAGAGGGTCAGTTCAGATCAGGGAGTGGGAGGCGCACTCGGGTCAGTGCACACTCCTCTGTACAAACAGATTAAAAATGCTGGGACATGCTTAAGCCCAAGTTTTTATTTTGGACCTCACTTGCATCCTAAAAAAGGAAAGAAAAAAAAACAGGCGTGGAATACTCAGATCCCCTGCCACGTTTTAGGCAGTTTGGCCTGAAAATGAAACGTGACAGTGGAATGGACAGACTGACAGGACGACAGACACAAGTATGGAAAGGCACGTCTGCACTGTAAGATATATCTGTATATTGGGTCTTGTGGAAAAATGTTGGACGGTTGTGAAGTTCTGGCCCGGGAAAGAAGCGTGACGGATGTACACGTCGACAGCCGGACGGACGGACAGACAAGTGGAATGACAATACTCCTTAACTGGGATTTACACCAGGCGTGTCTGCGCAGCGCCGCAATTTTGTTTCTTCATGCTTGCGACTTCAATTTACACCAGCAGCGTCTCACAACGCGGAACGTCAGCACAGCGTCCTGCCAGCTGATACAATCGACTTGCTCAGATTTCACATATTTCGTCATGTTTACCGGCATATTTGTGCAACGACTTTAAATGCTTTGTTATTTTTTCTGCTTGAATTGCATTTAATGTCATTTCCGTCTTTGTTGTGCTGTAGAACCTACTACAGTCCAGCCGTGAACACCATAGATTAAAAAAATGTTTTATTCATTCATTTTCTATACCCGCTTATTCCTCACTAGGGTCGCAGGGTGAGCTGGAGCCTATCCCAGCTGGCTACGGGCAAAGGCAGGGACCCACCCTGGACAGCTTCCATCCATCGTAGGGCATGATCTCACACTCATGTCTCCAATTAACCTAATATGCATGTCTTTGGACTGTGGGAGGAAACCAGAGTACCCGTAGAAAACCCACGCGAACACTGGGAGAACGTGCAAACCCCACGCAGGCCAGATTCGAACCCCCAACCTTCTTGCTGTGAGGCAGCAATGCTAACGACTGCGCCACCGTATATGGGATGTCTGCGTATTTGCCCCTTGTGCAAATTGGGGGTAACTATATCCCCTTTCATTTTGTGGCGGGGGATAACAAATGTGTGTGGACCATGATGCACTGAAAAAAATAAGGTCGAAGAAACAAATACTCTACTGCATTAGATTAGTCCCAGTCTGTTGCATTACCCCTGTGTGTGTGTATGTGTGCGTGCGTGTGTGTGTGTGTGTGTGTGTGTGTGTGCACGTGTGTGCCACTAAAACAAACAAGTAAAACGACAGCAAGTGGACCGAAAGGGTTAGGAGAATACTTTAGACGTCTCGGACCCCCCTGAGAGATGGTGTTAATCATGGAGGGGCGGCTGGTACTTGCTGCATCTCAGGGGATGTTGCATAAAATTGCCCCATATCTAACTGTCAGAATTATTATTTTCTGGAGCCTTATTAATGAGCAATCTAAGAAAAAAAGCTCTGTTCTTGCTGTGTAGAAAAAAAGGCCTGTGCAAGACAGCTAACTTATAATACTGATGTCCTTATCCACAAATAGTGCTGCCCCAGTAGTAATGTAACAGAAACATAAGAAGTCAAGGTGCAAATCCTTTGTGTCTCGTCTCATCAGATTTTAAAATTTTGCATTAAATTCGCAGTCACAATGTAGGTGCTTTGTTTAAGACTCCGACATGCGAGTTGCCCAGAATGGTGAATCCTTTAACAGTGTTTAATTTTAATACAATGTGGATTTTGTGCAATGGCCTTCATGAGTAACAGGATTGATTGCCAAACCTAAAACGTGGACATTTTTTGCTGGAATGAAACTGACTGGGCAACAACTTGGCAGAAGCTATCGTGTCTTGTGAACAGTATCAATATTTCTCTTTGGAACAGACTTGCTGGTTCCACGCCAAATCCCAAATAATCTCAATTTCTCTATTAACTTGTCTTGGCATTGAGTTATCTTTCATTACTTTGCATATATTTTTCCCTATTCATAGCATAATGAAATTTTAATACTGTACTTATCTGACGTCATGAATTTTAAAACAATAAACAGTATAATAGAATGGAATAGTCGTCATTGTCTCCAGTCGGTAAGTCTACTCCTTACCCAGTACATCCATTACTCAACCTAATATCTTTGTCAGTAACCTGCGCCCCACCCACTGATACCCACACTGTTATAAACTTACTGAATTTAAAAGTTCAATTAAGGCATTGTTTCCTGACTTTTTTTAACTGCAAGTGGAATCCTGCGCGCATTTAACTGTGGTTCACACTTAACATACACAGAACTCTGTTGTAAACTTATTGTAAATTTAGAGTAAAAATAACTGGGGAATAAGGCCGGTTAAATTAACTGGCAAAAAACTTGCCAGTTTATAACAGCGCACACAGACACGTGTAAAATAGTGTTTATTTGATTTCATTCAAGTTAAAGGTGTAGATTACACTGTGGTGCCCACACGTTGTTCCAACCAAAATTTATAAACATTCTCCCTCCAACCCTTCTGGGCAAGTTGAACAACTAACCTTGTGTGCAAAGAGACAGCTCATCTCCTTGTAGTGTACTTTTCATCTCCCTTGAGGCCCAAACCAGCCAAAAGAAAGTATCCTAGTACTATATCAAAACAGCCCACTGGCTCTTCTTGAACCGACAGGTATACCATCTACACGGGAGGAAATTTAGACGAAACAAGAAACTGAATTGTAGTTACTGCAATATTATCTGACCTGTAAATATTTTGGTTTTGGCAGAAAGTATGTATTAGAGCCCAATTATACTCAGCTATGCTTTTATACAGTTTAGCTAATCCGTGTGTGTGCGTGTGCGCGCGCATGTATGTGTCTGTGTGTAATTAGAGTTAAGGTTAGGGTGAAAGTACACTGAAAAAATCGAGAATTTGGATCAAAGTGAAAATATTGCGTCCGTCATTTAAATGTAATTGTTTTGGGTTTCTCTGCTGTTTGTTTGTTTTTTTGTTTTTTTTTTGGAACAAATTAACTTCTTGAAGAAGCAAAGAAAACTAATTTCACCAGTTTAGATTAAATAGAATTCTCTCTTTGCATTAATAGCAACCCATGATCACTTTTTTCAGTGTAATCTGCTTGCGCATTGAATTTCTGTCAAGGTAAATGAACCTGCAGAGTATACAGAGAATTGGATTTTCATTTTTTCGGAGCAGAACATTTTGGCATGCACGCCCGCTAGTTACAGACCCCCAACCAAGATAATAATGGAAATGTTTCAGGTGTTTAAGCCTAAATAGCATGGTGCATTTTGCATGATTCAGAACCCGGCATTTTCTGAAATATGCTTTGTACAGTCGTCCCCATGGAAACAGTCCATAGTTGGAGTCTAGTGGCAGGTGTAGAAAGGGAGTCTTGCTGTGCGGTGGGATGTAGATGGCAGTTGATGGAGCTGTTCATTTGTCTGCAGTTTAACTTTGCTTCACCTTGGAAGTGTGATGTAGATGGGTGAAATGCTCCTTCCAGTTTTTATAGTTTTTAGGTTTGGGAGAAGACGGGGTCTTTTCATTGCATCAGAGCATTTGATTTTTAGCTGACACTCATCTCAAAAGAGGCATCATGTTGAGTGGACTAAGCGGGAGACAATCTCCCCTGAATCTGGGGTTGAATGCTTTGTTTGAAGGCCTAAAAACTGGACTAATCTTTTTGTGACAAGTTAACCCCGTGACATGAATCACATTTTGTCTTGGTCCCAGCCTATAAGCGTAGCTACCTATAAAAAGCTGCAAGGGCAGTTAGCTTCCTTTACGAAATAATAAATATTGGGTACCAATATGAGATAGCCATCAATCACGAAGATAAAAGCAATGTTTTGGAAACTATTTAGAGCACACAGCACTGTGCTCATTTTACCTTTTCTCTAGTGAAGGGTTTTAAGTCAAATTCACTCTGCTTTGTTTATGACAAAATGCTGAATATGCAGTTGAAGAGCTTGTGCAACGACTGAGAATGACAGCTTAAGGTGACTCAGCTGTTTTTTAGCACACATGAAGAACAACAGTCGTTAGTAAATTAGGATAACATTCTCAGAATCCAGAATGACTTCTGTGCCACAGATTAACCTGGAGATGCAGCTATAACCACCAGGCAGGGGATTTTCATGACAATTCACTATAGGAACTTTCTTTTCCTTTAAGTGTTTTTGTCCCCTCTCAAGTATCGTATTAGTAGGCCAACCTCGAGGTTGAACAAACTTTTTCATATGCAGGAAATTTGGACTTCCTTTTTGTTTATTCGGCCAAAGCTGTAAAGTCGTAATTGAAAAAAATTTGACTCAAAGCTTTTAAATCCAAGTCTTAAATCTGTGTATTTCACAAATTGACCCAAATTAATTTACCACCTCATTCAAATAGCTAGCTGTTGGAAGTTCAAAAGAAATTTTGTGGCTTTATCTTTTAGAAATGGATGCATTATTGGCTCCAAAGCTTTTTCAACTGGCTGTTTACAATAATAATGGTTAGATATTTTACAAGAGAAAGGGAAATATGAATGGTAAAGGCCGAGTTTCTCAAATTCATTTGAGAAGATCTTAGCGCTAAGAGCTTCTTTAGATCCTTCTTAAGGCTCCAGTATGAAGCAAATGTGTTTCCCGGATTCCTTCTTAGCCTAAGATGATCTTTTGTGAAGAAGGATTTGAAAGAGGGGTCTGAAGCACTCTTAACACCCTTCTTAGTGACAAAACACTGCACATACAGTCGCGTCAGGCAAATCAATGTGACACTAAGCAAGGAGATATTAATGCAGTGCGTACAGTTCCTCCTGATTGTAAAGCCTATTTTGTATTTATTATTTCTTCTCATGCTTCTGTTTACTCAGAGATTGGAAACAATGCATGCATGTTTCATGATTGTTTAAATTGTTTAAATGAAATAAGACCATTTGAAACGTCTTTATGCAATTCCATTGCTTTCAATCCCTCAGTAAAGACAAGCCTGAGAATTCCCGAGTCAGAATCAATTTATTTGCCTCTAGTAGGGAAATTCGTAATGCAAGTGAAACTGATTAACTTAATGAACAATGACTTAAGTTCTGCAAGTGAATTTCTTCAGTGCACTCTTGATATAATAATTGCTGACCACGGCGCAGGAACGTGAATGCCAGAGACGTGAGACTTGGAATGTCTGCCAATGCTGTCGTTGTTGTACTACTGTTGAGTGCATGTTAATGAAAGATTAGAATTAAGGAAGAGGATTTTTTTTTTTAACGTGTCTTGGGTCGTGGAAGGGAGTTCAAATATATTCGAACATCATGTTGTCATATTCTAAATTCGTTCAAAGTCTTTTTTTTAGCTGCGACCAAGCAGCTCTATGAACACTTCTGTCTGTCTGTCCATCTGTGCCACCTTTTTGACCATGTTCCTGTCGTCGTATCATCATGAAATTTGCAGGAGTAATTGACCTTCATCAAAGTGATGTCCATGCCTAAGGTCGAGGTCAAAGGTCAAAGGTCAAGTTCACAGAGGTCACAACCTTGTTTGCGGGTTTTAGCGCTGTAACTCCAGTTAGAATTCATGGATCGCTATGAAATTTTGGAAATAGCTTCTAGACATAGAGGAGGTGCTTTTCATTGTTTTTTAAGGTCATTTGTCAAATCCCAAGGTCACAAAGGTAAAAAAACTGTCAATTTTGCCTGATTTCACGGTTTTCGCACCGTAACTCAAGTTTCATTCAATTCATTGGCTATGAAATCTTACAACAAGCTTCTTGGTATAAAGGAGAGGTTCCCTATTGATTTTCAAGGTCATCTGTCAAATCCCAAGGTCACACTGGTCAAAAATGTGTCGAGTTTGCCCCGATTTCACAGTTTTCGCACCGTAACTCCACTTTTACTTCATGGATGGCTAATACATCTTAGAACAAGCTTCTTGGTACAGAGGAAGGGACCCCTATTGATTTTCAAGGTCATATGCCAATTTCGAGATCACACTTGTACAAGAAACCACCAGTCATAGACACTAGGCCAGGTCACGGATGCTAGGCCAGGTCGCAGCTATTAGATCCTTCTGATCTACTTGTTTTAAAAGTGACTGCCCTACTCTCCTCTATGGTTCCATGTGTTGAAATATTTTACCGTATTTCCCAAATACTTTCCCTAATATTTCCACCACCACCACCAGCCCAGCTTGAACCCCGTGCAGCACTCCACCAAGCCGGTCTCCAGGTAGGACTGGAACTCATCAACCTGTTCTGATCCCCACATCCCCACTCTTTCACCATGCAGTCAACAACCAGTCCAGTGAGCAGTTGTACAACCCTCCCCCCAAAAATACCTCCGGCAAATAATAATAATTTTAAAAAACGCTTAATATAATAAGCCCACTGCCACCATGCAGTACGGCAAGCTTCATATCAGCTGTTACTCTTAGGGATAGCAGGAAAGCGTATAACCTTAGCTGCTATCCCTAAGAGATACAAAGTAAATGCATAAGTATATGCAGAATTATATCAGAAAAATACGAAAAAGAAAGAAAACATAAAATGAAATAATATGACATTACATGAGGTACAGTATCATGTAATGTTATATGATTTCACTCATGCAATGGTATGATTTCATTTTATGTTTTCATTCTTATTTTTCTGATTTCTTATCTGTGTTATCGGTCTTTATTTGCATCCGTTTGTTTTCAGACATTCTGCTGCGTGCGCAGTGGCATTACGCACGTTCATTTTTAAAATTATACGCCACTTGTTACATCAAAACTTAATTTGTGTGCACGCAAGTATGTGGAACAATTGGTTACTTTGATATTTATTGATCAATTGAGCTCCAGTTAAGAAGGCAGTTAAGAAGAGCACAAAGACACTTGTTAAGAAGGGCACTAAGAACGCATCTGGGAAACACTCTTATCTTCAGGATCCCTCTTTGCTGAACTCTTCTTTGGAGCCTTCTTAACTCCTTAACTGGGAAACGCGACCAATGTCTATTGTTCACATATAATTTTGCATAAACTGTAAAAAAAGGTGTTTTCACTTAATAAATTTAGTGTCCCAGCTGCTGTAAAAATGTAAGTTTTTTGTAATGATTCAAAATTACCTCAACTTTTCATCTTAAATTGAGTAAACTTAAAATTTTAAGGTGCCATGGACACAAATAGTTCATTTTGTCATGTATTGTAAACTTAAAATGGTATTTTTGTCAGGTTTGTTTTATTGTTTATGGTGAATGACTTTGAGTATATTTTGTTGTGTTACAGTATTAATTTCCTGTCTTGTTTACTGGAGTTAAATGTGAGAGAATGACCCTATCATACTGCTGTGCGGAAATCTAAGAAGGCGTGTAGTAAATCCTCTTTGGCTGAAGAACACTTGCGTCAGATCCAGAGAAACTTACAGGACCATCAGGGTAAGTGCAATTGGTGGAGATGAAAGAATAGGACATTTCCAGAAAATAAATAATCTTTCACTAAAAAAGATTCTATTCATTATAATCCTTCTTAATAATAATAATTGTCATCATCATCATCATCATCATAACCACAAGCAGTAAGAAATGTGGTCCAAGCAACATAAGTCAATTGAAGCACTGATTACTAAAACCCCACAAGTAATAATAATAATAATGCATCAATTTTATATAGCGCTTTTCTGGACACTCAAAGACGCTTTACAATGGAGGCATTATTCATTCACACTCTGATGGTGGTAAACTACGTTTTTGTAGCCACAGCTGCCCTGGGGCAGACTGACGGAAGCGTGGCTGCCAGTATGCGCCTACGGCCCCTCCGACCACCAAACATTCACTCACAGCCATACAGGAGGGAGGGTTCCTATATTGCATGTTTTTGGATGGGTGGGGGAAACCGGAGTACCCGGAGGAAACCCACGCGAACACGGGGAGAACATGCAAACTCCACACAGAAAGGCCCCAGGCCGGATTCGAACCCACGGCCTTCTTGCTGTGAGGCAGTAGTGCTAACCACTATGCCACCATGCCGCCCAGTCAAGTCAAGTCAAGTCAAGTGTGACTTATGGGGTTTTAGTAATAGGTGCTTCAATTGTGAATTCAGCAGTTGTAATGAAATGTATCGTATGAATTTCTGAAAAAAATTACAGTTTGTGGCTACCTTGTGCTCACATTCACAACATGGCATGAATTATTCCTTTAATTCCACTGTTTGGCTTAAAGTTTTTTAGTTCACAAACATTTTGTGACCAATGTTTGCTAATGCGGGCATTGTTATGGCCTTCTGCTGCAAATTCTTAATTCAACACGATACAAGCTAGGTGTAGCATCAACACTTACTTAGTTGAACTGCAGCATACATACTTCAGAGAAGTTAAAAACTTTTACTTTTCGCTTTGTTGGTCCTGTGCGTGGATTAGACTGGGTAAGCCGCCATAGCTAATTTGTAGATCGGAGCTAGCAGTAACTTATCGTTACTCATCATTTCAATTGTCTTTGATATGCTGTTACTCCTTGATAAAATAAGTAAGTAAATAAATAAATATGATTACTTTAATTTCTGTGGTTAAACATTCTAGCAGGTAAAACTAGCTGAAGGTCTGGTGTTTTAATAACACTCCATGGACTGCTGTATTTTCATTTGTGTATAGATAGCTGTACAATGACTTGGATACTTCACAATAATGGAGTTCTGATGACTGTATTTTTTAGATTTGCATGGCTTCACAGTTCAACAGTAGCGACGTAGAAAGGCCTTTTTAATTTTTTAAATCATGACATTTTTACAGCATCTGTCTCTATTGGTACTTCCCGTGACTTTCTCTTACGCACTAACCCCAGTACACTAATTCCCTATCACTTTTCAGCCACACCCAGTCGTCTTTCTTTCTTTCTTTTGTTTTTTTTTTTACCTCGGCCAAGGACATTGTTTTGGTATCGGTTTGTTGGTCTGTTTGTTGCTTGCCCATTTCAGCGACAATTTTGGTCAGTTGACATTGTTTATTTTCTTGCTTGGGTCTGCTCTATAGTTTTCAGTTCAGAACCCATCCTCAAAAAACTTCACACTCTAATTGGCTTTAGTTCACAAGACATCTATTGCTTTTTCTGAATGTTAGTCAAAGTTCAAGATCTCGATAAGCTCTGTTAATGCTGCCGATTCATTTGTTAGTTTCTGTGTTTGTCTGCAGGATGATGGAAACCTACTGGACCAATTTTCATTAAGCTTAATGCAGGTGTCTAGCATAGGCCCAGGAAGAACCTATTAAATTTTGGAGAGGATCCAAATCATGGAGCCAATACAGATTTTTTTTTCACTTTTATTAACCCTTGTATGGTGTTTGGGTCTGTGGGACCCGTTTTCAGTTTTCATCAAACCATCTTTGCTGTTCATATGACTTGTAATTGGGATGAAGTAAACATCTTTTGAGCATTTTAACATAAAACAACACAATCAAACAATTTTGAAAACCCAAAACTCTAGCGGGTCCCAGACCCATGAACACTGGCTGAGAAACAAAAATTCTAACACCATACAAGGGTTAATATTATGAAATAAGTGGGGAAAAGTCTTTTTCAGAAACTGCTTTTCCGAATGAAATTTGGTGCATGTATGTTACAAGTCGTGACCTTGATTAAGTTTGAAAGGGAAACTCCATGGTAGCGGGGGATATTAATGATGATGCCCTCTTGTTCTAAAGCACAGTGGCTCATTTAGAACTGAGAGACGATTTACATGCAGGCACCTGTGTTTCCTTTTTTATCTCTGCACTGTACTGAGAAGGAAATTATCTCAATTGTTGTATGAGTTGAATAAATGAAAAAAATAAGATGTCTCTGTGTAGTTACAGCATTTTCATCCTCCATGAGTTGATACTTTGCTCTGAATCCATTTGAATGGGACTTTTAAGGTCAGCTGATCAGTCTGTCTGTCAGCACTGAGGAGTTTAGCGTGCTCTTAATGGCTTATTGGGCTCAAGCATATGAATCGCTTGCGTTTTATCAACTCCCAGCTTTGTTGCTGTGAGGTCTATTGCATTCATGTGTACTTGTCAAGTAACAAGAGGGTCATGCCCATTCTGCCAGATGCTAATGACATGCTGGAGGCCGGCAAAATGACGATACTTGGAGAGATCACAACTCTGGTACCCAAATCACCATTGCCTCTGGCACCATTGTCTGATACTTCTCTTTGATAAACTGTAAAATAGCTATGTCCATCCACCTCTCAAGAGGCGTTCACTCGTGGGACCTTGTGGAGAATGAATGCAGATTCTGCCGGAGAATTATTCGTGAACAACAGAGGGCACTGTGGTACTGGGAACCACATGGTCACAGTTTTATTAATTACGACTGAAAGGGAGAAGAGTTGAACTGTGCAGTTCTGTTGCGGTGTCTTTCAACCCTCACCACAAGTGCGTAAATGGTCACTTATATCTTCATCAGACAGCTGCTCCGTTCTGTGGATTATCTACTTATCTACTAATAAATCTTTAATCAAATTAGACATGATAAGATTTATTAGCAAAAAAAAAATGAAAGGAGAAAATACCACAGTTTCAGAGGATGTTTTAATGCCATTGGCAATCTGGTCTTTACCAAGTGCTTTCTATGAGAATCAGTTCAGCTACTGTGCAAGAAGTGATTTCTGACTCTTCAGAGTTATAGACAGTGTGCCCAAGGTGGAGCTAAATTTTACCAGGTGCCCAAAGCGCAGATGCTACCATTTCCGCTGGTCCCCCCAAAGCTAGTGCTGAGGAAAGAGCTAACAGATTCAGGGAGGATATCACAGGTTCCAGAGAGTCAAACCTGCATCAGTCACGATAGTGCCCTGTCAGAGTCCTGTCGACTGAAGTAGGCCACAGTTTGAGTGAAACAGTACTCTTTGTGCAGGGAGACACAGAACAGAGCACAGCGCTGATTGGAGCATGCTTACAGGAGGGTATGGGCCGCGTGAAGAGTGTGGACCTGCGGGAGTCCTCTCTCCCTGCTGTCACTATTGGCTGCTCCTCAGTGGGAGTCAGACGCTGTGGAACTCTGGGCTGAAAAGATTGTGCTGTGTGCTGAGGGATTAGGATGAGTAGATGAAGAAATCATAAATTTGGCAGTTTTATCAGCAGACAGAGGGCACTAAATTAAGCTGTGACAAGAGAAGAACTGTGTAGGGACTGTGGAGATGACTGGAAAAAAATGACGTGTTAGGGTTCAGACAGGATTACACTTAAATTCAGATCTGACCCAGAAAAATTTGTTTCTCGAAGGCAAAAATCCGGGGTTATCCGCATTACAACGACCACTTGGCCTCTGTATATTAGGTGACTGGAGGGTGCCATCCTGCAAATAATGTGACCGGGGATTCGATTATATTTTGCAGTTCCTTAATTTGCCACAGGTCCTCACTTCACAACAGGATAATGAGAGTTTCTTAATGTCACTTCTGCCAGGAGTGCAGATATCTCATTTACAGATTTCCTACCACCTGTGGGCATCTTAGAGCAGGTCACACATTACAGGAGACTCCCAGGCACCTGGGGGATGTGCAATTTCTGTATTCTGTAAAGAACCTTGATCATTGATATTTCAACAAGAGACCACTACAAATGTATATCTTCAATATAACTTAGAGCACTGGTTATCCACCCTTATTTTTGGAGATCCACCGCCCTGCAAGTTTTCACCCCATCCCTACATTTCTTTTTATTGCCTGTCTCTTCTAATTGCAGCTCTTTGCAGGTGTCTGGCTGTTCATTAATTTGTTCGTATTGGAGCAAAAACCTTGACGACTGCACATCTTCAAGAACAGGGCTGGTGACCATTAGAAAAGCGTACAGTTGACATACTGTCATCCAATATTAGTGCACTAAAGAAATGTGCTTTGCTGTTGACAGTGCATAGTCTAGCTTTCACACCGCTCTCGTATTGTAAGACCGGGGTCCGATGAGCTATATCACGTATTTTTAACCAATAGATGTCAGAGCCACTTAAAATAGGCAAAAGAATGATATCCCGGCTAACACACGACGAACTGGCGACGTAACTATTCGTGCTCTTTTGGTAAGGTAATACCGACCATGTAAAAATGGTCTGACAACGTTGTCAGTTGGTAATTCAGTTACGTTACTTGACAACCTTTTCAATACGTCGTGAACAAGTCGCTTGTTGGTTATTTGGTTACGTCGCCTGTTGGTATTTAAGTTACAAATACTGGCAAACTTGTTGACCTTTTCAATATGTTGAGGACACGTCGCTCGTTGGTAATTAAGTTATGAATGCTGGCAAGTTGAGGTTAATCAGTTTATCAATTGTGGAGCAGCAGCAGCGTGAAGTGAAGTTCACTCTCAAGGACAGTGATTCCATAACATATTTTTTTCTCAACCGTTAAGGCTAGTCAGCTAAAGGTTAGTTTCCTTCATCATATTTATCGATATTAACCATTTTGTAGGATATAAATGGTACAGCAGCTAAAATAACTAATAATTTAGACATCTTCAATTTTTTTTTCTTCGTTGCCTGCTGTAAATATTAGGTAAATTTGGGGGGGAAAAAATTTGGATAGCTAATGTTGGCAAATGATTGAATCTTCTGTAAGTTTTTGCCCAGGAGAAACGTGGTTAATTAACATTATTCTAACCACTGATCGTTTTGAAAATTAAGTTTTACGACACTCTGTACAACCTAAGTAAGAAAGCTACCGCCCAACCTTAAGACGAATATAAATCGCACAACTCAGTCGCACAAACAACAACACTGATAAACACTGCACTATAATTTTAGCTGTTGTCAGGTGTAGCTAACATTTGAGTGTAGTCCGTATGGGGGTAACATTACGACGTTATTTCATGTCACAGTAATGGCTAGTTTGCTGCACCTTTTATAATTAGAAATTTACGGTAAATGATGTGAATTAAGCACTAGACAGATGCATCATCTGCGAAAGCCAATATAATTAGCTACCTGAAATGATGTTGAGACTCTAATTTTATTGAAACTCATTGATGACACCGAGGACACACAGGGGCCTGACTCATTGAGACCCTTTGGAAAGAATTTCCCTTGCAAAACCAGTAACACTGGCCAGTTAAATGTATCCGTTATATTGTTTCACTTTTAGTACAAGGCTTTGTTGCATAGTTTTATCTTTATTTAATTTAAATAAAACTATTGTTGAGATATCTGTCCTATGCATTGCACAGACTGTCTTAAGATTCAAGCAAGGGCTGGCAGAGGAAGATGTGAGGAGCCTGATCAGTGAAATGCTCCACAGCGATGTTTAGAAAGGAGGCGACTGAGAACCTGGTACAGTATTTGTATTCTTTTTGTCCAACACTTATGGTGCTGTAATGATTATGTACACAGAAGTCCTTCATTTAATATGACAAAGGTTACAAAAATCTTTCTTGGGCCTAATAATGAATTGGATCAGATGTGACCTGAAACAGAACTAACAGGGCAGGGCTTTGAGGTCAGGGTTGAATCATTGTTTTAACTGGTAAAATGGGAGTATTCAATGGGAGCATGTAATTTTATGCAGGCAGGTGAAGCGCTATCAAGGCTCCTAGTTGGTAGATAAACCCCACACCTCTCTCTGGGGATTAATGTTTTGAGGAGAAGTTTTGAAATTGGTGTCACAAGGTCACTGAAGGGGGCTCTGAAGTAGCCTTAAGCTGCACCCCAAACTGCAGACTCAGACTTCACTGCTTAAAACAATTGAGGAAATAGTAAAATAATTTCATGAACTGACCTCTTTTGATGTGTTTGTGTTGTTCTTTGCAGAAGACGCAATGCACAGCGCACTCGGTGAAAAAAGAGGAGGACGACTTGTAAATGTGTAAAAAAACTAAACTGAATGAAGAAATAGTGACTTTTTATAGGGATGCTCAAGCACCCCTAAATTTCATCTCAGCACCCCAGGATAATGTTAATAATTATAAGGAGCTGCATAGTGCTTGGTTGTGAGTTCAGGTCCCACTTGAAGACACTTACACACACACACCAAAACTTACCACATAATCTTGGCTTAAGATCATTTCTGACCAAGGTCCCAGGCCAGATTTCTGTGATTGTTGGGAGGGGTGAATCTGGGATACATCAGACTAAAACTCAAGTAGTCTGAGCCTGCCTTATATTGGTGGGGAAATGTACCTGAAATTAATGGTCAGTTTCAAAATTATAGGTCATACTCTTTCTTTCAGAATATGGTTTCAACGTCTACTGTATGCTTTGGAGCCACTACAGCTTCACACTGAACCGCACCAGGACCCTCATTTATACATGGTGCGTAGGCACAAAAAAGATTAGTACGTCACTTTCTTTGCAGATTTATGATTTATAAAAACAAACTTGACATTATAAAAAGAGAAATCATTAAGACTATGCACAATGTCAATGAATTCCAAGTCCATCCTGATTAAATAAATGAAAATTCCATGCAGTTTATTTTACCCAAAGGTATAAATTGGGTTATTTTCTGCAAAATGTCATTTTTATTTTTTTGTGCATAAGTATTACTTAGGTATAAAATCCACACAGTTTTTTTTTTTACAAATAATTTACAAATACAAATTTACAAATACAAATTTTTTTTCTTAAATAAGAAAATTTTCACTTTTTTTTGTCACAATGTAAGTCGTTACGTTGCCATTTGCCATAACTGTTATTATTTTCCCAACTCATTTTAAGCCCTCTTACATGACATTTTGAGAGATGACAAACAATAACAGGTTCTCAGCAATTTATTTAAATAATTAGAAAAAAACAGCATTATGAAACCCATTTTGAAGTTAAGTTCGTTTGTGGAACCCCTGGCAAAAATTATGGAAAACCCTCACAGATAATGTACATTCAGCTATTTTACTCCATAGCAAATAAGGGCCAGACAGATTCTTCCCTGTTTTTATGTTCTGCTAGTGTCCTTGTCACAACTGGTAGCATGAGTCGGCACCAGAGCCCAGTCTGGTTGCAGAAGTAGTCCAGCTTTTCCAGTACAGCACTTCCATATGTGCAGTTGCTAGAAGGTTTGCTGTGTCTCCCGGCGCAGTCTCAAGAGCATGGAGGAGATACCAGGACACCAGCTGTTTCACGAGGAGAGCTGGACGGGGCTGTAGAAGGGCATCAACCCAGCAGCAGGACTGTTTTTGCTCCTTTGTGCAAGAAGGAATAGAAGATCACTGCCAGAGCCCAACAAAATGACCTCCAGCAGGCTACTTGTGTGCATGTTTCTGACCAAACTGTCAGAAACAGACTTTGAGAGTAGCATGAGGGCTCAATGTCTTGAAGTGGGACCTGAACTCACAGCCCAGCACTATGCAGCTCGATTGGCATTCGCTAGAAAACACAAGAATTGGCCGATTCGGCATTAGTGCCCCGTTCTCTTCACAGATGAGAGCAGGTTCACACTGAGCACATGTGATGGGCATGAAACCGCCTGAAGACACTGTGGTGAATGTTCTGCTGCTTGTAACATCATCCAGCATGACTGATTTGGCAGTGGATCAGTAATGATCTGGGGAGGCATATCCTTGGGGGGTTGCACAGCTCTCCATATCATTGAGAATGTTACCCTGACTGCTGTTAGACACTGGGGTGATATCCTTTGAGCGATTGTGTGAACTTATGCTGGGGCAGTGGGTCATGGGTTCCTCCTGGTGCAGGACAATGCCAAGCCAAATGTGGTCAGAGCATGTAGGCAGTTCCTGGATGATAAAAGCATTGATGCCATAGATTGGCCCTCTCGTTCCTTTGCCCTAAACCCAACTGAGCTCCTGTGGGATGCCATGTATCAGTGATAAGTACCACCACAAAATGTACAGGAGCTCACTGATGCCATGAGCCAGACCTGGGAGGAGGTCCCTCAGGACACCACCGCTGACTCGGCAGAACTATGCCAAGATGCTGTCGGGAGTATTTTTATTAGTGGAGTCCATGCCTCGAAGAATTCAGGCCATAAGAAAAGCCCGGTGTGGAGCAACAAAGTATTAATTCTGGATTTTGTTAGAGTAATGCCATTTATTTCCTCTACTTTTTTATGAAAAAAATATGCCATTTATTAAAATCTAATTTCTTGGCGGTGTGTTTCATGAAAGCTGAATGTTAAGCTAATGAACAAAAATTGTTATGTGTCCTGTCTGCAATTTGTTGATTTGCTATGAAGAACATCCACGGTGGTGATTCCAGAATTGCAGCATGCATGACCTTGCTTGCCATGGCTTTTCTGATCCTCATAGAGCCAGGCTCAGACTACAGGGGATTTTAAATCCTCACTGATTCGAAATTGTGTTATACCTCACAGAAAAGGATGAACTTTTCCTATTTTTTTTTCCTCTCAATTTCCAACCAAGCTCAAACTGCACATTTAGAAATTTGCAATCCGTCATACCATACAAGTTATGATTAAGGTCACCTTGCCTGAAAGAGCTACTGTATACCACGCTTCAGGTGACCATGGGAAGGCAGATGGCAGATGTTTAAAGACAAAGATTTTGGGGGAGCGGTTAGGGAAAGTGGGCTACACAGTTAATTTGTTCTCTAACAGCTGAGGGATAGAATTTAACGGTCAGTTTTAAATAGGTTTTATAAATTTTGATACTCGGCTAGCCTCTCAGTGGCTAAGGTTTTACCATTGCTTTTTGATACCATCAGCTTTAAACCCTGAATGGGATGTTAAAATATATTTTCTGACAGAATATTCTAGTTCTAAATCTCCAATATCAAAAATGTTTGATGTAAAAATGTATAGTGCTGCCCTGATGAGTGTGCAAGCAGTTTGGGAGGAATAAGACTGGATCTGTAAACTCCTTACATTACCACATAATCTTGGCTTAAGATCATTTTTGACCAAGGTCCCAGGCCAGATTTCTGTGATTGTTGGGAGGAGTGAATCTGGGATACATCAGACTAAAACTCAAGTAGTCTAAGCCCGCCTTATGTTGGTGGGGAAACGTTCCTGAAATTAATGGTCAGTTTCAAAACTTTAGGTCATACTCTTTCTTTCAGAATATGGTTTCAACGTCTACTGTATGCTTCGGAGCCACTACAGCTTCACACTGAATCGCACCAGGGCCCTCATTTATAAACGGTGCGTAGGCACAAAGTACATTACTTTCTTTGCAGATTTCTAATTAATAAAAACAAACTTGACATTATAAAAAGAGAAATCATTAAGACTATGGACAATGTCAATGAATTCCAAGTCCATCCTGATTAAATAAATGAAAATTCCATGCAGTTTATTTTACCCAAAGGTATAAATTGGGTTATTTTCCGCAAAATGTCATTTTTATTTTTTTGTGCATAAGTATTACTTGGGTATGAAATCCGCCAATTTTTTTATAAATAAGGGCCCTGATCCTTTACTTTTTTGGAAAGTTACGGTTTTTATTATTGAATCTTTGCCTCAAGTTTCATTAACTGACTGGGCATCCTCTCTGAAACTGGTGAATTCAAATGAAATCTGTGATAGCTCATTCTGAACCTTTATTATAATACAGTACAATACACCACCCAACTAATCAGGTTCACTCTGAATGTCAGATTGTATACCTAACTGAACTGATGTTTGCCTCAGTGAAAAGGGAAAGTGTTGGATACTTATGCAAACTCTATATTCCATTTGTAATGTTAATAAAATACTTCGTGTTGCGAAATGTATGTTTCTGTAAAGTAATTCATTATAGTACTATTATTGTAAATGAAAATACTATATACTGTTTAATGTTTGACCTAATGTATACAATTCATATAAAATTTTTATTCATGTATCATCATCTATTGAAATGCGTCACTTAGCAGGGGCATTAACAGTTTTGCGACGCACATTATGCATGTAACATCCTGAGCCACCCGAAATGGGTATTCCTGGACTGAAGTTTTGTGGTAAATTAAATTGTTTTTAAACAGACTTGCAATGTTTGTGCTCTCAGTTGAGCAGGGTTAAGCATGTGCTAATTTAAGCCAAGTTGATTGTCTTTTTTTTTCATTTTGCAAGGTGAATACTTGGAGGCCTGTTAAGTCGTGCAGGGCAAATGCTAATTAAAGCATGAGGAATCCATCCAATAAGCGTAAGAAAGGAAGAGCCAAGTGCAAACATCGTGGTCGCAATAAGGTACTACTACGTTACCAACTAGTGACAGTTGATTAATTATGTTGCCACAACGTGCAGAAGACGAACTGGCAATGTTACGAAGTTACGTCACCACAACGAATCTAGGAATTTCATTGTTCTGGTTGTCACGATGTAAGTAGTTACATTGCCACGACGAATCCAAGGTCGTCCAGTTACGTTGTCATGACGTCTTGGCGACATAAGTGTGTTAGCTGGGATGGCTCATTAGAGCTTATTTTTCCCAATAGGAGCCATATCACTATTTGGCCAATTTAAAGCAGCTTTTACAACTATTGATTACAAATATGTGATATGGATAATTGGACTGCAGTCTCTCCTATAAGCACCTCATAGGGTTCAGAGCTGCTATTGTGTTACATAACAGACATGGTCTTTGATATGTCAAAAAGCAGGGAACTATGCTAGGACGCATGTTTTGGTCACAGCTATGTTCACACATTTTCTTCAGTATACCTCGCTTTGAGTCATTTTACTTTGGAGGCACCAGAATTTGTTTTTCTCTTTTCTCTAATGCTGAGGGAGATGAGGACATCAGGGCCTCATTTTGGGGATCCTGGTCAAGAGATCTGCTGCTGAGGAGAACACACCATTGCCTGGCAACCTTCTGTAGAAGATACGTAAAGCTGAGAAAGCTGCTGATCATCGCCTAGCAACTGGGGTAAAAGATGCCAGTTACTGGCACCTTGGAGTCAGTGGAACTGCAGATACATAATCTGCATCAGCATCAGGTATCGCATTGGTGCATTCTCAGATAACTAACTTTTCCTGCCATGACCTTGTACATGCTTCCTCAAGAATGACATCTATCCGAAAATAATTCTAGAAACAGGACTTAAATTGCATTATCATACACCTGTTTATTGGAAAAAAGGTAGATTTTGTCAAATAATAGGTTGGGTACTTTTTTGTTCTGGAATTGTGGATTTTTTTTTCTGCTTAGTTTCTGCTTTCTTGTTTTGGTGGTTCCAGCTTTGTGTTTGTTAGAACTGCACCTTTATTGCACAGTGCTACTTAGTTCAGTGTATTAGCTTAGGCCCTAGTGACAATTTGAGATTTCTTGATGCTATTTTGCATCGGTCTACAGTACTAGCTATGTATTTCTCCTGATTGAGTGTTCATTTTGTCAGTTTGTAGCATCTGTTTTGCCACTGACCACATGCATGCATTAGATCAATGATTTTGTTGCAGAAGTGCTAGAGGTACTATTTTTGAACATTCAAACAACTTGTGAACTGTGATTGCTCTCGTGGCATTTGATCTGGAAAGGTTTTTTGATGACAAAAAATTGTATAGTTGAACAGCTGACAGGAAGTAGACCTTCACTTTCATCAAAGACTATTTTTATATCAATCTAATCTAAGTAGGTTGCAAGAAAGTTCAGTTCAGCTATGGCAACATTGTTGCTGCAGCTGCTGTCTGTGGGTGAACACTCAAGGGAATTGAGCTGTTCTCAGAGAGAGGGCAATGAAATTTAAGTTTGAACCCTAAAACTCAGATTTTTGAGAAAGAAGCATTTTTTTCCATATTGTCGGACAATGTCACATGCATATTCTGTATCTGTTGGTTCCAGCACGTCACTGAGGCTACATTATACTTATAATGAGTGATATATTCATACCCACAATACCATGTTTTTATAGCCACAAATTTATCTTAAATAGAAAATATCTATATCTTGTGCATCACACCCTGTAATTCATCAGGAAATGTTTGCATACTTCGGAAACCTTGGATTGTCCACAAGAATATAAAGTAGGCCTTGAGTTTGTCAGGTTTGATTAAAGCAGGTGCATTTGAGAGACCCACACTTGGGATTGCTGTGGTGGGGAGGTTAAAGTACTTAAGCTGGAGATTAAATGCTTAGAGTTGAGAGAGAGAAGGGCGGGTAGCAGAGGTCTGAGTTTGACAACAGGTAAAACAATTGCATGCATTTCCCCATTACATGGGGCTGAATAATTGGGATTACATGGATAATAGCTGTTTGCACACCAAAAGGGCTTCATAATGTGCATTTGCATCTTCCACCACAATGGTCATGATTTATGATGTAAAAGTGGACAGGAAATTTGACGTACATCTAAAGCCAGAATTAACGACTCCCATAGTGACAAAGGGAAATGCAAACAAACAACCTAAATGACATTTTTCGGCTAATGCTGCCGAAAACCTATTATTAGTGTTGCACGATTAATCACAACAGCAATCACAATGTCAGCCTATGCAATTGCATAGTGACAAAAGGCGATAATTTAATTAAATCTAAAATGCATGTGTAAAGGTAAAAACCTGTTCTCAGTTAGTTTGCGGTCTGCTTATCTACGCCCATAATTAAGAGATAACCAATCAGTCTCTGTGTAGGCGGTGAAGCGTGTACAGTGTGAGGTCACATGACATTGCACAGTGCCGACAGGTCGGAGGAAATGGAGGCCACTGGTAATAAGCAGGCTGGTCCTGATGAAATTGTGGCCGAGAAAATTTGACTGCTGTTGCACAGCAATATTCTAGATTCAAGCTCAGTGACAGTGAGCAGATAAAGGGACTATTTATAAATTTCAAAATAGAAGTCATTACATCACGCCACTACACAACACATTTTTATCAGCATCTCAACCCTTTTAGAATGGTTGCAGGGTCTGCATGCTTTTCCTTTTAAGGCCTGATTTGATTTGAGCGCGTTTCAGATAATGCCATTGTTTTTCAGAAACTTGACCAATGGAATACATTATGATTTGCTGAAATATATATAAGAATGGCAAAATACATTGTGGGATTTATATTTTTAGATTTGTTGCCTCTATGTGGACCACAAATATTTTTTTTAAAAACTGCTCCACTGATAGTGACAATTGCTGATGACCTGAGCGAGGAGAGCAACACTGATTTTTCTATTACGGTTTGCTTTGCACACTGCCTCTAGTAAACAAATCAATGTTCATTGACTTTTTAAAATATGTTTATGACCATGAGGGCAACAGCAATGCTTTTCAGGGAAAGCCAAAAGTGTATGATTTAAGATGGTTTTTATTCCATGTTTTGATCCACTAAAGCGGCTGAGAAATAGTTTTACTGTTTTATTGAATGTTAACAATCCTATGAAGTTTTACAGAAAACCCCCAGGTGTGAGCGGTTGTTTTCAAACATTGCCTTAGGTTTTACAATGCTTTTACGGAGGGCGCGTTGGATCGTAATGGGTGAAACAGCACAGAGAAAAGAAAGACTGGCCCTGCACTACAAAAACTTAAATCTTGCCAAACATTGCAATTTTGTATCTAGACTTAGCACTCTTATTGCTATTATCTTTTTTTTTCTGAGAAAAAAGGAAATCAACCTCCGCCATGAGACAATATTGACTGCTTTCTAGATATGTCCACGGAGTAAATGATCTTATCTTACCCTGAGGACAAATCTAGAAATGAGTCATAAATATCTTGCATCAGTTCCAGATTTTTATTTCATATCATTACATTTAAGCGTCGCTAATATTACTGTGCTGTTCATTATAATACCCCGGTGTTCTGTGCCTAGGTGCAGTGGTTACAATAAGGTCAAACCTAGAGGCGTAATTTTTCACTCTTTACCAGCAAATACTGTATGAGTTGTAAGAATAGCACCAGACCATTGCAAACACTGCATATAAAGTAGACATGCAAGCTATTGAATAAGCATTCAAACGTGCAACTGAACTCATGAATGGCTCAATTTTTCACTTTCTAGCTTGCTTCAACTGAAGTTTATATGCGATCTTAAAATAATATTTCAATTTAATGATGAGCATTTCGTTTGACAATGTTTTCATGACATAGATTATTGTTAAAAAATAATTAATAAAGGGCATTTCTCATCTAAAAGCCTTGTTTACTCCGAGACATTGTGAAATATAACCTCATGAAAACCGTAGCCTCCCTCCATCATTATGTGTGATTCCTTATAGGTGCTTGTGTTGTGACAACTGACCAGCTCGGTTGTCAAAGAACAGTTAAAATATTGGCTAAAACCCTTCAATTAGGTCATGGTATAAAGAAATGTCAAATAATGCCAAACCAGGGAGCAGACAGAATCATAAACCATAGGCGAGTCGGATTGAACCAGGAAATCACAATTTACAAAGGGCAAGGCAATCACAGAAAACAGTGGCAAAGAAAGTCTTGGAAAGGAATCAATGCTTAGAAGTGTCAAGGAAGATACCAGGCAACAAACTCACTCATGCCGTTGTTTCTCCCTCAAACTTCTTGGTTTTCTCTCTCTCTCTCACACACACACGCATACACACTGTGACGAGTCTCGTTGTGCTGGGGTCGGTTCTTCCAGGCAACGAGGGTTGTCAGCTGAAGGAGATGTCTTCCATAACGGGGTCGGGAATACATATAAAGTAGGGAGACGTAAGAGATGCGGTAACACGGTGAATACTTTATTGGAACTCCGCCATACAGCTCAGATTCTGTCTACCAGTGTAACTAGCATTCCCCGTTCTCGTTGCACTAAGACTTCACCTCCCACGCTTGGCGTGCTGACGTCTATGCCCTGTTACAACACGCATACAAATTCACACACACACACACACAAATACGCTCTTATTTCATTCACATAGCGGTCTCATCCTCCATGTGTTTTTACCTTCATTATTTATTCTCCTTTAAATGTCATTTGTTGTCACTCCTCCCATGTCTTGACCTGTTATTTGACTTGCCCTTCACCTGTTGCTCATTGCTATTGCTGCCCTGTTTTGTGTTTAGGATTTTTGGATTTTGACTCGGCCTTACTTCTGGACTCTGTTGTTGTTTTTTTTGATTGAGGCTATAGAATATTCTTGAATTATCACTTGCTTTGCATTTGAGTCCACCCACCCTGCATGACACCTCCATACCATGATAGTTGCTTGCTGTTGGACCTGATGCTAGTAATAGCTTGGTTTGCCCATTTTATCTTTGGACTGAAGAACACGGCGGCTGTTTTTTTTTTTCCAATGAGCCCAGAGAAGTTGGCAGTGCTTTTGGATGGATTTGATGTATACTTTGCATGGTATTTGATCAGTAAATGATTTTGACCAATAGGTTTACCAATGTATTTCCAAGCCCATGTTGTGATATCCCATACAGCCAGAGGGATAGGAGATCACACGCAGTCTGAAGCGGTTTTTGGCCCAGCTCCTTACCCACTGAGATTCAAAAAAATTCCTTCCATTTTTAATTATATTACACACTGTTGATGGCGACGTGGTCAAAATTCACCAATTTGGCTTGCCGAAAAATTGATCTTAAAGGGGTGGATTATAAGATCATACGTCTTGGTCGAAAAGAAAAGGATTGTAAAAAGTCTCTGGATCAATTGCAGCAGAGCATATGTAATGTGGCCAATTCCATTAATTTATATCAAAAGTGGGGAACCTTTTCCAGAAAGGGCCGGTGTGGGTGCAGGCTTTAATTCCAGCTAGGTAATTACACACCTGATTCTACTAATCAAGGTCCTTAGCAAAGATCCCAGAGGTTGATTAGTAGAATCAGATGTGTAGCTGCTTGGCTGGAATGAAAGCCTGCACCCACACCGGCCCTTTCTGAATAAGGTTCGCCACCCCTAATAATGGGATGTCAATTAGATTTTTTTCTCAGGAAAAAAATATGTTAAAAGAACAATGTTCATGTTTACCAATACAGACTCTACAGCAGCAAATAAGAACAAAGTTGTCATTTACCTTACTTATAAGAGTATGTCTAACTGTAAAACAAACTTAAGTTCATGGACAATACATTATAAAACATTGTCCACTGTGTTTCTCAAGGCAATTTCGAAACAACTCCCAGAATTTGCTGGTGGACCGCTTGTAGAAGAACATTTTTGGTATAAAAGAGGTGCCACAAACGTAGTTCATTAAATTGTTAGGGGCCTGAGGACAATTTTTTTTCCTCCTTCGTTGACAGTATATTTAAACTGCATAACTGACTTGAAAATGTTTCCACTGAGAAGAACATTTCTAAAAACTTTATTGTTTCCTAATAGTATTTGTGTTATGGCTTGAAAATCACAACAAAGAAAACCAGCAATGACAACTTAAACAAATTTATTCTTCACTGATTAGAAGAAAACCTCAACAAATAATCCACTGTTCAATCCTTTAATAATGCTCTAATGCCACTATGTAACTCTGTTGCCAAAACAAAAACTCTGCCCCTTCTGACTAAAATCACAGCATTTATATAGACTAGCAACATTCTGGAAAGATCTACAGGATTCCTGGGTAATCCTGCCCACTCCAGGCAGTAAGATGCTGGAAGGTTCTTGAAAGCACTAGTCTATTCCAAAGAAGTGATATTACATCAGATGTTTTGCTGGAGACACACCAACAGAGGGTGCTGAAGAACAAAATAAATAGCTGACCAGCAAGGCAGCAAAAACAGAATGTAACAAATCTCCATTTACAAATGATGTACAAAGCTGTACATAAAATACTCATACATAACACCTCCCCTCTTTAAGAGATGTTTGCTAAAAGTTTTCATTTGTTAAAATTAACAAAGCTTTATAATCAGTATAATCTTGAACTTTACACAAAAGTATCATTGATCATTATAACTATCATAAACATAACAACCAGTGCAATTCTCACAATCAAATTGAAAAGTAAAACTACATGCGAGAAAGTGTATCTGGAATAATTTTGTCTTTTGCCCTGATGTGAGAAATATCCAAATCATACTCCTGCTAAAGCAAACTCCATCTCAGTAATCTTTGATTCTTGTTTTTGATCTTATGCAAGAATGTGAGGGGATTGTGATCACCGAAGACCTTGATGGAAGTAGCTAAACAAGTCAAATAGACTTCAAAATGTTGTAAAGCCAACACAAGTGCCAAACATTCTTTTTCAATTGTAGAATAGTTTTTCTGATGTTTATCAAACTTTTGAATTGCCTCATTAAACCAGGTGGAAGCAAACATGATAGTTAGTAAGTACTCACAACCAGACATAGTCTTCGGTAATAGTCCAACACAGTCAATGATGATCCGACTGAAAGGTTCTTCAAAAGCGGGAATGGGCTTAAGTCGAGCTTTTGGAATATTCTGGTTCGGCTTCCCAACAATTTGACAAGTATGACAGGATTTGCAGTACTCCTGTGCATTGGACCTCATGGAAGTCCAGAAGAAGTGGTTCCTGACACGTTGAAGGGTCTTCTTGATACTCAAATGACCTGACATAGAATTTTCATGGGCCAGACTAAGAGCTTCTTGATGATAAGACTTTGGAAGAACAATTTGATGGGTGATCATCCACTCTTCATCTCCAGATACATCGGGTGGAAGCCACTTTCTCATAAGCACACCATTGTTGTAGTAAAAACAGACAGGAACTTGAGAAGCCTCTTGTTCACTTGCAGCCTGTGGTAGAATATGTGCCAGATCACAAGCTTGTTGTTGCTCCTGAATAAGTTGTTTCCGAGACAGAATGTCATTAGAATGACCTGACAAGGACAAGTCTGAAGATTTCCCAGGCATCTCCAGACTGGAAGGTTCCTGATGAAAAGACTGTCCAATGAAGGAGTCAGTCAGATTGAAGTCCAGGTTAGCATCATCTTGAATAGCCTTTTTGGCCATAGAACGAGTAACTGCACATGAAGTATAGAGGTCTGGGATTTCCTCCTCTATAGAGTCAGATTCTTCATAAATCAAAGGAGTGTCAGATACAACAGGGTAGAGCACAACCTTATCCCCAGCAAGATCATTACCAAGAAGCAAATGAACACCCTTGAAAGGAAGAGGAGACCTAACACAAACAGTGACAGGCCAAGAGACTAAGTATGATTTGAGATGAACATTATGGAGAGGTACACTTGTAAAAACACATTCTACTCCTTGAATAAGGACATTGGCCTGAGTAGACGATTTGTCCAAAAAGGGAAGAATATCTGTAAGAATAAGAGATTGGGAAGACCCAGTATCCCTTAGAATTCGAACAGGAGCAGATGAGGAAAAATTATGGGAAAGTGACACAAAACCATCGATGATGATTGGCGCAAACCCTCCATAACAGAATCAGACACAGGAGGTAGAAGATCAGGCGAACTGACCTTTGATACAAGAGATTGTTTCTTTGTGAAAGCAGTTGGCTTGGTTTCTTCTTGTAGTTGTTTTTTCTTGAGAGCATATCACTGGAAGGTTTCTGTGATGGATCCTGCCCTGCAGGCCCTCCCCCTTTCTGCTTGCACCTCCATCTCAACGAGCCACAGCTGCTGCTCGTTAAGGTGGAGTGCCTTTGTGTATAAAAGAGCTGCACTGCCATGTTGACAGTGCAGCTGCATTCTGTTTGGTAGGCTGCGCTGTATGGAGACCTGTCTTTTTGCCGCTGCTCTCCTATGTTTTGTTTTTAAAGATTAAATCTTTATTTATATTTTACTCAGCCTGTGCTCTTGGCTCCCTTATTTCTGGTTTGGGTACATAGTCCCAGTGCCCGCTGGCTTATTGCCTTCAGCCGGCGGGGGCAAAACCATGACAGTCTCCTCTCAGAAGTGGCCTTAGAATCATTAGACGTGTTATTAGAAGAAGCCTAGGACTGAGACTTGCTTTGAAATTTACAAATAGTATATTTTTGGACAGAAGAAGTCTTATGAGTTAATGCATAACTGTCAGCAAGGGTGGAAAGATCTTGCAAAGTAATGGCTTGTTTCTCCTCAAGGAAAGTCTTGATATCAGGCTGGATACACCTTTTGAATTCCTCAACCACAAAATCTTTCTCAACTTTCATTGAATTACACCACTAATCAAACAACTCTTTCTTCAACGTGCTAAATTCTAGAATCATTATCAAAATTCAAAATCATAACCAGATCACTGTTGGACAGATAACTGGTTATAGATTTTCCTAGCTTTACCAGTAAGAACACTTTGTAACATCATTGTCCAATGCTCTTTTGGCCATTTCAAATTTTCAGCAATTTTTTCAAGATGGTAAAGTACATCAATTTCTAGGAAAGAAGGAACAAGTCTGATTTGTTCAACCACATCAAAATGATCAGAAAGTCCAAAAGATTTTGTAACTGTACCTGCTTCTATTTTCTACATTTCCAAATCGTACTGCATCCTTTTTTCTTCAAGTTTTTTCGCCAATCTTCTTTCTTCCAGTTCTCTCTCCTTCTCCAACCTTCTTTCTTCCAGCTCTAGTTGTTTTCGGCGTAGCTGCATCTCAAGTCTTTGCAGCTCTGTTGCAGGCACTTCCACATCTTTAATCAATTCTGCTGCTTCTCCCTCAAAGATATCTTCATCGATGAAATGTTGCACCAAAATGTTGAATATTTCTTGTTTCTTAATTGATGATTTCACATCAGATCATCCAAGGGTTGAGGCTATTTGCAGCAAGTCCTTCTTCTTTGCCAGCACAATTGATTCCTGGGTTGGATTTTTCAAAAAATTTTCAACATCAAAAGTCATGATTGCTGGTTTTTAAAATAGTCACATTTAAAATAATAATTCAGCTTTAATCTTTAGTGAATCCAGTCGCTGATCCAAATAATGCTTTATCTCGGTGGAATCTCCAATTTGTTATGACTTGAAAATCACAACAAAGAAAACCAGCAATGACAACTTAAACAAATTTATTCTTCACTGATTAGAAAAAAACCTCCACAAATAATCCACTGTTCAATCCTCTAATAACAGTCTTATGCCACTATGTAACAATGTTTCCAAAACAAAAACTCTGCCCCTTCTGACTAAAATCACAGTATTTATATAGACTGGCAACATTCTGGAAAGATCTACGGGATTCCTGGGTAATCCCGCCCCCTCTAGGCAAGGAGGTGCCAGAACCTTCTAGAAAAACTAGTCTATTTCAAAGAAGTGATATTGCATCAGCTCATGTTTTGTTCCAGACACACCACCAGAGGGTGACAAATGAACAAAACAAATAGCTGACCATCAAGGCAGCAAAATGACCAGAGCAGGGCTTATGATATCATATACTTTGATTTTCAGAAAGCATTCGATACAGCACCGCATTTGAGACTCATTTTTAATATGAGCTCCATTGGAGTTGCAGGAAGTATTCTGAAGTGGATTCAAAACTGGTTACAGGACAGAACACAAAGAGTGGTGGTCAGTGGTATCTCATCTGAGCTAGGTATGGTGGGGAGTGGCGTCCCCCAGGGATCGGTGTTGGGTCCCCTGCTGTTCCTCATCTACATTAATGACCTTCATAGGAATATTGAGAGCAGATTAGTTAAATTTGCAGATGATACTAAATTGGGGGGTTTGGCAAATAGTTTAGGGTCCACTAAAGAGATTCAGGATGATTTGGATAGAATCCAGAATTGGGCAGAAATGTGGCAAATGACATTTAATCTAGTAAAAAGTAAAGTTGTACATGTAGGTCAGTGTTTCTCAAACCTGTCCTGGAGGACCACCTGCCCTGCCTGTTTTAGATCTTTCCCTGCCCCAGCACAGGTGATTCAAATAATCAGGATGTTATCAATGAGCTTTAGAGGGTCAATAAAGAGCTGATCATTTGAATCACCTGTGCTAAAACAGGGAAAGATCTAAAACATGCAGGACAGGTGGTCCTCCAGGAGAGGTTTGAGAAGCGCTGATGTAGGTAATAAAAACATTAGACGGTAGTGATGCGCGGGTCGGCCCGGAACCCGTGGGTTGACCCGTGGGTCGGGCGGGGCGGGTCAATATTTTAATAACATTGAGTGGGTGCGGGCGGGTTGGGCCAAACAGTGGCAACATCTAATTCCCACGAAATTGCGAATAAAAAGTATAATAGGCTATCGGCCACTCGAGGGCTCTAGACATCCAGCCTGGATAATATGCTCTTGATGTAACGCTACCTTAAGCAGGATAGAATGCCAATTGTACCTCTCCCTCTTCCTTCTCTCGATGTACACGCACTCACTGGTGCGCGGCTTAATCCTCCACGGTTAGACTAAGGATCTAAAGGTTGAATGATAGCTCATCTTATAAATCATTCTGCAGTCAGCACCGAAATATTATATAGTAGTAGTAATTTTATTGACCTGTGGGTCCAAACAACACATAGACAAAACATTTTTTCGCCACTTTACAGTGAAAGGCATATCACGATTCTTATTCAAAAATAAAATCAACTTGTTGAGGTGCTTCCGTTTATCAGCTACGTGTTCTCTAACAGCAGAGCGTGTGCTGCCATCGGCAGTAAAGACACTTCTTAGATATACATTTCTATAACGCTATTCTATACAAATATCACCCAAACGAATAGGTAACTTATTACTGGAGCATGTATGGTCATAAACTTAGTCTTGCTGTCATTAATTACCATAGCATGAGACAAAGAATAATTGTGTAAAACTCCATGGTGGCCAAAGCAGTCCTCTGCGTCCCAGCAACTAGCGCAACAAGCAAGCGAACCTTCATTTCGGCTGTCCGTGTCCAGGAAGCGCGCTGTAACCGCTTAAACCCTGGCACTGTTGACACGATTTTGTTTTTGCATAGTTTTGGAAAAAATAAGCCTAAGCCTACATTATAAGCTGTGTTGAAAAAATACCCTAAAAGCCCCCCCCAAAACAATCTTGAAATAAATATACAAGGAAAATAAAATTTCCTTGTAGACGGGATATCGCAACACTGAATGGAAGAGTAGGCGATAGCGCCAGTGCGCCACTGTCATGCTAATTCTGTTCCAAAAAAACAGCCTGTTTGCAATATTTTGCCTGATGCCATTTCGTTTGGTTCCAAAGATCAGAAATCACGGTAAGGTTCAATTAATAGACAGCGCCCAAACTTTGTATTAAGAATTCCAGCCAAAAGCCAAATGTATGTTGTGCTCCACCCAGATCCATAGCGTGTCAGAGGAATCGTTTTTTTCATTGCTAATCATGTCACACTGACCCACGGTATTCTTTTTGTCTTGCCTTCTTTTTGTGTCGGGTCGGGTTGGGCTCGGGTTGAAAATCAGTGCGAGTTTTAGCGGGGCGGGCGGGTCGGGTTAGCTGTCACGTCAGGTCGGGTTGGTGCGAGTGTTAAAAAACCTCGACCCGCGCATCACTATTAGACGGGATTACTTCATGGTAGGTTTAAAACGGGAATGTGCTGCACACGAGAAAGATCTGGGAGTGATTGTTGACCAAACCCTCACAGGTTCTAGCCATTGTGCTGTAGCAGTTAAAAAAGCCAATTGGATGCTGGGATACATTGCCAAAAGTATTGAGTACAAATCTAAGGAGGTGATGCTTCTATTGTACAACACGTTCATTAGACCACATCTGGAGTATTGTGTACAGTTCTGGGGACCATACTTTAAGAAAGATATAGAGGCTCTAGAGAAAGTTCAGAGAAGAGCCACTAAGCTTATTCCAGGTATAAAAGATGAAAGCTACGAGAAGAGGCTAAAGATCCTTAATCTCTTTAGTCTTAGGAAAAGGAGACTCAGGGGTGATTTGTTTGAGGTCTTTGTTCATCCCTTTAAAATATTTTAAGTGAATTATGTAGGATTCCTTCGACTAAGTGTAGTAAGTAGAACTCGGGATCACAAATGTAAGTTGACCAAAGGTAAATTTATCTCTGATATTCAGAAATATTTCTTCACCCAAAGAGTAATTTAAATGTGGAATAGCTTGCCTGACCACGTCGTTGAGGCAGAGACCTTGGGGGTTTTCAAGAGCAGGCTGGACTTAAAGCTAGATACCATTGAGTCAATCAGTATCAGAAGGAATATATTCACAATAGTATAAAGAAACTGGCGACCTTTGTCAGACTGAAAGGCCTGTTCTTGCCATTCATGTTATGTTATGTTACGTTAAAAACAGCATTTAACAGATCTCCATTTACAAATGATATACAAAGCTGTACATAAAGTACTCATACATAACAATGGCTCTTTGAAATTGATAATAACCTGTGTGCTTTGGGCAATATTAGCTGAAGGACGTTATTGAGGTTGTTCAGTTGCATTTCCCCTCTTCACCATGAGTGGCATTAATTCCTGCTTTCTCTAAAATGCCCCATACTCATGGGTCAAATCTTCTATATTTTAATGCTAATTTTTCTAACAATTTCTATTTTATAAATTCTTGATTGTTGCGGGGTATGTGCATGAACACACACAGCCCTACTTTTGCTGACGTAGTGTTTATAGATGAGGCCCCTGAAGAGGAAAACGGCACGCTAAAGGTTTACTCAGCCCACAATGTACTGCATCTGAGGACTGCTCCATCAATGAGTCCCTCCTGACCCTTCATAGCCTAACTCAACATGCTCAATACTGTTCAAACTATGCCCGCCCCCACCCCACCCACTGCTGCTGTGAGAAAGTTTAAAAGTAACCCGGCTGAAATACACTGGCCATAAAAAATTGATGGCCCTCTTTCCAGAAAAACACAATTTATTTTCTTTTTCAATGAATAAATAAAACCAGTAGATGCATCTGCTAGAAACGTCTCACCAATATCCTCAAAATTTCTTACTGTGACACATATGTATTCATTCTTTACTTTATTTACAATTTCCAGAAGCCTTTGATTATTTTTTCCCCCCTCATTTTTCCCTCATTCAATAGACTGTAAACATTAAAATAGCCTATGATGTTTAAGGCAAAACCTGTCCTTATTGTAAGGGTAAACTTTTTACATACTTTAGTTTGGTAATGAATGATGTGCAATCAATCGTATTACAGATGAGATGGAATGAAAATGCACCGATCAACTCATAGTTTGTACATTTGCACATCACACTCAAAAAAAATGAAACCCCTTGAAATGTTAGATTTAGTTAATGTTTTGTCAACTTTTCCCACAAAACTGAGTTAAGTACATTCCACTCAATGCAATTAATTAAACTGGCAAAAACAAGCTAGAAGTCAAATAAAGGTTGCGCAAAGCAATTGTGTGGAAACTGTTGACATAATATTATTAAGTAAATCTAACATTTCATGGGGTTTAATTTTTTTGAGTGCATGAGGAAGTGAAAAGTCTTCATCTTGGGCTAAAGCAGATGCCTGCACCTTGGCTGAATGTTAGACAGCACACCCCTGCTCTGGAGTAACATGAATACTTGTTCAAGCAACATTTGTTACAGTCAGTATACTCAACGTATGAACCTGGCCTCTTCAAGTTGGTGTATGCAAAAAAAAGCGGTGAAGGTCATTCACAGTAGCAAGGAAAACAGCAAAAAGATTGTTTTTGTTGTCATAGATTTGAAGTGAGTACTCCCAATGAGTTCATGTTTTTTATCCAGAAGTAAAACCTATACTCCTCGAGATGCTCAATATACAGTGATAATCATCAGTGATCGGGGTATGTGTTAATTCTCTTGACTTTTCCTTTTATATCCTTTTTTGAGTAACAATAAATTGCTTTTTCTATTTTTACACATCTACGTTTTTTTCAATAAGCTGATAAATTTGCAGCCCCTGCTATGATTTGCCATGATTTATACACTCATGCAAAGAGTATGACAACACTTTTTATATAGCAAACCCAAATTAGATCATATAACAGATATATCACTTTGCACTTAATAATTTAAATCCTCAAGTGGACATCACTGCTCACACTAGTTTTATAGTCACAGGCTGGCTAAGTAGGTTCAATTTTAATGATTTTATCTGGTCAACAGCTTTAGGGTTAGGCACCTTCCTTGTATTATCTTTCTGTTTTTGATCTCAACAGCTCTTCATTACATGTATAAATGTTACTATAATTATGTGCATGGTTGAGTTATATCTCATCACACCCGGGGCACTGAAGTTAATATGCATAGAGATAGCAGCAACAATGTAGTGAGTTTTAGATTTTAGACTTTACCCACAAAAGTCATTCAGTACATGCGAAAAATTGTTGAGTAAAACAATTATTTACATAGGGGTCTATTCTCCCATTTGTGCCTAAATCCTTTTTTATGCGATTCGAGCTACGCGCATTTGAGTTACATGTATTCTCCCCTACGCACTTCGATTACACCTACAGCGCTTAACTTCAGAATGTAGGTGGCCTTATGGAAGAGGTGTGACTGATCCAAAAGAGAGGCAGACCCTGTACCGAGCTCAGTGATTATGGCTATCAGGAAAACATGGAACAAGGATTTTCTAATTAACCGTGAAAATCCAGTTGTCCATGGAAAACTCAAACCAGACTTTATATTTGAATTTGTCTCTGTAGTAGTAGGCTTATGTATGTCTGTGCCAATTACACGAAGTAATGCAGACATCACTTTTCTATTACTTATTCTAGCCACCATGACATTAAAGCTATGCAAACAAATTGGCGCGATAATGAAATTACAAATTAAGAATTTAGAGCTTCTCAACCAGCGCAATCAGAGCATTGAAAATAAGCCTCTCCTACACTAGCCTATTTGTTCCGTGGAAGACAAAAAAGAAGACAAATAAAGAGAACATTCTGGTCACACAAGAATAACAATCAAAGATAGTTTATACAATCTTATTTAGAAATTGCGCACTTGAAATCTCAAACTAGTCCAATGTCAGGTTTGCAACTAAAGGCATGGCAACGTCTCAACAAACAAAGGATTCTTACCCCGCACGCTGTCATCTGCCCACCCTGAAATCTTCTCAACAATCACTCAATTCCATATCCGTAGCCTATTATGTCCCATTTGATTTGAGCAACACATTAACTTGAACTTGAGCCTAGTACTTTGATATAATCAATTATCCCATTTACTGATTATGATTCTTCCCATGTCAGCTAATCTTTATTGGCAAAAATTGAAAAACAAATGGGCAGTGGCGGGGTTAGAACTGGGAATTGGGGTGGCACAGACATGTCCCTTTTATTCCTGGCAAGTTCTTAATCATTTTCCTTTATTGAAGCGTTTTCCAATTATCGTTATAAGCAACTGAAGACAGGGTTTCTCTCCATATGCAATCTAACAGCGATGAAATCATGGGCTAAATTCAGTAGGCTACAGTGGTGAAGTTAGAAGTGAGAAGTGGGTGCACAAAACATCCGTTTAAAACAATTATTAATCCTGAACTGTTCCCAGTCATTTTCATAAAAAACATAAGGTTCACTCCAAGAGCACTCCGCACTTAACAGGTGCTGCTTGTTCTCCCAAATTAGGTAAGATGACAATTATTCATCTTGATGCGTATTTGCTGTATTTAAATCAAAGTTGTTCAAAATTTCATACCTGTCGACTATCAAGCAAATAGCTTGAGCTGCTGGCTTTTTATAGCCTCATTCTACTTTTTTTTTTTTTAAATCAAAAACTGAGAGTGAAAGGAGATTATTCATTGGAACGCGGACCTGATCAATCAATGCGAAGCACTGACCTATTACTAAGTAAATTATTTTTCTGTAGCCTACTGGATTTCATTCATGATTTTATCACTGTTCGATCACATTTGGAGAGAAACCGTGTCTTCAGTTGGCAATTACGATAATTGGAAAACGCGTCAGTTAAGGAAAATGATTGAGAACTAGCCAGGACTAATTGTCATAAAGGGACATGTCTGCCCCATGGTCTAGAACTTATTCTAGAACCGCCACTGATGAGGAGTTAGAGGTATTGGTGAAACCAGTGAAGAGGAACCACGAGGCGTTGTATGGCAAGAGGACACTGAAGGCTGATCTGAGAAAGATAGCTGCGAATTGTTCTGGATGTGGCTTCGGTGGGGTGATGTGAGTGCAGTATCCCTGATTTTAACCATAAATGGAGAGATCTGTGGGGTGCTGTAAAAGCCAGGCTCTCTGCACACCTGAGAAGTCTGCACGCAACCATGGGTGCAGATCCTGGGGGGGATGGGATCTCTTCCTCTATCCCTCTCACGCAAAAGTGCAAGCAAATGCAGGACTGGAATTTTGGTTTGATTTTGAGGGCAAGGTGATGGTCTTATGTACACCCGTATTAATTATTTGCTATGTGTTTGTACTTTTGCAATTGAAATAATTGGAGAACAGGCTGTTGCGTAATATCGATGATTTTGTTTGATAATTTATTGTGGTTATGAGAAATGTAGAAATAAGGATGAACAATTAAGTAGTGAATGTCTCAAATTTTACCATGTTAAATAAGATAAAATAAATGTTAAAATTCGGCCTACAACCAACATCAAACGCAATATTCTATTTTGCCTTATATTGGTGCTTGATCTTAAGCACTTTTGAGGGCTATATTCACAGAAAAAGCACGTGAGCTAGGGGGTGAATACGCATAAGTGTTATTTGCCTGAGAAAGGCCCAGATTTTGGCCTTGCTCCGCCCGAAGTGCGTAACTGCCTTCGGGGAACGTAATGCACAGACTTGAGTCAAGGCGAGAATACGTAAAGGCTGAAAAGCGCATAGCTATGTGCTTTTTTCGACGTACGCGCGTGGGAGAATAGACCCCATAATGAACTGCTCCTTGATAATGAACAAGACCATATACAGACATAGGCCAGAAATCCCTGCTTATCAAAAAGCCACAGAAGAACCTTTTGCTCTGAAGGGAGGAATGCCCTCTACAGGTAATTTAATTTGGCTTTCTAGTGTTTGCAAATTATCTCCTCGTTTTACATGTTTGCAATCTACCTAAAAGGTTTTTTTTTTTTTCAGTAAACGAGTTTCCATGGAGCGGACATTCACTGAAATGAGAAAATAGTCTATTATCTAACAGCTATTTTCCGGTTCTTGCTGGGAAGTTGCTCACTGCATTTTCTCAAACAGTCTTTGTGTTCAGCTGTAAATACAGGGAAGCAAAATCGGCTTCAGCTGTCCGTACTGTTACTGAGGCAAATCAGACTGAGCAGAGATGGCCAGCGCACTCTCAGTGTTTTTAAATAAATGAAATGGGCACTGGATCTCAAATTGATTATTAAATAAAAAATTTATCTCTCTTTGCTTTGGCCCTACTCGACTAATGGTACCCTCCACGGCTGCCTTGCTTGTCAGTGCCTAAAAATGTCCCTGCCTGCAGATGTGGAACATTGTGGCACCTGCATATTTGGAGTTTTCTTATCAATAATCAACAACGGTCTGCATTAGTTTTAACAAACCTTAAAAGACAGTTTTCATTGGTCACTCGAAGTCTCTGAGACCCTGGTGGCTGCCTTCAATATTACGTTCTGCTTCTGAGTTTTTAACCCCATAAAACCTATGGGCCGATATACGCTTCTGTGAAATGCAGCTGCTATATTTAGACCTGTGGAATTTTGGGCCTATATTAATTCCAGTGAGATCACAAGGTTCCCAACAATTCAAAATATGTCCTGCTGAAGAACGGGGAAATGTGTAGAAAATGGTGTATAACATCTAGATATTTTCCTAGTGATGTAATACTGTATCTATAAAAACATGTCATCCTGGTTGGTTCTCTCAGTATGAGTGTGATGTACCTTTACTGAAGCGCTGCAACCAGCTTATTTAGAATAAGTACAGTATGTGACATTGTCCTACAGTATGAAAAAAAAGCTTTTTCTGACTTTGAACCTGCTTAAGGGAAAACTGAAGTGAAAAATTACAATTCAAGGGGTTTTAACACAACTCTGCAGCTATTTTTATGAGACTTTCCCTCTTACCAAAGTATAACCTGAAAGAGTAATCTTTCTGGGAATTGAAGATAAACAATGATGCCATCTTTGAGCTGCCAGTGAATCCTCTTATAAAACCAGAATCCCTGCCCTGTGAGCTCCGCCCATGGCTTTATCATCTGTTTCCCAATAATACAGCAAGACAATATGACTTGACGAAACATTTTATAAGTTACATTTTATATAGAAAATTTTTTACATACTAAGAAAGGTTATCATGACTTGGCAACATGTTGATTCTGATTCTTAACATTTTCAGCAGTGATGTCAGACTAAATAATGCTTACACAACCCCATTTTCGATTAATGGGACACTGTGTAAATGTAAGTAAAAATCGAATTCAGAGATTCGCAGGACACTTAAACCCTACTGTATATTTAATTGAACAGAACAACCACAGCATTTAACACAGTGTCCCAACTTTTTTGGAAATTATGTATAATGTTAAAGAGGAGTGAGGGAGACAACTTTAGTTCAGTCGGGTAAAATAATGTATTAGGGTTGAACACATCTATTGACATGCAGATGTAATGACATTTTAGTTTGATGGAAGGTTCTGCTCTGGAGGTGCTTTCAACAATGGCATTGCAAGAACAGACAACTGCATCAGTTGATGTAGAATGATCCGAGTTTCCTGCCTGAACTAGTTCCACTGATGTATTTTTTGATGCTGTAATTTGTTTGTAACAGGATTGTAGTTCATGCTTACCATAAGGCAGCTCAAAGTAGAGTGGGGCCCCTGCATTTAGGAGCTGAGAGACAAAATAAGAAAATGGAAGCTGTGTTTGGAGGTGAGTGGCAGGGAATGTTCTGTCATCTCTCACTGTGTCTGTGTCTCTCACTGAAATAAGAAGGGCCACAGGGAAGCTCAGGAGGTGCAGGTCAGACTTTCGTTTTGGGGGCAAAGAGAGTTCATCCAGTCTCCCACCAACAAAACTGCAGCTAATTGGGCAAAAATGACACTTGCTGTTTGACATTGTGTATCAAGTGTTAACAGCTGTGTACTTTGTTTTTGCCCTTGTCATCGTTGTAATAACCCCATTTCTGACAATGTTGGAGCAACATGGAAAATGCAAACTGAAAGAAAATTGATATGTGAATCACCCTCATTATTATTATCAATATTATTTAATTTTTTTAATTCATTCTTTCATTTATATATTTTTGGAAATATAAACACATTGCACATTCTAGAACAGTTGACATAGGGTTGTGTCACCCATCGTAGTGCGCCATCTTTCCCTTTAATGTCTCTGCAAGTAACTGTTTGTGGAATTGGGCCCGCCAATATTTCAAGTTTAATTGATTTTTTCCCTATTCCGCTATGACACGCATCTTAAGCTGTAGATGTGTTCACTGCCATATTCTGTGTTTCTTCTCCTCTTCCACCCTGGATTCTCAGCCATAGGAGGTGTAAGAACCCTTCAGTAACTTTGCCTTCAAACAGATAATAACTCCAAACCAGTCCCCATTCACTTTTCCTATTTGCCAGCCCAAACAGCAGAGAGAACGAACGCCCACCAGTTTTGGAGAGGAGCTGCTCATGCTGAAAACACAAATTTGAATGAGGGCAGCGGCACATTCACAGCTACAATGTGATAATAGGCCTAATTAATTTAATAAATTACCAATGGTTTTGACATGAGTCTTTCCAGGGTAGTGAATCATCCCTCAATGCTATGAATAAGACTTATAGCAAATGTCCGTAGTTTTATAAATGTATTATTGTCACAGTGGCTAGGAATGGGCTACTTGCCTTTTAACCTGTAATTAGAAACCAAATATTAATTTGCTCATTTGCGAGACTAGTCAGGAGAATGACTGACCAATTTGTTTTTATTTGGTATGATTCTTCATTGAGTCATAAAGTTACCTGGCATTTTCCCATCCACATTAACAATGACATAAAACATCATCATGCCTTTTGACAATTAAAAGGGGAGAAGAAATTCAGATTAAGCTTCTTATTGATTGCTGTACTATTTTTTGATAATTGTCATTCTTATTATCACATGTATTGCACTTTTATTGTCAATGTAGCCTATTGGTGATCTATTTGTTATTTCTATTTTTTTATTTTTTCAGTCATGATAGGCTTATGTCTTGGTAATGATAAATAAGTCAATGATTTGTTTGATTGTTAGTCAGGAGATCTTAAACTGGAACAGGCTGAGAGCAATTATGCAATTAAAGGTTGGCAGCCTCTACACCTCTGACGCCATGACACAAAAAATCTATCAGAAAATACCAGGGTGTTTGGGTTGAAGAGGTTAAAGCACCACTGTTATTCAACAGAAAGCAGGCTTGGGGTTGTACGTATGCCAGTTCCCCAGCGTATGTTGTTTCTAGCCATACTGATAAAATAAGCTACTACCACAGCAAAATGGCATCTCGTTGGAGGATTATTGGGAGAAGACACATCTGAATTATCCATTCTCACCATGTTATATATTGCAGAAGCATTTTCCCCACAGGGAAAACTGACTTCTGTGAGCTCGTTTTTCAATATACAAAATGGATGCACCAGATGCCACATATACAAATGTTGAAAAGAGGAGGCATGAGGCAGTATAAACTAAAAAAATGTTCTCTTCCTCTTTGGTGCATTTTGCCTGGTTGCCTATTGGTAACTGCCTTTGTGATCTTTGCATAAAAGGGTCCAGCTCTTCATCAATAAAGCTGTAGTTTGATTTTTTTTTCATGGAATTGAATTTGAACTACAATGCACTCTTCTATGCTTTTGGTAGTTCAATCAGTCTTGTACAGAGATTAAGAATATGTTTTGTGACAGCAGCTGTAATTTCCTGATTTAACTGGTCAGAAGTGAAGCTGTTTTCATGTGCATGTTGTTGCATGTCAGCCCCTCCCATGCCTAGGCTTTTTCTTAATTAATGTAATTGGCTCTAAAGGTTTAGCAGTGTCAAGGTTCCTGCAAAAAATGAAAGAAATAAGGTTGTAACAGTGACACATCTGTGTATAAATATTGCTTTCAAATGAGAACTGAGCAGTTATTTATTCCAACGTAAAGTGCACAGTTTGACTTCCTTTAAAGATGAAGGGCCCAAAAGAATTACTGACTGAGGCCCATTTAAACAAGCAATGCTGACAGATATCTTCATGCTGCATCTCCACCGATGCTGACTAGGTAAATTAAACCTTTGGCATGAGAAATATGCAATTACATTCTCGAGGGGGGGAACAATGAGACTTCTAACACAGGCAGGCATTGGTCCAAAACCAATCTCTGTAAAACCTCCAATTGGCATACAGACAAGCTTCCCTGCCGTTACTGGCAAATCAATCCGGCTTTAACACAAAGGATATTTCATCAACTTCAGAGCCACTGCTGCCTGCATGCAGCATGCTCTTTAGGATTTATAGATTTTCACGTTTAACTAAGTGGAAAGAAATACAACATCTAACAAGAGGAAGCTGTGACAAGATGAGATGTTAAAAAAGACAACTGTTGCAACTGAGAAGAATGTTTGTTTATGATAGATTTGAAAAGGGTGTTCCTGAGATCACAAAATGCATCATCATTTGCAGTCAAATTCTAACGGTCTATTAGCTTCCTTGATGTGATTGGTTAAATACTATGTCAATAGAATGATGGGGCATACTGTATAGAGAGAGAGAGATGCTTTTGCAATATTTTTATATTGACATTCATGCCAATAAAGAGAATTGAATTGAATTGAGAGAGAGAGAGAGTGAGTGAGTTTGCGAAAGAGTTGTCAAGATCTCTGAACCTCTTGCGACTCTCTGGGAACTGGGGCAGTGTTTCCAGTGCCTTCATTGTAATCAGAGAAAGCAGCTTAAATGTTGGCTCATCTCCCTCTTGTTGAGCAGGTGATCATATCGGTTCATCCTCACCCACTCTATAAATGTGTATTTGATCAATCTGTGACTACCATCTGCCATCTCCCTGAAAGTATGAGCGAAACAGCAAATCTTATATCTGAGGAAAGTAGAGAACTTGATAAAACTCCTTTCCTGAACTAATTTAATAGTGAATAATGAAAAACCACAAGAAAGATAACAATTGTACATAGGATATCTTTTATATGCTGATTTGAAGGAAAATGATTTTGCTCAGGATAATTTTGTCTCTTAGAATTTAAATCAATCAATCTGCCAAAACACTTCCTGTAGTGTAGGTGGTGACTTAAAAGCTTATCGTTTTTCAGTTTCTTCAGTCTGAAATTGATTCACACCGTCTAACTCTTCTTTTGTTGGAATTATTATATAGGCCCACTTTCTTTGTCTTCACCAGAATAAACAAAGAAGAGCTCTCTGAAAACGTGAAAGACATGGTGTTTTTTTTTTCACTTCAATTGTTGTACCTCAATGAGCAATTTAAGTGTTCTGCTTTCATACATGGCCACACAAAAAAAGCTGTGAAGTACAGCACAACTGTATCTTTGCCCTATCTCCTGGCCGCGGTCTTGAAATCAACACTCTCTCATCTCAGGCCGATCTCCCGGCCGCTGTCCGTGGTGCTGAAGCGCAATCTCGGTGCCGTCAGAGAACATGCCGCAGGAGGAATGCAGCTGCTGCTCGCTGCCCCACCTCAAGCGCCAAACCAGGAGCGCTTTCAGAAGCAGTTTGAATGCTGCGCGATCGAGTCCAGTGCTTTACTGTTTGATTTATGTATTGTTGTTGTGTTTCTTTTCTATTGATATTTGATGTGCATTTATATATATATATAAATATATATCATTTATGGAATAATGAGACAAAAATGCATCACCACTTGGTAATTGAACAGAATATTCAATGGAAGCATACAATGGCGCAAACAGAGTAATATGTACATGACTTTGTGCGGCATTATAATCTGCTGAAATTATTTCATGTCAGTACATTGTATGGTAGCCTACATTATTTAATATTATGATCCCATAGTTGTCTCAAATACCAGGGAAGCCCTTGCACTGCACCTGCTACTACGTAGACTAGAGAGAAGGAGAAAACATTACTGCCAATAAATGTAAAGAAACTTGACAAAAGACATACTAACTAACATGGTGATACACTCACAGTTGGACCAATCACCAGCCTCCCCGGTAGCACTACTAGTCTAACGCACAGGCCACTGTCACTATTCGCTGTACTTCTACCTCTCCTCATGATGATTTTGGTTTCGTACATATCTAAAGTAGATGATCTGTCATGATAACAAAAACCACATCATGAAAAACACATGTATGCTTGCTTAACATGCAGCCTGCAAGTGTCAGTTTGATTAACCTCTATGCAAAAATGAACTAAAAGGCATTAAATGCAAGTGAAGACAGTATAGAACAAGCATAAGCACAAAAAAAACTTTAAATACAGGCAGTGCTGAATTGAAAGTATAGGGAAAGCTGCTTTTAAGTAGCATAGGTGATGGATCTTTTTGTATTTGTTCTAAATGACAAATTATCCTGCATCCACACTCACATGCACAAAAAAATTGACCCAAAACTGAAAAATAAGCTTTGCACAAGTGTAGCCGCAGGTAAACTGCTCCGCTTCCGCATGTATGTGAGACAGGCTGTATTGATTAACATGGGCGCAGATTAAAAACGCAACAAAAGTGGTTGAGCAAAGCTACATGTAGTGTGCCCTCAGCTTCAGAGTCCCAGGGAATGCAGCCTCACCATGCTTCTTGAATATTTAAGGGGTGCGGGTACTTCTTCCAGGGTTGGTTCTTCACCCCGTTTTGCCTGTGTCATGCGGCAGCATGTCTGTCTCTATGCGGGAGTGTGCTATTTAAAATTCAGAATAATTTTTTTGCTCCAAGTGGCTCTGGACTAGTTGTAGCTTTGCTCCTTGCGTTTTATTTAGTTGTTTCCTTACAGCTTGGTTTTCTCCTTGTCTTTTTTGGCGGTGGCCGTCTGTTCCCGTATTTTACCTTTGCACTCTGGACAAAAGTAGTAAATGCTCTCTGTTCCCTGACTTCCCTTTTCTGCACTTGATCTCCAGTTTAGAGATTTGTAAAAATAATCTTTTTTTGTATAAAACATAATTTTATGTGATACAAATACGAAATTTAAAAATTAAACATCTTCTGCCATCTTTGAAAACTTTGTATGTAAAGTGTGCTTTGTTCCTTTACGGCTAGGGGCATGACTCATACTTTTTGACTAGTGATGATGTCAGATAAATCTTTAAAAAAAAAAGCATACACCAATTAGCTACAACATTAAAAGCATCTCTCTAATATGGTGAAGGTCCCCCTTTATGCTGCCGAAACCGCTATTATACTGATATCCGCTTGATTTCCCAAACTCAGGGATTCCCAGCAGAATATTTCCCTGAGTATCTCACACCCTGCAGCAGCTTGCTTTATTCTCACAGTGTATCCTGATGCCATCTCTGCCCAGGTAAACGGTGCACTCATACCCAGCCAAAGCTCATGATGTTAAAGGAAATGGGACTCGCCGCACCTGGCAACCTTCTCCAACTGCTCTAAGGTCCAGTTCAGACCGTCATATGCCAATTGTAGGTGATTGAGGGAGTGGACCAGGGTAAGAACAGGCACTCTGACAAATCTGCATTTACAAAGTGCTATAGATAGAAGGGTGCAATGCACTGTGTTCTGATACATTACTCATGCAAGTATAATTAAAATTCTCTGCAACTTCTGCCGCAATTGGCCTTCTGTCAGTTTGAACCAGACGAGATGGCCTTTATTTTCCTTTTGCATCGATGAGCCTTGGGTGCCCAACACCCTGTCACCAGTTCATGGCTTGTGCCTCCCTATCAGTAGGTAGTCCCCATTCCAACTGTAACTCCAGAAATCATGCAGCTCTTGAGATGCTCGAACCCAGTCGTCTAGCCATGAAAGTTTGGTCCTTATCAAAGTTATGCAGATCCTATCTTTCCCACACCCAACACATCAGCCATGAGAACCAACGTATCCCTCTTTAGTCTGTTTCCTGACTTAAACGTGCACCATTGTCACAAGATAATTTACGCTATTTTGCTTCATCTGTAAATGGTTTTGGCTTGTCGGAGTATACAATACAGTTTCTTTGCAATTCACAACCATCTTGGCTGTAAACATTTTTGACCTGTGGCTGCAAATACAAGAACCATCATATAACATTGTACTCTGCAAATTTAATTGAAGGGACTGAAGTTCACTGGAAAAGTTATGCTGTTATAGTGCAATCATCGTCCACTGCTCACTTTAAGCAACAGAACAACTCAACAGCTGTTAAAGCAGAACTTCATGGTACCTTTTTTTAGGATTTAATCTTTGAACGTATGACCTACTCTCAGACCAAAATCAGTCTGTTAGACACTTTAATTACACTTCCCTTCCGTGATGATATGTAAACACTTGCCAATCCAGATGTGAGACAGGGTGAACACTATCTTAATTGGAAAATGTCCCTTGTAGCATAAAAGAAAGGCCAAAGAGTGGAGAGTTTCCAATTTAATAAATAAGTTGCTGTTTAATTAATGATTTAGCAGCCTTTTAACCTGAAACTCTTGCTGGAGAGGTAAAAGAAAGTTTATGGGGGAGAGTGTGAGGTTACTGGAGGGTGGTAGGAGGTGTGAAGATTCGTTATCGGTTATGAAACAGGCCCTTTAGTCGAACAGCACAGCTGCTAACAGTTCCTTTTAATTTCTCCAGATGCTATACCCTATTTGAAGTTATATTGGTGCAGCAGGTGTTGGAGAAATTTACAAGGGTGAAATCCATCACAAAACATGCGTTTCACTGAAGGCCACCCTGCTGTTTTGCAGGCAAATGCTTGCCAGAGTGTCTATGGTCACATTATAGGCTTCTTGGCTTGGAATTGATGCAGTTCCACTGAGAACAGTGCAGGGGGTTTGTCAGGACCTGGGGGGGCATAGTTTTTCGTTCCTGGCAGTGAATAGTCCTACATACATACAGCCCCTGTTCCCTCAGCTCCCTTCTCTCGACAAAGCGGGGACAGAAACACGGCCACCTGCTGCCAAGATGCCTGTTGTGCCACCTGTGGGAGAGATGGAGACATCGGTGGGAGCCGCACTTTTTTGTCTCCCACTCAGTGGGGAACTGTCAGTCACCTCCATAGCCGGTACCTTGCAGAGGGGCCCCGCTGACTGATTATCGGGGAGGTGAACACAGCACGTGATGCATGTCGTTCTCTCTCAGCTCCCAGAAGCTCCCCTTCCAGGCTCTAGGTGTCTATTGTTTTATTTTGCCACTGTCATTAATCACCATGGCAGTTGAGTCAATCGGTTCTGTACTTCAGTGTTGACACACACTGTGCATGTATTCTGTACACTGCCAGTTACACTCCTGAAGGCACTGAGGAAAGCAGAATACGTTGTCTTTCATGGCACTATAATGAGCTTATTGTGGAGTTAATTATAATTAAGCGGAGCACTTTTCTTTCTCTTATTATGCAAGACTGTGCTAAGGGAAAACAGCATTATTTTACCTGAACAAAGAAAAATAAAAGCATTTCTCAATTCCACTGATAGTGTCGGGCTAAAAGTAGTGGCTAGTTTTCTTCTCTTTCAAAAACAGAGCTTTTTACATGTTTTACAATGGATACAATGGATACATTAGTCAAGTAGTACCATTAAAACTCAAAAATGTTGTTAACCAAGCTTTCCTGCAATGGATTCCATGGATTACTGTTAACTGTGAGGTAAAAAAGAGACTGCTTGTCATCACAATGAAATTTGAATAAAGTTTTGTTTTAGCTTTATAAAGGGGTATACACCCTGGTGCAAATGAATTGAAACAAGCTGCATTTTTTGCTGTCTTTGATATTAATTCATATTGCTCCAGCAATAACCTCTCTATTTGTCTTTATTTTTGCATTTTTTTTTCAGCAGGACAAAATCATACTGCATCAGAAATCTCATAATTTTAGGGTATGCGATGTAAAAATTGTGCATATGCGGTTATGACATGAATTGGTATTGCACAACGTATTTCTCAGTTATTTGTGGTCATTTATTTCCTTGGCTAGTTAAATGTGAATCAGGAATCACATGTGATGGATGTGCCCCCGAGAAAGTGCCTGAAGATTATGACTTTGCACAAACACATCAGCAAGTCTGACAGGGATATATCAAGTATAGTTGATGTCAGTCTTTCAGTCTAAGAAACTGAGGTGGTCATAGTATGTATGATATGAGTAAATGAATGTGATTCATAATAAAATTCCAGTTGAAATTTGCAAAAAAAAAAAACAATTATTCACCTTTTTCTCAGATTGTTTCAATTAATTTGCATGAGGATGATTTTCTGTGAAAAAGTATCCGCCACTTCCCAATTTCCTCTGTTTTCACTTGTCACATTTAAATATTTATTATCAACAAAAAGATTTCTTAAACCTTTATTAAACCAGACAAGTTCCATTGAGAACATGTTTATCTTTTTCACGGAGGCCCTGGAAGATATGCCAGGTAGAGCCAATTCAGCTAAGGGGGGATAAACTGGGTAGAGCCCCCAGAACATTTTGAGCTTCAGGGCCATGCTCAAGGGCCCAACAGCAGAATTCCTCTCAACTTCATCTCCTCAGAAGGAATTTGCTTCACCAGGGGCTTGAGCCAGAAGCTCTTTGTTTACAACTCAAACAACCTACCACTGGGCCACTCAGCGGTTTTCGCCTTGCAGCTCTCTTTCTTATTGTGGAATCGTGAACACTGACGTTCACTGAAGCTTGTGAAGCCTGCAGTTCTTTATTTTTTAGTCTGAGTTCTTTTGCGACCTCCTGGGTGCTTCGTTGATGCACTCTTGAAAGAATTCTGACAGTCAGGCCACTCCTGTGAGCGTTCAGCACTGTTCCCAGTTTCTCTGTGAGTAAGAAATGGCTCTGACCATGGCCTGCAGGAGTCCCAGAGCCTTAGAAATGGATTTGTAACCCCTAACTGATAGATTTCAACAACTCTGTTTATCCTCAGGTCTTGAAATTCTTTATATTGTAGCATCATGTGCTGCTTTTTGCCTACTTCACATTGCCAGACAGGTTCTATTTAAGCGATTTTTAAATTCAACAGGACTGGTGATAATCACACTTCGATGTGTCTGATAATATTAAGCCCAATAATCGATTTGATTTCTATAATTGATTAATTTAGAAACAAATGGCACAATTTTACACATGGTTAGGTAGGGTTGGATACCTTTTTTTTCCTTCAGGAAACAAAGTAATCATTTAAAAACTGCACTTTGTGTTAACTCAAGTTACCATTATCTTATATCAATATCAGCTTGATTATCTGAAACACGTTAGTGGGACAAAAATTCAAAAATAACAGAAATTTATAAGGGGCAAATGCTTTTTTCGTAGCACTGTTTCGTCAGATGAGAAAAAAATTTAGCTTTTTGGCAACAAACATCAAAGGATGGCTTAGCATAAACAGAATGAAAACCATTCAGAGAAGCACCACATGCTGTACCCTCTGTGATATCTGATACCTTCAATTTTGTGGGGCTGTTTTTCTTCCAATGGCTCTGGACAACTTATTGGGATATATGGTATCATAGACTGCATCAGTATACCACACATCCATCCATTGCCTTAACCATTTCTTCTTTACTGGGGCTGTGGGGAAGCTGGAGCCTATCCCTGCTGACTACAGTTGAAAGGCGGGGACACCCTGTACAGCTCGCCAATCCATTGCAGGGAATACACACACCTCACACACTCACACCTGCGGGCAGTGAGAAGTGAAAAGAGTCAGTCCACGATTCAAATTGTATTTGGAAATGAATGGGCGTTGTGATCTCATGGCCAAAAGGGAGGATGACCATCCCAACTGTTATCAGTGACATGTTCAACAGCTAACATCTGTCATGGTCTAAGGCTGCAGTAGTTCCCTAGGCATGCTCAACTTGCCCATCTGTGAAGGCAAAATTGATGCAGAAGGGTACACATGCAATTTGTGCCCTCCAGATGTCAATTTTTTTCAGGGACGGCTTGACTTATTCCAGCAGGGTATCACCGAGCCAACGTATTATAACAGTGCAGCTTTGTTGTCACAGAGTGCGCATACTGCCTGCAGCCCAAGCCTGTCTCCATCCAAAAACAAGGCGGATTATGACACAAAGACATAACAAAGGAGACCCTTGACTGTTGACTGAATAAGTACTATATTAGGCAATAACGAAAAAAAATTCTGTGTTCAAAACTCTAGTAATTAATGTCCTCAGCTCCAAAACGACCTCTTTGTACTATGAGAAAGAGAGCTTATTTCACGCAGCAGTGAAAACATTTTAATATTTTATTTGTTGTGTTGTGCTGTGCAGTCCTGTGATGATTCACTCAGGGTCTCAGTTCATCTTTTCTCTCAATGTCTAATAAAAAAGCAAAATCTGTTAATTTGTTGTATATATTAAATGTTATTGTGATAGAGTTATTTTTGAAAAAGTAAATACTTCATAAGAGGCCATATCTCATTATCAGTAAAGAGTGAAAATTAAAATGATAAGTAATATGACAGACAACAACAGTGTCTAACGTAACCAGGCAAGATGCACTTACGAAGAGGTGTGCATTTTTTCAGTCAATTCTATTGTAAACCTTTCTCAGAAATGATTACTTTTACTGGATTCTTTGTGTCCTGACTAATCTATTTGTCGATAAAAGCTCTCACTATGGTGTCAAGGAGCCCCAGAGCCTTAGAATGGCATGTAACCCTTTCCTGATTGATAAATATCAATTTTGTTTCTAATCTGTTCTTGAATTTCTTTAGATCACAGCATAATGTGCTGCTTTTTGACTACTTCACATTGCCAGACAGGTTCTATAAATATCTGTGTGATGTTTAGATTCAACAGGGCTGGCAGTAATCATGCCTTTATGTGTGTAGTGAAATTAAAGACATTTATAAATTAAATAAAACTGACTAATTTACAAAACCCAAAACCAGAGAAGTTGGCACGTTGTGTAAATCTTAAATAAAAACAGTATACAATGATTTGCAATTCCTTTTCAACTTATATACAATTGAATACACTGCAAAGACAAGTTACTTAATGTTCGAACAGGTAAACTTTATAATTTTTTGCATATATTAGCTCATTTGGAATTTGATGCCTGCAACATGTTTCAAAAAAGCTAGCACAAGTGGCAAAAAAGACAGAGAGAGTTGAGGAATGCTCATCAAACACTTATTTGGAACATCCCACAGGTAAACGGCTAATTGGGAACAGGTGGGTGCCATGATTGGGTATAAAAGCAGCTTCCCTGAAATGCTCAGTCATTCACAAACAAGGATGGGGCGAGGGTCACCACTTCGTGAACAAATGCATGAGCTGATTGTCGAACAGTTTAAAAACAACATTCCTCAACGAGCTATTGCAAGAAATTTAGGGATTTCATCATCTACGGTCCGTAATATCGTCAAAAAGTTCAGAGAATCTGGAGAAATCACCGCAAGTAAGCGACAAGGCCAAAAACCAACATTGAATGCCTGTGACCTTCGATTCCTCAAGCGGTACTGCATCAAAAACCGACATCAGTGTGTAAAGGACATCACCACATGGGCTCAGGAACACTTCAGAAAACCACTGTCAGTAACTACAGTTCGTCGCTACATCGGCAAGTGCAAGTTAAAACTCTACAATGCAAAGCGAAAGCCATTTATCAACAGCACCCAGAAACGCCTCTGGCTTCGCTGGGCCCAAGCTCATCTAAGATGGACTGATGCAAAGTGGAAAAGTGTTCTGTGGTCTGGCAAGTCCACATTTCAAATTATTTTTGGAAACTGTGGACGTCGTGTCCTCCGGACCAAAGAGGAAAAGAACCATCCGGACTGTTATAGGCGCAAAATTCAAAAGCCAGCATCTGTGATGGTATGGGGGTGTATTAGTGCCCAAGGCATGGGCAACTTACACATATGTGAAGGCACCACTAATGCTGAAAGGTACATACAGGTTTTGGAGCAACATATGTTGCCATCCAAGCAAGGTCTTTTTCATGGACGCCCCTGCTTATTTCAGCAAGACAATGCCAAGCCACATTCTGCACGTGTTACAACAGCATGGCTCCGTAGTAAAAGAGTGCGGGTACTAGACTGGCCTGTCTGTAGTCCAGACCTGTCTTCCATTGAAAATGTGTGGCGCATTATGAAGCGTAAAATACGACAACGGAGACCCCGGACTGTTGAACAACTTAAGCTGTACATCAAGCAAGAATGAGAAAGCGTTCCACCTGAGAAGCTTCAAAAATTGGTCTCCTCAGTTCTCAAACGTTTACTGAGTGTCGTTGAAAGGACAGGCAATGTAACACAGTGGTAAAAAGGCCCCTGTGCCAACTTTTTTGCAATGTGCTGCTGCCTTTAAATTCTAATTTAATGATTATTTGCAAAAAAAAAAAAGTTTCTCAGTTTGAACATGAAACATCTTGTCTTTGCAGTGTATTCAATTGAATATAAGTTAAAAAGGATTTGCAAATTATTGTATTTTGTTTTTATCTATAATTTACATAACGGGCCAACTTCGCTGGTTTTGGTTTTGTAGTAACTAAGGCAATTGCCCTCTCACATAGGGCCAGGTAGGGCTGGATAGCTTTTTCCCTTCCATAAATAAATCTTTTTTAAAACAGCATTTTGGGTTTATTCGGCATTTCTTTGTCTCATATCAAAATTGGTTTGTTTATCTGAAGTATTTAAGTGTGGCGAATGTAACATTGGGGAGAGGGCAAATACTTTTTCATTCCACTGTATGCCATCCATTTTCATTCAATTTGTATTTCAGCATTCTGGCACAAGACAAATTGCTTAGTCTGCTACATGCTGAAATTGTCTTATTAATCAATGACTCATTTCATAATTGAACTAATTTACCTTCAGAGATTCTTATTGCGTTTAAACCAGAGCACAAGGATTTAAAATGTTTGCACTTCACCCACTGCCGGATGCGGCGATTATTAAGTATTAGAATTTTTTGTATTATTATATCTTTAATAATTATTATTATTAGTGTCGTTGGTATTGTTGTCATTTTTTATGTGTGCAGCCTATTTTCTTCGTTTGAGTAATCTGCCAATTCCCAAACCAAATCCTAATCCCCTACCATACTCCATTGATGAAACACAAAATTTGCACCCATATTCATATCACATTCAGGAGAGGCAGCTTGATAACTACAATGGCTTCTACAGAAACAGGCAGGTTGTTTATTTCCTGTGAGAATCTGCCTTTTCATGTGTGCTTCTCTGAGCCCATTTAGGGAGATTCCCTGGAGGCGAACTACCTCTGCTGGGTCTAGTTCCTCTGTCAGAGCATGTGACCTTCAAGGCTGATGTCATTTCACACAGTGGGAACAGCTGCATCTGCACTACAGTCTGACTAAGGAAGCCATGTTCTCCTGTGTGTTCCCAGAGCGCTAAACAGCCTTCCATCCACTAAACCTGCCTCTCACTAAGGACCCAGGTGAGCTCATTTCATCGAACGTGACTCTCATGGCCTAGACTCTTGCTGAATCTAGTGACCAGCTGTTTCCAATGTTCCTGTGGAAGTTTATAGCCTGCTGTTCTGTGTTATGGTCCTATTTTTATCAACTGGATGCTCCAAATTTAGTCAACATTTAGCAACCATAGAGCTACACTGTGGATCTCCCTCTCAGATTAGTTAGCAGTTACTGATACACTCAGAAATTTCAAGAAGCAAAGTAAAACAAATGTTTTTACAATTTACTTTAAATTAGGAGGAGATAAATTGCTTTAAATGTATTCCGTGTTTTTTTTTCTTTTAGTTCGGTATATTAAAATTGTATTGTTATCCTTTTTCACTATTCTGTTTATTGTTTCACCATTTTTATTTCTTAGTTTTTATGCCTTTTTCTGTGAAGCACTCAGCACAAGATGTACTTGCAGATAAATACATTATTATTATTATTCTTTTGTCCTTATGAAAGCTGTGTAAACAAAAATACTGCTTGGAAACACATGAGGAGAAAGCAAAAAAGTTTACTGCAACTGTAATTATGATTCAATGATTGTGTCGCAATTTTCTGAATGTAGGGGCCAGGGGCAGATCACAGAAAAGCCAGATCGGTACTTTAATAAATAAACAAGACAGGAATCAAAGGCACACTCAAAGAGGATTATCAAAAGACAATCTGAAGTCATGTAGGAGCAAACTGGAAGGCAGGAGGTCAAGCTAGGCATAGTCAAAAGGACTGGTCTGAGGTCAGTAACTGGGATGGCAAGTCGAATGAACCAGGGCACGCTCGGCAGGTGCGCACCTTCAAACTGGGATGAAGAAGGGACTGTTTTTTTGTTTGTTTATTGTTTTTTTAAGCTTCAACACCAAAGATGGAGGATGGAAACCAGAAACGTAAATACACAAAGACAACAATTAACAATGAGAGAGACAATCTGTGCAAAACGTGAAGGGAACACAGGACACAGGATTGATAAGTCATAAGTGGAACATCTTGGAAAAAATGGATCCCGTTACATCTGCTATAAAGCTAACACACTGCTCCACAGTAAGAACATTATACCGACAGTCAAATGCAGTGGAGGTAATGTGATGGTCTGGTGCTGCTTTGCTGCTTCGGGATGTGGACGACTTGTCATAATTGAAGGAGCCATGAATTCCACTCTCCACCAGGAGGTCTTGAAGGAGAATATCCGGTCGTCTGTTCATGACATAAAGCTCAAGCAGAGTTTGATTATGCAGCAGGACAATGATTTAATGTGCACAAGCAAGTTTGCCTCTAAATAACTCAAAAGAAGCAAAATAAATGCTTTGGAGTTGCTAGACAAATTCCTGACTTGAATTCAATTCAGAGGCTGTGGCATGAACTTAAACAGGGATTTCATGTTTGATAACCCTCCAATGTGGCTGAATTAAAACAATTCTGCAAAGAGTGGCCAAAATTCCACAACAATGATGTAAAAGTCTTGATTGCCAGTTATTACAAATAGACAATTGCAGCTGTTGCCACCAAAGATGACACAACTGGTTATTAGGTTTAGGGGGGCAATTATTTCTGAGGTTCTGAAAACCTCTATACGTGCAATAAATAGAATGATCGTTTAACTGTTGCATTCTGTTTACTCTTTGTTTTATATTCAAATCAGTTGGGTAATCTGAAATCAGGATAGGGGCAAATCCTTTTTCACAGCACAGTAGGTGTGCAGATATTTTCATCCTACCTTTTACATTCTGAAAATCAATGAAAGTATCTGCGGGATTTTCTATGTGATTCCATATCTGATTCTAAAAACCATTAATAACACTCAGACTGTAAGCTGAGCCAGGTCTAACAAACAGGGGCAAGGGTTTACCAGAGTGAGTTCCCACTGCAGGGAGATGGTGCAGACAGATATCATCCTCATGTGCTGACTTTGGGTCACATTCATCATTTTGGCAAATAAATGCCTGGGGCAAGGCTTAGAGTGGTATTAGATATTGTTTTAGGGCATCCTGTTGAGGTCTCTTGTCCTCTAAAAGCAAAGCATGTTTGCCCAGGACAGGGATAAAGTACCATCGACCACGTTGGTTCTCCCTTATTAGTGTCAAAGCTTATTGAGACACTGCAGGTGAAAAGTCTACGCCAAGACTCACCTGGCCATGTATTTCTGGTCTGATTTGTGCTGTACAAATGACTCCACATCCTGTGCGCGTGATGTCTGGTCCCTGATAATTTTCAGCAGCATTGCCTTTTCTCTTTATTTTAGGAAAGAGGGAATGCTTCCTCTGAACATCACCTTTATTAATAGTGACAGCAGCCACATCAATCAGTGATCTAACCAGGAGGAATGGTCACCTCAGACCACGCAGTCTGTCATAACTCATTCACAACAGTGTATTAAAGTATGTCACTATATCACCTCCATTTAAAAAATAACCAAATCTGTCAAGTTTGAGGTTGTAACATGAACACATCTAATGAAGCAAAGACAACCAAAAAAGCAGGAGTGGACAAGCAGGAGGGCATCAAATTACCATTTGCACTGCATATATATGAATAAGCTGATATTACTCTCCTGCTTTAAAATTTTAAACTAATCATCCCAGTGGTTAGGACTTTGGAGTCCCAAACAATCATAAATTATTTTTATGTATATGATGTCAGCCTGGCCAGTATACTGCTGCCGGGGGCTGAGGTAGTGTGAAAAGTTGACCAAATATATATAGGAAGTGTAAATTGTGAATAAAATCAAAATGCAATGACTTCCAGATCACATGAGCCAATATGTTATTTACAGTAGAACATAGATAACACTTCAAATGTTGAAACCGAGACGTTTTACATTTTTATCCAGAAAATGAGCTCATTTCAAATTTTCCAGCTGCAACAGGTCTCAAGAAAGTTGGGACATAGGCAAAAAAGGCTGGAAAAACAATTAATATTTAAGAGAATCAGCTGAAAGAACATTTTGTCATGGTTTGTGCATAAGCTTTTTGCTTTCTTTGTTACTCTTGTCCCTGACAACATTGCATTCTTTCCCCATCGGATTTTTCACCCAGCTGGCTGATTATTCCTGGGCGGTGCTTCCCCGGAGTCTATATAAGCCGGAGGTCTGCCGCACCTCCTTTGCTGGAGTGTCTGCATTTTAGTTATTCGCCTCAGCTGCAGATATTTGTAATCAGGGTTAGTTTGACTCTTATATTCTCTACTATTTCTGGGAAGCACTGCTTCTTTAAGTATATACATGCACTATTGTGTGGTGCTTTCTTGTCTCGTATTTATTGAGATTTATTTTCCTATATATAGGCTCGCATTGTTCCCGGCAGTAAGTAATCTCGTGTTTTCAGAAACATGAGCCTTGGTCCTTCCATTTTCTCAATCACTTTCTGCTGTGCTAGGCTCCGGGCTTGGTACACCTCTGCTGGCCGCCGCATCTGAACTCCACTCTACCAACCTTAACACATTTAGCAAGTAATTCACTGGCATCAGGTGTGTAACATGAATGGCTTTAAAAGGGATGTCTTAGAGAGGCTGAGTCTCTTAGAAGTAAAGATGGCCAGAGGCTTTCCAATCTGTGAAGGCTTATGTAAAAAAATTGTGGAATACTTTTAAAACAATGCTCCTCGACGTCAAATTGCAAAGATTTCGAAGGTCTCATCATCAGCAGTGCAAAAGATCATGAAAAGATTTATCAAAACTGGAGAAATCTCCAGTGCATAAGGGACTAGGGCCAAAGACCTTTACTGGAACCCGTGATCTTCCGGCCCTTAGATGCCACTGCATCACTCACCAGCATGACTCTGTCATTGACATTACTAAATGGGCCCAGGAATGCTTTAAGAAACCACTGTCTGTAAACACAGTCCGCCATGCCATTCACAGATGCCACCTAAAACTTTATCATGCAAAAAGCGCCTGCCTGCAGTCCTGATCTTTCACCGATTGAGAACAGTTGGCGCATAATTAGACGAACGTCTGTCAAAGGAGTCCTAAAACTCTACAGCGGCTGGAAGCCTATATTAAACAAGAGTAGGATTAAATTCCAATGGCTAGACTCAAGAAACTTGTCTCCTCAATGCCCAGACACCTCCACTTTTTGTGTTAATAAGAAGAGGGGATGCTACACCATGGTGAACGGGCCCCTGTCCCAACTTTTTTGAGACCTGTAGCAGCCATCAAATTTGAAATGAGCTCATTTTGTGGATAAAATTGAAAAATTATCAGTTTCAACATTCGCCATGTTATCTGTTCTACTGTGAATAAAATACTGGCTGGTGTGATTTGAAAGTCATTGGGCCTCATTCACAAACATATGGAAGCATGTAGTTAACAAAATTAAAATGAAATTGCAATGTCAGAAATTCATTTACAAGATACAAGAGCATCATTTGAATCATAATGAAAATGCAAATGTAATCCTCCACTTTGCATTTTCATTTTCCAGTCCATGTGTGCAATTTTTATAATCATTGGAAAATGAAAATACATTCCTCATTTATATTTGCATTTTCGAGAAATGCCCAGCAATATCACTAACAAAACGAAAACGCTAATCGTATAAAGCAAATACATTCTCGGAAATGCTTTTCTGTTTTCGAGAAGCACGCGCATGATTATTGTATCATCACGAAAATGCTAAAGTAATCCTGCACATTGCGTTTGGATTTTCATGTCCATGTAGGCACTATTTTCATTTGCAAGACGCGCCCCGCACTATCTCTAACACAAGCACTAACGCTGCGGGAATGTCTCACTCCGGCTGCCCCCGAAAACCTTAACCAAAAACTTTAATCTTGGTTAAAGTTTTTGTGGACGAACGCCGGCGCCGCGGATGGAAAAAGTGGCGCCTACGTCTCGCAAACCCTTCGGGGCGAGACAAATTCTAAATCGGAAACGCTAATCTCATAAAACAAACACATTCTCGGAAAAGCTTTTTCTTTTTCGAGCGGCAGACGCGATATCTGTCACATAATTAAATCGTTAACGCAGTTCGCTGCTTTTCTTTTTCACTCTCGTGACAGACTGCCGTGCCTGGCTTTGTATTTGTTTTAGAGGTCCTACGCGCTTTTCTTAACAAAATTAAAAATAAAATACCCTCCCTAGTTGGGTGTGCCCTGTCGATGAGAAGGTGGAACTTCCTCCACAATTTGGTAGGGATTGGATATTAACAAATACAATCGATCTCTTTGGTGATCAATTAGGGCGAAACTGCTGCTACACGCACGTTTATGTCATTGCACAAATGGCAACTTAAACAAGTAGACATGGTCTAAAACAGGGGTCCTCAATCTTCCCAGAAAGGGCCGGTGTGGGTGCAGGCTTTCAATCTAACCAAGCAGTCACACACCTGACATCACTAATTAACCCCTAGAGTCTTTGCCAAAGTCCTTGATTATTAGAAAAAGATGTGTAACTGCTTGGTTAGATTAAAAGCCTGCACCCACACTGGCCCTTTCTGGGAAAGATTGAGGACCCCTGGTCTACAACATCCCCCGCCAATCGTGCGCTTCTTATTTTCGAACTCGACCAAAGCCTTTATGGTCTGAAGCTACACACCAAATTTGGTTTCTGTATCTGTGGTAGTTTCTGAGTAAAGCTGTCCCCTTTATCTCAGACGGACGGACGGACGGACGGACGGAGGTCAAACCTATATCCCCCTCCCACTTTGTGTTGGTGGGGGATAATTTCATTTTGAATTTGGAGTGAAAGGACAGTTTGAAACAGTTAGAGCTGAGAGAGTGCCAGATTCATCCTGGTCGCTTGTATTCTGCTGTTGCAGAAGAAAGGCTTGCGAAATCCATAGATCTATGATTTCTCTTATTATACCGTAAAGTCACTAATAATAATATGTTGCCGCAATCTTTGTCATGTTTTTCATGAATGGTAACATAGTCAGACTAAAATTGCAATGATCCTGCTCTCGCACTCAGTTAGCCCCCACGTACGCTTGAACTACACTCGCTTCCACTCAAATTGTATGCCAATACTCGATAATTCAATGGTTGGACAGATTATCAGTACGTTATTTTTTGCAGGTTCATAGGCCTACGGTCCTCCCCACCGGTGCTGCATAAGTAGCTACTTCTGTGGCTTTCTTCACAATTTTGGAATAACAGGACCACTTATATATCAATACATCAGTGCCCATACTTCTCTTCTACCTTAGTTGCTGCTACATATAAGGGTTGCTGGGTACCAAACACATCTGGTCATGAATCGCAGGCGTGCACTTAGCTGCGGGAGAGAGACGCATCTTGCTGCAAGCATAGTGTTACCACATAAAAACAGATGTGCGAAACTGATCGCAATCTGGTCAAGTTAAGTGGACTGGAAGCAAGTTATATGCTATAGTTGTTTGTAATGTTTGTCATCTAGCAGGGAAGTAGTTAGCTAGCTAATTAACATCGTGTTTGTCTGACAATGTTAGTGTTATGTCCAATAACACACGAACAATAGTTGTGCTCTCACGGTACTTTATTGTACATCGCCTTTACACTGCACTGCGTAACCAGGTTGTTCTCATAAGTGACGTCACGCTATCGTGACCCCGAGCTGTGGCTTAAAGCCATACACCACATTTACCCCCCCCTTCACAATGAAGTGCAAAACCGACTTGAAAAGTGCAAAATAGTGCGAAGGCACATTAACATGCAGGGAATGACTTTAAATCACACAGAGCATCCTGCTGATAGTAGCTTAAACTACCTAGGCCTGACCATGAGCCTGGTTAATGTAAACATTGAATAGGCATTAATATGTGTAGCCTGACTGGATAAACTGGGTAGACTGCCAGTTTACCCACATAGCCTTGTGGATTATTCTGCCACGTGACAGGCTATGCACTTAAGTAAAGTCAACCGTGAACTTTAAACATAGTCCTTAAGGTAAGGAGGTCTCCGGCGGACCCAAGCCGGGCGCGGCTCAGGATGCAGGGGTGCAGCCGGTGCATCCCGTTCTGGTGGGTCTGCTGCGAGAAAGTCCCAGTCCGCATCCATGTGACTTGGATCCGCCGCAACTTCCTGGTCGGAAGCCGACGGTGGAGAGACTCGTCTGAGGCGGCTGGCGTGCCACCGTGAGCCATCTGCCGACGGAAAGTGGCCGGCCCCAGCTGCCCCGTAATCTGCCGTGGTGCTGACCAGAACGAGAGCAGCTTGTGGGATCGGCTGGGTCTGCGAATCCGGACCCAGTCTGACACTGCAAGTGTGGGACATCTCACCCGACGCACCCTGTCGAAGTGCTGCTTCAGGCGGTGCTGTTTCTCTGCCACTCTGGCGCTGGGTGATGCTGTTACCGCTGGAGTGTTTTGCTGAGGAGGCCGAAGACGATCCAAGGGAAGTTGGAGTTCACGTCCCAGCATAAGGAGAGCTGGAGAGCAGCCGGTCGTTGCATGAGGCGTCGCTCTGTAGTGCAGCAGGGTGTTCTGCAGTGCTGCCGGGAATGGGAGATTATCAGCCAGGTGTGCTCTTAGTCCATTCTTGATGGTCTGGTTAAACCTCTCCACGCCACCGTTAGCTTGTGGGTGGTACAGGGCAGTCCTGACATGTTTGATCCCCCTCCTCTCCACCAAGGAGGCGAAATCCGCCGAGATGAACTGGGGGCCATTGTCGGTGGTGATGGTGTCAGGCACACCCCAGCGGGCAAAGAGGGAGGAGAGAAAGTCAGTGACCACCTGGGTGGTTACAGACCCGACAGAACACACTTCAGGCCATTTGGAGTGAAGGTCGTAGGCCACTAGGAGGAATCGTTGGTGCTGGGGAATGCCGTGAAGTTCCCCACAGATATCCAGCTGGATGTGGGACCATGGAGCGGCCGGCCACGGGAGGGGCTGCAGAGGTGGAGGCGGGGTCGGGCCCATCTTGCCGCTGGTGAGACAGGCTGTACAGTCTTTCACCATCGTCCCGATGTCCCTGTCGATGCCTGGCCACCAGACTAAGCCCCTGCAGCGCTGTTTGACTCTGACTAAGCCCAGGTGGCCCTCGTGGACCATGGTCAGGATGCGCCCTCGCAGGGCGCTGGGAATCACTGCACACAGCCCCCTCGCCACGCAGTCATCGTTCCAGCAGGAGAGGTCTTGCCTGACGCGGTGGTAGGGCGCCAGCTCCTCTGGCACCTTGGCAGGCCATCCCTCCTGGATGAAGGTGCGGAGCTGAGAGAGAGTTGGGTCCTGTGCAGACGCCATCCGGAGATCCTGCAGGGATACGGCAGCCTGGAGGGGTTCGTGCAGCATGAGGACCAGGTCCGACTCAGAGTGGTCGTTGACGGTGTCGGGCGCTGGGATAGGTGTGGCTCTGGAGAGCATATCGGCCACGACATTGTCTCTGCCTGGTGTGAAAAATGTGGTGAAATTGTAGGCCTGTAATCTCTCTGACCACCGGTACAGGCGAAGCGGTTTATGCCCAGATCCAGATGTGGCCAGGAGAGCTGTAAGGGCCTGGTGATCCGTCCGGAGGGTGAAGTGTCGTCCATACAGGTACATATGCCACCGTTCGCATGCCCAGACGCAGGACAGGGCCTCCCTTTCCCCCACAGAGTACTTCTGTTCAGTTGGGGTGAGTGACCTTGAAGCGAACGCCACCAGGCGGTCAGTCCCACCCTGGAGCTGGGACAGGACGGCACCGATGGCGGTGTTGGAGGCGTCGCAGGTCACAAACGTGGGACTCTGCAGGTCAAAATGGGCGAGTACAGGAGGGGAAGTGAGCTGTATCTTCAGTCAGCGAACTGCAGCAGAACACTCAGGCGTCCAGGACCAGGGCATGTCCTGTTTGAGGAGGGCGCGCAATGGGGCAGTGGTCTCGGAATAGTGGGGCAGGAAACGTAGGTAGAACGCTGTCATCCCCAGGAACGACGATAGCTGGGCGGGGCAGGAGGGATCCGGCAGGCGCAGGACGGCGTCAACGTTGGAGTGGAGCGGGCTCAGGCCGTCAGCGGCCAGGCGGAAACCCACGAACTCGATGACCGGTGTGGCGAAGATGCACTTTTCCCCATTCAGTGTGAGGTTGTGGCAGGCGAGCACGTTGAGTACCTTGGCGAGGCGGTCATCGTGCAGGTCGGACGTTGCTCCATGTACCACGATATCATCCAGGTACACAACCACACCCGGGATGCCAGCAAAGATAGTGGTCATGATTTTCTGGAAACAGCTGGGAGCGGAGCTGAGATGAGCGAGGCCGGGGGTGTGCAGGGGCAAGGACAGAGCGGCACACTCTGAAGAAATGGTTCGGCTTACCGCAGCGTTGGCACCGCTGCCCCGTGGCCGGGCAGCCAGGTGCTCGTGTGGGGTGAAATGGCGATCCGCAGTTCCCACATTGCTGCCGTGCCGTGGTGTCCCGGCGTCCCGCGACGTTCACCTCCAGCTCATCGGGAGGGGAGGAGGGCTCAGACAGTGGGGTAGTCAGGGTTACTGTCTGCGCTAGCGCAGCGGGGCGAGGGGAATGCGGGTCCGAGGCCGCTAGCTGTGATGCTAACTGAGCGGCCGACTCGAGCTGGAAAGCTAACTACACTGCTCTCGATTGTGTCATGTCGTCTGGGGACATAAATACCTTTTCCCGCAGCCGGGGGTTGATCGTGTGCTCTGCCAGCTGATCCCTGACCATCTCCTCCTCCAAAGTACCGAATTTACACAGGCTGGCTAGGCACCAGAGGTCGGCGACGTAATGTTGAACGGACTCACCCAGCCGCTGTTTGCGTTGGCGAAAGACGATGCGTCGTACTGTGACGCTCTGTGGAGCAGCGAAGTGTCCGGACAGCAAGGCCACACAGTCGTCAAACTTCGGTGCGGGTCCCAGAGTTCCGAAAATCCGCTGTCCCTCGCTGCCCAGGCTGTGGAGTAGCATAGCCCTCCGCCTAGCCTCGCTAGTATCGGCTAACCCGACAGCCTCGATAAAAGTCTTCAACGAATCATACCAGCGGGGCCACGGTACCTGCGGTTCGCCGAGTAGAGGAAGAGAAGGAGGTAGGGGTGCAAGCGGAAGCTCCATCCTCGTCGCCAATGTTATGTCCAATAACTCACGAACAATAGTTGTGCTCTCACGGTACTTTATTGTACATCGCCTTAACACTGCACTGCGTAACCCGGTTGTTCTCATTAGTGACGTCACGCTATCGTGACCCCGAGCTGTGGCTTAAAGCCATATACCACAGTTACCCTTCCTGATAAACGTATCAATTGACCAAAACATATCACTATGCTGACTTCTGGCTTTGGCCAGCGACAACACAATATTACAAGCAACTTTTCGGAATAATAAGACAATTCATGGATCTATGGATTTCGCAAGCCTCTCTCCAGCAGCAGCAGGATGCAAGCGAACAGGATGAATCTGTCCCTTTCTTAGCTCAGTCTACCTCTGTGATTCATCCACAGACTCGCATAACAGAGAACTGTAGGTCGAAGTGTTTCACGGTTACCATTGTATGTAGCCAGCTATTCAGGTCATGAGACGTGTAGGCACCGGTGTATTACTACGAACTGTCCTTTCACTCCAAATTTGGGAAGAAATCAAAGGAAGTACATGAAGCTGAAGCCCAAGAGAGCAGGAGCGAATGAACTTGCTTTGTAACCGACTGAACTACTAAGCAGATGATGCGCAGATAACCTGTCCGAAGACTGACAGATCTGAGTGTAAAGCACACAATTTCAGTGGAAGCAGTGCTAATCCAAGCGCACACAGGGGCAATTGAGTGCGAGAGCAGTGTCTTTTGGGGGAAAACTTTAGCTATACTCTCAATCAAACTCCGCAATGTCCATTGGGGGTCCATGCACAGTCAATGCCTCCAACGATACAAGGTGCCATTTGTGCTTTGACATAAACGCGCGTGCAGCAGCAGTTACGCCCTGATTGATAACCAAAGAGATCGCTTGTATTTTATAATATCCAATCCGTATCAAATTTTGGAGGAAGTCCTACCTTCTCACCAACAAGCCAGACCCAACTAGGGAGGGTATTTTCTTTCTAATTTTGTTAGGAAAAGCGCGTGGGACCTCAAACGAAAACGCAAAGCCAGGCACGGCAGTGTGTCACGAAAATGAAAAAGAAAAGTGACGAACTGCGTTAGCGATTTAATTATGTGACAGATATCGCGTCTGCTTCTCAAAAAAGAAAAAGCATTTCCAAGAATGTATTTGCTGTCTGAGATTAGCGTTTTCGATTTAGTTTTATAAGTGATATTGCGGGGCACGTCTTGCAAATGAAAACGGTGCCTACTTGAAAATGCAAACGCAAAGTGGAGGATTACTTTAGCATTTTCGTGATGATACAAATAATGCGCATGCTTCTCGAAAACGAAAAAGCATTTCCGAGAATGTATTTGCTTTATACAATTAGCGTTTTCGTTTTGTTAGTGATATTGCAGGGCACTTCTCATTTTCCAATTGTTATAAAAATTGCTCACATGGACTTGAAAATGAAAATGCAAAGTGGAGGATTACATTTGCATTTACATTATGATACAAATAATGCTCTTGTATCTTGAAAATGAATTTCTGACATTGCAATTTCATATTAATTTTGTTTACTATATGCTTCCATACAAACAGTGTGTACGCACAAATCTGTGCTTTAACTATGCGTACGATAGTTTGACGAACAAATCCGGGATTCATCAATAGTTTCGACCCAAATTTGTTCTTACTCTGAGAACAAATTTAGAACTGCCTCAGACGATGCGTACGCACAAATGAGGGAGGGCGAACTGACATAGAAAACGCAAACACATACCTTTTAAGTACATGCTGTGCATATAAAACCACATTCATTAAGAAGAGATTTAATTCACATTTTATTAAATCATTAATTTACTAATATATAGGCCAAATCTATTAAACAACCATGAAATGGACACACTTCCACCCTCATTATTGTGACAATTTAAATATTCAACAATAAAAATTGCCCTAGTTTACAAAGGAATATATCGAGGGCTGACGGCAATAAACAGTTATGTCCAGATGTTATATATTGGACATAACTGTTTATTGCAGTCAGTCCTCGACATGATAATGTACATTTCAAAATGTAGGCCTAACAGTTTTGGCTTTCGTTTAATTGTTTTGGCTTATAATCATCACCCACTCCAAACAATTTCTTGTGCCATGAAATTATGCATCCGTGGCCAAAGGCAGTTGGTTAATTGGTAGCATATTAAAGGGCATGCAGGGTATCTAAATAAGTCTGATTCACCTGAGCAAGTGTTCCGATGGCATATCTAGACTAGCTAGAGGATACCGCAGCCCGTGCCCCGAGGAGAGAGCGCGTATTCAGGGACCGACAAATCATGTCGAGGAAAATGATGAATGGCTTATCATCCGTTTCCGATTGCCAAGGCATGTGCCACTGCAACTATGCGATTCTCTGGAGCATCTACATCACCCGACACGATGTTGTCATCCGATACCTCATCAGGTACAAGTCCTGTCCACCCTTGGTTTCCTGGCTACAGGTACAGAGAAATAGCAGACTGGGCTTTCTTTCACATGGGCCACAGTGCGCTTCTCCGGGGATACTTAAGGTGGTGAGAACAAAATTGGCTGGTGCACAGGAGTCTATGATCCCACAGTGATTTTCCTTATGCACTTATTTTATGCACAAAGTAAGAACATTTCCACGCATATATTGGTGAATGAGGCCCATTGGGTTTTGACTTTATTCACAATTTACACTTTGTCCCAACTATTTCGGAATTGGGGTTGTATATATGCCCTTGTCCAGATCTGAGTTCATGTCACCAGACATTTCTCTGACCTGACATTGGTCCATTCTGAGGTTTCCGCAGCAGTTGCAGTGGTTATTTCATGTCCACTGACATAAAATCTCAAAATGGTAAAAATGTTGAATACAAGGTATTCTTCCAAAGGAATGCACCACCTTTAAGATGTTACACACTGGTGTATTGAGACAATAAATAAATTTTTCTCTGAATTGTCACTGCACTGACATAAATTTTTCTAACATTCAGCATTGAAAAGTTATAGGGCACTAAATTCGCAGTCTAGGCGCGGCAAATAGGGGGAGCGCCGTGCCAACAGGGTGTGTCCAGGCTTATGTTGAAACTTCGTGCCCGGCATAGCCTGGCCCAAGGGGTCCATGGCACTGGTCCGACCTCCCATCAATTCCCTTGCGCGTTGAATAAAGACACATGCCCTCCCCCCGTGTGTCTGTGTGTGTGTGTGATGTGCGTTTCTCTCTCTCTCTCTGTCGATTTTGTCAGAGTAACGGGAGGTCGGACCAATGGAAGGTGGGACCAATGGGGTCATTTTGTCGGAGGAACGGGCGGTCGGACCAATGGGCAGCTACCGGCCCAAGTACTTCTCTGTCCCGCTCTGTCCCATCTTCTGGCGCAAGTGGCAAAGAGGGAGGATAAAAGACTTATTTCGATTTAACACAGCCGAGTCAACTCTTCACCAATAAAATGAGCTCCTCTCCTCACCTTTCAAAGTGTTGAAATAAAGAAGCCTCTGTCCTATATTGGCATGACGCGTTAATGTTGCATTTTACTTTGCTGCTTCCGGCTTGCGTTCTGCACCACTTACGTCTACATGAAGCATTAAGCATATGAGGCATTCTCGAATTATTACCATTAGCGAACTTGAATGGAATTTCAAAACGAAACTGTCAGATCATTCAAACTTATGAAGTTGGAATGAAATACAACAGTTGCTCACTAATTTCTTCTGCCTGCATCATTGGGAAGAGAAACGATGGACAGCGTGCTCCTATTATAACACCCTATTGTTACTTAATCCCAAAATGTTAACATCCATGGATAACATTGCAAGATACGTTACACATATATTTTCAATATGTGATCTTAACTCAGCAAGAGATCGAAGCAATCAGGCTGTATTCCTTCCCCCTCTAAGAACGATAAAACCCAAGTGAAAATAATAGTAGAATTAAGCCGCTTGCACACTGGACGCGAAACAAATTCTTCGCATGACAGATTACGTTGCTGCTTCGAACGCAGTGTCTACGTGTCCGAAAGTCGGACAGGGTTTTAATATATCTCCGTGTCCGACAGTCGGATGGTTTCAATATAACATCGCGTCCGACAGTCGATTATTGTTTTTAATTTCTTCAAATCTGCTGAATCTGAATTTAGACATTAAACATAAAGGTTTTGATAACAGGGCTCAGTTCTTCAAGGAGAGTACCGAGAATTTCAATCAAAGTTTCTGTATAAGCTCTGCTCAATAAAGTGAGTCGATATCGGCGCGGGACAATGTGCAATGCCTGTCGAACATTAAATGCAAAATACTCCGTGCCTGACAGCCGAAAAAAAGAGGACAATTTGAACAAATTGATAACGAAATAAAGAATAAAAAGAAACATTTTAACAACAAACAGAACATCCAAAGAACACCGCAATTTATTTATTTGCGGGCCATTTTTTTTGGATGTTCTGTTTGTTGGTGATATATTTTTATTCTTTATATTGTTCTAAATCTGTTCTCATATCAATACTTTAAGTTTTGCTGGCTGCCGGACATAGAGCATTTTGCGTTCGACAGATTTCATTGTGCATGCAATATTTAATTCACAATGTCATGGAATTGATTTGGTCACTGACTACAAGCACTATTTTATCTCTGGCATGAAAATAAAGCGTGAATCTGTTCGATCCATCTGACTAAATTTCAAAAGAGAGATTGAATGAAGAGTGTTATCTATCTTCAACGGAAGAAAACAGATGCGTGTATTCGCGTCTTTGCATTGACTGTAATCAGTCCTGCGAAAAATTTGTTTCACGTCCAGTGTGCAAGCGGCTTTTCTGAGCATAGACTGCAAGCATTATACATGTGGTTGGTTGAGAAAGATGAGGTCGTTAGTTTGCATCACAGATTCAGCTGCGTTGATTAGCCAGGTCGAGTTTCCATTACGTGTGCCAACCGCCTTTAATCTGACATCAGGACAATCGATATAGATACTATAATTTATGTCCTGATTCTGATAGTTACATGAAATAGCGCACAGTAAATAATTATTTATTGCATTGAAATGTGCCTGACATTCTGGAAACCTGCCTGTGAGGTTTCAGTGACGTGTATACACTGTGCCCTAGTCAGCCAAATTACCACTGCACAGAAAGTAAACCAGGTTGGAGCTGCCGAACTTAAGCGGAGACTTTTCAACGAAATTGTCACTGCGTCTTGGTGAATATGCGACACCTCCCCCTACTATGTCGCCACACCCATCTGGACACACATCCCTCTACCAAATCGTCGAAGTGGTTGCGCATGGTGTTGGACCGCATGAAATTACCACTGCACAGGCTGCTTCAGACGAAATTATCACTGCGTGAGCTGTGCCACACTGCCCCACGAAATTAAAAATCTAACTTTTTTGGATAATAGACATATCATGGATGATTGACAATTTGATAATAAAATATTTTCAAAAATTTTTACTTTTACTTTCAGGCCTCTATGTTTCACCCAGCGCAGTGGGGCGCAAAACATTATTTCCCATTGAGCGCCCTTGCTGCATAAATAGCCAATTAATTAATTCAAATTGAGCGCCGATGGGTTTGTTGATCCTACAATGAGGTGTGGTCAGGCGCAATGCTGGCCTGTTCCTATCTCGCGGCAGTGCAAAGCTCTTGCACAATCGACTAACAAAAACCTGGTCTACAGTCAATAGTCAGTTTTTCACCGCAATTTTACGGGCGCACTTTTACGAGTATTATGCGCTTCTGTCAGCGAGTGCATAGTGCGCGTACCCTCTGCTTGTTCAATATTAAGCCTATACAATGACAAACTGCAGTGCCCACAAAACCAAACAATTAAAAATTAAAAATTACGGTGTGAAAGATTATTTTCAAGATATTTAAAAATCACGTGTCAGGATGGTGAGTGCAATCGCTCCACATACCCGCATCAGAGCATGCTGTGATGCAGTCTAGTTTAATTGTAAGGGAACCTATTCCATTGTATAATCTGTGTTTCAACATGTAACGTTATGTGCGTACGCAGATTACGCTGGATAAAGCCACAGTTCTTTAATACTGACGAACTTTGCAATACATGCTGTCTTCCAGAGGATTGCCCCCGTGAAGGGTGGCTGTTCGGCGACAGTCGTTCGCCAAAATATCAAATAGGCTCCATGTGTCATGGTTTAGGGGTGAGTTTGTTTGTTGGACCTTTCTTTGTTCTATCCTCCGGGACGATATCAGATTTCTTTTCCATCAAATTCCTGGCCCAGCTGGCTGATTGAGCTGGGGCAGAAGATACTGGACTCTTTATATATGGCCGGGGGTTCGCCACGCCTATCACTAGAGTGTCTGTTTGTTTCTAGCACTTTGGTCAAAGATATCTTTAGTCAGCTTTCCAAGTGACTTGTTATCTTCCATTTATTGTAAGGAATTGTTTCCTTTACAAGTTTTTTCTCTTCTCTCTTAGTTTATTCTCTCTCGCATTGCTTCCGTGTTGTGGACTTTAATTTGTCCTTGGAAGCGTGAGCTTTTAGCGGAGGTCTGCGCCTCCTCTTGTGTTTGTCTCTTATCTGGGCTGCTCTTTTGCCCATTACAGCACACTCTAGCCCTCATGGAGTCGTCAGCTGTGGCTACATTAGAGACAGTTTTAGCTGATCAGCAAGCCAAAATCTAGGGCCATGTCAAGGGCTTGTCTACAATGAACAGTCGACAGGCTGAGTTGGCAGAGCGAGTACGCCATCAGAGGTTTCACAAAAACAGGAGAGCGTCCTGTTACCTCCATGATATGGACATGAAGCAGGGAAATGTAAAGACCTCATCGCTCAGGGTGAGCCTTCGCGCTTTATAAATGAAGGGTCTCAGGTTTCATTTATTTTATCTCTGTTGATTGACACAGCCCTTATTTGGGTTGGGCCACTTATTTGATCTAATTTACCAGTCGTGAGTTCAGTGGAGACTCTCGTTAGGGAGATATTGTCGGCGTTTGATCAAGATGTGGTTGGGCAAGATGCGGCTACGCATCTAATGCATCTTAGGCAGGGTTCTGAGAGCGTTGCTGAGTTTTCTACAGTCTTTCACTCTCTAGCTACAGAGACAGGCTGGCCAGAGGCATCTCTAATGACTGTTTTTGTTCATGCCTTGGCAGAAGAGGTTAAGGAAGTTCTGGCTACATTAGAAACCTGTACTTTTCTGGATTCGTTGGTTCGCACCGCTGTGCGAATTGATAATCAAATTTGTGACCACAACAGAGAAAAACGTACTGCTTTAGCTCTCGCTGACAATGGGACAAATCTTCCTCATAGTACGCAGATAGCTCCTATTCTGCCCACTGAAATTTTCACCTATGTAGGTAGATATCTCATATGTGAGCAAGACTTGTAAGCCTGTTCCTAAACCAGTTATCTGCTAAAACTGCTACAAATCGGGACATATTTGCCCACACTGCCCTGAACTTAAGGGAAATGGGGAGTCCCTCTCGCTGTATGGGGGGCGCTGGAGGGACAGACCCAAATTCCCTTCCAAACCTTGATTCCTGTAGAATTAACTGTGGGTAGACAGATAATTCCTGTGGCGGTTTTTTGGACTCAGGGCTGTTGATTGTTTTTTGGATGCGGAGTGGACTGAGAGGCATTCTATTCCTATACGCCCTCTGCTACAATTACGCACTGTTAAATCTTTGGACGGTCGCCCGCTAGGTTCTGGAATCAATATTGAGGTCTCTGAAGCACTAACCATATTCATTTCCTCTGGTGGCCATTCAGAGGAGATCCGATGTTTTTATATTTGTTCCCGTTTTTCCTTTTGACACTCGTGGCTACAGAAACATAAACTTCACATCCGATGGGGTAGTCAGAGTAGCGCTATTGTCCAGTGGGGTGCTAATTGTAGGTCCCACTGTAAGGAGAGTTTGACATGTAGTTCCGGGCATCAATCTAGGGGGGAGGCTGATGTCGCAAGCGATTCTGAGGAGTTTGTCTCATACAGCCCTCTTAGACGAGAAGAGGAGGGGGAGGAAAAGTTGGAGTGGGATCCACAATTTAATTGGCGGCAGCCGGAGGATGATTGTGATTTGGAGGATCTCTCTGACTGTGATTTGGTCATGGAGATGGAGGGTCCTGAACAGGTGGAGAGTTTGGGGGCCGCTTTGAATTTTTATATGCCCCCTAATGTTCCGAGAGATTATGCTGATCTCGCAGAGAGGTTTTCACCAAACAACGTGCCTCTATCTCCTCACCGCCCGTACGATTGCGAAATCAATCTCCACCCTGGTACTACTCCTCCTAGGGGTTCGCTATACTCGCTGGCAGTGCCTGAGCGTAAGGCCATGCAAGGATATATTCAGGAGGCTCTTGCTAATGGTTTTATTTACAGGGAAAAAAAGAAGGTTGTATGAGACCCTGTATTGATTATAGGGGTTTAAATAAGATCACCATTAAAAACCGTTACCCCCTTCCATTGATGAATTCCCCGTATGAACATCTGCTGATAACTTTGTTGGCATTCGGGAGGGGGACGAATGGAAAATGGCATTTAATACGCATGACGGGTACTGGGAATATTTGGTAATGCCGTTCGGTTTGGTTAACGTCCCCTCAGTGTTTAAGGCACTCGTTAATGGCGTTCTCTGAGAGATATTGGAGAATTCTGTCTTTGTTTATCTTGACGACAAGTGCTTGAGGCCCTTCTTAAAGCCAAGCTTTTTTTCAAGGCTAAGAAATGTGTTTTTCATGTCAAGACTGTCTCGTTTCTTGGTTTCATTGTGTTGGAGGGGTCGGCCCGCATGGACCTTGACAAGGTGGCAGCAGTCAAAAATTGGCCTGCCCCTCAAAACATTAAGGAGGTGCAAGGGTTTTTGGGTTCTGCTCATTTTTATTGGAGGGTTATCAGTAATTTTAGTGCAGTAGCTGCCCCCATTATTGCGCTTACCAAGAAGAATACCTCCTCACTGTTTGATGGGTCCCCAGCAGCTGAGGCTGCTTTTCAGGGGTTAAAGAAACGTTTTAGCTCAGAGGCCATTCTCGTTTTGCCCGATCCCTCCCTCTCTTTGTTGGTTTGTAGTTTGGACGGATCATGAAAATCTCCAATACATTCAACAGACTAAGCAATGTAATTCCCGGTAGGCACGGTGGACGTTGTTTTTTTCATCGCTTTAACTTTACGTTAACTCATAGGGGTCTAAAAACACCAAGCCTGATGCCTTGTTGCAGATTTACGACCGATCTGGTCATGACCCCATTCGGGTGCCAGTTATCCCGGCTGATCAGATTGTGGCTCCCATTTAGTGGGACGTTGACTCTGACGTGCAGGGGGCCGATCCCGGTCCGATCCCGGTCCTGGTGGGGAGCCACCTGGATGTTTGTTCTTTCCACCTTCTGTACGCGCCCAGGTTCTCCAGTGGGGGCACTCTTCCCATCTGGCGGGTCGACCGGGAGTTCATCGGACCAAACAATTCTTGACCCAATGCTTTTGCTGGCCCAGCATGATTGAATACATCCAGGAGTTTGTAGCAGCGTGTGGCGTCTGCGCTAGGAATAAGACTTCCCATCTCCCTTCCTCTGGTTTGTTGCGGCTGTTACCCGTCCCTACACGCCCCTGGAGCCTCATATCACTGTTGATTTTATTACGGGTCTGCCTAATTCTGAAGGCAACACTGTCACATCTTGGTCGTGGTTGACCGTTTTTCTAAAGCCGCCCATTTTATCGCTCTGCCGAAGTTGCCTTCGGAGCGGGAGACAGCCCTTCTTGTTGTGGACCATGTTTACCACCTGCTTAGCCTCCCGCAACCTGTGGTTTCTGACAGGGGCCCTCAATTCACAGCTAAGTTATGGCAGGGCTTTTGCAGTCTGGTGGAGGCCACTGTGAGCCTTTCTTCTGGCTTTCATCCAGAGACTAATGGACAGACAGAGCGGACCAACCAGTCTTTGCAGAATACCCTTCGATGTTTGGCGGCTGAAAATCCAAAATCATGGACTCATTTTTTAGCTTGGGCTCAATATTCCCATAATTCTCAAGACAGCTCCTCCACAGGCCTTTCACCATTTGAAACTCAGTCAGGCTATCAACTCCCCTTTTTCCTGAGACTGAAAAGAATTCTGAAGTCCCCTCTGTCTATCATTTCATTCGACCCTGTCGCTCTGTCTGGGCCAGGGTCCGATCCTCTTTGTTGCAATCTAGGCAGAGACAGAAGACCGCTGCCGATAGAGGGCGCCGGTTGGCCCCATCTTATCGGGTTGGCCGAAGAGTTTGGCTTTCTACTCGGGACCCTCCCTTAAAGGTGGAGTCACGAAATTTGGCTCCTCCCTTCATTGGCCCTTTTGAAATAGTGCAGTGGATCAACCCTGTTACTGTCCGGTTAAAACTACCCAAGTCCTTGGTTTATTATTTCCAGTTTGGCTGGCAAACAAAGTAGCCTTAAAAACTGGCACTGTTAGAAAAAGCAGTGGATGACGCCATCTGTAATTCATCTAAATTTCTTCCATATATTTGATTCAACCTTCAATCTTAAGCTAAGCGGAAGCAAGTTCTTGTCACTTCTGTTGGATATTATTCATTGGGTTACAGTACCTGATGAAATGAAACATTAGTTTTGTTTCTTTCTTGGTATTTTTCTCACTCATTTTAATTTCTCTTAGTTGTTCCTCACCAGCATGTAAATATTTATGCATATACTTTTACCCTTAAGGCGAAACACGGCAGGCAAAAACGTGGATTTTCCATGCAATGGTCAAATTTGAGATTTTGGGCTAGTTTACTCCTTGAATATGTATTCTTTCAAACTGCAATAAAGAAAAAATAAAAATTATACATTTAGACGTTTATTGTATTACATTTTGTCTACCTGCGGCAGTGAGTTTCTTCCGAATTTACCAGAAAGTTAGCACTCCAACGCAACGAACAGTACTTCGCCTCTTCACTAAAGTCTGTGATGTCCGGTATCGTTGAAAAGCTCCGATTCTCCTGCACAACGCTGTGTAATCCAAATAAGGGCATTTTCTTTCTGTCAGTCATGAATTGTGAAAGTTAATATGGGGATTTAAAGCTAATGACAAAATCTCATTGGCTACTGCTGGTTTCTGCTAACGTGCTTCGCTCAGATGCATCACGTGGTGCGCTCTGACACTTCCGTCTTTAGCTTGCTGCGGAACCTTGGCTGCGTCCGTATAGTTAAGTAATCGCGTCCTATCATCTAATTCCGAACCACTTTTCTTTAACCTCTGTGTGAAACGTCATGAGATAAAAGAAAGGTGTGAAGGGGCCTCTTTTACAGCTTAGGGAGAGAACCGCGCTCATAAGAGAATCCGAATGCACTCACACTGGGCACAGTGATCACTCGCCTCCTGCCCGTCATGTTTGTTTGTTTGTTTGTTTGAGATTTGGTGGCATGCTTGCATTCCCGTGCCGTGGTCAGCAATTAGTCAATCAACGCAGTGCATGTGTTCCACAATCGTTCAAGTTGTTTAAATCAAATAGGACAATTTGAAACGTTTTTATGCAATTCCATTGCTTTCAACCCATGAGTAAATAAAAGCGTGAAAAGTCTTGAGTCATAATTATTTCCATGTCACTAGTGGTGAACTCCACCGAAGCGCACGTGAAACTGATAAACCTCCATGCACAAGTACTTCAATTCCTCTTGAGAGTCTCTTACAAACGCGCTGGTTGAATGGTTGCTGACATACGGGATGGGAACGTGAATATGACACTTAAACAGAGAATGCGTGAAAGTTGATAGCCTTTTGTCTTAATTGTGCTGTGCCGGGTCAATAAACATTGATACAGAAAATGATGGGTTCTGCAGCAGTTTATTGCTCGAGTGCAGTAATTGCAAAGGGGACACTCATGCAGACAAAGCGTCTTTACATCGAGACCACTGGTTTTCAACGTTGTTCCTGGGGACCCACTGTATATGCTGGCTTTTGTTCTAACCACAGTTGTAATCACAGGATTTTAATGAGCTGTTTATCAGTCTTAATTAAGTGTATTTAATGCTTAGAGCAGTTATTTGCCCTCTTAATTCAGAAGATAAGAGAAATATCCGTGTTCGCCATCCAGAATAAAAAAATGCCAGATCCACATTGCTATGCATTGGAAAAAACAGCATAAAATGAGAGAAAACATGGTAACTAATCAAATTAAAGATGTACTTGGCGAAAACTAATTGGCACATCAAGACAAATTTATTTGACAAGCAAATGGTAAAGAGTCAAACCAGCTCTGTATTAATCTAATTAATTCACCTGAAGTGTTTTTCAAGAACATGAACTTGAAACAGTTGTGTCCCTCAGCCCAATTTGGGGTTTACTGAGTTCTTCAGTGTCTGATTTGATCAGTTCCAAATGTTACAATGCTGAAAATTTCTTGCAGTATAGAAATAAAACCACAATCTTCAAGGATATTTTATTCTTCATAGCATGTATGGATGCTTCTTTGAAACATTTGGCTAAAAACAGTAAGTAACAACACTGAATATGAAAAACAACTAATTTAGACATTAACAACTTGTTAAAATCTTGTGATAACAATTGTGCTTGGAACAAAAATCAGCATACACAGTGGGTCCCTAGGAACGACGTTGAAGACCACTGATCTACATGATTGTAGAGTGAGAGTACAAGTGTTGTTGCATTTGACGTGAGTTTTATCTGCAAGTTTCTGCAGTGTAGGCCAATATGTTTATTAATTGAATAACTACAGGTGTAGGCCTTAGATGCCTGTTATGTTATTTAATTATCAATTTTCATGAGCTTAAAATATACCACATTACTATTTTTGAGGGCCTGAACATTTATTCTGTTTGTGAGCAATTGTTTCCAACAGAAATCCATTAAATTCCCCTATGTAAATCTTTGAATGCTGTTTTCTTAAAACAAGTTTTTTGTCATACTCCAAGTCTAACTTCTCTGCCTCTGTAGTACCTATGTATACCAAACTTTGCAGTTATACACTTAGCAATATTCTGAAGATATTTACGGAGGGATTTGTTAATGTATCATCCCTAGCCTGATTTATGAGACATTTTATTCCCAAAAATATGGCAATATTTTGAGGCCATGGACAGCATATTTTGATTTCCTCAGTAATAAAAGCAGATATCCTTAAATCCCTCTGTAATTGTTTTTTCATCTTATATGTTAACAAAATGAAAAAAGAATTTTGCCCCTGACTTTACCAGATGTTTAGATTTATCTTCCTAAAATATATGCAAATTAGTCCATATTTAAACATAAACATTTCAAAAACTTGTAATACAAATTTTTTTCATGCTTCTGCAAGTAATCAACTGAGGAGGTTTCATGATGATATCTATTATTTAAAATTTTTACCCTATTCATCTGTAGTGTCTCGCCTTAAGTAAAACCTTTTTTTGTTTGTTTGCTTGTTTTATGTTGTGATATAATATTACGTTCAAATGCAGCCCTGGGGATTCCCTGGTATAATTTTTAACACCTGGATATGATTCAAATACAACATCATTTTGAGCAATATTTTAAAAACATTTTTAATTTTATTTTTGAAGATCACTGTGGTCAGGTTTCCCTACTTTAAACAATGGTTTGCTTGTGCGCTTTTACTTCGGGCATGAGCAGCCCTTATTCTGATGCAGTAAAGAAGTTTTTTTTTTGATAACGGTAGTAAAGTCCACCCATGTAATCGGTAGTCCCCCTGGCTTTTAAAGGGAATGAGATGACACTCTGATTGGTTTATTCTATGTTTTGCCCAAAACATGCCTATGATTAATTAAGAAATCAAATCCAACCTCTTTGCACTGAGCGCCTTACTTTGTGCCCAGATAACCCGCCGTTTATCTAGCAGAAATGGATTTGGACACACTCTAAATCACTTGCCCTGCATGTTTCAGACCGAGCATTTAGATTGTTAAAATGGGGCTTTCAAAATGCTTTGTTCATTCACAAAATATCTTTTGTGGTATACGTATCTACATCACAGAATGTCCCCCCCCCCAGAGCAGAGTTCTGTGTCTTTTGGGGAAATAAATTAATTACTAGGGTTCAACAGGTTTTGAATGAGAGAGGGGAAGTTTTACTACCTGCACTGTTTTATTTCATTATTTACCTTTATTTTATGTTTCCTATTTACAGTCACTCTCTCTGTAATGACAGCAAGTTAGCCGAGTCAGTTCAGAACTCAGATTTATGCGGCTTATATCTTGGCTGTAAAGTGAACACAGTGAAATATGAAGGGAAGATTTCTGTGAATATACTCATAATGATGTTAGACCACTCATGATTTCAAGCCAGCGAGTTCTACGGTCAGGTCAATAAAACCAGAATTCACAGAGGGGACGATCTAAAACAAAAAAAAGCCTCAAAAATGATTTATATTACCATGCTCGGTAATCAGGAACACATTTCTTCAAACTGATTCAGGAAGATTACTCTCTGAACTGCAACATTTATTCATCCCTTCCTTCGACAAGGCCCTGAAGACTATAATCTAATTTATACAATGTCAAAAAAAGCAGCACTTATTCATTTTATTTTCTACGTGGGAATATATTCCCCCCAGTTCCACTCCAAGCAATCATTTGGATAAGACCAGCTGCAGACACAAATGCCACAGAAGTGTTTTACATCTTTACATTGCACGCACACTACATTTTAATAGCATCAGTTCCACTGTGAATTTAGCATCTAATACAATGAGCATGCTTGTCACTTCCATACGTATGTTATTCATTTGTAGAAACCCACTTTAAGCATGATATATACATTTAATTCAAAGTGGTAAACCATTGCATGAAGGAGCACAAGATTTATTCACACAGTTTCTGTTTTGGCTCTTTTAGTCTAGCTGACAACATCCTCCATTTCATATTAAGTCAACACACTGGTCTGGAATAAATCAACACTTGTTCTTTCAGCTTGCTTGCAAATGTATGTAAGTGTTACTTTTCAATGCAAGCACAGCCATTAATTCTTTTGATCTCTGAACTCACCAAGCAATGTTTCTGAAGGAATAGAGTAATACTTACCGCGTGTAATTCAAAGCAGTGGAGTAAAAACATTCCTTAAATTTTGACAAGGTTCCTTAACCAGTTGAAAATGCAATGCATAAAAGTGTGATACTACTATTATTCAAAAAACAAAATGAAGGGATCCAGATTGAGGTTGAACTAAATTACACTTCCATCTGCATGTTGAAATTCTGTGATAGTAACAGCCCTGCGTGTGTGTGTGTGCGTGTACGCATGCATGCGTGTATATATACTGTGTGTGTATATATATTTTGAGTGCAATTGTATGCACAAATTCAGCCGTCAAATCCCTCATCAGTTCTCAAAACTCCATAATATTCCCATTTAGTCCCACTTAAACTGTGGCACAAGAAGAGAGGGGTGAGTTAGTGGCGATGAGCCAAATAATAACAATCAAAAATAAAAGGGTAATTCACAATCAAATTACTTGGGCCCAACAGTGATATCGCTGAAACTCTATCAGGGATTGTGCACTGATGAAAAAGGTAGGGTGTTAATATTTGTTTTGTAAAAAAAAATTGTTCTTCCATAAATCCAAAATTGTTGGATTTTTTTCTGTGTCAGTGTCCGTTTGGCTTGAAACGCCTTTTAAAAAGATTTTTAAAAAGCTGTTTTGCTGATTCAAGTCTGCGTGTTAAATTTGCTTATGTCAAAATAAAACTCTACCACTAGAGACATTACCTTAATGCAGGTTAGCTCTCAACCTTTTTCCAATCAAGAGTCAAATAATGAATTGAATTCATTTTCTGAGCAAATAGGTTACCAATAAGCTGAGATGCTGTTAATTATCAAAACATATGGCTTTTAGTGAAAGAAGAAGCATGAGATGGACAGTAATTAACAGTGACTAGCCGGCAAGGTTAGAGCAAAACCAAAATGAAATCGCTTCAATACAACAACTATTCGCAACGATTTTTCTTAAATAGCTAGCAAGCAAGCGCTGTAACACCGCCGAAATTAGCTATGAAATCATACCCAGATAGCATGACTACATAAGAAACAATGTTGATTTTCGATCTGAATCATCAGAATGGTTGACATTGAAATATCAATGCTAAATCAATATTGAATCACTGTTTCCATAGCGATGAATCCTGACGTTGATACAACGGCATTGAAACAATATTGATTTAAAGTTATGATTATAATTGATTGAGCATCGATTCCTGGTTGACAGGGTGATGATACTGATGTTGAAAAGTCATTGAACGCACATTGATCTATGGTTAGGTTGAAATCGCAACATTGTTTCAATGTTCTTTTCAATTAACCCCTTTCTGCAGATGTAGACGCTTGCGTCTATAGAACTGCAAATTTAAGCATGCTGTTACTGTACTTGATCACTAGTTATTAAATATTCACAAGCAAGCGGACCTCGAACGCGGTTTTGGATATGGGGAAGTTCGCTCCACTCCCTGTTTTTCAAGAGTTGCATGAATTAAACTCCTCAGCTAAGCCTGATGTGCAAACTGGTAAATATCCTTGCCCATAGTATCGATCCAGCAGTTTAAAAATATGATTTTTTTTGACACAAAAAATCGTTGTCCTATGTAGCAACCACTTTAGCTACAGTGAGTCAACGGTATTCCAGTTAGTGGTTCAGAAAAATCTGTTTTCTGAAGCAAAAAACTCGTCATAGTATTGATTCTCTCACATTCTACTGTCAATTACATGCAAAAAATGCGTAATTCCTTATCGTGGATTTTCGTGTAGATTTCTTCATTGACAAATTCAGCACTGCCTTATATCCACCCAAGTACTGGTTGATAGCCAATCACTCAATCATACATTCAGGCTCTTCTGCCTAACTGCACAGTTAGACCTCACGCCCTTGTGAAACTTCCGCGGTAACAATGTATTGATTGGCTCGTTTCTTATCCAATTCCTGAGTGTTTAAACGTTCTACAGGAAGCGAAACACATTGATTGGACAAACACAGAGCATACAAGCCTATGCCTATCAGCAGGCTTGGTTGTATCCTGTTTACGTTGCGCGCATTATGCGGCTGAAAAAGATGCGATTTATAGAAAAAGAAAACTCGCAAAACTGGCCTTGAAGTGTTCAGTTATATTTAGATTAGATAAGGACATGGTCAATGGGAATTATTCCGAATGAAACAGTACTGGAGGGTTCTTTCTACCCGATACATCTGTCTCTGGAGGAGGGCATCAATAAAGAAAAAGGTTATACTTCTACTCTGTTTGCATTTTGCTTAATATGGCTTTTTGCTGTAGAATTTATACCGCGTTTAAAGACATCGAATGCCGAGGTTTTCATTTCTCCAAATGCATGCAGCCCATGCACGTCGGTAGATCCCTCGGTATGTTCATTGCACCATTCTGTTGAATATCGTGGCATATGTCATTTGATTTTTCCTGATAATGAAATTTCTGTTCTGTGAAAATAAGGTATATTTCAGAATTCAGATATTACTGAGTTAGTGAGTTTTTATCCTTATAAGGTGTAAGGTTATGAGCTCGGATGTTAGAGCGGTTAGCTTTTCATTGCATGGTGAATGTTATGGCTGTTTAATCAGCACTTTATTTAGTGCTTGGGGGACTTTGAAGAAAATGGACAAAATTGTAAACTTTATTATGGAGAAAAGGCATGTTTTGTGTTTGGAGAGGTTACTGGTGACCACTGATGTTCAACTGCAATGATATTGATGAATTCATGCGTAACTCCACCAGAAAATCATTAGTTTCATGCCCCAAAAGTTAATTTGCGTTAAATATATGATTAATGTATGATTTGACAGTGAACCATTTTAATGAATGTCAGACTTTGGGGAGACACCTGGATAGCTGTCTAATTTGGCTCATAGCAAACGGGTAATTTAGAACGTAATGTTCAAGATGAATTACTTGTGGTAAAGAAGTTTATGATCCCAGAAATGTATAGTTTTAGGCCCCAGCAGTTTTTCAATTGTCAGTATTATTTTTTTTGCAATTTCAAAATTGAATTTTCATGAAGATTTTTTTTGTTTGCAGCCCCTTTTCTCCACCGAATTCATTAAAATAAACTGAAATACGATGAAAGTCTAAATGCTTCAAGTGTCTAGACTCAATTGAGCAAAAGTTTTTCTGTCTGTAAAGCTGCAATCTTGAATTAGAAAGCCTTAAATCAGGTAACACCTAAATGGGGTTAAATAACATTGAAATACCATTGATCTTCAATTAGAAAATTAACATTGATTCAATGTTAACTGAGGATGCACGTTCAATGTTGTTTCAATGTCTTAATGTTGACAAAACAATATTGATTTAACATTGTTTCAATGACTCTTTGCTATCAGGGTACTGTCTCAGCTCGAACTATCTGCTTGCTCTTTTGTTCACAGGAGCCATTTAACAAGGTTGAAGGAGGTTGTGTGCGTGGTGAGAGACATAGCTAACTTCACTTTAAATGGCCATTGAGATGCAAACTTGGGATTCGGAAGCCTGATTGCTACCTAGCTATGGGAGAAGTTTTTCCGACTCTGAGTAGTCACTTTGAACACGATCACACCCACACAACCTCCTTCAACCCAGAGCCATATAGCCCTATCTTCAACTTCGAGGTATGGCTCTGCTTCTACCTTCTTCTGTAACTGCAGAGTAAGCATTTTGGGCATGGACATTTCCATACATAGATAATTGCAGGTGTGGTATGCATGAAATCGCATTCCCCAGGTTGGCTGCTCATTGTGGGCAACAGCAGCCCAGGATTCATGCGGGATCATTGGGACTTGATGCCCTAAAAAGTCTCCTAAAATATATATATTGTCCCTACCTTCCAGTAAACTATTGCTCTCTAGGTACTCCAGATTGTTATCCTTCGATTAGCTGCATTTTGAAATAAATGCAATAATGTAATCTATCGATTGGTGGACAAAAAAATAAATTTGTGTTCAGATTTTGAATTTAGCTCTCTTCCTCTTGAACAAAATGGTCACAAACGCAACTGCGCATGCCGAAATAAACAAAGACACCAAAAAAGTCGTCTGTTGATGGGCAGATGTTTCTACCGCGCATGCACAGTTTGCAAGGTGGGGAATTTTCCAAATGGCTGTAATCGGAATTTGGTTTTTGCCCTAACCTCACTAGCTAGTCAGCTGCAACTGTTATTGCTCTTGAGCTAGCTTGCTAGCAAAGTAGCCAACATGCTAAAAATCTAAAAGTACATTTTGGGTGCATTCAAGCGCCACAAAACATATCAGAGAAATTTGTGCCTATGACAGCTAGCTAAGCGCAGTCCAGCCACCATGACATAATCATTATACCTCCCCCGAGCATGCATGTTGGGGAATCGCAAGTCAGCAGCTCGGATCATGTCACCTTAATGTTGAGGATCAAGAATAGCAACTTTCATTTTAACAACACATAACATTTTTTAAACTAGCTATCAACACTATTACTAAACAAGCATACAACAAGGTTTTCTTTCAGACAGTAAGAAAACTGTATTCAGCTGTCTCACCAGACGGCCATCACCCTATTTCTAAATATAGTAAAACAGAAAGTGGGGGAAAAAAAGTTTAGTAACTGAAGTAGCCCAGCCTAGCTAGGTTGCTAATTAGCTAATTTGGGTCAGTCTTGGGTCAGTCAGTCTTTGCTTTGTTTTCAAAAATCTCCGCTCAGGCCTCAATGAAAGGCAAATTTTCAAGAGAAAGTGGCAAATTTTGAGCATTAAATTTCCAGGATGCTGTTTATGAGCTGTTTGGTCAAAAATATATCAAATTAGTTTTTATTTTAGAAAATTTGATGAATTTCCATTTAAAGTGCGTTGTTATTGTCTCCCTTCGGTGATCCCTGTCATTTCTTTATACTTTCTTAATAATAACAGGCTTAAATATTAGTCTTGATTATTCAGTAAATAAATCGTGTGATTATTAATCAAGCAATCTTAAACAGGAACAACTTGAAAGCAATTATGCCTTTAAGGGCCTGAGGCTCACGGCATGCCATACCCAGCTTGCTCCTGGTACCGGGAGTGTTCAGATTTAGGAGGTTAACGGCTGCGTGGCCACAAGAAAGCCACTTGTTGGTGAGGCTTACTCGGAAAAAAAAGATTTCAGTTTGCAAAGAAGCATTAAGATTGGACTGTGGAGCAATGGAAAAAGGTCATGTGGTCTAATGAGTTCAGATTTATCCTATTCCCGAGTGATGGGTACGTTCAGGTAAGAAAGGGAGCCCATAAGATGCTCCCATCATGTATAGTGCCCACTATAAAAGCCTCTGGAGGCAGTGTTATGATCTAGGATTGCCTCAATTGATCCGTTTTGGGCGCAGCACTGTTCTGCAGAAAAAAATTAATTCAGCAAAATACTTTGTTATGGTTCTGCCTCATGTGTGAATTTGTGCTTGTACGTTTTCCCCCCCATGCCTCTTGATTTGTCCATCAGCTCCATTACAGCAATCTTACCATCGATTCCCACCTGCCCTGATTTCTGTGATGTCGTGTGACAGCCTGCATGCCTGAGTCTCGTGGTCCAATCACGTTTCCTCTTTCAGTTTCGGCTAGGTATTTCATTCATTGCTTCCACCTGTGCTTAATTCTGGGTTTTGAAAAATTCTGAGTGAAATCATTCTCTGATAGGGCCATTACTAACAGTACTAACCAACACTTTTTTAAGGGCATGTATATAATTCGTCACATAGTATTAACCTATTCACTCATTAGCGAGTGCAAGTGTTTCTAGCTTTTGTAAATTCCTTCCTAAGCTTTACCTGTTTAACTGCGTTTAAAGCTATGCTTTCCTTTGCTGTTCTTGAGGTGCTTTCTACTCATCACGTTTAGATTACCTCAATCTAAACTGTCTAGTTTGATTGATAGTCTCAGTGTCATGTCTCGAGTCATTATGGTTAACTCGGTCCATGTGAAATTGTTCATTAATCCCATGTGTTTCTGTTTCCCCTTGAGATAGCTTTCCATATCCCCGCCTTCTCCCATGAGTATTTAAACGGGAGATTAAAGAGACGTCTGACTAAACTTTTTTAACCTGAATCAGTGCGTCATTGAAAATCTCAGTTCCTGTGGCCTCCAAGCTTTTCCTTTGTATTTTTCTGAGTCTGGTGTTAGCTGCGCTCACATCTTGTTTGCCCCTTGTTGAAGTCTCCCAGTTTAGATCCAGTGTTTGTTTTTAGCCTAGCCACTCGAGGAGTATGTACTTCAGTTTCCCCCTGCCTTTGGCAGAGTTCCTTGGTTCTCCCTGTTCAGTGCATGTGCATTTGCAGTGCATGTGCAGTGCATTTTTTGGCTCTGTGTGCCATCCTTTCCCTGTGTTGGGTTCTAATAAAACCTTCTAGATCCTGCATCTGGTGTCCCCCTGTCTTCTTCCTAACATACCTGAATACAAGGAATTTCCAGTAATCCAATGATAGACTTTTTTAATCCCTGACAACACTGACATATACCTGGATAACAAAGCCTAGATTCATTGGCTCAAATTGTGAAAGAGCGGTTCATCAAGCATGAGGAATCATTTTCACACATAAACTGGTCACCTCAGAGTCTGGACCTTAACCAGTTGAAAGTCTTTGGAATGTGCTGTAGGAAGCTGAAAGGAGTGGTTTGACTTATCCAGCATGAATATACTATCTCAGCTAAAATTTAATGCAAATCTGGTAGGAAATAAATGCTGTAACAGTGTATAAGATTGTCAACAAACGTGCGCTGTGATAAAAGTTAAAGGTGGCCCGACCAAATATTGAAGTGTGGTTTTTTTATTTATTTTTTTATTTATTTGGACAAACCATGTTCCTTAATCAGTACTGCTAAAGCTGGTTCAACCTCAGAGCTAAAAAAAATGCCATAGTGAACAATGTCATTGGCTGAACCAACCAGAAAACGGAGACGCATCCACTATCTTGTGTAAGGAATCGGCAGGGGAATTGAGCAATCAAACGCTGTACATGTGCATATGCGACTAGATGACATGAAATGAAGAACAATTCATTTATTTTACAGTGAAAATATTATGTATGATAAGTCATAAATCTGCTAATTGTAGTATCATTAGCATCAAGTTCACTTTCAGGTCTATTTTTCACATATGCTCATATACAAACTTCACCTAGGTTAATATACACTTAGAATTATATTTCATGTAAAAATCATCACCATAATCTCAATATTCCACCTGTAAACTACCTTTGTCGAAGGTTTCTCACAGTTCCATACAGGACGCTATCCTTCGGTAAGATTGCGGATGCAAACCCCCCCCAAAACTGGTATTGTGTCCACTCTAGTGTTTTCTTCAGCCCTGTGGGTTCAACACTGGATTAATAATCTTAAAGTTATTGAGAGTTGGAAATACAACTGCAGTCAAAATGGTAGACTTGGCTCATATAAATTAAGTACATTTATGAATGCATATTTTCACAAATTAATATTTAAAGAACATGTATTTCATTAGTGCAAACCATCTGAAAGAGTAGCAGCAGCAGCATCTGATGTTCTGGGTGTAAAAAACTTGGTTTCTTCACGTGACTTGACTCAAAATATCCCAAATACTGTTTATGGGAATGAAATGAGTCAGCCTTTGTTAACCCCCAGTGAAAATCACTATTCGCTGGCAAGCATGACACAGACTTTGATGGATACTATTAGAGACATGGCAATTAAAGTTGCTATGGTGAAAAGTCATCTTTCTTAAAATCTTCTGAACTGTGCCCCATTAATTACAGAATAAGGGAGGATTTAGTGCGCTGATACCAATGAACACCAATTAATTGAATGTTATTAGCGATTCAAATGAGGAAACGAAGGCTCAAAAACTAAATATAATCCTGTAAAGAATCCAAGTACTAGTTATAAAGGCAAATTATTCCTTCACAAACAATTCAGCATTGACCAGAAGCAAAGAGGATATTTGTTCTTTTTTTTTTTGAGGCGAGAGTGAACCACCAAATACCACAGCCCGAGAGAAAAGAAACGGTAAATTAAAACACCAGTATCCAGGCAAACATTAAAATGTTCAACTCTGAATGAACTCTGATACTGAGTATTTTATTCCGACTGGGGTTTTATAAACAACAAGATCTACTTAGTACTGAACCTGGAACACAGTGCAACCTATAGCTCACTGAAAAGACATCCTAATAAATAAAATAATTTTGGGGGTGAGAGTGGAGTGTAGGAGAGGGGCTGTCTGGGAGAGGTGTTTGTTCATTCATTGTCATCTTTCATTTTGTACGCCATATTGACAAGGAACGTGACTTTGATGTTTAAAATGTGTTTTATCTTCGCGGTTGAAGTACACATATGTATTGTTATTTTTACTGACTGTATCATGCATTTCACCTTTGAAACCCTGCTCTGGTAATTCAGTTCTTTGTGAAGTCAGCCATGATTTGAAATTGAATGAGACTGTCAGCAGGCACAGTCTTCTCTGTTTGAGTGACACGTTAACAAGACATATCTAGGTCACTGTCCTGAAAAGCCATCATTTCTAAGAAAAGCGAACCAGACAGAGCAACGGAGGACTGCCACTGAAGCGTACTGAGCTGGAATCGGTTTCTGTGCTTCGGAAAAGCCACTTACGGCTCTGCACCTTTTCTGCTGGACACAGAGGGTGCAAATAGCCATTCCTCTGGCTGTACCACAGATAGGAAGGCTACAATGCTCAATCCACATAGTGGAAACTCTGCTGTGAACTGCAAAGGACCTTAGGTTTTGCTTCAAACTTTTTTTTCCCATTTCCTGTCGTTTCTGAAAACTGGCCTGGAGGTGAGGGGGAAAGAAAGAGGGTGCTGGACAAGTATAGATTTAATGGACCGTATGCCGAGCAACAGCCTGCAAGCAAGTCTATCGCCCTCTTTTACATGTTTACGGTTTATTAGGAGGATGATTTTGCCATAATTGGGTATGCATCAGATCATCTCTCCCACCATTTTAGCTGTGCACGGGCACTTTTTGCCCTTCCGACTAACTTTAAATCCAGTTAAGTCAGAATTTTCTATCGATACTCATTCTCTCTGAAGTTTTTTTTTTTTTAAAGAGCATCTAGGTTCAGACCACTGCCAAACAAACAGGCCACACATTTTAAATCCAATTGGATAGATGAGCTCTTTTCAAAATTCGATAGGGATTGTATTACACTTGTTTATATGATGCCGCAAAACCCTTGAAACTATGCACTTATTCTGGCTGTACTTTTCTCATCAGCTTTGAGTGGCAATAAAATTAGATTTCTGAGCAGGAAAAGAAGGCCCTGGAGAACAAGAATGGAAGGCTCTGGAAGGACTTTTAACAATTATGTCCTTCGGGTAAATATAGGAAACAATAAAAAACTTGAAATAACAGAGAGTTATCTCTCACTACTTTTGAGCTTTCTTGCAACTACTTCTGGATTAATGCATATAAATACTTGGATTTATGCTTATAAATACCTGGGTTTAAATATATAAATATTTTGATTAATGCGTATAAATACATGGAATTATACAAAAAAATATTTGGATTTATCCATATAAATTCTTGCTTAGTCCCACTACTCACGTGATTTACCACTGTAATACATGTCTCTATACGAAATATATATTCAGGAAAATGCTGTCCTTTTAAGAGGGTCAAGTTTTTCTCTCTCTCCCTCTTGAAAATCCATCAGCAAAGAAACCAGGAAGTATTGAATATGGTGTAGCCACTATTATAGGAATGGTTTCATTTGCAATTAATTTGCACACGAGCATCAAGATCTTGCAGGGAATCCATTAGATAGCCATATTCTTAATTACCGGGCACCCTTTTGATTAAACAAATGGCCACATTAAAGAAAAAGCAAAGAAATTGGATAATGGAAACCATCATAGGGCATGGTGACAGAGCACGACAGTAGTGCTTTGATATCCACTTTTCATTTCCAAAGTGAAAGTCCCAGGGAAACAAACAAGTGTTGAGAAAAAGACAATGGCAAAACATGAAATCAAGCACAAGATTTGGGAATACAAAAACAATCATCTACACTTCTCTGAAAAAAACACACTGCATTCTAATTAGATTTGATTACAGTCAAATGAAGTAAAGCAGCTTGAAGGACCAGTAGTCTTGGAATCCATAGCTCATTTCGTGTTCTTGTTTTCCGGCATTCTAATGTTGTTTACTTGCTGAGATTAACGCTCCTTAACCTCGGCATTTAGATGGTGCAACACCGTGTAATTACTCTCAGTGACAAGACTACTTAGCGCTGCCTGTCACTAGTGCTGAAGTTGTAATTACCACAGAAGGGTTCCATACAGAGGTTCAATTCACTTTCAAAACAGGAATGTGCAAGTATTGTTGAGTTCTGTCATGAACTGCATACACAAGTGCAAGTGTAAAAATCTACTTCTCAAACTTGGGAACTGTTGTTCATTCTCGGGCAGTCAGGGGTCACCAGACTCAGAAGAACTGTTGGATACAATTTGCAGTGTGGAAAAGATTTTGCCCAAGGCTATTGCCATTTTTAAGAAAGGCAAGGTAGGCCATGTCGATTTCCTGCACCTACAAAGCTTGTTGGCAGGAAAGTGTGAGAGCATTCAGCTGTTTCTCTGTTGAATACCATAGAAATAAGTCTTGGGGAGCATAATGAGGGCAGATCATCTCAATAAATGCCCTCATCTACATTTCCACTGGCTATGAACTTGTGTTCAAAATTGACCTCGTAATGCCCAAGTGTATTGAAACACACAATCGTTTTTGTATTTCATGTCTTACCAGATTGAAATGTGCATAAAAATTGCCAGTAATTTTCAAAGACTATTACATTTAAAGCAAGATTGAAAAATTGTATACAAGATGCACTATTTGATCATTTCTATGTTAACAGTGTGATATATGAACGTCGTAATTTGTCTGGTGCACTATAATATGCATTTTTGAGTATCTTGTAAATACTGTAACATTTTCGTTACCATAAAAACCTAATAAGAGTTTGAAAAGAGCATTTATATTTGTAACCTACGTTTAACATCAACATTTATTTTAATGTTTATATTTGCAAATAATGAATAACTTTCACATTTTACTTCAATGCTTAATATTTCTGCTAGAAATATAATGGAAATCTGCCAGTCTGATGTGAGAGAACTTGAGTACAGTTTAAAATTTGACAGTGTTACTGAATGACATAGTGCAGGACTGGTATTGAAAACCAGTCCAAACATTATCATACTGCATCCTGCCTACTAACCTGTTATTTCTGGCCTTATACTGTAACTTTCCTACCATATGTCTTGGTCATCATTCATGTTTCTCTGAGCAGAACTCACCGCAGACGTGGAAATTTCTGCACGGAGAAAGCAAAGCCGCATCCACAGTCCCAGCGGTCCTCATTTAAATAAGTGAGCAGCACTGCCTCCCAGGGTCCTTTGTCTGAAGAGCAGTGCTGTGTACTTTTACGCTCAGGGTTCTGACATCACGCTGAGAACTGTCTATTTTCCCAGAGGCCTCCCTCCTTTGCTTTTTAACACAGTCCATCTTCCTGCCAGTCAGCCCTGTATCTTCCACCAATTGACATTATCAACTGAGTCTCTCTCTTCCTTTGCTCCCTCTCATTATCAACCACCCACTTTACTATCATCTGCCCTGTCCTAGAACCGTCTGGTAACCCCAGGACCATTGCATATATCTCCACCACCACATACCAGCATTATCTCACTTCTCTCTTCCTGCCTAGTGTCAGTCTGCACTCCACTGTTGCGTGCGCTCAGGAGAGTGTTCGGCTTTGCGGATGTGGCAGGATCATGGGCTTTGGGAATAGCAGGCGGTCCCAAAAGTCTGATCCACTCGCGGCGGCCAAGAGCCGAAATGGAGTCCGACAGACATAATAAGTAATCAAGGACTCAGAGACATGCGCTCCGCACTCGGGGGACTGTCCGGCCAGTTGGGGGACTAATTACCATGAAATAGGACCCACTCCGTGTCAATTTACTTTTCAAATGCTAACTTTCTCCACTGTCACGGCCGAATAGAAAAACCTTGATGAGAACTAACTGGGATGACTAGTGTTTTGTAATTGGTATGTGTCTATTTGCTCAATTTACTCTGCTTTTTTCCTGGTAGGGCCATAAGGAATCAGGGAAGGACAGAGAGCGAAAAATACTGTTTTATTCACCCCTAAGTTTTCCCTTAAGTAGGTTCAAACACAGAAAAAGCAGTTTTTTTTTCATATTGTAGGACAGTTTCACATAAAAATTCTTTATCTGCTGGTTGCACCGCTTCACTGAAACTACATCACACTCAAATATTCATACCAGTGGTGCCATGCCTTTATGGCCACAGTATTGACCTCAAATGGAAAATATCTAGATTGTGTACATCATTTTATACACATTTCCCTGTAATTAAGCTGGATTTAAATATTTGGAGTCATTAGAAACTTGGGATCTCGTCTAGAATTTTAAATAGGACTTAAGTTCTACAGGTTTGAATACAGCAACTGCATCTGGCGGTCCATTAGTTTTATGGGGTTAAAAGGGGAGAAAGAATACATCAGACCCAAGCCCCCATAAATGTTCTGCCTGTACTACTCAGCAAACTGATTTGCATGAATAGAGGGTGTGTCAACATTAACATTAGTAAAGAGCAAGTTCAGTTTTACTGAATGATTTTGAAAGCACACTGATATGAATGCACAAACTCATGGCATAGTAGCAGAAAATGCTTTATTTCAGCTTGAGTCTTCAAAATACAGGCTGCTGAGCTGTGCACTCAAATCCTGATTATTTATGCATATTGCATTACTGTATAATTTATGATGTAAGCAACTTGAAAACAGAGACTCAAGAAGGGTAAGAGCTCGACTTTCCATTCACCAAACATAACAAGATAGTTAAAATTTGTGAAACTATGGTTTATTATTCTGCGCATCGAATGCAGAGCTGACAATGTAATTACAACCTTACTATTATATGTCAGGTCATGTTGATAATTATTTAAATCTTTGTAATGCTTAGAATGTATATTAGATTTTTTAGATCGGGGCAGATCAGCTGTTCTGATACGGCACACAGAATGTCACTGCATTTTTCGCTCAAGCAGTGCTCTACACTACATGGATGCACATACTGACAGTGAAAGACATCATTGCGGACACCTCGTAGGACATGGTTATGGACAGATAACAGGGAAAGAGAGGCAGAAAATGCACAAGGCACTGGTTGGCTATGGAGTGTTGACTTGGACAAGGAACATTATTTTGCTTCAATGAATATCCAGTTATAATAAATAAATATGTAACCAGTCTCAATAAAAATGCATAACCTGTAAGTCATGGTTGTCGTGATAAAGGTTTCCTCAGAGAAAAATAATGCACCGTCATAATGCAAATTTACTACCTCCCTGAAGGATAGTTCTGTATGCCCTGAATTTTTTTTTATTAGGTTTTCAAAACTTTAACTTCCTTCTGCTGGGGAAATATTTTAACCACTACTGTGCATCCCTAGAGTTTAGTCTACAGATGATAGGAATTAGGGCTTTACCTTGTACCTGATCCAATGCTGAATGGTCACAATCTCATGTATTCACTAAAATGGCAAGATCTAGGGCTTTCTCTTTTGAGATAGCAGATAGTGGTGAGCATAATTCGATGGATCACATTGACAACATCACATGGCTCGTGAGGAGGGGTAGTCAAACCTCTTTACCTTACCAATATAACCACTGAACACTGGTGTCTGCAGTTTTAGACTCTCCATGAGAGACACACAGAGTGAGTCACTCTGGAATGAAAGCCACACCGAAAAACATGATAGCCCCATTAAGTTAAGAAAATTTGGCATATTAAATGTAAGATCCCTAAACTCTAAAGCAGCTCTTGTGATTGTTTTCTTGATGCACTGTGTCTCAGAGAAACATGGCTGGAAACATGGAGACCAGATGAAAACTTTTCTTTAAATGAAGCCTCTACGCCTGGTTTTATGTATACTCAAAACCTCCGCCTTGGCCAGAAAGGTGGAGGTGTTGCTGTTATTTATAGTGACTTCTTTCAGTCAGTGCCAAAACTACAATATAAATTTGATTTGTTTGAGGTTCTAGTGATGAACTTTTTAGAGCTGGATGCGAATGTGAGCCCAGCCCCTGATCGTTCTTTAGCCCTGGTGACCGTCTACTGGCCCCCGGGCCTATACTCTGGCTTTATTTCCCAGAATTTCTTTTGGACTTAGTTTTAAGCCATGATAGAATAGTGATTTTGGGTGACTTTAACCTGCACATTGAGAGGGCAGATAATTTCTTTCATTTTCATGTCATACTTTAGACCTGGTCTTAAGCTTTGGCATTGATATTGACAAGGTCAAAATTCATTCACACAGAGTAATACCAGTTTGTCCGACCATTTTGTTATCACATTCCGTTAACAGTTGGCCCACCCTGTATTGTCAGACACCGGACGTACTTTTAATGTCGGACGTACATTGGACGTACCCTTAATGTAGTTGCTGCACTGAAATTTAAAAGATTAATCAGAAGATGAGATCAGCCCCATATTAAACTGACCAGACACGGCCTCTTAAACAAAAATCCCATCAAATGGCGCTACACCAAACTCCAGGTAATCCATTGTGCTTGGAAAGAGAGCCTTGTGTATAAGCATGTATTCTCTAAGTGCTAGGTCTTCTCATTGTGCACAACTTATACTGGAAAATATAAATAATTTTCCATTTTTGATCAAAACCGCAGCTAAATTAACTAACAACCATGCTGCAAGTAACCCTCAAATTCCAGCCTCTTGAAGCAGTGATGATTTTTTTGAACTTCTGAGAAGATCATCGCTTTCCTACCAGTTTGCGAAGGCATTTGTAGAACCTCCTAAAATACACCAAAAACACTTGAATCCCTTTCTCCTAGATCTCTGAAATTGCCAAATTATTTGCTACTTTCAAATTATCAACTTGTCCTTTAGCTTCGTAGGGATGGGATCTAATGAAGGAGCTCCTGCCCATTCTTGGCAGTCCAATTCTGCACATAATGAATTCTTCACTGATTTCAGGTTTTGTTCTCACTTCATTTAAGATGACAGAAATCAAGCTACTTTAAAAAAAAAAAAATTTGGATCCAACAGTCCCATCCAATTATGGGCTGATCTCAAACCTCCCATTTTTATCTAAGATCCTTTAGAAATGTGTCACCCAACAGCTTGCTTCTTTCCTGCAAACTAATAAGGTATATGAAAGTTTTCACTCAGGATATAGAAAGCATCATCATACTGAAACTGCTCTCACGGTTGTAATGAATGATCTTTTTCTCTCCATGGATAGTGGCTGTATCTCTTTTCTGTCCTCCTTGATTTAAAGTGCATATCCTGGACCAAATTAATCTCTTTTTGTATCAAAGATTGTGCCTTTATACACCAAATCCTAAGAATTATTTTGCCAAGGGTGGTCCGTGTATGGAACAATTTTTGAAAGACCAGAAGCGTCTTTAAAAATCCCCAGGGAGTTCTGAGCCATATTGATCCAGATTTGTGATGTCACCAGCGGCTCCCCCATATGCAGGGTGCTGAGAGACCCAGTGCCTGCATGGATCATTTTTCCCTCACAGTCTTGTCTTTTGGGAATCTGTGGGTACTAAAACCAACACAATTGATGTTACTGCTCCCTCCCACAACACACATTCTGGCCAAATACTTCAAATGATGCCCAAAATCGCAACAATAAACACTATATGCAATAAGACAACCTTCGAGTATATACATTTTCAACAGAATGACCAGCATCATCTATGGCCTGCAGGAACCGCATGTGACCTCAGACAAAGTCATTTTCCCCGGGAGATTCAAATTGCAAGCTTTTTTATACTAGACCAATTATGCCTAAAATACTGATATTAAATCAGGTATACTTGACACTGACCTATCTGTTATATTGGTCAAAATGCATAAAGTGACTAAGAATAAGAGCAAGAATATGCACTTTTAGTGCTGCCTTTGATCCCAAAGATCACCATATTCTTCTTTGCAGGCTAGAAAAATCAGTTGGTATTTCTGGACTTGCCCTTTCGTGGTTTAAGTGTTATCTGTCCGATAGATCTCAGTTTGTCCCTGTAAATAACAAGTCTTGAGAGTATTCCAGGGTAAATGTTGGAATACCCCAAGGATCAGTTCTAGGCCCTTTACTTTTTTCTCTATATGTGCTTCCCCTTGGACATATCATGAGTAGACATGATGTTAAATACCATTGCTATGCAGAGGACATGCAGCTCTATATATCTTTTCGGCCAGGTTAAAATGATCTGGTAACTAGATTTAGAGATATGCCATAAAGCTGTTAAAGCATGAATGACACTACATTTTCTTTCTCTAAATGCAGATAAGACTGAAATATTGGTAATAGGTCCTAAATCGCTTAGAGACACATGCTCCCAACTTACTTGGCCTCTCTGTTTCTGCTAAAGCTGTTGTTAAAATCTTAGCCATCGCTCTTGATTCAGAACTCTCTCTTCAGGCTCATATCAAGAACACTATATAAGTGGCTTTTTTTTCATCTTAGAAACATATCTAAACTCAGAAAATTGTTGTCCCTGCAGGATGCTGAAAAAAATGATTCACGTATTCCTCTTGGCTGGACTACTGTAACGTTTTACTGTCTGGCTTCTACGGTGGCCCTAAGACGACATCATCAGAAAACAACCGCACAGTTCATGTAACTCAGTCCGAGGAAAACATATCTCGATCAGAGGAAAACTTGTTTCGATCAGAGGAAACATATCACGATTAGAAGAAAACTTCTCTCAATCCGAGGAAAACATGTCTTGATCTGAGGAAAACGTCTCAATCCGAGAAAAACATGTCTCGATCAGAGGAGAACATGTTTTAATCCATGGAAAACTTCTCTCAATCAGAGGAAAACATGTCTCGAGCAGAGGAAAACTTCTCCCAATCCAAGAAAACATATCTCAACAAGAGGAAAACCTGTTTCGATCAGAGAACTTGTTTCGAGCAAAGGAAAACTTGTTTCGATCAGAGGAAAACTTCTACTTAATAGCTAGTAAGCTAGCTGTCCACAATTATCTTCGTGGGCAAGGCCATTTTGTTAATTCGGGTCTAATCCGGAACTGGAAGTTGCTTTCAAACCTGGTGAATAAAGCCGGGCACTACAGATTTTCATAATTGAAGAGATAACAATGATGCCCAGTGATAGTTACTGTGAATGTCCTCCTGAAATGAGGAAAGATAGGATGTTGAATACATTGGCATGCTAGCTATAACATCATAGATTTCGATGTCACTTCATCTTGATAGCTAGGATTGCGGTTAAGCTGTCACCAGTTCGGAAAACGATGGTCAAACTTCCGCCAATAAAAATTAGATGCGCAAATAAAACGAATAGCATGGTAGTAAAGACGTGATACAATTGCTGTCAAAATCGGCTTGAAAAAAGAAATAACATGGCTTATTCAATGAAAAAATGCGCGTTTTGTTCAGAAAAAAATCGGAAACAACTTCCATAATTTGGTTTGAATATGATTTTTAATTAGTCCTTTTTTCACTTACTAGCTGACATGTTGTGCAGATTTAAATGTGAGATTTTTGTGAACTGCTGTTAAATTGCCATTAGAATTGGTATTTTGAAACGAGGAGAAAATTCAAATGGGGACCATAATACTTCAGTTATTTAAAAAACTGCCTACACTGTAGTAAAAGCGTATTGAATTAAAAGAGAATGCATGGGTGAATCATCCAATAAACAGCCATCAAAGTATGTGCTTGGCAACTTGACAAAACTAAATGGGGGCGTGTCTGAGGGCCTGTAATGGTTAAAATGGAAAAAGTTTGTGAAAAATGGCTCTTGCATACAACAGTGCATGTATAGTAGTATAAGCTCACAGAATATGAAGAGATTCTGTGGTGGAATCATTAGGCGAGGCGTTTTTGATTGTTTGGTTCACGGATCCGCCAACGTAAAAAATTGGCATTCTTGGAAAAAAATAATTTTTTATTTTTCGCATATTCGCGAATCCGCCGATCTATATTTCACCAAAATTAGAAAAAAATATTATTTTATTTTATTTTATCGCCCGCCCACTTTTTGAATAGTTCTCCGATATGTACACTGTGTAACAATTCCCATAAACCAAATAGATAAATGAACGCTACAACGCAAATTAAGGCAGCAGGCGGACCTCATATTCCATGCAGTTATTAGACTGCGCCGACCGTCCGACCTAAAAGCAACGAAAAATGCCAAGATCAGAGGAAATTCTCACTTTTAAGTGACTTAATTATTTAAATACAATACACTCTAACGAAAAAAGGCGAGAGAAAGTTCAGTTTTTAAAGTATATTAATGTAACAGGTAAACAAAAAATCGCATCCTAACTGGACGGAAAGCATTCAAAAGACATCGGGGCGATAGGTGCGTGCCGGACCAATCAAAGGAAATAATAATCACAAACACAAATCAGATGGCATTCACAAAACCCAAGTCCATTTAAAAAAGTCCCAAATTTCCCAAAAGAAATTATGTCGACCTTAGGACTCAGTAAGTGTAGGATCCGGAGTTCAGGTGAGATGAGAAAGAGCCGCCGCGGCAGTAGATGACTGACTCCACTGCGTTATAGCTCACCCACTCCCGTACGCCGGGTAAAGGGGGTCCAGAACGGTCGCCAGGAAATTTGATCCCCCAAAAGAAGCAAAAAAGCAAAAAGAAATCCAAATCGACAGGGATATTCCACAAAATACGCCGCTTGGGATCCACAGACGCCGGCTCCTTCGTGGACGTCATTTCCCTCCTGAGTATTAAAGTTAATTGTCAGATCAACTCAACTGCTGCAAACCTGACTAAAAAAAAAAAAAAAATGACAGCCAATGGGCAGCTCATCTTGTAATGCACAGGGTGTACTGCATGAAGGTATGCGAGCCTTACAACTGGATTGACACTGTTCGCGGTGTTTGTTAGACTCTCACGATCTAGTAGACACCCTATGCATGTCTGTTAGGGGAGCAACGATTCATCGACATTGTCGACAAAATTTGCTCGTTGTTGACTAATTAATTCATCGATAATTTGTCGTTATGTCATTGAAAAAGTATTTCATTTGCATGGAGCTGCAAATTTATACACGCAGTTACAATATTCTATCACTAGATGGCACACCAGGATCATTTATTGAACATTCACTAGCAAGCCGAATACTGAATACCGTATTTTTCATGCACCTAAAAATTGATTAAAGAGCACCAGGAGAGAACAAAGATTGGTTGTTCCTCTTCTTTCAATGCGTACTGTGAAAAATACTTTGTACTTGTCCTAGAGCTTTTGATAGTTATATATGAAGAGTTTGGTTCCAAAACGCAATAAGTGCCAAAATTACAAAAATTGAGATAATGCCATAGACTGGTAGTCCTGTGGCTCTTACACATGGTGCAGTCATCTGTTTTTAGGAATTCATACGATAAGGTGTATTTCTTCATAGCCAAAGTTTGTTATTTTCTATAAAATGCAATGGATTCCAACATGGATTGAATTTACTCAAAATGTGTAAAATGGATATATTGCGTTTTGGAACCAAACTCTTCATATACTTATAAGTATTTTTTTCACAAAATACTTTTGGTATTTAAGTACATTTGATCTGAGCTACTTTAAGACTTTTTTGCAAGTAATTTTCTTATGGGTGACTTCAACTTTTACCAAAGTAACTGTCAGTTATGGTACTTCTACTTTTACTCAGTTATTTTATTCCAGTACTTTATACACCTCTGGATATACCTGGTTTAATATCAAAGACTCTAGACCAACGAATTTTATTCACAAAATGCAGATTTTTTAATTAAAGGAAAACTTTTTTTTTGCTGCTGCTGCTGCTGCTACCTGTCCTTGGTGATCAGAAAAATAATGCATTTATTTTTTTATATTCACACTTTAGCCTGACAACAATTCAAAAACTTGAATTCTGACTTGAATTTTTAGCAAAGTTTAATAAAACATTTTTGGATGAAACATTAATCCTTATTGTCTGTATTGTTAGCACATGGGTAAAATGACCTCAAGCTAAATTGAAAAGCCAATAGCTAAATAACCATTGTACTGTGCAAGTCAATTTGACTAGTCGATTAATCGTTTAAATAATCGTCGACAAATCGACAATCAAAATAATCGTTAGTTGCAGCACTAATGTCTGTAGGATCTATCGTCGTCGAGTGGCAAGTCTTGAAAGCCAATGCGTCTCGCATACTTGAAATCACGCTAACTTCTTTGATTGATGGTTGCTCCGTCATATCACAAGCTAAGAAGATGGGACCAAGATGTCCTTGTAGCCAATAAGGAGACCTTTACAACGAGGGGCAGCATTTCCCCTCATTGTCTCGGGAAACCTGGGAAATTGAGTGCGTATTTCTCATTGAACGCCAGTGCGTAAAGAGGCTCTATTATAGCGGTCTTGCTCCTACGCAAAACTTTCGTATTTTGCGCAAAAATGCTTAAACGTCAGTAAAAACAAAACACACGGAGGACGAATGGGGCAAAGGAAGAGGAAAGAGAGAAAGTGATATTGAGGAAGAAATAAAAGAAATTGAAGAAAGTGAATCTCTATACAGACAACTATTAACGGGACAATGTGATGACAGGCAAAAGGAAAGTGCAGACTATGCTGTATCAGGCAGGATTACACTCCACCACCAGAATGAGTATTACTGTGAAAGAACACTGAACAATACTACAAAGTACATATTAATTAATGACAATAGAGGAGATCATGCAAAAATATGTCGACACTAATGCAGCGAGCAATGTGAACCAATGTGAGCCTGAGTGGGGTGGGGTGGGGGGGGGCATGATGGGGCTCTCTTTGTTTAGGGTAAGGCAGTAAGAGCCCCATCATGTCTCTTTGAGTATGATTAATGAGTGGGGCTCCCCCAAGCTATCCTAAGAGAGTGATTTTGAATTCTCCTGTACTTTTCAAATCTGAAGTTTCACATGCACAAACGGACGGGTGGTACCACTGTTTTCTCAATGTACACCAAATTTTATCGCCCGCTAGAAGTCAGATCTGAACCATATTTTATTCATTTGTGATCAGTTTCTCACTTGACTGATTGGAGTTGAGGGCCCAATGCATTTGCCATAGTACCTACTTAGTTTATAAATGTTCTAGTATTGACATTCAATGTATTGGAAAACTGTAATATTTTGAAAAAAAAAAAAAAATTTATTCTGTCTTCCGATCTTTATTCTGTCTTCCGATATCTTGACATAATCCGTGAATATCGGGAAAATAAATCTTTATTTTTATTTTTATTCCCCCCTCCCCAAAATATTTTGCCTGAAAAAATCCGTGAACCAAACAATCAAAAATGTCTCGCCTTAATATAAAAGCATAGTGGATTCTGCACTGCTAAAAGTGATTTTCAAGGAAGTGAAATTTACTTATTTTAAGACTTAAAACACTTATTTCTATCACCATTTTCTACGTAAGACAAGAAATTTTTCCTTGATTTGAGGTTATTTTGACTACCTTGCCAATGGGGTAAGCAAATTTCACTTGACAAGTGAAATGAAGGACAGATTTCTTGTCTTACTAAGAAAATGATGATAGAAATAAGTGTATTAAGTCTTAAAATAAGTAAATTTCTCTTTTTTAAAAATCACTTTTTGCAGTGTGTGTGTGCATCCACTGTGTGTGTGTGCGTACCTGCACACAGAGTCCACTTTGCTTTAGTTCTTGTTCATGTGGTGGCTAGCGTTAAGAAAATGCATGTGATCTTACAGCCTGGTATAACTGTAAGGCTTTTGGGCAGCAATAAGTTGATGGAGGAGTGTTGACTGTCTTCTGACCAGTTTCTCCAGAATTGTTATTTAGTACAATAAACAATAGTTTTATCCAGTGCCAACACCCTTTGTTTATTTGTCTTTTTTTCCTCCAGAACATGGATGGCCCATGAACTCAAAGCCCTGTCCCTCAGCATGTGATTGCCGGCTGCTGGTGTCCTGTTGTCCTGATCTGGTCCTGATCCAGTTCTGCTCCATCTTTGCCAAGCCACTTCCTTGAGCAACAGATGCCACCACTTGGATGCTTTATTGAGTTTTAATAGACTTTAATTGGACTTTATTAAATAGCTAGCCAGCAGAGGATGGGCTTCCCCATTATAGCCGGGTTCCTCCTGAGATTTCTTCTTCAGTCTTGCTGTAAGAAGCTGGTTACAAATAAAAGTAAATTGAATTGAATGTGAACTTATTTCCTTTCTTTAACTCCATGACAAGTTTTATATATTGAACTGAAGTTTATTAGTTTTTAAAACTTAGACTTAAAAGTCCAAGTTGTCTTGAGCAATTTTAAGTTGAAACAAAGCTTATCTTCAAGTTGAGTTCACTCACAATTAGTTAAATTTACTCAAATTTTTAAGACAGCTGGTGAACTTTAATTTCTGAGTTTAACCAGCTTGAAATCTATTACAGTGTAGAGACCAGAAACAGTGGGCTCAAAATTGCAAACAGTGCCCCAGACTGGAAATCAATTTGGCTCCCCCATATAAAGCGTGCACGCGTGCACACGCATACACAAACACACATGCACACATACTATGGGGGGCATTTTATGCCAGCAAACAATACTAAAACACCTTATCCGCAGCGCCTACACCTGCATAAAGACTGATAAGTTTGCGAGTACACCAAATAATGAAGGGGTGACGGGTGACAAGCGTCATGCCACGTGCAAAAGCAGCGGACGCCTGTGTGCACGCTCGTCTCATTGTACAAATAATTATTTACTTTATAATGATTAATTTTGAGTTTACTAGCTGCTTCACTTCACAATTCAAGCAGTCCGTGTATTACCAAGAGAGACCGATGACACAATTTAGGATATTTAAGTCTACACGTGCACACGTTAAGGCGTCTGAAGCATTGGCACCCGCTAACGCCTATAACGTATGAACACCTACAATGCGATGTTGAGGTAGGCTATATCAGGGACTGTACCATTGCTTAGGCACATCATCGCATTATTTTCTCTCTCAGACTGGTTCACCATCACAGAGTCAGACCAAAGGCTACTAACAGGTCCATGTAGGCCTCCCTTTTGTCAGTTTGATATTTCGTTTTAACCAAAAAAAAAAATGGGATGACCAGGGGAATCCCGAGTGACGTCATGCTCCCAAGATAATCCCTCAACCCCACTGCCCCCATCCACTCACATACCTTTTTCTTTTACATCTCATTCGTAAAAAAAAGAGTTTCGGTTACAGGAAGTGCCTGCCTTTGTCTCCTTGGTCTTTCTTTTCACAGACAACCGGGAGATGTCGGCATCAGAATGACAGCCCACCATCAGCCAGCGTTAACCCAACATATGACCAATGCAGCTCAATCCCTCAAGAGCTAGGAAAGCACTCAGATGCCTCACTCGCCCATTGACTTGATAGTGGAACAGGCTAGAGCTGATTTTCGGCTGCATCGCTGGAAACAGGGCGAGACGTCTGAGTGCTTTTCGCCACTATAGCAGGATCCCACCGTTATATGGTCTTATTGTTTAGGCTACATCAAAATCTCAGCCTTAGCTATGTTTCACCAATGAACAGATTATGGTTCAATGTCAGACAACTTTATTTCATTCATTTAAAAAATAAAACTAAATAAAATCAGGAACAGAATTATTGGCAATGGCTTATCCTTGCACGCCTCGCCTTTGTCGCAACCCATTCCTGTCCCTGCTCATCTCTGACTCTGAGATGGTGAACAAGTCTGAGGGAGAAAATCATGCGATGAACTGATCTGTGCGAGCTCTAATGAGTAGCATTTTGATATAGCCTATGTCATTATTCCCTTTTGTCTGCCGAGCAGCGCCGGCCCAAGGCATGAGCCAATTAAGCGACTGCTTATGGCGCGACCACTAGGGGGCCCCCAAGAGCAATAAACGAAAATATTTTTTTAATTTTTAATTAATTAATTTATTTATTTGCATGTGAGAGTGATGATTCCTTTGTGATCAAAAGGATTTTATTGTACAAACAGAGTAGGCTACTTCTAATGTAGGCCTAGTGATTCCTACTGCCTCTCGCTTTAAATGTAAAAGTTCCGATGCCCCAGTAATTTGTGCATCCTGCTGTGCAGTGCGCACTGCGCATCCAAGGAGCAGCTGGGTGAAAGCTAAACAATGTCACAAAAATTCATATCCTTCAGGAGCAGAGAAAAGAAAGAGGAAGAGGAGAAAAAACGCCATGATTAACATATGTTTGCATGTCTTGGTTATGTAAGTTTCCTCAAGTTAGGAAAGTCCCTAAATATCCTTATCAATTTGATGCAACTTGTTGTGTGTAGCCGTTAACAGCAAATTAGCTAGCAAGCGAAAAAACTAGAGACATTTATCTTTTAACTGGAAGGCAGAGGTGTATAGTAACAAAGTACATGTATTCCATTTCGGCACTTAAGTCGTAGTTTATTTTGAGGATTTGTACTTGAGTTTTTTTTCTGAAATTGGGACTTTTACTTTACTACATTTAAAAGATAAAAACTATACTTTTACTTCGTTACTTTGACACTGGCCACTTTGATACTCGTTACGAATTAAAATATGAATGTAATTCATAATTTGGCATGTTCGAGAAGAACAACGGTGCTCGGCAGGATTTCTTTGTGCAGATGTGTCTGCCATCGGACATGGAGCGGCTAATTTATGCATGCAGTTACAATATTCTATCACTAGATGGCAAGCCATGATCACTTTTTGAATATTCATAAGCAAGCCGAGCTTATTTAATACTGGTTTTGTGCATTTGAAGTTATTTTTATATATGTCAGTGATTTTATTTGTTGTTGCACTTTATTGTTGTTTTGGCACTACAAATTACTTTTGCATATTGCTGTCATAGGTTTTCGAAACCAAAAATAAACCAGAAGACAGTTTTACAGTAAATGCATTGTCTACTGGTTTATTTTGGTTACGTTAAGTAGGCCTTGATGATATTCAGTATCCCACTTAGTGCTTCATCACTTGCAATGTTGTGTTAATCAACCCCAGTCCGCTCTTGTAGCTGAATGTGGTCCCTTTTTTTGAGATGAAAAACCATACATGGGTAAAGACATGTCAGGCTGATAAAAGGATAATGTTAGCAACACTGCCAGAGCTGCATAATTAGTTTATAATAGGTGTACTAATGATCAATAATCAATAGAATTGGCAGAAATAGAAAGGTCCCAAAATCACATTTTGCTTAGGGCCCATGGAGGCTTGGGCCAGCTCTGCTGCCGAGCACCGTTGTTCTTCTTGAACACTCCAAATCCAGATAATCCGTAAATGAATTAATTTCATATTTTAATTTGAAATGAGTGACTACGTTTCCAGTGTCAAAGTAACAAAGTGAAAGTAAAAGTCCCATTTAAAAAAAAAAAACAAAAAAAAAAAACACACACACTTGAGTAAAGCACAAATTCTCAAACAAAATGAAGAACTACTTAAGTACATGCACTTCCTTGCTATGCAACTTTGAAAACGGTGGCGAGATAGCGCAGTGTAGGTTATCAGGATCCGGGATCGATATCGATCTCTCTCTCTCTCTCTCTCTCCACACACACACACACACACAAACGCGTGATTTACTGTATAAAACAGGCGCAGTGAGGGGAAAAATAGGTGGGGGAAAAAAAACAAAAATTCTGGGACTATTAACCGAGGTCTGGACCTCAATGGTGGTTACGGCTGTGCGCACAGCCTCTTCCTCAGTTTTGCACCTGAGCAATGGTACAGTCCCTGATATACCTCAACATCCCGTTATAGCCTTGCAAACGTTGAAGGCGTTAACGCTTATGTCACTGTTGTACTAAAGTGAGCACTTCAGACGCCTTAACGTGTGCACGTGTAGACTGAAATAGCCGAAATTGTGTCACCGATCTCCCTTAGTAATACATGGACTGTTTGAATTGTGAAGCAAAGCAGCTGTTAAATTCAAAATTCGTCATCATAAAGTAAATAGTTATTTGTACATTGAGACGAGCGTGCACACAGGCGGCCACGGTGTTTGCGCGTTGCACGGCATGAATGACCCCTCTGTGACATACAGTTCAGGAACCACACGTGAGAGAGAGAAATCCAAAAAACGCATGCCTTTAATGGAGTCCGAGTCAAAGCCAAAATACGCAGGAATTGCCAAGCCACAATACGAAATCCAAAAACAGTATCGACTAGACAGGCAGGGGTCAGAACCAGTAAGAAAGATGGGCAGAGGTACACAAAAGATAGGCAAAAAGTCGTAGTCGATGGGCAAAACCAATGGTCATACGCAGAGCATCCAAACACAGTACTTGTGGTCAAACAAAAAGGGCTATGGCAAGAATCAAGGTCAGACTATTCAGTTGAAGCGAAATAATATTCTATGGCATACGAGACGCTCTGCACAATGAAATATTGATCAACGTTCTGACAAGAGCTGTGAGTGAAAAGACTCCTAATATACACACAGGAATGGTCACATGCTATACAGAGATCAGGTGTGGGGAATGAGGCTAATTACATCGGGGGAATCACATGAGAGAAACCCTAACCACGAAAATTGGCGCGAGACAAAAGACGAACGGGAATCACACAAACAGGCTATTACATTGAAACAGCTCTGGTCCAGGAGTTCTACGTGCACAGATAAGGAGCAGGAGAGTAATTAAGCGCGTGCGAGACTCTCTCGCTGAACACAAAGGAAAGAACAGGGAGAGCTCAGTAAGAGGCGGAGATTAGAACAGGGCGATTGCTGAGAGGTAATTAGTGTAGATTAGTAGTGGTGCATCTTTACATATTAAACTTGAGAGCTGGTTTGTAAGTTAGTAATCTTATATACATGGATTAGTAGTGTTAGTGGACTATGATACAAAATACAAATGTTAGTCTTGTTAGTAATCAGAACAGAAGGACGACGGAAGAATACAAGATTCGAGGGAATATTTTAAACACCGGAATTCACTTAAATCACCCGAAGTCAGTGAGCACGCAAACGGGGAAGACGGACTGAACCAACTAGATCACAAGACAGGGGAGACTGAGAAATGGATTGAACTAAAACCTGAGCATTACAATAACCAAAAAGAATAAATAAAAGACAATAATGAACACAGAACAAGAACATGTGCATTACCAAAAACCAAAACCATGACTTCCTCGCTATATGATTTCCACAAACACTGCACAGCGTGTGTCTGTACGCTCATGTAGAATTGTACTTAACGGTCATGCGTGGTCTTCATGTCATGTGATGCACCCATCACGACGGCGTATGCGCAACAACGCATGTGCAGCGTCTGTGCGATGCCTACGTGACGCTCATCTGTCCATTGAAAGTAAATGGAATTTCATGCACACCTTAGAGGTTTGATGTCATTGCATAAACGCTGTACACGCATTTTTGTATAGCTCACTGGCATAAAATGCCCCCCATACACACACACACACACACATACGTGTGTCTGGTGCTCAGTATCTGAAACATCCCTGCTTTCAGCCTCACTTAGTTCCTTCACTGCATCCTCATGATCTGTGCTGCTGTCAGTCTGACTGCCCTCTTTAGCCCTCCTCTTCTACTTGATTTTTGGTCTCCTCTCTGATTCCCTCAAGGCTTGAAGATGGCCCTGACTCTAAAGCACCCATAAGAATCATATATTCGGACTCTGTCATAGGGCTAAACAGTAGGCTACAGGCGACATTGGCTACATATAGTTGTGATACAGGCTAAATATTTTATCGGAATGAGCTGGTCATGGATAGCCTGCAAGGAAACATCAACTTTGCATTTTAAATAAAACCAACTCACAAACATGTCTTAGTGTTCCAGTTTTTCACTTCATTTCAATTATTGTACACTAAGGTAGCCAAGCAAGTTTGCAAAAATATTCAGTTCACAGAAATCTTAACCTCAAAGCCTTTTATTCAGGGACTATTGTAGGCTTTCTATCATCTTGTAGCCTGTACTGTCCTGCAATGGCAAAAGACCTTAACTTGCCAGAGTGTGAAACTGAGAAAAATGACTTTAAAGTTTCTGCTTTGTCCAGACAAAAGTCAAAATCTGACAAGTGCTTGTTATGATGAAGAAAAGTGTGTATACAAAAAATCTTGTGCTCAAGTCTGACCTTTTACCCTTAAGGCCCAGTCACACAGCGAAAACGCATGAATTACACATGAATTACGCACAGATTTTCGTTTCTGCGCGGAGCGTACGTCGTATGCGTAATTCGTAGGTGGAACGAACGTGGACTGTCAGTGATTGTAAGTGGATGTGCGTCGAAGGCGGTTTGTGCGTGATTTTGAGTTTTGAACGGTTCAAAAATTTTCCGACGCACAACTGTGAGTTGGTGTGCGTAATTCATGAGTCGGCATGCGTAGTTTATGCGTCGAGTATGCGTAACTATGCGCGGGACACTCGTCGGCCGTCAGTGCTTATGCGTCAGAACTGGTTTGAATCCGCGCACGTCCACGTCCGTCCACTGATGCCCCACGTTCATATCACGCATGAAACGCGCATGTATCACGTTCATTCCACTGACATCCACTGACAATACGTGAAGCGTTCGTGTTTGGACGTGCTCCGCCGGTGATTCATGCGTCGGGCGTGCGTCGAATGTTCGTGGAATACTGCACCGTGTTTGCTATTATGCGTCGACGTGCGCGATATGTCAGTGATTGTAAGTGATACATGCGTGGTTCATGCGCGATTCATGCGTGATTCGTCCGAGATTTCTACCCCCGACACCCGGAAAAATTGGTCAATTTCTCAACGCACAAGCACGCACAAACCCAATCTGTCCGTGATTTGTGAGTGATTCGTGCGTGATCGGCTGTGTGACTGGGCCTTTATTTGTCGGTTACTGTACTCTGCCTTTGTTTCGTGTTCTAAAATTCAGGAGTCGTGCAAAGGCAGTAACTTGCATAAATTCAATATTTGGTTGCTGTTTTCTGAACACAAGACCATTATAAAAGCACTAACCTCAGGTCTAACTATCATTACTTTTTTTTTTTGCATGATGAAGAATGAATTAGATACATTTACTTGTTGCTATACAGAGCTGTGGTGACATCACATCATATCTTCATGATAGAGAATAGCTCCAGTTTGGTGTGTTGGCACCAGAAATAGAATGGCAGCAGATAAGGTACTTTGCATTATACAGTATATGAAGAGTTTGGTTCCAAAACGCAATAAGTGCCAAAATGAAAAAAATTGAGATAAATACCATAGAGCGATAGTCCTGTGCTTCTTACACATGATGCAAAAACCCATCATTAGAAATGCATACTATATGGTGTATTTTCTCATGGTCAAAGTTTGTGTTTTTCTATAAAATGCAATAGGCGCCAACATGAAAAAAGCTGATTTACTCAAAATGACTAAAATGGATATATTGCATTTTGGAACCAAACTCTTCATATATAAATTCAAGAAATTACTTTTCATTATTAGAATAACAATTTAATTGTGAAATACAAAGCTTAATAATTAAATACAAAGCTTTAATATGTGTTAAAATTCATGGATGTATTTACCACTCCTCAAAAAGAATTAGCAGAGGTGTATAAAGTACTGGAAAAAAATAACTAAGTAAAAGTAGAAGTACCATAACTGAAAGTTACTTTGGTAAAAGTTGAAGTCACCCATAAAAAAATTTTGAGTAAAAGTCTTAAAGTAGCTCAGATTTAATGTACTTAAGTACCAAAAGTATTTTGTGAAAAAATATACTTAAGTATCAAAAGTGCAAGTCCAAGTACAGAGTATTTTTCATAGTATGCTTAGAAAGAAGCAAAAAGATTGAAGATTGAAAGTTGATTAAAACCACCCCTCCCCCCCCACAAAAAAAATTTTTTGTTGGGGGGGGGGGGCGCATGTGCTGAGTTTTTTTTTTTTTTTACTTTTTAAGAATAAACACACAACTTCATTTCTTCTAAAATTGATCATGTTATTACAAAAATGAAAATATAAAATGAAAGTGTTCAGATATTTTATTTACAAATATTAATAAAAGTAACAGTACTTGGGGCCCCCGTAAATGGTGGGACCCTAGAATTATTCATGGTCACACACCCAAGTTACGGCACCGCTGACCTGAAATCAAATTAGAGTGAGAAAAGGAAAATGATCCAAGTTATCATAACCAACACCATCTATTCAAATTCACAAATATGAGCTCGAATGAAAATGTTAAAAATGGTGGTTAGAAGCTCCCACTGTACAAGACAACATGTGCTCTTTCAGGGACAGATGCAGTCTCCTGGGTGACTGCTGCAATGTACAGTAATACTGGCTTCTTTCTGGCCAGAAAAAAATGTAAAGGAAAACAAAAAAAATGAACAAAAACTACTGCCTTCAAGTCCTCTGCTTCTTCCAGCAAAAAGTAGCCATTTGCGCACCAAACAACAAATGCACTTGTTTTTGCAGAAGTAACGTTATTACTTTGAGCGATACTGTAAGGTGCTCAACATCAGCTTTTACCACATTATATATTAAGTAGTGTATGTTTATTTTTGAGGTATATTATGTATGCTGTAGTGCCCTGAATTCCTAATAATTAGCCCACATAAAGAAGTTAGTTGGTTTGCATCCCTCACATTTCATTCAGGGGCAGGGGAGGTTTTTTTCTCTTCTAATTTTATTAAAAACTGCAACTGATCCAAATCACAAGTATATATATAAACATTAAAAAATCCACTCAGTCTTACCCACAAGAACACAAGAAGCGCAGTGATTGAAAGCTGAACAGATCATCTGCTGGCATTCTGAGTATATTTTACTCACTTTCTTCTTGGCGCAATTTAGACAGATGTTTACAAAATAAGAACATTTTTTAAAAATGGGATGTGGGAGGGTTTTCTGGGAGGGGCCCGTTTCAAAGCACTCCAGAGAACTGCCTTGTCAATGATACATTTTTGAATGGTCAGTGATTGGGATGGTATTGAGAGCAGGTTGAGATCATGAACCAGAGAGGCATCAGTTCAGCTGCTATCATGGAATTCACTAAATAAGGCTTACAGCACCCATCATGCAATGTGTGAGATTTATGAAAGATGATTTTGAGTAAACCTTGCAAAATTATGAATGGTGGTGGGGGGTAGGGGGCAGTTGTAGAGCTGGAGAGGGGGTTGGGGAGTATGGGGAAGTTGGTGATAAACCTGAGGTGCGATAGACAACACTTTAGCAAACATTTTTGTTCGCCTTTATTTTTTATATTGAACATTAGCTGTTGTGACGTTTTCGTTAGCTGTTAGTTATCCAAATATTCTCTCTTGAAAATACAGTTTTTGTTTGTGGTTAACAGACATGACAGGTGAGTCAAACCTCGGTTACTAAAAATGCTTTGACACAAGCTGAACTAAAACAGCTTCATGTATCCTGCCGTGTTGATTGTTAGCCGCACACCCCTCCTCAGAGCATTAGCTTCTATTATCTAATGTTCTCTGCCGACCGTTTGTTGGAAATGGTCTGTTCCATGATATAAATAAACATTTGACCAGTTGAACTCGCCCCTGCCCTCCCTCACCTTTTGCCAGATTAAGTGTTGTGCTTCCTCAGAACCCATTGTCAATATGCATAACATAACCTAACATAACATAACATGAATGGCAAGAACAGGCCGTTCAGCCTAACTAAGCTCGCCAGTTTCTTTATACAGTACTATTGTGAGTATATCCCTTCAGATACTCAATGACTCAATAGTATCTAGCTTTAAGTCAAGCCTGCTCTTGAAAACTCTGCCTTAACAATATGGTCAGGCAAACTATTGCGCATTGACATTCCTCTTTGGGTGAAGAAATATTTCCGAATATCAGTGCTAAATTTACCTTCGGTCAACCTCCATTTGTGACCCCAAGTTCTACTCACAACACTTGGTCGAAGCATGTTTGGTCATGCATGAGCAAGAGATTTGCGTGAGACTGTGAGATATGACCTCAAAGTGTGAGACTCCAGATCTACGCATACTCCATCAATATTCATTGAAATTCTGTATATGTACCTCATGTGCTGTCTAGGGCTCATAATTGAGTACATTCATGCAAAAAAAAAAAAACATTCACCAGACGGGAAATATTTCCTCCTGGTATTGAAACAGATTGCTTGTCATTCTCATAATAAGTGTGTGGCGATCTTATAGTTCCCTGAAAAGATGTGCTGAAAACATTGAATATCTTGTCTCAGCTTGTATTCAATTCAATGCTAAGATGTGAGATGAATAAATCCAAGCAGATACAAATCATATTTGCAATGAAGAACATTTTTAAAAGGTCAGTATAGATTGTTATAGTAATCTCGCCTGATTAAATGAATAAATCACAATTTTCTGACAGTTTTAATAGAATACAAAATGTCAGTGTATGATGATTAAGTGGTGGCATAAAATGCAAACATGTCCTATAGAAAATGACAAACAAATTAGGTCCATGGATAGTCTCAAAAGAAAAATGCACTTGGTTAGAATACAATCCAAAAAATCCTTATTCATGAAGCCTGGCATTAAGCTGTATGCAGAAAATATAAGAGAAGAGTTTGTTATGCATTCCAGAGCAGAGGAGCCAAACGCGAAATCACAAATTATGCCACAATTGGACTTTAAGCCCATAAATCCCACGGACCCATATATGAGTCTATCCAATGCTGCTCTATTCAAACCTGTGGAACTTCAGGCCTATTTTAAATTCTACTGGCAGCCTTTAGTTTTTCAGTGATCTCAAATATGTCCTACTGAATTTCAGGGAAATGTGTATAAAATGATGTGCAAGATCTCAATATTTTCCATTTGATGTAATGCTGTAGCTATAAAAATATAGTTTGAATATTTCTCTTGATATAAGTGTGATGAGGCATCGTGAAGCTCTGCAACCACCAGATACAGAATCACAAAATGCTGAATGCCAAAGCGGCTTTACCAAGCTAGTGTCCGCAGTCAGGCTGTTGTCACCGAAGGTTGAGGATGAATGGACAGGGCTGGATGGAGATCATCACCGATGTGGTGAAACAGGACTAAGGTTGGTGCGCTCGTTCATGCTGCACAGAAAACCAGAGAGGAAGATGCAGATGCCTGGATCTGCACTGAGAAGGAAATATAAATTATCACGTCCGAGGTGGAGAAAAACAAAATATTTTTATTTGGAATGTCTCAAAATATAAATTTAATTAATTTCTCAACACAGGTGTCTTATTCATTCATTCATTCCTTAATTAATTCAATCTTTTTAGCTTATTGATTAATTTTACTAATAAGAGGAACAACAGCATGATGTCCGCATCGCTGCATATAGTTTATTACTCATTTTGACAGCTGCATTCCTTCCTGCAGGTTGTTCGCTGTTTTCAGATTTGCGTACACCTGGTCTGAGCTTTTTGCGGACCGTTCGCTCACGTTCAGATTGATAAATGCCGATTATTGCAGGAGATTTGGCGTACACCCATTTTTTGGTATATGCAAGTTTGATTAATGAGGGCCAGTGTGTTGAAGACTATCCTTCTTGGATTGTTGAACAATATAATTTTTGTATGCATTTTCATAAGCAATGCTCATTAACCTACAATTACCATTTACCAGTATTTTTGTTTTGCACCTGAGGTCCTAGTCAGGTTCAAAAAGTGCCCAAATCCCAAAACAAATAGAACGGCATTTGGTAGAGTTGATACCTTCATCATACCATGTGTCAGCATTATTGGTTCTTCCATATCGAAAATCGAGAATATGTTACGGATTGCTCCCGAAATTGATTCCACTCTTCATTGGCCTACCATCTACCATCCTACCGAATTTCGTGCAAATCCGTTCATAGCTTTTGGAGTTATCCTGTTAACAGACAGATAAACAAACAAACAATGAAATCACTCTCAGAGAGAAGACCTGCCAAAATTTTCAAGGTCAAAGGTCATCATTCCATTAATTGGTGACCTTGTCCTTGCCCTTGAAGAAAGAGTAGTCATTTTCAATAGGCTTAAATCAGATGGCAGTGCCAAAAATATGAGCTAAGTTGGAATGAAATGTGGCCAGTTGTTTTTGCTAGAAATTGCAAACTAACAGACAGAAAAAAAGAAAAATCAAACTTCAATCAATCAATAGACATGCCAAAATCATTTATTTCGGCACATAACAAACAGGTGAAAATATAATCTCCTTGGCAGAGGTAAGAATGCCACAAACTCCAAATTACTGAACTTTGAAATTTGCTTAAACTTCATTTATCAAGAATTATGCTCAGTAACGAAAACAAAATAGAAACTGTTTGACTTTTAACACTTGGGTCTTCACGTTAATTAGCAGGTGAAAACAACGAGTGATTCAGAGAACCTCATTTGTGCAACAATGAAATAACAGGACAGAATGGAGGCTTTCCTCAAATGAAAAGAAGTCATAAACAAAACAAAGTTCATTTACTCATATAATTAATAAACAAAATGTGTGATGACATGGTTGCTTGTCAAACTAGCTGTACACATATTTGACAAAATTCTCATTAAAACCAGATAAATCATGTTCTCCTAAAATGAAAAATTGAAAAATAGTAAAAATTGAAAAATCATTGTCTTAAATGTAACAAGCATTTGAATCAGTTAAGAATGTTTTTGTATTCATATGTGATCTCAAAGTACAGGTAATATGGACCTCTATTACATTCGTAACTTGGCTTCATTTGTATTATTATTAATCCCCCCAGCATATAATGTGGGGGGATATATCCATCAGTATGTTCATCCGTCTGTCTATGGGCTTCTCTCACTATCTCTTGGGGTCAGTGGTGATAAGAGGCTGTATGTTCAGTAGTAAGTCAAGTTTTCTTATAATTCAATCACAACATTTTGACAAAGTATTATTATTATTATTATTACTTAGCATTGTAGGTTTTGGTAGCATTTTTTATGTGTAACTGTGCAGCGTTCAATCATCTCTCCTGCACCGTGCCCTCTATGCTGCTCCTCCTGTGGCCCACTACAGATCTCCATCTCATCTCCTCCACCGCCCCAGCCTCCGCCTTCATAAATGACATTGGTTATCACAAGCAGCATCTGTTCATATTGCGTTCATTAGTTTTACTGTCCTGCACCTCTGGCTGTACTGGGGTGGGGGGGGTGGTATGATCTCCGGGTCTGTCTGTGTCATGCTTTCTCAGATTGTTCCAGAGCATCACTCCAGAGTCACTGCCAAACACAAATGCATGTTGTATATGGTTAAATCTGAAGTAAGTGCCCTGCCTGAACTACATTAAAGTTCACTTTTGCTGTTAAATGAATAAAATGAGTCAAGAAAGTGCAGAATCTCTTCTTTGCTTGGTGAAAAGTAAATTACAGTCACAGCTACACAGGAAGTCCGTGTACTTAGTGTATAAAATAATAGGGTTACCTGCCGCTTCCAATCCCCTGTGGACACTTGACTGCTGCCATCATGCTTTTACAAATTTCATTGCCTGATCAAATGCTTCAAGGAGAAAAGGATTGTTTGCATGCAACATATTTTGTAAAGGCTGATTCTTGGCCATGATTTCTCAGATACTCAAATGGCTGAAGATCCAGATGCTTTGAATTTTCTGGTCAACATCTCTATTATTTCTGATAATGGGATAGAGCTTTAATTAGGGTACACGGTTAATCTCGCTTTGCTATGCAGCACTCGGGAAATATTTCATGTCAGACTCTATTGAATTTAGATAGAATATTGTGTATATTTTCTCCCTCAGTTTTGTAAAATGTCATAATTATGCATGAGACCAGGCCCCCAGATCTGTGACAGGTTTAATTTTTCAAGGCGGTGTCATGGTTTTGCCCTCGCCGGCTGAAGACGACAAGCCAGCGGGCACTGGGACCGTGTACCCAAAAAGTGGATTAGGGACCCACACGCACAGGCTGAGAACAAAAATAGAAATGTGTAATAAAACTAGGTAGAAATACAATATGAAACTCAGGGGAGCAGTGGCAAAAACCAACAATAACAGGGCTCAGGCATCAGAATGCAGCTGCATTGCCAAGCTGGCAGTGCAGCTCATAAGTATTATACACTTCACCTCCACCTCAACGAGCAACAGGTGTGGCTTGTTGAAGTGGAGGCAAAGATAGCAGGAGGGGGAGGGTCTGCAGGGCAGAACCATCACAGCTGGAGCTGTTAGTTAGCATGGCCCATTGTGCAAAAACAAAAAGCATATCTTAATATCGATTGCATGTATACAGTTTTAGCTCATGTTTGGAGTGAAACTGCGTTGCTCTGTTTGAGAGATGCTTCTCCCATTATTTTCTCAGCTTGCAAATGCCCAAAATCTGATTTATGGAGAGGATCAATAGTTCAGAGACTGGGGTGTTAAAATATCCCGGTGTCTATTCCAGGAGAGCTTGCCATCCTGAGTGTTGTGTTCATGCAGAGTAACGCACAATGGAGCAATAGAGCGGACAGTCTGAGATCAAATACCCTTTCCTCATCACAGAAATCGCTGCAGATCAAAAACAAGCAGGGCTTCATTGTTAAGATTGGGCAGAACCCCTATGCTTTTTTGTTGGTTTTGACATTGTTATTAATGCATTCTAAATGTTTTCCAAAGGGCATTGTGGCATTTATTAGAAGATAAAAGCCAACAGAAAGTTGGCAGTGTACTCTGTGAAAGTCCATTATCATCATGCAGACACACAGCATTTCTGCACATCAAAAGATGCCATTTCACTCTCTCTTTCAGGAAGTACCAGAAGCTACTGATGTGTAGGTAGAGCTGTTTTTGGGCACTCAAAATGGAGAACTGAATGTTTTGTGTGAATATAAGAACAAGGAAATGGCAATAAATATGCAAAAATTGTCTGTATGGGTGTGCCAGAACTGGAATGCAATGATAATACAGGCTCCACTGCCCATAAATACGTTTTAAACAGGATCAAATTTTCATAAATAGGTGCTGTTAAACTGATTCTTGATGTTTTCTATTGTCATTGAGTAATCTGTGTAGCACCTATAATATAATAATTTCCTGAAAATGTAATAACGCCTGAAAATGTTAAAAAATTGCACTGAATTCGATCGAAAATTTTTCACCAGTAATGAAATAAAATATTCTGACTGATATTGTAATAACATTTTTACCAATAGTGTAATACCTTATGACATTATTGGAAATTTTTTACATTTTCAAGTGGGTATTTTTTTTTTTTAACTGAATTCTGTACAGATTATTGCAAAGTCAATGCTGTAACTAGAACTGATGTGTTTCCAATACCTAGGATTGATGATTGTATTGATAGAGTAGAGCAAGCAAAGTTTCTGACCAAGATTGATTGATTGATGGGTTATTGGTGTGTGCCATTAACTGAGAGGGCTAAGAGCATCTCTGCTTTTGCCACACCATCTGGGTTATACCAGTATGAAGTCCTACCCTTTGGCATAAAAAATGACCCAGCCACGTTCGAAAGGATGATACAGTCTACAATCGCCGGTTTGCCACACACAGGTGCGTACATCGACGACCTGATCACATATAGTGACTCCTGGGAAGAACATCTGAAAGATATAGAGACGTTGTTCCAGCGCTTAACCCAGGCCAACCTGACTGTTAACCTGAACAAGAGTGACTTTGGTTGTGCTACTGTCACGTATCTTGGCCACGTTGTAGGCCAGGGTAAGGTGGCACCCATAAATGCAAAAGTCCCAGCCATCATGGACGTTCCAGTTTCTGACAACAAAAAAGCTTTGCGCCACTTCTTTGGAATGTTCGGGTACTGCCACAAGTTCTGCAAGAACTTTGCTGAGATTGCTCTCAGTCTCACCAACCAACTGAAGAAAGGCGTAAAGGCGTAAAGTTCACTTGGAATGAAGCATGCCAAAGAGCCTTTGATTGCCTGAAGTCTCTGTGTCACTTCCCCGTGCTCAAATCTCCTGACTTCAACAAACCGTTCTCCATCTCGGTCGATGCTAGTGACCAAGCTTGTGGATCTGTGCTCCTTCAGAGAAGTGACTCTGATGACATTGAGCATCCCGTGGCATACTTCTCCAGGAAGTTCAATCGCCACCAAAAGAACTATTCCACAATTGAAAAGGAGCTGTTGGCTCTGGCTCAATCCTTACAAAACTTTGAGGTTTATGTTCGTACAGGGCAAAAGCCAATGATTGTATCTACTTACCACAATCTGTTAATGTTTTTCAGTGAGATGAAAAACAAGAATCAGAGATTGTTGAATTGGAGTTTGATTTTACCGGAGTTTGACTTGGAAATTAAGCATGTAAAGGGTACTGACAATGTAATTGCTGATTGCTAATTCCGTGTTTGAATATGTGTATATATCACGTGTTTATTAACATATTGTATTATATGTATACACACACACAGACACACACACAGACAAGTGTCTACCTAACCATTTTTGTATTGAAAAGAAAAATGTTTCCTTTATGAGTCAAACCTTTTCCCTTATGGAATGGAGGTGAAATGTGGAGAAAAAAAAGCCCCTAGATGGCAGTATTGACTTCTCTTTTGTTAAGCCCAGTCTGGAGCTAGGTTTTGGGCATGTCCTGGGCATGCCTCAGAGGGGAAAGTCCCAGAGAATTGAAAAAAGTCTGGAAGGTGAGAGGGGGTTGGAAAAGAAATTATAAGGAGAAAACTGAGAGAATAAGGTAGTCGGAGAAATTGCAAGGAAGATAAATTCTGGAAGGATAAATTTGACTAGACTAGACTAGGGAAGATCATATCCGATCTCTGCAAACTAAGCATAACGATTACAATTTTACTCTCATTTAAAATTTGACTCCAATTTAAAATAGATAGAGAACTCAAACATGCATGAATCTCGAGGCAGCTACGCCGCCAGACTCTTCCGTGAAAACCACTGTTACTCAGTTTATGCCCCGGGTCATAAAATTAAGCGTAATTGCTGGATCTTAGTTCGGTGATAGTTTTAGAGATGGAAGAAATCACCATGATAGTGGTTTCTTAGCTTAAACATATCATGAACCCAGATTTATGTACACCCAGGGGTTCCTTAAGGTGGATCTACCAGACACTGGCTCATAAGCCCAGGGGTGCCCTTTAATGCCGCATCCTCAGAACCGGTACTACATAAACCCTCTTATTAAGTCGACCTTCATTTACAATCCAAATAAAAACCCATCACTACCTATAAATATTAGCTACCTAGTCTGGAATGGTAAGGAATCGCCAACTAAGTACCGGTCATAACATGGACGGAAAAATGTAAAACAAATTAAAGTAATGGAGACCACGCATATAATAAGGAATAACAACAATTTATTCACCAAGTAGGCAGAAACTTAAGGCACCACAACGAAAGTTACAATTACAATAAATTCAGAGAGAGAAAGTAAAGACATACCTGGTGAAAGGCTACACACAAACAGAAGTGCTAGAAATAACGCATGGACCAATGTGTGGGAAGTCGTTTGCGATCTTCCCTGACTAGGTCGTCTCTCATAGATTTAAGGTTAGTGGCCTCTTTGATCAAGGCGGCTCAGCCCTCACAGATGGCCCAAGCTGGAATTTAGACTTCCCTCTCAAAAGAATAAAACAATTATATACTCAAAGGAGATAATAAAAGTTCTTAGATAAGTGAGAGGACCATAGAGACAGACCTCAGGGGGGGTCGCAAAGTCATTTCAACAAAGGGGGAGAGATGATTCAAAATACACCTCAAGAGATAACTCTGGTTCAGGGCAAATATTGCTGGGGAACAGAAACTATGTTTTCTTAAAACACATTTGATATGACGTGCATCCCATTCAACTGATGAATAGCACTGATGAAATACACACCAAACATGACAGTATACTGTTGGGATTTTGTGTTCTGCCCATGCCTTGTTTAAGTTCAGTACCTGGCCTAGCCATGCTTATTGATTTTCGTGTTTAGTGACCACTGCTCTATTCTGACCATTCTTAGTATTGTGTATTGTGTTTTGGTAATTTTAGATTTCCTGGTTTATTATATTCATGTATTGTATTATTCATAGTCTCTGCCTTGTTTATTTTTGCCATGCCTTGCTTTGCACTTCGTCCACCCAGTCTTGTCTTATGTAGGTTTTTGCTCACGGTCCCTAGTCTTGCGTGCCACTCATTCGGGTGATTTATTGGTTTATGGGTTTCAACCTACTTTCATTATCTCGTGTTCTTCCTTCCTCTCTCTTTTGCTGTCTACTAACCCATACTAACAGTTTGTTGTTTTCGCTTAATTACTAACCCATATTAACATTGTATATTTTTACTAACTTACTAACATGCACTCGGGATTGTATAGCTGCACATACTAATTGACTAACGATCTCTCAGCAGTCGCCCAATTCTAGTCTCCGCCTCCTTGACTATCCCTAATTATCTCTGCTACGAATTTCTGTGGATCCCCACTTATACTTTGTGCTTTCCTTTCTTTAATTTATACACTTTAGTACTCATTAACCGGAGCTGTTGTTCTGTACATAGGTTCGTCTTGTGAATCCTGTCTGCGTTTTGGCTTTTTCCATATTCATGTAATTAGATCATTCCTCATATGTCACTCCTGATTATTGTATCATTGATTGCACCTGTTTCTCGCCCCAGATGTGTATTTAAGATGTCTGTTTATGCACTTCCTTTGTCAGATCGTTCTTCCTAGTTTCCTGTGCCACGTTTGTTTTCCGCCTCGATTCATAGAGACCGCCTGACTATGAGTTTTGCCTATTCCCTGTATTATACCGCATTCTTGTTTGTCGACCTCTTTTTGCCTAACTATGGATTTTGTGATTGGTGCCCTGGTTTTGACTCTGGATTACGCCCATTGGAATTTGTTGTTGGATTGCGGACATTGTACTGTTGCCAGCTCTGTTGGGGGGTTTCCCCCTTCAGAAATAAAGCCTCCTTTTTACGTTTATCTGGTTTTTGCTAGTAGTTCATTCCGTAAATCACAACATATACGGTACTATTACATAATTGTTGTGGGATAAAATAATGATATCACATATACAGCATTGTGCCAAATATACAGTGATAATGAGAGGGTTAACTGTGTACTGTTGCACAATGAAATATCATCCGTTGATTAATATGACATGGATAAATGTCTAAATCAGGAAACGAGCTGCGAGGACAGTGTGCCCCAAACTCTGCTCAGATCAGAACAGGGCTTATACCCCTTATGGGGAAATTACTCTGCAGTCTCCAGGCAGGGCATTTACGTCCTTTTGTGAATCAGAGCAAACAGATGTCTTGAAATCAAAGCAGTGGTCAGACTCAAAAGTTTCTTGGATTTCGATCTAGAGCAATCGTAATCAGGGTCTGGAGTCCAGCTGACCACTGCGTCAAGCCCATACGCTTTATTGGTCTATTGGGGGACCTAGAATTTGGGGCCATTGGTTTAACAGGCCCAGGTTACCTTTTGGCTTTTTCTACATTAGGAAAGAATAAAGATGTAAACAAGAGATTTGCTGCAAAAATTCCTGTCCTGTCTAACCATGCAGCTTCCTTGGAAAGTCACATAAAGTTTTGATATACCCATCCCGTTGGCCCCGAATGATTAGCCAATAGCCCCAGATCTCCCGAAGCCCACTGTAAACCCCACCCCCCCAATCTACAACAGTAGCCTCGCCTACTACTGTCAAATCACTTCGGATGGCTGACACACTGGTGCAGTAGTAGCAGCAGCAGGAATAATTGCGAGGCATGATCACAAAGGCCAGCCATATGGGGCATGCCTGAATATGGGCAGAGGTGCAGAATGATCAGGATAAATTGTTACAGTTTCCAAGTTCTACATCGAGCAGTCTTTACCGGTCAATGTTAAATTTGTAGGCAGTTCAATAGTTGCATGCTGGAAGCGAGGTTGTTTTACTTGCCAGTGATTTCAATCAAATTAATGCAAAAGTAATGGCTTGACAGCTGTGCAAGTTAGCAGAGTGATGGCGTCAAGTCTGTGGTAGCATATATTTACAAAAATGTTATATGTTTTCTAATAAATTGCGCAATTCAGTTATCAGTTGTGACCTGATCAAGCCACTGCTAATGCCTTGATAAATAAAACCATTGGAAACGTGTATCGCAAACAGAAAGCCTCTGCAGTTACGGCCCTTCATCTCTCCTTATCTGATTCAACAATTTCGTTCTACGAAGATAATCTTTCGGAAAACTATGAACAATAAGATCAGCGTGCAATCTAACATCCCCCTTACAACGCAGGACACAACAGTTTTGGCATTTGAATGCATGGTATGCATAAAATTTAAGAGTGGTCCATTATCACCGCATCTCTGGGTGGTATGTATAAACTCAGTTCTATATTTTGAAATAGTGAAAGAGTCACTTCAAAGTCAAACGTTAGTTGCAAATTAACTTTTTTTTTTTTTTTTTTTAGTTGTTATTTTTACGAGTCAATAAACATTTATCTCAATACAAAATCTTACATAGTAATGCCGAAATTATACATATACAAAAAAGTTTTAGTGCTTATTCTGACAGGGTTTTGTATCAGTGGCTGCTTGCTCCTCAGACGTCTATGTATGGTTTATTATACTGAAGTATAGCTTGTGGGGGGGGGGGGGGTAGTTGTTTGCCGCTATTATAGAGGTATACATTTAATGCAAGGTCTTGCTGTGAGTTATTACAGGGAGAGTTCCTGAGCTGGTAACTCATCTAAGTATTTGAGTAATGGCCTCCAGTGAGTATAAAACCTGTCAGTCGAGCCCCTAAGTGAGAATTTTATCTTCTCTAACTTTAGAAGCCCCAAAACATCATGTAGCCATACTTTAATTAATGGTGGTTGAGGGGACTTCCATAGCAACAAAATTCTCTTTCGTGCAACAAGAGAAGTAAATGAGATAATGTTATTTTGAGTATTTGTAGTATGAAAGTCATCCGGAGGCTTACCAAAAATGGCGATATGTGGGGTTGGGATTAGATTTATGCCCATTATGTCCGAAATTATTTTAAAGAATTGTCGCCAGAATTCAAACAACTTGGGACATGCCCAGAACATATGAGTAAGATTAAAAGGGGTCTGTGAGCATCTACTGCATTTGTCATCAAATTTGTCCGGGTAAATCTTTGAAAGTTTTTCTTTACTGTAATGCAGCCTGTGTAGGACTTTAAATTGCATTAGTGAAATCCTAGCGCAACTAGATGATGAGCTTATCGCACTTATGGCCTTTTCCCAGAATGTCTCAGAGAAAGTTCTGATTCCCAAGTTGTTTTTGTTTTATGGAGAATAGAATCACTAGATGGAGACAATAAGTTATAGAAATAAGAGATATGACCCTGTAGCGCCCCATTATGTAATAACGCCCCATTATGTAATAATGTAATAAATTTTCACTTCATTATGTAATAACGCCGCATTTTGTAATAATCTGCCACATTTTGTAATAAAATTCTTGAACGCAATATGTAATAAGTTTTGCTGCATTATGTAGTAAGTTCTTACATATTGCACCAGTAATTACAAAATGCAGGTGCAGGCACTTTTTTATCAAGAAAATGTAATAATTTGGTGCATTATGTAATAAACCACCAAAATTGATGTCTTAATTAGAAAAAAAAACATTATACCATCAGAACGACATTGACTTTAAGCATACCAGCATGAATCGTTAATATGAATTAATTTTAAAAACTAGTAGGATGTTTCATTGGTCAAATCTAAATCAAATATAACTGAATTCATAGAGATTTTTTTTTTTTTTTTTTTCTGGTATGCTAGCAATACGCTTCCGTAAATGTGTATCTATGTACCGTAAAGATTCATAATGCCACACAATGTTAGTCACACGGGTGTTAGCCTACTGTAATTTAGAGCACTGGTAGAATGTATGCATGTGCTACTGCCAGCCACAAGGTACAAACAGATACAAACATTTTGGCTTCAGTTTAGGGGAGTAATTTCTTCCTCTATAGCTTACACTTCAGCTGGAAAATAAACAAAAGGCAACATGATGAAAGGTATGAACAAAGAACAGATTTCAGACTCAGAAAATGTCTTTTAGAATTTTGTGTTGATTGATTTGCAACTAATATGAAATGCTAACAGATTTAGAGCAAACTTTTAAGCTAACGATCTGATTAGCAATGATAAGTTAAACTAGCAGATGCCAGATTGTTTTTAAAAAGTTTCTGAGATGACAGCTTCACTGTTAAATGTATTCATATAGGAACAGGTCAGACACTTTACAGATTCCCATGTCTATTGACTCAATATTGAGCAAACTACATGCTTTATAACCGATCCGGGAGGCAACAGCCATTCCGACATGAGGCCCAAATTGACAATTTTTGCCTCCTAAGGTCGGAATGGTGGTATTTTTTTCTTTTTTAAACGTGTTGCCATTCCGACAAATCTTTTAAAAGGGTTAGGGTTAATATTATTTATTCCTTTGCATTAAGCAACACGCTGCAGTTCAGCACCGCAGACAGCAGTAAGTGACTGTGTGCTCTGATTCCAACACACACACACACACACACGCACACACACACCCTAACCACCACCACTCGGAGTAACGCACATTTCCTTATGGAAACTAAAGCCTTGTCGGAATGGCGGGACGAAATTTTGTCTGAATGGCGGAATGTTCTCATGTCGGAATGGTGACATGTCTGAATGGCGGTATGTCGGAATGGACGCATGTAACCTAATAGCATAATACAACAACATAATATATACAATTAATACTTTTTTGTTTTACTTCTTTTTTGATCGCACCACAGTTAACTATAATTGTGGCCAGTACCCTCTGGATTGTATGCATGGGATATGGACAACAACAATCAATGAATCAGGATGTCTATGAAGTCATAGTAAAGAAACTAAAGGGAGAGTTCAATGTTCCTGTCAACGAACGTACAAGAGTGCAACAAACTGCTCTGGTGAGGCTGTGGAGGAATAGAGATCTCTACTCTCTGAGCGAAGATGGAGAGACCTTACTGTGTGCCGGGAAGCCAGTGGTTTTGAAGTCTAAAATTGGCAGCATTGTAAAAAAAGGTCTGGATGACACAAAGGGTTCAGGTGCAAGGAAGCTGAACAAGCGACTAAACGTGCAATACTCTGGAATTAGTGAAAGAAAGGTTCAAAGAACCTTGGACAGCTCCAGACGCTACCAACTCCACAAGGCCAGATTTGGAAATCTACCCATTCCGAGGCCCATTAGGGCCAAAGAAGTACAGGATCGGCATCAGATTGACCTCCTCGATATGGGAAAGATGAAGATCAAACATGGTTGTTTCACCTTCCGATATATCCTCACTGTAATTGATGTCTTTAGTCGATACACATGGCTGAAACCATTAAAAAGTAAAGATAGCTCAGAGATTGCAAAACATCTTTCTGATATCTACACTGTACATGGCCCACCCCGAGTTTTGCAGCATGATCAAGGAAGAGAGTTTAGAGGAGCAGTGCGAAGGCTGATGGAATCAATGCAAGTGAGAATAATTGAGAGTTCACCGTACCATCCCCAAAGCCAAGGAAAGGTAGAGAGGACCCACAGAATGCTAAGGAAGAAGATCATGTATGACCTTGTGACTTGTCAGAGGAACGGGGTTAACTGGGTGAAACATTTGCCATCATATTCCCGAGTGCTAAATGAAGACCCAAAGGAAGTTTTAAGCTGGATGTCTCCATTTGAAGTATACTATGGGAGAAAAAGTAACATGGTGATGCTTCCCCTGGCAGGGTCTCCATCCAGTGTCATTGGTGAACAGTCCACAAATGATCCACAAAGTAATTTACCCTCCCTGAAACAGCGGCGTAGATTTGAAGAAAAACGAAGAAGACAAAGACAAATGGCAAAGAAAGCAACTGAGCATTGCAGTAAGCGGATGATACGGCATGCATCTAAAAAAAATCCTCCATCTGTTTATCATGTAAGTGAAACTGTTTTGGTCAGAGTGAAAGATGGCGCCCATCGAGTTTCAAAAAGGTATCGGGTGTTGCCTGGTAGGATCATAAAACGTAACCTGAAGCTTTCAAAATACAAAGTTCAGTTTCAGATTCCTGGTACCGCTAAATTGCAAGAAAAATGGTTCTTTGTGTCTGATGTGACCAGTGCAACACGACAGCAAGAAAAAATGCACTCTAAGTCTTCAAAGTCAGTGCAACATTTACATCCACTTTTGATGCCATACACACATGAAGAAAGACTGAGGGACTATAATTCCATGCACCTGAATGTGCAGTTTGACCCAGCACCTGATGGAAATTGCCAGTTTAGTGCTATGGCTGATCAGCTTGCTTCATTAGGAATATTCAGATCAGCAGCAACTCTTAGGGATGAAATAGTCCAAAATCTCAGGTCTAACCCATTTACCATAAATGGAACACCTTTGTCTCACTATGTTGATGGAAATGACTGGAATGCATACTTGGATAGCATGTCGCGATGTGGGACCTATGGCGATCACATAACACTACAAAGGGCAGCTGAGATTTTCAATGTTCAATTTCTTATTATCTCCACACTAGGAATTGATGCATCTAATATTATATCAGAGTCTAACACATACTCAGAAAGTTTGCCATTGCTGGTCCTTGGACACATTGCAGAGGGGCATGGAGAACATTACCTCAGTCTGGAAGGGCCAGTCTCTTTATTCATTGAGAATATTGTGGAAGCTGAGAGAGAATTATTTCAAAGATATGGGTGTGAATCAAACCAAGAAGATGCTGAACCAGATGGTGCCCTGAATGAATGCCATGATGCTACAGTTGACGAAAACCATCACCATTTTCTGGATGTACCCATTGACTGCACTCTGGATGAACCCCTTCACAATCCCCTGGATAAACCCCATGATGATGCCCTTTTTGAAGCCTCTGATACCCTGAATGAGTGCCATGATGCTTCGTTCAATGTAAATCATCACCATTTGCTCAATAAACCGGATTACTGTACCCTGGATCAACACCATCATGACCCCCTGGATATACCCCATGATGATGCCCTTCCATATGATGGTGGAAATTCTGAAATGCCCAACCTGCCGACAGAATTGCTGTCATATATTATTCAGTTGACACTAGATGCTGACATGTCAATGCTTGGCGTATTCAACAGAATTTCTAAGCTTTTTCAGGACCTTACATTACAATTTCTTCCGCAGATTTTCATCAGGGAGTCTTTCGCTGAAAGCCTTCAGCTGGAACATGACCATGACAATGTGATTAGTATTATGAGGCTATATAAATTAGCTGGACGTGGTAGTGGTCTCTCACTGAGACTAAAGGAGCTATTTGGAAAGAATAGCAAGTGGATGAGGGCCTGGGTTGTGTTGAGGCACATGGCCCATGGACACTTCACAATCAAGGACATTTTTTGGAAGAAATAGTAACTAGTGTTTTGCGACTTGAAAGAAAGAAAGAGAGAAGAAGGAAAGAAAGACATCATTTAAAGATATAAATATAGATATAGATGTAAAGTATGGAAGTGTCTGTTGTACATAGTTCAATCATTTTCAGGCTGATTATCTTTCAGTTTACATAAATACTGGTTGTTTTAAGAGGAGTTCATGTTGGAGGGAAAGTTTTTCTACTGTTGCTACTAGAGAACTTTTTTTTTTCATTAAGTCTAAAGTAAATTTTTAAATAATCAATTGTCTACAGCCTTCTTTTTTTAATTACATAAACATAATTAGAGATATATCTTTTTGTTGCGAAAGATTATTTACACTGTTTTTAGTTGGTTTAGTTTTGGTGGTCATTTATTTTTATTCACTATAGGAAAGGACATCAAGGTTACATTAAAGAAATGGTGCTGGAATAAAGTTTTTTTCTGTTCCATATTTGTTTTCGTGTTTTGTCTGCTTTCTGTCATGTATAATATTTGCGTAACATAATCCAGATTGCATGTGTGTATGTCTTCCAACATTTCAGTGCACCGATAATGTTCGTGCCAGTAACACTCATTTAGTGCAGTTTTTGTCTCTATGAGCTTTCAAACACATTCTCTATGAATTCAGTTATATTTGATTTAGATTTGACCAATGAAACATCCTACTAGTTTTTAAATTAATTCATATTAACGATTCATGCTGGTATGCTTAAAGTCAATGTCGTTCTGATGGTATAATGTTTTTTTTCTAATTAAGACATCAATTTTGGTGGTTTATTACATAATGCACCAAATTATTACATTTTCTTGATAGAAAAGTGCCTGCACCTGCATTTTGTAATTACTGGTGCAATATGTAAGAACTTATTACATAATGCAGCAAAGTTTATTACATATTGCGTTCAAGAATTTTATTACAAAATGTGGCAGATTATTACAAAATGCGGCGTTATTACATAATGAAGTGAAAATTTATTACATTATTACATAATGGGGCGTTATTACATAATGGGGCGCTACAGACCCTTTAATAGAGTTTTCACTTTGAGAAAGAGATCTATTCCACTGGGAGTCGGTATTTGTGGAAATGATAACGTATGTGTTTTTGCAAAATGTCGCAGTTGAAAATACCGAAAAAAGTCAGAGTTGTTTAGATTAAAAGTAGAAGTTAACTGGTTCAGACTCGTAAATACATTATTGATGTAAAGGTCCCCTAAACTGCGCAATCCCTTGTTTTCTGGAGCTGAAAATAGTGAGTCAGTCATTGCTGGAGCAAAAAGGTGATTATTGCAAATCGGAGTTGCTAAAGGTAGGGTAGTCCATCCGAAGTGGCGTCTTGTTTGAGTCTAAATTCTTAGTGTTTTAGTAACTACTGGGTTGGAGGTAAAGCATGTACAGGATGGTTGTAAAGTGCTGCATGTTAAAGCCAATAGTGACGAAGAGCAAGAAGCTAATTCACTTTGACACTAATTGGTTTGAGGAGATGTGCACCACAGGAATATTTTATGCATGTTGGCTGCCCAGTAATAACCCATCAGGTTCGGCAGCCCCAGACCCCCCATTGATTTATCCCTACAAAGAAGTGAGCAATTAGCTCTTGGTCGTTTACCAGCCCAGATGAAAGACAAGATAATATTATTTACTGTCATAAAAAAAGATTTAGGAAGGAAAAAAGGTAAACACTGAAAAACATAGAGGTACCTTGGCAACACATTCATTTTTATAATTTGAATCCTACCAGCTAAGGACAATGGTAGATAATTCCATCTTTGTAGGTCGGATTTGACCGTTGTTATTAATAAAGAGAAATTTCTCTCTCGCATTGTTCGCAAGGATCGCGTAACTGTAACACCAAGATATCTAAATTCAGAGTCAACTATTTTAAAGGGTATCATTGTGGATGGTATGTTTGTCGCCAGTTGATTAACTGGGAAGTATTCACTTTTGGAGATGTTAAGTTTATAACCAGATAAGTAACCAAAAGTATTTAATAATATAAGGAGACGTGGAATATTTAATACAGGATTGTTAACATACAGAAGTAGATCATCTGCATATAATGACACCTTATGTTTAATGCCCCACCTCTCAATACCTCCAAATTAACTTTGGTCGCCATTATACTTAGGTGAATTCAGCCGTGGCAAGTACAGTACTTAACCGAAAGCGACCGCAACTTTAAGCAATATAAAGAAACTTTCCCAGTAAGCCATATTCCCATATTAACATGCTTGGTGTCTACGGATTTCCCTAAATTTAAACTTTTCAATAATCTTGATGTAGTCTTTCATTTTTGATTAAAGACTAAAATCACAATCAATTTCTCCCAAGATAATGGGGTTGAACAAACTGAAGTTTTAGGAGTCAGAAAATGTTGAGAATTCAGCGATCAGATGAACGACATTGAGATTTTAAGATGTAGTACGGTGTATGACACCGTACATTTATTTCTCTCCCTTCCCAATTGCTTGGGCTGACATAGGGAATCTGACAACAATGAATTGGGATATTGACACTACTGCATTTATAGACACACTCACAATGCAATGTGAAATACCTGTTTAATTTTGGAATTCTTTTGTTTTTTTTTTTTGCACTGGAAATGTTTTTGAAACAAGTGGCGCACTTAGCCTGTAGAAAATGAATACTGTATTTGGATATAATTTATTAAAAATAAAAACAAGTAAAATTCAGAATGATAATGATAATGTTGATAATGTTCAACATTGAGCCGTTTATAAGCCAAATTACAAGCAGGGATTGAGTTAATGCGCAGCGCTTTCCTGAAGACTATACATCTGACGCAAAAGTACTGAACAACCTAATCAGGATGGAGGCTAGTCTAGCTAAGCTCGTGATGTATAGGAGTGCTTTCTATCCTTGCCCAGCTACACTTGAATTGGGTCTTTAACAGCAAGATTTTCAAAATTTTCCCGGGGGAGACACCCCTGGACCCCCAAAAAATGGCTCGGTCACGAAGTCCCCGAAGTTTTCAAGTCCTAACAATGCCCCTGTCCCCCTTAGATTTTCATTGTTTATTTGAGCAAATCAATACTCCAGGCATGCCAGTAAGCTATTAATGTTTGACGCCAATGCAAGAGTTTAATTCATTTGGCTGCTTGGTCTGACAATCAACTAATTAACTCTTATACGACTAATCAGTTGAAGAATTACAAAAGTTTGCAAGCATACACTGTAGTGGTATCTGGATTTGTGGCTTCGCTGCCTGGAAGAATAATTTCAGAACAAGCTATTTCAAAGATTATTATCCCATATTCAATATTCATAATATCAATATTATGCTTACTCCAGACATCTGCAGGCTTCCCCCGAAACTACATGACGACCAGGAAAACACCAGCTTTCTTGCCAGAATTTGTTTTGTCTCAGTATCGCTTCAACTCATGGCTGAAATCCAATTAATTCTCTCCCCCTTCAATGCTTTTCACTCCTGTCCTTGATTAGTTTTACATTAATATAGAACTTTGTACTTTTTACCTTCTCTCCCACAATGGACCACAATACAGAGAACTCCCTTGAAATTTTGCACTTGACTGTAATCTATTAGTTTATTGGCATTGGAGGGGCACAAAGATGGCGGGTATCAACTCTTGTCAGGGTCTATGTCTGTGACCGTGCGTTTAGGACCCACACGCGAGAGAGAGAAATCCAACGTATGCCTTTAATGAGTTCCAGGTCAGTGCCAAAAGACAGAAGAATTGCCAGGCCACAAAACGAAATCCAAAAAACAGAGTCGACTAGACAGGCCTGGGTCAAGAACCAGAAAAACAGGGGTGCAACGGTACATAGACAGCAGGCAAAAAGTCATAGTCGATATCCAAAGCAGTGGGTCATACACAGGGCATCCAAACACAGAAATCGTGGTCATACAAAAATGGGTCGAAATCCAGAAAAAAAAAATATATAAAAAGGTTGAAACAGTCGAAGAAAAACAATAATCAATGCCATGCATGAAGCTCTGCACAAAGAAATATTGAGTCAGAACAGCAGTGAGGACTCTAAATAGACAGAAGGGAAGTCACATGCTATGCAGGGAACAGGTGAATGGGATGAGAACTAATTACAATGGGAGGAACACATGAGGGAAATCCTAACCAAGACAACTGTCAAAAGCCAAGACATGGATGGGAATCAGGCACACAGCCTATGACATAAAAACAGCTCCGGTCAGGGAGTTCTTAGTGCACAGACAATGAGTGCAGGAAAGCAAATAAGCAAAGCGAGCTAAGCTAGAGGCAGAGACTAGAACAGGGCGATAGCTGTGAGTGAATTAGTACTAATTAGTAGCAATGCAACTTTACAGATTTACCTACAGTGCTCATTAGTGATATATTCACGGATTAGTTGGGTTAGTAGACTATGATACAAAATACAAATGTTAGTCTTGTTAGTAATCAAGAACAGCAAGGTGAAGGAAGTAAATGAGAATTGAAGGAATAATATGACACACCAGAAACCATTGAAATCACCAAAAGCAGGTGAGCACACAGACCAGGGAGTTGGATTGAATCAACTAGATTACAATACAGGGGAGACAAGTGCAATGAAAAAGGAAATGGCTAGAACTGAAACTTAAGAATTAAATTAACCAGGAACCAGATGCGAGAAGCGGGAAGTGCAGTAGAGCTTGTTTTATTGGTAAAAGGGGGTGACCCCCGCAGAGCAAAAGGCAACAGTACAAAGTTCACAATCCAAAAGTTGAAATCCAGTTGGGGAAAAATAGTATCAAAAACCAGGGCAGCAATCACAGTAATCGTAGTCGGACAGAAATGGGTCTGGTACACAGGAGTAGTACTATCAGAGAGACGAGCCAGAATCCACAGGACGTAATCCGAATCGTTACCAGGGCAGCAAACAGAGATCTCGTAGTCAGGCAGAAAAATGGTCAAAACACACAGATGTAACAGTAATCCAAAAACACACAGGCAAAAATCGGTAGTCGGGCAATCCAGTCAGAAAGATAAATTACAAAGAATCAAGGCGAGAAACGTGGCACAGGAAGCTAGGAAAATACGATCTGACACGAAAGTGCAAGAAAAGACATCTTATATACACATCCGGGAAGAACACATGACAAGGGAGAACAGGTGTGATCAATGAAACAATAATCAGGGCTGACACATGAGGATTAATCTAATTACATTAATTTGGCTGTAGCCTAAACGCAGACAGGGATCAAAAGACAAACCTAAGTACAAAAAAACAGCTCCGGTTAAGGAGTACTACAGTGCCAAGATAAAAGAAAAGGAAAGCAAAGCACAAAGTATAAGCGGAAATCCATAGAAACTTGCAGCAGAGATCATAAGGGATAGGCAAGGAGGCGGAGATTAGAATTGAGGGACTTCTGAGAGATTGTGAGTCAATTAGTATGTGCAGCTATACAATCCCGAGTGCATGTTAGAAAGTTAGTAAAAATATACAAGATTAGAGTGGTTAGTAATTAGCAAAAACAATGAACTGTTAGTATGTGTTAGTAAGATAGTAAAAGAGAGAGGAAGGAAGAACACAAGATAATGAAAGAAGATTGAAGCCCAGAAACCAATAAATCACCCGAATGAGTGGCACGCAAGACAAGGGACCGTGAGCAAAGATACACACATGACAAGACAGGGGAGACAAAGTGCAAAGCATGGAAATGAAATCTAAATACCAGGAACACAATACACAATACTAAGAATGGTCAGACAGGCAGAGGTCACTTAAACACAAGAATCCTAAACATGGCTGAGCCAGGCACAGAACTTAAACATGAAAAGCAAAGAGCAGAATCACAACATAACCAAAAAGAAAAAATAAAAGACATAATCCTGAACATAAAACACGAACACAAAAACCATAACCATGACAGTGTCATGTGAGTGAAAACCAAGAATAGAATAAAAATGAACTGCTTTGATTCAGAACAAGATCAGTGGGATGCCGTTGGAACAAGTGAAATGAAATGAACAGATTTGAAAATAGACTGCTAATTATTGTAATTGCTCCTATTGGACGTGCTTCATGCCATGCTGAAACACAGAGAGTCATTAGCAAGCAGAGTGCCCTACCTTGTCCATCTGGCCTCCAGGAGAATGCTTGTTCCGATAGCTGTGCCGGTCAAAACGACAGTCAGACAGATTATATGTGGAATGAATATATTATGAAACTGATAAACAGTTGAGCAAATGTACTGTTAACAATTGTAAAATAAACTTTATATCATTTACAAGTCTCAAAACCAGGATTACGAGGTGCTTTACAAGTTACAATAGAGTAACTGTAAAATACATCAAAGCACATGCATAAAACACCTCACGCACACACACGCACACACACACACACACACACACACACACACAAATACAAATGTGCACACAAAAAAAGAGGAATTCAGTTCTACACAAAACAAGAAACATCACACCTTGAAAAAGGGACTTCAAGAGATGTTAAAGTACATAAATCAAAGAACTGCCAGTGTGTATGGGTGGGATATAAAAAGCTTTTTTTAACAAGAGTACTGCCTCAGCTGTTCTGATCGTGAGGGGGAGTTTGTTAAAGGTCTCTTTCATTCAACATCAAGACCTAAGTTTTGTTAGTTAGTTTGCTGAGACAATTCACCTAATTTGTGCTTTTGAAAATGCTGTAGACTACTAATACTAGCAAATCTATACAGCAGATGATGCAATCAGCCCTATTCAATTAATTTTCCCGATGGTGAATAGTTATCAAATGTACATATTTATTCAGCTTTTCTTGAAGCAACAAAGAAATTAAGATTGTGATACTGAACAGCCATACGACAAATTTTCGACATACTATTTGTTAATTAGTGACCTGATTAAGATCAAGGGTTGTGCAGAAAGATTCTTTTTGGGGAGTGACACAAAAAGAACCAAAAGTCAAAATAAACATGAGTGAATATAAAGATAAGTGCAATAATACAATATTGACTTTCACAACCGTTTATCTTCCTGTTTTCCATCACTGGCCACCTACAATGTGGGGCTCGCTGGGTTCTAGCGCACAGTTTTCCAGGATCATGCTGGTTTAGAGGCGATGGCGCCGCGGCAGAGCCGAGCCTTTGGATGGCACGGGAGCCGTGATCGAGGGAAGCAGCGGGAGTCGGTACTAACAGGGGGAACGATCCCCGCTGTGCGCAGTATTCTCCACTGCTGCTCGCAATTACTCAGCCTCAGCCACCAGGAGTATAAGTGTCTGTGACTGAGGACCACGAGGTAAACACCTGCTGCTCGCTGGGTGTCAGCTCACAGGAATGCCTATTCCGCCTCGAGTGTTTTCACACGCCAGACGAAACATGAGAGGGAATTCAGGCACTGCATGAAAACCAGTGGCTCAAACAATGATACATTGGTCCCCACCTGCTGCACTTAACTCCCATTTACTTGTACTGCTGACACATTTCTCCCTTGTCTTGCATTCTTCAACCTAAAGTACATTTTACCCCACTGAAAAAAGAAAAAAAAAAGACTGTCTTTTAATGAATTGTTGAAATAGTCCATTGATTTTCCATTTTCCTCTCATCAACCTTTGTTTTGTTAACAGAACTGTGCACCTCTATGTAAATGTGGAAAGTTATGATTTTTTTTTTATTGGATTCTTTTACAAGCCAAAATAGATACAGGGCTTAACGATTTTATTAGACCACCACCTAATGTGAGGTTTATGCCACAGCTGCCCTAAATTAACAGTGTTGGTAAACATTAAAATTAATTTTTATGTTTCTGTTATGGTTAATCCACCAGTATGCGCAAGCTCTTGAACTAAAGGGCAACATGGCGGCGGCGAATGCCTGCAACAGGGCAGGTGTTGCAGGTAAAAGAGTTGTCAACTTTAGTTTTAAAGTTTATAAACGTGGCGTACGCTTTACAACTGTCTCAAGACGAAGGCAGACGATTATTGACTCGCTACAGAAAGTCATCGTTGTTAGTTATATTGCAGTGCTACTGATGTTATCACTTCGCTGCTGCTCGGCGTTTAATCTGCAGCAGCAAAGACACCATGAGCACCTCGTTACCTTTAATTCACGGAGCCAGTTCATCTGCTACTCCCAGCTGCTGGACGCTGGAAAAGCGACTTCTCTCGAAATACAACCAAGAACCACAAAGCGAGCAAAATCATCTTCACAACTTCGGAGAACACTTGGATATTTAGCCGTCACAATTCTACTGGCAGGTGATGTACATCAAAATCCTGGACCCGAAATCAGCTGTTCTGACTCCGCCTGTGACTCTTCCTTCTCCGACATCCTCAAAAGACAAGGTAACGTCCCATCTAAGCAATATGGTGACAATAAAACTCCTTACCGTCATATGGTGGATGTTATTTCAGTAAAGTCGACACGAACACCTCCAATTATCCCCGACGCGCGTCCACACAACGCCACTGCACTCAAACAGCGCAGCTTCCAGCTGTTTCAAACAACGAACCACGCAAAAGTTTTGTGGGACCCGCTGCAAAGCCTAAAGGGTTACTCGGAGGACATTTAAACATCAGAAATGTCGCATCAAAGACTGAACAACTTGAAAAATTACTTATTGACTCAAACCTTGATTTCATTTGTTTATCTGAAACGTGGCTGACAGACTCTTCACCCAGCTCTGCATATCTGATAAAGGGATATAATGTCTTCAGGAAAGACCGAAAAGCCGGCAGGGGTGGAGGTCTGATTATGTACGTGAAAGACTGTTTTAACTGTACAGAAATTGAATTTGACACCACTATGGATATGGAATGCCTTGTTGTAAAATTAATTTTGTCTCCATCTATGTCCTTTACTGTTGTTGGTGTGTACAGGCCTCCCTCATCAAATAACATGTTTTATGAAAAATTTAAAAACATTTTAAAGGAGCTCGATAAAAATAAAGAGTTAATCCTACTTGGGGATTTCAACATAAATTGGGCAGACAAGACAAATAGGAAAAAACTTAAAGATATTACAAATCAGTTCGACCTCCAACAAATTATCCAAGGGCCTACTAGGATTACTCAGTCATCCAAAACCCAGATAGATTTAATATTCAGCAACAAACCAGAAAGAATAACAAAATCATTTAATTTAGTGACTGGGATGTCAGATCATAATTTGACGTTGATAGCAAGGAAACTAACGAAGCACAGGTTCATGTACCAGCAAGCAAGTAAAAATATGATCAAAATTATTCCTAAGAGACTTGCCAGTGAATTCGAAAGAAAGTTTCAACAGCTAACTTGGACTGATATCTTGTCCTCAGATGATCTAGAGTCTGCTTCAAAATGTTTTATGTCTACAATGAGCAAACTTAAAAATGAATTTAGTAAAAACATAAAATGTTCTAGGAAAAAACAAAATCTGCCTTGGATAACTCAACATCTGTGGAGTTTAATGAAACAAAGGGATTATTCTTTGAAAATCGCACTAAAATCAGGACTACCTCATGACAGGAGGACCTTTCAGTGTCTTCGTAATAGAGTTGTCAATGAATTGAGGAAGGAAAAAGCAAAATTTTTTATAAATATGATAAATGAAGCTGAAGGAAATAGGCAAACTTGGAAAAATATCAATAAAGTTTTAAAGAAAGACAAGAGCAAAGGAGCCAAAGGATTTGAATTACGAGTTCAAGGAATTTTAACGCAAGACAAAAACCAAATTTGCTCTGTGTTTAATAATTATTTCATAGATTCAGTCCAAGATTTGACACACAAATTTGGCATAAGAAGTAAAATCATTACTTCACCAAATTGTGATTTCCCTGTTTTTAATATTTCTAAGGTGTCAGAATCCTCTATAATTAAAGTCTTGAACCAATTAAAAACCTCTAAGGCTAAAGATATTTTCGATTGTGATACTGCATTTGTGAAGAAGTACAAAAGTAACCTCTGTGCCCCTATTAGTCATCTTGTTAATTTGTCAATAAAACAGTGCAATTTTCCCAGCGCTTGGAAATCAGCAGTTGTAACTCCCATCTATAAGGCAGGTGATAAAACCAATGTAGCAAACTACAGGCCTATAAGTATTCTCCCGGTAATCTCCAAAGTCACAGAGAGGGTCATCTGTGACCAGCTGATACATTATTTAAACACCAGTCATTTTCCATTGCATCCTATGCAGTTTGCTTTCAGAAAACACCACTCAACCGAGACAGCAATATGCTATTTTATAGAGCAAATCAAATCTAGTCTTGACAGTGGAGGTGTTGTTGCTGCGGTTTTCCTTGATTTCAAAAAAGCTTTTGATACTGTAAATCATAATGTCTTGTTGTCTAAATTGTCAAAGTTTAATTTTTCTGGTAAAACACTGACATGGATGGAGTCCTACTTATGTTCAAGAAAACAGTGTATAAGAATTAAATGACACATGCTCTTCTTTTATTGGTTGTAATGTTGGAGTGCCACAAGGATCAATCTTAGGGCCGATTTTATTTAGTTTGTACATTAATGATCTGCCCCTAATTTGTTCACAGGTACAGATTCAAATGTACGCAGATGACACAGTTATTTACACCCATGCTAAAACAAGAGAACAAGCTGCATCCAAACTCTCCGCAGCATTAAACAAAGTCTCTGATTGGCTAACTCACAGCTGTCTAACGCTTAATGTGAGCAAAACTGTAGGAATGTATTTTTCTATCAGAAAAAATAATACACTTCAACCGGATATGACTGTAAATGGAGAAGTAATACAGATTGTAGAACATTTCAAGTTTCTGGGCATAACAATTGACTCCAATTTAAATTTTAAAAAACATGTAAAAAACGTTTGTAGAAATGTAAGAGCCAGCTTAATGAACTTCAGACATGTCAGGCATCAGCTACCTTTGGCTGCTGCTAAACTGTTCATGCACTCAATGATTTTTTCCCATTTATCTTACTGTGTTACAAGCTGGTCTCAGGCTGGAGCAACAAGTCTTAAACCATTATACACCCTCTACAAACAATCACTGAAAACTCTGGATAAAAAACCAAGGAACTACCACTACTGTAACATTATTAAAAAATATAACTTACTGTCCTTTGACAGCTTTCTTTGTTACGTAGATATGTGCTTGATGTATAAAATAATTCATGATCAGGCCTCACCACCACTTCAACAATGTGTGTTACGCTGCAGGAACAATCTTAGGGAGACCAGGGCATCAGCAAGAGGAGACTGTTTAGCTAAATTGAGGAAAACTGCATTTGGACAGTCTGCTTTTTCAGTCAGAGCAGCAGGAAAGTGGAACTTAATTCCGACTCATATTAGAGACTGTACAAGCCTCAGTGTTTTTAAAAGTAAACTGAAATCATGGCTCAAGAAAAAACAATCATGTGATCACTGATTTAATCTTTTCAATGCATCAATCTTAGAGACAATGAAATGTAAATTTAAATGTGTTGTTTTTAGTGATGGAATGTTGTATAGTATGTATCGTTTTAAATGTTAGTATTCTTGTTCATTTATTTTATTATTTTTTTTTTTTTTCTTAATATTCTTAACATCTTCCTGCCTAGGGACCACAGATGAAAATTAGCTTTATAGCTAACTCTGGCTTGACAATTTTGTTTTGCATGGCCCCTGTCAAATAAACGAATAAAAATAAATAAATAAATAAAAATAAATAACCTGGTGCAATCTATTGATTCCATGTCCTTACCATTACCTTATGCTTATTATGCAATTCAAAATAGGCCTTTTCAGATGAAATAAGTGTGGGTGGAATTCCTGGAATGCAGTAAGAACTTTCCTTGAAACCATAAATCTCAAACAGGTCACTGTCCTGCAATAAACCCTTATAGGTGTCACATAGGTGTCTTACATAATTATTTGATCATACACAAAAAATGGAGGGGGGTTTTGAATTGATAAATAGGCAATGCTTGGGGAAAATTGTTTGTTACATTCCAAAAATAAAAGAAATATATCTTAGAATTCATGACTGTTTAAAAATGCAGATTTCTCAAAATTTGCTTTGGAAATTTTAAATGGTTTTCATGGTTGATACTAGTGGGCCGAATAGAACAACCATAAAGAACAACTTAAGCATTAGTTTCTCTGGGCAATTTTTCTCAACTTTCTTCAAGTTAAAACCTGGTGTGTGTACCAATCCTGTTAAAATCTCCAAACCGGCAACAGTGAAGATTTGCTTGCTGAAAGAAATATTTAACAAAGACGCAGCTGAGGAATGGAGTTTGCTGAATTTTCTCTCTAAAGGAGTAATTGCATCAGTGGCAGCCATATTTGATTTCCGATCGCTACCAAAATTGATGGGCTTGTGTAGTAAGTCCACCCCAATGTGCTGACCAAAAATCTTGATGATCGGTGATGGCTTTTTTCAGTTATCGAACAGAATGGAAATTCAAGATGGCTGCTCTGCTTATGGTTTTGCCCATAAAAAGTAACATACTTTCAAGATGAGATAGCCTGAAGGTATGCCCCTTCATGTTGACAACTTCACCGATCCCAAGGCCAGACTCATCATGCCTCATTGGGAGCTGAGGGCACAATTTGTCTGAAGATTTGACTGGGATTCAGAGATCTCACAGCATAGGTGCTTAATACCATAAAACCTGGGTTCTGTTGAATGCAGATGCTGTACTCAAACCTGTGGACTTTAAGTTGTATTTCAAATGCTGGTGAAGATCAAGGATTTCACCCATTCAAAATGTTCCTCTGACTTACAGGGAAATGTATGTAAAATGGTGACAACATCTAGATATTTTCAATTTGATGGATTGCTGTGGCCATAAAAGCATGGCACCCAGGGTTTGCATATTTCTCTTAGCATCAGTGTGCTGCAGCTTCAACGAAGCGCTGCAGCCAGCTGATATACAACGTTGTAGAATATCTGTGACCTTGTCCAACAATATGAAAAACAAAGCTCTCTCTGACTTTGAATGTACTTAAGAGAAATGTTAAGTGAAAAGTTAGAATCCGAGGGGTGAAAACAGAGCTGTAAATTAAAGTGAGTAAAATAAATAAATAAATAGTCATAAACAATGTCATACTTGTGTACTATAAAACCAGACACTTATCCTGCACCCCCCGACAGACTGCTTCTCACTTTCAGCAACTGAAGCTCACCACACTAACCAGCTTCAACACATCAGCCCTCACTCTCACCAGAGTCATTTCAACAGCTCAAATTAATTGGAAAATGTATCTAATCTCACAAAACAGATGCAATTAAATCCATTGCTTTTTTGGCGTCATTTATCCCAGCTCACAGCCCTGGATTTTTTATTGTTGTCCCTCCTCTGGCAATTTACCCAACTCAACTACATGCTGCAGCCGGATTCCTCTCAAGTCCGCTTGGGGACAACATTTAGCATTCTGCTGCTGGTACATTGCTAGCAGCAGACATTTGCTTCAGCCTCCAGATGGTGAAGAGTTATGGAGTATTCTCTTTCAGTCTGCTTGTGCAGTTGCACTTTACAGTAGGAAGAAAAAAACTCCTTGTAGATTTAGATAGTTGTTTATTGTGATTGAGTCTTCATTTACGGAGTAGAACGATAAGAAACTGATTTAATAATATCTGAAAGCTAACTTTCCCTGCTATACTCCTGAGTATGATGTCACTAGAAAATTTCTCGAGAATTATTACTGAAAAAAGACAATTATTCGAGACGCTAACCTTAACCCTCAGCATGCAGCGAGGGACCTTTTACACAACATTGGTCTTTGCATAAAATGGAAAAAAAAATGAAAGAAGTTGCGGTTTGGCCGTTCCATCATGGTGTTTTTGAGCCTGAAAATGCAAACTTTTGAAAACTGGATTCAGAGTGGATTCTTTTGCTAATCTCAGCCTTACTGTGACTGTGTAGACAGGCAAGATGCAATTCTTTTGAAAACTGATGGCACGGCCCCATAATGCATATGGCTATTACGTTTTCAGCCCTTGTGATAAGAACCCACTACAATGGCGGACTATCAAGCAGTGTTTTTCGCAGGCCCATGTTTTTTCCTTTGGTGTTGTTATAGTAGCATTGCCACACACTAGCCTGGCGTCCAAACTACACCATTTTCAATCGTTTTTGTAAATTGGATACCTTGCCAGTTAAGGGCGCCATTGCCAAATCTAGACCACACTTGACGTACCTGACAATGCATGCACGACAACACACAAGCATGAAGCTATCAAACTGGAGTGCGGTGTCAGCAGCTACAATTTTTCGATTCACACCAGCAGCAGAAAATCCATCATTCAAAGCAAGATGTAAGGTATGTGCAAAGGATGAAACTGAATTCCAATGGACTTGTGTGGGACTGTTTATGGAGACAATGTTCCGAGCATTGTCATTTAATTAGGCCAGTACACACCCGGTGAGGCTCCATGACTCCAAAGCCTGGTTCATTTTGTCAGCTAAATTATCAGCAGTATGTCTCTCGGACATGCTTTCTGTGAGAAGGACTGCTGACTTAACCTGCCAGTCCTCGTCAGTGTAGTGACAATTGATGGTGATGTAGCTTTCTTTAATTAATGCTGTTCAACAATCTGTTGTCAGAGCCACATTTGCCGTGGCTAGTCATGTTTTTAAGCTCAGTCGCCTTTTTTGTAGCGCGCTTCTGGGAGTTGTTCTGGCTTGTTGAGACATGGGGCCTCCCCTGGCGTGTACTAGCCTGCGTTCACGACATCACTCGGAACACTGTCTCCCCAAACAGTCCCGCACAAGTCCGTTAGAATTTGGTTTTGTGCTTTGCACATACCCTACATCTAGCGGTCAACGGTGGATTTTCTGCTGCTGGTGTGAACTGAGTAATTGTAGCTGCTGCCATATTGGTAAAACACTTCAGCCACAACACTCCAGCAACCAAAGCGCTGGAAGCGAAGCAAAAACAAATGCAGCTACCACCTCATAGACTCATTCAATTGTGCAAAACCAGGTGGAACTCTGTCTGTGACATGTTTGGGAGACTTGTAGAACAGCACTGGACCGTTTCTGCTGTACAATCGGACGGCTCAGTGACCAAACTTGCAGATGCGAGGATGCTGGAATTGAGAGACGAATACTGGCAGCTGGAGGATGTGTCTCCGGTGCCGGAAGCACTCAAGTGTGTAACTACAGTCATGTCCACTGAGGTGTCCATATCCAACACTTACCCCATCACCTTCAGTCTAATCAACACGCATCTCAAGGTGGTGGACTAAGACAGCAGCAAAGTGGCGGAATTCAAATCCAGAGTGCGAAATTCACTCGGTGTACGGAAGGAGGTAGGCTATGCCCACTAATTAATAAAACTTCAAATCAACCTAAACCTATGGGTAATTATGACTTTAAAATCATATTTCAGCTGTATACTTAGCCTACTATTTTGATTTTCAAGCTATTGACGCGATTCTCACGCGGAATTTAAGTCTTTGTGCATGGAGGTTTATCCCTTTGAGGACCAACTAAAGAATTCGGGCTGTATTGGGTTGTTCAGGGTAAGGGTTATTTCAATTCAGAAATGTTGTAGGAACGTACTAATGAATTAGAGTGTGGCAGTATACGGCAGTATGGTTTTTGAAGTTGAGCATGCAGGCCGTATTCCTTAGTTGCTCCCAGCAAAGATCATGAAACACATGCATTGCATCCAGCCCATGAGTCAGAATCCTTTTCCATGTTACTTGTGAAATCCACCATAAAGCTAGTGAAACTGAAACTTCCATGCACAAGGACTTAAAGTCCGCGCAAGCCTCTTAAATATGCCTGAACTGAATAATATACAACGACACGGGAACGTGAAAATGCCACTAAAACTCATGCCAAAAGCGGGAGAGTTGACAGGAATACATAGTATTAACAGAATATGTGTGGCCCGTAAGGCCATGTCATGTCTCTGTTGTGTTTTATCACTGTTTGACACATTTCAAGGGTCACTACAAAACTGTTTTTATGCTGTTATACCCTTGTCATCCCAAACTTTAATAAATGTTATTGAAAGTTATACACTGCTCAAAAAAATAAAAGGGAACACTTAAACAACACAATGTAACTCCAAGTCAATCACACTTCTGTGAAATCAAACTGTCCACTTAGGAAGCAACACTGATTGGCAATCAATTTCACATGCTGTTGTGCAAATGGAATAGACAACAGGTGGAAATTATAGGCAATTAGCAAGCCTCAAAATACTTGATTATAGCCAAGTGAATTGGGTGCAGATGGAAAGCCAAAGTCATTGTTCGTAGAATTCTTAAGGCATAAAGGATGAGTGTGATTCAAAAAGCCGTGAGCTCGTTCATTGCTGCCGTGAGAGAACATTCAACAAGTGCTTACAAAGGCTGCCCAATCATATCCCGACCATACAAATGAACTACCGAGCGTCCAGTATACAAGGAAAACTAGCAGCTCGGTTCACTTCACAAAATGAGACATGACATAGCATCTTTCTGCGCTGCCAGAACAAACACTGCCAAGACTCCAGTATTAGCATGCCATCACTCTTGTCTGAAAGATAATCAGGTCTAAGCACCACGCTCCTGATTAAGGCAAGACTGTATGCGTTACTGCACTTACATAAAGCACACAAAGAGTACTGCCTCGCTGAGTAAAAACTGGAATAGAGCGTTTGTGGCTGCATCCGGATTACCATGCGCTACTTTAAATTTATGGTTGAACGATGACTCGCCTGTAACGAAAGGTTCCTTCAGCAAAGACAAAGGCAATATTTTCGAAACGAGCCACATTTGTAAGTGGTCCCCAATCTTTTCCAGAAAGGGCCAGTGTGGGTGCAGGCTTCCATTGCTACCAAGCAATTACACACCTGACACTACTAATCAACCCCTGGACTCTTTGGTTATAAGCTTGATTAGTAACATCAGGTGTGTAGCTGCTTAGCTGCAATGAAAGCCTTCACCCACACCGGCCCTTTCTGGGAAAGATTGGGGACCCCTGGCTTAAACAGACAAATGGGAAGTCATATACTACAAAGGGAAACAGGTGAACTGGATCAGACTAATTACAAAGGAATGAACATGAGGAAGTTCCTAATGACAAGAAATTGGCAAAAGCCAAAACGCGGACCGGGATCACGAAGACAGTCTACTGACAAGCATACGGCTCAGGTTAGGGAGTTCTCCCGTGCACAGAGTGAGAGGCAGAACAGTGATTAGCAAGGTGCAGAAAATATGCTGAAGCACAGCAAAGTAAATTGAGTGAAGGCCAGGGGCGGAGGCTAGAACAGAGCGAGTGCTGAGAGCTTGTTAGTCAATTAGTAATGTGCAGCTATACAATCCCTAGTTCTTGTAAGTAAGTTAGTACTATAAACAATGTTAGTCTTGGTTAGTACAAAAGTAAGTTTAACTAAAACAACAAACTGTTAGTATTGTTAGTAATATAGAAAAGCAAGGTCTAGGAAGTAAACGAGATTGGAAGGAATGGTTGAAATCCCAGAAACCATGAAATCACCCGAAAAGGTGGCACACAATACTGGGGCAGTGAGTGATCACATGACAAAAGACCAGAAAGAGGGAGACAAAGTGCAATGCATGGTAAGACATAAAACTTGGACCGGAATAAAACTGCAGGAGTGGAATATGGCAGAAAATACAGAATCAAATGTTGTGATCCTGTATTTCTGCCCTAGCCCTTGTATAAGTTCTGTGCCTGGCCTTAGGCCATGATCTGACTGACCCTTGCATATTCTTTGACCTTTTGCTCATGTCTGACCACTCTTTGATTATTTATTGTGGTTTTGGTAATTCTAGATATTCTTGTTTTATTATTTTTCTTGTACAGTTTTATTCTTAGATCCCTAGCCATGTTCCTAGTTCCTTGCCTTATTTCTGCCATGTTTTCTAGTCTTCCCATGTTTATTATTGCCATGCCATGTATCAGTCCCATGCTTTGCACTTCGTCTCCCCAGTCTTGTCTCATGTAGGTCTTTGCTTACGGTCCCTTGTCTTGCGTGCCACTCATTTGGGTGATTTATTAACCTCCGCCGAGGAGGTTTATGTTTTTGATGCCGTTTGTTTGTTGGTTTTTTTTTTTGTGTACAAGATAACTCAAAAACTAATGGCCTGATTTTTATAGAATTTTCAGGGTAGGTGGGTATTAAGTCAAGGAAGAGGTGATTAAATTTTAGCATATCTAGGCCAAAGTACTGCTGAGATATACTCCAAAGTTCAAGATTTCAAGTCTTTCCAATGGGCCAGAGTTCCAATCTCTGTGCTTTTGGCTTTGCTGCCCCCTGGCGGCGGAGTTTCTGCGCTCTCTGAGTGCTCTTCTAGTTGGTTTCTGGGTTTCCACTTTCTTTCATAATCTCGTGTTCTTCCTTCCTCTCTCTTTTGCTATCCACTAACACATATTACAGTTTGTTATTTTCGCTAATTACTAACCACACTAACCTTGTATATTTTTACTTACTGTCTAGCATGCACTCAGGATTGTATAGCTGCACATACTAATTGACTAACGATCTCTCAGCAGTCGCCCGATTCTAGTCTCCGCCTCCTTGCCAAACGCGGATTTATTCTGCGTTTGGTGCTATTTCTCCCTTGCCGGCGACAACAGTTTAAAGATGGCTGACTGTCATGGCGCTTCCCTACCAACTTACCCCTCCAATGTAGAAATAAGTCTAAAATTCTTTGTTTACGAGAATATATCAGATTATTAGTGGAGGTCATAATATACCAATGATGACATATATATGAATGCCGATTTAGATTTTGGCAAATAAAAAAATGTAAATGTTACACATTGTCCCTTTTGTTAACAAAAAAAAAATCCAATAAGCAATTAATTATATGTAGCTGAATATATCTTGACTTAATATAGGAACCATACACATAAAACACCAACCGCATGTCCATGCAAGAGGCCACAATAATTTTATAATTTATGTTTATAGCCTTCAAAAGAAAAAAAAATTGCTCAGCTTGTAATCCATTGTTATGCTATTGTAACCAAGTCCACTATTAACATTCTTAATAAAAGCTATCAAATCATGCTGGGGAAAAAAAAAAACAAGATTCTGGGAAATAAACACATTGTGGGAAGTCATGGGATTGCAAATGATGAAAATATATGCTAATATTCAATAGAAAAGGCATTGCTGTTCTGAGAATGTGTGTTTTCTCTTATTTTTTCTGACTCAGTTTGTGGAGGGAGCTGGGAGTATTTGAAGAGAGCACCCTAAGGGAATCCATGCTTTCTTGTTTCCTACATTTATTTTTACTGGATGGGAGGACTTCCTGTATTATATCTCCCAATGGACAGCAAAAATCATTGGCCATTAGAGAGCAAAGCACTTCCACACGTTCACTTCCGGACAGAGATAACTCGATAGAACCCAGCTGAGACACATAAAAGGAAAATGCCAGGGAAAAAGAGAGCGCGTCAATGGAGAGTCTACTCAAAATTTATTTACAGCCAAACAAACAAAGAACAGTGCAGACAATGTGGAGTCTTACCTTTCTCAGAAATACTTCTCATCCAAATAAATCTGAAATATTTTTGATCTGAAAGAAAACAATGATAATTTTAAAAATACACTTTAAATTAAAAATGAAAATACTGTGTTACTATTGAAGCCTTAATTTTGTTGTGCCTTGCTTTAAAATTTACCGTAATTAGATTGATATGCACTATCTACCCTTTCTGCATGTCACTGCAGTAAACTACACTGCCATCCATTTGTTTGCCAGGAAATCTGCATGCACCTAATATTGTGGCAGTCAGAGTAAGTTTGCTTGAGCAGCAGCAAAACTGACTCCTTGTGACTCGCTAAAGAAGCCCATCACTAATGAAAATAGCACATTTGCTCACAGTAATCAAGTTGTCCTGCTGGGCTGGCTTTTTCTCGCATTTAATCCTTTAAAGAGTTGAATAGTTTTTTTTTTTTTTTTTTAAAACATTGTTTGCACTCTGAAACTCCACTGCTTTCAGTTACCAGTCATCACTCCATCATCAGAAGAAAGATCAGGCAAGAGAATTCTTGATTTAATTCCTAATTAAATTTGCAAGCAGGTATTTACCATTACCATTTTATGAACAGTCATATATTTCTGATCTTGAGGGTTCAAAGATGATGTCAAGTCAAGTCAAGTGCTTTATTTGTCACATGCACATTTACATGCAGTGAAATGAAAGGGGGAGGGCTTTTATCTCTGTGCTACACATAAATAAAAAGAATAAAAACATAGGTAATAAATATAAAACAGCCTATTTACTGTTTTTAAAAAAATTCTCCTTAGCCGACGAAGACAGAGGGGCAGTAGAGTTTAACATTCTAACTGCTGATGGAAAAAAACTCCTTCTCAGTCTCACAGTCTTTGTGCTCAGACTGCAGAGCCGTCTGCCCGAATTTAGCAGGGTGAAGAGGCTGGAATTGGGGAGGGAGGCATCTTCCATAATCTTTCTAGCCCTAGACCCTACGTTCTTGATGTAGATATTTTCCAAGCTTGAGAGGGGGGCCCTAATGGTCCGTTCTGCCGAGCGCACCACTTTCTGCAGGATTGACTGTTCGCGTGCCGTACAGTTCCCATACCAAGCAGTGAGGCAACCTGTGAGAACACTTTCCACAGCAGAGGAATATAAGGTCTTCAAGATGGATGGGGAGTCCTTGAACTTCCTCAACCAACGGAGGAAGTACAGCCGTTACCTGGCCTTCCCCAACAGGTGTTGTGTGTGGAGTGACCAGGAAAGGTCCTTGGTGAGGTGCACCACCAGGTACCTGAAACTGGAGACCCGCTCCACAGGCTCTCAACTGATGGTCCGCTGCCCTTCCCCTTCCTTAAGTCCACCACCAATTCATTAGTCTTGCTGACATTCAGAGGCAGGTTGTTGGACTGACACCACACTGCTAGGTCTGCCACTTGTTCCAGGTAGGTCTGCTCGTTGTTTCTGGAGATCAGACCCAGCACCACGGTGTCGTCAGCAAACTTGATGATGGAGTTTGAGCTGTTGATGGCTGTACAGTCATGTGTGTAGATGTTATAGAGTAGCGGGCTCAGGACTCACCCCTGTGGAGAACCTATGTTGAGGGTCAGCATCCCTGAAGTTCTGCCTCCCTCCACTCTCACCACTTGGGGGCGATCGGTGAGGAAGCTGAGCACCCAGTTGCACATTTGGGTGTCGATCCCCAGCGACCGCATCTTTCCCATCAGGCGAAGGTGGACTATGGTATTGAACGCTGAACTATAGTCTATGAATCCTCACTAAGTTCCCCCTTCCAGGTGAGTTAGGCCGAATCCCATTTCACCCCTTGGCCCTACCCCTTGGCCCTACTCCTCCATTTTGCGCGTTCACGTTAAGGGGTAGGGGTATCCCAATTCCAGTTAACGTGGAGGGGTAGGGGAAGGGGGAGGGCTTCTGTACCCCTCCAAATGGAGATTTTCCAGGAGCAGACTCCGAACGAAGGGGTTTGAGCAATTTCCCACAATACCATGCGAATTTCAGAAAGATGGCAGCTCCCGCGGTGAAAGATGGTCATAAATGTAAGTATTTTCTCCACTTTGTACGTGTTTAAGTTGTGGTAAACATTCTATTAGGCCAAGTTTAACCACTGTTCCAGTACGTAATTGTCATTTTCTGCATTACACGCATGTGAAAAAGTCGCTAAGCGCGTCAATAATGTTAACTAGCCGTTAACGTGCTATAACATTAACGTTATGTGATCGGTTCATGCAATGAAAATTGTGAACAAAGTTGTTATTTAGCAGTTAGCTCAAGTAATTACAAACAACAGAGGAGCTGCATTCTGTTGTGTCATTACGTTAACCAGCTTCCCATCCCTGCTTACTTTCTAGGGACTCCAGAGGATACACGCCGCTTAATTCGCTTTCGAGCCGAGAATGAGCAGCGATTTCTCAAATCCAAGGCTGCTGCTAAAAAACTTTGGGAGTGAGTATTGTTTTCGGTTGTTTGACTGCGTACGTTTGGTTTTGTTATTCTCGCTTTTATTGTTTACATGAGTGTTCTGACACCTCATTCTGTCGAACGTGGTGCACGAAGCGCCAAAGATATCCCATTCAGTGGCGTTAGTAACAAATCAAAATATGGTCACCCTACATTAGCTTGCTCTTCAGTGTTTACATTACTCCTCATATTTATGATACAGGACGCTGATCAAGGAGCTTGGCCTGGAGGGAAAGGTGACCTCCCAGCAGGCATCAAAGAAGTGGGAGAACCTGAAAAAGAAGTATAAGGTATGTGGGCAGCAATGTCGTTCTAGAAGATGGATGAATGTATTATTTAAATGATTTTCAGTTAGCAATGCAAGGATGAATTTTCATAAATACAAATTTCTATCTGCTTACTGCAGGAGCTGAAAAATCCACTCTCTGGGAGTGGGACAGATGAGGGCCAAACAACTGCGTGCACATGGCAGTTTTTTGAGGACATGCACGAGGTGTTGGGATCCAGGCCATCCATTGACCCTCCAGTGGTAGTGGATTCATTTCATCCTGATGCTGATCCCACACTTCTGATGGTAAAGATGCTGCCATGGATTGTAATTTTTTGGTGATCTTGGGAAATACTGATAATGTCTATGGTTTAACGTTGTGGAATGCAAACCAGTATGTTATTCTTTTTGTTTCCAAAAACTACATTTCAACTTACTTGAATTGTACACACCCCCCAATTCTGGACTAAAATACCTTTGCATTTTTTTCTCGCTTTGTAAAAAAGCATCTACTACATGTAATATTTTCTTAATTTCAGGAAATCGCCGTGCCCTCCTCAGACACCACCTTTTTTTCCATGGCAGCCAGCACCTCTGATACATCTACATGTGACAAATCTACTACCTCTAGCGCACCTAGCCCTGCTCCTAATCCCCCAACCCCGTCCCCAAAGAAGAAGAGGCAGAGGAAGTCGGACTTGGTAGATTTCCTTGTACAGGAGAGTGAGAAGGAACAGAAGCGCCATGTGGAGACAGAGGAGAAGACGGAACGCTTTTTGAAAAATTGGTAGACAAACTTTAAGTTAATTCTGTCTTGTTAAATCAAGTCAACTTTCTTATATTTGAGACGTGTAGTTTGTCTTTACCTGACATGTTTGGACAGTGTAGTTCCAGTCTTCCTCAGAGGGTCACACTGGTGTTGGCGTGTGACATGCTTTAATCGGCTCGTCACACGCCAACACCAGAGTGATCCTCTGAGGAAGACGGAAGCTACACCATACAAACATGTCAGGTAAAGACAAACTTTACATCAAATATAAGAAAGTTGACTCGGATTTAAAACTTTTTTGTTTCAGCACAGTTCCTCCCATTTTTATTTGTTTCTCTTTTTTTTTTTCATTTAAAGTTCTTAATGCGTATTGTGTGCAATGTTTACATGTTCCTGTTCTGACTTTTTGCACTTTAAAGCTGACTGATGTGAAGAGATAAGCAGCTGTTTTTTTACTTTTCTACTTTTCAAATGTGTATATATATTTATTTTATTTATTTTTTTTAAGCATAAATCGTCTAAAGCAACGGGAGTACCACCAGTACATTTGAATGTAATGTAGCGGCCTAATAAAGTGCAATGTTTTTTTTTTACCAGTTTGAGAGCATGATTACCACACCAACCACACATTAATAACATCTGAAACGGATATTGGTATGAAAAGATGTATTAGGATAAAAAATAAAAAAAAAACTATATACATTCCTGAGGTCAATGAAAAACAAAGTGTCAAAAAAGAACATTCTAAACATTTTAAGTAAGTTTCAGTAGTTAAAAAAAAACTATGTACACTCCACAAGCCTACAAAGTCACAGCTGGGCAGCCAGTCTGTCCCGTGTTGCATTTCCAGATCTCTCATTAGCTGCTAGGGGCTGCCGGGGAGGTTGGGGATCTAGCAGGTCCTGTACCACATCGTCATCTGGCTCCAGCAGGTCCCCATTCTCCAGACAGACGTTGTGCAGAAAGGCACAGGATGCAATGACCTGAGGTGTAAAGGTTGGTTTAACCTCCAGGGCTTTGAAAAGGGTACACCTCCACCTGGTCTTCATCACGCCAAATGCCCTTTCAATTATGCTGCGGCCCTTGGCACGGTAATGATTGAAGCGCCCCTGCATTGGTCCAGTAACTGGCTCCTTGTATGGTGTAATGAGGCAGATAGGTGTTTCCAAACATGGATAGCCACCATCTCCTAGGAGAATGTAGCCTGGTGGAGGGTACCGTCTTGCTGTATAAAACCTGCTGTTTTTCAAGACTCGTGAGTCGTGAACTGACCCCGGGTAGCCAACAAAGATGTCCAAAAACTTTTCTCTGGAATCACATATTGCCTGCATGTTAATTGAATAGAATCCTTTGTAATTCAAATAGTCTATCCTGTGCCGTGCTGGTGGCTTAATCCGTATATGGCTTCCGTCTATTGCACCCACAACATTGCTGAATGCAGGGCTCCCTGAAAGTTGGGCAAATCCTTGGCCGACTGCATGCAGCTCTCCAGTCTTGGGGAAAGAGATGGCATGGTGCAGATTGGTGCAGATCTTATTTGCTACTTTGTGGACAATGCGGTGAACTGTGGATGTGGGTATATTGAACACTCTGGAGACAACGGTATAAGACAGTCCATGAGCCAGCCAGTAAACGTAGACGATGACTTCTAGCTGACTACCCCAGCCATGGTCCTGTTCTGTTTGTAGCAGTCTCTGCACACTATCCATGGCCCTTCTGCTGAGGCGAAAGTCCTGTCTCAACTCTGACTCTACATTGAACCACAGACGCAGGATGGGCATCTTGTAATCCAGTCTGCAGTATGATGTAGGATGACTCGTCTGAAAAAGAAAAGAAGGAACGATTTGTTTAACTAGTATCTGCGGCCTTCCATTCACCCAACCAACGAATTCACTGTACCTACCATGCATTCATGCTTCACATTTTCATAAATTTCAGTTATCAGATGAACACAGATAATTATAAAAAAAACGAATTACATGTGTATCACAAGCGATAGGATGCAACGTAACCAATACATGCTAACGCTAGCTTGTATGTTGTGTAGCTTGGCTAAAATAACGTGTTTGTTGTAACGTTACGTTATACATACCATCAAATCGTTAATTATTGCTCCCAGGTGTCGTAGATGTCTCCGTCTATTGGCATTTCTCCGTTTAGCTGCAGACAACCGTATAAAGATGCCTATAGCCCAGGACACAGTGATCACAACAGCAGCAGACGGCATTTTTGTTGATTTCTGCAGAGAATTCAATTAAACCGGCTGTGATTTCTGGTTCTGCCTCTGACTGTCGCGGCCAATGACGCATTTGGTCGCGTTTGCCAACGTAAAAGCTGACGGAGGTACGCGATGACGTATGCGATCGTTGAAGGGCTATCCCAATTCGTAGGGGTTGAATTTCAAGCCCTATCCCTTGCAGCTCAGTTTCAAGGGGAAGGGCCAAGGGGAAGGGGGAGGGGTAGGGGTAGAATAGAATTGGGATTGGGCCTTAGAGTGGTGTCCAGGAGATTAGAGCTGGCATCGTCTCTGCTTCTATTTCTTCTGTAGGCAAACTGGAGGGGGTCGAACGAGCTGGGCAGAGAGCTGCAGATATACTTTTTCACCAGTCTCTCGAAACACTTCATCACTGCTGACGTGAGGGCCACTGGGCGGCAGTCTTTCAAGCCTGATGATTTATTTTTGGGGACAGGGACAATGATTGACTGTTTAAAGCCGGTTGGAACAGAAGCTTGGGCCAGTGACATGAAAAAGATTTCTCTGTAAACTGGGGCTAACTGGTTGGCACAGGATTTTAGGACCCTCCCAGGAATCTGATCGGGACCCGCTGCCTTTTTCCCATTTACCCCTTTGAACACCGTCCTCACATCACCCTCACTGATTATGATAGGGGGCGCCCCGTTATTAACAGTCACTTCAGTCTCAGCTGCCATAGAGCAGGAATCAATATCAATATCAAAACGTGCATAAAAGGTGTTCAGCTCATCAGCCAGAGCAGGATCAGAGCTGCTGACTGAGCCCACTTTGTTCTTAAAGTCTGTCATGATGCGCAGGCCCTTCCACACACCAGCCGGATCACCTGCGTTGAAGTCAGCTTCCACTCTGTCCCTGTAGCGGAACTTTGCAGCTTTCACAGTCTTCCTAAGACCATAAGCTGCCACTTTATAGTCTGACATGTCTCCTGATCTAATGGCAGCATTGTATGCAGCAGTACGCGAGGCAAGCGCTGCTCTCACAGTTCCATCTACCCACGGTTTCTGATTTGGGAAAACTTTGAATTGACAGTTTGTATGATGTCATTGATCAGAAACTGAATGTAGCTCCCAACCACTTCCGCAAATTCACTAATGTCACTCGAAGACACTCGGAGCATCTCCCAATCCGCGTTCTCTCGCGCATCTTGAAGCAAGGCTTCCGATTGGTCAGTCCAGCGCTGGACGTATTTCATCACCGGAGCTTCATGCAAGATCTTCTGTTTATATTTTGGTACCAAGAATATCGCAACGTGATCAGACTTACCAAAAGCAGGCATAGAAATAGCTTTGTAACTGTCTTCAAACGTAGTATAACAGTGATCCAAAGTGTTTTCACCCCTCGTCGGGATGTGGATATGCTGTTTGAATTCTGGCAGTCCACGAGAAAGTTTGACTTTGTTGAAGTCACCGAGAACGATGAAAGCAGCCGCTGGGTGACGTTGCTGAAGTTTGTTTATCATCGCCTGCAGCTCGGATATGGCAATATCGGTGCTAGAATTTGGGCAAATATATACCGCGGTGATTATAATGGCAGAAAATTCCTGAGGCAAGTAATGTGGGTGGCATAAGATGGACAAGTGCTCCTGGTGAGGGGTACAGGCCCTGGAGAGAACGGTGATATTCCTCAGATCACACCACCTGTTGTTGGTCATAAAACAGACTCCCCCACCCCTGGATTTCCCGGACTCCTCCGTTCTATCCATACGAGTGATGGAGAAATGTTCAATAGGCGCGAGAGAATGATCCGGTATAAAAGCAGACAGCCAGGACTCAGTTAAGCAGAGTATATTACAGTCCTTGATGTCCCACTGGAAAGCGATCCTTGCCCTTATGTCTTCCAGCTTATTCTCTAAAGACAGGACATTAGCGAGCAGAATGCCAGGCAGAGGTGGCCGATTTGCCTTACTTCTCAGTCTGTTCCGAATGCCTGCTCGTCTCCCCCGGTGTTTCCTAGGCCTGGGCCTATTCCTGTTTTGAGTTTGTTGGAGGATCTCAGCTGGAAACGCTGACTTGGTAGTGTCGAGAGACGTAATGACATAAGGTAAGTCTAACTGATCTCTCATTTCTAATTGCGTGTGGTGATCATATGTGATCAAGCTAAAAGTTTGGTCCGTAAAACATATACCTATCCTCCTAATAAGAAATTTAATAAGAAACAGTCTAATCAACGCGACTCCAACGGCGTCTGGGCACAGCAGCGCCATTTTCCAAGTAATTCGGATGTACTGTATTCCACGGAATAATGATAAGCCTGGTTATAAATTAAGGTGATTACAGTATGTGCTATTCTCAGGCATGGGTGGACCATGCGATCAGATGAATATCATTCAGGAATAGCAAGATGTCAGGAAACCAGGATTTGCATTTCACTGAGTGAATTTCCAAAGTTGTAACCCAAGGTGTCAGGATGTTGTCTTGGGTGTGTCGCATTAGTTTCCCCCTTCTGACTTCCAGTGTCCTGTTACCTCATCACTCATACCACACAGTGATATGAAGGAAAAGATCAGAGCTTAAAGGGGACCTACTATGCTGATATTTCTTTTAATACATATAAGTATTGTTATAATGTTGGATGTCCATACTCAACCTCTGAAAAGTTTGTAAACATAAGCTACAACAGTTTTGCCGTAATCCAAGAACGGGATTTCGTGAACGTGATTTCCTCTTTGAACAGCTCGTCCCGAGATCTTCACGAGCTCTGGACAAAACCTGACTTCTGGTTGTGCCATCCAATTAATACAGACCTAGCCAGAACCAATCACGGCACTGGACCTGCCCACACTGGAAACTATTCTAGCAGGCACAAACAACCGCGGATCATACTATGGCTCAGTAGCGTCTACACTTTTGGAAATAAAAAAGAAGAACCGTATATCATTTGAGGTGCAGTTATGACAGTATCTCTTCCAAAGCTACTTGTTTGTATGGCAAGCCGTTTTAACATTTAATAGCTAGACTGGATATGTATTACAGATATCTGTAATTCAATTCTTCCTAGTCAAAAAGATATTTCAGATATCCACTGTGACATTCTTTCTATCCACAATTGTCATTTCAGATATCCACAATGACATTCTTCCTAGGGCAAATGACGTCACTTTTGCCATTCATGTGTATTAGGCTTTCAATTTCAGATATCCACAGTTACATTCTGGATATCTAGAATGAACATTCTGGATATCTGCAATTGAATTCTTACTAGGAAAAACTCTCATTTCAGATATCTTCAATCCAACTGTTACAAGTCATAATTTTCAGATATCCAAAATGAAACTATTCCAGATATCCAGAATGTAATTTTGAGTATCTATGATACATTGTGACTAGTAAAAATGTCATTATGGAAATCCACAATTCAGAATTTGACTAGTAAAAATTTAATTTCAGATATCTACAATTAGAATTATGACTAGAAACAATACAATTGCAGATATCCATTAAAGTACTGTTGATATCTGCAGTACAAGGTATTAAATGATAAAATGGCCACTTACAGTTTTGAAGTATTTTTAGATATGTTAAATTTTATTTTGACTAGTACAATCAAAGTTGTAGATATCTTAAAATAACAGTTCTACTAGTAAAAATGTTATTGCAGATATCCTTAATTACCATTTTGACTAGGAGAAATGCTATAATGGATAACTGAAATGTAATTACAGATAGGATTGTGGTTCGATTAAATGTTAAAATGGCTTGCCATATGTTCGTTTACTTTTGGACGCAAAGAAAAACACCTATGTCTCTTCCAAAAAATGATGCTTCCGGAAATCAGTGGGTAGCTTTTTTGTTTGCTGACAGAAAACAGCTACGGCCAAGGGGAACGTTAGCCGTTTTTGTGAGCATTTCACCAAAGACAGCTTTATCAATAAAGGATAATTCGACACTGGATATGCATCTCAGCTGCTTCTCAAACCTGAAGCAGTTGCATCGATCAAGCGCTCAGAGCCACAAGCCGTAAGTAACCATATAACAGCAAATAATATGAAGTGAAGCTGATGTGTTACGATTGGTTAGCAAGACCGCTAACGATAGTTAGCACAAACAACTGACCTCAAACATAGGCTTTGTAAAATATCTGAAGATAAAGCCTGTATTGGTCACGACTGTCTGTGACTCACAGATAAAGAAGCAGTAAGTTTTGATGGCATAAGCCTACCTAACGTGATGGCCTGTTGATTGTGGCTGTTGCACAGTGGCTAACGTAGCCAAGTTACTGTTACTAATGTTTGTGTCCTAAATATGCAAGAGTAAAAGCAGGGGACATTTAACAGTGGGTGTGTGAACATAAACCTCATTTGAAGCTAACTTTTTATACTTGTTTGTAATTTGGATGCTTGGTACTGACCACGGTAAAAGAACTTTCTGTCTGTAAAACTTGTTTTGCAAGGGGTTGTCTCTGTGGTTGTTATGAATGCTTGGTTACCAGCTACTGCATGTTAGTTTGCGTGCCGCCGTGCTAATTAAAAATGCTCCTGGTTATCTTATAAGCAGTAATTCTGATCGGTTTGTTTGTGTTACTTAGGTAAGCATCAGTGTGGCATTTTCATCATAACATTGCCCGATTGTAGCCAATACAGTTGAAGCTAACTGGACAGGTGGTGTATTATGTGAAGCTATGACCAATGACCAATGCATGTCAGCTATACAGGAACTTATTCACAGTTGGATAACAGGACAATTACAGCGCCCTCCATAATTACTGGCACCCCTGGTTAAGATGTGTTAAAATGTTGTGATTCTGATCTGCCTTGCCATGCTTTTGTTCTGACTGCCATATGTGTTTTTTGATCCTTGCCATGTCTGACTATTCTTTAGAAATGTGTATTGTGTTTTGGTTGCTTTTTTGTTCATGCATTGTATTAGTTTTGGTTTTCCACGTTTTACTTATCGCCATAGTTTTATTCCGGTCCATGTTTTGTTTTATCCATGTATTGCACTTTGTCTCCCCTTGTCTGGTCTTTGGTCTTGTCTTTCCTCACAGCCCCAGTAATAAAAATGTCACTCCTTCGGGTGATTTAATGGTTTCTGGGTTTCAAACTTCCTTCCCGATCTCGTTTACTTCCTTCTCCTCGCTTTTTCTATATTACTAACACATACTAACAGTTTGTTGTTTTTGTTCATTTACTAACTAAGACTAATATAAGACTTACTTACTAACAAGCACTCGGTATTGTATAGCTGCACTTACTAATTGATTAACAAGCTCTCAGCACTCGCCCTATTCTAGTCTCCGCCTCTTGTCTCTCCCTAATCTTCGCTGCTGCATTTCAGTGGAGTCTCCACACCTTCTTATGCTTTCCTTTCTCTTAGTATCTGTGCACGGTAGAACTCCTTGTCTGGAGCTTATTGTCTATAGGTTTGTCCCGTGATCCCTGCCCGCGTTTTGGCTTCTGCCAATTTCATGTGATCAGGTTCTCCCTAATGTGTTGCTCCCTTGTAATCAGTCTGACTGCTTGCACCTGTTATCATGTGACCTCCCTGAAATGTATATTAGGTGTCTTTTCACAGCACTTCCTTGTCTGATCGTTCTCTCATGTTTACTTGTGCCACGTTCAATTCGCCCCGTTCTCATTGGGGTCTAGTCTCCCATTAGTGCATAAGTCTTTTTTTACGCGATTCAAGTTAAGCGCTTTTGAGTTACGTGTATTCTCCCCTTCTCGCTTCGATCACGCCCACAGCGCTTAACTTCAGAATGTAGGCAGCCTAATGAAAGAGGTGTGACTAATCCAAAAGAGAGGCAGACTCTGTACAAAGCTCATTGATTATGGCTATCAGGTAAATATGGAACAAGGATTTCTGATTAACCATGAAAATGCATTTATGGTCCATGGAAAACGCAAACCTGACTTTAAATTTGAATATCGTCAGCCTGCTGATAAAACCTCGTATCTCCAAACTGATAAGAAATGAAAACTCGTATGTCCACTATTCTTACATGCAAAATTAAACATTTTTTATTTTCAACTATATTGAACCATTTATATGATTTTATTATTATTACAAAACCCAAAACCAGTGAAGTTGGCATGTTATGTAAATCGTAGATAAAAACAGAATACAATGATTTGCAAATCCTTTTCAACTTTTATTCAATTGAATACACTGCAAAGACAAGATGTTTAATGTTCAAACTGAGAATCTTTTTTTTTTTGCAAATAATCATTAACTTAAATTATTAAATTTAAAGGCAGCAACACATTGCAAAAAAAATTGGCACTGGGGCCTTTTTACCACTGTGTTACATCGCCTCTCCTATTAACGACACTCAGTAAACGTTTGGGAACTGAGGAGACCAATTTTTGAAGCTTTTTAGGTGGAACTCTTTCCCATTCTTGCTTGATGTACAGCTTAAGTTGTTCAACAGTCCGGGGTCTCCGTTGTCGTATTTTACGCTTCATAATGCGCCACACATTTTCAATGGGAGACAGGTCTGGACTACAGGCAGGCCAGTCTAGTACCTGCACTCTTTTACTACAGAGCCATGCTGTTGTAACACGTGCAGAATGTGGCTTGGCATTGTCTTGCTGAAATAAGCAGGGGCGTCCATGAAAAAGGCGTTTGCTTGGATGGCAACATATGTTACTCCAAAACCTGTATGTACCTTTCAGCATTAATGGTGCCTTCACATATGTGTAAGTTGCCCATGCCTTAGGCACTAATACAACCCCATACCATCACAGATGCTGGCTTTTGAACTTTGCGCCTATTAAAATTCGGATGGTTCTTTTCCTCTTTGGTCCGCAGGACACAATGTCCACAGTTTCCAAAAACAATTTGAAATATGGACTCGTCAGACCACAGAACACTTTAACACTTTGCATCAGTCCATCTTAGATGAGCTTGGGCCCAGCAAAGCCGGCGGCGTTTTTGGGTGCTGTTGATAAATGGCTTTGGCTTTGCATTGTAGAGTTTTAACTTGCACTTGCAGCTGTAGCGACAAACTGTAGTTACTGACAATGGTTTTCTGAAGTGTTCCTGAGCCCATGTGGTGATGTCCTTTACACACTGATGTCGGTTTTTGATGCAGTACCACCTGAGGGATCGAAGGTCACGGGCAAGCAATGTTGGTTTTCGGCCTTGTCGCTTACGTGCAGTGATTTCTCCAGATTCTCTGAACCTTTTAACGATAATACGGACCGTAGATGATAAAATCCCAAAATTTCTTGCAATAGCTCATTGAGGAATGTTGTTTTTATACTGTTTGAAAATCAGCTCACGCATTTGTTCACTAAGTGGTGACCCTTGCCCCATCCTTGTTTGTGAATGACTGAGCGTTTCAGGGAAGCTGCTTTTATACCCAATCATGGCACCCACCTGTTCCCAATTAGCCCGTTCACCTGTGGGATGTTCCGAATAAGAGTTTGATGAGCATTCCTCAACTCTCTCAGTCTTTTTTGCCACTTGTGCCAGCTTTCTTGAAACATGTTGCAGGCATCAAATTCCAAATGAGCTAATTTGCAAAGTTTACCTGTTCGAACATTAAGTAACTTGTCTTTGCAGTGTATTCAATTGAATATTGGTTGAAAAGGATTTGCAAGTCATTGTATTCTATTTTTATTTATGATTTACACAATGTGCCAACTTCACTGGTTTTCAGTTTTGTATTTAATTTTATATTTATTTTTTATTTTCCTGTGAAGTTTGTCATTTTGAAGATACGAGGATTTATATGCCGCTGTAATAGTAGGCCTATGTATGTCTGTACCAATTACAAGAAGTGATTCAGACATCTCTTTTTTTATCCCCCGCCGCGCGATTAGCGCAAAGCGGGGGATATAGCATTGGGCTCCGTCTGTCCGTACGGACACATAAAAAAGAGGCGGCAGGGGATATTGCCATGTTTTTGGCTAACACTTGTTATGTCTTACTCTAGCCACCATGGCATTAAAGCTATGCAAACAGACAAATTGCCGCGATAATGAAATAATAAATAAGGAATTTAGCGCTTCTCAACCAGTGCAATCAGATCGTTGAAAATGTGCCCCTCCTACACCACCCTGTTTGTTCCAATCAAATCAAAGACAGTTTTATGATCTCATTTAGAAATTGAAGCACCTATTACTTAAACCCCGTAAGTCACTCTTGACTTGACTTGACTTGACTTGTGGGGTTTTAGAAATCAGTGCTTCCATTGCGCTCTAGAAAACTCAAACTACTCCGATGTCAGGTTTGCAACTAAAGGAGATGGAGACGCTTTAACAAGGATTCTTACCCTGCACGCGGTCATCTCCCTGCCCTGAAACCGCCTCAGCAATGACGGAATTCCATATCCATAGCCTATCATATCCTATTTGATTTGAGCGACACATTCACTTGAACTTGTGCCTAATACTTAATTATAATCAATTATCCCATTTACTGATAATGATTCTTCCCATTTTGGCTATTCTTTATAGGCTTAAATTGATTAACAAATGGGTAGTGCTTTGGTATTGGCCAGGGTAGGGCTCAATCTAGAGTAGCCTATTTAATAATATCTTTATTCACACATTAAAATACACAGTATTATTAATGGTAAAAAATTACAAAGACTCGAGTGAGTTAATACAGATATCCTCGATTAGAAAATCAATCTCCTCACTCGTGAGAATAACACTACTTATTAGATTATCACGAACATATAGGGCAGTCGCATTTGTTAATAGAATATGAAGACTGATGGCAACGTCGAGCCAAAGCCGAAAACCAAATTTCACAGATGCTGGTGTTGTATGGCAAGCGAGCCCTGAAGGCTGATCCGAGGAATTAAGCTGCAAATCGTTCTTGATATGGCTTCGATGGGGACATGAAAGCACAGTATCCCCGATTTAAAGCATAATTGGAGAGATCTGTAGGGCGCTGTAAAAGCCAGGCTCTCTGCACACCGGAGGAGTGTGCACGCAACAGGTGGTGGGCAACCAGCTTCCACTGCACTGGAGGAGGAGGTGGCATCCACTCTTTCTGCAGTGGAAGTGCATGGAGAAGAATTTGGAGCATCAACGAACTGCGTCAGACACCTTGACACAGACGCCTGTGATTTGTGTATGACATCACCAGCCTCTCTCTGGAACGACTCAGATGCCAGGAGCGACAGCGCAGTTCTGACGTTGATGACCACGGGTATGTTTTGTGGATAATTGCTGCGGCTGGATAGCTGTCCATCCAGAAGTTGGCAAAGATAGATGATTGCCTCATGCAAGGTCCAGACGAAAGCGCTGGATGCCCTCGATGTTTGTTAGTCCCAGGATGTCCAAACAAAGCGATATACGAGTGTTCGTCTTCGAGCTCGACGCGCTCCTCTTACTCTTTCCCAATCACGCATGAGTGCAAGCAAATGCAGGACTGGCATTTTGGTTTTAGATTTTGAGGGCAAGGTAGAATGATGGTCTTATGTATACTCATATTAATTATTTTGCGTTTGTATTTGAACTGATTGGAGAAGAGGCTGATGCGTAATATAATGTGATATCATTTGATAAATTATAATGGCTTTGAGAAATGTAGTTTAGAAATAAGGAAGAACATTCAAATATTAAATTTCTCAACCTTTACCATGTTAAATTAAATAAAATCAATGTTAAAATTTGGCCGATAACCGACATCAAACGCAATATTCCATTTCACCTTATGTTGGCGCTTGACCTTAATACAGCCCTCAAAAGTGCTTAACTGGAAAACCGCCTAAGCCAGGGGGAGAATACGCGTAAGTGTTATTTGCATGAAAAACGCCCGGATACGCCCCGATTTTGGCCTCGCTCCGCCCCAAGGGCATAACTGCCTTCGGGCCGCGTATTTTGCAGACTTAAGTCGAGGGGAGAATTCGCGCAGGCTGAAAAGCGCATAGCTACGCGCTTTTTTCGACTTAAGCGCATGGGAGAATAGGCCCCATTGTGATTATCTTTCTGACTGGACCGTCTTGGATTTACGATTTTTGCTTACTCCCTGTACTTCGCCGTCTTCTTGTTTATTGAACCCTTTTCGTCTGACTTTGATTTTTGCAATTGGTGCCCTGGTTATGATTCTGGATTTCGCCCATTGGATTCTGATTTTGGATTATGGACTGTTGCCTGCTCTAGTGGGGGTTTTCAGAAGTAAAGCATCCTTTTTGTATTTTACTGGTTCTTGCTTGTGGTCCCTTTTGTAAAACCTCACATAAAAGCCTAAAAATAAATTCAGTTTTTATTGCAAAAACATACTCTCTCACTGAAAATTGTAGAAAAATGTAACCTTCAACTCAAGTGAATTTTAAGGGGGAAAAAAATTCCTGACTAAGAAATAATTTTTTTTTTTCATAAAATCACCTGTTCTACAATTATTGGCAACCATAACAATTCCTAGGAAATAAATGTGATTGAAGTATTTCTGTCATTTCTACAGTAGTTTACAATGTTGATCAGAGTATCCAGGAACATTTAATCAGTAATTCATCACTTCCTGTTTCCCTGGGGTATAAATATGACCCGACACAGAGGCCATTTCTCTTATTCACTCCTCAACATGGGAAAGACAAAGGAACACACCATTCAAGTAAGGCAGATGTGTGTCAACCTTCACAAGTCAGGCAATGGCTAAAAGAAAATAGCCACTCACCTGCACCTGCCCATATCTACTGTCAGAGGAATCATTAAGAAGTATAAAACAACTGGAACAGTGGTAAACAAGCCTGGACGAGGACGCAAGGTTATTTTCCTACCACGCACAGTGAGGAGGATGGTAAGTGAAATAAAAAGTTCTCCAAAGGTCACTGTTAAAGAATTGCAAAAAATGGTTGCATCTTAGGGTCACAAAGTCTCCAAAACAACCATCAGGTGCTATCTACATGCCAACAAGCTGTCTGTTTTTAGTATGTCAATGAACAAGTACAATTGGCACTTAAACAGAAGATAAGCAACACAAAAAGCACTGAGTTGAAACATAGTCAAGGGGAGATTCTAAGTCAGGTTAAGTGTGAACAGGAATGCAAGAGGTCAAGCAAGGCGTGATTAGAAGACTAGTTCGAGGTCAATGCCAGGAAGGCATTCCGTTGGAAAAGGGGCACGCTAGACACTCTTGAATGCAGAGGCAGAAAGGACTGCAAGGAACACCACTCCAGGATTCACTTAAAACAGGGAGAAAATCCAATAAAGGTACGGGGTTTCTTTTAATTTCAATATGGAGGAAAGAAGATTTGAGCATTCCACTAAGCAAAATGACAGAGGAACAATCCAGTGAAAGGGAAAACAGAGCACAGGAACTTAAACACACAAGACATTGAATTACAAATTGGAAGGGAATGTGGAAGCATGGGGGGGGGGGGGCAGAGGGAGGGGAGTGAAAAGAAACAATGATTAATCAAGTAACAAAACAGAACTGAAACTGACATTGGCAGCTGAACTGCAGGGAAAAAACAATTAAGGAAACACCCAGGAAGTAACATTTTACTTAATCGGTTGTGCATTGTTTTCTTTTGATGAGACTTTTTAGAATTGACAAGTCCAGTAGCGGCTCTAGACCCGGGAATGGCGGGGCGCACTCAGGTCCCTTTATGACAATTAGTCCTGGGTAGTTCGCAATCATTTACTGACGCATTTTCCAATTATCGTACTTGGCAACTTAAGACACGGTCTCTCCAAATGTGATCGAACAGCGATGAAATCATGGGCGAAATTCAGCTCAGTGGCGGAACCTGAACTGAGAATTGTGACAAAACATCCGTTTAAAACAGTCGTTAGTCCTAACCTGTTCTCAGGTTACTCAGGTTTTCATGAGTAACCGAAGGTTCGCTCCGAGAGCACTCCGCAGTTAACAGCTGCTGCTTGTTCTCCCCGATTACGTAAGAAGACAATCATTCATCTGGACGCTTATTTGCTGTATTTAAATCAACGTTAGTCAAACTTGCATACCTGTCGCCTCTCACGCAAACAGCTTGAGCAGCACGCTGCCTATTTAACTGCCAAGTGCCACTTTTTTATCAACCCACACAATACCGAGAGTGAAAGGCGATATTTAACTGGAACACGGACCTGATCAATCAACGCGAAGCACTGGCCTATTAATAAGTAAATTTTTTTTCTGTGCTGAATTTCGCCCATGATTTCATCGCTGTTCGATCACATTTGGAGAGACCGTGTCTTAAGTTGCCAAGTACGATAATTGGAAAACGCGTCAGTAAATGATTGCGAACTATCCAGGACTAATTGTCATAAAGGGACGTGTCTGCGCCCCGCCATTCCCGGGTCTAGAGCCGCTACTGGACAAGTCTCTCTTTCTCTCTCTCTCTCTCTCTCTCAATATTTCCAGTAGGGAGTTGTGTCATGACTTTTTTTGATGATACAAACATCATTATAGCTCTGCCTCACCCATATCCATTCACTCTGCCCTGTTGATCTGTTTGAGGACTTAAAGCTGTAGACACACATGCAGACGTCATAAATCTGGATCTGAAGCTGTAATTTTAACACAGGCCAAAGATGGCTGAATGGATAGAGATTTTCCCTGAGGTCTCCATTACTGCTCTCAGCTCTGATGAGTGGATCAGGGGCTCTGATCAGATGTCAGCAGACATCTCATCCTCCATTCACTGTTTTTCACTGCCTTTCTCTCTGTCTCTCCCCCTCTAATCTACACTGTGCTCATCTGTCTCAGGTAGAGGTCAATATAAAATGACACAGCTAATGACATCTTGTTCTTGTCTCTGGATAGTTATTTTTTACCAGCATCCTGGTCATCTGTCTGCATTGCTGAGCTTACCTCACTGCTACAATTGGCACTTTAAACCCATAGTAATCTGCGCTTAAGATCAATTGTCATAATTGGCAATAGAAAGGCAAAACTGGAATAGAATGACACCAATAGCACTGAGGGTGTTATCTTGACCAGCTCACCCTGAGTCAGAGCTGTGAGATTAGGTGTTATTCTACCATCATCTTTTCATTGCACCAAGCAGTAAACCTTAAGCGTGAAGACATATTTTTCCTGCATCCTTTTGACATATATAAGCACCTCAAGGTCATTGCAAGAGCACTGGAATAAGTAAATGTACAGACATGTCTTCCATGGTTTGAAACATATTTTCAGTTCTCAACCAAACCCCCACCCCCCCACACACACGCACACATACATCAATGATATAAATGTCAGGGGGTTTATTGAAAGATGGGGAGAATGCAGTATTTATTCCCTGGCTGTAACATCACACTTGTTTGGCAGTGATAGCTTCATGGTGGTCCAGGTCTGAGCAGTGCGATTGTAAGACCTCAATCCAAAATAAATTTCAACAGTCTTAAAGACTTACAGAGCCGCAGTGCTCAAATCGAGGAATTTTTCATTGACTATAAACAATTCCTGACAGGCGTTCAGTTCTGAGAATGTTCCGGCTCCCCAACAGTCAGCCTGCTACTCTGCAGTTAAGATGATTTGTGGCTTCCTTCTTGTCACTTCTTGGCATTTCTCTCTAAATATGCCATCCTTTAAATGGGCTTGCGAGACAGAAGTGTCAAAAGCGAGTACCTCCCAATTAAGGTTGTACTAATCAGTGTCTTGCAGAAAGCAGAACGGAGCTAAAATAATGATGCTGTATTTAAATAGCACAAGGACCCAAATTTTTATCTTTTGGTGACAAATAAGGTTCACATGATAAACTGCCCTAGTCAATGTAAACTGCTATGTGAAGTATTTTTTATGTACAGGCAGATATTTGGGAGGAAAGTAATATCGCAAAATAAATTGTCCAAATAACTGCAATTGTGCTACAATGCTCATACTGTGTTTTAAACTGCTCTTGAGGCAGAAACCTGCACTGAGAACTTAGATCAGCAGTTGCATTCCTCTTAAACTGATGAAAAGTACTTTCTATCTGGTCTTCAGCTGCAGTACAATTGAATCTGCTGTTTTTACACTGGCCTCTGATTAGTTTCATATAAAAATTGACTATTACGTGCCAGAGCCCACAAAGAACAGACGTTAGCTGTCTCACCCAGAAAAGTAAACAACAGCACCAGATATGCTCCAAGCTCTCTGAAAATAGGCAGTTGATAAGGTATTATTTTCTGGGAAAGATACAGATCTTGAGATTCAGTCACTGTTTTGACAAAGTCACTTTGATTCCACTAGCCTTCAAAGCAACCCGAACATCTGCATCTCAGTAGGAAATGAGTATGCTGTCAGTGTTGTTGGCACATCCCTGTTAAATACAAGGCAGAATAGGCAAAGTGTATAAATTTTCAGCAGGACGTATTCTGTATGGACACATAATGAACATCTTTGTATAAGTGAAGTTCATCTGTGCATACGTAACCTGTTCCCCAAACAATTAAAATATCCTTCTTGTTATAAGGGTCTCCGATGCCTTTAAAGCCATAAGCTGCTACACAGCATTGTAGTTTTTATTTATTTGGATTGATGCAATGCAAAGGGGTGCATTGTTTAAAATTAATGAAGAATCGGGGGTACATGCTTGCACTGTAGCCTGGGGTGAAACGGAGCATAAAGTTTCGAAAAAAGGAAGAAAAGAGCATGACAAAAAGAGAACAAGGTTTTGATAGATAGATGTAGATATCTTTGTCAAACAATCGAGTTCTTCTGTCTGCCAAATAACAGTTGTTCGCACGCTTATTCTACGTAAAAAAAACCGTCTGGGCTAAAATCTGTTACTTACTACCCTGCTGCATATCACAAATTATGCTTTTGACGATATAAGATTTACAGAGATATAAGATTGTCTGAAAACCTGCCACATTACTATTACTATTTTACTATTTCTTAGGAAACAAGTGTGACTTTGAAATTGCTGTGTCGCTGACTTCCACAAATGCCCCCTTGTTCTTTCCACGCTGATACCTCTTACTATTTTCATGAGTCTTATATACCACTACATTTACCTGTAAATCTCAAGAAGTGCGTAATATTGTTTGTATGTTATCAATGGCTGTCTTGTATCTCCCAGAAGGGTATTCATCCTGTCGTTCTTGGCTCAAAAGTTCTTTGACTGGTGAATGGCCTCAGTGACATTGACCATTCAATAAAGTGGTTGGGTTGCTTCGAAGGAACCTAATAAAGCCACATTTCAGACTGGTACTGCCGGCAAGCCACCTGATGAAATGTCAGAATTCAGAAAAAAAAATCATCAACATAAAGACTTGGAACAAAAATGGATTTTGTCTTTAACACAAATGATGTTTGCTTGTAATAAATCCATACTCTGGATTGCCAGACCACATGGGCATGGGGGCTTGATTCAATTTTGAAATGAGAGACTAAAGTTGGTGGAGACCACGGGAGTCCTCCCACCAGAAATGTTTTTGACATTTAAGGTTAATTACCAGCATTTTTACACTACCTGACATGACTTCTGCTGTCAGGAAAAGGTAATTTTATAAAAATGAAATAATCATAATGAAGTGTATTCGACAGTCAGAAGCCATTGCCATGGTGCCAAGTGAGTTAACTCTCATCAGAGAGTTATATCTAATATATGGTGAGGTAGAAGAAATGGCACAATGACAAGATACTGAAATATAATATTGGAGTTGCTATGTTTACCATCTCTGTATTAAAGTAGGCACAACTATACTGGACACACAATGTGCATCATATTGACATCAGTATTTATTATAGAACACCCAATTCAACTGTCAAGCTCGAAGCACTTTAAAGTGAAGTTTTATTTATGACAATTTGCTTATTCCAGATGATTTACATGCTGAAATGTTAAATCTGAAGATACTAGATTCTGAAATTTGAATACTTGAAAAACAACATTGCCTCAGGACATTTCTGGCTGGGGCTAAGATAAACCAGTCCTTTGATTTCAATTTCAATTTTTTTTTGTGATCTTGAAAGTGCATATTAAGCATTACGGTACATATTGTTAGAATTTCCACCTGCGTTTGTTAATTTTGTTAATAATTACTGAGGAGAATTAAAGAGAATATTTTCTCCCTGAAAAAAGTGAATGATCCATGATGTACTCTGACAGATGGAAGCAGGTAACTAATAGGTACTGGCTGCCAAGAAATAACTGTGTGACACTACAGAGGAACACATGTCGATTCAGTGACCTGATTCTGACTCTGAAGCTGCATGCCCACAGGGTATAAAAGCTGGGACACAATCAACTGGCACACAGCCAGACAGATTTTGTTGAAGCTCTTTGAAAGGACAAATATAAATCCACATAGTAAATCACTTTTGACTGAAAACATGGATTATCTGCAAAAAAGAATCAGCATATTTTTAGATGGCTTAGAAGGGAAACAAGAGAAAAAAAAACAGTCTGACAATTAAAAATAATCTCCCGAAGTTAAAGCCAAGAAGAGATATTTGGTGAAATTGTTCATTAACCTATTTAATCCCAAATTTTTCCTTGTAATGTATTTGCATACATTTTACTGCTTAGACCTCCCTAACACATTAACTGTAGTTATTTTTTCATGATGGTTAAGTTAATTTCAAAGTTGCATTTTTTGGCCAAAGCCTACAACAACACTTTAACCTTTGCCGGAATACAAAACTTTGGCAGTTTTTCCTGTTGTGCATGAACCTATTTTAGCTTTTAACTCAGTATTTGTGTCACAGTGATTTTTTAAAATTATTCTAGTGAAGCTAGACATTTGGAAATTCAATTACAGAATTGTTTAGGAAGTAAATTTCGGAATTTACAGATGCCAACGTCTGCACAAAGGGGTTAATAGCTTCTAGAAGTTACAAATGTGACCAGTGGGATTAAATGGGTTCATTGGTTAAGTTACTATTTTTTGCGCAAGATAGTATTGTCACGGTCGGAATCTGATTCTGCAATGCTTTTTTTCCCCCACATTTATCATGTTTTTATTTCTACCTCCACCAAACGAAGTTGGCAGGAGGTTATGTGCCGTTTGTGTTTGTGAACAAGATAACTCAAAAAGTCATGAACCGATATCTCTGAAATTTTGTGAGTAGGTCGCTATTACATCAGGGATGGGCCCTATTCATTCTGATCAATACCTCAACCTCAATCAATCAAACAACATGGCCGCCACGGCAGCCATCTTGAAATCCTATGACACGCAATAACTGAACTGCTCCCACTCGCGAAGATTTGAGCCGTGCTGCCTTGGCAGAGGTTTGCACTCTGGGTAAATACATGAAAAACTAGAAGCACTCCATGTTTATCTGTTTATATTGTGCATTTTTTCCTCTGCCACTTTCTTATCTGCCATTGTGCTGGTGCTTTCTATTTACCATTCCTCAGTCTCGTGCTCTCCCTCCCCTTTCTTTTCTCCAATCAGCAGTCTCATTTCCTCATTTTTTGCCACACCTCCTTGCATGCTCTGTTCTCTCACGCTCACCTGTTTTCCCTTTCTATTCCTTCCCTTAATATTCTCCACTCTCCAGGGCACATGATGCAAGTTTGTTTGCCAGTCTCATCTGAGTCTTACCTACAGGGTTTTTTGAGCACTCATGATCCTTGTTTACAGGTTTGTTTCTGCTTTTCATCTATAATTATATTCCCGAATGCCGAATGGCGTTCCGGGGGATATTATGTTTTTGGTCTGGCCGCTGCCGCCGCCGCACTAGGTGTTAACGTGATAACTTCAGTAATATTTCAATTACAAATTCCAAATTTTTCACATAAGTAAGTATCATAATGAGGAAGAACTTATTCGATTTTGGACAATTTACGATGTCTAGATTGGCCACCAAGGGCCAAAAACTGATTTCAGTGTTAACGCGATAACTGCAGTAACATTTCAATTGGAAATTTCAAGTTTTGCATATAAGTAAGTATCATAAAGAGGAAGAACTAATTCGATTTTGTACAATTTACGATCTCTAGATTGGCCACCAGGGGCCAAAAACTGATTTACATGTTAACGCGATAACTGCAATAATATTTCAATTAGAAATTCCAATTTTTGCATATAAGTTATTATCATAAAGAGGAAGAACTAATTCAATTTTGGACAATTTACAATTTCTAGATTGGCCACCAGGGGCCAAAAACTGAAAAAAATCACTGTTTTTATCATATTTCTGGATATATTTGTCCAATTGACTTCAAATCAAGTACAAATGAAAGGTCATGACCTGAGGATGTGTCCCACAATGATAATATACCTGTTTGGTTCAAAATTTTGACACAAGGTAGAGCTTTGTCACATAAAATTCACCATTTTTGCTATATCTTTGGAACTATTTCTCCAATTGACGTATTGACATGAAACCATGTGCAACTGCAGGGTCATGACCTTACAACGTGTCACATGATGACATCATACCTGTATGGTTCAATATTTTGCCACCAGGTGGTACTTTATGATGGAAAATGACCATTTTGGCCATATCTTCAGAACCATTTGACTGATTGACCTGAAATTAATTTCAAATGAAAGTATATTCAAGGTCTATTCAAGGATTGGGGAATTGGAGGATTGGGGGCGTTCAGGCATATACCCCCAGCCGTCGCCTCCGACAGCATAAGCCTAGTTTAGTCGAGTGCTTTGTGTATTGTGATTTGCAAATTACATTGATGAATTATATTTGTCAATAGGTCAGTGTAAATTCATCTGGTGGAATCCAAAAAAAAAGAAACCTTGTACAATCAGGTATTAAGGGGCAATTCACCAATAGTATAACCATACATACTTTTTTTAAGTGTAGGCTTTCTATAAATAAGTTGTGCAATAAGCATACACAGTTTCCAACAGCAACCCAAGCTATTTGCATATTTGTCAGCCCCATGGATACCTAATCCATTTGCGGTGCCGGCAACAACTACCACAATGCATTACGCTTGATCATTACTCTGGTCACGCCCTCAACCCAATGCAGATCTGAGCCCTACAGCTGCCGCAGATAGCATTGTATTGGCAAACCATCTACTTTACTATAAAGACAACTGTTGCTGATTACAATGTTCACAGTTTGTTCCGTGTACAGGGTACAAAAAGACCAAAGCTTAGAGGTGGAATTTCCTTGCTTCTTTTGGCTGAAAAATCAGATGGCTCAGATTGGTTTTGCACAGACTTTTGTAGGAGGGGTGGTCATGAACTCCTAGCCTGATGACAAGGACTGGTCTGAGATGAGTGTACTTGTTAACTAGGCTTATGCCATCGGAGGTGATGGCTGGGGGTATATCACCGAACGCCCCAAATCCTCCAATTCCCCAATCTTTGAATTGACCTTGAAAAGACTTTCATTTGAACTTAATTTCAGGTCAATCGGTCAAATGGTTCTGAAGATATGGCCAAAATGGTAATTTTCCATCACAAAGCGCCACCTGGTGGCAAAATCTTGAACCATCCAGGTATGTTGTCATCATTTGACAAGTTGTAAGGTCATGACCTTCCAGTTGCACATAGTTTCATGTCAATTAGTGAAATAGTTCCGAAGATATAGCAAAAATTGTGAATTTTATGTGACAAAGCTCCACCTTGTGTCAAAATTTTGAACCAAACAGGTATAATGTCATCGTGAGACACATCCTCAGGTCATGACCTTTCCTTTGCACTTGATTTGAGGTCGATCCGACAAATATTTCCAGAGATATGATAAAAACAGTGATTTTTTCAGTTTTTGGCCCCTGGTGGCCAATCTAGAAATTGTAAATTGTCCAAAATCGAATCAGTTCTTCCTCCTTATGATACTTACTTATGTGCAAAACTTGAAATTTGTAATTGAAATATTACTGAAGTTATCAAGGAACAGTGATTTTTTCAGTTTTTGGCCCCTGGTGGCTAATCTAGAAATAGTAAATTGTCCAAAATAGAATCAGTTCTTCCTCTTTATGATACTTATTTATATGCAAAAGTTGGAATTTGTGATTGAAATATTACTGCAGTTATCGCGTTAACACGTAGTGTGGTGGCGGCGGCGGCCGGACCAAAAACATAATATCCCCCGGAACACCATTCGGCGTTCGGGATATAATTAAAGTGGTCTCATGTTGTTGAAAGCAGGGCTAAGCACCATGATTTCAGTGTGAACCTAATCTTGATTTAGCCTTTCTTTGAAGTGATCAAACATGAATATACTTGCATATTAAGAGGCATTTACATTTCGCAATTGAATAACGCTACAACATCGAAATTTACTCATGCTTTGATTCTACATAGGCATTAGGATTACAGTTGATGATTTCCAATAAATGTTGAGTGGTGACATTCTAGAGAAGGTAAGACACAGGTAATACTATCCTTCATGTCCAGCTCTGGAAATTGAAACCCAATTAACTGCTTTGTGTTCTGATCTTCTGTTTGAGGTGACTTAGCAGTAGGGAAGTATAGATTGCAGGATTAGATTAGGGTAACAGCATCACTTTGATGCATGTTCAAGTATGTTTAGATCAGGCAACACAGGAATTTTTATTCAAGTACGACATTTCCTTTTCTAAGGCCAGGGTATAAATGCTTGATACCGACCAAAGCTTGTTTACAGAGCAGGGTTTTGAAAGACTAGTCGGTTGCCAGAGTCACAGATAAATTTTAAAGGACAGCATATGCTTATTGCCTCAGACCGTATTCCTCTGTTCCAGCTCCATGTTTTAGTTCTACACCAGAGAAGTAGCTGTCATAATGCTAAATAAATCAAGGCAGGTCAAGCAAGTTGGAGTTTCTCTTGAGTAGCCATCCAATATGTATTCTTTGAGGGAAAAATAAGGCTTGACTGGAAGTTTCAAAATTTAACTGCGTTTATAACTCAAAGTTTTAATGTCACCTTCAAAATCCCTCCATTGGCGATTGTCCTCTGGAGGGCTGTTGAGAGGACTTCTACAAATTCTAGCAGCAAATGAGCAAGGTGCAAATTTAAATCCAACAGACAGACTGACATAATTGGCTGCCAGTGTCACAGAAGGGGTTACACTGAGGAAAAGTAATCTAGCTGAAGCTTGTGAAGTCTACTCTGCCAGTCCTTCCTGTCTGAGAGCACCACGCTGCCAGTATTTTTTGAATGCCAGATATTCAGACTACACCTCTATGTCAGCACTTTCCCCCAATTTTTACCCTTTAAAGTTGTTGACTTCACCTTCAAAGTGAGTTATTAGTGAAGGTTTCTTCTTGACTGCCAACTTCACTTAGAGCTGAAACTCACTGCCCGCTCAGTCACTGTAGAACAGAACTGCATCAATCAAAAACTTGCCAGAATATTCCTTTACAGCTTTAAAAAAAAAAAAAAATTACAGAGATTGTTTTGCAAACCTGTTTTTCAAAGGCGACCGATTCGTTTGGTCAGTATCAGTGACCATTGTCAATGTCCAAGTTATACTGCATGGTTTACAAAGTATCAGTCGCAACCTTTTTTGCCTCCAAATGACATTTGACAGCCAATGTCAGGGCAGTAAAAAGTAGTACAGAAAAAAAATCTTTCATTTGAATAAAATCATTATATGTCACTATGACTCAGAAGCATTTTTGAGGTTTTCTGCGTCTGCACAATGGAAAGTCAAGGTTTTGTATTGATATCAATATTTTATTTCTACTCCAAATATTCTGTGAGATGTGCTTTTTTCCAATGTTGCCTCCGATCAAACCACCTTTTTGAAGAAAAGGGCACCAAAAGTATACAGCAATCAATTTTTAGTCGCTTTTCAAATGAATTTGAACAAACATTGATGAAGATCCATGTCATTAACATGTTTTTGTTGTGAATTAAGTATTTATACTTTGTTTTTGTATGTTTTCAGTTTCATGATGTTTAGAATTATTTGTTTCTTTGTGTTAGATTTACTTCTAGTGTGATTGTTCATGTTTCATGAATGCTTGTCTTTTGTCACTCGCTCCCTTGTGTGGTGTCTTGTTTCCATTCACAGTCTTTTCCCCTGTGTTTTCTGGTTGGGTACTTCCTGATTCCTTCTTCCTGTGCTTGTTAACTGTCTGCACTTGAGAATAGTTTAGCTGAGGCACTGGTGATTAGAAAAGGGTAGGACTACACATTAGAGCAGAGTAGTTAGGCACAGTGATTAGTTAGTTTGAAGAGGGAGGGCACACCTACTTGTTCAATCTGTCCTATCACTTTCCTTTGCTGTTGTAGATTCTGCCTCCTCTCAGCTGTCCTTCATTTCTTGGGCTAAACACTCTAAGTAGTTTTTTTATAAAGACCCCACTTTTCCGCTTGTCTTTGTCGATTCGTGACCGTTCCTCGCTCTGCCTGGTCATTCCGTCTCTGCGCTTTTTCGCGATTATTGAGTGTTTGTCCTTTGTGATTTTCTGTACTCTAGTTATTTATTGTATTTCGTCGAGTGAGTGTGGTGAGTTTGAGAGTCTCCCGTTTTCCCCAGTTCCCTTTAGACTTTGACTGTTTAGTTAATTTCTATGTCTCCCTCTTCCCTTCCAATTCCCCTTTCCCTTAAGTGAGCACAGAATACAGAAACAAAGGGAAACTGACTGATTTCCTGGTTTTTTTTTTTTTTTGACATTTTGCCTGTCCCTGACTAAGATTGAGCGTTTCTGTGATATTCCTGATTTCTGGCGATTGACCTCTGTTTCTGTCTGACCATGAGCAACGGTAATGTTAATAAAAGATGCTCTTCCGAGCTTGAACCGCGATTGGAGTCTCCGTACGTTCATTACAGTTTTTTTTTGTTTTTGTTCAGAAGTGATATCACACATTTACATATGTACACACACGAGCTCCTACAAGGGCATGTTTGTGTGCTCATGCACTGCCATGTGCACACCATCATGTGTACGTGCACACAATAGTCCAAGTCCACACAAGAATAATGACAGAAAATATAATAAAATATAATAATATAATAGAATTTGAAATTTAATCATTCAAACACAAATAATTATATAATGTGTAAGAAATACTCAAAAAGTTAGGGCAGTTTGTGAGGTAGAAGAAAAAATCTTGGATTTGCAAATCTTTTATCAGCTGTATTCAATTTAAAATAGTACACAGTCAAGATAATGTTTTAACTACTGAACCTTATTTTTTGTCAAAAATACCCTTATTTCATGTTTGATGCCTGCAAAATATTCCAAAAAAGTTTAGACAGGGGCTTATTTACCGCTGTTACATCACCTTTCCCTAAAACAACATTCAATCATTGTTTGGAAACTCGAGACAGAATTTGTGGCAGATTTGAAAGTCTTTCAATCTTGCATATATTACTGAAGCAGCTCACCAGTCCATGGTCCCTGCTGCCTTCTCTGTCAGACTGTGAAGCCGTGCCTTTGTGATACGGTGAATGTGGCGAAGCATTGTCTTGCTGAAATAAGCTGGGGCAATCATAATTTTCTAAAGTGGTCACAAGCTCATGTAGTTATGTTGCCTGAAGGCTCAAAGACCATGAGAATTCAATATTGGTTTTCAGCCTTGCCTTAAACACACAGATTCCTCTCTTTTAACATATGCTGAAAATCACATACATGCCCATTTTTGAAGGTGCTTCATGTACAGTGTAGATAAATATGTATTCCAATTGAAGGTGCTTCATTTATGGTGTAGTTTAAAGGCAAACTCACAAAAGAAGAGACCTGAGGGCTTCCCAGCAGATTTGATGTCCATCAAGTACTTAAGCCCACATTCACTTCACACTTACATCAGAAAGTTTTGTTGAATTTCTTTTGTCATAGACTATTTTCTTTTGCTACATTTAAATATATTTTGTTTTCCACGTAGGGTTACATCTCACTACAGCGTCTCTTGCACACATCCACATATAGTCCTAGACTACACATTGCAGATATTTTATTTGTTAACATTTGAGAGTTTTTAACTATAACTTGATTTCCTTCCTGAAATTAACACAGTCCACAGAAACCTACACCTTTCTGTACTCTGTCCTTCTTTCACACACACACAAACATAGGCTGAGCCTACACACACTGCAGATCCATATTTTATTAGTTAACATTTGACACTAGTTTGATATGACTGTTCTGCGGATTTTATGCTTTAACCTCTCCCACCCACGGGGTAAATGGACGAAATTCTAACTTTTTTTGACAAGTGCAGCAAAAAGTTCTGCATAACAAAAACCACCCTCAAAGGCAATGAAAACGCAACACTTTAAATTTTGATTTATTTTTGCTCAGTACCTGAGTAGTCCGATTTGACTTCTGAAGTGACCATTGGGGTCACAATGTGTACCTCGTTACACATGAATGATCAACATGTAACTCAACAGTGTGAGTTGGACTCTCCAATCCATATTGAGTACAACATAGGGGATTAGGAGTTGTGCAAGTAAAGTTGTTGAAATGAAGGAGGCAATATATAAAGGCAAGATAAGAGCCACACAGAAAACATTTTTAAGTGTCATCATGCCACATCTGTCGACTGAACAATGGAACAGGACCCTGGGTATGCTAGAGGTTGGAGTAAATGCCTGGCAAGTGGCTCACCGTTTTGGGTGTAGTTCGTCCAGTACCAGTATGTTTTGGGTGTAGTACATCCAACTGGGACGAGCTCTTTCATCAAGAGTACCCAGACCTCAAACCAGGCACCAACTCCAGAATGCACGGCAGGCAGCGTGGTGACAACTTCCCCAAGACATCCTAAGACGCTTAGTCAGGTCCATGAGGAGACGTACTGCCTGTGTGGATGTTCATGGGGGTCACACCCAATACTCCCTGTGCTTTTGAGTTCATTTTTAAATGTGTGTTCTGTTCAGTCTTGTTGTGATTTTTCATTTTTAAACTTGTGCTCGTTATGTTTAATGCATCTGTTCATTATTGTCCAAATCCACCCAATAACACATTTATTTAATCAAAGTCAGCCTACCCAACATATTTATATTGTTAAAATACGAAAATAAATTTGAGTCACAAAATTATTTGAATCCAAACTGGTGTTGTGTTTTCATTGCCTCAGTTTGTATATTCCGGAAATCAAGTGTTGTGAAAAAACTATCTGGCTCTTCCCAATTTATTTTACTTTTGCTTATGTGTCATATTTGAATGTTTTACATCATCCAACTAATTTTAATACAAGACAAAGGCAAGGTGAGTGAATAGAAAATGCAGCTTTTTGTCAGTGTTTTGTAAATTTTAAGAATTTGTTATGTATTAGTTTCAGTTTCACATTGTTTATTGTGTTTTTTTCTGATTTTTTTCACATCTGTGTTTGCTATTTCTGCTCCCCGCTTGCCCTCCCCATTCCATCTGTTTACTCCAAATAATAATGAGCCTTTATTTCTGAGTTCTGTCTTTCCATGTTTTGATTTCTTCACCCCAGGTTTACAAGTTTTGGATTGCCTGTTGGGTCTAATTACTTCTAGCTACAACTTTGAGTGTGTTCTAGTAAATGGCTTCTTCCTCCACCACATTCAGCCCATTTGGTTTTTGGATTACTGCCTGTTTATCGACTTTTATTCTGCCTACAACTTCTGTACCGCAATCTGCCTGCTCGTTGCCAGCCTGGACATTCTGACTCTGATTTCAAATCAAATAAATTGTGAGAAACTGAATTTTCATCTGTATCTGAGTACTAAGTCACCTCCTTGTCACTTTTCAATGATCATTTTATTTATTGAGGGTAAAGAGTTATTGAAAAGCTAGACAGTCTGGTCAACGCAACTGCATGGGTGTAGCCCCCGAATGCCCGCTTCTCCCCTTTTTTTGCAAACTATTTGGCCACTACTGTCACCATGGCAACCAAAATCGATAGGTGTTATAACTTAAGTATAACACATGTCAATACCAAATATGAAAGTAATCAAGTCAAAAATTACATCCTGTACGGGATGCACAAGGACGTGTTTCTGGACGCGGACACGCCGAAGAGGACAAGCATGAATCCACAGTAGCTGCCCGATGTCATTCGGGGGCTACAACTATATCACTGCATATTGATGTAGACAGACATATACACCATCATTCTTGCTCATATATATATCAACCCCCATGCTCTGTTCAAATTTCTTATATTTTGACGTATCATGTTGTGTCTTGAAATGCTGTCTAGTCTTCCCAATCTTTTGTTTTCCTCTTATATCTCATACTTCATGCATTATGTGTCACTAGCCAATCTGATATTTAGTTTCTTTTTCATTTTTCAGTTTATTTTATTTGTTTTTTTTTTTTTTAATCTTCATGTTAGCTTATGGGCAATGACTTCCTTCCCAGTTGTGCTCTGAAAGAATTAATATAAATGCAGATGTCCTAAGCGAGGCAGTGGATGGCAGGCTGAAAAACAACAACAAAAAAAACCAAACAGCTCAATCAGCTCCTTATGAATACTGGGGCTCTGGGATTCCAAACACAGCATTTCCCAGAGTATCACACCCTCCACCTCCACCAGCACGTCCTCTTCCCACTGTACATCTGGTGTTATCCCTTCTCCAGGTAAACGGCGCACACATACCCAGCCCATGAACCTGATATGAAAAAGTAGGACCTTCTTCCTGTGCTCCTTGGTCCACGGACAACTCTTTAGTGCAGTGGCTCTTTCTATGGGTGGCTGGGGTTATAAGGGCTGCTGTATAACTACACAGACCCATATGAAGACAGGTGGAATACACTGTGTGTTGTGACACTTTCCTCTCATAAGCATGATTAAAATTTTCTAAAACTTGCACTACAGCAGCCCTTCTGTCGTTTTGGATTAGGAGGGATAGCCGATACGCCTTTGGCCCCTGATGACCTGTTGTCAGTTTGTGGATTCACTTCCTAACAGACTACTGTTGGAAGTTAGTCAACACTGCCGGCCAGCAGCACCCAGCAAGCCTTGTTGCTTCAAAAGTTCTCTGACCCAGTCATCGGCCCATAACGAGTTTGTCCTCGTCCAAGCCACTAATGCACACATCCGACGCCTCAACCATGAGAACTGACGGCTCGCTTTCCATCAAAGGTCTGTTCTTAGACTCTGATATGCGCAGTTGTTCTGAGATGTTCAGTATTATTTGCTTAATGTGTGAGTGGCCATATGATTTAGCTCATTGGTGGGCGCGGGAAGCCAATCTCACAACATTTTAATGATGAAATTCGTTTGGACTTGGCTCCTAAGAAGTCATGTTGAGTACTTTGTTATGTATGCTTATGCATACACTGACTGCTTGCCATTTGTAACCCTTCAACAAAAACAATGGTCATGATTCTTTGGTTCTAGAGGCCTTTGAAAAGAGGGACAAGAAAGGGACTTTCTTCTGGAGACCATGCGGTGATTCATTTAAGATCAGTTTGTTTGTTGTTAAAAATCATGCCTATTATGTTCATGCATCACACAGTAACAGTTTGATTGATGTGTCAAGAAAACCTCTCATTCTTAGCATAAATAGTATTGCAACGGTTTACATCAAAACCACTTTGACAGGAAGGCATCTTCATATTCTCTGTTGCTTATGGGGATGGCCCCAAGACGTCATTTTTAATTAGTAGATTCTTGCCAATCACAGATTCCCATGAACTTTCTAAATGAGGTGTGCAATTATGCATGAATCATAACAGTAGAGTAACAGCACCTTTTCTGAGGAACAGACACTTCACAGCACATGATGAGCTCAACAGTCAGCCTGTCAGTGGGGTCACCAGATGTTTGACTTGAGATCAGAATCCCTGGTTTTAAATGATTTTTTACAGGTCTACTCTGTAATACTCAAGTGCAATGTTCAGTCAGAGTAATTGATGGGAGAAAGTTTGTGAGTCAATTAATCCCTGGTCTGACAGAACAGCCAGCCTGTCCGATGTCAGTGCCCCCCACCAGACCCCCACCTACCAGTCTGACAGCTGCTGACCTCCATCCAGCTGAGGATGCTGTCCAGCTTTGACGAATTCCAGATCTGGCAGCCTTATCACCCATCCATGATATGAATAAATCAACAGTGTGTGTGCACATCATTTCCTCAGAGAATTGTTATTTCAGACAATCAATGATAATATAAACCAAGATGGAAAATTTGTCCCACAGAAACATTATCAGAGCATGTTTCGCGCCAGACGTTCAAGTGTTCAGTATGCCATATAATTTAAATGAGCTAAGCAGATAGTGCAAACATGACTGTGGTTTCAACTCTTAAAAATAAAATAAAAAAGTCACGATGAAGTGTCTGGAATATGCAGGAACACTGATGGCTCGAGCACAGACAGACCCCAGGTGGCCCTCAAGCCACCAAGATAATCGGTCTTTCTGAAAGATTTTTTCTATTTATTTTAATGATTTTATATGCAAGTTTATGAATTTAGCCTGTGGCATCAATTCTCAATTAAAAGCATGTTGACAAATGCATTTGAGTGAGACTTGCGTTAATTTTGCGCGATTTTTCGAGCCCTTGCCTTGCTCCTAGATTTCCAATCCATACTCCAGTGTTGCCAGAGTTTTAGTGGCATATTCATGTTCCCGTGCCGAAGTAAGCAATTATTTAACCAATGCGTATTTAAAAGATTCTCACTGGGAATTGAAGTCCTGGCGCATGGAGGTTTATCAGCTTAATGTGTGTTACGGTGGATTTCAGTAATATGGAAACTGATTATCCTCCAGGCTTCTCGCAGTTTTCTTATTTTCAGGGGTAAGAAGCAAATCATATGTTTCATGATTGTTTAAATTGTTTAAATGTTAGACTGTGTGAAACATCTTTAATTGCTTCCATCCCCTGAGTAAAGAAAAGAGTGAGAAGTCGGGAGTCATAATCGATTTCCATAATACTCGTGGTGAAATCCACCTTAAAACACGTGAATCTGATAAACCTCCTCGCACAAGGATGTCAATTCTGTGGGCGGACCTCTTTAATATGCGTTAATTGAATAATTGCTGAGTAAGCCACAGGATCGTGAATATGCAACTAAAACTCCCGGAAAATTCGGGAGAGTTGGCAGCACTGATACTCCATTACAGTCGATGAAGATATGGCAGCAGTACGTTGCTTTTAAAGCTTGATAAAACATACCGAAAAAGAAGAAGAGGCCTGTAGCACCCTATAATGTAATAATTTCCTGAAAATGTAATAATGCCTGAAAATGTAATAAAATTTGCAATTAAATCGATCGAAAATGCAATAAAACCCAATAATGTTATAAAACATTCTTACTGATATCGTAATAACATTTTTTACCAATAATGTAATATCTTCGTACATTATTTGGAATTTATTAAATTTTATTCAATGTATATGTTAATTGTCAGTCCAGAGTTCTACATTTTGTGTTTTGAGAATCTAAGAATGTTATATACACTAGATTTGAAACAACTGAATGACTATTGGGTTAAATTGCAGACCTTAAGTACCAAACAGCCATATGCATATGTGCAAATACTCAGGGACATGCAACTCCATCCTGGTCCTACTGAGTGGGTGATGGACTTACCTCCTTGAGAGACCAGCATTCCAGCTCAGATATAAGCTTCTGAGCAGCATTAGAGACCCCACGAAACTCTTCCCTAAATGTACCTCTTTACTTCACAGATTTCTAACAAATCACTATCTCATGAAAACGACCACAAACCAACTTTCAGTAACACTTCGTATCCACTCATATGTCAAGTGACATAGTGGTCAGTTGATAGACTGTCATACTGATAGTATATTATGAGATTTACTAATATGTAAATAAATAAAGATTAAATGAAATGAAAGTTTTAAAAAAAATTAATAAAATTTTTTTGATTTATAAAATCAAAGTTCTGGAGATGAAAAACGATGGCTTTGTGCCTTTTACTACAATAGCATTTGAAATGGCACACTTGGGCTCACTGAGATTATTGCTAAAACAATACTGAATCTGGTTTTTGCCATTATCGTCACTGACGCTGCCGCTGGGCTTCAGATTTCCCTGTGCTGATAATCTACTGAAATAAAGAATGGAGAATTTTAAGAATAACTTGGATATATATCTGTACAAGAAAATGATCCACGGCTCTTGACCAAATACAGTTATTACACGTGGAGAGTCAAGTGACTTGCACAAGGACGTAGGCCTATCAAATCCATAATTCCACTGAGCTCAGGTAACTTTAATGAGCAGCAAGCATAATGCATGACTTTACATGTTGGTAGCTGGCTGGTCCAGCCATGCTTACTGTGGTGTACATCAGGACACTGAATAGTTGTAGACTAGTGGCGGCTGGTGAACTGGTGTAGGGGAGGCTCAAACCCATCCCTTGAAAATAATGATTGGTCATGACCCATTTTCAATCATTCATTTGTAAATTACCATGGCAAAAGCTCTGAAAACTCTTTAAACATTATCAAGTGCGGTCACTTTTCACTAAAAACGTACAGCTGTCAACTCTCAGGCATTTCGCGTGAGTTTTAGTGGTACATTTACGTTCCCTTACTGTAGTCAGCAACTATTCTATCAACACATGTGTAAGAGATTCTCACACGGAACTGAAGTCCTTGTGTGTTATGACTCAGGACTTCTGACGCTTTTCTTAACTCAGGGTTTGGAAGCAAGGCATGTGTTTCATTATCGTTTGAATAGTTTAAATTAAATAAGATCATTTGAAACGTTTTTAAGCAATTCCATTGCCTCCAATGATTTTATTTCATTTCAACAGTTTAAACGATCATCAAACACGCATTTCTTCCAGCCCCTGAGCAAAGAAAAGTATGAGAAGTCTGGAGTCATGATGCAGGTGAAACTTGAAAATTTAGTTGCCATGTCCCTATTAACATGGAATTGGCCATTATTATATTATGGTTAGTTGTAACAAAGAACATTATTTGAATTAAAAACGCCAAAGGGTATTTCCAGTCATAATTAATGTTTGTCTCATACATCAAGTCACCTATGATCAGTTCATCTCATACCATCCATACACTAAGGCGGAGTGGAGGCTCCTCTCAAGCCACTCCGCTATCGGTGGGTCTGCTAAGCCTCTGTTAGCTTAGAGGCTAACTGACCCAGATATAGGGTTGCCAACCGTCCCGATTTGCCCAGGACATCCCGATTTTTAGGTGAATTTAATGTGTCCCGCGAGGATCAGCTCCAGTCCCGTAGTCCAATCACAGTCTGACAGCAACTGGGTACAGCGGCAGCCAGACCCTTCCCCTTCCCCCCTGAAATGTTTATGTTTATTACCAATAATAGCAGACTGGTGATTGATGACACATTCTGAACAGGGATATTTGATAGGCTACTGTGATAAGCGCCAAAACTGAAGCTATGGGAGACGGATGTTGCGTTCAGTTCGGTGCAGTCCAGTCTGGTTCTCTGCTGGACTGCTGAACAAGTCAGTGAAAAAGGATGAACCTGTTAAGAAAAAGAGGCTATGCAGCTACAACAAGGAATGGGAAGCAAAAAGGTTGTGGGTTAAAGCCACCACAGACACAAGGAGAGCATTTTGTACATTATGCCGCCGAGAAATATCTATTGGCTATGGTGGCGAATACGACTTATCCCGCCATGAAGACACAGACTCGCAAAAAAAGGCTGTGCTATCAAAAGGAGCTAGCAACATTGGTACATTCTTTGCCGCATCTACTTCTGAAATAGACAAAATTTCTGCAAGCGAGGTAGCCTATGTGTATCACACCATCAAACTCGGCCATAGCTATAACAGCGCGGACTGTACCATGAAATGAAATGGGACTTTATTTCAAGACTCGAGTGTTGCTAAGAAGATGCAATTGGGAAGAACCAAAGCGGAGATGATAACCATGAATGTCTTGGGACCGAGCACTGTGGAGAAAACAGTGTCTGACCTTTCTTCAGATGATGGTGAGCCAATTTATTTTTCACTTGCTAGCGATGCCTCTAATAAGGGAAATAGGAAAATGTTTCCAGTACGTGTGAGGTATTTTTCCTCGTCGGATGGTGTACAATCGAAGCTGTTGGATTTCTACGAAGACAGCGACGAAACTGCAAATGGCATACACCGGGGTCTTATTGCCTGCCTTGACACGTTTGGGCTTAATGTTAAAAACGTCACCGCATATACCGCCAACAATGCAAATGTTATCTTCAGAAAGTACCATTCGGTCTACAAATTGCTCAGCAGCGCAAACGATGGCATTCTAAAAGCCAACTGCCCGGCCCATGTTGCAAACAACGCATGCAAGTATGCAAGCGATAAGCTGACAGTGGATATCGAGACGATTGTTTTGAAATTTACAATCATTTCCCTTTGTCAGCATCTCAGCGAGAGGAACTGGGGTTCTTTTTTGCTTTCACTGACATTGAGTGGCGGGAGATATTGCGTCATGTGTGCACTAGAGGGCTCTCTCTACATCCAGCTGTGACACAAAACCAGTGAAGTTGGCACGTTGTGTAAATCGTAAATAAAAACAGAATTCAATGATTAGCAAATCCTTTTCAACCTATATTCAATTGAATACACTGCAAAGACAAGTTATGTAATGTTCGAACAGGTAAACTTTGTAATTTTTTGCAAATATTAGCTCATTTGGAATTTGATGCCTGCAACATGTTTCAAAACAGCTGGCACAAGTGGCAAAAAAGACTGAGAGAGTTGGGGAATGCTCATCAAACTCTTATTTGGAACATCCCACAGGTGAACGGGCTAATTGGGAACAGGTGGGTGCCTTGATTAGGTATAAAAGCAGCTTCCCAGTCATTCACAAACAAGGATGGGGCGAAGGTCACCACTTAGTTAACAAATGCGTGAGCTGATTGTCGAACAGTTTAAAAACAACATTCCTCAACGAGCTATTGCAAGAAATTTAGGGATTTCATCATCTACGGTCTGTAATATCGTCAAAAGGTTCAGAGAATCGGGAGAAATCACTGCACATAAGCGACTAGGCTGATAACCAACATTGAATGCCCGTGACCTTTGATCCCTCAGGCGGTACTGCATCAAAAACCGACATCAGTGTGTAAAGGACATCACCACATGGGCTCAGGAACACTTCAGAAAACCACTGTCAGTAACTACAGTTTGTCGCTACATCTGCAAGTGCAAGTTAAAACGCTACAATGCAAAGCGAACGCCATTTATCAACAGCACCCAGAAACGCTGCCGGCTTCGCTGGGCCCAAGCTCATCTAAGATGGACTGATGCAAAGTGGAAAAGTGTTCAGTGGTCTGACGAATTCACATTTCAAATTTTTTTTGGAGACTGTGGACGTCGTGTCCTCCGGACCAAAGAGGAAAAGAACCATCCGGACTGTTATAGGCGCCAAGTTCAAAAGCGAGCATCTGTGATGGTATGGGGGTGTATTAGTGGCGAAGGCATGGGCAACTTACACATATGTGAAGGCACCATTAATGCTGAAAGGTACATACAGGTTTTGGAGCAACATATGTTGCCATCCAAGCAACGTCTTTTTCATGGACGCCCCTGCTTATTTCAATGCCAAGCCACATTCTGCACATTCTGCACCTGCATGGCTCCGTAGTAAAAGAGTGCGGGTACTAGACTGGCCTGCCTGTAGTCCAGACCTGTCTCCCATTGAAAATGTGTGGCACATTATGAAGCGTAAAATACGACAATGGAGACCCCGGACTGTTGAACAACTTAAGCTGTACATCAAGCAAGAACGGGAAAGAGTTCCACCTGAAAAGCTTCAAAAATTAGTCTCCTCAGTTCCCAAACGTTTACTGAGTGTCCTTAAATGGAAAGGCGATGTAACACAGTGGTAAAAAGGCCCCTGTGCCAACTTTTTTGCAATGTGTTGCTGCCTTTAAATTCTAAGTTAATGATTATTTGCAAAAAAAAACAAAGTTTCTCAGTTTGAACATTAAACATCTTGTCTTTGCAGTGTATTCAATTGAATTTAAGTTGAAAAGGATTTGCAAGTCATTGTATTCGGTTTTTATCTACGATTTACATAACGTGCCAACTTCACTTGTTTTGGGTTTTGTATCTTTTAATGGAACACACACATAAGTTCATTGGATGGCAGTATGTCTCAATCTAAATATCTTTTGTTCAGTTTTTTTCTTTTTTACTGCAGCATAAGAGGACATCCATGCCACTGTTCTGTTTGGGGTGTGTAGACGGATGAGGAGATGCTGGAATCTGGAATAGCCGTAGAAGAAGTAAGTGGTGAGCCATCATCAATGTCCATATAAACATCTTATTACACACACATAAGTTCATGGGGTGGCAGTGGGCTATTTCTCAATCTAAATATCCTTTCTTTTATTTATTGCAGGATAAGAGGAGGCCCACGCCATACTGAAAAGATGCAGACCAACAACACACTCTCTTAAGTTTTAATAAATAGTTTAGAAAACTTGCATACATTTCTGTCTTTGCTTCTTTGCTTCCCTCAAATTGAATAACTATGACAGTAGTTAGTTTAGGCCTAGAGCTTTTCAGAGTCTGAGAAATTTGAGAGACACTTGTAGTTTTGATTTGATGATTGTTTTGATTAGCCTATTACTTAAACACAATGCGGTTTTGCTCATGCAGAATTAATCTACTGAATTTATTAATTACTGAAATTAGCAGGATTGTGGTCTGGATAAGGAAACGTCATGATTTCCGGAGTGGGGCAGTGCGTATAGGCCTGGGGGGAAAAAAAACGCGTTTGGGTTGAAAGTGTCCCTCTTTTGGGGTTCAGGGAGTTGGCAACCCTACCCAGATATGAAGAACGCGGAGGCCGTGGTAAATCCGAGTTTGGTTAATTCACTCACACATTCACGCTCTGATGGTGGTAAACTATGTTTTTGTAGCCACAGCTGCCCTGGGGCAGACTGACGGAAGCGTGGCTGCCAGTATGCGCCTACGGCCCCTCCGACCACTACCAAACATTCACACACAGCCATACAGGAGGGAGGGAGGGTTCCTAGATTGCATGTTTTGTGGGTGGGGGAAACCGGAGTACCCGGAGGAAACCCACGCGCACACGGGGAGAACATGCAAACTCCACACAGAAAGGCCCCAGGCCGGATTCGGACCCACGACCTTCTTGCTGTGAGGCAGTAGTGCTAACCACTATGCCACCGTGCCGATTTTAAAATTAAAATGAACGGCAAAATCCTTTTTATATTAGCCATGGTAAAATAGTCCACCTGTGAACGGTCCGCGGTGATAAAAAAGTTGGGAACCCCTGTCTTAAGAAGTAGCCAAGCCTTGGCTAAAGTGTCAAAAAGTAAGAACTAGCATGTAGCCACATGGTCAATAAAAACTAGTCTACAGCCTACCACAGTCAATTTTCAAACTTTTGAAAAGCATTATCAAACTTTTTCAGATATCCTACAGAAATCTGAAGGTATTGATGCTGAGACATTGCATACTCACTTTCCAAGTGATCACACATAGGGAGAAATGTCTCTGGTCAGCCACCAGTGAAAGAGACCCTGATCGTGTTCTCCCTTGCAGGCCCTCTAGTGGCCAGGATGCCAGCGTCCGAGATTAATTAACATATCAAAAGCATCATTTTTATAATAAAACTAGTGACTGTATAATGGAAAGTCCGATATAAACCTGTTATTGACATTACTAGCAGATTGCTTTGCAGAAAGGACATCACTTCAATAAAATTGGATTTAAATGGACTTAAGACCTTTAGACAATTGTACATCATAGAAACAACATACAACTTCAGAACCCTGTATAAACCCCAAAAAGAAGTTTGAAAAATAACCATGTCAGTTGTCATCAAGTTTTGTCATTTTGATGCAGATATTTTTATTTATCGTTTATTTATACAGGTAAATCTCATAATATACTGAGTATGACAATATGTCAGCTGACCACAATGCCACTTGACATTGAAAGTGATAGAATAAGCATATATGAGTGAATATTTAGGCCTATATTTATGTCAGATGTCATGCAATGTGTATGCAGGTGTTATGAATACTTATGTATACCCTTTTCAAATGAAGTGTTACTGAAAGTTGATTTGTTGGTTTGTGGTTGTTTTTATGAGGTAATGATTTGTTGGAAACCTGTGAAGTGAAGAAGTACGTTAAGGGAAGCAACAGTCATTCTGTTGTTTCACATCCAGTGTATATAACATTCTTAGATTCTCAAAACACAAAACACTGGACTGGAAATGAACATATATATTACATTATCTGTCAAGTATTACATTATCAGTTTTGAAAAAAAAAATGTTAAAAATTCCCAATAATATAATCAGGTATTACATTATTGGTAAAAATGTTATTACAATCAGTCAGAACATTTTTTTACATTATTGGTGAAGTCATTACATTACATGATCCACATCTGTGGTCGTGAGTAGGTATCTGCTCAGGATGAGGTTGTGTAAAACTCTGGCGCATCTGGTGATCAGGTTGATCGTATCAGGGTGCTTTTGCATCGTAGTCAAGAAACATCGGAACCTGATATGGGATTATGAAAGTGTAAAACATCTGTAAAAAATCGTGATTCATAGAAACATTATCTTTATCATAAGAAGGAATGAAAATGCACCAGATGCCATTACATTTAAATCGAAATGTAAACAAGTACCTGTGAGACAAGATTCCAAATGCATTCTCCACTACACGACGGGCACGAGACAACCTGTAGCTGTATATAATTTCTCAGTGGATCTGTGATCGATGAGAGAATGGTTTCATCAGCCAAGTTCTGAGTACGAATGCGTCATCGCCTACAAAGTGGTACGGCACCGGCTTGTCATCATTAGGGAGCAGGACTGGTTCAGGCTCTGTTCTTTTCTATGGCATCATGCAAAGTACAGTTCTTCCATGTTCCTCCATCTGAGGCACCACCCTATGCCCCAACATCATGATACAAGAACTGATACTGAGCATCTTCAACTGCCATGAGTACAATGCTGTGGAAGCCCTTGTAATTATAATAGAAGGAGCCAGCTTTGGATGGCTCATCCCAAACATGCTCAATGGGTGACATGTCTGGTGAGTATGCTGGCCATGCAAGAACTGGAATATTTTCAGCTTCCAAGAATTGTGTACAGATCCTTGCAACATGGGGCCGTGCATTATCTTGCTGAAACATGAGGTGATGTTCATGGATGTATGGCACAACAATGGGCCTCAGGATCTCATCACGGTATCCCTGTGCATTCAAAATGCCATCAATAGAATGCACCTGTGTTCTTCGTCCATTACAGATGCCTGCCCATACCATAACCCCACCACCACCATGGGCCACTCGATCCACAACATCGACATCAGCAAAGCTCTCACCCACACGACGCCACACATGCTGTCTGGCATCTGCCCTGAACAATGTAAACCGAGATTCATCCGTGAAGAGAACACCTCTCCAACGTGCCAGACGCCATCGAATGTGAGCATTTGCCCACTCAAGTCTGTTACGGCGACGATCTAGAGTCAGGTCAAGACCCCGATGAGGACGACGAGCATGCAGTTGAGCTTCCCTGCGACGGTTTCTGACAGTTTGTGCAGAAATTCTTTGGTTATGCAAACCAATTGTTTCAACAGCTGTCTGAGTAGCTGGTCTCAGACGATCTTGGAGGTGAACCTGCTGGATGTGGAGGTCCTGGGCTGGTGTGGTTACACGTGGTCTGCGGTTGTGAGGCCGGTTGGATGTACTGCCATATTCTCCCAAACGCCTTTGGAGACGGCTTATGGTGGAGAAATGAACATTCAATGCCCGAGCAACAGATCTGGTTGACATTCCTGCTGTCAGCATGCCAATTGCACGCTCCCTCAATGCTTGCGCCATCTGTGGCATTTTGCTGTGAGACAAAACTGCCCATTTCAGAGTGGCCTTTTATTGTGGGCAGTATAAGGTACACCTGTGCACTAATCATGGTGTCTGTTGAGCATCTTGATGTGGCACACCTGTGAGGTGGGATGGATTGTCTCAGCAAAGCAAAAGTGCTCACTATCCCACATTTAGACAGATTTGTGAACAATGTTTGAGGGAAATGGTAATATTGTGTATCTGGAATGAATTTTAGATCTTTGAGTCCATCTCATGACAAATGGGAGCAAAAACAAAAGTGTTGCGTTTATATTTTTGTTGAGTGTATATAGCGTGCCACCAAACGGGGCAAAGCGTGACCAAAAATTAAAGAAAAGACTTCACACATGCGCAAAGTTTCAGGGCAATGCATGGCAATGCGGGAAGACAGCAGAAACTACGCGTATCATGCATGACACTGCGGTACGGTAGAGGTAAACAATGCGCGAACAATACTTAACATATGCATAAACAAATCGTGCCATTGCGTGTCAATGCCCAATTTTGGCTGTGCATTGCGCAGACAGTGCGTAACTTATACGTGTACAGTGCACGAACAGGGAGCAAACAAGGCTTCACACTCCCCTGCGTACCACAGAAATAACACGCCTTGCCACGATGCATTGCGCGGTATTGCGGGGACAAACATCGTGCAAGTGTCAGGGTGGCATTTGCGTCTGAAATTTTTGAACTGGACCATATAAAATAAAAGGAACTAGATACAGAATTATTTGTAAACAGTATGAGTAATGGCGTGTTTTGCAGCAATATTCATGCAAAGGGTTGTAGTAAAATGTTCCATGCATAATTTATTGTAGAAACGAAAATGTATTACCTTCATCGGGAAAATCACGTTTACGTGCCAGCCAGCAAACTGGCAATACCATTGACTTGGATACACAGCTGACTAAAAACAAATTCTAGCGCTACTGGCCTGTAATGATGACAATAATAACCTGAAATGAATGCTTTGGAAAAAAATGCATCGTTAATTCTGGTCAAAATCAGTGTATGATAAATGGAACATCATATGTGCATTTTAATATCACGCCGTGTATCAACCCTCGATCTACAGCTAAAGCTGAAGCTCTCTGGCTGATACTGGGGTCTCAGGTTGATACAGTGTGTGATATGAAAATGCACGCACGATATTCTCTATTTATCCCAAAAATGACAAAAAATTAGTGCGATATAACCCATGAGATACAGGTTTGGTATCACACATGCATAATGCAGCATTCTTTTGTCGCAAGTGGTCAGATTCCACACATCGATAAACAACAAATACACTCCTGATCAAAATCTTAAGACCAGTGAAAAAATTGCAAGAATTTACGTTTTGCACTGTTGTATCATAAGAAGGTTCTAAGTAGAGTTTCAAAATGCAAAAAGAAGAAATGAGAGCAAGAGACTAAATGTTTTGAGCAGGCAATTTATTGAAAAGAACAATTTAACTAAAATAGGCTGTTCATCAGCTGATCAAAAGTTTAAGACCATAGCTCAAAAAAACCCCTAAAACAGAAATTAAAGTCTCAAAAACAGACTCAGTAATGAGTAGCTCCACCATTATTGTTGATCACTTCAAAAATTCGTGTTGGCATGCTTGATGCGAGTGTTTCCAAAAGGCTTGTAGGAATGTTGCTCCAAGTGGTGAAGATGGCTTCACGAAGGGCATCCACTGTCTGGAACTGATGTCCATTTTTGTAAACTTCCCTTGCCATCCATCCTCAAATGTTCTCAATTGCATTTAGATCAGGGGAACATGCAGGATGATCCAAAAGAGTGATGTTATTCTCCTGAAAAAAATCCTTTGTCAGACGGGCATTGTGAATTGCAGCATTGTCCTGCTGAAAGACCCAGTCATCACCACACAGACGAGGGCCCTCAGTCATGAGGGATGCCCGCTGCAACATCTCCACGTAGCCAGCTGCTGTTTGACGCCCCTGCACAACCTGGAGCTCCATTGTTCCATTGAAGGAAAAAGCACCCCAGATCATGATGGCGCCCCCTCCGCTGTGCCGTGTTGAAAAAATCTCAGGTGGCATCTCCTTGTCATGCCAGTAGCGTTGGAAGCCATCAGGACCATCAAGGTTAAATTTTTTCTCATCAGAGAATAAAACTTTCTTCCAACTTCGATCGTCCCATGTTTGGTGCTCCCTTGCAAAGGCCAAACGGGCAATTTTGTGGCGTTGAAGGAGACGTGGCCTTTGAAGACGTTTTTTGTTTTTGAAGCCGTTCCTTTGCAGATGCCGTCTGATGGTTATTGGGCTGCAGTCAGCACCAGTAATGGCCTTAATTTGGGATGAGGATCGTCCCGTGTCTCGACGGACAGCCATTCGGATCCTCCGGCTCAGAGCCGGTGAGATTTTTTTGGGTCTACCACTTGATTTTTTTGTTCCATAAACCTCAGGATCTTTTAAGAAATGCAAAATGACTGTCTTACTGCGTCCAACCTCAGCAGCGATGGCACGCTGTGAGAGGCCTTGTCTATGCAGCTCAACAATCCTGCCACGTTCGAAGGCAGTGAGTTTTTTTGCTTTTCCCATCAAGAGGTCTTGACAGTGTGATTACTTGACAGAAAATGACATGGAATCCAAATTTTTTCCACAGATTTGGGCTTTTAAAGGATGTGGTCTTAAACTTTTGATCAGCTGATGAACAGCCTATTTCAGTTAAATTGTTCTTTTCAATAAATTGCCTGCTCAAAACATTTGGTCTCTTGTTCCCATTTCTTCTTTTTGCATTTTGAAACTCTACTTAGAACCTTCTTAAGATACAACAGTGCAAAATGCAAATTCTTGCAATTTTTTAACTGTTCTTAAGATTTTGATCAGGAGTGTATGTTCGCAAAGGTAATTTCACCTGTTCTGCTGGAGACCATTCACCATAGCTGGTGCTACCTTCTAGTTGACAGTTTATTCAACGGGATTATTAATTTGTTTGCTTGTATGTTATCACTTTTGGCTAGTGGAGCAACAAGCTACATGAATACCTGTTGTTGCAGACTACTGAAATAATTAATTTAATGGTGAAAAGTGTTATCATGCTAGCTAGTATTTATCACATTGACTTGAATTGACTGCCTACCGGAAGCTAAAGTTAACACTACTTCTCCATTTTCCAAATAATATAATGTAGACATTTATGGGGTAAAAAGGATGTCAAACTTGTGAGCCCGAGAAATTAAATTTATGAAACTCAGGTAAATATTTTCATTTTGAATAATGAAAATTACAACTCTCGATGCATCAATTGATATCTTGGGCTCAGTCATTTGAGATCTTTTATTTATAATTCTCAAACTCAGTTTAAATATAAATGCAAATCAGTGTACTTTCCTAACTAGCTCCAGAGTCTCCTGGAAAATAAATAACAAAACCATTGCTTCATTTTATTGTCTGACGCTGGCAGAAAATGAAGACATTTAATGTTATATTGCTTGTTGTAGTTGACAACAGACCACTTGCTGTTCTTGCCAGAATAAAAGTCAGCTTTTTTCAGCAGAATTATCCTGTGCCAGATGCAGATGACCAAATGCAGATGACCAAATAAAGGAATCAGTCACAATAAGAGGTCGCCCTGTATCCAGAGAAAGAAAAAAATAATTAAAACTGCTAGAAACAGTGTTCAGAGCTGTGAGAAACCTGAGGTTTTTGCTCAGGGGAATTACTCCCACATATGTTTACCTTATTATAGGAAAGTTTGGCTACATTTCATTTGGAAATACTTCATTGTAACACTACACTTAATAAACAAAATACAGAAAAGCATATTGGGTCGCTTTCACATACTAAATGATTGAAAACAGGTCAAGACCAGTCATTAGTGTAATGAGATGCCCTGTGCCTCCTCTATTTTCAGCTCACCGACGGACACTGGCCTCATCAGTCCATAAAACTTTGTTCCACAACTTTTGTGACTCATCTTTGTACTTCTTTTCAAACTGTAATCTTGCCTTCCAATTCTTACTGGTTTGCATCTTGTACAGTATCTGCTTTACTGCTCTTTAAGTTTTCTTTGGGTTGTTGATACCTAAACCCCTGCCGTGCGGAGACTGTTTGCAATGTCACTCAGTGATGTTTTTTGGGTTTTTCTTCACATCTTTCACAATATTTCTGTAATCAGTTGCTGCTTTTTTCCCCTTTGTTGACCTGTTTGATGTCAGTTGTTCAGTACACCAGCAGTTTCTTTTTCAGAACATTCCACATTGTTGTACAGGCTATGCCCAATGTTTGTGCAATGACTGATTGATTTGCCCTCTTTTCTTAGCTGAAAAATGGCTTGCTTTTTCTCCTAAAAAACAGCTCCCGGGTTTTCCTGCCGGGCTGCTTTCTCACGCAAATATAGTCTTCAGAGGCTAAACCCAAATCTGAAAAGAAGACAAGACATTCTATTGTTAAACCAATCAATATGGCCGGACGCTTTCAGGCAAAAAGAAACACCTGTCAGTCGCATGTTTGCAAAACTTCTGCTCATCTAAAAATGGGGTGGTTTGCTACAAAAAGGTCATGTGTTTGAAGTTGTTTAACAAATATTCTGTCGATGGGTATAACGAGAAATAAAAGCTGAAATTCTTATCGGTCTCGTACACCTTTTGACCTCACAATGAACTGTTTTCAGTGTGTAGCAAAAACAGAGGAATTGACCTCACTTTTCCAATACATTCTGAGGGGGCTGCGTATTAAATATACTGAAGGGTGAAGAAGGACATTTACTGAGAGGAAGAGATATAGAAGGATTTTGTTGACATTCTCTCCTGATGTAAAACTTTTCAGCTTATTTTTATGAGAAGATAGCAGATAGCTACAATGCCAAAATGCAATAATTATCTGTGCAAGCACGAATATTTACTCTGGCTTGCATTTTTTTTAGAGTCACCTGAAAATGGCAGCATGGAAATTTTTATGCATCAGAGGGAGTCAGTCTCGACTGTCCGTTTTTCTGGACCCTGGAACAGGGCCAGCCGCAAAAAACTTTGACAAACAAAACCTAATGACAAGTATGTGTGCTCAGTGCATACATGTACATGTGGCAAAAGGCCTGTTCCAGAAGAAGAGAGTAAAGAAACGGTATTCATTGTCAGAAACAGGATGACAACTGGAGCAATTTAGCTTTTTCGCCACTTAGAGGCGATCAAATAAAACACTAGGTGGAAAATAGTGATACTGCATTCTCGGTCTATAAAAACCATTTCAGCGTATTGGTAATGTTGTAAAAGCAGCATAATGTTTACAAATAAAATTAAATTTCAGACAATCAATGGCTGTGCACCTCTCTCTCTCCTCTCTCTCAAAAGGAGCTTGGGTGCTGCCCTGAAGAGTAAATGCAGAAAGAAATATGGTGATGATGCTCAAAAAAAAAATCAATTAAAATTATATATATATCAGTGGCGGCTGGTGAACTGGCGATAGGGGAGGCTCAAAACAATCCCTTAAAATTAATGCTTGGTCACGACCTGTTTCCAATCATTCATTTAAATTACCATTGTAGAAACTCTGAAAACTAAACATAATCAGGTGTGGCCAGTTTTCATCTATAACGCATACTTGTCAACTCTGACGCATGCGGTGTGAGTTTAAGCGGCATATTTACGTTCCTCTGCTGTAGTCAGCAATTATTCAATCAATGTATATGTCACAGATTTTCATGCGAAATTGAAGTCCTTGTGCACCGAAGGCGTTGGAAGCAATGGAATGGCACGAAGACGTTTCAAATGATCTTATTTCATTTAAACTATCATGAACACATGCATTGCTTCCAACCCATGAGTAAAGAAAAGTGTGAGCCATCCGGAGTTGTAATGGGAGCGCTTTATAAATGAAACTGGCCCCATCTGATAATGTTGAGAGTTTTTAGAGTTTCTGTAATGGTAATTTAAATTAATGATTGAAAACAGGTCATGACAAATCATTACTTTTCAGGAAGTATTTCAGCTTCCTCAATTGCCAGTTCTCGAACCGCCACTGGATAGAAGTGATAGCCGTTGCGTTCAACAATTTTGGTTTTGGACAAAGTTGTATTGCTCATGGTGCTGCAAGGCCGGCAAGAAAAACAAGCCAGCTGAACGGAAAGATCACTCACATTCCCAAAAAAGAATGATTGAGGCCTGACTGAGCTGTTAAAGTAATTTGTGGATGGGAAAAATTAACTGTATTATAGACACACTGTAGGCAAAGTATAATGATACTGAAAAGTATCCTATAAGTTTTGAGGAAATTAGGGTAAAGTTAAGAATGTGAGTCAATTTTTTCCAACTTCTACCTTTTGTGCTATTATATTTGACAACGCATAATTCTACAAGTTTTCAACCCTGGTTTTTGATTTTTGGTACACTTAAAGAAACATATCGTAGTGGTTTGTAAACAAAATTAGGTGTAGATATGACAATTATTAATTATTATTCTTTTGATTTTACATTACATCACTCGTGTTTCACGCTGTTCGGAAGGTTTTACGGCGTGTGCGATAAAAACTGACCCGTTAGGAGTTGGTGAATTGAATGAACCATTCCATAAAGCCAAGATATAGGGCTATCAATAAAATAAAGTGTTAAAAAAGTGTTCACCCAAAAATTAAATTCAGTTATTATTGACTTGCCTGCATGCTGATGAGAAGTCCGGTATAGTTTTTTATTCTTCAAAGTGCAGCCAGAGACTCAGGGGGTTTTCCTCCTGCACCACAAATCCATAATGATTGGTGACTATGGTTACCGAAAAGAAAAGGTCCATAAAACTACACAAACACTTTTTGATATTCCTCCATACTGCTCATCTGCTGCAATCCAAGTGTCCTGAAGGGGTAACATCCAGAGTTTACACGAAACAATGTCAGTTAGCACAGTTTTACAGCATATTATTCACTCCAGTGTGTTTGCCTGGAGGCGCGCTCACGCATTCACGCGGTTCTCCTGGGCAGCAGCGTTCACTGCAGTAGGAAAGACAAAACCCTGTGTTTACATCCTGCTGAGAGCGACACGAGAACCAATAAAGCAGGGCAAAGTCAACAAGAGCAAAGTTAGCTGCTCCTTGAATTGGAAGTAAAAAGACATTTTTGGTTTTTGTCACTCAGAAATTAACTTTTTTTTTTTTCCAACTGCCCCGGTAAATTAATATGAAAAGATGGTTGTAGTGTGTTCCTTTCCAGGATGCTTCAACCAAATGAAGCGAGCGTTCAGGAGATCCGTGACTTTCCACAAACTACCAGTTCAGGACCCTGAAAGACTACAGCTATGGCTGATAGCTCTTTGTTGCGATATCAAGACCATCAACTTCCGTTGTCTCCGGGTCTGGAGTGACCACTTTTCACCAAAGGATTTTAAAGTTTCTGAAGGAAAACCTTTGTTGAAGACTACAGCTGTGGCGACCTTGTTAGAACTAAGGACCGAGGTATTTATATTACAGACCTTTTATATAACTTATATGTTTGCATATTTATATACCCTTTTCACAATCGCGGCAATGTTACAGGATGTTTGATGTTACTTGACCAAAAACTCTGCATTTCCACATCATTTTGGACTAGTATCACGAGTCTTTTAGTTCTGTTCATTTTGCTTAGGGACTGTGAAATAATACCTGGGGGTTGCATATAAGTGTTATAATGACTGGGGAACGATGACATTACGAGCTATTTTTCCATCCACTTAATCAAACTATCTGAAGTTTGCCCAAAATATTAATGCGAAAAAAGGAGGTGAAAATACATTTCCGTCAAACAGCATTAAAGCGAATAAAAAGTATTGCGTGGAGACATCATATACTGTTACGCGATCAAATTGGTGTATCGAACAGATTTCTGACATTTTAAGCTGCTTCCATTCATTTTCGCACTGAATCGCAGAACCGTCAAGTGACCAAAAGTAATGTGTTAACCGACTAATTTAGCTTGTCAGCCAAAATGGATCGCGTCTACCAACAAATGATAATAACTGCATTAGTTGTACGTGCTTATGTGCCAGCTATTAGCTACATGGCAAACCATTATCAGAAGGCAACGACAGCATCAAAAGACAGTTGCAGATTTATGTGGGAACTAACATTTCCATCTGCATTTTTTTTTGCCCTCTTTACAAACCTATTGGGCTTTAGTTAGTTGCTCTCTGTCATATATTGATTCATGTCCTCTTCCTTCTGATGGCAAAAACAACACATTACGTGTAACCTTTAATGAGAGGCACACCTGTTTTATGTGAGCCTAAACAAATCGGGCCCGCTGCACTAAGATGCCAGTCTGAACGATTAATATAGTCATTTGTGGTCTAAATACGAGTATTTCACAATTGAAGAGACATTACCCACAAAAGTAATTTAACATTGTTTTTTCCCAAATAACAAGCGCATGGTTTATAATTGTGTGGATATAATTTCTTTGTTCTTTCCTTGCGACGTAAAATTGGGAAAAATATGGTGGTGCAAGTTTTGCAGAGACGCCTGGACCCCAAGATCAAGTTGAAAGACCCACAGTAACGTTTCTATTCCTGCAAAACCTGCAAAAGAGGAAGCCATACTAAAACATGCTTCACAGTTTAGCAGTTAGTATGAGGGATGTACAATTGGTTTCTTTTTTATTTTTGCAAATATCTTGTTTTTAGTTGTTTTCCAAATGAAGTAACGTTGGTTTAAATTTCTTTTAAAAAATAAAGTTTGTGTAAAAAAAACTGTAAAGGTCCTCATTGTCCATTACCAGAAAAGTCCTGCTTATGGCATATATGCTTATGGACCCTACTAGTCAGCTACTACAGCTATGAAAATGAGGCCCTTACATCGGTACATAAATAAAACACTGCATTTATCTGTGGGTGGCATGTCTGTATTGCAGTTAGTACCCAGGTCTAAGATAAATCTCCAGTCAAAGGAGCAGCTTTGCAAGTCATATGCAAAATGTGTGCTTGTGATTCTGAGCGAATTATTGACCTATAGTACTTATTTTAGTATTTATCTAATTTTGTAACACCTGCAATATGGTATCCCTTGGAGTGAGTAGTGAATGCAACTTAGTTTTGTGGTTGTTTACTGTTGTTTTATTGTAAAAACCACACAATACTAACAAACAATAACAATCACAATAAAAATTGTAAAATATCTTCCATTTTACACATTTTCTTTACTCTTTAGTGATATCGTTTCTAATAAAAAATATAGATGTGCAGCAACATAGTTTCCATGCCTGTTATTATTCATAATGTGGCATTACTTTTTTGTGATGTATTGAAAAAGTCCTAGATGAAATATTATGAGGTAAAATAAAAATGAGTCAGTGAGAATGTCTTTAGATTGATTGTCTTCAGATCCGTTCAAAAGCCTCTTCTGCCTTGTTGAATCCAGTATACAATCCATCTGGAGAATGGTAGCAGTCATGGATGCTTGTGACAACACAGGCTGATAATGTCCTTGCCGTGTCTCTTGCCTGCCAGGACCCACTCCAATACCCAGGGCAGTAACTAGGAATTCCGGGCCCTCTGAAAGAATATCAGTGTGAAACATCACGAGAACCCCACGGGTCAGTACTGTTGAATAATGCGGGTTTTTGGTAATACATTGACTTTGGGCAGTGCTCTCAGTCTCATCAACGGAGACATTGAGATGCTCCAGTAGTGGCATCAACAAATCCCTATCTAAACAGCAAAGGCTCTCCTCTTCGGTTGGCATTGCTTTACATTTTTGGCATTTACACCACCATGTTTCCGATACCCTAGGTCTGTTGTCCGCCGCTAGTTGTGGCTCTGGTCGAGCTGCGGCTGCTTCATCGATCTGCATTAGTTCCTCGTCAGTGTACTCCGGCTCAAAGAGAAAAGGCTCAGCGAAGAATTCGTGCTCTTCCTCAACATTGAAGTCCTCGGACATTTTTCTTCTTTTGTTTCAAAGTTCCAAATCACATGCAGGCAGATCCCTCTTGTGTTTGTGTGCTGCTCGTGTCGGTCTCAGCAGGATGTAAACACAGGGTTGTGTCTTCCGCGATTCTCATTGAATGTTGTCTGGCGCGGCTACCGTAGCGAACCCCGCTCCTCAGTAGAACCGCGTGAATGTACGAGCGCGCCTCCAGGCAAACATACTAGAGTGAATGATAGGCTATAAAACTGCAGTAAATGCCGACGTTTTGGGTAAACTCTAGATTTTACCCCTTCAGGACACTTGTATTGCAGCGGATGAGCAGTATGGAGGAATATTAATAAGTTTTAAGTGTAGTTTTATGGACCTTTTCTTTTCGGTAACCATAGACGCTCATTATATGGATTTGTGGTGCAGGAGGAAAACCTCCCGAGTCTCCGGCTTCACTTTGAAGAATTAAAAACTACACCAGACTTCTCATCAGCATGAGGGTGAGTCAATAATGACTGAATTTCATTTTTGGGAGAACTATTCCTTTAAGTAATTCTGAGTTTGTTATTTTCATCCCCCTGCAGGGCTCATAGCATCGAGATTGACTCATATTGTTATGCCCTCAGATCCAGGAACAAGGCATAATAACAGAAACACTAGTAGCTCCTCTGTTTTGTAGTAAAATGTCGATATAGGTAACACATTTAGTGGCATGGCGGCTGTGCACTGTGATTGGTGACTGGTTGGGGAAATCAAGACGATGCCTTGTGGACTGATTGGGCAGTGGTTGATCATGGACGGGCTGTTCCTTTTAAATAGGCCAAAATCAAAGGTGGTTGATGCGATGCGCCAGAGCCCTGAAGCGGTGGACACCTTCCCCAAATGTTTGTTCCCAACCACGTATATGGGCCTCATCTTATTAACTTGTCACCTATAGTACTGCCGTGCTTCTAGTGTATACCTCACTACACAAAACCCAAGAAGAGAACGACGCGAAGCTATTCGCCGGTGGAGTGGCAGCTTGAGCTTGCCCTGGAATGCTACAGTGCCATCGTGAGGAGAGGACGGCTTTCCGTCCAGATTCACCAGTCTTGTATAAGTGAAATCATATCCCTAGACAAACGTGACCGTGACTATATATGCATGTTCAAGTGTGCAAAAATGTCACACAGAAGGTGGACTTCTGCCATAAATTCATCCAACATGCGCTCTAAGAAGTCTGCTGCCGGTTTGTGTTTGGACATGCAAAAGAAAGACATCATCTCCTGGCGAAGTTCACAAAAACGGTCTAGAATCTTTCCATTGCTAAGCCATCTGACATCATTATGAACCAGCAAATCAGTGTGCTTGGCAGATGCATCAGCAAACAAAAAATGGAAGACGCAATGCTGAAAGTTGGGCGTCAAGCAGATAAAATAAAATTAACAATTTTCATAACCATGTCCATGGAGTTTTTCAGATCGCCACTGACCTTTACGCACAATACAGACTGGTAAATGATGCAGTCAAAAAATTGTATATGCGGGTCTGCCTGGCCACCAGCCCCAGCAGTCTGCCAATCATCGCTGGAGTGCCATCCGTAACCAACAAGTAAACTTTTTGTAAATCCAGTCATGCACATTAAAAAAATGTGACAGTCTTTTGAAAAATCACTTCACCTGTCGTGAGTCACTCCAAAGGAACAAGCCCCAGAAGTTCCTCCTGAAAGCGCATTCCATTGAAAAGCTTCACATAAACACACAGCTGGGACACGTCAGTTCAGTTGATTCATCCACGATTTGAGCGTGATTTGAGCGTGATCTTTCATAGTGTAAATCTGTGAAAATTGTCTAATTCTTGATGGACAAGCACACGCAACCAAATTTTATTCGTGCTTCATGCGTTTATGTGACTGTTGGGCTGTGTGACCACGCCTGAAGATTATTCCAGGACCACTGACCATAAAAGAACAGGCTGGATTTGCGAGCCTCCAAAGATACCTTAAAGCAATTCTTACCTACTGGCATGTGGCACAACACTTAGTAAAAATTTGAACATGAGCAACTCCGCCTTCCTCCAAAGTTCCACCTTCTTACCCCGGATTGCCAGATTTCCCCTATGAAAAAAAAAAACTAATAGTTTGTCAGACTACAAAGGTAACTAAACGTTACGAGGGCATTTTATTTTATACCACATGTAGAATTGAATATGATTTAATTACTGTTGGTTAGTTTGCACTTACCGGTGCCTCTGAATCTGACTCCATTGACCCGTTTCACTCACACTGATCACTTCCTCGCGCTGCATGCTCCATTTTTTTTTCGTAGGAGAGTGGAACCAATCAATTTAACCAATAACGTTTAACACCAATAACGTTTAGTTACCTTTGTAGTCTGACGAGCTACCATTAACGTTATCATCATAATTATAGCATTTCAGCACCCATTTGTTTACAGTCAAATGGATCTTTTTTTCTGCCAGAGAGGCACGTGACTCACAAGCGGTGACAACTGTGGACAACTGGAAGGGGCACTGTGACGAATGACAGACAGAAAGCTCAGCAAATCATTTTATTCGGACCGAAGAAAATGATTGGTCACACTTTTCATCAGAAATATATGAGAATTGAATATCGACGTGTTTCAACACCTAGTGGATTTCTTTTACACTTTAGTGTGCCATACACTTATGAGGAGCATTTTAAAATTATAAAAGATTAGTGTAAAAATGCCAGAAAGGTAAGAATTGCTTCAAACCCAGGCCATTTTTGTGATCTAAGATTGTGACTGTTTAGCAAGAATGAAAACATTTGGGTCCTGAAACTCCAGTTAGTGACATATATAAGGGTTGTGTGATATAGGGTATCAAGCTTGGACAAAGTAGACGGTAAAGCAAACCTGTAAATAGTTTCCCCAGAATAAATCTGAGACAGAAAGAAGCCCGCAACTAAGTGCTTTCTTGAAGCCATAGAAAAACAGGACTTTAACCTGTACAGGAATCCAAAAGTAAATTTTAGTTTCTTTACAAGCTGGGGAATGTCGGTGTTTAGACTTTTGTCTAACCAAATCCCCAAATATTTATAGTTATACACAGACAAAATAGGAATGCCATCAAGTGTAACGATGGGGAATGCCTGAAAGTATGTACAGAGGCAAATCATGGTTTTTGTTTTATTAGAATTTAAAAGCAGTGTCAAATCAGCCAGAGCTTGCTGTTTGGTATCAAAATCTGTTTGTAGATCTGAAAAGGCCATTTCAATGCTCGGGGCACACAAATACATGACTGTATCATCTGCATACAGATGGTACTTATAGAATGTAAAATAATTGCAAATGTTATTAATATAAACTATAAAAAGTAAAAAGCCCAAAACTGATCCTTGGGGAACACCCTTAGTAACAGAGATTGAATTGGATAAGATATTGCTATGTTTTACAATCTGCAAATGATTGGACAAATAACTATGGAACCACATAGCCACTTAGTAACCACTTCCAGCACTTTACAAGGTGGTAATTAGTAATGGATGGTCCACCGTGTCGAAAGCCTTCTTTAAGTCAATGAAGAGAGAGACACGTGAGGTTATTATCCATAGCCTCTTTAATATTGTCCATAACTTTCAGTGTGGTAGATATTGTGCTTTGCTTTGATCTGAAACCAGAATGCATATCATTTAGAATATTATGTGAATCCCTATGTGTATACATGTGCACAAACAAGTTCACTCGTGTATTTAGACTATCACAGAGGATTCATTCATCTATTTATTCTGACTGTGTGTTGAAATTATTCTTATTTCTGCCCATATTTATGGAAGGGGGAGGGGGTAGCTAGAATTAGTAGAGCATATGAGTGTGTGAGTGTGTGAATGGGTGTGTGCGTCTCTATATTGTTTCGTGTTTTGTATTTCACCTTCTATTATGAACTTCTGATGACCTGCTTTGTATTTTTGTTGTTATAAGGACCCCCTCGAAAATGAGATGGTTCATCTCAAGGGGATATCCTTTGAAAATAAAGTCAAATAAAGTCAAGTGTGCATCCAAATATAATTTCAATTGGATGACAATTAGAAAAGGGACAGGAGTTATTCAGCCACCAGATTTAAACAGAGGTTTGACATAGGCTTGCTTCCAAGCAGCAGGGAACTGATCAAGACTGACTGACGTATTAAAAATGTGTGTAATGGGCTCTGCTATGACAAATCCAGCAGCTTTTAGCAGGTAGTGGTCCAGGCTATCCGACCCTGGTGCCTTCTTAGGATCGATATTATTTAATGGCTGAAGAACATCGGAGACTTCAAGGCTTCAAAGTCAAATGAAAAAGGACAAAATGAAGATGTACTTGATGTTATAAGGGGCTGTGAAATATCAACTGGAAACGGGGTAGGCTGATGATCAAAAACATGACCTGTCTTCTCAAAAGGATTGTTAAAGGCATTTAACATGCCACCTTTGTCTGTGAGAGATATGTTTCCAATTTTCAGTTCTTGAGGGAAATCAGGCACTTTTTTGTTCTGTAATCCTTTGTGTATTTTCCAAAATTTGAAATGAATATAAAACAACCATTTGATATGCTAAGGTAAAAATTTGATTCCGCTTTCTGAATGAATGAGGTGCACTAATTTCTCAAAGTTCTAAAGCGCTGCCAATCTACATTACTTTTATTCTTCCTTGCTAGGGACCACTGTTTATTTCTGCAATGAATGAGGTGGGCAAGTTCTCTAGAGAACCAAGGATTGTCTCTATTCTTCATTCTAAACTTTTTAAATAGATCATGTTTATTTGCAACCAATGAAAACTCGTAATGGGTGGTAAAATAGAGAGGCTAAGTGCAGCGGCCAGGGAGAGAATGAACAGCACAGAAACAATACAAAAACAGAGAATAACACAGACTACCAAAAAGTACTCACACTTCCAAAGGACCTATTATAGTCTGAAAAACTGGAAGCAATGCAAGAGAGAGAAAAAGTCAATCTGTGCGCTATCGCCATAGACTTTTTAAAAAGATGGACGCAGCGCCTGGGTCTGAAAAGTGAGGCCAATGCGGAAATTGAATTCCATTTAATGACCAGCATATGGCAATGTCAGTGGTGGCAGAATTGGAAAAGGTGTATTTGAATTTTCATCACCATTGTAACACATTTGTCTAGTTTAGAGTGGAATGAGCCATTGTCATTCAGAAGTCTTTTTCAGGGAAGGTCATGCTTATTTCAGCAAGGCAATGCCTAGCACCAAACATCCTGCAAGCACTACAAAAAACAAGGCTCTGTATTGAAGGAGCCTGGGTGTTAAACTGGCCTGCCTGCAGTCCAGAGAAGTTGACCATTTACAAAATATTTGCCATATTATGAACAAAAGGTATGAGAGGGGAGGCCGCAAAGTGTTTGGCAGCGGAGATCCAAAATCTACCTAGAATGGGAGAACATTTTGCACTCAAAACTGCAACAGTTAGTCTCTTCAGTTCCCAGACACTCAGAGGGCAATGTTAAAGAGGAGTTGATACAACACAGTGGAATGTTCCTACTTTTTTTTTTTCCTAGCACATGTTCCTACTTTTTTGAGACACGTTGCTGGCATCAAATAAGTATAGAGCCTGAATGACATGTAAATCATTGCACTCTGTTTTTATTTACATTTTTTTACGCAATGTCCCAACCTTTTTGAAAACGGGGTTGAATCCTCCATAATATTAGTCCTCCATTGAAAATAACAATACATGAGAGTAAATGATTTGCATAGAAATGATGGTGTTTTCTCACAGGTTTGAAATGAACACATGGAAGTGAGTTGGTCTTTTTTTAACATTTTTATCAAGGGTGCCAATATTTATGTGCCAAAGTGAAGAAACCTGAGTGAGAATGCATTCCCTGTTAGTCTAACTGTCAATTTGTGGTGAGTTTTGCCTACGCGGCCAAAGCCTTTTCATTTGGATGAAATGTTTGGCTAATTTCTTCTCCACATGCTCCAAGAAGCAGTGGCACTAAATGAATGCTATGGTCTTTACTATAGCCCTGTTCCCTAGTCAGTAATGGGTTTCCATACCCATTCCTACCAACTCATTGTACATCAGCCAGAAATAATTTTCCATCGACAGGTTCAACGAGTGTTTCATCATTATCTACGTCTTCAAGAGCACATTACGTTTTGCTAAACGGCATACTGACTCTGTGGAATTTCGCTTTGAATTAGCAATTAATTCTGAGAGACTTCAATGGATTTCCCTGCGCAAAACATTGAAGTACAAGCTGAGGTTGCAACCCATTTAGTCAGGTTATCTGCCTCACTAGCTAGCCAAGAGACATTTAATTCACTAATGCCGCTATTAAGGTAGGGTAACTGCCAAACTAACAATGGGTGACTTTTATTTTTTTTTTTTCCCTCGGAGCAATGAAAATTTGTGCAAATGAAACATCTGGCTTCATGGATGCCTGAAGAGGCTTTCTTGGCAGTTTAATGAGCAGGGCATTTCTCGGGGCTTTGAAAAGCAGGACCAACCTGAGGGAGTCATGCTCAAGACAGTGATAACGTTACATTTCTTTTCTCAAGGAGGGATCTATATAAGGCCAAAGACCTCTTCTGCTGCTGATGCAGTTCTAAAGGCTATTCCCAAACCCAAACCCCCCCCAAGTCTGAAAGCATTTTAAAAAGGAACGAGAAAAGAGCAGTGCCCTTTCCCTCTTTTTCACAGAGACAGAGCATGGTGGAAATAAAACGTGATGATGTAATTTATTTCGAAGAGCAGCTCCTCCATGGGGCTTTAATCTTGAATGCCAATAACCTTTAATTGACTTTTAATGTAGTCAAATTCCAGAGGCCAAGGCTTGAGCTGCCCCCTGATCCTGCTGCCCCAGACCCCTGCCCTTCCTTGTCTGTCTTTATGGAGCCATGGCTTTTCTCACAGCATCAAACCTCTCTACTGCCCAAGAGAGAGGCACACATGCCAGCAGCCCTAGCAGGCTGGCTCTGCATAGCATGGGTGAATACCTCATAGAAAAAACAAAACATGCTATTGTTCAAATCTCTATATTCCAAAATATACCGCAGAACATTATGACACCTGCCTGGTTTGCCTGCCTCTCTGTAGTTATGCCTCAGTGCGCATGCGCGCAAGCACGGCATATGGTAGGTTTTTTTGTGTGTCTGTCAGTCATTTATTCATTCTGTCTGTTACCCGGATAGCCACTCCGCTGGTCAAAATCAAGTCCTAGAATATGGCTCTATGGGTTAAATGCCATGATATCTTGGATTTAAATTTGCCAGATATTTGAAATAGAGCTTTGTTTTTGACATAGCACTATTTGACACTTCCATATACTCCAAATGGAATCGAGGAATGCGGAGCTAATGCATGTCATGGGGAAAGCAATTGTTCCAAACAATGAATTCATTTTCATTGGAACACGCTTGCAGGTAATTTTATCAAATGACTGCAAGTTTGGGGAATTTGTCGAATTAGCTGATCCCTAATGAATTTTGCTGTCTCTGTCATTTTCTGTACCCAGCTTTAGTTTATGTTGATCGTCAGATAACAACCTGTTAAATTCGTATTAAAGTTAATAAATGACGTGAGGTGCTCTTAACGATCTAGCATAACCACATCATTTGTTCATTTAGCTACCCTAAATTAATTGCAGTTATTGGTGTTTGAGTACAAAGTTTATATTCGCTTATTAGATTTGTTGATAGTTTCAACCGCATTTTATTGATAACTAGTTAATTTTGTTCCCTACCACACTACTTCTGTTCACTCGAAAGTTCTGCAATTCAGTGCTAAAATGAATGGAAACGGCTTAAAATGTCAAATCTATTCGATGTGCCGATTTGATCGCATAGCAGCAAATAACGTCATTAGGCTACGCACAAGCTTTTATTCGCTTCAATTTTGCCACGAACAGGCCACAGGCAAAGAGAAACACATTTCATGAATGTAGCTTTGATGAACAAGCGAAACCGTGTTTGAAAGGTAAGGCAACGCACAGTGTATCGAACAAGTTGCCTATTACAGTATAGTTAGATGATTATTATAACTGCGCTAATCTTAAAACTCATCAAACTTGATTGAGAGGTCGACTGCAGAGTCGTCTTTCGCAGTGACGATACACTCTGACCAATCAGTGGGCCTTGGTGTGTCACGTCACATTTTAGTACCTAGCACCCGGTTGGCTTTTTTTGGAACCCCGGGAGAGCAGGTACCAGAAAAGGTGGTACCAGTAGGTACGTTTTTCTAATGGAAAAGCAAAAAGGGCAAGTAGAGTAGAGCCAGTACCGCGTAGTGGAAAAGCACCATAAGATGAGAATGTTGGAAAGTTAAATGCAAGCGTTTAAGGCATGGCAAATTGTATTTGTTTTTGTATTTTTGCCCATTTAATTAGTTAATTAATTGATTCACAATGAATGTCTTCTGTTGACTTGCTTTTCTGGCAACACTTTCAGTTATAAATTATGAATTATGAATTACGCAGTTATTATATCCCCGAACACCGAATGGCGTTCCCGGGGATATTATGTTTTTGGTTCAACCGCCACCGCTGCCGCCGCAATTTCAAGTTTTGCATATAGGTAAGTATCATAAAGAGGAAGAACTGATTCGATTTTGGACAATTTACGATTTCTAGATTGGCCACCAGGGGCCAAAAACTGATTTACGTGTTAATGCGATAACTTCAGTAATATTTCAATTAGAAATTCCAAGTTTTGCATATAAGTAAGTATCATTAAGTGGAAGACCTAATTCGATTTTGGACAATTTGCAATTTCTAGATTGACCACCAGGGGTCAAAAAGTGAAAAAAAATCACTGTTTTTATCATATCTCTGGAAATATTTGTCCGATTGACCTCAAATCAAGTGCAGATGAAAGGTCATGACCTGAGGATGTGTCCCACGATGATATTATACCTGTTTGATTCAAAATTTTGACACAAGGTCAGGTCAGGTGGTACTCATAAATTTCCTTCAAGGTTGGCAGGTCTGCATAGAGAGTATGCTGGGGTGTGAGGGTCGCAGGTGAGATGCACAGTGGCATCTTGGTGAGTTCTGTGGCATCAAAGATCTGTCTCCAGACACTTCTGCATATCACTTTTGGTGGTCGCATGAAGCCAGTGTCTTTCAGCATTACAGCATATGGAAAGAAGTTATCTCCTTTTGCATTGTACTCATTTGAGAGGGTAAATACAGTATCTCAGTAAATATCTGGTCTTTACCCTAAATTCCTTGAAATTCAAATGAATGGATATTATTTTTGTTCTGCAGTATATTTTTTGATTGGATCAAAGGAAGGATTTATTTTTTATTTGGCATCTCCAATCCCACTGGAATCTGGAATGCCCAATTGGCGAACTATGTACAAAGCTTGCTTGTATGCTACCCCTTGCTGCCAACTCAGGATAGTGAAGACAGTTCATGGCTCTCCTCCGAAGCGCGTGCCCGTCAGCCACTGCTCAAAGGAAGGATTTTTGAGTGTTTTTCAATATAATCTTGTACTTTACTTTTTTTTTTTTTACTGCTTATAGAGGACAAAATGGGATCAAAAGCTGAATTTGGAAATCTTTTGTCCACTGTACACAGTGCAGGATCTTGCAAAAATAGGTCATATTTTTTCCCTTGCTCCCATCTCATTGGAATGTTTTATCTCATTGTCACGCAAAAAATAAAATTTTAATAAGAATGAAAAAAAAAAAACGCACAGGTATTCCATTTGCTTACTTAATTATAAGCAATGCAATTAAGAAAAAAAAGTTTTAAAGACAGTAATGCATTTTTTTCAGGCCTTAAGCCTCTTCCTGAAAAATTAAAAAAAAAAAAATATTTTCTCCAATCACAAACATCAGGAAATAGCTCTGCAGGCCAATAACTAAGCAGTAACTGTATGCAACAATGGTATGATAAATATAGTCTTTAAAGTAATTAAAGAAAACTGAGAAAATTCAACAAAAAGGTTGTTTTGCAGTGAAATATTGAGAAACAAAAAATTTTGGGAGGGTGAAACAATACATCTCAAGGATAAAATCTAATTGACCAGAAGTGTTCTCAGGGTGATGTTCAGAACTATTAGGTAATCCACTGAGGAAACACAGATTTTTGTGTGCTTTAAAAAGCTAATATAGGCCATAATTTAATGTTTTCTGTACTTATTGTTGATAATATGAACAGTCTTGTGGACTCTCTGCTTCCAGTGACAAGCTGTGTTGTTTGGACCAAGCACTGCATCGAATAAATGCCGCAAGATTGTTAGCTGAGGTTTGAGCTACTAAAACATGGGAGCTGAAAAATAAACTCGCAGTATGTGATAAAATGTACTTTTGTATTATATGGCAACTGTGGTTGAAACGACCGCAGTTGTGATCAGAGGCATGAATGCTGAAAAATTTTGTTTTATTTTTGCATCAAAAACATGCAATTAGGAAAAACAGCCGGCTGAAAGGTTAGTGTTTTTTTTCTTATTTAAACAGTTCTCAGCGTCCTAAAATCCCACACAATCAGTCAGGCCACCTTAGTGATGTTAGTGTTGGTGCTGTCCTCCTTGAAATGTACCAACCCCAATTTGACAGCTAGCCAAGCTCCTTACTCAAAAGCCAGAGTCCGAATATAGGTTTTTAGTTCCAAACATTTTTTAGACTCAGGTGCTGGATCATGTGAAACCAAAAGAAAAATAGGATACAGTACAATCACTAATGCTTGCTATACACAGGTAAGTATCAGACTATGCTGAAATAAACTAGGCAATATCACCAAAAAGATTAAAATCCCCCCAAAAAACTGCAGGCTATGCTTCTCACACACATTAAAAGCTGAAAAGGTTAAACTCATAAAGTTAATGGCTAAAAATACAATATGGGCAGGAATTCACTTCCAAAGCCATCTTAGATGACCAAAATATAACCCCAATTCCTAAAAAGTTGGGATGCTCTGTAAATTGTTAATAAAAACAGAATAAAATGATTTGCAAATCTCATAAGCCCATATTTTATTTACAATAGAACACAGACAACATATCAGATGTTGAACATGAGACATTTTACCATTTCATGAAAAATATAAGCTAATTTTGAATTTGATGGCAGCAACACATCTCATAAAAGTTGGGAGAGGGGCAACAGAAGGCTGGAAAGGAAAGTAGTACTAATATAAAACAGCTGGAGGAGCATTTTGTAACTAATTAGGTTAATTGGCAACAGGTCAGTACCACCACTGGGTATGAAAAGAGCACTTTAGAGAGGAAGAGTCTCTCAGAAGTTGAGATGGACAAAGATTCACCAATCTGCAAAAAGCTACATCTAAAAATTTTGGAACAATTTCAAGTAAATTGGCGAAGACTTGGGGCTCTAATTTCTTGGCGCAGCGCGGGGTGGCGCAGCCCGCGTAGTGGTAATTTTGTCCGGAGCAGCCCGCACAGTGGTAATTTCGTCTGGTGCCGCAGGTCCGTCTTGCCAACTACCGTCGTCCAACAATTTCAAAGCTAAATTTTTTATGGCCCAATCAGGGGAAAGAGAGGGGGGAGCTGCAGACATGACGTCACCAGGAAGCGACTTTATGTTTGAATACAATGGCGGCATGCAAAGCGGTTCCTGTGGATGGGTCAATATCAGCAGTTTTATCAGAAATAGACTCAATTTCTTCATTAAAAGAGGAGGAAAGAACATCACTTAAAGCTTTTCTGATGGTAAACAATGTTGAAGCTCTTCTCCCAACCAGTTCTGGTAGGAGTTTGATCTACCAGCTAGCTCCTCTGGTCATGAAAAAGATAGGACCCATTGTGATAATCGTGTCTCCGCTGGTTGCTCTCATAGACAATCAAATCAGAGAAGCTGGGAAGCTGGGAGTCACTCCTGGGAAACTGGGAAAGAACACGTAAATCCTCCATGGACAATGCCAGTTAGTCTACGGTAGACCGCAGTCATGGTTACTCAACGATACCTGGAGAAATCTGCTCTTCTCAGAAGTTTACCAGGAGAACCTGGTGGGAATTGTCGTCGACGAGGTTCATGTCACATTTAAGTGGTAAGTGATACATCTGTGTTGTATAATTTAATTTAAGATGATAGTCTAAGGACTGAAACGTAGTTCAAGCTAACAGCTAACAACAGGGTCTAGCTTCGTGTATTGTGAGCTGTTTGGTGCCGATTGTGTCACAACATCCCACATCTGTATCAAGGATGGTATTGCTCGACAGTCTGTATTTTTAAATGCTGAAAGGTATGCCACATGTATTGTTAAACAAACGTTTTGATTTGACTCCATTTGTACTGTGAATAAAGACTCAAACCTCTTGAGTCTGTGAATGGCTCATGCCTGACAGATCCGGATGGATCTCGAGTTGTCATTTTCTAAAGTTAAGCCCTGCCCTTGAAATTGTTCGGAACTCGTTTGCTCATTAAATTCCTCGCTTGATTCAAATAGTTTCTTTGTACTTGTCAGCGCCCCTTTGATTCTCAAATTTACTTTACAAAAACGGCAAAATTCGTGTAAAGCCATTATCACAGCTGTTTCTCAAGCTCCCGTTTGTTTCTATTACTTCTCAGCAGCGGCGCACATCTGATGTGGCTTAATGTGGATTGGTTGGTGATGAGTGTGACGAGAAGAACCATCGTCCAATCAGCAGCCGCAGATTTTTTTGAAGGTTCCTCAAGTGAAAACTTTTTTTCAACGGCTCTTTCCCAGATGGACTTGTGCAATATTTCCGCGGTATATATTTATATATGTAACAGTCCGCCTGGCGTGTCAGGTTAACCGTGTGTAGGCAATTTGGTAGACCGACGTGCGCCGAGATGGGTGTGGCGGCGCAGTAGGGGAAGGTGTCTCATATTCATCATGAAGCAATGACAATTTCGTGGCAAAAGTCTCCGCTGAAAGTGTACAGAGCGCTCGACAGATCCAACCTGGTTTACTTTTTGTGCAGTGGTAATTTGGCTGACCGGCGCACAGTGCGTACATGTCACCGAAACCTCACAGACAGGTTTCCAGAATGTCAGGCACATTTCAGTTCAATAAAGTATTACAACAACCACTATTTCATACAACTATCTGAATCAGCACATAAATTTTAGTGTCTATATCGATTGTACTGATGTCAGATCAAAGGCGGTTGGTACGCGCGATGGAAACTCGACCTGACAGCCCTCACAGTGTCACTGTATTCTCTGTGGCATTTTGCGATGTCACTTTGACCTCACGCAGGAGACAGTACGGGACTTAAGGCTGAGAGAGGCCGAACTGCATGTGCCGTATCAGCAGGGAAAGCAGCAGCGCGCACGGGAGAGGAGAGACCACCTGGCTGCACAGCTCTGTCCTTAACACTAGAACCATGGCTGCCGCTTTTTATGCAGCGAACCATGGCTGCCGCTTTTTATGCAGCGAATCATGGCTGCCGCTTTTATTGCTGCACTGATGTTAGTAATGCATGGTATTTAATGTCAGTAAAAGATATGTCTGTGACTTTTTCTAAGTATGCGTTTTCTATGTCATATCAAAGTTTCGAACTTCTGTTACAAAATGTGAGTATTGATATTGAATTACTTTGAGCACCGTAGCCGCTTTTTTCTGCGGCAGTGGCTTTGACCGCAAATATCCCTGTCTGCAACGTACAAGAGAAAGAGAGAGAGAGAGAGATGCTTGTGCATGTGGGTGCCGGAGTGCGTGTGTAGGGTATGTGTCCATTAGCTGCTTTCTCACACGTTTCGCATCTCTGCATTGACTTTGAATGTAATCTATCATGCGGAAAATTCTTTTCGCGTACGGTGTGAACATGGGTTTAGAAACACAGCCTAATCTGGGCTACATTTATCTAAACATTATTATTACTTTTATTGTTGTTAACTATTAGCCTACAAAAGGTAGTCTATAAGCGTACAGAGCTGTCAAGTGCACCCCTTGTCGGATTCGTTCCGGTTACAGTCGGGCTTCGCAATTGGGCCAATGTTGACTCAAGTTGCTGTTTTCTCATATGTGATTGTCAGCATAATTCTAATTATTGTATGTAATAAATTCACATGTATTTTTTGGCAATTTTTTATTTCATTCGTTCAAAAACAATATATTGTTGATTCCCTCTTTATAATCGCAAAATATTATGAAATGGCCTCACATTTGCACTGCCATGAAAAAAACGGCAGCCGCGGTTCTAGAGGTGTTTAGAATTCCGCAGCCGCTTTTGCATCATCAGCCCATGGAGGTCTGTTTGTGTGATCATATATTGGGCCACTGCGAGCTTGAACCTCCCGGACCAGAACATCAGCTTCCTCCTGGTTAAAGTTTGGCCGTCTGGTATTGCTGCTATGTCCTATTTCATCCATGTTGAACGAAATTTGCACTGCACCTTGCCCACGCCGCTTTTAAAGATCAAGAGAGGAGCTCATTTGATTGGTGAATATTTGACTCGGCTGTGTTAAACCCACTCACACCTTCTCTCCTCCCTCTTTACCACTGGAGTCGGCAAGAGGGATGGAGGTGGGACAGAGGTGTACTTGCGCCGGGCTAAGTTGGGCACAAAATTGCAAAATGCACCTGGATACACCCCGTTAGTGCAGCGCTACCCCCATTCGTTGCGCAGTGGTGTGTCTGCGTTGGTCAACAAATTTTGAGGCCTCAAAATCTGCAGTACATAATATCATCAAAAGATTCAGACAATCTGGAGAAATCTCTGTGCGCAAGTCAAAGGTCAGTATTGGATGCTTGTGATCTTTGGGCCCTCAGGTAGCACTGCATGATTCTGTGCTGGAATACACTGCATGGACTGGAGAACACTTCCAGAAATCATTGTGAACACAGTTCACCATGCAATCTACAAGTACATGCAAAAGCTGTATCATGCAAAGAAGAAGCCTTATGTGAACACAATCCAGAAACTCTACCATCTGGGCAAAGGTTCACTTAAAATTAATTGAAGCACAATGGAAAACTGTTCTGTGGTCAGATGAATCAAAATTTGTAATTCTATTTGGAAAACACAGACACCGTGACTTGAGGTCAAAAGAGGAGAGGAACCATCCAGCTTGTTTTCAGCGCACAGTTCAAAAGCCTACATCTCTGATGGTATCAGGTTGCATTAGTACCTATGGCGTGGGGAGCTTATACATGTGGACTATCATTTTAATATTGTTAGCTATATGCTTCCATACTGGACAGGCAGTATCCATGCCGAAACGTATACAGAGGTTTCACTTCAACATATGCTCCCATTCAGACAATGGGCTCTAAATTAGTTGACCAGGCACAGGCGCAGCGAATGGGGGAAGCGCCGCGCCAACGGGCTGTATCCACGCGTATTTTGCAATTTCGTGCCCAGCATAGCCCAGCGCAATTACTGCTCTGTCCCGCCTCTGCCAATCTTGCCGGCGCAAGTGGCAAAGAGAGAGGAGGAAAGGCTTAAGTGGGTTTCACACAACCGAGTCAACTCTTCACCAATAAAATTAGCTCCTCTCCTCACCTTTAAAGTGTTGGAATAAAGAAGCCTCTGTCCTATATCTGCATGAATCGTTAATGTTGCATTTTACTTTGCTGCTTCAGGCTTGTTTTCTGCACCGCTTACGTCTATATTAAGCATTACGAATGAGAGTTAGCTGGCTAGCTGGGGCATTCTTGAATTATTACCATGAGCGAACCCAAATTGAATTTCAAAACGAAACTACGTCAGATCATTCAAACGTATGAAGTTGGAATAAAGTACAACGGTTGCTCATTTATTTCTTCTGCCTGCATCATTGGGAAGAGAAACGATGGATAGCGTGTTCCTATTATTACATCCTGCTGCTGCTTAAAATATTGGGATTAACAAGCATAGACAACAATGCAAGATGTGTTACACATTTATTTTCAATGTGATCTTAATTCAGTACAAGATCATGGCAATCAGACTGTTTTCCTTTCCCTCGATAAAAATGATAAAACCTAAGTGACAATAATAGTAGTATTAAGCCGCTTGCACACTGGACGCGAAACAAATTTTTTGCAAGACAGATTGCATTGAACGCAGTGTTTACGTACCCGAAAGTCGGACAGGATTTTAATATATCTTCATGACCGACAGTCGGATGGTTTCAATCCAACTCCGTATTCGACAGTCGATTATTGTTTTTAATTTCTTCAAATCAACTGAATCTTTTAGATATTAAACGTGAATGTTATGATGAGAGGGCTCAGTTCTTCAAGATGACTACCGAGAATTTCAATCAACATCTCTGTTTAAGCTCTGCTCAATAAAGTGAGTCGACATTGGCGCAAGACAATGTACAATGCCTGTCGGACATTAAATGCAAAATACTCCGTGTCTGACTGCCAAAAAAAGAAAAAAAGAGGATGATTAGAACAGATTGATAACAAAATAAAGAATAAAAAGAAACATTTTAACTACAAACACAGCATCCGATGAACTGCGATTTATTTATTTGCGGTCCATCTTTTTTGGATGTTATGTTTGTTGGTGATATATTTTTATTCTTAATTTCGTTATAAATCTGTTCTCATACCAATACTTTTACTTTTTGCAGGCTGCCAGACACTGAGTATTTTTCATTTCGCGTCGGATAGCCTTTGATCGTGTATGCAATATTTTATTCACAATGTCAATTGATTTGGTTACTGACTCCAAGCACTATTTTATCTCTGTTTTGGAAATAGTGTGAATCTGTTCGATCCATCTGACTGATTTTCAAAAGAGAGACTGAATAAAGACTTGTCTATCTTCAGCAGAAGAAAACTGACAAATTGTTATGTATGATAATTTTTTGTACAGCTTTATATTCCATTTGTAAATGAAGTTTGTTACATGCTGTTTTGCTGCCCTGCTGGTCAGCTATATTTAGTTTGTTCATTGGCACCATCTGGTGGCATACTTGTAAAATCATTAAGAAAAGTCTAGTAATTTCTCGAAGCTTCTGGCACTTTCCTGCTTGGAGGGGGCGGGATTTCCCTAGAATCCTGTGGATCTTTCTGGAAGGTTGCTAGACTATAAAAAGGCTGTGATTTTAAGCACAGCAGAGACGGACAACAAAGAGAGCAGACAGCAGAAGAGAGCAGACCAGAGTTTTGTTTTGGCAACAGTTAAATAGTGGCAGAGTGTTATTAGAGAATTTAAATAGTGGATATTTTTTGTGCAACTTTTTTTGTAAAGAATAAATTTGTTTTAGTTGTACTTTCCCGTTTTCTTTGTTGTGATTTTTCCAAGTCATAACACAAATAAAAAGACCAATAAAAATCCATAGCTATTAATTTGCATTTTGTGAAGATCGAACACAAATATAGCCAAGTTTGTACGCCTAATAATTCCTGGAATACTCAAAAAATTATAACTTTTATGACTTTCAGACGCGGAGATATATTAAAACCCTGTCCGACTTTCGGACACGTAGACACTGCGTGCACCGCAAGTCAATGCATTAATAAAAGTAGTATTATTAGTCTACGCATTGACTTTGACTGTAATCAGTCATGCAAAAAATTTGTTTCGTGTCCAGTGTGCAAGCGGCTTCACTGAGCATAGAACACAACCATTTTACTTATATATGTGTATGATGCCGAGGCAGTTTGTGGTTGGCTGAGAAAGATGTGATGTCGTTAATTTGCATCATTGATTCAGTTGCGTTGATTAAGTCAGGTCGAGTTTCCATTACGAGTGCCAACCGTCTTTGATCTGACATCAGGACAGTCAATATAAATACCATAATGTACGTCCTGATTCAGATATTTACATTAAACAGTAGTTGCTGTAATTGTTTATTGCATTGAAATGTGCCTGATGTTCTGGAAACCTGCCTGTGAGATTTTGGTGACGTTTGCACACTGTGCACCGGTCAGCCAAATTACCACTGCGCAGAAAGTAAACCAGGTTGGAACTGGCGAGCTTTCTGCGCAATTTCAGCTGAGACTTTTTCTTCGAAAATGTCACTGCGTCTTGATGAATGTGAGACACCTACTACGCCGCCACACCCATCTCGGTGCACGTCCGTCTACCAAATCACCAAAGTTGCTGCGCACGGTGTTGCTCCGCATGAAATTACCTCTCCGCGGGCTGCACCGAACAAAATTACCACTGCGCCATGCCAACACCACGTTGTGCCAACCCGCGCTGCACCAAGAAATTAGAGCCCTTTGTCTCTTTCAGGATAGGCCTTGCATATTTCAGCAAAACAATGCCAAACCACATACTGCATCCATCACAACAGCGTGGCTTTGCAGTTGAAGAGTCTGAGTGCTGAACTGGCCTACCTGCAGTCCAGACCATTCACTAATAGAAAACATTTGGCTCATCATCGAACAGAAAAATCCGGCAATGAAGACCCAGAGCTGTGAGCAGCTAGAATCCTACATCAGACAAGAGTGGGACAGCATTCCTCTCCCCAAAAAATCAGCAATTGGTCTCCTCACTCCCCAGATGTTTACAGACCGTTGTTAAAAGAAGAGGGAATACTAAACAATGGTAAACATGGCCCAACCCAAACTTTTTTGAGATGTCTAATTCAAAATGAGGCAATATTTTTCATGAAGTGGTAGAATGTCTCACTTTCAACACCAGATATGCTGTCTATGTTCTATTGTGAATAAAAAAATCTGTTTGAGATGTGCAAATCATTGCATTCTGTTTTTCTTTACATTTTACACAGCATTCCAACTTTTTTGAATTGCTGTTCTATCAGCATGGAAGCAGTGCTTTCAAAACTTACTTTAGCAGTATAATTTTCACTTTATACTCACTAATTTATGTTGCTGAACTGCTTATTCATAAATCTTAATTTACATACAATGCTTTCTATGACGCGAAAACAAGATGTCAAAAGACTAACGCACTGTCTAGAGATATGGCAGCCATACACCGGAATGCAAATGCTACAGATACGGTATTGTGTTTGTACATCTAGCCCACTTCCGCCTTCATTTCATCATGGCAGGCGACTCAAATTCTTCCAGATTGGAAGTGAATTCCTGGTTCAACTCTGATTGAGCTGGAAAAATACTAGAAAGCCAATTTCATCCAACTTTACAAACAGAGAACAAAGGGTATTGCCTCCGCATTACCACATAAACACATTGGCAAGCTTGAATTAAATATTAGCGAGAACAGTTTTTTTTTTCGCATCTCATTATTACCGAAGGGCTCTTCTGATTAAACATTACGAATTACGTTATTTTTGTATTTTCCTCCAGTTGCGGTGATCAGCTGATTAAAGTTTAGTTGCTTGTTTGAGTGCTTAGCGACAGCTTGTTGTGGGAGATAACGTGATTATTTTGCTGACATAGTAAACAACTTGTTTATTTGGTCCGTTTGAATTAAAGGGAACTGGGGTTCAACAGTAAAACCCCGGTTCCCTTCAATTCAAGCGGACTGAAAAAACAAGTTGTTTACTATGCGTGTCTTTTTTGATAACCTTTGGTTTTACTGGTGACTAGTTAGCTGGATAGTTACTGTTTGCATTTTTGACTTGGAATCTGAGATTTAGTATTTAGTTAGTTGGGCAGCTGTAACTTGAGTCTTCCATTCGATTAGGTTGGAATTTTAAATGGGAAGGTTTACCGAGGCGCCACCTACCCGCCAGTTCCTCCTGGGCGTTGTAGCCAGTCTGTGTTATCTGGATTCTCAGCTAAGCCCTGTAATATTTTTAGATTAGTAGGCCTATATTAATAGTTCTGAGACTATATAAAGTCACGTCTGCTTATTAAGAGTGCTTATTAAATAGTCAAGTTTTTCTCAATTTGGTATTTCATTTTTGTTCACTAAAACTAAGCCCCTGCTAAATGCGCTGATTGGGTGCATCACAATGTGTAGGCTACATCCTTCGAAGGCTGCATTTTTAGGGGTCATCACTTACTTCCATCTACCAAACTAACATTTAGGGATTTGTCAGGTCAGGGATTTGGTTAAATTTAGGGTTAGGATTGACGCTAGGTTTAAAGTTAGGGGTTAGAGTTAAGGTAAAGTTAGGGAAATCAATGATGACTCACTTAAACCAAAGCTATTTAACAGAGATGAAATGACGTCATGTCAGTTTGGTGGATGAACTACAGCCCCTAAAAATGCAGCCTTCAAAGGCTGCAGCCTACACTTTGAGATGCATCCTTTGAGATGCACCACTGTCGTACCTGTAGAATTTTCATTTTGGGATATGGCTTGACGGCGCATGTGCAAAACCACTGCCATTCCAATAGACTTTTGGTCACTAAATACGGCTGCCGGACCCGTAGCAACTGCCAAAGATTAAATTCTGACTTGGCTGCAAACCACTCTTATCTTGACTACGGTTGAGTTTCAGTATTCTTTTCACATACCCTCGCTGACTTCCCCTTGGCACTTGTCCGCGGGGGAATTCCCACCACCATCTTTGGTGTTGCTCCAGTTGCGTGAAAAACAGAAGTGAACTTGGTAAGATCAACCCTCTGAGGGCTTAAGGAGCAAGTCAACAAGGATTGTTGCTTCAGGAGTGTATACTGCTCATAATGCATTGTATTTGCGCAGTTGGTGCAAGAAGATAGCTCCATGGCGAGTAAAACTGTGCTACAGTGAGTAAAACTCAACCAATATTGACCGAAAAAGAAGCGGACTAATAAATTTACCAAGGTGATTAAATTGAGCAATAAATTAATTGCACTACTGCTGTTGCAGTTTAACTTTGCTTAATGAGTTATCAATCATTGATTTGCTCAGTTTCTGAGACTAATTAGTCGAATGACAAACTTGTTCATTTTTGGGCATTGTCTTATGCACAGAAATAACGGCTTGTCTTTCGAAGGTTCTGATGGGATGCAGCTCATAAAACGGCACTGATTTGCATTTTTTTTGCTGCTTGAAGCTGAGTTTACACATAGGCACGATGCATAATGAATATCATTTTCCCATCATTCCTGGCACATTCATGACATTCGTAACGTGACTTCTGAATCTGAATAGGTTTCTAAACAACAGGTGTCTGTCCCGTGACATTCGTAATATTTGTGGAGCATGTTTTTGGCTGCCAAAAAATCTTCCATGAATGTCACAAATCACCCTGGATTCGTGGTGTTCGCAACTGAGCGTTACATCATTCATGGTGTATTCTTGCCATTCTTGGAGCTGTTACGTGTCATTACGAATCAACATGAAAGCTGTCAAGAACTGAACTGAATGACGCGTGACGCCTCTGCCCTGACTCATCAAACACAATTCACATTTGTAATCCTCGGTCACGAATTTAGATTTGCGGCTTTCGTGACTTGTCGTCGTTATGTGTAAACCCAGAAAAGCAAAAGAGGAAATTATTCATTGATGTATGGCTTGTTTTTGTGTCACTTTAACATATCTTCAATAATTGATTCTTTTTGCTACAGTGTTGGTGTAATTAAGGTAAATTCAAGACTGCCTCCAAATTTTAATATTTGCACATCAAAGTCTAATAATTATGTCAACTTGCCATTAACACAAGAATAGATGCACATTTGTTAATGTCAAGTTGTCATGTCAAATACATTTTCTGGTAATGTCACTTTGTTTGAGTTGTCTTGATTAAGGCAACTTGACATTAATCAATGTCAGCTTGTCATTACAAAAACCGATGACACTTAATGACAAGTCATAAACGTATGACATTGACATTAGGTTTATGACTGTGTCATGTAACAGTTTTGACAGTGTCATGTCACTCTCATGACGATACCTTCATGTAAAGTGTTACCTCCATTTCTAAGGATCTAGGACTCCAGCGAGAGCCATTTTCTACAAATGGATAAAACTTGGAACAATACTGAACCTTCCCATGAGTTGCCAAACTACTAAAATTCCTCCAAATGCGCCTCAACGACTCATCCAGGAGGTCAACAAAGAACCCAGACTAACAAAGAATTGTAGGCCTGTCTTGCCTCAGGTCACGTCAGTGTTCACAATTCCACAATGAAAAAAAGGCCCGGGCAAAAATGACATCCTTGCACAAGCTATAAAGTGAAAACCACTACTGACCCAAAAGAAGATAAAGGCTCATATCACATTTGCCAAAAACATCTTAATGACTCCAAGGGCCTGATTTACTAAGACCTTGAGCACATGCGAAATCTTTTAGCCCATGCAAAACCAATAACATTACCACTGATTGGTGCAAGGCAAGTACCCTGGCCAATTATGGGCAATGTTATTGGTTTTGCACGGGCAAAAAGACTTTGCATGTGCAAAAGGTCTTAATCAGGCCCAAGAGTTTTAAATTAGTCTGTGGACTAATGTCATAAGCGGAACTTTTAGGAGGGCATGGGTCTTGTTCCATCTGGTGTAAAGCTAACATGGCGTATCATAATAACATTAACATGGTGGTGGTAATGTGATGGTGTGGAGCTGCTTTAGGACCTGAGAAACTTTCCATAATTAATGGGACTATGAATTTTGCTTTCTTCCAGAAAATCCAGAAGGAGAATGTCCATTCATCAGTTTGTGACCTAAAGCTAAAGCACAGTTGGATGATGCAGCAACACAATGATCCGAAGCACACAAGCAATTACACCTCTGAATGGCTCAAAAAAGCAAAATTAAGGTTTTAGAGTGGCCTAATCAAAGTTCTGACTTAATTGTGATTGAGGTGCAGTAGCATGATCAGAAAAAGGCAGTCCATGCTCGCAAATCTCTTATGTGGTTGAATTTCAACAACAATTTAATTCACATGCAGTTGATATTTTCATAAAATATTTTGATTATGCCTGAAATGAGCTATATTGTACTATAGTAACACAATAACAAATCAACTTCGAGTATCTCTGTGTTTTGAGAAAACATTTGTATCCATAATGTGCCCTATTCGTCCCAGCTCTCCTCTAACCCTTTAAATTAATAAAGCCCCCACATCACTCTTAACAAGGGGAACAATTTTGTTGGTACGTTCAGATGCAATAGCATCCAAGGACAGGCTTTATTTCAAAGCTGAGTACATGATATTGGGGTTCAAGGACTGACTGCATAATTAATGCTATCTTTGATAGAAAACCATTTGGAACGCAACTGTTAATGTCGAGAAGCCCCAGAGTGATGAAAAAATTGAAGATAGGCATATAATATAGTGAGTAAAACAAAAATATTACAGTGTCCAGTTTGAAATACTCAATTCATTTTTTCTAAAAATTCATGATTTTTTTTAAAGGTACAGTACATTCAAACGTAATCTTGCTCTTAAATTTGGATAGCACTACATCAAGTCTTAGAACCTAGTTAAAAACTGGAGTGCTGAGACTGTTTGCAAAATATAAAAGTGACACTATTGTTTACTCCTGGATGAGCTGTTTGTTCATTAGGGACGCGTCAACCATGCCAAGATCCTATCGTAGCGCCCGTGGTCGTGCTAATGGCAAATTGATGGATTGATTAGTGACTGACGCTCAAGTCTCATCACAACACTCTTTCCTAAGCTTTGCTTATCCATGAGTAAGAGGTAGATTTCTCAGAACTTTATTTTGAAGTAAAATGTTCCATGCAATATCAGGGACAATATATTTTATCATTCTTGGTAACTGGCAACTCAATTTGTAAATCTGAGCCGTAGAATGTGATAAAATGAAAATGCAAAGTTTGAGAATGTCCCACGAAACTGCAAATCATTAGAACAGCATCTAATTTTTTTTATTTTATATATATATTCTTTAAGAAGCCTCAAAATTAGTCAACTGTACCCTTTATTCAAAGTTTCTCCTTGCAATTGACTTACTGGTAATTCCATGAGTTAAGTGAGAAATTTGTTTCCATGGTTGAACTTTTTAAGGAGAGGTCAGGGGGACACCAGATGCAGGATCCAAAGTGTTTATTTAAACACAAAAACAGGAGGGAAAAGATGGCAGACAGGCCAAAAACAAAGCACAGTGCACATGCACTGAGCAGCTGGGAGAACAAAGGTATACTGCCCGGGGGGGGAGGGGGCGGACAGAAGTACCCTCCTAGAGTGGCTAGACTAACAAAAACTGGATCTAACTAAACTGACAGAGACTTAGACAAAGGGCAGACAAGACATGGGCGCCGTAAACACAAGGCTAGGGGGAAACATAACAAGGCCCCGCCGGACGTCTCTTCAATTTTCTCTGCTTAAATACACTTGGGAGGAGGCGGGGATACGGAAGGCAATCTCAGGTGGAAACAGAAACACATGGGATAAATGAACCAATTCACAAGGACTGGGTAAACAATAATGACTAGAGACAAAACGCTGAGACAACCAACCTACTAGACAGTTTAGATTGAGGTAATCTAAACGTGACGAGTAAAAAGCACCACGAGAACAGCAAAGGAAAGCATAGCTTTAAACAGTTAATCAGGGAAAGCTTAGGAAGGAATTTACATTACCAAGAAACACTCGCACTCACTAATGAGTTAATACTATGAGACAAAATGTATTTAAACACCCTCAAATAAGTGCTTGTTAGTACGGGTTAGTTATGACCCCATCAGAGAACGCATTCACTCAGAGTTTTGCGAGACCCAGAATTAAGCACAGGTGGAAGCAATGAATGAAATACCTAAGCAAGCCGAAAGAGGCAATGTGATAGGACAACGGGACTCAGTGTGAGGTACAATTCAGGAACCACTCGCGAGAGACAGAAGTCCAAAAAAAAAAGTATGCCTTTAATGGGGTCCGAGTCAAAGCCAAAAACCACAGGAATTGCCAAGCCACAATACGAAATCCAAAAATGGTGTCAAATAGACAGGCAGGGGTCAGAACCAGTAAGACAGATGAGCAGAGGTACAAAAACGATAGGCAAAAAGTTGTAATCAATGAACAAAGCCAAGGGTCATACACAGGGCATCCAAACACAGAAATAGTGGACATACAAAAATGGGTCGAAATCCAGAAAGACAAAAACAATACAAAAAAGGCAATGGCAAGAGTCAAAGTCGAACAATCCAGTAGAAGATAAATAATACGCAATGGCAAACAAGAAATACACAAAGAAATATTGATCAACGGTCTGACAAGGAGCTGGCTGTGAAAAGACAAGAGGGGAGTCACATGCTATGATAGGGCACAGGTGAGTTGGATCAAACGAATTACGAAGGAATGAACATGAGGAAGTTCCTGATTACAAGAAATTGGCAAAAGCCAAAACGCGGGCAGGGATCACAGAGACAGCTTACTGACAAACACACGGCTCCGGTTACGGAAGTTCTACTGTGCACAGAGTGAGAGGCGGAACAGTGATTAACAAGGTGCAGAAAATCTGCTGAAGCACAGCAAAGTAAATTGAGTGAAGGCAAGGGGCGGAGACAAGAGCAGAGCGAGTGCTGAGAGCTTGTTAGTCAATTAGTAATGTGCAGCTATACAATCCCTAGTGCTTGTTAGTAAGTTAATACGATAAACAATGTTAGTCTTGGTTAGTAAGTTTAACTAAAACAACAAACTGTTAGTATTGTAAGTAAAATAGAAAAGCAAGGTGAAGGAAGTAGACGAGATAGGAAGGAAAGGTTGAAATCCCAGAAACCATGAAATCACCCGAAAGTGTGGCACACAATACTGGGGCAGTGAGCGATCACATGACTAGGCATGCCAATAAGTTGACCAACGACACAAGCTCCTTAGGGGGGGGGTTTGCCCCCCAGAAAATTTTGCCAACAATGGCAACAAATGGTGCATTCTGGTGATATCGTGACACATATTTGAGCTATGTATTGGTCCCTTAATTTCAATGTAATTCTCAAGCTAAATGTTAATAAACAGAGGAGAAACACCATTGAAAATCTTTGTAAAATGTATTTGACACCCTATATATTTTTTCATTCAACCTGGCTAAAACTGTCACTACCTACTATTGCATTGTACTAGAGACTTGGAGTATTCATCCTTTTCCAATTTTAGTTTAAAATTATTCAAACAGTGTTTTGACTATAAATCACTATATCACTATAAAACAGTGAATCAAGGAAATGCAATTCCAGTCATTCACCATCAACTATGGTCCATTTTATCAATTTCTTTTCATTTTGAAACCAGTGAATCAGTACCTTTTATCATTCATTTAACAATTCTTACCACTGATTCGCTGAATCATTTTATGATGTCCATTAGTTTATAATTACTGAAATAATACTTAAGCTTCATTTAAGAAACAGTGAATCAAGACTTGCATACAGTCATTCATCATCAACTCTGGTCCATTGTATTAATTTTGAAATCATTGAGACAGTATCTGTTATTGTTCATTTAACAATGATTTTAACAAGTGGCTATCAATGCTTTCTAAATCTGATTCTTTATCATCTCATTCTATAAATCTCATTCTCAGTAAAGAAACATGGAAACTTTTCTTTGCATATCATCTGCAAAGCACAAACGGACAGGCGCACAACGAAACATTGACAGGTGATTGCCTGTATCCACCTCTGTACATTCTCTGTAGTGTACTATGCAGATCAATGGCTTCAAAGTTTCAAAGTTTATTCAAAAACTCGGGCCTCGTCCGAGGCATGGAGTACAACATATATATACAAAGATTTTACATTAAACATGGTAAGGAGTCTTGCATGTTACAAATCAACTAAATCATATACAGTGATTTAATACATAAATAAATAACAAAGTAATGTATTATCGCTCACAATTGCAGCAGCGAATATCTTGTAAAAATCAGACAATCCGATGAACGTAGTCACCACAAAAGGCTGTATACATCAACATGTAACTCTTATTTTTCAGTAATTTAAGCCCATATGCAATATCTATGCGAAATATAATATGAAACAAGAATGAAAACAAAAAGCGTGGACATGGATCAGTCCGGTTGTAAACTCAACCATCTATCTTAATGTCTTTGTGCATGCAACAAAATATTGTCATCAGTCGATCATTTTGCCTTTATTCTACAATATGCACACATTTTTGTTGAAAAATATGCTCTAAATAGACGGATGAAAGCAGATTTTAAACCCACCTGTTAATTTCTTGATGACAAAATCGGGCGGTGAAGCAAACCCTAAAGTGTAAGAGGTTATCCTATCATTCCAATGAAGAGTATTAGAGGAGTCTTTGGGGACCAACTTTTGGATGTTTCCCGATCGTTTCGCTAAAGGGTTTTTAGAGCATTGCTGGAGATCGGGGACCATTCAATACATAAATAAAAACAAATATGTCTGCTGCTCGCAAATTTGGCAATCACACAAGACAATTTCAAGCCCAAATTTCGATCCTAGAGCCCCCTACCCCTCAAATTTTCTCCTCGGATTTACACAGATCTCGTGGGTGACCATTTTGGCTCCTAAAACCGCGAATACGCGGAAGATTGGCATGTCTGCATGACATAAGACCAGACAGGGGGAGACAAGGTGCAATGCATGGTATGAGACAAAATATGGACCGGAATATAACTGAGGGAATGGACTATGGGAGAATATGCAGGAATAAACATAAACAAAACATGGCATGGATCAAGACATGGCAAAGCATGAACAGAACAAGGCAGAATCATAACACTCAGGCGTGCTGAAGGCTGTCACACGACATCACAGGAGTCAGGGCAATAGGGAAACAATGGTCAGACCACGGGAATGGAGCTGAAAAATAAATCAAGAGGCACGGGGGAAAAAACGTACAAGCACGAATAAGCGCACGTGGTAGAACCAGAACAGAACTGCCATTATTTAATTGCAAGTGAAGGCAATGCCTACCTTAATCTGTCAAGCAGAAACATAAGGGTACACATTTGTGCATGTGACTCAGGGGTTTTCCTTGGTAAAAGTCTCATTTGCTCAGTAGGTAGCAAACCCCCACTGATACCATCTATCAAACAAAATTCACAGAGGAGAAGATGTTCTGCGGAGAATTCTAGAAACCAAAGTCATCTCACACATTGAAGTCTCTGCCAAATAAATTTTTCAAGGGGGCACCACAGAATCATGATTTAACCTCTAAAACCTAATTTTTCACTTATTTTTTCCCCTTAAGTAGATTCAAAGTCAGATTAAAAGTTTTTTTTTTCCTCATATTGCAGGACTGTGTACATTCATATTCAGTATCTGCTGGTTGCAGTGCTTCGCAGAAGCAACATCACACTGACATTGAATGAAATATCCAAACCCAGGACACCACGTATTTTATGGCCAAAGCATGACATCAAATGGAAAATATCTCCAGTATATCATTTTATATGCATTTCTCTGTGATGCACCTGGACATAAGTACTTGTGATCGATGGAAACCCTGGGGCCTCCACTAGAATTGAAAATATGCCTGAAGTTCCACAGGTTTGAATACATGGGTTGCATTTGATGCACACGTATAAGGGGCCGTAGGTTTTACGAGGTTAAGAAAGACTACAGACTGCGCCCAATGATGAGGAAGCATTACCTCACATTTTTGATTTGTAGCTTGCTCCCTAATCCCTTGCAAAACCTGTGCAGCTCTATGCTCCACAGGGACGGATTCGCCAGTATAATGATACTGTTTGGCTCAGAGCCTCACACTGAGCTGGTGCCAGCTGCACTAAACAAAGAGAAACAATGCAGAGATAATTTATGAGCTTATGGTGACTGTTTCTTCACTCAAAGATGCAGGGCCCGGGCAATAACCCGTCTGCTCAGGGAGAAAGAGCTGTGGTGCTGCTAAGAAAATGAGTGAATGTCACAACATTCCTGTGCAATGTCTCTCATTTAAACAAGCAGAGTTATAGTCATTGAATATATTTGAAAAACAAAAAACAAACATGAACAGGAATGACCTAAAGAGAATATTGACTTGTAGATACTTCAAAAAAAAAAAAAATCCAAATAGATACTTCAAATCTCCCTAATGACATGCCAGTATTTGCTGACCTAATTTTTGCTGATTTGGGCAAATTATGCGTAGAAGTGTGCAGTGATGATAATACACTTAACAAAATGAAGATAAATCAAAACCAAGTGCTATTCAGGTCTTAATTTCATGTAATATTGGATCATAGAGATGAAAATAAGTGAACAGATAAGAATACATAGTAAAAACAAAAATAATAAGTGGTGCCAGGCACAACAAACCCCGCCCCTCGCACATACTTTCACCTACTTGTACAAAATTCAATGGGGATCTATTCTGGGTCAGTGACAATCCCTATACCGTATTTGGGTTGAATCTGGCCATTAGTTTTGCCACGAGTGTTAACAAACAAACAAACACACAAACACAGAAACAAAACGAACCAAAAACAATGACCCTTGCCCTCACCCTTCTGGTGGGGTGGGGTAATAATGTCTTTTTGCGAGAGAAAGTCACTATCTTGTGAGGGTTTTCCCTTGCAGTCCCTCCCCTGCCGCATTCTTCACCTCCACTTCTGGGAGCAACCAGTGAGGCTCGTTGAAGTGGAGGTGAGGGCGGCATATTTCAGGGCTGGTTTTTCCACTAGATATTGCAGTTGCATTCTGGATTTAAGAGCCCTGCTGTGTTTTGTTGCTGCTCCCCTGATTTTCTGTATTAGTGTTTGATGTTTTTTGGATAAGTTTATGAAAGCTCTTTTATCTTTTCTCAGCCTGTGTGTTTCGGTCCTTTTCCAGCCTTTGGGCCCTTGGTCCCAGTGCCCACCAAATTGCAGGTTGCATCCGGCTGGACTAAACCATGACATATCTAGTGTGGCCACCCTTTGCTTTGATGACAGCATTTACTCTTTCAGGCATAGTTTTTACTTTTTTTTTCATTTCCTCACCGTTTTAACAATTCCATATGGTTTGAAGTTCATTTCAAAGAAATCTTTTTTCGATGTTACAACAGATTTCCTCAATGGCATGAAGGTCTGGACCAGGGGTCACCAACTCTGTTCCTGAAGAGCTACCATCCTGTAGGTTTCTGCTCTATCTATCTACCAGGATGGTGGCTCTCCATGAACAAAGTTGGTGACCCCTGGTCTGGACTTTGAGTAGGCCAAGTAAAAACTTTTGTGTCACCAGGTGTGTCTTTCCGACTGAGATAATTCATGCACAATTTGGCGTGTAGTTTGCATCATTATTTTGTTGAAAATAAGATTCCGAACAATCAGTTCCTTTCCAGATGGCAATGCGTGCCTTACAAGGATGCTGTGGTTCTTCTTTTGTTCCATGATTCAGTCAACTTTTATGAGATCACCGGCTCCTTTCGACCAGCATGAACCCTAAACCATAATATTACCACCTCAATGTTTTCCTGAAGGGGTTAAAAAGTCATTTCCAACTCCAAGCCGCTTGTATTTTCATTCATTGGCCCAAAAGACTTGTTCCCAGTCCATTGGTGTCCAATCCTTGAATTTCTTGGCAATCTCAAGTCTTTTTTTGATGCTGTCTGCTCTTGGCAGCAAGGTGACCAATCAGACCATTTTGACATAGGCGTCTTGAAATAGTAGATCTTGATACTTTCATCTCTTCACTTCTGGTGCTATTAACCTCTTAAACCTGAATGGTCCTGGTACCGGGGGCGAGCAATATGCATCATGAATACACAGTGTTTCCTAATAGCAACATCATCATCAGCATATCCACTTAAATGGAAGAAACTCAGCAAAAAGCATATGATGACCATTTATTCCTAAACCGAACACAATTCAAGCACCAAGCAAGTAAATGAGCATGTTGCAAAACACTGGATAAAATAATATGAGTGCTTGATCATTAGCATTTCAACTGAATTTGTGGCACACATACAAATAGTATATCAAATGAAAGAGGAAAGAATCCAGCAATATAAGCCATGTCATTTTAAACCGACACCTCAGTCAAAGAACAGCCGGCATACACTTTACATTCTACGTACATTGATGAGCAAAAAATTTTTTTACCTTTAATATTTTGAAATAAAATAATGTGCTCAAGGTAAAATATGCATTGGCTAATGTTAGCCCAATGTTTTCGTGTTATATTGAAACTAGATCTTCCAGTCTCTATGCATGTTTTTACCGGGACTCTGCTTCCAATGAGATCAGCCTGAGCATTCTGCTTGCATGCAATGTATTTTTTACTGTGCGATCTGCTTGTGATGCTGTTAGTTTGACTTTGCAGGAGCCCATTTGATTCTATGGGCTCTGATGTATCCAACGAGCCCTCAACTTCCATAATTGCAGAAACCTAGCCTGAGATAGAGCCTTGCATTCCCGGTGCATCTACAAAACCAGTGAAGTTAGCACATTGTGTAAATCGTAGATAAAAACAGAATACAATGATTTGCAAATCCTTTTCAACTTATTTTCAGTTGAATACACTGCAAAGACATGATGTTTAATGTTCAAACTGAGAAACTTTTTTTTTTGCAAATAATCATTAACTTAGAATTTAAATGCAGCAACACATTGCAAAAAAGTAGGCACAGGGGCCTTTTTACCACTGTGTTACATCGCCTTTCCTTTTTACGACACTCTGTAAACGTTTTGGAACTGAGGAGACCAATTTTTGAAGCTTTTCAGGTGAAACTCTTTCCCATTCTTGCTTGATGTACAGCTTAAGCTGTTCAACAGTCCAGTGTCTCAGTTGTCGTATTTTACGCTTCATAATGCGTCACACATTTTCAATGGGAGACAGGTCTAGACTACAGGCAGGCCAGTCTAGAACTGCACTCTTTTACTACGGAGCCATGCTGTTGTAACACATGCAGAATGTGGTTTGGCATTGTCTTGCTGAAATAAGCAGGGGCGTCCATGAAAAAGACGTTGCTTGGATGGCAACATATGTTGCTCCAAAACCTGTATGTACCTTTCAGCATTAATGGTGCCTTCACATATGTGTAAGTTGCCCATGCCTTAGGCACTAATACACCCCCATACCATCACAGATGCTGGCTTTTGAACTTTGAGCCTATAACAGTCCGGATGGTTCTTTTCCTCTTGGAAACTGTGGACGTCGTGTCCTCCGGACCAAAGAACAATTTGAAATGTGGACTTGTCAGACCACAGAACGCTTTTCCACTTTGCATCAGTCCATCTTAGATGAGCTTGGGCCCAGCAAAGCCGGCGGCGTTTCTGGGTGCTGTTGATAAATGGATTTTGCTTTGCATTGTAGAGTTTTAACTTGCACTTGCAGATGTAGCGATGAACTGTAGTTACTGACAGTGGTTTTCTGAAGTTTTCCTGAGCCCATGTGTTGATGTCCTTTACACACTGATGTCGTATTTTGATGCAGTACCGCCTGAGGGATCGAAGGTCATGGGCATTCAATGTTGGTTTTCGGCCTTGTCGTTTATGTGCAGTGATTTCTCCAGACTCTCTGAACCTTTTGATGATATTACAGACCGTAGATGATGAAATCCCTAAATTTCTTGCAATAGCTCGTTGAGGAATGTTGTTTTTAAACTGTTCGACAATCAGCTCACGCATTTGTTCACTAAGTGGTGACCCTACCCCCATCCTCGTTTGTGAATGACTGAGGATTTCAGGGAAGCTGCTTTTATACCCAATCATGGCACCCACCTGTTCCCAATTAGCCCGTTCACAAGTGGGATGTTCCAAATAAGTGTTTGATGAGTATTTCT